>CP126893.1:126520000-131767500 GCA_030440675.1 Furcifer pardalis | reverse complement strand
ATACCAAAGCCAAAGTTAGTACAAGGAACAACATCACCAGGAAAGTCACAAGCTATAAATGGGGATCTCAACCATCTATACTGTGTACATCAGTTTTGGCCCTGAGTGTCTGTGCAGTAGAGTATGCTGCTCCAATATGGAGCTCATCCACACACTTAAAACAAGTTGACATCACTGTTAATGAAGCCATGCAAATAGTGACAGGATGCCTCATATCTACACCAGCTGAGAAATATACCCTCTTATTGGTATCACTCCACCTAAAATAAGGAGAGAAGTAGCAGTGGATGCCAAGATAACTAAGCAAGAGAATGACCTTGACATCCTCTGAATGGATATGAGCCTCTAGTCTACCAGCTCACATTCAGGAAAAGCTTTATGGCAAGAACAAATATTCCTGAGGGTATGCAAGCAGAGGCGTAGCTACCGCCGTATCAGCCGTATCAATTATACGGGGGCCCCGGGCTACGGGGGCCCCCAACGGCAAAAAATAAAATTAAAAATAAAAAAGACCAAAAATTTACTGCGCATGCGCAGAAACTCAATCTGATGCATTGCACATGTGTCAGATTGAGTTTCTGAGCATGCGCACTTTATTGGAGCCATTTTTGGCTCCAATTTTTAAAAACAAGCCGGAGTCGGAGAGTCGGAGTCGGAGCTGCAGCTTTTAAGCAGCGAGGCAGCCCCGACTCCGAGGCCCTCCCCCCGGTCGCCGCGGGGGCTCCCTGCCTGCGCCAGCCCGGGCGGCGCTCTCCACGGTCGCTGCTGGGGTGGGAGTCCACCAGCTGCAGGACCAGCTCGCGGGCGCGCCCTGTCCCCCGGCAGGCGGCAGGTCACCTGGAGCGCGCCTGGAGCTGACCTACCGCGCGCGCCTGGAGCTCCCCTGCCGCGCGCGCCTGGAGCTCCCCTGCCGCGCGCGCCTGGAGCTCCCCTGCCGCGCGCGCCTGGAGCTCCCCTGCCGCGCGCGCCTGGAGCTCACCTGCCGCGCGCGCCTGGAGCTCACCTGCCGCCTGCGTGCGGGATGGGGCGCGCGAGCTGGTCCTGCAGCTGGTGGACTCCCACCCCAGCGTCGAGGTGGAGAGCCCCGCCCGGGCTGGCGCAGCCTGCCAGGGAGCCCCCACGGCAACCGGGGGGAGGGCCTCGGGGCTGCCTCGCTTCGCCCGCTCGCCTTCCACAACTGCCCCTCGCCTTCACCATGCGCGGCGAGGGAGCGATCGGCAGCGGCGGCGGCGCGGCGGCGGTGACAGCAGAGGCGGAGGAAGAAGAGGCCCCAGGATTAAGGTAAGTGAGGTTTTGTGTTTCGGGTGGGTGGGTGGGTTGGTTGAGGTGTGTGTGGTTTTGTTTTTTTTACATTTTAATTCTATTTTATTTATTTTATTTTTATTTATTTTATTTTTATTTTTGGCCCCGCCCACGACGTCATGACGTCATGACGTTGGCTCCCCCCATGACGTCATGATGTCATGACGTTAGCTCCGCCCCACATCTAAAGGGCCCCCAAACAATTTTTATACGGGGCCCCGGCAAGGTAAGCTATGCTTCTGTATGCAAGAGCAAAACCAATTTAAAGATGGAGATAGGAGCTCACTGAACAAGAAATAACATTAAAGGAGGATATGGCTGAGGAACTCAAACTTTTCTATGTCATTTGGAGGACTCTGAATAGGCTGAGGGTTGGAATGCCTAAATGTAATCCCAACTTGTTCAAGTGGGGGCTGCTGGTGGACAACAACACACTGTATATACTGTATATGCTGGTGTACAAGACGACTGGGTGTATAAGACGACCCCCCAACATTTCCACTCAAAATATAGAGTTTGTTATATACTCGCTATATAAGACTACCCCCTCTTCCCCACACCTTCCACACACCAAATAAAACGTAAAAGTACATCAGATTTGATTTCAACATGTTAATTTATATTCAAATGCTTATGATATGCAGAAAAACTGTCACAAGGCTGTATGTTATCAAACATGTACAGTAAACATAAAACAGTGCAAGTTTTTATTCACCAAAGACAATTCACTAAAGCTGAATGGAACAATAAACCTATGGGAGCTGCCATGCTGTTTGTTTTCTAATCTGTTAACCAAACTGGAACTGTCAATGATAGAAGGAAGATAACAAATCGAGGGAGAGAGCAAGTGCCAGGCAAGTCCCTAGCAAGTTTGCTGGTGTGACAGTTTCCCTTTAAAAGCCTTCAAACTCCTGTTTATCATCTGATATTAAAAGTTGTTATCCGATCCATCCCATAGGACCTTAATGTTATTCGATGCAATTCTCCTCCCCAGATTGCTTAACGTTATGTGATTTAAGCATTATCTGAGGTAAACGTTATCCGAGGTAAATGTTATCTGAGGTATTACTGTATTTTATTCAACTAAGTGCACCTGGTTTACAAGATGCGCCCCCCCCCTTGGAGGCATGTTTTTCGGGGGTAAAAAGTCATCTTATACACCAGCATATATGGTATGTTGAGAGATACAGAATCCAGCTTACTTACTGATCTGCAAATTACTGCCAGAAACATGCATCAATGAGGACTTAAGTTTGGCCAATGACAGAGCAAAGAAAGTGGCTTCATTTTGGCAGTCCAGGGTTTTGGGGCATGAAAAAAGAATAATGTAAAAAGGGAGCAGGCAACATCTACAGGGTTAGGGTCTATTTTTAAGATTAGACAGCTCCTTGAGAGGGCACATATCCAAAAAGGAATGGTGATATCAGAAAGAAAAATATAAATGTTTTTTAAAGTTAATTTTAATAGGTAAACCTACATTTAATTGACATACAGTAATACCTCATATAACATTAGTATCAAATAACACTAAAATCGCATAACATTAAGGAATCTGGGGGGAAGAATTGCATCAGATAACATTAAGATCCTATGGGATGCTTCAGATAACAACCGCTAAAGCCTGTGTGGTTACAATGTATCTCTATGGATCCCATAGAGGATCAGATAACACTAAAAATCATATAACACCAAGACTTGTGGAACCAGGTTTTAGTGTTATATGAGGTTTTACTGTATTTGAAATACAAGGTTCTTTCCTATAGTTCTTTCTTGATTTTATATCTTTTTCCAATGTGACAGAAAGCTTTTACAATAAAAGCTTTTTAAAGATTTGACCATATGTTATCAAATGCTATTTAAACAATGTTTTTCTTCAGTAAATATTATGCATTCATCCAATCAAATTCATTTAATAAATAACATGTAATGTGTTCAAGCAGTACCAAGCACAGCATACTGTGCACAGCATTTAATAAGCTTCAGCTCTTTGATTCTCAGAAGATTAACAATCCCCACAACCAAGACATTAAAATACCCATGCACTATTAAATAATGACAGGCTTAATCCTTTAGAAATAAACAGTGAAGCTGTATGAAAGGAAAAATTCTGGGGAAACACTGGGAAGGGGGGGGGATAATAGAAGGTGCCCTGCTACAATTAACACAAGAGACAGTTTGCTAGCACCCTTGTTGAGGTTCTCTTTAGATTTACCAGTTTACTACCACATTTTGTAGGAAACTGAATTTAAAATAATGAAAGTGTTTGAGGCTTGTGTCATGACTGCAGGCTGCACTTTGTCCTTCCTTGATATAAATGTGAAGTGTTATTCATAGTTTCATTGAAAGTTGAGCAATAACTTGAGAAGCGAAGGAGAATTCCTAGAAGTTTTCATGGCTAGAATCTTGTTTGGCTCTAGGAGAAAATAAAGTAATACCATTTCATGGACATTTATGTGAGTGGTGCCCTCTTTGATGAGTTAACACTTTTGCAAGAAGTTTCTTGATTTGTGCTGTTGTTATTGTATCAGCAATACAATCTGAACTGGGTCTTCAACCATTGCTAACCAAATGACCATTTGAAATAGAAGTGAATGCCTGTTCTGCAATGCCTTCACTTTGGTGGCTGAATCAATTGAACTTATGGAAGAGTTGATACATCAAATCTCCACTGATTAAATGAGCCTATTCTACTTGTGACTAAGTACCGGATTACAGCCACTATGTCCAGCCACTATGTACAACATTATAAAGTTATAAAATATAAAAATCTCCCAATGTTTGAGAGTTTTGTCAGTTTTTGTCTCTTGAGTTTATGTGATGTTTTTAGTTTCAATAAGCATTTGCAAGAGGATCAGCAATAGCAGTTAGCAGTTACACTTGTATACCATTCCATAATGCTTAGAGCATTCTCTGGGTGATTCATAAGGTAATTGGATTTTTGGGCAGTCATTTTACTGATCTTAGAAGGATGGAAGGCTGAGTCAACCTTGAGCCCATTGGGATCTAACTTATATCGTGAGCAGAGTTTTTGGCTGCAGTGCTTCAACTTTACCACCATGCTATGAGGACTCAGCAGCCAAGAAGGAACAGATGTATGATTTTCATTTCTAAAACGTCTCTCATAGGAGTATCTGAAAGCATTATTTTAATTAAAATTTTACTTTGATAATGAACATATGCACATAAACTGGAACCTACCTTCCTCCTGTACTTAAAATGCTTATAAATAGCATTGCGCAACTTACATATATAAACTACTAAATATTGTCACGGTTTCTGAGATCATGGCTGGATAACATTATTTCAGCCAGTGAACAAAGACAACTGCTACCAGTTTGGCTCATTGACCAAAACTGAGACAACTCAATGGAATGATTTGGTTGAAAGGGAATGCAAGAAAGGAGATATTTTTCAAAAGTAGCAACAATGAACATCTATTGATGTCTGACATGTTTAGTAAGACTATCTCTGGGGAAATCTTATATATGTATGCACTTGGAAAAAAGCCTTAAGCAACTGACTACAATTGGACTATTTGTCTTATACCAACTTTACAAGAAGACAATCAGCCCTTCCATAATTTCAAAATGCATTGTGCTGCAATAAATTTCAATTTTTGACACTTTGGACAACTAATTTCTGTTGCATTCTTTTTTGTTTTGCTGTCTCTCTCCTGTTTTAGGTTTGTAGTGGATTTGCTCACCTCAAGTCAACCAGGTAACCATCTTTTAGGCACCATTTGCCTTCCAGGACCTGCTAATCAATATGCATCTATAATTCCATCTTGTCCTTCCACCAAGAGAAACATCAAAACTGGCCTATTACATGGCAGAAGGATATGTAAAGACAGGTTAGGTACTGCTGAAATAAATTTTATTACCATTCCATTCTCTTCTAAGCCTTGGACCTACTGTAGACAGTCCCCAGACAATAGTTGGTCCCTAGTCCTGAGTGGAAAATTCCAAAGAGAGTTGCTCTATCTGGGATGTATTCACAGGGCATGGTTTTCATCTTGTAGAATACAGTCAAGATTCAGCCCCAGGGCTCTTTAAGAATCAAAGCTGAGTTCCAGATTTAGGTAGGTTTAGTTACTTTCTGAACAATGGAAACCACAGTGTTATGTAACCGTAAGCCACTACCTGAATTCACCAGAGGAAAAGAAACAGAAGGTTCTTGTGGGGAGGGCGAGAAATAAGGTTTTCAAAAATTAATGGTGATGATTTTTTCACATGCAAACTCAAAATAAGAATTGAGGTGGACGTTTTCTAATTTTTTCCTGGTAAAGCTTTATTATAATTTCTTAAATTAAATTTAATGGGCAATTTAACAGCGACTAAACTGTTAAAATGTGTGCCCTCCAACTTAAACTTATGTGAACTAGATTTGGGGCTCATTAATTTTTAACTAAACCATTAGCTTTTTTCTGGGAAATTTCATTTTGGATATCATTAGGTCCAGTACCTTAAAACTAAAGACAACGTTCATTTCAGCCTTCATGTTATCTTAATAAGAAAACTTAAGTGCACAATTAGGCTTCATCTGGAGGTTAAGGTAAATGTATGCATCCTCTGGTTTCTCTTAAATCTAATTCCCTCAAAGATATGTACTTCACAGTCATACCTTCCAGTGACCTAACACGCATTTGCCAGTAAATTCTCTCAAGATGTACAATAATTCTATTCATTCCCCTCTGTCTATAGTGTTCTATTTAGGGCTAAACCCCTATATTGCAATGATCTGCTCACCAGATCTGTCTAGCAGTTGCTCATCAACTGTTATAAACACGTTTTTTTTTAAAAAAAATATTTATTGTTTGCTGACAAAGTATAAATGATCCTTCAGCCAACAAACAGATTACTCTTGAACTATGCTCTGTTGTCCATGTTATATCACTATCTGATTTAACATTGTGTGTACACAACTTGAAAATACTTTCCTTGCTATTTTTACCTTACAACAGCCAATAGAAAATTGATTGCCCCTATTGCTGTTACACTGTTATGCTCTTTCCAATCTACTCAGAACTGACACACAACAATCCTAACAGAGCTTTCAAGGAAAGTGAGATAATAGAGAAGAAGCTTTACCAGTTTCACCTCTTCAGTGAGTTTCCATAGCTGAATGGTAGCTGCATCCTAGTCTCCTAAATCCTAGTCCATCTCTCTATCCACTGCACCACAATTCAAGAGGCTCTAGAGATCAGGAAAAATGAGACACACAGAAAAGGCAAAAATGACAAGTTTGTCTGCCCATTCCCTACTTTTGCTAATATTCATCCTACCTGCTGCCACAGCTGTACATTCATTTCAATACCTTTCTGGTGAAGTGTAAACCTCCACAGAGCTTACTCCCAAGTAAATAAACATATGGTTATTGCTTTATAGCATCATTTCCTCTTGAAAGAAGTCTAACACGCATCCTCACCATGAGGATAGAACCCACTTCTACAGAATTCCACTGTCCCACCCACCACAGATAGGTTTTTCCAAGGAGAAAGGAGTGATGGCCAGTGAAGGAAATAAAGCATTGGACCTGTTGAGAAAAAAAGAGAACACCCACCAATGCCTAAGAAGGACATGAATTTTTAGGAGTGGATGTGAGCATTCTGGTCTGCGGATCAATAATAGAACTAGTTTTTGGAACAGAACTTTGGGGATCAGTGAAAGATTCTCCAGTCTATCAATGTGTTTTCTGGCATTTGCCAGCATAATGATTGACCCCCTTTCCCAGGATATCGAGATTCAATGCTATTTGAGATGAATGAACTAATCAGATAAGACAGGCAGGCTAATTATAAATGAGAGCTCTTCTATTTATTCCCAAGTATCTTGCTAATCAAGAGTAATGGGAAAGAAAATACATAGAAATTGCATGAACCAAGAGGTTTGGAGGGGAGAAGGGGACAGGAAGAAAATGAGAACAAGCTTTCACAGACTCCTTAAATCCTAATGTTATAATTCCTTTTGGCTTTGTTAATTGCATGTAATTGGGAAGTTTCTTCCCATTTTTCTTTTTCCAAGAAAGGAAACACAGATAATTGTTTTAATAAACAAGCAATGTTTATCATTTTTCTGTGGACTTCAATTAACATGTTCATCAAGGGGAAGAAACACACAAAGGCAAACCAAATATTGTGACAGTTAGCTCCGCTCTTACAACACAAGGCACTATCAATCAACACAAAGAAACATCTCATACAAAGCATATTCATTCCCACCTTATGTTACCAGTGCCAAACATGGACACTTACAACAAAACATAAGCAAAAGTTGGTCACCATGGAAATTGGACATCTGCTGGAGTGTCTAGAAGGGATAAAATCAGGAATGAGGTTATAATGGAAAGAACTGGAATAGAACTAATCTTACACTACATACAGAGACAACAAATAAAGTGGTTTGCCCATTTGGAGAGAATGTCTTGGAATTCCATACAAGTCATATGTGGAAAGAGGAGAAAAGCAAAGACCACAAGGCAGACCCAGAGAGAGGTGGAGAGGTAACATCAGAAAAATATTACAAGAACACCAAATGACACTGGAGAAGGCCGCTTGTTCTTGCCAGAACAGGAACCTCACATTTCCCTCAACAGCTGATGGGATAAAAGAGGAAGCAAAGAAGAAGAAATCTTGTGGCAATACTGATTTTCCAGGTACAGATTAATCAGAAGTGCTTTACCAATGCTGCCTTTTGGAAGTGCTATGGGCCACTTTTTGTTACCATTAATTGAAAATGATCTCTTTTATTTGCCCCAGTGAGCATAGAAGACTTGAGGCTATTCAGAGGTGCAATTAATTTGAAGATCTATTTCAATCACACCAGACAAACAGACAGTAAGATTCGTGAAATGAAAAGTATGAAGCAGGAGAATCAGATGAAATGACAGCCATGCAAAATTAGCCACAATGAGCCCTTTATAAAATACTATATTTGCCCTTAATTTTCCACCAGCCTTTGATCCAAGAGAATCCATATAAGGAAAAGCAGAAGGAAAAATGTAGAATAGTGAACTCACTGGTGTGTGTGTGTTTAAAGGAAGTGTAGAATCTACCATAAGGGGTAACCTAATTCATTGTGGAAACTGAAACTTCTCCTGGTGGTTCAGTGGTTAAACTGCTGTACTGCAGCCAAAATGTTGTGAGTTCAATCTCAACAGGACACAAAGAAAAGCAATCACACTTATATACTGCCCCATATCACTCAGTGCACTCTCTTGGCAGTTCACAAGTTAATTAGTATTTTGCCCCAACATGCTGGGTACTCAATTTAACAACCTCAGAAGGATGGAAGGCTGAGTCAACCTTGACCTCTGGACAGGATCGAACTTACAACTTTTTGGTTGCAGTACAGGAGTTTAACAACTGCACTACCAGGGCTACCAGGTTGACTCAGCCTTCCATCCTTTCAAGGTGGGCAAAATGAGTACCTAGTGTGTTGGGGGCAAAATGCTAATTACCTTGTGAACTGCCCAAAAAGTGCATTAAATGCCATGAAGTGGTATATATGTGTAATTGCTATTACAATTGCAAATTAAAGTCCAAAGATCCTAGAGCAGTCAAAGTCCGCAGAAGCAAAAATTACATGAGAAAAAAGTGAACAGATAAGCATGTGATGATAGCATGAATGTGAGTGTGGATGAATGTAGTTCTGAATCCCTTCTCCCAAGCAGTGGCTGATTTTTTTTTTGTTCTACTGA
The DNA here is from genome assembly GCA_030440675.1 of Furcifer pardalis. Lineage (NCBI taxonomy): Eukaryota > Metazoa > Chordata > Lepidosauria > Squamata > Chamaeleonidae > Furcifer > Furcifer pardalis. The sequence goes on along the minus strand of CP126893.1, from coordinate 131,758,503 downwards.
CACTAACTTTTCTGCATTCTGATTGGTTTCTTGCTTTTTCATCAGAATGTAATATTATTCATGAAGATTTGACCCAGTATGTCATCATATCATTATGTCATTTGACCCATACTAGGTCAAATCTTCCTGCCTAATTACACTACCAAAACACAAAGGCATCTCCATTCAACCAATTAATCATTAGTAGCATTGAAACATTACTTTGTTCATGCTATCTGTTAACTAAAAACCAAAATACAAATTTTATTTTTTTATAGAGCACATATCCCCCACCCAAATAACAAATACATTTCCATTTGTGATGTCTTACCTTTTGCAATTTTGATGTACAAAAATGTCAAGTTTTTCACTGCTTCATTTATCCTTGTTGATGCAAGGTTGCCTTAGGGTTCCATATGTTACAAAGCTTACTTCAAAAGACATGAAAATGATCTATTTAGGGTTCGCTAAACAAATTTACTGTGCTTATGAAAGTTATTTACTTCAAGGGATTCTTGGATATGAGAAAAATCAAATAGGAATTCCAATTTGATATGGCTAGATATTCAGTCACAGAAGTCCTGGCCTACTTCATGTGGAGCAAATTCAGTTAACTTCAGTTGTGCATATCTTTAATAAATAAAATGTAGATGATTATGTGTGTAGAACAGATGAAAGACAGATTGTTTTAGGAGTAAGTGTTCAACTACTAAATCTTTTGGCAGTTCATCCTACTATATTGTGACCTGTAAGTGGCCCTGAAAATAAGATCATAAATAAATAAATATGTGAGTTGCTGGTTGCACAGTCCCGGTGACAACACACTGTGTGACAAGACAAAGTGAGCTTACCTTTTTATTTGCTCTGCATTGTTGAGGGAACAACATTGATTTTTAATTCTCAGGTTTATACAGTTTGGATATATTCCATTCAGAATGAGCCTGGAGACCATAACACATCCTTAGTTTGGACAGAGAAGATGATCTTTTAATTTGGACAAATGTCTTGGTTGTCATTTCTTGGGCTGAATGGCAATAATTACAATTCCAGCATTTGCTGGTGATTAAAACATAGTATGGCAGAATCTCAGGGACTCCCTCACTGTTGGAAATATTTATTTAATTGATATAGTAAATGAAACCCACAATATCAATTTACAGATATTTGTTGCTGAAACCATAGATCTTAAGCTTCTATTCAGTGTACCAAAAATATGCAAGATATACTATGCCTTTTTAATTGAAAATAATAATCTCTACCTGATATCAAGCTAATTCATACATAGGGTGACACATCCCAGGTTTTTCTAGCTATTAAAAAACTCAGTAGAGTTAAATACAGTAAAACCCTGGTTTACGACAATGGTCAGTTCCAACAGCCTTTGTCATAAACCAAAACAATCATAAACTGAAGGACATTTTCCCAAAGGGATGCCTTGAAAAAAAAACAATATTGATTTTACCGAAAAAACCAACAATACCCCACCATCCAAAAATTGCCAGACATGATCATCCCACACCCATACAAAAGGGAAACGGTCCTGATTAGACCAAAAATAATTTAAGAAAATAAAAATAACCACCAAAAAAAAAATTCCTAAAAATGGCAGACATGATCACCACACACACACACACACACACACACACACACACACACACACACACACACACTGGATGAAGTGATCTACCTTTTCCATCCTGCTGCTTCTTCCTGAGCAATTTGTTCAGCCACCGGAGGAGACAAGTCTCCTCTGCTACGGGCAGCGGGAGAGTGTGGGGGCCTTATCCACTCAGTTCTAGGCTTCATAGGATCTCCAAGCGCAGTGCTATAGCACCAGGGGGAACCACTCATTCCCAGCTGTAGCGCTCCTGACTGTAGCAAGGAGCTCGGATGAAGACCAGAACTGAGTGGATAAGGTCACCACACTCTCCCGCGTCCAGTAGAATTGGCAGACAGTGTGGAAAGAGCAGCAAAAATGCAACCAACATCGCCATCACTGCCTCCTCTGCAGCCTCCATAGTGGTAAGCAGTGATGGGATGTCCCGGGTTCTATACGGTTCCCTGGAACCGGTAAGAACAATCCCGGAGGGTTCTCCGTGAGGGGAGTCCACTTTTGAGGCGTCCGGTTCCGGACGCCTCACCGAAAGAATTTTTTTTTAAAAAAATCGGAGCTAAAATGGCTCCGATTTACTGCACATGTGCAGAAACTCAATCTGCCGCATTGCGCATGCGTCAGATTGAGTTTCTGCACATGCGCAATAAAATTGGAGCAATTTTTACTCCAATTTTACTGCGCATGCTTAGAAACTCAATCTGACACATGCGCAATGCGGCAGATTGAGTTTCTGCGCATGCGCAGTAAATCGGAGCCATTTTAGCTCCAATTTTTAAAAAGAATCGGCAACACCGGCAGTCCTCAAGAACGAGATAGTGGCGGTGGTGGCGCTGACGGCGGCGGCGATGACGGCACCAGCAGCGGCAGCAACGATAATGGCGGCGGCGGAGATTGCAGCGGGGATGACTTTGGCGGCCGCAACTCTCCACGGGCTGCCCCGAGCCTCGGCGCCCGGCGGCGCTCCTAGCCGGGCGGCCCAGGGCTCCTGGCTGCAACTCTCCACGGGCAGCCCTGAGCCACAGCGCCCGGTGGCGCGCCTAGCTGGGCGGCCCAGGGCTCCTGGCCGCAACTCTCCACGGGCAGCCCTGAGCCACAGCGCCCGGTGGCGCGCCTAGCCGGGCGGCCCAGGGCTCCTGGCCGCAACTCTCCACGGGCTGCCTGTGGAGAGTTGCAGCCGGAAGCCCTGGGCCGCCCGGCTAGGAGCGCTGCCGGGCGCCAAGGCTCGGGGCAGCCCATGGAGACTTGCGGCCTGAAGCCCTGGGCCGCCCGGCTAGGAGCGCCGCCGGGCGCCGAGGCTCGGGGCAGCCCGTGGAGAGTTGCGGCCGGAAGCCCTGGGCCGCCCGGCTAGGAGCGCCGCCGGGCGCCGAGGCTCGGGGCAGCCCGTGGAGAGTTGCGGCCGGAAGCCCTGGGCCACCCGGCTAGGAGCGGCGCCGAGGCTCGGGGCAGCCCGTGGAGAGTTGCGGCCGGAAGCCCTGGGCCGCCCGGCTAGGAGCGCCGCCGGGCGCCGAGGCTCGGGGCAGCCCGTGGAGAGTTGCGGCCGGAAGCCCTGGGCCGCCCGGCTAGGAGCGCCGCCGGGCGCCGAGGCTCGGGGCAGCCCGTGGAGAGTTGCGGCCGGAAGCCCTGGGCCGCCCGGCTAGGAGCGCCGCCGGGCGCCGAGGCTCGGGGCAGCCCGTGGAGAGTTGCGGCCGGAAGCCCTGGGCCGCCCGGCTAGGAGCGCCGCCGGGCGCCGAGGCTCGGGGCAGCCCGTGGAGAGTTGCGGCTGGAAGCCCTGGGCCACCGGGCTAGGCGTGCCGCCGATGGGTGCCGAGGCTCAGGGCTGCCCATGGAGGGTTGCGGCCGGGAGGCCCTCGGCCACCTGGCTAGGTGCGCCGCTGCTGGGCGCCGAGGCTCGGGGCCAGCCCCAACGGTCCCCATTGTAAGTGGGGTTTGTGTTTGGGGTGGGTGGGTGTTTGGGTGTATTTTTATTTAATTATTATTTTATTTATTTATTTTATTAACGGTTTTGTGTGTGTGGGTTGAGGGGTGTGTGTGTTTTATTTTTATTTTATTTATTTTATTTTTGGCCCCGCCTACAACGTCATGACGTCATGACGTTGGCTCCACCCATGACGTCATGACGTTAGCTCCGCCCCCACTGTGATGACGTCAGGGTGGGGTACTAAAAATTTTATCATCCCATCACTGGTGGTAAGGGATGAATTGTGACTTCTAGCGGTGGCGGGCAGGTGCCATTTTGCACTCTAAAATGGCAGGGGGCACTATTATAGAGTTTAAATGTTACAATTTCCAGTCATAATTTTTTTAAAAACCCATAAACCGGGATGTTATTTTTATAGAATTTGCCGTCGTAAACCATGGCAAACTTTAACTAAGGCGTTCGTAAACCAGGGTTTTACTGTAGTCCCTTCTTCTGGAGAGGTTCTTCTTCAGAAAGCACAATGGGGAAATTAAGAACCATCTCCTGCACCATGTATGAAAAGAGACATGCAAGATTTAACACCAGGACCGCAATGGACTGCTGTGGCTTTGAAGATATTAACAAAGTATGCCTTCACAGCCAGTCCATCTGGCATGGCCTCTTCTGCCTCCATGACTATTGGGAATCAGAATAGTGACATGGTTCCTCCTCCACTCTTTTTGTGGTTTGGCCTAATATGATGGTTTCCACCCATAGTTGTTGAGCCCTTTAGGGACTCAGGTTATTTACCATTGTCGAGCAATCAGTGTTGAGTCACTGGCTGTACAGTCTACTCCAGGAGTTCCCAACCTAAGGCCCGTGGGCCACAGGTTGAGAATCCCCAAAGTAGAGGATTAATAATAATAATAATAATAATAATAATAATAATAATAATAATAATAATAATAATAATAATAATAATAATAATAATGATAATGATGATGATGATGATGATGATGATGATGATGATGATGATGATGATGATGATGATGATGATGAGTACAACTACTGCTGCTGCACTTCTATTCTTACTGTGATTTCTCTTTTGTATATTTATTTATTGCATAATAAACAGTGAATTCAATGAACACCAAAAAGCAGAACATTCTTCATAAAAAAGGAAGATATATTTGCATATTAGACATTATTACTATAAAATTAGACATTATTACTATAATTTAAGTGAAAATACACTTCTGCTCACTGTATTTCATACAGTTATGACTAGCCAGCTATCTTGGGACACAGCATTAACAAAAAAATGGGATTTAAATCAAATAAATAAATAATGCATTGTGTTTTATAACTCTTTGAAAGGGTCTGTGCTTTGTTCTTCTCGCAGCTTACTGAAATTCACTATATTGATAAAGAAAATAAACAAGACACTGTCATTTTGCTGAAATATGTAGCTGGTCAACAATTAGTTATTAGGGAGGAATGTTCTGGAGAGAGATTTCAGAATGTCCATTCTTGGGATGGACCTCACATCTGAAGTACCCAAACCACTTTAATTTAACGAGGGGGCAGGAAGAACTGATTACCTACATTTAGTAAGTCTCTACTTTCTCTGCTCAACGAAGAAACATCACTGAGGGTGGAGGGAGTAGTGCAGCCACTTATGCATCACCAAAGAAGGAGGGCAGTGCATCAAGTAGAGCAGGAGTTCTCAACCATTTTAAGCCAGGGGCCGGGTCATGCTTCCTCAGACAACTTTGGGGGCCATATGGCCATTTTGCCCTTCTTCCACCAAATGGCACTTCCTGGTGGGGATACACATGAAATGGTGCTGTGGGCCACAGGTTGAGAATCCCAAAAGTAGAGGATCAGCTGTCCTAAAGGAGGATATGTGGCCACCCAAAGACCAGGAAAATAACATATTCAAGCTTTATATGCAGGTCAAAGTAGCCCATGAGGCATTTATAATTGAATTCCAAAGCTTCAAAGGACCTGTTCTTTCTATACAAGGGATCCATTTTATTTTTCACCCCTATGCTTTTTTTTTTATTCCAAAGATACTTGCTGGGTTGTTTCAAACCTATATTTTTCTACTTGTTCATTAGACTGAAGCCTCTCTTCATATTAGAAACGCTTAATGCGCATTCTATTGAAATGTGGTACTAGGCCAGCAGGTCAAGGCAGTAGGAGAGTGGAAAGCAATTCAAACTGTGCATCCTGTCATTGTAAGAGGGGAATAGTGAAATGAAATGACGCACTCGGGTCCTTCTATAGGAAATTAATACCTTTCAGTGCAGGAGTGCTTCTTTGGATATGCATTTACGTTTGCAATTTACTTTGCTACCAAACCATCTTGGAGGCAATTTTTGTTTGACATTTAATGTGGAAATGCTTTTAAGCTGTATTTATCTAAACATGAAATGTGATGATTAATGGATGGGATTTAAGAAAATAAGGAGTGAACCCAGACTTTAGTTCATAGCATGGACAAATAATGGCTTTCACATGGAATTTGTTTGTTTGTTTGTTTGTTTGTCCGTCCGTCCGTCCGTCCGTCCGTCCACCTGTCCATCCTTCCATCCATCCGTCTGTTTAAAATAGATGCCCTAGCAGGAAGCTCCATGGAATTGTAGTGCTTTAACAATTTGGCACAACAGTTGACAAATGCACAAGGTAACCCTTCTTTTTTTTTTTTTATTAAATTTTTATAGGTATTTAAACAATATAAACATACAATAATAAAGTTAAAATAAAAAAAGTACAATAATAAAGAGTTGCACAAAAATTACAGAAATAAGAAAATTGAAAAAAAGAGTAAATCATAAAATAGGAACATATTTTCTTCCCTTACATCAATATGAGTACATTGCATTAACCATATATAAGCAACAACGACAATAATAAAAGAAAATACCCAAACTCTACTCATCCCGTATAAAAGCTGCTTAAATCATACTTGATACCATTTTTCAACTCATTCTCTAATACATTTAATTTCCTACACTATCATAGATCACACTTTGTTATCACCCCTGTGATATTTACAATGTCCAGGGAATTGTACAAACTCATAATTTCCAAAAGTCATTTTGTTCCGGTACAGGGATAACTCCTTTCTTCTTAACAGTCACATATTCCACAAAAGGTTTCCAGATTCTCCAAAAATTATTAACTTTAGCTCTACCTTTTTTTATTTTTAACTCGCAGGTAAGTTTATCATTAAGTGCCAGCTCCCACATTTCTTTATACCAGTCTTGTATTTTTATCTGAACATCATTTTTCCAGTTTCTCACAATACAAAGTCTAGCCGCTGACAACATCACCGACATCAATTCTTTATTATCATTACTCATATTGAACTTATCAACCTCCGTTAACAAAACTGTGTCCGGACCCCAGGCGAGCTGCATTTCTAGTATGTTATTTACTTCCTTTCTCACTTTCCCCCCCAAATTTTCCAAACTTTTACAAGTCCACCACATGTGTATATATGTTCCCACTTCATGTTTACAGCGCCAGCATCTATCACTAATCCTACTATCCATACGATGCAGCCCGACTGGGGTCCTATACCACCACCAAATTAACTTATAATTATGTTCCTTCATTCTGACGGACATGGATCTCATAATCCTTTTTCTCCATTTTCTCTTCCAATTTTCCTCTGAAATTGTCTCTTCTAATTCATCTTCCCACTTATTTTTTAAAACTTCCTGTATATTTCCACTTTTATTCAAGATTTTATAGATCTTACTTACAACCCCTTTGATACCCATGTCCCCTTTCCTAAGCTTAGTTAACATAATTTCAAATAAAGTCAACTCTCTCTTTAAACTATCATCTGTCAAGTATTTCTTATTCCAATTGTTTATTTGGAGGGTCTTAAACCAATCTAACTGCATTTGCGAAAATAACTCTCTTTTTCTTTCACTATCCTTACATATGTTAATCCAATCTTTCAACAAGAGAACCTCCTTCTCTATTAATATACTTCTAATCCTACTATGTATTAGTATTGGAAAAGCACTCAGGTCGTCCAATTCTATAACAGGCGAGGTACCTGGGGCAAGCTCCTCTTTTATTTTATTCCATTCTTCTATTGTTGTTTTTATCAACTTACACCTAAAGGTCTTTTTTAAGTTTTCCTTCTTTTCACTTAAAAATATTGATTTATCAAATTTCTGGGACTCCTTTCTTTCAATTTTTCCCCATATTACTTCTTCCCTGTTCAATATTTTAATAACATTTCTTACATGGAATGCCCTGTAGTAATTCCGAATGTTAGGTATTCCTAAACCCCCCTCTTTTTGGGATATGTACCATAGTTTTTTAGTTATCCTAGCTCCTCGTTTACCGTTACAAAATCTATTGATTATATTCTGGTACTCCTTTAATTCTTTGTCAGTAAACTTAATCGGTAATGCATCAAATAAGAAATTTAATTTAGGTAACAACATCATTTTACATAATGCAATCCGTCCAAACCATGATAAATTTAGCTTATTATATCGAATTATTTTTTGTTCAATTTCCTTCTTCTGTTTATCATAATTTAACCCTTTGAGCTCTCCATACTTATTAGATATTATTATCCCCAAGTATTTAATTTTATTTCCGAAAATATATATATATTCAATTGCTTTTATTGGATGTTTTGCAATAATTAGAGTATCATCTGCATGCAAGTTTATTTTATTACCTTTCATTCCTATTATATTCTCATCCTGGCATATTGAGTTCGCCAAAAACTCCATTGCCAGAATGAACAATGTTGGTGACAATGGACAGCCCTGCCTTGTACCAGCCTCTAAATTTATGTTTCCTGAATATTCACCATTGATTCTAATCCTAGCTGTTCCAGATTGATATAATTTCTTAATCACTCCCTGAAATTTAGTACCAAATCCATATAGTCTAATCATCTCTTGAATTGTTAACCATTGTAAAGAATCAAAAGCTTTGAATATATCTAGTGACAAAAATCCCACTTTCTCATTCTTTTGTTCTGCTAAGTCCATTAAATCTATTACTCTTCGAGTTAGATCTGACATGTATCTGTTTTTGACGAACCCTGCCTGATCTTCCTTTATATAATCAGATATGAAACTGCTCAGTCTATTTGACATTATTGATGTAAAAATTTTTGTGTCCTGATTAATGAGTGAAATCGGTCTGTACAATTCCACCCTATCTAAGTCTTTGCCTGGCTTAGGAACTAAAACTATTGTTGATCTGTTCCATGAACTTGGAGTTGCTTCGCCCTCTAATATCTTATTAAACAATTTACTCAATCTCAGCACAATCCATCCTCTGAAATCTTTATAGAACTCAGCCGATAACCCATCTTCCCCTGGAGCCTTATCTACTTTTAAGTTCTTTATCGTTTCCTCAATTTCTCTTTCTGTAATTTCTCCCTCCATTATATTTTTATGTTCTATTGATATTTGTGAAATTCCTTGAATTTCAAAACATTCTCTAAGTTTGTCCAAATTTACCTCCCTTTTTGAGTACAGTTCATTATAGAAAATTTCTATTATCTTCATTTTATCCATTTTTTTATTACATCTCTTTCCATTTTTGTCAATCAATACCCCAATCTGACTTTTAGATTTCTTCTCTTTTGCTGCCTTAGCTAATAATTTAGAATTCTTGTTACTGTACTCAAAATATTCTCTTTTTAAATAAATCATGTCCTTTTTAATTTTTTCAATATCTTTCCCATCCAATTCCTTCTTAATTTTTTGTATTTCCTCGAGAATTCTCTGATTCTTAGTTCTTGTGTGCTCCAGGTAAAGTTGTTTTAATTTTATTTCTAACTCCTGATATCTACTTTTTTTCTGTTTATTTTTAATACTGTTTAATTTTATAGATTCCCCTCTAAATATCGCTTTCATTGTATCCCATACCATGCTATAGCTGACCTCGTCATTATCATTCCAATTCCAATATTCTTCCCATTTCTCCATTACATTTTTCTTGCTAGCATCATCTCTGAATAAATTTGGATCGTATCTCCAATTATACCCCTTTCCCCCCCACTGTCCAATTTTATTTCCATTAATATTTTTGCATGATCTGACTCTTTGAATGTTCCTATTTTAATGTCCTCAATAGTTCTAATTAACCCCTCTGTAACAAATATATGATCTATTCTAGAATACATATTGTGTACATGGGAGTAAAAAGTGTATTCCCTTTCATCCCCTTTAATTTCCCTCCATGTATCTTTTACTCCCAATGTCTTAATCCAATCATCCAGTATATGTTTTTTACTCTTTTTCTTACTACTTGTACTATCAATTTCTGATCTTATTAAATTAAAATCCCCCGCTATAATCATATTTTTTGTTCCTTCTCTTTCTAATATTTTTCCCATCCTATTTAAAAACTCTTCCTGATTATCATTTGGGGCATATATATTAACAAGTGTGACTTCCTCCTCGTCTATATTTCCTTTAATTATAAGGTATCTGCCTTCTGGGTCAGCTATACTTTGTATCATATTAAACCCTGCCTTTTCTGAAATTAGGGTTGCAACTCCTCTTGCCTTTGATGAACCATAGGCCTTCTCATAAATTTGTATCCCTCTCAGGACTATTTTATTTGTTTCTGCAGACTTCTGATGGGTCTCTTGAAGAAAGATGATATCTGCTTTCTCTTTGTTGAGTGCTATTTGTAGCTTCTTTCTTTTTATTACGTTCCCTGTACCCTTCACATTCCATGTTACTATTTTTAGATTCTTAACCATCTAATTTTTTTATCTTCCTTAATTTTTTGCAACATTCCCTGGACGTGTAACATCTATCCCCTATCTTAAAAGAACTATAAGAACTAAATAGTAAACAGAAATAACCTAAAAACATATTAAGACTAACCTGAAAGACATTATGAAAGTATAAACAAAAAAAAACCTTACCTATTCTTCTGCTTTGTATAAACCTCCCCACTTCCTTTTCAAGAATATCGCCTCCGTAAGCCAAAGAGGGGAGGGGGGGATCGGGACAGGATGTCATTGCTTTACCTGCAGTTCCCCTCTTCCCTCCACCAAAATTTCTTTATTGTACATTGTCAGGAAATGAACCTATTTCCTAAGGCTTGAAATTGCCAATTTTCAAATAGGCCTCAGAAAAATCCATTTCTCTCTCTCTGAGCCTCAAGGCTGTGTAACAGCATGTTTTTCCACCATGTTTTTAGTGTCAGTGTACCCGTCTTATCTCTTTAGCAGAGCCATGTTATGACTAGTCCCAGAAAACTCTGCGTGCACGTGTGTAAACAACCATTGTTGTGAGAAAGTTTTCTCTCTTGCTTGCGGATACTTGATTGGCTAAGCAGTCCCACCTGACTGCAAATTCTCCATTTTGGAGAGAAGAAAGAGTTCGTCTCTGATTCTTGATGGATTAAGACCTGTTTTTGATTAGAGAGCTTTTGTTTCTGCATCTCTATGGGCTAGCATTCTTTAGCCTAGGAGCTAAGCATTTTTGCTCCTTAAAGATGGTTACCTAGATTTACCTGTGGACTTTATTGGACTGACCTATGCTACTGACTTTTATGCTTTATGAACCTGATCAATAAATCTTCATCATTTTTCTGAACAACGTGTCTTCATTGGACTAAAAAGGGTAAGAGCTGCCTTTCACACACACAAATCTTTGAACACGCTACCAAATAAAAACCCCTTAAGAGCTGATAAGCAGCTGAGAGTTGGATCTCTGTTCTAATTAGCCGTCCAGCTCGCCCTGTGTAGGTTTGTTTTGGTTTCCAGGGGTTTTCCAGACGTGTGGGGGCCGGCTGGATCGTGACATGGTGGCAGCGGTGGGATAAACGAACCCTGAAGAAGTTTTTTTGTGTGTGTGTGCATGCTCATCTCTGCCCAGCAAGAAGCAGCCTGCGTGTGTGCACCTGCAGTAGCGACGGCTGAAACTGAAACTGTTGTGTTTTCCTGAGATAAAGTGCTGAAAGGAAAGCAACTGATTGCTGTTTTGAGTTTTGAGTCGGATTCTCAAACTCCCAGATCTAAGGGCCGTGGGCCGAGGGCCGATCCATTGCTGGCAGTTCCAGAGGGACTGAGACATCTTCCAAGCCTACAAGATGGAAGGTAAGCCAGTGACTGATGAATGTACCCCCTCACCACAGTTAGCACCCCAAGACAGACTCCATTCCAGATGGGATCTTGGAGAAGGTGCCCAGATGATGTTTAGCCAGAAGGAAGGGCCCAGGGTGGGTGAAGCTTGTCCAGATGACTTCTGAGACTTCCCCAGACGCCCAGCAAGCCCCAAGCCCTAAGTAAGACTCTTTTGTGTTGAATTGGAGTCAAAACTCCACAGAGTGCCTATTTTCACTCAGAAGCAGTTCCCTGAAGTAATTTTCCCCCAAAGCCAAGAAGAAGGAGTGGAACCCTTCAGATAAGATTTATTTTCCTGCATTGAAGTTCCTAGTTGCTGATTACATGTGCTGTTTGGTCTTTGAAGACCTAGAGAAGTTGCAAATTGCCTCATTGTGTTTGAGATACCAGTTTAAAGGTGGAAGAGCTCCAACGGACTCCTCCACGTGTCCAAGGAAGAAGTTTGCTAGAGTGGGTGGGCCAGAGCCACCACTCTGAAAAGTGTTATCTACAGGCTGTTACACTACGCTGTTTTGGTCAGCTAGTGGGAAGTGGGAAATAATTGCCGGATGCAGTGTTTCCCTGAGTTTTACTACCCTTCGAGAAAGCCAAGAGCTGAAGAGGGGAGTAGTCCGTAAAGATGGCTGTGGGAAGCCCAACTAGCGGTTTCAGCAATAGCAGAGGCCAGATCCAGATCCAGATTCCCGACGTACTGAGGAGAGTGAATGGAATTCTGCGTGCTCTTGAGTTGAGAAGCTAGTCAAGCCATCAATTCTGTTGCCTGTTTAGTTCCCAAACCTCACAGGGATGAGGATGCGGGGTTGTTTGATTGATTCCTTTGGACTGTGTTCTGATAAATACCTTAAAGGTTGTTTCTTGAGTTTGTTTACTAGGAGATGCACATGTTCCTGTCATCTGAAAGATGAGCTGATAACACAACTCTGAGTGGACTTTTTTCAACTGGTTGTTTAATTGTTTGCAGGTGCAACATCGAAGAAGAAGACAAAGAAAGGGGGGAAATGTTATTGTTTCTTGCTAATCATCTGTTTATTTTTCCAGAGGCTCGTACAAGCGGCCTCTGTGACATGTGTGGTGTTACTGACCTGTTTTCTGATTTAAAGGTTGTTCTGTTTGGGCAAAATGTGTTTTGGAAAGGGAAAACCTTTGGTACCTGAAAATGCCCAAGTCTTTTGTTCCAGCAAGGTTTTATACCTGAGTTTGCTTGCAATGCAGAATGTAACTTATGTAACGTGTACCTCCAGTAACTAAAACTGGAAGAAGCTTTAACGCTTGATATCCTACATATATAAGGGATAGCTTGTTTGCTCAATTGCTTTGCTCACATTAGTAAATAATGCCTTTTGGTAAAGTCAAACCCCCGGTTTGCCTTTCCAGAAAGGAGGGCGTGTCAGGAAATGAACCTATTTCCTAAGGCTTGAAATTGCCAATTTTCAAATAGGCCTCAGAAAAATCCATTTCTCTCTCTCTGAGCCTCAAGGCTGTGTAACAGCATGTTTTTCCACCATGTTTTTAGTGTCAGTGTACCCGTCTTATCTCTTTAGCAGAGCCATGTTATGACTAGTCCCAGAAAACTCTGCGTGCACATGTGTAAACAACCATTGTTGTGAGAAAGTTTTCTCTCTTGCTTGCGGATACTTGATTGGCTAAGCAGTCCCACCTGACTGCAAATTCTCCATTTTGGAGAGAAGAAAGAGTTCGTCTCTGATTCTTGATGGATTAAGACCTGTTTTTGATTAGAGAGCTTTTGTTTCTGCATCTCTATGGGCTAGCATTCTTTAGCCTAGGAGCTAAGCATTTTTGCTCCTTAAAGATGGTTACCTAGATTTACCTGTGGACTTTATTGGACTGACCTATGCTACTGACTTTTATGCTTTATGAACCTGATCAATAAATCTTCATCATTTTTCTGAACAACGTGTCTTCATTGGACTAAAAAGGGTAAGAGCTGCCTTTCACACACACAAATCTTTGAACACGCTACCAAATAAAAACCCCTTAAGAGCTGATAAGCAGCTGAGAGTTGGATCTCTGTTCTAATTAGCAGTCCAGCTCGCCCTGTGTAGGTTTGTTTTGGTTTCCAGGGGTTTTCCAGACGTGTGGGGGCCGGCTGGATCGTGACATACATTATTCTCACTCTACAATTACAACACTCGGGTCTGACGTGTCCATCCCCCCCACCGCTCCCCCCTCCTCCCCCTCCATTCTCAGAACTGGTGCCATTTCCCCAGACATACACAAGTCCATTCTTAATTCAATCCAATCACTTGCAGCTACCTTAATCAAACCAATGTGAGTTAGATAGCCCAAAACATCCATCTTCGAGTCAATAATATGCATTTTTTTATCGTAAAAAAAACTCAGTTGTTGCGGAAATCTCCAGTTATATTTAATGCCCTTGGCAGTCAACAATTTTGTAACCGGTTTCATCCTGTATTTCCATCTTCTTTCCTCTGGGGCAATATCATTGTAGATTTCCACATCATCATCTTCGATTTTTAGAACGCCAGAACCAGCTTGTTTAATGTAAGCCATTACCTTAAGCTTATCCGCCCAATTTGCAAATTTAACCAAAACATTTCTTGGTGCATTCTTACCCCTTCTTCCCCCAATTCTGAAAACACCTCCAAAATCCTCCGGTACAAAATTTTTCCCCATTTGTAACGAATTAAGCCAATCAACTATCCTTTCTTTAAGCTTGTCTGGCGTTCGTTCAGCCATTTTTCTAATCACAATGTTCTGCTTCTTCTGCCCCTCCTCCACCAGAAGTATCCTTCTCTCTTGTACCGAAACTCTTGCTGCAGTTGCACGTTCATGGATATAAAGTTCATTCACTGTTATTGTCACTTTTTTTACATCCTCTTGAATTGTATCTGTAATCATATTAATCTTTTTAGTGCTCTCTGTGACTTCTTTTTGTAGGTCGGAAAGAGATCTCGCCAGGCTCTCATGTTGAAGTCTGGCGATTTCTCTATCCTTCTTCATTTCTTCATTGCTTCTTTTTATTTCTGATGACATTTGTTGTAACATCTTGAACATCTTATCCATATCAGATGATTCAAAACTGGGCGTGTCCGTCATACCTGGTGTCTCCAGAGTTGGTGATGGAGTATGTCTTTCTTTCTCTTTCTGGTCCTTCTGTTCTTTTTTATCCTTCCTGGTTTTCGGTTTAACCACTTCCTCCTCCTCTTTCCCCCGCCCTCCCTCCATTATAATTCCAAGAAAATCCAAAAAATCAAGTAATCAATCAAATATTTCAATCTATTTAAATTACAGTGTAAAACCAGTTATTTTTATATATTTTTGTATGTTTTAATCAAAATTTCCAAATAATTTCCAAATTAATTGATTAATTAATCAGTTAAGCAATTAATTTCTCTTATATTTCCAAATTCAAAATTCTAGTCAATAAACTTAATAGATCGATTGATTACTTAATAAAATTGACCAATTAATAAGACAGGATAAATTTAATCACTTTCCCTCTTAATCAATCAAATCTGATCAATTGATCTACTTAATATAAGGTAAAAAAAGCTTAGAAATCCAAAATGTATATATGATATATATGTAATAAAAAATTTTTTTAGACTTAATAGGTTTAGTAAATTTAATAGTTTTAATTTAATTTATTTTATAAAATTAATAAAGGAAGAGTTAATAAAATTAATACGTTGATAAATTTGATAAGTTAGAAAACTTAAATAGAGTGAAGAGGTAAAAAATGAGGGGGGAATGGAAGAGAAGAAATAAAAATAAAAGAAAAATGGTTGCTGAAAATTAAGGAAAAAGTCCAATAAAAAAGGAAAAAACTATAATCCATATATAGGAAGATCTATAATAATCAAAAAGGAGGACACACTCACTCAAACTGGGGCGACAGAAACTAAACAGAAAAGCCAAAAAACAAAAGGGAGGGGGGAGAGGGAGGAGGGGGGGAAGAAATCTGTACACAGACTAACACAGGCTACTATTACTCTAAAAATACATGGGGACTATATAGTTTAACCAAAAAAAATTAACGTACTCTATAGATAAGTGAGGAGGAGAGACAATGTCCAAACAGTACAAACAATAAAACAAACTAGATCAACGAACAAACGACCACAACAAAAAGACAATATGGCGCTTCCCTCTTGTTTCTGATTTATTGTGCTCGGGCTGTTAAGTTTCACTTGGGACCGATAAGTTTCGTTTTACTCTGCCATTTTCGAGTCACTTTCGCCAGTCCATTTGAATATTATTCCATTAAAAGTTAATGAAAAAAGTCAAACTGTCTCATCCAGGTTTTCTCAATCACCACAAAGCCCCTTCTAGCCCGTATTCCAATTGATTTTATAATGGCAAATTTAAGCACAATCTTCTCCGTTCCGCCCACCGCTCCGTTCGCGCCGTGCGTCTCTGTCCCGCACTCTCCTTGCCTTCCCCTCTTCTTTCTCCTCGCCACTTTAAAAAAACCCGCAACTTGTTTTTCCTTTATGGCGCCCCGTCTGCCCCGACAAACTTGTATAGAAAAAAAACCTCACCGCATGTAGCTCAGTTTGTCTTCCGGCATACTCCAGCGCCTCTCAGAAGCGTTTCAGCGACGAGTTAGGTAAGCGAGAGACAGGATCAATAATGTGGTTTCAGTCTCTGTTCCAAAATCGCTTCCCTTCTCCATCGAGATGTTGACGTGGTCCGGGTCGGCTCCACGGGTGGTAGATTAGACCCGGCGGCTCTTCCAAGCCCCCGGCTTACCTCGCCACCCTGAACTCAAACCCTAAGCCTTCCTGTCCGCTTCTGCGTTTTTCCCGCTTGCTGTCAGCGTTTTTTTTTTTTTTTGTAGCCCGTCACTTTATACACTATTTCCAAGGTCGAGATTGTTTTTAAATTTTAAAAAATATAAAAAATACCCATTGATTCCTCATTTAGTTGGTGGAGCGAAGGGAAACCGCTTCTTCCCCTTACGCCATCCAAGCCACGCCCCCCGGTAACCCTTCTTTTTAATGTAAGAGAAGTTTTGAATAAAAGAAGCTTTAAAAATTAAAAATTAGGCATTGCAGCTAATAGGCACTGGGGGTCAAATTATCCAGCCGGCTGGGGATATTGATCCATCCATTCCCCAGACCTGACCAGCCAGCTATTCCTTTATTTCAGTTTATTTCAGTTGAGTTTAATGTGTTTTCCCGGAGACAGAGGGCAAATGACACATAGAGAGACTTGAATTATGAAAGAGAAAGGAACTCACCACTTAAATCTGTTCTCCGTTTCTGGGACTAATGACTTCCATTTCTGGGTGCTAAAGAGCTTTTGCATGTTATCTCAGAACCACTGGCTGCAATATTTGGTAATTCTATAGGAATGAATGAGATGTTGGGCTGAAGATATGTACATGTTGCTCCCATTTTTATAAAGTAGAAAACTGAAGATTCAGGAAATGTATATCATTCAGTCTTTTCGGGGGGGGGGGCGACCCTGAGAGGGATTCCCCTCCCTTTAACAAATCAATGTTATTTTCGATACAAATTACACACCCTGTAAAATGCATGCAATTATCCTTTTACTGCCCTGGAAGCTGATTGTTTGGCATATTGAGACAGAAATGCATATAGCTGAAAAGTATGAGGGGACCATTGAATAAGAAAGAAATGGAAAGTACATTGCCCTTGCAAGCTATTGTTTGAAGACTTACTTAACAAGCATCTGAAAACATAAAGCACTGTAATGTTTCAAATTATCAGTGGAAACTTTGGCAGAATGCATTACAATTTTCTCACCTAAGTAAGTACAGAATTTTTTCATCAGATGGCAAACAAGTACAGGTGTATGGGACTGGGTTTTTTTCCTCTTGCATTTACTATGTCAACAAATTAGATAACTATGTTGGCAACTTGGCAGCTTATGTTGTTTGCATTTGAAAATTAAGTTTTTAGTGCTTGTGTTTTCAGAGATGACTATTTTTAGCAGAAGGAGAGGAGAGGGGTAATAGAAGGCTGCTTTGTTCTTGGAGTTGAAATATTAGTAGTTAGAGACATGGAAATTTAACAGAGGCACTTGAGATAATTACAGCGTGAGGTGGAGTGACTCCATAAAGGAAGCCACATCTTTGCTTTTGCAAGCAAGGTTGTTAGTGAGGAGGGACAAGTAACACTTTTTGGAGAAAAAAAGTTAGAAAATGTCTTCTTCTTTTTCCTCTTCTTCTTCAAGTGCTATATCCATTCCGAATACTGGCTTTCAGTATGATGAAAGTCTTCCTGTTCTTAACCACTCAGATCCATTTTGTTCTTGTTGTTCAGTCCAACCCTCTGCAACCCCATGGACCACAGCATGCCAGGCTCCTCTGTCATCTGCTATCCTCTGAAGTCTTCCCAGATCTTTGCCCACAGCATCAACGATGCTGTCTAGCCATCTTATCCTCTGCCGCCCCTTCGATCTAGCAAGTGATACCTTTATTAGACCACTAATGTAACTGAACAAAGAGTGAGCTTTCAGTGTTAATCCATAAATCTGCTTCTTTAAATGAGTTCAAACACAAGCTGCAAATGTCATTGAGAGAGTAGTTTCAGACTTTACCAAGTAGCAGTTGGCTGGACCTCTCCTCTCAGTTCTTCACACTAACAACTTCCAGATAATCTTCACGAGTAATTTTTCTCTCTCTTGGAGGTCAATGCTTCATAGGCACATCAAAAATCAGAAGTAACATCAAACTAACAGCATGTTAGAAGTATCTTTTCATTGTGATATAGCTATTTTTAAAAGAATGTCGGCAGTAGAATGGATTTTTGTTTCACATGAGACATAGTTTGAAAGGTGATTTCCTGGAAGAGCAAGTTTATCAGTCCCCCCCACCCCCCACTATATTTTCCCAGAGCTATCCTTTGTTGCAGGAAATTTTTGAATGTGATTAGTTGTTTATTAATTAGTTAGGTCTATATGCTCCATCAGTGGGCTGGAGTGGGGGAGGTCCAAAATCTGAATCTTCACAGTGCCTCCTGGTGAGAAGCCTACTGAGCTTACCTGGAGTGTGTATGTCTGAAAGGGTTACCCAAAGTAATTGAGTGATGACTGTTAGGGTTCCTAAACCCAATTTTCAATCTGACTTCATTGTTCCATTGATATTTGAACCTTGGGTTCTGTTCTGCCCACATGGAATGGCCTTTCTCTCTTGGCTCATTTTTTTTTAGTGAGAATCCAGATAAAATCAATGACAAATAATTTAAGTGCAGTATTTCCTGAACTCTTGTCCACTTTCCTTAGGACCTGATTTATAGCAATTTTGTTAATGTAATTTTGGCTTTATTTTTACATAACAAACACAAATTAATCAGTAATTAAGGTATCTCCCACGGGAGGGAAAAAACAAATATATATGCAGCAATTAAGAGAGACCAGTTCAGTGGGTAATGACAAGCTATTTATCACCCAGCCACCCTGAACTGGAGGCAATACAATGGCTAGACAAAATTAATTACATTGGAATACTGTATATATTTGCTGGGTGGATAAATAAATAAATAAATAAGCAAGCAAGCAAGCAAGCAAGCTGTTTCTGATTCTAGCATAGCTCCTAAAATCCATTGTGTTTGCTTGTAAGATTTGTTACTATGCAAAGCTCTTCAATAGGAGTTGGATTTTCAGATTTCTTGAACTATGGATGCCACAGTTCTTCAGTCTGGGAATTTTACATGACAGGAAAACTTCTAACAGAAGGCATTGAGGGTGAAGTAGGCCTAACTGTATGCAAGCTTCCTGAGCTGGGGATAACTCTGCACAAGCTCAAAGCCTTCCAGTTGAGGCCTTTCTTTCAGGAGAGCTATGTTCAGGAGTCTGTAATTTATATGTCCATAAATTAGATCAAAGGAAAAGGAAAAGGGTGCAGCAGAGGATGAAATGGCTAAAATACATTGTTGATGCAATAGGTGTAGAGCTGTGTGGGCTGCAGAGGATTGTGGAGGATAGGGGTGCCTAGCATGCAGTGGTCCATGGGGTCGCAAAGGGTCGGACTCGACTATGTGACTGAACAACAACAAAAATTAGAACTCTCAGAATGTAAAGTATGGGATTTATTGTCCAAGATATCTACAAATCCCATTCCTTATCTTCATTCTGTGAAGAAATTGAGAAACTAGAGAAATGTGGGACATGTAATCCTTCTAGAAACATTGTGAATTATTGGGAAAGTTGGCTGAGAAGGTGGGAACCAGTGTCTCCCCAGAACAAAGGGAAATTACCACCTTCGGTTGACTTGCTGCTAGAAAGGATATGAAAGCAGAAACTGACAGAAAAAAACTGTCTCTTGATCTGAAAAAGCCAGTCTGCTTCCTTCCAGGAAGTCATGTAATTGGAGAAAGGGGCTGAAAAGTGCCTTTTGTCTTGGTAAACATGCAAATGTACCCAAGTGTTGATTAGGGAAGTCAAGAATAGGTCATTTAAGGTATTAGAGAATCTGGTTAGATAGTTTAGTCTGTTTCTAAGAGGAAACTTTCAGTGGTTCCCAACAAGGGGTACACAGCCCACTAGTGGACTTCAATTCCCAGAAGCCTAAGTCAGTACATTGGCTGATCAGTGCTTTGGGGAAATGACTTAGGCTTCTGGGAATTGAAGTCCAAAAACCAGCATTTGGGAAACACTGATC
This sequence comes from Furcifer pardalis, assembly GCA_030440675.1. Lineage (NCBI taxonomy): Eukaryota > Metazoa > Chordata > Lepidosauria > Squamata > Chamaeleonidae > Furcifer > Furcifer pardalis. The sequence goes on along the minus strand of CP126893.1, from coordinate 131,738,264 downwards.
TATACTAAGGAGTATAACTTTGCCCCCCTATGCCCGCACAAAAGAGACTGACCACAGTGATGTTGGTTGAAAAATTGGGCCACTTTATTTAAGGTCAACTTGGTTAACTTTAACCATCTTAACGGTAACTTAATGCAGCAAGGGCCGCAGTAGCACTGGTGAGGTCAACGATATCCATCCCAGCTTAACTTGGATATCGGCCAACCATATACGTACAACATTTAACTGTCCCGGTCAGAAGTAACCAGCTGTTATCTCCTTCTGACCCCACACCGGGCGAACTCTATATTGGGGCTGCCTGCTGCCGAGCTGGGCAGTTACCCAAGTTCGCGGTCCGCATTTTGATCAGACTCACCGAGTGGCCGATCAAAACACGTTCCTACCCGGTTCTCCTGGGACCAAATTTATTCCGCACCAGTGCTACCCGCCCCCTAAAGTGACCAAAAAACCCACTCCAGCTCACCCAGCAAGGCAGTGTGGGATGGGCGAAAACGCCAGGAGACCCGCAGGCCAATCACGGTCTCGAGCAAAAATTCCCATCCGGCCCCGAAGCGACCAAAAAACAATCACACTGCAGCCAAGGGAGGGAGGGCGGGGCTCGCTCGCCTGTCAAAACGGGACTGGTGAACGAGCGCAGGGGGCGCGCCGCCCTTATAAGGGCAGCGCTTAACCACGCCCCCTGCGCTCGTCCCCAGGCCCGTCCTTCTGGCAGGCACCGGGGCAAAGCGCGTGGCCGCGGTAGTTGCCGCGGCCGCCCGACCATTGCCCCCCTATGCCCGCACAAAAGAGACTGACCACAGTGATGTTGGTTGAAAAATTGGGCCACTTTATTTAAGGTCAACTTGGTTAACTTTAACCATCTTAACGGTAACTTAATGCAGCAAGGGCCGCAGTAGCACTGGTGAGGTCAACGATATCCATCCCAGCTTAACTTGGATATCGGCCAACCATATACGTACAACATTTAACTGTCCCGGTCAGAAGTAACCAGCTGTTATCTCCTTCTGACCCCACACCGGGCGAACTCTATATTGGGGCTGCCTGCTGCCGAGCTGGGCAGTTACCCAAGTTCGTGGTCCGCATTTTGATCAGACTCACCGAGTGGCCGATCAAAACACGTTCCTACCCGGTTCTCCTGGGACCAAATTTATTCCGCACCAGTGCTACCCGCCACACGGGGGGAGTGAAACTACTCACCGCCCCACCCCCACCCCGAGACCAACAACTCGGTCACCAGGCCCTGCTGCAGAGCTCCCAGGAACAAAACCTGGCCGCCAGTTGACGGGTGCACACCGTCGCTCCTGTACAGGTGGCCCAACTCCTCCATACAGAATAGCGGATGCTCCACCACCGTACCCAGACCCCGGGCATGCAGAAAACGTGCCACGGTGCGGTTCACCCCACGCCGCGCACGATCCACGGCCCGATAATCCACCGCGCCCCTGTACCGGGCGCGCGGTATCATACTCGACCAGACAATCCTGGTCACCGGCCAATGCTGGTGCAGGAAGTAGAAATCCCTGCAAATAGCCCTGGACAGATCCAACCCCATCCGTTGCCCAAGGTCATTCCCACCTAGGTGGACGAGGATGATATCGGGGGGTGGCACGTGCCAGCTCGACAGCAACAAAGGCATCAATTGATCCCACAACATCCCCCGCACCCCCCGCCACATGAGGAATGCCCACTGCCGCAGGCCCAGGTGGATCCCGCAGGGAGCTGCTCCAGCAAAACGGGCGGCCCAGTAGATATAGCTGTGGCCGACGATCCATACGCGGGCCACATCACTCCGGGGGAAGAGCTCTGAAAGAAAACAAACAGAAAACAAACGGCAGCAAGGCAGGTCATTGCAGGAGCGGTCGCACATACGTCCTAAAACACGCGGACCCCCACCGCCCCATCCTCATGATGTCCGCATCGGAATACCCAAAAGAGGCTGCAGTAGAAGCAGCCCCTATGCGGAAAGAGTGGGTGCCATAACGGGCACCAGGGATCCCAACCTCCGACAGGGCCGCCCCAGTAACCCTCCAAAATTGAAAACGAGTAAGCGGGGACCCATCGCGATGTACAAAAAGGGGCAGGTGACCAGAGGGGCGTATAGCCATGTAGCGCTCGAGCGCTCCCACCGGACAGATATCTGCTATACTGCAACGCAGTAGCAGCAAGGAAACCCCTCTGCCCAGCTGGTCGGTCTTAGACATCCGGACCGTCAGCTGAACCGACGACGCGGTGAACGCGACGTCAGCCAGCTGCAACGCACGGCCGGACGTGTCCCCCCGGGACGCCACCACCAGTTCCCCCACCCGGAGGGCCGCAAAAAACGCTACGGAAGAAGCAGCGTGAAACAACGCCGCCTCATACCCGTCCGTGCAATGGCGTGGCCAGGCCGCAGCCAAACGCCGCAGCACCGCCGGTGACACTGGCTGTCGGGCGTCCGGGCAGTGGCCACGCTCCCTCGACCAGCCCTCCAAAACTCGGCGAATACGAAAATCGCCGAGGGTGTCGGGCACACCGTTCGCCCGGGCGGCGAAGGCCAAGGCCGACAGCCGCCCCTGGATGGTACGTGGAGCAAGGCCAGACCTCCGCAGGTGAACCATGAACTGAAGCACATGGTCCACCGGGAGCGGCCAAACCTCCGGCAAACCCTGCTGGCTTCTAAAGGTGGTAAAAGCCCCACACGCCAGGCGATAGGCACGGCGGGTGCGGCCCGAAAGGGAAAGGCCGATGGCCCGATTCACCTCGGCCCTCCAATGTTCCAGACCGCATCCGGCAACTCCGAAGGAAGTGCCCTGGCACCGGGAGCCAACGCCCTGAACCGCGCCATCTGAAAGCGGGACAGGGCATCAGCAATGGAATTGTCCACCCCCGGTACATGGCGTGCGCGAAATACAATGTTAAGCCTCAGCGCAGCCAGGACGAACAGCCTGACTAATGACATAACCCGGGGGGAGTGGGACGTCTGCGAGTTGACCACCTGGACAACCGCCGCGTTGTCACACCAGAAGGTGACAACGGAGTTCACCCAGTGACGTCCCCACATGTTGATCGCCCCCCAGATGGGAAAGAATTCCAGGAAAGTCAGGTCCCTCACGACGTCGGAGTCCCGCCAGTGCGGCGGCCATGTGCCGGCGCACCAACGGCCATCAAAATAGATGCCAAAACCGCAAGACCCTGATGCGTCGGAATGGACCTGAAAACTGGAAGAGAGGAAAAGGTCAGAGCGCCAAAAGGAAACCCCATTGAAGTCCCTGAGGAACGCCAACCAGACCTCCAAATCCTCCCTCATCCCACGGGTCAGCCTAGTCCTGTGGAACTTTTTGGTCAGGCCTGCCATCGCGTCGCACAAGCGGCGAGCGAAGGCACGGCCAGGGGCAACCACCCTACAGGCAAAGTTGAGATGCCCGTGAAGCTCCTGCAATTCGTGCAGGGCGACCTTCCTCTTGGGCAGGAGGGCCTCAATCCTGTCAACCAGGCGCCGTACCTTGTCTAGAGGTAGACGAGAGGTCGTGGCCACCGTGTCCAATTCAATGCCCAGAAAAGTGAGGGTAGTGGCCGGACCCTCAGTTTTCTCGGGCGCCAACGGAACAGCCAACTCCTCCGCCAGGCGCTGAAATGACTGGAGCAGGTGAATGCAATCCCCGGTACCTGCGGGGCCCCCCAAAAGAAAATCATCGAGATAATGGGCGACCCTGTCAGAACCCGCCATCTGGACTAAGGCCCAGTGCAAGAATGAACTAAAGCGCTCAAACGCGGCGCAGGAAATAGAACAGCCGAACGGCATGGCCCGATCCACGAAATACTGGCCCTCGAAACAAAAACCCAGTAGCTCGAAATCGTCGGGGTGCACCGGCAAAAGCCGAAACGCGGACTTGATATCGCATTTGGCCAAGAGTGCACCCGGACCGCAGGATCGGACCATGCGAACGGCCTCGTCAAAAGACGTATACCGGACCGAGCACAAAGCGTCCGGGATAGCGTCGTTGACGGAATATCCGGCAGGATAAGACAGGTGATGAATCAACCTGAACTCACCCGGGGCCTTTTTTGGAACTAATCCCAACGGGGAAACTTTAAGGTTGGGGTACGGTGGGCTGTTGAAAGGGCCCGCCACCCTGCCTGCCGCTACCTCCTTAAAAATCTGTGCCCAGGCCACCGACTCCATACCCACCAGAGATCGTAGGTTGGGCGCGTCCTGAGGCCCCCGAGCCCCGACTACAGGGATACGGAAGCCAAAGGTGAAACCTTCAGAAAGGTACTGGGCGTCAGTGGGCGAAGGATATTCATGCAGCAGGCGGTCCAGAACGTCGACCCTAACTGGGCTGGGGCCCTTTGCCAGGGGCGGTATCAGCCCCGGCCCGCTTGGCCCCTTATTGGTCCTTACCCCGGCCCCGGCCCGCCCCCCCTCGGAAACAGGAAGTGGCGGGGTGGGCGCCCGCGCAAATCGAGCACTCGTGCTTGAATTTGCACTGCTTTTTGGAGCAGCGACCTGAAGCGGAGTACTCCCAGCACAGCAGGCGGGCCGGAACCGCCTGCCCCGCCGACTGGCGGGGGGCCTGAGAGGGAGTAGGCCGCTGAATCAGGTGCCCGCAATCGTACCGCTCACCAAGGGCCGGGCGGGTTGGCGTCATGAGCTGCATCCAGAGCGCGGAGTGCGTCTCATCCCAGCGCATGCCGGGGCGTATGGCCGCGCGCATGCGAAATTCTTCGTCATACGCGAGCCATGCATGGCCCGGGAAGTCCACGTACGCCCTGTAAATAATATCCAGGTACTGGAACAGGGACACTCCTAACTGGGGAAAAGCCCTGGACAAAACGCCTGCATAAATGAGGAAACCCGGAAGCCAATTTGCCCAAGTGCGAGGCGGCTTCTTCCTCTTGGCCCTCTCCTTGTCGGCGTCGTCAGCCTTCTCCCTCTCCTCCTTCGTGGAGTCACGGTTAAGGAGGGCGAAGAAATCAACGTACTCGCCACGTAGTATCTTATCCCGCGTGGCGGGCAGCAAATGGTCGCTGAGCGGCAACGAGTGGTCGCCGTACGGCAAGGCAGTCTGGGGCACCGAGTTATACCCGGTGTCCCCGAAAGCCAAGCAAGGCCAACCCGGCGCAGGGACAGTAGGAACACCAAACGGCGAAGCCCCCGGGGGAGGCGGGTAGGGTGCCCGCCACATGGCGGGGACCGGCTGTGCCTGCGGGGGCGGAGGAACCGCCGACGGAGCAGCCAATGGCCACGAGGGTGCCGTCCCCTGCACCGGCAGCGCCGGGGGCAACCACGGCAGCCCCGGCGCAGTCACCGGCCAGGGCGACGCCATGGCCGGCGCCTGTTGGCTCGGCCACGGCCAGTGCACCGAAAGGTGCGGTGAAACAGTGGGCAAGTGCGCAGCAACCGGGGGCGGCTGCGGAGTAACAGGAGGCAGCTGCTGGGGGACAGCAGCTGCAATTGAACAAGGCCCGATGTCATACTCACCACCGGCGCGAGCCGCCGGAACCGCTGGAGCGACAAGGACCGGTCGGACTCCGCTAGGCCCTTCCCCTGGGTCCACTTCGGCCGCTGCCGGAGAATCCTCGGCCTGACCCGCCTCCCTGTCCCGCGCCGGAGCATCGGCGGGCTGGAGTGGCGGTAGAGTTGCCTCCAGCTGCGCAATCCGGCCCGAAGGCCAGGCCAGCGGCCCGTTCCAAGGCCGCCACACGGTCGAGGAGGGCCGCAGGGGTAACAGGGGCCGCATCCGGCCCCTGAGCACGGTAGCGGGGACCCCCTACGGCAGTAGCCCTACGGGGGAGGCGGCGAGGGCGAGGGACGGCCTGCTTCTTAGGAGCCATGGCCAATCAACAAAAATATCCCCAATAATACCTGAACTCAAGGGGCTAACGCACGTGCGGGCCAGATGCCAGCAAGAAGGCATCCTCGGGCCCACCGGACCAAGGTTGACCCTGCGACCCAAAGGCTGCAGGAACACCCCCAGCCAAGTACAGGCACAGCAGTGCAGAAGAGGGGCAGCCGCAAGCCTGGTCGACACAGGCCACCAGGGCAAGACAAGAGCAGCCCCAAAATGGCGGGCGCGCTTGCGCAACGCCACAAAGGCCGAGAAGGCAAGTAGCCGCGGCCGCAAAGGTGGAGGAGCAACCCACCCACAGCCCTAGCTAAATTAAGGGGCAATGGAGAGAACGCTAACCAGCAGGGGGGAAGACTGACAACGGAGCTGGAAAGCAAGCTCCGCTCCGGGCCCCAAAATGGCGGCCGCAAGTCTCCCGCCCCCTCAAAATGGCGGGCGCGATCGCCCAGCCGAGCTAACACCCGCAGTGAGCGTCGTCCGAGGTCCAGGAGGACCAGCAGAGCCGCAGCGGGAAAAGGACAAAGGACTGCCGAACAGCGCCGAAAAGCAGCACTCTCCGAGAAACCAGCCGGACTCTAAGGGGGAAAGCGAAGGTAAGCCCTGCCGCTCGCTCGCCTGTCAAAACGGGACTGGCGAACGAGCGCAGGGGGCGCGCCGCCCTTATAAGGGCAGCGCTTAACCACGCCCCCTGCGCTCGTCCCCAGGCCCGTCCTTCTGGCAGGCACCGGGGCAAAGCGCGCGGCCGCGGTAGTTGCCGCGGCCGCCCGACCATTTGTTTAGGAGCTTAGCATTTATTTTATGGAGAATCAAACTTCTAACTTCTGGCTCCATAGGCAGATAAAATATGCTATTTTTCTTGTGTGACTGTTTGCTATGGACTGTCTTCCATATTTTGCCCCAAGAATTCTTTGAAACATTTGTGTAACTTTTTGTAACTTTTATCTTTTGTTCTTTTACCCTTATTTCTTCTTTTAATAAATATAAAATTCTCTTCAAGAAATGATCTAAGCAATTTTTCACTTACATGGTTCATGGTACTAAAACTAGGTCTTGTCTTAATTAGCTTTCAGCTCTACATAACAGAGCACCCACCCACCCCTTCTAAGTATATTTATTTTATTTTTATTTATTGAATTTCTATACTGCCCATTTGAGTGTTATCCCATTTGGGTGGTATATTCGCCCATCACACTCTAATCTGTGCCTATACCAACTGCCAGGGGGAGAAGCAGCCAGGGCAGGATGAGGACCTTGCCACCCCTACACCTGTGCCTATACCAACTGCCAGGGGAAGAAGAAGCCAGAGCAGGATGAGGACCTTGCCACCCCTCCCCCTGTGCCCACCCCAACATATTGTAATGTATTGTCTGTAAGCCGCCCTGAGTAACCACGGCGAGTGGGTAGCAATATAAATTTGAACTAATAAATAAATAAATAAATCTTTGCACTTAAGGATGCCTACACTGACACATTCTTACAATTGATATTTTCTAATTCCTTTACTGCTGTCCTTCTGAGTCTTGGTCTACTGATTTCTTGACTGCTGTCTCAATTTGGATTGATAATTATCAAACCAAGGTATACAAAATCTTTCACTATCTCGGTTTCTTCATTGTCAACATTAAGTTTCTGTAGTTGGACTCTTAGGAAGATGTTGAGTCATCAGAGTTTTTTTACATGAGAAAAGGAAAAGGAGGGGGAAATAACAAGAAGAAAAGGGGAAATGAGTTACAGTAATACCTCAGATAAAGTTTACCTCGGATAACGCTAAAATCGCATAACGTTAAGTAATCTGGGGAGGAGAATTGGATTGAATAACGTTAAGGTCCTATGGGATGGATCAGATAACAACCGCTAAAGCCTGTGCGGTTGCAATGTATCTCTATGGAGCTTTAACGTTATCCGATCCATCCCATAGGATTTTAACATGCATCGGATAACACTAAGAATCTGATAACACCAAGACTTGTGGAACCAAGTCTTAGCGTTATCCAAGGTATTACTGTATATGATCTGGAAGATGCTGCAATCTCAGACAAAGGAATCTTAAGTGGAGATTGCTTGGTTGCAGAGGAAGTGTTGTGTGAATTTTGCACATATCCTCCCCTGCTTTTTTTCCAACAGAAGCAGAAAAGATACACAGAAATCAGATTTGGCTACCCTTGTTATCCCATTGCCAGATGGGAGGAGGAACACCTGACGGCCCAGCGGGCTTTAAAAACTGCACCGTCATCGCCACGACTGCTCTATTGCCAGACGTTCTCCAGCCAGCCCAGCTGAGGACAGGAGGAGGAACACCTGGTGGCCCAGTGGACTTTAAAAACTGCACTGCTGTTGCTGTCACTGCCACCATTGCCAGATGCGCCCATGTGCTCAGTTTACTGGCAGATGACGATGTTGAATGCCAGGATCCATCGAGGTTGTTGAGCCCTGGGCTCTATCACCGATGTCAAGACCCAGGCTCCGTCATGGACATCGAGACCCAGGCTGTGTTGCGGATGTCGAGCCCTTGGCTCTGTCAAGGATGTTGAGCCCTTGGCTCTGTCAAGGATGTTGAGCCACAGACTCCATCAGGGACATTGTGGGTTTTGTTGTTTGGGTTTTGTTGTTTAAATTTGGGCTTTGTTATACTTTTTATACTCTGTTAGCCACCCTGAGTTGCTTCAGCAATTACGGTGGCATACAAATATGAAAATTAAATAAATATGAAAATTCAAATTCAAATGTATAACCCAGGAAACTCTAGACTATGACCCACGGGCAGGACCCAGCCCATGACACCATTCCATCCAATCTGTTGCCATTTCCACTGCACCTGGAAGTAGAAACAGATATGTCTACATCAGCCATAAAAAATGATCACACATGCTGAAACGTGCCCGTGGCTGTCGTAAACATGAAAGTGGGTGCATTTACAACAGCTGTAAATGCATCCGCTTCTGGAGGCATGTTCCAGCCCACTCAAATGTCTGGGGGCATGGTAAGGCCCACGGCATAAAAAGGTTGGTCACCCCTGCTCTAGACTCCAATCTACTGTGTAAAAGAAATTGCTAAGAACTTCAGCCTCTGAAAACATGAGGGGGGGATGATGATATCATTTTGTACCATCTTTTTCTCACATACAGATATGCAGTGGTACCTTGAGTTACAAACATAATGTGATTCAAGGTATTTTTCGTGTTATGAAAAATTTGTAACTCAAATTTCCCATAGGAATCCATTGAAAACCAAAATTCATAACTTGAAACATGGTTTTCCATAGGAGTGCATTGAAAATCAATTAATCTGTTCCAGAAAAATTCGTAACTCAAGCCATTATTTTTAATTGATTTTCATTCATATTGTGAAATTTTTGTAACTCAAGCCATTTGTAACTCAAGGTGCCATTGTAAACCATATACAGAGTGGTGGACAGACAGAGACTTTCCCCCAAAAACACAAAGTCTGTTGTCACAAACCTACCTCTGCTGCCACTCTCCCACCCAGATTACAAACATCTAGCCTGCCAATCTAAAGAAATTCAATTTTCTGAGTATCCAGAGTATCCATGCCCTACATGGGCTGGTATATGCTTAATATACTCTGATATGTACTGAAGATCTTGATCACACAAAGATAATTTTGATTGGTACATATTTTCCCCTCATTTCTTGCAGAAAGCTTCTGCATTAAACATCTATTTAATTGTTGCTGATTGCTCCTTCATAAGATGGATATTGCTTATAAATATAGATCCATGTGTGCTCAACCTTTAAATGGAAATTGTATCCCTCAGGCTTCCTTTCTACTTTAGTTTATAAGGTACTTTTTTCTCTCCAAACTGGTTTCTACTCTTATTTCATGATGACAGGGTGCATAAGCAGTCTTATTAAAACCAATGTCCCATCCAGTCCAACAATCAAACTCTGTATGGTGTTTCTCCTATCTCAGATTATCAGGTGTTGACAAACCTGATAAATATGGTTTATATTTAACATTCTCCCATCTTAATTGGGAGGCTATGTTGCACTGAAAACCCGCCGTTATGGTCTGCAAGCACAGTGCTTTTTCCCACTGGGCCACAAACAGAACCCACCAATATAAGGGGGGTGGGGACACCTGACTAGAGTTCTGACATGGGATGGAGGGACAAAGCTCAGTGCCATCAACTACTGTCCAGACAAAGCTCAAACCAGCTGTCTTCCTGCCTTTGTTCCTTCCCTTCCTCCTACCAGGATCCATTATTCAGATGTACTCAGTTTACACAATAAAAACATTTTTTGAAAGAGAAAATAATAACCCCCATTCTAACTTTGTTACACATTGGGTAGAATACCTGGTCACTGCATATGTATCACATTTACCACTTGCCTCTGAAGGTGGTAAATGTGATACATCCTGAAATAAGGTAACAGTAAAGGTTGCTCTTGCTTGAAAGCCAGTCATATCTGACTCTAGGGTATGGTGCTAATCTCCATTTATAGCCAAAGAGCCAGCACTGTCTAAGTCTGCAGACATTTTTGTGGTCATTTGGCAGGCATGACTAGGCACAGAATGCTGTTACATTCCCACCAAAGCATTATATAGTTATCTACTTGTAATTTCTTATTAGGTTGGCATGAGATGGGATAGACAATGGGAGCTCAATGTTGTGCAAAAGTACTAAAGTACAATATTTGGCACTTTCCAGAAACCTGGTTTTATTTGGATGCCTTTTTGGGCTTCCTTAGTTGGATCAGTTTGGAACCAACAAATATCTCTGCTTTGCTTTGTTTTCTGAATAAATTCTAAATTCTAAATTTGAAGTAAGTCTGTATCAAATACCTCAGTATTCAAAACCCTGTATCTTTTTGTGGGAGGAAATGAACATAATGGTCCCTGAAGCACTATACAGTAGAACCCCGCATAACAAAAAAACTCCATTCCACTCAGCTCTTTGCTATGTGTTTTTTTTTAATTATATGGTTCCCTATGGGAGATGCCCTGCATAACGGGGGGTGGGGATGTTCATTAACCAAGGTTCCCATTAAGTGGGTATATCCCAGTTACCAAAAACCCCACATAATGAAAATATATTTCGTTATGCAGGGTATCGCCATTGCATAACAAATGCTTCATTGTGCAAATTTTTCACTATATAATGCATTAGTTATGTGAGGTACCACTGTATTATCACTGCTCTCAGTACTGACAATTGTATCCAACGTTACTGGGGTGTCCTTAATATTCATATATTTTTGGGTCTCTTTTCATCATACATTTCATGTATCTTTTCTCTTGCCATACCTCTGTCCCTTTTAAATTAATCTAGCAAATGCAATATTTTCCTGTTGTTTCCCTTCATATTTGTATTTAGACTGTGCTCCATCACTAAAGGCAGCAGCAATTTAATTTTTTGCTAGAGGTTGGCAGCTTCTGGTCTGAAGAACCACATTAGATGTCTTCCTTTAAAAGGTGTCTCACCGAAAATAAAGGCCAAAGAGGACAGTGGTTTATATAACATTACATGTGTTGGTTTCTATGCACAGAACTTGGATTTAGCAATAGCAATTACATTTGTATACACCCAATGGAGCTTAGAGTAGTCTCTGGGTGGTGCACAAGGTAATCAGCATTTTGCCCCCGACATGCTGGGTCCTCATTTTACTAACCTTGAAAGGATGGAGAGCTGAGCCCACCTTGAATCCCATCAGGAGTGACCCTGTGTTCCAAAGGTCGTAGTTTATAATTATAAACAATAATTGTAACACAGCTCACTCAAAGGAGGGAAAACTGCCCATCTGACCTGCATTGGATGTGCAAGTGTCAGCTGAGCATGACTTAAAAGTCAAGCTCCTTGTTCTCCCTCCTTATGGTTCTGTTTGTTGAAATGGAATGGGACAACCCTTCAAATAGAGGACACCTGAAAAAGTAGAATGTGTCCTCTGGTGATTATTCCCTATAACAGGACTTGTGTCCACCAAACCAACTGACAAGCACACCTCTCCCACATGAGTTTGTTGCTTTTCTGCCATGTGTTAACTAGTGTTTGTCCTTTCCTCTCTACACCCCAACCCTCTTGAAAACAAGTCATCATCATAAGATTGCTCAGTTATGGATGGCTTTAACATGGCATCTCGTTGATGCTTCTTAAGAGTAACATTAATATATCCCTACTCCCTGAGATGCATTGCTTAATATCAATGTGTCTTTTAGTGGATTTGTCTTTGTGCCCTGGTGCCACAATGACTGGTGTCTGAAACTGTACCAAAATAAATTAAGTCATAAGCACTGTCTTAGATTTCTTTGCATGCCTTTTAGCTCTAAATATGTACAGCTGACAGTCTAGTGACATAATTCATAAAGTTCAACATTTCCTGAGAAAGATTAAAGAGTGCACTTTGCCAAAGGTTTTGTTGATGTTGTTGCCTTTATCACCATCACAGTCTGCTTGTGATACTGTGATGGCAACCATTCACTATGTTTTTATATCATTTGGGTATAAATGGATGGCTAAGTAATGCTGTGCCTCACTTTACAGGATGGACTTATTAAGATCACCATGAGCTATAGATAAGGTCTAAAAGACCCAGAGGGATAGATAACAAGGAAGACAGCAGCCCTGTTCAGATGTTGAGAAAAGCATTGAAACTGGAGTGAAAGACTTGCACTTTACATCCTCTGTTGCCCTTTTCCGTGTGTAACATGTACAACATGATACCAAGAGTCTCCTTTACATGCCATACCTCTCCATGTAAACAGGAAGCTTGAGTTTTCATTTGTAGCAGATTCCTTTGACTCACAACAGATTGTCTCCTGTTCTCCAAATATGGGGGAATGACAACAGAGAGAGGAAGGGCTGATCTTCTGCACGTCATCATATGTCCTGAGTAACCCTTTCTGAAAAGGGGTAAAGTTGATATGCAGGTACATGTAGAGAAATTCAGAGGCACATACAAAATGTTGCTCGTATAGAGCTAACATATATGTGGCCACTCAAAAGTAAGTCTCATTTAGCTCTGTTCCTGAAATGGATGGCTCTCTGGGGGCAAGACCTGCTGAATCCTACCACTGACTACATCTATATGTTCAGTGCACTTAGATCAAGCCCAGCATCAGGCTGAAATAAAAACTAGGGAACACTGTACTTGTTGTTTTCAGGCTACAACTCTTAGAATCCTACAATCAGCACAGCCTCCCTTTTTTATTTCCCATGGTGAAACCCATGTCTCCAGACATATGACTCCATTATTTCAAACAACACCAAACACCGTGCCCCAAACCACTGAGCAGAAAATATGGAATTTTCAAAAACGGAAATGTTTTTGTCCTTAAACTAAGAGTAACTCTTTGTTTATTTCTAGAAGACAAGTGTAGGCCCTGTAAGATTTTCAGATGGAGAAAATGGTCCTCGAACGCAAGAGTTTGTTTGTCCAGCCATCTTCTGTTCTCAACCTATTGTTCTTCCAGTCACAATTTCATTCTTCAGGTCTTCAACTCTATCCTTGAGCTGGAGCATGTGTCAGATATCATACTCTCTTGCCCAGAGACTTAGCTTCAGTGGTGGGCAGCAACAGGTTCACAAACAACCAGGATGTGGAGTAGCAAAATTGGGTGGCCTCTGGGCAGGAAGGTGGTGAAATTGGGTGGCCTTCAGACAGGGGGTTAGTGAAATTAGGTGGCCATTCTCACCTCCCTGCCCTGCCCCATCAGGTTTTGTCCCTGCATGTGGTTCAAGGTCTCACTTGCTCAAAAGCCATTCATATCCAACTCTAGGGTGCAGTGCTCATCTCCACTTACAGCCAAAGAGCCATTGTTGCCTGTGTTTGCAGATGTATGCATAGCCATATGGCAGGCATGACTAGATCAACCATGACATAGTTCTGCCCATGACATAGGCTCTGCCCACAGTGTGGTAGCAATTTTTTTGCTGCCCACCACTGTATAACTTGCCCAGAGACCATAGCTGCATGTTTGAGAATCCACCTTGCATGTAGGTGACCCCAAACTCTGTTGCCAGCACTGTTTTAAAAGTATGTGGTAAGAAGGAACCCTTCCAAAGTCCCTCTCAGGAAAACAGGCCTGTCTTAGCAGGCTGTCTTAGCATTTTAGGCCATTCCTCTCATCCCCTCTGACCGCCAATCACATTGGCCATAGAGAAGACAAAGCTGGAAAAGGATGGACTTTGCTAGAACGGGCTGGATGGGCAAATAATTCTGATGCAGTGAAAAACAAGCACCACTCAGGGTGGTCTCTCTCTCTCTCTCTCTCTCTCTCTCTCTCTCTCTCTCTCTCTCTCTCTCTCTCTCTCTCTCTCTCTCTCTCTCTCTCTGAGTTAAAACCATTTTTAGTTAAAACTAGTTTTTCCTAGTCAAAACTAGTTTTTATGAAACAACTTTGTGAAAACTAGACTTTATTGCCAATGAAATACAAAGTTCAGTTAAAACAAATTTTCACTAGTTATAACTAGTTTTCCCAAAATTGCTCAGTGAAAACTGTGTGGCATGTGTGGCCCTTTAAATTCAGTAAAGAACTGAATGATTTAAGATAGGGAAAAAATGGGTTTAACTGATAACTGGTTTCAACAGTGCCCAAACAAAAAGGGAGAGGCAAATTGGTCAAATAAGAGGAGTAATCTAGCAATATTTTAACCACTAAGAGACTTCAATTAAAAACCAATAGGTTTTGACACAGTTGAGACCCATTTTCAATTTAAACACTTTTTCCCAATCTTAAATTATATGGTTCTGTAGATGACAGCTCACTTCATCAGATGCATTGAATGTGACATTGAGGGCTATCGTCCAGTAACCTAACACAAAATACAGTGGTACCTCGCTTAAAGAGCATAATGCGTTCCACAGGACTGCTCTTTAAGCGAGTTTGCTCTTTAAGCGAAACACCATTGTAAGTGACTGATTGGGGGGGGGGGAATGTGAACCTCAATTTATTTGTTAAGCGAATTTTTGGTTGGTTTTATTTGTTATGCGAAACAAACATTCAGAGAAAATCCTGCTCTTTAAGCGAGTTACTCTTTAAGCAAAACACTCTTTATGCGAGGTTTGACTGTACAGTATTAACAAATTTAAAGGGCCACACATCCTACACAGTTTTTACTGAGCCATTTTGTTCTTATCGGTGAATACTAGTTTTAACTGACCTTCGTAGTTGATTGGCAGTAAATTCTAGTTTTCACAAAGGTGTTTCGTAAAACTAGTTTTGACTAGGGAAAACTAGTTTTAACTAAAAATAGGTTTTTAACTGTCACACACAAGCAAAACACAAAAAACAACGCTGGATAGCATGAAAAAAAGTCTTCAGAAGAATATAGATAACTCCTTCTGAAGTAGCTGTGGCAGAGTATTCTTTGCTAATTCAATTGTCTTCTGAGTTCGATCATTTGTTGGGCCCATGATGCCCTCTAGTGGTAAACTAGGAGCTCCTGGTTCTGCAAGCAATCTGTGGCCAAATCATCAAAACTCTCAGACTGACCCCTCCCCCCCTTTGATTAAAAAGGCAGCGGGTAATCGCTCTGCAATCTATTTGGTACTTACACTGAAACTGTAATAGTACAATATTGATAGTCAGTAATCATGACATTTATTTGGGTATTTGCTGCTTAAAGTCCACAGTAAATTGATATATCATGGAAAATAGTTACTTGGTGATTGCCGTGGATTAAAAAATGGAAAATCCAACCATTCCTCTTCACATAAACAGAGATTAGAAACACACCCATAAATAAGAACTTTAAAAACTCACTGTGGTGGTTGAAATATTGAGCTGGTTGCTTCAGCTATGAGAAACTTACTTAACAGGATGGGTCAATCGGGTATACACCTCATCCAGCACTCTAAAAATTTACTATTTTTAGATTACACATCTCAGAATCCCACAACCAGCACAGCAGAATTCTTAGACTTCTAATTTTAAAAAAGGAAGCTTTCAAACTATAAACTAGGCTATAGTAACAATAGCAAAAGCAATTACACATATATACCATTCCATGGTACTTAGTGCACTCTCCGGGCGGCTCACAAGTTAATTAGTATTTTGCCCCCAACATGCTGGGTATTTATTTTACCGACCTCAGAAGGATGGAAGGCTGAGTCAACTGAGCCCATCAAGCTCGAACTTACAACATTTTGGCTGCAGTGCAGCAGTTTAACCACTGCATCACCAGGGCTCTGTGTACCTGATATCTGAGGCATGAATGGAGAGAGAGAGAGAGACAGAGAGAGAGAGAGTCACTCTGAGCTACAAGAAAATATTATGGCCTAGAACAGGGGTGCCCAAACTATGGCCTTGTGGGTCAGATATGGCCCACAATCTCAATTCATCAGGTTCGTAGTGCCCTCGCAGCTCCTGGAAATGGAACATCAATCTACCTTTGACCTAGGACTGGCTTGTAGACAGAATGGGAAATACTGTTTGACCAGTAAATTTTGAAGGATATATCTCGTACTGCTCCAGTCACAAACCTAACCCTAACTCAATGACCCCTAGAAGATTTGCAGATATGAGGGCTTCCCTTTTCGTATGTTTTTAGGGCAAGCCATTAACAACACAAGATATGTATGTAAGGCATGTACACACAAAGTTACTTCCAATACTTCTACATTTTTCTTCTTCTGCCATATCTGAATCTGAATATTGATGATCCTCATGGCGATCAGCCATGAAGACTGTCCTGAGAATATAATGCAGTGGCCTTTCATCTGCCTTCCACATCACAGTATGACCCCCATACCACTGATCCAGATCTGTGAGTCACTTTATGGTCCTGAGTCCTTTTAGCATGCAAAGTCCTCATCAGCCCCAGGACGGTATTGATGAAGCTGCTGCCCTCCATCCAGATGGATTCAAGTGGAATTTAATCCACTTGGGGACCATGACCCTTCCCTGTGGTCTTCGGCACCCAAAGCCATTAGTCCTTAGGGTTGTTAGGTTAGTTAACCGCAGGTCTAACACTCGGCATTGAGTCGCTGGCAGTATGGTCTACTCTATTACCATAGCAGGATAACCTGGCCAGACTTCTACATAATACGTATAATTTCAAGAGTTGTCCCATCAGGTTATCATTATAATATGAAAATTTTTGTAGTTGCTCTGCAGTTACATTCATCATGTTATTAAAGCAGTACCCCATATAATGAATGCTTCTATAACAAAAAATCTGTACAACGAAGCGTTTGTGTGCTATTTGCAATGTACTGTATAACAAAAAAAGTTAATTATATGGATTGCTATTGGCAATACCCCGTACAATTTGGGGGGAGGATTCATTGCATGGGGTATCGCCAATAGCGATCTGTATAACGAACTTTTTTCCCATTATACAATACATCACCCATAGCAATCAGTATAATGAAAAAACTGTATAGCGAAGATCTCCATGGAATGGAGTTTTTTCATTATACGGGGTTTTACTGTATTTGTGTATATAGAATGTCAAAGCATCAGATCATGCTATAAACAGTTTTCCTAAAAAAACAACAGGTTTCTGGTATCTCCACAGAGGTGCAGAACCAATTCTCCATGGATATGGCAGGTGTATTTTACCCAGATGACTGAAAAGTTAGTTTTTAAATAACATCAAGCTGGCACAAAAAAAAAAGCTTTATGCAACCAGCAGTCAGATAGTTCACACCTGCCTTGATTTTCTGAGGCTTTTAAATGGATTTATTAGTGTATTTATAGATCAGACAGAAAAGTCTACAAATGAAGTCGTGTTACAAGTGCAGTTACATGGTTGAATAGTTGATTATATTGCTTGAGAATAAAATCAGAGACGATAGACTTGATAAAATTGGAAATAAACATAACAGAATATCTTTCTTTCTCAGTCTCCTCAAGCAGAGCAAAAATATATTACTGCACTGTATATTTTAAGACCCAATGATGAGATACATGGTAACTAAAACATTTCCCCACCATGTACATATAAGCTTGGTGAGGAGTTAAATATAGGTAAAGGTAAAGGTCACCCTTGCTCGAAAGCCAGTCGTATTCATCTCTAGGGTTGAATACCCTAGAGTCGGATACGGCTGGCTTTCAAGCAAGGGAAACTTTTACCTGTACCATTAAGAAGCTACTTTTAAAAAGAAGGTTTCAAGTTCTAATTCCTATGAAATAAAATTAAAGAGAATGTTTCAAGCCATCCCAAAGGTATTGTCACTTAATTAATATCATGTCAATTCTACCTGAAAATTCAGATACTCAGAAGGTCTGCCAACAAATGTCCTTCAAAAGCCCTTCTGTAACAATATGTGGATTTCTTTGCCTTGGAATGAGGCCCAGTCACAAAAACGCCACCAGACTGCCAAAGTCTTAAATCTCTTATGCCTTGTATTGGTATATTCAAAAAATAATCACCTGTGTATAGTCCTCAACTATTTCTATTTCTCCTCCTCCTCCTTCGTAACTTGAATAAATAATAGGGAAGAGGGTTTCTGCCCCATTCCACTGAGGGTTTCTGCCCCATTCCACTTAATTAACTCAAAAGTTGATAGAGATTCATAAAATAATGCATGAGCATAAGCAGTGGGTGTATATGCTCAATTTTATCAATCTTTAATAGCTTTGGAGTGTGTTGGCCCATCTCAGTTATTTGAGTTATTAAATACCTATATTTATTAAATGAGTTATTACATATACTGTACAGTTTTATATACAATATGTATACATGTGTCTGTGTATGCTATCAAGTTACTTCTAACTTATGGTGACCCTTTCCAGGATTTTCTAGGTAGAGGACACACCTACCCTTTCTTCTTGGTCACTGTGGCTACACAGACTGGATGTTTTCAGGAGCCACTGTTCGGATTCAAACTCCCTAACTCAGGCTTGCTATCCAGACAGATAGATATCTGGCTACATGCATGCATTATGTAAGTTATATATCAAGTCATACCTCTTTTTATTTCTCTACATATATATCTTCCTTCCTTAATACTAGAATCAACATAATTCTGGGAAATGAGATCAACCAATGAAAACAGAAAGGATTTGCTTTATTTCTTTATTACATAAGTATCCTGCCTTTCTCCCAAAAAGTCAGTGGAAGTAATTGATGCCATGAAGCCTCA
Source organism: Furcifer pardalis (assembly GCA_030440675.1). Taxonomy (NCBI): domain Eukaryota; kingdom Metazoa; phylum Chordata; class Lepidosauria; order Squamata; family Chamaeleonidae; genus Furcifer; species Furcifer pardalis. The sequence goes on along the minus strand of CP126893.1, from coordinate 131,719,390 downwards.
CTCTTATGTCTGATGAAGTGGACTTGATCCATGAAAGTTAACATTAAAATACAGCAGTTAGTCTTTAAAGGGCACAATATTTCTGTTTTTGTTTTGTTTGTTTACTATCTTATTTCCTCCCCAAAAGGGGTCTAAGGCAGCCAAGGTTGATATATAACAAAACATTCAGACACTGTTTTGGATTATTGTTTGCGAGAAACAACTTTTTTATATAATCAGGTAATTGCTAAATCCCGTATGGAAGTGAATTGCATGAGTAAAGAAATCTCTATAGACATTATCTGTTGTATACAACTTGGTTTTCAACAGCTAATGCCTATAAAATAGTTTAAGTAATGGCAATTCATGCCTAAAATTAATGGCATTTGTGTAGCAGTGCAATTGGATTGCAGCCAAACAGTGCAATGAGATTATACGAGTGTCCAGGTCAAAAACTGATTTCACACCCAAAAAATTATAGGTAAATGGAACATGAAAGTATACAATAAAGTAGATTCAAATACTGGCAAATTTGGATAAGAAATAAGAAATTAACCAGGACTGTGACTCATACAATTCTGTAAAGATAATAGTTTGTTAACTGAAAAATCTCACAGATGATACACATTAACATCACTGGGTGACCAACACCAAAATTAAATATATCAATAATTTTATCAAAAATAAGATCATGAACCAGAAGATACTTATGGGTTGAATCTAAAGATATTGTCAAGGAAGAATGCAGAAAGATAATTCCTCTATACAAAAGGAAAGAAAGGCCTTAGTGACATGCAATTCTTGAATTGTTGATGAGAAAAGGAAATCTAACTGAAATGGGACAGAAAACTAAATGCAACTTTTCACCAACTGGCATGTAGGAACAAAGGGAATTGTTCTAATAATAAAGGCAAAGAAATACAAGAGAAGAAACAAAAAGGGGTAAGAAAGAGATCTCTTCTAGATATGCAAGAAATCAAAAGGAAAATTAAAATAAGACAAGGCACTGTGAATAATCAACAGGGGAATATATTTTACTAGGATAAAATTGAGAACTATATTAAAGAATTTTACAGAAGATACACAAGGACAACAGATTCTCTTGAAGAAAAATCCTTTTATGCATAACCAACAGTTGTAGAAAGCAAAGTGAAAAATGTTCTCAAAATAGGAAAAGTAAATAAATCACCAGTGGTAGATGAGAATGTAGAAATGTTCAGTTTAGATACAAATCAAAAGAAAAAGTGATGCGATAGTATACAATAACTATAGGACAATCATTTGAATTTCTCATGCAACAAAATGATGCTTAATAATATTTTGTCACAAAGACTTTCAACCATATATGAAATAAATAAAAAGTAGATATTTAAGACAGATTAAGAAAAGAAAGTGGAAAGAGAGATAATATTGGAAATATACCTTAAATACTACAATGCATCAGATCAAAATGAAATACATTAACAATTTGAGATATGCAGATGATACCACCCTAATGGCAGAAAGTGAGGAGGACCTAAAGAAGCTCCTGATCAGGTTGAAAGAAGCAAGTGCAAAAGCTGGCTTGAGACTCAATATAAAGAAAACCAAGATAATGGCAACAGGCCCTATCAGACCCTGGAAAATAGATGGAGAAGAAGTAGAAGCAGTGACAGATTTTACTTTCTTAGGATCAAAGCTCACTGCAGATGGTGATTGCAGCCATGAAATAAAAAGGCGACTGATTCTTGGGAGGCAAGCGATGAGAAACCTGAGGAGCATAGTAAAAAGTAGAGACATCAAATTGCAAACAAAAATTCGCATAGTCAAAGCAATGGTATTCCCGGTGGCAATGTATGGTTGTGAGAGCTGGACCATTAGGAGGGCTGAGCACAGAAGAATAGACACCTTTGAGATGTGATGTTGGAGGAGAGTTTTGAGAGTCCCCTGGACAGCGAGGAGAACAAATAGGCCAATCTTAGAAGAAATCAACCCTGACTGCTCCTTAGAAGGTCAAATTGTAAAGATGAAGCTAAAGTACTTTGGACATCAAATGAGAAGAGAAGATTCACTTGAGAAGGCCTTGACGCTGGGAAGGGTGGAGGGCAAAAGAATAAGGGGGCGGCCAAAAATGAGATGGCTAGATGGTATTGTGGACGCAATGGGCACAGAGCTGAGCGAGTTGAGGAGGATGGTGGAGGACAGAAGTGCCTGTGTGTATAAACTGATGTCATGAAGCCTCACCCTTATGTCTTATAAAGTGGACTTGATCCACGAAAGCTCACATTAAAATACAGCAGTTTGTTTTTAAATGACACATTTTTTGTCTTTTTTTGTTTACTCTCTGATATGCTTGAAGCATAGATTAACACAGCTACCATTTCAAAATTTTCAAATCCTCATTGATTCAATGGCCCTACTTTAGTGTGATTTACTACACTAAGTAACAGGATTTTGACCAATATACAAACTGTAGACTCATCTTGTAATGGCTATGCATTATACTTGTGGGAGCACCTGACAGACCCAGTTCTTATTTATTCAGTTATGCAGAGAGAGAGGACAGTATTTCAAAATAGAAGGAATTGGGCAGAGTGGCACATATGGGCCAGGGTCCCCAGGATACTTACCCATCCTGAGTGGTTTCTGCAACATTTGTAGTATAAAATGTGGAGGAGCACTTGATACCATCATGTTCTTCTTGGTTGAAAACACCTATTTCCCTGCCCAAGGTCATTTTCTTATTGCCCATTCTCTCTCATTCCTTCCCCAGCATATTATATATGATTCCATGGGTGGGCAAGAGAGCTTTGAGCTTCCTACTGTCCTTTCCTTTCTTCTGGCTCTCTTTTATCTTTCATCCCTGCTGATCGGCTTGGAGCAGGAGCATGATTCCTCTGCCCTCTGCATCTGAATTACCCATTGTGGAGGGAAGAGAGTTTCAGCAGTTTCTTCTGCTTCGCTAAAAGACTGGCTTTGTATCAGCTGACTAGTTTCAAGGAAAGGAAATATAAACCATAATCTTCTTTCTTGAAAACATGAATGCACACTAGACAGGCAGGGAGACCCTTACAGTGTGAAGCCCTATCGGGCCCTAAAGTCTTCTCTCCCAGAATGTGGTTCCTGCTCATTGTGTTTTCACTGTTGATCATCATCATCATTGCTGCTTTCCCTCTGTGGCCAGCAGTAGTGGCAAGTTTTGACAGAATCAAACAATGCTCTTCCCATTTACCTAGGAATAAGTCCCAAGAGCAGTCACATACTAACTCTTCAATGACTCATAAAAATAATATATATGTTTATAGTTTATTGTATTGCTAAATCTCATTCCCTCCTTAAAAGCTCAGGGCAGTTACTCCTTTTCCCCCTGTCCCTGTCCCTTTAGGCATAAACTACACCAGGGGTTGCCAAACTTGTTAAGTCTGGGGCTGGGTCATGCTCCCTCAGACAGTTGAGGGGGGCAGACTGGTGCATCTGCGGCTGTTGTAAATGCATTTATGATAGCCATAAATGAGTCCACAGCTGATTCTGGCAGTGGTGTGGCCGGATTATTTGGTGCTACAGGCTGGTTCCAGCCTGTGGGCCATAAATTGCCTATTCCTGTGCTACACTGTTTTGCCAGGCAAAAGCTTCTTGATTTGCCTTCTGTAACTATTTTCACCCTGGCTGATTCTGGTTAGTTATGGCAAGATTGAGGGGCAGCTACAGAGTTGGTCAACCGAAGAGATCAGAAATGCCCATGTTTATTCTAGGCCTATGTAAAAGGAAAAGAGGATGTTTCCAAATCTGGCTGTGGAGCCAAGGGTTGACATTTCAATTCCTCACTGTACCTCCAGGGGAAGAATCAGCCTATGTGTACTGCACCATTCCAGGGCACCCCAGTAGAAAGTAATTATAAATCATCATCTGGAAAGAATTGCCGTAAGTCAGAACTGACTTAACGGCACACAATTATTATTATTATGGGAAAGGGACATTTGAAGAATCTTATGCTTCAAATATATTTTACAGATAGAGGCATAGTGGCATAAGGGTTGGATCCAGACAGGAGCTAGAGACACTAAAATACCTACCGTGTTGTGCAATCCTATAATAATTTAGACTGGAAAATGGAGCTATTTATGACTTGAACATCTAGAGTTAGTGGCTAAAATCCTATTGTTTAGCATAGCAATATGCACTGGAATAGAGCCATTAAATCAATAAGGGATTGGTGCATCGACTCCTCCATAATTCAATTGATTCAAATGGGTCTTCCTATTCTAAGCAACAGGATTTCAGCCATAGTATACCAACATTAGTTTTAGCTCAAGTCTATCAGGTCTTTTCAAAAACTAAAGTCAAAAGTGTAAGATAAGCATATCTGTTTACCATTTAGATAAGAAATATAAAAATAGAAAGACCTTCTCAAAATAATTAATAAAATTCAAGAGTTTTCTCTCCATAAGTCTGTCTGCTCAACTATTTGTAGTATGAATTTTCTTCTACCAGTAAACCATGTCTGGATTTTATAAGACTTAATACTTTTGGTTATTGCTTTAAAAAGTAAGCTGTATCTACCAGCTGAAAGGTAACTCTGGTGAATTATGAAATAAGCTCATGAAACCCAATGGTTCAGCAATAACATAGCATTTGAAGTAAAGCATAAGAAGCCATAAGGGAAATAGGTATAATAGAGAAAATAGAATTGCTGTTGAGATTAGTTAATAGCAGTAGTTGGGTTGAAAAGTGGCTATAATGTCAGAATTATGCTCTGAAATCCCTGGCAGACATAATTACAATTTGGGAGTGCCAGAATTAGTACCAGGCAACTTTATGGCTGCTGCTAATATTTTCCTCATGTGCAGGCACTGTCTGATGACACAGTTAGGTGCTTCCTGTTGGTTAAGTGGACACATGTAGGCCCTGTGGGTCTGGAGCACCTAATGTCTGGTTTTGATGACTAAGGGACCCAAATGACTTTCTGTGGTTTCTTCTGCAGCTCCTTCTCATTTTGGCTGATGGCCTTGCTAAGAATGGGAAGGGGTTTGAGGCTCTCATGATGGTTTCTCCTTAAGATCCTCAGCCTAAGTGTACCTACATGATTGCTTTCTGGTTTCCTGGAGAACTACAGTTAATTGAAACAGTTGAGTCAACAGCTATAACATTAAATTAGAAAAGTTGTAATAAAGTATTATAGAGCTTCTTCTTTGGTGACAATGGTAGCAAAGAATTCTGTCTTTCAACCATCATGACACAACAGCCAAACCTCGCATAAAGAGCACCTCACTTAAAGAGTAACTCACTTAAAGAGCAGAATTTTCTCTGAATGTTTGCTTTGCTTAACAAATAAAACCAACCAAAAATTTGCTTAACAAAGACTATGGAACAAAAAAAAATTCCCCTGCTACTGGGTTGAAAATATGTTCCTTATAGTAATTCATATGTGCTGAACACAGAACTGCAGTCTGATTTGCTCCGGCACATCAGAAACAAAAGTTATGTACGTGTAAAGGTTATCAAGGAAAATGCTATTAACTATGTTGAAAAGGGATTGTGAGAAATTTTAGGGAAATTAATGCACGTACTGTGGGATGAAAACACTAAATATTATAATTAAGAAGTGAATTATAAATGTTTATTTACCTCTGAAATGAGTCAGGGACCCTTAGTTACACTAAGATTGACAATGGCTTGGTTTAAAAGTGTGTAGAGCTTCTTGTTTTCTGCCTGGGAACTTCTTCTGTTGCTCTCTGCAAAAACCAACAGTAATCCCCCATCATGTTCGGATTGAAGCGGCCTTGATTTCTTGCTTCCATGATGGACATCTTCTGGTGGAATCTTTCACCGTGTTCGTCACTCACGGCTCCCATATTTGACGGAAAGAAGGTACGAATGCAAGAAATGCATCTTTAGTGACATTCGGCAACTGAGGTGCTGGAAGGCTGTTAGCAAGTTATCCACAATTTCTGCATAGTTGTTTGCGTCCCAAGCTGCTAGTTCTCATTCCGTGAGCGCCAATCTGAATTGTGGACATTGAATCAACTTTCGTATTTCTGGCCCAACGAAGACTTCTGCTTTCAATTTTGCCTCAGTTTTCATCTTTCCAAACTTGCCTTTTAGGTACTGAAAACCACGATTTGTTTTATCAATCACTGCAACAAACTGTTTCATAAGACCCAGTTTGATATGGAGTGGAGGTAGATAAACCTTATTACGATCCACAAGAGGTACAAGTTGAACGTTGTGCTGTCCGACTACAGGTAAATTTCTGGGTGGCCAATTTTTCACTATGTAGTTATTCTTGTCATTGTGAGTAAGTTCCACTGTTTCAGTCTGGAACCCAACAGTTCAGACTTTTATTTCGAGAGGGACAAATCGCGAACCAGGTCATCCAATTCGGTCTGGCTGATCAATGTGGCTTTTTAATGTCACTGTAAGGATCATTCGTGTATTCCATAGCTCCAGCGTCACTGTCATTACCTTCAGTATCACTTTCTTCATTGTTCATTGCATCGGATGAAGGAGGAATTGGTACTGGGTAATCTGTACCATGCGCCACAGGCCTTAGAGCAGACTGACAATCCGGATAAATGATTTTTTACTTATTCTTCTTGCTGTACCCGGATATGATAGTCAAGCAGAAATAGCAATCCAAATGGTGATCTTTCTGTTCCCGCCAAATCATGGGAACAGCAAAAGGCATTCGATTTCGCTTACCATTTAACCACCGGGTTAGGCCGGAGTAACAGACGGTGCAACAGAGATGAGGAACCCAGGATTTAGTTTGATCTCCGATTTCACATCTGAAGTAATGTTTGTAAGCTATACGTAGCTTTCTGGACATGTTCTTCCATTGGTCAGATGTTGTATACTTGGCACAAATGTAGCAAAAGCAGTCCGGACAATTCACACAGCTGCGCCTATTCATCTTTCGTTTACTGAATCACCATGTACCGAATTACCGAATCGTCTTATACGAAATCACTTAAATGCATGTTACTGTGACTGCTGATTAATAAAACACAGAACCACACTAGCACGAACTATTCTCTAGTCACCTCCAAATCAGACTGATGGACAAACAGGAGAAATTGCACGGGAACTCGTGCCTGCATGCTGTAGCTCGCAGACTAGTTAGGACTTGCCCAAGTCTGCCTGTTTGCTTTTACTACTGCACACTTATCTTATCTTTCCACAGACACATAAAGCAGAGTAATCTTGAGAAACACACACACACACACACACACACACACACACACACACACACACACACACACACACACACACACACACACACACACACACACACACACACACACACACACACACACACACAATCGTACATCAAATACGGCTCGTTGATGAAGCTACAATGTATTAACCTATGTTTTTGTTGTTCAGTCGCACAGTCAATTCCGACCCTCTGCGACCCCATAGACCACTGTCCGCCAGGCACTTCTGTCCTCCACCATCCTCCTCAACTTTTAATATTATATGACTTTCAGCTATAACTTTAAATCCAGATGTCCTACAACATTTCTGATTACAAGATCGGAATCAGCGCACCCTATTTCATAACAATCACATTATTTTCACCCAGTAGCAATTTTTTTGTTGCGTAGTGAAATAAATCGGGGTTCACAATTCCCCCCACAATTGGTCACTTACAATGGTGTTTCGCTTAAAGAGCAAACTCACTTAAAGAGCAATCCTGTGGAACGCATTATGCTCATTAAACGAGGTACAACTGTATTTTGGGAAATGCCAACCTATCTAGCTTTTTTAAGTGGTAAAGGGCAAGCTGCATTCATGGTTAAGGAACCTACTGTTGTTACACCTGCTACTTCCCTATGATGAGGTGCAATAGTTTATTTTAAAGATGAATAAACATGTTTTTGCTAAGACATCAGAAATTATGACCTGACTTCTTTGGAAATCCTCAGGTGCTTCCCCTTGAGGACACAGGATTTGTTGATTTTTTAATCTGTGAAAAATATCTTATACTTTGTTTCTTGCTGTCATCTGCCTCAGTTCTTCAGACTCCCATCCTGGAAATCCAAATTCAGTCTTTTTGTTATCTTTGAACAAACATCTTCTTTTTTTTCTTAGAGCAGTGTTTAATCTCTTTGTCATCCAGAGGTTCAAACCTCTCCATAACCAGTTATCCGTTAGTGATGTATTTAAAGAATTGTTCATTGTTCATTTTATAGGAGGTGTACTAATATGCTCAGTTTCTTCTATTCTGCAACTTTTATTGTCTGCTTGCCTTTCTTTCATAAACATTTGCATTCTTTTTTATATCTGACTTTTTCCATCCAGTGAATACTTATTTTTCCTGTCATAGATAAGAAACATAGTGCAAAAATAAATTAGCTTCTATCTGGATAACATATTTGGGACCAATGTTTTATAGCTTCCACAAAATCTACTGATATGCAAAGTTATGAAAGAATTTACCTTTGCTGCAGGGTGAACATGATCTGCATTCCAGATATTCATCACTAATCTCTTTTTCTCTTCTAGCAAAATCTCTCAATTCACAGCCTCCTGTCTGTAACACATACAAAACACACTAGGTAGCAATATCAACAATAAATGATGATAGTGCTGGTGGAGAGGAGTCACATACTTTTTAGATTTGATGCTTATTCAGAGACTTTGAAGAACTATTATTTTATTAACTGAGTAACAAATGGATATTCACTATTCTATGGATTCTCAGGTTATCTTACTTTTTTATCTTAAATAAGCTGTGTTGAAGACATAAATAGAAATGGCTATTACTCTTCTAATAAATAATGAAACAGTAATGTGCCATGATTATTTTATTAACTGAGGTGACAATGTTATGTATTTGGGTTTACTGATTTTAGTTATAATGTTGTGACTTGATTTTGTACTGTGATTATTGTTTTTGTTGACTATAAGCCCCCTGAGTCGCCATGGCGAGCAGGCAGCAATATAAATCTAAATAATGAATGAATGAATGAATGATGTCAATTCTGACTCATGGCAAACTTTTTCAGGGTTTTCTAGGTAGGGAATACTCAGAAGTAATTTGTCATTTTCTTCTTCTGGGGGTGCCCTGGGACCATGCAGCTTGCCCTTGACTGAAGGGCTGGCTCTTCTCCCAGGAGCACAGGGGAACCAAACTCCCAACCTCTGGTTCTGCAGCAACAAGAAACCTTAACTATTGAGCTATCCAGCCTGCTATTCTCCTAATCTCCATTAAAACATGTAGGTTATCATAAGAGAGCAATGTCCATTAATTTTGATCTGGCATAAGAGGATTTGAAGAGTGGCTATGCTGTCTAATGTCTGTTTTCTAGTCAGACAGATTAAAATACAGCTTTTTATTGCTTTCCTTTTTGGGACGGAACATGCTAGGAATCTTTGTAACTATTTGAATGTCTTTTGTGGTTGTAAAATGAATTATCATTCTGGGCAAGTTCACCTTTTCTCATATTTAATTAATGCTAGGCTGCCCTGTAAAACAATTCTCAAGTTGGTTCACAACAAGAAATAAAACCATGTAAAATTCAATAATTACAGAAGAACAATAAAAGTATAACACAGCATTAAAATGCAAATCATGGACAATAAAAGCAGTTTAAAGCAAAGGCATCTGATGTATAATAATACCCGCATGCCATCAAGTCAATGCTGAGTCATGATTACCTTTTCCCATGGCTTTTCAGGTAGAGAATATTCAAAAGTGGTTAACCATTCTTTTTTTTTTCTGGTGGCATCGTGGGACTTGTTAGCTTTCCCAAAGCCACATTTATTTATTTATTTAGATTTATTATCCCGCCCCAATCAGGCGAACTTGACTCTAGGCGGCTTACAACATGAGTGCAAAACAACTAAACAATGCAAAATCCCACATGAGTGCAAAACAAACTAAACAATCCCACTATACCCCTACAAATTCAGCAATACGGTTTAAAATTAATTTAAAAAAATTAAACTGTAATTTACAAAATACTAAAAAGATTTAAAAATTCAAAAAGTTTAAAAAGTTTAAAACAGCAAGAGGGGTGGCTGTCCCATCAGATCAACCACGCAACATGGGATGCCACATTCCTGGAGCCCCACACTTGCCCTGCCAGCCAGGTTTTTAGGCCCTTCCGAAAGGGCAGGAGCTCTGTCTGTAGACGTAACTCAGTTGGCAGGAGGATCCAAAGGGCCAGGGCGGACACGGAGAAGGCCCTCCTCCTGGTGCTAGAGAGATGCACCTCTCTAGCGGATGGAATGATAAGAGAGCCTCTCTGATTTGCCCTGGTGGGACGGAGAGATGTTCTTGTGGTGACGCGGTCTCTTAAGTATTCTGGCCCACTACCATATAGGGCTTTAAAGGTAATGACCAGCACCTTGAATTGCACCCAGAGACATACTGGCAACCAGTGCAGCTCCTGAAGCAGTGGTGAGGCACGAGCATAGTGCCCGCACCTCATCACTACCGGAGCCGCTGCATTCTGGACCAGCTGCAGCCTCCGAATGGTCACCAAGGGTAGCCCCATGTAGAGTGCATTACAGTAATCAAGTCTGGAGGTGACCAAAGCATGTGTGATCATGAGCAAGGAGTCCTGATCTAGGAGTGGGCGTAACTGGCGTATTACACGAAGTTGTGCAAAAGCCCTCCTGGCCACAATTGCCACCTGCTCTTCGAACAGTAGTCGTGAGTTCAAGAGGACCCCCAGATTACGCACCGGGTCTCTTTGGGGCAAAACTGCCCCATCCAGAACCAAAGATGACAACTCCTGAGATAGCGCAGGATCCCTTACCCATAGCCACTCAGTCTTGCCGGGATTCAGTTGTAGCCCGTTGTCCTCCATCCAGAACTTGACAGCCTCCAGGCACCTGGAAAGGACTTCCACTGCACCGCTTGGGTCCCCATGGGCCGAGATGTACAGTTGGGTATCATCTGTGTATTGGTGATACCTCACCCCATGGGAACGGATGATGTCACCCAGTGGCTTCATGTAGATGTTAAATAGGAGAGGTGAGAGTACCGAGCCCTGAGGCACCCCATATTGAAGGGACCTACGGCTGGACTTCTCATTCTCCAACCACACCGACTGGGTCCTGCCCCTCAGAAATGAGGAAAACCAGGCCAACACAGTGCCCTGGATCCCCAATCCTTGGAGCCTTCCCAGAAGGATACCATGGTCAATGATATCAAAGGCCGCTGAGAGGTCAAGAAGAGCCAGGACAGATGGATGACCTCCATCCCGTTCTCTCCAGAGATCATCCACCAATGCGACCAATGCAGTTTCTGTACCATATCCGGGCCTGAATCCTGACTGAAAAGGGTCCAGATAATCCGCTTCATCCAGGACTTCCTGTAGCTGGCACACCACTGCCTTCTCCAAAACCTTACCCAAAAAGGGTAGGTTGGATACCGGTCGGTAGTTGGTAAGTACCGTAGGGTCGAGGGATGGCTTTTTCAGGAGGGGACGCACCAAAGCATGTTTTAAGGGTGCTGGGAAATACCCCTCCTCCAGAGAAGAATTTATAATTGCCTCGACCCAACTGCCTGACACAGCCTTAGATGCCTTGACTAGCCAGACAGGGCATGAATCCAATTCACAGGCAGTGGCACGAACAGATCCAAGAAGCCTGTCCACTTCCTCAGGGCCAGCTGGATCGAACTGATCCCAGATAACATGGCCAGACTGTACTCTGGTCAACCCCAGCTCTATATCTTCCACTCCGGGGTTAAACTTCAAGCGGATCTGAGCGATTTTCTCCACCAGATAATCAGCAAAAGCCCCAGCCGATCCCTGCCAACCAGGGCCAGACCCCCCCTCTACCAAGGAGGGACCTGGTCACCCGGAACAAGGTCGCTGGGTGGTTATCCGCGGAGGCAATACGGACGGTGAAATATTGTCATTTCACCGCCCCCATCGCCATTAGGTAGGCTTTAATAGCAGCTCTAACAAGTGTTCGATCAGACTTACTCCGGGTCTTCACCCAGCAGCACTCTCGGCATCTCTTTGCCCGTTTGAGCTCCCTCAGCTCTTCTGTAAACCAAGAGGATGATCGATGCCTGCAGGCACGGAAAGGCCGTAGTGGAGCGATCACGTCCAAGGCTGCCGCCACTCTCTCATTCCATGAGTTGACGAGAGCCTCAGACGAATCGCATTGCAGGTCAAGAAGAAAACACCCCAGTTCCCTCTGGAATCCTTCCGGATCCATTAGTCGCCGGGGGTGGGCCAATTTAACTGGCCCTACCTCCCTGAGGTGAAGCCTCGCCCCCAGAAAGTCTAGAGTCACCAGATAGTGATCTGACCATGGCACAGGGGTAATGTCTAATTTATGTGGTTTCAGATCACTCTGCCACAGCTCCAATAAGAAAATTAAATCCGGGGTGTGGCCACTGCTCCTGGTAGGACCCTGAATTACCTGGGTCAGGCCCACAGCTGCCATGGAAGCCATGAACTCCCGAGTCACCTCTGAGCCAGTCCCTAATGATGGCAAATTGAAGTCCCCCGAACCATAAGTCTGGGGAGCTCCAACGCCAACATCGAGACCGCCTCAAGGAGCTCAGGCAGGGAATCTGCTACACTGCAGGGAGGCAGCTTTTCTCCCAGGATGTACAGTAGAGAATTGAACTGCACAACTGTGGCTCTGCAGTCAAATATTGACATTTCTTTATCTATGTATTTCCTTGCTGACCAAATGACACCTAACTAGGTGCAAGATACTTCCCAAGGGAAGGACATTGACAAGGACACCAAAGAGATTATTTCTTCTATAGCTACTTACTGCACCTCACTTGGCATAGGGAGTTAAAGAGGGACTGCTAATGAATACTTTAAAATACAAGTAGGGACATGTGAAAGCCGAATTGTCTGGTCAACAGGTCACTCTTTTCTGAAACCAAGACCTACAACTTGGGACAGGCAATCATGCAACAACTGCAAGATAATGTTGTGTGCGTGTGCGTGTGCGTGTGTGCCCGCAAGCAAAAGTAAGACAGGCCATGTGAATTTTCTATGATGCTTCGTAAGTTAATAGTATGCAGATCAAGGCTTTACTAAATGAGACACTAATTCTATATCTAGAAGAAATATACCCTTATGAGAAAAATATTGTTTATTCTAACATTAGTTTCTGCCAGTCCATGTTTCACAAATTGGCTTGCAGTAATTATGCCAGGGGTAAACTGACAGAGTGTTTTCATTGTATGTCTCATATAAAGGCATGCTTCTCACCCATGTTGGCCTCCAAGAAATTTTCAGCAAAATGGCACTCTGTGGGTTTCACTGCTACCATCCCCACCCTATACTACTTGCCAAGATGAGCTAAATTGTGACCTACTTAACACAACACCCACTCTAGATTAATCCATCAATTTCTTTCAGAACAGGATATGCTTAAAAAGAGGAAAAAACCAAAGGAACTGAGAAGGACGGTTCCAGGCTTTGGTACCTGAGACAATTACCTCACTTAGCCCAAAGATCAGGCCTGCTCTGTAACCTATTTTGACGTCACATTGTTGTGAAGGGCAAAACCCTAGGATTGCATTTTGGTAAACATTACATTTCTAAATAATAATGGGCATATGTAAAATACCTGCTGTGGCAAGGGATGATGATGGCTTGTTTCAGAAGGTACTTATCTATCTATCTATCTATTTATTTATTTATTTACTACATTTACATCCCACCCATCTGGGGTATTTTCCCATTCTCAGCAGCATAAAACATATTTTAAAAAATCTTTACAATACATTTTTTAAAACAGATTGAATAAATTATAAATATCAGGAAGAACAAAAATAATACCCACATATTAAAAACATTAAAATGCCAGCAACACTAACCAGAATGTTTACAACTGGCAATTTTTAACGGTGTGAGACTTCTCTTAATTATGCAAGCATTCTGCTGCTGTTTTATGAGAAAATAAACTGGTCACTGACAGTTAAGTTGATGAAGAATGAGCCAACTATTACATGCATATTCTTGCTACAGTTAGATTTCATTTGGCTTTATGGATAACCTCTTTTAAGCAACACAGCTTGAGACTGTTAAAATGTCTGACATATTTTTAATGGAATTCTACTGACTTATCTCCTTCTCGAAAGAAATCTCCTTTCAACCTTATTTTTCTTGATTGTATTAAATTGGTTCTTTTCAGTTGTGCTTCCCTGGTAGAATTTGCAAGCAACTACAGATTGATCTAAAGCAATAAACAGATTAAAAGAATAGTAGTTTCTGTAACCCAACAATATCTAGTTTCTTAGGCAGCTGATGTTCATTCAGAACTAATACAGTGAGAAAACTACTTTATCTAGAAACTGAACAACTTATGAACATTCAGCAGTACAGAATTTGAGGGAATAAAATGTGCACAAACAATTGCTAACTTGTGTCATATGTACATTATAGACTTGAACTTCTTGAGTAATTCTGGTGAGCTAATATCTGTAATTCATTCTTCACAGTAAAATCATTGTTTAAAAGAAGGATTACAAGTGCATATGGTATGAAAGGTGATTTAAAATGAAGAAGAGCAGCATGACCAAAGCATGTAAAGCCAAGGATCATCCACTTCCATTGAATGAACGTGATTTGATGGCACCTGACAGAAAGGCAGGCACTCGATCCATGTAATCAGTGGAGCCATTGTTTAAGAGAAGCAGTAATCTGGAGGAATCTGAGAGTCCACTAGATTTGGTCAAAATGGGGTCTAGGTATTTCAAACAGATGTCCTTGTAAAATGGGCAGTAGAATAAAATGTGACTAACAAATGCAACACACTTGGCACCACAAGGACACAACCTATCCCCATATGGGACTTTCTGCAAGTGTAATTGTTTGACTTTGCTTTATATCAAAGTGTCAAAGACAAAAAAAATCCACAGAGGGGGAGGATCACTGCTTTGCAATTTATATCTAAGTATCTGTGTGCAAGATATTTCATTCAGTTTGAAAGATTGTTTCCACTTTGAACTTCTGATTCAATCCACAAGCTGAATATGGACACTCGTTTAGACTTCAATTGTGGTTGAGGCTGTGACTCAAACTGCAGCAGAACCGAATTGCTCCAATTCACTTTCCAGTGTAGCCATACTCTTAGCAGTATAGCTGACTTTGACTATTAAAAAAATGTTCCTATGCCATTAAGGTAAAGGTAATCCTTGCTCAAAAGGCAGTAGTATCTGACTCTGGGGTTCAGTGCTCATCTCTGTTTCATAGCCAAAGAACCAGCACTATCTGTTTCCGTGGTCATGTGGCAGGAACACTGTTTTACCTTCTCATCGAAGTGGTCCCTATTTATCTACTTGCAATTTCCTCCTTTCAAACTGCTAGGTTGGCAGGAGCTGGGACAGAGACAGGCACTCATTCTGTCCTGCAGTATTTGGGTATCAAACTGCTGACCTGCTTCCTTCCAGTCAGTGTCTTAGCCACTTGAGCCACTGCAGTCCCATACTATTACCCTTGTATAAATTCAACAAATATGTTTGCTAAAATGCTATGTCTTATTCATCGTTAGTCTATAACTTTAGCAAAGCAAAGCAATCATACTTCTGTACCACCCCATAGTGCTTAGAGAGGTTCACAAATTAATTAGCATCTTGCTCCCAACATGCTGGGTACTCATTTCACTGACCTTGGAAGAATGTATGGCTGAGTCAACCTTGATCCATCAGGATCAATCTCACAACCTTTTGATTGCAATACAACTGTTTAACCACTGTGTAAGATTGTCTTGGGAGGCAATCTTACACAAGCTTACTATAGAGTCAAAACAAGACTCATTCACTCATAACTATATTTTGATTGTTCATTTTGGAGATGTGCTTCACAAGAGGTGAAAAAACTGGAGAAGAAAAACCATGACTGGGGAGAAAGTGAAATAGCACTTCCAGCCCGTTGACTGGCTTTCTCTTTCGGGTCCCCATGAAAAATTGAACAAAGTAGCATTGGCTTTGAATAAAGCTTGATGTGCACTCAAGTATTAAAAAAAATTCTCCACAATGTCTTTCTGAAATAGTTTTTGCCCCTAGTACTAATTAGATCAAGTTAAGAACTAAGACAGGAATGGTATTTCTGCTCAGATGTAACTTATAAGAGAAGAACCAAACAATGCAGCATTGGTATCTTTAAGATGCCCTCTATTCATCACAAATATATGTATTTTGTATGCACCTGGCAACATATATTGAATTAAATGAAAAAATCCCTGTATAGGGAGTTTGCTAATTCTGTCCCCTCCAAATCACCTCAACCAGATTTTGTCAAATAGGATTTATTTATTTATTTTTATTAAAATTCACTAGCAAGGCTTATTAATTCATATCTCCTGAGGCATTCTCACTCAAGTGTTGCTTCAAAGTGCTTGGATGCTACTGAAATTAGACTTAGTTCAATTTATGTTTGCCTTTAGTTAGGCAGGTGCTAATCTAATTAGTTCCATCAATTTACCCTTCCAGGAACTATTCATGAAGAACAACCGCCAATTTCTTCACTACATCTTAAAAATCAATACATCTTTTAATTTTTCCAGGGAGTTTTCACCTCCTCATGCTCTTTTAATATAATAGCATATTTCCCCCCTAGGACCAGTCTCTCAAAGAATTTTGGGCACAACTCAGAACACTGAATATTACCAATAAACCCTCACTGAGTTGGTAGAAGAATATTTGAAAGACACTGAGGTGACTCTGGGCAGCTTGACATGTCTCACTCAAGTGTCTCACTCATATTCCACCCCTTCTTCTTCTTTACTTCTTCTACCCCACCAGGTGTGGAGGGAGATGCAAGGTTCTTGCTCTGGCACTTCTAGCAGCATCCACTGGTGTTATTTGATGTTCTTGTAATATGTCTTTGATGTTGTCTCTCCACCTTCTTCTGGGTCTGCTTCTTGCTCTTTGCCCTTCTCCTCATTTTACATATGCCTTGTATGGTATGGACTTCCAAGATATTTTCTCCAAATGGACAAACCACTTTCTTTGTGTCTCTGCATGTAGGTTAGGATTGGTTCTATTCCAATTCTTTCTCTTATAATCCCATTCCTGATGTTATCCTTTCTAGTTACTCCAGCAGCCTTGCTCAGACATCTCATTTCCATAGTGATCAAGTTTCATTCATGTTTTGTTGTAAAGTGTCCATGTTTGGCACTGGTAACATAAGGTGGGGATAAATATTCTTTGTATGAGGTGTTTCTTTGTGCCGATTAGCACTGGCTTATGTTGTAAGCACAGAGCTAACTGTCCCAATATTTGGTTGGTCTTACTGGACCATATGTTAATCTCTTCATCCATTTTGCAATTTTCAGTACTGTACACATTGTTCCTAAGTATTTGAACTCTGCCACTTGTTTTATACCTGTTCCCTCTATTTTATTATTTAAAGCATGCTCTTTCCTTATAATTTCCACCACTAGTGGAGGTATAATTGGAAGGATTACAGACACAGTGTTTTTAGTAGATATTCTATGATTCTAGTGTCAGCATTTATTTTGTGGCATTTCCTCTCAAGAAAGATTAAAATGCCTTCTCCTTTGTTGTTTTTACCAGTTTTTGTTTTTAACATTCTTTTAATTTCTTTTTCATTTTATCTAGATGCCTTCATTTTTTTCCTCTTTTGAATGTTCTTTTTGTGATATTCAGACATCTTGGTGTGGAAAACCATCAGGAGAGGGATCTTTTTTTTAAAGAACTGAATGACAGTTTTAGAAATACTTTATGAATAAAATATATTGCATGCCATAGGGTATAAAATGGAGGCATGTCTGTCTATAAGTCTTTTCTCTGTGTGTGGACACAACAATCTGTTTTCCGTGCCTTGTTTATGTATTTATTTATTTATTTTATCACATTTCTGCCCGCCCTCATCCAAAGATTCAGGGCAGCTTACAAAGTTAAAAACACAGTTAAAACATAATGATTACATTTAAAAATTAAAAGGGTTAAAAGGGTCAAACTTTAATTTTTTTTAAAAAGGGTTATAATTTAAAAAAAACCCTGGAAAGACAAATTCTAAATATGTTCAGAGAAAATTGTCAGCCTCTATATAGCTGCTAGTCAGAAATGGGGTTTGTATCACACTTTCTGCAGACTTCTATCCTTCTTTTTCCCCACAGAAACTACATATGCATCTCCAAAAGCCTAAAGACCTGTCCTTTTGGATAGAAATCTTCACATGCCCTACTTAGACGTCTTGTTTGTCAAAATGGTTTAGCATAGATTGTGTAAATAAGCCCAATGTCAATTCACTAACTTGTGTTTTTGAGCTCAAGCAGAAGGCATTAAATCCTGTTGTTGCTTGGATTTGACATATGTGCTAGAACTATGAGTAGGTTAAAAAGATCTGTTTTGATTTGGTGCTGCTCTCTGACTTCTTAATGAAGTTAAACTTCCACTTACATTTTCACTGAATTAATCAAAGTCCATGCCTTTGAAGTAAATCAATTCAAGGAAGTCAAAGTTCTCAGAGTAAATTAAAAGCAATACCAACACTAAAGGAAGTGGGTTTGAATTCAAGGGGATTATTTTGATGTGTGTGTGACAATCCCTATTTGTTTTTGATGATTTATACCTACTGTTTTTTTCCAGTTTCTTTTTACTGAGATCTTGTAGACAGCTCCTTTTGTGGGTCAGATTATCTTTTTACAATTTGAAGGTACAAACAGCATGTATTAATGATAACACATCTGTGCTGTAGCCCAAAGCATCTGGTAGCTGAAATGCTTTTGGCCAAATCACAGTAGAACAGATTTGATAGGTGAGAATATGTGTAGGATTAGGCAGATTCATCTATGCTAGGTACGGTATTTAATGTATATTATGCTGCCATATTTTATGTGAGTGTGGTATGGAATGGGTTTGTTTTCTAGACAAAAAGGAATTCCACATAGTGTACTCTATACAGAAGGACATCTGGATATGGAGATGGGAAAAAATAAGCACATCATTCCCCTGATTTTTTTTAAATTGGGAAACAAAATAAAGATACAGTAATACCTCGGATAACGCTAAGACTTGGTTCCACAAGTCTTGGTGTTATCCGATTTTTAGTGTCATCCGATGCATGTTAAAATCCTATGGGATGGATCAGATAATGTTAAAGCTCCATAGAGATACATTGTAACCACACAGGCTTTAGCGGTTGTTATCCGATCCATCCCATAGGACCTTAATGTTATTAGATCCAATTCTCCTCCCCAGATTAATTAACGTTAAGCGATTTTAGCGTTATCCGAGGTAAACGTTATCCGAGGTATTACTGTACAACAAAAATAGATATGTTACAGTGGGGTAGGAACAATTTGTTTGTTACTCCTTTTTATAGCTAGAGATGAAGCATACCCACTCCCCACACAATTGTCCTCAAATACACATTATGTGGGTTGTGAGAATGAATAAGCTGTCAATTAATACAAAATTAATATAAAATGTCATCGTGACATATCATTCAAAAATAGTGAAAGATGTTTTAAATACTAAGTGTGAGATAGACCAGTGTGGGATAGTGGCTATAACAATCAACTAGGACTCAGCAAACCTGGCTTGGAATCTCCACTAGGCCACAGAAACTCACTGAGGGGTGGCATTGGTAACACTACTCTGTGAGTAGTTTACATACCGGTACCTTCAATACCCTAATAAGGTTGCCATGTGTCAGAAGTGACTTTATGATGCATAGAAACAACACACACACACATTACTTAATATCTCATTAAATTATATTTAATTAATATTCATGTTCTATTTCCAAGGAAATCCTGTGTGGTATATAGATAGAGAAATGAACTAGAACTTGGGGGAACCTGGTTTTGAATCCTTACTCAGCCATGAAAGCTCACTGAAGAAGTGAAGAGGTAAAACCATCCTTTAAATATCTTGCTTACCTTGAAAGGCCTATTAAGATTGCTACAAGTCAGTTCTGACATGATGGCAGGTAACATAATAAAGCTCTTTCCAAAATCACTAGAGATCAAATTAATTGAAAGTAATACAAATTCAGGCATCTACTCAGTGTGCTGAATAAATGTGAAGGGGGGGGGGGAGTTCTGACCCTACACTTTTACAATAATTTTTATCACTGTAGCCCTACGGGATGACAACAGTCACAATATAAAATCTAGGCATATCAGATAACAAAATAAAATAAACAAAGCAAAACAAAAAACACTGTAGCACTTTAAAGACTAACTGCTATATTTTTATTGTTAGCTTTCATGGATCAAGTCCACTTCTTCAGACAAAGAATGAAATGTACAGGCATAGTTTTTATACACCAAATTTAGGGGCCAAAGGGAGAAGGATGTGGTCAACCCAAATGACAGGCAAGCAAGCACAACAATACAGCTTCCCACAGCCATCAGCAACAATAGATTGTTCATATTAGCTCTGAATGTCTCCTTTTCAATCTCAAAGGTGCTAAGAAAGCCCATTCTGGTCTCCGATCAACCTTTGACCTGCATGTCAGAAAAAAACCAAAAACACTGTACCTGGTTACTTCCTGTTTTGCTAAAGAGAATTGGCAGGAAGGTTGTAATATAATATATAAAATACCTTGCAGCATATAGCAATCTGTGTATCAAATCTGACAATGCCCCAGAAACACTTCGCTAATATTTAGTCCCCTGCAATGGGTGTCTAACAGATGGATGTATTTAATTTCTGCTGTCTCCCTTTCAATCCTAGTTTTGTAATTTCTCTGTTCCAGAATTGTAACTTTCAGGTCTTGGATAGAGTGTCCAGTTAAACTGAAGTGGTTTGAGACAGGTTACTCTGTGTTGCCATTCTGGATGTCTGATTTGTGTCCATTAATTCTTTTGCATAAAGATTGTCCTGTTTGTCCTACATAAAGCACAGTCGGACGTTTTTGGCAAGAGATGGCATAAATTACATTGGCAGAAGCACAAGTAAAACTGCATTTAATGTTCTGTGTGGTGCCGTTGGGTCCACATCCATAATCCAGTTTTAATTTCCCCTTTTTTATCTGGTGGAACATGTAGAATAGCAACCAGACTGACAGAGGATTGAGGCGGAATTTCCTGCTGTAAACCTAGGTGCCACACCAATGCCAGCTGTGCAGAATGTGTGGCTTGTAAGCCCAGAGAAAACAGGCAAAGTTCTCAGTTAAAGAACAGAAGACTTTTTACTCATGAGGAGTGGTGCATATTATTTACACTGATGGCTTTTGAACAGAAAACACAGGTTTGACATCAGCTTATTATTTACACAAGTTCATTCAGTCTCTCACAGTCTCTCTTGCAAACTTTGAGCAAACAGAGTTCGTTGGTTATTGAAGACAGTTTACAGACCTGAAGAAAAGCTGTAAGGCAAATCCTTCTTTTTGGTGCAATTTGTCTTCTGTAGCTCCAGCACAGCTTTGGCAGAGTCCTTGGCAATCATAGACACAGCAGCCAAGTATAGGCACCAAAGCAAACCAACAACAAGTTAAGCTGATTCCAGAAGTCCCCTGCAGTCTCAGAGCTGAAACAGACTCAGTCTCAGACACACACAGTGTCGAGAGACACACGGTGTCTAAGTTCACTTTGGGCTTGCCTCTTTCTTATGCTCAGAGGTTACTCATTCCTGCTCATCCAAAGCAGTTGGCCACCTTCTGGAACATACCTTAAAGGTGCAACGACCATTATCCACCTTGCAACATGTGCTGCCCAGGCACTTATACTAACACAAACTGTTCAGGTCTAGCCCTTATTTGTTTGCTGCAACACCTCACCTGAATAACAGTTAATTTTACTAATTGCAGCCTTTAACTATTTGGGCAAGACACTAAGTGCAGGGAGGGGGAGAGCAGCCTACAGGCTTAAAATCTTTCCATATATGTTACAAGAAACCAAAGGATTAGAATTGTTTATGTGCTTAATTGTCATTACATTTTATTATATTTCCTACAAACAAATTATTACTAGGAAGGGACTGAATTAGATACATTTTCCCTTTCTCTATTCATCTCTTTTTTTAAAGCATCCCTGGAAACAAATATATTCATATTGTATAATTCTGATTGTGTGCTTCACCAAGCATTAATAAGCCCTTTCCCACAGTACGGCTCTCACTGTTCGACACTTTTGACAGCTTCACTCTGAATGTGCGCATGAGCAGACAAGAAAAGCCTGCCAAGGCATGTAGTATGCAAGAGAGCATGCAGTGCTTTCAAATGATTTTTCTGTCATAATAATGATTTTTTTTTCCAGCAGGTGTTTTTCCAGACTGACATCTTTATTTGGACAGTTTTGTGTACTAAGGAGATACTGATTTGCATGACAACTTATTCTCAGGTGCAAGTGCTCAATATAGCAATATGCCATGCCTTGATGTCTGCAAATTGCTGCTTAAGTGGCTCTATTCCCTCTTGCCATCCCCTTTGTTTGTGAGAGTAATAGTTTTTGAGATGGTTTGCTTCCCCTCCTATCCACTTCTTTATTTGGACCAGTGAAATGAACTGGAAAACAGACATTTTCAGGCATTCTTCTGCTGGTAAAATACATTAGATAGTTCCCTCAGTAATTCCATGTAACAGTTCCCCCACTGCCTAGAGAAGGTGTGAGTGGCCTTTGTGTTGTATTCAGCATCCAGGTCAATTTTGCACATCCCAACCCACCACCCCCACTCCAAAAATAAACAAAAAAACCCTGCCATAATATATATATTTCTTTTTTAGGGCCAAAGAAGCCTTATGATTTTAGCTCAAGAGTTTTGGGGAAGTGATCCCTCAAGACTGTTAACCTAGTAAAGGTCGCCCTTGCTTGAAAGCCAGTTGTATCCAACTCTAGGTTGCAGTGCTCATCTCTGTTTACAGCCAAAGAGCCAGTGCTGTCTGTGTCTGTAGACGTTTCCATGGTTATGTGGCAGGCATGACTAGCCACTGGAGCACACAGAATACTGATACCATCCCAGTGAGCAGTACTTATCTACTTACAATTTCTTGCTTTTGAACTGCAACGTTGGCAGGAGCTGTGACAAAGACAGAGGCTCATTCTGTCATGTAGCACTCTTAAGCACTTAAGTCTTAAGCACTAAGCCACAGCTGTAACCTCTAATAATCCCTACCATAACAACCCCAAAAATAAGAAACTGCAAATCCAAATACTTCTGTTGATCAAGGTAGAGTTTAAGGCAAGAATTTGGTCCTCAGAACCACTGAGATTATCAATTTCTGTGTTAGTGAATGTAATACAGTAACTCTAGTTTTTAATGTAGCAATCTGCAGATTGTTCTGCCTATTCATTTGCAATAACTCTTCTTTGTGCAAAGAGGTAAAAAAAACCCTTTAGGAATCTCAGAGGATGTGGAGCATCCTCTGAGATGTTCCACGTAATAAGCAAGCAAGCAAAAACAAACAAAGGTTGCTTTAAACCTCCTTGCTAGCAATATTAAGGATTGCTAGTCATGTCTCTGCCAGGTACTGTGTAAAGAAAATCCATGGAAAAAGAAAATTATCTACAGAAGTAGAAAATCTAGTTTAGGCTAGCTAATTGGCTGTGATAATACTGTCCCTCTCTGGTAAGAGAGCCAAAAAGGATAAAAATTGGATGTTTTGTTTTGTTTTTTTAGCTTTTAATTTTTGGAGAACATTTCCTCTCCAAAATAATGGTGCCCTGAAACAAAGGGTGGAAACATTATTTATACAAAGCCGCCTTCTGTAGAACTGTATATCTGTTACTGGTAACAATGTAATTTTCTTCTGGCTATAATCCTCCTTTGAATATTTTAACAAAGAAGAGGATTTAGTTTGCAACAGTGACCTCATTTTCAGTCAGGTTTTAACTCTATCGCCTCAAGTGATTCTGATTCCCACCTTCATGTGGCAGCCTGTCAGCAATTGCTTACAAATTTACAAGAAAGTACAGAACCTCAAGGTATGTGGCACAAATTGGTGCGAAATGCTGACAACTATTATTGATTTTGGCCAGTGCTCCAAGACTTAACTAGGCAGGATTAACATAACTGTATGTGTCCATTGGCCAAGGTTTTTTATTTTAATCTGAACAAGTAAAGCTTTTACATCTCCCAAGGGCCCCAGTGTTGGGAAATGTTCTTTCAAATGAAGACAATACAATTTTTTTAAAGCAACAATTATTGTAATTCTGAGAACAAGATGCATTTTTACTAATTGTAAAACCAATCCTGCCTCTTCCCCCCCCCCTCCAACTGGGACAAAATGGAGAACCTGATGTTGGGAAGTTCTTCTGATAGGTTGGACAGATTTCAGCCTTGTAAAAATGGGGTTATTCTTCCCCTGAAAGAACAGTTTCAGGACCTGAGCATGATCCTAGACCCAGCTCTTTGTCTTGGCCAGGCTACCTTTCACCATCTTTGGCAGATAGCCCAGCCCTGCCATTCCTTGAGATGAAGCCCCTTACAATGCTAGTTCATGCACTGGTGATCTCATAAATTGATTACTGTAATGCACTCTATATTGGGCTTCCCTTGAAGACAAACCTGGAAACTATGACAGGTTCAGAATACAGCTAGTTAGCTGGTGACAGGGGTCCAATGTTGGAAACAGATCTCTCCTATACTACTGTGGCTGAACTGGTTAACCTGTACATGTCTGGGCTTGGTAGCGCCTGGGTTCTAGGGAGGTCGGGAGACCGATGCGCGCTAATTTTGAAGTTCCCCCACCCTCTTTGAGGCTGCAGCAAGCCAGAATGTCAGGATTCGAACCCTGACGTTTTGGCTTGCTGTGCTGGCTGAGGATGTCGGGGAAGCCCAGAAACAGCTTGGATTGGGTCTCCCCACCTCCCTGGACCTGGTGGGGGGGGGGGTCAAAGACCCCAACATTGGTAAAAAAAATGTTTTTTTTTACCAATTTTGGGGTTTCTGACCCCCCCCCCCGCTAGGTCCAGGGAGGTGGGGAGAGCCAATCCAAGCTATTTCTGGGCTTCCCCGATGTCCTCAGCCAGTGCAGCAAGCCAAAACATCAGGGTTCGAATCCCGACATTCTGGCTTGCTGCACTGGCTGAGGACGTCGGGGAAGCCCAGAAACAGTTTGGATTGGGTCTCCCCATCTCCCTGGACCCGGCGGGGGGATCAGAAACCCCAAAATTGGTTTTAAAAAAGGACGTTTTTTTTTTTTTACCAATTTTGGGGTCTCTGACGCCCCCCCCCCCGGGTCCAGGGAGGTGGGGAGACCCGATCCAAGCTGTTTCCAAAGTTCCCCCACCTCCCTGGAGGCAGCAGCAAGCCAAAATGTCAGGATTCAAATCCCGACGTTCTGGCTTCCGGCAGCCTCCAGGGAAACAGGGCTTTTTTTAACATTGTGTGATCAATGTATCGCACAACGTTAAAAACCGGATAACGATGAGACTTGTGGAACCAAGTCATAACGTTATCCGGGGTACTAGTGTATTCCCAAATATGCAGACTGTGATTACCTACCCTGAGAAAGGACAGAAAAACTCCTACCACAAATAGAGCCTTCTTAGTGGTGGCAACATTGTTATGGAACTCTCTTCCTCTGCATATTCACCAGGCCCTCTACCTCCCCACATTTCACAAATGAGCTAAGATAGGACTGTTTAAAATGAGACAAACACATTTGATTTGATTGATTTGTGTGCATGCATGCATGAATGCGTGTGTGCATGAATGTGTGTGCACGTGCGTGCACGCATGCACAATTCACTCCTGTTGCTTAAGGTAGTGGCCCTATTAAAATAATGGGGATTTGGTCAATCAAGTCCTCTGTAAGCTCTATTGATTCATTGGGTCTATTCTATTTGCAACTTATTACACTAAGTAGTAGGTTTTCAACTTCTACTGGATAATTATGAGACATCCTATGTTTCCTCTAGTGAGCTGAAGAATTATGTACATGGCTTTCCTTCTGCCCTTTATCTTCACAATGATGCTATGAAGTAGGGCAGGCTGAAAAAGAGTGCCTCACCCACATTAGGAGATACTGTATAGTCTAACAATATCTTGAAATTTGCATGTTCTTCACTGTTGTCCTCCATCATTTCTATTTTATAGGTGTTGGAAAATATACCCTCTTGTTGGTATCACCTGACCTAAGATCAGGAGAGAAAAAGCAGTGGACGCTGAGAGAACTAAGCAAGAGGATGACCCTTGACATCATCTGAATTGATATTAGTCTCAAGTCCACCGGCTCAGATCCAGGAAGAGCTTTATGGCAAGAACAAACATTCTTAAGGGTACACACAAGAAAAACCAAATTAGAAGATGGAGGAAGGAGCTCAGTAGACAAGAAACAACATTAACAACATCTGCCCATCCCATCAGAGCAGACGGGAGAGGCTCTCTCATTGTTCCATCAGCTAGAGGGGCACGTCTCTCTAGCACTAGAAAGAGGGCCTTCTCAGTGTCTGTTCTGGCCCTATGGAACCTCCTGCCAATTGAGTTGTGTCTCCAGAGTTTTTGCCATTCAGGAAAGGGCTAAAGACATGGCAGGCAGGACAGGTGTGTGGCACCAATGGCACGGTAGCCCCAGCTTGCTGGTTAACTCATTGAAATACTCTTTCTCTTTTAATCTTTTAACCTTTTAATCTCTTAACCTTCTAATTTATTTTTGTTTTGGTTAATACTTCTAATCAATTTTTAAAAAATTGTTTTTAATTATGACTGGTTACTGTGTATATTGTGTAATTTTATGTGAGCCACCCTGAGTCGGGTTTTACAAGTGTAAAACAATAAATAAATTAATTAATTAAAGGTGAATATAATTAAAGATCTCAAACACACACACACCCTTACATCAATTGGAGGACCCTGAATAGGCTGATGGCTGGAGTCCATAAATGCAAGAATGTTCAAGTGGGGGCTGTTGGCAGATAACAACGCATGGTGTGAATGCGGAGATACGCAGAATCTGGCTCATTTATTGTTCTGCTGATTGATGCCAGTAATGTGCACCAATGAGGACTTGAGTTTGGGCAATGACAATGTGAGGAAAGTGGTTTTATTTTGGCAGTCCAGGGTTTGATTGGGACACAAAAGAAGAAGAAGAAGACGGTGTTGGTTTTTCTTACTGAATTCTTATGATATTGACACTATTTTCACTCAAATTCAGGTAGTAGTTTTTAGTTTGCAACTTTTAAAAAAAAGATACATCCCATTTCCAACCCCCTCTTTATTTACCATCTCTACTCTTTTTTGTATATTTTTTAAAGCTAGGAAGGGAGTTCCCAGAAAAGCACAATGCTCTCAGAAATTTTTTAAATTAAGTTAAACATCATCAAAAATTGGACTTGGGAAATAATATGCCATGTTGACCAGCATGATGAAGCAGCCCAGTTATGGTGGCACTATGAGGTGGTCCTGGATATCCTTTGTGATGGCTGAATGGTGCTGTAAGACTTTTGGAAAATGTCTGCCTTAGTGGAGTTGAAGGTGATCAGGCATAGGTCAGGTAAAGGTTGCCCTTGTTTGAAAGTCAGTTGTATATGACTCTAGGGTTCAGTGCTCATATCTGTTTATAGCCAAAGGGCCTGTGCAGCCTGCATCTACAGACGTTTTCTTGGACATGCAGAAGACATGGCTAGACACTGGAGTGCACCTTCCCACCGAAGTGGTTCCTATTTATCTACTTGAAATTTCTAGCTTTCAAATTGATATGGCTGGGAGAGATAAAAGCTGCCATGGCCGTGCTAGAGGCTGAAGACGCCACTGGTGACCCCAGCCCCCACCAACAGCCAGGGAAGATAAAAGCTGCCATGGCCACACCGGTGGCTGAAGATGCTGCTGCTGATTCTGGCCCCCACCAATGGCCAGGGGAGATAAAAAGCCACCATGGCCACACCGGCAGCAAAAGACGACAATGCTGACCCAGGATTATTAAGCATTATTGCCTTTGCTTTTGAGCTTTGACTTCTCCTGATGTTCCCAATAGCCTCAATTAAGTAATTTTTTATTTTTTATTTTTGCTCCCAGGGAATGTTCAAGCTTTCCTCCACCTAGCACTGACACACTTGTCATTTGGCAATCCACGGTATTTACAAATATCTCCTCCAGCACTATATTTCAATGGAACCACTTTTTCACTGTCCATCTTTCATATCTATAAATAGTAAATAGGAATACCATAGCATAAATTATCTTCACCTTGGTCTTTAGTGACAGACCCTTACACTTAAAAATATTTTCTAGTTCCTCCATAGTTCCAGAGGTCTTCCTGTTTTATGAGAGCATTCTCCATTTGGATTGATGACTGAAATAAAAACTTCAACGATTTTGATTTCTTCATTGCCAACATGGAACATTATGTTATTCTTTCGTAGGCATTATTTTTGCCTTCTTAATATTTCAGCCACACCCCAGATGTTGTACTGCCTTCCTTCCTTTCCTCAGGAGCGGTTAAAGTCATTGCTACTTTCTGCCAGTGATATGGTGTCATGGGCATAGTTTATATTTTCAATATTTCTTTCACTAATATTCACTTCTTCATCTGAATCTCCCCCAACTTTCCATATGATATATTCTGCATTAAAGTGAACAGGTAGGAAGATAAAATAAATATCATAATTTCTGATGATAGGACATGTGTATGAAGGTATTAGCCTGATTTTCTGTTTCCTAGCTCTGTGGAACTTGAGTTGACACACACACACGTGCACACATCATCGTACATTAGACCCATCAGAATCAATCCATTGATTTTTACAGGTCTTCTCTAAGGACAACTAGCATTTGTCTACCCACAAATTAGCAGAAACATTTCTGATAATGTCATTCACACACTTGACAGCAATGTTTAGTGCATGTCACAGAAATAATTATTTGAAACATTTGCCTTGCTACATCTTTGATATCTGTTATCATAAACAACAGTGTCTGATTATATATTTTTTGTCATTTGACTTAGAAACCTTAATAGTGTTTGACAAGTTTACAATATAACAGTTACATTTTGCTCTTTGTTTTCTTGGAAGAAGAATGGCACACCAGTAAATCTATTTAGTTGAGTCTGTTGTCAGATATAGAGGATATTCACAGATTTTAAGCTGCTGAGCAATGGAAAGAATTTAATTAAATGTTCCATAAATTATTTGAGCATTTGCTTTGTATTTATTGAAGACTGCTATCATTTATTGCTCCAGCATTGTTGTTTTTCTACTTGCTTATAAACTATTAGAATATAAATTCACCACAATTAACACTAATGGGAATTTTACCATTATCTTCATTACGATGTCTGGCTGAGAAGACATCTGCCTAAATCATAATCACACAAAAACTAGTTTGCAGGGGAAATGAGTTGGCCTCCCTTCTTGGCAAAGAAGGCCCAGTTCAGACTTTTATGAAAAGATGAGGATGAGGATGAGGATGAGGATGAGGATGATGATAGAAAGTGTGACCCGGGCCCCAGCTTGAAAAGGTTGGGAATTCCTTCTCTAGTAAGTTACACTAGAGTAAAGCCAAATTTAGTATTTTGGGGAGGCAACTCCTTGTTAAAATAAGTCACAACTAGAATACAGTAGTATCTCGCTTAAAGAGCACAATGTGTTACACAGGATTGCTCTTTAAGCGAGTTTGCTCTATAAGTGAAACACCATTGTAAGTGACCAATTGTGACTTCTGGTGGTGGGGATTGTGAACCCCAATTTAGTTATTAAGCAAGTTTTTGTTGTTTTTTTTAGTTGTTAAGCAAGGCGACCATTCAGAGAAAATTCTGCTCTTTAAGTGAGTTAGTCAGGTGCTCTTTATATGAGGTTTTACTGTAGGCCCATTTGGATAAACTGAACTTGCAGAGGACTCCCAAAATCTCCATACTAATGGACATACTCTACAGTGACTTACTATGGTAAGCAACAGGATTCCATCCAACCAGAGATCTGAGAAAAAGCTGTTTGTTCTGAGTAAAGGTAAGACAGCAAAGTCTAGGTAACATATTTATTTTCTGCACTCACCTCCACTACTCCCTGCTGCCTTGGATACCTTTGGCTTAAAACATGCTAGCTAGTCAGCTAAAAACAAAATGATGAGCTGTAGCCCTGCCTGCTAAATTTCAACTGAGGCTAGTTTTTAAAGAATGAGCTGTAGCAGAGGTTTATGGTGCTGTCTGCCCATATAATTAGGAACCTGAGCAAGATCCAAGCAGTTCTATAAAGATTTTTAGTATGTTGTTTATCAGCTTGGGGGAATGCCATATTTACATAGAGTTGTTGTTGAATTTTCCATTCAGCCCAGGTTGGAGGTTCATGGAATGAATTTGGTGAGTGGCAAAATTAGACATGAGTGGGAAGCAGAGCATAAAGAAGATAGCTCAGAGGTTTAGGTATCTGGCTGTGGAGCAAACACATAAGAGTTTGATAACACACTGTGTCTCCTTCATAAGGGATCAATTTGTTGATCCATAAGGTCCCTTCCAGCTGTACAATTCCAAGAGCATCATCGTCATCATCGTCAACATCATGTAAATCTAAATCTTCATTTCTGCCCAAAATTACCCACTTTCCTTCTTAAAATTAGACTTTTCTCTATTTTTTTGCTACTGCTGGTGCAACTGGATTCATGCCAAGTAGCATCAGCAGAAGTGTTAGAGTACATGGTTAACAAGAGTATGTTTTCTGCCTAGAATAATCCATCCATGGGCATACTCTATTTTTTTAAAAAATTGCTAGACCATGTTTCAGATTGTAGTTGCTGTTGTTACATGCTCTAAAGGCATTCCAACCTTGAGGCTGTGAGGAATTGCTCCAGAAGATATACCAATGCTGTAAATTTAGCAAGAAAATGACACATCAGTTGGATTATGAGCTCTAACAACCATCAAAGAGAGCTCTGTAAGATCGCCAAAGAATTAACTGATTCAAAGCAATTGGTTGTACTTCAACCTAATATAATTAATTATATACTTTTGGCAGCCCATTTTTGCTCCAAGGCTGATGTCACCCAGAGGGAGCTGGACTCCAAGATTATTGAAGTTAACCAATATGAGACGTCCAGTGCACTATCTGGTCTGGATTTGCTGGATTAGTTTCAGCAGGAAACATCACAGGAACTCTCCAGGATGCTTATTGACTGGCTATAGGACCACTACATCTTGTTCTTGTTGTCGTCGTCCAGTCGTCCAGTTGATTCCAACATTTCACGACTCCATGGACCACCACACACCAGGCACCCCTATTCTCCACCATCCTCCTCAGCCCACCCAGCTCTGTGCCCATTGCGTCTACAATACCATCTAGCCATCTCATTTTTGCCCGCCCTTTCTTCTTTTGCCCTCCACCTTTCCCAGCATCAAGGCTTTCTCAAGTGAATCCTCTCTTCTCATTTGATGTCCAAAGTACTTTAGCTTCATCTTTGTTAGACCTCCCCCCCCCATTGTTTTTAATTAAATCTGCCATGAGGGTATATCAAGATGGGTCTAGGAGTTCAAAATACTTCTCTGCAGGAAGGTGTTTTGCCAGCCTGACTGAAGGAGATGATCATCCATCCTATCTCCCCCCCCCCAAAAAAAGTTGGCAGTCAACAATCTTAACTATCATCCTGTTCCCAACATCCCCCCCCTTTTTTTTAAAGCTGTTAGAAAAGGTGGTGGCTAATTGGCTGGAGACTTTCCTGGATAATGCCTTGACCCATTCCAGTCTGGGTTCAGGTCGAGGCAGCATTGGTCCCCTGTTGAGAGAGGCCAACTGAGGTAATACTTCCTTGTTGGTTCTCTTGGATCTCTCACAAACCTTTAAAAACCGCTGCTAGGCTTTCAGGTTTAGGCACTGGTGGCCTGGCTCCAGTCCTTTATTGAAGAGAATGTCTTTAGAGGACAGCTGTGGGGTGAGTTGTTGGACTGTTAAATACAACAATATGGGATACCTTGAGCTCGGCTGTATCTCCTAAGATGTTTAATATCTATGTAAGGATGAGGTCTTCAGAAGATATGGAGCTTGCTTTCATCAAGTTGTTGATACACAACTCTATTTCTCCTTCTCCACAATAGCAGTGGGTGCTGTTTATACCCAGAAGTGGGTTATACCTAGAGGTGGACATGGAACTGGATGAAGAATAATAAACTGAAGCTGAATCCAGAAAAGATAAAGGTTATGCTTGTTGTGAGTAATCAGTCTCAGGTTGGGAGTATCTCCCTCACTCTTTGTGTATATAATCTGGGTGTGCTACTTGACCTGGCTCTGTCTATAGAGCATCACATATCATATGTGCTCAAGTCTGCTTTCATCATGAATGCATTGCTTCACCCACTATTAGGCAGAAAATCCATGGCAATGCTTGTCAATTCACTGGTAATCCCTTGAGGCTGGTACAGAGGCTTCAGTGGTACAAAATGCAATGGCTAGAGTGGTTACTGGTATTGGTTGTTATGACCATGTCATCCCCAATCTCAGCTTGTTTGCATTGGCTGTCTGTAGCATTCCGTGCAAAGATTAAGGTGCTGATGTTCACATATAAAACCCTTCATTGTTTAGGACCACACTGTCTACAAGAGTGCCTCTTCCTGAGAAATTGTACCCAGAGTACTCAAGTTCTTAAATTACACATTGTCATACCTAAAGAAGTCAAGAAGGTTTTGAGAAGAACAAGATCTTTGTCTGCTGTTCCTCCCTAATTATGGAACAAGTTGCCAGTGGAAAGTAGATCTGCTTCCACACTAATGACCTTTAAAAAACAAATTAAAATATTCCTTTCCCATAAAGCATCCCTCCCATTAGCAAATTGATTATACATCTGCAGTATTCCCCTAAATTGATTTGATTTGTTTTTGTTTAGATTTAGATTTGTGAGCTGTGAATAAGAGAATGAAGGTTATGAAGTATTGTAAGGTTTTTAAATTACCTCTGGGTGCCATTTAGGTAGGCATTTTATTGTTGTTATTTGATTTTATTCTTGATAGTGTTGGTTGATGTTCTTTGTTTTCCTGTTCTCTGTTTACTTATTGTTGTGTGCTGCCCATGGTGGTGCTTGCACCATTTGGGCAGGATACAAGTTAAACAAACAAATCGTGAAGAAGGCACAATTTTGGGCATTTTAGGCAAGTGTCTCAACTTTAATCATTTTGTCTTTGAATGATACTGCAACGAGTATAGACCTGTGACAAATGCTAGCCTACTAGTACTTCTCCCAGCTCATCCAGCCAATGTTAAGGAATGCTGAGAGATAAAATCCAACCCATGGAATGGCACACACTGCCAATCCTAGACAAGTAGTAGCTTTGCCTTGGACCCCTTTTGAATGTTGCTTGTTTCCCCAAGAAAATGCCATGTTAGTTGTTGAAAGAAAAGACATTTGTAGTAGTAGTAGTAGTAGTAGTAGTAGTAGTAGTAGTAGTAGTAGTAGTAGTAGTAGTAGTAGTAGTTCAGTCGCACAGTCAATTCCGACCCTTTGCAACCCCATGGACCACTGTCCGCCAGGCACCTCTGTCCTCCACTATCCTCTTCAACTCGCTCAGTTCTGTGCCCATTGTCTCTACAATGCCATCTAGCCATTTCATTTTTGGCTGCCCCCTTTTTTTGCCCTCCACCTTTCCCAGCATTAAGGCTTTCAGCAAGAAAAACAATTCCTTTTGTTTTTAAAGTGTCACAAGATTATTTATTATTGCCTTGGGTTCCTATATTTCTTAGCAGAACTATATGAAATTTTGGGACATAGTGGACCTTTCTGGGACAGGTGGTTTATGCTAAGTGTTTTTAAACTTGATTTGAAATGGGAAACTGATCTCATAATCCATAACCTGGCCCTGCTCCCTAAAATTCCCTGTAAGAAAATATAATATTTGTCACATTCTCTTTTTATGCCTGATATACTGGATGGCACTTTGCAGAATTTAGAAATGCATATTAGGAGAGTTCCTTCTTTCTCTCTGTGTGTAGTTACACAGTATTGTATGCCACTCTGTGAGTGGTATAACCCCACTTCCTGCCATCAGAATTATTTTCCACCTCCCATATATGAAGAGGCAAAGTTCTAAAGATGAGAAAGTTTAGAGCCTGCATTCACAACCTATAGTCCGTGGGTCTAATTTGGCCCACAAAACATGTTAATATGGCCCACAGTGGCCACCTCATCAGACAAAAGAGTGAGGCCTCATGCTATCAATTTATACACATCAGGCACACAGGCACACAATAATTGGTCAGCCTAGCAAAAATGTAACATTATAGCTTTTTACAAGTGACATTAATGGAAAATCCCCAATTGTTATTCAAACCTGCTGCAAAGCCTGGCCCTATTGCAAACTTCTCTTGCAAGCTGATGCATCACGTAGGGCCAGTTCTTGAAACAAATGACATATGGCAGTGAAATGTGGGCTTTAACAGCTGCAGAAGAAAAATGGCTGCGAGTAACACAAAGAGCAATGATGAGATCACTGCTTAGAATTTCACTTTGCAATAAAATTAAAAATGAGGCTATCAGGTGAAGATCACTGCTAAAAGATGTAGTAACAGAATAGTTGATTATCAAATTAAGGTTGGCTGTCCATGTTGCATGCCAAGTGGCAATAGATGGAGCACCAGAATAATGAATTGGTATCTGAGAGATCACAAAAGATCAAGGGAAAGACCACCTGGCAGGTGGAAATATTTTCTCAAGAAAAATGTTGGACCAACATGGAGAAGAACTGCCCGGGACAGATCTTTATGGACAGAAGTGCGGAATGTCATCGTGAAGACATCTACTCATACAAGGACTTCTCAATGAATAACAACTCCAAGGTACCAAGGATACTGATGATCTAGCCTTGAAAGTCCAGGGGGATTTTTTTTAATCCCTAGAGCACCAGCTAAGGTCTTCATTAGATGACTTTTCTTTATTTTATAAAAGCAAACAGTTGAAACCAAACCCTTTAAAAATTCTTCCACTTAAAGAACAAAGAGGAGAGAAGAAACTTCAAATTAGTTGAGAAGGAAAGATATTGGGACATTGCTGTATCCTGAAGTTTAGTGATACCCTGGATCCACAAGCTTTAACGTTAAGCAGTTTTTAACATTGTGCGATACTTTTATCACACAATATTAAACCAAAGCCCACGGTGGCTGCTTTGAGTTGGGAAGGGCTGGGGCTAGCCAGGGCTAGCCAGGGCAGCTTCTAGGCAACCCACTCCCACCCTCGAAGTCAAAGCGGCCACCTCTACTGACCGGTTTGACTTGGGAAGGGTCAGAGAGAGCACCTAGAAGCTGCCCTGGCTGGCGCTGGGTTGTCCCCTCCCCCCCCCGCGGCCCTTTCCATTTCAAAGTTACCTGCTCGCCTGTCTCTTTGGAAAAGGAACTGAGGATAAGATGCTCCGATCCCTGGTTCCCTTTCTGAAGAGGGAGGCAACCCACTCGGCCCCAGACGAGGCTTGTCCTAGAAGGGAAGGGGCCAAGCACTTGGCCCCTTCCCTTCCAGGATGGGCTGCGGGTGAGTGCAGGAAGTGGCCAAGCGCTTGTCTGGTTCCCTTCCAGGACCAGCTGCAAGTGCACCCGCACTCACCCATAGTCCATCTTGGAAGAGAAGGGGCCAAGCACTTGGCCTGTTCCCTTTCAGGACAAGCCTCGTCTAGGGCCAAGTGGGTCATCTGCCTCTTCGGAAAGGGAACTGGGGATCGGAGCATCTGATCCCTGCTTCCCTTTCTGAGGAGGCAGGTGATAGAAGATCCAAGCCTCAAAGCTGGCAGGGCTGCTCTCTGCCTGGGAAGTGCCTTCCCAGGTAGAGACCAGCCTTGTGGGCTTTGGGGCTTGGATCTCTGGTGGTGCCTTCGCTGTTTCAAGGCAAGCCTCAAAACAGTGAGGGCGCCTTGGAGATCTCTGCCCCAAAGCCAGCAGGGCTGGTCTCCCCCTGGGAAGGCATTTCCCAAGTGGAGAGCAGCCCTGCTGGCTTTGAGGCAGAGATCTCCAGAGGGAATATGGAGAGAAATGGATGCACTGCACAACATTAACTTAATGTTGTGTGGTACAAATTTTCCCCCAGATTTCCCAACATTATCCTGTTTTAACGTTGTGTGGTGCAAACATTAACTGGGGTATTACTGTGTTTGGATATCAGCTTGGATCAAATCCTGACCTACACAAAATTGTCTAAACATCACACAAATATTTGCCACCTGTCAGGAAATAGCCCTATTTCCTAATGTCTCCCATTTTTCAGCTAGGCCTCATAGAAATCCATTTTTCTCTCTGTATGCCTTACAAGACTGCCATGATGATTTGTTGACATTACAGTGTTCCTGTGCTGTTATCTTTCTAGCCGGCCTAGCCAGCAGAACTTAGCGTGTTGTGTCTTTACATAAATGTAAACAACTATTGTTTTGAGAAAGTTATTCTCAGTTGCTCCTTGTTACGTGATTGGCTAAAGCTATCCCACCTGATGGCAGATTCTCCATTTTTCAGAGAAGTGAGAGTTAGTACGTGTCTGGATTTCAATGGCGTAAGACCCTGGACTGTAACTCTGTTTGCTGGTATGGGTTCGTCTCTGCTTCTCCATGAGTTAAGACCTGTTTTTGATTAGAGAGTTTTTGTTTCTGCATCTCTATGGGCTAACATCCTTTAGCCTAGGAGCTATGCATTTTTGCTCCTTAAAAATGGTTACCTAGATTTGCCTGTGGACTTTATTGGACTGACCTGTGCTACTGACTTTTATGCTTTATGAACCTGAGCAATAAATCTTCATCATTTTTCTGAACAACTTGTCTTCATTGGACTAATAGGGTAAGAGCAGCATTGCATTTCACACACAAACACGCTACCAAATTAAAACCTCCTTGTAGCTGATAAGCTGTAACTCTGTTTAATTGCCGTCCAGCTCGCCCTGTGTAGGTTTGTTTTGGTTTTAGGGGGTTTTCCAAAGAGGGGGCCGGCTGGTACGTGACACCACCATAAATAATTTATTAGGACAATGGCTGGATCAGGCTGGGGTGTATACTCACAAACAATAAGAATCTTTATCTTTGTACTACTCCACAAGGGAATATTCTTGTACTGTATGGTAAAACTCAGTACATGCCAAACATATGGACACAGCCTTAATGATTCATGCCAGATTATTACTGGCTATCCCCATTGAAAAGTGCTGTTCTTTAGCTGGCATTGTTTCTCTGTAAGTACACCAAGAGGTGCTAGCAAATAATTAATGAAATAAGGTAATACAGCACAAAACCCATCAACTTCATGGACACCATTAACTAAACCTATGGAGACCAAAAACAACATACCTTGCCTATTGGATGAATGTAGAACAGTGTATTTCACCAGGACAAGATTTTTGCTGGACCATCTAGAACTCACTCAAGAGATTTAAAAGTATAGCAAGAGGGTTAAAAAAATCAAGTAAAATGGGACTACTTAGTTATAGACTAAATTTTCTGTGAACATGCAGCAAAATAAAGACTGCAGCATTAATGTTTGTCAATTTATGCCTTATTATGCCCTTTTAGTTAGTTTAATGTTGCTTTTAATTGTTGTTAGCCACCCAGAGTCGTTGCTGAGTTGGGCAGCAATAGAAATTGTATGAATGAGTGAATAAATAAATAAATAAATAATGTGTACAAAAATATCTAGTAAATTGCTGAGATAACATTGAATTAGCCTACTTCTGGTCAAAAATAGTCTAACAATTTTAATATTTTTAAAAACAATATATTTTATATATGTCTATAACTTTTAAAGTGTGCAGTGATCTGATATGAGTAAACAAAATATGTACTTGTGAAATGTCCAGGTAATGAAAAAAAAATCTGAGTTTGAACTGTGTACCACAGCAAATGCTCAAATGTAGATCAGTTTTTTATTTCTTCTGTCTTTGGGATACTTACATCATAACACTTACTGTAAAATAGTTATGAGCCATGACTCATAGGAAAAGTTTCCCTGACATTCCATTACAAAACAAGTTGACTAAACAAATGAAAGGAGGAATGAATTGAAACACAAGGTTAGAGCACCCTGATCTTCAATTACCTGTGCATGTTGTTTCCAAAATTCTTGTTCATTGAGCTTTCATAATTACTATGACCTCTCCATTGTTATCATGAAATGTCGACATCTGTACACAGTAAGCAGCTGGTAGGTACACCTGCTTCACAATTAAGCATCTATCCAGGCCAAAGAAATAATACAAAAACCTTGAGTACGAAGCAGGGTTGATTAAATATTAATTGCAACATGTCTGTTCTATACTTTATTTGATTTACTCAGACTTTAGGAAGCTCTACCATCTGAATATCTGATAGCCACTTGTCCATATAGTCTTCTCAGCCAACATACATTTTACTCATACAGCTTCTTCTTCTTCTTCCATGTCTAGGCCAGACGTAAAACTTCCAAAATGAAGGCACCATTTGGTGAGTTCATTCTGTGGTTCCTTTTGGCTGACCTAGTGTGAGAAAGGTTAACCTGAAACACAAGGTTGTCATGTATGTCCAATTGTGGTTCAAGAATACCACAATCTTAGAGGAGGCTCTTTCTGTGTGCCCGACTCATGCAACTTATCAAATAGAATTATTTATTGTTCCTATTAAATGCTTCAAAAATATGAATACTCACAGATTATGTGGAATAGTTTTCTGAACCATGTTTTTTTTAAATATAAGATCATGTTTGAAAATGTTATGAGTTATTTCAAGTAGAATATCATTTACATATGTTTAACTATTCAGGTGTCATTTCAGCTACTATGTAAATAAAGCTGCTTTCTCCTAATCTAGTTCTTTCTTTTGTTGCTCCTTTCCCTTTTATATCCAATGTACATCTTCTATAATTTTTTCATACCAGATAGAAAAACAGTGTGCTTATTCCCCTTTGTACACTGTTTCTGTGCTTTTTCCCCTTTGTGGGCTGCAGTGGCTTAGTGGTTAAGAAGCTTGCCTTGTTAGCTGGAAGGCCGGCAAGTTGGCAGTTTGAGACCGGGGTACTGCATGATGGATTGAGCACCCCTCTCTGTCTCAGCTCTTGAGGGACATAAAAGGAGCCTCATTCAGGTGTCTTCTGAGCGGAGTTTCTCCATCAAAAATTCTTTCAACCCAGAATAATCTTTGACACAAAATTGCTGCTGCTGCTGCTGCTGCTGCTGCTGCTGCTGCTGCTGCTGCTGCTGCTGTTGTTGTTGTTGTTGTTGTTTTCCCTCTGTATATGTTCTGATCCTGAAAAATAAAATGCAAACACAACATGGTTGTTCTTGAAATCCTGAAGTACATCTGAGTAGCAGTGAAGATAAAGAACCATTACAGGATTGCTGCAGATGGTAATATTTTTTCATAATTTTGCACAGCCGATTGAGCAGATGCTCCAATCTGCCTGCATTGGTAAAAGCAACCTCATTCAATTACTATCATGCAAATATGCTTCGTATTTATGGTCAGAATTTCAGGCCTGTGAGATGCTTCAAATCATGCTATTTAAGGCAAGCCTACACAGAGATAGGGATGTCAGAGTCTATTCATCATGATTTCAATGCATTTCTGTGAATCCCACCTGCATGCCATCCTTAATTTGCATTTGGCTGCAAGACTTATCCATTGTTTTAATTTTTTTTTGAAAATTTACATGTTCCCTAAATATTTTAATGTATGCACTTTGGATTCGCTTTCTCTAGTCAATAAATAGTGTTTCTCCACATTGTTCAATTGCACATATCTTAGCCATTTGATAACAAGAAGATTGTGCAGAACACCTCAGATAACTTTCATGGCTCCCCTTACTATTCCTTTTTCTGCTCCACCTGAGAAGCAGCCTCTAATCTTGCTTTCAGTTCTGCTGTGAAGTAAAGCAAAGATATAGGGAACATGAGGGTGAGATAGTGACATTACTTTAACGCTCAGGCTGATTTGGGAAGACAGAAGACAGAAAAAATGTTGTGGTGATTCCTGACCCATAGTTTAAAAGAAAAAGAAAACAAACCATCAAGGGTTTTGACGGAATGTAAACAGTGAGAATCAGACAAGTTCACAAGAGGTTAAGAGAATAAAATGAGAAAAACCAGGAAAGAGAGGGAGAAAATTTTACATGGCCACAGGCAGCAAATAAAACATTGGAAACATTTGCAGCTTGATTACACTAAATTGAACAACAGCAACAACATTCTCATGAACTGCACCTTGAGGTCAAAGAAGTATTGAGAGGGGCATCTTTTTTGGGGGGAAGGGGACAAATTGGACAAAATAGAGGAAATGGTACTTTGATCATAATAAAACTTTTAAAATGAATTTACTGTCATAGTTCTCCAGGAAGGGCAGGGGGACATTTTATCACATTGGGATGATTTAATTTTAAAAAAATATCAGCCATCCATCATGACTGGTTTGGGGTTTTCTAGGAGGTTGGGAGTGAACTGTACTTTCCTCAGGAAGTCAGTATTGTTCTTTAGAGAACTAGAAAGATTGGCAGAATGTTACTTGGTGATACTACTGAGATGTGTTAATTATGTATTCTTTGTTCTAGCTGAACTCATATGTGTACAGTAAAACCTCATATAACACTAAAACCTGGTTCCACAAGTCTTGGTGTTATATGATTTTTAGTGTTATCTGATGCATGTTAAAATCCTATGGGATCCATAGAGATACATTGTAACCACACAGGCTTTAGCGGTTGTTATCTGAAGCATCCCATAGGATCTTAATGTTATCTGATGCAATTCTTCCCCCCAGATTCCTTAATGTTATACGATTTTAGTGTTATTCGATACTAATGTTATATGAGGTATTACTGTATATGTATTACAAATATGCAGATTTAATAATGCACCAAGCAAACTATGGCACAGAAAAACAAACCTACCTGAGTGGAATTATTCAAATAAAGAGAGCCAAATCAGTTAGAAAAAGGACCCAATAAACATTTCTCTGGAGAAGAGACTTTAGTTCCAAAGTTGTTTTAATAATAATTGCTTATTTAAGCAGTGCAAGGGGCCAGGCATAATACATCCAGTATCCCATAGATTTACATTTTCCAATGTTGCCATTCCAATTCTGAGTGAGAAATTTCAAATGAATCTATTGAATATATTTCCTTCAATGTTCTTATATAGTTAGCTTTCTTATCAGAACTGCATGAACTGACCTCTCAAAATTCTCCACATTTTGTCTTCTCCCAAAGGAGGAGACATTGAAATTCTGGAACACTTGATCCAAAGTAAGATTTATCATTAGTAGTGGTTGTAATATCAGATTTTTTTTCTTCCACTCCCTTGCCACCAATTTTTTGGGCTTTGCTCTGCTATTGCAAGCAACAGCAAAGAGAACTGTGCTGGTATCCTGGCCACCATTTGGTTACCTCACAGTGTCCTCTTTTCCCCCTGTGTTACTCTAGACCAGGAATTCTCAACCTTTTAAAGCCATGGGCTGACTCACGCTCCCTCAGACAGCTTTGGGGGCCAGATGGCTATTTTGCCCTTCTTCCACAACATGAAACATCTTGGTGTGGTGGAGGCAGGGGTCACATGAAATGGTGCTATGGGCCACAGGTTGATAATCCCTGCTCTAGAGCACTGAGGTAATAGGAAGGCAGCTGCACATGCACATGCACATGCACGTGCACACACACAAAATGGATAGATGCTGTGATTTATATGGCAAAGGAGCATTTTATTGATCAAGAAGCAAAAAAAAGGGGGGGGCAGATAGTGTTTTTAAGAAAAATATCCTTTGAAACATTTGGCCTCAACATTTATTGCTAATTTTGGGAGTTCAAGAGATTCTCCCAGTTGCATTTTGGAGGACATGCCCACTACAGAAAATATGTATAATAGCCATACAGCAAGTTATAAGGAAAGACAGTGTTCTTACCAGCTCCAGGAAAAGGTTGGCACTAGTGCTGTGCTATAATTTGTCCTTCAATTTCCTAAACATTTTATTGCTTGAAGGGGTCTGGCTTGGACATTTGTATATATGTTGAACCTAAACTGTATATATGTTGAACCTAACCTGCGCCATCTTGCTTCTGTACTATGTTTGTTTGAATTTTAGAACAAACCAAGAAATGAGAAGGTGGTGATCTGCAGGCATGGGGGAAGGGAGAGTTGAAAATCCCCAGCATGAGGAGAGCATGTATTGGTCACACAGAGAATGATTTGAGGGTGGGAGCCTAGGGTAGGGGAGGGTGGAGAACTTGGGAAGAGATAGGTTCTGTAACAGGAGGATGGCATAAAAAAGCCTACAAGATAAGGGTAGGAGTGACATTTTCCTTCTGTGTTTGACAGAAGAGTAGCGTGCCTTGGTGGGGCCCCGTATAAAAATTTGTTTGGGGGCCCTTAGGAAGGGTAAAGATTTGTTTTGCTTACGCACGTTGGGTGCCCCCGTGGCCCGGGGCCCCCGTATAATTGATACGGCAGATACGGCGGTAGCTACGCCCCTGGTGTTTGGTAAAGTGTGTGCCCCGTTACTTTCCTAAGCTGAATAAAGAAAGTGGAACTGGGTCTCTGCTTGTCTGATTGTAATTGGTGTCACATCTGGCATGCCTGATAAGAAGAGAGTAGCCCTCAGACCCCCCCCCCCCCAACATATTCATGGTTTAGGTATCTGACTGCAGAGCCGGATATTGGAAATTTGATCCCCTACTGTGCTTCCTTGTTAGATAGAGGCTGGACACTATGATCCATAGGCCCCCTTCCTGAAGTGCAGTTCATAGATGGTCATGATGATGCATGAGAATTTCTCTGAACTTTCTCCTCTGTAATCCTTATTGAAGGGAATTTCTTTTCTACTGAATTGTAAGAGAATTCTTCTGTGAAGAAAATTTCAGCAGAGCACTAATTCTTATACTGGCTGTGTCTTTACACTCACCATCAGCAGTCAGTTGTAAGAAACATGGGAACTTGATGTACATGGTACAAAATGGAAGAACTTGACATAGACCTGCCATTTTCTGTGGTAGCCTCATGTGGACTATATAATACAGTATTTAGTTCTGCCTTAATCAGACATCTAAAGGATAAACAATGACCATGGTTGCTTGCTTAGGTCACAGCTGCTGTACAGTGGACAAAAATTAGAAATTCAGGATAGTTGGTAGAAGTGAAGCAGATGGAAATGTGTTGTCTTTATATTCCAAAGCAGGGCAAGCATGTGAGATTTGTTGTGTTGAGTAAATATCAAGCTGTGTTTATAGGATATGCCTCTGTTGTGTTTTTTTTTCTACACAGGCAGGCTGTTATGAGTGAAAGATACTGATTCTGCAGTACTAGTCATGCTTGCTTTGAAGCAAGTCCCAATGGGACAGGGAATGGAAAGAGGATAATTTTGAGTGAACAGACTGCAAACCAGTCCTTATTTAGACTTCTGCAGTAATCACTACATGGGGCTGCCCTTGAAGGTGATGCAGCTAATCTATTACATTCCATTTTATATAGTTTATATATACTTTCTTTCTTGTTATATATTGGCTCAATGTGTACAAGTGCCATACGCTAAATAAATAAAATATTACATTCTGCATCTTACATTGCACACCTTACTAGACCCATATGACTAATTACCAATATAACAATATGC
This sequence comes from Furcifer pardalis, assembly GCA_030440675.1. NCBI lineage: Eukaryota > Metazoa > Chordata > Lepidosauria > Squamata > Chamaeleonidae > Furcifer > Furcifer pardalis. Next base: position 131,676,086 of record CP126893.1, on the reverse strand, counting down.
TTTTAGTTCAAGATGTTCCGAATGCCTTTCAAAGCTGTAAACAGAACAGAGAAATTTGAGCAGCTATCAGGGTAGTGGCAATCTAAAGAGCTGGGTTCTGTATTTTATTTTTATTTATCCTTTTCTTTCTTTCTCTCCTCCTGCCCCTGTCCCTGCTCTCCAAGAGAAACCTGCAAATGATCCCACAAGACAGCTACAGAAATGGAAATGATGTAGGGTTTTTTGCAAATGTTCATGAGAAGGAAAATATTAAGATTGATCTCTTTTTAACAGAATCAATGTTGTGTAGATGCATGGACAATCAATCCCATAAATAAGCCACAATAAACCAGGAGAAGCAGTTAAAAAAAACACCAACCACCACAAACCATAACCTTTATTGATAAAGTTACATTTCCGATCAAAAATCCTAAACTTTGATCACAACTGAATAGCTTGCCTACACCTTAGAAAAAAGCAAGAGACTGATAGAAGGACTCTAAGATTACCATTCTGACAGTAGGTGCAGAAGGAAAAAGTCAGAGGGTCAAAGGGTTTACATGAGCCTCCCTGGAATCTTCTCCCCAATTGCCCTTCTACTCAACTGCCCAGAGTAGAGGTGAAGCCTGGAGCATTTTCAACCATCACTTAACAGAAGCAAAGTGGATGTTCCTCTTGGCTTCCTCCTCAAAATCAATTCAGGAGTCTGCTTTTCTCTATACTTTATATCCTTTTTCTGTCCCCCTGCTTTTTCTCTTCTCTGGATCTAATATTAGTGGTGCTGCAGGTACACTTCAGACATTGATAATGTAATAAATGCAGCAGGAAATACAAGAATGGTTCATATTTAAAATAAGGAGCTTTCTTTCCTCCATTGCCACTGATTGAGTATCTTTCTGAATTATTATTTCTCTTTTCTCATTTCTAATATTGATGTGTGAATGCAAAATTTAACAGCAGGGCTTCATCACAGGTTCCACTCACCCCCATTAATGGCCTCTGGCCTCTTTGCTAAACACTGTAGTTATCCTGGAGATGAATACATACCTCTGATTTAGTTCTTATTTACACAATTATCGAAATACGGAACACATTCTTAGTACATTGCTAGATATTCTGTCATGCAAAGTTCTTATCTGGAACAATCTCATGATATGTCCAGTAGGTTGAAATGAAAAATATTGCATGTGTTTGGAATGCTCATTTTCTCTCTTCCTTTCTCTCTCTTCTCCAAACAGGCTGCAATTTATGGAGCACACTATTTTTATTGAGTAATATCAGGAATTCTAAACACTGTGTTAGAATAATACCTTAGAGACATCTACTGTTCTTCTTTCCTGCATAATTTCAGTCATTTAGCCTGACTGAATCATAGCACCTTAGTAGAATATTTCAAAACCTCAGTTTACATGCTGCTATGCTGTAGAAATTGGTCTTCTTTATTTACACATCCTGGTGATTTATAATTACTTACCTAACTTACTGTTACCAGTAGCTGTCTGGTGTTGAATCAAAAATTGAGCTTTTGCAGCCCATTGGAGTTGATATTTAATTTTTATGTGGAATTTTTCAGTTGCAACGTCCTGGGTGTTGCAGTCCAGAAACACAATTCTCCACAGCCAATCCATAGGGGCTCTTCTATCAGTTTCTCCAAAATCATGCTTTGGGGATACAAGGGAAAAACCTTCCCTGTTGCTGCAAATAAATCTGTTATAACAACATGTTGATTGTGCACTTTACACACTGTTTTTGGAGCAACATATTTTCAAAATCAAAGCCCTTTTGGTTTGCCATGCCAGCAATCCAAGGACCAAACTATAAAATACAGATAATCAGGCACTGGAGTCTTTCAGATACCTAATTTTTGTAGACTTCCATGTCTGAGAAATGAGACTTGCAACAAAACTCATACATAGTTCCTAAAGATCAACCAGAAAACAGGGAGATGTAATATACAAACAACCAAAGGTGGGAAATCCTATGAAGAGTGAGACACATTCATTAGACAGGATTTTGGCCAAAGTCTTCAGAGTTTTCTTAAAATACAACTAAGTGTTGCCAATGTTAAGCTGTTTGTTTAAATGCCCAACAAGATTTCAGCCAATAACAAAGCAAATTATGGGACAACAATTACATCATCCTTTTTGCTGGAGCCAAATCTTTTAATACCTTAAAAGTGGATTGCTACTATTTATAGATATAACCATTTTTAATTTGTTTAGCTTATCAGTATATTATCTTGTTAAAGGAGTGTTTCTTCAGAAATTTATGTGATTCCCTTTTAAAGATTTTTTAAAGGAATAGGTCTCTCTTGTAAGGCAATTAATCAATAAGCACAAACATAATGCTTTATAGTGATAGTTAAGTGAAAATACTATCTTCAATGAAAATGTGCCAGCAATTAATAGGATGTCCAGATGAAAAAGAAAAATGGCCTTCCTATATCTTTAAGTTTTGTAGAAGAGGAAATTTCAGCACTTGTAACTTCCACTAAAGTCTTCATCTATTAAAATATATTCAGCTGTTAGGCAACTTTTAAAGGTAGAGGAACCTCACCCTATTTTTCATCAGTTTACCGTATACATTGATGCAATATTTTTGGAGGCTATTGTCATGACCATTAAAACTATATGCTACTTGGTAGCACTTCTGCATATAATTATGTCCACAGAAAAGCTTGCAGGCATGAAATCTTTTATTTTGTGTGTATGAAAATAATAAACATTGTGATTCCCACCCTCCCAACATTCCAGCTAAGGCTACTTGACAGACTTTTATCACTACTTCATGTAAGGTTAGTTACAGATTAAGCAGAAGGGAAAACCAGCAGTGCCAGATGGTATCTATAATAAGATGCTTCTTGATATTTAAATCTAGCTGTGCACTAAAACAACATATTCCCATACTCAAAGAGGACTGAACTGATTTTGGAAGGTCTGATACAAATACTGAAATTTAAAAAAACACATCCAGCAGGATGTCTGGGGGGGGGGGAGATTTCAGGTTTAATATAGGGGTCAAATAATAAGGTTCAGCATGTTCTTATTTTTGTTGTTCAGTCTCACAGTTGATTCCAACCCTATACGACACCATGGACCATTGCCCGCCAATCACCTCTGTCCTCCACCATCCTCAAACTGCCCAGCTCTGTGCCCATTGCATCTAAATACCATCTACCCATCTCATTTTTGGCTGCCCCCTTCTTCTTTTGCCCTCCTCCTTTGCCAGCATCAAGGCTTTCTCAAGTGAATCCTCTATTCTCATTTGATTTCCAAAGTACTTTAGCTTCATCTTTACTATTTGCCCTTCAAAGGAGCAGCCAGGGTTGATTTCTTCTAAGATCAATCTATTTGTTCTCCTTGCTGTACAGAAACTCTCAAAACTCTCCTCCAACACCACATTTAAAAGGGATCTATTCTTCTGCGCTCAGCTTTCCTTATGGTCCAGCTCTCACAACCATACATTACCACTGGGAATACCATTGCCTTGACTATGCAAATTTTTGTTTGCAAGGTAATGTCTCTACTTTTGACTATGTTCCCCAGGTTTCTCATAGCTTGTCTCCCAAGAATTAGTCGCCTTTTTATTTCATGGTTGCAATCCCCATCTGCAGTGATCTTGGATCCTAAGAAAGTAAAATCTGTCACTGCTTCTACTTCTTCCCTATCTATTTTCTAGAGAGTGAAGAGGGCCAGCTTTTGCACTTTCCTCCTTCAACTTAAGCAAGAGCTTCTTTAGGTCTTCTTCACTTTCTCCCACTAGGGTAGTGTCATCTGCATATCTCAAGTTGTTGATGTTTCTCCCAGCAATTTTAATTCCAGCTTTTGATTCATCTAGCCCTGTGATGCACATTATGTGCTCTGTGTATAAGTTAAATAGGCAGAGTGACAAAATCCGCATAGTCTTACTCTTTTTCCTATTCCATACCACTCTTATTCTGTATCCTGTCCTAACTGTTGCTTCTTGACTCATGTGTAGATTTCTCATTAGACATTTAAGGTGTTCTGGTGTTCCCATCACTTTAATTACTTGCCACATTTTATTGTAGTCCTCACAGTCAAAGGCCTTGGTGTAGTCAATGAAACAGAAGTAGACTTGTTTCTGATATTTCTTTGTTTTCTCCATGATCCAATGTATGTTGGCAATTTGGTCTCCCATTCCCCTGGCTCTTCTGAACCCAGCCTGTACTTCTGGTACTACTGTGGGAAAACAAAGGGAACAAATGAGAATAGATACAATACTGAGGCATCTCACTCTTAAACCATGCATGGAAAATATATGCCAAAATAATAGAAACAAAATTGAGACCAGTTATAGAGCCACAATTAGCAGTAAAACAGAAGGGCTTCGGGGGGGGGGGGGATTATTATTATTATTATATTTATATTTTTATGCCGCCCCACTCACAAATGCGACTCTGGGCAGCTAACAAGGAAATAGAGCATTACAAAATTGCAATTTCAGAATATAACATCAATAGAGCATAAAAACATTTTGAGAGTACATATATCAGAACAATATACATTTCAATGTATATGAACACAGTACACACCCACAAAAATACATTGCAAAGACTTGGACTTATCCCCTTCCCTTCCAGATGACCAGCAGAAGGGGGGAAAGTCCAGTAATAGCAGTGAGAGCGTCCGTTGTTTTATGGCCTGCTGCAGCCCCTCCACAGCTGTTTCATCATCCCTGAGGCTGAAGCCAGCCAGGGAAAGAGTCCGGTGAGGCGGCGAGAACATCCTTTGTTTTATGGCCAGCTCCAGCCCCTCCACACCTATTTCATCTTCCCCGGGGCTGGGGCCAGCCAGGGAAAGAGTCCGGTGAGGCAGCAAGAGTGTCCGTTGTTTTATGGCCAGCTCCAGCCCCTCCACAGTTATTTCATCTTCCCCGGGGCTGGGGCCAGCCAGGGAAAGAGTCCGGTGAGGCGGCAAGAGCGTCCGTTGTTTTATGGCTGGCTCCAGCCCCTCCACAGCTGTTTCAGAACCTGAAGAGACGCAACTTTTATGCTTAATCAACAAAAAGAGAAAATATATAATATCATAATACTCTCTTTGTTGCATTTGTAGAACAAGAGAAGGCATTTGTTAGAGTTGATAGTAAATTGCTATTATTATTATTATTATTATTATTATTATTATTATTATTATTATTATTATTATTATTATTATTATTATTATTATTATATTCAATTTGTATGCCACCCTACTCGGTAAAAACCAACTCAGGGCAGCTCACAGAACCCCTAAATATAATATTACATAAAACAACATTGCAATATAAAATATAAATATAACAAAGCATATACACATTACAACAGAGTAAAAAGCAATAGGGTAAAAACAAATAAATCATAACAACATATCACATCATAACACATTGCAAAGAAGATCCTAACAATAATAATAATGAAAAAAGTCATTCATTTAAAAAGTATCATAACCACATCCTCGACTATCTGGCTTTTAAAGTCCCACCCTACCCTGCCACTCAGCTGTTCCTGCTCCTCTCAGCGGGGCCGGGCTGGCTTGGGGAGCGTCCGTTGGCGGTAGTGAGGGCAGCAGCCATCCAGTTTTTAAAGTTCCCGTCCTGCTATGAAAACATTGGCCCTATATGGAGTAAGTGACATTTTATTAGATTATATAAAACTTATATAGTGACTGCATAAGTGTAGTTAGAATGAGTCAAGGAATAACTGAATCCTTTACAGTAACATCAGGAGTGAGACAGGGAAACTATCACCATTATTATTTATCAGCTACATAGACAGCATAAGCAAAAATCTAAGCCCATGAAACAATATTGACAAATTGCTTTTTGCAGATGATCAGGCATTGATAGCAAGTACAGCTAAGGGATTACAGCAACACCTTACATCCATGAACCAAGAATGCAAGATAAATAATATGAGAATCAGTAAAGAGAAGACTGAGGTAATGGCAATTGAAAGGAAACAGCATACTTTAAATATTGTAACAAGAGGGTACAAGTATAAAATAAGTGCCAGAGTTCAAATACCTAAGAACAGCATTTACTGAAAATGGCAAAATGGACGAAGAACATATGGTACAACAAGGCAAACCAAATATTGGGACAGTTAGCTCTGGTCTTACAATATAAGGCAATACTGACCAGCACAAAGAATCACCTCATATAAAGTATATTCATTCCCACCTTGTGTTACCAGTGCTAAACATGGACACTTATAACAAAACATAAAAAAAACTTGGTCACCACAGAAATGAGATAAACTGTGGAAAGCTACTAAAGTGACTAGAAGGCATAAAATCAGGAATGAGATTATAAGGGAAAGAATTGGAATAAAACCAAAATGTACTATATACAGAGGCAAAAAAATAAAGTGGTTTGCCCATTTGGAGAGAATGTCCCGGAATTCCATACCTTACCTGGCATATATGAAAAGAGGAGAAGAACAAAGAAGATAAGGCAGACTCAAAGGAAGATGGAAAGATAACATCAAAGACATATTATAACTATGTGCTGAAGGGAGAGAGGAAGTACTCCCATTGGGCTGCTGGCCACAGGATGGGGTGAATTCTGTGCTGGGACAATGGTGCACATGCCCACAGAGTGGTATCTGAGTGTCTCCTCTGGCACGTGTGCCATAGGTTCACCACCCCTGTTTTACAATAACACCAGTGGAGACTTCTAGAAGAACAAAAACAAGAACCTTATCTCTCCCCAACACCCAAAATGGTAGAGGAGGAAGAAGAAGAAACCTGTAAATATAGAACAATGACTGGACTATATCTGCTAATTTTAGTAGTATATCAAAGCCAAAATCCTAGAGCTCAGGTATTTTCTTCCTGTGTTATTTCTCCAGCATTCATTATTCCCCCCCCCCCCCATCTCCTTATGAAAATATCAGTTTCTCATCTACAAAGCCTGGCAGTGAGAGCAAGATAACATCTTGCCTCAGAAATCCAGATAACTGCAATATATATTGCAATTTGGTCAAGCCATGTGCAGTAAACCATGAATATGCAATAAACCATGAAGCATACACTTGAAAAATCCACTCAAATACATTAGGGGTCTGAGTGACAAGATAATTGAGTATCCATTCCCTATACTGATTCACAATGTAGATATTTTTGCCTTGATCTGTAGTGACACTTCTGAGTGACACACTTAAGGATCTTTTCTTTTTCATCCATAGTCTCATGTTCATTCAAATGTTTTGCACCAGTGTCAGTCACTGCCTTGGGTTCCAACTCTAGGAGAAAGGCAGTATGTAAACCAACAAGCTCATTTTGACTGTACTAAGGTATACAACCCGTCTACCGCATTGATTTCTTTATTGCCAACATTAAAGTTGCATAGGGCAATGTAAGGTAATTCTTTATGTGCTGTCAAGCTGCTTCTCACTTATAGCAGCCCTAATAGTTCTTAAACAAGCAACTGTATTAATCTGTGCAAGTATACCAGGTGATACATCCTCCGTAGTATGCCCTGATCTATGCCCACTGCATCATCTCATCCTCTGCTGCCTTCTTCTCCTTTTGCCTTCGATCTTTCCTACCATCAGGGCCTTCTCCAAAAAGATGGAAATGGAAGCAGTGACAGACTTTACCTTCTTAGGATCTAAGATCACTGGAGATGGTGATTGCAGTCATGAAATAAAAAGACCCTTACTCCTTGGGAAGCAAGTTATTTTTTTAAAAAAGTTATTTAAATTTTTCAACAAAAATACATACAAAAACAACAACAAAAAGAATAAACATAAACATACATAATACATAAAAGAAAAAGATAATACACTCAATAAAGAAGCCTTTCAAGTTAAATTTCTGTTACAAGTGTTGAATAGTATTCTCATCTACTCCTTTCACATCCATCATTTATAAAAGTCATTCTTCTGAGGGAAGCAAGTTATGACAAACCTAGGCAGGACAATAAAAAGCAGAGACATCACCCTGCCAACAAAAGTCCACATGGTTAAAGCAATGGTCTTCCCAATAGTAATGAATGGCTGTTAGAGCTGGACCATAAAGAAGGCTGAGTGCAAAAGAATATACACCTTTGAACTGTAGTGCTGGAGAAGACACTTGAGAGTCCCCTGGACTGCAAGGAGATCAAATTCGTGAATCCTAAAGGAAAACAACCATGACTGCTCCTTGGAAGGACAAATATGGAAGATAAAGCTCAAGTAGTTTGGCCACCAAATGAGAAGAGAGGACTCACCAGAGAAAGCCCTGATGCTGGGAAAGATTGAAGACAAAAGGAGAAGGGGTGGCAGAGGATGATATGGCTAAATGGTATCAATGACACAATGGGGGTTGATCTGGGTAGACTACGGAGGATGGCAGGTGACAGAGGAGTCTGGCCTGCTGTGGTCCATGGGGTCACAAAGGATCAGACTCAACTGTGCAACTGAACAACAACAAGCCACTCAGAGTGGGAAAATATCCCAGATGGCTGGTATATAAATGTAATAAATAAATGAATATATTATTATTATTATTATTATTATTATTATTATTATTATTATTATTATTATTATTATTATTATTATTATTATTATTATTATTTAGATTTGTATACCACTCTATTCGCCGAAGCGACTCAGAGCGGCTAACATACTATAGGGCAACATATATCACAATATTACAATATAAAACCAAAAAGCAACATATATCACAGTATTACAATGCCAAATATAAATACTAAAAATAAATAATAATTACAATATTTTTCTGTTCCATGTTAATGAAAGAACGACTGCAGTAATGTACATATGAATTAGAGAAAGTTGAGGAATTATTACCATGGAATGCTTTGAATTTGACATCACTGAATGTGTACTGGACAAGATGTAAGAATTCTGTCTCTTACAGATTACTTAGAAAACCATGAAATTATCCAGTGATAGCTGAATTGACCATACAAACTGACTCAGGAGGTCATCTTAACCCCATTATTTTCTATGGAATCTCATCACTGTGACCATATTTTTTCCCAGTGATTAGCCTACAGCTATTTTCAGTATAATACAAAAAAATATTGTTTTAATTCAAAGACGTGTAGATGTTGGACTCAAGACAGACTTTCTGAAAATGAACATAAAAAGAAGAAAACTATAATGCATACATACTGGCTCTCTGACTAACATTTTAACAGAGCAGTTTCTCAAAACTTGAAAAAGGTGCAAAATGGATTTTGACTATTAATAAGTTCCAGAAAATATGTGTTGTCAGTGATATATAAGGCATAGGTGGAACTAGGATGGGTATGTGTCCTTTTTTAAAGAGGCAAATCATCTGATAAAGACTGAGAAGAAGAGAAATCAAGGACCTTGATGTTTTTTAGCCACCAATAACATCTGGACATCAGGCATACAGATCATCTGGTCACTGCTTTTCTCCTTTGGGACACAGTGCACTATAATTCTGTTCAAATTATAGAAATCATTTTTCATCTTGCATTTGCATATTGCCCTTGTCTTCTTTTGTCCTCTCTTTTGGTGAAGTGTGTCTTCCTTTGTAGTCAGATTATGTGACATGCATACAATATTGTCACCAACAGTCAGAACTTGCTGAAGGTGCAATGCATAACTAAAACCTGCAAAGAACCACATTTCTATTGGGGGGAAAATGTCCAGTACCTTGGAGTGTAACAGAACTCAGAAAAGCAAGTGTGTCATAATTCCTTGCTCTAGCATAGGGGTTCTCAACCTACAGTTTGTGGGCCAGATCCTGCCCACAGCACCATTCCATCTGGCCCTTGCTCCTGCCACTGCCACCACATTTTTCCCCCTGCCTGGCTTGGTGTGTTCCTAACACTGCTCCATAGCAGGGCAGATGTTGTAAGAAAGCTTAGAACATCCGCCCTGCTATGGATCGGTGTTAGGGACACACCAAGCTAGGTGGAGGGGGAAAGGATAGTAGTGATAGTGGCAGAGTGGCAGATGCATGCATATTTCTTTGGTGCCCCTCTGGCCAAACATGGGCAAGGACAGGCAGGACCCCTCCTTCACCCATGGCAGACTGGTAAGCAGGGAAACATCAGCATCAGTGTGGGAGGGAATGTTTGTGGGCTAGACTGGTAGTGTGTGTAGGGGAGTGTTTGCGGTGGTGGTGTGTGAGTGTGAGTGTTGGCATCAGCATTGGCAGCATTGGAGTTGTTGGTGTGGGGGAGAGTTGGTGGGCTGGACTGGTGGGGGGAGTGTTGGCTTCATGTGGGGGAGTGTTGGAGGCAGCGGCAGCATAAGAGGAAATGTTAGTGTGTCGATTTACTGATGGCGTGTGGGGGAGTGTTGTCAGTGTCAGCATGGGGAGATGGTTGGGGCTTGGTGAGGCCTGTGGGGACACCAGTATGGCCCACCAACAGACTGAGGGGATGTGATCTGGCCCCTGGCTTTAAAAGGTTGAGAACTCCTGCTCTAGTATGTGGACACTGCTTAGTTTGAAAATCACAAGTTGTTCACATCTGATCATTGGATTCCTTTGGTTAGATCTGATGGCTTCATTTTGGCAGTCCAGGGTTTGATCAGGACATGAAAGAAGATGAATTGGATAATTGTCAATGTTATATAACTGTCTTGTCAAGTTTCAAAATTTGCAGGTAGAATAGCCCTGAAAATGAAATTACTTTTAAAATTGAGGCTTGAAGAATAGTTTAGTAAAGACATTGCAAAACAAATAGGTAGCTGCAACATTCCTGACAACTGGACATGTTTTACAAATGATAACAAAGAATAAACAAAGGATGCAGGTTTTATAACTTTCACTCTTTGTACTTACCATATTAGTATTTTCCACAATTCTGGTTAACCGTGGCTCTAGTTTTCTTAAGTACTCTGTTTTTTTCAAGACACTAATGAAGCATATGCCTTATCTTGCAAACTTTTACCTCTCCAGGCTTTGCAAGATAAAATTGTGTCTGCCTGCCAGATCCTGAGTTAGAGCCATTTGGAGTTAAAGAAAGTGTAGGGACAAAAGAAATTTCTATTTAAAAAATTTCATTGGTGCATCAGATGTTTGAATCTAAAGGCCCAGCAAAAAGGATTAGTTGATAAGAGTATAAATAATGGTAAAAAAAGATAGCCAGGGCAAGAAACAAATGATGCCAAGACAGCAATGTTAGATGGCGAAAAAACTCTGCTGGGGGTTGTATACTTTATAAATATGTTTGTGTGATTTTATAGTTGCTTATGCTCTAGTTTTGTTGATTAACGACAGTCTGTTAAGATATTTTCACAGATGTGACTTAATTAAGCATTAATTTTTCTAACTTAGAACATGCCTTTGCAATACTGTACTTTGTTTTAAGTATTTGTAACAATTTAGTTAACAGTGTTATCCCTTCACTCTTAAGCACCATATTAATTTTTATTAGAGCATTTTAATTTATTTATTTTTGCTTGCTACTTTCATTTTCCATTACATGTTCATATTTATAATCTTCCCAGTCACACACCCTGTCACCCCACAAACTGTTTTTAAGTGGAAAAGTCATTTTATAAACATTGGAGGTTATTGTCTGCGCAGTTTAGGCAACTTTAAAAGGTCTTTTTAATGTATAAAACATAAGTGGGCAATTTGCAGCCCTACAGCTACATGTGCTCTCCAGGCTCTTCTTGCCAGCTTCTCTTTTCTCAATAAGAAAAAAAAATCCTCTAATGATTTGCCTTTTTATAGGTCCTGGACCATCTCTCCAGGATTCCAAAGACCCAAACAACAGTCCTAAATCATAAGTGGATCTCCAGTCACTTTATTTTTTTTTTAACTTTCCTCCTTCTTTTCTTCTTCCTTCACACTTAATTTTGGTAATCCAAGAGTATCCCAGAACAGAAAGTTGTCCTCTAAAACCTTGGCCTCAAACAAGCCCGAAAGGCAGGAATCAGTTTTGCAGGGCAATTTTTTACAGTGCAATGCCTATAAAAATAATCAACTGAAATCAAACTCTTTAGAAAATGAGTTGTCTATGGCTTCCACATAAAGAACGAAGAAACAGACAGGAAGCCCTAAGTTAGCTAGAAAGGCAAGATTTTGGATCATTGCTATAAAAACATGGCTGGCAGGACAGGTATGGGGTCATGGTACCACTGGTACCATGACCCCAGCTCGCTGGTTAGTTTGAGCTCCCTCTCTCCCCTAGTCTTTTAATCTTTTATCTTTAAGTTGTTTTTAACTTTTTAATTATTATTGAAATCTGTTGATTTTTATAAATGTTAAAAACTTTTAAAATTTTTATAATTGTAACTTTGAAGTTTTTGATAATGGGTTTGGGTTGTATTATGTTATGCTTTTATGATGTTGTAAAACCACCCTAGGTTGCCCCAGTGAGGAAGGTGGTATAAAAATGTGAATAATTAATTAATTAATTAATTAATAATCCCACAGAATGTGGGCATCACTCTGAATTAAACCCTAATCTCCAAAAATTGTATAAATAGGAAACAGAAAGATGCAACCAGAAATAACACACTTGGGAAACTGGCTGGTTCGGACTGAGTTACACACTCACCAGCATTTCAAATATTCTAGTGTCAAATGGTGTAGTCAGCACATGCAAAACAAGTGGCCGTAGTTCTTAATGAATCATGCAGGCTTATTACTGGCTTCCTAAGTTCTATACCCAAGAAAAAGACTATTATTTTGCTGGCATTGCCCCTCAAGAAGTACTTTGGAAGATGCTAGCAAATAATAAAATAAGGTAATACAGCACCAAGCACCAAACCCATCACTTAATGGACACCAGCTCCCTGGAGAGCAGCTAAACTCACCTCTCAAACTCTAGACATCAAATCAGAAGAAAATAGGTGAAACCTATGGAAAGTAAAAACAACACACTTTGCTGAATGAGTGAATGCTTATGATTCTCTCCCACCAGGGCAAGATTCTGGCTGGATCATATAGAAATCACCCTCATCCTTGATATCCTTGTCCTCATCACCATCATCATGGGTTTTCTAGGAAGAGAATACACAGAAGTGGTTTACCATTCCCTTCTCCTGGGGGTTCTCTGGGTCTCTGCAGATTGTTCAAAGTCACACAGGCTGGCTCTTCTCTCTGGAGGCACAATGTAGATGTTAACTCCTACAGATGCCTAAACCACAGAACTATCCAGTCAGTTAATTCATACCATAGAGACAGATTTATGAATGCCCACTGCAATGATTCTCACCTGAATGGAGAAGATTGTGAGAAGGTGGCCTGCATTTCTGGTAAGCCAGCTGCTCATGGGCAAAATATTAATGCTTCTTATTATAGCTCTTTATTGTTAAAGCCTTATTGAATGGGGCAGTCTTTGAAATAGAGGATATCTTCACTGATAAGGATTGTCTTCTAGCAGTACTTCAAATGGGTATTTGAACGCTATATAATCCACAATCTAACAAAAGAAATTTTGAGGAGAAGGCAAGTAGCATAGGCAGCTTTTAACAATATAAAGGATGTTCTTAGTGAAGCAAAAACAAGAACATTATGGGCTGAACTTGTCAACACCACCATTCTGCCTTCTTTACTATATGGTAGCGAAACGTGGGCATCTACAAAAGCTGACATAAAAAAAAAGATAGAACACAAAGAGCGATCAAGCAAAGGATACTATGCATACAATGGGTTGACTGAATATCAAATTAAGAACCACATATAAGATCAGGTGCAAAACAAGCATCAACATTGATTGAATTTGCAAGACATTGATGCACCAGGCATGTGTGCCACTTCAAAGATTGCAGGTGGACGAAAGCTATCACAGAATGGATACCACTTGACATAAAGTGTCCACTAGGAAGGCAAGCAAACAGATGGGAAAACCAGTTCAGCACAAAGTTCCTGAGGACCTGGATGAGACTAGCATGGGATCAGAAACAGTGTAAGACAATGCTTTGGTTCGCCACGTCAACCTGACATGTAAAACATGGATCAACCAAGTAACCAAGATGTATGGATTTCGTCAATAGCATATTTCTGTCTGCAGAAAATAAATTGTTCCACAACCATGTTGTCAAGCATGGTAAAAAACATCAGAGGAAGGACTTAACTGTTTTGGAAACATACCTTACATACCTTGTATCTAAATTGAACCTCATTTCAGTCATAATTCTTTCTATTATTCTTCCTATTTATTGGTATTGGTATGAGGCAATTTATCAACAAAATTCCATTCTGTTGAGTTCCCAGTGGTGCCACCTGTAAAGGAAACTATTGATCTTTCTTACAACACACCAGCATGTACAAACAAGCAATAAGTGGGTTTGCCTATTATTCTGAGAGTTGTTATATGCTTTGAAGAATGCACACACAAAATCACACATTCAATATTCAATGTATTACACACATAAGCTCCATTGAATAGAAAGAGACTGCACACACACAAACAATGAGCTTTCACTTACAAAACAAGAGATACACAGTTGGAAGCAGGCAACGATTGAAGATGAAACTGTGAACAAAATACATGAAACTAGATTGAATTTTATAATGGGAATCTCATCATGAAGACTCCCACACACACAGCTGTGACTCTTTCATACTGCCATTTTTATAGCATTGTTTTATGTTTAATCATCATCCCCTTGCCCCATACCTGGGAAATTCAATTCCTTTTTCAGTAGGGAAAATAGACTCTCACTGATTTTCATTACATTTCCACTCTTTTGGTCTGGTATGTGTACACCTTTTTGCTGGCTTCTGAGCTGACAACCTCTGATTGATGGATGAGCTGTGGTGAAACTAAACGCAAAACGGCAGGATATTGCATCTCCTTTTTCGTCTTCTTAAGATGTGATGGCTCACATACAGTTATCTTGACCTGTATTGCCAGAAGCATTTATATGCCGAAAGATGGCTGAGATTTTTATTAGCAGCTCATTTTGATCATTTCAGTAACACTGTGTGAAAAACCGGCCTTTGATGATAACAAGGAATACTACAAAATCCTAGGAGGGAGGCTACTGTGCTATAGACATTAAAGACTCTAAAAATTGCTGGTAATGATAACACAACTACTTGATCTTAAATGGAGCTGGTCTGGAATAATTGAAGTAATTGTGGATGATAGCCCAAATGATTAAACTATGATCACATCTTTGAAGGGAGCAGTATTAGGTCCCAGTCAGTGAAATCCACTTAGCAATAGCAATTACACTTATATACTGCCCCACAGTACTTAGAACACTCTCTGGGTGATTCACAAGGTAATTAGAATTTTGTCCCCAACACAATGGGTACTCATGTTATCAACATCAGAAGGATGGAAGGCTGAGTGAACCTTGTGCCTGTTGAGGCAAAATTCAGATCATGAGCAGAGTTTTTGGCTGCAGTATTTCAACTTAACTACTGCTCCACAAGGGCCCACTTCATGCATTCTTTGAGCTTGCCATTGATAAACAAGTGTTTGGCTGCTGTAAACTAGAAATGGAGAAAGTGTGATCCTCAAGATGCTGCTAGAATCCAGTTCTCATCAGTTTCATGGTGAAGAATGACTGTGCCCCACTGCAAATTAATACCTAGCTTGGGTCAAAATAATCTCCAAAAGGGTTGGGATGATCTTGAAAAAGCATCTTTGCACCTTAGTCAAAGACTTTTGACAATATAAATTGAAGTTTCAACAGTGTTTGGTGGCCGAAAATGGCAAATTGCCTCACTAGTGAGCACAAGGGGTCTTACTCAACAAAAACAGTTGCTTAGTAAAATTGCAAATAGTGGGAAATATGGATGTACTGAGGGGTCCATATATTGGGGGTCACATTGTCTAGAAGGACACTGTTTCCTCCATTCATACTGTAAAATAGTTCTTAATACTCAAGAGGCATGGGGTGGGGTGAGGTGAGTTCTGAATGACAGTTGATCCCCAGTATATTTGCATTATATACTTAGGAAATAAGAATTTAGTTAGATACAGCTATATCCCATTTTTCCTCCAGTTAGGTCAAAGTGGTACATATAAGAAAGCAGGACTCACAATCATAGAAGTACTGTAACTGTGTTCAACTGTACATATTTCAGGATTTTCTGACAGACTTTTGCACTGCACATGTAAAATCTGCTGACGTCCAAAAAATGGAGTAGGAATACAGGTGCCACTGTCTCCCATCATTTGTTGTGCCCTCTGCATTTTCATGTATAATACCTGAATAGGACTACACTGTAGCTTGGCTGTCAGAATCTGGAACACAGGTGGATGATTAGCAACAGAGCCCCCAGGCTAAAGGCAATCAATCAAGCTAAAAGTCAAACTGCAAACTTTATCCACAATGAAATCCAAGGTCAACATCAAGAGGAACAAGGCTAGTCCAATGGACAATATATAGTCAAAGCAGATCAGGTGTCGGACAACTAAGAAAGCAACGGAAGGGTTAAAGCAAAAGCAGGAAGGAGTCCACATGAACCACCACAAGTGTAAAACCCTTCGCTGCTGAGGCAGCTTCTAGTGGGAAGAGCTGGTTCTTATATAGTTCTTCACCACCACCACCACAACCCCTGGCTTCCAGGTGGAGCTCATAAGGGGTCCTAGTAGCTGCTGCAGGCTGTGAATCTCTTTTTGCAACTACCAGAATTGCTTTCCTAGCAGGTGGAGCCCTGAAGCTACCTCAGATCCTGATGTTACCCAATTCTGGGTGATTGGATTCACTCTCTGGCAGAGGTACTAGAAAGACCCAAGAACTTACAATGAGGCAGGTTTTTCAGTCAAAACAAAATATGGTTTATTGGGAGCAAAAGCAAAGGGAAGCCTATTCAGGCATATAGTCTGGCCAGACCTATAATTCTAAATAGCTAACCTTCCCGCAACCGTTCTGAGGAAAAGACCCCCTCGTGATCCCTGCTCACAAAATTTGGTGAACAGAAGATGGCCCCCACCCACCTGGAAGGGTATTTAACTATTCTATCTAAACTAACTCTGCATGCAAGGGGAGGGGAGGAGTTTGGGAGGAGGTAAGGAAATTAGCATAAGTTAACAAAAAAAAAATCAGAGATCTTTACATTGCTGGTAAGCTAAAACAGTATGAACATTTGAGGTTCCACAGGAATTTGCAGAGGGGAAGAAGAAATGCAATTAACATGTTTTAATTACATGTAAACATGAAGCAAAAGGTAGGGGAATTCAGTCATACAGAAACTGGTTCAGCAGGATTACATTGAGCAAACACAGGCAGGCAATTCTTTTGTTCTTCTGGAAGGCAGGACCGGCGTTTGCATCAGCTTAATGTGGTGTGAAGCTGCTTGGATGGACAGGAACAGATTAAGTAAATGCCTGTTACTTAAGTAAAGAGAAAAGTTTTAAGTTAAGTGGTCCCCAGGGTGAACTCCAGTTAACCTTTGTACCTTGCCAGGTGTGTGTGACTTGTCACGTCCTCTCTTCCCCTGCCATATGGAGTCTGTGTGTGTATGCTATAACATGAGGCAGTTTAATAAACGTTTTGATTAATTATAATGCTTTATTCAAAATTTTAGGTATCACTGACAATGATATATTCCTGTTGAGAGTTCAAGTCAGCCAGCCAACTGGCCAGACGGATTCTCTGTTTTCCAGAGAACACTATTCCAGTCCTTGGTCCTCCTTTTTTAAGATCTTTACAAACAATCCATGACCACAATGCTTGCTCAGTCCTCTTTGTAATGTTCTGAACTGTTCATTTTCAGATTTTATAGAAGGAACGGAGGAATTGGATTACTTCTCTAAACCTTAAGCTTTTGCCCAAACGTACAGATATATTTTTGGTTTTTTGCATGGGTAAGGCATTCTCAGGAAAAGTGGCAGTGAAACTGGTAGGTAGAGTCAGGAATTATCAATTTAACAATAGATGCAGGAAGAAGTAGAGCTCAGATGGTCAAAAGGACAGCTAGGCCTCGACTTTCCTGCTTTTGATCCTCTGAGCTTCCTTTGTGCTGGACTGGGCAGGTGTTACATGGATAATGACAGTCCAACAGATTTCAGAAAACAACAAAATCCTTGTTTTTTCTTCACACACAAAGGAGCTAATAAGAATGGTAGAGAAATCAACTGTAAATAGTCTCTTATACTGGCTACAGTCTTCCTAATAGACGTATATTCCTTGTTTCTCTCTTGCACATAAACACTATTATTACATCATCTCCAACAGAGATCTAGTTCCTTGTCCATTTCAGATAGACAATTAGCTCCGCTTCCTTCCAAGTTCACATTCTTCCAAAGCCTGCACAAACAGTCTTGGCAGTTTTCTACTATTTCTGCTTTTCACTCAGGACTCACTTGAAGTGAAAGGAGGTTTTGTCCACATAAATAGTTGCTCAATTCAACCAGTGCTATTCTTATTGCCTTGACAACAAGATATCTTTCCTACACCCACCATTCCCTGGCTAAAACTAATCTGACATATGGCTGAAGAAACGTTCATCCAAAAAAGAAATGTAAAAAAACTATCACTTATTTTAACAAATATTCCAACTTTTAAAACTTGATTGATTTCAATATGTTAGTGTCCATTTGCCCCATTACTCCAGAACAAACAATCGGGTATCATACTACTTTTTCTTCTTTCAGTCCTGATCAAACCCCAGACTGCCAAAATGAAACCACTTTCTTGGTTTTGTAGTTGCCCAAACTTAAGTCCTCATTGGTGCATGTTTTCGGCAGTAATGGACAGACCGGGGTACACAGAAAGAGCCTTCTTGAAGATTGTGGTATTTTTGAACCACAACTGGGCATATCCTGGACAATGTCAACTTTGTGTTGCTGGGTAATCTTTCTTACACTGGGTCAGGCAAAAGGTACTCCAGAATGAACACATCAAAAGGTACCTTCATTTTTGCAGTTTCACATCTGGCCAAGATATGGAAGAAGAAGAAGAAGAAGACTCGGACAGATGAGTAAATGAGCTGGATTCTGTTGAGAAATATAGCACACTACTTTTTCAAGAACTCCACCATATCAAAAACACACACACACAAGCCTAAGACACTCGTGGTTTTGTATCAGATGGAGAGGGAGCAACCACTACCACCCTGGCTCATTTAGTGAAGGATCAAGCATGCTTTAAAAAGTTTTTAACTAGATTTTATAATTGGTGTGGGTGGGAGGTAATTATTTCAGTGTTTTTAGGAATTTTAAGGGTCTCTATAGTTTTAAATGATGGAGATTTTTATATACGCCATGTTGATTGGGGTGACTATACAAATTGAATAAATAAATAAATAAAACAGAACACCTGCACTTGGAATAGTAATAATAGAAAAAACAACCAGAAAAATAGTTTGAGAATATAATACACACCTATTGGTTGAACTGTACATTTCAGTTATGTTTCATTTTCACTGGGACTTCAAGTAATGTTTGTGGGGGTGGGGGAGCAAAATTCCTGCAAAGTGAAGGCTAAAGTATTAGGGCTAGGAGCTGTAAACTGCATTACTTCACTTCACTCTAGTAAATGATGGGCAGAAGAATGAAAGAGAAATCAGCAATGCATTGTCCAACAGCAAACACATGCATTTGTGAATGCATTTTTCTGCATGTTGGGATCAGGAGTAGAGCTAGGTTGCTGGATATAAGTAATTTTCACACAACAGTAACATCTTATTCCATTTGGTATATACAGTATGTCTTTTCATGCTATATATCCAGAATCAGTGCACAGGTATGACATTATTGAGATTAGCAATTACTGAGATCACTGACTATTAATAAATATTTTACTGGAAGGCCAGTTTCAAATTAAATCGATCACAGCTTTTTTCATTAATCACCAGATGTCATAGACTCGTCTCTGATTACTGAACATCACAATTTATAGTAACTTAGATGTTGATTTTCTTTCTTTCTTTCTTTCTTTCTCACTGAATCATTTAAAAATAGTATGTTGTCTCATGGTTACTCTTTATTTCACTCTGTTCTCCTTATCTTGCTCATTTCTATAGGAGACAATTATATCAAATAGTCAAGACAGAATGCCAACACAGATTCCAGGCTGTTGGAATTTTGTCTTTGTCCTTCTTCTCTCTGGAATGTACCTTACAAGAGTTTAAACATGGCTTAAAAGACTGCATACTAGACCAACCATAATTCCAAAAAGCCAGAAGAGGAAGGTTATTGGCAGATAGCAACTAGATTACTGCCAGTGTGTTGAGGCAAAATTTTAATTACCTTGTAAGTCAACCAAAGTGTTCACTAAGTGCTATAGGGACAGGGTAGTATATAAGTATAATTGCTATTCCAATTGCTGTGGCTGTTTTCATCTTGAGGGCCCATTTTATCTTCCTGTGTTTTGGTGTGGAAGTCTCAGAGAATGGATTGCTACTGACCTGGCAATTTCTCACACATCCCTTGAACTCTACCAAAAAAAAATCTCACTATATGCATGCACCGCTGCAAATCCCACCTCACATCTCAATGTGGCACAGCGGTGACCTTGGCTGTCTGACAGCTATGGTAGCAGAGGTATATTCCCCTGGCAGTTTCAACCATGTCACAAAGGCTAGCAGTTCAGAACAGTTTTCCATTCTGAAACTTAGGTCAGCTAAGTGGAGTTGGGTACTCAGGCATTGCACCTGGCCAATGCACTGCTGTATCGTCATATATAAAATGGCTAAAGGAACATTGAAAATACGGGGCTCATTCCAGGTGCACCATCGGACCCTGCAACAGTAGTGGTAGGACCTCCCAATTGTGAGAGCTCACTAAAATCTCATGGGAGAAGATGCTTCAATCCGCCAAGTCAAACTAGATGTGTGAAGTATGGATCAACCAAGTATATGCATGCTGTATGCATGAATACTCAAATACAGTAAACAGATTTTAAAAATCCATGAAGACTGGCCTTGCTTTCATTTCTGTCCACCGCCTTCACCTGCACCTTGTCATTCTGTGTGATTTCTTCTTCTCCTTGACTTTTCAGCTCTTTCATTGTCAATGCTACTCTTTTACTCAGTCACACCTCCTTTGCCTTTGGAAATGACCTGAAAGTGATTGAGTCAGAGTTTTACAGACATTACCACCTTTCCCATCTGTCCAAAGATGATTAGAAAATTTGTATGCAGAGATGGACTAAATAATGGCTCAGGTGTCATTGCTTCACTATGGGGGCAGAAAAGGTGATATTTGCCTCGGGGGAGGTCTAGCTTTGTGAGTTTCTTTTGTTATTTTCCTTTTTTTTTTTTGGCTCACAGATGAGCGGTATCTGGAATGGAACCAAAACTGAAGAGGCTGTAAAGTAGAATAACAATGGTGTCGCCTGCAGTTAGCATCCTTTCCTTTTTTTTTTTTTTTTTTTTGGTAACAGATGCTCACATCTTTTCAAATATTTCAGTGAGAACTGAGATTCACTTTTCAAGCACAAAATGTAAATTGAAATGTGAATTTGAGACCAATGAGAATTTCATTTCCCTTGAACGTGCTTCGTTCTCCCTGAAGCTGCACATGAAAACTTTATCACAACTCATTTTCACTGTTAACTCAACAAAACAATAACTGTAGTAGTAACAAAAAAAAAGAACACTGTCTAGGTTGTATAGAGAGAAACGAGCTACTGATGCATATGTTACTCCATCACTTCTTCGGTGCTTCCAGCTGTCTACCTTACTATATGGACTATGAAATCTTCATTTGCCCATCTATTATCTTGGATAAGCCTGCGCTTCCTCTGTGTCAAACTTGGGGGAATTTGGACAGAGGGTTTTTGAGTTATAATTCTGCACAGGTAAAACCCCCTCATTCAGAAAGAGGCATTCCCTAGCTACCTTTAAAGTGGCTCACATAAATCAAGAAAATTGAAGATTGATGGCCTCAACCACTTTTTTATTTGGGAAGAATCAAATTTGTAGGGACTGAAACAAGACCTTTCTAATAGGAGGAACAATGATCTCTTATAACACTGATCATGTGTGGCACAAGATTACCAGGAAGAAGAGCTTCAGCAAAGGCTGAATTGCTCACTCACCCCCCAATGACGAGACAGACAAGCGGAATGGTGTTAAACAATGGGCCACTTTTATTAAACAAACTTTCTTAATAATAACTACCTGCCTGGTGAAAGTAGCACGAGTGAGGGATGGCCTTCCTCCTTTCTTTGATATGCAAGGGGAACGCCAGTTACATGGGCGTTCACCTTAAGTAAATTCAGGTGAACAGATTATTGAGTCCACCATCCCCAATATGGTGTTCTCCTGTTCCACAGGCGTGTTTTGGCTGGGCACCGCTGCCATCACCTTGTCACACACACCCCTTTTCTGAGCCAAACTGGCTCCATCCCTGAATTGGGTAAAATCCAGTCCTGTCTCACCCGTGCTACCCGCCAAAGTGACCGGGAAAACAAAACAAAAACAACCCCAAGCACAACCCGATGCAAGCAGTATGGGATGGGTGAAAACTCCAGGTATCCAAGGTGCCAATAAGGGTACCTGCAAAAATTCCCATCCAGCCCACTAAGCGACCAAAACAATCACACTGCGGCAAGGGAGGGTGGGTGGGGAAAAAACGGCTTTCGACGATTCGAAAGCAACAGAGGTCGCCAAACGGGCGACGCACCCTTTTATAGATGGAGCAGCGTAGGAAGGTGGGGGCCAGGAGGGTCGGTTGCCCCCAGCAGCGCTTTCCAAGGGGCAGCAAAGCCTTGGCTCCTTTCCCTTCCCCTCACCTTGCTCCACCACCCGGACAAGTGGCAGGGCCAGCAGGAGGGCCCCGAGGGCCAGGAGAGGGACTCCTTCATTGGATTTCACCCCCATTCCGATCTTTCCCAGGGCGCTGCATGGTGATCAAAGGAGGCGGCGTGGAAAGGCAAGGCGGCGGGCGAAGGTTGGGGGCAGAATAAGCAGGGCTCCCGGTGGCCTTGGCCAATGGGGAAAAGGCACAGGTGGTGAGTCATCTGTTGCTGGGTGAGGCTTCCTCAGGCTGTTTTTCGCCTCAGATTTATTTATTTACCCTCTGTGTCCCCTGCTGCTGCTGCCTCTCCCCCATGCCTTGAAGCGCCATTGGGTGTGTGTGAGCCACCCCAGTCCTTCCCATCTGTCCCAGCTCCTGCCAACCTAGCAGTTTGAAGGCAAGAAATTTCGTTGTTCAGTTGCACAGTCAACTCCGACCCTTTGTCACCCCATGGACCACCACACTCCAGGCACTTTTGTCCTCCACCATCCTCCTCAACCCACCCAGCTCTGTGCCTACTGCATCCACAATACCATCTAGCCATCTCATTTTTGGCCGCCCCCTTCTTCTTTTGCCCTCCACCTTTCCCAGCATCAAAGCTTCCTCTCTTCTCATTTGATGTCTGAAGTACTTTAGCTTCATCTTTACTATTTGATCTTCTAATGAGCAGTCAGGGTTGATTTCTTCTAAGATTGACTTATTTGTTCTCCTCGCTGTCCAGTGGACTCTCGAAACTCTCCTCCAACACCACATTTCAAAGGCATCTATTCTTCTGCGCTCACTTTCCTAATGGTCCAGTTCTCACAACCATACATAAGCATCGGGAATACCATTGCTTTGACTATGCAAATTTTGTTTTGCAATGTGATGTCTCTATTTTTAACTATGTTCCCCAAGTTTCTCATAGCTTGTCTTCCAAGAATCAGTTGCTTTTTCATTTCATGGCTGCAATCTCCATCTACAGTGATCTTGAATCATAAGAAAGTAAAATCTGTCACTGCCTCTACTTCTTCCCCATTTATTTTCCAGGGACTGATAGGGCCTGTTGTCATTATCTTTGTTTTCTTGATGTTAAGTCTCAAGCCAGCTTTTGCACTCTCTTCTTTCAACCTAAGCAGCATCTTCTTTAGGTCTTCCTCACTTTCTGCCATTAGGGTGTTATCATCTGCGTATCTTAAATTGTTGATGTTTCTCCCAGCAATTTTGATCCCATATCGTGATTCTTCCATCCCTGCATTGTGCATTATGTGCTCTGTGTATAAGTTGAATAAGCCGGGTGATAAAACGCAGCCTTGTCTTACTCCTTTTCCTATTCCAAACCACTCCGTCGTTCCATATTCTGTCTTCACTATTGCTTCTTGACTCTTGTACAGATTTCTTATGAGGCATATAAGATGTTCTGGTATTACCATCTCTTTAATTACTTGCCACATTTTTGTTGTGGTCCACAAATTCAAAGGCCTTTGTGTAGTCAATGAGACAGAAGTAGGGTTCTTTCTGATATTCCTTTGTTTTCTCCATTATCCAACGTATGTTGGCAATGTGGTCTCTAGTCCCCCTGCCTCTTCAGAACCCAGCCAACACTTCTTGGTAATTCTCTCTTCATGTGCTGCTCCAGTCTATCCTGTATTATCTTGAGCATAGCCTTGCTAGTATGTGGGATGAGCACAATTGTTCGATAATTTGAACATTGTTTGGTGAGGTCCTTTTTGTATAGTTCCTCTGTGTACTCTTGCAATCTTTTCTTTATCTCTTCTGCATCAGCTAACTCCTGGCCATTTTTGTCCCTTATCATGGCCATTTTTGCTTTAAACATTGGCAATAAATTGCAAGTTGATAAATAGGGGACCGGGGGGGGTGAGCCTGGGGGAGGGGAGCCTAGGGGTGGCGAGCCTAGAAGGGGGGTGGCAAGTTTGGCATGGGCCCCGGGCGGCAGAAACCCATGCTACGCCAGTGTATAGATGTGGCTCCGCCCCAAATATTGCCGCCAGTCTGTCTCGCCCCGGGAATGGGTGCGAGCAAGGCGTGCACCAAAAGATCCCTGTTCGGCGAGCGTGCAGTTTAGAGGGAGACAAGGGAGATATCTGGAGGAATAGTCAGAGCATGTACAAAAACAGAGGAATGAAGTGGCTTAGTGATTCAGACACTGAACCTGATAACTGGAAGGTTGGCAGGTCAGCAGTTTGAGACCTGAGTGCTGCATGATGGAGCGAGCACCTGTCATCTGCCCCAGTTCCTGCCAACCTAGGAGTCTGGAAGCAAGAAATTACAAGTAAATAAATAAGTATCACTTTGGTGTGAAAGGTAAACTGCTTTCTGTGTTTAGTCATGCCTGCCAGATGCAGACAGCACTGGCTCTTTGGCTATAAACAGAGATAAGCACTGAGCCTTAGACCTGGATGCAACTGGCTTTCAAGCAAGGGTGACATTTACCTATACAAAAAGAAACTGGGAGATTCAAACAACATGAAGTTAATTCTACATGAGGGAAGCTTTTGTTGGAATTCGTGTGTCGTCATCATCAGCTGCAACTCATATCTGAGAATACATTTTTTCCTGAAGCAGGAAAAATTCCAATGGCGTGAATTTGTTTAAGGTGTACCCCAGCTTGCCATGAAGTGACCCACACACTATGATCACAGAACCATCTCTTACAGCACATATGAAATGAGACACACAGGATTTAACACTGGGACTGCAATGGACTGCCACAGCTTTGAGGATATTATCAAGGTGTGCCTTCACAGCCAGTCCATCTGGTGTGGCCTCTTCCACCTCCATGACCATTGGGAATCAGAATAGTGAAGTGGTTCCTCCTCCACTCATTTTGCCATTGGGCCCAGTATGATGGTTACCAGTAGCATTTTCTCCACTGAGGGAACCATCACCCCACCTAAAGGAGCTCATCCACACTTAGCCATTGGCCCCTTTAGGGAGTCAGGTTATTTGCCACTTTCCAACACATGGTGTTGAGTCACTGGTTGTACAGTCTACTCCATTACTGTAGTGAGATGTCCGGCCAGACATGCAATTTGTTTATAGTGTATGTATATTTAAACTTGTTTTGAAAAGTGATGAAATTCAATTGTAAAAAAAAATCATCTGGTTCATGAATGTGGGATGTTGTGCTTCTCTATCCATGATTCAAAATGCTCAACATTATGCCCACACTTGCAACAGGAAGAATGATGGAATTTAGGTAGCAGGCTGAATGTTGTCAAGATCATTGTCAACAGTCAGGATATCATCTTGTGCTCACAATATTTCACAAAGAGATGCCAAGCAAGCTAAGTTCTACTTTTTTTTAATCGGTTAGCTTCTTCTCAGCCAAACACCACGCTACTGTCAGTGCTGTTTAATAACAAGTTATCTAGGAATCTTTTGCTTGGTGGCATAAAGTAATTAAAATGCCTCGAAGTAATGTTTATTTCAGATTAACCGTGTGTGCTGAAGAATGAATGAAAACAGAAAGAGGCTAGAATTCCTTTTGGAAGAGAAACGAAAAGCAGGTTGGCCACTCTACCTTTTATTATGTAGCTCAATGGAGGGAAGGCTGAGTTGAGATCGGCATGATCTAAATCAGGAGTTCTCAACCTTTTTAAGGCAGGGGCCGCATTACCCTCCCTCAGACAGATTTGGGGGTCAGATGACCATTTTTCCTTTTCTCTACCCGATGGCACTTCCTGGTATGGTGGAGAAGGTGGTGGGCCACATGAAATTGTGTTGCAGGCTGCATCTGGCCCACGGGCTGCAGGTTGAGAATCCCTGATCTAAATCACCTGTTACACTGAAATCTCTTTTCTATTGAATTATATTTTCTGTCCCTAAAAAGGGAGACACCAGGTAGATAGCTCAACCGTTTAGGTATATGGTTCTGGAACCAAATGTTCGGAGTTCAGTTCTCCACTCTGCCTCCTTTTCAGTGGCCAAACTCCACAATCTGTGCGACCTCTCTAACTTTGACATTCTAAGATAGAATATATTATTGCTTATTATATTATAAACTGTTCCTCCTCAAGGAATGTTTGAACAATAAAACTGTTTTTCAAAGTTTGTTATGTCACCTCAGCGTACATTTCTATACACATCTGGGATATTTAGATATTAGAATCCTAAAAGGTTTTAACATGGTAAATGCTAGTGCGAGTAGTATACTAACACTAGTATAATTAGTAGAAACAACCACATGTCTAATACAGTCAAACCTTGGATAACGTTATGACTTGGTTCCACAAGTCATGACATTATACGATTTTTAGCGTTGTCTGATGCATGCATCAAACAACGCTAAAAAAAGCCCTGACTTCAGGGACAAACTGTGCGGTTTGTCCTTGATGTCAAGATGACCGTAGGCTAGTTATCGCTAGCCTAGGGTCAGTTTGACATCAGGGGCAAACTGCACAGTTTGTCCCTGAAGTCATCGCTGTGGTTGGGGGTTGGATTGGGCTACCCAATCCAACCCCCAACTGCAGTGATGGATCCCTGAAGTCATCACTGTGGTTGGGGGTTGGATTGGGGTAGCCCAATCCAACCCCCAACTGTAGCGATCGCTAAGAGTGCAGGAGGGTCAGGGGAAGAGGCTCTACCCAATCCACCACCCCCAGACGATTGCCTCAGATAACACTAAAGAATCGTTATCCAGAATCGTTATCCGATGCAAGTTTTTTCCAAAAAACTTGCATCGTTATCTGATTCTAGCGTTATCTGATGCAATCGTTATCCGAGGTATTACTGTACATGAATTAGAACCTCTGGTCTAAGTCAATTGCCATCCTCTTATCTTGAGTGAGAAAGTGTCACACCAACCTATTGTGGAGACAAATTGCTTCCTGTGTAATCATCTTTTGTACATGGGATGATGGCAAGGGCAGCCATCATGTCCCTCACCTGAAACAGAAAATGATTTCCCTGCTTTCTCCAAAAAATAAACTGGATTTCCAGAGGAAGTCCATGAAAAACTATTGAGTCTAGTTTAGATGCTGCTGCCCATCCTTATGAGTCAAAGCCCACAATCATCAACACAAAATTATTCCATGGAGTCATTTTGGTATCCATTTTTACCACAGAGAGTATAAATGATGCCTTTTCTGCTCAGCATTCCTTGGTGCTAGTAAACATGGCTTTCTCTTTAGGCAACTGTAGTCAATTCAAACAAGGGCCTTCATGTTTAAACAGTTGTCATTTTTTAACCACCACTTTGCTTTTGGAATAGCCTCCATCATATTGGTAATATAATTGTGTACAATAATTGAGAAATGTTTCGTGTCTCACAATACAGTATATCATCATACTACCAAACCCATCCACCCCATCACATCTTTGGAGAGTTGCATCAGTTGGGGGCAGCTACAAGGCCAGTATTATTTGCTCCCCCCCCCCCTTTAATGATGCTGGAAATCTGACAGTAGTGATATCAATGGCCTATAAACAAAGGGCTGCTGAAACCTTGAATTGTTTGCATTTACTTAAGATAAGCTCACCTTGTAAATATAAATAAAGTAGTTTGGAGAAGTATTACTTTTATTTTTCATCTCCTAATTAGCCAGAAGGGCAGCAAAGAACATTTCACTTCACCTCTACTATTAAAGCTACAGAGGCAATGGTTCTCTAGTATGTCATATTTATAAGTGAGCATTAGACAAAGATGTCTGTTCAGGAACTCTAAAAACAGCATTTGATGAAATGTGAAGAGTGCTTTTTAAATTTCCCCAGTGTTCAGAAAGATTTATTTGTCCCAGCTCCCATCTTCATCCCAGTCCCAGCCAAATTAGCAGTTTGAAAGCAAGAAATTGTAAGTAGATAAATAGGGACCACTTTGGTGGGAAGGTAAATAGCATGTGCTGTTCTGCCCTGTTACTTCCTGTTGGCTCTTTGCTCCATCTCTGGTGGACTAGAGAATGCACAAATATCTCTGAATAGGTTTCCTTGAATATATTTGCCCAAGGCCAGTGCATAGGGTTAATGTTGTCCCAAGGTTACAGATTTTCCTCTCCCCCTTCCCTCTGAGTTATTGACATCTTTGATGTTCTGGAGAATTTCAAGCAGCAAAAACATTCTAGAAAATGAACATTTCAAGTATAGACTAGGAAAGCTAAGCTCTGGATTTCCTGCTTCAAGTGAGGGTTGAAATACATGGATTGCACATTCCATTATTCCATGCCCATTTTTATATTTGTTAAGCCTACTATGTTTCATATGAATCCCTCCCCCCCTCCTTGGGAACAACATATGCTTTCAGCAAATAAAAACTGCCACAGAGCTTTCAGTGTACCTTCTATTCTATGTCCTACTAAGTTCAAAGCAAATAAAACAGAACCCATTTAATCAATAAACATTCCAAGCTTTCAGCAGTTCACCTGCCACCATCACGTATCCTTGCATACCACTCGATTCTTTCCCTTCACTAGACAGCTGTCAAAGTTCTATACAATGCTGCAGATCTGGTTCTGAGAACAATACGTGCCAGGATGGTGAAGCAAAGAAAAGGAGGGAAAAGCACCTTGCAATTAAATATTTTAACAGACATTTTCAAAGGTGTTTTTGATGGAATATAAAATTAATGTTACTACCAGAGCATGTCAGAGATCTTAAGATTATACAGTACCTATCACTTTTGCAAGTATAAAAATAATACCCTGGGATGTTTTATGCCAACATCCATTTTAACTTTTATTTTGCATGTATTTGCATAACCAACTATTTCTTTATTCAACTTGTACTTCAAAAAACCCTGCTTCAATATTTCTTTAAAGTAATAAATAGTTTATTAAGGTAGCATAAACTGGACAACTATGTTTGATATTGGCAGCAAGCAAACCTGGAGTCTATTCCCATGATGCTCAGGAGAGGATTACTGTTTCATGTTAAAGAGGCAGAAACATGGGCTTCTCAACTCTGGTCTATGAAGACATTTATAAAATCTTTGTGAAAATATGAAGGTTATGTAGCTTTGGTTTAAATAGAAGAAAGGAGTACACACATTGGATCACTGGACATGCCCTTCCATGTGTGAAGTCCTGTTTATAGGCAGAGCTGCCTGAATACCTCCAAATGATTTTCTGCAGCACCCAAATCTGTGTTCCTGCAGCATGGGCAATGGTTGGCTTTCTTGGGCCACAGTGACAGAAGACTTTACTGTTAAGTCGCATAGTTCAGCCTGACCCTTTGCAAACCCATGGACCATTGCGCGCCAGGCACCCCTATCCTCTACTATCCTCCTCAACCCACCCAGTTTTGTGCCCACCGTCTCAACAATACCATCTATCCATCTCATTCTCTGCCCAAAATGAACATTTCTTTGCTTCTGATGTGAGTGGGTGGAGGAGGTATTAAAGTGTATGGGAGGACACAAAGGGTGGGGGGAACAGAGGGAGTTGTGTTCCCAATTGCAAACCCACTTTGTCTTTCATGCTCCAGTCCATTCTGTGTCACTGAACTGGTAGTTAGTCCACTGAGCTCAGTCGTACTTCATGAAAAATGTATAGGACTGCATTGTTAAAAGGTTTTTACAGAAGGATAGGAAAACTTTGTGACTCCTTGGCTGATCTGCTTGCATAACCTATAACAGTGATGGCTAACCTTGACACTCCAGATGATCTTGGAATTCAATTACCAGAAGCCCAAGCCAGCACTCCCTGCTGATCAGGGCTTCTGGGAACTGAAGTTCAACAACACCTGGAGTGCCAAAGTTAGCCATCACTGATCTATAATATTATACCTTACCTTGGATACCTAAGATCGACTATAATACCCTATCCAGAGAAGGGATTTATAACCATCTGAATATCTACTATAATATCCTACCCAGAGGAAGGGATTTACAACCATCTAAAACCTGTGCAACCTCTGAAGCTTCATGTTATAACAGTTGATATGTCTGTTTATGGCTGGAGCAGGCTAAGTGCCTGGGTGGCCACATGGCAAGAATAATAGTTAACCTTGGATAACTGTGTGGAAAAAGCCAATGTCATATGGTGGAAAAATGTTTGATTAGAACTCTGGTCATTTACACTCAGGGCATCCAAATCATGGAAACTGGGAGATGGCAATGGTGAACCACTCCTTCAAAAATTTACATACCCCCCCCCTCTTTTTCTTTTCTTTTCTTTTTTTGGTGCAGTCATTTTGGGAGTTAGTAAAAACAGACAAAATGAATACAATGAAACTTTCTTTAGTCAGGAAGGTTTCCAGCTGTGCTTCCAGCATAAGAGAGACTGGATAGTAGCAGCTCCTGGCTGGTAATACGATTCCATTTGCCTCATTGTTTCCATATGTGCAAGTGAGCTGGGATGGAGAAGTCTTTCTCCCACAAGTGGAGTTAGAAACCTCAAATTCTTTCCATTCCAAATGTAGAAAAATGCCAATATTGCCAACTCTTCAAAAATGAACTAAAAGCATCTTCCATTTACACTGGACATATTCAACAAGTACTGTTGAGTGGACTGTCTTGCATCTGCCTGCTACATAAGCAGAGGAGGTAGTCAGATTATAAAGAAGTGGCAAACTAGATTTATGACAAAGTTAACTGAATAATGAAGAATCTGGCCCATATTTTAACCACTGAATGCCTTAGTCCTTGGTGGTCTTTGGTGGATCATTCTCTTTGTCAACCCCATTTTTAAAATAAAAAAAGGGGGGGAAAGGTTCTTTCTTTAGTGAATGTGAAGACATCTGAGAATTTTGTGAGTTTTTTAAAGCTATAAAATGAATTGAACTGAAATTATCACCAATCCTCAGTAAGCTATTGTTTTGTATAACCAAGTATCACAAGCAGTAAATGCAAGCCAAGAGGCTGATGTTGAAGTCGTCCTTTTGGTTAATGGGGGGAACAATTCAAAGCAACAATGTTGATATAAAATTTACTATACTACACCACACAACCAGAGAGACAGAACAAAACTGAAGCTTTGTTTTCTAAGTGAAAATCAGATTATAGTAGTGGGTTTGGTTGACTACATAACAGAAGATGTAACTTTCAGTTCTGTTATATTTGTGCTTTGGTATGTAAATGTAAATATGTAAATATTACAATTAACAATTTTTTACTATTGAGTATTCAGTTAAAAAAGTTAATTTTCTACTTTCATACTACTACACATTAATGAATTGTACTGCTCCAAGTGCTAAAATAAGATTCCATTTTAGCAGCAATGCTATGTTGAACACAGGCTGAACAATATGTTTCTGCAGTGATTCAACAAAGATGAAAACAAAATAACCAATGACATAAACTATGGTGAAGCATCTCAAAAAATGATTGAATGCCATCAATATACTTGTATTAAAGCCACACACCTTTCTGTTGATATATTACTTTGTGTTTCTACATCATTTGAGGTGCTGTGACTCTTATTAAATTGGATTCTACTAACAGAATAAAACTACAGGTATATTGCAGACATAAGAACATCCATGTAAGATAAAGCCAATAATCTGTAAAATCACTACAATATTGAAACAAATCCTGCATACAGGTTCACATGCAAGGATCTTCCTTTATTCCAATGTTCCCATAATGTTAAGAAACATATTGACTTGGACTGCAAATTGTTGATCCATAAACAGTCTGGAGTTTCAGGTTTTGGACATTGAAAAAGTGAGTCAATCTTTGGAGTAAAGGAGTCTATGGTTTGAGTATAGATTCATTCATGCTTGGAATAGGTCTATAAAAATTACTGGAACATGTCTTTGATGGGTCTACTCAAACATGACTCAATCACAATCCAGTCATGTGAACAACTAATTTAAAGACAATCAATAATGCAATCATTATTGATTTGCATAGTTCATGTGCATTTTCTTGGTATTACCAGTTATACACTCCAAAAAACAGTGATCAATATTTAATAAGAAGACATCCAAAACACAGAAGGAGCCTCCTCAAAGACTGTGGCATTTTTTAACCACAATTGGGCATATCCTGGTAATGGCAACCTTGTGTTGTTGGCTAATCTTTCTCACGTCAGGCAAAAAGAACTGCAGAATGAACTCACCAAAAGGTGCCTTCATTTTGACAGTTTCACGTCTGGCTTAGATATTGAAGAAGAAGAAGATCCAAAACAGTAAAACAAATTAACATTGCTCCTATGCTAAATTTTACAGACAGACAAGTTGTAATTTGATACTTGTCTGGTAATTTCCCATTAGACTAAGCATCAAAATCCCTATTATGTACATAAAAACATGTTTCAATAGTTATGATAGATTGGAACATAGAAGTAATGACAATTGCAAATTCCTTTTTTTTTAAAAGGAAAGCATCATTTGTGGAAACAATTTTCATTTCTTTTTAACAGGTCTAATCCCATAAAAAGACTGTCATATTTCAGATTCTCCATGCCATGTAATTCAGATGTATTGCTGAATGGCCATATTTTCATTTCTCTTCTAAACAAACATCTACGTTATTGCTACTGGCATCATTCTCATTTTGTTTATTAGTTATGCCATCACGGAGATCATAGTAGACATTGCCAAAATAAGCATACATCTATAAAGTAAAGGTAAAGGTTTCCCTTGCTTGAAAGCCAGTCGTATCCGACTCTAGGGGTCAGTGCTCATCTCTGTTTCTAAGCCGAAGAGCCAGCGCTGTCTGCTTCTGCAGACGTTTCCATGGCCATGTGGCAGGCATGACTAGACACTGGAATGCATGGAACGCTGTTACCTTCCCACCAAAGTGGTCCCTATTTATCTACTTGCAAATTCTTACTTTCGAACTGCTAGGTTGGCAGGAGCTGGGACAGAGACGGGAGCTCATTCCGTCCTGCAGTACTCGGGAATCGAACTGCTGACCTTCCGCTTCCCAGTCAGTGTCTTAGTGACTTGAGCCATTGCAGTCTATAGAGTTCTGAAATAGCAAGATATTTTGAAAAACCAAAGAGACTTGTGGAATAGCAAGAATATACAATTGGCATCACAAAGATTACTTAAGCACATGCATCATTTCCATTACAGCAATCAACTGTTTAGTTTAGTGTTGTATAGAAACAAATATGTAGAATTGGGTTGCAATTCAATTGATTTAATGGCTTTGAAAATGCTATTTCTGTCCTTGTATTTTGCCAAACTTTTCTTCAAACATGGGATGTCCTACTGAGGGCTGAGAAAACCAAAGGGACTAGAAGAAGCTGTGTGGGTACATGCGTGCATGTGCATGTGCTTTGTGCTGTTTTAGACAAGAATTCCTTTTAATCCCTTTATTTCAGATATGTTTTCTTGCATATGATGTTTTTGCAAGTGATTCTGTATTTGCTTAAACTGAAAATTGTGTCAAAGGACGTCATAAGGAGTGAAAGCTCTTCTTTTTGGAAAGTTATCTTCTTCATGTAGAAGGCAACAGAAATAGTAATGGAGACAACCGGCTAGTGCATTCTCCCTCTTCCTTTTTACTCTACCCTGAAACAGGAATTCCTGAATAGTACTGTTCTTTTAGCACAAGAGTAGAATGGGATAATTGTTTTCAGCTGACATTTTATTTTGCAAGTGTTCCATTTAAGCTCACAAAAGACAGTCCAAGTTGTGTTCTTGGCTTCCATCAAGCCAAAGATGGAATTCTACATAACTCAGTAATGCTATGATAATGCATGTCTAACAAATACATATAGCAGGAACCCGTGTGTAATCAAAAGGTGTCATGGCCCAGCTTAATCATTCAATTGACACAATAATTCCCACTGAAATTTTGTAATTATCCATCCTAACCACCAAATGTGCTCAAGAGGAAAAAGAAATTCATCAGATGAACGTTTCCTATGGAAACATCCCTTTCAAATCACTAAGAACAGAACATATCTTGCCTTGGACAGCCATGTTCATGAGACTTGCAATGTGGTTCAAGATGGGGGCCAAATGTATACACAACCAAGCAAACAGTGCCAAAATGTGTACATTGAAATACATCCTTTAAAAGAATATCAATTAAAATATGCATAGGAAGACTCATGACCTAATGCAGATCAATGAAGAGTAAGAATGCTACTGAATACTTTACCCTGCAACAGACCCACTTTAGCCTGCAACAGACCCAGATGTCAGCTATGCTTCCAGATTTACTCTGGAAATACAATTATTGGACCCAACCACATCAAACACAGCATTAGGGGTAGTTTTAATTGCTCCTCTACTAATGTGATCTATGCCATCTTCTGCCAAAAATGCCCTTCTACCCTCTTCATAGGGCAAACAGGACATTTTATTGTATAGTTATATTTTATTGCATTGTTATTTTTATTGGATTGTTACATTTTATTGTATTGTTATACAGTATTTTATTGTACTGTAATGTTTGATATGTTGTGATTTTTGTGAGCCGCCCTGAGTCGGCGTATGCTGAGTGGGCAGCATACAAATTGAATAAATCAAATCAATCAATCAATCAATCAGTCTCTTCACAAAAGAATTAATGGACTCAAAACAGACATCAGAACTGCCAACACAAAGAAACCTGTTTCAAAATATTTGAATTTTCCTGAATACTGTATACTGGACCTAAAAGTTGCCATTTTGGAACAGGGAAACTACAAAATAAGGATTTAAGAGAGACAGTGGAGATAACATATATACACATGCTGGACACCCACAGAAAAGGCTTGAATGTTAGCCTGGGATTTTTGGGACATTATCAAATTTAAAAATGCAACAACTACTGGGTTGCATTCATCTAGCAGGATTTCTAAGCATTTGTGCAATATAAGCCATACCCCAACAATAAGACATAGTGATAGGCATGGCTATGCAGCATACCAGCATGGAGTGGTAAAGAAGATGAGCAGCCAGCAGCATAATTAAAATAAGACATCCCCTGAAAATAAGCCATTGTGTGTCTTTTTCAGGAAAAATAAATATAAGACAGTGTCTTATTTTTGGGGAAACATGGTATGCCTCAACCCATAAAGCTTCCTCAATCAACTCACTAGGAGATGTATAATGTCAGATGCATGTCAGAATGTTTAAACCTAACTACTCATATTGTTTTCAGTCAGAGATTCACCTAACAAACTGATTGCATTTTATTACCAGTTGTAAATAACTCATTGATTTACATGTCTATCTCCTGAACCAACCAAATCTGCACAGCTACTCTGGGTCTATATGAAATGTATACCATGAAAATCCACTCTTATGTCTGATGAAATGGAGTCCATGAAAGTTAACATTAAAATACAGGAGTTAGTCTTTAAGGTGTCACAGCATTTTTGTTTGTTTTTTGTCTGTTTTTGTTTTGTTTTCTCTCTGAAATGAATGCTACTGGGATACTGTGCAGCCCTGACCCTGACCTCATCAGGTGGCAGATTCATTTGAAACAAACTTCAAGAGCTCTGGTTCACTTTCTTTGCTTGGAACAGCTTTTATTAAAAAGAATCTCAGCTTCTTCCACTGCCTCCCCTCCATCCCACCCCAGCAGTCTCAGATGGATGAGTTATAGTCACTTGAGCACTTTCAGCCAGCTTGGGGTCGCAGTTGCCCTCACTGGAGTTCTCCCTAATCCAAGTCTTAAGAAGCACTTGGGGAATGAACTTTGTTTTTTACTAAAAAAACAAAACTCAACCAGTCCAAACTGGCTGGAGCCCACCACTACTTATCCCTCTGAGTCCATCTTCTAGCTGTTCTTCATCAAGCAGTATCAGATGTATTAATGCACTATAGATGATTTGAACCTTAGGAGTCCTATCTTACCTTTGGGCTCTATCAGACAGGGGCCAGAGGGCCTGTCAGTCCCACCACAGAGGTGCATACAATGAGAATGTATGGCAGATTTCACTATGATGCATTAGTATGAGACTGAACATATGCATCAGTCTTCATAAGTGATTTGTGGTTTACTCCCATCTTTTCTTTGTTTATGTTGTAATGAACAACAATGGATATGCACAGTCCTTCATGCACACACTACTAACTTAAGTGCAATTGCTCATATTTAGGCTGTCATTAATTATCAATACAAATGAATCTTGGGAAGTAGTAGATCTAATGTTACATTAACTTTAAATGCTATGCATCTCACTATAGCATTTGCTGCGGCAATTTTCCAAAGAGATGGAAGGAATGGATGACATTAAATATTTAGTGCCAATTACTGTCTTTATATTTGTTGCAATTCATCAATAAAAGAAAGCTGGGCAAAGAAAAGACTGTGTTGTTTACCTGTCTACAATAAGAATCAATATTTAAAAAATGGTGCAAGTGCTGTCCGTTCATTCCTAAATCTATAAGTGAAGGAAAGTGTCTTACAGTAAGTGAGTAACAATGATTAATGACATACCTACTGTTCTTTCTTTTATACATTCTTTCCCCTTTTCTACACATAAAATACACATCTGCTATACATTGTGGTGCTGTCTGTCTCTGGGTAACTCAGTGGTGGGATTCAGCAGGTTCACCCCAGTTCACCAGAACTTGTAGCAAAAATTCTGGCTGGCCCCACCCATCCAAGTTTTGAAATGAAGTAGTCCGAATTTGGGTGCAATGCAGGGCTTTCCCCCTGGCCACATAGTAGGTAGTAAACAAAATTGAATCCCACCACTGGGAGAACTATTGTATGGAATAACATTATCATGGCTTCTATTGGACCACGTTGGCTGCCTCCAGTTCATACAATTTCCCTTCACTGGCTAAGATATTTCAAGAAAGAATGTTGAAAAAGGGCAAAGATGAGATGTGGAAATGGTGAAATCAGGGGTGGGTTGGATTGTAACAGGAATGGAGAGAGAGACTGCTGTAAGGCATGTAACATATGAAGCCTGTTTTAGCAGGTACTTTGTTAGGTAAAGTTTAGTAGAACCCTTACAACTGCATAACAAATTATGATGTATCATTTTTGTGAAGACTTCCAAAGATGGGAGAGTCCACAACTAATAAGTTTTGGCAGTGTACTATATAGCATATTGTACTTTGCTGAAATACTGTATTGTTGCTTTAAAGGTTTTTTACTGGGAAACAGGTGTTGCACACTCACTTTGCAACCCAAGGGCCTGTGTACTATAGTGTACTATAATAATATTATGATTATATTATGTTCTATTGTTTTATCTGTATTTTTGTTGTTGTGCAGTCGCACAGTCGATTCCGACCCTTTGCGACCCCATGGACCATTGTCCGCCAGGCACTTCTGTCCTCCACCATCCTCCTCAACTCACTCAGCTCTGTGCCCATTGTCTCTACAATACCATCTAGCCATCTCATTTTTGGCAGCCCCCTTATTCTTTTGCCCTCCACCCTTCCTAGCATCAAGGCCTTCTCAAGTGAATCCTCTCTTCTCATTTGATGTCCAAAGTACTTTAGCTTCATCTTTACTATTTGCCCTTCTAAGGAGCAGTCAGGGTTGATTTCTTCTAAGATTGGCCTATTTGTTCTCCTCGCTGTCCAGGGGACTCTCAATACTCTCCTCCAACACCATATCTCAAAGGCATCTATTCTTCTGCGCTCA
The DNA here is from genome assembly GCA_030440675.1 of Furcifer pardalis. Lineage (NCBI taxonomy): Eukaryota > Metazoa > Chordata > Lepidosauria > Squamata > Chamaeleonidae > Furcifer > Furcifer pardalis. The sequence continues at coordinate 131,638,099 of CP126893.1, read as the reverse complement.
GCTTTCCTAATGGTCCAGCTCTCACAACCATACATTGCCACAGGGAATACCATTGCTTTGACTGTACGAATTTTTGTTTGCAATTTGATGTCTCTACTTTTTACTATGCTCCCCAGGTTTCTCATCGCTTGCCTCCCAAGAATCAGTCGCCCTGTATTGCCAACTGACAAGAGTAGAGCCTGCACTAAGCTGGGTGGTATAAAATGTCAACAAACAAATGAACAAACAAACAAATATTGCCCAAAATTGAAAATGTTGCTGTGAGTGGGGTAAGTCAAAAGCAGGAGGAGTTGGTTTTTTTATTTTGTTATGAAGTAAAGCAATACATTCAAAACATTGCTCAGCTAAGGCTGCTCTCACATCAGAGCTGTTAAAATAAATACATGCCACCAAGGTCTCTAGCATCATGCAATCTACAAAACATTCAGATGAAATGACATTTTCTGTACAATGAGGTAATATATTAGCATACATTAGCAGTGGCCATCTGCAAACCTTAGATAACTGAATGTGCCTATATTTCACTCTTTTTTTGTCCCAAATAATCTAGTTCTTCTTCTTCCGTGTCTAGGCCAGACGTGAAACTGCCAAAATGAAGCCACCTTTTGGTGAGTTCATTCTACAGCTGCTTTGGCCTGACCTAGTATGAGAAATATTAGCTGGCAACACACAAGGTTACCATTATCAGGGTACGCCTGATTATGGTTCAAAAACAACACAATCTTTGAGGAGACTCTTTCTGGGTACTCAACTAATGTAGTAACAAATGGTTTGGGACATCCAGGAACAATCACCTGCTAGCTAGCTGAATGAATTGGTCATTAAGAATTGCTCTATTAGACCCATTTTAGTAAAAATCAAATTGTGGGTATAAAGAGGAGCAGGATTTGGGGAGTAAAATTTGTATTAATACATGTGAATTTGACTTGCATAAACTTGAGGTTTTATGAGGAAAAACAAAGAATATAGAAACATAATACAGTACTGATCTCCGTTCATAATGTTGGTGTGTAGCAGAGTGGCCTGGAGGACACACAGCAGAAGGTGTGAGTTTTTCTGGTCAACGCAGCAAACAGTAGCTTTGTGCAAAAAGGTTACTTTACTTAAGGTGCAAATGGAAGGCTTCAAATATGTACAAGATAACAGTAACATAAACAAGGTAACTTCTCTATATAGCATGCAGTTCAGTTCACTGTGGCATTCCATACAACAAGCACAAGGTGTAACTCACAAGTTACATTGTTCAGCTAACAATGGTAGTCTTTGCCTAAGCAGTTGTCAAGTCCCTTGGTATGCTGGTCAAATGATGAGTCCGTATACACAGTTACAAAGCAGCTTCAAAGTCTTGGTGGATAAAGCAAATAGCTTTGCTCTCTCCCTTGGCAAGAGGAGTCTGCTGTTCCTTCTTCCAGTTGAAGTTCTTACCACACAAGCCGTTACTTGTGGAGAAGACCCAGAGGGCACCAAAGTAGCATTCAAAGCATAGCCCTCAGCAGGCACACAGACAGCGAGCACGCAGGTTCCAACAATCACAGGGGCAGTGTGATCACATTGCCTGAAGGTGTGTGACCTAACTTTATACACAGGACCTTGGGTTGCAAAGTGAGTCAAAAACCTTTAAAGCAACAGTACAGTATTTCAGCAAAGTACAAAATGCTATACAGTAATACCTCGCATAGCGAGCCTCTCGCTTAGCGAGTAACTCGTTTAACGAGCAGACCTTTCCCCAAAAGGTCTGCTTCATTGACTGAGCAAAAACTCACTTAATGAGAAGCTTTGTGTCTGCAGGGTGTGTTGGAATGCAGATGGGGGATTCCCCATAGCGTTCCAAAACACCCTGCAGATGCATACGTGCCAGTGGGGTGTTTTGGAATGCGGTGGGGGAGTCCCCCATCCGCGTTCCAAAATGCCCAGCTGGCGGGCAGTGGGGTGGTGGGGTATTTTGGAACATGGATGGGGGACTCCCCAGTTGCATTCCAAAACCCTGCAGATGTGCAGCGCACATCAATGGGGCATTTGGGAAGGGTACGGGGACGATCCCCATACCCTTCATAAATGCACCGCTGATGCATGCTCTGCAGCAGCGGGGCATTTGGGAAGGGTACAGGGAAGATCCCCACACCCTTCCCCAATGCCTGCTGCTGTGGAACACACGTCAGCAGGGCATTTGCAAAGGGTACAGGGATCCTTCCCGTACCCATCCCAAACACCCCAGTGATGTGCACATGCATGCAAGACATTTGGGAAGGGTACGGGGAAGATCCCCGTACCCTTCCCACTCTCCACCCACCCCTGTTGCTGCAGAGTGTGTGCGGTTGTGTCAACGGGGCATTTGTGAAGGGTACAGGGAAGATCCCTATACCCTTCCCAAAGGCCCCGCTGCTGTGGAGCGCATGTGCGCATGTCAACGGGACATTTGGGAAGGGTACGGGAAAGATCCCCATACCTTTCCCAAACCCCTGCTGATGCAGTGAAGCGAAACACATTTCCCTATGGGAAATGTGTTTTACTGAACGAGTAACTCACATAACGAGTAACTACGTGGAACGCATTTTGCTCATTATGTGAGGTATCACTGTACAACTTAGTTAGGGCAAATACTTACTCCCTAACACATTCTGACTCTACTTTGGGTGTGTTCTGATGAGATCTAAGTTTTCCTCACTTCAGGGGAAAGTAGAAGGAGCCTCCTTCTTTCTGTTATTTCTGGCAACATGTTTCTGTTGGGTGTTTAACCAATGTTTTCCATAGGTCTAGATTCAATCCATAAAAATACCCAGATACTTTGGTATAAAGCAATGTTCAAAATCTTGCCTTCCCAGCTATCTCAAAGTTTCCCCTTTGCTTCTCTTCTTTTTAATTGGAAGTCACAGGCTTGTGTTTTTAAAGGGTTTGGTTTCTCCTGGTTGTCTTTATAATAATGATCTTTTAATGCAGGGATTAGCTCAGCGTTTCTCAATGATGTTCCATGGGACACTGGTGTTCCATAGAAGGTCAACAAATGTTCCATGAAAAAAATAGGAAATTCTGGTAAAACTCATTGCAAATGTGAAATGCTACGAAGTTTGTTTTGCATCCTTTCGATGTGATGCATCAGCTTGCAACAGAAGTTTGTTTTGCAACCATTTGCAAAATACTTTAGTAGGGGCTGGCTTCATAGCAAAGTTATTTGTTATTAAAATGGAAAAATCCAAACCTATCTTTCTGTTACGAAAACCAAAGTGTTCCATCAAAATTTTAGGATTTGTAAAGTGTTCCATGATAGAATAAATTTGGGAAATGCTGGATTAGCTGATGCTTGATGGACTCAAAGTTTTTCTTCTAGACTGTGAAGCAAGATCATGAACATAAAAGTCAGTTGATCATTTTTGTAGCCAATAAAAAGTAATGGTGCCAGGACACTATCTTGTTAGCAACCTTCCTTTTGATTTTATGTGTTTCAAAACCATCTTCTATGTTAGGTTAGGTTTAAAATTTAAGCTGTAATGCTTTTGCCATGTCCAAAGCCTGTCTGTTCTGGAATTAGAGGTTCAATTTTAGAGGCTAGACAATTTAATAGTGTTCCTTCAAACACTTGGTATAAGTGGCATAGTGGGCAAATTGACCTGTAGCTATTGGGATCTAATAGTTCTTTTCCTGGTTTCACTATAGCAATTTCTTTTATCTTCCAACATATTTTTGTTATCTGTTCACTTGCCGAATAATTACTAAAGCTTTGAAATACCCATTATTTTGTATTTTGCCCAAGATTTTTAATTTACTCAATCCTGATATCATCAAGTCTTGCTGCTTTGCCATTCCTACAACTTCTTATGGCTTCCTCTAGGTCTGCTAGCATTAATGCAGAAGAAAATTCCTTGGATTTACTCTGAATATCCATTTGATGTTTTATTTTTTATTATTTGTGGTTTGGTCCCCTCTCCCAGATTTGGAGTTACATTTGCATGCAGTTCATTGCCCCTTTAAAAGTACATTGCAAGGTGCCAACAAATAACAAATGAAATACAGTGGTACCTGTCAGGGGCCTGTTGGGGACTCTGGGCCTCGGAGTCCCTCACTTCACTGTCTGGAAACGGGACTTCCCGGAACCCCCAGTCTCAGCCTGGTCCCTTCAAGCTTCTGTGAGGGCAGAGGTAGCCTTCTGCCTTAAGGCAGGGAAAGTTGGTAGCTGGGATAACAGTCCATTTAAGGTTCTGCTACCTCCTCATACCAATACAGTTTCACACACACAGAGCAGACCTGCAGAGCCTCCCTTTGGGAAAATATCTCTATGGGCTGACACTTGGTAATTTAAAGTCCTTAGCAAGACCCTTAATTAAAGGTCTCCCTGCTCTGTAGAGATTTCTGCTCTGTAGCTTGGTATAGCATCGCAATAACCAAACCTTGGATTGTCTTTTTCCATTTATTGAAATACAATATAAATCTATTTATATGCAGGATACATATAACAAACTAATAAAACAATACAACAAAGAGAATAACTTTCCTCACCTAAACCATCTCTGTTCCTGATGTCTGTAAGGCAATGAGCAGCATACCCCCATGCCTGGCTTGGATGGTTCAAGTCATTAGTCAAAATGATATGATAGTAGCCTCCGCAAAGAAAGGCTGAAGATGGGTCAAAACTTGCCCTTCTTTTATATGATTCCTGGGAGCTCTTACACCCCCTTCAAAATGCTAGGTATTCAATGGTACGTGAAGATGACCTAATTATTCCTTTACCTTACCTTCCTACCCTGGTTCTGTTTTTTAATAATTGCATAATTTTATAACTTGGAAATATTTAATTTCTTTTAGCTTAACTTTTAATTATTGTATTAATTTATATTTTAACTGTGAATAGGCTATCGTATATTGATTTGTGGTTTTATATTGAGTTGTGGTTTAGCTATGTATTTTTAAATTGTGTATGTAAGCCGCCCAGAGTTGGGTTTTTGACCCGATTGGGCGGGATAATAAGTCGAAGGAAATAAATAAATAAATAAATTTTATGTACCATGTTCCAGACTTGGGTTTATGTAGCTTGAACAGATGTTCCTTTGATGTACTGTGTTTTCAGGTGGCTTTAGTGATGTCATCTGTTCCTTATTTCTGGGAATGTAGGTTATCTCCCTTCTCAGGAATGATGAGAATCAAATGATGTAACTTTTGGAAATTCCCTTGTTATCTAAGGGTGATGCAACTCACAGATGTCTTAATGACCCCAAATGACCATCCTTGGTATGTGTGATGACTTAATCCATGCTTTGCAGGTGTAAATGTGGCCAGCATAAGAGTGACTCCATTTTGAGTACAGCTATTCTCAAACTTACAGAGAAAATAATACTTAAATCCTTAACACTACAAAATGTGAATATGAATATTAATAAAATAGAAAAAATAAAGACAACTAGGCCATATGTTGACCAGCTGAAATAAAGCATGTTATTGTGGCAAAGCTCGGATCACAACAATACCTCCAATAATGATTGCCTCGGATAACGCCAAAATTGGATAACATTGGGGAATTTGCATCACACAACGTTATCTTAACGTTGTGTGATATAAATGTTTGCCTCAAATTCCCTGATGTTGATCTCTGTCCCAAAGCCCGCAGGGCTAGAGACCAGCCCTGTGGGCTTTGGGGCAAAGACTTACTGAGGCTCAGACCGCTGGCTTGGTTGGGGGATAAGATTGGGAGCGCCTGTTCTCCTTCCAACCAAACCGGCACTACAAAGCTAGCAGCAGCAGTAGTGTAGCTGGGAAGCCGAATGGGGGCTTCCCAAACATGTTGCTGCTGCTGCGCCCTTGGTAGTGAGCGATCAAGCTTTGCTTGCAGGGGGAACGCGCATTCCCTCCCCAAGCAAAGCTTGATCCCAGCAAGTGATCAAACTTTGCTTGCGGAGGGAATGCGCTTTCCTTCTCCATGCAAAGCGTTGGTCCCACATTGGGACCACCGGTTTGCTTGAGGAGGGAGGGCGTTTTCTCTCCCCAAGCAAACCGGATCAACCCCTGTTCCCTTTCCTCTTTGGAAAGGGAAAAGGGCTTTTTTTTTTTAACATTGTGCGATCAATACATCACACAATGTTAAAAACCGGATAATGTTAAGACTTGTAGAACCAAGTCTTAATGTTATCCAAGGTACTAGTGTAAGCCCATCCATAGACATCAACTCCCTAGACTAGAGGTTTGCAACCTACGGCTTATGGGCCTGCCCCTGCCCCCAACCCTGTTCCATCCAGCCTGCAGTGATGAGCTTGGAAATGGAAGCAGAAATGCCCACACCTGTGCAAATGTGCCTGACATCATTGCATCCAGTCCGTGGCATGATCTGAGGGGGAGTTATCCAGCCCGTGGCATGGTAAGGTGGAGAACCCCTGCCCTAGACATTGGATAAAATTAAGGAAAGGGTTTCTGCACATATCTCAAGGTCTAAAGCTATGGAGAGGAAAAACACTTTGCCAAGTGGATGAACACCCAAGAGTGTCTCCTGCCAGGACAAGATCCTCAAAATAGGGCTCCTTGGATACAGGACAAATTTATTGTACGTGTAGAGAAATACAATTAATGCAGCATTAATATGCCTGAAATCTATGCCAAAGTATGTGATAAAATAAGATTATAGTAAATGGCTGAGATAACAGTATTGAAGTAGCCTGCTTCTGGTAAAAATAATTTAATCATTTTAATGTTTGGATTTGTTTAAATTTCATCTATATTTCATATACATCCATATTATTAAATTGTACAATGTTCTGATAAGAATAATGAAAGAAAGAGCCCACTTCAGTCAACAAACATATATTCATTTGATGCTTTCTAGTCCCAAGATTGATATAAAGTAAATAAAATAAAATTTAAAAAATACTGCAGAGGATTATAACCTAGCATTCAGAGTTCCATTTCAACTGAAAAATCAAAAAGATTTAGAGAGAAGCAAATGAAAGAAAAAAAGATGGCAGTTCCTGGGATGACAATTTGCATTTTCCTATTTCCAGTCATCATCATCATCATCATCCCAAGCCTAAGTAAGCTTCCTGACTTCAGTACAATATAGTACAATATTCCTCCCTCTCCTAACTTATTTAGGGGTGAAAGACAACAATAAGGCACACTTATGTAAGGGTTTAAAGTATTGCCCATCCCCCTATGGATAATATAAAACTCTTCCCTCCATATTCCTGTCAATTTTCATGTGATACTTAACTTGGTACTAAAACATAATAATAAAAAATAACAGTCAGTGTTGTAGATGATGAACATGTGAATTTGAGTATGATGCAAGAAGCCTCTTCTTTCTCTACATTACTTGCCAGTCCTTTCAATCTTGCCTTGCAGCACACATCTCATTATTTTGTAATCCTCCAGTGAGCTTCATACCAGCTTCTCTGACATCTTACCCAGCATGTTGGGGGCAAAATGCTAATTACCTTGTGAACCATCCAGAGAGTGCACTAACTACTGTGCGGTGGCATTTGAGTGTAATTGTCATTGCTATCTTACCCAAAACTTCTGTGTTCTCCTGGCAAACTGGCTAGAGCTCTAATAACAACAATCCTGATAAAACACCAGAGTTCTATCGAATACCTTGAACTCAAAGGAACATCTTGCCTAAGAGACGCAGGTTGGCTTAGCTCTGAGATTTTGTGTTGCATAAAATAAATGGATTTTGTTCTCCTGAATAAAGGATTAGTATTGCTTGCATAGCTTCAGCCCTTGTGAAGGAAGAGATTTGCTGTGCAGTTAATCAAATTGAACCTGACAAAATCTTTCATGCTTTGCATTTTTGATCTGTAGATGCTATGTAACTCATGATGTTAGCTTGTCATTTTGGCAGCTAGATCAGATTCATCAAGAGAATAACTTGTCAAGCTTTGTTGTTGTTCATTCCTTTTCTCACCCAAACCTCATCCATTGCAAATTACTTTTATGACCAATACAGGGCCTCACATTGAAAAATACCAATTAAACCAGAGAGCTGTGCAAGTCATTTGCTTCTTTTTTTCCATGATTAGAAGGATTATTGCAAAAGTATATCAAGATTCTATCCTTTACTATTAATCTCTTCTCCCTTACATTTTTTGAACTTAAGCCACAATTCTTCATAAAAGTATACCTTGGGGAATAGGGATTCTGTTAACACTTGAATTTTACCTTACAGACACAGCTTATATACATTACAGTAATACCTCAGATAACATTAGTATCGAATAACACTAAAATCGCATAACATTAAGCAATCTGGGGGGAAGAATTGCATTGGATAACATTAAGATCCCATGGGATGCATCAGATAACAACCGCTAAAGCCTGTGTGGTTACAATGTATCTCTATGGATCCCATAGGATTTTAACATGCATCGGATAACACTAAAAATCGTATAACACCAAGACTTGTGGAACCAGGTTTTAGTGTTATCTGAGGTTTTACTGTGTGTGTGTGTGTGTGTGTATATATATATATATATATATATATATATATATATATATATATATATATATATATATATATATATATATATATATTGGTTGAAAGTAATATTATAAAAATGTGCTAGTCTTAAAACTCCTATTAAAGGAGATATTGCTGCAGCTAATACAGTCTGTAAATTCAAAACTGGGTATTTATTGGGCATGATACCTTTTAAAAAACATCATACACTCTGTGTATGTGTCTGTGAGAAACAATAGGATTCCCAAATATAAGAAGCTAACTTTAAATTGACAAATATAATCACATTTTAAAAATTATTTTAGGTGTCTTCATACGTCTTTGAGCATCTTCCGACTTTAAACTTCCTTCATCCCATTAATTTAAAACTCATATCTTTGTCATCGTCGGCTGCTACTCGTATCCGAGTATAGATTTTTCCTGGATTACAGGAGTAGTGCCACTGGTGTGAATTTGTTTAAAATGGATTAAGTGACACACACACTGTGGGAATCAGAATAGTGAAGTGGTCCCTCATCCACTCATTTTGCTGTTGGGTCCAATAGGATGGCTTCCAGTGGCATTTCCTTTACATAAATGGGCTCATCCCACCCAAAAGGGCTCATCTGCCCATAGCCATTGGCCTCTTTAGGGAGTCAGATTATTTACTGTCACTCAACACTTGGCGGTGAATCACTGGCTGTACAGTCTACTCCATTACCTTAGTGGGATATCTGGCTAGACATAAATACCTTTGTAATCAGGAACTTACTTATATAGTTCTTGATCTGAGCTGTCAAGATGGATTAATCAGACACTGTCTGTGCTTGTGTTCAATCCAACTGGGCATTTTTGGGAATTTAATAAAATACTGACATGCTGTAAGAACCATGTGTGGAACCCATAAGCCATTAATTTGCATAACCACCTCTTCACAATATTGTCTGAGTCATGATAGGAAGAAGGGCATGATTTACTCCATGCATTCATCAGGGATACCGTATATACTCAAGTATAAGCCAACCTGAATATAAGCCGAGGTACCTAATTTTGACGTGAGAAACGAGGAAAATATAAGCCGAGGGTGGCAAATGCAGCAGCTGCTTAGTGAGTTTCAATAATCAAAATATGGTACATGAAAATAAAATGCAGCAGAAAGTTGTCTCTATGCCAATAGAGATGCACTGACAACAGGACGGGAGAAGAGGATGTTGAAGGCTATTAGCTGCCAACACCTTTTTCCATCGCACTCAATGACCAGAGTATAAGCTGAGTCCACTTTTTTTACCTCATTTTTAGGACTGAAAAACTAGGCTTATACAGTACTCGAGTATATACGGTATTTCCCATTCCCTGTAGACAATTTACACACAGTGCATATTTTATTTATTTATTTTATTACATTTATATACTGCCCCTCTGGGTGTTTTCCCCCCAATCTGGGTGGTGTACAATATTGCAAAAAGTTAATCATACAACAACAGTAAAAACAAATTTCAACTGACGATGTATGAGGTAAACAATAACTCACAAGTTGTTTTACAACTATAAATTCTGCTCCTCTGAATTTCTTCCTAAATTCATAGAATCATGAAATACATAATTGAGTTGGAAGGCACCTACAAGGTTGTCAAGTCCAACCTACTACTCAGCGCAGGAATCCAAATCAAAGCAGATCTGACAGATGTTTGTTCAATTTTCTCTTGATTGGCAGAATATTGGACTGGCTACCATCTCCCAAGGTAATTGGTTCCACTGTTGTACCACTCTAACAGTTAAGAGGATTATTCTTATATTCAGTTTATATCTAGCTTCCTGTAGTTTCAGCCCGTTATTACGTTCCTGCACTGTGGGATGATGGAGAACAGATCCTTCATCTTTTTGATGATCTTTCAAGTATTTGAAAAGTTCTATCATATCCCCCCCTCCTCAGTCTCCTTTTCTCAAGGGTAAACGTGTCCACTTCTTTCTATCTTTCCTTGTAGGGGTTCATTTTTAATCTGAATCATCATCATCATCATAATCAAACTAATGAGTATTGTATTAAAAAAATCCACCAAAATGTCAAACTCCAAAAAAACACCGCAAAGACTCACCAGCATCTTACCAAAATGCCTATTTGCATGGCAAAGAGTGGCAGAGGATGCATCTATTGTCTGTCTGTGGTGTTGGAGTGAACTGGGGTATGAGGTAGTTCTTCAATACATTGTAATTTAAAGTACTTTTTCCTATTTCAGTTTCACACTAACACTAGCTTGAACAAATGTAAATGAAAGCATGTCAGGCAGACTTATTTGTTGTCACACACCTAAATGTGTAAGTTAATAGCCAAAGAGCTACAGGTTGCTTTAAATGGAAATCATCTTTTCCAGCATCCAATTTTATCTTCTTTCTTCCCATCTTGCTGTCATTCTTACACTAGCCTGTCACACAAGTGAGTGACTAGAATATATTAATTACCACTTGTTAGGCTTTCATATATTTATTGCTATTGAGGAAATCAATTCAATTGGAAAATAACTAAGGCAGCACTGCTCTTGTAGATCAGTGTTTTATGAGCTGTGCATCAAAGTCAGCATTGTATGAGATGACGAGAGTGCTATTATACAACATGAAGCAGTGTCAAATTCAACTTGATCCTCCACCCTTTACCTGTTGTCAGAATGTATTATGGTATATCTTTTTATTTAAAAAAATTGAAAGCAACTGATGGAATTCTTTCATTTACTGCAGCTATTATGGTTTAGCTACAAATCTAGATTTAAGAAGAGACACACAAAATGTTTCTTGCCCGATCCTCAAACTAGATTAGCTAAATTAGAGGTCCTCTTGGTTATATGATGGCCATGGATGGAACCAATAACTTGATCCTCTCTAGACCCATTAATTTGACAATAAGTCATTTTGATTTCCAGATAAACTACTTTTTTGAAAGTTTGTTTCCATTTAATCTGTCATAAATCTGGATAAAGAACAATAACTGTTTAAGACCATTAAGCAAGGAAAGCTCCAATACCTTGCCCATATCATGAGGAACAACACAAAGTATAGAATACTCCAACTCACTCTACAGAGAAAGATCCCTAGGAAGAGAGGCCATGGATGTAGATGGACTTCATGGCTGAAGAACCTAAGAGACTAGTCTGGCATGTCCTTGGAAGAACTGTTCTGAGGAGTTAAGAACAGGAAGATTATTGCCATGATGATAGCCACTATTCGGAATGGATAGAGCACCTGTAGAAGAAGAAGAATAAATCTGTCATAGTTTAAAGAACTTGTTCAATCCTCTCATCTGCTGTATACTATTTTTTATTTGCGGGGGGAGGGGGATCAAACCAGAATGTATATATTCCTTGCCCTCAACATTTATTAATTATATTTTTACCCTGTCCCAAATGATGAATTAGGTCAGTGTAACAAAGGTTTCGTTAATTATAGCTTACCTGGATTTTCTGGATCCACACAACTATCCATAACCATCAAATTTTGACAAAATCAGAGGATCACATTTTAGAGGTACTACAAAATTATAGAAAAAGCTGTACCTTTTCAATAGCTTACCAATAATTCACCTATAGCCCACCTGCTTTTTTCTACCAGTACGAACCTAAAGGCAGCTATCAGTAGAATAGAAATGAATTCCTTATCTGCAACAAGGTTCTTGTCCACAGCAAAGTAAACAAGATACTTTAAGAATCCTGACTGTATTTATGATCTTTCTGAAGTCAAAAGACAGGTTATTTAGTTGGCAGTGCATCAAATATGTAGAAAAACAATACTAGATACAAGGAGAGTTCTGGTAGTCATTCATGTTCATTTATCTGCAACATTTTGCTTGAGAATCTTCCTTAAGAGCAAACTCTTTTTAAAAATTCATTTAAAAATACATTTATTGAACTGAATTGTCCATGGGAAAATAACTGGAAGCTGTTTATTTTCATATGTGTGACAATCCCACCAAGGTGTTGGTTGTGATAAGAAACTTGACATTGTGATGTAAAATAGTTGTGCAGGAGAGAAACCTGAGGAATTTCTCCATAAACAGAAAGCTGATTCATGCAAAGTTTCTAAACAGGCTTGGCTACAATTCAAAGCTTTAGTTTTGAATCCACCTACCACTGGGGTTGAGGACACATGAAAGGCTATATGTTTGTACAACATGTCTGTGCTCTGAATTCTGTTCTGGAGGCCCTCTGCTTGAGTCCCCATTCCCCCAGAGGATGAGGATGTATGAGAAAGCCTTTTCATTGAGAACTCCGAGGCCGGAGATAAAACTCCCATGAAAGCTAGGCTTGGAGCTATATTGCTGTTCTCTTTCTGTTGGCAGAAAAAAACCCAATGTTTTATTCTGATGATGAAGAATCATTTTATACAAAGAGTGCTTTATTTTTCCTTATTGATGTGTTCCAAATTGTATTTTGAATTGTTTTAAGTCAGGGGTTCTCAAGGTTTTCATGTCACAGGCTGGACCACTAACCTATTTTAAACTATGCTTCTAATGAGAGCTGGTGTAGTCTGGAAAGAGTTTCCCACTAAGAGACATGGGGTCAAATTCTTGATAGGCCATAGCAATTAGTATGTGTGTATGATGAAACCAACTCCTTAAATGCATCACATACCTTGAAACCTTTATTGTGGTTGCTACTTGGAACTCTGACCACATATAGCACACAAGCTTCAGATATAATTGTGCTTTAAAGAATAAAATATTTTAATTCATCGAGTACCATTTTGATGAGAATGGTGGGATAATGGTGGGAATGAATGGTGGGAATGATGGAACAAATTAGTAAAGTTAGTCCAAGGCCCACATGAGATCAAGTCATTACTCAGGATCATTAACATCAAAATTCCCCTTGTGGAAGGAAGGCTTCACATAGCTTAATACCAAGAAAGAGCTGTGAGGATCCATGTATGTTAGAATTGTAGAATAACTGAATTAAAAGGGACCTATGAGGACACCAAGTCCAAACACCTGCTCAATTGAAGAATCCAAGTCGAAGCAGATTGGACAAATGGTTGTTCACACTAGTTGTAATAAATGGGAACAACGTATTTCCTTTAAGTCAACTGATTTTAAAACACTGTGCTCTGAATTTGAGATATATAAAAGGAGGTGTAAGGTCTTCATACATACTAACAGATGAATCTCTGCAGAACCTTAAATAGTTTACATATCCTTTTCTTAATCTCTTTCCTTAACTATGAACTTGTACAGCATTCACCTAGAAAATGTTGTAAGGACAGAAGATAATGGAAGGGTTGTCTTTGAGATATTTTCTGAATAAATCTCCAAGAAAATGGATGTATCACTCAACCAAATCATTCCTAAACCCTGCCTACCAACCAAACAGAATTTTGTGACATTTCACTGAGACCAGTAAGAAAAAGCTGTCACTTCTTGGCAGCTGCCACTGACAGGATTGTTTTTTAACTTCCCTGTTTACTGCATGAGTAAATCATTCTTTCATCTTCCATGTCTAGGCCAGATGTGAAACTGCCAAAATGAAGCCACCTTTTGGTGAGTCCATTCTGCAGTTCCTTTCCCCTGACCTAGTGTGAGAAAGATTAGCTGGCAACACAAGGTTACCGCTACCAGGGTACACCCAACTGTGGTTCAAAAACACCACAATCTTTGAGGAGGCTCTTTCTGTGTACCTGTATGAAGATTTCCCTGAGAATATAATGCAGTGGCCTTTCATCTGCCTTCCACATCACAGCATGAGCCCCATACCACTGATCCAGCTCCATGAGTCACTTTCTGGTCCTGAGCCCTTTTGACACACAAAGTCCTCATCAGCTCCAGGCCAGTATTGATGAAACTGCTGTCCTCCATCAAGATGGATTCAAGTGGGATTTAATACACTTGGGGACCATCACCCTTCCCTGTAGACTTCCCCACCCAAGGCCGTTAGTCCTCTGGTTTGTCAGATTAGTTAACAGCCACTGGCAGTATGATCTACTCTATTATCATAGTAGTATAACCTGCTATGAGTAAATCATGAAACTATACAATTGGAACTGACACTAAAATCATTTAATCTAACCCTTGACAAAGTAAGAAATCCACTGCTAACAGATTGGTGACAGATGCTCTCTTGTTTTTTAAAAAAATCTCAATTACAAGAGAATACAGCACGTTTCATGATGGCCTGTTTAACCGCTGAACAACTCCTACTCCTTCATTGCAAATTGAATTCATTTCTTTAATATGACCTCTGGAATAGCAGAAAACAAGCTTTCTCAGACTTCCTTATGATGGCTTTTCAAACATTTTAAGATAGTTAATGTCAGGGGTGATATAATTGGCCAAGGAGGAGTGGTCAGGCCTGTGGCATAAAAAGGTTGGTCACCCCTGCACTAGACAGTCAAAGTCAGCTGTATGCTTTACATAGAGGACTTTAAGCCTGTCCCAGGCTTTTTAAGTTATGACAAAAATCCTTTATTCTCCCACATAAATATTCTCAACTCTGGTGGCAAAGCTAGAAAATCAAAATAAGATTGAAACAGAAACTAAAATATTATATCTACCTAATCCAATGCAGGAATGTGAAGAGCTCAGATGAGAAAGTCTCTGTAGGAAGGCTGCTTGGAAGAATAGGTCAGGGAGAGGGGAAGTTCTCCTCCATTGGAAAGGAAATGAGATCAGGAACTAAGATATAGGGGAGAGGCTGAGGAGAAAAAACTTATTCAGTCTCTCAGCATGTGGTGGCTTCTTGTTCCATTGATATCGTTAAAGTTTCCTATTTTTTGATTCACTTCTTTACCTTCTTCCCCAGTTGCTAACCACAGGAGGCTTCATTGATGGATAGCATGGTGGGGCCAAAACCTGAAGAAATAGTTCATTATCTGAGATGATATAACTTTAGACATCATAACACAGTATAAAGGGACATCCAAGGTTAATGAGGTAACAAATTTCCAGGCGTCTATGCATTATGTACCTATTTCAACACTGGCCCTTTCTTTTGAACTCAAAGAAATATCAGCACCATGAGGCTCTTCCCAGGACCCCATTTCCTGGGCAGCTGGTGTTTTCTACTCTATATAGGAGCCAGATCTACAGCTGTGCCATCTTCTTGCCCCCTTTTCTGGCTTGTTACCCTTTTAAGACCCCTATTTCTAATACTGAGGGTGCAGTATAACACAGCGTCTCATTCTATAGTGGCAGAATTAGGCATTCTCCTTGTTCAGAAAACAGACCATTGGTGCTCATGATACTACCTTGTTATATTCATTCTTGAGTGAATGAGAGAATGCTGCATCAGCAAAAGTTATAAAAATACAATGTATACAACAGGTGTGTGCGTGCAAGTGTGCATGTTTTGATAAGTAGAAGTATCAAGGATTGAGATGCTAACAAATGAAACTAAGTCAGGGAGTTTCCTTTAGATTCATTTAACTGGATGAAAGGAAACATGAACATTCAAAATTTATCCTGAAGGACAGTTTTTCCAAATATCCTATGATGGCATGTTCTTGCAATGTAAAGAGAATACCCTGAAATTTTACCTCTAGCCTATCAACAAATTGTAAATACTTATACCAGGTTGAGATAAATCACAGTCTACCTTTATATATTCACTTCATACATAAATGCCAAATCAATCTTTTCATATAAGGCTGAAGCTCCTTTTTAAAAAATTATTTTCTCCCCTCAGAGTCTTTTATAATCAGAACTCAGGGGAAAAGCAAGAGGAGGAAAGCCATTGAAATGCCTGGATTTAATTTGCTCTTCACAGCAATGAACTTGAGAAGTCTAACCAAGAATGAAAGAAAGGAAGGAAAGGAAAACAACAAAACACATTCTGCAAGCGTTTTGGCTGTTAAAAAAAAAGTAACAAGGAAAACAACATTTGCAGTCTTCCACTGGAACACTTGCATATCTGTGAAGGAGGAGATCACAGAGTTATTCAAAAGAAAAGATGAAAAGGCACTGATCCAGCTGCACACACAAGGGCTGTTAGAAAGATGGCACCCATCTGCTGTGCTCAGCAGGGAAGGAGGAAGGGGAGGCTACTGATACTGCTCCACTCTGTTTCTCTCCTAAATAGCTGGCATCAATGAACTTTGCTGAAATCTTCAAAGAGCATGTGGAGCCAGGAATGGAGGTACCAGAAGAACTGCACCTGTTTTGTAGAGTAGTCTTTGTTCAGCTACTGTATATCTGAGCAACCCATTCTTTCCCTTTTGTGGAAAACTAAGTGCACCAACATTAAGCACTCCTAGTCTTCTTCAAAATATTCTAAACATTTGGAGCAGTGTGATGCTCTCCCTGTTTCATCTTTTAGAAATTCCACTTTGGAACATTCAGAAGGTCCTTTCCCTTATTGTCTATGCCATGGCAGTGCCTCTTTCCACTCCTAAGATGATATGGTTTCCGTATCATTTATCTCCATATTAGGCACAGATGCCTAGAAAGGTGAAGCCTATGTGTGTACACTTTTAGAGGTTATCTGAGAGGTCAAAATAAGCTGAAACAAGACCATGCAAATACTGAAACTCATCATTGATGTAGAAACTCATTGCATGGACAGGCCTCACACAAATTGTCCTGACCCAGACTGTCAGCCTTCTGAAATGAGCAGGTCATGTACAAAATAACCTCTCTTGCATAGTCTAATGGTCAGATTCCTTACCAAACTGGTAACAATTCTGGAAACACATTCCAGAATAGTTAAGGGAATTGTTACTTAAAACTTCCCTGCTGTTATCATTTAGCTATAAAGGAAGCCAAGGGCTCTAAACAAGTAAAAGAATATGTCACTCTGGCCACCTGTTTCTTGATCCAGATCAGGAAAGAGATTGGCCTCAGAGGGGAGCTGGCCACCCTGAGTTAGCAGTTTGCCCACGCTCAAACTCCCGGCTGCTTATATATATATGACATTGTTGCCCATCCTGAAAAAATATTCACCCACCCACATCCAGAATCCTGGCTATGGCCCTGGGGCTGGTATTTATAGCTATCATGCTCTGCTCCTTATGGCAGCAAACAGTGACATGGCGGCATCAACTGCTACTCACACCTTTCTCTGCTGCCGAGAGAGGATGTTCCACCTCCTCTCCAGCAATGTAATAGAGAGGTGACATTCTTTCTAGAAATAGACAATCTTAGCAATAAGATTAACAAGTAAATTGTGAGTCACTTTGGGTCCCTTATCTATGGGGAAAGCCAGAAGAGATTGAGAGACATGAGGCATATGAAAGCTAGCCTATGTGTTGAACTAATAAAACTCATTAAAAGTAACTACCGTATATACTTGAGAATTAGTTGATCTGAATATGTCGAGGTACGTAATTTGGACCTCTAAAATTAGGAAAATAGATTGACCCGAGTATAAGTCGGGGGTGGAAAATGCAGCAGCTGCTGGTGAGTTTCAATTTTAAAAAATGAAAATACAGTAAAATTAATTAATTTAAACATTTGTGTGGGCATGTTTTTGAGTGTTTACTGTAGTTACTTCATCTTTTTTAAAAACTGTATTTGCACCACCAACCAGTGGTGCTGCTGCAGGGGAAATTGGCGGGCAGGCCAATTGCATTGAGGCAGGAAGCAATGGTCTAGCCTAGCCTCTTGCTCTCCCTGCAACCAGGATGCATGGCTTCCCCCTCCATTTTGACCACATAGAGCAGGAACAAAGGCAAGAAAGGTAAGTGAAATCCTTTCTTTTTATGCACAGGTTTTGTTTCCCACTGAAATGCATTGAGAACATAAAAAGAGAAAAGCTTTAGAATACAAGAAATTGATTTCCAATGCATTTAAATGGGAAATTGTGATTTGCGTCCTCTTGTGGCCACCCGTGGTAATGGCCCACCGAACATATGTTTTTCTTTCCCCTCTCCTGAAGGTGAAATGCATTGAATCCAGAGCAGCTTTGGACTCTCATGGTTGTTGACCCGTGTATAAGTCGAGTCACCTTTTTGGACATCATTTTGTGGGCTAAAAAACTTGATTTATACTGGAGTATATATGGTATACCTGCATTCTAATCTGGCAGAAATACAGAACTCTGGTTCAGAACAACCCATAATCATTGAAGGTCATGCAATGATTGTTAACAGGATGTAAGGGCAGCAAGGAAACTGGCATAATCTTGTTCACAATGGAAATTAAACATACCTGGAGAAAAAATGGTTAAAATTACTGCATTGCCAATACTTGTGGCCACTCAACTAGATTCTGAGTCTCAAGGTCAAGGTGAGGGTAGTGTGAAACCGATTTGATCTTAAGAAATCATGGCAAACTAAGGACCACTTTGAGAATGAAAGTCTCTTGAAATTAGGTAATAAGACAATAAATTAAGTACTCCATGGTTTCAGCAGTAAATTTAGAAATGATGTATGGAACTAAGTATTTTTTCATGTGCTGTGTCTGTTTAATGTTTATTCCAACCAGCTGAGGTTTATCCGTAAGCAGTTCCCATGAGTTTAAGTAATGTTTAACCAAACCATGTAACTGAGAGCTGATAATATGGATATTCCTTATTCAAATTGGCATCTGCTTATTCCATGGTTCGGAACCTTTCTTAGCAGGGCCTTGAGACATAACATCTGCTGCACAGAAAGCAGCAGCTCTCTTGAACTTAATATAGTGCTTCAAGTGTTCCCTAGTGTCCATTTTCATTCATTCATTTGCATTTCTTCTATATTATATTTGCAAACTACTTTTTTCTGTTTCTTCCCATAACAATTAGGCTTAACAGGAGGGCAGGCAGAACATCTATTGTGGTGTGAACCAACTGCTGGATGATTTATGGCTGACCTAAAAGGATTGCTAGCTTCAGGATGTCCTTATTTCCTTGTGTTTTAATTAATTTTTTTACTTCAAAAATTTATTTTGCATTTCCCAGAGATAGGAAGCATCAACTTACAGCCTCTTCAAGCATGGTTGTTTGTCAGCTATGGGTATGAAGTAATATATCTAGTATAGCTCAGTTTCCTTAAAGTTAGGAATCTTATTCTATTGGTTCTGCTTAGAGGCAACAGGCAAGCTATGTTTGGTCTTGCCCAACCACAAACTTCTGAAGATGGAATTGGTGCCATTGTTTTTAGGAAGCTATCCCTTGACCCCAACCCTGATAGATGACATTGAAGTCCAAACATTGGATGCCTTCTGTCTGTTTCTTGCATTTTTTTCCCTCAATGTCTGCTGCTATTTTTCTCCTTACATCTGTAGATGCTATACCCATGAGTGAGAACATTTTATTAACAGACATTGGTCGTATACAGCCTGTAACTATATGACCTGTTTTATAAAGAGCTACGTTAACTTTACTAGCATGAGCAGAATTCCTCCAGACTGGGGCAGCACACTATGCAGCAGAGAAAAACAGGGCAAGATCAGATGTATGGATTGTACCCAGTACATATCTTCTGCTTAATATCCTGACAATGAGGTTTATAAGTTAAAGTGTGGTTCAATTTTTACCCCCAGGTGTTTTGGATTGTTAGAGTGGTATAATTTGCAGCCTTTCCAGACTATGTTCAGTTTCTTTCTTACCTCCCTAATTTGTAAATGGAATGCATATATTTGTGGGTTTTTTTCCAGATTAAGTTTCAGGTGATTGTTGTCACTTGATGCCAGCCTAGTCTCTACTTCCTCAAATATTGTTTCCTATGCTGTGATTGCTGTATTATCTGCATAAAAGAAGGCCCCAATTCCAGTGTTGATCAGCTGGTCATTGGTTTAGATATTCTATAACATAGGGGCCAATACACTTCCTTGGAGAAGGCCATTTTTCTGAACTCTCCAGTGGCTCTTTTCTGCAGGGTGACAAAAACTGTATGTTGATCAACAAATTGTGATCCACTTTGAACCATCATCTCTCCAGCCTAGTCCAATGCTTCAGCCTAAAACACTGTTTTATTTTTAAGTATCTATTTGAATGTTTATTTACAGATGGGATCTTGTGGGTTCCATTTTAATCTATAAACCATCCAGAGTAGTACTTGCACTAATGGGGTGATGGAGGGATGGAGGGATGGAGGGATGTCATTGCTGACCTACTTTCTTTTGCACTTCAACCATTCAAAGAATATTTTGTGACAAATGTACATTTTGTTAACATGTGCCTCCCCAAACCCTTCATTAAACAGGAGACTTTTTAAAATAATAATAATCTGATTTTAACTCTATGTTTAATCCTCAATGCCAACTGCTGAAACAATAGCCTTATTCTGATACTAGCATATATACCTATTTAATTATGTTGAAAAATGAATACTAAAAGTTTAAATTGTTACAGCTGATTGCATAAGGCAAAATAAATAGGAAAACTGTGTAAGAAGCAGAAGAACCTATTGGCCAAAGAATGCTACAGGCTGGTTGGGATGTAAGGCTTAATTCAGAGAAGCTTCAGATACCTGAGTTAGGAAAACTGAAATGAAAGTACACTAAAGATTCAGCTGCATTTGGGGTTTGCCAAGAAACCAGACTAGATGGATATGTTTCCTGGTTTGGACAGAAGAGAACAAATCTGAAAAACTGGCAGGCAGATTACAACTAGAGAGGGAAATATTCTGTTCCAGTTGCTGTTCCAATTGGAGAACCCTTAAGGAGGTACAGCTGTTTTACATTTACATTAAGGCATATTATCCTATAGAACTGGTTAGGCAAAGACTTAGTACCTAACTTCTTTAACTGTTGAAAAGTGCCAAAATGAAGCCATCTTGTGGTGAGTTCATTCTGTAGTTCCTTCTATCTGACCTAGTGTGAGAAAGATTAGCCAGAATAAGTTTTAAGATCTGGTTTAAAAGCTCTGGTTGATTTGTGTTTGGGGTGGGTGGGTGTATTGTAATGTATTTTTATTTTATTATTTTAATTTGTTTAATTTATCTATGGGTTTATGTTGTGGGTGGGTAGGTGGATTGAGTGTGTGTGTGTGCTTATTTTTATTTTATGTTTTTATTTTTTTTATTTGGCCCCGCCCACAACATCATGCCATTGGGTCCGCCCACGATGTCCTGATGTCATGATGTTAGCTCCTCCCACACTGTGATGACATCATCGTGGGGGTAGTAAAAATTTTGACATCCCACCACTGACCTCAGAGGCAGGCAGAGATAATGTGAGTGTATAGGATTTCTCCCCCCAGCCCTACAATAGGCGCCCCCATCACTTCCTGCCCACTGCCCTACCAAGGTGCCCAGCACACCCCTGCTTCCGGCAGCAGTGGGAGCAAGGGAGTGTGTGAGAGAGAATGATTTGTGCCTGCAGGCCAAATCCAGCCCATGGGCCGTAGTTTGCCAACCCCTATGTTAAAGTTTTTCACTGTGTGGAGACTGCCTAAATCAAAGAACATACTAGGTTTAGTGAGCATATCAGATAGCAAACAAACCAAAGCAACAACAAAAAGACAAAAAACCTTGTCGCACCTTAAGGACGAACTCCTATATTTTAATGTTAGTGTTTAAGGTGCCACAATATTTTTGTTTGATATGCTTGCACAGACTAACACGGCTGCCACTTCAAACATTTACTGAAAGGGTTCCCAACCAAGGCCAATGGGCTGGATCCGGTCCCCAGTGCCATTTCATGTGGCCACACACCCTTCCAAGGGCATAAAAACCAAAATGGCAACCCCTTTGAAGCTGTTGGGACAAAATGGCAGACTGAGCAAAATGACCATCTGGCCCTCTAAGCTGACTGAGAGAGCATGACCCACCCCCCGGGTTGAAAAGGTTGGGAACCCTTGGTTTAGTGAGTAATCCTTCCATTCCTAATTATTATAAACCATGGAGACAAGCAACACTGAAATATCTGATACAAAGACTATTACAGATGCACGTGTATCCAGTATTTCTGTGTACAACCTGCATTACCTTCTTCTCATGAAAATTTACTTTACTCTTGTGCCATCTGTCTATAAATAGCATTCATGTATATCATATCTAAAGCAGCTTTAGCTGAAGCCCATGGCACTTTCACTTCCTACCCAATATCTTTTGAACATTTCCCCCTCTTATATCATCTGATTAAACATTTATATTATAGAAGCAAAACTAGCAACCACCCAACAAGCTGACCAAAGGCATATGTTTATTTTATGAATACATTTGCATCCCTGCTTGAGTCCTCTGTGGTCTAAAACTATTACTAAAAATTTGTGCATGCAGTAGCTTTTGTCAGTCCTATTATTGTTGCTAACAAAGAAGAAAACACAAGTGTTTCTATTCTTATTTACTTTGGAATGTAGAAAGCATGTATTCACTTTATCTATTCATGAAAGTAAGTTTCTTTCCCTCCATCAAAGAGCATTAATTTTACTTATTATGCCTTTTTATACCCTGTTCCCAGTGTTCAGGGTAGGAATAACATTTGAACAAACTGGAAGCACTGATTTCTCTTGGGAACATATAAGTAAAAAGGGATATCTAAATAATTGCTCAGAAATTCAAGAGAACCCTCAGAACAGTTTTAAGCAAGGTTTTTACCATGTCACTGCCTGCCACATTCACTGAATCATATGGGCCTCACTAATGTTTGTAACTTGCAATCCTCCTTCACCACATCTGCATTTTCCCCCTGTCATATAAGATCTCTTTTTAAAAGATGAAGAATTCTTCTCAATTGTTAAAAAAACAGCAATCTAATTTCTGAGAATGAATGACTGATAGCATCAGTTTCTTTTATGAATTGAACTCTCTGGGTAACCTATTCCTTCAAAAGGGCAAGGAAGAGGGGAAAGGGCAGTTTCTAGCCCCTACTTTCCACTCACAGACTTCTCTCCATCAGCACTTTGTGCCTTAGTGATTAAGATGCTGAAGGCAGGCAGGTCAGAGGTTCGAGGCAGGCAGGTCAGAGGTTCGAGCTTCTGTCTCTGCCCCAGCTCCTGCCAACCTAGCAGTTTGAAAGCAAGAAAATGCAAGTAGATGAATAGGTACCCCTTATATGGGAAGGTACCAGCATTCCATGTCCTCCAGCATCTAGTCATGCCTGCCACATGTCCATGGAAACATCCGCATGTTCAGACAGCACTGGCTTTTTGTCTATAAACATAGATGACCACTGAAATCTAGAGTCGGATATAAATGGCTTTTACTAAAATGGTACACTGCTGTAATGGATAAATAAATAAGCCCACTTACAAGGAAACAGGTGGTGGAGAGGCAACCCTTTGCCTCTGAAATGATGCTACCAGTGGCCCTTTGTGGTTCTGGCTGTTGGGGATGTCTAGGCAAGTTGGTGAGTTCTAGGTAGGGGTTTCAATGGATGCCCTGCTATGCCAGAGGTTGACAGCAGCCCTTACAAGTCAGGCTAAGTTGTGTGTAGACATACTGTGAAAACCATGGACTCTATGCAGTTTTCTGAGGCAGATCTGTCACTGTGGGCAAACCAATATGGAAAGGGTTAATTCAGACTGGGAGACTTGGAAAAAAGCAACAACACTGAAAAGGCTCCTGCCGCCCTGGAAAGTGGCAGAGCCTGTCCAAAAAAAACCAAAAAACCATGCGATTCCCACCACCGCCATGATGATGACCATGATGAAAACATAAGTAGTGGGCACAGCAACACCTCCGACCTGTGGCGGGAAGTGTCAGGGGCAGGTCCAGCCCCTTGTGGGAAAATGTTGGGAACTGCTGGTCTAGAGTGACATAGTATAGTCCAGGTCTTGTGTTGACTCTACTGGGCCCTTGAGTCTCTGGTCTCTCTCAGTGGGGGTCTCTACAAAGGACTGAAGGTAGGGACTGAAGAACATAAGGTTTATATACCTGCAGCCACAGTCAGAGCCTGATTCTTGCCAGAACTGATGGGTGCAGTGGCTGTTGACCCTCTGCCACACAGCCCAATGGGAGCGCTTCCCCCCTTCCCAGCAGCTCAATGGGAGCACTTTCTTCCTCCCCCAGCACAGAGTTTACCCCACCCCTCTGCCCAGCAGCCCAATGGGAGTGTTTCCCCCCCCCAGCATAGAGTTCATTCTTCCCCTCTGTTTGGGCATTCCGTCTCTAAAAGGTTCACTATTGCTGCACTAGGATGATTGGCAATCCTTTGTCTATAGGGATGGAGAAAACGCACTGGCTATGGTGCAACCCAACACCTCAAACTAAACCACCTGAAATCTCTACCTTAGGAAATCACTTTAACTCACATCCTGATGCTGCAAAATCTGGTCTGAATGAGTTTTGGATTTTTATGCCTTCCACTCAAAGATAAAATGCCTAGCCCAAAGAATGGTCCTCACCTGCTTTATTAATGACCTGGAATTCTGTTCAAAGGCTACAACATTTCTTTTCTCTTTTGCCACATCGTTCTGCAATATATGGAACAATGTATAACCTCTTCTGATACAATAAAACAGGCGTTCTCAACCCTCAGACAGCTTTGGGGCCGGACAGCCATTTTGCCCTTCCTCCACCTCATGACACTTCTGGGTGTGATGGAGGTGGGGGGGGGGCACATGAAATGGCGCCATGGGTCACATCCAGCCTCCCAGCCGCAGGTTGAGAATCCCTGCATAAAATAATGCCTTTTCAACATTATAAATGTCTGCCCCTGCCATCATAAAGGGGAGCTCCTTGGTGTCAGGTTTTTAACCGGCCATTTCAAAGAATGAGAAACTGCAGCTATCTTTTCAACATGGCCCCCTGGTAAGAAGGAGTTGAATTGGCATCCTGATAAACAGAGACCTTGAAAGAGAAGTGCAAATGAAACTGACTGCTCTCTTGCTTGCTCGCTCTGTTTTGTGTGTGTGTGTGTGTGTGTGTGTGTGTGTGTGTGTGTGTGTGTGTGTGTGTGTGTGTGTGTGTGTGTGTGTGTGTGTGTGTGAGAGAGAGAGAGAGAGAGAGAGAGAGAGAGAGAGAGACTGCTTGCATAATCAGTTGAGTGAGCCAGCATTTAAGTTGGCATGCAAGAAGACCCTTTGACATTGCGGAAGCTACTTCCATGGTGGCCCACATAGTGCAAGGATTTGAACAGGATGTTGCCCTTGGCTACAGAAACTTTACCAAGAGTTTCATCTGGCATAGAGCTTGGAAAAAGTACTTTCCTGTCTACCATTCTTAGAATCCCACAACTCATGTGGACAACCTGTTCAGTCGCCAAGAATGGTAGCATTGGATCCCTTACTCTGCAGCTCTAGCAAACATAATTGCAGGCGTATACGCACACACACTAATTCTCTTGCCATGAGACACACTTTTCACTGATCTCCCAATCTCCTTGTTTAGTAGAATTCTTATTAAGAGGCTATCACTGTTCCAAAACTGGTTAGGTTAACCCTGAGGCCCAGATAGAGGGCAGCAAGTTATGCCATCCCATACATAGATAACAGAAGGGTAAGTCATTGGAAAGATTAAAGAAACTTCAGACAGAAGCATGTCAACTTCAATCATTTCAAAGCACCCAAGCTGTTAAACTTTGAAACATGGAAGATTTATCTTTAGAAACAGGATCTATTAATTGTCATGCATAAAATTATAATTTGAGATTAAGATGAAGTCATTAAAAGACTGCTTGGTTCAGAAGTACTGTATACATTCAAGGTTTTGATTCTTTTTTTTAACCTCCACAATCCTATATTCCTACATTCATTATAAGTCCAGTTCTCTCTGCTTTACCAGATTGCTGGGAAAATATAAACAACTCAATCCCTTTTGATATTTTCTTAAGATTTACCCACTCATTCCTGTGTGGAAATTAAATTTTCTAGTAGAATGTCTGCTTTTCGAGCTAAAGATGATTTTCAGTCCTCAGCATTCTCAGAAACATTCAGGGGACTTTTCTATCAGCTTGAATAATTTGAGCTGTTGACTTGGATGCTCCACAAAGCCAGCTATCTATTGGCCAAATTGTGACAGGTAGCAGAGAACTACAAGTAGTGAAGCCACCATCAACAGCACAAATTGGCCACTGTTGCTTCTAAGGGGCACAGATGAAGCATTGCAGTTATGCTTCTACTATCACAACCATGCTCTGTCTTTAGGGAAATTGTGCATTTCTTTGGCTGTTTTCATTCATTTTTTACCTTCATATGTGTTTTAGGCTTATAAGGACATATCAGATTAGCTTTGTCACCTTCTGTACAAGTCCTCAAGGGATACACTCTTGCTCGTGTTTAAGCTCTACATGTGTGCATGACCACTGCCACCCACATTTTAATCAAAATAGCTACCATGAAAATATAGGTGCCAACATTTTATACTCTTGCCTTTGGCACAAGATTAGTTAGGGATGGCTATGCAGAACAATGTTGCTCAGCTGTTTACAGAATTCATGTTGCTGTTCCAATAATGTCTGGCTATCAAGGGTAATAGAACCCTAGGCATTGTGGCAGAAGTGGCAAAAAAAAGTCTCGTATGTGGTATCAGTTTTGTCATTTGAGGTCTCTAATGGAAATGGCATTGGAAAACAGAAGAGGTGAGGATGGGCCCTTCTTAGACAGTAGCTGTTTGTTTTCCCCTTCTTCTTGGGGCATGTAGAGATTTCTACCAGTTCTGTGTGTAGTGGCCCTCTTCCAATGCAGTAGCTTGAATTTACACTGGGCAGTTTACTATTATGACAAAGCACCCTAAGAATTGCAACCAGAACAAAAGCATGCAACATTTTGACAGGTACAGTTACCTTGGAATTGGGTTGAATGAACAGTGGTATTGTGTCCATGCAATAAAAGTCAGAACAGAGATGATGTCAAGCAGGGGTTTTTTTTCTGCTAAAGAAAGCGATATGCAAGAACAAAATGAAAATGGCCTTTTTGAATGGACATTGTGTAATAATCTTGGTTTTACTATATGGCATGTGATTGTGGACCTTATCATGGGTTTCCATGAAAGAGTTAAAAGCATTTGAAATATGCTGTTAGTGCAGTATGTTAACAAATCCTTGGGTCAAGAAGCAACCAATAAAGAAGAGATGTTGAATGAACAAAACCCAAGAAGTCATAAAACACATATAATACAAAACATTAATGTTTATGGCTCACTGGACCAGAAACAAAAGAACAGATAGGTAAGACCACGTGAAGTAAAATAAAAGGGGGGAAGCCTTAAAGACTAGCTTGGTTTTGGATGCAAGTAATTGGGTACCTGGTGTGGTGTAGTGACTAGAGCAGGAGTTCTCAACCTTTTTAAGCTGGTGGCCTGATCATACTCCCTCAGACAGCTTTGGGGACCAGACGGCCATTTTGCCCTTTCTCCACCACATGGTACTTCCTGGTGTGGTGGAGGCGGTTGGGTGCCATTTGAAATGGGGCTGTGGGCTGCATGTCGAGAATTCCTGGACTAGAGCCTAGGACTCAGGAGAACTGAAATTTGTTCAGCTTTGGAAACTCATTGAGGGGAAGAGGACTGGAAACTCACTCCTTAAAAATCTCACTTATCTTCAGAACCATATTAGAGCCGCTGTATGTTGGTTCCAATTTGATGGCACATAACACATAACAAAACACACTATCATTGTTCACAGTTTCTGCAGCCAAAATTGAAATAGCATGATACTGTCTAACCTCAAGTAAGTGAGGTGTAAGAAGAGAGTGCAGATCATATAGTCAATCAGTACTTAAATATCATGCCAATGAAAGAGAAACAAGATATGCAAATGCATGGAAAAACTGAAGATATATAATTTAAGTAGAGTGTGAAAGCATTTATCTTAAGGGTGAATTATACATGATTTAGTTACTGGAGAAGTGATACTTTCAAGCCAGGCATATAATTTCTAAATGAGAGCAGTTATTTTCTTTTTTCTTTTTTTAAATTTCCTAAACATTTCTTTTTTTTTGTATTAATTTTTAATACAATTAACAGAAAAAAGAATAGAAAAACATAAACGAAAATCATCAGAATACATGTCTCCATGTCTCTAACACACAAAATACATTATAATACAATACTAAACATATTTAAAAAGAAAAAAACAATAAAGTATAATCTTTTTTCTTGTATCTTGTTAATATTACATATATATTCCTTATAGTTTTATCCATTTATATATTTAACTATATATATATATATATTAAAACAACAACTATATATTCTACTACTACAAACATTTCCACTTAAGTACCATCCTAACATTATATAATAAAAAATAAAAATAAAAGTAAAAACACCCCAGTGTTATTTACAAAGCCCTGGAGATTGCAATTTCCCTTTAAACACTTATCTTCCCAAAAACTAAGTTGTTCTGGTACTGGTTTACCACCTTTATCCTTTATCAGTGTATATTCCAGGAAGGGTTTCCATATATTCTAAAATTTATTTTCCTTAATAATACCCTTTTTCAAATTAATTTCCCAAGTTAATTTATCATTCAATGCAATTTCCCACATTTCTCTATACCAATGCTTCATTTTACCTGGGTATCATTCTTCCAGTTCCTTGCAATCCCTTGTCATGCTATTGTCAACATAATATATAACAATTCTTTTTTATTCACATCTATATTAGTATTATCCACTTCATTCAATAAAGCAGCCCCTGGTCGCAACTTCAGGTTCACACCCATTATTTCTTTAATTTCTTTTTCAATGTTTTTTCCAAAAACCCTTTACCACATTACAACTCCACTATGCAGTTGTTTTCTTTAAAGTATCAAGATTTTGTCCCATAAAATACATTTGAAGATCTTCCTAGAACCAGGTGTGAAAATGGGGAAAAGAAGGAAGCCTGTGGATAAATGTGCACATCTTCACTCATGTCCCCATAAAATTCTAAGTTTCATGCCTAATGTTTGGTACTAAAATACCAAACAGTTGCAATGGGTGAGTACAAGTTTTGTTTTAGCCCCAGGATTTGTTTTTATGTGCCATCAACCTGGAACCAACTTATATTGTTCCTAACAAGGGTCTCACCATAGGTGAGATATTTAAGAAGCAGTTTTACCATTTTTACTACACTTCCTGTGAGCTTCCATTACCAAGTGGGTATTCAAACCCTGATATCACGAGTCCTAGTCTGCTGCTCTATCCACTGCACTGCACTGGGCACCCCAGCCAAAGTGCAGTTATTTGTTTAAATTCATGTGTGTGCTTCTTACAGCAGCAGAAATCTTTAGCCACTTTGATATTGCTAAATCTTGTCCTGTTTTGAGATGACATGCCTTTCACAATGCATGCAATGCCTTATTAATCCAGTATTGCGTTTCTCTTCTGATGTCATTGAATGCTTTTGTAATGATCAATACCCACATACTGATGATAAACAAAGACAAATGAGCCACTACTTTCTAGTTGGTATTTGTACTTACCACCTCTGTAGACATTCAATTATATCTGATGAAAGTGTGACAAAGCTGCCTTTCTGATCAAGAAAGTCACATTTGTACCAGAACCTTGGCGTGCCATTGTCAGTGCACTAATTTCCTTCACCAACCTCTGCCCACTATTGTCAGCACAGTTCACTGGGTGTATATCACACAGAAATGCCACAACACCTTTCCTAATGGAATTTTAGAGTAAAAAGTGGAGAGTGGCATCAATCCACCATCTTTTGTCTCTGCCTGCTAAAGCTTCATCTCTAGCCCCTCTATTGCAGCCCCAGGCTATGTAACGTCAACATGATTCATTGGCACTGGAGAGCTGAGGTGGGCTTTAGCACCAAAAATAAAATATAATAAAGGGAAATTATCTCATTCCAGCAGCCCTGGCTGTTTGTTTTCCTGGTTTTTCTTGGCAGCCGCAAGGCGGAAGTAAATATTCTTGGATTTGAAAAATGAACACAAATATGGTATTGACAGGTGTTGGCTAGGGCAAGCTCACAAGCTGAAGTGTGCAAAAAATGATTCGTCTCTCTGTATGCAAATGGTGAATAGACCGAGAACCAGCTAAGGTTATGAACAGCAAAAATATTATCCCCACCGGTGCAAATTTTAATGCCAACTGGTAATTCCTCAAAGTTTCAACAACATTTCAATAGGGGTTATGTGCTAGTGCTCAGGTCAGCCCTAAAGTGACTGTTGCTGTTGAGGGCTTGGTATTGTATAGAGTGGCTACCCACATTTTCATATTCAAGAAATATTTTCAATAAATAAATAAAAATAAACACACATGTATTTAGCCATTTTTAATTCTGCTTTAAATATAGACAATTTCTTTCTTCTTCTTCTTCAAGTGCCATTTCCATTCTGAATATTGGTGATCATCATGGCAATAGTCTTCCTGATTTAACTCCTCAGAGCAGTTCTTCTGAGTACATTTCACACCAGTCTCTCAGGTTCTTTAGATGATTCTCTGCAGTATTAAATTACATTCCAAAATCTAAGAATGGTGTGAAGGTGTGATCTGGGTTTATGAAGAAGTGCTTGGAATAAAAGCAGTATTCAATGCGGAGAGAAAGTGTGAAACAGATAAATATTAACTCAAATGGGAGAGGTAATGCATACATGTTACATGCTAAAATTGTCCCTCAACCCAGCAATTAAAGAGACAAGGTGTATGAAATTGTGTTAAAACTTGAGATACAGGCCAGAAATACTATAATTCAGGAAGTTGTGATACCTAAAAGTGGTTCATATGTGGAAAAAGTCTAAACTGGAAGACTTTAAACAAAGCCTAGCTCCACCTAGCTTCCTCTTCAGAAAAAAGGCAGGTATCAATTTGAGTGACTGCTCAGGTGTCCTTTGATGCCCCCACACACACCCCAAAGATACTTGATCCATGGCTAGTGACCATTGGTTGGTATCCACTGTGCAGTGGGGTGGGGAGAAGAGCATCCCCTTTTATTGGGGAGTTCTCCATCTTAACCTGTTCATGAGCTGTAGGAACCAGTGACCCACCCACTTGCCATAGGGTTAAGTGTGCAACTAGCTTGTCACTTTGGGGCCAGATAGGAATTTTTGGCCTACCCAAAGATTGATTTTGCCAACTGGGACTTTTTTTATCTATCCTGTACTGCTTTGGGCAATTGGCTGGGTTGTACACTTTAAATAGGTCACACTGGATGGATAAAGTGGAGTGATACTATCTTGGTGAGTCTAGGGTGGGTATGGTGGTTCTCTCATGTGTCAGTCTGGTTAAATTCAGGACTGGGAGGAATTGGCTTTAAGTTGGGAGTGTTGCTATTAATTGGTAGCTTGTTGTGCAGGCTGGCAATGCTACAAATATATGACAGCTGACCAGAGGTGGAAGCCTGAGTATACATGTCCCGGGGTCTTAGACTTGCCAGTATAAGATGGAGCAGGGATCTGCATGTATCCCCTAGCCTCTGTTCTTCTCACCCACACTAAGTGAGACCCCCTCTGCAGATCAGGGAGGGAGAAGGTGAAGTTAAGTTATGTTGCTAGTTAAAAGGTCAAACAAAAAAAAGTGACCCTAGTTACTTCCAACTCTGAGTTCAGCTGTTTAATTGTGGGTGAAGGGGGCAAAGCTCCCAGCTAGTAAATGGACAAGAGTAGGAAGGTTAGGTTTTATTGGGTTACTGTTGTTCACCTGATCTGGTGCTGACATTCAGTCTACTGGACAGAAGAATACGTTTTATTTCCTAAGGTCATATTGCTAAGCATATTTAGTTATAAAATAGTAACTGCAAAAACAGTGGGTAGAGATTAGTTACTCTGACCTGTGGTCACCTCAAAAACAAGAAAAACAGCCTCTGATTTTGTCCTTTTTTACACAAATCTTCAAAGACCAATAGAAGAAAAGGGGGGGGGGATAAAGCACTTTCCTTCTCAAAGAGAAGGTACATTAGTCATGTGCAATGACAACTTGTACAAATTATGATGACCTTGAGCAGAAAAAATAGCACCCCACCCCACCCCCCTCATTCTGGCATGAGGGGAGGAATCTGTTGGGGCCTAAAAATTCCTCATCCTTGCTGAGACAGCCAACATTGTTGAGAAAGAAGAATTCATCAAGCTGTTCTTTACATCTCTGAAATACTGCCAACTGGCCAAATAAATACAGAATGAAATAACAGCACAGAGGAATCTCATCCAAGAGGTATAGCATAATGATGAATGCGAAACTCAATTTCCTGATGGATTCATTTGCTAGTTTGAACATAGAAAAAAGATCAAAAAATGGCATTTCCCCAAACTGCAAAGGAGCTGTCATTTTGTACAAGTGTTTTGAAATTCTTTCCTTGTGTTTATTTGATTTTCTATTTTATTATTACTTCCTCATTTTAAAGATCCATTCCACAGCAAACATTTTTACACTCAACTGCACAGAGTTTGTTCATGATAGACACTGGAAAGGATGGCCAAGTTATTGATGTAAGTAGATATGAAGATCCCTTATTTTTATCAATTGAACAGGATTGAGATAAAATTGATAATACAAATTTCTGAACAATTACTATGGATTAGCCCAGTTTGTAAAAAGAAACAGGGAATTTTTTTTGTGTATAACGCTACTTCCGCTGTTTCTTTGGTCATTTATAAATCACATGTTACCAAAATTACTATAGAAATACATGTGGTATATCCCTGATGTAATGAGCTTTCAATGTAACAGCTGATTTAAGGAAACAATAAATATAAAGACTCTCAACACCTGAAGGGGTAAAATAGAAAGTAAAGAAGAAGAAATATAAAAGATGGGAAGGGAGGGAAGAAAACTGGAGATGGACATTTATTGAATTCTGTTCAAAGTACCGGTAAGTTCTTTTGCTTAGAACTAGCAATATGCAACCTTATTGGGGAGTCAGTTTTCTGCTTCAAGGACCCTCTGCAGAAGACACAGAAAATGTCCAAACCCACCAAAAACAAAGGAAAAGGAAATTTATGTGGAAAATACTGTAGACATTTTAAAGAGATGTGCAGATTTGCATTTCTAACCTGTAGCTACCAGAATTCTCCATGCAGTATGGGGAAGAAACTTTAATAGTAAAAATATTAATGCTCGATCACCACCAGCTGTCACAAAGCCAAGAATAGCATTTTTTTTTACTATTAGAAGTCTCCTCACTAAAGGTTTCCCCAGGGAGGCAAAGTGACTAAAAGCAGGACAGGAAGTTTTAAATTACTTTGAATTAAACACATAATATAAAGCTAAAAGGTAAAGGTCTCCCTTGCTCAAAAGCCAGTTGTATCCAACACTAGGCTTGTCCCACACAAATATACACAAGAGGATTTTCTCAATCTATAGACTGGAATAACTATGTAAACAGAATAAGGTCTATCTATGACTTTTTCTGAACTATAACTACTAGTGTATTCCACCCACCTCCCATCAAACATTTCATAATATAAGGACAGTGTGTGGGATGGTACTGATAAGTCATGAGGAAGAAAAACCAATCTCAACCAGGAGACAGGGAGATAGTTTGAGGGTTTCTAATTAGACTGACACTATTTTCACAGACTGAAAGGATTTGGATCTCCCTGACATGGCTAAGAAGGAGCAGAAATGGATGATGGATTTAGGTCTTGCATGGCTGACAGCAAAGTGGAAAGACAATCAGGAGGAAAGGGAAAGAAGAGGATGGTTAGACACCTCAGAATAGCACGGTGGAAGAGAAAAAGGACTTGAGGCTTAGGTCTAAGAGACAGAATTAAGGAAGAAAGAAGAAAGAGAAAAAGGACTTGAGGCTTAGGTCTAAGAGACAGAATTAAGGAAGAAAGACAAAAACTTTAACTATGTCATTTAGCAAAGAATGGAAAGAGAAGGAAGAGAAAGGTAGACGCAATGGCTGGAATCCTATTGGTATTCTTGTTAGCCACCTGGCTGATTGCAGACAATTGATAAGCTGCTGGGCACATCTCATCTGGGCAGCTTGGTGTGTGACCAGAGATGCTGCCAAGATATGCCCTGGTAGCTTGTCAGTTGAATTAACCGTGTTGGTTCATGAAAGAATTGTCTCTAACATAGCTCAAAGTGTGTGATGTCTTGTTCAAAAAGGTATGTAAATGATACAGTACTTGTTTTTATTCTTCTTTGTGCATATGAAAAACTGCAAGAGGGTTTTTCTTGCCCGCAAAAAAAGAGACTTTTTGTCCTTTTCAGGAATAATGTTTTGCCCTAGCTGTACAGACAGGATAGCTAAACAGTGATAACTGCAGATGTGTTGCATGAATAATATATTTTTTTTTAAAAAAAATGGTTTAGTGTGATGATCTTCTTCATTTGTCTTCAGGGAAATACTTTTTGAGAGTTACAGAGAGCTTCCCCAAAAACCAGTAATCATATAAAAAGATTCAACTTATAAGAAAGGTCATTCCAGTTCACTATTAGGGAGTTGTTAAACAGCAAAACGATTTGCCTCAAACAATGGCACTCTGCCCTTCCTTGGAAGTTTGTTTCAAAGGTGTTAGCCTCTGTCATGGGTGATTTAGTTATCAAACTGTGTTTTGGGAAAAGTTAGGGTAAGGTTGCCCTTGAGGGTCCCCTTCCATCTCTACAACTCTGTGATCTAGAGAGTAGCAAAAAGAAACAAGATAAAGAAGGCCATGAGGGACTTTGAAAGTGATGACAAGAAGATTGTGCTTCAGGAATCCATGACAGGGATTTAAGAAGTGATATAATGTGTTCAGGGTAAATGAGTTTGTGTATAGAGCAAAGAGGATGGAGCCAGTGAAAAACTGCTGACAGTGAGAGAAGGAAAAGAGCTATCCAAGGCAAGAGATTATCAGGATAGGTAGGCCTTGTTTGAAAGCCAGTCATATCCAACTCTAGGGTTCAGTGCTCATCCTTGTTTATAGCCAAAGAGCTAGCACTGTCTGCATCTGCAGACGTTTCCATGGACATGTGGGAGGCATGCCTTAACACTGGGGTGCACAGAACACTGTTTACCTTCCCACTGAAGTGGTCCCTAAATATCTACTTGCAATTTCTTGCTTTTGAACTGCTAGGTTGGCAGGAGCTGGGACAGAGATGGGAGCTCACTCTGTCATGCAGTACCCAGGAATCAAACTCCAACCCTTCAGTCAGCGAGTTCAGTGTCTTAATCAATTGAGCCACTGCAGTCCCTTATCAGGATAAGGTCCAGAGTTTTCTGGTGGGGAAATCAGAGGAAGAACAGAAAGACATTCCTCTAAAATAAATGAAAAAACAAAACTACATGTTTGGTTTAACTATTATTTTATATATTTGATTCTTCCATTTTATAACCTTTACCATTTATTCATGAACTACACTATGCAATACTCTTTCCTCCACTGATTCTAGTAGTTAAGGGAAACCATTGATAAGAGATTTTCTTCCTAGGACTGCACAGGAGAGGCAACACATAAAGAGCACTTCGCTTAGAGACTAACTTGCTTAAAGAGCAGAATTTTCTCTGAATGTTCGTTTTGCTTAACAAATAAAACCAACCAAAAATTCACTTAACAAATAAATCAGGGTTCGCAATCCCCCCCCCACACACACACACACAACTGGTCATTTACAATGGTGTTTCGCTTAAAGAGCAAACTTGCTTAAAGAGCAATCTTGTGGAATGGATTATGCTCTTTAAGCAAGGTACAATTGTATAATGGAAAATCATTTTTCTTTTATTCTCCCCTTTCATTCCCCATGATCTGTGCACAAGTAGCTATTAGCTCTACAAGACTGGAAATAAAATTTAGTCCTTACAGTTGCAGCAACATTTTTCTAAACTCCCCATATCTAAATATTCAGTCCTCCAAATTATCTTGTGGCAAGAACAATTATCTGCATCTGTCACTCACCTGCCCTTTCTCTCACACACAAAGAGAAAGAAAGAGATTGAGGGGTAGAGAAGGGGTACACAAACAAACACAAGTCAACTTGGCACAAACAGCTAGATGTGATCCACTGCTGCATGAATCAAAGAGTACTCATGCTCATCACAAAGAAGCCATATTGTACTTTGTATGACATGTGTATTGTATTGTTCGACTTTTATGCCGCCCCACTCGCCTATAGCGACTCTGGGCGGCTCAGAGCAAAACAATGTTTCATAACTACAAGTATTAAATCACAAAAATCACATATGAAAAGTGCATCAAAAACATTACAAGAAATCCCCCGTCCCGATTACAAAATTAAAAATTCATAAACATTTCATTTCAAAAGCACATCAAAAACACTTTAAACAGTCCACAAAAATCTCAAACTCTGGGACCAAATTCAGAGGCAGCCCCTCACCCTGCTGCAAAAGCCTCTTGGGTGGGGCAGCAAGGAAGTCCTGTGCCTCAGTAGTTCTTAAAGCCCCAGCCAGGGTGGGTCCCAGGAGCAGGTGGAAAGTGTCCTGGGACCAAATGCAGAGGCAGCCCCTCACCCTGTGCAAAAGCCTCTTGGGTGGGGCAGCAAGGAAGTCCTGTGCCTCAGTAGTTCTTAAAGCTCCAGCCAGGGTGGGTCCCAGGAGCAGGTGGAAAGTGTCCTGGGACCAAATGCAGAGGCAGCCCCTCACCCTGTGCAAAAGCCTCTTGGGTGGGGCAGCAAGGAAGTCCTGTGCCTCAGTAGTTCTTAAAGCCCCAGCCAGGGTGGGTCCCAGGAGCAGGTGGAAAGTGTCCTGGGACCAAATGCAGAGGCAGCCCTTCACCCTGTGCAAAAGCCTCTTGGGTGGGGCAGCAAGGAAGTCCTGTGCCTCAGTAGTTCTTAAAGCCCCAGCCAGGGTGGGTCCCAGGAGCAGGTGGAAAGTGTCCTGGGACCAAATGCAGAGGCAACCCCTCACTCTGCTGCAAATGCCTCTTGGGTGGGGCAGCAAGAAAGTCCTGTGCCTCAGTAGTTCTTAAAGCCCCAGCCAGGGTGGGTCCCAGGAGCAGGTGGAAAGTGTCCTGGGAGCAAATGCAGAGGCAGCCCCTCACCCTGCTGCAAAAGCCTCTTGGGTGGGGCAGCAAGGAAGTCCTGTGCCTCAGCAGTTCTTAAAGCCTCAGCCAGGGTGGCTCCCAGGAGCAGGTGGAAAGTGTCCTGGGACCAAATGCAGAGGCAGCCCCTCACCCTGCTGCAAAAGCCTCTTGGGTGGGGTAGAACTATAGAAGAATTTTTTGAGAGTCCCCTGGATTGCAAGGAAATCAAACCAGTCAATCCTAAAGGAAATCAACCCTGCTTCTTGAAAGGACAAGATACTGGAGCTGGAGGTCAAATATTTTTGTCATCAAATGAGAAAAGAAGACTCACTGAAGAAGGCCCTGGTGCTAGGAAAGATCAAAGGCAAAGGGAGCAGAAGAGGTTGAGATGGTTAAATATCATCACTGATGTAGTAGGCTTGTATCTGGGCAGACTCTGGAGGATGGCGAATGACAGAGGAGCCTGGTGTGCTGTGGGACATGGGGTTGCAAAAAGTGAAACTCAACTATGTGATTGAACAACAACAGAGAAAAAGTAGCATTGAAAATTAAAGTGCTTGGAATAGTTTACTACAGCCATTTGCAAAACAGTAAACCCCTTTCCAGTTAAACTTGGAAGCACTTAATCATAATATTTTGATGGTTTAAAATATCACAACTTGCAGCATGTAAACAAGGGGAGAAATAAAGTGCTGGCTTCTACAGGTTATTGTAACTTGTTTTACCTTGCAATTGGAAAATATGAAGAAAACATTAGCATTCTTATCATATTTATAATATACCATGATATCCTGGTTCTATGATCCCATGGTGCAACAAGGGAGCTATTATTACAGACTCTTATCACTCTAAGCACTGAAGAGTGATAGCCAAAACATGTCATGGTATTGTTATAATGGCAGGATGCCAGAATGCCAGATGTTACAAACTCTTAGAGAACAAGGAGGTACTAATTCAATAATGATTTCTATTGGAAAAATTATTTGAGGTTTGAAGCTACTAGTGACCCAGTTTCTGTAGAAAGGATTGTTTATGGTTGTTGAACTGCAGATAAGGTTATGCCAAGGATAAAATGTCTCTCTATTATGAGATTTCTATTAAAATGTGGCTTAGGAGCAAATCCATTTCTGAGAAGCTAGACAGCTTTGGCTAAAGTTGCAGTCAGGGTAGCTTTACAAACCTGAGCATTGGTTTCTATCAAACTGTGTGTCAACCTTATTAATGTGCACATGCATGCACACACACACACACTTAAACACACTTAGATAAGGTTGTCTTTGAAATTTTGAGACCATTTTGAGGCAGGTCATGCCTAAGAGAAGAACAAGATGGTCCATGTTCCCATGTCATCCACAAATCCTTTCATAAAACTAGCTAATGACTCTTTGTTCAACTCTGATGACAGGACATCATCTTCTACCATGTCTGACAGCATCAGGCCAGTTTAAGTGGAGCAAGGCAGGCTGCCTCTTCTCCATAATACTTTGCTGCTTTCTCTCCTTACTCTTTCCTTACTCTCCAATGACAGAGGTCAGTCTTGAATGGAAGATCTTACTTAAGTGAACTAGTTGCGAAATTTCAAGAAACCCAAAAGTTTTCAAAATATTGGTAATGTTTTTCAGGCCATATCCCCAGTCTAGGATACCTTTTTGCTTACAATGAGATCCTCTGCAGTTTCCTGTCACTCAATCTTGACATTTAGATCTGCCATCGTGACTAGTAGATACATTAAACTGCCATATTCAAAGAGAGTAATTGAAAAAGCAAAAAGTGGTCTCAGGTGGACCATCTGCAAATTTACTTCACAGATTGACTTGAAGCAAAATCTTTTTTTCAATTCATTGGTTTATTCAGGATAAATTCATTTTTGCAATGCTACTTGTATTCACAATTCTCTTTTATATTAAAGTTACTATCATCATCAGGCTGAATATGGGAGTATGCAAAATCCCCCTAAGAAACTCCTCTAGTTTGAACTCCTTTAAAAAAAAATCAGGTGTTTTGCCTGAGGTACAATCTCCACATTCACTTCACATTTTGCTTCAGGTGAAATCATGTGGTGAGCCCAAGTAGAATCCATCTGAGGAACTTATGTTGTCCTTTTTCAACTTCTTGCACTTTCCCCAAGATGTTTCAGGTCTTTAAGCTGAGGAAGTATCCTCAAGTTTGCTTTGTATCTTGCTTCAGGCTAAATTTCTAGTATTGTGCATCCAAAGAAAGTATATTTTACAGGGGGAAGAGCCAAAAGGATTCGACCAGAGATAAAATTAGATAACAATTTTGTTCGGGATCTAGACATCTGAAGAAAACAGAAGATATCACTAAGACACAAGACATACAGGATAAGGAAAACTAGTGCACTCCCAGATTGCTGATATTATTTAAATATAAAAATATCGAAATAATCCAGAAATTAAATCAATGAGTCTACTTCAGTTGGGACTGACAATTGGATTTAGTCCTAAGTAAAAAATAAAAAATAAAACACTGGATCCTTTAGTAATTACTGTGCAATGTGAGTTCAAATTAAATCATTCTTCACACAAAATACACAACATCAGAAAAGGGGAAAAGGCAGAACCATTGTTTCCACATACTGTAGTTTGTCAAGCAAAAGTTGTATTTAAGCAAGGATAGGGCACTTCGGATTTTGTGACACAGCTACTCCCAAACAATATAAAGATCATAGCTAACAATAAGAGATCATGGGGACTGAAGCCCAACAACATGAGCAGGTGGTTTCACCACTAAGCCTGTAGCGTAGTGAGTGGGGGCAGGGAGGCAGCCTGCCCTGGGTGGCACTTTTTGGCCATATGGGTGTTCTTGGACTACAATTCCCAGAAGCCCTAGAGGGAGACAGCATCCTAGGCCCCCGCCAGCGGGCGGCAAATTTGGCTTACGCCCCAGGCGGCTGAATCCCACGCTACGCTACTGCACTAAGCCACCTGCCCATGTCCTATTTAAATCTCTTTCAGAGCTGATGTGAAGTATATGAATATTATATGTGCATTTTAGCTTTAGAGTACAAAATACACTTGGGGGGGATCATTTTATTTTCTGAAACATAATATGCATTTTCAATTAATCAATCAATTAATGGTCATGGCCCTTTCAAAAAGATGTTCCTTTTCTAGTTTTGTGTGGTTAAGTCAAATCATGACTATGTATATTTAATGTTCCTAAAAAGGGCATAACTTGGTTCCCTCCTGTTGTTAATCCTCTCTATTAGAGACAGCATCTTTTGTTATTAAGGATAGATAATGATTGGTTGTCCCTGTGAATATACTTGTTAATCCTTTTAAAAATCTTTCTGTGATAATTGTCATCACAAAATCATACGGAGGAATAATCACTATGGCCCTCTAACAGCAAAGCTTAATGTCTTTAGTGAGCCTAGACATTCTCTTCAAGCGGGGAAGATATCAGATCAAGAACATCAAAAGCACCAGGAGCTAATACTCACAGTGCAATTTGATTGCTTCCTGGCTAAACAGAGCTTTATCTAAGGCCACAATTCTACATAGAAGAAATTGGGCATGGTTAATATAAATCATTGCAAATGAAAATATTAAAACCCGGAAAGGAATAGGTGGCTCTCCAGATGTTGCTAAACTGCTACTGATATTGCCCCTTAGCTAGCACAGTCAATGTTTTAGCATAGGAGGAGTTGCAGTCAAGTTGTGTTATCCCTGTATTCAACCTTGAATTTACTCCTATGTGAAAGGGTGGAACTGCAAGACCTTGGATAGTTCCTGGAAAATACCTTGGTCCAATGTGGCCTCAAGATGCAAACCTCCTTTGTCTTCATACACAGGTAAAGGTCGCCCTTGCTTGAAATACAGTCATATCTGACTCTAGGGTTCAGTGCTTATCTATGTATATAGCCAAAGAGCCAGCGCTGTCTGTGTCTGCAGACGTTTCCATTGACATGTGGCAGGCATGACCGGAGTGCACAGAATGATGTTTACCTTCCCACCAAAGTGGTGCCCATTTATTGACTTGCAATTTCTTGCTTTTGAACTGCTAGGTTGGCAGGAGCTGATGCAGAGATGGGAGCTCACTCCATCATGCAGTACTTGAACTGCTGACCTGTTGTCCCTCCTATCAAATACTTCAGCATCTTAACCACTAAGCCACCACACAAAGAACTGCTAAATTATCTGCCTTGTCTAATGAGAGTCCAATATATTTTGTAGCTGTCTCACTAAGATAAGAGAATTGAAACAAAAGCTAAGTTTTGCACAAATCAAGCCAAATTGTGTAGACAGCATTTTCTTGCCAGTAACGTTTTAACAAACATACACACATAAACTATTTTTTTTAACATGCACAAAGTTCCCAAAATGATAATGTATCTTCCTTTTCTTCAGGAGTTTTGAGGGATTAGAAGCATCACAGTATGTGTCTGCATCATTACATGATGATCTTCCCCATTCATTCATCTTTCTTGCATAAGGGTGATTTTGGTGTTGAAGATAATTATGAAAAATGTGAACATTGCTGCATTGTTATCTTGAACCTGGAAGCTTTAATACAGAAACTGATTTTAAGTACCGAACAGTGACACAAGACTCACATGACAGTGAAGGACACAACACTATTTGAATCAGTTATTAAAGCAAATGTCAAAATTTTATGTAGCTTTCAAATAAGCCAACTTTGTTCCAGAGTTTTATAATAATCAGTGAAAAGTTCATTTTTAAATTGCAGCTTGTCAGGTTCTTTCACATAGGGGCCAAGCACGACACAACACTCTTCATCAGGAGAAGAATATCAGGTCAAAAGCAAAGCACAAATTATTTATAAACAAATATACATTTGATTATGGCCACACTGAAGATATTTCTCACAAAGTGTTGAACTGTAATGCATTTGCTCCCTCCACAACCCCAGACAAAGATACAGACACCTTCTTTGGAGATAACTAGATACCTATTGCTATGAATTTCCAAGACATTACTGCTGTTTGTGGAATAATTATAGTTTCTCCTCTATGTGATAATGCATAGTATCTAAAGCTGAACAAATTGTTTCAGCACCTGAGGCAGGAAATAACTTCTTCCTTTATCTAGGCCAGCTGTGAAACTTCCAAAATGAAGCTACCTTTTGGTGAAGTTATTCCATAGTTCCTTATACCTGACCCAGAGTAAGAAAGATTAGCCAGCATGAAGTTGCCATCGGGTATGCCCGATTGTTGTTTCAAAAATACCAACTATCTTTGACGAAGTTCTTTCAATGTACCCCAGGATATAACGGAAACACTTCTCTCCATCCTTGGTAGTAAAAGTACAACCAACCCTCTCCTCCAATATCTGTTTGCTACCTTTCATGTCAGTTCTATGTGGCCTCATGGGGGGACCAAATATGTCAATGTCCATGCTTTTTAGGATGTGGAACAGATCTAATTGCAAAGGGATTCGTGCTAACATAGTATCCGCTAAATTAGAGTACCTTATTTTCCTTTAGAAACTCTGTTCTCTTCTGGAAACTTTCTTGTGTCTTCAGGTCCAGTTGTGCCTCCTATCATCCCTTCTTGTATATCTCTCCCTTCTGTGAAACTGTGGTGTGTCACAGCTGATAGTTTCTACCAGTAAATAAATCATTGCCATTGTTAGTTTTAAACTTTTCATTAATACTGGGTTTTGCCTTCTAACAGGATAAAATCCTTGACAAGGAGCAAATATTTTCCATTTAATGATGCTCAATGGGCCATCTTTTTATTATTTATATCAAGTGGAAGGTAAATCTGGCCCTCTGCTAAATAACCAATTAAGCAAGAATTGAGCAAGCTGCTTCTTTATCAGCAGAAGGAAGCATCATAGCATCCCAGTGCTGGGGGCTGAGTGAGTAGCAGGAAGATTTAATAACATGCAATCAAAATACTTACCAAATGGAACTAATTTCATTTGGAATTAAAAGCTATTAACTATTGTGTAAACAGTCATTTGGAATTAATTACTTGTACTGAATATATTTTAACTAACCAAATAGCATTTAAGAGGAGGGGAAGGAGGATGAGTTAATACATCCAAAATGAAATCTGATTAACTGGACAGGTCCCACAATGTGGCTGAGAAAAGCAGTGAGAAATCAAAGCATCTTCACCCTAGCAACACCATTAACCAACATCTGGCTTGACCCTTTCAAAGAATTAAACCACAGTTAGGTTTAATATTTGGGTGGAGTTCTTTTCTGCACAAAGATGCACAAAACTTTTGACTGACTTATGTGTATGAAGGCGAAGTTGCACTTGTTGTGGTATAGGCTGTCAGTGGGTACATTTTAGTGTAAAATCAACAGAGAAGACTCTGTGGCTATCCGAATAAAAGTATTGTTGGCACTAGTCAGGAATAGCCCATAGGAAGCAATATTAGCATTGTAACCAACTTCTTGTTGTTGTTCTGCCGTATCCAAATCTGAATATTGAAGATCCTCATGGCAATCAAGTATGAAGACTGTCCTGAGAATATAATGCAGTGGCCTTTCACCTGCCTTCCACATCACAGTAGCCAACCATACTACTTTAATGTTGACAAAGAAGAAATGGAAATAGTGAAAGATTTTATATACCTTGGTTCAATCATTAAGCAAAATGCAGTCTGGAAATCAGAAAAATGAGGTTTGGAAGGGCAGCAATGAAGCATTATAAAAGATCATCAAGGGTATAGATGTATCACTGGAGACCAAGGCCAAGATTATCACACTATTGTATCCCCAATCAGCATGAATTGAGGGGGGAGGGAGAGCTGTATAGGTGTTTGTTTGTTTGTTTGTTTAATGGCCAGAAAAATGGATTTGTTAGAAATGTGTCAGAGATTACTCTGGG
This sequence comes from Furcifer pardalis, assembly GCA_030440675.1. Lineage (NCBI taxonomy): Eukaryota > Metazoa > Chordata > Lepidosauria > Squamata > Chamaeleonidae > Furcifer > Furcifer pardalis. Next base: position 131,594,239 of record CP126893.1, on the reverse strand, counting down.
TTGAAAGGATTTTTACGGGATGCCTGAATTAGGCACCTTTCATGTCCCCAAACCGTAGCTCTCAGATATCAAAAACCAACCTTCCAGTCTCCAGCTCAGTGCTTTCACCACTAAGCCACCGGGGGAGGTGTAGTAAAAGAGCTTTGTGCATATCCTGGACTGCTAAAGAGAACAACAAGTGGGTCCTAGAGCAAATCAAGCCTGAACTATCTCTGGAGGCAAAAAAGTGATGAAATTGAAACAATCCTACTTTGGGCACATCATGAGAAGGAAAGAGTCTCTGGAAAAGACAATAACACTGGGAAAGGCAGCAGGAAAAGAAGAACAAATATGTTATGGATTGACTCATGAATTAAACGCCAAGAGCGCCACTGGGTGAAGACACAGAGTGAGTCTTACCAAACACTAGTTAGAGCTACTATTAAAGCCTACTTAGTGGCGATGGAGGTGGTGAAATGTCAGTATTTCACCTCCCTCATTGCCTCCACAGATAACTGCCCAGCTACACTGTTCTGGGTGACAAGGTCCCTCCTTGGTAAGGGGGGGGGCAGGTGGCTGAGGCTTTCGCTGATTATCTGACAGAGAAAATCACTCAAATTCGCTTGAAGTTGAATCCTGGCGTGGAAAATGTAGAGCTGGGGTTGTCTGAGGTAGCTGCACTGGCTTCCAGTTTGCCTCTGGGTGCAATTCAAGGTGTTGGTTATTACCTTTAAAGCCCTACATGGTAGTGGACCAGGATACTTAAGAAACCGCATCATCCCAAGGACATCTGTCCGTCCCACCAAAGTGGACTGGAGAGGCTGTCTGGTTGTGCCATCGGCCAGAGAGGCGCACCTCTCTGGCACTAGAAGGAGGGTCTTCTCCGGCCCTATGGAACCTCCTCCCAATAGAATTATGCCTGCAAACGGAGCTGCTGTCCTTCAGGAAAGGATTGAAAACCTGGCTGGCAGGTCAGGTTTGGGGAATGGATGGATCAATTTCCCCAGCCGGCTGGATGGTTTGGCAATCAGTGCCTCCTAGCTACAATGCCTAGCTATAATGCCTAGTTTTTAATGCTTTTAAGCTTCTTTTAAAACTTTTAATTTCTGAACTGATTTTAAATTGTTGTCAATATGCTGATGTGTTGGGAATCGCCCTGGATCCCTTTGAGGTGGAGGGTGATAAACAAATTTAAATAAATAATAATGAATAAATAATAAGTGCTGAGCAGGACTGCTGAGGACATCAGAAGATCTCTTATCCATAGGGTTGCCATAATGTGACAGCAACTTGATGGTACATATAAACAAATACTACTGTATATACTCAAGTATAAGTCTAATTTTTTAGCTCCAAAATGAGGTCCAAAAATGGGACTCAATTTATACTCAGGTCAACATAAACATTAAAAAAATACCCCACACAAATGTCTAAATTAATTAATTTTACCATATTTTTATGTATTTTAATTACTAATACTCACTAGCAGCTGCTGCATTTTCCACACACGCACCCCGACTTATACTCGAGTCAATCTATTTTCCTAGTTTTAGAGTTCCAAATTAGGTACCTCGACTTATATTCGGGATGACTTATAGTCAAGTATATACGGTAATCTAACAATATCTGCAGAACTATAATCCAGTCTAAAAGATAAGTGAAAACATAGAAATAATTCTTTTCCTGTCCCCTTGCCCAACACTACAGTAATACCTCATATAACATTAGTATCGAATAACACTAAAATCGCATAACATTAAGCAATCTGGGGGGGAGAATTGCATCGGATAACATTAAGATCCTATGGGATGCATCGGATAACAACCGCTAAAGCCTGTGTGGTTACAATGTATCTCTATGGATCCCATAGGATTTTAACATGCATCAGGTAACACTAAAAATCGGATAACACCAAGACTTGTGGAACCAGGTTTTAACGTTATCCGAGGTTTTACTGTATTTGTCTCCTAGCCAACAGGACATTTTTATTTGAGGAACAAGGTCTATATATATTACCTTCTGAAATTCAGTATTTATGGTTAGGAATTATATGAAATGATACATTCTTGTGAGCAAAGGGAGTGTGAGCACAGATGAAATGGAATCATGAATCCCAGCCAAGTCATTTGAAGCCTTTGTGCAGATTACATTGAAGCTTATAGCTTTGTTCTTCTGATATAGCACATCTTATCTTTTTCTTTTGTGTTAGCAATTAACTAACTTACTCGTCTGTTGAGCTCAGTGCTTTGAATCTATTCTATTATGTCTGTTACAAATGAGATCAATCAGATATGAATTCCAACGCAAAGAATCATAGGTATAGATGGGGCAGTTCAGCAGCAGTAGCGTTAGAAGAATATTGTACAACTCAGAGTCAAAAATGTGTCCACATTTTTGATCGTCACCTACATGCATAGATTTTGCAGTAGCTGTAGAAGTCTGAAGTTTGTTTCTCCTTAACATTTTCCCTAAAGTTGGATGCCAGGTTGTAGTGGTGAAGCTGAAATGTTAGTTCTTTGTCTAAAATTGTTGAGCAATACCTATAGCTGAGCTAGCATGTTCAAAGTAGAGAATCCCTCTCAGAAATATATCCAGAAGGTAACGTAAATTACAAAGTTGCTGCCAATAATTGTCCCACAGAAAAGCTAGCCTCCTGCTAGACATACAGTATGTTCAGTCATGATGCAAATAGACCCTATATGTGTCCAGACGAGGTTATCTAGAGCTCCTCCATGCAAATGGTAATCCTATGCATGTACATCTGTAACATGCATGTTTCTAAATAAGACAAATCTGCTCTCCAGGTGTCTGACTGTTTATATATAAATATTTTTTGTACTTGCTGCCCTCAATAAGACCTTGTGGATTGAGTGTGAAGATCTGAAGAGGTCTTTGTAAATAAGCTCTCCTGAGCATGCTTACACATCTCCCATAATCAGGAACTCTAACAAGGTCTTGGCCACAGGAGCTCTATAAGTACACTCAATCACAATGGAAACAGAACCAAAATTGGTATGGAGGTGGCTGTCTAGGGCTCCTCTGTGCAAAGGACAATGCTATGAATGTATATTCATGGTACAATTACAGGTATACACATAAACCCTGTCCCCTTATGACCCAGGCATCACTTGTATGTTTCAAGTAAGAAAAAATAAGATTAAGGTCTTATCGGGAGGAATCTGCTTGAGGAAGATGAGATGAAACTACAACAGGTAACAACTGCCCTGGACAGAGAAGCAAAGAACATTGGCCTTAGGGTAAAGACAGAGAAATCAAAGGTCATACATTTGAACTCCATGGAACTACAAGGAATCATACTTGGGTCACAGCAACTAGAGGAAGTGGATAGGTTCACTTATTTGGGAAGTGTGATCACCTGAAATGGAGATGCAGAGGTGGACATTAAATGCCATCTTGAAAAAGCAACAGCAATTTTCCAGAGAATGAAGTAAGATCTGGTCCTCACTGTCTATATCGCTGAAAATTAAACTCTTTTTGTTTGCCTCCAGTGATTTGGACAGCCTGTGAGACTTGGAGGCAGTGATGGGCACTGACTGGTTCACCCCGGTTCACCCAGGGAGGAATAAAAATTTCCCCAGGCCACACCCACTTTCCAGCTTGTGCATGTGCACCACCAGAGCTCAGCATGCATGCACTAAGACACATCTTTGTGCATGTGCACCAGGCCAGATATCCATTTTCTGTGCCTGCCTGGGAGCTGAGTGAGGCAGCAGACAGAATGGAGCATGGAGGCCTGGAGGAGGTGGTGGCTTTCGTGGCGGCAACCCCGGTGGACGGTGAGGCTTTGGTGCCTGCCAGCTGCTGAGTGGCTCAACCCTGAGTGGCTCAACCCTTGATCCTCTTCATGCCCGTCTGGCATGACAGCGCTGCTGCTGGTGCTAGAAGTGGCAGCAGGGGTATGTGGGCTGGTCCGGGCAGCCCGTCCTGAGGGAGTAGGGGGGAGGAGAGAGTGGTGGTGGTTGGAGTTCCCTCCGGTTCACCTCCACCTCTCAGCCACCGCCTCTTGGCCACGCATGGCCCCATCAGCTGGGGCAGCATGATGGTGGCTGACAAAGCTGGAGGCAAGGAAGATGGCTCAGGAGTGGCCAGAGAGCTGGGGGACACAGCCTTCTGGTGCCATCCACTACTGCCTGGAGTTGGACCCACAAGGCCTCCGCCACCGCCACTGCCATGGTGGGGCCCCCCGGCTTGGCTGTCTCCATGGTGGCCAGCTCAAGGCCTGCAGAGATGTCCAAGGCCCCATCAATGCTGCCGTATCTCTTCCCCCACCCGGGCAATGCAGCCTCTGCCAGGGGTTTCCCTCCTACACCACCACCACCTTTTCCTGCTGAAGTGCCCTGCTGCTTGGCCTTGGACATCATTATAGAGGAGGGAGAAGCCAGGCCATGTCCACCACTCTTGCCCCTTCTGGGTCAGTCTTTATTTCCAGTTCCAAAGTGTGTGTGTGTTGCATTGTGTGTGATGTGTGTGCTTTTGTGTGTTGTGTGTGTATGTTGCGTGTCATGTATATGTGTTGTGTGTGTACATGCATGCGTAGTCTTTAAGGTGCCACAACATTTTTTTCTATTTGTTTTGTTTACTTCCTGATATAGTTGAAACACAGACTAACATGGCTATCATTTCAAAAGTAGCCGTGTTAGTCTGTGTTTCAACCATATCAGGAAGTAAACAAAAAGACAAAAACATTGTGGCACCTTAAAGACTAACTGCTGTATTTTAATGTAAGCTTTTGTGGATCAAGTCCCCTGGGCACACAATGGTTGGCTAGCATAACATATAAGTTTACAAATCATTGTGGCTTTTTTACAACCAGTAGTAACTGCAGTGGCTCAACTGCAGTCGCCACCGAACTTGATGACTGAAAGACCAGCAGGTCAGCAGTTTAAGACCTGAGTACTCCCATCTCACTCCCAACTCCTGCCAACCTAGCAGTTCAAAAGCAAGAAATTGCAAATAGATAAACAGGTACCACTTCAGTGGGAATATAAACAGCATTCTGTGCACTCTGGTGTCTAGTCATGCCTGCCACATGACCACAGAGATGTATGCAAATGCAGACTCTTTGGCTGCAAAGAGAGATGAGCACTGACATTCTTTCCCTGCTGAAGTGCCGTGGAGGGAACACAGACAAAGACAAATGGAGCTAATATGCTCCCCAGTCTCCCGCTGCCAGGAGAAGTGACAAAGAATGTGGAAATAGTGGCAAAACTGCTGCAAACATCGCTGCTGCCACTGCCACCACTGCGGCAGTAAGTGACATATTGCAACTTCTGGCAGTTGGGGGCAGGTGGTGTGGGGCTACCATTTTAGAGTCTAAAATGGCACTGGGACACCATTTTAAACTCTCCCAGATGCCATTAATTCTGGAGAAACCCATTCCATACCATGAGTTTTTTCTGTAAATTGTGATGTGACTTCCCCAGAATTTCCTTCTCTAAGTTGAATTTCTGTTACCTGAGGTGTCCATAACCTGGGGTTTTACAGGTGGTGGGCATCAGCAGGTCCACACCGGTATGCCTGTACCAGTAGCAAAATGGCTGGCCCCGCCACCTCCACCTCCTCCGAGAAGAGTCTTCAGAGGGGGCTGGCTCCATTTTCCCCTTCATCAAAGGCTTTTCCTAGGATCCATTTCACCCAAAAGCACATTCCCAGCCACTCAGGACTGGCTGGGGAGGCACTTTGGTGTGCAATAGTGTCCTGGAAAAGCCTTGGACAAGGGGGAAACGGCTTCAGAGGTTTGCTATAGAGTGAGGAAAATAGAAGAGGCTTCTATTTTCATAGCTCTATAGCGAAGAGCAGCCACATGGCCAATAGGCCATACCCATCCAGTCACATGGCCATGGCCACGGTGTGGTAGGAAAGATTTTTTGTGCCCACCACTGGGTTTTACTGTATTTAGCAGAGATTATGCCCTGGTGACATAGTGGTTAAACTGCTGTACTGCAATTGAAAGGTTGTGAGTTCAGTCATGACCAGGGATCAAGGTCGACTCAGCTTTCCATCCTTCCAAGGTTGGTAAAATCAGTACCTAGCATGTTGGGGGCAAAATGCTAATTAACTTGTGACTCACCCAGACAGTGCACTACATGCTATGGGGCAGTATACAAGTATGGTTGCTTTGCTTTATTTTCTGTGACATAAATATCTTGTTTCTAAGGGACAATTAAAAATGATTTGAAAAAGATGGTATTTTTATAAAATAGATGGGTTGAAATGTTCCAAATGCTTGTTTGTCTCTTTCACTGCTCAAATTGGATTCTTCTTATTCATAATATATTTTCTTCCTCTTCAGGAAAAATATCACAGACTTGTAGCTGGGTAAAAATAACTGTATCAGTTTCAAATATTCTTATCTAAACTTGGATTTCAAAGTATTCTGCAGTAAGGAGCAGCATTCAGCTGAACAGTAAATCAGTGCTCAGTTTCCTTTACTATGTCCTTGAATTGTATAAGCATTTTTGGAGACTTTCACAAGAATCAAATCCTCCAAGTTTACTTGTGGATAAAAGGGGATCATTTGTTTCAACTTTCTAGGGTACAGTTTACAGCCATCCTATGTGATATTCTGCTGATGAATTACATGGACTGGAATAAACCAGAGTTGAGAGAATGAACATTTGGCCCTCTTCACTTACTGTTCAATTCTAGCATGACTTCATAACTGAAACACTACTAACCAGTTGCAGTAGATGTTATCTACAAACCACTAGCACTTAATTTCAAGCAAAACTCTTTTTCCCAAACTTGTCAATTTTAACAACAATTTTCTGACACAACTCAGGGTTAGATATTACCTTCCTTGACCATTTAGGGGTACCAGCATAGCTTATAGAAGAGTGCATGGTTTATATGCAGACAGAAGGCCACATATTCCTTTGCCTGGAGGGAAATACATTGAAGATAATGCCAAGATGGCTGTTCCAAATGGCAGGCTTCGAGCAACTGTCTGGATACTGAGGTAGATGCTGTTAACTGAGGGTAGTTTTTTCTTTTATTAATGGCAGAGCAGCATTCAGTGGCTCAAGTCACTAAGACACTGACTGGGAGGCGGAAACTCAGCAGTTCGATTCCCAAGTACTGCAGGACAGAATGAGCTCCCGTCTTTGTCCCAGCTCCTGCCAACCTAGCAGTTCGAAAGCAAGAAATTGCAAGTAGATAAATAGGGACCACATCGGTGGGAAGGTAACAGTGTTCCGTGGGCACCAGTGTCTAATCATGCCTGCCACATGACCATGGAAACATCTGCAGAAGCAGACAGCCCTGGCTCTTTGACTTTGAAACAGAGATGAGCACTGACTCCTAGAGTCCGATATGACTGGCTTTTGAGCAAGGGAAATCTTTATCTTTTAGCATTCATAGACACTGACATCTCCCAAAGGTGACCACCAAGATGAATTATCAATGACCTGGAGCCTATTCTCAACAGCAATATTTTCCTCTTCCGTGCTTTATTGTGGAGACCGAGGCTGGCCCATACTTGCCTACAGATCACCTAAGCAACTAATGAAAAACTACAAACAACGCAACTTGGCAATGGAGACAGAATGAAGACCATGTCACAAACCTAGATACAAGTTATGATATATATCTACTCTGGAAACAAGAGCCCCAATAATGCCAGCCAGACTATCTGGGGTCCATTTATTTGTTCATTTTCCAGTATGGTTTATGCCAACTTCTGCCAGCAGTGCTCTTCTGCATTCTGTATTGGGGGGGGGGGGAGAGAGAGAGAGAGAGAGAGGGTTATCCCTGCACAAAAGAATAGAAGGACACAAATTTAACATCAGAGATGACAACACAGAGAAATTGATTTTGGAATACTTTCATCTCCCAGAACACACTGTTATGAATCTTAAAGTTGTTTTTGTAGAAAAATATGAATTACAAAGGGAAACTTGAGAAAGAGATGACAGAAATTAGCCACATAAACAACTTTCAGTGCATTTTTAAATAGATAAAGAGATGACAGGGCTTCTTAGTGAAATATATACAGTACTCTAATAACCCAATTTCTTTTAACTTCCATTAACTGAAGCTAGGTTATTAGTGTATATATTCCACTAGGTATAAGACCATTGACTCTGGCCTCTACCCCAGAATCATCTTCTGGTATTTCTGCACCAGTCAAATCCACTTGATCTACAGATTATCAACCCATCCAAATGAAGTACTGTAATTAACAGCTTGATTCCTGTGTAATGAACCACTGTCACAATAGCTGGCATCCAGTAGTACGTTGTGACTAGAGAAGGCCTGTTATTTCAGTGAGGATTTGAGGAGTCAGTTCTTTTGATTCAATGAGATCATTCCAATTGCAAATTACTATATCATTATATCATTGACCTATTATTATGAGAATTTTTCTAACTGGTCTTCTTAGCAATTTCCTATACCATTACAAATTTATGACTTTATTTTCAATCTCCACCTTTCTTCCATGTAGCTCTCTCTACAATATTCTACTCTTTCCTATATTTGCTAAAAATGTCACCTCTTAATAATAGTGGTTCTGTGGGTAATCTTTGTCTACCATACTAAAACAGGTACCAATAACTGCTAATCTGCTTCCTGAAATTCAAATATCAATCATTTTGCAAACATATCATCTTAGACCCTAAGTTTAAGCTTGGACCTTTGGTCTGTCCCAATGTACCAGCAATGATGAATTACCACTACCACTACTTATGATCATAGTCATAATAATCATCTGTGAAGAAAAGATGAAATTGTTTCACATCTTGTTTGTGAATGTTCAAATATTGCATAGGCAGACTACAATGCAAGACATGATAGAGTTGCAAAATTAATACACTGGTTACTATGTATAAATATAATCTGCCAGGATGCAAGAATCAGGGAACATCAAGTAGAGAAAGTGTTAGAAAATAATTAAATTAAGACCTTGTGAGATTTTCAGATTCAAACTGAAAGACACTTGAATATTATTCATCAAACATAATAGTAATACAATGAGGAAATGTCTGGATAATTGCAATTCAGGGGCGTAGCTACCGCCATATCTGCCGTATCAATTATACGGGGCCCCCGGGGCCCCAACGTCCATAAGCAAAAATTAAAAAAACTTCCCAAATTTTAATTATGATGAATAAATATTTCTTTTAATTTTATGCATTTTTTTCTTTTGTGAGAAATCTTTACCCTTCCTAAGGGCCCCCAAACAAATTTTCATACGGGGCCTCGCCAAGGCACGCTACGATCCTGTTGCAATTCCTGTGGATGCCAGAGTTGAAGATTAAGAACTGGAAATTTAACAAAATACAGACACCTCACAATATATAACACAAGTTAGTGTGTTTTTAAAAAGTGTTTGCTTGTAGTTTTGTATGTTACAACAGCAGCAGCATCCTGAAAAAATATTCACCCACCCACATCTAGAATCCTGGCTATGGCCCTGATTGATTTGGACCAGAAAGGTAATTTCTAAAGCAGGAGTTCTCAACCTACAACCCACGGGACAGATCCAGCCCATGGTACCAAATACTCCAGCCCCCACCCTCACTCCAGCCACAGCTGCCACAACCAGAATCAGCTGTGGACTCATTTACAGCCGTCATAAACACATTTATGACAGCTCTAAATGAGTCCACGGCCATCGTAAATGTATTTACAACAGCCGTGGACTCATTTACGGCAGCCATAAACAGTGGGGAAACAATCAGTCCGGTCCCCTCAACTGTTTGAGGGAGTATGACCCAGCCCCCAACTTGGAAAGGTTGAAAACCCCTGCTCTAAAGATTTATAAGTCTTTATAAAACAATTTTTTGCAGAGAGTGATCAGACATTAAGCTGGATGCTGATATAATGAATCAAGAGCCAGCAGGATCAGTGCACTTAGATGACTTGATTAACAAGGATGCTAACATAATCTGTCCCCTCCTTCCAGTTTCCCTAATAATGAAGTAGGATTCATCTCTTTTTTAAAGGCAAATAAAGCTGGGTTAACAATGAAGCTGGTTAAGGTTTGAATATTATAGAATCCAAATTGGTTTCAGTTATGAGAGAGACCAGACAGGCAAGCAGTTGGATAAGTTTAGCTAAAGAAGCTGAAGAAAGGTCCTGGAAGAGGCTTTGCAAGTGTTAATAAAAACAGACTTGAGTGATCTGTTGTTTAGCTAAGATTCTGTGGGAAATTATAATGGATAAACAGAAAATAACATAATCTGCGTCGATGTATTGTACCTTTAGTGAGTAAACAAAAAAGACAAAAAAGTTGTGGCACCTTAAAGACCATCCTCTGTATTTAAATGTGAGCTTTTGTGGATCAAGTTCACTTTGTGAGAGCTAGAACGTGAACTTCTCTTTCAGTTCCAAAATCTGCTTCAGTTCACATTTATACCCAGGTCAAGGGATAAGTAATTTACAGAAACCTTAGAAGTATGACTTGGCAGCAGCTCTGGCTTAAATATTGTTCTACTTGTCATTGGCTGCAACTCATATCCAAGAATGCATTTTTTCCTTGAAGCTACAAAAATGTCATAGGTATGAATTGGTTTAAGGTGGATTCCAGCTTGCCATGAAGTGACCCACATACTATGATCTCGGAGCCATCTCCTGCAGCACGTATGAAATGAGACATGCAGGATTTAACACCAGGACTGCAATGGACTGCTGCAGCCTTGAGGATATGGACAAGGTGCGCCTTCACAGCCAGTCCATCTGGCATGGCCTCTTCCGCCTCCATGGCCATTGGGAATCAGAGTTTCTCCTCCACTCATTTTGCCATTAGGCCCAATATGATGGTTTCCAATGGCATTTCCTCGACTGATGGAACCATCACCCCACCTAAATGGACTCATCTGCCCATAGCCATTGGCCCCTTTAGAGAGTCGTTATTTACCACTGCCCAACACTTAGCATTTTGTTGCTGGCTGTATGGTCTACTATATTACCATAGCAGGAGGTCTAGCCAGACATTAGTTGTTCTACTAACAACAAACACAAAAAAATTACTATTTAAAGCACAGAGAGCTCAAAAAGTTTTGAGCCCTCCTCTTGTCAGTCATGTTACCAACCTCCTGTCTTCAGTGCAGGACTGCTTCAGATTGGTCCTGAATAGGTGAGTGAAACCCAATAGATTGACAACAGGATTGCTACTGGTGAAAATGACAACTGCTGGCATGGCTTTGTGGATACGGATCTACTGAGCTACCTGCATTTTGGGGCTGTGATTCTGCACATTACAATCTATGTGTGGTCTGTATTGACATGATTTTTACAAAACTGCGAACATATCTCCACAGTTTTTATGGAAGTTCACTGTTTAGGCTCATGCATTGAAGTTACTGCTAGAAGAAAGTAACATCTATGACCATTCTTAAATCTCTGAAGTATTGAATGAACCAATTTTCTTCAGGTGCCATATCTATTCTGGATATTGGCAATCATCATGGAGATTGTCTTCCTGTTCTTAACTTCTTGGAACAGTTCTTCTGAGGACATGCCACACAAGTCTCTCAGGTTCTTCAGCTGAAGAATTTGAAGAATGAAACCAATATTAATGTAAAATAAATGAAATTTTACAGCCATCAACATAACTTTAAATAGCTTTAAATTCTTCCTCTGACTCGCTTTATTTACAGCAATGGGCTCCACCATTTACTTTACAACCACAACACTTGCTTTTTGTAGTGTTCTAAGACATGGCCTCTTGTAGGACGTAAAAGAGAAAGGCAGGCAGTGTTTTGACATTTAAACAAAAAATGTGACTTAACGCTTTTCAGTTCCTATACCATTAGGTGTCACTTTATATCTTCCCATGAGTTATTCTGAATCAAAGCTATAACAGAAAAAGTGATATTTAATTTCACTAACCTTTGAATTTTCCACACATTATTACAAATCCAGCTAGGCTGAAACATGGGGATGAGGCTACATAACAGAGAGCAATAACAAACTGTGAATGTGTTCAATGAGTAAAAATGACTTTTCTCTTGGGCTAAATAGCACAATCTATAATTCATTTAAAGGTGAATGGAATAATTAACTCCAATCCCATTTTCATCTGGATAAGCACCAAATATAATCATTGTAGGTAGCTATGTAATGGAACAGAAATGTCAACCTAAAAGTAATTCAAGAACTCTAATATAGGTAGAATCATTACCATTAAATTCTTTGAAAAACAAAGTTTCTGTACAGATATTTTCACTTAATTCAAAGATAAATTAATGCTTCATTCTAAACATGTACTAGTAGTTTAAACATCTCTAAGTACCTTAAACTCGCAGTGTTTCCCAAATGCTGGTTTTTGGACTTCAATTCCCAGAAGCCTAAGTCATTTCCCCAAAGCACTGATCAGCCAATGTACTGACTTAGGTTTCTGGGAATTGAAGTCCACTAGTGGGCTGTCTACCCCTTGTTGGGAACCACTGCACTATCTCCTGTGTTATTTTTTCATGCCTGATACTGATCCAGTGATATAAACCCAAAACAGTGTCTTAGAAGCATAACAATTTTGTAACTTTGGTTAGTCACTCAACTGGCCTAAAATCATAGACCATCTCAGGGGAGGTTTGTACGTCTTTGGTGGAGGCCCAAGCTTTGAACTTTAAAAATTCCCAGTTTCATTTCTGGGAATCACTGAGATCACTTCATATATCAGACTATTCAAGCTGATGGAATTTATTTACAGGAGTGTCATTTCACATTTCTCACTGGATCTGGAGAATTATCTTTATACATTTAACTTAGAAATGAAAACAATCACATCAACAACAGTTTTATACATTAATTTTCTGAAAACAGACATTGGATTGGTAACTGAACCATGATATATACAATGTTTTATTATTTCAATTCCTGCATTGTCAGTAGGGGCTGTGGTGGCTCACTGGTTAAGAAGTTTGCCTTGTTAGTTGGGAGGCTGGCATGTCGGCAGTTCGAGACTTGGGTACTGCATGACAGATTGAGCACCCATCTCTGTCCCAGCTCCCGCCAACCTAGCAGTTTGAAAACAAGAAATTGAAAGTAGATAAATAGGGACCACTTCAACGGGAAAAGATCTTAGGGACATGAAAGGAGCCTCATTCGGTTTTCCCCAGAGTGGAGTTTCTCCAGCAAAAATCCTTTCAACCCAGAATAATTTCTGAGATAAAATTATTATTACTATAGCATGAAAGTTTTGCAGTTCTTCTAATCATCGTGTCTAGTCACAATTTTTGTTTTATTTCAGAATAACCCATAGAGCTATCCATTTTCTCCTGATGATATGGCTATTACTCTTGAAGAGGGTGAATATATCTTAGTTTGGTGTCTAAGCTGTGATCTTTGCACTTTGGGCGCAATGCTAGAAGTCCAGATTGATAATGGAGTCTGTCTTCCTGATCACATTACTGTCAACTTCATTGACACATTCAAATCTCTTCAGCATGCTAAGGTGCACATATAAGAAGTGGATCTTGCTGTATTGGCATATATAAAACCACTATAATCAAAGATTTAGCCTAAACACACAGTTAATCTTTATTCACTTGTCATCCAAGGAGAGTTGAGAAAATATAAATATATACAAAGGATCAAGAGAGATAACAAGAAAATATTGTTACCATATAAAAGTTCTGGAGGGTTTTTTAAATTTTAAAAATGGTCTCCTTTAACTTTATCATCTAAGTAATTAACTATCAGTATGGGATGCTGGGAGTTATAATACAGTTATAATGCTGATATCTTATGATAGAGTAGGGGTTCCCAACTTACGGCCTGTGGGCCAGACTCGGCCCACAATGCCATTCCATCTGGCCTGTTGCCACCTCTGCCGCACCTGGAAGTGGAAGCAGGCACATTTATGTCAGCCATAAAATGCACCAAAACATGCACAAACACACCCACAACTGTTATAAACATGGAAGCACTTATAACAGCTATAAATACACCGGCTTCCACTTCAAGGGAGATGTGTTCTAGCCCACTCAGCTATCTGGGGGCACTGTCAGGCTCATGCCATAAAAAGGTTGGCAACCCCAGGATCCCTATCCTGATATTTAGTCAATGAGCTCTGCTAAATTTTAGTTTTAAAAACAATCTCCCCAAACTCAGCCAATATTCCAAAGATCACCAAATAGAAGAGACTACAATCATCACACTTCTAGACATAGCAAAATTGGAAGGCAACTCAAAGATGTAGACTACTACATTCTATTTTAAATCACAAAAATACAAGAAACCTCATTGTATTGACCCAGAGTGTAATTCAGTTGGCCTATTTGACAACTCTTATTTGCAGAGGCTCTTCAGAATTTCACGTACCGTTGTTTCCTAGACCTGGCTGGAGATTTCTCATCCAAAGACATCTCAAGCTCATTCCTGCTTACCTTCATAAATAATATGAGATCAGTGTTTTCAGAGTAGTAAGTGGTTCATAAGATTTTTTATTTTATTTTTTGCTATGGCGATTTTGGAATTTGGCCCAGTACTGGAATATAATCTCTGTGACCTTTCTCCAATTAAAATTTTGTATTAGGGCTGAAAAAGCTTCCCCAGTATTCAGTACCTCACCAACAAACTGATTTATAGCAATAGTTATAGAAATTACGCATATATACTGCCTCATAGTGCTTAGTTTACAATGTTATAAGTATTTTACCTTCCACATATTGTGTACTCAAGGTTGACTCAGACTTCCATCTTTCAAAGGTTGGTAAAATGAGTACCCAGCATGTTGGAGGCAAAATGCTAATTAACTTGTGAACTGTCCAGAGAGTGCTATGGGGTGGTATATAAGCGTGATAGCTTCATCAAACTCAACTACACCCTCACCATCTATTATTCAGTGTAATGTGTGTGGTCACATATTTCATGCCAGGATCAGTTTTAGTCACCAGAGACACATCAATCAAGTGTGAAAATGACTTCCAGAAAAATGTGTACTCGGATACAAGTAGCAGTCAACGACGACTCATTTCACTTACCATGGAAGGATGAGTCACTCCTGGACTTCCATTCAAGATCAAACTCAGCTTCATCACTTCCCTTCACCCTGCCCAGGATTGCTCTGCCTCATATGTTGCTGAGATACATGGACTATTTTCTCAGATAAGCAGTTCCCAGCATTTAATGATCACCACATCGTACAGGGGGGAAATGCACAGCTGCATCATGCTGCTATTTCAAGGCAAATTTTTTAGTCCCTCCAAAATAGATAATTTCAGTTACATCTAACCTTCAAAGCTGATGAATATTCAGTGCAGTAAAGTGCTTCAAAAAGGGGTTAGTTGGTTTGTTTTCCATCTTGGATACTGGCTCCTACAAGCAAAAATGTTACTAATTTCTTTTCACCTCTACAAAAAATTTTTTTAAAAGGCTTAGCCAGCACAGAAGGGCACATGAACCTTTCAATGTGGTGACAAGGTTCATCTTTTGCAAGAACACACTAATTTGCTTGGACAAAGGACTTCACACCCCTGATGGGTCTCATTTCCTCTGTCTCTGATGACATTAATGCTGTTGACATTTAGCCCACATACAATATGTTTAATAGATTCCAAGTTCCCTGCTACTGGACAACATCAAGTTACTTGTCAGATCCAATATGCTTCACTGCAATGTGTGGTGTTTCATGCCTTCATCAGCTCCTTAAGCTATACCAAACAAAAAGTCAGCATTTTAAAAAAATCTAACAGCTCCAAAGCTTTTACTTAATTCTGTGCCTGTGTTAATTTGCAGCTATGTAACAGCCATTCTAATTAGTCGACTCATTTCCAATTATAGGGGCACCTAGGTTACTTTGATTTTGTATGAATTTTATTTAGCATTACTGCAATAAATAAAAACAGAGAGCATGTTTATTTATTTATCATATGATGAATATCTACATTGATGTTGATATAACAACAAGCACAAATTGACCATCTCAGGTATCTGGCTAGAGTTCCACATCCAAGTTTGAAACTCATTGAAAGGCTTCATCAGTGACACTAGGCAAGTCCTCCAGTGTGCCTCCTAATGCATGTAAAGGACACCTAGATATAACGTGGTCCATGATTTGGTCTTCTTAATGTAATAATAGTTCTATAGCACCTTCTCAAAGCTCCTCAGATAGTTTGTTACACTAATCTACATTTTAACTCTGTAAGGAAGATTATCATCACCACCAAGATTCTTGGGTTGAAACTTGCCTAAAGAGTTCCCACCACTGCATAGTTCAGTACAGAGTAAAGTTGTGCATAGAACACCCCTCCCCCTTACACACACACACACACCTGATTTGGGGAACAATTCTGAGCTTTGGAATTTATACAAATTCAGAGAGCAACTATACAGTGGGATCTCAGAACAAAATAAACAAAACAAAACAAAATAAAATAAAAAACACTGTAGCACTTTAAAGACTAACTGCTATATTTTTATTGTTAGCTTTTGTGGATCAAGTCCACTTCATCTTTGTCTGACTTGATCCACGAAAGCTAACAATAAAAATATAGCAGTTAGTCTTTAAAGTGCTACAGTGTATTTTATTTTATTTTGTTTTGTTTTGTTTATTTTGTTCTGAGATGCCTGAACCACAGACTAACACGGCTACTATTCCAAAAAAATATATAGTGGGAAAATGTGATTTCCCCCAAGTTAATTCACTTCAGGCCACCAGGCCACCATGTAAGAATTAGCAAATAGAGGGTAACAGATTGGCATTCAGAAGCCTTGTTTGAAGCTTGTTAAGGTAGCTCTGCTCTGGACATCTAGATTTGCAGAAGGCACAGTTAAAGTAGATCTACCTTAACAAACTAGAAACAAGGCAAATTGATAACTTGCTCTTTGTTCTTTGTCAATTCCTCACTATTTTCCTCCTTTTGCTTGCTTAGCTGCTCTAGTGCTAACTTAGCCTTAGAAAGAAAGAACACTGTGAAGGGAAGATGAAAGCAAAGAGGAGTAGGTTTAAATGACAGTCCATTTTCCCCACTGGTCTGCCTCTCCCCCTGCAACTGGAGCTAGCTGGAATAGCTTCAAATAAAAGGGTTATAAACCACTTCACATTGGCTCAAACAATCACACATTTTTGGAACTGAATACAAAAGCATTAGTTCCAAAACAATAAAAACTGCAATGGTGGTTGTGGGGAACAAGTTGAGGGAGGGGATGATAGGCTCTTTCACATGGCATCATACCTCCTGTAGTAGTCAATAGCAAATACAGTAAAACCTCACATAAAGAGTGCCTCGCTTAGAAGCTAACTTGGTTAAAGAGCAGAATTTTCTCTTAATGGTTGCCTCGCTTAACATCTAAAACCAACCAAAAAGTCACTGAACAACTAAATTGGGGTTTGCAGTCTCCCCTCCCCCCACCAGAAGTTACAATTGGTCACTTACAATGGTGTTTCACTTAAAGAACAAACTCGCTTAAAGTGCAATCCCATGGAACACATTGTGCTCTTTAAGCGAGGTACCACTGTAATGTGAATTAGACCATTCCAGTACTAGAAAAGTTCCCATATTATTGCTCAATGTAGTTTACATCCTTAATTAGAAGGAATTTGTGTCAAAAGTGATTCGTGTACCATATCTGAATCATTCTATGCCTCTTATTGACTTTGCTTTGGGAACTAATTGGGTATACAGTAAAAACTCGAATAAAGAGCACTTTGCTTAGAGACTAACTTGCTTAAAGAGCAGAATTTTCTCTGAATGGTTGCCTCACTTAACAACTAAAACCAACCAAAAACTCACTTAACAACTAAATCAGGGTTCGCTATCCCCCCACCAGAAGTCACAATCGGTCACTTACAATGATGTTTCGCTTAAAGAGCAAACTCGCTTAAAGAGCAATCCTGTGGAATGCATTATGCTCGTTGTCAGGAAACGACATATTTCCTCATGTGTCCCAAGGCTTGAGGTTGTAGTTTTTTAGCTAGGCCTCATAGAAATCCTTTGTTCCCTCTCTATCTCATAGACTCATGTCATGAGACAGTTTGTTTTCAGCCAGTGTTCCTGTGCTGGTATCTCTCTAGCTTCATGTTTTGACTTCACTAACTGTACATGCGTGTAAACAATTATTGTTTTGAGAATGTTTTCTTCTGTTCCCTGATTGGCCAAGGCTTACCCACCTGACTGCAGAATCTCCATTTTGCAGAGAAGTTAGTTAGTTCATTTCTGGATTTCAATGGCATAAGACCCTGGCTATGGTGTGGGATTATTCTTTTCTTTCAAAATGATTACCTAATGAACCTGGACTGTGTACTGGATTGATTCTTTGTTTTGACCTTTATATCTACGTTTTCCATGGACTTTACTACATGAACCTGAAGAATAAAGCAGCTCTTTCTCTTTGAAGATTGGTGTTCTTTTTATTGGCACATACACACAAAGCTACGCTACCAGAAGAAAAAACCTCCCTTGTTTTGCTCTATGCTCTACTGCCTGAGCATAGTAAGAGTTCCTTCCTTAAAGCAGCTCGGCTCTCCCAAAGGTGAGGCAAGGGTTAAAGTTCCAGTGATGAGCAGGAGGCTCAGGAACTTGATCAGGGAGGTGCCCTTGTAAATGGGACAGCCGATGTCTGACACTCTTTAAGTGAGGTACCACTGTAATTCTTTTGTTTCTATACTGATTTACATGATATTGAGCAGGGTACTGCAGTGGATTAGCAGTTAAGACGCTGAACTTGACTGGAAGGTCAATAGTTCAAGACCCGAGTGCTGCACAACTGAATGTGCTCCCATTGTCTGTTCTAGTTCCTGCCAACCAAGCAGTTCGAAAGCAAGAAACTGCAAGTAGATAAATAGGTACTACAGTATTTTGGTGGGAAAGTAAGAGTGTTCCATGCACTCCTGTGTCTAGTCATGCCTGCCACATAACCACAGAAATGTCTGCAGATACAGACAGAGCTGGCTCATTTGGCTATAAACGGAGATGAGTACTGTAGGATACAATTGGCTTTCAAGCAAGGTCAACCTTGACCTTTACATGACATTGGGAGACATGATACACCATAAAGAGGAGAGTAAACCTGACAAATATCATACAGCTATTTCCAAGGGTTTCCTAATAAGAACTTTTAAAGTCTCCTTCAAAAAAGGTTGAAGCAATTTGTTTCCTCAACCAATCTGTTTGTGGGTTCACTTTACCCTTGCCCCATATTGAATTTGGCCACTCAACTTTAGTCAGGATTTGATTCTACAGAAGCCCAAAAATTGTAGGTCCCATTCTGAATTTAGGGCTGATTCAAATCCTGTGCACAACTACTGAAAAACCTGCTGAACTATTGATTAAGAAATACCTTCTGTTTGATTGGATCTACCCATCATTATACTGTATCACCAACAGTAGTCAGTGCCAGCATTTTAAGAAACCATATAGTGAAACACTGTCCATTTTGATCTGTATGTTTCTTTGTTTAAACTATTTTGTCATGTTCTTCATTCAGCAAAGCTGCGAAAGCAACATCTGTGAAGTCTTGTTAAAGCAATTAACTGGTGGTGGTGACAACAGTTTAGTTCTTATATTTCTCACAAAACAGTGGTTTCTAGTGGGCTTCATTAGGACCTCTCAGAGATTTAGAAAGGTATGAGCCACCTCCAGTTTCTGAGACTTCAAATATAGTAAAACAATTAAAAAACAGGATTATAATGAAGGAATTTTTGAAAAAATATTCTTCTGCTCCTGTATCCGAATATGAATATCAGCAATCCTCATGGTGATCAGCCATGAAGACTGTGCTGAGAATATAATGCAGTGGCTTTTCATCTGCCTTCCACATCATAGCATGATACCCATACCACTGATCCAGTTCTGCAAGTCACCTTCTGGTCCTGAGCCTTTTGACATGCAAAGTTCTCATGAGCCCCAGGCCAGTATCGATGAAGCTGCTGCGCTCCATCAACATGGATTCAAGTGGGATTTAATCAGTGGTGTACATCTGCAGGTTCACATTAGTTTGCCAGAACCAGAAGCAGAAATTCTGGCTGGCCCTGCCCATCCAAGTTTTGAAATAAAGTAGTCCTAATTTGGGTGCAATGCAGGGTTTATCCCCTGCCATGCCCACCATACCATGCCCACAGTGTGGTAGCAAAGTTTTGGGGGGCCCATCACTGGATTTAATCCACTTGTGGACCATCACCTTTTCCTACGGACTTCAGCACCCAAGGGCGTTAGTCCTTAGGGTTGTCAAGTTAGTCAGTCAGTGACTGAATCTTGATCACAATGTCAAAGTTTAAATTTAAGTTTAAATGGATGGTTCTAGTGGTGGGCATAGGCTGGTTCGCCCCGGTTCTATAGAACCGGTGGTAATAATCCTGGATGCCCCCCGGGGGGATACTAACCTTCCCAGGAGACCACTGGAGTGTTTACCATTTTTTTGAGGTGGCCGGTTCGGCTGCTGGTGAGTGCCAAAATGGCTGCTGGTGAGTGTGTATGTGTGAAACTACCAATTGATGCATGTGTACCTCCAGTATTCAGCATGCATGTGTCAACTGGTAGTTTCACTCATGCGACTCACCAGCAGCCATTTTGGGCTGCAGAGTCAGGCAGCCAGAGAGGCCCTCAGCGGCTTCCTCAGAGGTGTAGGTGGTGGCAGCCCTTACTCAAGTTGCCATGTCGCCACTCACTGCTGCTCACCACTGACACCAATGCCACTGATCACCGACAACACCAATGACGATGCCCAACACTCACCATTAGGTTGCCGCCTGCTCTGCTCCCCAGGGTAAGTGACTTGTGTTTGGGATGGGGGGTGGATTATGTATTTAGTGTGTGCTTTTGTGTTTTTTAAATGTCTTTTTAATTTGAATTTAATGTGTGTTTATGTGTTTTATGTCTATTTAATTTGTATTTAATGTGTATTTATGTGTTTTATGTCTATTTGATGTGTATTTTAATTTGTATTTTTATGTGTTTTTATATGTATTTAATTTATATTTTATGTGTATTTAATTTGTATTTTATGTGTATTTAATTTGCATTTTTATGTGTAATGTATTTTTATGGGGGGGTTTAACTTTGGCTCCACGCATGTCTTTGGCTCTGCCCAAGACATCATGACATTGGTGCCACCCATGACAGCATGACATTGGCTCTACCCACAACATCGGTTCCACCCACAGTGCAGTAGTAAAAATTTTGACTGCCGATCACTGGATGGTTCCCAGTGGCAGCTTGGTAACAATAGTTGGAAAAAGATGTATCAGTACTACTGATTCAGTAGTCTGCTTCAATCACAATTCTTTCTCTTGCTTTTGTAGTTTAGATGCACTCTCTAATGCAAAAATAGAGAACATTTTAATAGTCCTGAACTGTAGATGAGATCCTCATTATACCATTTCTAGGCAAACATAAGATTCTAAGAATGGACAAACTTTCCAGAATAATTAAATTGTCCACTTGTATTCCCAAACTCATCTAGCTCAACACATTCTCCATGCAGTAAGTCCCAACATTGACAGATGGCTATCCAGAACCTCAAATAAAGAACAATTCACCACTTCCAAAGGTAATCTGTTTCACTATTAGAAAAGTTCTACCCTCAGAAAGTTCTTCTTTATGTTTAGCTCCTGATGAAGTTTTAGCAAAAAATGGCTGTGTTATACTGTTACTTCCCTTAAGTAGGACATTATAGTTCTGCCACATTGCTCTGTTGTCTCATATTTAACTTATAAGCTATTACTGTAGTTTCTTTTCCTGTGTACTGTTCCCAAGCCAGTGGTCTATCTTCCTAATTGATGCATATGTTTTTCTTCCCAGTGTAGAGTTTCACATTTAACCCTGTTGATATTCATTCTGTCTGCTTTAACTGTTCTCTTCAATGTACAAAATTCACCTTGAACTCTAATTGTGCCTTCTGAGATATAAGTTAACCCTCTCAGTTTGATACTGTCTGCAAAGTTGACCAACAAATAATATTTATATATTATTAAATAATAATACTCTGACTTGTAACAACTCTTCTCAAAGTTTTTTTGTTATAAAGTATTCAAAAAGGATCTATCAGTGTCTTCTTCTATGGAAAAGAACAGCCTCTAGGGCTACATAGCTAACCAAAAGCCACACAAACTGTCTCTTTTCTCATTAGCCACAGTGGGAAATAAATATTACAATCTACAGCCCCACAGCCATGTACCCAATTCACTGAGCTATCCAACAAAATTGAAAACATCCCATTTATTTCTTCATCCATGTCTTTCATAAAAATACTAAACACCAGTGGACAAAGGACAGGATTCTGCAGCTACTTTTCCTCTAGAATGATAATGATCCAAGAATCTTCCTAACAGTATCAAATTTCACAGGGAAGTTTGGTAACAGGGCAGCCATGCTAGTTTGCAGTCCTGTAACTTGCTGGCTATGGTTCCCAAAAGACCATGCAGTCTTTATCTTAGGAATGCCAAAACTTTTCAGGCTGCATGTGGCTGAGTGCGACAGTCACTGGAAGCCAAAGTAAAATGCACATGTACATGACGCTGCTGTAAATGACCCACGGCTGTGGTAAACACATTTACAATAGCTGCAGGTTGTTTACAGCAGTGTTCTGCATATGGGTGGGTATGTTCTGCACATTCGCATTTTGCTTCCACTTCCAGGAGTGGTGAGGGCGCCACAGGCCAGATACAGCCCACATGCCCTAGTTTGGGCAACCATGTCTTAGAGAAAGAGAAACAAGAGGAGAGTGATGAGAAAAATAACAAAAGCAAATATTCTGTTAAAGCAAAAAACAAAACAAAACACCTGTGATTCAAGAAAATTTAGTATCTTTCTGGGAGGATCCAGCTCATAAGTAGCTGGTAGGTAAAATGAATGCCAGGATCCAGGACAACCAGGTAACAGGCCAAATAGTAACTGTATCTCAGTCTAGAATCCAAAACCAAATCAAGCAAGAGAAGCTGGGTTAGTCCTGATGATCCATTCTTCAGTTCCTTTTGTTTTATCTGGTGTTAGAAAGATTAGTGGGCAAAGTTGCTGCCCAAGGTATGCCAAATTGGATTCACATTTTTCAGGGAGGCTCTTTCTGACATTTTTGCAGTCCAGGATTTGATTAGGACATGAAAGAAGCAAGGCAGTAGCCAGGGGTGGTGAGAAAAAAATATATCCACCCACTCCCATCTAGAATCCAGGCTACAGCCCTGGAAAGAAGAAGTCCAAATGACAAAGCTGGAGCACAAATGAGCCAGATGACCTGGAGAACAGACAAGGCAGAGTATATTTAGGGCTGAAGCAAGGTGAGGATGGACTGCCAGGATCTAGGCAAGGCACAGCAACAGTCCACAGGAACAAAGCAGGGAGACTTCAGAAGCAGGCAGAAGATCTTATGGAAGAAGGCATGAAATCCTCCAGAAACAAGGGAAGAGAAGCAAACAGCAGGTCAACTGACTTTCACTGCTGAAGACAGTTGCTGTGAAAGAGAGATGGTACTTATATAGGCAAGTCAGTCAAGGTCTCCAGGTGGAGCTTATGAAGGTCTGGAAACTGCCTCAGGGCTCTGAGATGAGGTTCCAGTCCTGCAGGACTTAGAGCAGCAGTTGCAAATCTGGACACTTTCAAGGGGGTTTATTAAAAAATTGAGTGCACATTGCAATTTGTTTTATTTGCCTGATACTTTGAAAGACTAAGGTCTGTACCCATCAGCTTCTAGGCTGTAAGCCTTTATGAATATTTTAACACAAAGGGTGAGCAGCCAGTCAAACAGTTACCTATGCATTGCAACAAAGAGAGTAGTTAAAATAGAAGATGAGAAAGCCTATCATTTCTCATTGTATTATTGACAATAGGGGTCATGTAAATAAACTTTCAGTCCATGTTTGCTTCCATTTCCATCATAATAACTATAAAAGTTTTGCTTTCATTTTAATTAATTCAAAAGACACAATCACTTACCATAATACAATGCATTTTTGGGTATAATTTCAGTGATGCACTCTGCTAATATGCTGTTTTCAGAGGTAGGTGTTTATTATTACTCTTTAGGTGCCAGGCACAGTCCATTCCATTTTTTAAATTAATATGTACTAATAATCCTGCAGTTTCTAGTCACCTCTTTTTATCTATATATCTAGACCAGGGATTTGTGCTACATTTGTTTGGATGTTGACAGAATAATCAAACCAGAGCTATCTTTCTGGCAATCATGGGGCAAAATATAGGGTCAGGGCTGTTGATAGGGTTTATAAGTACAGTACCTCCCACAGAACCTACATTTTAAAAGATCCTTCATTTTAAATGTGGCATTTATGTAGTTAAAAATGTTTAAATAATTTATTTTATTATTGAGTATATTTCTATACATTTCTATGCCACCCTTTTGGAGAAGACAAGTTCTCCACTCTGAGAGGTTTACAACATTAAAATACAAAAGAACATGCAAACCAATAAAAGAACTGTGTAAACCAATAAAATAAAACATAATAATTGTGCTGTGATTAGATGCAGAGAAAGGGGCATCAATACTATCAATACCTCTTAACAGAGGTGAACAGTTTCTGGACCACATGTAGCCCCTCAGAAGTTGGTGATGTGGAGAATATTTTTTTGACTCTCCACTCCTGTCCAAATAAAAAATGTGTAAATAAATAAAATTGCCACAAACTTTACAAAAGATTATCTATTTTAGCCAAAAGAAAAAGAAGAAAAGGTCCTAGGGCAGCGATGGCAAACCTTTTAGAGACCAAGTGCCCAGACAGAGGGGCAAGGCGAACTCTGTGCTGTGGGAGGGAGGAAGTGCTCCCATTGGAATGCTGGGCAGAGGGGAGGGGCGTACTCTATGCTGGGGAAAGGAGGAAGTGCTCCCATTGGGCTGCTGGACAGAGGGGCTGGGAACTCTGTGCTGGGGTGACTCTCTTTGGGCTGACAGAGAGAGGTTTGAATGCTTGTGCCATAGGTTCACCACCACTGCCCTAGAGTTTGTAGTTTTCTGTTTCAGTGCCCAAGGGAGAAGAATGTTCCTTACCCTCACCCCAGGTAAACACTTCCTGATTCCTTCTTTTATTTTCATTCAAAATAGATTTTTTCAGGAAAATATAACTTATATCTCACTGTTGTGAGAAACTGGGACATCTTACTGATCTTGAGTAAGTTTCTGCAGGATGTCTCAGCATGACAAATCTAAAAAAAAAATCCAGTAATGTTTTGTGAGTACTTATCACATCTCTAGTATGTACTTATTTAGAAAGAAGAAATGGACTGATGGGAATCAGATGACCATGATCTCTCTGATGCTCAAGCAGAAGACGCTAGATAAACAAACAGGCTAATAAAGTATGGCTCCCCATCTAACTATATGCCCTAAATAAAGTATAGACCTAGCAATAAGTGAAAACAGCCTCCAAGTATTTCATTAAGAAGAAAATGTTGCCCAAAGAAAGCCTGATAATTCCCTGCCCCCTAAAATATGGATTTCTTTGGAAGAAAGAAAAAATATAAAGTAATGCCTTTACAGGCAAGGAAAAGAACAGGTGTTATCTGTATTTTTAATTTGAATATGTTACCAACAGATGATTGAAGGATTTTCAGATGTAATTATTTAAGCACTAAAACCTGGCAGTCAAGGTGATATTGTTTGTTTTGGCCTAATTTGCAAGAATTTTTTAATCACTTCTTGAGCCTGGCAAAGGATTTAGTTTTTCCAATTATTGTCACATCAGTGAATTAAAATCAAAGCTTTTCAGTGTATGGACAAGGATAGGGTCAACTGGAACTCATTAGATTCTGAGGATTTATGTGAAATTAATTTCATGCTGCTCTGCCATGTGCAAAGAGAAGGTCTTTCAAGAGTCATGTGATGAGTGTCTCATATATTCTGGACTAATATATTACAGCTGAATGATTATTTTGTCTTTCATTTCAAGTACATGTAACCATTTGGACACTTTTCAGATGGAAGAAAACTGAATTAGCTGCAAAGTAACTCATCTTCTCTAAATAAGTGAGATTTCTTCACTTGTACAATGGGCTTTTGAGCAAGGGTGACCTTTACCTTTTACAAATAGTAATGCATTATTGCAAACCACTAAACTCCTCACCTCAGTCCTGAAGAGGAATACATTGAATTTGGTGACTTAATTCCAATGATCCTATTTGAGTCATGATTTACTGCTAGATTTCAGCCATTGTGTTGCTCATTAATCCTAAAGTCTTTTAGGTTGTTCGTTCAGTAATTATTATTTCAATCACACTGAGTTCAAAATATTATTTTTTAAAAAGGGACCTGTATTAGTGCTCATTATTTTAGACCAGTGAGAGTCCCTCCCCCTCATTATATTGATCTCACTCAACAAGAGTATGTTCTTCTCATTGCTCATTATAATAAATCAGTCGTTAGAAAATGAAATAAAAAAATACTGGTGCTGTCAAGTGGTCAGCTGTAGTACCCCCCTCCCCATCATACATTTATTTATTTCATTAGTTAGTTAGTTAGTTAGTTAGTTAATTTTCCCAGAAGCCCAAGTCAGCAGTCCTGCTGATCAGGGCTTCTGGGAATTGAAGTTCAAGAAAACCTGGAGTGCCAAGGTTTGCCATCACTGACATGGGAGATTCTGAGAGTATAAACAACAACATCTGTCCGTCCCACCAGGGCGGATCAGAGAGGCTCCCTTTTTGTTCCTTCGGCGAGAGAGGCGCACCTTGCCTGTACTAGGAGGAGAGCCTTCTCCGTGTCCGCCCCAACCCTCTGGAACCTCCTGCCCACTGAGCTGTGCCTTCAGACAGAGCTCCTGCCCTTCCGGAAGGGCTTAAAAACCTGGCTGGCAGGACAAGTTTGGGGACCCAGGAACGTGGGTTCTCATACTAGGTGGCTTATTTAATGGATTGCCACCCCTGGATCTGAATGCGGGATTTGCAGGTCGTTCCTGTATTGTTTTTAACTTTTGATGACTTTTTAACTTTTGTTGATTTTTTATTGATATAGATTGTTTTATGTTTTTATTTCTTGTAAGCCGCTCAGAGTCGGGTAACAAATGTAATAAATAATAATAAAATAATAATAAAGTTAATTTTGACAAGGTCTTTCAGAAATCACAGGTTTCATCTACAGCCTACCAGATAGCACTTTGTAAAGCTGTCAAGAGCCACTGTCTACCATTTGACCTTCTAACTTGTCTGTAGTCTACCAGCTTCCAAGCAGTGAACTGAATGGTCTCCCTAAATTTACAAGTGTTACTCTTTCCCTTGTCCTTGCTCTGAGAAGAACAGCTACATATATTAATAGATTTCAGTGTTCCAGTTTGTTCCTGTAATTATTCTTTGAAGCTTCAAATCCTATGACCCACCAAACTGAAAAGTTGCATTCGGTCTCCCCAGAGTGCCTAGAATAAATAGTTTGAAAACAACCTCTGTTTGTTAGGAGTACAAAATACAGGAAACACTTCAGATTCTCCCTAGGGAACTGTTACAAGCACAGCAAAACTATTACTGAAAGGTGGAACTGTTCACACTCGCATCTTGCAGTAGTTTCCATTCAACCTATAAATATTTCTTCTAATGTTATCTGCATTTGATATACTGATAGATCCTTTTACAAGCTGGGCTTTTGGAGGAGGGGAAGGACTTCTAAAGAAGAAATCTGTTACCTACAGCAAACCAGAGTAAATGTTATATGCAATGAAATCAGAGAGCAGAAATTTATCCAATAAAATGTAATACAAGCTTACTTTATAGCAACCTGCCCCAGTGTTACACTGAAAGCGACATGTTAAAAGATCAATATTCCATCAAGGAGAAATGTCTGAACACTTTGTGAGCATATGGTGCTGTTGTTATACTGGTGCATCACTATTGACCTGTGAGAATTGTTGAGGTATTACATTGTTCTTCTCTAGTAATCTGGCCTGGCCTGATTTAAAATAAAATTTAAAGTTGTGAAAAGTTCTGTAGTCACTTCTTTGCTATCTGGTCACAGAAGTCAAGCATCTCTGGAAATGGATCTTTGTAATTGAAAATATGATAATAGATTACACTGAAGTAGCTTAAAGCACACAAAGTGATTCAAAACGAATTCCAAAATTATATTTAATGTTTTCCTCAGCTATACAACTTTATTAGGAGCATTTATCAAATATAGGAGGAAGAACAAATCTTGGCTGCAGAAGTTATAATCTTGGAAGTTCCAGCTGACAGGTGGTTCAAAAATCTTAAGTTTAGCATTAAATCAAAGTCATTTCTGAATCACTTCTGCTGAGTGTTATATAATTCATACAGGCTTTGAAAATGCAGGGATGAGAGGAAAGATCAAACCCCTTCAGATAACAACAGTCAGAAAGCTTCAGAAATTGTTCAGCTTCTGTGATTTACTGCAGTTCAAGTCTGAATGATTCATGCTTGCAGTGTTTTCCTTAAAATGTAGTTAATTTAACTAATTGAGAGGAAGAAAGAGGGAGTTACCAGAAAAATGGAAGACCAAATGAAAAGAATAAATTGTGCTTTAGAGTGTGTCCCTTTATGCAAGGCAAATTGCCAAACGTGGATCTACCGTTCTACATATCAGAATTCTGTTGGTTAAAAACTGACACATCTTGAATTGATGACATGAAACCTGCCATATGAGCTTTATTTGGTGAACTCTACAGCTGTCACAAATTTGAAACCAAGTTGCCATAGGCAAGAAAGTTTGGAAATGGATACATCTACTTTTACGTGCACCTAACGTGCTATCATACTTTTTGTAGAGATTTTGGTAAACATGCAGCAGTGGATTTCATTCAAGCGTGCCAAGGAGATGGGCCTTTTACTAGTTACTGAGCAGTAGATCAGAAGTCACAGATGTTTTGCTGCCCTTTTGAAGCCATGGGAAGAAACTGCTATCCAGGTCAAATAATGAATACTTAGTTTTATGATGAAGTTAGAATTCTGACAGGACTCCAGTGTTTCAAAGTGAATTGAATGGATATTACATGTAATGTCTAAGCCCACATGTTCATTCACACATAAATTCTTTCTTACATATACTTTCCTCCCCCTCTTGCTCTTTTTTGCCAGACTCTGCTGAGATGGAGAAGTGAAAACCAACTCACATTCTAGAAGGGAGAGGCTCACTGCATGACATTGTTACCCAAATTTATGGGGCCCAGGTAAGTTCCTCTGGCAGAGGGATAGAAAACCCTAAGAACTCAATAACGAGACGGTATTTCAATCAAAACAACAGTGATTTATTGGGAATGTAAATCAACAGAGAACCTATCTAAATTATAGTCTGGCCAGGCCTACAATTAAATAGTCCCCTTTCCCTCAATCGTTTTGAAGAAACAAACCCGCTCGTGATCTCAATCCACGCTATTCTGTGGACTAAGATGCCCCCTCCCTCCTCCAAACAGGTATATAACCTTTTCCTAAACTAACTCTACGTGCAAGGGGGAGGTACAGAAACTGGGGTAGGAGGAAGGGCAATTAACACATTTTAATTACATGTAAATATAAAACACAAAGCAAGGTATGAGGTAAGGGGTTTGAATGTATAGAAATAACAGAGTACAGCGATTGCGGAAAGACCGGTTTTTCAGAGAGGTTACATTGTGTCAATAGGCATAGCTGTGGTTAACAGGAATTTACGAGGGGGAAATGATGTATCTTTTGTTCTTTTGTTGAATGAAACAGAGGCTGCGGGAAGGCGGGACCTGGCTGGTGCGTCTTCTCCAATGAGTGGCAGGCTAGTAGGATCGTCAGCCAATGGCGTTTTGCAGCAGGAGACTGTGAACTCAAGATGAGGCAAAGCTGCTTTGCTGGTCAGGAAGGATGAGTGTAACTGCCTGTCTGTTTCTTAAGCACAAGAATAAAGAAAGAATTTAGTTCTTTTGTCTCTTCGGCTAGGTAATCAAACCAGAGACCCTTGAGGGGAAAAACCAACAATTCAAGCCTAATTAACCATTTACAGTCTATCAGGTGCGTACGTGAGGGACAGGACCTTCTTATGTCTCTTGCAGCCTTCTGTTGGCAATTTAATATTACGTGAAGGCTTACTTCCCCCCCCCTTTGCCTTGACTTTTAGGGGTTTGTGCGTGTGTGCTGTGATATGTGGTGCCTTTAATGAACGCTGTGATTAATTATGATATTTTATTCAAAATTTTTGGTAACAACATAAACAATCATCTCAAGGCTGTCTCTGCTTCCTGAAGCCAAGGAGACCCTTTCCACTCTAGGAAAGAATTATCACACTCATCCAAACACTCCAAACAGCTATCTATGAGACTGGGTATATAGGGCAGAAGATGCTCACGGACAGTAACGTTTCATGGATTTCAGCCGCCCGGGGCTCAAGCCAAATTTGCCACCCCCTGGTGGATGCCGGTGCCCACTCCCGCTAGGGCTTCTGGGAATTGTAGTCCAAGAACACCCCTAACCAAAAAAGCACTGCTCATGGTGCGGCACCTCCCTGCCCTCCCCCCCCCCCACACGATGCCACTGCTCACAGATGTTTATTTTTCCTTCAGTATAATTTCTCCCATCCCTCAACTACTGGACAGCTGTTTGTCAGACAGAGAAGAGTGGACAGCAGTGTTTGAAGGAATTACTATCCCTGCTTACTTACTTTCCCTTCACCGTTATGTGAATTCAGTGGGAGGGCATTTAGTGAAGATGACATGGGAATTCGCACTGGCCACCTACATGGGTTGTGAGCTTCAGATTGTGCACTGGGTTTGCCACATTTCAGGATACCAGGGAAATGCTCTTTCAGATCTCCAAGAAGGGAAACAAATCAAAGCAGGCAACACTAATGCTTTCAATACTTTGGCCTCCCCAGGGCCGGATTTACATGAAAAGAGGCCCTAGGCTATTCCACTTATGTGGCCCTTTCACCTCCCATTTTTAAGTTTGTAAATTACATGAGAGATAATAAAATACATCATTACTGTGATATATATCAATATATAGGCCCCTCTTGATCTTGAGGCCTAGTTAGCCCATAGGAAAATCTGGCCCTGGGCCTCCCTTGATTCCCAAAGAAGACCAGAGCTTACTTGCTGAGCACAAAAGTGTAATTTACATTGTGCTTCCTTAAAAACCCCTTGCCTGGCTCACCTCTGTGACATCACAAAGACCACACATCTAGTATTTGGGAATGTGATGCTCCTACCTGGCAAGCCGCCCTGAGTTGCCACGGCGAGTGGGTGGCAATATAAATTTGAACCAACAACAACAACAACAACAACAACAACAACAACAACAACAACAACAACAACAACAACAACAACAACAACAACAACAACAACAACAACAACAACAACAACAACAACAACAACAACAACAACAACAATAATAATAATAATAATAATAATAATAATAATAATAATAATAATAATAATAATAATAATAATAATAATAATAATAATAATAATAATAATAATAATAATAATAATAAATCTACTTTGAACTTCCCTACTCTCAGGTAGAAACTCTATTTAAGGCCCCCTTAAATAGATAGGTTTTAAGAGTTTCATGAAAGTCTGAAGTGAGGCAACCTGACAGATTTCAATTGGGAGATCATTTCAGGTAGAGGGAGTCACCACTGAGAAGGTTCTTTTACGAGTGCCCATTCTTCATGCTTCCCTTGGGGTGGCTACTCTCAAGAGTATGGTTTGCAAGGACCTCAGCAACCAGGAGGTATTTCTCTGGGATAGTTGCTCCACCAGATAACAAGGTAACAAACCATGAAGGGCTTTGTATGTCAAACCAACACCTTGAATCTGGCATGGAATAAAATGGGTAGCCAGTGCATGCCTGCCAGAACCAGGGAAATGAATCTAACCTCCCTGTTCCCGTAATCAGTCTGGTGGGCCACCTTTACATTAGCCTGATGCCAGGCTCTTCCTTCTGCAGTTCGAGAGGGAAAGTTTCAAAGGATATTAATGTCAGAAACACAATGCCCCTGTGACATGAGAGAAATCAAAACCATGGAACACATTCTCTGCACTTGCCCTTTCTACAGAGACATTCGGAACAAGTTCATATCACCGCTGCTCTGTAAATATCCTGGCCAGTCAAACAGTACATGCACCCACTGGCTGCTATCTGATGAAAGCCCCTCCTTCACCCACAATACTGCCAGCTTCCCCACTGCAGCATGTAAGATCCGAAGAATAATTCTGGCAGGTCCTCAGCTAAATAAACTATCAGCACAACATCATAAGCTTAGGAGTAGTTGTAATATTAATAATCTTAAGTACTAATTTTATTACTCTCTAACTCTGAGCAGAAATACTCCTTTTCTGTATCTGCTTTTCAACTTCTGTTTATGTTGTTGTATGTTGGTCTCAGACCATAATAAAGATTTGGTTGGTTCCAAAACCCTCTTCTCCATGTTGTAGGGTAGACATGAAGGGATGAAAAGGGCAGTTGTATGTTAACTATGGTTGAGACTTTTCCACAGTGAATAATAATAATAAATTGTACTGGATAGAATGGACTGTTGATCACTTTAGTGTATTTTGGTCTCGTCTTTTTCCTGCCTATTCCCCACAGATTTTATTAGGTTCAAATGGGAGCAACTTTGAGTCTGCATTTGGGGGGCGAGGGTAGTGATTCCTTTGGTAGAAGCTGTGAAATAGGTTATCAATATTGTCTTTGGGGAGTTTCCTCACTGCCTCAATTAGAATTGATCAGTGCTCCAGATCATGATGTCATGTACCTCTCCAGAGCCTTTAGTATTTCTTATTCACTGCATACCGTTAGCTTTCCCGATGGCTTAGTGGTTAAGGTGCTAGGCTTGGAGCCTGGAAAGATGGGTTTGATACCCAAGAGTTGTACAATGGGGGACATGAGCCTCATTCAGGCATCCCCTGCAAAAATCCTTCGAACCCAAAGTAATCTCTGACATGAAAATGAATGACTACATACCATTGATTCTGTAAGACTATGACAGGGCTCTGGATGGGGTTCAGCTCCAAAAGAAGCATTAAGCAGAAGTTCCAATAAAATAAAAGCAAAGCAATAATAAAGGCTAAATAACTGTTGGGCATAGACATTTTTCTGTATCAGGCCCACTAAAGTGAATGAAATCCTCACAAGAGGAAAGCAGTTATATGAAGCAAAGCACTGTTGATCAAAGACTGTTGTGAGCCCCCACTGAAATACATCCTCTTTGTAACACCCATTCATTTTCATGGGACTTGCACTTAAGTTGGCCCCTGCAGTTTTCTGTGTCAGATCCAGGATGAAACACCAGTTGAGGTAACCTTTCTTGGCTAATTTTTCCAAGCCCGCTCTCACTCTGCAAGTTCACTGTCACATTGAATCGTACTCCCTGCGAATTGCAGGAAATGTACAAGAACGTGCTGCCACATTATGTTAACCAACAGGATACTTGGGAAGTGTCATATCACCACATTACTTGTTAAGTTGGTTTGACATTACAATCACAACATGACAGTTTACTAAACAAAGGATAAAACCCTTGTCTTCTTATGTCAGGTTGAATTGCAAATGAGTACCAAGTTCTGTTGTTGTTTGTTTACAAGACATGCTGTTTTGTAGGATTATATCCATCTCATGCCCTTAGGATGGTCATCCCTCTTAGACTTGTTGTTGTGATTTCTTGTGTTACTGATGTACTTACAAGAAGAGGTAGCAGAGTAGCTGGTAAAATGACATGGTAAAATGAACATTCCTTTTGATGTCTTTCTTTTTCTTCTTGTTTTTAACTATTACAAGACAAGAAATAAGCTTATACTGGCAATAAGAAATACAAGGCTAACCCTATTCTTTTATGCCATGTATCAGCCTTAACTCGAAGATTTAATGACACTACGCACCATTTAAAGCAGATCGCAACAGCAAATCCTCTAGGAAGAATTTCTGGTTTCACTGCCTTCATTTCATGCAAGGACCCCCCACAGACTTACAAATGGTGCTTTGCATGCATTACATTGCTTGACTGGTTATAAAATGCACAAGTTAGCCTTGATTTATAATGAATAGATCAGTGCACACTGTGCCAAACCATTGTGGGTCTGATAATCAGTCCATGGAGTTGGCAGTGTTATGGAGGAGATTAGTAAGGGTAAAGATTTTTGTGCTTCCTGAGAAATTGATCAAAAGGATCGATTAACACATACCAATCTTATGGGCTGTAGCTAGAGTTACACTTAGGGCAATGGGAAAGGTTGAATTTAAAAAACATTGTTCATTATTTCTCAGCAGACAGGATGACACCAGTGTTATCATTGCTCTGATGACCCACACTGCATTGGATATTATTAATGTATTATACTACATTTTTTATGGATTTAAAGCAATATTTTCCAACCTTTGGTTTTTGTACTTCAATTCCAAGAAGGCTGTCAATGCCTCAAAGCAATGTATAGTTGAACAATGTTAACAAATTTAATGCATTCTCTGGGATCTTTTGTACTATGAAAAATTTGTAAAGCAAATTTCCCGCAGGAATGCATTGAATGCAATTTCTCATAGGAATGCATTTAAAAACAAAATTTGTTAACCAAAACTCGGTTACCCATAGGAATGCACTGAAAACCAATTAATCCGTTCCGGGGGAAAATTGTTAACCAAGCCACTATTTTCTATGGATTTCCTTTTGTTAGGCGATTTTTGTGTTAACCAAGCCATTTGTTAAGCAAGGTTCCACTGTACTAACTTAAGCTTCTGGGAATTGAAGTCACCCTGTGGGGTGTGGGGCCTACGTTGGGAACCACTGGTTTAAAGGGTTCTCCCCAAACCTCCTACTGTTACCTATGATTATTAAATTTGAAAGTCCATGCAATTCCATGGACCAATATACTGCATTGGACTACAAGTTCTCCTTAGGGTGCACACACAAATACAAAAACCACATGGCAATAAAATCAACTTTAAAAAAACTATATCCTAATTTATTTCTGCATCATTATTATTAACTGCATTAGTATTGATGCCTCCCTTGCCGAAGCGACGCCGGGTGGTTCACAGTTAAGATCAGAACATTCAACATATAAAAACATCCCCATAACATAAAGTTACAGGAACACTTAAAACTTTTAAAAACCATTTAAATTACTATCCCTATGAAACTAAAACCTGGACAGCCTTATTTATATAAACCAGTGAGGGGGTGTGTGTCACGCCAACAGCACCCCACACCTGCTGAGCTAACCATGTGATGTTTCTTGAGGATGCAGTGTCAGAATATTGGACCTCAGAACTGTCCATAACCACCACCCCACTTGCTGACTTCAGCCCTCCAACTACTGTATCTGATGAAGAAATACGTGTCTGGGGACATTAGCAAAGATGCAACGAAAGGGTATGATGATATCTTAACCTCTGAAGCACAGGAAAAAAACAGAGCCAGAGACCTTTATTGAATGATTTCCAAGCAACACTGAAGTGCTAAAACTCAAAATGCAGGACCTCATAGTTGTGCGTAAGTGAGGAAATGGGGATAAAAGACTACTAGTTAAAACCGAGAGTGAAGCCTATCCTGTAATAGAATGGACCCCCAAGTTCTTAACATATCCAAAATGGAGTTAACCTGGCTCTTCTAAGGTCTAGAAGAAGCCACACAGTTTGCAAAGTGCAAGGAAAATTCCTTTCTGTTCTTATCTCACAGGTGCCTGACAGTGGCATGTGTTGTGGTTACAGCTCATAGAAAAGAATGTAAATCTCATGTTGCAGAGGGGCCCAGCAAATGTTATGGGAACCTTGCTTTGCTTATGCTTATGCAATGCTCTGATTGACTATATGGAAATAAGTCAGACCACTTCTGTCTATCGAACTAGGCAGATGGGATCAGTAGTTGCTGATGCTCCAGTAGTGGCTAGTGCTCTGGGGATCCAGACACTAGGAGTGCAAGATGTGATAGCCTTCTAGGCCCATTCTCTTAGGAGTTAAAATGATCACTTAGGAGTAGGGAATTAGGTTTCTTTATTTTAGGGAATAGAGGCCTAACTGAATTATTCCTCTGTATGCTATTTTGATTAGTATTTTCACTGTTAAAAGATTGGCTGAAGATTTGTAGAGATTTAGAGAAAAGAAAGCCACTTTTTTTACAATTGAAATTAAACTGGTTTCAGATTCTCCAGATAAATAATTGGAATAAGAGATTCTTATCTTATAATTGTCTAGACAGACAACTTACAACTTTTGAAAAACTCTTGGTTGAAATAAGAAAAGGAAATATGGGAATTAAAGGGATAGTCAGCAAAATTTATAAGATAATGAACAAACGAGGGAAAATTCAGGAAGTTTTAAAGAACATTTGGGAACAAGATCTTAATAAGACAATTACGGAAGAGAGTTGGCATAGAAAATGGAAAAAAAGAATAATGAGAACTATGTCTGTAAGAGTAAAAGAACATAATTTCAAGATGCTTTGGAGATGGTATCTGACCCCAATTAGACTGCATCAAATAAATAAGGAAATAAGCAACAAATGCTGGAGGTGCAAGCATTCAACTGGGACATATGTACACATGTGGTGGAATTGTAATGTGGTATCAGAATTTTGGGGTAAGGTTGAAAAAGAAATTGAAAATATAATGGATACGCGGTTAGAATTGGGACCAGATACGGCATTGATAACAAATGTGGATAAATATAAGATAAGTAATGATGGTAAAGAGCTGATGGCTGTGATGCTGTCCGCAGCAAGACAATGTATAGCAAAAAATTGGAAAAGTAACGTGACATTGAATACACAAGATTGGTACAAGGAAATGTGGGAATTAGCTCTTAACGATAAATTGACATGGGAATTAAATGTTAAGAAAGGCATAGTTCAAGTAAACGGATTTTGGGGAATCTGGAGGAAATTTGTGGAATATGTGATTGTTGAAAATAAAGGAGTTAACCCTGTACCAGAACAAATTAATTTTTGGAAAATGTAAATGGATATACCCTCCTGGACATTGTACATAGCACAGAGGTGAATTAAGTAATGAAGAATATATGTTGTAGATATACAGAGGTATTAGAATTATTGGTTGAAGAGAGGTGATATAAAAGTTGAAAAATATATCATAGCTTTCCATTTTTTTGTATTCAATGTATATTAAGTGTAGTACTCTTGTGAAATCTTTTTTGTATTGTATGTCTGTTTTTTTATTGTTTCATTTTTATTGAAAATTTATAAATAAAGAATTTAAAACGAATAGTTATTTTTGTATCCAGTTACAAGAAGAATTTTTGCTTTTTATGAACTATGCTCAATCTTCAATAAACAACAATTAATTTTACAACATCTCTTTATTGGGATAAGAGGGTAAGATCAAAGTAAGTCAAACGCCACCCGACAATACCACTATTTCTTTAACTCTCCCTAATTGGTTTCTCTGGGCCCTGCAGGCAGATAAGCCCCAGTGGTTCTCAGCAGCCAAGGATTTTTGGCTGGAAGTCCTTGAGGCTTTTTTGGCCCCACAGTCTAGGTAAGTTCCTAGGGAGATCCTAAACAAGAATCTCCTGGAAGAGAACTGCTCTTGGAGAGGCCTGGGCAAGGGCTGGGCAGCTTTAAGCTGGCATACCCAATGTTGTCTTATATTCAGTGGAGCAAAGACATTGTGACTAAAATTAGTGCCTTAACAGGCATTCTCTGTGATCAGGAATGATGCTGTACAATTTCACCAATTGTGCTTGAATACAGCACACCAGCCATAGACCTACTCTTTGACTTTGTATTGTAGGGGCAAATCTGATGGAATGTTGGACTGCTTGGGACCAGCAAGGGTACAAATCCAGAAGTTAAATTTTCAGTATGTTAATCAACTCAAATTAGCATAATCAAGATTGTCATAGTTTATCACAGCATTATCATATGCAAATTAATGTTCTACACATGAAATTCATTTTTAAAGCAAAGTACTTATGCAGAAGCAGACAGCGCTGGCTCTTTGGCTATGAAACAGAGATGAGTACTGAAACTAAAAGTCAGATATGACTGGCTTTTGAGCAAGGGTGACCTTTACTTGAAACATACTGTTTTCCTTGTTTCCTTCTATCACTATCCTTGCTAAGAGACACCTGCTTGTCTGATGGAAAACACATTTTCATGTCAAAGTGTATCAAAAGGTCCACTAAATTACCCTTTGTGACCTTGATGCAAATTTAATCTGTCACAGTGCACACACTTCACCTCCAGTCCCATCTTTCTGCCATCTGGTCCCATAAAAAGTCAAGCAGATATCTTTTCATTCACATGGAACTTGCGGAGTGACCTTGGCAGTGGTCTAATCTATATTGGCAGATTCAAGATTGAGAAAAGAGCAATACAGACAGAACTGCTGGTTTCTTCTATTGATCAGAGGCTTGACTGAAAGCTCATTATGAGCAGAAGGAATGTGTCAGACACTTCTCTGACACAAGTACTGAAAGGAAGACAAATAAACAGAGAGGTAGCAGCAATACTACTTTTGAAAGAGATGACAGAGAAGGGTGGCAGAAAAAAAGTTATTCATCACCAGATTAAAGCTCTATCAAAAGAGGTGTGTGCATGTGCAACAATTGCATTAATTCCAGTTCCACCCAATCTTGAAGACTCTTGAAGACTAATGATGAAAGTCAGCAGTTTTGTAACCCAAGTTAAAATGTATATTCTTCTTGTCATTCTGTGTCATCTAGGTCTTTCCAATTTATAAAGCTCTAATAGGGTTTCTGAGGTATGTGAGATATTCGAGGAAGAGTTTACCATTGACAAGAGTTTCTTTGCCTGAGCAGAGATCTGAATTTATTATTATTATTATTATTATTATTATTATTATTATTATTATTATTATTATTATTATTATTATTATTATTATTATTATTATTATTATTATTATTATTTATTCAATTTATATGCCGCCCTACTCGGTGCAACCGACTCAGGGCGGCTCACAAAACTCACAAATATAACATTCAACACTATAATCAATTAATAAAACATTTCAGCAACACTTCAAATAATACAAAATCAAAATCAAAAACATATCAGAAATCCCCAATCCCCAATCACAGTTACAGTTCAAAATCCCCAGAGTCCCCAATCATAATTACAAATTACACAATATCAGGTCATCATAAAAGCACAGCTGTCGGCATTCTTCTGCTCTGGGCCAAGATGGCGAGGCCGAAATGGCGACGCCTGGAGTGAGGGTGCGAGCGTCCTCTCGCCAGCAGGAGCGTCCTCTCGATACCTGCCACCGACGGTCTTTGATGGTGAAGCCTGGAGGGGGCGGGAACGTCCTCTGGGCAGCCACAGCTGTCAGCATTCTTCTGCTCCGGGCCGAGATTTAGGTCTCCTGAATCCTTCTCTAACATTTTGTGTGCTATGCCACATTGTCTTCACTTCTTTTTGTTGTTCAGTCGCATAGTCGATTCCAACCCTTTGCGACCCTACGCACCATTGTCCTCCAGGCACCTCTGTCCTCCACCATCCTCAGCCTGCCCAGCTCTGTGCCCACTGCATCCACAATACCATCTAGCCATCTCATTTTTGGCCACCCCCTTCTTCTTTTGCCCTCCACCTTTCCCAGCATCAAGGCTTTCTCAAGTGAATCCTCTCTTCTCATTTTATGTCCAAAGTACTTCAGCTTCATCTTTACTATTTTACCTTCTAGGGAACAGTCAGGGTTGATTTCTTCTAAGACTGACCTATTTGTTCTCCTCGCTGTCCAGGGGACTCTCAAAAATCTCCTCCAACACCACATCTCAAAGGCATCTATTCTTCTGCGCTCAGCTTTCCTAATGATTGAGCTCTCACAACCATACATTGCCACTGGAAATACCATTGCTTTGACTAGACGAATCTTTGTTTGCAATGTGATGTCTCTACTTTTCACTATGTTCTCCAGGTTTCTCATAGCTTGTCTCCCAAGAATCAGTCACCTTTTTATTTCATGGCTGCAGTCACCATCTGCAGTGATCTTGGATCCTAGGAAAGTAAAATCTGTCACTGCTTCTACTTCTTCCCCATCTATTCTCCAGGGACTGATAGGACCTGTTGCCATTACCTTGGTTTTCTTCTTCTTACTCAGATATAAAAGAACCTCCATCTTTGCTAGCACTTCCCCAGCAGTGGGGAAACAGGGGTTGTTTTTTTAGATACTCCTAAAGAGTGACTGATATAGTATTTATCAGAAACAGAACTTCCAAAGTTATTTTTTAAAATCAGTTATTTCCTATTGTTAGTTAAAATATTTTTTTTAAATGTTTGTTCTCAATACTCAATACTCAGAACACTGTAAAGGGTAATTGTAGAAGACCTTTGCCAAGATGAAGAATTTTAGGGACATGTTCCCTCTGTGCCCAGTGGTTAGAACTCTGCTATAAATTGCTAGAAATCATTCTCTTTCCCATGACTGCATTGTCTATGGGACAGGAGGTTGCTTGGAGAAGTATAACCCATTTTCCTTACAAACTCTGGGTAAATGCTCAAGGTTGGTCATCTGGAAACAAGAGTGCTCAAGCTAGGCACTATGGAATATCTTTATGCATAATTACCTGGTTCTCGTATCATTGTATATTATTGAGGTGTTATTCTATCATCTTGGCAGTTAGTGAAATGTAAGCATAAAAACATGGCTGTACATTAGAATGCTTAATAAAGAAGTGCACATATTATGGTCTCTAAATGTATAAAAAGGGACTGGACATTCTTATTTGGAGATCTTCAGTGTATGTATAGATACTAGGAAGACCCTGAGCATCTACTAATTCCAGAGGTTGCTCATTTGGTACTCTCCAGCATCTCACAGCAAACAGAGAGGGTGGGAGGTCAATCTCTCTATTTACTTTCCTGTTACATTTATTTTTATATTTACTTTGCACCTCTGCTTTTCTGCTGTCTTTTTTATATATATTTTCTTGCCTTAGCCTCCCTAGTGTGCTCAATATTCCCAGATTCAAAAACAATCTTGCCTTTATGTATTGCACTCTTTTATTTTGTTTTGCTCATTTTCCATTACTTTCTTGAGGTGGGCCACTTAGGATTGATAAAGCTTGGGGAGGGGGGGGGGAACTGGCATGAAAAAATTCTCAAATAATCCACTTTAAATTCCAAAAATAACTGAAGCTCATACAAGATAAGTTAATTTCTACTTGTTTGGCTAATTCTGTGAAGTAACTTTATTTCACCAAGCAATAAATGTGCCATCAACAATTCATTCACTGTACTATTTCTTCCCTCATGGACAATAATGTTTTTTAAAAAAAAAAAAAAATCTGCAGTACCTTAATCTGTGATCCAAATGGTTTTCAATGTATGTTCCACCACAATAAGTCAAGATGCATCTGTAGCAGGTTGTACACAGCTGATATTCACCATTGTCAATAAGTTAGACATTTTGATTTGAGCTCGCTTGCCCCAGACATCATCAGCTATTGTGATTTATTATTGTTTGTTGTGTGGCATTGTTGTTTGTTCATTTAATTGTTTCTACCCCACCCAGAGTGGGAAACATCCCAGATGGGTTGTATAAAAATGGAATAAATAAAATATTCACTTCATAGCATCACAGCTGATATTTCAAGTGCTAATTACCAAGGTTATACATTGTACCTCCACTGAAGTACACTGAATACTGAGAATTATAGCCTCATGCAAGGATTCCTGAAAACACTAGCATCTCTTTGAAGGGTCCAGACATTATTACAATAACTTCGTCATCATTATGTCTCACTTTACCTGCCTGCTGCTAATCCACTCATTGCATCTGACTTCTACAGCCAAAACCATTGGATAATGAAATTTTTCATTTCATTTCATTTCAGATTTATACCCTGCCTTGCTCAGGCGAACCTGACTCTAGGCGGCTTACAAAGTATAAAAAATAACATAACAGTCACAGATATATAACCTAAGTGCACTAAGGTCCTTGAGTCTGCCAGCCATCTCTTTTACAACTCAGTTATTCTGCCAAAAATATATTGTAGTTGGTGCAGGTTTATTACCTTTATTTTCCCTCAGTGTATATTGCAAAAAAGCTTTCCAAATGTCCCAAAATCTATTTTGTTTTATTAACCCCCTTTTTATGTTTAATTCCCATGTAAGTTTTTCATTAAGTGCCATATCCCAAACATCGGTATACCATTTGCTAAGTTCTAAGTTCATAGCACCTTTCCAATTTCTGGCCACTTGTTGTCTTGCCAAAGTTAAAAAAATAGTTAATAACTCTTTTATATTTTCCTCTAAGTTCAATTCCTCTAAATCTGTCAATAAAACAATTTTTTCATTCAGCTTTAAATTGAGGTCTAAAATTTTTGCTATTTCTTGTTCCATTTTATGACAGAAATTGGAAATAATTTTGCAATCCCACCACATATGTTTGTATGTCCCAATTTCCTGATGACATCTCCAACATTTTTGTAATGAAATGTGTTTTGTAAGCCCAACTGGCAAAATCGTATGACCTGGTGTCTTCTCAGATTATTGCATTAGAGGAATCATCTGAGGGAACAAGTGTTGGAATTTCTGTGTCCCTCCATTAATCAGGACACATAAGTTATGGGACTATGTGTATTTTTAAGTAGTATGAATAGATACTAGGAAGAAGTACCATGACTTTTGACCTTTTCTTTCTTTCTCTCTTTCTTTCTTTTTAGTGGGATAATAACATATGTCATGGTATATGAAAGCATACTTGTATATATGAGGAAGAGAAAGTCAGTAATCATGTTATTTTACTTCAAAAGTGACAAGTCAGATCTTTGGGGATTCAAATTTCTTCAGGGGAAA
This sequence comes from Furcifer pardalis, assembly GCA_030440675.1. Taxonomy (NCBI): domain Eukaryota; kingdom Metazoa; phylum Chordata; class Lepidosauria; order Squamata; family Chamaeleonidae; genus Furcifer; species Furcifer pardalis. Next base: position 131,551,684 of record CP126893.1, on the reverse strand, counting down.
AAAACACATTTTGAAAAGTATTTAAAAACTGGCACAAAACCTAAAAGGGAACAAAACACAGATAGGACATTACCTGCCACTGCAGCCTCCATTGTGCCTCTCCTGTTCAATTGAAAGGGAAATGTTCTCTTTTTCAAAAATGCTACCAGTGCTGCGTGTGACAGTGACAAAGTGGCTCTTCAAATGATCAACTCTTTTTAAAATGTATAGCTTTTCCAAAAAAAGAAATAAAGAGAAATCAGCTGGATAAAATTAGGTGGGGGGAAAACCCAGACATCAAAAGAAAGAGAAGTGTCAGAGAAAGACTCTGGGGACAGGTATCAAGCTTCCAAATGAGCAGTCAGATACTGTGTGAGCAGCTGATATATCCTGTTAAATGTCAGTTTCATTAAAGGTCACTGGCTATATTGATTCCTGAAAAAGTTTTAACATAACCTGCTCTGTCAAGCAATTCCATCACACGTTGGATCAGAGAGCAAAACCATTCCAGCACAGATTGGGGGGGGGGGGAAACAGGTGTGGAATTCAATTTGCTTCTAAGAGTTTAAAAATGTTAAAGCATCACATAGGTGGCATTTGTAGCAGGAGGGAGGGGGCAGGGATTCAAAATGCCTTTTAAAATAGTCATGCCAGGGATAGGATAAATGTAAAATTAAGGAAAATTCAGAGTTGGATTAGAGCTGTGATTTTCAAACTAGGATTTTGCACCTTCTTAGCCTCTTTTTCCGGCTTGGACTTAATGACCTCATAGGCCCATTCCAGCTCAGTTATTCTATGTATCTATGATTCTAAGGAACTTGCAATCCAACAACATTTGAATGGTGGCCATTTGGCCACTACCTGTTAAGTGAATTGTGGTTGATGACACTGAGGACTTCTTTTAAATCCATGGCTCAATATAAACAGTTTTATTCTCAGTGAGTACCTGTATTTGTTTGGTTGTACAACATCCTTATGGCCTAAAAGCAGGATGTTAGACATAAAAACACAGCTGGGAGCCAGAGATGATCTTCCTCACTACCTTGAGTCCATCTCTTCACAGTCTCCAAACCCCACCTTTACCAGCCTGACCAGAAGGATATCATGGTCAACAATATTGAAGGTCCAAATGGTGAGGGGGGTTGGCCAGGATGGGGTAAGGCAAGGAAAATTCATTTACTTGAGCTTTTCTCATGGAAGGAAGACATTTTTATCCCTTTGAGGCTTCAGAGTTTTAATAATTTTACACTTGCAGTACTTGGATTACTTACTTACCCTATACCTATGGTACTGTTCATGCAATGCTGACACTGCCTCTGATATATATATTTTTAAACATCTAGAAAAATATCACCAGAGGTTTCAGAAAAACCATTCCATATCCATTTTTAATGGGCAGAGGGGTTCATTATGGTGTTTGGATTATCTCAGTAAAAATTAGTGGAACTCATAGTTTCCATTATAAGACATAGCTGATATACTTTTTATCTTTTTCATTTGGTAGAGATTGTTCAGTATCAAGATTTCTACTAAATTACACTAAAGGTCAGCTTTAAAATTAAACCCATAATTTTATTGGACTGTTCCTCTCCAGAGTACAGAAACATGTTTCTTTACTGCATCTGTATTATTGGATTTTTTAAAAATCACACTTCAGTGGTTTCCAGTACCACACATGAGAAATTGTCAAATGTCAGCAACAACTCAAACAATAACACAGAGATTATTGAAGAACTGTTGTTAACAAGTTGCCTGTTGTGAAACCCTGCTGAGCAAAAGAACCTGATTCTACAATAAAGAAGCCGAAGGAGCTAAGATCTGAACTCCAAAACATTATTAATTATCACTGTATAGGAGTGCAGAGCAAATCACATGTGATGTTTGTTCAAATTTTTTAAAATTCTTCTCTTCTTCCTCTTATATCAATTTGGGTGTCAAATGAATTTTTTAATTTATGCTTTTAAAAATATATAAATCATTTACCCACTCTGTGCAGACATCCAAGACCGTTTTTCTTAGCAGTTCAGAAAATAATAGCAATGATTGTATCCCCTTTTTTAATTCCATCAGTAATTGTAGAAATATTCAAAAGTTGAAATACTCATTTTTAACACAAAATCAGATATTTTATTAGGCTGGAGTGTTCTCAATAGAAGCTTTTTATTCCTAAAGGAACAGACACTAAATCAGTCTTCTGTCTCCCTGCTTTGAACTGGTATAAATTCAACCAAAGCAACTTTTGTTTTTTTCAGCAGGAAGGATAGTTAGTTCCTCTAATTGGCTTTTCGTTTTTAAAATGGTTTCCTTGTTTTTAATAAATTCCCCTTTCCTCTTCTTCTCACTCTCACCTCTTCATGATTGGATACTTCTGGACTGTATCAATGGCATTTTAACATGTTAGAAATAACAATAACAATAACAATAACAATAACAATAACAATAACAATAACAATAACAATAACAATAATAATAATAATAATAATAATAATAATAATAATAATAATAATAATAATAATAATAATAATAATAATAATAATAATAATAATAATAATAATAATAATAATAATGGGGCTTGAGAGGCTGGGTATGATCATCTTGGCTGCTAGATATTCCTTTACTTCCGCAAACTCTCTCCAGCCTTAATGTCACCTCTCCTTCTTGAACCCAGGGTCTGCCATGCTTTCTCCTGATAGACACCGAGAGTCTGAAGTTCTTTAGTTTGGTAGCGTGTAAGGCAGAGAGCAAATAGTGCCTGGGTATGCCTGTTAAATAGACTTCAACACAGCCAGTTAGTAAATCTCACAAAGAGCTTTATTTTTCCAATAAGCACTTCACAGAAGCAACACATAATAGCATACCTTAGAATAGATAAGAGTCCAACAGAGTCTCAGATTTCCAAGATAAGATTGGCATGGCCTTCATTCCATTTCCATCCAACCCCAAGGGGCTCATGCCTCCTTTCCATGAGAAAGCATTCCCCAAAGTGAATATGGGTTCATGCCAAATGAACTGGGTAGCTCAGCATTAGAGAACCGTCTTCTGTCTGAAATCCTCTGGTTTATATAAGCAAAATGAGTAGTCCCCCTCCTACAAGAATTTAATGATCTCACCCTATTTACATCGTATGGAACTTTCTCGAAGGTTCTAGAAGCTTCTTGAAGCTTCCCTGACCACATGAATGCATGAGGTCATTGGAAGACATCTAACTGTCCAACTTATCTGAGAGGGATCTAAGATAACCAAAGAAAGAATGCAGTTGCCTTAGTAACTTACTGTCGGCCTAAAATCCTGACAAATTTCATGTCAGAAATTATTCTGGGTTGAAAATTTTTTTGCTGAAGAAACTCCACTCAGGGAATGTCTCTTCATGTCTCCAAGAGCTGGGACAGAGACAGGTGCTCAATCCATCATACAGTAACTGGGTCTTGAACTGCCAACTTGCCAGCCTTCCAGCTAACAAGGCAAGCTTCTTATCCACTGAGCCACTAAAGCCGTGTGTTAGAATTAATGAATTGATAGTTCTGAGTGGGTCTTCTCAAACGTGACTGGTTAGCAAAAAATATAACATATGGGGAAGGGCAATTTCAAACAAAACCTTCTAGCCCAGGGATTCTCAACCTGTGGCCTGCGGCACCATTTCATGTTCCCCCTCCAACTACCTCCACCACACCAGGAAGTGTCATGTGGTGGAGGAAGGGCAGAATGGCCATCTGGCCCCCGAAGCTGTCTGAGGGAATGTGACCCAGACTCCAGCTTTAAAAGGTTGAGAACTCCTGTTCTAGCCCAAGTGATGAAATTAAATGAATTCTGGCAATGGATATCCATGCATGTCCTTCCAAGGGGGAAAATCACAACAAAATAGCTTGAAACTGTATTTGTATCCCCCCCCCCCAATTACTTTCTAATTTATGTGTAAGTGGGGTGGGAGAATCCTTTGCCTGTTCATGGAAGTGGCAGAGACAGGTGACAGGCTGGCCTCTCTTCCTACTGGTGATACCCTACCCTTTTCTGTAATGGTTGAAATAATATTCCCTGGGCTAGTTTTGGGAGGGTCAGAATAATCCCTAGGGTCAGGGCTTGAGTGTGCTGGGGCATGGGAGACAGTAACAGTCTTTTCAAAAGAGGTGGCATCACATCTCTGCTACCAATTCACTGGCTGGCCTTCAACTTAGCCTTTATCTTCTTGGTCCAAGGTGACTTTGCCCCCCAAAAATGGAAAGAGAGATATTCCCATCGGGGTGCCCAGGCAACCATGGGAGGGTGCTGGACAGGAAGCACCACCCACTCACTGAAGCAAGGTGGCAGGGCATCCACCAGTCCAGCATGGGCTTTTCTCCTCCATGGTGGCAACGAGAGCCCTGCAAAGCTCAGTGCTCCTCCAGCCTCTGGACGCAGAAGCGGGGAGGACAGGGAAAAATTTGCTCCATGATGGGTGGTGCATTTGCCACCATCCATGAAAAAGGGGGGGAGCATGCAGCAAGAAGAGTCTCTTAGAGAAGGAAAAAACTCTCACACCACCTCCTTTTCCGTTTTCCTCAGGCTCTTAAGAAGCCCCACATGCCTCTCTCTCTCTCTCTCTCTCTCTCACACACACACACACACACACACACACACACACCTTGGCTAGAACTCCCGGGTTCATGTTGTCCCCTCCTTCATGTGTTTCTGCCATTGCCCCTCAGAGCTCCAGATCAAAGAGACCAGGACCTACTAGTGCTATTTACTTTGCTAAGCAACAGAATTTTGACCAGCATTTCATTTATTACTTTCCCAGTTCTCTCTAACATGCTCAGAGGAAAGTATATAGAGTGATATGAATAAAGATTCCTGCTCATATATAGTTCCAGCTTTTTCATAGTTAATGTTCCTGTGGAAAATTTATATACAGTTGTACCTCGCTTAAAGAGCTGCTGCCCTCCCCCGCCCTCACCACTGGCTGGAGTGGAGGGCTTTAAAAGCTGTCGACCAGAGCCGGGACACCGAGGCTGCTGCCCTCCCCCGCCCTCACCACCGGCTGGAGTGGAGGGCTTTAAAAGCTGTCGACCAGAGCCGGGACGCCGAAGCTGCTGCCCTCCCCCGCCCTCACCACCGGCTGGAGTGGAGGGCTTTAAAAGCCATGGATGCGGTGGAGGACATTGGGCCTGGCCCTCGTTGGGGACGTTCAAACAGCAATGACTTTTTGAAGTGGCTGGAGGGAGGCCACCTCCATGTTTGGCCCCGGGACTCGTCCATCTGTGTATGAACTGTTGTTTTTTATGGTTAAGGTGAGAGCCCTGACATTGTCGGATCATGTACTTTATTTTTATATTGTATCCTATTATTGAAACTATGTTATGTATATGTAACTGGAACTGTACCCTGTAACCTTATTTTGCAGTGTCGTTTTGTTTTGTTGCACTGCTTCATGTATTGTTATATTTATTGCATTATACTGTATGATTTTTGATTATATTTATTACCTCTGATTGTCTGATATGTATGGTTTCTGTAAACCGCCCTGAGTCGGTTGCACCGAGTAGGATGGTATACAAATCGAATAAATGAAATGAAATGAAATGAATGTGTTCCACAGGATTGCTCTTTAAGCGACTTTGCTCTTTAAGCGAAACACCATTGTAAATGACCAATTGTGGGGGAGATTGCAAACCTCGATTTATTTGTTAAGCGAGTTTTTGGTAGGTTTTATTTGTTAAGCGAAACGAACATTCAGAGAAAATTCTGCTCTTTAAGCAAGTTACTCTTTAAGCGAGACGCTCTTTATGCGAGGTTTGACTGTATATACATCAACATCTCCTGTGCAGATTCATTGCTCTCAAAGTAGAGAAAGGACAGAAGAGGAAGAAATTTGATGCTCCCCTCTAAATGTGATGGCAGGGAGCATAACAAATGAATTAAGCTCAAGCTTCCCTGAAAGAAACACAGAGAATGGCCACAGAGGTCTCAATAGGATCATATGAGGAAAAGAAATCCTGGAAGTATTGGAGTCCTGAATCTCAATTCTGTAGGTTAAAGTACCATTATGAACCTGGAGAGTTGTGAGTATGGTTTATCCACTTTCTTGCAAAACCATCTCTCTCAATATAAAGTAATTACTGAACTTCATGGAAACTTTAGCAAGAAGGAAACATTTAATGCCCCAATGGAATCAGGAATAAAATGTTTCCTTTTAATCAACTTCCTTTTATTTGTAGTGAAATGTGGGATGTACAAAACCTTTTAGATTAGTTTTACAACTGTTGTAATGTCATGCTGCTTAAGTATCCCATTTCAAAGCATTTTCTCAGCAAATATCATGCTGGATTTTCTCCTTTTCTTCCCAGGTACTGTAATGTTATTACCTGAATATTAAATACTGCTTTATTCAACTCTTTCAGAAAAGGAACCATAAAACTATGGAAGCAGTAGCAAGTTGTGAACTCAAAACCAAACTTTTATCTCCATGGTACAAAAACCTATCTTTCTGGGCTGCAGATCTCCAAATACCCCAGCTAATAGCCTTGCCCACCAACCAGTGGTGGACTGTTTTTTCCATGATTCCTGTGTGTTTTCAGGGCTCCAATGGTTGCAGAGGCAGCTCCAAGAGCCTCACTGCAGGCCTGATTAATTGGCACTGCCATCTTGATTAGGCCCACAGGCCGTAGGTTGTGAATCCCTGCTCTAGTTACATTAAAATTTCAAGACTGAAAAATAAAAACACAAGGAATCAAGTTCATATGGTACCATGGTCAAGAACCTGGATATGAAGCAGAACAGTGGACAAGCTTGGAAGCTCCTTAAAAATTTAGGTGGCGATTTAACCCGGCTACAGCAAAACTATACCGTAGTAACAGCAGACCAAATAGCTAGTCAGTTGCTAAAGCATGGGAAAATGCAAGGCAAAAAGGTGCAGGAAAAACCTATCTGACCAGAGGAACAAGAGGGGGATTACTTAATAGCCCATTTATGGCATCCAAATTGGAGGAAGCTGTAAACAGCATGAAACCAAATAAAGCAGCAGGTATTGATGATGTAAGAACAGAACAGATGAAGCCATTTGGTCCCTGCACTTTGGAATGGCTCCTGCAAATAATGAACAACTGCATAGATGAACTAAAGGTTCCTAAATTGTGGAGATGGGCTAGAGTTGTTGCTTTATTGAACCCGGCAAGGACCCAGATGACTCAAAAAGCTACTGACCAGTGTCACTCCTTTGCTATCTTTTTAAGGCACTGGAGTGGATGATTCACAATAACATCTCTGAATTTATTGATGGAAATATCATGAAGGAGCAAGCAGGCTTCAGGCTGGGCAGTGTTGTGGTCAAATTCTTAACTTTACACAACATAGTGAGGATGGCTTTGAAAGAAAGCAAATGGGAGTGGGTTTCATTGACCTAACTGCAACATACGATACTGTCAATCATAGATTATGCTCCATAAAATAAGCTTACCCAACATAGCAAAGTTACTAGGGTCATTGGCAGCTTCCTCCAGAACCTTACTGGGGCACTTAAAAAATTAGGACAGTATTACAACATCAAACATTTGAAGCCTAATCCAAGCAAGACTCAAGTATGTGCTTTCCACCTTCGAAACTGAGAGGCAAGGGCTGTTGACTGTTACGTGGCAGGGGAACCAATTACAGCATTGTTCAACACCAAAATACCTCAATGTGATGCTTGACTGGACACTCTCTTTTAAGCAGCACTGCTTGAATACCAAAGCCAAAGTTAGTACAAGGAACAACATCATCAGGAAACTCACAAACTATAAATGGGGAACTCAACCATCCATGCTGCACACATCAGCTTTGGCCTGAGCATTTTTGCAACAGAGTATGCTGCTCCAGTATGGAACGTATCCTCACACACAAAACAATCTGACATTGCTGTTAATGAAGTCATGCGGATAGTGACAGGATACCTCAAACCTACACCTACAGCTGTTTTGTTTTTGTTTGTTTTTTTCCAGAAGGAAGCACTTGAATGGGTTGAAGATATATGTGTCAAGATGACATGGAGAGGCACTGTTGTCTTTGAGGTTATAGGAGACAGAGTTCACCACTTCGCCTAGGCCCTGAAAGAACAATGAAACTCCTATCCATGTATCTGGGAGAAGAACTTGAGCATGGGAGTATGGTTGTGTCTGTAAGATAACTGTGACTGTGTTGATAAAGTTTTCATATATGACTGGTCCCCTGAATAGGCCATAATGGAATGAAATTGAGCCCTTTGATGCAAAGCAAGCCCTGTGAATCCAGAGAGAACAAACCTATTTACAGCACTACCGTGCCATATTGTTATCATAACCCCTCTCTTTGGAAAAAAAAAACTTTGTAAAACTAATGCTGTTAATGCACTTTCATTCTCCTCACCCCTTTATACTTCTCACCTAATAACCTAGTTGACATTGCTGTTAATGAAGTCATGCAGATAATGACAGAATGCCTTAAACCTACACCATTTGAGAAGATATACCTCCTCATTGGGTATTGCTCCACTTAAGATCAGGAGAGAAGTAGCAGCAGATGCGCAAGCAAGAGGATGACCCTCCACACCCTTTGAACAGATATGAGCCTCAAATCCTCTGCCACAGATCCCGGAAGACCTTTATGGCAAGAACAAACTTCTTGAGGGTACACAAGAGCAAAACCAAATTAGAAGATGGAGGAAGAAACTCACTGAACAAGGAATAATATTAAAGGAGGATATAGCTGAGGAACTCAACCTTCCCTATGTCATTTGCAGGACCCTAAATAGGCTGAGGGTCAGACATGCTCAAGTGGGCTGCTGGTGGACAACAACATACTATGTGAATTTGGAGAGACACAGAGCCCAGATCACCTGCTGGTCTGTTGACTATTACCAGAAACATATAACAATGATGACTTAATTTTGGACAATGACAAAGTCAAAAGGGGGGGCTTCATTTTAACAGTTTAAAGTTTGATATGGAAATGAAGGCAAGTGAAACCTCAGGGCAAAACTGTCTTTTACCATTTCTAGACAAAGGTCTGTCAGTTACTCAGGTACTGTATCTCTCAATTGCCTTTTTTCAAGAAATACAAATTGTGTGTGGCCTCATAAATGTACTATTATCTTAAATATCACCCCTAATTTTGGATTTTGCTTGTAGACTATATACTGAGTGGGATTTTTTCCCCTCTTGAAACAAATACCAAACCATTCCTGTAAGAAGAGGATGAATGAGACTAGTGGTGGAAAAGATTGTATCTGCCATTGATAAAAACTGAACTGTGACAGAAGAGCAAAAATCAAAGAGATGGGGTTGTCCATTTTGTTCAAGCCCATTAAGCATCCAGCCCTGCGGATAGCAGACCATAGGGACAAATTATTGCAGCCTGGAAATTATTTTCCATTGTCCCTTATAAAGTACTTTGAGTTCATCCATCAGGAACATCTACCAGTATGTCAACCCGAAAATGTGGCCTTTTGAAAAATATGTTCAAATACTTTTCCCATCCCTGACTTGTAGGAAAGCTGTTTTCCACTGTCATTGTGACATGCAAACTTTCATACAACTTCCATTTAAGTAATTTTGATTTTGTCCAAGCAATTTTTGCTCCAAAAGGTGACAGCCCTGCAATCTCAGCCAGAGCACACAAATGCTATCACATCCCTATCTTCTTTTTATGTCTTCACATGGCAATGTTCTCAAATAATATTCTAATAGCACCACAGCTTCTTTTTAAACACCAATCCTCATAATCCTTGCTCAGCTATTAAGTGCGATGGCAGACTGAACATGCAGATTTTTTTATCCTTGCTGTGGATAGGAACAATTTCTATCAGTCTTATTGTGTTTCTCACTCTCCTGCCAGCATGCTCTCTCCATCCCAAATCCCTTCAGAACGTTGAAAGTTATTTCTTCTTTCCGCATGTAAATTTTTCACAATATACATTTCCTTACTCCCCCATTGACTAAAGAGAGGTTGAAATGTGCCTTTTTGAAATACATGTATGGTACGGCACATTTTTCCTTCTCTGGGTGGCATCTGAGTCCTTGCAAATTGTGCAGATTTCTAATTTGAAAATAAAAAGGTTTCTAAGGCAAGGTGATCTCTTTCTCATTCTCATGAATGCAAAGTCAATACTTCTATACAAGAATGCAAATCTTACAGGTCTTTTAACCAGACATAAGCTTTCAAACTCTGGTGCTGGAGAACACTTTTGAGAGTCCCCTGGACTGCAAGGAGATCAAATCAGTCAGTTCTGAAGGAAATCAACCCTGACTGCTCCTTGGAAGGAAGCTGAAGCTCAAGTATTTTGGCCACCAACTAAGAAGAGAGAGGCCGTGATGCTAGAAAAGATCAAAAGCAAAAGGAGAAGCAGGTGGCATAGGATGAGATGGCAAGATGGCATCATTGATGCAGTGGGCATAGATCTGAGAAGACTCTGGAGGATGGCAGATGACAGAGGGACCTGGCGTGCTGTGGTACATGGGGTCACAACATGTCAGACTTGTCTGTGCGACTGAACAACAACAAAGACTAGAATTCTTCTCCGTGGCATAACATTAGGCATCTGAAATTGGAGAGCTATCCATTCCCCTCTCCAAAATCCATGCATTCTTTGCTAGTCACAACAGAGAAAACCTGAGCTTTAGCAGGTAAAACAGAAATTGAGATGTTCTGAGCCAGCTGCAAGTTCTTCTGTACCTTGTCCCAGTTACATGTCTCCCTGCTATCTAATTCACTCTCACACAGCCTCAGGCAACTCCAGCTGCTTGACTGATGGCACCCCACCAGCCTTCAGGCAACCATCAATTTTGTATTTAAATCTATGCCCATTAGAAAATGGCAATCATTTAGCTAAAAACTATGTTTTGCAGTCCTCCAGAAAACAATGAATAATTATAGTTCCCTGCAAAGCCAATTGCCTATGCAAATAACTGTATCATTTAAACCAGGGGTGCCCAAACCAGGGGTGCCTTTCGAGCCACGGGCCAGTCACAAGGTTGAGCATGCTGGTCATGTGGTTCCTCCCACTGGAAGCTGAAGTAAAACATGCATATGCATAACTCACCCGCACATGTGCATAATGCTTCCATAAATGATCCATGGCTGTTGTAAATGTGTTTAGGACAGCCGAAGGTCATTTACAGCAGTGTTATGCATGGGTGTGTTATATGCAAGCACATTTTACTTCTGCTTACAGGAGTGGTGAGGGTGACAAGGGCCGGATGATGCAGCCCACAGGCCATAGTTTGGGAACCCCCAATTTAAACCAATGCAAAAGACTGATATGGATCATTCTGTCTTTTATTAAGTGGGGTCGGGTGGCCGAACACCCACCACCCAGCTGCCTCGGACCCCACCCTCCCGGGATTGGGGTGAAAAAAACCACAGACTTCATGGGGAAGGGTCCCCCGCCCAGTGCTTGTTCAGAGGGAAGTGACTGTAACACGTCCATCACAGACATTGATCCCTGGCTCCATCGTGGATGTTGAGCCCTGGGCTCCGTTGTGGACGTCGAGCCCCGGGCTCCATTGTGGACATCGAGCCCCGGGCTCCATCATGGACGTTGATCCCTGGGCTCCGTCATGTACATCAAACTCAGGCTCCATCAGGGACATTGTGGGATTGTCTGTTTTTCGGTTTTGTTACTTGAATTTTTGTAATGTATTTTCCTCATTGTTTTGTTTATAGTATGTCGTATTTATATTGAAATTGTACCACTGTTAGCCGGTCTGAGTCGCTTTCACGAGGAGAGCAGCATATTATTATTATTATTATTATTATTATTATTATTATTATTATTATTATTATTATTATTATTATTATTATTATTATTATTATTATTATTATGTCATTGCCCTTCTGCTTCATGCCTGACAAATGCTTTTTTGCTGTTAACTGCCGTTTAGCATCCAGAGTGGTTTGGAAGACACTGGGAGCCAGAGTGGAAAAAAATAATTCAGGATCAGGACTGCCTACTATACTATTTGCAGATGATTGGCTTTTGCTTCCTCAAAACTCACCCCCATATCCCCAATCTATTACAATGTAATTAATTCACTATTTTGGTCCATCCCCATACTGTGTGATCAACTGACAAAAGTCAAAAGTCAGAGCTTGTGTCAGAGGGAGAAATGTTGTTCAGAGGTTTTCTCACAAACTGGCTTTTCATGCCAAAAAATGGAGACATTTTGTACAATCAAGCAGTAACCTGGAAAGTATACTTGTTTGCTCAAACTGAAATGGAGCTCCCTTCCAAGGAAGTATTCTGAAAGTAGTACTGCTGATTTTGTGGGAGATAAACCTGTTGTTTGAACTAAAGTATAAGTATACCTATCAGCATTATGTTAGACCCATGAGAGGTGCAAGAGGGAAATAAATTAATAAAACAAAGAGCAAGCATCCTCATGCTGGCTGCTGTGAACGAACTTGGATGAAAATGTGGTGGTAGATCTGTTTCATAATCATCTCTCACTTCCCACAATATTTTTTTTACCAGTTACACAGATAACAAAAAAGGGTTTGTGGTTGAAAGTACAAAAAGAAACAGTAATAAAAGGGAGATCTAAATACATTAGCAAGACTTTCACACAACAGTCTAATCAGTGTTTCCCAAATGCTGGTTTTTGGACTTCAATTCCCAGAAGCCTAAGTCATTTCCCCAAAGCACTGATCAGCCAATGTACTGACTGAGGCTTCTGGGAATTGAAGTCCACTACCGGGCTGTGTACCCCTTGTTGGGAACCGACTCTATATCAATAAAATGTAAAAACATGAGCCTTGGTGGTACAGTGGTTAAACTGCTGACCTGCAGCCAGAAGGTTGTGAGTTCGATCCTAACCAGTAGTCAAGGTTTACTCAGCCTTCCATCTTTCCAAGGTTGGTAAAATGAGTACCCAGCATTTGGGGGGCAAAATGCTAATTACTCTGTGAACTGTACAGAGAGTACACTAAGCACTATGAGGTGGTATATAAGTGTAATTGCTTTGCTATTTATTAGCAAGTAAATTTGCATTCTGCTACAAATCCCACCTCACACCTCAGCGTGACGCAGCAGTAACCCTGGCCGTTCAACAGCTATGGTGGTTGGGTGCATTCTTCCTGGCAGGTTCAACCATTCCACAAACCAGTCAAGAATGATTCTCCATTCTGGAACCGTAGGTCAGCTCATTAGGTTTGGGTACTCAGGAATACACTTGCCCAGTGCATTGCTCTAACATGGCCAACTTTGACATGAGCACAGCCAGCTCTGTCGTCACATTAAAAATGGCTAAAGGAGCATTGGAGACATGGGCCTCAGTCCCCCATGCACCATCAGATCCTGCTACGGTAGCGGTAGGACCAGTGGTGGGCAGCAACAGGTTCACACACACCCGGGAAGTGAGGGTAACAAAATTGGGTGGCCTCTGGGCAGGGGGGTGGCAAAATTGGGTGGCCTTCAGGTAAGGGGGATAGTGAAATTAAGTGGCCATGCCCACCTCCCTGCCCTGCCCCATCAGGTTTTTTCCCTGCATGTGGTTCAAGGTTTCCCTTGCTCAAAAGCCAGTCATATACGACTCTAGGGTGCAGTGCTCATCTCCATTTACAGCCAAAGAGCCAGTGCTGCCTGAGTTTGCAGATGTATACATGACCATATGGTAGGCATGACTTGATCGCGCACCTCCTTGGCTCCGCCCATGACCTAGGCTCCACCCATGACCTAGGCTCCACCCATGGCCTAGGCTCTGCCCATGGCCTAGGCTCTGCCCACGAGATAGGCTCCGCCCATGGTGTGGTAGCAATTTTTTTTTACTGCCCACCACTGGGTAGGACCTCCCGATGGTGAAAACCTGCTAAAATCTCATGGGAGATGATGCTTCTGTAACAATATCATTCTTCTGAGTTGCACCTCCCTGGTTGGACAACCCAGGCATCTAGATATGTGTAGATAAGGTAGGATCGAGCCAAGTAATCACTCCAAGTCTCTTCAGGTATTTTAAAAGTATATTGAAATCAAAGCAAAGTTCAGAATAAAACTCATCAGAAGCTTAGAAAACAATTCAGAATAAAGAAATAAAGCAAGCTACTTGTTTAAGGGACAGCCTATGGCTGGGCGGCCAACCATCCCGCATTCTGCGCGGCAATCCCAGTTTGGCGCCAGATTGGGTCTCTGTGCAGGCGCAGTTTATTGGAGCCTTTTCGGCTCCGTTTCTCTTTAACTGCCTGCCGGTCGGAGTGGAAACCGGTGCTTCTGTGATGCAACAGGGGAGGTCCGGTACCATTTTCGAAACAAGGGTAAGTCGAAATTCCCCCTCCCTAAATGGGATTGCCGCACAGAATGCGGGACGGTTGGCCGCCGTAGCCTATGGCCCCCTTCTGGCTAAATAGGCTACATGATTGCAGTTCAAAAGCACAGCATCCAAGAGAGTGTCTTTCACCCCCACCTTTCTCTGTGTTATATCTCCTCCCACAAGATCCTCCTCCCAGCCATTCCCTGAAGGAATTCCAGCCAATGATCTTACAGCATGACATCTCAATCACACATTGGGTTTTGTTTCATCCCAGCCATGAGGTCCACATAGTTTACATTCCATTCTCTCTCCCTCTGATCTGAAATCGCCATTTTGAATGTGGCTAAAGCAAGGGTAATTAGGTGGACAAAAATATCATGAAAAAAGCAGTTTAAAACGGGTCTTATTTCATGACAGCTTCAATCTGCCATGTCAAACTAGATGTATGAAATACGGATCAACCAGGTAACCAAGTAAGTAAGAATTTGCATTGCAGTTTATGCTTAAAAAGTGGTGAATGTTTTCTAAAAAGTCCAATGTAAAACAAACTCTTTCCACCCCACCATAAAGCTGCCTTTGTGGTGATTACGCTAAATGTTTAAACACACTTTTTCACTGGAATAAGAAGTCATTCAATCATTCTGTCTAATTGTTAGGATTCTTTTAACACCTCCTTTATATATAGAGAGAGAGCTTGGCACCATTTTCTTATGCTCAGGTAAATACATTTGTATTTACACATGCTAATTTGTAAAATGGTTATCTCCAGTTCAATTAACATGCATGTTCATGTTAATTGCTACTCTTTTCATTCAACTGTTTGGCTGGCCTTGGCAGCAGCTTAGAAACGAGTTCATTTCTACTTCACATGCAACTGTAGTTGGAGTGAACCAAAAAGATAAATGAGAAAAGTTACTGAACATTCAGCTAGCTTCCCTAATGGGATGAATGGCACAATTTACACTACCGTAGTTTCATGAAGTGCTCAAATCTTAAGCAAGCAATAGACTGAAAAACATGTTATTGGGAAAGGGAGTTCCTATGGTTCAGTTAGAATTAGAGCTCAGGTAATCAAGCTATGCCTGCTGCCCATTTCTCCCCGCCTCCTTGCAAAGGTTCGCCATCACTAGGCTAGAGGAACCTTGGACAATTCTGAGATCCCTGGATGATTTCTAATCCCATCTCTGAACTCACAAACTCTAAGGGAATTGGTGAGAACCAAATAGCAATATACAGTACTAACTGTGGGTCAAGAGGATCTTTGCCAGTAGTTTCCTGTTGGGCTTTAACCAGCCATTTTGAGGGCTCCAGCCACTTCAGTTCTCCGCCTTGGCCTGAGCAAACCTCCTGTGCTGCTCTATCTATTTGTTTTTCCTGAACATAGAAGGATTGAGTTCTGTGCAGACAGGACATGAGGAGCATCAGCCAGTAAATCTTCCACAAAACAGGTATTAAAAACTAGCTTCAGCCCCCAGGCAATGCCTTTAGATGACATCCTTGGTGGAAACACCGCAAAGTTGTCCTTTTTGCCCTTTCTCCTAAATTTTCTATATTCCTTCTCCCTACTTTCCTGGATTTCACTTTGTGTTTTATTTGTAGTTTGTCACTTGTGTAGGTGGGAACTGGCTGAGCAGTGGCCGCCCTGCAAATTTGACCTCACCCTTATATGTGGATTAAATTAATTCATTTCAATAACCTAAGTGTATTTTGTTGTTTAAATTTTAATTAATTTTAATAAATAGTTAACCCGTGTGTCATTAAATTTTTTGATTATCTTTAATTAATTAGTGGAAGGAAGAAACCTTGAGTATTAATCTTGTAGTTAGTTAACAAATTGTGGAAGATAATAGGAACAGAAATAAGGGATCTTTTTCTTAATAAATAGCTCTCTATTACTTGATTATTAATTTAGGCTATTTTTGCCAGTCTGCTTGCACTGGCCTTTATCTATATCCGCCTGGTTGTGTCAGTTCCTGTTGTCTAATAATTTAGGCTGTTTGTTCCAACCCAACTTATTGGTTTATGCTGTATATCAAACTAGGTTTTACTTATATCTGCTCTGTTAGAAATTAGTTCTATATATTAATTTAGACTATCTCCTTGTGTTGTGGATCAAACCCTAACCCATAGTTATCCTTTTAAATACTTAGAGAAAGAATAATTGGAGCAATTTATTTTTAAGGGAACCATTTTATAGCAACAAGAGCAATAATCTCCCTCAGGCAGTTTATAATGCTTGGAGTGACTTTGTGAAGGAACAAATTATTAGAGAAACTTTGATGTTCATTTTGGCATTTTGTTGGATCACATAACCTAATTACTAACCACATATATTAGTTGATTTTTTTATTTTTGGGTCTCTGTGACTAAAGCTAAAATTAGCAAACAAAAGCCACCTGAAAAGGTCGAAATAATAATATTTTTATTGGTTAATTCCTTTTCTATAATTTCAAAACCACCCCAGACTAATGCATATTAATTAATATGCTACTTACTCATCTCTTCCCTTCTCTGTTTTCCCTTTTTCTTCTTTATCTACTTCGTTTTCCAAGGTTATCGATTTTTAACAAACACCCTCCCTCCTATAAACATTATCTTATATTCACTCTTAATTATCTTATATTATAGATGGTGTTTGCAATTTTTTTTTTTAAAAAAAGAGTAGATTTAGAAGGGGAAGGATTAACATATATTAACATGTTATAGTTAGGTCAGTGGACTAGGGAATGGAGAGAACAAAACGGTGATAATAGTACAGAGATAAGATTTTAACTGAGCTAAGAAATCATCAGGAAACTCTTTAAAACAGTATGGGAAGCCGATACAGGAGAGCAAATGAGTGCCAAATTTTAAAAGAATCTATGGAATAAAAGAATTCCAAATACTATGTCTGGAAGGAAAATTATTATAAATTAAAATGGAGACGTTATTTGATGCCAGTTAAATTGAATAGTATGAATCCTAACAGTTCCAATATGTAGTTGCAATGTGGCCTGGTAGTCAGCACCTATTTATATGTGTGATAGGCATGTTAATTGATACATTTTGAAAATTAATTTTTAGAGAAATGAATGATATTCTGCTCAAAGTACAGCAGTATGTTCTTTCTATGTCTAGTCAGGGGTACACAGAAATTGCCTCCAAGAAGATTATTTGTTGGACTGCCCCAAGGAAGTATATTGTCACCAACACTGTATAATATACATACAAATGATCAACCAGTTCCTGACAATTCAAAATTGTTCAAGGAACAAGCTTTGATGAGGAAGCTGGAAAATTTACTGGAGCATTTGAAGAATTAGGACAGTATTAGAGTTGGTGGACAACAACCTTCACTGTGAACGTGGAGAGATACAGAATCCAGCTGATTTACTGGTCTGCCAAATACTGCTAGAAACATGCATTGATGAGGACTTAAGACTGGCCAATGACAAAGCCAAGAAGTGGCTTCATTTTGGCAGTCCAGGGTTCAATCAGGATTAAAGAAGAAGGCCCTGCTCGCAGCCAGCAACCAGCAATGGAAATCATTGACAGCTCCTATTACTGCTTCCCCCTCACAAGAAGAGGGGAAGCACCCCCTCCCTGTAAGTCACTTCATGGCAGAATATGGAGAAGGCATTATGTGCATGAAGTTTATTCCCCAGGATTTGTACAAAAGAAGATGTTCTAAATGGCCAAGGTAATACTACTGAAATAGCCTACTTATTGTCTAAAAAGTCTAATTATTTTAACATTTAAATTTGTTTCAGATTTTAGCTGTATCTCAGATATATTCATAATTTTAATTCAACATTCTGACATGGAGAAAAAATAACAATGTGCAATCACTACCCTCAAAGAGTGATTTCAGCGAAACAGTTCACGAAGTAAAATGAGTCCATATTAGCCAATCTATTTCATAAAAGAGTTGGAAATTATTCATTTCCTCTCTCATATGAACTCAGGTTCCTAACTTCACCTTTGCATGTGATGGTTCAGGACGGCTATGAATCTACTTCATTGTGCTGCAGTAATTGGTTACACTTGATTGGGCTGCCATTTCACCCAAAGTGAAAAAAGACAACATGATAGCAAGTGATTTTAAGCATTGATCATAAAATGATATACACAGCTGGAAGGAGAACACAGTACGTCACCATTGTCAGTTCCTCACTTTGAAGATAATCCCAAAGAGTTTGGCTTCCTTTATGCATTAAGTAAGCAGACTGGAGTTGGAGGAGAATAATTATTTCTCTCTAATGAACAATAATTCCTTCCTGATGACAAAATTAAAAGTAAAAAAGAAAAGATAAAAACAAACTATTGTGGCACTAATAAATATGTCCCAGAATGAGCTGTCACAGCTTAACAAATTTGTCCCAGTATGAGCCTTCATGGAACAAAATCCACTTCCACTCAAACTCAAGCTAAATAAGTATATTTATTTTGGAGCCCCAGTATTTTGCCCTTCCCTCTAAACCTGGGATTCTCAACCTGTGGCCCACAGGCCAGATTTGGCCCATGACACAAATTCATGTGGGCCCCCCCACTGCCTCCACCACGCCAAGAAGTGCCATGTGGTTGATGAAGGACAAAATGGCCATCTGGCCCCCAAAGCTATCTGAGGGAGCATGACCTGGCCCCCGGCTTTAAAAAGGTTGAGAATTTCGCCTCTAAACTGCTTCCCCCACCTTTCATTTTGACAACATGCTGAGACAGACTAACATGGCTATTTCTTTGGAAACAATTCTTCCCTGTAATAGCTTTCAGTAGGGAATGTAAGCCTTAGCAAAAGTCAATATTAGTTAAAACAGAATGTCTACTCACTTAGCATTTCCTTTCCTTTAAAATTCAGTGAAACAATACTTCCCAAGTTTTTTATGAAACTGCACAAGTGAATTTTTTGGAATAGTAGCCATGTTAGTCTGTGGTTCAGGCATATCAGAAAACAAAATAAGAAACACCTTAGTACTTTAAAGACTAACTGCTATATTTTTATTGTTAGCTTTCGTGGATTGTCTGAAGAAGTGGACCAGATCCATGAAAGGTAACAATAAAAATGTAGCAGTTAGTCTTTAAAGTGCTAGAGTGTTTTTATTTTGTTTTCTGATATGCCCAAGTGAAGCAGCCAATATAATTTTTTCTGCAATAAAATCTTTTCACTCCACTGTTGCAGTCTCTGCTGTTCTATTCAAAGAAAAAATAGCATAGTTTGATACATCAGGGAAAGAGTAAAAATCAGAGTTGGTGATATTGGGTAGATGTAGTAATTCTGTGGTGCCCTTTCCATGCACAGGATAATTTTCTGTGTAAAGAGGACAGCAGAGAATGCTATAGTACATGAAATTATAATGAAAAGTAGATCAATCTTTATTATGGTTCAAGACCAGCATAGCATAACAAAGGATAGAAGTTAAGATGAGGGTACTTCAAGTTTTGATTTTATTTATTTGCATAATGAAAAAGTGTAGATCGTCCTTCTTTGTTGATTACAAATAACATCTATCTAAAAACATCCTAACATATATATTAAGGACTATGAGCAGGCCTTCCAAGTATAGTCAGCTGGATATTCAGCTTTCATTTGATGTAGAAATTCAATGTGGAATAAACCTACTAAAGGCTACCTTTGATGGTGCTTCTTCTAGAGCAAAGGTGGCCAATTTTCTGTCTTCAGGGTCTTCTGGAGTCCACAGGAACTGTCCAAATATCAGAAATCTCAAGAAATAAAACCAGAATGGCCCCAAAAAAAATAAACTTCCAGCTTTAAAAAAAAATTGTTGCATGAGGGGTCGATATTAGAGCGGCCCAATTCATCTGATAGAGTTATTAGAATGTTGGAAATCTGGTTTTAAATCCTTGCTGAATCATGAATATCAGTGGGTGCCCTTTCACCAGAAATGATCTGTCAGCCTGATGAAAATTCACAGGGGTGTTGAAAAGATGAAAGTGAGGACATACATGCCAAAATGTGAAGAATCTATTGAGTAAAAGAAATGTAAAGATCATGTCTGGAAGAATAAAAAACAAGTTTCTAAATTAATGTGGAGATGGAATTTGATACCCGTTGAATGAAATAATGTGGAGTCTAATAACAGATGGAGATGTGGTCTGATAGTGGGACCCTACTTCCATATGTGATGGGAGTTTGAAAGATGAAAAGAACTTTGCAATACCCCAAATAAGCACATTTGTCAATTTATGAGGGTGTTCAGTTGCAGTGGGCAAGAAAAGAACTAATCATTCAGTTGGTGATGGCAGGGAGATAAAACTGCAATAAATTGGAAAGTTGAATACAAACTTCAGCTAGGTGAATGATATAATGAAGCTTGGGATAAAGCAATCAACCATACATTTGCATGTGAACAGTATTCCATGCACTCCAGTGTCAAGGTGTGCCTGTCACATGTCCATGGAAACATCTGCAGACGCAGACAACACTGGCTCTTTGGCTATAAACAGATATGAGCACTGAACCCTAGAGTCAGATATGACTGGCTTTTGAGCAAGGGTGACCTTTACCTTACATGTAAAATCAAAATTAAAAGGGGTGCATTAAAGGAGAATAAATTTAATGATATAGGGGGAAATTTAACTGAGTTGTTTTCTGTGAAAGGAGAAAGCCAAAAGCTTTACAAAAGATGTAATATCTTTTTGGAAGGGATGTGGGTCATCCTAAAATTTGAACAGTGTATGTCCCTAATCTATAGTGGCTTAGTGACTAAGAGACTGAACTTGATGACTGGAAGGTCAGCATGTTGGCAGTTATAGAGCCAAGTGTTGCATGTCAGAGTGAGCTTCCATCTCTGTCCCAGCTCCTGCCAACCTGGCAGGTAACAGTGCTCTGTGTGCTTTGGTGTCTAATCATGCCCGCCACATGATCATGGAAATGTCTGCAGATGC
This sequence comes from Furcifer pardalis, assembly GCA_030440675.1. Taxonomy (NCBI): domain Eukaryota; kingdom Metazoa; phylum Chordata; class Lepidosauria; order Squamata; family Chamaeleonidae; genus Furcifer; species Furcifer pardalis. Next base: position 131,530,598 of record CP126893.1, on the reverse strand, counting down.
AAACAATGATATCCCTTTAGCTGTAAACGGAGATGAGCACTAGCTCCAAGCAGGGCCATAGCCGGGGGGGGGGCAAAAACCCTCCTGAGCAAACAGGAGCCCCCCAACCCACACCCAGGATGTCAATGTTATATATGTGAGTGTGACATTGTTGCCCCTCCTGAAATTTTTTTGCTCCTCCTGAAAAATCTAAAATCCTGGCTACAGCCCTGGCCCCAAAAGTTGGTTATGACTGGCTTTATGTCTCTAATGGTTCTGGCTGTGAGAGCATTGTCAATGTTGTTTTTATTTTGTATGGTATGGTATTGGGGGGAGGGGGGAAAGAGATATACAATGATTTTTTAGTGTTTTTGTCTTTTTGTTGTATTTTTAAAAATTAATAATGATGACAGCAACAACTTTATTATATAAAAATAACTTTATAGCAGAGATTTTGAATGAAAATGGGAAGCAGACTGTTTCCATCTTAGCCTGAAGCATACCGAAGCACCTTCATCTTAAGTTTTGTGTCAGGCTGCTATCTGCTAAACTACTTTTTAAAAAAATCTTCATACAATACTTTCTTTTAATCATATTTCTTGTCACAAAAACCACCAAACACTGTGCATGTCAAAAGAAACCTGGAACATATATTTATAGCATTGGTTGAATTTCATTTTTAAAATAACTGCTGTATAAGATGCGTCGGAGTATAAGACGCACCCAGTTATTACCAGAATAGCCCACTATAGCCCCCTATATACAGTATAAGATGTACTCCATTTTCCCAGTGTATTTTACAGTGGGGAAGTGGGTCTTATGCACCAGAAAATAAGCTACTTTATCTTTCAAGCTAATGTATTTTATAATAAACATTTTTTTTAAAGAGGGAAGGTTTTCAAATGTATCTGATTGGCCTGTCATGTAGTCCATGGTTCTTTCAGAGTGGAAACTATTTTCGTCGTAAATGCCAAGTTATTTATTTAGCCATTTGTTTGACAAATGTTCCTACAAAGATACTGTTTTTACCAGGAACACTTCAATCTATATTTTTCATTACTTTCTAAAAAATATTCCTGAAGTTATGCTTTTTAAATACCCATTGCATTGCAGTCTGGGTGTACTTGTGCCATGCTGACATTTTCTCCCATGAGAATGTTGACCAGTCTCAGTCAATGAAAAAATTGGGTTCTTAGAACATCAAAAGCAAGCAAAATTGGATAAGTCCAATATTTTTTTACCTTACTTGTTAGATGGCTGACAGGTATGTGTGAATGTTTTATCTATCACAGTAAAATTGGATCTTTAATAATTGTCAAGTTCCATTTCAAGTCCCCACTTTTCAGTTAAATCCCAAGGGAAGATGTTAGACATTTAAAGTGGTGTTTTTGTTGGGGTGGGTGGGTGGGTGTTGAGCAGTTTGGCGGACACGCAATGTGAGGAAGACGTATAAGTATTACGTTCTAAATCAGGGGTGCCCAAACTTTTCAGGCCACGTGGCTGAGTGTGTCAGACAAATGGTTCATCCCACAGGAAGTGGAACTAAAACATGAATGAGTGTGCACATAATGTATTTGCACATGTGCATAACAGTGCCATAAATGATCCATGGCTGTCATTTATGGTAGCATTATGCACCCACACATGCATGTTTTACTTCCACTTCCAGGATTGGTGAGGGCAGTGTGGGCCAGATTAATTGGTGTTATGTGCCAGATTTGGCCCAGGGCCCATAGTTTGGGCACCCTGTTCTAATTTTTTGTATTTTATCAAAGGACTAGGGATTGTAAGAAACCTCTGTCATCCTCTGGCATCCCAAGAATTTGACTGGGATGCCAGCCAGACCGAGAATAGTGCAAAAGGCATGATATGCACACAGAAAAGCATTGCTTTTCCTTTGGAGTGAAAGGTGTGACATGATCCAGCCGTACTATTGATGTGAGGCCAAAAAAAATTACCTGCCTATTTGTTCCTTACCTTCCTGGCAACAGGAGCAGCTCAACACTTGAATAAGCTACCTTGGAAAGGGCTTTTGTGTGACACCTTCCCCCCCCCCCCACCCGCCAAGTATCTTTTTCTCTGGTTCAGCAAGCTGTATTTTACAGCATCAAAAATAAAAACAGCAGAATACACTGCCTGGAAGGATGCTGAAACACAACAGCATATTTCTTCCCAGTCTCCCATTGATCTATTCAGTAATACTACCTTTAAAGCAGTAAATCCATGTATTTCATATTCCTCAAATTTTCTTAAGTAAGAGTCATTTGGGATTAAGACCAAAATCCTTTTAGTTCCAATATATTATCACTGCATGGTAGTGTGGCTATGTTATCATGCAGCAGAGCAAATCAACATTCTACAAGGCAATTTTAAAAATGGGAGGGGGGGGGATCTGAGCTACAATTCAGCACCAAATTTGCCACAAGTGTAGAAGACAGTCTGCTTTTCCTCCATGCCAAATTTGTGGGTGTTTGAACAAAGGATTTTCAAACTATATTTTTTTAAAGGCAAGACTGTCTCACACCACCACCACCACCACTACTACCCAGAAACAGTCAAGCACATACAACTCTATGTTTAGAGCCCAGGAAAAAGTTCAGAAGGCAAGGGTCCACATGGATTCAAGCAGGACAAAGCCCTTGAACAAGTTTTAAGAAAAAACCTACTACTGAGGCAGCTTTAGGTAGGAAGAGTCAGCTCTTTTCCCAGGTCAGCCACGTAGCACTCATGAGGGACCTGACAACTGCAGTACACTATGTGTCCAATTCTGCAACTACCATATCTGTTCTGCTGGCATTTGATCCACAAATACAGCAGAGTACACAGAAAGAGCTTCCTTGAAGATTGTGGTATTTTTGAACCACAATCGGGAGTACCCTGGTAACAGCAACCATGTGTTGCCAGCTAATCTTTCTCATACTAAGTCAGGCAAAAGGAGCTTCAGAATGAACTCACCAAAAACTGCCTTCATTTTAGCAGTTTCATCTCTGGCCTAAACAAAGGAGATGAAGATGGAAATTCAAAGAAAGCACTTCCTTGAAGATTGTGGTATTTTTGAACCCCAATCAGGGGTTGTTGTGCTGACTAATCTTTCTCATACTAGGTTAGACAAAAGGAACTATGGAACAAATTCACCAAAAGGTGGCTTCATTCTGGCAGTTTACCATCTGACCTCAACACTGAAGAAGCAGAAGCAGATGGGACCCTGAAACTGCCTCAGAACATGATGGGAGAGATAGGGACATGCACATCCAAATGGTCAAAAGAGGTGCTTTTTTACTTCCTATTCCAGATTGTGTCTTTTGAAGATTCAGGGGACAGAAATCTCTTATTTGCACCTCAAACCTTCCTTTCCTGTGCTGAAGCTTGATCTTTTCTGCTTTTGGGGGGTTTTTTTGGTGTGTTTTTTTTATCTAGATGCTGCCAATGTTTCAGTCACAAGGTAATGATTCAATAAATGCTGGTATTAAGGAAGAGGCTGAGAGAATAATTGACAGAATTTTCTGCACTATGCATCTTGATATAGAACAGCAAACCAGCAAATACAGAGAGGCATTGGTATTAAATTTGATTTAACATTATTATTTTCAATCCAAAACAGACAGCCAATCAGAAGCTTTTATTTAAGCAATTTCACTTTCCTCTCAAAGTTGGAAGTAAATCTCAAGTAAGTATCATTTTGCAAAGAAAGACTATACTGCACACCTCTGAGAATGATTTAAAATGAGGTTTTGTAAGTAATATCTACATCTTTCATTTAACCAATGCAGACCTGCCAAAGCTGGATAGATACTTTTTAATTTTCTCACTCCTACAATCAGACTTGCAGCAGCATTTTCCACCCACTGAAGCTTCCATATTAGGGACAAGGATAGCCCCATGAAGAGAGCATTGCAATAATCAATACATGTCATTATCAATGAGATAACTAGTGTTTAAAAGGGTCAACTGTCTAAGTAGGGACACAACTTTGCTATTTGATACAGTTGGAAAAAGGAAGCTTTACTTACCACTACAATTTGTGCTTCCAGGGTCAGACACAGATCTAATATGACCACTAAGTTGTGTACCTGATCCCTAGGAGCGAAAACAGTCCCATCCAAACTGGGAACCAGGCCACTTGGGTGGCCAGACGTGAGAACCTTGATGTTATCAGGGTTGAGTCTCAGCTTCTTAGCTTTGGTCCATTTCATTACTGCAGCCAGACAGTCATCAAGGCACTGGACCACACTGCCCCAGAGGAGGAAAAGAAGAAATAGAGTCGAGTGTCATCCACATATTGAATTATGGACATAGAAACCCAATATTCTATGTTCATAAACTAGAGGTTATTGAAGAATGAAAATATTGCAACTGTAATTGAAAAACTGCATCCCCTATGAAAACAGAGTTAGAACAACAGCGTTCTTTAACAAAGGATAGCCATGATTTCCATGTTTGCGCATACAACTGTATCTCCATAGCTGTGGATAATACTTCTGAGTCAGCAGTGGGATGTAGATCCATTGAAAATAAGGGAAATAAAAAGTGATTATGCATGTCATCCAGCTGCTGGGAATGGATACAATACTACAACATTATGTGCAACAGGATATCATCCATGTCTAGAAAGAGGAATTATTGAATGATAATCACCATTCTACATGGCTTGGAACTACTAGCACAAGTAGCAAATGGACATACTACATGAATGAGAGGTGATAGTGAGGAATAATCTTATACTGAACTCAAATGCGTTTATTTTGCAGGTGGGGATCTAAACAGGAAGCAAAAGAGCATCTTCAGTCTGTAGAACTTGCATATCACCAGGGGTGTGCTAGGCACTTTGGGAGGGCAGTGGACAGGAAGTGATGGGGTGCCTATTGGGGGGGGGGGGAGAAATCCCATACATTTCCATTACCTCTGCCTGCCTCGGGGGGGCGGGGGCGGCGGCACCAGTCGCTGGGGTGCACCAAGATGAGTCCCTGTATCCCTGTGGACCAACACACCACTGCATATCACTACAATAAGCAAAAATGACAACTGTTCCCATTTCCACCCAGCCATCATTACTACAGGTCCTAATAATTTCAGCCACAAAATCCTGAGTTTAGTCACCTACTTATTTTCCAGTGTGAGTGGTGCCGTCATCTGCCAGCAATGTCATTTTGTTTTCTACATAGGACAAACAGGTCACACACTGTACGTAAAAGAATAAATAGGGTTGGGGGTGGGGGGGGAGATGACATCAGAATTGGCAACATTCTGAAACCAACAGAAAAACATTTCAATCTCCGTGGACATGATATTGCTGACCTTAAGGTGGCTGTTCTTGATCAAAAGAACTTCAAAGAGAAAATCCAGCATGAAACTGGAATTAACGCTTATCAAAACATCCAGTTCTATCACCTCTAGCTGGAAGCAAGGTTATTTATTTATTTAAGGAATTTCCCAACCATTTTTCACCCTTACAGACACCAGGGCACTGTGCAAAAACTTAATGGTGCTTAGATATTTATCAACACTGCTCCTTGAAGGTCATTGCAAATATTTTCTTTGCATATAAATCTTCACCGTCAGCATCTCTTGAATTTCGGTGATGCTGTCCCAGTTGCTATTGTTTTTCTCTCTCCCCCCCCCATACCTTTCTGTACATTTTTCATCTCAGGATGATATTCTATGCAGCCAAGTAAATTGACTCTTGCCTATGAAAGCTCCTACAGGGCTTTCAAGTAGAAACTATCCATATACTATATTCCTGAATAAGTTATGTCCATGATGGTCCTGTCAGATAGAGAGGCTTGCCTCTCTAGCACCAGGAGGTGAGGCTTTTTGGCATCTGCTGTGGCCCTATGGAACCTCCGGAGGACCCGGTGGGGTGGACACCTGAGTGGGATACAGAGGACCCACAGGCCATGGCCAGTTCAGTTGAGGAAAGCGAGGCCCCATGTGTGTAGGAGCAAATGCTGCAGACATGCTTTGTACTGCATACTCACCAGGGGCAGGCACCCCGTACAACGGGGGCTGCGGCATAGACAAAACCGACGGCGTCAGCGGCAATTCACCAGTCTCGGCAACAGGTGAATGTGCCCGATCCTCAGGGAGAGGGCGAGCAACAATTTTTGCAGGCGGATGGCTCCGACTCTCGGGCTGCACGGCCTCCAAATCCTCAACCCGACGGGGCAAAGAGGTGACCTCCTCACTCCAGTTGGGCTGAGTACGGCTCCTCACTCCAGTTGGGCCACCACAGGCGTCACCGGCCCTAGGCCTGCTGCTCCTTCCAGAGCAGCAACCCTGGCCGCAACTTCCAAAACCCCGGGCGGCAGAGCCGCCCGTTGCGAAGGTTCCACAACACCCTGAGATCGCTGAGTTCCACCCCTCGCCACCGACTGAGTCACATGACCGACCGGCGGGGAGCAAACTAGGCGCGGGCACTTAGGAGCCATCGAAAAACCAACCACCACTAATATCCCCAAACGCACTCGAAGCGAGGCGCACCAGTTGAATTCACTGGCTAAGCCAAACTATTCGCACCGAAAAAGGGGGGGGAAACGGCGATTGCAAAAAGGGGGGGAGGAAACGGCTTTCGACAATTCGAAAGCAACAGAGGACGCCTCATGGGTGGTGCATAGATGTGGCTCCACCCCTATTACTGCCGCCAGTCCGCCTTGCCCCGGGAATGGGTGCAAGCAAAGCGTGCGCCGAAAGATCTCCATTCGGCGTGCGTCCATTGCATCCAAAACATTCTCCTTCCTATGTTTTTTCCATTTAGGAGATATTGAATGAGTTTGCACAATCTATACCTCTTCATGTATCATTATGTCATTGTTCTAGATTTCTTAATTGTATTTCTTTTTACTATTTCTTGGTCTTTATACATTTATTTTAATATAACTTCACCAATCACTTTGTTTATCTTCTTAATATCCTGTAATAAATTCACATTTCATTTTTTGTTTTTTATATAGTAACCTATGTTAAAGTCACAATTCAATTGTGTAAAGAAACATATAGGGAGATAGTATTATACAATACACATTCAATTAATCAGCTAATAATCTGTTTATTGCAAATATGTACTATAAACAACTAAACAGACAGCTATACGTCTGAACAACACCAGATGATCAATCCAGCAACCAAAAAGACTATGTAATTGGAAGCAGTAAACAGAGAAGTTGTATTCTCCCTGCCAAAAAAATACAAGACATGGATTGTGGTACTGATCATGAAATATTAATATGAAATATTAATATCCAACATTAGAGTAAAGCTGAGAAAGAAAAGAAAAGGATTATAGTGCAAAAATAAAATTTAAACAATGTTCTGGATGAATTTAAAGTTGATATAAAGAAGAGATTTGGATTACTAAACTCATTTGAACATGAACCAAAACAACTGGGGAAGAATGCAAAAAGACAATTAGTGTAACAAAAAGAAATGAAAAACCTAAATAGATTATGGAAGACAGAGGCGTAGCTACCGCCGTATCTGCCGTATCAATTATACGAGGCCCCCAGGCCACGGGGGCCCCCAATGTGCGTCAGCAAAACAAATCTTTACCCTTCCTAAGGGCCCCCAAACAAATTTTTATACGGGGCCCCACCAAGGCACACTACGCTTCTGATGGAAGAATACTTAAAATTTTAAAGTACAGGCAAGGAGAAATGTAAAAGGTGACAGATCTAGTGTCATGACAATGAATGAAGTTTTTCAGTGACTTTTACAGAGAGAAAAAAATAATTACTGTATTACAATAACCACTGCAAAGAAACAAAGGAGAACAAAAAAAAAGCAGGGGACAGGGACCCAAGAAGAAAGAAATTAAAATTAGCCTAGATTAGGAATGGCAAATCACCAACAGGGAAGCATGCTATCTGACCAGGAGAAAATAAAGATAAAATAGCAACAGGATACTGTATATTTGTTACAAGGATGAAGAAGAGGAGGAGGAGGAGGAGGTGATGGTGGTGGTGGTGAAGGTGGTTCTGAAAAAATTGGGAAGAAATAATTCACCAGGGGTAGATGAAATAGTGATAGAACTATTCACAGAGACTAAATTTGTCAAAATCCTAACAACAAATATGGAAAACAAAACAATGGCCCATATACTAGAAGCATAAAATAAACAATCCAGTCCCTAAGAAAGGAATGGTAAGGAGTATAGTAACTATAGGACCATTGCTTTAATTTCCTATGCCAGCAAGGTGATGATCATGGTCCTGACTTATATTAAACAATAAAATATCTGATGTTCAAGTTGGATTCTGAAAAGAAAAAGGCACACAAGATCATATTGCAAGTATCTGCTGGCTACTAGAGTGCTGTAAAGAAGATCATCCTGTGCTTTATAAACTACAGAGACTATGGTGTTTAAAAATAAAATAAAGAAATAGGTATGTCAAAGCACTTGATTTGTCTGATATGTAACTGACACTGTGGACAACAAGCTACTATTAGGACAAAATATAGAAAAACAGAATGGTTTCCTATATGCAAAGATTAAACAAGAGTGCATTTCATCCTCTAATCTGTTCAAACATATAAACAGAACATATTATATAGGAGGTCAGACGAGATTCAGATGAAGAGCAAAACTTGGTGGAAGAAACATAAATAATCTAAGATATGCAGATGACCCCATTATGCAGTGAAAACTAATTTGAATTCACTCATTTTAAATGCAGTGCAAATTCAGAAGCTTTTGAGGATGTAATCAGTGACTAAGAATGCTCTTGATTATCTTGTTCTATAGTTCATACAGTTGCTTAGTCCACTTCTATGCTCTTGGATAATCTACTCTCAAATGGAGATGCAAGTGTTGTTCTCTGTGATGACAACCCTGTGTTGTATGTAGTGGGTTGTGATGTTAAAAAGAATGATAAAAAAACCTCTAATTCTATTTTCACCTTCTGTAACTTTTTTAAAATAAATATTTCCTTAACTGTAACAACACAATTCTAGATATACTGGAGATGCCCTTCAGTATTTGTATTTTCTATGATGCATCTTTAACTTGCTGGGAGGGGGAGGGGGACAACAACAGATGGGGACAGGGATCAAGGATGGGAACTTGTAATGGAGGACTGGTATAAAGAAATATGGAAGGTGGCCATAGATGATAAATAGAGGTATAAAGCCAGGACAAGGATACTTATCTTTTTTGGAAAGGGAAATTTTTGTTTGAAGATGACAATGCACTATTGGTTGTGGGAGCACAGCTTATGATGTATTATTAAGTTTATTATTAATTTTGTAGTATTTGTTTGTAAGTGCTTTTAGTTGTGTGTTTATGTTTATAATAAAAAATTAATAAAAATTTAAATGAAAAAATAAAGGGAGGGAGGTTGAATCACTTTAATTTACTGTATGGGTCTTTCTCTTGAGAGAGAGAAAACTTTCCTGTGTGAATGGGAGAATCACTCAAGTGCAAGATAAAATAGATTACAATGAAAATAAGAGCTTTTTAGGCATGAGCTGGAACCCTCCAACTTTCCTTATGTAGATGGATCCAGAGATAAAGTCAATTTCTCTCTTCCTATTTTAATCATTTGACTCAAAATATTTTCTGTTTTAATATGGGGAAGTCCTTTCTCCAAGGTTTATGTAGAAAACCTCAATTGCTAAAACAAAAGTGATGCTGGATATCTAACCAGCAGGCAGTGTTGTATGGAAACAAGAGGGAGGATTTTTTTTTTTGAAAAGATTGAATATAACATGGAGTAGGATGAGGGTCAGTGTGGCTTGGCTTCCCAACATCAGAAGGAGTGTTGAACATTTTGTTCTTGCTCTAAGTTGCTACCATGTCTGGATAAACAAGAGTCATTAACTAGACACATTCAGCTGCTGCTGGCTTCTTCTACTAATCAACAGTTTCAGGAACTCAGTCTTGCCCAAAGACATGATTATTCCACATGGAATAATCTTGCTTGCTGCCCATACGCATGATTGCTGCCATAGGACCCAAAGCTTCTTTGAAGCAGCACATATCTTTTGGCCTTCTTTTCCCAAAAAGCTTGAAAAAGGCAGGGCAAGGCAAGACCAAAAGTAACCATCCATTCCTACCCTTCTTATCTCTTTAGGCAAACAATGCTCAGAGGTTTCTCTGCTCTTTCCCCTAGTTTCATGGACTCCTCCTTCCTCATAAGCTTATGTGTGTGTGTAGAAGGGAGATGTAGAGGATCTCTACTTTGTTTCAGTGTATGCAACACTGAAAAAACATGCCCCAAAGTGGTTAAACCTAATATTAAAGGAGGAAAGAGTGCAATGAAATGGCCTTGAGGTGCAAAAATTGTAGCCAGTTGGGAGCACTGGAAGGAGACCACCTTATCTCCCTTCTGTCCCAGGAACCAGCCTTGGTTTTAATTACAGATGGAGTCAGATTAATATCTAACGCCTGTTCAAGAATAAGCTAACTTTTGGGTGGGCTGTATGTGGGAGAAATTAGCCCCATGACCCTAATGTTATAATTCCCTTCACATTGAGAACCCCAAATGCTGCTTGGAGGAACCCATGTCTAATGGAGCCAAATGCATGAAGCATATGGAATACAAAAGCGATTGTCCCAGTTATTAGTTCCAGACTCCAGTAATTTTTGACATTCCTGATGCAGACAAACATTATGCTAAATTTGGACATTCTATTGTTTACAGATAAATGGAAACTATTGGCCTTGCTCTACTTAACAATGTTTGGAGCTTTAAATGGTACTTCAGATTCTCCATTAGCATCTGGTATGAAACAATGGCCACATAACCTTGAATAATGTTCAGAAAAACATCGATCTGAATTCAATGACCCTCCATGCAAAGTGTGTCCTTTTGTTTCAGTCTTTCTGTTTATCCAGTAGCCAAAGTACTTATCAACAAGAAGAAATTAAATTAGGTCCACACATATTGGAATAATCAGTAATAAAGAAATGTTCATTCACTGTGGAACTTGATTCCCAGGTAAGAAAATAATGTCTCACTGCTCAAACAATGGAAAAGGTGGTACAAGTCATGCTAATATCATACCTGAAACAAAAGGGATTAAAGAATAGAAAGATTCTAATAGACAGGGTAAAAAAGCTAGTCCTCAGAATGAGTAGGTAGAAAGGATGTAACCAGAAGGCTAAGAAAATAAAATGGAGATGAATCCAATCCACAATCACATCAACAAAAGGGGTGGAAATATTTCCTGTGGGGTTGCCATGGTAAATAAAACCATGCAATTACATTCCTCCCAAGAAAACATAATATAATCATAATAAAATAAAATAATCATACTTTGTAGATAATGTTAGTCCTTTCCATTTTACCTACAAGACTTCTTGTTTAGTTCCATATTTATGACAGATCACAAATCTTAAAGTCAAATAACCTGATGTATTTTGTTATTTTCTTCTTCCCTCAATGGCTTGGTCAAGGGCTACCGAAATTGTTTCCACATAATGAATTATAAAACATCTAGGGGAGGTCAAGTTGATAACATCTGGGGCTGGTTACAGACCTAGAAAATGCCAAGAGATTCCTATTAACTATCCCTATGGTATTTCTAATGTTTTTATATTAAATATATGTTGGTGCATTATCCATAACAATTAATTCTGTGCTGTGAAATTTATATGAAAGATTGGAAGAATACCTGTGTATGTGTCAATGTTTATATAATAAGAATTAGTTCAAATTGTATATGTATATGGTTGTCGCAATCACAAAATGAGATGCTAAGAATTATTATTTTTCCTTTATATGTACAGCCCTTGAAGAAGGCCAAGGAATAAAACACATTGAAAATTTTAAAGTTGGAATAAAGTGGATCTTATATTTTCCTATATCTTGGGACCTAGTCTCCCACTTAGCTTATAGCTACTTTAAAGCTATTTTATTCACCTATGAACTTTTTCAACAATTTCTGAACTTTGAGGTTGATATAGGAGTTACTGGGTGATGCCAAGATCTCTGAACAAGTACTTCTGATGCAAAAGCTTCCCCTCTCTCAAATTTGGATACCTTTGAAGTCCTCGAAACACCTCCTGACAACAATTTTTAGCCATTACTTCAGCACTACTTCATCCAGTTGGCAAATGCACTGACCATCCAGAGTAAATGTCAATAACTGGCAGCAATTATTTTTATCCTTCCTTGGTAGCAAATAAAAGATCAATATAATCAACATACAGTATTTCCCAGGAAGCAGTGCCTTTCTGTCCTTTTAAATATACACTTTCATGTGGGTATCTAAAAACTAAACGATGAATAGCATACATTTATCTTTTCAGCTCAGAAGTGTAAATCTTGGTGACAGTGATAAAAGCCTGTAAAATCCCAACACACTGGCCACCAGTTAAATTCAAAACATCAGTTACTGCTGAAATAAGCACAGCTTTACAGCTGAAAAGATATTAGATATTGAAGCAAAGGCATACTTCCACTGGTGATGGGTGGATTTATGTTGTGGGATTGTATAATTGGTATGTTTTATTTGTTGTCACCCACCCTGAGTCATTTGTGAGGAAGGTGGCATAGAAGTAATAATAATAATAATAATAATAATAATAATAATAATAATAATAATAATAATAATAATAATAATAATAATAATAATAATAATAATAATAATTGTTCTAGATAGTCCAATTCTTTGTTCTACTCCATTCTCATTTCATTATTTTCGTGGGTGCTTTAGTTTTGTGGTGGCAGCTCGTCAAAAGTACATGATTTTCGTTACATCTCAAAAGCTGCCAGACCCATCAGCTGAAACATAAGATATTCATAGAATTCACATAAAAATATGATGTCTGTAGCAACCCTTTCATTTTACTTATATTGTGCCTTATCCTTGAACAATCTACGATTAGTCTGCAAAATTTCCCTGAGACCATTACCTCTCTGTCCTTGCATATGGACATTTATACATGGATTACTTTTCATCTTCACACATGCTATACATTCCAATACTGTACAATTCATGTGTCCATTTCCTGCTGCCTCAGCCAAATAGTAATTTGCTGCATCTTACACAGTTTTTCCTTTTCCTTTTCCTTTTCCTCTTGCTCATGGCTGTACTGCCTGTTCTTCCAGTAACATCCACACCCTTAACAAAGCATCTGTTTTTGGGTAAATGGATGTAACACAGCTCTTGAGTGTGCCTTCTTCATTCTTCTTTACCAATAGTGACCCTTGACATCAATGTTGTTCAGCAAGGAAGGGACTGTGGTGGCTCAGTGGTTAAGAAGCTTGCCTTATTATCTGGAAGGTTGGCAAGTTGGCAGTTCAAGACTCGAGTACTGCCCATCTGTGTCCTAGCTTTTGCCATCCTAGCAGTTTGAAAGCAAGAAATTGCAAGTACCATAGATAAATAGGGACTATTTTGGTGGGAAAAGATCTTGGGGACATGAAAGGAGACTCATTCGGGTGTCCCCTGCACAGAGTTCCTCTAGCAAAAAAAACCTTTTCAACCCAGAAAGCACCTTTCTGTGCTTCTGACATGATTTTTTAAAAAAGCAAGGAATTGCTGGCAATTTCACAATGACTTAGGGGCTTCCCATCCACTCCATACCAGATTCCAATGCTAAATATTCACTATCAGCAGCTGGGCACATTGGAGGTGTAATATTGCTTCTGTTTCACCATACCAGGAAGGGGCTGTAGAAGCTCGCCTTGTTAGCTGGAAGGCTGGCAAGTCGGCAGTTCAAGACCCAAGTACTGCATGATGTATTGAGCACCCATCTCTGTCTCAGCAATTGGGGACATGAAAAGAACCTCAGATGGGTGTTCCCTGAGTGGAGTTTCTTCCACAAAAATCCTTTCAACCCAGAATAATTTCTGACACAAAATTATTATTACCATACTGGGAAAAAGTATTTCCCAAGAGCATCAGCTGATTCTACTCCCTCTGTATTTGTGTCCCAGCTAGTTAATTGCTTGAGCACCACTTTCTCCCCACTGTTAAACAAACTGTAATGTTGTACTATTGTCCAAATAAAAGTCACTGAACCCTAGTCTTTTCCCTTCTCTAACTTAAATGTGTATTTGTTCACACATATGACCACTTCATGGCTGCACAAGAATAAATCTTGTTGTTAGAATAAATCTAATAAATCTTGTTGAATAACATTTTCATCCAACCTGCTGAGATATTACTGGCAACCCATATAGATATTACTTATACAGTAAAACACCGGATAACGATTGGATCGGATAACGCTAAAATCGCATAACGTTAAGTTATCTGGGGAGGAGAATTGGATTGAATAACATTAAGGTCCCATGGGATGGATCGGATAACAACCGCTAAAGCCTGTGCGTGTACAATGTATCTCTATGGAGCTTTAACGTTATCCGATCCATCCCATAGGATTTTAACATGGATCGGATAACACTAAAAATCGGATAACACCAAGACTTGTGGAACCAAGTTTTAGCATTATCCAGTGTTTTACTGTACAAGGCATTGTCTGCCCTTCCAAAATATATTCCAACAAAGCATGGTTATTTAAAAAATAATCAACGCTCAGCTTTCACACAAGCATTCTGTGGTGTGTTTTATATTTTTGTTTTGCTTGCTGAAGAGTTCTATAATCCTAAGTAACAAAGACCAAAGTCCTCTTTCTGAAGCAATTCTCAGACTCTATTGTAGCACCAAAAGAAATGCAGGAACACCTAATAGATGTCAGAAATCCTGGAATCAAGGAATGAGTGTCCTTGTGCCTGCCCTTTTAAGGGTAATAAACTGTGTTCTTGCTCTGACTCCCATTACCAAATGACTTTCTTCTTCAACAGTTTCCACAGCAGGGGAGGAAGAGCTGCCATGTCTGGGATATGGGCTCTCAAAAAGTTAAATCCACCTAATATGTTAAGCATCTGCATCACCTTTTAATACCTGCCAGCCTCCTATGTTGGCCAAAGTTACTCTTAGATGCTTAACAGTAGGCTATACCACCTGCACCTTTTCCAAGTTAACTTGAAAGCCAGCCTCATCAATAAGTGTAATTACCTTCACAGCAATTTCACTAACCTGCTGTTGCTGCTTTCCAAAAATAAGCAGACCATCAATGTAATACACAATGTGTGCTTTATCAGCAGAGGGTCATTCCTCCAAAATTTCCGTTTCATATTTATCGGTAGTTACTAATCAGGCTCGGAGGTTCGCTGAATTACCAATACAGTACTGAGTTTTTCTCTTTGTAAAAGCCAAAAGCTGTCTGGATTCTTCTGAAACTATAATGGCATGGAAATAGTTAGTAAATCAATCAGAGAAAAATTATAATCATTTTTTAATTTGTTGTCTGACATGGACAAGAATGGACACAACAGAAGGTTAGCCTGGTAAACATTTCAAAAATCTATTGTGAAACATCAGAACCACCCACTACTTTTCAGAATGGGCCAAACTAGGATATTAGAGGGACTTTGATATTTTTTCCTACTAGCATAGTGAGGTTAATCATAGGAACAACAAACAGAGGATTAGGTAAAAGTAAAGGTAGTCCTTGCTTGAAAGCCAGTTGTATCTGACTCTAGGGTATGGTGCTCATCTCCATTTACAGCCAAAGATTCAGTGCTATCTGCATTTGCAGATGTTTCCATGGTTATGTGGCAGGCACGACTAGACATTACCTTCCCACTGAAGTGGTACCTATTTATATACTTACAATTTCTTGCTTTTGAAATGCTAAGTTGTCAGGAGCTGGGACAGAGAAGGAAACTCACTCTGTCATGCAACATTTGGATCTTGAACTGCTGACCTACCAACCTTCCAGTCATCAAATTCAGCGTCTTAACTGCTAAGCTACTGCAGTTCCACAGAGGATTACCAAAATGTAAAGTAATCCAAGAGTAAGAAATCTGGAATCAGAGTGCAAAACAGGCCAGCTCGAGAATCATGCAATCAAACAGAGAGTGTTCAAAAGGATAGTTGGGTTGCCCAACAAGTAAAGAGACAACAGCAAAAGTCTAGATACAAAGCAAGCAGGATCAGGAACCAAAACAGACATCATCTTCTATCAGGAATCAAAACAGACATCATCTTCCCCTTAAAACCTGGTTAGCACAGTGGGTGTGGGACACTGCTAGTGTGGTAGCCCCCACCCCCTTATATAAGGCTGCCTCGGTTTTTCAATTTTATGGGAGGGTGTTTTAATCGGTTTTAATGGTTTTTAAAGTTTTAATTGTTTTCTGTTTGATGAGGATGTTTTGTATTTTGAATTTTTGATACTGTTGTGAGCTGCCTGGAGTCACTTCAGCAAGGGAGGTGGCAATACAAATACAGTAAATAAATAAATTAAAACCCAACCCAACCCAAACTGAGGTTTGTATAGCTGGGATGACTAATCCTCCCTGTACTTCGAACTCACCAGCCACTCATTTTATCTTATAGAACCCTTTGTGGGCTCATGTCTTCAACTTTTGATGTTCTCATGGACTGGGTGGATCCAGCCTCTTGTAATTCAGCCTCCAAGTGACTAGCCCTGCTTTTCTGGGTCAGTTTTGGAAGACGATGAAGACCTCATGTAGCCATAGGAAATTGGTGAGGAAGGGGATCAGTGCCCCAATTGTCAGTGTTGCTCCATATGCTTTGGGATGCAACACAGTCAACAAGTAAGTAGCAGATGATGAAGAGTGCCATAGCCATGTGAGCAAATTGTTCCAAAGAGAGGTGATTCAGGGCATTCTAGGACATTTTTGGATCTTATGTGGGAGAAAACAGAAACTAGGATCAAGATACCTTTTATATTCTTTACTGAGCAGGAAAATTAGGTATTGAGAATTTGGGTTAAAAATTGTGTTGTTGTGTTGTTGTTGTTTTTAATTTGGCTAGTTCTTTCATTAACAAAGTATCTCTGGTTTGGGCACAAAGTTAGCATTTTGTATGGTAAAAATACTCTAGTAGAACATCTAAATTGGGGGGCAGGGGAGCGGGTAGGTATTTCTGCTTAGTTACTATTTATTGGAGTAATTTGCCCAGTTAAAACTAGAGTGCCAGCTATGCTTATTTCCAAAGCTATCTGGTCAAAGTGACACACGCCTTAGTTACTGTCTAACTGGATCCCTGTAATGCACTGTACATGGGGCTGCCTTTGGAAAGTGTTCAGAAACATCAGTGGGTCCAAAACGCTGCAGCCAGATTATTAACTGGGTCTGTTACCAGGGATGACATAACCGTCTATCACAGAACCCCACTGGCGGCCTATTTGATTCTAAGCACAATTCAAAGTGCTGGTTTTGTAGTTAGACCAAAGCCCTAACAAACTTGGATCCAAGCTATCTCAAAGACTGTGTCTTCTTCTATGAGTCTCCCTGGTATTAGGATCACCAGGAGACAAATTTCTCTTAGTACCACCACCTTTACAGATTTATTTGGTAGGAGTGAGAGAGATAGTTTCCTCTGTTATTGCTTTCAAATGCTGGAACTCCATCCCATGAGAGACAAGCCAGATCCTGTCCTTATTTCACTTCCATAAGCATGCAAAGACATTTCTCTTTCTCTTCAAACATTGTTGTTGTTTTTAAATGGAACTGTTTGCACCCTGCTGCTTTTAAATGTGTTGCTTTTAAATATGTTTTATTTCTGCTTTTATTTACAGTTTTAAAAGATTTGTTTAATTCTTTTAAAATAACATAAGATTTTATTGTTTTTAACATTATGTTTCTTTAATTATGTAAACCATCTTGATTCTTTATAAGAAGAAAGTCAGGATATAAATACTTTAAATAATAAATAAATATTTACAGTCACAGGAAAAAGAGGAAGGGAATGGAGTCTCCAGTATTCAGGACCTCCCATGTGTTTGCAGCTTGGAAGGTGATCAAAGGAAGAAGAGAAACTATCAATAAAATAGTAGAAGCAAAAATAATAATGATAATACAAGCAGAGGGAGTGAAACCTTGCCTTAGAAATGGTGTGAGAAATGGTTCCAATCAAGCTATTGGAAAAGAACAGTCATTGACTGTAAAACTCCCTTCCACCCATACTCAATATTAGTGTCAACAATTCTAATCCAGTTATACTAACCAAGCATAGATTATGCACTAGTTAGGTAGCTTTGTTTGGCCATTGTGTTAGAGAAGTGTGAGCTTTGGGTATGGGCACATATTGCTTCTGGGTCTATACAACCTGGTGCTGCTGAATTCTAAGCAGGTCAATTCAAACAGTGTTTGTACATTATGGTTACATATCAAGGTACTGACAGGTGTTGGTTGCAAGAAATCCATATATTTTGTTATTCACAACCATTGTTTTGCCATGCCACTCAATAAAGGTAAAGGAAAAGGTCACCCTTCCCCAAAAGCCAGTCATATCCAACTCTAGGGTTCAGTGCTCATCTTTGTTTATAGCCAGAGCTGTCTGCTCCGTGGACATGTGGCAGGCATGACTAGACACCGGAGTACATGGAATGCTCCAGGAGAGTTGAATGAAGGTTATTTTTTTTTCTCTGTGCATTCGTAAGCCATCAGGTACATACTACCTCTGGTGTGGCAATCTTGGAGTAAACAACAACAGTGACTCCCATGCCCTTGCAAGAAGGCTATGCATAACACAACAGCTGAAAACCTCTTTTATTTGTGTCTTTGAGGTGAGCTCTTACTTTTTTTCCCCATTTCTGCTCATATCTATGGTCACAAAAGCACGTTGTTGTTGTTGTTGTTGTTGTTGTTGTTGTTGTTGTTGTTGTTGTTGTTCAGTAGCATAATTGAGTCCAACCCTTTGCAACCCCATGGACCATCGCATGCCAGGCATGTTAGAATATGTGCCTAGGGTGTGGCACTGGTTTGCAACAAGAGCAAACTGAGGACTACCACTTTAAGGTATTCCAGTAGCATCAGTCAGCATCAGCCAGGTGCAATGAATCTCTGGCTGTGTTTGTAGGATAAATGGAGCAGCTCCCAGCTCTGCTTTAGCCAGCCTGCACTTTTGTCTGCATGTTGCTGAACTCACGCTCCTGTTTGCCTGCTCCTGCGACTGAGGATACCTGGATTAAATCACTTGCTGTTCCTTGCAAGATATTCTACTCACTCTGCCACATTGTGGTAAGACTGCTCTATGACTGTTGGTGAACTGTTTTTGTGAATGGACTTTATTCTTCACTCGTTCACCTGCCTGCTGCTTGTTGCTGCATTTTGGGCAAGCTGCTGTTTTGGAACTTTACAAAAGATGACCGTGGAGCCAAGATAAGGTTTAGTCTTTAATGCTTTGTGAACATATGAGCTGGAATGCTCACACAGACTCCTAAGACAAGCACCAACACTTCTTGAACTGAAGCTAAGTGTTTGACTGCACTCCGTATATGCTCTGTGTAAATACTGTAAATAGACTCCTGAAACCAAGCCATTCTTTGTTTGTCTTCTGTTTATACAAACACTCTAAGGACTCGGGGTGTGGCGTTAGCAACCGCCTCCAACACTCTGCACTAATTATCCTAACAAGGCATCCCTATCCTCCACCATCCTCCTCAACCCTCCCAGTTTTGTGCTCATTGCATCTACAATACCATCTAGCCATCTCATTCTCTGCCAACCCCTTCTTCTTCTGATCTCGACCTTTCCCAACATCAAGGATTTCTCAAGTGAATCCTCTCTTCTCATTTGATGCCCAAAGTACTTTAGCTTCATCTTCAATATTTGACCTTCCAAGGAGAAGTCGGGGTTAATTTCTTTTAAGGTTGACTTATTTGTTCTCTTTGCTGTCCAGGGTACTCTCAAAATTCTCCTCCAACACCACATTTCAAAGTTGTCTATTCTCCTGCGCTCAGCTTTCCTTATGGTCCAGCTCTCACAACCATGCATTACTACCGGAAATACAATTGCTTTGACTATGTGGACTTTTGTTTGCAAGGTAATGTCTCTACTTTTAACTATGTTCCCAAATTTCTCATAGCTTGCCTCCCAAGAATCAGTCACCTTTTTACTCTTATGTAGTTCAGACATCTACAAAGGAAATTACTTGATCACAAACAATTCTCTTCCTGCTTTGTTCTGTGCAAAGATCACAGCATTTTAAAAGTAATTTCTCAAAGAAGAGATGCATATGGCTGTGACAGATGAATGCGTAAATGAGTACAGGGTTGAACCATAGATTTTCTGCACAGTGTTCCAAGCCCTTATACCTATAAACATCTGTGCACTGAGCCAGAAATATTTGGTGCAAGAGGCGAGCAGTAAAAAGAGGCCCACCTAAGCATTAAAGCCACTACAGATAATAAAATAAAACCTTTTCCTCCTCCAGTACCACCCGCCCTGCATGGAAACCTTAAAGCTTCAACCAGTACTTTGAGACATGGCAGCCTCACCTCTATCTGTAATACTGAGTCACCTTTTACAAATAGCAAATGTCAATGTGTTTTCCAGTAGTTGTGGCACTGAATGAACAGAGTCTTTTCCTCTTTGAGGGTTCCTGATTAGCCATTTGAAAATTCATTTTGGATCAACGTACTCAGCACTGAGGAAGAGATTTGCAGATTCTGAGTTCCCCTTCCATGCACACTGAGTGGTTGTTCCTAATGATTTGATTAAGGCAGAGCTCACCAAATTATACATTCTTCCTTTGCCTAGCTGATCTTCACTCACCCTTTGCCTAGCTCATCTTACAGCAGGAGTTCTCAACCTTTTAAAGGTCATGCTCCCTCAGACAGTTTCAGGGGCTTCCTCCACCACATGGCACTTCCTAGTGTGGTAGAGGCAGGGGGGCACATGAAATGCTGTCACAGGCCTCATCTGGCCACAGGTTGAGAATCCCTGTCTTACAGTATGAAAATAGAGATGTCCCAGATTCTGAAATGAAACAATTGCAGTTCAGTGGAGCCCATGTGAAACAGTCACAGTGATGATAGGATCTCAGTGCTAAATCCTAGACAGGTGATCAACAATGTTTTTTGATATTATAGAATTCTCAGCATCAAAGGATTGCAAATATTAAAACTGCTCTTATGCTGGGAGAATGAAGGGAGTGAGTAAAAGGTAAATGGTTATCAAGGAACAGAGGGCATCCATGTACAAAGAATAGAGTAAGTAAGTTAACGTTTTCTGAGTTTGATGAAGCAAATCCATGATTGTGTAGCCACATTAAAGGATGTGTAGAAAGGTGTGGCTCACATATAACCCCTTCCTGAGAGCCTTGGGTTATTATACTTCTTAGTAATATTACATTTTATTCTTTGTGATCCTGAAAAGAAATTATTTGGCTTGTTTATTTATTTATTTATTTATTTAGATTTATTACCCCGCCCTAATCAGGCAAACCTGTTCTTGTTATAGGAACTGGGGTGGTTTAGTAGTGAAGACACTGAACTTGATGACTGGGAGGTCTGCAGGTCAGCAGTTCAAGACCCGAGTGCTGCATGATGGAGTGAGCTCCCGTCTGTCCCAGCTCCTGCCAACCTAGCAGTTTGAAAGCAAGAAATTGCATGTAGATAAATAGGGACCACTTTGGTGAGAAGGTAAACAGCATTCCATGCACTCCATGTCTAGTCATGCCTGCCATGTCTCCATGGAAATGTCTACAGATGCAGACAGCACTGGCTGTTTGACTGTAAGTGGAGATGAGCACTGAACCCTAGAGTCAGATATGACTGGCTTTTGAACAAGGGTGACCTTTAATTCTTGTTACATGATACCAAGTCATCTCTGATTTATAGTCCTGTCCTCAAGAGCCCCACTCAGGTCTTGCAAACAGTGTCCTCACTGAATCAATTCATCTCATCTTTGGTTTTCTTCTTTTCCTGCTGCCTTCTACCTTTTCCAGTACAGTATTATTGTATTTTTCAGAGAGCCTTGCCATCTCATGATGTTGCCCAAAGTAGGACAGGCTCAGCTTGAACATTAGTCACCTTCGTGAGTGGGCATCAATATAAATCTGAACAAACAAATAAATAATGTTTTGCCTCCAGAAATAATTGGGCTTGATTTGTTCTTAGACCCACTGTTTGAGGTTGTTGTTGTTGTTGTTTTGACAGTCCAAGGTATCCCCATAGCTCTCCTCCAAATGCCATATTTAAAAGGAATATTTTTTCCCTGATCAGCTTTCTTTACTGACGAACTTCTACATTAAGTACAAAAAAAAAGTATTGCTCTATTACTCACATCTTTGAATGCTAATATGCACAGAGAGATAACAACTACACAGAACAGATAGACTGAGCAATATCCATCCATTAGGAAGTAAAATAAAGCAATATATTTTTCCAGTTGTTTGTACTACATGGCTGCAAAGAGAAATGGGCCTCCTTATAAGAATTCATAGTAAAAAAAATCTAGATGTATTAAGAAAATATACCTAGCAAAACATCTATTAATACTGCTCCAAAGGAAAAATGGCTTTCTGAAAATCCCCCAAGGACAGTTGAGGTACATCTTCCTCTGTTTTCATGAAATATAACCATACATAAAAACTGATGTGATTACTTGCTAAATCTAATAAGTTTCCCTTTTTTTTCTTTGATGGCTCTTTGCTCCTTAATGTGCCTTAAACGTGTAATAAAATTGTAATGAAAAACATACGTTTATTCAATGTGGCAGCTACTGCATATTCTGTAAAGGCATAATCCTACAAAGTTTAATTTCACAGTGTTCCTTAAACCTATTTCTTCTTACTTGCAGCATGTTTATTTGATGAATGCTTAGTGTATCACAACACACACACATTTCTTAGTCATTGCCTCTTTCTAGTGGGAATGGTACAAAATGGAAGGGAAAGAAAATCAATTTGGTTTCCAGCAGTGTCTTATTACAATGTAAGGCCAAAATGTTTGATTCCTTTTTCAGTGATTGCTTCTGGAAACTCATGCTGATCCCCCTGCCTCTTCCTTTTCCTTCAGTTCTGGATGCCTTTGAAGAGATTTTAACATGTCTCTTTGCATTTCCCATCTAACTGAAATTAGTTCTTTCAGCTCACCTCCCTTGGGAGCAGAACTCAAAAATCAGAAGAATAATTGCAGACATTCCCCACAGAAATGAGGAGGTAACCATATGGGGAACCACACCAAGAAAGAGGATGTATTTGTAAAACCAGTAACCACTTTTCTTTTCTTTTTCACAAATCTGGAGCACAAGGAGTCCAATATGGATTAGTGCTCTGTTGGGTGGGAAAGGAAAAACTGCTCCATGGAGGGAGCATCTGTCCATGGAGTGTTTTTTTTTCCTTTCCCGCCCAGGTTCAGGGAGGTTGTATGTGTGTCTGTCTGTGCCATTTTGGCTTCCTCTGCTGCCGCTCTAGCCCTCGTTGCCTACCATAGAGAGGTGCAACCCTGGAGGACCCAACTATCTCTCTATGGTAGGCAGTGAGGGATAGAGAGGGCAGGTGGGTGACCAAGGTTGGTGGTCCTTTGCAGCGCCTCTTCTTACTCCCTGGCCACATCCTCTACCTACCAGGGGAGACTCCATTGGAATGTTAATTTTAAGAAAATAAAAATGAAAAATAAAATGGGTGTGGCCAGCCAATTCTACTACCTGTTTGTGAGAACTGGTAGAATCCCATCACTGGATGTAAATATTTGAACAAGCTTGCACTCAGGATCAGCCAGGATGAATGTCACACATCATTACACCTACAGCTGGTTTTGTGCCACAAGGAAGCACTTGTTTAGGTTGACGATATGTGTGTCAAGATGGCCTGGAGAGACACTATTGTATTTGAGGTTATACAAGACAGAGTTCACCACTTGGCCCAGGGCCTGAAAGAATAATGAATCTCCCAGCCATGTTTCTGGGGGAAGATCTTGTGCATGGGAGAATGGCTGTGTCTGTAAGCCTTGGGTGTTGATAAAGTTTTCATATATGACTAGTCCCTTGAATAGGCCATAATGGTGTGAAATGGAGCCTTGTGAATCCAGAGAGAACAATCCTATTTACAAAACTACCATGCCATATTGTTATCATAACCCCTCTCTTTGGGGGAGGGGCAGTTTTGGGCTCCAAAAAAGTTACTACCACACTGTGGGTGTGGTATGGTGGGCATGGCCAGAGGGAAAGCCCTGTGTTGCGCCTGAATATTTTTTTCTTGTTGTTGTTCAGTCGCACAGTCGATTCCGAACCTCTGCGACCCCATGGACCACTGTCCGCCAGGCACTCCTGTCCTCCACCATCCCCCTCAACTCGCTCAGCTCTGTGCCCATTGTCTCTACAATACCATCTAGCCATCTCATCTTGGGCCGGCCCCTTCTTCTTTTGCCCTCGATCCTTCCAAGCATCAAGGCTTTCTCAAGTGAATCCTCTCTTCTCATTTGATGTCCAAAATACTTTAGCTTCATCTTCATTATTTGACCTTCTAAGGAGCAGTCAGGGGTGATTTCTTCTAAGATTGACCTATTTGTTCTCCTCGCTGTCCAGGGGACTCTCAAAACTCTCCTCCAACACCACATCTCAAAGGCGTCTATTCTTCTGCGTTCAGCTTTCCTAATGGTCCAGCTCTCACAACCATACATTGCCACAGGGAATACCATTGCTTTGACTATGTGAATTTTTGTTTGCAATGTGATGTCTCTACTTTTCACTATGCTCCCCAGGTTTCTCATCGCTTGCCAAGAATCAGTCACCTTTTTATTTCATGGCTGCAATCACCATCTGCAGTGAGCTTAGATCCTAGGAAAGTAAAATCTGTCACTGCTTCTACTTCTTCCCCATCTATTTTCCAGGGACTGATAGGGCCTGTTGCCATTATCTTGGTTTTCTTGATATTGAGTCTCAAGCTAGCTTTTTCACTTTCTTCTTTCAACCTGATCAGGAGCTTCTTTAGGTCCTCCTCACTTTCCGCCATTAAGGTGGTATCATCTGTATATCTCAAATTGTTGATGTTTCTTCCAGCAATTTTGATCCCAAATTGTGATTCCTTCATCCCTGCATTTCACATTATGTGTTCTGTGTATAAGTTGAATAAGCAGGGTGACAAAATGCAGGCTTGTCTTACTCTTTTTCCTATTCCAAACCACTCCATCATTCCATTTTCTGTCCTAACTGTTGCCTCTTGATTCATGTACAGATTTCTCATGAGGCCTATAAGGTGTTCCGGTATTCCCATCTCTTTAATTACTTGCCACATTTTGTTGTGGTCGACACAGTCAAAAGCCTTAGTGTAATCAATGAAAAAGAAGTAGACTTGTTTCTGATATTCCTTTGTTTTTTCCATGATCCATCTTATGTTGGCGATGTGATCTCTTGTTCCCCTGCCTCTTCTGAAACCCGCCTGCACTTCTGGTAATTCTCTCTCCACATACTGTTGCAGTCTATCCTGTATTATCTTGAGCATCACCTTGCTAGCGTGTGGGATGAGTGCAATTGTTAGATAATTTGAACATTCTTTGGCATTACCCTTTTTGGGGAGTGGAACGTATACAGATCTTTTCCAATCCTGTGGCCATTGTTGTGTTTTCCAAATCTGCTGGCATATAGAATGCAATAATTTGATTTCATCATCTTGTAGGGCTTTGAAAAGTTCAACTTGGATACCATCAACTCCACTGGCTTTACTGTTTGCAGTGTTTTTTAGCGCCTTTCTGATTTCACTCTCTAGAATGTCTGGCTCATGTTCAATGTTCTCATCATTGTGATTATCAGGGGTGTTGAGGTCCTTTTTGTAGAGTTCCTCTGTGTACTCTTTCCATCTTTTCTTAATCTCTTCTGCATCTGCTAACTCCTTGCCATCATTGTCTTTTATCATGGTCATTTTTGCTTTAAATGTTCCCTTGATTTCCCCAATTTTTTTGAAAAGATCTCTAGTCATACCCCTGAAATTGTTTTCCTCTATTTCTTTGCACTGTTCATTCAGGTAGGTTTCCTTATCTCTCCTTGCTTTTCTTTGAAATTCTGTATTCAAGTGATTGTATTTTTCCTTTCTCCTTGGCATTTTGCATTCCTTCTGTCCTCTGCTATTTTAAGACCCTCATCGGACGACCACTTTGCTTTCTTACGGTTCTTTTATTTTGGTATGGTTTTCCTTGCTGCCTCCTGCATGATGTCCTGCATCTCTGTCCATAATTCTTCTGCCACTCTGTCTATCTGGTCCAAGCTATTAAATCTGTTCCACACCTCCACTGTGTATTCCCAAGGAATGTTGTCTAGGTCATATCTTTCTGGCCTAATTGTTTTTCCTATTTTCTTTAGTCTAAGCCTGAATTTTGCAATCAGTAGGTTGTGATCTGAGCCACAATCTGCTCCTGGTCTTGTTTTTGCTGACTGTATGGAAGTTCTCCAACTTTGACTGCAGAGTATGTAGTCAATCTGGTTTCGATGTTGGCCATCTGGTGATGTCCATGTATAAAGTCTCCTCTTGAGTTGCTGGAAGAGAGTGTTTGCTATGACCAGTGAGTTATCTTGGCAGAACTCTATCAGTCTTTGGCCTGCTTCATTCTGTGTTCCAAGACCAAACTTGCCTGTTATTCCATTTACTTTTTGATTTCCTACTTTGGCATTCCAGTCTCCTGTGATAATGTGTACATCATTTCTTGGTGTCTGTTCTATGAAGTGTTCTAAGTCTTCATAGAACTGGTCAATTGTGGCTTCATCTGCACTAGTGGTTGGTGCGTATATTTGGAATACAGTGATATTGAATGGCTTGCCTTGTATTCTGACTGACATCATTCTATCATTTTTGAGATTATATCCCATTACTGCTTTTCTCACCCTTTTATTGACAATTATGGCTACTCCGTTTTTTCTGAGGTTTTCTTGTCCACAGTAGTAGATATGATGGTTTCCAGAGCTGAATTCACCCATCCCTGACCATTTTAACTCGCTGATTCCCAAGATGTCAATGCTTATTCTTTCCATTTCCTTTTTTACCACTTCCAGTTTTCCCTGATTCATAGATCTCACATTCCATGTCCCTATACAGTATTGTTGCTTGCAACACTGTATTTCTCCTCCCACTTTCCTGTCCCTCCCCTTCTTCTGATCTGATGTGCTAAGCATCCTATTTCATCTCAATTGCCCCATTTGTTTTGCCTTTGTTTTGGTCCATAGGGTTCTCTTGGCAAAATTCCTGACGTTGGTTTGCTGGTTTCTACGTCAGTATCCTCTCATCATACATGTTATCACAGTTTAAAACAAAGTATTATCATGCATATTATCACAATTTAAACAATATCAGACTAAAAATAGCTAATTAGCATTGATTATATGAAGTTATAAGTCAGTAGTTTCTAAGTATCCTTGTTATGAAGTCCAATATATAAAGTCTCTACTGTAAGTTCACTATAAGTCTCTACTGTAAGTTCAGTATTGTGCTAGTCAGTTATTTGTAAAGTCTCTAAAGTCAGCTAAGTTAGTGTAAATGAGTTACTTATCATATGCATGCAGCTACTTGTTTCTGGGTTGGCGGCACCTGAATTAGGACTACTTTATTTCAAAACTTGGATTGGCGGGGCCAGCCAGAATTTCTCCTACCGGTTCTGGTGAACTGGTGCAAACCTGCTGATGCCCGCCACTGGGGAGGTGGGCTTTGTAAAACTAATGCTGTTAATACACATTCAGTCTTTATACTTTTCACTTAATGACTTAGTTGACATTGCTATTAATAAAGCCACGTGGATAGTGACAGGATGCTTTAAACCAGGGGTACCCAAACCTTTTGGACCATGGGCTGATCATATGGTTCAGGAAGCCAGTCACTAAGGCCTGGGAGCCAGGTGCAGCCCCAAACCCCAATTCATCCAGCCCACAAAGCCCTCGTTGCTCCTGGAAGCGGAAGTAAAACACGCCCATACAGACGCGTTTTACTTCCACTTCCAGGAGCAACGAGGGCTTCGCGGGCCTGATGAATTGGCGTAGGGGGCCGCACCCGGCCCCCAGGCCTTAGTTTGGGCACCACTGCCTTAAACCTACACCATTTGAGAAGATATACCCCCTTTTTGGTATTGCTCCACCTAAGATCAGGAGAGAAGTAGCACCAGATGCTGAGATAACTAAGTAAAACAATGATCTTCAACACCCTCTCTATGTATATGAGCCTCAAATCCACCAGCTCAGATCCAGGAAGAGTTTTATGGCCAGAACAAACATTCTTGAGGGTACACAATAGCAGAACCAAATTAGAAGATGGAGGAAGGAGCTCACTGGGAAAGGAACATCATTAAAGTTGGATATAGCTGAGCCTGAAGATCACAATCTCCCCTACTTCACCTGGAGGACCCTGAATAGCCTGAGGGTTGGAGCCCCTAAATGCAAGACAAACATGCTCAAGTGGGGACTGATGGTGAACAACAACACATGGTGTGAATGTGGAGAGACAGAGAGTCTGGCCCATTTGCTGGTCTTCCGATTGCTGCCAGATGCATGCACTGATGAGGACTTCTGTCTGGGCAATGACAAAGCAAAGGAAGTGGCTTCATTTTGGCAGTCCAGGGTCTGATTAGGACATGAAAGAAGAAGACCTA
Source organism: Furcifer pardalis (assembly GCA_030440675.1). Taxonomy (NCBI): domain Eukaryota; kingdom Metazoa; phylum Chordata; class Lepidosauria; order Squamata; family Chamaeleonidae; genus Furcifer; species Furcifer pardalis. The sequence goes on along the minus strand of CP126893.1, from coordinate 131,502,295 downwards.
ATAACCTCTTTAACTGCTGGTCAAACAAAGGTTGTTCTACCTATTAATGTCATGGTTGTTCATAATAATTTCATTTTATTTCTATGTATGCATTTAGGGTGTACATTTAAATGTCAGAAATCCTTCTACAAGTGAGACTTGTATGGATATGTTGTTCAAGGACTAAAGAGCCAGTCAGCCATGTCATCTTCCAGAGAATAACACTGCATTCCTGTTTTGGCTTTCAGTTTCAAGACTACCACTGTGTTTTTCTTTGCTCACAGAGTTCAAATCAATTCTCATAGAGTTGTTCCCTGTCTGCCCCTTTCAATTCTCACAGAGTTGTTCTGTGTCCACCCCTTTTTATCTTCCCCCTCTACCTAATGTTTTGTATGGAAACCTCGGGATTCTGAAGAGCGCTTAGACCTTTGTTCAATTTATTTATTTATTTATTTGCTATGCATGAGGCTTGTGTGTTGTCTTGGCTTTCCCATCAGGAAAGTAGTTTCCAGTTTCCCTGTGGCAGCTTATTCTTCTACCATGTGTGAAAAAGATTCACAAAAATGAAATAGATGTAACATTTGCAGTTTAGGACTGATGAAAGAATGGCATTAAACTTGAAAAATGTGTGCCAAATGTATCCAAAATTTCCTTAAAATTCCCTTTAGAATCATTTTTGGAAAATAGGAAACATTATTCAATGCACCAAAGTATAGTTTTGTATATTTGTGTTAAATTACTTAAATTTAACTTAGTTGGATCATTGTAGCCAGAAAAGCTGCAGATAGCTAGCTACCCTGCTCCTTTGTGTTTCTAATATCTATCTCTAAATTACTCTTCTCTTTTGTGTGTGGATGGTGATGATTTAATTACAAGGATCCACACCAGATTATTTGTTTGCTGAACAACAACAAATAAAAAGCATTGTGATGAGGCATATGTTTAGGACAGGAGTTCCAACCATTTAAAGCTGGGAGCCAGGTCACGCTCCCTCAGACAGCTTCAGAGATTGGATGGCCAATTTGCCCTTCCTCCACAACATGACACTTCCTGGTATGGTGGAGGTGGGGGGGGCACATGAAATGGTGCTGTGGGCCAGATGTGGGCCATGGGCTGCAGGTTGAGAATCCTTGGTTTAGGACTCTGTAAGTTCCCACAAAAAGACAAGAATCATTGTCAGACTATTCAAATATAAATATCAGATTTAGAGACAATAATCCAAAGAAAACATGTTTGTTTGCCTTAACTTTATCTGAGCATGCTGTTTTAAAAACCAAGTCAGATACCAAAAGGTGGTCCCTTACCCAAACATACCTATGACTTTTCCAGAGCTTGTCTTCTTTAGGTGATAATGTGAAAACTGTCTAAATACATTTACTTCCCATTTATCTTCTTGTGTGAGATAACTCAATAACCAAGAAATCCACGACATTAACTGGGCCCTAGGAAAATGTAATAAATATAAAGGCAATGGCAGACTTCTAATTATATGCGAAAGAAAGGAAGGTAGGTTATGCGAGTTCTCTGTGACTTGAGACTATAATCAAAATGTCATCAAACTGCTTCTTGTCCTCTCTACCACCTAGGAAATTGACTCTGCTTGCGTAGCAATTTAAGATTAATTTGAATACGTCTATCAAAACCAATGGCATTTGGTGAATGTCAAATATCACTTCCACTGTCATCTGATATTTTTCCTGGGGACTCAATTTGCTAATGAATTAACCATAGGAGTTATGGAAAAAAGCTAAACCAGGTTTGGGGAAAATACACAGGTGGTTGCCTCAGAGTTTTGAGAACAAAAGCAATAACGACTTATTGATTTTAATTACATATTTAATTTTTAACAATGCTACATTCTACTAGAAACTTTTAAATGGTTCAAGATAAAATAACCATCAAAGAATAACAGTTGGTTGAACATTTGACCTATAGTTTGATCCTAAGTAGGGACTGCAGTGACTCAAGTGGCTAAGACGCTGACTGGAAGGTGGCAGGTCAGCAGTTCAATACCCAAATACTGCAGGACGGAATGAGCTTCTGTCTTTGTCCCAGCTCCTGCCATCCTAGCAGTTTGAAAGCAAGAAATTGCAGTTAGAAAAATAGGGACCACTTCAGTGGGAAGGTAAACAGCATTCCATGCATGTTGGTGTCTAGTCATGCCTGCCACATGACCACAGAAATGTCTGCAGAAGCAGACAGCGCTGGCCTTTAGCTATGAAACAGAGATGAGTACTGAACCCTAGAGTCGGCTACCACTGGCTTTCGAGCAAGGGTGACCTTTACCTTACCTTGATCCTAATTAAGTTTCTTTAGAAGTAAGCGACAGATTTAATGGGGTTGTTCATGATTACATATATACTATATTGTAGCTTCTTCTTCTTCTTCTTCTTCTTCTTCTTCTTCTTCTTCTTCTTCTTCTTCTTCTGTGTCTAGGTCAGATGTGAAGGCACCTTTTGATGAATTCATTCTGCAGTTCCTTTTGCCTGTCCCATTGTGAGAAAGATTAGCCAGCAACACAAAGTTGCTGTTATCAGAGTATCCCTGATTGTGGTTCAAAAATTCCACAATTTTGGAGGAGGCTCTTTCTGTGTACATTAGTAGAGCCAAATGAATGCGGCACAAGCATGTTTAAGTGATGGTTTGACCGGCGGTTGGGTTGGGGGAACCCGCGCGCATGCCCATTCCTCCCCCCAACCCAAGCGCCAATCGCACGTTGTGATCGATCGGCGCTTTGGTTGGGGGGGGAGTGGGCCCACGCTCCAGTTTCCCCCAACTCAAGCATCTTTGGACCATAAGACACACACTCATTCCCCCCCTTTTTTTGGTGGGGGGAGTGCGTCTTATGGTCCAACAAATATGGTACTTTATTTATTTTATTTATATTTATTTATATTTCATACTTGCTAACCCGCCCCAATCGGGCAAGCCCGACTCTGGGCGGCTTACAACCCAAGTTAAAACACATCAATAAAAAATTCCTCTTCTTCTGTCTTTGATCGATTTCTATATTTTTCCTTTACATAGCAATGCCTTTCAATAGATTCAAAAGCTCTTTTGTGAACTCTCTGAAGATACAATAAAACTTTATAGAAACTTTAAAAATAGAAAACCTTGTTAAAATGTAAAACATTTTCCAGGTAAGTAGCTAGATGTTTTGTACAAAGAAAGGAAAATAACTCAGTGAGATGTTATTTTCTTATCCAGTGAAAAGCTATGTTTATTAAGAGAGGGGTCATGATATACAAAACATTGATAGACAGTCTCAGAAATGCACTGACTATGTCTTCTAATGTTCAAAATACATTAGCAGTGCACAAGGTTACACATGTTGCTACAAATCTTTTAGATTTAAGAGATATATGCTATCTAAAGATGTCAAATCTATTATTTTTCTTACTTCACAGCACCATTTTTAACCAAGGACCTGTTTTGATGGATTTATAAAGTGTAGAGATAAGCAGTGCTGGCTGATGGCTCAGTGAATAATGTACTTGGCTGCGGTGCCAGAGGTTGGGAGTTTGATACAATACAGCAGCCCTCAGACTAAAAGCCATCCTTTCTGTCCTTTGGTAAGCTTCAACATCCAATAGAAGGTAATTGTAAATCACTTCTGATGATTCTTTACCAAGAAAACCCAGGCAATGTTATGTTTGGAGCTCACAAACAGCTTCTGAATCTGGTTCCCTCCAAATGTTTTGGATATCAAGTCCCATTATCCACACCACAATTGAATGATCTGGAATTCTGGGACCTGCAGTGCTAGCCAGTGAGAGGGCATCCATATTGGGAAAGGCTATTATACAAATAACTCATTAATCTCCATTTATCTGATCAGCAGGTGTGCTGACTTGGGCTTCTGGTAATTTAAGTCCAAGAACAGCTAGAGTGCCAAGGTTGGCCACCATGGCACTAAACCAACTTTGAACTACTGCCCTAACCAAGATGAATTAACATTAAAACATGATTAACCTAAATGTATTTATCAAGTAACGAATTAAAGTAACTAATTACCTACTATTATCAAATGTTCCTTTAAGATAAACTACTATCAAACTTGAACACATTAAGTAACCTATCAACTATGCTACTAAGTAGTAATGTGGTAACAACAAACCTCATACCCCAGGCAATCTTGGTATGCTCAGTAACACTCAATATTGACACCTGAGAAGCACACAATCAAAATGGCAGCTGCAGCCAATCACTGCAATCAGGGGGCACTAGGCAATATACCCCCCCCCATATCTCCCATGGTGAAAGGGGGTTCAGCAGGCTGGCAAAGTAAATAAAATAGGACTAAAGAACAAAAAGACAATATAAACGAACAGACGGAAGCATTACAATGTGAAAACAAAATGGTGCCTGTTGACAACACACAACAAAATGGTGGCTGTGGCCAACCACAACAGTTGCCTCCCCCCTCAACAATACAACTAGGCAACACACCATAAGTACAAATACAGAGATAACAAGATTCCTGGCAGGAGAACAAATTCCTGCTCCATGAATGTAAAGTTAACCATAGTCCTAAAATCAGCTGAGCATATCTGGAGCGAAGCCATTTGTAAGAGAGGAATGCTAATGTGTAAATTTTGACTAGGGATTTACATATCATTTTTATATTCCTTATTTCTGTTAAGTTCCCTGTGAATTGCAATATATGTGTGATTCATGTGGTCAGTAATTATAGGCTCCACCTGTGAATTACAATGTATGTGTGATTTATGTGGTCAGTAACTATAGACTCCACCCTTTAAGTTACCTTTTCATGCCTGGTTTCGGTCCTTCGAGCCTGACGTTTGAGGATCTTCATCTAAACTAGTTACTACTTGTACTGTATTGGGAATAAGTTCTAATGTGTGAGGATATGTGGTGCTTGAAGGACCCAGTGCAACCCAGTATATTCAGCAACAAATACCCTCCCAAGTGTGGATGATGGTGCTAAGATAATCTAGTCCAGGAGTTCTCAACCTTTTAAAGCAGGGGGCCAGGTTATGCTCCCTCAGACAGCTTTGGGAGCCGGACAGCCATTTTGCCCTTCCTCCACCACATGGTACTTTCTGGTGTGGTGGAGGTGGGGGGGGGCATATGAAATGGGGCTGTGGGCTGCATCTGGCCCACAGGCCTCAGGTTGATAATGTCTGTTCTAGTCAAAGCTAACAAGGTGGGTGTATTCATGGTAGACCACAGAGGTTTCCATTTCTACTCCCAGTTCCAGTAAGATGTTGTTTCTGTTTTTTATCTAGTTTTTATTTTTATCTTTGTAGTTTTCATGATGCAAAGTTATTTAAGTTAAACACCTTTTTAAGTTAGTGCCTTTTTAAAATGAAGAGGATAGCAGATAAGAGAACCTGGAGACAATGCTTTGTCTGATTTTACCATTGCAGTTGAATTTCAAACTCATAGCAAATTAGCCATGACAACAAACTGCATGACTGAAAAGGAAAATAACAAGAATAACGTCGTCTGTTCTACTGTGAGAAGGAAACAGCAACAGTGGGAGAGGATTCAGGGTAGTTGGAAGCCACAGTCATATAAAACTAAACAACTTGATTTTTCTCTCTCTCTCTGCGGAAGCACAGTAGTCTATTCACAACTGCAACAAAAATACTTGAATGATGCCAAACAATATCAGAATAACCCAGGGATAACACCATAGAGAAGATGAGTCTCGTAGAGTTTATGCTCAGATGCTTTAATATAACTGGGCTTGAGGATCAGACTGTCTGTTTCCAAACTAGAGTCTAAATCACTGTGAATAATTAAGCTATGCCTAGTTTAGGATTTTATCCAGATGGTTTCAATATGAAATGGCACTTTTTTATTTATGTATCATCACCATGAAAGAGATATTCAAATAAGCTTCTGTTGGTAAGCTATGGATTGGCCATCTGGGCATACTACAGTGAGAGGACTCAAGAAAGGTATTGCTGAATGAGAATAATAGGACGAGAAGTGGTACAACAGACTTGCTCACTCCAATAAAAATAGAGAAAAGACTTGAACATTTATTTAAGGAGTAGGAATTCATGCCTTATGCTGAATTTACTGTGAGCTGCCACTCATATGGGAAAACAGAGGGGCTGACACATTTTAGACATGCCAGAAGTTGCATTTTGTTCCACATGGGAACTCTGTGGGCTAAGTGCTATCCATAAGGTTTCTTTTTAACAAGAGCAAGCAATGTAGTTACTCTTAATAATAAAGTTCTTCATGATTCAGTGTGACTAGCTAAATCTAGTTAAAGCTCCTTCAGATATTTTATTAGAAGATGAGGGAAGATTGGCTGAGTTGGGGCACTGGTGGATGCTACAAGTTTGTACTTGTGAACTAGATGAGACCATGTGACCAAGAGGACCTCCAGTCCAGGTCTGTGTTTAGAACAGAGTCAGAACTACTTCCCTGTTCTGCTCTGACATAGTTCCTGGTTCTGCCACTCAGTAACCTGGAACAAAGTCATGAGCTCATTCTTTTTTAAAAAAATTATTCATTCATTTAACTTTATTTTCTTTATATGCTCTCTTTCTGGCCATACAGGGCAGCTTTCATTGGGAACCAAAGGCAGCCCATGATTTATTAGTAACAGGAGGAAATGGCTACCACAAGTGCTATAATGGAATTGAAATGAGGTCTTGGTTTGTCAGTTTAAAATTGATGTTGTTGTTTGCTTTTCTTCCTAAGAGGGTAGTGGATTCCTGAGAAACAAGAGGTTTGTAATTTGGCCATGGGCTCAGGAGCAAATTCCTTTCCTCTGAAGATAGTCAAAACATTTTAGGACTGTGGGAATGGAAGTAGGGATGTTGGACATTGAATGTGGAGTCTTATTGAGTAAGAGAAAGGAAAAGGTGAAAGGATGAACAATGGTTTTTGTTATTTTAGTAAGGTAGAGAAGAAACACCATTGTTTTAAGCATGCCCAAGGGAAGAGGCAATATGTCTACCTATGCTTGCTTGTGAGTAGAAAGTAGGAAAATATACAGGGGTTGGGGATCCAGGGCACTGTGTTGTCCTGGTTCTCCTCATTCCTGAGGGGCAGGACCCAGTCGGTGTGCCTGGAGAAGGAGAGGTCCAGCCCTAGGCCCCTGCAATACGGGGTGCCTCAGGGCTCGGTGCTTTCTCCTCTCCTATTCAACATCTATATGAAGCCGCTGGGCGAGATCATCCGTTCCCATGGGGTTAGGTATCATCAATATGCAGATGATACCCAGTTATACATCTCTGCCCGTGGGGACCCAAGTGGTGCGGTGGAAGTCCTTTCCAGGTGCCTGAAGGCTGTTAAGGTCTGGATGGGGGACAACGGGCTACAGCTGAATCCTGGCAAGACTGAGTGGCTGTGGGTACGGGGGCCTGTGTTAACACAGGAGTTGCCATCTTTGGTGCTGGATGGGGCAGCCCTGCCCCAGACAGACCCGGTGCGTAACCTGGGGGTCCTCCTGGACTCACGGCTACTGTTCGAAGAGCAGGTGGCAGCCGTGGCCAGGAGGGCTTTTGCACAACTTCGTGTAATACGCCAGTTACGCCCCCTCCTGGACCGGGACTCCTTGCTCATGGTCACACATGCCTTGGTCACCTCCAGACTTGATTACTGTAATGCGCTCTACATGGGGCTGCCCCTGATGACCATCCGGAGACTCCAGCTGGTGCAAAATGCGGCGGCCCGGGTAGTGGCGGGGTGTGGGCGTTATGCTCGTGCTTCGCCGCTACTCCGGGAGCTGCACTGGTTGCCAGTATGTCTCCAGGTGCAATTCAAGGTGCTGGTTATTACCTTTAAAGCCCTATATGGTAGTGGGCCAGGATACCTAAGAGACCGCGTCACCCCAAGAACATCTGTCCGGCCCACCAGGGTGGATCGGAGAGGCTCCCTTGTTGTTCCATCAGCTAGAGAGGCACACCTCTCTAGCACTAGGAGGAGGGCCTTCTCCGTGTCCGCCCCAACCCTCTGGAACCTCCTGCCCATCGAATTGCGCCTGCAGACGGAGCTCTTGCCCTTCCGGAAGGGCTTGAAAACCTGGCTGGCAGGACATATTTGGGGACCAGGGAACACGGGTTCCCATACTAAGTGGCTCACTTAAGGAGTGCCACTTCGGATTTGAACCAGGGGGATACTGGCGTGTAGTTTGTACTGTTTTTTTAACTTTAATTGATTTTAGATAATTTTTAAATTTCATGATTTTATATGTTTTTATCTTTTACCTCCGTTTTATGACGATGTAAGCCGCCCAGAGTCGGGTTCTCCCGAGTGGGGCGGGGTAATAAATTCAATAAAATAAATAAATAATAAATAAATATAATCCTGATTGTGTTAGATGGCCTAGCCAGAAAATATAGATAGCTATTCCTTTCTTGTTTTTAACAAAGGGAAGAGAGGAAAGCAATAATGTTCCTTTTTTTAATATAATGTTTTGTGTTCCTGATTTTTAGTTTTTCCTTCATATAATAAAGCTTGACCTTTTACAGAAGACTTTATGGACTTTTTATTTAGAGCATAAGCTGGTTGGAGGATTCCAGTTACTTTTGCATTTATTTATTTTTTGGCAATGCTACATATTGCTACCTAATCAACACATTACTAAGTCCTACCTGATCTGATTGGTTTGTAAACATAAACAGCCAGGGATTGAAACCTTTCATAGATTTCTTTAGCCTGGAGCAGATCCTCAAGTCCAGTACTCTGAAGCAGCCATAGGTCTTATGCTGGCTTCCAAAAAGGGTGGAGGTCTCTGTCAGGTGAAATGGGTTTGTGTGATAGTGAGATAATGGGCTATGTTATCCTTACAAGTGCAAGTCAACATCATTCATAGATTTGACAAAGGTGTTTGACACAATTTTCAGAGAAGGTTTATGAAAAATTATGTAGACGTTTGGATGCCCCAAGAAATTAACACATATAATTCAAGGATTCCATGACCACATGCAAGCTTGTGTTGTCGACAATAGCTCACTGGGGAACAAAAAAAATTTCTTGGTGCCTAAAATTTTTCAACTGATTTCGGGCATTTTGGGGCTGCTGATTCCAAAAATGCCATCCGTTTTGTTCTAGAAGCTCTAGTTCATGAGATATCGATGATTTCATCATACATTGCTCTTATGACTACACTTGTATTTGCCTCACCATTCATAAATTGATTGTTTTAATAATACTTATTGATGTTGTTCAAGCTCTATTCCTGTTGTTGTTGCAAGTGTAATTTAACTAATCTGACCTTTTTTGTCATTCTCTGTGCTCTCCTTTACTGTTGAGACTGGATGCTGTGCATCCCGAAACTAGTCCAACTCCGCAGCTGCTCCATGGACTAGAGCTGATGGGACATAACTGAAAGCATTTTTGGAATCAGTGACCCAAATATAGCCAGAAATAGGTGAAAATTGTGAGGCATCAAGATCACTGTTTCCCAGTGTATTATACTGCCATCATCAAGGGCTGGGTATGTGGTTTAATTTATTAGATTATCTTTTTAAAGAATTATTACTGTAAACTGCCCTGAATAGTGCTAGCTACTAATTTTGGTGGCAAGCAAGCAAGCAATATTCTCTCTGAGTTACTGTTACAAAGCTCCAGAAGTCTTTTGATTTGTGCATACCTAAAGAATGCTTTTGTGTTGCTTTTAGCACCTCTTGCCAGCCACATTCTCTCTCTCTCTCTCTCTCTCTCTCTCTCTTTTTTTTTTTTTGCCTTCCTAACACTATCCCTGCAGCTCTTCACTACTTTTCTGTACTCTTCCTTTTATATCCTGGCCTTCCTATATGTGTCCTTTTTATTTTTAGATCCTCTCTGTGCTTTTTGTAGAAGAACAATGGTCTCTTTTTGCAGTCTTCCACCTTTCTTTCTTTTTGGAATTGTCTGGAATTGTGCCTTTAAGATTTCCTTTTTTAGAACATTATAATGAAGAGAAAGAAAAAAAGGCAAAGGAAAGATTATCAGTGGAAGAAAAGGCACTGAATTAAAATGCTGATGAATTAGACAAGTGCAGGGAAACTAGATACAGTATGTCTTAAGGTGCTTCTTAAACAGTGGAAGGGACTGTATTATATGACTCTTACTTGTAACACATTTGATGAAAATATTGACTGGCAATGAGATATGTCTACTGTTTCACAAATGTCATCTGATGTCCCTTTCTTCATCCTTAGTACAATTATTAACACCCCTTCTTTGCCCTATGTTCATGTAAAGGTGATCATTATTACTGTGGGAGGACAGCTTTATAGCATGTGTACTCATTGTTGGTTTCTGTAATGTCTAGCTCAGTGGTTCTCAGCCTATGGCCCATGGGCCAGATGTGGCCTGTGACACCATTTCATGTGGGCCCCCAACCACCTCCACCACACCCAGAAGTGCAATGTGTGGCAGGCAGGGGGAAATGGCCATCCGGCCCCTGAAGCTGTCGGAGGGAGCGTGACCCAGCCCTCAGCTTGAAAAGGTTGAGGACCCTTGGTCTAGCTGAATGTTATAAGACTAGTCAGTCATGGTGACTACCCTCTTAACAAGAGATCAGACACATTTGAAGGCAGAATGTCTCACGGAGGAGGGGAGGGATGAGTAATAAAAACCTAGCCAATCTACATTGTTTCCAAAGATGGAGTGCAGGAAGATAGTCGGGCATAAACCAAAATTATATTCGAGCTATTTTCTCTGCAGTCATCCCTTGGCATCACTTAGGATATTTCTCCTGTACATTTTTAACAAAGTCTTTGTCTGGTTGTGGAAGGATATATTTTCATGAGAAAGAATGAGAGAAAACAGGAAGCAGTTCTTTCCTGCCATCTTCCAGTTCCTGCTGGCTACTACACAGAGACCAGTTGTGGATAAAGTGGAGATATATACAACCCACCCACCTACCCATCGTAAACTGCGCTATCCAAGAGGGAAATCAATAAGGAGTTGGTTGAGCTGTTCCCAAATCCAAATACAGTCAAACCTCGCATAAAGAGTGCTTTGCTTAAAGAGTTACTCGCTTAAAGAGCAGAATTTTCTCTGAATGTTTGCTTCACTTAACAAATAAAATGAACCAAAAACTCACTTAACAAATAAATCAGGGTTCGCAATCCCCCCCCACACACACACACAATTGGTCACTTATAATGGTGTTTTGCTTAAAGAGCAAACTTGCTTAAAGAGCAATCCTGTGGAACACATTATGCTCATTAAGCGAGGTACAACTGTAGTTTGGAGAGACTTGGCATTAAGCCTCCTGGGCAGTGATGGGATGTCCCCGGTTCCAGACGGTTCCCTGGAACCGGTAGGACCAATTCCGGAGGGTTCTCCGTGAGGGGAGTCCACTTTTGAGGCGTCCGGTTCCGGACGCCTTACCGAAAGAAAATTTTTTTTTAAATCGGAGCTAAAATGGCTCCAATTGACTGCGCATGCGCAGAAACTCAATCTGGCGCATTGCGCATGTGTCAGATTGAGTTTCTGCGCATGCGCAGTCAATTGGAGCCATTTTGGCTCCAATTTAAAAAAAAAATTCTTTTAGAGTTGGAGCCGCGCACCTTTCAGGGCGGCGGCGGCGGCGGCGGCGGCGGCGGCGGCGGCCCTTCTCCGTTGGCGGCGACGGCCTGTCAGCCTGTCGGGAGGAAGCGGAGAGAGACGGAGCGGGGGAGCCATGGGGCCCAGGCTGGGCGCGGGGGGCTCCTCCTGCCTCTGCTCCTCCTACTGCCGCCGCTGCTCCTACTCCTGCCGCCGTCGCGGGTCGGGGTCAGGTCTGAGGCGACGGAGGGGCCGGAGCGCCTGCTGTCCGCGTCCGGCGTCCGCTTCAGCTGGAGGAACCTGAGCTACCCGACCTGCAAGGTCCTCTTCGCCGCCCTCGATGCCTCCGTCCAGGTGAGCCTCACCTCGCCTCGCCCCGGGGGGTGGGGGTGGGGTAAAGGAGGCAGGCAGGTAGTGGGGGTGGCACCAACCCCCCCCAACTGGACACCCATCGTGGGGATTGGGAGTCCCTTGGGCAGGAGGACGCCCTGGGACGCCTCGGCCTGCCGGCAACCCCCCCCAGCCCCCCAGCCCTGCTCTCTTTGCGGCTCAAGCTGCCCCAGGAGGAGGGGGGGTCACCTTTCCCAGGCCCATCTTGCTTGCTCGATACCCACCCTCTCAAAGGGGGGGCACCTGGGCTTCTCCCGCCCTCCGTCACCAGCCCTGCCCTGCCTGGCTTGTTTTGCTGCCTGAGTTGAGCGGACGCCCCCACCCCCACCCCTTGGGTGCCCGAGGAGGAGGAGGTGACAGGCGCCCGGCAGAGGGTTTTTTATTTGGGGTGGGTGGGTAATTTATTTGTGTTTTGGGTGGGTGGTTGTATTTTTATTTAATTTTTATTTATTTATTTAAGTTATTTACGGCTTTGTGTGTGTAGCTATCTGGCTGGGTGGGTGGGCTGAGGGGTGTGTGTGTGTTTATTTTTATTTTATTTATTTTTATTTTGGCCCCGCCCACAACGTCATGACGTCATGACGTTGGCTCAGCCCATGACGTCATGACGTCATGACATTGGCCACGCCCATGACGTCCATGACGTCATGGCGTGGTAGTAGAATTTTTGTCATCCCATCACTGCTCCTGGGTTGAAAATGTTGCTCCTAAATGCCAAGTGGTCAATGGGAAAACAACAATCATTCAGAACTGGGCCCTGGATGAGCATACTGGCCTGTATTGTATTACCAAAAAGAACTCAGTGTGATTTATAATCAATAAATAATGTAAAGGTGTCCTTTGCTCAAAAGCCAGTCGTGCATGTATGTGTGTGTGTGCTCATTTCCGTTTAGAGTTAAAGAGCCAATGTTGTTTGTGTCTGCAAACGTTTCTATGGTCATGTGGCAGGCATGACTAGATGCCAGAGTGCATAGAACACTGTTACCTTTCCCACCAAAGTGGTACCTATTTATCTACTAGCAATTTCTTGATTTCAAGGTGCTAGGTTGGCAGGAGGTGGGACAGATGGCAGGCACTCACTCTGTCACACAGTGCTTGGCTCTTGAACTGCTGACCTGCCGATCTTCTGTTTGTCAAGCTCAGCATCTTAGCCACTAAGTTGCCACAGTCTCTAAAAATAATGTAAAGGAACAGTCAAAAAAATTACATCTGTGGCAAGTAGGCTCTGGCTGCTGCCTGCTGCCTTTTCTTTTCAAAAATTTTAAACCGAGCAGGAAGTTGTATATTTCAAGGATCACACCATTATATCTTAATATTTGGTTGTAATGTGATATCAATAAAGTAAAGAAGCAATGGGGTGAACTCAGGCATGGGTCATTCCCTTCTAGCTGAGCTCATAATAGAAAAATTCTTGGTGCTTTGACTGAACAAATGTGTCTCAAGGACAGACATCCCCCTACTGAGACTATAGTTTTTGAAGGAAACTATAAACACCCCAAATCTTGTTTGCACAATTTACAAAGCATTGTAAAAGTCGATCATACAGGAAAGAAAAAAACACTTACAGTATATGGAAGATGTTTAAAGCCTTGTTTTATTTCAGTGTTCTCCTCCATATGCATTTGGAGAGGGAAAGGAGGCCGGATTTGTTTGCTCTGCTTTCTGCATTATATTTGTGACAAAACAGGAGGACCACATGCAGTCCAAGGCCTCCATGACACATATAATTAGCTGTCTGAGATGAGTAAGCAATAACCACCTACCTCTGTTTCTGCAACTTTCAGTACCATACTGCAGATGGTACACTGAAAAATCATGAGACCATGTCTCACAAATGCACATGTAAGTTCTGCCTCCAATTACAGGCATGTACTCCAAATACAACATCTCAGACACTTCACATACTGAGCACAGAGAAAGTCTTCTAGCCTGAAATGAATCACCAAACAGTTGTGAACAAGAGACCAGAAAAAGCCAGCTCACGGTCTGAAATGCTGAGTATACAGGGACAAATTGGAGAAGGACCTCCACAAGGTTCCCCCTCCCCCATTCTAGCACCTGTTAGATCCTCCACACAAGCAGGCAAAGTCTTGTGCAGTGCTAAATACAGACACACAGATAAACCTGGGGGAAAAGTGGGGAGAGGCTTGAAAGAATAATCAGACATGTGTTTTGAGGGCTTTTGTGCACTTTACATATACAGCATAAAGAGCGCCTCGCTTAAAGAGTAACTCGCTTAAAGAGCAGAATTTTATCTGAAAGTTCACTTTGCTTAACAAATAAAACCAATCAAAAACTTGCTTAACAAATAAATCAGGGTTCGCAATCACCCCCACAATTGGTCATTTACAATGGTGTTTTGCTTAAAGAGCAAACTCGTTTAAAGAGCAATCCTGTGGAATGCATCATGCTCTTTAAGCGAGGTACAACTGTATATATAATACCTATCCTCAGGGCGTGGTGGGGGGGAGTCTATACATATCTTCAGACAGAGCTACTGCCCTTTTGGAAGGGCCTAAAAACCTGGCTGGCAGGGCAGGTGTGGGGCTCAAGTAATACGGGGTCCCACGTTGGGTGGCTGATCTGATGGGATAGCCACCCCTCTCTCCCTCTTTTAAACTTTTAAACTTTTTTAACCTTTTAAACCTTTTAAACTTTTAACTCTTTGAGGGTTTTATATTATATATAGTTTAATTTTTTTTGAAGTTCATTTGGTTTCTGGGTTTGTGGGGTATTGGTTTGTAAGTGGGATATTTTTTTTTAAGTTGTGAAATGTTTTGTGTATTATGCTAATTTAATTGTAATTGTATATTTTGTATTCTTTTTTTTATTGTTGTTAGCCGCCCAGAGTCACTTAGGCAAGTGGGGTGGCATAAAAATTGAACAATTAAATTAAATTAAATTAGTTTGGACAGATCAGAAATCTATATTTCAACTTCTACATTGCATTACTTAATCATACCAACATTTTGTTACAAGCCTTTATTTTGTCTGTGTGATTGTGTGGCTATTCCTGGAATACTTTCTGTAATCCTTGTTCTGACTATCTAATGCAGGGTTTCCCAACCCAAGGCCCGTGAGCTGGATCTGGCCTGCAGTGCCATTCCATGTCCCCACCCCAACCCTGCAAGGACATATGAGAAACAAAATAGCTGCCCCTTTGAAGCTGTTGGAACAGGCAGTGCAACATGGCTGTCTGGCCCTCGAAGATGACAGAGAGAGCATAACCCAGCCCCCGGCTTGAAAAGGTTGGGAACCCCTGATCTAAAGAAACTAATGGACAACGGTGTTACTCATACTTTCTTGGGACATGTTTCACAAAGTGAAGGGAATGTACGCTTGTTTGTCCCTATGTGCCCCTCTCCCAATATATTAGTTTCATTTCACTTACAATTTGCAAGAAATATGCCCACTGACCATTGAGGAATCAGGCTTCTCTATGTGCCCTGGCAAGCTGTGCAAGGGCTGGCTTAGACACAAAGACTCTGAAATGCAAGGCAGCGCCTGCCCCTTATGAAAAACCCTTGCAAAGCAAATGTCTCTTTGAAGCAGTGACTTTGATAAACAGCATGTCATGCGTTTGAGGCTGATTGTGTCATGTCAAAGCCATCATGGTGCTGCTTCCTTGCAGATTTGTGTGCATTTTCTCCATGGTTAAGCATACACTGGATTGTACCTTAAGCCGCTAACTGCATGTTTACAGGACCGTTTTTGAGATTAAAATGTTACCATGGAGACTTTCTTTTTTCTTTTGTAATATCTGTGTGACAAAATTATACCTTTGATTCAGTACTTGGTTACCACAGGCTGGGGGGGGGGGAGGGGATTCAGACTCATTGCAGATACCGTACAGTTAATCTCTGTTTAGAGAGCTACCTTTCCATCAGATTCTTTCATGCAGGTTTGGCAATATGTTTGACTATAATCATAGAATCATTAACTGAGTTAAAAGGGGTCTATAAGGTCATCAATTCCAATCCCCTGCCCAATGCAGGACTCCAAATCAAAGTATACCTGTCACGATGGTTGCCTAATTTTCTCTTGAATGCTTCCTGCACTGGAACCCTCACCACCTCCCAAAGGTGTTCCATTGTTGTGCTGCTCTAACAGTTAGGAAATTTATCCTGATATTCAACTGAAACCTGGCTCCTTGGAACTTGAGCCCATTATTATGTGACTTGCAGTCTGGGATGATCAAAAATAGGTATGCCCCCTTCTCTTTATGACTATCTTTCAAGTATTTGAAAAGTGCTTTTATATCTTCTCTTAATCTTTTTTTCTCAAGGCTTAACATTAGAGTTCTCCCCCCCCCCGGTCTTTCCTCATAGGGCTTGGTTTCCAGTCCCCTGATCATTCTTGTTCCGCTCAGGCCTGGGATTGAATTTTTTGGTATCCCACTTGTTACCTCAGATTGCTAAGGAACCTGTACTTGCTTTCTGAGTACAATTCTGTAATGAAATGTGTATTCACTGGAAACACCTTGCAACATTATACCTAGCTACCCCCTTAAACTCACTTTGAGAGTCCAGTTTTCATTCTGATTCTACCTTTTGATTCTAATTCTTCCCAGTTCACTTGACCCAAAGAATAGTACTGATTGCCCTCTCATGGAGCATCATAGTTGGGAGAGGATGACTCCCCCCCCCATCAGTGTAATCTGCCATCCCAGCCCATGAGATGCCTACGACTATATCTAATGTTGAAGAGCATATCATGGGAGCTGAGGGGTGGGCCGCACTCGGGGAACACGGGACCGATGTTTAGTATCTGTCCCCTGTTATGGCCCCCCAGTTACATCTCTGGTTCCTGAACAGCTGGTCAAGAGTGTCCCCTCCCTTAGGCTGCTGCTAATAAAGGCAGGTCAGTTTCTAATAAGCCCCCCCCCTGCTTTTAGATTCTATTCTGGGGGAGCAGGCTGACCTGGCATGCATCACTGAAACCTGGCTGAAACCAGAGGATGGTCTTCCTCTATCAGAATTGTGTCCAGCCAGGTTTGGTATTTGGCACCAGCCTAGGGGTGAGGTGAGGGGTGGTGACGTCATTGTAGCTAGAGTGTCATTGGAAGTCACGAGAGCCAAGGCTCCACAAATTCTGGGTTGTGAGGCTCTGCTCCTGCATTTGGGCCCTAAGGGTCAGTTGGGAATCTTCCTCCTGTACCTGCCTCCCTGCAGGGGAGCAGACTCCCTGCCTGAGGTCCTTGAGGCTGTCACCATGCTGGCACTGGAGCTCCCCAAACATATGGTCCTCAGGGACTTCAATCTGCCTTCATTAGGGGCTGGCTCTGAGGTAGCACGGGGGTTCATGGCTTCCATGGCAGCTGTGGGCCTGACTCAGGTAATTCAGGGCCCAACCAGGATTAGTGGCCATACCCCAGATCTAGTTTTCTTGTCAGAGTGGTGGCAGAGTGATCTGAAATTACAGCAATTAGATATAACTCCTGTGCCATGTTCAGATCACTATCTGTTGACTCTGGGCTTTCTGGGGGTGATGTTTCACTGCAGGGAGGCAGGGCCAGTTAAATTGGCCTGCCCCCAGTGGCTGATGGATCCGGATGGATCCCAAAGGGAACTGGGGCGTTTTCCTCTGGATTGGCAACACGATTCGCCTGAGGCTCTTGTTAACCTCTGGGACAAGGGGGTGACAGCTGCCTAGGATGCAATCGCACCACTATGGCCTCTCTGTGCTCGAGGGCAGCACTCATTCCCATGCTTCATGGAGGAATTGAAGGGAGCTCAAATGGGCAAAGAGACGCTGAGAGCACTGCTAGGTGAAGACCCAGAGTGAGCCCAACTGAACACTTGCTAGAGCTGTTATTAAAGCCAATCTTGTGGTGATAGAGGTAGTGAAAGGTCAATATTTCACCACCCTTATTGCCTTTATAGATAATCACCCAGATACCCTGTTCTTGGTGACTAGGTCTCTCCTCAGTAGAGGGGGATTGGGCCCTGGTTGGCAGGGGTCTGCTGAGGTTTTTGCTGATTATCTGACAGAGAAAATTGCTCAGATTTGCTCGAAGTTTAATCCTAGCATGGAAAATACAGGGCTGGGGTTGACTGGATCGCAGTCTAGCCATGTTATTTGGGATCAGTTTGATCCAGTTGTTCCCTGAGGAAGTGGACAGGCTCCTGGGATCTGTTTGGGCCACTGCTTGTGCATTAGATCCAGCAGGGAGGTGAAAGGTGGCTGGGTCGGAGTGATTGGGAACTTTTCTTTGTGGGAGGGGTCCTCCCAGCAACACTGAAACATACTTTGGTATGCCCCCTCCTGAAAAAGTAATCACTTGACCCGACAGTACTCGCCAACTACCGGCCTGTATCCAACCTGCCCTTTTTGGGAAAGGTTTTGGAGAAGGCAGTGGCACGGCAGTTACAGGAAGTCCTGGATGAAGTGGATTATCTGGACCCTTTTCAGTCAGGATTCAGGCCCAGATATGGTACCGAGACTTCATTGGTTGATCTCTGGCGAGGGACAGAGGTCACCCATCCATCCTGGCTCTTCTTGACCTCTCAGTGGCTTTCAATACCGTCGACCACGGTATCCTTCTGTAACGTCTCTGACAAGTGGGGATCCAGGGCACTGTATGGTCCTGGTTTTCCTCATTTCTGAAGGGCCGGACTCATTCAGTGTGGTTGGAGAGCGAGAAGTCCAGCCCTAGTCTCCTCCAATATGGAGTGCCTCAGGGCTTGTGCTCTCGCCTCGCCTATTTAATATCTACATGAAGACTCTGGGTGAGATCATCCGTTCCCACAGGTTGAGATACCATTGATACGCAGATGATACCAGTTATACATCTTGGCCCATGGTGATCCAAGCGATGCAGTGGAAGTCCTTTCCAGGTGTCTGGAGTCTGTTAGGGTCTGGATGGGGGACAGGCTGCAACTGAATCCTGGCAAGACTGAGTAGCTGTGGGTCAGAGGCCCTGCATCATCTCAGGAGTTATCATCTTTGGTTCTGGATGGGGCTATTGTACCCCAAACAGACCCAGTGCATAATCTGGGAGTCCTTCTGGACTCACAACTCCTGCTCAAAGAGCAGGTGGCAGTCTTGGCCAGGAGGGCTTTTGCACAGCTTCGTGTATATGCCAGTTATGCCCACTCCTAGATCGGGACTCCTCGTTCATGGTCACGAATACTACCAGAGTCGGGTTCACCTGATTGGGGCGGGATATAATAATAATAATAATAATAATAATAATAATAATAATAATAATAATAATAATAATAATAATAATAATAATAATAATAATAATAATAATAATAATAATAATAATACTCTAGTCAGTGTCTGCTTCGACCCTATGGAACCTCCTGCCAATTGAGTTGCACCTCCAGACAGAGTTGCTGCCCTTCAGGAAAGGCTTAAAGACTTGGCTGGCAAGGCAAGTGTGGGGTTCCCGCAATGCAATAACCACAGCCTGTTGGCTAATTCGGTAATACTCTTTTAATCTTTTAACCTTTTAATCTTTCAGTTGTTGACTGGTCTTTGTTTTTCTTATGAGCCAGCCAGAGTCTTCGGAGTGGGGCAGTGATGCAAATTGAAAAATAAATGAATAAATTAAATAAATAAAAGGAAGCTGAGGGTATTAGTATAGAGAAGGAATTGCTGAGAGGGGATGTGTAATATATGTCTCGTATGATTTCCACATGCTGCTTCCCTGTGCCTTTATAGATTTGGAGCAGCCAAGATAATGTCATGTGAACTGGCTTCATTTGTTTCCTTTAAACGTTCAGTTGAAGAACAGCCTTCTAAATGAAACCACTTTTGGACAAGAGACAAGCGGGAAAGTGCAAAACGTATATCACTCTGCTTTTTAAAATTATGGTTTGTGCTCATGTCTTCCTGTTCTTGGCTGGAACATTTTGTCACTCAAGTCCCCTCACAGCTGAAAAATCACTTTGCTCCTTGAAATCACTTTGATTGCTAAATGATTGTTCTCACTAAAAATCACTCACTTCATTTTGCTGAAGCTAGTAGCCGAAACCAATTTACTATAGAGCAGAGAGGAGTGGAAGGTTGCCAGAGCTCCCCCTAAAACAAGGGTGCCCAAACTTGGTGCCCAGGTGTTCTTGGACTTCAGTTCCCAGTAGCAGTGGTGTGCTGGCCCACAGGTATACAGGGACTCATCCAGGTGTGCCCCATAACTGGCACGCCCCAGAGGCAGGCAGAGGTAATGGGAATGTATGGGATTTCTCCCCCCAACCCCGCCAATAGGTGCCCCTGTCACTTCCTGTCCCCTGCTCTCCCAAGGTGCCCAGGACACCCCTTCCCAGAAGCCCTGATCAGCAAGTGTTGGGCTTCTGGGAACTGAAGCCCAAGAACACCTGGGGCACCAAAGTTGGCTACCCCTGCCCTAAGACAGCTGATGCTGGATGCCTGGATCTCTTTCTTTGCCCAAGCAGAGGCTCTTGGTGCCATCTTTCCCCAAGGTTTCTTCCCTACTGTAACTGTAGGAACACTGATAAACACTAGGTGCAATTTCTAGATTATTATATTATTATTATTATTATTATTATTATTATTATTATTATTATTATTATTATTATTATTATTATTATTATTATTATTATTATTATTATTATTATTATTATTATTATTATTATTATTATTATACCACCCTCCTCGGTGGGACAGACTCATGGCAGTTCACAACATATACTAAGTTACAAAGTTCACAACATATACAAGTTCATAAAACAACATATAAATATCAAATAATCAGTATCAGACCACAAATCAACAAAATATCACAATATCACATCACAGCAAAAAGTATCATATTACAGTTAAAAAGTAGCACATTACAGTAAAAAGATTCAATAAACATCAACATTAATAATATCATCAATAATCAAAAGTATCCATATCTCTGTCAAGTCTGCAAAAAGAAACTAACAAAACAACGTACCAGTAATTGCTAAGTGTTACAACAAATGACAAGCCTCTCCGCCCAAGCCGCAGATGTCTCTTAGATGGATCTAAGATGGATCCATCTTAGATGGATCTAAGATGCTCCCAGTCCTATACATCTTCTGGAGCACATATCTCTCTATGGAGGCTAAACTTCTTTCCCTGCTTTCCTTGTGTATCTCTGCATATGTGCGCATTTGCCTATCTCCATTCATGCCAAGATGGATTTATAATTCTATTTCTATACCACTTTTGTTGGGAGTGTGGTCACTTCAGTGCTGGCTCCAATTTTTTGTTTGCTTGGTATCATACCATTGGCTTCTTTTTCCTGGCTTGTCCTCTACTATGGCCCACCATCCCCCCCCCCCTTTGAAAGTCTTGCCATAGCCCAGATTGTAATCTGAGTTTTTGGTTAGTTGAAAGAATTGGAACAGAAAGACTGAAGGGCCTGATATAGGTAAAGGTTTCCCTTGCTCGAAAGTCAGCCATATCTGGCTCTGCTCATCTCTGTTCAGTAAACTGGAAATGGTGTGTGATAGCTTCATTTTGTAAGCACTTTTAGAAAGCTACTGCTGCAGTCAGTGGTGGGCTCAAAACAAAAATACTACCACACTGTGGGTGTGGTATGGTGGGTGTGGCCAGGAACAAAAAACCCTGTGTTGCACCCGAATTAGGACTACTGTACTTTATTTCAAAACTTGGATGGGCAGGGCCAGCCAGAATTTCTGCTACTGGTTCTGGCGAGCTGGTGTGAACCTGCTGATGACCACCACTGGCTGCAGCCAACGTGAGTTTACAGAAAACCACTGCAGTTCTAATTGATTTCTCAGTTCCCTTCTGTATACCCCTCCTTCACTTTTATGCTCTCATAAGCAGTGGAACCTCATCTTTATGTATAATAGATTTTAATGCTTACATTTTTATCATGCCTTTCTGAGAACACCATTAAGATAGCTTGCACGGCTCCCTGTCTCTCGACTTTGTTCTCATGACAATCCACCGAGATAGGTCAGGCTGACAAAGAATGACCAGCCCAAGGACATCTAGTTACTCTTCTATCTGATCAAGGTCATATTCTTGTATCTTTAAACCTCAGTACTCTAACCATTATCTCACTCTACTCACCTGATCATTGCAGGTTCCCAGGAAGTGGGATCCAACCCATTCTGTTCTTTCAGGCATACATGATAATGGACCATTTTTTGTTGTTGTTGTTCAGTCGCACAGTTGATTCCGACCCTCTGCGACCCCATGGACCACTGTCCGCCAGGCACTCCTGTCCTCCACCATCCCCCTCAACTCGCTCAGCTCTGTGTCCATTGTCTCCACAATACCATCTAGCCATCTCATCTTGGGCCGGCCCCTTCTTCTTTTGCCCTCGACCCTTCCAAGCATCAAGGCTTTCTCAAGTGAATCCTCTCTTCTCATTTGATGTCCAAAGTACTTTAGCTTCATCTTTATTATTTGCCCTTCTAAGGAGCAGTCAGGGTTGATTTCTCCTAGGATTGACCTATTTGTTCTTCTTGCTGTCCAGGGGACTCTCAAAACTCTACTCCAACACCACATCTCAAAGGCGTCTATTCTTCTGCGCTCAGCTTTCCTTATGGTCCAGCTCTCACAACCATACATCGCCACAGGGAATACCATTGCTTTGACTATGCTAATTTTTGTTTGCAATGTGATGTCTCTACTTTTCACTATGCTCCCCAGGTTTCTCATTGCTTGCCTCCCAAGAATCAGTCGCCTTTTTATTTCATGGCTGCAATCACCATCTGCAGTGAGCTTAGATCCTAGGAAAGTAAAATCTGTCACTGCTTCTACTTCTTCCCCATCTATTTTCCAGGGACTGATAGGGCCTGTTGCCATTATCTTGGTTTTCTTGATATTGAGTCTCAAGCCAGCTTTTTCACTTTCTTCTTTCAACCTAATCAGGAGCTTCTTTAGGTCCTCCTCACTTTCTGCCATTAGGGTGGTATCATCTGCATATCTCAAATTGTTGATGTTTCTTCCAGCAATTTTGAATCCCATTAGGCATTGCAAATTTATGATTTTGAGATACAAACCCACGAATTCCCCAGACCAAGTTTTTCACTTTAGACCATTAGAATACATCAAAGATAATCTTCCTATTCCGAAATCTGGTTTATGGATATTAATTGTGTCCAACCCTCTCCCTTGAAAAACATGGTGAAGAACCTTCATGGGAGTCTTGAAGAACCTGGAAATGACATGGGAGGATGTCAAAGCACTCGTACAAGACTGAAGCTGCTAAAAATCCCTTGCTGCCCAGCATGCTGCATAGCATGTGAGCATCTAAGTCTAATATGCTGTTCTTTGCCTCCACATATAAAAAAGTAAAACAAACAAAAAGATATCTATAGACCTCTGCTCCCAGAACCCCAGCCAGCACAGGCAACCATCACTAATTCCCTGAGCTTTAGTCTGGCAACTTCTGGGGCACATGGCTGGGGAAAAAGAGAGGTGCAGTGGTAAATAGAGGATAACAGCAGAGACTCGCCTACTCAACTACATTAATCAGCTCACCTCCAAGAAGGGTCAAAATGCAGACAATAGGATTGGTCCATAACAGTGAATGAGGAGCAGATTTGTTGTAAACTTAATGGCTTGCAACAACTCATTCAAATACTGTACAGTACTTGAAATTTCTTACAGCAAACCTAACTTACAAATGTATATATTTCTAGAGGAAATCTACTTCTGTTCCTGTTACTATGAGGATTACAGCTAAGCTCAGAGCAAACAGACAAGTTGTGGCAAATGCTGCTCATAAAGTCTAGAAGCCTTGACCTAGCAAGACATGGTTCCATTATACTAGGGGTCAGCAAACTTGGTTCTCCAGATGTTCTTGAACTTCAGTTCCCAGCAACCCTGATCAGCAGGTGTACTGACTTCTGGTATTTGAAATCCAAGAACACCTGGAGAGCCAAGTTTGCTGACCCCTGGACTTATACCATTCCTAGAGTGTAGTTGAGCACTAAAAATAAACTAAGGCACACTACACCACAGTCTTCGCCTTCACATCAAAACATGAAGATGAATCAGACAATTCATTTTTGTAATCAAATATTGTGTACACTGACTGGCAACAGTTCTACAAGTTGGTAGACAGGAAACCTTTTCTTACATATTTTGGTATTTAGCTGAATAATAAATATTAGCCAAAATCATATGGAATATTTGCACATCAACAAAAGGAATGGCAGAAGTCACCATGAGTCATGGATATGGTGCTGTTCTCATGGTGGCCATTTGCCAGATTGTGCATACAGCACCTTGTCAATAAGCCACCAGAACTTCTGTGATTCATCCTGCATGCACATAAATGTCCATTAGGATTTCAGCGAATGATCAAAATATTTCTACTGGCCATAATAAGCATTAAACCTGACTCCCTTGCTTGTAGATGAAGACATGCCATTCTTCTTAACATGGAAGTATTCAGAACATATGATATACTTGTAATAGTAGCTCAAATCTTCTTGCATAGCAAATTGCCCTAACTTAAGAAATCTCAGTAGATAGTATAGTTTCATGCCAACTTGTACTACTTAGTATATAATCAGTAATGTCTAAGAGATTTCTTACCTTGAGACAATTTGCTGACTCTGTTACACCAGTGTAACTAGGCAAGATGATTTGGGCCAATGTCACATAAAAGTCACACTATGGTGGCTTCAAATGAAAAATGAGGAAACATAAGAGTGCAGCCTGTAGGAGCTTGGGAAATTCGCTTTTTACAAGTCCTGTCTGCATCCATGCGTTATCCTAGAGTCTAACCTGAACTGCATTTTAAGATAATGTGCTAATATAAATTGCTAAAGATGTATTTATTTAATTACATTTTTATACTGTCTATTTGAGAAATTTCTCACATATAAATATCAAATAACACAAAATACACAACAAATCAAAAACAGACCAATCAAAAAAACTGGCCTCTGAGGGCACAGAGGATCAACTGACTGGTTAATTTATAGATAAAAGGACAACACCCTGAAAGGCCTCCTTGAATAAGAAAGTTTTTTTAAAAAAAATGTAAGATATCAAGGGATGGGCCTGGCGCAGCTCCACTGGTATTGTGTTCCACAGTGTTGGTGCCGCCACCGAGAAGGCTCTATTGCTAGTTATTTCTAGGTGTGGGGATGTGGAGAAGGAGCAATCCTCCCCCTCCAGATCATTTAGAGCAGGATCACACATACTTTTAAATGTTTTTAACTAAAAAATTTAATTGGTGTGGGTGGGAGGTAGTTTTTCATTGTTTCCAGGAATTTTAAGGGTTTCTGTAGTTTAGACATTGGAGATTTTATGTATGCCACCCAGAGTTGCATGTTGATTGGGGCAGCTATACAAATTGAATAAATAAATATAGACTTTCTAGCCATCCTCGGGGTCAGCACCTGGAACTGCGCAGACTGTGACAAATGGGTGATGTGGGAAGTTGCTCTGCTACACTACATAAAGAATTGTGTAACAAGAGTGACATGTGGCTAGAATGCCTGAGAGGTTTGCCTTAAAATCTAACCAAGTCATGCAATTCACCTTGAGTTCCCATCTGTAAAATTAGAGTAGTAATCACCTACTTTCGAGGCTAAGTGTTGGACTTGAATAAGATAACAGATTGTTAAGCATGCCACATGCTGAAATGTTAAGTACCGTAAATGAGTAAGAATAAGGAAAAATATCACTGTAACTCTCATTATTCTACAGACCATAATTACATTTTGTTCCCACAGGAGGGTGGGGGACACATTGATATCTTCAAAGTAAGGAAAAGGCTAAGGAGATGATGTTTAGGAAAGGAATGTTCTTTTGTCGTTGTTCAGTCGCACAGTCGATTCCGACCCCATGGAACACTGTCCGCCAGGCACTTCTGTCCTCCACCATGGATTGTCAAATAAAGAAAGGAAGGCAATTGAATTTGAAAATCAAATGAAAGCTATTTGTCTGTTTAAAACCATGGCCAATTTTCTCTTTCTTCCAAACATTCTGAAGGTCTTCTTTGCTGTTTGTGTGTGAAAGAGGACCAATTAAGAGCCATTCCTGAACAAACTATTCAAGAGGAATTGTCCAACTCCACAATTAGGGCACAGAGAACTGAAGCCAGTCAGGGTGCTTTTGACAAGATCAGCTTCAAATGCATATCTAGGACAAGAACCCTAATGGCAAAATACTTCCTCAGGGGGACCAATTAGAAAATAAAATACTTTGTCAGTTTGTAATGTGTTTACAAGTCCTCCTTCAGCTCTAATATGTTTTCACTTTTCTCCTAGTTTTCTGCTATCCTGTCTCTCCCTCAGTCTTTTCTAACCTCCTAATTAGAGCAATTGTTCCAGTCAGTGATTCAGCCATAGTGCATCACTTATAATCCTTAATGAGCTTCTGGAGCAGTAGTGTTATTGCAGCAAACTACAGTTCTTGAGTTGGTTTGGAACAGTGTGTTGCCTCAAGGTGTGTTTTCAGATTCACAAGTGCACCCCTGCAGTCATCTCAAAATTAAACTATGTGTTCCCATAGTTTGCTATGGACTTGTCAAAGGCCTCTTAAACCAGCACAAACTCACAAACACATACATAATATCACTTCACTAGGCATGAACATTACCACAACATGCTAATTGTTGCATAAAGGGAAAGGATGCATTGTACAGGGTGTCCTGTAAGTCCCTACCCAGCCCAAAAATCCCTACCCATCCTCTTTGTGGACACACACGGTGTTTCCCCAGGATTCACCCTGCCCCTCTGACCAGCAGTCCAATAGGAGTGCTTCCTCCCTCCTCCCAGCACAGAGTTCATCCTGCCCCTCTGCCTGGCAACCCAATTGGAGCAGTTCCTCCCTCCCCCAGCAGAGCCCTACTCTCTTTGTGTCTAAACAAAGTTATAATTCTAATGATGAGTAGAAGGCAGCTGTTATCGCAGCATTTGACACAATAACATGAACATGGCATCACATAATATTATGCAGTGAGAATGAGGGACAGCACACAGATGCACTTGATACATAAGATATATGGATGGGTAGGGACTTTCTGGCTGGGTAGGAACTTACTGGCCATCCTATATTTAACATCCCTCTCACATTTATCTTTGAAACCATAGAATAATGCCATGAATAATGACTTGGATCTTGCGACAGCTTGATAAAAGGAAATTTGGATATATAGGTGGAAACCTTGAAAACTGGAAAGGCTTGCTGCATAAGAAAGGAACACAGCCTTTAGCAGAAGGCTCAGATAGCTTTTGAATACAACAGATTTATGACTGATACATGCTCATAGCACTCTTAGCTTTAAGTCAGTACTCAAATGTTACACTTTGCAGAATCTTGAGTCAATCTTCCTTTTGTTTTTTAAATGCTTGCTTGACATATCTGTCTCTCTTGCATTAAAATTCCACAGATAAAGCCCATTTCTAGATCACCCTAGAGAAACCTCCACCATTGAAGTACTAAGATATAAGATCAACACTTGAAAGTTATCAATAAATTAAACCTACATTTTGTTCTAAGATTACCTTTTGGCCTGAGTATAGGTTAGCACATAAGGAAAAACAGATATAAGATGGAATCTTGTTTGTGCCATAAGCCAAATCATAACTTTCCATCCATTTTTCCCTGATTTAAAAATGTCCCTGTTTTGATTTTCAGGGATATGTGCATGATTAAAGCTAGCATGCATGATCTACCCCAGGAATTATTGCCAGGAAAGAATGGATGGAAGGCTATAATATGGTTTAAGCCACAAACAAGATTTCCGGCATAGTGGCACACTCATTTCTTTTAGAACAATCCATAGCTTTTCATTGTCAACACAGACAAAGACTTTGCTGTAATCTATAAAACACAACATAGATTCTTGCCTTCAAATCTTTCATGTACATTCCAGTAACCAATGTACAGTATATATGAAATACATTCTATAGTAAATTTCATTTTATAAATCCCATTTGAACATCTGGCAATTTTTGTCCCATATATATTTTTCTTTATTTATTCATTTCTTTGCTGGCATGAGAAATTAATGCAAAGGTTCTATATTTAACTGTTATCTTTTGGTATTTCCTTTATTTTCGACTTGAATAAATTTTGAATGTTTCCCATTCTTTGGGTCTTTGCTTTTTTGCTGTATTTGTTAGCTTATTGTTGTAAGGATTTGGATGAGTCTCTGCAGCTTAAAATAGATCATTGTGTACCCTGTCTATTACTGGTGATTTTTTCCTTCCATATACTTTGAGAGCAGCTTTCACTTCACTTTCCAAAACTGTAGATTCTTCATCACATTACTCTTCTTCAATGGGACTGTTATCTTTTGCATCTCTTCTTTATCATTCTCTAGTACAGTGGTACCTTGCTCAAAGAGCATAATGTGTTCCATGGGATTGCTCTTTAAGCGAGTTTGCTCTTTAAACAAAACACCATTGTAAGTGACCAATTGTGACTTCCTGGGGGTGTGGAATTGTGAAACCCGATTTATTTGTTAAGCGAGTTTTTGTTGGTTTTATTTGTTAATTTTAAGAGAAAATTCTGCTCTTTAAGGGAGTTACTCTATAAGTGAGGCACTCTTTATGCAAGGTTTTACTGTATATTGTTTGTTCGTTCCTCTGTTCATTTCAGTTTGTGCTGTTTTTTCTGCCAGTGAAAGGATCCAAGGTGGCTCACACCAAAACCTAAATTACAATAAAGTATTAGTGAAATTCTGTTGGCCTAGTACATCTCAGTGCAAAAGTGTTACAAATGCAGTGTCTGGTCTATTAGTTCTGGGACACTTGACCACAGTGAGTGAACCCAACACATGTGAGAACCTTTCAAAGAAGCAGATATCTGATACCTGTTGCTGTCATAACACGTATTTCAGGGGGAAATGTATAGAACACATTCCCAAAATGCTCTTCAATTATATGCATAACCTTAAATTCATGGAGAACTTTTGTCTCACCTTACATTACTGGATTTGTTACAGAGTGAGCTAATTATGTTTTTTTTAATAGAGCAAGTTTATCAATTTTAATTGCTATCAGGAATATATGGACCTTTCAACTTTTTCTGACTCAATCCATTAGACCATGGAATAATTAAAGATTAAGCATCCTAGCAGACATTGCCAGCAATGGCAAATTCAGCTGTTTCCATTTTGTTACTTATAAAAGTTGAAGGGTTAAAATGGTCTCTTGATTTTCCTGATAAACCTTTAATTCCATCATTCCCATCACACAGTTGTATTGGAAAGGAATGGTTGCAAGTGGCATATAGAGAAGGCAATGGGAAGAAGAATGCCACCACTTTATTCAGAAGAATTCAAACATCGTTTATTTTCTTCAGTTTTCTGAAGAAATTTGGAAAAATCACACACATTCTGAATCACATTTGTGGACTTATACCAACTCACCCACAAAGGAGATTGAATGCATTCATACATTGAAAGGTTTATATAAGACACATGGAAGACCCACTACACTACAGCCTTCTACATACCACTATTGTTACCAACACCTTCTTATTCTTAGGCCCTAGTTTCTTTGTCTCTTCTATGGCTCTGGTGAACCAGAACAATTTTGGTCTGAGTTGGAACTTTCCAGTGGTTATGATGCTGTCTTGAAGGTGGAAGGTCAGCAGGTAAAAACACGAGTACTGCAGGATGGAATGAGCTCCAGTCTCTGTCCCAGCTCCTGCCAACCTAATATTTCGAAAGCAAGAATTTGCAAGTAGATAAATAGGTACCACTTTGGTGGGAAGGTAAACAGTGTTCTGTGCACTTCCAGGTTTAGGCATGCCTGCCACATGTCCACAGAAAATCTGCAAATGCAGACAGTGCTGGCTTTTTGGCTATAAACAGAGATGAGCACTGAACCCTAGAGTTGGATATGACTGGCTTTCAAGCAAGGATGACCTTTAACTTTACCTGAGAGTAAAAGAATGTGTGGTGAAACAGTGGAATGTGAAGCCATAAAATATAGCTTCCTACTTGGACCACTTTAAGAGAGAATGGGGCTGTCAGCATATTGATCATGACAGATACTTATTTCTTCAAGTAACATACATAGGCAGTGAGCTTCTGTCAGTTGTATGGGAGCTTGCCCACCTGAAGCCAGAGCACTGTTGCATTTGTGTCCTACTTAAGGGCTTCCACCAGTTGGCTACTGCAGGGACACAATGCTGGACTAGCAGACCTTTCTTCCAAACCATCATGACCCTTCTTAGTTTTAAAAAAAATGCATAGTTATTGCTTTCCTTCCAGGCAAAGGGATTATTTGGGCACTGAAAACCACTTGTCTTGCATCCAAAGTAGCAAATGAAAGAAGAGATGTCTGATTCAATCACACAGTAGATGGAGGTTTGGCCCCAGGAATTGTCTCCTTTTCATCAAGACAGGTGGCAGTAAAGAGAGTAAAGTGTCCAGAATGCAAGTTTCTCCATTTCATCAGTGTTCATTAATTCCTTTATTTTTGATGTCACTTTTGAATAGTTAACAAATAATATTTTCGCCGATGGCAGGCTTACATAAGAAGATCAGAGTTATCTTTTCTTTTGCTTAATGAAGCATCAAACTCTGTGAATGTCTGTGTGTACGTAAGAGGGGTAATGTTTGTATGTATATATCTGCGTATCTTTATATGTATCTAGCATTCACATTCCTCAGTGAATCCTAGATGAACATTCCTCTGTGTGAGTATATGTGTGAGGGGAAGAGAGAATGATACAGGAAGAAATATATGGCAATACAGAAAGAAAGACAGAGAGAGAACTATATGAACAGCAGAGTGTCTGATTATATTTTTGACACAAGAATAAGAAGTTCAAATAATTCTTAAATCTCTGTAGAGACATGCTGATTGTATCCAAAGAGAAAAGGGTTCTGTCTGAATAATGCTTTGACTCCAGAAATCTCCATCTTGTCCACAAGGTATACACTGCAAACTCACAGGACAAAGTGGGCTGCAGAGTACATTTTCAATCTCCCTCTAGCATCACTCTAAAATGCACAGCTAGCTTTCCCTCCCTATTTTATGGCTACTATAACAAAAATAGTAGACTTGGTAACAAAACATCCAGAAGCTAGAACAGTGGTGGCAAACCTATGGCACGTGTGCCTGAAGTGGCACTTGGAGCCCTCTCTGTGGGAACCAGTGCAGTCACCCCAGCACAGAGTTTGCTCTGCCCCTCTGTCCAGCAGCCCAATAGGAGAATTTCCAACCTCCCCCCAGCACAGAGTTCACTCTGCCCCTCTGCTCAGCAGCCCAATCGGAGCATTTCCTTCCTCCCCTGTTGTCAGGCTGGCACTTTGCAATAAATTAGTGGGTTTGGGGTTGCAGTTTGGGAACTTGGTCTCAAAAAGGTTCACCATCACTGAGCTAGAACATATTTTCACTTGAGAGAATACCTGTATTTCCAGGTCAGCAGCTTCCCATTCCTTAGATTTTAGGACCCAAAACATGAGGACAGAGAGTGAACTCCTGGGATGTCACTGGCTGTTGTCCCTTGTGCAACATTTGCAAAATAAATGGGGATGTGCATGCATGTATGTGTGTATGGGTATGCCAGTGTGCATTTGTGCAACAACAATGACAAAAACACACACAAGGCATAATAGAGATTTACTCCCTTCTTGCCTCCAAATGACCCACAAGGCCTAAGCACATACTCCATCAGCTCCTCCATCCCTTCCTCTCAATCGTGACTCTGTGGTGTAAGTGACATTGAGTGATACATATCTTTGCAATATGCCAGAGAGCCCTAGCTCTGTATTTTGTTGTTCAGTCGCACAGTCGATTCCGACCCTCTGCGACCCCATGGACCATTGCCCGCCAGGCACTCCTGTTCTCCACCATCCCCCTCAACTCACTGAGCTCTGTGCCCATTGTCTCCACAATACCATCTAACCATCTCATCTTGGGCCGTCCCCTTCTTCTTTTGCCCTCGACCCTTCCAAGCATCAAGGCTTTCTCAAGTGAATCCTCTCTTCTCATTTGATGTCCAAAGTACTTTAGCTTCATCTTTACAATTTGACTTTCTAAGGAGCATTCTGGGTTTATTTCTTATAAGATTGACCTATTTGTTCTCCTCGCTGTCCAGGGGACTCTCAAAACTCTCCTCCAACACCACATCTCAAAGGCATCTATTCTTCTGCGCTCAGCTTTCCTAATGGTCCAGCTCTCACAACCGTACATTGCCACAGGGAATACCATTGCTTTGACAATACGAATTTTTGTTTTCAATATGATGTCTCTACTTTTCATTATGCTCCCCAGGTTTCTCATTGCTTGCCTCCCAAGAATCAATCGCCTTTTTATTTCATGGCTGCAATCCCCATCTGCAGTGAGTTTTGATCCCAAGAAAGTAAAATCTGTCACGGCTTCTACTTCTTCCCCATTTATTTTCCATGGACTGATAGGGCCTGTTGCCATTATCTTTGTTTTCTTGATACTGAGTCTCAAGCCAGCCTTTTCACTTTCTTCTTTCAGCCTAATCAGGAGCTTCTTTAGGTCCTCCTCACTTTCAGCCATTAGGGTGGTATCATCTGCATATCTCAAATTGTTGATGTTTCTCCCAGCAATTTTGATCCCAAATTGTGATTCCTCCATCCCTGCATTGCGCATTATGTGCTCTGTGTATAAGTTGAATACGCAGGGTGACAAAATGCAGCCTTGTCTTACTCCTTTTCCTATTCCAAACCACTCTGTCATTCCATATTCTGTCCTAACTGTTGCTTCTTGCTTCATGTACAAATTTCTCATGAGGCATATAAGGTGTTCTGGGATTCCCATCTCTTTAATTACTTGCCACATTTTGTTGTGGTCGACACAGTCAAAAGCCTTAGTGTAATCAATGAAACAGAAGTATACTTGTTTCTGATATTCCTTTGTTTTTTCCATGATCCATCTTATGTTGGCGATGTGGTCTCTGGTCCCCCTGCCTCTTCTGAACCCTGCCTGCACTTCTGGTAACTCTCTCTCCACATGCTGTTGCAGTCTATCCTGTATTATCTTAAGCATCACCTTGCTCGCGTGTGGGATGAGCGCAATTGTTCGATAATTTGAACAGTCCTTGGCATTACCCTTTTTGGGGATTGGAACATATACTGATCTTTTCCAATCTTGTGGCCATTGTTTTGTTTTCCAAATCTGCTGGCGTATAGAATGTAATAATTTGATTCCATCATCTTTTAGGGCTTTGAAAAGTTCAACTTGGATACCATCATCTCCACTGGCTTTGTTGTTTGCAGTGTTTTCTAGGGCCTTTCTGACTTCACTCTCTAGGATGTCTGGCTCCTGTTCAATGTTCTCATCATTGTGATTATCAGGGGTGTTGAGGTCCTTTCTGTAGAATTCCTCTGTGTACTCTTTCCATCTTTTCTTAATCTCTTTTGCATCAGCTAATTCCTTGCCATCTTTGTCCTTTATCATGATCATTTTTGCTTTAAACGTTCCCTTGAGATCCCCAATTTTTTTGAAAAGCTCTCTGGTCCTACCTTTTGTGCTGTTTTCTTCTATTTCTTTGCACTGTTCATTCAGGTAGGTTTCCTTATCTCTCCTTGCTTTTCTTTGAAATTCTATATTCAAGTGATTGTATTTTTCCCTTTCTCCTTTGCCTTTTGCGTCCCTTCTTTCCTCTGCTATTTTAAGAGCCTCATCGGACAACCACTTAGCTTTCTTACGCTTCTTTTCTTTTGGTATGGTTTTTCTTGCTGCCTCTTGCATGATGTCCCGCATCTCTGTCCATAATTCTTCTGGCTCTCTGTCTATCTGGTCCAAGCCATTAAATCTGTTCCACACCTCGACTGTGTATTCCCAAGGAATATTGTCTAGGTCATATCTGTCTGGCCTAATTGTTTTTCCTATTTTCTTTAGTCTAAGCCTGAATTTTGCAATCAGTAGGTTGTGATCTGAGCCACAATCTGCCCCTGGTCTTGTTTTTGCTGATTGTATGGAAGTTCTCCATCTTTGACTGCAGAGTATGTAATCAATCTGGTTTCTATGTTGGCCATCTGGTGATGTCCATGTGTAAAGTCTCCTTTTGTGTTGCTGGAAGAGAGTGTTTGCTATGACCAGTGCATTATCTTGACAGAACTCTATCATTCTTTGCCCTGCTTCATTCTGTGTTCCAAGACCAAACTTGCCTGTTATTCCAGTAACTTTTTGATTTCCTACTTTGGCATTCCAGTCTCCTATGATAATGTGTACATCATTTCTTGGTGTCTGTTCTATGAGGTGTTCTAGGTCCTCATAAAATTGGTCAGTTGTAGCTTCATCTGCACTAGTGGTTGGTGCATACACTTGGATTATAGTGATGTTAAATGGCTTGCCTTGTATTCTGACTGACATCATTCTATCATTTAAGTCAAATATGGGCACCTGGGATTTAAAGCCATTCCGCACTCAGTTCAAATACTGTATCATCCTCCAGCCCTGCTCACCCTGATATTAATCTCCCACCCTGGAAACACAAAGCAGCACAGCATTTCCCTGAATCCGTAGTCAATTCCAATGAGACTTACAAATGCTAAAATATTTTCAGAAAGGAGAGGAGCTTGGGGGAGCAAGTCCTCAGTGCATCTTAGGTTCTACAGTTCTAGAAAGTTGAATTTACAGCAGTAATGGGCAGCAACTGGTTTGTACCAGTTTGCCAGAACTGGTAGTATCTTTCCCTGGTGTCCCGGAGAACCGGTAGCAGCTTTTGGGGGAACCACCTCGGGGGCTTGCCTTTTCACCGGTTCCCCCACTGCTCATGTGCACCACGCGCTTGGTGTGCATGCACGCCTACAGCGCTTGGCGCACATGTGCAGCCTCCTTGCTGTCCTCCCAAGCGGGGAGGAGGAAGAGAAGCTGCTAGCCTGAAGCTCCCTGTAGCCTGCTCTCCAGGGTAAGTCTCACCTTTGGGTGTGGGGTGGGTGGGTGTATTTTAATGTGTATTTAATGTATATTTATTTTTAATGTGTATTTTTATGTGTATTTATGTGTTTTATGTGTATTTTTATGTATTTTATGTCTATTTAATTTGTATTTTTATGTGTGTACTTATTTTTATGTTTTTTTAACATTGGCTTTGCCCACATCATTGGCTCCGCCCATGACATCATGATGTTGGCTCCACCCAAGATATTATGACGTTGGCTCTGCCCACAATGTTGCCTCCACCCAGTGTGGTTGTAAAATTTTGGGCTGCCCACCACTGATTCACAGTCTCTGGAGAAGCAAGGGTGAAGCAGTCAGGAACACTAAACAGATACAATGATAGACTGAATGGCACAACTCATGGCATTAAAGAGCCAAGCAAAGATGGAAGGCAGGAGATCAGAAGATCGATTCCCAAGTACTGCAGGTTGAAATGAGCTCCCATCCTCTTCCCAGATCCTACCAACCTATCAGTTCAAAAAAAGAAATTACAAGTAGATAAATAGGGACCACTTCGGTGGGAAGGTAAACAGCATTCAATGTGCTCCC
Source organism: Furcifer pardalis (assembly GCA_030440675.1). Lineage (NCBI taxonomy): Eukaryota > Metazoa > Chordata > Lepidosauria > Squamata > Chamaeleonidae > Furcifer > Furcifer pardalis. Next base: position 131,467,097 of record CP126893.1, on the reverse strand, counting down.
GTGTCTAGTCATGCCTGTCACATGACCATGGAAACATCTGCAGTAGCAGACAGTGCTGGCTCTTTGGCTTTGAAACAGGGATGAGCACTGAACTCTAGAGTCGGAATCGACTGGCTTTCGAGCAAGGGTGACCTTTACCTTAAAGGACAGAGAGACACAACAAGCAAAACTGTATTGTATATTGTACATTGTCGAATTGATTATTTTTGTATTGGGTATTAGCTATTGATTATACTGTGATTTTATTGTTTATTCTGCATTGAGTATTGTTTATGGATTGTATTCTGAATATATTGTATGTATGACTGTGAGCCACCCTGAGTCAGATATCCTCTGATTGGGTGGGATATAAATATATAAATTAAATTAAATTAAAGCAATGGCTTTTTACTACCTTACATTCTCCCATGTGATCAAGCATCCAAACTCTTTAACAGTTACACTGAAGCATATTCAAGGACTAGCTACCATTTATAGGAGGATTACAGCCCACTGAACACATGTAGGAAAGCTCAGCTCTACAAAGCTGTTGGAGAATTAGTTCCCAGGTGAACATCTATCAATCAATTGATAAATTTCCACCTGTCCACCTACAAATTGGGAAATCATTCCTGAGGGGGGAAAACAACCAGAGGCCTGTCTTTCATCAAACAAGGCTGTCACTAGAATTCCCTTAGAGAACCTCAGTTTGTTATATTTTCTCTACCTGTTCTGTCAGCTGCAACTTCTGCAAAGGAAAAAAATACTCCTTTACATGAAAGGATTAAGACAAGGCATAATTTACAGCCAGCCACAATTATATCCAATTATCTCATTGTTATTTATCTTAAAAGTTTGAAGGAACCTGCATGTGCTCTGGCTTAACTCACTCCATAACTGTCTAAATCACTGAAAGAAAAGGATGGTTTTTTAATCAGAAGATATGATAAATGAAGTATTTTGACTAGTTTCCCAATGTCGGATATAAGGTAACCAAGGACATGTTGGATGGATCAGACTGGAAGAAACTGCCAGTCAGGTAGTCATGCAGAATTAACCTAAGGAATAAATATTGGCAAGCCCTAACATTTTGAGACCAGTTGGTATCTTTGAAATTTGAAATGTCTTCTTTGTATAGGAGGAGTGCCTTGCCAATTTACAAACTAGTGCATGTAGGTGGTAAGGATGAACAGCATTCATTTCTCAGAAGACAGAGGTGGGTTCACTCCTTCAAAACACAACACTATCCCTTTGAGCCTTTGGATATCTGTGCCAAAATAATTTCACATAAAACAAGCCATTTGACTTTAGAGACAAGCACTTTTGTTCAAGGTACTGAGTATAATGTGTGGCCTGAGCCTCAAATTTCAAAACACCTGTTTGCTTCCCCAAAGCACAAAAAAATTATCAATTTTCCAGAAAGCAATCTGTTTACAAAAGCATATAGCAGGAGCTCTTTTTTATTATTATTATTATTTTATTTTTTAATTATTATTTTTATTAAACGGACAAGACAAATATAACAAAAAATAATAAAAAAACATATATGACATAACATTACAAACAGTATAAAGATAGTATGTTGAGATATGACATAAGTATGAATATTACATTAAAATATGGCTAAGTTAACATATAAAATGAGTATATTTCTTTGGCTTATATACTTCTCACGTTATGATCCATTGTTTTATTTACTTATACTTATATTTTATTTGATTATTTAACCTTAACCCTTTTGAAACTCATGTAAATTTGATTAATACCAGCCATAGAGAGATGGGGAAAAAAAGAAAAAATAATAGTAATAATTAAATGAAAGAGAGAAAAAAAACCGTATATAACATAACGTTACAAGACAATATATACATTTTAATAACACCCTGTGCTATTTACAATGTCCAGAGAGGTTACTAATAATCCAAGGTCAAATATTCTTCCAAAAACTCAATTGATCCGGTACTGGCTGTGTTATTTCATCATTATACAATGAATGTTCTATAAATGGATACCATATCCTCCAAAATCTATTCTCCTGTACTTCTCCCTTCCTTACTTTCACTTCCCAAGTCAATTTATCATTCAACGCCAATTCCCACAATTCCCTGTACCAATCCTCCATATTGGGTTGACTATCCTTCTTCCAATTTTTGGCAATGCAATGCCTTGCTGATGACAGCATTGCGGCAATCAACTCTTTTTTGTCTTTGTCCACTTTAATTTTTTCCACATTTGTCAATAACACTATGTCTGAATCTAATTCCATTCGTGTTCCCATAATATTTACCATCTCTTTTTCTATTTTAGTCCAATAGGATTTTACTACTTTGCACTCTAGCCACATATGCTCATATGTACCCAGTGTAGATTTGCATCACCAACATTTGTTACTCTTTGTCTCATCCATCTGGTGCAATCTTATAGGTGTCAAATACCATCTCCATAACATTTTGTAGTTATGTTCTTTTACTCTTACTGATACATTTCTCATTATTCTTTTGCTCCATTTTTTTTCCCAATCACTATCTGAAATTTTCACCTTCAGATCTTCTTCCCATATTTTTTTCAATAATTCCTGAGCTTTGCTCCCTTTATTCAATACTTTGTATATTTTACTAACCAACCCCTTAATTCCTATTTCCCCCTTCCTTATTTTAAATATTATTTCTTCAATTTCTGTATTCGATCTTTCTAACGATCTTTCTGACAGATATTTATTGTTCCACTTGTCTACTACGATTCGTTGAAACCAATTCAATCCCAACTGATTGAACAACTCAGTTTTCTTTATCTTATCCTTACATATCCTTATCCAGTCTTTTACCAACGTTGCACCCCCTTTCTCTAGAATATCAACTTTTATGTCAATCTTTATGGGAAAATTTTTAATATCTTGAATTTCAGTGATTGGGGATACATTTGGGGCCAGTACTTGTTTTAATTTTTTCCACTCTTCCAACAGGGTTTTTAACAATTTATTTTTAATTCCTACGGCTTTGACTCCTTTATCTAAAAATATTGCGTTCCCAAGTTGTCACAGTTCTTTTAACTCAATTTCCTGCCATATTGTCTCCTCCCTCATCAAAATTTTCATCACATTTTTTATCTGGAACGCTCTGTAATAATTTTTAAGATTTGGTAAGCCTAATCCCCCCTCCTGCTGGGATACATACCATAAGCTTTTTGCAATCCTTACTCTACGTTTCCCATTGCAATAGTTGTTTAATATATTTTGAAGTTCCTTAATCTCTTTTTCCGATATTCTAATAGGTAAGGTATCGAATAGAAAGTTAATCTTTGGTATCAACATCATCTTACTAAGAGCAATTCTGCCGAACCAAGACAGATTCAGTTTTTGATATTGTTTTATCTTTCTCTCTAATTCTTTCATCATTTTATTATAATTTAAACTTTTTAGTTCCACCCATTTATTTGCGATGGTAATACCCAAATATTTCAGACTACTTTTAACCTGTATTTTATATTTCACTTTTATTTTGTCTTGATCATCCTTTTTACTGTTAAATAATATCATTTCGGATTTATCCCAATTTACCCTGAGGCCAGTGATTCTTTCTAACATATTTAAATGTAATTGTATTCTCTCTAGTGTCTTCATGGGGTGCTTTATAGTAATTAAGGTATCATCCACGTATAGGTTTATTTTATTATTTTCTAATCCTATTGTTTCCCTGTCATTTCTTATTGGATTTGCAAGTAGTTCCATGGCCATTATGAATAGTGTTGGGGATAGTGGGCATCCCTGTCTTGTTCCCGCCTCTAATGGGATATCTGCTGTGTATGTATCGTTAACTCTAACCCTAGCTACCCCCTTCTTGTATAATTTACCAATAGTTTTTTGAAATTTATATCCAAATCCATATAATTCGGTCAGTTCCTTTATAGATGCCCATTGCAGTGAGTCGAAAGCTTTAAATATATCAACAGCTAGAAAACCCACATTTTCTTTCTTTTGTTCCGCTATATCTATCAAATTTAAAACCCTTCTTGTTAGATCTGCCATATGTCTTCCTTTTACGAAACCCGCCTGATCCGTGTATATATATTGATCTATAAATGTACTCAACCTGTTAGAAAGTATATTGGTAAAAAATTTTGCGTCTATGTTTATTAGAGATATGGGTCTGTATGAATCTATTTTGTCTGGGTCTTTCCCCGGCTTCGGGATTAATACAATTATAGATCTATACCAGGAATTCGGAATCTCTCCTCCATCAAGAATGTAATTATACAGTTTCACCAATTTTGGAACAACCACTTCCTTAAATTCCTTATAGAATTCCACCGAGAGTCCGTCTTCCCCTGGGGCTTTTCCCAACTTCAATTTTCCTATCACTGCATTAACCTCTTTATCCAATATTGCTTCCTCCATTTTGTTCTTGTGTTCATCTTTTATTTTTGTTTTATTCTGTTCTCGGAATCTCATTTTCAATTCCTCTTCATCTATTTCTTTCTTAGAGTATAATTTCCGATAAAAATTTTCCACTATCTCTAATTTTTCTGTTATCTTATTGCATCTTTTCCCTTGCTCATTTATTAATGTCGAAATTTCCCTTTTACACTTTTTTTCTTTTGCTGCCCTTGCCAGGAGTTTTGAATTTTTATTGCTATACTGAAAGTATTCCCTTTTAAGATAGATTAAATCCCTTTTTACTTTTTCTATATCTTTCCCCACTAGTTCACTCTTTAATTTTTGCATTTTATCGAATGTTTCTTGATTCCTGTCTTTAGCATGTTTATTCTGGAGAGATTTAATTTCTTTCTCCAACTCCTCATCTTTATTTCTCTTCTGTCTGTTTATAATACTTGCAAGTTTAATACTCTCTCCCCTAAATATCGCCTTCATCGTGTCCCAAACTGTATTAAAACCTACTTCCCCATTGTCGTTCCACTGCCAATTCTCTTCCCAATTTTTAATTATTTTATTTTATCAACTGTGTGACTGAACAACAACAAGCCTTCACCTTTATCTTATCTTGTCTTAATCTATTAAAATTGGAAACCAGAGGGGCAAGGAACCCAGCAGGTTTTAGGATTTAGAGAAGATGTCACAGACACCACAGGATTAAAACATACAATGACTACAGGAAGAAGAAACAGCCTCATTTGTTTCTGTCAGGACAGAGCAGCACTTTGCATTTGGTAGCTTTCTCTTGGGTAAAGTGTTGGGAGGAAAAATATTGGAGGTGATTCCAACCACACCAATTTTTGTACCTTTGATTTATATAAACAACCCCACAGCATTTTAAAGCAATGAAATAATCCACAGGGGTGTTTTTCATTTCTAGTGGAAGTACTGTGAATAGATATGTGGAATGTATTTGGGGAATTATACTACAGTCGGAAATACATTCTGGCAGAAGAAATATCTCAGAATCTGCAGCAGCTTGAAACATCAAAAACTATTTGCGTGCCATTACTGTTCAGCAGTCCGTCAGCGGCTGTGGTGTTTTATAAAAATGAAAAGAGTGTACCTTCAGATCAGTTCATTTTGGAGGCCCTCATAAGAATATGTATACTAAGTAAAAATATACCTGCTGGCTTTTCTTCTCAGAACAGGGAACCTGCTTCAATGGTTTTCCTCTGCCTGCAGACTTTGCTCAAGCCAGACCTTCTGGGCTATCTATATGCTGATGAAATTTGTCCTACAAGATGCATATGTGCTGACTGATGACTGCAAATGTACTTCCCTAAAAAATTACTTTGGAAAAATGTAGATAGAAAAATGTTCATGTTTCAAATGTAGGAAAAGCACTGCTTAAACATGCTTTTGTCAATAAGAGGAGTCTTCATGCAACATGCACTGTTTAAAACATGTTCATAAATATCCATACTATATTTTTAGAAAATCAACAAAAATGATGGATATCATCCTATGAAAGCACATACACAGATGCACTCAAAACCACCGGATGGTATGAAGCACAGACCAGGCATGAAGGTAGACAAGGAAAGGTATCTGTAGATGCAGTTTATAAACATGCACATTCTTGTTCTATATGTTTCCCCTGCTTCCTAATACAGTAGTAGATTCCCAATAGAAATTAAATTACAGGACCATTTTTGTAGTTCAGGTTTTAACTGACTCTCGGTTGGCACACCATGTCTGTCTTATACTTATGTAAGCAACCAGCAGCCACAGGTGTCTATGGATACAAAATAATCTGATAGTTGCATGCTGTATGATTCCAGTATACAGTAATACCCCAGATAACGTTATGACTCGGTTCCACAAGTCATGTCGTTATCTGGTTTTTAGCGTTGTCCGATGCATGCATCGAACAACGCTAAAAAAAAGCCCTGACGTCAGGGACAAACCGTGCGGTTTGTCCCTGAAGTCAAACTGACCCTAGGCTAGCGATTGCTAGCCTAGAGTCAGTTTGACTTCGGGGGCAAACCTCTTCTCGCCACCCAACAAGAGCCTTGGCAAATGCTAAGGTTCGTGTTCGGTGGCGAGAAGAGTTGCCCGCTCGCGCGCCACAAGGGACAAACTGCACGGTTTGTCCCTTGTGGCGTGGGAACGGGCAACTCTTCTCACCACTCGACATGAACCTTAGCACTTGCCAAGGCTCTTGTCGGGTGGCGAGACAAGGCACCCGCTCGTGCGCTTTGTAGTGCATGAAAGGGTGCCTGTTACCCCCACCCCACTGGCCCCTTAGCGCTTGCTAAGGGGCCAGTGGGGTGGGGGGTATAGGCACCCGCTGGCATGCTTTGTAGCGCACCAGCGGGTTTCTCTTCCCCCAACCCTACTGGCCCCTTAGCGCTTGCTAAGGGGCCAGTAGGATCGGGGGGAGTGACACCCACTGGCGTGCTACAAGGCACGCCAGCGGGTGCCTCTTTCCGGCACCCTATTGGCAGGGGCCATAGCAAGCGCTATGGAGCCAGTAGGGTGTCAAGAATAGGGACCTGCTGACGTGCCTTGTAGCACGCCAGCAGGTTCCTCTTCCCCCAATCCTACTGGCCCCTTAGCAATCACTATTGGGCCAGTAGGGGGGGAAGAAGCTGCTGGGCTTCGGACACAGCCCGCACGGGCTGTGGAAGGCTAGCCCAGCCCAGCGGCTTTGTCAACAGCCCGCAAGGGCTTCAGAAGGCTAGCCCAGCCCAGCTGAGCTGGGCTAGCCTTCTTCCACAGCCTTTGGAGGCTGTGTCTGAAGCCACCGGGCTGGGCTAGCCTTCCACAGCCCGTGCGGGCTGTGTCTGAAGCCCAGCAGCTTCGGACACTGCTCAGACGGGCTGTTGACAAAGCCTAGCAGCGCTCGGGCTAGCTAGCCCATGTGCCGCTAGGCTTCATCCAGCAATCACTGCTATTGAACTAGGGTCAGGGGAAAGGCAGGCACACGTGTGCCTTTCCCCCAACCCTAGTTCAGTAGCAGCGATCCATCGCTGGGGTGTGTGGATTGGGTAGATGTTCTACCCAATCCAACCCCACCCACCCCCCACACACACACACACACACGATTGGCTCGGATAACGCTAAAGATTGTTGAATAGAATCGTTATCCAATGCAAGGTTTTTCCAAAAATCTTGCATCATTATCCGATTCTAGCGCTATCCGGTCCAATCGTTATCTGGTGTTTTACTGTACTTGAGATATGCTGATAGTGATGTACACTACGGCTTTTACATTGATCCTGGCAAATCTATAATAACATCTACTGACAAAGTTCAGTTTCCTTTAATGTTCTGAGAAAATTGGATATACAGTACAGATGGATCACTCTGTTTCAAGTCCCTATTGATTTCATTTTGTACCAATTCTGCAATAAACTGCAACATTTTGTAGAATAAAAAAAATCAAGCAGGGTTTAACACACATACTTGAATGAATTCTTAAAGTATTTTTCTGTCAAAACTGTGTTGTAGCTGTTTACATGGAGTAGAATTCAGATGAGAGACCAAAACTGGTACACTCACTCACTCACTCACTCACTCACTCACTTTTAATCAATATCTAAGTAGGCTGAGGTCATTTTATAATGGAACACCAGATTTGTCAAGCACTTAATGTTGTTCAGTCGCACAGTCAATTCCGACCCTTTGTGACCCCATGGACCATTGCCCGCCAGGCACCTCTGTCCTCCACCATCCTCCTCAACCCGCCCAGCTCTATGCCCATTGCATCTACAATACCATCAAGCCATCTCATTTTGGCCTCCACATTCTTCTCTTGCCCTCCACATTTCCCAGCATCAAGCACTGATAATAAAGGTAAAGCACTTTCCAATGAAATTTAGTATTTTTTTCTGTAAAAGGTTACCTACAGGGGCAGAAGTCCTGTAAATTATAAGAAACAATACAGGATAATAGTAACACAAGCTGGCAGCCATGTCGTCCTAGGTAAACATAATGGGGTAGATTGGTGGATATTGTCAGGTGTAGTCAGGCCAATATTTTATTCTACTTTTCCTGGGTGTTTACTTTCCCCCCTTCCATTTGCAGAACTACACAGCATTTTCTGTGCTGCTTCAAATCCTCAGAATGCTTTGAAAATTTATTCACTGTCACTGAAATCTTTTGAGCTAGGCCTGTTTTACCTGTTGTCTAGGTCTAGTCATTTATCAGAAAACTGCAATAGATTGGTGAGGGATTTGAAGCCATATCTCTTCCTTCTAATTCTTTTTTATCTCCACAGTTCTTCTGGCTGCACATGTCAAACATAACTAGGTCTGACATTCAGCTCAGGAACTAATAATGAAAGATCCATTCCTGTCCAAGATGGAGGTACGAATGCTTTTATGAATAAGCAGCTCGCTTGTGAGTGTGGTTTGCAATGAAGGAGTAGCCCAGCTGATAAGAGAAGACAAAAATTACTCAACATCATTCAGAGACCAAACTCAAATATTAGCTTTTGCCTTGCTGTAGTTAGGAGCTGCCATTCAGCTAAGAAAATGTCTCCCCTGCTTTTTCTTTGCTGCAGTGAGCTCCAGAAAATTGTTGCTTGCCAGCTGCAAATATCTGACAGGCAGTCAAGAGAGCACCTCAGGGAAGAGATTTTAAAGCAAAGAATAGCAATGTATCTTTGGAATGTACAGGCACAATGTACTGACAATACAGGTTTCCCAATAGTATAGACTGGTTCAAAATGAGAAACGGCTCAACACAAAAAGGGGTCTCCAGGGAGACGATAGGAGTCTGTGCCAAGATGGAACATGAGGAATGTTTCAGGGCATAAACTAACTGGAGACCATATGACACAACTAATTCTAAGAGGTATCAACAGTTTTCACTGGCTCTAGAGAACTCCTGGATATATGATATCCACCATAATAAACAGGTTTAATGACAAACAATGTTGAATTCTTCACATGGCCACTATCTTTGTACCTTACATGGTGGGTGCTCATTGTTGACCCTTCAGACTCCTAGTAGGATGACACGTCTCTTCCCAGCCATTCCCATCCACACTGCATTTGCCATCCTAGATTGCCTATATTGCAGTAAACCTGGAATATACTCAGTTTAGTCTTTTCAAATTAGGTTTTCCCATGAAAATTAACACTGTGGCAGCATTTGGTCCTATGGGTATTTCAGCCATGCTCATTTAAATTGGTAGAAGAGAAATTCCCTTCAAAAATAATTTTAAATGGGGGGGAAATTCACAAAAAATCTGCATGCCTTTAGATTCTTGATTCATACAAGATAGGTGTGGATGTATATAGATGTCATTTTGTTCATAATGGTCCTCTACATAATAGCCAGCTCCCTCCCCAGCCTCTCACACTTTTTAAAGACCATGGGAGGAGCCTATAAAAGATCCCCTTTATAAAATCTTTTTTTTTCCAAAGCAGGAAGTGTAGAAAACAGAAAGCTGCAAAAAGATGGAGATATGTGATATAAAAGAAAAATAAACAACCAACTATAGCAACACCCCTGACCATATTGCAAAATTATGGTAAACTCAAAATACCACCAAAGGAATTGCTAAAGGACAATGATAACAGAGCACTAAATGAAAGCTGCTTTTATGGAGAAATTATTTTTCCTACCCCCTGGAAACAAAAATGATGAAACTGAGTATGTCCTACTTTAGGCACATCATGAGAAGAGAAGACTCACTGGGAGACACAAGAATGCTGGGAAATGTTGAGGCAGAAAGAAATGAAAAAGTCCAAATATAAGATGGATGGACTCCATAAAGAAATCCACATTCTTGACTTTGCAAGAGATGAGTAGAGCTGTTGAGAAAATGACCCTCTGGAGGTCACTCATTATAGGGTCACCAAATGTTGGAAGTGACAGTGCATGACAACAGTACTTTGGTGGGCATTTGTGAAAGAAGGTGTAATATAGAAAAGCATTAGCTGTACTTGTTCTTCAGATTTTCTGAAGGGTTAAGGTTTCCATTGCTCAAAAGCCAGTCGTATCTGATTCTAGGATTCAGTGCTCATCTCTGTTTCAAAGCCGAAGAGCCAGCATCATTTTACAGGAAAGGAATTTCATTACAAACATCTGCAGTATGGGCAAAATATATGTACCATAGCATCTCAAAAATGCAGTCTTTAGAAGGCCTGAGAAAGGCACTGGTCATTGAATAATAAAAAGTGCAAAGCCAAAATTTTCATGGAAATATTTTTGAATTCTGAGAAACATTTTGACATTTCTCATTTTCTTACTTTTAGAAGGTCCCTTCTGCAGATTATTTCCATTGTTTGGCTTGTTTTTTGGTGCCCACCACCACCATAATCCAAAATGATAGTAGATTAGAGGCAGTGTAGAAGGAAACAGAAGGGTGGTGAGACTGTCAACTTAGTTGTTGCCACTCATGTGGCAGTGAGGAAAAACAAAAATTATTTGCAAGGGAAAATAACAAAGGCATTCTACATTCACTACCAATCGTGAGCTCCCCTCTAGGAAACTACTGGAGAATTCCTACTTCCTGTAAAGAAATACAGTGAAATTATCTCCCAGTTTCTCTACCCATAGATCAACTGCAAAAAATTGAAAGCCCATTTGTGTACAACACTGATGATGCAGGCATAGAGGCTGAGGAAGAATTGGTGCCCTGTCCATGGAAGCCCAAGGTGTGCTGCTGATGAATAGAACTTGGGGTGTCAAATATTAGCTTATTAGATCCTGGAAAATTACATGAAATGCTGCTTACCAAAAGGAAAACAATGAGAGAATAGAACATACACTGAGAAATCAGAAAAAGATGTCATGGTTATTGATCATGCTGAATTATACTCAAAAAGTAGGTCAGAACACTTGTTGCATAAATTGGCTTATTTTTCTTTTCTGAAGGATTCATCCCAAGCCATTAAAACCTGGGTGATTGAATTTCTTCCTCTTCTATTTCCCTCCTTGGTTTAAGGCCATGATCCTCCCAACAACTTCAATAGGCACCAGAAAGAACTCTGGGCTCTCTTTGTTTATATAACACTAGGGATACTCCCTCAGAAGTAGCTTGGCTTACACCAGAGTCTCATCTCCCTTTGCACCTTAATGTGTTTATCATTCTTTCAAATCCCCATGGGCATGTCCAGCACAGTAAAGGTGAAAACAAACAGATGCAGCTGTCCAGTCCCTTGACATTTCCAGTAAGAACACTAGGCAAAGTCATTGCCAAAAGCTAGTTCAGAAACAGGCCTGAAAGGAACTCTTAGTGATGTTCACTCTCTCTCTCTCTCTCTCTCTCTTTTAACTTGAAAAACCTTGACCAGTTTTGAGATGACAGATTGGCTGGGAAAAAGAAAACATCCTGCCATGATTGGCTTGAGGCTTCATTTGCCTTGAACGGCCTTGTCTCTCCCACCTGCAGTAACATTGTCAAGAACACATTCACAGGTTGTCAAATGGAGATTCATCATGCCCTACATCACGCAAACCTCCTCTGCATGGCAGTTGAACAATGCAAAAGTTTATTTTGTTTTAATTATCTTTTCCCTATTCACTGCAGTGGCTCAAGTGGCTAAGACACTGACTGGGAGGCAGAAGGTCAGCAGTTCGATTCCCGAGAACTGCAGGACGGAATGAGTTCCCGTCTTTGTCCCAGCTCCTGCCAATCTAGCAGTTCAAAAGCAAGAAATTACAAGTAGATAAATAGGGACCACTTTGGTGGGAAGGTAACAGTGTTCCGTGCACTCCGGTGTCTAGTCATGCGTGCCACATGACCACAGAAATGTCTGCAGAAGCAGACAGCGCTGGCTCTTTGACTTTGAAACAGAGATGAGCACTGAACCCTAGAGTCAGATATGACTGGTTTTCGAGCAAGGGAAACCTTTACCTTTACCTATTCTCTTGCACTGGCTTTTGAGCATACATGGTGAGTTATACTAATTTTAGAGGACAAGCTCTCCGCTAGCAGAGAATATAACTAGGACAACCTTCAACCAAGGGGCTGTGGTGGCTCAGTGGTTAAGAAGCTAGCCTTGTTAGCTGGAAGGCTGCCAAATTGGCAATTCAAGACCCGGGTACTGCTTGACAGATTGAGCACCCGTCTCTGTTCCAGCTCTTAGGGACATGAAAGGACCCTTAATCGGGGATCCACTGAATAGAGTTTCTACAACAGAAATCCTTTCAACCCTGAATAATTTCTGACACAAAATTATTATAGTCTTCAACCTCAAGGAATTTCCATTGTAGCAAAAATATAGAAAAAGGAAAGTAAAACTATTGGCTGGGGAGGAGAGGGAACAATTTCCCTCCAAGGAAAAGTGTTATCTTTGGGGGATATTTAGGTGTTTCTGGGTTTTTTTTAAAGATAGGTAAAAGTTGGAAAGTACAATACAGGATAAAATGGGAGGGGGGTGTTTAAAAATGCCTCATAATGATAGAATTATGCAAATTATCCAATAAGGCCAAATCAGGTTGGGAAATAAGCAGCCTGTTTGCTACTCCAGCACCAAAATACCCCCTACACACCTAGAGCTTCCCCCCTACCATACATGCAAATATTACACTAATGATCCCGATATACATTTAATAGAAACTCAACATAAAGTATAATAAAATTAATAAAAACAGGACAAACAGCAATATAAATGGCAACATAAAAATCTCATCCTTAAGCTTTTGATTTTTATTAACAATGATTCAGGCAGAGTTCTTCGAAAGCTTCTCTAAAGAGCTTGGTTTTCAGTAGCTTCTTGAGGGCACAAAGGGAGAAGGCCTGATCTCTAGTAGGAGATGATTTCATAAAGAAAGTGCCACTGCAGAGAAGGTCCAGTTTCTAGTCGATGTCTTATGGGTGACTTGAGGAATCTACACCCATGTACATAAGGTTTGAGAGGATCAGGTAGGGTGGGCATTACACCTTAGAAGATGTAGTGACAGGCAGCATTGTCACATATCATTTATGGCCTTGTAGGTTAATAGCAGGGCCATAGTGGCTTGGTGGTTAAGACACTGATCTTGACAAACAGAAGAATCCAGACCAGTGCGAAGGAGCGAATGCCTGTTGCCAATCTAACCATTTGAAAACAAGAAATTGCAAGTAGATAAATATGTACTGATTTTGCATGAAAGGTAACAGCATTCCTTCCCCTTCAGTGTCTAGTCATGCCTGTCACATGAGCACAGAAATGTCTGCAGATGCAGACAGCACTGGCTCTTTGGCTGTAAACAGAGATGAGCACCACCCCTTAGTCAGATATGACTGGTTTTTGAACAAGGAAGTCCTTTACCTTTAGGTCAATAGCAAAACCTTGAACCTAGCATGAAAGTAGACAGGTAACCAAAACTGGGGAGATGTGGTCAAATTTACTTATACCAATGATCTCTCTGGCATCCACATTCTGGACTTGCTGTAGCTTTCACGTCAGCTTCAAGGATAGCCTCACACAGAAAGCATTGCAGTAGTCAATCCTTGAGATTACCAATGTGTAGACCAATTGTGGTAGAGACCTGACATGAAGATAAGGGTGCAATTGGGTAATTTGCAAGTTGGAAAAAGGCCTCCGCGGGGGTTTTAAATCGCGCAGAGCGGCAAAGCTGCTTGGCCCCACCATCGCTGCCACGGCCCCGGACGCCCGTTGCCGGGCGGAGACGCCGACGCCGACACCGTTCCACCCGCCCTCCGGACTCAGGGCACCTGGCCTCAAACCCCGCCTCCGCGGGGGTTTTAAATTGCGCAGAGCGGCAGGGTTGCTTGGCCCCACCATCGCTGCCACGGCCCTGGATGCCCGTTGCCGGGCGGAGACGCCGACGCCGTTCCACCCGCCCTCCGGACTCAGGGCACCTGGCCTCAAACCCCGCCTCCGCGGGGGTTTTAAATCCTGCAGAGCGGCAGGGCTGCTTGGCCCCACCATCGCTGCCACGGCCCCGGACGCCCGTTGCCGGGCGGAGACGCCGCCGACGCTGCCGTTCCACCCGCCCTCCGGACTCAGGGCACCTGGCCTCAAACCCCGCCTCCGCGGGGGTTTTAAAATCTGTAGAGCGGCAGGGCTGCCCGGCCCCACCATTGTGGCCACCAGCGGCGGCAGTGGATGGACAGTACCAGGAGCAAGGCTGGGGGATCGGATGGGGGTACCAGGGAGGGACCTGCCAGCCAGGAGGGGGGGACTGGGCGCTGCCTGTTGGGTCTGAGGGGGTTCATGGGGCTCAAATTGGTGTAGTGACGGGCATGGGGTGTTACGGCGGGTACCAGGGGGTGGGCCGCACTCGGAGAATGCGGGCCAGATGTTTGGTTGCTGTCCCGTGTTCTGGCCCCTTGGCTACACCTCTAGGTCCTGTGCAGCCGGTCAAGAGTGACCCCTCCTTTAGGCTGCTGCTGGTGAATGCCAGATCAGTCTGCAACAAGGCTCCTCTGCTTGCAGATACGATCTTGGGGGAGCGGGCTGATCTGGCATGCATCTCCGAGACCTGGCTGGTGCCTGAGGATGGGGTACCCCTGTCTGAACTCTGCCCAGCCGGGTTCGGTGTTTGGCACCAGCCTAGGGAGAGGGGAAGGGGCGGTGGAGTCGCCATAGTAGCCAGGAGGTCCTTGGGAGTGGCCAGGGCCACGGCTCCACATATTCCGGGTTGTGAAGCCCTGTTCTTGCGTGTGGGCCCTAAAGGTCAGTTGGGAGTCTTGCTCGTGTACCTGCCTCCCTGCAGAGTAGCAGACTCCCTGCCTGAGCTCCTTGAGGCGGTCTCCATGCTGGCATTGGAGACCCCCAGGCTGATGGTTCTGGGGGATTTCAATTTGCCATCATTGGGGACCGGCTCGGAGGTAGCTCGGGAGTTCATGGTTTCCATGGCAACCGTGGGCCTGACCCAGGTAATTCAGGGTCCTACCAGGAGCAGTGGCTACACCCCGGATCTGATCTTTTTGTCGGAGCTGTGGCAGAGTGATCTGAATGTACAGAAATTAGACATCACTCCTGTGCCATGGTCAGATCACTATCTGGTGACTCTGGACTTCCTGGGGGCGAGACTTCACCGTAGGGAGGCAGGGCCGATTAAGTGGGCCCGCCCCCAGCGACTAATGGATCCAGAAGGATTCCAACGGGAACTGGGGTGTTGTCCTCTTGACCTGCAAAGTGATTCGTCCGAAGCCCTTGTTGCTTCCTGGAACAGGAGAGCGTCCGCGGCTTTGGATGTAATTGCGCCACTATGGCCTCTCCATGCTCGTGGGGGTCGATCTGCCCCTTGGTTTACAGAAGAGCTAAGGAAGCTGAAACGAGCTAAGAGACGCCGAGAGCGCCGCTGGGTGAAGACGCGGAGCGAGTCCGATCGAACACTGGTTAGAGCTGCTATTAAAGACTACCTAGTGGCGATGGGGGCGGTGAAACGCCAATATTTCACCGCCCTCATTGCCTCTGCAGATAACCGCCCAGCGGCCCTGTTCCGGGTGACCAGGTCCCTCCTTGGCAAAGAGGGGCCGGGCCCTGGTTGGCAGGGATCTGCTGATGCTTTTGCGGATTATCTAGCGGGGAAAGTCGCTCAGATCCGCTCGAAGTTTAATCCCGGCGTGGAAGGTACCGAACTGGGGTTGACCAAGGCACAGTCTAGCCATGTTATCTGGGATCAGTTCGAGCCAGTTGGCCCTGAGGAAGTGGACAGGCTTCTTGTATCTGTTCGCGCCACGACCTGTGCACTGGACCCATGCCCTGCCTGGTTAGTTAAAGCGGCCAAGACTGTGGCAGGTGGCTGGGTCGAGGCGATTATTAATGCTTCATTAAAAGAGGGGCATTTCCCAGCACCATTTAAACACGCTTTAGTGCTCCCCCTCTTAAAAAAGCCGTCCCTCGACCCTATGGTAATTTCCAACTACCGTCCAGTGTCCAACCTACCTTTTTTAGGTAAGGTCCTGGAGAAAGCTGTGGCGCAGCAGTTACGGGATGTCCTGGATGAAGCAGATTATCTGGACCCGTTTCAGTCAGGTTTCAGGCCTGGATATGGTACCGAAACTGCACTAGTCGCATTGGTGGATGATCTCTGGAGAGAGCGGGACGGAGGGGAACCGTCTGTCCTTGCTCTCCTCGACCTCTCAGCGGCTTTTGACACTGTCGATCATGGCATCCTTCTGGGAAGGCTCCGGGGCTTGGGGATCCAGGGCACAGTGCTGTCCTGGTTTTCCTCATTCCTGAGGGACAGGACCCAGTCGGTGTGCCTGGAGAAGGAGATGTCCAGCCCTAGGCCCCTGCAGTATGGGGTGCCTCAGGGCTCGGTACTTTCTCCTCTCCTATTTAACATCTATATGAAGCCGCTGGGTGAGATCATCCGTTCCCACAGGGTAAGGTATCATCAGTATGCTGATGATACCCAGTTGTACATCTCAGCCCGTGGGGACCCAGGCGGTGCAGTAGATGTCCTTTCCAGGTGCCTGGAGGCTGTTAAGGTCTGGATGGGGGAAAACGGGCTACAGCTGAATCCCGGCAAGACTGAGTGGCTATGGGTAAGGGGCCCTGCGCTAACACGGGAGTTACCAGCTTTGGTTCTGGATGGGGCAGTTTTGCCCCAAACAGACCCGGTGCGTAATCTGGGGGTCCTCCTGGACTCACGGCTACTGTTCAATGAGCAGGTGGCAGCCGTGGCCAGGAGGGCTTTTGCACAACTTCGTGTAATACGCCAGTTACGCCCGCTCCTAGACCGGGACGCCTTGCTTATGGTCATGCACGCTTTGGTCACCTCCAGACTTGATTACTGTAATGCGCTCTACATGGGGCTGCCCTTGGTGACCATTCGGAGACTGCAGCTGGTCCAAAATGCGGCAGCCCGGGTAGTGATGGGATGCGGGCGTTATGCTCGGGCCTCGCCACTGCTTCGGGAGCTGCACTGCTTCGGGAGCTGCAGTTTGTCTCCGGGTGCAATTCAAGGTGCTGGTTATTACCTTTAAAGCCCTATATGGTAGTGGGCCAGGATACCTAAGAGACCGCGTCACCCTAAGAACATCTGTCCGTCCCACCAGGGCGGATCGGAGGGGCTCTCTTGTTGTTCCATCGGCTAGGGAGGCTCGCCTCGCTAGCACTAGGAAGAGGGCCTTCTCTGTGTTCGCCCCGGCCCTCTGGAACCTCCTTCCAACTGAGCTGCGCATGCAGACAGAGCTCCTGTCCTTCCGGAAGAACTTAAAGACCTGGCTGGCAGGACAAGTGTGGGGTTCCAGGGATGGGGGATCCCATGTGGGGTGGTTAGTCTAGGGATACTACCCTTGACGACACCCCCAGATACTGTTTTTAGTTTATGAATTTTAAATTTTTATATTGATGTGTTTTATTCTGTGCTGTAAGCCGCCCAGAGTCGGGCTTGCCCGATTGGGGCGGGTTAGCAAGTGTGAGAAATAAATAAATAAATAAACATTCATGAATCAGTAGCTGTCTTCATAGACATCTGATTGATAAATGTGAGAACAGAATGCTTTACCAGGCAGGTGTCCCCTCTGAAGGAGGGTTCCTCCTATGCCATTAATTTATCTAATGCATCTTTTGAAGCTACTTAAATTAATAAGGGTGCATATATGTAGCTCAGTGGGTTGGATAAGTGTGCAGGTGAGTGTTAGGAACTAGAAATCCCTTGGTGCCTCCTGGGAAAGGTTCTAAAAGAGATCATCTAAGCATGCATGTGGCTGATGGCATTACTTGCCATGAAACCTATGTGGCGTTGGGTAAACTCTATCATAACAGAGGGTCATCATTAGGATGGACTGGTAAATAATTTCTTAGTTCTTCATACCTAGAAAATTATGGGAACATTACAATAAGTTTCAACAGTATGTAATAAGTTTGATAGTATGTAATCATTAATAAAATTAATAAGAGGATATGTATCTGCTGAACATAGCCAACATATTTCTTATCTTAGGTATATGTCCAGACATAGCCATGAAGTCTGTAGATGGACTTCACGGCTGAAGAACCTGAAAGAATGGTGTGGCATGTCCTCGGAAGAACTGTTCTGAGGAGATAAGAACAGGAAGACTATTGCCATGATGATAGTCAATATCCAGAATGGATATGGCACCTGAAGAAAGAGAAGGTTCTGTCTCCAGAAGAGTCAGTCCTACCATTACGAAGTCTGAGCAGATGCCACAACTGGCTATAATATTTTGGAGAAGAAGGCTGTACAGCAAGCTGCTTCCCTGTGTCCCCAAGATAGTGCCTCTGCCTCAAAGTTTGGTACAGGATACTGTCCCATTGACAGTACTGTAGACACCTGTCCAGGGGAGTTGATTTTGCCCCACCGGCACCCAGATGGGCAGCGGGATGATGTTTTGTATTGTACATTTCCTTGTATTAGATATGAATAGTATTGTGATTATATTGTATATTGCCCATTTGGTATCATATGTTGTTTATGGACTGTAGATTGTATTGTGCTTTTGCTTTTATGACTATATTGACTGTATTATATTTGTTATATTGATATGTTGTTGCTCTTATATTTGATACTGTAACATTGTAAGCTTCTCTGAGTTGCTTCGGCAAGGAGAGCGGCATATAAATACAAATATAATAATAATATAATAATAATAATATTTAACTGTCTGTCCAATCAGATTTTCAAGCCCAGAATCAGAGGGGAGCCATCTTCTTGTTTGTCTCAAGCAACAAAATGTCTTGGACTAGCTCTGGCTTCTTGGTGATTCTGGGAAATTCAAAACCAAGCCTGACACAACAGCAAGAGCTTTTTGTTGTTCCAGTGTCTGGTACATAAAATAACCCAGACTATAAACACACTTTCAATTTTGATCTTTTGTCAGTGTTTCCCTGGCTGCAACCCTGTGCACAAATACTTGAAGAGTATCTTGCTGAACGTAGTAGAACTGAGTTTATTTATTATTTATTATTTATTTGTTCAAATTTATATTGCCGCCCACTCGCCATGGCGACTCAGGGCGGCTTACAGACAATACATTACAATATGTTGGGGGTGGGCACAGGGGGAGGGGTGGCAAGGTCCTCATCCTGCCCTGGCTGCTTCTTCCCCTGGCAGTTGGTATAGGCACAGGGGGAGGGGTGGCAAGGTCCTCATCCTGCCCTGGCTTCTTCCTCCCCTGGGAGTTAGTATAGGCACACGGGGAGGGGTGGCAAGGTCCTCATCCTGCCCTGGCTTCTTCCTCCCATGGCAGTTCCTAGTATAGGTGTCAATGACAGGGATGCATCTTTTGTATCCATGTCCACACAACATGCAACATGTATTTTAATGGCTCCCACAAATAGATAAGAATTTCATTTAACAGAAAAGTAGCAATCGATAGTCTCTCCATTTGACCCTGTTTTGTCTCAGGCTGCGCACAGTCCCTCGATGTTCAACATTAGGTTCCAGTACCTGAGTGTAAGCATTGACATCTTCTCTTTCATTCCATGTTTGTCACAATGCAGATAATTGTCTAAGGTACAGGTGAACTTCTCCATTGACAGCAGAGAGACTATAAAAAGCAGTGCTGAATTAATGGGCTTTGGAGAGCCACAATCTAAGGTATGTAAAAGGGCACTGAGAAGATGGATTATGAGTTATCTTAACTGTGTTGCTAGTGCCAGCACACCAACTAAAGTGGCATTTGCTGTCACAGAACTCCCTGGTGGCTTCCAATGCTTTCAGACAAGAAATACAAGAAACATTATATCTAAAAGCTGCATTTGTCGTGTTCACTTTTAATACTTGAGCGTTTCCAGTCAGAAACGGGGAGGAAAGGGAAATCTCAAAACATGATGATGATGACGACGACGATGCCTGGCGTACATCTTCTATGAGCCAGTAGTAATAATTTTGTGTCAGAAATTATTCTGAGTTGAAAGGATTTTTGCTGGACAATCTCCACTCAGGGGATGCACGAATGAGGCTCATTTCATGTCCCCAAGATCTTTTCTCACCAACATGGTCCCCATTTTTTGTTGTTCAGTCGCACAGTCGATTCTGACCCTTTGCAACCCCATGGACCATTGTCTTCCATGCACTCCTGTCCTCCACAATCCCCCTCAACTCGTTCAGCTCTGTGCCCATTGTGCCCACAATGCCATCTAGCCATCTCATCTTTGGCCGCCCCCTTCTTCTTTTGCCCTCAACCTTTCCAAGAATCAAGGCCTTCTCAAGTGAGTCTTATCTTCTCATTTGATGTCCAAAGTACTTTAGCTTCATCTTTACTATTTGCCCTTCTAAGGAGCAGTCAGGGTTGATTTCTTCTAAGATTGACCTATTTGTTCTCCTGGCTGTCCAGGGGACTCTCAAAACTGTTCTCCAACACCACATCTCAAAGGCATCTATTCTTCTGTGCTCAACTTTCCTAATGGTCCAGCTCTCACAACCATACATTGCCACAGGGAATACCATTGTTTTGACTATATGATTTTTTGTTTGCAATTTGATGTCTCTGCTTTTCACTATGCTCCCCAGGTTTCTCATAGTTTGTCTCCCAAGAATCAGTTGCCTTTTTATTTCATGGCTGCAATCCCCATCTGCAGTGAGCTTTGATCCTAGGAAAGTAAAATCTGTCACTGCTTCTACTTCTTCCCCATCTATTTTCTAAGGACTGATAGGGCCTGTTGCCATTATCTTGGTTTTCTTGATATTGAGTCTCAAACCAGCTTTTTCACTCTCTTCTTTCAACCTAATCAGGAGCTTTTTTTAAGTCCTCCTCACTTTCTGCCATTAGGGTGGTATCATCTGCATATCTCAAATTATTGATCTTTCTCCCAGCAATTTTGATCCCAAATTGTGACTCCTCCATCCCTGCATTGCTCATTATGTGCTCTGTGTCTAAGTTGAATAAGCAGGGTGACAAAATACAGCCTTGTCTTACTCCTTTTCCTATTCCAAACCACTCCATCATTCCATATTCCATATTCGTCCATACTTAATCTGAAAGCCACCTTGATCATTTTGGCTCAAGGTTATTTTACTCCCATATCTTTTTTGCAGTTGGGACGAATAAACAGAACAAAATGAATTTTACAAAGGATGAAAGAGAAAGCCTGGAGGACTCTTTGGCATTGATGTTCTGCATAAGGTACAGGGAAAAGAGCCCATGTTCTGATTCTTTCAGCAGATGTATGGTGTTTTGCAAATATTTTACCTCCACCATGTAATAAACTACTTAAGGTTGTTTAAACAAAGTGCACCGAAATCAGCCCCAAGAATGTGTAGCAATGAACGGGAATTTGTTAGAAAGATAATCTCTATTTCAGGGCACCATCTGATTTACTACCAGACACTCTTCCAAGATGCCTGAAATTGAAGAATTGCCTTGCATAGCCTTCACCAACCATACCAAATAGAAATGTTTGGTTTCCCACTTAATCTTATTTTTATTTTACCCTCCTGCCCACTGCCTTTCCTTTGCATATAAGATCTTCTTTCTTTTGTTTCCAAGAAAAGAAAGAGAAATTAGGAGAGGAAGCAGGCAGAAAAATAGGGAGGTGGGAAACAACTATTCACAGATATTTTTCCAGAGGGCTCAGAACTTCATTCCTTGAATGGCACCACCTAAGTCAGCAGGCTAATCTTCCTATTTCTGTTTTCCATATCACTCTGTGTATATTCTGTATCTTGTTTAAGTTTTATCTGTCTCCATCACACGCACCGAGACCATGTATTTGCAGAACCTTGTTGAACTGAAACATGAAAGAAGGTTAAATCATGAAGTAGTCAGACAGCAGACAGATGTGCTACATGATCCCAGTTCTTCACTTGAATCCTCTGGGGTACACAGAAAGAGCCTCCTCAAAGATTGTAGCATTTTTGAATCACAGCATTCGGGCGTACCCTGGTAACAGCAACCTTGTGTTGCCAGCTAATCTTTCTCACAGTAGGTCATGTGAAAGGAAATTCAGAATGAACTCACCAAAAGGTGCCTTCATTTTGTCAGTTTCACATCTGGCCTAGACATGGAAGGAGGAGGAGAACTTGAATCCTCTGTAGGTATTCCTGCAGTTGTGCTCTTTGTCATGATCTTGGGTTGCTAAGTAGTTGTTAGGCAGTGTCTATGCTGCATACCTTTCTGTCTCTGTATTCATTCTTCACATTCCTTAGAGACCAAGTCATTAACCATGTTATATAAAAGCCATATGTGACATGAAGGAAAGGAACTATCATGACCCTTTCTCAACCTTTTCCTTTTGGTCCCTGAACTCTCATGACCAGGATAAGGGGAGAAAGGGCAGAAGTAAAAGAGTAGAGGTAGAGGAGGAAAGGGCAACTTCCAGACACCTGTGGGAGACACCTGCAGGGACACAGGACTTTCCTATGAGGTAAATACATTCCATTCCCATGGGAAGCCAGGTGCTTTCCCATTACCTAATGCATTCCTAGGGTGGGAGAAAGCACTGGTTTCTCTTTATAAACTAAGATATTTTTGCAGTTAAAACCGCTTAATTGCGGTTTCATCATAACCAAATCCAAGGAGGAATTGGCAGGATGTAGTCCAATCAGGCCTAAGGATTCCATCAGGAGGAGATACCTTGGATGCCTCTAGATTTGGAAAATTCTCTTTGGATTGTTTTTCCTTTACAGGTTTACTTATTTGTCTTATAAACTTTAACTTGGAAAATAATGTTCTGTTTCAACTTTGAAATACTCTGAGTTGATTTCTACTTGGGCAGAGCCAGGTGGGTGGAAGGCACCCCAAGCCACCCCGATCCCAAAGCAGAGAGCCCAAGCAGGCTGCCTGCTTTAGGATTGGGGTGGCTGGAGGTGAAAGGCACCTCCAGCCACTCCAATCCTAAAGCTGTCCCCAAACTCCCTCACAGCCCCAGCGATCGATCACTGGAACTGTGGGGGAGTTTGGTCCCTCCCCTGCCTGGATGGCCAATGGACTTAGCCATCCAGGTGGTGGGAGGCCTCTGGAGAGAGGCTGGGAAAAGGGTCCCAAGCCTCTCTTCAGAATGCCCCCTGACCTGGATCACTAAGTCCTTTAGTGATCCAGATGGAGGTTTCTGAAAGGAAAAATTTAATTTAAAAATTATAAACACAAAAAAGGACCAATGTTTCTTATGAGAAACAGTTGGAGATTATTTGAAGGAGAGTTAAAGAAAAATCTAACAGCTTCACTATGAAACAAATTCCCATGAAACTGGAGAGGAGCCAGAAAATGCAAACAGAAAGCAGCAAAGTGGTTGGTTGAGAGACTGATGGAACTTTAGACACTTGTGTGCCACTTCTACTGGAGTTTGTTTTTGTCATTTATATGTTAATAATATAAATACAGCATGATTTATGTACAGACTGGCTTCAAATTAACTTATCTTTCCAATGGAACCATATTTCCAGCAAGAATAGTCTCTTTAACACTGCAATTTATTGCATTAGACAGTCTCACTCTGTTGGTGACTGAAAATACTCTAGAGAATTCCTGTTGATTCTGATGTATTACTTAGAGGGCTCTCAAAACCTATTTAATTTTCTTTTAAGGTTGTAGCGGCGATACTCTTTGAACAGTGAGAGATTTGCTTGGTCATTATAATGCACAATGCACCTTCAATGTGCATGCTATTATGATCATCATATATATTTTTCCATTGCCAGGAAAAAGCCAGAAACTCACCAGAATACTCTGCACTGAGAGAGACAGCTTTATTGCTTGAGAGTACTAGCACTCTACCCTACCATACCATTCTAAAGGCATCTGAACCAGCCTGTCAGGAAATGGACCTATTTCCTAAGGCTTGAAATTGCCAATTTTCAAATAGGCCTCAGAAAAATCCATTTTTCTCTCTCTGAGCCTCAAGGCTGGGTAACAGCATGTTTTTCAACCATGTTTTCAGTATTTCTTATCTTTTGTAAGCTAGCCGAGAGCCGTGTTGTGTCTTTTCATAAAGGTAAACAACCATTGTTGTGAGAAAGTTTTCTCTCTTGCTTGCTGATACCTGATTGGCTAAGCAGTCCCACCTGACTGAAAATTCTCCATTTTGGAGAGAAGAAAGAGTTCGTCTCTGTTTCTTCATGGATTAAGACCTGTTTTTGATTAGAGAGCTTTTGTTTCTGGATCTTAATGGGCTAGCAATCTTTAGCCTAGGAGCTATGCATTTTTGCTCCTTAAAAATGGTTACCTAGATTTGCCTGTGGACTTTATTGGACTGACTTATGCTACTGACTTTTATGCTTTATGAACCTGATCAATAAATCTTCATCATTTTTCTGAACAACGTGTCTTCATTGGACTAAAAAGGGTAAGAGCTGCCTTTCACACACACAAATCTTTGAACACGCTACCAAATAAAAACCCCTTAAGAGCTGATAAGCAGCTGAGAGTTGGATCTCTGTTCTAATTAGCCGTCCAGCTCGCCCTGTGTAGGTTTGTTTTGGTTTCCAGGGGTTTTCCAGATGTGTGGGGGCCGGCTGGATCGTGACATGGTGGCAGCGGTGGGATCTACGAGTCCTGAAGAAGTTTTTTTTGTGTGTGTGTGCATGCTCTCAATCTCGGCCCAGCAAGAAGCAAGCTTCGTTTGTTTGGCTGAAAGCCTGCGTGTGTGCGTCTGCAGCAGAAGCTGAGAAACTGCATCCTTGGAATGTATTTTCCTGAGATAAGGGTGCTGAAAGGAAAGCAGGATCGCAGCTGTTTGCTTCTTTGTTTTGAGTTTTGAGTCGGATTCTCAAACTCCCAGATCTGAGGGCCGTGGGCCGAGGGCCGATCCATTGCTGGCAGTTCCAGAGGGACTGAGACATCTTCCAAGCCTACAAGATGAAAGGTAAGCCAGTGGCTGATGAATGTACCCCCTCACCACAGTTAGCACCCCAAGACAGACTCCATTCCAGATGGGATCTTGGAGAAGGTGCCCAGATGATGTTTAGCCAAAAGGAAGGGCCCAGGGTGGGTGAAGCTTGTCCAGATGACTTCTGAGACTTCCCCAGACGCCCAGCAAGCCCCAAGCCCTAAATAAGACTCTTTTGTGTTGAATTGGAGTCAAAACTCCACAGAGTGCCTATTTTCACTCAGAAGCAGTTCCCTGAAGTAATTTTCCCCCAAAGCCAGGAAGAAGGAGTGGAACCCTTCAGATAAGATTTATTTTCCTGCATTGAAGTTCCTAGTTGCTGATTACATGTGCTGTTTGGTCTTTGAAGACCTGGAGAGTTTGCAAATTGCCTCATTGTGTTTGAGATACCAGCTTAAAGGTGGAAGAGCTCCAACGGACTCCTCCACGTGTCCAAGGAAGAAATGTTTTGCTAGAGTGTGTGGGCCAGAGCCACCACTCTGAAAAGTGTTATCTACAGGCTGTTACACTACGCTGTTTTGGTCAGCTAGTGGGAAGTGGGAAATAATTGCCGGATGCAGTGTTTCCCTGAGTTTTACTACCCTTCGAGAAAGCCAAGAGCTGAAGAAGGGAGTAGTCCGTAAAGATGGCTGTGGGAAGCCCAACTAGCGGTTTCAGCAATAGCAGAGGCCAGATCCAGATCCAGATTCCCGACGTACTGAGGAGAGTGAATGGAACCCTGCGTGCTCTTGAGTTGAGAAGCTAGTCAAGCCATCAATTCTGTTGCCTGTTTAGTTCCCAAACCTCACAGGGATGAGAGTGCGGGGTTGTTTGATTAATTCCTTTGGACTGTGTTCTGATTAATGCCTTAAAGGTTGTTTCTTGAGTTTGTTTTACTAGGAGATGCACGTGTTACTGTCGTCTGAAAGAAAAGCTGATAACGGAACTCTAAATGGACTTTGTTCAACTGGCTGGTTTAACTGTTTGCAGGTGCAACATCAAAGAAGAAGAAGGGGGGGAAATGTCATTGTTTCTTGCTAATCATCTGTTTATTTTTCCAGAGGCTCGTACAAGCAGCCTCTGTGACATGTGTGGTGTTACTGACCTGTTTTCTGATTTAAAGGTTGTTCTGTTTGGGCAAAATGTGTTTTGGAAAGGGAAAACCTTTGGTACCTGAAAATGCCCAAGTCTTTTGTTCCAGCAAGGTTTTATACCTGAGTTTGCTTGCAATGCAGAATGTAACTTATGTAACGTGTACCTCCAGTAACTAAAACTGGAAGAAGCTTTAACGCTTGATATCCTACATATATAAGGGATAGCTTGTTTGCTCAATTGCTTTGCTCACATTAGTAAATAATGCCTTTTGGTAAAGTCAAACCCCCGGTTTGCCTTTCCAGAAAGGAGGGCGTGTCAGGAAATGGACCTATTTCCTAAGGCTTGAAATTGCCAATTTTCAAATAGGCCTCAGAAAAATCCATTTTTCTCTCTCTGAGCCTCAAGGCTGGGTAACAGCATGTTTTTCAACCATGTTTTCAGTATTTCTTATCTTTTGTAAGCTAGCCGAGAGCCGTGTTGTGTCTTTTCATAAAGGTAAACAACCATTGTTGTGAGAAAGTTTTCTCTCTTGCTTGCTGATACCTGATTGGCTAAGCAGTCCCACCTGACTGAAAATTCTCCATTTTGGAGAGAAGAAAGAGTTCGTCTCTGTTTCTTCATGGATTAAGACCTGTTTTTGATTAGAGAGCTTTTGTTTCTGGATCTTAATGGGCTAGCAATCTTTAGCCTAGGAGCTATGCATTTTTGCTCCTTAAAAATGGTTACCTAGATTTGCCTGTGGACTTTATTGGACTGACTTATGCTACTGACTTTTATGCTTTATGAACCTGATCAATAAATCTTCATCATTTTTCTGAACAACGTGTCTTCATTGGACTAAAAAGGGTAAGAGCTGCCTTTCACACACACAAATCTTTGAACACGCTACCAAATAAAAACCCCTTAAGAGCTGATAAGCAGCTGAGAGTTGGATCTCTGTTCTAATTAGCCGTCCAGCTCGCCCTGTGTAGGTTTGTTTTGGTTTCCAGGGGTTTTCCAGATGTGTGGGGGCCGGCTGGATCGTGACACAGCCAGATTTTAGAAACTGTACAGAGTTGGGCCTAGTTAATATGTAAATGGGAGACCATTAAGGAATTCCAGAGACCTCCAGTGGGGCTGGGGAAGAATCGCTTCTGAAATTCTGGAGAGTTGCTGTCTGTCAGAGTTGAAGGGACCAACCATCTAACTTTTTTAAAATTGTGTCAGAAGCATACAAAGGTGCTTTCTGGGTTGAAAGGATTTTTGATAGAGGAACTCCCCTCAGAGGACACCCAAATGAGGCTCCTTTCATGTCCCCAAGATCTTTTCCCACCAAAGTGGTCCCTATTTATTTACAGTAATACCTCGGATAACGCTAAGACTTGGTTCCACAAGTCTTAGTGTTATCCGATTTTTAGTGTTATCCGATGCATGTTAAAATCCTATGGGATGGATCGGATAATGTTAAAGCTCCATAAAGATACATTATAACCGCACAGGCTTTAGCGGTTGTTATCCGATCCATCCCATAGGACCTTAATGTTATTCGATCCAATTCTCCTCCCCAGATTACTTAACGTTATGCGATTTTAGCGTTATCTGAGGTAAACGTTATCCGAGGTATTACTGTACTTGCAATTTCTTGCTTTCGAACTGCTACGTTGGCAGGACCTTAAAACAGAGACGGGTGCTCATTCTGTCATGCAGTACTCGGGTCTTGAACTGCCGACTTGCCAACCTTCCAGCTAACAAGGCACACTTCTTAACCACTGAGCCACTGCAGTCCCCACCATCTAACTGAGGGCAAGTAAGTTTCTCCTGTTCCTCTGCAGGCAAGGATCTAATAAGGTAGTTCTACCAGTGGAATCAATAGCAGGCCATGCTATTGACATTTTTCAATGAATGAAACTTGGTCTGCAATGCTGTGAACTGTCCCATAGCAGGTTTTGGAGAGGGGCATAGACAAGCAATGAGAAACCTAGGTAGCATAATAAAGAGAAGAGACATCACCCTGGTAACAAACGTTCGCATAGTCAAAGCAATGGTATTCCCAGTAGTAATGTATGGCTGTGAAAGCTGGACCATAAGGAAGGCTGAGCGCAGAAGAATAGACGCCTTTGAATTTTGGGGCTGGAGGAGACTCTTGAGAGTCCCGTGGACTACAAGAAGAACAAATCAGTCGATCCTGAAGGAAATCAACCCTGACTGCTCATTAGAGGGACAAATACTGAAGATTGAGCTCAAGTATTTTGGCCACTAAATGAGAAGAGAGGACTCACTAGAGAAGGCATTGATGTTGGGAAAGATAGAAAGAAAAAGGAGAAGGGGACGCCAGAAGATGAAGTGAATAGATGACATTATCAATGCAATGGGGGGAAATTTGAGTGGTCTGAGGAGGATGGTGGAAGACAGAGGAGCCACATGCATGATGGTCCATGGGGTCACAAAGGGTCAGACGACTGTGCAACTGAACAACAAAATAGAGGGCTGCAGGAGAGAGGAAGTCACATTACCCTAGTGATAAGATAGTAGTTTAATACTGTACTGGGCTTTGGTCACAGGCAGACATCTCTTTTAATTTTTGTAACTTTTTAATCCTATTTAGTACTATTTTTATAACATGTTATTACCGTGTTTTAAAAGTTTCTTAGCCACCCTGGGCCTTTGTGAGGAGGGCAGCATAAAAGTTTGATTAAATAAATAAATAATAAAATAAAGCCCAATCAGCATCTCAGGTTGTTGAGAATGCTCCCGTGGGGAACAGAAGGAGGCATGTACTGATTGACACACAAGGATGACTCACTATTCCACCTTCACCATGTAAATCATGATCCTTGTGGAGTCAGAGTATGATCATGACAAGAAAGGCAATCCGTAGAGGAGCCATCCCTGTATGCTGCTCCTCTCATCAGAATCACACAGAACACAGACTGTCTCTCTGCTTAAACACAGGGTGAAATTGCTAGTGGGAACATGAACAACCCAGACAGACTACACCCAATTGGCTAGGAGTTGCCCATGTATATGTGCATGTGTGCATATGTGTAATAAATTCCCAACTGCTGAGATGATTTCCTTTTATTCTCCGTTAGTGACTTCAGTTTTCTATGCCATTTTTTCCTTAAACTGCTTTTTCTCCACTGAGTAGTTTTTTCACCTCCTTTATGAAGTGATCCTGGAAATATATAACAAATATGATGACATCACAATGAGACATTTCCAGTCACACTTCAGAAAGTGCTGGTTTCAGTGGAAAGCATATGACTCAGGGCAAGGCTTCCTGGACTGATCCCTTGAATGGTCTGTCAACTAAAAAGATAAAACCAAATTAATTAAAAAAAAAAAAGACTGTTCTGAGCAGCTCTTCGGGGCATGACTGTAGGGTGAAATAGCTTTTGCAACAGAAAAGATCCCATTAAAAATCAAAACCACTCCCGTAAATGTAGCCCATTTTTTGTTAACTGTCAGGACAGCTTATATCCGGCCTTTGCAAAAGTGTATCCATTTATCTGATAAAGTTTAAAAATTCTAATTCAAATTGAATTTATTACGACAGTGCCACCTTGTGGAGAGTTTAAAAAGAAAACCTGACCAGTCTGGAACGGGTTCCCAAACTTTTCAGGCCATGGACCAGTCACGTGGTTCAGGGGGCCAGTCACTATGGCCCATGAGCCGATCTGGCCCCTGACGCCAATTCAACTGACCCACGAAGCCCTTGTTGCTCCCGGAAGCGGAAGTAAAACACACCTGGCATGTTTTACTTCCACTTCCAGGAGTGACATGGGCTTCATGGGCCGGATGAATTGGCATCAGGGGCCAGATCCAGCCCACAGGCCATAGTTTGGGTACCCCTGGTCTGGAATGAGTTAGGAGGACTGTCTTGGGAGTTAAGGGTTTGAGGAAGGAAAGAATCAGAATGCCTAAAGATGTCTGTGGCTTGCTGCCTGGGAAATCTGAAAACAGGGATGCTTTTATCAGTACAGCTACTACCTAAGAGCAGCACAGGAGAAAATATGAAATGCAAATGGCACACTACAAAGTGCCAAGAGGGATAGTAAAATACTAGTAGAGGGTGGAGTGGGGGGTAGGAGGGTGAGAAATAAGCCCAAGACTCAGCAGAAAAAATTCTCCAAGTTAAACCAAAAGGGGGTAAAGTATTTCTGAGGATACACGTCAGCATCTTTCTTATTCTTGATGGAATAGGGCTGCATTTTCAGAGTTTGTGAATGTCAGCAGAGGTTTTGAGCCCCTAAACTTCGGATTAAAAATCAAAGACATATCTCTACTCTGTTTTCAAAAGTAGAAACACAAACTATGGATTTACTGTCCTTTTGAAACACCTAAATGAATCCCCCCTAACATGGCCACCCCATTCTGCCAAACGATACAGCTGGCCCAGCACAGGCTTGATTTTATATTAAAATGCTGATAGCACCATGTGCCCCTACAGTGTGCTGGGTCAAGAAATATTATTTCATCCTTCTCATCTGCCTCCTTTTCCTCCCCCCCCCCAAACAGATAAACTTAGGAGCATGTACCATGCTGAAAGGCAATACCCACAAAAGCAAGAACATGTCTTGCTAGGTACCACATCTACACTATTGTGTTGGTAATTGTTGTTGCCATCATTTTTGTCACTGAGCAAAACGACAGGGCCTCATCTTATTTGCCTTTGTTTCCCAAGTGCTTAATTAACTCCTTTTGTTCATAACCTGAGAACCCATATCTGAAACAAGTAAATAATCATTACTAAGGAAACAATTAAAAAAAATGTGTGCAAAGAGGCAAGCAATTATTGTAATTACTTTGCAAAGAGAAGACCAATGTACAAAGAAGGCCAGAATGGATTGATAACAGTTACTGTCACCTTCGTGCATATTAAACATATCTTTAATTGTTTGCATTCAGATGTCTGCAGCAAAATAGTTTCGGCTTCAGTGTCTTTTCAAATGTCTAACATGAAACATTTAGTTGGAATAATCATATTGCAAACGTTATGAGGCTTCTTTCAACACAAACCTTATGGGTGTAGTTTCTCCTCTCATGCAACACAATGGTTGAGCTCCTGCTGCTTAGAAAAAGGCCATTTCAATCATTTCAATTGATGGAGGAGTCAACTGATCAAATTTCCACTGATTCAGTGGGCCTACTCTAGTACAAATTCTACACAAAGCAACAGGATTTCAGCCAGTGCTTTTAAAAAGCATTTGGGAATAAGACCCATTGACCTCAGTGGGATTTTTCCATGGACGCTAATAAAGTTAAACTGTACAGGCACTAATAACATTTACAATGCTCCTTTTCTCCCAAAGTGTTTAGGCTAGCATGTACTTTATTAACGTGGCTTATGCAATTTATGAGGGGACAGAATTCAACAGGAAAAAGTGAATGGGGAAAAAGAAAAATAATAATCATATTCCCATACTGGGTCTTTCATACTCTGTTATATAATGAAGTTGTATAGCCGCCAACTAAGCAAGCAGTTCCAAAAGGAGGTGAGACAAGTGACATTGGGTCCTTTCGAGCTAATGTAACAGACTTACCCCTCACATCTTTGTGTTTGTTACAACCAACAGAAAATGACTACTGATGAGATAGTTCTGGGACAAGTCGAGTAGCAAACAAAAATGTGTGTTTTCCCCTCAAAAAGACTCCAGTCATGCCCCCTTCAAAATTTTGTGTATCACCTGTCTCTGAAGGAGAGTTAGTGACAGAAACTAATTATTGGCCAAAATCATATTCTATAATTATGCTATAGGAAGAGAAATGGCATAACTTTCAGCAGCTTAATGAACATTCATTAATGAGGCCCTGCTCAACTTCCTCCTTGTACACCACATAAGTGGCTTAGCACAGGACCAAGTATCTAAATGGGGACTCATTTATTAGGAGCAATTGGCTGCTGCAGGTTACTTCATCTTAATTTTGCAAGTGTAACTATGGAAGCTTTTGGCTACTGTTAATTTATTATTTTGCTCCAATAGCCAAGGTTGGGTGGTTTTTTCTTGTCATGTACTAAGATCAAGCTTCTCTTCTTTCATAGTGTACAGTAGCGACCCCCGTAGCGATAGCGCACCCGGGCAAGGGTTGCCTTGGCCGAAATCCCTCCCCCCCTGCACAGGGGGGGATTTAGGCCAAGCCAAGCCAAGCACGGATGGTTGATCGCCGCCGCCGCCGCCGCCGCCGCCCCCCGCCTGCTCGGCTTGTCTTGGCCGAAAAGCCCCACATGCACGCAGGGCTTTTGGGCAACACAAGCCTTGCTCAGGTGGGCGATCGCCCACCCATTCTTGACTTGTCTTGGCCAAAAAGCCCCATGCACATGGGGCTTTTCGGCCAACATAAGCCTTGCCAGGTGGGCGATTGCCCACCCATGCTCAGCTTGTGTCGGCCGACAACACAAGCCGAGCACGGGTGGGCAATTGATCGCCCGTGCTCGGCTTGTCTTGGCTGAAAAGCCCCGTAAACGCGGGACTTATCGTCCAAGACAAGTCTTGCCCAGGCGGGCGATCACCCACCTGGGCAAGGCTTGGCTTGGCCAAAAACCTCTGCATGGGGGGGGAGGGTGATTGGATAGCCCAATCCACCCCCAACCACAGTGATCCATCGCTGCGACTGCAATAGGGTAGGGGGAAAGGCGCGCACCTTTTCTCCGACCCTACTGCAGTCTCAGAGATCGCAGGGGTGTGTGTGTGGATTGGGCTACCCAATCCACCCCCACCCACAGCGATCCATCGCCGTGGGTGTGTGTGGATTGGGTAGATGTTCTACCCAATCCACACACACACTGCAGACAATGCTAAAGAATTGTTATCCGATGCAAGTTTTTTTCAAAAAACTTGCATCGTTATCCGATTCTAGCATTATCCGACGCAATCGTTATCTGAGGTATTACTGTATTCTGAAATGGGATTTTTTGGTTCACCTCAGGATGTCATATTTTTAATTAGTAGGCTTGCCAAATGATGTTCTAGAAGGAACCAACTAACTGGGAGGCACAACTCCTCATGTATTTACCAGTAAAAATTAACTTCTAGATGGACTGCAGTGGCTTAGTGGTTAAGACACTGAACTTGATGACTGGGAGGTCTGCAGGTCAGCAGTTCAAGACCCGAGTGCTGCATGATGGAGTGAGCTCCTGTCTGTCCCAGCTCATGGCAACCTAGCAGTTCAAAAGCAAGAAATTGCAAGGTAAATAGCATTCCATGTTTAGTCATGCCTGTCACATATCCACAGAAACATCTGCAAATACAGACAGCACTGACTCTTTGGCTGTAAACTGAGATAGGCACCGAATTTAAGGTCAGATACAATTGGCTTTTGAGCAAGAGTGATTTATTGTCCAATGGTATCAACAACACAGGCATAGGGACTCTTTAACCCTCAAAGAGCTGTTGAACTACAGCTTCCACATTCATCTATTATTAGTCATGCTGAGTGAGACTATTGGAATATATAGGTCAAAACATCTGGAGGACCAACATTTCTTCACTTTGGCCATAGATATGGCCTTTCCATATCCACTATATTGGACTTTTCTGTGCCATCAAATCAATTCTGACTTATGATTAGTCTTTCCAAGATTTTCTAAGTAGAGAATACTCAAAAGTGGTTTACCATTCCCTTCTTCTGGGAGCATTCTGGAACTGTACAACTTGCTCATGAATACACAGGAATCTCTTCTCCTAGGAGACACAGTGAGGAACACATCTTTTAGCTCTGAAACCAGATACAGTAATACCTCAGATAATGCTAAGACTTGTTTCCACAAGTCTTGGTGTTATCCGATTTTTAGTGTTATCCGATGCATGTTAAAATCCTATGGGATGGATCGGATGTTAAAGCTCCATAGAGATACATTGTAACTGCACAGGCTTTAGCGGTTGTTATCCAATGTATCCCATAGGACCTTAACGTTATTCGATGCAATTCTCCTCCCCAGATTACTTAATTTTATGCAATTTTAGCATTATCCGAGGTAAACATTATCCGAGGTATTACTGTACCTAAATCACCCAGCCATTCACCCAGCTTTATGCTAGTTTAGAAGCTCCAAATTCACCACATAGCCCTCAAATTCTGTAAGAGAAAAGGGGAGAACCTTCCAGCTGATAACTCTTTTGAGGAAGGGTGTAGAGAGAAATCCAATCATTAATGAACTAACTAACCAAATATCCTTATATAAACTTGAAGCTAGATATGTTTTGTACACAGAGGGAAAGAGAAATGTACTTGTGAGAGGCTGTGTCCTTACTTCATGACATCTTTTTTCTGCACTCTCCATCTTTATGAACAGGTAACCAGATAACGGATGCTCTGCTGTACACTGAAAGAGCACTTAACATTTTCAGATGCTTAGTGGTTGCACCTTTGAGTCCATTTAACATTTCCCAGCTGACAGTTTGTCCTTTCGTGTTTCACTTGTCACTGAGTGTGTCAGTCTAGGTTACATCACTTAGAAATATCTGAAAAGAGGGGCTGTTCAGAAAGTCATTGTATCAGTGGCTGCAGTCTCTTCCTTTCATCAAAAACAAAGAGCTGAACCTTTTAAACTATTCTCTCCCACCCACCTACCCAATCATTCGTATACATACACATACTGAGCCTTGAAACTGCCTTGGCTATACTGATAGATTGCATCTTTTATGAAAGGGCTGTTCCTTTATTTAAAGCATTATTTGATATCACCTAGCTTGGTGTCTCAGTGGACCAGACCTATGGAGTAGCTGTAGGAGACAAAACTGATGTGGTACTTCTGCTCCAATCAGCAGGCTCAGTTTTTTAAACATAAGTTAGGAAGCTAGAGTTTTTGCTCAGACTGTTACCATTTTGCTGTAGGCTCCTACAAAGATCCAAAAAAGCTCATACTTTTAGATGTCTCTATGAAATTGCTAGGGCCTTGGAATGAGGGGACAGTAATATGCTGATGACAATTCTCCTACATTTTTCTCCGTCACTTAGTCATGGGTTCACATGGGGAATCATTAATGGGCTGGCAAAGCCCAATGCCTGAGAGTGAATTAGCAGCACAAAGATCCTTAAGAAAGCTGCTTTCATAGCTGGAAAACCTGCTGGAGAAAGAAAGATGCAACTCTTTCAGTCTTGAAATATCAGAGTACGCCTTCATTTTGTCTTCCCACTTTAGACCAAGGGCTTCAGTGGCAGGGAATGCTTTTTACTATTATCAACTGGTTTATGGGCTGCAATTGAGCCATAGTTGTTTATGGTCTGGTAATCTACAAATGCCTTTTATAATACTGTATCTTGTCAAGATGGCTGAGGAACCTCAGGTTATTAAAGATTGTTACCAGAATACGTGGTTATAGTCACAGTAGATCAATTCCACTTCATCAGACATGGGAGTGAGGCTTGATGGCATCAATTTATACACATCAAGTACAGAGGTACAGAGTGAATGGTTAGCATAACATGCTATGCTAACCAATCACTCTGTACCTCTGTACCTGATGTGTATAAACTGATGCCATCAAGCCTCACTCCCATGTCTGATGAAGTGGAATTGATCCATGAAAGCTAACATTAAAATATAGCAGTTAGTCTTCACAGTGCTACAGCATTTTTGTTCTGTTTTTTCTCTGATGTGCTTGCAACACAGACTAACACAGCTAGTATTCCAAAAATAAAGGTAAAGGTCACCGTTGCTCGAAAGCCAGTCATATCCAACTTTAAGGTTCAGTGCTCATCTATGTTTATAGCCAACGAGCCAGTGCTGTCTGCATCTGCAGAAGTTTCCATTGACATATACAGGGTGCAGCAGCATAACTTCATTTTTTAAATGCGCGCAATTCAGTCGGTTGATTTTGTAGCGGAGTGCTAGTGGTCTCGTTCGAGAGGCGGGACTATAAAGTTTTGTCCCGACACAGTTCAGTCACCATCATGCATTGGAATAGTGTGGAGCGTGTGTTTGCCGTTGAGGCCTACTTTTCGAGCGGTTGTGCAGTGATTGCAACCCAGCATACAGCCTGCTATGGTGGAAAGAGTCATGACAAATGCCAGAAATCTGTTTACTCAGTGTGTGGAGAATGGGGGACGTTACCTACCTGATTTGATCTTCAAAACTGTGTAAAACAAAACTTTAGGTATGCACCTACATTATAAAAAACAAATAAAAATCTTCTGATGCATACAATGGGTTTTATTAAGTTTTGAAAACAGGAAGTTATGCTGCCGCACCCTGTAATAGGTATGACTAGACAACGGATTGCGTGGAATACTGTTTAGCTTCCCACCGAAGGGGTACCTACCCATTTATCTATTTGCAATCTCTTGCTTTTGAACTGCTAGGTTGGCAGGAGATGGGACAGAGACAGAAGCTCACTCTATTACGCAACACTTTGGTCTCAAACTGCTGACCTTCCAGTCATCAAGTTCAGTGTCTTAACCACTTCAGAGGCCTGTACATGAATTTCCTTCCCTAGTCCCATAGAAACAGTTGGTTTGCTACTAGCCTCAGTTCCTGTCATTGAGGCCCACAAAGTCCTGATACTAAGCAAGCTCAGACTGGGTCTGAGAATAATCTTTCAACAAGGGCCAGCAGAGCCAACCAGAGAGCATTGGCTGCCCTTCTGCTCTTTGAGAAACTTCCTCCTTCCCTCACACTTATGTTTGCACTGCTGTCATCTTAGTTGAGTGGAAGTGGGCACTACAGAACACGTTGAGCATCTTGGGTACCAAGGAGCTGGTGGTGTTGGAGCTTCCTCTGGGCTGGGCAGCGGACATTCCTCCTCACCTTCTCTTCTTCACCTATGCAGTTTTGCAAATAAAATAAATTCTATGCAAAATTCCTAGGAGAGATTGTCCAGAGTTAGAGTTAGGATCAACTCTCTTCCTTCCTTCCTATCTGATCCCAAAGATGCTGGTCTGTACTTAGACAGCTAGTTGTTGTCAGTAATACTTTTCATTAGAAAGAAACCTTAAGTAGAACAACAAAAGGCAGGAATTACCTAAAGTTCTGGCCAAAGAAAATGATTTTGACTTAGTGCTGAAAATAATATGCTGGTGCCGTTTATCCATCCATGGAGTGGGTATTACAACACCAAAGTGGAATAATACAGAAGACTGTCAGCCTTATGGCCAGACAAAATACTGTACCAGAGGTACATGGAGAAAAACCTCACATGAAAAATGTTTAAAACAGGGGTTCCCAAACTTTACATGCCATGGGCCAGTCATATGGTTGAGCGGTCCACTCACGTGGTTTCTCCCACCATAAAATGTATTCATAGCTGTCTAAATGGGTGCATTTACACCAGTGTTTACAACAGCCAGGGTGCATTTATGCATGTGCGGGAGTGTTTTACAGCTGTTGTAAATGCACCCACTTCCACTTCCGGGAGTGGACACATGAAATGGTGCTGCAGGACAGGGCTGGCTCACAGGACATAGTTTGGTCACCCCTGGTTTAAAACCTGGAAAAGCAGTCCTTCAGATATTGTGATGCCCAGCTATTTAGGGCTAAGCACAAGGATCTTGAGCTGGCTTTTGCAAGAGGGTCACCACCAAGGTCGGTCTCTTTCTTGACCAAATAATGAATTGCTAGAGGCTTTCCATTTAAAGCCAACTAATCTATGTATCCTTCTTGTCACTAGAATATTTTTTTCTTCATCCATGGCATTTCCCCACTCCTGGACTATTTGATTCATTCCCCCAAAGCACCACTTCCTGTTTAGCATGCCATGACATGTTGGCAAGGCCTTGACCAGTAAACAACATGTCACATTCAGTTCTGGCAAATAGAACACAGTTCACTGCCTAGGAGTGTAAGAAGGGTGTGGGAGACCAGAGATGTCCCTCTGCAAAATCCTTAGGGACATCATTTTCCTTTTTTTCCCTTCAAACATAAGTCTGAAGTTTTACATATTTGGAAACACCTGGATCTGTTACAAATGCTGTGGCTGAGGACGTTTATAGAACCAAGAACTAGACTGCTATCGGAAGCATATGAAGTGAGCCAACTGGCCTTAAACCCTGTAAGCATATATGACTCCAATCAGTGTCTGAATTTGCCCACAAGGTGGCTGACTATTTCATGGCCGAAAAATGAAAGGGTGTAAGGAGTGAAATGAGAGGAAAATGCTTTTTATTATGTAGCCTAGTAGAAACGTCAGTTACAGAATCAAGTGCAAGCAGTGGAGAAAACACATAACATACAGTCTCTGGACGCCAATCACATTGATTTACATAAAATAGCATATGCTAATTAATCTTGACAAATTCCTTGACTTTCACATTTGGGGGAGCTGATTTCCCACTGATTAAGGTCCATTCTGACCCCATTCTGCCATTCACAACAACATGACAACGTTATTAGGGTTTAGGTACTTTGTTTCATTTCAGGTACTGTACTGCAAAGAGCCACAAGCTTTACTGAGAGAATAGTTTTATTCAGTATTTTGCAAGTGTTTATTTTATGTCTATTGCATGTCCCATAAACAACCTCTATGTGAGTATGAACAGACTATACAGTCAAACCTCACATAAAGAGCGCTTTGCTTAGAGAGTAACTCGCTTAAACAGCAGAATTTTCTCTGAATGTTTGCTTCGCTTAACAAATAAAACCAACCAAAAACTTGCTTAACAAATAAATCGAGGTTCGCAATCCCCCCCACAATTGGTCATTTACAATGGTGTTTCACTTAAAGAGCAAACTCGCTTAAAGAGCAATCCTGTGGAACACATTATGCTCTTTAAGCGCGGTACAACTGTATATTGTTTTCACATTTTAATGGATATTCTGCTCTCTTAGAACTTACTGTTTTTACATTTATATTCAACTTTTCCTCCCTAAAATGTGGAGCAATAAACATGATCCCCTTCCAACACATGCATGTGACTTATATTTATAATAATCTTGTGATGCATATTTGAATGAAATATAGTCAGTGGCCCAATGTCACTCAGTGAGCATCAAAGCAGATTAGGGATTTAAACTCAACTTTCTTCTTGCAATGGATCAGCACCCAAAGCAATTCCTCATTCCAACTCAGCTAGCATTGAACCGGACAATATATTACCAGAATAGTGTGGCCATTTTTATACCAACAAAAAGAAGGACAAAAGGGGACACTGTCCCCAAAAAAATCCTATTTCCTAGTTACACCATATGGTATAACTTATGGAAGTAAATTGCCTTAAAAATTAATGTAGGTGTTATCTGTTACATGCTGAATTCTGTGAATCAGTAACTAATAATGTCCACATTGAGGTTTTTTAATTGGCCTCTGTTAGGACATTTTTCTTTTGTGGGGTATTGTACAAAGATTGCTGCCCAGTGGAATAGTACAACTTTAAGGCCCTGCAAGTGTTCTAAACACAGGTGTTCATAATAGAGCCTCAAACTGATTGCCCGGCTGTGCATGCCTTGTCTACGTGCCCCTGTAACAGCCCAGCTGTGGCTGATTAGAGAATCTGCCCAGCAACACCAGGGTATAGCTGTGGCCCTCTGGGAAGGGTCTTTGGAGGAGGTTATCATTTGGAGGAGGCTGTTATACTGAAGAGAAGGACTGACCTCAGAGAGAGACTGCTGAAAGAGGTTGTGCTGGTGATGAGAGTTTCCTTCAACTGAGAAGGGAGAACTGCTGAAGATTACCAGGACTCTGTGCATGCTCTTGGGATTGGAGCCAACAGAGGAATCCAAGCTGTGTACCAACTGTGGGCTTGGAGTGAGAGAGACTGTTGTATATAGACCTGTGTTTGTCTGTCTTCCCCTCACTGTTAAGTAAAGAGCACCTTTCACTGAAGGCATATGTGTGTGTGTCATTGCACTAAAAGCTTTTGCTGCGTAACAACTTAAAAGTGCTACTCTGCTATCGAGGCACACATATTGCTGGGGAATCCCTGACAGCCTCCAAAAGTTACATCAATTCCATAACTATGCAAGAGGATTTTGGCCACAGATTTGCATTGAATTAATATGCTAATCTATAGATGTGATACAAAATTAGAAATTAATGTTACAATTTAGCAGAAATATAAAATATCTCCTTCAATACATAGCAGAGTCCTCTGTCCAGGTGCTTAGTATGAATGGGCAGCTCTAACTCCTAATTCTCATTCCTTATGTTTCTTTAGAGCCCTATCATACTTGGACTGTGCAGCTCTTCAGGGAGTACACTTTCAAAAAGAGTGCTATCTGGTTTTTCCTAAAATCACAAAAACAAGCTGTAAGAAGCTTCTGTGTATAATGCATAACCTCTTCAGGTTATTACAAAGGGAAAGATGATTGAACCTTTCTTATTGAATCATTTTGACACCTTGAACTGATACCATCTATCCAGACTGGTACAGGACCATTTCCAACAGGAAGAACTTGATCAACAATGAGCTCCTAACCTGCCTGCAGTAGAAGTCAAGGTAACTTCAAGAACCTTCTTGTTCAATAACAATAAATACCACCTTGAGTTTGCTGCACAGACAAATACATTCTAACTAGCTGCAGGACTCAGAGACTTTTGCCTATTATTACAAAAATGGTGAAAACAACAGAAGGTAGCTGTGAATATTTGATAGTTAACATGAACTTCCCAGGCCCTTCTACATGACCACTGATTGATACACTCTAGCCTAGATGGACCTTAGTGAGAAGGAGTAAAGGAACTACAGCTGGATTTATCCCAGAGTTTGGCATTTGGCAATGTGTCTATTTTCTGAGGCATGCCTAAGCCGGGCCTTGCAGCATCAGCAACATTTTATGGGCCTCACAGGCTGATTTTCTGAGAAGCAGACTAAAAGATTTCAGCTGCAGTTAACAACACTGCTTCACAAGCCAACTTTCTGATGAAACAGACTTTTTATTCACTTGAAATCCCTTGTTGCTCCAAATACTATGACATTCATCTCCTATGAGAATCCAGCATGACAACCTCTGGTTTCTTTTTTTTTTAAATCATAAATACCAGCTGTAAGAAGCTTCTGAATGTTGTAGCCTCCTCAGGTTATTACAAGGAGAAAGATGTTAGTGGAATACTTGAAACAAAAACAATAGTCTCTCTGTTTGATGCCTTGCCTGGATCTGGAACCTTCTCTACATTTATATTATTGAATGATGGTGCTACAATATACTACAGTTTTTTGAAAGAAATGTTCACTTTCTTCAGGGAAAATGTGGATTTATTAAGCAAGCAAAATATAAGGGTCTTCTCACATTTTCTTTCTTGATCTATTTATTCTAAGCAAGAAGGTTGGTTGCCATGCTCATTGCTAAATTGCAAATAATCTGCAGCTCTTTTCTAGAAAGTGCCATTGCAACTATGATCAAATCAAGCCAGTCATGGAGTATTGGGAAATAGACCCCTGGACTTCCTTGCAGCCGGAGTGAAGAGGCCGCTGCAGCGGCAGGTGATGGGACCCTCCACCACTGCCAGCGTCCTGGACCCCATCCTGGGCCAGGGAACAAAAGGCTGCTATGGTGGCAGGACTCTGCTGCTGCCCCCAGACTTCCTTGTGGCCAGGACGAAGAGGCCGCTGTGGCGACAGACGATGGGACCCTCCATCACCGTTGGTGTCTGGGCCCTGCCCCAGGCTGGGGCACAAATGGCCACTACGGTGGTGCACAGCAGGACTTCGCCACCACCGCATTCAGACTTGCCTGTGGCCAGAGTGGAGAGGCCGTTGTACTATTGTATTATTTTATTGGTTTATATTATGATATGTGCTTTTGTAGGAAGAATATGATATAATTGTTGTCTATATTGTATTATTGTGTTTACTGCATAATATTGTGTGAGCCACCCTGAGTCAGGTTTCCAGACTGGGTGGCATATAAGTGTGATAATTAAATTAAATTCAAACATACAAATCTAGGAAAAGTGTTTGTGGACCAATTGCAGGTGTTCTTGGAAGATACCAACAGTCTTGATTCATTTCAATTGAGATTCAGGCGATGGCAAAGGACCAAGACAGCATTGATTACCCTGCTAGTTGACCTGCTTAATGAGACCAACATGGGCAGTGTGTCTCTGTTAGTTTTCCTGGATCTCTCAGATACTTTTTCATATGTCAACCACAATACCCTCCTGAGCTTGTTGATAAGGTCGTCATTGGGGTTCAGCCTTAGACTGGCTCCAGTCCTTCCTTGATAATCATGTCTAGAGAGTGCAGCTGGGAAAGGTTGTGTTAAACCCATGGATACAATGGGGGTCAATTATCTCCCCAATGCTGTTTAACATCAACATGATGCCACTGGGTGAGGCCAAAAATAGATCTGGAATATGTTGTCTTAAATATACAGATGGCATGCGTCTCTTTCTCTTCATTTCATTGTCAGCAGTGGATGCTATTCAGATCCTTGACTGGTGTCTGGCTGAGATAATGGACTGCGCAAGGGCTAAGAGGTCGAGGTTGTAACTAGACAAGTCAGAGACCTTGTTGTTTGAAAAGACTCCTGCTCAGTTAGGTGATCACAGTCTTCATCTCGATGGGATGGTTCTTCCCCTAAAGAATCAGGTTTAGGAGCAGGCCAAGATACTGGACACAGCTCTCTCTATAGAGAGAAATAGCTGCCATGGCAGGGTGAGGCTTTAGGTATATCACCCAGCTTTGCCCATTCCTGGATAAGAAATCACTCGTGAGCTATTTATGCATTGGTAATACATAATCGAGAATCAGTAAATATATTGCACTCTACATGGCTGTATATTTGAGGATGGTATAGATGCTACAACACGTAGCTGCAAGGTTGTATGTACAAAGATTTGATTTTGTCTCCCTGATACTGGTTTGTCTACATAAGTTACCTGTAGGCTTCCATGCGCAATTCAAGGTCTTGGTATTAACATACAAAGCCCTAAATGTTTTAGGACCTCAGTGCCTGGTGGAGCACCTTTCCTTGGCCATGCTTGGACAACACATTTCTCCAAGACAGGTGGGATCAGAGTGAGTACCCACTCTGAGGGATGTGCAAAAGATCTGAACAAGAAAACAGTCATATTCTGTGGTGGCCCTGATTTTATGTAATACTTTACCATCCTGCATTTGTCATACCCCATGTTTGCAAGCATTCAGCTAGCAAACGCTGAACTATTTAAGGAAACATTTAAGAACTTGTTGCCCCTGGATTGATTTTACCCTCCACACTATGTTGAATTTATGTTTAGTTGCCCAATATTCATTTGTCTCTAGGAAGATTATCTGTGAAATCATCTTTAAAGAGAATCATTTTTAGTTACTTTTGAAACCTATCCAGTGATGGGACCTGTTAATAATAATAATAGTTTTGTGTCAGAAATTATTCTGTGTTGAAAGGATTTTGAAAGGGGCTGCATTGGTTCAGTGGTTAAGAAACTCACCTTGTTAGCCGGAGGGTCAGCAAGTCAGCAGTTCAAGACCGGGTACTGCATGACAGATTGAGTGCCCATCTCTGTCCCACCTCCTGCCAACCTAGCAGATCAAAAGCAAGAAATTGCAAGTAAATAAATAGGGATCACTTTGGTGGGAAAAGATCTTGGGGACATGAAAGGAGCCTCATTCGGGCATCCCCGAGCAGAGTTTTTCCAGCAAAAATCCTTTCAACACAAAATAATTTTTGAATGGGACCTGATGCAGTTCAACCAGTAATAGAGTCAATAATACAGGTACTGCCAGCAAAAAGCCCCTTCTTCTTATCACTTCCTTTCTTGGCA
This sequence comes from Furcifer pardalis, assembly GCA_030440675.1. Taxonomy (NCBI): domain Eukaryota; kingdom Metazoa; phylum Chordata; class Lepidosauria; order Squamata; family Chamaeleonidae; genus Furcifer; species Furcifer pardalis. Next base: position 131,423,343 of record CP126893.1, on the reverse strand, counting down.
TTCTCAGGGTTGGTACCTGAAGCTGCACAAATTGTGATGAACATACAATGAAAGCTGATGCTCTAATGGAGAGACACTCCAACAGATAAGAAGGTGCCAAATAAGGCTTTAAATGTTATAGTTAATACCTTGTACATGATCCATTTCAACATGTGACACCAGGAGCTGTGACATTTTTAAAACAAAATGTGCTTTGCCACTTACCTCATGATTTCTCCCTGATGAGCCCTACCTACAACAGTTCTACCAATTACATATGGAAAGTTCACACTTCATAGGAATAATATTGTTGGCAGAACAATAAAAGAATGTGTTGTGTTCCTTCCGTCTCCTAAATATGGACTGCAATATAAGTGTGAAATTGTCACAAGAAGGTCATCATTTCTGTGGACATTTTTCCTACCCATCGTTCCCATCATTTCTAACAGAAGAATTTTATTAAAATTAATTAATTAAAAATCAAGCCTTGACTTCTAAAGGTCACAGAAGATATTAGAAATATGCAAAGAACTGCCTAAGCTTGTTAAAGAATGATGCTTTCTTATTATCTAAGGCAATAAAATTCAGCCAAATATTTCTCAGACTTTCCATATTCCTGGCCAAATCATCCCATTTTTTGCATCCAGAGTTTCTATTTCTGCTCCAAATGAAAACTGCACTTTATGTCCCTCAACCTAAGAATGTGTTTTGTGGTCACTTCTCAGCTTATATCTTCATAGTTAGAAGCCCTCCTTTGGCTGGAATGTTATTTCCAGCACTTCAGTCAGAATCACATTCTGCATTTCCCCTTTAAAAGTTTCTGTTTCAAGGAAGACTAGACAATTAGAAATGAGACATGTGAAAGATTTGCCCTACTGCTTCTGAACTGCCTGATAAACGTTTTGGAACTAGCACATTCTTCTTGTAGCTGAGTGCCGGCTAAGACACCAAATCCATATGACAAAGGTGGTAAGGTAACGATAAAGGTCACCCTTGCTCAAAAGCCAGTCATATCTGACTCTAGGGTTCATTGCTCATCTCTGTTTACAACCAAGAGCCAGTGCTGTCTGCATCTACAGACATTTCCGTGGACATATGGCAGGCATGCCTCAACACAGGAGAGCATGGAATACTGTTTACCTTCTCACTAAAGTGCACCCTATTTATCTACTTGCAATTTCTTGCTTTCTAACTGCTAGGTTGGTAGGAGCTGGGACAGAGACAGGAGCTCATTCTGTCATGCAGTATTCAAATCTCGAACCACTGACCTGCCAACCTTCCAGTCATCAAGTTCAGCATCTTAACCATTTGGGCCACTGCAGTCCCTTGATAAAGGTGGTAGGGAAGGTCAAAAATCCATTCCAACATGTTCAGTTTCGCAATGCTATGCTATAGCCAAGTATCTCGAGCTCAAGAAACCTCATTTAGATTTTTGTGGATTTAGAGAAAGGGAATCTACAACACATCTTAATCTGTCAAATAATAATGACAAAACCTATGTTTAAAACAATTCAAACTGGGCAAAATCCAGAAATTTCATAAATCCATGGGGTTCAATGTCGGCAGAAGGCCTGTGTTTCAGTTCAGTTACTTAGGCTTCCACAGTAACTTATTCAGACATTTTGGAAACTTGTGGAAAGTATTTGTGAGTAGCCATGCCCCCATCCAATGCCACATTCATTATGCAAAAGTGACTCTCTGGACACGAGGAGGCTGTTTGATCTATACAGACTTTCCACACACACAAAACATGGTTGTGCACCGCATGGAAAGCTTTTGTTGTTGTTCAATTGCACAGTCGAGTCCAACCCTTTGCAACCCCATGGACTACTACATGCCAAGCTCCTCTGTCCTCTGTCATTCTCCACAGCCCACACAGATCTACACCAATGGTGTCAATGATTCCATCTATCCACCTCATCCTCTGCCCCCTCCCTTCTCCTTTTGTCTTCACTCTTTCCCAACATCAAGTGAGTCCTCTCTTCTCATTTGGTAGCCAAAGTACTTGAGCTTCAGCTTCAGCGCTTGTCCTTCTAATGAGCAGTCAGGATTGATTTCCTTCAGGATGGACTGATTTTATCTCCTTGCAGGCCAGAGGAATATCAAGAGTCTCTCCCAGCACCACAGTTCAAATGCTTCTATTCTTCTGCACCCTCAGCCTTCCTTATGGTCCAGCTCTCGCAACCATACATTGCTACTGGCAAGTTCATTGCTTTAACTCTGCGGACCTTTGTTGGCAGGATGATGTCTCTACTTTTTATTATGCTGCCTAGGTTCGTTCGTTCATTCATTCATTCATTAATTCATTCATTCAATTTGTATAGCTGCCCCAATTGACGTGTGACTCTGGGTGGTGTACATAAAATCCCCAATATTTAAACTATAAAAACCCTTAAAATTCCTAAAAACACTGAAAAACTACCTCCCACTGCACCAATTAAACATCTAGTTAAAAACTATTAAAAGCATGAGTGTGCTCCTCTGAAGGGGGGGGGGGTTGCTCCCTCTCCACCTCCCCACACCTGCCCTGCCAGTCAAGTTTTCAGCTCTTTCCTGAAGGGCAGCAGCTTTGTCTGGAGACGCAGGTCAACTGGCAGGAGGTTCCATAGGGCTGGAGCGGATAAACAAGCTGCCATAATCTTGGTATTTTTGATGTTGTGTTTCAGGCCAGCTTTTGCACTCTCCTCTTTCACTCTCATCAAGAGGCTCTTTAGTTCTTCTTCACTCCACTCAGGGGATGTCTACTTGCAATTTCTTGCTTTTGAACTGCTAAGTTGGCAGGAGCTGGGACAGAGACAGGCGCTCAAACCATCATGCAGTACCCAGGTCTCAAAATGCTGCCTTGCTGACCTTCCACCTACAAGTCAAGCTTCTTAGCCACTGAGCCTGACTGGATTATTTTATGCACTTAAACCAGGAGTTCTCAACCTTTTCATACAGCTTCGAGGGTTGGATGGCCATTTTGCCCTTCCTCTACCACATGGCACTTCCTGATGTGATGGAGGCAGTGGAGGGCCACATGAAATGGTGCCACAGGCCACAGGTTGAGAATCCCTGACTTAAACAATGATAGTCTTTGAATAGTCATATGGAGAATCTCTTATAGGAAAGGATGGGCACTGGTGCTGCATGTTGTTCTTAAGATGGCCATCTATATTATTTGGTGTTCTTTGACATGTGATAAGCCAGCTCAGTTGCATTTGCTAAGTGGAGGTCTAGTCCTCTACTGGAATTAAGATTGCTAGGAGAAATATCAACAACCTGAGATATACAGATGACACTAATGGCAGAAAGTGAAGAAGACCAAAAGAGCCCCTTGATGAGGGTGAAAAAGGAGAGTGCAAAAGCTGGCCTGAAACTCAATATCAAAAAAACCAAGATCATGGCATCTGACCCCATCACTCTCTAGCAAATAGAAGGGGAAGAAATGGAAGCAGTAACAGACTTTACCTTCTTGTGATCTAAGTTCACTGTAGATGGTGACTGCAGCCATGAAATAAAAAGACACTTACTTCTTGGGTGGCAAGCTATGACAAACCTAGACAGCATAATAAAAAGTAGAAACATCATCCTGCCAACAAAAGACCATATAGTAAAAACAATGGTCTTACTGGTAGCAATGTGTGGTTGTGAGAGTTGGACCATAAGGACAGCTGAACACAGAAGAATAGACACCTTTGAACTGTGGTGCTGGAGAAGACTCTTGATTGTCCCCTGGACTGCAAGGAGATCAAATTAATCCATCCTGAAGAAAATTAACCCAGAGTGCTCCTTGGAAGGACAAATATTGAAGCTGAAGCTCAAATACTTTGGCCACAAAATGAGAAGAGAGAACTCACTGGAGAAGGCCCAGATGCTGGAGAAGATTGAAGACAAAAGGAGAAGGGGGTGGCAGAGGATGAGGTGAAGGGATGGCATCATTTACACAGTGGGAGTAGATCTGTGTGGGCTACGGATAATGGCAGATGAAGAGGAGACTTGCAAAGGTTTGGACTCAACTGTGCAACTGAACAAAAAAGACCTCTACACAAGTTGTCCTGTACCCTGATGGGACTTCACATGTTGTACATGGTCCCTTGGTTTCATTTTTTTTTCTAAACAGCTCATCCTGTTTGCAAACTAATTTCAGTTTCCTGCAAACAGAATGTTGGATTCAACTAGAATGCAACCCTAGGATTCTGTGACTCAGATGTGACAAAGAAACCTGAATTTTCAATTATTTATTTAAGAGCAAGTGCCTAGTGTAATTATATAGGAGGATCATCAGTCACAGGCACACTCACTATTTAGCCAGGATTCTTCCCAAGCAGACAGGTTCTTCACAATCTCAGAATGTACTGTAGCATCTCTAGCCACAACACAAATTCCCCAAACTCAGAATACCATAGCCTGCTAGCAAAGCACATTTAATTAAAATTAATGAAATCTGACAGATTGGAATGACCTGGGTTGTAAAGAGATTCTTTACTCCATTTAAAAATGGAACATTTGGGATATCATTAATAATGAGGTGGTCTGAACAGCAGAAGCAGAATAAAATGTAAGATAATTGGTATAATTTGTAAAGCAGTGACAATTTAATTATTGGCAGTTTTATTCAGAGGGAGGGAAGCGGAGAAAAGCAATTGGCAGCTTAATATTACCAAGCATCACAGTTTGCATCAAAATGTGAACAAAGGGCTGTAACATGCGAATCTAACTTACTGGACTAAATTTAGTTGTTATTGCCAACCAGGATAAACCCACCAACTTTGTGGAACTTTGGAAAGTCAGTCCTTCCCAATTTTTGGTACATTGCACTATTATTATTATTATTATTATTATTATTATTATTATTATTATTATTATTATTATTATTATTATTATTATTATTATTATTATTATTATTATTATTATTATTATTATTATTATTATTAGATTGTAAAGAAGTTTCACAATAGGCATGAGCAATAGTTTTTGAGATATAATGAGTAATATTTTTCTAGTTACTTTTGGTTAAATGTTATGGTCATTTTCAAAAACATTTTGAAGGTGAAAAAAATCATGTTTTATGGCATTCCACTAAAAAATGTTCTTTCCCTCCCATTAAAAAGGGTATGGAATTGGGAATATAATGAGTACAGTACCTTTGTTGAATGTGAAAAAGCAGTCAATGTGGGACACAATACTAAGATCAAATAGAATCTTTGGCCTGTCAGATATCTTGGACTACAATTCTCATGTTCACTTGCATGTGGACTGGAGCTTCGGAGAATTGAAGTCCAAAACATCTGGTTCCCCACCCTTGGCCCAGAACATGCTGCTGTGGATGTTGTTATAATTGGCTTCGTGTTGCCCTCCCAGGCAGATAATGAAAACTCTGTGGCCTACAGTGCTAGAATTTGGCTGCTTATGGAGACATTCTGGCCAATACATTACTCCTGTCAGTAACACTGATTCAATTTAGCATCGTGGAAGTATAGAAAAAGCGAGAAAAAGTAAGAAGGAAGTACAATGGAGGAAAGATGGAAGCGGGGCTTAAGGATAAGGAAACAGCAGGCTTTCTCAACATTTTCAGGTTGCAGGCTGGATCACTCCCCCTCAGACGGCTGAGTGGGCCAGTCACATGGTTCTCTGTGTGTTCTCACACATATTCTCACGTGTTTTTGCATTTTTTGGGTGAGTTCTCAATGTTTTCGGCAAGTTGTCATGCATTTTCAGTGCATTTTTGGTGCGTTCTCACGCGAAAACACACGTTTTCATTGCATATTCTGCATGTTTTCAGTGCTTCCACCACTTGTGGTGGTGGGGGGAAATGAGGGCAGAGGGATACCTGAAATTGCTCTCTGGGCCACATCTGGCCTGTGGGCTGTAGGTTGCAAATGCCTGAAATAAAGTAATTGAAGAGATTGGATGAGATATAAAGTCAGGGAAGGGACTGAGGCAAAAGTGTTGTAGTAACACCCTTACTATAGAGTAGGGAAGGACAAATTCTAGAGGTTATAGGCTTGCACAAACCTCCCCTCAACATCTTGGATGGCCATAGCTGAGGTCATAGACTTCTTTTCTATAGAAGGGATATAGCCCCATCTCCCAGCATGGGCTGGTGCTGTCAGATAATTGTGTAATCTAGCCTAGCAAGATCTAGTATTGATTGCAACAACCCTGCAGTCAGACAAAGGTTTTTCCCACCTCAGTACCTGAAATTCTCACAACTAAAGATGTCAGGTCTGAAGCTGGCAACTTATAAATTACATGCCAAGAATGTGTGCAGCTGGGCAACAGAGCTTTGAACTCTTCTTTGACAGGTTCATACTCATTCAGCATTTCTCCAAAACCATTCTCACATGAGACTCTGTAAGACAGTATCAGCATATTTCATCTACAAGGTCCTTGTCTTGGTCAAAACAGTGAATCTGAAATTACCTCTTCCATCTCTAGTATGCCAAATGTAACACAGTTTTACAGACATGTCATGTATTATATCTGAAATATTACCCATTTTAACTCTTCTTCCTGTGTTCTGAACATTTGAGTGATGGGCCAGGGCTATATTATGATTGGAAATGGATGAATCACTCATAACATTGTCTCTAAAATTTAGCACAAAAGATTAGTGCATAATCTCTTTCTTAAAAATATTATACATTCACTTTATATGCAGAAATGGATTTTCAAAACTGCAAATGAAAGTCAGACGGGAGGCTGGATAGCAACTTAAATGAACTCTCGATTTCAGTTTTATGGTAGAATGTTTGAAATTAAATAATTTAACACACATATTGTTCCTGTTTAATTTTAAACAACATTTCAGACTAGTAATGGTAACAGTCTTTTACTCTTCCACCCCCATAAAACACTGGTACTGTCTATACATAACTAACTTAATCATTTGTCAGTTGTGGGTTGTGAAAGGGTATCTTTTGCCATTTCAATGTTAGTTGTAATGGACTCAGGCCAAGAACAACTTTGACTTTATTCACATAACTCACTTTGCTTTCAATGGCTGAAATCCAACTGTAAGTCACAACTAGAGTAGCCCCACTGAATCAATGGAATTTTAATAGATGTTGATTCAGCAAATCCTCTTTAGTTCAGTAGACTTACTCTTAATCAATCGCTACTTGATTTCAGCCAATATTTATGATAGAAGGCCCCATTGGTGCAATGCTTGCAAACTAACTTCAATCCTAACAGCTCAAGGTTGACTCAGCCTTTCATCCATCCAAGACTGATAAAATGAGTACCCAGCTTGTTTGTGGCAAAATGCTAATTACCTCATGAATTGCCCAAGAGAGTGCTCTAAGCACTATCAGACTGCATATACCGGTATGTATAATTGCTACTGCTATTTTATTTTATTTTTTGACCAACTGTGCTGCCCCCTCACATAGCCAGTTCTATCACTGGACAGAATGATGGAACCACTTCATGGGGCAGACCTTGGGGGGCAAGAAGGGCAGTCTCCCAGATTTCCCCCCATGACCCTCTAGATACCCGTTTGTCTTGGAGGAAAGATAGGAATGCACAACCAAGTATACTCTATGTCCCATAAGCAGGATTGCTTCATTTAAGATAGTAGCATCATGTAAGCCTAATACAGCCACTCCTGCCACAGATCTACAGGATCCTTGCAGGACCCAAGCCCACCATGTATCCAATTTCTCTCTCCTTGGTTTCTTGGGGGGCTGGAAGGCCATTTGGCATGTTTGGCAGTCACCAGCACCCCATGGCCTCTACATATTCCCTCAAAAAAGGCCTTTTTGTATTTATTTATTGAGCTGGCTTTGTAGCTTAGTGAGTTGGAATGCCTAGTTATGAAACCAGAGTTGGGAATTCAGTTCCCCACTATGCCCCCCGGAAGTAGAGCTACCTGTGTAAGACTTGATAAAGTCTTAGAGTTGTCATCAGAAGAAGAACTTTCCCAGTAGCTTTTTTGTTGCAGCTGAGATTTTTGTAGTTGAACTGTCCTGGGAAAAAGGTCTTCTCAAGACAAAAACCTTTTAAGTAAACCACCAAATTTACAATGAGTTCCCTCCCCTCCAGATGGGCAGTTCAGAAGGCTACCTCTATTATGATCATACCTTCATTTAACACAGTTCTTTCAGGCCACAAAATGGTTGTGTCTCATCTCTTAACTCTGGATCTGGCCTACATTCCTCATCTAGCTAAGAGCCCCCTTAAAGATTGTAGTATTTTTGAACCACAATTGGGCATACCCCGGGCAATAGCAACCTTGTTGTGCTGGCTAATCTGTTGTGGTAACAGAATGGTTCACTCTTTTTGCTAGCAAACAGATAACAAAACTGCTAGAGCAAATGATCCCATCACCAGAGCATTCCTATCTTCACCTTTCTGGGATTTATTTTAATAAGGTTAGGACTATTCCATTTTGGCTTTATTGAACAGGCAGCCTTTAACCAACACTGTAGTTATCACCTATTCAACAAAATACAGTATTGACAAAAGGGGACAATTAATTGGTTCTGACTTTTTCTGGCTATCAGCTTCCTGGATAAATTGCTGTTTAGACACAACTCTCAGAATCTCAAAGCTAGGATGACAACTCAGGAGATTCCAGAAGTTGAATATCAAAACATTTTCCCCAAATCTGCAATACATGAAATATAGTCATATATTTCCAGAAAGAATTAAATGTCACAGTAACATAAAGCAAAAGTTACATCTGTTAACTTGTGCCCTGAGTTCTCAGCAGATGTAAAGATATATAGCTCCGAGTACAAAAGGTCAGGACAAAACCTTAAAGTTGAATACATTATAATAACATCAAAGTTAAGGAACTGGGAGGTGATGGGGTCATGTATCATTTATATCTTTCCAATGTTCTAGGACATGGGAGGAACAGATAGATAAAAATCAAAGACGAAGCAGTCAAAAAGATTTTTCACATCAAACCCTAACAAAGCTGATAGTAATCTCAAAGGTGACCTGTCCCTTTGAAGGCAAATTATACTCTTTAATTGCAAACTGTTAGACTAGGAAGACTATGCCTGCCTTGGTGGCAATGAATATTTCTTAATAATAATGACACAGCAATCATTGAAACAAAAGCAACTTCAAAAGAGATTAATATTTGGTATTAATCCAAAAGTTCTGCGTGTAACAAAATATTTGCATTTGCACAATTTTTTATCCTGTTTCTAGGGAAGCTAACCTAGATGCCAAACTGATTTTAATGGTCTCGAACTGTAGCAAAATTGGCACTTACTTCCAAGTAAATTCCACTAAATTCAGTAGGTCTTGCAAAGACACATAGTTTAAATATAGGTTTAATGAAAGGCAGGCATTCGCCCGCACAAATTGTGCCAGCAGAATGCCATTTGCCAATCTCAACCCAGAGAAGGGAATCAGACCACCAGAAGGGGTCAGTCAGAGATGAATGAGGTGTTTGGGTGTGGCTCAAAGTTAACATAAATAACTGATGTTTTCTCATAGGCAAAAAAAATAAATAGATTAGCCATGTTTTCCATATTCAAATTACACAAAAATCAAAAATTGCAGGAAGACGGTGATACCTTTATCACAGCACTGAAAATTAAAATGTTCCAAGCTTTTGAGATCCAAGTTCTCTTCTTCAGGCATGACATGATGTCTTCTTGCCAGGTATAAATCTTAGAAATGCATGTAGAACAACAGTAAAAGGCTTTTTGGTGTATCACCCCACCACCCACAGGAAACCAGGCATTTGTTCTTCTCACATAGCCCTCTGTGAAGCATCAGCATTCCTTTCTGGCATCAGCTTTCCTTTTTTATTTAGTGATCTAAAAAAGGTATCACCTTCTACTTCTGCATATGTAATATTGTTGAGAGTCATTTTCTCAGCTCTCTTAGCATCTGCTGCTACTTCACTCCTTTTCTTAGGTAGAGCAATACCAACAAGAGGCATCCAATCACTATATGCATTGTTTCATTAACACCAATGTCAACTCATACTGAAACAGCATACTCTGCCACAGAGACACTCAAGGCCAAAGCTGATATTTATTTATTTATTTAGATTTATTATCCTACCCCAATCAGGCAAACCCGACTCTAGGCGGCTTACAACATGAGTGCAAAAACAAACTAAACAATATAAAATCCCACATGAGTGCAAAACAAACTAAACAATCCCACTATACCCCTACAAATTCAGCAATTTAGTTTAAAATTAATTTAAAAAGAAATTAAACTGTAATTTACAAAATGCTAAAAAAGATTTAAAAATTTAAAAAGTTTAAAAGTTTCAAAAGTTTCAAAAGTTTAAAACAGCGAGATTCCCCTAATCTGCAATGGGGCCTCCTAATAAGGCATAAACTAGGTCAAGGAGGCCTCTTCTCCCTATAAATCAGGGTGAGCCCCCAGTTTTGTAGCAATGTTATAACCTCTGGACTTTTCATGGCTGGCTAGGTTTTGAGGTCTTCCCAAATCCTGACCCAAGACACAGTGTGGATTGCTGAGTTCCACATTTATAGTTTGTCAACTTCTGGATGATGTTGATCCTCATACTAGCTTTAGCCTTGTTATTTTAGAAGTGCTGCTTAAAAGAGAGCATCCTGTCAAGTGTCACGCAAAGATATTTCGGTGCTGAATAATGTTGTAATCAATTCCCTTGCTATGTAACATCTAGCTCAAACCCTGCCTCTTAGTTTCGAAGAGCACACTAGAGTCTAGCTCGGGATAGGCTCAAATAGTTGATGGTGAAATACTGTGTGAGAACACAGTTGTGACAAGGCCAGCATTTGGACTCAGATGAGAATCAGCGCACCCAGGGCAGAGTGTACAGTAAAGGCTTGTCACCTACCCAAAACCAGATTATAGGTTCTTTGCCGAAAACCAGGGTTCCTCAAGAAAATTTTATGATCCTAGCAACTCTCTGCATGAATTTAGTTGCAGGCATGCACCCTTTCACAATTATGGAATGACAAAAAAACATGACAGGAAATTTGTCCCTTTAACATTTATTTAACATGATTATATATGAAAAACTGGACTAGTTTTATAAGGATAACAAAAACAGTATTAAAAGGCATCTATGGTCTGCATTGAGCAGAGTCATTGTATGATAATTATGTATTATGAGAAAAGTATATGGCTTTATAGATTAGTCACAGTTACAACTGAGTAACTTAGAGCAAATTAATACATTTATGATATGAATAGGGTATCAATTGCATACTATGACTAATGGCTAAATTGAAACTATATCTTCAGCATAAACTGAACTCTAATGGTATATGGTTAATCTCTGGTCAGATTATTTATTTTACGGAGCAGTATCCTATGATTGACAGTATTGTATGGTGCAGTTAGGTAAATTCCAGTTCCTTATAAAGATGACAAAGGGGTGCAATTGGTCAGTAGCTATTCAGGTCATTTGGGTCTTTGTTTGATTTCAATAAAGAAACAACTCTAGCCTATCTCCACAATTTAGGAACCTTAAATTCACCTATGCACTAAAAAATAAATAAATAAATAACTGCAGTTGTTCATTAATTACAGAAGCCATTCCAAATTGTGAGGAACAAACTGCTTTATCTGCTCTCTGCTTTTGTCATTGATACCTGCAAAAGCTGGCTTGATAGTCAACTTCAAAAAAAAAACACAAGATAATGGCAACAGGCCCCATCACTCCCTGGAAAATAGATGGAGAAAAAGTAGAAGCAGTCACAGACTTTATATTCTTAAGATCCAAGATCACTGCAGATCGTGACTGCAGCCATGAAATAAAAAGGTGACTAATTATTTGGAGACAAGCTATGAGAAACCTGTGGAACATAATTAGAAGTAGAGACATCACCTTGGAAATATAGTCAAAGCAATGGTATTACTGGTAGCAATGTATGTTTGTGAGACCTGGACCATAAGGAAAGCTGAGCGCAGAAGAATAGACACCTTTGAGATGTGGTATTGGAAGAGAATTTTGAGAGTACTCTGGACAGCAAAGAGAACAAATAGGTCGATCTTAAAAGAAATCATCCCCGACTGCTCCTTGGAAGGTCAAATATTGAAGATGAAGCTAAAGTACTTTGGACATCAAATGAGAAGAGAGGATTCATTTGAGAAAGCCTTGATGCTGGGAAAGGTCGAAGACAAAAGAAGAAGGGGGCAGCAGAGAATGTGATGGCTAGGTGGTATTGTTGACTCAATGAGCACATAGCTGGGTGGGTTGATAGGGATGGTGGATAGGGGTGCCTGGTGTCCAATGGTCCATGGGATTGCAAAGGGTCGGACTCGACTATGCTACTGAACAACAACCAAAAAAACCCTGCTATTTTATTTGGTTTCATGCTCTTTATGGTTACTTCTAACCTCAGATGCCACAAATGGGCTATTAAGTAATCCCTCCTTCCTCTGATCTAATGGCTTTTTTTCCACACCTTTTTGTCTTGTGTTTTCCATTCTTCAGCAACTGACTAGCTACTTGGTCTGCTGTTAGGCCAGTATAGATTTGCTGTGATTGGGTTGGGTGAAATCTTCACCTAAGTTTTAAAGCTGTTTCCAAGCTTGTCTACTGTTCTGCTCCTGCTCTAGGTTCTTGACTAACATGCACCATTGTGATTTCTGATTTTCAGCTAGAGCTTGCATCAGTTCTTCCCCACTTCAACAGTATCTTTCCGAAAAGGATCCTGGTTGTAGAGTGCCTGATATCTATCCAGCAGAAGTTTGATGTCATCACTCAGGCCCTGGATGTACTGAACATGGCATCCTGCTGGAATATTTTTCCTTGATATTATTTTCACAAGATGGACAAGTTCATCATATTTATCTGTATGCAGATAACTTTCTTTTATCCAAAATTCACCCATTTTGTCTTTTAAAAATTAAAATATCTGTGAAAAGGCATCTCCTGGGTTTTTACTGCAACATGATGGGTCTATTTTGAGTGCATGGATCAGATCATCATCAACTTTCATGCATTGTTTCCATCAATGTAGCTGATACCTGGCTGGCGGGGCATGTGTGAGGAGTGGGCCAGACGGCCAGTTCGGTCTCCTGGCTCATTTAAATATCCTGCCTCTCTCCTTGGTGTTTTTAACTTGAATTTTAATTTTTTTATGTATATGTTTTAATTGTTTTTAGTTGTAAAGCCGCCCTGAGTCTTCGGAGAAGGGCGGGGTACAAATGAAATAAATAAATAAATGAATGAATATTATTCTGAGACCAGATCTAACAAAAATTGTACTCCCATACTGGTCATGAAGACTCTCAATCACCAGTTCCATTCTAGCCACTTTGGGTCTGTAACTTGCTGTTCCTCAATGTGTTTCCTGGACCATAAGTATGTTATATTTGTTTACTACACATATCCACTAGTAGAATACTCTTATTACTTGAAATAATATCTATTGAGATAATTGTTATGGTTGGTCTTGACAAAGACTTTTTTGGTGAATTCATTCCTCAGTTCCTTTGGTTTGAACTGGTGTGAGAAAGATTAGCCAGCAAAACAAGGTTGCTGTTGCCCAAGATACTCCCTATTGTGGTTCAAGAAATGTAAAATGTACCCACAATCTTTGAGGAGGCTCTTTCTGTGTGCCCCACCATTACTGATAACTAATAATTACCTCTTTACAAGTGTTTTTAAGCACCACATAATTTGGTTAATGCTAAAATATAGTATTAATATTAAAACAACAACTAAATTCAAGCATATCAGAAAACAAAACAAAACAAAATAAACAAATAAAATAAAAATAAAATAAAAAAATCTGTAGCATTTTAAAGACTAACTGCTATATTTTATAGCAGTTAGTCTTTAAAGTGCTACAGTGTTGTTTATTTATTTTATTTTGTTTATTTTGTTTTGTTTTCTGATATGCCTGAACCACAGACTAACACGGCTACTATTTAAAAAAAAAACTAAATTCAAACCATTTTAAAAGCAAACCAGATATTTAGAAAGTGTGGCATCACCCATTAAAAGGTCCTTCCTCAGGAGCTGGTAAATTGATCAATGCCTTCTTGAATAAAAAGCTATATTCAAAGAGGAACAGATTCATGGACAGCCTGGACTCAGAGGATAGTTATAGATCGTGGAAACAGCAAGAGAGTAAATATTGTGAGTACATTTTCCTGTGAGGACTTGGATGTCTGAAGGAATAGAAGGATTTAAAACAGGAGAAAATGGCCTTTGTCCTAGCCTGTACCCAAGTCAAATACAGTACAGTTGTACCTCACTTAAAGAGCATAATGTGTTCCACAGGATTGCTCTTTATGTGAGTTTGCTCTTTAAGCGAAACACCATTGTAAGTGACCAATTGTGACTTCTGGTGGGAGGGATTGCAAACCCCAATTTATTTGTTAAGCGGGTTTTTGGTTGGTTTTATTTGTTAAGCGAAGCAAGCATTCAGAGAAAATTCTGCTCTTTAAGCGAGTTACTCTTTAAGCGAGGCACTCTTTATGCGAGGTTTGACTATAAGACTTTATAAACAGTACTCTGTATTGTGCCTGGAAATGGACTGCTGGGAGTTCGTTTGCTTGAAATCCTTCTCACAAAAGGACAAATTTCTAGCAAGAGTTGATGGCAGGAAAATCTACACACTGTAGGCAGTGGGGGCCAAATAAGCTCAGAAATCATCCTACACTGAATCCTGTCCTCCCTGAGCAAGATGCATGGTCTATCAAATATTCCTGACAGCAAAAAAATGTAGGTTTCCATGATATAAGTCCCCCAGAAAAAACTAGCCTGGCAGTCATGTTGTAGTAACTGCAGGGCAGAGGGCAAATATTGCTTCTTCTTTGCTTCCAGGTTTAATCAAAATGTCTGCACATACATTCATGTACCAGATGGGCAAGAAGTCACCCAGGCATGCAGCCCAAATCATCTTGTACTTGGGAGTCTGTAGTACTAATTAAAGCACAAATCACCTCCTCAAAACTCCCAGGTAATTATACCTTGTATTCCTTCCTGTCCAGACTTCAGTTTGATTAAAGCTCCTGAATCGGCCCTGCTCTAGACAGAGACATACATTCCCACAGTTCACTGAACTGCTGCTTCAGTCTGGCTGCTCTAGCTGTCAGGAAACGACAGTATTACTAGGCCCATGAGTTATTGGATGGTGGGATAAGACCCTTACTGGATCACTGAGAACATCTGAACTATACTAATGATCACAATCTTCACCAACAGAGAAATTGTGGATAGTCACAAATATTTTACACATGATTCATGGACCCAAAAGGTCTTGCTTACTGATACACTAAAACAAGCACAATTAAATCACCTCGGGTAGATGAGTGCTCTTTGTGTGTGTGTGTGTGGGGGAATTAAGTGTCCTATGCTTAGGAATACCAACACTGTCTGAATTGAATATCTCCTCCTTACACAGGTTAGGAAAACGCCATTAATAATGTTGATTGTTTCTTTCAAGCACATTTATGTCACAAGCTTTGTTAAACCACACTGAGTATCTTTATTCCTCCCTTATGGCAACTGAAGGAATCAGTTTGGGTTTAACTGTCTGCTTATATAAACTGACTTTACTGTTATGAAATGCTCAACAACTTATTTTTGGCACATGAATTTAGTGGGGTTCCTGAATGAAGGGGAGATCATTCCACATTGCTTACTAATTGAAAGGCTTTAGCTTTCCAAAGCAAAGTGTTTCGTGGTCTATGGTGAGAAACAGTTCCTTATTTCAATATGCCCTAGTTAGGAGAACGAGCAGCCGCATGTGTCTTTTGGTTATTTGTTTATTTAATTTATAATAATCTTTTTTTCCTAGCTCTACCTTGATGTCCAGAGTAGTGTGGTACATAAATAAATAAATAAATAAATAAATAAATAAATAAATAAATAAATAAATAAATAAATAAATATTTACATATGAGAAAAAACAGAGATAAATCAAAGATTTTTGCTCCTTCTTCTGTATCAAGGAAGAAGACGCAGTGATGGGATGTAAAAGGTTCTCACCAGTTCATCAGAACCGGTAGTAACTTTTCCCAGCGTCCAGGAGAACCGGTAGCAGCTTTTTGTGGGGAACCACCTTCGGGGCTTACCTTTTCACTGTTTCCCCCACTGGGTGGGTGTATTTTAATGTATTTATTTATTTATTTATTTAATTTATTTTTGGATTTGTGTTATGGGTTGGTGGGTTGAGAGGTGTGTGTGTGCGCGCGCGCTTATTTTTATTTTATTATTATTTTGTATTTTTAAATTTTTTTCCTTGGCCCGACCCACAACATCATGACATCATGATGTTAGCTCCGCCCACACTGTGATGACATCACGGTGGGGTAGTAAATTTTTTGACATCCCACCACTGAAGTAGAGAAATAACTTCAGGAAAACAATTTTTATGGTCTCTGACCATGGAATTTTAAAGAGTATCAAACAACCACTTTAGATGGAATAGACATTATTTCCCCATCTCAGCTGCAGCCCTTTCATAAATATCCATGGAAGCTACCGATTAGTTTGAGTAACATTAAATGCAATTTGCGGTTCTGACTGACATATTTGCTAGCTAGACATATATGAATAACACTTCTACATATCCAGACTTCAATGGATACTTTGGTTGGTGGTGGGTTTTGTAATTTCCCTACTGATCCAGTAAAAAGGAAAATAGAAGTTTAATTCCTGGTATTTATCTTGCAACAGGAGTGGATTTCACAATCCAACATACCACTATGAATTACTAGGTGAGTTTTCTATAGTCTCAGTATAGCAACTTACCCAGAGTACACATTATGGTACTGAATCATTATATTGGTATGCTCCTAAGTTTCACATCGTATTCCATTGGAGAGCAGTCTAATGTAGCTTTACACAGGGCTATTAATTTTAAAAATAGCTTTTCAAAACATTCACAACATGCCATATAATAAGAAATGGCTGCATTCATCATTCAGATCAGTCTGTTTTATGGCAGTGAATGATCAGACAGGCAGAAAACAGTTTGCTCAATACAGGATGTTCTGTGGTGCCTTTTGAAAGAAAAGCTGCATATTTAGCTCTTGACTCATGATTACAGTGTGCTGGATCAGTGGCATTGTTTTTCTTGGTTCAAGCAAAACGAAAGAAACACATTTGGAGATGGTGTCTGGTGGGGTCTGGTCTGAGGCAACTTGCTACTTTATTTGTGTGAACAGTTGCATACTGTTATTTCTGGTGTTGATAAAGCTTTTGGAGCATCCAAGAGCATCCAAGCATTAGGAGCATCCCCTGCGAACAAGGGGATTTCCCTCAGTGATGGGATTACAAAAATTCTACTACCACGCCATGACGTGGCACCGCCACCATAGCCACCGCTGCCCGCAGGCCCTGGCCGCCCGTGGCCGCAGCCGGAGCTGGGCCAAAAAGGCACCGGCCCGAGGAAGCTGCAGGCGCCTGGTGGAGGAGGATGCGGCGGTGGCCCGCCACGCCGGGCTTACCCATGGCATGGGGGCTTGTCGGGCCCAAGTCCCTGGGAAGGCGCGGCGGCAGAGGACGGCCCGGGCAGGCACCAACGTGCCTGTGGGAGCGCAGGGGCCGGTCTAAAAAGGAACCAGTCTAAAAAGGGGTGGCTCCAGCTCCGAAAGATTTTTTAAAAAAATTGGAGCCATTTGGCTCCAATTTAGTGTGCATGCACAGAAACTCAATCTGACACATGCGCAATGCATCAGATTGAGTTTAGTGCGCAATCTGATGCATTGTGCATGTGTCAGATTGAGTTTCTGTGCATGCACACTAAATTGGAGCCAAATGCGCACTAAATTGGAGCCATTTTTGCTCCAATTAAAAAAAAAATTTCTTTCGGTGAGGCGTCCGGAACCGGACGCCTTAAAAATGGGCTACCCTCTCAGAGAACCCTCCAATATTCTTCCTAACGGTTCCGGGGAACCGGATGGAACTGGGGTAATCCCATCACTGATTTCCCTACACTATAATTTTTAAAACAGGAACTTTCATTAATACAGTCTGATCTAGTGTAATACATCTGTTTTCCAGGAAGTATATTGTAAGTGTATAGCTTTGAAAAAACCTGACACAGAGCCGTTCACTTGGGATCCGTGCTGGTTTCTGCTTTCACAGTGGACAAAGCTGGGAGAAAGATTCTTCAGTACATCTCAGCCGTCATCATGTTTGTCTCAAACATGGCCTTGGTTCTGTACATCCACTATGTTACTTCGACATCCCATAATGCCTTCCTGACCCATAGCCGCGAGAGCCTGGCCAATGGCAGCATCAACAACAGCCTCACCATTATTCCGCTCATTGCCACCATGTGTTTCATTATAGGGTATGCCATGGGCTGGGGTCCCATCACGTGGCTCCTGATGAGTGAAGTTCTCCCCCTGAAGGCCCGAGGGATGGTTTCTGGGATGTGTGTCCTCGTGAGCTGGTTGACCCCCTTCGTGTTGACCAAAGCCTTCCTTTTGGTCAAGGTGAAGTATGGCCTGGAGGTGCCCTTCTTCTTCTTCGCCGTCATCTGCCTCCTGAACCTTATCTTTGCCTCCCTCCTCCCTGAAACCAGAGGTCGGTCCCTGGAGCGGATCGAGTCCTACTTCCGCATGGGACGAAAATCATTTCTTGAATCCTTCCGAGGCAGTAGAAGATGACGCAGGTTCGGATATTGGGGGGATTTTTTGGGGGACATTTCCGAGACCGATGCAGGTGGATCTCTGCGGAAACAGATCTTCCGCTGTACAAGGTCTCACGGCACCTTTCCTGCATCATTTGGACTGGAGAGATACAGGGAACGAGTCACCATGTCCATTTCAAGGTGGAGTTTCACAGCACCCGTCAGAGGGATCTCCGTTCAGGCCCGACTAGTTCTCAGCGTTGTATCCAAGGACTCATTAAACTTTCAAGAAGAGCTTCAGCATCAGAGATGCATCAAGCACTCTCCAGATCTTTGGCCAGCAGGCAACTTCATCCCAGTTCTAGGGAGACCGGCTCGCTCAGAGCTCTGCCAACTAATCCAGCCATTGAATTAACCCCATGTCCCACTAGCTCAGAAGTTCCCAACCATTTGTATATTGATAGTTATGAGGGGTTGATCTATTGACTTATTGTGTATTGATTTATTGGGTGTATTGCTCTATTAAATGCTGATTACTGTACTTATTGCTCTGTTATATTTTATCCTAGTGTATTTTTGTTGTAACTTTGATATTGGTGGATTCTGCCAGCCACCCTGAGTTGGTTTTTGCCAAGTAGGGCAGCATAGAAATCTAACAAAATAATAATAATAATAATAATAATAATAATAATAATAATAATAATAATAATAATAATAATAATAATAATAATAATAATAATAATAATAATAATAACCAGTATTAATCCCCACCCCCACCCCTGAGCAGAGTTTCTCCACTAAAAATCCTCTCGACCCATAATAATTTCTGACACAAAATTATTATTGTAATAATTACTCATTGTAATAATTACTCTTACTCATAAGTAGCACTTCAGCCTCCTCGCAATGGGATTGCAAGGAGATACTGCCTGCGCTCTGGCCCAACACTCCAGGCTTTTCCTAAAAGCTTGCCTTCTCACTCCTGACCTGTTCTAGCTAGTGAGTAAGGGAGCTCATGAAATTAGTGTAGGTGTTGTAGCATGACCAAGTAAACACTCCAGTCTTCAGGTATTTTAAAAGATTATTGAAATCAAAGTAAGTTACAAAATAAAGTCCAGCAAAAGTTCAGAAAGCATAGGCTTCTACATGATTACAGTTCAGATCCAAGAGTATGTGTTTCTTGGCCACACGTACTGCTTTTATCTCCTCTCTCAGGGTCCACCTCCTTGCCATTCCCCTAAAAGATTCCAACCAATGATGATGATGATGATGATGATATTTAGATTTGTATGCTGCTCTATTCGCCAAAGCGACTCAGACCGGCTAACAGCGTCGAACACAAAAATCACATATTAAAACATATCAAAGTAACACATCACATATCAATGATATATCATACATTTCAAAAATCCCCCATCACAGATACAAGTTAATACATCTTAAAAACATTTCAGAAAACACTTTCAGGTGAATCTTAAACAAAACAAAATATTAAAGCATCAACTCCAAATTTCAGTGACAAAATAATAATAATAGTATACACACACACACACACACACACACACACACACACACACACACAACTTTTCCATCAAACATTAGGCTCCATCTCTTCTAACCCATGAGGCTAAAATGTTTACACATACCAATGCCTTTGGTATGTGAGAAAAGGGTCTCCCTTGGATTGAAATCTCCATCTTGGATGGGGCTAAAACACATATTATTATTATTATTATTATTATTATTATTATTATTATTATTATTATTATTATTATTATTATTATTATTATTATTATTATTATTATTATTAATTAATTAATTAATTAATTAATTAATTAATTAATTAAATTTAATACCCCGCCCCAATCGGGAGGACCCGACTCTGGGCGGCTTACATCCAAAATAAAAACAAAAATAAAACCCAACACTAAAACGTCAGAGTTAAAACCATCAGAAGTTAAAAACAACACAGGGCTATATTCCAATGTTCCCAGAATCCAACCCAGGGGGGCAGTCCTTATATGAGCCATTTGGTATGGGAACCCATGTTCCCGGGTCCCCAAACCTGTCCTGCCAGCCAGGTTTTTAAACGATATAAATCGTTCCATTACAATTATTATGGCAAAAATCAGGGGTCAAGAGACAGGACTTAGGATGTCATGAGGTGGATAATTGTGATGTTATGACACAAGACTGAAGAGGTCCCAATACTACTTCTGCCCAGCTAATAATGAAAATGAGCACAAGATGAATCAAGGTAAAATCCCATTTATCCAGGCAATATAGCAATTCAGAAATAAATTTAGTGTGTCTAGGAAAAAAGCAAAATAAGTCCAGCAGTTGCAAAAAAATGACTACCAGTCTCACTAGAGCTCATCTCTTGTAAGGGTTTAGCTAGAGCTCACATGATGAGTTTTTCAGGCCCTGGGTAGGTGGTACCCACAGTTGTGAAAGGTTCTCCACAGCCTCTACTGTGCTTCTCCCCATCAAAGTCTTGTGCCACTGCTGTCAGGACTTCTACAATTAGAAACCTCATGAACTGTGATGCTGGCGCTGTTTCTTGACTGACTTCAAATGGCACAAGAAGCACTAGCTTTCTTCCCAGTCCATTTCCCTTGTTCTTGGCTGTTCAATGTGGTTTCATTGTCTAAGTCAGGGATTCCCAACCTGTGGCCCATGGGCCAGATGTGGCCTGCAGTGACATTTCATGTGCCCCCCCCCATCTACCACACCAGGAAGTGCCATGTGGTGGAGGAAATGCAAAATGGCTGTCCAGACCCTGAAGCTGCCTGAGGGAGCATGACCCAGCCCCTGGCTTTAGAAGGTTGAGAACTCCTGGTCTAAGTTCAACACACATAAAACACTTTCACAGGGAGCTAGTTAATCTCAGCCCAGGTTTTTTTCTTCTCCAGTGCTGCTCACTGTTGGCTACACCTTTTGCCTGGGGGAGGGAAGCTTGAGAAGGGGAGAGAGAGCAGGCAAAAATCTGAAACCTAATCTTGCAGTGCCAAGGAGTGAAGGAGGCTAGGGCCTAAAGATACAGTAAGGACATTTATATAGGGGTTCTGAGTTTAACAAGATATTTCATAATGTGGTCTTTTAAAAAAATCATAATACTAATTGGCAGTAGTGTCTGTAAAATTGACAATGATGTCTCAGAAAGTAATGAAGAGGCAGTTTCTGTAGAAATTGCTGTTTTTATTGACTGCTTGAAGGAAATGGGCATATAAAACTGCAGACCACACTCCCTAGGCAGTTCTGATTTAACACATAGTGTGCTTTTGTTTCACTCAAATAGTTGTCTACTCATAAAACAGCATCTACAAATCTTGGCAGGATTCCTGCACACAGACTGCTTAAATCCCAGCAAGTTCAACTGAAGCTGGGTTTTTTAAAGCACTAATGTTTCTCTATCACAATATTATCCTTGATATGTTGATGGTCATCAATCTATCTGATAAGACTTGACTAATTCTCATACTGCATACAGTAAAAACTCATTTTACGGGAAAAACCCATTCTATAGCTTTTTCCATAAGACAGTTTTTCTGTAAAATGAAGCACGATTTCCCATAGGGATGCATTGAAAAATAAAAAACTGGTCCTGACCAGACCAAAAATAATTTGAAAAATAAAAATAAAAAAACCAATCCCAAAAAAATCCCCAAAAATGGCAGACACGGCCCTCTCCCATACCCTGATCATCTCACCAGCTAGTGAGTGCAGTAGTGGGCTGTCAAAATTTTTACTACCACACTATGGGCGGAAACAACATCATGACATCATGACATCATGGGCAGAGCCAAAGTAAAAAAAATAAAAATAAAAATACAGTACACATAAAAATAGAAATTAAAAAACACATTAAAATACAAATTAAAATAGACATAAAACACACTACATAAATCACACACACACATCAAGCCACCCACCCTCCCACCCCAAACACAAACCCTTCACTTACCCTGGGATCGGGGAGCAGCAGGCAGGCAGGAACAGTGGTGGTGCAGCGGCGCAGCTGACTGGTGGCACAGCCTAGCTTCTTCTTTTTTTTTTTAATTTTTATTGGGTATATAAAGTAATACAAAACAAGACACATACATAAAACAAAATGAATTACATAACTGAAGAATGTAAACAGAGAATTCAAAAAAGAAAGTATAATCTCTCATATATAACAATACTACATTGTTAACATCCATCAAAAATTATTACCTCATTATAAAACACTATTTACTACGCCAATCTCCAAACTATATTTCCATCTATCACCTCATAACCAATATATGTTATTCTCTATCTCAATTTTTCTTCTTATCTTTAAAACCACCCTTGTGATATATACAATGTCCGGGGATTTATGTTTACTTATGTTTTCCAAAAGTCATTTTGCACAAATACAGGGGATATGCCCTGATTCTTTACTGTTACATAATCAATAAAAGGTTTCCAAGTCCTCCAGAAGTTGTTACCAGTTACTTTACCCTTTTTAAAATTTATCTCCCAAGTGAGCTTTTCATTGAGTGCCAGATCCCACATTTCATTATACCAATTCCTTCTTTGTAAGTTTTCATTATTTTTCCAATTTCTAGCTATACATTGTCTGGCCGCTGATAACATTATCGCCATCAATTCATTTTTATCCTCACTCATTTTATATTTATCCATCTCAGTTAACAAAATTGTATTTGGGCCCAGTTCAACCTGCAAGTCCAATATGTTTTTAATTTCAACCTCTATTTTTCCCCAAAAATCCTTCAAAGCCTCACAAGACCACCACATGTGTTCATATGTGCCTCTATCTTTTTTGCATCTCCAACATTTCTCACTCACATCTTTATACATTAGATGCAGTTTTACTGGGGTTCTATACCATCTCCAAATTAGTTTATAATTATGTTCCTAGCTTCTATTTTTCAGTTCCCATGTGTCAAATGGAGTTTTGATGCATGCGCACTTCTGAGCAGCCATTTTGGGCTGCCCAGAAAAGCAGTCTGGAGGGTGGCCGGAGAGGCAACCGAACCAGTCGCCCAGGGATCTACTACCCCCCCCCCCCCGGTGATCCCCTCCAGATTGCTGCTACCGGTTTGGCTGAACCAGTCCAAAATGGGAGCAGCCCATCACTGGGTGAGCGCCTGGGGTGGAGAAGAAGGAGTGTTATTAGAACATTTCCCATTATTATCCAGTACCTCCGCACCTCAATCGAGGTATGGGGGTGCGAGATAAAAAAAGGAGAAACAGCACAAAGAGAATGACAAAGAAATCTCCTTACCTTTTCCATGCTGCTGCTTCCTGAGTGGTTTGTCTGGCCATCAGGGGTACAGGAGCAGCCACCAGCACTGCCACTGTCCCCGCTGCTTCTACCGACACTGGGCACTGGGAGAGTATGGGGGGCATATCCACTCCTTTGCACTCTTCGTACATGCTCCCTCCATGTCATGCTTTAGTCTGGAATGTGTGTCGGATGAAGGCCAGAACAGATTGGTCTTCGTCTGATGCACATTCCCGGCTAAAGTGCACCGCAGAGGGAGCACGGACAAAGAGCGCAATGGAGCAGATATGCCCTCCGCACTCTCCCAGTGCCAGTAGAAGCAGCAGGGACTGTGGAAAATGCAGCAAAACTGCCTCCACCACCACCACAGTAAGTGATGTCTTGTGACTTCTGGCAGTGGGGATAGATGGTGCAGGATGGAAATTCTTAGTCTAAATGGTGCGATGCCACCATTTTTTAGTCTAAAATGACAGGGCTGCCAATTTAGACTTACCAGATGGAAGGAAATTCTGGGAAAACTGATTCTGAAAACAGTCCCCCCCCCCCC
Organism: Furcifer pardalis; assembly: GCA_030440675.1. NCBI lineage: Eukaryota > Metazoa > Chordata > Lepidosauria > Squamata > Chamaeleonidae > Furcifer > Furcifer pardalis. The sequence goes on along the minus strand of CP126893.1, from coordinate 131,399,054 downwards.
CAGAAAACAGGTTGTGATTCCCCCCACAATTTTCTTCTGTAAAATGGGGTTTCCAGAAAACGAGGTGTCCATAAAATGAATTTTTGCTGTATTTTCCTTCCTATTAACCACCCTGGACTTTTTAAGAAGCCAGGGTTATGAAGGTTTTTGTCTAATAATGTTTTAAACAACAGTAATAATGATGATGATGTAGAAGGAAATCTCATTAAGATGATAATTTTAAAAGGATTAACCCAGAACCTGAGTATTTCATTTCTGGACTCACAACATGTTTCTACAGTAACAATGGGAGCTTTTTCCCTTTTTTACCTCCAAGTCTCCCTATAATTTGCCGGAAATGATTTCTTTTACCACATGGCACACTTTTCCACTGTGTAATACCCAAATTCCAGAATGTCAGAGCCAAACTAGGCATGCTATCAACTGCAACTGCATGTATAATAAGTGTTTAAAGTAACTAGCAAAAGAGTTGCAATACTTATTGGGACCTGAAAGAAATAAAAAGAACGTAACATATGAACAGTGACTGCAGTGGCTTAGTAGTTAAGACACTAAGCTTAATGACCAAAGGTTGGCAGGTCAGCAGTTCAAGGTCCAGGAGTTAGTGGCTATTGTCTGTCCCAGCTCCTGTCAACCTAGCAATTCAAAAGCAAAAAGTGCAAGTATCTTTAGCGGGAAAGGTAACACCATTCTGTGTGCTCTATCATCTAGTCATGCCTGCCACATGTAAACATAGATTAGCACCACCCCCTAGAGATGGACATGACTGGTTTTTGAGCAAGGGAGACCTTTACCTTTATCCAACATATGAACAAGGCTAAAAAGGAGACTGATCCTTCCAAATGACATTTAATTTATTCCTAAAATATTTTGAGGAGGAATTGTTTGAAGTAAGCAGGAAGCCGCCCCTTAACAGCCATGTCCAGGGGTTCCTTGGTGGAGTGGGGTAAGGAAGGGGTGGGGGCAGCAGGCGCATTTGAGGTGTGCATTTGAGGTAATAGTGAAAGAACAGTTAAAAGAAGAGGCAACAGAGATAAGAGGGAAATTTCACAGAGGGGGAGGTTCCAGAGGAACGAAAGAGAATAGAAAATGGTGTCGCTGATTTGATGGTGGAGAAGATATTGGAAGAGGAGGAGGCAGAGAGATGGGGGGAGAAGCCAGGTACTGTATGTTGAAATAATGGAAAAGATGCCAGAGGAGAAGGACTTGTCCCCAAGTTGGACCTGGGTTACCAAAGAGAAAAAGTGTGGCTCCCATTAAATCTCCCTCTGGAGGTAGTAGATTAACAATGGAAGAAGTATGAGAAATGTGGGGATATCAGCAGAGAGAACAGTCCTAGGGCTCCCTGGGCTAGGGACAGCAGGTCCAGAACCAGAGTGTCTGTGGCAAACCAAGCTGCCCAGCTATTTGCCGCCACTTGAACAAAGCATGTACAATTATTTTAATCATAGTTAGAATTTTCCTGTTCATAAGCTGATAATGCCACCTCCAAGAGGTGGCAGTGAAGCAACCACCCACCCCAAAGAGACTGAGAGGTTTTTTAAAAACAACAAAAAATGTTGTGAATCACCAGAGTTTGTGATGGTTATTAATAAAGTTCTGGTTGCTCTGCCTCTACACCTTGTGTTGTGGAGGAGTTATAGATACTTTTGTTGTTCATTCCTGGATCTTTATTGTAAAGGGTAGCCTGTAAATCCCTATTGAATCTTTCTCTAAATTTGCCACGTATTGTATCTAGGGTGTCACCAGCACTCTTGTGCTCATGTTTCCGTGTACTTGTCACAATACACTCTTCAAGTATAAATGGGCTTAAATCAGCCATATTTCTCTGGGAAAAAAGGGGACATTATAATACATAGCAACTTACGGGCCACCTTGTAGAAGTGCCTCATCTATCAATCCCCTGACTGTTTCTTTTAAAATGATTTAGGCTAAATTCTAAGCGTGCTAAGGCTCCCAGGATCTAGTGTGGTCTTAAAATGCTCTATCAACTCCTTCTTCCATTTTTCTGTCCTCCCTTCCCACTTATATCCTCAATTCCATAGTTACTAAGCAACATCTATCATTTTTTGTTTGTTTGTCTGGCTCCTGTTACACTTTAACAGAGTCGTCCTACACATGTTTATGCAGAAGGAAATCCCATTCAGTAGAATTTAATTTTAAATGATGGACTACAAAATTACCTCAAACGTGTTTTTTTTAAAAAATGGAATTTATATTCGAGTTGGGGAACATGTGGCCCTATCCATACTGCAGGACTACAGTTCCCATTGGCCCTAGGCAGCTTAACCAATGGTTGGCAGAACTGCAGTTCAGCAAAGAGGAACAGAGGTTCCTTATCCCTGAAATTACAGTCTTGTTTTTGAGTTGGCCAGTTTTGTTGACAAACGGACACATAACAGACCATACAAGGTTGTATTATGAGGGATGATTGTACAGCCAGAGCAGAGATTACTCATTTTTTCGACATTTTCATGGGAACTGTGGTAAGTACTCAGTCCCTTATTGACACTTAGGAAACCAAGGAAGCTCATTAGAGCATCTGGGACTGGCCATTCTTGGGGGGTGGGGGCAGGGAGAGAAGGGATAATGAGATGGATTGACTGTTGCTTTGGCTCTATAAAATTGTTTCTGGGTTGTTAACAGCTGCACAGAATTCCTGCATAACGTCAGTGTGGGAGCACAGCACATACTAATTCTGTCTTCATTGCAGGGATCTGTTTTCCCAAAAAATATGTCTGAAATTAACATTTTTCCACCTACTGCTCAATACATTCATACTTCAGTTAATTATATCTTAGAACTGATAATGAAAACAAAAGAAAAAACAGAACAAAACAAACAGAGCATAGAAAAAACATTTTTTAAAATTACAAAATAGATTTGGTCCCATTGAAATTAATCTGTTAGCCTTTGATGTGGCACAATATCTTGCCCTTTTTATCTGCCCCAACTTTTCCTCCCTCTTTGTCTAACATGCTGAGACTGATGAAGAATTCAATTACATAATGAAAGAAACACACATTCCCTCACTGTGAAGTCATATTGATGAATTTAGGTTTTCTTGGGGTCTTTTTTATTTCACTGGGCACTCAGGGAGAGGAGGAAATTGGCTAAAAAGACTTGTTTGCAGTTTATTAACATAGTTCCTCTGTTGCAATCACACAACCTGAACTGATGAAAATGGATCCACTGTTTTAAAAGGTTTTTTTTTAAAGTAGAAACCCAAGCAGTAGAAGGGGGGGAAAGGACATTATGGTTTAGGGGTGGGGAGAGAGAAAGAATTCCAGGCTGATTCACTTTGGCTTTTACGTCATGCAGTCAACAGGAACAAGGGTTATTCAGACCATCCCATCCCATAGCATTTCCTGCATTTCTTCCAATTTGGTCACAACCCATCAAGACTAATTCTTTGAATTTTTATATTTAGATTACAAGTACCAGAGTACATGAACCCGGGCTGTTATATTCTGTGACTTGTAATCCAGAAAGTAACTTATCCAAACTCTGACCAGCACCTCCAATTCAGACTGTCAAGAACAGCATGCTTTTCTAATGTCTCCCTGAAGACATTTCTTTAGGAAGGATGTGTTGTAATAATCCCTCTATCCTGATGCAAGTTCTCCAAACACTGTTGAACTAAGAGAGGATATATTTTAAAGTGACAAGACTAAAGAGTTATGGTGCCCTAAATCAAATTAGCAGACTTCTTCTGAGTGGGAGCCTCTGTAAGATTAATGGGCTGCCATCCCCCCCTTTTTTTTTCTTAGAGAGTAACAACAAGGTAATGAACAAGTTCAACATTACGCTAAATGGATGAATAGAGATAAATCCACAAGGTAAAATACAGGGCTCACTGAAGTCTATAGGAGTCTTGTCACTAATACCTTTGGAGTTAGGACTTCATCCATACTATTCCCCCAAAGATCTTCAATGCAGACTTTTAGGAACCATTTTGAAAAAAAGAATACTAATAGGATATACCTAAGGCTAAATCATTAAAAGCAAATCCTGGACAGCATTTAAAGAAGTAAGAAATAGGATCTCTCCAGTAACAAAATCCGAGCCAACGTGAGGAAAGACTGTCTCTGCATGTTGCTTAGACGAGGGTTGAAGGAAGAAGAGATTATCAAGAAAAAAATGGAAGCACAAACAAACAGGAAAAGTCAAACAGAGAACAGAAAGATGATAGTATATGGAAGGAGAGTAGCACACCAAGAAAAGGTGACATAGATGTAGAAATTATTGAACTAGATGAGGCACCTATGCTACACCATGCTTCAAAGTCAGCCATCAGTTGCTCATTGTGACCCAGCAAAGGTGTGCTGCTTTCTCACCCCAGCTACTCCACAAAGTTGCCAAAGTTTTGTCAGCCAGTGACCTAGGAGAAAATTAACAAATAGCAATAGCAATTAGACTTACATACACTCACTGGGCGGTTCACAAGTTAATTAGCATTTTGACCCCAACATGCTGGGTACTCATTTTACTGACCCTGGAAGAAAGGAAGGCTGAGTCAACCTTATGTCTCTGTCAGGATCGAACTCACAACATTTTAGCTGCAGTACAACAATTTAACCACTGCGCTACCAGCAACTGAAGCAGCTAAGAGAAGCTGCAAAAGAAAATGTAAACGCATTACACAAGAATGACAGATGGTCCAGAGCCAAACTACCACAAGACAATAATGCCACTGGGTTATTGTTATTTAGCTTGCAGACAAAATCAGAATGGTTCTAGTTGATGATGATGATGATGATGATGATGATGATGATGATGATGATGATGATGATGATGATGATGATGATGATGATGATGATGATCAGAAATTATTCTGGGCTGAAATAATTTTTTTCTGGAGAAACTCTACTCAGGGGACATCCAAATGAGGCTCCTTTCATGTCCCCAATATCTTTTTCCACCAAAGTGGCCCCTATCTATCTACTTGCAATTTCTTGCTTTCAAACTGCTAGCTTGGCAGGAGCTGGGATGGAGACATGTGCTCAGTCGATCATGCAGTACCCAGATCTCGAACTGCTGACTTTGCGGCCTTCCAGCTAACAAGGTGAGCTTCTTAACCACTGAGCTACAGAAAAACCTATGGGGACTGAAGCAAACTCCTTGGGCTAAAACTAAGAAATTGAAAAGGATGCTGCTGCATCAAGGTTTCAAGCAACATAATGCAGATCAGTGCTTGTATAGCAGAACCAGAAATTGACATTTAACTGTAGTTCATGGTTATGTTGATCATTGTGGGTTCTCAAAGCTCAGGAGTATAAAGAACATATATCGCATCTTAACAAGGAGGTGGAAATAAAGGAGTTAGGGGTGCAACATACTATTTGAGCATTAAAACTGAAGCAGAGACAGCTGACTTGTATCTCCTGAATCAATAACAAAAGCTATGGACTTGTGGAGATTCTAGGCCCCCAAGATGCCCATAATGTTACAACATCATGACGACATACTTTCTTAAAGGCAAAGAAGGGAGTGACCCTCTGTCAAACAATTAGTATAGAATAGCTACAGGAAAGCTTTTGTACCTACCTACTACTGCTAGATTTGACATAGCTACTTTTCTAGGGATACTGAGCATAAAAGTTAATTCACTAACACAGGGTGACTGGACAGTTGTCAAAAGGGTAGCTAGATATCAGCCAGCAGAAATCCAAAGCTTCTGGGTTCACTGATATAGATTAAGCAGAAGATAACACAGTCTATAGGTTTACTAGTGGGTTCCTGTTTATGTGTGGTGATGGGCTTATCTCCAGTGATGGGATGACAAAAATTCTACTACCACGCCATGACGTCACATACGTCATGGGCGTGGCCAATGTCATGACGTCATGACGTCATGGCCGAAGCCGACGTCATGACGTCATGACGTTGTGGGCGGGGCCAAAATAAAAATAAATAAAAAATAAAAATAAACATACATACACACACCCCTCCCTCTCAGCCCACCCACCCAGACACAAATAAATAAATAAATAAAATAAATAAAAACAACCACCCACCCAAAACACAAATAAATTACCCCTCGCTTACCTTTCTTGGGACCCCCCCCAGCTCGCCGCTGCCGCCACCCCCTCCCCCCAACCCAGGCAGAAGGCGGCCCCCTGCTGACTAGCGGCACGTGCGCGATCTCGCGCGCACCACACACCTCCGTCCGCTCGCCCATCAGGGGCCGTCCGCCACCCACCCCTGACGAGCACACCTCCGGCAGATCGCCCGCCCAGCTGGCCGTCGGGGGCTCTCCTGGCGGGCGGCCCGCGTGCGCGTGCACGCTACCCACCTCCTCCTGCCCAGCCAGCCGCCAGGGGCTCCCCGCCACGGCGCCACCCACCCACCCCCAACGAGCGCCCCGTCTCACGGCAAGTTGGGTGGGTGGCTGGGCAGGCGGAGGCGAGCAGCGTGCGCGCGCACGTGGGCCGCCCACCAGGAGAGCCCCCGACGGCCAGCCGGGCGGGCGGGCCCCTCCTTGAATTGTCTGCCTAAAAAAAACCCCTTTTTTTCCTCCTCGCCTGCAAGCAGCGAAGCGCACGCGGGGCGCTCGCCAGCAAAAGGGTGGGGAGGGGACATTTTGCCGCCCCCTGAAAGCCGCTGCCCGAGGCATCCGCCCCCCCCACGCTATGCCACTGAGCCAACGGCAGCTCCGGCGGTGGCAGGCGGTGGTTGCAGGCACCCAGCCCACAGGCCGGCGCCCGGCGGAGGAGGAGGCGTCAGCGGTGCACCGCGCCGGGCGTCCTCAGGGCATGGGGCTTGTCAGCAGCGGACGGCCCAGGCAGCCCTCAACGTGCCGCGGGGGAGGTGCCCTTCTCAGAGGGCTGGTGCCGCCTCCGCCGCCGCCATCCTGAAAGCTCTAAACAATTTTTTTTTAAAATTGGAGCTAAAATGGCTCCAATTGACTGCGCATGTGCAGAAACTCAATCTGACGCATGCGCAATGTGTCAGATTGAGTTTCTGCACATGTGCAGTTAATTGGAGCCATTTTAGCTCCGATTTTTTAAAAAAAATTTCTTTCAGTGAGGCGTCCGGAACCGGACGCCCCAAAAGTGGACTCCCCTCACGGAGAACCCTCCGGAATTGGTCCTACCGGTTCCAGGGAACCGTCTGGAACCGGGGACATCCCATCACTGCTTATCTCATAGGCTAGTCATAAACAAGATGTAACTTTGTCTTTCACAGAATTAGAATCCATTTGCATAGCAGAAGCATGCAGATAATTGCTATGGCTGGAGAAGCTGCTAAAGAATTTTGGAATAGATGAAGAGATACCAATCCAGATGATGAAAGAAAACCAAAGTTGCATCAAACTGTCACAGAGAGAGAAAATGAATGCATGCACCAAACACATTGGTGTATATGAATTTCCAAGATGCATTACCAGAACTGATCACTAGAAGGAACCAAAGCCCATACTGTATATTGGGTTCTCTACTATCTGTGGTTTGAAGCATTCACAGTAAGTGATGAGACCCATCCTGCACAGATGTAGGCCTATTTTACAGTGCAATGTAAAAGACCACAAAACAGCTGATAAGGGCTAGATTACATCCCAAAGTGAATGTGCAGTATGCCACTTAGAAATACTTTTTTCATTTGTCAATAAGCAAAACAGAGCCACGTTCACACCACCACAGGTAAGAAGGGCTCAAGTTCATCTTATTTGACTGTTCTTCGCCCTATATTCATGCCCAACCTCCAAGTTGTTTGCAGGTTATTAACATAGTTCCCCTGTTGCAATCATACAACCTGAACTGATGAAAATGGAGCCACTGTTTAAAAAGATTTTTAAAAAGTAGAAGGGGGGAATCCTATGATTTGGGGGTTGGAGGAGAGAGAGAGAGAGAGAATTACAGAAAAAGCTAGAAAAGAGAAAAACTCAATAAGAAAAACAACCAAATACTCTTCCATACAACAGAAGATGGCAGAGGAGGCCCTGCCATCTTTCAGGAGAAACTCAAACCAGATATAAACATGATAAGTGACTGTTAAGGAAAAGATCACCCTTGCTCGAAAGCCAGTCGTATCCGACTCTAGGGTTCAGTGTTCATCTCTGTTTAATAGCTAAAGAGCCAGTGGCATTAAGAAAATACATATACTGTACTGGAACAGAGGACAAGCCTTAAGAAAGAGACTTGTTTCTGTTCCTTGTTTCCTCCCAGAAACTCAAGGCAACATGTGTACATGTGTCTTTTAATCCCATTTTATCCTAAAAGCAAAAGGAAATTATGGGATTACCTAAACATAATTGTTGTGATAGTTTGATTTGATAGAATTTTTTTAACCACTTATATCCTTCAAAGGAGGTGCATCCATTGTTATAAGATCATATTTAAGTCATCTAATGCACTCAATAGAACCAACTAAGAACAGACTTTCAAATCTTGCTAGGCTGCCACATCCAGCGTCTGCAGTGTGATGGGATGTAACAAGTTCTCACCAGTTCGCCAGAACCAGTAGTAACTTTTCCCAGTGTCCTGGAGACCTGGTAGCAGCTTTTGGGGGGAACCACCTTTGAGGCTTACTTTTTCACTGGTTCCCCCACTGCGCATGGGTGCCAAGCACTTGGTGTGCATGCATGCCTACAGTGCTTGGCATGTATGCACGGCCTCCTTGCTGTCCTCCCAAGCAGGGAGGAGGAAAAGAAGCTGCTAGCCTGAAGTTCCCTATAGCCTGCTCCCCACGGTAAGTGACTCACCTTTGGATGTGGTGTGTCTGTGTGTATTTTAATGTGTATTTAATACATTTACTTATATTGACGTACTACCACAGTTCCTAAAAAGGCCTGGTGGCCTGGCTTGGGATTTTTAAGTAAAGTCTTGGATTTACCTCATCAATAAGCTACACCTGTGCTGTTCCAATTGCTGTTCCAATTGGAGAACCCTTAAGGAGGTACAGCTTTTTTACATTTACATTAAGGCATATTATCCTAGAGAACTGGTTAGGCAAAGACTTAGTACCTAACTTCTTTAACTGTTGAAAAGTTGAAAAGTGCCAAAATGAAGCCATCTTGTGGTGAGTTCATTCTGTAGTTCCTTCCATCTGACCTAGTGTGAGAAAGATTAGCCAGAATAAGCTTTAAGCTCTGGTTTAAAAGCTTTGGTTGATTTGTGTTTGGGGTGGGTGGGTGCGTGGGTGTTTGGGTGGGTGGGTGTATTTTAATGTATTTTTTATTTTATTTTATTTTATTAATTAATTAATTTATGGGTTTGTGCTGTGGGTGGGTGGGTGGGTTGAGGTGTGTGTGTGTGTGTGTGTGTGTGTGTGCGTGCGTGTGTGTGTATTTTTATTTTATTTTATTATTATTTAATTTTTTTGCCCCACCCACAACGTTGGCTCCACCCATTATGTCATGACATTAGCTCCGCCCACACTGTGATGACATCATGGTGGGGTAGTAAAATGTTTGCCATCCCACCACTGAGCGTCTGATGATATTGGCTAGGGCTGATGGGTCTGATAGCATATAAAGGGAAACACATATCCCAATGCTGTCGCACTACTAAATTATTTACATGGAACCAAATTAAAAATAGGCCAATCTAGAACGTATCATGCCTATGAATTTTAAGGGGAAGGGCAGAAGGCAACAAAAGCACACTAGCTTCTGAGCTACATTGCTCACGCATCAAAAGTGCTCCAAATCTCTACTAGTTAATGCAGCTTTACTCTTCTAAAGTGATCATTGTCATTAACTATGTGAGGAAAGCAAGCATTATTTTAAGCATGATTACACTGGTACTGTTACCATTTGACCAGGCCTGCTCAGTTATAAACACTATTTTTTTTCTTGTTACCTGTTATTGTTAATTTCGACTGAGATTTAGCACCTTAAAAAAGTAGTTATAAATTCAACATCTTTTCAAATTGCATTACTCTGTTTTGAGAAACTGAGAAAACATAGACACATTTGTGCTGTTATCTGGCCTTGAACATAAATACAAGGCAGTGTATCCGGTGCTTATCATTTTGAAGCAAGACATGTTTTAATCTTAACCAAAATTATTTTGCTAAGTGATGCAAAACACTGCAGATGAAGCCACTTTATTCTAATCCTGTAATTGGTGTGTTGTTTTTTTACAGCAAGCACTTGAATGAGAAAGATTTACTGAGGCCCTGGAGTATTTGTCTTCTGAAATACCAGGGCATATAAACACAATTTGTTCTGATGTCTAAGAAGAAGCAAAGGAGCCCTAGGTAACATGGAATTTGCTTACATTTTCAACAATGGGGCTTTTCTTTCCATAGGTATTGATTAATATTTAATGCCAGAATGAATAACAGCTTAAGTGGTGGCACTTATGAAATATACCATTAATTAAAAAGGAATTCATCCCGTCACCTAAGAATAAGTGGGTCCATATGAATAATTAAGCAACATGACAAAGTCATTGAAAGGAAAGAGTTGGAACCTGTGGTACTCAGTAAAGCATTTATATCACCAAAGGAAAGCAATTTAAATGAATAAAGTATGGACATGGTTTATTTACTAGGCGAAGCAATGACCAGACTGGTGCAAAATACTGTGCAGCTGCACCTTGCTTAAAGAGCATAATGCGTTCCACAGGATTGCCCTTTAAGAGAGTTTGCTCTTTAAGCGAAACACCATGTAAGTGACCAATTGTGGGGAGGGGGGATTGTGAACCCTGATTTATTTGTTAAGCGAGTTTTTGGTTGATTTTATTTGTTAAGTGAAGCGAACATCAGAGAAAATTCTGCTCTTTAAGCGAATTACTCTCTAAGCAAGGCACTCTTTATGCAAGGTTTTGCTGTAACTTGAAACTCTTCTTTATAGGTAGATAACTGACAGTAAGGGAGAGGCTGGACCTGCTTATGTCAGATCTCTGACGTCTGCAAAGACAGCCATTTCTGGCATGTCATTCTGGCTAGAATATATGTGAGTGATGGGGAAATGGGGGCAAATTCTATTTTGTAGAAAGGAAATGTTGCCTTTGTCATCAGGGAGAAATGTGTGACGACTGTACAAAAATGCACCAAGAATGTGTTCAGTGATGGGCAGCCAAAGATTTTACTACCACACTGTGAGCGGAGCCAACATCGGGGGCAGAGCCAACGTCATGACATCATGGGCAGAGTCAATGTAAAAAAAAACATTAAAATACAGTACACATAAAAATACAAATTTATTATGTTTTAAAAACACATAAAAATTCAAATTAAATACACATAAAAAACACATAAAAATACACATTAAATACACATTCCACTCACTCACCCCACACCCAAAGGCGAGTCACTTACCCTGGAGAGCAGGCAGGAAGATGTTTTCTCCTCTTCCTCCCAACTTGTTGGCATGGGACATGGGGCACCGCCGCAGCACAGAATGGCCTGGCACCGCACTGTGGTGTGGCAGTGCAGCACGGTGTGGCATGGCGTGGCACAGCAGTGTGGCCCAGCAGTGTGGTGTAGTGGTGTGGGCTGGCCCGGCGGCAGCTGTGTGGCGTGGCTTGGCCCAGCAGCAGCACAGCCTGGCCTGGCGGCAGCACAGCCTGGCCTGGTGGTGGCACAGCCTGACAGCACAGCATGGCATGGCCTGGCACTATGGCATGGCATCACGTGGTGACTCGAGTAAGGGCCGCCACCACTGCCACCACTGCACCTCTGAAGAGGCCACTGAGGGCCTTTCCAGCTGCCCAACACTGCAGCTCAAAATGGCTGCTGGTGAGTGTGCATGTGTTAAAATATCAATTGATGCATGTGTGCTGAGTACTGGAGGTGCGCGTGCGTCAATTGGTATTTTAACACATGTGTAGTCATCAGCAGCCATTTTGGGCTGCAGTGTCAGGCATCCAGAGAGGCGACTGAACTGGCCACCTCAAAAAACAAGTAACAACCCTGGGTGGTCTCCTGGGAAGGTTACTACCCTGTCCCCCAGGGGACCACCTGGAATTGTTACTACCGGTTCTGCCAAACTGGTGCAAACCAGCCCATTACCACCACTGAATGTGTTGGACCATGCCTGCCCTTTAAAGTTGCCATGTCCACAGCTTCACATTCCCACAGATTCAGAACAGACTTGGTTGGAAGAACAACTTCTCAGCCAACCAGTTGTGAAAATGGACACAAAGGAGATCTTATCAACACAATCCAGGAATCTGGGTAAAACCAAGCTTACTGTGTAATATGGCAACTCAGAGGGAGTGTAGGAAACATCGTCATTTTTGGTTGACTGGGCAGGCTTCAAAATGCACTCTATATCTGTTAACAAACATTTCTACTGGGGCTTCAACTCCATGTGACCTTATCTAAAGCACATGTAGCATGTCAAGAGTACTTCCAGATTCTTCACTAGGCTTGGAAAAGAGGCTGAGGAAGTCTAGTGCTCATTCAGATTCTGCATCACCATTGTCAAAGCTTATGAATGACAGGGATGTTTCCACTCTGTCTTAACTCTTTCTTAACTGTATAATTGAGAATAAAGGTCTAAATAGTGATGTATTTGAGGCATCATGCTGTTTTCCTGTTCTTTCTTTCTGTTATTAACATATGTAATATGTGCTTAAAGCAATATTGCTATTCATTATAGAAAGCTTATTTTAATTTCTCCTTATGATTAACTTTGCTAACTGTGCAAATATAAATTGGCTTCAATGCATTGCATTGAAGAAGTTAAAATGCTTTATAAGACAGACTTTCTTTGTTAGTTTATTACTGTACTTTATATTTTGATAATGCCATTTTGTATGTTAAGGCATTTTGTTACAATTATATGAATTTAGTAATTACACTATACATTCATATATCCTAACTATAATATGCAAACATTAAGTGTTACAGTTACATTTTCTATTCCTGCACATCAGGCAACCGGAATTCTCTCTCTCCTTCCCTCTCTTGGGCTTTTTTTTTTTTTTGGGGGGGGGGGAGAAGAGCAGCTTCCTAGTGCTAGTCTTAGTCAGGGTACAGCCATTGACTAAATCAGAAGTAGACAACCTATGGCCCGTGGGCTGGATCCAGCCTGCACCACTAAATAATCCAGCCTCTGCCCTTGCTCTGGCCACCACTGCCAGAATTGGCTGCAGACACATTTACGGCATGATGAGGGGACCACAAGTCTGACCCCCTCAACTGTCTGAGGGAGCGTAACACAGCCCCTGACTTTAAAAGGTTGGAAACCCCTGGACTAAATCACTGAATGATTTATATAAATGCTGACCATTTCACAATCAATACAGTGGCTGAAATCCTGTTATGCAGTTACTCAGATAGCATTGCCTCTGTAGATATTATCTGTTGCATATTAAGTTGCATGACTTAATGAGTGATAGAAAAGGTCTACAGAGATTTCTTAATTTGCAGCATTTTTTCTCTAAAAGATAGGCCACTTGCATAGCTGCACAGGAGGATTTTAGCCAATACAGCACTGTATGTCTATTTTTAGATGGGTCTAAGGATAGAATACTGCCGAATAAGTTAGGAACAAGCATAGTTTATTGGTAGTGTAGTTACACAAAGAGATGTTCCAGCAGATGTGAAGTTGTTCCCATAAAGGTAAAGGTCACCCCTGCTCAAAAGCTAGTTGTGTCCAAATCTAGAGTTCAGTGCTCATCTTTGTTTACAGCCAAAGAGCTGTCTGTGTTTGCAGATGTTTCTATGGACATGTGGCAGGCATGACTAGACACCGGAGTGCACAGAATGCTGTATACCTTTCCACCGAAGTGGTACCTATTTATCTACTTGCAATTTTTTTTGCTTTCAGACTCCTAGATTGAAAGTGAATCTTAAATTGTCTGATTCAGGCCTGAACTGAACATAGTCTCAGATTTTAAAGAAAATGTGAGACTTCTTGTTCTTTGCGATCCCTACTCTTGAGGAGTATGATCTCTGCCACCTAGTGACTAAAACTGAGCTACAGATAGAGTTAAAACAAAACTTGGGAGATGCACAACCTCAAATTTGTGATAGTATGAATGCCAGGTTTTAGCTGTCTGGATTTCATGATTTGGGAGCTATGGTAGAGACACATACACGCACAGTAAGGTTGATGTGAAATTGAAATAGGGCACTGAGCTAGGAGCCAGAACTTAAAGTGTATGGCATTAGTCCCCTTCCTAACCTCAAATCCTTACCTCACAGCAGTAATATCAGCAAATAAATATAGGAATATTCATATTAAATCTATTTAACATTTCTTCCTGAGTAAAAAAATTACCCATTTGAGTACAGACAGCATTCTAATTGCCAAATATGGAAAGGTATTTAAGATGAATTATCTTTAGCACCACAATATGCTGAAATCACAGGCTCTATTTTTGGTAAATTGCTTTATTTATTTATTTATTTATTTATTTATTTATTTATTTATTTATTTATTTATTTAAATTTGTTTATCGCCCTCCTCCCAAAAGGGACCCAGGGCGATTTACAACAATTATAAAATCATTTTAAAAAATTAAAAACTCTAAAAACTTTTAAAAAAACTTGATATTAAAAGCCAAAAATTACAGCACAGGCATACTGGGGTCAAACCAACCAATTGGCTGGGGAAATTGCACCATCCACTCCCCAGACCAAACCTGCCAGCCAGGTTTTCACTCCTTTTCTAAAGGGCAGCAACTCCATCTGCATGCGTAGTTCTAATGGCAGGAGGTTCCAAAGGGCCAGAGCGGACACCGAGAAGGCCCTCCTTGTTGTGCCAGCGAGGTGCGCCTCTCTGGCTGATGGCACATCAATCAATCAATCAATCACTTTATTACAGTCAATGACCAGCAGATGGCACATCCAGAAAGCCTCTCCGGTTCGCTCTGGTGGGACGGGCAGATGTCCTTGGGATGATGCAGTCTCTTAAGTATCCTGGTCCACTATCATGTAGGGCTTTAAAGGTAATAACCAGCACCTTGAATTGCACCCAGAGGCAAACTGAGAGCCAGTGCAGCTCCTTCAGCAGCGGTGAAGCTCAGGCACAACGTCCGCATCCCACCACTACTCGTGCAGCCGCATTCTGGACCAGCTGAAGCCTCCGAATGGTCACCAAGGGCAACTCCATGTAGAGCGCATTACAATAATCAAGTCTGGAGGTGACCAAAGCATGTGTGACCATGAGCAAGGAGTCCCGGTCTAGGAACGGCCGTAATTGGCGAATCACACGGTTGTGCAAAGGCCCTCCTGGCCACGACTGCCACCTGCTCTTTGAGCAGTAGTCGCAAGTCCAGGAGGACCCCCAAATTATGTACCGGGTCTGATTGGGGCAGAACTGCCCCATCCAGAACCAAAGGTGGTAGTTCCTGAGATAACACAGGACCCCCAACCCACAGCCACTCAGTCTTGCCGAGATTCAGTTGTAGCCCGTTGTCCCCCATCCAGACCTTTACAATATCCAGTGAGGAAGAGAGAACAGAATGCATTACCACAAAGTATCTCCTCAAGTAACAACTGTATTAATATTGTCTTTCCACAAACAATATAATTATGAAGAAATAACAAGAGCTAAAATTGGCATATGAATGAGTCTCCCTTCATTTTATTGGAAATCAATAGAAAAGCTGATGCTTGGATTTAATGATGTACCTTTTTTCATTTCACAGTCTTTTTCAAGCCACTGCTCACATTCATTTTAATTTACTTTGAGAGTCTGCTGGATTAAATTACCAGTAGAGTATGGACCAAAGTCAATTCTTCTTCCTGCTGTTATTCTTCTTTCCCAAAGCAGTAGGTGGAAAAAGAAAAAGAAAACATAATAATCTCTCTCTCTCCAACCATCCTACTAACAAAACTCCTCTATAAAGGAATGTGAGGGAAAACTGAACCGAATTTAAGCAACCTGCACTTTTTTAGTTCAACAACTAATTTTAAACAACTGTAAGAGGACAAAGAAGAGACACAAAGTCTAAGTTTTTCTTTTCCAGGCGTCTTTTCAGAATAAGAAAAGCACTCTGTTTAGTTAAGACTGCACCAATTCTACATTTTTATTACCGATTTACTGACTTCCATGCACCTATTTAATTGTATTCATTCATTTATTTATTTATTGTCCTAGCCAGTGGCGTCGCGCAGCGTTGAGCCGCCTGGGGCGAAGAAGAAAATCGCCGCCCGCCCCCCCCCCCACCGCTCGCTGCCCCCCCCCCCACCGCTCGCCGCCCCCCCCCCCCCGGCAGAAGGCGCTCCCTCCCCTGCTGAATAGTGGGCACCCCCCCCTGCCAGCCCGCCGCCAGAAGTTCGAAAAAGGTAAAGATCGCGGCTCGACTGCGGGGGTTAGCTGGGATCCCGAGGGTTCCCCCCATCCTCGCCTAATCCCCGCAGAGCCGTCCGCGTGCACGCCCGAGGATTCAAAAGGGTAGGAATACCCTTTCGAATCCTCGGGCGTGCGCGTGGGCAGCTTTGCGGGGGTTAGGCGACGATGGGGAAAACCCTCGGGATCCCAGCTAACCCCCGCAGTCGAGCCGCGATCTTTACCTTTTTCGAACTTCTGGCGGCGGGCTGGCAGGGGGGGGTGCCGACCCACCCAGCCAGCCAGCTTGCCGTCAGACTGGGCGCTCGTCGGGGGGGGGGGTGGCGCCATAGCGGGGAGCCCCTGGCTGCTGGCTGGGTGGCTGGGGGGGAGGAGGTGGGCAGCGCGCGCGTGCAGGACTTCCCAGGTGGAGGGCGAGCCTTTTGCTGGTGATCGCTGCTCGCCTCCGTCCCATTGGCTTGGGTACTCCTTTAACCGGCCTCGGTCGCCAGCAACCGAGGCCGGTTAAAGGAGTACCCTAGCCAATGGGACAGAGGCGAGCAGCGCTCGCCAGCAAAAGGCTCGCCCTCCACACACCTGGGAAGTCCTGCACGCGCGCGCTGCCCACCTCCTCCCGCCCAGCCACCCAGCCAGCAGCCAGGGGCTCCCCGCTATGGCGCCGCCACCCCCCCCCCGACGAGCGCCCATTCTGACGGCAAGCTGGCTGGGTGGCTAGGGGTGGGGGGGAGGAGGTGGGCAGCGCGCGCGCGCGCGCGTGCAGGACTTCCCAGGTGTGTGGAGGGCGAGCCTTTTGCTGGCGAGCGCTGCTCGCCTCCGTCCCATTGGCTAGGGTACTCCTTTAACCGGCCTCGGTTGCTGGCGACCGAGGCCGGTTAAATGAGTACCCAAGCCAATGGGACGGAGGCGAGCAGCGCTCACCAGCAAAAGGGCCGCCCTCCGCCTGGGAAGTCCTGCTTCCTTCCTAAGCCCAGGCAGAGGGAGGAGGCCAAAGTGGTGAGGACATTTTGCCGCCCCCTGAAAGCCGCTGCCCGGGGCATCCGCCCCCCCCGCCCCCCCCCCACGCTACGCCACTGTGGTGACCACTACACAGATTTAATCTGCATTTAGTCAGAAAGTGACTTGGTCTCTTCATTGCATTTTTATAGAGCTTTACTAATCAGCAGCATTAAAAGAAAATGTATTTTGGATGCTTGCCTAGCCACCGCATAGCCTCAGCTTCCCAGTGTCTTCCACGACATTGTTCTTTGAACTTTCTGTTTACTTTATGCTCAAATATAATACAAATGGTTTCATTATTGAGCCTATTTGGAGCTCAGATGTCATTTCAAAATATAATCTAGTCCTCAGTCATCTCTGATTAGTCACTGTTGTCTCCTAAATTTGTTCATTTTCAACATATCAAGTTTTATTTTTAGACTGGGATTTTAAATTTAATCAGAGACACTGGTATGTCTCAGGGGAAAAATACACACATTTTCCTCTAACCAAAATGAAATGGGGAGAAAGAATTGTTAGAAGGGATAGAGGAGTCTAAAAGTGTATATGCACCTATTTGCAATGCATATAGCTGTTCTGTAGTAATTTTGTAGAGTGTTTATTCCTAATAAACACAAAGCAACTGAGGACCTCTTATTAAAATTTGTCCTGAAAGACAAAGTAGTACATCTCTGCAACATATTTGTAGGAGAAGCTCAGTATTTTATTCAGGAGAACAGTAGGAGGAGTTGTATAGTTTTGAGATATAACATATGGGGATCTAAAAATATGTGAGAATGTAGCAAACTTGTTTATATTTATTACAGAGTTATGCTAAACAGGAACTTGAATTTGGCTGTAGCCGTATATATATTATGCAGCAAATGTAATTTACAAATGAGCTTTAAAGTAATAACAATCCTTTCTATGCAGTTGTAATGAAAGCAATTATACCCATTTAGACATCAAATTACTGATGTAAATGGGAGAGCACCAAACCCAAACTTTACAACGGTCATAGCTGCCTAGGCTCCTTTCTGTATCAATTTCCAGTACAGTATTTTGAAGTAGCTTCATAAATGAGCTTCTTCACTATATTCGCAAAGTGAACATTTGACGTGAAATTAGTATTATTAATTTTTTAGACCATCAGTGTTGTACTGAATCATTTAATCCAGCCCACGGCACAAATTAATCCAGCCCATGGTGAGTACCTAGGCACCGTCGGAAGCTCCCCCTGCTACCAGATGTGCCAAAATGCTGCAAAAGCCATCCTGAAAAAGCCATCCGTTGACTCTACGGTACTTACCAACTACCGACCAGTATCCAACCTACCCTTTTTGGATAAGGTTTTGGAGAAGGCAGTGGCGTGGCAGCTACAGGAAGTCCTGGATGAAGCGGATTATCTGGACCCTTTCCAGTCAGGATTCAGGCCCGGATATGGTACTGAAACTGCATTGGTCACATTGGTGGATGATCTCTGGCGAGAACGGGATGGAGGTCATCCATCCGTCCTGGCTCTTCTTGACTTCTCAGCGGCTTTCGATACTGTCGACCACGGTATCCTTCTGGGAAGGCTCCAAGGATTGGGGATCCAGGGCACTATGTTGGCCTGGTTCTCTTCATTTCTGAGGGGCCGGACCCAGTCGGTGTGGCTAGAAGGCGAGAGCTCCAGCCCTAGGTCCCTGCAATATGGGGTGCCTCAGGGTTTGGTACTCTCGCCTCTCCTATTTATCATCTACATGAAGCCACTGGGTGAGATCATCCGTTCCCACGGGGTGAGCTATCACCAATATGCAGATGACACCCAGCTGTATATCTCAGCCCGTGGAGATCCAATTGATGCAGTAGAAGTCCTATCCAGGTGCCTGGAGGCTATCAGGGTCTGGATGGGGGACACAACTGAATCCCGGCAAGACTGAGTGGCTATGGGTAAGGGGTCCTGCGCTATCTCGGGAGTTGCCATCTTTGGTTCTGGATGGGGCAGTTTTGCCCCAAACAGACCCAGTGCATAATCTGGGGGTCCTCTTGGACTCGCGACTACTGCTTGAAGAGCAGGTGGCAGCCGTGGCCAAGAGGGCTTTTGCACAACTTCGTGTAATACGCCAGCTACGCCCACTCCTAGACCGGGGCTCCTTGCTCATGATCACACATGCTTTGGTCACCTCCAGACTTGATTACTGTAATGCGCTCTACATGGGGCTGCCCTTGGTGACCATTCGGAGGCTGCAGCTGGTCCAGAATGCGGCTGCTCGGGTAGTGATGGGGTGGGGGCGTTATGCTCATGCCTCACCGCTGCTTCAGGAGCTGGACTGGTTGCCATTATGTCTCCGGGTGCAATTCAAGGTGCTGGTTATTACCTTTAAAGCCCTACATGGTAGTGGGCCAGGATACTTAAGAGACATCTGTCCGTCCCACCAGGGCAGATCGGAGAGGCTCTCTTATCATTCCATCGGCTAGAGAGGCGCATCTCTCTAGCACCAGAAGGAGGGCCTTCTCCGTGGCCGCCCCGGCCCTTTGGAACCTCCTGCCAACTGAGTTACGCCTACAGACAGAGCTCCTGTCCTTTCGGAAGGGCCTAAAAACCTGGCTGGCAGGGCAGGTGTGGGGCTCCAGAAATATGGGGTCCCATGTTGGGTGGCTGATCTGATGGGACAGCCACCCCTCCCTCACTCTTTTAAACTTTTTAAATCTTTTTAAACTTTTTAACCTTTTTAAATCTTTTAGATCTTTGTAAATTCATGGTTTAATTCTTTTTAAATTGATTTTTAAGTAATTTTGAACCTCAAGGTTTTAATTTATGAATTTTCTGTAAGCCGCCTAGAGTCAGGTTCGTCTGATTGGGGCGGGATAATAAATCTAAATAAATAAATAAATAAATTTGGAAGAAAAATTCAGTTTTCAGTGATGATTACTTTATTGTAAGTATGTCCAGGATTGGAGCCTCACATCTTTGTATGCTTAGGAGTGCAGTCTAAGAAACAAAACCATATCTTGTGAGAAGAGCCTTTGTTTTACATAAACCACAGAATTTATTTCCTATTTCCCCCCTCACATGAACGTGTGAAAGATATTTTACTGAGACACAACAGTACATTGAAAAAGGAGGTTTTGTTTAGGGATTTTTTTTCATAATACATTGTTAATATAGGGGCTATAGAAGAGGAAAATAAGTTTTGCACTGGAATGTAGCCCATCTTTACAACATTTGACAAGTATGTTTTGACTCCAGAACAGAGAGCCCTCGTCCTTCGCTGTTTGGATTGAGTTCTCCATTTTCCTGGTGTTTTGTATATGGTTTCCCCACCCCTAGAGTTCAAGGTTGTTTAAGAAACTGGGAACAAAAAACAGATGTAAAACCCACTTGAACTTATCATGATGAACAAACATTGTTCCTTGCCTCACTGGATTAAAAATGCTATTGAAAGGCTCATGCCTTTTGGTAATGATCCTGTGGGTTTCCTGTAGAGAAACAAGCCAAATCTCATCACCCCCATATACATATGTCTTATGATGTTGTTATAATAATAACAATTATGTGCTGTCAAGTCAATTCCAAACCCTTTCCAAGGATATAAAATATTCAGAGGTTTGGGTTACCATTATTTTTTTCCTAGGGGCACCCTAAGACTGTGAACTTGCCCTAATGACACAGAGGTTGGCATTTTCCCCACAAGGCAAAGTGGGGAACTGAACTCCCAATCCCTGGCTCCACAGCTAGGTGCTCCATTTCATTCAGGTACCTGGCCAGCTGTGCCACAGTGATTTAGTGGTTAAGATGCGGAGCTTGACAACTGGGAAATCAGCAGTTCAAGAGCTGAGTGCTGCGTGATGGAGAGAGCACCTGTCATCTGCCCCAGCTCCTGCCAACCTAGCAATTGCAAAGCAAGAAATTGCAAGTAGATAAATAGGTATTGCTTTGGCGGGAAAGGTAATAACTCCTTGTCTAGTCATTCCTGCCACATGACCATGGAAACATCTGCAGATGCAGATAGCACTGGCTCTTTGGCAGCAAACGGATATGAGTACTGCACTCTAGAATCAGACAAGACTGGTTTTTGAGCAAGGGAGACATTTACCTCTACTTAGAGTTGCCATAAGTCTCTCCCACAAAACCAGGACAGAAGTATACTTGACAAAAATGGGTGGATGTGTTTCCCCAGGCAGTTCTCCTTATGAGTAAAGGTGGAGGAAAGCCCTCCTCCAACCCACTTCTTCCCACACCTGTCAAAGAGAGAAGAATTTACCTCAGTCTCAAAAGCATCTGCTCTCCCATTATGGTGACTCTGAAGCTGCCAGAGGAAGAGCGAGGGAATGGAGAGGAGAAGATAATGGATGAGGCAGGATCACATGCATGCACGGGAAGATGCTGATGAGAGGAAACCGGTCTTCCATTCACCCTGCTCAGTGCGCCTTCCCCTGAGAATGGGGCAGGAGCCGCCTCCTAATTGGACTCTTGGAAGGGCAGGGGATGACACTGAGCAGCAGGAGTGGTGGATGGGTGGGTTAAAGACTAACTGCTATAAGTGAGTCTTTAAGGTGCTCCAATGTCATGGACCCACCCAGGACCTGCTCCAACGTCATGGACCCACCCCAGGACCAGCGCTTAAAAGCTGTGGCAGCGGCAGGACTCTTTACCTGCCCTGGGTCCCACCTGCAGGCTGGGGGGGGGGGGAGGCCGGACGCCAATACTTCCACCTGCTCTGGCATCATGGACCCACCCCATGATCAGGGCTCAGAAGACCGCTGCATCTATGCATGGCAGGACTTTGCTATGGGATGGAGAGGCCAGGGTACTGTTGCGGTGATGTTCTGTTTATGTATTTCTGAAATGCTTTGTAAGATGTATTGATATAGATTTTGTAATTGCTTGTCGTTTGATATTTTGATACATTATATCTGTAACTGTGATATGTTGTTCATTGTGACACCCGCTCATTTGTGACTTTGACTGGGAATTCCTTGAATTGTTCTTGTTATTTGATACTCTGCTATTTGATGCTACTTGATGTTGTAACTGTTTTGTATTGTTTTGTTGTTAGCTGCCCACAGTCGCCATAGGTGACTGGGGCAGCAAATAAATCGAACAACAACAACAGCAATTATTATTATTATTATTATTATTATTATTATTATTATTATTATTATTATTATTATTATTATTATTATTATTATTATTATTATTATTATTATTATTATTAATTTATTTATTTATTTATTTATTTATTTATTTATTTATTATAATACATAATCAGTAAGTTTTAAAAATCCGTGACTTTAACATGAATTTTATTGAACTGACCAGGACAATTTTTTGGAGCTTGAATCTGGGAAAATCCCAGTTTTCCAGGGCAACCCTACCTTTACTGCTTGGCCAGTTATGGCTCTTAAAATTCCTGACTACCCCTGCTGTTCTGCATTGTCTTGACTGCTTATGAGATCTCAGAGGTGTTTTCACATTACATTACAAGGTGACTCATGACCACAGCATGGGAGGTTCCAAAAAACATTCCGTAAACTGAGCCACTATTTTCTATGGATTTCCTTTTGCTATGCAATTTTTATATTAACCGAGTTGTTTGCTAACTGAGGTTCCACTGTACTGAATATCAGTACTGTATATAAAAGTGTCATATAGGGACCTTTCTGCCAATGCGGAAAGTCCATACTTAAAGCAGGAATTGTCCCTACAGCCTCCACCACACCAGGAAGTGCCATGTGGTGGAGGAAGGGCAAAATGGCCATCCGGCCCCCGAAGCTGTCTGAGGCAGCGTGACCCAGCCCAGTGATGGGATGTCACCGGTTCCAGACGGTTCCCTGGAACCGGTAAGAACAATTTCGGAGGGTTCTCCGAGAGGGTAATCTATTTTTAAGGCGTCCGGTTCCGGACGCCTGAAAAAAAGAAAAAAAATTTTTTAAATTGGAGTCAAAATGGCTCCAATTCAGTGCGCATGCGCAGAAGTCAATCTGACGCATGCGTGCTGCAATTTTAAATTGCACATGCGTCAGATTCTGTTTCTGCGCATGCGCACTTGTTTTTGCCGGAGCCGGATCATTTTGAAGTGGCTCTGGCAGTGGCGGAGGGCTTAGGAGGAGGAGCCGTGCCTAGCCGGGCGGCCCAGCGCTCCCGGCCGCAACGCTCCACGGGCGCCCCAAGCCTCGCCGCCCGGTGGTGTGCCTAGCCGGGCGGCCCACGCTCCCGGCCGCAACTCTCCATGGGCAGCTCGGGGCCGCCCGGCTAGGCGCGCCGCGGGGCGCCGAGGGTCGGGGCCGCCCATGGAGCGTTGCGGCCGGGAGCGTGGGCCGCCCGGCTAGGCGTGCCGCGGGGCGCCGAGGGTCGGGGCCGCCCATGGAGCGTTGCGGCCGGGAGCGTGGGCCGCCCGGCTAGGCGCGGCGCCGGGCACCAAGGCTGGGGGCCAGCCCCAACGGTCCCCATTGTAAGTGGGGTTTGTGTTTGGGGTGGGTGGGTGTTTGGGTGTATTTTTATTTAATTATTATTTTATTTATTTATTTTATTAACGGTTTTGTGGGGGGGGGGTGAGGGGTGTGTGTGTGTGTGTTTTATTTTTATTTTATTTATTTTATTTTTGGCCCCGCCTACAACGTCATGATGTCATGACGTTGGCTCCACCCATGACGTCATGACGTTAGCTCCGCCCCCACTGTGATGACGTCAGGGTGGGGTACAAAATTTTTTATCATCCCATCACTGACCCAGCCCCGCTTTAAAGGTTGAGAACTCCTGCCTTAAAGGGCACTTTTCCCTCCATGCATTAATCTGTCTATAGGAATATCTGTTAAGACATCTGATGAAGTAAACGACACAGTCCAGTAATGAGTCCGCAACTGTCGTACACACATTTATGACAGCCTTGGATGCATTTTACGGCACCAGTCTGGTCGGCTCAGTTGTCTGCAAGGGCGTGGTCCAGCCCATGGTTGGAAAGTGCTGAGAACCCCTGGCTTATAGAATGATACCTATTTATCTCTCAGGTGCCACAACATAAAGCTACTATCTGTTCCTGCTGCAACTGACTGGACTCATTTACATTTCTGTAATAATGTTTACCTAACATTTTAATTATTTCTGTAAACCATAGATCATGTCATGATTAAACAAATCTTCCAGGCTCTTGCCTTCAATTTCACATCTAGCTGTTTGTCACAGCTTAAAAATATTTATTTGGCTTAAATAAAATATCTGAGTAACTCAAAACAAAACAAAGTACAGTAATACCCCGGATAACGATTGCATCGGATAACGCTAGAATCGGATAACGATGCAAGTTTTTTGGGGAAAACTTGCATCGGATAACGATTCTGGATAATGATTCTTAGCGTTATCCGATGCAATGGTCTGCGGGTGTGGGGTGGTTTGGGTAGAACAACCTAATCCACCCCCACCCACCCCGTGCGCAGCGGTCTCTGCAACTGCAGTCGGGTCGGGGAAAAGCACCCGCCTTTCCCCCGACCCTACTGCAGTCACAGAGACTCCTTTTCTCTTTCCCTCCCTGTATTTAAACTACAGGGAAGGGGGAAAGAGAGAGACGTGATTGGTCTTTTTCCTCCCTGTTCTTAAACTACAGGGAGAGAGAGAACTGCTTTTTTCTTTCTTTCACTCCCTGTATTTAAACTACAGGGAGGGGGAAAGAGAGAGACGTGATTGGTTCTCTAGAGAACCAATCACATCTCTCTCTTTCCCCCTTCCCTGTAGTTTAAATACAGGGAGGGAAAGAGAAAAGGAGTTTCTGTGACTGCAGTAGGGTCGGGGGAAAGGCGCTTTCCCCGACCCTACTGCAGTCACAGAGACCGCTGCGTGTGGGGGGTGGCTTTAAAGGCAGGGAGGTCTCTTTCTTTCCCTGCCTGCCTTTAAAGTGGTTTGTCCCTGAAGTCAGGGCTTTTTTTTTTTAGCGTTGTTTGATGCATGCATCGGACAACGCTAAAAATCGGATAACGTCATGACTTGTGGAACCAAGTCATAACGTTATCCGGGGTATTACTGTACACTGACAGCCAATGTCTTTGTTCTTTGATTTACAAGTGGGAGGTGCCTTCAAGTCACCTGTAACTTAGAGGAACCACAAACTTCAAACTGCAAGAATGAAGCCACCTTCTTGGCTTTGTTATTGGCCACAATTAAACCCTCATTGGTGCATGTTTCCGGCAGACCAGCAAATAAGTTAAATTGATTATCTCTCCACATTCATAGAGTGTCCAGCAGCATCTCCCAGCATGTTGGTCTTACATTTAGGTACTCCAACCCTCAGGTTCCTCAAAGTGACCTAAAGGAGGCTGAAGTCCTCAGCCATATCCTCCTTTAATGGTCACTGAGCTCCTTCCTCCATCTTCTAATTTAATTTCACTCTTGCATACCCTCAAGCTTTTGTTCTGGCCATAAAACTATTCCAGGATCTGAGTCAGCAGGCATGAGGCACATATCCATTCAGAGGATGTTAAGAGTCATTCTCTTTCTTAGTTGTCCTGTCCTCTGCTGCTATTTCTCTCCTTATCTTAGGTGGAGTAATACAAATGAGGATATATTTTCCACCTGGTGTAGGTTTGAGGCATCCTGTCACTATTTGCAATGTTTCATTAACAGTGATGTCAACTTGTTTCTTCTGTGTGGATGCGCTCCATACTGGAACAGCATACTCTGCAGCACAGATACTCCAGGCCAAAGCTGATGTGTGGATGGTTGAGCTCCCCACGTATAATTTGTCAATTTCCTGATGATATTATTTCACACACTAATTTTAGCTTTATATTCAGACAGTGCTACTTAAAAGAGAGTGTCCTGTCAAGTGTCACACTGAGGTATTTCATTGCTGAACAATGCTGTAATTGATACCCTTGCCATGTGAAATCCAAATCAACCCAGAAGTTGACTGGGAGTTATAAATCCTTAGCGTGTTGGCAGTAGAGCATTTGGGGGAGGCAACAAGGAAGTTTATCTCTTGCTTGTTATTCTGTACTGCTATTCAGATTCCCAGAACATGTAGTGAAAGGACATGCTTCATACTAGAACAACATACTCTGCTGCAGAGACACTCGGAATCAAAGCTGATGTATGCAGCATGGATGGTTGAGCCAGGGCCGTAGCCGGGATGGGTCAAAGGGGCAAAAACCCTCCTGAGCGAACAGCCTGCCCCCCCAACCCACCCAGGGATGCCAATTTTATATGTGTGTGACATTGTTGCTGC
Organism: Furcifer pardalis; assembly: GCA_030440675.1. Classification (NCBI taxonomy): domain Eukaryota; kingdom Metazoa; phylum Chordata; class Lepidosauria; order Squamata; family Chamaeleonidae; genus Furcifer; species Furcifer pardalis. Next base: position 131,372,684 of record CP126893.1, on the reverse strand, counting down.
ACCTCTAAATTTTTTGCCCCTCCTGAACCCCCCCCCCCCGCCCCAAAATCTAGAATCCTGACTACAGCCCTTGGTTTAGTGTCCCATGTATAGTTTGGTGTAAACAGAAAGAGTATCTGTGAAGATTGTGGGTATATTTTTTATTTTTATCAGTAACCCTGGCGGGGCAGTGGCTAAACAGCTATACTGAAGCCAACACATTTTGAATTTGACGCTGATGGGAGACAAGGTTGACTCAGCCTTCAGTCTAAGGTGGATAAAATGAGTATCCAGCGTGTTGGGGACAAAATGCTAATTACCATGTGACCGGCCGAGAGAGTGCACTAAGTGCTATGGGACAGCATAAAAGTGTACAGTACTTGCTCTTGCTAGTTTTTAGCCACAATTGTGTGTCCCAGGCAAAGGCAACCTTGTTTTGCTAGCTAATCTTTCTTAAATTAGATCAAACCAAAGGAATGAAGGAATGACTTTTACATGGTCTGAAGAAGTGGACTTGATCCATGAAAGCGCACAGTAAAAATATAGCAGTTAGTCTTTTAAGTGCTAGTGTTTTTGTTTTTGTTTTCTGATATGCCTGAACCACAGACTAACATGGCTACTGTTTAAAAAAAATTACATGGCGATAATCCACCTTCAACCATTGATTTCACTTCCTTCTCATGGGTCTGCCACAACTTTTAGAGATTAAACAAAAACTAAAACGTTGTAATCACTTTGAAGACTGTTATATTTTAATGTTAGCTTTCATGGATCAAGTCCACTTCGCAATTTTGTTTATTCTCTGATATGCTTAAAACACAGATTAACCTGCTATTTTTTTAAAAAATTCAACTTTTGTCTTGTTTATTCTCTGATATGCTTGAAATACAGATTAACATGCTTTTATTAAAAAAAACACCCAACTTTTGTCTTGTTTATTCTCTGATATGCCTGAAACACAGGCTAACATGGTTACTATTACAAAAAAAAACAAACCACCAACTTTCAGAGTGCACTACTAAGCGCTATGGGGCTGCTTTTAGTGTACATGTAATTGCTACTGCTCTATAATCGTTTCCGCTTTCCGTGATTAGATTTGGCTGTCCCAGGGAAAGGCTTTCTCTCCCCGCCATCCTTTTAAAGGAACTGAGGAAACGCCGGCGTTGTGATTGAGAGCCGCCCTTCCAGCCTCCCGCCTGGCTCCCGGCGTGTGGACCGGGCGGGGGGTCAGCCCGCCCTGCGCAGCTGGAACGCAGCGCGTCTAGCCCTGCTCTGCTCCACCCATCCTTTCAGGCAGGGGGTTGAAGCTCCCCGCGGAACCTGAGGATAAAGCCTCCATTCCTGATTGGCGGGAAAAGTTTGAGCCTCTCGCCTGATTGGCCGGCCGGGCCTGAGAAGGAGCGGTGGGCTCCAATTAAAGGGAGGCGGTGCAGGCGGCTCCTTCGGTGCCTGCGACACCTTTCTCGGTGCAGCAGCCCATCCCGGGGTCGGAGGCAGAGGCTCTTTTGCTGGCTGGAGGCAGAGGCAAGGGAAGCGACGGGGCCAACTGGAGGAATGGATCTGAGTTCAGGAATTCAGAAGGTGAGCCCCTTTACACACCTCCCTTCCCTTTTCCTTTCCTTCCTTAAATAAATCATACTACTACATAATTATTAATTATTGATTAATACATAACTACTAATTATGAACAAATAGGTCGACCTTAGAAGACATCAACCCTGACTGCTCCTTAGAAGGTCAAATAATAAAGATGAAGCTAAAGTACTTTTAAATGAGAAGAGAGGATTCACTTGAGAAAGCCTTGATCCTGGGAAAGGTGGAGGCCAAAAGAAGAAGGGGTGGCCAAAAATGAGATGGCTAGATGGTATTGTAGACACAATGGGCACAGAGCTGGGGAGGTTGAGGAGGATGGTGGAGGACAGGGGTGCCTGGCCGGCAATGGTCCATGGGGTTGCAAAGGGTCGGAGTTAACTGTGGCTGAACAACAAAAAATTATGAATACTCATAATTGTGTGCCGTCAACTCAGAGGATACACAACAGTGGTTTACAATTTCCAATCTTTTGGGGTCACGCAACTGTGCACCTTGTCCAAGACCACACAGGTTGGCTGTTCTCCCAGGAGAGAATCGAACTCCCAAACCTTTGGCTCTGCAGCCAGATACCTAAACCTATGAGCTGTCCAGCCAGCCCCTTAAATAATTGCTCAGGAATAAGACAGGTTGTTTCTATTTCTCTCTCCAAATCCTAAGGATTTCTCATCTGATTGCAGAAATTAAGGATATAATCCTCTGCCACAGACAGATTATGGGAGCACATCCAGTTAAATTCAGTGGGACTTATTTCTGAGTAGATATTCATGGGTGACATTGAAAGAGCACCCGCCAAGTGCTGTGCTAATCTTTTCTTTGCACTGATCCTGTAATACCTGGGAAGGCTTGGGCAATAGGAGTAAATGGAGCACTTACCCTCAAATAATAATAATAATAATTTAGTGTCAGAAAATTATTCTGGGTTGGAAGGATTTTTTTGTGGAAGAAACTCTACTCAGGGAACTCCTAAATGAGTCTCCTTTCATGTCCCCAAGAACTGGGACAAAGATGGGAGCTCAATCTGTCATGCAGTACCCATGTCTCAAACAGCCTTCTAGCTAACAAGGTGAGCTTCTTAACCACTAAGCCACTGCAGCCCCTACCCTCAAATCTACAGGTTTGAAAAGGTGGTAGAGATGTTTACCACAACCAATAACTAACCACAATTGTGTAGAAGTCCCACACAAGGGACTGTCCTGAGTTTGCAAGAGATGGGACAGGCATTTGAGGACAGGTCATTTCAGAGTCACTCACTCATAAAGTTGCTGTAAATGGAAGGGGTGACCTGATGGAATATAGCAACGAGATTGTTCTTCATTTCAATAAATTGCTTCATGTGAAGGGATTATCCTGTACTGTATTATCATTGCAAGGGGGTAAAACTGGACTCACCTGCTATGGATTTTCGCTGCTAAATGATGAAATTTTGTGGCGAACAAAGATATGCTTCTTACTGATGTAGTCTGGAGAAGCTTTACTTGAACAGACCATTTGCTAGCCTAGGTTTCATGCTAAGAAGTTGATGACTAATGTTATAATTGCTCATCTTCCACTGTGATAGTCTTTTAAAACTCTTGTAGACAAACTTCTTCCAGCCACTGCCCAAGTTACTTCCTATCCTAGGAAGCAATAAACAGGGATACATAAGATTATCCTCCATCTCTCATGCTCTGGTAGATCTAGTGTGTTGGCCTGGTTCCCAGACTGTGTGTATGTGCAACATGTGCTCAGTGTTACAGGACATATCAAGCAAAAGGGAGAGAGAGGCTTTTACCATTCTAGCAACATCCATACAGATTGCTGACCTTCAGAGAGAATATGGAAAAGGAGCTTTGAATTCAAAGCTGCTGTGTGCTAAAATTCAAGACTAGGACAAAAAGTTGTTGCCTACCATATGAATTCAATTTAATTCCTTGAATATGCTGAAATTTGGAACCATATGGTTCTGACTGTGGGCCAATGATGGACATCAGTAGCCTGCCATCTGAGTGTGTGACCAGCCCCCCTCTCTGTTAATATCCAACCAACCCTGTTGGGGGTTGAGTGGCACTTACTCCTAGTTAAACAAGTATATTATTATTGAAGTAAATCCCATTTGAATCAGTGAGCCTGATTTCCAAATACAACTGCCAAGGGGAAGATTATTGGTGTAAATATTTCTGCATTTTGTGTGCAAGGATGTTATATGGAAGTCTTGAATAACTGTGAATTTGTCACTGGAATGCTGGCACCAAGTGTCTGGAACTGTATACGATGGGAGATTAAGTTGAATTAACTACCAGTTGAGAGCAAAGTGGATCAAAGGGTGCATTTTGAATGAGAATATTGGGTTCCTCGATGACCTTTAAAAGAATTTCTGAGAACATTCATTGACACAGAGGCAGGACCCAGATGAAAAATATGTGTACTTAACTCTGGATACTGGGGGCAGTTCTACTCCAGGCAATTTGTACAGCTCTGTGAGCTTGTTACTACTGCTACTCAGTCAGACATGAAATGATGAGTGAAAGTCTAGTTTTTCATGTTTCATTATTGCAGGGATAAACCATTGCACATTCTTTCTGAAGATTATGTGTATACTTGTTGCTTTTCTGTTCTTTTTATAAAATTTTAGTTATTGTTGAGAATACTTTCTAGAGGCCATTTGAGATGCAATTCCCAATTTTTCTACCATTTTCATATGATTCTTAATGATTTTCTTAAAGAGTAATAAGAGTTGAAAAATTAAAAGTTAAAAAAATACAGTGCAGATTCTTTAAAATTAATAAGTCCGACTAGAAGGTTCTCACATTTTATGCAGGGTTCTCACATCTTATGTTGTGCCACCTTCAAAATAATCTTGTTACACCATTCTTACTCCCATTAGTAATTATAATGATAATAATCGTGTGCTCCCTCACTAATTTTGACTTATGGTGACCCTTTCCAGAGTTTTCCAGGTAGAGAATACAGTACTCATACAAATGGCTTACCATTCCCTTCTTCTGGGTGTGTCCTAGGACTGTGCAGTATCCCAAGGCCACATGCTGACTCTTCTCTCAGGAGGCATAGTGGGGACTTGAACTCAATTAAACCACTGAGCAATCCAGTCTGCTAATTTGTGACAAGTTGTAATTTATTTATATGTTACTTGCAACTACTTGCTCCCAAGTTCAGGGCAGGTATCAGAAGTATTATTGTAATAACTTTTTATAATTTCAGTAAACCATTATTAAGATACTGTAATTGGAGAATAAACAAAAATGCTGTAGGACTTTGAAGACTGTTATATTTTAATGTTAGCTTTCATGGATCAAGTCCACTTCATCATTTTTGGTTTTGCTTTCTTTATTCTCTGATATGCTTGAAACATAGACTAACACAGCTACTATTCAAAAAAATTATTAAGACAACACAAAGATAAACTCTAGGGATCTCAAAAAGCCCTCTCCCCTGTAGCACAGTTATAAGATGGTTGTCCTTAAACACAAAAAGATGATGCACCCTCCCCACAGATGTTTCAAAAATCATCTTGGAACTAGCAAAATAGGTACATTATATATCTGATATTTAGAAGGGGGACAATCTAATGTCATCATTGTGGAAAATAGTTGTCAAAGTATCAGATACTCTTGCTTTCGAAAGGGATGATGATGACACTATTGTGCTATGTCTAGAGTGTAAAAGTAGCAGTTGTGCAACGCCATTTGTTTCAGTAGAATGGGAAACATCCAAACTAGTTGGATGATCAGAAAAGTGACAAACAAGACTGGTATTTTCATAGGATTAAAATAACCTAGGCTGCATCACAGGAGAATGAGGCAAGTGGAATTCTAAAGTTGGTGTTTGCACTAGTCAGCCTCAACATGTATATGTTGCAAAACCCATTTTGCATTTGAACCTGGAAATCCATCCATGGGCATGTATTGTGTGGATTCCAAACATATCCTTCTTTCATTTGTTTTCAATTGGCTTAAATATGGAGCATTCAGTGGTCACTTTTTAGTCTGATTTTTTGACACAAAAGACAAGTTTATCATGAGCAAAACTGGAGAATAATGTCTCTGTACTCTAGCAAGCTGTGTTCTCCTTGGTCTTGGACACTTTTGTCAAAGTCCATTACTGGTTGTCATATAAAACATCTCTGTAGGTTTCTTATTTTCTGCTGTGTTTTTTGGTTTCTGCAAACTCTTGTCACTGGTGGTTCCCCATCTTCCATTCACCAAGAAATCTGTCTCCATGTCTGTAACATCTTAGAATGGCAGTTTGTAGTCCTTGGCCCTCCAGATGTTGTAGGTTTCTGTACACAGAATCTGTAATTGTTAACCATGCTGGCTGGGAATTTTGGGACCTGGAATCCAAAGCATCTGGAAAGCTAGTGACCGAGAATCACTCTGTTAGATTACTACTATGTGTTGTCCACTCCAGAAAACTTTCCATGGTGTTTAGTACTTCACACTCTACTACTTCATAACCAAGTTTACCAGTTTCAACTTAAAATCTGCTCATTCACCACAATAATAATGCAAATGTCAGATAGCTCCATTCTAAGTATATGATGGGTCTGCTCAAGCCCATGGAAGTGTGACTTCATCTGATGTTTGGAACATTGCCCCATGCCTAGAGTAATCTGTTTCTAAAACAGAAATGTTCATCTTTCCTTGTAAACTTTCCACTCCCCTTGTAATACTGTTTGATCTGCCACTGCATAGGGATATAATATGGCTTTCATCTTAATACATTTCTTCTTTGTGTCTATTGTGCAAAATAGATGCAGATGGCAAGAAATCACATGGATAATGTATTTATTACATTTCTATAATTACGCAGTAGACAAAACCTCTTATTTTTATTAATTGGCACCTACATAAGTAAAACTTGCTGTCCAGTCAGTTTTGTGTGGAGGGGGAGTAGGGGTACAGCAAATTTCAGTACCAATATATTCTGTTACAGTATTAATGTTAGTACTGTACTATAATATTCGAAAGCTGGGGGGGAGGGATCAAAAATAATGTTTTTTTAAAAATCTGACAATAGACCTGAAAGATCAAATGTTTGTCAGCAAAGTAGAGTTAAAATACCTGTCAGGCGAAGAAGGTCTGAAAATATATGATAAGGAGGATGGTCAGCTTTCCCTAGGGAGGATGTTGGACAAATGGAGGCAGCACTGTGGAGAAGGCAGGTTCCATCTTGAGTGCTAATGGAACCAGACAACTGAGAAGTACTGAAGTGCTAGTAGTGGAATTACTAGTAGTGTGACCAAATAATTACCACAGCAACTGATCAATTACTTAAAACCTGCTGCTTTTCCCCAGAATATATTATAGTGAACTCAAGATGTAATTATATATTTTGTCTGTATAACAGACCAGGATTCATGACTGCATTTGGTTAATGTGGCTCTGTGAGCAGCTGTAATACAATAGGCCTTTCAAAGAGGCATCTGGATATTCTTCCACCTTGATATTCTCTGTCCTTGGACTTAAAGATCTGCCCTCTGTTAACCCTCACAATATCATTGTTGGCACTATAGGAATAATGAAAGGCAAAATAATATGTACACAAAAAGATATGGCAGTGCAGGAAGCTGCCTTATACAAAGTCGGATCCTTGATCTAGCTAGCCCAGTATTATCAGGATACACTGGCAGTAGCTCTCCAAAATTTGAGACAGGATTCTTTCCAATCTTTATCTGGAGATGCTTGGAACTGAACCTGGGTGTTTCTGTATGTGCAGTACCACTGATCCACCCCAGTAGTGTGGCACAATTTGTGTAGAAATGCACAATTATTTTCAGATACCTGGGGCGTATGATACTACATGTCTCCACATGCATAGCCAATTGCAATACTGTATTGACTGAAATTTCATGGTAAACTGTAACTAGAACAGACCCATTAGTGGAGATTTGGTAAGTCGACTTTGGTAAGTTTAGACATTGTTTCTTTTTTAGACTGGTGACTAAAAGGTTATCATGATATGTAAAGCCATTAGAGCAGTAGGATAGGAGCGAACAAACATTTAGAAACTTTTGATATACAGTACTGTATATGTATGTAGCTATTTGAAATAATGGCCAATAACCACATACATGTGGTTGTTAATGGAGTCATTTCCCTGAAATTCTGTTATGCAAGGTTTTTTATGCAAAATGTACTGTACAGTATATTTTGTCCATATGTATATTATGTCATGTTATAAACATTACAACTAGATAACTTAGATTCTAAGCATGTGTAAAATAATAAAACATGTCAAACTCCCATAAAGCAAAGCAATCTCACTTATATACCACCCCGTAGTGCTTAGTGTACTCTCTAGGTCAGGGATTCTCAACCTGCAGCCTGTGGGCAAGATGTGGCCCAAGGCACCTTGAAGTGCCATGTGGTAGAGGAAGGGCAAAATGACCATCCAGCCCCTGAAGCTGTCTGAGGGAGTGTGACCCGGCCCCTGGCTTTAAAAGGTTGAGAACTCCTGCTCTAGGTGCTTTACAAGGTAATTAGCATTTTGTCCCCAATATGCTGGGTACTCATTTTAGTGACCTTGGAAGGATGTAAAGCTGGGTCAACCTTGAGACCTGGTCAGGATTGAACTCACAACCTTTTGGTTGCAGTACAGCAATTTAACCATTGCACCACCAGGGCTTCTGAAGCCAAGGGTTGAGCAGAACTCTGCCAGCTTCTCCTTGTTGGCCAAATGCCAAAGGAAACCAGACAAAACTCAAAATAGTGATCTTGTCCTATGTTTGGTAATGCTGAAAGCCATTGTTGACCCAGCAGATCCAACAGGATAAACTCCACCTGTCCAATTCGTCATGTGCATTGTCTAGGAAGACAGACTATTCAATCTAGCACCAGGCCCTAAACCCAAATAAATAAGATAGCCAGTTACACACTCGTAAATGTAGTTGGAATGTCATGCATTCCAAGATCTACTGAATGCCTTTGACGTTTTCCCTGCCCCATCCCTAGATTTCTGTAATACAATCCAGAAGTTGGTCTAGCTCATTTGTGACCTTTTTTTGTTTGCTTATTTAGAATTTCAACAATGTCCTCACCAGACTTGCACAACTCAGTTTAAATATAACTGGCCTGATAGGAAAGATTGAAGTAAGAATGTGAATGAAAACATTGGTGCATGTTTTTGAATTACCAGTACTTGCTGTAAGTATAACTGGAAGTCATGGAAGGATTAGTCAAGAATTATAATCAATAACTTGCTTATTCATATATCTTTCCATATACAGTACTGCAATGTTCTGCACCACACTGTGTAAGATCAGAAGAACTATCCTGGAAGGTCCTTCAACTAAATAATCTGCTAGCACTACATCATAGGTTTAGTAATACAGTGGAATCTCAGTTAACAAATAGCTTGGTTAACATAAAAATCACATAACAAAAGGAAATCCATAGAAAATAGTGGCTCAGTTTATGGATTATTTTTCAGAATGGATTAATTGGTTTTCAATGCATTCCTATGGAAAACCAAGGTTTGGTTAATGTATTTTGGTTTTCAATGCATTCCTATGGGAAATTCGGTTAAAGTAATTTTTGTGGTAAGAAATACTTCAGAGAACACATTAATTACATTAACAGAGGTTCCACTGTAGTTTGTATTTGTATTTCGACTTATATGCCGCTCCACTCACACAGCGACTTGGGCGGCTTACAGAAGAAACAGTTACAATTACATAGCACATTTCATAGCATAAAAACAATTACAGATAACACACACACACACACACACACACACACACACACACACACACACACACACACACACACACACACACACACACACACACACACACTATTGCAATTACAAAACATCAGGACATCCTAAAAAATAAATCGGAGATACGATAATATAAATCGTTTTGTTGTTGTTCAGTCGCACAGTCGATTCCGACCCTCTGCGACCCCATGGACCATTGCCCGCCAGGCACTCCTGTTCTCCACCATCCCCCTCAACTCACTGAGCTCTGTGCCCATTGTCTCCACAATACCATCTAACCATCTCATCTTGGGCCATCCCCTTCTTCTTTTGCCCTCGACCCTTCCAAGCATCAAGGCTTTCTCAAGTGAATCTTCTCTTCTCATTTGATGTCCAAAGTACTTTAGCTTCATCTTTACAATTTGACTTTCTAAGGAGCATTCTGGGTTTATTTCTTCTAAGATTGACCTATTTGTTCTCCTCGCTGTCCAGGGGACTCTCAAAACTCTCCTCCAGCACCACATCTCAAAGGCATCTATTCTTCTGTGCTCAGCTTTCCTAATGGTCCAGCTCTCACAACCATACATTGCCACAGGGAATACCATTGCTTTGACAATACGGATTTTTGTTTTCAATATGATGTCTCTACTTTTCATTATGCTCCCCAGGTTTCTCATTGCTTGCCTCCCAAGAATCAGTCGCCTTTTTATTTCATGGCTGCAATCCCCATCTGCAGTGAGTTTTGATCCCAAGAAAGTAAAATCTGTCACGGCTTCTACTTCTTCCCCATCTATTTTCCAGGGACTGATAGGGCCTGTTGCCATTATCTTGGTTTTCTTGATATTGAGTCTCAAGCCAGCTTTTTCACTTTCTTCTTTCAACCTAATCAGGAGCTTCTTTAGGTCCTCCTCACTTTCAGCCATTAGGGTGGTATCATCTGCATATCTCAAATTGTTGATGTTTCTCCCAGCAATTTTGATCCCAAATTGTGATTCCTCCATCCCTGCATTGCGCATTATGTGCTCTGTGTATAAGTTGAATAAGCAGGGTGACAAAATGCAGCCTTGTCTTACTCCTTTTCCTATTCCAAACCACTCTGTCATTCCGTATTCTGTCCTAACTGTTGCTTCTTGCTTCATGTACAAATTTCTCATGAGGCATATAAGGTGTTCTGGGATTCCCATCTCTTTAATTACTTGCCACATTTTGTTGTGGTCGACACAGTCAAAAGCCTTAGTGTAATCAATGAAACAGAAGTATACTTGTTTCTGATATTCCTTTGTTTTTTCCATGATCCATCTTATGTTGGCGATGTGGTCTCTGGTCCCCCTGCCTCTTCTGAACCCCGCCTGCACTTCTGGTAACTCTCTCCACATGCTGTTGCAGTCTATCCTGTATTATCTTAAGCATCACCTTGCTCGCGTGTGGGATGAGCGCAATTGTTCGATAATTTGAACAGTCCTTGGCATTTCCCTTTTTGGGGATTGGAACATATACTGATCTTTTCCAATCTTGTGGCCATTGTTGTGTTTTCCAAATCTGCTGGCATATAGAATGTAATAATTTGATTCCATCATCTTTTAGGGCTTTGAAAAGTTCAACTTGGATACCATCATCTCTGCTGGCTTTGTTGTTTGCAGTGTTTTCTAGGGCCTTTCTGACTTCACTCTCTAGGATGTCTGGCTCCTGTTCAATGTTCTCATCATTGTGATTATCAGGGGTGTTGAGGTCCTTTCTGTAGAGTTCCTCTGTGTACTCTTTCCATCTTTTCTTAATCTCTTCTGCATCAGCTAATTCCTTGCCATCTTTGTCCTTTATCATGATCATTTTTGCTTTAAACGTTCCCTTGAGATCCCCAATTTTTTTGAAAAGCTCTCTGGTCCTACCTTTTGTGTTGTTTTCTTCTATTTCTTTGCACTGTTCATTCAGGTAGGTTTTCTTATGTCTTCTTGCTTTTCTTTGAAATTTTATATTCAAGTGATTGTATTTTTCCCTTTCTCCTTTGCCTTTTGCGTCCCTTCTTTCCTCTGCTATTTTAAGAGCCTCATCGGACATCCACTTAGCTTTCTTACGCTTCTTTTCTTTTGGTATGGTTTTTCTTGCTGCCTCCTGCATGATGTCCCGCATCTCTGTCCATAATTCTTCTGGCACTCTGTCTATCTGGTCCAAGCCATTAAATCTGTTCCACACCTCCACTGTGTATTCCCAAGGAATATTGTCTAGATCATATCTGTCTGGCCTAATTGTTTTTCCTATTTTCTTTAGTCTAAGCCTGAATTTTGCAATCAGTAGGTTGTGATCTGAGCCACAATCTGCCCCTGGTCTTGTTTTTGCTGACTGTATGGAGGTTCTCCATCTTTTGCTGCAGAGTATGTAATCAATCTGGTTTCTATGTTTGCCATCTGGTGATGTCCATGTGTAAAGTCTCCTTTTGTGTTGCTGGAAGAGAGTGTTTGCTATGACCAGTGCATTATCTTGACAGAACTCTATCGTTCTTTGCCCTGCTTCATTCTGTGTTCCAAGACCAAACTTGCCTGTTATTCCAGTAACTTTTTGATTTCCTACTTTGGCATTCCAGTCTCCTATGATAATGTGTACATCATTTCTTGGTGTCTGTTCTATGAGGTGTTCTAGGTCCTCATAAAATTGGTCAGTTGTAGCTTCATCTGCACTAGTGGTTGGTGCATACACTTGGATTATAGTGATGTTAAATGGCTTGTTTTGTATTCTGACTGACATCATTCTATCATTTTTGAGATTATATCCCATTACTGCTTTTCTCACCCTTTTGTTGACAATTATGGCTACTCCATTTTTTCTGAGGTTTTCTTGTCCACAGTAGTAGATACGATGGTTTCCAGAGCTGAATTCGCCCATCCCTGTCCATTTTAACTCGCTGATTCCCAATATGTCAATGCTTATTCTTTCCATTTCCTTTTTTACCACTTCCAGTTTTCCCTGGTTCATAGATCTCACATTCCATGTCCCTATACAGTATTGTTCCTTGCAACACTGTATTTCTCCTCCCCCTTTCCTGTCCCTCCCCTTCTTCTGCTCTGATGTGCTAAGCATCCTATTTCATCTCATTTGCCCCATTTGTTTTGCCTTTTGTTTTGGTCCATAGGGTTCTCTTGGCAAAAATCCTGACGTTGGTTTGCCGGTTTCTACATCAGTATCCTCTCCTCTCATCATACATATTATCACAGTTTAAACAATCATGCACATTATAACAATTTAAGCAGTATAAGACTGAAAAGTAAGACTGAAACAATATCAAGCAACAATCAAAAATTTGCCATAGAAGGAGCAACTGCCTTCTCTCTGCAGGCATTTGTGAAGAAAGCCCTTTTAGTAATGCCTGAAGCGGTATTCTCTTCCTACTTATTTAATCTTCATATTAGTATGTAGAGAAACATGGTACATTATGTGAAATGGCCCATGGGCACCAAATACATGTATTTCTTCCATATCCACTCTTGATCATGCACTTCAAGTTTTATTTATTCATTCATTGCATTTATATACCGCCCATCCGAGTCGTCTACCCGCTCAGGGCAGTGTACAACATTATGAGATACAACATTTTAAAAAGTACAACAGTAAAAAGCAACAAACACTCTGATGGTGATATATGTTATTTTCACATTCCAGAGAAAGGGGAAGTTTTGAATTAATTGCGTTAACTCAAAGCTTCCCCTTCCCCTTGAATGTGAAAGGAGACAACACTATTTTCTCTTGACAAGGTCACAGCTTAGTCAACTGAGAAGTCTTGAGAGGGGCAGCGTGATGAAAGGATTTTTATAGCCTGTTTATCTAGACAGGCGTCTCCTTCCCTCTTCTGGTGGCTTGTTCTCTTTGGGAATAATAAAGATGCCAAGTACATGTTAGAAAGCCTTGATTGTGTCACAATCCTCCATTCACTTCTGGTTTGTCAGTCTCCTGAAAAGTCCAGTAGAAAGAAGTTTGAGGCACCTCTCCAGAGTTTGAGCCTTTGTGTGTTATCACCCTCAGGTCCTTAGATCTGTATTTCCTTTTTGAAATATCACTATCTGAATAAGATGTCAAAACCCATAAATGGGCCAAGCTGGAATGATGCAATTGTCTGAGTCACCTAAATTGTAGCTACGTGCACTACTGACTGGCAAAAACTCAAACCCTTTTGACGGGACCGCACATCCGAAGAGAAAAGTGGTTGCCAGAATGAGCCAAAGTTGTTTTTTTAAAAAATAATAATAATAATAATAATAGCGCAGTAATGCCAAACATATGCCCAGGCCAAGCATGATTGAAGCAGAAGACAGCTTAATTTGTTGGATTATAGAGGGGAAACTTTTCCCCCGTTTTGGGGGGCATGGGGTGAACTACTCTCTGTTTAGAGTTTAGCTTGGCACAGTCACCTTGCCAAGTTGAGTCTGGAATCCATTAAGAATTAATGTAGGGAATCTTAAACCTTCGATTATTCACTCACTTTAATTGTTGATGTCTTAAGAAGTATAGTTGTAAGAAAAGAGAAACAGAAGGAAAGAGCATGAATTTCAAAGTTGGGAAGAACATGAGTTACGTGTGAAATAAAGAACCTTAAGTCAGAGCTAGAAGAATGTGATGGTTTCCACATATTGGAACACTATTGGGAACATGTTGTTGCTGGAAGAGGAACATAACCTAAGAGCATATGGTCTATTTCTGCTGAATCCAAACAATTTGAGCAGCAGCAATGGCAGCAACAACAAAAATCCTTAGAGTGTCATACTAGAAAACTGCATTTTAAGGTGTCTCATGGCTTCACTTATTTCCAGATATACAGACATATAAACATGAAGAGCATGTGTGTAGTTTTCAAAAGTAAGACCAATAACATACATGATCTTTGTCCTTTGTATGGTGATCCCACATTGTTGTCATGTAGTCTACAAAGGTACGCACAGCCATGTGGTATAGAACAGTAAATGGCAATTTTCAGAGCTAAATCTTTTACCTACCCACAGTAAGAAAAATGCTACTTGGCAGCTGGGTACCTCCCAATTTTATTTGAAAGAAATGCAGAGAAAATTGTATTTTTGGCAACCAAGAGTGCTGGCCTTGAGCACCTTCAGTGGAAATGGTTCAGAGTTCTCTCAGTTCTCATTCTGGTCTTTCAAAAATACAAGCTGTTCACTTATAAACTGTTTTCAGCAGGCCATCTAAAAACTTTATAAATATATACATTGTTGTTGTTCAGTTGCACAGTCGATTCTGACCCTTTCCACCCTATGGACCATTGCCTGCCAGCCACCTCTGTCCTCCACCATCCTCTTCAACCCCCCCCCTCCCAGCTCTGTGTCCATTGCATCTACAATAATATATACAGTACAATACCATATATAATATGTATCATGTTTTGAATATATACTGTACATATATATACATATCATGCTTTTTTAAAAAAAAAAAAGGGGGGGGAATCTTTTCCTGCTTCTGGATTTGCCTCAAGGAAGTACCTACACAAGAGCAGATACATCCTCTGAGAGAAAAAGTAGACATTTCAGGTGATGGTTTGTCAGTGTTATGGGATTCTCCCATTAGGTGGTACTTACAAAACAATGCACTGGGGAAAAAATTTGTAGGTGGTTCAATATTGTACATTGATAAAATTGTGATCTAGAGAATGTAATAGTTGTCCTCATGTGTTACTCAGAAGTAGGTCCCTTGAAATTTGATGCATGCAGGGAGCAGGGCCCAATAATGAGATCTCTTAGCCCTGTGCTTGATGGATTGAACACAGATGTCTGCTAGAGAACATTTCAACTGTTTACTAGGGATTAAAGAATACCTGCAAATATTCTTATTTCTGAGGTCAAAGGACACCTAATTGGGGAGAGGGGGTGTTTGACTGACAACCACCAAATGATTGTTCACATCTTCACTAGTGAAGAGAAAACCAGCAGTCGTAGCAAAAAAGGTGATGTTTTGTGCAAAGATGTTATATTATGTGGAAGAAGCATAACAATGTATGCAGAAATTTGGATTTGATGAAGTCTTTATTGGGGGGGGGGGGCATCTCCCTTAGTTTGCCCAAAAGCTGCTGTGAAATAATTGCAGGAATGTCCTAACATGCAAAAAAAAACCCCACCTCTCAACAGGATGAAAGGTTTTAAAAAATTTAAATTATTGTCTATGAGTGCTTAAGTGGTTAAGGTGCTGACTGGAAGGTTGGCAGGTCAGCAGTTGGAGACCTGAGTATTGCATGACGGAACAAGCTCCCATCTCTGTCCCGGCTCCTGCCAACCTGGCAGTTTGAAACCAACCTGGCAGTTTGGTGGAAAGGTAAACAGCATTCCATATCTAGGCAGGCCTGTCACATGTCTACAGAAACATCTGCAGACGCAGACAGTGCTGGATCTTTGGCTATAGAGATGAGCACTGAACCCTAGAGTTGGATACAACTGGCTTTCGAACCTTTACCTTACTCATGAGGGCAATACATGAAGATTTATATCCTTTGTTTTCGCGTGCTCCATCTAGGTAGAGATGCTATATGCAGGCAGGTCTTCACATTTCGATGTAGGCAACTATGTTCAGTGCATACACACTGGAGGGTAGAATTAGCACAGAGAAGAGATGCCCGGGGCAAAGAGAAGCACCATAATTCTGCTGTACCACAAGGTTGCCATATACATGGGTAGCATTTGGATTAGGATTTTATGTTACAATTTGTGACAGTTCACAGCTTCATTTTCTGCTTCCAGCAATACTGTGCACCGAAGGGATTGTGAATGAGCAGAAGCTTCTGATTTCCACACAGACATTCATAATCTTGACTGATGGGTATTAATCATGCATCAAAGCTTTTAAATGGGTTTCAAATTCAACAAAAATTATTCAAAGGCTCCAGCAATAAAGAGGTATTTCCAGAGATGTGTCTCATCTCAGATAAATCCCAAATGCTCCATTTGACACAAAACCAGCCCTGACGATGGGTGCTTGCATAAGTGAATTCCTTGTGAAGGCTTGTTCTACTGCACCCTTCCAATACTAGTACAGTACTGTTTTTGTAAGTTTTCAAAATCGAATGCTAATTTATAATCTAACTGTTATTGTGTCTCGGTTTTTTTCTTGCTCTTGACTCTGCCCGTCTTACTTCCACTCTCGCATTTCTGTTCTTGTTTCAATGAGAGTTGCATTGCATGTGGTTTTAATTCTGAATATGCTAAATAAAGATTGCAATCTTTTCTTTACATGCCTTGATTTGTGTCAATGTTTTTCTAAAGTCTGACACCGGATACGATGCTATTGGTTTTGTAGCTGGAAATGGTGCCTAGTCCGAGAGGCACCTTGGAAATTGTAGAGTCCTGAGGGCCCTTTAAGTATGCCTACTGTTGTTGTATAATATCCCTTCCTGTGCCCTGCCACCACCAATTAGCCAGCTGGAGGCTAAGAGAATGGTAAATTGTAATCCTTTCTTTACACTTGAACTTAATTGTGTATGAGGCTAGAAGAACCTTTCAACTCAACTGTTGATATTTCCTGGACCATCAAATAAATTCATACTTCATTAACATGGTACCACACTGTCTCTGCTTATAACAGTGTAATGGTGATGTTGCGGATAGATGTGCTGATGCATTTTGTAAATTAGCTTGCTTTTTTTTAGTTTGTCAGCTGGGAGACAATTCTGTTTGCATGTTTGATGTTTCTGGCGTAGTAGTCCTGAAAGGTTTGCAAGCTTGGAGGAATAATGTGAAATGCAGAAGTGCACATCTTTTTAGATAAGACCCTCATAATGATCTGTCCATGCAGTACTGAACCTGGGCTTTGACCTTCATATATACATAGGTCAGGCAAAAGGCAGTATTGCAACTCCACTGCTCCCAAATCATTCTGCCCTAAAGGATGATCTCAAAAGCTCTTATAGGGTGTACTATTGAATAATATTTTTTGTTGCTTATATGGAATGCCTTCTTTACACTCAGGAAACATAGCCACATGGTGGCTACTGGTTATCTTAGAACAGTGTTGTCATTTTGAAAAGTTTTAGAGGCCATTTAATTCCTGTAGCACTTGAGAGAAAAATACACAAAATTGCCATCCTGTCGAGAGTGTTCCATCAAAACTTGAAGAGGTATTAGAAAGTTTGGTATGCATTCTTCCCCCACTTACATCCCCACCCTACCCCCGCACAGCCTTCATTGTGTTTTAACCTACTGTTCCTGATTTTTTTTTATTTAAAGAGTTTTACCAAAAGTGTACATTCTCTGTTTTTTCCCCCATGACCCCTCCCTCCCCCATTACCCCTGATTTTTAACAAGTGTGGTGCCCAATAAAAGACTAGAAACCACAACAAAAGCAAACAACAGACTGAAAGCACTGAAATAGTTCTTACATTGCTTTGGAGACTAAGAGGTTCTTTTCACTTGGCCCACAAAAGACCATTACATAGGTATAAGAAGAATATACTGTAATGGCATTCTGTAGAAGTCTTGAAATATATACTCATTTTCCCCCTAAGCTTCTGAAAGGAAGATTTGTGGAGCTGGGGAATAGCATTAGCCCATTGTTCTCACTCAACATGCACAATGGCCAAAATCCTACTGGGGAAAATGCCACTGTGAAAGCCCTTGTGTAGATATTTCTCAAATATTGTTTGCCATCTATCACATAACCACTTCACTGAGCTGAATAATAAACAGCCAGTTTGCAGCGCATGTTGGCTTCACTTGTATAATTGTCTACTTAGACTCCATGGAACCAAAGGCTTTTGGGGAGAGAGAACGTCAGAATGTATCTGAAATAATGTGAGAACTAAAGGGAATTCATGAGATCTGGCTGTGTTTGTCTAACTTCTGATAAATATTTGCTCAGTAGAAAACCAGCAAGAGAACAGTACTCCCAGATATTAGATTGAACAAGGTCAGTATAGGTAAAATCTTAGCTATAGATTCCTTTCTGAAAGTCTTCATGGTTCATAATTGTGAGCATATCCTATATGGAAAAGTAGTAGTGCGAGAAGTTTAATCTATTACTGTAGTGCTGTTACAACAAGACCTTCTATATAGGAAAGGAAAGACAAACCATTATGACTGTTGAATTTGGCATCCTGAATGCTCATATGAGCCAAGACATCTCAATAGGGTAGCTCCTTATGTATGTCTTCCCAAATATCTGCTACTTTTAATTCATCAAGTGTGTGTTCTCCTATGATCACAAATGTGTTCTACCTTGAATAGAAAGCCATGTAGTAAATGATGTTGTGTTCACATTTGTCTAGTCCAGGGGTTCTCAACCTATTGCTTGCAGGCTGGATCCAGCCCGTGGCACTATTCATCTGGCCCACCACACTGTTGCTGCCTGGCTTGGCGTGTCCCTAATGCCGCTCCATAGCATGGCAGATGTTGTAAGAAGGCTCATAACAGGAGTTCTCAACCTTTTAAAGCCAGGGGCCAGTTCATGTTACCTCAGACAGCTTCAGGGCCCGGTCAGCCATTTTGCCCTTCCTCTACCACATGACACTTCCTGGTGTGGTGGAGGCAGGGAGGGCACATGAAATGGTACCATGGGCCGTATCCACCCCACAGGCCACAGTTTGAGAATCCCTAGCTTACAACATCTACCCTGCTACGGAGTGGTGTTAGGGACACACCAAGGATGGTGTCGATGACGGCAGAAGCAGCAGATATAGGCCGCCACCCATGTCTTCCCAGGGACTGCTCTGGCTGAGTAAGGGCAAGGACAGACAGGACCCCTCCTTCAGCCATGGCAGAGCAGTAAACAGGTATGTGGCAGCAGCAGGGGGGAGTATTGGTGAGCCAAACGTGTTCCCTGCTGCTGCTGCTGCTGCAGGGGGGGACGACATCAGTCTGGCCCTGCAGCAGTCTGAGGGGGTGTGATCTGGCCCCTGGCTGAGAAAAGTTGAGAACCCTCCTTCAGAAGTCACAATTGGTCACTTATAGTGGCAGTGGTGCCGCTTTTTCCAGTGTCTTGCTTAAAGAGCAACTTGCTTACAGAGCAATCTCATGGAATGCATTATGCTTTTTAAGCAAGGTACCACTGTAATTTTAATTTATCTTTGTTCAATTTAGTCTTACACTTTCATTAAAATGATTTAATTCCATTTAATTTTGTCTAGGTAAAAGCCATATTCTACCTGTTGGTAATATAGAATACTGCATATATGTTTGATAATAAAATATTAGTGTGGCTGAGCCGTAAGCAGATTTATAGGAGTATAAACCTCTGTTCTCCACCACTACTAAAGGGCATAATGGTGTAAAGATCCAGATAATCATATTTTCCCTTGAAACTAGATGAGGACACTCTACCACTTGAGAATAAGGAATATGCCATGGAAGGGAAACATTCAAGAATGTGACCCAACAGAATATATATATATGGGAAGATTATCTGGTACAATCATTGTTTTCATCCATTTAGACTGCCTGAACACTACGAGACACCTCAACAAGAAATTTGAAATCCTTTGAGATTTCTTGCCTTACAAGTCCAATTTTCTTCAAGATTTCTGTCATTTTCACATCAAGTCTCTGCAGCAGAACACATAAATCATGTGTCCTTTCACCTTAACAGGCAAAGCTTGTGCACAACAGCCAGCACAAAATAACTTTGATGTTTTAAGAAATATCTGTGCAACTAATCCAGTGCTTCTCATTCATAAAACTACATATAACAAAGCAGAAGGGAATACAGTTTTGATTGTAGTTTCTTATGCAATTGCACAAGATATAAAATTTGAGCAAGAAGTGTGGAGCTGATAGCACTGAAAAATGTCATGGTCTCTTGCACTGTGACAAGAACAATTTTGGGGTTCCTTGTTCTCACTCACATAACTTGTTATATCATTGTTTTGATTGTTTTTTACTTATACTTTGTCATGGCCAATGACTGGTGCAATAAACTATATTATGATTCCACAAGAACACGAGAAAGCAGTTACATCTCTAACAGTGACTGGACTATGGTCCATGCAGTGTAGTTACATAGCAAATAGTCCACCTTATTCTTCTAGTGCCATGATAGCAAACCTTGTCACTCCAGCTGTTCTTGGAGTAAACCCATTCATGTGAATTCACAAAGACTTGGGCTTTTGGGGAATTGAAGTTCAAGAACAACTGGAGTCCGCACAATAAACCCATTTGTGTGGATTCATAGGAACTTGGGCTTCTGGGAACTAAAGTTCAAGAACAACTGGAGTGCTAAGGTTTGCCATCACTGTTCCAGTGTTTTATTTATTAATGTTTAATAGATAATGCAGAAATAATTTCATGGCTGCCACCTTAGCCCTGCTCTGCAACTAATTTGGAGTTGCTGCAGGATAGAAAGGATTTTTATTTGATGAAGAGCAGTTAGATCTACTGGTGGAATTAAAGGTGATTTGCTGTAAATCCATTCTGAATTATTCAGTAATAGTGGCAAGAAAATAATGCCATTCATCCTAACTGGTATTGCTGCAATGAAGGAATGTTCAGTGTAGCTAGAATCAAATTTATGTGTGAAAGTGTTATGAATTTTATTTGCTTCTGTTAGAAAAACTGAACGTAGTTTATAGTTCTTTTCCCAAAATGTGAAGGAATATGGGTATTTCCTTGTATAATTATTATTATTATTATTTATTATTTATTAGTTCAAATTTATATTGCCGCCCACTCGCCGTGGCGACTCAGGGCGGCTTACAGACAATACATTACATTACAATATAATAATATAATAAGCTTTTCCCTTTAGATAAAAAAATTCTTTCCTGATTATCTGTGTAGTCATACTCTTTAGGAAAACCTGTATGTAATTCCTGATAACTTGGCCAAAAATAAAAGGCAAGCTTTTCTACAGCATGCAGTGCAAAGAAAAGCTGCATGCTAGAATAAAACATATTTTGTCTCTTAAGGCAGATCTTTATTCCCTTCAACATACAGGTACTAAAATTATCTCTGATGCTAAAGTTGTGGTAGGTGAATGCCAGATTTTTTGTAGATCCCCCAAAGCCTTATATTTGCCTGTCATTCCAGTGTGCCCCCCAAATTATCTCTAGCTTAAAAACCTAGGCCGCTTGGCCGTAAGTAAAAATCGATTTGACAGCATATGGTGATGATAATGTTTGGATTCTTGCTTCAAGAAAATGACCATCTATTCCAGTGTTTTCCAACCTTTGGTTCTTGGACTTTAATAACCAGACAGCTAAGTCAATTCCCCAAAGCACTGATCAGCCAATGTACTGACTTAGGCTTCTGGGAATTAAAGTCTCCCTGTGGGGCGTGTGCCCCACACTGGGAACCACTGATCTATTCCATGTTACTAACTATGACTCATGCTCAGTTGGGCCCCACTTATTAAACCACAAGTTTTCAATCCGGTCACTAGAAATAACTTTCAGCTCTGTTTTTAAAAATCCGAGGCACTTTTTTTGAACCCTTGTTCTTATCATGAATTCGTACACTGTTGCCTGAGTGTGCAACCCTGCCAAGTATTTGCTCTTGGAAGGGCATCATATTTTTCAAGACTTTTGCACTGTTATCTTTGTCTGCCGGGGGAGGACCTGTCATTTGGCAGGAGCTCTTGGATTTGTTTCCTTCAATATTGGGATGTGTCTCTAGATGTAAGTGGCTAAAATAACGTTTCTATAGCAAAGTGTGGTTGAGTCAAGTGCTTCCCAAGCCTTTTGACGGCATTTGATCTTGCTTTAATTTTCTCTGTCAAAATCTACACTCAAATGTGCTTCCCAAGTTTTTACGTATTTTCTTTGGTTATCTCCCCTAGTGTGTGTTAGGGAACAGTAATAAATAAGCAGCGAGCTCTTATTGCCTGCTAATCAAAGTGTCAATTCTGTACTGTGCTTTCAATTACAGGTACAGGTACTTATCATTAGGAAAACCTTGTGGTGATATGAAAGTATAGTTTGAGAGTTGAGTGGCAAAAGAACAATGAATATATATAAGAAATCACAGAAGTCTCAATAACACCTTTTCACTAAACTGTGAGAATAGATCCTGGGAAAACTTATTGCATTTATTGCTTTTACATAGTCATATAATTGTTAAAAATGCTTAAAAGGTCAGTCACAGCTTTGGAGTGAGATGCCACCATATGCATCCAAGACCTACATCAATTGTTACTTATCATCTAACACTGAGGAAACAGTCACTCACACCTGCTACAGTCTGATGAGGGTGGGTGGATGAACTGAAATTAAACCCTGATAAGTCAGGTGTAAGGATTGGGTTTCAGTATACCGCGGTGGCAAACCTTGGCACCCTAGCTGTTCTTGGACTTCAATTCCCAGAAGCCCTCATCAGCAGGTGTACTGACTTGGGCTTCTGGTAATTGAAGTCCAAGAATAGCTGGAATGCCAAGGTTCACCACCACTGTATCAGGTTAATGAGTCCCCATGGCTCAGTTCTTAGGCTGCAGGATACTTTACTCACAATTTGAGTTTGATCGCAGTAGGCTCAAGGTTGACCTATCCTTCCAAGGTCACTAAAATGAGCATCTGGCTTGTTGGGAGGAAAATGCTAATTGCCTTGTGTTCTAAGCACTATGGGACTGTGTATAGTTGTAACTGATATTAATTGCTCCTTGATTCTATGCCAGGGATTATCAACCTACAGCCTGGAGGCCAGATGGGGCTCACGACACCATTTCATGTGGCCCTCAATGCCTCCATCAAACCTGGAAGTGACGTGTGGCAGGCATGGCAAAATGGCCGTTTGGCCCCCAAAGCTGTATGATGGAGTGTGACCCGGCCCTCGGCTTGAAAAGGTTGAGAATTCCTGTTCTATGAAATATTGACAAGGAGAGGATCACAACTCCACTTGGGATGTGACTATATAGTGGGAAAATTATTCTAATTTTAAACTCTTTTTGCAGAGTGCCTCACTTAGGGACTAACTCGCTTAAAGATCAGAATTTTCTCTGAATGGTCACCCTCGCTTAACAACTAAAACCAGCCAAAACCTCGCTTAACAACTAAATCAGGGTTTGCAATCCCCCCGCCAGAAGTCACAGTCACTTACAATGGCAGCGATGGCCCTTTTCCCAAGTGTTTTGCTTAAAGAGCAACTTCCGTGGGACACATTATGATATTTAAGTGAGGTACCACTGTATATGGTTTAGCAAGGAGATGGATTTAAAGATGTCATATTTTGTGTGGCATTTCACAAAGGATGTAATTCTATAGATTTACTTTTTTTTTCTTTTTGCATGGTCTAATCGTAATTACTTTGCATTTTGACCTTGAGAGAATTCCAGAGTCTGGGAGCAGTGATGAAGAAGGCCCTCTTCCATGTTCCCATTAAGTGTACCTGCAAGGTTAGAGGGACTGAGAGGTAGATATTCCTTGATAATTTTAAAAGCCAAGCAGGCTCATAAAGGGAGAATGTAGTCTTTGAGCTAGCTTAGACCTGAGTTGTTTGGGGCTTTATAGGTCAAAAGCAGCACTTTGAATTGTGTCCAGTAATAAATCAGCAGCCAATGGAACTGCTGTAACGGGGGTGGGTGGGAGTGAGTGTGTGTATGTGATTCCTTTTACCTGCTCCAGTTAACAATCTGGCTGCAGTGTTTTGGACCCATTGAAGTTTCTTAACATTTTCCAAAGGCAGTCCACAGAGTGCTTTACACTAATCTCCACAGGACCATAATACTTTGTGTTCTGCCTTTTGTGTAATGAACTCAAGATGGCAAATATGACTCTCCCACATAGGTCTGTGAGTAGTTTGGACTCTGTGTGAGTGAGTGAGAGAGAGAGAGAGAGAGACTGGGCCAAGTGTGAATTTTATGGTCTAGTGGAGACTAGGCCTGAAATCTTTTACATCCTGGAATGTCACACAGGCTTAGAAAAAAATGTTTGTTTCTCTGTATGAATAATTAGAAGGCTATAAATGTCTTTTAACAAAGGCCTTTGCAGACCTTAATATGCAAATACTAAAAAGGCTTATTTGGCATAAGCTTTTGAGGATTTCAGCCTGGTTCATAAGATGCCAATAGGCTAAATGATGCCAAATAAAACTTGTAGTCTTGGGGGGGGGGGGGGGGGAACCAGCAAGCTGCTTTCTGTGACATGCTTATAACAGTTGTTGGTATGTGCTATCAAGTCAGAATCAACTTACAGCAACCTTAACAGGGCTTTCAACGTAAGAGTGATGTTTGACCTATTGGACAAACCCAGTGAGTTTCCATGGCTAAGCAAGGATTTGAACCCTAGTCTTCTGTCTCCTATTCTGTCACTCTAATCCACCACATCATAGTAGGTATCAGTGGGGTACACAGAAAGGGCCTTCTTGAAGACTGGTATTTTTGAACCACAATCAGGTGTACCCTGGTAATGGCAACCTTGTGTTATCAGCTAATCTTTCTCACACTAGATCAGGCAAAGAGAACTGCAGAATGAACTCAACAGAAGATCCCTTCATTTTGGCAGTTTCACATTAAGCCCTAGACCCAGAAGAAGAAGAATAGAAGGTTTTCCATAATAATTATCATATTGCTTATAGGCCCAAAATGCAAGGTAATTACAATTAGATCATTCAACTAAATGTAAACAATCATAATAATTGTGTGCTGTACGTCTGATTGACTTGACAGCATGCAATTATATATAAGTATGTTTCTTGGAAAATAATTTACAAAGATACGTTTTCTGAATGAATTATGCTGTAGCAACCTGGCAGATAACACTATATTGTCATAGTGGAGGAAGGTGTGGCTATTTAAGGCATATGAAAATAACTATGCTGTTTTCACAAGTAACTTCAGTATCCTTAAGTAGCAGCTCCCCCGGTTGCTTAGTGATTAAAATGTTGAGCTTGGAGACTGGAAGGTCCGGTTTCAATACCTGAGGGACATGAAAGCATCATTCATGCATCCCCTGACTGGAATTTCTCCAGCAAAAATCCTTTCAACCCAGAGTAATCTTTGACATGAAATTATTGTTATTAGTGTCCTTAAGTTTGTCTACATATGTTCAGGGTTGTGCTGCACTGGTTACCTGCAAGGAGAGAATCTGAACACACTGCATGGCAAGACCTATCCAGTGAGTGGAAGTGCATATTTCACACCACCAAGAAGCTTGGGGTAAAAACAGAGAATTAGCATTTTATTTAGATAATAAACTCTTAAGAGAAGGACCTGATTTGGTTGTTATACAGATGCCAAAATAAAAATTACCCTCCAGCCTGTTGCTTCTGCTTACAATACAAATGTAGTTCTAAGAACTTAACTTAAACCATATCCCTTTTTAAAAGTATGCCTAATTCTGGCCCATGAACAATAGCATGTCTGTCTCTATATATTTCAGGTATGTGATTTCAGAACTGATAGTTTAGTATGTTGTATGAAATATCACATACTATCTTGTTCAATGTCCATATATAATTCACATCATATAATTGCATGCTGTCAAGTTAATCAGACTTATGGCACACAATAATTATGGATGGTCTAATTGTTTACATTTAGTTGCATGGTCTAAATCTCACATACTATCTTGTTGTTCAATGTGAAAAAGGAGGTTAATTTTGATGTCTCATTGAGCCACATAAACTATTCTCTCATCCTGTGAAACAAAGAGTGCTAAAAAAAACTTTGTGTGTATTTATTGGTAACTACTTAACTAGCCATGCCTGCTTCTTTCTAAATAGAAGGGAAAAACTTGAGCATCTAAAAGAAATGGCTGACTGTGGGAGAACGTGAAAGTGACAGGTTTGCCCACCTCTACTTACAGCTAAATCTTGCAAACCCTTTGTAAGCATGGCCAAAATAAAGGAGTGGATGAGATTATTATGTGCTGAAACTATTTGAACCACAAATATTTGCTTTGGTTTTGTTTTTGAGGGGTGAAACCTTGAAGTAGTTCTTTGTTATTTGATCCAGACTGTTTTTCCCATATTTTTCACCTTAGACTCAAAGTAAACCTTAGAACGCTCTACTGTGTGCATTCGTTAATATACAGAGAAGGTCAAACAAGGATGAGGGGAAGAAATAATCATAAAACAGAGCTCTCCTGTTGCTGGCGTGACAGAAAAGGCAGCCATTGTAAGAATGTCCTGAGTTGGAATAAGGACAAGTCTATAGCGTTTCCCAAACTATGTTCTGTGAAACACTGGTGGATTTCAATTCCCAGAAACCTAAGTCAGTACATTGGCTGATCAGTGCTTTGGGGAATTGACTTAGGCTTCTGGGAACTGAAGTCCAAAATACAAAGTTTGGGAAATGTTGAATTTGCTTTGCTCTTGCATTTAGTGCATTAAACTTGACTTAGCAAACCTCCTGATCCCATCACTGTTTTTTTTATGAATGCAGCTGATCCAGTGTATCCTTAGTGGAACTGTTTACAGAAAAACAGTTGATTGCCAAATACAATCTAATGTAGCTTTTATAGCCTAGAATTAGATGATTCTATGTTTACGTTTGATGAATAAACACTCACTAGCTCATCTACAGAAAGGTTCTTTCTTACTCCTTTGCTTTTCCACATTGTATCAACCATGTCCTGTAACGTCAAGCTGAGCCAGAAAGTCAGGCTTTATATATTTTCTGTACCCAAAGGTACTTCAGTACCAAATTCTCCTTTCAAAGGTCTGCAAGCAGTGATGGGATGTAACAGGTTCGCACCAGTTTGCGAGAACTGGTAGTAATTTTTCCCAGTGTCCCGGAGAACCGGTAGCAGCTTTTTGGGGGGAACCACCTTTGGAGCTTACCTTTTCACTGGTTCCCCCACTGCACATGCACGCCAAGCACTTGGTGTGTATGCACACCTAATATTTGGCGCGTATGCACGGCCTCCTTGATGTCCTCCCAAGTGGGGAGGAGGAAAAGAAGCTGCTAGCCTGAAGCTCCCTATAGCCTGCTCCCCAAGGTAAGTGACTCACCTTTGGTGTGGTGTGTCTGTGTGTATTTTAATGTGTATTTAATACCTTTACCTATATTGACGTACTACCACAGTTCCTAAAAAGGCCTGGCGGCTACCAGGCCTGGCGGCCTGGCTTGGGGTTTTTAAGCAAAGTCTTGGAGTTACCTCATCAATAAGCTACACCTGTGCTGTTCCAATTGCTGTTCCAGTTGGAGAATCCATAAGGAGGTACAGCTGTTTTACATTTACATTAAGGCATATTATCCTAGAGAACTGGTTAGGCAAAGACTTAGTACCTAACTTCTTTAACTGTTGAAAAGTTGAAAAGTGCCAAAATGAAGCCATCTTGTGGTGAGTTCATTCTGTAGTTCCTTCCATCTGACCTAGTGTGAGAAAAATTAGCCAGAATAAGCTTTAAACTCTGGTTTAAAAGCTCTGATTGATTTGTGTTTGGGGTGGGTGTATTTTAATGTATTTTTATTTTATTTATTTATTTAATTAATTAATTAATTAATGGGTTTGTGCTATGAGTGGGTGGGTTGAGGGTGTGTGTCAGTGATGGGATGATAAAAAATTTAGTACCCCACCCTGACGTCATCACAGTGGGGGCGGAGCTAACGTCATGACGTCATGGGTGGAGCCAACGTCATGACATCATGACATTGTAGGCGGAGCCAAAAATAAAATAAATAAAATAAAAATAAAACACACACACACACCCCTCAACCCCCCCCCCACAAAACCGTTAATAAAATAAATAAATAAAATAATAATTAAATAAAAATACACCCAAACACCCACCCACCCCAAACACAAACCCCTCTTACAATGGGGACCGTTGGGGCTGGCCCCGAGCCTTGGTGCCCGGCGGCGTGCCTAGCCGGGCGGCCCAGCGCTCCCGGCCGCAACTCTCCATGGGCGGCCCCGAGCCTTGGTGCCCGGCGGCGCGCCTAGCCGGGCGGCCCAGCGCTCCCGGCTGCAACTCTCCACAGGCAGCCCCGAGCCTCGGCGCCGCGCCTAGCCGGGCGGCCCAGCGCTCCCGGCCGCAACTCTCCATGGGCGGCCCCGAGCCTTGGCGCCCCGCGGCGCGCCTAGCCGGGCGGCCCAGCGCTCCCGGCTGCAACTCTCCACGGGCAGCCCCGAGCTCCCGGCCGCAACTCTCCATGGGCGGCCCCGAGCCTTGGCGCCCCGCGGCGCGCCTAGCCGGGCGGCCCAGCGCTCCTGGCCGCAACTCTCCACGGGCGGCCCCGAGCCTCGGCGCTCCGCGGCGCGCCTAGCCGGGCGGCCCCGAGCTGCCCATGGAGAGTTGCCGCCGGGAGCGCTGGGCCGCCCGGCTAGGCACACCGCCGAGCGCCGAGGCTTCGGGCGCCCGTGGAGAGTTGCGGCTGGGAGCGCTGGGCCGCCCGGCTAGGCCCGCCGCCGAGCGCCGAGGCTTGGGGCGCCCGTGGAGAGTTGCGGCTGGGAGCGCTGGGCCGCCCGGCTAGGCCCGCCGCCGAGCGCCGAGGCTTGGGGCGCCCGTGGAGAGTTGCGGCTGGGAGCGCTGGGCCGCCCGGCTAGGCCCGCCGCCGAGCGCCGAGGCTTGGGGCGCCCGTGGAGAGTTGCGGCTGGGAGCGCTGGGCCGCCCGGCTAGGCACGGCTCCTCCTCCTAAGCCCTCCGCCACTGCCAGAGCCACTTCAAAATGGTCCGGCTCCGGCAAAAACAAGTGCGCATGCGCAGAAACAGAATCTGACGCATGCGCAATTTAAAATTGCAGCACGCATGCGTCAGATTGACTTCTGCGCATGCGCACTGAATTGGAGCCATTTTGGCTCCAATTTTAAAAAAAAAAATTTCTTTTTTTCAGGCGTCCGGAACCGGACGCCTTAAAAATAGACTACCCTCTCGGAGAACCCTCCGAAATTGTTCTTACCGGTTCCAGGGAACCGTCTGGAACCGGGGACATCCCATCACTGGTGTGTGTGCTTATTTTTATTTTTATTTACTTTATATATTTTTATTTTTTCTTTGGCTCTGCCCACAACATCATGATGTCATGATGTCGGCTCCGCCCATGATGTCATGACATTGTGATGTTAGCTCTGCCCACACTGTGATGACATCACAGTGGAGTAGTAAAAATTTTGACATCCCACCACTGCCTGCAAGCAGTGGTGGGCAGCCAAAAATTTAACTACCACACTGTGGGCAGAGTCATGATGTCATGGGCGGAGCCAAAGTAAAAAAAAAACATAAAAATAAGTACACATAAAAATACACATTAAATAGACATAAAAATACACATAAAAACACATAAAATACACATTAAAAATAAATACACATAAAAATACACATTAAAAATAAATACACATTAGTAAAGATTTCCCTTGCTCAAAAGCCAGTTGTATCCAACTCTAGGGGTCAGTGCTCATCTTTGTTTCAAAGCTGAAGAACCAGTACTGTCTCCTTCTGCAGACATTTCCATGGTCATGTGGCAGGCATGACTAAACAATAGAGTGCACGGAATGGTGTTACCTTCCCACTAAAGTGGTCCCTATTTATCTACTTGCAATTTCCTGCTTTCGAACTGCTAGGTTGACAGGAGCTGGGACAAAGATAAATACACATTAAATAGACATAAAAATACAAATTAAATAAACATAAAACATAAAATCACACATTAAAAATAAATACTCATTAAATACACATTAAAATATACCCACCCACCCCACACCTAAAGGCGAGTCACTTACCCTGGGGAGCAGGCTGTAGGGAGCTTCAGGCTAGCAGCTGCTCTTCCTCCTCCCCGCTTGGGAGGATAGCAAGGAGGCTGCAAAGAGCCTCAACAGCAACCACCAGTTCCTCTGTGACTGTGCATGGCTGCCAGACGCTCTGTACTGCCACACTCCAAGCAGCAAATGGCTGCTTGGCTCAGCAGGCAGAGCGCTATAGGTGCAAATGCATGCCAAGGGCTGGAGGCATGCCAAGTGTTGTAGGCGCACATGCGCACCAAGCGCTTGGTGCACATACCAGTGATGGGAGGTAACAGGTTTTCACCAGTTCTCCAGAACCGGTAGTAACTTTCCCCAGTGTCCCGGAGAACCAGTAGCAGCTTTTGGGGGGAACCACTTTTGGGTCTTACCTTTTCACTGGTTCCCCCACTGTGCATGTGCTCCAAGCACTTGGTGTGCATGCACGCCTACAGTGCTTGGCGTGTATGCACAGCTTCTCCCAAGTGGGGAGGAGGAAGAGAAGCTGCTAGCCTAAAGCACCATTGGTTTGTGTTGTGTGGGTGGATGGGTGGGTTGAGGGGTGTGTGTGTTCTTATTTTTATTTTATTTTATTATTTTATTATTTCATTTTATTTTATTTTTATTTTTTTCTTTGGCTCCACCCATGACATCATGATGTCATGAGATTAGCTCCACCCACACTATGATGACATCATGGTTGGGTAGTAAAAATTTTGACATCCCACCACTGGCACATACACAGCAAAAAGGTAAACCCCCGAGGTGGTTCCCCCCAAAAGCCACTATTGGTTCTCTGGGACACTGGGAAAAGCTACTACCGGTTCTGGTGAACTGGTACACCTGGCTGCTGCTCATCACTGCCTGCTAGAATAGATGTCTTAGAAGAAATCAACCCTGACTCTCCTTAGAAGGTCAAATAGTAAAGATAAAGCTAAAGTACTTTGGACATCAAATGAGAAGAGAGGATTCATTTGAGAAAGCCTTGATGCTAGGAAAGGTAGAGGGCAAAAGAAGAAGGGGGCAGCCAAAAATGACATGGCTAGATGGTATTGTAGACACAATGGGCACAGAGCTGGGGAGGTTGAGGAGGATGGTGGAGGACAGAGATGCTTACCGGCAGTGGTGGGCAGCCAAAAATTTTACTACCACACTGTGGGCGAGGCTGATATGGGCCAAGCCAGTGTTGTGACATCATGATGTCATGGGTGGAGCCAACAACATGATGCCATGGGCAGAGCCAAAGTAAAATAAAATAAAAATAAAGAATCAGTATACATAAAAATAAAATAAAAACACTACATAAAATACCCCCCACCCGAAACACAAAGAAAACAAACCCTTTTTCCTTACCTTTGCTGGGGTCAGGGACTTGGGGAGCAGCAGGTAGGTGGCGGCGGCGCGGCCTGGCCTGGCCTAGCCAGGCCTGGCAGTGCTGCCGTGGGAGCAGCGGTGGCAGTCGGCAGTGAAGGAAAGGCCGCCACCGCTGCTCTAAGGATGCCACTGTGCCCTTTGCAGGCAGCCAAAAATGGCTGCTCGGAAGTGCGCTTGCATCAAAATACCATTTGACACATGCATACTTCTATTTTTCAGTGCACATGCATCAAATGATGTTTTGACGCATGCGCATTTCCGAGCAGCCATTTTTGGCTGCCCAGAAAAGCAATCCGGAGGGTGGCTGTTTGCTACCCCCACCCCCGGTGAACCCCTTCAGATTTCCTCTACCAGTTTGGCTGATCCAGTCTGAGCCGGTAGCTGCCCACCGCCCCCTGGCAGGGAATGATCCATGGGGTCACAAGGATCAGAGTCGACTGTGCTACTGAACAACAACAAAAGGAAACGGGATGATCTCCAAGGCTACTAATGTTATTTCAGACCTATGTCTAGTCATACAGCAATCAGAATATTTCTAATAGCAATATCTATGCTAACAAAACTAGATGTTTTATGCAAACTGAATACACCCACACAGTGCAACGTAGGTAATTAGGTTTGTAAATGTTTGCAGATGCATAACAGTAATGTTTGCTGGAAACCCCTTGTGTACTCAAGGAACTAGAATCATTGGCCTAACTCCAGTTCCTAGGCCCAGTTTAAGTAGATATATTAAATCAGTTCTTGAATGTGAAACAACACTTACGCAAATACCATTGATTCAATGTGTTTGTTCTAGGTAGGACTAGCAGTTGGATTTAAGCCATTTCTAAAATGTGTTGCAGCTGAAAGTGTTCCACTCATACATATGTCTTCTCTAGCAAAATTAGAAACCCAGAGCTCCAGCTGTACTAATGATTGCCAGGCAAAATATTTCTGGCCTGTCTGGGTTTGCTGTGATGTGGTGACACACATACACTGTTTGTAATGCTACTAGCAGGGCTGAT
This sequence comes from Furcifer pardalis, assembly GCA_030440675.1. Taxonomy (NCBI): domain Eukaryota; kingdom Metazoa; phylum Chordata; class Lepidosauria; order Squamata; family Chamaeleonidae; genus Furcifer; species Furcifer pardalis. The sequence goes on along the minus strand of CP126893.1, from coordinate 131,340,482 downwards.
TTTACAATGTTGCTTTGAAAAGCAATGTGATAAGAGAAAGAGGAAAATAGCAATCCTTCCTGCATTTCGATATTGGCCTTGGAGGTTTTATTTTCTATCTGGTATCATCTTGAACCATTTGGCAAGAGAGTAGAAAAGACAGTATCATCTTGGTGGTGACATTATATCTGTAGGAACAATGTCTGTTGCTTTTCTTCTTCCTCTCTTCTTTTGGTGAGCTCCTAACACAAGGGCAGACTGCTGTGGAGGGTCTAACATCCACACTCACCCCAATGCCAACCTCCACACTTTGCCACTTTGCTGAAACTGGCAGTGAAAGGATGGCCACTTGTGATTTTTATTTGCAGTTGGGGCAAGCCAATAGCTTCTTAAAATGGAGAATTGTATCTCAGAAGCTTCCTTGGGTGCAGTTCTCCTTCTGAGGAATAAAAAGATATTTTTGGTGACAACAGGCTTCGGTAGGTCCAGAGAGTCAGATGTGTGTACTGTAATCCTTGCTGATAACATGTGATGCATGGGTGATGCTATACTCGTGTCTCTTTTAATATGCTATTTTTCTGTTCTGAATCTAAATCAGTGATGGGATGTCCCCGGTTCCAGACGGTTCCCTGGAACCGGTAGGACCAATTCCGGAGGGTTCTCCGTGAGGGGAGTCCACTTTTGGGGCGTCCGGTTCCGGACGCCTCACCGAAAGAATTTTTTTTAAAAAAAATCGGAGCTAAAATGGCTCCAATTGACTGCGCATGTGTAGAAACTCAATCTGACACATTGCGCATGCGTCAGATTGAGTTTCTGCACATGCACAGTCAATTGGAACCATTTTAGCTCCAATTTTTAAAAAAATTGTTTAGAGCTTTCAGGACGGCGGCGGCGGAGGCGGCACCAGCCCTCTGAGAAGGGCACCTCCCCCGCGGCACGTTGAGGGCTGCCTGGGCCGTCCGCTGCCGACAAGCCCCATGCCCTGGGGACGTCCAGCGCGGTGCACCGCTGACGCCTCCTCCTCCGCCGGGCGCCGGCCCGTGGGCTGGGTGCCTGCAACCGCTGCCTGCTGCCGCCGGAGCTGCCGTTGGCTCAGTGGCGTGGGGGGGCGGATGCCCCGGGCAGCGGCTTTCAGGGGGCGGCAAAATGTCCCCTCCCCACCCTTTTGCTGGTGAGCGCCCCGCGTGCGCTTCGCCGCTTGCAGGCGAGGAGAAAAAGGGGTTTTTTTTAGGCGGACAATTCAAGGAGGGGCCCGCCCGCCCATCGGGGGCTCTCCTGGCGGGCGGCCCACGTGCGCGCGCATGCTGCTCGCCTCTGCCCGCCCAGCCACCCACCCAACTTGCCGTGAGACGGGGCGCTCGTCAGGGGTGGGTGGGTGGCGCCGTGGCGGGGAGCCCCTGGCGGCTGGCTGGGCAGGAGGAGGTGGGTAGCGTGCACGCGGGCCGCCCGCCAGGAGAGCCCCCGACGGCCAGCTGGGCGGGCGATCTGCCAGAGGTGCGCTCGTCGGGGGTGGATGGCGGACGGCCCCTGGTGGGCGAGCGGACGGAGGTGTGTGGTGCGCGAGAGATCGCGCACGCACCGCTAGTCAGCAGGGGACCGCCTTCTGCCTGGGTCGGGGGAGGGGGTGGCGGCAGCGGCGAGCTGGGGGGGGTCCCAAGAAAGGTAGGTGAGGGGTAATTTATTTGTGTTTTGGGTGGGTGGTTGTTTTTATTTTATTTATTTATTTATTTATTTGTGTCTGGGTGGGTGGGCTGAGAGGGAGGGGTGTGTGTGTGTATGTTCATTTTTTATTTTTTATTTATTTTTATTTTGGCCCCGCCCATGACGTCATGACGTCGGCTTCGGCCATGACGTCATGACGTCATGACATTAGCCACGCCCATGACGTCCGTGACGTCATGGCGTGGTAGAATTTTTGTCATCCCATCACTGATCTAAATGCTTTACTTCTAAATTTTACTATTGTTCAAAAATCTGCATCCTTATTGTTCTATTACTGTTTTAGTAAAGGTAAAGGTATCCCTTGCTCGAAAGCCAGTCATATCCAATCTAGGGGTCAGTGCTCATCTTTGTTTCTAAGCCGAAGAGCCAGCGCTGTCTACTTCTGCAGACGTTTCCATGGTCATGTGTCAGGCATGACTAGACACCGGAGCACACGGAATGCTGTTACCTTCCCACCAAAGTGGTTCCTATTTATCTACTTGCAATTTCTTGCTTTCGAACTGCTAGGTTGGCAGGAGCTGGGACAGAGACGGGAGCTCATTCCATCCTGCAGTACTCAGGAATCGAACTGCTGACTTTCCACCTCCCAATCAGCGTCTTAGTGACTTGAGCCACTACAGTCCCTGTTTTATCCGGTTATTATACTCATGTATTTGTTTGGATCCCCAAATCCCACCAAGTAGGACTTTGGTCACTTTCTAACATTTTATCTACCTGTTGTTACCACAAATTCTTGAATTCTTTTTTACTTTGTGATTAGTGTGTTAATTTTGTAATTCTACCATGTATTGATTTTTAGTATGTCTTGCTTTTGAGGATGAAGTTGAGGATGATCATGCTGTTGCTGATAATGATATTGTTCTGTGTGTGAGAAAGGAACTAAACATGTGGCTGGAATAATTTGAAGGAACATGAAATCTTTGGATGACTGAGCATGGTACAGCTTAAGAATTAAAAGGAAAAACTTCATAGACTAGCAGATGCTGTCTGCTGCCCTACAACGGCCAGGACCTCTGATGACTTGATCTTTCAGATATACCACCTGCTAGAAATCAGTATCAGAAACAAGTCTACTTCTGTTTCATTGATTATACTAAGGCCTTTGACTGTGTGGACCACAACAAAATGTGGCAAGTAATTAAAGATATGGGAATACCAGAACACCTTATATGCCTCATGAGAAATCTGTACATGAATCAAGAAGCAACAGTTAGGACTGAATATGGAATGACGGAGTGGTTTGGAATAGGAAAAGGAGTAAGACAAGGCTGCATTCTGTCACCCTGCTTATTCAACTTATACACAGAGCACATAATGTGCAATGCAGGGATGGAGGAATCACAATTTGGGATCAAAATTGCTGGGAGAAACATCAACAGTTTGAGATATGCAGATGATACCACCCTAATGGCAGAAAGTGAGGAGGACCTAAAGAAGCTCCTGATTAGGTTGAAAGAAGAGAGTGAAAAACCTGGCTCGAGACTCAATATAAGATTATGGCAACAGGTCCTATCAGTCCCTGGAAAATAGATGGGGAAGAAGTAGAAGCAGTGACAGACTTTACTTTCCTAGGATCAAAGCTCACTGCAGATGGTGATTGCAGCCATGAAATAAAAAGGCAACTGATTCTTGGGAGGCAAGCGATGAGAAACCTGGGGAGCATAGTGAAAAGTAGAGACATCACCTTGCAAACAAAAATTCGTATAGTCAAAGCAATGGTATTTCCTGTGGCAATGTATGGTTGTGAGAGCTGGACCATTAGGAAAGCTGAGCGCAGAAGAATAGATGCCTTTGAGATGTGGTGCTGGAGGAGAATTTTGAGAGTCCCCTGGACAGCGAGGAGAACAAATAGGTCAATCTTAGAAGAAATCAACCCTGACTGCTTCCTTGAAGGTCAAATAGTAACGATGAAGCTAAAATACTTTGGACATAAAATGAAAAGAGAGGATTCACTTGAGAAAGCCTTAATGCTGAGAAAGGTGGAGGGCAGCAGAAAAAGGGGGTGACCAAAAATGAGGTGGCTAGATGGTATTGTAGAGACAATGGGTACAGAACTGAGCGAGTTGAGGAGGATGGTGGAGGACAGAGGTGCCTGGCAGACAGTGGTCCATGGGGTCGCAAAGGGTTGGAATCGACTGTCCGACTGAACAACAACAAAAGAAAGAAATCAGTAACATTTGTCCCAGATGCCTGGTCTACTGACATCTTCTGTAGTGGTAGACAAGGCTTATAGGCCAATCTAACAAGTCTGGAAATGGAGCATATCCTCTAAATTTGGAGACCCGGGACAATGCTCAAATTTCTCTTTACTTCATTATGGCTATGCGCACATTTGACCATTACATAACAGTCAGTTTAAATGAATCCAGTATGTCTTTGCTTGTATTTTATATCTAGGCCCTCATAGTAATTCTGTTGGTTGCCGATTAAGATTGGGATAAATCAGTCTTTGTAATAATAAATACAGTACTGGAATAAATGTTTCATTTACGATGCAGTCTGTGGAGATAACCAGCCATCATCTGCATGCGATATAGATCTTCACAAGCTGCAATGTCCTGAAACCATTCATCAGCTTAATACAGAACTGGATTCAAGCATATTTACAAGAACATGTCTACTAACAAATTCTGAAACTGCTTCAAACCAAACTGTTTAATAGGAAAAATGCATCATTTCATTCAGATTGCTCATAGGAGAAGTAGAGTAATTTTCTCAGAGGGGTCTTATTACCTATGCTAAATCTATGCTTTGAAATACGGTACTGGAGGAAAGCATTGCAGATACCCTGGACTGCCAGAAAGATGAAACAGTGGGTCCCAGAGCAAATCAAGCCTGAACTATATCTGGAGGCAAAACATGAAATTGAGACTGTCCTACTTTAGGCAGATCATGAGAAGGGAAGATTCTCTGGAAAAGACAATAATGCTTGGAAATGTTGAAGGCAGCAGTAAAAGACCAAACATGAGGTGGATTAACTCCCTAAAGCAGGGGTGGTCAACCTTGGTACTCCAGGTTTACTTAAACTTTCCAGAAGCTCTGATCAGCTGATATGCTAACTTCTGTTTCTGGTTGGTCACCCCTACCCTAAAGGAAGTCACATGTTTCAAGCTTGTAAGAACTGAACAGGGCTGTTAAAGATACAACATTTGGAGATCACTTTTTCATAGGATCATTATAAGTTGAAAGTGCTTGATGGCTGGCCCCAGCCCATGAAAGCAAATTATCTGACCTGCAGTAATAAACCCGGAAGCTGAAGTGTTTACAACAGCTGTAAATGTACCTGCCTCAGTTTATGGCAGCATCTATGGTGAAAGGAGGGGGGGGCATGTGTCCAGCCTGCTCAGCTGTCTGAGGTGGAGTGGTCCCATGGCGCAAAAAAGATTGTGAACCCTTGTGCTAAACAGTGGAATGTGTCAAAGTCTAGCCTACTCAGTAGATCAATCCTATAATTGCATCTACTAGGCCACTTTATACCAATCATCATATAATCTTAACAGTAGCCCTTTGTTCTGCAACAACTTCAGTTGATCCTAGGAGTGTGAAAATTACTTGCAGAATTTCTCTGTCTCAGTGATTTTTCAAGTTTCTGCATGTTGAAACCTTCCTCTGCATCATGAAAATGCCATAGCTTCAGAAAAATAAGGTACCTGTCTCTATTCTCATCTCCATTTTCCATTTCTTTGCCTATTCTTTTTAAGAAGCTTCCAAATTTTGTGCAACTTAATGCCCTTTTCAGATAATTTTATGGAGGACAGATGCAGACCTGCATAGAAATTATAGTAGTCCTACGATTTAGTATTTCCTCTCTTGTTTCCTGGTGAATCCTGCCCATTCCATGCTGAATTGTAAATCCCCCTCACAGCTTAGTGTTTCTTCTGACCTTTCCAAGTGGGAGGCAACAGTGCTGCACAACTTGGCATGTCTTTCTGGGAGAAACTGGTTTATAAAACTTCTTAAAAGTTACAAATTTTTCTGGGTAAAGACAAGCCCTCACAGAGAAATCATGCTGTGAGAGGGAAAGGACGGTTTCCCCCCATCTCAGAGCAAGAGGCTGCAAGATTCACATCTCAAGTGTTAACACTGCTTCTCAAACTAGCAGCCTACTCTGAATTTGCTATGCTAGAACTAAAATACTAAAGACTGGGGTACTGACAACTATACCACAACTCTGGATCTCTCTTCCCATATGCAGATACTGTAAATGAAACATCTATGATGATAAGACTGCACATTGATTTTAAGGATTAACAGTAAAACAGTGCCGATCAGACCAAAATCTATATAGTTTTGCTCCCAGAACGGCCAAACTCAACATAACTGCAATTGTGGCATCTTACTCATGTTTCCTAGTAACAGTACGGTGCCAGTCTAATATTCTGGTTAATACATAGCCATCATGACTAGCAAGTCATTGATAGTATTCTGTTCCATGAATTTACCTTAGCCTGGTTTGAACTGTCCAAACTGAAGGACATCATTTAACATTGTGGCAGTCAAACCTATAGCTGAACTCTGTGTTGTTTGTCAGTGTACAGTGGAACCCTGTACAACAAATGCCTCATACAATGGAAAATTCATACAATGAAGAGGATTTGCAAAACCCCTTATACCCCGTATAATGAATTTTTCAGTTATACGAAGCAATGCATCTCTATGGGAAAAATCGTATAACGAAAATCTCTATGGGATGCATCATACAACAAACAAAATTTTGTTGTATGATTTTTCCCATAGAGATTTTCATTTACGATGCATCACATAGGGATTTTCATTATACAAGACATGCTTCATATAACGAAAAAATTCATATAACGAAAGACATTGTGGAACAAACTTTTTTTGTTATACGGGGTTCTACTGTACTGTCGTTTGATTGTCCTGAATTTCCCTTTTCATCCCCAGCTTCACTGTATGACTTAAAGTTATATCATATAGGAAAAGAAAACATTTATTCTCTTTCTCTGGAGCATTGTCTTCCTCTCATTATTTGTCTCTCTTTTAAAGCCATGATGATGAAATTGTGGTTTTTGAAGGCACTGATTGTTAAGTTTTATACAGCAGCAGTAAAGCTGGATAGTTTTCAGGCAGCTTTAGTTTGAAATGCAAGTTCTCCCTGTTTTAGCACAGCAATAAATACACTCCACAAGATGTTTTATAAAGATAACAAAAGTATTGTTTACTTAAAATTAGGTCAGAGAAAACAATCATGTGCTCTGGTTTCTTGGTGAAAATAGTTTTAGAAATAAATCATGTTAAATTAGCCTTTTTAGGGTTTTTTTAAGTCTTTAGGCCTGCCATGCAGTGGTGGGTAGCCAAATTTTTTACTACCACACTGGGGTGGAGCCAACATTGTGGGTGGAGCCAACATCACAACGTCATGGTCGGAGCCAATGTCATGACATCATTGGTGGAGCCAATTATATGGGTGGAGCCAACATAAAAAAACCATAAAAATAAGTACACATAAAAATACAAATTAAATAGACATAAAAATCCACATAAAAACACATAAAATACACATTAAAATAAACACACATTAAATAGACAGAAAAACACATAAAAGTACAGTAAAACCTCAGATAACACTAAAACCTGGTTCCACAAGTCTTGGTGTTATACGATTTTTAGTGTTATCTGATGCATGTTAAAATCCTATGGGATCCATAAGAGATACATTGTAACCACACAGGCTTTAGCGGTTGTTATCTGAAGCATCCCATAGGATCTTAATGTTATCCGATGCAATTCTTCCCCCCAGATTCCTTAATGTTATGCGATTTTTGTGTTATTCGATACTAATGTTATATGAGGTATTACTGTACAAATTAAATACACATAAAACACATAAAAATACACATTAAAATACACCCACCCATCCCACAGCCAAAGGTGAGTCACTTACCCTGGGGAGCAGGCTGTAGGGAGCTTCAGGCTAGCAGCTTCTCTTCCTCCTCCCCGCTTGTGAAGACAGCAAGGAGGTTGTGCATGCACGCCAAGCACTGTAGGTGCATATGCACACCAAGCGCTTGGTGCACATGCACAGTGGGGAAACCAGCGAAAAGGTAAGCCCCTGAGGTGGTTCCCCCCAAAAGCCACTACCGGTTCTCCAGGACAAAAGTTACTACCAGTTCTGGCGAACTGGTGTGAACCTGTTGCTGCCCATCACTGCTGCCATGTGTCCCAACAAAATGGTGAGATTAAACATACATGTTTCTGCTTCAAAGGCAAAAATAGCAAGAAAGAGAAACTTGAAAAACAAGGCCTTAATACATACAAAATATGTCAGGTAACCCTAGAGGTGGGAAGACAGGAAATTTTCCTATTTATTAGTCAGGGAGAAAACAATATTAACAATTTCATTTAGGTTAGTCTAGTGCTTTTTCACTATGATCATTATTAACACTCACTGCATGCTGAAGCTGCACTAAATACTCAACATTGATGACTACAAATCTCATAACCACTCACTATTGTAAATTCATAAATGTCAGCCTTATTGACAGGAGCTGGCAGGAATTGAAGGACCACAGGTCCCCCATTTTGTTCTTAGGTAAAGAACCCCAAATATGGTAACCTCATCATCATCATTTAGTCATTTTGGTCAGTCTTCTATACCTATCCTATTCTAACCCTCCAGAAGAGGTTATTGGTTTCTAGAACATTTGGTAAAATATGAAATACCCATTTGACTAGAAAAGCATTATTGGAAGAAAGGAAATGTATATATATGACACCATGTCAATGCCACCTCATTCCAAATTGATTCATTTGGCTATGTGTTGTTGCCAGTAGCTCTCTGACATGCTCAGACTATGAACTGTTAGCTAATCTTTTCAGATTGGTGCAGATAGTGTGTCCCAAAGGATTAAGGTTGAATGTTTTGAAATGCAAGCCCTCCTCAATTCCTTTTTTATTTCTTCTTAGTTCCCATTGTACAAATGCTAAGGCACAGTTTTAGCAGAAGGTAAAAGAATGTTTACGTATAAGGCTTATGTTCACATAAAGTTGTCAGGCATCTTAGTTACTAAAAGCAAGAAGAAAAATCTCAAGCATATGATAGTTGCAAGAGTGTACTGAGTTACTAGCTTTCTGAAACTAGAATATTTTGAGTCAGAAAATACTATTCTGAAAATTTGGGTAGAATAGGCAGACTACACTAAACTAGAATGCATCCAGACACAGACCCCAGAGTTTATAAGCAAAGTGGAAAGGCAGTTACTTTTAGAGGGGAGAAACATATTTCCTGTGGATTGGCTGTTTATATTCAAAAACAGGCAGTGACTATGTTTGTTAAATGTGGTCCTTCCTATTTCCCTGTTACTGTGCAAAACAAACACAAAGCATGATGGGATTGCTTGCTGTAAGCTCAAAAGGTACAGCTGCCAAAAATTTAGCCCACATGCAAAAAATAAAGAAAACAAAAACACTTCTTTCCTCTGAGCTGCAATCCTTTCTTCTAGGCTTTCATCTATATCCAGCTGTAGGCTTGTTTTTTGGATTTAAGAAAAGTGAAGCCTCCATTGGCAAATCAGCTGTTTGGGCTACCTTCTCTTGTAACTCTGATCATTACAGCCCTATTCAAAATGCCATTTCAAATGTGAATTTCTAAAATAAGGTCATTGCAGTAAATGCTATCTCTTTGTCCTAATAAACAGAGCTAATCTTTCTTCCTTTTATCCTCCAGACTTCCAGACATCTACATTTGTCTAGGCAGACTAAGAATTTCTACAGACATTTGTCATTTGCAATCTGTCTGCAAAACTGTTCCTTGTATTTCACAACACTGCTCTTGCAAATGAGATTTTTACATAGATGTTGCTGGAAGAACTGAAATACTCTCCAGGTTTCTTTTTTATCTTCAGTAATGTGCGTTCCTTCTGCCTAATTTGTCTTCATTTATTCCTTCCATGAGCCAAAGCTTTCCAGCAATGCTTATGAGACTTTGGAACACAACCTGAATAGATCCATATTTCTAGACAGGAGGCTTTATAAAATACCCTCAATACAAAGTCTTGCTTGCCTGTAGAATCTGCTTTGGCTGGTGCTGTTCATTGCTTGGGGTGCTCTTTAATCTAGGGCTCTTAATAGTTGCCAGAAAAAATTTAGTCAGTCTCTTTTTGTGCTTGATGCACAGACACCAGATTGAGAGAAATATTATCTTCATTAGTGAAAAAGTTGTACAGAATTTGATTTCAACAGGTAACACTGCCATGAATAAGCAAACTAGGGAATTTCCTTGTCCTTTTCCCATGTAAATTGGCAGCACAAACCTGTTCTAGAACAAATTTATGGTGACCCTGATAGGGCTTTCAAAGTTAAAGTTGGTATGTAAGGAGTGGATTTCCCCCAGTGATTTTCCATGGCTGACTGGGGACTCAAACCCAGGCCACCTGACTCCTAGTCCACCACACTTGGTAACTCTAATCTAGTAAGCCATAAAGTAAATGGAATGTTTATAGAAACAAGACAGAGGGAGGGATCAGCTTGAGTAAACCACGAATCATACTTTTCTCCCATCTTTTTTCACCTAATCTGTAGATACAATTTGGTATACTGTATATAAAACTGGAAGGGATGTTCCAATATTTAGCCAATATTTTTAAAGGGATCTCTCTTAGAATCCACAAATTGTAGGCAGAGCTGGACCTAAATATCTGAGCTGGCCGTCAAATCTTACTTGAAACAGTGTTACATAGCATCTTCTACCATGGGGAAGAACACCATGAAGCCTGCAAGCCTATGTATCCCTCATTAACACAGATGAGCTATCAGGGCCCCTGAAGTCCCACAACACTCCAGAACTGCATCGCTTTTTTAAAAATGAAGACATTCTGAAATCCTTGTGCAGACTAGGAAGGGGTTAATTTGGTCACTCTTTGAGCCCCCAACTCCCAAATTTAATGTTTTTAAAATATTGTTGCCACCTTTTCTGAATGTAGTTCTTGACAAACAGAATTGGTGCCTCATCTGAAGATACAGTTTTCTAGATATTGGAGTCTGGGAACATTCCTTCAGAGTGGAGGAGATGGGAAGTGACAAAGCCAGTTATAAAGATAGCATTTCATGGTATTCATTTCTCCAGAATATTTCCTTTTAAAACACCTCATTTTTGGCTCCTAGCGTACATTTTCCCCCTTCATAAACACACTTGTATTTGGTCATTTTCTGAGAATTAGAGATTGGAATTTGTTGCAATTTAGGTACACTTATTATCTGAGCATTTGCTCCACATAAACGCAAACGTTCTTCACCATTTAGAGACCAATTTCCACTTAAATTGTTTTCATAAGTCCTTTCTTTGTTTACTTTCTTGGCCTAAGCTCTCATGAATGAAGAGCAGAGCAATATTTCAACCCTTTGGCTTGCCCCAGACTCCAACTTCCCTCCAAGGATATTTTTTATTTAGTTTTCCCTCCTCCCTCCTGCGTGTTTCCCATTCACCATGGAAACACTCCACAAAGCATAACTACAAAGATATGGAAATAAGCCACATTCTCAAAATAACTCTTCTGAGTCTTTGTGGGTCATACAGAATATCTGTGCGCCAATAAAATGGGCTGGGATGTCAAGCCCCTGGTGTACTGCAGTCTCCCCACTGCTCATTTATGTTTCCTGGTTTTTCCTCTGGCAAAACAAATTCTTAAGTAACAAGAATAAACAGGGCACTGAGTTCTTCTTTGCCTCCTCTGAGATACAAACTATCAGAGGTATACTCCTTGTATTCTCTTAAGTTAATAATTCCAGAATGAGAGAAATAGTATCTTCATTAGTGAAAAAGATGTACAGGTATCTGATTTCAACAGATAACACTGCCATGAATGAGCAAACTAGGAAATTTCCTTGTCTATTTCCCATGTAAATTGGCAACACAAACCTGCTCTAGAACTGACTTATGGTGACCCGAATAGGGCTTTCAAAGTTTAAAAAATCCAAAAAATTAAAGTTAAAAGAGATATGTAATGAGTGGTTTTACCAGTTGTACTCCCCCAGTGAGTTTCCATATTCACATGCCCCCTTTACAATTAAAAATGCATAATTTATTTATTATTATTATTATTATTATTATTATTATTATTATTATTATTATTATTATTATTATTATTATTATTATTATTATTATTATTATTATTATTATTATTATTATTATTATTATTATTATTATTATTATTATTATTATTATTATTATTATTAATTAGACTTATATTGCCACCCACTCGTCACAGCAATTCAGGGCGTCTTACAGTCAACATAAAATACAGCTTAATTAAAAACATCTTTAGCCAGCCAGTTTAGCCAAATTATTAACTTGACTTTTATCTGTACTCTTTATATTTGGTGGTGCATTACAAAAATGTTCCTTTTAGAGTATTGTGAAACCACTAAGAAGATTAAATTAGGTGAAGGTAAAGGTTTCCCTTGCTTGAAAGCCAGTCATATCCGACTCTAGGGTTCAGTGCTCATCTCTGTTTCAAAGACAAAGAGCCAGCACTGTCTGCTTCTGCAGATGTTTCTGTGGTCATGTGGCAGGTTTGACTAGACACCGGAGTGCACAGAACGCCATATGTACCCATCCCTGCTCTAAATAATGAAGAATAAATTATTTGTTCATTATTTAGAGCAGGAATGGGTACATATGGCCCTCTGGATTGTTTTGATATAAAACTTCTCTAAACACTAGTCAGTTTAGTGAATGGTAAGAGATTAGGGCAACTGTAATTCCAGATGATTTAGAGAAAACATGTACTTTGTTAAATGTCCTGGGATATTCACTGTATTTTGTGGTTATAATCAATGACTTGCTCTCTTGTCCTCAGCTTAAGTGCAGGAGAATGATAATTCTAGACTATTATGTTTACCTGTTCTTGTGTAAAACTTGGCTTTACATCTAGGGGCTGAAGGTCTCACCGAAAAAGCAGAGGGAGCCATTAGTCATGACTTAAATTATTGTTCAAAACAATGGTGTTAAAGTGTAGCCAACTTGTTGCACAATTCTATAAAGTACATATATACGGGGAAGTAAATCATACTGAAAGTGATCTTTGTGCTCATTTAACCCAATAGCCTAATACATCTATCAGAAGGTGTGACTGACTCCTCATTCTGTACCTCTTTATGCTACTGGATCTTTTTCACATGTCCTGCAATCAATGATAGTGGTACAGAACATTTTAAAACAGCATTTCCTTCTCTTTCCAGGTTTCAATTAGCCATCAGCCATCAGGAAGAGGAGCACCTTGTTTAAGATGTAAAGGGTTGTGCACTGGATTTGAACCACATTCTTGGAGGTAAATACCCTTAAATGCTAAATAGGTTTCTGCTTTGCCCTCATGTCTTTTCCCTGCTTTTAGTTCAGCTCCTGCTGTGACAATCACACAAAATCAACATGTTATGGATTTCTCTTGTAATCTTGGGTTGTCCTTAACGAATAGATCAGTCCTCCATTTCTTTTAGTAAGCTGCCACCATTTTTGTTCTTCAAATAATATAAGTTGTTCCCTTTTGTACATAGCCTCTTGCTATTCTAACCAACCACCTATTTTGTACTCTTAGTAATAGTAATCTAAGCAAATCCTCCCTTATTGACCCATTATGACTAATGGGGAACAGTCACATTATTACTCAGCTCAGTGGTTTGTGTGTAGATAACACTGATGCAAAAATAAACTACTTCCTCCCCTAGACCTCCCTTGTCACTTAACTTTGTCTTTTCAGATGGAGCTGGTTACTTTTGGTTTGTAGGCCTTGGTAGTCTCACTGTTTTTTTGCCCAAAGGTAGACATGTATAATTGTGTGTCCTTGCCTTTCTGATAGCAAATAACATTTAAGGCATTCCATTCAAAGATCTACAGTGTTTCAGCAGTGATATCATTTTTAAAAATATCACATTCCTCAAATCTCCGCTCCCAAGGGAACTTTTTGGGGAAAAAACTGTTAGCTCATTTGAAGACAAATATTTGGGCCTTCTGATGTATCCATTCAGCAGCATCACATACACTATCAGGCATGTAATGAATTTGCTCTGTTTTGACTTCAGTGGGAAAATATTTTCAGACCCAACAACCTGAGGAACACATTAAAAATGCAGCATCATTCCTGCCTATGTTTAACTTTACACAAGCACACATTTGCTTTCTCCCATTAGAAAGACATCTCTGTAGTATTCTGGCAGTGCAAAGCTGCTCCGAACTGCCACTCCTTAATGGCTCCTTCCTCTGCCTATCCATTATGTTGTTTATAATGGCTCTTGCTGAATGCTGCATCACATCTCTTACAGCTTCTTGTGTTTGGGGTAAATATTTATGTCCTAAATTAAAAGGAAATGTCAGGGTTGGTTTCCATTTCACCCGTTAGGTGACACGACTCAAAAAGAGTATTCCTTCTTCTAGTCATGAGGATTTTGAAGCATGTATCTCAAACTTCAGGGGTGTTTGGCTTTTTAAAAGTAGCATTAGCTTGTGGATACTCTGACCATTCTCTACCATAGCATTTTCCAAACTATGTTCTATGGAACACTGGTGGACTTCAATTGCCAAAAGCCTACACCAGTCCATTGGCTGATCAGTGCTTTGGGGAATTGACTTAGGCTTCTGGGAATTGAAGTCCAAAACCCAAAGGTTTGGAAACATTGCTCTCCACAATCAGGCCTTAATTACCTTAAGACTCATTCAGACATCCAGAAGAAGAAGAAAATATGGAGGAAATTGCAGGAAAGTGAGTGGCTGCCACTTGTACATAATTAGTAGTAGTTGTTGTTGTTCATTTTCAGCCAATTGTAGAATAACCAGAAAGCATTGGGTTTAAAAATGTGGCCACTTAGATGCCTCTGCCAGTTCACTGGTAGGGGCTCATCAGTAAAAATAAGAGCCCCACCTTGTACCAGCTGCTGTGTTCTTCTTTTTCATGTTCATTAATTTATCATTTCATTTTAGGTTTGATTCATAAAGCCAAATTTCCATTCACCTGTGGATTGGTAAATTAAGCTAGGTTTTCAGGAGCAAGTTGAACCCTTCCTATGATCAGAGACCATTAAGAAAGAGCTGTTCAAATTATTCCAGCTTCATTTTGCACAGAGGTTGCAGAGTTGTGGTTTTGGTCTAACAACATTATTATAGGAACACTGACCATGAGAGATGGAAGACATCATTTCTTTCCTTTGTGCAGGAGTGCTGTTGCCCTCATTTGGGTGCAACAGGAATGGAGTTACCACCACAAACTCTGGGATTTGAACTTAAATTTCCTGAGTCCTGGTCCAACACTCTGCCCACTATATCACATTGACTTCAAGTTGTTTAACATTAACTAAGTAATGTTCAGATCTAACCTGCAATGATCTATAAGGCACATGTGAGAAGGATCACATCCTTTGGGGAGGACCCTGCTGAGATTTGCTATGAGGTTCTGGGGTGATTAATTTAAAAAAGAAGGCAAGATGGGGTTGTTTTTATCATTGCCATTGTGGCAATTTTGGCAGGGGACCTGAGGAGGCAGCTTGCAAGCCACACCTTGCTCACTTTTGTAGTACAGTGGTACCTCACTTAAAGAGCATAATGCGTTCCACAGGATTGCTCTTTAAGCGAGATCGCTCTTTAAGCGAAACACCGTTGTAAGTGACCAATTGTGACTTCTGGAGGGGGGGATTGAGAACCTCAATTTAGTTGTTAAGCGAGTTTTTGGTTGGTTTTAGTTGTTGAGCGAGGTGACCATTCAGAGGAAATTCTGCTCTTTAAGTGAGCTAATCTCTAAGCAAGGTGCTTTTTATGCAAAGTTTTACTGTACGTGGAGTTATGTATGGCAATTTTGTCTACATGACAGGAATTGGATTGTTACCAAAGGAGAAAAGGACAGCTACAAAGTACAGATACCAGGCACTTTGGAATCACATTACTGATTTACAAACTTGAGCAATACCATAGAATATCATAACACACTTTTAATGAGGTTCGAACCTTCCCTTTTCTCTCAGTGTTCCCTTCTGTCCCTCTTGAAAATTACCTGGGTACACATTTCCTCCAGTTTGCTTTGAAAAGCAAGGCCTTCAAAATGCAATGACCAAATAGTTACATTGCTCGCAAGTGATGTCTTCACAAATAGGCAAAGAAGGATTTTATTTTATTTTAAGTTATTTTTACTGCATGTATAGGTTTGTTGTATGGTGTCCTTTTAAAAAGGGCTATTTGGATTTGGATTATAGTCATTGGGATACTGGTTCCATTTGCTGCAAGTGACGGTGCCAATACATCTTACTACCAATATAAAAACACACACTCAGCTTCACTTACATTATGGCGAAGCCAGAAGCACTTCCGAATAATCATGATGGTAGTAATTGCTGTTAAATTAGTGGGGCTATAGTGTATAAAATCTGAAAGATGATTCAGCAGTGGAAATAAATATGACACACAGGCTGCCTGGATCCAAGTACCTGAGACCGTATTCCAATTATTACTGAAAATTTGCAGCAACTTGGGCTGTTTCCTTTTCCTCTAAACACTTCAGTTTGGGATAAAAAAAATGTTGAGAGAGTGTAGTTTAGTGGCCCTAGGGCTTCAATTGAATGAGGTTTCAGCTTCTATTCCTGGCTTCTTCTTTTGAGTGGGTAGTGGAAGATTTAGTTGACCCAGAAAACACTGCCTGAGACATGGAAGAACCACTGCCAGTTTCATTAGAGCAGGGGTTCCCAACCTAAGGGTCATGGGCCAGATCTAGTCCACAGCACCATTTCATGTGGCCTTCCACCCCTCCAAAGGCATTTGAAAAACAAAATGGCCACCCCTTTGAAACTGTTGGGACAAAATGACTGCACTCATCATGCAGGCAGGTAGAGAGATATCTATTATTGATTTAGAAAAGTGTATTAAAAAAAATTGTGCTGTGTTTTGCTGATTATAAGCTACCCTGCCATAGCGAGTGGGCAGCAATATAAATCTAAATAAATAAATAAATAATAAAATGGTCATCCAGCCCTCAAAGCTGACTGAGAGAGCGTGACCCAGCCCCTGGCTTGAAAAGGTTGGGAACCCCTGCTTTAGAGCAGGGATGGACAGAGAATGGGATCCTCCCCAGAGGTTGTTCATTTGCAACTTTCTTCATGTTTAGCTATGCTTGCTAGGGTTGTAGTTTGACAACAATATCTAGAGTACTACATTTCACCCTTTTATTATTGGTTTAGATCAGAGTTCCTCATACTTGGGTCTTCAGGTGTTCTTGGACTTCAGTTACCAGAAGACATAGTCAGTACATCTGCTGATCAGGGCTTCTGGGAATTGAAGTCCAAGGACATCTAGAGAGCCATGCTTGAGGAAACCTGGTCTAGATAACCATTGATTTCATCCAATGTAAGGTTGTGGTGTGTTTGTTTTTTAAATTTACTACTGGAAAATGTTCTAGTGCCCAAGTTTGAAATAAGTTATTCTCAAGGGCCAGGCAAGTAAGATGTGGTAGGCTTCCACCATCACCAACCTATCTGAAAGCATACAGTCAGGAAATTTACTCACCAAAGAAATTGCTTTCTCCGTGTAAGACAAATGTTGATCCCTCCAGATGTTGCGAGATTAGTGCCTCCACAAGTTTGGCCTCAACTGTGAAAGAAATTATTCTTTGAAAAACCTTCTAAAACCATACTGTCATAACCAACATATTTTGTTACCACTCCTGGAATGCTATGTATAATTCTGATCACTGTACCTGAAAAACAATATTTTATAGCTGAAATGGATACAGAAAAGGACAACTAACCTGATCATAGGCTAAGACAGCATACACATCCCAATTTAGAAGATTGTGATGTTTGAGCTATTCACCTGAGAGAAGTAAGAGGAAACACAATGGAAATATAGAGGGTAGGAAAATTATACACATTCTAAGAAAGGATGATTTGATTTGTCAAGAGCAAATCCTGCCAGAGTAATCTTATCTATTTTTATGATCATGTAACCACCGTGGGGTGTTTTGTCAAATACTTTGCTGAAGTAAATTCAACTTTGAGAAGTAATACATAGATAACACCTCATAAATGTGTATACATTTTTGGCATCCTCTGTATATAAAAATTTGCTTCATACAGAGGAACTGAATTGTATTCCTGTTCCATAATACTACAATCAGTATCTCATTTTGAAAGGTGGGCAATTCAAGCCAAAGGAAAAGATATTTCACAAAGCGTATACTGTAATTAGATTGTAGAATCCAGCATCACAAGATGTGTTAGTAGCTGGCAGCTTGAGTGTCTTTAAATTAATTCACAGTGAATGAAGCTGTCAAGGGCTACTAACTGACCTTTAATATCAGATGCAACTAGCCTTCCTCTGTTACAGGAATTAAGCTAGTGGCCGGGTCATGCTGCCTCAGACACCTTTGGAGGCTGGCCGGTCATTTTGCCTTTCCTCTACCACATGGCACTTACTGGTGTGTTGGAGGTGGTGGTGGGGGGCACATGAAATGGTGTTGTGGGCCGCATCCAGCCCATAGCCCACAGGCTGAGAATCCCTGCTCTGTTAATTGTTGGGAGCACAAGTAGGAAGATATAATTATAATTTTGTGTCAGAAATTATTCTGGGTTGAAAGGATTTTTGCTGGTGGAGCTCTGCTCAGGAGATGCCCAAAAGAGGATCCTTTCATGTCCCCAAGATCTTTACCCACCAAAGTGGTTCCTATTTATCTACTTGCAGTTTTTTGCTTTTTGAACTGCTAGGTTGGCAGGAACTGGGACAGAGACTGGCACTCAATCCGTCATGCAGTACTCAGGTCTTGAACTGCCAACTTGCCAGCCTTCCAGCTAATAAGGCAAGCTCTCTAACCACTGAGCCACTGCAGCCCCTATAAGTAGAAAGATGCTGTTGCCTTTATGTGAACTTTTTGTGGGCCTCTTGTTAGCCACCATAACATTGTAATGCTGGACTGCTGTAACAGATTCAATTTAAAAAAAAGTCCTGTGAAAAAATATAGGGTGTTATGCTTCTGTATCCATGATGCCAAGAAACACCCAATATTGTTGCATAATATTGTGCCCACATTGCCAGCAAAAAAATGGGTACCAAGCTTGAATGTTGACAACACCAATGGTAGTGTACAATTACCCTCTTGTGCTCACTACCATTCACATTTGCTGAATAACAACCATGAAAATTGCTCTTAGTTTGGGTGATAAAGGTAAAGGTCGCCCTTGTTCAAAAGCCAGTCATATCTGACTCTAGGGTTCAGTGCTTATCTCTGTTTATAGCTAAAGAGCCAGCACTGTCTGCCTCTGCAGACGTTTCTGTGGACATGTGGCAGGCATGCTTCAACACCGGAATGCACAGAACACTATTTACCTTTCCACTAAAGTGGTCCCTATTTATCTACTTGCAGTTTCTTGCTTTCGAACTGCTAGGTTGGCAGGAGCTGGGACAGAGACAGAAGCTCACTCCATCATGCAGTACCTGGGAATCAAACTCTGAACCTTCCAGTCAGCAAGTTCAGCA
The DNA here is from genome assembly GCA_030440675.1 of Furcifer pardalis. Taxonomy (NCBI): domain Eukaryota; kingdom Metazoa; phylum Chordata; class Lepidosauria; order Squamata; family Chamaeleonidae; genus Furcifer; species Furcifer pardalis. The sequence goes on along the minus strand of CP126893.1, from coordinate 131,321,320 downwards.
TCTTAACCTCTTGAACCACTGCAGTCTTAATGACTGATGAAAAAAGCATTTAGCTTCTTGAATTTTCTCTTGATTGGTGTCTCTATGTGAATGTTACTATATGAATAGTACAGTACTATTGTCTGTAAGTGCAGACTTACTACATCTTTACCAATTTTGGTGTTGATCTGAAGTCCAGTTTCAAAGTTTTTTGTTGTGGGGCCCCCATTTTTAGAATTGCATTGCAAAATGTTGCTTTGGTCTGTTGTAGCTATAATTAACCTTGCAGAAGCTAGCTCTTTGTCCTTGTATCTCTCTTGAGAAGCCTGACAAATAAACCTTGGTGCATTTGAGATTCTCCCCCTTGCACCCCATCATGTTTATACATCCTGATAAATCCTAGACTGAATGTTTATTGTTTTATTTACAGCAATAATCATACAGCATATGCCACCAACCCAAACTTACCCTTGCCATTTTTTAGAATAGTAGCCGTGTTAGTCTGTGGTTCATGCATATCAGAAAACAAAACAAAATAAAATAAAAAACACTGTAACACTTTAAAGACTAACTGCTATATTTTTATTGTTAGCTTTTGTGGATCAAGTCCACTTCATCAGACAAAGAGTGAAACTTACAGGCATGTTCTTTATACAGTAATACCTCAGATAACGACTGCATCGGATAACGCTAAAATCGGATAACGATGCAAAATTTCTAAAGAAATTTTCCATCGGATAACGATCTGTTAGCGTTATCCGATACAGTCGTTCTTAGCAGCAGGATGGCTGGAAAGCTGAACAGGGTTCTCCGTTCAGCTTTCCAGCCACCCTGCAGCTGCGGAGGCAGGGGTGGGGTGGCTGGAAAGCTGATAGGGGAGGTCCCCCGTCGGCTTCCCCAGCCAACCCACAGCTGCGGGGAGGCAAGGGCGGGTGGCTAGGGAAGCCAACAGGGAGTCCCCGGCAGCTTCCCCAGCCACCATGCAGCTGTAGATCGGGTCCTCTGATCTCCCTGGAGCAGGCAGGGGGATCTGAGAGCCCGAAATGGGTTTTTAAATGTCTGTTTTTAAAAACCAATTTTGGGCTCTCTGACTTCCCTGCCTGCTCCAGGGAGATCAGAGGACTCAATCTACAGCTGTTACTGGGCTTCCCCGATGTCCCTAGCCAGTGGAGCAAGCCAAAATGTCAGGGTTCGAACTTTGCCGTTTTGGCTTGTTGCACTGGCCGAGGATGTTGGGGAAGCCTCTGATCTCCCTAGAGCAGGCAGGGAAGTCAAGAGCCCAAAATTGTTTTTTTTTAAAAAACGTCCTTTTTTTTTTACTCATTTCAGGTGCTCACCTCCCTGCTTGCTCCAGGGAAATTAGAGGACCCGATCTAAGCTGTTTCTGGGCTTTCCCAACGTCCTCGGCAAGTGCAGCAAGCCAAAACATCAGGGTTCGAACCCTGACGTTTTGGCTTGCTCCACTGGCTAGGGACATCGGGGAAGCCCAGAAACAGCTTGGATTGGGTCCTCTGATCTCCCTGGAGCAGGCAGGGAGGTGAGAGAGCCTGAAATGAATTAAAAAAAACCTGGACTTTTGTTTTGAAGTCTAACTGGACACTCTATCCAAGACCTGAAAGTTGCAATTCTGGAACAGATAAATTACAAAACTAGGATTGAAAGGGAGACAGCAGGAATCAAATACATCCATCTGTTAGATACCCATTACAGGGGGCTAAATATTCATGAAGGGTTTCTGGGACATTATCAAAATTGATACACAGATTGCTATATGATTTTATATTACAACCTTCCTGCCAATTCTTTTTAGTAAAACAGAAAGAAACCAGGTACACATGTTTGTTTGTTTTTTGACCCTGACATGCAGGTCACAAGTTGATCAGAGACCATAGTGGGCTTTCTCAGCAACCTTGAGATTGAAAGGGAGTCATTTAGAGTTTATCTGAATAATCTATTGTTGCTAATGGCTGTGTAAAGCTGCAATCTTGTGCTTGCTTGCCTGTCGTTTTGCCCACACCCCTTCTCCCGTTGAGCCCCTGAATTTGGTATATAAAGAACATACACTAGTACCCCGAATAACGTTATGACTTGGTTCCACAAGTCCCGTCGTTATTCGGTTTTTAACGTTGTGCGATACATTGAACACACAATGTTAAAAAAAGCCCTGTTTCCCTGGAGGCTGCAGGAAGCGAGAACATCGGGATTTGAATCCTGACATTTTGGCTTGCTGCTGCCTCCAGGGAGGTGGGGGAACTTTGGAAACAGCTTGGAGCGGGTTTCCCCACCTCCCTGGACCCGGCGGGGGGGTCAGAGACCCCAAAATTGGTAAAAAAAGTCCGTTTTTTTTTACCAATTTTGGGGTTTCTGACCCCCCCGCCGGGTCCAGGGAGGTGGGCAGACCCGATCCAAGGTGTTTCTGGGCTTCCCCGACGTCCTGAGCCAGTGCAGCAAGCCAGAATGTCAGGATTCGAATCCCGACGTTCTCGCTTCCTGCAGCATAAAAGAGGGTGGGGGGAGTTCAAAATTAGCGCACATCAGCTCTAGGGAGGTCGGGAGACCCGATGCGCGCTAATTTTGAACTTCCCCCACCCTCTTTTATGCTGCAGGAAGCCAGAATGTCGGGATTCGAATCCTGACATTCTGGGTCGCTGCACTGGCTCAGGACATCGGGGAAGCCCAGAAAAAGCTTGGATCGTGTCTGCCCACCTCCCTGGACCCGGCGGGGGGGTCAGAGACCCCAAAATTGGTAAAAAAAACATCCGTTTTTTTTACCAATTTTGGGGTTTCTGACCCCCCCGCTGGGTCCTGGGAGGTGTGGGGACCCGATCCAAGGTGTTTCTGGGCTTCCCCGACGTCCTGAGCCAGTGCAGCAACCCAGAACGTCGGGATTCGAATCCTGACATTCTGGGTCGCTGCACTGGCTCAGGACATCGGGGAAGCCCAGAAAAAGCTTGGATCGTGTCTGCCCACCTCCCTGGACCCGGCGGGGGGGTCAGAGACCCCAAAATTGGTAAAAAAAAATGTCCGTTTTTTTTTTACCAATTTTGGGGTTTCTGACCCCCCCGCTGGGTCCTGGGAGGTGTGGGGACCCGATCCAAGGTGTTTCTGGGCTTCCCCGACGTCCTGAGCCAGTGCAGCAACCCAGAACGTCGGGATTCGAACTCTGACATCCTGGCTTGCTGCACCGGCTCTGGACGTCGGGGAAGCCCAGAAACACCTCCAGAGAGATCAGAGGACCCGATCTACAGCTGCAGGGTGACTGGGGAAGCTGACGGGGACTCCCTGTCGGCTTCCCTAGCCACCCGCCCATGCCTCCGCAGCTGTGGGGTGGCTGGGTAAGCCGATGGGGGAGCCCCCCGTCAGCTTTCCAGCCTCCCCACCCCTGCCTCCGTAGCTGCAGGGTGGCTGGGAAGCTGAACGGAGAACCCCGTTCAGCTTTCCACCCACCCTGCTGCTAAGAACGACTGTATCGTGTAACGTTAAAATCGCGTTACTCGATACAAGATGTTTCCGAAAATCTTGTAACGTTATGCGGTTTTAACGATATACGGTACTCGCGTTATACGGGGTATTACTGTACCTGTAAGTTTCACTCTTTGTCTGATGAAGTGGACTTGATCCACGAAAGCCAACAATAAAAATATAGCAGTTAGTCTTTAAAGTGCTACAGTGTTTTTTATTTTGTTTTGTTTTGTTTTGTTTTCTGATATGCCTTATCTTTGCCAGTTCATGAAATATGTTCTACTAGTGCCTCAATAGTCAGCTATGTGTTTTAGAGATGAGATTTCTAATGAGATTTCTAATGCCCTTTTCCCTCTCAGGCCTCAACTGCTGGAACATGATGCTCAAGAAACTGAATGTTTAAGAAAGAGTCAGTGCTAATGACTTGAGTTCTCTGGTTTTCTTAGGGTGTTCCCCAAAACAAACTGTTAAGTAGGCAGCTTGTTTTAGGGTAGCATGAAGGGTAGAAATCTAATCAATAATTTTATTATCTGTGAAAGTGAGAGAATTATCTTTGGTTCCTAAATAAATTAACCAGCCTTTGGTACAACATACCTTGATTTATGATAGATGAGTGGTAACTGTATTCTATTCCAACTCAGGCTGCAAAATGTCTTGAAGTCTGCCCTCATTAGGAACAGACAGCTACCTGAGAGAGGTTACAGAAAACAGGGACATGTACAGTATCTCTACAGCCTAATATCTTCAGTTATCGCTTGCATGTTCTTTTTGTGTCTCTAAAACCTATTTAGGACAAAGAATTGCTTTATAGAATGGAATTTGTGGGCAGATGTTGACATGGTTTCTTGGTTCTCTGCAATGTTTTTTTTCCATTGAAGCCTTTACATGCTATTTTTACTTTATAAGTGAAATGTAATCACACTGACTCGGTGTACCTTGGAAGCATTCAGGAATCCTAAGCAAAGGCATTTGCCCTTGTTCTGTAATACTAGTCTTCTGAAATTAACTTTGGCAAGGCCAGCAGAAAACAAAAATTGTTTGTGGCTTTGGTTAGTAAAAAGGGAGCAGCCACATGACTGACCTTTGTTTGTACAATAAGAGGAAGAGGGTGTGATGCCAACATAACTAAAGTTATACCCTATTCTAATATTCTGTGTAGTTTATAGATTAAAATGCTGCTTATAAACTAATTTGTGAGAAGTATTGGCTTCCAGATCAGTTTATTACAGAGGCAAAGTACCGTGACCATGGATGACAGACTTTAGTAATGAAGTAAGGGTTTCTCTCTCTGTTGTTCATTTCTCCAGAGTATCAGTTGCTAGTTCCTCTTTGCAAAACCATTAAATTCACTATTGATTCCATAGACTTTCTTGTTGATTTACATTTCCTGGCTGTGACTGGAAGCATGCTCACCGCAGAGCTGTGAGATGTGCTCCTGAAAGACAGGCACTGTGTTTTGTATAATTACCATAATACAGAGTATTCAATTTGCAGACCTATATGTTGTGCTTTGCTTTGCATGTAGTATTTATTTATTTATTTATTTATTTATTTAGATTTATTATCCCGCCCCAATCAGGCGAAACTGACTCTAGGTGGCTTACAGAAAATTCATAAATTAAAACCTTGATGTTCAAAATTACTTAAAAATCAATTAAAAAAGAATTGAACCATGAATTTACAAATATCTAAAAGATTTAAAAAGGTTAAAAAGTTTAAAAAGATTTTTAAAAAAGATTTAAAAAGTTTAAAAGAGTGAGGGAGGGGTGGCTGTCCCATCAGATCAGCCACCCAACATGGGACCCCATATTCCTGGAGCCCCACACCTGCCCTGCCAGCCAGGTTTTTAGGCCCTTCCAAAAGGGCAGGAGCTCTGTCTGTAGACGTAACTCAGTTGGCAGGAGGTTCCAAAGGGCCGGGGCAGCCACAGAGAAGGCCCTCCTTCTGGTGCTAGAGAGATGCGCCTCTCTAGCCGATGGAATGATAAGAAAGCCTCTCCGATCCGCCCTGGTGGGACGGACAGATGTCCTTGGGACGATGCGGTCTCTTAAGTATCCTGGCCCACTACCATGTAGGGCTTTAAAGGTAATAACCAGCACCTTGAATTGCACCCGGAGACATACTGGCAACCAGTGCAGCTCCTGAAGCAGCGGTGAGGCACGAGCATAACGCCCGCACCCCATCACTACCCGAGCAGCCGCATTCTGGACCAGCTGCAGCCTCCGAATGGTCACCAAGGGCAGCCCCATGTAGAGCGCATTACAGTAATCAAGTCTGGAGGTGGCCAAAGCATGTGTGATCATGAGCAAGGAGTCCCGGTCTAGGAGTGGGCGTAGCTGGCGTATTACACAAAGTTGTGCAAAAGCCCTCCTGGCCACGGCTGCCACCTGGTCTTCAAGCAGTAGTCGCGAGTCCAAGAGGACCCCCAGATTACGCACCAGGTCTGTCTGGGGCAAAACTGCCCCATCCAGAACCAAAGCTGGCAACTCCCGAGATAGCGCAGGACCCCTTACCCATAGCCACTCAGTCTTGCCGGGATTCAGTTGTAGCCCGTTGTCCCCCATCCAGACCCCGACGGCCTCCAGGCACCTGGATAGGACTTCTACTGCATCAATTGGATCTCCACGGGCTGAGATATACAGCTGGGTGTCATCTGCATATTGGTGATACCTCACCCCGTGGGAACGGATGATCTCACCCAGTGGCTTCATGTAGATGTTAAATAGGAGAGGCGAGAGTACCAAGCAAGGTTGCTCCTTGCTGGTTTTATTTCATTATTTTCTACAACTTGCCACCATAGTATACTAACAATAGAGCAGTTAATGCTAACAAAGTACTGTACTAATCTGATAGCAATACCTTATTGGGGATACCTAGTTGCCGGTGTCCTAGGTATCACTAATAAAGTATTGTGCTTCTCTCTTTCTCTGGAGTAGGGGTTCCCAACCTTTTCAAGCTGGGGGTAGGGTGACGCTCTCTCAGTCAGCTTTGAAGGCTGGATGGCCATTTTGCACTGCCTGCACAATGGGAGCGGTCATTTTGTCCCAACAACTTCAAAGGAGATGACCATTTTGTTTCTTGAATGCTCTTGGAGTGATGGGGGCCACATGAAATGGTGCTGTGGGCCGGATCTAGCCCATGGGCCTTAGGTTGGGAACCCCTGCTCTGGAAAGTCACAGTTGTTCATCTTTAGTGTAGGAATTTTCTAACTAAAATACCAGGAAATTATGCATTTTGTGGTGTAACACATTTATGCAGCTGTGAATACTGAAGTGACAGCATTGGATGTTTTGACTGTAGTAATCAGATTTGCATAATTATGTTTGAGAAATCCTTTAAAATTTCATGTAACCAAAAGTTCTGCTTCAGACAGCTTAGCAGCTATAATTCCCAACAGCATAAAAGGAACACTCGGTCATATTGCCCTGTGGCTTTTCCTCCAGACCCCTGCAGTGTAGATTTTTAAAGTTTATATTCTGTACCATAGCAAATCCCTTAAATCCACAGATCACTAACTTTCATCTCCAGGCTGTACTCTTGCCAACTTAAGGTCTTTTCTCCTGTGTCATCATCCATTTTGATATTCAACCTTCAAGTGTTTTCCCTCCCTAAGTTCACTCTTGAGCTTCCCAAAAACATGTGGTCCTGCTTATATGAAAGGATGACCTCATTTTTCTCCCACAGGAAGATATGCAAGTCATGCAAATGCAGCCAGGAAGATCACAGTCTGAGCTCTGATGCTGAAGATGATCGGAAAATTGGCCGTTTGCTCTCTGATTCAAAGTATTCTTCACTAACTGCCCGGGTGAAAGGAAGCGATGGTGTTCGCATCTACAAAAGGAACCGCATGATCGTCACTAATCCTATAGTGTCTCGGAAAGATCCAACATTTGACACTGTAACATATGAATGGGCTCCACCTGGACTTACTCAGAAGCTGGTAAGATCACTGGTCAAAATGTACATACGCTGGTAAGACTATTCATCAAAATAGAAATTAATTGTACCGTTGAAACATTCTAAAGCAAGAAAAGAGCCAAAAAGATGTGATGAAATGTAGAGCTTTTGCTCCCCCTCCCCTCCCCATTATTTTGTGTAAGTTCTTCCTGGCAAACACTCATGCACCTGCCAGTCAGTAGCATCACGGACCATGTGACAAGGTTTTAACCTGGAAAGAAGAGAGGAAATGACTTCTACTTCTCTCATTAGCAATCAAGTTGGCCACTGTGTATTTTCATTGAATTCTTCTTCTGTGTCTAGGCCAGACATGAAACTGCCAAAATGAAGGTACCTTTTGGTGAGTCCATTCTGCAGTTCCTTTGGCCTGGCCTAGAGCAAGAAAGATTAGCCAGCAACACAAGGTTACTGTTACCAGGGTACGCCCAATTGTGGTTCAAAAATACCACAATCTTCGAAGAGGCTCTTTATGTGTACCCGTACCATGTGTGTACCTGTATCATGAAGACTGTCCTGAGAATAAAATGCAGTGGCCCTTCATCTGCCTTCCACATCGCAGCATGACCCCCTTACCACTGATCCAGTTCTACAAGAACTTTCTGGTCCTGAACCCTTTTGACACATAAAGCCCTCCTCAGCCCCAGGCTAGTATTGTTTTAGCTGCTGCCCTTCATCAAGATGGATTCAAGTGGGATTTAATCCACTTGGGGGGCCATCACCCTTCCCTGTGGACTTCGGCACCTAAGGCCATTAGTCCTGAGAGTTGTCAGGTTAGTTAACTGCCACCTGACACTCGGCGTTGAGTCGCTGGCAGTATGGGCTACTCTATTACTATAGCAGGATAACCTGGCCAGACTTATTATCCAGTAAATAAAAATGAGTGTTTTGCATTTTTGCTTTAAAGAAGTGAATGTATTGAGACTGTCTCTAGATATCTGGATATAATTTATCCTATTGAAAGAAAGGCATATCGTGCCTGAAATGTGTGCCACATCTCTATCACTGGCCCCACTGAAAGCACTAATTAGTGTGGATTGTCTGTGATAGGGTGGCTGGTTGCCAAAAAATACAAAAGTGTTACCGTATGTGGCAGGCTACCTTGGGGCCTCAGTCTTGGTCTGCAATTCAAAAATGGCTCATTTAGAGGTTTTAGGCACCCTTGAAAGCTAAACAGCAAAAAGGAATGTGATCAATCTTTCTTCCCAACAGTGTTATAGAAACCAAAGGGAGGCAGAGAGACAAAGCAGCTAATTGAAAGATCCTTTGTAAGCCAGATTGCAAGACTTTATGGAGATAATGCTGTTCACAGTCTTACACTTTATCAACATCCAAGGGTTTTTTTAAGCATAGGTCTAGTAGTTATTCAAGCTGTGGCTTCTGGAACAAAAAGACTCCTGAGCCAAGCTGTTAAGGCAACAGTCAGTAAATCCATTGCAGACAATAAGTACTGTATATCGAAAGCCAGCATGTCTGAAGCTTCTCTGTGGCTGAGTTTCTAATCACTGCTCTTCCTTCCCATTTCACCACTCTAAAGGTAAAAGTTTCCCTTGTTCGAAAGTCAGTCGTATCCGACTCTAGGGGTCAGTGTTCATCTCTTTTTCAAAGCCGAAGAGCCAGCATTGTCTGCTTCTGCAGACGTTTCTTGAGCTCAGAGAACAGACATTTTAACTATAGGTCAATTTTCTTATCTGTCCTTGGCTACCATCAGGTATAGAAATAGTAGAGAGAGAGAGAGAGATTCTTTACAGAAGAAAGCATGGTCCTGGATTTGCTTAGGTGACCTTCTAATATTACAGTTCAGCTCCTATTGACATGTTTGTAAAAGTTCATTGACGTTTGAAAGGAATTAAGCTGGGATTCTTTGGATATCTGTCAATCTCCTATTGCATGCTGTAATCCCAAATGCATACAGTTACTCAGTAGATATGATAGCAGTGCATTGGGAAGTCCAAGGATTTATAACCCTCAATCTCAAATGTTTCATTACATGGCTAGGATGTTGAGCTCTTCTCAATACTGTACCTCTAAAATCCTTTTTTTGGGGGGGGATATTTGGGTTTCTTCAATGAGATGGAAGGCAGGAGATTACTTTCAGGTAAACAGAACATTAAATCTCTTTATTTCTTTTCTAACACATTTAAAAACATATTTTGGGATATACTGATAAAAAAATTTTTAAAAAATACTATGAATAATCCATCTGATTTAGGCTAGAATATTAGTTGCACCCTACATGGAATTTGGAAACATAGTATAACTGCTCCATTTACTTTTGAACATCTGGAATATGGCTTGCTATAGTGTCAGAAACAAGTGTGGGTAGTACCTTTATTAGATCATTAAACATTTAATATTTTATCAGGCTGATAAAAAATATTGTCCATGCTTGTTTTTAAATGCTGAACAAGTTCGTCATGGAAGATGGTCATTTGGGAAAGGCAAAGCAGTCACACAAGGAAGTCTTGGGCTTCCATTTTGCAAACAAGGCATATTGGCCATCTGGAAAACTGAAAATCACATTCAGCACACCACTTGACACTCCTGCTTTTTCATTGAGAAAGCCTTCTCTTTTGCCATTTCATTATCTCCTCCTTCCAAATGCATAAAAATGTCTACTAGAGTTATACTCTTATGCATCTGATGTGGGGGTTGCAGTATTTGAAAACTGATGCCAAGTTAAACTTGCTAATTTTATTTATTTGTTTGTTTGTTGGATTTATATAACTGCCTTTTTCGCCTAAGCGACCCAAGGCAGCTCACAACATCAGCCAAAACCCATATCCACTACCAATTAAAACCAAATACTATAAAACTATCTAAAAACATCCATAAAACCTCCCCAAATCCCTTAAAAAAGGACACCTGGGCAGGAGTAAATAAGAACCCCAGGCAGGGCAAAATAAGCCAGTAGGGCTGGGTTGTGGTCCCAGTTGTACCTCATACCTGCTGGCATAACCATGTTTTTAAGGCTTTCCTGAAGGGAAGCAACTCTGCCTGGAGGTGCATTTCAAGGGGCAGCAGAAGTTCCAAAGGGCCAGAGCAGATACCGAGAAGGCTCTTCTCCTGGTCCCAGTGAGATGTGGCTCCCTAGCTGATGGAACCACTAGGGAGCCCCTACGGTCTGCTCTCATAGGATGGATCAAAAACCTTGGGGTGATGTGGTCTCTTAAGTATTCTGGCCCACTACCATGAAGGTTGTCACCAAAGCCAAACCGAGCTGCGGCTAGTGATCGCTAGCCGCAACTTGGTTTGGCTTTGGCAACAATTCCCCCCCCCCGCACGGGGGGAGGATTGTTGCCAAAGCCAAGCCCGGGTGGGCAATCGTGCACCCGGGCAGGGCTTGCCATGGCCGAAACTAACCCCAACCCCACGGGGGTGGCGAGTTCAGCCAAGCCGAGCCGGGGCAGGCAATCGCGTATCCGGGCTCAGTTTGCCTTGGCTGAAATGTCCACCAAGTGATGTCGGCCAAGCCGAGCCCGGACGGGCGATCACCCATTTGGGCTCAGCTCGGCCTGGCCGAATTCACCACCCCCTGCACGTGTGTGTGTGTGTGTGTGTTTGGCCAAGGTAACCCTTGGCTGGGTGTGCGATTGCTACGGGGGTCGCATGCCCAGGCAAGGGATCAGAGCGGGGGTGGGGGTGGTGGATTGGGTCCATTCCACCCCTCCCCGCTGTGATCCTTTGCTTGAGCGTGCGACCCCCATAGCAATCATGTGCCCGGGCAAGGGTTGCCTTGGCCAAAATCACCACCCCATGCAGGGGCGGGGAATTTGGCCAAGCTGAGCCCGGACGGGCAATCGCCCATCCGGGCTTGGCTTGGCCAAAATTACTACCCCCTGGACGGGGGGGGGGTGTTCAGTCTAATCCACCACCCCCGCTGTGATCCTTTGTCTGGGGGCGTGACCCCCATAGCAATCGCACGCCCAGGCAAGGGTTGCCTTGGGCAAAATCACCACCTCCTGCATGGGGGGGGGGGTTCAGCCAAGGCAACCCTTGCTCGGACATGCTATCGCTACAGGGGTCGCGTGCCCAGGCAAGGGATCAGAGCGGGTGGTGGTGGATTGGGTCCATCCACCACTCCCGCTGTCAAGGCTTTTTTTTAGCATTGTTCGATGTATGCATTTTCGGAAAAATCTTGTATCGAATAACACGATTTTTAACGTTATCCGATACAGTCGTTCTTAGCAGCAGGGTAGCTGGAAAGCTGAACAGGGTTCTCCGTTCAGCTTCCCAGCCACCCTGCAGCTACAGAGGCAGGGGTGGAGAGGCTGGAAAGCTGATGGGGGGCTCCCCTGTCGGCTTCCCCAGCCACCCCACAGCTGTGGAGGCAAGGGCGGGTGGCTAGGGAAGCCGACAGGGTGTCCCCGTTAGCTTCCCCAGCCACCCTGCAGCTGTAGATCGGGTCCTCTGGTCTCTCTGGAGCAGGCAGGGGACACGATCCAAGCTGTTTCTGGGCTTCGCCGACGTCCTCAGCCAGTGCAGCAAGCCAAAATGTCAGGGTTCAAATCCCGACATTCTGGCTTGCTGCACTGGCTGAGGACATCAGGGAAGCCCAGAAACAGCTTGGATCGGGTCTCCCCACCTCCCTGGACCCGGCGGGGGGGGGGGGGTCAGAGTCCCCAAAATTGGTAAAAAAAATGGATGTTTTTTTTACCAATTTTTGGGTCTCCGGACCCCCCCCCCCCCCGCCGGGTCCAGGGAGGTGGGGAGACCCGATCCAAGCTGTTTCCAAAGTTCCCCCACCTCCCTGGAGGCTGCAGCAAGCCAAAATGTCAGGATTCAAATCCCGATGTTCTGGCTTGCTGCAGCCTCCAGGGAAACAGGGCTTTTTTTAACATTGTGTGATCAATGTATCGCACAACGTTAAAAACCGGATAACGACGGGACTTGTGGAACCAAGTCATAATGTTATCCAGGGTACTAGTGTACTAGTGTATTAAAAATCTGGTTGCAAGGATTAAAAGAAAGCCAAGAGTTGCCCTAGCTCAGTGATGGCAAACCTTTAGAGATCGAGTGCCCAAACTGCAACCCAAAAAACACTTATTTATTGCAAAGTGCCAGCACAGCAACAGGGGAGGAAATAAACACTCCCATTGGGCTGCTGGACAGAGGGGTGGTGCAAACTCTGTGCTGGGGTGAGGGAGGAAGTGCTCCCATTGGGCTGCTGAGCAGAGGGGTGGGGTGAACTCTGTGTTGGGTGGGAAGAAGTGCTCCCATTGGGCTGCTAGGCAGAGGGCATGGGGCAAAGTCTGTTCTGGGGTGACTGCATGGGTGTCCACAAAGAAGACTCCAAGTGCCACCTCTGGCACGCATGCCATAGGTTTGCCAGCATTGCCCTAGCATGCTGGTTCTGCATGAATAACATAAAATTGTGGCAACATTCTAAATAGGCCAACAGGTTTTTGTTGCTTAGGATGTAGAAAGAAGTAGCAATCAGAAATATAAGCAAAACTAGATGTAATAAAATGCACCAAGCTTGTATTTCATATGTCAGTTCAGTACTGAAAGCTTATGATATTAAAATAAGTGGCAGAAGCAAAGTGGTTTTAGCAAGCTTTTGCAGACTTTGTGCTTTCTTATTTTAAAAAATAAAGTACCTTAACAATATATGCATAGCACCTTGTGAGCATGTATTCACAACTAATTCTTAATGGATGAGCTGAGTTACTGGGAGATTCTTATTTGGGTGTATGCAATTAGATTATATTGCTGACTTCGGGAGGTTCCATATCTGGTTCAAACATGGACATGGTCAGCAGCTAAGACATGGAGTCCCCAATTCTAAAGAATTAAAATAAATTCCTCTCTTGACAAATCTGGAATCATGAGTACTCTTTATAACTGGGAAAATGGATAAATGTAGATCTCTGCTAAGTGATAATTAAGGAGTGAAGATTTATATTTAGCCCTCCCTCATCAATGGGAAATAGTTGATAGTTTGAATGTCTAACATCAGTAGAAGAAGGCTTAAATGTACTCCATGAATGTGGTCTGAAGGATGACCAAAAGTGGGAACAAGAGAAAACTAGATTGTGGAACCAGCTACTGGATTGCTCTACTACATCTAGTGGAGAACCTCGAAGAGCAAGAAGGAATTACTTAGAAGGAGCATCATCTGGTTCTTTCGCTGTTGCAAAAGCGAGAAACAACTGAACTTTTTTAATTAATATTTTTATTGATTTTTAAAAGAAAAGTTGACAATACAAACAAAAATTCATAATTCATTACATACCAATACAATAACCAAACACCATAACATACAAGAAAAAAAAGAAAAGAAAAATACCTTTCCTCCCCTCCCTCTTCCCCCTCCCCCTCCATTAAGATAATTTCTCTACATCATTTAAGATAGTCCCTTTTTTAACAACTTTATAATATACAGTATAACCCTTTATATTTTTAATTATATTTTTAATGAATATATATTTTATTCTTAACATTCTAGTAGTGTATAAACTTTTACCTCAAATACCAACTGAACTTTAAAAGCACCTAGGAAGTTAATTTTTAAAGAAGGTTGAATATGGAACTATATTATTAGAATTTTGTAAAAAGGATTTAAAGACTTTGGGAAGAAGTGACATTTAAATGTTGTGAAGAGGATCTAAAGAAGAATTAATGCTGACATTAGTGAGATTGGTTAATATACTTTTTTAATTTAAAAAATTTAGACAAAAGCATAGATAGTCAGACAGATTGATCTTACAAAGCTTCCACCTTCCTTCTCTAATGTCCTTTGTTAACTAGTGTAAGTGCTTGAATTGCTGCTCATGACATAAAAAATGCTGCTTTGTTTGGGGGCAAAGCCTCCTTCTCAGCTAGACTTTGCTTAGTTTCAGGAGAAACTCTTGGCTTGATCTGCTTTGTCATGTTCTTCAAGGTCCTCTATGGAGAGCCCTCTCAGTCAGTAGAAAGGAAGGAGATGAAGGGAGAGCCACTTTTCAATGCTGCAAAGCCAGCAATTATGGCATGGTCCAGCTCTTCCCCACTCTGCTCCAGGCCATACTGCTGAGCCTTCCATTGTGGTCTCTTCCTCCTCTTCCCTGTTCACTGCTTGCAAATCTTCTCTGTGTCTCTGCTGGCCTCCATTTTGTGGGAGTTTCCTTTGGTGGAAGTTTCCCCCTGCCATTCTGTTCTTCCTACTCCTTTGGATCTCTCCTACTTCCCACCTCTAAGGGAGAGTACACTCCTAGATGGTACCCAAGAGAAGGGGCCCACCCCATGCTCACCAGATAGCCTTGACAGAGAGCTCTGCCAGTGGGATGTGGAGACAGACCCTACATGAGTGCCCATGCTCATCTTCTCAGTATGCTAAAACAGATTGCATTTTTGCCTCTTGGAAAAATGCAAAATGGAAGATTCCTAAGGCAACCTGTGAGGTAACTATACAGCTCTTTTCCTTGCAACCTGCCAGTGTATAATCTGTAGATTTCCTGCTGAAATTCATGGCTGGGCAGCATGCCGTGGTTTATGTCACATATTTTGTTAAATTAATTTATCTTATCAAGGATATATATTAAGAAAACTAACAGTAGTAGAGTTCATCAGACAACGGCTGGCCAAGTTGGAAATGAATTGGATGCAGCTGGAAGATGGTTTTCTGAAAACAATTATTATGTGAACAATCCACATAATAATGTCTTTGTCTCCCCAGTTCCTCTCTTAAAAAGAAATTATCAGCTCTGACAAATGTTAATTCAGAATGAGACTAGCTTGTTGTTTCCTAGCTAAGAATAAAAAAAATCAACAGCTAGCCAATTGCTGACTAACTGTTGTTACAAAATTTGCAAAACAGCCTCCAAATCCAAAGAAGCTTTTTCTCAGCTTTTCTTGCCAACATTGGACAGAAAGTATGATTAATGAAATAGCAGTGCTGTAAGCAATCCTTTGTTGCAAGATCTTCCTTATATGAACAGAGAAGAACAGAAGGGGGGAAATGCACTGAAGATGTTAAGGTGTAAGGTCAGGAAATTCCTTATTACGGTTGGATTAAGTGTCTTTATACTAGAAACCCAATAAAAGACATTCCAGACAGCCTACAACCCAAAACATTTTTTCATACTTCCCCTTAGGTACATCCTTAAATAACTATTAATATCAGGTCCAGGAGTTGTCTGTGTGCTTAGTTTTATTTTGTAAGGCATAACTACTAGAGCAAGCTTGCCTTTTTAGTGGCCTTTAGCCAAATAAATGTTGGCAACTACTTGAAGGCAATCTTTCATAAATAGGAAGCATATCTCCAGGCACGTACTTAATGTTTGTGATGCACTAGGAATGAGTGTTAAGGATATGTAACTGGAGACAAAGGCTAAGAAAATCCATGCAATGTTGGTGTACAGAAGGGAAAGTTGGACAATGGAGAAAGCTAACTGGAAGGAAAAAAAAAATTGATTCAGAAATAAATTGATTCATACAAGGACAAGAGCAGACAGAAGAAAGACCAAAGATAAAGGAGACTGAAGTTTTGAGCCCAACCTTGAACTTTTTGCAGTTACCTGAGCTATATTGGCACACTTAACCTGCTAAATCTCTAAAATGTCAAACAGATAATGAGTTACCTGTAATTTGATTTTTAATATGAGAATATTATATTACAGCATTAACATGAGTGGGAATGTCACCTCTTTTTGGATGTAATGAATCATGTTTTCTATTTGTCTTCTGAAATATTTTTGAAGAGCATTTTAAAGCGTTTTTTTAAGAGAATTGGTTTTTGTCATTCTCTTGTCAATTTTAACCTTAGAAGGTCAAGTAGTAAAGATGAAGCTAAAGTACTTTGGACATCAAATGAAAAGAGAGGATTCACTTGAGAAAGCCTTGATGCTGGGAAAAGTGGGGGGCAAAAGAAGAAGGGGGCAGCCAAAAATGAGATAGCTAGATGGTATTGTAGATGCAATGGGCAAAGCGCTGGGCAGGTTGAGGAGGATGGTGGAGGACCTGGCAGGCAATGGTCCATAGGGTCTCAAAGGGTCGGAGTCAACTGTGTGACTGTGTGATTGAACAAAAATTAAAAGGCAATGGGGAATTAAAAGGAATGGCTAGAATCCTGTTGTACAGTTATACTTACAGATGGCAAACAGATTTAACAGAATTACAGATGTAATTCAAATCATCATCTCCACTTGGGTTTTTGGAAACATGCATGAGTTGGTGCACAGTTGGATATCCTTACGAGTCTTAGCGTTATCCAGCTTTTAACGTTATGCGATCCATGTCTTGCATAATGTTAAAATCCTATGGGATGAATCGCATTACGTTAAAACTCCATAGAGATACATTGTAACTGGCACAGGCTTCAGCAAACGTTATGTGATACATCCCATAGGATTTCAATGTTATACAATGTATTTTTTTTTCAGATTGCTTAACTTTATGCGGTTTTATCGTTATCTGGGGCAAATATTATCCGAGGTATTACTGTATGTTGCTACATATCAGAAGAACCAAGAGGAATCCTAGTTTGTTGTTACATTTCTGTTTTAATTAGAGCAAAACAACATGGTTACGCACAACTCATTTGTCTGAAATGTTTGGGTAGATGTTTGCAGCTTAAACTTTCTGATAGAAAGCCAGAGTCCAGGCAGCACATCTCAAAGTCAGATCACTATCTCTCTCTCTCTCTCTTTTTTTTTTTTAGTCAAAATGCAGTGTGCCTTCATACCAAGGCACCACTTCCTCTTATGCACAGATGATGGAAAGAAGGAGGAGGATGCAAAAGATTTCCTAAATAGTATACAGTTGTACCTCGCTTAAAGAGCATAATGCGTTCCATGGGATTGCTCTTTAAGCGAGTTTGCTCTTTAAGCGAAACACCATTGTAAATGACCAATTGTGGAGGGGATTGCGAACCCTGATTTATTTGTTAAACGAGTTTTTGGTTGGTTTTATTAAGCAAAGCAAACATTCAGAGAAAATTTTGCTCTTTAAGCGAGTAACTCTTTAAGTGAGGCGCTCTTTATGCAAAGTTTGACTGTATATCTAGAAACAATATAGTTATTGTGATCATTTATTAAAATATCTATATAGATCACAAAACCTTAGAATGGGGTAGAAACAAGAAATCAATTTAAATAATTGAGAGGTTCAGAACAATACAAAACAGTGACAGGGATGTCCAAACTTTTCGGGCTGCAGGCCAATCACGTGGTTGAGCATACCGGTCATGTGATTCTTCCCATCCGGAAGCAGAAGTAAAATATGCATGCACGTGTGTAGAATTTTCATACACACTTTATTCCCGCTTCTGGGAGTGGCGAGGGTGGTGGGGGTCAGATAGAATGATGTCACGGGCCATATGCAGCCCACAGACTGTAGTTTGAATGTCTCATTTTAAGACATACAAAGCTATGAATACTTTAAATAAATACTTAATAACAGAACCTCACAACTTATGTGTCAGAGACCTTGGGCCTTCAAGCCTATGGTAAAAATCATTTTTTGCTAACTCCTTGACTAACAGATTAGATTCCATGGTTGTTTACTTAAAAGAGGATGTACCTAGATAGACTCCTGCAAAGTCTGGCTGCATACAGAAACTTTGCAGGGGAGCTACAGTTTTGTGTAGTGAAGTTGAAGGCCAAGATTCAGTAAATGAGTTCTTATTAGCAAGTGCAACACCCTGGGATTCTACTGTAAGGCAAAAGCCCAAAAAACTAGAAATATCTCTTTTACTATAATGCATCAAAAAGAAGGATATGTTGGATTTGTTCCTTTGTATTTGGTATGTTTTTTATTTACTTGTTGCAACTGTATGCTTCTTTATTTACTTTTTTCTTTGCCAACCAGGCTACTCAGTATATGGAACTGATTTCAAAAGAAATGCAGCCAGTCGCTGGTACAGAAGGCGCTTATTATCGTCGCAGGAGGTTGATGAGACAGCTCCCCATCTATGACCAGGACCCCTCTTGTTGCCGGGGCCTTTCAGAGAGTGAATTCAAGGTGATGGAAGACTTTGTAAAGAAATACAAAAATGAAGCTCTTGGCGTTGGAGAAGTTGCACTGCCCGGTCAAGGGGGAGCCACCAAAGATGACGGTAAACAGCCTGACAAAAACGTTCCTGCAAGTAAGGAAGCAGTTTCAACAAATGGAACACTGGCTGATGTGCCCAAAGGACAGGAAGTGGTAAGGATTCAAACGTGAGAGGGGAGGGGTTAGAAACGTAATGTGTTTCTTCTGTTGGTTTTAAAATTTTTATACAGAGTATTTATACCTCATTCTATATTACAAAATATTATGGCAGAGTACAAAAATCATAGAATAACTGAGTTGGAAGGGGCCCATGAGGCCATCAAATCCAACCCCTGCTCAATGCAGGAATCGAAATCAAAGCAGATCTGATGGATCCAATTCTCTCTCGAATCCTTCCAGTGTTGGCATGCTCACCACCTCTCAAGGCAGTTAGTTCCAATGTCGTACTGCTCTCACCATTAAGAGATTTTTCCTGATATTCAACCTATATATGGCTTCCTTTAGTCTCAGCCCATTATCACATGTCCTGCACTCTAAGATGATGGAGAACAGATCCTGCCCCCCTCCCCTTCGTGGCTCTTTCTAGTATTGGGGAAACTCTATCATATCTTGAATCCTGGTCAAGATCCAACTCACATTGTTCTGGCTTGGTAAATGTAAAGGTCACCCTTGCTCAAAAGCCAGTCATATCCAACTCTAGGGTTCAGTATTCAGCTCTGTTTCATAGCCGAAGAGCCAGCGCTGTCTGCTTATGCAGACTTTTCTGTGGTCATGTGGCAGGCATGACTAGACACCGGAGCACATGGGATGCTGTTTACTTTCCCACCAAAGTGGCCCCTATTTATCTACTTGCAATTTCTTGCTTTTGAACTGCTAGGTTGGCAGGAGCTGGGACGCTTCCAGTCACCGACTTAGCCACTTGAGTCACTGTAGTCCAGCAGTTTAACCACTGTGTCACCTGAATCCTGAATGAAATTCTAAAGGCACAAGTGAAAACAATTCCAACAAGAAATAAAAAAGAAAGATAGCCAAAAAAAAAAGGCCAATGTGGTTTCACAAAAAGCTCAGAGTAAAGCTAAATATCTCTGGTACAGGCATTGTTGCCATAAGAGAGATCGTCAACCAGATCTCAGCGCTTTTCTATTTTTGTCATCACCAACACTTTGAATTTGGTCTGGGCATGTATTGGCAGCCAGTACTATTTCTCTAAAAGCAGTATTGTGTGGTTTCTTTAAAGTATATTTTCAACAGTGCATAGCCTCACTGTAGTTGGGGGGGGAAAGGGACTGCGGTGGCTTAGTGGCTAAGAAGCTCGCCTTATTAGCTGGAAGGCTGGCAAGTCAGCAGTTCGAGATCTGGGTATTGCATGACAGATGAAGCGCTGGTCTCTTTCTCAGCTCCTGCCAACCTAACAGTTAGAAAGCAAGAAATTGCAAGTACTGTAGATAAACAGGGACCACTTTGGTGGGAAAAGATCTTAGGGACATGAAAGGCCCCTTATTCGGGTGTCCCCTGAGTGGAGCTTCTCCAGTAAAAATCCTTTCAACCTAGAAAGCACCTCTGTATGCTTTTGACAGGATAAAAAGGTTTTTAAAAAGAGGTGGAAATGTCTCTTTTCCAAAGCAAAAGGAGTGAGGAAAGGTAAACTTTGAGGTTAGACATTGCAAGCATATGAGCACAGAGCCTAGTTCTTTTCCTCTAGTGGAATTTTTCCCTGATGGCATAAAAGTCTGCAGCGGAGGGGCTGGGTTTTCACTGAGTATCTCCCCCATCCTGGCACTATATGAGTAGCTGACACTGCCCTGTCCTGATCCATGCCTGTGGAGTAGAAAGTTGGGGGGGGGGGGGCATAAAAGGAACTTTTTTCTTCACTGTTGCATTACATATTGATTAAAGCAGTAGCTAAGTCTGGCCAAGAATTTGTGTCCCCCTCCCTCTCCTGTCTGGCAAAACAGCTTATTAGCTGAAGGAAAAGGCTTCCCCTGGCAGCATTCATGAAAACCATCTTGGCTCAGAAAGTTTATTTTGACTGCAAATTCTTTGCTCCCAGTAAATACATATTGGTGGTGTTTATTTTCCTGAAGAATGTACAGTTGGGGGGGGGGGTAATGCAGGCACCAGTGGAAAAGTTATTTTGAAATAATAATAGTAATAATAATAATTACACAAGCTCCATTTATGCAGATGATCCAGACTTCCTCACTCTGAGGCCGATCTGCATAATTAAACCAAAGGCTTTTGCATTTCAAAAAATAGTTATGTTTGTGTAGACTAGTAAAATGTCCTCCCTATGAATAGTCTTTATCTGTTGTTAATCTTCTTCTTTCATGTCTAGATGAGATTTGGAACTGCCAAAATGAAGCCACTCTCTTGGCTTTGCCCTTGGTCAAACTTAAATCCTCATGTTTCCAGTAGTAATTGGCAGACCAGCAAATGAGCCAGATTCTGTATCTCTCCACATTTACAGAATGTGTTGTCTGCCAGCAGCACCCACTTGAGCATGTTGGTCTCACATTTAAGCATTCCAACTCTCAGCCTATTAAGGGTCCTCACAGTGACATAGCGGAAATTGTGTTCTTTAACTATAGTCTCCTTTAATATTATACCATTTCCAATGAGCTCCTCCCTTCATATTCTAATTTGGTTTTGCTGTTATAGCCTTCAAGTCATTTCCAGCATACAAAATCCCTTATTAAGATTTTCTAGGTATGGGGCTCTGGTCATATGATGACACCAGTCTGTTGGCTGATTTGACACCACCACCCCCGGTCTTAATTTTAATCTTACAATTTTGATCCTTTTAACTTGTTGAATTTTAAAAATTCTTTTAGATCCTTTTAACCTAATTTTTTTGGGGTTTATGGCCATTGGTGAATTTTTTACTCTGGGATTATTATTTTAATGTGCTCTGTGAATAAGGTGGTATATAAATATGAAAAATAAATAAATAAAATATTGGATGTTCAGGTAGTGATTTTTTTCTTTGCTGCTACACACACCTTGTGAGTTTCAGTGGTCAAAAGGAGAAGATCCTAGTCTGACACTCTATCCACTATATCATACAGGCTTTCAGCAGCTGGATTAGTCTAGGTGTAATTTAGTAAATATATTTCTGGCACTTTAAGAGGATAACAAATTTCATAGAAAAATAACTATTGAAAATAGATAAATAAAGCTATTCCCATAAGGAATCTGAAATCCTAATTCTTCCTTCCCCACTCCATTTTCTAGTTATTGTGGATATATGTTGATTCTTAGCAGGAAATTTCCAATCAAGCTATTGAATTTTTGAGATGTTTAGAACTATGGCTATGCTACTTTTCATTGCTTTAGAAGATTATAGGGTTTGGTGAGCTGTATTAAGAATTTAGAGTTTAGGTCATTCAGCATCTTCATTATAATGAAAAATCTTACAAGCAACAGGATTTTGGCCAATGTTTCCTAGGAAGTATTGTCTTCAAATAGATGAAGTACAGTAGAATTAAGGTAGTAATTTTAGCTTCAATTTGTTTTCAGAACCACTTATTCATCTTTCCTGGTGCCCCTTAAATTTCACACCCAACATTGCATTTTCACCGAATGAGTCCTCCCCTCAAAACAGTTTTATTCACTGACTAGCTTTCACATCCATACATATTGAGAATACCATCATATGGATTATTGTGGCCTTGGTCCCCAGTGAAATATCCATACATTTAAGGACATATTTTAGTTCTTTCATAGATGTCCTTCCAAATTTCAATCTTCTGATTTTTGGTAAGGTGTAGTTTCCATTTTAGTTGATGTTCAGTTGTAAGAAAAAGTCACAAATTGTTCACAGTGGTCTTCATGACTACACCTTTCACAATAAATCATTCTGGCTACACTATGTCTGCATTCCAATCAAAACTCTTTATAAAAAAATTTGAAGCAACCTCACTAGGTTAGCTTCTAGAAAATATCCTGTAGCATTTTAGATAGCTGAATAGTCAGATAACAAGAGAGAAGATAATAAATTAAACTCATAGAATTGGGATTATATTAATGAGTTTGATGAGTTTGTATAGTCTGATGAGTTTGTATAGGAATTGAAGCCTTCAGTCTTCTTGCTTTACTCTGTAACTCTAGCAAATCAAGGCTATAGTTATGAATATCTGAGATAAAGGTGAACAAGATAAAGGTCTATACTGCTAAATGGGGAACAGAAAAAACCCAAGGCATTCTACTGTCTGAAGTAAAGACTATCCAGCTCTATATTAAAGTCCAGGATTTCCCATCACAACTGAAAGAGCAGGGCTAGTGGAAGGGGAGGTACAGGACATGCTGCCTAGCATTAGGATCTTTCTTCCAACTACTTGCTGCTATCTCTCAGCATCTGCTGCTTGAGGTAACTATCCCACTTTGCGTAGTTGGAATAACTTGACAGAGAAATGGGCATATTTGCCATAACTATTCTTTGATTGTTAATAGAAGTAATGGAAGCTGGTTTATTTAAAGAGGTACTGATTCTGGAAATGAGTAGCTTGATGGGATGTATTGAAAGCAGAAGTGATCAGAAAATCCCAATCATAGACAAAGCAAGGAAATATTTCCACATGGTGCAAATGTTTGTCTCTCACATGGTCTGCAGTACTTTAGGATTGTAGCTGAGGCCAAAGCCTCAACCTGCACAGTAAGCGAGTTTAAGGAAAGCTTTATTGAAAAGTGTGGTCTTCAGGCAGTTTAAGGAAATCCTTGTTCTAAATAAGGTTATTTTTCTGAGTCCTCTTTTCTTTTGGAGAGACTTGGCTTGGACTTCAAGAAAAATATTCCACAGAAACATTCCACTATAATCAGTGGTGGGCATCAGCAGGTTCGCACTAGTTTGTCAAAACCAGTAGCAGAAATTCTGGCTGACCCTGCTCATCCATGTTTTGAAATAAAGTAGTCCTAATTCGGGTACAATGCAGGTCTTTCCCCTTGGCTATGCCCACCATACCATGCATACCCACTGACTATAATCCCACTTTAATTCCATAAGAAAAGTGTGGTGTGTGTTTGCAAAAAAGAGTGGTGTCCTTGTGGAAAGTATTTTTATTTGCACTGAATTAAAAAAGGTAAATATTATTGACGGGAAGTTTCATTGGCATTTAGTAAGCAAAATGTTGAAATTATGCTTTCACAATGAATACAGATGGTTGCAGGCACAGTATTTTCTATTGGTTGTGATAGCTCGCAATTTTATCTGAGTGTGTCTTTCTATTTGATCTCACGATATCTGTGACCTAATTATGAGGTGCTTCCATTCCCAGTAGCTGCTGCACACCTTTAGAGTTTCAAGGGAATATAATATCCAAGTAACTTTCTTGGAAACATTTTAATTCATTTTCAAAGTTAGCTGGTGAAACAAGGAGTCCTGCATGGGACTGAAAACAGTATTTTTCACTCTTCTAGCTGATATTGAAAAAATATTTATATGGTCACTTCATATGTAATTGAATCCTCTTTGTCAAACATTCACCTGTGGAGTGAGTTGGGTCATAGAATAACTACAGATATAGAACAGAGATGTATCTAAAGCACACGCAGAGAGATAGCCTTGTGGCTCAACATATACATTGCATAAACCCTGCTGAGATGAAGCAAAGCAGTTAATAAAAGATTGACATATACTTTATGTAAGTTGTCTAGTCTTTTCCCCCACAACAAGCTTCTGTAGGTTCTCTTTTTAAACTGCCCAAAATGCAAATGCCTGCCAAGTGCCCTGAAAGTAACTTGAAAAAAAATTGCAATTTCCCAAGAAGATTACAAAAGCTATATTTTCTTTGCAAGCTAAATACATTCTGGAATTTATTTTATTGTTATGGCAGCATCTGATGTAACAACGTTCTGGCTGTTTGTTCAAACTTCAGTAGTGCTCCCAAGGAAGTAGTTTAAAAGGAACCATCCATTTACATTCCCTCATGGTTAAAACCAATATAATCTGAAGGGTGATTTTACAAGAAATGCTTTTAGCTAGAAAGCCTTATTTGTGAGGGGTATTAATGCATCATAAAAGGCATCTCTATGATACATAAACAAGAAAGCGAAGAGAGAAATGTATTAAGTATAGTGCATATTACGTGTGCTCTCTCGCTCTGTGTGTGTTGGGTCTCCAACTCATGACAGTGTAGTAGTCCTAAATACCATTTGCTAAAGCACCTTAGGGCAGGCCATTGTTTGGTCCCCCATGTTGGAAGTCACTTGACCTGGTCTCTATTGTGGTGATTGTTCTCCTCTTGCTTTAGATTAGGTGGTGTAGTTCTCTTGCAATTCACACAGTTCCTGACCATTAGCCATGAGGACTTCGGCATCTGGAGAGCCAATAAGTTTCAGAATGATACCACTATGTCATTTTGGGGACAACAATGTAGGATAAGAATAAAGTGTTAACCACTGCAAGATTTTCTATTTCCGAACTAGAATGAAAACACCAAGGTCTTTTTTTGTCGGCATTGGCTTTAGCAAGCAAACAAAAAGACTCCTGTATTTTGTTCAACATATTTAGCACAAAGTACAAAGCTTTTAAGCAAAAAACAAAAAGAAAACCCTGTGATATTTTTTTCTCAAAAGAGTCTCCCAGTCAACACGGCATACAGACTCTCGTGAATTTTTCACATTTTTGTTCTCTTTTGTGAGCATTCCTGATGCAGGCTTTCAATGCCAACCTCCGGCAGAACAAAAAGTGATCCAATGAAGTGGAGGTGATTTACATTTTTATTTTATTTTATTTATTTATTCATTACATTTGTATACCTCCCATCTGGGTGGTATATAAGCCAACATTAAAAAATTGAACATCAAAGAAAAAACAATCTGACAGTGACGTAATCTAGAACAAGCAACTTCAGACCTTACGATATTCCTCCTCCAATATTCCTTGTTCTGCCATCTTTGCCTCTTAGGCCAGTCTCATCAACAAACTCACTCCCATTCATGATAGAAGCTCTGCCCTGACTCCACAAGAGCCCCAGGTGGTAGGAGGGTGAGGACTTAACTTAAGCTTCATACATTTGTCTTAAGCATTTTCTTTTTGAGATCCATTATTTTAGAACATGGCCTCAATGATACTTGAGCAAGTGGTTTAAGGTTTGACTTTGAACTAGATTGAAGCGGTATCTTAAACAGTTGCCTGTTGGCTTGATTTCTTCTCTAGTTTTGTGACCTTTGCAAGAAGCCATTGCCTATGGACTATCCTGTGGTGTATGCAGACCGAGGGGGCTATGATCACCAGTGGCATCCTGCTTGCTTCATATGCTGCAAGTGCTCCGAACCTCTTGTTGACCTGATCTACTTCTGGGAAAATGGCTCCATTTGGTGCGGACGTCATTACTGTGAGAGCATAAGGCCACGCTGTGTGGCCTGTGATGAGGTATGTTAGCTAGAGTTTAGGGAGGATCTCATTTGTGTGGTTGTGCTGGAATTGTGAGATGTTTCCCAAAAGTTGTGATGACATACTTGTCAAAGAAAAGTGAACATCTTCTGTGTCTTCAGCACAGTGTGTGTCATCTGAGGGAGGTAGGATTTTAAATGTGCCAGTTACTCTTCTTTATGTTTATAGCAGCTACTGACATCATCTTTTGTATATCTTTGTGTAACTTTTTACCATTGAAGAACCTTGATTCCATCTTCTGGGTTTTAATTAATCATTCTCCAGAATCAAGGTCAAGTTGACTTCTATAAGCTGTGCTGCTCATTCTCCCCAATGTCTAATTTTAACCCTGAAAAAGGTTGAAACCCATCTTAATGTGAGTGACCTGCCAAATTAAAGGAGTTGCATTAAGTTAGAGAAACATTTTAAATGATTACTTCTGTATATTCAATGACTGGGCAAATGAAGAACAAGTTCATTTCTAGCAAGCAACAGATATCAGAATAAATTAATTAAAAGCAGTTTTTATTGGACCCAGATACTCAAGAAAATCCCTGCTTAAGTCAATCTACTTATGAGCAGGAATAACTCAAAATATTAAAATTAATATCAATACTATATTTATTTACTATACTGTACTATGTTTTCTCCAAGAAGTTTGTGACAATTTGCAGTCATACAATCTTTTCCCTCTCTTTGTACTCACTGTAAGTCCTGAGGCAAAGGTCAGGTTGGCAACGAATGAATTGTCTAGACTCAACTAGTCAGGTTCATGACTGAGTGGGAATGTGAATATCAATTATCCAAGTCTTAGTTCAGTACTCTAATCACTGATTTTCAAGAGTGTATTTAAATTTCATTTACTTTAATCAGACGCTTTTCAATATGTTTTGCCTGTCATTTGAAATTTATTGTAATAAAGTGATGTTCTGTACCTAAATTGTTCTCCCAGGCCAAAAAGCTCCCATAGGAAGATGTTTACACTTCTCTGAAGAACAGCTTGGCTGTGCAGCCCTAAACAGCCCTGATGAGTTCATTACTCGGCTTTATATGTGGCTTGTCTTGTCAATGACTTTGTTTGTGTTGTTGTAATGAAAGAGTAATGAGGGTTGGCTGGCTCTAGGAAGAGAATGACATGATGAATGATGCTGTTTACTTCCACAGATAATATTTTCTGAGGACTACCAGCAAGTTGAAGGCCTTAGCTGGCACAAACAACACTTTACCTGCCTGGAGTGTGAGACCGTGCTGCCTGGCAAGCCATTCATCCTGGACGCAGGCAACCTGCTGTGTACAACTTGCAATAAAAACAAGCACTCTTAAAAGGAGTGTCATTTCCCAACTCAAAAGTTTTGTTTTCTAATGCAGACCAGATTTGGATCACTATGACAAATATGGTGGGGAGAGGTATCTAAACAAAGTGAAAATTGTTTCATGTTGGATTCAGACCGCCATGGCTCTTTATGATTAAATAATTACAGGACTCAAGATGAAAAAGCATAACATGTTAGGTAACGCATTGGGGTGAAATGTAGAGAATGGAATGTTCTAGACATTAATTGTAACCAAACATAATGGAAAGCAGGCCTTGTGATGTTCAGTTATTCAGCAACAGCATATTACAAAGGAGCTAATCCAGGATGTCTAGAAATGTGCAAATTTTTTAAGTTTGCTGCCAGATTTTGCTACTTTGCTTGTTACATATGTGCTAGATTTGTCAGTTCTACCATGGTCCATTCTAACAGCAGCCAAATCAGTGGCTTAGAAGATTGTTTGAAGAGAACACACATTGCAGTGACTCTTCTTGCAAATGCAAGTTATCTCATATTAACACCTGATTGCAGTTTGCCAAACCAAACATGGCGACAAAATGGCTTGCACAGAATAAATGGAACAAGTGTATGGTGCAAGATGATACACAGCACACATACCAGCTCCAGCTACGGCTTTGGCCCAAGCAAAATATTATGCTGGACTTTCTTGAGATGGATAAATAGATTGAATCTGTGTTGGTTTTGGTACTAAATCTTTCATTTCTGGTTTCAAAAAGATTGTAGTGCTCCATTTTCATACATTTAAAAATCCCCTTAGTACAGTTATCTGTACTAATGGATATATAACAGTTCTATGTGCTTCAACTCTCAGTCTTCTGGAACATCCACTAATAGCCTCCTTTCCCTCTACAAATGGCAGGAAGAAACAATGAGATCAAGCATCGGTGTAAACACTGGGTCAGATGTTACATCTTCATACCTCCCATTGTTTATCTGTGTCAATAAGGGAAGTCTGCATGGATGAATTTTTGAAAACCAGGAATTACAGTAGTGTGTGGAATTACAGTACTGTGTGAGCAGCCTTTGGACCTTCAAACATCGCTGATCACCAGTTTTCATTAGTGCTAGAGTTGCCAATAGTTGAGAGAGGGAAAGTACAGCTCAGCAACATGAAGGTTGCCCACTCCCATAATAATCCATTAATATTTTGCTATCAAATAGTATATCCCTTTTGAGATGAACACCTTCAAGTCTTTTTAGTTCTATGTATTTACACCATTCTGCCTAGATTTGGGAGAAATTCCTATCAGGCTAAACTCAATTAATTTTCACCAGCTCTTGGTGAAAATTAACTCTTGTAGCTTCATAAAATGTGTATTGGTGATGCATCCAACAAGATAATAGTGCCCAAAATTATGTTGCCTAGCACAGTAAATTGCACTAGAGTAGGCCTATAGACTCAAAGGTAATTTAGTGAGTCAGCCCCTCTATGTAATCTATTGGTTCAGTTTAATGAAATTGACTATGCTACACAACAGGATTTGATACTCATGATAAGTATATTTTGCAATAATAGAAGTCTGTTGAGACCCTGTTCTTTCCCTCTAGAGTAAAAGTAAAGTTTGTATTAGTCTGATATGTTTAAAAGGTGCTATTTTATTAAACATAAATTTAAGCCCTTTGTAGTAAGCCAGTAGTTAAAGTTATTTTGTTTCTGTTTTCTTAAACAATATTTTATTTTGTCAACTAGCAGTAATGAGTTGGCATTTTAGTCAAATAGTAGAAAAATTGAAAACTGGAAAAATCACAGTGCTTCTGTTTGTAAGACCTAATACAAATTAAGCACTTATATTTTATGTCCAGGCATCTTATCAGTGCAAATGCTCAGAGGACTTAGAGAAATTTGTGTACCATTGAATTGTTCACCTAGAACAAATATCCAAATTCAATGTAGGGGACAACATTTTGCATATTAAAAAGAACTGAGTATTTTGATACGGGAAAACTTATAATAAAGTGCTATAGACACTTCAAACATTAAGTGTAGCATATGGATGCACATGCATTCTGCGGTGCAGTAGCTCACCATAACTATCTCTTTGACACTCTTAGCAATAGGTAGATGATGATATAGGGAGTTATTGGCAAAAGTTGTTGCAGAGATGCACAAAAGGTATAATTTTTTACTATAAAGTTAAAAAAAATATTTGTAGGTATTATTGGTTGCATAGTCATGTAATATTAATACGTACGAAGATTTCTTAATTTAAAATAATTCTCCACAGAAACATATGTCTTTTGCATAGATGCACAACAGGACTTTTGTCATTTTGGTAAAACCTTCATTTCTGTAGTTTATGTATAAGAAGTTCTCATTAAATTTTGTCTGGTGGCTAAAAATGCAAAGGTAGTTATTAATAATTTTGTTCTTTACGCTCTCCAGTTTATTTATAAGCACCTGTTAAAGACTGGAGCAGAAATATGTAATTAGTTGATGTGGAAATTGTGGTCTTAAAACAAATTGAGACTTAACCCACTTCTTAGCAGGTGGTTTCTGTTAAACTGTATCTCAAAAGATGTTTTTTTTTTTTTGTTATAATAGTGTCCTTTAATGGTGTTAATATAGTAATTACTGCATAATAAATACAGCACTTTTTTGAAATGTTACAAGTCTCTTATTAAACTAATACCAAAACAGCTTTTATACAGCGTCTCTTCATAGCTTCTTCCCTAATAAAATATTCTGGTTTTTCTTCTTTTGTTTTAGAATGGTAGCTCAGATTCAATTTAATTTACTCATGCTTTTGGAAACACAAGTTCAGCATTCCATCCCTGTTGTCTGTATAATAGGAAGACCAACTGTTCTACATCCTCTTTTGAAAATGGACATGAAAGCCACAGCAAATTGGTGATAGAACAAGGGATGCTCAATGAACTCTAAAATGGCTTTCCCATCTTGTCTGTAAGAGGTGACCACTGGAAATGGCATAATCAGCTCTTGTAAATATTATTTTTGGGGACTCCCAGAATGCCTCTGTCAGCAAAGCCATGATGGTTGTCAATTACTGGGGGGGAAGAAACATATCCAGTCTTTTCCTTGATTTAGCAGTAGATTTCTGTTCTGCTTCATAATGGAACAAGGAAAAGGGGAAATTAGCATGGAGACAGCTAACAAATACAGCTGGAGCACATTCATTAGTCCAGCTTAGGAATTATAGGATCTTGGTTTGTCAGCACTCCTGGAGGAGAGTGTCTACCCTCTGCTCTTCCTTCCCTCAAAGAATCAACAAACGTGAAGAAGAAAGGTTCTTGACTCTATGAAGGTTCTACACATAAACAGAAACCTTGATTTTCCAAGCATGTTGACCCATCCAGCTACCATAACAACTTGATTGTCTATTGTTAATAGCAGTGCATTGGTTAACATGGTCCTCTTCTAACCACTGCATAGGAGGGAAGTAATGGTAGAAATGAAAATGTTACCCTGGGCGTGCATTAGGATGGGAATTCCAAACCTTTTTAAGCCAGGGGCTGGGTCACACTCCCTCTGACAGCTTTGGGGGCTGGATGGCCATTTTGCCCTTCATCCACCACATGGCACTTCCAGGTGTGAAGGCAGTGGGGGACCATATGAAATGGTGCCATGGGCCACAAGCTGAGAATCCCTGCTTTAGGAGGTCTAACACAATTGGTCATGTAACATGAAATATTCCCTTCTAGGCAAAACTAACATTTGTGTCTAACCAGCCAATTAGGAAAAAAAATCCTGTCTTCTGGCCAGGAGTGTTGTGATCCAGTCCTCCTCTGACTCCGAAGAGGACCTGGATCAGGGGGCACTCCCTATGCCCAGCCCAGTTCTGCCTGCACCCAAGCCCAAGGATGTCCTGAGCCAGGGATCTCAGCCTGTGCCTGGTCTGTTTTCCCCAGCAGCTAACCTGTCAGATCAGGAGTCTGGCTCTGACAGTGATCAGCCCTCAGTCAGGGAGAGGTCCTGGAAACAACTACAACTGAGACACAGGCAGGCTAGAGCAAAGCACCAAAGGAGGCTCCCAGCTGATATCGATTAGCTGGAAGGCTTATAAGCAAGCTTCTTGCAGCATGCCAGCATCAGTACAACTCTTGTGTGATGACTGACATCCTGCTTTATTCCAGACTGCCTGCCATGACCCTGACTTCTCTGCCAACCCTGATGATGCCACTGGACACCCTTTGGATTAGACTGCTGACTCAAGACTACCTTGGCTTACCTTTTGGCTTGCCTTTTGGACTTTGATATCTGGACTATCCTCGAACAAGACTCTCTCTGTAGCGCTAACATGCAGTGACTGTGCCTGGCTGAGTGGGTCAGCATAAAGGGTTACCAGACCCTATTTGCACGTATTGTTTCCTTTTATTGTTATGGTCACCAGTTTGTCTTAAAAGAGAAAGGATATTCCTCACATCTTCATCTTTCCAGCCCCATGGCTGAACTTTTTAATTAACTTTTTAATTACCTTACCTGAATTTCCCTCCCTGCACAATTAACCTGATATCACTGTATTAAGATTTCTGAACACGTATCTTCTGAGCAGGTTTATGTGAGTAAATATTATTTTTTACCTTAAACTGTATGCAATCATTGTATTTTGGCTGTTGTTTAGAAGAACTACTATATAAAAAAGGAGAACTTGCCTTAATTTAAAAAAAAGTCTGACTCTGCCTTGCTTTTATTGCTGTACAACTTCTAAATAATCATAAAATACCCAATAAAGGTAGAGAGCCTTTTCCTATGAGTGAATTCAGTATGAATTCAATGAAGTTTATGACAAAACAAAAGTATTTAGGCTCAAGCCACCAATGTTGGGGAAGATTTCAGATATTGAATAGTACAGGTGTCCCAAAAGTCACCATACACTGGGAAATTGTAGCTAAATGTACCTTTATGTACAAAATATTCATCCCTAATTTATACAACATATTATCTACATGTTGGTCATATCTTTCTACACACACAAAGTCTTCTCCCCCACTCATGATGAATACATTCCAAAATATATCTTGTTATGCATGCCTTCCTTATGTATGATGACTTCAGACTGCGAGGGACAGGTATGTGTTATACCTTTGTTGCACAACGTCCACCAAATTTCTCCCACAAGCATGATGTGCCTTCTCGGCTGTGGATGTGCAGTTGTTTAGAAAATGTGCCTTTATTTACATCACCATTATAACTTGTTAACATGACTCAAATGGCATGTCTTTAGAAACTGCTTGTAGTAGGTCATTAGTGGACACATCCTTGTTAATAGCTGATAGAACAACTACCTTTTTACTTGCTTTATTTTACTTTCTTATGCCGCACATGTTCATACATTTTTTTCATTGCGTTTTATTCATTTTAGGCTGTATTTTAGTGCAGGGACATGGAAGTTGTAGCAACACAGATGTTACTGGACTGTGGTTCCCATCATCCCTTATGGAGTAGAATGCATATGGAGGAAACAAATTGCCAACCCATGCCCAAGATTTCCTTTCTCCACATTTATAAAGAAAATCCAATAGCTTTTTCAATTACAGCATTGAAATGTAGAGAGCAATATTGTCCTATTGATGTTATGAAGAGTTACATAAGGAATATATATATGTGTATTATTTGTAAACTAAATACAGTACTGCAAAAGAAAAATGTGAAATAGTGGAAGATCTCTTCACTCCCATTTACCAAATTTTCTATATTGTGAAAGATTTTTTAAATCCATCCATCTGTAGAAATCCTAGGAACTGTATATTCAAGTGTGAGGGATTGACATTTCTCTGGGATGTTAAATATTTTCTGGAGTGTACTTAAATTGTTGAAATTTGAGAACTGTCCTAATTTTTTTTAAAAAAAACTATTCTTACTAGCCAAGTCTGATAACACTATGACTGTTAATGTTCAGAAGAAAATCTTTCTACTATCAAAGGGCACAAAGTGAGACAATGATTCATCTCTAAATTGAGAAGTGTCCACATAATGTGTCATGGTGTCCTGCTTCTTACTCAGGGACTTGTGGGGTTACACTCCTGCTGATGTCTTTTCTATACTCTTCTATATATTGGTTGCCCCTGTATGCAGCTGAGACATTCTCAAGTCTGGAGCCACAAGAATCTACAAGTCTTTAGGTCTAGATGAGGTCAATAAAATGCTCAATGTGGAACAACAGAATGGCCAGCTTTCATGCTCACCTATCAAGGAGTGTCAATCCACTCTTTTGTAAGGATAAATCACCTGATGCATAACCTACAAATTGCTCTAAGACATACTGTACATCCATTTGGTGGCTCATGATGAGTCATGAAGATTAATATGATGTGTTTCAATACAAAGGTGCAATTCCAAACATAGGCTGTGAAGAAAACACAACTGAAGCACTCAAACTATGGACTTAACCACCTCTCACAACATTGTATATAAAGTATGTTCCTTCAAAAAAAAAAACCTTTTGATTGGTTTTGCACATTAATTAGTTTATTACATCTTTGTCATAATGGTGTTAAGATAAATAACTGCATATCCTGGTGCTTTGGGAAAGTCAGTATACTTTAACCATCTATTTGATCAGCCTGAATTCACCTCACTTTGCCCCCTTATATCTTTTCCTCTGATAGGAGCTGCAAATGAAATCAAGCTTGGAGAATTACATCCATCAAATCCTCTGTGTATAAACAATGTGAATATAAATAGTCATATTTAAATTATGAAACTTAAAATAACATTTTGTTCCTTAAAGATGACTAACAAGGGATTGAAATGTTGCTAAATGCTTTAAAATGGAGTTTTCAGTAAATAGAATACTAAAAAGGCAGACCTTTGCATTTTATTGCTAATGGGATCTTGCCAGTTAATGAGCATAGTAGCCAAGAAATTTGCCTGTGAAGATGTATGTTAAAGAGAAGAGATACGGTAAGAAGATGGTTAGATGGAAATGAGCACTAGACTGTATAGCTGGACTTTTGTCTTATTTTCAGAAAGCATTTCAGTAAATTCTTACATTAATTTCTGAAAGTAACTACTGTGCAGCTAAATTTCGTAGTCCTCTTACATTGTGTGCCAACAAATAAATCTAGCTTAGCCCACATTTAAGAATCTGTTAACTCTGACTCGACTCCAATGCTCTATTTCTCTTCTTCCCACTTAAAAGCTCTTGAGTACCATGTTCTAATGACCTGCCTTTCCCCACCAAATTGTTTCTTATTCTCTCTTTCTCCTCCTATCCCCAGCCTTGATACTCTTTCAAATTTTACAGCTTTTAGAAGAGGAGCCCAACTGATCTACACGAACAGGCATTACTAAAAAGTAGTTACCAGTGAACTTTTCTGAAGCTTCAGAAAAATTGATTTCTAGATACAGTTCATTTGCTTATTTTATTTGGGGAACCTATAGCACAGGAGTTCTCAACTTTTTAAAGCCAGGAGCCGGGTCACACTCCCTCTGACAGCTTCAGGGGCCAGACAGCCATTTCCTCCTTCCTCCACCACATGGCACTTCCTGGTGTGATGGACATGATGGGGGGGCCACATGAAATGGTGCTGCAGCCAGCATCTGGCCCATGGGCTACAGGTTGAGAATCCCTGCTATAGTGTCTCTTTTAATGATTGTGTTTCTATTTCTTACTATTTTTGAGATTTTTTAAACAACAAACCAACCAAAAGGGGTCTAGGTCAGGGATCAGCAAATTTTGCACTCTATATATTCTTGGACTTCAATTCCCAGAAGCACTGATCACCAGGAGTGCTGACTTGGGCTTCTGGGAATTGAAGTCCAAGAAAATATGGAGAGCCAAATTTGCTGATCCCTGGTCTAGGTCAGTGATGGTGAACCTTGGCACTCCATCTGCTCTTGAACTTCAACTCCCAGAAGCCCTGATCAGCAGGAGTGCTGCCCATGGTTTCTGGAAAATGAAGTTCAAGAACACCTGGACTGCCAAGGTTTGCCATCACTGGTCTAGGTGAACCAACTGTGAGATGTCAGAAATCAGAAATATCCATTCTAATTTTTGAGTTGCGAGGTCTTACCAAGTCAAAACCCTCTTGGATAAGCACATAAAACAGACTTTCAGAAATATGAGATGCGTTTTTTGTAGAATTGCAGCTCTATTATGTAAAGAAGGTAATATGAATTGCCAACTGCCAAACAAACATTCACATACTGTAATATTTCACATTCCCTTCTCAGATGAGAGTCAAGCACACAAAGTATTTTTTTTACCAATTCTTAGTTATTTCTTGGGAGAGCAGGGTCTTTCCTTCTTATTTATGCAAGGGCTTCTAAAAAGCTAAAGAACTACAAGATTCTATATAAACACTAGTACTACATGTTTTTTTCAAATGTAGGGAAAGTGAAATGAAGTTTCAGGTCCAGCTAGAGCTGTGATGGTGAACCTTGGCACTCCAGCTGTTATTGGACTTCAATTCCCAGAAGCCTAAGTTCCTGTGAATCCACACAAATGAGTTTACTGTGTGCAAGTGCCAAGATTTGCCATTACTGTGCTAGAGCAAGCCTAGTGAATCTGTTGAATGTACCAAAGTGTTGATTTGGCTGTATTGATTTGATAGTTGACTTCTTCAAAGCCTTTGATAAAGTGCCCCATGATATTATTAGTAGGCAAACTGGGTGTGACCTGGATAGTACAAGTGTCAGGTGGATATACAGTTGATTACAGAATCATACTAGGAGAATTCTTATCAATGGCTCCTCAAGCTAGGAGTAGGTAACAAGGGGAGTACCACAAGGCTCAGTCCTGGGACCTGTGCTCTTCAACATTTTCATAAATGACTTGGATTAGGAGATTCACAGAATTCTTATCAGATCTACAGATTACACAAAACTGAGTGGAATAGCTAATTGTTTGGAAGATGTGAGGGAGAATTCAAAAGGTCTTGATAGGCTTGAACACTGTGCTGAAACCAACAGAATGCAAATTAACAGGGATACGTGCTAGGTTTTACACCTTGGAGAGGAAAAAACACAGATGCACAGTTACATGATGGGGGATACTTGGCTCAGTAATGCTACAAGTGAGAAGGATCTTGGAATTGTTGTAGATCATAGACTAAATATGAGTCAAAAATGTGACATAGGTGCAAGAAAGGCCAATACTGTTTTATTCTATATTAACAGAAGTATAGTCTCCAGAACCTGTAAGGTACTAGTCATTCTCTATTCAGCACTAGTTAGACCCCACTGTATCCAATTCTGGGCACCACACTTTAAGAAAGATGCAAACAAACCAAAGCAAGTACAGAGAAGGGCAACAAGAATAATCAGGAAACTGAAACCAAGCCGTACAAGGGAATACTGAAGCATCTGGATATGTTCACCCTTGAGAAAAGGAAACTGAGATGGGGTATGATAGTGCTTCTCCAATACTTGAAAGAATGCTAAAGAGAGGCAGGATCTGTTCTCGACCACCCCCGAGTGCAGAACATGTAATAATAGTTACAGAAAGCCAGATATAGGCTGCATATCAGGAAAAATTCTTAATGATTAGAATAGTACAATAGTGGAACCAACTGCCTCAAGGGGTGGAAGCATTCCAGAGAGAATTGCACATTAATTTGACATCTGCTTTGATTTGGATTCCTGCATTGAGCAGGGGCATTGGACTCAATAGCCTTAGAACCCTTCCAACTCTATGGTTCATCAGTATGTGCATTGCTAGCCAGATATGACAAAATAAGAGTGAGTGTATGGGAAGAGATCCTCTGCTCAAATTCTGTTCAAAACATCACTGGAAAGGTTGATTTCACACTGCTATTCTTGCATACCACCTCTGCTAAGCCCACTTCACACAAGAAAGGTTGTCATGGTAGCCATGTTGCAGACTGCTGTTCAATTTTGTACCAGCTGAATTAAAACACTGATCTGTGTATCACACATGGGAGGATTAGGAGATAAAATATCCAGAGTTTACTGATGTACAGCTTCTCCAGGCCTACAAATGAGGTCCCCAAACAAGGGCTGCTTCCAGAGCCCAGGGTGCAGGTGGCCACGAGCAGCACGGGCAACCAAATTAAAAGTGAAAAAACAAACCTTACCATACCAAAGTTAAAGCCAGAAGCAATCAGAGGAACAAGACTAGTTCAGTAGAGAAGAAATAGTTCAAGCAGGCCAGGTCTTGGGCAACCAGGGAAGCAACTAAAGCAGGGTACCTTTAAGGCTGGGGCAAAAACAGGGGAGGAAAGTACCATAATAAGACATTGGGAACCACTGTTCAAGGGAAAAGAGCTGGTTCTTTTTTAGCTTTTCCCCCATGTTTCCCAGGTAGAGCTCATGAGGGGCCGAGCAGCTGCTGCTCTCATTCTGCACCTACCAGTGTTGATTTCCTAGTAGATGGAGTCCTGAAGCTGCCTCAGACCCTACCAGCTGCTCTTTCTGGCTATTCATATTTTTTTTCAGCCTTAAAGTTCTTCCCATCTTGAATATAAATACATTTCCAAATGTTGGTAAATTCTTCAAGAAAAAATGAATGGAAGCTAAATTGGGCCCTATGTCTATCTCAGTGGTTCCCACTGTGGGGCACATGCCCCACAGGAGAACTTCAATTCCCAGAAGCCTAAGTCAATACATTGCCTGATCAGTGCTTTGGGGGATTGACTTAGGCTTCTGGGAATTGTCCAAAAACCAAATTTTGGGGAACACTGATCTATCTGAAGGTTTTGGATACTTAGCAACCACTTATACGGTGTTCCTGCTGTCCTCCTTCCCATTGTCTTCCTGTCATTCCTACAGAAAATTCTTGCTGACCAACATTTCTTTAAAACTTGAATTTATACAATCACAGATGGATCACTATAGACCCCCTAGTTATTTCCTGCCTATAACACCCAACTACCCTAGCCAGTATAGGTGACAGTGATATCATGGGAAAATCAGTCTCAAATCATTTTGGAGACTGTAGTTGCTTACCCTTGATATACAGATATATGTGAATGCTCATACTGGCACTTTTTTTTCTTCCTTGATTGACCAGACTATCAAGAAATAAGTTCCTGCTGGTCGCAACTAATTTTTCATACGTTTTACTTCATTTTACCAGGTTCGACCAAAACTGGAGTTACAAAACTGGCATTTATGCAGTTACAACACTGGCACTTACGAAGCCCTTTTAAAGAGAGAAATAGTCATTAACTTAGTTCTCTCCTTAGAACATAAGAGGCTGTATTGTGTTAGGTCCCTTTTCAATCATCTTCCTTTGTAGTGTGTGGCCATTAATATATTGCTTTCTGGAATCATAAGGATTGTTGAACATGTAAGATTATTGATTTCATACATACAAGAATTCCATTCTAAATGGTCAAGAATACTTAACTCCATCATCTGTTTTTGATTGGGCATTTCCTGTTACTAAGATCAGTGTATTTATTTAGGTTGTGTTTTTTTAAGGACCAAACATCAAATTATGTGCCTTTCTATCAGTTACATCCCAATTGTAAGCTGCCTGAGAAGAACTAGACCTTATATGGCTAGCCTAGTAGAAATCATTCACCTATAATTGGTAATGAGGCAATTCTGACTTATAACTACCCCTTTCAAGGTTTTACAGGTAAACAGTATTCAAAAGTGATTTTATCAGATCCTGATAAAGGATACTGTGCACATTACTCACAGGGATACCTGACTGTGTCAGAACACCCAGATAATTCAGACATCTATATTCCATAGCTGACAATTACTCCTATAAAAGAATGTTATACTGTATGTCCCTTTAACAATTGAGGGAGTTCTTTCTTAACCTTAAATGTTTTCCAGCTTGGTTAATATACCTTCAGTATAAAAAACTGAATCTCCTTGATGCTTATTTAGCAAACAAAGGAAAGCATTTTGTCAAGTTATATGATTTGAGTACCTATATAGTTCAAAAATCTAAAACTCCACTACAAAATTTTATCCGTTCATAGGTGAGCATGGACAAAACTGACTAAAACAAAATAGGTCTTCAAAATGTATAAAAGCACATAATACGGTATCTCTTATAACATAAGGGAGACTTAACCTTAAAAAAGATCTGAAGATGCTGATTCAGAAGAGTTGTAGCTCCTTCAGAGGCACTGAAACTTTTTAGTTACAAGATATTTTAAACTCAAATCACTTAAAATATATATCTTAAGAAAGCATGCTTTCAAACTATGCAAAAGCATATCAATTGGAAAAGTATGAAAAAGAAAACTAGCATAATACCTACACAGGAATACTTAAAGCTTATCAGCAACAGGCCATGAATTTTTCTATCACCCTGTTCAAATATCAAAGAAAGGTCTCCTATATGTGTGTGGTTTTTATCAGATCACAATTTTGTATCAAATGATAGCATACACGTGTGTTCTTTGTTAGTCTGTTACTGTCATATTGCCAATATACGGTTATCTTCTGGTTACAGAATACTTTTTTCTCCTCTCAGCTGGTGAAGTCACATGACCAGGCTGTGTATTTTTTCACAGGTTTCCTCCTATGAGAAGAGAAGTTTCACCCTCAACACTTGCACAACACTTGTACAATTTCTTAGATAAAACAAGTCTTGTTTTTACAAGTGAAGGTCACACTTGTGCCTTACATTCTGACTGGCAATAACATTTCTTACTCAGCATTCGTTTCATTCCCTGCCCTCCTCATAGACAGCATTTGAATATCTTTTTCCTATTTCTCTCATTTCAACTACTTTTTGCCTTTTGAGGTTTGACAGTTTACCATTCCTTTCTTCTGGGGTTCCTTGGGACAGTGCAGCTTGCCATGGCCACTCAGGCAGGCTCTTCTCCCAGGAAGCTGAGTGAGAAATTCAACTTCCAAACTCTGGTTCCACAGCCAGATACCTAACTCACTAAGCTACCCAGCCATACAATCTATAAGGTAAAGGTCACTCTTGCTTAAAAGCCAGTCATATCCAATTCTAGGGTTCAGTGCTCATCTCTGATTATAGCCAAAGAGCCAGCGCTGTCTACATTTGTAGACGTTTCCATGGACATGTGGCAGGTATGACTAAACACCGGAGTGCATGGAACACTGTTTACCTTCTCACCAAAGTGGTCCCTGTTTATCTACTTGCAATTTCTTGCTTTTGAACTGCTAGGTTGGCAGGAGCTGGGTCAAAGATAGGAGCTCATTCCATCCTGCAGTACTCGGGTCTTGAACTGCTGAACTGCTGACCTTCCAGTCAAGTTCAGCATCTTAATCACTAAGCCAATGTACAATCTGTACATTGTGTTTAATCCACATTGCTTAGCCAGCAATCTGATTTCAAGAAAAATGAGTATAACCGCATGTCCCACATTTTATGCCATCTTTGCTCAATGAAGACTAGGCCTGGTAGAACTCAAACGCTTGCTTTCTGTATTAAAAAAACAAAGTGCCAATAAATAACAATAGCAATTACACTTATGTACCACTCCATCACAGTTAGTGCACTCTCTGGTTGTTTCACAAATTAATTAGTATTTTGCCCTCGACATGCTGGTTACTCATTTTACTAAACGCAGAAGGATGGAAGGCTGAGTCAACTTTGAACTCACACTGTTTTGGCTGCAGTACAGCAGTTTAACCAATGCACCACTAGGGCATGTGCCAATAAAGGCATCATCCAAGCTGGAACAGGCAGTTAAAACTGTAACTCACTTGTCCTTTTCTTTTCTTAATTTCCACCAACCAAGAAGACTGCTTCTCTTTGGAACTATAGTTAGTGAAAGTGAGAGCTTGGAAACATTACTTTGCTGGACTGGTTTTGTTGGCTGGGAGAATTCTGATACTTTCCCAAGTTTGTGGTTTAAATGCAAAATGAATCACTTGCTTGTCTTTCTGATTGCAACTAGTACACAGGCAGTGGCCATGCTGGCTGATAGAGTTTTGGAAGTCTACAGTCCAAAATAAAAAAGTAATTTTTCCAAACTTGGCAAACAAGTTGTAAGGGGCAATAACAATGTGATGCTATTTATTACAGTGGTCCATGCCCTTCCTGTTTTGGACAATCCAAAAGCATCACACAAAAGGCAGACCTTTCATCAGATCCAGCAAAACTGTTCTGTTCCCCTACCCCTCATGTTTCACTAAATTCCTTGGTATTGCAAATGGTCTGACCTCTTCCAATGTGCACAGGTCTTTCACATTTCTGTGTACAGCTATCTAGTACCCTTAGATATTTGCCAACCTTTAAAAGCAAGGTCATTCTTTGAGTAAACATAAAGTCAAAGCTGACTAGAAAAGCACACTTGAGTTGTGTGAATAGTTGAATTTCAACTGTTTTCTTTGTTAAGGCCAATTCTACCAGATGCCAAAGGAAAGCACTAAATAAACATTCCAACTCAAACAATAGATTTGTTCAGTACTATGCCAGCCCCTAGGGCAAATTGTTCTGTGGCCAAAAATTTTAAAAATTACCAAATGGCACAGCTAAATTAATCAAAGGAAAGAAATGTAATACTCTCATCTGTTTTGTATTGGCCACAGCAGACGGGAATTACAACCAGATCTTGCTGTTGCTCTCTCCCTCTCCCTCTCTCTCTCTGTGAGTACTGTGTGAAACAGATTCATTACTCCCTGAAAAGAATTGGCTGATTTATAAAAGCTGCAAGTAATTAAAATGTGAGAAAACAAGGTGACATTAACAGAAAACCAGAAATATTCTTTAAAAATATTATTTTATTAAACAGCACAACAGTCCTTGGTTTTCCTCCCCATGTTTTTACAAGAAATGATTTATTGCACTGAACTGCAATTAACAATGTACAGTTATCTTGGAAACCTAGTACTAAAAGGAGTACTTCACAGGCTTTTAATCAGAGCAAATCATCTGAAAAACATCTATTCTTATAATATCTGTGATAGAGCCTGAGGTTGTAAATAACAGTGTTTGGAAAGTAAAATCAAAGGGAGCAAAGAAAAAAAGCACAGTAAATTCTGAGAAGCTGTCAATAACACGAACACAAGTTAAGAAAAGCTTATGTGTTCTTTGGATTCTAACATTTTGTGTGACTAAAATTTGGTCCTTGGTGACCCATTATTTGAGCAATGAAGTGGGGTACACAAAAAGAGCCTCCTCAAATTTGTGGTATTTTCCAACCAACCACAATCAGACATACCCTGTTAATGACAACCTTGTGTTGCTGGCTAATCTTTCTCACACTCAGTCAGGTGAAAGGATCTGCAGAATGAACTCACCAAAAGTGTGTTCATTTTTGGCAGTTTCATGTCTGGCCTAGACATGGAAGCACAAGAAGAAGCAGCTACAACAAAGGGGTTAGGGAAAACAATGTACTGTATCATGTTTCTTTAGCACTATAACATCTTCTACCCTTCAGCACTTCCTAGGAGGACTAAACTTTCCAATAATGGCATGCCAATGATGCATCCACTGCTTTGCCTCCCCCCGCTAAAGGATATAAAATTGTGCCCGACTCATCCTTCCCACCTTCCAAGAGGATGTGGCTAAAGGAAAGGGGGTGGGTTTGTGCAGATTAATCAAAATTGTGCAAATAATACAAACTGCTGAGAAGAACAAGGCTCCTGCTTTGCTGCAGTTTTTTCAGATTAGACAGCCAGGAGCAGTTCTTTGTGTCCTTTCTAACAAACAGCAAGTAACTATTCTGTGTGTGAAAGCTTTGTTTCTCAAATATAAATTACACTACTTTTCAGCAGAGACAGATAAAGCAAATTACAGGTGTTGACATCAAAAATTGACTGGTGGTGAGGGAACTTTCAAGGCTTGGAGAAGTCTTCATTGAGTCAGAACAGCCTAAGTGAACAAGAGCAGAGAAATTAACAAGTTTTTTTCACCCCCTTCATGAGCTCTATTCAAAGTGTAATTTTAAATTGCTTTAAAGTAAAAAAGAATATTATATTTCTCTTTTGTTCACAGTGGCACTGTTTCTAGATTCTGACCAGCTGAAATCGAATGAAAGGGTTTTTTTTCTGGTCAACTTTATTAGGTCAACTGCAATATTTTTATGTTTTATACTGGTTTGTCAGAATGGCAGAAGGTCAGTAGGAAAAGAAGGCAACCAAATAAGAGGTGAATTAACTCCTTTAAGGAAACCACAACCTTGGGTTTAAAAGAGCTGAGTACAGCAATTGAGGATGGGACATTTTGGAGATCACACGTTCATAGTGTCAGATTATGTCAGAAGTGGCTAGTCAGCACATAAAAGCAACAATAAACATTGCAATTTGGGAAAATATCACATTTCAATAAATTGCTAGCATAAATTGCTCGCGTTTTTCATAAGTTGCTAATAAAGGATATTTCAGTGTCCAGTTTATGGATGTTGTTTCTGTGTCTAATATTCCAAAAAACAGGAAATGGCCCAACACTGCCTTGCAATATCATTCCTACAGAAAAAGGATGCCTAGCCCATAGGAAGACAACCTGAATGTTGATGTCTTGTCAAGATGGTCTACAGAATCATGTCTTTTGCTCATTACACTTCACAAAGAGAAAATCCCAAACTTGATTCTCCTTTTTCACCAGTCAACCACTTCTCACAAACGCAAAATGATTCTCAGGGCTGTTTTTCATTATTTTTCAATCTATTTATTCCCCCTCTTTTCCTCCCCCTCTCCCTCTGTTTGTACACCTCTTTCTCAGCTGCCTCCCTCCCTCTCTCTCCATAGTCACTCTGTCTACCCCTCCTTCCCTCTGCCCCTCTCTGGCTTTCTCCATTCCTTTTCCTCTTTTCCTCTATCTCCTCCTTCGAATGGCTTCTTTCTCTTAATCTTTCTCTGGCTACTGTCTCTCTGTTTGCTTCATGGTTCTTTCTCCCCACCCCCTCCCCATTGGCTTTTCTTTCTCATTCTTTCTGTATTTGCTTCCCTCTGTGTATGTATATACACACTCTCTCTCTGCATCTCTATCCTATGGACACTTCTTCTCTTTTATGTGGCTCCCCCCAATCTCTTTTTCCATGGCTATTTTGTCTTTCCCAGTATGTCTTTTTCCCCCTCTTTATATTTGCTTCCTCTTTCACTTTCCTCTTTCTCTTCCTGTGGGTCCTAACACAATCTCTCTCTCTCTCTTTCAATCTCTCTCTCTCTCCCTGTTCCTTCCCTCCTCCACTCCTTCCTCTGCCTCAGCCTTGGTTCCTCTTTCCTTCTTTTTCACTCTACTAGTTCTCCCCAGACACACTTTTGCTTCATCTCCATCCTTCCATCCTTTCTCTTCCTCTCCCCACCCTATGGCTGTTCTATACGTGCACATTTTTGTCCAGAGATCCT
This sequence comes from Furcifer pardalis, assembly GCA_030440675.1. Lineage (NCBI taxonomy): Eukaryota > Metazoa > Chordata > Lepidosauria > Squamata > Chamaeleonidae > Furcifer > Furcifer pardalis. The sequence goes on along the minus strand of CP126893.1, from coordinate 131,277,096 downwards.
TAGACCTGTGGTAAGGCTAAAGTCCCAATCTGCCATCTTGCCCAGAGGTAAGCCTCAATCACGTCAATGAAATCCATTAGTTTCCTGAAGTACTGGCAAGAGAATTTGAACAATAGCTATGAATTACTTCAAGAAGCATGTGCAGCCAGAATTGGGGGGGGGGGGGGAATCCTAGTTAAAATAAGCACTTTTAGGATTTGGTATCTTTTGAATGACTAAACAGCTCAAATTTAAATAGAAAAAAACTCTGTACCAAAAGTATTTTCCTCTTGAGAAAGAAGTAGTTGGCCTCTACCAACCTCACAATGAGCTGGAAAAAAGTAGCAAAAAGTGAAGAGATGTTTTTACTTATATTATAAATTAGATATTTAAAAGTTTTTGTCCAATCTGCTTCAAATTTGGCACAGAGCAAGCCCATACTGTCCACAACCTGCCAATATGGCCCTGTTTCAATAGCCTGTTCAAATGTTAGAACATTTTGTTTGGACTGGCCTCTTCTATCAGAAAAGGCTTACAGTATGTTACAATGTTACATGATCAGAGATGTATTCCTGTGCATCTCTAATTAATAAGTATAATGAGTAATGTCCATCAAAATATGCAGGATTTGATAGATATGACATGTGAATTTGTAGTTATGCTGCTTACCTGGTCAGTGTCTTGCAATTTTAGCTAAGTTATTTCCATTTTTGCTGAAATTGTACTATAGCTGCAGAAGATATTTAATAGCCAACAGTGTCAACATATTTTACAAGAAACTAGAGAAGCAGGTAGGTATTATTTAGTTTAATCTGTTGTTGGCAGATAAAATTGTCAAACTGCAATATTTTAGCCAATGGTTTCTGGCAATTATAAAGCAGACTCTATTCAAAAAAATTAGCAAGAGCTTATTTTACAAGAAGGAATATTTTCCAAATAAATGTGCTACTGGAAAATGTGCATTCTCAAATTTAGCCTTCAAACTTCTTTGCACTGCCTCCAAACGGATCAGGTAACCAATTGATTGAAGTGGAACTGCTTGTTGCCCATTTAATTTAGCTTTACACACACACACACACACACACACACACACACACACACACACACACACACACACACACACACACACACACACACACACACACACACACACACACACGTTTTACCTCTGCTGTACACGTTTCTTTTGAAAAGCAACTTTGCTTTACAAAGATACATTTCTCCATTCCTGTTTTACCACATCACATAACTTAAAACCATGTCTCTATTTGCTTCAACTTCTACCAATATATTTGCTGTGAGAGTTGCCAAGGCATCCCCACAAGACTCTTCTTCCTTGTCTTCCTCCTGTTTGACTACCATGTTCGGTTGGTCTTCCTCCAACCCAGGTACCATCACAAGGTTTCCCTCTCTTGTCCTCCCTCCTTCTCCTCCAGGACACTTCTTATATTCTCCCACATCCAGGATCAACCCTTTCTCTCCAGACGCCAAAGAGTGTGGGGCTGCCTTTTACCTGGAAACCTGCATCCCTAGGGAAAGGCAACCCCACACTCTTCAGGGAAGGCATCTACAAAGCTCTGCTTGCCTAGGGAATGTGTTTCCAGGCAAGCAGAGCTTCGTAGACACCTTCCCTGAAGAGTGTGGAGCTGCCTTTTGCCTGGGAAGTGGCTGGGTCACAAAGCACTTGGGGACCTAGGTGGCTGGTTTGTAAGGAGACTGGGGCTCTTTCCCAGACCTCCACAAGTCAGATGCCTGGGTTGCCAAGTGCTTGTTGAGCCAGGCATCTGGCTTGCGAGGAGACCGGGGTTCTTTCCAAGACCTCTGCAAGCCAGCCACCTGTGTCAGCAAGCATTTTGTGACCCAACCGTTTGGCTTGCGGAGGTCTGGGAAAGAGCCCCAGTCTCCTTGCAAGCCAGCCACCTGGATCAGCAAGTGCAACCTGGGGGAAACACGATGCATTGTACAACGACAATAGTCATTGTACGATGCAATTTTTTTAAAAAAAGTCCCTGTCATTGTATAATTTAATCATTGTATAAAGCAATCGTTGTACAGGGCTTTACTGTAATGCTAATTTCTTCAAGACAGAAGGAGTAGGTTCTAAAAGGTTTCAGGGCAAATACAATTATACCCACACACTCTTGCTCTTTCAGCAGTTGGAGGCAGAAGGGGGAGAGGAACAAATATTAGGGGCCTTCAGTTTAGAATGGATCATATTTCTTTGTGCCTCATTGGCACTCTTTTACATCTCATTTCAGGTTATCAGGTTGAGTGTTTTCTTGCTCTGAAATTCAGATTCCATTTAACACATTTTTCTCACACAGACATTTGTTAATTGAAAGATGCATTCTGTGGGGTAGTAAATTTTTTACTACCACTCTGTTGGTGTGGCCTATTCTGTGTGCATGGCCATGTGACTGGGTGGGCATGGCCATGTGGCCATGTGACTGAGTCAGTGTGGCCATGTGACTTACTGGGTGTGGCCAGGTTGCTGGGTGGACTATCTAGTCATGCATGCCACATGGCCATGAAAATGTCTGCAAACACAGACCGCGCTGGCTCTTTGGCTGTAAATGAAGAGCCACTGCCAGAGCTGCCACTGGCCTCCCCTCCTCCTATGATGATGCCCCGAGGCCATGGCGGAGAAGAGCGGGAAGCAGCAGCAGAGAGGGTTTGGCGGTGAATGGGGCACCTGGGGGGACCTTATATGGCTCTTCCTCCTCCTCCTTCCCTCCCTCCCTGGGCTCTGAGAACTAAGGTGAGGGCGATGAGGCTGGTTCCTGCCTGGCAGTGAAGCAGATAAGAGATGAGGTGGCCCAAAGAGATGATTTCCTGGTCTCACCCAGAGTGGGGTGAGAGGAGTAGGAGGTAGTGGGTGGGTCAGGTTTGGGTAGGGTGGGGCGGGGCAGTGGGGTGGACCAACCATTTTTACTACCTATTCGCCTGAACTGGTGTGAACCACTGTATGCATTTTAGCCACATGCATGTGAAAATATACATTCATTGTTTTCTGCACTCTTTATTTCTCAGGAAAAACACATGAAAGCCTTACAAATGTGTGAATTCTTAATGCTTATTCCAATGTGTCTTAGGAGGTGTGAAAATACTACTTTTATTGAGACTGTTGAACCCAAAGAAATTATTTTCTATCTTTCCAGTTTTTATTTATATCTCTCTCTTTTAAAAATAACAGCAGTCGGCAGAATGGAGGATTCAGGGCTAGAAGGACAATGCATCCTTTTAATCTACTGTTGCACTTTTGCCAAACAATTTTCTACAAAAATTGTTATTTCCCCTGCGGTTGCCAAAATGTAGGGGAGAAAACTTTCCTGTATGGTACAAACCCAGTTCTGGTTATCGCCTCAAATGCTATCTGAAGTGGGGAAAGATAAAAGAGTTGTTCCAAACAATAGAACCATAACGTGCTTACCAAAAAATTTCAAACTGTTCACAAGTGTATTAGCAGATTCTGTTTACCAACATCTTGCTACGCAAAATCTTATACCAGAAGAACAAAAAGGGGAATTGTCAACATTCACATGATGAATTACTTACTTGTAAGATGATACTGAGAAAACTGTAAAATAAAGAAAGCCAATCTGCTTGTTGTTTGGATTGATTTTTTTTTAATTTTATTACATTTTTCAAACAACATAACAATACATTAATTTCAAAAAAGGCAAAACTGTTAGTTTTCACATTATCTCATCTATGTATGAAATAAAGAGGAAAAAAAGCAAACACTTACATTACATTACAGGACTAACAATCTACTACTAATATTATAAAATTAAAAGGAAAAAAGGATTTCTTGTATAAACACATCTAATTGCTTAATTTGTATCAATCACCCTTGTGATATTTACATTGCCAAGGAGATAGTGGGGATCAACTTCTTTCTAATTCCAAAAACTCCTTTGATCTGGTGCTGGTCTCCCTTCTTCCCCGTTTAGTGTCACCTCCACAAATGGGTTCCAAATTTTTGAGAATTTGTTTTCTTGGACTAATCCTTTTGGATTGATTTTAAAAAGGTGTTCAAAGCCTATTACATACTTGGATAAATGAAACATTGCAGATTTGCAAAATCAACAATGCAGGTACAGTATCGGGAAATGCTTGACAAGAATGATGAAACAATGAAATTCCACCCTAACATCAAATAGTATTGAGTTAGAAAACATCAAGATCAGGACATGCATATCTCAATGCGGATAATACCTAGGAGTAGCACTACTACATCATAAAGGTAAAGGTAAAGGTTTCCCTTGCTCGAAAGCCAGTCGTATCCGACTCTAGGCTTCAGTGCTCATCTCTGTTTCAAAGCTGAAGAGCCAGCACTGTCTGCTTCTGCAGATGTTTCTGTGGTCATGTGGCAGGCATGACTAGACACTGGAGCACACGGAATGTTGTTCACCTTCCCACCAAAGTTGCCCCTATTTATCTACTTGCAATTTCTTGCTCTCGAACTGCTAGGTTGGCAGGAGCTGGGACAAGGACCATAGCTCATTCTGTCCTGCAATACTCAGGAATCGAACTGCTGACCTCCCACCTTCCAGTCAGCGTCTTAGCCACTTGAACCACTACATTATAAGACCAAGGGAAATCCAGACTCCATTTGCTGACACGTCCTCTTCTGCCCTCCCATGTAAGGTGCACAAGAACACTTTTCTTTTTCATTGGGGTATCGTATCTAATCCTCACAAACAGACTGTAGTTCCCAAACATCTCCTTTATAATTTTCACCTGCTACCATGCCAGTGAAAGGGTTAAGAGGAACACTTTTGATTTTGTGTGTGTGTGTTTGTGTGTTTTAGCTGGAAGGCTCTGACTGAGATCGTAGCATCACCATGAACTCATTACATGACTTCAGCTTCACTTCCCACTTTGTAGTAAGGCAATAATAAGAGCAGCCTTCCCTGAAGAATTGGTGTTGGCATTACTGACATTGTTTGTAGGAACATTCTGAAAAACTAGAAAATACATGTTTAAAACTTGTATCTTTCATTCTTTTCCTAACACAAAACATCAGAAACCTAAAGCCCAAGGGTGGTGTACATAACAGGTCTCCATAGCCTTAATGGGTGACAATCCTTATCCAAGGCAGACACTTTAATAAGCCACGGGAATTATACTAGTTGGCTTGCATCTGTCCCATATTATTAGCAAATAAAATACACTCCTTATCATCATAGAAGTACTTTTGACCCCAAGCTCTTACAGCCAGTCAACCTATACAGCACAGCAAAAGCTGTCATGCTAACCTTTGCTCACTCCCATTGGGATATTTTCTCTAATTCACTCAAGTACAGGGTGGGGCACATGGAATGACCTGGCATACTTGCCTTTGCCAAGACATCTGGATGACATTACTCTGTTGCTTTGAATAGAAAAGAAGAGGAGACATGCATATTTTTTTTTGTTTTTTTAATCAGAAATGTGGTGGTCCTGACTATCAAGTAAAGAAGCACATCCAAACAATCCAATACTTAATGGTAGGCACATGATGAAGTGAGATGATAATGAGAACGAATTCACATGAGACCCTGCCATAGCACACAGGCTTGTTCCAACCCTCACAGAGATGGTGGGAGGTGTGTTTGCTGTATGTGTGTGGGAAGATGAGTACTTTCTGCCACTTTCATGATACATTGTGGTTCCCTGTCACTTTTTCAGATAATTGGTTTTGCACTTATTGGTTATTACAGGCAGGGCGCATGTAGAGGAGGAGTTCTCAACCTTTTAAACCCGGGGGTCGGGTCACACTCTCTCAGACAGCTTTGGGGGCCGGACAGCCATTTTACCCTTCCTCCACCACCTGGCACTTCTTGGTGTGGTGGAGATGGGTGTGGGCCACATAAAATGGGGCCACAAGCCACATCCAGCCCACGGGCTGCAAGTTGCGAATACCTGTTGTAGAGGATAGCAAAAAAGCAGAGCTTGCCATGTTATATTTTAGAAGCAATTTTATTGCATTACTGATTACTTCTCAGCAGCCAGATAATGTGTTATCATTAGCAAATTGTGACACTAAGTGTGCAGTTAGCATCACACTTAGAGTCTCAGGAGAAGTTGTGTGTCAAGAAAATGTGGGTGTTGAGTCTTCAGTGGAATTCCAAGGGGAACCGTGCTACAGCTTTCTTTCTTTTTTTTATTCCTTCTTCCTTTCCCCTTAATACAACCTAACGTTCCCTAATCATCCCCTCCCCTGCTATATTATTTATTCTAATATTGTTTGCCAGTCACTGTCAACTCTCTTTTATGTGCCAAAGGTGGAACAGTTAATTTGGATCTTTACTTGTGGAGGAATGTGGTTTTAAGGGAGGGAGAGTAATGAGGGGGGAGTAGGGAGCAGCCATTAAAACACTTAGGGCAAGGGAAGATATGGTAGGAAATAGCTGTGATAGTATTAGGAAGAGCAAGGAGGTATTGATACCATCCATCTGGGAGATATTCCTGCTCTGGGTGGTTTACATAGTTAAAATCACAACATCCATAGTAACACAACTCCAATATCCAACCAAGTGGTGACATGTTACGAAGAGACACACACACAAATACAAAAAAAAAAGTTTGTCTGCCAATTTAAATTAAACTTCAGCTAAGATCAATACTTAAGCTAATTAAGGGGATGTAGGGGAAATTCTTCTTTTCTTCTCCCCCTTCCTTCACAATTGCATTTCTCTGTCAAAAAAAATTCTTCTAGGAAATCTCAAAGTGATCTTGTGATATTTTTCAAATGTTCCATTGCAATTGTTTTCTGGAAGAAACACTCATCGATTATTACAAACACAGATCACATTGTTATCTTTCCTGTGCAAGGTTCCCTTGAAAAGAGCAACAAATGGTACAAAATGTAGTGGTTTCATCTGGAAATGAGTGTGTGTGTGTGTGTGTGTGTGTGTGTGTGTGTGTGTGTGTGTGTGTGTGTGTGTGTGTGTGTGTGTGTGTGTGTGTGTGTGTTGAAGTCCCCCTGTGGTGCACGTGCCACACGTTGGGAACCACTGTTCTAGAGGAATGAGACTTGGGTCCCTTTTTTGGCACTAAACAGGAAAATCTTGCAGGCACGGGAGGAAATCTCAGTGAGGAGTATTGGGTAAAACAATGAGTACAAAAATTATTTGCATAAAACATGCCTAATTCTAAATATATTTAGAATAATCAGTACCTTTATGAATATGTTTCTAATATTCCACAGAAAGAATTCTAAAATATTCTGACTTGTATTATTTTAAATATTATTTTTCTTCAAGCTCTATGAATTTGTGACCTCTGAAAGATCATGCCATTAATAGTTTTGCTCAAGTCTTGCAAATTCAATGCAGTGGATTTCCTTATGGAGTCAGCCATCTTAAATTTGGTCTTTCTCTGGTAGCCCTGTGTAGAGTGTGTCTTTTCCAATTAATCTTGCCACCTTCTAATAATTTTCAAAGTACATGATCCTCAGTTTGCTTCTACAGAGAGTTAAGGCTTGATTTTATCTTTGACCCACTTATTTTTCTTCCCCCATTTTTTTTAGAGGAGAGCAATCATTGCTACTTCTATCTGTCAGAATAACTATGTAAAGGTATTTTTTTGAAGACAACACCTGAAAGTCCTCTACCACTGATATTGGTTCAAAACACCTATAGTCTGGAAAAGAGACGTATCTATGCTTTATTTCCAAATTGTATCTTTAAGTTGTGAATTTGGCAGAATGGAATGATAACAAACTAAAAACATGGTAGTACTTCATCCAGTGATGGCGAACCTTGGCACTCCAGCTATTCTTGAATGTCAATTCCCAGAAGCCCTGATCAGCAGGAATGCTGACTTGGGCTTCTGGGAATTGAAGTCCAAGAACACCTGGAGTGCTAAGATTCACCACCAGGGTTATAGACTGTTATATTTCCATGTGACCTTTTAGTGGATCAATTCTACTTCCTCATATGTGATCCAGGAAGGACCATCAACTTGATCTATGAAACTTCACCTGAGAACATAGAGTAGTATTTAAAGCAAGGGTGCCCAAACTACAGCCTATGGGCTGGATGCCGCCCAGGGCACCATTTCATACAGCCCATGCTGTCCACATCACTCCTGGAAGCAGAAGTAAAAAGCACCTACACATGTACATAACACTGCTGTTAATGATCCACAGCTGTCATAAACATGTTTACAACAGCCACAGGTGCATTTACGGCAGCATTATGTGCAGGTGCATTTTACTTCTGCTTCCAGTGGGAGGACCCACATGACTGGCCCGCTCAACCATGGGACTGGCCCATGGTTGGAAAAGTTCAGGCTCCCTGTTTTAAGGTGTCATTATTTTCTGTTTTTCTTTCTTTTGTTCTGTTTGTTTTGTTTTACTTTTTCTCTGGATATATATACATATATTTCACTCACTGAGTCCAAGGAAGTAGACTGCAATATGGAAATAAATCTATTAAGCTTTAAGATGCCACTATACTTTTGATTCTGAGGATCAAATAAGGGCCAGTTTTTGTGCCTTTTGCAATTCCTTGTCGATGCCTCCTAGGCCTCAGTATGCCCTGCTAGTCCTGACCTCTTTTACCAGACATATGCTCTTCTGTTCAATTGAAAGAGCACCTGTTTGTTATCTAGAGTTGCCCACTCAGAGTCCTTGGGCAGATTGCCAAGATGTCACAATTGCTAATAATGCAGCATTAACTTAAATAATCTCAGAATGATATCTAAGCAGCCTCATGGAACTTTGGTATTGTGCTGATAACAGCAAAAACTCTCTTCTGGATGTCAGTTGGTTCAAATAAGGACTTTTCCATTACAAGGGAAGCACCATTAACACCAGATAAAATAACTCCCATGCTATTGTGTATCTTCAGTGATAAGAAGCTACATGCGTCCAACAGTAGCTCAAGCAATAAAAAAAATGCCATCTGTCCTGGGAAATCAAAGAAGGCTGGTGGAAGGAAAAACCCATCAACAATAAAGGAAAGAAATCAAGCCAGCTCACATACGGTTTCATATCAGCTACAAAAAAACCCCATCTAAACTGCTTTTTCCCTGATAAAAAGTCCTAGCATTCACTTATATTTGTCTTTCATTGAACCAGCACATGTAAGGAAGGAAATGAAAAAGCTTTTTGATTTCCCGTGACTGCCTTGATCTTCTCTGTTTCTTGTTGGTACACAGATAAGTCAGTTTGAGGCACTGAGGAATCTGCCTGAAACAGCAGAGCTGAAACTAATATTTTGACAGGAAAGCTTGGTCTGTACAGAAAGGGCTAGCAGGGCTGCCACTATCAATAAATAAGTCTCATGTGTTTTTATTTCATTGCAGTGAAAACACTGTTGAAGCATATGGCTGTCAGAATTGGGGAGCTGTGAGCCAGGAGAACCAGACTGTAAAGAAATTGGTAGGGGTGCCAAGTTGCTTAAACTGTATGTTTCTTATATCTTGCCCTTCAGAATGGCGGACAACTCAATAATAATGTTTGCAATCTAAAAACAATAGTCCAGTCATAAATCACAAATGCTATTGATAGCTTTCTACATGACTCATAAGTCACATGACATATATATATATATATGATAAATGTTCAAATGCATTTCAGGCCCAGTATGCTTTACATTGCTCATAAGAATCTCCAAATAATTTGTGCTAGTTTGGCATTGAAATTAAAAAGTTTCTCTTTCAATATAATTCATCCTTCTTGCTCAGCAGAGGACAAAATCCCATTGCATTATTTATGCCTGTGAAAGGCAAATGGCACAACTTGCAGTGCCTTCTTGTTGGCAGTTAATGAGTCTCCACTTGGATTTTGGGGCAAACACTAACCAATTGGACTGGCATGTGCTAGAAAATCCAAGTAGCTACTTGTTAATTAGAAGTGATAAACTGCTCCAGATTAATGCTTTTTGCCTTCCAAAGGTGTAAATTATGTAACATGATTTTATTTTATTTTTTGCCTCCAATGTCTGGCTTGGCAAGGCATTCCTTTGTCTTGTAAGAATAGAAGAGAAAAAAAATTCCCTTTCACAGATTTAACCACCAAGATTGTTAAAACAAAGATAGGGAACTAACTTTGACTTGATTGCTTGATGATATTGGGAGGTCAGGTTGTAACTGCCAAGCACCACCCCATTAATGGAGAAAAGATTGTGGCTGCTCTTTCTGGACAGAGATTACATATGAGGAGAAAATAAAGGGCTCACTTGCTGTTCAGTTGCACAGTCAAGTCCAACTGCTTGCGACCCCATGGACCACCGCATGGCAGACTCCTCTATCCTCTGCCATCCTCCAGAGTTTGCCCAGATCTACGCCCACTGCCTCAACAATGCTATCTGACCATCTTGTCCTCGGCCACCTCCTCCTTTTGCCTTTGATCTTTCCCATCATCAGGACGTTCTCCAGTGAGTCCTCTTTTTCTAATTTGGTGGCCAAAGTACTTGAGCTTCAGCTTCAGTGTTTGTCCTTGGAAGGAGCAATCAGGGTTGATTTCCTTCACGATTGATTTATTTGACTCTCAAATGTCTTCTTCAGCACCACAGTTCAAAGGCATCTATTCTTCTGTGCTCAGCCTTCCTTATGGTCCAGCTCTTACAACCATACATTACTACTGGGAAGACCAATGATTTAACTATGTGGACTTTTATTAGCTGGGTAATGTGTCTACTTTTTCTTATGCTGCCTAGGTTTGCCATAGCTCCCCTCCCAAGGAGTAAGCATCTTTTTATTTCATGGCTGCAGTCACCATCTGCAGTGATCTTAGATCCCAAGAAGGTAAAGTCTGTCACTGCCTCCCCTTCTTATTTGCCTGGGAGTGATGGGCTCAGATGCCATGATCTTGGTGTTTTTGATGTTGAATTTCAGGCCAGCTTTTGCACTCTCCTTTTTCACCCTTATCAAGAGGCTCTTTAGATCTTCTTCACTTTCTGCCATCATGCTCACTAAAGGTTTCCTATCTTTGACTAAAGGAATAATTCAACTCCTTCCCATTTGTCTATGCAGCCTCTGCAGAGCTTTCCATCAGGAAATGAAGCTAGTGTGAGTAGGCCTTCTCTTGTCAGAATAAAAGGCATTGAGAAGTACTTCATCAAGCTTCTACTTGTTGCATTGGCTCTAAGAAACTGACTGAGAAAATGACACAGGGGTCAATTTGCATTCTAGTTTGCTCATGCTTTGACCAACATCCTGTCTGACTAAAGTTATGTGGCAAAAGCTAATGATGTCAGCACCATTGACTTCAAACTATTTAAAAGCTTTTTATCTCCCCATTGTTTTCTTTTTATTCTGAGATTCCCTAGGGCTTTGTTTTGCCCTAGGGAAGCCTTGGATAGGGAGGATATGAAACTTTTAATTAGTTTATATTCACTGTCACCAGTGTAGGCTGATGATATCATCAGCTTCTGCTGTAAGACTTTATACAATCAGGATTTGGGCCAGTATTTTCTCTTTGCTTTCACCTTTATCACCATAATTTCTGCAGTAATAAACCTCATCCTGTACCTTGTAAGGCAAAGGATAAAAACAGCCATCAAAAGGATATGCCAAAAGGATAATACAGTTTATGTTGCAATAAAGCAGAAGGAAAGCCTACTAAAAAAAAAAGCTAATCCCGTGAGAGGAAAACACATTACACAGCATAGACTGGACATATACAGATAGAGAAAGTCTAGGTGGGCAAACCTGGGATGAATCCCACATTTCCCTACCTCATTCTGCAAGGTCTTCATGACATAAAACAGCTTGATTCACTTATCCAGGCTTGAGTTATGGGTGACTGTTGTCTACTCTTTCTTAATCTTGCTATGGGCTAGCCTTAATAAACATGTACAGGGCATGGTAGATGTGGGACTTTTTGCATAAATGAGGGAAATTAGCACCACCAGCATGTGAATGCCGGGCTCTGCGACAGACTGTGCAACATATTATACAACAACGTTGCATTAGAGAAGGGGAATAGAGAAGATTTTTTTCAGGGCGACTCCTGGTGAAATCGATTCTATAAATTGTTTGGATGTTTAAAAATTAATGATTAGTTTTATACAGAAATTAACAACTTGGGGGGGGGGGGAAGGCTCCAGTATGATATTCAGAAGCATTACAATTTAGCTTTTCTCACAGAGCTTTATTTCCTTAACACACCCAGGAAGTTTCTTTTCTTTTTAAAAAAAGTACTCTGTTTTATGAACAGTTTCCGGATTTTTGTTGGACATATGACACCTGATATGGAACTGTATATTTCAGGCCTATCACTCCAATAAATGAGATGTTTACACTTCTGTCTAACAGCTAGCTATGGTACAGTACTCTTTCTTTTTAAAAAAATCAACTGCTTTGTGGATGAGGTAATCATGTTTTGCTTCACTAGGAAGAAAATGTGCATCCCTGAAAGGAAAAAAGAAACCAAATATGGCAATAAATTAGACTGAAGTTGTGTCCTAAAATGGGATTTCAGATTGAGATTCATGAAAGCCATCTTCAACAGGACAGACCACATTGTAACTCCACAAATCCCTTAAATGTATTTACTCCTGGGCAGTAAAGAGAGGGAGGAAACCCACTAAAGCTTTGGAAATGAGAAGAAAGACCACAGTTCAAGGAAATTTTCTCCACAAAAATGAACTATGTCAGGAGCAGAGAATGTGAAGAATTTCAAAGCTAAATGGGTATACTGTATAAGCCAATATTCTGGGCATCTTTTGCATGGTTATTTATGTTTGATGATTCTTTATAAACAAAAGCAAGATCCCTCAGAATTAGGGACCTTTCTACACAATTCTGTGCAAATGTTTAATAATACAAATATTCCTACTCGCGGCAGTAAAAAGCAAACTGCATGTGTGCTGTGTTTGTTGCTTTTGCTGTTTCTTCAATAGAGGCAATCCCCTTGCATTCATATCCATCTATTGTAGCTTTGAATGAACGTATTTCTTTGTTCTAATAAATAGAGCACCAAGAAAGATTTAGAACACACAAAGGCTGCTTAGTAGCAAAGAGAACAGCATAAGATAAAATACTTCATTCCTATTCTGTCTGCTCAACATTTACCATATTTGTCAAGTTATTACAGTACTTTTGTCTCCAGATGACACCATCTAGTATTTTTACATTTCTGCTTGAACGGCCACCATTATTCACAGTTGTGATTTAAAAATGTAACGAAAGCTGGTAGGTACAATAATGCATTTATAGGGATACATTCAATTATTAGTTACAGCTAGAGTGGAATCATTAAATGACTGGGACATGGCAAGTGAACACAAAGGTAAGACCCATTTATTCAGTGGGTGTGCTAGAGGAGGAATTTGGCCCTCCACAATCTATGTGTGTCACTGAGTGAAAATGTCCACGATCCCATTTACAATATATATACAAAAGAACAACCTAACATACACACTCCAACAATCATAAACCTGGGCTCTTGAACAGAACTCAGAAGAGCTGTGGCTAGGCACTTTAATCTAGAATATCAGAGATTTTAATTAATGTAGGAAATGATGTTTTAAGAGAGTTTGGGCATTCTGACTTTTTGTATTATGCTATCTAGAATCTTTCAGCAGAAGAGTTGCTAACTATATTGGACTCAGGGAGCTATTTTCCAAAGCGTTCTTTCATAATAAATACAGGTGTACAGTATCTCCTATGCACATTTACTCAAGTATGCATGGATAGTGAAGTGTATATCCAGATAGGTGTCTCACTATTTATAGTGGGTCACATATCTGGATATGCATACAAATAATGTAGAATTATGGTTTTTCCCCCTAAAGAAAATGATCATTTGCTGTTCTTTGTTTGATTACTCTTTTCTGAGTAGAATACCATCACATTCTGTGTCCCTTAATGCACTTGCAACCACTCCTGTCCAGAAAATATGTCATTCTCTGCAGGAATTATAATAATCCTGCATGGTTTAGGACTTCTCTCAGGAAAAGAATGAACATAAAATATGTGAGAAATACTGCACTTTCCCCAGAAATGTTTCTCAGGGGAAATTTTTTCCCACATTTTAGCCTTAATGGCCAAAATTACAGTGTGAGGGGGAAAGTGTGCCTTTAAGTGTCCTTTATCACACCATGTTGGTCTCAGATTGTAATGAAGATATGATTTGAAACTTTCTTAGTTTCTCTCTGTGGTTGAGATCCTGCAAGACCCATATCCCTGCTACAAGCTATGTTGCTAATGATGATTAAAACTGAGTTATTGATTGCTGTGGATCTAAAAAAACCAGACTCTTCTTTACAAAGGATGTTGAGATATCTAAAGGAAGTAGGGGAATTTTGTGAGTAGACAGCAAAACAAGAGCCCAATCCCTTCTTCTAATAATACACCCTCTTTTCTCTCTCCACCCCTCCCATCTTCTTTTCCTCACAGTAATAGTTTACTAAACCTCAAGAAACCCATGAGCAGTGAAATGAAAGGCCAGTAAGGTAAATAACATCAAAACTTGGAAAAATTCCTTTATTAAACTGCAGCTCCCATAATGCCATAACCAGATTTCATTCTTAAGGGCTTTGTTCTATTCCACGTACTATGTTTTTTTGAAGGTAGCTCTACAATTGTTTTTAGCTGTTTACACATAGGCCAAGGACAGACATTTCCACACAATTGCAACATTTACCAAACCCATTAGAGAATGAGTCTTTAGTTTAGATTTTTGTGAGAGCTTGTCAAACTCTGGATGGTTACACTTACTAATTAGCTAGCCACAAGGAAAGATGTGTTTCCTACAAAACAGTTGGTGACCAGAACAGTAACTTCCATGTTCTGCCTTATACTGATTAATAAGTGACAGAGATTTGCTTGTTTAAAATGCTTAAAATCTAGATTCTCCAGCCAACCAGGTGATATGACACCCTACTAAGTCAAAAAGATGAAAGCAGCTGCTTACTTTGAAATATTTCATTATCTATTCTATAATTTGGATATGACAGACTTTTATTTGAAGCAGTTGAAGGAGGCAGAAGGTGAAATATTTTACACTAATAATACTTGAACATATTTGTTTTGAACTCATTTGTTAACCTAGTTATTCTGAGGTAGACAGACAGACAGATAGAGGGAGGTGAGGGAGAGATTGAAGATATTTTATATGTCTTGTGTTGAAAATAAAATTGTCTATAACCATGGAAAGATATGTAATCAAAGTGAAACCTATTACTGTTGCTCTAGAACTCCCCACCTTTAAAAAGCATTTCCTTCCATTCTTAACATTTTTCCTGCCCATTAGTTTAGAGACACACAGAACTTTTTTTTTGCAAGCCATTCAAAACATCAGAGAAAGAAAAGTAACTGTCCTCTTGTCTTTTACCAACGGGTTCATTTTAATTGCAGGCAGCCTGTAAAAAAAGTAGAGCCAGGGTCATAAATGTATCATCCTTGCTGAATGAAATCACCGCTAGCCATTTCTAAGTGTGTCCTAGGAAAAGAATTAGTACTGTAATGAACTCACAGGAAAGAAATCACAGGATAAATTAATATATGCTTTTTGCACTTAGGAAAATTAAGTCTGTTATTAATAGTTTTGGGAAAGAAAGGCTTTCTCCTTCATCAGTAAGAGCATCCATGAGGGTTGATGATTCAATTACTTTCTGCTGAGAGTGAAAACCCAAGCTGATAAAATGTAGACAGGAAACTACCCCTGCACTGTATGAGATGAATAAGTGTCCAGTGGGAAGGACCATCGGAAGATTTGGTTTTGTTCCTCAGACACAGACCATGCTCACACAGCCTTTGCTTCACCAAGGGGCAGACAGCTGTCCCTACATAGACAGCAAAACAGGGCTCTCCTATAAAGCAGGCAAGCTGACTTGAATAGTATACACTCACAAGTTCTACTGCAGGGCTTCCCAACCTTTTCAAGCTGAGGGCCAGGTCATGCTCTCTCAGTCAGCTTAGAGGGCCAAAAGGTCATTTTGCCCTGCCTGCATGATGAGGTGGCCATTTTGTCCCAACAGCTTCAAAGGGGTGGCCATTTTATTTCTCAAATCCCCTTGGAGGAGTGTGGGGCCACGTGAAATGGTGCTGTGGGCCTGATCCAGCACATGGGCCATAGGTTGGGAACCTCTGTTCTACCTTGTTCGACCTGGTCAATTTGAATTCAAATGCTTGTTTGCCTTTAACAAACACAAGCACTTCCTTTTAAAAAATTATATGAATATTAGGGAGAGGGAGTCAACTCTTTCCTTCCTTATTATGGCTCTGGTTAAAAGAAAAAGCCCTTCTTCTGATGCAGGGATTTGCAATGGGAGGTGGTACTTTTCAACAAGGTATGGGAATAAACCCTGATAGTTAGACTGCTATACTGTAACCAAAAGGTTGTGAGTTCAATCCTGTGCAGGGATCAAGGGTGACTCAGCCTTTCATCCTTCCAAGGTTGGTAAAATGAGTACCCAGCATGTTGGAGGGAGGGGAATAGTAAGTAACTTGTGAACCACCCAGAAAGTGCACTACTAAGCACTATGGGGTGGTATATATGTGCCTCTCTGGCACCAGAAAGAGGGCCTTCTCTGTGTCCCCTCCGACTCTATGGAACCTCCTGCCAACAGAGCTGCACCTCCAGACAGAGTTGCTGCCTTTTAGGAAGAACTTAAAAACATGGCTGGCAGGGCAGGTATGGGGTACAGGTTGCACCACGACCCCAGACCGCTGGCTAGTGTGAGTTCCCTCTCTCCCTCAATGCCCTTTTAAACTAATTTTAAGAGTTTAATTTTTTAAAATTTTAACTTGTCTATTTTAAATGTTTTAGAATTTTGAATCCAAATTGTTGTTGATGTTTTATATGAGATGTTAACCACCCAGAGTTGCCCTGGTAAGGAGGGCAGTATATAAATTCAAGTAAATAAATAATTGCTTTGCTTTGCTTTTCTGCTGACTACCTAGTGGGCAGGGTCACCATGCAGTGGTACTACACAGGAGAGTCCCAGCAAAAGTCTATCCAAGGATAGTCCAATAGTCAAGTCCAAAGAACAAGCCAAGGTCAGGGTACCGGTAAGGATCAGAGCAAGCGTCAAGTTCAAAGGATATCCAGGGCGTCATCAAGGTAGGTAGAAGTCAGAATCACAGCAGTTAGTCACAAGGTACACAGAAGATTTGGCAGAGTGTCACTCATCACACTAAGAAATTGTACCACAGCTTGTCTTGTGAAACAAGCTTCCTTAAGAAGTCTCCCAGCTAATTGGTATCGGCTGGGAGCCTCCTCTGATTAAGAGCTCTGCCTTTTTTATGTCGCAGCTGCAGATCTTTTTAGCACCATTCCTTGGCTCAGGGCTGATTGCTGTCAGAGTCAGATGTCTGACCTGACAGGTCATTGGCCTGAGAAGTCAGAGTTGGGCCAGAAGCAGGCTGGGGTTCCTAGTTCAAGACATCCTCAGGTTCAGCTGCAAGGTGGGGTTCAGATTCAGATGCAGACTGGGGAGGCAGAACTGGGCTGGGCACAGGAAGTATATCCTGATCCAGGTCATCTTCAGAGTCTGACGAGGGCTGGATCACTGACGAGGGCCTTGGTTCACAGAAGAGCTGAGGGAGCTCAAACGGGCAAAGAGACGCCGAGAGCGCCGCTGGGTGAAGACCCGGAGTGAGTCTGATCGAACACTCGTTAGAGCTGCCATTAAAGCCTATCTAGTGGCGATGGGGACGGTGAAACGACAATATTTTACCGCCCTTATTGCCTCCGCAGATAATCGCCCAGCGACCTTGTTCCGGGTGACCAGGTCCCTCCTTGGAAGAGGGGGGTCTGGCCCTGGTTGGCAGGGATCCGCTGAGGCTTTTGCTGATTATCTGGTGGAGAAAATCGCTCAGATTCACTTGAAGTTTAATCCCGGCGTGGAAGAGACAGAGCTGGGGTTGACCAGAGTACAGTCTGGCCATGTTATCTGGGATCAGTTCGATCCAGTTGGCCCTGAGGAAGTGGACAGGCTTCTTGGATCTGTTCGCGCCACTGCCTGTGAATTGGACCCATGCCCTGCCTGGCTAGTCAAGGCATCTAAGGCTGTGGCAGGCGGTTGGGTCGAGGCAATTATAAATTCATCTCTGCAGGAGGGGCTTTTTCCAGCACCCTTAAAACATGCTTTGGTGCGTCCCCTCCTGAAAAAGCCATCCCTCGACCCTACGGTACTTACCAACTACCGACCTGTATCCAACCTACCCTTTTTGGGTAAGGTCTTGGAGAAGGCAGTGGCGTGGCAGCTACAGGAAGTCCTGGATGAAGCAGATTATCTGGACCCTTTCCAGTCAGGATTCAGGCCCGGATATGGTACTGAAACTGCATTGGTCGCATTGGTGGATGATCTCTGGCGAGAACGGGATGGAGGTCATCCATCCATCCTGGCTCTTCTTGACCTCTCAGCGGCTTTCGGTATTGTCGACCACGGTATCCTTCTGGGAAGGCTCCAAAGATTGGGGATCCAGGGCACTGTGCTGGCCTGGTTCTCTTCATTTCTGAGGGGCCGGACCCAGTTGGTGTGGCTGGAAGGCGAGAGGTCCAGCCCTAGGCCCCTGCAATATGGGGTGCCTCAGGGCTCGGTACTCTCGCCTCTCCTATTTAACATCTACATGAAGCCACTGGGTGAGATCATCCGTTCCCACGGGGTGAGGTATCACCAATATGCAGATGACACCCAGCTGTATATCTCAGCCCGTGGAGATCCAATTGATGCAGTGGAAGTCCTATCCAGGTGCCTGGAGGCTGTCAGGGTCTGGATGGGGGACAACGGGCTACAACTGAATCCCGGCAAGACTGAGTGGCTATGGGTAAGGGGTCCTGCGCTATCTCGGGAGTTACCATCTTTGGTTCTGGATGGGGCAGTTTTGCCCCAAACAGACCTGGTGCGTAATCTGGGGGTCCTCTTGGACTCACGACTACTGCTCGAGGAGCAGGTGGCAGCCGTGGCCAGGAGGGCTTTTGCACAACTTCGTGTAATACGCCAGCTACGCCCACTCCTAGACCGGGATTCCTTGCTCATGATCACACATGCTTTGGTCACCTCCAGACTTGATTACTGTAATGCGCTCTACATGGGGCTGCCCTTGGTGACCATTCGGAGGCTGCAGCTGGTCCAGAATGCGGCTGCTCGGGTAGTGATGGGGTGCGGGCGTTATGCTCGTGCCTCACCACTGCTTCGGGAGCTGCACTGGTTGCCAGTATGTCTCCGGGTGCAATTCAAGGTGCTGGTTATTACCTTTAAAGCCCTACATGGTAGTGGGCCAGGATACTTAAGAGACCGCATCGTCCCAAGGACATCTGTCCGTCCCACCAGGGCGGATCGGAGAGGCTCTCTTATCATTCCATCGGCTAGAGAGGCGCATCTCTCTAGCACCAGGAGGAGGGCCTTCTCCGTGGCCGCCCCGGCCCTTTGGAACCTCCTGCCAACTGAGTTACGTCTACAGACAGAGCTCCTGCCCTTTCGGAAGGGCCTAAAAACCTGGCTGGCAGGGCAGGTGTGGGGGTCCAGGAACATGGGGTCCCATGTTGGGTGGCTGATATGATGGGACAGCCACCCCTCCCTCACTCTTTTAAGCTTTTAAAATCTTTTTAAACCTTTTAACCTTTTTAAATCTTTTAGATTTTTGTAAATTCATGGTTTAATTCTTTTTTAATTGACTTTTAAGTAATTTATGAACCTCAAGGTTTTAATTTATGAATTTTCTGTAAGCCGCCTAGTCAGGTTCGCCTGATTAGGGCGGGATAATAAATCTAAATAAATAAATAAATAAATAATAAATCACAACAGCTTTGCTTTGCTTTGCTTTGGATGAATTTCTTCCCCCCATACTTTGCTGTCTTTTCTTAACCTCTTCATCAGCTAAATCCTTGCTATTTTTGTCCCTTATTATGGTCATTTTTGCTTTAAACATTCCCTTGATTTTCCCATTTTTATTTTTAAAAAGATTTCTAGTCCTACCCCTTCTGTTGTTTTCCTCTATTTCTTTGCACTGTTCATTTAAGGTTTCCTTATCTCTCCTTGCTTGTTTTTGAAAAAATTTATTCAGTTGATTGATTTTTTTTATTTCGCCTTTGCCTTTTGCATTCCTTCTTTCCTCCGCTATTTTAAGAGCCTTGTCAGACACTTTGCTTTCTTATGCTTAGTCTTTAGAGTCCTAAAATGTGTCTTTCTTTCTCTGGACCATATAGAAATCCTTCTCCAGTACTGCTCACCATGAGAACTGGTTTGATACCCTGGAAACTTGGAAAGAGAGCAACTCCTTGAGACTTAAAACTTTGCAGTAGCTGTTGCTTTCCAAAACCACGTGGAGAGACACTATCCCTCTTTTTGCTTTCTCTTACTGAGGGTCTGACAATCCAGGGAGAGAAATGTTTAAGCACTCACTGTGAAGTTGCACTGAGAATTTGTGTTTCCCTCAGTCTGACCACATTAACTGTCAAAAGAGGAAGGAGGAAATTAACTAAATAGCCTTGTTTGCAGCTTGTTAAGATCACTGTCTTGTAGCCCTACAGGAGGTGCGGTTGCAGGATGTGCAGTTGCAGAAGATTTAATGAAATGTAAACAAGGGCTAGTAGCAATTTCCACCTCTTGATTCCTTGTTTTGATCTTTCATGCTTGCTTGTTTACTTTGGTGCCTAGGAGCCACAACATCATTAAGCTTTTTTTAATGGCATTATTGGAAAAGATCCAGTCCTCCTGGTTTGGATCTTTGTAGCCCAACCCCAACCACTGTGCATCATGCCAAATACAGCATATACGTTTATGCACTGGTTCAATCTATCATACTGTCTGAACTCTTGGGGGTGGGGGAGTAGAAGCCCCAACAGTGGAGATAAATTCATGCATTTTGGGCAATTGAGGGGGAGGGATTTGGACTGATTTACACTTACCTTTACATCATGTAGTCAACAAACAAAATGTGAATTAGTCCATCCCAATTCCTTCATATTTCCTGGATTCTTGTTAATGTATATCAAACCTTATAACAAATTGTTTTTGTGGTGCCAAAACTGCAACAAAACCCAGGGTGAATAACCCTCACCATCCCAGAGATCTTGGGCTTACAGAGCAGCCATTCTGTGTATCATACTCAGAAAAATAATGTTAGAGGTCATACTGATTCTGGTGTTTTAGGACGAGAGTGCAAAATATGCACAACCTAGCAGATCTATATACCTGGAATACTTGTTATTCTACTGGATTGCCCATTAGACAGCAAATCCCTGTGAGAACAAACATTCGTCAACAGTAACTGCAAGTTAATTCACTGTTCTCACAAAAGTCCTCAGGGAATTCCATAGCTTTCAAAAGATTCTCTCTATTTTAATCTTCATGAACGGTAGGGATGGAGTGATCTAAAAGAAAAAAGTGGTTTGTTCTGCCAGGGAGCAAAATGGGAATTATGAACTTTTATCATTTTTGTGTAAGATGAATTATTTATATATAAATATTATCTGGACATGGATGTGATGTGAACGAGGCTCAGGATTTGTTTGCTTTCTTTTTCGAGGGCTGTGACCTTGAAGTCATCTTAAAAGGAACATAGTGAATTGCAAGGATATTTGAACTTTGGAAAAGCAAAGTTTTGTGAATAAGGACTGCTTAAAACATTTTGGACTAACAAGGAGACTTGATTGCATTGTTTTGCTGTTAAATAAATGAATTGTGCACTTAGCTCTATGTGACTGCAATCTATTATTTGCCTTAATATGGATATAACTGAAGAAATATTACTCAATGTAAGTCCTTAAAAGTTTTATTCCAAGTAAATCTCAGAAGACCAACAAAGGTAAAGGTTATATACTATCACTGGAAGAAAAATCTCAGACAGAATTAAGGCATCAGACCGGCCACATAATCATGACACAGCCCAGCATTTCATCAACTAGATGTTAGGAAGTTAAACAAACCTTACACTAACATCAGTAGGTTTCTGGCCAATGTGCTAATAACACTACTTATTTTACACCTCCCCCTCCCCCCCCAGGAAGTAAAGTGTGTTTCTGCCAGATTGTTCAATTTTGTGCATTTTACTTGGACAACCACAGTCTCCCTAGGGGAAGTGCTTTCCTCAGATATTTCCATGACCCAGCACTTCTACATCTCTGCCACAAAGCTACTTAGCTTTGAACTCCTTCAAGCGATGATGGCACCAAATCAACACATACTGTTCCTAAGATAAAAGTGCCATTTGAATGCTGTCACTTCTCTAGGGCATTGATGCCATTTTATATGTTGTGGTGAACTGTGAGAAAGGATGCTTGTTTGTTTGTTTGTTTGTTTGTTTGTTTGTTTGTTTGTTTGTTTGTTTGGTTGGTTGGTTGGTTGGTTGGTTGGTTGGTTGGTTGGTTGGTTGGTTGGTTGGTTGGTTGGTTTCCCATCTAGGATATTCTACTCTGGGCAGTGCAAATTTGGTTCCTGTTTCCTCTTTCCACCTTCTTTGTTAAGTAATAGCCAAAATGTTTAAATATACTTGGTAACTGCCATTTCTTAAGTGCTGACAATATCTAATTGTCACTAGCTGTTTTTTATACGTCCTATAACTTGAAAATAGCAAGCGTTGATAATCTGGAAATGAACACAAGCTTCGTTTGCAACTTTGTTTCCATAAAAAAAGATTTGTCTAAACCACTTTTCAGCTTCTAATGATGAGGTATCCCTAATGTATAATTTGGCCCGAAGGTTGATCCTTCAAACTAGAATGCACTATTGAATACTTTTCTTGGCCTGCAAAATGTTACAGTGACTGAAATCCCAATGCTTAGTGTAATAAATTGGATTACAATACGTCCATTGAATCCATGTGGATTTGGTGTGTCAATTCCTCTGTAAATTCCATTGATTCAAATGGGTCTACCCTAGTTGAGAAATACATTAGTACAGTAAGTTCCAATCGCCTTAGACCTGTTTGAATCAACTTACTGAAAAGCTGTTTCACCAAATTCCCATTGAGTCACTGAACCACTGTAGTAGAACTTACTATGCTATGCAACACAATTTCAGCCTGTCTGTTGCCTTGCTAGAGCTTTTGAAGCAAATTTGTATGTACAGTAGCTAGAAACTATATGAGCAATAAAGATGTGCAGGAAGCCAGGTTCATTTTTAAAAAAGAATATGTTATTTCACATTGAAACTTGTTCACATCCAGTAACATTTACTCTTGTCATAAATGCAGTGTTCTCCCAACTTTCATTTTTCTAAATCCTTTGTGAAGTGACTGTGAAATTTACTGATTTGCTGAACAAAATTAATATAAAACAGACCTCTGAGGCTGTCTCTGCAAGTCACAGTATGTACCTTTGAAATTCTGATAGCTTATTATCAGCCTGACAGAATCATATCTTCCCAAAACAAATGTATTTGTAGACAACTTTCACTGAAATTTTAGATAACTTGTGAAGTCAGATTTTAGTTCTGCTCTTTTTCATGAAATGAGATAGGCATTGAACTTCAGCTCTAGCAAAGATGTCCTTATTTAACATGCTCACTGCTCATGCTCCTTTGAAATGTTTTTATTTGAAAATAAGCCACCTTCTGAGAAAGTATCATTAGGAATATAATGTGAATTATGAACACCTGATAAATTTCATCCGTAAGATTCCAACTGACATATAAAAGGTACCACACTCAGATGTGTTTAATTGAAAATACGTTCTGATCTGCAAGCCTATGCGCTAACCAGGGAACAGATCCTGTAAAAGTTAATGAAACTTAAATTTTAGTAGACACACATGGGGTATTAAATAGTAAAGAGGTATTGTCTCATGTTTATGGGAAAAGGTGATAGGAATTGGCCAAAAACGTACAAAATATCAGATGTTAGGTTATGGAAGCTTTATTTTATAAACCCACAAACCTGGGAGGCAGCAGTCGTAGATTGCCCACTTTGGCGCCATAGACATAAAGAGGCTAAGCGACAAGCACAGAAGCTTTGTTAAACTCAACTACATCCTCCACCATCTATTCAATGTAATGTGTGTGGTCACATGTTTCATGCCAGGATAGGTTTATTGAGTCACTAGAGACACATCCATCAACTGTGAAAATGACTTCCAGAAAAAATGTATGCTCAGATATGAGTAACAGCCGACAACGATCTTATAATGACATCCTAACAGAAGTGGGAGCAAAGCAAGACAATATAAAAAACAAAGCATAACACAGTACCTCTCTAATTACAGAAGATGACTGGAATTACAGTTAACTCTTACTATAGCAACAGCAATTATACTCCACCCCATAGCACTTAGTATAATCTCTGGGTGCTTCACAAGGTAATTAGCATTTTGCCTCCAACATGCTGGTTACTCATTTTACCAAGGTTGGAAATCAACCTTGATCCACATTAGCATCAAATGCACAAGTTTTGGCTGCAATTCAGAACTTTAACTACTGTGCCTTCAGGACTCTTGCTTAGAATCAATGGCCTGGCAGTGGCTGAGAACATCGCCCCCTCCTCTGGGCCAACAAAAACAGCCTGAGGGGAGTTAGTCTGTGTTCTGGTTTGGTTGTATTTTGTATCTTGTGAGGTTATATTTTATAATTTTTATTGTTCTGTTGCTGTTTTGACTGTAAGCTGCCCTGAGTCACCTCAGCGAGTGGGCGGCAATATAAATCTAAATAAATAAATAAATAAACATTTACAATGGCATAGAATTTTCTTTGTAATATTTGTAATAATTTTCTATGTAATATTGTAATAATTAATTTTGATTAATTTGATATTTATTGTCATGTTTAATGCTGTAAACCACCAAGAGTGGGATGATCTCCCAGATGGGTGGTTTATAAATATAATAAATAATTTTCTATCATATATTCTACTCTCATTCATTGTGTTGGGTTAGTTTAGGAAGAGGAGCATAGAGACATACCTCTGTTCTCCAAGAGGTGAAAATAGTGAGGAGACTTCTGGGCAGAAACATCCTCACAACATCTGCTTCCTGAGACACTTGCTCTTCTGTGCAGTCCTGTGCAGAAGTCTTGTATTGTTATATTGGAAACAAAAAATCCATCTTTGTATGGAGAACCTACCTAGTTAAAAAAAATACCAGGGCCACAAAGCTGTCACAAGTTTGTCACTATTTCCACATGTGAAATGTTGGGGACTAAACAAAACTGTCTGGCCAGGTTATCCTGCTATGGTAACAGATTAGACCATACAGCCAGTGACTCAAAGCTGAGTATCAGGTGGTGGTTAAGTAACCTGACAACCCTGAGGACTAACAGCCTTGGGTGGAGAAGTCCACAGGGAAGGGTGATGATCCCCAAGTGGATTAAATTCCACTTGAATCCATCTTGATGGAGGGCAGCAGCTTCATCAATACTGTCTTGGGACTGGGGAAGACTTTGTGTGCCAGAAGGGCTCAGGACTAGAAAGTGACTCACAGAACTGGATCAGTGATGTGGGTGTCATGCTGCAATGCAGAAGGCAAATGAAAGGTCATGGCATTATATTCTCAAGACAGTCTTCATGGCTGATCATCATGCGGATCGCCAATATTCAGATTTGGATACAGCAGAGCAGAAGAAGAAGAAATAAAACTAACACAGGGAGTTTTTATTAATGCAGTTTTTCATTTGTCGGGACCAGGTGGCTCTTAGAATTAAAATTCCATTGTAGGACTACAGCAATAGGCTTCATGGAGACATGTGAAATGTTCAAAGAGTAGTCTATTATTGCCAAGCCCAATGGGTTTCTGTGGATAAGAGGGATTTGAGACAAGGTCAAATCTGAGTCTTAGTCAGATACTCTGCCTGCTATACCAGGTTGACTCTTGGTGACTGGATTGGGGAGAAGGTTTTTTTTTTTTTTTTTTTTTTTTTGGGGGGGGGAGCGGATTCCGTCAGTTTTTAGGAAATGGGAACACCAGATGCCTCTGAATGTACCAATTCTGGCTTAACATCTCTCCAAAGATCTTCATGTGCTTTGAAATGATGGTATGATTCTTCAGCATGTTGTACACTATATCATTATTTGCCTTTTGCAGTTTTTCACTCAATGTGACTCCACTCAGTAATAAAATATCCATACAGATACATGAGTGTGTATAGGTTGTGTGTGCAGTTGCTTGATTTCAAATGTAAAAGCAAACTAGTGCACCCACAGGCTCGCACATGCTGTTATATATAAAGACCAAAAAATATTTTGCACAGCCAGAATCCGCATTGGTAGATTCTCTCTCAAGTGGGGGGGGGGGGGGGGGAGAATGAAAATCGACAAGTTAAAAGGGGTTTTTTTTTGTCTCCTGCCTCCCTCTAGTGGTTGATCTCCACCATTAAAATTATCATCACAGCACCATGAGAATCAGATAAAGTGAGTATTTGATTTGGCAGAAAAATCTTCTATTGCTGAACCAGAAATAGTGGGTAAGAATGGAACTGTCCAAAAATTATCCTGATGGCTGAGATCTATAGTATGTTAAAGTAATATCTCAACAAGAAGATTCCAAACGTCTTGAATCAGCTTCAGATATCAGGTTTTACCTCAATCAAGGTTGGATGAATTATCTTTACCCCAGATAAAGGACTGCCCAGCACATTATCCACTGTCTTGTTTCTATGTGTTTAAGAGCAGAGCTACACAGACATGGCAGTCTCCATATCAGTAGCATTAGTTGGCACACTAGCTAGCTAGGAGTCAAAAGGACATTAAGTCCTCAGGTGAAGCAGGACTTCTTGAGTGATGGTAGAGTTCACAGTGCTGGCTCTTCAGCTATGAAACAGAGATGAGCACTGAACCCTAGAGTCAGATACAACTGGTTTTTGAGCAAGGGTGACCTTTACCTTTTACTTTTACCTAATTATTTGTCAACACTGTGATGTGGTTGCAAAAAAAGAGCAATGCTATTTTAGGCTGCAATAACATAAGTTTAGTCAGAGCACATCTAGAGTATTGTGCCCAATTCTGGAAAATGCACGTTAGGAAGGATGCCAGCAAACTGTAACATGTCAAGAGGAGGGCAACAAAGATGATCGGTGGACTGGAAAGCTGGAAGAAACTGGGCATGTTTAGCTTTGAGAAAGGGAGACTTGTGTGTGGAGATATGATAACACTTTTCAAATACTTGAAAGATAGGCATAAAAAGGAGAGGAAGAATCTGTTCTCAATCATCCCAAAGTGTAAAACACATAAAAATCAACTGAAACTACAGGAAACCAGATATACCCTCAATATGAGGGGAAACTTCTTAACTTTTAGATCAGTATGGCAATCAAACTAATTGCCTTGGGAGATGGTGAGCATTCAAGAGAAATTGCTCAGCCATTTGTCAGATCTGCTTTGATTTGGGTTCCTACATTGAGAATGGAGTTGGGCTGATGGTCTCATAGGCACCTTTCAACTCTATGAGTCTATAGGTTTAAATGCCCTGAGCGGGTATTCCATTTATTTTGCATATAATATATTTGGAGACATTATACAAGTCCTGAAACTACCAAGATGTGTGAGTTGTGTGGTTTGTTTTTTCTTCCTCTCCTCCTCCTTTGCCTTCAAGTAATATCCTTCTAGCTTTGCAGTATCCATCCTTGTCTAACAAAGGCTTGCACATTCTTGTTTTGGGGCTTCACAACTGTCACAACTGCCTAGCATGGTGAACCCTCAATCGTGTTTATCTGTTTGCATTTTTTCTGAAAAACCTTAGAGTTTTTATAAGTCCACTGAAAGTTCCATACTTATTTAAAGATCAGTAATTTGAGAATAAATTTGGCATTACCATAAAAATGTGATAAGTATGCAAATAAATAAATAAAATGCAAACAAAAATCCCCATTTATTTATTTTCCTCTACAACATAAACAAGGCACTAGAAATAACATAGGTGAGCAAATTAGCTGAGATTCACAAATTACAAAATTCAGTCCGTGAGAGAACACTGCAATAGTTTTGTGAAACATAAAAGTAAGTATGTATGAGGAACACTGAAGTAGTTAGTTTCATTTTCATCAAAGCAATGGCTTACAATTACACATAATTGAGAAAGGAGGAGGATTTGGCATCAAGTTAGTACCCCGGGCCCATTACATTTTATTGCTGGAGAAGTACTGAGGAGCCTCATTGCCTGATATGTTTTAGTGGCGGAGATGGATGCCACACAGCAAGAGAAGGAACTACAGTCATTACTGTTTTATTCATAAATATTATGGCTAAAATCCTGTTACATAAATTTCATCTGTTCCAAAGATTTTCAGCAATCAAAGAATTCCTATATCCATCTTTTCATTGCATGGAAGTCATGGGAACTTTGAGATGGAAGGTATCCCCCTTTCAGCAACCTAATCTACTGGTAATGCTTTTCTGTAATCAAAGACTTCCTTTTTCTGCCCTGAGGTTCTCACTGTTTCTACACAATGGAAGTAATTACATAGAAGTCAGAAAAGTCATGGGACAAAAACAGAAAGCTTTTAAATACTGGAGATCTTGCCCTACCAGTTGTGCCATCATCCTTTCAATAGTGTATGTTATACAACAGGATTTCAGCTACCAATGGATGAGAACAGAATTTGAGCATGTGTCTTTTAAAATCCATTTCTCCAGCTAGTGGAACCTACTACATCAGGAGTTCTCAACCTTTTAAAGCAAGGGGGCTGGGTCAGACAGTTTGGGGGCTAGACAGCCATTTTTCCCTTCCTCCACCACATGGCACTTCCTGGTGTGGTGGTGGTGGTGGTGGGCCACATGATATGGTGGTGTGGGTTCCATCCAGCCCACGGGCTGCAGGTTGAGAACCCCTGTACTACATCTCGCAAGTACTGAGATCCAAAAGAAAACCTCTAAGCACATGACCATTCCCAGTTTCTGTGAAATGATTTGAAAACAATATTTGGACAGGATGTTTTCCTTCTGCCTAATAATCCAAACCATTTCTCAATCTAGTGGCTATCACAGAAAAAAGAAAGTAAGAAATAGTAACAGTACCTAATGCCCTTACCACAGGAAAAGATATTTTACTTGTAATAATGTACTCTACTCACATAAAATATTATAAAGTCCACATAATTTAGCAAGTCAGCATTTGTGTAACCTTTTGAAGAATAAAGTCCATGCTACATATTTCTATATACTGGGTAAAAAGGCTCTGAACATATCTAATTACTTCCTTAGTTTCACCTACTGATTCCAGAATAACCTAAGCTGTGTAGAAAATAATGTCAGTCAATCAACATAGAATATGACCATATGTATCATCTATACTGTATTACTGCAGAATTTTATGCAGCTGATCCTGTTTATATGGTACAAAAGATAACATCTTTTAGCCACTACCTTTTAGATGGCTATATCTTAGGAAATTTGTTACTGGCTGTTGAATGTAAAATAAAATGAGAATTTAGAGGTTATGATCACTTCTCTTCATGCTTACTCCAGGCACATAAAATAAAAAGGAGAACATATCACCAGCTATAAGATATATATATAGTAAACACCCGCTTCCAGCAACACAAGAGGAGACTTTACACATGGACATCACCAGATGACCAAAATCGAAACCAGATTGATTACATACTCTGCACCCAAAGATGTAGAACCTCCATACATTCAGCAAAAACCGAGCCCTGGAGCAGACTGTGGCTTAGATCATAATCTACTGATTGCAAAATTCAGGTTTAGACTAAAGAAAATAGGGAAAACAATTAAGCCAGACAAGTATGACCAAGACAACATCCCTAAGGAATACACAATGGAGGTGTGGAACAGATTTAATGGCTTAGACTTGATAGACAGAGTGCTAGAAGAATTATGGACAGAGGCACTGACATCATAAAGGAGAGAGCAAGGAAAACCATACCAAAAGAAAAGAAGCATAAGAAAGCAAAGTGGTTGTCTGATGAGGCTCTTAAAATAGCAAAGGAAAGATGGAATGTAAAAGGCAAAGGAGAAAGGAAAAAATTCAATCAATTGAATACAAAATTTCAAAGAAAAGCAAGGAGAGATAAGGAAACCTACCTGAATGAACAGGTAGAAGAAAGCAAAGAAATAGACAAAAGCAACATAAGGGGTAGGACTAGAGATCTTTTTAAAAGAAAATTGGTAAAATCAAGGGACATTTTAAAGCAAAAATGACCATGATAAGGAACAAAGACGGCAAGGAGATAGCTGATGCAGAACAGATTAAGAAAAAATGGCAAGAGTACACAGAGGAACTCTACAAAAAGGACCTCAACACCCCTGATAATCACAGTGATGAGAACATTGAACGTGAGCCAGACATCCTAGAGAGTGAAGTCAGAAAGGCCCTAAAAAGCACTGCAAACAACAAAGCTAATGGAGATGATGGTATCCCAGTTCAATTTTTCAAAGCCCTAAAAGATGATGGAATCAAATTATTGCATTCTATATGCTATCAGATTTGGAAAAGCCAACAATGGCCACAGGATTGGAAAAAATCAGTATACGTTCCAATCCCAAAAAAGGGTACTGCCAAAGAATGTTCAAATTATAGAACATTGTGTTCATCCCACATGCTAGCAAGGTTATGCTCAAGATAATACAGGATAGACTATAGCAGCACGTGGAGAGAGGACTACCAGAAGTGCAGGCGGAGTTCAGAAGAGGCAGGGGGACTAGATATCACATTGCCAACATACGTTGGATCATGGAGAAAACAAAAGAATATCAGAAACAAGTCTACTGTTTCATTGACTACACCAATGCCTTTGTCTGTGTGGACCACAACAAAATGTGGCAAGTAATTAAAGAGATGGGAATACCAGAACACCTATATGCCTCATGAGGAATCTGTACATGAGTCAAGAAGCAACAGTTAGGACAGAATACAGAATGACAGAGTGGTTTGGAATAGGAAAAGGAGTATGACAAGGCTGCATTTTATCACCCTGCTCATTCAACTTATACACAGAATACATAATGTGCAGTGCAGGAATGGAGAAATCACAATTTGGGATCAAAATGGCTGGGAGAAACATCAACAATCTGAGATACGCAGATGATACCAACCTAATGGCAGTAAAGAAGCTCCTGATTAGGTTGAAAGAAGAGAATGCAAAAGCTGGCTTGAGACTCAACATCAAGAAAACCAAGATAATGGTAACAGGCCCTATCAGTCCCTGGAAAATAGATGGGGAAGAAGTAGAAGCAGTGACAGATTTTACATTCTTAGGATCCAAGATCACTGCAGATGGAGATTGCAGCCATGAAATAAAAAGGTGACTAATTATTGGGAGCCAAGCTATGAGAAACCTGGAGAGCATAGTGAAAAGTAGAGACATCACCTTGCAAATTAAAATTGCATAAGCAAAGCAATGGTATTCCCGGTGGTAATGTATGGTTGTGAGAGCTGAACCATAAGAAAAGCTGAGCGCATAAGAATAGCGGTGTTGGAGGTGAGTTTTGAGAGTCCCCTGGACAGTGAGGAGAACAAATAGGTAAATCTTAGAAGAAATCAACTCTGACCTCTCCTTAGAAGGTCAAATAGTAAATATGAAGCTAAAATACTTTGGATACCAAATGAAAAGAGAGGATTCACTCGAGAAAGCCTTGATGCTGGGAAAGGTGGAGGGCAAAAGAAGAAGAGGGTGGCCAAAAATGAGATGGCTAGATGGTTATTGTAGATGCAATGGGCACAGTGCTGGGCAGGTTGAGGAAGATGGTGGAGGACAGGGGTGCCTGAAGGGAAATGGTCCTTAGGGTTGCAAAGGGTCAGAATCGACTGTGCAACTGAACAACAACAAAATAAGAGACACATTTGTTAGAATGAGATCCACATGCAAGTAGCATAACTAGAAGGATAGGTTCTTTCATGACAGGACTCCTCCTTGCCATATATTTCCATGGTTAGATGATGGTACAACCACAGCAATACCTTTCTGGGTAGTCCAAGGCATGGACCTTGTTTTCCATTCCATAGATATAATAAAGGTACAGCTTCTCAGCAAAGCGGTAATGGACTTCAGTGACAGGAATTAACTCAACAGTCTGCCGCTGTGGGATGAAAAGAAACCAAAACCAATATGAAACATTACACTCTTAGTTCTCCATCTAAACTGACAACAGGAATTGACTTTTTGTATTATTCTCTGACATTATAGCATTTAACTGTTGTTGTTTTTTACATTAGGAACATGGAGTAGAGTTAATTAATTAGTTGATGAGTCACTTGGTTGATATGTTAACCTTTCTTCTGGAAAAAAACTAGGTGATTTAAAACACGGCTAGAGTTTGGATACACAAAGTGGAATTTGGGAGCTGTGCAGTTTACTGAATTTCTAGCATCTGATTAATTCAGCAACAGACATCCGTAGTGTTGAGAATTTCATATCTCAAACCCTGAGTGATATGTAGACATAAATTATAAATAAATATCTACAGCCTTGTTCTCTTTTGTTTGATTTTCTTGTTAGCAAATATTGCATTGGGGTTTTGTTTCACTTTCAATTTTCTTTGAACATGCAGAAAGGCGGGGTGAAATGTGCTACTTAAAATGCAGAAAGCTGCTCACTTGTAGAAGGTGATGTCAGAAGCTGTTTAAAGCTCTTCAATTTTATTTGGATTGTCTTTGATGTGAACAGACCCTTTGCATTAAAAACAAAATGAATATGCACCTAAATCCCCAGGTTTGCTGCACTGTTCTGTAACAAATATTATGTTCCCCATAGAATTGAAAACTGCAAAAGCAAAAAGACCAAGCAAACTGCTATTTTATTCTTATCTTGTCAATGACCATCTCTACTAGCTAATAATGTTTTCTTTATTTATCAAGATTCTCACTCAAGGGCCCCACCCCAAACATCCATCCTCTTCATTTATGCTAAACACTGAAAGCATTTCCAGGCACCATAAGTTTACCAGTTCCATTTGTCAGCTATCCATTCTTACATTTGGACTTCAGAATGGAACAATTTGATTTCATTTAGCTTCCTCAGTTCACCTACTTAGCTATAAGCCCAACATATTCAAATGGAGTTTATTCCACTAGTAATTATGCTTGAAGTTAGAGAATTCAAACTTCATGCCCATTGGTACATTAAGGAACGGGATAGTTTCAAGTTTCGAGTGCTTTATGATGTGTGAATCCTTTTCATATCTCCCACTGGTTGCAATGTAGCTTGTTTTATTTTGTTATTGGTTGTCTGTATCAAGATACAGGCTTTGTTTTATAAGTATGATTGCTCTGTCATGGAGATCCATTTACTGTACATCACATCTCTAACTCAAAAATCGGTTTCACTTTATAGTGACAGGATGCTTGTAACATACAATTTAATCCTTTGTTTATCCATTTTCTCTCACACAAGTATTGTCCATTGTTTCCAAACCCAAAAGGTACACTAAAGCTATATTTTAATAAAAAATTTATTTTAAACAAGCAGGCAGTCTGGCCAGGTTATCCTGCTATAGTAATAGAGTAGGCCATACTGCCAGTGACTCAACACCAATTATCATGTGGTGGTTAATTAGCCTGACAACCCTGAGGACTATTGGCCTTGGGTGGCGAGGTCCATAGGGAAGGGTGATGGTCAGTGGTGGGATGCCAAAAATTTTACTACCCCACCATGACATCATCACAGTGTGGGTGGAGCTAACATCATGGGTGGAGCCAATGTCATGACATCATGTTGTTGTGGACAGAGCCAAAAAAATTAAAAAATTCTAAAAAATAAAATAAAAATAAGCACACACACACACCTCAACCCACCTACCCACAACACAAATCTATAAATAAATTAAATAAATAAATAAAGAATACATTAAAATACACCTACCCACCCAAACACCCACCCACCCACAACACAAATCAACCAGAGCTTTTAAACCAGTGCTTAAAGCTTATTCTGGCTAATCTTTCTCACACTAGGTCAGATGGAAGGAACTATAGAATGAACTCACCACAAGATGGCTTCATTTTGGCACTTTTCAACTTTTCAACAGTTAAAGAAGTTAGGTACTAAGTATTTGCCTAACAGCTTCTCTTCCTCCTCCCCGCTTAGGAGGACAGCAAGGAGGCCGTGCATATGCGCCAAGCACTGTAGGAGTGGATGCACACCAAGTCAAGTGCTTGGCGCGCATGTGCAGTGGAGGAACCAGTGAAAAGGTAAGCCCCGAAGGTGGTTCCCCCCAAAAGCTGCAACCGGTTCTCCAGGACACTGGGAAAAGTTACTACCGGTTCTGGAGAACTGGTGAGAACCTGTTACATCCCATCACTGGTGATGGTCCCCAAGTAGATTAAATCCCACTTGAATCCATCTTGAAGAAGAGCCCTTGTTGCACACAGCTTAAATTGTTGTATTGTAGCCAAAACATTGTGAGATTGATCGTGATGGGGATCAAGGTTGACTCAGCCTTCCATTCCTCCAAGATAGGTAAACTGAGTACCCAGCATGTTGGAGGCAAAATGCTGATTACCTTTTGAACCACCGAGAGAGTGCTCATACAATACTAGAACTTTCTGTTTGGAAAATGTTCTTGTACCCAGTGTGTAGTAAGCTAGACAAAGATATTTAAGGATCTCCTGCATCTCCTCAATAGATAAATATGTCAAAAAAAAGTTTAGCACTATCTGCTTGCACAACCTTTCCTGAGTTATCACTACAGAATTAGTAACAGCACTTTAATTACCTTGAAAATGTGTTGCTTACTGAGGAACTGACTTATATGTTCCTTTGAACTCCCACGCTTAAGACATCACAGGTGCACATAAAGGATTAGATAATTAATCACACTAAGATGTCAGAATGTCAATGTATATGTACCTCTACTTAATTATTGGCATCAAGTCTCTATGCCAAAGAAAAATAGTATTTTTAGTATGAGCTCTCAGTTTAGTACAGAAATTGTGTTGTATTTGGGATGATTCAAGGAATCTTCTTACATCTCCAGTAGTATGAATTCCTGGAATTTTGTCATCTTATGGTCAAATTAAAAAATATGACCCCTGTATAGAAAGGCACACTAGACCATTTCAATTTATCAGGAAATTGAACTGAACAATTATAATCCTAGCTAATTTATGCTCCCCCCCCAAAAAAAAAAATCCTTATGCTTCAGACTCCAGTTAAGCAAATCATGCATCTCTTCAAGCTAAATAACACACTAATGTTCAAACTGCATTCCTATTGTCCTACATTAGGTAATTATTATTACATAGTTTAATGAGCACAGAATATGAAACCTTAGAATATTTGTGCTAATACATCATGTTATTTTAGTAATTAAGAAATCTCTTAAACACAAAAGGTTGGTTGTTTGCTAGACAAAAATATGTTGAAATATAGGAAAAATTAAAAATCCTATACTATGGAATGTATTTTATACCTAGGTTTAGGAATAAAGACATTCTGAGGCATACAGAAGTTAACCAGCTAGCTGCTAACATGTTGCTATTCTGCCACCTGGTGTTAAAATGAAATTGCTACACCATGCTTTTGGAAGACATTGGGTTCATTTTCAATTTCCTGCCGAAACTTTCCACAAAACCATGGTAAGACAATACTCAGCAGTTAGGTAAAGGTTTCCCTTGCTCGAAAGCCAGTCGTATCCGACTCTAGGCTTCAGTGCTCATCTCTGTTTCAAAGCTGAAGAGACAGCACTGTCTGCTTCTGCAGATGTTTTCGTGATCATGTGGCAGGTATGACTAGAGACTCCGGAGAACATGGAACGCTGTTTACCTTCCCACCGAAGTGGTCCCTATTTATCTACAGTACAGTACAGTAATACCCCGTATAACGCGAGTACCGTATATCGTTAAATCCGCATAACGTTACAAGATTTTCGGAAACATCTTGTATCGAGTAACGCGATTTTAACGTTACACGAAACAGTCGTTCTTAGCAGCAGGGTGGGTGGAAAGCTGAACGGGGTTCTCCGTTCAGCTTCCCAGCCACCCTGCAGCTACGGAGGCAGGGGTGGGGTGGCTGGAAAGCTGACGGGGGGCTCCCCCATCGGCTTACCCAGCCACCCCACAGCTGCGGAGGCATGGGCGGGTGGCTAGGGAAGCCGACAGGGAGTCCCCGTCAGCTTCCCCAGCCACCCTGCAGTTGTAGATCGGGTCCTCTGATCTCTCTGGAGGTGTTTCTGGGCTTCCCCGACGTCCTGAGCCAGTGCAGCAAGCCAGAATGTCAGATTTCGAATCCCGATGTTCTGGCTTCCTGCACTGGCTCAGGACGTCGGGGAAGCCCAGAAACACCTTGGATCGGGTCCCCACACCTCCCTGGACCCGGCGGGGGGGTCAGAGCCCCCAAAATTGGTAAAAAAAAAACGTCCGTTTTTTTTACCAATTTTGGGGTTTCTGACCCCCCCGCCGGGTCCAGGGAGGTGTGGGGACCCGATCCAAGGTGTTTCTGGGCTTCCCCGACGTCCTGAGCCAGTGCAGCAAGCCAGAATGTCAGATTTCGAATCCCGACGTTCTCGCTTCCTGCAGCATAAAAGAGGGTGGGGGAAGTTCAAAATTAGCACACATCAGCTCTAGGGAGGTTGGGAGACCCGATGCGCGCTAATTTTGAACTTCCCCCACCCTCTTTTATGCTGCAGGAAGCCAGAATGTCGGGATTCGAATCCTGACATTCTGGGTCGCTGCACTGGCTCAGGACATCGGGGAAGCCCAGAAAAAGCTTGGATCGTGTCTGCCCACCTCCCTGGACCCGGCGGGGGGGGTCAGAGACCCCAAAATTGGTAAAAAAAACGTCCGTTTTTTTTACCAATTTTGGGGGCTCTGACCCCCCCGCCGGGTCCAGGGAGGTGTGGGGACCCGATCCAAGGTGTTTCTGGGCTTCCCCGACGTCCTGAGCCGGTGCAGGAAGCCAGAACATCGGGATTCGAAATCTGACATTCTGGCTTCCTGCACTGGCTCAGGACGTCGGGGAAGCGCAGAAACACCTTGGATCGGGTCCCCACACCTCCCTGGACCCAGCGGGGGGGTCAGAAACCCCAAAATTGGTAAAAAAAACGGACGTTTTTTTTTACCAATTTTGGGGGCTCTGACCCCCCCGACGGGTCCAGGGAGGTGGGGAAACCCGCTCCAAGCTGTTTCCAAAGTTCTCCCACCTCCCTGGAGGCAGCAGCAAGGCAAAATGTCAGGATTCAAATCCCGATGTTCTCGCTTCCTGCAGCCTCCAGGGAAACAGGGCTTTTTTTAACATTGTGTGTTCAATGTATCGCCCAACGTTAAAACCCGAATAACGACGGGACTTGTGGAACCAAGTCATAACGTTATTCGGGGTACTAGTGTACTTGCAATTTCTTGCTTTCGAACTGCTAGGTTGGCAGGAGCTGGGACAAAGACGGGAGCTCATTCCATCCTGCAGTACTCGGGAATTGAACTGCAGACCTCCCGCCTTCCAGTCAGCGACTTAGCCACTTGAGCCTAAGAGTCATTCTTATGATAATTACAACTGGCTACAAAGAATTATAATAAATGAATTCAGTTAAGATTCTATCATCCTATATGAAGTGTTATTATCCACCAAAGCAGGTCATTAAAGACCCAAAGTGGTGAATTGAACTCCTGAACTCTGGCTCTGCATCTAGATACTTAATGTCAGATAGCAGAGAGGAACACTAACATAATTGCAAACCTAGGCAGTTGTGAAGAGATGGACCCCAGTGATAGCAAGGAGGATCCTCACTGGCACTCGGTGATGCCACTCTCAGGCACCCAAAACTACACTAGGTTGTCTCCATGCCCCAGTTCGAGAAAAGCTCTTCACTCCTCCTGGTCTCTTCTGCTCCACACCTGCAGTGTTTCTTCCAAAACTGGAAGGCAAATGGACCTGATGACACACTATTATTATTATTATTATTATTATTATTATTATTATTATTATTATTATTATTATTATTATTATTATTATTATTATTATTATTATTATTATTATTATTTCTCTCTCTTGCTTCTATGTTGTATTGGGCATGGATGTTCTGAAGTATATGTGTTTTGTGAAAAGCAAGACCTAATTCCTAAACAACTCATTGCTTTTGTGAGGTTCAGGATTCAATGTCTAGAGATTTGATCTATCTCCCTCATTGGATATGACAGCACATCTTCCCACATGATCCCAAACTGTTGTCAGTGGGAAGTCTTGCTGAGAGTTTTCTTTGTTCCGTAGATTAGGTTGAAAAGGACTTTTGCCCCATAGCCTTTTCTGTCCTGTTAGTCTAATTTTGAAATGTGCCTCAATCCAACCACAATTTCATTGGCTTTCAATGTTGTTCCTATTCCCATGTGATTGTCATGGGAATTGACATTTTAGCTTCATTAGCCGTCTCCTCTGAGGAACTCCAAAATAGCAATGTACAGTATTCCATTTCATCTCATAGCAGCTAAATAGTTAGGTTAATGATGGTTTGTCTGAGGACATCTAGCAAGATTCAAATTGGAACAAGATTCAAACCTCATGACTGTTCTAGTTTTTCATACTCCGTTACATATGTCAGAGCTGCAAGCTCCAATTAAATTAATTGGTGGGTTAATGAGCTACAGCTTTAATTGATTATTAAATGATCCTCCATTAGTCACTGTATTCATTAAAGACTGAGAATAAAATTTCACCTTCTTTACTCCCTCACCTCCACCAGCAAGGTTAGGGGGGGGGGGGGAAAGGCCAGTCCAAAATATTTTGCTGCCTGAAGCTGAGTAGCAAGTGTTGTTCCCTATTCATCCACCTAAGTCCAGGTGCATAAATACTCAAAACCACAACATGATTTTTTGGGAGCTTTGGCCATTAAAAGCAAATTCTCCATTCTCTGTCCAAAATAAAACCCATTACTTTGACACAAGAGACAGGAAATCTCTCAATCATCTCTCCCTGTCTCTGCAATAGTAACAAATTAAATTACCAAAAGGGTTCTGCTTTTTATGTCGTAGAAAATTTGCTGCCTGAAGCAGATTCTTAATAACCAAAGTGCAGATAGGAAGCGTGCTAACACAACCACACAGGCTGCTGGATGTTGACCAGCCAATGACAAAGGTGGAAGGTGTTCCCTGCCAGGTTTCCCATGCTGAAGCAAAACTAATCAGGGGCGTGCTGGCCGCACTAAAAGGGCGCTGGACAGGGAGTATATATACATTCCCATTCAGCTTCTAATTTCAACTCCCCTCTGGAGATTTGACCGACAACCTCTTGCTTACAAAGCAAAATTGCAACCTCTAAGCCACAGCAGCTCCAAAGTAAATGAGGAGAAGGCAGGCAGAGAAACACAGAGCGCCGCTTGTTTACTCGATCGTTCCAGGCATCGCCGCTTGGCTCTTTGGATTAGCACCCAAGGGAGGAAGCATTGTACTGGGGGGCTGGGGGATGCCCCAGGATGAGTCCCAGTAGCTTGGTGGGCCAGCCCACCACTGGAACTAATGAATTAACAGACATGGGTCCCCCTACACCAGAGGTCAGCAAACTTAGCTCTCCAAGTGTTCTTGGACTTCAGTTACGAGAAGCCCAAGTCAGTACACCTGCTCATCAGGGCTTCTGAGAATTGAAGTCCAAGAACATCTGGACATCCAAGGTTGGGAGACGCTATCCGAGGCCACATCTTGTAATGCCTATAGAAGTGATGTGGAACCTTGGCACTCCAGATGTTCCTGAACTTCCAGGTCCCAGAAGCCCTGATCAGCAGAACTGATGACTTGGGCTTCTGGTAATTGAAGTCCAAGAATACCTGAAGTGCCAAGGTTCATCATCACTGGCCTATAGTGACTGCAGGACTCCATAGTGCCTGTTCACCTGGTGTCTTCATTGAGGACCAGACATAAACATAAGAATCTCTTTCTCATGATACAGCAAAAAAAAATCCTGGTATTTAAAAGGTTTAAACTGTTGAAAGAAATAAAATAAGTAAATCCCCATTTAATATACCTGCTGCAGGATGCAAGATGTGCTGGCGAAGGAGGCATTATGCTCTGCAATAGCTCTTTCTGATGCCAGAACGATCTCAGAGTAAGGGAAATCAATGAGAGGATAAACCTGAAATTTAAAAAGAACTTCAAAGTCAATCCATTCAAAGACTATCCATGTTCTATAGAATTATTTGCACTCTCTTTTTATCCCTCTCCTTACCAACCACAACCGCCCATCCATCCCTGCCCTGGTTTTATTAACACACTAGGCTCATGAGTTAAAAGTAATGGCTCTTTCCTGTAATCTGTCAGGATGCTGTGCATACTGTATTTGTCCAGCAAAACAGAATCAGAACCAGTGTGCTGTTATTGCAGTCCGTTTCCCATTCTAAACCTGCCTACCAGTTTTATCAATGGCAGGATATTTGTTCAGCTGCAAAAATGACAAGAAAATCATATCGGGAGCTGCAAATCCAGAGCAAGTTTGCATGTTCCAATTTCATATAATTTCCCTAATCTGTATACAGTCAGACCTCACATAAAGAGCACCTCGCTTAAAGAGTAATTCGCTTAAAGAGCAGAATTTTCTCAGAATGTTCACTTCGCTTAACAAATAAAACCAACCAAAAACTCGGTTAACAAATAAATTGGGATTCGCAATCTGCCCCCCCCCCCAC
This sequence comes from Furcifer pardalis, assembly GCA_030440675.1. Classification (NCBI taxonomy): domain Eukaryota; kingdom Metazoa; phylum Chordata; class Lepidosauria; order Squamata; family Chamaeleonidae; genus Furcifer; species Furcifer pardalis. The sequence continues at coordinate 131,236,749 of CP126893.1, read as the reverse complement.
ACACAATTGGTCACTCACAATGGTGTTTTGCTTAAAGAGCAAACTCGCTTAAAGAGCAATCCTGTGGAACACATTATGCTCTTTAAGCGAGGTACAACTGTACAAGGTCTATGAACATGGTGGATGTGGAAAGTGAAGGTTGGAGGCAGGAACCTTTTAAAAAATTGAAATTCTGGAACCATCAATACTAAAAATAAAATACTGAATCCTCACCAGCTCCTTTCTAACACAGATGTACAAAATGACAGAGCACACAAGAGCCAAACTCCACTTCTTAGTAATCAGGTTTTTAGTATATGACATTTTCATTATGGTTTCAGATTTAACTCTGCTATTGAAAACAGAAACATACATTTTTAAAAAATCAGACGTGCTGTTTGGGCTGTCAGGAGATGGCTGGAGGCAACCTGAATGTTATCTACAAACCCCTCAATGAATTGTCACTCTTCCTTAGGCTTGTCATCCATTCCCAACCACCATTAGTGGGTGATGAAAGGATAGTCTACTTGCAAACAGAGAGGTAGGATGTTAAAATCTTACCACACTGCACTCTCTATTATCACTGGGAGGTGACATTCACCTGCCCATCCTTAGTTTGATGTGAGATAATCACTTACTGGGGCTGTATAAGCACTTTGCACCCTTCTGGCTTACACTGCCCATCAACTGGAAGAGTTTGCTCACATCAGCTTAATTTGTTTTCCCTCTTCCATCATGTATGGCTGAACAGGGCAGTGTCACTCTAGTCTGGGGGGTTGGCAAAGGGATACCATGTTGCTCCTGCGGACATGTTATGATGCTTTACTGCCTCCATGTCCTCCTGAGCTGTGGAAAATACTAAGGTGTGTTTTTATCGAAAATGAAGAGACCTCCAGAAACAGTGGTTTTTGCATGGGGAATTTGCATGGTCCTGTGGCTTAGTGGTTAAGATGATGAACTTGATGACTTAAAAAGTTGGAAGGTCAGCAGTTCAAGACCCAAGTGCTGCATGACAAAGTGAGCTCCCGTCTCTCTCTCAGCCCCTGCCAATCTAGCAGTTTGAAAGCAAGAAATTGCAAGTAGTTAAATAGGTACCACTTCAGTGGGAAGGTAAACAGTGTTTTGTGCACTCTGGTGTCTTATCATGTCTACCACATGACCACAGAAACATCTGCAAAGGCAGACAGTGCTGGCTCTTTGGCTGTAAACAGAGATGAGCACTGAATCCTAGAGTCGGATATGATTGGCTTTTGAGCATGGGTAACCAAACCCAAATAAATCTGTATAATAAAAACCCACATAGAAATAAAAGTCTGGTCATTTATTTTTGAAACCCCCACCCCCTTATTTGTGACAATATTTGGAATCCTGTAAGGGAGGCTAGATGTGAGCATTTGGCCCTGATATCAGCAAGCTGCCCACCTCCCATCTAATGTGTTTAAATTTATTTATTTATTTATTTATTTATTTAGATTTATTATCCCGCCCTAATCAGGCGAACCTGACTCTAGGCGGCTTACAGAAATTCATAAATTAAAACCTTAAAGAGTGTAGTGTGGGACTTTTTGGGTAGGTGCTCAATATTCCACCTCTAGGGCTTGAACATCAGGATGGGGGACATCTGGGATCAAATCCATTGGGTCATTCCAGAGGTGATCCACATAAGCTCTCCATAACAGTTATGTATGTGGACTGTGCATAGATAAAGCTGCTGCAACAACAGCACCTCATCCCAAGCATATTAAAAGGGAATTGTTTTCTGTCCATCTCTTCAGCTTGGTGTGCTTCTTCAGATGCACCAAAATATGAGATTTATTTAGACAGGTAATATATGTTTTGCCGTGCAAATTCCCACCTTTTTTTATAATGAATAAGAGATGTCACCCATCAAATGAAACTGCTGGCTCCCATCGCTTATTTACTGGCCATGTGTGTAAATGTTATAACAGAAGAAATGCAAACACAACAGACAATACCTAGATCCAGTGTATGGCCTAAGAAGTAGTTACACACAGCATGATCACCTCTGTTTTAAGAGAGCAAGTAGGACCAGCATGAGGTAATTAAAGAATTATAGCCTCAGTAATTCATGCATTTCCAGCAATTTTTCACTCAAGTATTTGCTTAATAAAGGGAAAAGACTAAGGACTTGAAGTATCATGTGAAAGTCACCACATGTTCCACCTGGAGGGGATGTACTCTACCCACCTGTGTGTTTTCATCTTTAAATATGTTCTCCCCCGTGGCTTTACTGAGCAGTTCTTTTGGAACATTGAGCTGGTGCTCAGAAATGAATTCATATATATTGTTCTTCCTGCAAAGTGAGAAGAATCCAGAACACCATATCAAACCAATTTTGTCAAATCACAAAAAACATGTTGGTGTTCTTGAGTTGTCAGGAGTGGACAACTTGTGGCTCTCCAGCTATTGCTGGACTGACTCTTTGTCATGCCTCACCACTGGCACAGGCTGAAAAGAATGCAGTCCAAAGAGGTATGGAAGGCCAGAAGATGACCACAAATTGCATTTCTCATCACAACATCTGGCTGAGAATTTTCCAGCTCCCATTTCACTTCCAGGGCAAAAATAACTTCCCAAGCCCTTTGCTTTTTTTTTTAACTCACACTTTAACTATAAGTACAAAATAATAATAATTTCATGTCAGAAACTATTCTGGGTTGAAAGGATTTTTGCTGGAAAAACTCTGCTCAGGGGATGCCTGAATGAGGTTCCTTTCTTGTCCCCAAGAGCTGGGACAGAGACTGGTGCTCAAACTGTCATGCAGTGCCTGAGACTTGAACAAGGCAAGCTTCTTAATCACTGAACCACCACAGGCTCCAAGTAGAAAATGAGGGATGAGAAGGAGAAAAACAATCAATTCAATGCTACCGCTATGCAGGAAGACCATGTTCATCACATTCCTTGATGGTGCATACTTTTCAATGATGTGCAAAAATTAGGTTTCAAATTATGCAAAATATCTTACATCCAGAATAGAAGGAGGTAAATCCAGTGATGGGATTTTACTGGTTCCAAACGGTTCCCCAGAACCAGTAGGAACAATCCCGGAGGGTTCTCCTGTGGGGATCTCTCAGCGGAGACGAGACACGACACAAGTATGGAATAAAATCTCTCTTTCTTTATTGGAGCTGTATTACATTTATACTGTTAAAGCAGTGCATATCTGGGTCAGCGTTTCACATTCCATTCTAGGCAGGAAAGTAAACCCATTGTTAAAGCAAGTTGTTGGCCTGGTATTTCAGCTCACCCTGTTCTATATTAGATAGCTGAAGCCTGTATACTTAGTACAGTGTGTTCCCTCTCAATGGGCTATAGATAAGGGTGGAATGTTTATGCGTGCGTAGTTAAGAGAAGCATAGGAAAGGATGAATAAGGAAGGCTCTATTCAACGTGGTGTGCCAGCATTGCCATCAGCATTCCTACATCCCCCTACCTACATTCTCTGGGAGGATAGTCCTTTTTTTGAGGTGTCCGGTTCCGACGCCTCACAAAAATATTTTTTTTTAAAAAAAAATGGAGCCAAAATGGCTCCAATTTAGTGCGCATGCTCAGAAATCAATCTGATGCATGCGCACTGCAATTGTGAATCCCGCACGCATCAGAATGAATTTATGCGCATGCGCAGTAAGAGGCAGCCATTTGCTGCCTATTGCCGCTGGAGCCGGACCTTTTCGGAGCGGCTCCAGCGGCAGCAGGCAGCTGTTCCAGTGGCTCCAGCAGCCCTGGCAGCTGCAGCCTTTTCATGGGGTGGCACGCCACCAGGCCGGTGCGCCGGGGCGTGGCTGCACCATTATGGGCAGCCATTTTGGCTGCCCGGAAAAAAAAAATTAAGCAGCGGCAGAGGCCTTTCCTTGGAGCGGAGCCAGGCCACTGCGCCAGCCACACTGCTGCTCTGGCCGCGCTGCTGCTCCACCGCCTCTTCTGCTCCCGGACAACTTAAGGGTAAGTGACCCAGGGTTTGTGTTGGAGGTGGGTGTGTGGGTGGGTTTATTTGTGTTTGGGGTGGGTGGGTGTATTTTTATTTAATGTTTATTGTATTTCTTTATTTCATTTCTTTAATTTATTTACAGGTTTGTGTTGTGGGTGGGTGGGTGGGTGGGTTGAGGTGTGTGTGTGTATATATATATGTGTGTGTTTATTTTAATTTTATTTATTTATTTATTTATTTACTGTATTTATTTTAGGCCCCACCCACAACATCATGATGTCATGACGGTGGCTCTGCCCATGATGTCATGACGTTGGCCACACCCACGACGTCTGTGATGTCAGGGTGTGGTAGAAATTTTTTTATCATCCCATCACTGGGTAAATCCTCACTTTTCACATTTAGAAGGCACATTCGTGCATCCTGTCATTTTTGTAAGGGCAAAACAAGTTAGAGTTTATCCCCCTAGTCAAGAACAGCAAGAATTTTTCCAACTTGTTTGTAACCACTCTGAGCTAAACTCATTTTATTCAGGGCACAGATAAACTGCAGATTTGTTGTTCTGATTTATTCCATAAACCAAGAAATTAAATTACAATTTGCACCTGGCCCAATATTTCTATACTTGGGAGAGGGAAAATATCTGCCATTCTTGTGACACAGAAATTGATCTTTAAAACATATCAAACAAAATGTGATTTTAGCTCTCAGTTTTTACAGCACAATCCTCTGCATGTTTATTCAGATATAAGACTGGCAGCCTCAATAGGCCTAACGCCTTGCTAAATTTGTTTCTTATTGCTGCCTAAAACATTTAGAGTGCTAGTGATCTATATTATTTGACAACTGAAGCCAATATTTTGGGGGGATTATATTACATTAGATTTAACAGCTTTTATATGTTGGTAGAAAGAGTTGTTCTTTTGCATAGGTAGCTCATGATCAAAGGAGGAAGAATACCTCCTCAAATGTTAATTTAAGGCACACATTGCTTGATCTATGAGTTATCATGTGTCTTGCCTTAATATAAATATAGTGATTGCTGGACAGGGCACTGAAACCACTGCTACCCATCAGATTAATTGTTGACTATTTGTATCAACAGGACTTCATTGTCTATCTGTAAATTAAAATCCTGATGGTGGTGCATAGTTTTTGCTATTTATTCTCTTTTCCTTTTTCTTACTAAAGTCATTCTTAACATTTCCTTAGCCCTAACTGAGGAGGACTTTGCGTGCTAAAAGGACTCAGTACCAGAAAGCGACTTGCAGGACTGGATCAGTGATATGTCATGCTGTGACGTGGAAGGCAGATGAAAGACCACTGCATTATATTTTCAGGACAGTCTTCATAGTTGATCACCATGATGATTGCCAATATTCAGATTCAGATATGGCAGAGTGAGGAGGAAAAGGAAAAGGAAAAAAAGAAGAGCTTTGCCATTTATGTGGGCTTTTGGATGCATTCAGTTTTGACATCAGCTTTTATTGATGTCAGAAAACCCACTTGGTTCATCAAATTACCATGGGAATCCTTCATGAGTTACACACTGTCAAATGTTCAGGGTGGGGGGAGAGTAGGGGAAAGTGGCAGCAAAATGCAGAAATTAGGATGAGAAATATATGTGTGATTTCCTTTAGAGATAATGGCTAGAATCCTATTGCTTTTAATGCAATATCCCTATAGCATCTTTAAGAGAAGGAGAGACTGGCTACAGATGAATATTTATTACATACAATATAAGTGACAAAAACAATAAGGTCACATACCAGATAATTATTAGCTGGATAAAATGTACCAACTTTTTATCTCCTTGGCAGGTAGGACAGGTCTTGTTGCCTCTTCCAGAGCAGGTGCCACACCTTTTGGATATAAGATTGAAAGCATACATTTATTCTATATATTAATGTTAAATACCATGAAAGCTCATAAAAGTTAAGCATAAAACTAGCAACAAATTCATTCCAAAAATGAGTAGTGCAATGTTGTGCTCTTAACTGTTGCCAAAATGAAGTTGAAGAAAAAATAGGTCCTACCTGGAACATGTCAAGCCTGAACTGTTTCTGGAGATAAAAATTGAAAATGTCCTACTTTGGGCACAGCACAAGTAGGCAAGATTCTATGGAAAGGACAATGATGTTGAGGGAAATGGAAGACAGTAGGAAAAAAGGAAGGCCAAATGCAAAATGGATTGATGCCTTAAAGAAACCCACAGGCTGTATCTTGTAGGATTTGAGCAGGACTGCTGAAGACAGGATATTTTAGAGAACTCTCACTCATAGGGCTGCCCTAAGTTGTAGATGACTTGATGGCATATAACAACTGGTGCCAAATCCCACTCAGAAGGAAATTGTTGAGATAAACTTGGAGCCTCTATTCTGGTGAAATAATCAACTAAAATGATTTGATTAAAGATTAAAAAAATAGTTAAGACACAGGGGACTTCTGGTCATACCTCACACAGTTGCTTTTTGAAGAAGCAGTAGAAGAATACAGATCACTACAGTCAGTCTAAAGAGTTAGCACTTATGTGAGTGCCTTTTTACTGTCTAAAACTATTTTCCCCCTAACTGCCATTTTCCTATTGTGAGAAATGCACGTTCTGCTTAGGATAGTGACATGAGATGAAAATTATTAATTCTCACAACCCTGTACCACCAGTACAAAACTTAACTGATTGTGGAGCAGGGGATTCACAGCCATTTTCAGTTGTTTTACAAATAAAGAAACCTCAAGAGATCTTAACATGACCTTGTCTACAGCCATGATCCTACCTGCCATGGTCTGGTTAGTGCTGACCTTCCTGCTTGTGGTGAAACATCATCAGCCACTCCTTTCCTAGTCTGGCCCTCAAACAAGAAGCAATCTCAGCAACTCTCCATGTGTATTTCTTTATATTGTAAATAACCAATGTAGATTGTTCACCTACCTGTGCAGTAGGTGTCATAAGGTTCCTCTAAACACTGGTGTTCCTTTAAACAGTCTAAGGCTGTTGTGGTTAGAGGAAAACATCAACCTTGAAATTTCTTGAAATGTACCTTTCATACGCAACTGAAAAGGAGGAAAGTGTATTTCTTTGTTTCTTTCTTTCACAATTTAATTAATATTCTGACTCAACAGCAAGAGGGTTGAACTGCCTGATTTGTGTCAGCACCACAGAGATAATTTGGAAATGAAGATGCCAATGAAGGAAATTAAGTACACATCTGTACATAATGGCTATTCTCCCTACACAGCTATAGAGAACTAGGTGACCCTTTCAAAGAATGTATAATTTGACTTGCAACAGATGTAGAAGGCATATGTTTATGCTTGGTAAATCTGGATGCATCAACTTGATGGAGATTACCAACAGTTAACAGCTGATTTATTAAAGCAACAAATGAGATTGTTAGCCCCTGTGGATCCGTTTTTAAATTATTACCACAATTATCCCACAATGCACTCTCTGTTATTTTAGGTTTAATGAAGCCTAATCAAACTTTTAAAAAAGAACAGAGAGGTATTTGCATCAGTTCAAGATCACCATATAACCAATTAGTTAGCTGCTTGGAAGTTAGCCACAGCGGTGGCAGGACTTTCGCACCGCTGCCGCCAACAACAACACCTGTGGATGGAGGGAGGCCACTGCCGCGTCTGGCCCCGGGACTCGCCCACCTATTCCCGGAGGCTCCGCCCGGCAGAAAGGATCACAAGCCGCGGCGGCGGCAGGACTTTCACACCGCCGCCGCCAACAACAACACCTGTGGATGGAGGGAGGCCACCTCCCCGTCCGGCCCCGGGACTCGCCCACCTGTTCCCGGAGGCTCCACCCAGTAGAGAGGGTCAAAAGCCACGGTGGCAGCAGGACTTTCGCACCGCCGCCGCCAACAACAACACCTGCGGATAGAGGGAGGCCACCGCCGCGTCCAGCCCCGGGACTCGCCCACCTGTTTATGAACTGTTGTTTTCTTCTTGTTACGGTGAGAGCCCTGATATTATTGCATCATGTACTGTATCTATGTATTTTTTATATTGTATCATATTATTGAAACTATGTATATATGTAATTGGAATTGAACTTTGTAACTTTATTTTGCAGTGTGGTTTTGTTTTGCTGCACTGCTGTACTGTATTGTTATATTTATACTGTATGACCTTTGATTATGTTGTATTACTTTTGATTGTCTTCTGTAAACCGCCCTGAGTCGGTTGCACCGAGTAGGGCGGTATATAAATCGAATAAATGAATGAATGAATGAATGAAGTAACAAAAGGGCAGCAAGTTTTAGTAGAATCTGGAATAAGGAGATAGATGAAAACAAGACTTTGCAGAAAAATGGGAAATGTGACCCTCGAGTCAGGAGATGGATCACCTTCACGCAGATCAGAGAATTATTGAACTCCTTGAACTGCTTGTCTTTTGTGCCTCAGGAACAGTGTGCAGATTGGAACCAGTGTCCAAAATCGAATGATTTTGGATACTAAAGTTGGAGGAATCAAGATAGAATGAGAATGGATGTGTTGGACTAGACAAGATGGGGAAGGAGTAGAAGACGAACTGAAGAATTCTTGTGGGACATATAGGGCCAGCTCATGACATTTTGTTGCCTGAAGTAAAGCAGAAGATAGCATTCACTACAAACAAAGAGAGAGGGGAAATAGCAAAAACAAAGCAGTTATTGCCCAAAATTAAACTAATCACTTAGCTCACAGCACATGGGGCAGAAAATCACACAAGGATGTCTCCTCATCACTGACAGTATAAAAAATAACTAACAATTTTTTCTAAACTTTTGTGGCAAATCCAACTCCAGTAAATAATAAATTAAAGAACTTAATTTACTGCTCTTTCATTATACCCAAACAAAAGCTGTTGTTTTACTGTACACAGTGGTAAGACCTAGTCCCACATTCCAAAATATTTTTGGATACATCTGCCATATAAAGGGTCATGTGCAAGTTGGCCAACATTTCTAACCCTTTCCCCCATGGTGTTTAGTATGTAAAAGCTATCCAATCTTCCTTCATATCTTGAGCTCTCTTCCCAGAATTTGTCACATGAAAGGACTACATAATTTTGAGTCATTCTCTTCTCTCCCTTCAGCTCCAGTCTTTGCAGACAGTCACTGATATCTGGAAGGCTTATAAACAGTCAGCTTCAGGTACAAAAGTCAACAGCCCCCACATCTCCAACCAGGCTTTAAGACTGAGCAGTGGAGTCAATAGGCAAAGGCAAAAGTCACTCTTGCTTGAAATCCAGTCATATCCAACTCTTGGGTGCAGTGCTGAGCTCCAAAGAGCTAGCACTGTCTGCATCTGCAGGCATTTCCATGGTCATGTGGCAGTCATGTGGAGACACCAGAACTCATGAAATGCTATTACTGTCCCACTAAATTTGTACCTATTTATCTACTTGCAATTTCTTGTTTTCAAACTCCTATGTTGGCAGGAGCTGAGACAGAGATGGGAGCTCACTCCATCATGAAGCACTCGGGCCTCAGGCTGCTGACTTGCTGACCTTCTAGTTGTCAAGTTCAATGTCTTAACTACTAAGCCACCACAGTCCAATGGGCCCGATACTCTTCCCCATATCCTCCCAGCTATGTCTGCTGCTCTGCTAAGGAAGAAATCACTGTAGAACAGATGTAAGGGACACGTGGCCAACTAGTCATTATTGTCAGGAGCCAAAATAGCTGAGGGTGAGGGCTCTGCTTCTGGTGGGCATGGTTAGGCCCGCTCAGCTGTCCAGGGGATGTGATCAGGTCTGCAGTGAAAAAAGGTTGGCCACTCCTGACCTATAGAATAACCATTTCAGCATCTCAGATGCTGCAACATTTATTTTATTTATTTATTTAAATTTGTTTATTGCCTTCCTCCCCGAAGGGACCCAGGGGGATTCCCAACACAACAGTATATTGACAATTTAAAACCAGTTCAAAAATTAAGTTTTAAAAGAAGCTTAAAAACTTAACATTCAAAACGAGGCATTGTAGCTAGGAGGCACTAGGTGTCAAACCATCCAGCCAGCTGGGGAAATTGATCCATCCATTCCCCAGACCTGACCTGCCAGCCAGGTTTTCAATCCTTTCCTGAAGGACAGCAGCTCTGTTTGCAGACATAGTTCTATTGGGAGGAGGTTCCATAGGGCCGGAGCGGACACAGAGAAGGCCCTCCTTCTAGTGCCAGAGAGGTGCGCATCTCTGGCCAATGGCACAACCAGAGAGCCTCTTCGGTCCGCTCTGGTGGGATGGACAGATGTCCTTGGGATGATGCAGTCTCTTAAGTATCCTGGTCCACTACCATGTAGGGCTTTAAAGGTAATAACCAGCACCTTGAATTGCAGCTCCGTCAGCAGTGGTGAGGCACGGGCATAACACCCGCACCCCAACACTACTCGTGCAGCCGCGTTCTGGACCAGCTGTAGCCTCCGAATTGTCACCAAGGACAGCCCCATGTAGAGCGCATTACAATAATCAAGTCTGGAGGTGACTAAGGCATGTGTGACCATGAGCAAGGAATCCTGGTCTAGGAACGGGTGTAACTGGCGAATCACATGAAGTTGTGCAAAGGCCCTCCTGGCCACGACTGCCACCTGCTCTTTGAGCAGTAGTCGCGAGTCCAGGAGGACCCCCAGATTATGTACCGGGTATGTTTGGGGCAAAGCTGCCCCATCCAGAACCAAAGATGGTAGTTCCCAAGATAACACAGGACCCCCTACCCACAGCCACTCAGTCTTGCCCGATTCCCCACTACCACATAGTCAAGAACCCCTGCAACTGGCCAGCTGATTTTTTTCTTTCCAGATAGCAGTGGAGGATGCTGAACAGAGTGAGAACTGGCTGTGGTAGATGTGGAACCACTCTGTTCAAATGGGGATGGAAGTCCTCTTCCCAGTGTGACTGTAGAGAAGAAGACCAAACCATGGACCACGTTATATTTAAGTGTCCCTTACACAAGTTTAGAGGCACATTGGAGGATGTACATGGTGCCACAGATGAAGCCCTTCAATGGCTTTCAAACCTAGATGTGGAACTCTGTTTAAAAACTTGAAATGGTCAATTTGTGCTCACTGTATATATCAGCATTAATGTAGACAACTAAAGTTCATCATACGATAAACAAATACCATATTTGCTGGCATATAAGACCCACTTTCTCCCCTTAAAATACACAGGCGGAAGGAGTGCATCTTGTACTGTATATAGCAGCATATAGTGGGCTATTTTGGTAATAATGGGTTGTGTCTTATACTCCGATGCGTCTTATACACTGGCAAACACAGTAAATTGTAAGATTATGTGGATATAGAAACATTCCCTTTCAAATTAGCAGAAATAATCACAACTTTTTCTTAAAATGCTAACTAAGTTAAAAGGAAAAAGGAGAAGGATGGGAAATGAAATCTTACCTTCTCCGTCCACTGCCTGAACACATCTGGCATCGTTTCTGGTGTTTCAGATATTTTGCTTTTGCTTTATGCCTGGCTCCACTGCATGTAACACACCTCATCTAGTAGGGCAAAAATTAAATTTTCTATGTTTGAAACACAGACTAACACAACCACTATCTCAGAAATGAAACAGGTTGCCTAACCCAATTAGAAAAGCAATAATGTCACAAATGTACTAAAAACTATCCCCTTGTGTGTGTCATCCCCCAGCATAGCTCAACGGGTATTTTCATATAGGTCATTGCTTTTCTTCTTTTGAACCACATGTGGGTTTCTTAATTATTATTTTTTAAAAACCCTATTAAATATTTACACCAGCTCATTTTTACTACTGTCAATGTTTGCTTGTGGGAATTGCCTACTGTGTTGTATGAGACGAAAAGGCAGGTGTCAATGGCCAGATCAGCTGTGCCCTGCCATTGCACAATTGCTGAATGTCTAGGATTCTAGGGTGTAAACAATTCTGTGAGAACTTCTGGCCAATCAGCAGTGACATATGAATGCAGTTCTTCCTGAGCTATCTCCCTACTGCAGCTTGTCTCTCATGGATGGAAGGAGAAGTCAGTCATCTTATCTCTCTGAGGGGTGAACAATTCTTCCCGATCAACCAAGTCACTGGTCGCTGCTTATCATGGCTACTAGGGATGAGATTTTCATTATTCTACCTAGAATCCCCCAGACAGACTTCTGGGACTTGAAGAGGGAAAGGAAGAATGAAAAAGAGATGTCTTTCTGCCACTATTGTCTGCTTTGTTCCACCAAAGTGGTAGGAGCTCACTTCCCCCTGAACACAAAAGTACTTAATCTTTTTATCTTTGCTTAGTTTTTAATATTTTAATGTTAATTTTAAATTGGATTTTATATTGTATTTTATGTCTTTTTAAACCTTTGTTAGCCACCCTGGGTCTCTTTGAGGAGGGCAGCATATAAGTCATAAAAAAATAAAATAAAATAAAATAAATAAGTACTTTATCTGAAACCAGGGATTCTTTAGATCTCAGAACTTCCCTCTTGTACCTCAGGGGACCAAAACCAACAAGTATTTAATGACATTCCTACATTCAGTTGAGATATACCATGATTTTATAGCAAAGCAATCACACTAATATGCCGCCCCATAGCACTTAGAGCACTCTCTGAACGGTTCACAATTATATTATTGTGTGTTATATTTGCATATAGTGTCCTTTTGTGTAGATCGTAAAAGGAGTTTCACTCCAGCAAGACAAGATTTTCTTCATTCTTCCCATCAATAAATGTTTGCATGCCCCTCCCCCAGTGTTTAATAATATTGTTGGGGGGGGGGCAAGCAAATGTGATGTAGTTACCACTGTCAACAAAACAGGAAGCTGAATCAAAGAAGAAAGATAGCCAATACTTACTCTACCTGCACCATGACAACCACTGCATTTGCATCGGCCACGGCCATGACACTTATGACAATCCTGCAAATACAAGGAATGCAACTTTGTATGCTTCTGCCAAGCATTTTTTAAGAATACATTTAATCTTTTTTAAACAGAATATATGACAAATTTAGTAGTATGTTTCAGAAGAGTACTAAAGTCAGGGTGGTCATTAATGCACAAGAGTAAAATCATTACTCTTGTAATCAAGAATAGAACAAAAGATGGGACAAATTAGTATGTTTGCATGCATTGCATTTATAGGAAAAAAATTAGACATATTTACTGTAGCTTAAGCAAAAACACAATGCATCTCACCAACTATGACAAAGCATCCTACATGCCTGTTCAACCTGTTGTTTGGGTATTAAATCCCATAAAACTGCTAACCCTAACTACAGTAGTCCCATTACATTGTTGAATATGTTGACATTATTTGCGCAGTGGATCCCTTCTAGGTGGAAAAAGGGCCTGCAGCTAAGTCCAGGTAGATAATTGTTTGCAGGCAACTTTTCAAAGTTCTTTTATTCACAAAAAATGGATTACCTTGACTAAAGAAGAGTGAGGTACCCGGAACTTTTTTGTATCTTCCAGAAACATTTGGGGTGGTTGGACTTTAATATCCCATGGTCGAGGAGGTGCACCATTTTGTGGTCCATCTACTAAACCAGCTGAAAAGAAGAAACAGCCTAACCATGACAGTTCAAAACACACAGGATTTTTACTACTGACCAACTCTTGGAGTTAGAGCATGTCTAGTCTAGTGTTTAAAGCACTCTTTTCAGTCCCTCAGAGGTCACTCTGGGCACAATGCATCTGCATTTCAAAGATGCTGGAGAGCCACCACTTCCTGAGTTTTTCTTTTAGAAACCTTTCCAGTGCCCATAAATACAATATTACAAATGCCTCTGGGTGCTTCGGGTGTTGTAAATGAGAGGCTTACAGTTTTCAAAGGCTGCTTCTAGAGCAAACACCTTGCTTGCTGATAGGACTAATAAGCATCTTCAATACATCAGATGTTTTCATTTAATACTCTTCCTGCATCTTTGCAGAGGGACAGGGAAAGTATCTTTTCACCTTCTGATCATTGCTGCACTGGATTGTTAAGAGGGAAACTTTTTTCTGCTTCCCTCTTTTCTTTTCTTTTCCATTGAATCTGTGGCTATCTGCTGCAGTTTGCCTGTAATTGGTGATCAACAAAAATCTGATGTTGCAATAGCAATAATGTTAGATATTGCTAAAAGGGAATTTCTATGTCAAAATTAAACACCAGGTCTTTCTGTAGCTCGACATTTCAGAACTTTGGTTATTAAAATCATTAAATTATCTTTCTCTGCAATCCACAAATTAAAATAGTTATTTCCCCTAACTGGTATTCTTTTTTTACACAAGAATTTGTCGTTGGCTAGTTGAACATTAAAGGGCTGCAGTGACCTAGTGGTTAAGACTGTGAGCTTAATGGCTGGAAGTTTGAGACCTGAATGATGCATGAGGGAATAAGCACTCCTCATCTGTCCCAGCTCCTGCCAACCTGGCAGTTCAAAGCAAGAAATTGCAAGTAGATAAATAGGGGCCACTTTGATGGGAAGGTCCAGAGTCTCATCATGCCTGCCACATGGCCATGGAAACAGATGCAGACACAAACAGCACTGGCTCTTGGGCTGTAAGTGGAAATGAGCACTGACCCCTAGAGTCAGATATGACTGCTTTCAAGCAAGGGAGACCTTTACCTTTACTAGGTGAACACTGGTTCATGCAAAATATTCAATTTATGTAAAGGACTGGCAAATTTAGGAGATTATCTATGATACACCTTTTTGCATGCTACTGACTTGGATCGATAGATGAATTCATTCATACCAGAGATGTTCAACGGAAATCTTTGACAAGGCAGTGAACACACGTTGCAGGAAGTTTTTATACTAGAGGAGAGAGGCTCTTTCAAAAAGTAATAGTGGCTGCATCCAACAACCAAATTTTTAACAAAAGCCTTCACAAAATCATGTGGGAGAGGGAATGAATCTGGTATTACAAATGAAAAAGTTCCAGGTACAGTTCATTCTCCAGTAACCTTCAGTTGTGTGTTAGGTCACGTCAATCACTTTAGGAGTGTACTGTATTACCTTTCTGGGAAAGCTGTTATACTTCTTTACAATACTGAATCAAATAAAATATTTCTTAATCTTTAGGGTCTGTTGTGATGATGTCAAGACTAACTTTGAGAAATGATGGCGATTGATTTTTCCCACCTTCCATCCCCAGTATGCAATAACTTTTCTTTCTTTAAGTTATGAAGCACAATGTGACAATTTTGTGGGTATTTCAATGAATATATGAACAAAATTTGAATATAATCAATATGCTTGTCAGAGAGTTGAAAGAGCCAGGTTCAAGCCTCAAAGGATCACATGAAGTGGTCTGGGTGATTTTGGAGCCAGCTGCTCATTTTCTCAGCTTGATTGTTGTTGTGGGGATGAAAAAAAGATTTTTAAAATCATATGTGGAATACAAGGAAAAGGAATTTCCCAGTGTTGGTCTAGATCAGGAGTTCGCAACCTTTTAAAGCCAGGAGCTGGGTCACACTCCCTCAGATAGCTTCAGGGGCCAGAAAGCCATTTTGCCCTTCTTCCACCACATGACACTTCCTGGTGTAGTGGAGGCAGTGTGGGGGGGAGCATATGAAATGGTGTTGTGGGCTGCATTTGACCCATGGGCCACAAGTTGAAAATCTCTGGTCAATATATTAAATACTGAATATTAGTGAAATGCAAACCATTTATCCATATGCTTCTTGAACAACTTGAAATAGCACACTAGTGGTTCTGTTAAGGTTTTCAGCTGTTAAACTACTTTCTACTGAAGATCAAATCATATCTGGAATGGACTTAAAGCAAACCAACCCTTCCATTTTAGATTGTGATGACTGAGCTTCATGGAGGTACTTACTGGTATAAGATTCAAAAGTCCATTCACATGATCTTGTTTCATTAAAAGTCTCTAGACGATACTGTGGGGAAACAAATCTTTTAATTAATTGTTGTTTCAGGAATACAGTATGTCATTAATGCTAAAATAGTAAATATTTATCATCTTCAGCTCTATGTTAGTGTTTTGTTTGTTTATTTGTTTTGCATTTGGACCTTCAGCTTCGGTTCTCAAAACCTCTTACCTTTGGACATGCAGAAATTAAAAACAGGTGGAAAACAAATGACTGAAACTGATTGTTCTACATACTCAGAAAGTGGAACTGCCTGTGGCTGCTTTCAAGAAATTGTGTGTTGTTACAACATGTTATATTGAGACATAATTTTATATTTGGCAATCTGTATTGGCAGTAATAAGCTACAATGTAAACTGTAAGAGAACAGAGGACATATCAATATGAGGAGCACCATAATAACAGCATCACATCAAGCAGTTCAATTTTGTTCCAAGAACATATTTGAAGAAGCGCTTGCTGTAAATGAAGAGGTTACCAATAAAAGTCAATAGTATGGCATTACTAGCTGACAATTTACACAGCCTGCAAAGATTGCTCAGTGTAGGCAAGTAAGTATTAAATACAATCTAAAAAAAGAAAGTTTAAGAAAAGTGAACATTATATTAAGAATATAATCAATAAAAAAAGAATCAGCTGCAGAAATGCAGTTAAAGGTTTGAAATGAAAGTAAGCATCATTTTAGACAAATATGAGTACAGTGGTGCCTCGCATAAAGAGCGTTTTTCTTAAAGAGTAACTCGCTTAAAGAGCAGAATTTTCTCTGAATGTTCGCTTCGCTTAACAAATAAAACCAACCAAAAACTCACTTAACAAATAAATCGAGGTTCACAATCCCCCCCCACAATTGGTCACTTACAATGGTGTTTCGCTTAAAGAGCAAACTCGCTTAAAGAGCAATCCTGTGGAACGCATTATGCTCTTTAAGCGAGGCACCACTATACTTTGGAATTTGATTGAAAGAATGGTTGAAACATAAGCCCATGAGAAGTCAAAACATAAATGTCCCAGAGTAGTTTTGCAACAGAAACTTAACATTGTTTGAGGTCATGCATATCATACAGAGCTAGATTTTATGCTCAGTAGAACTTGGCATCCTGGCCAGTCTGCACTGGCTTCTGGTCCATTACCATGTTAAATACAAGACATTGGTGTTGACCTATAAACCCCCTAAGTGTTTTGGTTTCTTGGTATGTTTCAGAACAGCTGCTTCCAAGTGTATCTGCCTGTCAAATGTTTTCTTTGTTAACAAGTGGTCTGAGGTTTCCTACACCCAGAGAAATCAAGAGGACGAGGACAAAGAATGGGGCTTTCTTAGTAGTAGGTCCCTCCCTTTGGAATGCCCTTCCTAAGGATATATGGTTAGCCCTGATTCTGAATATTTTTTAAAAGATTCCTCAAGGAATCTTTTGGAGAGTTGCTTTCCAATTAAATTTTCCTTTTGTTACTTTGATTATTTTATTCTAATACTAGTTTGTCATATTCATTGACATCTTTGGTATGTATATTTTTTCTTGTTTATATTTTTGCATGTTTTAATTAACTGATGTAATGGTTTAGTGGTTTAGAGGCTGGGCTTGATGAGCAGAAGGTGGGCAGATCAGCAGTTTGAGACTCAAGTGCTACATGGAGTGAGCTCCTGTCTCTGTCCCAGCTCCTACCAACCTAGCAGTTCAAAAACAAAAAATTGCAACTAGATAAATAGGGAACACTTTGGTGGGAAAGGTAACAGTGTTCTGTGTGCTCTGGCACCTAGTTATGCCTGCCACATGACCACGAAAATGTCTGCAGATGCTGATACTGCTAGGGTTTTAGAGTGTAAGTGGATATGGATAGCCAACACCCTCTAGTGTTGGCTATGACTGGCTTTTGGGCAAGGGAGACCTTTACTTCTACTGTTTTAATTATACTCTGTACACTACCTGAGGGACTGCAGTGGCTCAAGTGGTTAAGCTGCTGAACTCACTGACTGGAAGGTCAGAGTTTGATTCCCAGGTGCTGAATGACAGAGTGAGTTCCCGTCTCTGTCCCAGCTCCTGCCAACCTAGCAGTTCAAAAGCAAGAAATTCCAAGTAGATAAATAGGGACCACTTCGGTGGGATGGTAAACAGCATTCTGTGCACTCTGGTGTCTAATTATGCCTGCCACATGTCCACGGAAACATCTGCAGATGCAGACAGTGCTGACACTTTGGCTATAAACAGAGATGAGCACTGAACCCTAGAGTCAGATATTACTGGCTTTTGAGCAAGGGCAACCTTTACCTTACACCACCTAGAAATAGAATAGCTTGCTAGTGGGTGGTAAATAATAGAATAGAATATATAAATCAAGCAAATAATGTTGAGTGCATAAACCATGTTTGGATTTGAATGCTTAACTATCTGTGTACACGCATTGTTTTCATACAGTCAACTTTGTATAATTTTGCACCTGTTGGAGACATGTTGGGGAATACTTACTCTGTATAGTATCTGTGGCATCAATTCCTGAATGACTAGATCTCTGGCAGCTCTGTTGCCATAGCAACATTTGGAAGAAACAAAGCTGAGGAGTGCATCCCTGGCCTTGTCTTCTGTCATTCTTGGGATCCTGAGGATTAACCAGACAGCAGACAATCATTTTGAAAGCATCTGTACATGAATAAGTACCTGTAGAAGGCCAGAAACAGCAAAAATAGACAGTTTGACCACAGTTCTTCACAAAAAATATTCACTCCTCCCTTAGATATTGTCTGTTTGAAATATTGGTAGGGAAGAAACAAGCACTGTAGTTGTGTTATTGTAAAAGACAAAAACCCCACCCTTTTCAATTATTCTTAAATTATTCTTACACATGTCTTCTTGTGCAATGAGCACATATTTGAGAGGCACTGCATCCTGCCTCACATATTTGTACCTTTATTTTGGAAGAGCAGAATTCACACAAAATTGTGCATAGATTTTTAAAATAAGAGTTGCAAAATATGCACAAATGCACTTCAAGAAACATAGTGCATAACAGCATAAGTGCATAACAACATATCTATACTGAGGAAGAAATGTAAAGCAAAGCAATCACATTTATATACCATCCCATAGCATTTAGTGCACTCTCTGGGCAGTTCACAAGTTAATTAGCATTTTGCCCCCAACATGCTAGGTACTCATTTTACCAACCTCAGGAGGATGGAAGGCTGACTCAACCTTGATCCCTTGCCAGGATCAAGTGGGCAGCAATATAAATCTAAATAAATAAATAAACTCACAACCTTTTGGTTGCAGGACTGTCGTTTAACCACTGTGCCATCAGGGCTCCTAATATGAAGATGCATACACATTTCTGTGTGGGAAGCAAAAAAACTGCTATACAGAGGAAAGGAACCAAATGCAGATGAGACTGAGCAACATACAGTACTGCCAAACTGAAAGTTTTTCAAATATCCAATATAGAAAGTATTGATTACTGTATAGGATATTGAACTAGGGGTCCACTGGAGATGACAAATCTAAAATGCCCATGAGCTGCAGGTTGAGAATCCCTGGTGTAGAAGGTGTTGGGCACTAATGGACTATGAACTAATACCCAGTTCCATAACCAAGGAAATAAAATCAAGGCAGCTTTCCAACACAAGAGGGAAAATGAGGCTTACCTGCATTCCAGAAACACAGGATTGTTCCTCTGTTGGATAAATGGTTGCATCGTCTCTGGAGGTGGAACAAGTTTTTTCCTTCCTAATTAGAGAATTTATAGAATTAGGGTTTTTTTAATAATAATAATAATAATAATAATAATAATAATAATAATAATAATAATAATAATAATAATAATAATAATAATAATAATAATAATAATAATAATAATAATAAATCTGCATTTTCAGTAATTTCTTGATACCAATGAAGAGAAGTTGAAAACTACCTCAGACATAATGAACCTACCTTGTTGTAGTGTCTGCCAGCATCTGGAAAATAAATACCCTAGGTAGGAAGATTAACTAGCAAGTTGTGACAGATACTCGTAGTAATAGTTGTACCTAACAGTGCAGCTTCTGAAAAACTCTTCCACTTTTAGTAGGTCACCATAGCTTTCACTGCTGTCAGATTTATCCATACAATATGTTTAGTATGCTAGATTCTTTGCTGAGTATATCTGCCTTGAGTAATCTTTAAATGGAATATTTTTATCTTAGCTCAAATACAATTCTACTAATTTCATTTTTTATTATAACCAGGCTGGAAAATTCTGTGCCATATGCAGACACAGGAGAAATCTGAGTTCTTTTTCTTCTGCTGCCATATCTGAATCTGAATATTGGCTATCATTATGATGATCAGCCATGAAGACTGTCCTGAGAATATAATACAGTATGCCTTTCATCTGCCTTCTGCATTGCAACATGACACACACCCTAAAAACAAACAAACCACTGATACAGTTCCAGGAGTCACTTTCTGGTCCTGAGTTCTTTTGGCACACAAAGTCCTCATTGGCCCCAGGCCAATATTGCTGCTGCCCTCCATCAAGATGGATTTAATTCACTTGGGGGCAATTATTTATTTATTATTTATTTATTTATTAATCATATTTATATCCCGCCCTCATCTAAAGACTCAGGGCAGCTTACAACACAATTAAAGCACATTTAAACACATTAAAAGGTTTAAAAAATTAAAAGTTTACAAGATTAAAAAGTTAAAAAGATAATGGGGAGAGGGAGAGTCAAAAGAGCCAGATGACCAAACTGACCATCTGGCCAGCACCCCACACATGCCCCACCAACCAGATCTTTACCCCCTTTCTGAAGGGCAGCAGCTCTGTCTGGAGACGCAACTCACATGGCAGGAGGTTCCATAGGGCTGGAGCGGACACAGAAAAGGCTCTCCTTCTAGTGCTAGAGAAGTGAGCCTCTCTAGCTGATGGCATGACCAGAGAGCCTCTCTGGTCCGCTGTGGTGGGATGGACAGATGTTCTTGGGGTGATGTGGTCTCTTAAGTATCCTGGCCCACTACTATGTAGGGCTTTAAAGGTAATAGCCAGCACCTTGAATTGCACTCGGAGGCAACCTGGGAGCCAGTGCAGCTCTCAAAGCAGTAGTGAAGCACAAGCATAATGCCTGCACCCCATCACAACCCGAGCAGCCGCATTCTGGACAGTGATGGGATGTCAAAAATTCTACTACCACGCCATGACGTCATGGACGTCATGGGCATGGCCAATGTCATGACGTCATGATGTCATGGGCGGAGCCAACGTCATGACATCATGACGTTGTGGGCAAGGCCAAAAATAAAAAAAAATAAAAAAAATAAACACGCACACAGACCCGTAAATAACTTAAAGAAATAAAATAAAGAAATAAATAAAACACATCCAGACAGACGCAGGGAAACACACAAACACACCCAGACAGACGCAGGGAAAGGGGCGGCCCCGGGTGTCATTCGGCGCGCACTTAAAAACCAGGTCTTCAAAGCATCTTCCCTCCACCCCATCTAAACAAACGATCGCCCTCCCCTTTTTCTCTTATTTATCACGACCCCTTCTGCTCCCCCGCTTCTCATGCACCACCAACAAGGGAAGCATTTTTTTTTACAAA
Organism: Furcifer pardalis; assembly: GCA_030440675.1. Taxonomy (NCBI): domain Eukaryota; kingdom Metazoa; phylum Chordata; class Lepidosauria; order Squamata; family Chamaeleonidae; genus Furcifer; species Furcifer pardalis. Next base: position 131,215,407 of record CP126893.1, on the reverse strand, counting down.
GGAAAATAAAGCTGGAAACTGGCAGAGAAAAATTAAAAGTAAAGCCAAAGAGAGGCAAACCTTTACATGTCTTGCAACCGAGCCAGTGATCAATGGCAAGCCGCGTTCCGGAATCAAAGCTTTCCGGATCGGGGGAAGGAGAGGCGCGCAAACACACACACACACCAACAACACGCCCACACAACCCAGCCGCCGCCGAAGCATCCCAGCTGCTCCAGCTCGCCTGCCCCGCCTGGGAGGCACCCAGACAAAAGCCGCCTTGCAACGCCCGCACGGATGGATGGATGAATGAATGGGTGGATGGATGGATGAATGAAAGGGCCCCCCAAGTCCTGGGACACACCCCGCCACCGGCGATCTCTCCCCACTGCGCCCTGCATCCACACCCACCCACCCATCCCCGCTTGCTTCCCCGATGACTTACCTCCTTTTTGCGCTTGCAAAGGCGCAAGAAGGGAGCCCAACTGGGGGGGGGGGTCGGGGAGAGGCAAAAGGGCGGCCCCCTTCGCAGCCCTTTAAAGAGTGCGGCCAGCCCGAGGAAGCTGCAGGCGCCCGCCCGGCGGAGGAGGATGCGGCGGTGGCGAGCCCCGCCGGGCTTACCCAGGGCATAGGGGTTTGTCAGGCCCAAGTCCCTAGGAGGGCGCGGCGGCGGCAGATGGCCCGGGCAGGCACCAACATGCCCGTGGGAGCTCGGTGGCCGGCTAGGGGAGGTGCCCTTCTCTGAGGGCTGCCGCTGCTGCTGCCGGAGCCACTCTAAAAAGGGGCGGCTCCAGCTTCGGAAGATTTTTTTTTTTAATTGGAGCCATTTGGCTCCAATTTAGTGCGCATGACCAGAAACTCAATTTGACGCATGCGCAATGCGTCAGATTGAGTTTCTGCGCATGCGCAGTCAATTGGAGCCATTTTTGCTCCAATTTTTTTTAAAAAAAAATATTTCGGTGAGGCGTCCGGAATCGGACGCCTCAAAAATGGGTTACCCTCTCGGAGAACCCTCCGGGATTGGTCCTACCGGTTCCAGGGAACCGTCTGGAACCGGGGACATCCCATCACTGATTCTGGACCATCTACAGCCTCCAAATGGTCACCAAGGGCAGCTCCATGTAGAGCGCATTGCAATAATCAAGTCTGAAGGTGACCAAAGCATGTGTGATCATGAGCAAGGAGTCCCGGTCCAGGAGCGGGCATAACTGGCGAGCTACATGAAGTTGTGCAAAAGCCCTCCTGGCCACAACTGCCACCTGCTCTTTGAGCAGGAATCATGAGTCCAGGAGAACCCCCAAGTTACACACCAGGTCTGTTTGGGGCAAAACCCCAATCCAGAACCAAAGATGGTAGCTCCTGAGATAATGCAGGACCCCGACCCACAGCCACTCAGACTTGCCAGGATTCAGTTGTAGCCTGTTGTCCCCCATCCAGACCCTAACAGTCTCCAGACACCTGGAAAGGACTTCCACTGCATCGCTAGGGTTCCCACAGGCTGAGATATACAGCTGGGTATCATCAGCATATTGATGATAGCTTCCAGTTGACTTTGATATCCTACCCATTAGTCCTCAGGTTTGTCAGGTTAGTTAACCACCACCTGACACTCAGCATTAAGTCACTGGCAGCATATTGCAGTAGCTGGATAACCTGGCCAGACTACAGAGTTCTTTTTACTCTCTAAAATTTTCCAGTTTGAAAAAAGATCATGTTGCCAGGATAGACAAGAAAGAATAAGAAATCAAATACTAGCATGCAATGCCTTTATTGAGAGCACAGAAAAGTTGCTTTTTCAACTTCAACACCATAACCTTCCAACCTACATGGCTACTGAGTTTCTTCTGAGCTTTGCTTATTTTCTTACATTACAGATTTCCTTTGCAACAGTAGATCCGTCATCTTTGAGCATGATGAGAATACACACATACCATGGTCACGAAAATTCCACTCATAATGACCCAGAGATTCTAAAAGATCTGATGGCAGAAATGGACTTTCAGGCTCTGACTCCGGATCCAAGGAAGCTGTTTGAGAGAAACAGAGGGTGAACATAGAGTTAAGCTATTATATATTCTGTATTTTTGTACATCACCATGCGGTAATAAGCTGTTGGAAGACATTTTACTTTCACAGTTGGGAAATATTAGGGTCAAAAACTAAGGCTGAGATTAAAAATTTTATGCTTTTAGGTTAAAGTCTGCTTCTGGTTCTTTCAACTTTGGAAGGTCATGAATTTCCATCTTTGGAATCTATTTCTCGGGGGCATTTGCTTTGCCAATCTTTCATTTTTCATGCCACATGAAAACCTTCTTCTTTGTCCAGACCTTTACTGTCCCAGTGTATACTTGAGAGAAGGAGAGGGAGAAAGTTAGATATGTTCTGTTTCTTTACTGTGACTTGTTTATCATTTTACTTTTACCTTATTGGAGACTTAGTTGCCCAAAAACCTTTACCTGAAGAACAGCTAATGAGCACTCTAGGCTCCTCAGTCCAATTTAGTTTCTACAACAGGAACTCAATGAAACTTCCATCTATAGGGTTGCACTGTGAAATAATGAATCAAGAAGTATTCCCAGCTCTTCTCACTGTGAGAATGGATTTTTTTCTATGTCAAATTAGACCCATGTCAGGAAATATGGGCCCGTGTGAAAAAACGGGAAATTGTTCTTGCTATGTGCTGTCAAGTACACTCTGACATCACCAAAATTTAAACTTCATATTTCTGTAGTGGTTTCATCATATATGAAGTTCAGTCATGAACAATATTTTAAAGGCTCCTTTTTGGCAATAAAGTGTTTTCCAGCCCCTTTGCTTCACAAGTATGTGGGAAGGTAACAGCATTCCATGAGCTCCAGTGTCTAGTCATGCCTACCACATGATTATGAAAACATCTGCAGATGCAGCCAGTGCTGGCTCTTTGGCTATAAGTGGAGATGAGCACTGAACCCTAGAGTCAGATACAATTGGTTTTCAAGCAAGAGCGACCTTTACCTTTTTACCCATTGTAATAACTAATATTGTCTCTTATAAAACTTCAAAATGTGTGGCTAAAAAGTAGCTCAAGATTAATATTAGATGCCAGATGTTCTTTTCTTTATGTGCTCTTCTAAAAATTAGGTCCTGCTGAGCTGTAACAATAGGTGCTCCTGATGTTTAATACAGAAACAATGGGTTTCTTCTTAAGCATCACACTAGAGGTTTTGTGTCATGAACAACAACATATAAATATGAAAACTCCAGGAAATGCCATTTGCTAAAAATATATAATCTAACACAAGAAAATGTTCCTCCCTGCTACTATTCATCAGTTTGATTGAGTATGAGTACTGAAAGCATTCACAATTCTTCACTTAACAAAAATAATCTTCCCATTTTCCTATTTTTATTGAAGAGAGGGCCCAGTAAATCAGTCCACTTCTCATGGAGTTTAATTTATGTGATATAGTTGAACAGTTTCCCTGAACAATTGTTCTGATTGTGGCATGAACAAAAGTTATGTTAATTTTAGTGCATATGACCTCATCAGTTCACAGTATACAATTCACAGGGTATACAATTTACATTACATTTTGGTGGTTTAATACCCATAATCAAATGCTCAGACTTCAATCAATCTGTCTTCTAGACACCATATTTCCTTATATATATATAAGGATTTGATGGATACACAAGAAAATCAAGTTTCCATGAGTGAAATTGCCGTAGCCTTCCAGAATGCTAATAATTTCCGGAAGTCAGCAGGAGCAGCAACAGAGAGCTGTGTTTGCATCAAGCTCCAACAGAAGAAGCTGCCCTTGACAAGGTGCTAGTTGGCAATTTCCACCTCTTTTTTTAAATTCAGTTTTACTGAGTGACCTGGGGTACTCTGTTCCAGTGCTGTTTATAGACAACAGGTAGTTGGTTGAAGGGAAATGACACTTCCACAAGCACCCCTTTGCCTTCGAATCAGTCAATCCTTTTGGACAAAAAATAAACCATAGATAAAATGGTCCTCAGTCTGATTGGAGAATATATAAACCCCAATAAAAAGAAATGATTTCACAAGGGCTTTACATCGTGTAGCTGCCAGGGTCTAATTGAAGTTCATCTGTGCTTAATCCTTTTCAAATTGCCGGGTAAATGGGCAAAGTAATTGCCTCATGAGATTATAACTATCATACAGTCATGTTGCTTCATTTGACTTTAAGAAACCACAAAGTCCTGGTACTTCTGAGTCCTGGAACCTCCTACCAGTTGAATTATGTATGCAGACAGAGTTGCTGTCTTTTAGGAAAGGAGTGAAAACCTGGCTAGTGGGATGGGTTTGGGGGACGGACGGTATAAGGACCCCAGCCCATTGGCTTATCTGACCCCCCTTGTCCTTAGTTGTAATTTAATATAAACTTTTAATCTTTAATCTTTTAATTTGTTTTAGATAGTTTTAAACTCTTGATTAATAACTTTTTAGATTGATTTTAACTGTTATTGATGCTTTTTGTTGTAAATCACCCTGGGTCACTGAGAAGGGCAATGAATAAATTTGATTAATAAATAAATATCACATTTTATTTAAGTGGCATCTCATGTGGTGGATTGGTTACAGGAGTCTGCAAACTTAGCTCTCTAGTTGTTCTTGGACTTCAGTTCCCAGCAGCCCAAGTCAACACTCCTGCTGATCAGGGCTTCTGGGAATTAAAGTCCAAGAACATCTGGAGAGCCAAGTTTGCAGACCCCTGGGTTAGAACAATGGACTAAGACATGGGAGATTCAGGTTCTAGCTCCTCTGAGTCACAAAACTCACTGAGTGGCCAGTCTCATTCACACAGGCTCTTGTTGTGACAGCAACTAGCTTCAACTCCCTTCTGTCTCAAGTTATGGCATGCCCTGGTTTGAAACTTGCAACAACAGGTCGCTTTCTGGTGCAGGGTGTTTCCATAAAATAGAGAGGAATCATCTCTGAGAGGGTTAAAAACTCATTTACCCACAATGGCACATTTTCCATTGGCTCTTTTTTGTTTGTTTCCAAATTGCTGTCTTCAATCTGGCACTGCTTCCCAGTTGGACTATAAAATCTGCAACACTTTTATTAGCTAAGGAGAATGGTTCCAATGTCAACACTATTATACCAGTGCATGTTGCTCATCCAACAAATCTAATAACATGCACTAGCAATTTTTATATACAGTTATACCTCACTTAAAGAGCATAATGTATTCCACAGGATTGTTCTATAAGCGAGTTTGCTCTTTAAGCGAAACACCATTGAAAGTGACCAATTGTGACTTCTGGTGGGAGGGGATTGCAAGCCCATATTTATTTGTTAAGCAAGTTTTTGGTTGATTTTATTTGTTAAGCGAAGTGAACATTCAGAGAAAATTCTGCTCTTTATTACGCACACGCACACACGCGCACACGCACACACACACACACACAAATCATTTTCAAGTATGTTTCTTCAGCAGAACACAATAGAAATGTATAACTGTAGCAAAGAGCTTTAAACTTGCAGAGTGGACTCTTCCACTATAACTACAGCGAACCGGGCTGCAGGAGTGTGTAGTGCTGGGAGCCCCAAAGGCAGCCTTCTGCCCTCAACATACTCCGTGGATCTCCCCGGTGAACGGAGTGAGAGCAGGGACTTCAGACACAGCACATAGGCAGGTGGCCGGAGCCCTTCTCCATGTTGCTTGACTATGGCCAGTCCGTTGAAAAATTGTGTAGCATGAAACTGGTCTGTGGTGCAAAATAGGTTGGGGACCCCTGGTTTAGATGTCAACACCAATACTTTGTACTTGGTGGTACAGAGCCCTGGTGGCACAGTGGTTAAACTGCTGTACTGCAGCCAAAACATTGTTAGTTTGATCCTGATGCCAATCAAGGTTGACTCAGCCTTCCATCCTTCCAAAGTCAGTAAAATGAGTACCCAGCATGTTGGGGAAAAGTGCTAATTACCTTGTGAACCTTCCAGAGAGTGCACTAAGAATTATGGGGCAATATATAAGTATAATTGGTGTTGCTATTGCTATTCTAAAAATGTTGGTTGCAGCAAATATGATGGTGGCAGCAAGGGTCAGGAGTTGATAGCCTTTGGCGGCTGGTATACATTCCTGCCAACTGCTGGTGTCCATTACATGAAAACTCCTCTGCAAGTTCTTGTATTCCAAATTGGAGAGCAGCTTTAGCTGTGGTTTGGCTAATACATTATATATTGCTGTTTGTTGCTGCTTTTCTCTTTGGATGGCCATTTTATTCCATGCGTCATGAGCAGCATTCCAAAAGCTGCTTCTGGGATTGTGAATAAAAGGATGGCACATTTTGAAACCACATGGGACTTTTTCAAAAAGTTGTTTACCATCTTTGAGATGGGATGTGGATAACTTCATTGAGTCCCAGGGCCAGTTTTCTGCCCTGGGATCTTCAGGGATGGGTGTGGGGCTTCTGAGCCTTAAAATATGCCAGGAATTGCAGGAAAAATCAACACCAAAATCCTTTGCAGGAAAAAATACCATTCAGCTAGCTTATGTAGTAGTAGTAGTAGTAGTAGTAGTAGTAGTAGTAGTAGTAGTAGTAGTAGTAGAAGAAGAAGAAGAAGAAGAAGAAGAAGAAGAAGAAGAAGAAGAAGAAGAAGAAGAAGAAGAAGAAGAAGAAGAAGAAGAAGAAGAAGAAGAAGAAGAAGAAGAAGAAGAAGAAGAAGAAGATAATATAAAGGTATCACCCACCTTTGACTTCAGATTGTAATAAATTTCTTGGTCTGAAATGTACCATTTTTTTACTACATTAAGTGAACACAATACTAATGAAGAAGTTTCTACTCATGAAGAAATTGTCAAAGTTGAAAAATTCCATCTATGAGAGTTTTTCTATTAACAATAAGTAGAGAGCAAAGATTTTTTTTAAGTGGTGAGAATATGGTTGAGGACCAAGTAACCAGCTCAGTAGTAAAACTTATCTCCAGATTTAATTATTTTTTTTTAAAAAAAAAAATGGTTGGAAAACCTTATTAGGTGGCTTCTCGTTAAACTGCTAAATGGAAGCTGCAGTACGACATTCCCCGTGCCTTGAAAAGTTAACTATAGTCTTTGTATACACAACAGTTAAGTTTAATTACAAAAGGAAGAATAAGTATATGTGAGCCAAAGGAAAGCACAGTGAAAATAGTTTGGGTAGTAAATATCAAAGTTATAAATAGTGTGTGTTTGGAGAGTGTTATTTTGCAAACAGACTTGTTGCTATAGTAATCCATTTGGAACATAACAATAGTATGTAAATACCTCTTCATTACTTTAGGTTAGTGGAACAGGAAAGTAGAATCTGTTTGAACAATAGAAAGAAAAGGAAGCTGAAATTAGACTGTCTGGGTACATTCACTTCTGGTATTGCCATTATTACTGCTGCAGTTTTGTGACAGCCCTGCATAACCCAAAAGAGGGCACCACACAATTTATAACTGCTTCTGTTGGAAGATATGTATATACAGTACTAAAAACTGCAGTGCTCAAATGTATGACTGCAGAAGGTACCTTGTTATACATTTTCTTGTATTGGGTCTGGTGTAGTGGTCAAACCTAAGTGTCATTGTTCACCAAAATAATCCCCATGGAAAGTTCAAAAAGCTGTGAGCAGCTGTGTTCACCTAAATCAGGGGTGCCCAAACTATGGCCTGGGGGCCGGATGCAGCCCCTGATGCCAATTCATCCAGCCCGTGAAGCCCTCATCCCATATGGGCACATTTTACTTCCTCTTCCAGGAGCAATGAGGGCTTCATGGGCCGGATGAACTGGCATCAGGGGCCGCATCCAGCCCCTGGGCCATAGTGACTTGCTCCCTGAACCACGTGACTGGCCCGCAGCTCAAAACGTTTGGGCACCCCTGACCTAAATCATCCTACCAGTTCTTGAAATAGTGGCTTTTGAAGCTATAACCTTTATTAAATAAAGGTAATAGGTCTTAATTCCTTATGCAACTCTGAGCCACTACTCTCATGCAGAAATTCCACATCAACATCACATCTAGGAAAGTGTGCCAGAATATGCTATTGCTGATAGAATCCATTTCCCCTCCAGCAAATCTGAATCTAAGCAACAGGAAAGACTGTATGAACAGGATGGTGTCAATGCTCTTGATAAGCGGAAGGTTCTGTCACCACTACCACCACCCCTTAATGTGCTCTAACTCCACTATACTCCACTATATACTGCACTGCAAAACATCCACAGTAGAAGAATAGGAGCTGTTTACAACACAGAGTTTTGCACATCTGCCTTCAGGATCAATGAAGCCTTTGTAGAATGAGGTAGGCCAGAACTATAGGCATCAGTAGTAGTTATACTTATACATCATTCTGTAGCACTTAGAACATTCTCTGGGCAGTTCACAAAGTAATTAGCATTTTGCCCCCAACACCCTGGGTATTCCTTTTACCAATCTTGGAAGGATGGAAGGCTGAGTCAACCTTGAGTCAACCTTCTCAACAGAACTCAGTTCATGAGCAGAATATTGGCTTCAGTACTGCAGCTTACCCAAGTACAATGGGGGCTATAAATGAACAGATAATTAATAAAGATAAATGTTTCCCCTGTGAACATCCAGTATTTCAAGTGCGTGGTACCTATGCATAAACCATGTCTACATGCTTTTCTGCTATTTAAAAGAAACACACCTGTTGTTGGAAGGAAACAAAACTGTGTGTAAGCTATCTGTGACTATTGTCACACACCATACCTCAATAAAAGTAAGCCTGCTAGATTCACTCATTTATTTTGTAGCCCCACAGTATAAAAGGCAAATACTCTAATAAAATTGCCCATAAAAATTGCCAATAAATTATCCTGATCTATAGCATTCATGTTGCACAAAGGTTTTCCCTCTCAATAAGAAAATCACTTCACTATTTTCTACTTAGAACTCTCTGATTCCATCAGCAATAATAAATGTAATCTTGGCAACAGTTTTTCAGTGGATACCACTGATCATCCTTGACAAATGCAGCATGCTCCCAACTTGCATAGTCTCTTTCTTACTCACTAATGTTGGAGACAATGAAAATAGGGATGCTTTCTTGTACAGTACAGTATAACACATGCAGTCTGCAATTACCTGACTTGCAATAGCTATGTTAGTAGAAAAATCATAGCAAAAATTGGTATTAAAAATAATATTTAATACAGTGGCTCACATCAGCATGGGTGCCCTTCTACTTTTAGCATGGCTGAAATCCTGTTGGCATAATTATACCTGTGGATAGGTAAGAACAGCAGGGGGAGATTTTCAGTAATTTGACCCTTTCCCCTTCTCTACTACAGATTGTCCACGTGACAAATGATCCATTGCATTACATGAAAGCCATGGGGGCTTCAGGATGGAAAGAGGGAGACTTTCCTTACCAAAAAAATCCTCTTGCCAGTAGCAAAATCCAGTATAAGTGATTTGAGGTAATGAACCATCTACTTCTTCCATTCTATGGCACCCACATCTTCCATGTGATGAAACAGATTACAGTAAAACCCCAGTTTAAGATTTTAGTCTGTTCAGACAGCTTTCATCAGAAACTGGGTCAATTGTAAACCGAAGCACATTTTCCCATAGGAATGCATTGAAAATAGAAAATGTTCCCAACCTCCCAATTTTTAAAAAAAATAAACCTCCCAAAATGCCAGATGTGCGGTAAAGGGGAATATAAATGAGGGAGCTAAACTCCCTACCTTTCCCTACCTTGCCTGGGCTCTACTGCTTCTTCCTCAGGGTCGGCATCAGGCAACGAACAGGAGCAGTTTGTCTGGCCACCAGGGCAGGCCACATCCAGGGCTCCCCTGCAGCTATGCAAGGCAATCTGCTCACCTCTCCCCCCTTCTGTGCTCAAGTCAGTGCTGTGAAGGGAGAGAAAGCTGATTGCAATGGGGTGCCTCTTCTAGAGCCCCCCTAAAGTGCCAGAGTGAAAAGATAGCCAGCGCTTTTAGTAGAGGCTCTGGAAGAGGTATCGTGCACATGAAAGACGAGGTCTCCCCATTGCGATCACCTCCCCCCCCTTCACAGCACTGACCCGGGAATGCTGTTTATTTATTATTTGCAATGAAAATATATAAGGATTCACATATTTATTCTTACGTATAGATATCAGGTATACCTGCTTACTTGGGAGAAAGTCCCACTGAATGCAGTGCAGCTGATTTCTACTTCGACAGAGAGAGTATTTATGCCTGATTGCAAGATGTAATTTGATGACTTTCTCCAAAAGTTAATGATCAAAATGGATTTGTACAGTTTAATATCAAAAGTTCTCTCATGGTAATTGTGTCAAGTACAGACCATTTCCTCTGTTACAGGAATGACTGTAATCCCAAGTGTCTGTCTTTTTATCTTGCTGTGCCATCAAACAGTGCAAACAAAATATGATTTACTGAATTACACAGATGTCAAAATGAGATTAAAGGATGGTGCAGACACCGTGGTAGTTCTTCAAAGGCATTGTGATTTTTTCCAGACTGATACCAATATTATTCTAAATGCTGAGAGCAATACATTTATACTAGTCTTTCTTTAGCAAGCCAGAAATTGTGCCTCAATGCAGAGTTTAAAGCAGCTTCCTGAAATGCAATGTTCAACTTACCAGTGAAAACATACAATTAGAAATCTGCATGCTTTACTTAACATCCTGTTCACTTCCTTCTTTCTGCTTTACTTACGGTCTTTGTCTCCATTCTTTTCACAGTCCATTCTCATGGTGCAAGATGAAGTGTTTCACTCCAAGCTAAGTCTCCCTATAACAATATGTGCATGTAGTATGTGAGGAACATTAGAATCCCAGACCAGCCCACATAGCCCCTCCCATCTGATGAAACAATTTGAAATCAAGTGATTTCTTATTTAACAATGATGAAATTAAACCCAAGCTATGTAAGGTAAACCAAAGATTTCTTTATCTTATGCCTAAATTCTATACAGGTATTTTTCCCCATCTTCTAGTTGATTATGCTTATAGCTTTCATTGCTCCTGTTCATTCTATGGAGGCAGCGGTTCATTGGGGAAAGGCACTCTCATCATGAAGGAGAGAATGAATGTAATTGATCTGTGTTTTCAGATGTCTTAACCCAATCTACGCTCCCTGAACCAAAAAGTGGCTCAGAATCTAATGCAGAGTCCTGAATGTTACATATTAATTCACATTATCTAGGTGGATTTACAGTTTCTTAATATTGGAATATTCTTCTGGCCCTACAGTTTTAAAATATGTCTTTGCACTATTTTAGAGGAATGCCATTCCAAATACCAGTTGCATATATATGCAGGGAATTTATGTACCTGTTTTCTATGCTGTTCCTTGTAATCTGAACCAAAGCTCAAGTAAGTTGATTCTTAAATTGTTGAGGGGTAGGCTTGTTCTTGCTCAGTCACACAACTGGTTCTGACCCCTGTAACCCCATGGACCATTGCACGCTAGGCACCTTTTTCATCCACCATCCTCATCAACCCGCCCAACTCTGTGCTCATTGCATCCACAATACCATCTAGCCACCTCATTTTCTGCCCCCCTTTTTCTTTTGCCCTCCATCTTTCCCAGCATTAAGGCCTTCTCAAGTGAATCCTATCTTCTCATTTTATGTCCAAAGTACTTTAGCTTCATCTTCGCTATTTGACCTTCCAAGGAGCAGCCAGGCTTGATTTCTTCTAAGATTGACCTATTTGTTCTCACTGTCCAGGGTACTCTCAAGACTCTCCTCATATATCAAGCTAAAATTATATGCCTGCTATATGATGTTTAAAATTTTGTGATAGAACTTGCAATAGTAGCCCATTGATGAAGATGAAGAAGTACTTTTAAAAATATTAATATGATGAATTGTAATTTTATGGTCTTAGTCTATTAATGTGTTTGCTTTTTTTTTAATAAACCAAAAAGTATGCATTGATTTTTTTCCACTTCTGTTTCCTTTTTATTGTTTTTAATGTTTTCAAGTTCTCAGTTTACATTGATGTAAACACGTACACGCATTTTGTCTTTTATCAAAAAGATGGGGGTTTTTGAGAGAAATTATGTCACTGCTTTGATGATATTTTTTTAAATTTTATAGACAAAGTGTCTATGTTGGCTTGTGTTTGTAGCTGTTGATAACAACTATGATGGCTGAAAAATAAAACAATAAAAGACAATGATATGAACACAGACTATTCAGAAAACTGTTGCAGGTAGTGCAAATATCCCGACTCATTAATACCTGTAGTGTGATAATAATCTTGAAAGATCAAGTTTTGTGAATTAAAAGCAAACAAACTTTATTTTGGGCTTTACCGGGTTATGACTTAAAAAAAATATACACAGAGTTTTACTTGGACAAAAAGTTGCACGATAAAATCCCACAACACTCTTGAGTCAAGATTGAGGCAACTGAATATTGAGGGATGGTACAAATGTAGCCCACTGTGAAGGATCTTTAACTCTTAGTTTTAAAAATATTCCTCTCCGAAATTCTCAGTCAATCCAGCTAAAAGTCACAAAACCTCCAACTACAAAACATTAACCTTCCTGTGTAGTTATGTATATACTATCACTGTTATTCTGCTTGGCTACAATTCCCATAATGGACTACATATCCCAGAAAATTGCACTGTGGGTGGAAAAAGTTAATTCCTTGGACTCTGGGACAGTCCGGCCTGCACGTGTAGGGGGGAAAACCCTTAAATTATGGACAATAATGCCCAGAAAATTATATTTCTGTGCTGGAGTTCCCAAAATAAACAAGAAAACAACCTTTCCCATCATTGCTCACATCATAGACTGAAAAGAACTAGTACAAGTGTGTCAGTTCTCCAAGCAGTTGTACTGATTTGGGCACATGGGAATTGAAGTCTAAGAACACCTGGGTTGGGAAATAATACTACTAGGCAGTGTGATTGTCCAACTCTCTGTTAGATCCCTGAGAAGAATAATCTCTACCTGGTTTACCTAAAACCATTTAGATATTAGTTATTCTGGGCCCATTAATGTGTGGGAAAAGAGGAGCTGGAAATCTCCAGAAGGTTGTTCCTGTACCACCAATGGGCTAAGTCACAAGCGGGCATGTGCTAAAGATTAGGGACTGTCTTTGTGAAGAAGTGCAAAGAGAACCATACAATGTGTTTTGCCATTTTGTCTGCATAGAAAACTGAAAACAGACAAAGGTTTCAAATAAGAACAGTCTGTAGGAACTGTAGGAACAGTCTGGAGGAAGGGCAAAATGGCCATCCGGCCCCTGACACTGTCTGAGGGAGTGTGACCTGGCCCCAGGCTTAAAAGGGTTGAGACCTCCTTTTTTAGATACTAAAGCCTAGCAATTTTTGGTTCCATTGAAATGGCTACTCCCTTCCATGCAGGGCCATAGCCAGGGGGTGGCCAGGGTGGGGCACTGCTCTCAACCTGAATTAGCGGTTTGCTCCACCCTCAAACTCCCGGCTGCTTATATATATATACAGTATATGACATTACTGCCTATCCTGAAAAAAATTCACCCACATCTAGAATCCTGGCTACGGCCCTGCTTTCATTGAAGTAGACATTTGTTGATTCCTTATATAAAACCTATTATAAACATACTTAATTCTATTACAAAGTTGCAAAAAGAAAAGGAGAAAAAAGAAACAAAAAAGCGTTTCAAAGATTGTTGAGTTTATTTCAGTGTGAGTTTTGATGATCAAATCTATTTGTTTAGACACAAGGAATATAAGTATTGTCCTCTACCAAATAATAGACAAAAGTGACAATGTCTCATTAAACTAAAAATGGATCTTTCAGCTGTTGATTAGGTGAAGATGGAGGGCCCAGCCAAGGTAACCTGAATGTCAAGTGGATTTGTTTGACATGGGAATGCTAAGAGTTGTTTCTGAAACAAAGGCCACAGTCTCTCAAGGGAAACAATTATTTTATACCCACAATATGTTATAGAAAGCTGCAGTTGTCCCCTCCCTTTTTTCTTCTTTAATTCTGCCAACATGCTGGGACAGATTAACATGTCTGTCTCTTTGGAAACTATAACATTCTGTTGCAAGCCATGTAGTGGCTGGGAGACAACTTTAAGCTGCATATTGTTTGAATGCCTTCTTATAATTTTCAGCAATGTTACCTGTCCTCTTGGTTTTGCTTTCCTTTGATAACAGGGCTTAGTCACTTATGTTCATGCTCTTACATAACTACTCAGAATGCCACACAAACAGAATGAAACAAAATGTCTGTTATTTTCTGATAACATTGTTATTGATTCCTAAGAGGGAACAATATTTTGTAATCTTTAATACTGGCAAAGGGAAACACTAGTGCCACACAATAAGATAATATGATATAAATAAAAATAACCAGTGAAATGTGTTAGCATATTTCTTGAAAACAGTGGGTTCAGATGCTTATCAATACAGAATTTGAGTGGAGATAACAAATAAACAGGATATAAGTGTCTAACTAGCTATAGAATTTGGTCTGGTTTGAGCAAGCACTGGTTCTAGAGCAGTGGTTTCCAAAGTGGGGCGCATGCCTCATAAGTTGGGGTGTTTGGGTTTTTTTTTTGTTTTGTTTTGAAACTAAGAAGAGGTGATTCATATACATATACACATGCATACTTATGTATGTACGTACAGTGAGCTAGAAAGTTGTGAAATAGCAAAAGAAAAGAAAAAAATGTGTTTTAGTAGAATCTAATCAGGCATCCCAAGAAAATTGAGTATGACAGTTCAGACCCTAGAACATACAAAAGTTTGCATTATGTACCACAGCCTATTTGCAGCATACTGGAATGCATCTAAATTGTGAAATTTGATCTGTAACAAGACATGTGACTAGCTGAGACATGTTAATTAGTCACAGTGTATCCTCCTCTTTTACCTTGTCAGATTTAAGAAGGCAGGGTTCTAAGTCCCAAAGCTTTTGACTTAGTACCTTCCATACCATGCTGCAGAATTGGTCTTTTAGAATGCCATGACTCACATAATGTTGCTTCTTTCATATGTAGTGAAGAGCTCTTGACCAGAAGATGTTTTTATACTAACAGAAAGTGAAGAAAGGGCACAATCCTAACTAGCAAGATTGACTTTAGGCTGGGTGACCAGACGTAGGCAGGTTGCTATGTTGTATCCAAACCCCTACCAGTTCAGGAGAGGAGATACTTCAGGAGGCCTAAGAAGAAAATACTGTACCACAAACAGAGGAAAATTAAAAACCACAAGCCTAACATAATCATCATGGAAACTGAGTTGACAGCTACCCATCAGCAGCTAGCAGACAGCACAAGGATTTAAACTGCCCTAAGAAAACTTGTGCCTGCACAAGGAGCTGATGCCCTATCCAAATCTATCTCAGTTGATCTTAATGTAGAGTTAGGATTGTGTCCATAAACATGAAAGTAGTTAAAAATAAATAAATCCTCACAGATCATGGTAACTCTAGTTCCACAACATCTAAAAACCAACCAAGAAAGGCTGTGTTCTAGGAAGCAGTCTCAATTCACACATGTTAAAAGCAGCAAACATTATCAGCTTGGATCTAAAACATTAAAAAAAATCATATCATTGTTAGCAACACACAGGGATTTCTATGGGACTTACTGGTTTTATGGTGCATGAGCCAATGTGGAAAGAGAACCTTGCAGAAACTTTGAAGATTATTAATGTATGGTGTGGATGAATTTTCATCCATGTGCTGCAAGAATAACTACCAAGACTTGTCTTCTCTATAGAAAAATGCATGTTAATGAAATAAGGATGGATCAGAGGTCTGATTTCTGTTAAGGGATGGACTCCACTCACTAAAGGTCTCACCTCTTGCTCTTTAGAATTACCCTTCCCCTTACAATCCACTCTGTGGCCTTTCCTGGCCCTTTTCCAGATGGACAAGAGATCCATGTAGAGGGTAGAGAAGATTGCTTTGACTAGCCCTGGAGCTGCGTGTACCTAAATTTAAATCTGTTCCGTGGAATAAACTTTAGTGGTCAAAACCTAGAAGGAAAGACCTCAATTTATATAAGAATTGGTATAAAGCAGTTTTTATGATACTACAGGTGGCAGGCAGAGTTGTTTATGTCTAGTTCTACCATTCATAAATGTACCCTGCCAACTACATGTGGCAATCCAGAATACAATGTCTTAGATACTACTGACCTTTAGTGTTGGCATCCTATGCAGGGACATGTTTACTGACTCAAAGCCATGTGTGAAAAAATTATTACACCCCAATCGTATGCATGTAAACTCAGAAGTTAAGTCCTAAAAGTGTTCAGTGATGCTTATTTATGTCCTTCATGATTTGGACAACTACTCTGCATTTATTATTATTATTATTATTATTATTATTATTATTATTATTATTATTATTATTATTATTATTATTATTATTATTATTATTATTATGATGCTATTAGTAATATCCCAGCTCAGAAATTAAACAAACTCATTTATTTGTGAAATTAATTTATGTTTAAAGCAAATTAACCACAAGTATGTACCACCCCATACTGCTTATTTATTTATTTATTTATTTAGATTTATTATCCCACCCCAATCAGGCGAACCTGACTCTAGGCGGCTTACAAAAGAAAAAGATCACACATGAGTGCAAAACAAACTAAACAATCCCACTATAACCCTACAAATTCAGCAATTAAAACCTTAAGGTTCAAAATTAATTTTTAAAAAATTAAACTATAAATTTACAAAATATTTAAAAAGATTTAAAAGTTTAAAAAGTGCTTATTGCACTCTCTGAGAAGTTCACAAGTTAATTCGCATTTTGCTTCAACATGTTGGGTACTCATTTTACTGACCTCGGAAGGATGGAAGGCAGAGTCATCCTTGATCCATGGTTAGGCTTGAACTCACAACTTTTTGGTTGCAGTACAGCAGTTTAACCACTGCTCCATCAGGGCTTTATTAACATTCTACAGAATCTCATTTTAAAGCAGTTCACAACGTTAAAGTCACAAAACAACCAACTGAAAACTCAGCAAAACTGTTAAAATAGCAGCAGCTCAAACATTGTAAAGGAGGTGGCATTTAACTAAGTTTTTGTTGTTCAGTTGCATACTATTTAACTAATATTTGTTTATTTATTAATATTAATATATTAATAATTATTTATTAATAATATTAATAATATTTATTTAAATAATTAGTATTTAGCTAATAGTATCTGAAATAAAGCAATCTTCACCTGCCCACCAGCTTGATGACTACCGATCCTGAGAAAAGCTATGGTATCATCTGAGCCCCATTACTTAATGAAGCCCTGCTGCTGTGCCTTCTGACATAAGTATTGTACAGATTTCTCCAGGAGAAAGATGTGATTCTAGAGATACCCTTGCCTTAGATAATGTGGGGAGTGCAATTTCCCTGTGCATGGGGAAATCTAAAGACAATGGACTGCCTGTTCAAAGGACATGGACAACGAAGATCTTGGATAGAAGAGGAAAGCATCTTTCAGCCCTTCATATAATGTTGTTCGATCCAAGGACTACGGAGGGCCACAAGGTGTCAACTTCAGCCTTAATGGTTTCCCCAGTCCTCCCACAGCACACTTCCCAATTCATCCCCGTGTTGATTCTAATGATGCTAAAGAGACAGTACTGTATATAAAAAGCCAATTCTTCACAGGTTTCTGTGTGTGAGAGAGAATTGAGGCTAGATTTTCATTTCTGATGGCAAATCGTTCTCTTTTCCCTCAGAACTGGATACCCATCTATCCTACAGACCTAGGGAATTCCCAAATGCAGACTGTCTTCTCTCATCTTTTTAGTTCCACATACTAAGGAAACCTTCACTAATTTCTGCATCATATACTGTCTTCACCCTCACGGGAACAAATCCTAGACATAGGACGATTGACATTAATAAATACTGTATATATTCGAGTATAAGTCAGGTTTTTTAGCCCCCAAAATGAGGTCCAAAAATGAGACTTGACATACTCCGGTCAAAGTAAACATACCCACACAAATGTCTAAATTAATTAATTTTACCATATTTTCATGTATTTTAATTATTGAAACTCACTAGCAGCTGCTGCATTTTCCACCCCCAACTTATACTTGGGTCAATCTATTTTCCTAGTTTTAGAGGTCCAAATTAGGTACCTTGACTTATATTCGGGATGACTTATATTCGAGTATATACAGTAGAAATAGTAAAGCAAAGTGTATATAGCAGCAAACAGAATTCTTCTTTTCTACTCTATAGCAACCTACTCCTCACTTAGGATTAATTGATTGATTGAATGGATTTGTATGCTGCCCACTTGACAGTGCAACTCAGGTGGCTTACATATGCCACACCTTGAACCCTCCATATCAGGGACAAGGAAAGCCCCACATAGAGAGCATTACAGTAATCGATATGTGAGACTACCACTTCATTCTCACAATAGCCATAGGAGCTGGAGGAAAAACCTAAAGCATTCTAGCATTTCATGAGCGACTAGGAATGTAGGTAAATTTCAGAATTCTAGCCATTGATCACACATCAAGACAAGGTACAAACCATATAATTTGCAGACTTCTCACTCTTATTTTCTTATTGCAGGGGATGCAGTGGCTCAGTGGTTAAGAAACTCACCTTGTTAGCTGGAAGCCTGGCAAGTTGGCAGTTCGTGACCCAGGTACTGCATGACAGTTTGAGTGCCAGTCTCTGTCCCAGCTCCTGCCAACTTAACAGTTCGAAAGCAAGTACTGTAATTGTAAATAAATAAATAGGGGCCACTTTGGTGGGGAAAATTTTTGGAGACATAAAAGGAGCCTCATCCGGGTGTCCCCTGAGCAGAGTTTCTGCAGCAAAAATCCTTTCAACCCAGAATAATATCTGACACAAAATTATTATTGCAGTAAGGATCATATTGCAGGAAGGGGGATGACCGTTCTTGAGGTGCTCTGTGCCCTTAGAGGAAATAGAGCACATCACCCAGAATTTGAGTTGGTAGAAAACTTGATTTTAGCTATAATCATTTGAAAGGAGAGGCTGCATTGCTGAGAAAAATAGAGAGAACACTGATGTCCATTCTGGCGGCATACACTATGAGGATTTGGATGAAGTCATAGATTGGCTACTTTGCTTTGACCCAGCCTCCCCACACCACACACTAAGGATCACACTGTTAAAATTCATTTTTAACCTATGTGTTCCTTGCATTTATACATTCCAATACACTAGAATGCAAATATGAGCATGATCTTCCAGAATCTAGAGTCCAGGTAGGGATGGGAAAATGCAGCCTTCCAGATGTTGGATTGCAACCCCCAGCATTCCCTGGCATTGACTATGCTGGTCAGAGTTGATGGGAGGTGTCATCCCACAGCACCTGGAGGCCCATAATTAGCCCAGTTTTAATCAAGATGAAGCTGTTAGAGACTGATGGTCCTTGTAAAAGCAATTGAATCATCCTCAGAATAATGTACTGCACAGTGTCTCAAAACATATCAGAGGAAACAGAAGCATGGAAAATGTCCAAGTCCATCCTTAGCCATGTCTGTTCCATCATGTCATCCTGAGAATAATGTTTTTAGCCATGGAAACATCCCAAAAAGAACAAGTAAGTGGAGTTGTTGTGTTGCTTGGTAGCTGAATGTTGCAGAAAATGTCCTTTGTCACATAATAGAGCAGCAGCATTTTGCCGGGTAGTCTTTGGTATACACCTTATTCTCATTGCCAAAAACATAGAAATCATACAGTTTCCCTTTCCATTCATATTCAGCTTTTGTGAGTGGCACCAACTCAATTGTTTGTTTCTGAAAAACAAGGACAACATGTTGTAATGTGGATTTGACGTTATTCTAAATTCCCCTTTGAGTATCCTTTACATCCTAGTAGGGATGCAACTCAAATTCAGGAGTATCATCCAGTTTCTGTGGAATGCTGCCACATGAGGGAAGGCTTGACTTAGTGGTTTTGATTACCAAGGATTCAGGATGAGAAAATGGCTTCTTCTGCCTTCCCTGTGGAATGTCATTTGGTCAGATCTTGCCAAAGCCTTATGTGATATCTGGTTGATAACTATATGGTTCTCAATTGTTGTTTCTCTGACTGGATTGCAATAGCAAAATGATAACTTCCAGGGTGGGGTTTTCACCCCAGGAAGATGGCAGACCAATGAGCAGTCAAAACTGCAGGGCAGTTCTGGGAGAACTCTAATTTTGGAGCAACTTTGAGAAAGATTAAAAGAAAATATATGACAACAACTCTGTAAATGTAAGTTGCACCTTTAAAAGTACAGGTATCACCAAGTACAAAATTAGAGGACAAATAAGTTAAAAAAATCAGTTCTAAAATATATGTAACTTCCCTGTCCTACAACTCTGTTTATTTCTAAGAATGTCTATACCTTGCTTTCTGTCTTGAAAAAAAGACAAACATATTTTTAATGTTGATCCTGTTGTAAGTAAGTGTAGTAAGTCATGAGATTCAGCCCAGTGATTCATTAGATCCTTTCCATTTAGCTACTCTTTTGTTTCTTTTACCAGCTGTCTTCAACTTTTCCTAACATTATTGTCTTTTCCAGGGAATTTTGCTTTCTCATAATGTATCCAAAATAGGGCAGCCTCAATTTCATCATTTTCCCCCTCCAGAGACAGTTCAGGCTTGATTTGCTTTAGGACTCATTTATAGAGATTTATGCAGAGTTATATAAAAAAAGTCAACTACCCAATAAACATTCATCTACAGTCATACCTCATATAACATTAGTATTGAATAACACGAAAATTGCATAACATTAAGGAATCTGGAGGGAAGAATTGCATCGGATAACATTATGATCCTATGGGATGCTTCAGATAACAACCGCTAAAGCCTGTGTGGTTACAATGTATCTCTATGGATCCCATAGGATTTTAACATGCATCAGATAACACTAAAAATCGTATAACACCAAGACTTGTGGAACCAGGTTTTAGTGTTATCTGAGGTTTTACTGTATTTTGTTTTTGCACCTACCTGTTTCAGCACATGATGCAAATTTCCTGAAGCAAACTGCATTTTGTGTTGTTCAATACATGCCCGTGAATAATCTTCAATGGCCAGCTCTGGAAAGTCAACAATAGGATATACCTGGAATATAAATACAGACATTACTAAGCATGCATTTGTTATATGTTTCTAAATACCTAAGGCTAACAAAGAAGCAAGGGACTGCAGTAGTTTAGTGGTTAAGATGCTGAACTTGATGACTGGAAGGTTCATCAGTTTGAGATCCAAGTGCTGCCCAGTGAAGTGAGTTCCGTCCCTGTTCCAGCTCCTGCCCACCTAGCACTTCAAAAGCAAGAAGTTGTAAGTAGATAAATAGATACCACTTGGGTGGGAAGGTAAACAGTGTTTCATGCACTATGGTGTTTAGCCATGCCACCCAGAGTTGGGTTTTGACCCGATTGGGGCGGGATAACAAGTTGGAAATAAATAAATAAATAAAATGCCTGCTACAGATTTGTCTACAAACAAAATGTCTACAAACAGAAATGTCTACAAACTCAGTCAGCGCTGGCTCTTTGGCTATAAAGAGATATGAGCATTGAACCCTAGAGTTGGATGTGACTGGCTTTCGAGCAAGGGAAACCTTTACCTTTACTAACTAAGAAACAAAAGCATCATTTTTTAAGAGGACTGTAGAAAAGCAAAGGCAAGCGGCAAGCTTTGTGTGTTGTTAATATTTGTGTGGAAAAGATAATGTTGGCAGATGCACATTCTCCTGCCAGATACATCAAGGGGAAGGACTTGAGATGATTTGGCCTCTTGCCCACCAGCAGAAACTATTTTGGAGTGCTGGGCAAGGTACTAACTACCCTGTGTAGGAGACAACACAGAGAGCATGTTGTTGTTGTTCCATGCTATCAAGTCATCTCCAACTTAAGACATTCCTGTGAATGATTGATATTCAAAATATCCTATCCTCAACATCCCTGCTCAGCTCTTGCAAATTCAAGTCTTTGGCTTTCCTAAAGGAGTTAATCCTTCTCATAACTGGTCTTCCACATTTCCAGCTGTTTCCCATCTTTTCAACCATCAATTTCATCATCTTTACCTTCAGACCATGACCATGCCCCTAATGTCAGGACACAGACTAACATTATTGGATTCCTAGCTAGAATGCTGATTAGATCCTTTTTTGCCTATTGTTTTAACAAAGGAGTTAGTTTGTTCATCCCCTTGCTTTCTGTATGTGGGATCTGCACAAAGAAGGCAATGTTTTAAGCACATATTGAAAATCATAGACATGTGCATACACAATCAAAACACAAGTACAGGTCATTTAGTCCTAAGTGTGTTACCGAGAGATGTTCATCACAAACTATTTCTTTCCCAGTTGCTTCCTGTAACAGGTAATATGGGAACCCAGAATTCTTCTCTGCCAGATGTTCTAAAATATTGTTTCTCCTGTTGAAAAAAAAAATGAAAACACAGATTTTAAAGAGACTTACTCCTGAATAAGAGCATAGAATTTCAGCATGAGAAGCAAAGAGAGTGTCTTTTGACCTCAATTGATATATATTAGTTTAAACAGTTGCATCACAAATATCAACGCAGTCAAAATGAATTCTGACAAGGAACATCTGAAGGTAGGATCCCTCTCAAAGAACTGATCCCCAAGTGAGTGAAAAAAATTTCAGAAACTAGTATTCCATAGTAATATCTACCACTACAATGCCAACATTTCTCTTAAGAAAATTCAAAGAAGTATTATACATGGTCAGTGATGTTGTGCTGCAGAACTGTCCCTGAGTAGACACATCTACTGCCATTCTACCAACTCACTGTCCATCATCCATTCACAAGTAAGTCTAAATATGCAGCTTCTGGAATCCTGCAGGATCAGGGATCTCAAACCTACTAGGTTACTTGCTTTAAATGTTCAGGCAAATGTGTGTCATCATTTACAGGGCCAAAATTAACACCCTCTACTTATCCATCACATATTTTTTGCCCTTCACATGAACAACACATGGAAATTGCTCATAACCTTCTTTCTGTAGCTTTCAGCTTACCAAGTGATGGTAAGTTCTGTATGAAACAGCAAGACACCATTCCCATTGCAGCGATAACACTTCAACCATCCATTGCTGCGACAGCTGGAGCAACTATAGAAGAAAATATCTTACATGAATATGCAAATGTCAAGCCAATGTAATTACTCACTCTGTCAATGACTAGACTATATATAAAAATATTAATATATAAATATTCAAGTTATTATAAATATAAATATAAAAATTATTTACATATAAATATATACATTAATAACAAAATTTTATAGCCTCATTGTATTATTTAAATTATTAACAAAATGTTATAGCCTCATTGTGTCTTCCATAAACAAAGAGCATTGACATGGACTGCTTACTCAATTCCTACAACAAAAACAAAAAAACACCCCTCTGTTATGAATCTGGGACATTGTGTTTTGGTCTCCATGATTCAAAATGCAAGGAAATGGCCCGATACTGCTACACAATATCATGCCCATGTTGCCAGCAGGAAAAAGGCAGCCTCTTGCTCATAAGGCAACTAGATCAGGGGTCTGCAAACTTGGCTCTCCAGGTGTTCTTGGACTGCAATTCCCAGAAGCCCAAGTCAGCACTCCTGCTGATCAAGGCTGCTGGGAACTGAAGTCCAAGAACAGCTGGAGAGCCAAGTTTGCTGACCACTGAACTAGATCAAACCCAAAAGGAAAACTAAAGATTATCATGCACAGAGCCAAAAGGTCTGCCTGATGCTACATGACATGCACAATTGGAACATTGAATGTGATAAGTATGAATAAAGGGAAACTGGAAGTTGTAATGCAAGAAATAGGTGTGAGCCAAATAAAGTGGACTGGACTGGAACATTTTCACTTAGATGACTAGCATGACCAGGGTACAGTGCAGGCTACTTCCTCCCTCCCTCCCTTCATTTGATTTGTATCAATGGTGGGCTCCCAAAAAAAATTACTACCACACTGTTGGCGTGATATGGTGGGTGTGGCCGGGGGAAAGCCCTGCGTTGCACCCGAATTAGAATTACTTTATTTCAAAACTTGGGTGGGTGGGGGCAGCCAGAATTTCTGCTACCGGTTCTGGCAAACTGGTGTGAACCGCTGCCCACCACTTATTTGTATCCCACCTAATTAGTGAAACTACTATTCTGGGTGGCTTACAATAGAGTTAGAATCAAAGTGTGATACATCATCAGATGCATGACAAGATCATAATCCTCCCAAAGGGTTATGCCAAATGAAACCTCCTGATCTTAAAAGTATCAGAAGACAACTGCCCGTAATTGCCCCAAAAGACTACACCATGTCTACCCCCACCCTAGAAAATGGAATAGAATTTTGTTTGGCAGTTATTCACTTACTGATTTTTCCCTGATCCAGCACACCATGAACAAACATTGAAGTCTTCTAATGAGCTGGTCCCAGTACCACCACAAGCTGAACATTTTTTCTAAATTTGAAGAAATAAAAATTTATCTAAATGGTGACATCCTCCCTGCATCAGTCTCATGATCTGCATTCAAACAGCTGGATGAAGCAACCTGGGGAATTGGTCTCAAATATAATCTGACAAGTGTATTCTTCAAAATTCCATCCCAAACCCAAGACATTCCATATGTGAACATCATCCCATGTCTCTTTTTTTTCAAGCTGTTTGTCTGCATTCCATGGCTAATGAGCATGCATGGTCTTCATTCAACTGGTAGGGTATAGACTTTTTAGAAAGACTAATACAGTGAAACCCAGCATAACAAAAGTCTCTGATAGCCAAAAACTCACATAAAGAAAGGAAATGGGGGGGGGGGGGGAATGGCACCTTGGAGAGCAAAAAATTTTGTTATGCAAAAATAGCATTCCTGTGGGAAATTTTTGGATAACAAAAATTTCCTATGGGGAAATTCATATAACAAAAATATTTTTGCTATGAGATTTTCCCCATAGGAAATTTTTGTTATGCAAAATAATTTTCATTATGCAAATTTCCCCATTGGAATTTTCATTGTGCGAAAAAAACTGCATAACAAAAAAATCTTCACATGACAAGAAAATTGCACAGCTAACAACCTCATGGAATGGATTATTTTTGTTATGCGGGGTTTTGCTGTATTGATGTTGTTTGGGGCCACAAACCCCAAGTTCTGTACTGCCACATTAACTGTGTGTAGAAATATAACCTATACCTGTGAGTTCATACTTGATACAATCCCCATGCAGCATTTTAGCTACCAGTCTCATCTCTTGGAAATGCAACATTTATGGCCCCAACACAGCATGAAAAATGGCACAAAATATTGGTATAGGCTGTGAGGAATAAGAAATCGTGGATTTGTAGCTGACACAATTATAAAGCTTTTGCTCTTAAAGTAGTTGTGCTGGAGGGGAAGAGATGGCAAAGAAATCCTATACCCCTTTTTGTATTCACTTGATAAGATCTTGTATAATTTTCTTTTTGTTTAACATAACATTTTGTGCTTTGATTAATTTTGCAACATGACACTTTTACTTTTGTAGCTGTCTTCCTGGTAATCACATTCTGACAGTGTATTTTAATCATTGCTACATTTTATCAGAATGTATAACTGTGACAGTCATTTTAACAATATTGAACAGAATGGTGTTAAATACTAATTTCATTTATTTATCTAGTCCAGGGATCTGCAAACTTGGCTCTCCAGGTGTTCTTGGACTTCAATTACCAGAAGCCCAAGTCAGTATGCCTGCTGATCAGGACTTCTGGGAATTGAAGTCCAAGAACATCTGGAGAGCCAAGTTTGCTGATCCCTGATCTAGTCCACCAAATAAAGCAGATTAAAGCACATCTGCATGTAGGTAAAACCCATCATTATTTGCTCACCACACTTGAACCTAGGTAAAAGTAAATGTAAAGGTCTCCCTTGCTCAAAAGCCAGTTGTATCAGACTCTAGTCTGGGGTTCAGTGCTCATCTCCATTTACAGCCAAAGAGCCTGCGCTGTCTGCTTCTGCAGATGCTTCCATGGTCAAGTGGAAGGCATCGCTAGACACCAACACATTGAATGCTGTTACCTTTCCTGCTAAAGCAGTACCTATTTATCTACTTGCAATTTCTTGTTTTCAAACTGCTAGGTTGACAGGAGATGGGACAGACAACGGAAGCTCACTCCATCATATACCACTTGGGTCTCAAAATGCTGACCTGCCAATCTTCCAAAAAGAGGAATTGTCTGGCTAACAACAAGTTAGACTGGCACATTCTATTGCATGTTCCATTTGTGTGTCCCCCCTTCGTTGTTTTTCAAAATCACATAGCCAGCTGTTTGTTGTTTACCCATGGGGCATAAGGGTTCCCTATGGCATACATTTTTAATGATCATTTTATAATGTTCACTTTTAACATGAAAGTATGCACCACCACCACCACCACCACCACCACCACCACCACCACCACCACAACAACAACAACAACAACAACAACAACAACAACAGGGGTGGGAGGGACAAGACTAAGGATTCTGTCATAAAGCACCTTGCCAGTTCCTTCACATGTTTTGCACATAATTGCGCCGCGTCCTCTGCAATTAGGACAGTTCTGAAATGAGAGCAAAGAAAGATGTACATGTTCCATCACAAAATGAGAACCATTTCGAAACATAGCAAACCATTACTAGCATTAATATTCTGATGAATGGCCACCAGCATTTATTGTCATTCCTGTAGCCCTGGATGTGGCAAGACTTGCAATACTTAGTTTTACTAGACTGCTCAAAATGAAAAATTATATTCTGAAATAGCAAAGCGAAAGCAAAGCAATTACACTTATATACCGGCCCATAGCACTTAGTGCACTCTCTGGGCAGTTCAAAAGTTAATTAGCATTTTGCTCCCTACATGGTGGGTACTCATTTTTCTGACCTCTGAAGGATGGAAGGTTAAGTCAACCTTGATCCCTGGTCAGGATTGAACTCACAGCCTTTTGGTTGCAGGACAGCAGTTTAATATGTGAACAGGAGAATAGATTCTGGCCAATGCATGATCTGTTCCTGAAACTTTCACAGGTCTAAAGCATTTCTCAAACTTAAAGTTGGTTTTCTTTAAGTATTTTTTTAATCTATGGAAAATGATCTATGTGAATCAACCCACAATCTTTTCCCCGCCTGCTGCTGTTTATACAACTTGAGGCTCTTGCTTAAAATGATGATATAATTTAACTGGATGTGCTTTTATAACTGTAATAAAAAGATTACTTAAAATGAAGAAAACTAGCAGGCTGTGGAACTCTTCAACAGCATACCTCTATTACTAATATGAATGTTGATTTCCATTTTTCTCATTTGGAAAACACAGAAAGGTGACAGTAAACATTACAAGCAAATTTGAGAACTATGAGCATGGCAACACAAAATTAATATTGAACAAGTTCAGAGGTTGGTTTTTGTTTTGTTTTTTAGTTTCTACAATATATACAAAAACTTGTTGAAGGGATGCTTGAGGCATAATTACCACTATGTGCTTCCTTACTTCCCATTGAAATCAATAGCAGAGATGTGCTTTGCTGGGAATGTAAGAGCTACTTATTTCTGTTATACAGTACCTTGCACCTAGGAGAACTCAGTAGCCTGTAAGACCACTTTAATTAGCTTTCCTGCCTGCTTAAAAACAGGCACACGCCCTGTGTAAAAATAGCTATGCTTTGTTCTACTGGGTGGATGTAAATCCCTTCTAATGGCATTTTGCCCAATTTAATTGAAATGCACATACTAGACAATATAAATCATTAGGAACATCTCCTTGTCAAAACTGCACAGCATTTTAAAAAATATATCTACTGAAATATTATATGATGGTTTCACGCAGGAAAACATAACATCTTTTGCCACGATCTGAAGCCAGAAGATGAAGCAATCGTTATCTGGCTTGAGCCTTTTTGTTCCAGGTAATTTAACTATCACCTTGGTTTAAAAAATGTGTGCCAAGCTGAGCCAAAAAGCTTTACTGAAGGTTTGAAACATCAGTTCTGATTTTGAAAATAGTCACAACTAATGATAAGTAACTTATCTATGTTGCAAGATATATGATGCTCTTAAGCACAACTTCTTCATAAATCTGTTTCCTGGGAAGACGCCTCAGTTTCATGATTGTTGCATTTCTCCAGCCAACCTTTTTGTCCCCTTCAAGGTTTGTGCTGACTTGCAAAGCATGCTTTAAAACTCAGAGAACCTCAGATTCATTCAGGCACATACACCAGTTCACAATGCCTTGTCCGGTTGTTGTTGTTTTTTTACCTCTACTGAATATGAATGGGGTATTGGAAGATGCGTTTCACAATCTGTAAAGAGAGGAGGTGGGTCCACTTCAACGTCCCATGGAGCAGGTGGAGTACCGACAGCAGAAGAATCGACAAATCCTCCTAGAGGAGCCAAGACCGCCCCACCCCCGCAAAAAAAAATAATTAGTTGGAAGACTAATGGGTTCCAAGCTAAATGGTTACCAACTATTATTTCTCATCAAAGTAGGCCGAAGTGTTGAAGGCACATTGACCATCTCAGCAGTTAATACTGACCTACAAGTGCTGGTGAAATCTCTTTTACCACTCCCATACTAAAGTGAAATTATCATGGTTTCTTCCTCTGAATGAATTCTGCTATGTAAAGTACATGGATATATTTACAT
Source organism: Furcifer pardalis (assembly GCA_030440675.1). Lineage (NCBI taxonomy): Eukaryota > Metazoa > Chordata > Lepidosauria > Squamata > Chamaeleonidae > Furcifer > Furcifer pardalis. The sequence continues at coordinate 131,186,834 of CP126893.1, read as the reverse complement.
TAACTCTCTTGCAAATAATGCAAAAGAAACTTGTGAACTAACTATTTTATTCCATGTGAATTAAGAAATGGAATACGGTCCACAAAAGCATGCAGGTAAGCATGCCACTCTTAAATATACTATAGGGCTTTGATTTTTATTTTATGCTTTGCTGCATAAGTTTAACCTTAGTTCCAGAATCCTTAAAACCATTTTTTCCATCTGATGACACCATTGTACAGAGGTTTTGCTAGTTTTCAGACCTCTTAGTTTGGCTCTATAGATGTTAAATTATACCAAGCTCCCCTGTTCTCCAGTGAGACATGATGATAGATACAAGTTCTTGGCTGCCTCAGGTATTTCTGCTTCTTTACCACTAAAACAACATGAAGAAAACTAGAATAAAAACATGGATTCTAGTGGACTGAGGGAGAGCCTGTTCTGCCACTACAACATATGCCTGTTGGCATGAGCTGACTAGGGTTTGGAATGAGTAACTGTTCCATTACTTCAGTCACTGTTCTACCTACCTAAGTCTACTCAGGCCACAGCTGTTGTGCTTTAAGCATTATAGTGTAGATTTAACACCACTGCTGTTCACTGCATTTGTAGAAAAGCAGGATAGACATTAAAATAATAACCAAAATTATTTTTAAAAGTCTATGGGAGTTTTATCATTCAAATTATCTCCAATCCATCCTTTTTCTTCTCTCACTTTGGCCTCCCTGGAGAAACAAAGTCTGCATATTGTTCCCATTCTGTGGAAAAACCTACAGACAGCTCAGTTTCTCAAATACATTTGTTAACAGTAAAAATGATGAAGAACCCTGGGGTACCGCAAGGAATTTGTATAACATTTAGTTCCCAGTTCCCTTTGAATGGTGTGTGACAGTACAATTTTTCTTGCAGTTGTAATATGACCTAATTTGTTCCCCTCTAACAAAAGATATAAACAATCTTTTGTGTTCCTAGAGGGAAGGACGTCCTAAACTCTCTCTGTCTGGCCTCAGCATAAACACATCTTATTGTACCTAATTCTGTATGAGGAAGTATTGCTCTTACCAGCAGCTATTCACAAGCTCACACCTGCTAGTGGAACAGCCATACCCTGTTTTCTCAACTGGAAAATGTGTAACAATTATACTAGCTTAACCTAATTGTCTTTTAGCTTCCTTTCCTTTAAAAGACCTTCAGGAAGAATACACAAAGCACCTCTCCTTGTCAGGTTTCCACAAATAATGACTTAGGCCAAGGTCACCCAAAACATTTCACAGCAAAGAGAAGTTTGAAACTTGGTCTTCTCCAGTTCTAATCCAACACTCTGACTACTACACCATTCTATACATTGCCAGAAAGGTGGCAGTCTCTCTGAAATATGATTGTCTTTCTTCCCATTCACATGTAACTCACCATTATACAGTCCACTTGCTAGATGAATCTCTCTAGTTTCAGTGAAAGTTTCCAGACGATACTGAAAACCAAAACAGAAAATACATAAAAACCATAAAGTATGGTGATGTGAAACTGAAGTGATCCTTTGAACAGATTAGTCCACTGCCTTTTTGCAGTCCCCCAATGGGTCACCTGCCCTCCTTATGGCCAGAGTAAATTACAGTGGGGATGGCTAACCTTGGTGTTCCAGATGTTCGTGAACTTCAATTCCCAGAAGCCCTGATCAGCAGGAGTGCTGACTTGGGCTTCTGGGAATTGAAATCCAAGAACACCTGGAGCACCAAGGTTGGACATCCCTGACTTAGAGGGTCATCATTGAGGGGCTGGATAGGAATTTTTTAGTCTAGCCTCCAGATTGGCTACAGGAACCCTGGTAGGATTCACCCATCTGGTCCATGAAGAGGAGGATTAGTTTCCCCTGTTCTGGTGCCAGCCCCCTCCCTCATTTAGGGGTTCATGTTTAAATACAATTGTGGCCAATCCTTTGACCAAAATCTTCTGTGTGTCTGTTGTCTTTATTTCACTGATGGAGTGGGGTGGGGAGCAGATGCCAGTAGAAAGCCCACAAACAAGACATGAGTACAGGAACATCTTCCCATTGGAAGCCTCTTCACAGCTTCAACAAGAACTCTGCAACAACACCCCAGCAGGACTACAACTGACATAAACAGCAATGGCTAATTACTAATGGACCTTGATTTGACTACAGTTGGCGATACCTAGAAGGTAAATTAAATTTTAACCCCAATTCCCTAATGGAGGAGTCCAGGTCTTTATATTGCCCCTGTTCCTTGGAGGCATAGAAAGGTGTTTCAAAAAGGGGGGGGGCAGGTAGAGTCTAAGGACACTACCGTCAGGGATTTAGTGCATAAATTCAATGTGTTAAATTATGCTCATTAGTTCATTTCTTTCTTTTATTTCATTCATCAGTTAAGGGTGATGTTTCAAATGGGGGAAAATAAAGACATTATCTTCATAAAATTAAGGTTTTCATAAAATGTTCATAAAATCTAAGGTTTTCTGAGCTAAGGTAAAGGTCACCCTTGATAAAATGCCAGTCATATCTGATTCTAGGTTTTAGTGCTCATCTCCGTTTATAGCCAAAGAGCTGGTGCTATCTGTGTCTGTAGAGATTTTCGTGGACATGTGGCAGGCATGGAACACTGTTTATCTTCCCACCAAAGTGGTCCCTATTTATCTTTTTGCAATTTATTGCTTTTGAACTGCTACGTTGTGTTAACCCAAAACAAGAAATCCCAATTTCATTTGTGTTTATTATTTTTTATATTTTATTTTTCAACAAAGATGCTTTTAACCTTTATTTTCCATTCTCCCAGACTCTACCCACTATGCACACTTGTCCATAAGCAGACCACTGTACACATAACAATTCACCGCAGGTGAATAACTGCAAAGGATCTATTTTTAATAAATATTTCAATAGTCAAAACACAAAGTAAAAGTTTTTCCTTCACAATTCCTTGAAAGCAGTTCTTCAATAAGATGGAAAACCAAAAGGGAAAGTGGTTATGACTTCAAAGGAAAAACTTGCTACACTCTATCCATTCTCACAAAATATATGTATTCTGGTCTGGAGATTTTTTTTTTTTTAAGAAAAAGGTTAGAAAGAAAGTGTGTTTTTTGTTTTAAACCTTCATAGAAAATGTTTCTAAAGTCCGATCCAAATTGTGTAAGTGTCACAAGAAATGTTATTATTTCCTCTATCAATCACACTTTGGATCACTTTGATTGGTTGATCAGTTTGGTCACAGGCTTACCGCCAACTGACCCGACCCCCCAAAAATGTCATTTTTACGAGTCATGTTTTTCCTTAATATCTTTGTTATTGATTCCTGCTTCTGCATCTTCTCCACATGTTGTATTCAAAATGTATCCACCTTGTGAAGTTGTCATATTTAGTTTCTAACATGGTTTTCCTTTTTATTTTTGCATTTTTGTGACCTCGTTTGAGTGATTTTTTTGTAAAATGCTTCATATTTTTCCCTGAAGTCCAATTTCAAATGTAATAGTGTCACCACAAATGTTATTCTTTCCTCTTTCAAATGCACTTTGGGTCACCTGAATCGATTATGTGCGCCGCTGGAAACCACCACCACCCCCAGCAAAGATTGCATTTTTTTCAAGGCAACTTTTGGAAGCAATGATGTCATTGCTTTGTGTTTTTGGCCAATGGCTCTTTACATTTCTGAAAGTCACCAAGATGAACTTTCAGTCAATGTAATCATTATTTTTGTGGGTGCTTTAGTTTTTTGGCAGCAGCTCGTCAAAAGTACATGATTTTTGTTACATTGCAAAAGCTACCAAACCACCCAATCAAAACATAAAACGTTCATAGAATTCACGTCAAAAGGCCCTCTGTGAACGGGGGATACACATTTACCTGCTCCTTTTTGTTTGAAGAGCCAGAGATGCTATCCAACCAACAGCCATCTTATAAAGTATGAAACAAGGCCTGGTACAGACATCTGCCATGAACTTTGGGAATTCTCATTTATACATTTCCTGCATTATCCACAAGAACCTGGTACATGCCTGAAGTTTAACTTGACTCATGAAAGCTAGTATAGTGTTGTTGTTTTGTGTGTGTGATCCAATAAAGGTATGCCTTGTTCCTGCTTTTCTTTTCTCTGACCCTGATCTCTGACCATTCAGTTTTAGTGGATGATCCCAGCTTCTAGTCTAATTGAAAGGGGGAAATAGTTTCTCCCTACTTACTTCCTTGACTGTGATATCCATTATGTGCTATCAAGTTAGAACTGACATATAATAATACTAGTGGAGTTTTCAAGATGAGATATTTAAGAAGAGGTTTTGCCAGTTCTATTACTTCACTAAAAATAACAACTCCATGCACACATTTTCTTAAAAACAATAATTAAAGAGAAACCCCCTCTAGATATATCTGATTTTGGTCATATGGACTCTGTTCCTCCTTCTTTTTAACACAGCCCATGTCAATGACAGTGAATTTAAAAAACAAAATTCTTCAGCTTGCCTGATAGATAGAGTGAAGTTTTCCATTATTTCTGTACACTACACAAATGGTGTAAATTGCATAAATAGCACAGCTAAACTACAACAGGCGCAGCCCTCACTGAGCTTTAACATTTTTTGATGTATCACTCAGATGCCTTCTAGAGGTCTTATCCTTTGGACAGTCTTTCTGCACATAGGGGGTTTATTTTGCTAGGGAAGGCTCACGTTTTCCACAGAGAACCTTAGAACCAATTCTGGACATGACCGTGACAACCACAAAAATAACGCTTCTTGTCTTTTTCTCATGGCGAAGGCTTCAAACATTGTAGAGGTTAAGAAGCACTCAATAGGTTATCTCTGCTTGTCCAGTTGCCAGATAAATAGACACCTGCATTTTCCAAAACTGTTCCTCACACTTGAATGCCATGGGACAAACTGCAAACCGGTGAAATGCAATGTGGCAAGATGTTAGGTAAGCAAGACTATTTCACATCTCTACCAAAAGTGATCCAATTTGGGGGGGGGGGGCTGAGAGAGCATCAGAAGTGAACTTCTAAAGCAATTTGTGCATGGTCTGATATAATTTTCAGGAAAATGCAGTTCATTTTATAGAGGTATGATACATACTCTGAATGTGTTGAGAGCGGTGAGTTTCCGGACTTTCATTTGCTTTGCAACAGCAGTCCTATAGCAGCACTTATTGGCTGCATACTGGAAGAAGGCATCTTTAACATCTTGCTCAGAAACAAAGAGGATGCTGGAAAGGAAATATATCATTAGTACTCATTGCCAGATATTTTCATCAGATCTAGAGCTTTTTAATTGCAGGCACATTTCCTTCCTTTAGAACATGGGCTTCCAACCTAAATGGTGTGGGCCAGATTCGGCCCATGATGCCATTTCATGTGCCCCCTCCCTTCAAGGGCATTTGAGAAACAAAACTGGCTTCCCTTTTGATGCTATTGGGACAAGATGGCTGCTCCATCATGCAGGCAGGGAAAAATGCCTGCCCAGCCCTCAAACCTGACTGAGAGAGCATGACCTGGCCCCCGGCTTGAAAAGGTTGTGAACCCCTGCTTTAGAGAAAATATAAAACTCTCAAACAGACAAAAAAAATGGGATCCTAACTTGATCAAGCAGTAGTGGGTATGTCACACTTGTTTTGACAGAACAGTCTGTCTCTAGACACAACTCCATCTGTTGGCCTTCACTATTAAAGGCTTAAATGCCTGGAGATCTGAAGAACTACCTGCTCCTTTGACCCCACATGGACCTGCTGACCTCTAAAATCATCTTAGCCTTGGTTAAATTATCTCAACTTTGTGAAGATAAAGGGATGGTAACAAGACATGGCCCAGTGTGATGAAGTGAATAGAGTGATGGATCAGAGCATCCCAGCTTGACCATGGAAACTCCCAGCTTCCAGAGGTCTGGAACGGGAGGTAAAACCACTCCTTAAATATGTCACATACAGTACCTTGAAAACCTTATTAGGGTCACTATTAGTCAGTACCAACTTCACAAGCAGCACATAGTACACATAACATACAACAAGGAGCAGGCCCTTTTCAACTTTGCCCCCCCTCCCTTCCTGTCTGCTGGAACCCACCTCTGATGACCTTTACAAAGACGCTTGACACATTGTTGTTCTCCCTATCCTAGCATATACAATACATTTCAAGGCTGCTCCTGGATTTTCAAAAAGGGCACTGTTGTTTGTTGCCTTTGAAAATATTGCTATTATTTTCATTTTTGGGTAATGCTGTGTTGTTAGCCAGTTTAGGAATGAGTATATATAATACCTGAGGTAGTAGTTTTAATAAAATTAATGACTTGAAAATAATAAATTATCACTCTTTGGGATTGTCTTTCCCACTGCGAATGGAGTACCTGCTCATGGACACAATAGCATACATGTGTTTTATGCGCCATAAAATATTATCTCATATAAGGAATGCATAAGGTAAGGGCAGGGCTGGATTTACATGAAAAGAGGCTCTAGGCTATCCCACTTATGTGGCCCTTTCACCTCCCATTTTTAAGTTTGTAAATTACATGAGAGATAATAAAATACATCGTTACTGTGATATATATCAATATATAGGCCCCTCTTGATCTTGAGGCCATAGGCTAAAGCCTAGTTAGCCTATAGGAAAATCCGGCCCTGGGTAAGGGCAGAATACCCAGTCAGGTGTGATGGATAAAATGACCGACTAGGATTCAGGACTCAAATCCCCCACTCAGCTATGGAAGGGAAGCTGTCTGGGGGAGTGGAACTGGTAAAACCACTCTTTAAGCATCGCACCTATATTGACCTATAGCCCTGGTAGTGAACCTTGGCACTCCAGGTGTTCTTGGACTTCAATTCCCAGAAGTCCAAGTCAGTACACCTGCTGATCAGGACTTCTGGGAATTGAAGTCCAAGAACACCTGGGGTGCCAAGGTTTGCCACGGTGGACCTATAGGGTCAATATAACAACAACAAGGTAAGGGCAGGAAACATGAAGCCTTCCAGATGTTGGTTGTGAATGCTAGCTGTGGCCAATGGGAGTTACAGAGTGGGATACCACCCAAATGGGTGGTATAGAAATGTAATAAATAAATATTACAGCTCAACAATAGCTTGAGAGCTACAGATGCAATAGAAATAGCAATTTATTCATTTATTTATTTGTTGGATTTATATAACCACGTTTTTCACCTGAGCTACCCAAGGTGGCTTGCAATATCAGCTAAAACTCATACCTAATGCCTATTAAAACCAAATACTATAAAACTATCTAAAACGTCCATAATTACACATATATACCACCCAATAGTGTTTGGGGCACCTCACTACTTCTGTAGCATATACAAGAAGCTATTCTGAACATTAGGAGAGATTGCTCAGACTAACTAGATTGCCTGGCAGAAAATGAGATAACAACTAATTATGCCAACTGTTCTATTGTTTGAAAAAAGGATATAGGATTTAGCTAAGAATAAAGTGGCTTAACATGAGTACATGCTCTTAGCTGACAAAAGGAAAATACAAAATTAGTATCATTATCTGGCTGTCTGGCTGTCTGTTTAATGTATTTAGATGCCATCTATCTGGAAGATTTTCACACTCAGGGCTGTTTCCAATTAAATAAGAAACATCAAAACAATACAGTATTGCAATCACATTACAAACATAACAGAAATCCATAACCCCCACAGCAACACAATAAAATGTTTTAGCAGCTGATAGTCAGGCACTCATAATGAGTCCAGTAAACAAAAATGATGATAAAGTAAACTAAAGAAATACATCCTTGCTTGCCTGAATATGGAAATTGCAAAAAGTGATCAGATAAAAAAAAGATTGTATAAGGAGAAGAGACTCGGGAGATCACTTCTGAATTGTCTGGAAACACACAATGAGTCCATTTCCTACTGAATGTCTACCCATCTTGCACTTATTAAACACATGGAACCACTAGCTTGAATCCAACTACTAGACTGTACTACAGTAGATCCACTGAATCATCAAGCATACCAGAGAGTAAATCAAAGGTAAAAGTCAATCTTGCTTGAAAGCCAGTCATACCTGCTGCAGATGTTTCTGTAGACACGTGGCAGACATGCACCAACACTGGAGTGCATGGAATGCTGTTTACTTTCCCACCGAAGTGGTCCCTATTTATCTACTTGCAATTTCTTGCTTTGAGACTGCTAGGTTGGCAGAAGCTGGGACAGAGACAGGAGCTCATTCCGTTGTGCAGTACTCAGAAATTGAACTCCAACCTTCCACCAAAGTCCCCTTACACCAAACAAAAAAAAATTACAATAATCATTGTGGCACCTTAAAGACTAAAGTCTGACAAAGTAGACTTAATCCACAAAAGCTAACATTAAAATACAGCAGTTAGTCTTTAAAGTGTCAAAATGTGGTTGTTGTTGTTTTTTGTTTACTCTCTGATATGCTTGAAACACATCTGCCATTTCAAAAATTTGAACCATCAAGATTTCCATTCAGCAATGGACTTAAACGGGTCTGCTGCAGCTAGCCTAAGAGTAGAAATTGGATTTAGACCTATTGTAGGGGGGGGGGGGAAGCTCAGTCTATTTTTAGTAGATTTTGCTAAACGAATATCACATATGAGAAAGCAATACATGCAAGTCAATGGCTGAAATCCTGTTGATTTGTTACACATGCAGAAGGCAAACAACATAATTTTCAGTACCTTATATCTGTCAATGAATGAATCCCTACTAGGATTCCCTCCACATTTGCTAAGTCATGAATGAAGATGGAAATGCCTGTACTGAAACAGACCACTAATAATATTATATTTTCATGCTGAACCAACAGATAAAGGGAGAGGAAAAGGTTGCCCCTGCTCAAAAGCCAGTCATATCCAATTCTAGGATTCAGTGCTAATCTCTGATTTTAGCCAAACAGCTAGCCCTGTCTGTGTCTGGAGACATTTCCGTGGACATGGGGCAGGCACGACTAGACACCTGGTGAACAGAACACTGTTTACCTTCCCATTGAAATGGTACCTATTTAGCTACTTGCAATTTCTTGCTTTTGAACTGCTAGGTTGGCAGGAGCTGGGACCGAGATGGGAGCTCACTCTATCATGCAGCTCTTGGGCTGCCAATCTGCCGACCTTCTGATGGTGGAGTTCAGTGTCTTAACAACCAAGCCACCACAGCCCCCGCCCCCCATCTAGCCAACACTCCATCTTAATAGTGAATTAAAAAGAAGTCTCACTTCCAGTCTCTTAGATGCAGAGGAACTTCCTTGTGTTCTTCCTTGGATAACAGATGAGGGCAGCCAGCTAGGGATGTGTTTTCTGCATTGCAAGAAGAGGCAAAATATAGCATAAGTAACGTGTTTTTTTTTGTTCCATAAATTTAGAGGCCAGATGGATCCTTTCTTCTTCCGTGTCTAGGCCTGATGTGTAACTGCCAAAACAAAGGCACTTTTTGTTGAGTTCACTCTGCAGTTTCTGTTGCCTGACATAGTATGAGAAAGATTAGCTGGCAACACAAGTTTGGCATTACCAGGGTATGCCCAATTGTGGTTCAAAAATACCACAGTCTTTGAGGAGGATCTTTCTCTGTCACTGCAAATAATTCAATAATAAACTCCCTCTCCCCCCAGTTACATCAAATCACTCAGCTGTGCCCTAATAGCACTGGTCCACCTATTGGTAGTTTCAAGTATTCACCACTGTAATGCTGTCTATGTAGAGCTGCCCTTGACCCTGATATGATGAATACCATGGGTCTAGAATGCAATGGCCATATTGATAACTGGAATGAAGAAATTTGATCATATCACCCTGGCCTATCTGCACTGGCTTCCTAATCCTTTCTATGTCAGGCACAAGGTGTTAACATTGACATACAAAGTCCTCTATGGTTTAGGACCTTGTTATCTCGTGGAACTCTCTCCCAAAGAACATCTGCTTGCATCACCCAATCCTCTCAAACAATGCAACTCCAGGTGTTTACACCAAGAATGGCTAGGAAGACTCTAACAAGGAATCAAATACCTTGCCAGTGGGGTTGCAGTAAACCCCGTCCCCAGATGTATTTAAGAACATTTTAAAACAATGCTTTTTTAAAAGGAGGCCTTTAAGAGCTTTTCTCTGAAGCCAATTAAATATCCCAGATGGACAGGATATAAATGTAATAAATAAATAAATAAATAAAATATAATTATGTTTAGTTTCATTTATAAGAATTTTAAAATTGTGTACATTTCATTATTTTGCCCATTCTGTTTTTATTAATGTACTGTATACCTTTCTTTTTTCTTTTCTTTTTTTGTTTATGTGGCTGTGTGATGATACTGCCACTGGATCGTGAAAGTTTTGCTCTTTGGTAATCCTTGTTTTTAAAGATGTAAAACGGACAAAGTAGGATAAAAACCTGTAAGAGCAGTATAGACATTCAATAAATTATTCCTTCCTCCATGTCTAGGCCAGATGTTCAACTGCCAAAATGAAGCCACCTTTGGGTGAGTTCATTCTGTAGTTAATTTTGCCTGACCTAGTGTGAGAACAATTAACTGGCACAAGGTGGCTGTTGCCTGGGGTAAGCCCAATTGTGGTCCAAAAATACCACAATCTTCAAGGAGGCTCTTTCTGTGTACCCCAATTCAATTAATTAAATAAACTGTATCTATGTAGTGAACAGCTTGACATGACTGTGTGCTATAGAGATAACAATTCTATGAGGGAACCTGATGACTGGATCAGAGGGTAAGAAAAACTCAGACCATAATTCCAGATTTGTGTGACAGAGGGAGCAAAGGAAGACATTTGAATTAGGACATGAGAAGCTGAAACAACAGAACATGTTTTATGCATCTGTCCTTTCTATAGGGATATCTGAGACAAGCTTACCTCATTGTTCTCTAAATATCCTGGTCAATCAAACAACATTTACGCTCACTGGTTACTATCAGACAAAATAATACTGCCAAGTTTTGTGCTACAACAATCAGGGTTAGAAGAACAATTCTGGCAGCCACTCAGTGGCACAAACCCTGAATATTATATTGCAGTAGCAGTTACTGTAACACTCATTTTAAAAACTGATTTTATTCAATTTCTTTTAACTTTGAATGGATATGGTTCTTAAATAATATATTTTAACTACATTTTAAACATTGAAATGTTTTTTAAAAATCTGGATATGTTTTTAAAATAATATATTTTAACTACATTCTAAACATTGAAAATGTAAAAAAACCTCTCGTTTTACTGTGCTGGTTGTAGACCATAATAAAGTGATTAATTAAGAATTAGGACATGCTTGCATAAGGGAAGGTTAGTCAGTGCTTCATAATGTCATAGAACCAAAGAGCTAGAAAAGACTCCAAGGTTCATTGAGCCTAAACCCCTGTTGAAGCAAGAAAATCATAACTGGTAATTACCTTTAAAGTCCTACATGGTAGTGGGCCGGCCGGGATACTGAAGAGACCGTGTCACCCTGAGAACATCTGTCTGTTCCACCAGAGCAGACCAGAGAGGCTCTCTCATTGTTCCATCTGCTAGAGAGGCACTTCTCTCTAGCACCAGAAAGAGGGCCTTCTCAGTGTCTGTTCCAGCCCTACGGAACCTCCTGCCAGACAGATTTGCTGCCCTTCAGAAAAGGGGTAAAGTCATGGCTGGCAGGGCAGGTGTGGGGCACCAGCGATGTGGTAACCCCGGCCTGCTGGCTAATTTAGTAGAACACACACTCTCTCTGTTTTAATCTTTTAATTTTTTGTCAGTAGTTTTTAATGGGTTTTTATTGCTTTTAAACCGTGACTGGTTTTTGTTTTCTGTGAGCCACCCAGAGTCTTTGAAATTGGGTGGCAATACAAATTAGAAAATAAAATAAATAAAAATAGATAACTAAAGCACCCCGATAGCTGGTCATCTGACTATAACATTTTGCTTACAGTTCTGCTCTCAGCCAGGGATATTCCCATTTTCTTAGTGGAAAATTCCTTAGAGTGCTTCTGCTAACCAGAAGGCTTCCATTAAAGCAAAAAGACAATTTTCTCTCCAGTGAATAATTATTTCCAACCCAGCAGATCACCACTATCCAGGGTGTCAGAGTAGGGAAGCTGGCAGGCTGTCTTGAAATCACCTTCCTGTTCAGCTTTATGCTTTCTCCAGTCACACAAAAAAGAGAAATGGTTGTTTTCCTTTACTAGAAAGGAAGTTTTTGCCTCACAGAGTATGTACTGCCTGCCCTCACATGAGGAAATGGTGGGGGCAGGGGAATAACTGGCAGGTGCCAAACCTTAACCTACAGTACTGCAATTAGGCTGGACACCTGTCAATCTTTCTCAGGATGACTATTCCAAAATAGGGAAGCAATGTACACCCTCCTTTGCAGAGTTATTTTTACCTTTTACAAAATAATAACAATCCTTATTTATTCAACACATATGTGGGGAACTTTCTGATTGATTTTGTCCATCTTTTCCACAACTTTCACAGTAGAGATGTTGAAGAAAAGCATAAATCACCAGAAAACAAATTCAAATATAGACAAGAAATGTTGAGATGCAATTGTGTGTGTGTGTGTGTGTGTGTGTGTGTGTGTGTGTGTGTGTGTGTGTGTGTGTGTGTGTGTGTGTGTATGTGTAAGGGGGGATATTTTATTTTGCCCAGATTTATTTCATCTCATACACATAGTGCATACAAAACAGAAGAGGGTCTCCCTACCTGAATCTTCTGTATCCTCCTTTTCTCGTGTCAGCATGTTGTCCATTGCCTCAAAAGGTGGTGCAGAAGCTCCTTCATATGGATTCAAATGACTTGGTGGGTCTAAAGTACAAAGAACAGAAATGAACTATTTTTAAAACGTGAGGAACTGTATTGGTTGCAAATCTATATGACAGAAATAGTGGAATTGCGTTTCTTCTAGTTCAGTTTTAATAAATGTAGCCTGTTGAGCTCAAATCAAGTCAAGAGAAGTCATATCACTTCAAATATAAATTCCAGCTGCATCTTATTCCCTGTGATTTCAAGGCCAAAATTTAAGAGAAAAGCATGGACTGTCATGATAACACATAGATGTGACAGACACAGATTGGGATCATGGACACAACATTTCAATGCCATTAAGGAAATGCACAGATGGGGAATTACTCCATAACCTGGGGAGAATCTGGCTAAGTAAGAAATACGACAACACAAATAGCAATGGCAATAGCAATTACACATATAGTGCACTTTCTGGGCAGTTCACATGGTAATTAGTGTGCATTTTACAAAAATGTAATCTAGAGAGGCAGCAAGACAATAGAGATGGATGCCCAAACCTTGAAGCCATTTCACACAAACACAAAACAGATTTTCACTTCACACCTGAGAATCCACTTCTAATCTGCAAACAAGAAAATGCTGCAATTCCCTGAGACTTTAGTCAATGGCAATGCTAATCCGTTCCATGTATACACACTCACTGCGTTATCAGTGAAGCATCTGGAATCAACTGTTCAGAAACAGTCTCACCAGACAAAGGTCTCTACAGCCAAAGTTGCCACCATGGCACATAGGTTCAAGGCCCAGGCCAGGAACATCCCAGATAACAAATCTATTTCCTTAAGAGGAATCCAAAAAAAATTAGTCCCAAAACATCAATCCTTTTTTCAAACAGGAGCACCCCCATCTTGTCTGAATAAGTCGTTTCTTCATTAGCTGTCACCTAGCCAACTCCTGATTCAAGACGTCAGCAGTCTCCTTGGAACTGGATGGAAATGAAATGCAGATATATATGTAGCAGTTTTGTATTAATTGTTTCCAGGTCTCTGTAAAGCCCAAAAAGTACAGGAGAGAAGGAGGCATGCAAGAGAACATTGTACAGTACTTACTTTTATAATCCATGGATTGTAATAGGATGAATGTTCATGTCTTTTTATTACAGATCTTCGAATGCGTCATTTAGCCCACCCAGTCACAAACAAGACATTTCTTTTTGGATTATACACTGAGTGCTGTTGCCAAAAGAAGTGCTCTGTGAACATCAACAGTTTTCTTGGATTGTTATTGGTTGATATTTTTATTCACAATGGAAGATTCGGTCTTGATCTCCTCTGTAGCCTTCCGCTTATGTTAAGAACAACTTTGTAACAACACCCCAGAACAAGCAATATCTAGTTCTGTCACACTAGATGCCGCTGCTGAAGCTAGCTCTAAACAATTCATAATGAAAAGAAGATGTTTGGATTTAAGCTCTCCTCTCACATACCTGGCATGTTTGTTACGTCCCAGCTGCCCTCTCAAATATTCCCTTCTCATATATGGAAGATTCCTCAAATACTCTGTTTCCGGAGGACTCTAATGTTTTAGTCCAGATACTATCAGCTGGTCTGTTGTTGCTCTGGCCCAAGTGATTTTTGCATGGTGAGTAAATATTTGAGCATTATTCCACCTCCATTTCAACATCTCTGGAAGGTGCAGTGTCTGAGCTTCAGGAATGTGTTAAAAGAGCGTGTGTGGTTTTTTTAAAAAAAGGAAACCAATCTAGCATGTTGAGTTTCACAACTTGAAATGTGCTTACATCAGAGGCTTTAACTGAGACAGAGAAGCAAATACATAATTCTATTTGGTTTGCTGTTGGTTTTCCCCATTCTGTTTGCATTCTGTTTATTTGCTTCTGTTGATGCAGGAGTTCAATGGACTTACCAGGACCTACAGTACTTGGAGACATGTCCTGATGGTGGATGGTCTAGCATGGAAGTGGCTTTGGAGGGGCAAAGTTGTCAGCCTGTATTTCTCTTTCCTTTATTTTCCTCCCACATGGTATCTCTTGGTGTAGAAGGAAATAGTTCACTTTTGTCACCAACTGTAGCTTTGCATTGCTGCTACTGCAATGTCACCTCTTCCTCTAATTCACTTACTTCTCTCTCTCTCTCTCTCTCTTGGTCATTTTCTCTCTTTTTTTCAGATTGAGTAAAGAACCATGATGCAAAACCACCACTGCCACTGCTTTAAGACACTGGGATATATTTAATGGCAAGCTTTAGTCAGGGAGTGGAAATGTAACAAAAGTGGCACAAAATAGACCAAGGTTTTTGAGAGGGGCTCAAACCTACAGATGATGGCAGATAACAGAAGATCCTGCCATGCGGTGGTCCATGGGGTCACAAAAGGTTGGACTCGACTGTGTGACTGAACAACAACAAACCTGTAGAAATATAGGCAAGATGCCTTATCTATACAATATAGCAAGATAAGAGAACATTGTTTCAAAGATGGAAGACACCCTCAAAGGTACTTGTCCAGTAGGTGAAAGAAGTACGATGTCCTATGTGTACTTGTCAGTTGTTTGTTTTGACTTGCTGTGTGTTCTGTTGTTATTTGTTATCTGTTTGTACATCGCCCAGAGTGGGCAGTATAAAAATGCAATAAATAAAAATAAATAAAATATGTGGAAGAGCTCCTCGCTTAGCCGCAGCATATAAATGGCCCATCAGAGTACCTGCAGCAACAATATGTTTAATGCACTGAGTGGCAGGAAACAGACAGACTGATAGAATAGATGAGACTTGGGTATCTTGGCTTCATTTTCAGTTTGTAGATTATTGTGTTTAATTTAAATGTTGTTAAATCACTTTCTCTACTGTTATGTCCTTTGTTCTCCTTCATCCACAACAGAAAGCTGATCACAAGGGGACCTCCATATTGGCCGTCAGCACACAACACTAAATGCTTCTGTAGTCAAGTCTAGATGTTATCCTTTTCATCCTGAAGGAATTTCTTGGAATACCACACATAAATTCTTCATTTTGGCTCACCATGAGCATCCTGAGTTGTTACTCTTAAATGACAGCCATAAGCTCATCTTAGCTGTCTGGCCATGTTATCCTGCTATGATAATAAAGTACACCATACTGCCAGTGGCTCAACACCTATCATTAGGTGGTGGTTAACTATTTTGACAACCCTGAGGACTAAGAGCCTTTGGTGGTGAAGTCCACAGGGAAGGGTGATGATCTCCAAGTGGATTACATCCCTCTTGAACCCATCTTGATGGAGGGCAGCAGCTTAATCAATACTGACCTAGGGCTGAGGACAAATTTGTGTGCCAAAAGGGCTTAGGATCAGAAAGTGACTCACAGAACTGGATCAGTGGTATCGGTGTCATGCTGCAATGCAGAAGGCAAATGGAATACTACTACATTATATTGTTCCAAGAACAATCTTCATGGCTGATTGCCTTAGTAATAGCCAATGTTCAGAATTGGATATGGCACTTGAAGAAGGTCAGCTTACTATCCTTTCACAAGCTGCTAACATAACTACCACAAATTACTAAATTGCATGCATTCAAGGATCTTCTGCCATATTGTCATTCTGCAAGAGATTTGAACCCCTTAGGAAAAGCACAATTCAAGTCTTACTACATGCCTCATGAGAAAGGAAATGCTATTGTCCCACACCCTTCTGTTATCACTTCTGCCACCTTTCTATTAAAGAAGGATTGTCATCTGAAACAGGCAGACAATTTCTGTGTAAGTTGAAACCCAGGCTTCACAGGCTTCAGATGCATGTGGAGAACTTTCTTAGACATAGTTTTATCTTTAGATTTGTCCCCCTTCACCCGTAGGATGGTAACAGAACTGGTGTGAAGCAGGAATTTGATATCCTCTCCATCTTATGTTTATTAAACAGTTAAAAACAACAAATTCTTCTTAATTTTATTTTCTATAACCTATACCAGCACAGATGTTAAGGAAAAAATGGCCTGCTAACTCTTAACTCTTTCATTCAGAAGCTTCATACAGAGCCCTGGTGGTGCAGTGCTTAAAACTACTGTACTGCAGCCCAAACATTGTGACTTCAATCCTGATGGGATACAAGATTGACTCAGCCTTCCATCCCTCAAAGGTCAGTAAAATTAGCATTTTGGAGGATGGAAAACCTGTAAACCACGCAGAGATTCCACTATGGGCAGTGTATTAGTGTAATTGTTATTGCTATTTATTAATTCATTCTTATTCCTTTATTACAGTGGGAAAAGGATAAAACAAGCTGATCAGGGTTTTTTAATGGAATGCCATGTCAGTCACTGGAAATGTTGAGCTTGGCAATCATACTCATAATGAGGCATCATAAATAATTATTTGATGAGCAAGACAGGACAAGCCAAAAGTCCAGTCAAAATGCATCCATTAAAGTACTGTATCAGTTACGATGACAATTGACCAACTCCAAATTATTTTCTGTAGCAAAGGAGTAAATGTGTCTTGAAAATTTTCTCTGTGGAGGTCTTTATCTTATTATTAAGTGGGGCCAAGGGTTGGAACAAAAGCATAAAAATATGAATGGGAAATTAGACAGAATAAATTCTGGATAGCGTTTTTGGATTACCTTTTGTCAGAGTCAAATATATTATTATGGTCCATCACTGCTAGAGTTGCTCTACTTTATCACTGATATTGGAGGGAAATTATTTAAGTGGCTGGTGCCTGTCTTAACCTTAACTTATCATCTTGATTATAACAGTAGAACAGGTATGGGATTGGATACAGAAATGTCAAAAAAAAGTTGGCAAATTATACTTTAACAGCTGCAGTATTTGAGGGCTAAGCCGTCACTATATGCTAAACCTCCCAGAGTCGCATGTTGATTGGGGCGGCTATCCAAATTGAATAAATAAATAAATAAACCAGTGTTTCCAATCTTTGGTTTTTGGACTTAAATTCCCAGAAGCCTAAATCAATTCCCCAAAGCACTGATCAGCCAATGTACTGACTTAGGCTTCTGGGAATTAAAGTCCACTAATGTTCTGGGGAAACACTGTGCTAAATAATGGGTTTCATATTATGATGCTGAGAAAGATGACATGGTTATTAAAAACATATGCCATTTTGAGGTTACATCATAAGCTTAAGAAATTACATGTGTGTTGTGGTTAAATTGATTTGCATTGATGGAAATTACAAGTTACATGGCTCTTTAAATATGACGTTTTAGACTGCTGTCCTGCAGCATCTGAGAGGGTATCCCAGAGGGCAAACTGTTTAGCAAATGACAATCTTCTTTGTACATAGTTGCCCTCAACAGCATTGTGCATATACTGCAGGAAAGGTCTCCTGCCATTGCTTCTCCAAACCCAAAAGGTATTCTACAAATAAATGCCAAGTTCTCCAGTTCTAAGCTGTAGATTATTACCCTCCCATTAGGGAAGAAAGCAACAAAGGTCAAAAAAGCAATACACTCTCTCTACTCCACCCAGTTGCTGAAACCATGTAGAAATTTGGCAGTTCATTTGCCCAGATTCTACATTCTGTCAGTTGTCTGAGTGCTATGCCCAGTTTGATTTTTAATCATGATTGCTCTCATGAACCTGATAAAGCAAGCTTAATGGTTAATTTATTAAGCAAAAATAATCCATGTGACCCATACAAATCACACAAATGCAGGAGGAAGGCACCAAGTTGGAATTGCACCACCAGCACCACCACAAAGAAAGCTTTCTACGTTCAAAGAGGGCCATTTGGGGAAGGTAATATGCAAATCCCTAGCTTTCTGTTTTTGGATCGTAAAAAGATACAGCCTGCTGTTTATTTTCCCATGGAACATCTAAGAATACCAGCCTAGCTTAGACAGCATGCCATGAAAGTCTGGCTGATGAAGTGATCTTTGAGCAGTGGTGGGATTCAAATATTTTTACTACCTGCTCTGTGGGCGTGGTATGGTGGGCATGGCCAGGGGGAAAGCCCTGTGTTGCACCCAAATTAGGACTACTTTATTTTAAAACTTGGATGGGCAGGGCCAGCCAGAATTTCTGCTACTGGTTCTGGCGAACTGGGCCGAACCTGCTGAATCCAACCACTGTCTTTGAGTCATGAAAGCTTGCAATGTTTCATTTTATTTTATTAAGTGATCCTATAAAAGGCACCCCCTTCCTCCTGCATTTGTTTGGTTCATTTATGTAGTACATGGATTGAGAAGGTGCAAAAAATCTTTTCCTATATGGAATGAAGCTGAATACAGTTCAGATATGTAGCTGTGGTTGATCTGAACAAATGAAGATCGTATGCCCATTAAAATTTCAAAATATTTTGGGGAGAGAAAAAGAAGTATATCCCCATGAAAGATTTTAAATAAAATACAAATTCAACAGCATTTGAGTGATTGTAATTGATTGTCTCCTATTTTTTGATATGGCCTGTGGTAGAGAGTAATGTGTTTGTTATCTGAGAGTGATTTGTTTTAGATGGGTAACATTTTTATTTTATCCTTCCTCTATCCAGGAAGAGCTTGTTAAATCTGAACTGAGCTGGAAATAAACAAGCATGGGAAGACGTAAACAGCCAATCGCTCCCAGAGAAACAGGTTCAGTTCTTTTCCTCTGGAAATCAATATGATGCACGCACCACAGTTGACAATAGTCGCATCATCTCACTTCTCATGTTTTCCAGAGATAGACAAGTCAAGCAACCAGGAGACTGAGACTTCTAAGCCCCTCTGGCTAATTTTGCTGTAAAACAGCTTTTAAGATTGTATCTCATCCCAAGGGCGGCTAAAAAAAATCTTGCACATACCTTGCACAATCCTCAGGGAACAAAGACCGTCACTTCCATAACCTGTGCAGCTTTTATCTCTGTTTGGAAGAAGGCAAACAAAGAATATGACAGAACTTGTTTCAAAAGAGAGTTCAAACATTCATGATGATTCAGTGTGGTGGTTTCCTTTTCTCTGAGGTTAGAAGGTGAGGCAGTTAAGTAAGGGTTGGGTAGGTTGACAATGCACTTTGGGATTTTCCTTAGCTGTGACTGTTTGGGTTATCCATCTCAAGCATACAAAGACAGAGCTGTGGGTTTTTTCCCACAATAAAACATGTCTACATGCATGCACATACCTAAACCATGGACCTATCCAGCCAACTTACCTCATACATCATATTAATAAAATGATGTTGTTTCAGTTATAGGGCACAATGGCTAATGTCTCCTTAAAAGGTTGCTTTCCATCTCTAGGAAGAGTTCTTCAACCTTCATCTTTGTAAAACTGAAAGAGTTTCTTTTCTTTCTTTCTTTTTAAAACTTGTCTTTGCTTTAAAAAGGAACAGGATTGTGTTTTCTAACTATGGTTTAAATAGGGGTGCCCACACATTTTGGACCATGGGCCATTCACGTGTTTCAGTGGGCCGGTCATGTGGTTCCTCCCACTGGAAATGGAAGTAAAATGCACCTTGCAATCTGTTTTGAAACAGGATGAGATAGCTTTTAAGCTCCCATTTTCTTTGCTAAAAGCAGGGGTGCCCAAATTACGGCCTGTGGGCTGGATCCAGCCTCCAACGCCAATTCATCTGGCTCATGCCACCCTTGTTGGTCCTGGAAATTCTGCTTCCAGGAGCGATGAGGATAGCGCAGGATCCAGCCCCCAGGCTATAGCTTGGGCAGCCCTGGTTTAAGATCTAGCACACTTGTTGAGAAAGACAGGGAGAGGACGAACAGACCCCTCCCCAAAAAAGAAAGAGAGGGTAGTAACAACATGTGGTTAGAAAAAGGAAATTTTGTTGCTCTTGGTCTATTTGGTTGGTTGCAAGCATGTGTGCGTAGTTTGGAACTCTGATTAACAGAAACTATGATATCATTTACCATCTCTCTATGATCCCATTGCCTAGGAATTTAGCTGCAGATCTCACAGTAACTGAGGGAGGAAAGATTTGACAATCAATAGCCATTAACTTTACAAAATGCTAGCTCTGCTTATATTAATATGGACCTGCATTATTATTATTATTTCTCTTTTGGGGGGCATAGGGCCAGACACTATGGGACTTTCATGATTAGCACATGCACCTCCTACACCACTGAGTGGAGCCATAACTCTTTCTATCATTTGATGAAGAACAATGGGAACAAAAAGCCGCTGCCTTTGTAGACCACAGAAACATCTGTTTCACTACTGCAAGAAATAGGGTGTTGGACTCATCTGTCCCCATACTTTCCTCATAATTGGTCTTATATGTCTGGCAGCAAAATTTCAATATACAAATGTGCTGGTACTGGAAACTCCAAAAGTAAATGCACTTCATGAAAACTGAATTCCTCCCCCGTCCCCCAAAGCATAGGGCAATGGGAGGAAGTAGATTTTCATTAACCTTTCAAAATTCTAGTGATATCATAATACAACAGCTGTGGGTTCAGGAGTGAGCCTTTATCTTGGTCCAGAAAGAACTGGCAGATGTAGAAATGGAGTTATTATTTATTTATTTATTAGTTCAAATTTATATTGCCGCCCACTCGCCGTGGCAACTCAGGGCGGCTTACAGACAATACATTACATTACAATACAATATGTTGGGGTGGGCACGGGGGGTGGAGTTGTCATAGAAATATGGGAATTACTATTGTACCAGGTCATAGCACCATTACAAACTGTTTATAGTTTGTCAGTGGCTTTCCATGACCTCAGATGGGTTCTCCTCAATATTTTGTGCATTCAGAGAATAACCTCAACTGTTGTGCTATGCCTATCCTCAAAGATTGAAGCCAACTTTGGAATTCAGAGGTGCATCCAACTACTGGAGTTTTATAGCAATCTTACATGCTGACAATAGTGGGAGTAACTGGGAGTGACTTTTCTGAACTAGAATGACTGTCTATCCATTACACACTAACCATCCTGCAGCCCCCAGAGGCACCTCTGCAGCCTCCTGTCTCTCTCTGCTACGCGTTCTTTCCCTATTTTTGTTGGTTGGTGTTTGTTGCTGCTGGTCTGTTCAATTGGTTGCAAGCATGCGAGCAGTAAAAAAAAAAGCAGCATGCAAATGTGTAATTCCAACTAATTGTAAATAAATACTTTTTTTATTCTTTCTACTATAAATTTCTCAGAGTGGGTTATTGAGATTCTAGATGCCAGTTAATGAGAAAGTGGTGGACTCTGGGAGATTTGTGTCTATATTCTTCTGTGGGTCTCTGCACTTCGCCTGTGCAGCTAAAGGGAATTTTACAAGAAATTCCAATGATGTAGTACCATCTACCCAAGGGTACATTCTCTTTTGGTTTCTCCAAATTTTGCCCCAGGCCATCTAGAATTCAAAGAATCATCATCTCAGGCCTTTGGTTGATGGTATATTTCAGACAGATAGAAATGTTTGGAAAGAATCTTTCTGAAATGGAGATGAAGGACCACATGGAGGCATTCATTGAAAGAATATGAATTCCTTCCATACTTGCCAGTAATAGAGGAAAGATTAAATTAGAGAACATTTGTCCTTGATATCTAGCTTTCTGTGGGTAGATAGAAGTCAGCTCTATGTTTCCTCACTTAAACCTTCCCTCGACACCTGATGGGGTAAAAGATGAAGCAAAGGAGGAGGAGCAACCCAAGACATTTTGGTGATGAAAACAATGCCAGAGCCTCTTTTCATCAATTCCATTCACAAAAATCAGCCAAACTGCTGAGAACTGAATCTTCCTGGCAATGGAACAGAGTCTTCAATACCACCAAAGGAAAAAAATGCTATTTATTTCTTTATTTAAATTTCTATATTGCCCTCCTTGCCAATGGTGACCCGGGGCAGTTTAACACATCATAAAACATCAGAACAATATAGATTAAAATTTTAAAAGTTCTTAAAATCTATAATTAAAACCAATTAAAACTACGACTAATTCTTTGTATAATTTAAAACTTAAAAACTTAAGGGAGCAGTGGGGGGAGGAGGTCAAACCAACCAGCAGACTGACGTCGTTGTGCCTCCAGTACCCCAGACCTGCTCTGCCAGCCAGGTTTTTACACCCTTCTGAAAGGGCAGCAGCTCTGCCTGGACGCACAGCTCAGTTGGCAGGAGGTTCCACAGGGCCGGAGCGGACACAGAGAAGGCCCTCCTTCTAGTGCTAGAGAGATGAGCCTCTCCAGTTGATGGCACAACCAGAGAGCCTCTCCAGTCCGCTCTAGTGGGACGGGCAGATGTCCTTGGGACAATGCGGTCTCTTAGGTATCCTGGCCCACTACCATGTAGGGCTTTGAAGGTAATAACCAGTACCTTGAATTTCACCCGGAGGCACACTCCTGCTATCTCAAGGGAGCCACGGGACTTGCAACATGATGCTCATAACTTCTCTAACACCTGCCTCACAGCATTGTCCCTCTCAATGCTGACTCCTAATAAAGCAGGGGTTCCAAATATTTTCCCACCAGGGGCTATTCCCACCTAGACAGTCAGCTTTGGGGGCTGGAGGCATGGTTGCTTCCAGTGCTTACATTTTTGGTGGCTGAAGCAATTGCACCATTTTTATTTTTATTTTTGGCTTCTTGCACAGTCGCTGCCACATCCCACAGCATTGGGAGGGTTTCAGAGCATTTTTGCTCCATTTTGAGACTTTTTTCCACTGTGTTTCCATTTTGTCTTGGAAGCTAAAATGTGCCAGTTTGGGACTTCCTGGTTCTGTGCTGGGAATCCAGGCATTGTGGAAGCTCCATCCAGCAACGGAAGTCCCAAACCAGCAAATTTTAGCTACCAAAATGCAGCAGAAACATGGCAAAAAGTTTCCAAAATGGAGCAAAAATGCTCCAAAAACCCTCCCCCTGCCATGGGAAGCAGCAGAGGCTGTGTAAGAAGATACAAAAATGGCACGATTGCCACCGCCACCATCGTGCCTAGGTGACCACTGAAGGCCATATTAATGAGTTCCGCAGGCTGGATTAGGCCCACAGACCATAGGTTGAGAGCCCCCATACTAAAACAATACCATCCAGAACTTGTACAAGTTGCTTCGAGGGGGTGGGGATGGGGGATAGCCTGTGATGGCAAACCTTGGCATTCCAGGTGTTCTTGGACTTCAATTAGATTGTTTTGTACTGTATATTCTTGACTGTAGTGTATTTTTTATTGTATTGCATTTTTCTGATTGTATTATATTCTTATTTTTTATGAAAGATTTATTAACTATATTGACTTATCATATTTGTTATATTTATATTATGTTGTTTTTTAGATTTAATATTGTAACATTGTAAGCCTCTCTGAGTTGCTTCAGCAAAGGGAGCGGCATATAAATCGAGTCAAAAAAATAATAATACCAGAAACCCAGGTCAGCACTCCTGCTCATCAGAGCTTCTGGAAACTGAAGTTCAAGAACAGCTGGAGTACCAAGATTTGCTATCACTGCTCTACACAATCCTCTAGTAACAGGCCAGTGGCCATGATGGCTAGGGAATTCTTAAAGCTGCAGTCAAAATTTTTATTTTTCCTAAGTATGGATACAACCTAGAAGCAGGTTTACTAAAAGTACTGTATTGTATTCCAAATTACAACTAGTATTTATGGTAATAAAACTTTCCTTGTATTTCAAACAAGAGGCTTGAGTTTATTCTTTTAACGTGAGTATCTTTGACAAAACACATATTGCAGTCTTAATTTCTATTACAGTATGTCCCTAAATCAGAATGTTATTTTTTCCACAAAAGAGTCATGTTTTCAGTCTAGTGTTACATTTTAGATGAGTGATGTCCCACCATTCAAGTATAAGGAGATACAATTCCAATAAGTAAAACAAATAAACACAAACAGAACAGATGCTTTGGTAATGGTGTGAACAAAATAGTTACACTGCTGTTGATGAGGATGGCATTCCCAGTGTGTGGAAAACATAAAATTAGCACAAGCTTCTGCTTGGAAAACTGGGAATCCTGGTAGCCCAGGTTCATATTTTATCACTGTCATGAATGGGCTGAGAAATATGAGTCATTTTTTTTAAAAAAAAAATCCACGGTATTGCTACAACGAGAGAGGAAAATGCCTCTGAGTTTATCAATATGCTGTTGGCCAAGTAAGAAACAAAATGATTTAAGCCACAACTACTCACCCGAGGAGCAGCTCTTTCTCCATTGTTGGTGGAGAGTAAGAGTTTATTGTGGTAGAGGGGAGGAGAAGGGAAGTTCTTTCTCTCCCATAAGGCCTCACCGTCTAAGGAAGCTGGTATGTTTCAAGGAAGTGTACAAAGACAGAGAAGCACATACGCTTGAGCCAAATTCAGCTAGTTACTTGATTGGTCTGTAATGCTGTGATAGTTTTTTAAAACTCCAGAGTTCTTCAAGCCAGATGCTGATTGTGTAATGAGAGTTCCTCATTGCACAAGGTCCTTATTAGAATGACACAGCAGGGATGGAAATTTTGGTCTTTTAGCTAACTGCATGCTTATATTTGATGGGGTTTTTTTTCAGACATACAAAGTAGGTGATTAAATAATCTTAGAGAGCAACCCAATATTTGGTTTGGAGACCGAGATTTGCCCTTCAGTTTTGAACCATATGTTTAAAAGAAAAACTATTTAGAGTGGTATGCATATAGCATACATGTGGCCCTCCAAATGTTTTTGATCTCAACTTCCAGAAGCCTCAGGCAACATAATGAACAATAACAAATTAAGGGAATTGTCAGCAACAACATCTGGAACGCAAAATGCCCACATTTCTGTAATGCAAGCTAGGAAGAAGCTATATCTATTGGGATAGTGAGAGCAAACTGCCAGAAAGTTACAAAATCATTTCCCCCTGATATGTCACACAAGGCCAGAAAAATGTTTCTTTCAAAAGCGTTGAAAACTCACTGCACTGACACACAATAACACGGACCTGTTTTCACTTTTGGTTGGCAGTGCTGTTTTTCATATACTGTATAGAGAAAATATTATATTCTGGCCACTAGATGGTAGTCTAGGACTGGGAAATGGCAAAGGCAGACCATAAGAGCATGGGGACAGTCAAATTCAGATTCTCAATCTATGGCTCATGGGCCGGACCCAACCCCCGGTGCCAAATCATCTGGTTCCCAATGCCATTGCTGCCACTGGAAGCGGACACATTTATGACAGCCATAACCACACCCTCAATGGCTAACCTTGGCACTCCAGTTGTTCTCTAACGTCAATTCCCAGAAGCCTTGATCAACAGGAGTGCTGACTTGGGCTTCTGGAAATTGAAATCCAAGAACATCTTGAATGCCAAGATTTGCCATCATGGACCTATGTGATCCTCAGCCATACCCCATTTTCAGGAAAGTTGTGTTTTTTTAAAATGCTGTTCCAAGAATAAAGAGCTAATCTTATGAATTAATAGATGGAGCAGTTTGGACGATCTCCTAAAGGATGCAGGGTGTTGTTGACTCTGATATTTATATATTTTATTGGGGTACAGAGCAAATAGCATATCCTAGCATAAAACACACTCATAGAGCAACCCTATGTATGTCTACTTAAAAATAAATTCAGTTGGACTTCCTCCCAGATAAATTTGCATACCACCACAGCTGGAGTCCATCACCTTGGAGTTTTCAGTGTGTGTAATGTATTACTGCCAGGATTTCAGGTAGAATACAATTTAATAAATATTAATTGAGTTAGTCAGTCAAACCAAAGATCTCATGTGTCATTATTTAATTATGGATGAGGGTATGAATATCTATGACAACCTTTCATGGGTAAATCAGATTATTGGCCCGCTTACTTTCGACTGTCCTTGCTGACTGGCAGCAGCTCCGGCAGGGCTCATCATCCTGTCATTCCAGTTTGGGATTTTATTAAATCTCAAAGATTTTTATTAAAACATAAAAGGTTATTCTCATATCCTGCCTTCTGCATCTTCCAGTGACATGAAAATATACTGAAAACTCTAGACATGCATACACCTGGATTTGAAATTGTGGTGTAAAGTCTCTAGTTAGCTTTTCCTTCAAAGGCAGGGGTTCCGAACCTAAGGCCCACAGGCCGGATTCAGCCTGAGGTGCCATTTCATGTGGCTCTCACCCCTTCAAGGCCATTCAAGAAACAAGATGACCACCCCTTTGAAGCTGTTGGGACAAAATGGCCACTCTCATCGTGCAGGCAGGGCAAAATGGCCATCCAGCCATCAAAGCTGTCTGAGACAGGATCTCTTGTACTTTGTACCACTAGATGGCGATACAATACTTAAGAAAGAACCCCAAAAGAGGAAATCCATATACAGTAATACCTTAAATAACATTAGTATCGAATAACACTAAAATCGCATAACATTAAGCAATCTGGGGGGAAGAATTGCATCGGATAACATTAAGATCCTATGGGATGCTTCAGATAACAACCGCTAAAGCCTGTGTGGTTACAATGTATCTCTATGGCTCCCATAGGATTTTAACATGCATCGGATAACACTAAAAATCATATAACATCAAGACTTGTGGAACCAGGTTTTAGTGTTATATGAGGTTTGACTGTACAGTACAGTACATGTTTAGGCACTAGTAACTTTGCTGATCTTCTACTTCTTAGCACAGTGGTGGCAAACCTATGGCACGTGTGCTAGAGGTGGCACTCGGAGCGCTCTCTGTGGGCACCCGTACAGTCACCCCAGCACAACGTTTGCCCCGCCTCTCTGCCCAGCAGCCCAATGGGAGCATTTCCTCCCTCCCCTGTTGCTGTGTTGGCACTTTGCTATAGGGATGTAGTTTGGGCACTCGGTCTCTAAAAGGTTTGCCATCATTGTCCCAGCATTTCCCCTCAAGTACAGGACCTGCTCTTTGGATCATGGACTGCCACTTGGTCCACTCATTTGTGTTTTCAGGGTGCAGGCCATGTTTGCATGTCCTTATTGATAGTGTCCTACCATCTCCATTTTGGTCGCTCACATTTTCATCTGTTGTAAGCAGGTTTGGCAACAATGGAAGGTGCCATACGGAGGACTTGTCCATACAGTGAAACCGACATTCTCTCACCTTCTCCGTGATTGGTGACATGTCTAGTTGCTGTCGGATGGCATCATTTGTGGCATGATCAAGTAGGGAGATACTGTATATACTCGGGAATAAGTCTAGTTTTCTAGCCCCCAAAATGAGGTCCAAAAAAGGGGGCTCGACTTATACTAGGGTCAATGACCCTAAGGGTCCCAAAGCTGTGGTGGTGCAAATTCAAACATACATTTTTTTTAAAAGCACTAAAGCTACTGTAAAAACTCAAAAACAAACCAACACAAATGTCTGAATTAATTAGTTTTACCTTATTTTCGTGTATTTTAATTACTGAAACTCACTAACAGCTGCTGCATTTTCCACCTCCAACTTATACTCGGGTCAATCTATTTTCCTAATTTTAGAGGTCCAAATTAGGTACCTCGATTTATATTCGGGACGACTTATAGTCGAGTACATACAGTACCCAATATCCAGCAGAGCATACACATTTCCATTGCATGGAGATAGATATCTACAATCATTATTGCTGCCCAGCACTCAGCGCGATACAGTGCAATAGGGCGGACAATCATCTTGTAGATCTTAGATTTGAGATGGATTGGCATTTGTGTTGTCACAAAGCACATTGGTGAGTTCACATCAATACAACCAGGCAATGTTCACTCTTGCTCATACTTCACTCTTGCTCACATGCCACCAGTCTTATTCACTCAAACGGCTATGCAGGTCGTGTGATTTCCCCATGGTACCGGACCTTCATACCACTGAAAAGTAGCAGCTTCTAGTCTTCCATATATATTTTAGTTTTAGAAATACATTCAGACATTTACATCTGGAGCAAAACCAGGCTCTCAAGGCCAAGCATTAAGCACAGATGATCTGTACAACATTCATCCAAAGGACTGGTATCTCCAGCACTGTTGTTTTTATGGTCAGTGGGCAAATACTGACAAAGCAGTGGGGAAACGTGAGAAGGTCACAAGTTGGAAGGTATACTGTGGATCCCACACAAAATTCTGTAAAGAAATCAGGTACAGGAACAGTTTGCATGATAACCTTCTACATCCACCTTGTGCTCGTTTCCATAAAAACATATTTAACCCTTAATTGTACAGACTTCAAGACCACTGGACTACCAAAATAGCAGAAGACATGTGAAAAATCAGTGCACTTTATTTGATTCAATTTCCAGGTCAACAAGATGAGAAAAAACAGTAATTTAAGATCTGGAAACAATTCCATTTGTGACTCCTAAAAGGCCAAGACTGTAGATATCATTCCAAGATTATAATAAATGATGTCTTAAGCAAGTAAATAAAGATATAAAAGTGTAAACTTTTAGATATGGAAAATCGTAATGTCGAGGGCATTGTAAATATCACTGGTGATTTTATTTTGTTTTTACTTTATGGTTTATATATTATTACTGTGCAACTTAACGAGAATGTTTTTACAATTATTAGGATGTTATGAATAAGATATATATTTACCAAAATATCTATATATAAGCAACAAGTGGTTATATATTATGAAAGATTTTTACATAAGGAGCATATATTTGATAAATGAGTCGTTAAAAATGAAATCAGTTTAAACAATGAATATGAAAAGGTTTATTTTTCTTTAAATGTATTGCACTGTATTTTGTGTTGTATTGAAATGTATTGTTGTTTGATTTGTTTTGTTATTCTTTTTCTTAAAAATTAATAAAAAATATTTTTTTAAAGGTGTAAACTTTTACACAGACCAAACAAGACACAGAATTTACACTACAGCTAATGTTTCACAAATTAAAGTTGTACAGCAAACAGAACATCAGTTTCTCATGACTTCATGTAAAATGCTATCATGCATTTCCAACCTATAATCTTGGGAGTTCGAAAACTTCTTCAGCAAGATGAATAACAATACTGTGTGATTTTTGCAATGCCATGATTTTCTATCATTCTCATAATCAGTTAATCAACCAATGCAGGACTGCAAAGGACTGAACAATGATAAATTCTGGACAGTGGTTAGAAAATCAACGAATCATATGATGGTACAGCAACACTTTTTAGGATAATCCTCTGCGTAGACTTTGTGCTCATTTCCATAAACGTAATAGGAATTGGATTTTCCATGCCACTCATATTCCACCCTGGTAAGAAATATGAGCTCAATCGTTTGCCTCTGTAAACAAGCAAAGATGACATTTTAGGGTCTAAACATCAAGGTTTACAGCAACTTTCAGATCAAGATTAATAAAATTTACTCCTGCAGTTTGGATTAAGAAATGAAATGTGCTTGACTTCTAGTGAACAGCATCCTATACCTTGATTAGCTAATGAGAACAGTATTCCAGAACAGCATGAAGAACTACAGTAGTCCATTTTGTTGTGACAAACACAATGATCAAAGTGTTCTTGTTTCAGTCTCCAGAAGGGACAGCAAAGGAAAGAGGTTATTACTGGGACAAAATCCATCTATTGTTGTTGTTGTTGTTGTTGTTGTTGTTGTTGTTGTTGTTGTTGTTGTTGTTGTTGTTGTTGAGTCGCACAGTCAATTCCGACCCCCCCTGTGACCCAAAGGACCATTGTCCACCAGGCACCTCTGTTCTCCACCACCATCCTCTACCCACCCAGCTCTGTGCCCATTACATCTACAATACCATCTAGCCATCTCATTTTTGGCCGCCCCCTTCTTTTGCCCTCCATCTTTCCCAATATCAAGGCTTTCTCAAGTGAATCCTCTCTTCTCATTTGATGTCCAAAGTATCTTAGCTTCATCTTTACTATTTGACCTTCTAAGGAGCAGTCAGGGTTCATTTCTTCTAACATCGACCTATTTGTTCTCTTCACTGTCCAGGGGACTCTCAAATTTCTCCTCCAACACCACATCTCAAAGGCATCTATTTTTCTGCGCTCAGCTTTCCTAATGGTCCAGCTCTCACAACCATACATTAATACTGGGAATACCACTGCTTTGACTATGCAAATTTTTGTTTGCAAGGTGGTGTCTCTACTTTTAACTATGTTTTCCAGGTTTCTCATAGCTTGCCTCCCAAGAATCAGTCGCCTTTTTATTTCATTGCTGCAATCACCATATGCAGTGATCCTGGATCCTAATAAAGTAAAGTCTGTCACTGCTTCTACTTCTTCCCAATCTATTTTCCAGGGGTTGATAGGGCCTGTTGCCATTATCTTGGTTTTCTTGATGTTGAATCCATCTGTGAAATAGTAGAATATTGTTCCATCTCTTCTCCACTATCCATCATTGGCCTAGTGAAACGGCTTCTGAAAACATTTCTATCTAAAGGAAGAGATGGGCAAGGCTTCAAAATGGGATCCTGGGCTTGGCATTTCTATCTTATCTGGAATCATCCCCAGTTTCTAATATTTTCACCCAGGCAGTTCTATCCTGGTGGCCAACATGTGGTACCCTTTTCTATTTCTAGAAATCTACACCAAGAAGGTGTTTAATCACTGATGACTGCAATTAAAGCAAATACTTCAATAACACTTGATTGAACAATATATGATTGCTAGATGACATTGATTCTGGATTGAAAGGAGAGGGGGATAGGAGAGGATAAGGTGGCTAGATGGCATTGTTGATGCAATGTACGTAGAGCTGAGTGGCCTGCGGAAGATGGCAGAGTGCCTGGCATGCAGTGGTCCATGGGGTCACAAAGGGTCAGACTTGACTATGTGACTAAACAATAACATGATATTTCTGCATTACACCACTGCTCCTTTTTCCTCGCCCGCCTGCCCCCTCACTTCAATTAAACATCTAGATCAGTAGTTCCCAACATGAGTCGCACAGAGGGACTTTAATTCCCAGAAGCCTAAGTCAGTACATTAGCTGATCAGTGCTTAAGCTTCTGGGAATTGAAATCCAAAAACCAAAGGTTGGGAAACACTGATCTAGAGCTATATATAGATTCCCTTTTTGATATTTTTGTTAATCTGCCCCGAGTCGCTCTGTGAATAGGGTGGTATATAAATGTGAAAAATGAAATAATAAATAAAATAAAATATTTACATCAGCACCTAACAAACAGTTTGATTAGAAGTTGATTTGTTTTGTAGTTGGGAAGAAGGGGGCATAGCATTTGCACTGACCCTCAGGACTGACGATTCAATTGGATAGGGTTGTTCTAATCACTTGTTAAGGTTCTGTGGCAATAATTCAAATGCTTCTGTTAAAATTGTGAGCTCCATGCATTTGTTCCTCTACCAATTCAGTGGTTCCACAGAGAAATTAGTGTGAAAAAATTCCAATACGGCTTATGGTAAGAAACAGTGGGAATGCAGTGGCTTAGTGGTTAAGACATTTGAACTTGATGACCGGAAGGTCGGCAGGTCAGCAGTTCAAGACTCGAGTAATGCACAACAGAGTGAGCTTCTGTCTCTGTCCCACCTCCTGCCTACCTAGCATTTTGAAAGCAAGAAATTGCAAGTAAATAAATAGGTACCACTTCACTGGGAAGGTAAACAGCGTTCCGTGCAGTCCAGTGTCTAGTCATGCCTGCCACATGTCCATGGAAACATCTACAGATGCAGACAGCGCTGACTCTTTGACTAAAAGCAGAGATGAACACTGAACCCTAGAGTTGTATATGATTGACTTTCGAACAAGGGTGACCTTTAAGAAATATCTGCTATTTCTTCACAACTGTGAAATCCCCTCTTTGATCAGAGAACATCAGATTTTGTTTCTGACAGAACAAAACATGAATTTTTGGACAACCAGCAGTGCTGGCATTGTGCTGAGTGTTACTGTTAATCTTCACTGTGCTCACCTGCCTCAGTATCCGAGCTGTGGATCCAAACTGTGTGTGATGCTGTTCGATAGCATTCCGGGATGCTTGACTGATGGCACCATCAGGGAAACCCAAGACAGGACATACCTAGGAACATAAAAACAGAAATAAAAGTCGACACCAGATGGGGTGATAATTATTTAATAACACTATGGAGACTCACACATAGTGGGCTCCGAAGAATCAATTTAAATACAGGCTAGGTTCTGCAGTGGTTCAGGTGGTTAAGACACTGACTGGGAGGCAGAAGGTCAGCAGTTCAATTCCTGAGTACTGCAGGATGAAATGTGCTCCCATCTTTGTCCCAGCTCCTGCCAACCTAGCAGTTCAAAAGCAAGAAATTGCAAGTAGATAAATAGGGACCACTTCAGTGGGAAGGTAACAGTGTTCCATGCACTCTGGTGTCTAGCCATGACCACATCACCACAGAAACATCTGTACAAGCAGACAGCACTGGCTCTTCGGCTTTGAAACAGAGATAAGCACTGAACCCTAGAGTTGGATATGACTGGCTTTCGAGCAAGGGAAACCTTTACCTTTACTAGGAACATAAAGAAAACCACTAGTGAAATACAGGATGATATAATCCAGACTGCTTCTGGACCACTGCATCTTACTCTTATCTTGTTTAAACCGATTTTCAAAAATTAGAAAGATGTACTATCACTATTTAAATAAAAATCACCATACTTGATAGACTTATTCCATCCTTACCAATCTAAAAAGTTCCCTGAGCTGAAAAGGAAGATTTGGGTTCACTATTTTGGCACAGAGCTATATAAACACTTCTAAAACTTCAGATAGTCTAGCATTCACCTTCTGGGTAGTTCAGGTGCAACATGAATGGGGGAAGACATCTAATTATACTGAGGATCTGAAGGGGCATGCTGTATTAGTATTTATTAAAGCTCCTTTAATCTTGCCCTCTGGAAGTTTTGCTGTTATTGGAGATGCTTCTTTACCATATACTGCTCATCTGCAAACAACTTTACTCCATTAACTCCTTTGAAGAGTTCAGTAGGGAATCCGGTTCTTTGGTCTGCTACATATTCAAAAGTGTTATTCTTCCTAGGAATGCAAAAGACAGCTGTTGCCATGACAATGTCTTGCCTTTCTTATTCCCATAGCAAATGAGCAATCTATGCACTCTCCCTTCCATCCAGGCACATGCTGGTATATCAGGCAATCAGGCTTTGTCCCACCCCACCCTCCCCTCTGGCACCCTGGGGTGCCAATAGCAATGTATGGGATTCCCTCCAACCCAACCCAACCCAACCCCCAAATAGGTGCCCCCACCACTCCCTGTCCAGAGCCTTCCCATGGTGCCTGCACAGGCCTGCTCCCATTGCATTGCATTTTGACAAGACTTGCCATTCAACTTGAAGCTCAATGTACTGCAACACTTGTCCTTTTCCTTTGCAATCAGTGCATTTTGTTGTTCCCATACCAGAACATTCACGGCACCTGTCAAGAAGAGTGGTGGACACACAACAGTTTTTCTTACTGGAGTGGAACCATTAACATGAGGCCCAATATCTATCAAGACATACATCGTAACGAAACTGATTCTGTCAGTTGCTTATTACTCAAGTTAAAGGCTACTATCCTAATTCACCCCTTAGAACAGGGGTTCCCAACCTATGGCCCGCAGGCCTAACCCGGCCCATGGTGCCATTTAATCTGGCCCACGGTGAGGACCTAGGCACTGCCAGAAGCTCCCTGCTGCTACCGGAAGTGCTGAAAATGCAGCAAAACTCTTTCCCCCCCCCAAACTGTAATGGGAAGTGGCAGAGGCTGCAAAAGCAGCCAAAACAATGCCATAATTGCACCCACCACCACCGAAACTGGAACTGCAAAAATGTGGCAGAAAAATTACAAAAACATGCTGAAAATGTTCTGCCCTCCCTCCGCCATAGGAAGCAGCAGAGGATGTAAAAGCAGCCGAAAACATCACGATTGTGCTTTCCACCACCTCCATGCAAACCGAAAGAACAGGAGAAACCACACATCTGGCCCACAGCTCTGTGTCAGGGGTAGGTCTGGCCCGTGGCACAAAAACGTTGGCCACCCCTGCCTTAAAACAACTAATGTTGTTTTAATCTTTAAAGTTCAACCTTAAAAAAACCATGCTAAACAGCTGCACTGTTTGCCAGGTTGAACTTAAGTCAGATTCAAGTTGCTACTTTGAACTCATAAAACCCGATCAGTCAAGGGCCAGTCCGTTGAGCATGGTGATTCTCCAGAGCCATACAGCAAATATAAAATGGACGGGTCTCATAAAAATTGACTCACGCACATGACAGTTCCAACTCCAACACAGCTGGTGCACCTTTGATCACTTAACCGGTATCCTCTTCCACTACATACCCAGCACTGTTCCTGTTGAATTAATAAACACTCCTAATTAAACCAGAAATGACAGGCTTTCTCAAAACAAAACATTTCTTGGTAAAAGGGTTGGCAACCTCACAGAGCCTAGACATTTCTGTCCTCCTTGGTTCACACCTCCTCTGACACCCATCCCCTCCCTGTAAAAATAAACACTTTGCCCTAAAATTGTAAATTCATCTCCCCCACCCCCCACCCCCCAAAAAACTCAGTTCACAATTTCCCCTTCAAACATAAAGTTGCCCCACTCTCTGGAAATTTGTAAATACTGTAGGTGATAACATTTTTAAAGAATTACACACAATAAAAGAAGAAGGAATAAAACAACAGTGGAATGCTGAGAAATCACTGGCTTAACATATCATATGTACAACCACACCAGTAGATTATCATTCAGTAATTGTAACTGTTTCAGCTTACAATAATAATTTACAATATAATTTTTTTTGTTTAAAATAATAGATTTTTAAGTCTAGTACAATAACTTGAATTCACTTGCTGGTTTACATTTGTGATATTCCACTTCAATTCTCCTATGGAAGCTGGAAGAGCTGTTGGAATAATGCCAGGACTGATCTGAGATTAGAACCCAAATGTTGCAGGAAATAGCAACATCTCTTCTACCTTAGTTTAAAAAAAATCCCCATCCTTCATTTTGTTATCTCTGATATTATATAACAATAATATGCTAAGCAAGACATTTGCTTTATTCACAACAACTTACTCTACAGCAGCCATGACATTTCTTGCATTGACGTCTACCTGAGCAACCACACACTGGACATCCCTTTAAATAAAAAGAACAAAAAGCATTAATACAGAGTTATTTGCTAGTTGTTAATGACAGGGTATTTTGGAGACCATTCATTCATAAGGTCACCATATGTCAGAGGCAACATTGTACAGAGTAACAACAACTTGAGTAGAAATAAAAGTAAACAGACAATAGCAGACAACTGCTATTAAGACCACCAATGTTCCATTTCATTTGTCTTAATCACATTTTGTCTAGTGTTCTTTCCTACCACTTAGTGCAGGGGTGGCCAACCTTTTTACGCCGCGAGCCTGACCACACACCTGGAACAGCTGAGTGGACTGAACCACGCACCCAGAAGTGGGTGCATTTATGATTATCGTAAATTCAATTCAATTATTAGACTTGTATGCCATATTTATGATAGCTGTGGGTGCATTTACGCATGTGTGGGTGTGTTTTATGGCTGACGTAAGCATATCCATGTCCCCTTCTGAGTACCGCAGATGTGGCGGTGGGCCACACGAAAGTGTGCTGTGGGCTGAAGGTTTGGTACCACTGACTTTGTAGGGGGGGGAGGGGGTGACATTTGGATTACTTATTAAACTCCTAAAAATCTCATTCTGTGAGTTCCACCTAGTAGACTTGTACCTTACAGAACTCTAAATGTGGCTCAGCTGGAGAAAGACCTGTTTGGGTGGCTTCATGGCCTAGCTTCCTATTCAAAAAAAGAAGTTGCCCAGTGCTCCCTGATTGGCTTCACCAACTTGCCTACAAAGAAAATGATAGCAGTCAAGGTGTGGGAAAGTTGCACAAACCTCAGAACTGAAGGAGAAACTCTTTAATTACCAGAAATCTGCTGCTGCCTGTGATATCATTATCCTTATACATTAGTACCCCGGATAATGTTATGACTTGTTTCCACAAGTCCCGTCTTTATCCGGGTTTTAACGTTGTGCAATACATTGATCACACAATGTTTAAAAAAGCCCTGTTTCCCTGGAGGCTGCAGCAAGCCAGAACGTCGGGATTTGAATCCTGACATTGTGGCTTGCTGCAGCCTCCAGGGAGGTGGGGGAACTTTGGAAACAGCTTGGATCGGGTCTCCCCACCTCCCTAGACCCGGCGGGGGGGGGGGTCAGAGACCCCAAAATTGGTAAAAAAAAACCCGTTCAGCTTTCCAGCCACCCTGCTGCTAAGAACGACTGTATCGGATAACGTTAAAAATCGCGTTATTCGATACAAGATTTTTCCAAAAATCTTGTAACGTTATGCGGTTTTCACGCTACACGGTACTCGCGTTATCCGGGGTATTACTGTACTATATATTGCCTTCTTATTTGCCACAGCAGCTACGAAACTGAAAACTGTTTTCCCACATTTTCACTGCTTCTGGCGGTAGTAGGGTCCTCACCATGGCCTGGATTAATTGGTGCTATGGGCCAGATCCAGCCCACGGGCCATAGGTTGGCTACCCCTGTTGTAGAGGATTAAACCTTTTGTTTACTTGACACTTTAAGTGCTAATTGTTAATTAAAAGGCTTAAATCTTTGGGGACATTAAACCATTGAAGAACCAAAGACCTTCAGTTCTCTCATAGTGGTGGTGCTGCCTTACTGAGTGTAAATGAAGACCTAAAATAATGGTAAGAATTACTGAGTGAATGAATTAGTCTGGGTGGATAAATTTTATTTTCACTGAAGGAACAATATTTTAAGAGAGAGATTTTACATTTTTAAAATATTTTATTTATCAAGTGCTAAAAGGCTAGCCAAATTTTTGTGCTTTAGTGTACTAAGTTGCATTACGTTGCCCATGCTCAAAAGCCAGTCGTATCCAGCCAAAGAGCCAGCGCTGTCTGCATCTACAGACATTTCCATGGTCATGTGGGAGGCATGACTAGACAGCACTAAGCCACTGCAGTCCCCAGTAAATTGCACTACAGTAGGCCAATTGAATCTATGGAGATTTGGTAAGTCATAAGTTTTATTGATTCAAATGGTCTGACTCTAACTTTGACTCGCCATGCTAAAGTAGGTGACAATTAGAGTAGGTCCATTTAAAACAAACCAATGGAGAAATCGACTCCCCAAATCCCCACTGTCTTATAGGGCCTACTCCAGTGCAATTTACTGAGCTAGACAACAGGATTTGGGCTACTGTAATCTGTTTTTTTTTTTTAAAGAAAAAAAAGTTAATTAAGTCAATTCTGGCCATGACCCTTTCCACTTTGACCTTGACTCCATGGGAGTGTGATCACCAGGCAGCTAATCCCTCTGAGTAATGGTCCTTGATTTAAATTGCTATCCTATAAACATCTGTGTGTGTGTGTGTGCGCGCGCGCGCCAGCCATATACCTTTAATGATGATGTGAAAGGCACTTTGATTTTCTTAATTTTGTCTTTGAACATCTCAGGAACCTCGACTTTCATATCCCAAGGTAAAGGAGGTGTGCCACACAAATAGGAATCTACTGCTTCTCCTATGGCAAAGGAAAGATGTGTTGAACTATTCTTTTAACATTACATCAAACTATCACTTAGGATCATCCTGAAAAGGCTAATTAGCAATCTCCAATGCATTAGAACAGGCAGACTAAAACTATAACCCAACTCTGGTATTATGGTGATAAACCACAGGTTGCAATTTGCCATATTCCACTCGACTTTCTTAGTATAAAGTACAACTTGACATTTCATGGGCAGCAACATAAACTGTGTTTAAAATGAATATTATAGCTTCCCATTTTAAACATTTAATAACAGTGATTTGCTAGGAACTAGTTTTTTGCTTCTATTGTGCCAGTATAATAAAGCTGTCTTAGCTTTAATAAAATGTCTTTTATTTCATATATACAAAAATCTAATTTTTTGTCAATACTTTCTACCAGTTCCCAAATTTTACTACTTGTGATGAACAACTAAAAGTCCTATTTGCTTGTTTTCTGACAACAATAGGCTCAAAGCAAATGTCTTGTGTATAAAAAATGCTAGTTGATTCAGAAATAGACTAGCCTGTATTATTAAACTAAAACTAGTGTGACTTCATTTTCATGATTACAGTGGTACCTCGAATTACAAACGCCTCAAGGAATGTAATTTTCGAGTTACAAAAAGAAATCCATTGAAAATGCCTCAGGTTACAAATTTAAATCATGAACAATTCATAACTCAAAATACGGTTTCCCATAGGAATGTTTTGAAAACCAATTGATCAATTCCAGAGGTCAGAAAAAAGGTTTTCAATGCATTCCTATGGGAAACCATGTTTCAACTTATGAATTTTTCATAAGACGAAACATCCCGAGGAATGCATTAATTTTGTAACTCAAGGTTCCACCGTATCTGGTTCTTTACTGCTGCAGAACTATTTATACCCATGAGTTGTTAAGAAATATACAAGACTTTGATCCATCTAAACCCACTTTCTATCAAAATAATCAATGGTGGCACCCCTTCCCATAGATTCATTGGATATTCTTAATAAATCCCTTAAGCAGAAAGTACTGCATAATACACATCAGTTTAGTATACAGTACTATCTTAATAGTTGTATATTCA
Organism: Furcifer pardalis; assembly: GCA_030440675.1. NCBI lineage: Eukaryota > Metazoa > Chordata > Lepidosauria > Squamata > Chamaeleonidae > Furcifer > Furcifer pardalis. The sequence goes on along the minus strand of CP126893.1, from coordinate 131,147,725 downwards.
AGCAGAAGCAACACATCCAGCCGTATATTTTCTACCCATGGGACAAAGAGAACATCTCACACCAAAAATTGGGAAGTATTCCTCTGCCCCAATCATAAGGCATCATAGCTTCTATTCAATGGAAGATAGCTTTAATTCTCTGGTGTATATATTACATAGGATCCTAATTATTTATATCATTGTTAAATTTTTGGATATAAATCAGTTCAGGAGTTCCCTGAGCTGAAAGGCACAGCGTAAACATTTTAACAAATAGGAACAAACCTATCAATAAAACTAATAATAATAATAATTTCGTGTCTGAAACTATTCTGGGTTGAAAGGATTTTTTATTGGAGAATCTCTGCTCAGGGGACACCTGAACGAGGCTCCTTTTATGTACCCAAGGTCTTTTACCACCAAAGTGGCCCTCATTTATCTACTTGCAATGTCTTGCTTTCGAACAGCTAGGTTGGCAGGAGCTGGAAGAGATGACGGGAGCCCAAACCATCATGCAGTACCCGGGTCTTGAACTGTTGACTTGCTGGCCTTCCAGCTAACAAGTCGAGCTTCTTAATCGCTGAACCACCACAGCCTAAAATGAACACTAATTATTTAAGAAACTCCTGTACCAAGAACTAAGCTGAGTTCACTGTAACATCTAGTCTTTAAACAGTAGGAAATCATTTGTATAATGCAAAACACATAATCATTGGCAAAACTCCATTTTCTCTAGTTAACGGTTCCACCTGTAAGGGCAGTAATGAATATCTAATTATTTTCCAAAGCCCCAGTGGAACATTCTGGGTTGCTTCTGTTAGATGTGGAGAGAGTGGTATAAAATATGTTTAGATTTTCCTCTCTTTTACCATCTTCACTAATTGTCACATCAGATGAAAAGATGTGCAGCAAAGAGCCTCATATATTGGTGGAGGCTTCCCACACGATATAAAGACAAGGATTTACATCTCTGCTCAACCAGAATAATCTATATGGATTAAACTATATGACCTGCCAATGAAGGAGTGCAAAATATTTAGTTAGTCTCTTGCTTGTTTTAGACACTTCTGATCATCTTTACCGGAATAATATTCTCCTGCAATACTGCTCATTACTTAAAGTTGCAGTTCACTGTTTAGAAAGGAATTATTCCTGTTATCCTCGAAGATGAGTTGAAAGTGGAAGAAGAACACAGATTCTTACTTAGCAAAGCAAAACTTACCATTATAAGCCTCTGTTTTCCATGCTGAAGACCTTGATTCAGTGAAGGTCTCCAAGCGATACTGGAAAATCATTTTCAACAATTAAGAAGAAATTCACTCTCATAAAAATTATAGATTTGTAGAAATATCAATAGCACATATAATCAGCCTTGTAACCACAGTGTTTAGGAAATAGGAACTCCCCTTTTCTATAGGGAGAGCACATTATGAAGTCTTTATGGGCAACCATCATATCAAGAATACTGGCAAGACATGTTGGAACTAGAGAGATAAAAAAATAATAATCTGAAACAGGTGCATACATTAAAGTATGGGCATGTACCCATGTATAAGAAGACCAATATATAAGATCAATACTAATAAATAAAGTTATAAGAAGTTCATGGTAATCTCCAACAAGAAATGATGCAATTGTTGGATTTAGTATAAATATCTCCTTTAGGTAGGTGAAAGATATGGATGACAAACAGTGTTCAGGAACATTAGCCAAGTTAACAGCTCTTAATGTTAACCAAAGATCTGTTAACTTTCTTAGAGGTTTTATTCCATACCTGTGTCGTGTCTCATCTCCGCTGAGAGATCCCCATACTCCTTAACATCGGGTGCATTCACAGAACCACAGAATTGTAGAGTTGCAAGAAACCCCCAAGGTCAACTAACCAAGCACCCACCACAGAACAAAGACAAAAGACACTTCCCCAATAGTACAACTTCTTCTACAATATTAGTTGTATGTGCAGAATCCTGAAGAAAATATTAGCTGTGTGTGTTTACTTCTTTGAATCATTGTCACTTTTACTGCTGCTGGTTTTATATGTTGACTTTGTTTAAGCTTTTACAAACATTCAAACATGATTTTGTTTATCCTCCAAACTAAAAAATTATTGCTATAACCCCAAAAAAGCGTGCTTTCTACTTCACAATCAAATGATTGTATGCAACTGCCTTCTTTGGTATCACATCATTAGTCCATCCTAGTGTTTACTACCTGTTGACCAACTTGAAAAGTGTCCTGGTGGCACAGTGGTTAAACTACTGTACTGCAGCCAAAACATTGTGAGTTCCATCCTGATGGCATACTCAAGGTTGACTCAGGCCTCCAGCTTTCTGAGGTTGGTACAATGAGTGCTCAGCATGTTGTGGGCAAATGGTAATTAACTTGTGAACCACTCAGAGAGTGAACTAAGTGCTATGGGGTAATATGTAAGTGTAATTACTATTGCTAGCATCAGATCTTCAAAGACTAATGAAATGAACTTTACCAGCACTAGTTACCTGTAGTCCTTTAACTGTAGACAATCAAGGATAAACAGAGGATTTAGCTGACATGCAATCCATGTATTCCCTTGCTGACATATGAACACATTTGAGACTGATTCTTAACACCTGAAAATTTCACTACTAATATTTATGTACCTTCACCAAGTTCAGAAAAAAAAGATCTCCAAATACCATGAGGACGTCTATAACCTTTGCAAATACAATTAGGTTAAAATCCCTGACTAAATCCTTGGAGAAAGCTCAATGAACCTGAGAAGATACTATAAGTTTGGTCTGAGTAGATGAAGAAAATCAAAGCTTTTGAAATTTGGATCTAAAGATGGTCACTAAGGATATCATGGGTTGACCATATGACTAATGTAAAAGTGTTGCGCCAGATGGATAAATAACAAGAACTGTTGAAGACCATTAAGCAAAGAAAGCTCCAATACCTTGTCATGAGGAACAACATGAAATAAAGAATACTCTCCCTTGCTCTGCAAAAAAAGATCCCTGGAAAGAGAGGCCTTGAAAAACCTGAGGTGTGTGTGGAACCGTTCCAAGGAGTTAAGAACAGGAAGACTATCACCCTGGTGACAGCCAATATCTGGAATGGATACAACAGCTGAAGAAGATGATGATGAAGAGGACTGGAAGCGCACTTATTTACTATAGTGTTCACAACTTACCCGGTAAATATTGAATGACTGCAGGTTCTGAAAAAACATCTCTTTGGCTGGGGCTTTGCTGTAGCAACATTTGCTTGCAGCATATTGAACAAAAGCTTCTTTGGCCTCATCTTCTGTAATGGCAGGAATACTGGAACAACAACAAAAACAAGGATACATAAGAGGACAAGCTTCTCACACTTCTCTTAAGCCCCCTCAGGCACCTCCCTTTAGGAAGCTTCACCTTTAAAAGAACAAGGGGACTTTGATGACAAAGTTCAAAACCAAACAGATCTTCTGACAAGGAAGAAAGAGCAAGGTTTCACCATTCCAGAAGTAACACAGGAAACCAAGCAATACCCCGAGTCCTAAACGAGACTATTTAAAGAAGTGAAAATGGCATTAATATGCCTCCAAAAAGAATGTGGAGTCAGTACCTGCTTGAACACATTATCCTATACTACTGAGAGGCTGGAAATATGCTGTGCTTAGTATATGTGAAATCATTATTCAGATCATCACAATGATTTAAATCAGGCAAGAGCAACATGATATTGCAATGGTTACTTCTAACTGTTCATGTAGGGTTATTTGGCTCCTTATGGAGATTACGGTACAGCCCTGGCTTCCTCTTTTTACTTCGCGATTTGTAAGTTTTTGGTTTTGTACAGGAAACTCATGACTACTTTGTCTTGATTTTCTCTGCTTTATTTTATCTCCCTTCTTAGCAATCTTAATAAATTTCACTTGCACCCTTGTGATCAGAAATTCCAGAGAGTGAATGGAGTCTAAACTTTGTTTGGTCTGGTTGGCTGAGAAATGTTGAATGGTGCTCCTCCAGCTTGTATAGAAAGCCAGGTTGCTAATTATCAAAGTATTATTGCATATACAGAATCCTGATCACAGACTTCAACAGTACATTTATTATAATCTGAGGCAATCATGTTCTAATGGGGCTTGTGAAAAACAAAACCATTAGGAAAACAGAAACAAATTAAAATAAATTTACAGACATTTACAGAATATACAGTAGCCAGTTTAATAAAGTATTTAGGGCCGTGATGGTGAACCTTAGCATTCCAGGTGTTCTTGGTCTTCAATTTCCAGAAGCCCAAGTCAGCACTCCTGCTGATCAGGGATTCTGGAAACTGAAGTTCAAGAACACCTGGAGTGCCAAGGTTTGCACTCAAAAATGATAGAATGATGTCAGTCAAAATACAAGGCAAGCCATTCAATATCATTGTAATCCAAGTATACGCACCAACAACTAGTGCAGATGAAGCCACAAGTGACCAGTTCTATGAAGACTTAGAACACCTCATAGAACAGACACCAAGAAATGATGTACACATTATCATAGGAATGCCAAAGTAGGGAATCAAAAAGTAAATGGAATAACAGGCATGTTTGGTCATGGAACACAGAATGAAGCAGGCCAAAGACTGATAGAATTCTGCCAAGATAATACACTGGTCATAGCAAACACCCTATTCCAGCAACACAAAAGGAGACTTTACACATGGACATCACCAGATGGCCAACATAGAAACCAGATTGATTACATACTCTGCAGCCAAAGATGGAGAACCTCCATACAGTCAGCAAAAACAAGACCAGGAGCAGATTGTGGCTCAGATCACAACCTACTGATCGCAAAATTCAGGCTTAGACTAAAGAAAATAGGAAAAACAATTAGGCCAGACAGATATGACCTAGACAACATTCCTTGGGAATACACAGTGGAGGTGTGGAACAGATTTAATGGCTTGGACCAGATAGACAGAGTGCCAGAAGAATTATGGACAGAGATGCGGGACATCATGCAGGAGGCAGCAAGGAAAACCATACCAAAAGAAAAGAAGTGTAAGAAAGCGAAGTGGTTGTCCGATGAGGCTCTTAAAATAGCAGAGGACAGAAGGAATGCAAAATGCCAAGGAGAAAGGAAAAAATACAGTCACTTGAATACAGAATTTCAAAGAAAAGCAAGGAGAGATAAGGAAACCTACCTGAATGAACAGTGCAAAGAAGAGAGGAAAACAATATCAGGGTAGGACTAGAGATCTTTTCAAAAAAATTGGGGAACTCAAGGGAAATTTTAAAGCAAAAATGACCATGATAAAAGACAAAGATGGCAAGGAGTTAGCAGATGCAGAAGAGATTAAGAAAAGATGGAAAGAGTACACAGAGGAACTCTACAAAAAGGACCTCAACACCCCTGATAATCACAATGATGAGAACATTGAACATGAGCCAGACATTCTAGAGAGTGAAGTCAGAAAGGCCCTAAAAAACACTGCAAACAACAAAGCCAGTGGAGTTGATGGTATCCACGTTGAACTTTCAAAGCCCTGCAAGATGATGGAATCAAATTATTGCATTCTATATGCCAGCAGATTTGGAAAACACAATGGCCACAGGATTGGAAAAGATCTGTATACGTTCCACTCCCCAAAAAGGGTAATGCCAAAGAATGTTCAGATTATCGAACAATTGCGCTCATCCCTCACGCTAGCAAGGTGATGCTCAAGATAATACAGGATAGACTGCAACAGTATGTGGAGAGAGAATTACCAGAAGTGCAGGCGGGTTTCAGAAGAGGCAGGGGGACTAGAGACCACATCGCCAACATAAGATGGATCATGGAAAAAACAAAGGAATATCAGAAACAAGTCTACTTCTGTTTCATTGACTACACCAATGCCTTTGTCTGTGTCGACCACAACAAAATGTGGCAAGTAATTAAAGAGATGGGAATTCCGGAACACCTTATAGGCCTCATGAGAAATCTGTACATGAATCAAGAGGCAACAGTTAGGACAGAAAATGGAATGACGGAGTGGTTTGGAATAGGAAAAGGAGTAAGACAAGGCTGCATTTTGTCACCCTGCTTATTCAACTTATACACAGAACACATAATGTGCAATGCAGGGATGGAGGAATCACAATTTGGGATCAAAATTGCTGGAAGAAACATCAACAATTTGAGATATGCAGATGATACCACCCTAATGGCAGAAAGTGAGGAGGACCTAAAGAAGCTCCTGATTAGGTTGAAAGAAGAAAGTGAAAAAGCTGGCTTGAGACTCAATATCAAGAAAATCAAGATAATGGCAACAGGCCCTATCAGTCCCTGGAAAATAGATGGGGAAGAAGTAGAAGCAGTGACAGATTTTACTTTCCTAGGATCAAAGCTCACTGCAGATGGTGATTGCAGCCATGAAATAAAAAGGCGAATGATTCTTGGGAGACAAGCAATGAGAAACCTGGGGTGCATAGTGCAAAGTAGAGACATCACATTGCAAACAAAGATTCGCATAGTCAAAGCAATGGTATTCCCTGTGGCAATGTATGGTTGTGAGAGCTGGGCCATTAGGAAAGCTGAGCGCAGAAGAATAGATGCTTTTGAGATGTGGTGTTGGAGGAGAGTTTTGAGAGTCCCCTGGACAGCAAGGAGAACAAATAGGTCAATCTTAGAAGAAATCAACCCTGACTGGTCCTTAGAAGGTCAAATAATAAAGATGAAGCTAAAGTACTTTTGACATCAAATGAGAAGAGAGGATTCACTTGAGAAAGCCTTGATGCTTGGAAGGGTCGAGGGCAAAAGAAGGGGACGACCCAAGATGAGATGGCTAGGGTATTGTAGAAGGAATGGGCACAGAGCTGAGCGAGTTGAGGGGGATGGTGGAGGACAGGAGTGCCTGGCGGATGGTGGTCCATGGGGTCGCAGAGGGTCGGAATCGACTGTGCGACTGAACAACAAAATTACATGTTTATGTAATAATATATACATGTGTTTATATATATATGGTTTCATATACAACAAATGGGATATCTTTTGTCATATTGATAGACCTTACTTCCACTCTGTCTGTCCTGGATGTGGTTTGTCTCCATGACCAGGAGCCAAATCAGGTGGAGGAGGGAAATATTTTGCTGCTGTAAATCAAAAGATTGAGAAGAAGAAAAAAATGTTAGGGGGAAATAAACACTTCTGAATGTTCTGTGGTGTGAGGAGCAACATGTGTCAATATTCTTTGAAGAGTAATCATAAAGTATGGATGAAACCTGGTAAATGGTGATAAGTCTGACAGGATGCAACAGCTTACAATCTCTTTACCATGGCAGCAACACCAGAAGAGAGAAGAAAGGAGAATACGTGACTCTGCAACTTGTCAGAGCTCATTCTTGCAACTCCAAATCTTAGTTAAAGATTATGCCTAGATCAGCTGTTGACAGTAATTTCATCCTCCTGGAATGCCTTAAGTGCTACATAACTCCTCACTGAAATGTTGCACAGCTTGATCACACAAGTCCATCAGAGGTGAAGCAATTGTCACTAGTTATGACCTAGGACACAGGTGTTCTAGAGTAAATAAGGAGTCCTAAAGATGACCATATTTAAGTCATTGCAAACTTGTACCCATTTCTTGAGTAGAATTTACTGCAGGAGTTTCGTCCCCCATATAAAGTACTTGCCTCCATCTCCAAATGTTGTGCCTTCATAGCCAGAGACAGGAGGGGCAGAAGGTTCTGGACTTTGAGTCACAGCCATATTAGGAATGACACCTACAGTGTAAAGACAGGTAGCAGAAAAATGCAAACGACTGTTTCCTTTGATGGCACATTTTAAATACTATTTTCACACATTCCCTCCAAATGGATAATGAACATACAGGGATGGTTTATTCTGTGTTGCACAATAGTTATGATGAAATAAACAGGAAGCAAAATATAAGACTCATTTTTGAAATCCAACAAGGAAATCATGCAGTGACACATTGTTGTGACAGTGGGGATTTTCAGGATACAGTAAAACCTCAGATAACACTAAAACCTGGTTCCACAAGTCTTGGTGTTATACGATTTTTAGTGTTATCTGATGCATGTTAAAATCCTATGGATCCATAGAGATACATTGTAACCACACAGGCTTTAGCGGTTGTTATCTGAAGCATCCCATAGGATCTTAATGTTATCCGATGCAATTCTTCCCCCCAGATTCCTTAATGTTATGCGATTTTCGTGTTATTCGATACTAATGTTATATGAGGTATTACTGCATATGCAACTAAAGCAAATGGGAACATTCATCTCAATGTAAGACTCCATCTCATGCTACACATTATGGTCCGAATTGAACTGTACTACTGCTGGCACTGTGGGAAGAAAAAGAACTATCATCCTAGTTTCATGTGTTACAAAGTTTGTTATGCTAATGGACAAAACTCCATTAGAGTGTTCTTCACTTTAATGAATGTTCAGCAGAAATAATGCAGTTTCCAATAAAGGGAGCAGTGACTGGTCAACTTGTTTAACTCATTTTGGTCATTACATAAAGATCCAACTCTTGTCCATTACACTTCTTTGCAGTTATGTGCATGGTTTCCTTTAACAAAATTCAAGCCACTATGTTTAGTAGGGCTTAAGCACCAGTTAAGCCAACCTTTTTAAGACAGGGGCCGGCCAGGTCACGCTCCCTCAGACAGCTTCGGGAGCTGGACAGCCACTTTGCCCTTCCTCCACCACATGGCACTTCCTGGTATGGTGGAGACAGTGGAGCACCAGATGAAATGGTGCCGTGTGCCACAGGTTGAGAATCCCTGAGTTAAGTAAATGTTGACTTGCACTGTTAACTAAACTCTGCAAATGTGCACTTTGCAGTACACTGAGCTAAACTACCACTTGCAAAGTTTATGATATTTATTGCTGATGCAGACTGAATGTGCTTACCATATGCCCCTTGCCCGGGCATCTGATCCATAGTTCCGTAACTTGGCTGAGTTTGTACTCTGGGAGGAGAGAAAGAAAAATGGATATAAAAGCTCCATTGAGATAAGGAACTGTGGATAAGGAAGCAATTTCACTGACTACACAATGAAGTAACCATGTGATCTGTTCACGGAAACAAAGTTATGGGTTGGGCAACACCTATGTCAGTTCACTTGAAGTGAGGTCTGCCATTCTCTGATTAGATTTTTCTGCTTGAACCTCTGAGTTTAATATTAGTTTTGCCCAAAACAAAGTCCTCAAGAACTCTCAAATTACCAGTAATCTTTCAGGGACTCAATAAAGATTTTGCCCAGACCAGAGTGTAACTTTCACATTATATCCACAACAAGGGGAAACTGTTGCCAGTCAATTATTGAGTAGAGGATATTTATTTATTTATTTATTCATATTTGTTTATCGCTCTCCTCCCCGAAGGGACCCAGGGCGATTTCCAACAATTTAAAAAACCCTTAAAAATTAAAAACTTTAAAAAGCTTAAAAACTTAATTAAAAGTTAGGTATTATAACTTGGACATACTGGGGATCAAACCATCCAACTGGCTAGGGAAATTGAACCATCCACTCCCCAGACCAGACCGGCCAGCCAGGTTTTCACTCCTTTCCTAAAGGACAGCAACTCCATCTGCAGGTGTAGCTCTATCAGGAGGAGGTTCCACTGGGCCGGAGCGGACACCGAGAAGGCCCTCCTTCTAGTGCCAGAGAGATGCGCCTCTCTGGCTGATGGCACAACCAGAGAGCCTCTCCGGTCTGCTCTGGTGGGCTGGGTAGATGTCCTTGGGACGATGCGGTCTCTCAAGTAACCTGGACCACTACCATAAAGGGCTTTAAAGGTAATAACCAGCACCTTGAATTGCACCCGGAGGCAAACTGAGAGCCAGTACACCTCCCTCAGCAGCGGTGAGGCATGGGCATAACGCCTGCATCCCAACAATACTCGTTCAGCTGCATTCTGGACCAGCTGAAGCCTCCAAATGGTCACCAAGTGCAGCCCCATGTAGAGTGCATTACAATAGTCAAGTCTGGAGGTGACTTCTTGTTCCTTCAAGAATTTTTGGCCTTCAGCTCCTAGAAAACCCAGCTACCACAGCCAACTGTAATGGACTAAAGGGGTCCTAGAAACATCTAGAAAGCCACAGGTCCCCCCCTCCCAAGAATATGGGGGTAAAAAAAAATCAATGGATCCATGACCCAACTCCCTAAAAGACACATCTCTATCTTTTTGGGAGTTTTACCTGGATTGTTGTTCAGTCACACAGTCGATTCTGACCTTTTGCGACCCCATGGACCACTGTCCGCCAGGCACCTCTGTCCTCCACCATCCACCTCAACCTGCCCAACTCTGTGCCCATTGTGTCTACAATACCATCAGCCATCTCATTTTTGGCCGCCCCTTCTTTTTTTGCTCTCCACCTTTCCCAGCATCAAGGCTTTCTCAAGTGAATCCTCATTTGATGTCCAAAGTACTTTAGCTTCATCTTTACTATTTGACCTTCTAAGGAGCATTCAGGGTTCATTTCTTCTAAGATCAAACTATTTGTTCTCCTTGCTGTCCAGGGGACTCTCAAAACTCTCCTCCAACACCACATTTCAAAGGCATCTATTCTTCTGTGCTCAGCTTTCCTAATAGTCCACCAGGAATACCATTGCTTTGACTATGCAAATTTTTTGTTTGCAAGGTGGTGTCTCTACTTTTAACTATGTTTTCCAGGTTTCTCATAGCTTGACTCCCAAGAATCAGTTGTCTTTTTATTTCATGGCAGCAATCACCATCTGCAGTGATCTTGGGTCCTAAGAAAGTAAAGTCTATCACTGCTTCTACTTCTTCCCCATCTATTTTCCAGGGACTGATAGGGCCTGTTACCATTATCTTGGTTTTCTTGATATTAAGTCTCAAGCCAGCTTTTGCACTTTCCTCCTTCAACTTAAGCAAGAGCTTCTTTCGGTCCTCCTCACTTTCTGCCAATAGGGTGGTATCATCTGTATATCTCAAATTGTTCATGTTTCTCCCAGCAATTTTGATCCCAAATTGTGATTCCTCCATCCCTGTACTGTGCATTATGTGTTCTGTGTATAAGTTGAATAAGCAGGGTGATAAAATGCAGCCTTGTCTTACCTGGGTTAGTCCATGCAAATATATCAAGAACATCAGGTCTGAGGAAGTGGACTTGATCCACAAAAGCTCATGTTAAAATCTAGCCATTAGTCTTTAAGGTCGCACTACATTTTTAAGTGTACATCAGTGGTTAAGAAGTTTGCCTTGTTAGCTGGAAGGTCAGCAAGTCAGCAATTCAAGACCTGAGTACTGCATGATGGAATGAACACCCATCTCTGTCCCAGCTCCTGCCAACCTAGCCATCTGAAAGCAACAAATTGCAAAGGAGATAATTAGGGACCACTTAGGTGGGAAAAGATCTTGGAGACATAAAAGAAGCCTCATTCGGGTGTATATTTCTATTTTTAATGAGATGGCTAGATGGCATTGTTGATACAATGGACACAGAGCCGGGTGGACTGAGGAGGATGGTGAAGGATGGGGGGGGGGGTCTGGCATGGAGTAGTCTGTGGGGTTGTGAAGGGTCGGACTCGACTGTGCAACTGAACAACAAAAGTTTTAACTGCTGTACACTGCCCAGTGGGAAACTATCTCAGATGGGCAATGTGAAAATATAATTAATAAATAAATACGTTCTTATCTTTTGCATCCGTTTGCTTTGACTTTTGTTGTTGTTGTTGTTGTTATACAAATCAACCATTTGGTTCACAGTTGAGAACTGGAATAAAATTAACAGTTCAAGCCCTAAACCAAGAGCCTAAGAGCTGTTACGGTAACGTCTGAGTATATATGCAGTCTCTAGTAGAGTTGTTTTTATTCTTTTTTTTGGATCTGATCTTTCTCTCTTTGCAAGGGAGAAACTGGAAACCGTTTTAAAGGTCAGCCCTCCAAACGCTCCGCCACTTCCACCCCTCCTTCCACCCGATTTCTCCCTCCCGGGCGCGGGCGGGAGGCACAGCCTGCGCCCGATCCCCAGCCCTGCGCCCGTTGCGCCCGAAAGGAGCCCGAGCGACTCACCCGAGCGCCTGGCTCGTGTACGCCATGTGGCTGCTGGGACGCGCGGCCCGGGGCCTCGCAGCGACGACGGGACGGGGCGCCCGGAGTTTCTGTGCTCGTCCCTGTGGTCCGCCCGCGGGCTTCGCTGCTTTCTCTTTCGACGAGGTCTGATCCGGCCCCCTCGGCTGCCTTGGAGCCTCTGCCCTTCCGGAGGACTGCGCACATTGCGCACGTTTCCTGTTTGCTCGCCTGGGCGGAGGGGACTTTCCCGAGCTTTTCCTTCTTTTCTTAGCAGAGTTGGGTGGAAGAAAGCGGAGTGCCCTGCCCGGTTTCGCAATTAGCAGTAATAAATAATTTCATGTCAGAAATTATTCTGGGTTGAAAGGATTGTTGCTGGAGAAATTCCGCTCAGGGGATGCCCGAATGTCCCCAAGATCTTTTCCTACCGAAGTGGTCCCTATTTAAAGGTAATGGTCACCCTTGCTCGAAAGCCAGTCGTATCCGACTCTAGGGTTCAGTGCCAATCTTCGTTTCGAAGAGCCAGCGCTGTCCGCTTCTGCAGACATTTCTGTGGTCATGTCACCTGAGGGCAAGGAATTGCTGTTTATCTTCCCACCGAAATGCTCCCTATTTATGTACTCGCAATTTCTTGCCTTTGAACTGTTAGGTTGTTGGCAGGAACTGGGTAAAATCAACATCCTTCAGTATTTAGGTATCGAACTGCTGACCTGCTGCCTTCCAGTCAGTGTCTTAGCCACTTGAGCCACTGCAGTCCCTTTTTATCTACTTGCAACTTCTTACTTTCAGCCTGCTAGGTTGGCAAGAGTTGAGACAAAAACGGGTGCTTAATCCGTCATGCCGTACCCAGTTCTCAAACTACCAACTTGCTGGCCTTCCAGCTAACAAGGTGAGCTGCTTAACCACCACTGAGCCACTGCAGTGTCTAGCATATAGCAATGCCTCTAGGATGCCTTTAAATTGTGGTGCTGGAGAAGAATTTTGAGAGTCCCCTGGACAGCAAAGAGATCAAATAAGTCAATTCTGAAGGAAATCAACCCTGACTGCTCCTTGGAAGGACAAATATTGAAGATGAAGCTAAAGTACTTTGGACACCAAATGAGAAGAGAGGACTAACTCGAGAAGGCCTTGATGCTGGGAAAGATCAAAGGCAAAAGGAGAATAGGGCAGCAGAGGATGAGATGGCTAGCTGGCATTGTTGATGCAATGGGCATAGAGCTGAGCGGGCTGTGGAGGATGGTGGAAGATGGGGTGCCTGGCGCACAGTGGTCCATGGGGTCGCGAAGGGTCAGACTCAACTTTGTGACTGAACAACAACTGCTTCTTCATCTTCCATGTCTAGGCCAGACATGAAACTGCCAAATTGAAGGCACCTTTTGGTGAGTTCATTCTGCAGTTCCTTTCACCTGGCCCTAGTGTGAGAAAGATTAGCTGGCAACACAGGTTGCCTTTACCAAGGTATGTGCAATTGTGGTTCAAATATACCACAATCTACAAGGCGGCTCTTTCCATATATACAGCTGCATAGCACTTAATGCACTCTCTGGGTGGTTTACAGGTAATTATTATTATTTATTTTATTTATTTATTTGTTCAAATTTATATTGTATATTATAATTATATTATATTATAATTAGTATTTCGCCCTTCACTTGCTGTGGACTCATTTGACCCCCCCTTGGAAGGATGGAAGGCTGAGACAACCTTGATCCCTGTCTGGATGATTTGGCTGCAGTACAACAGTTTAACTACATAGAGACAAGAAATAAAGTGGTTTGCCCATTTGGAGATAATGTCTTGGCATCCCATACCTTACAAGGCTTGTGTGGAAAGAGGAGAAGAGCAAAGATTGGGAGGCAGACCCAGAGGAAGCTGGAGATAAAACATCAAAAAAAATTACAGGCGCACCAAATAACGCTGGTGGAGGCCGCTAGAAGTGCCAGAGCAAAAACTTTGTACAGTATCTCCCTTAACAAGCAAAGAGGGAGAACAAGACAATAGGTTAACCACTGCTCCACCAGGGCTCTAACCAGGGTTTTATGGCCAAGGCAATACACTCTTTGTGCAAGTCAAAATACACTGACATTCGGGGGTGGGGGTGGGTGGGGAGTGGATTTATTGCCAACTCTGTGTTCAATTTTGGATACCACACTTTAAGAAAGATGCAAATAAATTCGAGCAGGTACAGAGAAGGGCAACAAGGATGAACAGAGGACTGGAAACCAAGCACTATTGAGGGAAAAATGGAGGAACTGGGCATGTTTAGCCTTGAGAAAATGAGACTGAGAGGGTGTATAATAGCACTCTTCAGATACCTAAAAGATAATCATAAAAAGGAAGCCAGATATATCAGGGAAAACATCTTAAAAGTTAGAGCAGTAGGACAGTGAAACCAACTGTCTCGAAAGGTGATGAGCGCTCCAAAACTGGAAGCATTTAAGAGAGAATTGGACAACCCTTTATCAGACTTGCTTTGATTCAGATTCCTGCATTAAGCAGAAGGGGTTGGACTTGATGGCGTGAGAGGGACCGTCCAACTCAGTCATTCTATGATTTGTTTTTCAGGCCACAAGAATTGTTAGCTATAATTTTGACCCCCACTCCCAAGTATATGGGTTTTGTTTGAGCCAGAGGGGATGGGGATGATTCCAGCCTTACCTTCCAAAAAGGGACCAAGAACCACATTTACAAGACAGACTGCAGAGCTTCACAGGTCACCTTGGAAAGAGTATCCCAGAATACTCCCTGTGTGCCTAACCAACACCAATGTCTGACCAGACTCTCCAAATGATCCTGTGTAGGTTGACTTAGAACTAAGACACAAAACTGCTCTTCTGAGGCTTGGCTTCCAGATAAGCAAGTGGAGGAAGAGGAGGAGGAGAAGCAGCCCAGCAATGCTACTGGGTACACTCAGGCAAAAAGAGTTCAAAGGGCACAGAAGAACAAGCCAGGAAATGTGGAAGGGGATGGCAGGTGCAGGAAATTCCTAGAACAATGGCAAACTTTCTGTACTTTGTAGAACTTTCTACATATTTTCCACACAATTTTACACTGAATCCCATCAGGAGATACTGGTACTGGTAAATGTAAAGGTCTCCCTTGCTAAAAAACAGTCATGTCTGACTCTTATGTGTGTGTGTGTGCTCATCTCTATTTGTATCCAAAGAGCCAGAGCTGTCTGCATTTGCAAACATTTCCATGGATATGTGGCACGCATGACTAGACATTGGAGTGCATGGAACAATGTTTACTTTCCCACTGAAGTGATACCTATTTATCTACTTACAATTTCTTGCTTTCAAACTGCAAGGTTGTCAGGAGCTGGGAGAGATGATGGGAGCTCATTCCATCATGCAGCACTCAGGTCTTGACCTGCTGGCCTTCATCAAGCTCAACGTCTTAACCACTAAGCCACTATGGCCACCTTAAGGTACCAGGACTCCTCAGGAAATACTATAACACCAGAAATGATTAAAGATAAGTAACAGGATGTTGATTTTAGCCAAAAGCCTCTTGCATAGCTACCCTGATATGACGTCCACCTTGGGAGGTAAAATTGCTTCCAGTTAAGAAATCAGCATAGGCAATTTTTAAGTAACCCCCTGCCCCAAATAATCCTACATTTTATTTAATGTTATCTTTCACAAAAATGTGCATTAGCTGATAAAAAAAATTATTCATGAAAATTTCAGTCTTGTAGACTCCCCAGAAATTTCTGGACACTTAGTCCTCCATTTTGGGAACCAAAGGCCAGGATCCTGTTGTATATCTTTAGGCTATCTTTAGGAGGTATAATTTAATGCTGGGAAAGGTTGAGGGCAAAAGAAGAAGGGGGTGGCCAAAAATTAGATGGTATTGTAGACGCAATGGGCACAAAGCTGGGCAGACTGAGGAGGATGGTGGAGGACAGAGTTGCCTGGCAGGCAATGGTCCATATGGTTGCAAAGGGTCGGAATCAACTATGTGACTGAACAACAACAAAAAATTAAGAAAAGCCAACTGGAAAAACTTTACAACAATTGTAGATGCTACTATGTGTCTGATTGCCCCTCAACCAGAAAACAATGGTTATTTTGTATCTTCCATTTTGAAATACAGTCAAACCTCGCATAAAGAGCACCTCGCTTAAAAAGTAACTCGCTTAAAGAGCAGAATTTTATCTGAATGTTTGCTTCGCTTAACAAATAAAACCAACCAAAAACTCGCTTAACAAATAAATCGGGGTTCACAATTCCCCCCACAATTGGTCACTTACAGTGGTGTTTCGCTTAAAAAGCAAACTCACTTAAAGAGCAATCCTGTGGAACGCATTATGCTCTTACAACTGTACTGTACTCTCATGCCTCTAATCCAAGAAGGTGCCAGATGTCTCAGGTCTAATTCCAGAAACACATACCCAATATTTAGGTTATGTTTCACAGAAGAAAATTATTTTAACAAACATACAATAAAAGCTGGGAGAAATCTGATCTTGACTCTTACAGAAACAAAAAAAATTGACATGGTAACGAGCAAGTAAAAGGTTTTAAGACTATTTATGGCACTTTCAAGGAAACTCGATGGGTATACTGTATCATGAGTACATACAGGAAATCATTTAAAGTGACAATGAATAAGAGCATGTTAGTGACGACTGGATTACAAATGTAAGCATTAATCCCAACTGATCCCTAAAATACACATGAACATAGTTTTGTATGAGCTGAAGTCAGGAAAATAAAAGGAAAACTAGACTAGTTATACAATATGGGACAATATATTCCAGACCACTTCTGGATTACACAATACATCTCAGTTCACTCCATTTTGTTTAAAGAAAAATGTTTAGGAAGATGAGTAGAACAGTAAATTCACTATTATTAGCCACTAAACATTCACATCCTCACACTTGGCATGACAAACATGCTCTCCTCTCAAACAAGCAAAGATCCCCCAACTTGGAAAAGGCGGTGCTTGACCTTTTTCATTGGGTAGCACAGATCCTCTGAATACCCCAAACAGCCCTTAGAATCATCTATGTCTGTACTTTACATGATAAGACAAATGGAAATTTTTTTACCAATATCTACCAAGATACAGAAATTTAAGAAAAACTAGTTTATTTATTTTTATTTATTTATTGCATTTCTATACAGTACTGCCCATTTGGGTGGTATCTCACTCTGGGCGTTGAACAAACAGATAACAAATAACAGCAGAATACACAGCAAATCAAAACAACCAACCGACAAATCAATCACTAACTAAAGTAAAGTAATTGGCGTCTGAGGGCATAAGGGACTCAGCCTGACTGACTAATTTATCGCTGAAGGGAAAAACTAATCAATAGTATACAGTACTCAGTTTTCTTTGTGCCTCCAAGCGGGAGCAAAAAGTAAAGGAGGGGCACCAAAACAAAACAAAAAGGGTGCTTGCTTGCCTAGTTTCAGGAAGGTACCCTTTATGCAGTGATGGGATGTTACCGGTTCGGACCAGTTCACCCGAACCGGTAGCACCCATCAGGAGGGGGTCACTGTGGGGTGGTAAAACCCTGGGTGACCTGGTTCGGTCTCCTCTCCGGGCCCCCTCTGGAAGCTTACTTCCAGAGGGGGCCCGGAGTAAAAAATAGAACTGTGCATGCGTCAAATAGAGATTTGATGCATGCACAGTTCCGGGCAGCCATTTTGGTTTGACGCCACAGCGCCGCTGCGGTTCCTGCCTGCTGCCTGCCTAGCTAGGTAGGTAAGTTTAAAAAAAATTGTTTGGAGTGGGTGGGTTGAGGTGTGTGTGTGTGTGTTTATTTTTATTTTACTTTATTTTATTTTATTTATTTTACTTATTATTATTTTATTTTATTTTATTTTTTTTCTTTGGCTCTGCTCACAACGTCATGACATCATTATGTCAGCTCCACCCATGATGTCATGACGTTGGCCCCACCCACGACGTCCATTACATCATGGTGGTGTAGTCAAAAGTTTGACAACACACCACTGCCTTTATGTTAGATACCCAGTGTGGTGTAATGCATTAAATGATAGACTAGGATTTAATTCTGACTTGATGGCACATAACAACAACAGTACTGCAGATGCCAAATGATCCTCAGTTTCCTGGTGATATCCATCATACATATACCTAGCAGGAAGGAGAGGCAAGTGTCAAAGTGTTGTGTGACAAATCAATAAAATAAATTTTAAAGGTCTGAGTATATCATGTCCATAGAGGCTGTGGTGGCTCAATAAGATGGAAAGCTGGCAGTTTGAGACGCAGGTGCTGCATGACAGATTGAGCACCCGTCTCTATCCCAACTCTAGGGGTCATGATAGGAGCCTCATTTGGGCATTCCCTGAGTGGAGTTTCTTCTCCAAAAATCCTTTCAACCCGGAATAATTTCTGACATGAAATTTATTTATTTATCATGTCCATATAATTTCCTCCTGCTGAATCCAATCCCACATCCAGGTCTGATTAGAATTAGCCCCAATTTTCTTGCCTTTTCCAATCCTGAAAAAAAAATCCAGCCAATCCCAACTGCAAAACTGAATAAATTGTTATTTTAATTTTCTTTTATTTTGAGCCAAGGGAACTGAAGTCTCTTAGTGAAAACACTCTCCAGGAGGACAAATCGGCAGGGGACTTGTAACAAAGATACTTAAAGAATGGGATCGTGATGGGCTTAATTCCTTCTCCCATTTCAGTTAGGAAAAAGCAAGCAAACTTTGTGAAAGTCTGGACCTCAAATGTCTGAGGGTATAATTGCCTAACATATTTCAGATCTCTAGAGGAGAACCACTTTAGAACAGACATGTGTCTACACAGCCTTCCAATTATGGAAAGATTGGAAGGCTGCAGGGATCTTAGTCCAAAAGCTGCCTTTTCTGTTAGGTAGTGGCACCATCTGCAGGTATAAGCACAACTTTCAATTGGTAAATCTATCATAGTTTGTTCCATCTCAGACAGGTGGCAAACTTTTTTTTTGTCCACTGATGATGGTGAACATCTGTATCTTGCACCATCTGTTGCACCTGAGGGACAAGGCAAAGGATGATTTATTTATAGGTTAATTTCAGTTTCTAGCCCCCAACTAGAGCAGATTTGGTGAATTAATGTTCCTAATAAATGGTGTTGCCAGTGTTTGATATACAGTCAAACCGCGCATAAAGAGTGCCTCACTTAAAGAGTAACTCGCTTAAAGAGCACAATTTTCTCTGAATGCTTGCTTCGCTTAACAAATAAAACCAACCAAAAACTCGCTTAACAAATAAATCAGGGTTCGCAATCCCTCCCACCAGCAGTCACAATTGGTCACTTACAATGGTGCTTCACTTAAAGAGCAAACTCGCTTAAAAAACAGTCCTGTGGAGCACATTATGCTCTTTAAGCGAAGTACAACTGCATTTATTTTTGTTTTTCTGGATTACATACTGTACCTGCTTTATTATTTTTATAATTCTTTTTAATTTACAATGGGATAGATAGGCACACAGGTAAATGAGACCTATGGCTCATGCTAGATTTTAAATCCATAATGTACATCATACATTTGTGTAATAGTAATAGATAAGAAAAAATAATTGTAGCTTTCCAAAGCTGACCTCGTATAAAAATCAACATTATAGCGAGACATTGCCTTGATTATGGGCCAACTGTGAACTGATTTCTGCAAGTATGTGCTGACCATAATATGCATCTTATTTTACAATATTTATTTATTTATTTATATTTTGATTCTCCTTCCCTTAAGGGACATAATGCAGCTCTCAAATTATTTTTTAAAATTGACAAACTGACTAAAACCAAAGTAATTTGTGACATTAAAAACAATTCAACATACAGTAGTATTAAAGAATATGTTTTGTTGCTGTTTAGTTGCACAGTCGATTCCGACCTTCTGCAACCCCATGGACCACTGTCCTGCCAGGCACTTCTGCTCTTTAAGCGAGTTACTCTTTAAGCGAGGCATTCTTTATGCGAGGTTTGGCTGTATTTCAAAATGGAAGATACAAAATAACCATTGTTTTCTGGTTGAGGGGCAATCAGACACATAGTAGCATCTACAATTGTTGTAAAGTTTTTCCAGTTGGCTTTTCTTAATTTTTTGTTGTTGTTCAGTCACACAGTTGATTCCGACCCTTTGCAACCATATGGACCATTGCCTGCCAGGCACTTCTGTCCTCCACCATCCTCCTCAGCCTGCCCAGCTCTGTGCCCATTGTGTCAACAATACCATCTAGCCATCTCATTTTTGGCCACCCCCTTTTTCTTTTGCCCTCCACCTTTCCCAGCATCAAGGCTTTCTCAAGCCTTGTTAAAACTTTCTCAAGTCTTATTAAAACTGTTAAAAACACATTTTAAGGACATTTAAACATACTTCTAAGAATAACAATTATGTGTAGTGCAGAAAATAAAAAAATGGCCCAATTAGTTATTTTAAAAACTGCCCACAATATGGTTTTTACCTATCTACCAGGAGAGAAAAAACTCCTGAGAACACTCCAGAACTTGAGAACAGCCATAGAGAAGACCGCAATAGCCATTACACTTACAGTATATACTTACTATTACACAAACCGTAGATGTTGCCTGGGCTGTAGGACTTTATTACAGCATCATTTGGAATTGATAGGGTTTACTTGTTGTTTGCTCTTTCCTATATTTATTGTACACTGTTGAATTGTTTATTGTATATTGAGGATTTTGCTGTGATAATATTTATTTATTTATTGTATTTTGATTACACTGCAATACTGTATGTTTATTAATCTGTATAGTATTTACTGTATTTAATTGTTTTGTTATATTATATGCGAGTGTATTTTGGTTTGCACTGCAATATTGTTATTTGTGAATGCTGTGAGCCGCTCTGAGTCAGTTTTTACGGAGTAGAGCGGCGTACAAGTCTAAATAATAATAATAATAATAATAATAATAATAATAATAATAATAATAATAATAATAATAATAATAATAATAATAATAATAATAATAATAATAATAATGCCCCATAGCACTTGGTGTAGTTCCCAGGTTAATTAGCCTTTTCCTCCGAACATGCTGGGTACTCGTTTTATAGACCTCAGAAGGATGGAAAGCTGCATCAAGCTTGATCCCCATCCCATCAGGATCAAACTCACAACAATTTGGCTGCAGCACAGCAGTTTAGCTACTTTGCTACCAGGGCTCTTCCTCTCTTGTGTCCCCACTAGATGTACCTGTGAAGGCAGTGAGCTTCTCCTGAAGATCTTAAGACCTGAGAAGCTCATAAGGGAAAATACAATCCTCCAGATAGACTTGGCCCATTCTGTTTGTTACTTTTCACAACTGTCTTATATTCTCATGTCAGCACAATAGTGCAAATTATAGTTTGAGGAGCCGTTATTTATGATGTGTCAAATAACCATGACCTGAAGAGGACAAACAATGATGTCCTTGGGCAACCTGCAAGATTACACTGCAAATAAAAGTGAACAAGCCTGACAATGACTCACACGTGATATTTCCAGCTCCAGAATAGATCATGCGTGCTTCATTTGTCAGATTACATCCTTTACATTCAGAGCACTTTTACTGCTGACATTAAATTTAAAACCAAAGGACTAGAAACCAGTAGATTTGTCTAATTCTAAAGAGAAACCAGTATGGTTTCTCCAAGCAAATTTTCATTAAAAGTATTGTGCTCTCTCAAGTCAATTCTAATTTATGGTGATCCTTTCCATGGTTTCGAAGTAGAGGGTACACAGAAGTGACATTCCATTCCCTTTTTCTGAGGGCATCCAAGGACTGTGCCACAAAGCCAAGGTTACAAAGGCAGCCTCTTTTCTGAGCCACAGTGAAGAATTAAACTCCCAACTTTTGGCTCCACAGCCAGATACCTTAACAACTGAACTATTTGGCCAGTTAAAATTTCATTAGGCAGAAGAAAATGTCCACGGTTGTGTTTAAGGAGACATCTTTTGCAAGGATGTCTCCTTAATCATGAAGATGTCCGTCTGTTTTTGTCACACCTAAGGGAACACACACACACCATGAGCAACTTTTTCAACATTCTGAGAAAATCCTTATTTTAGGGTTGGTAGGAAAGTGAACAGGAAACTTTTTCATCTACCTCTGATGACAGGGCAAGAAGCCCAATTTTTATTTATAAGTGAACGAGATAGAACTTCTAATCCTTGGGGGACTAATTTTGGAGATTTGTCTAATTCTAAAGAAAAAATAGGTTCTGGTGTCAAAAATATATCTAATCACATACAATTAGAACTATTGTAGAGGAAAATTGAAAAAATAAATATAATAATAATAAAATAAAAAATTGATATTCTAAGACAGGGGTTCTCAACCAATATGTCACAGGATGGATCTGGACCATGTCACCAACTCACCTGGCTAGTGACCTTGCTCCAGCCACTACTTCTGTCACCACTGCCGCCACTGCTTCAATCCTTGTCTCCTCCACTTGGCTTGGCATGTCCCTAGTGGTGCTCCATAGCAGGAGCACCATTTGTTGTAAGGCATGTACCCAACCCACCAACAGTCTGAGAGGGTGTGACCTGGCCCCTGGCTTAAAAAGATTGAGGACCCTTGTTCTAAGATATCCCAGACCCTCCACAGAAGGGTACTATAAGTTTGTTTTGTATCCCACCATCAATAAATTGGACCTTTGAGCTTGGCAGTAGCCTTGGCTTTTATTTTATATTCACTCCTCCAAAAATAGGAAGAGAGGAGATTCATTTATTTACCTGGCCAACCTTTCTGGAGGAGGAGGAGGAAGAAGAAAGGGAAAGATTCCCAAGATGTTCCTCAGAACATGCTATTTATACAGAAAAAGAACTCTTTGAAGGTTGGATTTATTAGAGCAGGGGTTCTCAGCCTTTTTCCAGATAGGCAGGTGGCTGGGCCCCTCCTCCTCATTGCTTAACTACACCATGACTCTGCCCCCCCCTTCCTGTGTACAGTGTGATACCTTATTGCCCTAGTCCAACAGTGTGGCTGACAGGCGGCTGCCCCCTCCTTGTTTTTGAACTACAGCAGTGCTCCCCCCCCCACCTGTGTGCAGTGAGGTATCACACTGTCCATATTCAAGCTGTAGCTGGCAGACAGGAGATATTAAAAACCCCACCATCCCCACTTACTGATCCATGGAAAAATAGTTTTGCATGAAACTGGTCTGTGATGCAAAATGGGCTGGGGAGCCCTGGTTTAAAGTATTAAATATGGTAGGGTTGACTTCTGGAGCTTTCCATGTAGTTCAGCCTAGACACAACCACTTCACAAAAGCTAAAGTCCTGTTGTTTGGTGTCTTAATTTGCACAAGAATAGGCCTGATGAATCAGTGGGGCATCTGGTGAATCAACTTCTCAATAAATTCCATTGCTTCAAAAAGGCCTATTCTAGTAGCATACAGGGGAATTTGTCCCTTTCAATGGGTTCGGGGGGTGGGAGGGTTCTTCGCACTCTTTTCGGGCATCTGCACAGACCAATATGCAATTTGCCCCAACCTATACCTTTCTGAGCCCATGTCAGGAGGTTCAAATATTCTGATATGGATTGGTGGGTTGTAGATTAGTCTGCTCAAGCAGATGCAGTCTCTTGGAATGGATTAAACTAGAGTCTTGCAGCTGTCAAAAGCTGCTTCCCATATAAATGCCCAGTACAGTATTGAGAAGCAGCTTATGGAAATTTTCAGTATTTCTAGTACAGTATAGTGAAGCAGTGTCCAAAAATTCACTCTTTCCCTTCGGAGGGGCAGAGATAGTGAAATTATTGTTTATTGTGTCTACTAGATTAGGGATTTGCAAACTATGGCCCATGGGCCTAATCTGGCCTATAGCACCAATTAATCCAGACAATAGTGAGGATCCCAAAGCTAGCACCACTGCTGCCAACACTGGAAGTGGTGAAGATGTGAAAATGGCAAAAATGCCACAAAAATGCTGGATATGCAGGAAAAACATGCCACTGGTAGTGACAGAAGCTGCAAAAACAGCCAAGATTGTGCCATGCATGCACCCACCACAACCACAACCGGAAGTGGCAGAAGTGGCAGGAGGAACCATGCCTCTGGCCTGCTCACCTCTATGAGGGGGGCGTGACCGGCCACAATGCGGAAAGGTTGGGAATCCCTTTACTAGATCCTCACTAATATACTCAATTAATTAAAGCAAACAGTTTTTTCCCTTTCTGTGTATTGCCAGTTGAAACTGTGGCTGCAGCAGCTGCAGTTATGATGAGCAATACACAGAAAGTAAACAATATACTGTATGTATATATTTGACTTTGATCTGCCTGATTCAGCACATTAGCAATGATTCTAATAGATGCAATAAAAATAATTTCACCTCCTTTCCTCCTCCACAGACAAGCAGAGAGCATTGAATTAATAGGCAAAGAAGCTGAAGGGTTGCTTGAGTCTGGTATGCCATCTGGATGCTAGGATCTCCTTAAATGACATATTGTTCCCCCTGCCTCTCCAACCAGTGCAACTCTGTTTACAAGGGACTGGTTTACACCAAAAAGAACCAAGGTTGACAGGTCACAGCTAGAGAAGGCCCATTGGAATCAATAGAAAGTATAAAGAAGTTGACTTACCAAATCTTTCCGATTTAGTGGGCCTACTCTAGTGAAACTGAATACTCTAAGTAACAAGATTTCAGCCATGGAGTTGTAAATACTGACGTCTAGTAAGTTATAACTGCAACAAAGTTTAACTGCTCTCTGCTTTGCAGGTCTGGGATTCTATTTGAATTCTTCAAAGGAAGATGAGACATGATTTTGCAATAAAACTAGGACTGACCTCAGGTCAAAACTGAAATGTCACAAGAAATGGCAATTTCTCTCCATACTTAAAGAATTTCCTTGCTATTTCATAGAATCATAAAATGATGAGCAGCCCTCTGATCAATGCAAGAATCCAAATCAAAGTATATCTGGTTGTTTAATTTTCTCTATATGTCTCCAGGATTGTACTGCACCTCCTGAGGTAATTTGTTCCATTGTCATATTGCTCTAAGAGTTATGATTTTTTTCCTGATTGAAAATGGAAATGTGGCTTCCTCTAACCCTGTGGTTCCCAACTTGGGGAGCACATCCCACAGGGGGCAATTTGATTTTTAAAGGGGGTTATTCGAGAAGCTTGTTTAGATCAAGTTAATGGCCTTTTAGCTTCCTCCACATGAATAGGAGTTCACTTTTTGAATAATAAGAATTATATATCATGGGTTGGGGGGGGGGGTTTGTCAGGATTTTAGAGATGGTTTGGTGGGGCATGGCCAAGGAAAGGCTGAGAATCACTGCTCTAACCTGAATCTATTATTATGTGTCCCACACTCTGGGAAGATCAAGAACAGATACTGCACCTCTGATGTATGGCAATCTTTCAAAGATTTGAAAAATGCTTTCATATCTCCTGTCAGTCTTCTTTTCTCAAGGCTAAATATAACCAGCTCTTTCCATCTTTCTTCACAGGACTTGGTTTCCAGTCCCCTGATCATCTTTGTTGCCCTCCTGTAAATTTGTTCTCGTTTGTTGGCATCCTTCTTAAATTGTGGTGACCAGAACTGGACACAGTACCCTAGATGAGGCCTAACCTGTGCTATATAGAGGTGAACTAGTACTTCACAGGATTTAGAAGCTAAGAGTATGTCCAGATGGACATTTAGTCTGCTCTTTGGAACTCTTGTGGGGTTTTTCCTGTCTCCAACATCTGCATTTTGTTAATGCTGGAGTTCTATAACCTCTTCCCAAGTGCTTCATTTTAGCCCCCTTCAGGGGGATCTGCTTTTTTGTGGACATCTCATGTACACCATTCCCAGTACTTGTGGACATTGGGGATTGCATATATGGGGAGCCTTATAGCCATCAAAGACCACTTCTGAGATAAACTTCTGGCAGGCCGTAGGAGCTAAAAAGACCCTTCTATATATCAGATTTTGAAATACAGTTTCAAAATACATGAAAAGTGTAATTATTTTTCCTCTCCTAGTCAATTATTATGGTGCTGGATCATTTAGGATAGAAATTTTTTTTTCAGTTTCCTCCTTTTACTACTAATTGATACTGCAGCTTCAAAAGTTTTTTGATTGCTGATAAAAAGGAAAAATAGAGAAATAAATACTTTTCAACTCTCCAGAATAATCCAGCACAACAACAATTGGCTAGGAGGGAAAATATTTACACTTTCCCTGTCCCTCAGTAGAAGAGCAGAGGAAGTGTTTCACTGCACCCACACATGTGAATGTATTCCTTTAGTGAGGCTGAAGACAGGTTGCTCTTTTCTCTTATTCTGCCTGACTGACTACCTACCCATCTCTCCCTTCTTCCTTTTATTCAGATGTGTTTGCTCCACCACGTACTCAGAGTCAGTTGTTGTTCCCCTTCAATTCTGTTGCAACAAAGTAAATAAATTCTATTCACTCAAAATGCTAATGGAAACTGTCAAGGTCTGTTTGATGTCATTGTCAGATGAAATGACAAGATACATGCTTTCCCCCACAGATAGATCTTTCATACACAAACACATCCTTCAAAAGAGTCAGATACATTTGGAATATTCCTGAACAAAGGGTATTCTTCCTCCTGTATCTTTCCCCCTTTTTATATTCTGCCACAGTCTAAAACCTGATGCCTCATATAAATCCCTTACTTTTTTTAAAAAAAGTACACATTTCAACTGTGTTCTCAGTCTTTTAAAGTGCTTTTTATAGGTGTTCAATTGAGCTTATTAAATTTTACTTGTGTGAGCTTCTGACATACAGTAGTTATTTATGTTTTGTAAGATTGCATCTTCCTTAATGGCAACTCATAATGAGTGGTTTAAACACTGAAATTCACCAGTAAGTTTCCATGGCAAACCAGACTAGGTGCCTGAGTCCTAGTTTCTCATTCTGTCCACTACACCAGAATGGCATGGGGGTGAGGTTAAAAAAATACTTGATTGAATAGACAGATGAAAAACTCAGCCTTTCAAAAAGGGTCAGAATCTTATAAAAGAACACAGGTTGCAGATCAATTAAAGGACTATGAGCTACTCAGATTAAGGTTGCACTTGTTTTGGTCTGAAATTAGTGAGTGAACAATCCAATGCTTGGTGAATTCTGCTTCACAATGATAGGAAGATATAGGGAGATAAAGTGAGTTTTATATCAATAAGAGTAATACAGAGCCTATAAATTAGGAATGCAATGAATACTCATGCAAATAAAGAAGTCTGAGCAGAATTCTATCTTACTATGCTGAAACTTGCCACAAAAATGTAGTGCTTCCATGAGATTTTTTCACACTTCTTTAAGACTGAGATGATTAAGGACTGGTTTTACCAATGCTATCCGCTCCCTGCCCTGTGAGTCTCCATGGCCACATGTGGATTCCAATTCAATCCTCTGAGCTTGTTGTTGTTGCTGCTGCTGCTGCTGCTGCTGCTGCTACTCTTGCTGTTGCTGTTGCTGTTGCTGCTGCTGCTGCTGTTGCTGTTGCTGTTGCTGTTGCTGTTGTTATATGCTGCTCTACTCGCCTCGCTGATCCCTCACTAAATCTGTTGCAGCACAAAGGTCATCCTACGTGAACAGAATAGATTTTTCCCTATGCTGATCCGAGATCACTGCAGATGGTGACTGTAGCCATGAAATAAAAAGATGGTTACTTCTTGGGAGGCAAGCAATGAGAAACGTAGACAGCATAATAAAAAGTATAGACATCACCCTACCAACAAAAGTCTGCATAGTGAAAGCAATGGTATTTCCAGTAGTAATGTATGGCTGTGAGAGCTGGACCATAAGGAAGGGTGAATGCAGAAAAACAGAAGCCTTTGAACTGTGGTGCTGGAGGAAACTCTTGAAAATACCCTGGTCTCCAAGGAGATCAAATCAGTCAATCCTGAAGGAAATCAACCCTGGCTGCTCATTGGAGGGACAAATACTGAAGCTGAAGTACTTTGGTCACCAAATGAGAAGAGAGGACTCACTTGAGAAGGCCCTGATGCTGGGAAAGATCGAAGGCAAAAGGAGAAGGGGATGGCAGAGGATGAGGTGGCATCGTTGACGTGATTTGAGAAGAGGGGAGGGAGACTTGTTGTGGCTATTGGTTCCTTACCAAGATGGAAGGATTGTAACATTGACATCTCTGCTATTAACTATATGTATTCAAAATGCGACAAACTTAGTAAAATGTCTCTCAAAATAATTTGGACTTTGTAACCATCCATTCCATTTAAATAAATAGATATATAATAATTCACACAACTTCTCAAATGATGTGCTGTTTTTTAATATTTGTTCTAATCCTCCCTGATTTCCAAAGAGTCTTTACAAATTTTTCCATGGGGTTTCCCCCCATTCTCATGCTGAACAACAGGAATGTTAAAATATTTTTAAAACCCTATACTTATGCCTTCCTATTTGTCTAAGTCAATACTGACTCTTTTGCAATTGCAAAAATCCATACAAAGTTATTTCCTTTTTGTCTTTTGCTACTGATGTTACAGCTCAGGGACACACAAAAAGAGCCTTCTCAAAGATTTTGGTACTTTTGAACCACAATCAGGTGTACCCTGGTAATGGCAACCTCATGTTGCTGACTAATCTTTCTTGTACTAAGTCAGGGCACCAAAAAGTGCCTTCATTTGGCAGTTTCACAGAAGGAGGAGGAGGAGGAGGAGGAGGAGGAGGAGGAGGAGGAGGAGGAGGAGGAGGAGGAGGAGGAGGAGGAGGAGAAGAAGAAGAAGAAGAAGAAGAAGAAGAAGAAGAAGAAGAAGAAGAAGAAGAAGAAGGAGAAGGTGGTATTGATGTACCGTATGCCATTTCTAATTTGACCCTTAGTAAACTATTTAGTACATACAACCTGCAAGGATTTTAAAATTAATTTTGCACTTGCTTCTTCCTGATTGTCTTTTGCACTGCATAACAGAATTATGTCATCTATGTCATATTGTTTTAGTGAAGATGGTTGCTGTAGTTTTTACAGTGGTATCTTCATATCTGAACAAGAATTGTTCCCTTATCATCTGTAAGAAAAGATGTACAGTGGAGCAAATTAAAGGAAGAATATAATTTCTCAAGTAGCACAGCAACACTTATCATTGTAAGGATTGGTCTTTCATTTACAGGACCTTGATTCAGTGAACATCTCCAAGTAATGTACTAGGAAATTATTTTCAAGAATTAAGCTAGAAACAGTGCAGCCACAATTAGGAAGAAATCTTTGGTACAGTATATTGAAAATATACAGTATATAGAAAACATGCTCAGTATGAAAATAATTGTAGTTGTGGCATTCAGAAGGGGCCAGTTTTCCTTTCTACATAATGAAGCCATGCTCTCACAATGCATCTAAACAAGCAGAGCTACTAAAAAGGAAATAATGAAGCTATGCAAGTGAAAAATATTAATTCCAAATCATGACAGGGTTTTCATTTTGGCTGTGCCAAAGCTCTGGGATTCCAGAAGATGTTGGTATCCTTTTTTTTTTTTTTGGGGGGGGGGGGAATACCTTCATGTTCAGGCAGACACTTTGCTTCCTGAGTTTTAGTAATAGACATTTTCATTATATGTTGTGTGAAAGTCAATGTTCATTTAAATTGGAAAAGACCCATTGCATCAATGGACTGTCTAATCTCTGATTATTCAGGGGCCAAAATCCTATAGTGTGGGTTCCTTCTGTGCAATGGGAATAATGTTCTCACCATTGGTGGGATTCTTTTCTTAGTTTGGGGATGTCTGTGAAGGAGACAGCCCAAAACAGAAGGAATTTGGGATGTGATTCATCAAAATGGGAAATGAGAATGAATGGGTCCTTTTTGTGATGAAATGTTTTTATATGTCATTTTTATCTGTTCATGGAACCATTTTATTCCTTTGAAGCTGTCTTTGAATGAAACTCTTTTTGGTTCACAACTCCTGCTTATTATCTGACTGATAGCCATTGCAAAGTATTATATCCACACATACTGATCAGCTGACTGGATAAGCTCAGTGGTTTGGGTATTTAACTGTGGAACTAAGGTTGGGAGTAATGATTGTGGTGGTGGTGGTGGTGGTGGTGGTGGTGGTGGTGGTGGTGGTGGTGATACTGCCCTTCTGTGTCTTCAGGGAGAAATGCCCGCCTGCACAGTGATGGAGAAGCTGCCCAGTCCCCAGATGCGCCCAGATGAAGGGAAGCATACAATACTTCTGCATAATCTCTACCTAGAAAACCCTGGAAAGGATTATCTTAAATCAGAGAACTGACTTAATGGCATGCAATAAAACTGCCGATCAGTGCTATAACACATAGTTTACATAGTGTTCCCAAAGTAAACAATGCTGTGTGTCACCAAAAACATTATTCCTTTCTAAAAGAGCTATGGGAAGTTAGCCCTTAGTTATGGCAGAGTTTTAAAGCAGCAGTATGAAATGGAACACAGGCTGTTTGTCTGGGTTGGTAACAGGGATCCAACAGAAGGTGTCCTTGTTCACAAGTTTCAATGGCAACTACAAATCTAGAACAGGTGTTTGAAGCTGTTGTGTTTTGGGTGACACACACACAGGTGTGCCCATTTTATGCCCAGTGTACAGCAGCCTCTAAACCTCGAAAGTGCATTCAGGAATTGATATAGAATCCAATTATTTCTCTTTCTGGTCACCCTCGATGTCCATAAAGCTATTTTCCAATAATATATTTCAAAGGAATACCCTTCTTCCCGTCAGTATTCTTCACTAACAGCTTTTGCATCTTGGCTGTAGTTGCCAGTCACCCATCCATACAGTTAAGGACCTTTTCTAGTTCTTTCACAGCTGCCCTTCAATTGGGCATTTGTCCTGCTATTTGGTGCATGCATTGTGAAGTGGGGTGGTTTGCTCCCTCCCCCAGCAATAAGTGAACCAATCCAGAGTGTCCCTATTTTTTAAGCCCTTGCCATTGGCTCCAGCCTTTTTGGTGCAGGTAAGGATGCATTCTATTTTAGTCCATTCCCAACATATGCAGTCACTGGGATTGGGCTAAGATCGAGCCTTGCAGCTGTCAAAGTTCCAAAGTTCCTTTTAGTGTCAATTTCTGATATCATGAAATAGCTTAGTAAGCAAGCCACTTCAGGATACCAGTAAAATGAATTCTTTCCCTGCTCCTCTGCAGGCAGGAAGTGGGGGTTGAAATTAACAGAGAATTCTGTTGGTTTAGCAACCAAATGAAAAGCCAGAAGCTTCATGGTTTTTAATCTCGGTTCAGGCTAGGGAAGGAGGAAAAAAGGGAGCTATATTCACTTTGGTGGTGGTGGTAGTGGTGGTGGGAGGCAAATTACACAAATGGACCAAAAGGAGTGAGATTTAAGCGGGTTTTGCTGTCAGTTCTCAAGAACCTTGAGAGTAAATTGGGGCTTTGGGTTTTTGCCTTCTCATTTTTCAAAACCAGAAGGCCAGGAGGCATGTATCTCAAAAGTAGCACATCCCAGGAACTAGAGCAGGGGTTCTCAAGGTTTTCACACCCACAGGTCAGACATCTCCCCCTCAGACAGCTGAGTGGGCCAGACACAAGGTTTCCCCCTGCCAGCGGGCACGTTTGTGCATGCATGGGCATGTTTGCACATGTACAGGCACATCCACATCTGTTTCCAGGGTTGTTGCCGTGGGCTGGATGGAATGGCGACAGGGGCCAGGGATAGCTCACAGGCTGTAGGTTGTGAAACCCATGAACTACAGCCAGGAGCAAAATGTTACCTTTGCTATGTTACTTTGTAATGTTAACATATCAGTTTTCTTAGTAATGAGATGGAACAGTTACTTTGTGGCCTATAATGACCACGACTGTAATTCATTGTATTGTCAATGAATTGAGACTATCGCTTTCTGTTAGTCATTACTGCTCTGATTAGCAGGTTGGAGGAATTAGTGTTTTGTTGTGATTATTCATTAGTGGGCCGATGTTTGTCCTTCATTTTCAAAGATGACAGTCTCCGGCAGATTACCATTTAGTGTACAACAAAATTGTCTCCATACTGCATTCCACAAACCCAATATCATTTAAAGATGGCCACTTTGATTTCTTCTTCTTCTGTGTCTAGGCCAGACATGAAACTGCCAAAATGAAGGCAACTTTTGGTGAATTCATTCTGCAGTTCCATTCTGACCTAGGGTGAGAAAGATTAGCCAGCAACACAAGGTTGCTGTTACTAGGATATGCCCATTATGGCTCAAAAATATCACAATCTTCAAGGAAGTTCTGTCTGTTAACCCAGCCTCTTTGACTAGAAGTACCACATTAGAATGCTTAGGAACTAAGATTTAGGCAGGTGCTGCACTGGATTGATAATAATGCGGTAGGTGCAGACAAGGTGATCTGAGTTACCAAAGAGTCAGTGCCACCTATTAAATCCTTTTTTGATTTTTCACATAGAAGGCTGAGGTGAAAGTGGTTGATTGGGTTGAATAGTTGGAGGTCATCAGTGGGATAATATGGAGTCAGAAAAACTTATAAAACATATTTTATATAATAATGTAAGGAAGGAGTGGCTTAGTGTTGCCGGGGCTGTACTGAAAGGTGGTTGGGAAGAAAATGTCAAAGCAGGCTTAGCTTTTTATTTATCTACTTCTTTATTTTGCAGGAGTGTGTTTTGCAATTATTATTATTATTATTATTTATTGAATTTATTACCCCGCCCCACTCGGGAGAACCCGACTCTGGGCGGCTTACATCGTCATAAAACAGAGGTAAAAGATAAAAACATATAAAATCATGAAGTTTAAAAGATTATCTAAAATTATTTGAAGTAAAAACAGTGCAAACTACACGCCAGTATCCTCCTGGTCCAGATCCAAAGTGGCACTCCCTAAGTAAGCCACTTAGTATGGGAACCCGTGTTCCCTGGTCCCCAAATATGTCCTGCCAGCCAGGTTTTCAAGCCCTTCCGGAAGGGCAAGAGCTCTGTCTGCAGGCGCAGTTCGATGGGCAGGAGGTTCCAGAGGGTTGGGGCGGACACGGAGAAGGCCCTCCTCCTAGTGCTAGAGAGGCGTGCCTCTCTAGCTGATGGAACAACGAGGGAGCCTCTCCGATCCGCCCTGGTGGGCCGGACAGATGTTCTTGGGGTGACGCAATGAAGAGAATGGGCCAATTTAGGGAGCCACTAAGCAGTTTCACCTACTTTCTACTGGTTCCTCAGTAACAGGGAAAGGTAACATGTTGGCGGCGGTGGCGGCTGCTGCTGCTGCTGCTGCTGCTGCTGCTGCTGTTGTTGTTGTTGTTATTCGGGGTTGAAAAGAATTTTGCTGAAGAAACTCTGCTCAGGGGACACCCAAATGAGGCTCCTTTCATGTCCCCAAGATCTTTTCCCTATTTATTTATTTGCAATTTATTGCTTTCAAATTGCTAGGTTGGCAGGAACTGGGACAGAGATGGGAGCTCATTCCATCGTGCAGTACCCGGGTTTCAAACTACCAACTTGCTGCCCTTCCAACTAAGAAGGTGAGCTTCTTAACCATTGAGCCACCGCAGCCCCATTTTGGTAATGATGAATAGGGACACGTTACTTGTGCAAACTGGCTAATGCTAACTCTAACAACCTTTTCTTTCCTCGAGCATTAAGTAATAGAAAGAGTCACTTTTCTAAAATAACATCCCAAGCTCTGCCAGAAATCCAGGCAACCTCAACACAACAATTTTTTGGAATAGTAGCTCTGTTAGTCTGTGGTTCAGGCATATTGGGGGAGGGCAGGGGGACAACAGCACTGCAGCACTTTAAAGGCTAACTGCTATATTTTAATGTGACTTTTGTGGATCAAGCCCACTTCAACACAACAAGTGAAGGAAGAGGCAAAGGCTACTTGGTCAGTACAGACACGGATTTGCCAACTAAGCAGGCCCAAGGTGCTTCACACAAAAGCAGAAGTACTTTATACTGCCACTGTATTTTCTAGATCAATGTAAAAGTAACATTTTTCATGGGCAATTCTAAAAAACAGAAGAAAACAATTTTGCATGTGCTATAGTGAGAGTGAAATATGCAGAAGGCATATTGAGAGCTGAGAGTACGACCCAAAGTGAAAAATGTTCTGTGTATCTACTATACATGCTTCTAGTATTGAGTAACTGCAAGAAAAACTGTTTGCATTCTAGAAAGAATGTAATCAAAGTACAGTACCACCAAGTGGCAAAACTGTGTACTGAAAAAAGAGCTTTCCCTTTGATTAAATGTTATGGCTTAGAATAAATACCAGCTAGATGTCATCTCTGCGTGTGGCTGATTTTTTTTAACTGGAGGTTTGAGCTTCATTATTATTTTCATTCTGACTCACTAAATGTAGTCTGTCAGTATTTGCTTTCCTATAACAAGCAATAGGCTAATCAACGGCTGGCTGTGTAAGCAAATATGCCTTCTGCGGTTAATTGTTGCCTGTCAAATGTATTGCTGATTTGAATAAATAAGGGGAAATAGACGGGTTTCTAGGAAGGCCTGGACTTTTCTAAACATAAATTGATTGTATTCCTTGTAATGATGCAGCTGCATAATGAAAGAAAATAAGAAGATTGGTTCAAGAAGGTTTGGATGAATGTATAAAACTAAGACATGGGCATATTTACTCAAAGCGTACTTACTTGGAAATAAGCCACACTGAACCCAGTGGCATTTGTTTCCATGCAGACAGGTTTAATCTTGAGCTTTTGGTGTGAGATTGCAATAATTGTGTAACACACCTTAGCTTGTCAAATTTTCCATTCGTCAGTGCTGTTTCTGATGGCCCTAGCCTTACTCCCCCCCCCCCCCATTTATGAGCCTATTCATTTCGCCCATCCTTACAACAACAAAAAATCTAAGCCACTTCAGGGTACCAAATTAAAAATAATTATAAGTATAGCAAGGCAAAAGATAGTCAGAAGAAATGCAACTTAAACTGTCCACAATTTAGGTTCAAATTCACATTAGTTCACACTCAGTTGCATGACTAGGCCTATGTAGTTTGAAGCTGCACAATCAATTGTGAAATTTTTACAAAAGGTGGAAGTTGTATCCATGAAGGGCAACTTACAGGTACAGTACTGTAGTTGTTATTCCAGAATTAATTGAATCTAGAAAGTTTTGTTTTAGACTAGCAGGAACCTCTGTGTCAAAAGACATTGTTCTTATGTGGCCACATATTGTATGGTTGTTTATGTCTTCTTTGCTTGAATTAGTCAATCAGTGCACCATGCCAGAAACACATGTGGGTCAAAACTACATTGAAATTGAAATTCACTGTCTTGAGGAGATGGACTAGTTTTTCCCCAGGTTGTACTATGTAGGTATGCAGCTCAGTCCTATACATGACGCATCAGAAACGAGTGTCCTGAATTCAGTGAGAGCTTTTCACAATAGTAAATGTACCTAGCCCCAGTGAAAATGCAGTTAAATGGAGAATACCAACCCTGTTGGTTTGCTGCATAAATGTGTTAATTTATTAATTCATTTACTCTTCACTTCTCAGTTGATGTATTATCATAAGTCCCTAGCTGGAAACAGATTCTTCAAAAAGAGGAGGAGGAGGAGGAGAAACAGTTAATAGAAGTTTTTCTTGTTCATAGGAGCACATCTAAATAAATTTTAACTTTCTTATCTAGTTTGTCCCTCATACTTATATCAATTTCACACGTGGAATGAGAATCTTCTATTTCAGCATGCATTATTTTGTACTTATCATCATAGCTCTCTGTCTCTCTCTCCTCAGCCCAAGAACAGTTGAATTCTGACTTGCCTGCATAAATGTACCCTGAAGAATCCCTCAGCAATCAGTGAGGCAAGCAGTGATGAGGTAAAAGCCAAGAAAAGCAGTTTAGGCTAACTGATTGGAGCACATGTATTAGCATGCTTCAAAGTACTACAGTACTGTACTTGCAAGCCACATGCTACCCTCAGCCAGTCAGTTCCTGTTCTGAAAAAAGGCTTTTCCAGCCTGGAAAAATCCCAAAGGAGGGTGAAATTATATTTACAGGGCACATTGAACCTTCTGGGGGCATTTTTCACTAACTGAGAAACTAATTTTAGACTATCTTTCATTTTTACAATTTTTTGGGTTGCATTTGATGGCCATTTTCCTCATAGTCACTTTGGCGTGGCCATATGATATGAAATAATAATAATTTCGTGTCAGATATTACTCTGGGTTGAAAGGATTTTTAGGGGACGCCTGAATGAGGCTCCTATCATGTCCCCAAGTGCAGCTCTCAGGTATCGAAACCTGACCTTCCAGTCTCCAGTTCAGCATCTTAACCACTAAGCCACCAGGGGAGCTGTTACAAAGATGATGAAAGAGAGATGAGGCAGTTCTGCCCATATTAGTTTTGTTAGTCTCCCTATACAGCTCAGTTCCTACTCCATGGTTAAGCAGCGATGCAACAAGAAAATGTCAGTCTTCTGTTTCATCCCTCCCTAGGAAGAGGTGAAAGTGAGGGGTACCAGCAATCCCCATAAGGTTGCCATCGAAACACTTTTGGGAATGTGATTCTGTTCTCTGACTGCTCATCCTTATACACCAAAATGGCAGCATCTCTTCACATGAAAGAGACTTTTATGAGGGGGAAGGGGAGGAGGGAGCGCAGCAGGGGGAGAGGAGGAGGAGAATGATGATGCCCCATGATGATGCTGAAAGTTGATCATGCTCAGTGCCTACAGATGGTGACTATTTTTAAAGGAGGGGAGGGATTGAATGGAATGACTGAAAACTCAAACACAAGTGCTGTACACCACAGCGTTATGCTGCAGAAATGATCTATGTGGATTTTTCTCATTTACTATGCAACTCTGGAGTGATATCGAAATCTAAGATTGTCTTCTGATTTACACACTGTTGCTGCTATTGACAGAAGCAGGAAAGCCATGCTTGCATATGCTTGTGATTTATGGCCAAATCAGATAAAGTAGTCCCACCACAATATTCTTCTCTTCTTCTTTTGAACATGCTGTTTCCTAAGTTAACAGCTCTCCAACACCTGGCCAATGTTTTAAGTGCAAGAGTTAGGTTGCTTTGTGTTCTTTTTTCATTATCAAGAGCCACTGTAAATATTAATAGAAAGCACATGTATTTACAGAGATCTTCTAAACAGTAATTGCAATGGCAAATGAACCATCAGTTGATGAAAAGATGACTCAGGAACTCTAAATGAACTCTCGTTTATGGCTACTATTTTATCTTCTGCCTCCTTTATTAGTATATTTGCTTAACTTTCTACAGGCTTTATTAATTTTTCTTCTAGAACTGTATTATCGTCAAGCAGATAATCAAAATAAATGCAGACTTCATCTTCTGTTTGAACATGTCCATATAGGAGTTGATAATCAAATTATGTATTAAAGTGGTATATGACTGCCCCCTTAGTTATGGTGAATTAGAAAACAGAGAGCGATTAAGAGATTGAGATTGAGATTGAGATTGAGAGAAGGGAGGGTCGGTTCAAGCATGATAACTCAAAATTCTGGTTTTGGTGCCTGTTGAGTTTATAATGGCAATCATGAAATAATTAATTAAGTCTTAAGTCATCTATCCCAGCTCCTCCCATCCTAGCAGTACAAAAGCAAGAAATTGCAAATATATAAATAGGTACCACTTCGGTGGGAAAGGTAACAGTGTTCAGTGTGCTTCAGAGACTAGTCATTCCCATCATATGACCACAGAAATGTCTGCAGACACAGACAGTACTGGTTTCTTGGCTGTAATCAGAGATGAGCACCACCCCCTAGAGTCGGACTCAACGGGCTTTCAAGCAAGGGAGACATTTACCTTTTAAAATGGTGTTGCAGTTGAAAAAGAAGCGATAGCATTAACTTCATCAAAGTAAAGGGTTGTTGTTGTTTTTTGCTATAGGTCCCAAAAAATATGTACACAAAGGTTTGTGAACCCAGTTATCTAACTGGATTTTCTGTGTAAGTCTCCGTGAATCCCTTTTAAAAGGGACTGTGAAAGAGGCAAAGGGTAATGAATTCATTTCTTTCTTTGCTCATGTCAGGAGCATATTAATAAACATATCAGATATTTTTGTCTCTAAATGGGCAAAATCAGAAACACATGGGGCAGATACCATCAAAATTTTCAGGATAAAAGATGGGAAACAGATGGGTGGTTGCCAGTTCTTCTCTGCACTTACAAAGGACTATGTCAGTGTGAAATCCCCATTTTCTTATGTTCCTTGTGGATCTGCCAACACCCTAGGCTCTTAACTAACTTCTAAATATCCCAGGTCTTTGTGTGGCCATTTTAAGAGTTGGGTAGATTTTTCACAGATGTTGTGAAAAACATTTACCTTATTTTAATCTGGGAGGGGTAGGATGCTAGCTGAGGAATGGATATGTATTTGATGTAAATGTGTTCATTATTAGCTTCCATATGTCACTAGTTACAACACCTGCTAGTTAACTGATTTTGTTGGTATCCAATAATGATTTTACAGTTTTCACTATGTGTCCCTGTTTTGGATAGGCTGAAACCACACCTGGCTGCTGTATTTACCTGCTGAGTAGCATAAACTAGGTTGGGACATACAGCTACCACTCTTTGTGGTAGCCCCACATGCTATGCCCCACATGCTTTCTGATAGATTTTGAAAAATATTGCTCCTTTTGCTTTGTATATTGACGGTGTGTCTTATAGGTCAACATATGATCCAAAGTAGCATCTAATATGTGGATCTAACTGGGCACCCTTCCATGTAGTTTGAGATGCCTTCTTGTTTTCAGATGAAAAGGACACATTTGTCTTAAGAGGATGGGTCTAAGTTGATTTCCTTAGAAATACTTACCAGGTTCTTCCAAAGCATGTGTAAAGTAGACAGTCTACTATCTGAAATTTGCCTGACTGAGCAGTACATCTGATGTCATCAGCATAAATAAATCATATGATGCATTGAGAAGGCATTTGATGGTTGGTGTAGATGTTAAACACTGCCCTGAATTCACTGGGGAGGAAGAAACAACTAGTAACATAGTCATGACATGTTGCTCTCTTTCCTGGTGCCTCTTAAAAATCTATAAAATTGATTATTTTCATAACTTGCTCTGACATTTTTTATTACTGGGACCATTGTCAATCCCAGTGGTGCTATGAAACACAGATATGAGCAAGCTATTAACAGCAGGTCCCAAGTCATTAACAGTTGTAGCCTTTTCACTCCTCTCCCAGCCTTTTTCATTGTTTAATAGCTCTTTTAAAATACTGGTATATGAACAAACAGGCATGGACCAACTCACCACTGACTTCTTCTACCATAACAATAAGGCTCAGATTTTTCGTTGGACAACCAAAGAAAAGGATTAGGTCAGGGGTGGTGAACCTTAGTGGTTTGGCTGTTCTTGGACTTCAATTTCCAGAAGCCCTGGTTGGTCATCAGGTGAAATAGTCATAATCAGGGATTGATTGGTTTTCTTAAGATGGCTTGACTACAGAAGACAGCCATGTGGTGAGCAGAGGATCTTATTTTAATTTTAGAATCTGAAATTTGCTTGTTGTTGAAATGTACATAGATGCACACCCAGGTAGGTGTGTTCTCTAAAAGTGCCAGAGCTTTTTGATATACAAAACATGCACCACACCTCCCAGTTAAACTGATTAAAGATGCTAATATCATTTTATGTTTGCAAAGGTAAAAGCCAGCTCCTTTTCAAAAGCAGAATGAACATTATAATATCCCAGAATCCTCAATACTGATCAAGGGTAGCCATTCTTCTGCCGCCATCATTCCAAACTTCAATTGCTGCTCTCTGAATAACAATATTCACCAACATTTCCAGATGAAGGCAGTCATTTTATAATGTGAGGACCCCATTTTCTGATAAGTCATGTGATTCTGTCAATGTTGTGATTATGAACTGTGATGATACCAACCCCACAGTACAGGCTTAGGTTTTTTTCCCCTTTGGGATTCTTCCCCCTCCCATTTTATTTTTTGTTTTCTCCTTAATGTTATGCATAAACTTTTGTCAGAGTTCACAATATCTGTGGTATTGTACGTTCATGTTGGAAGTTCTGAGAATTTTCTTTCCCCTGTTCATAGACCTTTAGATGTTACTGAGGCTCAAAATGCACAATTGTGCTGTAATGTGGCACTATACACACACATTATTCCTACAAACCGCTAGGCTCCTTTGCCTTCTCCCCATACAAAAAGATCCTTACAGCTGCCACCGGGTTTGAAATTTGCTCACCCAATGTGAGTAGCAATTTCATTTAGTGTTATTTTCTTATTCTCTGTGTGTTCAAGCACAGGGCCAACTTTACTGCCTAGGCATAACTAGAAGATAGGCTTTGCCTAATACATAGCGCTCTGCTACAATTTCGTTTCAAGTTACTCATTCATCCTGGAGTATCAAATATGAGAGCCAATGAAGGAAGTTAGTTGTGGCAGCTCTGCTCTAGAGGTACTACTGGGGTCCTTCCAATCTGTATGTGAACCATTCCTTAAACATTAGATTGCTCATGTCAGTGGATGAGTCCCTTGAATAAATGCAAATCACAAGAAAAGTAGTATATGAATTATCTTCAGACAATGACTATTTTCCCACCACCACCCCACCCCATAATCTGGTGTTAACATTATTGTTTGCCAGATCCTTGATTACCTTCAAAATCACTTATTGATTTTGCTAGTTGGCACATCAAGTAATTGCACAGAAATAACAGTCAAGAGAAGCAAAATAGAGGAAAGAATCTACTTTCTGCATGAGGCACCCTAAGAAATGCAGGGAGAACAACTTCATCTCTCCACCCCACCCCTCAAGAAGCAATTCCCCAAAGCAACTAATCTTCCTTCTGGGAGAACAAATTATTAGAGCTATCCATTCTAATCAGCAAGTCTCACAGATTACTGAAGCTAAAAATATTACCTGCCATGTATGGCTAGATTAACCTTTCCAACTGATTTCCTTCTCCATCCATCTGAGGGAAAGACTTGCTTTTTAAATAACCCAAGATAGCTTGGTAGAAGGAATGCTGCAGATTCTAACCATTAACAATTGTGTTGCAACAGAACTACATATTTGTTTCCAAGGAACGGTAAGGATATGACCTCATGAGCTATTTCTACCCACAATGTAA
The DNA here is from genome assembly GCA_030440675.1 of Furcifer pardalis. Taxonomy (NCBI): domain Eukaryota; kingdom Metazoa; phylum Chordata; class Lepidosauria; order Squamata; family Chamaeleonidae; genus Furcifer; species Furcifer pardalis. Next base: position 131,106,744 of record CP126893.1, on the reverse strand, counting down.
ATGCTAATTGCTTAGGACATGTTGATTGCCACCTCAAACATTTATCCAAAGGAGAAGCAGGTCCACCAACCCTGATTATGTGCTTTATAATAGCATCAGCATGATCCAAAGTTGTGGTACTTTCCTCCGATCTGCTACCTATTTCTCAAAAATGCTTGTTGCATTAATTCATCAGCACATTCTCTAAGTTGGCCAAAAGGATCTCAGCTCCCAGAATCCCTGGCCATAGTAGCTGTGAGTTTTGGCACCTGTAGTCCAAAATACAACTTTCTCCAGCTGTTATTACTGATTCTTCTCCTTCAAATGCCATATCCAATTCCAAATATTAGCTATCACCATGGCGATCAGCCATGAAGAATGTCCTGGGAACAATATAATGCAGTAGTCTTCCACAATGCAGCGTGACACCCATACCACTGATCCAATTTCATGAGTCACTTTCTGGTCCTGAGCTCTTTTGGCACACAAATTCCTCCTCAGCCCCAGGCCAGGATTGATGAAGCTGCTGTGCTCCAGCTAGATAGATTCAAGTGGGATTTAATCCGATAGGAGATCATAAAACCTTCTGGTTTTCATCTTCGTTGACCACTGCCTGACATTCGGCGTTGGGTTGCTGGCAGTATGTTCTATGTAAAATAACTTGGTTGGACCAGTTAGCAAGGTCATCACTTTGGAGGAGACAGAAAGGTAGCTCTTTCTCAAAAGCCAGTCGCATCTGACTTTAGGGTTCAGTGCTCATCCCTGTTTATAGCTAAACAGCCAGCACTGTCTGTGTCTGCAGATGTTTCCGTGGACATGTGGCAGGCATGCCTCAACAGTGGAGTGCACAGAACACTATTTACCTTCCCACCAAAGTGGTCCCTACTTATCTACTTGCAATTTCTTGCTTTTGAACTGTTAGGTTGGCAGGAGCTGGAACAGAGACAGAGCTCAGTCTGTCCTACAGTACCCGAGAATCAAACTCTGACCTTCCAGTCAGTGAGTTCAGTGTCTTAACCACTTGAGCCACCACAGCCCCTGTAAGGACTTCCTCACAAAAGTGAGAAGGCATTTTCTACTCCGGCTGCATTTTGCAGAAGCGTACAAAAGCTCCCCCAAGCAAGGGGGGGATTGCAGACATGTCACCTCCCCCCTTTCAGGCTGTCAATTATGTCCATGGATGATTGACTTTAGGGGGGAATCATGCACTCCAACAAGGAAGAGCGGCTGTTCATGAAGTCACCTGGGAGTCCTGCCAAGAGAAAGGGTATGGTCTGTTTTCTATAATATGATTTGGTGTTAATATGAGAGCTAGTTAAACACAGGGACAACGACAATCCTTATTTACTTAACAGTCGTGATTTAATTTGCCTCTGTATTTTACAGTATTTCTGTGTTTCCATCTTAATTGAAATAAGCTAAGTGTCTGCTTTAAAGTTTATGTGTCTGAGAATGCTTACTCATTTCTGGGTTTGGGTATAGAGCCATGGTACGGGGGGCAATTTGATTTTTAAGAGGGGGCAATTTGAGAATGACCTATTATGTTTGAAAGCTTATTTAGACCAAGTTAAGGCCTTTTAGGCTTCCTTTGTGTGAACAGGAGTTCACTTTTTGAATAATAAGATTATATGTCACAGGGGGGCATCAGGATTTTAGAGATGCTTAGGTGGGGCATGGCTCAAAAAAGTTTGGGAACCACTGGTATAGAGGCTTCATCTGCCTTCCCTCAAAAACAAAAGTAACTGCAGTTATGTCATTTTAGTGTTTTTCTCTCTGTGTCAATGTCATTGAAACTTCAAAACATGAAGTCAGGTCAGGCTCACTGAAACTCTGAAGCCTGTTTAACAATTTCTTAATCAATTTTTTAGCTAGAAAAGCTTTTGACTCAATGTAAAGCCAGCGTTCTCAACCTTTTTAAGCTAGGGACCAGGTCACGCTCCTTCAGATATCTTTGGGGGCTCGACAGCCATTTTGCTCTTCCTGCACCACATGGCAATTCCTGGGGTGGTGGGGACAGCCACATGAAATGGTGCCATGGGCCACAACCAGCCCACAGGCCGCAGGCTGAGAATACTTGATGTAAAGTCTTAGGAAATTGTGATGTTTTAAAATAAGACAAACTTGATACAGTTGTACCTCGCTTAAAGAGCATAATGCGTTCCACAGGATTGCTCTTTAAGCGAGTTTGCTCTTTAAGCGAAACACCATTGTAAGTGACCAATTGTGTGTGGGGGGATTGGAAACCCCGATTTATTTGTTAAGTGAGTTTTTGGTTGGTTTTATTTGTTAAGCAAAGCAAACATTCAGAGAAAATTCTGCTCTTTAAGTGAGTTACTCTTTAAGCGAAATGCTCTTTATTTTTTATTTATTTATTTATTTGCATTTAATATCCCGCCCCAATCGGGCGAACCCGACTCTGGGCGGCTTACAGCATAGCTCATAATATATATGGCCTTAAAATTCATAAAATTCATAAGAATTCATAAAAAATTTAAAACGTTAAACAGTAAAAACGGATAGAAACCCATAATAACAGCTACCAGATGGGGGCGGATGGCTGCTCTTAAATTAGCCATCCCGTATGGGAACCTGCATTGCTATGTCCCCATACTTGACCCGCCAGCCATGTCTTCAGGCCCTTTCGAAAGGGCAGAAGCTCCGTCTGCAGGCGCAGCTCTGTCGGAAGGAGGTTCCAAAGGGCCGGGGCGAACACAGAGAAGGCTCTCTTCCTGGTGCTCGTGAGGCGAGCCTCCCTGGCCGATGGAGTAACAAGAGAGCCCCTCCGGTCCGCCCTGGTGGGACGGGCAGACATTCTTAGGGTGACGCGGTCTCTTAGGTATCCTGGCCCACTACCATGTAGGGCTTTAAAGGTAATGACCAGCACCTTGAATTGCACCCGGAGGCAAACTGGCAACCAGTGCAGCTCCCGGAGCAGTGGTGAGGCCCGAGCATAACGCCCGCACCCCATCACTACCCGGGCTGCCGCATTCTGGACCAGCTGAAGCCTCCGAATGGTCGCCAAGGGCAGCCCCATGTAGAGCGCATTACAGTAATCAAGTCTGGAGGTGACCAAAGCATGCGTGACCATGAGCAAGGCATCCCGGCCTAGGAGGGGGCGTAACTGGCGTATTACACGAAGTTGTGCAAAAGCCCTCCTGGCCACGGCTGCCACCTGCTCATTGAACAGTAGCCGTGAGTCCAGGAGGACCCCCAGATTACGCACCGGGTCTGTTTGGGGCAAAACTGCCCCATCCAGAACCAAAGCTGGTAACTCCCGTGTTAGCGCAGGGCCCCTTACCCATAGCCACTCAGTCTTGCCGGGATTCAGCTGTAGCCCGTTTTCCCCCATCCAGACCTTAACAGCCTCCAGGCACCTGGAAAGGACTTCCACTGCACCGCCTGGGTCCCCACGGGCTGAGATGTACAACTGGGTATCATCAGCATACTGATGATACCTTACCCCGTGGGAACGGATGATCTCACCCAGCGGCTTCATATAGATGTTAAATAGGAGAGGAGAAAGTACCGAGCCCTGAGTGGTGGTTATGCGAGGTTTGACTGTACGTATATTCCTGTACTAATTTATGTTTTAAATGTGTCTCACTTGTTTTCACCAGTGAAGGGGCATCAGAAGCCCACTTATTCTTACACAATTTTCAAGTTAGTGTGAAGCTCATCACACAAGTAACAAGCTATCAAATACAAATATATTAGTAAACTTATTAATTCATATCTGCCTTGATTGTTTTTCTCCCTGTTATAATATTAAAGCCTTAACACTACAAGTGCATTATTGCAGTAAGTGCTAGTATTAATTAACTTTGTAATTCTGAAGTGTGCCTCAAAATATTATATTGGTAAAGTTACAAGTCTTTGTTATTTTGTTGCTGATAGAGATGTTAAGTAATTTTGTTACACTTTCATTAAGTTAGTGATTGTATTATAATTTCATATATTCTTGCTATAATAAATTGGTCAATTAACTTACTCAGGTTACTCATATGCTTATCAGAACTGTGAATTAGAAACTTTTGTTATGTTTTGTTTAATGTGAAGAGAAATGAACCTTCTTTCAACCCATCTTCTCTTTTTATTTATATGACATCGATTCTTTCTTTCTATGAGTCATGGACCTCATGTAGAGACTGCCATCAGCTTGGCTGTTTTATCTTCTTCTTTTTGGAATTTTGTAGATGTGTATTTTAAAAACTGTGTGTGCTTCTGTTGATGGGTGGGGGTTTCTTTTAATACTATCTGTTGTAAACCACCCAGGATAAAGTTCTTCATTAAATGGGCAGTACTGTATAAAGAAATTTTAAAAATATCCTGGATGGAAGGCACAGTAGGTAGACCCAGATCATATCTGAGGAGTAACAATTATTTCTTCCCACCCCTCAAAAGAAAGAATGTTTGCTAGAGGAACCTGGGGTTTGTAGTCTAAACTAGTATGATTTCCAAGCTCTGGGAAGCATGAAATAACATGAGGTAGGTAACATGAGCAAACTATATTAATAGCAAAATTGGTATCAAAAGGCCCTGATGCAAGGAAAGATCAAAGGCAAAAGGAGAAGGGGGCAGCAGAAGATGAAATGGCTAGATGGCATTATTGGCGCAGTGGGCATAGGCCTCGGCAGACTATGGAGGATGGCAGAGGAGCCTGGCATATGGTGGTCCATGGGGTTGCAAAGGTTCAGACTTGACTGTGCAACTGAACAGCAAACAGCAACAACAAAAACAAACCTGGTATATTTTCAGGGTCTCATCCTACATCCATTTTAAAAATGGGATTCAGTCCCTATGCCCCAAAGAGCTGTTTTTGTGCTTTCAGAACTATGGTACCTCCATAAATAATACACCATTTAACAATTGCATGTCTCTTCACTCAAGCAAATAACCATGAGTTAACCTGATTGAATTGCTCTGTATGGAGCAAGTTGAAAGCCTGTTTGATGTAGGAAACTCTCACACACCATCCCCAATTTGGCTTGTAAAGTGTCTTGTCTCTACAGGATGCCAATATTTCCTGATGGTGCTTTAAAAAAAAATCAGATCTTAAAAGCTCTGACAGGGTGGTAGTTTACATCAAATAGAAGACAATGCAATTTGGACCAAGAGTCTTCATTTGCTGCTTAATACCCTGTTGCTAGACTTCTAAAGGCTGCTGAGAAATAAGTGCAACCCTACTGATTTGGGATTTCCTTCAATTATATTTTTCTTTGCCCAAACTTTCCTTTACAGGAAAATGCCAGAGATTAAAATCAAGAACCCCAACACAGAAAATATGGCTCTTTCAACTCCAATCAGATCTTCAGAAATTTGTTGTGTTCTTTTGTGATTTGTTGGACAGGTGCTTTTTACCCTTTGGGTTTTTTCAAAAGCTATTTTAGACTTTGCCTTACCTTCAAATAACCTAATTTTCTTCTGCCTCAGATTGTCAGATTGTCATTTAATTTCTATATCAGTTTGCTTCTTTTTTCTCTCTGTTCCACTCCACCCACTCTTCTACTTCTGGAAAAAGAAATTTTCACAGAAAATGCCATCCGGCATTCACTTCATTCTGGACTGGAAACATGCCACCATTATGCCAGCAGAATACCCACCCAATCACTGGATGTTGATTTCAGGAGATGTGAATAAGCACAGCCATAAATAGGAAAATAGAAATTAGCCTAAAACAATGGTTATGGGTTGGAGTAAACTAGGAAGTGAAATCAAAGTGCACTGTGACATGAAGCTCACTGATTGACCGTGAGCCTAACCTACCTCACAGGGTTGATATGGAGCTAAATATGGAAGGTGGCATATTTCTATAAGGAGCTTTATTAGAGAGTAAATGGCATATGCGAAGGTAGTCCCATCCCAAGATCTGGGGAGCCCCTCTTACAACCCCACACAGAATGCTTTTCAGCTCCTGATAAACTCCTCAGGTCACCTGCACCACTCTTTAGGCTGAGAGGAAAGCAGGCACTCCCCAACTCCTTGAGTGAGACCAGGAGTAGGAGAAAAGAAAGAAGAAGAAACAAACAAGGTGCATTCCTCTTACATTTCACTGCTTCTTTGGTAACTGTCTTTCAAGCACAAAAACACCACCACCAATGTCTTGGCAAGGCATAACAAGGCTACTGGGATTTAGTGTTCTCAGAATTTATTAAGGACACTTCAGGGAAACAACTGTAGGCTTGCACACAAATATGTATCAAAGCAAAAAATAAAGGTAAAAGCATAAGCTTGACATATTGTGCAGACACACACACCAAAACAAAACAGATCCACTAAAGGGGACTCCAAGGGTGGAAACACGACCAAATTAGCAAATTACTGAGCCTAGCCTTGAACCAACTAAACCACCTCATGTTATTCCCAGTGGTCACCAGTGAGTCACTTGGTGCTAAGGCAGTCAGTCATCTTTGGGGTATCCTCACCACTCTTCCCAGCAACAGATTGGCTTTGGGGAAATAGACAATGCAGAACAAGCTCAAAATATATTATTAACTGTAAAGTAGAATCATATTAAAACAAAACAAAATCCAGAGGGGTTTGTTAATCTGCAGTCTACTGTGGCAAAAAGAGCAGAGAAGAGTAGCATTCTAAAGGCTGGAATTTGTCAGCATGTTTAATAAGCTTATCTGTTGCAATTGTTCACAACCACTCAGGTTATGAAAAGGACTACAGAGGTGCTGATAGAATGAAGTTGTTGTGTGGTTGCTGCCACTGCTGTGGGAGGGTGTTGTTGTCATTTTAATTTCCCCATGCTGTAAATGATGTGGATTGTTTGGGAAGCAATTTGACAAGTTTCATAGTTGGGAACAACAATGTCAGACAAACAAACAAAAGAAGATAATAAAGGTATTTTTACACACGCACGCACGCACGCACGCACGCACGCACACGCGCGCACGCACGCACACCATAGACCTGGTGAAAAGAGGGAACCAAAGCACATCAATGGAGACATCAATGAAGGTAGGTTTTTAAAAAATCAACCTCTCTGCTGTGTATTAATAGAACGGTGCTTCTGTTGTTGCCATAAGCGACAGCAACAATTCCCAGTAGAATTCAGCAGAACTCTCAATATAAATAATACCTAGCACAGCTTTGTTATCTGACTAGCTTGAGCAGAGAGATCAGAATTTCCCTGAAGCTATAAAGAGGAGGATTCAGATCATGGAGATCTATCCTGGTAGGTGACAAAGAATGAAATGGTACCACTTGGTAAGGGAAGTACAGAGGAAAGGAGGTTACTTTCTAAGTCTTTCATCAGTCATTGTCTAAATATTCTTATTCCCCCAACCCACCATTCATTTCACCTGGAAATTTGCTATACTGTATATGTTTTTAAAAGTGAAAAATAAGTTTTTTGAAATGTTAACAATATAGATAATACAGCTAGTTTACACAACTCAGGAATAAGTCAAGAGCAGGAAGCTTTCTGATACAGTATTGTCTCCTGCCTGACATGCTTATACGGGAAGAGCACAAACACTTTTTGCTAGCAGCAATCATATTAATCATGTACTGTAGTTGCTGTTTGAAGCAGGAGAATGCATACAATGTGTTGAAGCCATTCATAAGCCATTCATAACACGGCTTCAGTAGCACCATCTTAATTTTTTTTAAAGTAAGCTTCTAAGCTCCATTCTATCATCAGACTGATATGCCAATTGAGAGCCCAGATAAGAGAAAGGTGCTTATTTTGGTTAAAGGCAATACAGGAACATTATCTTTTGAGAATTTAATCATTTTTATTCAGTTTGACAGAAAAGAAATTGCCTTCAAAAAAATGTCAACGGAAGAAAATTTTCAGAGAAGTGTTCCTGGGTTAGGTTGAGCTTTCTTGTGCTTTTCAATCATATTCATGAATTGCCAGAGGACTACTCTGAGTACTCTAAATTCTGTATCTTTCTTCTTCAGGTGTCGTATCCATTCCAGATATTGGCTAACATCATGGTGATAATCTGTGTCTTTCACTGTACAATAATCTCTATGACAGTCAGTAGCTTTCCCAGCTTCCCACATTTTATCTTAAACTACTAGAGGGGCTAGAACAGGGGTTCCCAACCTATGTCTTGTGGGAATAATCTGGCCCATGGAGCTCATTAATATGGCCCACAGTGGCCACCTCGGCACCTCCAGAAGCTATCACCACCACCAGAAGTCCCAGTACACCATTTACCATGGTGATGGTGGCAGCAATCACACCATTTTTAGGCTTCACGTGCAGCCTCCACCGTTTCCCAGGGCAGTGGGAGACTTTTTGGAGCATTTTCCTCCATTTTGGGATTTATTTATTTATTGCCACATTTCTGCTACGTTTTGGCAGCTAAACCACGGTGTTTAGGGACTTCTGGTGCCGGGCAGAGCTTCTGGCAGTGCCTCGGTTCCCGGCGCGGAACCGGGAAATCCCCAAAAGCTAGCTTCACATTAATTTTGGCAGTTTAACATCAAACCTAGAGACAGAGGGAGAAGGAGAAGAAAAATAATTGTTATTACCATTGCTGCCACTTAGGGATAGCAATGCAAAAAATAATCTTTTTGAAAGCTACAAATCCCAACTGGAAAAATTGTTCTAGAGAAATTTTATGAATGTGTTCTAACCGTGTGTGTGTGCACGTGCGTGCGTGCGTGTGTGGATGTGTGCAAGCAAAAGATTCAAAATATAGTCCATAGTCACGATAAACTGTATACTATAAGTGAAGCCAACTCAATCTGCTTCTTTAAATACCTGAGCTGCAATCACACTGCATGCTATTGCCTGAGCCATCAACAAAATACTATTCTCTCACAAAGTGCCAATAAAAAAATCAACATAACTGCTTGAGTCCAGGATTATTTCCAGATGGCCACAGGCTGTGAGATACCATTGATTTAATGTACCCCATGAGTGAACTTTTAAAAGTAGTTTGCTTAGCCATGAAAAACAGAATAGCAATTATTGTGTGTGTGTGTGCGCACACACACACACACGCACGCACGCATGCACATGCATGTGTAAAAAGTTTTGATTTATTTATGTATTGCATTTCTATCCTACCCATTTAAAAAATCTATACAATAAGAATTTTTTAAAAAAGAATAAGCAAACTGAATAAATTACAAATAACAACAAAACAAACATGATGCCCCTCATCAAAAAAAAACCCAACAACAATATGGATTCAATATGCAGATATAATAACCACAGTTAGAAGTTGCCATGAACTTGGAAAACATTACTTTAATTTAAATTAATCTTTGTCATTACTTGGTAGGAGAAACTGGTTTTCTCCATGCTGTTTGTACAGGGATTTCCTGGAGAGTGTTACCTCACCAGAATTAATGCTCCTAGAGGTTTAGAGAGTCATGAGAGGAACAATTCCCCAGAACTCAACACACCTGTTCACACTTCAAATTTCATAGCCTTTTGAACTTGTAAGGTTATGCATCCACAGGAGAGAGAGGGTGTGAATGGAAGATGACCTTGGGAACTTTGCCAAGTAGTTTCTACCTCAGATCTAATCTCAAGGACACCTCTAGATTCCTTAGATGGGAGAAAGAGGGACATTTTAGCATAAAAAGACTGGGGTTTGCGAGTTAGAGAGAGGTTTCATTGGATGCAGCGGAGTGCTTTGAAGTTGGAACCATCGCCAGGAGAATCAGAGCTAGAACTTTGAAATGGGTCCACAGCGAGACCATTTCTTAGAGGAGGTAGAATGGAACTGGGTTTTCAGACTGAGTGCATTTCTCGCCAAGGTGATACTTAGCTGAAACTCAAACAATATCCAGACTTAGAATTTCTAGGATAGTTTAGGTCCACTCTTAGAACTTAATGCGTTTTCTTGTTTTGAGTTAAGTTTTGTGAACTTAGGTAGGTAGAGATAAGGACCCAGGAATTGATTCACTATTTTTCTTTTAATTTATTTAATCATATCAGGGATTCCCCTAGCGATATGTGTGGCTGGATAGCAGAGTAGCACTTTTAAGCTCTTACGCAGCGAAAGCCTTAGTGCAATAACACACACACATATGCCTTCAGTGGAAAGGTGCGCTTTACTTACAGTGAGGGGAAGACAGACATACACAGGACTATTTACAACAGTCTCTCTCTCTCCAAGCCCCACAGTAGGTAGACAGCTTGGATTCCTCTGTTGGCTCCAACTCCAGGAGCACTCAAAAAGTCCTGGTGATCCTTTAGCAGTTCTTTCTTCTCAGTTGAAGAAAAGCTCTCAACAGCATCACCTCCTTCAGTGTCTCAGTCCTTCTCAGTATATAGACTCCTTCAGAATAGCAACCTCCTCACAGATAATCTCCTCCAGAATAATAGCCTCCTCCAGTATGAAAACCTCCTCCATAGACCCTTCCCAGAGGGCCACAGTTATACCCCAGTGTTGCTGGGCAGATTCTCTAATCAGCCACAGCTGGGCTGTTACAGGAGCACATGGACACAGCATGCACAGCCTGGCCATCAGTTTGAGGCTCTATTATGAACACCTGTGTTCAGAACACATGGAGGGCCTTAAAGTTGTACTATTCCACTGGGCAGCAATCTTTGTACAATACCCCCAAATGAAAAATGTCCTAACATGCTCCTCCTATTGTACAAGATGGATGCCACAATATACAGATCAGAATACAGAAGCAATATATACATATACACAGTTGCAGTACAACATTCTTTACAGTACACTCAGTATCAGTATTTACAAACAACATCAGCTTACAGTCTTCACATGCCTTTTGGCACCAGGAGGAAACAGTTATTACTTTTTCTTGCACCTTTGGAATACCTTGGTCTCCTAGACCCACATACCCTATGCCTTTCAGATTCTGGCATACGCTCAGACAGGTCCCGAGGTGGGAGTACCTCCCTGTCTCATTCTGCCTGCAGTGCACCCAACTTTGCACCTGGCAATGCAGTTTCCTCAGTAGGGGTTTCTGGCTTTGCTTTATCCATTAACGCCACAGTGGCCTGATATCTATCAGGTGGCCTTCTAGTCCGACTGGACCTACGAGGCAGGACTCTCTCAGTGGTATCTCCCTCAGACTTCCCAGAAATGTCAGACTTCTCTGACTCACCACTTATCTCTTCCTTTACCCCAGCTTCCCCATCAGTGGGGCTTTTGCTAACATGCTTTCTTCTGCTGGGTAGGGAGACAGGCTTCTCTGCCCCCTCCTCCTCAAACAGGAGACCAGGAATGTGGACACTTTCCACATGTTCCCATCGGGAGTGCTCCAGGAACTTGGCAGTCTTACTCCTTGTAACTTGGTTGGATCCTGGCATCCAAAACCTATACTCCCTCTGGTTTGCCTCATACCCTATGAAGATCAGTTTGCGAGGGCGAGGCTGCCCTGTGCTGCGTACCCAGGCAGGAGAGCCAAAGACTCGAAGATAGCCCAAGTTTGGCTTCCTTCCATGCCACCTGCTTGCAGGGATGTCACCAATCCCAGAATGATACACGTTGTTTAGCAGATGGTTTGCACACTTCATAGCCTCTGCCCAGAGTGTGCAAGGCAGACCTGCATCACTTAGCATAGCCCTTGTCATGGCCTGGAGAGTTTGACCTCTTCCCTCTACAGTTGAGTTATGCTGAGGTCTGTGGTGGACTATCCCATGCCTACCCAGGAATTCAGTACTGGCTTTATTTGAGAACAGTGTCCCATCAGTCATTAGGGTCTTTACCTGTGTGTTTGCCTTGTTCTGGGCGAACCTTACCCATCTGGTTAAAGTTGAGCAGATCTCACCCTTGGACCTTAGCAAATACACAAACCCATAACTTGTGTGGTGATCTACAATGTACAGGGCATACCTTGAGCCACCAGGGCTTGGGCTCATAGGACCTATTAATTCAGCAGACACCACCTCTAAGGGCTGGGTAGTGCTAAAACCACCCACTCTACTTGCAGGAGTGACCATAGACTTCTCCTCGTTACAAGGTTTACAGCTCAGAAATTTGCTGCATGGTTTCACTGCTATGCCCTCAGTCAGATCAATGGTCCTTCTCAAGTCTCGGAAATTTACATGTCCCAGCCGTCTGTGCATTAAGTGTATGCATTTGTCATGGGGGAGCTTGTTGCTAAAACCTTTATCAGCCAGATTCGCACTCAGTGCATGGGAGCCTAACACAAACAGATCATTGTGTAGGGGCACAGTTAACTCCTTTTCTCGTCCCTTAATGACACATTCCTTCCCCTGGAATGTCACTGAGTAACCTCTTTTCAGTAGGGTCCTAACAGATAGCAAATTATACTTCATCTCAGGGACATAAAGCATTTCTAGCTCTTCACCCAGAGCTTCACATCTTACCTGGCCTTTACCCACTGCATAGACTCGTGACCCATTAGCTAGCGTGACAGTCTGGTTTGTTTTAGACATTTCAGTAAACATTTTCCTATTTTTACAAATGGAAAAAGATGCACCAGAATCAATTAACCAGGTGCCAGGTTCAACATCAGTAAAAGCAGCAACAGAGAGATTAGCTTTTCTATATGTCTTGTCCTTATCTGGGCTCGACCTTGCCTTACAGAACTTGGCAATATGCCCAGACTTCTGACATCTAAAACATCTCTTTGCTACACACACAGTGGGAGGAGGGGGTGATTTGCTTCTACCACTTTCAAGAAGAACTTCTGGTTTTCTGAATTCTTTCAGAGAACCCCTTAATCTGTCTTGTTCCAGTAAGCGACCTTGGACCCCCTGGAAATTTAACTCACTCCTGGGCAAAATGTCCAAGGACGAAACATAACCATCATACTCTTCTGACAAAGATGAAAGGAGAATATATGCCTTTTGTTCTTCAGTAAAGAACAAGTTTGTTTCAGCAAGACGCTGTAGCAAATCACTAATTGAATGGAGGTGCTGAACCATATCTCCACCAGGCTGGAGGCGTAACCTAAACAAACGTCTGGTGAGAGATATTTGGGAACCGACTGAGTCCCTTACATACAATTGCTTAAACCTCTGCCAACATGCGGCAGCTGAATTCTCCCCTCTCAGATATGTTAACTGACTCTCTGCTACAGTTAACCCAATAATTGCCAAAGCCCTCTGATTATCATACTCAAGTCTGTCCCTTTTGTCAGTGTCCTCTTCATCCAAGGCTTCTAGCTTCTGGGGATTCTCAACAATGTCCCAGAGCCCTTCCTTGCGCAGAAGCAGACTGCACTTGGTTGACCACGTCTGGTAGTTGGTGCCATCAAGCAGGGGCACCAGTGAGAGACTGGAAACAGCCATTCTTCCCTCACTTGCAGACTCACAAAACATGCAGCTGGCAGGGACACTCGAAGCGAAGTGGACATCTTCTGGACCTCTGTTGGGGCGTCTGGTTGCATGGGGGCGATGTCCTGCAGGCGATGAGTCCTCCAGGGAACACAGCTCCTCCGAACGCTGATCAGGGCTCCACAGCTCCAGTCCAGGCACACAGCACTTCTGGGCTTGACAGGCGAAGACTCACGGGCACAGTTAGGGCGTCGGGCGTAGCTGTTAGGCGCACCCTGGGCCCATAACCCGATATCAGGGATTTCCCTAGCGATATGTGTGGCTGGATAGCAGAGTAGCACTTTTAAGCTCTTACGCAGCGAAAGCCTTAGTGCAATAACACACACACATATGCCTTCAGTGGAAAGGTGCGCTTTACTTACAGTGAGGGGAAGACAGACATACACAGGACTATTTACAACAGTCTCTCTCTCTCCAAACCCCACAGTAGGTAGACAGCTTGGAGTCCTCTGTTGGCTCCAACTCCAGGAGCACTCAAAAAGTCCTGGTGATCCTTTAGCAGTTCTTTCTTCTCAGTTGAAGAAAAGCTCTCAACAGCATCACCTCCTTCAGTGTCTCAGTCCTTCTCAGTATATAGACTCCTTCAGAATAGCAACCTCCTCACAGATAATCTCCTCCAGAATAATAGCCTCCTCCAGTATGAAAACCTCCTCCATAGACCCTTCCCAGAGGGCCACAGTTATACCCCAGTGTTGCTGGGCAGATTCTCTAATCAGCCACAGCTGGGCTGTTACAGGAGCACATGGACACGGCATGCACAGCCTGGCCATCAGTTTGAGGCTCTATTATGAACACCTGTGTTCAGAACACATGGAGGGCCTTAAAGTTGTACTATTCCACTGGGCAGCAATCTTTGTACAATACCCCCAAATGAAAAATGTCCTAACAAATCAGATTAGTGGTTAGCAACTGCTATGCTTTGTCAGTGGATACTTTAATTGGATTTATCGAATTTCCTTTGGTTCTTATCGCAATAAAAGGAGGGAAGCCCAGCTGGGGTTCTTTTCCCCAAAAAGACAATTGGAGGTATTGTTTTGTGAACCTGCTTTATTGTTTCAACGTAGATGTTATCACGCTACTGTTGTAAAACTCCCATTGTATGTCCTTGGAGATCACCCAGGAGGAGGGGAGATAAAAGGAAAAACTCAGGCTGGAGGAGTCATTCTCAGAGCAGAGTAAGGAGGACAATTTGTGGGAGTATTTCACAGCCCTAGAGCCTGAGAGGAGGAATTGGTATCAAAGCCTAGTAAGTCTAGGAACACCTGGTTTCTCACCCCCTCAGCCTGTTAAATTCCATGTTTTGACTCAGACAAGGTGGCGACAGAAGTCACCATGCACATTAAAGCCAATCCACGAGCTCAGAGAATGCAAGCAATGAAGTTTTCCTAAGATAGTAGCACTCAAAGGTGCAGGTGATAGATTTGTTATAGAAGTTAAGATCAGAAGAAATAAAAAAAAGAGAGGGAGTGAAGCTAATGTTACATCAGGTCCAAATTTCCTTCACCTCAGGGACCAAGCCATTAGGCCAACAGAAAGAAAGGGCTAAGGTGAGGTTGTTTGTGAGTAATTTTCTGTATCTCTAGAATAGGAAGTCTTTGCATTCAGCACAAATTCAACTGGCCTACTACTATCAAAGTTGACCTCAACAATCTTGGTTAGTTACAGTTACGCACTTACTCAAGTTAGAAACGGTTCTTTTAAAAGGTCTGCTAAAAGGGACTGGAGTGCCTTTCTTCATCCAGTGTGAGGGCTAACCAAAGATATTTTGCCACCTGAAGCAAAGGACAAGATTCCACATCTTTTCTACTGAAACCAGCTGGAGTGGCAGGTCAATCTGTCTTCAAGACCAGTGGTGGAATAGTGTCTACCACCATTCCTAGACCGCCCACTCCTAGTCCGGGACTCCTTGCTCATGATCACACATGCTTTGGTCACCTCCAGACTTGATTACTGTAATGCGCTCTACATGGGGCTGCCCTTGGTGACCATTCGGAGGCTGCGGCTGGTCCAGAATTCGGCTGCTCGGGTAGTGATGGTGTGCGGGCGTTATGCTCATGCCTCACCGCTGCTTCAGGAGCTGCACTGGTTGCCAGTATGTCTCCAGGTGCAATTCAAGTTGCTGGTTATTACCTTTAAAGCCCTACATGGTAGTGGGCCTTTCGGAAGGGCCTAAAAACCTGGCTGGCAGGGCAAGTGTGGGGCTCCAGGAACATGGTGTCCCATGTTGGGTGGCTGATCTGATGGGACAGCCACACCTCCCTCACTCTTTTAAACTTTTTAAATCTTTTTAAACTTTTTAACCTTTCTAAATATTTTAGATTTTTGTAAATTCATGGTTTAATTCTTTTTTTAATAGACTTTTAAGTAATTTTGAACCTCAAGGTTTTAATTTTTGAATTTATGAATTTTCTGTAAGCCGCCTAGAGTTAGGTTCTCCTGATTGGGGCGGGATAATAAATCTAAATAAATAAATCCCTCAGGCAGCAAGACAGCTGAAGAGGAAGAAGAAAAATTTTGTGACAAAGACAGGCCTGGCCTCCAATAGAAGGGGGAATCTGGGCAATCAAGATAAACAGCTATCAGTCTGCCCTGTTGTATCTACCCCCACCCTGTCCTGCTGGTGCTGAAATAAGAATTGATTGTCAGGAGCTTTCATGGAGAGAAAGAGAAAGTTCCACAAATAGCAAAATTAGCTGTGATCAAATATGTTACTCAAAGCTGTGCCCCATTTTTACTACATTTTAAGCTTCAAGGATGGTGTCCTTCTCAGAACACATTTCCCTGCCTGCCCAACACAGTCCTCCAAAGCCTGGTAACTACATCTGCCTACTCGAAGAGTGGCCAGAAAAACAATACTGTAATTAGAAACCGAGCCTTCTTGGCTATGGTACCCACCCTGTGGGACAAATTGACACAGGCTCCCTCCTTCTCGCTTGGTTGTTTTTTTAAAAAGACTACTGAAACAGAGATAGTCAAGAAAATTTCTTCTGACACCCTTCCCCTCAGGGAGTAACTTGGCTTCTTGTGTTTCTCCTGTTGCCTTAATGTTAAAACATTATGTACATTGTTTTATCTAAATTAGGTTTTATTCCAATGTGATTTTATTGTAGGTGGCTGGTTTTTATGATTGTACATGGGGCCCAGAGTGGTGAATTTCGACTAAATGGACAGACAGACAGACAGACAACTAACTAACTACTTAACAAATTGCTTCCCTGTAAGAAGAAAAGGTGGATGACATGTTTTTGCTCTCATCACCTTGCCTTTCAAATGTAATTTCCAGATCTGCAGTTCACATGAGTAGCATCTCTTTTGGTAGGCCTGCCTTATAATTACATTTCAACCTGATTGCCTCACCTTCATCTGCTTCACCAAAGAAATACTGTAGAATTAATTCTGTTTTCACTGGCTTTTGAACACAAAGAGTCTCCAGCATATGCTTGCTCTCCCCCTCTCTTCCTCCCCAACTCTATTTCCACCAATCCAATATATTTAACCTTACTGAATCACTCTTAAAAATGGATTCCTTTGTATGTCACTCAGAATAGTATCTTGAACCTTTTGACTTGCAGATATGTTCTATTTGTCTGAAAGATACTGATTCTGTAAACCTTGTGCAGAATTTCCATGGAGGCAAATTTGTACTCAACAAATGCTAACATTGTACAGACCTCCACCTTTCTCATGTATGTATGCATACCCAATATGTAAAAGATGCAGTGTTACCAAAAGCTCTAGGGAAGACATTAGCATAGAAGATTGATTCATACATCACAAGAAACATACACAAAAATGACTTTAATTATGTCTTGCCAAATTGAGTGTAATAAAGAAAGTCTCTAAAGCAAATAAAATTTCATGTCTTCTGTCTGAAATTGGTGATCCTAACCATCTATTATGTATGGTATAGCTTACTGAGCTAATTAAACAGGAGGAAATCATTTTTCCCCATCAGCTATGTATTACTAGTTTATGGTGGTAAGCAGTCCTTAAAATAGCTGGATTTTCTTTATAACTATATTTAAAACCCAGCTTCTAGAGTTTTACCACATTGTACTGACAAAATGAGTAATAGAAAGTGAGGAAATAATGTCAGAGCTGTGTAACTAGTCTGCCTATAGGTGGTCATTCAAGGGTCAAGCTTTGTGAGGTAGCTGGAAAACTTACTGGAGCACTTGAAGAATTAGGACAGTATTACAACATCAACTATTTGAAGCCTAATCCAAGCAAGACTCAAGTACCCTGTTTTCCTGAAAATAGGACCTCCTCATATAGTAAGGCACCCCCCTATTTCCCCCCCCCTCGGAAATATAAGCCCCCCCCCCCCGAAAATAAGGCACTCACCTAAATCTTGCCCTGGCAATCCGCTGTATCAGCAATAAATGTGTACTGTATTCTTTGTCATGGAAAAATAAGACATCCCCTGAAAATAAGACCTCGTGCATATTTGGAGTTTTAAAAAATATAAGACAGTGTCTTATTTTCGGGGAAACACGGTATGTGCTTTTTACCTTTGAAACTGAGAGGCAAGGGTTAAGTTGAATGTTACATTCCAAGGGAATCAATTACAGCACTGTTCAACATCAAAATACCTCGGTGTGATGCTTGACTAGATACTCTCTTTTAAGCAGCACTGCCTGAATACCAAAGCCAAAGTTAGTACGAGGAACAACATCATCAGGAAACTCACAAACTATAAATGGGGAACTCAACCATCCATCCTGTGTACATCAGCTTTGGCCCTGAATGGCTCTGTAGCAGAGTATGCTGCTCCAGGATGGAATGCATTCACACATGCTAAAGAAGTTGACGTTGAAGTCACCTACAATTGACTTGAAGTTAATGAAGCCATGTGGATAGTGACAGGATGCCTGAAGGCTACACCTGTTGAAAAGATATACCCTCTTGGTATTGCTCCACGTAAGATCAGGAGAGAAATAGCAGCAGATCCTGAGAGAACTAAGCAAAAGAATGACCCTAGACACCCAGTGAACGGATATGAGCCTCAAATCCATCAGCTCAAATTCAGGAAGCGCTTTATGGCAAGAACAAACATTCTTGAGGATACATAAGAGCAAAACCAAACTAGAAGACGGAGGAAGGAGCTTACTGGACAAGGAACATCATTAAAGGTGGATATAGCTGAATATCTCAATCTCCCCTATGTCACCAGGAGGACCCTGAATAGGCTGAGGATTGGAGTTCCTAAATACAAGACCAATATGCTCAAGTGGGAACTGCTAGTGGACAACAACACACGGAGTCCAGCCCATTTGCTGGTCTGCTGATTGCTGCCAGAGACATGTACTGATGAAGACTTGCATTTGGGCACCAGTGGCGTGCTGGGGTGCCGGGCAATCAGGCAATGTCTTACTCTGCCCAGCAATCTCTTCCCCTGTGGGCGGAATTTTATTTTTATTTTCTTAACCAAAGGGTGGGAAGGACGAAGACAAGCCAGCGCTACACAGGACTTAACTCAAGGGGAAGCAGGGGCGGGATTGCGACACTGGCACAATGGATGCCTTCCTCCTGCTTTGTCTCTGGCCATTATACATGTTCCCACCATCCTTCCTGGGGAATAGAACCCCAACCTTCTGCTTACAAAGCAAAATCTCAACCTCTAAGCCATGACAGTTTCACTACCAATGGAACTGCTTTTGGCAATCTTATAACAGAGAACTCTATGTTAACCAGAGAGGATATCATTGCTTTTAAAATCTGGGCTGTAGAAACCCTAAATGGGAATCAAACTCTGCCTCAGGATAGGCCCTTTGTTTGAAGAAAGGATGCAACATGGAACAGAAATCTTATTATTATTATTTATTATTATAATTGTACAGTCAAGCCTCACATAAAGAGCATCTCACTTAAAGAGTAACTTGCTTAAATAGCAGAATTTTCTCTGAATGTTTGCTTCGCTTAACAAATAAAACCAACCAAAAACTCGCTTAACAAATAAATCGGAGTTCGCAATCCCCCCCTACAATTGGTAATTTACAATAGTGTTTCGCTTAAAGAGCAAACTCGCTTAAAGAGCAATCCTGTGGAATGCATTATGCTCTTTAAGCGAGGTACAACTGTAATTATATTTATAATAACATATTTTTTTAAAAAATTAAGTCCTAAGCGGGAATCAAACTTGGTACATTTTGGGCATAGTCAAAAACACTAACCACTTATTCATTAATGATTTCTCTTTAAACCTGGTTTTTAGAGCAATGATATCCTCTCTGGTTAACATAGAGTCCTCTGTTATAATATTACCAAAAGCAGCTTCTGCTGATAGTGGAGCCACTGTGGCTTATAGGTTGCAATTTTGCCTTGTTAGCAGGAGGTTGTTGGTTTGAATCCCCAGAGGGGAGTTGAAATTAGAAGGTGAGTAGGAACATATATAATTTTTTAGGGGACACCCTAATCACTCCCTGTCTAGTGCCCTTTTAGGCCAGCCAGGATGCCCCTGCTGGGCACCAATGAGGATTTGCATTTGGGCAACGACAAAGTGAAGAAAGTGGCTTCATTTTGGCAGTCCAGGATCTGGTCAGGACACAAAAGAGAGACGGGACAGAGGGCTGGGGCTGTTTGTGTGTGTGTGATTTCCCCACACTGTAAAGGGGAAGGGGAAGAGGGACCGCAGTATAAGAGAAGCAAAAGCCATGTGGATAATAAGCCAGGGAGTTTGGGACAGGGTTTGGCTGGGAAAATGCTAGAGGGACTAAAGATGTGTGCGTGAGGCTTGGTTTTTAAAAAGGGCCATGCAGAAAGCTCACCAACCTGTGGTTATTGCTTGTGGGGCGACAGGGTGCAAAGGGTGCCACTGGTTTGTGTAGGGCTTCGCTAGGAAAAGCAGCATGTTTCACCTCTCAGTAGCCCCTTCCTCTTCTGCCTGGATGGGGTTGGGGGTGTTAGCTAAGGGGGGGCTGATCCCCCCTGGCCACCCTATGGCTTCAGCTCAGAAGAGAGAGATCTTCATCTGACTTTACTTATGAAGAGTGAAGGTTCCCCAGCAAGAATGACCTGAGAATGAGGATATCACAAATCTAACTGAGTGCAGAGTATTCTGTGGCTGCAGCATACTAAATGTTAATTACTCAGTAATCATTCTGCTTTGACCAACTGCCAAAGAAATGCATACTCTATTTCCTGAAAATGAGCATTAACAACACCTGGGACTCTATTAGAAGTAGTTTACAAACAAAACATGCTCTGAATTTTAGAGGGACTATTATTTCCTGTTTGTGGGTATATCTAATGCTACTTGAACACTTCTTACAGGGCAGACTTGATGGTGCAAGAACTAACTAATAAAAGTTCCTCAAGGCATCAGGTTAGAAAGATGAAAATTAAATCCAAGATACAAATCCAGAGGAGCTTTCTCACTTCTTATGCCCAACCTACAGTAGTGTAAGGCAGGTTTCAGTCACCCCATGCCGCAGGCCAAACTCACTGCCCCCCCCAGCTCGGGGGCCCGCCAGGGTAGGAAAATCCTACCTTCGGGCTTCGCTGGGCTAGGATGTGGGGCAGCCACGGGCCTGAGAATCCAACGGTGCGGGCGAGGGTCTGAGGCAGTGTGGCGCAGCCCCAGTGGGGAGCCGACCGTTGGGATCCCAGGCGCATGGCCACCCCACTTCCGAGCCTGGCAGTAGCAGCTCGGACACCTTCAGCAGCAGCGGCACCCAGGAAGGCGGGAAGCAAGGCCAGCAGTAGCCACGGAGCAGCTATGTATTACTTTCAGAAGTTGAATTGAATTAAGGTAACAATGTGTAGTATTATGTTTGCTCAAAACCGACTACACTGGCAGTACTTTAGGAAGAAATTGAAAATGGCATGCACAGCAATACAAGTGGACATACAAGTGTAAACATTTTGGCATCCTCTGTATATGTGACAACAACAACTATTCATTGTCAAATTACTTCACAACTTTTGTGAGGAAGGAAAGGTGGATTATTAATGTATAATTTACTGTGTTCCATGGCCTAGAAGATATCAGGCAAAAAAGGCTCAAGTGTTAGAAGAATCAGGCATTGGGCTCACTGACACTTCCTGGAGACTCTTTCTGGTCCTTGCACATGTTGCTACTTCTGCTTTTCTCCTGCCCTGTCTGACTCAACAAATAATAATATGAGCAAGAAAAAGCAGTAAGTATACATTATGCTCACCTTATTTAATTTATTTATTTAAGCTGAAACCCTCAGGATAGTATAAGTGAATCTATGGCACACGTGACAGAGGTTGCATGCAGAGCCTTCTCTGTGGGCATGCACACTGTCACATGTAAGTTCTGCACTGCCCATGCCAATGCCAGCACCAATGTCTGCACCACTTTCCTCTCTCGCTCAACCAATGGGGAGGTGAGAGGGGAGGCTGGAATCCCGCCCGGGAGGCGTCAGCAGGGATGAGGTGAGGCAGGGGGGCCGAGTGCACCCACAAGAGTCAGGTGTACCCACAGGGATCTGGTGCACCCATGGGGGTGGGCACATGTGACATCACTGGTGCATCTAGAGATTGCTTAATGTATTGTACTGGACCTGTCTCACCTGCCGGTGCTCCCGAGCCTCGCCCCACGCCGGGTTTTAAAGACTGCTGCGGCGGGATATTTTCCCGCCACCTGGATGTTGGAAGAGCTGTGTGAGGAGGACTCTCGTTGGGAGCGCCTGGAGCTGTCTCACTTGCCAGCGCTCCCGAGCCTCGCTGCACGCTGGGCTTAAAAGACTGCTGCTGCAAGTTTGCTGTCATGGCTTCCAGAGCATGTTTGTGCTTAGGGTGAGAGCCCTGATATTTTTGGATCATGTACTGTATTTTCTTTCTTTCTTTCTTTATTATTATTGCATTTTTATATTGTATTGCAGGGACTGCAGTGGCTCAAGTCACTAAGACGCTGACTGGGAAGCGGAAGGTCAGCAGTTCAATTCCCGAGTACTGCAGGACGGAATGAGCTCCCGTCTCTGTCCCAGCTCCTGCCAACCTAGCAGTTCGAAAGCAATAAAAATTGCAAGTAGATAAATAGGGACCACTTCGGTGGGAAGGTAACAGCGTTCCATGCGCTCCGGTGTCTAGTCATGCCTGCCACATGACCATGGAAATGTCTGCAGAAGCAGACAGCGCTGGCTCTTCGGCTTAGAAACAGAGATGAGCACTGACCCCTAAAGTCGGATACGATTGGCTTTCGAGCAAGGGAAACCTTTACCTTTACCTTTATATTGTATTGCATTACTGAGACTGTCATGTATATGTAACCAGAATTGTATTTTTGTAACCTTGTTTTGCAGTGTGGTTTTGTTTTATTGCACTGCTGTATTGTATTGTTATATTTATTGTATTATACTGTATGACCTTTGATTATGCTATATGTTATATTACTTTTGATTGTGTTATATGCATGGTTTCTGTAAACCGCCTTGAGTTGGTTGTACCGAGTAGGGCGGTATATAAATCGAATAAATAATAATAATAATAATCTAGTGTGCGTGCACATACCTACATGACATCACCAGAGGCATGCCAGTGATGTCACATTGGTGCATAGGCACGCACAGTGCCTCCTCCTCCTTGGGCACTTGGTCTCTAAAGGTTCATCATCACTGCCTTAGGATAATATGTAATGGGCTTTAAATCAGAGAAATATTACATGATCAAAAAGCCCATATCACTTGTACATTGCTTCTAGTATAATAACTAGTCTGCAGGATTAGAAACTATTCTTAGTATTTGAATCTTGCTAGTTGAGACAGGATGAATATCAACTTGCATAAAAAATACTGTTTGGTGGTGGTTGTAGACAGGGGTGACTTAGCCCAGCGGTGGGATGGCCCATCGGGAAACCCCAGGCCCCCAGTACCATGGTGCTCTCACTGGGTGTCAATCCAGAGCTGAGCCCGGAACGATTGAGCAAAGGAGAGGGGCTCCATGTTCCTCTGCCTGCCTTTCTCCTCCTGTGCTGCCAAATATAAGATTACAAAAGCAGGTCCATTGACAGTGGAGCCGTCATGACTTAGAGGTTGCAATTTTGCCTTGTAAGCAGGAGGTTGTTGGTTCAAATCCCCAGTGGGGAGTTGAAATTAGAAGGCATGTGGGAACATATGTATTTTGTCAGGGTTAGTCGCCCTCATCACTTCTTGTCCAGTGCCCTTTTAGCTTAGCCAGCATGCAGACACTTCACCATGAGTTAGCCACTCATGGGTATAAGGTGCCATATTGGCTAACTGAGGTAACTTTAAAAGCTCCAGGCCAAATTAGACAAGATGCAACTGTATTGGCATCTGCCTCACATTTTTATCGGTGATACCTCTCTAGTCCTTCTCCTTTACCATGGTCAAAAGAATTTGTATTCCCACTTCCCCAGCACTTTGAACTCTCTTTGGAAAAACAAACAGAAAGAAGAGAAGAACAACTACAAATATATGAATTTGTAATGTAGGTTCATGTATCTGTAATAAGGAACTGCCGGTGGGTGTGGTAAGGGCACTATTGTTTTACATTTTCAATGTACATTTGCTTTACATCTCACATGCAATGCATTTTGTTTGCTTTTCTTAGGTTTTACTCATTTCTTTTATTTGACCGGGTTTTCCTCTTAACATTACAATTTATCCACTTTATATCTTTTAATGTAGTTGCATGAGTTACAAAACAAGGAAGCCATATCCAAGTAATAAGTATCAGAGGTATTTACAATAAAAAATTCCATCTCAAATAAATAAAGCTTTTAAAATGTAGATAGCCATTCATTTGCAAAGACAGCCAGGGTCCTGAGGAGTCAGAAAGAAGGTCACTGAAACTAACTGCCTCAGCCTCAAATTTCCTCTGCAGTTCCGTCAGGTATGGCTACCCTCAGATTTTTGGGCCTAAGTTTGCTGTGCATTTTCTGGGTCTTGGCCTTTGAGCTTGAAGACTCAAGGAATGAAATGCAAATTTGGGAGAATCTATTTCATGACTTCAGAACATGCCATTTGCACTTGCTCAGGAGAGCCATTTACTTTGCCATTATGTTGCTTGCTCAAGAGGTGCTGGTGGTTGAATTCATTAACCTTAAATTGGTAGTATAATCTCTGTCTGTCACATACCTGTTATTTTGCAGTTGCTGCATCAGGATCCAGGCCCAAGTTTGTCCCCTTTTCTTAGGTCTCACCCGTTGGTCCAGAAATCTCAGGGAATAGAATGCTATTCACCTTCAGGTCTCAACTTCCCCAACTTTCTTTCAAAAAAGAAACAAAATAACAAAACTGCTGTGTCGAGTTTGGTAGAGAACTTCACCTCACTCACCAGCCTTCAAGGAAGATCAAACTGCCAGTGTGTCAGCTTTTACACACAGCCTGAGAAAGGGACACCCTTTTGTCCTTCACCCCACGGCATCAAAATGTCATGATCCAACCCTTTTATCTACAAGACTTTGGCCAATCTCTGTTCATACTGCAACTCACACTCCCCAGGTTTATCCCAATGATAATTCTAGGCATCCCATAATCTCAGAGAGAAGATTGAAGGACTGAAGGGAACTTCTTCTTCTTCAAGTGCCATATCCATTCTGGATATTGGCTATCATCATGGCGATAGTCTTCCTGTTCTTAACTCCTCGGAACAATTCTTCCAAGGACATTCCACTCCAGTCTCTCAGGTTTTTCAGCCATGAAGTCAATCTATGTTCAGGGCCTCTCTTCCTAGGGTGCTTTCCTTGCAGAGCGTGTTGGAGTATTCTATACCTTTATGCTGTTCATCATGATATGGCCAAAGTATTGGAGCTTTCTTTGCTTAATGGTTTTAGACAATTCTTGTTCTTTATCCATCTGGCACAACACTTCTACATTAGTCACATGGTCAACCCATGATATCCTTAGCAGCCATCTGTACATTTCAAAAGCTTCAATTCTCTTTCAGGGAACTGCAAAGGAAAAAAGATATAAGAACCATTCCTTCTTCTAACTGTCTTCTGCTTAAAATTGTCAAGATCCCTCCCAAGACTATGTATTTGCAAACATGTAAACATCTGAATGTTTGCCAAAATCAATGGACAATGTTTCATATTTCATAAAGGTGTTCCAGATGGTTTTTTTTAATCTATAGCTGTATAAGGAAAACCCTGCAATTAGCTGAGTTTCCTGAAAAAACATGGTGACATTGTCACATCGATGGAAAGCACAGTAGATTTATCACCCAATGTGTTCAATGCAGTATCTCAATTTAAACTTTCATATGAATAGACCTTAGGCAATACAAACTCCTCTGAATCCAACCTTCCATCAACTAAAACAAACGTTACAAGAGAGATTTCTAAATCAAACTCTACCAATGTGATAAGCTGAAACGGTGGCATTTTTGAGCCAGCTGGCCAGCATTTAACTCTGTTCAAAACTGATGCTAGGATAGCAAGATAACTATTTTGCTAATACTGTATTATTATTTATTCATTGCCATATTTATGTCCTGCTTCATTCTTAACAGTCTGTACAAGACAAGAAAAGAGAATCTGCAGAAATGTAGGTAAAAATGAACAACTGTGCTCCTTTAGTCTAACAGTGTGTAACAGGGGTCAGAAATATTTACCTTTCTGGACAGCAACTCCCAGAGTCCCCCAGCCAATATTGGGAGTTGTAAACTTTTTAAAAGCATTGTTTCTGAACTTTGGCAATTAGCAGGCTCTTACTTGTAAAAGTAGTAAAGCCCATCATTACAGGCCACAAAATCTCAAGATAATAGGCTGTGGCTGGAGATGCTCCAGAAGAGAAGCAATTTTGCATTCAAATATTCTTTATTTGCAGATGTGTTAGATGCTTAAATGTTTTGCCAGCAGTCTCCGCATGATGGATTTAGCTGGCTGTGATACCTGACATTTGATAACTATGTGAATCTACAATCAGAGCTGAATGCAGCCTTCTAGCTATTGTTAAGTGAAGCAGTTCCATTTTCAGCTTGGGAATTTAGGTAGGGAAGCATAATCCTTTTTATTCTTCAAGTTTTCAATCCTTGAAACTTATCCAGAGAAAGGCAGTTCTTTTTGATTGATTTTATTGAAAATTTCAATCAAGTACAGCAGAAAGCTGTAAAAGCTGACAGATAATTATTTAACCATGTATAGTTCTGTAACTGTCCTTGTTCAAAATTACATCTGTCACTGTTCTTCAGATGTGAATGAAATACCATCATGTTTAATAGTCTAGCCCTTCATTTGACATCTTTCCTTCCTTAAGTGTAACAGGCTGAAAAGCATGATTTTGTTTACAGCTTTAGTCAGGCCTCTTTCATCTGTGGTTTGTCCCTGTGTTTCAAGTCTTCATGAACTGACCTACATTGGGAACAACAATCAACTCCAGAGCTTTGATGCTGGATTATGTATCTTAGTTTTAGATTCCACATGAAAAACACAATTTTCTACTCCACAAGTTTAGAGAAAGGCAATGAGAGGAAAATAAACATTTTAAAGTGTGCTTGTTAATTAGAGAAACTCCGTGGTGGGCAGCAAAAATTTTCACTACCACATCGTGGGTGGAGCCTATGTCACGGGCAGAGCCTATGTCATGGGCGGAGCCTACATTGTGGGTGATCTAGTCATGCCTGCCATATAGCCAAGTATAGATCTGCAAACAGGCAAGACTGGGTCTTTGACTGTAAATCGAGATGAGCACTGCACCATAGAGTGAGATATGACTGGCTTTTGAGCAAGGGAGACCTTGAACCACTTGCAGGGACCAAACCTGATGGGGCAAGGCAGGGAGTTAGGCGACCCACCCAATTTTGCTTCCCCCCCCCCATTCGAAGGCCACCCAATTTCACCACCACCCTGCCAAGAGGCCACCCAATTTTGCTCCCCCCTCCCGGGGGAGGGAGTGTAAACCTGTTGCTGCCCACCACTAGAGAAACTACAGCTCAATTGCTAGACTGAGTCAGATATCACCAAAATGAAGGTTATGGAGTACAGGGAACACCACAAAGAAAAATATTTTTCACAAGAGGACATTTTTCATTAATTTGTATATACTGATCTAAACTGATATATGCAAGTGTATAGTAATTATACATTATTACTATAATTCAAGTGGCAATACGTTACTGCTCACCATATCACACAAGATGGTGATTAGATGCAATGCTAGGGACACAGCATTGGGTGACCTATGGGGTTTGAATCTAATGAATAAATAAGGCATGGTGGTTAATAAGTCTCTGAAATCCTCAGAGCCATATATTTCCTGCTTACTGAAAATGAATACTGTATGTAGAAAGATAAATCATTGATGGAAGATCTGTTTAGGCAACACTCAGTTATTTTGGAGGAATGGTCAGGACAGGGCTTTCAGAATGTCCACTTGTGGGAGTGACCTCACATCTGAAGTTAATGCAACATTTGCCTCCAGCGATTCATCAGTAAATATGTCAATGTGCAAGGATTGCATCTTTTCTTATGAAATGACTCACCCACTCCTGGATCATTTTACCTCAAAAATGGGAGAGACATGATTACAAGCATTTACAGTCAAAGCTTCTACTTTCTCTGCTCAGGCAGGAAGACACATAGGTAGGAGAAGGAAAATGGTCTCTTACACATCACCAAATGGAAGGGCAGCTTGTATAAATGGAAAACCATCCTTCCTAAAAAAAGAAAAAAGAAAAATAACATAGGGCTACTCTACGTTGATTCCTCTTTGAAGCTTCCTGAGACTACATTTTTTCCTGACCTTTAGATATTCTTTTCTCTTGAACAAACAAGGGAAATTTTTAACTGGTTGCTATATAAAGAACTGACTCACCACTGAAAACTGATAAAGAAAAGCAATTGATTTTTTTAAAAATTTACTTTACAGTATATCTAATTCTAGGTTGATTTTTTTCTGTGCTGAAAACATGAAAAGGTCCTATGCTGAGCTACACACATGAGAAATGAGAACTGAATTACAACCTAGATGGTAGAACACTGTCTCTTATATTTTGGTTTTTATCCTTTTTTGCTTTCAAGAAAAAGCTGGGGGGAGAGGTCACAATGATAATGAGTCTGTTGAGCCTAAAGGGTAACTTATGGTAGCTTCTTATTTAGATATCTCTTCATGTCATCAATCCTGCTATACTCATAATACATACAAACAAAGTCTTACATCTCATTTCAGACCAAAAAAAAATCCTTCTTTACTGCTGGCCTGTTGAGACACACAACTGACACTGAAAAGGAGGGCAAAGGAAAGGCTGAGGGCAGGTGTGTGCATGTACAATCTAACACTAGCTCATAAGACAAATTTCTATTACTGAATTCTTCAAATATCATATTAATACCTAGTTTGTTTTCAGCATCACTTAAGTAATTCGGGTGGTTATGACCACACACCCCAAAAATAAATTGTTATTCAAGGAAAAGTATGGGTAAGCTTATGTTGGGAGGTCTCTTCAAGATGAGACATTTGTTGCACTTTATTCACTGAATTTTTTAAAGACCCATAAATAGCTCTTAAAACATACTATCTTTAAATGATGGTTGTCATTGTCTGTCATGTCCTAAATTTAAAAGATTATTACACTACCAGACCACCAAATTCCAGGGCAGAGGGCCAAAGCATAGCTCTGGTAAATTCACTGTCCTAGCAGTAGAAAAGATCTGAGAGCGCCTCTGTTGCAGGGCACTTCAGTTATAGAAAAAAATACATCCTGTTGAATGGTTGGTCATCCAGTCTTAGCTTAGGGCTAGGGCACATCCTTTGCATCCAAAGAGTCCCAGGTTTTCTTTCTCTTCACCCTAGCTGAAGGTTAAGATGGAATCCATCCTGATACTTTAGAAAGTTACTGCCAATGAGAGCTGACACAACTAGGCTAGATGGTCCTATGAGGTGCTTTGATATAAGGCAGTTTTCTATGTTCCACAACGCCTTCAACAAAGGAAGGCTGATAACCTGTGAGGCAGCCTGTTCTACTGTTGAACGCAGAATACATTTACAGAGTTTCCCCCATTTTACCATTTAGTCAAGGTTTTATTCTTTGCTATTTACACCTCTTTGCTTTCAGGAGAAACCAAGAACAAGACAGTTGTGTCTTTTGCAGGGGTAACCTACTTCAGAGGGGCTGGGGGAGCAGTTTCCATCCCTGGATCCCATTAGGAGCTGCATCAAATGAACAAACTCTCCCCCCCCCCAAAAAAAAAAAAAAAGAACTGAATTTTGCTAGAAATCTATTTCTGGTTTCATTATCTGCAGGTCTGAGATAATATTGGAGGGCTGGGTTTGCCTCTACTACTTCTAGACATTTCTAGTGAAACATAATACTTTTGCAGCTTTGAGGGGGGGCTTTCAAAGGCCATAAAATATTATGGCAGACATGTATGACAAATATATGACAGCTGCTATCATGTCTTCCCTTATTGCTCTACAAATTCAGCCTCTGAGCTGTCACAGTTGATAATGTTACAATATTTGATAGAGGATATGTAGAGGTATTTAAAATGTGAAAACAGAAAAGCTTTGTGTGTTGGAGTGGTTACAGGTCTATTTTATAAGCCGTACACATAACTGTTATAGGCCTTGTTAAGTTAATCTTTGCCCACTATGAACTGAAAATGTGCCCTAACCTCTACCCCCAAACCTTTAGCATTAGCATGTGAGTAATGCAACTGAACAACAACAAAATGCATTCCAGAGACAGTTGAGCACTGTTTAGCAAGGTACTATTTTTCTACCCAAGGACCTCTAGGTAAGTTTCCATGTTATCATAATAAAGACTGGTGTATTTTATTTGAAAATATCAAGTGCTTGGCATTTAATAAATTTTTTTTACCCCTAGGATTATACTCAGTGCCTGAAAGTGTTTTTTTTTTAAGTAACTTCAATTTATTTTTCTCAAAACACAAAAATAGTGTAACTGGAAAAGTTCTTAAAACATTTGATTTTTTAAATGACCATTTCAGTTTGCAAGATCTAATTTCAGAATGCTTCTTCCTGACATATAATTTCTGGAATTTCAAAAGTTGGTATCTGGGGCTGCTAGATTATGACATTTCCACAACTAGGTTTTTTTTCTCTGGAAGCTTTTTTTAAATTTAGCGTAGGGCACTCAACATTTCAAGCTCAGCCACCACAGTCTGTGAGTGCCTCAATCCAAGAGAAAAACTATGTTGCTGTTCTGCTGCACCAATGAATTGGCTTTAAAAAAACCACACACACAGCCCTGCAACCACATCCATCAGATCCATCCACTGCTGTCTGAAGGTTGCTAGCAAGTATTCCCTTATTGTTCTACAAATTCAGCCTCTGAGATATCGCAGTTAATAACTTTACAATATTTGATAGATGACATATAGTGGTATTTAAAATGTGAAAACAGAAAAGCTTTGTGTGTTGAAATAGATGCAAGCCTATTTTATAAGCTGTACACACTTTCTGATATTTACTTTATTCATATTACTCACAAAAAGTTGATTCTCTGCAAACCCTGCCTCATACATGGCTAGAGAGCAAGATAGAGAACATGACCTCTCTGAAATGTGGAAGTACACACTTCACCCACCTGTTCTTTTCTATTAAATAAGAAATAGGCACATGTACACACACACATTTTAAATACATTATATATAGCATACTATATATATATAAATCATATGTATATAGGTATTTACAGCCAAACACCTCTGTATATCTCTGCCTCACAACTATGTACATGCTGAAGCCAGTCTACCCAAATTGTTGGTGACAGAATTTATGGAGAACTGGGTTGTGGCTCTTCATGCTGTGGATGGCTGGTTAAAACTCCTCTGGCTGGAGCTTTTGAGGCTCAGAACGAATGTGGAGGAGTTACTTTTTTTGCTGATGCTGAGATCGCATCCTTGCCGAGTTTTTAAATACCCTGAGGAGCAGCAGAGAAACCGGTGCAAAAGGTCATGGAAAAGATGACCTGTGAAAAGCATGTAGATCCAAGGGTTGCAACAGCTGTTCAGACTTGCTAGGAGCGTTGTGATTATGAATGGCAAATCTGTGGGAGAGAAAAAAATGGTAAAATGGAAAAGGTCCAGTTGTGAATTGTTAAGCAGTGCAGACTTGCCAAAAAAAGAAAAGAACATCACCCACATCCCACCAGGGCTCTGAAGGTAACAGAAAAACTTGGGAAATGTCTAAAACCTGGGGGGAACTTCAGGGGAAACTTGTAAGCAATTCATATCTTAATAATTGTCCCACTTTCCTTTGTGCAACCACATAAGCCAACATCTGGTAGAGATGAAACCATGTAGCTAAAGTAACAACTTTTGCACATTATATTTCAAGTGCAGGAACATGTCTGTTAATGTATAACAATGACTTCACTCAAAACAGATGTGATGTTTAGATTTTTTTTAAAAAAAATTATTTATTTTGTGCCAGAGGCAGTGAACATCTCTAGGTGACAGAATGCCCCTGGTCAGAGTTTGAATTAAAAGCCCATCCCTTTCATCCCAGCAGCCAGAAATAAAAAAAAAAACACTCAGTATTTTCACATTCTGTCCCAGTCATGGGAAAACAAGAGAATCAATGCTTTGCATTTTCATGGAAAGTTTTCTGGGAAAACTCAAATATTGTTCAACTGCAACCAACAATATTGAAGCAAAGCCTTCCTCCTACTAGTTCTTTTATTTTGTTGTTCAAATCTATCAGATTATTTATCCATTTAAAACATTTAAAAGACAACAATCCAGCATTACTAATGAGAAAAGTTGCAAGGGTACAAGAACACTTTATAAGCCTTACAATCTACCCAACACCAAATCTCAGATCCTGTCCAATAACAATACAGTACTTGAACTATGTGAGGAAGCAGCTTGAAGTTTGGCTATTCAAGGACCACCTGCCTAATTATGAACCTAACCACAGGTTTAAGATCATTGGGGAAGGTTATCAGGAGTGCCATAATCTCCAAAGGCCTGCTTAATGAACATGTGGAAATGGATCTTCTCTCATGTTGCTTTCAAACTGCAGAATGTTTTCCCACTCTCACTCTGCTTTTCGGAATGGCATGCAGAGCCATCTCCTTAAAAGCAACTTTTTGAACTATTAGTCTAGTGGATTAAATTGCTTTCATTATTGTGATTTTAATGGTCTAATTTTATTTCAGCTGCCTTGACTACAATATGCTTCTTCTTCTTTTTTTTTTGTGGAAAGGCAAGAGTATAAATGTAAGAAGTTGAGATGTTGCTAACCTGGCAACCTTAGTTCAGTTTCAAAGTGGACTTGATCCAAGAAAGCTAATATTGAAATATAAGTTAGTCTTTAAAGTGCTACAGCATTTTTGTTTTGTTTATTTTCTGATATGTTTGAAACACAGACTAACACGGCTACAATTTCAAAAATGAACACGCTCAGTTAACCCCATAAGAGCCAGTCTGGATATGCTCCTTGTCTCGTTACAAAGCCTTACAAAGCACTAAGTAAGGTACTGTAAACAACACATACTAATAAGGTGAATAGAAAAAAATCTGTATTTGAACAACCCTACAATAAACTTTTATTGCAAGACCAAAACAGTGTTTTTACTATTTCTCAGAACGTATGACTTCGTTGTTTGCTTGCATTACACTGACAGTATTAAATCACTAATGAGCAATTACAGGATGATCACTTTCCATGGTTTAATGTTCAAGGAAAATAGGCCTCTTGGAATCATTATATGCATGTGCCACAGAGAGAGAGAGAGAGAGAGATTTTTTATAAAGTGGAAGAAGGCACTTTCCTGTCCACTATCCAGGTAAGGCTAGGAGCCATTTTGACAACACAGTTGTATTTTCTGAAAGGTCTGATTTTCCAAATATGCCCACTCAAAAAGCTAATAATGGATACTCATAGCCACAAAGAAAAAAATGGACAAACGATTATATCCTCCAGTAGTACAACAGAACTAAAACCTATTCACAATCAATCAAACTTAAAACTCTTGCTTTTTAAAATTTGTTTATTTCAAAAGTACTGCTGTACAATTTTATTTTTTGCCCCATAACCAGTAACATAAAGAGTATCTGGGGCAGTGAATATCAAGTCTTCCATCACACAGAGGTGGGAAGTTGCAAAGGATTGTTGAAAACTAAATAGTCAGATAAAAAGAGAAGAGCAGAAATTGCACTGTTTGGTTGATTGTAGAAAAAACCTAACAGGTCGACGACACTGCAGAGATCTAAGCAACCAGAGAGTACTGTATTTATTTGCTTCTCTAAAGGAAGAGCACCTCCCAAAAACTTTAACATTCATTTTCCGTATCAGAAAACAAAATAAAATAGACAAAACAAAATAAAAAACACTGTAGCACTTGAGAGACTAATTGCTATATTTTTATTGTTAGCTTTTGTGGATCAAGTCCACTTCTTCAGACAAGGAGTGAAACTTACAGGCATGGTTTTTTATACACCAAATTTAGAGGTCAAGGGGAGAAGGGTGCGGTCAAGCAAGATGACAGACAAGCAAGCACAACAATTCAGCTTCCCACAGCCATCAGCAACAATAGATTGTTCAGATTAGCTCTAAATGTCTCCCTTTCAATCTCAAAGGTGCTGAGAAAGCCCATTCCAATCTCTGATCAACCTTTGACCTGTATGTCAGAAAACAAACAAAAACACTGTGTTTGGTTGCTTCCTGTTTTGCTAAAGAGAATTGGCAGGAAGGTTGTCATTTTGCTTGAGCACACCCTTCTCCCTTTGACCCCCGAATTTGGTGTATAAAAACCATGCCTGTAAGTTTTGCTCCTTGTCTGAAGAAGTGGACTTGATCCAAGAAAGCTAACAATAAAAATATTGCAGTTAGTTTTTAAAGTGCTACAGTGTTTTTTATTTTGTTTTATTTTATTTTATGATATGCCTGAACCACAAACTAACACGGCTATTATTCAAATAATAATAATAATAATCATTTTCCAAACCGAAAATTGTTCTAAAGCAGGACCATGGAGCAAAATCAGACACACTTTCAAAATGAAAGATTAGATCTCAACAAGATTCCCTACTCTTATATGTGACTTAATTCTTCAGAGCTTTAAAAATGAAGGTGATCCATAAATTACTCACACCTCTAAGCAGGTGAAGAGGTGTATGATTTTAAAACTACATTCAAGCCAAAGGAAAAATTCCTAAAACAGAAATGATGGAGTATGTACAAGTGAGTGGAAAATAGGGACCCATGGCCATCCTTGCCAATCTGGGCTGGATGGTGTTGTGTCTGAAAATAGGACTTTGGGTTCTGTGCAATGCAACCTCATGCATCTCAGAGACTCATTTCTTGTACATATTTGCATCACAAATGTCTGGAATTCATTCTGGTCATTTGCACATCTCCAGAAATGAAAACATGCATTACCAAAAGAGAGGACACAACAGTGCTTATTGATTTGTCCAGAAATGTCATGCACTAATTTATATGTGCTGTTAAGTTGCAACCTACTTAAAGGTAAATATCTTCCTTGCTTGAAAGCCAGTCATGTCTGACTCTAGTGGCTGCTGCTCATCTCCGTTTGCAGCCAAAGAGCCAGTACTGTCTGCATCTGCAGACATTTCCCTGGTCGTGTGCTAGGCATGACTAGCCACCAAAGACAATGTTATAGTACTGCTACTCAGAATGTTCCGGGCTTTTGATCCTATGGGCCATTGATACAGTACCTGCAAATGAGAAATTGATCATTAAATGGCAGGGTGGAAAACTGTTTGTTTGATGGGAATGAATGCTGCCTTTCCCTTAATACATGAGAAAAGGAATATGCATATGCAGAATCACCATTGCTGTGGCATCAGATCTGCATGGGAATGCCTTTTAAATATGGATAACTTGTCCTTCTGCTTGTCTCAGGGTGACAAGGTGTGTGACACTCCAGTGACAAGGCTCTGAAAGTCACTCAGACAGACAGCTGGATAGATAATAATTTTACAGTGACCCATAAAGGGAAATACTTTCTATCCCTTGACCCACCAGATACAGATGCACACTACTTAGTTTGGTAATAATAGCTTAAAAAAATATCTCACCCTATTTAGTGACATCCATGCAACAGACCAATGATCACTTCTGATTCTGTCTCCTCCCTTTTTGCATTTTTGAGATCCATGTATAGTATCCCCAGAGTGTCCCAAAAGTAAACAATTGATCTGGATCTTCCCTATTCCTATTGCAAAATTTCTACCACATAATGTAACATTTTATGTTCAAAATATTGAAGACATGGGCATAATATAAAGATTAAGAACAGCATTGCCCCAAATATCCCACTAGGTATGTTCATTTTAGATTTGTCGGCCTACAAATCCTTTCTGAGAGTCCCATGTCCAGGACTCAATCCATATAGATGCTTACAGTGTGCTTAAGTGTCAGCCATCATGCCCTGGACAGACATAATTTCCTCTTTGAAAACATGACTTCACAACTACCATTGGGGTAGCTTCTTTTTCAAACAGGAATCTAGGTCTATCCAAGACATGAAGTCTGGTAGCTGGGCCATCTTGCCAGGTGAGCACAGTTTAGGAGTCTATAAGGTCTGGGTACAGTAGGTGGGTCTCACTGAAAGGAGAATATCCCTAGATCTCACCACATTCAGAGTTATCATCTAACACCCAGTGAAAGAAAGTAGAAGGCAGGTCCAAGACATAAAAAATAATAATCATGATTTCATATGATTTTTGTGTGCAAGCCTTGCCAAACCACCATCAAATCATAGATTCCATATCTGCCAACAGATTACAATAGAAATAAACAGAGATCCTTCAGCTCATAGGTTTGTAGTGGATGCAAGGCAAGGATCCTCATGATTTCTAATGATTTTCAGATGGAATCTTCCCTAAACCCCTTATTAAATCATAGATTCCATCTGTGACCACAGATTACAACACAGGAATCATAGGTGTTATTTGGTGAATAACAAATCAGACACTAAAAACCAAGATTCCATTAACAAAAATGTAAAGCCAGGTGACATGTATGTGTAGAGATCCAGGGAAACAGTTTAATATAAGGAGACAGCTACCCTGTCCAGACAGGGTCTTTATGGTTACACATTTACAGAAAGATTAACATTTTGGAGGAACACAATAGGGACTTTTCCTTATGTTGCTCTCTGAGATCTCTTTTTTATATACCAAATATCTGACCCAGGCCAGCTGCTGATACTTGGAATGCTTTGCCAAGTGAATTGCTCCTCTGGGCACTTTATACATACTATATATACCTTTCTAGCTAATGACTAGGGTCAGCTCTACCATTCATTACACAGAGTGAAGCCACTGCCATGAGCAGCATATATTGTATTTGGTATTATGAAGAGACAGTGAATTTGTACTAATTCATGATGATGTGGATGACTACAATGATTTATACTCAGTGGTGGGTTGTCAAAAATTTTACTACCCCACCGTGATGTCATGGACGTTGTGGGTGGGGCCAACATCATGAAGTCATGATGCCATGGGTGGAGCCAACATCATGACATTGTGGGCAGGACCAAAGTGAAAAAAATAATAAAATAAAATAAAAATACGCACACACACACACACTTCAACCCACCCACCCCAAACACAATCCCGTCACTTACCTAGCTAGGCAGGCAGCAGGCAGTAGGTTGGCAGGCAGGCAAGAACCGCAGTCACGCAAGAGCGTGGCTTGCCCCTGAGCCCTCCGCCAGCCCCACCGATGCATCAGTGGGGCTGGCGGGAGGGTCTGGGACCAAGCTGCGTGCGCACCCGGCTTGCTTCGAACCCTCCACCAGCCCCACCGATGCATTGGTGGGATGGGGGGGGTGTTCCAGGACCAGCCACATGCTGCATGGCTTCCCTCGGAACCCTCCTCCAGCCTCAGCGATGGATCGGTGGGGCTGGGTTTTTTTGGGGGGAAACTACGCGAGTGCGCATGCGTCAAATGGAGTTTTGACGCATGTGCACTTCCGAGCAGCCATTTTGGACTGGCCGGAACTGCAATCCGGAGAGTGACCAGAGAGTTTACTACCCCCCCCTCCGGTCATCCCCTCCGGAGTTTTGCTACTGATTTGACCAAACTAGTCCGAACCGGCAGCAACCCACCACTGCTTATACTCCAGAATGTAAGACAAATGCTTATGACATTTTCTATTGCATGTGTGGCAGAATAATTTGAGTGGTTCTGGAGCTTCTGGATCCTGACTTTAGATAAGGAGAGGACCATTTAGTGCTTTGCTTAAGGCAGCAAGATGTTTCTGGTCAGCTTTGCATAGTACTGTTTAATGAGTCCCCTAAAGATAAGATTCTCAGGATCCAAATCTAGCATTCCCAGCAAAAAATCTACTGAGTACCATTGGACTGAGTCACTATGGGTCCCCTGAGTCCATATTAAGTAGCTTAGTCAGTTGGATAACAGAGTTGGCTTCCCCACTGTGCTTCTGGGAGAGGAGCCAGTTTGTGTGGCCTTGGGCAATCTACCATGGTCCCGAGTGCCCTTGGAAAAGAGCACTGGTAAACCACTTCTGAGTGCTTTGCACTGAGAAAATCTTGAGAAGGGTCACCATGAAGCACAACTAATATGGTGGTACACAGTTGTTATTAAGTCTGTATGTCTTACTCTGAAGGTGAAGAGTGCAGACGTACAGTAACTGTCCTTCTCTTAATTGTTTCAGCTAATTTCTTAAATGGCACTTCAATATCCTCACAATTATCAACCAAGTAAAAATAATTAATTATGAATAGATTTACATACTGTACTTGTAAAAGAAAATAAAACATTAGTAAAGTATCATTTAATGACTATTTTAATAAACCCCAAAACCTGGCCACTGCAATATTTTTCCTCTGGTCAAAAATGGAACTATTCCAGTCAACAGTTATTTTTCTAGGACTGTCAAAAGATTGAAGCACTGTCATGTTACCTCAGCTTGCCCTGCAAATGTGGAGTCATTTATACAAAGTTAGATGAAGCAACAGAAAAAACCATTTATTGTTGGTCTATAACCCAAGGGTTGATATTATCTTTATTGATCATTAAAAGATAAAAAAATGCCTATACCAACTGCCAGGGGAAGAAGCCAGGGCAGGATGAGGACCTTGCCACCCCTCCCCCTGTGCCTACACCAACTGCCAGGGGAAGAAGCCAGGGCAGGATGAGGACCTTGCCGCTCCTCCCCCTGTACCCACCCCAACATATTGTAATATAATGTAATGTATTGTCTGTAAGCCGCCCTGAGTCGCCACGGCGAGTGGGCGGCAATATAAATTTGAACTAATAAATAAATAATAAATAATAATAATAAATAAACTTGTGAATCCTTCAGGACTCTTCCCTAGACTGGCCATGGTTCAACTTGGAAGAGAGCATGGGGAGAAAAATCGGAACCTTGTCCCAGTTGTGATTTTTGGACTTTTCCATTCTCCCTGCCCACAAAGGATTCATAAGTGTGACCTGGAACCACCATCGATCCCTGAGAATTTCAGCCTACTACAGTTTGCCAGTCAACTGGAGTACTGATTATTTGGAAGGAGCAGAAGCTTTTATAGTAGAGGAAGAGCACTTGGTGGAAGAGGAACTCTTTTGATGCAAAATGACAAAAGCCAGAAGTGAAAAGGTTAAGAGAAATAGAACAGGGGCTCGAATGAATGAGAGTGGAGGAAAAAAGAGTGGGAAGAAGAGGAAAAAATGAAAGACAGGGGAGAAAGAGGAGGTGTAAGAGGAAAGGAGAAGGGCAAAGAAGCACTGCCACCTGGATAGCATTACATTTTTAAGCCAAATCCATGCGCTGGACTGGAGAATGGGAGCAAATGTGTATCCCTTTAGAAGTGTCAAGGAAATAGGCAATGGAGAAGGTGGCAGTAAAACCTTGGAATAATAGAAGCATAGAGTAACTAAGTTGGAAGGAACAAATGAGGTCACCAAGTCCAACCCCATGTTCAATGCAGGAATCCAAATCAAAGCAGAGATGAGAGATGTTTGTCCAGTTTTCTCTTGCATGCTTCCAGCGTTGGAACGCTCATCACCAAGCTAATCAGTCCCATTGTCATACTGTTCTAGCAGTTAAGAAAATTTTCCTGATATTCATCTTATATCTGGCTTCCTTTATTCATCCTATACTGTTATCTGGCTCCCTTTAGTTTGAGGCTGTTATTACGCATCCTACTCTCTGGAATGATCAAGAACTGATCCTAACCTTCCTCTTTATCACTGTCTTTTAAGTATTTGAAAAGTGCTATCGTATCCCCTCTCAGACTCTTTTTTGTAAGTATAAACATGTTCATTTATTTCAGTCTCTCCTCACAGGGCTTGGTATCCAGTCCCCAGATCATCTCTGTTTAGACAGGGGAACAGGCTAAATCCAATTTAGCTCTTCCTCTCTCTCCTCAAACAACTACAAAAGCAGTGACTTCAGATCATAAAGGGCATTTTGAACAGACTCTCCATTATTCAGAATGTAATTTGTTCTTGGCTGTAATTTGTTTCAACCTCAGGATGAAGTCCTTGGGCTTCATTGTTCACTCATAGCTTTCCTTTTCTTGATCTAACATTCTCTTTAAAGATGACAAAAGAATGGGTCTGTTGCCCTCAGTATATTACCTATATCTGGCTACTTGAAGGACAAGAAAGAGCAAGAGGACATTCAAGAAAGTCTCTTTTGTTTGCCTGCTGTCCTTGCAACTCTTGAAGAACTTGGCAGGGAAAACCTTTCAAGGGAATATTTTAGTTGGAAACTTCTTATAATTTTTGGCTAATAAAGCAACATATCAGAGGTAAGATAATCTCATTTGCCCTGAGTAACAATCTACAAGCAAAACAACATTCTTCAAGCTGAGACGTACAATACAAAAAGTTCTTAATATCGCTTATCACTCCCATGCCCAATTGAATTTCTTCATCACCTTTCATTTTAGTGTTATCTCTACTAAGAGAAAACAATCATTACTGTTCTCCATTCTCACTTCTCTTTACCCCCTTCCTACTGTTTTCTCCCCTCCTTTCTTTTTTCTATTGCCATTTGCAGGTAAAACAAAGGCACCTATTTGGTCAAATCTATTTTTGCTGTAAGGCATTGTGAAACTTTTTGAACTCTGTGCTGCTGTTTTTTACAAAGAAAAGTCCCTCTGGACTTTTCTAGCAGTGTAGGCACATAATTGTTACACACAGTCTGATTTTTTATTTTAAAAAAACTTTCAGTTTTCCTGAGACATTCGCACTGAAACAAATAGGAAACCTTTCCTGATTTCTGTAATTAGGAAGGAATACTCGATCCTCAGAAATCAGGAAATTAGCTAGTTGTGGTTTTGAACTTAGCATTGGCAATTACACTTATACCACGCCATAGTGCTTAGTGCACACTCTGGGCAGTTCACAAGTTAATTAGCATTTTGTCCCAACATGCTGTTTATTCATTTTACTGAACTCAGAAGGATGAAAGGCCGAGTCAACCTTGATACCTGTCAGGACTGAACCCAGATTGTGAGCAGTTTTGGCTGTAGTACAGATGCCAATTTTTTAATTTTAGGTTGTATTTATTTGGTTGGTTTATTTTTAATGTGTTGTATTTTATGTTATTTTGATATTTGTATGTACACCACCCAGAGCGGGAAATTTCCCAAATGGGTAGTATGAAAATGCAATAAATAAATACATTTTAACCATTGTGCCACAAGGCATGTTCACCAGGCATACACCTAACTGGTTCATAGATGTCAAACCATAGGTCTGCCCAAGTGTGGCTTGGTTTACAGAGGAAACACAATTTGCCTCACAGCTACCCTATGGCTATACCACCCAGCAAAATCATCTTACATTGTTGTATGAAAACACTTGGGTGAAGTAACAGTGGCAGCTGGTAGGCCTCCTGTGCCATCAGTGGTTTATACTCATTACAAACAGACATGACACTGTATCCTGCCTTTCTAAATAAATTTTTGGAAGTAGATAGCAGGGAAAGCAATGTCTCATGAGACATCAGCATCCATTGTTACCTATATTTCCTTCATCACTTTCATATCTGGCACTGAACAAGGGGGCTGAACTTGATGGCCTTGCAGGTCCCTAATACTGATGATGATGATGATGATGATGATGATGATGATGATGATGATGATGATGATGATGATGATGATGATGATGATGATGATGATGATGATGAACATTGACATATCTATACCATTTGTTTACAATTGTATGCCACCCACTCGTGATGCAACTCAGAGTGGCTAACAAAGTATCACATAAACATAAAATACAATAAAGTCCACAAAACACATAGAAAAGTTCTAAGAAATGGCCAGCAAGAAAGTCCAAGGTCCAAGCTGGCTGGGGGGGGGCAATGTCCAGCCCCCCAGCCCCAATGGCCAAGTCCTGGCTTTTCAACACCTGGCCATGGGTTAGGCCCAGGGGATGGGCTTCAGGCATCCTCAGCTGAACGGCGGGTCGTCTTCTGCTGCAGGGAGCCAGCACGGCTTTTCAACCCCCCCGGCATGGGTAAAGCCCGAGGGAGGGGCAGCAGGTGTCCTCAGCCAAACGGCATCCATCCTAGCAATAAGCATTCTGTCTATGGGCTCATCTAGTTAGTGCATGCCAGCATGGTGCATTACTTTAAACTGAGAGAAAGTCATGCAGCTAGGTTATCCTCATCAATGGTGTAATGGTAAATTTGCATGCCATCATCCCTCCTTTAGAAGAAAGCAAATAACCAGACAGCTGGCTTGGTCCATTTCAATAAACGAAGAGAAAGTCTTTAATAAAACTAAAAGCTCCTAACCACCCATGGAGATCAAGCTAACTTCAAATATTTTGCATTACAACAGAGATGCCGTCGCCTTCAGGTCATTTCAGGACTTTAGTTTGGCCAACGACAAAGCCAAGAAAGTGCCTTCATTTTGGCAGTCCAGGATTTGATTGGGACATGAAAGAAGACTTCTGACTTAGGTAAAGGTCTCCCTTGCTCGAAAGCCAGTCGTGTCCTACTCTAGGGGTTGATGCTCATCTCCATTTATAGCCAAAGAGCCAGTGCTGTCTTCTTCTGCAGACATTTCCATGATCATGTGGCAGGCAAGAATAGATACTGGAGTGCATGGAATGCTGTTACCTTTCCCACTGAAGTGGTTCCTATTTATCTAATTGTAATTTCTTGCTTTCGAATTGCTAAGTTGGCAGGAGCTGGGACAGATGACAAGCACTCACTCTGCCATGCAGCACTTGGGTCTCAAAATGCTGACCTGACAACCTTTTTGTCATAAATCTCAGTGTCTAAACCACTAAGCCACAATGACTCTCATGACCCTAATAAGGTTTTAGAGATATAAAAGATGTTCTGAGACAGGCTGACCCACCCCTAGAAGGTTTTCAGGCTCAGGAAAGGATTTGAACCAAGATCTCCTTATTCCTCATATGACACTCTACCCACCATACCAGAGATACTTTGAAAAAATCTGGCTGCTGGAAAATCAAATTCTCTCTACTTAGAGTTGCCATAATTCTCTCCCACAAATCCAGGACAGAAGTATACTTTTTTTAATGTGTTGTTTGTTAAGCACCCAGAGTGGGGAAGACTTCCCAGATGGGCAGAGTACAAGTGGAATAAAATAAATAAATAAATAAATAAAAATGGGCGGGTTATCTACAAAACAGCCTTCGCCCTAATAATCGCTGCTGCTGCTGTTGTGCCACTGGCGAGAGCCGAGCTCAGTCTAATCATGCATATACACACTCTCCTCCAGGCACTCAAGCACTGAAAGCAAGGTGCAGGCAAGACCGAGGGGCAGGTGGCTCTCTCCGGCTTGGTGGCTGGCATGTTTCTTTCCCTTCTCTTCCTCCTTGGGTGCTGCTTTCCCCTGCCAACCTGCAGAGCCACGGCCGAGCAAATGAGAGCTCAACACAAGCAAGGACTAAGAGGGAGGTGCTTCTCACCCTCTCTCCCTCTGTGTGTGCAAGTGAGCAAGTGAAAGCTCAAGATGGGGAGGGACTAAGAGGATGGCGCTTCCCATCCTCTCTCTGTGTGCGTTGCGGCAAGGATCTGGGTGTTATAATATACAAATCAGTAAGTTTTTAAAATCCGGGATTTTAACATTATTTTTATTGAATGAGTCAGGGCAATTTTGTTGATCTTTTATCCAGGACAATCCCAGTTTTCCAGGACATATGGCATCCCTATCTCTACTGTAAGACTTGCAGCTCTGCTCACAGGGAACAAAAAAACCTGCCCCCTCCCCCCGCAAGTTGTATGTAAAACTCTGATACATGGGAAGTCCTGGGACTTCAACCATGCAAGACCTGATTCCATTACCCCAGTGGTCTCCACTCAATGAGCTTTTTTTTTACATTGAATTTGGGATTTCTCTCACCCAAATCCTCCATTCCAACCACTGCA
The DNA here is from genome assembly GCA_030440675.1 of Furcifer pardalis. Classification (NCBI taxonomy): domain Eukaryota; kingdom Metazoa; phylum Chordata; class Lepidosauria; order Squamata; family Chamaeleonidae; genus Furcifer; species Furcifer pardalis. The sequence goes on along the minus strand of CP126893.1, from coordinate 131,063,261 downwards.
ACACATTGACCTCTGTTTCAAATAAGGGATCACACAAGTTTCTTCTCTCCCCTAAAGACCATATGGGAAATCCAATTCTTCCTGCTTTTCCTCCACTTAAACATGTAGTACCTTTATTGATTTTATTATGAACTTCAGTTGTCTAAATTATTGCTGATATATACAGTGAGCACAAATTCTCCATGTCAAGTTCCTAGCTAGAGTTCCACATCCAAGTTTGAAAACCATTGAAGGGCTTCATCTGTGGCACTATGCAGGTCGTCCAATGTGCTTCCAAACACATGTAAAGAACACCTAAATATAATGTGGTCCATGTCTTGGTCTTCTTCTTCTTCACATTCACATTGGGAAGAGGACCTCCATCCTCATGTGAACAGGGTGGCCCTGCAACTACCACAGCCAGTCCTCATTCTGTTCAGCATCCTCCACTGCCATCTTGGAAGGGGAAATCCAGCTGACCATTCGCAGGGATTCTTGATTATGTGATGATGGGGAATTGGAGATAGATGCTGCCAGAGTTCCATCCTGGCATCTGAGATATTAAAATGGTTATTCTGTAGGTTGATTGCAGTGCACCAAGCAGAGTGTCTAGATTTTAATCATTGGGCTGAGGGGTGGGGGATTATATCAGCATAGATTGGGAGGAGAGAATTGTTTGCTACAGTAGAAACCTGGGTTATGTCGGAGGTACAGTACGTTCCAACAGCCTCCGTTGTAACCTGAAAAAATTGTAAACCAAAACATTCATAGGGATGCATTGAAAAATGAAAAAAAAATATTCTGAATTGATTGTTGTAAACCGAAAAAAATACATTAAAATTTTGTAAACCAGGATGAAATTTCCATAGGATTTGCCGTTGTAAACCACAGCAAACTTAAACCGAGGCAATTATAACCCAGCGTTTAATGTATTTTTATCCATAGCTGTAATATAATGCCAGTGATCTTCTTAGTGGTGGTGGTAGAATATGGCTCAAGATGGGGAGCCAGTGGGTGTTTGTTGGTCGAATACAGCCTGTGATGATACACATTGCCTTATTCAGCTGTATGTCTATTAGTCCTGTGTGTGCACTATGAAGCCGAGGTGTACAAAAGTATTCAGCGACAGAATATGATAATGCTAAGGTGGTGGATCTAGGAACTCAAACACTGGTACTCTGAGAAGTGCCTGCTAGCTTCTGTAAGATGTTATTTTTGGTTTTAATCTTTGCTGCCACATTGGAGAGGTGGCACTTATAGGACAAAGACCATTCTAAGGAGACTCCCAGGTACTTGGGGTTACTACAGTATTGCAGATTTTCTCCTCTGGTTTATACCCCACATTTCTGTTCTGCAAATAAAAAGTTGACACAGTAATTTTCTGAGGGTTTGGTCTGAGACTATTCTGTTGGAGGTTAATTGGTAGATTTTTAAGTCTGATGAAAGCACCGACCCAGTCCCAGTGAAGCTTTGATGTTGCTATATCATCTGCATAGATGAATTTCCTAGATATAGTATTCGTGAGGTTATGTGTATACAAGTTAAATAGTAAAGGAGCCAACACAGAACCCTAGGGAAGACCACCATTTATCATGAATACTCTTAGAGCCATCTGAAAATATCTGCTGCTCAGCATGTTGCAGAGTAATGTAGTAAATTTTAGACAAGGGATGATACTGATGAATTTAAGGAGGAGTTTGTCTCACCACATGGTGTCATAGGCAACTGTTAGGTCTGGGAAGACACCTGTGCTCACCATCTTATTCTTGAATCCACTTTCGATATGGGTGACTAATTCAAGACCTGTTCATCACAGCCTTTTCTGGGTCTAAATCCTGCTTGCTCAATTGGGATATGGTAGTTGACTATCTGAGATGTTCTGTGGTACAGTGGAACCTCAGTTAACAAACAGCTCAGTTAACATAAAAATCGCATAACAAAAGGAAATCCATAGAAAAGAAATGTCCCTGAGAATGCATCAATTATGTTAACCAAGGTACCACTTTTGCTGGATCCTTGCTTGGCTTTAGCACTGCTATGATTTAGGTTTTCTTAAAAAGAGGAGGTAAGTTTGCCTAAGATGTTTGAGAAAAAGTTAGTAAGCCATCTAGTAGCTGCAGGGCCAAGATGAAGAAGGAACTCTGGGTATATGCCATCAGCGCCTGCTGCCTTTCCAGGTTTTAATCCTAGCATGGCCTGTTTGGTTTCAAATGAAGAAGAGAATTTGATAGATCGGCAAGATGTACATTTCTTTTCCTTCAGGGTATGCTTTACCTGCCATCTATGTTTTTTTTTAACTGAAATCGTTGATGTAGAAATCATATGCTTAGCCATATCATCCAAGCTGATGCTTGACTTAGATCTGATATTACTGTTGTGTCCAATTTCCTGATGAGGCTCCAGGCTTTCCTGCTGGAGTGCGAGAAATCTAGGGATTCTACAGTTTCTTGCCAGATTCTCTTTCTGTTTTCATCCAAGGATAGCAAAAGGCAGGAGGCTGTGTCAGGATTGCCTTTAGCTTCAAATTCTTTGAAGAGCACTTCGCTTTCTTCATTCCAGCCAGGAACATACTGTTTATGGTAGCCTCTTGGGATGCATCATTTTGCTGCACCTTTTAGTACTCCAATAAATCTGCTATAATTGCTGTAAACAGGTTTCATCCATCGTATGTTGGAGTCAACTTGCTTATTAAATTCATCCCATTTGGCTTTTTAAAAATTCAACCTTGGTTTTGGATGAGAGTGTACAATGGTCACAGATAGTCCAGTCTGAAGAATTATTGGTCTATGCCAGGGATGCCCAAACTATGGCACTTTATGTGCATGCGCATGCACATTTTACTTCCACTTCCAGTGGGAGGAACCTCGTGACTAGTCCATGGCCAAAAAGGTTTGGTCACCCCTGGTCTATGCTGACTGTGAGGGAAGTTGTTAAGTACTGTCTGGGGTACACTACTGGGGGGGGGTTGTGATTGAGTTGTGAAGCAGGGATCTGGGGTGTAGTCTTTGTTCCATCATAGAGAGGAAAAGGAGGCCTTATATTTAGCATCGTAGATAAGTTTGTAGTACCTTGATTCTGCTTTATGGGAGAAGGAGGATGAGGTATAATATGGATGTGGTAAGAGATGGAACTGATGGTCCATTGCAGCATGACTAATCCAGGACATTTGGAAGCCTGAAGCAGAGCACCAAAATATGTTCCCCATAATCCATCCAAAATAAGGTACATGGCTATCCCAAGCCAGTCACAAGGCAGAAAACCCCATAAGCATCTCTACCCAGCCCTAGCAGTAAAGTACAGTAATCATAAAATGATTACTGACTTTCCCTGCTAACCTATACCTACTTTTTGAAATGGCCACTTCATTCTTCCTAATGACAGGGTCACTCTGCAACATGCATTTGAATTTTAATAGTTGGACACATAAGGGGAACCTGACCAATTAGGGGACTACTGCTTTTTCTAACTACAGGTATAATAATGACTAAAGCTTAAAATAATATACCATGAATATTGTAGTAATGAGAAAACTAACAGTATTCACTTGGAAGAAACCATAGAATCATACAATAACTGAGCTGAAAGGGGCCTATGTATGAATCTATCAAGTCCAACTTCCTGCTTAGTGCAGGAATCAAAATCAAAGCAGATCTGACAGATGGCTGTCCAACTCTCTCTTGAATGCTTCTGGTGTTGGTGTTTCACTGCAGTTGGTTCCACTGTTATACTGCTCTAACCGTTAAAAAGGGTTTCCCTGATATTTAGCATATATCTGGCTCCCTGATGTCTCAAACTGTTTTTACACTTCCTGAACTCTGGGATGATCAAGATGAAATTCTTCCTTTCCTCTTTATGATTAACTTTCTGGTACAGTATTTGAAAAGTGCTATGACATCCCTTCTCAGTCTCCTGAACATGCCTAGTTCTTTCAGTCTTTTCCTCATAGGCCTCTGAGCATTCTTCTTGCCCTCCTCTGAGCTTGTTCCAGTTTGCTAGTGTCATGTCTAGAACTGCACACAGCACTCTAGATAAGGCCTAACTAAAACCAGATAGAGGGAACTAGGAGGCTTTGAATCAGAAAGGCAACTGTACCAGTCAGTCAGACAGACAGACTGAACTAAAAGTAGCAGTATCACAAGTACTCACACACAGCTTAGAGTGGAAGCCAGTTACACTTTGGAGAAAAGAGACATTTTTGAGGGAAGAAAGTCCTCAAGATCTTTGGAGACTATACATCTGTAATGCTGCCTAAAATAGCATTTGCCTTTTTTGTAACAACATCACATCATTGGCTCATATTCATCTTATGATCTACAGCAATTCCAAGATCCTTCTCACTTATTGTATTTGTGACCTAAGAATCCACAATCTTATAACTGCACATCTGTTTTCCCTGTTAAATTTCATTCTCTTGTTTTCAGCACAGTGTTCAAGCCTAATGAGATCTTTTTGAATTCCACCCCTGTCTTCCATACATCAGCTATTCCACCCAATTTTTTATCATCCCCAAATTTGATAAGTATTCCCTGCACTCTCTCATCCAAGTTATTAATGAAAATGTTAAAGAGCACAGGGCCCAGGACTGAGCCTTGTGGTACCCCACTTGTTATCTCCTTCCAATTTGAGAAGGAGACATTCATAAGTTCTCTCTGAGTACAATTGTGTAACTGTGTATCCACCTGACACTTGTAACACCCGGTTATCTTTCTAATCAGAATAACATGGGGCACTTTGTCAAAGACTTTGCTGAAATCAAGATAAATTATGTCTACAGCTTTCCCATCGTCTACCAAAGAAGTTACCCAATCAAAAAATGAAATATGGTTAATCTAGCACAAATTATTAATGATAAATTCATGATGGCTTCCATTTATTACTGTATTGTTTTCAATGTGCTTGGAGGGTGACCATTTTATAATCTGCTCAGAGTTTTCCCTGGGACTGATGTCAGGCTGACTGGTCTGTAAATCTCTGATTCCTCCTTTTTGTCCTTTCTGAAGATAGAAACAATGTTAGCCTTCATTCTATCATCTAGTACAGTAGTGGTGAACCTTTTATGACCTGAGTACCTAAAAGGGGGGGGGGATGGGGGCAGCCATCATGTGTGCCAGTGACATCACGTGGGTGCATGTGCACCCACGTGATGTCACTGCATCCTTCAAACTGCATTTGTATGTGTGCACCACCAATTTAAACTACTGCCCCCAGAGAAGCACCCGCCAACATGCCAGATCCAAGGTAAGTCCCTCTGCTGCTGCTGCCACCCCTGGAGAACCCAGGCATGGTTACACACACAAACACACACACACAAGAAACCAGGTGTGGCCTTGTCTGAAGCATGCATCGCAGCTACCCCAGGCTTCTGACAAGACCCAACCACCACACACACACATGGAAGCCAGATGGAGCCTTATCCGAAGATTGGTGCAACCTTGTCTGAAGCCTGGGATGGCAGCAGTGAAGGCGGTGGTGTCACCCCAGGCTTCAGACAAAGCCCCACTGCCACACAAACTGGATAAATCCAGCATGGCCTTGTCCAAAGCCCGGGGTGGTGGTGGCCCCTTGTCTAAAAGTGCCACAGCCACACCAGGCTTCAAACAAGGCTCCGTCGCCACAGTGCCCACACTCTCACCCTTCCCAGCCACCCGCCTCCCTCTGCCACTGGGGAGGCTGAAATCCCTACCTGGAGGTGAAGTGAGATAATGAGACACCCATCCAAGGTAAAGGAACAGTGTGTGTGCATGCCATCTCCCCATCTCCTAGATAGGAGGAGGATGTCTGGCCATGCCTCCTGGGTAGGATTTCAGCCTCCCCTATCGCCTTTCCTTTGGCAGAGGGAGCTGGGTGGCTGGAGAACCCTGGGTCTTTGTGAGGAGGGCAGCATTAAAGTTTGATTAAACAAACAAACAAACAAACCTGCTCTGCAATTGGCAGCAGGGGGCGTGCCACCTGAATTGGCTCTGCATGCCACCTTGGGCATGTGTGCCATAGGTTCACCATCATGGATCTAGCACTTCACCCATCCTACAGGAGTTCAAGAAAATGATAGACTGAGATCTCTTCATCCAGTTCCTTCAATATATTTGAATGCAAAACATCCAGCCTTGGGGATTTGAACTCATTCAAAGTAATAAGGTATTCCTTGACTATTTGTTTGTCAATTTTAAACTGCAATACGGTCTCCTCCTTTTGTACTTTACATTTGCCATACACTACCTCTTGGAAAATGATTGAGCTGAAGTAGGAATTGAATACCTTTACCTTTTCTTGTTGTACATTATCATTTTCCTATCCTCACAGAGTATCTGAGGCATGACTTCTTTTCTGTCTTTTGCTATGCATGTACCTGAAGAATGCTTTGTTGTTGTTGTTGCTTTTAGTACCTCTTGCTAGCCTCAGCTCATTTTCAGTTTTTACCTTCCTAAATGATAGGATTGTTTTCCAAAGTTAAGACAGATAGACATTGTCCACAATATTATGTTATTTCTCTCTTTGGGGTTTGGCATATAATGTTCCCCTCATCATCTACACTATCTGTAGATAACTTGGACACATGCTAACTACAGATCCTGAAGACTGTGAAGTAAAATATTTTTTCAAACTCTAGTCTCCTGAGCTTATCAAAATACAATGAGGTATTTTGGTGCTGAACAATTCTGTAATCAATTTCCTTGCCATGTAACATCCAACTCAAAACCAAGAGACAGGGGTTGAGTTGGATGTTATTTGGCAAGGGAATTGATTACAGCATTGTTCAGCACCAAAATACCTTGGTGTGACACTTGATAACACTGCCTGAAAACCAAATCCAAAGTTAGTACGAGGAACAATATTATCAGGAAGTTGACAAACCATACATGGGGAGTTCAACCATCCATGCTGTGTACCTCAGCTTTGGCCCTGAGTGCCTCTCTCTGCATCAGAGTATGCTGCTCCAGTATGGAGAGCATCTGCACACACAAAACAAGTTGTCATCACTGTTAATGAAACAATGCGTATAGTGACCAGATGCCTCAAACCTACACCAGTTGGGAAAATATATCCTCTTGTTGGTATTGTTCCATCTAAGACAATGAGAGAAGTAGCAGCGGCTGCCAAGAGGACTAAGCAAAAGAATGACCCTCAACATCCTTTGAATGGATATACTGTATGCTTCAAGCGTACTGACTCAAATCCTGAAAGAACTTTATAGCAAGAACAAACATTCTTGAGGGTATGCAAAAGCAAAAGCAAATTAGAAGATAAAGAAAGGAGCTAACTGAACAAGGAATAACATTAAAAGAGGATATGGCTGAGGAACCTGACCTCTCCTATGTCACTTCGGGAATCCTGAATAGGCTGAGGGTCAGAATCCCTAAATGTAAAACCAACTTGCTCAAGTGGGGGCTGCTGGTGGACAACAACACGCTGTGTGAATGTGAAGAGTTAATGAATCCAGCTTATTTGCTGGTATGCCGATTACTGCCAGAAACATGTACCAATGAGGATTTAGGTTTGACCAATGACAAAGCCAAGAAGGTGGCTTCATTTTGACAGTTCAACATCTTAATACTGACCTGGACATGAAAGGGGGAAATTGAAATTTGCCCATTCCACCTATGTGTATATAAGGCGGAGGAGGAAATTGATCAGAAGAAAGAAGGCAGTTCAGCCAGCGATATTCAATCTTTGACTGTCCATCCTACTATATGTAGGATTGCTTGATGTTAAAGGAATCCAATGAAGAGTGAAGACCTATAAGCCAACCAATAGACTGGAGTAGCTCCTCATGGGTGGGCAGTGGGTTTTTTTGCTGCTGATGGATGACCTCAGTTACCTCAGGCTGTTAAGATAAATTGCAAGGACTGCCTGTCCTCATTGCTCTAATCTTGAAGCAAGTGTTACAGATACCTCAGGAATGAGATCAACCAACGTCCTTACTAATGCATCCATTAGCAATTGGCACAAGTATGAAGAATGACAAGTTGCAACTCCCAACCTCTGAACACATAAAACACAGAAGGAACCTTAGAGTACCTTAAAGTCTGCATAAGCTCTCATGAACTTTATCAAAACAAGGGCTGGAGAGGCTAGCCTACTGGTGGTCACCAAGTGGTGTCTTATTATGAGCAAATGACAAACAGAAATAAACTGGTACAACAGCCCTTCATGTAGGAAACCATCACATCTGTAATTTCATCATTGCTCAACAGCAGACTTCCTTTATGACATGACAAATACTTCTATATTGGTCCTCCATTCAGCTTTAAGCTCACTTGCAATAACAACCTACACAGCCATTCACAAGATTCCTGAGAAATTTCCATTCCCCAGGTAAAGTTCTAAAAGTTAGAACCACAGAATAGGATCTATTTTTCCCCACCTTATCTGACTTCCATTTAATCTCTATGGGGATTGTCTTGTCTCTGGTTTCTTATCCTCCCATCATATACCTTAATTTTTAAACTATCTATATCTTTCCTTATTCAGATATGAAAGTCAGGAGCAGAGATTGGAGGTAGCTTGTCCAAGGTCATGTAAATATTGCTCAGGTCCTCTAAAATATCATATCTAATAGTTTCTTCTGTTTTGTTTTCATCATTGGCAAGTGAATTGGTGTGTCCTCATTCTTACATTTTGATTTTTGTGCTACTGCATCTTCCTCTTGCTCCCCAACAACACTTCTTAAATCTCTAGGTGATGGTATGCTGCAGATTAACTATTGTGATCCTGAACTTGAAATGTATTATTTAAAATATTGTTCTTTAGCAGTTCTTTAAACTATGTTATGAAGTTTGCACTAACATACATTATGAAAGAATGAGAGAAAAAAACTTTACCTTCTTTTGGAGCCTTTTCATCCCAAACAAGCCACATCTGAACAATGAAAAAAGGAGTCCAGCACATAATGAAGGCTAAGACTATGATGAAGGTCATTTTGACTGTCCGGATCTTGGCCTTTGAAATTAGCTTGATACTGCTGACCCTGGAGAGTGCGCCTCCACCATGGCAGTGACCAGAGGAGGTCAGATTCATATTGGTCTCATGGACTGTTTTTAACCTCACATTCTGCCAAATTTTGAAGCTAATCAAGCCATAACAGACACTCAGCACAAGTACAGGGATGATGTAGACAGTCAAGGTTATCCAGGTGATATAGGCTTTGGGTCCCCATGGCTGAATGAAAGTTGCCCAGCAATCAACCTGCCCGTGATCCGCATTCTTCAAGGAGAATATCTGGAGTTGTGGGATGCTAAACAGAAGGCATACCATCCAAGTAAGGAGGACAGACAACCGGTCAGACCTCCTATGCAGAGACCGCAAAGGTTGACAAATAGCCAAACACCGATCCAGGGACATCAGCAACAGCATATAGGTAGAAGCGAACATTCCTACCACTTGTAGATATTTGACCAATCTGCAGAGGTAATCTGGCCCATAGAATCTGAAGGTGATGTCCCAAATGAGCTGAGGCAAAACCTGGAAGATGGCTACAACCAGGTCAGCGATGCTCAGGTGCTTCATAAAGAAGTACATGCGGGAATGCTTGTGACGGGTAGTGTAGATAGCCATAAGGACGCACAAGTTCCCAGTCAGGGCAAGGAAGAAGATGAGGCAAAGTACCGCCACTTCCACCTTGGCAACCTCCTCATTCCTTTTAATGGGGAAGGTTCTGTTAGTTTGAGAAGTTTGGTTCTCCAGGGTGTCATTGTTCAAAGAGCAGTTGTAAGTCCACGGGTCATCCCCCAAAACACACAGAGGATCCATGGCAGGCTCCTTTCCATCCACTGCCTCTTGCTAGGTCAACCTTCTGTAGATTGCAGTCCCCTTTGGTGCCTCCCTCTTTCTTGGTCCAGGCCATTCAGTTCTGCTCTCCTTTTTTCTGCAACGCCCCTTTATTCCCATTTGGTTTTCTGCCTCATTATTATTACCATTCCTAATTCCATTCAACTCCTTTCAGGTCAGGATCTTTTACTTAGAGGAGGCAGACAAAGTTGAAAGTGATTGGGCTGCCTTTGTGTGCTTAGTTCTGTTCTTTTCTCAATGAATCAATGCATTCCTCCAGGGCTTCTGCAGTAAAGAAGAAGGAAGAGAGAAAGAAAGAAAGAAGAAGTCAAGGAGTTCCACTCAAATATACATGGAATCTCTCTCATCCTCCTTCAGCACTCTGATCTCTAACAAGGCATTCATTCAGTCTCAGGAGCGTTTTTCATTCATCACAGCTGGTTGTTCCAGATTACTTTAAACAACCGTGAACCAGTGCTCCAGTTTCTGCACAGCTAAATCCATTAGACACATACTGGAATATACTGCATATACAGTCACATGGATATACATAAAAACACACAAACATCTACATAGTTAGCATGCAGACAGAGAGGGAGGGAAAGACAAAATATTAACACACTCACATGCATCTATAACATATATATATACACACACACGCATCAAACCTTTCCTAAGCATGGTTTTTCTCACTTGCAGATAAAGCTTTTTTACATTTAATTCCTTTTATCTGTCTTTTAAAAACTCCCTTGGAGGAAAGTTCTTTCCCTCCCACTCTTTTAAAATGGAATATTTGAGACCTGCCTTTTCCAGATGAAAGTGTCCAAGAACTCAGGTGTGTGTTTTTCTCCTTTGCCCCTGGTGACATACCTCTGGCTGCTCCACAAGTTTGCTATCAAATGAATCCAAAAGGGCAGAGAGGAGTGGAGAGGGAGGGAGGAGGAGCCAAGCTGCAGTCCTCCCGAGTCATTCATGGACCAAATAAGCGGCTGCTGCTTTGTATTTTGCCAGGTTTCTTTCATCCATTAGGTGGCACAATAGGCCATCTCTTCTGTAGTGTTCCCAACAATTGGGGGGCGGGGGGCGCTTGGGGAGATTGGAGCGAAATCTCATTCAAGAGGGGCTGCTTTCCACATTTAAGTTTAGTTCTGCATGGTTATGTGCAGTAGTGTCTTCCAAGCTGGCGGAGAAGGGGAGAATAGCCCAAAATATCTGTAAAATTTGAGCTGAGGCAAACATGTGTGAATAATCTCAAGTAGAGTTGAACATCTGATTTCTTTTTACCAAACAAGCAAAAAAGTGACATTTTCCCTCCCAGGGTCTTCAACCACAACCTTTTTAAAAATGATACATTGTTTTTCTTTTTCTTTTAAAAATATATACTGCATATGATATAGCAGAGCAGCCAGGCTTATAGCAATAGCAATTACACTTCTAAACTGCCCCATTCCTGCCAACCTAGCAGTTCAAAAGGAAAAAATTGCAAGTAGATAAATAGGGACCATTTTGGTGGGAAGTTAAACAGTGTTCTGTGTGCTCCGGTGTCTAGTCATGCCTGCCACATGACCACGGGAAACATCTGCAGAAGCAGACACCGCTGGCTCTTTGGCTATGGAACAGAGATGAACACTGAACCCTAGAGTCAGAATCGACTGGCTTTTGAGCAAGGGTGACCTTTACCTTTACTGCCCTGTAGCACTTAGTGCACTCTCAGGGGCGGTTCACAAGTTAATTAACATTTTGCCCCAACATTCTGGGACCTAGGAAGGATGGAAGGCCAAGTCAGTCTAGAATCTCCTCAGGATTGAACTCACAACATTTTGGCTGCAGTACAGTGCCTTTACCTTTACTCCAGCAGTTTAACCATTGCACCATCAGGGCTCTATGAACATAGCAAGGCAGCTGGCTAAGAAAGCAGATTTGGGGGATTACACAGAGTTTAAGTTACTTTTGTTTTGTTGGATTTTATTTTTATTCCCAGCATTTTTCTACAACGATGCCAAAGGATATGAAGATGATATGAAACCTGGGAGACTCAGTTCTAGGATACTGTACTCTACTTAAGTGGATGCCAAAATAATTGGGCCAGTTATGGATACTGTGTAGCGACCCTTAGCCTATGCAGGGGGAAATCTCCCTAAATAAAAGGCTCTCTAGCCTAGGGGTTCGGAACCTACGGCCCATGACACCATTCTATCTGGCCCATGGTAGCAACCCCAGAAGTGGAAGCGGGGTGTGTTTACAACACCCATAAATGCACCCATGCATGCGCAAATGCGCCCGCTTCATTTTGTGGCAGCATTTACAATGGAGGATACCATGTGTCGGGCCTGAAAAAACCTTGAGAAGCTCTGTTCTATCTAGCCCCCAGCCAAGCCCCTATCATGATCTCAAACAGCTCTTTGTGCTACTCTGTGGAAACAATGGGCTGAATCCATTTGATAGTCTGTAAGCAATATCAAAGTCAGTAAAACATTAGTTTTAACTCACTGTTCAGTATTGGTTCAACGGCTAAAACACCATAGCCGTTTTCCCTCATGCTCCTTGAAATGATGAGGGAAGACACAGTTGTTTGGATTAAAACTTGTAGGTAGTGCTATTCACCTGGTACCAGGGCAGGGAAAGCTACTTCTCCCACCACCACCACCACCACCACCACCCTGGTCCAGACTGGCGAAACCCAAGCCCCTGAGCAGTGCTGGATCTTGACAGCTACTGTGCAGGCCAGCTAATTCAAGGTGACATCTAAGCAAGCATTTCCAAATCAGTTCATGTGAATGCAGTGGTGGGATGTCAAAAATTTTACTACCCCACCATGATGTCATCACAGTGTGGGTGGAGCCGACGTCATGACATTGTGGGTGGAGCCAAAGAAGAAAAAATAAAATAAAATAAGCACACATGCAAACACACCCCTCAACCCACCCACCCACAACTCAAGGATAGCAAGGAGGACAGCAAGGAGGCCATGCATATGCACCAAGCACTGTAGGCATGCATGCAGACCAAGTGCTTGGTGCGCATGCGCAGTGGGGGAACCAGTGAAAAGGTAAGCCCTGAAGGTGGTTCCCCCCAAAAGCTGCTACTGGTTCTCCGGGACACTGGGGAAAGTTACTACCAGTTCTGGTGAACTGGTGAGAACCTGTTACATCCCATCACTGTGTGAATGGAAATTGGTTGTACCGCTTGCATGCCACACATTCTGCCCTGCATTCCCAAAAGATTCACCCAAATCATGCTGGCCATACAGAATAAACCTCATCAAACAATGCCCTAAGGATCTCACCTGTCCATTCTAACCCAGCACTACTCATCACCAGATATGGATATTCCCCACTCCACACCCAATGATGATGCAACACTTCATCATGTACCTACCTGGCCCATTCCATCAGTGCCTGGTGGAGGGAAACCACCTCTCAAATGGGGGCAGCAATACTGCCCCACTCTCATAAAGGACATTACAACTAAAGGTAAAGGTTGCCCTTGCTCGAAAGCCAGTCATATCTGACTCTAGGGTTTGGTGCTCATCTCTGTTTATAGCCAAAGAGCCAGAGCTGCCTTGGTCTGTGGACATTTCCATGGACATGTGGCTGGGATGACTAGACACCAGAGTGCATAGAATGCTGTTTACCTTCCCACCAAAGCAATTTCTTGCTGGCAGGAGCTGGGATAGAGATGGGAGCTCACTCCATCCTGCAGCACTCGAGTCTCAAACTGCTGACCTGCTGACCTTCCAGTCATCAAGTTCAGTGTCTTAACCACTAAGCCACCACAGTCACTCTACAACTAGAGTTAGCCCATTGAATAGATGCTTTATGGAGATCTTGATTCACCAAATCCCCACTCATTCAATGGGTCTACTCCAGTTGTGACTAACTATTGGGTTTCAGCCAATAAGTTCTATTCTACCTGGATTTAACTGATTAAGTCCAGCAAAGGAAGATTTAAGGAGAAAAGTGGCCTCCTTGCATCATGTTTAATATATTTTCTCATAGAATTAAAAGTTATGCTTCCAATTTTCAAGGAGTGTAAGAGATCTGTGTTTATTCTTATAAGTGATCAGTCAGAAAATAAAATATGCTAAATTCAACATATGTAAATGGAGAAAATCTTTAACAAACAAACATCTTTCACCACTGCAAGGAATACTGTACCTCTTCTAAAATGTATTAAATGTATAATTCAATTTGATCTGGAGTCAGCACAGTTATTAAGATTATTTAAAGCTTTTCCTAATCTATCCAATATAACTCTACACTATTTGCTTACATCAATACTCAATTTAAATTATCCTATAACAGCAGCCCTCTCTCTCAATGGTTTGATTTAGGTAGGAACTTCCACCTATTCAAAAGAAAAGCATAAATACAGTATTTTGGTCCAGGTGTGTCTCCTGCTTTTTCCCTACTCCATTGTTGAAAGAGATCATTTTGTTCCATAATATCTCAAGAGCTTGAAAAGTGGGAGGCATATGGGTGCTGTTTGAAGTGATCAGTCTATAATTTCTTAAAGTGGCCATTCAGCTGAGTAGCAAGAGCTTTAAGGAAGAATCCCATCTGTTAGCATGGATTGGAGCTACAGTCTAATTATTCTATTTTTGTGTTGACAAGCTAAGAACTGTACATTAAAAAATATCAGGCATTAATTTAAAGTGGATTTTCTATCTATCTATCTATCTATCTATCTATCTATCTATCTATCTATCTATCTATCTATCCAGTTGTGGGCTCCAAAAAAATTACTACCACACTTGGGTGTGGTATGGTGGGCATGGCCAGGGGAAAGCCCTGTGTTGCACCCAAATTAGGACTACTTTATTTCAAAACTTGGATGGGCAGGGTCAGCCAGAATTTCTGCTACCAGTTCTGGCGAACTGGTGTGAACCTGTTGATGCCCACCACACTATCTATCTATCTATCTATCTATCTATCTATCTATCCATCCATCCATCCATCCATCCATCCAGTGGTGGGATGTCAAAAATTTTACTACCCCACCGTGATATCATCACAGTGTGGGTGGAGCTAACATCATGACATCATGGGCGGACCCAACGTCATGATATCATGATGTTGAGGGAGGGGCCAAAGAAAAAATAAAAAAGATAAAAAATAATTAAAAATAAAATAAAAATAAGCACACACACACCCCTCAACCCACACACAACACAAACACGTAAATAAATTAAACAAACAAACAAACTAAATAAATAAATAAATAAATAAATAAATAAATAAATAAATAAATAAATAAAAATACATTAAAATACACCCACCCACCCACCCCAATCACAAATCAACCAGTTTTTAAACCAGAGCTTAAAGCTTATTCTGGCTAATCTTTCTCACACTAGGTCAGATGGAAGGAACTACAGAATGAACTCACCACAAGATGGCTTCATTTTGGCACTTTTCAACTTTTCAACAGTTAAAGAAGTTAGGTACTAAGTCTTTGCCTAACCAGTTCTCTAGGATAATATGCCTTAATGTAAATGTAAAACAGCTGTAAAACAGCTGTACCTCCTTACGGGTTCTCCAATTGGAACAGCAATTTGAACAGCACAGGTGTAGCTTATTGATGAGGTAACTCGGTTCTGGTGAACTGGTGCAAACCTGTCACATCCCATCATTGTATCTATCTATCTATCTATCTATGTACCAATAAAATAAAATAAATTTACTACTAAGGGGGAAACACAGGAAGAAGACCCAACTCTTGGGAACTGAAATGATGATCAGAATAGTACAAACAACCTTTGTAGATTTCTCTTATTTCCAGAACTGGCAACTCCCAAACTAAGTTAGACATCTGCATTTCAAACATCCAAGCATGGTTAATACCAAGCTCCACAGGTTTGCCTCTTTAGACAAAGATTTCCCTTGTTCCATCCGGAGGTATTTGTTTTCCAATCTGGTTTTCTGTGAGGTATTGAGGAAGAGAACCAAATGATACAGAACAGAGTAAACTTTATGAAGATGTGTGATAGTTCTGAATATGGGATGAAACAGCATCTCAAATAAACCACTGGAATTTGTCACTAGATTATCTTTCATTTTTCTGTTGTTTATGGACATGTAAGCTGGCCAAATCGTACACTGGATCTAAGCAGAGTTCATAATAACATTGCAAAGACATTTTGGGTCACAAATACAATCCAACTAAATTATGTGTTTGCTGATGCTGTTACTTCCAAATCTGGACAGCAAGAATGTGATATTTTTCCTCTCAGAAAAAGGAAACTCTTCCTTGGCCTATTAGTATCTTAGATCTCCATCACAAAATACTGATGAAAATTAACTTGCACCCATGTTCTGGATTTAAGTGAATCAAAGAGTCAAGAAATCTGTCAATTCCTTTATTATTTTGTTCCAGGCTTTATATATCACACCTAAGAGTCACTGTGCGAGTGGGGCGGCATAAAAGTCGAAATACAAAATTCCACAGACTGCCTAGTCTAAATAAACACAAAGCAAATGTATTTCATACAGTGGGTCATAAATGCATTTACAACAGTTGCAGATACATATTATGGCAGCGTTTATAGCGGGAGGAACCACGTGACCACTCTCAGCTGTCTGGGGGACATGGTCTGGCCTACAGTGGGAAAAGATTGGGAACCCCTGCAATAGAGTCAGGCAATGTGTCAAAGATCCCCCACTTAACCCATTATTATGTTAGGAAAAAAAAAATTAAATTATAAAGAGGCAAAGTGCTGTTCTCCAACAAGTTTAATTTTATTAGCATATGACACAAAGCAAAGAGGGATTCAGAGAAATTCATTAAGTCCAAGGCAAGGCACATACAGGAAAAGGCCTATTTTATAGTCTACTTTTCTACATTCATCAGTAAACATCTGTTATTTGCAAATACAGATTGGAGAGCTTGTGGCTCCTGTATTCTTCTTGATGACCTAAAGAAGGTTCTTCTGTTCTTTCTCTATTAGAGTGGGCAGATGTAATTTCTGTTTTCTAGCAGAGCAGGCAGACATAATTGTTAAATTCTTAGTGGTAAAAGCTGTATTCTTAACATAATTGCAGCTAATATTAGGCATAATGTATGTGTTAGCTATCAATGAAAACATAAGCCAGTATGTAGTTAAATAAATGGGGGAAAACCATTGCTATCTTTACTGCCTCTCTATAAATTAATGTAAAGGATGTAGATCTATAAATAGCTAATACAGACATGCTAGGATATACATTTGGGGGGGGGGGAGGATTTTTGGCAGGAAATCTAGAATTGGGTTTCACAAATGCAGAGCAGGTGTCAGCTATGCTTTAGGCATAGGTGGTGGTGCTCTCACCAGGGTTATTATAGCTGTGACAGAAATTTTTTAAACCTGACATTTCTGTGCACTGTTAAGGTAAAGGTCACTCCTGCTCAAAAGCCAGTCGTATCTGGCTCTAGGGTTCAATGCTCATCTCTGTTTCAAAGCCCAAGAGTCAGCACTGTCTGCTTCTGCAGACGTTTCTGTGGTCATGTGGCAGGCATGACTAAGCACCGGAGCACACAGAACACTGTTTACCTTCCTACCAAAGTGGTCCCTACTTATCTATTTGCAATTTCTTTCTTTTGGCAGGTTGGCAGGAGCTGGAACAAAGACGGGAGCTCATTCTGTCCTGCAGTACTCAGGAATTGAACTGCTGACCTTCCGCATTCCAGTCAGCGTCTTAGCCACTTGAGCCACTGCACTGTTAGGGATAACCTATTTCTTAACATGAGCCACAGTCTGCCCTGCTGCTTATGAAAGAAAAATGTATGGGGTTTGGTTAGTGCTTCATTTGCTGTGGCCCCTTAGTATTGTGATTACTGTATTGTGGTTAATTAACTTGTGTTTTCTTCCCTTACCCCACTTTTTAAAAAAAAAAAGAAAAGAAAAACCTCACTATGTGAAATCTAGCAACCTGGAAAGAGAAATAGATGGAAGACTTTCTCCCTAACATGCTAGTTTTCTAAGAACATGTCTGAAACATGGGGAAGAGCTAAACACACAAGCCCACAGCTGCAGTCTCACAGCCCTAATTCAGATAAGCAGTACAGTTCCAATAGTACTGGTATATGTTGGAAGTGACTCACTAAAACTTTATACTGAAGAAAATTCACTTCCATGCATGGTGAGCAGTACAGAGAGAGAAAGAGAGAGAAATATAGAACAACCTCCTCAGGTTTCTTAGACAGTCCTTCATTTGTTCTGGCCTATGCTGAACTTCTTTCAACTAAACAATGCAATCAGATGACAACAAGGATTGTGTCTGATCACACCTTAAAGCAGGGATTCTCAACCTGTGGCCCATGGGCCAATTGTGGGCCAGATGTGGCCCATGGCACCATTTCATGTGGCCCCACCCCCACCGCCTACACCACACCATGAAGTGTCATGTGGTGGAGGAAAGGGCAAAACGGCAATCCAACTCCCAAAGCCGTCTGAGGGAGTGTGACCTGGGTCCTGGCTTTAAAAGGTTGAGAACTCCTGACTTAAAGGGTTGCTGTTGCTGGGAGTGATCTGTCTAATTTTTGGTCCTCTAGCAGAGCTGAGCACTGCAATCCTATTATTATTATAAAATTCCCAGTTGAAGACTGGTATAAAATTAATAGTTCAAGACTTAACAGTTCAAGATATAACCGAAGAACTATTAAAGTAACATCTAAGTATATAGGCAGTTCCTAGTAAAATTGTTAAGAAGTTTGTCTTGTTAGCTGGAAGGCTGGCAACTCAGCAATTTGATACCCCGGTACTGCATGAGCACAAGTCTTGTCCCATCTCCTGCCAACCAACCAGATCAAAATCAAGAAATTGCAAGTAGATAAATTGTGACCACTTCGGTGGGAAAAGATCTTGAGGACATGAAAGGAGCTCATTCAGACATTCCCTGAGCAGAGATTCTCCAGCAAAAATCCTCTCAACCCAGAATAATTTCTGACATGAAATTATTATTATAGTAAAGTTTTTTTGTAGAGCTAGGATGTTCAAGTTGAATAAATCCAAAATTTCCAAATATCTAAGAAGTCTTTTAGGTATTGCTTCCAGGGCTCCGATCACAATGGGTACAACAACAGATTTTGTCCTCCATAAATGCTCAACTTTAATTTGCAAATCACAATATTTTGTTATTTTTCTCCAGTTGTCTGTCCTTAATTCAAGCATCTCCGAGCATTATCACACAACCCCTTAATTCCTCAAACTAGACTAGTGTAAAAGTTACAAGTCAGCAACAGAGCTCTTGACCCTGCTCTGACTGCCCTCTGCGACTGATTTGGTATTCCTTTCTTGTATTCCCAACTACATTGCACTGTGTGGCACACTCAGAGCAGGAGAGTAGGTCTAATGCCTCCAGAAATAGCTTGCAGCCCTGCAGTCTGTGATTAGCAATGCTCTACTTCATGGCATCCCATTTTCCCATGAAATGAATGACCCCACATTTGTCACATTGTCATTCCTGGAGGCATAGCACTGCCATTAAGGAGAAAGACCCTCATTTCCCCCTCAATGGCTTTTTGCTGAGTATCGAATTTTCCTCTTTTCATTTGTTTTCTACTTCAAAGGTGAAGGGTGTGTGCCAGCTTCCTCACATGGCACCCACAAGATGAAGCAGCAGCAGCCAGGCTCAATTACACATGCAGGGCACAGTCTGGCTGTTTGCAGAAGATTTTGCAGTGAGGGCTTTGCTTTCCAACCGGAAAATGACTGCTTTTCATTCTTCTGTGTCCACAACACCATCTGCCTGATTTCTCTGGCCAAATCTATGTGCAAAATAAATAAAATAAAATGTCTGCTGTACTTGAATGGCACCAGTTGGACATTTTTGTTGTTCAGTCACACAGTCGATTCCGACCCTCTGCGACCCCATGGACCACTGTCCGCCAGGCACTCCTGTCCTCCACCATCCCCCTCAACTCGCTCAGCTCTGTGCCCATTGTCTCTACAATACCATCTAGCCATCTCATCTTGGGCCGTCCCCTTCTTCTTTTGCCCTCGACCCTTCCAAGCATCAAGGCTTTCTCAAGTGAATCCTCTTTGATGTCCAAAGTACTTTAGCTTCATCTTTATTATTTGACCTTCTAAGGACCAGTCAGGGTTGATTTCTTCTAAGATTGATCTATTTGTTCTCCTCGCTGTCCAGGGGACTCTCAAAACTCTCCTCCAACACCACATCTCAAAGGCGTCTATTCTTCTGGGCTCAGCTTTCCTAATGGTCCAGCTCTCACAACCATACATTGCCACAGGGAATACCATTGCTTTGACTATGCAAATTTTTGTTTGCAATGTCATGTCTCTCCTTTTCACTATGCTTCCCAGGTTTCTCATTGCTTGCCTCCCAAGAATCAGTCGCCTTTTTATTTCATGGCTGAAATCACCATCTGCAGTGAGCTTTGATCCTAGGAAAGTAAAATCATATTTAGGCATAAGAGATGTAAGCCTTATAAAGGATTAAGTCCAATAGATACTTTTAACTAAAGCATGGAAAACATGATCTCTAATTTTAATAAGAGATCATTTTTCATAAGTATGTGTCACTTTATAGAATAAAGTACATGTCAGTTTATAGAATAAGTACGTGTCACTTTATAGAATAAAACAGGCAAGAAGAAACATTTTAATTTTTATTTTAGTATTACTTGTGTATGTCTTAAATTCAGGAGTACCGTATATACTCGAGTATAAGCCGACCTAAATATAAGCCAAGGTACCTAATTTTGACCTGAAAACCCAGGAAAGTAGATTGACCCAAGTATATGCCAAGGATGGGAAATGCAGCAGTTTCAAGTGAGTTTCAATAATCAAAATACATGAAAAAATGGCAAAATTAATTAAATTTTTGGCATGTCTCAATTGGACATGGTCTTGGGGCCCTCGTGCTCACTGACCTGAGTATAAGCCGTTTTCCCTTTTTGGGGCTAATTTTTGGGACTGAAAAACTAGGCTTATACTCAAGTATATACAGTACTTACAGAAGTTCCAATATCCATGCCGCCACCTTTACCGGACTTCCGTCCAATGTTCCCCAGATAGTTATGTTGTTTATTGATAGTTATGATGTGTATTGATCTATTGTATATTGATTTATCATGTAGTGATCTGTTATGTGTACAGTATTGATCTATTATATGGTAACTACTGTACTTATTGTTCTGCTGTACTCTATGCTACTGTATTTTGGTTGTATTGTAACTTTGTTATTGGTGGATTCTGTGAGCCACCCTGAGTTAGTTTTCACCGAGTAGGGCAGCATTGAAGTCCAATAATTAAATTAAATTAATTAAATATCCAATATCGATTTATTGTCGCTTTTAGCGCAGATCCAAAATATTATAGCCTTTGCCTTCTGTTTCCATCTCGGGCCGAAGAGCCCATCGTTTTTGGGGTCTACCAAGTGGTCATTTGTGATCCCTTGATATCCAGTCTGTTAGCCTACAGGTCCATCTATTATTTTTTAGGCAGGTGAAATGGCCTGCCCATCTTCTTTTTGCCACATATAGTTCATTGACCACATCATAAAGTTCAGTTCTTTGGTGTAATTCCTTATTGCTGACCTTATCCCTGATTGTTATCCTGCACATCTGTCTTTCCATTGCTCTTTGGGTTACTCCCAATTTTTCTTCCTCTGATTTTGTTATTGCCCATGTTTTGGATGCATACAACATTGCTGGTAACACTGTCATATTGAATACATTTACCCTGATATTCATCGGCAGACTGTCATCTGTTAGCACTGTTCAGTTTATATTAACAGAAGTTCACCCTAGGTCATCTCTCTTCAACAAACTGAGCACTTCAGCTCTACTTAGCTTCAGTACACTTACTGTATCATCTATACTCAATCAACTTTCAGACCAGGAAATGGTCAAGGGGATAATTTTAACACTCTGTTATTAGTACTGAGCCCCCCAAGACACAACGGTTAAGCTGCAGCACTGAAGCCAAAAATCTGCTTGTGATCTGAGTTTGATCCCAAAGGGTTCAAATCGAGTCAGCCTTCCATCCTTCCCAGGTTGGTAAAATGGGTATGCAGAATTTTGAGGGCAAATGGTAGTTTGGATAATTACCCTGAAAACTACGCAGAGAGTCCTTTAGCACTATGGGGAGACATATAATCAGCTGCACTTAGTTGGGCTGCTGATTACTGACCAAAGAAAGATCTGCCATACTGCAGTTTTCCAAATTTGAAAAACTAAACTTAAACCCAGGAAGTGTGCCTATGTTTGTCCTTTTAAAAAAATAGTAGCCGTGTTAGTCTGTGGTTCAGGCATTTCAGAAAGCAAAATAAAAAACACTGTAGCACTTTAAAGACTAACTGCTATAGTTTCTGATATGTTTGTCATATTTGACATCTAACCTTTGTCTCATTTTGCTGCAATGGGCCATACAGTAATAAGCAATAAAATTATATCAGATCTTTATAATTTACTTATTGGCCTACCATCTAGAATCCTTCTGGCAGAATATTTACTGATTATTTGACTGGAGAGTGCTAGAAACTGTGATACACAGAGGTAACTTTGCCCTCTTTTGCCTCATAATAGGTATAGTGATAACAATTTGCTTGGTATGTTCATATTGGTATTATTCAATCATTCATGTTAACAGCAGAACAGCAGAATCGGGTATGGAAGCCTACAGGTAGCCAGAGGAGACAAGCTAAGGGCAAGGCCATAAGAGCAAATCTCTTCACTCCCTACTTTTCCCTCAGCAGTTTTTCTGTGATACTTATCTTTGACTTAAAGATTGTGGAAATGATACGGGAGGATCCCAAAGCACTCACCCAAGACTGAAACTGCTGTATATCCCTTGCTGCCCAATATGCTACATAGCATGGGAGGATCTAAGGGTAAGAAAGTCTGCTGTTGTCTAAGTAAGTTTATCTTTGACATTTCTTTGCACAAAAATGACCACCTTTAAGTTATCGTCAGTCTGTTCTGGGACATTGATGTGATTTCCCCAGGTTTTTAACAAATAATTTCCATTTTCAATTAATGTATACTTAGCAGCAGTGCTAACTCCAGGTAAAGGACTGCCCTGCTAAATATCTAGAGCAGTGGTGGTGAACCTATGGCACGCATGCCAGAGGTGGCACTTGGAGCCCTCTCTGTGGGCCCCTGTGCAGTCACCCCAGCACAGAGTTTGCCCTGTCCCCCTGCCCAGCAGCCCAATAGGAGCACTCCCTCCCTTCCCCCAGCACAGAATTCACCCCACCCCTCTGCCCAGCAGCCCAATGGGAGTGCTTCCTCCCCAGTGCCGTAGCCAGGATTCTAGATGTGGGCGGGCAAATATTTTTCAAGGTGGGCAACAAAGCCTCTTTTCGATGCATTCTTATGGGAAACCATGCCTTGCCAAGGTGGGCAAACTGCTAAATCAGGGTGTGCCAAGCCCATCCTGCCCCCTCTCTGGCTACAGCCTTGTTCTTCCCTCCCCCAGCACGGAGTTCACTCCACCCCTCTGTCCAGCGGCCCAATTGAAGCGTTTAGTTCATCCCGTGTTGCCGTGTTGGCCCTTTGTGATAAATAAGTGGGTTTTGGGTTGCAGTTTGGGCACTCCATCTCTAAAAGGTTCACCGTCACTGATCTAGAGACTGGAGACAAGATAAGATTACCAGGGACTTTTCTGTTTCTACTGCTTGTGAATGTAGTAGAAACAGGCTTTGTTTGGGCAGTCCAGGGTTTGATCGGGACACAAAAGAAGAAGAGGAACTTGTAAATGTCAACAGTTTGAAAATTATTCCTTTCAACATATGTTCCAAGGAGTTCAATGTTGCAAGAATTGCAGATATCTATCTAATGAACATATGCTACTCCCCTCCCCCAAGCATGATATAAATGCATTTGCTCCAATATTACCAGAAACATGTACTGATGACTAAGCACTAGAATTTTGGGGATTAGGATCTGGAAGTCAAGGAGCCACATTATTCAATCTATAACTCCAGAGCGCATACTTTAAATGTCAACAGTCCTAGATTCCCATTACACACATGGAAACGAGTTACCCGAGACTCATGCCCCCTTTACAATAACCTTGACATTCTTCCAGGGAGAAGGAGCATTAGTTGATTTAATCACAAAAACAGAAAATAATATTTAAAAGCTATTAATAGGCAAATCATTTATGTTACCTCCTGCATGAAAGCTATGAACATTGTTTGCCAAGCCTTTGCTATGCGGTTAAATTATGTAAGCTTCTTATACAAATCTATGCAACAATCATTTGAGTAGCTGGAATTTGATGAAGCTGAAAAACAAAACAAAAGAGCAGAAAATGGGAAACATTCAAAAAAGAAACAGATGGTGAATGTCCTCAACAAATGCTTTACAGAAGATTCCAGAGAGGCTAGAGGTGAATGCAAACAAAATGGAGGGAGGAGCTATGTAGTTTCTGACTACAACCAACAAAGGCTTTGTCAAGAGTGAGATATCACACATCACCCAAAAAAAGGGGGGCAAAGAGGGCATAATTGTGTGTTAAGTTCAAAATGGTCATTTGTGAGTTCAGATGAAATTGGAAATGAGTAGGGATATGAATGGGAAAATCAATAGTATTTCTTTCATTTTGGTGTCTTTCAGAAAGATCCTCTTTTGAATGTTATAGGCCTTTTTGGCAAACTCAAAAGTACCTACATTTTAGGGTTCTTTCATTTTGGCTTTCCCATTCTTATTTCTTGTGCTAACCACTATTAAGCTCAGCAGAGTCCTCAAAAACATTCACACAAAAACACAGGCAAGGCAACAAGGCAGTTAAAATATGTTTTTTTTTTAAAAAAAAGTGTCAGAAGAACACAATTCTTCTGAGTTGAAAGGATTTTTGCTGGAGGAACTCCACTCAGGGGACAGCCAGATGAGGTTTTTTTTCATGTCCCCAAGATCTTTTCCCACAGAAGCGGTCCCTATTTATCTACTTTAATTTCTTGCTTTCAAACTGCTATGTTGGCAGGAATTGGGATAGAGAAGGGCGCTCATTCCATCATGCAATACTGAATTGCCAACTTGCCTACCTTCCAGCTAACAAGATGAGCTTCTTAACCACTGAGCCACCACAGTCCCTAAAACATGGGTAATGACACTGCATTAGAAAGAATCATCCATCATTCAAAGACCTAAGCCGGTGTTAACAGTTCTTTAAATTTTGCATTCATCTTTCTTTCATTTCCACAGTCTTTCACGACTTTCTGATAAAGAGCTCCTAAAATACAAAAGAATTTAGATTCCAAAAGAGATGTTATACTTCAGTTCCTCAGCAGGAAACAATACACACAAAATAGAGAAATCATCATTGTGATCATAATTAAAGTAAAACACATGCATACACTTGGAACAATCATACCAACTCCTCTCCACTCGAAACCTTTGATCGCTTCAGTCCAGCAGCAGAGGTAGTAGTATATCAGGTAAAGGCAGAGAGGCCCCTTGGCAATCATAATAAAGGTAATGGGGGTAAATCCCTACAAATATCAATAAAGTAAAAGCTACCCCACCCCAAAAGCAAAACAATCCAGAATGCAAAAGAAATTCTTAATGTTCATTAACATCTCTTTTCCAATCTGAAATCTTTTGTATTTCTGGGGCTGTCCATCATAAAGCCAAAAAAAATCCCTCAGATAATGAAAGAAAGAGCCTCTTTCAAGGTTTTTCCCATTTGGGTTAATCGGAAAGTCACACTCCTAGAAATGATTGTTTTATAATTTAAACAGAATTTTAATATATTACCTGTCACTGTGGAAGCCAGTAGCCAGGTGATTATCTCCTAATTAACTTTGGATAGGCAACAGGGAATCTTCTGTAAACCAGATTGCCTGAGTGTCATCTTTGTAGTTTTTGAAATTTAGATCAAACTTTACAACCCTTAAAATAAAGGATACCTTCCGACCTACTGCGTCTCTTTGCTGGCAACTTTTTAGATATATGATGACTTTTTGTAAGAGAAGACAGACAACTTCCTGCTACTAGCTCAAATCAAATGTCTATCTAATACAAGAACATGCTTCCAGTTTTGGTCAGGCAGATGTCCTACATGCAGGGCACTGAAACATCTGGCATTGAGAAATATATGGTCATAAGCCATTCAGGTAGCATTGTTATGACAATGAATAGACACAGATAGGGTTATCCCTTACAAAATTATCTGTGCCTTCTAAAAAGCTGCCAGAGAGACCTTCAAATTGTATCCAGAAAAAAAACCCGTATGCAAACATTCAACTAAGTGGCTATGCTGGTCATGGACTGTAAATAAATTGAATTGAATTGAAACTAAGTGGTTAGGGCTTAAAGACTTGTGGCCGCTTAGAGATGCAAGTGAGTAGTGCTGGGAGAAATGGCAAAACAGAAGACCATTGTTATTTCAAGGAGTTTAGTGGTCTATCTCAAAAATGTACAGGGAGAGCCCTTGGCAAGATAACATGTGCACTAGTTGATTCCTGCTGTCATCCCCAGTACCCTTGATGGATAAGAAGGCCTGGCACTGTCTATACCTGCTTGATGTTTATTCCAGCTTATCCACCTCAGGTGTGGCTAATTAAAAACTGGCACCTCTCAGCAAATCAGTTGGAACCAGAGGTGATGAAATAGCACTTTGCACAGGGGTATAAAGGGAGGCAAGCTTGATTCCTCAGATCTAGAACTCTCCATATACCAGGTGCCGAAGCCCAGATGGGCTAGGGCAATGATGGTGAACCTTGGCACTCCAGCTGTTCTTGAACTTGAATTCCCAGAAGCCCTGATCAGCAGGAGTGTTGACTTGGGCTTCTGGCAATTGAAGTCCAAGAAAACCTGGAGTGCCAAGGTTTGCCACCACTGGCCTAGGTAGGGGCTTCTCTGCTGTGAGACGGACTCCTAGCAGCCAATTGGAGAAACTTGCTTGGTATGTTTTGTTGGACACGCTTTGATTTTTTTAGTTCCATGTTAACTGTATGCTTGTAGAAGTATCTCTTCAGTAGGATCTCTTTGCTTATTTGACCACTGAGTGCTTATTGCCTCCGGGTCCTAAAAGAACCTGAGTCCAGCAGCCCTGGCCAGATTGCTTGGCAATGCACCTACCACATCCAGAAGTTGTTTATTCAGCACAAAACTCTGCATAGTGCTGTATCTTCTCACATAACATGATTGCAAAAGCACACAAAAATCCTTTCAACCCAGAATAATTTCTGACATGAACTTATTATTATAGGTAGCATCTGCCCATATTAGACATTCCAGGCAGGTCCCAGTATTGCCGAAAGGGTTATGCTTCTTCCCCCAAGGCTTGCCACTTTCATTTTTGCCTCCATCACTTTGTGCTGCCACTTTTCATCACAGTGGGGAAGAAAGAAAAGACTGTTCCTCTCTGAAAAACAGTATGCCTTCAGAAGAACTTCTCAGGGCTAATCATTCTGCTGCAGCCACACAAGCAGATCAAGAAACCTGCCTGGCCCTCCTGTGACTTTCACACTGTCAGAGTAGCTACCTCCCCTGTGGCAGATGCAGTCTGTTTGTAGCCTTAAAAGAATGACAAAAAAAGGGGGGGGCGGAAGAAGCATAGAATATGTGGATTTGTTCTACTCTGAGCAGAGGCGTAGCTACCGCCGTATCTGCCGTATCAATTATACGGGGCACCCGGGCCACAGGGGCCCCCAAAGTGCGTAAGCAAAACAAATCTTTACCCTTCCTAAGGGCCCCCAAACAAATTTTTATACAGGGCCCCGCCAAGGCACGCTACTCTTCTGACTCTGAGTCCAGCATTCTTTTCTCTAATTGGCAGGAATTCTCTAGTTCAGGGCTTCTCAATCTTGGGCTCCCCAGGTGTTCTTTAACTTCATTTCCCAGAAGCCCAAGTCAGTACACTTGCTGATTGAGGCTTCTGAGAATGTTGGGGGACCAAGGTTGAGAAACCCTGCTCTAGTTCATCTTTCACCATCTTACTATTGCCCGCAAGCAATACAATAATACCTTGGATAACGACTACATCGGATAACGCTAAAATCGGATAACGATGCAAAATTTCCAAAGAAATTTTGCATTGGATAACGATCTGTTAGCGTTATCTGATGCAGTCATTTCGTAGCAGCAGGGTGGCTAGAAAGCTGAACGGGGTTCTCTGTTCAGCTTCCCAGCCACCCTGCAGCTGCGGAGACAGGGGTGGGGTGGCTGGAAAGCTGACGGGGGCAGTGGTGGGATGTCAAAAATTTTACTACCCCACTGTGACACCATCACAGTGTGGGCAAAGCTAACATAATGATGTCATGGGCAGGGCCAAATAATTTTTTTTTAAAAAAAATACAAAATAATAATTAAAAATAGGCGCACGCGCGCATGCACACACACACACACACCCCTACCTCAACGCACCCACCCACCCACAACACAAACCCGTAAATAAATTAAATAAATAAATTTTGGCACTTTTCAACAGTTATAGAAGTTAGGTACTAAGTCTTTGCCAACCAGTTCTCTAGGATAATATGTCTTAATGTAAATGTAAAACAGCTGTACCTCCTTAAGGGTTCTCCAATTGGAACAGCAATTGGAACAGAACAGGTGTAGCTTATTGATGAGGTAACTCCAAGACTTTGCTTAAAATCCCCAAGCCAGGCCGCCAGGCCTTTTTAGGAACTGTGGTAGTACGTCAAGATAGGTAAAGGTATTAAATACACATTAAAATACACAGAGACACACCACATCCAAAGGTGAGTTACTTACCCTGGGGAGCAGGCTATAGGGAGCTTCATGCTAGCAGCTTCTCTTCCTCCTCCCTGCTTGGGAGGACAGCAAGGAGGCTGTGCATACGCGCATGTGCAGTGGGGGAAGCAGTGAAAAGGTAAGCCCCGAAGGTGGTTCCCCCCAAAAGCTGCCACCGGTTCTCTGGGACACTGGGAAAAGTTACTACTGGTTCTCGTGAACTGGTGAGAACCTGTTACATCCTATCACTGGACGGGGGGCTCCCCCTTTGGCTTCTCCAGCCACCCCACAGCTGTGGAGACATGGGCGGGTGGCTAAGGAAGCCGACGAGGAGTCCTCGTCAGATTCCCCAGCCACCCTGCAGCTGTAGATCGGGTCCTCTGATCTCCCTGGAGCAGGCAGGGGGAATCAGAGAGCCCGAAATGGGTAAAAAAAGTCTGTTTTTTTTACCCATTTCGGGTTCTCTGCCCCCCCTGCCTGCTCTAAGGAGATCAGAGGACCCGATCCAAGCTGTTTCTGGGCTTCCCCAACGTCCCCAGCCAGTGGAGCAAGCCAAAACGTCAGGGTTCGAACCCTGATGTTTTGGCTTGTTGCACTGGTCGGGGACATTGGGGAAGCCCAGAAACAGCTTGGATCGGGTCCTCTGATCTCCCTGGAGCCAGCAGGATGGTCAGAGAGCCCGATCCAAACTGTTTCTAGGCTTCCCCCACTCCCTGGAGGCTGGTTCCACAAGTCTCATCGTTATCCGGTTTTTAATGTTGTGCAATGCATTGATTGCACAACATTAAAAAAACCCTGTTTCCCTGGAAGCTGCAGCAAGCCAGAACGTCGGGATTCAAATCCTGATGTTTTAGCTTGTTGCAGCCTCCAGGAGGGTGGGGGAACTTCAAAAATAGCATGCATCAGCTCTAGGGAGGTCGGGAGACCCAATGCTGCAAGGGATGGGTGGGTCAGAGAGCCTGAAATGGGTAAAAAAATGGACTCGTTATGCAAGTTTTCTATAGGGAAAGTTTTCGTTATTCGAGTCGGATTGATTTTTGAAAAACCCGCTCGTTATGTGAGTTTTTCGCAAAGCAAAACGCTCGTTAAGTCACATTTTTTTTAATAAGTGATGCTGCAGATCATCAATGGTTTAGGTCAGGGTCAGCAAACTTGGCTATCCAGATATTCTTGGACTTCAATTCGCAGAAGCTCTGATTCAAGAACACCTGCAGACCCAGGTTTGCTGAATCCTGATCTAAGTAAAGGTAAAGGTCTCCCTTGTGTGAAAGCCTGTCATGTCTGACTCTAGGGGGTGGTGCTAATCTTAATTTACCGCCAAAGAGTCAGTGTTATCTGCAGATGCTTCCATGGTTATGTGGTAGGCATGGCTAGATGCTGGAGCACACACAACATTGTTACGTTTCTGACCGAAGTGGTACCTTTTTATCTACTTGCAATTTCTTGTATTTAAACTGCTAGGTTGGCAGGAGCAGGGATAGATAATGGGTGCTTACTATGTCATACATTACTCAGGTCTCAAACTGCTGAGCTGCCAGCCTTCTGGTTGTCAATCTCGGTGTTTTAGCCACTAAGCCACCATGGCCCTATCATCGATGGTCTATTTGGGTCTAAAGAACTTTTGACTTCCTTTGCTCCTCTGCTGAGGAGATCCTGAAAATATCAGAAATTCCAACCATAACGAACCTTAGCAGCCAGAAAGTTCACATTTGGCTCATTCCCAGTGATCACATGTGCCTGGGGTGGTGCTGTATAAACTACACTCGGTGCAGTACACGTGCAAAATCTTTCACTTCCCTTCTGGAAATATTATGCAGTACAAAAGTATGTTCCCCATTATTGCCATCCATTGCCCTAGGAATATGATTGTTCTTTATATTTTGGAAGGAAAAGCAGACTTTAGTCTTATAGAACTCATGACACATATTTACATTTTATCTAGAGCTGAGATATTGAAATTGTAAGATTCTCCATAAAGACTGGCTGTCACCAAGCTTTGGTCTTCAGTTTGTACAACTCGGTAAAAAATGACATATTTCTTGGATCTACAGTCAACTCTTCATTGGCATGACAGCTGTTGTTTCACTTAGACATTCCTTTCAAGATATCTTCTTGAGTGTTGCTTGATCTTCATCTCTTTTTTCTTTCTTTCTTATTTTCAAAAAGCCATCTTGAAAACGCAAGAAATTACCATATTACTATTTGACACATTATGAAAGCAAGAAAACTCTCCAGTAGCCTGGAGGCAAAATCTTTGTAAAATGTCCACAATCAAATTTGGCCAAAGAAAAAGCAATTGGGATAAAAGAACATTGTGAGCCTACAACCAGTTCTAAGTTAACACAGTTAATTTAAGCTTGCATTATTAATTTATTTAACCATTAACCATACCTTGCAAGAAGTTCAAAATAAATTAAGAGCCCTATGAAGGAGAAGAAAAAGGAAGAGGCAAAGAAATACTGGCTGGCCTGCCCCCTTCCCAGGAGGTTTTCATGATAGGTTTACCTAATCACTCTTCAGAAACACATTCTTCCTCACTCCAGGCAAGTGTGTTAACTGCAAAGCTGTATTAATTTTGAGACTTTTGAAAGGATTTCAGTTAATTAATTGCTGTAGGGGAGCATAACTCACAGCATGGACTTTTCCTACCCTCAAAAGTATAAAGAGCATTTGAGAAAATAGTCAACGAAAACAATGATATTCTTATTAGTATTGATGTGAGTAAAACAAAAATCTATCAGATTCATCAGATTTGCTTTAATATCCTAATCTCCCACACCTTTTATCAGGCCTAGGAGGTAGAACGAAGCTGTTTTGCAGTTATGCAGAGCCCACATCACAGCATATATTTGTTTGTCTTCAGGGTGATACCAGCCCCTTGTAGTGCTTCCAGATACAGTATTGTGGAAATGCTTGGAAAAGCTTGCCTGCACAGTTGCCAAATAGCTTAAATGTTTAGCTCTGGTGGATAATGTTCTGTACTTTGAAAGACAAGAAAAAACAAAAACAATAAAATAAAATAAAGTTGTATTGTCTGCATAGACAAAGGGTGCCCAAACTTTTCAGGCCACGGGCTGGTCATGTGGTTCAGTGGACAAGTCACATGGTTCCTCTCACTGGAAGCAGAAGTAAAATGTGCCTTGCAATCTGTTTTGCAACAGGATGAAATTGATTTTTAGGTTGCCATTTTCTCTGCTTAAACCAGAGGTGTCCAAACTAAGCCAGCAGGCCAGATCCAGCCCCCGATGCCAATTTATCCAGCCCATGCTGCCCTCGTCACTCCTGGAAGTGGAAGTAAAATGCACCTGTATGGACACATTTTACTTCCACTTCCAGGAGAGACGAGGACAGTGTGAGTCAGATAAATTGGTGTCAGGGGCAGGATCCAGCCTGCAGGCTGAAGTTTGGCCACCCCTGGCATAGACTTTCATAATAAATAAACTTTGGCCGAAAACATTTCACAGAAAACTATGCTTTCAGGACAATTGGGTGAATGGGTTGTTTGTCTTTCCTGCCATCTCCCATGGAGCTGGGCATGTGAGCTGATATGCAATTGCTTTCCCTATGGGTGGGGCTTCAGAAGCATAATGGGCAACCAGTGGCTGAGGGAGGGTCACTCAGTTATGCTGCTCAGTCCCTACCAGAGTCTGGCCTTTGGCATATCGGAGAGTAAACAAAACAAAACAACAAAAAACGTTGTAACACCTTAAAGATTGTATTTTAATGTTAGCTTTCATGGATCAAGTCCACTTTGTCAGACCTAAGAGTGAGACTTCATGGCATCAATTTATACACATCAGTTATACAGGTGCACAATGGTTGGCTAGCATTACAGATAATTTTGCAAATTAGTGTGGCTATTTACAACCACTAGTAACAGAAGATCCATTAATGGGGTTCACCTTGATTGCCATGAACTTTAGTTCTGTTGAGTTGTAAATGGATAGGAAATAGATGCAAAATGAATATTGTGTCATTACACATCTGCTAATGAGTTAATTCAGGATGATATGAGTGAACTAAAGGTAAAGGTTTCCCTTGCTCGAAAGCCAGTCGTATCTGACTGTAGAGCTTAGTGCTCATCTCTGTTTCAAAGCTCAAGAGCCAGCGCTGTCTGCTTCTGCAGACGTTTCATGGTCATGTGGCAGGCATGACTATACCCACCCTGTTCTGTGCAGTGATTTGCAAACACACTGATTTACAAACTTACCTTCCAGCTCCGAGGATTTTGAAACAGAGATGGCTCAAAATATTTTCCTAACATGGTGATCAGCTTTGGCATAGGCTGCACAGGGCATGGGACCGAATAAGAGGCTGCTCGGAGCAGCCAGGACAAGGTGCGATCGCCACCGCCACCACTGCTGCTGATGTCAAAACTGTCAGCAATGGGAGCAGCCCACCTCCAGTCCCCGCAGCTGTGTGTTGGGGGCAGGACCAGCCCACAAAAAAGGTTAGGGCACCACTGCTTTAAGCGGCTGAGCATTCTTACTACCTTGCACACTATTTATTTTATTGTTTATTTAAAATATTTATATCCCACCTTTCCCCTAAGATGGACCTTGTACAGTTTATTGTATAAAAACAAATGTTATTAAAAGTTAAATGTTATTACAATATTTTAAATGAATTAAAGAAATATAACATTAAAACTGTAGTAAACATTACAAGTACAGTAAGACCCTGGGTTCTGCGGGGTTTTCCTTATAGTGAAAAATCCTTATCGTGAAGCACCCATAGGAATTTATTGTGTGGTTTCCCATAGGAGTGCATTAAAAACAAAAATTCTGTAAAGCAAAGCGCGGTTTCCCATACATTGAAGAAAAAAAACTGTTCTGAAAAAATTCCATAAGCCAAGGCATTCTTTTCAAAGGATTTATTTCCGTAAGTCCAGTTTTCTGTTACTCGAATCATCCGTAACCCGGGGTTCCACCGTACAACTCTCCTGTTTTAAGAATCCCATCCTTAGACAGAAAAAAGAGAAAAACTGCATTAAAGGTTTTTGTCTGCAATAGATAAAGAAAACCTCCAGATACTGTGGCCACTGGCTGGAATATTTTACCAGCACTAGCTCCCCCCCCCCATAAAAAAATTATTTCCCCCCTACCATATTACATTTATCATTATATGATAAATTTTGTACCATAGCATCAGACTTGTTGGTATATAGCAGTAGAGGCTCTGTGTGTGCTTGTGTGTCATAGATTTCTCTGTGTTGAAAGAATTTTTGGGGACATCTGAAAGGGCCCCCTTCTGTCACGAAACCAGTCGGCCCCCTCTGCCTTGGCCCTCCTGTACCAAAGCCCCCAGAGGGCAAGCTGGCCGGCAATGCAACTTTACAGCCCTTAGCTGCTTCTCTTCCACAAGGAGGTTTAAACAGGTAGCGTATTCAGAGGCTTGTGTGTGAATGCATTGCTTCTCTTACCCCTTAGTCCAATGAAGAGACGTTATGGAAGCAAACAAAGGTTTATTGATCAGGTATATTGATCAGGTTCATAAAGCATAGGTCAGTAGCATAAGACAATCCAGCAAACAGTTCACAGGTACATTAGGTAACCATATTGAGAACAAAAGAATAGTCCCACACCATAGCCAGGGTCTTAAGCCATTGACATCCAGAAACGAACTAACTAACTTCTCTGCAAAATGGAGAATCTGCAGTCAGGTAACAGAGAGAAACTTTCTCAAAACAATGGATTGTTGACACACGTGTACAATCAGTGTTTTAGTATGTAGACAAAACATGAAACTCAGCTAGCTAGAAAGATAAGGAATACTAGAAAACAGGCAGTCTTGTGACATGAGTCCATGAGACAGAGAGGGATAAAGGATTTCTATGAGGTCTAGCTGAATAATCTACTGCCTCAAGCCTTGGGAAACATGAGGAAATATGTCATTTCCTGACACCTTCCATGTCCCCAAGTGCAGCTCTCAGGTATCAAAACCCGACCTTCCAGTCTCCAGCTCAACACCTTAACCACTAAGCCACCAGTGAAAATGCAAGGGTATTGTTTGTTTCAGTTACCATCATTTGTATGTTTCCACCAGTGGGGTCAAACTAATACTGTATGTTGCTCGCCTTCTCCGTACTTTCTATCCATGTCCACGTCCATGTCTGGCTGCTAGATTAGGTTGAGAGAACATTATTGGTTGAAGGGCACCCTGCAAGACCCATTGCCCTGTAAGGACAATCACCTGCTTAACTGCTATCTAACACTCACTCCAAGAGGGAAAAGTTTGCCCTCATTGCATTATCAAATCAACAGTATTGTCTCTATACTCTTAACATTAAAGGACTTCAGCATTTCAAAGTGTTGAAACTTGTAAGACTTTTTTGTTAAGTATCATTCCAGACATCTGAGCTTCATTCATCTCTTATTCTTACATTGAAAAGGGAAAAAAATCAGTTTGATTCCCCACCCACCATTCCCTGAGTGCACCATTAAGAGCAGAGTGTGGTCATTCATGTTGAAATGATGTACAGAGCACTGCATCCTAATGATCAACTCTGATGCTTTTCAGCAGAAAAGTGTGGCTGAGGGGAAGGAATGGACATTTCTGCAATGATTTTGTTCAACCTAGGTTCAAGAATGTGCAGGAAATAATTATAACTACTTACCTTTTGAGAAGATACAGGAAATAATGATAATAAAATAATAATGAGGATCTACTTGCATGTCCCAGTCCTAGTCCATAATGTAAATTAAGGAAAAATCAAATTATAGAGAGTGTGTGTGTGTTTTACACAAGATTGGTCTAGGCTGGGAGGAAATAGCCAGTGGCCATACTAGCTATGGGCTTTGGAGAATTATAATCCAAAAGTCTCTGCACTGATCAAGCTTCATTTCCAGAAGATAGAACTTTGTGTCCATGTATAATGCTGTTCCAAAGGCAAGGTGCCATTGCAGAAGAAAGCCTGCCCAACTTCTCAAGCAGCTAATTTCTGAAGGATAAGGTGTCTGGAATAGGGCCCTTGCCAACAAAGCAGTTGGAGAGGCTAGCTGTTAATCATTTAATAAGTAGCAACTGAATGTTTCAGCTGGAAACCTTGAAAATGGAGCAGCCCACAGAGCAACAAACCTCTTCAGTAGAACTAAAGAACATGCAGCAGTTTCTTAATAACAAAAGGGACTCACCATATTGTGGAATTTAAAAAAAAAAACATTTCTAGACACGTTTACACACATTAACAATGTATTTTCATGTTGCATGCAACATTGCTCTTATTCTCTAGACAGGTTTGTTTAAGACTACTTTGGATGTTACAATGCCATAAGCATATCCATTTTGTATATACAGTAATACCTCGGATAACGTTTACCTCGGATAATGCTATAATCGCATAACATTAAGTAATCTGGGGGAGATAATTGCATTGAATAACGTTAAGGCCCTATGGGATGGATCGGATAACAACCGCTAAAGCCTGTGCGGTTACAATGTATCTCTATGGAGCTTTAATGTTATCCGGTGCATCCCATAGGATTTTAACATGCATCAGATAACACTAAAAATCAGATAACACCATGACTTGTGGAACCAAGTTTTAGCGTTATCCGAGGTTTTACTGTAAAAAGTTATTACAGTGCTGTATAGTTTATTGGTGATATTTCCATGTTTGTGATTTCACTGAGAAGCTAGCATGAATTGCATGTGAAACATACATGTTATGGCAGCTTCACTGGCTACTGGCCTTTTTCTAGGCACAATATAAAGTTTCAGAAGTACTGTAAATAATCAAACCCATGTGTCATTTTCCTGCTGACATTAGTAGGATTCATCATGTCTTATTTGTAACAGAATCATACCCACATTATTCCCACATGTCTGCATTCCTGATTTCATAATAATACATCTGTAACTTCTGATATGATTTTGATATTTAAAAGCAACCCTAATGACTACTGATGTTATTTAGTCTACTTTAGTTGGGACTAAATTGGGATTTAACCCTCAAAGGTTGACTCAGCCTTCCCTTCTTCTGAAGTTGGTAACAATTGAAGTCTCTTTAACTAGAGATTCCCTCGTTCCTTCCTGCCACACTTCACCCTCTGCCTCCTTACCATCCACATCTATCACCTCCTTGTGGGGCAACTCAGCCATTATGATCTCCCCTATGACTTCAAGTTTATTTGAGTAAATTAAAGAAATGAATATAGTATAGGAAATCAGACTTGCAATCCAGTCATTTAAGAATACTGTACATACAAAAATAAGAAAACTTAACTTGTCTTGGCCCTTTTGGCCCCGCTTGTACTCACAGATCCATTCTGTGAAGCTCCCTCCCTGGACTTCCACAGTGAAAGAGGTTTTGTTCTTTTGATATCAACCTCCCCATGTGTGGAACCTCATCCAATTGAAATTAGTTTGCATTCCAATCTCTCTCTGGTATGTGTCCTAAAGGGACTCCCACACATTGAAATCTTGGTAATTTAGTGGGCAAAACCTCGTGAAAAAGTGCAGCTCAGAAATGAGCTTTTTCATGATAGCCAGCATGTTGGGGGCAAAATGCTAATTAATTTGTGAACCCCTCAGAGAGTGCACTAAGCCCTATGGAATGGTATATAAGTGATTGCTTTGCTTTGCGTTGCTTTTGTAACCAAGTCCATTTTCCAATTAAGCTCAGATAATTTTATCTATTATTATCCCCCTACCTCCCAGAACAAGTATAGATATAATTCATAGACAGCACATAGCACTATGTGTGTGGCTTCTGAACAATTTATCTGAAAGAAGAATATTTTTGTTGCAGTTCAGTAGTCTATTCTTCATGGACTTCAGGATGGCATGTTTAGGCTTATCTCAATCTGTCCTGTCAGGCTCCATCCCAAAACCACTGCTTCACAGAGCTTCAGGATTGCCAGACTGGGAAGTCAGGGTTGTTGGTGTTTTTTTGTTTTTTGGACCAGTTGGTGTTGGATCATTGCGATATGCCATTTCTGCCTCAAGATGTTTGGGCAACATATTTGTTGTTCCCACAGAGCCAGAAATGTGTTCACCCTGTTTTCCAGGCTGAGGAAAATTCCTGCCTGATGCCAAAGGGTGGGTGGCATGTTGATCTTTCGTTCTCACTGAATCAATTTATCTCTTCTCTGAAGAAAGCACAAAAGATGAAGTGTAAATGTAAAGATACTATAGACTAGAAGAGGTATAATTACACAGAACTCCTTTCTTCTAATCACTATATTGTACAGACAAAAATTTTCAGTGATGTCACTTGACAAAATGTTTAGGTGAAAATACAGTTTTAGAGCAACACTTACAAGCTTTAAATTATGCTATAATTACCACACTATTTTCATCGCTCTATGATGACTCCAAGCCTCTCCCTCCCTCCCCTCCCTCCCCTTTCTCCTTGGCCAGCATGCTGAGGGAATGGGGTGGGCTCTGTATGATCCTCCTTCATTGTGTGTTAGGTAGACTGGCAGAGAGGAGTCTGGAGAGCTAGGCAATGACCACTAGTGTGAGAGGAGGGCTGGTATCAGTGGTCGGGGTCAGTGGCAAGGGTAGGCTTGGCTCCCTCCCTCTGCCTGATGGGTGGGTGGATGGGTTGGGTGGAGGGCCAAGTCAAGGGGGTGAGCAAGCGGCCCCTGCCCCAAAGAGCTGCATTCCTGGCTCCTTGTCCTGGCTGTGGCTCTAGCATACAGCAGAGCAATGCTGGGTCTTGGCGCCAGGAGTGGGGTGAGAGGAAGAGGGGGGCATGGTCAGCCAGTTCTACTACCGGTTTACCCAAACTGATCCGAACTGGCTGAATCCCAGCACCGGTTTGAGCTCCTGTCATCTGTTCCAGCTCCTCAAAACCTAGCAGTTAGAAAGCAAGAAATTGCAAGTAGATAATTAGGAACCACTTTGGTGGGAAAAGATCTTGGGGACATGAGAGGCATCTCATTCGGGCGTCCCCTGAGTGGAGTTCCTCCAGCAAAAATCTTTTCAACACAGAAAGCACTTTTGTGTGTGCTGCTGACACAATTTTTTAAAAAGGAAATAAAAAGAAGCAAATGCATCACTAAAAACAAGCAGAGATAACTTTTTAGCATAAAATTTGTATTGATTATTTGCCCAGAGCAGTACTCACTCTTTTGACCTCTGTTTTTACTTTTTTAGCTTCATGGACTGTGAAGAGCAGGTAGAATCAGTAGCTCTTTTGTAGGAGAGACATTCCAACAGGTATTTAAACCACTAAGGGTTTACCTTCTAGTAATCATGCATGATTCTAATCTGGATCAGAACCAGTATATTCTTCAATTTGGTTACTTCATTTGGAAGCTATAACTTGCCTGACTGTTAACTTGATAACTTGCTGGCCTCATTGGAAAAAGGGAACAAAATATAAATATAATATTGTGGGTGAAGATATATATTGGGTGAAGATATATATTGGTATAAGATATATAATATGAGATATATATTGGCCAATTGAACTTTGGGAATAACGAAAGGTACAAAAATTGAACAATTGGTAATTATAATAATAGTAAAATAACAACAACAACAAAACAATATAATTAAAAATAATATAGTAATAATAATAATCTAATTGAACGGTATTGGGTAAAAATAATTATACTTAAATCAAATTTAAAACGTTGAACCCCACAGTTCAAGTGACCAAAAAGAATAGAATGGAAGGAGGGAAAAACAGAGAGGAGGAGGAAGCAGTGAAACCTAAGACAAGAAGAGAGAAGAAAGACCAGAAAGAGCAGAAGGAAAGACAGGATATGCCAACACCACCACCCGTGGAAATTTCAGCAATGGAGAACGTCCAGATGTTTGTAGAATTCGGGAAGTTTATCAAGAAAGTGGACTTTTTAGACAGGACAATGGTAGACAACATGCAGGAAATTAGGAAGGAAATACAGGCTAGCAGTGAACAAATGAGAAAAGAATTTAAATTAAGCTGCAAAGAGATAAGGAAAAGTAGGGAGGAGATGAAAAAGGATAGGGAAGCTGCCAAACACAATTACCAATCCCTGATGACAGCGGTAACAGATATCTCGAAGGAAGTTACAGAAAACACCACGAAGATTAATGCCATGATGACGGATGTATACAAAAAGATGGATACTATCAAAACTGAACTGAATGGGTTGTATATAGCAGATCAGGCTACAAATGTTAAAATAATAGCCCAAGAAAAGAGGTTAGATCTGTTGGAAGAGGAGAATCGAAAACAAAATATTGTAATTAGACGGATGGAAGAGAGATCACCCGACAAACTTAAAGAACGTGTGGTGGAATGGTTAAATTCTTTACAAATGGGTAAAGATTTCGTATTGGAAGATGTTGTAAGTGCTTTTAGACTAGGAGGTAGAGGGGGGGAAATCAAGTAGAAATGTATTGGTGAAGTTCGCAAACTGGGCGGACAAATTAAAAGTCATGGCGTTTATTAAAAAGGCCGGTTCTGAGGTCTTGAAGATGGATGGAATGGATGTGGAAATATACAACGATATTTCTCCAACAGAAAGAGTGTGGCGATATAAGATGAAACCGGTGGCAAGATTCCTGCTGACTAAGGGCATATTATATAACTGGAGGTTCCCGCAACAATTGAGATTTATGTATGGAAAAAAAATGCATGTAATTGATGAAAAAACGGATGTATTAGATTATTTCTGCCAAATTGGTCTGTTTAAAATTGCTTCCAGAGAATGGATGGACCTGAGAAAAGCATTGCAAGCATTGGGAGCGCTGGAGAAGGATTCAATACTGGAGGAGGAGCTGGAGGGAGCGACGGGGGGGGGGTCGGACACACTGGGAAGCCTAGTTTTATTGGAATAAAAATATAATTGGCGAGCAGAGAAGAAGTGGGAGGAGGTTAAAAGCATATATATATGTCAAGTCCCACTAGCCCCACCCTCCCCTCTTTGAGATTCAAGGGCGATACTTGAAAATGTAGAGTGGGGAGGAGAATCAGTAAAGTTTTTGTTGGTAAGTTGTGGTATTCTGTTTTTTTTTACGCTTTTTGTTATAGATGTTATATGTTGGGTAAGGTGTCACGTGTCCAGGTTAAGCAATTCAGCATTTACACAGATTATAATGGTAAGGGGATTTAAGGTGTTATCATGGAATGTAAAAGGTACAGGTTGCACTATAAAAAGGAAGAAAATTCAATTAGCATTAAAAAAAGACAATTCAGACATTATATTTTTACAAGAAACACACCAAAAATCGGTTGAAATGAATAAACTTTATGTTAAAGGTATGCAAATATATGAAATGGCAACAGGAACCTCCAAATCCAGAGGGGTGGCAACGTTGATATCAAAAAGATTAGGATTTAATTTTAAATATAGCATTACAGATCCAGAGGGAAGGTATCTAATCATAAAGGGGGATATTGACGATGAGGATATAACACTAATTAATATATATGCACCAAATGAACAACAAGTAGAATTTTTAAATAAAATGATGGAGATAATAAAAAAGGAGGGATCAGAAAATATGATAGTGGCTGGGGATTTTAACTTAATTAGGTCAGAGATAGACACCACAGGGGCAAGTCGGGGTGATAAAAAAGATTTACTGACGAATTGGATGAAAAAG
The DNA here is from genome assembly GCA_030440675.1 of Furcifer pardalis. Taxonomy (NCBI): domain Eukaryota; kingdom Metazoa; phylum Chordata; class Lepidosauria; order Squamata; family Chamaeleonidae; genus Furcifer; species Furcifer pardalis. The sequence continues at coordinate 131,022,332 of CP126893.1, read as the reverse complement.
ATAGGGTTGGAAGACGTGTGGAGAGTAATTAAAGGGGAAGAGAGAACTTATACATACTTCTCACAAGTACATAATATGTATTCCAGATTAGACTATTTTTTAATTACAAAGAATTTAATTAAAAATGTGGAAGATATTGAAACAGACACCTTTAAAGAATCAGATCACGCGAAAATTATAATGGAAGTAAAATTAGGTGAAATAAGGAAAAAGTTTTACAATTGGAGGTATAACTCCAGACTTTTTAGAGACCAAAACATCAAAAAGCAAATAATAGAAGAATGGGGAAAATACTGGGGGTGGAATGATAACGAATCAGTTAACTTCAGTACGGTCTGGGATACCATGAAGGCAATATTCAGGGGGGAAGCTATAAAATTCGCAAGCATAAAGAAAAAACAAGAGACAAATAGATATCAGGAATTGGAAGCACAATTGAAAGTTAAACACGAGGAACACGCTAAAAGCAAGGACCCAAAGTTACTGGGAGAAATAATGAGGATAAAGAAAGAATTAGAAGGCAAGGATATTGAGAAAGTCAAGAAGGATTTAATATTTTTAAAGAGAGAATATTTTGAGTATAACAATAAAAATTCTAAACTACTGGCAAGAGCCGCCAAAGAAAAAAATTTTAAGGGACAAATTAGTGTGTTGATAGATGACCTAGGGAAGAGATGTAATAAAAGTGGAGATAAATTAAAAATTGTGGAGAAATTCTATAGAGATCTCTACACAAAAAAGAAAACTGTTAATTTGGACAAACTCAAGGAATCGTTTGAGTCCCAAAAGATTAGAAAAATAGAAGAAAGTCACAAAAATGCTATGGAGGAGGAAATAACAGAAAAAGAAATTGGCGAGGCGATAAGAAAACTTAAGTTGGATAAAGCCCCAGGTGAGGACGGATTAACAGCAGAATTTTACAAGGAGTTTAAGTTGATAGTGATTGGGAAGTTACACAAATTATACAATAAAATATTAGAGGGAGAAAAGTTACCTCAATCCTGGACTAGGACAATAATAACTCTTATACCAAAGCCAGGGAAAGACCCAGAGAGGATGGAATCATATAGACCAATTTCTTTAATTAATCAGGACGCTAAAATTTTTACAATGATATTGGCAAAAAGAATGAATGGTTTTATCGGAGAATATATTGATAAAGATCAAACAGGGTTCCTGAATAACAGATATATGTCAGACCTAATTAGGAAAGTACTGGACTTAACGGACACAGCAGAGCGTAAAAAAGTAAATATTGGATTTTTAGCATTGGACATATTTAAAGCATTCGATTCACTACAATGGACTACAATACGGAAAATGATAAGCTTGTATGGATTTGGCAATAAATTTCAAAGTGTTATAGATAGTTTATATCAACAAAGTACTGCAAAAGTTAAGGTTAATGGAGAGTATACAAAGGAGATACAACTAGAAGCAGGTACCAGACAAGGTTGTCCGTTATCTCCAGGCATATTTGTAATAGCAATGGAGTTTTTGGCCAACGCTATCCGACAGGACAAAAATATCATTGGTTTAGAAAATAATACAATAAATCTTTACATGGATGACACATTATTAGTAATCAAACACCCTAATCGGATGATAGATAAAATATACCAACATCTAAATACTTTTGAGGAAATTACGGGCTTGAGAATTAATTGGGAAAAGTCAGAAATGTTATATGTTAATGGGGATGTAGAAGAGCAAAATAAAATTAGGACTAAATATAAAATCCAAATAAAGAAGTCAATTAGATATTTAGGAATAACGATATCAGGGAAATTTGAAGATCTCAAAAAATTAAATTACGGGAAAATGAAGAAAGAAATAGAAAGAAAAATTAGGCAGTATAAAGCTTTAAATTTATCTTGGTTCGGTAGGATTGCACTTTCAAAGATGACGTTATTACCAAAATTGAACTTTTTGTATGACGTGTTACCGATTAGACATAGTACCAAGGAACTGCAGGAGTATCAGAAAATGATAAATAGATTCTGCAATGGGGATAAGAAACCGAGAATAGTTAAGTCGCTGTGGTATCAATCTCAGAAAGAGGGAGGACTAGGGATACCGAATATCCACAACTATTATAGAGCCTTTCAAATTAGAAATGTTATTAAAATATTAAAGAGAGAAACACTGGGTTGGGAAAGATTAGAGATGAAAGAGACAATACATTTAGATAAGGCGTATTTTCTAAGTGACGAAAAAAGAAAGTATACAGAAGACGTACTCAAAATAGGCTACTAAAAAAAACACTAGACGAGTGGGATCGGGTAAAAAAATACATGGTACCGGATACCTCACCGGCTTTGGAATTAACAGATTTTAACGATTTTCCCATAAACATAGATGATAAGATTAGGAATTTACTAATAGACAAAAATATTTTATTGCTAAAGGACTGGGCAAAAACATGCAAGGACACTGTTGCAAAGAAGACCTTATACTCACAATTAGGATTATCCTGGTTTCAAACTCTCCAGATAAATGGAATAAAAAGAAAATATATGAAAGTAGCCTAGAGAGAAAGCTCACAGATTTCGAAGAAATTCTAGTTCAGATTAGAGAGGATAAGAGGGGTATTAAAGGGGTGATCAGTAAATTATACAAAATATTGAATAAAGCAGGGAAAATACAGGAAATTCTTAGAAATACGTGGGAACAGGAATTAGGCCTAACATTCTGCCCAATTTCAGTCAGCAAAATAGTTCAACAACATTCAGAGTGTAGATCAAGGATTCTCAACCTGTGGTCCATGGGCCAGATGAGGCCCACAGCACCATTTCATGTGGCCTCCCACTGGAACTGCAGTACTGTATTTGGTTTATTTAGCTCACTCTAGCTCGATAATGCTCATTTTTTAAATGTGTTATAAGTCGAAACCTCAACTTTCACATTCTAGAATGGTTATGAGTTGACATGCAGCAACTTGAAAAACAGATGCTGAGGTTGATAGAGAATACTATCTTGGTATGTACTTGTAGTGGAATGAATGATACAATGCTAGAAGTAAATTTGGGCAATTTTTCTGTGGAAATACAATCTATTCATAAGTTTATTGGTTTCACATATTTCAAGATATTTGTCCATCATAATTTTTTTTCTTTATATGCTGCATTCTAAAATCAGAACACTATAAGAATAAACAAAGATAAAGCTCTCCCTGGCTCGAAACCTGTTGTGTCTGACTCTAGGGCAGTGATGGCGAACCTTGGCACTCCAGCTGTTCTTGAACTTCAATTCCCAGACGCCCTGATAGGCAGGAGTGTTGACTTGGGCTTCTGGTAATTGAAGTCGAAGAGCACCTGGCTTGCCAAGATTTGCCATCACTGCTCTAGGGGGAGGTGCTTATCTCCATTGATAGCCAAAGAGCCAGCACTGTCTGCATCTGCTGTTTTGCAGCAGCTTAGAGACTAAAATGGCTAACTTCCTGAAGAATTATAATTTATATATTTATTTATTTATTTATTCCATTTATACCCCACCCATTTTTTTAAAAAAATTATTTATAATTTTCAAACAGAAAAAAGAATAACAGAAAATAATAACAATACAGTACTACAATATTACAAAACAACTAATACAAAAACTCATAGCTTGAATAACACATCAGTTCTTGTTACAATCTTGCTAAAAAAACGTTCATTGACTAAAAAAAGAAAAGAAAAATCACCCATGTGCTACATACAATGTCCAGGAATTACATCAATTCATTTTCCCCAAAAGTTAGCTTGTTCTGGTACAGGTTTAATTCCTTTATTTCTAACCATCACATGTTCCACAAATCTTTTCCAGATTCTCCAGAATCTATTTTCACGAACTATGCCTTTTCTGACATTCAACTCCCATGTCAATTTATCATTAAGTGCTAGTTGCCACATTTCTTTATACCAATCTTCTAGTTTTATACTTAGTTCATTTTTCCATTTTTTTGCTATACATTGTCTAGCTGCTGACATCATTATTAACAATAATTCCTTGTCATCATTACCCATCATATATTTTTCCAAATTCGTTAATAGGACTGGTTTTGGTCCCAAGTCAAGTTTCTGATCAAATATACATTTAATTTCTTTTTCTATTTCCCCCCAAAATTATTTCAGTTTGTTGCAATTCCACCACATATGTATGTATGTCCCCGTTGATTGCTTACATCTCCAACAAAGATTACTTATCTTATTATCTATTTGATGTAACTTGATTGGGGTCAGATACCAGCGCCATATTAGTTTATAATTATGCTCTTTAACACGTACTGACATAGTTCTCATAGTTCTTCTTCGCCAAATTTCTTGCCATTTTTTTCTGGAATTGTTATATTCAATTCTTGTTCCCAAGTATTTTTTAGAATTTCTTGTATATTTCCTGTTTTGTTTAACATTTTATATAACTTACTAATAATTCCTTTGATACCCATCTTATCTTTTCTCATCTGAACTAAAAGTTATTCGAAAGCTGTCAAATCTCTCTCTAAACTTCTTTCATATATAATCCTCTTATTCCAATTATTTATCTGAAGAATTTGGAACCAATTCAATTCCATCTGTGAAAAAATTTCTTTTCTTTCGATACTATCTTTGCATACTGTAGCCCAATCTTTGAATAATAATACTTTTCTGTCTGTTAATATGCTTTTAATCTTTTCATCTATTCTTATTGGAAAATTGTTAAAATCTTATATTTCTAAAACTGGTGAGGTACCCGGTGCCATATATTTTTTTAGCCTTATTCCATTCCTCCATTGTTATCTTTAAAAATTTATTTTGTATGTCTTTTTTATTTGCTTTCTTCCCTTCATTACTTAAAAATGTTGCCTTACCCAATTGAGATATCTCCTTCATCTCTATTCTTTCCCAACTCACTTCTTCTTTCATTAATATTTTAATAACATTCCTAATTTGAAAAGCTTGTATGTACAAAATACATACAAACATATACCCCACCCATTTAAGGAGGTCTTGCTACTCTGGACAGCTAACAAGACAAAACTCACATATTAAAAACACATTTTTAAAATACCAAAAAATCCCTATTGACAGCGGAGAGAGGCAGAATAGAATACCTAGCACTGAGTCATTGTCAGAAATTCCTTATCAAATGGCCAAGTTAAAAACAACTGTTTATGAGAATTTCAGTGTATCTCCACTTACGATTACAGAAGAAAGTAAAGTGAAAGTTTTTACTTTTAAAAGGGAATAATTTTGTTGCCATCCAATTTGTGCTGTTGTAAATCTGTTGAATCCAAGATTCAAAGGTGGAAATATAAGTGATGATAGCACTGCTGCTGCATTTGACTGGGTTACAAAACAACCTTTACATTTAGGACTTAATGTTGAGAAGGTATTTTCAAATGCTGCAGAATACAGAATATCTTCAAGCATTTGGTCCAGGAATGCAGTCTGGGATTCTGCCAAAAATATTCTTCCTGCAACATGGTGACAAGGTCTTTGTGCAACACAGCCTCTGACTCTTCTTGCTTCTCACATTCTTCAGATGCCTCCATCTTCTGCAGCATGTGAAACCGCTGGTCTATAAATCAAGAAATAAACTGACATGTGAAAGAGTAGAGAAGCTTGTTTCAAACAGGGTAAACCCTCTTTTGACTACACTGTATTTTTAATATACCAATTGTGATAATTTTATGCCAAGTAGTACATAGTCACATGTTTTTGTTCCTGAGGTAACAAGTTAGTGGCTATACACTGAACATGATGACCGGAAAGTTGGCAGGTAAGCAGTTCGAAACCTAGTGATGGGTAGCAACAGGTTCACACCAGTTCGCCAGAACCAGTAGTAACTTTCCCCGGTGTTCCAGAGAACTGGTAGTGGCTTTTTGAGGGATCCAAGCCTACAACGCTTGGTGCGCATGCTATCCTCCCAAGCGGGGAGGAGGAAGAGAAGCTGCTAACCTGAAGCTCCCTATAGCCTGCTCCCCAGGGTAAGTGACTCACCTTTGGGTGTGGGGTGGGTGGGTGTATTTTAATGTGTATTTAACGTGTATTTATTTTTAATGTGTATTTTTATGTGTTTTATGTCTATTTAATGTGTATTTGATGTGTTTTTATTTTTAATGTGTATGTTTATGTGTTTTATGTCTTTTTGTTGTTCAGTCGCACAGTCGATTCCGACCCTCTGCGACCCCATGGACCACTGTCCTCCAGGCACTCCTGTCCTCCACCATCCCCCTCAACTCGCTCAGCTCTGTGCCCATTATCTCCACAATACCATCTAGCCATCTCATCTTGGGCCGTCCCCTTCTTCTTTTGCCCTCGACCCTTCCAAGCATCAAGGCTTTCTCAAGTGAATCCTCTCTTCTCATTTGATGTCCAAAGTACTTTAGCTTCATCTTTATTATTTGACCTTCTAAGGAGCAAATGTGTATTTATTTTAATGTGTATTTTATGTGTTTTCCTGTGTATTTTTATGTCTATTTAATTTGTATTTTTATGTGTACTTATTTTTATGGGTTTTTTTACATTGGCTCCGCCCACATCATTGGCTCCGCCTATGACATCATGACATTGGCTCCGCCCACAACATTGGTTCTGCCCACAGTGTGTTAGTAAAATTTTTGGCTGCCCACCACTTTCGAGACCCGAGTGCTGTACGATGGAGTGAGCTCCATCTGTCTCAGTTCCTGCCAACCTAGCAGTTCTAAAGCAAGAAATTGCAAGTAGATAAATAGGTACTGCTTCAGTGGGAAAGGTAACTGCATTCTGTGTGCTCTGTTGTCATGCCTGCCACATGACCTCAGAAATGACTGACATGGCTGGCTTTCAAGCAAGGGAGGCCCTATAATAACAGAGTAACTTTCAACCTGTTTGGGGGAAAGTGTTAATATTGTATTTATTCAATTTCTCAATTATGTTTTTAATATCTGGGGAAGAACATTTTTTCCATGGCTTCAAAATTTCTGGAAATGTTACATCTCCCTCCCTTTCTTCCTATATTCTGTGAATGAATCTGTGCTTCAGACACACTGCTCTATTCCTGTAGTCAAAAAGAAATGAAAGTGCAGCATTGCTCAACAGGGCAGGAGACCTAGACAGGACTAATCTCAACATTTACCTGAAAGTAAAGTACAGTAATACAAAACAGCATTGCCTTATCACTTAACAGTGATGAGACCAGCAGGCAGCAAGAAGGAAATTCAGCATGGGAACATTGAGATCATTGACCTAATTTTGAATCAATTGCTCTGAAACAGTCTGATAGGCTGGAGTAAATGAATTGGCATCACAGGAATGACAGGACTGGTTGAGAGCTACCGAAATTCCCAAACATCACACGTGCTTATATCCAAAGGCACTCTTCTGTGCAATTGGCTTTATTAATGAAATGCCACACTGAGGGAAAGGATTAAATACTAATGATAACAGATGTTCACTATTTATTTTTCTTCTCCAGATTCTCTTTAAAGAATCCCTGAGTTGCCTGGAGCCAGAGCTAATATTTAGGATGTTCTTCATTCTTCCACGGGCATTAGAGATGATCTCTCTGCCTACAAAATAAAACTACACCTCCTAAATTGTCTCAAGTATGGTAAATGCCATGAGCTCAGTTGCTGAAGCTGCTAGTCGCTTCTGGCCAGTGTATGCAAAGAAACCCTGCAATATCTACTTAAGCTCTATGGTTCTGGAATATTCTTCAATGTTTACACCAATGTAGGTTGAATTACATTCAATCACACATTTTAAGGGAAAAAAATCCAGTGATGGGATGTAACAGGTCCGCACCAGTTCGCCAGAACCGGTAGTAACTTTCTCCAGTGTCCCGGAGAACCGGTAGCAGCTTTTGGGGGGAACCACCTTCGGGGCTTACCTTTCCACTGGTTCCCACCACTGCACATGCATGCATGCATGCCTACAGTGCTTGGCGCGTATGCATAGCCTCCTTGCTGTCCTCCCAAGCAGGGAGGAGGAAGAGAAGCTGCTAGTCTGAAGCTCCCTATAGCCTGCTCCCCAGGGTAAGTGACTCATCTTTGGATGTGGTGTGTCTGTGTGTATTTTAATGTGTATTTAATACCTTTACCTATATTGACGTACTACCACAGTTTCTAAAAAGGCCTGGCAGCCGGCAGGCCTGGTTTAGGGTTTTTAAGCAAAGACTTGGAGTTACCTCATCAATAAGCTATACTTGTGCTGTTCCAACTGCTGTTCTAATTGGAGAACCCTTAAGGAGGTACAGCTGTTTTACATTTACATTAAGACATATTATCCTAGAGAACTGGTTAGGCAAAGACTTAGTACCTAACTTCTTTAACTGTTGAAAAGTTGAAAAGTGCCAAAATGAAGCCATCTTGTGGTGAGTTCATTCTGTAGTTCCTTCCGTCTGACCTAGTGTGAGAAAGATTAGCCAGAATAAGCTTTAAGCTCTGGTTTAAAAGCTCTGTTTGATTTGTGTTTGGGGTGGGTGAGTGGGTGGGTGTTTGGGTGGGTGGGTGTATTTTAATGTATATTTATTTATTTGTTTACGGGTTTGTGTTGTGTGGGTAGGTGGGTGGGTTGAGGTGTGTGTGCGTGTGCATGTGTGTGTTTATTTTTATTTTATTATTTATTATTTTATTATTATTATTTCTTTGGCCCCGCCCACAACATCATGACATCATGACATTGGCTCCGCCCACACTGTGATGACATCACTGTGGGGTAGTAAAAATTTTGACATCCCACCACTGTTGTTACCTATTATGCAACAATCTCAGAGCTATCTCAAGTCTCAATAACCGGATGCCATGAAGTATGTGTGTTTGAGGTGGGGTGGGGGTTCTTTACAAGCTGATGGCCACAAGCTCTGTGGCAGGGGCTATTTTTCAAATGCCTTCTTTTTTTTTTTTTAAACCAAGCAAAACATTATCAGAAGCTGATATTTATTAGATTTTCAAAGACAGTATTCAGGCAGACCGTCACACCTGAGCTATACTTGCAGATGAAATCTTTACCTCCCAATGATGAATCATGAAACTGAGCTAATTTGGAAACTAAATAAGGTATGAATTATCAGACACAGGTCCTGTTACTGGGGGCTGGAGAGGCTGTCTATCCAAAGTGTGTGTGTGTTACCTTGGATAGAGAGGTCCTTCCATTGAGGGATCTGGCTCACAGCCTAGGGGCCATATTAAACCAGGCCTTTAACTTAGAGCATGAGATAGCGGCAATATCAAACATCACATTTCTTTCATTGTATCAAATTGCTCAGCTGTGTCCCTGCTTGGACAGATGGTCTTTAACAACACCAGTCCTTGCATTGGTAGTCTCTGGAAAAGAGGAAGACCAAATGTGAGCTTGGTTGACACCCTAAAAGAAGCCACTTTTCCACACAGGAACTGAGCAAGGCTGTTAAAGACAAGATATTTTGGAGATCTCTTATTTAAAAGGTCACCATAAATCAGAGACAACTTGATGGCACATAAGAACAATAAAGAGTCCTTCTGGGTTGTAACTTTAAAAAAGGAAGGCTTTAAATTCCTCTAACTCCAGTAGCCCTAATTCGAGTGGTTGGCAGCAACAGGTTCACACACCCCAGAAGGGGGGTAGCAAAATTGGATGGTCTCTAGGCAGGGGTGGTAGTGAAATTAGGTGGCCACACCCACCTCCCTGCCCTGCCCCATCAGGTTTTGTCCCTTGCTCAAAAGCCAGTCATATATGATTCTAGGGTGCAGTGCTCATCTCCATTTACAGCCGAAGAGCCAGTGTTTCCTGTGTTTGCAGATGTATACATGGCCATATGGTAGGCATGACTAGATCGCCCATGACGTAGGCTCCTCCCATGACATAGGCTCTGCCCACAGTGTGGTAGCGAAAATTATTGCTGCCCACCACTGCCTAATTCAAATTGTACTTGCCAATACAAGCTTCCTTTCTGTTGTCCATAATGGATGAAGTCCTAATGTAAAACCAAGAACATGATAAATAAGCTGTCATTGCCATGTCATTCTAGTCCAGTGTTTCCCAACCTTTGGTTTGTGGACTTCAATTCCCAGAAGCCTAAGTCAGTTCCTCAAAGCACTGATCAGCCAATGTACTCATTTAGGTTTCTGGGAATTGAAGTCCTCCTGTATGAGGTATGAGCCCCACATTGGGAACCACTATTCTAGCCCCAATTTACTGCAAAATCCTCCACTCCACTCTCCACATTACTATTTATTCACCTATTGACAGCTGTGCAGGCATTAAACTCAAATATGTCATCTCATTTGGTCTTGAGAGAAACTAAGAAGCTGTGGTGGTCAATCAGTCCCTTTGAATTCCAAAAATGTCCTAAGGGACAAGACTCAATGGTTTTTAGTACTGTACATCTAAATACATATAGGGTACAAGATGTCACTCTTTTGACAAATTGGTTTGGAGTTCTTCCATTTTGAATAATGCAAGTTAATTTACAACCTGAGAGGGTGAAGGAGTGTGATTATTGTTACCAGAGCTACTGCTGTTCAGTTTGTTTTTCTATTTAAATTGGAAAATCATTTGACCAAGTCTGCCTGTTCTTATTCTTTGGCTGATTTATGATTACAGAAATAGCAGCAATTTTGTTTTTCATCAATGCCTTTTGAATTCTTCATGACAGGACCACATCCTTCCCTTCTCAGTATCTGCGGTTGTACTATCATCTCTCTCGTTATCCTTTCTTATGGAAAAAAGCCCCTAAAGAAAGAAAAACAGTTCCTTTGAGAGAGAGAGACTCCTTCTGTGATCTTGCCAAATATTTGAACTAGATATATCTCCTTGTGTTTGTGCCTTCCTTTCCTTTATAGAACTTGCTGCTTAAATGTAAAACAGATAGTAATCAGCTCTGTCCTAGTGCCATCCTGCCATTCAATGGCAAGCAGCTGCATGAGAGGCAGATGAACAGGCTATTTGTTTCTGTGGTTCTTCTTCGAGGTCATCTGTGAATTCATACAAATAGGTGTTTCTGCACCTTCACGAAATTTGTCAGAACATTCTAGAGCCTTAAAAAAGAACCATTAGAGCAGCCTTTGTACTTTTCAATTATCACTCATTTCACCCACTCTACCACCATGCAAAAAATGAACTCATAACATAATACGTTGAGGGGAAGATGGGAACGTTTTGTAAATTCACAGATGACCACTCAAAGAACTACAGTTACAGGTGAATAACTTGTTCATATTCTTCATGGTCCCTGTGGGTCACAGAAATGTCACCGACAAACTTACTTACCAGCTTACTTATTTGCTAACGTAGGTAAAATTTCTGCTTTTTCAAATGATGCATCAAGTTTCACCCTGACATCAAACCTGTAGTGTTTGATGAATACAAAATGTTACCTGTTATATTTATTTGAGAAAGGTTTTAGAGGTGGCAACAGCCCTAGTAGAGCGTCCTTTCAAAGGTTTGCCAGCTGGTAAGAGAGTGTGTTTGTCTTACCAGCTAGCCACTTGGATAAAGCCATTTTGATAAATGCTGGGGCATGATCTTTCCACTGATTTTAGAGCTTGATACCAAAGGCATAGTTCAGTGATGGCGAACCTTGGCACTCCATGTGTTGTTGGACTTCAATTTCCAGAAGCTCAAGTCAGCACTCCTGCTGATCAGGGCTTCTGGGAATTGAAGTTCAAAAAGAGTTGGAGTGCCAAGGTTCACCATCAGTGGCAAAGTTCATTTGTTTACCAGAGGTGCTTAATTCTTGAGATATAGAAGGCTAGGGCTCAGCAAACATTCAGCATGTGAAGCATCTTTTCCAGCTATGTAAAAAATGATGGAAACAAAGTTGGAAGCACAAGAGGTGACACTCAGAAACCACTTTAGATAGGAAAGACATTTCAGGAAAGAAATGTAAAATTGCAGGAAAAGTGGGTCATGCCAGAGGATGTACAGTTACTTGCTTTTCACAGTGATGCAATAGCTAGCAGAAATACAATTTTATTTGTAAGTACCTAGTTTCTGATATCCTCGCCAACACATCTACAGTACAGTACTGTACTTGGTTTAATTTCAACAGAATTAAATACCATCTCCAAACTAACTTACAAAAAATTCCCTTTATCCTTACAGACACAGATGTCAACATTCTTATATCCCATATAGTTTTCCAAACCTCAGTACAGTAAAACATCGGATAACGCTAAAACTTGGTTCCACAAGTTTTGTGATTCCATAGAGATACATTGTAATCGCACAGGCTTTAGCGGTTGTTATCTGATCCATCCCATAGGACTTTAACGTTATTCGATCCAATTCTCCTCCCTAGATTACTTAACGTTATGCGATTTTAGCATTATCCAATCCAAACGTTATCCGGTGTTTTACTGTACTTATTTATTCTCCCAAGTCATATTCCCATAGTTTTAAACAAATCCTTTTGATTCTCAGGTAACAATAGTTTTTATACATTTTTCTTACCTTATTCTCATCTGATACTTTCTTTTTGTAATGCCATTTCTTCTAATTTTGTAGGTTTTATATCTTTCCCATTTCTTTATACTCAATGCCTAATTCACTACTGTATATGGATAAGATTAATAGAGTAGATTATATTCTCCCCATTACTAATGCTTCATTTATTTGCTGTTTGTTTCCCAGTTTTTCTAACCAATCTTTTATCTTAATGCCTGTAACTTATTTTTTCCTTAATAAATTTTACATATTTTGATTCTAATTTCCTGAGGATTTCTCCAACTCTACTATCAGATATACCTGTTCCAAATTAAAATAATATTTTTAAGAAAGTAACTTTCAATATTTTTTTTTTGCTATCATCTTATTATGTTGTATAAATGTTGTTGTTCAGTCGCACAGTTGATCCCGACCCTTTGTGACCCCATGGACTGCCACACACCAGGCTCCTCTATGCTCTGCCATCCTCCGCAGCCCACTCAGCTGTACGCCCATTGCATCAACGATGCCATATAGCCACCTTCGCCTTTTGCCTTCCATCTTTCCCAGGATCAAGGTCTTCTCAAGTGGTCCTCTCTTCTCATTTGGTGGCCAAAGTACTTCAGCTTCAGCTTCAGTATCTGTCCTTCCAATGAGCAGTCAGGGTTGTGTTCCTTCAGGATTGACTGATTTGATCTCCTTGCTGTCCAGGGTACTCTCAAAAGTCTCCTCCAGCACCACATTTCAAAGGCGTCTATTTTTCTGTGCTCAGCATTCCTTATGGTCTAGCAATCACAACCATACATTACTACTGGGAATACCATTGCTCTGAATTTGCAGACTTTTGTTGGCAGTGGAGTGTCTCTGCTTTTTAATATGCTGGCCAGGTTTCTCATAGCTTGCCTCCCAAGAATTAATCTTTTTATTTCATGGCTGCATTCACCATCTGCAGTTATCTTGGATCCTAAGAAAGTAAAGTCTTTCACTGTTTCCATTTCTTCCCCTTCTATTTGCCAGTGAGTGATAGGGATGGATGCCATTATCTTGGTTTTTTTGATGTTGAGTTTCAGGCCAGCTTTTGCATGCTCCTCTTTCACCCTAATCAAGAGGCTCTTTGGGTCTTCTTCACTTTCTGCCATTATGGTAGTGTCATCTGCACATCTCAGGTTGTTGATGTTTCTCCCAGTAATCTTAATTCCAGTTTGTGATTCATCCAGCCCTGCATTACACATGATGTACTCTGAGTATAAATTAAATAAGCAGGGTGATAATATGCAGCTGTCATACTCTTTTTCCTATTCTAAACCAATCAGTTGTTCCATATCTTGTCATAACTGTTGCTTCTTGACTCACATACAGATTTCTCAGAAGACAAATGAGCTGGTCTGGTACTCCCTTCTCTTTAAGTACTTGCCACAGTTTATTGTGGTCCACATATTCAAAGGCCTTGGTGTAGTCAATGAAACAGAAGTAGACATTTTTCTGGTACTCCTTTGCTTTCTACTTAATCCAGCAAATGTTGGCACTTTGATCTCTAGTTCCCCTGCCTGTACTTCTGGAAGTTCTCGATCCACATGCTGCTGAAGCTTGTAAAAATCTTGAGCATAACGTTGCTAGCGTGTGAGATGAGTGCAATTGTAGGATAGTTTGAACATTCTTTGACATTGGTCTTCTTTGGAATTGGAACACAGACTGACCTTTTCCAATCCTGTGGCCAGTGCTGCATTTTCCAAATCTGCTGGCATATTGAGTGCAACACTTTAATGGCATCTTCTTTTAGTGCTTTGAATAATTCAACTGGAATACCATCATCTCCACTATATTTGTATAAATATAATTATGTAATACAATGGAATTTCAAGATTTAATTCTTGACATTCCATATTCTACTACAGTATATTAATTTATTGGACTGAGATCTTTTAAAAGCAATGTATGAGGCTTGGTTGGTAGTCTATAAGCTAAAGCTACAAAATTGCTATTTAGCAAGGCAGTTAGAAAAAAGGAACTTGGATAAAAAAGGGTTTAAATAGTCCATGTTGAGTACATCAGGCCAGTGGAGCAATGGCAACACTACTGACACTTCTGGTGAACCTAGGTTAAATATCAGCGTCTGCAGTTGTTTCCTTTGGTCATGTGGCAAAGGCTGCTATTAAAAACAATCACATCTAAAATTTCACCTCTTGGAAAAATCACTACAGGTTGTTTGACTGCTATACCAAAAGTGTCTTTAGTTCCAACAGTACCAATCTGTAAAGCAGCTGCCAAACAAATCACCATGGAGCCCCTTCAATTGGAATCAAGTGCCCAAACCCAAGATAAGCAGAGATCAAAGAGATGGCAGTTGCAGTGTGATTGTTTTTAATAGCAACCTTTGTGAATTCGTGACAATGCTGCCAAGTCTGCGTCTAGTGCCCCTGAACAAGGCAGTATAAGTACTTAGAATATGTATCAGAGAATAGGATTTTGTTGGTGCATTTTTAAATGGGCCCACTAGGGTCATAGAAGGCACAAACACCAATGGCAAACACCCACAGACAGTGGATGGAAGACAATGAATAGATGACAATGCAGACAGAAGATAACAGGTTTTCAAGAGAAAAAGACAAGAAACAGTTCTAACATCTTTCCAAGAAGCTTCCTTGGTGGCAGCATACACAGCAGGGGTGTTGCTCTAATTCTTCTTTCTTTAAGCTCTAGAATGTTCTGACTGCTTTTGTGTAGGTGCAGAAGCACCCACATGTGTGAGTCACAAAAACCATGAAGAAGAACAGTGATTGGTCTTTGAATTATGCAGTAGTAGTTTTCTTAAGTTTTGGGATTTTTTAAAAAAGTGTTGGTCTTATTTTCTTTTTACTTCTATAGGTGAGGAGAAGTGTTATAGGATTTTCTGCCTCATGTGCCAAACTTACGTATATGGTTTTGGTGCAATATATCTTGATTTTGAAGAGGAGTGGTGCCATTTTCTTTCTTGCCACACACAGCAAAAGGTGTTGTACTGACTCTGTTTCCTTCACTGCTTTTCTGTCATTCCAACTGCAGCTTTTCACAGGCTCAAAGCTCGTAGCCAGGATTATATCTGTGTGTGTGTCTGTGTGAGATCATATTGACATAGTGTGTGTGTGTCCTATATAAGCAGTTGACAGTTTGAGGGTGGGCAAACTGCTAACTCAGGGTGGGTGACGCCCACCCTGGCCACCTGGCTACGGCCCTTGCTCTGATGCTACCAAAAAAAAGGACTGCACTCACAATTATTTGTATCCATAGCATGCTCAGCACAATTTGTCCATTCTCTGTAAGTGAGAGCAGTGCCATTAATTTACTTGCTGTCCCTTCTGTAAAGAGGATGGAGGGAAACATTTAACAAGAGCAAAAAAAATGCATACATAGAGGACAAGAGAAGTATTTCTGCCAAGTCACAAAACACCTTTCCCTTGAGATCTAGCCCTTATTTTATGCTCAGAGATAAAAGCAAATGCCACAGTGATTTGATGGCATTTAATTTTTATTGCTAGGAATTATAATTTGGATGATGTTTAGCACAGTGGCGTCGCGCAGTCTTCAGCCGCCGGGGGCGAAGAACAAACTTGCCGCCCCCCCCCCAGCTCGCCGCTGCCGCCGCCCCCTCCCCCCGACCCAGGCAGAAGGTGCCCCCCAGGCAGAAGGCGATCGCTCTCGCGCGCGATCCGTCCGCTCGCGCACGCGACCGCGCGACCCGTCCGCTCGCGCGCGCGACCGCGCAACCCGTCCGCTCGCTCGCTGGCAGCGGCTTTCAGGGGGCGCGGCAAACTGTCCCCTCCCCACCCTTTTGCTGGCGAGAGCCCGGCTTGCGCTTCGCCGCTTCCAGGCGAGGAGGAGAAAAAGGGTTTTTATTTTAAGCGGACAATTCAAGGAGGGGCCCGGCTGGCCGTCGGGGGCTGTCCTGGCGGCGGCCCGCGTGCGCGCGCACGCTGCCCACCTCCTCCTGCCCAGCCAGCCACCAGGGGCTCCTCGCCACGGCGCCACCCACCCCCGACGAGCGCCCCGTCTCACGGCAAGTTGGGTGGGTGAGTGGGCGGGCGGAGGCGAGCAGCGTGCGCGCGCACGCGGGCCGCCGCCAGGACAGCCCCCGATGGCCAGCCGGGCGGGCGGACGGGCTCCTCCTCCGCCTTTAAAAAAACCCTTTTTCTCCTCCTCGCCTGCAAGCGGCGAAGCGCACGTGGGGCGCTCACCAGCAAAAGGGTGGGGAGGGGACATTTTGCCGCCCCCTGAAAGCCGCTGCCCGGGGCATTTGCCCCCCCCCCGCCCCCCCCACGCTACGCCACTGGTTTAGCAGTTTACAGATTGGCTTTGCAGGAAATATATTAAAGTTCTGTATATAGGACAGATTAATTCAGGCAGTATTTCATTGCCATTGTAGCTGCACCTCTGTGCTAGAAAATATTTTTTCTAATATTATCTTTTAACCACATTTCTTCTTGATGCTATCAAGCAAAGTACATGTCAGTCTTATAACATATGCTCATTAATCTCAGTGAAACTGGGACCAGTAATGTTCATGTCCTTGTTAATCATTTCTTTCTCCCTGACTATTGATGCTACAGACTACTCCTTGAACAAATGGTACATTTCAACAACTATCCCACAGGACTTAGCTGACAGTGAGATGAATTTTATGCTGTCCTAGAGCAAGGTAATGATATGCAATATGATCAGCATAATCTGATCACATGAAGACATTCATCTTAATTGATTAAGCTATGTGAAGTTGAACCTGGTTAGCACTTAGGTAGGAGACTATCAGTAAATACTGGGGATCCCCATGTAGGACTGGACTGGAAGAGAATTGTATAAGAAAAGCTGAATAACTAGCATTGGTCTGAACTAACCCCACTATATCCATAGGCAAGTGGTCTGAGTCTGTATGAGGCAGCTTTTTATGGTCTCACATTCTTAAGAAAGAAGGAGGTATTGTGCTATGACTTACATGTATAAGGTCCCTGTCAAAAGACATATCATCAACATCACCAACATCATCATCAAAAATCTACTGTTGGATTCACAGTTGAAGGCTGGTATAAAATTAACAGATCAAGTCCTAACCAAGAGTCTAAGAACTGTTAAGGTAACATCTAAATATAAACTTGATTTTTTTGTAAAGTTAGGATATTTAAGTCTAATAAATCCAAAATTCCCAAATAGGAGTTCTTTAGGTATTGCTCCAACGGCTCCGATTTATATGGGTACAAGAACAGATTTCTTTTTCTATAGATGCATGGTATAACTTTTTGCTGAGATTTGATTGCCTAAGTCAGGGGTTCCCAACCTTTTAACACAGCAGGCCTAACCATGCCCCCTGGATAGCTGAATGGGCCAGTTCCCCCCCCCCCATGTAAACAGTGCTGTAAAACATGCCAGTGGCTGTCATAACCGCATTTACAACAGCCACAGGCACATTTATGGCTGATGTGACTGTGTTTATGACAGCCATTGGCGCATATACAACTGATGTGACTGCGTTTACGACAGCCATGGGCGCATTTACGGCTGATGTAAACACATCCACTTCCACTTCCAGGTGCAGCGGCAGGTCACATAAAATGGTGCTGTGGGCCAAGTCCTGCCCATGGGACATAGGTTGGGAACCCCTGGCCTAAGTGTTTCTCAACCTTTGGTTTTTTGACTTCAATTCCCAGAAGCCTACGTCAATTCCCCAAAGCACTGATCAACCAATGTACTGAATTAAGGCTTCTGGGAATTGGAGTCCCTCTGTGGGGCATGGGCCCCATGTTGGGAACTACTGCCCTAATCCCTTGTCTTCCATTTGTTCAGTCATTTGTTCTTGAGGGAGATGCAGACATTTTGAACACTGTATTTTTTCAGCCACACGGCTCTAATGGAGGAAACCCCTTTTTATTTTTATTTTTCATTTTAACTAATCTAAATATCTTCTAACAAACCTGAAACCAACCTATTTATAAATCTGAGCATATGTTACTATCTTTTTTCTCTTTTATCTGAAACTTTTTGTCTGAATAGTTTTGTTGTTGTTGATAAGTGTCAGGGGAGGGTGGTCTTGCAAAACAAAATTCAAATCTTAATAATTGCCCCCTTTTTCACAACAATTTCCACAACTGGAAAATATTTAGATGTTTTGGAGTACAACTGCCACAGTCCTACATACACAGGAGACAGGGAGCTTTAGTTTAAACCCCCCCCCCCCCAGGTTTCTCATCTCAGCTGCGTTTGCAATGTACCAGCAGTTATGCAGAACGTATAGTTCATTAATAGTCTCTAGTAGATCCACCATTCTATCTGCAGTAGCTCAGATTGTGGTCAGTAATCAAATTTCACCTTCCCACAAACTCAGTGGGATACCTTAGTAAAATTACTATCTTTCAACATCAAGCCAGTCCTCATGTCACTCCATCTAAAATAGGAGTAAAGATAGTGATCTTTTGTCCACAGTTGGAATATTGGTTAACTAATGTACTGAATAGCATTAAGCAATCTACGGTGCTTTAGAATACTAAATAGTTGTATGCAGTGGTGGGATTCAACAAGTTCGCCCCAGTTCACCAGAACCAGTAGCAGAAATATTGGCTGGCCCCATCCATCTGAGTTTTGAAATAAAGTAGTCCTAATTCAGGTGCAACACAGAGCTTTCCCCCTGGCCATGCCTACCATATCACACCCACAGAGTAGGTAGGGGGGGGGAAATGAATCCCACCACTGGTTATATGGCAATTGTTACCAAAAGAAGTGTGTGATTCTGCTATTATCTCTCCAAAGTTAAGCCTGCTTTTGTCAGGAGATTTATATGTGTGCATAGATCACCCATCAAAATCAATGAAACCTAATGGTGCTTCACTGGCCTTTAACCTGTTCACAGTGTTTGATTTTGCATATATATTTCACACATGAATTCACAGGGATATGGAATTTTTATTTGAAGCAAGGGGTGTGGATTTGTTTTACACATGTAAACCATGGTGCTGTTTCGGCTACATTGATTATTTCAAGGGCAAAATTTATTTCCCAGAGCAACTATATTATTGATTAAATGCCTATAAATAACAGGTTCATCCACCACCTTGTCTACAGGGACATATTTTCAGAAGGTTGTTTAGATGTGCAAACAAATGCATCTTACGTCCTGGTTACAAACTTGGGAACAGAGAGGATGCTCAAATTTATTTCCTGCAATTTAGTGGGATGCTGCTGAAGAAGGGAAATAATTTGTACTTGTGCAAAGAAAGGTCAAAGTCAGTTTCAGTGAATAATTTTATGGCCTGCACTGTTAAGTTTGATGCAGACTTCCCTAGGGAGGCAGTTGTCAGAGATTATATGGGCTCCTCTCTGACCTCTCCAAGTATGTGTCTCTTCCCAGCCAGAAGATGCATCTCCAGCCCTCTAAATCACTGCCATTCAGGAAATGCTGGACCTCATACTGTGTCCTGGAGTCAACAGGGCAAATGACAACTTACACAAGCTGTTTCTGTTTCTTAAATTGTGAAGTCAAATGGGGCTACCCCATTCCATCTTTTTCCTTTCTTTCTCTTCTTACTAGGATGTGTCAAAAGTAAAGACTTTTCAAGCACACTGGGTTGCAGAATTTTTTTTAAAAAACCCACTGAGTTGTAGAATAAAGAAACAAACTGAATAGCAAAATATATATGAAAAGATCAAAAACTTAAAGAAAAAAGATCCTTCCAAGTTTGGTAAAATGAGTACCCAGCACATTGGGGCCAAAATGTTAAATTATATTGTGATGCCCACAGAGAGTGCTCTAAGCACTATGGGGCTATACATAAGTATAATTGCTATTACTAAATTATAGCATCCAGTTTTGTTTTGGCATATCAGAAAACAAAACAAAAACACTGCAGCACTTTAAAGACTAACTGCTAACTCCTATGTCTGAATAAGTGGACTTGATCCATGAAAGCTCACAGTAAAAATATACCAGTTAGTCTTTAAAGTGCTGCAGTGTTTTTGTTTTCTGATATGACTGAACCACAGACTAACATGGCTACTATTCCAAAAATATATACTGTATATCATTTTTGTTTTATCACTATTGTTGTTGCTTCTTATATAACTGCATTTTTTGGGGGGGTGGGGGTGTATGTGAAGCTTGTGTTTGCAATTAGCTAGCTAGCTAGCTAGCTAGCTAGCTATTGAACAAGCATCTTCCAAGGGCTGCACTGGTAAATAGCACTGGTATTAATAACAAACAACTGTGGAAGGAGACACTTGAGGAAATAGGGTAATGAAAACAGTAACGACCTGCTACTGATCCAAAGTATTGGATAACAGAAGGCATTCCATTTAAAAAGTAATTATCCATTTGAGCTCTGATTGGTTTCGACTCCATTACAATTGGACTGCTCTCTTGTATAATAAGCCAGGATCCTCCTTTCCTTACAACATCCCAATTGTGTGCTCATTTACTCAAACAGTCTTACTGCCAGCTTAGATTTGACCAAGGTTGTACAATTTTTTAAACAAAACACCAAACATTTGGGTGATCATTGTGGCAGAATCACAGGCAGGACCAGTAGCCCAAGAATGGATGCACAGGCTTGACAATTAATATATTAAATACTTGTTCTTGTCAATACACTCTTCAAAGGCACACCCACTCTTCTCCTTCATCTCAGCAGTTGGTGCTATTCCATAGCCAGTCATTATGATTCTTTCCACAAGGAAGTGTTTACAGTCATATGCACGTCACTAGGAAATTAGTGCAAATATATTTAAAGGTGTTTAAAGCCAGATAAGAGAGGGATATGACTCAAGAAAGCTTAGGCCTGAAGTGGAAGAAGCATTAATGATGACCAGGCTATCTAAAAGCTCTCTCAAGTTTATTTTGTCAGGGTGGAAATATTTATGCTGTGCATGTGTGTATTTGTTTGGTGCTTTCCTCCTTTGCAGGACATTTTTGCAACTTTGAAACAAACTCCACCCTCGCCTTCCAAACTGAAAGCAATGTTGGGAGAATTCATTTGGATTCATCTTTAGAAATGTCAGCTGTGGTTGAAGGCTGAGAGATCTAGCAGATTCTCAGTCTCTCCTACCCTACTACCCCCAGTATGAACTCTGATGCTTCTTTTCCTAGTCTCTGAAGTGTGGTTCTAACCTAGAGCAGGAATAACAACATAAACCTTTCTAGTGCTGATTCAGAGAGGGGAAGTACAGAGGGGACACTCTAAAACAGGGGTTCCCAACTTTTTAATGCCATGGACCGGTCCCCGCCCTCTGGATAGCTGAGTGGGCTGAAGGTGTGGTTCCCCCCCTCCCATAAATGCTGCCGTAAAACATGCGTGTGGCTGATGTAACCATGCTTACCACAGCCGCAGGCACATTTATGGCTAATGTAACTCCATTTACTACAGTCATGGGCATATTTATGACTAACGTAACGACATGGATCGACTCAAAGTCATCACCTTGAATTTGTATGATTTCACCTGGGCCATTAATGATGGGACCTTCTGGATATCACTAATTCATAGGGCCACCATACATCGCAAATAACATGATAGCACATAGCAATAACTCATTAAAAAACCCAAAGTCTGGATTTCAGTTGTATGATTTAAGGTAGGGATTCTCAACCTGTGGCTCATGGCACCATTTCATGTGGCCCTCCACCACCTCCACCACACCAGGAAGTGCCATGTGGTGGAGGAAGGGCAAAATGGCCGTCTGGTCCCCAAAGCTGTCTGAGTGAATGTGACCTGGCCCCTGGCTTTAAAAGGTTGAGAAATCCTGATTTAGGTACAGTAATACCACGGATAACGTTTACCTCGGATAACGCTAAAATCGCATAACGTTAAGTAATCTGGGGAGAAGAATTGGGTCTAATAACATTAAGCTCCTATGGGATGGATCGGATAACAACCGCTAAAGCCTGTGTGGTTATAATGTATCTCTATGGAGCTTTAATGTTATCTGAGCCATCCCATAAGATTTTAACATGCATCCGATGACACTAAAAATCGGATAACACCAAGACTTGTGGAACCAAGTCTTAGTGTTATCTGAGGTATTACTGTATATCACTAGAAATGAGCAATCATGCTGGCAAACATGGGTGCTGTTTTCTTCCAAAGACTAAACCAAAAAGAGAGAGACGTTATGTTAATTTGCAAATTTCAGGTCATATATTTGCCACTTAAGGAATTTTCTCTTCTAATCAATTGTTGTTTGTAGTTAACAGTTTAACCTTAAGTCACATGCAGTATAGACTTTAAATAAAAAACTGGGAAACTACATCTGAAACACAGATTTACTAGATCAGTCCCCTTTCTGCAAAAGTGAGGCAAGGATACTCTCTTAGCAAACCTGAGGTAAGGATACTCTCCTAGCAGAGCTGTTGTAGAGATTTCTAGAATCATTTATGTCAACATCCACTGTACTATATAAACCAATGAAATTATCATTACAGATAGGTACTGTGTGTATGTGCGCAAAAGGAGAGCTACTTGAACCAGGCAAACATTCAGTTTATACATTTTAAACTAACCTACACTGAGAAGCTAGACTGCTGGATGAGAGATCATCTACTTTACTCAGAATAATTCAAGCATTTTAGAAGAAATCAGTGACATGTGTGAGACCGAGATATACTTCAGAATATTCACTTCAGAACAACCCACAACAGCCAGGTTCTTCTGATTAGGCAGTGGCTTGCTCTATATGACATGTTTAGTACAAATCAGCCCATGGAAAGTTAGTATCACTTAATGTCTTTCAATAAAGAATCTTGAAACGCGCGCGCGCGCACACACGCACACGCACACGCACACGCGCACACGCACGCACGCACGCACGCACACACACACACACACACACGTGGCCTCCAAGAATGCTTCCAAGTTCATGATAAAACTGATTTAGGGCTAGGGATGTGGTTTGCTTCATTAAACAGATTTTTTATTTTGACAGGAGAATGCACAGAAACAATGAAGCACATACAATTTGCATACTTAATGAGAGTAGGTACAGACAATGGATGGGCCTATGTCAAATAACAATAAAATCTGATTATTCAAAGGTATAATTAGAATGGAGAAGGCTGCTTTGTTATGGTGCGCACGCACGCCGTTATGATTTGAATTTCAAAAATCTCTAAATAAATATTTCATCACATGGGCTGAGATTGTGATTTTCCTTTTGGCTTGATATGTTTCTTTCATATGATAATTCTTGAAGCATAAGGGAGCATTTATCTGACCCCTTCTCCCCCCTCCCCCCCAAAAGGCACGAACATTGTGATTTAATATTAGAGGAATTGATAAGAAGTTCAGTCATCTTGAATTTGTAGCTAAGCTAAAAGAAATCTTGATTTGGTGCAACAAGGCATTTTAAAGTAAATGGAATTTTTTGTCTGAGTGTTGAGTTTTGAAAAAGCATTCATGTGCTGTTGCTGACTAATGTTTGAACAAATGAAATCATCTCTATCAGTCTTTAGATGATAAATGAAAGAGTAGTGAACATCAGTTTTCTTTAATACCTTTAATTAAATCTAAGAAGTATGTCTTGTTCTATTGTTTGCTGAAACATCTCAGAGTAAGACTATGAATTACATCAGAAAAATACATCTCCAAAGCACAAGGCCAAACTACATACCATGGTCCATGGTATCTGCAAAGTAACAAATTCCTTACAATTAGTGCAGTTTTCATCCACAACATGATTTCCACAGAAGTAAATAACTTGACAATTAGTGTGGCAAATTAAGCTTGTGCTAATCTTCTAACAGGAACTGCGGTGGCTCAAGTGGTTAAGACGCTGAACTTGAAGACTGGAAGGTCAGCAGGTCAGCAGTTTGAGACCCGAGTAGTGCAAGACAGAATGAGCTCCTGTCTCTGCCCCAGCTCCTGCAACCTAGCAGCTTGAATCAGCCGCAGACTCATTTACTCATTTAGCTCATTTACTCATTTAGCCGTAAATGGCGGGGGAACAACCAGTCCAGCCCCCTCAACTGTTTGAGGGAGCAGACCCAGCCCCCAACTTGAAAAGGTTGAGAACCCCTGCCTTGGAAGATTAACTTCCCATTATTGGAAAACCAAGATTTGTTATCAGAAATCCAAATGGCTTTTGTGGCAAGGAATGATCTCACCAACGGAAGCTTACGCAACAACTGAGGCTGTCTTCTGAGCTATTTATCTTGTGATAGATACCTGTGTTCCAGGAAATGCTTGTGTCTGACATGTTGTACACAGGGTTTTGAACTCTTGAAATCTTCACTTCTAGCATAATCTCTAGATTGCTACCTGAAACTGGCAGCAGGGACTGTAATTTAGTAATTTTCAGATGATGGTACAGGAGACTAATCTGTTTAAATGCACAAATAGAAGTGTTGATGCTAACCTTTAAAGGCCCCAAATGGCTTGGAGCCTTAGCATTTGAAAGGCCCGCCACATTAATCTCTCCACAAGTTACATGTGTTATTACCCATTTCTTGAGCCTTCTGAAATCAATCCGACAATGAAACACACAGGGAGTCTTTCTGATTGAGACATTCTACATATAATGCTTTCTTTCCAGTAAAGTTTTCATTGTCGCCAGAGCTAGTGCACTGTATTTGCCCAGGATTTCAGTATCCGATTGCTATCACTGTTTTAATCTGACAATCCTTTGCTCTTTTTTTACTTGCTTTGAAATGATTTCATGCTCTGTTAGGTCATCTCATATTGTTTATATTTGGATTTTTATTTTTGTATTGACTGTGTGATCTGTCCCGAGAGACTGTTTAAAAAAAGGCATTGTGTAGAATCTTGAAAATCAGATATTTAATCTCTGTCTCCATGACTGCAGACTACCAACATTCCATGCCAGTATTCCATGCCATTATTGATGTAGCCAACATATCTCCTGCTGACCAGCCTTCTGCTGAAAAGCTTATTTGCTCTTTACTAGATTGGTTCTCAGATAATACAGTCCACCACTGAAGTTACTCTCACAATCTGATCAACTTGATGGAAACCACCGGAACCTTCTTTCCACTTTCATAGTCTTTGAAATCCTAGGGTCACCTTCACACCATGAAGAGGTTGTGGAGTAGGACTTTCTGGGACCAGCTTGGAAAGATTTTAAATAAATAATACACAAATTCCTTCTTGGCCAGGGGGAGAGACCCATTCATGTCACCTTTTGCGATAATTATAGCTAAATCTGCCATTGCTGTTCTTCGGGAATACTGGAGTACATGTTCTTCGGAATTACCTTTAAAGCCCTGGTAATTACCTTTAAAGCCCTACATGGTAGTTGGCCAGGATACCTAGGTAGTGGACTGCATCACCCAAGAACATCTATCCATCCCACCAGAGTGGACCGGGACTGGAGAGGCTCTCTAATTGTTCCATTGGCTAGAGAGGCGCATCTCTCCAGCACTAGAAAGATGGCCTTCTCAGTGTCTACTCTGGCCCTATGGAACCTCCTGCCAATTGAGTTGTGTCTCCAGATGGAGTTGCTGCCCTTCTGGAAAGGTTTAAAGACATGGCTGGCAGGGTAGGTATGGGGTTCCAGCAATATGGTAACCTCAGCCTGTTGGTTAATCCGATAAATGCTCTTCTCTCTTAAATCTTTTAATTTAATTTCTTTTTTTGAATCTTTTAAACTTTTAATCTTGTATCTTGTTATCTGGTAATTTTAATCTCTTAATCTATTGCTTGGGTGGGTGTTTTGATGGGTTTCTTATTTTATTGACTTGTCTTTGTTCTTCTTGTGAGCCATTCAGAGTCTCCAGAGTGGGGTGGCAATATAAATTGGAAAATAAAATGACAAATAAACCACCTTCCCATTGCTCCATGCCCCTTTCTCTGACATTTACATTTTGGTGTAATTAAGAAAATCAAAAGTTCTGTTCTTTAATTTGGGAAAGGATAGAACAAGGTTTCCCTCATGACAACAAAAGCAATTAGAACAGATGGTGTCAAATGGCTGTGCCTGCATAATATCCAGCAGTTGTCTATGTTTTAATGAATAACATAACAAGCAAAATGCATTGCCAAGGTTATGCTTTGTATATTTTTACTAAGATTATAAGCAACAGAAGCTTCAGCAAGTTTATTTAGATAGCTCATATGGGCTCATCAACATGGGTATATAAATTAGCGTGGTGGAAGAGGCCACCTCAGGTGCGGGATTTGGGGATCCATGGATCCTTGGGTTAAGAGCCCCTAACCTAAAAGGGTAGGGCCCAAGCCTGGCCATGCTGGTGGGGCTGGGTTATTCTTCTATTTGTATTTGTATTTTGTATTTGTATTTTCGACTTATATGCCGCCCCACTCGCATAGCGACTCTGGGCGGCTTACAGAAGAAACAGTTACAGTACATAGCACATTCATAGCATAAAAACAGTTACAAATATTGCATAATAAATTACAAATATCACATATACAGTATATATATCTCCAATAACAGTTGCAATTACAAAACATTAGGACATCCTAATAAATAAATCAAGATGCAGTACCACAATAAATCAATAATAAAATAAAATACAGTGCAACAAAACAAAATAAAATAAAAATAAATATAACACAATATACTCAGGCTACAGTCCATAATCAATATACCTAATGGCCAATGGCAATATACCGCCGCAGGGGCTTTTTGGCCAGGCGTGGGGGTGAGGCTTGGGAGCGCCGGCAGGTGTAACGAATCCAGGCGCTCCCGGCCAGAGTCCTCCTTGCCCCGTTGGTCCGGCATCCGGGGAAGCGTCTCGCCGCAGGGGCTTTTGTAGCCCGGTGTGGGGGTGAGGCTCGGAAGCGCCGGCAGGTGTAATGAATCCGGGCGCTCCCGGCCAGAGTCCTCCTCGCCCCGTTGGTCTGGCGTCCGGGGAAGCATCCCGCCGCAGGGGCTTTTGTAGCCCGGTGTGGGGGTGAGGCTCGGAAGCGCCGGCAGGTGTAATGAATCCGGGCGCTCCCGGCCAGAGTCCTCCTCGCCCCGTTGGTCCGCTAAGCCTTCAGTGCTTCTGGTTTGAAGGACCCATCTGACCCTCCTTGAGGCCAGGTTGCTGCTCTGGAAGAGGGGGCTGATTGTATTTTATGCTACTTTTGAAGTATTATCTGCCATGCTGTCCCCATTTTATATTTAATTAGTCATTAAATGATTTGGTGAGCCGATTTTACTAATTAGGCATGCACTCTTAATTCCTCCTTTGGTTTTTCCAATGAAAATCAGTGAGTTCTAAATGTGTTACACTTTCTTCATAAAATGTTTGTCAGGGAGATGTTTACCCAAATCATTTCAAAGTGTTTCCAGTTATCCGGTATATATTTTCATAACATCTTAAGTTCTGTTGCCCATCCTGTCCAGCCCTCCCAGGCCTTACATTTGTGAGTGCATACTCCACAAAACACAATAGGTTATCCGTTAGAAACTGTGCCTATTCTGCAGTGGCTTCTTCCCTGGGAAGGTCTTCACAGGAGATATGTCAGTCCTTTCATTTTAACTTTTAAGAAGCTTTTAAAGTGGATTTTTTTCAGAGAAGCTCTAGAAGAGTCTCTCTGGGTGAACTGAATAAATTTTAAACCTTTTACTTGTTTGTGCTGCCATTTGTATCGTTTTTGTCTAGTTTTAGTTAACTTTATCATAGTTTTATCTTGATCTTATATTTGAATTCTTCCTTATTTGTTTATTACTTTGTATGTTTGAATTTGTCAAAGAGTAGTATTTTTTTCATTAGAAGGACAGTATATATGTTAAATAAAGGACTGTTGTGGCTTAGTGGTTACGATGCTGAACTCAATGGCTGGAAGGTTGGCAGGTCAGAATTTTGATACCTGAGTGCTGCACAATGGATTGAGCTCCTGTCTCTGTCCCAGCTCCTGCCAACCTAGTGGTTTGAAAGCAAGAAATTGCAAGTAGATAAATAGGGACCACTTCAGTGGGAAGGTAAACAGCATTCCGTGCACTCTGGTGTTTAGTCATGCCTGCCACATGTTCACAGAAATGTCTGCAGATGCAGACAGCACTGGCTCTTTGGCTATAAACAGAGATGAACACTGAACCCTAGAGTTGGATATGACTGGCTTTCGAGCAAGCACAACCTTTACCTTTACCCTCTATACAGTAACAAACAAACATGTTAAAATAAGTTATTTACAGTACAAGCATAGGCTCACCATGAAGTCCTTTCAGATTTATCAATTATTTTTATGTGACAGGTAACAGGTGAGGGTCAGAGAAATATACTTTCCCAGAGTCGGGCTTGCCCGATTGGGGCGGGATAGCAAATAAGAAGAAATAAATAAATAAAAATAAATAAATGGTCAGCATCTGAACTCATGGCAGATGTGGGGCATAACAAAGAAAGGGCTGATGCTCATGTTTGCTACATTGCCACATGCCATTAATTCTCATTTTTCTTCTGTAGTGAATCAGTCTAAATGAGCAGTGGATCATATTTGTAAAGACTGGGGCCTAATGGGGCTGCTGTGAGACTGAAAAACTGCTTGTCTGGATGGAAAAAGGAAAAGAACTGACCTGCATGACTTTTATTTCTTTGCTGTAAATGAGATACTTATAAAACATTTAAGGGCATGGGCCATTATGGTTGACAGGACCTGCTAAGCAACCTTCAGATTTAGGCACTCTATTTCGAGGAGCCTATTTAAGAAAATGGAGAGGAAACCACAGACACATTTCAAAGTTTCCAAATATAGGCTTGATTTTTTCCCTCCTCAGGCTTTCAGGAGCCTCACCTCATAAAAATACATCAGCAGTGTTGCTTCTTTGTTCTGTTCTCACCCGTGAGGAAAAACAGCTTTCTGTAGGGACTATTCTTCAGCTTGGTTCATTTTCCGCTCATCCTTAGACAATTTGAGATGTTCTTTCTCCTTATTTTATGTGAATTTGCTTTAGATCAGTGTTTCAGTCCCCTGTTATAATAGAAAATTAACCTGAACCCCCACATCTACATAAAGAGGAAATTTTAATGGGGTAAATAAATTTCATGTCAGAAATTACTCTGGGTTGAAATGATTTTTGCTGGAGAAACTCCACTTAGGGGGCACCCAAATGAGGCTCCTTTCATGTCCCCAAGATCCGTTGTGCAGCATTTGGTATCAAACCCTGACCTTTCAGTCTTCAAGCTCAGTGTTTTAACTATAGTGCTGCTGGGTAAAGAAAACTCATTAAAAATAGAAAATTCCCTTCCCCCCATGCAGAAGCTTTCTCACACAACTCATCTAACAAAATGGCAGCTTCTCTTTCCAAACTGAACCCCATTGCCTTCTCCCAAGGCTTTCTTTGTCAGCCTCTGTAACATAACTAGTGATACACAAACCTCAGGAAACACTTTGCAACTCCTTTGTGGGTGGGAAGCCATGCCTAATAATACCTGTCGCACGGATTTGACCCTTTCCAGGATTTGAGAGGTTGGGTATGAGCTTCTAGGCTGTTAGATTTTCCTTTACTCTGCAAACTCCCTTCCACAGCCTGACTACGGCCCTGAATCCCACTTGAATCCATCTTGATGGAGGGCAGCAGTTCCATCAATACAGGCCTGGGGCTGATGAGGACTTTGCATGCCCAATGGGCTCAGGACCAGAAAGTGATTCATGGAACTGGATTAGTGGTATGGGTGTCACACTGTGATGCAGAAGGCAGATGGAAGGCATTGCATTTTATTCTCAGGACAGTCTTCATGGCTGATCACCAATATTCAGATTTGGATACGGCGGAAGAAGAAGAAGAACTAGATTCTATGCAGTTCATTGTGTAGACTAGTGTCTGAAAGGACTAGGCTCAAACCTGCTATCTATCATTGTGTGGTTTCCAAGAAGAAACTGCTAGGACTATTCTGCAAACTATAGACATAAGCAGCCAGCCAAACTTGGAGAGACTTTCCTAAGCCTGCCTCTAACCCAGGTCTCAAGAATTAAAATTAGTCACAACTTGAAGCAGCCTCAAAGGCTGGCAGAGCACCTGAATCTGACAAAGCAATTGTCCTTCCCACCCCCATTGCCAAACTGTACCCTGTGAAATTACTGCTACCTCTCCTCCCTTCTGATCTCTCCACCATGTCTAAGAGAAGGGAAGGATCTGTTCTCAATCATCACTGAGTGCAGGGCAAGTAATAATGGGCTCAAACTAAAGGAAGCCAGATACAGGCTGAATATCAGGGAGTGGGGGAGACCTCTTAAAGGTTAGAGCAGTAGAACAATAGAAACAATGACCTCAGGAGGTGGTGAGTACCATACTCCCAACATTGGAAGCATTCAAGAGAGAGATGAATCACCATCTGTCACATCTACTTTGGATTGGATTCCTGTATTGAGTAATGGGTAGGACTTGATGGCCTAAAAGCCCCTTCCAACACTGTCATTCTATGATTTTATGATGCTACCCATGGATTAGCTCAGGAGTTCTCAACCTTTTTAAACGGGGGACCGGGTCATGCTCCCTCAGATAGCTTCAGGGGGCCAGATGGCCGTTTTGCCTTTCCTTCACCACATGGCACTTCCTGGTGTGGTGGAGGTGGTGGTGGTGGGCACATGAAATGGTGCTGTGGGTCGCATCCAGCCCCCAGGCCACAGGTTGAGAATCCCTGGATTAGCTCATGAGTCCCATCTATAAACAGCATGGGATAGGCAATAAATAAACAAATTCCTGTGCCCTTTTATTTGATACGCCAGTAAGGGATTCCAGGACCAAAAATTCCTATCCAGACCATAAGCAATTAGAAGACTTGCTCTGGACCCACAGGGCAGATGGTGGAGTCAAACAGAAATGGAAAGAGACCAGGGCTGAGACCAGGAAGCTACATAAACACCTCCATTCCACCCCCAATGCAGTACTACAAACATCTCACACTTTCTGTCATCACTCCTGCCTTGCCTCTTCCTAAATGAGAGCAAAGTGCCCCCTCCCCTTTGTAGTTGCTACAGTGATGCTCATTGGAAGCCTGGTTGTCATGTTCTCTGTCTGTAAGATGGGATATGAGCTGTAGAGCACTGTGTGCCTGAATAATCCTGCTCTTTAAGCGAATTACTCATTAAGCGAGACGCTCTTTATGCGAGGTTTGACTGTATTTCCCAAAAAGGAAAAGATTGGAGAGAGTGAAGGAAACAGAAGAGAAGAGGCTTGACTTTTGCTGTTGTTTGACTGTAAGGAATTTCTTTGTATTTAAAGGGTGGCATTTTTCAAAGGATCATTTAAAAAACCATGGAGTCTTTGCTACCCGATTCCACTTCTTCTGGAATTGTTGAAACTCTTCTGGGTATAGATGCTAAATTCAGCCAAAGCAAAACTAAGAGGAAGAAAAGAAAGCAGGAACAGTGCCTGGAAGAAGCCACTGTTGCAATGTTGGGGCAGATTTAAGACAAGGTTTCCTGAACAGTTCTCTGGCTCCATACATGCTTTATACCAGTGATGGTAAACCTTAGTACTCCAGGTATTCTTGGTCTTCAATTCCCCGAAGCCCGGATCAACAGGTGTGCTGACTTGGGTTTCTGGTAATTGAAGTCCAAGAACACCTGGAGTGCTAAGGTTCACCATCACTGCAATACCCCTTACATCCATTGAGCTCAAATTTTAGAGTCAGGACTTGAGTTCCTACTCTCTGTTCTGCCATTACTAAGGTGATTTTTCACTATCGAGCTTAGGGGTGCAAAATTTCAGGAAATTTCAGGAAAGGTGGGGTTCATTTATTTGGAGTTCTCTTCTAGAAGAAGTACTTCATTCTCATTCAAACTTATTTTGTTCTGCTGGAGAGAATAATATTTCTTTTTGTTATAGTGTCTTGGCATTGGATTCTGAAAGGAATCCAGACGATATATCACACAGCATATAAAAGTTCAGCTCTCTGCTGGTACAAGCCAGGCTAGGTGGGAAGAAAAGAAGAACCTGTACTTGTTATATTTAAATCTCTTTTTCTCTTTCAACCATTTCTTCCTACAGTAATAGGAAAAATGAAGACAACGTAATGTATTTGCCAGCGTATAAGATGCATTGGAGTATAAGACAGACCCCGTTATTACCAAAATAGCCCACTATAGGCCACTATATACACAACAAGATGCACTCTGTTCTCCAGTGTATTCTAAGGGGGGAAGTGGGTTTTATACTCCAGCAAATACAGCAATTGCTTGCACTGAGTTCAAGGGTAACATTTATTTTCCCTTGTGTTCCCTCAGTCTCTGGGGACTGGGAACCTCCTCCAATTTAACCACATTCTGCCCCAGTTCTCCTTGTCTTTCTCAGCTTCAAAATTCTGGTCTCAGGAAACTCAGATTTCTATCAAAGTTAGATAGATATTCCATTCAGATCTTTCCACTAAGACCTAATCTTTCTTTTTGTCTCTCTCTCTGTGTATGTATGTGTATCTCTGTCCTTGAAGGGCAAGATCCCTACAATATAGGATGCCTTCTCAGGGTACACAGAGCTGCAAAATTTAAAACACATAATTCCCAATTCACAACTTATCGTGTAAAAATGTGCTATTTTTTTTTATCAAGAGTCAGTGTTGACAATTAGTTGTCAGATGTGAAAACCTTTGAAAACCGATGGTGCCATCTTTGTGAAGAAAATCCCTGGTGGTGCAGTGGTTAAACTGCTGTACTGCAGCCAAAAGGTTGATTCAGCCTTCCATCCTTCCAAGGTCAGTAAAATGAATACCCAGCATGTTGGGGCAAAATGCTTAAATAACTTGTGGGAGTACACTAAGCATTATGGGGTGTTGGGAATTTTTTACAAGACAAAATTTTACTACAGCAGTGTTCAGGTGTATGCAGGAAAGATACAGACAAAGACAAAGCCCATGTTATATTAAATTCCCTGATATTTAAGGTCCTGGGGAAATATTTCTTGGTAGTATCTTCAAAGACCCAGGAGAGTTAATAAATTATAACAGAATTCACTATTTGCTATCTGATCTAAACAAATATATTTTAAAGGCCATGATATGAACTGCATGGGTGAGGGATCAGGTATAAATATGCAGCATGTTGCCTTGGAACCATCTACTACAGTATTATCATAAAGCTTCTATTGCAAATCTAATTCTTTCCAACATTAAATAATGCAATAATTTTCAGCACTGCTCAGTGAGAACAAACGTAATGCCCTCAGAAACCATTTTTCTATATGGTAGGATACTAGTTTTGCAATGTATCTTATTTTCAAACATATCTTAAGGGGGAAGAATAAAATTCATTCCATCCTCTTATCTTTACTGCTTTCAGTCATTTCACACATTGAGTCTTCCGTCACTTATCAAGAGCATGCCTGCCTAAAGCGGGCCTTGATGTTTAGCATTCAAGACCAGGCAAGGTGCAAAATCCTGTCTGTAACACAGCAGCTGAAAGCATGTTACTTTCTTTTGTAGAAAGCCAAGCATTACAACATTCAGTCACTTCTAGCTGCCAACTAACAAGTCCTTACTAGAGTTCAGAAGCACATACCAGCCCAGTGGGGACTTCTGCCATTGAAAATCATAGTAGCGACTTGTTTATTGCTGGCAGGAAGCATGTGAATGTTTTACAGTTTCCCTCCCACGGGTATAAAAAAACAACAGGATTGCACTCTACATATGGTTAATTCACACACAGAAGTCATTATTTGGCGTTTATATTATTCATCAGACATGTTTGCATGGATGAATATATGTATACAGTATGCCTGTCACAAAACATGGGAGATTTAGAAACTTGAAAGTAATGGAGTAACTTTCAATCAGTTGCCATCTTTCACCTTACTTTACCTGGTGGCAAGATTAACGATTGCCTGGAATATCTCACAGGATCTCAAAGGTCAACACATAAGTTACTTTTCAGAAGTGTGCATTTCTCTATAGGTCCTTGCTCTTTGAATTTTTAAAATCTAATTTGCCTCTTGAATGCTTTAGTGTTGACTTCCATGCTACACTGATTTTAATTTTATGGAAGTGACAAAAATACATAAAGCATTTTTAAAGTGTTATATTTTAAGGAATGGGAAAAGAAGTTATGGGGGAGAGTTTCATCATAGATAGATGAACCCATTTACCTCCTATACGCTGGGAAATATGCTGATACAACTCTGCCCATTCAATGATTTACGGATAGGTAAAATTCTTATCTAGAAAGCCTAAGAAAATAACTTTTTTCAATTGGACGTGTCTCTCTGTAACTAGTCCACCTTCACAGTCTAAAAAGAGGCACATCCCAGTCTCTGTCTCCAATCTAAAAACATGCAGTCACAAGCAAATATCTTTATACAGGGTAAGCAAAAGTGCTGAGTCCAGCAGGAAAAAGAGCCAAATATGGGCAAATTAGAAGTTAGTTTCCAATTATCTGTTTCAAAACATTTGTCTTTTTAGAGACCAAACCCAACATTGTAATGATAACGATCACTTTTAAAAAACTGCTGCAAAGAATAAATATGCTCTTCTATCCTGTTCTCCATTTTCAGATGGCTACGGATACTAAAATATTTGTTTTCCGTGACTAGGCTTAGCTATTCAAAAGCAAACATTGCACAAAGTCAGTGTTCCTTGAGTGACAGAACTACGTCAGTTTGAGCAACTTCAAAGGGAAGGATTTTCAATAGCATTTAAAAATGGATGAGCTACTTTTCCCCTCATTCATTCAAACATAATATCAGGATGGTTGTAACCCCATGTCATCTGCCATCCTCCGTAGTCCGCCCAGCTCTAAGCCCACCATGTCAATGATGCCATCTAGCTATCTCATCCTCTACCACCCTGTTCTCCTTTTGCCTTCAATCTTTCCCAGTGTCAGGACCTTCTCCAGTGACTCCCCTCTTCTCATTTGGTGGCCAAAGTACTTGAGCTTCAGTATTTGTCCTTCCAAGGAGCAGTCAGGGTTGATTTCCTTTAGAATTAACTGATTTGATCTCCTTGCAGTCCAGGGGACACTCAAGAATCTTCTATAGCATCATAGTTCTAAAGCATCTATTCTTTTACACTCAGCCTTCTATATGGTCCAGCTCTCACAGTAATACAGGATGGTTAAAGAAGGATAAAGCAGTGGTCCCTTTTCACAGTTTTCCCTACACCAGTCATTTAATATAGCAAAAAAAAAGCATATATGTGCACACAAATACACAATATAATAACAGAGTCTTAGGGCACCTTAAAAACATTTGGATCCTCCTCAGATGCTTATAGTGGTATCCTGTATTATACATATAAATGCATATAAACCCCAGTCAAAGGAGACTGTAAACAGTGCAGACACAGCAGACTTTGGGAAAGTTACTTTTTCAGACTTCATAAATTCTCCAATCAAGCATGATTTTCTGCTAGTTCTATTGTAAGCTATTTTGTATCTCAATTCTGGAAGAAAGGCAGCAACTGAACACATACTGTATACCTTTCTCAAGCTATGAGTCAGAGAGAAATGAAATAAAAGAAGTGAGACATTAGGCTGCGCTGAGTAAGCCAATTAACAAATTTACTCTCAACAAACTAGGTCACTGCAAGACAAGAATTAATTTACATATGGAGATAGTTTCTCTCCATCCAAATTTGTCTTTGGATTTTGGAGTTCCAGGTTATCTGGTTTTCTTGATGAAGTGGAAACTCTGGTCTCATAAAATGCATAACATGTATGAACTTTGGACTCATAGGCCATCGCTTCTTCTTTTCTCCAGTGTGGCCAGGGATTCATTTTTGTTTTCAGTTAGCTATGGTCTATTCTTATGCTCGAGGGGAACTATCTAGAAGCTTAACTTATAGTTTGTGGCTAATAAGTGGAGAAAGGAGTATATACAGTACATAGAAATTTGGCCATAGCTTTTAGTTCCTTCAGCTCATAAAACTGTCACTCTATTATTATTATTATTATTATTATTATTATTATTATTATTATTATTATTATTATTATTATTATTATTATTATTATTTCAATTTATATACCGCCCTATTAGGTAAAACCAATTCAGGGCGGCTCACAGAATCCATACATGTAAAATAATCAAAAATAATACAGTGTAATACAATAAATATAACAAGATACAGTAAAACCTCATATAACACTAAAACCTGGTTCCACAAGTCTTCGTGTTATATGATTTTTCGTGTTATCTGATCCTCTATGGGATCCATAGAGATACATTGTAACCACACAGGCTTTCGCGGTTGTTATCTGAAGCATCCCATAGGATCTTAATGTTATCTGATGCAATTCTTCCCCCCAGATTCCTTGATGTTATGTGATTTTAGTGTTATTCGATACTAATGTTATATGAGGTATTACTGTAATTCAGCAGTGCAATAGAACAAAAACCACACCACAAAACAAGTTACAAAAAGTACAAGCACAATTACATATATACAGTATAACCTCAATAAATAATAATACAATATAACAACACATGATCCAACAATATCAGGCCTCTCACCCTGGCCACAAGCAGGCTCCAAAAAGTGGCGGTGGCGGCTCGCCGTAACAGCCCTTTGTAACGTGGTGTGGGGGCAGGGCTCGGGAGCGCTGTCAGATGGTGCAGTCCAGGCACTCCCAGCCAAAGTCCTCCTCGCCCCGCCAGGCCAAAGTCCAAGGGCAGTGGGGATGCATCCCGCCACAATGGCCCTTTGTAGCCCGACATGGGGGCAGGACTTGGGAGTGCCATCAGGTGGAGCAGTCCAGGCGCTCCTGGCTGAAGTCCTCCTCCCCCCGCCTGGCCAAAGTCCTACACAAAGATTGAAAGACTTGAATTTTGTGGCTTCAGGTGAGTGGAGGTAAAGGTAAAAGTCAACCTTGCTCGAAAACCAGTTGTACCCAACTCTAGGGTTCAGTGCTCATCTCTGTTTCAAAGCTGAAGAGCCAAAGGTGAGTGAAAGAGAATAGAAATAACATGAGGGGAGCAAGAAGACTACAAGAAATGAATCAAAACATGGTGAGGGAGAATACAAGGATGAGGCAAGCAACTGGGTAGATAGTACGATAGTGACATCAAAGTAGAATGAACTACTTTCAAGCCCTTGAATCCAGGAAAAGGAGATAACAAATTTATCTCCAGTGCCCAGCAATCAAAAGGTGGCCATAAGGAATAATTCCTAAAAGTCTTGGTTTTAGTTTTAGCTGAATTTCAAAAGAGACAAAGCTGGAAAAGAAACAGGTTTCTATTCTTCAGTGAGCAGAAATTGATCTTCCCTTATGATTCCGATTTAAGTAACGGAATTTCAGTACAGTAATACCTTGGATAACATTTACCTTGGATAACGCTAAAATCGCATAACGTTAAGTAATCTGGGGAGGAGAATTGGATCGAATAATGTTAAGGTTAAAGAGGGGCATTTTCCAGCACCGCTTAAACACGCTTTGGTGCTCCCCCTCTTGAAGTAGCCGTCCCTTGATCCCACGGTAATTTCCAACTACCGTCCAGTGTCCAACCTACCTTTCTTAGGTAAGGTTTTGGAAAAGGCTGTGGTGCAGCAGTTGCAGGAGGTCCTGGATGAAGCGGATTATCTGGACCCGTTTCAGTCAGGATTCAGGCCCGGATATGGTACTGAGACCGCACTAGTCGCTTTGGTGGATGATCTCTGGAGAGAGCGGGACGGAGGGGAGCCGTCTGTCCTTGCTCTTCTCGATCTCTCAGCGGCTTTTGATACGGTCGATCATGGCATCCTTCTGGGAAGGCTCCAGGGTCTGGGGATCCAGGGCACGGTGCTGTCCTGGTTTTCCTCATTCCTGAGGGGCAGGACCCAGTCGGTGTGCCTGGAGAAGGAGAAGTCCAGCCCTAGGCCCCTGCTTTACGGGGTGCCTCAGGGTTCGGTACTCTCTCCTCTCCTGTTTAACATCTATATGAAGCCGCTGGGTGAGATCATCCGTTCCCACGGGGTAAGGTATCATCAATATGCTGATGATACCCAGTTATACATCTCTGCCCGTGGGGACCCAAGCGGTGCGGTGGAAGTCCTCTCCAGGTGTCTGAAGGCTGTAAAGGTCTGGATGGGGGACAACGGGCTACAGCTAAATCCCGGCAAGACTGAGTGGCTGTGGGTAAGGGGTCCTGTGTTAACAAAGGAGCTTCCACCTTTGGTTCTGGATGGGGCAGTCCTACCCCAAACAGACCCGGTGCGTAATCTGGGGGTCCTCCTGGACTCACGGCTACTGTTCGAAGAACAGGTGGCCGCCGTGGCCAGGAGGGGTTTTGCACAACTTCATGTAATTCGCCAGTTATGCCCCCTCCTAGACCGGGATGCCCTGCTTATGGTCACACATGCGTTGGTCACCTCCAGACTTGATTATTGTAATGCCCTCTACATGGGGCTGCCCCTGATGACCATCCGGAGACTCCAGCTGGTCCAGAATGCGGCGGCACGGGTAGTGGTGGGGTGTGGGCGTTATGCTCATGCTTCGCCGCTGCTCCGGGAGCTGCACTGGTTGCCAGTATGTCTCCGGGTGCAATTCAAGGTTATTACCTTTAAAGCCCTATATGGTAGTGGGCCAGGATACCTAAGAGACCGCGTCACCTCAAGAACATCTGTCCGGCCCACCAGGGCGGATCGGAGAGGCTCCCTTGTTATTCCCTCGGCGAGAAAGGCGCACCTCGCCTGTACTAGGAGGAGAGCCTTCTCCGTGTCCGCCCCGGCCCTCTGGAATCTCCTGCCCACCGAACTGCGCCTTCAGACAGAGCTCCTGCCCTTCCGAAAGGGTTTAAAAACCTGGCTGGCGGGACAGGTTTGGGGACCCGGGAACATGGGTTCCCATACCAAATGGCTCATATAAGGACTGCCCCCCTGGGTTGGATTCTGGGAACATTGGAATATAGCCCTGTGTTGTTTTTAACTTCTGATGGTTTTAACTCTGACGTTTTAGTGTTGGGTTTTATTTTTGTTTTTATTTTGGATGTAAGCCGCCCAGAGTCGGGTCCTCCCGATTGGGGCGGGGTATTAATTTTAATAAATAATAATAATAATAAGGTCCTATGGGATGGATTGGATAACAACCGCTAAAGCCTGTGTGGTTACAATGTATCTCTATAGAGCTTTAGCGTTATCCGATCCATCCCATAGGATTTTAACATGCATCAGATAACACTAAAAATCAGATAACACCAAGACTTGTGGAACCATGTCTTAGCGTTATCCGTGGTATTACTGTATAAGTGTGCAGGAAAGGAATGGAAGGGCAAATTCTTTGTAATACCTTTAATTCTTTGAAACTCATCATCTTTCTGCTTGGATCTCAAAGTGAAGGTGCTGAAAGACTGTAATGTCCTGAGACTGATTTTCTGAGTTTTTGGAGCAGAGAGTGAGTGTGTGTATATTTATGTTTGTTTTGCAACCAACTGCTGCATTGGTCCCTAGTTAGGACACAGAACCCAGGGGATGTTATTGTCTATGTCATATCCAGCTTGGGCTGTTCTTGTATTATTTTGTTACTTGGTTTTAAAATACAGTCAAACCTCGCATAAAGAGCGCCTCGCTTAAAGAGTAACTCGCTTAAAGGGCAGAATTTTCTCTGAATGTTCGATTCGCTTAACAAATAAAACCAACCAAAAATTTGCTTAACAAATTAATCAGGGTTTGCAATTCCCCCCACAATTGGTCGTTTACAATGGTGTTTTGCTTAAAGAGCAAACTCGCTTAAAGAACAATCCTGTGGAACGCATTATGCTCTTTAAGTGAGGTACCACTGTATGTGAATCCTTCAAAATGTTAATTCTGTTTGCAGTGCCCATTTTGCAAGACAACCCCATAGAAGACAAGAGAGCTGTATATCCGCTTTTGCGTGGTGGGGTAGTTTGAGCCATGTGGAGGAGTGACCATGGAAAAGAAGTGTGTTTTGTCATTAACGGGGTTCACTGCACAAGAGCTGTCCAAACTCTGCAACCAATTCTTTTAGTCCCCCCACTATACTATGACCAATAAATTTCTAAATACTGTACTGTATTTTCTGGATTAATATTGCAAATAATCCTGAATCCATTTGGGGAGAGAAGAGAAATTATACAACCTGTTCACAGAAAGGAACTTCGCAAATTATTTATCTTAGTCTTCCCTTTATGAGGGAAGAGAGAACTTTGCTAAGTTATCTCTTATTTCTCTCTGTGTGTCTCTCATTCTTTCTCTTGAGATGTCTTCTTCCTTTATCAAGTAATCTGTAAGAGCTCCTGTACGAGTTTTGCAACATTTTGAATATTACAAAACATAAAGTTTTTCCCACCAGTAAACATATTTTTGTGGAAACAATTATAAATGCTTCAGCCACTGAGGATTATTTCTATTATTGGCATTCCATTGAAGCCTTGATGTTATCTCCTTTTTAGTCCAATGAATGCAAACTGATCTTGTTTCCCTATTTTGTTCCAGTGCTCATTTCCCTCACCCTTGTCCCTTAGCCATGCCAGAGCTAATTTTATTTCTGCATGCAAATTAAGTGGTTGCTAGTAGGAAATATACATAAAGCTAGGATTTTAAAAATGAAGTTACTTTCAAAGTCCTATGAAAGGTAGATAAGGTTTTCCACACTATGACATGCTATGTGGGACTCTCATGCATTGTTTTAAACCCAATTCACCAGGACGTCAGGTCCTAACATAACCGGCCAAAACATGTTGCTGTCTGAAGCAAATGGGAAAATATTACACCCAATAAGAGTGTACTCTGCCGTGTCTGTTCTCCTGATCACCTGACTTCTGGCTTCCTCTAGGGCAGTGTTTCCCAACTGTTGGTTCTTGGACTTCAATTCCCAGAAGCCTAAGTCAATTCCCAAAAGCACTAATCAGCCAATGTACTGCCTTAGGCTTCTGGGAATTGAAGTCAAAGAACCAACAGTTGGGAAACACTGCTCTAGGGCAGGGGTGCCCAAACTATGGCCCGCGGGCCCAATTAAGCCCCTGCATATAATTAATGTGGTCCATGGTGAGCACCCGGGGGGTTCCCAACCTTTTCAAGCTGGGGGCCAGGTCACACTCTCTCATGGCTAGGCAATCATTTTCCAAATTTATTTATTTATTCACATTTTTATACCGCCCTCCTCACCGGGGCAACCCAACTAGCATCTATGCAATCATTGCAGAAAAAAAGCCTAATGAAACTAGCAAAGGACAAGGAAATAAAATAAATTACCGTAGTTACAACAGTAAAGGTGAAGGTCAACCTTGCTTGGAACCCAGTTGTATCCAACTCTAGGGTTCAGTGCTCATCTCCGTTTAAAGCCAAAGAGCCAGTGCTTTCTGCATTTGCAGACATTTCTGTGGTCATGTGGCAAGCATGGCTAGACACCAGACCTCATGAAACACAGTTTACTTCCCACTGAAGCAGTACCTACTTATCTACTTGCAATTTCTTGCTTTCAAACTGCTAGGCTGATTAGCGCTGGGACATAGACGGTTTTCAAACTGCTGACTTGCCAACCTTCTTGTCATCAAGTTCAATTTCTAAACCACTTATAATAAGTGGAGGTAAAATAAATTAACAGCAAAAAAAAAAGGCTATCACCAGAGAATGAACTCAGAGCCACCTAGTGCCACCATCTTGTGTGGAAAAGGCTATTTTGCAGCATTCTGCTGTGAGCTTTGAACTGTGCACAGAATAAAATGAAAATGCTAAAAAAAATAGCATTCCAGTAATACTGCCAATATTGTTTCTAAGCTTTCTTCCCAATGATAGACATTGTGGGTACATGGTTCTTCTTTCGTGTCCAGGTCAAACTTTAAATTGTCAAATGAAGCCATCTTCTTGGCTTTGGCCAAACTTAAATCCTCACCGGTGCATGTGTCTGGTAGTAATTGGCAGGCAATCATGAGTCAGAT
This sequence comes from Furcifer pardalis, assembly GCA_030440675.1. Lineage (NCBI taxonomy): Eukaryota > Metazoa > Chordata > Lepidosauria > Squamata > Chamaeleonidae > Furcifer > Furcifer pardalis. Next base: position 130,980,285 of record CP126893.1, on the reverse strand, counting down.
TCTGTATCTCTCCACATTCACACAGCATGTTGTTGTCTGCCAGCAGCTGCCTCTTGAACATTGTTGGTCTTACATTTAGGCACTCTGACCCTCAGACTATTCAGAGTCCTCCAAGTGACATAGGGGAGGTAGAGTTCCTCAGCAATATCCTCCTTAATGTTATTCCTTCTCCATTGAGCTCCTTGCTCCATCTGCTAATTTGATTTTGCTCTTCCATAGCCTCAAGAATGTTTGCTCTTTCCATAAAGCTCTTCCTGGATCTGAGCCAGCAGACATGAGGCACATATCCATCCAGAGGATGTCAAGGCCATTCTCTTGCTTAGTTCTTTTGGCCTCCACTGCTATTTCTCTACTTACCTTAGGTGGAATGATACCAGCAAGAGGGTATATTTTCTCAACTGGTGTAGATTTGAGGCATCCTGTCATGATGCGCAATGTTTCATTAATTGCAATGTCAAATTTGTTTCACATGTGCAGATGAGATCCATATTAGAGCAGCATACTCTGCTGCAGAGATGCTGAGGGCCAAAGCTGAAGTACACAGTGTGGATGGTTGAGCTCACCATGTATAGTTTGACAATTTCCTGATGATATTGTTCCTTGTACTAACGTAAGCTTTGGTATTCAGGCAGTGCCGCTTAAAAGAAAGCATCCTGTCAAATGCCATACTGAATTATTTCAGTGATGAACAATGCTGTAATTCATTCCTTTGCCACGTAACATCCAGCTCTTCCCCTGCCTCTTGGTTTTGAAGTTGAATCTTGCTTGGGTTAGGCTTCAAATGGTACATTTCACCAGTACTTGGAGAACATTCTAAAGGTTTCAATTATGAGTATAGGCACACAGATGTGTAATAATGGCCATTCTTTGAGAAAAAGAGAGATGGGGAGCAATCTGGATCCAACTTGTTCATTTCTGGATTCATTGGCCTGCTGGGCATAGACAGCAAAGAGTCGCAAGCAGAACTCTTTCACCATCAATGAATATTCTGTGTAATCTTATTTATTTATTTATTTATTTATTTCCAACTTATTATCCCGCCCCAATCGGGTCGAAACCCAACTCTGGGCGGCTTACATAAACAAATTTAAGAAATACATAGTTAAAGAATACAACTCAGTATACAGTATCCTCTTAATAGATTAAAAAAATATAAATTAATACAATGTTCACAGATTAAGCTAAAAAGATTAAACAATTCCCAGTTATTTCCAAGATATAAAATTACCAAGGTTATTGAAATGACAAAGGTTATTAAAAACAAGGACCGGGTGAGGAGGTAAGAACAAGGGTGGCTGACTCATCTGATAAGCCACCCAACATGAGATCCGGTGTTTTTGGATCCCCAAACTTGTCCTGCCAGCCAGGTTTTAAGGCCTTTCCAGAAGGGCAGGAGCTCTGTCTGTTGACGTAAATCAATAGGCAGGAGGTTCCACAGGGCCGGGGCGGTCACGGAGAAGGCCCTCCTTCTGGTGCTAGAGAGGCGAGCCTCTCTAGCTGATGGCGTTACAAGAGAACCTCTCCGATCTGCCCTGGTGGGACGGACAGACGTTCTTGGGGTGACACGGTCTCTGAGGTATCCTGGCCCACTACCATATAGGGCTTTAAAGGTAATGACCAGCACCTTGAATTGCACCCGGAGACATACTGGCAGCCAATGCAGCTGCCGAAGCAGTGGCGAGGCACGAGCGTAACACCCGCACGCCATCACTACCCTAGCAGCTGCATTCTGGGCCAGCTGGAGTTTCCGAATGGTCACCAAGGGCAGCCCCATGTAGAACGCATTACAGTAATCAAGTCTGGAGGTGACCAGTGCATGTGTGACCCTGAGCAAGGAGTCCCGATCCAGGAGTGGGCGTAACTGGTATATTACACGAAGTTGTGCAAAAACCCTCCTGGCCACGCCTGCCACCTGTTCTTCGAACGGTAGTCATGAGTCCAGGAGGACCCCCAGATTACGCACCGGATCTGTCTGGGGCAAAACAGCCCCGTCCAGAACCAAAGCTGGAAGCTCCCGGGATAACACAGGGCCCTCACCCATAGCCACTCAGTCTTGCCGGGATTCAGTTGTAGCCCGTTTTCCCCCATCCAGACCCTAACAGCCTCCAGGCACCTGGTCAGGACTTCTACTGCACCGCTTGGGTCCCCACGGGCTGAGATGTACAGTTGGGTATCATCAGCATATTGATGGTACCTTACCCCGTGGGAACGGATGATCTCACCCAGCGGCTTCATATAGATGTTGAACAGGAGAGGTGAGAGTACCGAGCCCTGAGGCACCCCGTATTGGAGGAGCCTAGGGCTGGACCTCTCATTCTCCAGACATACCGTCTGGGTCCTGCCCCTCAGAAATGAGGAAAACCAGGCCAACACAGTGTCCTTGTTTTTCTAGAGTCCTGATTCACATAGAAAGTGTTCACACATAATGGAGACTTATGCAGACTCATTATCCTCTTCTGTATGTTTGAGAGTAATGAAACCAAGAGAGGGTGACAGTCTAGAACAGGGATTTTCAACCTGAGTCCCGTGGCACCATTTCATGTGGCCCCACCACCACCTCCTTTACACCAGAAAGTGCCATGTGGTGGAGGAAGGGCAAAATGGCCGTCCAGGCCCCAAAACTCTCTGAGGGAGATTGACCGAGCCCCCATCTTAAAAAGGTTGAGAACTGGTCTAGAATGCTCTTCTCTTCTCTCCTACTTCTGCATAAATTCATACTTTTGCATAGGCCTAAAGAACTTTTTGCAAGCTCTACCTTTAGGTTGCTAACGACTTCCCACTGCTTTGAGACATATGTGGAGCAAAATAGAAACAGGCTGTCTGACATAGGCAAATGAGAAGGGAAAGAGAGGCTATTTATCACCATTTTCCATGTTATTGCCATCAGGAAGAATCCATATGAAATGGACTCTGGTCAGGACTTTGTTTCTTCTATGTGGTTTCTTCTTTGCCTGGGCCATAAGCAAAAAAAGGAATCACAATTATTCCACATATACAGTATGTCAACAGTATGTCAACAGTATTACTCACAGCTCTTCTTCTGAGCTTATTAAGCTACTTAAACCAGGATTGGCTTTACAACAAGCAAAATTCCATTCATTACAAAGGCTTGTTTTTTAGAGCAAGGGCATTGTTAATCCAGGACAATCAAATCCCAAACATTTGTTTCCCATGTACACCTAGTTGACCCCTGCAACAGATGTTTTAAATTGTCAGGAGTGAATAATGAACAACATAGGGTACTGAAGTACTGTATGTCATTTGCTAGAACACACAACATCTATAATAAAACAACTATAAGAAAATTAACTCTTGTGGCTGAATCTGAAAAGGCCAGCAGCTATCAGAAATAAAAGTTGGTTATTATTAATAAAAAAGCTAACTCTTCCATTATATACAGGGGTAATCCAAATTTACTGATGTGTTAGTGTGTGGGGTTTTGTTGTTCAGTCGCACAGTCGATTCTGACCCTTTCCGACCCCATGGACCACTGTCCGCCAGACACTCCTGTCCTCCACCATCCCCCTCAACTCGCTCAGCTCTGTGCCCATTGTGTCCACAATACCATCTAACCATCTCATTTTTGGCCACCCCCTTCTTCTTTTGCCCTCAACCTTTCCAAGCATCAAGGCTTTCTCAAGTGAGTCTTCTCTTCTCATTTGATGTCCAAAGCACTTTGTTAGGATACATGAACTAGTGTTTGCAACAAGAGCAAACCAATGACTGTACCTTTAAGGCTCTGCATGTTACCCCAGCCAGGTGCTATCATTAAGGGTTTGTAGGTAGCATAAATTCAGGCAACATTCTCAGACACTTTGCTCTTATGCCATTTTGCCTGAATGCCGTTGCATCGCTTCGTGCCATTGTGTGCTTCGTGCCACTGCTGTTGCTGTTGCCTGCCTGCTGTCTGACACTGCTGTTGCCATCGTTGCCAGCCAGCTGTTGGACTGCGTTCGTCGTTTTTCCTGGTATGTTTGACTTGCCGGACTGCAAGACATTTGGATAACATACCACTGCCACATTGTGGTGCCTTGATAAAAGACTCTGTGTTTTGAGGGAGAGCTAAAGGAACTGCTGACTATCTTCAAAGCCGACCTTGCAGGAACAGATAAGGTTTGGACTGTGTTTGCTTTGCTTTACTGAAGATAGACGTTTGAAGCTTTCCAAAGACTGTTTATAGACTTTGTATAGACTTTGCTGCAACACATAGTCTGAATAGAAGACATGTGTAACCTTGCACTTCGTGCTCAGTTTTGTATATAGTGTAAATAGAAAATTCCTACAACCCAAGCTGAAAGTTTGTTTTGTGCTTTACTCAACCAAACACTCTCACACTCTGGGGTGTGGCCATAGTCAGCCACTTCTAGCACTTTGCTATATCAATTCCATCTCACACTTTAGCTTCATCTTTACTATTTGCCCTTCAAAGGAGCAGTCAGGGTTGATTTCTTCTAAGATTGACCTATTTGTTCTCCTTGCTGTCCAGGGGACTCTCAAAACTCTCCTCCAACACCACATCTCAAAGGCATCTATTCTTCTGCGCTCAGCTTTCCTGATGGTCCAGCTCTCACAACCATACATTGCCACAGGGAATACCATTGCTTTGACTAGATGAATTTTTGTCTGCATTTTGATGTCTCTGCTTTTCACTATGCTCCCCAGGTTTCTCATCGCTTGCCTCCCAAGAATCAGTTGCTTTTTTATTTCATGGCTGCAATCACCATCTGCAGTGAGCTTTGATCCTAAGAAAGTGAAATCTGTCACTGCTTCTACTTCTTCCCCATCTATTTTCCAGGGACTGATAGGGCCTGTTGCCATTATCTTGGTTTTCTTTATATTGATTCTCAAGCCAGCTTTTGCACTTTCTTCTTTCAACCTAATCAGGAGCTTTTTAAAGTCCTCCTCATTTTCTGGCATTAGGGTGGTATCATCTGCATATCTCAAATTGTTGATGTTTCTCCCAGCAATTTTGATCCCAAATTGTGATTCCTCCATCCCTACATTGCGCATTATGTGCTCTGTGTATAACTTGAATAAGCAGGGTGACAAAATGCAGCCTTGTCTTACTCCTTTTCCTATTCCAAACCACTCTGTCATTCCGTATTCTGTCCTAACTGTTGCTTCTTGATTCATGTACAGATTTCTCATGAGGCCTATAAGGTGTTCCGGTATTCCCATCTCTTTAATTACTTGCCACATTTTGTTATGGTCGACAGAGTCAAAAGCCTTAGTGTAATCAATGAAACAGAAGTAGACTTGTTTCTGATATTCCTTTGTTTTTTCCATGATCCATCTTATGTTGGTGATGTGGTCTCTAGTTCCCCTGCCTCTTCTAAACCCCGCCTGCACTTCTGGTAATTCTCTCTCCACATGCTGTTGCAGTCTATCCTGTATCATCTTGAGCATCACCTTGCTAGCATGTGGGATGAGCACAATTGTTCAATAAGTTGAACATTCTTTGGCATTACCCTTTTTGGGGATTGGAACGTATGCTGATCTTTTCCAAACCTGTGGCCATTGTTGTGTTTTCCAAATCTGCTGGCATATAGAATGTAATAATTTGATTCCATCATCTTTTAGGGCTTTGAAAAGTTCAACTTGGATACCATCATCTCCATTGGCTTTGTTGTTTGCTGTGCTTTTTAGGGCCTTTCTGACTTCACTCTCTAGGATGTCCGGCTCAAGTTCAGTTTCCTCATCATTGAAATTATCAGGGGTGTTGAGGTCCTTTTTGTAGAGTTCCTCTGTGTACTCTTTCCATCTTTTCTTAATCGCTTCTGCATCAGCAAACTCCTTGCCTTCTTTGTCCTTTATCATGGTCATTTTTGCTTTAAACGTTCCCTTGATTTCCCCAATTTTTTTGAAAAGATCTCTAGTCCTACCCCTGATATTGTTTTCCTGTACTTCTTTGCACTGTTCATTCAAGTAGGTTTCCTTATCTCTCCTTGCTTTTCTTTGAAATTCTGTGTTCAAGTGATTGTATTTAATCCTTTCTCCTTTGCCTTTTGCATTCCTTCTGTCCTCTGCTATTTTAAGAGCCTCCTCAGACAAGTACTGTATACGTTTGTTCTCAGGAAATAGTCTGTTGTACAAGCAGATAACCTTACTCCTCGGTAGTAGATTTCCTATATGATACCCTTCAAATGAACACTTGCTTGTATTTGTTGGATTTCATCAGATTTAATCTGTAGATTATTTTTTTCCTCTTCTATCTTTGCACTTAACTTTACAACACAGAAGAGTTTTTTATGTGCTGAATGTTTGCTCCATTCCAACTTCTTAAAATGAACTTTATTCTAACTTTAAAATGCTGAATGCAAATTCCATATCCCAGTCTTCTTCAGAGCCATAGGTGTTGTTATTACAAATCTCTTTGTATTTGTTACATCTGTGACCAGCTTAATATAGTGGACCTGATAGATGCAAAGAAAGTGCCAGTAATAACACCCATGCCCTTGGAGAAGGCTGGAAACCAAAATGCTTTGGGCATTTAAAGTTTGCATATAGTGCATCTGACATATTTTTCCACATCCTGTGACTTAGTATCTCACATTGATTTCTTCCTGGTTGGATGTGCAAGTTATTTTTGCTATTGTTCCAGTCCCATCTTTAACAGGCACGACTGTTTCCCCATTTATTTTGGGAAATATATGTGTATGAGTACAACTCAGGCTTTGCTGTAACACTAAAGTTGTGAAACTCTAGCTGGGATTTTAGCTGCTGTATTTCACAAGTTTAGGGAGCTCGGATATAGCTAATACATAACAATGAACATCAAAAATATTTTGCTCAGTCCATTCAAATGCAGAAGCTGAGGCATGGAATAGAATTTGGGACGTAAAGATCAGTGGCATTGAAGTCAGAGGATGAAAGAAGGGTAGTCTGAGTCAAAGCGGGTGAGGAGAGCAACACCTTAGAACAGCCAAGAAACAAATCAGAACAAAAGTTTTAAAGACAAAAACATTGTGACTCCTTACCAATATATTCTTCTACCAATTGCTCAATTTTAATATGAGTTTTCATAGATAAGCCACAACTCTCCATGGACAAGCTAAATTCAAATGCCCTTCCTTTCCAACTTAAATGTATGCCCATCATCAGCCTTCGAGGTATTTCCACAATTGGAACTTGAAGCTTTGTGAATTTTCTGGCAGCAAGTAACTTCTCTTTAAGACCATTAAGTAAGCAAGGAATACTCCAATGTCTTGGGTATATAATGAGGAATGGCATGAAATATAGAATCCTCCAACTTGCTCTACAAGGAAATATCCCTGGGAATAGAGGTCTTGGACTTAGATGGACTTCATGGCTGAAGAACCTGAGAGACTGGTGTGGCATGTGCTCAGAAGAATTGTTCTGAGGAGGAAGAATATTGCCATGTTGAAAGCCAGTATTGTATCTGGAACAGAAGAAGAAGAAGAAGAAGAAGAAGAAGAAGAAGAAGAAGAAGAAGAAGAAGAAGAAGAAGAAGAAGAAGAAGAAGAAGAAGAAGAAGAAGAAGAAGAAGAAGAAGAAGAAGAAGAAGAAGAAGAAGAAGAAGAAGAAGAAGAAGAAGAAGAAGAAGAAGAAGAAGAAGAAGAAGAAGAAGAAGAAGAAGAAGAAGAAGAAGAAGAAGAAGAAGAAGAAGAAGAAGAAGAAGAAGAAGAAGAAGAAGAAGAAGAAGAAGAAGAAGAAGAAGAAGAAGAAGAAGAAGAAGAAGAAGAAGAAGAAGAAGAAGAAGAAGAAGAAGAAGAAGAAGAAGAAGAAGAAGAAGAAGAAGAAGAAGAAGAAGAAGAAGAAGAAGAAATTTTTCTCAGAATAACTTCTCCTTCTTTCTCTCCAGATGAAACCAATTTCTTCTAATTAATAATTATCCAGTTCATAATTACCTTGAGACTTGACCTGAGCTGCATTCCTTTCTTAAGATGTAACCCACAACAATGAGACTTCAAACATTGTTCTTTTTCTCCTTCTTTCCTGCTTCCTTGTGCCCAGTGGTGCCAGATAACTGAACTCAAGCCTTTTCCTCAGAGGCTGCAGAACCAAATTTTCGTCCAGTCTTCCTCATTCCTTCACAAAGACCAAGATCATCTAAAATATAATACAGTATTCCAGATTATAATGTATAGATTTGAAAGTAGGACAATGAAGAAAGCTAGTAGGGAAAAAAAACTATTCTCTCATAATGTGGTATTGGAAGAGAGCTTTGCAAATACCCTTGGATGCCAAAAAAGGTGCATTCTAGATCAAATCAAGTCTGAATACTCTTTGGAAAATAAAGTGACAAAATTGAGACTGTCATATTCTGGATATGTCATGAGAAAAATACAGTTTTGGGGAAATACAATAGTACTGGGGAAAGAGGTACCGGTAGATGGTAGGAAAAGATGAAGACCTGGTAGGACTTCAGTTGCTTTAACAAAAGAATCTGCTACCTTTAGATTACAAGAACTGAGAAGGGCTTAGAACTTTCACAGTTCAAAGATGGATCTGCTTCAACTGGATTGGCTCCCTGTTGTTTTCCTTGCTGGGTTCAATGTTCTGGTTTAAGGTTGTTGTTGTTCAGTCGCACAGTCCAGCCCAATCCTTCATAACCCCATGGACCACAGCACACCAGGCTCATTGCATCAACGATGCTATCTAACCATCTCATCCTCTGCCACGGCCTTCTCCTTTTGCCTTCAATCTTTCCTAGCATCAGGTCCTTCTCCAGCTTCTTTACTCAGCCTCAGCTTCAGTATTTGTCTTTACAAGAAGCTGGTTTAATATATTAAGCCCTTCATACGCTGGGGCTTTGATACTTGTTGAGCTTCTCTCCCAAAGATCTACTCCCCATTTCACCTGGTCCTTCCAGGCTTTGTGGCTACAGTGCCTATTATGAGAGAGGCAAGATCGGTTACTACCAAGAATTGGGATATAGTAAAGATGAAGCTAAAGCACTTTGGACATCAGATGAGAGGAGAGGATTTGCTTGCGAAAGCCTTGATGCTGGGAAAGGTGGAGGGCAAAAGAAGAAGGGGTGGCAAAAAATGAGATGGCTAGATGGTATTGTAGACACAATGGGCACAAAGCTGAGCGAGTTGAGGAGGAAGGTGGAGGACAGAAGTGCCTGGCGGACAGTGGTCCATGGGGTTGCAAAGGGTCTGAATCGACTGTGCGACTGAACAACAACAACAAAACAGTGATATCCATGTCCCTCTAGAATGACCTTCCATTGGAGGTACACCAGGTCCCTTCTCCCTTTTAGAAATAGTCATTGCCCTTAGGGTGACCCACTTACTCAATTGTTATATGGAATACACTGCCCATTTGTGTAGAGCAATATCACACTTCATTTAAAAAGGCTAACATTAGCATTAACTTCTAATCAAGTAAAAGCAAAAAAGAAAAGAAAAAAGCAAACACTCCACCAAACAGAAAAAAACTTTCATTTATATTGAATATTCAAAAATAATCATGTACTTGGAATTACAAAGTACATGGTACCTTTCAATACTAATTTCACCCTTGTGGTTTCTGCATGACTTTTACGGAACAATAAAACTGTTCCAGATCCTCAAATGAAGCAGCTAAGTAGAGATCTAATAATATTTCGGAAGGAACAAAGGCAATGTGACAGGAGGACAAGGTCAGACCATTGCTTTGTTAAGAGAAATGATTTCCCACAATTAAAGCAGGCTTTATAACTACTTGTGGAAGTTTTCAGTTTACAGCATTGAAAACCAAAGGTAGCAAAAATATCACATTTTTTCATTATTTTCCTCCTCACAACATCAGTCTCTTATTCCAAAATACTCTATAATTAACTATGTGAAGAAAGGATATCACAAAAACAGCCTTGTGGCACAGAATATTATTTATATTTTTAATAAAGGTTTCTGCCACTATTTTTGTACTGAACATTTTCTGGGCTTTGTGTGTAGTTCAAAAGTCCCAAAAGATTGCAAAATATGTTTTCACATCTCAGTTGTTACCATGAAATACAAATTGTATACTATGGATGTGCAGTGTTACATACTTTGGCAGGGACACACAATGCCAACAAGAGAAGAGAACTCAACATGTTTTTGTTGTTGTTGTTGTTGTTGTTTTTTGGGGGGGGAATATAGGTTACAATGTCCCAAACAAAACCACTCAAAATCTATAAAGTAATGCAATCTTTCTTTTGCATTGATGAGTCCCACCAATGCAACTTGGATTGACCCCTAGAAGTGTCAGTCTTCTCCTTAATTACCCGCTCACCATCTTCCATAAAACATATTGATACTTTCAATTCCCCTTTCTCTGTTTTTGGGTACAAGCCTTTTTAAATGAAAAGGGAGGGGGGAATAGAGAATTCAAATCCCAAAATGCATGGTACACAAATGATGTTCTGTGACTTTGCATTTGCATCTATAAAAAAAGGAGTGTGTGACTACTATAGTCCATGGATCACAACCAATGACCCTTAGTGATTAGAGCAGGAGTTCTCAACCTTTTTCAAACCAGGGACCAGGTCATGCTCCTTCAGACAGCTTGGGGAAACATTTTGGCCTTCCTCCACCACGTGGCACTTCTGGGTGTGGTGGAGGCAGCAGGGGACCACATGAAATAGCGCCGTGGGCTGGATGTAGCCTATGGGCTGCAGGTTGATAATCCCTGGATTAGAGTGTGCAGGTAAGGTCTTGGTGTCAATTAAAGAGATGAAGTTATCTGTCTCCTTTAGAAAGCAGTTCACCATCTTCCTCATAAGATATTGATACTTTCAAGTCTCCTTTGTATGCATACCTGTTCGTAATGTGTATCTGAACAAAGAGGATAAACCAGGGCACGGAATTATTATTTTGTTCATATTTTATGTTCTGTCTTTGCTCTACAAATTTCAAAGCAGAATTCTAGGCACATATGGCAGAATTCTGTTTGCTCTTTCCACATGTGTGATGGAGTGTTAATCAGATTGCTGGACAGGTTCTGAGATCATGCAAATAGATATCACTGGATATCTGTGCAAACTGGGAAACTGTACAACTACTTGCCAAATACTACTGCATTGAAGAAAAAGTACCTGCAAAGGTTTTCTTTCAGCTCAAGTCCTACCAAAATGAAAATGAATTATAAATTATATAATATTTTCTGAAGAATGTGTCCTAAAATATACCTCCTTTCTCTGTTATTACAGAGGCAGCAAGAACTTCACTTAAGGTTCTTACTTGTCTGGGCTAGTGAGAGCTTTCAATGAAAGAAAGGCATTATTACGTCTCACTATCTAGATGAGGTAGGTACATCATTTGTAGGGTGGTTCTCAGTATAAAGTCATAATTATCAAGAAGCCTGAGTCCAGATTGAGTAAAGGTAAAGATTTCCCTTGATCAAAAGCCAGTCGTATCTGACTCTAGGGCCAGATTACTACCTTTTAAAATGAGCAGAAGAATAATATAAGTCCTTCATGAGGGTTTATCCAAAGCATCTGAGGGTCTAATTCAGTGGTTCCCAATGTGGGGCCTAGGCCCCATGGGGGACTTCATTTCCCATAAGCCTTAGCCAGTACATTGGCTGATCAATTCTTTGGGGAATTGACTTAGGCTTCTGGAAATTGAAGGCCAAAAAACCAAAGGTTCGGAAACACTAGTCTAATTAGACTACACTTTGCTTGTACAGTACTGTATTTAGAAGTGCTGTTTCTTTAATGGTTAAAAAACATTTGTTTGTGCTTGAAGTTGCTTTCCTTCAACTTCTTCTTATGCATTTCAGGATGTGTTGTTTTGTGGCTAGCCATCAGGTAGGAAACATGGACTTGACTTGACAGTCTGATTTCTCAGGCACACAGCTCTGAAGAAATTCTGTCTCTGGTGGGAAAATGTTTTTAATAGCCGAAAATACACAAACCCTGCCAATGTTCACTTTTACCTTGATTCACAAGTTATATTAGCCACACATTCCTATCAACATAAATGTTCAATGAGGAAAGGCATACTATTCCCCTTTTGTGCACTTCTATCATCTACATCTATGTGAAGAGAGATTTTATGAACGGGACTTTCTGGGAGTTACACTCAGAGTCTTTGCAAAGACATATGGCTTTTCTCTTCAGATAAGGTAATGTAAACAAGCAGGAAGCACACTTACTCTCCATGTGTGTTCATTCTTCACAGATCTTGAACATCTGAAGAGTCTTATGTTGTGGAGAGTAGTGGCAGATGCACATACATCTGCTAAGCAATTATTGTAAATCTGATCAGTAGCAGAAAGATGTATGAGTTAAGCCCATCTCTTACACTCCCTGGATCTTGACAGTATAATGTGAAATATGCACATGGGGGGGGGGAGGGGAGTTTGAGTTTTTTCAGATCCTTTCCTAGCCTTATTTATCAGTAATCCACTTGTCTTCCTGTAACATTGCTATATGAAACCCAATAAATTTTATTTCTACATTAATGTGGCTGTGAGTAAAATTATTAAATGCATTAATAATATTAACGACATTATATAATTGTGTAATGCCATTAATCTCCAACATTTGACTAGTTGCTTTTATCTGCTTCAGAGATTTAAATATTTTTTAGAAAGAAAAGAAATATATTTGTTAATAGTGGAATCAAATCAAAAGAACTAAACAGAAACATGACACAATTATAGAAATTCTCATGTTTCATTCACAGAGAATAAAGCAGGTTTTTTTTAATGCTGAAAAGATTTGACTTTTTTTACAATGGCAAATAATACAATATAGAGATGTTTTCAACCGATAGCTATTTATTAAATCTCCTGGAACAGAGTGCAATATCTAACTTTAAAGAAATGAAACAACTTATTTGAAATCGGCATATTATCTCCTGTGGACCCAGCCACCACCAAAGAAAACCATATGTGATACCAGTTGGAATGGGTACAAAGGGCCATGACTTTATTGATTACAGCAGCACAGCCATGGGGCAGCATATGGGTTAGAACTAAGCATCAAACAAAGCATCTACTAGCCAGTACCCTCCTCCTAGCCTGCTTGCTGTGAGGTGACAGCACAGCAAACACTGTTAGATGCCTCCTGGGTGCAAGATCATTAGGACAGCCATTTGCCACCTGTAATGATGAGAGACAGCTCCCTCCAGCTAAACACACCACTACCCTTCCTGACACAACAGCCCTCATCCTGGAGTAGTGGCCCAATTGCTTTCTTCCCTCATATTAGTTCCAATCCTATGTGCACAACCTCAGTGAGATACAGGCATGAGCCAGCAGGCCCACTCATTTTCCTCCATGATGCCAAAGTTGTAACCACAACACATGTTCCTCTCCAAATGTCCCACAGCCACAGAGTCCCTTCCAATTCTCCAGTTCGGTGGTGGTGGTGGTGGTGGTGGTGGTGGTGGTAGGAGAAATGGGATCACTAGGGAGTGACAGGAAAGGTCTATTCTACTTCCCTTTTGGACCAGAAAGAAAATTGTGGAATTTCCCTCTGTCAGCAATGCCCCATGGAATTGGATTGGCTGGGGAATAAATTCACATAAATTCACATTCAGCTTGGAGCATCTCAGTAATTCCTGGGGTGGCCCAAAAATGCCCACTAATTTCCACTGTTTTCCATGCCACTATGCTGCAAACAAAGCCCAAACAAAATGGCTAGTAAGTAGAGAATGTAGGCTTCCTAGCTGTTGTTCAAAACTGAAAACTAACACAGTCTGCCAGTACTACTAGGGAGACCTTTGGGGTTTGCTTTTTAAAAGAAAGAGTACACTCAAAACAAAAGTCATAAGTGTTCAGCTTGACTCCCAGAACAACATCTATACTGCAGAAAATACATCTATTTAGTTCTTCTTTCCCATATTCTCTGAGAGGCTATGGGAAAAAGAAGCTGTGCGATACCATTTAATGAGGCTCACTATGTCTTGTAAGAAGCTCAATTGATTATTGGTTCAATATTGTTAGCTGTGTTGTATATTTATTTTGAAGGCCAATGAGGTCTATCATCTTGTTGTTGTTGTGCAATATCCAATTCCAAATATTGGTGATCAGCCATGAAGGTTGTCCCGAGAGTATAATGCAGTGGCCTTTCATTTGCCTTTCGCATTGCAACTTAACACCACTGATCCAGTTTTGTGAGTCACTTCCTTGTGGCACACAAAGCCCCAGGCCAGTATTGATGAAGCTGCTGCCCTCCATCAAGATGGATTAGAGTGGGATTTAATCCATTTGGGGACTATCACCCTTCCCTGTGGACTTCAGCATCCAAGGTTGTGAGGCCTCAGGGTTGTCAGGTTAGTTAACTGCCACCTGACAATCGGTGTTGAGTTGTTGGCAGTAGGGTCTACTCTGTTACCATAGCGGGATAACCAGGCCAGACTGCCTAATGTGCATGTACCCTCATGTAGCAATAATTGTTGGCATTCTTGAATTGGATTAGACAAACACACATTAATTGTATAACTCAACTGCAAACAAGTTTAATAATCAGAAGGTGTATCTTTGTGTTTTCCTGAGCAAAGCAGCCCAGCATACAGACATGATTCTTGGCAAAATGTTCCCTTAATTTTGGTTGCAGTTCTGTTACCAGGAAAAAGTAAATGTGGTTGCCTTGCCTCAAGCCTGATTGATGTTCAGTATTCTTAAAATGTTTGTCCTGCCTTTTACTTGCATTTTTCTGCATCAACGCTTGATATTTTGCCTCTGAGACTAATCAGGCTGGTCCTAACTATGTTTATTATTTAAAACATTACATCAAAGATATATTCCTGCTGACACCAGGGTAAAATGTACCAATTATCTTAGGTACTGTCAATTAGGCCTCTCAGCAGATTTTCTTTAAAAGATGTATGAAAAAAACCAATTGCTGTCCTAAATTATTATTTTTTTTGTCTAAGAGGAGATCACTTTACTATAAAAAGGAAATCTAGTTGTTATAGGCTATGACCTAAAATCCAAATAATTCACACTGTGCAAACATCCATATTCTGCATGCACTAAGATTAATTGTCAAATGGCAGTTAGAAAAACTGGTGGGAACTATTCAATATTCTATTAATAACCAGCCTGCTAAATTTTTGCAAAGTAAGAATTTATTTTCAAATAGGATGATTATTGCGTACAGTGCTGAGTTTCAGCGTAACAGTGGAAAAAACAATGTGGAAATGGGTAGAAACACACACACACACCCAACTAGTTCTTATTCTCAACAGCAATATTCCTTCCTGCCCCCTTTTCAGCAGCAGAAGATAGCAATGATTTTATATTTACTAAGAATACTGTGGTCTTTAATGAATATCCTTGTTGTTGTTGTTCTGTGTTGTCAAGTTGCCTCCATTTTATGGAAAACCTATCAATGGGTAATTTCTACAGTGTTCTGTTATCAACAGCCTTGCTCAGGTCCTGCAATATCCAGGCTGTGGGTTCCTTATTTATTTATTTTGACTTTTTTAGCTGCCCCCTCACTGAGGTGAAACCAAGCAGCTTACAACACAAGAAATACCCCCAAACGCAACACATTCCAAAAACCCATACATATAGATAAAACATCATAAAAACTCTGAAATCTAAAAATTAGATTAAATCAATCCATTTCACACTCAGTCTCCTCCCCCCCCCCGCCCTTCAACCATTCCCAGCACTATTGTCTTTTCAAGAGAAACTTGCTTTCTTCTGATATGCCTGAAATAAGCCAGCCTCAGTTTCATCATTTTTGTTTTCATTGACCGTTCAGGCTACGTTGGATGCCTAGTGTTGTAGTGATTATGACATCAAGTCCACAACAAGTGGATACAGTTCACATACAACAGGTGGAGAAAAATGATGCTGAAGCAGGAATTAACAAAAAAGATATTGAGGAAAAACTTGACTCATTAAAATGACATTTCTGTGTGGTAGGGGAGTCTGGCGCTGAGGCAACAAAAAAACTGAATGACTGATTGACGTGATCCAAAGTGTGTTTGAAAGAGGACAGGATAACCTTTCTTTTGACACTTATACAATTTGGATCGGACATCATAAACATTTTATATGAAGGTTTAAAAACAAAAACCGGACAGCTCTCTCTCAGTGAAAGTCACGGGGACAGACAATTCCAAATTAACCCTTAAATTACCTAAAGGCAACAGAATTCGGACTCTATTTATTGAAAGCCATGGAAAAATTTATAAAGGGTTAATTTATAATTATAATTTATAATTATAAATTTATAATTTATAAATTATACGCTAAAGGAAAAAAAGGGCATACCCCCCGCAAAAGATTATAATGACTTTTGGAAAGTGTGAAGGTATAGAACCCCCCGGACTTTGTATATAGCACAAGGGTGATTTTTAATGATGTAATAGAAAGGAATGTGAAGAAGATTATGTATCAAGAAAGGAGGAGAATGTAACAGCAATGCGTATAAAACATGTTACATATTCTTCATAAGCCTTTATACTTTTGTAATGTCTTTACTTGTATTTTTGTATTTTTGTATTTTTTTAACATACCTAATAAAAATTAAAAAAAAAAGGAATAAAGCAAAGTTGATAATAAAAAAAATAAAAAAAAGAAAGCCATGGAAAAATTAACTGTGATAGGAAACATTTCTTTTTGGTTCTACAACGACTCCAACCCCCAATATATCTGGCTGGGAATCTTGGAACTTGTAGTTCAAACAAGTAACGTTTCCTACCTGTTTAAGCCCACAGAAAGTATCCACCGCAATTATTAGTGAAAAGTCTGAGAGTTGATAGATGAAAAATGGACACTGTGAGTTTTATTGTTGATTTTTATGGATTTTATTAAATAAAAATATCTGCACAAGCTCATACATATACACAATAGATTTTCCAGTTACCCAGCCAGTTTCCCCCATAGCAGGGGAAATGATCCCCTTTACTCAGGCTTTCTTCTTGCCTTAACTAGCCTGAAAGCTGCCATTACAGGTTTTTCCTATTGAAGTTTTGAGGCAGAGTCTAAGGACACTACCGTCAGGGATTTATTTCGTGAATTCGATTTCCTACATGGGCAAAAAGAACATGATTATTGGTCCTTCCCTTGATTACCACATTGAATACATGAACTAAATCCCCGACGGTAGTGTCCTTAGACACTACCTGCCACACTTTTTAAAGAGACTATTGCATAATCATATCACCTTAGTTGGATGATTAAGCATACTAATAATTTGATGCAATGAAGCTATTGCCCAGTACATACAGACACCCCCTAACTGAACAGGATAATTGCTCCCCCCCCCCCAATAATATTAAACCAATAAGCATGTGTCTCAATGCCAAAATCACAGGAAGCTTTAAAGGTCATCTTGTCATTGCCAATTACCATTTCCCCAGGCCATGTGATTCATAAGTAGAATTCTCAGTACCCTTTAATGAGGCCTCTGGCAGGTACCAGTTTTCAAGTTGGCACTTTCCCTTCATGCACAAGATTGTGTTGTGGTTGTGGCGAGGAACTCACAAGACAGATCCATCTAACTGATTAGGTTGTTTGCTTTGACATCAGACATGCAGAGCAAACTGCTGTCATCTGTACAAATAGGCAAGGGGGTGGTGGTAATATGGATGAATAAAGGTGAAGACATCCATCATTTTAAATCATAGGATGAGCTGCAGAGCCCAGGAACCCAGTGTGGTGCAGCGAATAGAGTGATAGACTAAGACTCAGGAAACCTGGTTTCTTATCCCTGCTTGGCCATGGTTACTTGCTGGATGGCATAGAGGTGAACACTCCCTCATCTTTGTGAGTTGATCCAATATTTCTTCATAGGCTATCCTTGAAGGGAGGGGGGTTCAACCACTCTACAGGTCTTGGGAAAGCATTATTCGTCCCACCCACTCCAACACCTAGGGTCAATATGTACACTTTATTTCTAAAAAAGAAATCTTCATTGAGATATACAGTGGTACCACGAGTTACAAATGGTTCAAGTTACAAAATTTTCACAATACGAATTAAAATCAATTGAAAATAATGGCTCAAGTTACGAATTTTTCTGGAACAGATTAATTGGTTTTCAATACATTCCTATGGGAAGCCATGTTTCAAGTTATGAATTTTGTTTTTCAATGCACTCCTATGGGAAATTCAAGTTACAATTTTTTAATAACATGAAAAATGCCTTGGAATGCATTAAATTTATAACTCAAGGTACCACTGTATATCCTTTAGTTAATTAATGTCTTCTAGATCTTGGCATGAATTCAAGGTGTTCAAATTTCTTGATTGCTTCAGCTCAAAGTTTTGCACCAGAATTTTGATTATCCAGTTCTTTTAATATATATTCTCTTCTCTCATCCATCCATCGTAAACATTTGTTTGGATAAAATCTTGTATCCCCCTACTATTTGTAAGTCAACAGGGTGAAAATTCACAAATAATCTGAATAACAACCAGAAATCATGTTACTACCACTTGTAAAAAGCTATATTGGTTTGTATACTGATCTGCTATGCCAACCAATCACTCTGTACTTCTATATCTGTTAATTACTGCTAAAATACAGCAGTTAGTCTTTAAAGTGCTACAATAATGATGTTTTATTTACTCTCTGATGTGCTTGAATCTCACCAATAATATAATTTGGCTAACTGCAGAGTTCCATGTATACTCAAAAGTTGCTCCCATTTTGTTTGCTGATACAGTAATACCTCATATAACATTAGTATCGAATAACACGAAAATCGCATAACATCAAGGAATCTGGGGGGAAGAATTGCATCAGATAACATTAAGATCCTATGGGATGCTTCAGATAACAACCGCGAAAGCCTGTGTGGTTACAATGTATCTCTATGGATCCCATAGAGGATCAGATAACACGAAAAATCATATAACACGAAGACTTGTGGAACCAGGTTTTAGTGTTATATGAGGTTTTACTGTACTTACCTTCTAGCACATTTTTTTTAGTACATGTATTTATAATTTCCATAAACAATTGGACTAGAAAATGACAGTTATGGTACTGCTATCATCACTAGTTCCAGCAACAGCTGAAAACTAAACAGAGAAAAAGGAAAAACTATACATCAACACTAGACTAGGGAATTCATTCAATGCAATTAGGATGTCATTTGTGTGTGTGAATGAGACAGAGAGAAATGAAGAGCGATAGAAAGAGATTATTTTGAATTTGAGAAACAATAGATAGGTGTACAAAGATTACAGAATTCTATTAAGGAACAACAAAGTAGGAAAGACACAGCGGAGAAATCACACAGGATGAATGATTTAAGTTAAGACAACAGCAAGAGTATTATGGTGCAAAGCAACACTATAGAATAATTCAGTAAAGAATAGCAAAAAAGTAGCAAAGTACAAGATAGAATAAAAGCAAAATAAATGAGATATGGCCTGCATCCTTTCTGTTTGCAGGGAGCACCAGTTATAGAGGCAGGTGCTTCAACCCAGGAACCGTCAATATTTGAGTCTCCCTGAACAAAGACTTTGGGGGGCTTATATATCTTTACCATATACCAACTACAATGGATGCCTCCTTAAATGTCAAAATGGTAAGAGAGTAAATCTCTAATTGACCTTATGATAAAAATATTTTAATACTGTAATAATAACTGTGTGCCATCAAGTCAATTCTTACTTACTGAAAACTTTTCCATGGTTTTTTTAGGTTGGGAATACAGTATTCAGATGTGGTGTACCATTCCCTTCTTCTGAGGGTGTCCTGAAACTGTCCAGTTTTGCCATGACTACACAGACTGGCTCTTCTCCCAGGAGGCATAATGGGGAAATCAAACTTACAAAATCTGGTTGAACAAGCAGATACATAAAGCACTGAACTATCCATCTAACTGAATGTATCTTACCAACTGGAATAATACTAAAAGAGATGTCTTCAGACCATTTGACTCTTAAGTAGAGCAGTATCACCTTATACTTGCAGCTCCAGAGGTTGAATTAGGCCTTGGCCTAACATAAGCAATGGCCCTCGCCAAACAAGGAAGTAAATACAGATGCTTCCGTGCATGCGTGAAAAGCAGCCATTTTGTGTCCTGGCATGGTGCAGAAAACAAAATGGCCACTTTCGCAAATGCACAGAACCGTCCGTACCAAACCAGGAAACAAAATGGCCACTTCTGCACATGCGCAGAAGCATCCGTGCCAAACCAGGAAACAAAATGGCCACTTTCACGAATGTGCAGAAGCGTATGCGCCAAACCAAGAAACAAAATGCAGAAGCATCTGCGCTGTGCATGTGCAAAGATGCCGTGCTCAGGGGGCGTGGTTTGGCCTGCTCAGCTGTCCCAGGGGCATGGTCAGGCCCCCAGCCCAAAAAGTTTGGGCACCCCTGCTGTAAGGACATACGTACTGTATACTCTTTGTTTATAGTTCTGATTTCTCAGAAACAGAAAACAGCCAGAATTTCACCTTTAGAATGCTGATAAAATATCATCTATAATGATGGATTAATTTAATTTTAATTTAATTGTTCGATTTTTATGCCGCCCCACTTGCCCAAGTGACTCTGTCTATCAGGGGCGTAGCTACCGCCGTATCAGCCGTATCAATTATACGGGGCCCCCGGGCCACGGGGGCCCCCAACGTGCGTAAGCAAAACAAATGCAGAGCGGGAGGGAGGCGACGGCCAGGGAGCCTTGGGAGAGGGCGCCGGAAGCGGGCTGGGGGCGGGTGCCTTTCTGGGAGGCCTTGGGCTGCCCCCTCCCACCTGCCCAGGACAAAGAAGGGAGGGCAGGGCTCTCCTTTCTCCGCTGCTTCTGTCGCCTCCACTCACGCGAGAGAGCGGGGGTGCGCACGCGGCCCCTGATGAACCAGGGACACTCGGACCGCCGGACGCTCTGGGACCTTCACTGGGGAGGGGGCGGCACGGGGAGAGGCCGCCGAGCGCTGGCGACGCCTCCGGCGGGACCGCAGCAACAGCAGCGGAGGGCACTCTGGCCCGGGAAGAGGCTGGGAGGGCTTTGACGGTCTCTCCCGCTTCCCCGGCCGTGGACCCGCCCTGCCAATGGTGGCAAAGGCCACGGGCAGCAGCCAGCAGCGCGGGTTGCAGCGGTTCCCACCTCTCCTGTTTCTGCCGAAGCCAACGTCATTGTGGGAAGGCCTGAGAAGGGACGGTCTCCTTTGGTGCCCCCCCAACCCCCAATTCCTCCTGCCCGTTACCCGCAAAAGGGTGGCGCTGCTCTTCAGCGCCTGCCTGCCCGCCCTGGACAGGTTTTCTAACAGGAAGCAAAGAGATAACGCAAAGGGGAGGAAAGTTGGACCAAAGGTGGGAGGAGGGCCACGGGGGCCCCAACGTGCGTAAGCAAAACAAATGTTGTTGTTGTTCAGTCGCACAGTCGATTCCGACCCTCTGCGACCCCATGGACCACTGTCCTCCAGGCATTCCTGTCCTCCACCATCCCCCTCAACTCACTCAGCTCTGTGCCCATTATCTCCACAATACCATCTAGCCATCCCATCTTGGGCCGTCCCCTTCTTCTTTTGCCCTCTACCCTTCCAAGCATCAAGGCTTTCTCAAGTGAATCCTCTCTTCTCATTTGATGTCCAAAGTACTTTAGCTTCATCTTTATTATTTGACCTTCTAAGGAGCAGTCAGGCTTGATTTCTTCTAAGATTGACCCATTTGTTCTCCTCGCTGTCCAGGGTACTCTCAAAACTCTCCTCCAACACCACATCTCAAAGGCGTCTATTTTTCTCCGCTCCGCTTTCCTAATGGTCCAGCTCTCACAACCATACATTGCCACAGGGAATACCATTGCCCTGACTATGCGAATCTTTGTTTGCAATTTAATGTCTCTACTTTTCACTATGTTCCCCAGGTTTCTCATCGCTTGCCTCCCGAGAATCAGTCGCCTTTTTATTTCATGGCTGCAATCCCCATCTGCAGTGAGCTTTGATCCTAGGAAAGTAAAATCTGTAACTGCCTCTACTTCTTCCCCATCTATTTTCCAGGGACTGATAGGGCCTGTTGCCATGATCTTGGTTTTCTTGATATTTAGTCTCAAGCCAGCTTTGTAAAGTGTGCGTTCAAAAGTTGGCAACACCCTACATCGGTTATCGCAGGCTGCGGGATTTCCCCGTTTAAGTAATTTTATGCATTTTTTTCTTTTGTGAGAAATCTTTACCCTTCCTAAGGGCCCCCAAACAAATTTTTATACGGGGCCCCGCCAAGGCACGCTACGCTTCTGCTGTCTATGATAGTTTGGCCTTGAAAATAAGCATGCATGAGTCTTGTAGAAATAAAACAAAACTTTCAAAACAATGCAACATAGGAAAAAGACGAATCCTTTAAAAAGCCCAACTTAACTCAGTGAAAACCTAGCATCTTCAGTAGCAATGGATAGCTGAGATTCAGTTGGAAAAGAAAACTAGAATTTCAGAAAATGAGGCCACAGAAGAGAGAACAGCATGTCATGGGAAAGGGCATTCCTATCTAGCTAGAATCCAAAATAGTTACAACACTCTTCATGATGTGAAAATATATTACTAATTTTTTTTTTATTTATAATTGATCATAAGAGAGAAAATCTGCAGAGAACAACATCCATATGGCTTGTGCTCTTGGCAGTAACAATGTTTCCAGGAGACATTTTTAAGATGGCCTAAATATTGTTTGAAAGCAATAGGGTGGTGGAAAAAGACTGATTCACAGTTACACCCTGGAAACAAACCAGAGAGGCATTTCAGACATAGAGCAGAAGACCTGTGTGCAGGGTGTGTGTCTGCCTTTCTATGGGCAAGAGCGGGAAAAACTGATTCCTTGCCACGAAAATGACCTTTCCTGATGAAGGAAACACCACACAGACTAAGAAATTAATACAAGCTGTTTGAAGTCAGTTCTTCCTCTGCAACCAGTCTTTCATTTGCCAGTGTTGCTTAATTATTTAATAAAAGAAAACATCATATTCCAATAATAGTTAGAATGCAATGAACAGTGGCATAGGACATAAATTGCTTGGAGAGAAAGTCTTGGTCTTGGATGAGGAAAAGGTGAAATTCAAAAAGTGTGCTTGATAGAGCTTTGTTTTAATAAACAAAGATGTCTCTCTGAAAAATCAGACATTCACAATGTGTTTCACATTAGAATTCTCTAAATGGTTACTCATGCTTAAAATTCAGGCTAGTGATTCCCATTTTATGCCAACTCTCTCTTGCATTTTAATTCCTACCATTGGGAATAATAAAAATGAGAGTTAAGTTTATTTGTTCCAGCACATACAATTCACATCTTTCTTTTTTTTAAAAAAGTATTGTCACTCCCCATTATTTTGACATCTGACTTTCAGGAAGCATTAGGTTTTAAGCCACGGATGGGTACAGTGGCAAAATGCGATCCTCATGCATAAATTCCATCTACTTTTCTCTGTGACAATAAATATGAGATACTGTTGTTGATCCGAGAGCTTGATGTGAGTGTTCTTGCTATTGTCATGTGCAGTTAAGTTGCTTCCATCCTAGGATGATCCAATGAATTACTGACCTCCAAAAGACATCTCCTTTAAAACTAGAAATTTTTATCTTCTTTTGTTGACTTAATCCATCTCATAATTGATCTTGCTTTTTTTCTTGTTGCTTTCTACTTTTCCTAGCATTATTGTTTTTTCTGCTCACTCACTAGAAATGACAGGTCTCTTACCTAATATGAATTAGAGATTCCATCTTTGGCCATTCATAAAATTAGGGTGAAGAAATTTGGATAATGTAGTATTACTGCACCAACTTTGAGGAGGAAGTTGCATTTATTTATTTCTACCAGAGCAATGCACAATTTAAAAATATGGATGTATATGAAAGATGGATAAAAGTCAAAATAAATTAAAAAATTAAAATAATTAGATGATTTTTGAACAGAAGTGAGCTAGTTCAATAATGTTATATTGGGCCATGTACTAATTCTGCAGTGACAATAACATCATAAATTGTATGCACATAAATTGATTATTCACAGAAATATATTCACAGAAAATATATTCAAGTTCAGTATCCCCATTTTACTTGATTTTTCTTTTATCTTTCTCCTTTGCTTCAAAGTCCATTAAGTTATTTTCAGATGATCCAGCAAGATTTTTTTCCAATGGAAGACACTCTTTAGTATTTATCAATTCAGCAAGTTTTGTTGTTTTTGTTCTCCATGGGGTCGCAGAGGGTCGGAATTGATTCCACAACTGAACAACAACAACAACAAGTTTTCACCTACTATACACACAGTCAAATCCAACCATCAAGATTTCTGTGTTTTCCTGTCCAGTATAGTTGATTGAATTGATTATATTACCCAGTCGTACAAAAATGGCACTTTTTTTGTAGCAACCAGGCACTTCCAGGAACATTTGGTCAATGCTGATCATTCTTGGATGCAAAAGATGTCACATTTCTATTTTCAGTAAAGTGAAACTAAGAGTTCCTCTTTGGATGAAGAGATGTCCCTATATTAATAAAAATTATTGTTATTTGTGGTTCTAAGAAGTAGCTTCTTCTTTTTGTTGTGCCATATCTGATTCCGAATGTTGGCAATCATCATGGTGATCAGCCATGAAGATTGTCCTGAGAATATATTCCAGTAGCCTTTTATCCACCTTTCACATAGCAGCATGACACCTGTACTACTGTTCCATTTCCACAAGCCATTTTCTGTTCCTGAAACCTTTTGGCATGTGAAGCCCTCATCAGCTCCAGGCCAGTATTGATGAACCTGCTTCCCTCGATCGAGATGGATTCATGGGGATTTAATCCACTTGGGGACCATCACCCTTAAGAAGGACCATTGGGTGATTTTGCTCATCAGCAAGTTTATGGTGCAAACCTCTCTACACAGACAAATTAGATGGTCTACAAAAATTGATGCAGGACATAATAAACATCTCTAAAATAAATGTTAAATAAACCAAGTTCATAGTCATCATTAAAAAGCAAGCAATACAAGAGAAGCAGCTTAAGATCTGACTTGAAAGTGCAGTTCCCATTATCAATTATAAATAACTTAGGATTTGTCTGAATGAACAGTAGACTCATGTTATGTGTCATCAACTCAAAATCAGTTTTAAACCACCCTAATAGGTCTTTCAAGGTAAATGAGATATGTAAGGTATAGTTTTACCAGTTCCACACATAGGGTCATAGAGTGAAGAATGTAATGTGCAACAAAAACTTGAAGCCAGCTTTGACTGTGTACGTCATTCAAGGCTACAGTCTCTTTTCTATTGAATAGAATGGAACTGCAGAGTTTAACACAGGTGACTATGGGGGGGGGGGAGATAGAAAATAATTCCATGGATCAAGTGAGTGAACAGTGAAGAAATTGTATTATAAATAAAGACCAAGAAATAATAGAACATGAAAAGTGAAGGAAGCTAAAATTGTTTAGTCACATGTTGAGAAATGAAAGGTACATAATATTACAGATTGTAATTCAAGGTAAAATAATTGGAAAAGTAGTGCAAAATGGAGAACATATTGACTGAAGAATCTGGAAGACTACTTTGTTTAGAAATCTCTCATCTGAAGTCAGAATATCCAGGGTGAACTCGAGTCTTCGGTACAAAAGAGAGAGAGTATAGATGATTTCTCAAAGTATTTTTTTCCCACTACCACACATTGGCTATGCTCCTTTTATCTGAAATATAGAAAGCTGTCTTCTGCTAACATAACAATTCCGTTACTGTATCGAACTTAGTTTTGTCTACACTGACTGGAGAGAGCCATCCGCCGTTTAAAACTGTTACCCAATCCTACCTTGAAACATAGGGGACTTTTTACATGCAAACATTGAATTACACTACAGAGTATGGCCTTTCCCCCCAAATTACTAGAGTCACAGAAGGTAAAAAGGCAATAAATGCATTAATAGATAAATCAGCTTCCTTCTTTTGCTTCACTTCTCATGGTAATTTTGGAGTAGATGATCATATTTGTCCTAGCAGATGGGAGGATAAGAGGAGGAACTGGGAATTTGACAACCTTTCAAACTAATTCCCAAAGCTATTTTAACTTTTTATTTGGAAAACACACTTATGTTAAAGTTAATTTGCTTTGGAGCAAGAATGTCTTCTGAGTCAAAAAAATAAATGGATCTTTAAGGTTGCTGGGATTTTTAAAGTGAGTTTCTGTTCAAGGCAACGGACAACTGTAAATTTGAAAGTAAGGCTACAAAGTTGGTAGCAAAGTACTACTAAACTCAATAAAACCTCCATCCCAAGAAACATGATTAAGTTCTGGCTGTAAATTGCTTTCTGTAAAAGAGCAATAGACTTTGTGGTCTCCTGATTAAAAACTCCATGTATCTCATTGTAGTACCTTCTAGACTGGTTGCTACAATGGTTTTTTAATTCTGAAAGTCAATGGCATCTGGTTTTCCCATGCATCTTTGAAAATGCACTGACTGATTGAGGGTGCTATTGGACTGTTAAAAGAATTGGGGTTCCAATTGGGATTTGTGGAAATTAGCTAAAGGTGAGGTGATGTTTGCCTTAGTTTCCATGTTCTTGGGTGTTTAAATCAGGGGTGCCCAAACTATGGCCTGCAGCCACCACCCTCATTGCTCCCAGAAGCAGAAGTAAAATGTGCACGGGTGCATTTTACTTCCAGGAGCAATGTGGGCTTTGGGCCAGATGAATTGGTGTTGGGGCCTTTGGGCATAGTTTGGGCACCTCTGGTTTAAGGAGAGAAAATGCCAACCTAAAATCTATCTCATCCTGTTGCAAAACAAATCTGTTGCAAAACAGATTACAAGGTGTGTTTTACTTCTGCTTCTAGTGGAAGGAACCATGTGACTGGCCCACTGAACCACATGACCGGCCCACAGCCCAAAATGTTTGGGTACCCCTAGTTTAAATCAACAGCCACTGCAGCTAATCACCATCCAAATTTCATCTCCCTCTCCTGACCCACATAAGGTGTCCCCCCCCCCTTTTCTCTGTTGCCACAGCATTCGTTCCAAAGTGGGAAGAATCTGTTACCACCATAGTCACTGCTTCTACCTCCACCTCTGCTGCAGAGCTGTTTGGGTACAACTCTTCTTGCTTATGATCTGCATCCAACATGTTAACATTTATTTTTTAGAAAACATTTTACTGTTATATCACACATTTTAAAATATATTTTACTATTATAGCATTACAACAATTAACAACTGCCTGCTGAACTGTAATAACACTAGAATAGTGATACCTGAAATTTTGAATAAAGCATCATAATTAATCACAGCATTTATTAAACGCCACATATCACAACACACACACATGGAAAATAAGGAAGGAGCCTCTCAAGGAGGAAGGGGGATTACCCAATAGTCAATAGACTCTGGCAAGGAATGTAAAAAAATAAGGTCCATTGTGTACTGGGTCAAAGGGTGTGAAAACCGGTTTGTTGGGTTTCCTGATAAGCAGAAATTCCTTTTCATTCCTTCACAAAGGAAGCTGAATGACTCATACCTCTGGTTTGATTAAAAACATGTTTCTGTGGGGAACAACCATACAACCCCAAAGTTGATCAGGAAGGGGGAGGGGGAAGAGAGGACGTGACAAGTCACACACACCTGGCAAGGTACAAAGGTTAACTGGAGTTCACCCTGGGGAGCACTTAACTTAAAACTTTTCTCTTTACTTAAGTAACAGGCATTTACTTAATCTGTTCCTGTCCATCCAAGCAGCTTCACACCACATTAAGCTGATGCAAACGAAGATGGACTGGCCGGTCCTGCCTTCCAGAAGAACAAAAGAATTGCCTGCCTGTGTTTGCTCAATGTAATCCTGCTGAACCAGTTTCTGTGTGACTGAATTCCCCTACCTTTTGCTTCATGTTTACATGTAATTAAAACATGTTAATTGCATTTCCTCTTCCCCTCTGCAAATTCCTGTGGAACCTCAAATGTTCATACTGTTTTAGCTTACCAGCAATGTAAAGATTTTTTTTGTTAACTTATGCTAATTTCCTTACCTCCTCCCAAACTCCTCCCCTCCCCTTGCATGCAGAGTTAGTTTAGATAGAATAGTTAAATACCCCTTCCAGGTGGGTGGGGGTTATCTTCTGTTCACCAAATTTTGTGAGCAGGGATCACGAGGGGGTCTTTTCCTCAGAACGGTTGCGGGAAGGTTAGCTATTTAGAATTATAGGTCTGGCCAGACTATATGCCTGAATAGGCTTCCCTTTGCTTTTGCTCCCAATAAACCATATTTTGTTTTGACTGAAAACCTGCCTCATTGTAAGTTCTTGGGTCTTTCTAGTACCTCTGCCAGAGAGTGAATCCAATCACCCAGAATTGGGTAACAAAATTGGGGGCTCGTGCCGGGATGCCTCTGGTTCCTGCAACCTCCTTAAGAGGTGCAGGACACAAAGAGAGGGAAAGAAAAACCAGAACGACCTCCTATTCGAAATCTTCAATCAGGCTTTGAGAGACTCATCTGCGGTTCGTCTCTGCGACTGAAAACTTCAGGATCGGTAACGTATAATTTTGATTTTTGGGGTCCCTTTGAAATTCTTGCCAAGATAGTTCAATCGTTTGTTTTTTTAGTTTGTTTTTTACAGAATAGCCATTTGATCTTAATAGAAAGAAAAAGCCTACTGAACTGAACTTCCCCTCGGGTGGCAGCTCGAGTATTAGGGATTGTGGGTTAGAGTCCCACCCCTGTGGTGCAGCAGATACGGTTTGACGAACCTGAGCTGCAACTGAATTGAATACTAGTTTGGCCTCGCTAGCCAGCTAGAAATCAAGCAAGAACGGGAATTGTCCACCTGTGAGCAATTTAGTTTAAATTTCAGGGTCCAGTGGGCAGATTCATCACCTGACACTGGGGTCTTTACGGATTGGGCAGAGTTCCAAGATAGCCGGATAGCATCCGGTGAGGAATCTCGAAAGGCATGGGGTACCAGAAGTAATTACCTGAGTACACGTGGCGGATTGGATAGCCTGGTCAAGATAGCGGGGTTCGTCGTCCGTGAGACCGGGGTAAATTAGTCTCAAGATAGCCGGGTGATTACCGGTGAGAGACACCAAAGGGAAGAATCTGTGTGGTCCGCTCCTGGCAGTTCGCTGTGCGGGGTAACTCGGTAAGCACCAAGACCTAGGCCTAAGGCAAGCTATGGGAGGAGCTTTTTGAGAGTTCAGGCTGGGCTGAAAGGAGGAAAAGGCTGGTGGGACGCCACGCAGCAATGTCCTCAAGAATTGGAAGAATTTGGTGGGACCCAAGTCTAAAATTGAGCAAATGGAGGTTGAAACTTTTAAGCACCCAAGACCGGCCCCTTTCAAAGGGACCTGAGGCCCGCCTGGCCTAGAGAAGGCAACTTAAGTTTAAGGCACCTAAAGGAATTTATTAGAAGGCTAGAAGTGAGTCTGAGGAGATCTGGGGACTCGGAGCACGCAGCGCTCTCCGTGAGGCTGCACCCACAAAACCTTGAACGATACCCTTGCGAGGGCAATCTTTATATTGTAATGGGAGAAGTCTAATCCTCCTCCCGAATTTGGGGATCCTCCAAAGTATAGAGAGGTAATTGAGGAGGCTTGAAGAGGACCTTCTGGGTCCTTTGCACCTTCTGCCCCCCCCCCTTAATTCCTCAACCCGCTGCTCATGGTCTCCATAAAACTCCTGGGGTGCTTCCTCAGCCCTTGATGCCCACCACCCCTGCCAGCAAAAGGAACAAATCCAGTCGGGAGAGTCTGGGGTCCGTAACTTTGCAGCCCCCCCAGGTTACAGTGGGTTAAACCGCAGAGGTAAACCTACTGGACCTCTCAGACATGCCCCAGTGGGACATGTTGAGAAGGGGAGTTGTAGAAGCAGATATCGGACCTTGGGAACAGATGGAAGTTCCTGGAGTTGCGGGAGTGAGCGGGCTGAAAGGAATGATGGAAGGCACCCTTAGTGAAATAAGGAAATCATGAGGAAAAATTGGGCACTATAAAATCAAAGAAAAAGGTAAAAATTAAAAGCTCGAATTGAAACAGACAGTGAGCCAATCTCAATGGACTTGTTGGAAAAGGGAAAGCTAGGACCCAGTAAGCAGAACAGGACCCCTCAGTCAAAAGAGAAAAGGGAAGGAGGAATAGTTTATTGCCATCCATCCCTGCTAGCAGAGTGGGGGGTGCTAAATAGAGCAGAATGAAAAAGAGTAAACCAGAACAGAAAAGCATTTAAAATTTGAGCCCACTGCAATCCATTCAGGCTGAGAGGCTTGAAGGGGACAGCAGTCATAGATTAAACAAAGGGTTAAGGTAGCCCAGCACCCACATAAATTGTAACTTGTCTGTTGTTTCAAAGGATAGCCCCAATTAAGTTAAAGCAATCTGTTAAATTGTAACTGAATTCGAACACAGGGCAGCCCAAATTGGAAGAATCCCAGGCTATTGCCATAAGAGGCAGCCTGGGAATGGCTTATAAGAATGATTAGCAATAAGATTAAGTCATTGTGCCCAGGTGGCAGGTAATTCCAGCCTCCTGAGAACCAGAGTAAAACATGGCCCTTAAGGTCTGAGAAAGCATGGCATTTTCCCTTGCTTTTCTAGCGATTGCGTGGAGCATTGCAGGGGAAAAAAAAAAAGGAGAGCTAATGTAAAGTTTAAAAACGGAATGGATGTGTAAAATATGTAAATAGACATGGATGTTGAGTGAATGAAATGAATAAGAGTACCCTGTGTGTGTGTGTGTAAATGAAAGACATGTGTGCCTGCATTTCGTGGTAATGAGGACTAGGAACTTAGAGGTTTTAAACTGCCATTGTGAGGTATTAACATGCTCTGCAGAAGGCTTTAAAGGGGAAGGAAGCATATCCTTAAGAAGTTATGCTTCCAAAGAGTACCCAGGCCTGATGCATGCTGGAGATGTGGCAGATCTGTATATATGTGTATTGTAAAAAGTGTATAAAAGGTATGGTTAACAAAGTGATAATATTCCTTTCTCTGTCTAGTTTAAACTTTAAGACAGAGATTGGAAATGTATAAATCGGGATTATTGTTGTCCTTTAGATTGGGACATGGCAAAAGTATTATAAGGCTAGTGAATTAGCAACGCTCAAATGCATTGCTGCTTTAAAATAAGGCCTGAAATTGAACTGATCAAGCAATAAAGGTCTTGAAAATTAAAGAATTGGAACTTAGAAATGGTGGGAAAATGCAGCAAATAAAATGGAATTAATTGGAAAACAAAACAAATATACTGGCTTGATGATTGGTATATCTAAAAAATTTTGAGATTGGCAAAGGCTGGAAATTGGGACAGATTAATTAGAAAGGTCCCTCTTTCCCATACAAAGCCAACTGCAACCAATATGTGTTTGGAAATGCATTTGTTTTTAAAGAAATGGCTTCCAAAGTAAAAATTCGGACTTTCCATAGAACATGTGCAGAGTGCAAACATTGTAGCACTGCAGAGAGGTTAAAAAAATTGCCTCCTGCTGAGAAAAAAACAAACAAAAACATTCTATTCACAATAGCCTGAAAGGGGGAAAGCAGCCCCTCCTTCCTCTGCCACTAAGCCTGGGCCATCAGCTGAATTTCCTGCCTGGCAACTAAGTAAACAGAGTCGCATACTGTCCAAGATTACAGGCATATGCACTGCCCCACCCAAATTCTGATTCCACTGCCCTAGTTGGCAAAGAAATGGGGACTTATTCTTCCTTTTCGTTGTGCCTCAAATTAATCTGTGTCACCCTGCTGTCCCAGCAAGGCTGACAAATATGAAATAAGGAGCCTCATCTGATGAAAGGCTAATTTTAAAACATAAGTGTGCTACCTGGCCATACGCCCCACATATGGATGAAATTTAGGGTACTCCCCGCAGGCAGAATTGGCCTGCACAAAATATCAATGCAAGAAGGCAAATCACCTCAACCACCCTTTTACCCGGCTTCATTTAAAGTGCTCAGCTCAACTTGGCAATATTATAATTGAATTGGAAAACTTGCAGATAGGCAAGGGACCCCAAGAAAGCCTTCGGAGCAAATCCTGGAGTTCTGGGTGGCCCCAGTGTCTGTCCCAAGGCAGGGCATGAAGATAGCGGAAATGGAGGTTTTGGCTTGTCTTTTTCCCTGGGAAAAAGGACAATTGGAGTCTCACTTGAGAACCCAGTTTTGTGGGAAGGGGGGCCAAGAAGCATCTGCCTAAAATGCAAAACCGTATCTCGAGAATCAGGCCCACCTCTTAAGAAGGGCCATGTAAACTCAGAACTTGTTTTGTCTGAAGTCTCAATATGGCACGTGGAGACCCAATTTCAGAAATAAAAGGAGATATGGCCTAGTAGGAAAATAATGGATGGGTATTAAATAAAGGGGAACCTTTAATTTGTGGCACAGGGGAAATGGAACATTGTCCTGTATAATCGGATACTTGCTTAAACAAAGGGGCAATGCATGTGTTATAATCTGGATAAGTTTAATTGGAAACTTGGAATCATGTCTGTGCAAAGCTCTGCTTGTTTGAACATAAATACTGACTACCTAAGAAAGTAATTGCTTTAAAGGAGGAAACTGCTGCTCCATAGTGAAAAGTTAATTTGAACATAAACCTATTAAAACCTTTTGAAAACATATGCATTTCTGAAATGGTTGCTGTAAATTTGATTTTGTATAATGTGGCTCAATACACACATGTACTGGGGTTGAATTAACTGAACCGCAAAAGCCCCAGGAAGCACATTTGATTTTCGATCGGAAAAAAAAAATGCTTTTAAAAATTGTGACTCGAACCCAGGACCTTGCAACAAGAGTTCCGGAAAAAGGCGGGAGAAGTTTTGCATAGTAAATAAATGAGCACATAGTAGCTTGCTCCTTAAGAGCAGCTTGAAGTTTTTAATACCACAAACTGATGTCTGCCTAATTAAAATTAATAAAGCCAAATGTTATTTCTGGGCAAACTCCCTGCCAAAATTTCCCTTAAGGAAGGCAGGAGAGGTGCCCTGCATAGTCTGTTCTGTCATTGCATCTAATAAGAGCTGTATTTTGTCTTGTCTGCATGTATGTTGTGTGAGTGGCTTCTGAAGATTGTTGGAACATCGCACATGGGAAATTTCCTCTCATCCTACTAAGTGCACAATCTTAAGGAAGTTTGAGTGTCCCTATGCACCGTCCCCAGTTAAGAATCCTAGTTAAAGAAACTGAACCATAAAGATTGCTTTGCAACTCCAACAATAAAGTTATTTCAAAAACATCTGCAGTGCGTTTGTTAAACCCTCATTCTTATTATACGGGATGCCAGAAGGAAAACAGGGTAAAGGTAAACAAATAGATTTCACAATGAGGCCAGTTTAGAAATTAGTTAGGAGACTCCCAGACTCACAAAGGGGAGGGGGAGGCTGAATTTGGTAGGGAAGCAGCACCTTCCTCAGATCAGATGGGAGTGAAACAATTGTTTACTCAAAGTATTTAATTTGGTTTACATTGGTTTGGGCCAGGAAGGTAAATTCCTGCCTCTAAAAAGCACTCACAGTTGCAATTGGATCATGCATTAGTGGCTTCTGGAGTAAGTATGGGGTTTGCACAATAAAAGCCCTCTTCTCCTACTAAACCTGGAATCTTAAGGAATTCCCTTACATAAATCCACAGGGAACAGTGAATGTAATGGGAGTACAGTCAAACCTCATATAACACTAAAACCTGGCCCCACAGGTCTAGATGTTATATGATTTTTAGTGTTACCCGATGCATGTTAGGATCCTATGGGAGCCATAGCCATAGAGATGCATCGTAACCACAAAGGTTTTGGCGGTTATCTGAAGCATCCCATGGGATCTTAATGCATCATACTGATGTTATATGAGGTATTACCGTACATTAAAGCATGTTTGTTGTCGTTTATTGTTAAGGAATAAAAGTTTAAAAGTAAATGTGGGAGGGTTTTGGGGAGATGTGTTGTGTTTTCTCTCCCTCACTACAGGAAAAGCTAAAGATGTGGAAGCCCTGTGGTGGATCCCAAAAGTGAACGGATAGCAGTGCTCCAGAGCATGTCTAAAATTCAATGGAGGAGTATCGTGTCTTTTATTATTAGTATTCCTATCACCTCGTTTCTTTTCGACTCTCTCTACCTCTCTCTCTCTCTAAAGTGTTGCTAGCACACTGTGTTCCTGTATTTTTTTGTTTAAAAACTTCTAAACAGGTGTAGAATGTATAGAATGTTAGGATGTTCATTTGGTAGTTTGGACAACCCCCTTACAAAAATAGTGGGGACAGTAACTAAGTTTCCTTTGTGCGTGCACTGGGAAGGGTGCAGGGCTAGATGCCCCAATGTCACCCCTGATTCCCAGGCATTGCAATACAACCACACAGAGCATGCACCATATGTGCACAATCATGTTAAGCTCACACTCATTGCTGGTTCATAACAGATTTTAAATGGATGTGCTGCCTGAATTTAACAG
The DNA here is from genome assembly GCA_030440675.1 of Furcifer pardalis. Taxonomy (NCBI): domain Eukaryota; kingdom Metazoa; phylum Chordata; class Lepidosauria; order Squamata; family Chamaeleonidae; genus Furcifer; species Furcifer pardalis. Next base: position 130,946,050 of record CP126893.1, on the reverse strand, counting down.
CAAGCAGGCAGAGGAAACCATCCACGGACTCCACAATCTCACCACTGAGAGTAAAACACTGGGTTTTCACTGGGGAATTGGCTAATTGGCCTGCTCCCAGATGTTGGAAACATTTATTCATGACGGGACTTGGGGTTGCTGTAATTATTGGTGTGTGTATGTCCCTTTTGCAATCCCTGAAGACACCGTGCAGGACCCGCTCAGCCTAAGACGCGACTGCCCTTTGGGCAAGTCGATCTTAAGAGAAGAAGGGAAGGAGTGATACCTGAAATTTTGAATAAAGCATCATAATTAATCACAGCATTTATTAAACGCCACATATCACAACACACACACATGGAAAATAAGGAAGGAGCCTCTCAAGGAGGAAGGGGGATTACCCAATAGTCAATAGACTCTGGCAAGGCATGTAAAAAAATAAGGTCCATTGTGTACTGGGTCAAAGGGTGTGAAAACCGGTTTGTTGGGTTTCCTGATAAGCAGAAATTCCTTTTCATTCCTTCACAAAGGAAGCTGAATGACTCATACCTCTGGTTTGATTAAAAACATGTTTCTGTGGGGAACAACCATACAACCCCAAAGTTGATCAGGAAGGGGGAGGGGGAAGAGAGGACGTGACAAGTCACACACACCTGGCAAGGTACAAAGGTTAACTGGAGTTCACCCTGGGGAGCACTTAACTTAAAACTTTTCTCTTTACTTAAGTAACAGGCATTTACTTAATCTGTTCCTGTCCATCCAAGCAGCTTCACACCACATTAAGCTGATGCAAACGAAGATGGACTGGCCGGTCCTGCCTTCCAGAAGAACAAAAGAATTGCCTGCCTGTGTTTGCTCAATGTAATCCTGCTGAACCAGTTTCTGTATGACTGAATTCCCCTACCTTTTGCTTCATGTTTACATGTAATTAAAACATGTTAATTGCATTTCCTCTTCCCCTCTGCAAATTCCTGTGGAACCTCAAATGTTCATACTGTTTTAGCTTACCAGCAATGTAAAGATTTTTTTTGTTAACTTATGCTAATTTCCTTACCTCCTCCCAAACTCCTCCCCTCCCCTTGCATGCAGAGTTAGTTTAGATAGAATAGTTAAATACCCCTTCCAGGTGGGTGGGGGTTATCTTCTGTTCACCAAATTTTGTGAGCAGGGATCACGAGGGGGTCTTTTCCTCAGAACGGTTGCGGGAAGGTTAGCTATTTAGAATTATAGGTCTGGCCAGACTATATGCCTGAATAGGCTTCCCTTTGCTTTTGCTCCCAATAAACCATATTTTGTTTTGACTGAAAATCTGCCTCATTGTAAGTTCTTGGGTCTTTCTAGTACCTCTGCCAGAGAGTGAATCCAATCACCCAGAATTGGGTAACAAAAGTAAAGATTGGGGAGAATGAAAAAAAAACATTTTTCAAGCTGCAAGGAATATTGCAGTTAATGGAGCAAGAGTCACAATACACAATATGCTGCAACACATACATGCACATAGAATGCAGAGGTTCAGGAATCTGCACAAAATAAGCATTTCCCTGAACTGAAAACCTGGCTGGCAGGGCAGGTGTGGGGTACCGATGGAGGGGTGACCCCTGCCTGCTGGCTTACATAATTAAGATTTCTCTCTCTCTTTCAATGGACGAGGTGTGTGTGGTAAATTATTTTGACTTTTTAATGGGTTTTTAAAGAGTTTTTATTTAGTTGTGTTATTGTTTTTAATTGTTGTTAGCCGCCCAGAGTCGTTGCCGAGTTGAGCAGCAATAGAAATTTGATAAATATATAATTTAAAATAAACCATGTGCACTGATGCATACTGATGTGTGCACTAGCTATGCCTGGTACTGTATTTGAATCAGTATTCCTTGGTATTTGAAACAGTTCTAAACCTGGCAAAACAGACATAAATGTAGGATTTTTTTTACAAACCACGATGCACTTTGAGTAACTTGGTTATGTCAGGAATATTCTCTCACACATTGTATTCTACATATGTGTGGCATTTCTAGCATTTCCTATGATCAAATGGGCTTGATGAATCTCTTATAAGAAACTATTGTGCCACTATTTTACAAACCTATAATGCAGGGGTGTCCAAACTATGGCCCAGGGGCCGGATTCATATGGGTGTGTTTTATTTCCTCTTCCAGGAGCGACAAGGGCTTCATGGGTCAGATTATTTGCATCAGGGGCCAGATCCAGTCCCCGGGCCTTAGTGACCAGCTCCCTGAACCACGTGACAGGCCCACACCCCAAAAAGTTTGGGCACCGGAGCTATAATAGATCATTTCACAATACTACGTACAAGTTTCAGTCACTCACCACATCTGATAAAAGGATTTTGTAAAGCTGGAGATGGTGCTGAGAAGTGTGCTAAAAATGGACAAAAGGCCTGAGTGAAGTGGAAAAAAGTTACCTATTGTGGAAGTTTTCAATTTAAAATGAGGTAAGGGGAGATGAAAGAGGTTTATAACAAAAAAAGTGTAAATAACTTGACAAAAACATAGAACTATTCTCTGTCTCTCATAACACTCAAATCTAGGAACATTCTTTGAAGCCAGAGCTGTTACCACACCGGTGAAGCTTTCATCTAATAAAGAGAGCTTTTCTTCAATCTTTATCTCTACTTTCCTCATTGTAAGTTTATACCGTTAAGATTCTTGAATGTAGTAAAGAAATGTCTAGGCCTCAAAACAGTTGGATCTGTTCTTAGTGGAAACCAGAGAACTCCATGGAACCTCTGTTACAACAGTATTTTATCAATTCCTTTTCATTTAATTTCTGTCCCATCTTTCTCCCAAGCCAGAGACTTACAGCAGTTCAGAACAAAATTAAAAACTTGTACAGATAAAACTAGATAAATACAGGTAGAGTTGAAAGCATATTATTGAGTGAAAAAAAGAATATAGAAGATTAAACACAATATAAAAAGAGGAACATGTGTGCATGGACTATAAAAGAAGTTCTCAACTTTTTAAAGCTGGGGATTGGGTCATGCTCCCTCAGACAGCTTCGGGGGCCAGATGGCCATTATATTTATTTATTTATTTGTCCAATTTATATAGCTGCCCAACTCGAAATGACTCTGGGCGGCTCACAACATTAAAATCAACACCACAATCTAAAACTTAAAACCCATATAACCCAATTAAAATACTACAAGAGTTACCCCAAACAGCTAAAATAATGAGGGAGAGATATGGCTATATCAGACAGCAGGCGGGGGTCACATGTATGGCTTTAAAGGTAATTACCAGCATGTTGAATTGCACCTAAAGGCACACAGGTAACCAGTGCAGCTCCCGAAGCAGTGGAGAGGCACAGGCATACCGCCCACACTCCATCACCACCCGGGCAGCCACATTCTGGACCAGTTGCAGCCTCCAAATGGTCATCAAGGGCAGCCCCATGTAGAGCACATTACAACAGTCCAGTCTGGAGGTGACAAGTGTGCGGGACCATGAGCAAGAGTCCTAATCTAGGAGCGGGTGTAACTGGCGTATGACACGAAGTTGTGCAAAAGCCCTCCTGGCCATGATTGCCACCTGCTCATCAAGCAGGAGTCGCAAGTTTAGGAGAATCCACAGATTACGCACCGGGTCTGTTTTGGGAAAAATAGTCCCATCCAGAACCAAAGACGGTAGCTCCTGAGATAACATGGGGGCCCTGACCCATAGCCACTCAATCTTGCCGGGATTCAGTTGCAGCCCGTTGTCCCCCATCCAGACCCCAACAGCTTCCAGATACTTGGATAGGACTCCGACTGTGTCACTTGGATCACCACAGGCTGAGATGTACAGCTGAATATCATCAGCATACTGATGATACCTCACCCTGTGGCAACGGATTTTGCCCTTCCTTCACCAATGGCACTTCTGGGTATGGTGGAGGGGGGGCACATGATATAGCACAATAGGCCACATCCGGCCCATGGACCGCAGGTTGGGAATCCCTGGACTATGTTAACAGAGATGCATTGAAACATACTGTTTTCACAACAGAAAGGAAAAACGAAGAAAGGGGTTAAGAAAATGGAAAAAGAAGGATTTCTGACTTCAGCTACCTCATTCTAACCCATGGGAGGGTGGGCAGCAAATGGTACTAAACAGCACAGCCAGTGACATATTATCCCCACTATGACAGGAACAGCGTCATGTCTCTGTTGGTCTTGCAAAGAGTCAGGTTTACTCTCTAGAGGTCTGTCTGGCTCCATTCTGTTGCCTGGTGCCCATCTTGGAAGATGAGAAGCAAAATTACATCATAAAATAAAGGACTCTGGTGTAGTTTAAGTGAGCATAAGAGTGGTGCTACCTCATATTGCACTGTGGCTGGCTTGCCAAAAAAGACTGTCCATCAATGGGCTTGCACATTATGTTCCTACTACAGCTCATATAACTTACTTTTGCTCTTTAGTCACTGAGGAATGTGGATTCAGAGAATGGTGGCTTTGTTCATATTTCAGTCTGTTCTTACACTTACATAGCCTCTGGCTTCCCTTACCAGCCCTTTTAATTTCACTAGTTGTGTTCATGTTCCTTTGATTGGATTACTGTCCACTTTCTCATCATCCACTTAATAAAGCTCGGCATTGCTTTTGATCTCCTCAGAGCTCTGAGTGCAATAAACAGTTGTTGGGCCCCACATTCCAATTGTTCCCTTTGACTTTTATCAGAGACTATAAGCTTGTGATGTCCTGACCCGGGGATGGTTATTTTGGAAGTTCCCATACCATTCCCCCCTCCCCCCCCCAAAAAAAAGAGTAGTTTCTGATATCCATGCTTGTGTTCCTGCATTTGGCCAAGGTTGCAAGCTACAATATCACCACAGATTCTTTTGCAATCTGTCCCAGACTGGCCTATTTATAAAATTCTGCCAAACACTCTCCCCATGTATAGTCTGAAAATGTTAGTTCAGGACTGAACAATATCATCCACAACAGCAGACTTAATAAGGTGGCTTCATTTTGGCAGTCCAGGGTTTGATTGGGACACAAAAGAAGAAGAAGATATAACCTGATCACATGATATATGCCATCATTTGTCAACAACTGTATAGCAGGGGCTGGCAACCTACAGCCCGTGGGCCAGATATGGCCTATGGCACCAAATCTTCCGCCCAGATCCCTTGCTCCAGCTGCTGCCAGAAGAGGCTGCAGACGTGTTTATGACAGCTGTAAACACATTTGCAATAGCCATGGACACATTTACGGCAGTGTTTACGGTGGGGGATTACCAGTCTGGCCCCCTCAACTGTCTGAGGGAGCATGACCCGGCCCCTGACCTAAAAAGGTTGCCAACCCCTGCTGTATAGAAGATCTTGGGAACATGAAAGGAGCCTCATTTGGGCATCTCCTGAGCAGAGGTTCTCCAACAAAAATCTTCTCAACCCAGAATAATTTCTGACGCAAAATTATTATTATAGTACATAATTAGAGTCCTCATGACATAGTGGTTAAATTGCACCGGGGCTGCCAAAACTGCTGATTTTGTGAGTTTGACCCTGATGGGACTCCAAGTTGACTCAACCTTCCATCCTTCCAAGGTTGGTAAAATGGTACCCAGCAAGTTGAAGGCAAAAATGCTTATTACATTGTTAACTGCCCAGAGAGTGCTCTAAGCCAGGGATTCTCAACCTGCGGCCCATGACACTATATCATGTGGGCCACCACCACCTCCACCACACCCAGAAGTGCCATGTGGTGGAGGAAGGGCAAAATGGCTGTCTGGCCCCCAAAGCTGTCTGACGGAGTGTGACCCGGCCCCCAACTTTAAAAGGTTGAGAAGTCCTATTCTAAGTGCTAACGGGCGGTATATAAATGTTATTGCTTTTGCTAAGACTAAATGGGCACAAAGCAGACATCAGAAATAGCCTCTTTCAAAGTTCAAAGGGGAAATGTTTCAGTACTGTCTCTGATTTCAAGGATGTCAGTATAGGTTCATGGTCCAAAAATATAGACTATATACCACCTTTAACTAAAACAAAAGAACTTATAAAACTGACTCAAATGGAAATAACTGAGCCATAATTTATCAAAGACTTGACTCTGTCTCCTGTGTCTTATAAAGGACAAAATACTTTTTATATTATAGTGTGTTCAGAACAGACAATCAGAGATGTCTACATCCACAACCAACTTTGAATGCAGCTTAGTCAATCTTGACTGCCTTAACTTTTTTGCCTTTTTCTTTTTTTTCCTGACTTTTCTAATTATTATCCCCCACCACAGAGCTTATGAGCTTATGCAGAGGTTTCTCACCATCACACAACTGCTTATTTCTGTAAGAATGTCACCTCATGGCCATGTTTGATAATCCATGCTTCTGCATCTTCCCCCACTTCCATTCAAATATGCATGTATCTGCCTGGTCAAGTAAACCTCACTGTATTTGATTAGTTGAATTAAAAATATTTGTGCCAGAAATTCTTTGATGCTTTTACTGCCACAGGCAACACCCTGCAAATGGGAGCAATTGTCTCAGTCTGCCAAAGAGCAGGGCTGCCTACTATACCATCCTAAAAGGTCCCTGCAAAGAGGAACAGCCATTGCAAATGGCTCTCCATTTGATTCCTTTCTACTTTCATCCTTATTTAGTTGACATGGTACTTGTCACTGCTAGGTGAGAGCCTTGTTGGGACACGAGGACTTGAGTAGTCTAACTAGGCAATGTTCCCCATCTCTTGTCAATGATGTTGGCCAGGACTAAAACTCCCTAAAGAATCTTCAGTCAGATCCCTTGGGCAAGGTGAAAGTGGAGGGCACACGTCATGGTCCGCATAGCCAGCAGGTGATGTGATATCCAAATGGCTTACAAAATAAATGCATACAAATGGACTTGATTTCTCAGGTCCATTTGCATGCGTGGAATGTCATGATGGAGACATCTATTAATGTCCAGACTCCTTGCTGAATAACGACTCCAAGGTATCCAAAATACTTGTGGATTGACTCCTTTTTCTTGGCATAGTTCTATTCCCTGCCTTCTGACAACTAGCATTAACCTAGTTAACTTAGGTGCTATAGTTATCCTTTCCCCTATGGATATAAACCGAACATGGAGAGGTGAGTTGAAATTGGCAGGGATACATTGAAAATGATATTGTCAGGAAGCTAAAGTCTGTCTTGTTCAGTCGTACAGTCGATTCTAACCCTTTGCAACCCCATGGACCATTGCATGCCAGGCACCCCTATCCTCAACCATCCTCCTCAACCCACCCAGCTTTGTGCCCATAGCGTCAGGTCTGGATTTGTAGCAGGGTCAACCAAGGCAGTATCATGAAAGATGAGATTTTTTTTAAAAAATCACAAGATGTTCCCATCCTTCTCATTAGCCACCTCAGCATAAGAAAATAAATACTTCTGGAGTGGTGGGGATGGAGAAATGATTGAAGGTCAGCTACTTTGATCTTGCAGAAATATAACAGGTGGAGGTTCTTTTAGAAACAACCAGTCACCTTTTAGCTAACTTTTTTGAACAAAACAAGAAACAAACAAACAAGCAGGAAATGATAAACTTCTAAATGTCTCATACCAAAAAAACCTCAATGATGAAAGAATTGAAACTTGTAGGTCAGGAGGTTCTTAATCAACAACCAGGAAAGAACAAAGGAGAAATATGCATAATGCTGTTCTCCATGAGGGAACCTGATTAAAGATAAAAGGACTTTTAATGCTGCTCTGTAGATACATGAGGAAAATCCAAAAATGCACTGCATATAACTAGAAGTGGAATTTATGATGTGTGAACCAAGGTAATTGTAAATAGTAAAAAACAAACGAACTTTTAATTATTGCAAACCTTGGTGTGGAGGAACAGAAATGCATTGTAATGGGATGTTTTCTACCAGATAGCAAGGGTGCCCCCAGAAAAAGGGAATAGCAAACCACTTCTATACCTAGAAAACCCTGGAAAAGGCCACCATAACTCAAAACTGACTTCATGGCACGTCTTAGATCAGTGATGGCAAACCTTGGCATTCCAGCTGTTCTTGGACTTCAATTCCCAGTGATGGTGCCAAGGTTCAGGATCACTGTCATAGATGGATTTTATAAAGACAGCTCTTGTGCACTGTGCAAAATCAGAGCACGCTGTTAATGGCAGGACATTTTGGAGGTCAAATGTTAGGGTCACTGTAAGTCACAAGCCACCTGACAACAAGTAACACACATATGACACATTATAGTAGAAATAATGAAGTTGAAACAGTTGAGCTGTTATTTCTCAGTTTACAAATGTCTGTGTTTGGCTAAATTTTAACATCCTCTTCTACCACCCTAACATTGAACAAAGATACAAATGTAAAACTGACCATTCTTGCTATTTATGTTGAAAACTGGAATGAACAATATTGATCTGAGCACTACAATATGAAATTTCAGCAGGGAGAAATTAGTTTTGTCCTCATCTATTGGGAATGATATGACCTTTCCCAGAACTTCTTTATGGTGTTCTTTGGTCATCATCATATTTATTTGATTCCGAAGAAGCTCTTTGAAGTATGTAACAGGAACCATGAAGAAATAAGTCAGGGAGAATTCTAATAGACAGATTGTTTAAAGAAAGCTGGTACCACTTTATTCCAAGTATTTCAAGTGTTTATAAAAGACATATTAATGTTTTAATGTCAGCCAAAAGGTTTATTGTCCCAGTAACATAAACAAAGGCAACAGGTCATTTAATATTCTATCCATGTCATCACCTTTTCTACAATCTGAACTATATGCCAGATATTACTTATACTGGCATATTTATCCCCAATGGGAGTCATAAGACTTCATATTATGACTTCATAGACTGCAGAAGTTAACACTCACACATCCCTTTCTTTTCTTCTTCTTTTTTGCATTCTCTTCTCAGCAAAATTGCTAGGCAGTTAGTTCAGGCAACCCCCAAACACCCTTGATAAATCTTACTGAGTTTATTAATAAACTCACCACAGAGTCATCAATTAATAATAAAGTCAAGAAAGAGTCAAAACAGCAGACATATTCTCAGTAAGAAGCATACACCATGCTGCTACTTAAAATATTGTGCCATTGTATTATTTCTCATTTAAATAGAGTAAAACTGGTAAAGCTATAAACTGCAGTCTGTCAGAGAAAATATTCATTTTTTATTTTTTTTAAATGCAATTTAAGGAGTGATGGAGCCAATTCAGATTTTCCCCCTCCCTGGATAATTTAACATGGATTGGTACAGCCACTTTCATGAAAACGCATCTTCACCAGAAAATCCACCTTGTCTTAGGTTCATATTTCTTTTAGGCTTAAATGTGTAAGATTTAATTCCTTATTTGAATGAGACTATTTTAAGATAAAATAAAAGATGGAACTCCCCTCCCAATAAAAATAAGAACCCTAAGATTTCCTCTATGCATTCTAAAATGGAGGAGGAATGGAAGGCTGAAAAGGATACTAGGTCCAAGAGTCTAAAGAAGAGGAGGGCCTAGAGAAATACACAGAGGTCTTAGACTTTGTTCTCTGTGTGGGTGTACTGTGCCTACATGTGTCTTGGTACAAATGGGGTTGTCTTATGAATGAGATCATGGAAGGAGCTACCAGAGAAATGTCAACCAGAGAAATGTCAGAATCCAAGATGTGGCGAGTCGACTAACAACACAGGCACTAGGACCCAAGCCAATTAGGCTAAAGTCCAAACGGATATCCTATGGAAGTCTGTGAATGGGGCAAAACTGAATCAATGCAGTATTTATGTGGATGCAATTTATGTCACAGTTTGTACACAAAATAAAATCTAGTAATGGCTGGGATAGCACTTTTTAAGTAGCCCATCTCTGGTCAAAAATAGTCAAATTATTTGTTTTAACATTTTAATTTGTTTTGAATTTTACCTATATTTAATATACTGCACATACATAATTTTAAATTGTGCAACACTCTCATACAAAGAGAATAAGAAAGAAAAACTGTACAGGGCAGAGGCTGCTGTTGCAGAAATGAAAATGCTTCAGGCTTTGTCCATTTGGTGCTATGCAACTTCTTTTCATTACTAAGAGTTACCAGAGACTCTTCGGATGTTGCTGGACATATGACATGATGCAGAAATTTAACAAGAACACTGACAAAACTACCGTTGTTTTGCTCTGCTCTAAGAAATGCTGTAGTGTTTGCAACAATGTTCAGATGTTTATTTTTCACAAGGAAAATCATCTACAGCAGCCAAAAGTAAACCACCTTTAGGCCAACCAGCACCATACTCCAGACCATTAAATGATAACTGCACCTTAGGAGCTACTTGGAAGACTGAATTTCATTCTGTCACTGTTGAGATGCTGCAGTTTGAATGCCACTTTCTAGGCAACTTTTAAAATGAGGCACCTCACAGGCTACATCTAGAAATCCCAAAGCCTTGTCTTGTCTCCCATTATTGCATGTAGTTTTTGTGAAATTCCAAACGCCAGTTTTAGCAGATGCCCTTCAGAGATTCCATCACCTTCTACTCCGTGTTACTAAAGAAAATAAGACACATTTGTTGGAAATGCCAGCTACAGAAGATGGTACTGAGAGACTGTGAAAAGAGACTGTGAAAACCTGTCAACTGTCCTTTGAGCAATCACTTTTGAAATGAGTCACAGCAACAAATTAATGACATTGTAGACTCAGTCAGAGTTTTTAAAAATTGGTTTGGCAGGTGTGACTCATACCTTAAGACATCATGGACCAGAAAAAAAATAAGAGATAAACTCTAGAGTATCTACACTAGCATTTCTTACTTACACAGAAGTCCTGAGAGCAATAATGACAATCCATTTCTGGAATGTATTTCAAGGAAATCAATCCATTAATTAAAAACAGCAACTGCACATTGCCTTTCTCATATGGCAGTTGTACAGAGTGCATACAGTCTTTATATAAACCAGGAGCTCTCAACCTTTTTAAGTTGGGGGCCGGGTCACACTCCCTCAGACAACTTTGGGGACCAGGTAGCCATTTTTCCTTTCCTCCGCCACACTTCTTGGTGTGGTGGAGGTGGTGGGCCCCCCACATAAAATGGCACCATAGGCCGCATCCATCCCATGGGCCACAGGTTGAGAATCCCTGATATAAACCCATATATTTGAGTTCTGCATAGATTAGTCAGCCCCAGGCCTCTCCAGTACATAGTGCCTCAGGGACTGGTGCTCTCACCTCTCCTATTTAACTGAGTGACTATGGGTCGGGCCCCCAGCGCTATCTCAGGAGCTACCATCTTGGGTTCTGGATGCCATTATTTTTCCCCAAACAGACCTGTGCACAATCTGGGGGTTCTCCTGCACTTGTGACTCCTGCTTGATGAGCAGGTGGCAGTCGTGGCTAGGAGGGCTTTCGCACAACTTTGTGTGATTCACCAGTTACACCCACTCCTGGACTGGGACTCCTTGCTTATGGTCACGCATGCTCTGGTCTATTGCAATGCACTCTACTTAGGAGAGCTTTACTAGCATTCTGTTCTCTTAAGTATTCTTCCAGCATCCATGTGTACCTTATCTCAGATGTTTCTCTTTCATATCTAGTTCTGTAGTCCCCTCTCCCCCTCCCCAACCAGTCACTTTCAGGACATTCAAGAGCATCCAGGTTAACTGAAATGTTCTGATAACAGGCTTCTCCATGTTGCCATTTCTGAAGTCACATTAAAGTGCAATTTGTTTGTTTCTTTGTCTATGCTTGCAGAGACTAGCAAGGCTACTTTTTTGAAAGTTATGACTATGAAAGGTGCAGGATAATAGTTTTCCCCATTTTATGATTATCTTACTGTCTGGATGTCCTTGGTTAAATATATTTGACTCAATTAAGGCAAGCTGTCACAAGAAGCATTTAATTCCAGCACTGAAATATATTTCCCAGTGTGCAAGATCTGAAGCTCCTAGCAGCAATAATTATCCTGCATGCATTAGGAGTAGCAGGTTGTAACAAAATTGTTTCTATAAATTTATTTATACATATCATAAAAAGATAAATAATTTTTCTTCTCAAGAAAGACAAATAAATAAACTTTGTTTTCTTCATTAGTCTCTTCTTGGTCCTCTTACAACAAGAAGATTAGGTCTCATCATGCCTATGTTGAGCTGGCATATGGCATAACCAAACAATTCTGTTTTGTTGCTTCCAGACCAGTTTCCCAGGTTGTTCCAGCAAGGAGACTATCTTTTTCTTGTAGTTCTTCTCATATTTGCTTTGCCTTGAATGATCAGAGGCAAAAAAACTTTATTATTCAATTCTCATTATGTGCCTTTATCTCTCCCCTCCCGTCCCCGTCCCATTTTGCTCTGTCCATGATTTCAAGACAATAAAACTGACAATTCAATTCCTCCAAAACTCTCTAGTTTATGAATATGGGGTACTCTTCTTCTGTCACGATTCAAAATGCCCAGAAAAAGCACAATAGTGCCATGTTTCAAGCACTAAAAAGGACACCAAACTTTACATATCAAATAGCAGCCTGAAACTTGACAACACCAATGTTAGCAGTCAAGACATTTTACAAGATACCATTTTGTGTTGTTATCATTGTCAGGCTTTGCAGCTGCTGCTCTAAATCTTACAGTACAGTATCTGCTGCAGCTGCTAAGCCCTACTTAAGAACCCTGAGGAAGTCTTTAATGTGCTCCACATGGACACCCTGGGTGGATTAGCTATATAACTGGCCCTTTCTCTAGGATGCTGCTTCAGCATTGAAGGTCAACAGACCTGTGGTTCCTGGATCTCCTGCCTTGTTCCTCTTTTCAAAGATATTTGCTTGCTCCTGATTCCTGCTCCACAAGATTGCCTGTCCTGAACACTCTCTGCCTTGTTCTTGTGGTCTGTGAATGTGCTGTTGCTTGGCTCCTGGATCTCTTGCCTGGTTTCTGCTGTTGAAGTTATCTACCTTGCTTTATGATCCTGTGGACTGTTGTACTTTGTCTGGACCCTTGCCTTGCTTCAGTCTTCAAGGATGTTCTTTCCTGTCTGTTCTCCCAGCCAACTGACTTCTGGGTCATTGTTCTTTCTGGCAAGTTTTACTGAGGATGCTCCAGAGTTATAAAATGGCTGATTTTGGTAAAAAAGAGTGGGTTAACTTTTGAATATGTCCACAATTACAGGATAGATTTGCTGCATAAAATGGAGTGCTAAGAACATTAATATCCTTTTAAGATTAAAAAGTTAAGTGTTTATGAAATATATTTTAATTTTTGAATGTGTTGCAGAAAAGGTTATGTCTGAACAGGAGGTAAATCACTTCTATAGTTAAAAATGCATAATATTAAAACCAGTGGTGGGATTCAAAAATTTTATTACCTACTCTGTGGGTGTGGCCATGTGACTGGTCAGGTACGGTCAAGTGGCTCTGGCAACCAGATGGGGGAAGCCTAGGGGGACTGTGACATAGGCACAGGAGGCAGGCACAGGCCTACTACCTGAGGCTCTGGCAACTGGATGTGTAGGTCCAGCTGGAATTTCTACTACCAGTATGGGTGTACCAGGGCATACCGGCTGACTCCCACCACTGGTTAAAACTGTTTAATCAAATATCACTATACCTGGCACAGAACAACAGATTGTATACTATTGTGCCAAATATAAAGCTGCTCTGAGGCCCAATTTAAAAAAAGAGGTTTTGTTCAAGAAGCCCCCATTTTTAGAATTGGATTGTAGAATGTTGAGTTGTCCTATCACACAATATCATTTGCTGCACCCCCATGCAGGAATAATATTACAAAGCACTCTACTCTGAACCATCTCTATTCTTACTTTCATTCTGTGACTCTGTCCTTATGATTTAGGGTTGTGACTTTCACAGCTTCTTGATCTCCAAGAGAATCTCATAGCCTTTTGCTCTCAGACAGAAACTGGTGGGGGAAACCACTCTCTTTCTTTGCAGAAATATCTCTCTGTGTGAGAAAAAAATGTATCCCTGTGAAAAAAAAATCTTGTAGGAAGTCTTATGGGGTTTCTCAGAAGTTTTGTAGTTATTTTTTTTCTCTGGAAGAATTTTGAAGCTGTGTAGCATTATTATAAATTTTTGTACAGAATTGTGGTGGGAAACAAAAAAATAGATAAAAAGGAAAAATGAGAACATCTCTTTTTTTTTTTTTTTTTTTTGCAGGAACCTGGAGTATCATGTGTATGCAAGGAAAGTCTTGGTGAGGAGTTTCAGTGTACTAAAATCTGGGAAACTGATGAGAACAAGCAATTTTATGTGTATTTATCACATCTCTATTTTGATTTGAAAGTGATCCCTAAGGCTTCATGATGAACAAGGGGGGGGGGAGTGAGAAATGTATGAGAGAAAATGAATTCTGAGTATTGATAAAAATGAATTTTGCAGTCAATAAAAGAGGGAATACATCAAGTAATACTAATGGCTTCTATGTCTTTAGTTTGAATTGCAGGCAGTCATTTACCCAAACATATATTTTTCCCCTCTTCAAATCAAGTGAAAAGTGTAGGCAGGCTATATTGGGGTAGCAACTGCTGTAATACTGTGTATTGATTTACTGCTCAAATTTTACAAATATATTGTTTGGCTGAATTTGTTTTGTTGAATGACATTTTCTTCATATATTTAAATAATAAACACTTATTGTTTTTCTTTACTAAATCCTGCAAAGTTATCTGCTTTGCACATGTGGTGGCGGTGGGTTTTTTTTTTTTTTGGGGGGGGTGTTACTTCTGCAAAACTCAAGTCTCCCAAAGCTTGTTGATGCCAACTCCATCTATGTGAAGGGGCCTCTTTTTTGTATTTCTTCTGTCTTGAAGAAATGAATTCACTGTTCAAATATTGACCTACTTTATGGCAGGACAAGACCTGTGAACCTTTTTCAAAAACTCTACAAGTGCTACATGATTGTTCAGTATTGCTATTTGGGTCAAATCTTCAAAACATGAAGTCCATTTGCTCTCCAGAGCTGTCCTATTTCTATGAAAAGGAAAGATTCTACCTGTTCCCATGCATCAGGAGCGAGTTTTGAATCAATGCCAGTTCCTGTGATGAGGGCAGTTCAATGCCAAGGCTAAGTTGCATTCAGCTCCCTAGGGGATAGGGTAGAAATCAAGTGAGGAGGTTGTGGCTGAGTAGTTGAGCATTAGAACAGAAAAAACAACAACCAGTAATTAGCAACCAAAGGACACCCACACCAATGAATGCATTACTGCTCAAGCAAGGTCCCAGTTCAAGAGGTTTTTTTTAGCCATTCCTGTCCTATTAAGGTGTTGTGTATTGTTCCTTTTTTATTCCATAGCTTTGGTCATAAAATTACTTATTGATGAGAGGCTTTTGCCAAAGTAAATAACTAAGGATAAGAGCACACGCTGAGGCAAATGCAGGCTTCTCTTACAGTGTTATCACTCCATGCACACAATTTCTTCAGACCCAGAGAAACAAGATAAATGGGCAAGCTGTGCTTACCTCTCAGTGACCATCAATAGAACAGAAACAACTAATTTGGCAAATAAGGATTGGAACAAGTTCATGTTCTAATACACAGACATTTTTGACGGAGCTGCCCTTCTAATTACATGTGAACTGTATCCTTTAGTTCAGCCCATAGTCCTTCAAGTGCCAGTAGATTCTTTGTTGTTGTTTTTAATGAATAATAATAATTTTAAAAGACATTTTCCATTTAAACCTGTAGTAGAATTAGGTAAATTTCCAGAAGATTTGAAAGAGAGTATGCAGACACGATTAAAGCAGATGCAAGTTATTAGATTAAAAGGCTGGTTAGAGAAGATAAATAGCAGAGAAAAAATGAAGGTAGGCTTACAAGGAGAGAAGACATCATGATTTAATATAAAACAACTAGACCAATGGACTAAGAAATGGGTGAAAATGGTAAATATAGGGAGTTGAGAAAATTAGAAGACATAATACAGAAGGAGAAAGAAAATAAAAAATAAGGTAATGAAAGGGGATAGTTTGTAGAATTTATAGGGTATTAATAGAGGATGAGGACCAGCAGGTGACCCTTAAAGCAGTGTGGGGGATAAGATTTGGGAGAGGAACTAGGTACTGAGGTGTGGAAAATATTTGGAATAAAAGGATTTTAAAGAATATGTCTAAGGATAAAGGATTTCTTTTTTACACAATCATAAAATAACTGAGTTGGAAGGGGCCTTTTAAGCCATTGAGTCCAGCCCCCTGCTCACTGCAGAAATCCAAATCAAAGCAGAAATTACAGATGATTGTCCAATTCACTTTTGAATGCTTCCAGTAAATTAAATTTAAGATGTATTTAATGTAGATGAAAATGAATTGTACAGATCCTAATTATTCTCCATTTGTTGGAGATGTGGTCAAGAATCCAATACTTAATTTTATTTATTGTGGAAATGAGCATCGATTTTAAATTTTTAGAACCTAATTTTTATTTATGTATTTATATCCCACCCATCTGGGATATTTTCCCATTCTAAGGAAATAAAGGAAATATTAAATATAAATACAGAACTTTATCCCAAAATAGTGTTTTAATCTATTTTTTATAATGATAATTGGAGATGGCTGAAAGAAGAGCTAATTTCAAATGTATTAAATACAGTAAGATTTATGATAGCAAATTGGAAAATTAAATATGATTTTCAGATGTCTGATTGGTATTATAAAGCTTGAAATTTAACTACAGTACTAGTAATAAGTTGACATGTGATATGATATTAAAATAAGAAAAGGATTGTTGAAAAATAGTATTTTTAATGAGATATGGGGAGATTTCATAGAACATGCTTTAATTAAAAGGAAAGGTCATTTGCCAGCACCAGAAACATTGCATTTTTGGAAGGGAATAAGGAGCTTTACTTTTTTTTACAGTGGGGTGATGATATCTTTATTAGTCATGGTGTGGGAAGCACTCTTATTTGTTTATTTGAATATGATTAAGTTGTTAAGATGTATATCAAATAATATTTTTGTTATGATTGCGGTTAACTTAAAAATAATAATTATATGCCTCGAAGTAGCTTCTGACTTATGGTGATCCTTTATAAGGTTTTCTAGGAATGGGAAACTGAAAAGTAGTAGACTTCTTGGGGCAATATGGAATTATGGCTCTTGCCAAAGATTGTCCAGGCTGGCTCTTTTGTCATGGTACAGAGTAGGGCGGTGATGGCCAAACTTGGCACTCCAGATGTTCTTGAACTTCAATTCCCAGAAGCCCTGATCAGCAGGTGTGTTGACTTGGGCTTCTGGGAATTGAAGTTCAAGGACACCTGGAGTGCCAAGATTGGCCATCATTGCAGTAAGGAATTGAACTTCCAAAGGCTGGCTCCACAACTCACTGAGCTACCCAGCCAACTCCTTATTTTATATATGAAAAGACCAAAAAATAAGTGATCCCTAACTAATGGAAACACTATCATGTTTCCATTACTACACTCAAAGCAAAGCTTTAGGTATATATAAGTAAAGGTAAAGGTCACCTTTGCTCGAAAGCCAATTGTATCTGACTCTAGAATTCAGTGCTCATCTCTGTTTCAAAGCCGAAGAGCCAGCACTGTCTGTTTCTGCAGACGTTTCCATGGTCATGTGGCAGGCAAGACAAGACATCGGAGCACACGGAATGCTGTTTACCTTCCCACCGAAGTGGTCCCTATTTATCTATTTGCAATTTCTTGCTCTCAAACTGCTAGGTTGGCAGGAGCTGGGACAAAGACGGGAGCTCATTCCGTACTTAGTTGGAATTATTATTATTATTATTATTATTATTATTATTATTATTATTATTATTATTATTATTATTATTATTATTATTATTATTATTATTATTATTATTATTATTATTATTATTATTTCAAATTTATATCCCGCCCTACTCAGGAGAACCCGACTCTAGGCGGCTTACAAATCATAAAAATAAAACACAATTGATACAATATAAACAGCAAATCAATGATATACAATAACCAAAATACACCATGAACAAAAAGTAACAGCATAACATCATATAATATACAAAGTACAATTGGAAACAGCATATAACAACATGAATAAATATAAAATTAACGGTCAATGTAGTTAATAAATCTTACATAAAAAATACAATAGAATAAAAAAAATATTATAGTTAAACCGGCAGGAAAATTATACAATATAGTCAATTACAATACCAAATTCAAACAGTCTCTCCACCCCAGCCACAAATCAGACCGGGGCAGCTGTGACAAAAATTCCACTGCCCAACGCCACGGTGACCTATAAAGCCCCAGCATGGGCAAGTCCTGTGCGCCAGTGGAGATGGACCCTACGACGGTTATCATGGCGTCACCCCAGCTCCATCCCCAGGTGTTTCTTTGGCAGCGGGGGGGGGGGAGTGAGCAAGGTCCTACCGCCATGGCAGCTTTTAAAGCCCCAGCAGGGGCGAGTCCCGTGCTCCAGTTGCCATGGCGTCCTCCCAGCACCATCCCCATTGTATTCAGTGTTATGTTTTGTAATACTTCCAAATTTACAGGTATGTGATGTGTCTGTTTTTTATTAAAGTGCTGCAGGTTCTAAACCAAAGCAAACCTGGCAGCTCATTGTGGAGGAAGGGTATGGATCTTTTCACAGAAATTATTTTACAGAAACAAAACCAACAGCATACAAGCAACCGGTACAAAAAAAAGAAAAAGAAATTATGCATAATGGCCTCTAAAAGAAATGCTTAATGATGTGACATGTGCTACACCTCACAAAATCCATGCATCATGTGGCCATTCTGAAATAACCAAAAGTCATCTGATCCTTCCCAGCATACACTCTGATTAGTTTGCTAACCCATGTGCTCACTTACTGCTATCTCTTCTCTGCAGTGACACAAAAAATAGATGGTGGAGTTAGACAATAGTGCATTTTTCCTTTTGCAGAGCTATCCAATGGTGGGATGTCAAAATGTTTACTACCCCACCATGACATCATCACAGTGTGGGTGGAGCTAACATCATGGGTGGAGCCAATGTCATGACATCATGATGTTGTGGGCAGGGCCAAAGAAAACAAATTTAAAAATAATAAAAAATAAAATAAAAATAAGCACAAA
The DNA here is from genome assembly GCA_030440675.1 of Furcifer pardalis. Lineage (NCBI taxonomy): Eukaryota > Metazoa > Chordata > Lepidosauria > Squamata > Chamaeleonidae > Furcifer > Furcifer pardalis. Next base: position 130,927,084 of record CP126893.1, on the reverse strand, counting down.
CACACACACACACATACACCTCAACCCACCTACCCATCCACCTACCCATCCACCTACAACACAAACCTGTAAATAGATTAAATAAATAAATAAATAAATAAAATACATTAAAATGCACCCACCCACCCAAACACCCACCCACCCAAAACACAAATTATTATTATTATTATTATTATTATTATTATTATTATTATTATTATTATTATTATTATTATTAAACTTATATGCCGCCCTACTCAGCGAAAACTAACTCAGGGCGGCTCACAACACAATCAAATACAATGCAACACAATCAAATACAATGCAAATCAACCAGAGCTTTTAAACCAGAGCTTAAAGCTTATTCTGGCTAATCTTTCTCACACTAGGTCAGATGGAAGGAACTACAGAATGAACTCACCACAAGATGGCTTCATTTTGGCACTTTTCAACAGTTAAAGAAGTTAGGTACTAAGTCTTTGCCTAACCAGTTCTCTAGGATATCTAGGGGAGAAGGCTATAGGGAGCTTCAGGTTAGCAGCTTCTCTTCCTCCTCCCCACTTGGGAGGTCAGCAAGGAGGCCGTGCATATGCGCCAAGCACTGTAGGCGTGCATGCATACCAAGTGCTTGGCACACATGTGCAGTGGAGGAACCAGTGAAAAGGTAAGCCCCAAAGGTGGTTCCCCCCAAAAGCTGCAACCGGTTCTCCAGGACACTGGGGAAAGTTGCTACCGGTTCTGGAGAACTGATGAGAACCTGTTACATCCCATCACTGGAGCTATCCCTGCAGACAATGCAAATTTCTCAGTGCTGCAAAATAGGAGTGTGGCGTATGCTGTGCTATCCTCCAAAAGCAAGCTAATTTGTGAGACTCACAGTAGAATAAATGAGTAGATTCCCTCCCCCTAAAATTGTTTATTTGTAGATACATAATCAGCAGCTCATCAAGCCAGGACCAAACAAAGTTGCCAACACTGTAAATCAATTATCTCTTTTGTTCTTTGTGTTGGTTCTGATTGGGTAGTGAAGAGGAATGGGTTTTATATGGTTTTATGACAGGGATTCCCAACCTGCAGCCCACAGCACCATTTCATGTGGCCCACCACCACCTCCACCACACCTGGAAGTGCCATGTTGTGGAGGAAAGGCAAAATGGCTGTCTGGCCCCCAAAGCTGTCTGAGGAAGTTTGACCCGGGGCCTGGCTTTAAAAGGTTGAAAATTCCTGTTTTATGGTGTCAGTTCTGCTCTTTTTAATATTGCGGACCGCCTAGAGTGGAAGTATATCCCAGATGGGCAGGATATAGGTCAAATAATAATAATAAATAATTCTTTTAATTTTGATTTTGAAATATTTCCAAGTACTGTACGTCACTGTATATACTTTTGAACCTATCCTAAGATAGATGTGTGTGACAGGTGGTGTTCAAATAGTTAAAACCTCACGTACCAGGATGGGACATTTTAGTTTTCAAGAGTCCCATTTTAGAGGTCATCAAGATAGACATCAAGCCCATTCTCCAGAAGGAGCAGGTGGTGGGCAGTCCACTTTTTTAAAAACAGTGTCCACCCAATGCGGGACTCTAGAGTGGACCAAGTTACCCACAATGCACACTTTTAGAGCTCCTATCAGGTGGTTCTCTTGTTACGATGCACTGCCCTATATGCCATTCCCAGCACCGGTGGATATTGGAAATTACACATAAGAGAGCCTGCAGCAGTCAAAGTTGCTTCCAGTAACTTCCAGAGGCTTATAAGTCACTTCAGCATGTTGGAAAATTTAAATTTCCCGTTTTGATAACACTACTCAGAAAAAGAAAAAATAGTTCTTTTTACTGCCCTTTAAATGATGCAGTGCAACATCGAACAAATAACAGGCAAAAAATCATTTCAATTTCCCTGCTTCTCCACAGATGATTAGGGAAAGTGTTCAAACATACCATGAAGCTGGCCATCAGCTACTTGACGATATAGGCAATTAAGTTGCATGTGCCATTTGGACATGGGAGTGAGCTAAATGTCATGGTGGCACAATGATGAAGCTGTTCTACTGCAGCTAAAACATTGTGAGTTCAATCATGATGGGATCAAGGTTGACTCAGCCTTCCATCCTTCTGAGATTGGTAAAATGAAGACCCTTCATGTTGGGGTCAAAATACTAATTAACTTGTAAACCATCCAGAGAGTGCACTCAGCCCTACAGGGTGGTATATAAGTTTAATTGCTATTGCTAGGGTACACAGAGCGTCCTCGAAGATTGTGGTATTTTTGAACCACAATTGAGTATCCTGGTAATGGAAAACTTGTATTGCCAGCTAATCTTTCTCACACTAGGTCAGGTGCAAGAAACTGTGGAATGAACTCAACAAAAGGTGGCTTTGTTTTGGCAGTTTCACATCTGGCCTAGACATGGAAGAAGAATTGCGATTGCTATTTAACCACTCCCTTGGCCTCCAGACCCAGCCTGCACCACAAGGGCCTCTGTGGACAGGCCCTTAGCTTTCCAGGATCCTGTTTTAATCCCTGAGCCCCAGCATGACATCAGAATCATATTGCTAAATGCAGGAGTCTGCATTTAGCTTGTGAATTCAAGTTTGCAGTTACACAAATTGGAGGTTGCCCCATTGAAAACAATATGGATTTCTGTTCACTCAAGACATTTGTCCGTTCCCTCCTTTGTGCAAGTGTTGGAGGGAAAGGAACTGTGTAGGGAAGGGGTTGTTTCAGAAGGTGATTAATTAGTAACAGAATATTGGTGTTTCATCTTCTTTAAGTGCCATATCTGATTCAGAATATTGGCTATCCTCATGGTGATCAGCCATGAAGATTGTCCTGGGAACAATATAATGCTGTGTTCTTCCATTTGCCTTCTGCATCGCAGTGGAACACCTGTACCACTGATCCAATCCGCAAGTCAATTTCTTGTCCTGAGCCCTTTTGGTACAGAAAGTCTTCCTCAGCCCCAAGCCAGTATTGATGAAGCTGCTGCCCTCCATCAAGATGGATTGAAGTGGGATTTAATCCACTTGGGGACAATCACCCTTCCTTGTGGACTTCACTACCCAAGGCCATTAGTCCTTAAGGTTGTCAGGTTAGTTAACTGCTGCCTGACAATCGGTGTTGAGTTGCTGGCAGTAGGGTCTACTCTGTTACCATAGCAGGATAACCAGGCCAGACTGCCTAATGTGCACGTACCCTCATGTAGCAATAATTGTTGGCATTCTTGAATTGGATTAGACAAACATACATTAATTGTATAACTCAACTGCAAGCAAGTTTAATAAACTTGCTTGCAGTTGAGTTTACTCTATTACCATAGCAGGATAAACTAGGCAGACTGGTGTATACCTTATTAAATCCCTCCCTCCAAAAATAAACTGATTTCCCAAAAGAAATCAAAGGTTCTCTTCAACTTTTCACAGGACATGAAAAGCTAATGTGATGGATTAATCTGAGTGCTGAGCTGAACGGTGCTGTAGTTGTCATTGCTCCTATTTTGCATTTCAAGGAGAATCCTCTATTTGGCAGCAGCTTCATAAATACTTGCCTAAATCCAATTATTATTTGGATTCAAATCAATGGGAACCTGTTAGGTTAACAATTGTGCAAGCACCATTGAGTTAATGGATGTACTGTACTTGTGATTAAGAGGTCATCAAGCCCAAATATTTTAAGCATGCTCACACCTGAGATTACAATTTAAGGGCAAAGTGAACATGAAGAACATAATTCTAAGGATCTGGGCTAGGAGGAGGAAAAAAGAAGGGCAACTGAATTTATATTTAAATGAATGCAAACATAAAAATAAAACACATTTCTAAAACATGTTTCTCTGGAGGCTCTTTGTTCATATCAGCAGAAGCAGTTATGATTCGGGATGTGTGGGCTAGCAACAAAATTTTGATTTGGAATTTAAAAAAATAGACTTCCGGATAGCTGACATTCAGTTACAGTCAATATAAATACTATACTGTATAGTCATTACTTTGCCTATTTCTAGTTTTTAATGGATAAAGTGTTTTTAAAGGATTTTCTTGTGTCCTTGACCCCTTCCCAGTGATTGTGCCATACAAAAAAGCATAAACCAACAGTCAGCAGTGCCTAGATATAAGGAAATGATTGCAATTGGATTACTCATTGAACCCTGAACATTGGGTATACCAGCAGGAATGCCAGCAGCATCGGAGAAGCAGAAGACAGGAGGCAAAGCAAAAAAAAACAAAGCAATCACAAGTATGTACTGCCCCAGAGCACTTAGTGCTTTCTCTGGGCGGTTCACAAGTTAATTAGCATTTTGCCCCAATATGCTGGGTACTCATTTTACTCACCAGTGAAAGATAGAAAGCTGAGTCAATATTGAGCCCTGGTCAGGATCGAACTCACAATCGTTTGGTTACAGGACCCTTTGCTTTTAGTGAGTTAAAGTAGTTACAGTCAAACCTTGCATAACGAGTGTGAAAAACTCGCATAACAAGCAAGTTTTTTGCTAAGCGGTCCGACTCGCATAATGAATTTTTTGCTATGCGAGTTGGACTTTTCCCTATGGAAAAACTCACATAACAAGGGTTTCTATGGGGAAAACTCGCATAGCGAGCTATGCGAGTTTTCCCCATAGAAACGCTCGTTATGTGAGCTTTTCCATAGGGAAAAGTCCAACTCGCATAGCAAAAAATTCGTTATGCGAGTCTGACTCGCATAGCGAATGTTTTGCATAGCGAGCAGCCTCGCAGAATGGATTAAAGTAAAGAAAGTATGGGAAAGAAAGCCTAGAAGCCAGGTGCTGATTGGTTTACTTTTGAAGAGTTTTCCAGTTTTTTAATTGGCATTGCTACCTATTGCTAACTAAGATATTACAAATCCTACCTGATCTGGCTAGTTTGTACGCATAAACAGCCAGTGACTGAAACCTATCATAGATTTTTCTAGCCTGGAGCAGGGCCACAGGTACTCTGAAAAAGCACAAAGTTTCATGTGGGCTTCCTGAATGAGTGCAGGTCTGTGCGGTGGAATGAGTCCTATGGTAGTGGGATAACATGAGTGTGTTGTCCCTTATGGTAAGGGGGAACCAGGGCCATAGCCATTGACATTGTTGCCCATCCTGAAAAAATATTTGCCTACCCACATCTAGAATCCTGGCCCTGGTGGAAACTCTGCCAATAGCATATGACACAGCACAGTTCAGTGTGTGGGTGAGCACAATCTTGAAGTAGCAGTTGGAAGAGTTAAGGAGGCAGAAGGAGGGACCTGGAGACTGGTGGGTGGGTAGACCCTTCCTTGCATATGATGGGGCTGCATAGTGTGGGCATGGAAAGCAATGTCAGATGTTTCTTATAAATCTCTTTCTTGATCATAAAAAGAGCAGAGCCATAATGACAGTGTCACTCTGAGTAGTGATACCATCCTTGTCCTTCAGTGACACATTGGGTCTTTGGAGAAAAGTGCCCTCTCGGCCATCTTTTTTGGCTGCCCTGGCTGGATTGCACAAAGACATCTCAGGCTCACTCATACCTGTGCTATCTTGAACCAGAGCTTTCTCTGCCACCCCTTGGCAAAGACGCCCACCCACCCTGTAATGCTGCTTGCTTCTCCTTCGTTGTGTCAGTGCTAGACAAGGCAGCTGGGTGACCAGCTTTGTTTGAGAGATTCATAAGACTGTTGTAGGCTTTTTGTCTTCTACCTGTCCCACCTTGCTCATAAGAAGCTACTGCAGGGGGTGGGGGCAGCATTCCTGTTGTAGTGCCTACTATTTTCTACTTCTCCCATGTTTCATACTGCCTTCAGATCTAATCCTGATACTGAACACAAACCCTTCCAATGGAAATCACAGCCTCCCTCCCTTGAGAAACCCTTGGCACTGAGTTCTCTGTTCCCACTCCCCTTGGTGCCAGCATGTCTGGGGAATTTAAGTTTCATTATTTGAAAAATCATTCCCAGATGCCTGAGAAATAGGCTTCACTTGCATGTCTTCCTGTAGCCAGCTTTAGATTTGCTTTTTAATCTGTAGGAGTAAATGGGAATCCATATCTTAGGAATTATTATTACAAACATTTGGAAATATCAAATTCAGATACATGCAGAACTCTGAGTATGGCATTATTCAGTAAATTCCAAATGCATATCCTAATTGTCCATGAAAATTAAAAGAGCTCATGTACTTTTAATGAGCTGTGTGATATGAGCTACCCAGGGATTTTAAATGGCAATGGGAGCAGGGCAACAATAACCTTTTTTTTATGATTTCTGTCCACCTGATTAAAACATGCATCTGTTTCTAGCACTGCCTCAGAACATAAGATGCTGTAATGTCATTGTCTGATATGGAAGAGAGCTTTGAAAAGTCTAAGTCAAAAGTATAACAAGTACTGGCTTTAAACAAATTCATGGATGATGTGGGAATAAATGAGTATTACTGAACAACAACAACAACAATAATAATCATTCCATGCCACTGAATAAATTCCAATTTATGGTGACCCTTTCCAGGTTTTCTAGGTAGAGTAACTCAGAAGATGTTTATTGTTATCTTCTTCTGGGGAAACTATATATCACAGTTGCTGGGGAATACAGTCAAGTGTTTTTTTCCACTAACCACGTAATTGGCTTCAAATAGGTATCTGGGTGGTTACCATAGAATCATTACTGTAGAATTCATTTGAAAAACTATGAGGCATCAAAAAGCCTACAGGTGACTTGGAATGGCACCAGGCTCAAACATTGATCATCCCCAAATACCTGGGAGTTACCCTGGATCAAACTCTCACTTTCAAGATCCACTGCCTCAATACCAAACAGAAGGTTTTTGCCAGGAACAATATTCCGAGGAAAATAACAGGCACAAGTTGGGGTGCCCAACCACACACACTAAGAACTTCTGTGCTAGCTTTATGTTTCTCTGCAGGAGCGTATGCTAGTCCGGTGTGGTGCAGATCAAAGCAGGCAGGGCAGGTGGATGTGGCCCTAAATAAAACAGCGAGATTGGTCACAGGATGCCTAAAACCAACACCAATACAAAAAGTGCATTACTTAGTTGGCATCCCTCCATCAAAATCCCGTAGAGAAAGTGCTGCTCAGAAAGAATGGGTCAAAGCATGACCATTAAAGTCTTTTGCAACTCCACAATTCTATGTGCTTAGTGATGCTGTTCTGTGTTAAGAAAGATGATCACTGCCAGACACAAAGCACCCAATTGTTATTGTTATGGTTGCATTGGCTAACCTATATTTTAAAATCACCCTACACATATGTCATAATATTGGTCACAAGTTACTCAACATGGAGTCTCTTTGGTTTTAAACTGTCTTAGAATTTAGCTTTGCTCTTTGCAAAGGCCTCATAATTCTCTCTGCTCACTTATCAAGCAGATGTGCTAGAAGAAGCTTCTCCAAGCTTCAGGCCTACATGTTTTGTCTTTGCCTCCAGGTCTGGAATGTGAACAACCATAGCCTGAGAACACCATACACTTGTTATGGGAACCAATGGTTGCTTATACCAACCCTGGGCTCTAATTGGTTGTATGCTAATTAGGTAGGCCAAGCTCATTTTCTTTCAGTTAGACACATGAGTTTGGAGAAGAGTTCAAGTTTGGGGGTTTTCTGAGATGGACACCTCAGAAGGGAGAGGGGGGGTATTCCATCTAGCCTTTCTCTAACCCAAGCTTAATTATGATTACAGTACTTAGTCAAGTTTTTCCTTTTATTTCTGGGAGAAAGGACTGAGTGTGAATTTCCCTAACTGTACTTTTTGATTAGCATTTTTGTATGCTGTTTATGTCTGTATCCTGAATCAATGAGAGAACTGTTATACCTTCAATATGCTTCGAGAACAATAAAACATCTTTGCTTCATCAAAATGTCTGTTCATTGGGAGAAGGGATAAGACAAGAGTTAAGCCAAAAGCCACATGCTACCACATTTAATACTATACTCTGCATAAATCTTCCTGGGCGCTGTTAAATACAGATAAGCCCGAGGTTTCTGCAGCCTCGGCTGGACAGCACACAGGCTTCCTGGGCCCAGGAGTTTTGGGAAGTTCCATAGAGCAGACTGGTAAAGATCACTCACAGGAATGGGGAGAGGCCCAGAGTGAGGGTTGGGTCAAAGTCTGTCTGTCATAATATATCTCTTTCTTTGACCTGCAGCCTGAAAAATTTACCAGCTAGGAAGAAATACAACTGCCCTTTCTGTGGAGGGTGCAGGATACTATGGCACAAATCCTGTTGCTTAGTAAGTTGCACTAGAATAGTCCTGTTGGATCAGTGGTTCTTTGGTGAAACAACCTCACTCTGTTCTAAAGTGAGTTGCAAGTAGAGTGAGCCTATTTGAATCAATGGAACTTATGAAGGAGTTGATTCACCAAATCTCCACTGATTCTGTGGCACTTCTCTCATTCAGTTTACTATAATCAGCAACACGATTTTGTCATATGAATGATATAATAATGGTTTCTGCCCCTGGTAGTTTGTGGATCCAGAGATGGCAGAAGCATCTCCCTTCTGTATTTTAAAATGATCAAGATGCACAACCAAAAGACAATGAAAGGTTAGTATATATTCTGTCACACTGTTGACTAGGAATTGCATGATTACTTTTCACTGAACAGCATATGTATCTGATCAACAGCAAAAATCAGTCTTATAAGAGGAGAAACAAAGCCATGGTAATCACATTACATTGCAAATTGCTTCATCAGTTTTGTTTTCCGTTCCCACTCTTGGTCTTGCTCTTGAAAAACCAGTAACAAGAACAAATAATTTGATTTGAGACACTCCACTTTTTTAATGTAATGACATATTTTTAAGGATCAAAGTAGAGTTGCAAAAACATGACATCCCAGATTATTATCATGAAACTATTAGAACCTACGTCAACACACCAGAAGCAGCTCTTGCATAATTCCCATTTGTTTTGGTGGGGATTTCAATGTTCAGTATATGTTCAGTATGCAGCTTTAACGGGTTACCTGAAGACAGGGGTTCTCAACCTTTATGAGTCCGTGGCCAATTCCAGCAGCGGTGGTGGTGGTTGGAGCAAGGGCAGGGGCTGTATTATTTGGTGCTGTAGGCTGGATTCGGCCCACGAGCTGTAGGTTGAAAAACCCTGCCTTAAAGTCAGTGATGATGTTACAAGCAACATAAAACCACTGGGCAGAGCATACTTGGAAAGCTATATTGAATACTGTATACAGCTTGTCACTGAAATCTATGGGTTAGTGAAAGGTTTCCAGCCACAGGGAGCTGAAAGCCAAAGCTCTATTGTTCTGCTTTTTAGAGAGTCTGCAAGATCCAAATGCCTCAGTATGAGAGTAGGTGATGTCAACTTTCTCTCCAAACCAAGGCATTTTGGGCAAAGTGCCACAGGTGGCTTCTCTTGCCACTTCTCCAGTGCTTCAGCACCTCAGATTAAAACACTGAGGCCCTGGACAAATAGTAGTCATAGACATGGTGCTAGAGGGGAATCTATGTTGACTACCACTTTGAGGACTCCTTAGAGATATAGGGTTTTTCAACCTTGGGCCCCCAGGTGTTTTTGGACTTCAACTAAGAGAAACCCAAGTCAGCACAGCCAGCTTTGGTTCTGGATGGGGCAGCCTTGCCCCAAACAGACCCGGTGCATAATCTGGGGGTCCTCCTGGACTCACGACTACTGTTCGAAGAGCAGGTGGCAGCCGTGGCCAGGAGGGCTTTTGCACAACTTTGTGTAATACGCCAGTTACGACCACTCCTTGACCAGGACGCCTCGCTCAAGGTCACACATGCTTTGGTCACCTTCAGGCTTGATTATTGTAATGCGCTCTACATGGGGCTGCCCTTGGTGACCATCTGGAGACTCCAACTGGTCCAAAATGCAGCGGCCCGGGTAGTGATGGGGTGCGGGCGTTATGCTCGTGCCTCACCACTGCTCCGGGAGCTGCATTGGTTGCCAGTATGTCTCCGGGTGCAATTCAAGGTGCTGGTTATTACCTTTAAAGCCCTATATGGTAGTGGGCCAGGATACCTAAGAGACCGCGTCACCCTAAGAACATCTGTCCGCCCTACCAGGGCGGATCGGAGAGGCTCCCTTGTTATTCCATTGGCTAGAGAGGTGCACCTCTCTTGCACTAGGAGGAGGGCCTTCTCCGTGTCCAGCCCAGCCCTTTGGAACCTCCTGCCTATCAAGCTGCACCTACAGACAGAGCTCCTGCCCTTTCGGAAGGGCCTAAAAACCTGGCTGGCAGGGCAAGTGTGGTGACCCAGGAACGTGGGATCTCATGTAGGGTGGCTGATCTAATGAACAGCCACCCTTTCGGTTCAATTTCTGGCGTTGTTTTAATGTTTTATGAATTTTTATAGTTTTAAGTATGAAGTTTTAAGATGAATTAGTATTATCATAGGCTTAACCTATGATTTTAATCTGTAAGCCGCTCAGAGTCGGGTTTACCCGATTGGGGCGGGATAATAAACATGAGCAAATAAATAATAAATAAATAAATAAATACACAGTAGTTAGCTATTTCATCCTGGAAACTGACCACCAGGACATGATGGGAATAGCACTTTGATACCTAGAAACTGACAGTACTTATGGAGGTTAGTGGATTATCTTCCTGCAGAAGGAGGGAGTAGAACACATTATTTGACACCCTCCTCCTCTAACACAGCTCCCGGGAGAGCCCTCCAATAAAACAATCATTTGGCCTAAGATATCAAACAATGGCTTGGACATTAGTGAACTGCTTCCTACTTTCCTTGCACTACTATAGCTTCTGAAACTGACATGTCAAATAAAAATCTTGGCGGCCCTGAGTGGTCTGAACTTGGGCATCCTTGTGATTCATCTTTGGTAGTTGTTCTAATAAGAACAGAAAGCTCTCTAGGAACATGGGGTTGAGATCTAAAGTATATATAGCTCACTGAATGTTGAGTAGATTCAGCTAGTAATGATAATGAATTAGGCTCCCAACCAAAAAATTTTACTACCACACTGTGGGTAGAGCTGATGTCATGGGCGGAGCCAATGTCATGATGTCATGGGCAGAGCTGACATCGTGATGTTGTGGGTGGAGTCAATAATGTGGGTGGAGCCAAAGTAAAAAATAAAAATAAAATAAAAATGCAGTACACATAAAAATAGAAATAAAAAACATAAAAATATAAATTAAAGTAGACATTAAATAGAAATAAAAGCACACTACATAAAACACAGTGTTTTAAAAACCCACACACCCCAAACACAAACCCTATTCACTTACCCTGGCTGGGGTCAGGGAGCAGCAGGCAGGCAGCAACAGCAGCAACACAGCAGCCAAGCCTTGCCTGGCCTGGCCAGGCCCGGCATACCGCTGGCTCGGCCTGGCCCAGCAGTATGCCGTGGCCTGGCGGCAGCGAGGGAGCAGTGTTGGTGGATGAGGGAAGGCTGCCGCCACCACTCCTCCAAAGAGGTCACTGAGGGCCTCAACAGCCAGCCACTGTGCCCTTCCTTGCAGCCCAAAATGGCTGCTCATAAGTGCCCACAACCAGTATTCAGCATGCATGTGTCAAATGGTGTTTTGATGCATGCGCACTTACAAGCAGCCATTTTGGGCTGCAAGAAAGGGCGGCTGGAGAGGCAACCGAACTGGTCGCCTCCAAAAAAAGTAACCATCCCAGGTGGTCTCCTGGGAGGGTTACTAACACCCCCCCCCCCGGGGGACCACATAGGATTTTTACTACTGGTTTGGTAGAACCGGTCCAAACCGGCTGCTGCCCACCACTGCTCCCAACAGAAGATGGGTGTGACAAGAAATTCATAATTCTTATTGAAATTTAAAATGGTAAATTCTTTTAAATGAAAGGCATATTGAGAAATAAAAATAAGAAGGTCCATGTAAAAAAAACCATGAAGGATTATGCCTAATAATTTTTAAAAGTACTTTTCAGGCTCACATCAATTTTCCAAACAAGGAGAATGGAAAATCTTCTATAACTGGCAAAAACGACAACACCATTGCTTGCTGTAGTCAGTAGCAATTTCTTTCATGTTATACATTTTATATATTATATGCACTTTTTACACAGTATGTGTCACTTTCTTGTTATTCTGCTCTCAAAGTTTATCCTCTCCCCAAGATTAGCTTTTCCATTTGCACCAGATTATCTATTCCTTCTTTTCTTTCTTTTTCAAATTGTTCTCGAACATCCAGCCATTTTGGTAAACAGCTGCACTCAGGCTGCTCTTCCTTCCTTCCAGCGGCTTTCTAGATCAGCTGCATGCCTTGCAAAGGCTGCCTCCTATTAAAGGATATTCAGGGTAATTTGGAAATGAAATCAAAAATAAATTTTCTTTGTTTTTTGTCAGTCAGCACATGGGAGTCACACAAATATGCAGGAAGGTCTTGGATTTCCCCATTTCTGGTGTAATGAAGAGAAACTATGCAAAGGACAAACACATATGCCTTATTTTCTATTGCTGCTGTCACATACACTCCAGTAATTCAAAAGTTTGCATAACTGTTGATTACTCAAACATGTTCACTTGCATTTGACACTGCTTGGTCTTTTATTTTAGCCTTTGCTAGCTAGCAGCTTCTTTTTTTACTGTATTGGATACCTGATGTGCTATCATTATTTAAAAAGTGATAATGTTGATAGTAGGAAACCATGGCTGAAAAGAATGCTTTTAGGAAAGGAAAAAATATATTCCCCCCCCCCCAATGTTAATTGCATATTCATCTTCTTCACAAAAGCTTCTCACAGTCTAATATTAACCAAATTAATAAGACCTTTTCACACATTGAGCTTTCAGGTAAAGCTTTTGTGGTACCATCATTTTCTGCCTTCACTAAGTTTCACCAGGGCTTTGTATGGTGGTCCTTTTGTCCTCTTATCCTTGCAGAGTTTTCCGTGGCTGTTTCCATCTTTCTTGATTACAGAAAATCTATAAAGGAAATAAAGGCAGCACAGCAGCACCCACTAGTGTGGAAAGCTTTCTTCTAGAAATGAGTCTTTAGTCTAGCAGTTCTCAACCTTTTAAAGCCAGGGGCCGGGTCACGCTCCCTCAAACAGCTTCAGGGGCTGGATGGCCATTTTGTCCTTCCACCACCACATGGCACTTGCTGATGTGGTGGAGGTGGTGGTGAGCCACATGAAATGGCCCACAGGTTGAGAATCCCTGCTTTCGGTGTAGCAAGACCCAGCTGCAGTAATCCAACTCTCCCTCTGGAAACTAGAGAAGTGATGGGAACAACAGTGATACATTCTCTCTTTGCCTCAAGGCTGATGGAAGCAATTGGTTCTAATATGCTAATTTCCCAGATAGGCTTCCCTTGTTCACAGTTTATTTCAGGACAATAACCTCTGACTCATGAATGGGAACAGAAATGTTGGTACACCCTGTATTTTTGATTACTTTACACATACATGCACATTTTGTTTATTCTAACATGTTCCTGTCTCAATTTTGAATTGTTCTGCATTTTGAACAGCCATTCATGGCATTTTCATCTTATCTTTAGAAGTACTTCAGTGAATTAAAAGCCATCTCTTTGCAGAATCTGTCGTCTGAAACATTAATCATTCTGAGTTTCATTTCTAGAACTATTTTCCATTTTCTTTGCAACACAGAAGGGTTTTCTTTTTTCTTAAGATTAAGAAGTCTTTGTGAACTAAATGAACATGACACATCTCTGAAAGATTTCTTGCAGTTGAAATAATATTCTACACTGCAGGTCAGTTACTCTGAGATGGTTTGCCTTGGCAGAGTACAGAGATGCAGTGCCGGGGCTCTTTGCTCCCCATGTAGCTCAGAAGAGTTTCAGATCACTGGGCCATGCCAATAGATGCTTGCCATTTGACTACCCTTTTTTTTAGCTCTTCCTGCCTCCCTTATCTTGGGTTAGGCCTTTGATGGGCATGTTTTGGTGACCATGACCTCAAGGTGCAAGGTGGGGGATGCAGACTTCAGTGGTGCACCCCTGAGCCACTGTCAGTGTCCTTCCACTCATGCACTGATTGATGGTGGGGCCTAGGGATGCAAGTCAGCAGCTGTGCAACAAGGTGTGGCATATATGCCATGGTTCACTAAAGCCTCTGGAAGTGAAGGTTTTGGCATCCTCTCTCCCCCCCCCCCCTTCCTGGTAGTGTTGGTACAGCATAGGATAATTGTTGTACTTTGGGATCACCGCACAGTATTTAAAACTTCCCATGGTTTGCTGGTTTTAGACTCACTTTGTAGGGGTGAATCTGCCTATTCATGGTGGGTATGCCTTGAAGAATGAACCCTTTTATTTAAAGACTGATTTGATTTTTTATGGTTAGCTGTAGGATTAGAGACCTTATTTGCTTATAATTGAGATTTGTTCTCCATTCCCATCGTTCTCTTTCATAGTGGGGTATTGGGGTTGGCCCAGTGACAGGACCCTTCGTGCTAGGCTCAAACATCTGGAAGTGGGTCTCAAAGGTGTGGTTTCAACCTATAGCCACCAGCCTACTTAGCCCCCCCTTCTACCTACTTACTGTATTCGCTGGCATATAAGACTACTTTTTTCACATGAAAAACATGCATCCAAGTGAGGGGGGGTCATCTTATACGCCGGGTGCACTTCAGTTGGGATAGACATAGCTGCCCATAGTGGCCTCCCGATGCTCACCCACCTCGTTCTACATACCATCTAGTATCGCGCGGTATCCAGCGTGGCTGCACCGAGCATCAGCAGTGAGACAGGGGTGCCACCCTTTTTGGCGTGACCAGCCCATTCTGCTCAGCAGGAAGCAGCGGCACTCTGCCCCGCCCCTTGTCTATGCAGAGCTCGCACATGCGCAGTTGTGCACTAGTGCAGGCCACAGGGAGATGTTGAAATCAAATCTGATGTTCTTTTATGTTTTATTTGGTGTGTGGAAGGTGTGCAGAAGAGGGGGTAGTCTTATACGGCAAGTATATAACAAATTCTATATTTTGAGTGGAAATGTTGGGGGGTCGTCTTATACGCCCAGTTGTCTTATATGCCGGCAAATACGGGTATGTTGAGCACCAGCAGTCACTATTCAGATTTGGTAGAAGGTTAAAGGTAAAGGTTTCCTTTGCTAGAAAGCCAGTCATATCCAACTCTAGGGTTCAATGCTCATCATCTATTTCAAAGCCAAAGAGCCAGCGCTGTCTGCTTCTGCAGATGTTTCCGTGGTCATGTGGCAGGCATGACTAGACACCGGAGTGCACAGAATGCTGTTTACCTTGCCACCGAAGTGGTCTCTTATTTATCTACTTGCAATTTCTTGCTTTCTAACTGTTAGGTTGGCAGAAACTGGGACAAAGACAGGAGCTCATTCCGTCCTGCTGTACTCAGAAATCAAACTGCTGATCTCCCACCTTCCAATCAGTGTCTTAGCCACTTGAGCCACTGCAGGTAGAAGGTTATACAGTGACTATTGCCTCTTTTTCACTGCATCTATTTGCAGCATGTTCTGCACAGTACCCAAGTAGTAGAGTATAGGCACTTCCAAAGGAAAGCAGACAGCTAAGCATAAAGCCCATAGGACAGTGGTGGTGAACCTTGGCACTCCAGGTGTTCTTGGATTTCAATTACCAGAAGCTCAAGTGAGCACTCCTGCTGATCAGGGCTTCTAGGAATTTAAATTCAAGAACAGCTTGAGTGCCAAGGTTTGCCATTGCTGCCCTAGGAGGTCCCCACCAGCAATTTCCTCTTTTGACGAGGAAAGCTTATCTGACCTTAATGCAACAATAGCTCAGCTTCAACCTTTGAAAAGCAAGGCAGGAATGCAAAGGCAGCAAACTATGGTTGTTCCATTAGTGAGGGATACTAGGGAGCATAGGCTGCTCAGCTATATCAGCTTGCTGGTTGTCTAGCAACTCATATTTCTGCTTAGGACCAGGTATCCACAATGCAATGACATCTAGTTAGTTCTCTCTCTAATTTTTAAAGTGATCTAATAAAGGCATCACTTCTTTGCTTTAGGATTGTGTAAGGAAGCAGCCGATGAGACACAGTCAAACAGTTCTGTCTGAGATGTTTCTGCTCAATCAATGGCCAACAGGTCTAAACTTCCCCATGCATTTTCTCCATGCAAGTTGTGGGCAGTCCTTTCCAATACCTTACAAGATAATGGTCCATGGCCGAAGAGCCCATTAGTTTATTGCAAAATCCTCATCATCAGCAGTATGTTTTAGAACATTTTTCCACTTTCTGATTACTAAAAATTTATTTAACAGCTCTTGCAGTTCTGCTGCTTTGCCAGTGACTGAGGCAATAAGGCTAATGCTAGCAAACTATACTCACAATTATAGTACCTTAAACAAGCACCTATGCTATAACAATACCAACAGACATAGAACACTAATAACTCTGCAGACACTGATTGATCCATAGCTCACTCAGGGTTATTTCTACAATAGTCACACACAAAATATCACATGGCTACATAATTTAGAAACAAGGGGGAAAGGTGTGTGGTTCTTACACAATCCTAAAGCAATGATGTGATACCTTTATTACATCACTTTTAAAATTAGAGAGAGAGAGAGAGCGCACTAACTAGATGCCATTGCATTGTGGATGGTGCAGGGAAAAATGAGAGTTCCAAAAGTCAAGCTGATCTCCATGCCAGGTCTCTTATGTGAGTGCCAAAATGCAGTCTGCAAGTACAAGTCCGGAGTGTAGGTCTCTAACTACATCCCAATGACTGTTGGATGGTTTATCTCTTCCAACTTCCCAAACAAAGGGGTGCCTATTATTCAGCATTCCTTGCTTCCAATGGACATCTTTGTCCCTACAAAGCTGTTTTAATTATCTTTCGCTCTCGGAAGGATTATCTGGCTCTGTGTCATTGTCAAAGGGTCACCCAAGTGTACTTCCAGTGCTTTTCACAAAGATTCCTTCTCTGTCTCCCTAAAATCAAGGAAAAGGTTTTCTACAACATCTCAAGGTCTAAATCAGGAGTTTTTGACCTTTTTAAGCCGGGGCCCCGGGTCACGCTCCCTCAGATAGCTTTGGGGGCTGGACGGCCATTTTGTCCTTCCTCAATGACGTAGCAATTCCTGGTGTGGTGGAGGTAGGGGGGCATATGAAATGGTGCCATGGGTTGTATCCGGCCCACAGGCCGCAGGCTGAGAATTCCTGGTTTAAATAATAAACCAGAAGAGATGTGGCTAAACCTACAGAGAGCAAAAGCAACTCATCTTGTTGAACGGATGAATGCCGGATAATATCTCTCAGCAGGAAAATATTCTGGCTGAACTATCTGAAAATCACTTAATAGACTCTAAAGCAAAGTAGGAAGAGCAAAGAATAATCAAATAATAACAAACCAAGTAAAATGGGGCTACCTGGACACAGGGCAAATTCAATAGAGAAATGTAATCAAAGCATTTATGTGCATGCAATTTACGTCCTACTATGGCTCAAGTGGCTAAGACGCTGACTGAAAAGGGGAGGTCAGCAGTTCAATTCCTGAGTACTGCAGGATGGAATGAGCTCCTGTCTTTGTCCCAGCTCCTGCCAACCTAGCAGCTTGAAAGAAAGAAATTGCAAGTAGATAAATAAGGACCACTTCAGTGGGAAGGTAAACAGCATTCTGTGCACTCCGGTGTCTAGTCATGACTGCCAACTTGACCACGGAAATGTCTGCAGAAATAAAATGATAAACAATATAGATGAATCCCAGGACACTCTTAAAAGATTGTGGGAAACGGATTTGAGTATTAATATTACAGATAAGAATTGGAAGAAAAAATGGGAAAGTAGGATTATGCGAAATCTGTCTACAAATGTTAAAGAACACAACTATAAGATGTTGTGGCGCTGGTATATGATGCCAGTTCGGCTAAATCAAATAAATAGTAGCAACTCAAAAAAATGTTGGAGATGTCATCAGGAAATTGGGACATACAAACATATGTGGTGGAATTGTAAAATTATTTCCAATTTCTGGGATAAAATGGAACAAGAAATAGCAAAAATTTTAAATATCAGCTTAAAGGTGAATGAAAAAATTGTTCTACTAACGGACTTAGAGGAATTGAATTTAGAGGAAAATATAAAAGAGTTATTGTCTATTTTCTTAACGTTGGCGAGACAACAAGTAGCCAGAAATTGGAAAGGTGATATGAATATAGAAATTGGTAAATGGTATGCTGATGTTTGGGATATGGCATTAAATGAAAAACTTACATGGGAATTAAATATAAAAAGGGGGTTAATAAAACAAAATAGATTTTGGGACATTTGGAAACCTTTTTTGCAACACACATTGATGGATAATAAAGGAGAAAAACCTGCACCGAATACAATGTATTTTTGGCAGAATGATTGAGTTGCAAAAGGAGTGGCTGGTAGACTCAAGAACTATAGTGCACTGGGTGGTAGGTACCATGTATAAAATAATAAAGTTGTAATATTGTGGTGAAAGAGGATAGTTGATATAAAGGTGAAATTATATAGTATAGTAAATGTATAGAAAATAACTAAAGTAATATGTGATTATATTATATTATATTGACATGTATTTTTTCTCTCTCTCTCCTCCTTATCTTTAACGCTGTAAGATGTACTTGGGAACTACTCTTTTTGTATGTAAATGTTTTTTTTCTGTTTTGTTGATTGTTTGTTTTGCTATCTTTTTAATATTGTTAAAAAATTTTAAAAATAATAAAAAAAAGGAAAAGCCAGTTGAAACAGAGATGAACACTGAATCCTAGAGTCGGATACAACTGGCTTTCCAGCAAGGGAAACCTTTACCTTTACAAGCATAAAAGAAGATCTAATGGCCATAATAATGACATTGAAGCAGCCCTCTTCTCATCAAAAATAATCTGTGCTCTGCTCTGCTATGAATGAACAAAGGAAGGAAGAAACAATAATTTCTCTGGTGTGCTCTTGGTACACCACCAGTGACAGGTTCTGAAGCAAAGATGGGGCTGAAGTGCTCTAACTGGCAATACTTATGCATCTTCAGACTCTGTCTCATTGACTGCAACTCGTATCTGAGAATGTATTTTTTCCTGAAGCAGGAAAAATGCCATTGGTGTGAATTTGTTTAAGATGGATCACAGCTTGCATGAAATGACCCACACACTATGACCACAGAGCCATCTCCTGTGGCACATGTGAATTGAGACATGCAGGATTTAACACCGGGATGGCAATAGACTGCTACAGCCTTGAGGATATTATCAAGGTGCGCCTTTACAGCCAGTTCATCTGACATGGCCTCTTCCACCTCCATGACCGTAGGGAATCAGGGTTCTTCCTCTGCTCATTTTGCAGTTGGGCCCAATATGATCGTTTCTAGTGGCATTTCCTCCACTGAGGTGACCATCACCCCACCTAAAGGGGCTCATCCTGCCATAGCCGTTGGCCCCTTTATGGAGTCAGGTTATTTACTGCCACCCAACACTTGGCATTGAGTCACTGGCTGTACAGTCTACTCCATTACCATAGCAGGATGTCCGGCCAGACATTAGACTTTTTTTTATAGACTCTGTCTATAAAAGGAAAATGAGGATTGTTCTTACACCAACAGGAATAGACTATAATGTTGATGTAGCATGATGGTTTAATCTACTCAGGCATGTGCTGGATGGAGTATTTGACTAAAGGCTCATTTGCTTTAAATATGAAATAGTGGTTGCTTGAAAACAGAGAGAGAGAGAGCAGGTACAAGACCGGGTAGTTTCCAGTAAAATGGCTAAGCAAATTTAATAAAACAGATTGAATTCATGGAGAAAATGCTATGCTCTACTAGATGCATAAAATCTATAATGTTTGATTAATGGTTTAGTACAGTGGCAGAACAATGTATTCTAGGACCCTTAGGCAAAGTTGACTTCCAGGATAAAATGCAAACTACTGTATTTTGTGTTTCTAAAATGTAATTGTGATGTAAGCCATGGGCAATAAATGACCACAACAAATCAACCAACAAGTGTTCTCATATCTCCTACATCTCTTTTAAATCTATAGTCCTTTGCTCCCATTACATTGCATCACAGAAATTACAGGAGTGTGTGCGAGGGCCACCAGTTCCACCTCAGGGGTAGCTAGATGTCCCATGTCAGCAGCAAAATGGGTTCCAGTGTGGAAGTTTGAACAATAACTGTTCCAAAAGAAGCTGTTTCCATCGTCCCTATTCCCTTGCTCACTCCTTCTGGGGTTGAATTTCCACCACTAACACTCCCACCCAGATGCTGCCCATCTAGGAAGGGCCCCAATTAACTTCATTGAGAGCCTGATTTGTTCCAGTCCCAAAAAACGAGAACAGGAGAATAAGGCCCATGCTGTGTTACGGGTATGTGATAGAAATTGATAACTGATTGGGTTATTGATATGTTAATATGTCACAGTTCCAGCAGTGAGCTTTTGGGCTTTAGCAACAGCAGAAGAATGATGTGGCAACAAACTGCTCACACAAACAGCGACTTGGTGAAATAAAAAACAAGTGCTTTACTTTCAAGGACAGAAACTCAAAATAAGGTATCATCTCTGGTTACAAAAAGCTATTTACAATTTGCAGTGCTTTACCTCTAGTCTAGGCCTAGAGGCTCCACTAACAAATAGCCCAAGGCGAGATAGTGTATTTACAGCAGATAAACTCTTTAGCAGCAACAGCATATGCAGAGTGCAACTGGCACAGATCACCAGCAATACCTTCCTGCAAGACTTCTGCAAACCTCTTTCCAGTGTACAGCAATACTCCTCAGAACTCTCCTTCAATACTCCTTAGAATTCTCCTCGAAGTGTTGGCTTCCAAAGCCTCATATTATATACAGTAGGTTTGCTGACTCATGGTAATTAGTAACAACAACTGGGATAGCCCTGTTAAAGGCGCAGCTTCAATATACATTGGTATACTCATTCAATACCACACATATTTGTCCTGTCAGTATGGACAGGTGAGGATGTCTAGGGTCTGCCAAGCTGTTTCTCCAAGAATTTCCTCTGCCAGTTATGTTGTCACTTGCATTAACAGCATTGTGGTAGTGAGGAACTCATAGCCAGCAATAATACAAGGACTCTGGGTGGGACTATAGCCCCTTCCTCAGCCAAATGGGCTAGACAGGAGGAAGCTGCTCCAGAGATCCTCTACTTGTCTCTGTGGGACCTTCTACCCAAGAGGTGCAGAAGGTAAGACCCAATGTTTCCATTACTTCTCCCCATGCTTCCTCCTATTATTCCTCTTCCTTTGTCAAAAGCTTCAAATCTTCCAGCTCAGGCTCCTTTATCACATCTGTGGCCTCCCTCTCCAGACTCCTTTCCTCAGGAAGCTTATTTTATGACTACAGCTGAGGCTTTTCTCTGCCTACCAGTGACCTAGGAGACTCACTTTCCCTTGGGCTCTCCTAGGCTGAGGACAGATGGCCTACAATGGGTGTCTGAGGAGGCTGCTTCACAAAGTGGTAAAGGCCAGATCTATTTCAACAGCTAAATAAGGTGACAATCTCACATATATTTAATGTTTCCAATTCCTATTGAGATGCTGGATTCCTTCTGTGTGCAATTGCTTCCACCATGATACTCCATGGAAATAACTGTCTAGCACTAAGAAAAAAGGAGAATATTACTTACTGAAACAGACATGAACTGTATACATGATATTAGGGCTCTCTGGTTGTTTGGAATGTTACTCATTTTATGAATGATTATTTTCCCCCAAATGATTTCAGTTTTAAAGTTCTTAACAAGTTTTAATTCCATGTGATTTTTTGTTATTTCTTGATTGACATAAATCAGAGTTCAAGTCTATTAAAACAATAAACTAGCATAACATTTTCTGTTACCTGAAACTATGAAAACATACAGCAAAAGTCACAACTTGTGGTGTCATCTGAATTCAGAGTGGAATCTCCAAAAAGCTAGAAAGCTAAAATTACAGCTATTTTTTTTTTAAATATTACCAGTCTGTGGTTATCCACAAACTCATTGTGGCTAAGCAAAGCTGTGACAGAAAGTTATCAATTTGTTAGTACCACCTAGATTAAATCTAAGTGGATACTACACCCCAAAAAATAAATAAATCAAAAGAAAACTGATACTTTGAAGTGCAGCTAAAAAGGATTAAGGAAAATCTTTAAGTGCAAAGATGCATCACAGGAGATGGCAGTGAAGATAATCTATACTATGGGCATCCCGATTACTATGTGTGAGTGTGAAAGCTGGAAAGTGAAGTAAGTTGACAGCAACAACAAAAATTGTTTAATTAGAAATGTGATGTTGGAAGAGAACTTTGGAGATAGCCCTGCAGTGCCAGGAAACACATGAGATCAAATCAAGTGTGAACTTCTTTTAAAAGCAAAAATGACTAAATTGTGCTAAATTGAGGCTATTGTGCTTTGGCTACATCACAAGAAGACAAAACTCACTGGTATAATACCAGGGAAAGTTGAAGGTAACAAAGGTAAAGGTAAAGGTCACCCTTGCTTGAAAGCCAGTCGTACACAACTCTGGGGTTCAGTGTTCATCTCTGTTTATAGCCAAAGAGCCAGCGCTGTCTGCATTTACAGATGTTCCCATGGTCATGTGGCAGGCATGCCTAGACACTGGAGCACACGGAATACTGTTTACCTTCCCACTGAAGTGGTCCCTATTTATTTACTTGCAATTTCTTGCTTTAGAACTGCTAGGTTGGCAGGAGCTGAGACAGAGACGGAAGCTCATTCCGTCATGCAGTACTCGGGTATCGAACTGCTGATGTGCCGCCTTCCAGTCAGTGTTTAACCACTTGAGCCACTGCAGTCCAAAGGTAACAGAGGAGGGAAACAAAATGTGAGATGGACCAACTTCATAAAGCAAGCCATGTACTTGAGTTTGCAAGATGTGATAGGGCTACTCCTGATTTTTGGATGTTACACATTCAAGGGTCACTATAAATAAACAACAACAACAACATATGTAGCAGCAAGTTAGAGATTAGAAGTAATAAGCACTTCACACTCCACCAAATTCCAAGTCCAGGTATCTTCAGGTGGAAAAGTAGGTGGCAGCAGCAGAAAGGAACAGGGAAAGATCTAAGCTTAAGACCTGGAGAGCTGGCACTGGTCCAAACAAGTGTTACTGAACTACAGAGTTAAGAAATTTCCCTTCCGTACCCCAGAAAAGTAAGTGACCCTCTCTCTTCAACACAAATCAAATGGCATGAAGGATGAAAATATGACAATTAATCTGTGGATATGAGGGTCCAAATTCACTGACTAAATTATGTACTTTAAATCATTCCTTCACCTCCTCCAAAATGTATGAAATATTTAATAGCAACAAATGATTTCATGGGTTATTAAAGAGAGAAGATGTTCAGAAAATATGATAGTTTGTTCCCCTGGTCTGTTAATTTGGTGGAGCACAACATATAATAAAGATGTCCTGTTGCTGTAGGTGCTATTTCATTCAGGAATCAGATTTCTTATCCCACATAAAACTTCCACATGAAACATATTTTATTCCATTTAATTAATTATGGAGATACTCAAACCCAAAGACACATTTTATGGCATACTCGCATACTAAGTTGACTTAGAAGTTAGTCCTGTTGGTTTCAATGAGTCTGTCTCCCAAAATAAACAGGTACTGTATAGAATGTTGTCTTAAATCACTTGTCACAAATGATGCTTTTATCTATTGTTTGTGAATAAATAATGTTCCATAGCTACTGAGATTGCAAATAAGCAGAAGCCATCCATGAATATTTGAATAAATTTAAAGTTGCCTGAAGATAAAAAGTAGAGATGGAATCAGGAATGCAAGCAATTTTAGATTATCTTCCAGACCTGTGGCCTAGAATAAGGACTTGCAACGTTCAAAGGTCCAAGAGATACACATATTGGTATGTACATCTTAGCATGCACACCTGCTCCAAAACTATCTTTCCTTAAAAGTAGTTATTTTTAATGGAAACACCTCTTCCACCATCTGGAGTCAAACATTTTTTAATTATTCCCAAAATGGGGGCTGTTGGCAGAGGAAGATGTGGTGCAGGCTTCAAAACATGGCTAAATGTTCTTCTACATTCCCTGGAGACAGCAGGGGGCACTTTTTAGCAACATTTATTCTTTTAAAGAAAGAGGTATGTGAGAAGATGTATTTGCACCCCTGATATCTGCGTACAACCCCTAGGTTACTCTTGGACTATCTTTTGCCTATGTACTAGGTTTTAGGGACTGTGATGGCTTAGAGGTTAAGATGCTGAACTTGAAGACTGGAAAGTCAACAGGTCAGCAATTTGAGATCTGAGTGCTGCATGACGGGGTGAGCTCCCGTCTTTGTCCCAGCTCCTGCCAACCTAGCACTTTGAAAGCAAGAAATTGCAAATAGATAAATAAGGACCACTTCGGTGGGAAGGGAAACAGCATTCTGTGCTGTGAATAATGCCTGTGACATATCTACGGAAATGTTTGTAAACGCAGACAGCCCTGGCTCTTTGGCTGTAAATGGAAATGAGCACTGAACCCTAGAGTCAGATATGACTGCCTTTCAAGCAAGGGTAACTTTTACCAGGTTTTATTTCAAGGCAGTGTTTACCCCTTTACCTTCAAGGCAGCCCTTTGAGATAGGCCAAGCCGAGAATGACTGGTCCTAGGTCACCAAGTGAGTGCAGTGGCTCATTAGCTGACTGCCTTTGTTTTGCTCTATAAGCTAATGGACAAATGAAAGAAATGGGTCTCTGCTTGCTGTGAACAAAAGGCTGCATCTAATTGATGTTGTGTTCTTGCAAAGAGCAATTACTGGTATATTTACGGTACATAGGTAGAGGTACCCAGGTTTTGTGAATTCACCCAGCAGAGGGCAGCCAAACAGGCCTCCCCAAAAGCAGCACAAGATAGGTCCTTGGCCGGACAGATGTGTCTGGTGCTGCACTAATGCCAATATCACCACTAGACACAACCAGCGGTGTGTGTTTTTTAAACCCAGCAAGAAGTTAGTAAGAATGTGTGGCACTCACAGCTGGGAAGTAACTGGTGCCCAGTAATGTGGTTACCTGTACCAGAGAGGTTTGTTAAGTTTTTCTGGCCTGCTCATGATGATAATACAGTGTGTCAATTATGTGGTGTGCAATTAGTTTATCACACAACAGAGTTGACAGTAATGAGCGACATGAGTGCTCAGAATTTATGGCTGGAGTCCTATTGGTAGTTGCAAAGGTCTGCAGTGCTACCTTTCAATTATGTGATCAGTTGCCTCTCCTGGCAGCTCACTAATCAGCCGCAACAAGCTGTGGCAAGTTACACAAACCTTATCTAAATACCAATAGTATTCTGGCATAGGAGTAAAGGAATAAGTGCCTTTCAAAAAATCACATCCCAAGCTCTGCTAGAACTTGGATGAGTACTAAAAGAAAAACATTTGTACATTGCACATCATTTCTTGCCTTTTAGTTTAATTAGTTTCCAAAACTTCATTAATTATGTGAATAAAACCCCAACTCTGAAATTATTGAGATGGCAATGACTTTGAGAAATTGACTATTTCTATTCATAGTCCAGAAACGTACCATACCTCATCATACCATGTGCTTGATTGACTTGTTTTCACAAGCGATTTGCATGCTTGCTGTTCTGCAAGTGAAGGCTTAGAGACCCAGAAATGAAGCAATGTGTGGGCAGACATTTCAGGTAGTGTGAACTTATTCATATCTACTCAGAGTTTGACACCATGAAGTTCAGTAGGAATCCTTCCCTTGTGGAAGGACACAATCACCTGAGATAAACCCATGTTAAACAATGGAATGAAAGGGGGATAGAGTTGGTAACGACTGGCATTCAAGCAAGGGCAACCTTTACCTAATAACAGAAGATCCCTGATTGGTACTCAAATTTGATGTCAGGTTTTGCCCCTGCAAGTGGTTCAAGGTCTCCCTTGCTCAAAAGCCAATCATATCCAACTCTAGGGTGCAGTGCTCATCTCCATTTACAGCCAAAGAGCCAGTGCTGTCTGTGTTTGCTGTCTGTGTATACATGGCCATATGGCAGGCATGACTAGATCGCCCATGATGTAGGCTCCGCCCACGATGTAGGCTCTGCCCATGACATAGGCTCCGCCCATGACGTAGGCTCTGCCCACAGTGTGGTAGCGAAAATTTTTGCTGCCCACCACTGGATAAATCAAATTGTCAGACATATCAAAATGAATTGATGACACAGATAAATACAAGGCATTAATAGGAAGGTAACAGTAATGGCACAAGTAAATTATAAGAAAGTTGATTGTTCACATATCCTGGTTTCAGAGGACAATTTCACAGATGTCCAAATCACCCATTGGATTTTCTCCAAATCAAGTGGTGGTGATCTAAGACATTTGCATAGTACGGTATGTTCAGAGTAGAGTATTATTCCTAAATTTAATAATGTTTGTCCTGGAACCCTTAGCTACATAACCTGTTATATAGGGCTAAAGTATTTAGCCCAGAATCATTTTTTTTTCTGTCAATAGTGCAGAGATCTTCCTAATTTTCTACTTGATCTTTTAAACTAAAAATGTCTAGTACTGAACTCAGGTCATTTTGCATTTAAATAATGTATCCTCCAACCTCTGATCTATTGGCCCTTCAATTATTCATAGACTCTATACACAAAAGAACAACTCTTAAATGAATACTGAACAGTATACAGGGTCTGGTTTCAAATTTAAGTTTTGTTAAAAGTCCACATAGTCAAAGCAATGGTATTTCTGTTAGTAGTGTATGGATGTGAGAGCTGGACCAGAAGGAAAGCTGAGCACAAAAGAATAGACACCAGTGGCATAGCGTGGTGTGGGTGTGTCCAGGGTGACACTTTTTTGGGGTGGCAAAATTTCACAATAAATAGGACTTTGCTGTCCTGGGCCCTGCCCAGGGGGTGGCAAATTTAGCCTACACCCCAGGCAGCTGAAACCCACGCTACTCTACTGATAGACAACTTTGAAATGTGGTTTTGGAGGATAATTTTGAGAGTACCCTGGATAGCAAAGAGAACAACTAGGTCAATCTTAAAAGAAATCAGCCCCAACTGCTCCTTGGAAGGTCAAATATTGAAGATGAAGCTAAAGTACTTTGGACATCAAATGAGAAGAGAGGATTCACTTGAGAAAGCCTTGATGCTGGGAAAGGTTGAGGGCAAAAGAAGAAGGGGTGGCAGAGAATAAGATGGCTAGATGGTGTTGTTGTATGTAATGGGCACAGAGCTGGACGGGTTGAGGATGGTGGAGGAAAGGGGTGCCTGGTGTGTGATGGTTCATGGGTTCACAAAGTGTCGGACTTGACTATGCAACTGAACAACAACAACAACAACAACTTGGGAACAGTGACCACAACTCTAAAAAATTAAGAGTAGCAAATTGTTGAGAAAATCCAATCACATTTAATTTTAGAAAAATAAATTCCTCAAAAGTGTGGGGATTATTTTCAAGGACATTTAAGAAAGTCAGGAAAGTCTTGTCCCTTTAGTGAGCATTGATGTTATTTGAAACCTCTGTAATATAGAGATCCATAATATACATCAGAGATTAGAAAAAATATTGGGACTGGGGTGGCTCAGTGGTTAAGAACCGTGCCTTGTTAGCTGGAAGATTGGCAAGTCAGCAGTTCGAGATCCAGGTACTGCATGACAGATTGAGTGCCTGTCATTGTCCCAGCTCTTGGGAACATGAAAGGAGCCTCATTTGGGCATCCCCTGAGCAGTGTTTCAACCCAGAATAATTTCTGAAATGAAATTATTATATTATTAAAAAAATACAAAGCATTCCAAGAGGATGCCTTGAGTAGTTAAATACCAATGTTCAAGGAAGCCATAAAAAGAAATAAATGGCCATTGTCAAAATATTATTCTTGTTTGCATTACCAAATACAATTAGAGTTAGTGTGTGCTGACAAATCAGCTATGAGTTATGGTGAGCCTTTCTGGGGTTTTCTAGATAAGGTGGTTTTGCATTCCCTTCTTCTTGGGGCTACCCTGGAACTGTGCAGCTTTCCCAACACCACATAGAACAACTCTTCTCCCAGGAGGCACAATGAGGAATCAGATTACCAAGTTCTGGCATCACAGCCATATACCTGAACCAATGAGCTATCCAGACTATTATTACCAAATATGCATCAGTTTAAAACAACAATAGTGATGCCTGGGAAAACAAAACAAAAAACAGAGCAGTCACGCTTAATTCATCCTCTGGAGCATTCCCCACCCCCACCTCCCAACATGCTGGGTACTCATTTTATGACCTTGGAAGGCTGAGTCAATCTTGTCCTGGTCAGGATCAAACTCAAAACCTTTTGGTTGCAGTGCAGCAGTTTAACCCCTGCACCACCAGAGCTCTCTGAAGATGAAGCAAGAAAAGAGATAAATTGAGGAGCTGATTAATATAATGGCATTAAAAAAGCAACTACTGTACTACAAGGAGAAGGTGATGAAATGTTCGAAAAACAAGTTGCAAGAATTTCAAATAGACACGATGTAGTAGTAATGAGATATTTCTATATCCTGATATTTGTTGGGAGGCAAATTCTGCAAAATATGTCCCTTTCAAGAAATCATTGGCTTTTGCTGCTAATAATTTTCTCCTACAAAAAGTGGAAGAAGAAGCTAGATGATTAGCTATACTTGACTTTATTTGAACCAATCAAGATGGCTTGATGGGAGAAGGGGCATAAGGGGAACTCTGGGGGGAAGTGACCATGTTCCCTTTGAG
The DNA here is from genome assembly GCA_030440675.1 of Furcifer pardalis. Lineage (NCBI taxonomy): Eukaryota > Metazoa > Chordata > Lepidosauria > Squamata > Chamaeleonidae > Furcifer > Furcifer pardalis. The sequence goes on along the minus strand of CP126893.1, from coordinate 130,898,489 downwards.
TTCTTAATTTCAAAGGAAACAAAAGCAGAGTGTAGCCACACATGCATGCAGATTGATTGACTGATTGTTTAATTCGTATGCCGCCCACTGAGCATATGCCGACTCAGGGCGGCTCACAAAAATCACAGCATGCCAAACATTACAGTACAATACAATATAACAATACAATAAAATGTATCAATGCAATAAAAATATCAATGCAATACAATATAACAATACAATAAAATATAACAATACAATAAAATGTAACGGTGCAATAAAACACATACATTGACAGCTGTGGCAAAAGGGACCATCATCTCCTGAATCAGCCACCAGTCCTCCCCAGCTGTTCCTCTTTCCTCAGGCCGGGTGGGTTGGCTGGTTAATTGATTGATTGATAGCCTGCCCTATTGGCCAATAGCCCACTCGGAACAGTGGACAAACATAATAAAAACATAAAAATGCACTCATAGAATCAGGCTAAAATACATTGTAAAAAAAGAGAAAGATAAAATACATAACTATAAAATGCAAGATGTAAAATGAACCAAGTACAGTTGTACCTCGCTTAAAGAGCATAATGCGTTCCACAGGATTGCTCTTTAAGCGAGTTTGCTCTTTAAGCGAAACACCATTGTAAATGACCAATTGTGGGGGGAGGGGGACTGCAAACCCCGATTTATTTGTTAAGCGAGTTTTTGGTTGGTTTTATTTGTTAAGCGGAGCGAACATTCAGAGAAAATTCTGCTCTTTAAGCAAGTTACTCTTTAAGTGAGGCACTCTTTAAGCGAGGTTTGACTGTACTGTATAAAGCAATAAGATAAATTTTTATAAGCATCAGGAGGGGAGGGGAAAATATTATAAAATGCTTCCTTGAATAGTTTAGCCTTAATAGGCTAAATTGTGAAGGAAGAGAGGCAGATGTGATATGCTTTGACAAGGCATTCCAGATTATTGGAGCAACTGCTAAGAAGGCCTAGTCCAGTGGTGGTGAACCTATGGCACGTGTGCCAGAAGGGGCATCCAGAGCCCTTTATGTGGGGATGCAGACCTTGTGGGGCAAGCCCTGCCTCGCCCCACCCTGATGGCACCAATGGCAGCGCCACTTCCACGCCCACCTCTCTCCCTCCACCAGTGTTGGGCTCCAAAAAATTTTACTACCACACTGTGGGCATGGTATGGTGAGCGTAGCCAGGGGGAAAGCTCTGTGTTGCACCGAAATTAGGACTACTTTATTTCAAAACTTGGATGGGGAGGGCCAGCCAGTATTTCTGCTACCGGTTCTGTCGAACTGGTGTGAACCTGCTGATGCCCACCAATGCCTTCCACCAATGGGGAGGCAAGAGCGGAGGCTCGCCACATGCCCTATAGGCAGAAATGCCACCCAGGAGGCAGCAGCAGTGGCAGAGATGGGAGATGGTGCAGGGTGAGTTGGTGGCAAGCAGAGGGATGGAGGGGCCAAGCAGGGTTTGGACACTCGGCCTCTAAAAAGTTCACCATCACTGGCCTAGTCTCTTGTTGCAACCTTCCAATCCTCTTGCTTGGTGCAGATCTGCAACTCCAATGCTGGTATAAATGAATGAGCTGGGCTGAATTTTGTCAGAAAAGATGCTCATCAGGTAACAAGTATCTGAGGCTCTTGTGTTCTCACTAAATCTAAACTATAGCACAGACCCTGTTGTCAAGGAAGACTTTGGGAAGGACATTGGCTTAAAATTGATTATTTGTCTGGCTGCACTTAAGCTACTTGTTAGGGGAATAGACTGTCAGTCTTCCTGTCCTCATTCATAATAAGTAGTATATGACAAATGTTTCTTCTCATTAGCTGAAAGCCACCATTATCCCTCACAATGCCTGTCAAGACAGGAAGTCACGCTTCACTTTTTGTCAGAAGATGGCCTGCTTTTAAAAAATGAATTGTCCGTGTTCCTCTGAAAAGCTGAAGTCACCCTGCCAAAAAATCAAACCCAACCATTTGATGTTAGCAAAAGTGCTTCATTGAAACACACACAAAAGGGCATAATTTGTGAATGTTTTCCAAAAATCGTCTACTGTCAGGTCAAGCCTCCTACCTTTAATTTTGAATCAGTGTCTGAGGTGTGAAATTTGTAATGTTTTCCCCCCATGACAGGTCAGGAATAGAGCTTGCTGCCTCTTTGCCAAAGCTGATCATTTCAGCAGGATACTACTAGAATTTGCTGAGGCTGCTCCAGCAGAATCAAGCTTTAGGGCAAACCTGCTATTTCTGCTGGCATCTGAAAAGTTATCATTATCTCAACTGGAACCAAACAACACCTTTCTTTACCCTGACCTGGTCAAGAACTATGAGTAAGGAACTTGAGCAATGGAATGGAGAAAAGATACACATAAACAGCTCTGCATTGCTTATGAAAGGAGAGAATTGGGTTTCTGACATTGGTTTTCCACAATACAAAAAGTGCATTACTTAGCTGGCATCCCTCCACCAAAATTCGAGAAAGTGCTGCTCAGAAAGAGTGGGTCAAAGCAAGATCCTTGGAAACACACCTGCTATTTGATCACCAACCACCAAAGCAGAGACTGAAATCAAGGCAGAGCTTCCTCACAACTTCTGCCCTCTCCGAACAACCAGCCCCCACAGACCACTTTAGAACTATGGAAGGCAAGCAAGGAGCTACCAGATAGCTGGGCAGAACCACAAGAACAACCGCGGCCTGTGTAAAAAGCTTTAAATAGACTGTGTGCAGGGGTAGGAAGATCAAGGGCTAATCAGAAAAAGTGGGGTTTCCCTGTAGATGACAACCTGTGTGAATGTGGAGAAGTGCAAACTATCTCCCATATGATACAATGCACACAATGCCCCTCAAAGTGCACTGAGGAGGACCTTATGTTGGCAAGAGGAAATGCTGTTGTGTTGGGTGGATGCCATCTAGTCTTTTAAAATTCTATTTTGTTTTAGAAGTATTAAGTTTAGCTTTGTATGTTATTATATGCTGGTGGTGCATCTGACACGAATAAGGAAAGAGTGGTTTTGGAATGTTAAATAGAATTAATCACTATTGACTGAAGTAAGAAATACAGTAATTCTAACTTTCTCACACTAGGTCGTACGAAAAGAACTGCAAAATGAACTCACCAAAAGGTGGCTTCATTTTGACAGTTTCATGTCTGGCCTAGACATGGAAGAAGATCAAGGCAATGCATTTTTATTCAGCTGTTTAATAGGTTCTTCTGAGGACACACACTCATGTTTGAAATTTATTATAAATACAATAAAACCTCACATAAAGAGCATCTCGCTTAGAGACTAACTCACTTAAAGAGCAGAATTTGATCTGAATGGTCGCCTCACTTAACAACTAAAACCAACCAAAAACTCACTTAACAACTAAATTGGGGTTCACAAGCCCTCCCTCTCTGCCAGAAGTCACAATTGGTGTTTCGCTTAAAGTGCAAGGAAGCATCAGAACAGCCAAAGTGAAAGGAAAGGAGTGGAAATGGAAGTAAATTTAAACCATCATGCATATCCAAAACCAAGGGACAGTGATACAGTTGTTAGGGCCTTGTGAACTTTAAAGCTGGTCTGTCTCTGCTTGTAGATTTTATGGTTTAATTTATGTATCATCTTTGCTTGGATATTGCACTAGACTGGGACTAGGAGACCAGGATTCAAATTTTTACCCAACTACAGAAAATTACTTTAATGTGACATCTCACATACCTTGAAAATCCTATTAAGCATCAGTGACTTAACAGCATCTAACAATGGCAACTTGAACCCTATGCCTTTTTTCTCTGTTCTTCGTTGTATCCATATTTATGTTTCTTTGAGCAACTCCATGCTCATTTTACTTGACTCTCTCAAATTCCAGAAATTTATATAGATACAGAGCTACAGCTCAGCAGTAAGGCTAGGGAGTTACACAAATGAAAGATATGTACTGAAATATTCACCACAAGTTAGGTGTATTTTTCATTTTATGAACTCCAACCATCAGCCTGGTACTTGAAGTTAAAGGGAGCCAGCAGCTACATTCTGAGCAAATAAGACCAGCAGCCATATATCAGACCAGAGGTGTCTTTAGTCTACTTTCCCGTTAACATCGTGACCATCCAGCTTTCCATGAAAAGCCCACAAATACAACATGAAGGCAGCAGCACCCTTCTCCATCTTAGCCATTGACTGTCAGGTCACACATTAAAGGAAATACATAGATCCTCCTTTTAAAGTGTGGCCACTCAATCTGTCAGTGCTACGCACCTGAGACATCAAGCTTGCAAACAGAATTGTGCTGCTCCCCTAGAGACCACTTACGAATCAAAAGCAGACAAATTTGTAAAATGTGTACTGAGGCTAACATGTTGCCAATTGGAGTCCAATAACAGGATTAGAATAAACAGGCAGCCTTTGGTCTTTTAGGGGGCATTGATTCTAGATATGCAATCAGAGTTTCTCTAGTGTATACTGTCTCAGATACTGGAGGTGATATGCAGCCATAGTAATTAGTAGCCAATGATAGTCCAAGCCTCCAAGGGCTTATATAATCTATTGTCAATATTGGTTCAAGTTGAGCTGACAGTTTCGGTGGTATTTAATTTCACAGTTTTAACTAAGTGCTGTGTGCAGAAATGTTTCCATTGATCTTTCCCACAGGTCAACAAACTTGGCTCTCCAGGTGTTCTTGTACTTCAGTTCCCAGAAGCTCAAGTCAGTACACTGGCTGATCAGGGCTTCTGGGAATTGAAATCCATGAACATCTGGAGAGCCAAGTTTGCTGACCCCTGATCTATTCTGAATCTTCTACCATTCAGGTATAATACCAGACCCTAGCTTCTTGTAAAATGGAAGGTTGATTAATCCCATCAATCCACTTTTAGAAACAGGCTTTACGTTGGCAACTCTCCACTCTTCTGGTTCAGAAGCTGATGTTTTATATATTTTAGTTAAAAGAGCACTGTAGTGTTGTTGACTCTTTTTGTATAAACCTTTGTTAGGGGACTACCAGGCCTTCTAAGTGTGATTGGACTCCAAATGACAAAAGTCATAGCTAGCCCTAGATCAGGGGTTCCCAACCTATGGACCGTGGGCCAGATCTGGCGTGTGGTATCATTTCACGTGGCCCCCATCCCTTCCATCACACCCAGAAGTGCCATGTGTCGTTTCTTTTTAATTTATTTATTTATTTGTATTTAATACCCCGCAAAATCCCTACCCACACAGCACACAGATATACTGGATATGGATGGGTAGGGACTTACAGGCCACCCCCCTGTAAACAGCATTTCAAAGCTGTTTACATGAAAAAGGAACCATACATGGTACAGCTTCTGGCAGCGCTGGCGCCAGGAGCGAGGGCAGCAGGCCACATGAAATGGCATCAGGGGGGAAGAACTGTTGGGCTCCTAGCCTTGTCTCACCCAACCCCTCCCCCACAGGACCCAACCCCCCCCCCCCCGCCCCACCAAGGAAGGGCTAGCAAGCCTTACTCACTATTTCCCTGAGCAGGCAATTCAGCTCAGTCAGGAAGGGAGGTCCGAAGCCGCCTTTGAGGGTTGGCATCTCCCTCCCTCCTTCCAAGGAGAAACAAAATGGCCACACCTTTGAAGCTGTTGGGGCAAGATGGCTGTCTCAAAATGGCCACCCCCATCATGCAAGCAGGGCAAAATGGCTGTCCTGCCCTCAGCTGTCTGAGAGTGCATGATCCCCAGCTTGAAAAGGTTGAGAACCTCTGCCCTAGATGGAAGCATGTATGATCATCACTGACCTAGGTCTGTACCACAGAGATTATGACACCAAGTTAATACTCTACTCTTAATATGGCTTTAAATAAATGCATCTTCATCTAGTGTGCAAACAAAACATAATGTCCAAGTTCTCTCTAATTGTAGTTCCAGGCTTTTGGGACTTTCCTGTTTGCACCCACCTAAACTCTGGAGTCAGTGCCCAGACTGATGGGGAGTTCTGCAGAACTCAAAAACTACCCTATTTTTAAATATTTTAATGATCTCATAAATGTATTAACAATGCTTGGTTTTTAGATTTTACAAAAAGATGGGAAGATATCTTGCTTTTCAACTCATATTACTTATGTGTAAAGTAAAGGTCACCTTTGCTCGAAAGCCAGTCGTATCTGACTCTAAGGTTCAGTGCTCATCTCTATTTCATAACTGAAGAGCCAGCGCTGTCTGCTTCTGCAGACGTTTTCATGGTTGTGTGGCAGTCATGACTAGATACCGGAGTGCACAGAACACTGTTTACCTTCATACTGAAGTGGTCAGATTTTTGGGTTGCAGGTACCATAATTCTCTAATCTGAGAGTTCTGTCTAACTCATAGATATCTTGCAAACATGCAAATATGATGCATTTCCTGTTCGGAAAGAATACTCACAAGTAACACCAGGGGACAGGAAGTTTAGATTGAACTGGACCTCAAACTTTTCTAATTTAGGCCCTTTTTTCACATGCACCGTATCTAAGTGTTTGTAAAATGTTTGTAAAATAGGTAGAACTCCCAGAATATAGAATCATGGTATTTCTAGTCCAGAGAATTAAATCTAAAACCACCCAACTGCTACTCCAAACTAGAGTAGATCCATAAGGTGACTTGCTGATTGCTGAGCCAACATTTACCTAAATTTCACTGAGACCAGGTATTTACGCTGTTTCAGACTGCCAGCTGGCTTCTGCCCTTAATTTCTACAGCAAAGAAAGACTTTCAAGGCTACGGCTATTCTTCATGCAATTGGCTCGGACTGTGCTTCCCCACTATAATTTTCAGGCATAACAAACTGAGGTCAGCTGCAAAGGTAATGATGGACTAGCACAGGAGTTCTCTACCTTTGTAAGCCTGGGGCCGGGTCACGTTCCCTCAGACAGCTTAGGGGGCTGGACGGCCATTTTGCCCTTCCTCCACCACATGAGACTTGTGGAGGCAGTGTGGGGCCACATGAAATGGTGCTCTGGGCCGCATCCAGCCCACAGGCTGCAGGTTGAGAATCCCTGGACTAGCAGTTAAGTAAATGGATGAGGGGGGTCACAATAGTAAAATGGATTCATGGGTGCAAAAGCACTATAATTCTCTGCTGTGCTTTGGAACTTGGTCTGCATTCATCGATAAAGAGGTGTGCTTAGAATCTAAGAAGATGACCTCTGTGGTCTGATTAATAGATTTGCTGCAGCCCATACGATCAACTTGACAGAAAATAACTCCGGGCCAAAGAGACTAAGAAGGGTCAGAGCTAGCTGTCATTATCCTTTAGCCCAGCATCACTCCTAATAACAAGAAATTAAGCTATCATTCTTATGGCAGTACACAAGTCTCTGTCACTCTGATCTCTTTTGTCTTCATAAAGGTAGAAGTCTACCTTGTTTGAAAGCCAGTCATGTCTTTCTGGGGTGGGGGTGGGGGGGGTGGTATTAAAAAGTAGAGACATCACCCTGCCAACAAAAGTCCGCATAGTCAAAACAATGGTATTCCTAGTAGTAATGCTTAGTTGTGAGAGCTGGACCGTAAGGAAGGCTGACTGCAGAATAGACACCTTTGAAATGTGGTGCTGGAGGAGGATCTTGAGAGTCCCCTGGACTGCAAAGAGAGCAAATCAGTCAATCCTAAAGGAAATAAATCCTGACTGCTCCTTGGAAGGACAAATACTGAAGCTGAAACTTTGGTCACCAAATGAGAAAAGAGGATTCGCTGGAGAAGGCCCTGATGCTGGGAAAGTTCAAAGGCAAAAGGAGAAAGGAGTGGCAGAGGATGAGATAGCTAGATGGCATCGTTGACACAGTGGGTGTAGATCTGTGCAAGCTACGGAGAATGGCAGAGGAGAGAGGAGCCTGGTGTGCTGTGGTCTATGGGGTAGCAAAGGGTCAGACTCGACTGTGTGACTGAACAAGGGGGTAGTGCTCATGTCCATTTACAGCCAAAGAGCCAGCACTGCCTGTGTCTGCAGATATTTCCATGGTCATGTGGCAGATATAACTAGACACTGGAACACATGAATGCTGTTACCTTTCCCACTGAGGCAGTACCTATTTATCTGCTTGCAATTTCTTGCTTTTGAGCAGCTAGGTTGGCAGGAGCTGGGACAGATAATGGGAGCCCACTCTGTCATGCAGCATTTGGGTCTTGAACTGCTGACCTTCCAGTCATCAAGCTCAGTGTCTAAACCACTAAGCCACCGTGAGCTACCCTCTAAGGGTCTAAGAGAAAAATATATCTAAAAATCATGCCTAAATCTTACAGCTAAATTTAAAAATGATATGATTTCCATGCATATACAGTTGTACCTCGCTTAAAGAGCATAATGCGTTCCACAGGATTGCTCTTTAAGCGAGTTTGCTCTTTAAGAGAAACAACCATCGAAAGTGACCAACTGTGAGGGGGATTGCGAACCCCAATTTATTTGTTAAGTGAGTTTTTGGTTGGTTTTATTTGTTAAGTGAAGCGAACATTCAGAGAAAATTCTGCTCTTTAAGCGAGTTACTCTTTAAGCGAAATGCTCTTTATGTGAGGTTTGACTGTATATGTATGCTGTGTAGATGTGTACCCAAATAACCATACAGTGGAACCTTGTATAACAAATACTTCATACAATGAAAAAATTGTACAATGAAGATAATTTGGAAAAAAAAATGTTGCCTCATACGATTTTTTCCATAGAGATTTTCATTGTACAATGCATCCCATGGAGATTTTTGTTGTATCATAAAACGAGGGGGAAAAAAACATAACGAAGTGCCTTGTGGAACCAATTATTTTCGTTATATGAGGTCCTACCGTATATTGATATAGATACTGTACATAAATAAGTACATGCTCTCAAGTCAATTCTAACTTATGCACACCTTTCCAGGATTTTCTAGATAGAAAATATACAGAAGAGGTTTATTATTTCTTTCTCCTAGGGTTGCCCTGGGAATGTACAGCTCACCCACGACTACACTAAGGTTCTTCTCCCAAGAGGGAGGAATACATTCTGCAGCCAGATATTTAAACTGAGTTCTCGATATATAGCAGTTTCTTAATTATTTAGCTTTTGTCAGTGATAAAGATACACCAGAAATATATGGCTGGAATTTCCAGTAATCAAACTGTCACAATTATTTATTGTTTCTCCAATTCAAGCAAAACCACATGTCAATATTGATGGACAGGAAACAGAAATTGCCAATGCCATCAGCATTTGGCAATGTATGTTAGTTTGTACCTGGATTTCAAATATAATTTCTGAAAAGATTTGACAGGAAAAATCCCATATGAAACATCTGAATAAAAATTCATTTCTGGTCTGGCTGAAGTACTTAATTTGTCCTCATTTTATCTAAGCTAAACCACACTTCTGCATCATGCCACTGAATAAGAATAGCTAATGGGGAATGTCTGAAACCAGCAGTTTCACTCTGTTTCTGCTTATGGGCTTCTCTGGCATCTAGTTAGCTACTGTAGTGGACAGAATGCTAAACTAGGTGGTCCTTATTGGTCTAACTCTAAACGCTAAACCAGGGGTGCCCAAACTAAGGCCTGGGGGCCAGATGTGGTCCCAATGCCAATTCATCCGGCCCACGAAGCCCTCATTGCTCCTGGAAGTGGAAGTAAAACACGCCCACACAGGCGCATTTTACTTCTGCTTCCAGGAGTGATGAGCGCTTTGTGGGCTGGATGAATTGGCATTGGGGACCACCTCTAGCCCCCAGGCCTTAGTGACTGGCTCCCTGAACCACATGATCGGCCCACAGCCCAAAAAGTTTGGGCACCTCCTGTGATAAACCAACAAAGATTTTTATGTCTGTTTGTTTTCTTATTCCAATTTGTATCATTGCCCAACTCCAAAGACTCTGGGTGGCTCACAGAAAAGACAAGTAACAATTTAAAACAATAAAAGCCCCATTAAATGCATTAAACAAAAACGAAATAGGTTACAAGGTTAAAAATTAAAAGAGAGAGAGAATTTCACTGAGTTAGCAGGTGGTCTGGGGCCACTGCCCCATTGTTGCCCCATACCTGCTCTGCCAGCCATGTCTTTAACCCTATCCTGAAGGGCAGCAGCTCCGTCTGTAGATGCAGCTCAATTGGCAGGAGTTTCCATAGAGTCAGAGCAGACACAGAGAAGGCCCTCCTTCTGGTGCTAGAGAGATGTGCTTCTCTAACTGATGGCACAACCAGAGAGCCTCTCTGGTCCGCTCTGGTAGATGTTCTTGGGGTGACGCGGTCTCTTAAGTATCCTGGCCCACTACCATGTAGGGCTTTAAAGGTAATTAACAGCACCTTGAATTGCACCCAGAGGCAAACTGGCAACCAGTGCAGCTCCCAGTGCAGTGGCAAGGCATGGGCATAACACGCGTGCCCCAACTCCACCCGAGCTGCTGCATTCTGGACCAGTTGTAGCCTCTGAATGGTCATCAAGGGCAGAACCCCATGTAGAGCGCATTACAAGTCGAGTCTGGAGGTGACCAGAGTGTGCGTGACCATGAGCAAGGAGTCCTGAACTAGGAGCGGGGATAAGTGGCATATCACACAAAGCTGTGCAAAAGCCCTCCTGGCCACGACTGCCACCTACTCTTCAAGCAAAAGTCATGAGTTCAGGAGGACCCCCAGATTACACACTGGGTCTGTTTGGGTCTTGCTGGGATTCAGTTGTAGCCCGTTGTACCCCATCCAGACCCTAACAGCCTCCGGACACCTGGATAGGACTTCGATTGCATCGCTTGGATCACCACGGGCCGAGATGTATAGCTGAGTATCATCTGCATATTGATGATACCTCACCCCGTGGGAACAGATGATCTCACCCAGAGGCTTCATGTAGATATTAAATAGGAGACTCGAGAGCACTGAACCCTGAGGCACCCCATATTGGAGGGGCCTCAGGCTGGACCTCTCGCTCTCCATCCACACCGACTGGGCCTGGCACTTCAGAAATGAGGAAAACCAGGACCACACAGTGCCCTGGATCCCCAATCCTCGGAGCCATTCCAGAAGGATACCGTGGTTAAGAAGAGCAAGGACGGAGGTATGACCTCCATCCCGCTCTCACCAGAGATCATCCACCAGCATTACCAATGCAGTCTCAGTACCATATCCGGGCCTGAATCCTGACTGAAAAGGGTCCAGATAATCTGCTTCATCCAGGACCTCCTGTAACTGCCGTGCCATTGCCTTATCCAAAACCTTCCCTAAAAAAGGGATGGTTGGATACAGGCTGGTTGTTGGCAAGTACAGTAGGTCAAATGATGGTTTTTTTCAGGAGGGGGCGCACCAAAGCATGCTTTAATGCTACTGGGAAACCCCCTCCTGCAAAGAAGAGTTCACAATTGCTCTGACTTAACTGCCTGCCACTGCCTTTGTAGTTTTAACTAACCAGGCAGGGTATGGATCTAATGCGCAAGCAGTGGCATGAACAGATCCCAGGAGCCTGACCACTTCCTCAGGGACAACTGGATTGAACAGATCCCAGATGTTCCTTTTTTCAGTATTCTGCTGAATACCACAATGGTACTCATTTAGGTTGAAGCTTGCTGAACCAAGAGTTCAGGGATAACTGATGTGTGGCAATGAAAATAAAGAGTCTTGCTTAAAAAGCTTAAAGCAGTGGTTCTCAATGTGGAACCCATCCCCCACAGGGAAACCTCAATTCCCAGAAGTCTAAGTCAGTACATTGGCTGATCAGTGCTTTGGGGAATTGACTTAGGCTTCTGGGAATTGAAGTCCAAAAGCCAAAGGTTGGGAAACACTAGCTTAAAGGTTAACACAGAGGTGGACAACCATGGTCTTCTTGCTGTTTGTCGAGCTGCAGCTTCTCTCTATTCTTTATCCAAATAGCTGATGATGAAAGATCATAGAAGTCAGCCAACATCTGGAAGGGCACAAGTGTCTGCCCCTGAGCTATAGGAACCTTGTGGAAGTTAAAGCTGTACTTTCACCTAGCCTAGGACTGCCTGGTTACAGGAGCCTGCCCAAGACAGATAAATGTTTTTCTCACCACTAGATCCAACAGCCAGCCAAACTGCAGATGGAAAGCTGGGGCCCTGCCCACTAGCAGCTCCCATGCTGCTGTTTTGGAGCTCCACCATTGTGCATTAACCAGCTAGTCTGCCCACCCTTTATTGTCTGAGCAGCTTTGATTGGGGTCACCACCCGAAGCAGATTGCTAGATTACATTTTTGGTAAACCAAATAAAAATGTGCAGGACAATTCGACAGCTCTGTCAATGTTTGTAATGGAAAATCAAAGCTGGGTGATGTTAACAGCAAAAACAAAAACCTTGGTTGGCATGGGCTGGTGAGACTGGCGTCCCTGTCTGACCCACACGGGTTCCTCAGTCAAGACAGCAGGCTGTTGCTGCTGCTAATGCTGCAGCTAAATAAGAAATTCAGGTAGGATAGGTTTAGCTTCACTCCAGTATTCTGGCACCAGGCCATTTTCTGTTTCCCACACCCTTACCAAAGGTTTCTTCTCTGCACTGCAGAACCAGCACATAGAACTTGTTTTGCATTCTCCGGAAGAGGAAGCAGACATTACATGCTCAATTTCAAGGTAAAGGGGCAGGATTTAATGTTACACTAGACACAGAACTATGGATTCTCAAGGGGAATTGAGACTAAAATATTTAGCTGGAAATCATTTCCAAAATGGAATTGTAGCCCCTTCTGAAAATTTCCCCTACCCACTGGGCTCAACCAAATAGACCACAGGGGTTACATTAGCAGGATGTATCAACGGTTACCAATAATTTCTTTCTGATAAACTGAATCCAATCAAATCTGGGCCATCTGTGAAGGTGTGCTGTTGTCTGGTTCAATAGTGCAGTGTTTCCCATTTCTAATAATAATATTTTTGTGTCAGAGGGTACTCTGGGTTGAAAGGATTTTTGCTGGAGAAGCTCCACCCAGGAAGCTCCTTTAATGTTCCCAAGTGCCAGTGGTGGGCAGCAAAAATTTTCACTACCACATTGTGGGCGATCTAGTCATGTCTGCCATATGGCTATGTATACATCTGCAAACACATGCAGCACTGGCTCTTTGGCTGTAAATGAAGATGAGCACTGCAGCCTAGAGTCAGATATGACTGGCTTTTGAGCAAGGGAGACCTTGAACCACTTACAGGGACAAAAGCTGATGAGGCAGGGCAGGGAGGTGGGTGTGGCCACCCAATTTCGCCACTCCCCTGCCCAGAGACCACCCAATTTTGCTACCCCCCTCCCGGGGTGTGTGTGCAAACCTGTTGCTGCCTACCACTGATTGAAGCCCTCGGGTATCGAAGCCCAACTTTCCAGTCTCCAAGATCAGCATTTTAACCACTAAGCTACTAAATAATTAATTACTTAGCAACTGAACCCTCATTCTTTATGACACTAAAGCTGCATGCCTATCATTTATGGGAGAGAAGACAGAACATAAAACAAATCAACCCTGAAAGAGCTGACTTGTTGGGAACAGAAGGGGACTTCTAATTATAAGCAGTGGAAGCTTGCCCTATCAAAAATTATGTAATTATAATTATAGAATTTTTATAGGGGCTAGCTTCTACTACTTGTTGAGGCTTTGTCTCTTTCCAAAAGTTTTCTTTACTTTCCCCACAGAAGCTCCACTTGGTTTGCCATTTTTGTTGTCCTAAGAATGGTTCTTTCCAATCTGGAGGGCAGGATAAAAATAATTGCCTCTAAATTGCTTGTCTTGTTCTCTTGCAGTGGCCAGTGCTATGAGGGGAGGACCTAGATGGAGCGGGCAAAGATACAGGCATCAATGATAGTAACTAGAGACAGAGGGTTCACTGGCTGATTCTTACTGGAGGAAATATCAAGATCCGAAACCGGTACTCATTAATTTCAACCCACACAGCACAGCTTTGACCCATACTTCATAGCATAGAATATGAGGAAATCAGGCCCAAAGCATGAAAGAAGAGGTTATCTGGAAACCTTTGGGCATTATTTCTCTGCTAAATTACTGGGTAGTTCCCTTTTTACAAAGTGCAGCCAAACTAGCTGCACAAGAAAGAAACTTTGGTTATATGACTAGATCTGCATTTGCTTAGAACAGAGATGTAGAGGAGTGTTAGAAGTATTATAAGAAAAGGATTTAGCTGTGTGTGCAGTGGTGGGCATGGGCCGGTTCGGACCGGTTTGGTAGAACCGGTAGTAACAATCCCGGGTGGTCTCCCAAGGGGGTAGTAACCCTCCCTGGAGACCACCCAGGGTGGTTACCTTTTTTTTGAGGCGACTGGTTCGGTTGCCTCTCCAGCTGCCATTCATTGTAGCCCAAAATGGCTGCTGGTGAGTGCGCAAGTGTTAAAATACCAATTGATGCATGCATGCCTCCAGTACTCAGCGTGCATGCGTCAACTGGTATTTTAATGCATGTGCATTCACCAGCAGCCATTTTTGGGCTGCAGTCAAGGGCGCAGGGGCTGGCTATTGAGGCCCTTAGCGGCCTTTTTGGAGGTGCAGAAGTGGTGGCCTTCGTTCGAGTCGCCCCATGCCATGCTGCCATACCATGCCTCCATCCTGCACAACCACACTGCCGGCCCTGTGCTGCCACCACTCACCACCACCCACTGCTGACCACCGCTGCTCACCCCTCACCGTCACCAAGGGGCTCTTACATGTTTTTATGTGTATTTTAATGTGTATTTATGTTTTCATGTCTATTTAATATGTATTTTAATGTGTTTTTTATGTGTATTTTTATGTGTATTGTATTTTTATGTATTTTTTTTTTACTTTGGCTCCGTCCATGTCAATGGCTCCGCCCATGATGTCCTGACGTTGGTTACACCATGACGTTGTCTCCGCCCATGACCTTGGCTCCACCCACAGTGTGGTAGTAAAAATTTTGGCTGCCCATCACTATGTGTGTGTGTGTGTGGGGGGGGAGACCTTCTTCAGCTGTGAAGAGAAAAAAATGCTGGGCTTATGCTTTAAAAAGAGAAAGGGAAAAAACACAGATGAAATGTCATTGTGACCAGAGAAGAACTGGATTGTTTTGGTTGGTGGTTGTGAGAGAGCTATAAAGGAGGGTGAGAAAAAGGAGAAGTTGGACATTGGGGTTGGCAGCTTACCCATTTGTGCCTGGATGCATACTGGTACTCTGGTTTTTCTTCCTGCCTGCATGAGTTTCCTTTGTTTGTTTTAAGCCATTTCCCAGATTTCAAAGCTTTTAGCTACTAGCAAAAAGCAAACAAACAAATAAAAAAACCCCCCAAAACTCAAAGCAAATCCTTTCAAACACAGAGCTCATTGGAAAGCCTACTCTGTAACATTGCTGCCATGGTCTTCTCTGCCACCAGATGTTAGAACCACTGGCGTAGTGTGGTGGGGCAAGGGGGCAGCCCGCCCAGGCAGCACTTTCCAGGGGGCAGGGTCAAGGAAAGCTGCTGCATCCCTGGGAAAGGTGGAGGAGGAGGCTGGCATGACAGGTGCTTGAGCTCCTCCCTGAAGAAAGGCCAGAGTCGCTACTGTCTTTGTTCTTGATGGGCAACATGCAACGTCATGCAGAGCTAGACCTCCACACATTACCCCAGCAGAGGGGCCCATAAAACTGCTCCACCAGGTGCTCCCCCCTGGATGGAAAGGTGCCGTCCCCCCCCCACCCCTTTTAAAAGCACAAGAGAGCCAGACCCCTCCTGGCCAAGAACACTGAGCACCGTTGGCTACTATTCCAAAAAAATCAGCTATTCAGAATTTGTGAGCATGCCCCCATCTTTATCATTATCCCCTTGTTTGCTTGCTGTGGTTGTTGTGTCACTAAAACACACACATCCACCTCTGCAATGGTTAAATGTCTCAGCTTGCATTTAAGATATATGAACAGAATTCAAATAACAGTGATGTAATCAAACTGTAAAAGCAGATAAATCAGAAAATGGAATGCATTAGTAATAAGTCACAGACTCTGATGTAAAACATGCTGGTGCTTTATGTTATTTCAAACAATATTTTCCATTAAATGAGCCTCGCGCATAACCACATATGTATAGCATTACCCTTCTGAATGTTACAGAGCATTGCTGATAAGCTCTACTTTGTGACTCTCCTCAAATGAGAAATGATAATTACAGATGCAAAGGAGGAAGATGTTTTTTATCTACCCATGATAGGATACTATCTTAAACATTTGTAATTCAAATTAACCTTGGACAGAAATATTGGGAGTCACAACCAGGAATAACACATATTTTAAGGTAAAAGGGCATACTAATTAAATAAATATACATGAGGCCCTGGAGCAATTTGCAATAAAGTATTTGGAATACATCCAACAGATTTGAAAACAAAATCCATGAGGCAAACACTCCATGCTATGATTGCTTCATGCAGAAAAATTGATTGAAACTAAGGTGATTACTATAATTTTTGCAAACTGTAGATTTTATTCACATTTCCCCCAACCAGCCCTGTAGATAAAGGGCAAGGATCCAAGCAAGGCACAACAACACTCCACAGCAGGGATTCTCAAGCAGCCCATGGCACCATTTCATGTGGCCCACCACCACACCATGTGGTGGAGGAAGGGCAAAATGGCCATCCAGCCCCCAAAGCTATCTGAGGTAGCATGACTCAACCCCCAGTTTAAAAAGGTTGATAACTCCTGGTCCACAGGAACCAGGCAAAAAGTCTTCAGAATCAGTGGCAGGACAAGAGATTTAAAAGCCAACCCCCCCCCCCCACATGACCTTGTGTACTAAGACAGCTTTGGATGAGAAAAAAAAAGTTCTTATATTGTCCAGCTTCCCAGGGCTTCCAGACAGAGCCTATCATGGTCCAGAACCTTCCCTAGGGCTCTCAGCTGGGGCCTAGCAGCTGCAACAGGCTGAGGGTCCAACCCTCCAAGCACTAGAGCTGCCTTCCAGGTTGGGGGTCCAATCTTGCAAGCATTAAAGCTGCCTCTGAGGAACTCATCCTGCAAATATGAGAGCTGCCTCAAATCCTGACAGTCTTTTTCAACAGATCCAAATGAATAGGTGATGAACTGCTGATACATTTACTCCAGGTGAACCATAGCAGATGTTGGCAGGAGATATAGCAGATTCTTAATAAGAATCAGTACATCACAGTAGAGTAGTTCCATTGGCTCAAATGGGCCTGCTAACTGTGACTTAGTAAGCTGCAGTCAGAGTAATCCCATTTGAATAAATGGAACTTAAAGAGATGGATTCACCAAATCCTCATTGATCCACTAGAATATTCTAGTCCAATTCATTCAAGTTGGACAGACGTAGCTCTTGTGTACCTCCTCATCAGGACTCAGAAGTAACTAAGTGCAAGTAATGTTATCTTAAATTGTTTAGTTTTGTCTCACATGTAACTAATAACTAATTACTTTTTGATGCAATAAGTAACCTCTTAGTTACTTTGATGCAACGAGCACATTGTAGTTACTTCCAAAAGTTACAATTAAAAGACATTCTAATGCATTTTAGAGGTATTTTGACAAGATTTTTTTTGCAGGTTTCATGCTGTTCTTTTAAGACAAACATTGTTTAGTTATATCTTTTGTATTTTTATAGGTATTTCCAAAGTGCAGAACAGAATTAGCCATCAGAGAAAACTAGATAATGAGATAAAGAGAGGAAAATATACTAAAGCAAAATGTACTAAAGCAGAAGGAAACAAAGTCAAGCAGCTCTGCAGAATCAACTGTCAGAAATAGGTGAAGAGAACTAGTCTTCTTGAAGTATTTGCTATGACAGCTGAGACAGAACTGAGAAAGAATAACAGAAGCTAGGTCCTTTGATAGCATGCATACTGGATAAATGGTGAAGAATTCCTGTTCCCAAACTCTCCGGTTGTAGAATGTTCACCAATCACATTTACCAAAATCCTATTGTGAAATTCCATGCACATCAAAGCAATTTCTTCTTCTTCCATATCTGAATCCAAACATTGGTGACTATCACAGCGCTCAGCCACGAAGGCTTTCCTGAGAATATAACGCAGTGGCCTTTCATCTGCCTTCCGCATCACAGTATGACACCCGTACCACTGATCCAGTTCTGCGAATCACTTTCTGATCCTGAACCCTTTTGATACATAAAGACCTCATCAGCCCCAGGCCAGTATTGATGAAGCTGCTGCCCTCCATCAAGATGGATTCAATGCGGATTTAATCCACTTGAGGACCATCACCCTTCCCTGTGGAATTCACCACCCAAGGCCGTTAGTCCTCAGGGTTGTCAAGTTAGTTAACCACTGTCTGACACTCGGCGTTGAGTCGTTGGCAGTACATATTCTATTACCATAGCAGAATAACCTGGCCATACAAAATCAAAGCAGTTGTACAAGTGCTTTTCACATGAAGCTACCTATCTATGTGGACATAGTGCAACCAAATGTGGAACTATAATTGTACAATCTTCGTGTCTGCACAATAGAGAATTGCAAGTGTTCTTTGCTTGTGTGATTTCCAGTCTGTGATGAACAGTATCATTATCCATTATTGTCTTCTCATATAAAGCTATTATTATGAAATAAAATTCTCGCAACAGTTAATTATATGTGCATTTAGATAGATGAGATGAATTTCTGTTAGATGCCACATATCTACTTAAGTATCCATTTAGCTTTTGATATTCTGGTGTATTACCATCTCCATGAAAAGTGTGGTATTTTCAGATGACCTTTCCACTCCTGAAACTGTTGTTTTGTATATAGTTTTCCATCAGCTAAGTACCATGACATCCAGTAGATGCTTCAGAAAAAAGCCTTCAAGGATACTCAAATCAGTATTAGAGCTATTAATGGGACCTGTAGATAAAAAAGGCTTTATTTCTTTGCTTTCCAAGAAATACTTAGAGCTGCCTTTTCTTATCTTCTATTGATTATAATTTCCACATCTATCTTCCATTTATTTACCGACAGGAGCAAACGTCCTTTCTGAGCATCAAACCTTATTTATTGATACAAAACTGTACCTGAAAGTTCTATTCTCATGAATGTTTATAGTGTTTCCAACCACTTCATGGGTTAAATCTATGACTAGGATGAATATAGCACTCTTGCCTTTAATCGGATTACTTGGTTGTAGTTTCCATATGGATTGATGACTGAAGTATGTTATAAAAAAATCGATAACCATTTCATTTTTTTCTGTTGTTTTTTTTTTAGTAACCATTTTTCCTTTCTGCCAAGAATATCATCTGCATATTGTGGCACACCCATTTCTTTTAGAAAGATCCCAACTTTTTCATGATTCACCTAGTCAAAGGTTCTGCTGTAACCTATAAGGCACAGTCTTTCTTCTGAAATTCTTTGGTATGCACCAGCAGCAAATGTATATTGTAACATGATCTCCAATGTCGATTTCCTTTCTGAATCCAACTTGAACATTTAGTATAACTCATTCCATTTATGGTAAAAAAATTAAAAATCTTGGGACTGCTGTGGCTCAGTGGTTAAGAAGCTCGCCCTGTTAGCTGAAAGGTCGGCAAGTTGGCAGTTCAAGACCCGAGTACTGCATGACGGAATGAACACCAGTCTCTGTTCCAGCTCCTGCCAACCTAGCCATTCGAAAATCAAGAAACGGCAAACACCCATTTATACTCGAGTTTAAGCCGACCTGAATATAAGCTGAGATAACCAATTTTGACCTGAAAACCCAGGAAAATAGATTGACCCAAGTATAAGCCGAGGGTGGGGAATGCAACTGTTGCTAGTGACTTTCAATAATCAAAATACATGAAAATATGGTAAAATTAATTAAATTGTTGGCACATCTCAATCCAGCCTGGTCTTGGGACCCTTCTGGTCATGGACCCGAGTATAAGCTGAGTCTCCTGTTTTGGGCTTATTTTTGGGGCTAAAGACTCGGCTTATACTTGAGTATATACTGTAGATAAATAGGGACCACTTCAGTGGGAAAAACACCTTTGTGTGCTTCTGACATTTTAAAAATATATTCCTTGCATGGGAAGTTAAAGCAACACTCCTACACTCATTGCAATTTTTGATGTCACCTCTTTAATACTGGAACATATATTGACTACTTTGAGCCTGTGAACTGTTTTGTTTTCTGGATTTGCTGACAGATTCTTGTTAGAATGTTGATATATCTTTCAATTTAAGCACTTGTTTGTTGCCTCCCCCCTCGCATGGCTCCAGGAGAAATAAAATTGATAAATTATTTTTTTAAAATAAAAATTATTTTTAAAAACACTATTTAAAAGCAAAGCCAAAAGTGAGTGAAGAATACCAATCTTAGACTCCAAATAAAAACAATTGGTTTTTATGTTAACTGATTTTAAGTTATAAGCAGCTACAATTTAATTTATTTGGCAATGTAGACATGATTCAAAATTTTGGTATAAGAGAGCTTACTGTAGCAAAACAAACTTCATGTCACCTTTTCAGAAAGAACAGAATAATTTCTTTTTAAAAATCATAGCATTCACTGTTACTCAGCAACATCATGGTCCCCACATCTATGAGCTGAGTCATAAATCATACACAAATCTGTTTAACTTGCTTTAAAAGTCATATAAATTAGTGGCTGCCATCATATCATGTGTTGATCCTATAGTTTCACTGTAACTTTGTGATGTATTTTGATTTGCCTCTGCTGAATTTTCCACCATGCAGTTTCAGTGAATAAGCCTGTTTATTATTTTCCTATATAAGTGTTCTCCCCCTGCTAGGTGAGAGCCTTGTTGGGCGTGGGGGTTTGAGCTGTCTAACTAGGCAGTTTTGCCCATCTCTTGTCAATGATATTAAGCCGGGACTAAAACTCACCAAAATGTCCTTTGTCGAATCCCTTGGGCCAGATGAAAGCGGAGGGTACATGGGTGGCATGAATATACAAATGGCTAAAAAAAACACATGCAAGTCCATTTGCAGGTGCAGAATGTTGTCGCAGAGATGTCTACCAATGCGCAGACCTTCGCTGAATAATGACTCCAAGGTATCCAAGGCATAAATGTTCCCAGTCTTCATTTTGATCTCATTTTTTTTCTTTCAATGTAAAACACCTATACAATCCTATGCATTGTACAGTGGTATCTCATACAACAATTTTAGTCCATTCCACAGGGCTCGTTGTTGTATGAAACAATTGATATATGATGCATGCATCGTATGGCGATTTTCCCCTATGAGATGCATCATACAATGATTCTTTTTTTTTTTTTTGCTAAGTGTTTTTTCCCATTGAAAATCTGTTGTACAATTTTTCCCACAGGGAAAATAGTTATGCGAGACGTCATTTTTTTCAAAACCTAATTGTTTTGCGATTTTGTTGTTATACGGAGTGATTGTTGTATGAGGTTCCAATGTATATAGAAGCATCTCCCTCATTTGCCAATAACTTGGGCTGTGCACAATGAAAACTTTCATTTTTGTTTAATTTCTGTTTCTTTTGGACCATCTCTTTCATTTTGCATTTATCATACATTGGTCCTTTCATTTAACATGAAAGCAACAGCCTCTTTTGGATCATTAATTTTGTCCTCATATAGGTTTCCTTGTGCTAATTCAAAACAGTCCTGATGAACTCATAAAAACTACTGCAAAAAAGGAAAGACTAAAGAAAATCAGCCAACCTACTAAAAAAACAGGCACTAGAACAACCAACCACTATCACCACCAGGCAAAATAGTCAACAAAAGACCCACCAAAGTATATGATTTAACAGAATCAATATGCAAATGGCTAAATAAATAATAACCAAATAATAATAATTTTGTGTCAGAAATTATTCTGGCTTGAAAGGATTTTTGCTGGAGAAACTGTTCAGGAGAGGCCCGAATGAGGCTCCTTTCATGTACCCAAGAGCTAGGACAGAGACAGATGCTCAATTCATCAAGCAGTAACCAGGTCTCAAACTGCTGACTTGCCAGCCTTCCAGGTAAGAAGGCAAACTTCTTAACCACTGAGCCACTGCAGCCCAAATAAAAATAAAACAGGACCAGCAACCCCATTCTACACATAGGGAGGAAATAGCAAAATAAAACATGGAACTACAAATCCTTGCCTCAGAAACTGTAGAAAATAAGCAAGCAAATAAATAAAGACAAAAATACAAGCAAAGCCACACTCCCACAAAACCCCAAAGTGACTAGAGTAGTGTAAACAGTGTTTATTTGTTTCATAGCATGTGTCAATACATTCAAGACAGCTTTCTTGTCAAGGTTGAAAAGATTGAATATTCATAAACTCCTTGTTCATAACACATTAAATGCAGCCCATGTCTCTCAAGTCTGGGTTGATTTTTTGCTATTTTGGAAATCCAAATAACAGACATTTAAAACATTCTTCCCTGAAGTACCAGGCCTTCGTTGTAGTTGAGTAATCTCAGGCCTTTTTCTATATGGCATGAAATGACTTCTCTTGCAAGATAAGATGGATAAGATGTCTGATCCTTTAATCTTGTGACTATATGAGATGACAAAGTTCCAATACTCATCTTCTGAGGCTGTCTTGCTTACATCTAACTGGCTCCCAGTTTCATAGCAATGGATTATCTGTTAATATCATCACTCTGACTGAAAAGACCCAGTAAAAACATTCCTCTGTCAAAAGTACTATATAAAACGACAAGGATATCTTCAATATTGAGTCAGCTTTCTAAATTTGAGTGTGTTTTTATTTAGAAACTGAGATATCCTGAAAGGCGGAAAGTGAAAACAAGGGTTATAAACCGGCACAAGTGAAATCCTCCTCTCTGAGCTGGTGTTTAAGATAACTGGTTGGAAGAAAACATTTACAAACAAAACTCATGTACCGGCTGCCAACATCTGGAAAAAAGAACATTCTACGTAGCATGAGAAAAAATATTTGGAAGCAGCTTAAAAACCAGGATACTTTGTTACCATACTTACCACAAATCCCCCATGAGGATTTAAGGATGGGAAGAACAACGTTTAAACAATCATTTTGTCAAAGGTTTTAGAACTGAGTTGGAAGAAATTGTATAATCTTCTATTTTGAGATACAAAAGTACATGAAAGCAGACAGTAGAACAACCCTTCTGTGACTTTGCCTCTTCAGGGTGTATTTTACACTGGTAAAAAGAGGGGCAGCTACCTACACACTGCACTGTCAAACGTGATACTGAAGAGCAATAGCAATTATAGTACACCTGTACACCACTCCATAGCGCTTAGTGCACTCTCTGAGCGGTTCACAAGGTAATTTGCATTTTGTCCCCAACATCCTGGGTACTCATTTTACCAGCCTCTGATGCATGGAAGGCTGAGTCAACCTTGATCCTTCTCAGGACTGAGCTCACAACATTTTGAATGCAACACAGTAATTTAACCAATGCACCACCAGGGTTCTTATATTGTATACTTGAGTGAATAAATGAATAACTTTCACAATATTGGCTGTGTATTCATAATGGCAGAAAGTGAAGATGATCTAAAGAGCCTCTTGGTGAGGGTGAAAGAGGAGAGTGCAAAGTTTGGAATATATATTGAATACTTTGAGCCTTTGAGCCTGTTTTATCCTTCACAGATGGCAACTTCATGTAACTTTCTGGCCATAATGCTCAACAGAACAACCGGGGGGAGGGGGGGGATTCTCCAAGGATATTTGAATACCCAGATAGATACTACCCATAAATGCAGATCCTGGAAAAGTCCTTTCCCCAACATTTTAAATTAAAATTCCAGCATGGCCAGTTGACTGGGAATTCTGGAAGTTGTAGTCCCAAAATAGTAGCATTTCCAAGCACTGCACAAACGTTGCTACGAGTAGCACACTAGTGTTCTGAAAACATAATTTTCCTGAAATTACCTCCAAGCAATACCCAGCTTTAGACAGATTCTGGCAACACGGTCTTTATAATGCATTTAAGGGTCTGCTCTCCATTTAATTCATGGTAGCAGAGCCTTTAACATTCTTTCTTAAGGCAAACTCTGTTCACATATTGATAGCCTTTATGTTCTTTGGCTTCAATTAGACCTGGAATGTGGAAACATGAAACATTAAAATGGAACATTGTGTCTTTCAGACTGGGTAGTTCATTCTGTTACCATTATTTCTTCTTGAAATAAAAAGAATTAAAACACTAAAACCAAAGCAAGGATTTTTGCTCTCATCCAAGGTTTCTCTACCTAGTGTAACATTTAATAGGTTTATTGGAGACCAATATATTACTGGCATTTTGCTTTTTAAATGGTTAGACACCATCACTGTAGCAGCAGCAGTATCAAAACACATACCTCACAAACAAATTCAATATTTTGTTCAAAAAGCAAGATTTATAGTAAAATTCATTTAGCACTTTACTATATATTGCATGAAATAAAACCAAGAAATAACAATAGTAAAGTTACCAGACGGAAAGAACAAACCTCGAAGTTGAACTTGGTGTTAAATAGTTACAGGGAACTTTTAAAAATGAAAGTTTGAACAAAATTTGGGCCTGTACACTAAATCAAGCTTATTTCAGATACTGTATAGGATTTTTAAAATGTCTGCAATGTTTTATTTAGTCAGCCCCACTTCTCAAAAGACTGGAGAAAAATATATCAGATGCAAGTTTAAAAATTGTACATTGTAGAATAGTAAGAGTTTATGCCATTTTAGCAAGATGAGTTTCTACAACTCTTGAGATTTTTAAAGCCATAAATTCCTTCCTGATTGTTTCTTCATCAGTTTTGTAGATGTTGGAACATGTCTGTATAAAAATAGGGAATTCCCTATTTTCCCCACAGGTTCAATATTTTTAAAATCAGCTAAGAATCAATTTGTGTGCTTTTTTTAAAAACGCAATGGAATGATTAAACAAAAAGTACAATGTGTAACAACTTGGATTAATGTATCAAATGAAGCTTTAATAAGCAAAATTAGCCACACTTAACCTTGTATAAAACACAATTTGCCTGTGTCCTCCACTAGCCCTCTAGCTAAAGCTTACAATATAACTACCTATTATGAAGCACAGGTTACTGAAGCAGAATATGGAAGAAAATTGGTACAAGACAATTTAGATAGGAAAATAAGAAGAAAAAAACGCAATGTAAGTAAAGCATGTGCTTTGTGTGTGTACTGGGGCGGGGATAAAAATAAAAGGGGATTTTATAAAATTAAAGTTCACTCAGAATAGTCAATAGGCTAAGGAAGATACCACAAAGAGAAATCTCTGATTAGGGAAATGTAGAAACTCTCAAAAAGAAGTAGCTTAAGCCATTGTACAAACTGAAATTTCTTTCTAAATTGGGGCTAAAGGGGAAAATAAGACCCAGCACACTGAAAATCTGCAGAAAATAGCAATTAACATGAGAAAATCGAGCTGAAAAATATACGTGTGACAGCGTGTGCACATGAACACAGGGAGCAATTACTTTTACTTTCACTGACATTCTGACTGGCCTCTTTGCCTTAACCACAATCCAGTTCTATATTGGTAGATGACAAGTCAAGAGGGGAGAAATTCTTCACCTTTCTTTATACCCAGGAAACAAAGCATCCCTTTCACTTGAGGCAAATGATGTGGTCATACCACCTTACCATGAGCCAACTCTGTACCTTGTCTAGGCTATTCTGCTGTGTTTCAATTGGCCAAGGCCTTGTTGCTAGAGCAACCATTTATATGTATTTTGCTCATTCCAGAATACAAAAGGCCAGGCCAAGAGAAATCCTCACACTCTTTTCTAACAATGAACAGTCACTCAGCTGTTGTTGTTTTTTTTTGGTGGGAGGTGGAGACAAACAAAGACTTTCTTCATTCCATTCAACATGTAGTGCATTCCAATCTATATATCTGTAGTCCATTCCATAAGATATATGCCTGCAAATCCATCCAAGCCAATAGACATGAACGAAGGAGAGGCTTTGGAGAGGTGAGGTTTTGGAGAGGTGAGGACACTTGGGAAGCAACCAGAGGCCGCTATGGTAAGAGGTACAAATTGATCCAGAGCAACGTGGGCCAGTGAGAACCAGTAAGCTTAAAGAAGTGCTCTGAAGAAAGTTTCCTGAGGACGCTTAAGATAGAGGGATAGGTTAGATGGAGGCTAGGAATAGTTAAGAGCACCCTCTGCTTTGGCCTTGGAAAAGCTGATTAAGCAAAGAATCATGGTAGTTTTGCATAGGTTAAAAGATGCAAACAGATCTGTGGAAAGGGGCAGAACCTGCAGTGAATCTGGATTAAGAACTCTGGGCAAAAACTTAATTCCATTGGGTCTATCACTTGATAGCTGAAAAAGCCCATGGTGCAGTGTTTATGAAGACAGAGTGAGACTATAGTTAGGACAGTGCAGTAAGGCTGGACAGATTGTCCATTGCTTCACACCTTAAGCTTCTTTTATGCAGCCAAATATACAAGCTACGCGTGGAGTTCCTATGCTTGCAATTATATCTGTACAAAAGTGCTTGTCATTAGGAACACAGAATGACGATCACCGTTATCAGTCTTTCGTGACAAAAACAAATGGTTGCACATCCCATACATATAACAGATCGGGCTTCCACTCTCCACTCCATTGTTCTGGTCAGGATTTTAACCACCTCTGAAGGAAACTATGCATGCTTAAAACTGATCTGGAGATTTAATTTAAAACATTTCTCGAGATCGCAAATTGAGGGAAAATTAAGCATGGTACCATCAAATTCTGTGTGAAAAGTTAAATGATGCTCAAATTGAAACTATAGGAACCCTGGAATGTTAAAACATTACCTAAACTGTGTCCTGAATTTATTTTATACATTTATTTTGTTCCACTTTTATACCACCCACTAGTGAACTACTCTGGACATGGAATACCATCTTGGATTTTATTTTCCATAGCAAACTGAAATTTTGAAATACTTGGCCACATATATTTCTTAGGTTTTCTGCAAAATCTTAAGCAAGAACTGATAACCTGCCATGGTGAAAGGGAAGCCTGGCTATGGCACCCAGGATGTACTTGAACCCGAAAAGGCAGAATAGACAAACTGAAACCTCTAATACAGTTTGCTGTTGGAGCTTGGATGTGGAGTGGTAAGAGAGTAGCAGATGCTCTAAGCTTAGTAATCACATGCCACGAGACATGAAATCTGAATTTGTAATTGTTCATCAAACTAGGAAAAAGAATATTAAGAAAGCAATCTGGTTCATGTTCACTCTTACGCAAGAGGGTTCTAAAGGAGAAATTATGGTTCTTGTTTTTGGTAATGTGCATGAATACAACATGCGGATGAGAGGAAGAAATTACTTTCTCCTCATTCTATTAAAGCTGACCCACTAAATCAGGTGTTCTCAGCCTTTTTAAGCCGGGGGCTGGATCATGCTCCCTCAGACAGTTTTAGGGGTTGAATGGCCATTTTGCCCTTCCTCCACCACATGGCACTTCCTGGTATGGTGGAAGGGGTTGGGGGCCACATGAAATGGTGCTACAGGCTGCATCTGGCTCACAGGGTGCAGGTTGCGAATCCCTGCAATGCTTGCTGCAATGAACAATCTGTCCAGCCTTACTGCACTTTCCTAATTATAGTCTCACTCTGTCTTCATAAAAACAGCACCATGGGCTTTTTCAGCTATCAAGTAATAGACCCAATGGAATGAAGGGTCTAGTTCCGTGATAGCGAACTTTAGCATTCTAGGTGTTCTTGGACTTCAGTTACCAGAAGCCCAAGTCAGTACTCCTACTGATCAGAGCTTCTGGGAACTGAAGTTCAAGAACAGCTGGAGTGCCAAGATTCACCATCACTGGTCTAGCTGCTATAATCCTGACAGCCTTTTAGATCATCCCACTGGAAAAACATCATTTGTTCTACAACTCACTGAAGAATTTGTCACCACTGGAGATATTCTATTTATAACATTAGGGTAAAACTTGTTCCAGAGGCTTGAGGTGCCATAAGAAGCAGCAAGCATTTAGTTTGAAAGGGCTATTCACTCCAGGTACAAGAGAAGACCCATGGAGATGACATTTGTCTTTATATAAAAGAACCGAACCTCTTATAAAACATTTCAAGAATTAGTCTGTGTGAGTGTATAAATGTATAAATCATGATCCAGCCATGTGGGCTACCCAAATACATTGTTCCAAACCAAATCTAATTACTAATGTAATAACCAAAACAAGGAATGAAGACTGCTGTGAAACAGTAAGGGAGGAAACATGTGTCAACATATACCAAAAACTAAGATGCCACCATTATTGTGTGGGAACAGCTTTTTAATGGAATTAATATAAATATCTTTAGATTTTTTTAAGCGCAGCACAGACATGCTATATATATCTATTCTAGAGCTTTAAATAGAAATTAGAACGGATTTCCACTGTTATCCATGGAACTTTCAGCTAAATGCATTCTGAACGGGGATGTTCAATGCCAGTCATTTTGGAAAAACAAAAGGCAGTTTAGGCAGTTCCACAACACTGTAGAATATCTGGGGAAAATATTATTATTTTTGCTATTTTCTTCTTCTCTTGTTCTGGGCCAAAGAGCTGCTTCTGGAGCGTCGTGATTTTTGCTTAGTTGCTTTTGTAGGAGCAAAACTGGTTAAAAGAAAAAAAGAAAGTGCTTATTAGAAGCTGGATATAGTAAAGGCGGATAGTTATCATCTGAAAACATATGAATCCTAAACATAAAATATTCTTTATGAAGATCCAAAGATGTGTTGTTTGTGCTGTTAACCACCCAGAGTAGGGAAATCCCCTAAATGGGCGGGGTATTAATATAATTTTTTAAAAATACATTTTTGCCAATCTTCAGCTTATCTCATTGACAATAAGGGCAAAGTCTGATTAAAATAAGGCAGCATTCATTGTCAAAGGTCAGAATTAACCGATCAGATTCTCTAATCTTGCTTGCCTTCTACTCAAATGAAGTTCCTTTAATGTCCCCAAGAGCTGAAACAGAGATGGGCACTCAATCCATCATGCAGTACCCATGTCTTGACCTGCCGGCTTGTCAGCCTTCCAGCTAACAAGCTGATCTTTTAAACCACTGAGCCACTGCAGTCCTAAACACACACATATAATCCATATAACCCAGAGTTGTTTCCAATTATCTTTTGTTCAGACAATATACGGGAACTGCAGAATAAACCCACCAAAAGGTGGCTTCAATTTGGCAGTTTCAAGTCTGGCCTAGACATGGGAGAAGAAGAATGAATGAAGCATAACAGAGAAGGAGAAAGAAAATGTAATGGATTTGGTTTTAAAAATCTGGATCCTCCAGAAAATTGTGAAATGCTACAGAAATATTTTAATAAAAGTTAAAGATGGACAAGGACAGATACTCAGTTAACAAAACAGCTGTCTCTTTTAATTTAACATAAATATACCAATAACATCTTGCAATATTCAATTTAAAAAGGAATTTCTTCTCAACCAAAATGTAATTACTGTACATTTGTTTGACTAAGACCCTCAGGTATCTAGAGGTAAAACTAGGCTAAAAGAAATAAAGGATACTGTCAGAAAGTCAGAGGACAACAGTACAGAATGCTCCAAAGGAATTTTAAAGATAAATGTTAAATTGACCCATGTCCAGAAATCTATGTACTGTAATCTTCAGTTTAATGATTTCACCTTTATATTTTATACTGAAAGAGTATATGATTACAATTTATAGCAGCTTCAAATTTAAGTTTTTCAGTAGCAATTTCAGTGCAATTGTACACAGCTTGCTTAAAGCATTTACTGAATAATTTCAATTGATGAGTTAGTATGTTAGGTGAATTGACTGGAAATGAACGTCTTATACAACAACACATACAAGGCAAACTACACCTGCAAGATAGGCCAGGAGAAGAACAAGTCACCCTAATGGAGGCTCAGTTAGAACCGATAAGGAAAATAGTAATGATGCACAGAGAAAAATGGAAGTGCTTGCCTAACTTGAAACTGGTTCCACTGAAAAATCTCAGAGGAATAATTACCAATATACACTGCATTATTGCAACAAGTCACAGAAGAACTATGGTGTCCAAATCAAAGAATGTTCAAATTGTTGAACAATTGCACTCATCCCAGATGCTAGCAAGGTTATGCTCAAGTTAATACAGGATAGGCTTCAGCAGCACGTGGAGAGAGAACTATCAGAAGTATAGGCTGGGTTCAGAAGAGGCAGGGGAACTAGATACCACATTGTCAACATACGTTGAATCATGGAGAAAACAAAGGAATATCAGAAACAAGTCTACTTCTGTTTCTTGACTACACCAAGGCCTTTGTGTGGACCACAACAAATTGTGGCAAGTAATTTAATTTAATTTAATAGATTTATATACCGTCCTATCCAATGGACTCTGGGTGGTGTGCACAAGTTAAAACCAATATAAAACAATTTAAAACCCCTTAAAAGATAGCAATATTACCCCCCCTTGCTGTGCCTTTTTCTATCTAAAAACAAATATAAAATCTACAAAACCTTAACATTAAAAAATTAATTATAGGAAGGGGGAGCCTCAGATGAGCCAGAAAGGGGAGCTTGTTGACAATCCCAGCCTCCAGCCCCATTCTGCCAACCACGTCTTCAATTCTTTCCTAAATGGTAGCAACTGGGCCTGGATGCATATTTCTACTGGGAGGAGGTTCCATAGTGTGGGGGCTACGACCGAGAAAACCCTTTTCTTTGTGCTGGAGAGGCAAGCCTCCCCAACAGATGGTACCTGAAGGGTGCCCTCTCGGTTTGCTCTCGTGGGACAGGTCGATGCCCTAGGAACAATGTGGTCCCTGAGGTATCCTGGTCCGCTACCATGAAGGGCTTTAAAGGTGACAACCAGCACCCTGAATTGCACTCGGAGACATATAGGCAGCCAGTGCAGTTCCTGCAGCAGTGGCAAGGTGCAGGCAAAACGACTACACCCCACCACTGTGCGGGCCGCCACATTTTGGACCAACTACAGTCTCTGGATGGTCATCAAGGGCAGCCCCATGTAGAGCGCATTACAATAGTCCAAACGGGAGGTGACCAGGGCATGGGTGACCGTGAGCATGGCCTCCCAGTCCAGGAGTGGGTGCAATTGGTTAATAACAGGCAGAGATGGGAATACCAGAACATCTTATATGCCTCATGAGAAATCTGTACATGAGTCAAGAAGCAACAGGACAGGATATGGAATGACAGAGTGGTTTGGAATAGGAAAAGGAGTAAGACAAGGCTGCATTTTGTCACCCTGCTTATTTAACTTATATACAGAGCACATAATGCGCAATGCAGGAATTGACAAATCACAAGTTGGAATCAAAATTGCTGGGAGAAACTTAAACAATTTGAGATAAGCAGATAATACCACCCTAATGGCAGAAAGTGAGGAAGACTTTAAAAAGCTCTTGATTAGGTTGAAAGAAGAGAGTGGAAAAGTTGGTTTGAGACTCAATATAAAGAAAACCAAGATACAGTAATGGCAACAGGTCCTATCAGTCCCTGGAAAATAGATGGGGAAGAAGTAGAAGCAATGACAGACTTTACATTCTTAGGATCCAAGATCACTGCAGATGGTGATTGCAGCCACGAAATAAAAAGGCGACTAATTCTTCGGAGGCAAGCTATGAGAAACTTGAGGAACATAGTTAAAAGTAGAGACACCACCTTGCAAACAAAAGTCTGCATAGTCAAAGCAATGGTATCCCCAGTGGTAATGTATGGTTGTGAGAGTTGGACCATAAGGAAAGCTGAGCGCAGAAAAATAGATGTCTTTGAAATGTGGTGTTGGAGGAGAGTTTTGAGAGTCCCCTGGACAGCAAGGAGAACAAATAGGTCAATCTTAGAAGAAATCAACCCTGACTGCTCCTTAGAAGGTCAAATAGTAAAGATGAAGCTAAAGTACTTTGGACATCAAATGAGAAGAGAGGATAACTTGAGAAAGCCTTGATACTAGGAAAGGCGAAGGGCAAAAGAAGAAGGGGGCACCAGAAAATGAGATGGCTAGATGGTATTGTAGATGCAGTGGGCAGAGTTGGGTGGGTTGAGGAGGATGGTGGAGGACAGAGGTGCCTGGTGGGCAATGGTCCATGAGGTCGCAAAGGGTCAGAATTACAGTAAACCCCTGGGTTACGACAGAGGTCTGTTCCAACAGCCTCTGTCATAAACCGGAAAAAATATAAACCAAAACATCCATAGGAATACATTGAAAAATTGGTCCTGAATTAATTGTTGTAAACTGAGAAAAATACATTAAAAATTTGTAAACCAGGACGGCATTTCCATAGGATTTGCTGTTGTAAACTGCAGCAAACTTAAACCGAGGCGGTTGTAATCCAGGGTTTTACTGTATTTAAAATTATTTGCTTGTCCCCTGTTCTTCTTACACCCTCCCCAAGGTCCTATGAGATAGGACTTGATACAAATATTTTAAACAAATAAGATGTTTCTTCTCAGTCTTACTCATTTTGTCTCTCAGTATTACAGAATCTCAGGCCTCAAATGATTATACTGCTGCTGTGGATAGCCTTTTTTCTTTACCTAGTACAGACAGTATAAATGTGAATGGATTTTATTAAATGAATTAGAAATTATTTTGATTGCCAGAGAATGAACAATATGTTATTACCGTATTTGCCGGCATATAAGACGACTGGGCGTATAAGATGACCCCCAATGTTTCCACTCAAAATATAGAGTTTGTTATATACTCGCCGTATAAGACTACCCCTCTTCCGCACACCTTCCACACGCCAATTAAAACGTAAAAGAACATCAGATTTGATTTCAACATGTTAATTTATATTCAAATGCTTATGACATGAGGAAAAACTGTCACAAGGCTACATGTTATCAAACATGTACAGTAAACATAAAACAGTGGAAATGCAAAGTGGTACTTATTTATCTACCATATATACATAAATATAAGCCGACCCGAATATAACCCAAGGTACCTAATTTTGACCTTGAAACCCAGGAAAATAGATTGACCCGAGTATAAGCCAAGAGTGGGAAATGTAGCAACTGCTAGTGAGTTTCAGTAATTAAAATACAGTAATATTAATTATTTTATTGATTTTTTAGAACTGTACTTGCACCACCCACCAGTGGTGGCGCTGCAGGTAAAGTGGGTGGGCAGGTCAATTGCACTGAGGCAGGAAGTGTTGCTCTAGCCTAGCCTCTTGCTTCCCCTGCAAGGAAGAAGCATGGCTTTTTCCTCCATCTTGGGCAGAGCAGAGATAAGTGAAACCCTTTCTTTTTCCCCACCAGTTTGAAAGGGAGACACAATTGTAATGTAGAGCTTCTTTCTTCATCTGGATGGTATGTAGAATGAGGTGGGTGAGCATCGGAAGGCCACTATGGGCAGCTATGTCTATCTCAACTGAAGTGCACCCGGCGTATAAGACGACACCCCCCCCCCCACTTGGAGGCATGTTTTTCAGGGGGAGAGTCGTCTTATATGCCAGCAAATACGGTACATTTTATCAAAAATAAATTAATTTTTAAAAGAGGCACCCAATATTTATTGCTGTACCATTTAAGTACATTTTCAGATGGGACTTAATTATGCATTCAAATTATTGTATAGAAGGTGATTACCATTTACTTATGGGGGGAAATGTTAAAATATTTAAAAACTGGCAATTTAGCCCTTGTCCCCATGGAAGCACAGTCCTCATGCTGTCAGCCAATCAGAAAATTGTCACCTAATGTCAATGCTGGAGGTGACAGATAACAATGAGGGACTAGGCAACTGAACTGTCCCATGCAGTCTGCCCTGTACCTACAGGCTAGTTAGCTGCCTTCAAGAGTGGTATTGGATGCTGCTCCATTTTCAGTGTATTTAACTCAGTCAACTGCCAATTAGGCTATTTCCTCTATGTGGAATAGGGGATGGGCCCTATTTACTTATTTAGCAAAATGTGTTGGACCAGCCCTTAACAGAGGGCTTGTACTGTATATTGTTCCATTATTGAGATCTGACTTCTTCCTAAATTCCAAAGAATATCCATATAAACAATCAGGATAATGGCCTATACAGCTAAGCCACCTCTTCCCTAGATTTTTAAAATGATTCCCCATGTTGATTGAGTATATGGATATTCTTTGGAATGTAGGAAAAAAGAGTTTGGGACAATTTGAAGTCAGTCCTCCATAAAAGCTTTTCATGGTTTCTTTATTTACATAGTTAGAAAATGCTCAGGCATACTGAGTCACACAGTCACCTCTAGACAGGAATTAATTCAGCAGCCAGGATCATCATTCATAATAGAAAGAGAGCATGGTCCAGGTCCAGGACCACACTGTATACTCAATGAACTGAAATAAATGTCATGGCATTTTTATTATCTTATTCTCGGCTGTACTATTGTGCATCCTGTGAAATCCCATACATGCATTTTTGATCAAATTATCTGCAGTGCTTTCAAAGAACTAACAGATAGTATTGCCATATCAGAGCAGAACACTTATATTAACAAAGTCTTCCTCAACCTTGGCCCTCCAGCTGTTCTTGGACTTCAATTCCCAGAGGCCCAGATCATCAGGAGTGCTGACTTGGGCTTCTCAAAATTGAAGTCAACAAACAGCTGGAGGGCCAAGGTTCAGAAAGCCTGCATTAACATGTAGGTTTATTGCTGGACAGTACCTGTGACTAACATTACTCCAACTGTATCATAGGCTTCAAGGGAAATGACAGTTTCCAAGTTCTCACATTATTGCTAATTATTACTTTATTAGAATATTTATTTATTTAATCAAACTTTTTATGCTGCCCTCCTCACAAAGACCCAGGGCGGCTAAAATACTTTTAAAACACTTAAAACACAGTAAAAATGGTATAAAAACAGTATTAAAAAGTTACAAAAATTAAAAGAGATTAAACAAGTCACACACAGAGAGGGAGGGGTTAGATGAGCAACAAACTGAGGCAACCGTCTGGCCAATACCCCACACATGCCCTGCCAGCCAGGTCTTAACCCCATTCCTAAAGGGCAGCAGCTCCGTCTGGAGACGCAACTCACTTGGCAGGAGGTTCCATAGGGCCGGAGCAGACATGGAGAAGGCCCTCCTTCTAGTGCTAGAGAGGTGCATCTCTCTAGCCGATGGTACAACCAGAGTCTCTCCGGTCCGCTCTGGTAGGACGGACAGATGTCCTTAGGGCAATGCGGTCTCTTAAGTATCCTGGCCCGCTACCATAGAATAAGTACTTATAGAGAAAGTGTTTCATGTTTTTCACAGGAAAAAAATCAGTCACCCTAAATACTTCATTTTACAACTAGAGAACCAAAGACCAGGGGGAGGGGGGGAAGGAACCAGGGCTAAGCTCCAAAAATTCTGTTTACCTGTCTGAGAGAAAAATCCAGTTACGTAAAAACTGGGGTTTATGGGTCGAACACTAATGGCTAAGTGCCTGTCAAATAAGTGGTATTTAATTCTGAAAAGTGGTTTAGTGAGCTGACATCTTCACACGCCAGAGTTACAAACTAATAGAAACCAACATCATGGCTTATGCATCATAACAATTCTCCTGGATGAAGCTGCTGCAGACATCCAACGTATCTCTGCCAGATGGGATCACATCAAATTGCACATAAAGCAGTAATCATGCACAATCCAAAAATGATTACTTTTCTTTGTGTTCACCAGTTCCTAGTATACAGTCAGTCTGCTGTGCACCACTTACAGAACAAACAAAACATTAGACTGTAAACAGATATCTTTGATTTCATAGTCAGAACACAGCACTTCACCATGTCAGAACCTACTAACAAAACTTCTAATTCGTTGCCTGCTAAATTATTGATACACTGGAACCTCAGTTAACATAATTAATATGTTCCACGGGACGCATAAAGAGTGCCTCACTTAGAGAGCAACTTGCTTAAAGAGCAGCATTTTCTCTGAGTGGTCGCTTTGCTTAACAAGTAAAACCAGCCAATAACTCGCTTAACAAATAAATCGGGGTTTGCAATCCTCCCCTCCACCAGAAGTCACAATTGGTTACTTACAATGGTGTTTCGCTTAAAGAGCGAACTCGCTTAAAGAGCAATCCTGTGGAACGCATTATGCTCTAAGTGAGGTACAACTGTACTGTTAAGTTCTTCCTTCTGCTGCATGAAAGTGCACACTCAGATTTCTCCTCTAATAATCTCGATAACAGATTTTACATAGCTGTAGCTACATATTTATGTCAAGAAACAAAAGAAAGTGCTTGGATCTATTTTTATCTCCAACCTTATACAGAAACAAAGAATATAATCCATATAATAGCCTAAGTGAATGGAGTATATTACAGGAAAAAAGAACTGGTGGAAACATTACCTACTCTTGAAAAGATATAAAGAAACAAAGAATGAGATCCAATCTATCTCTATTATGATCAAGGACTAAGAGCTAAATCATCAGAAACAGTGTTACTACATCTTATCTGAATTCAGCTTGAAGTCTGAGACTGTAAATTCAAGGTTACCCTTTATAAAATCAGTTGGCTACATCATGGAAAAATAGTCTTTATAATCTAACATAAAAGATGAGTTTAAAAAATGGAACTGAAGTTACCGTAGCAACTTAAAAGACCTTTAGAAAAACTTTCTGTGCTCAATGATTATCATCATTACAATGAAAGAATTTTGAACCACAGGCTCAACAAGATGGTTCCCTATGTAATTTATTAACACACAATACATTCTATGCCTCTAGCTATTAGACAGCTGAATTTCATCTTTCAGATCAACAGTTTGAAATCTCATGTAGAGATGACACAGATGATGTAGTACCAACCCATTTGAAAAAGCTATTAAAATTATTTGGTTTAATTACATAGTAACAATATGAATAGGTATTCATATAGACAGATAGAATAACAAGGGACAGCTGTCTTTTTTTATCATCAGCTATTTCTAAAAGTACTAAACGTAGAATGAGTTTGGCACGATATAACAGTCAGTCATAATTTATATTAAACCTCATATGTTGTGCCAAAGCAGACAGAAGTATCTTCCTATATCCCTGATTCACAAAGTTACTTTGCTTGCTTTTGCATACAGAGAATAACGTAATCGACCATCTTCATATAATAACTTCAGATGTGTCATCTCAGCTAGCACACAGAATGGTGTGTAGTGTTATAATAATAGGATAGGAGAACAACAAGCTTTGGTTATCATAGGCTGCAACAGAATCCTGTACATGATAAATCTGGTAGGTCGGTCCTGCTGCACTGCTTGGCAGTCTATTTACACAACCGCTTGGGAAACACAACTGCACTAACTATGTTTTAGGATGAAGGGGGAAGCTGCATGTTTGACCACTTGTCCAGACACCCCCCCCCATTTAGCATACAAAAGTAGGTGTATGAAAAGAATCAAATACAACTCACACAGAGAGGTTTTTTTAAAAAATACAGATATATTAGGAGTAATTTATTTACTTACTTGTTTATTAAACTTATATCCCACCTCTCTAGGAAAAACTTTCCTACTCAGGGCAGCTAACAGCATAAAACTCAACAGATACAAACACAAATATTAAAATATTTATATAGAAACACCAAAACCCTAGACAATCTAAAAAGAAAGCCTATTTGTGGTGCAGAGACACAGAATAAAATGTCTAACAATCAGCCATTGGTAAGATATTTCCAAAGGCCTCTTTAAAAAGAGATGTTTTCAAATGCTTTTTAAACATTTGGAGAGATGGTACCAGGCACAGTTCCAAAGGGAGGGAATTCCACAACATTGGTGCCACCACCAAGAAGGCCCTCCTCCTAGTCACGACCTTCCTAACTAATCTCAGGGTCATCACCTGGACCTACATTGTCATGAAGGAGATAGTTAACAAAAAAAAAACAGCTAACTGGGAAGAGCAAAGATAATTTAAGGTTGGTGTTTGCTCACCTACTCAAACAGCTATAGACAATCTTGCAGCTCTGTAGCCAGGCTCCCATCACTTTTAAGTCATCTAATTATAGCCAAAGTGGAGAATATGTGCCTCTTGAGATGCAGAATTTGGAAAAGTTACTTTGGGGGCTACAACCCTCACAATCTTCCATCGGGACGGCCAGAAGACATTCTATCTGAGCATTCCAGGAACTATCGTTGAAAACGTACATTTTCCAGGCTCTGTCCTGATGTTGGACCACAGCTCCCAGCAAATGTATATAAAATTGCTAAACATAAGGGATTCAAATATTCTAGTATGGAAACATATGCAAAGCAGCAAGTTATCCATCTTTTAAAGAAATTCCAGATAAAGAAAAAAAACTAAAAGATAACAGTAAAATTAAAGTTAATTTGAGTTAAAGGTAAGTTCTCATTTAGAAATAAGAGAAAATGTAATGGCAAGAAACCTATTGTTTAAATCTACCAGCAAAACCTATTATTTTGTCTACCAGGAAAAGTCTATTAGTGTAATTTCAACAGTGAACTGCCTCTAGTCAAGAAGTCCGCACAGGCATTTGATGTTTCTCACTTGTTCTATGACTTGATATAGAACAAGAAATGTCTATGCCAAAACTTTACTTAGCAATTGATCACTGCCAGACATCCTGCTATGGTAGCAGAGTAGACCATACATCCAGCAACTCAACACTGAGTGTTGGGAGGCAGTAAATAACCTGACTCTCTAAAGGAGCCAATGGCTACAGGCGGATGAGCCCCTTTAGGTGGGGTGATGGTTCCCTCAGTGGAAGATATGCTACTGGAAACCATCATATTGGCCCCAACAGCAAAATGAGCAGAGGAACCACTTCACTGTTCTGATTCCCAATGGTCATGGAGCCGAAAGAGGCCACACCAGATGGACTGGCTGTGAAGGTGCAACTTAATATCCTCAAGGCTGTGGCAGTCTCGGTGTTAAATCCTGCATGTCTCATTTCAAATATGCCGCAGGAGATGGCTCCTTGATCAGTGTGTGGGTCATTTCATGGCTAGCTGGGATCCACCTTAAACAAACTCATGCCAATGGCATTTTTCCTAAAAGACTTTCGGGGGGGGGGGGGGATGTATACTCGGATATGAGTAGCAGCTGATGACGATGATGACTGGCGGAGACTTCAGGAAGTTTAGCTTAAACTCCCATACAGTTCACTCTCACATGTGAATGTTCATTCTTACTGCTGCCACTATTCACATCCATTTCCTTTTAAGACGGAGTAGCATGCAAGACTAAGAGACTGCAATAAAGTATCCAAAGTTCACTTTATACACATCCAGCCAAACACAGGACTCGGTTTTATTAAAAAGAAAGAAAAAAAAAACAAGAGGTAAAAATCGGGGGGGGGGGGGGGAGAGAACAATTCCAGACTGTAACTTCAGTGTAACTTTCCCAAATATAAAACAAGTAAGCACATTCTTGAATTATACAGCAAATTCTTTCTGTCCTACTTTTATACTTCTTCATCATCATCATCATCAATAGGTGTATCTAGGCATATAGAAAAAGGTCCCTTAGGAAGACAAACATACTGAAAGTTGCATTTCTCCCTTAAGAACATGCAGACATTTCAATTTCACTTTTTCTGGGCTGGTATTTTTTTTTAATCAGCAATGGCTCATCAAGGTGATTAGTCTAAATTATCTTAACCTCCCTTTGGATGTCTATGAAGAAAAGCAGTCTCAACACATTATTGAATTATACAGAGGTTCAACATATCTGCCCTAGTTTTAATTTATAGGAAACATCTCTTTGATATGTTATTTATCTAAAAGGAGTCCTTTGATAAACCACATCCTCTTCCAACCCAAAAGATGAGACCAGAGTGTATTCTCACTCTTGTTTATCTTCAGAGAACCATAGATATGTCAGGAAAATATGAAACAACCATTTCCTTTTTGGCATTCTTCCCACATTTACAGGATCACTGACAAGTCCATTCCACACAGGCTAAGTCTCTGAAGTCTAGACATGATCTCTTGACATGAATCCAATATATTTGAAAGGTGTGACATCCTAAGTGGCTGGGTTAGCTACATTTATTCTAGGCAATTAAGGAATAGAAAAATTACAGAAGTCTCATTTTCATATACATTATGAATCTATCAGGGCACATTATTAACTACTTTCTCATAACTGCCTCAATTTTTGGTTTGCAAAATCGTTCCAGCAAACATTATTTGCTCATTGTATTCGGCTTACCAAAGTTTTTTTCTGCTTGTCAAATTATAAGTCTAGCCCAGCATTTTGTTTCTCAACCTCATTCTTACATAAGATGCTGCCATTGTCAAAAATCCAGTACAGTAATACCCCGGATAACGCGAGTACCGTATAGCGTGAAAACCGCATAACGTTACAAGATTTTCGGAAAAATCTTGTATCAAATAACACGATTTTTAACATTATCCGATACAGTCGTTCTTAGCAGCAGGGTGGTTGGAAAGCTGAACGGGGTACTCCGTTCAGCTTCCCAGCCACCCTGCAGCTATGGAGGCAGGGGTGGGGAGGCTGGAAAGCTGATGGGGGGCTCCCCCGTCGGCTTACCCAGCCACCCCACAGCTGCAGAGGCAAGGGCGGGTGGGTAGGGAAGCCGACAGGGAGTCCCCGTCAGCTTCCCCAGCCACCCTGCAGCTCTAGATCGGGTCCTCTGATCTCTCTGGAGCAGGCAGGGGACACGATCCAAGCTGTTTCTGGGCTTCCCCGATGTCCTCAGCCAGTGCAGCAAGCCAGAATGTCAGAGTTCGAATCCCAACATTCTGGCTTGCTGCACTGGCTGAGGACGTCGGGGAAGCCCAGAAACAGCTTGGATCGGGTCTCCACACCTCCCTCGACCCAGCCGGGGGGGGGGGGTCAGAGACCCCAAAATTGGTAAAAAAAAAAAAAGTCCGGTTTTTTTACCAATTTTGGGGTCTCTGACTCCCCCCCCCCCCGGCCGGGTCCAGGGAGGTGGGGAGACCCGATCCAAGCTGTTTCCAAAGTTCCCCCACCTCCCTGGAGGGTGCAGCAAGCCAAAACGTCAGGATTCAAATCCCTACGTTCTGGCTTGC
Source organism: Furcifer pardalis (assembly GCA_030440675.1). NCBI lineage: Eukaryota > Metazoa > Chordata > Lepidosauria > Squamata > Chamaeleonidae > Furcifer > Furcifer pardalis. The sequence continues at coordinate 130,857,749 of CP126893.1, read as the reverse complement.
TGCAGCCTCCAGGGAAACAGGGCTTTTTTTAACATTGTGTGATCAATGTATCGCACAATGTTAAAAACCGGACAACAACGGGACTTGTGGAACCAAGTCATAACGTTGTCCGGGGTACTTATGTATGTATGTACGTACGTATGTAGGACTGTACCTTATCAGATATGGGTGTATCTAACAAGGTACAGACAGAAATGAAAACAAACTTGGACACAGTGTCAAAAAATGGGAAGGAACCTTTTTTAAAAAAAATTAAAATCTATAATGCTATAAGAAAAAGAAATAGACTTGATTGAAAGTTAACACCACAGTTACATTTGCATTTTGCAGAAAGCATTCATCAAGCATTCTTCATGTCAAATGAGAAATTATTTGGAGGTTATCTGGAATATTAAGAAGGATAAAATACTTTTTAAAAAACCAATTTTACATCTACTAGAGCCAAAAGGGAATTTTGCCACTAGTTCTCATAATAGCATAAAAAGACTACAGATTGAGGAGATAGGAATGTATGAATATCATTAAGCAAAAGTGGATATTTTACAAATGCACAGAATGACACAGCAAATAATAAAATGATTATCCATCACAGGCAATGGGACTGATAATTCAGCATTACATATTTTTTTACATCTTTGTAAGCTTGAATTCTTCACTTTTGTTCTTATTTAAAAATATTTTCCTCAGGTAGATTAAACTCTCCAGGGTATGGGGACTTACTGATTTACCTAAAAGACCGGTATATATAGATTTCTTTGAGTTTTATTTTATCATACAAGGCATAAGATAATCCTTCCCTTGTAACTCTTGATATTGTTATAGGTATTGATTAACATAAGATCCCAATCATTTAAGAACCCGCAAAAGTCAATCAAATGACTCTTCTTAGCTATAATAATTTCATGTCAGAAATTATTCTGGGTTAAAAGGATTTTTGGTGGAGAAACTCCACCTGTCGCCAATTCTGCTTCCAAGTGGGGGTTAAATGGAATCCTTCAAGTGGAGGGACCAGGAAACCAGGTGCACACAGTTGGGACTTATAGGCTTCAAAACCCAATTTCCCTCCTCAGGCTCCAGGGCTATATTTGCATCACACAGCTACTTCTCCAAATCAAGCCCTGAAGATTGTATATCCAGCCTGGGTCAGCTCCTGTTATCTCCCCTCCTCCTGAGTGGTTCTTAAAGGACAGCTATGGGAGTTTCGTAGGGTAGTGTGATAAAGTAGACAACAGCAGGATCAAGCTGTTCTACAGACACAACACTTCCAATTGTCTTTTCAGAAAGAGATCTTGTTCAGCCTCCCTCCTTTTATTGAGATAATAAGCAAAGTTTAACTATCACTAAAATACTAATCTCATTAAGTGAATCCAAAGAAAAAGATCCCATTCCTGGGTTCCTAACTTCTGAAGACACTATCCTTAGCTTTCTACTTCCTAGCATGCAAAGCTAAACACACTTAAACTACAAAATAAGAAAACACATAAAATCTAAGAGTCATCCTTAAACTATCCTAGAGTTTTCTCCAATGTCCGAAATTGCTGAAAAATTGGCAGTGTCACTTTGGTGGGAAAATGACCAAGTCCGAAGACCTAGTCTCCTCTTTTCCCCCAAAGGAATGGCCTGGCGTTGGCTGCATTTTTCAGAGTCACATCTCCGTTCTTCTCCTGGCAAATGGTCCAAACTCCAAACTTCCAAAAGCTCCCACTGACTGTGGTAAAGAGACTCTCTAACAGAGTAAAAGCGGGTCCTTTTATCCTAAATAAGGTCCTTCTCTCTCCATCCAAGGAATCTGTGGGTGTCCTTGAGGATAGATCTGCTTTCCACGTGAGGAGACGAATGTCTGTAGTGGCTAAAGGTTCAAACGGAGCCTTGGTGAGCGCAGTCAGAACGGTGGATAAGGACCACTGTGCTGCTGGAGTCTTTACCAGAGGAAAAGGGTTGCGGAGGCCCTTCAGAAACCATTTCACGGTTTGGTTCTTGAACGCTGTGGAGACAATGGAACCTGTAGGAGAATTTATTTATTTATTTAAATTTGTTTATTGCCCTCCTCCCCGAAGGGACCCAGGGTGATTCACAACACATCAGCATCGACAACAATTTAAAACCAGTTCAAAAATTAAAAGTTTTAAAAGTTTAAAAACTTAACATTAAAAACGAGGCGTTGTAGCTAGGAGGCACTGGGGGTCAAACCATCCAGCCAGCTGGGGAAATTGATCCATCCATTCCCCAGACCTGACCTGCCAGCCAGGTTTTTACTCCTTTCCTGAAGGACAGCAGCTCCGTCTGCAGGCGTAGTTCTATTGGGAGGAGGTTCCATAGGGCCGGAGCGGACAACGAGAAGGCCCTCCTTCTAGTGCCAGAGAGGTGCGCCTCTCTGGCCGATGGCACAACCAGAGAGCCTCTCCGGTCCGCTCTGGTGGGATGGACAGATGTCCTTGGGACGATGCAGTCTCTTAAGTATCCTGGTCTACTACTATAGGGCTTTAAAGGTGATAACCAGCACCTTGAATTGCACCCGGAAGCAAACTGGGAGCCAGTGCAGCTCCTTCAGCAGCGGTGAGGCATGGGCATAATGCCCGCATCCCAACACTACTCATGCAGCCGCATTCTGGACCAGCTGTAGCCTCCAAATGGTCACCAAGGGCAGCCCCATGTAGAGCGCATTACAATAATCAAGTCTGGAGGTGACTAAGGCATGTGTGACCATGAGCAAGGAGTCCCAGTCCAGAAACGGCTGTAACTGACGAATCACACGAAGTTGTGCAAAGGTCCTCCTGGCCACGACTGCCACCTGCTCTGTGAGCAGTAGTCGTGCCACTATGGCCACCAAATGGACCCGTATGGATGCAAGTCCTAAGCCAGGCTCTGCCAAATGGAGTAAGTACTACATAATGTCCTGGAGGCTGTGGTGGGTCAGGCTCAAGTGCTTAGAGACAAGAAAAGAACAGAACCACTTGTACTTTGAGGCATAGGATTTCCTAGTGGAAGACCTTCTGCTCATGTTGGGTATCCTTGCCAGTCTGGGATTATCCTCCATGCCATGAGATGCAGGCTGGGCAGGTCGAAGTGGAGTGGAAGACTTGATTGTCCAGTTCCCACTCGTGGGTCATGGAGCTCAGTCAGCTGAGCTCGTCGGCCAGGGCATTCAGTTTGCCCTGAATGTGGACCCCAATCAGAAAAATGTGTATCTCCAAGTCCCATTCCTACAACTGAAAGGTGAGTTAAAGAAGCGTTGTCGATTTCGTGCCTCCCTGCTTGTTCAGATAGGCTATCGCAGTGGTATTGTCCGATGCTAGCTGAACCACCTTGCCAAACACTACCGTTTCGAAGGACCTTAGCCTTCCAAATGCCAAGCAGTTGGAGGTAATTGATTGGAGTCCACAGGTTGTTCACAGTTAGAGACCTGCAAGCAGCTCCCCATCCAAGATTGCTTGTGTCAGTCAGGATTTGCAGAGTGGGTTGAGGGGAGTAGAAGTATTTTCCCGTTGCCACGTTTTGAGTTAAAGTCCACCAGGTCAACTGGTCTACTAGTTCCACTGACTAGTTCTACTGATTTAGGCTTCTGGGAATTGAAGTCCCCCTGTCAGGCACAGGCCCCATGTTAGGAACCACTCAGTGGTGGGCATCAGCAGGTTCACAGTTTGCCAGAACCGGTAGCAGAAATTTTGGTTGACCATGCCCATCCAAGTTTTGAAATAAGTATAGTAAAACCTGTCAGACACCAGCCGTCTCAATTCAAGGGCCCCTCCCCTTCAGTTCCTGAGGTCACTGCCTCATTCCGGGAACTTTCTAGCCCTTACCTTCCAGCTGAGAGAGCCAGGCTGCTTAAAAGAGAACTCTTACTATGCTCAGGCAATCAAGGGAGGTCTAGGTAGTGAGGCTCTGTGTGTGCTGATGATAAAAGAAACAATCTTCAGAGAAAAACAGCTGCTTTATTGTTCAGGTCATTAAAGCATAGTCCATGGAGAAACGTAAATATGTCAGTAGCATAAGATCAGCCCAGTAACAGTCCACATTAGGTAATCATGATGAAAAAGAAAAGAGTAGTCCCACAGGCCACAGACATCCAAAAACGAACTAACTCTCCTCTCTCCAAGATGGAGATTCTCCAGTCAGGTGGGGTACCTTTAACCAATCAGGGAACAAAGACAACTTTCTCATAACAAGAGAAGATGTTTACACACGTGAAGGATGTATGCTCTCTGTTCGTCAAAACATGCGAGCTCAGCTAGCCTAGAGAGATAAGAAGCAGGAACACTGAACTGAAAACAAACTGTCTCGTGACAGGAGTCTTATGAGACAGAGCGGAAAGGATTTTTGAGGCCTAGCTAAAACTACAACCTCAAGCTTTATGAGTCTAGGAATAAAATGTCTTTTCATGACAAAACCTTGCATAAAGAGCGCCTCGCTTAGAGACTAATTTGCTTAAAGAGCAGAATTTTCTCTGAATGGTCGCTTCACTTAACAACTACAACCAACCAAAAACTCACTTAACAACTAAATTGGGGTTCACAATTCCCCCCTGCCAGAAGTCACAATTGGTCACTTACAATGGTGTTTCGCTTAAAGAGCAATCCTGTGGAACACATTATGCTCTTTAAGCGAGGTACCACTGTAGTCCTAATTCTGATGCAATGCAGGGCTTTCCCCCTGGCTACGCTCATCATACCACACCCACAGTGTGGTAGTAATTTTTTTTTTTGAGCCCACCACTCGAACCACAGTACTAGATGGTATTATCAGCCTGGTTTTAATACTGGACCAGATCCAACTGCACACTTCACTATTCCCTACTTATACCAATGGAATCCCAACAATCTAGATTTGCAATCCTGCATGGTGTCTAAACCTTGCCTTCTGATACAGATTATTAGGGCGCTTGCATAGTCAATTTCAGTAGAAGCAATAGCACTCAAAGGACAAACACCATTTGATCCTGGCTGCTGATTCTAATACAGTAATAGCTCGGATAACGTTTGCATCAGATAACGCAAAAAACGCATAACGTTAAGCAATCTGGGAAAAAAATTGCATTGCATAACATTAAATCCTATGGGATGCATCAGATAATATTTGCTAAAGCCTGTGCCGGTTACAATGTATCTCTGTGGAATTTTAACGTTATCTGATTCGTCTCAGGATTTTAACATTATCCGATGAATCGGATAACATTTAAGACTTGTGAAACCAAGTTTTAACGTTATCCAAGGTTTTACAGTACTTAAAATAAATCTACTTAGAATCCTTATGGGTAGATCTCTAGGGGGAAATCCCTGCAGTAGATCATCAGCTGATCACAACAGGCATGAAACAGGACCAAGGGGCTTCAAAAATGTCGGGCTCACAAGGTGGCAGGGACATTGAGGGCATAGGCTGTCGTTAAATCCCCATTCCACACAAAGTCACACAGACCTGTTAACATGTGAAAATATGTGTGCACAAAGTGTTAAAATAACTAATGGGGCATAAAGAAAAAAGCAGCCCTGAAAATGAGAGTGCTTTTAAAACTGAGGGGTGAAAAAATAGTTTACTATTTGTTTTAATTTATTTGTAAATAATACATTGCTTCTACTAACTAAATGGGAAATAAAGTTGTTACTATCTGGTTTAAATAGTGTGGTATTTCACATATCTGATTTTTTCAATAGTAATTTTATTATAAAGTGGTACTAGGAACATATAATTTTTAAATGTATCTAATATTTTTTTTAATTTTAAGGCTTTAATATTTGTTATTGCACAGTATTTCAATAGCAGAGTGATGGACTGGGTGATCAAGAAAAGCATGTCTTTTACTGTGCATTGTTACTTTTGCAGCTGAGAACTCAGTATTACCTTTCCTCTCATTAAAAGTGCATTTTTCACAACAGTAATCTTGCAAAATCATACAAAAACATACCACACAACAAAAATATAATTTTATAAATCTGTTCCTTGAATATGCTACTGATTTCCCAACTCCATAGGAGATATTAACAAAAATTTCTTATCATGATTGGGGAAGAATTAATCATTCAATTAAAATAGCTAGTACTTCGAAACCACCACATGTATCTTCGTGGGCCACAGTTAAGAGTTTATACACATTGGTTGCAAGAGTCAACGCTAACACTGCAAGTCCTTAAGGCGGTTGCTGGAAAATGGTGAGGGCTGATAGAAAAGACATTTTTGTTCGCAAATTGCTTATCCATTTCATGTGGCATGTTGCTAGGAAGCAGCACTTACCATGATACAGGAATATGACACTATGAACCAGCCACGTTCATCACAGCAGCAGTTAGGAACACATTCACCTTGTAGTGCCATGTGTATGGCCACCATCCTCAAATGCTCATTTTCATTTATCACTGGGTTTCGCAAACACAGTAAGGGATGGACAACCTGCAGTTTGTCCTCCAGCTTCTCAAATGCATACCATCTGGGGGATGCGCTCTGAAGGAAGGACAAGCTGCAGAAAAATGTCCTGTGCTGCAAAGAAATCACGGCAATGCTCTTTGTTGTATTCTGAAATGTATCCTGCATTTTAAAAACACCGCACATGTATCTTTTGGGGGGTAATAATCAGAGCAACACACAGACCTATAAGTATTGGCAAATTGCAAAACAAAAACACCTAGCAGGCAAACAGTGGAATTAAACAAAACAAAACAAACAAGGCCCCAAATGGGATATATTTAAGCAAGAATAGGGGATTTGAGGTTTAAAAATGAGAGTATTTGAATTAACGCTACATAATTGTACTTTGCTGAGGTAAAAAATATTTGATAGATAACGAGGACTACTATTGCTGAGCAACTTGGATCATTGTTCAGAAGAGACTGCTTACATGTCTGTTTATTACTATGATTTAATAGTCACTCAAAGTGTTTCTAGAACAATGGATAATAAAGCAGCACACTGTGACTTAAAAGCGATTCTTCCCTTTGGTGCCTTTAGAAATTCTTTGTGCATGAAAAAACATCTTATTAAAGTGACTCCCTCTCTCTCTCTCTCTAAATGTGAATGAGCTACTCAATTAAGATTGTTAAGTAGATTTTATTTTCGTCATCTGTTAGATGTTTTAAAGCAGGTGTAGGCAACCTACAGTCTGTGGGCCAGATCCAGACCGTGATGCCAAATAATCCGGCCCCTGCCACCGCTCCAGCTGCCGCCACCACCAGAATCAGCTGTGGACTTGTAATTTTTAAGCAAGGTTATTGACACAAATTAATGCTGTATACATGGCTGTACTTGAAGAGTGACAGAGGTCAGTGACTCTGGTTTAAAAATTGGTTGGTAAAATGAATAACTTTAGATGCTGATAGCATATGCCAATTAAGAGAACTAATGAAGTAATTATATTACAGAACTTTAAAATGATTTTCTCCATTTCATTTATTTCTTATTTCATAACCTAATTTTAATTTAAGCAGAATAAATATTAAATTATGGGATCTCTTTACCTTACTACATCACACTTTCAAAATTTAACATAATGCTTTATTCCACAATTTAATGTAGCTTTATGGGACTTCAAACATTTGTCTGTCAAATTCTAACCCATTCTCCAACCAAAAAAGGGCTTGACACTCAAAAACTGGGTGGTGATAACCTTTTCTAAAGGGTATTAAAAGACAAAATCCCTCTACATTTTCTCTACTTACGACTTTCAAGGGGGGGGATGGCATATATAAAGCCAGTGACAGGCTGCTTCTCCCATGCCGTCTCCTTTCCTAAAAATAAAACCTTTCAATGGGAGAGAAATAACCAACAGAGAAATAACCAACAGAGGTGGTGTTTGTGAGTCGTAGAGGTGGTGTCAATGTATCCTTAGCTGATGGTTTCTTCATCAAAGTATTAGTCTACAAAAATACATTGTCATGCAGCTGTTGACTGAGTAGCTAAACCTTACTACCATCTGAATGGCAGTGGGTGCATTAATATTGAGACAACTTTACAATAATCCAAGTCTGGACCAGAGGAGAATGATGAAATAGTTCCTAGCTCCAGCCATTGCTTCTATTTCTCTTCCATATTCTACAAACCACTCTTCACGAATCTCAACTGCTTTGCATACAGCATTTCTCACTATATCTGCTGCTCTGTGGTTTCATTTTCTCTCAGTGCAGCTTTTGCTATTTCTTGTTGTTGGTTTGTAAGTTGACATCTTACAGATGTCGTCTGCCTACTTGCAATTTCTTGCTTTTGAACTGCTAGGTTGGCAGGAGCCGGGACAAAGACGGAAGCTCACTCCCTCATGCAGCACTCAGGTCTTGAACTGCTATCCTGCCGACCTTCCAGTCATTGAGTTCAGCATCTTGACCACTAAGCAACCACTGTCCCCTTAGTATCTTCACATAATTAGGTTGCATGGTTCTGGAGCTACGTTGAAGCCAAAACACACTGACCATGCATACATTCTTCCATTATTGTACATTTATTTTTAATTTACACTTCTTATGTCAACTTATATACTGTCTTATAATGCACACATTCAGCTAAGGAGGCTGGTCACAGGGTTCTTCCCGGCACTTGCAGCAGCGCATGCATTTGTGCCATGTTTCTTGATGTTTTTCCCACCTCCGCCACTTCCCTTGGAGGAGGGAGCAAGGGAGGAACTTTTTCATCCCATTATTTATTTATTTATTTATTGCTCCATTTCCACAGTGTTTGGGTGTGAAAACACAGCAATTCCAGCACTTCCAGTGACATCGGGGCACTTCTGACGTCGGTGGCAATTCGGCTCGGATGAATTCAGCCCAGGGGCCAGATCCAGCCTGTGGGCTGTAGGATGGGAACCCCTGCTCTGGGTGGTTAACAAAATTCTCATAGTTGAATATTCTCATACTATCACATGCACATGCACACAAAATACAGTACAAAATATAAAAACATAAAAATAAATAAGAGAACATAAAATCAATAAACCATTAGGACTAACAAACTTAAACCACAGTTGAGCATCAGATAACATTATTATCACCTGAAAAGTTCAATGTATAATGCAGGGTGAATTGATTTGATTTATTATTTAAAAAATTCACCGCTTTGTTATGTCATTACTCATCAGAAAGTGCTTCATTATCACTACTTTTTCCTAAAAGAGATTTGAAACTAACTACAAAACAACAGAAACATACTATTAATTAATGCAGTTTAGAACAATTTGAACAATATGAATGGAAAGAAACAGTTCAAATACAATTCCTATTCCTCTCTGTCACTGATACTTTCAAATTTATCAAACCTGTCGCCTGTAACAATATGTTGGCCAAGTCATATTTGAATCTCTGTGATAACTTTATCTCATAAGTTAAATCAAAACTCATGTCTTTCGTAGCAGTGTTCCAAGAAAGCCTGAATTAACCAAGTCTCTCACCACTAGTTGTGCTGGTTAAGGTTGATGGGAACTACAGGTCAACAGGTTCTTGAGGGGCACATGTTCCCCACTTATGGATTCACTCAAAGATTGGGTGATTCTTCTTCACAACCATTTCGTCTCAGAAATCAAATAGTACAGTCATACTTCAATATCTTTCATCCACATTCTAATGAACTACTTTGTAGTAAAGAACAGATTTGCATATCCATAATAGATATATGTAATAAAAAACTGAAGATACATATTGAGAAAATATGGACAATGAGCTTCGGTAATGAAGTAGTCCATACAGCCAGCACCTCAATGCCGAGTGTTGGGTGGCGGTAAATAAACTAAATTAAAGAGGCCAACAGCTGGGCTGGGGGGGATGAGACCCTTTAGGCGGGTGATTGTTTCCTTGGTGAAGGAAATGCCACTGGAGACCATCATATTGGGCCTAATGGCAAAATAAGCAGAGGAGGAACCACTTCATTATTCCGATTACCAACGGTCATGGAGACAGAAGAGCCAGATGGCCTGCCCATGAAGGTTCACCTTGTTAATATCCTCAAGGCTGCGGCAATCCATTGCAGTTCCGGTGTTAATCCTGCATGTCTTGTTTCGTATGTGCCACAGGAGACAGCTACATGATCATAGTGTGTGGGTCACTTCGTGGCAAGCTGGGATCCACCTTAAACAAATTCACAACAATGGCATTTTTTCTGTTTGTCATTCCTCCTTCCATCCATCAACTGTGAAAATTATTTCCAGGAAAAACATGTATACTCGGAGATGAGTAGCTGCCACAGACAATAATATATTTGAAGCAATTTAACTTGTACTTTAGTTGAAAAAAGGTCCCAGAATGGATTACCCATAGTCAAAAATACAAGATCATCTTTGTTTTCAATTTTACAACATCAGAGACCCCCCAAAAGGGGGACAAGGGATGAGAAACAAAAGAAAAAGTATAAATAGGGCAAGTTCATATCACAACTGGATACAACTGGATATCACAACTAGATGCATTTTTCAAAATTCAAATACTTGCATTATAATTTTAAAACCTGTACTAATTGTATATATATGTTATTTACTTAAGACCCTTTGTAAAACCAAGTCTTGCTCTGGAACAACAAATATTATCACAAACTATAGTTGGATCAGGTAGTTGAATATGGATGGGAATTGGTCACAGCATATTGACAATCAGTCAAACATTTATTGTTCAATCGTTTGTTTGTTGCAAGATTATAATATCAAAACTATTTTAGAACACTTCATGCCAAGGATATCCAACAATCAGTATAGTATATAAAAAATAACATAGGTATATAATAACAACTAAAATATAAATATTTAATCTTTACACCAATTTAACTAGAATAACATAAAAACAGTAGTACAATAATACCTCGGATAACACTAAGACTTTGTTCCACAAGTCTTGGTGTTATCCAATTTTTGGTGTTATCTGATGTATGTTAAAATCCTATGGGATGGATTGGATAACGTTAAAGCTTCATAGAGATACATTGTAACTGCACAGGCTTTAGTGGTTGTTATCTGATCCATCCCATATAGGACCTTAACATTATTCGATCCAATTCTCCTCTCCAGATTACTTAACGTTATGCGATTTTAGCGTTACCCGAGGTAAACGTTATCCGAGGTATTACTGTATAGCATTTAAGAGCTGTTAACATAATAACAGGTGGCTTACAGACAGAATCTAGATACAGTACAGTACTTAGCTTTTTATATGTTGTCTCTGACAGTAAATATTACAACTCTTTGTATTATATGTGGATTAGATGCGTGTAATAATAGTTCAATATTTCACTTTCTTTAAAAGAGACTGTATCTTTCTTTCATGTCTTTATAGAGCTATGACACACAAAAAATAGTACCCAAATCCCTTATGGTTGGTTTTCCACATGTGCACAATATACAGGAATGTAGCCCCATCTCATCATAGTACCTATTTGTTCAAATCTTAAGACATGTGTATGCTATTCTCAATCAATCAATAACTTTTCTTAATATTGCATTTTCAAATAAATTGGCACATAATTTTCCAATTGATGCAGCTGTTTTATACTAGCAAGCCATGTTGTTGCTTTAGAAATTGCAAGAGTTGTTACCGCATTTCAACTCCCACATCAAATACACCCCATCCACACCCACCCACACCCGGTTTAAAAATACAGATGACATCTTTCAACAGTGGATTTAATACCTGGACAGAGAATCCAATTTTTGGAAAAAGCTTGAACATACTTTTGCAACCAGAAATGTCTGTACCCAGATTATCTTTGCTCCTCCAAAGTCAGGCTGTTCTTCTGTAAAAGCATATTGACAGCACAAAGTTCAGGGTGTTTATGGAAGATACACTCATAATATTTTCTGGATGCCTCCATTCATGGTGATTAAACAGTAAATGAACAGTAAGTGCCAAGAGTCTTGAAAGCATGGTATTCTAAATAGTTCAATAATGAACCAACAATAGGATGAAGCCTCAACATTCCAACAGCAACGGATTTTTCTTTTTCCGTTTCTCCACCTGCTCAACTGTAAAGAAACACAAAATTCTGTCCTGATAGATATATGTGATAAATCTATTCATTCCTACACAATAGTTCTTTTCTGAATACTGTATAATGGAATCTCAGTTAATGTAATTAATACGTTCTCCGGGATGTTTCTTACAGCAAAAATTACTTTTACCATATTTCCGTAGGAATGCATTGAAAACCAAAACACTTAAACCAAAACCACGGTTTCCCATAAGAATGCACTGAAAACCAATTAATCTGTTCAATAATAATAATAATCCGTAAACCAAGCCATTATTTTCTATGGATTTCCTTTTGTAATTCAATTTTTATGTTCATCAAGCCGTTTGTTAACCAAGGTTCCACTGTAGTTATGAGGGTTTCTTTCTCTAGATTGTACCAATCTGTAAGAATGAAGGGTTCTCTATCAAGCAATTTTCTAAACACTTCTCTCAACTGTACCCAAATTCAGCTGAAAAAAGTAATGCATTTGGGAAATACGCTAAAACTCTGAAATAGATATAATCTTCAATTTTTCAAATACACTAGTGCTGTCATGATTATGTGGAATTACAGCTATTATAATATCATTTGAGAACTAATATAAGACATTAAAATATTTTGCATTTTTACTCATTTCTATACAAGTTCAAATTCATTTTTTGTTGCCTCATAGTACTTTCTTTTAAAAAGTTACATTATATTTAAGATTTGTGTCATTTTGAAAACATATAAAAGCAAGTGGCGTGTGTGTTTAAAAACCATCCCATATTACCCAATATAAACACAGGAAACAAAGCCAGATGGCATAAAAAAATCTTAAAACCATAACAGTATTCAGATTAAAACACTATCCACAGGTAAAAGGAGGTAATATCAATTTTAAAAAGAGCAGAGTCAACAGTGCAGTTCTAATGATCTTATAGGCCTTAAAAGGCTTGCTGGCCTAGGTAGGCCTCATGTGATTTATGGAATGTTAATAAATTAGAGATAGGAATACCAGAACATCTTATATGCCTCATGAGAAATCTGTACATGAATCAAGAAGCAACAGTTAGGACAGAATACGGAATGATGGAGTGGTTTGGAATAGGAAAAGGAGTAAGACAAGGCTGCATTTTGTCACCCTGCTTATTTAACTTATATACAGAGCACATAATACACAATGCAGGGATGAATGAATCACAAGTTAGAATTAAATTGCTGGGGAAAACTTAAACAATTTAAGATATGCAGATGATACCACCCTAATGGCAGAAAGTGAGGAAGACCTAAATAAGTTCTTGCTTAGGTTGAAAGAAGAGAGTGCAAAAGCTGGCTTGAGACTCAACATCAAGAAAACCAAGAAAATGGCAACATGCCCTATCAGTCCCTGGAAGAGAGGGGGAAGAAGTGGAAGCAGTGACAGACTTTACATTCTTAGGATGCAAACATCACTGCAGATGGAGATTGCAGCCATGAAATAAAAAGGTAACAGATTCTTGGGAGACAAGCTATGAGAAATTTGGGGAACATAGTTAAAAGTAGAGACATCAAATTGCAAACAAAAGTCTGCATAGTCAAAGCAATGGTATTTCTGGTTGTAATGCATGGTTGTGAGAGCTGGACTATAAGAAAAACTGAGCGCAGAAGAATAGATGCCTTTGAAATGTAGTGCTGGAGGAGAATTTTGAGAGTCCCCTGGACAGCAAGGAGAACAAATAGGTCGATCTTAAAAGAAAGCAACCCTGACTGCTCCTTGGAAGGTCAAATATTGAAGATGAAGTTAAAATACTTGGAACATCAAATGAGAAGATAGAATTCACTTGAGAAAGCCTTGATGCTGGGAAAGGTTGAGGGCAAAAAAAAAGAAGAAGGGGGCGGCAGAGAGTGAGATGGCTAGATGGCATTGTTGATGCAATAGGCACAAAGCTGGGGATGTTGAGGATGGTGGTGGATAGAGGTGCCTGGGGTGTGGTGGTCCATGGGGTTGTGAAGGGTTGGAATCAACTGTGTGACTGAACAACAACAAAATAAAATAGGAGCAGTTCTAATCTCTGATGGAAATTCATTCCAGAGGGTAGGAGCTATGGTGGAAAAAGTTCTCAATGTGGTTATAGGGTTTGTTTGTTTTTTGCCTCTCTAGGTGTAACCACTCAGAGCTTACTCGCCTGGGTGCTTTGGGTGTAACTTGTGAGCAAGAGGCACTCCCTCATATAACTTGGTCCCAAACCATTCAAGGCTTTACAGACCATCACCAACACGTTGAATCTTGCCTGGAATACCAGGAGTGGTATGATATGGTCAAACTGACAAATATCTGCCACCAGCCTGGCCGCTGCATTTTGCACCTGAAGTCTCTATACCAGCCTCAAAGGTAACCCAACATAGTGGACATTACAATACAGTAAAACCCCGAGTTACCGGGGGGGGGGGATCGGTTCCATGGCCTCTTTCCTAAGTTGAAAGCACGTGTGATCCCCATAGGGAGAGCTGCAGGGTGAGTTGGAGCCCAGTCCTAGGCTCCAAATCACCCCTCAGCTCCTTTCCTGCCAGACCGGGGGGGGGGGGGGCAGGGACTGAACTGTGGGGTGAGTTGGAGCCCAGTCCTAGGCTCCAAATCACCCCTCAGCTCCTTTCCTGCCAGACCCGGGGGGGGGGGCTGGGACTGAACTGTGGGGTGAGTTGGAGCCCAGTCCTAGGCTCCAAATCACCCCTCAGCTCCTTTCCTGCCAGACCCGGGGGGGGGGGGGCTGGGGGCTGGGACTGAACTGTGGGGTGAGTTGGAGCCCAGTCCTAGGCTCCAAATCACCCCTCAGCTCCTGCCAGACCCGGGGGGGGGGGCTGGGACTGAACTGTGGGGTGAGTTGGAGCCCAGTCCTAGGCTCCAAATCACCCCTCAGCTCCTTTCCTGCCAGACTGGGGGGGGGGGGGGGGGCTGGGACTGAACTGTGGGGTGAGTTGGAGCCCAGTCCTAGACTCCAAATCACCCCACAGCTCCTTCCCAGAATGGCGAGGACCAATGGGATCCCTTTGCCAGAGCCTTCCAGAGGCAGCACGGGTGGTGGACATGCCAGACACAGTGGCAGAAGCAACCACGTGGACATCATAAAAAATATCCCTATGGTTGTTTCTGCCACTGTGTCTGGCATGTCCACCACCTGTGCTGCCTCTGGAAGACTCTGGCAAAGGGATCCCATCAGTCTTCGCCATTCTCCAAAGGCCAGAGACTTCACTACGGCCGCAAAAATCCCCCCCCCCCCACTTGGGGTTGCAGCGAAGCCTCTGGCCTTCGGAGAAAGTTGTGGAGGGAAGGAATCTTTTCCCATTGTGGACCCTGGCCTGTCAGCTGGCCAAACAAGTTTTGCAAGAGGCAGGGGAAAATATTCCTTCCGTCCACCCCCAAAGGCACCAGGCGATAGGAAGATCTGAATGTGGCTTGTTCCATCACTTCCCTCCTGACAAAGTCACCAGGTGATTGCAGGATCTCAAAGGGGCTTTGAGGGCAGTCAGACGAAGGTTGTGCCTGACTGCCCCAAAAGCCACGTTCAGATCCTCCCATCGCCCGGTGACTTTGTATAGAGGGAAGTGATGAAACAAGCTCCCTTCCCACAAAGGCACCAGGCGATTTTGGGGCAGCCAGGCATAACCTTCATCTGACTGCCCTCAAAGCACCGCAGTGCCTCCCCAGCCCTCCGGTCTAGCTGAGAAGGCACTGCAGGGTGAAATGAGCCCAGTCCGAAGAGCGGAAAGGCTTTCCACTCTTCGGACTGGGCTCCCCTTCACACCCTGTGCCTTCCCTGCCGTCCGATCTGGCTGGGAAGGCACCGCGGGGGTGAAACAAGTCCAGTCCGAAGAGCAGAAAGGCCTTTCATAACTCGAGGCATTTGTAAATTGGGGTTTTACTGTAGTTGATTCTGGAGATTACCAGTGCATAGGTTAATGCTATCAGGGATCTTCTATCCAGGAAAGAATGAAGCTGGGCTATGTGCCACAGATGGAAAAATGCAGACCTGACCACCAAAGACATCTGATTTTCCAAGGTCAAAGACTGGTCAAGTTGCATGCCCAGATTGCATGCACACTCCTTCAAAGGGAGAACAACAACCCCCAAGCTAATGGGACCCATCTCTACCTGCAATCAGTTACCTCTCACCAGCATCACCTTCATCTTGTCAGGGTTTAGTCTCAGCCTGTTATCCCCCATCCACACCATAAGTGCCTCCAGGCTCCGGACAAAATATATTCCTTAGGTGGAAAAGAAGAGATAGAGCTGCGTAACATCAGTGTACTGATGAAAACAGACTCCAAATCTCCTGATAACCTCTCCCAGCAGCATCATACATTCTCAACCTTTTCGGGGTGGGGGCCAGATCACTCCCCTCAGAATGGTTGTGTGAGTTGATCACACGTTTCCACGCAATTTTAAAGAGTTTTTAAATTTTAAAGAGTTAAAAGAGTTAAGGGAGAGAGGGAAATAACTGAATCAGCCAGCAGGCCGGGGTTATCATGTTACTAGTACCCCACACCTGCCTCTCCAGCCAAGTCTTTAAGCCTTTTCTGAAGGGCAGCAGCTCTGTCTGGAGATGCAACTCATTTGGCAGGAGATTCCATAGGGCTGGAGCGGACAGAGAAGGCCCTCCTTCTAGTGCTAGAGAGATGCACCTCTCTAGCTGATGGAACAGATAGAGAGCCTCTCTGGTCCGCTCTGGTGAAAAGGTTTTGGCGGCCAGTATTGGCCCATGGGCCATAGGTTGAGAATGTCCAATACAGATGTTAAACAGCATCAGGGAGACCCCTGAAGTACCCCATACATCTCCTTCCCAAGCTGAACTTTCTGGACCTGCTCCTCCAGGAAGGCCCGGAGCCTCCAATACCTATCTCCACAAGTCTGTCCAGAAGGATACTGTGGTCAACAGTATCAAAGGCCACTGAAAGATCCAAGAGAACCAACAGGGATGATTAAGCTGTCAGCTTCTCTCAGAAGGTCATCCAGCAAGGCAACCAACACCATCTTGGTACTATGGCATGGTCTAAAGCCGGACTGGTATGAATCAAGGCATTCAGTGTTCTCCAGAAACATCTGCAGCTGACCTGCCACTACCCTTTCCATCATCTTGCTCATAAATGGAATGTTGGCAACCACACAATAGTTGTTCAAATAATCCAGTGCCAGGATGAATTTTTTCAAGACAGGTTGGATGATTGTCTCCTTCCATTGTGTAGGCACAGTGCACTCATGAAAGGAGGTGTTAACAATCCATTTATTTTGGAATATTCAGAACAAAAGGACTTCGGAGCAAGGAACTCCTGAGTGAAATGGGATGATTTCCCATCTAGTTACAAATTTGTCTTCTTCAGCTCCCTGAAGCATTGTCCTTCCCTATTCAATACAGTACCCACCATACAGAAAAAAATTTTTTTGTGAAGCTTAAGGGGTGATGGAAAAGACAGGAAAGTTATCATCCAGTCAACTGCCTCCACCAACAGTTCTCTGGTCAACAACATTTGTCATATTTCTAAATAAGATAAATGAATTCTCTGTTGGCTAAGTGACAAAAATATATGAATGACAACTTTTTGACATGGAAAACCATTACCTTGTATCACACTTACTTATCTGATGAGCTTGAATATATCTCAGCAACTTCCAAATCTCTTAGGATGTCTGAACTTGAGCTGAAACATAAAATATATTTGTTGAAAATCATTGGCTATTGCACTGTACTACAGAAAAATAATATGACTCCAAGCAGAAAGGAATATGAAAAAGAAAACAATAGCTACTTTTTGAGCATATAAAAATATAGATCCATAGCAATCAAGACTACTTCAGGATGTCACTATTAATTTCCTCTGATCATACATAAATAGTTCAGGGGCCTCATTCAGTCTGCATGCCAAAAGTTGTTGACCTCTGCTATAGAACACTGAATTAAGACTGAAGGAACAAAGTCAGTTCCAAACCTCCATTTATTCATGCGACCCACTGGATGACCATGGGCCGCCTATTACCTATAAGGCAGTGTTTCTCAACCTTTGATTTTTGAACTTCAATTCCCAGAAGCCTAAGTCAATTCCCTAATGTATTGACTTAGGCTTCTAGGAATTAAAATTTATTTATTTATTTATTTTCACATTTATATACACTAGTACCCCGAATAACGTTATGACTTGGTTCCACAAGTCCCGTCGTTATTCGGGTTTTAACGTTGGGCGATACATTGAACACACAATGTTAAAAAAAGCCCTGTTTCCCTGGAGGCTGCAGGAAGCGAGAACATCGGGATTTGAATCCTGACATTTTGGCTTGCTGCTGCCTCCAGGGAGGTGGGAGAACTTTGGAAACAGCTTGGAGCGGGTTTCCCCACCTCCCTGGACCCGGCGGGGGGGTCAGAGCCCCCAAAATTGGTAAAAAAAACGTCCGTTTTTTTTACCAATTTTGGGGTTTCTGACCCCCCCGCCGGGTCCAGGGAGGTGTGGGGACCCGATCCAAGGTGTTTCTGGGCTTCCCCGACGTCCTGAGCCAGTGCAGCAAGCCAGAATGTCAGATTTCGAATCCCGATGTTCTGGCTTCCTGCACTGGCTCAGGACGTCGGGGAAGCCCAGAAACACCTCCAGAGAGATCAGAGGACCCGATCTACAGCTGCAGGGTGGCTGGGGAAGCTGACGGGGACTCCCTGTCGGCTTCCCTAGCCACCCGCCCATGCCTCCGCAGCTGTGGGGTGGCTGGGTAAGCCGATGGGGGAGCCCCCCGTCAGCTTTCCAGCCACCCCACCCCTGCCTCCGTAGCTGCAGGGTGGCTGGGAAGCTGAACGGAGAACCCCGTTCAGCTTTCCACCCACCCTGCTGCTAAGAACGACTGTTTCGTGTAACGTTAAAATCGCGTTACTCGATACAAGATGTTTCCGAAAACCTTGTAACGTTATGCGGATTTAACGATATACGGTACTCGCGTTATACGGAGTATTACTGTACTCATTTTACCATAGGTGCTTTCATTCCTTGCAACGATTTCTGGTCTGAAGCATAATTTTGGCGTCAGCAACACAAGGCAATCAAAGCCATAAAAACACATTTGGGGACACACATCACCCTGATTTTTAAGCAACAAATTAATGCAGCTAATCCTATAAAAGTTATTTTTGGAAGTCACTTCTAGAATTCAAGCAAGTTATATATCTTTTAAAAGAAGATATATATTATTGGAGAAACAGAGAACACCACAATTCAAACAAGGAATTAATCCAAATTAATTAATTACATGCCAAGATACTTTTACCATAATGAATATTAAGGACAGGCTTTCAATAAAATGCAACTAGAATAATAACTGAGTTTTAATTATAGGTGAATTATTATTTTTGGCTACATTTCACTTACCCAAAAGTCAGGATAGAAAATGGCTCATTTCCTTACCCATCTTATTTGATGTAAAGCCAAGTTTTACCAACTTAAAACATTCACATCTTCAATACTATTGTTATGCAAATCCAGGTTGATCTTCATTTTAAATTGCTCAATGTGATATTTAGTACTATGTGTGCCTTCCTCTTCCATATGGTAGATAAAAACATTCAGAGCAGGTGTGCGGTTTTATTTTAAAAAACTTCCTTGCCACTCCACAAAACCTACAAAGGCAGAGGAGCAACAGGACAACTACATAGTCAACTTCCCTGGCCAGGTCCCACTCTAAGGATTTCATTGAGCTTAATTCTTAGAAAACAGTTGTGCAAAGAGCAAAATGTGGGGAAGAGAGGGAAAGGGAAGAAATGTGCACCATTGTGTGTGCCCATAGGTTCACCACAACTGGGTTAGAGTATTAAGAGACAACAAAATGTACAGTAATACCCCGTATAACGTGAGTATCATATAGCGCTAAAACCGTATAACGTGACAAGATTTTCAGAAAAATCTTGTTTCAAATAACGCGATTTTAACGTTATCCGATACAGTCGTTCTTAGCAGCAGGGTGGCTGGAAAGCTGAATGGGGTTCTCCATTCAGCTTCCCAGCCACTCTGCAGCTACGGAGGCAGGGGTGGGGAGGCTGGAAAGCTGACAGGGGGGGCTCCCCCATCGGCTTCCCCAGCCACCCCACAGCTGCGGAGGCAAGGGCAGGTGGCTAGAGAAGCCGACAGGGAGTCCCCGTCAGCTTCCCCAGTCACCCTGCAGCTGTGGATTGGGTCCTCTGATCTCTCTGGAGCAGGCAGGGGACACGATCCAAGCTGTTTCTGGGCTTCCCCGACGTCCTCAGCCAGTGCAGCAAGCCAGAATGTCAGGGTTCGAATCCCGACATTCTGGCTTGCTGCAGCCTCAAAGAACTTCTGGATTTTCTTCCTTTTAATCCTAGCGTGGGGGTGAGGGGTGGTTGGGGGGGGAAATACCCACCCACTCCCACGCTAGTATTAAAAGACTTATCTCCCTGGAGCAGGCAGGGGAGTTAGAGATCCCGAAATGGGTAAAAAAACGGACTTTTTTTTTTACCCATTTCGGGATCTCTGATTCCCCCTGCCTACTCCAGCGAGATCAGAGGAGCTGATCTAAGCTGTTTCCAAAGGTTTCCTGTTTCCACTTCAAAAATAAGCTGTTTCCACTTCAAAAATAGCGCACATCAGCTCTAGGGAGGTCTGGAGACCCGATGCGCGCTATTTTTGAAGTTCCCACACACTGCTGTAAGCTACAATGAGTCAAACGTCAGCTACAATGCAAGCTACAATGAGTCAATGCAAGCTACAATGAGTCAAACATCAGGCTTATCTTATCTGCAGCTTATCTTATCTCCCTAGAGCAGGCAGGGGAGCCCGAAATGAGTAAAAAAAACAAGTCCGTTTTTTTTACCCATTTCGGGATCTCTAACTTCCCAGCCTGCTCCAGGGAGATAAGCTGCAGATAAGATAAGCCACCCTTCTGCTACAAAACCACACCCTGATAGAAACTGTAACAAGCCAAAAAGGAAAGCTCATGTGTTAAGGATTTGAATCCTGACGTTTTGACTCATTGTAGCTTGCAGCAGCGTAGGGGAACTTCAAAAATAGCTATTTTTGAAGTGGAAACAGGTTATTTTTGAAGTGGAAACAGGTTATTTTTGAAGTGGAAACAGGAAAGGAAACCTTTGGAAACAGCGTAGGTCAGCTCCTCTGATCTCGCTGGAGTAGGCAGGGGGGATCAGAAATCCCGAAAGGGGTAAAAAAAAAAGTTCGGTATTTTACCCATTTCGGGATATCTAACTCCCCTGCCTGCTCCAGGGAGATAAGTCTTTTAATACTAGCGTGGGGGTGGGTGGGTATTCCCCCCCCCAACCACCCCTCACCCCCACGCTAGGATTAAAAGGAAGAAAATCCAGAAGTTCTTTGAGGCTGCAGCAAGCCAGAATGTCGGGATTCGAACCCTGACATTCTGGCTTGCTGCACTGGCTGAGGACGTCGGGGAAGCCCAGAAACAGCTTGGAGCGGGTCTCCACACCTCCCTGTACCCAGCAAGGGGGGGGTCAGAGACCCCAAAATTGGTAAAAAAAAATGGACTTTTTTAAAAACCAATTTTGGGGTCTCTGACCCCCCGCCGGGTCCAGGGAGGTGGGGAGACCCGATCCAAGCTGTTTCCAAAGTTCCCCCACCTCCCTGGAGGCTTCAAATCCCGACATTCTGGCTTCCTGCAGCCTCCAGGGAAACAGGGCTTTTTTTTAACATTGTGTGATCAATGTATCGCACAACGTTAAAAACCGGATAACGACGGGACTTGTGGAACCAAGTCATAACGTTATTCGGGGTACTAGTGTATTTGGATTGTTCCA
The DNA here is from genome assembly GCA_030440675.1 of Furcifer pardalis. Lineage (NCBI taxonomy): Eukaryota > Metazoa > Chordata > Lepidosauria > Squamata > Chamaeleonidae > Furcifer > Furcifer pardalis. The sequence continues at coordinate 130,836,084 of CP126893.1, read as the reverse complement.
GGTCCCAATGATGAGCCAGACTATTAGAGGAATTAACCCTTTTAGTAGTCAAAACTCCCTCTTAGATTAGTATCTTGTTCAATATTTAGGCATGAAGAACTCCAAATGTTAAGAGCTAATCCTGCTACATTTCCATTAAAAGGCATTATAATGGAGTAAAGAAAGCACATAAGGACAGATTTTTCAAAATAATCCTATCCTAATATAAATGCAATGGTTGACCTCGCAAACATCTATGAAAATTTGCAAACAGAATTCCTTTCATATTGCAATGTGGCAACACTGCAAAAACAATTTGCGAACTCCTGTGGGGTAAAGACCCACAGGTTGGGAAACCATGCATTATACAACAGTGTTATGGTGAAAAGGTCTGACGGTAGAATCAGTATTTACTTCTAGCAAAAAAAACAAGAGAAGCAGACATTCCCCTTGTTCCAGAATTAAAGCGAGACTATACCTTAGGCTGCTGCACTAGAGGTGACAGCAGGAAAAAATCAATTAATGGAACAAATGATAATTGAAATTCCCTGGCAGCAACAATGATTTCCAGAATTGAATTGCATCCATCTTATGTATTCATATGAAACCGACTGCATTTTTTCCCCAAACAGTGCCCTCTTTTAGTTTCAGAATGTAGCCAAAACATTCAAGCAAGCTTTAAGAATGAAGCTTCCCCATGCTCTTTTTTCTTTGGCAAATAAATCTTATTATTTGTTTGGCTAGAGAATTACACAACTGTCAAGAATGTGCAGTATTGTAGATTTTAGAACAAAGACCCACATACTATGGTTTTCACAGGACTTTCTGCCTAGAGCAATAAACATATTTTAATATAAAGTTATGGTGGGAAATGAAAAATAATTTCTATCTATAACCATTTCTGCTCTAATACTTTAGAAGTTTTATGTGACCAAACCTAAAATTCAAACAAACCCTCATAGGTTAGTAGCACTAATCCATTTACAAAATTCCTGATTAACTGTGGTGTCTTCAAGTGGCATCTACCATGCTGAGCAGATAAGAATGGTTAGTTGGCTTTTAAATATACTGTACACAGAAAAGGTGTAGAAGTAAAAATGTGATTGTGACCAGCAGGCATCCCACAGAGAACATATACCACTTGGCTCACAGTTATTTAAAAATATACATGAATATCATGCCAAGACACTATTATGCTGCTATTGCCACAACCAAGGAAACCTAGAATCCAGCCAATCCTAGACTAGCCAGACCAGTGACCAAAAATAAATACCACCTGCAAATCTGAATGATTTTGATATTAGCATTAAATCCAGATTTACTCTGGGGAGAAAAAAAATTGTGAAAAAGCAGAATTGTTTCTATCCCCAGGGTATTCCCACCATTATGTCCAGGAATCAAGAACAAATGTTGAGGTCCTAGATGTTTAAAATTGCATGCATCACATCAGTTATCTAACACAGTCTTCTTCCAGGTGATGGAGATCAGCATGTTATCACACTGTCAGAATTAAGATTTGGCTGTCAGCCTTGTTAATTTCTAAAGGTGAGATTTATGGTAGCAAGGGTCATTTCTACCTTCTCTTCAGACAGCAAAATCAGAAACGTAAACACAAAGCACAGTAGTCTTGGATATTCCATTAGAAGAAAAAGGCACTCTCATATTCATGATATAGTACAGTGGTGGTGAACCTATGGCACGCATGCCAGAAGTGGCATGCAAAAGCCTTTCTTCTGGCATGTGCACCATCAAAGGAAAGCCCAACAGTGTACAGCCTGGCCGGCATCACTTCCCCACCACCCCTCTCTCTCTGTCAAAGGAGAGACAAGAGGGGAGGCCAAAATCCTAGCCAGGAGGCTGCGGCTGGGAGAGGCAAGGTATGTCTGGGATGGTGGGGGTGTAGGAAGGTCCGATGGGGTGGTAGGAAGGCCTGGTTGGGGGGGGGAGCCCTGACAGGTGGTGGGGGCAGGACGGCCTGACAGGGGGTGGGGGTGGGAAGGCCCATTGAGGGTTGGGAAGGCCTGTCAGGGGTTGGGAAGGCCTGTTGGAGTGTGGGAAGACCCATCAGGGTGTGGGAAGGCCCATCAAGGGATGGGTGGGAAGGCTGCACAGGGCTTTTCCAGAGCCTGGGAGGCCTTTCTGATGGCCACGTGGGGCTTCTCTGGAGCCTGGGAGGCCTTTCAACTGGCTGTACGAGGCTTTTCCAGAGCCCAGGAGGTTTTTTCCAGTGGCCACATAGGGTTTTTCCGCAGCCCTTGTCAGGGCAGTGGTGCAGGCTTGTCTTTGGGTTGGCTTGTCCAGGGGACAACATGAAGTTGGGTGGTGCACACCCATGTGATGTCACTGGCATGCATGATGCCTGCCACCCATCTCCCCCCGCCTCCTTGGGCATTCGGTCTCTAAAAAGTTCACCATCACTGATATAGTAGCAGCTAGACCATACTTCAGATATCCTGGTTGCATTGCAAATGCAATTCAACTGTTGATAACTTCCTGGTACCAATTTAAACACTTCTTTAAAAGATAACAGCCTATAGAACTTAAGAAACCTCATAAAGCCTGTAAGTCAAAGCCATTATTCAGAATGAAGGTAAAATTCAAAACAGCTATAAAGAAAGGCCAAGCACATCATTACACTACCATGACATATCTGAACAGTGAGGAAACAAGAAGAGAAGATATTCCATTGATTACGATCTCATATTAGACTTTTATGCTTTAATAGACATGATACAGTGGCATATGAAATTTACTGGGTGATCTTTTGCTAGTTGCATTTTCTCTCAGTCTGATCTACTTCACAGTGATGCTGAGATAAGAATATGATGGGGATAGCAATCAGCAGTGTTTGAACTTTTAGAAGGAAATATGTAAATATAACTAATAATAAACAAACAGAATGAATAGGGTTCTTAACTGTATAATTTATTCTTAACAATAACACTGCTACGGCAAGAGCTTTGTTAAGCTTGAATTTAAACATTATTTGAAAATATACACTTTTAAATACTTAGTATTTCATATGCAAAAATTAATGCACACGTCCAATTGAGCAAGACATATCACAGCAGCTAAGACTGAATCTCTGGGCAAATAAATAAACTCTGTGAGGAAAAATAGCAAAAGTAACTGGACTGCTAACAGAAAAATAAGTCAAAAGTTAAGCTGGAACCAATTAAGCAAGAGTAGGAAGCTGCTTTGTTCTTGAAAGGACACTAAATTTGGCACATCTTCCAACTCCTGTTCTATCGGGAAAGTCATTTAAAGTTGTTGTCAATAGACCAATTAAAATGTTGACTTCATAGACATGGAACAGAGAACAAACAGGAGTTCCCAACCAAAGCCTATCATGCATATAAAATCAATAGACCTGTTCAAGTATGAAAAAAAGGTCACACATATGATTTGGTAATTAAAGCCAGCAATTTGTACGATGTTCTCATACATTTATGTTCAGGGTTTTTGTCAGGTTTGTAGTAGACTTGGGAGTGTGCATGCATTATGTATACCACATGCGCACCAAAGCAGAACATCTTCAGGACAGAAGCTGAAATGGACTACCATGAGATTTAGAAAAGTGACACCTAGTTTTAAATCCCATCTTCAACTATGATGCTTACTGGGCAACTTTTGTGCCAATTGCTATGTCTCACCTTCACATACCATGGAGGGTAAAGTGAGGCTGAAGAGAGGGTAATGATCCCTACACAGATATACATATATCTGACCACAAAAGAAGAACCGAAGAATAATAGTAACAACAAAAAGAATGTTTAAAATCTATAAATAAATATTTAAGAGCAAATGGGGTCTAGGGATAGAGTAATAATAATAATTTCGTGTCAGAAATTATTCTGGGTTGAAAGGATTTTTGCTGGAGAAACTCTGCTGAGAGGACACTCGAATGAAGCTCCTTTCATGCCCCCAAGATATTTTCCTACCGAAGTGATCCCTATTTACCTACTTGCAATGTCTTGCTTTTAATCTGTTAGGTTGGCAGGAGCTGGGACAGAGACGGGCACTCAATCCATCATGCAGTACTTGGGTCTCAAACTGCCGGCTTTCTAGCCTTCCAGTTAACAACGCAAGCTTCTTAGCCACTGAGCCACCGCAACCCCTTGGGGCAGAGTGATGAACTAGGACTCAAAAAGACCTTGGTTCAAATCCCCTTACAGCCACGAAAACTCACTCAGGACAGAACTGGTCAAATCATTCCTTACGTAACTCACTTAACCTGAAAACCCTATTACGATCACCACATGCCTGATGCATATAAGAACATGCATATAGGAAGAATTTTTATCATATCTGGTAAAACCTGTATCTTTAAAAATGTAAAAAGAATCTATAAGAGAAATGTGCCATGATTTGGACAGTTAGAGATTGGGTACAGTTTTGGCTACAATTTACGAACTGCTGGATTATTTATGCAAATCTAGTTCAAATCACCAAGGATATAAAAGCTAGTTACTTAACACACTTACAGTACTTTAAAAAAATAATTTACAGTGGTACCTCATACAATGATTTTAATCTGTTCCATAGGGCTCGATGGTGTATGAAAAAATAGCTATAGAATGCATGCATTGTATAGCGATTTTCCCTATGGGTTGCATCATACAACGATTTTATTCATTAAGCAGTTTTCCCATTGAAAAATTGTTGTACAATTTTTTTCCATAGGGAGAATTGTTATGTGGGACTCCATCCACCCCCCCCCCAAAAAAAAAAACCCCCTAATTGTTATGTGATTTCATTGCTATGCGGGGCAATTGTTGTATGAGGTTCCACTGTAGTTTCATAATCATCATCACGCACAGTTCCATTGTGGAATGAGATCATTTATCACTGGCATTTCACGAATGAGGGAAAGTGAGGCCACCCAGTGAGTTAGTGGCTGAAAAATATAAAACCTGGGTTTTCTATGACACCAACAATGTTCAGTAAACCAGACTGAGAGTTACTACTTGTTGCTTTCAAAAGTGTTCTACGCCCAGGACAAGTGAGCTGCTACAAATGGTGCGTTTCCCAAACTATGTTCCGTGGAACAGTGATGAACTTCAATTGTCAGAAGCCTAAGTCAGTCCATCGGCTGATCAGTTCTTCGGGGAATTGAGTTAGGCTTCCGGGAATTGAAATCCAAAAACCAAACTTTGGAAAAGAGCTATGAGACAGTGAGCAAGAACTTCCACATTTGCAAGGCAAGGGATCATTTCTTTGCCTTATACAGCTATTCCAAATCCGATTGTCAAGTGCATGAGACTTCCTTAATGAGGATGAAAGGAAGAGAAACCATTGGAGCTGGTGCTCAGCCTTGCAAAACGTCATACTAACATGTGGTCATGTGGCAGGTATAACTAGACACCAAAGCACACAGAACGCTGTTACCTTTCCTGCCGAAACGGTACCTATTTATATATTTGCAATGTATTTATTTATTTATTTATTTAAATTTGTTCATCGCCCTCCTCCCCAAAGGGACCCAGGGCGATTCACAACATGTCAGCATCGACAACAATTTAAAACCAGTTCAAAAATTAAAAGTTTTAAAAGAAGCTTAAAAACTTAACATGAAAAACTAGGCGTTGTAGCTAGGAGGCACTGGGGGTTAAACCATCCAGCCAGCTGGGGAAATTGATCCATCCATTCCCCAGACCTGACCTGCCAGCCAGGTGCTTTCAAACTGCTATACTCATGAAAAAAATGAATATATTTAATTTTTTTTGGTGGGGGGGAAATGACTCTATGCACTGTGAGTAAAGGAATGAATAATAATAAATTAGGATAAGAGTAACATTCAAATAAATTAATGTAAAAAGGTACACTTGTCTGTGTGAGGTAAGCATCTTCATTGATTCTCTGATTCCCCTACTGTATATCACATGAGTAGTAATGAATTATCCTTTATCTGTGGAGCAACAGCTTCAGGTCAAAGGCAAAATATAATGCAAAAGTTTTCAAGTTCAATCCACAGCAGAACTGGGGGGGAAACCATCAGAATTTTTCTCATTTAAAGTATTAACAAACCCTCTTGAAATGTTGAAAGATAACACATGGAGCTCGAATGCCTTCAGGTGGACAACCAATTTTGCATTTTAAAAATGATAGCCGCATAATATTGCAAACATCCTAACTTTACTGTTAAAAGCCTAACCCTTCACTAAGCTGTCATGGTGCCATTGAAATAACTAAGATTGCACAATATTTCTATTTCAAATAAGCTCAAGATACTCTACATTAATAGAGTAGTATTTCCCAGCTGTTTAACATCTTTGCTATAAAGAAGAAGTAAAAGCACCAAGAACATGTCATCTCTAATTATGTCACCTTACATGTTATAAAAATTGGCCAGAATCCAAAAGTTGTGTTCTATTGACAGAATGTTTCTATGAGTGGAATCTGGATAGAGAAATTCTCCCTTCCTTTTGCAGCCCCATCCACCCACCCCATGCCCACAAAACATGTTCTAAAGGACAGGAAAACCCTAGAGAGTAGGTCTGGAGATAATATGGAGAATTGGAGACAGGAGCGAAGGGGAAGAGAGCCCTGTTATGCCAGCAGATGGCAGATGATGGTAGCTAAGATTTGTGTCGCTATGAGTATGCTTTGAAGGTTCCCAAGTGTTGATTTTGTGAGGAAGTTGGCTTCTTCAGAGCAGTATCAAAAAGTGATACAAGTAAAAAGGAAGCACTTATTAAAGAAGCTGCCAATCTGACAGAAAAGGATAGAACAGTGATGGCAAAACTTTTAGAGACCGAGTGCCAAAAGAAAGGGGTGGACAAACTCTGTGCTGGGGGAGGGAGGAAGCACTCCGATTGGGGTGAACTCTGTGCTGGAGTGACAGCATGTGTGTCAACAGAGATGGCTGGAAGTGCCACATCTGGAATGTGTGTCATAGGTTCACCACCACTAGGATAGACTCTCTTGCCTAGATCAGTGATGGCAAACCTATTGCATGCATACCAAAGGTGGCACTCAGAACCCTCTCTGTGGGCACCTATGCAGTTACCCCAGCACAGTTTGCCCCGCCCCTCTGCCCAGCAGCCCAATGGGAGCACTTCCTCCCTCCCCCAGCAAAGTTCACCCGCCCCTCTGCCCAGTGGCCCAATGAGAGCATTTCCTTCCTCCCTTGTTGCTATGTTTGCACTTTGCAATAAATAAATGGGTTTTGAGTTGCAGTTTGGGCACGTGGTCTCTAAAAGGTTTGCCATCACTGGCCTAGAGCTACATAACTAAGACAGATTGCTGGGTTTCACTTCCATCAGATACAGCAGGTATGATTTTTAAAAAATTCCCCCAGCATTTCAATTTCCCGTGAATATTCTGTGTTCATTTAAAATAAAGGTGCTGCAATCAAACTTGAAAAAACACATGTCTTTCCCTCTATAAGACATCTAACATTTTGTAATAGTTTTAATATTTCATAAAAAGAAAACTGACTTTGAACATTTTTCATATCTTGAATGTCAGAAGGCAGTAAACCCCAATTTTCAATTTGAAAATTGGTAAGCTTCGAGAAACAATCATTACTAGCCTTGGAATCCTATTTTCAATTATCAGTATGTTTCTTCTTTATGTTTATGTTAAAGGCCCAGATACAGTATCTCATTATTTTTAACCAGCACTGTCACTTTATGAGTCAGTTGCAGCAATGCAAATCAAGAAACAAAACATAGCCAGTCAGTGCTCAAGCGTGTTACTGAATATTGGGGTTGGTGGGTGCTATTTACTTCTCATTAACAAGTTCTTATTTATATAAGTTTTACAGTGTTCTATGCTATTTTAGGATTTTTACTAAGCTATCATGAAACATGTTGTTACAAATAAGCTAGGAAAGATATAATTACAATGGTTCAGGATAGATATAATAATCCAAAAAAAAACCCCAACCATTATAATCAAGGTTCTACAATACCATAAATCAACTTTGTCAAGAATGGTAATGTCTTTCTCTCCTTCTTGATTAACTAATTTGCTGTCACCACTATTGTTCAGGTGCAATTTTAGACTCATTTTTATAAAATGTCAAGAATAGCTGTGCTGGATCAGAACAAAAGTCTAGCTAGTCTAACACCCTGCTCACGTAGTGGCCAATCTGTTGTCTGCTGCCAGGCAGAGTGAGGAAAATGCCTTTGAAAGTATAGTTTCACAGATCTGCCTACCTTCCTCCTCTTAATCCAATTCCATTTCATTACCACTTGTTTTCAGCTGAGTTTCCTCTGACCATAGAATTATTCTCCTACTTGACCACAACTGACAGAAGAACACAACCACAAACTTCTCTTCACTCCACACCTAATTTATTATTATAACAGAGAATTAAAGAATGAAATGGATGGCAACAGTTTTTGAGACAACTATTTGACAGAACAATACCACTTTGTTTTCTACAGATTATAAAAACTGCAGCACAACTAATGAATAAACAAGCCAAATAACTATGCCAAATAACTAGTCATAAAATTCACAAGAGCCTTTCTACAGAAATCGTGCTGGATCTTAGCCATTACAATATAGCCTCCCCTGCTACTTATCTTTTGCGTATTCAGGACAATACATTTTTCCTACCATTCACTGTTTATTTTCAACATACCAAATTGCATCCCAAGATTTCATCTTAATATGTCAAGTGACTTAGAGCTATACACACGCACACTACCACATTTAATGACATCTCTTCAGGCAACAGCCCTGGCAATTTCTTTGCCCTAAAGCAGCTGACATATTTCTCAAGAATCGCCTTCCACTTGGATCTTCATTGAAGCATTTGGATGACTCCATGGAATAACATTCATTCCAACAGCTGTAATGTGCCCCCTTGCAGATGCATCAAAAGCACATTTTCAGTTACAAAATGCTTCTTAGTAAAATGTCTTGAAACAGTCAATAATTCCTGATTTTTTTTAATTTTTACTTAATGAGACATCCTTTGCCTCGATAGATAGTGGACAAATAATGATTTCTCCCACTTAAAATTTTAAACAATGGCCTTCTCAAGTGGACATTCAAATTGGAAGTTTAAAAAAATAGATTTGGGACATGATTCTACCAATGTGCCATTTATTCATCACTGTTTTCTCATTTATTCTTCCTGCTCTCTTCTCTCTCTCAAACCCCAACTCCTCCTATTTGCCCTAAATACCTTCACCATACAATGATCCAGGGTGAATATATTAAATTTTCAATAATTCACATTCTCGTATACCACAAGTAATTGAGTAGCAACATGTGCCATGAAAATGCACTAGTAAAGGTAAAGGTTTCCCTTGCACTAGGAGGCAGCGTTGGGAAATCACTCCTTGGACATCTCACATACCTTGAAAACCTTCTCACCACAGGTTGGAAGTGACTTAATGGCACACAACAACCCAAATATAAAGCTGGATTTATGATTTATGAACCTGGTTTGTCAGAGAGCAATTCACCATAATTATGAGTAACAAGCAGCTAGTACTTTCCTGTTAATTTGCTTTGCTTGGATGAAAGGAGGTGCAAATGGGGATTGAATGGGCTGCTTGCACCATTGCTCTGCCCATTCATTCATTCCTTCAGCCAGGATAGCCTGCTCAAATGTTGTACAAATGTGTTACAACTCCAGGTTATTATCTTTAACATGCTGCTATTTATTTTTTTTAAACTTAATTTCTGTTTTATTTTCCAGAAAACCCATGTCACGACCTAATCATATCAGTACTTTGCATTGTAAAAACTACTAAAATAATTATCTGCTCTAAACCAGTTTCACATATTATAATCATTATTTATAAATAAGCATTGGGATAGGTAAGGTCACCCTTGCTCAAAAGCCAGTCGTATCCAACTCTAGGGTTCGCTGCTAATCTCCATTTACAGCCAAAGAACCAGCGCTGTCTGTATCTACAGACATTTCCATGGTCATGTGGCAAGCATGACTAGACACCAAAGTGCATGGAACACTGTTTACCTTCCCACCTAAGTGGTACCTATTTATCTACAGTAAAAAAACCCATTTTACATATGCCTCGTTTTACGTAAAAATCGTTTTATGTAAGGGGATTCTGGGGAAATTACGTCCCATTTTACTTTCCCCAGAGTTCCTACGGGTTTCCTTTGTTTTACGTAAAAAAAACCATATTATGTAAAAAGCTATGGAACTGAATTTTTATGTAAAATGGGGTTTTACTGTAAAGTACTTGCTTTTTGTTGCTTTTGAACTGCTAGGTTGGCAGGGGCTGGGACAGAAACGGGAGTTCACTCCATCATGAAGCACTCACGCCTAGAACTGCTGCCCTGCCAACCTTCCAGTCAGCATCTTAACCAATCGGCCACTGCAGACCCTATAAAAAAACATTGGGTTAGGAAACATCAAAACATGACCACTATTTTCTTTCCACAGATGCCCCCCTTGCCTGTCCCCACAGCAGCCATATGACTGTCATAATAAAGTCTGACTTAGACACACACAAAAGTTCCTAGACTCTGGCCTATTGTTTATAGAACATATTGCATCTGCCAATGATTCACTACCACTGGGCTTCCCTCCTTTCATTCAGACTCTTCTGGGGAACTAATTATTCAAATTCCACCTATATTGTTACTCTTTTTCTGTTACTGGGTAAGATTTTATCATCCTGCTCCTTCCAATACAACCAGCAGAAATGCCCTCCTTGTTTGAGAATGTCCACTGCAGCTGTCTATACCACATTATTCCATTGGTCTGCATACCTGCTTCCATGTCAACATATAGAAGAAGCAATCCGTTTTCTCTAGGCTTCATAATGGAGGTAGGAAAATACTCATATCGCTCACCAACCCTAGTCCATACAACCAGTGGTAAGGAATGCTAGGAATTGTAGTCTGGTAATATCTGGATGCCACATTTCATCTGTTCTTCTTTTAGAGTATCATCCACATGCATTCACTTACAAATGTACCCAATCATCCCACTGTGTATCAATTTAATTTGTTTTTAGAAGCAATACTAAATTTTATAAAGGTGTTGTTATTTCCATAACTTGACCATCAAGATACAGAATGAGAACAAAGACTTTTCATTGGGCTTGTAAACCTTAGTACAGTAAAACCTCATATAACACTAAAACCTGGTTCCACAAGTCTTGGTGTTATATGATTTTTAGTGTTATCTGATGCATGTTAAAATCCTATGGGATCCATAGAGATACATTGTAACCACACAGGCTTTAGCGGTTGTTATCTGAAGCATCCCATAGGATCTTAATGTTATCTGATGCAATTCTTCCCCCCAGATTCCTTAATGTTATGCGATTTTAGTGTTATTCGATACTAATGTTATATGAGGTATTACTGTACCTCTAGATATATGGATCAGGTAGGGATGTGAAGGAGACTGCTGCCAGGCCAAGTACACAATACTAAACTAGAGTGTGAGCTTATATAAGCCTCTGTGTTCCAATAATAACAGCAACAGCAATAATACTTTTCTAACTCCCCATAGTGCTTAGTGCACTCTCGGGACAGTTCACATGGCAATGAGCATTTTGCCCCCAACACTATGGGTCCTCAAAACAAACTCTCCCTGTAGCAATGACTAAAACTGTATTTGTTCCAATGCTGTCTATCAATGACCAATATTTGAGTTTGGAGGCACAAGCTTCAGAAGCCAAATGTAGACAACAGCATGAAAAACAGCCCATTATTTGACTGCAGTGCATAGGGACTAACATCCTGCTAGCCAAAGATATAGCAACAATGGGAAACATCTGTTCCTTCAGTGAGCTGGAAATTTACATTTTTAAAAGCTGTTTTCTCAGAATGTGACAGGCACTGCCAATTCCCTCCCCTGCAAATTCTTGTACATACTCTACATTCTCACATGCCTGTCTGCTTAATTATTTTTGTTTTACAAACAAGCACAGTAAGTCAAACAAAGGCTATCCATGGGGAATGCATGAAATAATAATATGCTTCCAAGTTAGAATGATCAACAACACACAATGAGGCCACTGGTAAAAACGAACCCCAAAAGATTGTCACCAATGCTGCAACTTTGAAGTGATGTCCAAATGCAATCATTACTGTGATTTAAAGTGTACATTTCAGGATCTTTACATTGAGCAGAATTTTCTCTGAATGTTCGCTTCACTTAACAAATAAAACCAACCAAAAACTTGCTTAACAACTAAATCGGTGTTCGCAAAAGTACAATCTTGAGAGACTCCAGGTTTAAAAATAACACAAGTTAGGCTTAATTTCCTGTTTAGAAAGAAAGCTCCCAACTAGCACTGGAGCAGGAACAGAAAGCTTGGACACAGCTAAGTCTGGCTTAGCTTTCTGGTTAAAGCTTTTCTCCCACTCCTATTAGGCATAGTATCTTGAAAAAAGATACAATGTTACTATTCTGTTAGTCTGGCCAATTATTGTGTGCCTGTGTACCTGATGTGTGTATAAATTGATGTCATTAGGCCTCACTCTTATGTCTGAAGAAGTGGGCTTGGTCCATGAAAGCTCATATTTAAATACAGGAGTTAGTCTTTAAGGTGCTACAACATTACTGTTATTATTTTTTGCTGTTCTGTTTTATTTATTCTCAGCTATCCTACTAGGCAATGGATTGTGGAAGAGGAAATGAACAGGCTAGGTAGATGGCATAGGAAAATATTAAATAACCTCTGTAGTATCCCAATGCCCAGAAGATGGAGTAGGACCCGCAGAGGAGATATAATTATTCTAATTACTGTATAGTGAACCTTGGCACTCCAGGTGTTCTTGAACTTCAGTTCCCAGAAGCCCAAGTCCCTGTGAATCGACACTAATGGGTTTACTGTGTATACGTAAACCCATCCGTGTGGATTCACAAGGACTTGGGCTTCTGGGAATTGAAGTCCAAGAACATTTGGAGTGCCAAGGTTTGCCATCACTGCTGTATAGTATGCAGAACTACTGTACAATATGCATACTTTAATTACTGCATGGTATGCAGTATACATAGGTCAGTGAAGTATTGTATCATATAGTTCTAATGCAGTGATGGCAAACCTTTTAGAGATCGAGTGCCCAAACTCAGTGGTGGGCAGCAACAGGTTCAGACCCCCCAGGAGGGGGTTTAGCAAAATTGGGTGGCCTCTGGGCAGGGGGGTGGCGAAATTGGGTGGCCTTCGGGCAGAGGGATAACAAAATTGGGTGATCACGCTCACCTCCCTCTCCTGCCCCATCAGGTTATGTCCCTGCAAGTGGTTCAAGGTCTCCCTTGGTCAAAAGCCAACCATATCCGACTCTAGGGTGCAGTGCTCATCTACAGTGCATCATTTACAGCCAAAGAACCAGTGCTGCCTGTGTTTGCAGATGTATACATGGCCATATGGCAGATATGACTAGATCACTTATGAAGTAGGCTCCACCCATGATGTAGGCTCCGCCCATGCCATATGCTCCAACCACAATGTAGGGTCCACCCAGAGTATGGTAGCGAATTTTTTTGCTGCCCACGACTGCCCAAACTGTAACCCAAAACCCACTTATTTATCACAAGTGCCAACATAACAACAGGGGAGGGAGAAAATGCTCCCGTTGGACAGTTGGGCAGAGAGACAGGGTGAACTCTGTGCTAGGGGAGGGAGGAAGCGCTCCCATTGGGCTACTGGGCAGAGGGACGGGGTGAACTCTGTGCTGGGGTGACTGCACAGGTGCCACAGAGAGGGCTCTGAGTGCTGAAGTTCTTTCTTGCAAACAGACCTGTTTGAGGATTGAGATGCTCGAAAAGAAGGTTGAAAAGATGACGTAGAAGCCATGCCTCTGGCGTCAGACCAATCAAGGAACTCGCTTCCTCCACTCTCCAGATCTTCTGTTTTCAGTGGGTGTTTTGTATCCGGGGCCAGGTCTGTTTGTTCTTCAACACTCAGTTTTTCTCCTAAAGTACAAAACAATTTTTTAAATGATTTTATCAACTTTTGTTGCAACATTCTTCTTTATATAACTGAAACATACTGAGTTGTAAACATCACATCTCCCTGGTTTGCTTACTATTCAGCCATGTAAAAATCTAGTTTTTTTAAATATACATACAGTAGCAGTGATTTCAGCCCTTCTGTTTGTTTGTTTTTTTAAAAAAATACCATGCACTTTACAGGGAATTGAAATGATTTTTTTTTACAGGAAACAGATTTCCTTGATATTTATTACCTAAAAAGCCAATAAAAGCAAGAGAAGTGTACATGTGTCTGCATGTGATGGGTTTCCAATCACATGATGGTACAGTACTTTATGTTAGAGATATTACTAACTTGCAAAAAGAAATAGGTTTTATTTCTCAGTGATGAATGTAAATTATTCTTACAGTCACTAAATGCAGACATCTTTTGAGGCTCCTTAAGTATGAACTGGGTGCTCACCAGTAAGCAGAGTAATTACCATTGCATACCCTATTCTACGGTACTGTGTAAAAATCCCTGTCTATCACCAGCTTTGGGTTTGTTTATTTTTAAACCAAAGTTTTAATGATCATCCATCATTACATCAAATAGGGGCTGCAGTGGCTCAATTGTTAAGAAGCTCACTTTGTAGCCAGAAGGCTAGCAAGTCGGCAGTTCGAGACCCTGGTACTGCATGATGGGTTGTCTCTGTCCCAGCTCTTTTGGACATGAAAAGAGCCTCATTTTGGCGTTCCTGAAGTGGAGTTTCTTCTGCAAATATCCTTTCAACTCAGAATAATTTCTGACTGACACATAACTACTACTACTACTGCTGCTGCTACTACTACTACAGAAAATACAGGAAATATATACACAAAATTCAGTCAAACACAGTTTTCAGAACAAAATGACTTCTTCAGGCAAAAGTCAGGATTTAGTGTGACCTCCTTGGTTCTAAGCACATTTTGAACTCTTTTGGGGAGAATGTCCTGAGGTTTTCTGAAGTAATCTTCTGATATATTACACCAGGCTTTTTTCAGCACTTGAGTATCCAGTTTGTTTGCTGATTTCCCTTTGAGAAACCATGTGTACAATGTGTACTATATAAATGTTTGCACATCTCTTGCACAAACCTGGTATAAAAGACGTTTTCCACAGCAGTCATTTTGTCATGTAATACTAGGAAATATAAAGGTTTTAGCAAGGACAGTTATTAGAGTTTCATTCCATGGAGGTTTATAGGAGCCAGGTGCCTGGTGTTGCTCAAGAGTAAGGAGAGGTCACACTAAATAAAGGTAAAGGTATCCTTTGCTTGAAAGCCAGTCATGACTGGCTCTAGGAGGCGGTGCTGATATCCATTTACAGCCAAAGAGCCAGCACTGTCTGAGTATGTAGATGTTTCTGTGGTCATCTGGCAGGCATGACTAGACACTGAAATGCACATAATCCTGATACCTTTTCTGCTAAAGCAGCACCTATTTCTCTACTTGCAATTTCCTACTTTCAAACTAGTAGGTTGGCAGGGGCTAGGACAGAGGACAGGTGCTCACTCCATCACAGGGACTTGAACTGGCTCAGTGTCTTAACCACTAACCCACTGTGGTTCTTCACACAAAATACTTGCCACTTTGGTTGTTGTTCAGTCTCACAGTCGATTCCGACCCTTTGTGACCCCATGGACCACTGTCCGCCAGGCACTGTCCTCCACCATCCTCCTCAACTCGCTCAGCTTTGTGCCCATTGCATCTACAATACCATCTAGCCATCTCATTTTTGGCCACCCCCTTCTTCTTTTGCCCTCCACCCTTCCCAGTTCTCAAGCCACTTTTAGACTATGGTTTATCTCTCTCCCTCCCTCAATCCCCGTCTTTCTTTTAAAATACAGTAAAACATCGGATAACGCTAAGACTTGGTTCCACAAGTCTTGGTGTTATCCGATTTTTAGTGTTATCCGATGCATGTTAAAATCCTATGGGATGGATCAGATAATGTTAAAGCTCCATAGAGATACACTGTAACTGCACAGGCTTTAGCGGTTGTTATCCGATCCATCCCATAGGACCTTAACGTTATTCGATCCAATTCTCCTCCCCAGATTATTTAACGTTATGCGATTTTAGCGTTATCTGATCCAATCGTTACCCGGTGTTTTACTATACTGCATAGAAATTTCCATATCTTCTGGCTGTATTCTAATGAAGAGCCTGGGAAATAATTATTTATGACTAGACCATTGCTAAAACAACAAAGCTAATGATGGCTTAAGATATCTAAAAGACATTGCTCTGGGCCATATCTGTTCTGACTTTCATTGTGGGGTTATGATCTCACTATTCAATCAGCTAAAATCTGACACATTTTCTGGTTTTGAAAAACAATCCATCTAGAAAGGATTACAGATTGACATTAGTGCTTTTAAAGTTTAGGATCCTTCCACTGAATAAGATTTCTTAATATGCAAGGAGATACAACAATCATCAAATAGGCTAAAAGTACAGCTTGACACTTGGACTCAGTTCAAGCTTGCTTTGACATGAAGTATTACATAAAATATCAATAATGAGGTTCAAAAAGAATTCTCAGTATAATTATTTATTTTCATTCATGTGGGCTTTATTAAAGGAAACAGGTCAAGAACCCTGATAGTCCAAAACAGCAATCTTATTAACTTGAGAAGGACTGGGATTTAGATAATTTAAATAGAATTAACTACCAGCATGAAGTTGAAATGGATGTTTTCCAAAAGATGCAGTCTCTGTCCATAAATGAGATAAAGGTAATAGCCACTAATTCAATTTACCTGTTCTAGAAAGAATACTGATAATTGTCTTCTTTTCCAATCATCTAACAGACTTTACTTTCCTGTGATCCAAGATCACTGCAGATGGAGATTGCAGCCATGAAATAGAGATAAACTTGCTTCTTGGGAAGCAAGCAATGAGAAACCTAGGTAGCATAATAAAGAGTAGAGATATCACCCTGCCTACAAATGTCTTCATAGTTAAATCAATGGTATTCCCAGTAGCTTGTTCCTGGTTTATTTCATGTTTTTATGAATTTTCAGAGTTTTTTAAAAATTTTAATTTATTAGTATTTTATTGGATGTGTTAGGGTTTATGATTGTGTTTTTATCTTGTAAGCCGCCCAGAGTCGGGTATGCCCGATTGGGGCGGGATAATAAATGGGAATAATAATAATAATAATAATAATGTACAGCTGTGAAAGCTGGACCATAAGGAAGGCTAAGCACAAAATAATAGATGTTTTTGAATTGTGGTACTGAAGGAGACTCTTGAGAGTCCCCTGGACTGCGAGGAGAACAAATCAGTCAATCCTGAAGGAAATCAACCCTGACTGCTCATTCGAGGGACAAATACTGAAGATGAAGCTCAAGTATTTTGGCCATCAAATGAGAAGAGAGGACTCACTGGAGAAGGCCTTGATGCTGGGAAAGATAGAAGGAAAAAGGAGAAGGGGGCATCAGAGGATGAGATGGATATATGGCATTGTTGATGCAACGGGCGCAAACCTGAGTGGGCTGAGGAGGGTGGTGGAAGATAAAAGAGCCTGGCGTACAATGGGGTCACAATAGGTCTGACTCAAATGTGCGACTCAACAACAACAACATGGATCGCTTAAATGTTTGAATGTGTGTAACACATATTCCGCCTTTCCTCTAACAAGCTCCAGATGATGTACTTGGCCTTTCTTCTTCCCACTTTATTCTCACAACAGACCTGAGGGGTACAGAGTCTAAGAGAGAGTGGTTGGCCCAAGGCAACCCGATGAGCTATGTAGCTGAATAGGATCTGAATATGGATCTCTCAAATCTCTTCCCAATACCATAATCACTACACAATGCCGGCATTTTCACCCACTTTCCTACCTAAGGGCTCTCCACTTCTGTCTGAACCAATATTGAAATTGTGACTAAGAAAAAATTGTTTTGAATTATTACTGGTCACCAAAGAACAGCAGGTATTGATGAAATAACACAATCCACTCTGCCATTTAATCTTAAAATCACTGTACACACATATTTTAAATTTATCCTGCATAAAGCATCTTTTATAAGAGGTGAACCAAAGTGCCAACCTAATTCAAGAGCTGTAAGAAAAACTTTAAAGTTCAAGCAAAAGGGTTTATATCTGAAATAGAAATGACTCATTTATAACATTTAAAAAGACCAGTATGTATTTAAAGAGAAAGTCAGGGGGATAACAGCTACTGATTTCTCCTAAAATCAAAACAATTTCTACCTTCCCAATCCATTTTAAGGTAAGGTAAAGGTTGCCCTTGCTCAAAAGCCAGCTGTATCTGACTCTAGGGTTCAGTGCACATCTCTGTTTATAGCCAAAGAGCCAGCGCTGTCCATGTCTGCAGACCTTTCTGTGGACATGTGGCAGGCACAGAATGCTGTTTACCTTCACACCAAAGTGGCCTCAATTTATCTACCGTATATACTTGAGTATTAACCAACCCAAATATAAGCCAAGGGATGAGAAATGCAGCAGCTGCTAGTGAGTTTTTATAACCAAAATACATGAAAATATGGTAAAATTAATTAAATTTTTGGCACATCTCAATCCAGTACAGTTCTGGGACCCTCATGTTCATTGACCTGAGTATAAGCCAAGTCCCCTTTTTGGAGCTAAAAAAAAACTCGGCTTATACTCAAGTATATACGGTACTTGCAATTTCTTGCTTTCAAACTGCTAGGTTAGCAGGAGCTGGGACAGAGACGGGAGCTCACTCTGTCATGCATTACCAGGAATCAAACTCCAACCTTCCAGTCAGTGAGTTCAGTGTCTTAACCGCTTGGGCCACTAAAGTGTCATCATTTTAAAGTATACATACATAAATATATAAAACAGTCATTTGACTTTAGGTTGGACAACTGATTTAAAAATCATGCCCTATGAAAATGATAAAGTACAGTCAAACCTCACATAAAGAGCACCTCACTTAAAGAGTAACTCGCTTAAAGAGCAGAATTTTCTCCGAATGTTCGCTTCGCTTAACAAATAAAAACAACCCAAAACTTGCTTAACAAATAAATCAGGGTTCGCAAACACCACCCTCCCCGAAGTCACAATTGGTCTCCTACAATAGTGTTTCGCTTAAAGAGCAAACTCACTTAAAGAGCAATCCCATGGAACGCATTATGCTCTTTTAAGTGAGGTACAACTGTATTCAAGAAATATAAATCATTGGTTTCCTAATTAGTATTGCATACCAGTCTCTATAGTCAGTTCTTCAGTTGGTGCATCTTTCTGCTCTGGTCTTTCTTCTTTTATTTTAATTTTACTTGTATTTTTCTTTCGTTTCTTCATTTGGTCAATTAAAAGTTGAAATTCAGCTTTATGTTTCTTTCCTTTAAAAAAACCACATATACAAAATTATATTCCTAAATAGGTTTAAAAAACAAATACCAAATTATTAGAATAATAAAGAACTAAAAGGCAGTAGAATGCCTTGAGAACAATACATTGGCTACTGTCCCATTAAAAGGGGCTTGTTCGAAAGATACTTACAGTTTGGAGGCTAATAGGTTTAAAATCAAGGACACTAAAAGGTTTATAATTAAAGGGATCTGACAGATTGGAATAACAATGATGGTTTAGCAATCTGAGGGGAAACTACCTGTGCAATTAATATAATGGAATAAATTAGCTAAATAGGGAATTATCAGTCATTGCCAATACTGAATACTTCAGTAGGTAATGCCTTCACTGGGTGTCTTACCATTATTTAGGATCAATATCAAAACTCCAATTTCAGCTCTATTTATTATATTTTTCTTACTTTTCATACATATGGCAGTAAACGTCATTTTCTTTCCAGTCAGTGATGGAGACCAGAACTGTATAGCTAAAACAGACTATGGATTTAGGGAAGTGTAGTCCAAAAAAATAATGTTTCCCAGCTCAACCCCTTTTACACAGAGATGTTTTAAGTACAGTAATTACTAAAATATGCTCATAGAAGCCTGAGATAAATAACCATATTAACAAAAATTTCATACAACTAAAATGCTCCAGGCTACATTTTTTACCCCAGCCCAGCCCCAGGTCTCTCTGCTGCCAAGAAGACTTTTATGAGCAGCAGACATCTTGTTAAACACATCATCTGAAACATATTACTAAAGGAAACTATATTTCTTACAAACAAATACATGTTATTTAATATTTAAAAGGTAAAGTATCTCCATTCCAGGACTGTGCCAGGAAACAGAAAGTAAAACAGTCAGATCTACATAGCACAGATTTATGCAAATAGTTTCTGCAGCTTCAGTGATGCAGAACACTCCCAATAATTGTCTATTTTACTGTTGGAGTTTTCAGAGGACTTCTACTGACTTAGCATTTACATGTTCAGCTTACTTCTATCAAAGTACTGTAATGCTATTTCTGCTTGGAGGTTCCTTAAAGCAAAATGGATGCCCAGGCAGAAAAAATACCTGTACAGGACACTACTTTGCAGGTTTTATCTGATACATTAAGTACCAAAAGCTGGGTGGAGTGGGATAAAAATTGCATTCATATGCACTGAAAAGATAAAAATATTATTGGTCACTTCGGAATTAAAAGTATGAATCTGAATCTGGAATGTTCTAAAGCAATTTTTTTTTTAAATCTGAACTCGTGAAAGTAAACAATTCGAGATGGCTGATACACTGAAATAAGCAGAATTTTCCTTTCATAAAGACTAAGTCATAATCCTAAGGTACAATATGTCATAAAACCTTAGAACTACAACAACAAAACAGTGACTATAACAGCTGTTTAGAAATGAACAATGAATCTTTAAAATGCTGAGGGCTCTGGTGAAAGAAAGAATTGCCTAGCAAATGAAAATTTTGATAAGAATTGACATAGAAGGCTCCAGTAACTTATTCAGAAGGCTATTCTGAAATCTTCATATGACAGTCATACTTTGGCTTTATCACACAAGTGTAATGACAATAGACTAAATTCGCCAAAAGTATTTAGAAATACATGCAAACCGATGATCCGCAGAGACTTCTGAATGCCAAACAACCCATTAGGCACAGTGGTGGGATGTCAAAATGTTTACTACCCCCACCATGATGTCATCACAGTGTGGGCGGAGCTAACATCATGACATCATGATGTCATGGGCAGGGCCAAAGAAAAATATAAAAAATACAAAATAATAATTAAAAATAAGCACACACACACCCTCAACCCACCCACCCACCCACAACACAAACCCATAAATTAATTAATTAAATAAAATAAAATAAAAAATACGTTAAAATACACTGACCCACCCAAACACCCACCCAAACACAAATCAACCAGAGCTTTTAAACCAGAGCTTAAAGCTTATTCTGGCTAATCTTTCTCACACTAGGTCAGATGGAAGGAACTACAGAATGAACTCACCACAAGATGGCTTCATTTTGGCACTTTTCAACTGTTAAAGAAGTTAGGTACTAAGTCTTTGCCTAACCAGTTCTCTAGGATAATATGCCTTAATGTAAATGTAAAACAGCTGTACCTCCTTAAGGGTTCCCCAATTGGAACATCAATTGGAACAGCACAGGTGTAGCTTATTGATGAGGTAACTCCAAGACTTTGCTTAAGAACCCCAAGCCAGGCCACCAGGCCTTTTTAGGAACTGTGGTAGTACATCAATATAGGTAAAGGTATTACATACACATTAAAATACACACAGACACACCACATCCAAAGGTGAGTCACTTACCCTGGGGAGCAGGCTATAGGGAGCTTCAGGCTAGCAGCTTCTCTTCCTCCTCCCCGCTTGGGAGGACAGCAAGGAGGCCATGCATACACACCAAGCACTGTAGGCGTGCATGCACACCAAATGCTTGGCGTGCATGCGTAGTGGGGGAACCAGTGAAAAGGTAATCCCCGAAGGTAGTTCCCCCCAAAAGCTGCTACCTGTTCTCTGAGACACTGGGAAAAGTTACTACCGGTTCTGGCGATCTGGTGAGAACCTGTTACATCCCATCACTGATTAGGCAGAATATAAGCATATGCACAAATCAACATTACATTAGGCTTATTCCAAACTCAGTGCATTTGAGCAACAAAATTGCTTTTACAAAACAAGCTTGTAATGATTCTGTAATGCGACTATTGATAAATGGAAAAATAAGCATTACAATATAGCTGTACAAATCTATAAAGTATCAGGCAAAATGGTACCTGACAATACTGCCAGACAGATTAATCTTCTCATTGAAGTTATTAAATTCTGTTGAAATGTGGGAACTGCACTAGGAAAGGTATTATATTACACACATAGATGATTGATAAAAAGTGTGTTCAAATACAAACCCTCTCATTTAAAAAAATATTTTTAACATTATATTACCTTATGGTAACTGAGCAGATGCATCATAAAGGAGAGCCACCATCACTTTAAAAGAAAACCAGCTTCGGGGCAGGGATGGAAATAATAAAGCCTATAACCATGGCATTAAAAAAAACCCAAAGCAAATGAGGCAGCCTCCCAATTTGCACTGAATTACATGGGTTAAAATGATAAGAATTTTGACCAGCATTGTTTGCTGAATGGAAAGCTGATCCCTAAAGAGCAGATAGTTAAAAATAAATTACATATTACTTTCCTTCTTCATTAATGACATTCATGCTAGTGTTTGATTATTTGGAAAGAGGAATTGTCACATGTTAAAATGGCTACATGTTGGATTACTAACCTCATTGCAAAATCAGATAAAAATCTCATCCTCCCATGCATGCACATGCGCACACACATGTACATACATAGAGAGCTACCTGTAGTTTTAAATAGCAAAAATCACAAACCTTCCTGTTGCCTCTGGTTTGATTCTGATAGAATAATAATAGTACTGGCAGTTATGACTGCTGGTAGCCATTGTATGTTTGGACTTTCTTCCAAGGGGATTCGAGCAGTTCCTTTTTCCCTTCCCTCCGACCACTATTTTATCCTCATTATAATACTATGATGAAGGTTAAGGTGAGACCAGTCAGCCACTAGGCTCATGGCTGAGTATACTTTTGAACATGATTGTTTCCACACTACCACAATATAACAATATAACAATAACACAAGCATAATTTTTATGCATTCTTGAGCATTGGAATTGTGGCTTTCTGAGGGCAGAAGTGTCTTGGCTGAAGCCCAACAAAACCTGTTTGATAGATATGAGGGAGGAATGAGTCTGTATCATAATACAATAGGCATTAATGACATTGTAGGCTCATTTCAGATTTTCAGAACTGGCACTCTCTACATGTGAAGAGTAATAATATAAGGACGGCGGCCAAAAATGAGATGGCTAGATGGTATTGTAGACACAATGGGCACAAAGCTGAGCGAGTTGAGGAGGCTGGTGGAGGACAGAGGTGCCTGGCGAACAGTGGTCCATGGGGTCACAAAGGGTCAGAATCGACTGTGTGACTAAACAACAAAGTTCACTCCCTACTTACAAATTTATTTTATTTCATTTTTAAAGCACTGAACCAGTCTGTACTTTAATTATTATCTTCTCTGACCTGGCAGCAGCTCTCCAAGGCCTGAGGGAGAGAGATTTCCTATCACTTGCTGTCTAATTTTTTAAAAAATTTGCTATGCTGCATATTTAAAACTTCAGTATCTGAAACCTCTTTGCATGCTAAGAAATGTTCAAACACCCACTTTTCTTTCCCAAATGTTACAGATTGTCCTTGAAAAATGTATTGTTTCTTTAGCAAGATTTCAAGGAAGTGCTTTTGGAAGGAAAACATTCTAGCTACTGTACATTTTAAATTAAGAATATCACTGCCTTGATGGTTTCATTCTGAAACGACACCACGGAAAGAACAAGTCTTGTTGATGGCTGGAAGTCAAAATTGTAACAGAACTCATGCCTGAAGAAGTAAAGAGCAGAAATAAGCTGAGTAATGAACTTGACATTCTTGAAAAGGAGCCCTACAGGTGCGCGGCTCAAGGTAAAAACTGTGTAGCAAAAAGGTTTATTTTCCCTTTGGGAGATCAACCAACTTTGATGTACAACAAAAACTACAAGTTACAAATATCCAACTGACCTCTAAGATCCTTAGGCCTATAGCAATATCTAATTTATAACCTTGGACTGCAGCGACTCAGCAGTTAAGAAGCTCATCTTGCTAGCTAGAAGGTCGGCAAGTCAACAGTTGAAGACCTGGGTACTGTATGAGAGTTTGAGCGCCTGTCTCTGTCCCAGCTCCTGCCAACCTAGCAGTTCAAAATCAAGAAATTGCAAGTAGATAAATAGGGACATTTCGGAGGAAAAAGATCTTGAGAACATGAAAGGAGCCTCATTTGGGCAACCCCTGAGAAGAGTTCCTCTAAAGTGTTTCCCAAATGCTGGTGTTTGGACTTCAATTCCCAGAAGCTTAAGTCAATTCCCCAAAGCACTGATCAGTCAATATACTGGCTTAGGCTTCTGGGAACTGAAGTCCAAACACCAGCATTTGGGAAACACTGCTCTAACAAAAATACTTTCAACCCAGAAAGCACCTTTGTGTGCTACTGACTTGATTTTTTAAAAATATATAACCTTAAAATAATCTTTCAGATCTCCAAAATTTTCTCTTCCGCAAGGCAAATACTTCTCAACTCTTTTCGCATTTAATACCTGTTGTGACCTGGGATCTTGGGTGCGAGGAGAAGGAGGACAGTCAGCCAGCCCAGCTGCCAGCTCCGATCTGGAGTATAAGCCTGAGGAGGCCCTCCTGTCAGTCCCTCAAGCCACGGCCAGCACAGATCAGGGTGCCGAGCAGGAGGACATGGACTTGGCACCAGCCCCACAGCCAGCTGTCACTTTGGAGCCAGTCCATCAGGGCCCAGCCAGGCCAGAGGACAGGAGCTTGACAGCTCAGCCAGGTGCCAGCAATCAGGATGATCAGGAGCAGGCCAGCATGTCCAACCATTGCAAAGTCTCATTAAGACAATAGTTACAGCTGAGGAGAAGGAGGGCCAGGGCATGCCTCCTGAACCGGCCCTCAGCTGTGTAGTCTGACTCTCCTTAAAGAAGGGGGTGTCTGGCAGGCTCTTGTCGGATCAATTCTTCTTTATTGTGGATCTGACATTGCGGACCTAGGTTCTTGATTCTGAATACTGGATTTTGGAATCCCTGCTTGTAACCTTGACTACGCTCCTGTAAGACCCTTGCATCCTCGGTACAACGTGGCTGGCTTCTGACCCCCTGGACACCCGATGACAGCTCTGCTTTGTCCCTTTTGAACTCAAGTAAGGAGACTCTCCCTTACCTCTACTACAGCACTTGTCAGCTGCAGAACTCTGCTGGGTCGGGCTACAACAATACCTTAGCACCAATCAAGACATTTATCCAGATTCCATTTTATTCACAATGCTACACACTGCGTTCAAGGGCACAAACTGTGTAAAACATACTTAAAAACTGAATAAGGTTACAGTAAGTTATTTTATTATTATTAATTATTAAATTAGACTTACATGCCACTCTACTCACCTCACCGAGGCGACTCAGAGCGGCTCACATAACATAGGCAACATATACACTATCACAATCTCAAAAATAAATACAGCTTAATATAAAAATATAACAATAAATGCAGCACAGACAATGCAATCAATAAATTTTACATAAAAAGAAAAAACAATAAAAAGTGGGGGTGGAGCCTTTAATCTTTAGAAACTATTTCAGTATGCACTATGCTAAAGCCACATGTTCACCTTTTGTTCACATGAACAGACAGTGACACTGAGTCTAAGGCATTTATGTGCTGTGATTCTACCCCATACAAAGAGAAGATGGATGAACTCGAGGCATCCACTATGGGGACAACCACTAAGCACTCCTTCTGTACAACCTTCATTCTTTTCAAATTGTGCTTGAGCAGACAGCTGAAGCTGTTTTTGATGTATTGTACTTACAGAAATAAACAACTGCTGTAATAAACAGGATCTAAAAAGTAGGATTTCCTTTCTTATAAATCAGGGTTAAACCTAAAAGAAATGAACTTTGTATGAACACAGCAAAGAAAAAATAACATATTCATTCTTCAAGTTTAAGAGATTTTTCATGTTGTTGCCACAACTGATCTTAATAAAATTTCACATTTGGCTGTACTGAAAATAAAAACCATGTTACAGATTAGTTTCAATAAATGCACATCAAAATAACCAAACAGATTAGCTGCAGAGACAGCAGACTGATTTCAGTGACCTAAACTCAAACTGCCCACCACCACCACTGATGTTTATAAATTATATATATATATAAATTTGAACTAATAAATAAATAAATAAATAAATAAATGTTTTAGCCTTGCTCACTCACTTTTCCAAGCCTGAACTCTTACCACTGGTGCAACCATAAACAAGAGTTTAGAAGCTTTAGTTTCCATCTTTGACATTGCCTGAAAAGATATGCTTTTAATTTTAACGATGATTATCTGAAATAAGTAACACAAGTGAGCAATCCCTATTTTATTTAGCAGACTGGTTTCCACTATCCATATTAAGATCACCAGCTGTTACTCTCTCTAATTATCCTTCTCATAAAAATGGACAGCTATAGTAGCAAATTCTTCCACTTTATAGAACTTATCTGACTCAGCTCCATCTAGTATATATCAACCCCACTACAAATTCCCTGGCCCAACAATTAGATAGGCAGCTTTTTCCCGGAGTAAGAGCAATCCCTTTACAGAGAAAGCACACAGTCCAGGAGTGTTTCTTGATTCAAAGCTGTAACCAGTTGTAGTGGTAGCATAAGCAAGAATTGATTATAGCTTGACTGAAGAAAGTGATCTTCACAAATTCTAATAAGAAAGTTAAATTGTACTTACCAGTAATAACTTTTGTTCTTTGAGTATGTATTCTGTGAATTCACACTTTTGGGTTCTGCACCTGTGCAGAGCCGTTACCGGAGCTTTCAATCTGATTAGATAAAAGTTTGAATGTTAGGGCCGCCCACCGTACTGCCCACCCCTTGGCGCCATTTTGTGCTCTTTCCTCAGTTAATACTTAAGCCAATCACAGGATAAAAATAAGTTATCTCATCCATGTAGCTCAAGTGGGGAGGAATGGTGGGAAAGTGAATTCACAGAATACATACTCGAAGAAAGAAAGTTATTACTGGTAAGTACAATTTAACTTTCTCCTTCATGTATTCTATGAATCCCCACTTTTGGGAGATTAGCAAGATCACACTTAAATGGTAGGTGGGCAGCCGGATAAGATGAATCCACAGTCACACACACACAGTCACGTCAGGTAGGCAGGATGGACCCTCATGGGCATGGACTCTGGAGCTCTCTGGCAAGGACGACATGACCAAGTCTGGTGTCTGCAGTGGTTCTGGTGTCCATCTGGTAATGTTTGACAAATGTAGAAGGTCTGGACCAGGTGGCGGCCTTACAAATGTCTTCAATTGGTGTGCCCTCCAGAAAGGCAATGGAGGTGGCAACAGCCCTGGTAGAATGTGCTCTGACATGAGGAGGAGGAGGAGGCAGAGAAGCAATCTTGTAAGCGAGATGGATGACAAATGAGACCCATTTGGAGAACCTCTGTGATGTGATGGGTTCTCCCTTGGACTTTCCTCCATGCGCCACAAAAAGGCATTGTGTCTTTCTGAATTCCCTTGTTATGCTGATACAAAACAATAAAGTACTTTTTTTTTAACATCAAGCGTGTGCCATGCCCTTTCTTGGTCCGATATTGGATTTGGAAAGAAAGTTGGCAGGGAAACAGACTGTCCCAAATGGAACTCAGAGACAACTTTAGGGAGAAAGGTGATGTCTGGATGGAGAACCACCCGGTTGTTAAAGAATTTAGTGAACAGTAAATCTGCACGAAGTGCGGTAAGTTTGTTTGTTTGTTTGTTTTATTTGTATTTCTCCACCGCCATTCTCACCGAAGTGACTCAGGGTGGTTTACAAGTAATTAAAAAAAAATGACAATAAAACACAAACACTACCTAAAACCCTCAAAACTGTTAAAATTTAAAATTAAAATCTAAAAAAGATTAAAAGCATATCAAATGCTACATCTTACTAATTTAAAAAAAGGAGATGGAGAGGGGCTCAGATCATGCAGCGAGCTGGGGTCATTATACCTCCCGCACCCCATACCTGCCCCGCCAGCCATGTTTCTAGATTCTTCCTAAAGAGCAACAGCTGTCTGGAGACGTAGCTCCATTGGCAGGAGGTTCCATAGGGCAGGAGTGGACACAGAGAAGGCCCTCCTAGTGTCACAGAGATGCGCCTCTCTGGCCGATGGAACAACTAGAGCCTCTCCAATCCACTCTGGTGGGACGGACAGATGTTCTTGGGGTGAGGCAGTCTCTTAAGTATCCTGGCCCACTACCATGTAGGGCTTTAAAGGTAATAACCAGCACCTTGAATTGCACCTGTAGACATACTGGCAACCAGTGCAACTCTCGAAGCAGCGGTAAGGCATGTGCCAGCTGGCCAAAGACTGCTGTCTCTCTTGACCGTACTGTATTTTTTACACTGTATTTTATTGTATTGTTTTATTGTTTTTTCTTTTTATGTAAAATTTATTGATTGCATTATCTGTGCTGCATCTGTTGTTATATTTTTATATTATGCTGTATTTATATTTGAGATTGTGATACTGTATATGTTGCTTATGTTATGTGAGCCACTCTGAGTCACCTCAGTGAGGCGAGTAGAGCGGCATATAAGTCTAATTTAATAATAATAATAATAACAATAATAACAATAATAACAATAATAACAATAATAACAATAATAACAATAATAATAAAAATAATAATAATAATAATAATAATAATAATAATAATAATAATAATAATAATAATAATAATAATAATAAATACCGCCCACACACCATCACCACTGGGGCAGCCACATTCTGGACCAGTTGAAGCCTCCAAATGGTCGTCAAGGGCAGCCCCATGTAGAGTGCATTACAATAATCAAGTCTGGAGGTGACCAGAGCGCATGTGATCATGAGCAAGGAGTCCCGATCTAGGAGCGGCAATAACTGGCGAATCACACAAAGTTGTGCAAAAGCCCTTGCAGCCATGACTGCCACCTGTTCTTCAAGCAGTAGTCGCGAGTCCAGGAGGACCCCCAGATTATGCACCGGGTCTGTCTGGGGCAAAACCGCCCCATCCAGAACCAAAGATGGTGGCTCCCAAGATAACGCAGGACCCCCAACCCGCAGCCACTCAGTATTGCCGGGATTCAGTTGTAGCCCGTTGTCCCCCATCCAGACCCTGACAACCTCCAGGCACCTGGAAAGGACTTCCACTGCATCGCTAGGGTCCCCACAGGCCGATATATATAACTGGGTATCATCTGCATATTGATCATACCTCACCCCGTGGCAATGGATGATCTCACCCAGAGGTTTCATGTAGATGTTAAATAGGAGAGGTGAGAGTACCGAGCCCTGAGACCCCATAACAAAGGGGCCTTGGGCTGGACTCCTCACCCTCCAACCACACCGACTGGGTCCGGCCCCTCAGAAATGAGGAAAACCAGGACAACACAGTGCCCTGTATCCCCAATCCTCGGAGCCTTTCCAGAAGGATACCATGGTCGACGGTATCGAACACCGCTGAGAGGTCAAGAAGAGCCAGGACAGACGGATGGCCTCCATCTCACTCTTGCTAGAGATCATCCACCAGCGCAACTTCTGGCAGATGTGATGGCCACCAGAAAGGCGGCTTTCCATGTCAGAAGACGAAGGTCGACAGTAATCAGAGGCTCAAACGGAGCTTTGGTAAGTGCAGTCAGAACAGTGGCTGGAGACCGTACAGGTGGAAAAGCATTACGGAGGCCTTTTAGAAACCTTTTCACCAGTTTTGCCCCAGACAGATCCGGTGCGTAATCTGGGGGTCCTCCTGGACTCACGACTACTGTTCGAAGAACAGGTGGCAGGCGTGGCCAGGAGGGTTTTTGCACAACTTCGTGTAATATACCAGTTACGCCCACTCCTGGATCGGGACTCCTTGCTCAGGGTCACACATGCACTGGTCACCTCCAGACTTGATTATTGTAATGCGCTCTACATGGGGCTGCCCTTGGTGACCATTCGGAAACTCCAGCTGGCCCAGAATGCGGCTGCTCGGGTAGTGATGGGGTGCGGGCGTTACGCTCGTGCCTCACCACTGCTTCGGCAGCTGCACTGGTTGCCAGTATGTCTCCGGGTGCAATTCAAGGTGCTGGTCATTACCTTTAAAGCCCTATATGGTAGTGGGCCAGGATACCTCAGAGACCGCGTCACCCCAAGAACGTCTGTCCGTCCCACCAGGGCGGATCGGAGAGGCTCCCTTGCAATTCCATCAGCTAGAGAGGCTCGCCTCTCTAGCACCAGAAGGAGGGCCTTCTCCGTGACCGCCCCAGCCCTGTGGAACCTCCTGCCTATCGATCTACGTCAACAAACAGAGCTCCTGCCCTTCCGGAAAGGCCTTAAAACCTGGCTGGCAGGACAAGTTTGGGGATCCGGAAATACCGGATCTCATGTTGGGTGGCTTATCAGATGAGACAGCCACCCGTTGTTCTTACCTTCCTACCCTGGTTCTGTTTTTTAATAATTGCATAATTTTATAACTTGGAAACGTTTTAATTTCTTTTAGCTTAACTTTTAATTATTGTATTAATTTATATTTTAACTGTGAATAGGCTATTGTATATTGATTTGTGGTTTTATATTGAGTTGTGGTTTAGCTATGTATTTTTAAATTGTGTATGTAAGCCGCCCAGAGTTGGGTTTTTTACCCGATTGGGCGGGATAATAAGTCGAAGGAAATAAATAAATAAATAAATAATTTGGTCCCTGAACTCTGTGGAAGCTATGGAGCCCATTGGAGAGTATGCCACAATGGTTGCCAAATGGACTCTGATGGATGCAAGCCAGTCTCTGCCAAATGGAATAAATACCCCATAATGTCCTGGAGGCAGTCAAGGTTCAGGCTCACTGGCTTGGAGTCGAGGAAGGCACGAAACCGTTTGTATTAGGACACATAGGACCTCCATGTGGAGGGCCTCCTACTCATTCTGAGTATTCTTGCCAACCTGGGGTTATCCTCCACACCATGAGATGCAGGCTTGTAGGTCGGAATGGAGGAGTTGATCATTCTCCATTTGGAGCAGCAATGGAGAATTCAGTACCCTGAGCTATTGTGAAGACAGCTGTCTTGGGCACGCTGGCGCAATTAGAATCGCTTGAGCTCAATGATGGAGCATCCGGATTAGGACTTTCTGGATGAGTGGAAACAAAGGGAATGTGTAAAGATAGTCCAAGTCCCACCGTTTCATGAAGGCATCGTCCTCGGAAGCTAGCCCAATTCCTGCTCTGGAGCAGTATCTCGGGTACTTATAGTTTGTTTCCGAAGT
This sequence comes from Furcifer pardalis, assembly GCA_030440675.1. Lineage (NCBI taxonomy): Eukaryota > Metazoa > Chordata > Lepidosauria > Squamata > Chamaeleonidae > Furcifer > Furcifer pardalis. The sequence goes on along the minus strand of CP126893.1, from coordinate 130,804,862 downwards.
GAAGAGGTCGAGATCCGGAACCCCCTGCTGATGACACTTGGTTGTCCAGTTCCCATTTGTGAGTCATGGAGCACAGCCTGCTCAGCCTGTTGGCTAAGACATTCAGTTTGCCTTGAATGTGGATGAGAATGGGGAAAATTCGTCTCTCCAGGCACCATTTCCACAGTTCCACTGCCAGGTAGAGGAGTGTCATTGATTTCATGCCCCCCTGCTTGTTGAAACAGGATATCACAGCGGTAATGTCTGATGCGATTTGGACAGCCTTGCCTGACAGCATCATTTCGAAGGACCTCTGAGCCTTCCAAATGGTGAGGAGTTCCAGGTAGTTTATATGAAAAACTGCTTCCTCCTATGTCCACAAGTTGTTCACAGTGAGAGACCCCCAAGCAGCTCCCCATCCAAGGTTGCCTGTGTTGGTCAAGATCTGTACCGATGGTTGAGGGAAGTAAAAATGCTTTCCCATTGCCACATTTAGAGGTGATGTCCACCATGCTAGCAGTTTGGCGTGAAGAATCACAGCTGTAGTTGATGCCATAAGTACTAGCAGCCTTCTTCGCCGGCACATAAGTCCTGCACTGAAAGATTTCTATCACCTTGGTGATGTCCTGTAGGTGCTTTGGAGAGGCATAGGCTCTGACATTGAATGAGTCGAGTATCGCTCCAATATACTCGACAAGCTGAGATGGATCCAGTTTCAACTTGTCGAAGTTGATCTGTAGACCGAGACTTTCCATGAGTCGTACCATGTAAGCGATGTCCCAAATGGCCTTCTTTTCTACCACAAAGTACCTCAAGTAGAAACCATCACTCCATTTCGACAGTGGTACAGTTTCTATGGCTCCTTTCAACAGTAGTGTTGCCACTTCCTCCTGCAGGTGAGAGGATGGAAGCCTGTGATGGAGCTTGGTGACTCATGGAACCCGTACCGTCCTCTGGCGGTGGACTGTCCAGCCGAGGCCAAACTGAAGAACTTCGCTGTGGCCTTGGTTTGCCAGTTTGTTCAGGGCCTTGTCCGTGTCTTGGGCGAACAGACCTTGGCCATCAGAAGGTAGATCTTCGATTAGCTTCTTGGCAGGCTTGACCCCAAGTCTGGGGTCTCCCCAGAGAAGGGCCCTTGGAGAGTTCTCCACATTGGCCAGCTAAAAAATCACATCATGACACATAATATATATATAAATTTCATAACACAAAATCAACACCTCCATATAAACTGCAGAATCTCTCTTTATATAAATAGTCAAAAGCAGTGGTAAGATGGTAAGTTAATGTGTTGATACAATCAGCTAGGGGACAGGATGTTAGTCAATTCCTTTTTAAAGTGTTCAGCATTGCCTAGCTTGTGGGAAATGGGGAGGGGGGCAGACATGTGGTGAGAGGGTGTTCCATAGCGACAGCACCAGTTTGCCTAATGTGCAGATTGGAATTTAGTTATCCGCCAGTTGTTGTGCTTCCTGAACATTCTCATGGAGTTCACTGTTCAAAGGGACAGAATCAAAGTAAATGTATATTTGAACGTTCATTTTGGCATGGACTCTTAAAACAAGAACTCATAAATTAATGTAAAAATATGGAAGAATGAACATAAATTAAAGTGAAAGTGATACAGCCTGGGAATAAATTAATTCACTATCTTTATTTATAGATTGTTTTAAGAACATTTTATACAGGGTTGCAACCTACTTATTCATTATGTCTATATTTCAATTATGCAGTCAGTCAGAAAACCTTTCTGTTCCCATATAAATGCATGCCCATGTAAGGATTCTTGCAAAGCCTACATTCATCCAAAGTCCAAACAAAATGAATTCGTCTTGATCATATTTACTATAGATTCCCATTATGGATTTGGAGAGAACATCTACTTTCAAAGATCTTAATTATAATGCAGTATCAAAGTATACTTTGACCATTCCTTAATTCACAAACTATGCCTTAAATAAAGGGATGTAGAAGTATCCATACAACACCTACTTAATTGAATAAAAGCTGTAACAGAAAGTATAAGTTATATATGGGCAAGAAGCAAGTCATGGCAAAGCTTATGGAAATCTGGCCTCTTTTGTCAAGTACACTAGTACCTCGGATAACGTTATGACTTGGTTCCACAAGTCATGACGTTATCCAATTTTTAACATTGTCCAATGCATTGAACGAACAACGTAAAAAATCCCTGTTCTCTTTCCAAAGAGGAAAGAGAACAGGGGGGGAGATCAGGTTGGCTTGGGGAGGGAAAGTGTGGGACTGGCACTTTGCTTGCGGAGGGAAAGCGTGCTCCCCCTGCAAGCGAAGTTTGATTGCTTGCTGGGCAGCCGCCGTTCCCCCCAAACACCCCCAGTGATTGATTGGGCATCCGGCTCCCTTGGAGTCAGCACCTGCAGGCATGGCCCCAAGGGAGCCAGACGCCTGAGTTTTGACTGGGGCTCGGGGGGCTTCAGGGAGCCATCCGTGCGGCTGCCTGGTTTGTGCCCAGAGGGCCCCCCCCCCAGCCTCAGCGACCTCCCCAGCCGGTGCACTGAGTTAAAACGTTGGGATTCAGTGCACCAGCCAGGGAGGTCTGGGAACGTCAGGAACAGCGTGGATCAGGTCCCCCAAACTCCCCGAAGCCAGCAGGGGTGCCGGAGAGCCTGAAATGGGCCGAAAAATGCCCGCAGCTGTGGAAGCAGGGCTGGGATGCTTGGGGAAGCTGATGGGGGACTCCCTGTCAGCTTCCCAAGCCACCCCACCCCTGCCCCCGCAGCTGTGGGGTGGCTGGGGAAGCCGACGGGGGAGCCCCCCATTGGCTTTCCAGCCCCCTACCCCTGCCCCTGCAGGGTGGCTGGGAACCTGAATGGGGAGCCCCCATTCAGAGCTTTCTAGCCACCCTGTGCTACAAACAATTGCATCGTATAACGCAAAGAGATTGTTATCCAATGCAAAAAAAAATTAAAAAAAATTACATCGTTATCCGATTCTAGCATTATCCGATGCAATCATTATCCGAGGTATTACTGTAAATCCATTTCTGCTGATATATTCATGATTTGTTAACCAGCCACAACCCATGGTTTCCTGTTAACCTATAAACTGTTTTGTTTAAAACACAACTACTCATGATGTGAATTTGTCCCTAGATTACATCCCCAGCTGCCAACCCAGAAACAGAAATCCACAAAAGTGGTAGGAGAAAAACCAACCATAATAGAAGGAAAGACTATCCACCATTTGTTGGCTCTTCTTCTATGCAATCTTTTAAATGCTTGCTGTAAGTGAATGACCCAGTAGTCCATCTTGTAGGCTCTCGTCACCTTGGTCTACCTCTATGACAAAAAGCTAGAGTCCTTAACAATTGCAAACATTTTCCCTTGGATTCAGTCTCTGAGGCACTAGCATAAGCAGCCAATCACACAATCACCACACTTTATGCTAATTCCATAATGAACCCTATCTACTGTTGGAACGGTCACAGCTGTAAACCTCTGCAGATAAATACTGTGAGAAGCAGATGCATTAAAACATTATTTTAAAAGAGCATAACAGAAGCATTGAAAGGAAAGCAACAGCTATCTCTAATGGAGCTGGCAAATGGGAAAAGATCCTTGGTTCATGAGTAGCATATATATTTTGGAATTAATGTTTTAGAATTAAATCTAAAGCTGTTCTGCTTTTCTTGTTTGTAATTTGACAAGTGGTGGAAATGTAAACACACACAAGAAGACAGTTCTCTAAATACGTTTTTGAATTATATGTTTACATCCCACATATTCACTTAGTAGTTCAATCAACTGTAGTTAGCACAACAAGAAGGAGGAAAGGAACAGGTGAGTCTCTAAGCGTCTACTACTGTATACAAAACAAAATTCAACAAGAGATTTTACTGACAATGAAACATCTCTACAAGAAAATGGGTTTTAAGTGCTCATGTGTATTAAATAAGTGACCAAAGCATTCTTTTTGTGGTTTGCTAAAATGTCCAGTAGCATTAGGAACAAGTTTGCCCAATTTCCAAATGTCAGCTTTTAGAAGGAACTAGTTATAAACAATGAAGTTACATGTCATTAATTTCTTTTTGATGAAAGTAATCTTAATGAAAATAAACCTGCATTGCGTTATATAACAAAAAAAAAAGTAAAAGCGTCCTGGCAACTTTAAGACTAATAAGTTTATTTGATTATGAACTTTCAAAGGTCACAATACACACCCTCAGATACAGAAAGTACAATATTTAGGGTACAGATTTATACACACTGCATACATGGTTGTGTGATAAGAATTCTCTTTTTCTTCGGGACTTGCATCAAAAAGCAGTGAGGACAGTCCACTGATGAGCATATCCTATCACTGCTGGGACTGTGGTGGCTTAGTTGTAAAGATGCTGAACTTAACTGGAAGGTTGGCAGGTCAGCAGTTCGAGACCCGAGTGCTGCACAATGGAGTGAGCTTCTGTCTCTGTCCCAGCTCCTGCCAACTTAGCAGTTTGAAAGCAAGAAATTGCAAGTAGATAAACAGGTACTGCTTTGGCAGGAAAAATAAAAACATACTGTGTCTAGTCATTCCTGACACATGATACCACAGAAACAGCTGCAGACACATACAGCACTGGCTCTTTGGCTATAAATGGAGATGAGCACTGTACCCAAGAGTCAGATACAGCTGACTTCGCCTTTCATAATGCTATCATGGTTTATACAGACTAGAATGCAAGAAAGCAACAGAGATTGGCTGGTTGGTTGATTGTATTTATATCCTGCTCATCTGAGATAATCCTCCCACTCTGGGCAGTCTACAACATTAGGAATTCAACCAACACCCATCACTTTTGTACTGTGCTATTGGCTAATGGGGACTTAATAATAAAAGTTTTAGTGTTTATCTAAACCTGTGGTTCCCAACATGGGGGCACAGGCCTCACAGAGGGGCAATTTGGCTTTTAAGAGGGGACTCAAGAATGGGTTATTAACAGTGAATGGCCTTTTAGGCTTCCTCTACCTGAATAGCCCATTCACTTTATGAATAATAAAAATTATATGTCATGGGGGTGGCGACATCAGATTTTAGAGATGCTTAGGTGGGGTATAAGCAAGCTATGAGAAACCTGGGAAACATAATAAAAAGTAGAGACATCACCGTGCCAACAAAAGTACACATAGTCAAAGCAATGGTATTCCCAGTAGTAATTAGTAATGTATGTTTGTGAGAGCTGGACCATAAGGAAAGCTGAGCACGGAAGAATAGACACCTTTGAACTGTGGCGCTGGAGGAGAATTTTGAGAGTCCCCTGGACAGCAAAGAAATCAAACAAATCCATCCTGAAGGAAATCAACTCTGACTGTCCTTGGAAGGACAAAATATTGAAGATGAAGCTAAAATACTTTGGACACCAAATGAGAAGAGAGGACTCACTTGAGAAGGCCTTCATGCGGGGAAAGATTGAAGGCAAAAGGAAAAGGGGTCGGCAGAGGATGAAATTGCTAGATGGAATTGTTGACACAGTGGGTGTAGAGCTGAACGGGGTGTGGAATATGGTGGAGGATATGGTTGCCTGGCATGCATGGGGTCAGAAAGGGTCGGGCCCAACTATGCAACTGAACAACAAAATAGGTGGGGTATGACCTAAAACTGGTTGGGAACCACTGATCTAAAACTAGCACTAAGTGAAAGCTACTCTACAGTGTCTATGGATTATCAAGTTAACAATATTGTAACAATGCAGCTCTTCTTATCCACAAATAAATTCAAGAAGACAAATCTCTACATATGTATAAAGTAATATACAGTATTTTAAACTCTACCAGGATACTTAAGAAACTGCATCACCCAAATAACATCTGTCCATCCCACCAGAGTGGACCCGAGAGGCTCTCTGAAGATACCATCAGCTAGAGAGGCTCTACTCTCTAGCATTAGAAGGAAAGCTCCGGCCCTATGGAACCTCTTATCAACTGAGCTGCGCCTCCAGTCGGAATTGTTGCCCTTCAGGAAAGAACTAAAAACCTGGCTGGCAAAGCAGGTGTGGGGCACTGGTGACGTGATGACCCCAGCCTGCTGGCTTATATAACGTAGGCCTCTGTCTTTTAGTTGATTTTTTTAACCTTATTTTTTAAACAATTGGTAGGGATAGTGAAGATAATTTTTTAAAAAGTCTGATAAGGGTTTTTAAGCGTTTTTAATGTTTTATTATTGTAGTGATTTTATCGTTGTTGTTATGCCACCCAGAGTCGCTCGTTCAATTTGGGCAGCAATATATACATGTAAATAATTAAATAAATACCTTCTTTCACAAGGGGAGGTGACAAATTCATGGATTTAGCAACCCATTTGTCTCCCAAAGTGATTTCTTTCAGGTCCTTTGACAAAGCTGGAAAGTACTGGCATAATTCAACCAAATTAATTAAATTATCGCTCTTCAACTAAATTAAGTTTTACAGTTTCTTCCTTTATGTCCGTTGATAAAAAAAACTATTTCAGGAAATCTCAACAGCTATACTGTTACTTGAACTGAAATCTTTTTACCTCAATTGACTTAACTCAGTGATAGCGAACCTTGACACTCCAGCTGTTCTTGAACTTCAATTCCCAGAAGCCCTGCTCAGCAAGAGTGCTGACTCAGGCTTCTGGTAATTTAAGTCCAAGAACACCTGGAATGCCAAGGTTCACTATCACTGACAACAGATTCAATACTATGTACTTTCTGGCTACCACCCAACAATTATCCAACCCAGAAATAAGAACATACTTCATCTGAATAAACACTTCGTGCATCAGCCAAATCAATCACGTTAACTCATATAGTTTTGGATAAAACTAACGCTGACTTTAAAATAACCAATGGAAAAAAAATGTAAACTTAGGTTTAACACTGATAAAGATACAAAAGCAGTTTGTATCTTCACTCCACTTTTTTGATGGCTATATCACTGCTGGAATTGGTTTGTTTCTTTCCTCTGCACTATGAGAGAGAGGGAGTGCGATCCTGGCTTAAAGCAGGGGTTCCCAAACTTTTTGTGCCGCAGGCCGGTCATGTGGTTCCTCCCCCTGGAAGTAAAACACACCTATACATGTGCAAAATGCTGCATTTACGAGAGCCATGGGTGCATTTGCAGCAGTGTTTTGCACAGGTGCAGGCACATTTCATTTCCACTTCCAGGAGTGGCGCAGGCCAGATGATTTGGGAGAACAAACAAGCAAGATAAATTTCTAGAACCAGATCAAATCAGTACCTCATTTTCAACAACTATCACATTCAGCTAGTCATATTTTGGGAAATCTACCTAAAAGATGTTCTAAAACACTTCTGATGATTTTTCTTCCAGGACAATGTTGTAAAAAAAACATTCATATGCTTAAAAACCTGGTTTGCTAAAACTCCAATTTCTTTTGAGTCTCATATCCAGCACTAAAAGCTGTCCTAAATACATCTTCATGCATACATTCTTTTTAAAAATCAGTATTCTCATCATCTGCAATGTCAGAATAATAGAAACAGGCAATCACATTCCTTCCAATCCCTTGAGATTTCATATGTGTTCATGCAACCACTCCAGAGTTTAATAAGCATCCTGATATCTGAGCAAATCTTCAGCCAGTGTGAAGAAGCCGAGAGAGGTATTTCTGTGAAAATCTGACTCCAGATAAAATAGCTGTCAGCTTCAGGACTGTCAGTTCAAAATGGGCTCTCTGATAGCTCAACTTTTTTCATGTCCTCCTACTCCATTCCTTCTCTTTTCAAGTTCTATCATTCAGATAGTCTATTACCTATCTCCTTGCTGTAATGTTTAAAATACCTTATCTTGGATACCTTGGAGTTGTTATTCACTGAGGAGTCTGTGAAATGGTAGACATCTCCGTGACAACATTTGCATGTAGTTTTTTTAGCCATTTGGCTATCATGTCACCTACTGGCTAGACGAACCATGACGTGTGCCCTCCACTTTCACCTGGCCCAAGGGATCTGCCAGAGGACGCTCTTATGAGTTTTAGTCCCAAGCCAACATAATTGACAAGAGATGGGCAACACTGCCTAGTTAGACTGCTCAAGCCCCCACACCCCAACAAGTCTCTCACCTAGCGGGTGTTTAAAATCTTGTGATTAAAAAGCATCTTACATATACTATAATCCTGTTGGAACTTTAAATAACATACCGTGTTTCCCCCATAATAAGAGACCACCGAAAATAAGCCCTATGCAGATTTTTGGGGGCCTCTAAAAATATAAGCCCCCCCCCCCCCGAAAATAAGCCCGTGGGCCATTTCTGGCTGTTTACATAAAACCTTCCCTTTGCGCGCGATTTGCGAGCCTGCCCTGCTGCCTGCTCGGTCCGGCCGCCTGGGTGAGCAGCGCCCACCACACAGGCCCGCCAGGCCGGGAAGCCTGCCCCATCCTCCGGAGGCTCCGCTGGCCTCTCCGCGCCTCTCCCCTCTGCTGCCCAGCCGCCCGGGAGGGAAAGGGAAGGCGCGCCGGATTGGGGCCCCTGCCTCGCCAGCCTCCTTCGCTGCCTTCCTCCCCGGCGATTTGGGAGCCCGCCCTGCTGCCTGCTCGGTCCGGCCGCCTGGGAGGGAAAGGGAAGGCGCGCCGGATTGGGGCCCATGCCTCGCCAGCCTTCTTCGCTGCCTTCCTCCCCGGCGATTTGGGAGCCCGCCCTGCTGCCTGCTCGGTCCGGCCACCTGGGAGGGAAAGGGAAGGCGCGCCGGATTGGGGCCCCTGCCTCGCCAGCCTCCTTCGCTGCCTTCCTCCCCGGCGATTTGGGAGCCCGCCCTGCTGCCTGCTCGGTCCGGCCGCCTGGGAGGGAAAGGGAAGGTGCGCCGGATTGGGGCCCCTGCCTCGCCAGCCTCCTTCGCTGCCTTCCTCCCCGGCGATTTGGGAGCCCGCCCTGCTGCCTGCTCGGTCCGGCCGCCTGGGAGGGAAAGGGAAGGCGCGCCGGATTGGGGCCCCTGCCTCGCCCAGCCTCCTTCGCTGCCTTCCTCCCCGGCGATTTGGGAGCCCGCCCTGCTGCCTGCTCGGTCCGGCCGCCTGGGAGGGAAAGGGAAGGCGCGCCGGATTGGGGTCCCTGCCTCGCCAGCCTCCGTACCTACCGTACGGTATCAGGCGTGTGTCGGGGAGGAGGAGGATTTCCAAGACTCTTCCTTCGCCAGCCTGCCTCCGTTGTCTCTTTCCCCTCCCAGGCTGCCCTTCGACACGGAGAGCGCGCGCGAGCACGAAAGACGGGGGGAAGAGAATCCATGCACGCAGCCGAGGCCAAGCCAGGACGCATGCGCAGAAACCCAATTTGGCGCGATTTATTGAAGCCTTTTCTGCGCCATTTCTCCTTAACTGCCTGCCGATCTGAGAGAAACCAGGGCTTCCCTCTCCTTTAAAGGTACGGTACCTGTATATTTTTAAAGTGAGCTTCAGGGAGCAGCAAAAATGGCGGGGGGCTTTAATGCAGTTTAATGTTAAAGTGAGCTTTTGTGGAGCAAGTCCACTTCAGGGAGCAGCAAAAATGGCGGGGGGCTTTAATGCAGTTTAATTTTAAAGTGAGCTTTTGTGGAGCAAGTCCACTTCAGGGAGCAGCAAAAATGGCGGGGGGCTTTAATGCAGTTTAATTTTAAAGTGAGCTTTCGTGGAGCAAGTGTTATTTTAACTGATTGCCTTCCCCCCACCTGGGATACCCCAGTGACAATTTTTATTCTTTTACCCTTAGCATGAGCGCAAAAAGAAAAAGCTACTCTGTGGAGTACAAGAAAAGTATTGTGGAAGAAGCTCGGGGCCAAAATCTTGCTGCTTTCTGCAAAGAAAAGATGCTGAATATGCGAATGGTCTGCAGGTGGAGAGCACAGTATGAAAAACTGACGGATCAAGTGGAACAGGGAAATGCCACCAAGCGCAAGTGTGGATCAGGTCGGCACCCAATATTTACAGACCTTGAAGATCTCGTCTGTGAATGGGTGGTTGACAGGAGATCAAGGTCTTTGGTTGTGACGAGGGCTCAGATTCAGGAATTTGCCCTTGCATCAGCACCACTGTTCGACATAGCCCAGGATGACTTCAAAGCATCACAACATTGGCTGGACAGGTTTCTTCAGAGAAATGAACTGTCTTTAAGGAGATCCACAACATTGTTTAAGCTGCCAGAGGAAGAGGTTGTAAAGCGGGCACTTGCATTCAAGTCCTTTATTGACACCATTGATTTCTCTAGGTACAACCTGTCCCATATGATTGCCATGGATGAAAAACACACATTTAAGGACACTGCCATTGCCAAACATGAACAATTGGGTGCACTAATTGCGAAGGAACTGGAGTCAGTAAATGACCTGGAACCTCAGAGTGTGGATTTTGATGATGTTCCAGAGGATGATGACATTGTTGTTATTGATTAAGTGTACAGTACATTGTTTCATACCGTATACCGGTAAAAAAAAGTTTTCCAGAGTTTTTTGTTTTGTATTGTATTTCGTTAATACGTAAATGTTGTGTTTTTCACCAAAAAATGTGTTTTGTTTTGTTATAGAAATATAAGCGCCCCCCCCCCCCCCGAAAATAAGCCCGTGGGCCATTTCTGGCCGTTTTTTGGGGTGAAAAAAAAAATATAAGCCATGGCTTATAATAGGGGAAACACGGTATTAAGGGACCACACAAACTAGCTCTGCTCCCTGTAGTCAGCATGAGGGACACTGACCATAGTACAAAAGTTGGTGTAGTCCACACTACAAATAACAAATAAACAAATAAATGTAACAAATAAACACAGTTTATTAACGGGACTTATCAATTAACTCAGGTTAAATGACCTATGTGAGGGATGGACCATCTGCTTCCTTCTAGATGTTGCTCTCATTACCCCTTATCATCATTGGCTATGCTAACAAAGCTATAACTCCACAATATCTAGAGGGCAACACATTATTCAGGTTTGCATGGGCAACAATGAACACTGTGTACTACAAGTAATACTTCCTCATGAGTAATAAACAAGGCCACTTTTCAACCTTCCATGCTTTTGATACAAGGGTTTATTTTTTCTTACAAATCAAGTACAGGTCCCCCCTCATATCCACAGGGCCTACTGCGGATCACAATGAACTGATTTCTTATACTGGCCTCTTGTGATCAGCTCTGGTAATGTGCATAGAAATATGTACAGAGGGTGCAAAGAAGGTATACAGATTTTAAGAAAGGAAAAATAATACAGTAATATCTTGGATAATGCTAAGACTTGGTTCCACAAGTCTTGGTGTTATCCGATTTTTAGTGTTATCCGATGCATGTTAAAATCCTATGGGATGGATCAGATAACGTTAAAGCTCCATAGAGATACCCTGTTTCCCTGAAAATAGGACCTCCTCATATAGTAAGGCACTCCCCTATTTTCCCCACCTTGGAAATATAAGACACCCCCTCCCCCCTGAAAATAAGGCATTCACCTAAATCTTGCCCTGGCAATCCGCTGTATCAGCAATAAATGTGTACTGTATTCTTCGTCATGGAAGAATAAGACATCCCCTGAAAATAAGACCTCGTGCATATTTTGGAGTTTTTAAAAATATAAGACAGTGTCTTATTTTCGGGGAAACACAGTACATTGTAACCGCACAGGCTTTAGCGGTTGTTATCCGATCCATCCCATAGGACCTTAATGTTATTCGATCCAATTCTCCTCCCCAGATTACTTAACGTTATGCGATTTTAGCGTTATCCGAGGTAAACGTTATCTGAGGTATTACTGTATTAAAATTGTAATACTCAATATACACCAATAACAAAAGATGAATACAATTCACATTTGACTTCTGCAATTACAAGGGATGCTCAAAGTGGTTACCATCAGAGTCCAGACACTTCTGTTTATAGCAAACTACTACTTGTGCAACATTGACCCAAATGTCCATTTGTTTCACTGTGCAGACCATTTCAATTCCTTCATGAAATACGACCAATGTAGCCAGTTTTCTATGGTACATCTCATCCTCATAGGTAGAAGTCAAGGGGTGTTAAGTCAGGAGAATGTGGGAAAAACTCAACCACACCTCTTCATCCTAACCACTGTCCTATATATTCTCATCGAGGTATGCTTTCATATCTCCCTGGAAGTGCAGCGTGGTGCCATCTTGTTGGAGGTAAAAACAATCATTCCAAAAAAGTGTATGAATTGCTACCATAATTCAATTCAACTTCAAAAAATAAAGCATAGATAACATCTCTTAAAATCTGTGTACATTTTGGCAGCCTCTATATTATGTTTTTCAGGATTTTTCTTTAAAAAAATTAAAACTTGTAGATAACTAAAATAATGGATACTGCCGGGGGGGGGGGGGGCTGTATAGCAAAGGACTAAAAGTTCTCAAGGTATAAACAAGTGCCCTCAATTAAGAGTGAGCAATTAATTGAATGAGTATGAGATCCACAGCCACTTTGGGTTTTGGAGCATTTGACATTTCACAGAAATAGACTGCACACCATATCCTCCAACTTTACAATAAAGAGAATGCTGACTACAGTCTGTGCCATGTTCTACTGGAACAAATGAATTTCTCTCTCAGCAGCTTTATTTCCTTCTGTAACTTTGTCTTTATGAATTATATGCCTGCATGGTCCTGTCCTTTTTCATATTTCTTACTCCTTCTCTCCCTTCACTGATGCACCTGTCTTTAAATCTTTGTTTCATTAATCTGAGGCAAGTTAAAAGTAGTAAGTGTTCCCCTATTGTGCAGGTTAATAAGGGTAACTTCCACAAATCCTTGTATCAAATGAAAGATAAAAAAAATCAATTCTGGGAGGAATCAGATGAAACTTGCTGTCTTATTTTTATCATTTGCAAAATGTCCATGTAGTCTTGTATGGTTTTAAAATGTATGACATAATGCAAGAACATGGTTGCAGAATTGAGGCCATAATTTGCAACTCCTCTCTTTAGAAACCAAGCAGTTTAATTTGAAAGGGAGTGTTGCGATTTGCCTAACATGCTATTCTGAGAAATTGAACAAAATTATTGGCATGTTATAATGATCTGACATTTCCATAATATTTCGCCTGCACTGTTTAAAACTGGAGTTTGATATTTTTAAGTGCAGTAGGACAACTGACTAGAGCAGTATTTTCCAACCTTTGATATTTGGACTTCAATTCTCAGAAGCCTAAGTCAATTCCCCAAAGCACTGATCAGCCAATGTACTGACTCTGGCTTCTGGGAATTGAAGTCCTCCTGTGGGGCATGGACCGCACATTGGGAACCAGTGGACTAAAGATTCTGAAACAAATGTAAATGAAAGTACAAGTAGCATTATTGGGGAAGGGGGCTGGGGAAGATATGTAAGAGAGACTGGTGAAATATATAGGAAGGAAAAAATTTATCCTTTTTTTGTTAAAAAAATATGGAGGATAGTATGTTACCCCAACAGTGGTTTCAGAAGTGACAGATCAAAATTGGTGCCATAAATCAAACCCTAAAAATTATATAGGGCCTGCTAAAACATAGGGTGGCGGGGATCTGTGAAGTATCAATTTTTTACCCAGTTCAACATCTTGCTATTCTCCTGATGATTTTTAGTTACAACTCAGGAGGAATGAACACGCAGAAGCTTTGTTGTTGTTCAGTTACACAGTCTGAACAACATACCTGAAGGTTTTCCCTACTTTCTTCATTCTAAGTCTGAATTTTTCAATCAGTAGCTGATGATCTGAGCCACAGTCAGCTCCAGGTCTCATTTTAGCTGACTGAATAGAGCTTCTCCATCTTTGATTGCAGTGTACATACTTATTCTGATTTCGGTGTTTGCCATCTAGTGATGTAAGCTGCCTCTTACATTGTTGAGAAAGGGTGTTTGCTATGACAAGTGCATTCTCTTGACCAAACTCTATTAGCCTTTACTCTCCTCATTTTGTACTCTAAGGCCAAACTTTCCTGTTATTCCAGTTACCTTTTGATTTGCTACTTTGGCATTCCAGTCTCCTATGATGATAAGGAAGCCTTTTTAGCATTTCTACAAGGAACTGGTTGACTACAGCCTCTTCTGCATTAGTGGTTGGGGTGTAGACTTGGATTAGTGTGATGTTGAATGGTTTGCCTTGGATTCAGACTGAGAGTATTCTGTCATTTTTGAGATTGTATCCCATTACTACTTTCCTCACTCTTTTATTGACTACAAGGGCTACTCTATTTCTTCTAAGAGATTTTTGCCCACAGTAGTAGATGTGAAATTTGCCCATTCCTGTCCACTTTAGTTCATTGATTCCCAAGATGTCAGTGTTCACTCTTGCAGTCTCATGTTTGACCATGTCTAGTTTACCTTAATTCATAAATCTTACATGACATTATGTAATATTGTTCTTTACAGCACCAGACTTTCATTTCGCCATCAGACACGTCAAGTGCTGAGTGTCCTTTCGGCTTTGACCCAACTGCTTCACTCTTTCTGGGGCTACTTGTACTGAACCTCCACTTTCTTGGCAAGGATACTGGAGTGGGTTGCCAGTTTCTTTCCCAGTAGATTGTGTTTAGTCTGAGCTCTCCCTTATGGCCTGTCCATCTTGGGTGGCACTACACAGCATAGCCCATAGCCTCATAGAACCACACAAGCCTCCTCACCACAGCAAGTCAATGATCCTTGAAGGGGGGAGCTTTAACTTTATTGAATCAAAGCCATTGCTAAAAGTATCTAAATTTTAAGATAGTCACTTTTATATTTTGCACAGTTTGACATGCAAATCGACTGACTTTTTAAAACAAAAAATGTGTTTAAATAGAAAAGAATTTGGCTCAGTTCAGATGCAAAGTGAAACCACTGTTTGTACTGAAAAGAAGCCTTATTCCCATGTGCTGCCCCCCCCCCCGTCTTCCATTCACTCCAATTCGGTCCAGGTACCACCTAATTAGTTCACACAACCATTCTGCAACCCATTCAAACCAACAAACTATAGTTTGTGTTTGCCCCCCAAATAAAAACAGATTCAAACTGCAATTTGCAACACTAGTGTGAGAGCAAGGAATTTCTTCCATATAAATCCAGAATAATTTCTGACACGAAATAATAATAATAATAATAATAATAATAATAATAATAATAATAATAATAATAATAATAATAATAATAATAATAATAATAATAATAAGAAGAAGAAGAAGAAGAAGAAGAAGAAGAAGAAGAAGAAGAAGAAGAATAGTAGTAGTAGTAGTAGTAGTAGTAGTAGCAGCAGCAGCAGCAGCAGCAGCAGTAGCAGTAGTAGTAGTAGTAGTTGTTGTTGTTGTTGTTGTTGTTGTTACTAACCGTTTCACAGGGTATCTCCTGGAAACAGAAAACTATCCATAAGACTCAAGTTCACCATTCTCTAACTTATGCTTTAATACAAGCTTGCCTAGGCTGAAAGATAAGAGTACCATTCTGGTCACATGTAAGAACACATCTCCTGAACATATTCTTTCTGAGACAGAAGGGAGAACTTTGATTTCCAGCTGTTTTCTGAAATCCCATTATTCACCCTCTTTTCTTACCCCAGGATTTGAGAACAAGGATGTATAAATAAGGAAGGAAGGAAGAAGTTGAATATGCTAATACAGTATCAGTTCACTTCATGTATGTAAATTCACAAGGAGAGTTCCCTTTTTCTTAAATACAAATGAAATAATCAAGTTACTTACGATAATTGTTATGAATCTCATCGATTTCATTCTCTGTCTGGTGCTTTGTAAATGTCATGTTCTGCAATAGTAGAACAAACAATATTTTAAAAGAAGGAATGAGAAATAGACATCAAACATTACTCTGTCTCTTTCACAATCCCTTTCTGAGAGTTGCTTTTTAACACTTTTTCTTACTATGTCCAAGCAAACTAGCTGTGTTAAACATTTGTTCAACTATTAGAAGAGGCCCTTTTTTCTATTTTCAATCAACACTACTGGCACTCAAAACACCATTTTAAAAAATGTCAAAACTTTGCAACAGAATGCTAGAAAAGGTTTGGATGTTTTGACATAACTATGTCATTTTTGTAATCAAATTTAAATCATGCTCCATGGGAGTGTGTATCTCCCTTTCTTTTTATTACAAAATCTAAGAGTACCATCTTTTAAAGAAGTAGAACAAGCTGATAGTTATTTAAGAAGAGTATACCAGGCAAAAGGAAATGTTGGTTCTTCCTAGATACAACAAATATCCAGGTGGATTGTAAATACCACTGGAAAAAATATACAGACAAGCACCCAATAGCTAAAATCCAGTAGTAAGCTGCAACTAGAGTAGGCCAATTGAAGCAATGAAACATAGATCAACTGATTCACTAAGTCAATAGGGCTATTCTTCTTGTGCTGTATCCGATTCTGAATATTGGAGATCATCATGGCAATCAACCATGAAGACTATCCTGCGAATATAATGCAGTGCCCTTTCATCTGCCTTCCTCATTGCAGTGTGACACATGTACCACTGATCCAGTTCCATGAGTCTCTTTCTGGTCCTGAGCCCTTTGAGGACGCAAAGTCCTCCTCAGCCCCAGGCCGGTATTGATGAAGCTGCTGCCCTCCATCAAGATGGATTCAAGTGGGATTTAATCCACTTGGGGACCATCATCCTTCCCTGTGGACGTCATCAATGCTGCTAATCCTCATGGTTATCAGGTTAGTTAACTGCCACCCAACACTCGATGTTGAGTCACTGGCAGTATGGTCTACTCTATTACCATAGCAGGATAACTTGGCAAGACAGCAGGCCTATTCTAATTGTGACTTATTATCGCATATCAGTCAATAGGAGCAGAAAGCACTTAATGAGCAACTAAAAATGCTGATACACTAGTACCTCGGAAAACAATGAGACTTGGTCCCACAAGTCTCATTGTTATCCGTTTTTTAACGTTGTGCGATGCATTGATTGCACAATGTTAAAAAAAGCCCTGTTCCCTTTCCAAAGAGGAAAGGGAACAGGGGGGCAATCCGCCTGCCTCTTTGGAAAGGGCAGTGGGGATTCCATGAGTGGAATCCCCACTGCCCTTTCCAAAGAGGCAGGTGGATCATAGCATGGGATTGGCTGCATGGGTTGGAGGTTGAACCGGGCACGTAACCGTTCAACCCCCCAACCCATGTGCCAATCACATGATGCGATCGCAGCGCCCGGGGAGGTCTGGGGAAGTCAGGAACAGCACGGATCGGGTCCCCCGACCTCCCCAGAGGTGGCAGGAGCTCCAAAGAGCCCAAAATGGGCAGCCTCCCTGGCCTACCCGGCGTTTTGGCTTACTGCACCAGCCGGGGAGGTCGAGGAATGTCGGGAACAGCATGGATTGGGTGCCCCGACCTCCCCAGAGCTGGCAGGGGTGCTGGAGAGCCCGAAATGGGTGAAAAAATGCTCTGGGGAGGTCGGGGAACCCGATCCACATCTGCAGGGTGGCTGGGGAAGCCAACGGAAGGCTCCGCCATCGGCTTCCCTAGCCACCCCGCAGCTGCAGAGGCAGTGTTGTTGGAGAAGCCAAAGGGAGTCCCCTTAAGCTTCCCCAACCACTCTGTCCCTGCCTCCGCAGCTGCAGGGTGGCTGGGAAAGCCGATGGGGAACTCCCCTTAGGCTTTCCCAGCCACCCCACCCCTGCCTCCATAGCTGCGGGGCGGCTGGGAAGCCGAACGGAGAGCCCCCGTTCAGCTTTCCAGCCCCCCTGCTGCTACGAACGATTGCATTGGATAATGCTAAGAGATCGTTATCCAATGCAAAAATTTATTTAAAAATTTGCATTGTTATGCAATTTCAGCATTATCCGATGCAATCGTTATCCGAGGTATTACTGTAGTTAAATATATTGTTTTTCTACATGTTTCTGATAGCAACTGTAAAACAAATGTGATATTAGATTTGCATTTTTAAAAACACAGGCTTTTAGCTCTCAGAGCTGTAGAAAAAAAAGAACCAGTTCATATACAACATGCTTAGTCCTGTTTCCAACTGGCCTCGTTACTTTTATGAGCTCCTCATATGCAATGACGGAGATCAGGGTTCCTCAAACCTGGCTTTCCAGATATTCTTGGACTTCAGTTCCCAGAAGCCCTGATCAGCAGGTGTACTGATTTGGGCTTTTGGTAATTGAAGTCCAAGAACACCTGGAGAGTCAGGTCTCATAAACCCTGACCTAGATCATGTTCTCCACTTTGATGCACACCCCTCTATGAGACAGAATTGCAAAGCCTCCAGTGACACTTTGATATTCTGATGCACAAGCAATGATTGCGAGCGCTGTAGTCTGATTGGTTTGGATGGCACAGCAAATTTAATTTGCACTGAAGATGAACAAACTAATAGCCCCCGAGCCTGTAAAACAAAGAATGTCGAAGCCTGAAAAAACAAACAGATATGTAGCTGTTCTAGTTTGTTTCAGCAGGTATAAGATATATATTTTTAAATAACACTGTTGTGGTAGCTAAAGACGAAAACTTTTATTTCTGCATGAGTGAGAACTGTCATCTCACTTAAATGAATCTTAGTTTTTTATTTTTGCTTTGTTTTAGTTACAGATGTCTGAAACTTGGTCATGTATCAAACCATGATCTGACATTGTGCATGAGTCATTTTCCTCACTACAGATCTATGCCATTTTGAAGCTATCTGGGAAGGCCATACCCCCCAATTGTCTGTTCCACAGTTATTTGGAGCAGGGCACATAGCACAGTGGTAACAATTCTTATTTTGGGGGATATTTTAAAGATTTCCATTCATGTATACACCTTCCCAGTTCATTTAGCTTACCACATTTTTTATTTTTATCAATATGCTGATGTAATATGTTGACCTTATGCATTTTTAATTTTGAAATCTCTCAGTGTAACCAGTCAAACAAAATAATATCACTTCACCTACTTTCTTCTTCTTCTGAGTCTAGGCCAGATGAGAAACTGCCAAAAGAAGGTACCTGTTGGTGAGTTCATTCTGCAGTTCCTCGTTCAAACTATTTGAAATTCCAGAGCAGAGTAGGGTATACAGTTCTTAAATGCCAGCATAAAACATACATACAGTCAAACCTCGCTTTGCTTTGCAAAAAACTCGCATAACGAGTGGGTTTTTCAAAAAGCGATCCGACTCACATAATGAAAATTTTCACTATGTGAGTCGGACTTCCCCTATGGAAACGCTTGCATAGCAAGCATTTCTAGGGGGGGGAACTCTCATAACAAACAAATTTTCGCTATGCGAGTCGGACTTTCCCTATAGAAAACTTGCATAATGAGTGTTTCTATGGGGAAAACTCGCATAACGAAAAAAATCGCTATGTAAGTTTTCCCCCTAAAAAAGCTTGTTATGCAAGTTTTTCCATAGGAATTTTCTCTATGCGAGTCTGATTCGCATAGCAAAAAACTCACATAGTGAGCAGCCTCGCAGGATGAATTAAATTCATTATGCGAGGTATTACTGTACTGGGAAAATGTATGTAAAATGTTGTTCTAAGTTTCTTTGCCATCTTATTTGGATCATTCAGTTTGATGCATCTGTTACAACAAGAATATCAGGCCAACACAATAATCAGCAGTTCAATAAGAAGTTTAGTTTATAAAAACAACAACCCAGTATACTCAAAAAACATCTGTATCAAGCCATCCTACCTGATTTCAGCGTCTTAGTTTCTCCACATTAAGTATATCAACATATTTTAATGAATGAAAGCAACAGTACACTGACACTGCACAGAATAAAGAGGTGACATGGTTCTTCGTTAGAGATCAAGTACCTAAAATGGAGGCTGATAAGAGGGACTCAAAGTGATGCATGCCTCTGAATCAAAAGTAACTTGGAAAATATCAGACTCAAGCATATTGAATTTAAAAAAAAACACAAAATGTGATATGCTTTCTGTTATTTATTTATTTATTTATTTATTTATTCATGTTTGCTATCCCGCCCCAATCGGGTAAACCCGACTCTGGGCGGCTTACAGCGTAGCTGAAAACACAGACCAAATCCAATAAAAATAATAATGTTTAAAACCTCAAGAATTCATAAGAAAGAATTCATAAGAAAAGATTAAAACAGCGTAACGGATAAAACCCGGGGCAGGGGGGGTGGCTGTCCCTCAAATCAACCAGACCGTATGGGATCCCGTGTTACTGGGTCCCCACACATGCTCCGCCAGCCAGGTCTTTAAGCCTTTTCGAAAAGGTAAGAGCTCTGCCTGCAGGCGCAGTTCCGTTGGGAGAAGGTTCCAGAGGGCCTGGGCAAACACAGAGAAGGCCCTCTTCCTAGTGCTAGTGAGGCGAGCCTCTCTAGCTGATGGAATAACAAGAGAGCCCCTCCGGTCCGCCCTGGTGGGACGGACAGACGTTCTTAGGGTGACGCGGTCTCTTAGGTATCCTGTTCTACCATCACTTCATCCTGAAAGTGACCAGAACTAAGGGGAAAGTTCACTACATTTAATTAGGATTAAAAATTACAAGTGTGAATTTTTAGTTAAGCACAATCATTGCTGAAACCCTTGTGAGATTTTTATTAAATGGAGCAATGCATGCCTCTTTCACTTTATTATGCTTCATCATACTTAATCAACTTACATCTTCCCTAGGTTGCTTGGATTCAAGCTGTGCTCGAGTCTTCTCAAGGACGTCCAGCTCTTTCACTATTTCAGCAACTGCCAGAATAAATAAGCATCATGAACAGCAGCCCAGCCCCATAGGGGATGTCATTATATCCAAGTATAAAATGTGCCTGGGAGAGTATTTAATCTTTTTCTGTTGCGACATGAGATAAAGTCCATCAGACAAGTGAAAATACGTTCTTACCCACCTTGAAGTGGTATACAACAGAGTAGGAAAGGAGATGGAGATAAAAGGACAAAGTGTGAGGTATCTGCTTCCTTAAAGCAAAATCCGAATGGAATGTGAACAACCAAATAGGTGGAAACTGGCAAAAAAAAAGGTAAAGTGGATCTATAACAGTATGCTAACTGTCGAGAAATACTTGTTATTAAACAATAATAATTTTAAACAATAATAATTTTATTCTAGGTGAAGGTCACCCTTGCTCGAAAGCCAGTCATATCCAACTCTAGGGTTCAGTGCTCATCTCCGTTTATAGCCAAAGAGCCAGCTCTGTCTGTGTCTGCAGAAATTTCCGTGGACATGTGGCAGGCATGGCTAGACACTAGAGTGCATGAAACACTGTTACCTTCCCAGCAAGGTGGTACCTATTTATCTACTTGGAATTTCTTGCTTTCAAACTGCTAGGTTGGCAGGAGCTGGGACAGAGAGGAAGCTCAATCTGTCGTGCATTACTCGGGTCTTGAACTGCTGACCTCCTGACCTTCTAGTCATCAAGTTCTACATCTTAACCACTAAGCCACCACAGTCCCAATTTTATTCTACATAAGACCTAACAGATTGTCTTTACAAATCTCACTGGTTGATGTTTCTTAATTTCAGTTCATTTTCTCACAAGCAATAATAGCCATCTAGTCAGGAGATTCATACACAAAAAGGACAAAGGTAGGAAGTGTAATTTACAGATAAGCTTTTCATTGTAAGTTATTTGCAAACAGGTGCAAAAAGCTGGAAACACATTTTCCTGTTTTAATTCGTTGCATTAAAGCAATACTTGGAAGAGCCACCAGCCAACTAGCCAGAGCTGGGACCCTTCCCTCTATTACTGACACATCCAAGAGAGCCAGGTCTAAGAACACACCCAAATCCCAAATGTGATCCTTCAGAGGAACTGTGATTCATCAAGACTAGGTTGAATTCTATCCAACCTGTCAGCAGGACTCTCCATCTTGTCAGGATTCAACTTTAGCTTGTTATCCCCCATCCAATCCTATATTGCAGCCAGACAATGATCCAGGGTCCCAACAGCCTCCTCTGCTGAAGATATAAAGGAGGCATGGAGTTGCGTATCATCAGTATACTGAAGTCATGAATTCCAAAACTCTGGATACCCACAGGGCTCACTGATCCTCCCCAGGCTGTATCAGCAGGACACGGCCAGCAAGGAAGGAGTTAACCCAATGCAAGACAGAGCCCCCAATCCTCAGCCCCACTAACCTGTCCAAAAGGATACCATAGACCAGTGTTTCCCAAACTATGCTCCAAGGAACACTGGTGGACTTCAATTGCCAGAAGCCTAAATCAGTACATTGGGTGATCAATGCTTTTGGGAACTGACTTAGGCTTAGGGAATTGAAGTCCAAAAACCAAAGTTTGGGAAACACCCCTGGAGCTTGAACACCAACTGAAATGATCCAGACTATCAGTATCCTCCAAGATAGACTGGAACTGGTTCACCTCTCTCTCTCTCTCTCTCATCTTGCCAAAGAACACACTGGGGGTGGATCTAAATTTATTCGGATCATCCATCACCCTTTCATACAGCATTCACACTTTCTACTTTGACCATGTGAAAAGTAAGGAAGGTCCAAATGGCGGGCAATACTATTATGTCTGGAACAGAGTTTGGAACTCATGCTCACACTCCACATTCAGATACTATATAATTACAAAGAAATAACTTTGAAAATACCTTCAGATTTACAAGTAGATCTTAGAATTAAAAAGACCATGGCCGGTTAATTCTGACATTCTTTCCCTACACTTTCTCTTCCATAGGCACTGAAGGGCTAATGATGTGAAGGAAAAACTTTTCATGGAATTTCTTTCGGCTTTAAAGCATTACCCGTAAAAAGCTTCCATTACAAAAAGCCCTGTGAATTATATTTTACCTGAGTGAAAAGGCATAAAGGCAAGACTCGCAAAGAGAAGCTAGGGCGAATAATTGCCAGGAAAAATAGTGACAGCTAAGGAATAAAAAAGAAAGCAATCCGGGGGGGGGGGGTGTGTCTGCAAAGCAACAACCCACTTCAACTCAAGATGGTGGCATTGCTATGAGCAATGTATAAACCTTCTCTATGAACAATCAATTATTCATCAAGTTGGGGGAAATTTAAGTTATTTACAGAATTCTAACACTGCCCATCTGGCTTCGGGAAGACAGACAGTTCGGAATGGCAGAAGTGCCTTGATAAGAATGGATTACCATATATACTCAAGTATAAATCGATCCAAATACAAGTCAAGGGACCTAATTTGGACCTCTAAAACTAGGAAAATAGATTTTCCAAGTATAAGTTAGGGTGGAAAATGCAGCAACTGCTAGTGAGTTTCAATAATAAAAAAAAACATGAAAATACAGTAAAATTAATTAAGTTAAACATAAACTGTATTTGTACCACTAACCAGCAGTGATACTGCAGGGAAAATGGGTGAGCAGGCCAACTGCACTGAGGCAAGAAGTGATGCTCTAGCCTAGCCTCTTGCTCTCCCTGCAAGCGGGAAGAATGGCTTCCCCCCTCCATTTTGACCAAATGGAGCAGGGACAAAGAAACAAAGGTAAGTGAAACTCTTTATTTTTATGAACAGGTTTGGTTTCCCACTGAAATGCATTGGAAACAAACAGAAAAGCTTCAGAAAATAAGAAGATAATTTATAATGCATTTAAATGGGAAATCAGGATTTGCGCTCTCTTGTGGCCACCTGTGGTAATGGCTCACTGAAAAAGTGTTTTCCTTTCCTCCTCTCCTGAAGCCAAAAGCTCCTTTTAAGGTCCTGAACTGCACCAAATAAAGCACGGTTTTGGGACCCTCCTGGTTGTTGACTGGTGTATAAGTCAAGTCACCTTTTTGGACCTCAGGGGGGGGGGGCTAAAAAACTCAACTTATACTCAAGTATATATGGTACTCAACAGTATTTATGTGGTACTTCCCTTGAAGATTTATTTATGTATTTATTCATATTTATATTGCCACCCACTCCCCGTGGCGACTCATGATACAGATGATACAGAAACTGCAGCAAGTACAGAATGTGGTGGCCAGGTTGGTGGCAAGTGGTCAAAAGTTCAATCACATCTCCCCTATCCTGGCCTACCTGTTTTGGTCGCCTGTCGGTTTCCATGCATTGAAAGTTTCAGTATTGACATACAAAACCCTGCATAGCTTGGGACCTCAGAACTTGGCAGAATCTCTCCTCTGATTAAATTCAACCCAGTCCACCTAGTCATCTCAGGCATTAGGGATACAGGTCCTCCCCCCCCCCCCCCCCGAGGGAGGCTGGAAGATTGCAACTAGGAACCGTGCCCTCTCAATGGTGGCCCTGACAATTTGGAATGCCCTTCCAATACACATCCATCAGGCTCCCTCTCCAGGAATTTCATAAATCTGTGAAGGCTGAACTACCAGTATTTAGAGAGGCTTTAGGTTACATTCTGCCTCCCCCTTCCTGACATATACAATTATTTCTCAGATGGATTTGTATATGGTCCATCATGTTTCTTAATCTGTTCATGCTTCTTATTTATTTTTGTGTGTTTTAATGTAGTTTAATGGATTTTATTAGATTTACATATTGTTTTTAATTATGCTTCTTTACCGCCCTGTGTGACCTTCTGGCCAAAAGAGCAATACAGTAATACCCCGGATAACGTGAGTACCAGACAGCGCTAAAACCGCATGACATTACAAGATTTTCGGAAAAATCTTGTATCGAATAACGTGAATTTTAACGTTATCCGATACAGTCGTTCTTAGCAGCAGGGTGGCTGGAAAGCTGAACGGGGTTCTCCGTTCAGCTTCCGAGCCACCCTGCAGCTACGGAGGCAGGGGTGGGGAGGCTGGAAAGCTGACGGGGGTCTCCCCCGTCGGCTTCCCCAGCCACCCCACAGCTGCGGAGGCAAGGGCGGGTGGCTAGGGAAGCCGACAGGGAGTCCCCGTCAGCTTCCCCAGCCACCCTGCAGCTGTAGATTGGGTCCTCTGATTTCTCTGGAGCAGGCAGGGGACACGATCCAAGCTGTTTCTGGGCTTCCCCGACATCCTCAGCCAGTGCAGCAAGCCAGAATGTCGGGATTCGAACCCTGACGCTTTGGCTTGCTGCACTGACTGAGGACGTCGGGGAAGCCCAGAAACAGCTTGGATCGGGTCTCCCCACCTCCCTGGACCCAGCAGGAGGGTCAGAGCCCCCAAAATTGGTAAAAAAAAACACGGACTTTTTTTTACCAATTTTGGGGGCTCTGACCCCACCCCACCCCCCGCCGGGTCCAGGGAGGTGCGGAGACCCGATCCAAGCTGTTTCCAAAGTTCCCCCACCTCCCTGGAGGCTGCAGCAAGCCAAAATGTCAGGATTCAAATCCCGACGTTCTGGCTTGCTGCAGCCTCCAGGGAAACAGGGCTTTTTTTAACATTGTGTGATCAATGTATCGCACAACGTTAAAAACCGGATAACGACGAGACTTGTGGAACCAAGTCATAACGTTATCTGGGGTACTAGTGTATATAAATGCAACAAAATAAAGTAAAAAGGGAATATATACTAACCGCTATATTTTAACATTAGCTTTCATGGATCACATCTATTTTTATTGGTACCTACCTGTGTATTCTACATAGACTTGGTTCACAAAGCCTCTCATTGAAGTACAGTAATACCCCGGATAATGATTGCATCGGATAACGCTAGAATCGGATAACGATGCAAGTTTTTGGAAAAAACTTGCATCGGACAATGATTCTTTAGCGTTATCTGAGGCAATGGTCTGCGGGGGTGGTGGTTTGGGTAGGATTTCTAACCAAACTACCCCCTGCTACTGCGACTGCAGTAAGGTCAGGGGAAAGGCACACGCTTTTCCCCGACCCTACTGCAGTCACAGTGAATGAAGAAGGGGTGAGGAAATCTCCAGCGCGTGCGCTGTGGATTCCCTCACCCCTTCTACATTCACAGCGCTTGTAGCTTGGAATGCAGGAAGGGGGGAGAGGCGCGATCTTGCATCTCTTTCACCCCCACTTTCCTGCACTCCAAGCTAGGGCTGTGCTGGGTGGGTGGGGAATACTCACCCCACCCAGCGCTAGCTTTAAAAGCAAAATGATCCAACTTTTAAAGCTAGTGCTAGGTGGGGTGGGGGGGAATACCGACCCCACCCCGCAAGGGTAGTGATCCATTTTTTTACCCATTTCGGGCTCTCTGATGTCCCTGCCAGCTCCAGGGAGGTCGGGAGACCTGACGCACGCTATTTTTGAAGTTCCCCCACCTCCCTGGAGGCTGTAGCAAGCCAAAACGTCGGGATTCGAATCCTGTGTTTTGTCTTGCTACAGCCTCCGGGGAGGTGGGGGAACTTTGGAAATAGCAAGGATCAGGTCCCCAACCTCCCTGGAGCCGACAGGAGATTCAGGGAAACCGAAATGGGTAAAAAACAGAGTTTTTTGACCCATTTCAGGCTCTCTGCCCCCCTGCCAGCTGCAAGGAGGTCAGGGGACCCGATCCAAACTGTTTTCAAAGTTCCCCCACCTCCCTGGAGGCTGCAGCAAGCCAAAACGTCAGGATTCAAATCCCGACGTTCTGGCTTGCTGCAGCCTCCAGGGAAACAGGGCTTTTTTTAAACGTTGTGCGGTCAATGCATCCCACAACGTTAAAAACCGGGTAACGACGAGACTTGTGGAACCAAGTCTCATTGTTATCCGAGCTACTAATGTATAGAACTTAATTTTGTTAAGGTGCCACAACATTTTTAAGCAATTAGCAATTACACGTATATACTGCCCCATAGACCTTAAAACACTTTCTGGGCAGTTCACAAGGAAATTAGCATTTTTGCCCTCAAATTTTTTCATTTTATTTTTAGTTTCTTGTCTGATATGTCTGCATGGATTATGATGGCTATCACTATGAAAGCTAAACATGAGAAATCATTTGTCGGTTCAAATGCCATACAGAATGCATATAACCATTACAAAGAAAAGTATTATTGGTAGTGGTCCTGACTGTCAACCCTTCCTTTAAAAATATATATATATCTGGTCAGTGAAAAACAAATTGTTAATAAAAATAAGAAAATGGCAGGATAATTTAGAGTTTCTCATATAACAAAAAAAAATCTGGCATCACAAATGGGTGGTCCTTTTGTCTGCACAACATGTTTATTGATTTTAAGCTATTCCTACATAGAGCCTGATACCAGAGAACCTATAGGCTTTTTCATGGGAAAACAACACCCAAACTATAATTCTTTCACATATCAGATTCCCTTTCAAAGAAATTGCTCCATAAGTAAAAATATGAGAAATAAATCCAATGAATGTTTAAAACTGCAGAGCACAAAAATATTTCATGAAAAGAAACCCTGAACTAGACTAAACTACCTAAAGCCCAAAAACCAGAATAAAGTCATGATGGATTGCATCAAATGCAACACTAAATTATTGTTCCCCACTCCTTTTCCTGAAAAAAAATCCTGAAAACTTCAATTTTCAAATAACCATACCTTACTGCTACATTTGGAATAGAAATTAGCTAGTTTTAACTAGATTGTGGATTGCTCAAATTATTTCAAATATCTGCTATGAGGAGGGGCAGAGAAACTTAAAACTAACTTAAAGCTAGTAAACTCAAAATCTCTGCTACAAGAGTTTGACTGGATTATACGGTTGAGCAAGCAGCTGTCTTCAAGGTTTCTCAACCATGAGCCACCAAACGTTATTCGACTTCAATTCCCAGAAGCCTCAATCAGCAGGTGTACTGACTTGGACTTCTGGGTACTGAAGTACAAGAACACCTGGGAGCCCACAGCTGAGAAACCCTGGGTAGTTTCAAGTAGTTATGTAAGTAGCTGCACAGTTATTTGGGCAAAAGACTGTGCAACCACTTGGACAATGGGTCTGGCAATGGTATAATGATGATGCTGGATACAGATCAGCAACTCTGATGAATGTCAATTCCATGCTAAAATCATACAAGAGTCCGTAGGCATGCATGATTTAACCCCAGCAAGACCCACACAAGAACCATTTCCTCACCACCTATATGTTTCCCAAATATGGAAAGACTTTGGTATAATCTGTCTCTCTACACTTTTAGGAATTCTACCCATGCACATTAGTATATATATCAAGAGTCCTTTCCTACTTTAGTCAAATGAACCAACAACAGGGAATCCAATGAGACAACCAGGATATGTGGAACACAGCAGAATGTACGTACAGTATTGGGAATCTGGTTAATCGTAGAATATTGCTTATAAAATAAAATAAAAACTCTATCAAACTGGAAAAGGAAGACATGGGTTTAGCTTGAATGACCCTGAAATCCCTCTGGTGCGGATCTAATTTGGTTTTCGTCCAATGGCAATTTCCCCTTTTACTCCATTCTTCCATCTCTTTCTCCCCAAGACAGGAACATGAAACACACAAATTGCCAGTGACAAAAAAAAAATAAAAGAGACAAAGATGAACAAAGGTGACAAGTCACACAATCAAATTGGTGAAATAACCATCTCACCCATCTCTGCATTCCCCATCCCAAACGAACATATTAGACATGAAAACAATTAAAAACGTAATATTAAAACAAACACTAAATATTTTTTAAATGAAGAAAACACATTCAAAAACAGTATTTTATAGCATTAAAGTGATGTTTTCCCCCTTCTGTTTGATTGAGAAAATAATGGATTTAATGTTAGCACACTAATTTTAATGAGCAAATTCTGGGTAGAAGTTGTATTCCTCTGAATACCAACAGCTGGTGGTAACTGTGGGCAAAGTCTATCAACACCAGGTCCTCTTTGTTGGATTTCCACAGGCTCCTGGTTACCAACTGTGAGAACATAGGACTTTCCACTGAGCCACATTCGTTCTTTTTTTCTGAACAATTATATTTCTCTAGCTTTTGCTAAAAAATTTAAAAAGTCAAATCAAAATACTGTACTTAGAACAGGCTATGACTAATAGAATCATTACAATCATATTTTAAGAGGCAAATTGTCAGGTTGCCTTCTCCTTTCTGGGTCATATTTCCCCACTGTAACTCTAGAGTCATGCTAACTCTTAGGGAAAAAGGATTTCTCTGATTTTAATTATAACATGAAATTTACTTGTAAGAAATAAGTTACCTGCTCTTTAGTGAATTCTAACTGTTCCATAAAGGGTTTAATACTTATTTGAGGATCTGTGTTGAATATGTGCACATGTATATGCATTGTGTGTTTGGGAAGCAGAAATAATGTATTAGTGTTGATTTGCAATAAATAATTACAAGGATAGGAAAGAAAAACTTGGAGCAAACTAGTGAAAATATAGGACAACATGAGACAGCCTTCTATAGCAGGGATGCCCAAACTTTTCAGACCACAGGCCAGTCATGTGGTTCAGGGGTGTCCAAACTATGGCCTGGGGGCCAGATGCAGTCCCCGATGCCAATTCATCCGGCCCTCGTCACTCCCAGAAGCGGAAGTAAAATGTACCCGTATAGGCACGCTTTATTTCCGCATCCGGCCCCCAGGCAATAGTTTGGGCACCCGTGATCTATAGTCACCCACTACTATAAGAATTAGGCAAAAAGGAAATCAGCAACAGGTAAATCATTCAGAAAGATGACACCTGAACTTGGATTCATATGAAAATGTAGATAATAGGATCTGAGGATCTTTTGAAGACAGTCTCAACAGACGAAGAGCTAGCCTGCAAAAGGCAGTTGCCATGCAATCACAATTTAATATGGCCTCCAAAATAAAAGCCATTTTATGTAAAGAAGGTCAAAAAAGAATAGAGCAAAAAACAAATAATTAAGAGGAAAACTCACATGGTACATTTAAAATATGAATAAACACACTGTCAGTAATTTTCAAGTAAAGTATTATCTGAAATCTGTCTTCTTACCTGATTTTGGATTTAATGAGTCACACTGTGAATTGTACATGTGCACAAACTCTTGATGTCTTTTAATAAGCTGCTGCTTTGTTCCCTGAGTGGACAGCCCATATTCCTTCAGCCTTTTCTTCAGCTCACGATCAGAAAGCAGATTGTAAACCACTTTAGGGAGTAATTTTCTTGTGTGTGCAGAGCTGAAAGAATGTTTAAAAACACAAGAGAAAAAAGTAAAGAACATATGAACAAACACTGATGCTTTTGTTGTAATACTCTTAATTTGAAAAGAGTTTAAATAAAATCTTATATCAAGTACAGTAAAAACCTGGATAACGCTAAAACTTGGTTCCACATATCTTAGTGTTATCCGATTTTTAATGTTACATGCATTGGATAACATTAAAATCCTATGGGATGCATCACATAATGTTAAAACTCCATAGAGATACATTGTAATCGGCACTGGAAATTTGCAAACAATCTCATACAATTGCCATTACAGTAATACCTCAGATAACGATTGCATTGGATAACGCTAAAATCGGATAACGATGCAAATTTTTAAAAAAGAATTTGCATCAAATAACGATCTATTAGCGTTATCCAAGGTAATCGTTCGCAGTGGTGGGGTGGCTGGGAAGCTGAACGGGGGCTCCCTGTTCAGCTTCCCAGCCACCCTGCAGCTGTGGGCACAGGGGCGGGGTGGCTGAAAACCCGACGTGGGACTCCCCCTTCAGCTACCCTTCAACCCAGCATCTGTGGAGGCAGGGGCGGGGTGGCTGGAAAGCTGATGGGGGAGTCCACCATCAGCTTCCCCAGCCACCCCGCAGCTGTGGGCGCAGGGGTGGCTGGCTGGGAAGCTGGTGGGGGACTCCCCTGTTAGTTTTCCAGCCACCCTGCCCCTGCGCCCGCAGGGGTTCCCTTCACAAGCAAAGGGCTATCCCAGCGTCGGATAGCCCTTTGTTTGTGAAGGAAAAGGTCCGCAGACCTACCCGGCCAGTGCTGTAAGGCAAAAATACTGTGGTTCTTTCCCTGGTGTTTTGCCTTGCAGCACCACCCGAGGAGGTCTGGGGAGGTTGGGAACAGTGCAGATTGGGTCCTCCGACCTCCCCAGAGGCGGCAGAGACTCCAAAGAGCCCGAAAAGGGCAAAAACATTAAAGTGTTTTTCGCCCATTTCTGGCTCTTGGGCACCCTTGCTGCCCCTGGGGAGCTCGGGGGACCCAATCCGCGCTGTTTCTGAAGTCACCTGCCCTCCCTGGCCAGTGCTGTAGGGCAAAACGCCAAGATTCAAATCCCAGCGTTTTACCTTACAGCACCAGCCGGGAAGATCAGACTTGCCTAGAGGCAACAGGGAGCCTGAAATGGGCGAAAAAAACCTTTTTTTTCACCCAATTTGGGCTCTTTGGAGCCCCTGGGGAGGTCGGGAAACCCAATCCGCACTGTTTCTGACCTCCCCAGACTCCCCCAGGCGCTGCGATTGCAGCATGTGATCAGTGCTTGGGTTGATGGGTTGAACAGGCATACACCCGGTTCAACCCCCAACCCAAGCACCTGATCCCACACTGCACTCTGCCTGCCTCTTTGGAAAGGGCAGCGGGGATTCTACAAGTGGAATCCCCACTGCCCTTTCCAAAGAGGCAGGCAGATCACCCCCTGTTCCCTTTCCTCTTCCAAAAGGGAACAGGGCTTTTTTTAACTTTTTGCAATCAATGCATTGCACAACGTTAAAAACCGGATAACGATTAGACTTGTGGAACCAAGTCTCATCATTATCCAAGGTACTAGTGTATAAGTTTTCTAAAAAGAGAGAAAAGAATATCAGAGATGTGTTTCAACTCTCACCAGAAAATAAGCAGAGACTAAGTTAGGCCATGTCCTCTGAGAACTTATGATTTTTGGCACCAACACACCAAAAATCCAGACCAGGTTTAACTCCATATCTGGGTACTCAGATTGGGTACAGAAAGAGTTGTCTGGGTTAAATTTCTGACTTATGGACACGCCCACCCAGGCTGGCTTCTCAGATGTGAAACTTCTAGGTACTGTACTTGTCCAATTGGGGCTGACAAATGGATTCATACATCCTCATGTAATAACAGTCTGCCCTAATTAAAAAAGACGTGTAATACGATTAAAGAGAACAACTTAAGCAAACAAGGGACAAACTACTTTCTCTTATGCCCTTAATCAATGACACTAAATGGAATAAAAAAGGACAGCTACTCATTAAAAAAATTAGCAAAACATGGAGATAATATTTGAGGATGCAACTGACCAGCCTCCAGACTGCATTGCTAACCATGTCAGTTATTATTTTCTTTCAGAATGGGCATCCCAAAATCTCAAGTTCAATTCTGGGAGAAGGGTGGCGGTATATAAACACAGTAAATTAAAAAGGCCCTTCTTTAGATATACACAGAATAATTTCTGAAGAACACTATAATTAAGTGGGTTTTTTTTTTTTACTTTGGCACAGCATGATCCTTGAAAGTAAGAGTGAAAAACAAGCATTTTTAGAATTTCTTGACAGGACTTCTCCGAAAGCTGCCTGTAAAAAGAACTGCAGAAGATAAAGAGCCTTGGATTTAATTGCATGATTTTGGTATGGAACCAGAACCATTACATTAAAACCATATTTTGCCCATTCTCCATTTCAAACTAGAATCAGATCAAATTTCTCACAGAAGAGATGAACGTGCTAACTGTTATTGAAATAAGGGTAAAACATGTCAAGGTCATGTTTAATAACCTACAGTAGCTATATCTTCTGAAAGAAGAATGCTCTCAGACACTTTTTTTTAATTTCATGCCAAGATAAAAATAAATTGTATTAGACAAAATAGCCATATTTCTAAGAATTCCAGAGGAAAACCACTGTTCAGTCATAGACTAGTCCTTACATCTGCAAATAATAACAAAAATCAACACAGTTTTGTTTTTATATCTGCAAATAATAACAAAAATCAATAAAGATTCCATAACTTGTCAACAGCACTCAAGAGCAACATTGTGGAAATTTGACTACTTGCAAACATTTGTCATTGCCTTTCCAAGGCAAAGGACAAACTAGCAATCAATAAGCCTGTGGTACCTTGCATTCTTAAGGGACTGTGGTGGCTCAACTGGTTAAGACACTGAACTTGACAACTGGAAGGTCAGCAGGTCAGCAGTTTGAGACCCAAGTGCTGCATGATGGAATAAGCTCCTGTCTCCGCCCTAGCTCCTGCCAACTTAGCATTTTGAAAACAAGAAATTACAAGTAGATAAATAGGTACCACTTTGGTGGGAAAGTAAACAGCACTCCGTGCTCTCTGGTGTCTAGTCATGCCTGCCATATGTCCATGGAATCATCTACATATGCAGACAGTGCTGGCTCTTTGGCTGTAAACGGAGATGAGCACTGAACCCTAGAATCGGATACGGCTGGCTTTCGAGCAAGGACGACCTTTATCTTACCTTGTATTTAGCACAACACTAAAAGTTCAAGTAACCAGAGAATGCAGGAAAAGAAATACATACTGTACATACCCTTCTGAGCAACAAATGCAAATCTCTAAAACCAGGCATATAAAATACAACTCTTGCAGGGTCATTTTTCTGCTTTCCAGAAACCAAGAAAATCCAAAATTTGAATCAGGCTACAGAAAGACAACAAAAGCACAAAATACTAAACTGTAACAGGAATTCTGCAGCCAGAACAAGATGAAAAGGGCAGTTTAAGTCTTTCCTGAAGAGCTATTTGAGAGGTTAAATGGTGGTCTAAAACAAATCTGAAGGTGGGAGGAAAGGGTTGCAATGGGAAGGAGGAAATAGAGCGGAGGTTCTTCCTTCTGCTAGCCATCACAAATATTGAATTGAAATTGCATTTCAACAATTGGACACCTCCTGTTCACAAAAATGGATACCACTTTGGGTTTCTCAGTTCATGAGTCAAAGCAGTCAAAAATGACAATAACCTCTCTTCTGTAAAGGTAAAGGTCACCTTTGCTCAAAAGCCAGTCGTATCCAACTCTAGGGTTCAGTGCTTATCTCCCTTTATAGCCAAACAGCCAACACTATCTGTGTCTGCAGACGTTTCCTTGGAAACATGTGACAGGCATGACTAAACACCAGAGTTCATGGAACACTGTATACCTTCCCACCGAAGTGGTACCTATTTATCTACCTATTTTCGAACTGCTAGGTTGGCAGGAGCTAGGACAGAGATGGGAGCTCACTCTGTCATACAGCACCCGGCTCTCAACCTCTGACCTTCCAGTCTTCAAGTTCAGTGCCTTAACCACTAAGCCACCACAGTCCTTTTACTACAAATCATTTTACAAATTCTGTAAATGAAGATGAGAGACACCAGCTGTTTCTCTCCTAACAACAACTACAGAGCCTATTTTGTGAACTGCATCTTCAACTTGAAAATTCAGACTTTTTATGTGCCAATGCAGACAGTTCATTCTAATTTTAATTCATTTCTAGTTCTTGAAGAATACAGTATCCTGCAAGAAAAATGGTTACAGTGTTCCAGTTAAACATTACAAATTTTAACGGGAAAGAGGGAAATGTATAAATTAAAACAATAGAATCCTACTGAACAAATGTTTCAGTATATAAACAAATGACTAAATGGGCCAGAATATTACTGGGTGCCCTTAGAAGGTCACATGTAATACAACTAGGCATCACACCCTGTCCTCCTGCATATGAAAACTACACTAGGCTGAATCAAGCGGAAAGGAAATGAGGATGCCCTTGTGATCAATACTACTGAATGCTCACTGCCAAAAAGCACAGTACATCCTGTGTACTGTGTTTGCAAGCTGATGGGTTTGGTTTTTGTACATCACAGAAATCAAGGCCACCCAGGATAGCTACTGGATCAAATAAAAACTTCTGGTGTTGGAAAGTAAAATCAATAGGGATGGAACAATGAAAAACCTGCCAGTGCCATCGTATCGGAATTCAACAATCTGCCATATTTCTGATCCAATGATGTTGACTAGATAAGAAAACATTCCTTATACTGTAGTCTTACAGTTCTCTTTGAACAAATAATTGCCTACATTTTTGTGTGATGACAACATGCCATAAGAAACTTTATGAGCAAGGGTTCCCATTTTATATGTACAAAGAACCTCTGAAGGAACAAGTGGTGTATATATCCTAAGTGTATTTATTCAGAATTGGACTGTGACTACCTCACTTATCTCCTACTGGCACTGGGATGGAGTTCTAGATTCTTAAACAGAACACAGATTAGGATGGATTCCCAACCTAAGGCCCATGGGCCAGATCCAGAACCAGCCCCAGGTGCCATTTAATGTGCCCCCACCCCTCCAAAGGCATTTGAAAAACAAAATGGTCACCCCTTTGAAGCTGTTAGGGCAGAATGATCACCCTCATTGTGCTGGCAGGACAAAATGGCTGTCTGAGCGTCAAAGCTGACTGAGAGAGCATGACCCGGCCCCCAGCTTGAAAATGTTGGGATCCCCTGGATTAAGATAACAATCTGACTATCCTTCACATAACCAGTCCATTTATTAGTTTTAGTCATTTCTTTTATTTATATGGTGCTTGTTACACCACACCAGCTTAACTATCTTCAGAAGGGCAGAATGATCATTTCAGCCCGAGGAAGAAATGACGCAATTTGATGTCTCAACTGGCAGAAATGTCAGAGAAGCTCAGAGAGAACAGCAGTATTGCTAGAAAAAAGCAGGCTATTTGCCCAAAGGAGGCAGGACTATTCCGGCACTTAAGAGTGGAACTGAGACATGGTTCCAAGATGACATAGGCTCTTCACAAGTAACTGGAAACAGCTGGATGAGGCACATTGAGCTATAAGGTTTGATCTCTCAGTCAGCTGAATGTGGAAAACCATCTTAACTGACTCTTGCCCAACACCATTTATGTCCATCAAGACTCCTCATAACTCCCTTGACCCAATGAGCATGTTTCCATCAGCTCCATGCTTAAGAAGCAGAATGCTTTATTACACAATTTCTCACCCTTGAGCCCACAGATATTCTTGGACTTCAATTCTCAGAAGTCCTGATCAACAGGTGTGTTGAAGCCCCAAACAGCAGGAATTGGAAGTCCAAGAACACCTGAAGGCCCATGTTTGAGAAACCCTGGTTTATTGGGCTGAACTTTCAGCTTTATCCAGAGACTTCCAAATGACAAGCCCACATTTGGAAATGGACTGGCCTTGATGATGCAGCTCAGCATTTGCTGCTTCCCCTTACTTATATCACCTTTCAGGACTGGGAAGTATGATGAGACTGGTAGTTCTTAACAGCACCTTTGTTCAACCAAGGCTTCCCATGTTGTCCCAATCAACAGTCTGAACCATAATCAGGCATTCCCCGGACAATGGCAACCTTCTTCTGCCGGGTAATCTTTCTCACACTAGGTCAAGTGAAAAGAACTGCAGAATGAATTCACCTAAAGGCTGTATACACCAACAAGCCTGACTAACATAGCACCAAGGCCTATCGTGTACCACCACTTTAGCCAATCCAATCTCAGCATTTATTTATTTATTTATTTATTTATTATAACATTTACAAAGCCAATCTTCTGCCACAGGCATTCAAAGCAATTGCCACTGATAATGTTCCCTAGCAACCAGCTGAGGCTCCACAGACAACATGCACATTTCATTAAACAAAACAAAAAAAGTATTCTTGACATTATTCATCTTGTTTGTGTTGCTTATATTTTACTGGGAACCCTAGTTCTTTCATTCTGCAAGAAATAATAAATCATTCCTCTTTATTTTCAGTGCTACTCCAGTCATTATTTAGAGGCTTATT
The DNA here is from genome assembly GCA_030440675.1 of Furcifer pardalis. NCBI lineage: Eukaryota > Metazoa > Chordata > Lepidosauria > Squamata > Chamaeleonidae > Furcifer > Furcifer pardalis. The sequence goes on along the minus strand of CP126893.1, from coordinate 130,768,468 downwards.
TAAACCATAGCAAATCTCTTTATGTGGCAGGACAACTATTTTAGAATGCCTCCAGCCAAATAGTAAAAATAATCTCATTCCAGTTGATGTCTTCACTCAATGTATCAACTTTGCACATGTTTTCAAAAATAAAAAAGGAGAATGGCCAAAGCCCAGATCCAATGTGACACTAAAGAATTGAAAAGCCCCAACAGCACAGCCACACTAGATCTCAGTTGCCTCGAAAGTAGCAACACAGCATGTGCAAATTGCACAACAAGCCCTGCCCTGGACTTTGGCCTTGCATTAACTCAATATAAAAAGTCTCATTTACTCGAAAGCCAGTCATGTCAGATTCTAGGGTTCAGAGCTCATCTCCATTTACAGCCAAAGAGCCAGCACTGTCTGCGACTGTAAATGTTTCTATAGTCAAGTGGTGGGCATAACTAGACCAGAACAATGTTACCTCTGTGCTGAAAGCAATTTCTTGCTTTCAAACTACTGGGTTGCTGGTATATAAAATGCCCTTAAACTGGAACTGCACACAGGTCAAAATGTTCAGAAAACACTGGGAAATCAAAATCTAGAATTCAGAACTGGGAGACTTTATCCTACACCAATGTTGGTAAACCTTTTAGACATCGAGTGCCCAAACTGCAACCTCAAACCCACTTATTTATCGCAAAGTGCCAACATAGCAACAGGGGAAGACGGAAACACTCCCACTGGGCTGCTGGGCAGAGGGATTGGTGAACTCTGTGGTGGGGGGCGGGAGGAAGCGCTTCCATTGAGGGGTGGGGCAAACTCCATGCTGGGGTGACTGCATGGGTGCCCACAGAGAGGGCTCCAAGTGCCACCTCTGGCACATGTGTCATAGGTTTGCCATAACTGTCCTCAGGCCCGTGCTGGCCATTTGGGACACAGGGACAAGTCCCAGTGTGCCCCAGCAACTGGTGCCCCCCCCCGAGGTGGGCAGAAGTATGTCACCTGGCGGCTACACTAGATTTCCACCCAGCCATAACCTTCCAGGCAGTGGGGTGCTTTCTGTGGGGAGGGTATTGTCGTGCACCAACCAGTCCTACCCCGCTGTGGCTGGTTGGTGTATGTTGGGTATCGCTGTGCACCAACCAATTCGGCCTGGTGCTGGCACTGCTGGCGCCACTGCTGTAAGCCACAAGCTGCAAAGAAGTCCATTGGGTCTTTCCTATCTGCCGAGGCCATGGGGAGGCAGGATTGGTTGGTGCACAGTGATATCCATCATGCATCAACCAGCCCCAGCCCCTCATGGCCTTGGTGGATGAGAAAGACCCAACGGGTTTCTTCGCGGTTTGCGGCAGTGGCGACAGCAGTGGCTGATTAGATTCTGAGGGAGAAGGCCGGGGGGGGGGGGAGTTGGAGGCCTCATCCAAACAGCCATCCCAGCACCCAGCCTTTCAGTGTGTGATTCATCTAACTGTGAGGGCTTTGTCTTGCCCACCCTGTTTTTCAGCAGGGGAGGCAGGGAACATCTCTCTGCTTTTGCCTTTTGTCTGGGGCTGAACCAAAGCCCGTACTCCCCACCCCACAACCCAAAAGCAAAGGCAGAAAGATTCTCCCTGTCTCCCCTGCTGAAACGACAGGGTGGGCAAGACGAATCCCTCACTGTTAGATGAATTGCTCCCTGAAAGGCTTGCAAACCTAACAGTGAGGGATCTCTCACTGTTAGATGAATCCCACACTGAAAGGCTAACAGTGAGGGATTCGTCTTGCCCACCAAGAAAGAGAATGGGGTGTTATTGTTGTTTTAAAAATGTTGTGTGATCAATGAATTGCACAATGTTAAAATCTGGATAACGTTAAGACTTGTGGAACAAGGCTTAACGTTATCCGAGGTACTAGTGTATTGTATTTTTATTCTATTTAATTTTAAATGTATTGTGATATATTGTGATTGCTGTTAGCCGCCCTGAGTAGCGTAATCGAGTGGGTGGCATACAAGTCCAATAAATCAAATCAAATCAAATCAATCAAATACTCAGAAGAAGTTTATTTATTTCTTGCTTTTAACACATTTGTCTATCTACTGAATTTCAGAAGGTTGACTGGGAAAGTTTCATTTATATGCTATGTAGTCATCCTGCCCCTTCATCACCTATGTATGGCGCAAAGGACAGCTATCCTTGCCATTTAAACTGTCATTTAAGTGTGTTAACAGGGAGTCCTTCTGTGGGATTATTCTTACAACTAATCAAGGCAAATAGCCCACATCCCATTGTATACTGCTGCTATAATTCTTCCAGAGCTAAAGAACTATTTCACACTTTTTTGACACTACATAAACCACATATCATAGTATTGAACAACAACACATTCGTATGTAATACCTTAGACTACTCTCTATAAAATAAACAAGGTTTGTAAAGCAAAAGGAATTTTGTTTCAAAATTAAAAAAAAACATAAGGCTCTTTAGCATACAACCATAAGCCTTTAACCATTTTCTTTATAATTTATACACTTTCTGTTAGACATACAAAAATGTATACATCATTGTTATATGTCATCTCTATCCTTCATCTTTTCCCAGCATGACTATTTTTCCAGTGTGTTTTGTTTCTCGTGGTGTGCCCAAAATATGATAATTTTAATGTCAGCATTTTTGCTTCTTGAGTTCCAAATTGATTCGATTTATGACCCATTTGTTTGTCTTTTTGGTGGTCCATCCTAAACACAAAACTCTTCTGCAGCACCATATTTCAAACAAATCTATTGGTCTTTTAAGCTTTCTTTACTTTAACATCCATACAGAATGATGAGGAACACAACTATGTGGATTAATCTTGGTTTCGGTCTGCAGTGATACAGCCTTATATTTATGATCTTTTCTAGTTCCTTCACAGATGCCCTTCTGAATCAGTACCATAATCTATTTTTGGTCTTGTTATGACAGAAAAAATACAACTTCTCCAGCTGCTACTTCCAATTATATAGTCTATTTGATTTCTGTATTAGCTGTTTGGTGATGTCCGTGTGTACATTTATCTGTTGAATTGCCTGATGCACATCTTTGGTTTCACAAAATGCTATGAGTCATTCTCCTGCTTTGTTTCTGATTGCTAGGAAAAATTTTCTCATAATGGTGTTGCTTTGCTTCCTAGTTTTGCATTCAACCGCCTACAATTGTCAGCACAATTTGTTTTGATCAACTGACTCTGGTGTTTTAATAAAAGCTTTCTATTTCTTCTTCAGAATCTTTAGTTGAAGCACAGATGTGATTGATAGTTATTCTTTGCTCTTTTCTAGTACCTGACTGTCTTCTGACCTACGAGTCTCATCTTCCAGTGATATCTTTTGTTTCGTTTTCAATTGTCAATGTTTTCAAGGTATGAACTATTCAGAAGTGGTTGACTATTGTTTTCTTCTGCGCAGTACTCAAACAAGTTAGCTAGTCACTGATATTAACTAGGAAACATCCTCCACCCATTTCACCAACCGTAGTTGTTCTTCATGAGTTTCTTTCCCTCATCAGCATTAGAACTATTTGTTCTTCTCTGCTGATGAAGCTGATTGGCTTACAACGAAGGAAAGTGGATACATCCTGGTCTACTTTCTTAGCTTGAATCATTCTGCTTTTAACATTCCTGCTAGGAGTCCTAACTTGTAATGGAAGCTAGCCTCCTCAGAATATGTTTGTCAGCTTTCCTGATGCACTCAAACTATTCTAATTCTAAAAGCTATAACAAGTTAACTCCTTCACACGCATCTTATACCAAACAGAATCTCTCCAGCAAGGAAGCACATGGACAATTAGCTAGTAATTCTAGTCACAATTTTATTTATTTATTTATTTATTTGGTTGGTTGGTTGGTTGGTTGGTTGGTTATTTGTGTTAGGATGTGTAAGTGTCTGCCCAACACTCTGGTGTATTGCAAGGTGTATTATGGCCATGTTTCTTTAAGACATGGCTAAGGGAGCTCAGAGGTGTTCTCACTCTACCTTACTGTGTGCTATCAGGATGTGTATTTAGCCAGGAGCTACAGAGAGCATATTTCAGTGTTCATCTCCATGTGCTGTTGTCTCCATGAGCTGCTGACTTCAGAGGTGGTTTTGACACCATATGAAGAGCTGTTCCAAGGCTGATGTCCGGAGCTGTGTTCAAGGGACTGCTTCTTTGCTGTTCAGCCCTATAGCTACCAGCCTATGGTGTGCAGGTGCTGTTTTGCCTGCTTCAAAGCCTGCACTGATTGCTGCCAAGTATGCAGTGAGGTTTCTGTACCTACTGTCTTGGAGACTGGGGTTTCTGGCTTCACCGAGCAGGCTGTGTTTGCTGAAAGGACTTGGGTAAGCCTACAGACTGAGAAACTATAGCTGTGAACCTCTGTGACTGGTTCTTGCTCACAGCTACTGAACTGAACTTTGTGAACTTGGACTGAACCAGTGAATGTGACTGGGAAACCTTGTTTGCTGCACTGTAACTACTCCTGCACCTTACTTCTGAGTAAACCGGGTTTAAGTTTGTTCTGCACCAAACTGCCTGTTTGTCTGTCTGTTTCCAAAGGGGTCAGACCTTAGCAGGTTTTTCAGTTTATGGCCAAACATTGTGCTATTTTAAACTCTAAAATGATGACTTCCCCCTCTGCCGGAAGTCGCAATGCAGCGCTTACCACTGCGGAGGTGTCGTCGTCATCATCATAATTGCCATCATCTGTGTTTCTGCTGCTATTTCCAAACTGTCTGGCACGCCTGCCAGCACCAGGAGAGTCTGGGGACCTTATCCGCTCATTTCCCACCTTCCTCCAAGCTCCCTGGGCAGTGCTACAGCCAGGAACGTGCGCCTGGGGAGGGTGTGTGTTTTCAGCTGTAGCGCTGCCCAGGGAGCTCAGAGGAAGATGGGAGCCAAGCAGGTAAGGTCCCCAGACTCTCCTGGTGACGGCAGGAGTGGAAAATGGGCTCAACGCATGCCTTCCCCAGGTTGGAACTGAGTGAATAAGATCCCCAAACAGCATGGAAAAGGAAAGAAGATTGCTTTGTCACTTTTGTGAGGGTGGGAGACAATTGCGTCTGGCATTTTTGGGATTTTTTTTTTGTTTTTTTGGTGTTTTTTTGTATATGTTTGGATATTATTATTATTTTGGTCCAGCCAGGGACTGTTTCCCTTTTGTTGGAGTGTGGGACGATTGTGTCTGGGGTTTTTGGATGTTTGTGTGTGTGTGGGAGGGGGAGTGTATAAATTTTTTTGTCCAGTCAGGACTTTTTTTTAATTTAATGCATTCCTATGGGGAAGCGTACTTCAGTTTATGATTTTTTCGCATTACGACAGAGGCTGTTGGAATAGACCTCCGTCATAACCTGAGGTTTTACTTTAGTTTAACTCTGTAATGTCTTCTTGCAGGGATTCAAGGTCATTATTGTGCTTTTCATGTTTATCTAATATTCTGTGATATTCTGTGACACTTTGTGATACGTGTTAGCCACCCTGAGTCGCATTGCAAGTGGGCGGCATACAAGTGGAAACAAATAAATAAAATAAATAAATTAGGTTTAAAATGACAATGTAGCAAGGCTTTTGGTACTACACTAGCAGTAGTATAAAATTTGTCAAGCAGTTTCTGACTCACAGCAACACTTAAAGAGGTTTTCTAGGCATGCAGCAATAAGAAGCAATTATTAGTCCCTTCTTCCTGTAATGCTAGCACAGAAACATGGCAGGAAATGTATCCTCAACAGAAGACACACTCCATGTGCTCAGCTGGCCTCCCTCTTGGGAGACATCACAGGCTTTCTAATTCCTGGGCTACAGCTCCACAGACAGGCACTACAACCCACAGAGTGACAAAGAATATTATGTGTAGAACTTCTTAGCAGAAGACAGCAATGATATTCTGAAACTAATGATCTATTTCACATTATGGCCAAAGCTGAAAGTAAGAATTGTTCTGCTCATTTCTTCTGCAACTGAATATTCAACAGTAGTAATTTACTACATAATGGACAAAATCCTGCTGGTGAACTTCGAACAGTATAACTCAGGTTAGGTGCTGGAAGTATTTAATTTAAAGTAATTAGAAGTATTTAATTTAAAGTAATCAAAAGGTTCCTATTACCCTCTTTTTAGGTTCCAATGCTTTCTCGGGCACCTTCTTACCTTGTGGAAGTCTTTGTGAGGCTTGGTAAGTGGAACCTTTAAGTAAATAATTCCCACTGGATTATTCCAACAAGTGGCAAACCTGCAGTGTTTTTTATTATTATTTAATTCTCTTTCATCTCATATCCTAAGGTCCCAGAGGCTCCTCCCAGGCTCTAAGGAGTCTCAGAACTTAAAAGGAAGTGGGGATAGCTATTAACTAATTTAAATTAAATGCTCTCAGAGCCTCATCCAGGTCACATCAGTGCAATTATGACAACAGGATTTTGCCCACTGGAAAAAAAACTGGACAAAAACTTTATTGACATCATAATGATCAAGACCCTATGTCCACAATCTCCCGAGAATTCTTCATAAAAGTCATTCTCCCATGCCTATGCATAGGATGAGTTGACATCTTCCAAATGCCTTTTTGGAGTATTATAAAATGATTATGTCAGACCTTTAGCTGAAGAACAGCAGCATTTATGAAATAATCAAGGGAGGTGGCTGGGCAGAAAAATATTAAAATTGTTCTGCTTTTGTCAAGAGCACAGGGAAAGATTCCTATAACCAATACCAGTAAAACCTCATATAACACTAAAACCTGGTTCCACAAGTCTTGGTGTTATATGATTTTTAGTGTTATCTGATGCATGTTAAAATCCTATGGGATCCATAGAGATACATTGTAACCACACAGGCTTTAGCGGTTGTTATCTGAAGCATCCCATAGGATCTTAATGTTATCTGATGCAATTCTTCCCCCCAGATTCCTTAATGTTATGCGATTTTAGTGTTATTCAATACTAATGTTATATGAGGTATTACTGTACATCAAAATGGTATTGAATATACTAAATACAGTCAAACCTCACTTAACGAATTCCTCGCTTAGCAAAAAACTAACATAACAAGCGGACATTTTGAAAAGTATTCCGACTTGCATAGCGAAAATTTTCGCTATGCGAGTTGGACTTTCCCTATGGAAAAACTCACATAATGAACATTTCTATGGGAAAAACTTGCATAACGAAAAATGTTCACTATGCAAGTTTTTCCACAGAATTTTTTGTTAGGAAAAAAACTTGCATAGAGAGCAGCCTCGCAGAATGAAATATTTTCGTTATGCGAGGTTTGACTGTATACTAAAGCAGGGGTGCCCAAACTACGGCCTGGGTACCAAATCCAGGCCCCGATGCCATTTCATCCGGTCCATGCCCCCCTTTTTGCTCCCAAAAGTGGAAGTAAAATGTGCCCATACAGGCATGTTTTACTTCTGCTTTCAGGAGTGATCAGGGCTATGCAGGCCAGATGAAATGGTGTCGGGGGCCGGATCTGGCCCATGGGCCAGAGTTTGGGCACCCCTGGTTTAAGCAGAAAAATGGCAACTTAAAATGGCAACTTAAAATCTATCTCATCCTGTTAAAAACGATTGCAAGGCATGTTTTACTTCTGCTGAACCACGTGACTGGCCCATGGCCTGAAAAGTTTGGGCACCCCTGTACTAAACAGCAAACAGATTTGTTTTTGATACCACAGTTTTCTTCCCTACTTTTAGAAGGTCCTTATTAACATTAATCTTTAATTCTATTCACAGGAAAGATTAAAGCTAAGATGGCACACCCTTAAAGCTAAGATGGCACACCAGTGAATTTCACAGCAGTAAGCCTCAGCAACATTCATAAGAACTCCCAAGACAAATATCTTACCTTCTGAGACTGTCTTTTTTCTCATCTCGTGCCAAGCAGCCATCAAGGTGCTTATTTATATGCAGTTCTTGGACAGGAACTCCACAGACAGGACACTCCACTAAAACATTTTAAAAAAACTGACATCAAAATGTCCATTCCAAAAAGGTTGTTCATTAATTAAAGTACAACAAAGATTTTCACGGGGAGATGGCAATTGTGTAGAAGACAGACTTCTATCCTCAACATGATTACATACTGTTTTCAAAAAGAAACCTATCTGAACTCGTTTCATTCATATCAAATATGTGATTTCATTTTTTATTTCCAAAAGAAAACATATATAGTACCCTAAAATACAGGCAAGGATACAAGCACCATATCTATGTGTACAAACAAGCCCTTCTAAGGGAATGTTTAGATCAGGGATTCCAAACCTAAGGCCTGTAGGCCAGATCCAGTCCGTGGTGCTATTTCATGTGCCCCCCCAAGGGCATTTAAGAAACAAAATCCCCCCCCCCCCTTTTGAATCTGTTTGGACAAAATGCCCATCCACATCATGTAGGTAGGGCAAAATGGCTCTCCAGCCCTCAAGAATGACTGAGAGAGAGTGACCCAGCCCCAGGCTTGAAAAGGTTGGGAACCCCTGGTTTAGATTATCTCAGACTCAAACTGACAAAAGCAATAAATTCTCTTTTAGATCATTCTATATTATCCTTTTCTTTAAATCACTTGTTCAGTTGTCAGGTTTTAAAGAAATATGGGGACAATTTTTGGACTACACACTGGTAAAAGGAAAGGGAAAGAAACCAGGCCAAGAAATTATATCATTCTGGAAAGAAGGATAAAGGATAAATTAAAGAGTCTGTACAATAAAACCCTGATTTACGTAAAAAGTCTATTCTGTAGCTTCTTACGTAAATAGGGGTTTTACATAAATCAATGCATCCCTATGGGGATGCATTGAATTTTTTTTAAAAAGGCTTGAAATTGGTTTTCAATGCATTCCTATGGAAAATTGTGCTTTGCACTCCTAGTGGCCATCTCTGGTGATGACAGGCAACACACACACACACACACACACACACACACACACACACACACACACACACATACACACCTTTTAAGCTCTTCTCTAAGCCCCCCTTCGCAACTACAGTAAAGTGAGCCCCAGAGAAACCTCACACAAACAGCAGAAGGGAGAGGATATTCCCTCCACACTCTCCCAGTCCTGGCAGAATCAATTGGGGACTGTAGAAAATCGTCAATACTGCCTCCTCCACCGCCACGGTAAGTGATGTCTTGTGACTTTTGATGGTGGGAGTGGGTGGCGTGGAGTGGAATGTTAGTTTTTAAAAAGGGGGCGGCCAAAAATGAGATGGTTAGATTGTATTGTGGATGCAATGGACACAGAGCTGTGCGAGTTGAGGAGGATGGTGGAGGACAGAAGTGCCTGGCAGACAGTGGTCCATGGGATTGCAGAGGGTTGGAATCGACTGCGTGACTGAACAACAACAAACAAAAAAAACCATTATAAAATATAAACACACCAGGAAACTGTTAGTACCTATGCCTGGGCGTGGCACTGGTTGCAACGTGAACAAAATCATTGCTATGACTTTAAGGACTTCTCCAGAGCAGTACACAGCTGCAGTTGATCACCAGCTGTGTTCTGCATAAATGAAGACAAGCTTCAGGGCTGCTCTCAGCTCTTGTTCCTGCTTGTCTCTGTATCTGCTCCTGGCTGCTATTAAAGACTATGGAACTCACTGCCACATTGTGGTAAAAGGACTGCTTATATTTCTTGATTGCCTGTTGGTGGAAATAAGCTGGTGGTTTGCTACACAAAGAGGACCTTGAGAAGCTGATAAAGGTTTGGCTCTTGTGTGTTGGCAAGCTTCACCCATAGACTTGTTTAAACTGCTTAAGACTGTTGACTTTGTACAGAAGCTGATAAGCTCACTATTCTGTTTTGCATCACTGTAAATAGTTTTTGCCTGCACCTTCGTTTTAGCTACAATAGATTTTGCTTTGGAACCTTAACCAAGTGACTCTCTGCTGTTTTCATTTGCACACAAGCAGCTTTGGGCCACCAGGCGTGGCATGGATGGCCGCTTCTCTATCACAAATAATTATGTAACTTGATTTATTTATTTATTTTGCATAAATCGGGATGTGATTATGCATACACAAAAACTTACATAATTTTACGTAAGTTGAGGTACATGTAAATCGGGATTTTACTGTATATTAAACAAAGCAATGAAGCATATATATTGTCCAGCTGGGTGAAGGGAGCACACCATATTAGTGTATGTTGTTGTAGGGGTTTTTTGTTGTTGTTCTATTGTTCATTGTAATGTGATATTGTTTTCATTATAAATTTTATATACTATTTGGCTGGCCTTGCTACTCCAGAGGTATGTCAAGAGGTGCCAGCAAATAATAAATTAAAGATAATGGAGAACTAAACCCATTCATTTTATTGGATATTATCCCTCTACCAGGGGTGTGGAAGCTGCAACCTTGAGGAGAGCTTGGGCTTCTGGGAATTGAAGTTCTAGATCACATAGAGGTCTAGCCTGTTTCCTCTAGGCCAGGTTTTCTCAACCTTGGGCCTCCAGGTGTACTTGAACTTCAATTCCCAGAAGCCCAAGCTCTCCTCAAGACTGCAGATTCCCCACCCCTGCCCTAGATGATAGCTAAAATCAAGGGAAAGTTTTTTGCAGACCTCTCAAGCTCTAATTATAAAACCAAAAGAAACGAGGCTAAAACAAAGGAGAGCAGAAACAACACACCCTGTTGAATGAATTCCAAAGTGTGTCTTCTATAAGGACAAGATTCTGTCTGGACTATCTGGAAGTCACTTCAGGGACTTTGAAGTGAAGTAGGATGATCAAAGAATGATTTAGTAAAATGGGGCTACTTGGATATAGGCTGAATATTAGGAAAAACTTCTTAACAGATAGAGCAGTACGACAATGGAACTGCCTTGAGAGGTGGTGAGCGCTCCAATACTTGAAGCAGTCAAGAGTCCTGTCATGGCACTAATTATTACACTATTATTGTTGTTATAATATTTTATTTTATTATAAGAGTATTATAATATCTGATGAAGTGGGCTTGATCCATGAAAAGATAACATCATATTACACTTCAAACACTCTAATAGTATGAATGTATTTGCTGTCTTATATGACAGATCCCATAGAAATTTCACCAGCCAAAAATATGTTTACACAGCAGATATAGCATGTAGAAAAGCAGCCTCAAAATACTCAAACTATTTGCAGATTGCTGGAAACACCAATATCTATTTTGTAAGAACGACAGAGTGACAGATGAAAAACTTACCCTTTGGGATAACTTTTGTTGCTGATGTCGAAGGGTTTTCAAGATTTTTGATGCCCCCTATCAGACTAGAGTTTGCTGCCTCTTGGCCAGTGGTCTTGTGGGCCTCTTCAGGACCACATGGTTTATCTTCCTGCTTTATTTTGATCTTTTTGCTTTCTCTTTCAGGTGACTTTAAGTGTCTTCTGGATGTGTTAATATTTTCTTTGGCTAAAGTGTTGTCTGTAAACTGCTTTCGCCGTTCTAAAGAAATTCCTACTATGGAACTTGAACCATAGCTTTGGACAGAAGCCTTTTTGGTAAACAGTCCGGGAGGAGAAATTGGTGGAGAATCCAATACTGTTTGGAACAGCATTTGCCTAGGAGCAAACACAGAATTAGGTCGATGATTCTCAGTAATCCACACAGGCAGTCGACCCACAAGGCTCCTATCTGCCCACTTTCCTTATTTACAAAATTCAGCAACTGACTGTTTAACCCAGTGGTGTTTAACCCAGACCCAGCCCACAGTGCCAAACCCAGTCCCAAATCATCCAGCCCATGCCACCCGCATCACTACCAGAAGTGTTTGCGCCACCCACGCATGTGCAAAACGCTGTCATAAATGCACCTGTGGCTGTTGTAAACGCATTTACTACAGCCACAGGTGTGTTTTACCATGGTAGGAACCACGTGACTGACCCCTGGTGTGAAAAGTTTGGCCATCCCTCGTTTAATCATTCATTTAAGTGAGCAAGCAGGACAGTATTAAACTATAGCTTTGCTGGGCATCTACCTAATAGGCTAGAACCCAAAGCATAAGCAAGAAACACCAGGAAATGAACTGACTCTTGCAGCAATAACACTTTTAAAAAAAGAATTTGATAAAATTAAGAGGGTTCTTTTTAATATGTGTTTATTTGATGATACACAAGTGGACTCGGGTTACCAAAGTCCTGATAATATATGTCCTCCAGAATAAATGCATTCAGAAGCATCTCTACAAGACATTCAAACAAGAAATAGAAAAACAAAAAAGACGAAAATGTTGTAACATATAGTTTTTAAAAGACTAACTGCTGCATTTTAAAATGAGCTTTCTTGACTCATGTCCACTTGCTCAGATATTCTTTGTTTGCTTCCACATTAATATATTGTTATTAGTCTTTGAAGTTCCATGTTTTGGTAATCTTTTGTCATTTTACTTCTTGTCCAATACACGTGCACGGAATAATATAGCTACCACTTTCACAAAATTTAAGACTAAATAGCAGCGTTGCATGTCAAGTCAATTACTCAGATATCAGAAAAATACCAGAAAGGGTAGCAATTACTAACAGAATTCAATTCTTCAGAAAACCTGAGTTTATGAATGTGAATTGCTGAACACCACAATTCAAAATACCAGGTCTAGATCTGCTGTGAAGCAAACAATAACAGAAAATGTCACACAAAACTTTATGGTTGCTGTTAAGATGCATAAATTCAACTATGTGTCCAGGACCAAAAAAACTATCACTTAGAAGCAAAAGATTGTGCTAATGAAGTTTTGTGATTCTATCTTCAGAAAACTACAGTAAGCAGTAAACTGAGGGGTGACATCTAGTGGGTGTATATTGCACACAGCCACACCCCCTAACAAATGCATTTATTGTGTAAGCCACCCAGAGTCGGGTCTTCCCAAGTGGGGCGGAATATTAAATGTGAACAATAAATAATAAATAAATAAACAAATCACACAGGCAAAGAACAAGATCCTAAGTATAATTTTTAAAACAGCAAACACTTTGCTGACACAAGAATGGGATACAATTTGAAGTTCACAGAATCCTCCTTCACAAAGAGAGCTCATGTTAAAGGTAAAGGTCACCCTTGCTCAAAAGCCAGTCGTATCCAACTCTAGAGTTCAGTGCTCATCTTTATTTATAGCCAACTGCAAGTTTGGCAGTAGCTGGGACAGAGACGGGAGCTCAATCTATTGTGCAGTACTCGGGAATCGAACTCTGACCTTCCAGTCGTCAAGTTCAGCATCTTAACCATTTGAGCCTCCACACTCTGTGACATGTTATAAGCTGCACAGAAAAACCACTTGCCTCCTGCCTTTCTTTGTGATTACTTGCATGGAAGAGTAGAAACTTCCGCACCCACACATACACCTATGCTGAACCTTCACCCAAAATAATATGTTTCCACTTATTTTTAAGAAAATGCATAAGAGCTCTAAATGTCATATTTCGTAACTGATTCATTGATAAGATTCAAACCAGAATTCGTTTTTGACAGAAAAAAAGCAGTAACGCTGTGCTTCTTTCATTGAAATATGAAGTCTACAAACTCAAAGATGAGTGCGGGTGGGCAGTAAAAGTCAAAGTCACATTTACAAATGATCTGGAAGCTGGGAATGTTTTCCCTCTAAAAACACAAATCAGCCAAATGCTTTTACCATAATTGTCTCTTTATTACATCATAAAATATATAATGGCTCATCTATAAATTCTAAACCAGTGTGTAGGAGGCAAGTCAGAACTTTTAATAGACTGTACAATATTTTTAGTAGTAGATGTTCTTTGTCCACAAAGAATGTCTACTAGTTTATGTTTACATTTTGTTCAATAACAGTGTGCAGTCAAGTTGATTCTGACTTATGGCGACCCTTTGCAGGGTTTCCTAGATAAATAAACAGACATAGTTTATCGTTCCCTTCCTCTGAGGGCATCCTAGGTCTGTGCAGCTTGCCCTACATGGTCTGGGTCTTCTCCCAGAAGGCTCAGTGCGGAATTGAACTCCAAATATCTAGTTCAGGGGTTCTCAGCCTATGAGCCATGGGCCAGCCCCAGCCCTGGCACCATTTCATGTGGCCCATGCCACCACCGGAAGCAGACACATTTACAACAATCATAAATGTGTCCACAGCTGTCGTAAATGTGTTTATGACAGCCGCAGATGCGTTTTACAGCAACATTTATGGCAGGGGGGAACCACCAATCTGGCCCGCTCAGCGGTCTGAGCAGGGGTGATCCTGCCCATGGATTTAAAAGGTTGAGAACCTCTGCTCTAGCTCTATAGCCAGACAAGTAAATCCAGCCAGCTATATTTTAATTTCAAAACATTTTCTAAAACTCTAGGATGCATATCCCAAAAAATAAAGACAAGCTGATTGATTGATTGATAGATATAAATTATATCCCGCCTATCTGTGATATTCTCCCACTCTGTACAACAAATTAAAAGATTTTTACAAGTACAGTACATGTAATAATATAAAATTAAATATAAACGATAAACCAAAAAAATAAATTATGGGCAAAACCAATAAATTTCTGAGTGAGGTTTTTGCCATAATAAAGGCCATTCATTTTTATATATCTGTTCTCATCAGGCCTAACATTAGATGCAGCCAGAGGTTTTTTGCACTACCCAAAGAATCACAAAATTTGAAGGCTTTCAGAAATCATCAAACACATCTACATACAATGAAATATCTTCTAGTGTTGTAACACCATATGGGCAATTACAATGTGCTACAAACTTTCATTTTCTAGTTTGAAAATAGACCTTCCTTAATATTGTAAAGACATTATAAATATAAGATTTATGCATATCTATAAAGAAAGCAGAATTAGATAATGATTACATTGGGAAACAGTGATTTTGGTGCCTCACAATTTTCACCTATTTCTGGCTATATTTTGGTCACTGATTCCAAAAATGCTTTCAGTTATGCCCCATCAGCTCTAGTTTTTTAGATATGGCTTATTCACATTAGGCCAATCTAACCATACTGGTTGCATATATAACCAGAGGCGTAGCAAGGGTGTAAGCCACCCGGGGCGGAGTGAAATTTTGCCGCCGCCCCCCCAAAAAATTTGTCCACCCACCCAAACTTTTTTTGGCCCACCCAAATATTTTTCCACCCCCCCAAATAAGTATTATTAAAACAATCAATTTACGAATGGTGAGGCAAATACAAGTGTAGTCATAAGAGCACTGTATAATGACATCATCAATATCTCATGAACTAGAGCTGCTAGAACAAAATGGATAGCATTTTTGGAATCAGCTGCACAAAAATGCCCGAAATCAGTTGAAAAATTTTAGGCACCAAGAAAAAAAAATTTTTTGTTCCCCAGTGTTAGTCTACTATTAAAGTGGATATAAGAAACACTAATCTTTCTCACCAAGAAAAAAAATAACATAAAAGTTCCAGTAAATTGCTGGTCACGAAGACAATTTAGGCATAAAGTACAAACTAAAAATTTAATGTTGTGGGATTTAAAAGGGGCTGTCTCTCAAGAAACAAAAGCAACTGGGAACCACACATAATTTTTCCACATTAAAATCAAGCTTCTTTCAGTTTCCCGCAACTTACTCTAAACATAATTACCATTAAGTATCATGAACATAAAGTAGAGCAAGCATCTTACAGAATGCAGAAGAAAAAGAACAAAAGACATGTCAACGGCATAGCCCAGTAAACAATAGATTGATGGACATGAACTCAGCATGCATGTGCTCTCTCTTCTTCATGTGTATCACTTTGCCAAAGCCTCCTGGGGTGTTTTTTTTCCCAAATACTTTCATACATCATGATGATGATAACCTGTTTATTATGTTTTTTCTTTGGTTACTTTTAATAATATACATTTGATTATTTTTATAATGGAACCATCTAGTGTAATGGTTCCAAACCACTGGACCATGGTACTGGGTCGTGGGGGTATTTGGCGCTAGCAGCCATGATGGCAGCCTTCTGCCCTCAACGTGTTCCGCCAAGTCTGCCCAGCAAACAGACCGAGAGCACAGGCTTCAGACACAGAGGATAGGCAGGTGGCCAGGCCCCTCCTCTACGTTACTTAACTACGGCGAGGCTCTGACCCTGTTGTGATGACCCTGCTGTCATCAGATTCTGAAGACGTCCTGGATCAGGAGGTGCTTCCTATGCCCAGCCCAGTTCTGCCTCCCCAGCCTGCATCTGAACCTGAACCCTAGCCTGCAGCTGAACCTGAGGATGTATTGAACCAGGAACCTCAGCCTGCTTCTGCCCCTACTCTGACTCTTCAGGCAAACGACCTGTCAGATCAGAGATCTGACTCTTGACAGCAATCAGCCCTCAGCCAAGGAAGCCCTCAGCCAAGATGTAAAAAAGCCAGAGCTCATTATCAGATGAGGCTCACAGCTGATACCAGTTAGCTGGGAGACTTCTTAAGCAAGTTTGTCTCACCAGACAAGCATCGGTACAATTTTCCTCTGTGCAAAGGCTGACACCCTGCTTGACTTCAGATACCTCTTGTGATTGCCTGCTGTGACCCTGACATATCTGCCAACCCTTATGACACCCCTGGACATCCTTTGGACTAGACTCTCACTTGAACTACTGGTAACCAGGCCTCGGCTTGCTTTTTGGACTTTGCTGTTTGGATTCTCCTTGATTAGACTGCTGCCAGGACTCTCCGTGTTCTTGGGCTTCAATTCCCAGAAGCCTTGATCAGCAGGAGTGCTGACTTGGGCTTCTGTGAATTGAAGTCCAAGAACACCTGGAGTGTCAAGGTTCACCATCACTATCCTAAGAACACAACTGAAATCTTCGCCTTTGAAAGAAACGTGAGAAGCAGCTCTTAGTAACCTAGCAACAAACACTTTTTACTTTAATCCAGCACTTTCAATATGAATATTGTATATGTCAAATGAAAGGACTTTCCAAAAGTTTTCTTCCTGCTGTTCTAGGAAAAACAGATCCACCTGTACTGTCATTTTATCCTGGAGTATCTTTTTGAAATGCTAAAAAAAAGTGACACTTTTTGCTACAACACGAAGAAGGAACAATGTTGCTCAGACATTCATGAAGACCAGCCAAACTGTTATGAAATTCAGATTCTTCAAAGCAGGTCATTTCAGATCATCTCTAAATTTAAGTTGAAGTCCCTGCTCTACTCCGGAGCATAAAATTAATTGATACTTGCCATAGTATGTTCATTTTTACAGCAGAAGGAAGACATTACATTGGCTCACTCAGACAGACAGGACTTTTAAACCAATCGTGCAGCTCTAAGGTACTCACTAATGTGAAAGAAGAACCTAGTAACTCCAGTCTCATCTCCAAACCACTAGGTGAGCCACGAAAGCATAGGAATTAAAGAACAGGGAAGACAAATACAGTAATACCCCGGATAACGTTATGACTTGGTTCCACAAGTTATGACGTTATCCGATTTTTAGTGTCATCCGATGCATGCATCGAACAACGCTAAAAAAAAGCCCTGACTTCAGGGACAAAGACAGGCAGGGAGAAAGAGACCCAATCGGGTCTCTTTTCCTCCCTGCCTTTAAAGTCACCCCCACCCGCAACGGTCTCTGCAACTGCAGTAGGGTCGGGAAAGGCTCTAGAAACCCAATCATGTCTCTCTCTTTCCCCCTCCCTGTTGTTTAAATACAGGGAGGGAAAGAGACACAAGCAGTCTCTGCGACTGCAGTAGGGTCGGGGGAAAGGTGCGTGCATTTCCCCGACCCTACTGCAGTCGCAGAGACCGCTGCCAGGGGGGGTAGATTGGGTAGTTATACCCAAACCACCCCACACCTGCAGACCATTGCCTCGGATAACGCTAAGAATCATTATCCAGAATCGTTATCTGATGCAAGTTTTTTCCAAAAAACTTGCATCGTTATCCGATTCTAGCGTTATCCAATGCAATCGTTATCCAGGGTATTACTGTACTAATGAGAACCAGAACTAAGAAACATGGCATTATCTGAACAGAATATACCAGAAGTGCAGATCCGATCTTGTCTAGAGATTTCAATCCTGATATCCTAATCACTTACCAAGCACCACACTACAAAAGTAAGGAAGGATGTCCTCCTCCCATGGTAGAAGGTAAAGGTATTACAGCAGGTGTCAATGTAGTTTCCTCCTATAATATAGAGCTGTGAAGGCAAACCTTGGCACTCCAGGTATTCTTGGACTTCAGGAATATCTGTCCGTCCCACCAGAGCAGACCGGAGAGGCTCTCTGGTCATGCCATTTGCTTGAGAGGCGCATCTCTCTAGCACTAGAAGGAGGGCCTTCTCTGCGTCCGCTCCGGCCCTTTGGAACCTCCTGCCAACCAAGTTGCATCTCCAGACAGAGTTGCTGGCCTTTAGAAAAGGTGTGAAGACCTGGCTGGCAGGGCAGGTGTGGGGTTCGGGCCAGTTGGCTACCCTGGCTGGCTGGCTAATTTGACTATTCCCCCCTCTCCCTCGTAATTTTAATTGGTGAATTTTTAAGTTTTAATCTCTTTTTAATTTTTAACCTTTAAGATTTAACTTTCTGAGATGGGTGGGTATTTTATCATGTTTATTGTTGATTGTGTTTTTAACTGTTGTTCGCCGCCCTGAATCATTCGTGAGGAGGGTGGCATAGAAGTGTGACTAAATAAATAAATTACCAGAAGCCCAAGTCAGCACTCCTGCTGATCAGGGCTTCTGGGAATTGAAGTTCAAGAACAGCTAGAGTGCCACGGTTCACCATCACTGGATAGGATGACATCCTTTCTTTATTTTTATTTTTTCACATTCATATCCCACCTTTTTCATGCAAGTACCACTCAGAGTGGCTTACAGTGTGTGTGCGTGCACGCACGCTCGCATGCATGCTAACACACTATCAGCAACAGTAAAAGGAGGTAATATCAATTAACTGTAATTCCAGAGGAAGACTAACCGCTTTATAAAACAAAAGGGAAAAGAAAAGAGCTATAGGCAAGCGTATTTCTAAGAGGCCACCTGGAGCTGCTCTACAGGTGCTTTCATCCTCATCTGAAGATGAAGGTATAACTGATTAGAACCAACAAAAACTCCATCCAGTTCCTGGGGTTTTCTGTGCCTCTAGCTCCTAACCTAAATGTGAGCAAATTACCTGAGAATTTGAGATAGTTCTACTACCTGCTGGATGCTTGCCTATAGTACTCTGGTAATAAAAAATATATAATCCATAGTGTTCCACAAAGGATGAAGAAACCCGTCATGTAACAAACCTGTTTCTTATGGAACAAGCAGTAACTCTCCACTTTGTCACACAAGAAAGTGAAATGAAAGTTTCATCCATCTAGTCAAGAGTGGACTTTGTCACTGGCTGGCAGGTAGGAAGGAAACAAGTAGAGAGCCAGACCTCCTGACCTCCCTAGTCCTTTCCAAAGTAAATTTTACATTTCTGTACACATCTAACAGTGCCATTCTTTTACTTGTAGTCTAGGACTGGGACAAAATGAGGGCAGATTGACTTCTTGAGCCTGATGAAAAGATGAATTAATCCCTGACATAAATACAGGGTCTAATCTTAGAATCAATGCATCATTCTGAATGAAACATTGGTCTGGCCTAACTGAAGGAGCTGAGTTTTCTGAAACCCTAAAAGCAGAAATGATGGCAGTGAGAAGACTTTTCAGGGAAAGTGTTTAAGGAAAATCTTACATATAGGTTCAAACGGAGTTTTAGTAAGCATTGTTAGTGCAGCATAGATATTCTGTACATTAATGTGCACTCAGTGGTTTAATCAATGCTAATCTTGCAGATATCTCCTAATTTCTTTGTAAGCAGATAACAAATTTAACAGTACAGAAGACAGTGCAACTACCTCTTTCCATGATGTTTGTGCTGGCTTTTAGATGTCATGGAACACCATCACACAGGGTGCAGATGGCTGGGATCAAGGAGTCTCCTTCCCTGAAAATAAGGTCTCCCTTGCTCGAAAGCCAGTCATGTCTGACTCTAGCATGCATCCGCATCCATACATTGAGTCAGGTTCGTAATTGTGTAGTTGGTACCTCATCAACTAGTTACAATTAGTCACAACGACTCTTCTTGTATATGCATAAAATGGAAATGCCATTTTGACCAGTTAATCTTATATTTTTCTTGTCAGGTAATTTACCCCAATTTACTTTTTCTGCCAATTGATAAGACAACTAGTCTTACTACTGTAAGGAGCAAACTTTCTACTGAAACTTTACTAACACCTAAAGATCCTTGAATCAACTGCAAAATGATTCAGTCAATTGGAATACAAGAGAAGTGACAGATATTCTTATGGTTCAGCTTCAACCCTGTCACTGATTGCCTTGCCAATAGGATATCCAGAAGGATATAAACATTACCAAATAAGACAGAAATTTAATAGTTAAAGTGAATCACACTTGAGATAAAACCAATATAGTCATACCTAAAAAGTGTGACATTTAAAGTGTACTACAAACAATTTGAACACCACAAATCCCCTGCCATCTTGCTGCCAACATGCTTGTCTTTCTCCCGTCATTAACACTGGTCTGACTCCACACCAAGAGATTTCCCAAAGAACGACTGGCAAGGACGCACTCGTCTGGCACGAAGGGAGAGAAGCAGCATGACAGTGGCAAGAGCTCTTTTCAGCAGCCACTGAATTCATTCCCAGAAAGGATCCTCTTTCAGACAGGAAGCAGTTTTTGCCAAGAAGCTCCTGCTTGCCCAGTTCCAGAAAAGGAGCTTGTATGTAAGAACTCAGAACCTAAAAGGAAGCATCCCCTTCAGATTCCTCCTTCAGAACAAACAGGACTAAATGCATGCACACACATGCACACACACAGTTACTCTCTCATATACCTTCTTATACCATACCATGTCAGATGTTTGGGCCATCAAGCCCAGTACTGAACCTGCCACTTCCTGGTGGGCTTTAAACTGCAGCTGGGGAACACTACCATTTGGGACCATAACTCCCAGAATCCCCATTTCAGACAAGAATGGCTTGCAGATTTCAGAAGATGCAGTCCAAAATAATAACCGCTGCAGGATTTTACTGTGCCACAGATCTAGACCAGTGGTGGCAAACCTATGGCACGCATGCCAGAGGTGGCACTTGGAGCCCTCTCTGTGGTCACCTGTGTGATTGCCCCATTACAGAATTCTCCCCACCCCTCTGCCCAGCAGTCCAATGGGAGTGCTTCTTTCCTCCCCCAGCACAGAGTTCAGCCCGCCCCTCTGCCTAGCAGCCCAATGGGAGCTTTCCTCCCTCCCCTGTTGCTGTGTTTGCATTTTGCGATAAATAAGTGGGTTTGAGGTTGCAGTTTGGGCACTCAATCTCTAAAAGATTCATCATCACCAATCCAGAGACTGCTCTTCCTGCTGACAACTTTTCTATCCCCCTCATTCTTCCATTAACTGCCTCCTAGCTATGCTGTGCACAGTTTCCAAACAAAGTGAGACCAAAAGAATCCTATATGCCTCTCTGTCTACATGTCTCCATGGATGAGTGAAATAGTGTATGAATATGAAAATAGCTAATAACGCCTGTGGCCTTAATGGTCCCTGTCCTCAAATCCTCAGATATTCCTTTTTACTCTGCATGGCTTTGGATTTCTAATCTCATTATTATAGAACAGTTGAGCTTGCAATTCCCATTGAAAACCAAGTCACTCTCTATAAAATAATGTTACCTTGCAGAACTAAAAGTCTGTACCAGCTCATCTAATATCCGGTTATTCTTCAGATCAGGTCCTGTAGCTGCCTAAAAACAAAATAAAATATTCAAGGAAGTGCTATTTTGCTTTGTTCCCTGCAACATCTCTATATCTGACAGGAACACACTGAAAATTAGATATGAATTGCCTTTTCTGAAAACGTCTAAGCAGGTAATAATCACCTTTAGTACCAAAATCTGAGAAATGTTGCACAGCTACATATTTGTTTTATAAAATAACAAAAAACAATAATGCCTTACAAGCAAACTAAGAAATTGCTTAATCGATTCACAGTTTTTATCAGGGCTGCAGGAGGCAGAACTTTAAAATGGAAAGGCCAAACTTTGATCAATTATGTAATAACCCAAACCAGGCTCTGGAAAGGTTTGCTGCATACAAATTATTCTTTTATCAAGCTGATGCCTATCTTTTATCCATGTGTAGTTGCCTTGCGTGGTATGAAACACTCATCTATTGATGCCAAAGATATAAATGCAGAAGCAAAGTTCTGCACCAGATCCAGCCCACGGACCTTAGGTTGGGAACCCCTGCACTAAACCATTAGAGACTGTAGCACACTCCCTCCCAATACCTCAAGATGGGACAACTCAAAAAGAGCCCCTTCCCACCAAAACCCCAAGAACTACAGCTGCCCCACTGACAATAGAGAATTCTCCGTAAGAGGAAGAAGGGGACAAGGGGAGTTGGGGACTAGAAGGGCAGCACTGAAAGAAACAACAAAGTGCCTGAGAGAGAAGTGCCTTCCATAGTTGTCTCTCTCTTTCTCTCATCCACTTCTTCCTTGTGTTTGGTCTTCTCAATCTAGACTTATCTTATTTCTCCAGTGCACTATGAACTAGACTACTCCATCTCCCCTTTTATCAAGGATGACAACAAGGGAGGGAAAGGGGAGAGCAAATAAGACCAGTGGTGACGGTTAGAAAATGCAAGGTAAATGAGAATGGGAAACCTTCACCTGACCATCCGTCTCTCCTTTAGGTTCCTACTGATGGTGGTTCTACTGGAGAGATGGGACAATGCCCATCTTCTCTGGTGGATATGGAGCTTTCCCTTGACACCATGACAAATATTTGAATCCAAAGCTCAGATGTTCATAGATACTCATTATTTAACCACTTAATCCAAAACTAACATACTATAGTAAGTTTCCTCTAAATCCACAAAGGTGCTCTGAGATTTAAGGGTAGTTTGTGTTGGACCCTGGTAAAAAAATCATTAAAAATTATCAGAATTTCTTTTTCAAATACTATTTTTACATTGTGATAGTAACATGGTTCAAGCCATAAAAACAGGTAACAGTTGTGGAAAAAAGAAACATTTTCTATAAGAAATAATGTAGACTCAGGATTAATCCATTTATATATTGTTTCACATATGACCTAGGCCAGTTTCCACAACAAACTTTATGGCTAAGGGTGTTTTGGCCTTTCATTTGTCTGCGGATTTTCTCTCCTCTACAGGGCTGTTTTAGCTCTCAAGACAAAGTTTCTGTTTTCTGGATGTGGATCAAATGTTTATACTGTACTATATTGCTGTCCAGTGTCTCTCTTTTCTTTTTTAAACATGAGAAGCCATCCTGAAAACTTTGTGACTGCCACCCACCGCATCCAATTTCAGAGTTTATAACCGCTCAGAAGATTGAAAGGATCTGTATGAATTGGTTGAGGCTGGAAAACAAAACAAAAAATTACCCACCATCTGAAGAGCATATTCCAGAAAAAAAACACTGCCCAAGAGTTCTATATAAAAAAATATTTAATTTAAAAACTTAACTGGTCAGTTTGCAAAGGAGTGTTCTATTTCACTAGTGACCTAAATGATCTCACAAAGGAATCATTTGCACTAAAATATACTGTGTTGATTTTCTTCCCTCTTAAATTCCAGAACGGTTTATAACCAATTACAGCAATGTTAACAAAGACAGACTTAGTCTTGGAGATATTTACAGGGATTACATTTGTTGCCGTGAATACATTTGTTTTCTCTACCCTTCTATAGCCATATAGCAACTTTCCTTTCTATAAGAGCTAACAAATTAGACTTGGCATTTTAGCATATGGCTGTTCAGTCTGCTGGCTTGACCACCTGGGCTTAAATATGCTTTGAGTACAGCTCAGTCTCATCAGCTCTATAGCAAAAACTAGATCACAGTTTTCCAGAGATGTTAAGCAAATAATCAGGTCTGGAGAAATCCTCGGTTCTTTGTGAATGGGTGGTTTCTTCTTCTCCTCCTCCTTCCATTTCTAGGCCACACATGAAATTGCCAAAATGATGCTTAGGTGACTAGGATATATCACACTATTTTGAAATTATAATAACTCTCAAGGTACAGCCTGGAAATTCTGGAATGCTCTTCATCCCAAAGAACAATCCTTCAGGGCAAGGGACCAGACTTTGTCTTAGCTATGGATGTCAGAGGAGGAAGAATTAATCAGAAAAGCCGCAGGGGTACAAATTTCACCTTTACCCGAGCTACCAATTCTCTCTTCAAAGTTACTCCCCCAAGCATCTCCCTATTCCTAACATAAAATTCTTGCCTTTGTGTAAACACAAATGTAAGATGTTGCAGAAAGGGGAGCCTGGAAGCAAGTAGGATTTTTAGACAAAAAGCTTCAGCAGAGCAAATGATTAAGCATCACCCTCCTTATCCCCAAATTTCTCCCACTAACCCGCCTTATAAAGCAGCTCTTTTCTCTTACATGAAGCTGTGTGTAATTTGCCCCAACAAGTTACCTTAGGGCAGCATTCACAGAGTGAGTCAAGCAGATACCCAAGCAGCTTTAACACCATTGCAGTAAAAGGGCTCCATTTCAGGGGCAAAGTGGAGCGCAAGAGAAGACAGATAGACAATGGAAACACTGTCTTTAGCAAAGCTTTTCACAAAGTGACCCATGATTATCAAGCAAAGTGTGGAATGGACAAAAAACTATCAGATGAGTACACAGTTGGTTACAGAATTGCACTCATACTGCGAGGAAGTAAGACATGGGGAACCACAAGGCTCAATTCTGGATCTGGTGCTCTTCAACATTTTAATTAATGACTTGAATGAGAGCGTGCAATGAATGCTTATCAAATGTGAAGATAACACAAAATTGGATGGAATAGCTAATACCCTAGAAAACAAAATTCAAAGAGATCTTGTCAAGCTCAAACACTGGGCCAAAAACAACAGAATAAAATTTAGTAGGGACAAATTCTGCACCTAGGGGTAAAAACCAAACATGCAG
This sequence comes from Furcifer pardalis, assembly GCA_030440675.1. NCBI lineage: Eukaryota > Metazoa > Chordata > Lepidosauria > Squamata > Chamaeleonidae > Furcifer > Furcifer pardalis. The sequence continues at coordinate 130,743,647 of CP126893.1, read as the reverse complement.
TTACGAGGTGGGGAAATGCACAGCTTAGTAATACAGCTTGTGAGGAGAATACTGCTTTTGTTGCAGATCACAAGCCGAATGTGAGCTAACAAGTGTGATGTGGCTGCAAAATAAGCAAGTACAATTTTAGGGTGCATGAACAGAAGCGAAGTCCAAATCCTGTGAAGTACAAGTTTCCCCATATTCTGCACAAGCTAGGCCTCATCTCATGTCCATTTCTGAACACACTATAAACAGGATGAAGCTAGCTAAACTGAAACATGTTCAGGGGAGGACAGCAAGGATGATGAGCAGACTGGAAACCAAGAGCTATGAGGGACAATTGAAATAACCGGGCATGTTTAGCCTTGAGGAAGGGCTAGGGAAGATACCATAGCACCTTTTAAATACAGGAAAGGTCATCATACAAAGGAACACAATCCATTCTTTGTCACTCCAGTGTGCATGACATGTAATAATGGGTTCAAGTTACAGAAAGCCAGATTTTGAATGAATATCAAGAAAAACTTCCTAACCATTAAGCAATACAAGAAGTTGATCTCTCCAACAATGGGAGCATTCAAAACTAGACAGCCATGTGTCAAGTATGCTTTAACTAAAATTCCTACATTAAGTGGGGTTTAGCACAATGGCTTTATAGCAATGGTTCCCAACATGGGACCCATGCGCCACAGGGGTACTTCAATCCCCAATAGCCTAAGTCAATACACTGGCTGATCAGTGTTTTGGGGAATTGACTTAGGCTGCTGGGAATTGAAGTCCAAAAAACAAATGTTGTGAAACACAGCCTTATAGGTCTACCCCAATATTATTCTATGATATCATGATCAAACAGAAGAAGAAATATCACAATAGAAGGTGTGTTGCCAGCAAGGGTAAAGAACAACATAAACAACTTTACTAAAAGGACTTGGAACTCAAATGACCAAAGAGATTATCATGTGAAACCATAGGGTATAATATTTGATACTGGGAAGAAGATACTGAAGAACATCTGTTCAAAGGTTCAAATTAAGACAGACTGAACTAGGGAGCACTCTTGGGTTTATAAAACTATGAAGCATTTGTAAAAAAGAAGAATGTGACAGAAGGTAACACTTACCACGCAGCATGTTGGGCACTGAGGTTTGTAGGAAAGGGATTTCCGAATGCAGAGAGAACAATCTGCAAAGGGGAAAGATGTATACGCCATCATGAAAAGAGAAGGCTACATGGCAATATCACAGATTTTGCAGTTCACTTTCCAACTGGCAAAAGTTGAAGAGTATATTTCATAGTTACAGTTTTTTCTACATCTCTGTGCTCAGCTTTCCAAGCTGAACAAATGCACTAACTAGCTTCACAAATTGTAGAGGAAACAATTTAAAGCTGCCTTACAAATAAGATGGGGAACTTGCATCGCTTGTAACATACAACAATTGGACCAGAATTGTTCGCACACACTGCTACAAGCCATGGAAAATTACTAGCAACAAGTGTTTCCCAGCAGCATGCTTTTGCCAATTATATGTCGAGAAATAATGATCTGCAGAGGAACAATTCAGGCTGAACATACAGCGGTTGTTACAATACATCTTAGGTAGAATTTTTCTTGTGCCCCATGAGTATGGAATTTAAAAAATTAGACTGATTCTTATAGCTGTAGTAAAAATAAAGTATATGTGTACATTTTAAATAACCTTGTTTGAATCAAAACATGAATTTCATATAAACAGCCATGTTAAAGTACACATTTATAACTCCTCAAAAACAGTGCAAAGCCGTCTTGCAAATCACATTAAATTAAACCCATTTTGTCTGCAAAAGGAAAATAAAACAAAAAATTGAGTAAACCAAACCCATATTCAAATATATATATATTTAAATACATATTGTCACAAATTAAAAACTTATATTTTAATGATACTTATTACTGGAAGAAATTGTCAATAAGTATGATTATCAAACAGATAGCATGACCAAAGTAATCTCATTGTGCTCAGTAATCATTAGTACTTGTCTTGCATGAGTTCAAAGCTCACAACCAAGCATACGTAATCCTGTGAATCTTGTTTGTTTTCCTTGCACATGCACAGGGAAGACAAAAGAGAAATCTATGAATTTCACTACAGTGGTACCCCATACAATGAATGCATCGTACATGGTATAATACATCACTTTTTTTACAGGTTGCTGCGCACTTGGGCAGTTTAAAAAGTGCAACCTGTGTATGCTTGACTATGTGGGTTTGTATGAGGCGAGGAGTGAATAGGTGGTTGTTTGAAGCCATTTTTGAGTGAGATTTTGATTTATTTATTTTTAATTATTTCTTCTGCATTTTTGTAAGCATTCTTTGGATTCTTGTTGAATTCTTTGGATTCTTGGAGCTTTCTTTGGCACGGTAGAAATGTAGACAGATGAGATTTTGGCTCCAAATTGCTTGGAGGTGGGGAGGTGGACAGGGGGGGATAGGGATTTATATGTTGGCTGCTGTTTGTTTGTTTTTATATTAAAGAAATTTGTCCTGTGTGTTGTTTTGGGGCACTGCTGGGGGGGAGAGGGGTATTTTGTCATCCATTTTGGGCCTGCTTCTAAAACTGTTAGCTTTTAACATGGAGTCCTGTGCACATGGCTTCATATGGGGACATTGCATGCATCTCTAAGGTGTGGACTTCAAAATTTGCCCATGTTAGTGGGGTCTGGGACCTTGCTCTGCATTTTAAGAGTTTAAAAATGTTTCATGGTTTATTTCCCTAAATTCTGGGTGTTTTGACATGTTTTTGCAATGTACACTACTATTTTTACCATTTAAAAAGCACTTCATAAAGTTTTTAAAAGTTTTAAAATGCTGTATGGTTTTTTTTCTAAAGTCAGGATGGTTTGGCATGTTTCTGCAATGTATTTACCCTTTAAAAATCATTTCTTAAAGTTTTTAAGGGTTCCAGCATGTTTCCTTGACTTTCCCCTGAAGTCTGTGATGGTTACAATGTATCTCTATGGAGTTTTTTATTGTACGATACATCCCATAGGATTTTTTGTTATACATGTATCATACAACGAAAAAAAAACATACAACGAAAGACATCGTGGAACCAAACTTTTTTGTTATACGGGGTATTACTGTACATATCTCTAGGTAAAGGTCATCTCTGTTTATAGCCAAAGAGCAAGCACTATCTGCATTTGCAGACATTTCCATGGACATGTGGAAAACATGCCTAGACACCAGAGTGCACGGGACGCTGTTTACCTTCCCACCGAAGTGGTACCTATTTATCTACTTGCAATTTCTTGCTTTCGAAGGGCTATCTCTAAACAGATATAAATACAAGTAATACCTCATATAACATTAGTATCGAATAACACTAAAATCGCATAACATTAAGGAATCTGGGGGGAAGAATTGCATCAGATAACATTAAGATCCTATGGGATGCTTCAGATAACAACCGCTAAAGCCTGTGTGGTTACAATGTATCTCTATGGATCCCATAGGATTTTAACATGCATCAGATAACACTAAAAATCATATAACACCAAGACTTGTGGAACCAGGTTTTAGTGTTATATGAGGTTTTACTGTACACTAATACCCTGGATAATGCTAAGACTTGGTTCCACAAGTCTTAGCATTATCCAGTTTTTAACGTTGTGTGATGCATTGATCGCACATTAAAAAAAAGCCCTCTTCCCTTTCTGAAAAGGAAAGGGAAGAGGGGGGCGATCAGCCTGCCTCTTTGGAAAGGGCAGCAGGGATTGGAATCCCCACTCCCCTTTCCAAAGAGGCAAGCAGATTGAGCCAAGCACCAGATGCGCGTGCACACACTGGTTCTCTCCCCAACCCAGCCGGCAATTGCATGCTGCGACTGCCGGTTGGGTTGGGGAATGTGCGTGTACGGCAGTTCTCTCCCAAACCCAGCCAGCGATCACACGCTCAGCCTGCTGGTTTGTTTAGGAAGAACCAGTGGGCACACCCTCCCCCCAACCAAACAGCCACTCTGAGTGGAGATCTCTTCCACAAAGCCCGCAGGGCTGATCTCCAGCCCTGCGGGCTTTGGGGCAGAGATCAACGTTGGGGAATTTGAGGCAAACTTTTGCATCACACAACATTATCTTAACGTTGTGCGGTGCAAAAGTTTGCCTCAAATTCCCCAACGTTATCCAGGTTTAGCATTGTGTGGTACAAACGTTAACCAGGGTATTACTGTACCCTGATGCAAGGGATATGAAAGCACAACAAAAAGTATTGCCTTAATCCAAGCTCTTTTATTTAGATTCTATGCCTAACAACTATAATCATTATATTTTAAATTCTATTCAGGTTTTCTCCATGTGTATGTGTGGAGAGCCTAAATGCGAGCTGCTTTGTCTATCTACCTATGAAAGACCAAATAACTTTGCTTTGGAAATATTTTAAATGTTTGAGCAGACAATGGTTATTCACATTTCTGAGCACAGTACATAAGAAATTAGAAAACAAAAATTTGATATAAATCCTTAAGCAAAGTAAAAGTAAGATTTACATTCTATGCCACATTTTTATTCAGCCTTTCTGCTAAGAACATCATGTATATCCACTTCATCTTTATCCTCATAGCAATTCTGGAAAATAGCATATAGTGAGAAAGAGTGGCTTGCCCGTGAACTCTGTGGTTGAATGATCTTTGAATTCACTTCTCCCCACTCTAAACATTGTGATTAAATTTATTTAGCTGCCTCTATTCTGGTTCACAAGGAAAGCAAATAAACTTTCACTGAATGCAGTTTAACCTGAGCAAGATTCAAGTGTGCACTTTCCACCTTCAAACCAAGAGGCAAGGGTTGAGTTGGATGTTATGTGGCAAGGGAATGGATTATAACATTGTTCAGCTTTGAAATACCTTGATGTGACACTTGACAGGACAGTTTTTTAAGCAGCACTGCCTGAATAACAAAGCTAAAGTTAGTTCAATGTCAACTTGTTTTGAAGTGCTTTCTGAACTTTTAATAAAATTTCTTCTGTAATTTACTCTGATCACAATATACTTTTAAAATACCTGAAGATGCCTGGAGTGTTTACTTGGCTCTGCGCTACCTTATCTACACTAATCTAGAATCCTGGATTGCTTAGCTGGAGGGAGGCAGTTCAGAAGCAGGAAACAACCACTGGTGGGCACGAAGACCTACTCATGAGTAAACTTGCTTCCTGATCCTGACAGTAGCAACGGACACTGAGAGAAATGAGCAAGAAAATGACCTTTGACATCCTCTGAATGGATATGTTCTTCAAGTCCACCAACTCAGATCCAGGAAGAGCTTTGTGGGAAGAGCAAAATCAAATTAGAAGATTGAGGAAAGAGCTCACTGGGCAAGGAATAACATTAAAGGAGGATATAACTGAGGAACTCAACCTCCCCTATGTCATTTAGAGGATCTGAACAGGCTTACAGTTGGAGTCCCTAATGTAAGACCAACAAAGCCAAGAAGGTGGATTCATTTTGGCAGTATAAATTTTGACCTGGACACAAAAGACGAAGACTGTATGCATACAAAAGAAAACCTACACATTTTAAAACTGGCTTTAGAATACTCAGTGCACATCCTCATTCTTTCCTTAACTCTTCCCACCCCAAAACTATCACCAAAAATGCCCACATTTAGAGACACCTTTCAGTTACTAACTTAAGCACCAGAAGTCTCATTACAATTTAATCTGACTAGACAAATTGCAATAACCTTAATCATAAGAACAGCAGAAAGAATGCTCACATTTTTCATTCTTTCCAACCAACCAGAAATCCAATGACAAGGAAGTTCACTAACATTTGTTGAGTAACATACACCAATTGGAACAGCCCTAGACTACTTTAAGTACAGTACTTTAGGTACTTTCAGTAAAATCAGCTTTCATAGTGAAAAGGGATCAAAGTAAAGTACTGTATTGATCATCTGTTTAAAACATGGTGATTTAAAACTGTTGCAAGTAAGTATAGTAAGAAATTGTTTTAACTTGGTCTTCTATTTACAAACTTACCAACCAGTTAATATTTTGTAGGATGAAGGTCATTTGTCATTTAGTTCATCATCAATATGTACTTCTTGATTCATTGATCCCCATCACACTGATGTTGGGGTAACTTTCTAACCATGTAGCTAATCAATTTACATTGCCTTTCATGATGAATAGTAAGAAGTACGACAGCCATTAACGATGTTTGTATTTAACCTCTATGTAGCCGATCAATTGCATAGTCATACAATTAATCTTACGCTATACAAAAAGGCATGTATGAAAATCCACATTAGAGAAAAGCTTTGTAGCTGCCTGAATATAAATTAGCTTAATTGGACTGGCCTGTAATCTTCCTGAGAACCAAGGCATTTTAGAATATGACAGGACTGATTTATACTGTCTTCAATATTCATGTCCCAAATGAGCTGAAACACACCTTGAGATACACATCAAAGCTGAAGCTAAACAGAAATCCTCAGTCAACACTAGCCTTCTCCGTGTTGGCAGTGAATGACACAGCAGAAGATATCTTTGGCAAAGTATGCCTACAAAACTAATTATGGCATAATAAACAACTGAATCACCAAGATACTACACCCAGTGCCTCAAGGCAATCTGGAGAATTAAACAAAAAAAATTTCATTGATTATTAAATTTATATACAGTACCATCCTTCTGACCAACAGGCCACTAGGGATATTTATCTCTACATTTACTCTTGCAACACAATTTCAAGACCCAACAATGTCAAGCACTTTTACTTGTTCCTCTACCAATGTGATATATGCCATCTTTCCCCTAGCAATGCCCTTCTGCATTCTACATAGGACAAATGGGACAATCTCTGTGCAAAAGAATTAATAAGCATAAATCAGACATCAAAACAGAAATGTGTTTCGAATCACTTTCAATCTACCATCCTAGACACTCTGGGCGGATTTTGTTATGTTGCTATTCCGGAACAGAAAAAGTATAGGAAAAGGACCCAGAGATTGACAGTAGAGATAAAATATATACGTATATATGCACATCTGAATAGTGTGAATATTTGTCAAAATATTCCGGCTAACTAGAACGCTCTACCTGGAGAGCTGTGTTCGATTGACTCTTTAGGTACCTTTAAGAAGCAACTGAAAAACTTTATTTTTGAGGAGTCCTTTTGGCAGCTTGTTGAAGACCAAATAGGAGACTCTCCCATCGTTTTTGGCAACTCAGGCTACTGGTTATCAGTTCTGATTTGACTGCAGGGGTGGGGGTTGTTCTATGGTTTTATGGTGTCTGTTTTGCTCTTGTTAACATTGTGAACTGCCCACAGTGGGAGTGTAACCTAGATGGGTGGGATATTAGCCAATAATAATAATAATAATAATAATAATAATAATAATAATAATAATAATAATAATAATAATAATAATAATAATAATAATAATAATAATAATAATAATAATGTCCTGGATGAAGCGGATTATCTGGACCCTTTTCAGTCAGGATTCAGGCCCGGATATGGTACTGAAACTGCACTAGTAGCACTGGTGGATGATCTCTGGAGAGAGCGGGATGGAGGGGATCCGTCTGTCCTTGCTCTTCTCGATCTTTCAGCGGCCTTTGATACCATCGATCACGATATCCTTCTGGGTAGGCTCCAAAGGTTGGGAATCCAGGGCACTGTGTTGTCCTGGTTTTCCTCATTCCTGAGGGGCAGAACCCAGTCGGTGTGGTTGGAGAAGGAGGAGTCCAGCCCCAGGCCCCTTCAATATGGGGTGCCTCAGGGCTCGGTACTCTCTCCTCTCCTATTTAACATCTATATGAGGCCACTGGGTGAGATCATCCGTTCCCACGGGGTAAGGTATCATCAATATGCTGATGATACCCAGCTGTACATCTCGGCCCGTGGGGACCCAGGCGGTGCAGTGGAAGTCCTCTCCAGGTGTCTGGAGGCTGTTGAGGTCTGGATGGGGGCAAACGGGCTACAACTGAATCCCGGCAAGACTGAGTGGCTGTGGGTGAGGGGCCCTGTGTTATCACGGGAGTTGCCAGCTTTGGTTCTGGATGGGGCAGTTCTGCCCCAAACAGACCCGGTGCGTAATCTGGGGGTCCTCCTGGACTCACGACTACTGTTCGAAGAACAGGTGGCAGTCGTGGCTAGGAGGGCTTTTGCACAACTTCGTGTAATACGCCAGTTACGCCCGCTCCTAGACCGAGACGCCTTGCTCATGGTCACACATGCTTTGGTCACCTCCAGGCTTGATTACTGTAATGCGCTCTACATGGGGCTGCCCCTGGTGACCATTCGGAGACTTCAGCTGGTCCAAAATGCGGCGGCCCGAGTAGTGACGGGGCGCGGGCGTTATGCTCGTGCTACGCCGCTGCTTCGGGAGCTGCATTGGCTGCCAGTATGTCTCCGGGTGCAATTCAAGGTGCTGGTTATTACCTTTAAAGCCCTATATGGTAGTGGGCCAGGATACCTAAGAGACCGCGTCACCCTGAGAACATCTGTCCGCCCCACCAGGGCGGACCGGAGGGGCTCTCTTGTTGTTCCATCAACTAGAGAGGCACACCTCTCCAGTACTAGGAGGAGGGCCTTCTCCGTGTCTGCCCCGGCCCTTTGGAACCTCCTGCCAATCGAGCTGCGCCTACAGACAGAGCTCCTACCCTTCCGAAAAGGTTTAAAAACATGGCTGGCTGAGCAAGTGTGGGGATATAGGGTCATGGGGTCTCATATAGGGTGGTTGATCTAGTGACAGCCACCCTTCGGTTTATCTGGTGTGATTTTTTATGCTTTTTTATGCTTTTATGAATTTTTAAAGTTTTAACATCAAGTCTGGGATATTGATATTTTAGTCTGTAAGCCGCTCAGAGTCGGACTTGCCCGATTGGAGCGGGGTAGTAAGTACAAATAATAAATAAATAAATAAATAAATAAATAAATAATAATAATAATAATAATAATAATAATAATAATAATAATAATAATAATAATAATAATAATAATAATAATAATAATAATATATTTATTTATTTATTTATTTATTTATTTATTTATTTAATCAAATTTATATTCCGCCCTACTTGCACAGGCGACTCAGGGCAGAGCACAACCGACATATAATACACAGCTTAAAACTCTAAAAGAGAACAAAATAAAAGATTAAAAACCAATAATAAAGTGTTGAGGACAGGTTTTGAGGATCAAAACTTGAATTGTCATAATTGATTTTCCATACCCAGATACTTTCACAATCATCTTTACAGAACAAACATCAGAGGTATGGTTAATGGTTCTTACTCATTACCACATGCTATTTATAGCCTGAGGTTCTTTCAGTCATTTCATTGTCCTGTTTACAGAACAAAGCATTTAACTTAAATTTATTTGCCAGCCTTGTTCAGTTCACCCATGCCACATTTCACAGAACACAGTCTGTAAATACAAGGTCTGAAAGGTAAAGTCATTACCGATTGTGTAATGCCACAGTTATTATGTCATCAGCAAGTGTAAAAAGCCACATTGACTAACAAACAATTTTCAATTGTATCTACTGTACTGTCCTAACCAACCATTGAGTCCTTCTGTATGTGATCATGGGGCCATATACTGTCTATATATATATCTGCCCTGAAGTTTCACCCTCATATCTGAAGAAATAGACCAGATCCATGAAAGCTAACATTAAGATATAGCAGTTAGTCTTCAAGGTGCCACATTTTCATCTTTTCTTTTTATTTTATTATAGAGAAACAGAACCAGGTTAAAGAGATCTCATTTATGTACATAAATATGACCAGAACAGCATGGTGGTTGCAATATTTTAGGAGAGTTTTACCAAAAGCCATTTCTGACAAAAAGAGAAAATGACATTCTCTAAACCAGGGGTCCCCAACCTCCAGGCTGCAGCCCGGTACTGGTCCTCAGGCTGTCCCAAACCAGGCTGCGGGGGTAGGTGGCACTGGGAGCCCCGATGGCAACCTTCTGTCCTCAATGTGCTGCGCTGGGAGTGCCTGGTGAATGGAGCAAGAGCATGGGTTTCAGACAGAGCAGATAGGCAGGTGGCTGGGCCCTCCTCCATGCTGCTTAACTACAATGGGGCTCCCCCCACTTTTGTGCAGTGTGATAACTCACTACTTAAGCTGAACGGTGCGGTCCGTGGAAAAATTGTTTAGTATGAAACTCGTCCATGATGCAAAAAAAGTTTGGGATTCCTGCTCTAAACACTATAGTTCTCCAGTGCCACCTATTGCCCTTCAAGAGTGCTATGTATATTCAATTACTCCTTCTCAAGAAAGGCACTGTAAAACATGGATAAGATCCATACAAAACAATCCAGAATTGTCCAAAGCTGCCTTTAACAGCTGATCCTCCCAGATGCTATTGATATTAATATTTTCCTTTTTAATGTTTATGTTTTTCTCCATTGATATGAACTGTTATATTGTGAAATGTATGCAATTTGGAGAATTGTGGGGTTTCGTGTTTTAATTTATGAACTACCCAGAATAGGGCTTGGATTAGTGGGGCGATAAATTAAATTAAATTAAAGTAATAGTTAAACAAACAAAATAAAGTCAGCACAGTATGTACAAAGAAACATGGTAGAGAAAAGGCCTTTTCAATGATAGGAACAATTTATAAGAAAATACATAATCAATGTTCCTAATATTATGAATGAGGAAGGAAAAAAAGAATGAACAATAATAACATTATACAGCACTGGAGTTTAAAATCACAGCTGACTGGGGTTGTACCCCTTGAATAAATTTGGAAAGACTGAATATAAGTAACTGAGGCTTGATTCAAGTCAAAAGGGCATGCTTCTTCACATGATCATAATTAACTGACAGAATTGGCACAAGATATATTATTGATCATGAGCCAAGATGGTTTTATCAATAACAACGCAAATGTATCTATCAAGAGATAGGAAATGTAAACAATAGACAGTTTCCATAATTACCAACTATTATATCACTCTGAATTACTGAATGCTGCTAGAAAAAAAATGCTGTGTCTTGAATGAAAAGTTCACATCCTTGAACTGTGCAACTTGCCCAGGGCTACACAGGCTAGCTCTTCTGGGATGCATAGCAGGTGACTGAACTCCCATCCTCTGGCTCCACAGCCAGATACCTAGCTCATTGTGAGCTAGCAGCTAGCTAAATTACTGTAAATCATACTTTCTTCATGACACTCCAAGAATACTGGCACTGCCTCTTTCCTTCAATCAACTCTCAAATGCTATCCACAATTTGCTTTTCATTGCCGATCCCCTTCTTCTTGGGCAACCATCTTTATTCATTTCCCAAACCTCAGAATTCCAACACTACATATATTTACTCAAAAAAAAAGAGGCAATCACTTCAGCAGAACTTTCTTTCAACTTACTTGGAATCTGAGTGGAGAAATAACAAGTTTTATAACAGCATTAACAATCTTGGTTAGTTTGGATGTTGTGTACAAAATAGTTTAACTTCAACAGCCTCCAAGGTGAGCATCTTACAATAATGGGGCTGTCTTGGAACCTGCTCACCATTTAAGCACTGATTTCTTTAACTTAGGGGATATAAATAGAATCACTACTTCTTGAAAATTAAATTTCTAGTTTCAGTAAATATATACATCTGATAAAGAAAAAAATTAAAAATGAAACAAGCAGCCACTAAACAAATGTATAAAAAATACTGAAGGTGACCTCATCACAAAATTGGGGATAAAGTCCACGAAATGCCCAATAAAACTTGCTAATCTTTAAAACAACACAGGATTCTTTTTTGTTTGTTTCTGCTTCAGAGACAAACATAGTTCCTCTGCCAAAATTATTCTTCTCTCACGTCCTGATTAAACTCTGAACTGCCAAAATGAAGCACCTTCTTGGCTTTGTCGTTAGTCAAACTTAAATCCTCACCGGTACAAGTTTCCAGTAGCAACTAGCATACCAGCAAATAAGTTGGATCCTGTATCTCTCCACATTCACACCATATGCTGTTGTCTACTAACAGCTCCCACTTGAGTATGTTGGTCTTACATTTAGGGACTCCACCCCTCAACTTGTTCAGGTCTTCCAAATGACGTAGGGGAGGTTTCACCGAGTAGGGCGGTATACAAATCGAATAAATGAAATGAAATGAAATGAATGAAATTAGGTTGTGTTCCTCAGCCATATCCTCCTTTAATGCTATTCCTTGCCCAGTGAGCTCCTTCCTCCATCTTCTAATTTGGTTTTGCTTTTGCCTACCCTCAAGAATGCTTGTTCTTGCCATAAAGCTCTTCCTAGAACTGAGCTGACAGACTTGAAGCAGATTTCTGTTCAGAGGATGTCAAGGGTCATTCTCTTGCTTAGTTCTCTCGGTGTCTGCAGCTACGTCTCATTTATATACATTTATAAAACAATAGTTGGGCTATCTTGTATTTATTATATATAGTTTTCTGATTTGTAGGCCGTCTAGAGTCAGGTTCACCTGAGTGGGACAGGAATAAGTTTAATAAATAAATAAATATATTGTAGCTATTATGACAAATACTTTTATGTTATGAGAAACAAAGGAACCTTCCTGGAGAACATGAGGCATCCCCTGGGGAAACAACAAGACCCTGTCAGCTGATCATTCCACTCTAGAAGCACCATAGTTCAGGGGTTCCCAACCTAAGGCCCGTGGGCAGGATTTAACCCATGCCACCGTTTCATGTGACCCCCACCCCTCCAAGGGCATTCGAGAAACAAAATGGCCACCCCCTTTGAAGCTGTTAGAACAAAATGGCCTGATACACTAATCACAATTAAACAACCAGCACAAGCAATACCAAAGATTAATGAACATTTGAAAACTTTCGAGGAAATGACAGGTTTAAGGGTGAACTGGGATAAATCCGAGATGATCTTAGTTAATGGGAGTAAGAAGGATGAAGAAGAAATGAAGCAAAAATTTAATATTCAAACTCCGAACAAATTAAGATATTTAGGGGTAATACTTGCTAAAAAAACTGGGGAACTTAAGGAACTGAATTATGGAAAACAAATGAAAGAGATAGACAAAAAAATACTACAGTATAACAAGTTGAATTTATCGTGGTTCGGCAGGGTCGCAATGTGTAAAATGATGTTGTTACCTAAATTAAATTTTTTATTTGATGCTCTACCAATAAAACACACAGATAAAGAATTGGAAAAATATCAAAATATCATAAATAGATTTTGCAATGGGAAACGAAGAGCTAGAATATCTAAGTTTCTGTGGTACGTATCGCAAAAAGAAGGGGGACTGGGTATCCCGAATGTTAGCAAGTATTATAGAGCCTTTCAATTACGAAATGTTATCAAATTATTAATCAGAGAAGAATCAATATGGGGAAAATTAGAATCAAAAGAGTTTTCGAGGAAAGGGAAGGCATTTTTTTAATGTGGGGATAAGGATAAAAAAATGAGAATTCAGGGTAAGATGATAGGAGCAACAATAGAGGAATGGAACAAAGCAAGAAAGGATCTTATTCCAGGGATCTCATTGGTTACAGAATTAGAAGATTTTAATAATTTTCCGATGAAAATAGACGGTAGGATTAGGGATATCTTATTAGAAAATGGGGTCTCTATGTTGAAAGATTGGATCAAAAGTTGTAGGGATCTAGAGAGGAGAAAGGAGCTTTATCGGCAATTGGAGTTGGATTGGTTCAAAATCCTCCAGATGAACAACTGGAACAAGAGATTTCTTTTGGAATTGGGATCAGACAGGGAGCTTACAGAATTTGAAAAATTGCTGGTCAAATTAAGAAAAGGAGACATAGGAATAAAAGGGATAGTTAGTAAAATATACAAAATATTAAATAAAGGGGCGAAAGCTCAACAAATATTGAAAGATAGCTGGGAACAGGAATTGAACACAAAAATTACTGAGAAAACATGGGGGAAAATGTGGAGAAGACGTATTATGAGATCTATGTCGGTAAGAGTGAAGGAACACAATTACAAACTAATCTGGAGATGGTATAGAACCCCAGTAAGACTGCATTTAATGTATGAAACTGTGAGCGAGAAATGTTGGAGATGTAAAAAAGCCAGAGGTACATATGAGCATATGTGGTGGTCGTGCGATGTTTTGAAGAATTTTTGGGGAGACATTGAGGATGAAATTAAGAATATATTGGAATTGCAGGTTAAATTGGGGTCAAATACAGTCTTGTTAACTGAGGTGGATAAATATAAAATGAGTGAGGATAACAACGAACTGATGGCGATAATGTTATCGGCGGCCAGACAATGTATAGCGAGAAATTGGAAAAACAATGAAAATTTACAAAGAAGGGATTGGTACAAGGAAATGTGGGATTTGGCACTCAATGAAAAGCTCACCTGGGAGTTAAATTTTAATAAAGGTAGAGTAACTGGCAATGGGTTCTGGAGGATTTGGAAGCCTTTCGTTGAATATGTGATGGATAAAAATAAAGGCATATTCCCTGCATCTGAGCAAGATGATTTTTGGAAAAAATAAGGAAACATTAATCTCCGGACAATGTATATAACACGAGGGTGTTTCTAAAGTAAAGAAATAGTAGAGTTAGAGAATTAAATATATTGGTTTTGAGGTGATATGGGGAGACATAATTTACAGTTTGAAGTTTTATCATGAGGTAATAATATTTGAATGATGATATAAATGTAGTTTTGCTAATTATGGGAATTTTTATCTTCTTTTTTGATTTTTCTCTATATACACTTTGGATTTATGTAATGTTTTTTTTTTCTTTCTTGTTCTATGTATTTTTCTTGATTTGTAATACTTTTTTATACCTAATAAAAATTTAAAAAAAAAAAAAGAACAAAATGGCCACCACCCCATCATGCAGGCAGGGCAAAATGCCCATCCGGCCCTCGAAGCTGACTGAGAGAGCTGACCCAGCCTCCAGCTTGAAAAGGTTAGAAGAAGAGTTGAATTTGATTTTGTTGTTTTATTGTTTAGATCATTTGACACATTTGGTTTAGAAATTTGGTAAATATCTGAAAATACATATCAGAAAAGTAGGTAGGGTAAAAACATATCTATACTTACAGTTATGAGAGCACTGGGGAATGATCATTGCAATGTTGAAATAATCAAAGCATATTCCGCATCGCAACAAATTATCCACTTCCTGAAACAGGATTACAACACTTTAGTGTTATTGCTATGGGGCAAAATGAAAAATTCAGCTTACAAAAGAAAGCAGAGCCATTTGAAGAATATAATTTTTTTTTTTTAAAAAGAAATGATATGGATCAAACATATTTATTGCCACTTTTTCTGCAATGTAACATTATATAAACCAGAATCCCTCAAACATGCACTCTCCCAATCTGACAGACTGCTATTCCCACCACCCTCACACTGCATGGCAATACCAGTTGCAAGTTATGGAAGTTGTGGTCCAACCACTCTTGAAATAGTAGGATAAGGTATAGATAACTTCAGGTTCTTAGATCAAGCTCTCATCTTGGTTTCTTCACTAGAAATGTTTGAAGTGGTATTTAGAAAGCAGCTCAGCTGATACTATATAATCTTACTAGGAAAATAAATGGAGAACAGTGAATAAAGCAATTTGTTCCAGCAGTTTGATATGTTCTAACTCTTTACTGTAGGTTCATTTATTATAGCTAGGCATTTTAAAATTTTACATGAAGTTTATGTTGTTTTCAGTAGATGTGAAATGTTTATTTTTATGCAATAAAATAGTTTGTTGTACTTTATTTGTGGGAAGCTCTAATCTTTCTATGCCTTTATCCATTAGGCATTATAGTTACACATTTCAAAATACTTCTAATAAAGTATAACTTAGACTACGTAGAATTTTCTATTTATAAATTACAGTGAAACCCCAGATAACGATTATATTGGCTAGCGCTAAAACTGGGTAACGATGCAAAATTTTGACAAAAAATTTGGATTGGATAACGATATTTTAGTGTTATCTGAGATAATCATAGTTTATTCTCAATGCTTGCTAGAGCACTATTCGCTACACTAGAAGGTTGGAAGAAATTTTGTATGAGTGGAAATGCACAGGAAACATTTAGAAAGAAAACCCTAAATGATTTTTGACCTAACGCTGTAACTTAAATAAATAAAAATTATGTATCATAAAGGCCTGTTACCAATAGCACTTTTTGGAAGTCACAAATTCATGCAGTCACCAATAAATGGGAGGAAACCTGACACTGCGTAACACACAAAGTGAAGGGTTATTATATCTGGCTAGGAGTTAAATCACAGATTCTGTGGTGGCTACTGTTCAGTCTTGTTATTGGGGTACACAAAGAGAGACTCATCAAAGATTTTGGTATTTTTGAACCACAATTGGGCATACTTGGGCAATGGTGGCCCTGTTGTGCTGGCTAATCTTTCTCACAGTAGGTCAGGCAGAAGGAACTATGGAATGAATTACCAAAAGGTGGTTTCATTTTGGCAGTTTAAAGACAGACCTAGACAAAAAAAGAGAAGTCCTGTTACTGACACTGACTGGAAGGCGGCAGGTTAGCAGTTCGATACCTGAATACTGCAGGTATTTTAAAAAGCACATATACGTACAAGAAAAGCAGGGCATTTCTATTGCATATGGCTGTGTCATGCCAGATGGAGGCTACAGGCTCACTGGCCTGCCTAGATAGCTCCAACGTGTGTGTGCTGTATGCTTCTAAGATGCTGACTGAAAGGCAGGAGGGAAGCAGTTCGATTCCCGAGGACTGCAGGATGGAACAAGCGCCCGTCTTTGTCCCAACTCCTGCCAACCTAGCCGTTCGAAAGCAAGAAATTGTAAGTAGATAAATAGGGACCACTTTGGTGGGAAGGTAAACAGCGTTCCATGCACTCCGGTGTCTAGTCATGCTTACCACATGACCACAAAAACATCTGCAGAAGCGGACAGCGCTGGCTCTTCGGCTATGAAACAGAGATGAGCACTGAACCCTAGAGTTGGACACGGCTGGCTTTCCAGCAAGGGTGACCTTTACCTTTATTTTACCTCGTCTGGTAGGAGTTAGTCTTTAAGGTGCCACAACATTTTTGTCCTTTTTTTTTTACTGTTTTGTTTTATTTACTCTCTGATATGAAGACATGATGTATCCTTTTACTGCACCTCACTTCCGCGCTATATCCCAGGTAAACAAAGAAAGGATTCTGTCACACGGGGGCTTCTCAGTGAATCGCCCATTTTTTTTCCACTTTATCAACTGTAGTGAGAAGAGTTACTTTTTTTAAATTTGAGACTCTTCCAGGTTCATCCACACATGGTGCCAGGCTACCAATTTATGCCCTCCAAGGGAGAGTTCACCCGAAGGGGCACCACGGAGGGCTTTTCCTCTGCCAGGGAATGGACCTACGTCGGGCTCTTCTCAGTGATGTGGGAACTGAACTCTGTACACGCCCAGAGGACACTGATTTAATTAAGGAAGGAGACAGACATCTTGCGACTGGAGTCGGGTGTTCCAGGGTTAAGAGCCCCGGCTCCAAGCTTTTATTGACCCTCGTCTTGAACCTTCTTCATCCTTCTACTTACTTTCAGCGGGACGAGACGCTCCGGCCACTGAGACGCGACTGGAGGAAAAGCCATGATGCCCACCGAGCTGAACGAACTGTGCACCGACCGACCGCCTCTCGCCTCTGCCCACCGGGCTCCAAATCACCCGCGCTCGCGTCGCCTGCCTCGCGTGGTGTTAGAGCCGGCCTCACTTCCGGGTGTGCAGCTAAGCTTCCTGGGTAGTGTAGTTTGTAGGTAGCCACAGCAGCCCTTGCCTGATATATTTTATTTTATTTATATACCGCCCTGCCAACCTAGGAGTTCGAAAGCAAGAAATTGCAAGTAGGTAAATAGGGACCACTTTGGTGGGAAGGTAAACATTGTTCCCTGCGCTCCGGTGTCTAGTCATGCCTGCCACGTGACCACGGAAACCAGTGGTGGGATGTCAAAAAAATTTTACTACCCCACCATGACATCATCACAGTGTGGGCGGAGCTAACATCATGACATCATAGGTGGAGCCGATGTCATGATGTTGTGGGCGGGGTCAAAGAGAACAAATTAAAAAATAATATAAAATAAAATAAAAATAAGCGCGCACACACACACACACAACACAAACCCATAAATAAATTAAATAAATAAATAAATAATACATTAAAATACACACACACCCAAACACACACACACCCTCAACACAAATCAACCAGAGCTTTTAAACCAGAGCTTAAAGCTTATTCTGGCTAATCTTTCTCACCAGAGGCGTAACTACCGCCGTATCTGCCGTATCAATTATACGGGGGCCCCGGGCCACCCAACGTGCGTAAGCAAAACAAATCTTTACCCTTCCTAAGGGCCCCCAAACAAATTTTTATACGGGGCCCCGCCAAGGCACGCTACTCTTCTGTTTCTCACACTAGGTCAGATGGAAGGAACTGCAGAATAAACTCACCACAAGATGACTTCATTTTGGCACTTTTCAACAGTTAAAGGAGTTAGGTACTAAGTCTTTGCCTAACCAGTTCTCTAGGATATCTAGGGGAGAAGGCTATAGGGAGCTTCAGGCTAGCAGCTTCTCTTCCTCTTCCCCACTGACTTGGAAGGACAGCAAGGAGGCCGTGCATATACACCAAGCACTGTAGGCATGCATGCACACCAAGTGCTTGGCGCGCATGCACAGTGGGGGAACCAGTAAAAAGGTAAGCTCTGGAAGTGTTCCCCCCAAAAGGTGCAACCGGTTCTCCAGGACACTGTGGAAAGTTACTACCGGTTCTGGAGAACTGGTGAGAACCTGTTACATCCCATCACTGAGTCGGAAACGTCTGCAGAAGCAGACAGCGCTGGCTCTTCAGCTTTGAAACAGAGATGAGCACTGAACTCTAGAGTCAGATATAAATGGCTTTTAAGCCAGGGAAACCTTTACCTTTTTGTATTCTGGATGGTGTAAAGGTAAAGGTAAAAGTCACCCTTGCTCGAAAGCCTGTCATATCTGACTCTAGGGTTCAATGCTCATCTGTTTCATAGCCAAAGACCCAGTGCTGTCTGCTTTTGCAGACGTTTCTATGGTCATGTGGCAGGCATGACTTGACACCGAGGTGCACGGAACGCTGTTTACCTTCTCACCAAAGTGGTCCCTATTTATCTACTTGCAATTTCTTGGTTATACCTATACTATATAGCCATTAAGTTCAAAGATTCAGTCAGTTTTTTCTCAACAGCCTCGAAGGTTGTGCACTGTGCAGCAATTGCAAGGTCGTTGGCATAGAGAAAGTTCCTAGTGGCTTCCAGCAGTGTTGATTGGTAGTATGTATGTTAAACATGGGGGGGGGGGGCTAGCACTGCCCTGCGGGAGGCCATTTCTTTGACTTCTCCAATGGTTGTGTTGTCCTTGGAAATCAATTAAAAATCTATGATTTTCCAGTAAACAGCACAGTAAAATTGCACAGTTAAGAACAGAAATGAGAAACATCAGATTGGACAGAATTGAGAATGTATACTGAATAGAAAGAAGCAAAACCAGAAATAAAAGTGAGACCAGACACTTATTGCTCTGATTATGTAAAATTGTATTAAGCCCTCAAATCCACTACAATCAGAATAACTTCTATACAATCATACCTCGCAGAATGAATTTAATGCATTCTGAGAGGTTGCTTGCTATGCGAAACATTCACTATGCGAGTGTGACTCGCATAACAAATTTTTTGCTACGCGAGTCGGACTTTTCCCTATGGAAAAACTCGCATAACAAGCGTTTCTATGGGGAAAACTCGCATAGCGAAAAAAATTCATTATGCGAGTTTTCCCCATAGAAACGCTCGTTATGCGAGTTTTTCCATAGGGAAAAGTCCGACTTGCATAGCAAAAAATTTGTTATGCAAGTCAGACCGCTTAGAGAAAAACTTGCTCGTTATGCGAGTTTTTCGCTAAGCGAAACACTCGTTATGCGAGGTTTGACTGTATTTATTTTCTCTTCTTTGTCTAACCAGGACACTTTAAACCATTTTACATAATAATATTAGTTTAAACCCAAAAGTAAGAGCATATTTTTTTCTTTTTTTTTAATTTCAAATAAAAATACAAACATAACAATACAAAAGATTACAACATAAATACATAAATACATAAATCTTCACATTATAGAAAAGGACAACAGAGAACATGTAACATTACAATGCAATACAACACAAAATATAAAGAAATACATTCACTCTCACCCAACCCTTCACCTCCCAAAAGCCCATAACAACACAACATATAGAAACATTCCCCAGTCACCCACCCAAAACCCTTCACCTTCCTATCGTCTTCACTCCCCTATCCTTCGGTTGAAGTAAGAGCATATTTAACCAATAAAAAATGTAACCAGTCACTATTTTTCCATTGTGCCTACTGAGCACTTCACAACTGGACAAAAACAACAACAACAACAAATCATTGAAATATTTCATTTAAAAGGATGTTATCCCATTTATCCCTTCTTGAAATTTTATTTCTCTTGTGACTCATATTTTAAGAGATGTCAGGATAGATAGGAAAATACAGCCTAAACATATCTCAGCAGAAGGAAATCAGAGAAACCATTGGTATTAGATTATGTCCTTTATGCTCTATGTTTCATTTAACTGGGGGTAGGAGTAGGACCCAAAACCCCAATAAATTCACAGAGCTGTTTATTTAGGCTCACTGCCTTTTTCTAACTTGTGGCTTCTATCATTTTCCACAGCTAGTGTAACCAGTGCTTATGAAGACATGTTCTAATCCAACATATCTGGAGAACATTAGGCTGGTGAAGTTAAATCTAGAACATAACAGAGCAGGAATACAGAACCCAGATTCTATATGAAATATTTACATAAAGGTAAGGCGATAGACAGAGTGCCAGAAGAACTATGGACAGAGATGCGGGACATCATGCAGGAGGCAGCAAGGAAAACCATACCAAAAGAAAAGAAGCGTAAGAAAGCTAAGTGGTTGTCCGATGAGGCTCTTAAAATAGCAGAGGACAGAAGGAATGCAAAATGCCAAGGAGAAAAGGAAAAATACACTCACTTGAACACAGAATTTCAAAGAAAAGCAAGGAGAGATAAGGAAACCTACCTGAATGAACAGTGCAAAGAAATAGAGGAAAACAGTATCAGGGGTAGGACTAGAGATCTTTTCAAAAAAATTGGGGAACTCAAGGGAACATTTAAAGCAAAAATGACCATGATAAAAGACAAAGACGGCAAGGAGTTAGCAGATGCAGAAGAGATTAAGAAAAGATGGAAAGAGTACACAGAGGAACTCTACAAAAAGGACCTCAACACCCCTGATAATCACAATGATGAGAACATTGAACATGAGCCAGACATTCTAGAGAGTGAAGTCAGAAAGGCCTTAAAAAAACACTGCAAACAACAAAGCCAGTGGAGTTGATGGTATCCAAGTTGAACTTTTCAAAGCCCTACAAGATGATGGAATCAAATTATTGCATTCTATATGCCAGCTGATTTGGAAAACAAAACAATGGCCACAGGATTGGAAAAGATCTGTATACGTTCCACTCCCAAAAAAGGGTAATGCCAAAGAATGTTCAAATTATCGAACAATTGCGCTCATCCCTCACGCTAGCAAGGTGATGCTCAAGATAATACAGGATAGACTGCAACAGTATGTCGAGAGAGAATTACCAG
This sequence comes from Furcifer pardalis, assembly GCA_030440675.1. Classification (NCBI taxonomy): domain Eukaryota; kingdom Metazoa; phylum Chordata; class Lepidosauria; order Squamata; family Chamaeleonidae; genus Furcifer; species Furcifer pardalis. The sequence goes on along the minus strand of CP126893.1, from coordinate 130,722,025 downwards.
AGGTGCAGGTGGGTTTCAGAAGAGGCAGGGGGACTAGAGACCACATCGCCAACATAAGATGGATCATGGAAAAAACAAAGGAATATCAGAAACAAGTCTACTTCTGTTTCATTGATTACACTAAGGCTTTTGACTGTGTCGATCACAACAAAATGTGGCAAGTAATTAAAGAGATGGGAATACCGGAACACCTTATAGGCCTCATGAGAAATCTGTACATGAATCAAGAGGCAACAGTTAGGACAGAAAATGGAATGACGGAGTGGTTTGGAATAGGAAAAGGAGTAAGACAAGGCTGCATTTTGTCACCCTGCTTATTCAACTTATACACAGAACACATAATGCGCAATGCAGGGATGGAGGAATCACAATTTGGGATCAAAATTGCTGGAAGAAACATCAACAATTTGAGATATGCAGATGATACCACGCTAATGGCTGAAAGTGAGGAGGATCTAGAGAAGCTCCTGATTAGGTTGAAAGAAGAAAGTGAAAAATCTGGATTGAGACTCAATATCAAGAAAACCAAGATAATGGCAACAGGCCCTATCAGTCCGTGGAAAATAGATGGGGAAGAAGTAGAAGCAGTGACAGATTTTACTTTCTTAGGATCTAAGCTCACTGCAGATGGGGATTGCAGCCATGAAATAAAAAGGCGACTGATTCTTGGGAGGCAAGCAATGAGAAACCTGGGGAACATAGTAAAAAGTAGAGACATCACATTGAAAACAAAAATTCGCATGGTCAAAGCAATGGTATTCCCTGTGGCAATGTATGGTTGTGAGAGCTGGACCATGAGGAAAGCTGAGCTCAGAAGAATAGACGCCTTTGAGATGTGGTGTTGGAGGAGAGTTTTTAGAGTCCCCTGGACAGCAAGGAGAACAAATAGGTCAATCTTAGAGGAAATCAAACCTGACTGCTCATTGGAGGGTCAAATAGTAAAGATGAAGCTAAGGTACTTTGGACATCAAATGAGAAGAGAGGATTCACTTGAGAAAGCCTTGATGCTTGGAAGGGTCGAGGGCAGAAGAAGAAGGGGACGGCCCAAGATGAGATGGCTGGATGGTGTTGTAGAGGCAATGGGCGCGGAGCTGGGCGAGTTGAGGGGGATGGTGGAGGACAGGAGTGCCTGGCGGACAGCGGTCCATGGGGTCGCAGAGGGTCGGAATCGACTGTGCGACTGAACAACAACAAAAAGCCACTAATGTGGAGAGAGAAACAGGTTTATAAATGGCTAAGAATAGTTGCTATAAATTATATCAGAAATGACAGATCAATGACACATCCCATCGGATGGGGGCCTGGGTCACGCTCTCTCAGACAGCTTCAAGGGCCAGACAGCCATGCCTGCATAATGGGGGTGGCCATTTTGTCCCAACAGCTTAATAAGGGAAGACATTTTGTTTCTCAAATGCCCTTGGAGGGGTGCTGGGGCCACATGAAATGGTGCCACAGGCTGGATACGGCCAGTGATGGGATGTCAAAAATTCTACTACCACGCCATGACGTCACGGACGTCATGGGCGTGGCCAATGTCATGACGTCATGACGTCATGGGCGGAGCCAACGTCATGACATCATGACGTTGTGGGCAAGGCCAAAAAATAAATAAAAAATAATAATAAACACGCACACAGACCCGTAATTAACTTAAAGAAATAAAATAAAGAAATAAATAAAATAAAAATTAAATAAAAGTACAACCACCCACCCAAAACACAAATAAATCACCCACCCACCCTAAATATAAAAGCCTCACTTACCTTCCGTGGCCGCAGCCAGAGCCGGGCCGAAAAGGCAACGGCCCGAGGAAGCTCCAGGCGCCCGACAGAAGAGGATGCGGCGGTGGCAAGCCCCGCCGGGTTTACCCAGGGCATGGGGGTTTGTTGGGCCCAAGACCCTAGGACGGCGCGGCGCGGGCGGACGGCGCGGCCAGGCACCAACGTGCCTGTGGGAGCCAGGTAGCCGGCTAGGGGAGGTGCCCTTCTCTTAGGGCTGCCGCCGCTGCTGCCGGAGCCAGTTTGCTTGTGTTTCCGCAGCGAGAGGGAGGACGAGGTGAGAGCCGGGGTATGTGTGGGGGGCAGCTCGGCCGTCTGGAAGCCTTCCCGGTCGGTGTCGAATTGGGGGGGGGGGAGACCCTCCTCTTGTCTGCCACTCCCGCCATTCAGCCTCCGGCAGAGCGACGAGGTCGTCTCGCCCGCCCTGCCACCCGTTTGTCCTCCCTGTTTCTGCGGGGCAGGGTGGCCTTGTCTCCCCCTTGCGAGGCTGGTGGTTCCCACCCTGACCCTTCCCTTCTCCGAGGGCTGCATTTTTGCTGAAATGTGAAATTCAGTTTCTTCTGTAAAGTCGGCCCTAGTGGGCTGTAGAGCTGGAGGCTGGGAGGGGGGAGATAAATGAATGGACGGGGAACCTCCCATCCAGCTTCAGAAGATTTTTTTTTTTAAATTGGAGCCATTTGGCTCCAATTTAGTGCGCATGTCCAGAAACTCAATTTGACGCATGTGCAATGCGTCAAATTGAGTTTCTGCGCATGCGCAGTCAATTGGAGCCATTTTAGCTCAGATTTTTTTTAAAAAAAATTCTTTCGGTGAGGCGTCCGGAACCGGACGCCTCAAAAGTGGACTCCCCTCCCGGAGAACTCTCCGGGATTAGTCTTACCGGTTCCAGAGATCCGTCTGGAACCGGGGACATCCCATCACTGGATACGGCCCGTGGACCTTAGGTTGGGAACCCCTGCTCTGGTCTGACAGCTACAGTTCTTCCCAAATGAAGGCACCCTTTGGTGAGTTCATTCTGCAGTTCCTTTCGTTTGACCTAGTGTGAGAAAGATTACCCAGTAACACAAGGTTGCCATTACCAGTGTACACCTGGCTGAGGTTCAAGAATATCACAATCTTCAACGAGGCTTTTTCTTTGTATTCTGACAGCTACAGTATATAAAATAGACATAAAATCAAGCAAGCAGTTCTGGCTGTTAAGGAAAAACCCTGGTTCCTAGATAATCAATACATTTATTTGGAGTGAAATAATTTAATACATAGAAAATTGATAGCAAGTGATCAGAATTTATCTCTTCATCTTGAGATGAAGAACTTTTCAATTTAAATAGCTTTCATATTATGTAGATTTCACATGATACTGTTGGGGAAATCAGGCATAGCTGATTTCCCTAGATATTAACATTAAAAATCTAGTTTTTACAGAATAATTTGGAGTGGTAAAAATGTCTATAGAAACATAGTGATTAGAGGAAAAAGTATCAGATACTGTACTCCTAAATAGTTTGGGTATTCAAAGTGTTTGAAAGGAAGTTTTTCACCTGTCTTTTGAATTTCCATCTAAATACTATGTGAATTCTGTAACTATTAAGATCACATTTGCAGCCCACGTTTCCTTTCCATTTTTAAAATCCACTGCTTCTGTTTTTTGTTTCACAAAAAGGTCACTTATTAGCATCTATGATGAAATGCTTGTGCATGCCATCACCATGAATATACATTACTGTACTTAAGTTCTACAGCTTCTATACAAGAGCCCCAAAGTGAACAAGTAAAACAATAAATGCCACTGGTTGAATAGAATTTACCCTCAACAAGACTGCAACTCAATCTTTTGCAGATAATTTTTCAGGTTATATTTTAAATTCAGTTGAGTTTATTCTCGTGGGACTCTGACTTGTCTCAGATCATGTGTTAGGCAGGGTAACTGTGTTTTCCTCTCTCTTATATTAAACCAAGGACAAGTGCTAAGAACCTGATCCTAGGAGTATTCCTTCCAAAAGAAAAAAAAGACTATAATTCAGTAAACCATTACAAATGGTTTATTTCAGGGGTTCTCAAGGTTTTCGTACCACTGGCTGGACCACTCCCCCTCAGACAGCTGAGCGGGCTGGACATGTGGTTTCCCCATTGTAAACACATCTGTAAATCATGCCTGGCACATTTGCGTTTGGGTGTGTTTATGGCTGTTGTAAATGCATCTGCTTCTTTTTCCGGGGTAATTGCCGAGGGCCAGATAAAATGGCATCGGGGTCAAGGTCTGGTCCATGGGCTGTAAATTTTAAATTCCTAGTTTATTTCATTAAAATAAATCTCTTCACTGTAAACAACAGATTTCTTTCCATGTCTAGAGACATGCATAATAACACAAACCACATAGCTTGGGGGGCAGGGGATATGCTCATATTATGTTTACCAGCTCTGGTCTTGAGTATATTCAATGGGAAGGTGGGTAAATGTATATGAAATGAAAAACCTAGAGGTTAAAACAAGACTGATCACCATAGTGAGGAAATTGCAAAGAATGCACTGCCTTGTCTGATAAAAGGCCCTCCATGATACTGGGATACCTTGGACTTTTTTCAATGAAACTGCATCAGTGCGTATCCTACAGAATGCTACCTAATCCAGCAGTTGGCATACATTTTCCAGAACAGGTTTAGCTGTCATATCCTTGGATAGTTTTATACGTGGTAGCATCTATATGCATATCAGCCAAAAAAGAAAACAAATGTGAAAACTCACACTAAAATACAACAACTTACCTTTAAGGTGCCACAATATTTTTGTCTTTATTTTTATTTCTTTATTTTTCTTTTACTTTGTTTTTACTTTTGTTTTGTTTCTTGTCTGATATATATTCTCTGGATAGCATGTACGCACCTACATGCACACACACACCAATTACATTTCCATTTTGCTGGGCCCGGTTCTATAAATATACAGTATTCCAACATACATTTATGCATATAAACATATTGCAGCATATTCAGCATCCAACATACTTTGCTGCTGTATGGCAGAGCTCCTACACTCCATCTGCTTTTGTCTAGAGAACTGACATTTCATCTTTTATACCTACAGCGCTAAAAAAAATTGGCCAGCACATGGCAGCTGCTACTTGATTAGATTAATCTGGAAAGGGTTCTGACTGAACAGCAAGTTGCCATTTTATATTTTGTGCATCTGCTTGGTGGCATTTCACCTTTTCCTTTGAAAGCCTCCCCGCCCCCACTGTTTTATTTATCACATTGGCTGGAATAGAAAAGTTCCTTATCTGAGTCACAATAGTTAGCAAACTGATAAACTGCTATCTCTCAGTCTTAATTCCAAATCTGAAATATGGAGTTGGCAACTACAGTTCTACAAATTATTTTTAACATTCCAGAGTGCTGTGTTGAGGCTTAATATGAATTGATTTACTGAAGATCATTTTTTCAGATTATAGTAGTAAAATGATTAAGAAAATACAATAGAATCAATTAACATTTTTAAAGACATTAAATTAATCAGGTTAAAGTACAGTCAAACCTCACATAAAGAGCGCCTCGCTTAAAGAGTAATTCGCTGAAAGAGCAGAATTTTCTCTGAATGTTCGCTTTGCTTAACAAATAAACCCAAACAAAAACTCGCTTAACAAATAAATTGTGGTTTGCAATACCCCCACAATTGGTCATTTACAGTGGTGTTTCGCTTAAAGAGCAAACTCGCTTAAAGAGCAATCCTGTGGAACGCATTATGCTCTTTAAGCGAGGTACAACTGTACAGTACTGTATTAGCTTTAGTCAGTGGTAAAAGGACAAAGCTATTGTTCTGTACAGTATTTTGGCAACATCATGGGAAGACAAGATTTACTGGAGACAATTCTGTTGGAGAAAACTGAAGGCCAGATGAAAACAGAAAGACCAAACATGAGAAAAGGAGACCACAGCTTTATGTTTACAACAGCTCAGCAAGACTTCTAAAGACAGGAGGTTTGGGAGTCACTAATGCCATATGACCACAGAAACGTCTGCAGACACAAACAATGCTGGCTGTTGGACTGTAAAAGAAGATGAGCACTGGACCCTAGAGTTGGAGACATCTGACTTTTGAGCAATGGCAACCTTTACCTTTAATTCATACGATCATCATAAATGAGAAGTGTCTTGATGGCACATAACAACAAAGACGAAACCCATATGCTCCTGATTCTAGTGGAGAGATCAGTCCACATTAAGGACATGATCAAGTGAACCTTCCTAGTCCATGGTATAGTAGGTAGAACCTCCCCCTCAAAGGTAGTGCCCAGGACCAATAGCTCATGGCCAATGGCTCTTTGGACGAAGGTAGTCTCTTCCAGATAACACTACACTAGTACCTTGGATAACGTTAAGACTTGGTTTCACATAAAAGGAGCCTCCCTGGGCCAGGGGAAGCTCGAAGACGACGACGCGAGACGACGACGCCGTCGCCCTCCCCCGGCCCCCGTCACCGGCCGGGAGGTGGATAAAAGGTGGATAAAAGGAGCCTCCCTGGGCCAGGGGAAGCTCGAAGACGACGACGCGAGACGACGACGCCGTCGTCGCCGCCCCCGGCTCCCGTCACCGGCCGGGAGGTGGATAAAAGGAGCCTCCCTGGGCCAGGGGAGGCTCGAAGACGCCGCCGCAAGACGACAACACCGTCGCCCCCCCGGCCCCCGTCAACGGCCGGGAGGTGGATAAAAGGAGCCTCCCTGGGCCAGGGGAAGCTCGAAGACGCCGCCGCGAGACGCCGCCGCGAGACGACGACGCCGTCGCCCCCCCAATGTTTTGTTGGACCTTGTTGGACTCTTCCTCGACCAGCCGGCTTCGAAGGGAGAGAACCTGGGGGTCTTGGGTGGCGATAGAGGACTCTGGGGAGGGGTCTTTGGTGGGATATTGTTTATTGTCTTTTGTTATATTGTTCTTTGTTTACTATGGAAGCCGCCTAGAGTCAGGTTAGCCTGAGCGAGGCGGGGTATAAATTTAAAGAATAAATAAATATATAAATTATCCGGTTTTTAACGTTGTGCGATGCATTGATCCCACAATGTTAAAAAAAGGCGGTTCAACCCCCAACCCAAAGGCAAAAGCTCGCCCTGCCTCCCCTGCTGAAACAACAGGGTGGGCAGGACGGATCCCTTGCTATTAGCCTTTGCCTTTGGCCAGAGAAATGCAAACCCAGCAGCAAGTGATCTCAAAGTTATCTTAACGTTGTATAATGCAAATGTTTGCCTCAAATTTCCCAAAGTTATCCGATTTTAATATTATCCAATTTTAGCGTTATCCAAGGCAAACATTATCCGAGGTACCCAGTGGTGGGTTGTCAAATTTTTTGCTACCCCACCGTGACATCATTACATCATGGGGGTAGCCGACGTCATGATGTCATGGGCGGAGCAAAAAAATAAAATAAAAATGGCTATGCATGCGTCAAACCTCTGTTTGACGCATACGCAGTTCTATTTTTTCAGTGCGCATGTGTCAAACCTCTATTTGATGCATGCGCACTAAAAAATAGAACTGCACATGCATCAAATGGAGGTTTGGCGCATGCGCAGTTCCAGGCAGCCATTTTGGCTGCCCTGAAATACATTTCTGGAGGGGGGACAGAGAGGCGACCAAACCGGTTGCCCGGGGGTTTACCATCACCCCGGCAACCGCCTCCTGATGGGTGCTACCGGTTCAGGCGAACCAGTCCAAACCAGTAACATCCCATCACTGGAGGTACCATGGTATTACTCTTTTCTTATTCATGAGATTTTTTTTCCAACATGAATACAGCACTCTGTCAGTGTAAATCCACAAATTCTTATGCACAAAACTGGCAGACATGACAGTACAAGGTTGAATTTCTTTAGTTCTAAGGGTCAAAAGATGAATTTGCCATGATCAAACATGACTTTCCTTTTAATAAATGCAATTGGGAAGAAAGCACTGTCTTAGTTTTTAGTGTGGAGAACAACAGGGGTTCTTTTTGGCTGCGTGCAGCACTCCCATTGGGCAAGCCGGGAAATTATTGAATTGCTTTTGAAGTAGCTTCTGAGATTCAGCAGAACAGCTCTCTTCCTCCATCTTCCCAGCTCAGAGGCAAAAAGTATGGGGCAGAAATTCTGTCAGTTTGCCTTAAGTATTGAATAAAGAATGCTTGTACAGTATATAATTTAAAGGTGCAGACCTTCCCCCCACTAGTTGTAGCTAGCACAGATCTTGGGTGGCTATCATGGCCACTCACAAAATTCTAGATGGCTAGTAAGGTCATAATCAACAATTTCTTCCTTATTTACTAGAATCTGTTTTTAAAGGGAAAATTATTTGGATGAAATGAAAATACTGTAATGTTATCTCATACCATCGATTTGGAACACTTCATTTTCATTCAATGTTTGTGTTTTTGCTTTCAAAATAAAATTACATTCTAAATGAATACAACCATATCATGAATATTTTGTATGTAAAATAGTCAATTTCATTACTGAATCTCCTGTTATATACATTTGGGGGGTTGTTGCTAAAAGAAAAAGGACTGTGGTGGCATAATGGTTAAGCCACTGAACTTAATGACTGGAAGTTCGGCAGATCAGCAGTTCGAGACCCGAGTACTGAATGATGGAATTAGCTCCCATCTCTGTTCCAGCTCCTGTCAACCTGGTAGTTTGAAAGCAAGAAATAGCAAGTAGATAAATAGGTACTGCTTAGGTGGGAATGATAAGAGCATTCCATGTGCTCCAGTGTCTAGTCATGTCTGTAAATTTTTGGCAGTAAATGGAGATGAGCACCTTGCTTTAGAGTCAAACACAACTGGCTTTTGAGCAAGGATGACCTTTACCTTTACCTTTACCTTTTATGTATCAAAATATGGTTTTTAGCATTTCATTACAATTTCCAGAAAATAACTGGTAGTCTTTATTGTTTTTCTTTTCCAAGATGTTCTAATGAAAAACCATAGTGTTAAATTTAATAATTTGGAGTGGTAAAAATGTCAATAGAAACATAGTGATTAGAGGAAAAAGTATCAGATACTGTACTCCTAAATAGTTTGGGTATTCAAAGTGTTTGAAAGGAAGTTTTTCACCTGTCTTTTGAATTTCCATCTAAATACTATGTGAATTCTGTAACTATTAAGATCACATTTGCAGCCCACGTTTCCTTTCCATTTTTAAAATCCACTGCTTCTGTTTTTTGTTTCACAAAAAGGTCACTTATTAGCATCTATGATGAAATGCTTGTGCATGTCATCACCATGAATATACATTACTGTACTTAAGTTCTACAGCTTCTATACAAGAGCCCCAAAGTGAACAAGTAAAACAATAAATGCCACTGGTTGAATAGAATTTACCCTCAACAAGACTGCAACTCAATCTTTTACAGATAATTTTTCAGGTTATATTTTAAATTCAGTTGAGTTTATTCTCGTGGGACTCTGACTTGTCTCAGATCATGTGTTAGGCAGGGTAACTGTGTTTTCCTCTCTCTTATATTAAACCAAGGACAAGTGCTAAGAACCTGATCCTAGGAGTATTCCTTCCAAAAGAAAAAAAAGACTATAATTCAGTAAACCATTACAAATGGTTTATTTCAGGGGTTCTCAAGGTTTTCGTACCACCCAATAGATGCGACTGGCCAAAGAATGGACTATCGTGTCCTTAAACACCATTCATTAAAGATGTAATCAACAGGGCTTTCTGGGAGCAATCCAGAAACACAAATCTGCACACCTTTATCACTCAGCCTCTACCACTGTCACCTGAGAGGACCATCTTATTTCACCTAATGCTAGGGCTTCTCCAGCATAGAGAGAATAACAATGAAGCCAGCCTGAAGGATCTCTGCTTGTGAAGCTGTATCTCTGCCCTGATTTCCCTCTGTGGCAGCAGGCACATGTTAGCAGAGTCAGCAGCAGATAAATGCCTGTCTACACTGAACCTACCAGTGGAGGCTCTGTTGGGTTTACTTACGTCACTTGAAAGAAGGAAGAGCTAAATGACATTTAACCTGCTTCCCCCATCTACACAGCTGATCAGGCTTCTGCATCTTGACTTTTTTTTTAACCATATGTAAATAATAGCCATTTCGATGCATTTTTAGATCTATGTAATGCGTCAACATGGATCTAAATAATGCAACAAAATAGCAATCATTAACATTTTAAAAGCACAGCTGCAGCAACCTAATTGGCAGCACAAGGCAGTTGCAGCTCCTTCCCAGCTGATTAACTACAGCAGGGGTGACCAAACTTTTGGGGCTGCGGGCTGGTCATGTGGTTCCTCCCACCAGAAGCGGAAGTAAAACGTGTTTACAACAGCCATGGGGTGTATTTACAGCAGTGTTCTGCACATGCGCAGGCATGTTTTACTTTTGCTTCCAAGAGTGGCAAGGGTGGCAAGGGCTGGTTGAATTGGCATTGTGGGCCGGATCTGGCCCATGGGTCATAGTTTGGGCACCCCTGAACTAAAGCACTAATGCTGATCTGCTGGGAAGCGGCTGCTTTAGCTAAGCTGCCACCAATTCAGCTACAGCAGCTGATTAGGGGCAGTGTGAGTGTAGCTGCCATTTCCCAGCTGATCGGGGATGGTTTAGTGGCTGATAAGCTGGGAAGCAGCAGCTACAGCCACACTGTTGACAATCAGGCTGCTGCAGCAGATTGATAACAATATGGCTATAGCACGTTGTGTCTAAAGTGAGCGCACATGCTGGGAACAGGTTATACTACAGTGCAACATTTTGGACAGTGATGGCGAACCTTTTAGAGACTGAGTGCCCAAACTGCAACCCAAACCCCACCCTGCTGGGAGGAGGGAGAAAACTCCCATTAGGTTGTTGGGCAGAGGGGAGGGGTGAACTCTGTGCTGGGGGAGAGAAAAAGCACTCCCATTGGGTTGTTGGGCAGAGGGGTGGGGTGAACTCTGTGCTGGGGGAGAGAGAAAGCACTCCCATTGGGTTGTTGGGCAGAGGGGTGGGGTGAACTCTGTGCTAGGGGAGGGAGAAAGCACTCCCATTGGGTTGTTCGGCAGATGGGGTGGGTTAACTCTGTGCTGGCAGGAGGAAACACTCCCATTGGGCTGCTGGACAGAGGGGCAAGGTGAATATTCTGCTGGGGTGATGGCGCACATGCCCACAGAGAGGGTTCTGAATGTCGCTTCTGGCATGCATGCCATAGGCTCACCACCACTAATTTAGCAGAACCATTCAAAGTGTGGCAGGTTGGGGCTAATTGGCCTGCACCAGCACACAATTCATGTGCAAGCAACTGGAACAGCCCACCTCAAACCATCCCAAAGAGCAGACTATAGGCCCAAGATAGAAAAGATAATAGGAATCCTAGTCCTGGCTAATTAAGGTATAGATGCAAGGACCCATGGGAGCTGCTGACCTCTGAAGAATCAAGACAAAATCTGTCCTTTGTTCTCTCACAAGGAACATCATTAAGAATCAAACTGACATCAGGAACCCAAAGTATCAATCTATTTGAAAGAAGATCAATTCAGATCATAGCCATGACTCAGTCTAGGATACCTGAGGAGATGCTTCCTTCTGGCTTTTCTTCAGTACCCATTTACTTCCAAAAGCATAAACCAATCACCAGGCACAGGAACTTTGGCTGTGCACTGGGGGACATAAGTAGAATCAAAACATTTCCTGATGCTGTGCAACATCAAAGTGCAAAATGCATATTTCATATTCTTAAGAATTCTACAGTCACATTGCTGACTTATTACACACCACAGAAGAATATTTGATCATCCTTGCACCTTTTGGAGCATCTATGTGATCTCTAACTTGTTATCTTTAAATTCCCTGGATATCTGATCTGAGATTATTTCAAAGGGCAAGCGTCACTGTAGCCTAAAATACACATTTGCTATAATCCAGGGGAAAGGTTTTTACTGGGGTTTGTGACCAAAGAAATATGAAACTACTTAAAACTTATGCACTCTTTTTTAGCACAATGCAACTCCCTGCATTTAAACAGAACACATCTAAGTGCAACTACTCACCTCTGTGGCTGGCCGTGATAAGAGAACCCCTTCCTTTTCTGCAGTGCTTCCTTGTCCATCAGGGAGCTGGGAAATAGTGGCAACAGCAGTGACAGTAGTCATCAACAGGAGGGTGGTTGTTCCCTCATATCCTATACTGTATGTGGGTTTCCTATATGTTAAGTTATTTGTAACAGCAGCACAGCAACATGGGGCAAGATTTAGGCCATTGTTTGGATGCGAGTCTTCCAATTCACCCCCTTTTAATCTAGCTAATAAACACATTTGGACTAGATACTTGAGAGAAAGAAAATATAATTTACTCACAAAGTGAGATCAGAAGATACATATGCTGAGGAGCCTTGATGAAGATGGTTTTGAAAGAAGTAGTCTTTCTTCCAGCCATGTGGCCTGGAAGATGGAGGAGTTCAAACAAAGAGACCTCTTTCTTCTTCCAAGGCAGAAAGCAAGAGAGAGAAGGCCAGAGCAAATCAAATAGAGTCAGGTGATCCCTGAGTCAGGAAAAGAACCTTTCGAATTGTAATTACTGTACAGGCAAACAAGGCAAAACAACTTCGGTTAGGTCAGGCTAGTCTTTTCTGTCTCTCTGGTTACTGCATGCTGGGGTTGCACTAGAATATTCAACACTATAAACATCTGGTTGGCTTCTGTTGAAACAACATTGAATCATAGAATAACTGAGTTGGAAGGGACCTATGAGGCCATTGAATCCAATGCCCTGCTCAGTGCAGGAATCTAAATCAAAGCAGACCTGAGACATGGTTGTCCAGTTTTTCCTTGATACCCACCACTGTCCCCATTATTGCTGCTTCTGCCATCACATTCTACAGCTAGTGCCATCCAGCTGCCTCCTGGACAAGGAAGTGCTGCAGAGGAGGAAGAGCAGTCATGCCCCAACCAAACAGAGAGAAAGCCCTACTGTGGCTTAAAACAGTTCACATTGTGTGCCATTTCAAAACATAGTAGGGCTTGCATCATATGAAGTGACAGAAGTCACTTGAAATTCCACTCAGTTTATTCCTAGTACTGTATAATAAACAAAAAATAAAAGTAAAAACAAACAAAAAATTAAAGATGACTGAAATGTTGTGACACCTTAAACCAGGGATTCTCAACCTGCAACTTGTGAACTGGATGTGGCCCATGGCACCATTTCGGGGGGGCACCTCCCGCATCACACCAGGAAGTGCTATGTGGTGGAGGAAGGGCAAAATGGACGTCCAGCCCCCAAAGCTGTCTGAGGGAGCATGACCTGGCCCCTGGCTTTAAAAGGTTGAGAACTGCCTTAAAGATTAACAGTTATAAAATGAAATACCTGGGAGCATTGAGAACTTATTTGAAATAGGGTTGCTGCTAGGAAGGGTCTATTAATTTTTTTTCTTGGAATATTCTCTTTTCTAAGTAACCCGAAGAATAGTAAGTGGATTGTAGGAATGATTATTCCTGTGATAGACTTCATGTAAACGAAATTGTGTTTCAGAACTTTGGAGAATATCCATCTGTCTAAACACAAAGTGTGGAAAAATTATCTTTTTGAGTTACAACTCCCATGCTGACTTAGAGATTCTGAGATTCCTAGCAAAGCTATTGGGAGATTCTGAGAAATGCATTTCAAAACTATGGTGCCCTTCTGGGAAATGTAGCCGAAAAATCAAGCCTGAAGCCTTTTTTCAAATGCTGATCTACAGGCATATATCTTTGGATATCTATTTTTGTAAATATAAAGCATTTTTACTACACTGAAATACCATCTTCTTTCTTTAAAAACAATTATTCTAATATTACTAGAGGTTGAAGAAAGAATACATTCCAAATCTGTGTCCCTGTTTTCTTCACATCTTTTACCTATTTCATTATGTGTGAGGATTGTCTATCCCAATTGGTAGACCCTGTGGTGTAGCACATTAAAGAAGATGCACATTTTCTATTGACTCCAGTCAGGAATGCATGATGACTAGTTTCTTCATTCATGAGAGGAAAGCTACAAGTCAGTAGCTACTAGTCATTATGACTACTGTATATATATTCTCTCGAGTTCAAAGTTCTCCAGACCATTAGTGGAAGGATACTTGTTCCTTCAAATCCTATACAGTATATGAGTTGCCCAATTTTCTCTTGAATTCCTCCAGCACCGAAACACTCACCACCTCCAAAATTAATTGATTCCATCGTTGTACTGCTCTAACAGTTAATATGGTTTTCCTAATATTCAGCCTAGATCTGCCTCCCTGTAATTTGAACCCATGATTGCATGTCCTGTACAGTATTCTGGGATGATTAGAACAGATACTGCCCCTCCTCTTCTTTGACTATCTTTCAGCATGCTGGATAGAAGGGTCATTGGTCTGATTCAGGAAAGCTCTTCATATCGTTTAGGTTTGCCTGTGTTTTTTAAAAAAATCCTGTTATAGAAAAAGTAATAATAATAAAAGGAGCCAGTTTGCTATAGTGAACAGAATTTTGGAGTAGGGTTCAGTAAACATGGGTTCAAACTTTTGCTCATCAATGGAAATCATTAGGTAACCATGGTAATTCACTCCTTGAACATATGATATACTGTACCTTGAAAAGCCTAGGAGGTTTGTGAATCATCAGAAGTTACTTGCTAGCACATAACATACCAGACTGATGAAACACCTAAATCAGGAGTTCTCAGCCTTTTAAAGCCGGGGGACGGGTCACGCTCTCTCAGACAGCGATGGTCATTTTGCTTTTCCTCCACCACATAGCACTTCCTGGTGTGGTGGAGGCAGTGGGGAGGCCACATGAAATGGTGCTGTGGGGCACATCTGGCCCATGGGCCACAGGCTGAGAATACTTGAGTTAACCAATTTTTTTCTCTATTTATTATTTACAAACAATATTGAACCCTAATATGAGTCATTTGAGCACTGTTTGTGGCCTCAATTTGATTGTCATCCATATTACTTTCTCTAAAGTACAACCACTCAACATGTGACCTTTCAAATTTTGGATTTTTGGCTCAGCTATACTAGCACAACAATATTGCTTCTTAATAAAACTGGAGATCATATTCATTTTGACTGCCCTTTATTGGCTGACCTATAAACCATGATTGATACAGCTCTTGCTTTTCATTGTTCCACATATCTGTAATTTGATCAAGTTCTTCTTGCCTGGCAACTAAGATTCACATTACAGTATTTGTAAGTAAAATCCTATTTCTGAAGAAATACTATTTTGAACATTGGTATTCCAGTAAGCCATGTCAAATCCAATTCTCTTCTTTATTTTTTATCCTGATTGGATAGCTTAGTAAAATAGGTATGTGTCTGTGGAGCCACAGGTTGGGAGTTCGGTTTCCCACTGTGCATATAAGAAGAGGCAGCCTGGGTGGCCTTTGACAAGCTGCACAGAGCTAGCATACCTCTAGAACAGGGGTCCTCAAACTTTTTAAGCTGGGTGCCAGTACATGGTCCCTCAGACTGTTGAGGGGCCAGTCTCCGCCGCTGTCTCCACTTCCACCATTGCCTCTGCAGCCACTTCCACACTGCTGCTGCCTCAGTCCTTGTCCCTTCTGTTTGGCTTGGCTTGGCGTGTCCCTGCCAGCTCTCCATAGCAGGGTTGGTGTTGTAAGGAGCTGCTGTGCACACACCTGCCTCGCTCGCCCAGCCTTTCAGGCAGCAGCTCCTTACAACATCTGCCTTGCTATAGAGCACTGGCAAGGACATGCCAAGCAGAGGGGACAAGTATTGAGGTGGCGGTGGTGATAGCGGTGGTGGCAGAAGTGGCAGAAGTGGAATTGGTGGCAGCGGAGGTGGCAGTGGTGAGAGGAGCAGCGGAAGCAGCAGCAGAAGTGCCCACAGCAAGGGTGAGAGCCAGATTTTTGATGCTGCAGACCGTACTTTGAGGACCCCTGCTCTAGAAGAAGGACTAACAACTTGTGAATGCTTGCTACTTAGGAAACCCCTGGAAGTGGTCTACATAAGTCAGAATTGACTTGACAGCACACAATAATAATAATACCAATTGTTGTTGTTGTTGTTATATAGAACAGAGGTGCCTAAACTACAGCACGCACACTGGATCTGGCCCATGGTGCCAATTAATCCAGCCCACACTGGCCTCACCACTCCTGGAAGCAGAAGTAAAACATGCATGCACATGCACAGAATGCACATGCACATGCACAGAACACTGCTTTAAATGACCCACAGCCACAGGCCATTTATGGAAGCATTCTGCGCATGCACGTTTTACTTCCGCTTCCAGGTGGGAGAAACCACCTGACCTGTATGCTCGACTACATGACTGGCCCACAGCCCAAAAAGTTTGGGCACCTCTGTTATAGAGTGACAAGTTATGGCATTTCTTTTATGATCCAATGTTTCAATATCAGTAAAATATGCACAGCAACATCTCTTTGTTCCTGACATGCAACCCAGGTCTAAGAGGGCATCTTTCACAAATGCATTTGGTTTTCTCATACACCCCCCAAAAAATTAATGAATTTGCACTTTTGGAGAGATATTAGTCCATCACATTTCTTGTGGAGGCTGCCATACTCTTTGTATTCTCAATGGGTGATCTATGAGCTGCCTCTCTGCAACCTCTCTTCAGATATTCATTTGTAATTTAGAACCACACCTGAAAGTATGTACTGTACTTATTTTGACTCTTTTTTCTTCATAAACTAATGCAGAATTAAAATAGATCTCTCCTTTAATCTCAACCCTCTTTTATTTATATTTTATTTTATTTTATTTTGACTTATTTAACCACCCCATCCCCAAGGCGACTCCGGGCTGTTTGCATTGCAGGAAACAACACTAACATAAAACACTCCGACACACGATACACATAAATAAAACATCATAAAACTCTAAAATTTAAAAATCTTAAAATCTCAAGTGTAAAAAATCTAAAATCCAGATGGCAGAATTGACCGATAATTATATGAGCCAGCGGGGGGGGGGGGGGGCAGCAGCAGCACCCCATACCCGCCGGGCCAACCATGTATTTAAAACTCTTCTAAAGGCCAGCAATTGTGGTTGGAGGCAGTGGTCAGTCAGCAGGAGGTTACAAAGGGCCAGAGAAGATACCGAAAAGGCCCTTCATCTAGTGCTGGAGAAGTGAGCCTCTCCAGCCATTGGTACCCACAGAGAGCCCCTCCGGTGTCCTCTAGTGGGTTGGGCAGATGTTTTTGGGGTGACCGGCCTTTTAAGTAATCTGTCCCACTACCATGTAGGCAGTGGTGGACTCAAAAAATTTTTTACTACCACACTGTGGTTGTGGCATGGTGGATGTGGCCTAGGAGAAAATCCCTGCGTTGCACCCGAATAAGGACTACTTTATTTCAAAGCTTGGATGAGCAGGGCCAGCCAGAATTTCTGCTACTGGTTCTGGCAAACTGGTGTGAACCTGCTGATGCCCACCATTGCATGTAGGGCTTTAAAGGTCAAAACCAGCTCATCTCTGAATATAGCCAAACAGGCAGTGGACTTGATCCACAAAAGCTCACATTAAAATACAGCAGTTAGTCTTTAAGGTACACAATGTTGTTGTCTTTTTGTTTTGTTTACTCTCTGATATGCTTGCACAGAATAAAACTTTTTAAATGGCAGCTGTGTTAGTCTGTGTTTCAAGCATATCATAGTAAACAAAACAAAAAGAACCTCCCTTAGCTTGCTCCAGAGCCTCTCCCCTCTACACACGTACACACACATACACGTACACACACACTCCATCCCTCTCAACACCCACACAAAAGTCACTTACCCTGGGGAGCACGCAGCAGGAGGCTTGTGCAGCTGTTTTTTCTCCTCCTCCTCCCAGCACCTGGGAGAGCACCTGGGCCACAGAGTCAGCAGTGTTGCCATGCTGGGCCCACCCACACTTTCTCCTCCTCCTCCCAGGATGGTGTGCATGCAGTATGGCGTGCATCATGCATGTGCATGGCATGCAGCATGATGCACAGGGGAAGTGGGACCCCAGGGAGGTGGCCACACCAAGGCCAGGCTGCAGCCCCCGGGCCATCAACTCCACTCGCCACCCGGACTTGGAAGTGGAGGAGGAGGTGGGCAGGGCGGGTCAGGGAAGTGGGCGTGGCCACCCAATTTTACTACCATCTCACCCAAAAGGCCCCCAATTTTGCCACCCCCTACTCGAAGGCCAGCCAATGTTACCACCACCAGCCTGCCCACCACTGTACCTATCAATCAAACTGCTCAGTTGGCAGGAGCTGAGACAGAGGACGGGAGTTCATTTCATTATGTAGCACTCACATCTCAAACTACTGACCTGCTGACCTTCCAATAATACACATATTTCACAAAAGTTGAAACCATAAGACAAAGAAAATCTTATCATTCCATCCAATTAGCTGACGCAAGTACTGGTGGAGTGTACAGAATTTTCTTGTGCATCTTTGCACTGTGCAAGCTGGATGATGACTGCTGATTTGGGAGCAACTTTTGGCTCTCAAAGGCCCCTCCTCTTTCCAAGGCTCCCAGTGCCTTCCTCAGGGAAAAGGGAGCTCTTGGAAGCCTCACAACCTGAAAAGGTGGGAGGATAGGGAACATTCAATTAATTTAAATATTACTGGCACTAGATAATGATAGCAGCTGACTTGCATGACATGCAATTATCCCAGTAAGATTCAGGTCATTGACTAATTGAGGAATTGCCTTTTGATTTCATCTTTACTCCAGTGAAATAACCCTAAATAATCATTCTTTGTTATCAATGTATATAAAATGAGGTACTGTACTTTCTTTTCATCGTCCACAGATCAGTAATCGTAATCCCAAAATCACACATAAATTTCCTTTCTGCTTTATGCAATCTACTGCTCACTGATAGAGGGACTCTGTAAATGAACTACAGTGCTTCTTTAATCTACGTTTGAAGATTGGTTTCCTGCATAAGAGAAGCAGGTCATTTGGGTTGAACATTTGCTAATGTAGCATTGAAAAGTCTAATTTGAATTGTGACCAAGATGTCTTTCCCTCTTTCTTGAAAGACTAATGTCCTTAGTTCCAGCTTGACACCTTATCTCCCAGATATAAAATACATAGGAAACAGTGATTAATGCGCTCTGCTGATCCTTCCTGCAAAGTGTTGTAAGCAGATGATGGTGGAGGTGCTAAACAGAAATCAATAGAGACAAGGTGACTATTCTGCAATGAATCCTGAGTAAGCAACCAAGCTGAATGCAAATCTTTCATCTGGATTGGTACGTGGTATCTCTGGCTACAGTGGAGACAAGTGAAATCGAGCTGTTACACCGAAGCCTCCCCTCGGCATGTTGCTAGAATTGAATTGTACAATAAATAGTATTGCTACATTTACTGCATCTTTAAAGCGCTTGCTATAGATAAAAGAGAATTTATATAAGGGAGCACAATGTGTGGGCCATCACTCAGGATCAGAGCAATTACTTTGAGAGCAGAAGGTTGGAGGCTCTGCTCCTAACATCTCCAAGCTAAGGCACTGCAAGTTAAGTCAGCTGTCTAGATTTTTGGTTCATGAAAAAGATCATAGTGGACTAGCAGCCTAACTATCTGACTCAGTAAATGTTCATTTCAGAGCTCGGACAAATTATGTTTTTGGTCTACAGTTTCCAAAATTTCACAGGTAACATAGCCAGTGGTCTCTCCCTAAGATCATTTCTAAATTCTGGCATATCAGAAAACAAAAACAAAAATAAAAACACTGCAGCACTTTAAAGACTAACTGCTATATTTTTACTGTAAGGTTTCGTGGATCAAGTCCACTTCTTCAGACAAAGGAGTAAAATTTCCAGGCATGGTTTACATACACCAGATGCAGGAGTCAAGATGTCACAAGGCAAATGGATCACAAAGCAATGAGGTAAAGAATAATCAGGCAGAATGAAAAACATTTTTTTAATAAATTCTGGTTATTAAATTGGAAGAGATTTCTTTTGCAATTCAGATTTTTTTTTTATCATGTCAGAAGCACACAAAGGTGCTTTCTGGGTTGAAAGATTTTTTGCTGGAGGAACTCTGCTCAGAGGACGCTTGAATGAGGCTAATTCAGACCTAATAGACTGTATCAGTTACAATAACAAAAATCTCTCTCTCGCATGTCCACATGCTCATACCAACCTTCATCAAAGCTTTTAGGGCAGTTTCCAAACATAAACCAAAATTATATTTATTGTTTGTTTGTTGTTAATTTCTTACATTTCTACTCCTGCCTTTCCATTAAAAGACAGCATTGAAGGTGGCTTACACATTTATTTTTTAAAAAAGTTAAAACAGACAACATTTAGCTATACATTACAATCATATAACTGTAATACCATTGAAACTGAGTAAATACATTTAAAACAGTGAAAATCAACAAGGGAACACTGTGGCAGATATTGATTGAACCCACACTCCATTTTCAAAACAGAGTAATGGACAGAGGTGCTATTAGCCAGCTTGTGATATTAGGACTTGTATCTATTTTACATTAGCAGAAGGGGTTCCTAACATGGGCCCCACACCCCACAGAGGCACTTCAATTCCCAGAAGTCAGTACATTGGCTTATCAGTGCTTTGGTGAATTGACTTAGGTTTCTGGGAACTGAAGTCCAAAAACCAAAGGTTGGGAAATACTGGGTTATACTGATGCTGGAATCAGTAAAAAGTTGGACAAAGACCAAGAAAATCAAAACTGATTCTTGCCAAGATGAAGGTTGTGTAGATGTATTCATCTGTTCAGCGAGATACTGTTCTGGATGGAGTTATTTTTCAAGACACAACAGCCAGTATACCATTGCCTAAAGGAGGAGCAAAAGGGTCAGTCACATAATCATCCTCCTGAAATTGGCAGGCACCTGGCCACAGTCCATTCTTGGCACTGTATCTGAGACTGGTCACACAACAAGTTGTATGATAGGCAGCCTGCTGGAACAAGCAGGGAAACCTATGTAATTGACCTTCTACAATGCATTTAGGCAATAAGATACTGGACATTGACCTTATCTTGATCGTAATGAATTTCCAAGAGTGGTCCAATATGCAAATGATCCATGTGATTCTGACATTTTCCAAATTAGTCCAGATCATCTTGATGTGGTTCAGGCTTTTGGGTTCATTTAGACCCAAAATAGCAGAATATTTTGTGTTCACTTACCAAATCCAATTTAAAATATAACTTAGCATCAGAAACAGTCTCATCCATCAGACTATACAGTACGTTTTAATGTCTTAGCACATTGAATGTTGAAGCACTTATGAATTTTAGCATGCTTTTGTTATTTTTCCACCAGCAACTAACCTTTTTGGCAGCGCAAGATTTGGAGTCCTACTACCACATCTTTGTAGTTGCAGTGCCATCTGAAATTAAGTTCTGAAATTATGCACTGATACCATTGGTGGGCACCAAAAACTTTTACTACCACACTGTGGGCGTGGTATGGTGGGCGTGGCCAGGGGAAAGCCCTGTGTTGCACCCAAATTAGGACTACTTTATTTCAAAACATAGATTGGTGGAGCCAACCAGAATTTCTGCTACCGGTTCTGGTGAACTGGTGCAAATCTGCTGATGCCCACCACTGATAACCACCCTCATACTAGTATTCCCCCCAAGCATAGAACCATGAGTAAATGCTGTTACATCACTCTCAACAAATGCACCCAAGGATATGCTGCAAAAAATAACTTCTGAGTTCTGTCTGAGTGGGGAAAACTCCTCTCTCTCCATGAAACTTTACTAGGTACCATTTATTTATTTATTTTAACCTACCTTTATACCACTCTGCCACTAATAGTGTGCACAGACACGCACAGATAAGTAAAAATGTAATTACCCATTAGTCAACTAAAATACTACACTGCTATTCTGAGGATGAATCTGTACTTTTCAATTCAGAAGATGAAAGATGGAATATAACCTAATTAATAAATACTGTAAAGTTATCGTATGACACAGAACTGGGCGCTAGGAATGAAGATCAGAAGAAGAGATGAATTAAAATTCATCTTCTCTTGATGCTGATCCCAAACACATTTTGAACACTCGAAGCCAATCCGATTACATGGCCTGACATGCCTGAGATGTTATACAAAGGTCTTTCAAAAAAGCATGTGGTACAGGAAAATAAGGCTCTTATTTTACTTTGGTGGACATATAAAAATCAATAAATATAGCTTGTGTTCATGTCTCCAAAAACTCTGTAGATTGCTGTATGTATGAAATGAGTGACGATGACTACAAGCTTTGCAAAAGATGGAGCAGTGTGACTTGAGGTAAGATCATGAATGCCCCTTATTTTATCATTCATTAATGTTCAATGGATAGGATGTGATAACTGACTTGCCTGTTCTTCCCTGGAGAGTGCTTTTTCTATATGGCTTTTTAAAAGGCCAGGATATTTACGAACTGCCATGTCCCAGTCTAGTATATTTGCAAAAACAGAGCCTATTGTGTTCATTGGAACTTGTAAGCAAAAGTCATTTTTTGTCTTTTTTTCTAGTTTATTGTGATTTTAATTATCTATTTATAATGTATTATTTAGATTTTATTCTCTAATAATTATTTTATTGTCTATAACAATAAACCATATGGGAGGGAAATTCAAAGGAAAATACCTGGAAAATATGTTCACAATTAGATAAAATATCCCTTAATTTAGTTATTACTTTTTTTAAAAGGTCAACAAGTTTATTTATAAAAACCTGTTATGTCATATATGTATATTTGATTCATTTATCACACATGGGAAAAGGGGGACAAAAACTGAAAATATACTAATAGGGCAAAATGACCCCAGAAAGACATCTCCCAAGGACTGCATTTATTACACTACGCAACATAAAATTTGCTACTGGGTAAAAATAACGTGATTTTTATGTAATAGGGTGCGCTGATTCCGATTTTGTAATCAGAAATGTTGTAGGACGTCTGTGTTTAAAGTTATAGCTGAAAGTCATATTATTATTATTATTTCAATTTTTATATCGCCCTACTCGGTTGGACCGACTCAGGGCAGTTCACAAGCACAGATAAAACAGCAAGTTCATAGACACAACATGTAAATATCAAAAACAATCAATATCAATACCACAAAACATCGCAACATCATTACAGCATCAAATAGGCAAATAGGCATCAATTTCAAGCAACAATCAAAAATTACAAAACTCATCAAGTTTACACAAGACTTTAAAAAAACTAAGCAAAAAACTACTAAATCCTACAACAACTGCCAAGCCTCTCTGCCTGGACGCAGGTGTTCTTAGCGGCATGAAAACTCCTGCTGCCGTTGCGGCTTTTAAGTTCCCAGCCCAGGCGGAGCCTCCAGGGACAGGTGGGAAGACTCCCAGGACTGGACGCTGAGGCAGCCTCTCTGCCTGGCCACAGGTGTTCTTAGTGGCATGAAAAGTCCTGCCGGCTTTTAAGCCCCCAGCCCAGGCGGAGCCTCCGGGGACAGGTGGGAAGAGTCCCGTGGCTGGACGCTGTGGCAGTCTCTCTTTAAAAGCTTGTGCATGGGTTAATATGTAGCTGCATCAACAAGCCGTGTTTGATGTACGATTGTGTGTGTGTGTTCGTCCATCAGTCTGATTTGGAGGTGACTAGAGAATAGTTCATGCTAGTGTGGTTCTATGTTTTATTAATCAGCAGTCGCAGTAACATGCATTTAAGTGATTTCGTATAAGACGATTTGGTAATTCGGTACATGGTGATTCAGTAAACGAAAGATGAATAGGCGCAGCTGTGTGAATTGTCTGGACTGCTTTTGCTACATTTGTGGCAAGTATACGACGTCTGACCAACGCAAGAACATGTCCAGAAAGCTACGTATAGCTTACAAACATTACTTCGGATGTGAAATCGGAGATCAAACAAAATCCTGGGCTCCTCATCTCTGTTGCACCATCTGTTACTCCGGCCTAACCCAGTGGTTAAATGGTAAGCGAAATCGAATGCCTTTTGCTATTCCCATGATTTGGCAGGAGGAGAAAGATCATCATTCGGATTGCTGTTTCTGCTTGACCATCATATCAGGGTACAGCAAGAAGAACAAGTCAAAAATTGTGTATCCGGATTGTCAGTCTGCTCTAAAGCCTGTGGCGCATGGTACAGATTACCCAGTACCAATTCCTCCTTCATCCGATGCAATGAACAATGAAGAAAGGGATAGTGAAGGTAATGACAGTGACGCTGGGGCTATGGAATACACGAATGATCCTTACAGTGACATTAAAAAGCCACATTTGATCAGCCAAGCTGAATTGGACCTGGACTGACTTAGGCTTCTGGGAATTGAAGTCCCCCTGTGGAGCATGTGCCCCATGCTGAGAACCAATGCTTTAACTGAAACATTTTGAATTTATATTCCTGTCACATGTTCTGTTTTTAAAACAAATTCATGGGACACTTGAAGGGAATTTGGTTTTAGATAATTTATGCAGATTATAAAATCCATCTTTTCTATGCACATAATTTGGATTATTATTGTTGAGTTGCACAGTTGATTCCGACCCCCTGCAACCCCATGGACTATTGCACGCCAGGCAGCACTCCTATCTTCCACCATCCTCCTCAACCCACCCAACTCTGCCCATTGCGTCTACAATACCATCTAGCCAGTGGTGGGCAGCCAAAATTTTCACTACCACACCGTGGGCTGAGCCTAGGCCATGGGTGGAGCCTACATCATGGGCAGAGCCCATGTCATGGGCGATCTAGTCATGCCTGCCATATGGCCATGTATACATCTGCAAACACAGGCAGCACTGGCTCTTTGGCTGTAAATGCAGCTGAGCACGGCACCCTACAGTAGGATATGACTGGCTTTAGAGCAAGGGAGACCTTGAACCACTTGCAGGGACAAAACCTGATGGGGGAGGGCAGGGAGGTAGGCGTGGCCACCTAATTTTGCTATTAAAAAAAACAAACACTGTCCAGAGCCCACCCAATTCCCCCCCCCTCCCAGGGGTGCAAACCTGTTGCTGCTCACCACTGCATCTAGCCATCTCATTTTCTACTGCCCCCTTCTTTTGTCCTTGAACTTTCCCAGCATCAAAGCTTTCTCAAGTGAATCCTCTCTTCTCATTTGATGTCCAAAGTACTTTAGCTTCATCTTTACTATTTGACCTTCCAAAGAGCAGTCAGGGTTGATTTCTTCTAAGATCAACCTATTTGTTCTCCTTGCTTGAGCAAAATGGTTTTTCTTTTTCTTTTTCGTACAGTCATGCAGATGCCTGGCAGCAAATAGACAGGAGCATGAAAAGGAAATAACACATCAAGTAATAACACAAGTAATAAATTAGTTTCAAAGCAAAGAGTATGACTAGAGGCACAGAATTACCTAAGAAATTAGTCCATGTTTCTTTAAGTCCAAGCCTATGCCTTGACGAGTTCTTACCTTTACATACCTAAAAGCCATCTTCCCTGCCCCAAGACTTTGGGGTTCTATTCTATCTTGCATTGGTGTTTCATATTTGGAATTACAGTTCCACAGTAAGTAACTCAATAAAACATTTTTCTACTTAATAAAGAGAAAAGTCATATTTTTGTGCATTACTATGTTTAGAAAATCATATTGATTTGATCACTAAAACACATTCAAGTTCTCAGTTTTTGTTTTTAGTTAGCAAAATACACCCTGACATTCAGTTCCATTGGATTAATATTTTATATATGGTATAACATAAAAGACATAGAATACAGTTTCTAATATAATATACAGTGCATAAAAATGAACCAGAAATACTATATTCATTATTGGTACTTTATTGTTCAGTCTCCTAGAGGCTATTTTGTTTATTCTGTTGTAAGAGAAAGAGTTTCATAAATCATCTGCTTAGGTTAGAGTGGGTTTACTTCTGTGCAAAATGCTTTAAAGCAATTAAATAAACCAAATAGTTTTTTATTTAGTATGAGTGTTGTTTGATTCTGTAATTTTTCAGGGGTGTGATATATAAATGTTGGAGAGCCAGTGTGATAGTGGGTTCACCATCACTGCAGTAGGTACAACCGGAGATACTATGGCATCATCTGCCATCTGCAGAGATTTCTTTGTCACCTCTAAGCTTCGTTGTGACTTGCAAACTATTTTGAGATTTTATATAGGCAATTAAGAGCCATTAATTTTACAAAAGACCAATTACTCATGTCTTGGCATTAATTCACCCAGCTGCCTGCATTTTAAAATTCTGCTTATGAAAGAGAGCTGGTCCAAGGAATTATTGTGATGTGCATTTGAACATCCAAATTTACAACTACTTCACTGTAGTCTCCAATGAACCAAGAAAGTCACTTGGGTGACCTTGGGCCAGTCACTTTTTCTAGCATGACCTATATTATTGGGTTGTTGTTATGGGAGTAAAAGAGATGAGTCATAAATACTATCAGAACAAAATGTAGTCTAAAGCTTGACTTACACGCATGCTATATAGGAAGTTGCCTCCCACTCTCTTAGGCTGTTCATCCATCTAATTCAGTACTAGCCAAAATTCCCATATCTGATGCTTCTCAGATGTATGTCAAACTACAAGCTCACATCAGGGTCAGCTAGGCAAGGAGAATGTGGATAGTGGTCTAACAGCTCTGGACAACACTTGGTTGAAAAGGCTTGGTCAGTGGTGGGATGTCAAAAAATTTACTACCCCACCGTGACGTCATCACAATGTGGGCGGAGCTAACATCATGATGTCATGATGTCATGGGTGGGGCCAAATAAAATAAATAATAAAATAAAAATAAGCACACAAACACCTCAGCCCACCCACCCACCCCAAACACAAACCCATCACTTACCTGTTAGTATAAGTGCCTGGGCAACACGATGTTGCAAGATGGATATGGTCATCACACCAGTTCTCTAGGATAATATGCCTTAATGTAAATGTAAAACAGCTGTACCTCCTTAAGGGTTCTCCAATTGGAACAGCAATTGGAACAGCACAGGTGTAGCTTATTGATGAAGTAACTCCAAGACTTTGTTTAAAAACCCCAAGCCAGGCCTTTTTAGGAACTGTGGTAGTACGTCAATATAGGTAAAGGTATTAAATACACATTAAAATACACACAGACACACCACATCCAAAGATGAGTCACTTACCCTGGGGAGCAGGCTATAGGGAGCTTCAGGCTAGCAGCTTCTCTTCCTCCTCCCCGCTTGGGAGGACAGCAAGGAAGCCGTGCATACGCACCAAGCACTGTAGGCGTGCATGCACACCAAGTGTTTGGTGTGCATGCGCAGTGGGGGAACCAGTGAAAAGGTAAGTCCTGAAGGTGATTCCCCCCAAAAGCTGCTACCGGTTCTCCGGGACACTGGGGAAAGTTACTACCGGTTCTGGCAAACTGGTGAGAATCTGTTACATCCCATCACTGGGCTTGGTGTATCTTAATAGGCAATGGCCTTCTTTAGGTCTCAGACAGGACTTTCCCTCTAACCTTATACAGAGTTGATAGGGCAAGGGTGACCAACTTTGGTGTCTCAGGTGTTCTTGGACTTCAATTACCAGAAGCCAAAATAAGCACTCTTGCTGATCAGGGCTTCTTGGAATTTAAGTCCAAGAACACCTGGGGCACTAAGTTTGGCCACCCCTGTGTTTAGAGATGTAATTGGTGCACCCATTGAGTGGAAGAGCAACAGATTATTAAACAAGAGTTTAAAAGAATAAATATGTAATTTAATACAAAATTAGAAAAATAGGCTGTGTTTAGATTGGATCAACAGTCATTGATATGTGGTTAAATTTATAGAGAGAGTTATATGTAGGGAAGACCTGATTCCAAAGAATGAGAGGTGGAGCTGAAAAGTGCCAAATTCCAGCCACATTAAAAGTAGATAGAGATTAAACAATAAAATAGAGATTAAATAAGTAGATAGAATAGATAGAGATTAAATAAGAAGGCTATCCTTGATAGGAACTGAAAATAAGATGAGTTCTCAAGTTCCTGATGCCTTGTGTTCCTGGATTGAGGTTTAAAAGGAGAGTGATAAACTGGTCGCAAAGGATAGTCCTATTTCTTAATGTGTCTTCAAATAGAAGGGCTGTGTCCAGTCCAAATCTAGTTAATGATAAAGAAACATCAGAAGCAGGAGTCTTAAATCTGCCTATTCACAATTAGCATCTGGACAAGACTCTTAAAAAACACATGTTCACTGTCTTCCCTAAAAAAGTACTTTGGATTTTTGTAAGCATTTATATTGACCAATGGAGACTGCAGTGGCTTAGTGGTTAAGATGCTGAACTTGATGACTGGAAGGTCAGCAGATCAGCAGTTTGAGACCTGAGTACTGCACAACGGAGTGAGCTCCTATATCTGTCCCAGCTCCTGCCAACCTAGCAGTTCAAAAGTAAGAAATTGCAAGTAAATAAATAGGTACCACTTCAGTGGCAAGGTAAACAGCATTCTGTGCACTCCAGTGTCTAGTCATGCCTGTCACATGTCCACAGAAACATCTGCAATTGCACACAGTGCTGGCTCTTTGGCTATAAACAGAAATGAGGACTGAACTCTAGAGTCGGATACGGCTGGTTTTCGAGCAAGGATGACCTTTACTTTACCTACATTGTATAATAACACACATTTTAAGAAAATGAGAGTTTGTATTTGTCCTCTTATTGGTGACACATGCCCCCTTTTTGGGTCATGGGCAAGCAGCCAACCTATTTTGGCTAGATTTTGTACAAAATAATAAAAATGAAGGCATGGAGGGAAGATTGGAGAGTGAACAAGATAACTGCTGTATTTGAAGTCAGTTTGGAAAAACTTCTTCCTAGAGGTTTCCTGCAGGTGCACAGTCCACTGTTCAGATATTGGACTGCCACTTTACCCAGTCATTTGTGTCTTCAGAGTATAGGCTATCTACTTGCCTGTTCTTAGTGATGGTGTCCTGCCACCTCTGTTTTGGTCACCCAAAGCCAACCATCGACTTTCAGGTTGTAAGCAGTTTTGGCAACAATGGAAGGACGTTTTAATACAGTGAGGTCAGCTTTCTCTCATTTCTCTGTGGTTGGTGAC
This sequence comes from Furcifer pardalis, assembly GCA_030440675.1. Taxonomy (NCBI): domain Eukaryota; kingdom Metazoa; phylum Chordata; class Lepidosauria; order Squamata; family Chamaeleonidae; genus Furcifer; species Furcifer pardalis. The sequence goes on along the minus strand of CP126893.1, from coordinate 130,693,291 downwards.
ATGTCTAGTTACTGTTAGATGCCATGATTTGTGATGTAATTGAGTAGGGAGATACCCAATATCCAACAGAGCATACACATTCCCACGGCATGGAAACAGCTCTCTACACTCATTGTTGCTGCTCAGCACTCACTGCCATACAGTGAAACAGGGCAGACAATTGTTTGGTAGATTTTAGATGGGCTGGCATTTGTGCTGTCACAAAGCACAACAGTGAGTTCACACCAATGCAATTGGGCTGTGTTCACTCTTGCTCATACATCACCACTGATGACACTATCATCTTGGAGATGGGAGCCAAGATAATAGCAGATATCTATCTACAGTACTTAAATTTCAGTTCGGAAAGACTCTTTGCCTCACCTGGGGAAATTTTTTAAAATTTGGAGCCAAAATGGGTCCCGGGTACTGCACATGCATCAAACCTTTATTTGACACATGCACAGTTCTATTTTTTTTACTGTGCATGTGTCAAATGAAAGTTTGATGCATGCGCAGTTCCCGGCAGCCATTTTGGTTGCCAGGAAAGGAAGGGCACAGGGAGTGCCTGAAGAAGCAGCAGCGGCGGTGGCCTTTTTGCGCCTGGCCCTGCCGTGCCACCAGGACGCCGTGCAGTTGCGGCGGTTTGCTGTTGCGGTGGTTTGCTGCCGCGCCGCCGCACCACCGCTTCCAAGGGTAAATGAGGGGTTTGTGTTTGGGGTGGGTGGGTGGATTTATTTGTGTTTTGGGTGGTGGGTGTATTTTTATTTAATTTTTTATTTTATTTATTTATTTATTTAATTTATTTAATTCATTTATGGGTTTGTGTTGTAGTTGTTTGGTTGGGTCAGTGGGTTGAGGTGTGTGTGTGTGTGTGTGTGTGTGTGTGTGTGTGTGTGTGTGTGTTGATTTTATTTTAATTTAATTTTATTTATTTTAATTTTTAAAAATTTTAATTTATTTTTATTTTGGCCCTGCCCACAACATCATGATGTCATGACATTGGGTCCACCCATAACGTCATGACACCCACGACGTCCGTGATGTCATGGTGTGGTAGGGAAAATTTTGACATCCCATCACTGAAAATAAGTGAAGGGGATATAGATAACTAGGGCAGGATTTGGTTACCCCCTATGATCTAATGAGACTCCAAGTCCTTCACATATCCAAAATGGAGTTTATTAGGTTTTAGACTATAGTAGAAATGTGGCTTCTTGTGCTAGCAAAAGGCCACTTGTTTGTTTTCACTCCCTGGGACCCAAATGGGAAGAAACAGACTGGGAGGCGCCATGCTTCATCAATAGGGCCAGAGTTGTTTACCCCAACTCTGGGAACTGATTGGATGTATGCTAATTACCCTGGTTCACCTGATACCTGGAGAGAGTCCAGTAAAGGGCTGGAAAGGAGTTCAAATCTGGTGGTCAACAAGGAAACACCAAAATGGAGGGAGGAAGGCCGTTCCATCAGGCCTTATCTCCAGAAGTCTTAACTATGGTAACTTAGAACAGATAGATAGTTTTTTTTAATTTAGGGGAGGATATGTCTGAAAACATTCTCTCTCTAAAAACGAATTTTGATTAGGTTATTTTTCTATGCTGAGATCTGTATCCTGATTAACCAAGAACCATGCTACAACTTCAATAAAACTATTTTCTTCAATCAACGCGTATTCATTGGAATCGGGATGCAGGGGAAGATACAGTAAGTCCACTGGCCTCCTTTTTAATGCTACCTTTTTACCTCTCTACTATTAATTTGGCTGGGCTCTGTATGCAGAAAAGTCCCAGGAACATACATTCCTTGCCGTGAGTTTTGGGTGAGTTTTAGAGGGGATTTTGGAATAATCTGCCTTGGAACGAACGCCAGAGAGGTCCCAAAGCAAGTGAGGAAGGGTGTGGTTTCATCATATCCCCCCCCCCCTTTCTGCAAAATTCAGTACTCAAATGGAAATTGTGTGCATATCTTGACTCTAAGTTCTCAGCCTTGATGGATACTAAGTACTGTTTACGTTTGTTAACTGATGGCAGCAGAGCCCTTGGTACTGCCCTTTCTCATGTAGCCTTTTAAATATTTCTTGAAGGATTCTCCCCTTAATACTGAAAGGGGATTAACAGTGAAAATGACTGACAGCAGCTTGAAAGGTAGGCAGGTAATTAGATTGGAGCATCCATGTGTGGCTGGTACTCTGCACAGCCCTATTATACAGATAACGAAAGAAAACTCTCTCTCTCTCTCTCTCTCTCTCTCTCTCTCTCTCTCTCTCTCTCTCTGTAAATACAGTATTAAAGTAAAAATGAGACTGATAAATGAAAAAAAAATTAATGATGTTCAGGGAGATTTTAAACAGGCTAGTTGCCTGTTTAAGACTTCTACCATTAGTGTTGTCAGCATTCAGACTGCCCTTTGCTATATAAACTTTGGCATACTTTATCCTGCTGGCAATGCAGGCATGATATTGTGTAGCAATATTAGGCACTTTCCTGCCATTTTGAATCATGGGTACAAGACCACAATACTGTATCTCACATCCTTAAATCAGAGGGGTGTTTTATGAATTGAATTTTCGGGCTTAAGAATACATACACTGCACACCAATTCCAATAGAAACTTCCCTCATTTAGAATTCTCTAATACTAAAGGATCCCAAAAGATGAGCACATGAGCTGTACTATAACTGACTGGAAATGACAGAAGCAAGGACAGCTGGGATATGGCTTTAGTCCAGGGGTGCCCAAACCTTTCAGGCCATGGGCCGGTCACGTGGTTCAGGGAGCTGTTCGCTATGGCCCAGGGCCCAGATGCGCCTCCGCTCCCCCCCCCCTTGATGCCCATTCATCCGGCTGACGAAGCCCTCATTGCTCCCGGAAGTGGAAGTAAAATGTTCTATAGTGATAAGGCAGATGAAATAGACACCAAAGTTAGTCCATCTTAAATCACAAAGCAAAACCCAGTAATTTCACAACTTAAATTAGTGAGTTTCTGAATACTTGTTCTCTATATAAAGGTAAAGGTTTCCCTTGCTTGAAAGCCAGTCGTATCTGACTCTAGGGGTCAGTGCTCATCTGTTTCTAAGCCAAAGAGCCAGCTCTGTCTGCTTCTGCAGACGTTTCTATGGTCATGTGGCAGGCATGACTAGACACTGGAGCACACAGAACACTGTTACCTTCCCACCGAAGTGGTCCCTATTTATCTACTTGCAATTTCTTGCTTTCGAACTGCTAGGTTGGCAGGAGCTGGGACAGAGACAGGAGCTCATTCTGTCCTGCAGTACTCGGGAATCGAACTGCTGACCTTCCGCCTCCCAGTCAGCGTCTTAGTAACTTGAGCCACTGCAGTCCTTTGTTCTCTATAATTTTTCAAAAACTTTTAAAATACTTTTACAACCAGAAGCAAAATCTCTAGCTAGGAAGGAGTTAAAAGTTTTCCTCATGAGTATCAGCTAATTCAGTCCTAACTCACAGGGTCCAGAGCTCTATATTGGAACATTGTTGGTTTCAAAGTAGTTTCTGAGTCACTGTTTTACCCTTTTGAAATGCCATTTTTTTAGGATCAATATTTCAGTCTCTACATTCAGGATTCCTTCTAAATTAAAAAATGGGTGAGACAAACCATTCTCCCATAGAATGTTCTTTTCAAGTTGTTTGACCTCCTTTAAACTTGGGGACATAAAAAGGTCACCTCATATACCGCCAGGAACATACAAGGGATATTATACAGTATAAAAATGAATTCGTTCAGTGAAACACATTAAAAAAACACATTGAAGAAATCATGAGATATTTGAATGTGTGTGTGTGTGTGTGTGTGTGTGTGTGTGTGTGTGTGTGTGTGTGTGTGTGTGTGTGTGTGTGTGTGTGTTAGCACTCTTTGTCATGCTTCTTCCTTTTAGCACCTCTCCTTTGGTCGTGTAGCCTCTGATCAGTGTCAAATTGCCCTTAGCAAACACTACGGCCACTCATTCCTACATCACAGCAATGGGAGTTACCTACCCACCTCCAGCCATCCACATTGCCTAAAAACATGCTCTGAAGATTTTCCCAGGCCTTGGAAACACAGGAGTGTAGGGGTCTGTACAAGAAGCGGGAAATTATTTCTCCTAATTCACCTGCATGAAGCATAAAGGCTCTGCTGCAGGGATGCCCAGACTATGGCCTGGGGGCCGCATCAGGCCCCTGATGCCAATTCATCTGGCCCATGAAGTCCTCATTGCTCCTGGAAGCAGAAGTAAAACACATCCATATGGGTGCGTTTTACTTCCATTTCCAGGAGCAACAAGGGCTTCATGGGCTGGATGAATTGGCATCGGGGGGGGGGGGCTGGCACTCCTGCTCTACTGGATCCCACCCATAGGATATTTGTATGTGATGTGAAGAGAAAAATCACGGTAATGGTGCTTCTAGATTTTTCTCACATTTCTATGGTGGTTTGAATCTACTTGTCTAACTTCTATGGCCACATGCTAAGGCAGAGATGTGAAACCTTTAATAAATGACCGAGTGATGTTTCAGGCTTCCTTTCTGTGAGAAATTTCATCTGTAACAGTATCTCTTTAGCTTCATGCAGGATTTCTATTTAATACACTGTCTGCCTTTTTAAAAGGTACATTCTTTCAAATGCTATACTGTATTGTTAGCGAGAGCAAAATTATGAAGAATTCACAAACATTGACTTCAATTTCAAGTACAGTACTGTATCTGACTCGCTTGAGAAAGCCTTGATGCTGGGAAAGGTGGAGGGCAAAAGAAGGAGGGGGCGGCCAAAAATGAGATGGCTAGATGGTATTGTAGACACAATGGGCACAAAGCTGAGCGAGTTGAGGTTGATGGTGGAGGACAGAAGTGACTGGCAGACAGTGGTCCATGGGGTTGCAAAGGGTCGGAATCGACTGTGCGACTGAACAACAACAAATCTGACTCTGTATAATTTAGTGAGGCATGACCGGAGAACAAGCTCTTCTGGACTATTTTTCCCCTCTCTTTTTTAAAAACCTAAATCAAGAGCATGGGACCGGGGACCTCTTTATATGTCTGGGAATTCTTGTTTTTCATGGTCTCCAGTGATGTAGAGAAGCTTTTTGTGCAGCAGAGTCTTTCTTCTTTAGTTTGTCACTTTGGACAACAGAAAGAGGGGCACATTGTCACGCATCACATTTCCAGAATGTCTGAAGATAGATGAATGGATAGGTGGATAGGTTGGAAGCCCTCAGTAGACCTCACTTACGCAACAGTGAGAACAACTTCCTGATATTGAATTTCAGAATTCTCAGCCTATGAAGAAATCCTACAAGACAGGAACTGCACTATTCTTAGGAGACAGTAACTGGTTGCCTTCCATCTACTAAGACCAATTTTTTGGCCTCTCAACTTGGCATAACTCTGACACTGGAAATTAGAAACATTACTTTACCCCCACCACCTCCTGATATGTGTGCATATTAGCTAGAAGATTCTCAGCTTTGTATCCAAAATAGTATCTTTGCCCTAATCTCAGCCATTATGATGTTTAATAATGTGACACTTGCACTTCATTTACAGACCCTTTGCTCAGAATTCAGGGGAAAAGTGAATTACAAAACCAGAAAAGCCTTGTACTTAACCTGCAGAAGTTGACTGCAGAATATAACCTCGCTTCAGTTTGGCACAAAATTAAAAACCACATTTTGAGAACCACCACAATACAAAAACAAAGAAATTTAAATGAGATTAGCTTTCAGTACACTCCAAAATCCAGAACTATGTTTTCAATTAACTATCATTTGCTCCCAGAACACCTTATATGCCTCATGAGAAATTTGTACATGAAGCAAGAAGCAACAGTTAGGACAGAATACGGAATGACAGAGTGGTTCGGAATAGGAAAAGGAGTAAGAGAAGGCTGCATTTTGTCACCCTGCTTATTCAACTTATACACAGAACACATAATGCGCAATGCAGGAATGGAGGAATCACAATTTGGGATCAAAATTGCTGGGAGAAACATCAACAATTTGAGATATGCAGATGATACCACCCTAATGGCGGAAAGTGAGGAGGACCTAAAGAAGCTCCTGATTAGGTTGAAAAAAGAAAGTGAAAAGGCTGGCTTGAGACTCAATATCAAGAAAACAAAGATAATGGCAACAGGCCCTATCAGTCCATGGAAAATAAATGGGGAAGAAGTAGAAGCCGTGACAGATTTTACTTTCTTGGGATCAAAACTCACTGCAGATGGGGATTGCAGCCATGAAATAAAAAGGCGATTGATTCTTGGGAGGCAAGCAATGAGAAACCTGGGGAGCATAATGAAAAGTAGAGACATCATATTGAAAACAAAAATTCATATTGTCAAAGCAATGGTATTCCCTGTGGCAATGTATGGTTGTGAGAGCTGGACCATTAGGAAAGCTGAGCGCAGAAGAATATTTGAGATGTGGTGTTGGAGGAGAGTTTTGACAGTCCCCTGGACAGCGAGGAGAACAAATAGGTCAATCTTAGAAGAAATAAACCCAGAATGCTTCTTAGAAAGTCAAATTGTAAAGATGAAGCTAAAGTACTTTGGACATCAAATGAGAAGAGAGGATTCACTTGAGAAAGCCTTGATGCTTGGAAGGGTCGAGGGCAAAAGAAGAAGGGGACGGACCAAGATGAGATGGTTAGATGGTATTGTGGAGACAATGGGCACAGAGCTCAGTGAGTTGAGGGGGATGGTGGAGAACAGGAGTGCCTGGCGGGCAATGGTCCATGGGGTCGCAGAGGGTCGGAATCGACTGTGCGACTGAACAACAAAAAAAGCTCTATTTTAAAAGACTTTGCAATTTCTCTCAACTCCAAATGTTGCCATAGAATGCATGAACACTCCAGTTTTGAAGAGTTTTATAAATGTTTGTCTGGTGAATTCTTCTCAAGCTCATTCATGGACCTATACCTCACTCATAGGCTGTCTTTTGTTAATTTATTTAGCATGTTAAATCTTGTGAAATTTGGGGTAGGGGTGGGGGATATTTAGCTAGATAGCATTCTTGGAAGCCTTCAGTAACAGGGCTTTGGAATAAGGAATGTGAAAGTACTAGTGTTCAAATTATTGAAATCATTATATTTGAATGGGATTATATGCCATAATAACATATGCATAATTTTTTTCATGAAATGATTTCCCATGCTCTGCTATAGTGAAATAATAATTAACAAATTATCCAGCATGGCAGTTGGAAAAGAAAGAGACCCGTTTTTAAAATTCCTATGTTAGGATTCCAGCTCAAAGAAAAAGAAAAGAACTGGATACCACTTAAGACACACCTAGGTGGGAAATGCCCCTATGACTCACACAATTTGCATCTATATTGCTATCTATAGCCTGGGTGTCTTACACCCACCTACTATTGTTAGTGGACTTTTCTTTCTTTATTCTTGTTAGATGCACCATCAGCATATAATAGCATACAAAGCTAAAATTAATACAGTACTTCTAAAAACAAAATAGAATGTAAAAGGGCTATATGACATCTGCCTAATATCGGGCCACATCAATAGCATTTCCTCTTGCCAACATAAGGTCCTCCTCAGTGCACATTGAGGGGCACTGTGTGCATTATATCATATGGGAAATAGTTTGTACTTTTCCGCATTCACGCAGGCTGTCACCTTGATCTTCCTACCCCTATTTAAAGCTTTCCACACAGGCCATGGTTGTTCTTGGCCAGGCAGCAGAGAGTCCTGTGGTTCTGTCCAGTTCTCTGGTAGTTCTCTGGTACCAGTTATCTGGTATCTGTTAGTGAACTGATCTCCATTGGAAAAGGACTGAAGATCAAACAAGATGTTTTGTTATCTTCTTCTTCTTCAGGTGTCATATTTATTTATTTATTTATTTATTTACTCATATTTATTATCCCGCCCCAATCAGGTAAACCCGACTCTGGGCGACTTACAACATAAATTAAAACATAGGTTAAGCCTATAATAATACTAATACTAATTTAAAACTTTAAAAATTCACAGAAAATTAAAACAGTTAAAATAAAAACAGAAAACAGAAAGGGTGGCTGTCCATTAGATCAGCCACCCTACATAGGATCCCACATTCCTGGATCCCCACACTTGGCCTGCCAGCCAGGTTTTTAGGCCCTTCCGGAAGGGCAGGAGCTATGTCTGTAGGTGCAGCTCAGGTGGCAGGAGGTTCCAAAGGGCCGGGGCGAACACAGAGAAGGCCCTCCTACTGGTGCTAGAGAGGCATGCCTCTCTAGCCGATGGTATGGTAAGAGAGCCTCATATGTGTTCCGGATATTAGCTATCATCATGGTGATAGTCTTCCTGTTCTTAACTCCTCGGAACAGTTTTTCGAGGACATTGCACACCAGTCTCTCAGATTCTTCAGCCACAAAGTCTGTCTACATCCAGGGCCTCTCTTCCCAAGGATCTTCCCTTGCATAACAAGTTGGAGTATTCTATACTTCATGTCATTCCTCATGATATGCACAAAGTATTGGAGCTTTCTTTGTTTAATGGGCTTAAAAAAGGCTACAATTTGCAAACTATGTTCAACCAACTTTCTTTTTGAGGCCATGGATAAATTATTGCCATGTAGACCCACTCTTATGTCTGAGGAAGTAGACTTGATTCACGAAAGCTCGTATTAAATTATAGTTGTTTAGTCTTTAATGTGGCCGAGTGCTTTTGCCTATTTTTTGTTGCTTTTTACTTTTATTTTGTTTATTCTCTAAACCTCAGTCTCAGCATCACAAGGAGCTCACTGCCCCTCCTCCCTTTTACTCTCTCTGTCTGACAGCTGTTGCCTAAAAGAAGGAGGAGTATAATAAATAGAGAACGAAATAATAATTTTACAAGTACTTATTTGAGAGTAAATTCAACTGAACTGAGTAAGATCAGTCTGTCCATAAACCTATTTTTAGAGCAATATCAAGCAATAGCAATTACACTTATATATCAATCAATAGCAATTACATCCCGTAGAGCATTTAGAGCACTCCTTGGGTGGTTCACAAGGTAATTAGTATCTCCCCTGCCCTCCAGTGAGGTGGATGCTGATTTTACCAACCTCAGAAGGATGGTAGGCTGAGTTAACATTGAGCCTGTTGGGATTAAACTCAAATTGTGAACAGAGTTTTAGCAGTGTAACCACTGTGCCATGGGGACTATCTAATCCCTTTGTATATGTCTCTGATCCCTGTGTTTACAAAGATATCTTAACTGTGTGTAGTTAGAATGTGGCAAGGAGGCAAGAAGGAGAACATTTGGTGGGGGCATCATATGTGGGCAAGAGACATAGTGACACTTGAAGAAATTGTTACAAACATTCTGTCTCCTGCTAGTGATGGGAGAACACAGATCCCCCCCTGCCACCTTTCTTATCTGCTGCATCAAAAGTTTTTTGGACCCCTTGAGAGGTCTAAGGACTGGATCATCAATAATGTAAGTATTGAGTTGGTGTAGTTTTCACTGCTGATGTTTTCCTAATTGTTTAACTTGTAAGGAAATGGGGGAGGCAGAGAGGAAGTTCTGACAGTGGAAAAAGAAAGCCTGCCCTCCATACACACCACTGATGGTTCATAAACAGGAGATGCTGATTAGAAATTTTGCAGTCAGATTGACTTCTCATTCCAGTCCACAAGCCACTGACAGTGCACATGTAACACTCTCAGGTCTGGCCTTCCATCTGTTTTCAATACATCCACTTATTTGGCATGTGCTGATTTATGCCATATGGTGTTGGCATATTCTGTCATGGAATAACACAAGGACAGAGCTGCTGTTCTTATTGTTTGGCCTAGCCCAGGGGTGGTGAACCAATGGCATGCATTTCAGATGGGGCACCCCAAGTCCTCTCTGTTGGCACATGCACCATCACCCCAGCACAGAGTTCACCCCTCCCCTCTACCCAGAAGCTCAATGGGAGCACTTCCTCCCTCCCCAGCACAGAGTTTGTCCTGTTCCTCCGCCCAGCAGCCCAATGGGAACACTTTCTCCCTCCCCCAGCACAGAGTTCACCCGACCCCTCTGCTCAGCAGCCCAATGGGAGTGTTTCCTCCCTCTCCCCAACAGAGAGTTTGCCCTGCTCCTCTGTTTGGGGACTCAGTCTCTAAAAGTTCGCCATCACTGGCCTAGCCATTTTCCGAAGTATGTTATTTCTGGCAGTAACTTTCTGTTTGGTGTTTAGATAGTATTTTGTAGATCTGTGTTTGATCCAAAGTGAACACCTGATGCTTTGGAGTAGGGCAATGTTGCTACCTCAGCTATCTCAGAGCTTGCTGCTTCTCTGTTCTTTAAGTAAAAGTCACAGACTTTTTAGGGTGTTTGGTTTCACCAGTTGTTATTATAATACTGTATAAGGAAAGATCTTCTGATGCAGACGTCTGGTGGTTGATAGACCAGAAGGTTCCCCCTTGGACTGTCAAGGCAAGATCATCAGCATAGATGAAATTCCTCGACTATGGGAACATCAGTAGATCATTTGTGCAGTTATATCTAACAAGTCCAAAACTCTTCTTACTAAGTCTCCCATATATCTATTTTTCAAAAAACCTACTTGGTCCTTATTTATATAATTACCCATAAAGCAATTATTGATCTGTACCATGAGTTTGGAATCTGGGCTCCATCCAATATATTATTAAATAACTTGTACATTCTTGGTACAACCATTTCTTTAAAGTCCTTATAAAACTCAGCTGGTAGTCCATCCTCTCCTGGTGATTTATTCAATTTCAATTTTCCTATCACTTCTCTTATTTCATTCTCTGATATTTTTTCTTCCATTCTATTTTTATGCTCCTCTTTTATGTTGAGTATTTTTTGTTTAACAAAATAATCCTTCAATTTCTCTAAATTTATTTCTTTTTTGGAATGCAGTTCACGGTAAAAAATTTCTACTATCTCCAATTTTTCCAAACCCTTATTACATCTCTTTCCATGTTCATCAGTCAGAACCCCAATTTCTCTCTTAGACTTTTTTTCTTTGGCCGCTCTCACCAATAACTTTGAATTCTTGTTACTATATTCAAAATATTTCCTTTTTTAATAAATAAAGTCTTTTTTCTACTTTCCCAATATCTTTTCCTTCTAATTCCTTCTTTAATTTCTGAATTTTATCAAATACTTCTTGTCCTTTATTCTTTGCATGTTCAATTTGAAGTTGCTTAATTTGCGCTTCCATATCAAGCTATTCTTATAGCTTGCTAATTTAATACTTTCCCCTCTAAAAATCGCTTTCATAGTATCCCACACCGTGCTATAACTAACCTCACCATTGTCATTCCATCTCCAATTCTCTTCCCATTTTTTAATCATTTGACTTCTAAAGGAATAATCAGTAAACAATCTTGAATTATATCTCCGGTTATTTACCCTCTTCAATGTTCCTTCAAGTTTTAAATCCATTGATATTTTTGCGTGATCTGATTCTTTGAAGATTCCTGTTTCTATTTCATCTATTATTTTTATCATACTATCAGTAACAAAAAAATAATCAATTCTGGAATAAGTATTATGCACCTGGGGAAACATGTATATGTTCTTTCATTTCCTTTAAGCTCTCTCCATATGTCTTTTAAAAAGTTGGATTTTTATCACTTGATATTTTTAAAGGATTTGATTCTTTGCAATGGAAAACAATGGAAAACAATACATGAGATGATTAAATTGTATGGGTTTGGAAACAAATTTGAAGGAATAATTGTTAAGTTATATCAACAAGGAATAGCTAGAGTGAAAGTTAATGAAAATTTTACAAAAGATATAAAGTTGGAAGCAGGGACGAGACAGGGATGTCCATTGTCACCAATCCTATTCATAATGGCTATGGAAGTTTTAGCCAATGCTATAAGAGAAGACAACTAAATATTAGGAATAGAAAATAATAAAATAAATTTATATACAGATGATACACTGGTAATAATGAAACAACCAGCAAAACAATGGAAAGAGTATATTTTCATTTAAAGGTATTTGAGGAGACTACAGGTTTGAGAGTGAACTGGGATAAATCAGAAATGATACTGTGTAATGGTGTAAAAAAAGGAACAGGAGAAAATAAAGGAGGAGTACAAAATACAGGTTAAGAATAATTTGAAATATTTGGGGGTATTGATTTCAAACAAGATAGATGACTTAAAGAAATTAAATTATGGTAAACAAAAGAAGGAAATAGAAGAAAAAATAATACTATATAAAAACTGAATTTATCTTGGTTTGGACGGTTTGCTTTATGTAAGATGATGTTATTGCCAGAATTAAATTTCTTATTTGAAGTGTTACCAATTAGACTTATAGTTAAAGAGTTGAAAGAATATCAAAATATGATAAATAAATTTTGTAATGGAAAACAAAGAGCAAGAATTCCAAAAAAAAATTGTGGTACTTATCTCAGCAAGAAGGTGGTTTAGGGATTCCAAACATTAAGAATTATTATAGAGCTTTTCAAATAAGGAGTGTTGTAAAAATATTAATGAAAGAAGAAACAATTTGGGGGGAAATTGAGATGAGGGGATTTGAACAAATAGGTAAGTCTTTTTTTTTTAAGATGAAGAGAATAAAATAAAAGGTATTACAAATAAAATGATAAGAACAACCCTGGAAGAATGGAATAAAGTGAGGAAGGAGCTGGAACCAGATATATCACCAATTGTTGAATTGGAAGATATTAATACGTTTCCAATAAAAATAGATATAAAGATCAAGAGGGTCCTCTCAGAGAACGGAGTGATACTGTTGAAGGATTTGATAAAAGTGTGTAAGGATAGAGCTAAAAAGGCAGAATTGTTTTCGCAAATGAAATTGAGTTGGCATTAAATGATAAATTAACATGGGAATTGAATATTAGAAAAGGCATAGTTCAAGAAAATAGATTTTGGAAAATTTGGCAACAGTTTGTGGAACATTCAGCTGTTAGAAATAAAGGCATTAACCCTGTACCTGATCAAATGAGTTTTTGGATGGTATGAAAATTCATTTTGACCTGTTATAGCCTCCTGGACATTGTACATAGCACAGTGGTGATTTATAATAGAATGATGATATTAAGAACTGGTAAAAAATTTAAAGAGATGATAGAAACATTATATATACAAGTGTAATAGAATTTCAATGTGAAAAATATTTGTATTAAGTTTTATTTTATTGTTATTTTCTTTTTTGTATGTTGTATCTTTTTTTAGTGTTGTATTTTTTTTAGTTGTATTCTGTTTGAAAATTCAATTTAAAAAAAGTAGATCATTTGAGTGAATATTAAATTAGGATGCCAAATTGTGGGAGACTGTTACTTTAATTTCTTCAGTGTCTGTGCCTTCCTTGAAATTCAATGAAGAATCTTCAGTTTTGAAGTAGAACTGCAATAACTTCTATTAATCCAAGTAGAGCTTTCTAAGCAGCAATTGATTCTTATTCTTTTGTTGTCTGGATCAAACCCTGAACTGCCAAAATGAAGCCACTTTCTTGGCTTTATCATTGGCCAAACTTAAGTCCTCATCAGCACATGTTTCTGGCATTAATTGGCAGACCAGAAATTGATGGTGGACAGTATCATATGACACTCTAAGATCAACAAATATTTCCATTTATTTTATCTTCTACTGTATATGCTGGTTAATTTAAGATTTGGACCATACAGCTATTGCCAGATCTAAAGCCCGTCTGTTCTGGAGTTAGAAGAGGTTTGATTTGAAAGGGGGGGGGGGTGTTAAGCAATTCGATATTGTTCCCTCAAACACTTTGTAAATGTGGCCTGTTACTTTTGGGATTTGATGGTTCTTTGCCTGGTTTCAGTATGCTGATTACTTTAGTCTTCTGCCATATTTTTGGAATTTGTTTGCTTGTCCAGCAGTTGTTAAAGAGTTGAAGGAGCAGTGGTGGGCAGCAAAAGGTTGGCACACACCCCGGGAGGGCGGGGGGGAGCAAAATTAGGTGGCCTCTGGGCAGGGGGGTGACAAAATTGGGTGGCCTTTGGGCAGGGGGTAGCGAAATTGGGTCGCCACGCCAACCTCCCTGCCTTGCCCCATCAGGTTTTGTCCCTGCAAGTGGTTCAAGGTCTCCCTTGCTTAAAAAACAGTCATATCTGACTCTAGGCTGCAGTGCTCATCTCCATTTACAGCCAAGGAACCAGTGCTGCCTGTGTTTGCAGATGTATACATGGCCATATGGCAGGCATGACTACATCGCCCACAACATATGCTCCACTCATAATGTAGGCTCCGCCCACAACAAAGGCTCCACCCACAGTGCGGTAGCAAAAATTTTTGCTGCCCACCACCGTGAAGGAGCCATTCCTTTATGTCCCCCCCAAAATTTTTTATTTTGCTTAATCCAAATATTGTGTCCTGTTAATTTGCCATTCCTACATCTTCTTAAGGCTTCCTCTAGTTCTGCCAATATGAAAGCAAAAGAAACTTCATTAGATTCGCTTTGAATATCACTTTGATGTTTTCTTTTTCTTATGCATTGTTTGTTCTTCCTTGCCAAGAGTAGGGGATGTTCTATTTAGTTTAGGTTTATAATTTCATACTGTGCCCTTTTGCTTGGATCATTTTTCAGTCTTTTCAGTAGTCTCCAAGCTTTCTGGCTACTTCCTGCCATATCATGCTCCGTTATACTGTCTACCCAGTGTTTTTGCAAGGTTTATCTTATTTCTCTCAGCTTTTATTGCATGTTCACTAAAAGGATTTTCTTCAAAGTTTGAAATATAATCTAAGTATTGGGCTTGTGTTTCTGGAGTGAGACCTTGGATGTAGTTGGTCCAGCACCCGTATGGAATGGAGACATGAGATAATTCCAAGATGGAAGGTACAAATTGATCACAGTTCTCTGGTTGAGGACCAATCTTAAGCACAGCTGCATCTAGCATTGTTTTAAACATTTTTAGTTGTCATTTTTGAAATTATACTATAGTAATAGTATAGCAATAGTATAAATTGAGGTTGGATGAGTTAGTAGATCTGACATAGTCTGTGCTGAGTGTTTGATATTGTGTCTGCCCAGATTATCCTGCTATAATAGAGTAGATCATACTGCCAGTGACTTAACGCTTAGTGTCAGGCGGCAGTTAACTAACCTGATAACCCCGAAGACTAATGACTTGGGTGCCAAAGTCCATAGGGAAGGGTGATGGTCCCCAAGTGGATTAAATCCCACTTGAATCCATCTTTATGGAGGGCAGCAGCTTCATCAATACTGGCCTGGGGCTGATGAGAACTTTGCATGCCAAAATGGCTCAGGACCAGAAAGTTATTTGTGAAACTGGATCAGTGGTATGGGTGTCACACTGCGATGCAGAAGGCATATGAAAGGCCACTGCATTATATTCTCAGGACAGTCTTCATGAATGATCGCCAAGATTCAGATTCAGATATGGAAGAAGAAGAAGAAGAATGCTCTTAATGCACTGTTGAGCTATAGGCTATCAAAATTAGATCTGGATTGTAGTCTCTCTGCCATCTGCCACTATTAAATGAACTGGGTAGCTTAAGTGGGATCTGCCCATTTTATAACGACTTTGCCATTTTCATCATCCTGTCCATAGCCCCAAAGGTTGCTATGGCTGTTGAAATCTCTAACTACAAAATGAACGTTTGGGTTCTCCATATTAGAAGGCTTCTTGAAATAGAATCAGTGGTGGGCAGCAACAGGTTCGCACCCCAGGAGGGGGTGGTGGTGAAATTGGGTGTCCTTCAGGCAGGTGGGGTAGCGAAATTGGGTGACCACGCCCACCTCCCTGCCATGCCCCATCAGGTTTTGTCCCTGCAAGTGGTTCAAGGTCTCCCTTGTTCAAAAGCCAGTCATATCCGACTCTAGGGTGCTCATCTCCATTTACAACCAAAGAGCCAGTGCTGCCTGTGTTTGCAGATGTATACATGGTCATATGGCAGGTATGACTAGATCACCCACGATGTAGGCTCCACCCATGATGTAGGCTCCACCCATGACATAGGCTCCACCCGTGATGTGGTAGCAAATTTTTTTTGCTGCCCACCACTGAACAGAATGATATATTAAGTGGTTGATAAATCGATGTCAACCATCAAGACGTCTTTGTTGTCCTCTTCGGTACAGTCTGTTGTGATGACTAAAATACCTGCTCTTACAAAAATGGCATTTCCATATTATTTATGGGGCGTCACAGCAACTAGATTAGTAATGGCCAACTTTGGTACTCCAGATGTTCTTGGACTTCAATTCTCAGAAGCCCTGATCTGCAGGAGTGTTGATTTGGGCTTCAGGTAGTTGAAGTCCTAGAACAGCTGGAGTGCCAAGGTTGGCCATCACTAAACAAGACAGACCTCAGGAATTTTGGGTCAACACAGATCACTTCCTCTGTAAATCTCACAAAGGATGTCACATTTCCATTCACAGAAAGGTGAAGCCAAGAATTCCTCTTAAAGTAAAGAGATGCCCTCTATATTAATTGAAAGTATTGTCAATCACATGGAAGGAACCTCCTGAAGAGTGGAAAGAGTGATGAGTTCGCTCAAGCATTCCCTGGCCAGCGATGTGCACCCAGCTAATCCTTGCTATCAAGAAGTGTTGCACTGTAAACTGTAATGGGAAAAGTGGAAAGCAGTGGTGAAAGAGGAAGACTTAACTTAAATAAATTGATTCATTCAACAAAGAAAGCTGCATCTTTGAGTTTTCAAGAACAAAGAGAGAAAATAAAATTTAAAAACACCTTTTCTAATTGTGTTTCTTTTTGAGGCTTCAATCAGATTGTAGGCTGGAGGACCTTCCACGACTTGAACTCTTCTGAAAGAAAAACCAACCCTTCAGTTCTTTTTGGTTTTTATTTTTACCTTAAACTGTCAAGCACTATTGAGCTCTGTATATTTAAAGGAAAGGATTGGGCTCTTATATAGCTTGTTAGTTCTGATTTCTGACATGACACAAAGTTTTTATCCTTCTGGTTCACTGAGAAAAGCTTATGTCAAAGCTTGGCAATGAATTTGGGCTCAGTTGTTATTTCCTTTTATCTCCATCTGAAATAGAGGTTTTGGAAAGGTAATTTCTGATTATTACCCCTCCTCTTATAGGGGTTGGTATTTATACTAAGCTTCCAGAGAATTGAAGACAAAGACTGCTTGTTCACAATGAGGAAATGAGGAAGCAGTATTGCTGGGGGAGTGTTTTCAGTTGCTTGAGGGGGGGGGGGGATGAGGGATATTTTGTGTATAGAACAAAGTTAGTGTGATCTGATCAATTTACCTGAAACAGGCATGATCTGTATTTACTCTTTTCAGGAACATCCTCCCTTCCCTGATTATAGGATGCTGTTCACGCTGCTGTTCACAGAGACAGCAACCTGCCACCACTTTATCATCTTTTAGGTACAAAGTGTCTCTTGGTTACCAGGCATTTGAATAGTCTTTGATGGTTATCTTCATTTTATACACCATGGATTAGTTTTTGTAAGTGACCCCAACCTTCAGATTCTACAATATGTAATTTGTATGCAGCTTTTAAAAGCGGAGAGGGTATTATATATTATATTTTGTGGCTTTAGGCTTTCAGAAATCCCTTCAGACCCATCAGACTTTCTAAATTGCTTATGGGAAGCAATTCATATATTTAGTAAATCCTTGTAAGCTTTCCATAAATTGCCTATGCAAAACAATTAATATATTTGATAAGCTAAACCCAGGTAAAATGGGAACTCATGGGAGATACAGTATATGTATCATTTCTGTTGCAATCGAATGCCTACTTATTAAGGAATTAGTCTCACTTAACTCTGTAGGACTTACTAATGGGTAGGCATGGATAGGGTTGCCCTCTTAAGTGTGTGAAGCGAAGAAAGGGAATACTTGCTCAGTTTTGAGAAATTCATGAGGGCTAATAATTTCTTTACAAACTAAATCATGCTAATATCAACAACCTGATTAACTAAGCTATAATGTAGACCATGTCAGCTGCTGTTTTTGTAAGAGGAACCAATTTAAAAGAGGCAGAATCTTTGTTAGTCTCCAAGTATGTTAGAAAGATGGCATGGAATACAAATGAGAGCTTCATCACCAGGTTATTTTCAAAACAGGGATTTAGTTTTAATCTTATAATTTAATCTGCTTTTTAAAATTGCACTGGGTCATGGCCCAAAATTTCATAAACCTTGCCGGATGAAAGAATTATTAGGTGCTGGTGCTGGATTCAAAGGAATTTACTTCCTAGAAAGTATGTTTACTGGGTTGAAGATAAAAGGCAATCCTAGATAGCGTTGGAAAGTGTGGGAAGGCAGAACTGCCATCTCACCCACAATCCTCCTAGTGAGCCTCATAAAAGTTGAGTTATTCTTCCCCAATTGAGCATTTGACTACACTGTCAAGTGCTGTGAGATTTGCTCCCACTTGTAGAATGAGTACAAAAACCCACATAATTAAAGCCATGGTCTTCCCAGTAGTAATGTATGGCTGTGAAAACTGGACCATAAGGCTGAGTGCAGAAGAATTGACACCTTTAAACTGTGGTGCTGGAGAAGAGTTTTGAGAGTCCCTTGGACAGCAAGAAAATCAAATCAGTCAATCCTAAAGGAAACCAACCCTGACTGCTCTGACCACCAAATGAGAAGGGAGAACTCACTGGAGAAGGAAGACCCTGATGCTGGGGAAATCAAAGGCAAAAGGAGAAGGGGGCTGCAGAAGATGATATGGCTAGACAGCATCATGGACACAGTGGGCGTAGATCTGGGCAGACTCTGGAGGATGGCAGATGACAGAAGAGCCTGGTGTGTGG
Source organism: Furcifer pardalis (assembly GCA_030440675.1). Classification (NCBI taxonomy): domain Eukaryota; kingdom Metazoa; phylum Chordata; class Lepidosauria; order Squamata; family Chamaeleonidae; genus Furcifer; species Furcifer pardalis. The sequence goes on along the minus strand of CP126893.1, from coordinate 130,674,614 downwards.
TGGTTCATGGGGTCACAAAGGTTTGGACTCAACTGTGACACTGAAAACAGCAACAATGTAGAATGGGTATATTCAACATATTTTCCACTGACTGCATGATGTACACGCTCAATCAAATCTGTCTGGGGCTCCTTCCTTACAACCTAGGTTTTTCCCATGTTCTTCTGTAGGGCTACTGCTTTTTCATTCCAGAAAGCTTCAAACAAGGCTTTTCCTATGTAGTCAGGCTTACAAGATGGTGGGCATATATGTAGGTGCCAGTCTTTCCTTCCTTGTTTCCATTCTAGACCTGCACATTGAGCCACCGTGTCAAATATCCTGTCTAACCATTTCATCTTCTTCCCCCTTTCTCCTTTTGCCTTCTATCATTTCTAGCATCAGGGCCTTCTCCAGTGAGCACTCTCTTCTCATTTGATGGCCAAAGTATTTAAGCATCCCCTCACTAGTGAGCCTATTTTATACTTAAAGAGGGGACCACCAGTAAATAACAGAGGTCTCCAGCTAGGGCTAGGAAAGGAGGCTGCCTGAAACCATGGGAAGCTGAAGCCAGTCAGTGCTGACATCACTCAACTAGGTTGACTCATGGTCTGATGCAACAGAAGGATGATTATGATGTCTTTTTCACCCCAGCCAGCGTAAGTATTGGCTAAAGTGGTGGCAAACCAATGGTACGTGTGCCAGAGATGGCACTCAGAGCCCTCTCTATGTTTACCTGTGTGGTTGCCCCAGCACAGAGTTTGCCCCCACCCCTCTGCCCAGTAGCCTAATGGGATCACTACCTCCCTCCCCAGCACAGAGCTTGCCTCGCCCCTCTGCCCAGCAGCCCAATGGGAACACTTCCTCCCTACCCCCAGCACAGACTTCACCACACCCCTCTGCCCAGCAGCCCAATGGAAGCACTTCCTCCACCACCCCCAGCACAGACTTCACCCTGCCCCTCTGTCCAGCAGCCCAATCAGATCACTTCTTCCATCCCCTGTTTCTGTGTTGGCATTTTGCAATAAATAAGCGGGGCTTGGGTTGCAGTTTGGGCACTCAGTCTCCAAAAGGTTCATCATCAGTGGGCTAAAAAGTCCCTGGCTGGGAAAAGATTGTTTACAGTGAGTCTTTCTAATACCAAATTTTTGATTCTCATCTGGCTCTACCACGTCATGCCATTTTAACTGCCAAAAATATACCCATTCCAGTTTCTAGATTGTCTAAAGAAAGTATCTGTGTTTATCAATCATTCATCATTTCTGTCTGTCAAAATTTACTAATATTTACATAGAATCCATAACCCTGACAGGAAAAGCCATTGTATAATGGTAAAAAAATGAAATAGTTTGTTCCGAATGTCATAAATTTTTGGCCTACAGCTTCCATCAAAATGAAAACCCTTTCCTCTGTTTTTTGATTATCTTGGCAAGGGCAGCATATCAGTGTTGAAAATCTGACAATGGAGAAAAAATCCAGTTGTTTAATCTCTAATACAAAAGGTAACAGCAACATTTGAATAACTTTTTCATCGGTCACTGAGAATGTTTGTAGCCCCTTGTGTGGATTCTGCCCTACTTCAAACTTTATTTATTTTTGCGATATACTGTACTGAGTATGCAATGATTTTGCTTTCATCTCTGTCTTAAAGTAGCACATGCCAAATGTCAATGGATATCTTGTCATTAAATGAAATAAGCTTCCTTGGACATCCAAACAAAAGCTGTATTAACCACCACCCTAAGATCTATGTAGTCCACTGTCATCAGGCCAACATAAACCTGAGAATATCAAACTCTACTGCTCAGCAGTATGAGATGGAGTCAGAAAAATTGTTGGAAGTACCCATCTAAAGAACTCTTTTTTTAAAACAGCCAGAAAAAATATTTAATCTTTCTCTATAGCCACAACTTAGACATGGGGTAGAGAAGTCATACTGGGAACCTGCTTTGTGTATTATGAGAAACCAGTCTGGGTCTGCATGAATTTGAACTCAGATATCAATACGAGGAAAAGCAAAACACAGCTAGCTAGTTAATGCAAACACCCTTTAGTAGCTATGGATATGTGAAATTGCTTCTGTTGGCTTTCATCTTGCTTCTCAAAGAAATTTGTCTTTGCTGTTAAACCTGCCCTGCAGTGCAAAATGTCAGCATATCCTGAACATACATTCAATCTTTATTTTTATTCTTTCCTGTTGTATATTTTGTTTTTAAATATTGTTGTATGCTTTGTTAAGAATAGTGCAAGGTAGCTGTACACACCACCTTGAGACTGATCTTTTCAGCATTTCCACAACTATCTCAGAATGCCCTCAAATTCCTACAGGCACCAGTAGGACTAGTGATGAAAGCTAGTTTGAGTTCAGTGAGCACTCTACCTAATGGGAAGCCCAGAATATATTAGAGCAGACCTATTATGATGACATAAGTAAGAGAAAAGGTGCAAGAAGAATGGGGTCTTTCATCACAGGACTTTCCCTCTAGCACTGCATGCCTTGACAGCCTTCTGCCATGGAGTAAATGTGGACAGTTTTAATGACAAAATATTCAGAAGTGTCTCTGGCATAAGTCTCCCTGCATTGTGTTCTAACGTTAATAATTTTTAATACGGTACAAGCAAAAATGGTAAAGCCAGTATGTAGAATTGTTATATTCCAGGTCTCTAAATCCAGGCAGCTGAATTTGCATATTATGCTTAACATTATCAGGCAGACTTTTATATATAATATGCACATTATTCTCCATACTATAAGGGCACTGTATTTACAGAGTATGCAAATACTGTATATGTCTCATGCAAATAAGTGCCTTATCTTCGTGTTTTCTGGGTGGAAGGATCAGTCAACAAAGACATTGCCGAGAGATTACTCATCTGTCTTCATATTCTCAGGAAAGCTCTTTCCTCATTTCTACATCTGTGAATCTTGAAGAAACAGCAAACCATGCCAACACTCTTATGTGGAAATTAAAAAACATCCTCCTCTTATACTGGTCTTCTTCTTCCGTGTCCAGGCCAGAGATGAAACTGTCAAAATGAAGACAACTTTTGGTGAGTTCATTCTGCAGTTCCTTTCACCTGACCTAGTTTGAGAAAAATTAGCCAGCAACACAAGGTTGCCATTACCAGGACACACCCAATTGTGGTTCAAAACTACCACAATCTTTGAGGAGGCTCTTGCTGTGTACCCTTCTTATACTGGTGGAACATCAGGAAGGTTTAATTTCATCACATGGAGAACTTAGTTACTTGAAAATCACTTAATAGGCTATGGACTGAGTTGGCAGAACCAAAGTGGACCTTAGAACATGGGGTTTTCACACCAACACAGTTCCCTGCAAACATGCAGAAGAACCGACATCATACTGATGTCAATGTATTCTGTGCTCATTCATGTGTCCTATGGAACAGCTGATGTTAGCTGACCCAAGTGCCCTTGATGCTGCTCATACTTGCTAAAATTACCTGACAGACATGCTTATATCAACATTCATTGCAATGGGTTACAAGCTTTCTATGCACTATTTACAAGCACCAACGCAAGAGCCAAGTCTCTGTACAATTGTTAACATTTATCCATCAATGGTACTTTTTCTTTGAATCCCTGATAAATGAGAAAAGCTTGTTTCTTCTTCCAAAATAATTGAGAGTAAACAAAGCAAAACAAAAATGTTATAGCACTTTAAAGACTAACTGCTGTGTTTTAACGTTAGACTTCATGGATCAAGTCCTCTTTGTCAGACAGAGGAGTGAGACTTCATGGCATCAATTTATACACCTCAGGCTCAGGGTGGTTGGTTAGCATAACAGATAAATATACAAATCAGTATGCCTTTTTACAATTGGTAATAGAGCATAGAAATTTAAACATACAGTATATGTAGATAATGTTGTTAAACTGTGCATAATAAGTGAAATGAATAGAGAGTTAACAGATCAGCTCTGTTATTAATAAAAACTTTGGCTTACTAATTTTCTGCTTCTCTGCAGCATATCTAGCCTTTGCCAGGCTATAGAGTCCAAAGATGTGTTTTTCCTGCATTTCAGGAAATCCAAATACCATCACATAATACCGGATAAATTTTGTTCCATCTTAGAACTATTCATATTTCACTAACACAATTTCCCTGCTGAGCAAAATCACCACATATTCAATACTGCTTTGTTGTCAGCATACCTTTATGATGAATTGCTTAAACCAATCTAGATAGATAGGAAAGAAAGCCTGAAAAATGATTGACAATACTAACAATGGTTCTGAATATACTGAGTGAAATCATTGGTCCATTTAGGTTGTATCATCAGATTTTACTGGTGGTGCTTCTCCAAGGTTTCAAGCAAGATTCTTCCCTGATCCTAGCTAGAAATTCCAAGGACTAGCTAGACTTGACCTTGCTTACCTTCTAAAATCTGGACTGTTTTAGATGGCATTATAGTGGTATTACCGCTATGGTAATGGAGTAGACTGTACAACCAGTGACTCAACGCCAAGTGTTGGGCAGTGGTAAATAACCTGATTCCCTAAAGAGTCCAATGGGTATGGGCAGATGAGCCCCTTTAGGTGGGGTGATGGTCTCCCGCAGTGGGGGAAACACCACTGGAAACCATCAATATCTTCAAGGCTGCGGCAGTCCATGCAGTCCCGGCAGAGCCATGGGCAAGATTCTAGATGTAGGTGGGCAAATATTTTTTCAGGATGGGCAACAATGTAAATGTCATATCTATAAGCAGCAGGGAATGGAGGTGCAAACTGCTAACTCAGGGTGGGCAAAATCCACCCTGGCTGCCCCCTAGCTACGGCCCTGAATCCCAGTGTTGAATCCTTCACATCTCATTTTGTGTGTGCCACATGGGATGCCTCCGAGATCATAGTGTGTGGGGTCACTTCATGGCATGCTGGGATCCACCTTAAACAAATTCATGCCAATGACAATTTTCCTGCTTCAGGGGAAAATGCATTCTCAGATATGAGTTGCAGTCAATGATGAGTGGTACAACTGCCTTCTAACAGCTTGTGCTCTTTGATACAGACTTCTTCCACCTGATGTGGAACAATTCCCATCTCTTCTAGATAGCATCAGCTATGGTAGTTTACAGTCCATCATATCAGGAGAGCACTGGTTATATAGGAAGGCTGTGGTGTATCTGGCAATGATCTCTTTGATATGCTAATTTTGTTGAAATAGCCCTGCACATGAAAGAAACATTAATAAATTGAAGATAGGGATGAATCTTGCATATCTTGCCAATGTAGATGGATTTATGATATCAGCAATACCATTGAATACTCAATATTTTACCATGACAATTATTCTAATTACAATCCCCCTCCCCACTCACAGGATACATTGATTTCACAGATGAAGAGTCAATAAGATAAAAGGGAAGCATTCAAAAAGAAAATTAAGGAGCAGTTTATGATGAACCAGAAGTGATTAATGTGGCTAACTGACTCCCCCAATTAGCTCTTTTTGTTTTGGGAAATCAGGATTCAACTGTAAGAATGTACAGTGTGTCTGAATTTAAGATCCTCAATAAAAGAATAAATAATTAGGAACAGAGTCCCAGGTACTCATTGACATCCAATTTAAATGAGATTGAGATTACTGCAATGATTTATACCTGCTAGCAACAACTGGACTATTGAAAACTGATAGCATAATGCAATACACCTATTTCATGTTGGTTGAGTTTTCTGGTGAACTATCAAGACCAGGAGCAGATTGTGGCTCAGATCACAACCTACTGATTGCAAAATTCAGGCTTAGACTAAAGAAAATAGGAAAAACAATTAGGCCAGACAGATATGACCTAGACAACATTCCTTGGGAATACACAGTGGAGGTGTGGAACAGATTTAATGGCTTGGACCAGATAGACAGAGAGCCAGAAGAATTATGGACAGAGATGTGGGACATCATGCAGGAGGCAGCAAGGAAAACCATACCAAAAGAAAAGAAGCGTAAGAAAGCTAAGTGGTTGTCCAATGAGACTCTTAAAATAGCAGAGGACAGAAGGAATGCAAAATGCCAAGGAGAAAAGGAAAAATACACTCACTTGAACACAGAATTTCAAAGAAAAGCAAGGAGAGATAAGGAAACCTACCTGAATGAACAGTACAAAGAAATAGAAGAAAACAATATCAGGGGTAGGACTAGAGATCTTTTCAAACAAATTGGGGAACTCAAGGGAACATTTAAAGCAAAAATGACCATGATAAAGGATAAAGATGGCAAGGAGTTAGCAGATGCAGAAGAAATTAAGAAAAGATGGAAAGAGTACACAGAAGAACTCTACAAAAAGGATCTCAACACCCCTGATAATCACAATGATGAGAACATTGAACATGAGCCAGACATTCTAGAGAGTGAAGTCAGAAAGGCCCTAAAAAACACTGCAAACAACAAGGCCAGTGGAGTTGATGGTATCCAAGTTGAACTTTTCAAAGCCCTACAAGATGATGGAATCAAATTATTGCATTCTATATGCCAGCAGATTTGGAAAACACAACAATGGCCACAGGATTGGAAAAGATCTGTATACGTTCCACTTCCCAAAAAGGGTAATGCCAAAGAATGTTCAAATTATCGAACAATTGCGCTCATCCCTCACGCTAGCAAGGTGATGCTCAAGATAATACAGGATAGACTGCAACAGTATGTGGAGAGAGAATTACTAGAAGTGCAGGCGGGTTTCAGAAGAGGCAGGGGGACTAGAGACCACATCGCCAACATAAGATGGATCATGGAAAAAACAAAGGAATATCAGAAACAAGTCTACTTCTGTTTCATTGATTACACTAAGGCTTTTGACTGTGTCGACCACAACAAAATGTGGCAAGTAATTAAAGAGATGGGAATTCCGGAACACCTTATAGGCCTCATGAGAAATCTGTACATGAATCAACAGGCAACAGTTAGGACAGAAAATGGAGTGACTGAGTGGTTTGGAATCGGAAAAGGAGTAAGACAAGGCTGCATTTTGTCACCCTGCTTATTCAACTTATACACAGAACACATAATGCGCAATGCAGGAATGGAGGAATCACAATTTGGGATCAAAATTGCTGGGAGAAACATCAACAACTTGAGATATGCAGATGATACCACCCTAATGGCGGAAAGTGAGGAGGACCTAAAGAAGCTCCTGATTAGGTTAAAAGAAGAGAGTGAAAAAGCTGGCTTGAGACTAAATATCAAGAAAACCAAGATCATGGCAACAGGGCCTATCAGTCCCTGGAAAATAGATGGGGAAGTAGTAGAGGCAGTTACAGACTTTACTTTCCTAGGATCAAAGCTCACTGCAGATGGTGATTGCAGCCATGAAATAAAAAGGCGACTGATTCTCGGGAGGCAAGCGATGAGAAACCTGGGGAGCATAGTGAAAAGTAGAGACATTAAATTGCAAACAAAGATTCACATAGTCAGGGCAATGGTATTCCCTGTGCCAATGTATGGTTGTGAGAGCTGGACCATTAGGAAAGCTGAGCGCAGAAAAATAGACGCCTTTGAGATGTGGTGTTGGAGGAGAGTTTTGAGAGTCCCCTGGACAGCGAGGAGAACAAATAGGTCAATCTTAGAAGAAATCAAACCTGACTGCTCCTTAGAAGGTCAAATAGTAAAGATGAAGCTAAGGTACTTTGGACATCAAATGAGAAGAGAGGACTCACTTGAGAAAGCCTTGATGCTGGGAAGGGTCGAGGGCAAAAGAAGAAGGGGACGGCCCAAGATGAGATGGCTGGATGGTATTGTGGAGATAATGGGCACAGAGCTGAGCGAGTTGAGGGGGATGGTGGAGGACAGGAGTGCCTGGAGGACAGTGGTCCATGGGGTCGCAGAGGGTCGGAATCGACTGTGCAACTGAACAACAAAAAATCAAACCTCCTTGGACTGCAAAGCTCTGTAGAGAGGAAACACGAGTTTTTCATTATGGGGGAGAAAACAATTAAATGTGTAGGGTTGCAAATCTGGACATCGTTTATTCTCATTTGGTAAACCAAAACAAACATCCAAACAAACTTTATTCACACTATGAGATTGTAAATACAGTCAAACCTCGCATAAAGAATGTCTTGTTTAAAGAGTAACTCGCTAAAAGAGCAGAATTTTCTCTGAATGTTCGCTTCGCTTAACAAATAAAACCAACCAAAAACTCACTTAACAAATAAATTGGGGCTTATAATCCCCCCACAATTGGTCACTTCCGATGGTGTTTCGCTTAAATCCTGTGGAACGCATTATTCTCTTTAAGCGAGGTACAACTGTATCTTGTTGCCAATCTCACATGTATTTGCATTTTCAGGATTTATTTCTGATCAAACCTGTAAATGTGAAAAATGAGAAACCATCATAATTCCTGCACTTTTGCCAGGGCCAGTACAAGTTGCATTGGACAAACTGTGTATACTGTGTAGCTTTATGATCAATCAGCCTGTCCTTTTGTGCTTATTCTGTCTGTATACTTTAGGTTCACAAAGAGAAAAGGCTCTTCATTTGCTTGGCTACACTATTGTGCAAATGGTAGAAGAGACAGAGGGGGAAATGTTCTTGATATCTCAGTCTTTCCCTGGAGATGCAGCCTAGCACAGGGGTTTCTGATTTCTTGAAAGGGTGTCTTGCCATTTTGAACAAATTGTCTTGCCAGAGACAATGTTGAAACTACTCCGCAGTCTTCACAGATGAGCACAAGGACCAGTGACTAGTCATGTATCCAGATTAGCAATCAAAAGGTTTCCAGCTATTCTTTTTAACTGCCTAGAATTCTCTCTGAAGCAAGTCACCACCCTCACAACTAATACAGCTGCACTATAGGAAGTTAATTAATTTTTAATTTTAACTATTGATTTATTTTGTACTAATAACAGCAGTAATTAGAATTATGTTTCCACTTATTTTAACTTGATTTTAATGATTATATTATTATCATGTATTATATTCCTGCTTTATGCACCCATTTAACTCTGCCTTACAGAAATATGCATTTTGAAAAATAAACTTTCTCTCAAATGATAATTAGAATGGAAATGATAAAAATGAAATCTGGGCTTTTGTCCTCCTACAGATTAATAGGTAAGGATCCTCTCCTCTTTTCAACAATTGCTATTCTGTTCGCCTCCAATGCTTGAATAATGGAGGTCTGACAGTGTAAGAGAAGGAACTGTGAGCACTGCACATGAACACTTGTGCAGTGCACACACACACACACATACTAGTAAGGATTGCTCTTACCTAGAATAGCCCGTAAGTGGGAAAGAGCCAGGAGCATTTTAAATAGAATTGTTTCTTCCTTTCTAAATGTCAGCATAAGATTTTTTTCCCATCTGAGACAGACAGTCCCATAAATAGAATCCTTCCCAACTTTAAGTCAAATTACTTTGACACCTAAGGGGAGAAAATCTTACTCTGTCCTGGCAAGAAAAATTCAACAGATTAAATTAATTACTTGCTGCTGTTTTGTTAAACTAAATACTTGCTGGCCATAGTGGCTACCTCACTGTGCCTTAGGGTAGGACCAATCTATGGTCCTCCTAATGAATTGTGCAGTCTCTCATTAGCATGCATCAAAGATAGACTGATGACTGTCTAGTCAACATAATCAATCTGTGTTCTGTCCAGTGGTGGGATGTCAAAATTTTTACTACCCCACTGTGATGTCATCACAGTGTGGGCGGAGCTGACATCATGATGTCATGGGTGGGGCCAAAGAAAAAACAAAATAATAAAAAATAAAAATAAGCACACACACACACACACACACACAACCTTCAACCCACCCACCCACCCACAACACAAACCAGCAGCTAGCAGCTTCTCTTCCTCCTCCCCACTTGGGAGAACAGCAAGGAGGCCGTACATACGCGCCAAGCACTGTAGGTGTGCATGCACACCAAGTGCTTGGCACGCATGCGCAGTGGGGGAACCAGTGAAAAGGTAAGCCCCGAAGGTGGTTCCCCCCAAAAGCTGCTGCCGGTTCTCCGGGACATTGAGAAAAGTTAGTACCGGTTCTGGAGAACTGGTGAGTACCTGTTACATCCCATCACTGGTTCTGTCTCCATTTCCTAGTGTTTGGATCTTTCTCCTCTAATACTAGCATTTTGGTTTGCCAGCCAATAAGCCTGCTCCCTGTTTTCAGGAGATATTTCACTGTCATTGGCTGAAATCCAATTGTAAATCATACCTGGGGGATGCCTATTTATCAGTAGGGATTTGGTAAATCCCATTGACTCAAAGACCCTACTCTGGTTGTGACTACTATTATGTGTATACACTCAATAAACCAGTTACATAGAGACTATAGCTTAGTGGTTCAGGTAGAGGTTGAGAATTCAATTCCCCACTATGCTTCCAGGGAGAAAAGCCTCGAGCAAGCTGCACAGTCTCAGGACACCCCCAGGAAAAGCAAATAATAAGCAACTTCTGTGTATTCTCTACCAATAAATGCAGAGAAACCAATAACAGAAATATCCACAACAAATTAAACCCCACCACCAATAAATACCTCACAAACTAAACTAAACTAGTTTCCATCTGATGGCATCAGGACTGAACCTAACTGGCTAATATCAATAAGGGGACAGTGCCCTGAAATGCCTCCTTTAAAAAGAGTGTTTTTAGTTGTTGTTTTTTAAAATAGCCAGTGATGGGGCCTGGCACAGCTCCATGGGTAGTGTATTCCATCATATTGGTGCAGCCACCAAGAAGACACTATTTCTACTTAAAGACTTCCAAATCACCCTCAGTGTTGGCACCTGGAGCTGCACTGGCTATGATGACCAGGTGATGTAGGTAGTTGTTCTGGGGGAGAGACGCTCCAAAAGATAACAAGGTCCCAAGCTGTATAGGACCTTGTATGAGAACATTACTATAAAATTAACTAGAAAAAAGATAATGCTTCCAAGCATTTGCAAGTGACTCAGAATATACTTATACTCAGACTTGATTATTGTAATGCGCTCTACATGGGGCTGCCCTTGATGACCATTCGGAGACTACAGCTGGCTCAGAATGCGGCTGCTCGGGTAGTGATGGGGTGCGGGCGTTATGCTCGTGCCTCTCCACTGCTTCGGCAGCTGCACTGGCTACCAATTTGTCTCCGGGTGCAATTCAAGGTGCTGGTCATTACCTTTAAAGCCCTATATGGTAGTGGGCCAGGATACCTTAGAGACCGTGCCACCCCAAGAACGTCTGTCCGGCCCACCAGGGCGGATCGGAGAGGCTCTCTTGTAATTCCATCAGCTAGAGAGGCGCACCTCTCTAGCACTAGGAGGAGGGCCTTCTCCATGACCGCCCCAGCCCTGTGGAACCTCCTGCCAATTGAGCTATGACTACAGACAGAGCTCCTGCCCTTCCGGAAGGGCCTTAAAACCTGGCTGGCAGGGCAAGTTTGGGGATCGAAGAATGTTGGATCTCACGTTGGGTGGCTGATCAGATGAGACAGCCACTCCCCTCTGCCCTTGCCTCCTTGCTCTTGCCCTTGTTTTTTTTTAAACTTTTGTAATCTGTAAATGTTTTATTTCTTTTAGCCTAATTTTTAGTATTGTATTAATCATATTTTTAATTGTTAATAGTTAAATGATATATATGGGGCAGGTGGGACTGCCCTACGGATTGTTTTTTTTTTTTTTTTTACTTATGAAATGTGATTTTAAGCTATGTATTTTTAATCTGTATTGTAAACCGCCCAGAGTTGGGTTTACCCGATTGGGGCGGGGTAACAAATTGAACAAATAATAAATAAATAAATACTGTATTTTGTCCTGTTAACATGCTGTATCATTTAGCTGTAGCAGACAAATACTGAGCTACAGAAAACATGTCTGCTTCTTAAGGCTCATCTTTTCATTTTTCATCATTTCATATTATTGTTCCCAAGGGGACGGGGGAAGAAAGGGGGATGGAATTTATTTTCAATTTCAAAAGAAAATGAAGCCAAACAACCTCAGTAACACAATGGTTCCAGATTAAGGCATCAAGTTGAGCCTTCTTTTAAAACCATGCATTAGTCAAAGCAGCTGAATCAGAAGATGCTTGGAGGTTATGATGAATGAAAAGGAAGGTGAGGGGGATCTCCTATAGCAAAAGAAGGTGGTCTTATTTGTGAATTTACAAAATCTAAGTAGTAATGACATTTAGAAAAAAAAAATTCATTTCATCCTTGAGAACCCAATTATTTTATTTTAGAGACACGTAACTCCTTGTAGCGGGGGAGAGAAGTTCCTTTCTCTCCTTGACATTTAAAAACAATAAACACGCTTGAGGGGTCTCCCCCCACACACACCTTTGGAACATCATGATGCCTTTAAAACTGTCAGTCATTTTGGAAGCACTCAGGTCTACTTTCTTAGATCTGTTCTTCCCCAGCTGTGAGCAACCAAAACATTTTTCTCAGATGAATATTCTTGTCATTAGCCACAGCTTCCAGGAAACCCTCCTGGCATTAGCTTAATTGAAAGCAAAGGGATTTGAAATATGCTGGCGCTTTCTGCCTAAAGGTAGAAAAAGTCATGAAAATAAATGCATCTTGCTTTTCCTACCTGCTCCTTCCCCTGCCCTTCAGGTGCTTCTTTACACAGATCTCTCAAGAAACTGTATTGTTATTCAGTCTGGCTTTGCTCTCCTCTGTTTCTCTCCATCTCCAATTCTATAAGCACCATCAGGTGTCTGTTATCCTACCTGATTAAAAAAAACATGTGAAGTACTCACCAAATTCAGGTACTGCTCTTAACTTGTGAGCATCCTTTACCCCACCCTGTCCTAATTCTGCAGAGAATGACATTGAAAGAGAACAGCATTCTCTATAAGTAGAATATCTCCACACAGTTAGGAACAGTTTCTTCAGGTTTTCAGATTACATGGAGAGCCCCCACGAAAAAGGACAGCTCTCTTCTTCATATGTAGCTCCTAGCATGCAAGAACTAGGAATGAGATTCTGCTCACAGGATAACAGTATGTCTTTTACTGAATGCCTGAATAAGACTAATATGGTGACAGAATCTGTAGCCATTAAATTTCTCTGCCATTTTCTCATTTATGATATTATTTTAATTACAAAATTTAAAAGTACCCTGCCAGTTTAAGACCAGCAGTACATACTTGCTTACTGACTTACAAAAAGGATCCATTTCTCTTTTCTCAGTCTATGATGGCCTGCAAAGGTATGATAAGAGGGTCTGAAACAGGGTCATGTTTCAAAATGCCAGGAATCTGAAAGGCAAGGACAATCCCTCAAAATATGTTTCTCATGTCCAAGGAGCCAGCAATGGCATAAATCTGATTCACAACTTACTGTCCATGCACCCATACACATTGCATTGATCCTTTATGTCCAAATCTAAATGAGAAGAATGGCATGTCTGGGATCAGCAAAGATATCCCATCTTGCTCTAATGCTGTTCATATAGAGATTCATGAGGCAGCCTTACTGGATTGTTAACCCTCAGTGGGTTAACCTGTGAGCAGTGGTGGGATGTCAAAAATTTTACTACCCCACCGTGACATCATCACAGTGTGGGTGGAGCTAATGTCGTGACATCATGATGTTGTGGGCGGGGGCAAAGAATTTTTTTTAAAAAAAATAAAAAATAAAATAAAATAAAAATAAGCACACACACCCCTCAACCCTCCCACCCACCCACCCACAACACAAACCTGTAAATAAATAAAATAAATAAATAAATAAAAATTACATTAAAATACACCCACCCCAAACACAAATCAACTCACCTACCCACCTACCCCAAACAAAAACCCGTCACTTACCTGTTAGTATAAGTGCCTGGGCAGTACCATGTTGCAAGATGGATATGGTCATCGTACTGGTTCTCTAGGATAATATGCCTTAATGTAAATGTAAAACAGCTGTACCTCCTTAAGGGTTCTCCAATTGGAACAGCAATTGGAACAGCACAGGTGTAGCTTATTGATGAGGTAACTCCAAGACTTTGCTTAAAAACCTCAAGCCAGGCCGCCAGGCCTGCCAGCTGCCAGGTCTTTTTAGGAACTGTGGTAGTACGTCAATATAGGTAAAGGTATTAAATACACATTAAAATACACACAGACACACCACATCCAAAGGTGAGTCACTTACCCTGGGGAGCAGGCTAGGAGCTTCAGGAGGACAGCAAGGAGGCCGTGCATACACACCAAGCACTGTAGGCATGCATGCACACCAAGTGCTTGGCGCGCATGTGCAGTGGGGGAACCAGTTAAAAGGTAAGCCCCAAAGGTGGTTCCCCCCAAAAGCTGCTACCGGTTCTCCGGGACACTGGGAAAAGTTACTACTGGTTCTGGCGAACTGGTGAGAACCTGTTACATCCCATCGCTGCCTGTGAGTGCTTGTTGCTTATATCAGTTATAATGTCTGTCATATTCCGGATTATTTGAAGCACAATATAACACATTTTCACCTGCTGTTGCAAAGTTATCCCAACACCAGTGTGCTCCTTATCAAATAAAGGAAAAGAGTGCCATAGGCAAGCTAGAGATTTTGATCAGATAATTCCACATTCTTGTTTTATGTTGAGCATAGCCAATTTGGATTCCATTTGCTTTTGATTTAATTAATAAGAAGAATTAATGCATGTTCCAGAGATTAGAAAAGTCTTTTGGGATTACCATTCCCAGAATCCACCAGTCAACAGGGCCGTTCTGGACACTGTAGTCTAAAAAATCAACTTTTTCAGCCATTGTAATAGAATTGTAGACTAATGGAGTTGGAAAGTGTCAACAAGTCCAACCCCCCTGCTCAGTACAGGAATCCAAGCTGAAGTATATGTGACCATTGGTTGTCTAATTTTTCTTTTGAATGCCTCCAAGTTGGAGTGATCACCTCCACCTGAGCAATGCCAAATGTTTGCTATGAGGCAGCTGAAGGAATAGGAATGAATATTCAAGTCAAATCTGATTATTCTGAATAACATATCACAAAGAAAAATAATGCCATGGGCTTCCATATTCTCCTCCTCATTTGTTTCATCTAGTTAGTAATGGGTCAGCTCTTTTGTGAAACATACATGGTTCTGTTTTCCTAATAAAAGGGAGGATTACTGAACAAGCAAAGTAAAGGTGCCATTGATCAGGTTTGTCTATGGATTACAAATAATTATTTATAAGTATACAGATACCATTTTATTTTAATTTTTGAAAACAAATTTACATCTAAAAATAGGAATGAAAATAATGTTTTAAATTATAACTCCACTAATAGTTTTATAACAATTTAGCAAGTCCTAATTTAAAGGACTGCCATATATCTCCAATTTATAATATCTTCAATTCCTGTCCTGTTAAATTAGACAGGAAAAGAAATATCGCTTAACCAGCTACACCTTCTCACACTATATTACAGATCTGTCACATGCTTTTAACAAGACTTAGGACTGGGGGTTTGTGAAAGCATAATTTTAAAGATATGCTTTATTCCCCTTAATTCCTTTAGCAGTATGTTGACACAATGGCAGCATTTAAAATTTCTAAACTTCTAGTCCTCATTACTCACTAAGCACAAAAATGCAGGCACACACTCCTTTCATTTCCACACACACAGGGGATCCCTCATTCATGTCCTTCATTCATTCAATACTCATTTATACTTTACAGATTTCACACACGTTTCCTTTTAAAATGTGCATTAATCTTCCTTCCTTCTTTGCAATGCTCCACGCATTAGCTATGAAAGGAAGGAAAAATTCCATGCTCTTCCAGACCTTAAAGGTCGTTTTTTTAATTTATTTCTTTTTAATTAAGGGTTCTCAGGAGGCTGGAGTTAACTAGCCACCTGGGCTGAATGCCTTTGATGTTGATAGATATTGCTAAATATTAGTCCAGACCATTATTATAAGCCAATTGCACTAGGATGCCTTTTGTGTCTAACTCCTTTTGAATCTTAGAAAAATAACTGTTAGTATAAGTGCCTGGGCAGTACCATGTTGCAAGATGGATATGGTCATCGTACTGGTTCTCTAGGATAATATGCCTTAATGTAAATGTAAAACAGCTGTACCTCCTTAAGGGTTCTCCAATTGGAACAGCAATTGGAACAGCACAGGTGTAGCTTATTGATGAGGTAACTCCAAGACTTTGCTTAAAAACCTCAAGCCAGGCCGCCAGGCCTGCCAGGTCTTTTTAGGAACTGTGGTAGTACGTCAATATAGGTAAAGGTATTAAATACACATTAAAATACACACAGACACACCACATCCAAAGGTGAGTCACTTACCCTGGGGAGCAGGCTAGGAGCTTCAGGAGGACAGCAAGGAGGCCGTGCATACACACCAAGCACTGTAGGCATGCATGCACACCAAGTGCTTGGCGCGCATGTGCAGTGGGGGAACCAGTTAAAAGGTAAGCCCCAAAGGTGGTTCCCCCCAAAAGCTGCTACCGGTTCTCCGGGACACTGGGAAAAGTTACTACTGGTTCTGGCGAACTGGTGAGAACCTGTTACATCCCATCGCTGCCTGTGAGTGCTTGTTGCTTATATCAGTTATAATGTCTGTCATATTCCGGATTATTTGAAGCACAATATAACACATTTTCACCTGCTGTTGCAAAGTTATCCCAACACCAGTGTGCTCCTTATCAAATAAAGGAAAAGAGTGCCATAGGCAAGCTAGAGATTTTGATCAGATAATTCCACATTCTTGTTTTATGTTGAGCATAGCCAATTTGGATTCCATTTGCTTTTGATTTAATTAATAAGAAGAATTAATGCATGTTCCAGAGATTAGAAAAGTCTTTTGGGATTACCATTCCCAGAATCCACCAGTCAACAGGGCCGTTCTGGACACTGTAGTCTAAAAAATCAACTTTTTCAGCCATTGTAATAGAATTGTAGACTAATGGAGTTGGAAAGTGTCAACAAGTCCAACCCCCCTGCTCAGTACAGGAATCCAAGCTGAAGTATATGTGACCATTGGTTGTCTAATTTTTCTTTTGAATGCCTCCAAGTTGGAGTGATCACCTCCACCTGAGCAATGCCAAATGTTTGCTATGAGGCAGCTGAAGGAATAGGAATGAATATTCAAGTCAAATCTGATTATTCTGAATAACATATCACAAAGAAAAATAATGCCATGGGCTTCCATATTCTCCTCCTCATTTGTTTCATCTAGTTAGTAATGGGTCAGCTCTTTTGTGAAACATACATGGTTCTGTTTTCCTAATAAAAGGGAGGATTACTGAACAAGCAAAGTAAAGGTGCCATTGATCAGGTTTGTCTATGGATTACAAATAATTATTTATAAGTATACAGATACCATTTTATTTTAATTTTTGAAAACAAATTTACATCTAAAAATAGGAATGAAAATAATGTTTTAAATTATAACTCCACTAATAGTTTTATAACAATTTAGCAAGTCCTAATTTAAAGGACTGCCATATATCTCCAATTTATAATATCTTCAATTCCTGTCCTGTTAAATTAGACAGGAAAAGAAATATCGCTTAACCAGCTACACCTTCTCACACTATATTACAGATCTGTCACATGCTTTTAACAAGACTTAGGACTGGGGGTTTGTGAAAGCATAATTTTAAAGATATGCTTTATTCCCCTTAATTCCTTTAGCAGTATGTTGACACAATGGCAGCATTTAAAATTTCTAAACTTCTAGTCCTCATTACTCACTAAGCACAAAAATGCAGGCACACACTCCTTTCATTTCCACACACACAGGGGATCCCTCATTCATGTCCTTCATTCATTCAATACTCATTTATACTTTACAGATTTCACACACGTTCCCTTTTAAAATGTGCATTAATCTTCCTTCCTTCTTTGCAATGCTCCACGCATTAGCTATGAAAGGAAGGAAAAATTCCACGCTCTTCCAGACCTTAAAGGTCGTTTTTTAAATTTATTTCTTTTTAATTAAGGGTTCTCAGGAGGCTGGAGTTAACTAGCCACCTGGGCTGAATGCCTTTGATGTTGATAGATATTGCTAAATATTAGTCCAGACCATTATTATAAGCCAATTGCACTAGGATGCCTTTTGTGTCTAACTCCTTTTGAATCTTAGAAAAATAACTGTAATTATGTACTTTATTTTAAAATAATTCCTCAATTAATTCAGAATGATTTTTCAAAATAATTCCAGCAACTTAAACTGAGCCCAGAAACAAATTGGTAACTAATCCAGTTACAGTGAAGGGTTGGTACTCTGTTATCTGGCAACTTTGCTCCTACCAGATTTTTGGCAACCACATTTTGAACCAATTTTAGCTTCTAAATTGTATTTGATGACAGATCAATGTGAATAGGTAGGCCAGATTTGCCTTCTCCAGCTTCTATGCTAATGTCCATTACGTCCTTCTCCAGCTTCTATGCTGAGCCATGTACAATAAACAAAGAATCAAATTTTTGTATTCATTTTATGTATCTTTCTCTCAAATGAAAGTGGTGAACTAAATCCAATTGCTAGTCCCAACTATGAAGACTGGCCAGGTTATCCTGCTATGGTAATACAGGGTAGCCCGTAAGTCCCTATATGGCAACAAAGAGAGTAGGGCTCTGTTGAATGGAGGGAGGAAATGATCCCATTGGACTGCTGGGGAGAGGGGTGGGGTGTGTGCCCTTGGAGAGGACAGGTAGGGACTTACGGGCCGGGTAGGGACTTATGGGCCACTCTGTAGAGTAGACCATACTGCCAGTGACAGGTGGTGGTTAACTAACCTGACCACCCTGAGGACTAACGGCCTTGGGTGCCGAAATCCACAGGGAAGGGTGATGGTCCCCAAATGAATTAAATCCCACTTGAATCCATCTTGATGGAGGGCAGCAGCTTCATCAATACTGGCCTGGAGCTGAGGAGGACTTTGCATGCCAAGAGGGCTCAGGACCAGAAATAGACTCATGGAACTGGATCACTGGTATGGGTGTCATGCTGTGATGCGGAAGGCAGATGAAAGGCCACTGCATTATATTCTCAGGACAATCTTCATGGCTGATTGCCATGAGGATTGTCAATATTCAGATTTGGATATGGCAGAACAAGAAGAAGTTCCAAATAGAGTAAAGTCCCTGAACTAATAGATTAACAGAACTGTTACTTTGCCATGCACCAATTAATCCAGCATTATCTACTGCAAATAGGACTAGCATTTGCACTTCAGTCAACATATTTTAAAGGGGAAGGGGATGTTAGGAAAAGCCTGAAGGCCAAAATCTTGTTGGGAAAACTGTTCCTGAAACAGCAATTATGCAAGTGATTTTAGGCTTTTGATGGTTGATGTCTTTCATGCAACCATTCCCACACAAGTTGAGAAAATGTGTGAACAGTTGCATGCCTGGCTGTACAAAGGATAACCTGGCAAATTAGGGGGTAGTCACTTGCATGATTACCGTTTCATTTGTAGTTTTTTCCAATAAGATTCTGGCCAAAGAGTTCAAGTCAACCAGACCAATATTATATGCAGATTTGAAATGAAATTCTGAACCCAAAATTTTAATACAAAATACCCAAAATGTAACAACTGAATGTAAATTTAACCATACTGTACTTCAAAGAGCTTTTAAAAAAACCCTAAGGATTTGGTAAAAAATGAGCTCATATGCTAGTTGCTTTATTCCTGTGTGTTGAACTCGGACTGATGCTTTAGTCCATGTTCTATCTTCCTTCCTTCCTTTTCCTTGGTACTTAACTTGTTGTCAAGGAAACAAAGGATATTAACAGCTTTTTGCATCCTAGAGAATACACAGCTGGCAGTACAAATAACAATGAGTACAAACAAATTACTGGGATCATTTGAAGGCATCTGTAGCATCATTACCTCAGATACATGTCTTGAATCTTAAAGGTACACATTTCAGCACAAATAATTCTGTTTTGTTTTTGTTTCTGCTGCACTTATATTTTAGCTGTTATCCAGTAAACATTACCTGTAACTTTTGTTTCAACCAAATCCCATTGAACAAATAACATTTGTTCATATTATGCTTCAGATAACTCAGGGAATATCCAGTGTATTTTGTAAACATTTCAGAGAAAGTACTGGCTGGAATTCAGTTTTGCACAAATAACCTGGAGCTACTTTAAAGTGCATGTGAGTTTTGGCTACTGATTAAATCATTAAAATATACAGCAGCATAACCAGAAGAGGAGCGTGCCTTGGCGGGGCCCCGTATAAAAATTTGTTTGGGGGCCCTTAGGAAGGGTAAAGATTTGTTTTGCTTACGCAGTTGGGGGCCCCCATGGCCCTGGGGCCCCGTATAATTGATACGGCAGATACGGCGGTAGCTACGCCTCTGAGCATAACCTTCCCCCTCGAAAATAGCCCAGAACCTAAATATCCTGGTTAAATGCAAGAGTAGCTAAGAAAGGCTTAGCTATTCGGTTTTGATTTGTGGCAATTTAGTTCATTAGAGGTTCAGTTTGTGAAGTCTCAGTTCATGATCTAGCAAAAGATTTCATTACAAATCCAGCCCCTCCAGCCCCTAGTACCATGATGGCTAAACTTGGCACTCCAGGTGTTCTTGAACTTCAATTCCCAGAAGCCTTGGTCAGCAGGAGTGCTGACTTGGGTTTCTGGTAATAGAAGCCCAAGAACACCTGGAGTGCCAAGGTTAGCCATCACTACCCTAGTGCTAATCTGGCTTAATACTACTACCTACAGTACACTGTTACAGCTGCCAAGGCTGTTTTGTGACTTGCCTGTTTTGTTGCCCTGCACCTTTCAGAGTTGCCAAAACGATAGCAATAGTAATTACATTTATATATCCCACCAATTCTTATTCCATTTGCTTATTTCAGCTCCAAAACCGCCACTACTCGCTTCTCCCAGCAAAGCTGGATCCCTTCAACAGAACTTTGTGAGATGCTCTAGTCATGGGATTCTCAAATTTTGGCATTCCAGATGTTTTGGACTTCAGTTCAGTGATGGGATGTAACAGGTTCTCACCAGTTCACCAGAACCGCTAGTAACTTTTCCCAGTGTCCCAGAGAACCGGCAGCAGCTTTTGGGGGGAACCACCTTCAGGGCTTACCTTTTCACTGGTTCCCCCCCTGCGCATGCGTGCCAAGCACTTGGTGTGCATGCACGCCTACAGTGCTTGATGCGTATGCACGGACTCCTTGCTGTCCTCCCAAGCGGGGAGGAGGAAGAGAATCTGCTAGCCTGAAGCTCCCTATAGCCTGCTCCCAAGGGTAAGTGATTCACCTTTGGAGGTGTGTATGTGTGTGTTTGCTTATTTTTATTTATTTATTTATTTATTTATTTATTTATTTTCTGTGGCCCCACCCACATCATGACATCATGATGTTAGCTCTGCCCACACTGTGATGACATCACGGTGGGGTAGTAAAATTTTTGACATCCCACCACTGCTTCAGTTCCATGAAGTCCTAGCTACCATTACCAAAGGTTGGCCAAAGCGACCCTAAAAATAAGAAGTTGACCACCAAGTGGCAATGTGGTAGACATAATCAGTAACTTGAAAATATATTTAAGGCCCAATGGAAAAGGAAAGGTTTCTTGTCCAATTCGTTTGTCCAAATGTTAATTGCCTAGAAAAATCTACAAGCACAAAACCAGAAGCAATAGTAAGATAAATGTGACTTGCACATCTTGGGCAATGCTCGTCTTATCAAAACGGCTTAAACTTTCCAAAACAGACAGCCAGGTTCCCTCTAGAAAAAGTGATAAGTAGTTTTCAGGTCTGCAGGTTGCCTAGTCTGCCCTTGTTGTTATCAGTCTGGAGTACAGGTTCAACCCAGATCACTTTGGCTGTAACTGGAGTCGGTATTACAGAATGTTATTTTCAACATATGTTCCATCTGCCTTATAAGTGCCATGTTCTATATTCTTTAATAAGAAGAAAGTGAAGGGGGCAAAATACAGATGATGCAAATGCTGTTCACTTTTTTAACTTGTTGCATTGGGACATATGAAATTGATCTTCTGTTCTCAAATCTGCTGCAAATGTGAGCCTTGATCAACCAGACATAGGATAAGCAACAAGATTTCGGTCTAAAATTTTTGAGTAGCACTTCACCACCAATGACACACAATCGCTTCCATTTTAATAAGAACAAGGAATTTCAAGTTTAGTTTATCAAACATGGCTTTGAGATTTCAATTTGAATAAAAGTATAGAAGAACTGAGATTTCAATTTGAATAAAAGTATAGAAGAACTGCACTTGAATATCCGTGAAATGGCCTGCACTGGATCACAGCCTTTCTGTGATGTTTTTACCTGATCACGGCAGTTTTCCCACTTCAACCAATCTATGGTAAAATGGGGTTAATGGTTGGGATTCAGCTTCAGTCAGACTTCAGGAAGACTCACTGAAATAAGTAAG
Organism: Furcifer pardalis; assembly: GCA_030440675.1. Classification (NCBI taxonomy): domain Eukaryota; kingdom Metazoa; phylum Chordata; class Lepidosauria; order Squamata; family Chamaeleonidae; genus Furcifer; species Furcifer pardalis. The sequence continues at coordinate 130,652,343 of CP126893.1, read as the reverse complement.
ACATGTTAGTCAAACTGACACTGAGCTCAATGAGTGTCATCCAACATGACTAATCTGGATCCAATTTATGTTTCCTCAAACCTTGAGAAAGTTAAGTATGAGCCATGTACTGTATGTGACTGCTCTATCCACCCACTACTACAGGTGAAGACAATCTCTCTTGGAATATGCACACAGCTTATAGTACACAAAAGAAAGATTATCATTCACTCAAAGAACCATTTCTCTTTCATTGTTACTCATGAGTCTACTGTCACACTTTTTTTCCCTTAGTGATGAGCTGACAATTTATGTCCTTGACTTTTGATCATTTGGAAATGCTCTTCTAAAGAATTTTACTGGATGCATAGATGGATTAGTCAAGCTACACAATATATTGGCATTCTTTTCATAAACCAAAGGCTAGACCCAGCAAAATGTATGGAACACCAAACAAGACGTTTGCAGTCATTGAACTAACTTCAATGGCAAACAGCGTTTCATTTGACCATTATTTTTTGAGAGCAGGATTCATCCTGATTAGACTCCACAATGCTAAACTGGTGCTGCAGCCAAGTTACCAGGAAAGGGTTGCCTGAGAAAGAAATGTGTGTTTTCATTTCCCATCAGACACACACAACTTACACGTCCCTGGATAATGAATGTGCAATACATTGCCCCATCAAGAGAAAGGTGAACTACAAATGAAATGAACGAATTAATAATAGAGACTGCACAGTTTATTCCCAATGTGGCTCATGAGTCACTTCCTTAATTCAAAAGGCACTGGAAAGTTGGACTCCATTCCTAAATTATTACATGAGGCCCAAGTCCTTGGATGCTTCCATGGAGAGAAATCTTAAGAGTCAGTAAGGGGTCCACCCTCTGCTCCTCAAGAGGTGCCTCTGCCTCTATAATTGAACACTGGAGGCTCCTTTCTGGAACCATCTGTGCCCTCAAATGATTCCTCCAACCATTGCATCAAACTCAGGGGCTGCACATGGCATTCCAGTTTCACTGGAATAGTCATGTTTCTATTTGAGAGCAAAGTCTACACCAGATTCCCACTGTTACCCAAAAATTTGGGGCCCAGGTACGTTTCTCTGGCAGAAGTATAAAGACCCTAAGAACTTACAACGAGGCAGGTTTTTCAGTCAAAACAAAATATGGTTTATTGGGAGCAAAAGCAAAGGGAAGCCTATTCAGGCATATAGTCTGGCCAGACCTATAATTCTAAATAGCTAACCTTCCCGCAACCGTTCTGAGGAAAAGACCCCCTCGTGATCCCTGCTCACAAAATTTGGTGAACAGAAGATGGCCCCCACCCACCTGGAAGGGGTATTTAACTATTCTATCTAAACTAACTCTGCATGCAAGGGGAGGGGACTGGAGTTTTGGGAGGAGGTAAGGAAATTAGCATAAGTTAACAAAAAAATCAGAGATCTTTACATTGCTGGTAAGCTAAAACAGTATGAACATTTGAGGTTCCACAGGAATTTGCAGAGGGGAAGAGGAAATGCAATTAACATGTTTTAATTACATGTAAACATGAAGCAAAAGGTAGGGGAATTCAGTCATACAGAAACTGGTTCAGCAGGATTACATTGAGCAAACACAGGCAGGCAATTCTTTTGTTCTTCTGGAAGGCAGGACCAGCCAGTCCATCTTCAGCCAATGGCGTTTACATCAGCTTAATGTGGTGTGAAGCTGCTTGGATGGACAGGAACAGATTAAGTAAATGCCTGTTACTTAAGTAAAGAGAAAAGTTTTAAGTTAAGTGGTCCCCAGGGTGAACTCCAGTTAACCTTTGTACCTTGCCAGGTGTGTGTGACTTGTCACGTCCTCTCTTCCCCTGCCATATGGAGTCTGTGTGTGTATGCTATAACATGAGGCAGTTTAATAAACGTTTTGATCAATTATGATGCTTTATCCAAAATTTCAGGTAACACTCCTTCCCTTCTTCTCTTAAGATCGACTTGCCCAAAGGGCAGTCGCGTCTTAGGCTGAGCGGGTCCTGCACGGTGTCTTCAGGGATTGCAAAAGGGGCATACACACACCAATAATTACAGCAACCCCAAGTCCCGTCATGAATAAATGTTTCCAACATCTGGGAGCAGGCCAATTAGCCAATTCCCCAGTGAAAACCCAGTGTTTTACTCTCAGTGGTGAGATTGTGGAGTCCGTGGATGGTTTCCTCTGCCTGCTTGCTGTTAAATTTAGACAGCACATCCATTTAAAATCTGTTATGAACCAGCAATGAGTGTGAGCTTAACATGATTGTGCACATATGGTGCATGCTCTGTGTGGTTGTATTGCAATGCCTGGGAATCAGGGGTGACATTGAGGCATCTAGCCTTGCACCCTTCCCAGTGCACGCACAAAGGAGACTTAAGTTACTGTCCCCATTCTAAATTTAATGATCGTTGGGTCTGCGCCTGAGACCAAGTGTCCCAAGGCTGGGGCATTTTTGTAAGTAAGTGGGTTCTCCAAACTACCAACACTACAAATGAACATCCTAACATTTTATACATTCTACACATGTTTAGAAAATTTAAACTAAAGAAAATAAAGGAACACAGTTTGCTATCAATACTTTAGAGAGAGAGAGGTAGAGAGAGTTGAAAAGAAACGAGGTGATAGGAATACTAATAATAAAAGACATGATACTCCTCCATTGAATTTTAGACATGCTCTGGAGCACTGTCATCCGTTCACTTTTGGGATCCAACACAAGGCTTCCACATCTTTAGGTTTTCCTGTAGTGAGGGAGAGAAAACACAACACATCTCCCCAAAACCCTCCCACATTTACTTTTAAACTTTTATTCCTTAACAATAAACGACAACAAACATGCTTTAATGTACGGTAATACCTCATATAACATCAGTATGATGCATTAAGATCCCATGGGATGCTTCAGATAACCGCCAAAACCTTTGCGGTTACGATGCATCTCTATGGCTATGGCTCCCATAGGATCCTAACATGCATCGGGTAACACTAAAAATCATATAACATCTAGACCTGTGGGGCCAGGTTTTAGTGTTATATGAGGTTTGACTGTACTCCCATTACATTCACTGTTCCCTGTGGATTTATGTAAGGGAATTCCTTAAGATTCCAGGTTTAGTAGGAGAAGAGGGCTTTTATTGTGCAAACCCCATACTTACTCCAGAAGCCACTAATGCATGATCCAATTGCAACTGTGAGTGCTTTTTAGAGGCAGGAATTTACCTTCCTGGCCCAAACCAATGTAAACCAAATTAAATACTTTGAGCAAACAATTGTTTCACTCCCATCTGATCTGAGGAAGGTGCTGCTTCCCTACCAAATTCAGCCTCCCCCTCCCCTTTGTGAGTCTGGGAGTCTCCTAACTAATTTCTAAACTGGCCTCATTGTGAAATCTATTTGTTTACCTTTACCCTGTTTTCCTTCTGGCATCCTGTATAATAAGAATGAGGGTTTAACAAACGCACTGCAGATGTTTTTGAAATAACTTTATTGTTGGAGTTGCAAAGCAATCTTTATGGTTCAGTTTCTTTAACTAGGATTCTTAACTGGGGACGGTGCATAGAGACGCTCAAATTTCCTTAAGATTGTGCACTTAGTAAGATGAGAGGAAATTTCCCATGTGCGATGTTCCAACAATCTTCAGAAGCCACTCACACAACGTACATGCAGACAAGACAAAATACAGCTCTTATTAGATGCAATGACAGAACAGACTATGCAGGGCACCTCTCCTGCCTTCCTTAAGGGAAATTTTGGCAGGGAGTTTGCCCAGAAATAAAACATTTGGCTTTATTAATTTTAATTAGGCAGACATCAGTTTGTGGTGTTAAAAACTTCAAGCTGCTCTTAAGGAGCAAGCTACTATATGCTTATCTATTTACTATGCAAAACTTCTCCCACCTTTTTCCGGACCTCTTGTTGCAAGGTCCTGGGTTTGAATCACAATTTTTTTTTTTATCACAAATCAAATGTGCTTCCTAGGGCTTTTGCGGTTCAGTTAATTCAACCCCAGTACATGTGTGTATTGAGCCACATTATACAAAATCAAATTTACAGCAACCATTTCAGAAATGCATATGTTTTCAAAAGGTTTTAGGGTTATGTTCAAATTAACTTTTCACTATGGAGCAGCAGTTTCCTCCTTTAAAGCAATTACTTTCTTAGGTAGTCAGTATTTATGTTCAGACAAGCAGAGCTTTGCACAGACATGATTCCAAGTTTCCAATTTAAACTTATCCAGATTATAACACATGCATAGCCCCTCTGTTTAAGCAAGTATCAGATTATACAAGACAATGTTCCATTTCCCTGTGCCACACATTAAAGGTTCCCCTTTATTTTATACCCATCCATTATTTTCCTACTAGGCCATATCTCCTTTTATTTCTGAAAATGGGTCTCCACGTGCCATATTTATCCACGTGCCATATGTATGTTAAGGCATACACCAGACAAACCAAATTCTGAGTTAGCATGGCCCTTTTAAGATGTGGGCCAGATTTTCAAAATACAGTTTTGCATTTTAGGCAGATGCTTCTTGGCCCCCCCTTCCCACAAAACTGGGTTCTCAAGTGAGACTCCAATTGTCCTTTTTCCAGGGAAAAAGACAAGCCAAAACCTCCATTTCTGCTATCTTCATGCCCTGCCTTGGGACAGACACTGGGCCACCCAGAACTCCAGGATTTGCTCCGAAGGCTTTCTTGGGGTCCCTTGCCTATCTGCAAATGTTTCCAATTCAATTATAATATTGCCAAGTTGAGCTGAGCACTCCAAATGAAGCTGGGTTTTGAAGGGTGTTTGCAGTGATTAGCCTTCTTATATTAATATTTTGTGCAGGCCAATTCTGCCTGCGGGGAGTACCCTAAATTTCATCCATATGTGGGGCGTATGGCCAGGTAGCAAACTTATGTTTTAAAATTAGCCTTTCATCAGGTGAGGCTCCTTATTTCATATTTGTCAACCTTGCTGGGACAGCAGGGTGACACAGATTAATTTGAGGCACAACGAAAAAGAAGAAGAAGTCCCCATTTCTTTGCCAACTAGGGCAGTGGAATCAGAATTTGGGTAGGGCAGTGCATATGCCTGTAATCTTGGACAATATGCGACTTTGCTTTTTTTTTGGTGGCCAAGCAGGAAATTCAACTGATGGCCAAGCTTAGTGGAAGAGGAAGGAGGGGCTGCTTCCCCCCTTCAGGCTATTGTGAATAGAATGTTTTCTCTCAGCAGGAGGCAATTTCTTAACCTCTCTGCAGTGCTACAATGTTTGCACTCTGCACATGTTCTATGGAAAGTCCGAATTTTTACTTTGGAAGCCATTTCTTTAAAAACAAATGCATTTTCAAACACATATTGGTTGCAGTTGGCTTTGTATGGGAAAGAGGGACTTTTCTAATTAATCTGTCCCAATTTCCAGCCTTTGCCAATCTCAGATTTTTAGATATACCAATCGTCAAGCCAGTATATTTGTTTTGTTTTCCAATTAATTCCATTTTATTTGCTGCAATTTTCCACCATTTCTAAATTCCAATTCTTTAATTTTCAAGACCTTTATTGCTTGATCAGTTCAGTTTCAGGCCTTATTTTAAAGCAGCAATGCATTTGGGCGTTGCTAATTCACTAGCCTTATAATACTTTTGCCATGTCCCAATCTAAAGGACAACAATAATCCCGATTTATACATTTCCAATCTCTGTCTTAAAGTTTAAATTAGACAGAGAAAGGAATATTATCATTTTGTTATCCATACTTTTTATATACTTTTTACATTATATTCACAGATCTGCCATATGCTCGCATCAGGACAGGATATTCCTGGAAGCATGACTTCTTAAGGAAATGCTTCCTTCCCTTTAAATCCTTTGCAGAGTATGTTAATATAATGGCAGTTTAAAACCTCTAAGTTCCTAGTCCTCATTACCACGAAATGCAGGCACACATGTCTTTCATTTACACACACACACACAGGGTACCCTTATTCATTTCATTCACTCAACATCCATGTCTATTTACATATTTTACACATCCATTCCGTTTTTAAACTTTACATTAGCTCTCCTTTTTTTCCTGCAATGCTCCACGCAATCGCTAGAAAAGCAAGGGAAAATGCCATGCTTTCTTCAGACCTTAAGGGTCAGTTTACTATGGTTCTCAGGAGGCTGGAATTAACTGCCACCCCTGGGCACAATGCTCTTAATCTTATTGCTTATCATTAATATATGCCATTCCCAGGCTGCCCCTTATGGCAATAGCCTGGGATTCTTCCAATTTGGGCTGCCCTGTGTTCGAATTCAGTTACATTTTAACAAATTACTTTGATTTGATTGGGGCTTTCTTTTTAGAAACAACGGACAAGTTACAATTTATATGGGTGCTGAGTTACATTAACCCTTTGTTTAATCTATGACTGCTGTCCCCTTCAAGCCTCTCAGCCTGAATGGATTGCAGTGGGCTCAAATTTTAAATGCTTTTCTGTTCTGGTTTACTCTTTTTCATTCTGCTCTATTTAGCACCCCCCACTCAGCTAGCAGGGATGGATGGCAATAAACTATTCCTCCTTCCCTTTTCTCTTTCGGCTGAGCGGTCCGTTGAGATTGGCTCACTATCTGTTTCAATTCGAGCCTTTAATTTTTACCTTTTTCTTTGATTTTATAGTGCCCAATTTTTCCTCATGATTTCCTTATTTCACTAAGGGCGCCTTCCATCATTCCTTTCAGCCCAGTCACTCCTGCAGTGCTAGCAGGAGTGGTGGGTATCAAGGGCTGAGGAAGCACCCCAGGAGTTTTATGGAGACCATGAGCAGCAATTTGAGGAATTGAAGGAGGCAGAAGGTGCAATGGACCCAAAAGGTCCTCTTCCTGAGCCTCTTCAATTTCCTCTTTATACCTTGGGGGATCCCCAAGTTCAGGAGGAGGATTAACCTTCTCCCTTACAATATAAAGATTGCCCTCGCAAGGGTATTGTTCAAGGTTTGTGTGTGCAGCCTCATGGAGAGTGCTGCGTACTCCGAGTCCCCAGATCTCCCCAGACTCGCTTCTAGCCATCTAATTAATGCTTTTAGGTGCCTTAAACTTAAGTTGCCTTCTCTAGGCCAGGCAGGCCTCAGGTCCCTTTGAAAAGGGCCGGTCTTGGGTGCGTAAAAATTTTAACCTCCATTTGCTCAACTTTAGACTTGGGTCCCACCAAATTCCTCCAATTCTTGAGGACATTGCTGCGTGGCGTCCCACCAGCCTTTTCCTCCTTTCAGCCCAGCCTGAACACTCATTGCTCTTCCCATAGCTAATGAGATTCACTTGCTTAGATCTAAGTCTTGGCGCCTCTACGAGTTACCCCCAAACACACTTAGTGCGGAGAGCGTTCAGCGCTATTCTTTCCCCTGTCTCTCAACGAGAATCACTCGGCTATTGAGACTAATTTACTCTGGTCTCACGGACAACGATCCCCGCTCTTGACCAGGCTAGCCAATCCGCCACGTGTGCTCAGTTGATCACGCGGGCACACCGTGCCTTTTGAGAATCCTCAACGGGAGCTACCCAGCTATTGGATCTCTGCCCAATCCTATGCAGTATCCCAGTGTCAGGTGATGAGCCTGCCCACCGGGATCTGGTTCTCTAAAAAAACAAAACTAAAAAAACAAACTGGTCACAGGGTGGACAATTCCTGCTTCCTCAGAATTTCTAGCAGGCTAGCGAAACCAGGCTAGTACCCAATCCAGTGTGGCTCAGGTTCGTCAGGCCATTTTGCCACCAAGGGGTGGGACTCGAACCCACAATCCCAATACCCGAACTGCCACTCGGGGAGAAGTTAAGTTCAGCTGGCTATTTCTTTTCAGGACCGAATGGGTATTTCTCTAACAAAATAGACTAAAAAAACAAACGATTAAACTAACTTGGCAAGAATTTTAAAGGGACCCCAAGAATCACAATTATACGTTACCAATCCTGAAGTTTTCAGTCGTAGAGATGAAACGCCGATGAGTCTCTCAAGGTCTGATTGAAGATTTTGAGTAGGAGGTCGTTCCGGATCTTCCTTTCCTCACTTTGTGTCCTGCACCTCTTAAGGAGGTTGCAGGAACCAGAGGCGGTCCCGGGTTTCGGCACCAAAAACTGTTACCCAAAAATTTGGGGCCCAGGTACGTTTCTCTGGCAGAAGTATAAAGACCCTAAGAACTTACAACGAGGCAGGTTTTTCAGTCAAAACAAAATATGGTTTATTGGGAGCAAAAGCAAAGGGAAGCCTATTCAGGCATATAGTCTGGCCAGACCTATAATTCTAAATAGCTAACCTTCCCGCAACCGTTCTGAGGAAAAGACCCCCTCGTGATCCCTGCTCACAAAATTTGGTGAACAGAAGATGGCCCCCACCCACCTGGAAGGGGTATTTAACTATTCTATCTAAACTAACTCTGCATGCAAGGGGAGGGGACTGGAGTTTTGGGAGGAGGTAAGGAAATTAGCATAAGTTAACAAAAAAATCAGAGATCTTTACATTGCTGGTAAGCTAAAACAGTATGAACATTTGAGGTTCCACAGGAATTTGCAGAGGGGGAGAGGAAATGCAATTAACATGTTTTAATTACATGTAAACATGAAGCAAAAGGTAGGGGAATTCAGTCATACAGAAACTGGTTCAGCAGGATTACATTGAGCAAACACAGGCAGGCAATTCTTTTGTTCTTCTGGAAGGCAGGACCGGCCAGTCCATCTTCAGCAAATGGCGTTTACATCAGCTTAATGTGGTGTGAAGCTGCTTGGATGGACAGGAACAGATTAAGTAAATGCCTGTTACTTAAGTAAAGAGAAAAGTTTTAAGTTAAGTGGTCCCCAGGGTGAACTCCAGTTAACCTTTGTACCTTGCCAGGTGTGTGTGACTTGTCACGTCCTCTCTTCCCCTGCCATATGGAGTCTGTGTGTGTATGCTATAACATGAGGCAGTTTAATAAACGTTTTGATCAATTATGATGCTTTATCCAAAATTTCAGGTAACACCACCATAGAGGTGGAGTTATCTTCTCATTTGGTTCCAGACAGTGATGAAGCAATGCTTCAACATTCCTGTTGATAACTATCTATTCTAGATTGAGAAAAAGTTCATTAGGAAGGAGCCACCTTTCAGTCATAGAGTGCATGTGTTGTATACCAAAGGTTCCTCATTCAATCCCCTGCATCTCCAGGAAAGGCTGGGATGGAATCCTGTCTGAAACACTGAAGAGAATGGCGGGTCAGGACCTAGTATTGAAGAGACCTATGACTTCAAAACAGTCTATAACTCTTTAAAAAAAACCTAAGTAGCAGAAAGTTTTGCAGGAGTCTTCAAAGAAGCAAAACCAACCAAATGAGCTGGGGGGAGGAAGGAAGTTTTCCCTCTGGGCTGCTGGGCAGAGGGCTGAGAGAAACTCTGTGCTGGGGGAGGGGGGAGCACTCCCATTAGGCTGCTGCGTAGAGGGGTGAGGCAATCTGTGTTGGAGTGATGTGCCAACAGTGAGGGGTGGGTGTGCAACATCTGGCATGAGTACCATAGCTTCGCCACCACTGCTCTAGAAGATGCAACAGAGAAAGGTAGTGGGTATGAGTTGTCACTCTGAAGGTGAAGAAAAGAACCAAGAAGAAAAGGTTATATAGTATATGGATTGGCAACTGGGTAGGAGTGGAAGGGGGAAGAATTACCCTGAATTTAGCTAAGATCTGGGTATTTTATAATATTAAGAAAAAGGAGGAAGACATGTGGTAATCTTACCTTTCCTAAAGTTTCCATGTATAAATTTATCTATATACTTGATTTATATAAGAATAACATTGTATGCCTGTATCATGTATGTGTGTGAACAGAGTGCTATTGTGACAATAAACAGCTAGGAAGATTACAGGTCTGATAAGTCAAATGCCTAGGTTCTTAATTGTTGTCTCCTGTACTTTTGCTACTCTTAGTCATAGGAATGGCCATAGCAGAAACCGTCACAGGTTAAGACCTTCATGCTGACACTTGGTGCTGGCTTTTCCCTTCCCCCCAAATCGAAAATGTTTAAAGCAACAGCAGGTAATTGGGGAAGAGCTATTTTTATGTTCACAGTCTGTGGAGCAACACTACACCAGGCAAACATAAAAATGGCTGGAGCCATACAGGGTATCCACTGCACCTCCCCAACTAATATACCTCCTAGGAAGCCACATCACTGCTGGAGTGAATTCCCTACAGAACTCCCTCACACCTGAAAGATAGCTTGGTCTATTCATAAGGGGCCTCTGGATCCAACCTAAAATGGGAAAGAGCTATGGCTCTCTGCCTTGTGAAACAGCGGGAAACTGATGAGAGATTAATCAGTTTGGGTACCTCCTTATATACTCTACCTAGAGCACTGAATCTACATATACCAGGAAAGGAGATGTCACCAAGCAGGAGTTTAAAATGCAGACATCCTGTAACATGGAGGATTCAATATAAACCAGTTCTCTTTGCTCTGTATGTGTGAGCCATATTTGCAGCGCTGTTAGTGCAAAGTCCTGCCTGTGGGCTTTATAATTCACTGATGAGATTTCCTGTGTAACTTCTTCTTTCGTGCCTAGGCCAGACATGAAAATGCCAAAATGAAGGCACCTTTTGGTGAGTTCATTCTGCAGTTGCTTTTGCCTTAGTGTGAGAAAGATTAGCTGGCAACACAAGGTTGCCGTTACCAGGGTACACCCAATTGTGGTTCAAAAATACCACAATCTGCAAGGAGGATCTTTCAGTGTTTCCCTCCTGTGTAACTAAAATTCAATTATAATTAGGCTCATGTCTAACTTTCTAAACACTATGGACTGCACATTTTTAAAAATTGTTTTGAATTGTTTTGTTTTCTACAGCCTGCCCTGAGATCTTTAGGTTTAAAGTGAAATATAAATGTTTTCAATAAATAAACTAATATGTACAACATTACCGGCTTGCACGTGCTTATATGTATAAGGCCACACAGTTTTCAGATTTACTAAGCTATAAAAATTATCCTGAAGACCTGAGTACTGTGTTGCTTGCATTCCTGAGAAAGAAGCACAGTAGAAGACCGTGGCTGTGAAAGTCTCTGAAGGCAACACTTCACTAAGAAGCTGGCAAAGCATAAAGCATTCATCACAGCTTCTGCACGTTTGCTGCAAACCTCTGTATATATACATGACTCAGAGCAGATGTTATCTTTTATTTTAATTATGAAATTCTCTAGCTAATAAGAAAACTTCTCATGCTTTCCAGAAATTCAGTGAGTTTGGCACATCATCTGCATGTTTTAAGTAGAATAGTGTCATCGGTCATCACACACTAATCCCACCTAACCGGCCATCAGGCCAGCTGGCAGTTGTGGACACACAGATTGTCTGATCCCATATTGGTGTGTTCTGTATTTGAACTGTCGCCTTCCATGCCCTTGACACAAGTGCCCTTATTGTTTCAGCTGCTTTGCATTTTTTGTTACTTTATCTCCTGTCCAATTCTATCCTGCTAATAGTTTCCTTGCGGGAAGGGCTTTGAAGAAAGAAAACATCTCCTTAGTCAAGGTTCTCTCCTGAACTTTGGGACAACATCTTAAAATATTGAACAATGTAGAGCAGGGACTATCAACCTAAAGCCAGTGGGCTGGATCCATCTGGTAGCGTCATTTCATGTGCCCCCCCATCCCTCCAAGGGCATTTGATAAACAAAATAGCCACCCCTTTGAAGCTGTTGGGACCAAACGGCCACCCCCATTGTGTAGGCAGTGCAAAATGGCCATCTGGCCCTCAAAGCTGACTGAAGTGTGACCCAGCTTGAAAGGTTGTGAACCCTTGATGTAGAGACTCCAAATTCCAGATTTTGCTCTGAAAAACAATCATATCTCAACTTCAGCTACTCACAGAGAATTTTTCCCATCAAGATTATAATTAACTGATATATAAGATAAAGCAAAAAAAGAAGAGTGTACCAATCCAAAGGCAAGAGTGGCTTTTTTAGACCACCCAAAAATTACAATTTGGCATTCACTTTCAACCTTGTACAGGACTTCATCAGCTTAGGCTGGTGTCTGTGGTCAGTGTGGTGGACTGTGATGAAAAAGCATAAATGTGCCATAAATCATGGACAGATGTGGACAAATAATGGACAGGGTCTTTTGTTAAAGAAAGTGTATGATTGCATGGTGAAAAACCATCATATCTGACTGCAGTGGAAATAGTTCCTTTCCTGGAAACAATCTCTATTAAAGCAAACCTTCTGTGCATTCAGGAATCATTCCTCCCTGACCACCATCACCCCCAAAAAAGAATAGCCCTACCACTGGAACAAAATGTCCAATTTAGGCATAGATCAGTATCTGGTTGGTTCATGGTCTCCCATGTGTCATGTGATTGCTAGCAAATAGCTCACGCTAGATTGTGCCACAAGTGGCCCAAACTGCAAGCTGTTTATCCAGCTGGTTGTACCCTTAATTTCAAAATGGAGACTACTAACTCTGCTCAGAGGTGTTTGTTTCAGATTCCACCTCTGGTGGTGTGGATTGGAATGTCTCCTCCACTCTTATTAGACAGAGAGTTGCCAACCATTCAGCATTCTCTCTCCCCACTGCCCTATGTTGAAATATAGAGTTCCTTTTTGAATGGGGATCGAATCCTCAGGAAGAAAAGCCATGTGGATCTTGCTCAGTGCTGTGGTGCCTAGCCTGCTGAAGAACTGTATGGGTTGAAAATTGTTTATAATGTTTAATGTTCTAATAAAGCAATCATCCACCCACATTTTAGGATTACAAGGGCTGTATGGCTTTTTCTTTCTTTCTTTCTTTCTTTCTTTCTTTCTTTCTTTCTTTCTTTCTTTCTTTCTTTCTTTCTTTCTTTCTTTCTTTCTTTCTTTCTTTCTTTCTTTCTTTCTTTCTTTCTTTCTTTGTTGAAATATGGAAAATTTTGTTTGTTCATTAGATTTCTGCAAGAGCCATCTAGGATATTTTCCCACTCTGGGAGGTTTACAATGGTTAAAACCAGAAATATACACACAATAACAATTAATGGTATCTAAGAGTGGCATAATCCAATTATACACTTATTCACTGGCTATAGAGAAAATGTTCTTATAAGCCTCTTTAAATAGTGCAGTTTTAAGATGTTTGAGATAACTCAAATAGCCAACCAGGGGACCATCTACAATCCAACATGGACATTTAATATCATCCAAAGAGGACAGTGAACTGAGGACAATTTCTTCATCCAAACAATTGGTAATACTGTAAATCTAGCCTCAATTGGCTCACATAGTGGGTAAAATGATTTTTATTCTAACTTCTATGTTAAGGGTTTGTTAAATTCCAGTATACACCAGCCAAAAAGAACCATGTGTTTCAATGCAGAGAAATGAGGGGTGGAATCAGTGGTGGGTATGGGCCGGTTCACCTCAGTTCTGTAGAACTGGTGGTAACAATCCTGGGTGGTCTCCTGGGGGGGGGGTAGTAACCTTCCCAGGAGACAACCTGGGGTGGTTACCTTTTTTTTTTTTTTTAGGCAACCAGCTGCTCCACTCTGCAGCCCCAAATGGCTGCTGGTAAGTGTGCATGCGTTAAAATAGCAATTGATGCATGCACGCCTTCAGTACTCAGCATCAATTGGTATTTTAATGCATGCACACTCAGCAGCAGCCATTTTGGGCTGCAGAGTTGGGCAGCCGGGGAGGCCCTCAGTGGCTTCCTTGGGGGTGTGGTGGCAGCGGTGGCTGAGGCTGCAGCCCTTGCTCGAGTCACCGTGCTCTGCCACCACACTGCCGGGCGAGGCTGCACCACTGGGCCAGGCCACACCGCCATTCTCTGCCACCGCATGCCACTCACACTGCTGTTCGCCACCCATGCTGCATGCTGCCAATGCCACTCACTGATGCCACATGGTGGCACCATGCCACGCCAGGCCACAGTACACCAGCAGGCCGGGGCAGGCCAGGCCACTGTGCCAGGCTAGGTCAGGCCGCGCGCACATGGCTGCTATTGCCACCTGCTCCCTAGGGTAAGTGATGACTCGGCTTTGGGTTTGGGGTGAGTGGGTGGATGGATGGATGGAATGTGTATTTAATATGTACTTTTATGTGTTTTTATGACTGTTTAATGTTTATTTTAATGTGTATTTTTATGTGTTTTTATGTCTATTTAATGTGTATTTAATTTTTATTTTTATGTGGGTTTTATGTGTATTTAATTTGTATTTTTATGTGTACTGTATTTTTATGTTTTTTTAAACTCTGGCTCTGCCCATGTTGTTGGCTCCGCCCATGACATCATGACATTGGCTCCGCCCATGACATCAGCTCTACCCACGGTATGGTAGTAAAAATCCCACCCATCACTGGGTAGAATGCTGAAGGGCTGGGAAATCTTTGTTTTTAAAAATTGGGAAGAAAATTCCAGTCCATACCAGCAAAAGTTGAATCTGAAACCTGCACCTCTGACCTGAATCTGCAGTCCCCATTAAATCTTAAAGGAAATTGGATGATTCATCTGACCATAATTTTTGGAACACTTCTGTTTTGTTCAGCATCATCTACCACACAGTGATGCCCAACTAGATGCAGATTTGGAGAGCTCAAAATCTGGCTTCTGTCCGTAACCTTTTAGTGGTATCACTAAAGGTATAACCCACCTATGCCTTCAATACTTGAGATGTTTCTTCCTTCGCTATATTCTTATAAGTATCTTCAAATTCTCAAAATGCCCTATTACAATCGATGAACTATCACAAACAGAACTAATGCTAACTATTCATCATAAATAAATCATGTATAGCAGGGATCCCCAACCTTTTTTGCATCAATGACCAGTTTCATAATAAACATTTTCTCCATGGACTGGTAAGTGGGGGTGATCTCTCCCATCTACCAGCCACAGCTTGAATATGGGCAGTGTGATACCTCACTGCACACAAGTGGGGGGAGGAACCCCACTGTAGTTCAAAAATAAGAAGGAGGGGCCCAGCCGCCTGCCTATCCGCTGTGTCTGAAGCCCATGCTCTCAGACCCGGTGGAGCATGTTGAAGGCAGAAAGCTGCCATCAGGGCTCCAAGTGCCACCCACCTCCATGGCTGGCTCAGGACAGCACATGGCCCACTACTGGTCCACAGTCCTGTGGTTGCCCCACCCCCTGATGTATAACATCATTGGAGCATAACAACCATCCCAACAACCAAACACAAGACTCCACTGGTTCTCCCCTAGTCTGATCAGTTTGTAAATCAGCCTGGTTTATTTCAGATTGTTTCAAAGATCAACTGATTCATCTTGTTTTGAAGTCCAAATATCAATTGAGAAATCCAAACCTTTGTGCCATTTATTGATTTTCAGCAATTCATAATCACTGGAAATCAATAGATGGTCATCCCTCTTAACTCTGTTATTCAGGATGCTAGAAAACATATAGATGGATTACCTCTTGAGGAGATTGAAATGGAATTTACATTCTTGAGATTGTTTTGGAAGAAAACTAAAGAAAGACAACCCTAGAATCTCAGTCGCCTGATAAAGACTTCATTGTTTCCATCAAGTTATAAAACAAGAAAGCCTGAAAGCTTTTAAAAACCAATGATATTTCTACTCTAATAATGACATCTATTTTGACTGTGAATACTTCTGCTTGCTTGATTCCCTGGCAGAGGCGTAGCTACCGCCGTATCTGCCGTATCAATTATACGGGGGCCCCGGGCCACGGGGGCCCCCAACGTGCGTAAGCAAAACAAATATTTACCCTTCCTAGGGCCCCCCAAACAAATTTTTATACGGGGCCCTGCCAAGGCACGCTACTCTTCTGTTCCCTGGACTTGGCTGGAACATTTTAGGAATATCTGTCTTCCAAAATTCATCTTGATAAGAGAATTAGGCCCTAAAATGTAATTTGTCACTGTCTAAAATATGTCTCATTTATCATATAATGGGTTCTAAAGATATTCAACTTCATTAATCAAAATCCACTCTGGTTCAGTATGTCCCCTTTACCAGGGTCGAACACTTGGGCATAACTTGGCCCAACTCCATCAGACTGAACTGACTTGTTACAAAAAAGAGTTCTTCACAAAGCAAGATCACTCATGAACTATTTGCTACTGTCGGTAAAAATCTCGTTAAGTCCAAGGGTATACTGAGATCTTTAGGATACTGTAGCTGTTTCACCTACCATTAGGTGAGATAGTTACTGTGTTACTAAAAGTTTACTAGTAGACATGCTAGTAATATTCTCAAAGTGAGGGCAGGAAATATGTGACTATCTAGATCAGTGGTGCCCAATTTTTATTTTTATTTTTGGTGGGCCTGTCCCACCCCGACACAGAGTTGAAGGGCCCAGAGGCAGGCTGCTCCTGCTGCTGACAGTTTTGATGTCAGGAGTGGCAGTGGTGATCACGTTTTTGTCCCGGCTGCTCCAAGCAGCCCCTTGCTTGGTCCCATCCCCTCTGCAGCCTTTGCCAAAGCCAATCGCCGTGTTAGGAAAATCTTCGGAGCCTCCTCTATTTCAAAATCCGCAGCACTGGAAGAGTAAACCTGGTGCGCTGCAGTAATGTCATCCTGGGCATGCCAGGGGGCTCTCCTAGTGCCGTGGATTTTGAAACAGAGGAGCCTCCGAAGATTTTCCTAACATGGAGATTGGTTTTGGCAAAGGCTGCAATGGGATGGGACAGAGCAAGAGGCTGCTTGGAGCAGCCAGGATGGTGGGTGTGGGTGGAGGGGTGGTCCGGAGTGATCTCGGGTACTCACCGTGGGCTGCATTAATGATATGCAAGCACCTAATTGGGCCTGTGGGGTGTAGTTTGGGGGGCCCTGATATAGATGTTTTGGTAAATAACTCCTATCAGTTTCAACCACAACAGCCAGCCGCAAGAGGTGACATTACCTATAATCCAAAACATGTGAGAGCCAAAGGTTTCCTACCCTTGGTATACTGAGAAGCAAAAATATTTCATATCCTTGCATCGGATAACGATTCTATTCAACAATCTTTAGCGTTATCCGAGCCGATCATGTGGGGGTGGGGAGCCGGATTGGGTAGAACATCTACCCAAGCCACACACACACCCCAGTGATGGATCGCTGCTATTGAACTAGCGTCAGGGGAAAGGCACGCGAGTGACTGCCTTTCCCCCGACCCTAGTTCAGTAGCAGCGATTGCTGGATGAAACCTAGCAGCAGCGCATGGGCTAGCTAGCCCGAGTGCCGCTAGGCTTTGTCAACAGCCCGTCCGGGCTGTGTCCGAAGCTGCTGGGCTTTGGACACAGCCCGCATGGGCTGTGGAAGGCGGCTAGCTCAGCCCGGCTGGGCTGGGCTAGCCTTCTTCTGAAGTCCTTCCGTGCTGTGTTCGAAGCCCAGCGGCTTCGGACACAGCCCCCAAGGGCTGTGGAAGAAAGCTAGCCCAGCTCAGCTGGGCTGGGCTAGCCTTCTGAAGCCCGTGTGGGGTGTGTCCAAAGCCGCTGGGCTTCGAACACAGAGCGGGTGCCTCTACCCCTCCCTACTGGCCCCATAGCTCTTGCTAAGGGGCCAGTAGGGTGCGGGGAAGAAGCACCCACTCGCGCGCCTTGTAGCGCGCCAGTGGCTGCCTCTTCCCCCTATCCTACTGGCCCTTTAGCAAGCACTAAGGGGTCAGTAAGATCAGGGGAAGAGGCACCGGCTGGCCCATGCAAATAACAATACAATAAATTACTACACTAAAAATATTAAACATATAATATTAAAAGCATATTGAGTGTACTGCAGTGGATACAATGGCATACTCGGGAAGCCTGGGGTTGAATCTCCGCTCAGCAGTGGTGGGCAGCCAATTTTTTTTGCTACTACACTGTGGGTGGAGCCAACGCCATGGGCAGAGCCAACGTCGTGACATCATGGGCGGAGCCAATGTCATGATGTCATGGGTGGAGCCAACAGCATGGGTGGAGCCAAAGTAAATAAACCCATAAAAATAAGTACACATAAAAATACAAATTAAATAGACATAAAATACATACAAATACACATAAAAACACATAAAATACACATAAAAACAAATAAAAATATAAATTAAATGCACACAAAACACACTTTAAATAGACATTAAATAGACATAAAATACATAAAAATACAAATTAAATACACATGAAACACATAAAATACACATTAAAATAAATACTCATTAAATACACATTAAAATATACCCACCTACACCACACCCAAAGGTGAGTCACTTACCCTAGCAGCTGCTCTTCCTCCTCCCTGTTTGGGAGGACAGCAAGGAGGCTGCCAGGGGCCTCAGCAGCAGTCACCAGTTCCTATGTGGCTGTGCGTGGCTGCTCGATGCTCTGCGCTGCCACACTCAAAGCAGCAAATGGCTGCTTGGCTTGGCAGGCAGAGCGCTGTAGGCACGAATGCATGCCAAGTGCTGTAGGTGCACCAAGCGCTGAAGGCGTGCATACACACCAAGTGCTTGGTGCACATGCGCAGTGGGTGACCCGGTGAAAAAGTAAGCCCCAGAGGTGGTTCCCCCCAAAAGCCACTAACGGTTCTCTGGGACACTGGGAAAAGCTACTACCAGTTCTGGCGAACTGGCTGCTGCCCATCACTGCCGCTCAGCCATGGAAATCCACTGGGGAACCACTCCTTAAATAGTTCACCTACTTTTAAAGCACTATTAGGGTTGCTATTTCCATCTGGCCAGGTTATCCTGCTATGGTAATAGAGTAGACCATACTGACAGCAACTCAACACCAAGTGTCAATCCTGAGGACTAATGGCTTGGGTGGCAAAGTTCACAGGGAAGGGTGATGGTCCCCAAGTGGATTGAATCCCACTTGAATCCATCTTGACGGATGGCAGCAGCTTCATCAATACTGGCCTGGGGATGATGAGTACTTTGTGTGCCAAAAGGACTCGGGACCAGAAAGTGACTTGCAGAACTAGATCAGTGATATGGGTGTCATGCTGTGATGCAGAAGTGTCATGCTGTGGTACGTTGTCATGCTGTGTCATGCTGTGATACGGGTGTCATGCTGTGATGCCATTATATTCTTAGGACAATCTTCATGGCTGGTCACCATGAGGATCACCAATATTCAGATTTGGATGTAGCAGCAGCAGAAGGAGGAGGAGGTTGCTATAATTCAGTTCCGACTTGATGGCACATAACAATGAATGAATGAATGAATGAATGAATGAATTGATATATTTTTAAAAAAACCTGGGAGGTGTAGGAGTGTTGAGGCCTTGCTGTACTTTCCATCTGACTTTGCTGTCCTGTCCTCCTGGGACAGATAGATAACAGCCAGGCTTAACTCCATGAGAAAAAAACCTCTTCTCTTTTGCAAGGGCCCAAAGAAACACAGCTTTCTACCTCACCTGCCTCTGTCTCTAGTGTTGTTGTTTTTTGGCTTTTTATGAGATGAAATTGGTTTTCAATTCATTCCTGTGGAAAACTGCATGTTGTGTTCTCAAGTGGTCATCTCTGGTAATGACCTGAAAAACAGCTGTTCCTCTTCCCTCCAGAAGTGTCATAGGCTGTGAGGGCCAGATGGAATTGTGTCAGGGGCCAGGTCTGGCCCACAGGCCATAGTTTGTGAATGCCTGTACTAGAGGTTAAAAATAATGAAAAGGGATTTTTCTGGATATGATCAGAGTAAGGAAAAGAACAAGAAAGGAACAGGTCCACTTCATGAAGAGGTTAGAAAAATGCAAGCTGATAGCAGGAAGGTGGAAATGATTAACCCTTACCATGCCTTCCCCAGTTCTTAAAACAAGGTTCTCTTGGTGAAAACAAAATCACTGACACTTTGAGGGGGCTGCAGCCAATAATAATTCAAAAAGTGGTACAGAAACACTCAGCTACTATAATGGAGTCTCTAGGATCCAATAAGCTTCATCCAAAGATAGTATAATAACTTGCAAAGAGAATCTCAGCACCTACATCTTTAATCAGTGTGAATTTTTGGAGAAGAAGAGATGTCCCTGAAGACCGAAGATTGCTAGTCTTGGCTCTGTCTTCAAAAGGGGAGAAAGAAGAGGAACCGGTAAACTATTTACAGGTCAGTTTAACATCAGAGTACAATGGTTTCAAGCTGCAAGTGGTAGCTGGAAGATATTCCTATGCCATCTACATCAGAATGATTAAAAGGGGTGGGGGCCCCAAAGCCTGGCCAGGTCAGTACACAAGGGAAATGCTGTCAAGACTTCAAGCAGTAGGCAATAAAAGCTCAGTTCAAAGTCATGCCACACACTAAAGCCACACTAGGCCATCAATCAAATCAAGAGGCCTTCAGGAGTGAAGTTGGTGAGAGGGGTAATCCAAGTCAAGTCAGCAGGTGATCAATCAAATAGGAGTGCAAAGAATGCTGAGAGCCAGGGAAAAGAAGCAAGGCAGGCAACAGCAAAGAGTTGTTCCCAATACTGAACATTATAGCAGTTACTCAGACAAAACACTACAACTGAGGCATCTATTCCTGGTGACTTGCATGCTATCTCAGCTAAGCACAGTCTTCCTGCACTCTGAGATGCCTTCATCCTCTAGACCTGGATGATCATTCTTCCTCAGATGTTCTCTCATCGTTCAGAGGGACTGGATTTGCTCTAGAAGAGACTTGCCCTTCCTCAACTTCCTGTGTCTTTGAGGACAGCTTTTCAACTGAGCGCATCATCCATCTTTGATACTGTACTTCCAGCTGAGAGGCACATCATATGTACCTTTGTCCTCTAATGAAGACTGTTCCAAGGAGGACATGCCACCACTCTTCCCTACAGCTCTTCCCTTTGAGCACACCTAAATTCCCTGGGTTCCACCAGTGGAACTAGGAAATCCACTTGGATGTCCAAGGAGTCTTCCTATGACTTCTCCTCTGCGCACAGCCTACCCAATCAATGTGGTATTGCATGTAACCTGCTACAAATGGGTATCCAGTACATCTGCCACCTTGTATCTTTCTTCTCTGTAAACGAGCACTGAGGTTGACAGGCTCAGGGAACGTAACCAGATTTCTTTGAAATGAGGAGGCAGTAATGGAAAATAGTATCGAGGTGCAGCAGTTCTGTGAGACTCTAGGTTGGGGTCCTCAAACTATGGCCCATGGGCTGGATCCAGCCCAAGGGATCAAATAAACCAGCCCTCACCCTCACTGCAGCTGCTGCTTCTACCACCGCGATCTCAAATCCTTGTCCCCGCCACTTGGTTTCACGTGTTCCTGCCGGTGATCCATAGCAGGGCAGATGTTGTAAGGAGCTGCTATACACACGCCTGCCTCGTTTGCCCAGCCATTCTGGCAGCAGCTCCTTACAACATCTGCCCTACTACAGAGCTCCGGCAAGAACACGTGAAGCCAAGTGGAGGGGACAAGGATTGAGGAGGAAGAGGAGAAGGTGATGGAAGCGGCGAACTGACCCCTGGCTTAAAAGGTTTGAGGACCCCTGCTCTAAGTAAACACTCTTAGAGCTGATGGCAATAATAAGAGCAAAATAGAAAGTTAAAACTATTATGATAACACAACAGAATGTTTAAATGATTACAGTAAATACAACAGTTTAATAGGCCATGAGGCATCTGTAGTAGTGCCAGCTCAGCTAAAGCCGGGCCAAAACTGTGAAGAGAAATATTTCTGGCTCCTTTTTGTTGGGAAGGATACTACAAAGAAGTACAAAGAGGACAGGGAAGTAAGATTATTATGCTTGTCATACTTTGAATGGAAAGAGAAATTGGGTACCTGTTGTAGAGTCAGAGGATGGGAGTTCAGTGCACCACTGTCCCTGCCAGTGAGGAGAGCCAGCCTCTAAGCTTTGGACAACCTGCACCATCCCAGAGCACCCCCAGAAGAAGAGA
Organism: Furcifer pardalis; assembly: GCA_030440675.1. NCBI lineage: Eukaryota > Metazoa > Chordata > Lepidosauria > Squamata > Chamaeleonidae > Furcifer > Furcifer pardalis. The sequence goes on along the minus strand of CP126893.1, from coordinate 130,630,574 downwards.
GTTGTAATTCACTTTTGAGTACTCAATATCTAGAAAACCCTGGAATGGGTATCCATGAGTTAAAATTTACTTGATAGCATATTGCTGTTGTCATTGTCGTTATCATCCTTCAAAATGTGGAAAAAACTGATCACTTGGTCTTGCAGCCATGTGGGTTTTGGGTGGCCAGAGCCCATCTGTGATGCTAACACCCATAGTCTCCTCAAAGCAGATGTTTTCTTTTATTGTTCTGCAATATGGCTGATGAAAAGAGAATCCAGCAACCCTTTTGGGCTCTGTCATATTGCGGAACAATAAAAGGAAAAGGCATCTAAGGAGAGGAAGGGGAACAAAGGCAGCAGTACATCAATGCCAGAGAGATAGTGCAAAGGAAATGAAGCAAAAAATAAAAGTCTCCTTCATGTTCTTTTCTGCCATGTAGGTTTTGATCTAACACATCTGACCTTGATTTAATTTATATTTGCTACCTATATATGAAATTTGCCAGTTGAAACATCTTTCAACTCAGTCTGTTCAAAACATAGCTCAGATTAGTCTTTCTTGAGAGATAGGGGCAGCCATCGGACTACTTTTTAAGCATCAATCAAAAGTCTCCTGAAAAGAGCAAAGAATGAGATCTAAAAGATGTCAGTTTCTGCAAAGTGGGATCGCAGCATAAATTTAAACACTTGGGTTGCCCTCTTTTAAAAAAAAACACCCTCTTAATAGCAACAAGGTATGGACAGAAGTCTGGAAACAACTAAATGTCATTAACAAAGAAAGATTTCCCCAAACCACTAAAAGACCAGATCCTCCACTGAATAAATCTGAATAAATCTATGGGTCAACATGAGTAGGATGCAGACAAAAGTGACTCATTGAAAGAATCCCCATCTGTACAGAAGTTTTGTTAAAGTAACACTTGAACTGGGAATTGCAGCACCTAGCATGCATAGCTAAATCAATGTTTAATTATAACCTATAGCTGAATCCTTCCTCAGCTCTCTACAATACACAGTTGCTATTTCATGCACCAACTCTAGTAGAAGCAGAAGAAAAAGCAGCCAAGGAAAAAGTCAGTACCAATTGCCAGTGAGTGAGCATTTTATCAATATAGATATGGGGGGGGGGGGACATTTTGCCTCTGGTATACCTTATTGTACAAGACAGCGATCCTTGCATGAGAAAATTAGTTTTACAGTCTGTAGCAGGAGAGTAACCCCTATTTAGTTTATGGGTAACTGCTTGAGTGCTTTTGATTACAGCATCTGACTCTCCAAAGGTCACATGTTGTCCTTTAAAACAACCACAGAACAGGCACCTATTTCAAGGGCTGTTGAAACATAGCCCTCTCTTTGAAGGCTTCTCCTCTGTTTGAAGGACTGCTCAGTCTAAATATGATTTAAAACCTAACCCAGGAGATCAGGGACTTTGAAAACACATATCTGTACTATAAACCTAGACAGTACATATTTGGTCACTTGTTTCCCCTCTTCCCAAGTCAGATGAGATATAATGTAATTCTGCTTATATTACAAATGTCACACCAAATTTTGAAGCTGTGCATATATTTATGTATTTATTTATTTTTCTTATTTATATTGCCGCTCAACTCCAAAGATTCTGGGCAGCTCACAGAAAATAAAACCAATCACATTTTAAAAACCAATAAAAACCCCATTAAAACTGCCACCAAAAATTACTCCAACCGCTACAGATTAAAAGAGATTAAAAGAGCGAGAGAGTCTTCTTACTAAATCAGCCAGCAGACGGGGGTCACCACATGGCTGGTGCCCCACACCTGCTTTGCCAGCCAGGTTTTTAGCCCTTTCCTGAAGGACAGTAATTCCATCTGGAGATGCAGCTCAATTGTCAGGAGGTTCCATAGGGCCGGAGCAGTCACAGAGAAGGCTCTCCTTCTGGTGCTAGAGAGACGAGCCTCCCTAGCAGATGGGACAATGAGAGAACCTCTCCGGTCTGCTCTGGTGGGACGGACAGATGTTCTAAGGGTGACGCAGTCTCTTATGTATCCTGGCCCACTACCATATAGGGCTTTAAAGGTCATTGCCAGTAGCTTGAATTGTACCCGGAGCATACCGGTAACCAGTGCAGCTTCTGAAGCAGTGGCGAGGCAGGGGCATACCGCCCGCACCCCATCACTACCCAGGCAGCTGCATGCTGAACCAATGCAGCCTCTGAATGATCATCAAGGGCAGCCCCTGTAAAGCGCATTGCAATAGGCAAGTCTGGAGGTGACCAGAGCATGCGTGACCATGAGCAAGGAGTCCCGATCTAGGAGCAGGTGTAACTGGCGTATAACATGAAGTTGTGCAAAGGCCCTCCTGGCCACAACTGCCACCTGCTCATCGAGCAGGAGTTGCAAGTCCAGGAGGACCCCCAGATTACGCACCGGGTCTCTTTGGGCCAAAATAGTCCCATCCAGAACCAAAGATGGTAGCTCCCGAGATAACGCAGGACCACCACCCCCGACCCATATATCTCAACATACATAGTTTCATGGTAATCAGTGACTTTCTCTTTTTTTAAAAAAATATATATTTTTGCTTTGTGCAGACGGCCATTCTACTCTCTCAACATCACTTCACTGCCTTTTATATTAAGAACTCAAATACTGGGAGACTAATTTTGAGATTCAGCTTCTGTTTTGGAGCCATAGATTCAGAATTTTTCCCAAGCTACCCCACACTTTGGTCTCTGGCAAATCACAATGTCCTGGTGCATCTAAGTTTCCCAGGGACCCCTGTCAAGGCACTGGAAAAGAGGGCTCTGTTGGCAAGGTAGTTCTGCCTAATGGCGGCTTCTGTCCTCACTCTATCAGATTGGATTACCACACTCATGAACCTATGAGGAGCTGAAGAAAGTGCTTTCTGAGGCATGGAATGTGTTTTCCGCTCACCACATTTTAAGTTATTTTCCTTGGCGTAGCAAATACTTCTCTTTAAGCTCACCTCTGCTTGTTTTGGGCACTCTTTCAATCCCCTAGTTTATGAGTTTAATAATAAAAGAAGAAGCAACAGAAATGTTTGGAAGCCCTAAACATATTGCTTTTAACCCCCCCCCCCCAACTGCATATACCCCAGCCGGCTTTTAACCATGCTAATCTTCATTTATATGAATTTGAGGCAAAGTCCACCTAAACACTTTTTAAATAAATATTTTCATATGGGCTGCAGATCTTAATTAGAAAATCTCAGCTGAAGTTCATGTCCTGGATTTATATTCTTTTGCCTCTGGAGTTCGTTTCATTATAAAATGGGTCCTGTTCTTTATGTGCAAACCTAAAGAAACTGTTGCCACTGTGACAATGAACCTTAAACCTGTTTCATAATTTTCTGTTCTTAAGCATTTGCTACTTTATTTCTGAAAGGAGGGGAGATAGTCCCACCAACACTGATCCAAACATGCCTCATGATGAAGTAGATTGCTTGAGGCAACAGCAGAGTGAAAGGGTAGGTACAGAATGAGGGTAAGCTGGGAGTCAACTAAATCGCCCTACTACTGTATATTTATCCTGGCTCCAGCATATTTGTATGGTGAGGACTGGGTAAAATACAACAAGACCACATTACAGCTGATTGGGGATCTAACATAGCTTTTAACCCTGCTCCACAGTTGAACCCTAGTGTGAGAAATATTAGCCGGCAAAACAAGGTCGTTGTTGCCCAATTGTGGGTCAAAAATACCACAATCTTTGAGGAGGTTCTTAGACTACATCTAATGTGGCCCAGTGGCAGGCATGGGGATAAAAGCTGAACATCCTCTTAGCAGTTGATGGGGGGTGGGTGGGTTTGGCTTTGCTTTCTCCATCAGCTGCAAAGTGCTGTCCCCACACCCACTACTGATCAGATGGCAATTGGCAGTGAGGTGGGAATGGCTTCTTTACAGCTCACAGATGAAGCCCTTCCTTTGTCAGCTACAAAGCACGGCGGTTTCCTCTCTGCCACTGATGGCTTTGCAGCTGGCGATACCAATTACACTGCTATAACTGCCCCCTAAACAGTTTGGGACCTTCCTACCTGGTGGAAGGTCTTCCCCTCAGGACATCAGACCGCATCAATCATTCCTCTCAGACGGTGCAGCTCTGAGATTGGCAAGAAAGGTCGTGACTCAGAGAAGAGCCTTCTCAGTGGTGACACCAACTTTGTGGAACTCTCTTCCAGTTTTGCTGGATCAGGTTCCATTGCTGGTTATATCTGAAAAGCAGCTAAAATCATTCCTTTTTAAAGAGGTGTTTAAGAATATATTGCTTACAACCAAGCATTAAGTAATTTATTTACAGTATTTCCATCACCAATAGGGTTTTTTTAATTTCTGGGATTTTGTTTTCATGTGTGACTGTTTTTTCTTAAATGTTTGGGTTTTGTGCTGTTAGCCGTCCAGAGTGGGGAAATCTCTTAGATGGGGAGGGTATAAATGTAATACATTAAATAAATAATAGCACTTAGTGCATTCTCTGGGTGCTTCACAAGTTAATTAGCATTTTGCCCCAACATGCTGGGTAATCATTTTACTGACCTTGGAAGGATGAGTCCACCTTGGATCTCATCAGGACTGAACTCACAACATTTTGGCTACAGTACTGCAGGTTAACCACCCTGCCACCAGGGCTCCTTATCCTGGTGACAGAGAGAAGGGCAAGCCCCTCCGCAGCAGGATTAAGGAAACACACACACCTCTGCATCCCAGCTGGGGAGATCTGCTCCACCTCCACCAGCTGGGGAGTAGTGCAACAGCCCCTCTGGGGCAGCTTAACAGGACCCACTTCTCAGGTGAAAAAGGGAGTGATTCTCCAATCAGCTGTGAAGCAACACTTCCCCCCCCCCCCCAGCCCCAAGTGTAAAAGACTGACTTCTCAGCTGATCAAGGGAAGGATCTCCTCATTAGTTTAGCTCACTCCTTTGGAGGAGTAAAACCCTGACTGGATGCATGGATCACACCAAAGAGCTTTTTGTTCTTCTCTGCCCTGCCACCCCCAGCCTAGGACAGCCAATGTAGAAAAGCCCATACTCATGAATGATGTCCCTCCCTCATGGCTCTTAATGTTAATGTGTGGGCAGAACTGGGAAAGTTATATTTAAGAAGAACAGATGTAAGTACATGAAGCTATCCATAACTAAGCAAAGGCACCCATGCCATTATATTCATCATCCTTAAATTTTATTTTTCAAATCCCTTCTATAGAACAAGATATTACTGCTATGCACTTATCTGAACACCTGTGTCAGGATTCATTATTGCCTTTTCTTCCTCCTGTATAAAATCTGTCTCTGTTTATCAGACAATAAGGATGTTTTTAAAAAGAGAGAGAGAGCAATGACTCCAAACAATTACACTAAAGTAAAATCTTCAAAAGCAAATGCACAGGCAAAAATCACACTGGAAAACAAGAAATCTATCTACCCCAATCTATATTCATGCAAAAAAAAAAAAAGCCAGAGGGAGGGAGGGAGGTTAGGAAAAACCCATAGCATGAGTAGACATACTGAGTGGTTGATTGCATAGCCTTAATAAAATTCTGAATCGAAGCAAATTTGTCTTCTTCAGACATATATCTTTCCCAGACAGGAAGAGATGGACGCTGTTGACAAGGCAATCCTAGTGATCTTTTGATACATTTCGGGTGAAGACTGATGTAATTTGAAGAATGTGTGTCTCCTTCAAATTGCTGCTATATCAATTAATTCCTTTTTATCTCCTTCAAGAAGGATGTTTTACTATTGACATTAAAGGTCATTCTAATACCATCAGTCTAGCCAACTTCAAATCACATGGGAACCTGTTTGATTCATGAATGAATATGGAAAAGTGCTACTGATCTCCAAGGTAAAGTAATGGCACAGTCATTGGTTTTGACATTTCCAAGGAATGGAGCTTCAGCAACAAGACTGGTTCAAAACCTGGAAGCACGGGAATTCTTAGGCCCAAATGAGATGTTGCAACTGAAATATTTTCAAGGTTTTGTAAGCCAGCAGATAGCGAACAAATGAAGAAGACCAAGAACCTATCCACACTGAGCATTTGTTCAACTTTCTTTGGACCATGCTACTGGTACTATATCCTGATATCCACATAACCAAAGGGTCAGAGAGAGAGAGTGTGTGTGTGAAACATCTTGCTTTCTGGTATGTTTTTGCTCCAATTTGTTCTGACTTCCTCTAGTACAAGTTTCACTCATGTTGACTCCAGTACAGTACTGTGTTGTTCCTTGCTAATCTGTGCACTTTGTAGGTGGGTGTCTTTTGACAGTGTTTCCTCAGGCTTCTTCTGCTGGTTGTTCTCTAGTGTTGACCTTATGGTATGGAAAAGGAAGGAAGGTTGGGAGAAGACTACATAGGGAGAGAGTGGAAAAGATAGGCAAAACAGCTCATCTCTGTCCACAACTGTCAGTTTTATAGTGCAGGCTTCATGCTTCCTCTGGGTTGCCTGGTAGATTATGGCCACCTTCAAAATAACAATAGGAAGCACTGGTAGCCTCATTCTGAAGTCACTCAGTAATGCTTCCTGGCCATCTTGGGGTGGGAGGCCAATGGCAAGGAAAGACTTTTATGGGCTGGGGTGACTGACTATCTATCCAGCACTAAACAATTGTTATTTCTAGATTTTGAATTCAAAGAGAATCCTGCCTCTTTCAGTTCTCTGTTCTTTCCCTCTCTTTGTCAGTTAGTTTCAGTTGTTTGTTGCTGTTGAACTGTTTGTTTGGTTTGCTAGTATGCATACATTAAAGAAAGCAGCATGCACATGTTTGTAATTCTGTGTAACAATAAGTAAGGAAATGTTTTTATTCTTTCTCCTACAAATGTCTCACCATGAGTTATTGAGAGTTTGAGTGCTGGCGAAGAAGAAAGGGGTGGACACTGGGAGATCTATAGATATTATCTAAGGTTCTTTGTTCTTCTACTATGCAGCTAAAAGGAATGTTACAGAAATTCAAAACGCTGCAGCATTTCACATGCCTCTGTTTTCAAAGATGTGTCTAGTACAAATCCACTTGAATGATAAGCATAATATACTATTGACAATTGTGGAGTGCTCTCTAAGCAGTTTGAGACATAGGTACTGCATGATGGATTGAGCGCCCGTCTCTGTCCCAGCTCTTAGGGACATGAAAGGAGCCTCATTTGGGCATTCCTTGAGTGGATTTTCTTCCACAAAAATCTTTTCAGCCCAGAATAATTTCTGATACAAAATTGGTATTATTCTAGGCCTATCTGGTCCACTTGGTTGGCAATTTGCAGCTGTGCAAGCCACAGATTGTCTCATACAGAACATCAGGGGTTCTATTTGCACAACGGCATAGTGAATACCCACTTACAGTACACAAACAACTGGGCAGGGGGAGGAACTGAACACATAATTTCCAAGCAGGAAAAACAGGATCCTTGCCAAAAAGTTTAGGGGAAGAAAGCAGTGGGCTCTAAAGTTACCCATTAACAGTGAATACCTGGCTAGTAGTCTGAGCAGACTTTGCATTGTATTCCTTTTTGTTTGTTTATTATTTTAAAACCACTTTTCTAGAAACACATAACTTTTCAGAGACTTCAGGTAGCTGAGAATTTGACACAGTAGCTGTGTGATATTTATGAAATCTAAACGCAGGCTTTGGGAACAACGAGGAGCACCAATTTCTTGGCTCTCTGAAGAGCAAAATAATGCATTAATTATAATTTCCAGTTCCATTTCACATGCTGGTTAAAATAGCATATGGCCTTTGACCAAATAGTAACCTTTCCTCTGCATTAATACAACCACACATTGATGGTAAACTGTTTCTGGTGTTAGTGAGTGTATGTATGTAAAAAATAACTTTACTAGCCCCATTGTTCTATTGATGCCTTCATTATATGGAGAGGTGGTTCTGGTCTTCTTCTTTTGTGTCTAGGCCAGACAGGAAACTGGCAAAATGAAGCCACACCATTTGGTGAATCCATTCTGCAGTTCCTTTCACCTGACCTAGTGTGAGAAAGATTAGCCGGGAACACAAGTTTACAGTTACCAGGGTATACCTGATTGTGGTTCAAAAATAACACAAACTTCGAGCAGGCTCTGTCTGTATACCCCTACCATGAAGACTGTCCTGAGAATACAATACAGTGGCCCTTCATCTGCCTTCTGCATTGCAGAATGACACCCGCACGACTGATCCAGTTCCACAAGTCACCTTCTGGTCCAGACAATAGCATGGCGTTGGAGGGGGCAAGTGGTGGCCCGCCCCGGGCAGCACTTGTTGGCAGTGGTGGGATGTCAAAATATTTACTACCCCATTACTATTTAATGTGTATTTGTTTCAATGTGTATTTTATGTGTATTTTTATGTATTTTTATGTCTATTTAATTTGTATTTTTATGTGTACTTATTTTTATGGGTTTTTTTATGTTGGCTTCGCCCATATCATTGGCTCTACCCATGACATCATGACATTGGCTCCACCCAAGATGTCATGATGTTGGCTCCACCCACAGTGTTGGCTCCACCTGCAGTGTGGTAGTAAAAATTTTGGCTGCCCACCACTGCTCCCCCATCACTACCACCACCAGAGGCCAGGGTCAAACACAAAGATGGCACCATCTGGTTGGCTCCCTATGGTTCTCTGAGGGTCCAGGACCTGTGGAATTCAAAGCAAAGTAAAGCAATCATACTTCAATATCACGCCATAGCAGTTCACAAGTTAATCAGCCTTTTGCCCCCAACATGCTAGGTCCTCAGTTTACCTACCTCAGAAGGATGAAAGGCTGAGTCAAACCTTAGCCCTGGTCAGGATCAAATTCACAACCTTTTGGTTGTAGTACAGCAGTTTAACCACTGTGCCAACAATTCCTTGCCCACTTTTGGTTTGCAAGCTCTGGCTCAATCTCACTGGAAAACTTGTGAATGAGGCTATGACAAAGTCCAAGTCAATTCACATTAAGAAAGAAGACAGGTGGCAGAATAGGCTATCTTTAGTGCAAGGGAACACTGTGTTTATATCACTTCTCAAGAGATACAGGAAGACAGCTAGAAAGTCTAAATACAGCAGAAGCGGTTTTGACACATATGTCAAAATATTGATGTTCTCTGTAGAGAACGGGTGTGGAACCCTGTTCCTCCAAACGTAAGGTAGAAACAGCTATAGTTTTCATTTAGCAGAGTAGATATCAGCAATCAGCAGTTAAGCTAACATGTGGATTCAGCCTCTGGACATCAGAACAGTTAGCAAAACAAGCTTCTGGCTTTGGAAAGAAATCACATTCACACCTTTAATAAAAGAAAACAAAAGGTAGCATTTATTAGAAAACTGCATTTTAATATAAAAGGTAACAGGAAGCCTTCTAGAGCTGGCTAATGTGAAGATAGGGCCCTGGTAGCTTAATGGATAACATGCTGAGCTTCATGACCAGAAGATCAACAGTTCCAAACCCAAATGCTGCATGACGGAGTGAACATTCGTTGTTTGTTCCAGCTCCTGCAAGAAAGTGCAAGTAGATAAATAGGCACAGCTTTGATGGGAAGGGTAACAGTGTTCCATGCACTCTGGCATCTAGACATGCCTGACACATGATCATGGAAATATCTGCAGTTGCAGACAGCACTGGCTCTTACCTATAAACAGATGAGCACTCCACCCTAGAGTCACCCTTCCCTGTGGACTTTGCCAAGGTTGCTAGCCCTCAGGGTTGTCAGGTTAGTTAACCAGCACTGACATTCAGTGTTGAGTCACTGGCAGTAGGGTCTATTCTATTGCCATAGCAGGATAACCTGGTCAGACATTATCTATACATTTCCTAATGTTGTAAATTGCCTGTGTGGTTTCCTTTTGCCTCACTGCCTGTCTCTTCAGTGACTCTTATTACATAATAAAAGAAGCTCAGCACTTAGTCACCTTAATAATAATTACACACTGCCAGGTTGATTCCACCTTATGGCAACCTGTCCCAGAGTTTTCTAGTTACTCAGAATACTCTGAAGTAATCTACCATTCTCTTCTCCTGGGCATGGTCTAGGACAGTGGTGATGAACCTATGGCACGTGTGCCAGAGAGGGCACTCAGACCCTCTCTGTGGGCACACATGCTGTCAACCCAGCACAGAGTTCACCTACCCCTCTGCCCAGCAGCCCAGTGGGAGTGCTTCCTCCCTCCCCCGTCTGGGGTAAGCATGAGGGTGTGTCACGGATGGCAACCTATTGAGTCTGTGGCAAAGGTGACTTTGGGCACTTGGTCTCCAAAAGGTTCACCATTACTGCTCTAGTACCATGTAGCTCTTCTCCTAATTCCCACTGAACAATCCAGCTAGCTAGGCCACCTTACACTGTAAGTATAAATACCAAATGTTCCCAACACAAACTATGTATAGTTTCCATTTATACTTGTGCAGAGAGAGAGAGAGAATTTCAGTCACAACATGATGCTGCAGCACAGAAGACAAATGTCATTTTAATTTACCCTAAGAGAAAATTGTATTCAGAGTAGCATCATAAATCTCTACTGAGCACTGCAAAAAGGCAGTTGGGAACAGTACCGTTAGTCCTGGGGACCCTGATTTAAAGAGGACACATTCAGAAAAAGAAAAGTGGAATGATCCTAATGAGAATCCAAGACAATTCACATTAGGTGGCAGGAACGCTGAGCAAAGAATAAAGATATTCATAGAGCCTGGCTCTACTGGTAGGAGGCCAGATCTTATAGTGGGATCTCATCCCCCTAAGACACTGTTTCCAAACCTTTGGGATTTTGGACTTCAGTTCCCCAAAGCACAGTTCAGCCAATGTACTGACTAAGACTTCTGGGAATTGAAGTCCTCTGGTGGGGCGTAGGCCCCACGTTGGGAACCACTGCCTAAAATCTAATAGCTGAGGCTAGAAAAAGGAATTATGACAGAGGATGGGGATTTGAGACTCTGTCCATTGTCTGGCTGAAGAGCATTCTTAGTGAACTTTATTATTAGTTGGTGGTGCCACAAAAGTACCCAGTTATTGTGGGTCATTACTTTGACACTGGCAAAATAAGGCCATGACACTTGGGAGACCACTGGACTATGAAATTCACCAGGTGACTCTAGACCAGGGGTTAGTAACCTATGGCCCATGGGCTGGACCTGGCCCATGGCACCATTTCATGTGGCCTGCTGCCGTCACTCCTACTGCTGCTTCCACTGGAAGTGGCAGAAGTGGCAAAAACAGCCGAAACTGCACCATCCTCACTCCTTCTGCCGCCGCCACCAGAAGCAGCAGAAGCGGTAAAACCAGACAAAAACATGCCATAAATGCACCCACAGCTGTCGTAAACATGTTTACAACACCTGTGGTCATGTTTTATGGCAGTGTATACAGCGGGGGGAACTACGTGTCTGGCCCACTCAGCTTTCTGAGGGGTCCTGGTCCAGCCCACAGCTGGAAAAGGTTGAGAACCGCTGTTCTAGACCAACCATGTTTTTTGAAAGGATAAAGTACAGAGACAGACAGCCATGTGTCTATGCAACTAAACTACATGTGGATTACATGCCTACCTCCAAAAATGAGTCACTGCACAAAAGCAAGCTAATTTGTAATTTGGAGAGCTGCAGAAATGCACTGGCAGGGAAGACAAATATTAAGGAATTGCCACTTTGGATTATGAAGCTGGTATCTTCTAATCTATGCAAAGACTACTGATGATGGTACACACAGCCCAGTTTGTGACCCCTCACAGACTGTTAGGGGCTTTAAAAAAACATTGCACATTGTTGTGTGCCTTTTCTGTCTTTTAAAGCAGCCTCTAGTAGTGAGAGAGATATGTGAAGAGAGGCAGATACTGAAAGCCAAGGCAATGACAGAAGGCAAAAATACCTTGCACTGACCTGTTTTTGTATAAGCAGACATCATCATCGCATAATGCAGCTACTGTCTTCCTAAATGGGATCACTGTTTTCTCTGGAAAACACCTGCCTAACTGGAGCTGCTGAAGCAGATCACAAAACCACACAACAATGTTTGCTTTTGCTGTGAATCACTGGCACCTTTACTTTAAATACTTACTCAGTTTGGAATTAGTAATAATATTGCTGTAAAATCAAAGGTCTAGAAATCAATGAGGCAGCAAAGATAGATGGAAGCTTCTTAATAGTCAAATCTATCAGCAAAGCCTAAGTATTCCTTCCTTAGGTTAGGAAGGTTATTGTTCAAAAGGACTGCTTTTTGCATAAGTAGGAAATTGTCCAGCAGGTTCTGAAATGGGGTTCCTCTTCCTCCCATCACACCACTGATACAGGATAGGTTTGTGTAATGCAACAAAATAAAATAAACTGTTTGTCTGAATTGGAGGCAAAGAAGACAAAGACAAAAGTAGCTTTAAACTCAAGAATTTAACTTTCTGGAGATCTGTAGGTTTGCTATTACAGAGTTTGACTCTGTCAACCATCTATTTTCAAACTGTATACTTGTCAAAAATTTGTTCACATTCTTTAAAAAAGTAATTTAGCATTCATTGCATATTGGTGTTCAGAAGTAAACTGCTAGACTTACTAATTACACTCATTTGGGTAATTAGTTGGTATGTTATGTGTTATGTTACACATGGCTTTTCAATTACTTTAAAAACTATATCGGGTTGACTCTCATCAACCCAAGGTGACATAGGCACCTTGGATGCATAATAACAAACTAAAACTGCAGGAAGATAGAATATTAGGAAAAACTAAACAGTTAGAGCAGTATGACAATGGAACCAACTGATTCAAGAGGTGGTAAGTGTTAATAAGGTCTTAATTTCAGGGTACATGAGAACACTGGGCAGAAGAGCTGTGGGCATGTGGACTGGCCTGGACTGCAGATGTGAGGCCTGTGGACTGGATTACCAACCTGAGAAATGGCCTGCCTATGGAATGGCATGGAAGCAGGGCCCCAGCCAGCATGTGGCCAGGGTGGACATTGTCCACCCTGAGCCAGCAGTTTGCCCCTCCTCAAACTCCCAGGTGCTTATATATATGACATATATATATATATATACAGTAATACCTCGGATAACACTAAGACTTGGTTCCACAAGTCTTGGTGTTATCCGATTTTTAGTGTTATCCAATGCATGTTAAAATCCTATGGGATGGATCGGATAACGTTAAAGCTCCATAGAGATACATTGTAACAGCACAGGCTTTAGCGGTTGTTATTCGATACATTCCATAGGACCTTAACGTTATTCGATCAAATTCTCCTCCCCAGATTACTTAACGTTATGCGATTTTAGCGTTATCCGAGGTAAACGTTATCCGAGGTATTACTGTATATGACATTGCTACCTATCATAAAAAATATTCACCCACCCACATCTAGAATCCTGGCTACGGCCCTGCATGGAAGAAATCTTTGCTTTGTTTCATAAACAGCACTGAATGACTGTTTCCTGTTGGCAAATAAGGGCTGAGGATTTCTCCTAGCCTGGACTTTTGCATGATGGAACAAGCAGAAAGAGATACAGGATTGCTGCGGCAACAAGGCTTGAGTTGAGCTGGAGACAAAGGAACATTATGGATGATAAGGTTTGGGTTATCGTGTGTGTGCGTGCGTGTGCGTGCGCGCGTCTTAATTCAGCAGAGAGCTGTTAGGCTTGTACAGGAGCAGAAAGTGGTGCACCAACTTCACACACAGGCAGTCTCTTAAGGAACGAAAAACAGCTTTACTCTTCAAGGTCAGAAAAAACATAAAGTACAGTAGATAACTTCTCAATACAAACCTATGTACAAAACAGTTGGTTCTTTGCCTCTCAGCTTTAGAGGCTTGGCTTTAGTTCAGCTTATGGAGAAAAGAAACACAGTTTTTATATACAGCAGAAGCAGCCCACTTGTTCCTAAAGCATGTGCAGAGCTCAGCTGGAACAGTTGCTTAGCATACCTTTCTGTCAGCAGTCCAGACTCCCCCTGAGTCGTTCTAGCAGCAGCTCCTTTGCTGTTTGAGTCTGTCTTTGCTCCCTGGCAAGATGTTGACTTCTTCAACATAGTCCCACTTAGCAAGTCTTCCTGACTCCTTCACTCAGTTTGTACTCCTCAAGCTTGAGACCCCCAAAGCTCTCATTAAATGCAGTCTTTCTGCTGAGTCATTCTCGTTAGTGGGAGCAGCTGGGTTATGCCAGTTAAAGAGATGACTCCACAATACAATTAATATAAAAGTCCTGACAACAGACAGGATAAACGTTGGATAATTTCAGGGGCCCCGGGCCCAGAGTGTACCCTAATAAGACACCATGATCACACCACACGATGTAGGATATCACACATCGGCTGTCCCAATTCACAAGGGCACCTCCCTATTAGTCCCTGAGCCTCTTGCTCATTACTGGAACTTTTAACCCTTGCCTCACCTCTTCTGGGAGAGCCGAGGAGATTAGAAAGGAACTCTTACTATGCTCAGGCAGTAGGGCAGTTGAGCATAGAGCAAAACAAGGGAGGTTTCTTCTGGTAGCATGTCTTCGTGTGTGTGCCAGTCAAAGAACAACAATCTTCAAAGAGAAACAGCTGCTTTATTCATCAGGTTCATGTAGCAAAGTCCATGGGAAAACGCAAATTAAAAGGTCAATAACAGGTATCAGTCCAGTACACAGTCCAGGTTCATTAGGTAATCATTTTGAAAAGAAAAGAGTAATCCAACACCATAGCCAGGGTCTTATACCACTGAAATCTAGAATCAAACTAACTAACTTCTCTGCAAAATGGAGAATCTGCAGTCAGGTGGGTAAGCTTTGGCCAATCAAGTAACAGAGAGAAACTTTCTCAAAACAATGGATTGTTGACACACATGTGGAGTCAGTGAAGACAAAACATGCTAGAATGATAGGAACACTAAAGTGTCAACAAGCTGTCTCGTGACATGTAGGCTGAAAGACACAGATGGGAAAGGATTTCTCTGAGGCTCTCTATGAGGCCTAGCTAAAAACTGCAACTTCAAGCCTTGGGAAACATGAGGAAATATGTCGTTTCCTGACATAGGACAAACAGATGATTTAGCCTCTGGGATTAAAAAGGCAGTGCATCTTTCTCACTTGGGGTTTTGCTGTCTACCAGTACAGAATTGAAGATTAGGGGTACAACCTGAATGCTGCTTGAGAAAAGAGATTTAGATACACACTCATGCACACTCACATGCTTCTCAGCTCCCTTTTTCTCATGCAATTTTATGCTTGCAGATTTTGACTGTTCTGGGGCCTTGAGCCTTAGTTTGCTATGACAATGGGGTAGATTACTACTTCTGGGAGACTTTACATCTACCTTACTGTCTTCTTTTTATTACGCACATACGCACACACGCACGTTCACTACTTCATTTTACTTTTTCCTTCTGATTTTTCCCAACTGGATTCTCCTGGATCAATTCTCCTGTACATTTTCCTGTGTCTTCAGAAACCTGTTCCTTGGAATAGGTAGCTATACAATTTCCTTTCTCAATCTTTAAACCAAAGACTGCTTCAGCTAGAGGGCTGGTACCAGATTTGGGGCAAATAAAATGTTTTGTAAAAGGGCTGATTGTGGCTAACTTTGAACAATGGTAATTTCATTGATACTTTTCTTATACAGTGATACCTCGGATAATGTTTGCATCGGATAATGTTTGAATCGGATAATGTTGGGGAATTTGAGGCAAACATTTGCATCGGATAGCATTATGTTAACCATTATATTAACGTTATCCGATGCATCAGATAACCTAACTATTTCTGAGGCTAATGTTTGCATCAAATTCCCTGAGGTGTGGCTGTGAGTCACCAGTTTGTCTTGGGAGAAAGGGAGGGGGCTGCCTACTCTCTTCATCTCAAGGTTGCAACATTTCAATAACAATCACACATTACAAAAGCTTGCCAAACCAGTCTGACTAGTTTAGCTGAGCAAAAGCAAACATTGGGGGGGGGGGTGTCTTTCAATATGCCCTGACTCCAAGTTAAAAACTAAGAGGATAGAAGCACCAAATGGATGACAACATGCAGAGTTGCCATCTGGAGCCACGTGCACAGGAATCAGTTTTAAAAGCTAACAGCAAGGGTGCCCAAACTTTTCAGGCCACAGGCCAGTCACGTGGTTCATGGGTGCCCAAACTACAGCCTGTGTGCCAGATCTGGCCTTGACACCAATTCATCTGGCCCACCCCATGCTTGTCGATCGCAGAAGCAGAAGTTGGGTGAGTTTTACTCCCACTTCTGGGAGCAACGATGTCTTAGTGATCTTGGAAGGTCAGTGCACAGTACAGTACACAGTACAGAAGATAAATTTTGTTTTCTTTTCACCTAGTTTTCCTGGTGTGCCATGGCATCATTTAAAAAAAAAACATGTCAGTAAACAGAGGGAGCAGATCTTTTAAAACAGCAAAGTTTAAAAAATTATGTCTTCTTTTACTCACCTAAACTAGTCAGACTGGTTGGCAAGCTTTTGTAATGTATTTACCTTTTAGACAAAGGTTCCAGCATATTTCCTTGACTTTCCCTTGAAGTCTGTGTTGCTTATTTCTATGGTGTTAACATTATCTGATGCATCTGCATAGGATTTTAATGTTATCTGGTGCATGCATCCGATAAGGCTAAAAATCGGATAATGTTAAGACTTGTGGAACTAAGTCTTAACGTTATCCGAGGTACTAGTGTACAGGGTATTGCCAATAGCACTTTGTATAACGAACATTTTTTTCGTTATACGGGGTATTACCAATAGCGCTGCATATAACAAAAAATAAACACACCATATGGCGAAGAGCTATATGGTCATATACAAATGTGACCAATAAATAAACAAAATAAATAAGAGCTCTGTGAAACAGAGTTTTTTATGTTATACAAGGTTCTACTGTAATTGTAACTGAAATAGCCTAGTTTCATCTCTGGTTAAGCTCTCATTCCCATTGGGGCCAAAAAGGACCCACATTTCCAGTGAACACTCCAACACTGGAAGCATTCAAGGGAGAATTGGACAGCCATATGCCATATCTGCTTTGGTTCAGACTCCTGTATTAAGCAGGGAGTGGTGGTGGGTTTGGACTTGATGGTCAAAAAGGCCTCTTCCAACTCAGTGATTCGATGATGATGATGATGATGATGATGATGATGATGATGATGGTGATGATGATGATGATGATGATGATGATGATGATGATGATGATGATGATGATGATGATGATGATGATTTTAGTTCTGTGGCACTATCTGCACACATTTGTACATGCGGAAATGAGGCTTGGCTCTTTACAAAAAGTGGCAGTCCATTTCATGGCAGGGAGTTTTGAGTGGGGAGATGGTGATGGAAGGATCACTCTGCTTCCTGTTGTTTCTTTCTTTGCTTGAAGAGCCAGCCCCTCTCCAGGAGCTTTCACACTCCGCTACAGGACCACTTTGAAATGACAGGTAGGCACAGTTGGAGGGAAAGGGGACTCTGCATAAAATAATAGGGACTTTTGTTTTGTTTTTAACTAAAAACTGAGTGACATTCTAGATCAGGAGTGCCCAAACTACGGCCCGTGGGCTAGATCCGTCCCCTGACACCAATTCATCTGGCCTACAAAGCCCTTGTCACTCCCGAAAACAGAAGTAAAACCACTTGACCAGCCCATGGCCTGAAAAGTTTGGGCACTCTTGCTCTAGATCAGCTAATTATCTCTCTTTCTTACTCAGTTGTATGTTTTCAGTATCAGTCAAAATACATATTCAGTGATGCTAATATCTGATGAAGGAAAAAATGCCAATGCAAAATGAGACAGACATTAAAGCAGGTAGCAGAGCATGAGTCAAAGACTGGGAAGGACAGGTGCCGGCTGCTTCTGGGCTTCAGTCCAATGAATGCTTTTCATCACTCATGCCTGAAAATAATGATGAATGAAGATGCCCCCATTCAGGTGCTAAGAACCCAAAGGAGAAAAGGACAACTAATTAATCCCCCCACCCCCAAAGTACAACATTGAAGTCTTCTGTAAACATTGGCTTTGTATACTAGGTCCAGATGAAGCTTTCATCCCATCATTTCTGTCTTGATCTCCCTGAGACCGAGTCTCAAGGCTCCTGAAGATGAACTTTCTTAGGAGGAATAAGATAGAGAACATGGCACTAATGAGCTTGTAGAACAGCACAATGAATGTGGATGTTTGTTTTCTTATGCCTTGACCATCAAAGTTGCACTCAGTCTTCTTACCAGCTGGTTTGCACATAGGAATGTAAATGCAGGTTTCCAGGCTCTTGATTTTCAGACAGGATGGCACTGTATTTAGAAATATCCTAGTCAGTGTTATGAAAGGGACTGGTAAGTGATGAAAGTTTAATGCAGTGCAGGATGGAGGAAACGCAAGTGCCTTTCATTATCTTCATTACTGATAAATTAATGAGATAATAAATAATGTCACTAGGGAACCATCTAGTTGCTTAACTTACGATAAGTGTTTTAAGATATCTTAGCCTTTTAAAAATCTTTCCTACCAATAGATGAACTCTCCACACAGGGACTAGAATAGTCCTCTGTAATGAACAACATGCAGCACAGCACTACAAATGCTAAAACAGCTGTGAACACGTTTATTTTGGGTCTGTCTATGGAACTGTTGGTGTGTCTTTAAGAAAAGACGTTAATGCATGTTACCAACAGGGCATGGGTTCCTATCAAAATCCTTAATCATGTTCAGAGTTATAGATTCACAAATGCAAGATCCTCATAACATGTGATCAACAAATCACTCAGGAGTCCTATCTAAGTGGATGCCAATCATTTGTATCCACTTTTTTTTGTTCAGTTGCACAGTTGATTCTGACCCTTTGTGACCCCATGGACCATTGCCCTCCAGGCACTCCTGTCGTCCACCATCCTCCTCAACCTGCCCAACTCTGTGCCCATTGCATCTACAATACCATCTAGCCATCTCATTTTTGGCCGCCCCCTTCTTCTTTTGCCCTCAACCTTTCCCAGCATCAAGGCCTTCTCAAGTAATCCTCTATTCTCATTTGATGTCAAAAGTACTTTAGCTTCATCTTCACTATTTGACCTTCTAAGGAGCAGTCAGGGTTGATTTCTTCTAAGATCGACCTATTTGTTCTCCTCGCTGTCCAGGGGACTCTCAAAACTCTCCTCCAACACCACATTTCAAAGGCATCTATTCTTCTGCACTCTGGTTTCCTTGTGGTCCAGCTCACACAGCCACTTTACCTTTTGTTTTATATTGGATACAGAGAGCCATGTCAAGAGTGGTTATTTTTAAGTCAAGGAACTACTACACTGACCAATAGGACTTCAGCCAGTGTAAAGTTGCTAGTCAAATAAAGATGTTGGCCCAGTGACGGGGAGACAAAATATGCCACTGGCTAATATGCTTTATTAGGTAAATGTTGCCTTTGCTTGAAAGCCATTCATATCCAACTCTAGGGTTCAGTGCGCATCTCTGATTATAGCCAAGGAGCCAACACTGTCTGTCTGCGTCTACAGATGGTTCTGTGAACATGTGGCAGTCATGACTAGACACTGGAGTGCACGGAATGCTGTTTACCTTCCCACCAAAGTGGTACCTATTCAGTGGTGGGCTAAAAAAATTTTTTTTTTACTACCACACTGTGGCCATGGCATGGTGGGCGTGGCCAGGGGTAAAGCCCTGTTTTGCACCCAAATTAGGACTACTTTATTTCAAAACTTGAATGGGTGGGGCTAGCCAGAATTTCTGCTACCGGTTCTGGCAAACTGGTGTGAACCTGGTGATGCCCACCACTGTACCTATTTATCTACAGTACTTGCAATTTCTTGCTTTGGAACTACTAGGTTGGCAGGAGCTGAGACAGAGATGGAAGCTCACTCTGTCATGCAGCACTCGGGTCTCAAACTGCTGATCATCCAACTTTCCAGTCATCATGTTCAGTATCTTAACCACTAAGCCACTGCAGTCCCTAATATGCCTTATTGGGACCAAACAAAATGGCACCAAAGATTGCAAGGGTTTCAGTTTGCCATCACTTTTATGCAGCTACCGCAATACAAAAGAGAGAGCAAGAAATGTGGGAGAAAACCAGAAAGGGATGAAAAATGGACCAGTTGTTACAGCCATTGGAGAAGAACATCTTGCAGAGAAATGGAAACTGTAGACTGAATGATTAGTGAGTATGCATATAACAGATTATGCCTGGTAATGGAACTGGGAGGAAGAACTCAACATTGTTCCATTTCTGAAAAGGCACATCAGGCTGCAATGCAGAGACCTGTCTTTTGCAAGGCGCCTGAGTTTGCACAGCACAGAAGTACACAACTTTGTATTTTTAGAAGCAGAACTGATGACACTTTAGATTAGGGATTCTCAACCTGCGGCCCGTGGGCCGGATGCGCTCATGACACCATTTCACATGGCTCCCCACTATCTCTGCCACACCAGGAAGTGCCATGTGGTCAGTGGTGGGTTGTCAAAATGTCTGCTACCCCACTGTGACCTCATGGACATCGTGGGCGTAGCTGACGTCATGATGTCATGACGTCGTGGGCAGAGCAATTTTTAATTTTTTTTTTAAAAAGTCTGTACATGTGTCAAACCTCCATTTGATGCATGCGCAGTTCTTTTTTTTAGTGTGCATGCATCAAACCTCTATTTGATGCATGCACACTAAAAAAATTAGAACTGCGCATGCGTCAAACAGAGGTTTGACGCATGCGCAGTTCTGGGCAGCCATTTTGGCTGCCCGGAAATACACTTCTAGCAGGGGCCAGAGAGGCGACCAAATCGGTCGCCCGGGGATTAACCACCACCCGCCTGGTGACCCCTCCTGATGGGGTGCTACTGGTTCGGGTGAACCGGTCCGAACTGGTAACATCCCATCCCTGCATGTGGTGGAGAAAGGGTAAAATGGCCGTCCAGCCCCTGAAGATGTCTGAGGGAGCATAACCCAGCCCCCGGCTTTAAAAGGTTATGGAACTCCTATTTTAGATGTTTACACTAACTAAAATGTCTGGTACCTCACAACCATGTCTCTCTCCCAATAAGATGAACTATTCATCTAGTAGTAGATTTCACTCTGAATGATGAAATCTTTTGTTTGTGTTCCAAAGGAATCACTTCACTTGGCAGGGGCTAATTCTGAAATTTCCGAATCTTAGTCCTTCAGTGGATATTAATTATAGGGTTAAGTTGAACCTAGATTCCAGGGCGTGGAGGAACAAAAATATTGTGTTCAAGGAAGAGAACAAAACCAGCATGTGATTTCCCCATTTGTGGGACCAGCAAGTCTGCTTCCTGCTGCTTTGTATGGTTACAGATTCACTGACCTAAGACAAACTGTTTTTCTCCCTTCGTGGTAACTATTAATTAAAATAAATTGCATAATATTTTGAAACCTGAACAAATCATTGAATCACTTAAGCCCTATCATGTAAATGTAGGCGCAGTCCCCCACTGCTGTCAATGCTTTTTAATCTTTTGGAGTAAACTTTAGCAATTGTGAGAATGAGCCA
This sequence comes from Furcifer pardalis, assembly GCA_030440675.1. Lineage (NCBI taxonomy): Eukaryota > Metazoa > Chordata > Lepidosauria > Squamata > Chamaeleonidae > Furcifer > Furcifer pardalis. The sequence continues at coordinate 130,609,187 of CP126893.1, read as the reverse complement.
CCAAACATTATTGTTTCATGATTTCTAGCAATAGCAATTACACTTATATACTGCCCCATAGCACTTAGTGCATTCTTTGGGTGGTTTACAGGTCATTAGCATTTTGCTGCCAACATACTGGGTACTCACTTTACTGACCTCAGAAGGATGGAAGGCTGAATCAACCTTGTTCCCAATCAGGATCAAACTCACAACCTTTTGGTTGCAGTGCAGCAGTTTAACCACTGTACTGCCAGGGATCCAATTTTCTACTCATCCCAGAAGGTCTCAAAAAGGCACTCAACATGCTTGTGGCGTGGTATGTCTTTGTTATTTCACACACTACACTACAGTTTTAGATATTCTTTACTTCAGGGATTTGCTGGAAAACAAATCCAAGAAACAACTGACTATAGATGTAGCTCTGAGAAATCTAAAGGTGTCAAACTTTGGGCACATCACAATACTGTATAGCAAAATTTACTGGGAAAGACTTAATGCTGGGAAAGGTGGAAGGTAGCAGGAAAAGAGGAAGGCCAAACACGAGGTGGAGTGACTTCCTAAAGAAAACCACAGGCATGAGTTTACAAGAGCTGAGCAGGGCTGACAGGACACTTTGGAGATGGCTCATTCATAGGGTTGCCAAGTCAGAGCAACTCCACAACAGAAAACAACAACATAGATATAGACCAGTGGTGGAATTCAATTTTTTTTACTATCTATTCTGTGGGTGTGGTATGTTATGGCCAGGGGGGGGGGGCGGAAAGCCCTACATTATTTCAAAACTTGGATGGGCAGAAGGGGCCAGCCAGAATTTCTGCTACCAGTTCTGGCGAACTGGGGCGAACCTGCTAAATCCCACCACTAATACAGACCTATGGCTGAAAGTGCAGACATAAGCTTTTGTGCTCTGATACTGTGTTGTCATGTAAATCCATTCAAACTAATTGCCAAATAATGTTTGCTGCATCCTAGAAACTGAGGTTTACTACTTTACTACTGATTTGATATAAGCATTGTTAAATCACAATATCAGTGCAGGTTAATCACCACTAACCATGGTGTCTGAATCATGTAACGACTATAGTTTGGGCTGGATGAGTAATTCTTCTCAGCATCTAAGATTATCTTGTTTTGCTATACTGGATTCACATCAGATACACCAAAGAGGAAGAAGAATGAAGGAACAAACTACAGAAGCTGTCTAAGGGAAGGGAGGAAACTGTCCCTTTAGTTCTGAATCTACAGTAGAATAAGGCAAGGTAAGTTGCAGCCCTTTTTTCCTCTCCGAATTACGTGCATGTTCAGCAGCTCACACAATCTATTATGCTCTGTTTGTGCTAACAGGGCAGCTCTGGAGAGAGGAGATAATGGGGTGCTTTAGGCACTTGAACACCAAAAATACTTGGTCTCCAAATAGCTGATTTGTGTATAGAGCACAAAGGTTGAGGCTGTGCCATTACAGTGCTCTCTCTGCAAGTACTTTCATCATGCCAAAGCAGCAGAGGCGGCTGCTCTAGCCAGGTTAGTCTGACCATGCAATATATCAGGGTTCTAGCTACCACCAACTTCTTACTTCAAAATATTTTTCCTCCTCAGACTCTTAGATTAAACTGACAGCAGAAGGAAAGGGCAACGGGTTGCCTCTCATCATTTGTGTGCTCCACAGATTTGTGTGCTCCACTCAGCGTCTAGTGTGTTAGCTGCTTGACACTAGTTGCCAATGAGGATCCTCAGCTACATGTTAAGAAAGCAATGATCCTCCTACATCTTTTGAATTTTTTTGAATAGTAGCCGTGTTAGTCTGTGGTTCAGGCATAATAAAACACAAATACTGTAGCACTTTTATTGTTAGCTTTCATGGATCAAGTCCACTTCTTCAGACAAGGAAGCTGTAGGAAGCTGTACTGTTGTGCTTGCTTGTCTGTCATTCTGTTTGAGCAAACCCTTCTCCCTTTAACCCCTGCATTTGGTGTATATAAACCATGCCTCTAAGTTTCACTCTTTGTCTGAAGAAGTGGACTTGATCCACAAAAGCTAACAATAAAAATATAGCAGTTAGTCTTTAAAGTGCTACTGTATTTTTGTTTTATTACTTTTTTGTTTTTGTTTTCTGATATACATCTTTTGGTAAGATGTAAAGGGCAGGGGTGTGTGAGCAAAACTGCCAGTCTAGTTGTAAGGTTGTTTTAAAAAACCATTTCCACTTGTCAGCCTATGCCAGGATGCCAACAGACTGCCCTGTTTCAGCACACTGCATTCTTGTGTGGTAAATCAAAGGTAGGCAAGCACAGCCTTCCATTTCTTGTTGGACTAGAACTTCTTACAGCCTTGGCTGGTGTAGCCAATGGTGGAAAAGATCATGGGCAGAACAGTCTGGGAATCTAAAGACCTTAGCTGCCCACCTTTACTGTGAAAGAAGGAAACTGAAGCCAATAATGCCGCCCCCCAAACCCATTGCCAGTTAGGTTGAAATGGGCATTTGATACCACCATGCTAAACAGTCTGAGTCTTATAGCAATAACTTTTTGACCCTTAATGTTCTCTGAATGGATATGTGCCTCATTTCTGGCAATTCAATCCAAGAAGAGCTTTATGGCAAGAACAAACATTCTTGAGGGTACGCAAGAGCAAAACCAAATTAGAAGATGGAGGAAGGAGCTCACTGGACAAGGAACAACATTAAAGGCTGATGATCTCAACCTCCCCTACATCACTTGGAGGACTCTGATTAGGCAGAGGGCTGGAGTCCCTAAATGTAAGACCAACATACTCAAGTGAGGGCTGCTGGTGGACAATAGCATGCTGTGTGAATGCGGAGAGATACAGAATCTGACTCATTTACTGATCTGCTGATTACTACCAGAAACTTGTACCACTGATGATTTAATTTTGCCCAATGACAAAGCTAAGAAAGTGGCTTTATTTTGGCAGCCCAAATTTTGATCTGGACATGAAAGAAGAAGAAGAACCAATAATGTTGAAAGTCAATTAAAAATTATCATAGTAGACATTACAATCTCAAGAAAAACCTAGTTTCTATGTAGTATTCATACAAGACAAAAGAATTCATTAATAAAGGTTACAAGAGATTTATTTATCCTTTTTGAATGTGAATCTGATATTTCAGATATCAGTTGATCAAATATATCCCACCTAACTTTTCAACCAGTGAACCAGGGGGAGTTTGCCATTAGAGCATAATCATGGTTGCTAAGAGCTGATTTTGGATTAAGAGATGCTGCAACATATCATCATGGCTACCTCCCTGGAAGTGAATTCTCATGCGTTCATCATCCCATGTCACTGTTTGTAACAGGTAGGGCACATATGCCTTTTTCAGAGAACAACCTCTCTGGCCAGGTTATCCTACTATAGCAATGATGGCAAGCCTTTTACAGACTGAGTGCCCAAGGAGGAGGCATATGGGTAGGCACTGCACATGCCCATACACCCATGTGACGTAGCTGACGTGCCTCCGCCAAAGTCACGTGGGCCAACCTCGCTGCAAGTACACTATGCTAATAGTGTAGACCAGGGATTCTAAACCTGTGGCCTACAGCACCATTTCACGTGGCCCACCACCTCCACTACCACACCAGAAAGTGCCATGTGGTGGAAGAAGGGCAAAATGGCTGTCCGCCCACTGAAGCTGTCTGAGGAAGTGTGTAGACCATACTGCAAGTGACTCAAACACTGAGTGTCAGGTGCCAGTTAACGAATCTGACAGCCCTAAGGACTAATAGCCTTGGGTGACGAAGTCCACAGGGAAGAGTGATGGTCCCCAAGTGGATTAAATCCCACTTGAATCCATCTTGATGGAGGGCCACAGCTTCATCACTACTGGCCTGGGGCTGATGAGGACTTTGCATGACAAAAGTGCTCAGGATCAGAAAGTGACTCTGGATCAGTGGTACATCATGCTGCAATGAGAAAGGCAGATGAAAGGCCACTGCATCGTATATTATCAGGACAGTCTTCATGGCTCATCACCATGATGATCACCAATATTCAGATTCAGATGTGGCCAGTGGTGGGATCCAAAAAAAAATACTGCCACACTGTGGGCGTGGTATGCTGGGTGTGGCCAGGGGGAAAGTCCTGCATTGCACTCAAATTAGGACTACTTAATTTCAAAATGTGGATGGCCAGGGCCAGCCACAATTTCTGCTACCAGTTCCGGTGAACTGGTGCAAACCTGCTGATGCCCACCACTAGGTATGGCAGAAGAAGAAGAGAACAACAGGGATCCTAGTGTCTGGCAAAGATTGTATGCTATGAAAGCAAAAATGAAAACTGAAGCATAAGATAAGGATGTGGACTTCACAACATCTTACAGAGGACCAAACTATATGTAAAGTTAAGTGAAAAAAATAATTGGCATGCAAAATTTTAATTTACAGGTATATTGTAGAAATGTGTAAGGGGTAGTCAGTTTGAAAATTCATTCACATCCAAACTTAATTAGACTAGTACCCCGTATAACGTGATGACTTGGTTCCACGAGTCATCATGTTATACGATTTTTAACGTCGTTCGATACATTGATAGAACAACGCTTAAAAAAAACCCCTGACGTCTGGGACAAACCACGCAGAGGCAAGGCTCAGCATTCCCCCCCTCCCCGGTAGGCACGCGATCGTGTGTTGTTCGGGGTTAGGGCAAGGTACGGGAAAGACCCCCGTCTCCTGCCCTAACCCCGAACGACACACGCGTGCACGCCCGAAGTTGCAAAAGTGTAAGGATCTTTACCCTTTTGCAACCTCGGGTGGCTTGGAGGCTTCCGCGGCACGGCGGTGGTGACAGGAGGATGCGGTAAGGTCCCTCACATCCTCCTGTCACCGCCGCCACGCCTCGCGCGCACGCCCGAAGTTGCAAAAGTGTAAGGATCTTTACCCTTTTGCAACCTCGGGCGGCTTGGAGGCTTCCGCGGCACGGCGGCGGTGACAGGAGGATGCGGTAAGGTCCCTCGCATTCTCCTGTCACCGCCGCCGCGCCTCGCGTGCATGCCCAAAGTTGCAAAAGTGTAAGGATCTTTACCCTTTTGCAACCTCGGGCAGCTTGGAGGCTTCTGCGGCACGGCGGCGGTGACAGGAGGATGCGGTAAGGTCCCTCGCATCCTCCCCTCACCGCCGCCACGCCTCGCCGCACGCCCGAAGTTGCAAAAGAGTAAGGATCTTTACCCTTTTGCAACCTCGGGCAGCTTGGAGGCTTCCGCGACACGGTGGCGGTGACAGGATGCGGTAAGGTCCCTCGCATCCTCCCCTCACCGCCGCCGCGCCTCACGCGCACGCCCGAAGTTGCAAAAGTGTAAGGACCTTTACCCTTTTGCAACCTTGGGTGGCTTGGAGGCTTCCGCGGCACGGCGGTGGTGACAGGAGGATGCGGTAAGGTCCCTTGCATCCTCCCCGCATCCTCCTGTCACCGCCGCCGCGCCGCGCAAGCCTCCCGAGGTTGCAAAAGGGTAAAGATCCTTACACTTTTGCAATTTCGAGCGTGCGCGCGCATGTCGTTCGGGGTTAGGGCAGGAGACGAGGGTCTTTCCTGTCTCCTGCCCTAACCCCGAACAACACGCGCGACCACGCTCGAAGTTTTGAAAGGGTAAGGATCCCCGTACCCTTTCCAAACATCGTGGGGGTGGGCGCTGGGGGGGGGGTTTGGTTTGGGTAGATGTTCTACCCAATCCAACTGCCACCCCCCGCACACACTTGTTCCATATAACGTTAAAATCGTGTTATTTGATACAAGATTTTTCCTAAAATCTTGTAACGTTATACAGTTTTAGCGCTATATGATACTCGCGTTTTACGGGGTATTACTGTATATTGTTTGCACTTCATCAAAGATAAAGAGGGGGGAAATATCCCTGATCATTCTAGATGATCTTTCCTCAGCCTTCATGTGGTACATAGCTTTCTATTTTGTAATCAATTTTTCAGTGAGAAACACAGATATGATTTCTCAGAAAAGTAGCTCTGAAAGAGCTGCATATCTGGAGGCATAACAGTGTAAATGAACAATATGCATTTATCTTAATAAGTGATTTGACCATCATTTACTGGGATTTAAGTAGGTGGCTGAATAGTTAAATGGATTAGGTATCACAGCCAGAGGTTGGGAGTTCAATTTTCCACTGTGACTCCCAAGAAGGAAGAACCAGCCTGTATAGCTTTGGGCAAGCTGCACAGCCCCAGGTTGCCCTCAAAAGAAGGGAATGGTAAACCAATTCTGAGTATTCTCTACCTAAACAAACCAGGAAGAGAGCTATCATAAGTCAGAATTGACTTGGCAGCATGATTATTAGCATTTATTGGGATTTTCCCATCTTTTTTTTTTTTAATTTTTTTATTTTTTTTTGCAATATTAAAAATAAACCAACAAAACAGTCTACAAAACATAAAAGAAACAATTACACACACAAAAAAAAAGTAGTTCCCACGTACATCCTACAACGTTAAAAAAAATGAGAAGAGGAAGAGAGAAGAGAAAAAAAAAATACATGTCAATATAATATAATGTAATCAAACGTTATTTTTTATACATTTGCTATACTATATATTTTCATCCTTATATCCATTCTCCTCTTTAACCACCATATTACAACTTTAATATTTTGTACATGGTTCCTACCACCCAGTGCACTACAGTCCTTGAGTCTACCAGCCACTCCTTTTACAACTCATTCATTCTGCCAAAAATACATTGTATTCGGAGCAGGTTTTTCTCCTTTATTATCCATCAATGTGTGTTGCAAAAAAGGCTTCCAAATGTCCCAAAATCTATTTTGTTTTATTAACCCCCTTTTTATATTTAGTTCCCATGTAAGTTTTTCATTTAATGCCATATCCCAAACATCAACATACCATTTACCAATTTCTAAATTCATATCACCTTTCCAATTTCTGGCTACTTGTTGTCTCGCCAATGTCAAAAAAATAGACAATAACTCTTTTATATTTTCCTCTAAATTCAAATCCTCTAAATCCGTTAATAATACTATTTTTTCATTCAACTTTAAACGGATATTTAAAATTTTTTCTACTTCTTGTTCCATTTTATGCCAGAAATTGGAAATAATTTTGCAATCCCACCACATATGTTTGTATGTCCCAATTTCCTGATGACACCTCCAACATTTTTTCGAATTGCTACTATTTATTTGATTTAATCGAACTGGCGTCATATACCATCGCCACAACATCTTGTAGTTATGTTCTTTAACTTTTGTAGACAGATTTCGCATCATCCTACTTTTCCATTTTTTCTTCCAGTTCTTATCTGTAATAGTAATACTCAAGTCCGATTCCCACATTCTTTTAAGGGTATCCTGGGATTCATCCATGTTGTTTATCATTTTATATAATTTACTTACTATTCCTTTTATCCCCATTGAACCTCTTCTTATTTTATATACCATCTCCTCGAAGTCTGTCAACTGCCTTATTGGCTGTAATTTCATTTTATATTGTTTATTCCACTTATCCAACGTTAGTATCTGAAGCCAGTTCAGTTTTAATTCCTTATAAATTTCTTTTTTTGTTTTTTCATTCTCAATTCGATCCAGCCAATCTTTTAATAAGATTATATCATATTTATACATAATATTTTTTATTAATTCTAAATTTTTAACTGGAAATGTTTTAAGATCTTGCAACTCTAATATTGGAGAGGTGTTTGGTGCCAATTTATCTTTCAACTTTATCCAAACATTTATCATAGATTTTAGGACATTATTTCTTGGTTTTAAATCAAAAACTGTATTTTCCAGAAATTCTCCCTTTGCACACACATTACTATCTTTCATTTCTATCTCCCTCCATATGAGGTCCTCTATCGTTAAAAGTTTTACCAAGCCTTTAATTTGGAACGCCCTGTAATACGATTTAATATTAGGTAATCCCAAACCACCCTCTTTCTGCGATTTATACCATAGGCTTTTAGGTATTCTTGCTCTTTTCCCTCCATTACAATAATCATTCAATAGATTTTGAAAAACTCCTAGTTCTTTTTCAGATTGTTTAATTGGAAGGACTTCAAATAAAAAGTTAATCTTGGGTAATAAACTCATTTTACAAATTGCTATTCTACCAAACCAGGAGGTCTTCAATACCCTATATCGAACAATTTTCTTCTTAATTTCCTCTTTCACTTTATCATAGTTTAGTTTCTTCAATTCCTCTACATTGTCAGCTATGTTAACTCCTAAATACTTTATACTTTTCCTAATTTGAATTTTAAATTTTTCCTTAATTCTCCCTATCTCTTCCTTATTTAATTTACTAAAGATTGCTTCTGATTTCCCCCAATTTATTCTCAGGCCTGTTATCTCTTCAAATTTTTGCAAATGATCTTGTATCTTTTCCATATTTTTTATAGGATCTTTCATTATAATTAAAGTATCATCTGCATACAAACTTATTTTTGTTCCATTTATCCCTTCTATGTTCGTATCACTCCTTATAGCTCTAGCCAATAATTCCATAGCCATTATAAACAAAATGGGGGAAAGAGGACATCCTTGTCTCATTCCTGCTTTAATTTCAATATCTTCTGTAAATGAGTCATTTACTCTTACCTTGGCATAACTACTTTTATAAAGTTGATTGACTACATTTTTAAATTTTTCCCCAAATTCTACTTTTTTAATTATTTCCCTAATAGTGACCCATTGTAAAGAGTCAAAAGCTTTAAAAATGTCTAAAGATAATAATCCTATTTTACCTTCTTTTCTCTTGTTTATTTGTAACAAATTTAACACCCTTCTTATTAAATCAGACATATATCTTTCCTTTAAAAAACCTGCCTGATCTGTATGTATATATTCCCCCAGAAAACTATTTAACCTATTAGCCATAATTGCTGTGAAAATCTTTGCATCTTGATTAATTAAAGAAATTGGACGATATGAGTCAACCAGTTCTAAATTTTTTCCTGGTTTTGGTATTAATACTATGATAGATCTAAGCCATGAATTTGGAGATTCTCCCCCCTCCAAAATATAATTATATAGCCTGGTTAATTTAGGAATAATAATTTGTTTAAATTCTTTATAAAATTCAGCTGGTAATCCATCTTCTCCTGGAGTTTTCCCTATTTTCAATTTATTTATAACATCTAATATCTCTTTCTCTGTAATTTGTTCTTCCATTTTAGCCCTATGTTCTGCTTTTATACTCTCCCCCTTGTGTTCTTGTAGATATTTTTCTAACTTGCTTAAATTTATTTTCTTATCTGTGTACAAATTTTGATAAAATTTTTTAACTATGTTAAGTTTCTCTACTATTTTATTACACCTTTTCATATCCTCCCTTATTAAAGTTCCAATCTCCCCTTTTTCCTTCTTCTCTTTCACTGCTTTTGCTAACATTTTTGAACTTTTATCACTATACTCAAAATATTCCCTTTTCAGATAAATTAAATCTCTTTTAATTTTTTCAATATCCCTTCCTGCTATCTCCTTCTGTAATAGTTGTATCCTTTCTAAGGTCTTCTTCTCCTTTGTTTTGGCATGTTTAATTTGCAATAATTTAATCTCTTTTTCCAACTCCAGTTGTCTATCTTTATATTGTTTATTTTTTAAACTCTTAAATTTAATACACTCACCCCTGAATACTCCTTTCATTGCATCCCAAGTTACATTAAAATTTGTTTCATTGTTATCGTTAATTTTCCAAATTTCTTCCCAATTTTTCATTATCTGATCTTTTATCCCCTTGTCTTTAAATAATTTCGGATCATACCTCCAAGTTCTTATATTACTTTTATTTATTTTAAATTGTAATTCCACCATTACTTTGGCATGATCCGATTCCTTAAAAATTCCTACTTCTACATCATTTAAATCCTTCAATATATTTTGTGTTACAAATACATAGTCAATCCTAGAATATGAATTATACACCTGGGAATAATATGTATAAATTTGTTCTTCCCCTTTCAATTCTCGCCAGGAATCTTTCAGTCCAAACTTTTTTATCCACTCATCCAACAATTTAGCTTTCCATCCTTTTCTATAATTAGTTATATTAGTGCAATCAATATTTGACCTTGTTAGGTTAAAATCTCCGGCAACTATCATTCTATCACAGTTTTCTTTTATCAAAATATGACTCAATTTAGTCAAGAATTGGTCTTGATTCTCATTTGGTGCATAAACATTGACCAACAATATTTCTTCTTCTTCTATACTTCCAGCTATAATCAAATATCTGCCTTCTGGGTCCCCTATCATTTTTGTTTTCGTAAATCCCAATCTTTTCGATATCATAATCGCCACCCCCCTTGCCTTGGAAGAACCAAAGGCCTTTTCATAGTACTGAGTCCAACCAAGATACAAATTATTTTTATCCGCCGCTTTTTGATGCGTTTCCTGTAAAAAAATGATATCCGCTCTATCTTTTCTTAGGGCCATTTCCAATCGTTTACGTTTAGTAGGACACCCCGCCCCTTTCACATTCCATGACAATATCTTAATATTTTTCATGTTTTAACGTTATTTAACCTTTTAAGAAATAGCTGGCAGACTTCAAAGGACGTGTTACCCACTACCCACAATTTAACATATATTACACAAAAATACATATAAAAAACAAAAAATTGATAACCCCCTTCTTTTTTCAAAAAAAAAAGCACCTCTACTAATAAGAGAAGGGGGGGAGGGGAGTCATGTGGTTACAAAACTTGATCATTCTTCAGTAGTACTTCAGCTGCAGATGTTACACTATCTTAGTCGCCTCCAGTTGCTCCTTGAGCCTCTTCAGTTGTGGATTCTGATTTTTTTGCTGTGTTTGCTCCTGCCAGTGATAATGCTTCTTTGAGCTCCTTCCACTCTTGTGTTCCGTTTTCCAGAATCTTTGCTTCTACTAACACATCCAACACGTATGAATCTTCCTTTATATAAAAGGTTTTCCCCAGGTGCACAAACCTCATCTGTTTTGAAAATTTCCAATTATATAAAATTCCTTTATCTCTCAATTTTTTTGTAACAGGGTTAATTTGATTTCTCCAAATTCTTTCCTCAAATGCTATATCATTGAAAATTTCAATATCCACTCCTTCCATTTTGAGAATATCCGGACCAGCATTTTTAATATAAGACATCAATCTTAATTTTGCACTCAAATCTGCAAATTTTAAAAGCACATTTCTAGAACCTGTTTTATATTTCTTTGGACCCAGTCTATACACACTCTCAATGTCCTCAGGTGCAAAATCCCTCCCCATTTTCAATTCATTCAGCCATGTCAACAGTCTTAATTTCAAATTGTCCGGTTTATTCTCAGGGATTTTTCTAATTATCACATTTTTCCTTCTTATCTGATCTTCCAGATATGCCATTCTTTTTTCATGGTCAATCAATTTATTTGCTTTTTCTTTCTCTCTTTCTCTCACCTCCACAACTTCTTGTTTTAGTTCCACCACCTCCTTTTTTACTGTATCCATTGATTCTTTCATTTCCCCCATCTGCTTCTGTAATTTATTCATTATTTCAGATGTGCCTTTTAACAAGTTTGTTGACGAGTCTTTTATTTCTTTTTGAAGGATCTCGATAAGTTCTTGTTGCTCCTTAACTCGTTGAGTTTCTGCAGCCTGTAGTCTATCAAACAATTGTTGTTTTAATTTGTCATAATTTTTCTCAACATTTTCTTCATGTTGTTTCATCCATGTTGACAAGACTTCACTTAAATCAGATTGAGGTTTGTCTTTTTCACTTATTTTCTTTTTTATGGCCCCCTGTTCAGCCTTTGACTCCATTTCTTGCTCTTGATGTGATTTTTGATTTCGTTGTATTGATTTGTCTCTGTGTTGTTGAAACTGGTCTCGTCGTTGTTGTTGATGATAAGCCTTCTCCCTTAATCTTTGCAATTCCTCCGCCTCATCAATTTCTTCCTTCAATGATTTCACCCTTCCTTGCTCTCTTCTTGTCAAACGTCCAATTCTTACCCAAGCAGGGTTATCTTGTCTATCTTCCAAAGATTTATCCCTTCTTTTACTCATCCAGATAACATTCACCAGAGCAGAAAACAATTATTAAAGTTCCATGAATATCCAGCAACAGGAGTCCAAAAATCACTTAGCCGAAGGGGAAGACCAAACAAAGATAACAACAGCAATCCTCAATTTCACTTTGTTATTCCAGTATGCCGTATCCACAAGAGGGGAAAAAAAAACAATTCTTCTGCCAGCAATTATTCAAAGCAATACAAAGTCTAAACAGTTTAATTGGTTGCTATCGAAGTTTTGTAGTTAGTAAGTGAAGGGGTGAGGACTTTTTGCTTCTCAAGCCAACAATCTTAAGGAAAAAAAGTATATCCAAACTTTCCCTTGACTTAAAATTGGCTTGGAATTGTCTTCACCCCACCCCCACTTCATTAAAATGCTTACAATTCAGCCAGCCAGCTTGAGTCCATTATCTCCGGTGAAACAGTCACAGCAATCTTTTAGTTAAAAACAACTTTTAAATATTCAAGGCAATACAGAATCTAAACAGTTTAATTGGCTGCTATCGAAGTTTTATGGTTGGTAAGTAAAGGGGTGAGGACTTTTTTTAAAAGTTAATTGCCAGGCAGCAGCCGGGAAGAAATAAAATAAATATCTTATCTTCCGTCTCGGCATTCGCATTCCCACACACTCAAGGCAACAATTTTAAGGAAAAAAGTATGTCCAAACTTTCCCTTGACTTAAAATTGGCTTGAAATTGTCTTCACCCCACCCCCACTTCGTTAAAATGCTTACAGTTCAGCCGGCCAGCTCGAATCCCTTATCTCCGTTATCTCCGGTGAAGCAGCCACAACAAACTTTTGGTTGAAAACAGCTTTTAAAAAGTTCCCCTTGACTCTATAATCCTTATGATCCTTTTATTACATTCTTAAAGAGACTGTAACTACTTTTATTCCACAAAATGTGGCTCCGTTTTTGCAGCTGAAGAAAAAACAAACTCTCAGGTCTCCATCTTGGCTGAGCCAATTTGGAACTACGTAATTGAATCTGATTAAAATCTAAATCAAGATTCCAAAATCTGAATGTGTGCATTTCTGATTATCTTGTGTTGGGTTCATGAAGTCTGAAAACATAATAGCTGCTTCAGTGGTTATTAAACCTGCTCACCTTTATAAATCTAAGGAATTATTCCCTCTATCAAGTACTGAAAGTTTCTCCTAATATAAAGTGTGCTAATAACTGTACTGTTTTTCTGCATTATAGTGTGTGCAATGTAGCACAAGCTACATCTTGAACACAGAACTCCATAACAGCTCATTCAAAACTGTCACAAGCATTATTAGATGACTAGTAAAGAGTAGAAGAGAAGGAAAATTCAATTGCATTGCCCCTTCCCCATAGTAATCTAAGTTGGAAGGTTGGTAAAATTATTATTCCTGATTAGCAGCTAGAACTGTCAATAAACAAAGTCTATGACTCATTCTCCACTGTCATCCTCCTCAGCCTAAGGCAGTGATGGTGAACTCTGGCACGCCAGCTGTTCTTGAACTTCAATTCCCAGAAGCCCTGATCAGTAGAAGTGCTGACTTGGACATCTGGTAATTGAAGTCCAAGAACCCCTGGAGTGCCAAGGTTCACCATCATGGCCCTAAGGTCTTCCTTATATAAATCTGCTTTGTAGATTTTCAGAGACACCTTGATTGGTTTTCTTTTACTGCCAGATTGGTTGAAAACTCCAAGCCAAACTGAGCCATTTCAACATGTGTACAAGACGACTGGGTGTATAAGACGACCCCCCAACATTTCCACTCAGAATATAGAGTTTGCTATATACTCGCCGTATAAGACTACCCCTCTTCTGCACACGTTCCACACACCAAAGAAAATGTAAAAGTACATCAGATTTGATTCAACATGTTAATTTATATTCAAATGCTTATGACATGCAGAAAAACTGTCACAAGGAGGCATGTTATCAAACATGTACAGTAAACATAAAACAGTGCAAGTTTTTATTCACCAAAGACAATTCACTAAAGCTGAATGGAACAATAAACCTATGGGAGCTGCCATGCTGTTTGTTTTCTAATCTGTTAACCAAACTGGAACTGTCAATGACAGAAGGAAGATAACAAATCGAGGGAGAGAGCAAGTGCCAGGCAAGTCCCTAGCAAGTTTGCTGGCGTGACAGTTTCCCTTTAAAAGCCTTCAAACTCATGTTTGTCATCTGATATTAAAAGTTGTTATCCGATCCATCCCATAGGACCTTAATGTTATTTGATGCAATTCTCCTCCCCAGATTGCTTAACATTATGCGATTTAAGTGTTATCTGAGGTAAACGTTATCCGAGGTAAATGTTATCTAAGGTATTACTGTATTTTATTCAACTGAAGTGCACCCGGTGTACAAGATGGCCCCCCCACTTGGAGGCATATTTTTCAGGGGTAAAAAGTCATCTTATACACCAGCATACACGGTAATCAAAACCAGTCCAAATTCATCTCAGGATTTAATCAAATCTGTTGCATGTCTCTGTACCTATCAGGATTTAAAAAAAAGCTCGGGCAATGGACAGCAATTTTTCTTATTTATTTCTTCAACCCCTTAGATATCAATTTAGATTTTCCTGTGTAGGGCAAGACTTTATCTTAATCGAACAGTTTAATCTTTGCAACTTTTGGAATGAAATTAGCTTATCTCCTTTAATTAGAAACAACAGATTCATTCCAGAAAGTTTCACAGGAATGATTTTGTTCACAGTAGACAGAAATACTGTAGTTTCAAACCTTTTTTGAAACTTAGTAAGCTGCCATAAACTGGTTTTTATTGCCATCTCCTGGCAGAAGTGAGAGAAAATGTTGCTTGGTCTACTATGAGATTACCGATCCCCATTTAATGTACAGTACAGTAATACCTCATATAACATTAGTATCGAATAACACTAAAATCACATAACATTAAGGAATCTGGGGGGAAGAATTGCATCAGATAACATTAAGATCCTATGGGATGCTTCAGATAACAACCGCTAAAGCCTGTGTGGTTACAATGTATCTCTATGGATCCCATAGAGGATCAGATAACACTAAAAATCATATAACACCAAGACTTGTGGAACCAGGTTTTAGTGTTATATGAGGTTTTACTGTATCTTGCTTTATATTCAATAGGGAAATCATAAAATGATAGTTTTGCAATCCCTTAATGAGAAATGGCATCCAATTTTGCTGTAGTAAAAATGCAAGTTAAAGGGTTGTGATCTGCTTTAACTTCCTATTTGTATCATACAAATAATAATGGATTATTTCTGATAAAACCTGTCTGATAAAAAAAAAAAAAGAAGAAGTACCCTTTGTTGCTTTCACTAGTATGGCACTACTGGCATATGCAAACATGTTGAGTTCTTCTTCTTGGTCTAATGCAGTACCACTCCGAATCCAGTCTAATTAATGTCTGTGTACAGGGTACATAGAGGTGTCTAACTTACAAACCCTAAAACAAGAATAGACGTCAACAGCCCCTTGACAGGTTCAAAGGACATCATTCAAGCCACTGTTCTTATGCATAGGAGCACTGCGGGCATCAAAACTGCCAGTTTCCAACATTTCCCCTCTGTAACTACCTTATGCTTTACCAACCAGGTGTGAAATTAAACTCTTAGAAATGCAAGCGTACTTCTTTAGATACCTATAATATCCTACAATTCCTGGGGAATTTTTTTGAAATTCCCAGGGATGTTTCTTATCCTTTCCTGCTCTGGTGCATTGACCATGGCCAGTCCTTTTCAGCTGACCATTTAGGTTATATAATACTTTCTAATGTAACATGCTCCAAATTGTCACAGATATTTGAAGCAATTTGCATTTGGAAAGAGGCAGCTTCAGTCCATGTTGCATCAGCTTTCCTAGACTGTCCATCAGCCTTGCCTCGTGCTCTTCTTGGGCTGCTGGAAACAGAATTAAGTCCCCCAGGAATGCTGTTACTTCAGTGAGGTTGACTTCCTGATCACACACTTCACCATGTTCTTAAATGTTGTTTGATACCTGTGGACATCAAAACTACCAATTTCCAAATCTGGTTTGTGTCTATTTTCTTTCTCTATCTCGCTATGATAATATCCTTGAAAGCTTTCCATCTCTCCCTTTCAGGATCCAGGGCTTCTTATGGCTCCCTTTGGCCCTGGGAAAGCCATTGGGAGCCTTGAGGTTGGGATTGGGAAACCTCTAACAGCAAAAAATATATATACTGTAAATCATTGCTGGATCACCATTTGCAGTTCTAATCCTGGTAACAGAGATCTGGTGGTGACTTTTTTTTTACTATTAACCCAGTAGTGGGCAGCAACCAGTTCAGATTGGTTTTACCGAACCGGTAGTAAAAATCCCGGGTGGTCTCCTGGGGGGGTGGGTAGTAACCCTCCTGGGATACCAGCCAGGATGGTTACTTTTTTTTGAGGCGACCGCTTTGGTCGCCTCTCTGGCCACCCTTCCTTGCAGCCCAAAATGGCTGCTCATAAGTGTGCACCGCCACCACCGCTCCTTCAAAGAGGCCGCTGAGGACCTCAACATCCAGCTGCTGCGCCCTTCCTTGCAGCCCAAAGTGGATGCTCGTTAAGTGCGCATGTGTCAAAACACCATTTGATGCATGCACACTGCATACTGGGCTGCAAGGAAGGGCGTAACAGCTGGATGTTGAGGCCCTCAGCGGCCTCTTTAGAGGAGCAGTGGTGGCGGTGGCGGCCTTCCCTCGACACACCGCCATGCCAGGCCACGCTACCAGGCCTGGCTGTGCTGCTGTGCCTGGCCAGGCCAGGCCAAGCTAGGCTGCGCTGCCGCACCATTGGTCCACTGTGCTGCCACACCACTGCTGTTGCCGCCTGCCTGCTGCTCCCCAACCCCAGCCAGGGTAAGTGACTAAGGTTTGTGTTTGAGAGGGGGGTGGGGGTGTTTTAAAACACTGTGTTTTATGTAGTGTGCTTTTATTTCTATTTAATGTCTATTTTAATTTGTATTTTTGTTTTTTATTTCTATTTAATGTGTAATTTGTATTTTTATGTTTTTTTATTTCTATTTAATGTCTATTTAATTTGTATTTTTATGTTTTTATTTCTATTTAATGTCTATTTAATTTGTATTTTACGTGTTTTTTATTTCTATTTTTATGTGTACTGTATTTTTATTTTATTTTTTTACGTTGGCTGTGTCCACGTCATGTCAGCTCCGCCCATGATGTCCTGATGTCGGCTCCGCCCATGTCGGCTCCACCCACAGTGTGGTAGTAAAAGTTTTGGCTGCCCACCACTGTATCAACCCCTTTCTCCATATCCCAAAGTTCCCAATGGCTTCCATGACAAAAGGGAGCCCCAAGAACCTGAAATGTGGAAATGATAGGAAGCGTTCCATAATCTTAAATTAAATGTATCTAGTGACCAAACAGGTTACAGCGATGCAAAATTATACAACTGGATTTTGCCCACTGTGCTTTATTTGTGTTGTAACTGTGTTGTAACTTTTCCGTAGCCATTATGCACAGTGCACCGATTGTTAACTGAATTTAGTTCTTGAATATCAGCTCATCCCCAAAGATGTGACATATTCACAGCTGTCTCCTAAAAAGAAGTGCTTCCAAAGAAGATAGCTTTCAGCCATTGGTGTATCATGCTCTCATTGACACCTAAAGTACAAAAAATTGTTTTCTAGATCTTTTGCTATTGTGTCTAAAGCAACTATTGCAATCTGAATAATTTTATTTTTATTTTGCATAATGGCTCAATCTCATTCTGTAATTCTTTGGCAAATAGAATCATTTCAAAATCCTTCTCTTGAATTCTAACATCCCCTGGTATTGCCACATCTGCCATCCATACCCACTTCCTTTGAACAGTTAATGAATCAGATGTGATGTGATCCAGATGCTCATTAGTTTCAGGATGGATGTCTCATGTTTTGACAGCTCTGTTTTCAACAGCTTTTTTAGTTTTGTGACCCCCACCAGTTTTGCTTACTGCTTTATACAGCATGTTTTTACAGACACACCAGTGCACGGTTACTGCAACTTTCTTATGCCTTTTCAAATAATGGCCCACTGTTTTTCTTCTGTTTCTTTCCACAACTAACACTTACTTTCATTATATGATTTCTCAATCTGGGGTTTACTTGCATTTGTACAGCGTGCAGGCCCTTCTGCTGCAAGGACAACCCCCTTCAGCTTCTTTTCAGTGTTCCGTTTCTCAGCTATTGCCACACCTTTTCCTTGTTACCTTTCCCTTGGGTGGTTTCAAGATATTGGCCATGTAATGTGTAGAATGGCTATGAAAAGATTATGCCATTGTTCTCCTCATGTAGTTAATTCCTCTTTTTGATTTTTGTTGTTTAGTCGCACAGTCAAGTCCGACCCTTTGCAACCCCAGGCTCCTCTGTCCTCTGCCATCCTCCGCAGCCCACACAGATCTATGTCCACTGCGTCAATGATGCGATCTAGCCATCTCCTCTTCTGCCACCTCCTTCTCCTTTTGCCTTTGATCTTTCCCAGCATCAAGGCCTTCTCAAGTGAGTCCTCATTTGGTGGCCAAAGTACTTGAGCTTCAGTATTTCTCCTCCCAAGGAGCAGTCAGGGTTGATTCCTTCAGGATTGACTGATCTGATCTCCTTACAGTCCAGGGGACTCTCAAATGTCTCCTCCAGCACCACATTTCAAAGGCATCTATTCTTCAGCGTTCAGCCTTCCTTATGGTCCATCTCTCACAGCCATACAGCCATACATTACTACTGGGAAGACCATTGTTTTAAATATGCGGACTTTTGTTGCCAGGGTGATGTCTCTACTTTTCATTTTGCTGCCTAGGTTTCTCATAGCTTGCCTCCTAAGAAGTCTTTTTATTTCATGGCTTCAAAGGCTTCCCTTATTTTGTTAGTCTTCAATAATCCTGCTTTATCAACTTTTCTGAAAGCTTTTCACTAACACCACCACCACCACCACCACCACTATGAACTGTTACTTATATTTAATTGAAAATCTATCATGTAACTCTAATATAATTCAAATGAGGTCTATGATTTCTAGAAGCATGACTAAAACCCCTTCCGTACAGCATAGGTTTCAGATTATTTTGAAGGTCATAGCCCTTGTCTTCCAAGGTCTTATGGTTTGTTCATCCTCACCATGGGGCAGATATCACTCTGCTGAGAGAAATTTTCCTCTGATTTCACACCAAAGCATGCGTCTGTTTCTCTATTACCTGCTGTCTTTCACTCTCATTACACATACAGTGGAACCCCTGTTTAACAAATGCTTCGTACAACTAAAAAATCGTACAACAAAGAGGGTTTTGGAACAAATGGGTGCATCGTACAATGAAAATTTTCATTGTACAATGCAATGGAGGGGGAG
The DNA here is from genome assembly GCA_030440675.1 of Furcifer pardalis. Lineage (NCBI taxonomy): Eukaryota > Metazoa > Chordata > Lepidosauria > Squamata > Chamaeleonidae > Furcifer > Furcifer pardalis. The sequence continues at coordinate 130,589,878 of CP126893.1, read as the reverse complement.
GTAGCTGAGCGGGTTGGCTTCCTCCTCTGGGGATCAGACGCCCTGACTGGGTTGCTTTCAGAGGAGGCAGCTGACCCACTCAGCTACCTCCTCCAAAAGCAAGCCAGGGATCAGATGCCCTGACCCGGGGCTTTCGGAGGAGGCAGCCAACCTGCTCAGCTACCTCCTCCAAAAGCTACCTCCCAGTTGGAGCATCTGATCCTCAGGTTGGTTTCGGAGGAGGTAGGTGAGTGGGTCACTTTCCCCCTCCAAAAGCCCCATTGGGATGTGTCAGCCTGGGTCCCAAACCACTTGGTGATCCAGCTAGCTGACTTGTTGGTGATCCATGAGCTGACCAGCAATCAGCTGATAGTGAAGGAGCTTTCAGGGTGGTGTGGGGAAGGTTTTCCCCAGCCGCTCTGACACATACACACACACCCGCACAACATGCACATGCATGGCCAGTGGTCCCATACAACAACAACAATCGTACAATGAATAACCCTGTGTTACAGAGTTTTTTCGTTTTACGGGTTCCACTGTAATGGCCTCTAACGCTGCACTTTTTGTTTTCTCTGACTTACAGCATTTCTTGTCATCTCTATCTCACTATGTACCTTAAGAATTAGCAAAGTGAAGCTCTAGTTCTCATGAAGCTCCATGACCAAAGATGTTTTGTGTGTCTTAGCCCCATTGTATTCCCACGGCTCCTGCAAAAAAACTTTTTATAAATGAGTGATTTGCTATTCCTAGAAGCTTCTAGGTAGTAATTTTGCATAGGTTGCAGTACTTAAGTACTTAACACAGAGTACTTAACACAGAGATAAGAATTTTTCTGAAATTAAAGTGGACCTCCAACCACTTCTAATTTTCATTTTTCCAGATTTCTGATGGTTCCTGCATCTTAGAGAGTCTTGGGGCAGAAAACTGGCTTCCAGATCAATTTCCTAGAGAGGGCTTTAAAGCACTGATATAAATTGAGGGTAGAAACTGAATTTACAAGGACATCTCAGAAGATGGCAGCACATTTCTTTCTACAGATCAGTCCTGGCAAAACTAGGATTTGGGATAATTGAGTCTCAATCCAGCCATGGAATCTCAGGAGTGGAGATGGAACTGGTAAAGCCACTCCTTAAATATCACACTTACCATACCTTAGTTGAAACCCCTATTAGGGTTGCTGCGTCAGATATAAATTGACACTATATAACAGATAGACAAATACACAGACTTTGAAATGTTACTTCTGAAATTCATTGCTTACACCAGGGGTGACCAAACTATGGCCAGCAGTCCCAAATCATCTGGTCTGTGCCGCCTATGCCGCTCCCAGAAGCAGAAGTAAAGCACGCCCACGCATGCACAAAATACTGACATATGTGCACCCGTGGCTGTCATAAATGCATTTATGACAGCCATGGGTGCATTTATGGAAGCGTTTTGCAGATGCATGGACACATTTTACTTCCATTTCCAGTGGGAAGAGCCACGTGACAAGCCCACTGAACCATGTGACTGGCCCACGGGACAAAAAGTTTTCGAACCCCAGGCGTACACTTACAGTTCCAAATGGTAGCTAGTTACGAATTTGAAAAGTAACTATTTTATTTCCTATTTCTTGAAAGGATCTAAAATAATTAGTTTACAATTACTTGTAAACCTTTCTGAAGGCTACAGGCCTACAGCACAAAATGCTCTTTTCCTGTTCCTCTTGCCATTGCATCCACAACCACAGCAAAAGATAATATTTAAAAGGTATAATTTAAAACATTAATTGTATCCTTCTTTTGACATACAGTCATCATATAATTTAGTGATATTCCTGTTATAAAATGAATGAGCTATAAGTTGACTAGCTGCTTCTAAGCTCATGTAGAAGTCTTCCTTCCCCTTGGAGAAAATGTACAATTGGCGTATGCCATATGCTGTATGGCATGCGAACCACAGTAACATTGGAGAGGGTTTAGAAAGAGAGGATAACGGTGTGGCGGGCAGTTCACAAACCAGAGCTTGGACAACTTCTATTTTTGGGCAAGTAATTTTTAAAAATGGTGTTTCCAATCTTTGGCAACAACTGGGAAGTGGTAGCTCCACCTCTCTAAACAACTTTACTGTCTTTATACACACAATGGACACTGCATGGAGGGCAGGCATGTAGCCTGCTTTACAGTGGCGTCGCGTGGGGGGGGCGGGGGGGGCGGATGCCCTGGGCAGCGGATTTCAGGGGGCGGCAAAATGTCCCCACCAGTTTGGCCTCCCTCTGCCTGGGGCCGGGCTTAGGAAGCAGGACTTCCCAGGCGGAGGGCGGCCGTTTTGCTGGCGAGCGCTGCTCCCCTCCGTCCACCTGGCTGGCCGTCGGGGGCGAGGAGGAGAAAAAGGGTTTTTTTTTAGGCGGACAACTCAAGGAGGGGGCCCGCCCGCCCGGCTAGCCGTCGGGGGCTCTCCTGGAGGGTGGCCCGCGTGCGCGCGCACGCTGCTCGCCTCCGCCCGCCCAGCCACCCACCCAGCTTGCCGTCAGATGGGGCACTCGTCGGGGGTGGGTGGCGCCGTGGCGGGGAGCCCCTGGTGGCTGGCTGGGCAGGAGGAGGTGGGTAGCGTGCGCGCGCACGCGGGCCGCCCGCCAGGAGAGCCCCCGACGGCCAGCCGGGCGAGCGAGTTGCCGGAGGTGGAGGTGTGCTCGTTGGGGGTGGGTGACGGAGGGCCCCTGGAGGGCGAGCGGGCGGAAGTGTGCGGCGCGCGCGCGCGCCGCTATTCAGCAGGGGGCGCCTTCTGCCTGGGTCCGGGGGGGCCCCCGGCGGCAGCGGGGAGCTGGGGGGCAGCGGCGATTTTCTTCTTCGCCCCAGGCGGCTGAACACTGCGCGACGCCACTGCTGTTTTATATAGAACCATTTCCATCCAAGTTCAATCAAAGATAAAAGAATAATGAGGAAGTCTACACTTGTAGTGCTCACTGGATCATGTAGGCTCAGTTTCCTTTAGGACAAGGGGGGAGCCATTAACTGACAATTAGCCAGATTTCCCATGACCATTCAATAAGTTTTTTATGTTTATAATCCCTGCAGTGTTTCATTGCTTAGCTCAGTGGTTCCCAATGTGGGGCCCACGCACCACAGGGGGGGACTTCAATTTCCAGAAGCCTAAGTCAGTATATTGGCTGATCAGTGCTCTGAGGAATTGACTTAGGCTTCTGGGAATTTAAGTCCCCCGGTGGCAGCAGTTAGCCTAATCACAGTTTCCCCTTTTTCAGCGAAGGTGCTGTATTTCTATTTCAATCATAGCTGTTGTTCAATTTGCATCTCTACACAAAAACATGGATTAGGATATGCAAATTTCATGCAAATATGAAATTTAATTTCCGTTTGTTTTTTCTTTGTAGAACAAAAACAGCCAAACTGCTAGCATTTTATTGTTATGTGTAGTGGTCCATAAAATTGTTCTTACTTTCCTTTTCACAATCTTCAGTTTGGTCCTCTCTCTCTCACACACACATACATGGATTTCCAGTGTGGCCTCTAAATCTATTGCTAAACCAGTGAGGAAAAATTGCCAAGTCAGCATACTGCATATCAATCAGAAAGAATTATAGCCAAGACTGGATTTAAAATGGGCCAGGGTGACAGGGAATTAAATATTAATTTGCACTGCACAGTTAAGGCCAATCAGTCTTTGGAGCAGTGCTAACCAAGAGGGCAAAGATCATGCAAGCAGGGCAGCCTGAGCAGAACAAATCATTTCTTCCCATTCCTGTTCTCACATACACAGAGGGAGAAGAAGTGCCTAGAAAATGGGAGTGATCAGTATTATCTCTAGCCGGCCACCTCTCCTACTGTGTTTCCCCGAATATAAGACACTGTCTTATATTTTTTAAAACTCCAAAATAGGCACGAGGTCTTATTTTCAGGGGATGTCTTATTTTTCCATGACGAAGAATACAGTACACATTTATTGCTGATACAGTGGATCGCCAGGGCAAGATTTAGGTGAGTGCCTTATTTTCGGGGAGGCCCTTATATTTCCGAAGTGGGGAAAAATAGGGGGGTGTCTTACTATACGAGGAGGTCCTATATTCGGGGAAACAGGGTAGTTAGATTTAGTTGCTCAGCTGACCTTTGCAATCTGCAGCAACTTCCTTTTCTGTAATGAATTGCCTTTTTTAAAAAAAACCACTTCAAAAGCACACAAAGGTGCTTTCTGGGTTGGATTTTTGCTGAAGGAACTCCGCTCAGGGGATGCCCGGATGAGGCTCCTTTCATGTCCCCATTTATTTACTTGCAATTTCTTGCTTTCAAAGTGCTAGGTTGGCAGGAGTTGGGACAGAGACGGGCACTCAAACCATCATGCAGTACTCGGGTCTTGAGCTGCCGACTTGCTGACCTTCCAGCTAACACGGCAAGCTTCTTAACCACTGAGCCACTGCAGTCCCAAATGAATTGCTTATAGAGTGCGTTGTCTGAATAAGTGCATGTCCACACTACCCACAAAGATTACTTGGCAGGTTGTATCCTCAATGTCATGCCCATTGAAGTATGCTGAGCTTTTAAAGTGAATTTAGCATGGGTTGATATGTGACACAGCTGGAGTTCAAATCCTGGGCCTAGGAGTGTAGCACTGCTCTCATTTTGCACACAAAAGAACATTAATTCAGTCCGGGACAAAAAATCTCTGCCCAACAGTTGGAAAGCTAAGGCTTCTCAGTATAAATGAAGAACAGAGCAGCCTTTTTAGCCCAACAGCTTCATTCCTTTCCAGGAGCTTCAAATATTAGTAAAAAGTACTAAAGGCAGCAGGGGCAAGACCAAAGGCAGAGTCAGTGGGGCCACAGGAAAGGAATGTGAGACTAGAGGCAATCCCAGCTCATTCGGGTATCTTCTCCATGGGTTTCATGCGATACTGAAGTCTTCTAACAACTGAGGTAGTGCTATGTTGATGTATCTTAACATGTCATGTTACTAAGGATTTCCAGGTTGCATACATGAACATAAGTGGAATTTCCTCATTGAATGACATACTTTTATCTTTGGTACATCACCATTCATCATTATTAGATCCTGTGCAGTGCATGTTGGTCAGCAAGAATTCTCCAGCAATCTCGGTCATTGGCAACAGCTTCAGCATGTTGCAAGAGACATTAATGATTTCAAGATCCACTGGAGAGTGTTTTATGCACTATGAAGTGGTATATAATTGCAACTGCAAAATTATTACCTACAAATTTTCACATTATATATTTCCTAGCATTTTTAGTCAGTAAAGCCTTTAAAAAAACACTTTCATTCTGAAACAAATATTTTATCAGAGTTCATCATGAGAAGAGAATAGTCACTGGGAAAGACAACCATACTGAGACAAGCTGAGGGCAGCAAGAAAAGATGACTTGACTCAAAAGCATCTGGTGTCCACAGGAAGGACCTGAGCTCAGCTGTTGAGGAGATGATAAGTTGCCCATGTGGGCAAGCTTTTGAAGCAAAAGGTCTTGCTTGGAAAACTGCATCTTCTATAAGGAGTGACATTTGAGTGAGAACAAATTGATTGAGACAAAACAAATAGTTCCAAGCCCTTTTTCAATTTTTAAGTACTGTATATACTCGACTATAAGTCATTCCAAATATAAGTCGAGGTACCTAATTTGGACCTCTAAAACTAGGAAAATAGATTGGCTTGAGTATAAGTCGGGGTGAAAAATACAGGAGTTGCTAGTGAGTTTCAATAATTAAAATACATGAAAATACAGTAAAATAAATTAATTTAGACATTTGTGTGGGTATGTTTTTGAGTTTTTATGGTAGTGTTAGTGCTTTTCTAACACTGTATGTTTGAATTTGCACCACCACAGTTTTGGGACCCTCAAGGTCATTGACCTGAGTATAAGTTGAGTCCTATTTTTGGACCTCATTTGGGGGGTTAAAAACTAGACATACTCAAGTATATACAGTTTAATGAGCTACACCTAGGCTACTTAGGTGAAGTTCATTATAGCAACAATTTTAGCATTTTGCCCCCAACAAACTGGGGATGGAAGGATGGAAAGCTGGGTACATTGCAAAAGTAAATTCTTGTGAATGGTATAGACATATAATGGGCTGAAATCCACCTTGCCTTTCAACAGTTAGTAACTGCTGCCATGTCATGAGAGAAGCACTGTATATGGAGAGGCAGAAGTCTGTTGCTTCATCACCTTATTCTGATCAACTTTTATCTATCATTAGTAGCAAGAGAAGCTCCTATGTACAAACAATACTCTTTACCACCAAATCTGTGGTTTCTGTTTTCATTTCCTTCCTACTTCTTCACCAGTAAAAAGAAAGATGCATGCAATTAAGTGACATAGAAACCAGTGGTTTCTAGCTTTCTGTTGAGTACAGCTTATATCACGTTTTTGCTTGTACAAAACTGGTTTTAATGTTTTCTCCCCAGTTTCATAAATATGCCAAATCATACAAATTTACATGCTAAGTTGTAACTGAATCATGTTGTTTAAAAAGTAAAAAGCATTTAAGATTAATATAAACACAAGTATTATATTCGTATTACCCCTACATTTCTCCTTTTAAAAAGCACTTCCCTATGGCTTCAAGATTTTTGGAAATTTTATCAAAGCTTATTGGGAAATTGCTTAATACCATGCAGTGTTACCATTGTTCAAATTATGGACGTGATTATTGCGTAGCAAATTATTAATGCATAGCATTGATGTTACTAGTAAGGCAGAAAATACCAGGAAATTCTTTTTGGCTTCTTCAGATACTGCATCTTAGAAATACAGTAATGATAAAAACTCAAGACAATTACTTAAGCTGATATTAAGGGCTGGTAAAAGAATGTCACATAAACTGAAAAATGCCCCTAAAATGCTGTTTAAAAGTAACTTTTCATAGTACAGTAATACCCCAGATAATGTTATGACTTGGTTCCACAAGTCATGACGTTATCCGATTTTTAGCATTGTCCGATGCATGCATTGAACAACGCTAAAAAAAAAGCCCTGACTTCAGGGACAAACCGCTTTAAAGGCAGGCAGGGAAAGACAGAGACCCAATCAGGTCTCTCTTTTCCTCCCTGCCTTTAAAGCCACCCCCCACCTGCTCCGGTCACTGCAACTGCAGTAGGGTCGGGGAAAGGCGTGCCTTTCCCCCGACCCTACTGCAGTCACAGAGACTGCTTTTGTCTCTTTCCCTCCCTGTATTTAAACTACAGGGAGGGGGAAAGAGAGAGACGTGATTGATTCTCTAGAGACCCAATCACGTCTCTCTCTTTCCCCCTCCCTGTAGTTTAAATACAGGGAGGGAAAGAGACACAGTCTCTCTCTCCCTGTAGTGTAAATACAGGGAGGAAAAAGATGTGATCGCATTTGCGATCATGTATTTTTCCTCCCTGCATTTAAACTACAGGGAGAGAGAAACTGCTTGTCTCTCTTTCCCTCCCTTTATTTAAACTACAGGGAAGGGGAGAGAGACGTGATTGGTTCTGTTAGAGAACCAATCACATCTCTCTCTTTCCCCCTCCCTGTAGTTTAAATACAGGGAGGGAAAGAGAGACAAGCAGTCTCTGCGACTACAGTAGGGTCAGGGGAAAGGCGCGTGCTTTTCCCCAACCCTACTCCAGTCACAGAGCGTGCTGCGGGTGGGGGTGGATTGGGTAGTTCTACCCAAACCACCCCACACCCACAGACCATTGCCTTGGATAACGCTAAGAATCATTATCCAGAATCGTTATCCGATGCAAGTTTTTTTCCAAAAAACTTGCATTGTTATCTGATTCTAGCGTTATCTGATGCAATCGTTATCCAGGGTATTACTGTAACTAGATGTTTCTTGCCATACCTAAGTAGGTACTAGAAACTTTATAGTTCCTATAATGATGCTCATTATGCATAAAAAGTCATATTACTAGTAACAATATATGTCTGAATATCCCATGCTTTCCTGAGTATTGAAATAACGTTCAGTTGGCAATCAACCTTCCGTATTTAGACATGTTTCCCAATCTTTGGTTTTTGGGCTTCAATTCCCAGAAAACTAAATAAATCCCCTAAAACACTGATCACCAACTATACTAACTTAGGCTTCTGGAAATTGAAGTTCTCCTGTGGGTCATGGGGCCCATGTTGAGAACCACTGATTTAGATGATCAGAGAGACCATCTTATCCATCATTTCAGGCAGCGTCCATGAGGGGGAAGAGAGAACGTCCTAAACATATTAAAGCTCTCTGGCTCTGTCAAACACATCTGGCCTCAACAATAATTTCCAAATATGTCCATGAGTGTGGCAATCAACTGATTGCCTTGCTATTTTTTACTTTTATTTTTAATGGAAATTTCAAAGGTTGCCCAAAGACCAGTACATGTTTTTGATATTAATTGAGCTATGAGATGTTCTGAACATCCAGCAAAGGATGTTTGATACATTAATTCTTCCACAATAAATTTCATATACCGACTTTTACTTCATAGTGGAAAGAGGCTGTGAGCATTATGTGCTGCAACACAGGGTAAATCACACCCCACTTGACTTGTCTCAACAGAATTGTCTCCACAGCAGCAATGAAAGCAATGAAAGCTAGAGATTGCAAATCTCAACATATTGGTGCCAACCCACTTGAGAGGTAGGTTTGAAGATCTCAATATATAACAATCCCCTCTTATGACTTTCTGGATTAAGAAGAATATAAATGAACAAGTTTGCCATTTGTTTAAGTTACATTTTATGAGAGCTGCTCAACCCATAACTTTAATTAAATTGCACAAGAAAAGCATATAAAGCAATACCTTAGCTTGTTTGTAGGCAGATTATTAGAGGGATCACAACGATAGCTTCAGAAAAGCAAGAGTGGCAGGTAATTTTTATACTGTGCAGTAAAAACAGTCTTGCAGTTGTATATTCAGAAGTCAGTGCCATTGGTTTTTAAGGCTGTTCTCTTACTTATTTCACTGGAAGCAAGTTGGGATCAGTGGTGGGATTCAAAAATTTTTACTACCACACTGTGGGCGTGGTATGGTGGGTGTGGCCAGGGGAAAGCCCTGCATTGCATCCGAATTAGGACTTTACTTCAAAATTTGGATGAGAGGGCCAGACAATTTTTGTTACTGGTTCTGGTGAACTGGTGCAAACCTGTGAGAACAGTGACTTTCCCATGATGTAAACACATTCCATTCCCATGGGAAGTCAGGTACTTTCCCATTACCAAATGCATTCCTAGGGAGGAGGAAAGCACTCATTTGCCTTTATAAACCGAGTGTTTTTGCAGCTAAAATCAGTTCTGCGGAGCTGCTTAATTGCTGTTTCGTCTGAACCAGATTCCTGGAGGATTTGGCAGGATGTAGTCCAATCGGGGCTAAGGACACTTGAAGATTTATTCCCTGCCTGGGTACTTGGGAGATTTTATCTTTCTGCCTGGATGCTAATGGACTATTGGCAATGCCTTGCCTGGATTTGTCTGGACTTGCCTGGATTTCCCTGGATATTACTATTCTATGGACATTGGACATTTCTGTTACTGATTTATGGTTCTGGTTCTGATTTATGGACATTTCATGAACTTTGGGGAAATTTTATTCTCTACAGAAACATGGACTGTTTTTCCTTTACAGGTTTACTTCTTTGCTTTATGGATTTACAACTTGAAAAATAAAGTTCTGTTTGGGACTTTTACAACTTTCTGTGTTTGGTTTCTACTTGGGCATAGCTGGCACTCTGCTCTCTACTTCAACCACACTGCAACTCCTTTAACCACGCTACTATTGAAACAACCACACTCGCTGTGACTTGGTAAGCTAGTGATTCCAGGGTTCTTTGGGGAGAGGCGGCAGAGGCTGTACAAAGGGAGTTGTGGAGAATTGCAGCACTCTGTCACAACCGGTGCCTCTCAGGACCCCCACAGACATCATTACAGTGCACTCTATGGTCCTCAAGTGCCCTCAGCAGAAGGCAGTGGTAAACCACTTCTGAATATTCTACTCCTATAAAATTATAGAAAGCGTCTCTGTAATTTGATGGCACAAAATTGGTTAGTGTTACTTACAGTGGAGGATGGAGCTTATGTGGGTGGGATATAAGTCAGTTATCTCAGATGATGGACAGGACAGACAGACATTTACAGGTATGTATGAATGAGAATAGTTTAAGATACTGGACACTCATCAGGAGGCTCTGTTCTGGGTTGGAAAGCTGATTGGATAAATTTGAATGGTTAGTACCACCCACCATCTCCACCCGCCCTTTGCGCCATTTCGCGCTTTCCGCCTCAGTTAATATTAAAGCTGTACAGAGGATAAGCATCTCATCCCTGCAGCAGTAAGAGGGGAAGGATGGGTGGGTTGTGTGAATTCACAAACAACATACTCGAAGAACGACAGTTACAGGTAAGTGCAACCTGTCCTTCTCCTTCGTGTTGTTTGTGAATGCACACTGATGGGTGACTAGCAAGCTCTCTTACCTGGATGGTGGGTAGCTGGTGCTGTGGTGAGATGTGCCGCTTGGTGGAGATGTGGTCTGGTCTCAGGATACACTCAAAGGTCAGGAGGTCATCATGGCATTGAAGCGCGAAGACCTGCTGTCAAGACCGAGCGTCCCAGCCTGGAGTCGGGGATGGCTCTGGTGTCCAGTCTGTAGTGGTTGACAAAGGTGAGTGGCCTGGACCACGTTGCGGCTTTGCAGATGTCTTCCATGGGGATTCCCTCCAAGAAGGCTGTGGAGGTGGCCATGGATCTGGTGGAGTGAGCCCTGACGTCAGGCGGTAGGCCAAGTAGATCGCCTCGCAGATCCATTTGGAAAGGCGTTGGGCAGAGAGCGTGTGGCCTTTGGACCTCCCGCCGTAGGCGATAAATAGTCTATTAGATTGTCTAAAATCTCTGGTACGTCGTGTGTAAAAGAGCAGTGCTCTTCGTACGTCCAAGGAGTGCCAGCTTCTTTCCTGGGTACTGGAAGGGTTGGGAAAGAAGGAAGGTAAGGTGATGACCTGGGATAGGTGGAATTCTGTGATCACCTTAGGGAGGAAAGAGAGGTCCGGGTGCATGACCACTCTGTCATGGAAAAACTTGAGGAATGGGGGATCATTCCTGAGGGCTGTCAGTTCCCCTACTCTGTGGGCTGAGGTGATGGCCACCAGGAACGCGGTCTTCCACGAGAGCAGGTGGATCTCGGCTGTTGCCATCGGCTCGAAGGGCGGCCTCATCAGGGCTTCCAAGACGGTAGACAGTGACCATTGTGGTGTGGGTATTCGTGTGGGGGGAAAAGCATTCTTAAGGCCCTTGAGGAACCTCTTCATGGTGTGGTCTCGGAAAGCCGAAGAGAGGGTAGAGCGAGGTGAAGCATGGGCGACAACTGCAGCTAAGTGCACACGTATGGAGGAGTGTGCCAAGCCGGTTTCAGCCAGGTGGAGCAGGTGGTCCATCAGGTCCTCTAGGGAGGCTGTGGTCAGTTCCTTGTCCCGGTCCCTGAGGAATGCATTAAACCTCTCCATCTTGTTCTTGTAGGACTTGGATGTGGAGGGTTTCCTGCTCTGTTCCAGGATCCTGCTTATCCTGGGATTATGAGCCAAGCCGTGAGGTGGAGACTCGGTAGGTCTGCGTGGAACATCTGGCCCCGTTCCATGTGGAGGAGCGACGGGTCGTCCGGGAGGGTGATCGAGTCCGTCACTAGTTCCCTGAGCAGTGGGTACCAGTGTTGCCTGGGCCACGCTGGTGCAATGAGAATGGCTCGGGCCTTCTCCTGGCGAAGGCGGACTAGGACCCTCTGGATGAGCGGGAAAGGTGGGAAGGCGTAGAGGAGACTCCCTCGCCAGGGATTCATGAAGGCGTCCCCCATGGATCCTTGTCCCGCTCCGGCTCTCGTGCAGAACAGGTTGCACTTCGCGTTGGTCTGGGACGCGAAGAGGTCCACTCGTGGTTGGCCCCATCTGTTGCACAGGAGCTCGAAGACCGATGCGTTGAGCTCCCATTCGTGAACGTCCGAGGTCTTGCGGCTGAGGCCGTCCGCTGTTGTGTTGAGTGTCCCTTGGATGTGCACTCCGATCGGTAGGACGTGGTTCTGGAGGCACCACTCCCAGAGTTGGACTGCCAGGTAGAGTAGGGATGGTGAGTGAGTCCCTCCTTGTCGGTTGAGATAGGATAGGGCTGTGGTGTTGTCCGAGGCGACCTGAACCGCCGTTCCTCGGAGGCTGGATTGGAAGGTTTTCATGGCCTTCCAAATCGCGAGTAGTTCTAGGAAGTTTATGTGGTGAGCTCGTTCCTGTCGAGTCCACTTGCCGCTTATCTCCAGGGATCCGTAGCATGCTCCCCATCCGAGTGTGCTCGCATCCGTGGAGATCTGGGTTGACGGTGTGGGAGGTAGGAAGGGTCTCCCGATGGCCACGAATTCATGGTTGGTCCACCACTGTAGCTGCTGTTTGAGTTCGCGGGTTGGCATGAGCCGTTTGCTCGGATCGTCCAACACAGGGTTGAAGAGGTGTAGGAACCAAGACTGGAGCGATCTCATCTTTAATTTGGCGAACGGTATGACCGCCGTGGTGGAGGCCATGAGGCCTAGGAGTCTCTGCGCCGACTTGGCACTCACCGTGCGGTTTTTCTGGAACTGGTGTACCAGCGATGCGATGCGTGCTAGGCGCTGGGGAGGGGCGAATGCTCTTGCCTGCGTGGCGTCCAGGATCGCCCCGATGTAATCCATCTCCTGGGCCGGTTCCAGGCGCGATTTCTTCACATTGATCCGAAGACCAAGATCCTCCATGGTTTTGAGGGTGAATCGCACGTCCCTCCGTGCTTGTTCTGCAGACGGCGCCATTATCAGCCAGTCGTCTATGTAGGGAAATACCTGGATGCCCCGGGTTCGTAGGTATGCCGCTACCGATGCCATGCACTTCGTGAAGACCCTCGGTGCAGTGGAGAGGCCGAATGGTAAACAAGTGTACTGGAAGGCTTTTTCCCCGATGCAAAATCTGAGGAATTTGCGATGATCTTGGCGTATTGAGATGTGGAAATACGCATCCTTGAGGTCGATTACTGCAAACCAGTCTCCGGTCTTCAGGAGAGGGAGAATGGTCTGGAGCGTGACCATGCGGAACTTCGCCACTCGGATGTGTTTGTTGAGTCGACGGAGGTCCATGATGGGTCTGAGTCCTCCGTCTTTCTTGCTGACTATGAAATACCTGGAATAGAATCCGTCGCAGAGAGATGTTGGAGCGACCGGTTCTATTGCCCCCTTGAGCAGAAGTGCTGAGAGTTCTTCTTGCAGCTGGGGGGACGGGTTGGTGGTGCGAATGTGACCTAAGGTTGGCCATCTCTCGAATTCGATGGCGTAGCCAACGTCTAAGATTCGAAGCACCCACCGATCGGTAGTTATTGCGTTCCAAGTGGCTAGGAAGTTCCGGAGCGGTATGTACGGCATCGGATGGGGCGAGGGAGGATCTTCGGTTCGGAGGGAGTCAAGGTTGTTGTTTTTGCCTCCGGTCAGAGCGCTTGGTGTTCTGGCCCTGGTTCTGGAAGCGCGGGCGGTTGTATTGTCTGCGCGGTTTGAAGAATTGTTGCTTGGCTTGGCCTTGGGATCGAAAGGACTGGCGGTTGCGGTAGTCCTGACTGTATCCCGAGGAGGACCTGCGTTGGTATCCGCTGGTCGAGCCAAGCCGAAGTCTGTTGGACGTTGTAATGTCCTTGTGAAGTTCGTTAAGGGCATTGTCCGTGTCTTCGGCGAACAATCCCTTGCAGTCGAAAGGGAGCTCTTCGATGAGTCTCTTGGTGTCGTCATGTAAATCGGCCGATCTGAGCCATGCGTGGCGACGCAGCTATATTGCGGCCGCTACGGTTTTGGCCCCCGAGTCGCAGATGTGGCGTGCGGTTCGGAGCTGTTGTTGGCTGAGTTGGATCCCTTCCTCGGACAGGGTCTCAAACTCGGCGCGGAGATCGGGTGGCAGTCTGTCCAGGGAGGCTTCCACCTTGCCCCACAGCTTGATGTTATAGGCTGCCATGGCTGCCTCGTAGTTAGCCGCGCGGGTAGAGAGGGATGAGGCGGCGTAGACCCTCCTTCCGATGGCGTCTAGTTTCTTTCCCTCCTTCGAGGATGGGACAGGCACGCTATGCACGGCGGTGCGGTGTTGGGTGGCCTTGACTACCCTCGAATTCGGCGTGGGGTGCGAATGGAGGAACTCACCCTCCTCCCCAAGGAGCTTGTAGATCCCATCCAGCCGATTGGAGACGACGTGGGATGAGACCGGCCTGCTCCAAACCGTCTTGGCCGAATGGGCGACAGCCGGAAGGAAAGGCAGATGGACCGAAAGGATCTTCTTGGTGTCCGCCAATCCGCACACCTCGTCCACGAATGGAGCCGGCGGGTGTTCTGCCCTGATATTCAGTATCGGGCCCATGCGGGTCAGGAGGGCAGTGAAGGATTTCTGATCCTCCGGCTGCAGGCGCTCCTTGGCGCCGATCTGTTCCACCGGGGACTTTTCGGCATCGACCGGAGGAAGATCGTCCATGTCTTCCTCCTCGCCTTCTCCCTCGGACGAATCGTCCGAGCCTCCAGACACCCCGGCAAGGGATGGTGGTGGCAGTGAGGCCTCGGGGTCCGAATCAGACCAGTAAGGCCTGGCTGAACTCGGTTCCTCCCCGGATACAGATGGTGGTGCTGGCGGCAGCGGTTGGGAGGCCACAGATTGGGCTCGGCGCCGTTTGGAGGCCACGGATGCGTGATTGGCCTTCCGTTTGGAGGTAGCCCACGATGTAGGATTGGGCGGGGGACCAATGGTGGCGAGTACCTTGTCGGTGATTTTCTCTGTCATGGCCTCCAAGAGCGGGGACAGCATCTCCAGGGTGAGGAAGGGCTGTGCGGCAGTTTCCGATCCCCGTTCATCGCTTCTCCTGTCGGGAAGTAGAGATGGCCCCCGTGGAGTTGGTGGCGGGGGGGTCTCCTGGTGCGGCGGGATGCCTTCTGACTCCGCCTGGGACGCACGTGGAGGAGATGGTGGCGGCGATGTAATGGCAGCCACGAAGACTGCGGAGGCCGGGGAAGCAGAGGGAGACGGCCGGCGCACTTGAGGTGTGGGAGGTAGAGAGGAGGAGTGTTTCTTATGTTTTTTCTTCTCCTCCTTCTTCCGTTCCTCCTTGTTCTTCTTCTTTCTGAAGAGCTCGACGGTGGTGAGCTTCTTGGTGGCTGGCGGGGCCGAAGAGGACGTCTCTTGGCGGGCCTCCGTCGGGCGGCTTGGGCCTTGTGGTGCTAGGGCGGACTCCATGAGGTGGGCCTGCAGACGGTTCCTCCGGTTCTTCAGGGCAACCTTGGAGAATTTCTTGCAGGCTGAGCACGAGTGCACAGGATGGTCCTCGCCCAGGCAGATCAGGCACTTAGAGTGGTTGTCGGTGCTCGGGATCTTGGCCGAGCACGAAAGGCACTTCTTGAAGGCCGCCGACGATGCCATCCACGGTGGGGTGGCGAAGGGCTAGAAGGGGGGATCCCCTTCGCGGCTCTTCCAACTTCTGTCTTCTTCTTCTTCTTCTTCTTTTTTTTAAATAAAGAAAAGGGGGTACTGGATAAACCAGAAGTGAAGGTGCCGAAAGCTATCCTGGATAAACAACCGAACAATTCGGTAGCGAGGGAAAACGGGAGAGCTCTCGATCAGGCTCCTGCTGTAGCAGCGGAAAAACAAGAACTGAGGCAGAAAGCGCGAAATGGCGCAAAGGGCGGGTGGAGATGGTGGGTGGTACTAACCATTCAAATTTATCCAATCAGCTTTCCAGCTCCGACATGGCTCCCGCGCAAGCGCAGAACCCATCAGTGTGCATTCACAAACAACACGAAGGAGAACTAGAGAATCCCTACCCTAGAGAATCAGAAGATTGCTTACTTTTAGCAATAAGCCAATCAAGTAAACATCAAGAGGAGTTATTTTGGGAAAGTAGCTAATCAATTAAGTGATTGTAGGCTTGAAAAATATTTTATATGAAAGACCCAGTTAGTTTCAGATGATAAGCTTGAATGCCTTTAAATAAATGTGTGGATAAAACTTCTTGAAGCTTCCACCATACTGACAGGATGTAACCATCATTATATTAAATTATTGTCTAAAGGACTTAAGGAATTAAGAAAGGTCTTAGAAGTCTTCCCCCTCCCCCTGTTATTTGGGAAATAGAAAACAGAGCCCAATGTGGAGTAAGTGAACATCTTGTTAGATTACGTAAAAGCTTACATAGCGACTGGAGAAGTGTGGCTAGAGCAAATCAAGGAATATTGGAGTGAGGCAGGGATGCTTACATCAGTGGTGGCCAACCTTTTTGCACCATGGGCCTGACCATGCCCCCAGAACAGCTGAGCAGGACAGACAACGCTCCCCAGAAGTGGAAGAGGGGCATTTACGGCTGATGTAAATGTGCCCACTTCTGCATTTACATCAGCCACAGGTGCATTTGCACATGCACGAGTGCATTTACAGCTGACATAAACAAGCCCACCTCTACTTCCAGGTTTGGAATGATGTCACAGGCCGGGTCCGGCCCACGGGCTGTAGCATGGGAATCCCTGGCCTACATAGACACAAAACCAAAAAAGCTAAGCCCATGAATGGAAAAATATCAACAAATTACTTTTTGCAAATGATCAGGCATTGACAGCAAATACAGCTAAAGAATTACAGCAACACTTTATGTCCATGAACCAAGAATGCAAGATAAATATGAGAATCAACAAAGAGAAGACAGAAGTACAGTAATACTCCCCATAACGTGTGCACCACACAAGGCATATGTGGAAAGAGAAGGACAAACACCATGAGGCAGACCCAGAGGAAGATGGAGAGATAATATTAAAGACATATTACAAGAACATCAAATAATGCTGCTACAAGCTACTAGGTGCCAGAACAAAAACCTTGTATCTCCTTCAACACTAGAAGTGGTAAAAGAGGAAGTAAAGAAGAGGAGAAGTAGAAGAAAACAGACATAGAAAAACACAAATAAATCTGGGTCTTGAATACAATTTCAACACTACTACTTCAAATTTTGATGGACTGTATTAGTTGCCAAGATTGACATACATTCTCTAAATAGACCGAGACTAGTCTTCATTGGCTCCAGAGAAAAAATGAAGAATAGCCCTGTGTGGAGTGAACACCTCTATTTCTGTTCTTCTCAACTGGAGAATGAAATGGGAAGGAGAGGCCAGAGGAAGCTTGTAAGAAAAGCTTTAGGTCAGGGATTCTCAACCTGCAGCCTGTGGACTGGATGCAGCCCATGGCATTATTTCAGGTGCCCCCACACTGCCTCCACCACACCAGGAAGTGCCATGTGGTAGAGGAAGGGCAAAATGACCGTCCAGCCCCTGAAGCTGTCAGAGGGAGCATGACCCAGCCCCTGGCTTTAAAAGGTTGAGAACACCTGTTTTAGGTCATGTAATTGTTCCCTTCTTTTGGGCAATTATGGGCATAACCCCGATTCTGGATTCTCCCTTTCATCTGCCAGAGAAGGAATGTCCCAAATGAAGCTAGAGGATGGTCCTGATCATATTGGGGGAACTGCTGGCATACTATCCCTGGCAATGCAGCCCAGAATACTTTCAGCCCATTGACACACACACCCCCTTATCCATATCCTTATTGCATCCTATGCTTTACCCAGTCTTGGTGCTTTTCAACAATCAGTGTTCTCACTATCCAATTTCTAACACATTTATTTCCTGAAATTTTACATTTTATTCTCTGATTTTATGCTTAAGTTGTTTTACTTAGTTCCCAATTTTTCAGTTTTGCAATTAGATTTTTTTTAAAGTCCTGACACCTGTGTGTTCCAGTATCCAGGCCTTAAAGGTATATAGCACAATATGCCTTGCAACTCCTAAAGGTGTTGGACAAAGACTTACACACTCTAACAATGTTTAAAGGTGGTTTTAAAAAAATGTTTATACCTTAAGGTACTGGAAGTTAAATCATGACTAGAAGACCATTTTGAGAAAAGGTAAACTGTTTATTCAACAGGATAATTCCACACCCATCCACTGATTTGATCTACATGGCATCATCAGCATACATAACAAAGGACCCAATCAGACACTCTAACTGAATGGCATTTTATCATATGTTACAGAGACAATATCCATAAGAAGGACAACAATCATTATACAGGGCAGCCAACTAGCAGTTTTTCTAAAGGTTTTTTCCCCCTTGGCAAGAACAAAAAGCAGCCACTCAGAAGCAAACTGAATTCAGGAGGCTATTGCCATACTGTGAAAACTGCAGCATTGTTAGGAAATCATAGAGTCCATGTTTTGTCTTGGGGGGTGGGGGGGTCACTATTAGGTATTGTTAAGTCTAAGAGTGAAAAAGTGCATGGTCCTTCGATCATTTAAAGGTCTTAAACATTTACACCATTTGCTTATGACGGTTTCTGTACAACAATAATATAAGGGGGAAGGGTTGCAATTGCTTTTAAGACAGCACCATTACACGCATTACTTGGCTGAATAAAAGGAATACCTGCACTAAATTACAGGGTAAAGAGAAAAGGCTACAACGTTTACAGTCAGCCACCTCTAGATGTTAGCTGCAGTAGCTTTGGCTGAGCAAGAACTTTGCAATTTCATGGGAAGGATCAGACGTCAATTTACTGAACTTTCACGTGCTCTGCATCAAAGAAATTCCAAGCTCTCTATCTTAGTTTACACCATCTTACAATACTGTGATGCTGCCACTTGGAAGTCTCCATTTCTGCACCAACCAGTAACAAAAAGGGGCAGTCTTCATTGTTTGAAACATTCATTTTATTTGTTAACTATGACCCTTTTAACTTAAAAAACAACAAACAACCCAAAATTCTGCCTGACATTTCTTTCAATTTTGTAAGGTTCCGTTAATCTTACATGGGATAGATACTATTCCTCCCCCCTCCCCCAATCAATTTTTAAATCACATTTGTGAATTTGAGATCTTCTGGTCAGAGTAGGATAGGTACCATTATTGCTGATTCTATGATTAGCATCAAGAAAACTGGCAATGTGAATGCAAGATTAACATGCTCACGCATGTTTTTTTTAATATATGCTACTATTATGCATTGTCCATTGGTGTCCTTTGAAGCTGTTGTGTTGGACCAAAAGAAACCCAGTTGTGCTTGAGAATACAGAGACGAATCTTCTAGGAATTTCTCTGATCAGAGACATCCAGGAAATGGCACTTTTGCAGAACAAGATGAATAGAAGTTGCCAGTAGATTGCACCCAAAGTCTACACAGCTGAACTTGGTAGAAACATACAAACATTACTCAAGATAATGTTTTGATGATTTAACAACATATGCTGCGAGTGTTTTGATTCCGTACTACCAAAAAATGCAGAGGATCTACAATTCATAGGAGTCACTGCATGAAGTGGGTAGTTATTCCTCAAAATTCAAATATATTTCCTGTTCACACAACCAATTTTTTTTAAAAAGGAAAGGAATTAAAGGAAAGGAAAATAACTTCAAAGCAACATACCCATAGCATAACACTGACTGTACAAGAGTTATTTGAATATGTCTCACTCCAAGTACACTTAGTCCAAGCATTTGTTCTGGTGCTCAAAAGGCACTTAAAAGATTTTTATTTTAAAAAACAAAACCCACTGATAAAAAAATGAAAATGTAAAAACAAAAATAATTTAATTAAAAAAAGGCATTGGAACTGTATCATCTTATTAAGGGGGAAAGTAAACCCTCAAGTGAACTCATGATTTTGCTCTCAAGTCATTTTCAATAGTATGTTAAAGCACTCTCTCTCACACACACACACACGCATGCACACACACACACGCACGCACAATCAAGGAAATCGTTCTCCAAGAACAAAAGTGGGAAAAACATTACAGGCAATGAAGATACAACCTTTCACACACTCGCTGCCCTTGCCCCATGCCTACAACTACATTGGTTGGCTCATTACTACAGAAAAACAGAACATCCGCTGTAATAATGATCCACGGATTACTCTAAAGTTAAGAAAGGCATGGGAAGGCATTGGGGTAAGGAAATTAAAATAATTTCATTTATGATAAAACTCCACTATTAGCTAATTGTGGCGATTACAACAAATGTCTACAACATTAGCAGACATGTAGGTAAACACAGTTTCTCTCTGTAATATTATACTGAGGAACAATTATAGAATAACTACATACATTATTAATCCTTCACACTATACATGGGAAGGCCGGGATTGTTTTGTGGGAGAATGCTAGAATGCTTCCTCTTTTTTTACTGACACATTTCTGTTACACTGGTTTACGCATTAAGTGCAAAGATTTGATGTCACCAGGTCTCAACTAAAATTTAGCCTTCGAAAACCAGGTTACATTTTAGCAGTTACTTTCCAGCATTTAAGCAGGTACAGCAATATATAAACAGGCTAGAACAGGCAAGGGGGCCATTCAGAAAAGAGGGTGTATGGAAGGAAACATGCTTGTAGATGAGATGTAGAAAAGGAGAACAACACAATAAGAGTATGGGGTCATTTCATGATGAAAAGCATGGTCTTACTCAACGTCTATCTATTCTATGCAATGTATGTACAAACATAGGGGATGGGGATGCATTTGTTAAAATAAAGGAAGAGAAAAGTAGTACTGTATTTTACAAAATGGCCTGGCTGATCCTTCCCTGCTTTGATTATTTATTTACTTATTTATTTTTGGCCAACAGCAGGCCATGAGTTGAAAGCATGGAAAGCCACATCCAAGGTCATTTAAATACATTACATGCTGCTAAAAAAGACAGATATAATTAAAATGGCCCTCTATTAAGGAAAGAAAAAAATTACAGGCTTTGTGAAATTAAGTCAAGAGACATACAAAGAAAGTGCCAGTTTAACTAAGTTCAAATGATATGTGTCAAAAAAGCATTCCATGTAAAAACAAATGTGCAGTGGTATTTAAAGTAAAAAAAAGTGAGCCTGGTAAAATGGCTGATGTTGCAAACATTTTTCCATCAACAGATAATTTTTAAAATATAAAAATAGCAGCAAGAGTCGTCTTTTGAGTTCAGTGAATAAAGACGTAGCTGTCATGCAAACCTCAGCTCTCTCTGCTTGGGTTTTTTTTTTGCCTATGTTGAATTTTAGAGAGAAAGAAATATAATTTTATTTTCATTAACTCAGAACGGTTGTATATGGTTACATAGTACAGTACAGAAAGTGCAAATTGTAACCCCATCAGACCAGCTATACCTCTGATAACGGTTAAATATGGCTCATGCTTATTCATGCAAGGGGACACAGTCGGAGTAAAGATCCTCACGTACTGCTGGTTATTTGACAGGGAATGTGGTTTTACTAAAAGCTTCCTTGCCTGTTATAATCCAGATATTTATCCCAAAGTAACCATTAGTAAAAAGAGAGGATAAGGAAATAAAATATTTCAAACACTATATAAGTTAGCCTATTTATTTATTGTTATTGACCACAGGTTACTTCAAAGCCCTCTTCTGTTTTTGAAAAGAGCAGGAGCAAAGTTTCTTCGCACACACATAACACTGTGCTACAGCATAAAGTACATACAGAAAATCCTTGGTTTCCCTCTCACACAAAGGGAAGATTGAACTGCTTTTCATTCTCCATGTCTACAGGTGGTGTACTTCTCCAAGCAGGAAATGACCACAAGCTTCCATGTCTCAATGAAGCAGTATTTTAAGAGATGATTTTTGAAGATAAATATCCCTCCATCGAGGATAGACATGATCATATTGGCAGGACAATGAAAGATGTGCTCTTTTGTTTGCAGCTATAAAACCAGACCAACTGCATGAAAGTTTGGTCTAAGAACTGACCGATCGTCTATCGCCTACTGCACGGTTGCTGTGTAATCCATACACACACACACACACACAAAAATGCTCTCTAGAAGTCTAAGGGTGAGTTTCTGAGGTAAATCTACTAAAATGTTGTTGAACTATGTACAGTTTCATATATTCTTCTACACAGACTTGAATTCCAGTGGTAATGCACATAAAATGGCCATCTTATTTATCTGTACCAAATACTTCCAGCAATCTTGATCAGAATGTGTGTAAATATCATGAAATCCTTCAGCCATATTTACCAGCCACTTGTTTTTCTGCAAGAGTCATTTTCCCTGTCTTTGCCTTTAATTAATGACATCACTTGCTCACTCAATCAGTGTTCAATTCAAAATAAATGAAAATTGAGATGGGTTATCCATCCCGCCCCCCGCCCCCAAACAGAGGCTTCGTTGTAATGGATGTCAGAGCTACATAGTGCCAGATTTGTCTGAGGAGCTATTAGGGAAGATCTTCTCCGTGGGCGTTACTGCAGGACTACCCATTCCTGAGCTGCTACTGCTACTTGATCTGTGTTGGACAACGGGTCTGATGGGTCTCATGGGTGGTGGCCTAAGCTGAGCTCCAGCGAGCCTGGCTGAGAGGGCTGGCTTAAAAGTAGTCATCATTTCAGTTGTTGAACTGCTACTACGCCTCATGGCTGCGTCAGGATCTCTGATCATGATAGTATGAAGGGGGCTGGCAGGTTCAGAGTTGACGGATCCTATCTGTGGGTTCTTCATGGGTTCAAGAGTGTCCAGGACAACATCAGGGGCTTGTTTCACAGTATTTTGCCTCTCAAGTTCACGAAGCTCATTCAGGGCTGTGCTCATGGTCTTTTCAATATCCTGTAGACACAACAAAAATGCAACCAGCAAAATGGGTTATCAATCTTGCATGGTTAACCTACATTCATTCATATCCCATTTCCCTGTATCATTGCTTTCCCTAGTCAACAGCTTGAATTAAATGACTTAGTAAGCTGTAGAAATTGAGCCCTCCTCCATCTTGTTGTGCTCAAGTACACAACACAGATCTTTGCTCTATGGATTGCTTATCATGTCCTTTGAGTTGAGATGTTCTTCTCTGTTTTGTTTCTCCCCAACAAATCAGAAAATAATAATCTTAAAACTGATTGACTGACTGGCTGGCTGACACCTTTCTCCTAATGAGAGGACTCAAGGGAAATACCTACCGTAATATTTTTCTTTCTTTCTGGCCTTTTGGCTAACCAAAACAGAGTATTTTTTCACCTTCGAAGTAATGATATTCTGCAATGCTGACATTAGTATTTTTCCACTATCCATATAACATTCATCTTATCTCACTTTGGACACTGTTATTCCCCTTCACTTTCCACTCCTTTTCAAACCTCCTGAAAATTATTTATTTTAATATTGCTTTCTTAAGTTTAGCATTTCCCATTTTCAGTCGACATCTAGAGCACTCCAGTCAAAGGTCTCAATCAACCAACCTCTAGGAAGAAAGTGGATTTTTTTTATTACCAGAAACAGATTTCTCAAGAAGAGACATAATATTCTAAAAAGCTGCTTTAGTGCAAATATAGCAACACTTGAAAAGGAGGCAGAATAAATGTTCCATCTGAGAGAGCCCTTACTGGACACAGGACCAACTATGACATCTTTTTTAAAAAATAAGCCCATGTTATACTACCATATTTTTCTGAACAAAAATTGAGCATGAACTAAGATAGTCTACCCTTATCTGTTAACATGGAATTCTTGGCTGACCTTACAGAAATTACTCTATTAGGTACATTTGAATTACCGTATATGCTGGGGTATAAGATGACTTTTTACCCCTGAAAAACATGCCTCCAAGTGGGGGGGCGTCTTGTACGCCGGGTGCACTTCAGTTGAATAAAATACAGTAATACCTCAGATAAAGTTTACCTTGGATAACGTTTGCCTCACATAACGTTAAGCAACCTGGGGAGGAGAATTGCATCAAATAACGTTAAGGTCCTATGGGATGGATCGGATAACAACTTTTAATATCAGATGACAAACAGGAGTTTGAAGGCTTTTAAAGGGAAACTGTCACTCCAGCAAACTTGCTAGGGACTTGCCTGGCACTTGCTCTCTCCCTCGATTTGTTATCTTCCTTCTATCATTGACAGTTCCAGTTTGGTTAACAGATTAGAAAACAAACAGCATGGCAGCTCCCATAGGTTTATTGTTCCATTCAGCTTTAGTGAATTGTCTTTGGTGAATTATGTTTAATAAACTTGCACTGTTTTATGTTTATTGTACATGTTTGATAACATACAGCCTTGTGACAGTTTTTCTAAGCATTTGAATATAAATTAACATGTTGAAATCAAATCTGATGTTCTTTTACGTTTTCTTTGGTGTGTGGAAGATGTGCGGAAGAGGGGGTAGTCTTATACAGTGAGTATATAACAAACTCTATTTTGAGTAGAAATGTTGGGGGGTCATCTTATATGCCTAGTCGTCTTGTACCCCGGCATATATGGTACAAAGTTAATAGCCTGTCCTATCCATTAAAAAGGAATTTCTCCTTCCTCTAGCTGTCCCTCAGCCTCTTTTTGCAACAGAAATCTGTGGAACTTGAGACAAAGAGCTGCCACTGATATATTTAAAAAACCCTAATAATGTTGTGCTTGGTCCACTGTTGCTCACATTAAACCATAAACATTTTTTAAAATAATAATGGAAAAGCCATTTGACTCAAAGCAAGCAATATCCCCACTTCCCTCAGAGACGGGATAATGGCATTGAAACAAAATCTGCCTCACTGCAAAACACTTGGTGCCTCTCTTCAAAAATCCCAAACGCTACCACCCATTAGGGTTACTATGGTGAAAAAGAACACAGTAGCAAGCAAGCAATCCGCAGAATGACAACATAATCAATCCATCAACAGCCCACAAAGAAAAGGTTGAAAGGTGTCAAAAGCTAATAAGTGTGAGAGGGAAAATAAACAGTTCCACAACCTTTAAGCAACCTATGCAGCAAAAAGAAGCTCAGCAGAAAACTTCCGAGAAACATGTTTCCACCATTTAGCCCTAAAAGGTTATTTTCCTTGATGTTTCGGTTTTAACACACATACACGGAACTTCATCTATGAACTACCCTACACTCTTTATCATTATTCATTATGGTGCTTGGTGACACTCTGCAAATCCCACCTCAAGCCTCAACGTGGTGCAGCAGTGACCCTAGCCACCCAACAGCTATGGTGGCAGGGGTGTATTCCCTGGTAGGTTCAACCATGCCACAAACGTGTTGGCTAGTGGTCTGGAACAGGGAGTTCTCCATTCTGGAACCGCACACCAGCTAACTAGGGTTGGGTATTTGGACAATGCACATGGCCAAAGCATTGCTCTAATATGGTCAACTTCAACATGAATCCAGCCAGCTGTGTTGTCATATTTAAATGGCTGAAGGAACACTAGAAACACAGGCTTCAATCCCCCAAGTGCCATTGGATCCTGTTATGGTAGTGGTATGACCTCCCGATGGCAAGAGGCTGCTAAAATCTCAAAACAGTGGAAGACAATGCTTCAATCCATCACGTCAAACTGACATGTGAAACACAGATCAACCAAGTAACCAAGTAAGCTTGGTGACATCAATCCAGCTTTGAGTCCACCCTATTTTCTTCTACTGGAGCTCTCCTTTCAAAACTTAGAGCTACTTACAGGAAGAAATTGCAATCCCCTTTCAAAAAAAATATTTTTTTTTTAAAAAAAAGAATTTTGCAAAAAACTAATTCTCCTGGTGGAAACTTCCAAGAGTATTGGTTTTCAAGGTGGTGAATCTGGGTGGGTGTGTCCCCCAAGGAGCCTCAAACTCACTCATTCATCCATTTAAAAATTCACAACTAGAAAAGCACCTTCCAAGAGCCTCCTTTTTGTTTGTAATTTCTATTTCAGCTTTTTTTCTGGCCCCGTATAACTTGCACTTGGCCCCTGGGAGCTAATATTTTGTACCCAAGTGTGCCCAAAAGCTTCCCCTCCCCCCACTTTAGAGATTATCTGGTTTCATATGCATTTTACCAATTATTTGAATTTTTAAAGACTAAAATGTAACCGTAACTGCCCAATGGGCTGGAATACTGGAATGTTGGTCTTGGAGTGAGTCACTGGCAATGCCACTGAGCCAGAGTGTGCTCAGAATATTGTTTGGAACAGCTTCATGATTCTTATGCTTTAAACCTCCAAATGTAATGTTTCTCAAATAAGTCAGTCTTCACTGCTGTTACATGGGCTTGAATAAATTCCCTGAAATCTGTCTGCCACCTCTCATGTTTTCATAATACCTGTTCTCAATCATCCCAGAGTGCAGGACACATAATAATGGACTCAAACTAAAGGAAGCCAGATACAGGCTAAATATCAGGAAAAACGTCTTTAACAGTTAAAGCAGTACAACAGTGGAACTGACTGCCCCGAGAGGTGGTGGGCACTCCAACACTGGATGCATTCAAGAGAGAATTGGACAGTCATCTCTCATATCTGCTTTGATTCTGATTCCTGCACTGAGCAGGAGGCTGGATTTGATGGCCTAAAAGGCCCCTTCCAATTTAATGATTCTATAATTCTATGATTTTCATAAAGCTTTCCCTACTTCTGCCAGGGCTTCAGCCTCCAGTGCTTTCTGATCTCCAAGACTGCTGTGACGAGTTGAGCTGGATGTGGGTCTCAGTGGATGGCCATCAGTCAACATCTTTCTGTCTGGATAGTTGATACTGCCAGCACTACCAAATGTTGCCATCCGGCGCTTCTCCGGGCTATCAATCCTGCCTCTGTTCAGAGGTAATATGTGGGAACTGCTGGGACAAGCTGCTGCTCGAGGAGGGGTGTCAATTCCAGGGCCAATCCCTCTTGGCGGGCTGTGGGTATCCCCTCCACTTCGACGGCGAGGGATTGCTGCTCCGTCAGATCTCAACCTCACCCTGTCAAGAAAATCAAGATGCCTGTGAGATCAAATTACAGTGGTACCACGCATAACTAACACTTTGTATAACAGAAAATTCATGTAACAAATTGTTTTTGAGTTATTGGTGATACCATGCATTAAAAAATTGTCATTATATGGGGTATAACGAACATTTGTTTTCGTTATACAGAGCATACCCCACATAACGGGAAAAAATTCGTTATGGAGGGTATCACCAATAGTGAGTCGCATAATGAAAAAATTTGTGTAATGAAGCACTCCTTGGAATGGATCTTTTTTGTTAAACGGGGTTCTACTATACTACTCAAAGCATCCCAAGTCATTTAGACCAGTGAATCGATCTCTTTATGCCCCTTCCATATAAGTGAACTTTTGTCGTTCAGTCGCATAGTCGAGTCCCTTTGCGATCCCATGGACCACCACATGCCAGGCACCCCTTCCTCTACCATCCTCCTCAACCTGCCCAGTTTTGTGCCCACTGTGTCAACAATACCATCTAGCCATCTCATTCTCTGCCGGCCCCTTCTTCTTTTGCCCTTCACCTTTCCCCAGCATCAAGGCTTTCTCAAGTGAATCCTCTTTTCTCATTTGATGTCCAAAGTACTTTAGCTTCATCTTCAATATTTGACCTTCCAAGGAGCAGTCGGGGCTGATTTCTTTTAGAATTGTCCTATTCATTCTCCTTGCTGTCCAGGGTACTCTCAACATTCTCCTCCAGCACCACATTTCAAAGGTGTCTAAACAGTACAAATTAGCTGATGCATTTCTTTCAGTCCCTTAATTATTTCTTGCCTATCACAGAAAAAAAAAAGGGGGGGAGAGACAATGCAAACAAAAACAGATCCATTTCTTACCGTCCCATCACTCCTCCAAATCCATAGTCTGGAATATGATCAGTTGGAGACTGGATGTCATTCTTTGATGAAGCTTTATCGTCAAGCAAGGGCCCACTGCTAGCCTCGCTATCAGCCTTCTGACTTAGGCTGTCAGAGAATGCATCGTCCCTAAGGATAAAAAAAATTTCTCTGTCTTAAAGTTTGTGCCTGAAGGAGAAGCCCTTCTTGGGATTTCAAACTTCTGCCAAGGTTCTCTGTTAATAGAGATGGACATAAGGTAATTCTTGGAAAGACGATAGAGCAAAATTGAAAGAAGACAATCCAAAAATACAAAATGTCCATATCATTCTGTATACATAGGAACAGTTCCAATATACTCACACAATTGTACAAGTGATTTACAGAATCATTTCTTCTGGAGGAGTGGTCAGAATTTAATATGCTGCTTCCAATAACACATGAACAAGTCAGTTTGACAACATGGGGACTTACAAAAGATTTACAACTGCACATTTTTCTCATCTGACGTGGAAGTGAGAATGCAAGGGAATATCATCAATGCCTTGTTTCTGATAAAAACAAGCAACTTCGATGTGTTAAAACAGCCTTTTAAAGATTCTCCATTGCAAGAATTCTTACATCCAGCATAAGAGTCAAGCTCAAGAACCAGGCGATGACCCTGGAAGCAGACACATTTACGACAGCCGTAAACATGCCCATACATGCGCAAACACACCCGCCAGTTTATGGATGTGTTTACAATGAGGGAAAAACATGTGTCCGGCCAGCTCACTGTCTGAGGGGGAGTGGTCTGGCCCATGGTGCAAAAACCTTGAGAACCCCTGGTTTAACTCATTCCAATGGAAGAGACTGAAATGAAGAAAGCCAAAATGGAAGTACACAAAAGATTTTGGCCCTTTTGGATTCAAGTACCCAAAAAAATGGGGGCAGAGAGATTAGCCCCCGAGAAAGAACCTGAAACAAATAAATGTATTTATTTAATATTTTTTTAAAAAATTCTTTATTGAATAAATATATTTATTTACAGTAGAACCTCACACAACAATCACCCTGTATAGCAACAAAACTGCATAACAATTAGGTTTTGGGGGAAAGGCGTCCCGCACAACAATTTTTCAATGGGAAAAACCACTTAGCAAAATAATATATATTGTACAATGCATCCCATAGGAAAAATTGCTATACGATGAATGCATAGTATAGCAATTGTTTCGTACAGAAACAAGCCCCATGGAACGGATTAAATTGTTGTATGAGGTACCACTGTATTTATTATAAATGTAATAAATAAATAAACAAAAACTAAACTGAAATATTTCTTCCTGTTCCTCCTCATTGCTTTTACTCCTTATGTCTGAAAAAGTGGGTTTGATACATGGAATTTGCACTGAAATAAATAGGACTGGTTGCTACAATACATTTCATCCCCATCTTCTTCTTTGTCCCCTTTATTTCTGACTACATACAGAGACAGAATAATATAGCTACTTCTTTGGAAATTTTTCCCAAAGCAATTAATTCTGCTCAACCATTGAATTGAAAATAACTAAATTATGTGCACAAGAAGCTGTCAGACTGCATTGTTTTGTCTATCATTCATACAGTTGTCTACTATGTCCAGTAACTATTTTCCCAGGGTGTGGGTGAGGCTACCCTAGTGGCAGAAAGCAATCTATTGTAAGTTACTTTGAACAATGGGGCTTGATTAGAATGATTTTTTAACAGCCTGATCATTCATATGAAAATGGCTCCTATAAATATTAAGAAGTGGCTTAATAAGTGAACTAATTCCTGTTATTGGTAAATTAATCACCTTCGCTGCTTGGCAGAGGAAGTGGGAGGAAATGGAGCTTGACTGGCGAGGCAAAGAAAAGATTTTTAGTTTTTATATATACAGTGTATCTTATATATTGCATTAACAATAATCTTAAACAGTCAAAAAAATTCCCACTTCTGCCTCCCTGCTAAGCAGGGGAGGTGATTAATTTGCCAATATAATAGTACCCCGGATAATGTTATGACATGGTTCCACAAGTCATGACGTTGTCCGGTTTTTAGCATTGTCTGGGGTATACATCGAACAATGCTAAAAAAAAACTGAGAAGAGGCGTTTGCATGCGCCAAAGAGGCGCGCCAGCGGGAGCCTCTTCTACCAAACGGGTATAGCAACAGTGATCGCATGTCAAGGCAAGGGAGCAAAGCGGGGGGTGCCACCCCCCACTTTGATCCCTTACCTTAACGTGCGATCCCCGTTTCGCGCACCTGGGCAAGGGTCGGCTTTTCTGAATTCCCCCCTCCCCGGGGGAGGGGGGAATTCGGAAAAGCTGACCCTTGTTTAGGCGAGTGAAACGGGGATCGCACGTCAAGGCCTTGACGTGCAATCCTCGCTGCTATAACGAGCCTGGGAAAGAGGCGGCTTGGCTGAAACTGCCGCTCTTGGCCACTTTCCCTGGCTCACTATAGCAACGAGGATCGCACGTCAAGGCAATGGATCAAAGCGGGTGGTGGTGGTTCCCCCCGCTTTGATCCATTGCCTTGAAGTGTGATCCCCGTTTAGGCACTTTGCGATGGGAGTTTGGGTGCCGGGTTGAACAAGCGCCCACCCATTCAACCAGCACCCAAACTCCCATCGCAAAGCGCCTAAACAAGGGTCGGCATTTCAGAATTCGGAAAAGCCAACCCTTGTTTAGGCGAGCGAAACGGGGATTGCACGTCAAGGCAATTGCCTTGACGTATGATCCTCGTTGCTATAGCGAGCCCGGGAAAGAGGTGGCTTGGTCGAAATCCTCACCCCCGTGCAGGGGGAGGGAATTTCGGCCAAGCCGCCTCTTTCCCAAGCCGGGGAGACCCCGCAGAGAGCCGCCTCTCCTCACCCGGATCTCCCTGGCCTCGCAGCGAGCCGCTACGAGGCCAGGGAGACATCGCAGAGAGGCGCCTCTTCTCTCCTGATGTTCCGAAAGGGTAAGGATCCTTACCCTTTCGGTACATCAGGTGCCTCGCAGGCGTGCACGCGTCTGTGGGGGTTAGGGCAGGATACAGAGGTCTCCCCCATATCCTGCGCTAACCCCCACTGACGCACGCTGCTCTCCCGAAGTTTCGAAAGGGTAAGGATTCTTACCCTTTCGGAACATTGGGTGGCTTGCAGGCGCGCGCGCGTCGGTGGGGGTTAGGGCAGGATACGGAGGTCTTCCCCGTATCCTGCACTAACCCCCACCGACGCGCACCGCTTGCCCGAAGTTTCGAAAGGGTAAGGATCCTTACCCTTTCGGAACATCGGGTGGCTTGCAGGAGCGTGCACGTCAGTGGGGGTTAGGGCAGGATATGGAGGTCTCCCTGTACCCTTTCCAAACATTGTGGGGGTGGGCGCTGGGGGGGTGGATTGGGTAGATGTTCAACCCAATCCAACTCCCCTCCCCACACATACGGTTGTTCCGGATAACGTTAAAAATCGCGATACAATATTTTTTCGAAACTCTTGTAACGTTATGCGGTTTTCAAGCTATACGGTACTTGCATTATCCGGGGTATTACTGTATCCAGAAGTAATTGTCTTATTACTTTATTTGCTGGTGTGTAAGATGCATTGGAGTATGATACACCCCATTATTACCAAAATAGCCGACTATAGGCCACTATATACAGTTCAAGACGCACTCTGTTTTTTCATTGTATTTTAAAGGGGGGGAGTGGGCCTTCTACACCAGCAAATAGGGTATTCAAACTGGAATTGTTTGGCTCATTTCCAGCAATCACACACAATGGAGTCAATCCAAACCTACACCAGAAAAGTAGAAGCCCCTTGACAGGGGTCAGAAAGTACAAGTAGAAGCTGGTGCACTCGAAGAAAAATGTTGTCTGGTCACCATCTTCAAGAGTGGATCAGGCTGTCCCTCCAGTGCTCGTAACAGCAGGCTATTCTGATCTATTTAGCTGGAGAGGCCAGTGGCTCACTTTGGAATACAAAGCTAGCCTGCATCACAGAGCTGTTCTCCATCTCTTACATCAGGGATGTGTTTGGATTCCAGCTCCCATTATCAACTTGACCAATGACCAAAGATGATGGGAATGAAGAGTCAAACATCATCTGCGAGGCTACAGCTTTCCTGCCCTTAAGTAATCCATGCACAGCTGAGAGAGGAGGATGGAATGTATTGAGCAGCCCCAATTGAAGCTGTTTTAGGAATACAGTCTAACTCACTTAAAGAGCAGAATTTTCTCTGAATGGTCGCCCTCGCTTAACAACTAAAACAACCAAAAACTTGCTTAACAACTAAATCGGGGTTCACAATCCTCTCCCCAACCAGAAGTCACAATCGGTCACTTACAATGGCAGTGACAGTGCTTTTTCCAAGTGTTTTGCTTAAAGAGCAATCCCGTGGAATGCATTATGCTCTTTAAGCGAGGTACCACTGTATGTAAAGGCTGAATCCTAAATTACGGAAAAGGTGGCTTCCTCACTGGGTGGGGATTTTTAGGGAGCTAATTATTCTTGCTATAATTTCTAGATTTGAAGTTCAACAACTAGAGGCGTTCTTCTTTACTTAGTCTATGGTAGAAAGAGGCACGAATGTAATAAAAACCTACT
Source organism: Furcifer pardalis (assembly GCA_030440675.1). Classification (NCBI taxonomy): domain Eukaryota; kingdom Metazoa; phylum Chordata; class Lepidosauria; order Squamata; family Chamaeleonidae; genus Furcifer; species Furcifer pardalis. The sequence continues at coordinate 130,557,741 of CP126893.1, read as the reverse complement.
GTGCAGAACTGGGATTTTTGTTGTTAAAAACAAAAAGGAGAGAAAATGTCATTAGAAGTCACAGTGTTTGCCACCTGAAAGCATATAAAATATGCAAGTTTTAGGTTTATAGAAATCTATTTCAATATTTAGGTGTACTCTACAGTTGCGATACATGACAAGCCATGATATTTCTCTGTCGGTAATGCTATTCTATATACTGTACTGTAGTTGTTACATGCCTTTAAGTTACTAGTGACCCTAACAGGGCTTTCAAGGTAAATGAGATGAGGTTCTCTGTCTGAATGGGGATTTGAACCCAGGCTTCCAGAGCCCTTGTCCACAACTCTGTCCTCTACACCACATTTGGCAGCTACTCTCTTTATCAGCCTTTCACAATTTGGTATTCTTTCCATATATTAAGTTACAATGGCCATCAGACTGTTCAGGAAGGTACAAAGTTGGGAGGTCTGCTATAGATCATTAGAAAAAGCTTCACACTTATCTGGGGAAATACTTTCATTTACAAAACGAGTCACTTTAAACTTACTGATTTATGTTCTGCTGTGTAGTTAAACTAACTGTACCATTATTATTAGTCTGCCTTTTAAAAGGCTCCAGTATATAAGTGTAATTGCTATTGCTATATAACGTCACAGAGTCCTGGAAACATATCCTGGAACAATACATGAGATTTCACATTAAAAATGTATTTGCTCCTGTTGTTATCCCTGATCTGCTCTAATTGCATGTAGTTCAGGGAGAGATACAGTCGTCGGCTGGAAAGGCAGTTGTTACTGCAAGAACAAACAGATATTGCTAGGGAAAACTGAAGCATAATGATAGGGAAATTGAAGCATAAAACCAAATCAATCTCCTCAGCCACACATTCCTAAAAGCAGCTACCCCATCCTACTTCGTCCTCCCAACTTTTGCCTCTAAAGACAGATAAAATTATATCTTTCTTCCCCACTTACATGTCTTGTACCACTATGTATTGATGTGGTATGAGGCCATCTACACCATTATGGCGACCTTCCCACCAATCTTCAGATGCCCGATGGTACAAGAGAAGAGAGGCTCCTTTCTTGAAGGACAACTCACGTGGTGACCTTCCGATGTAGTCAAACTTGGCAATCGCTTCAATCTGCTCCACCTCTATAAAGTAAGGGGCAAGGGGGGAAAAAGGCATGGAAATGAGAAGAAGAACACGGCATGTCCTGTGCCACAAGACTGTCTTTTCCTGGAATTCCCATTTGCCCCTTTATTTCCAAAGAATCTTCATTAGATCCTTTCATACCTATAATAAAGCAACATTCTGCTAAGGTTTTTCAGAATTCAGAAACTTCATGACATCCCATCCCATCCCATTCTCTAGCTTTACCTCTGGTCAGGATTTATGTTCCTTCTTTGCTGAGTGATGGACGATCTCTTTCACAGGGTGGCAAAGTTTCTTGCTCAACTGATGTTTTGCTTTCAGATGTTAGGCCTTTTTTTTTTTTTTTTTTTGAAATTGTGGAGCTAATGATTGACATTGTCAATAAGGTAGAACCTCTCCATAGTAGAAAGCCATGACATGTTAAACTGGGGAAGGGAAATAAAAACTGTGGCTCTCCACAAGCTGTTCAACCAGAATTCCGTCATTCCTCACCAGCATCAGGGTAGGGCTGAAAAGGGAGTCCAGTGCAAAAATAATGGAAGTGGCCATGGGCGGTGGAGCACCTTGCTGCCGTCCTCCAGGGAGGGGGCACCGGCGGCTGGGAGATGAAGAGCAGCTGTGGCCGCCATCGCCATCCTCCAAGCCCTCCTACTGCCAGGTGATAAAAGAACAATGTCGCCATGCTGTGTTGTTGTGGACTTGGTAAGTGAATACTATGGACTTTTAAAAATGTGCTTCCTCCCCTCCCTTTGCAATGTTTTGTGATGCTGTATTTATGATTTGTGTGATGTACACTGGTGTTTTATCTTACTGTATTGTATTCTATTATTGTATTATTAGATGTACTGTGATTGTTGTTAGCCACCCTGAGTCACGTAGCCGAGTTGGGCGACATACAAATCCAATAAATCAAATCCAATCAGATCAAGTGATGACTGACGTCACACAAAAGGTCACCCATCACTAATGACAGACTAACAGTGGCAGTCCTCTGCTTCAAGCCAAAGTGTGGAAAAGTTTTTAAAAATCTAATTACTAATTACTTGTGTAACTAGTTATGCCCCTAAAGTAGCCTGCCATCCAACCTCTGAAGCAGTGCTCATCACATTACCCATTACTTTTGTTTCTTTTTATTAAACCATCCATCTAAAGAGGTAGTATAGAATTGTCCAAAAGCTTGGGGGAAAGTATTTCAAATAACCAAAGAAACCTTTATAGCAACTCTCCCAAAGGAACATGGGGAAAAATCCAACAACTAGCTAATAAACATTACCTGCTAAGTGGTTTGGGGGGAGTACCATTCCTGAGATTACCGTACATGCTCAAGTATAAGCCAATCTGAATATAAGCCGAGGTACCTAATTTTACCTGGGAAACCAGGAAAACTGATTGAGTATAAGCCTCGGGTTTGGAAATGCAGCAGCTCTGGAGAGAACGGGATGGAGGTCATCCGTCCCTCCTGGCTCTTCTTGACCTCTCAGCGGCCTTTGATACCGTCGACCACGGTATCCTTCTGGGAAGGCTCCAAGGATTGGGGATCCAGGGCACTGTGTTGGCCTGGTTTTCCTCATTTCTGAGGGGCCAGACCCAGTCGGTGTCGCTGGAGAGTGAGAAGTCCAGCCCTAGGTCCCTTCAATATGGGGTGCCTCAGGGCTTGGTACTCTCACCTCTCCTATTTAACATCTACATGAAGCCACTGGGTGAGATCATCCGTTCCCACGGGGTGAGGTATCACCAATATGCAGATGACACCCAGCTGTATATCTCAGCCCGTGGAGATCCAATTGATGCAGTAGAAGTCCTATCCAGGTGACTGGAGGCTGTCAAGGTCTGGATGGGGGACAACGGGCTACAACTGAATCCCGGCAAGACTGAGTGGCTATGGGTAAGGGGTCCTGCACTATCTCAGGAGTTGCCATCTTTGGGTCTGGATGGGGCAGCTTTGCCCCAAACAGACCCGGTGCATAATCTGGGAGTCCTCTTGGACTCACGACTACTGCTCGAAGAACAGGTGGCAGTCGTGGCCAGGAGGGCTTTTGCACAACTTCGTGTAATACGCCAGTTATGCCCACTCCTAGATCGGGACTCCTTGCTCATGATCACACATGCTTTGGTCACCTCCAGACTTGATTACTGCAATGCGCTCTACATGGGGCTGCCCTTTGTGACTATTCGGAGGCTGCAGCTGGTCCAGAATGCAGCTGCTCGGGTAGTGATGGGGTGCGGGTGTTATGCTCATGCCTCACCACTACTTCAGGAGCTGCACTGGTTGCCAGTATGTCTCCAGGTGCAATTCAAGGTGCTGGTCATTACCTTTAAAGCCCTATATGGTAGTGGGCCAGGATACTTAAGAGACCGCATCACCGCATCATTCCATCAGCTAGAGAGGCGTTTCTCTCTAGCACCAGAAGGAGGGCCTTCTCCGTGTCCGCCCCAGCCCTTTGGAACCTCCTCCCAACTGAGTTATGTCTACAGACAGAGCTCCTGCCCTTTCGGAAGGGCCTAAAAACCTGGCTGGCAGGGCAGGTGTGGGGCTCCAGTAATATGGGGTGCCATGTTGGGTGGCTGATCTGATGGGACAGCCACCCCTCTCTCGCTCTTTTAAACTTTTTAAACCTTTAAATCTTTTTTAGTATTTTGTAAATTTATAGTTTAATTTTTTTAAAATTAATTTGAACCTTAAGGTTTTAATGTCCGAATTTGTAAGGGTATAGTGGGATTGTTTAGTTTGTTTTGCACTCATGTGTGATCTTTTTCTTTTTGTAAGCCGCCTAGAGTCAGGTTTGCCTGATTGGGGTGGGATAAAAAATCTAAATAAAAAAATAAAAAAAATAAGCTACTAGTAGGTTTTAATAATCAAAATAAATGAAAATAAGAGAGGCACAGGAGAGCCCGGTAAGTGCCACGGGCAGGGTGGGGAGGGTGTTTTGCCCCCTGTAGAAGTGATCGAGGCTGACTCTTCAGCCACCCAGATCACTTTTACATCAAAGCCTGTCACTGGCATAAAAAAAAAAAGTCATGACTGCAGCCATGATCCAGATCTAACAATTTCCTGACCAGGACATTTATCTACATTCAGCAGTCAGGAAGTAGTTAAAACAGAGCAGATGACTCAAGTATAAGCTGAGTCTGCTTTTTACAGCACATTTTTGATGCTGAAAAAAATCAGTTTACAATTGAGTATACAGTGAAACCCTGGGTTAAGGACACCTCAGGTAATGAAAAACTCAACTTACGGAAGCAAATTCTGGGAAAATCATGTCCCGATTTACAGAAAAAATCTGCATTACAGAATGGGTTTTCCCAGAATACATTGCATCCGGGAGGGTTTAAAATGGCAGCCCGTGTCATTTTATTGTCCCTGGATGGCTCAAAGAGTCCTCTCTTTGAGAGGAGTTTGAGCAGGGTTTTTGGTGAGGAAGCCGCCAGTGGGCGAGGGGAACTCTCCTCACCTGCTGGCAGCTTCTTTAGCAAGAGAACCCAGGATGTGGGCTCCCCTGGCAGCCAGACAAACCACTCCTGTTCATCACCCTCCCACACAGGGAAGCATGCCCAATGCTGACCCGCAGGACGAAGCACCAGAAAAGGCAGGGTGCTTAGCTTCGTATTTTGCATTGTGTGCTCTGCATGTTTTGCCTTTTTTTAAGGTCAATCAATCTCCCCAGCTGATGAGTGGGGGGGGGGGGAGATATTCTTAGAGTATTTCTCTTTCTTTCCTGCACCTCGACTGGTCAATCTTCCAAGCTGGTGAGCAGCTGGGGGGGGGGGGGGAGAACAAAGGGTATTCTTAGAGGATTTCCTTTTCTTTCCTGCACCTCAGTTGATCTCTTAGAACCCCCACCCCCTTCTCCACCCCAGCCACTCACCAGCTGGGGAGATAGATCAAGGTGTGGGAGAGAATCGTGTCTGGCATTTCTTTGGATTTTTAGAAAAACTGTTTTTGGGGGTTGGGAACGTTTTTTAAATTTACAATGCATTCCTTTGGGAAATTGTGCTTCAGGTTATGGAAAAACCACGTTACGGAAAATTTTCCAGAACATATTAATTCCATAACCCAGGGTTTTACTGCATATGGTGCCTGTCTTATTGTTATGCTCTCTTTATTGCAGAAAGCATTGTTACTTGAAAATATGTTGATTTCAAATTCTAAATCAGGCATACATAGTGATTGAAACAGAGATCTAAAATATTTATACTTTTATCCCTAATTCCATCTACTGTTAGCTTCTTCGCTTTAAGTTCTGTCTTCTCCCAAGAACACTAGCCACCACTGAGAGGCTGCAGATTCCTCGTTTTGCCACCAATCTATAATGCAACTTTCAAAAAAGACAGATCCTATGTTGGTAGATTTGTCAGCTCCCAGAAATTCAAGAGACCTGCACATTATTCCATCTTATGCAAGTCTGCACTTTTTTCCATCTTATGCAAATGAACATAGTTATAATGGCTGCCTAGTCTACAAAACTGCTTTTATGTACACAGTGTGGCAATAAGTCTTTGACAACAGAGAAGGCATTGCATGAGGATGCACACAGGTTGATATAACTGGAGTGAAAGTCTATTTAGAGAGACAATGAAGAACTGTCCAACATAATATTTCCAATTATGTTAATTTAAGACCTTAAAGAAGGACCACTTAGCTGTTTGCAGGACTATTCTCCTATTACTTGATCAGAGACGTTCCCAGAACTATCCAGAAAAAGCTCAGGATTTGCTTCCTTCTAAAGATCAGAAGACTGACATCTCTCTTTACTGGAGGTTTGATTTAAGAAATACACTCTGAATTAATATTTGCATTGCACTCTTCTTCTGCAGAACCAAGAGTAATGTATTTTGTTCTCCTAAACAATAAAGGTAACAGCTAAATCTATGTATATCCACAAGTTCAAAAGAGAACTGTATCAGATGCCTATAAGACACCGAATAACATCTTCACTGGACAACTCTTTATTTCATTACACCAACCTTTAATTATGGTTCAGACCTAATCATTCCAAACAGTGTTAAGAACAGATTTCAGAAATTGTGGTGTTCAAAATTCTAACTTCCCAGTTTGAATTACGTGCCCTATTATGAATCCAAACAGTTTCTAATTGAAGTTCAACTACTAATGACATTCCTCCCAGCCAATCAATTTTCCTGTCAGTTCACTGCCTAGTCCAGCCAACCTATCCATACAATGAGAGAAGCCAATGGTGATAGGCTTGAAAAGCCTTCCTCTTAACTATTTGGGATGGTTCAAGCATATATCTGGATGTGAAGAAGTTTAGATCTCCCTCATCTTAAACCAACTCCTTCTGCTGCCAATTCATTCAACTTTTCCTAAAAGTTACTTCACAATATTTCCCATACAATAACTAGGCTATAGGGAAGGCAAGGGAATATATGGAAGGATCATCTCCTATTGTGTTTATATGATTTACCCTGGGGGAAAACATACTAGAAAGTTTGGAAGGCACTGCAAAAGTAGAAAACTTGCCCATTGCAGAAAATTTCATTGCTTCTATTTTCTGAATATAAGCAGAGGACAGTTGGGATCAGACGATGAAGGTTGGATGGACGAGATAAGCTTGGTTGAGGGAAAACTCTCCTAAAGCTGTCTAGTTTTATCTGCCATAATTGTCGGCCCTGAATATCATCTGAGAACCATTACAAGTTAATTTCATACAAGAGCCATTGTACTGCTTATCGTAGTTACTAGCTAATATAGCTACAATGTTAGAATGCCTGTGGGAATGCTTTCTAGTTCAGCTTACTGATCACGCATGTTACATGAGGCAAACATATTAACCAATGATTTATGAGACTGATTATGAAACTACCAATCACATAGCTGTAATATTCTATATGATAATGAGCTATCCTATTCTTTATGAAATAAATATGGGCATTAAAATAATGGCAGAAGAACAGAACAATAAGAGAACAGGATCTGCAGATCAAGAATTAAGCTAGCATGCATATAATCATTCAATAAAGGAAGTTCTGCCGGCTCAGAAACTTCGCTTGGTGTATTTTCTTCAGGAATCTTTCTACAGAGGACAAAGATTCTAACAATAACCTTTTGTGCTTGTTTACCTGACCCATGGACAGAGCTGTTGTTCAGTACGGTTCTCCTCAATGAATAAGCTTGCATTCAAGTTTAGTTAAATTACAAAGGAGGAAAGGAGAAGTCTATAACCTATTTGAATAACCTAAGCAAGCCAGAAAAATCTGTAATTGTTCAAAGACATCTCTTTAATCAGACACTCTAATCTCTGTAGAAAGTGTTCATACAAAAAGTGAAGTGTCTGATCTGCTTAGAAAACTGACTGCTGATTTACAAACTAACCCTTTAACAAGCCAACTGCAGCTCAATGAATCATCATCGTCGACTGCAACTCATATCCGGGAATGCATTTTTTCCTGAAGCAGGAAAAATGTCATTGGCGTGAATTTGTTTAAGGTGGATCCCAGGTAGCCATGAAGTGACCCACACACTATGATCACAGAGCCATCTCCTGTGGCACACATGAAATGAGACATGCAGGATTAAACACCAAGACTGCAATGGACTGCTGCAGCCTTGTGGATCAAGGTGCACCTTCACAGCCAGTCCATCTGGCATGGCCTCTTCCGCCTCCATGACCATTGGGATTCAGAGTTCCTCCTCTGCTCATTTTGCCATTGGGCCCAACCTGATGGTTTCCAGTGGCATTTCCTCCACTGAGAGGAACCATCACCCCACCTAAAGGGGCTGATCCGCCCATAGCCATTGGCCTTTTAGGGAGTTAGGTTAGTTAACTGCCACCTGACACTCAGTGTTCAGTCGTGCTTGGCGTTGAGTTGCTGGCTGTACTGTCTACTCCATTACCATAGCAGGATGTCTGGCCAGACATTAAGCTCAATGAATACATTCTGTTAAAAATGATCAGTCCTACACAGCAGATAGTTCAGAGAAAGATTTTCCTGAGCAACCACCTTTGTCACGTTTAAGTTGTCTTACTCTAGGAGTCCGAAGAAATAGACAAATTGGAAGCAAACGAGAAGAAGGGGTTGCAACTGGCGTGCCCTACAAATAGGCAATAATATTGCTGTCACTGCCCTGAATCCTCTGAAATCTTCAGCAGATGTTGTCAACAGTTTCATTAAAGCAAATTTATGTTTCCTTGATTTTTATTCAAAATCCAAACCAAAATCATCCTCAGAATACTATTTCAGAGAGAAGAGGCTAACAGCTCCAATTTTTCATTGACCTAACAATGCACACATGCACACACTTATTTTCACACTGGCATGTAAAAGCAAACAGAGTAAGTTCTGGAATAAGTGAAGATAGTTTTTTTAAAAAATAAACATTAACACAATCTTTTCTTAAAACAAAAGATGCTGTCATTGATTTCTGGGCTCTGAAGTCTTTAAGGGCTAGAGGAAGAGAGTGAGAGAATGCTTTGTGCGTGTCAAATCTCTATGGCTGGAGCAACTTGTACATGACTGCTGGATACTACCAACAAAAGGAGTGGAGGCTCATCACATAATACCAACTTCATGAGCTTATTGGTTTAAACCAGAATGTTCTTAATTTTTTTAGGCACAAGGCAGCTTTGAGCATAGAACTTGGCATGTTTCTTCCTTCTGTTGCTGCAAGTACTAGAGAAAATCTCCTTTCCTAGGCCCACCTTCCTTAACCTGATCCTCTCCATAAATTTTGGGCTACACTTCCCTTCAGCAGCAACCAAGCGTTGCCCTGGACAGCATGATATGACTAACAGCTCAAAATAGATAGAGGAAAAAAGGCTGAGCATTACTGGGTCATATATCTTTGCCCAGTCTAAATTAAATATCATTTGTGCAGTGTTTTTAAAAAGCATTCCCAAGAAGGAATATAATAGGGTTAGCTACAATGGAAGCCTTATGATCTGTACAGAAACACCGAGTTCCTCGTTGAAGCTGTGGACCTTGGAAAGAGGAGGAGGTAAGTAGTCAACAGAGAGGAGATATGTAAATTCATAAAAGAAAACAGCTTTTCCACTCCATGCTTGTGTCATGGTTAATCACCCATGAAGTCCAATCAGAACTATTATCATAACTGTTCAGGCATAAAATTGCCTAAATGGAAGCTTGCTTGTCTTGACTTTTCAGTTGAGGAAGACCTCTTATTACCAATATTGAAAAATGAAGGCTGACATCTCCCCCCCTTCCCACTTCTTTAAGCACCCCTTTTCAATTATTTGAATGATCCTTTGTCCCTGCCTCTTGGGTCCTTTAGTAGAGACTAATGGTTGAGAGCCACCTATGACCTTGTCCCATATCATACAACCATAAGACGTTTGCCACAGTGTGGGAAAATATGGATGGTATAAAGTCCATAAAGCAAACAGACAACAGGCATGCTTGTAAGAAACAGGATTCTGGAACAATGTTTCCTAATCTGCGAAATAAGCCAATTTAAGTGGCACCATGTGGTTCCAGGTTATTAATTCTACTGGGGAACAGTGATTTTGGTGCCTCACAATTTTCACCTATTTGTGGCTATATTTGGGTCACTGATTCCAAAAATGCTTTCAGTTATGCCCCATCAGCTCTAGTTATTTAGATATGGCTTATTCACATTAGGCCAATCTAACCATACTGGTTGCATATATAACCAGAGGCGTAGCAAGGGTGTAAGCCACCCAGGGGTGGAGTGAAATTTTGCCGCCCCCCAAAAATTTTCTGCCCACCCAAACTTTTTTTGCCCACCTGAATATTTTCCCACCTCCAAAAGATTTTTCCACCACCCCTCCCGCCTCCAGGAGCCAGAGTCGAGTGAAGCGCGCACTCAGGCAAGGCAAGGAGAGCACAGAGAATGACAAAAAAGGCCAGATTAGTTAAATTACACTTGCAACAACAACAGGAATAGAGCTTGAACAACATCAATAAGTATTATTAAAACAATCAATTTACGAATGGTGAGGCAAATCATCGCTATCTCATGAACTAGAGCCGTCCTAAAATGCCCGAAATCAGTTGAAAAATTTTAGGCACCAAGAAAAAAAATTTTTTTTTGTTCCCCAGTGTTCTCATTGATGTCCAAATCAAACTTGTTAAGTCTGAAAAATAAAAATAAAAATAAGGATGGATGGGTAGCTGTGTGCCTGGGTAAAATAGAAACATATATATTATCCTATCCATAATTGTGCAAGTGTGAACTTATATTTTGAAATGAGATAATCAAATTCAGCTCCTTAGGGCTGAGCCAAATAGTATTGTTTTAATTATTTAGCTGAAAATTATTAAAATGAGATAGATAAATATGTTTCTAAAAATACTTTAACTATGAGAATACTAATCTCCCTTGCCCTAATTTGGTTCAGCGACTTTTCCCTCCTTGATGCTACTGTTCTCTCTCTTTTTTAAAGAACTGTCTCATCAGGGATCCTTGCCAAAAAGAGATCATGTAGAGAGTGGGATTACATCCTAGTACTACACAGACAACTTTCACCATGACCTGATGTTCTAATGATGGCAAGTTAAGACAATTAAGTTGCAAACTGTATTTACTGACTTAGCTATTTAATGGATTGTACTTTTTCAAATCAGAAATAATTTCAGCAACTATTAGGATGTTTTAATGCTGCACATTTCATTGTGAATATAATATAACAGAGGATAATTCAGATGAAGCACAGTAGACAGCAAGATAAACAAATGAAAAATGATTTTCAACATTGGTGAAAAATTTTCTTCCCTTGCAGGAGTATTTTCTAATCAGTCCTTATTACTTTTTTTTCTGAGTCAGAAGCACACAAAGGCGCCTTCTTGGTTGAAAGGATTTTTGCTGGAGGAACTCCACTTAGGGAATACCCGAATGGGGCTCCTTTCATGTCCCAAGATCTTTTCCCACCAAAGTGGTCCCTGTTTATCTACATGCAATTTGTTGGCAGGAGGTTGGCAGGAGCTGGGACAGAGACAGGTACTCATTCCGTCATGCAGTACTTGGGTCTTGAACTGCCGACTTGCTGACCTTTCAGCTAACAAGGCGAGCTTCTAAACCACTGACCCACCGCAGTCCCTATAGTCCTTGTTATGGTTGTCGCATAACTATAGCAACCTTTTCCATGGAAACATCCCATTTCTTCTATGTTCTACTAAGGTACAGGTTTAAAACAATGCAGAAATATGGTATGAAATTAGAAACAAGAAGCAAATACTATAAGAACAGACCTTTACCTCCTTTAGGTGATAAAACATTTTAAACAGAAAAGACAACTGGGGTCAAACAAGATAAGCAGGTTTTGTTCTTACATCAGTGAAACAATACAGAACAGAAAACAATGTAGGGATGCCATTTTCATGCCATATGGAAAAATGGAAAGGGTAGCTGTTAAAACCATGGCAAAAGGACAACTCCCATAATGCCCTTGGAATGAAATTGCAAAGAAAACAGGGAACCCAGTATGCTACCATATGGCTACTTTTATTATGTAGCTTCATTTTACATCAACATTCACTTGCACAAAGAGACATCTATCCGTGCAAACAGCCATAAATTAGCCCAAAGTAACATCATTAGGAACTAAATGCACATTATATGTTCTCCACACAAACCTAAGTAACTTTTCTTAGACTCAGGTTTCCACTGCTTGTCTCTCTACACTCACCATCATCACTGGTGTGCGGCTCTGTGCCATTGTCATGTTCAGCTTCATCAATGGTGCCTGGCTCACTGTGCGGGCTGTCGCTGAAATTCAAGGAAGGGCAGATAAATACTCACACATTATAGAATGGAAGACAAAGGGCTACTTGATCTTTGCAGTTCAATAAACAAAAGGAACCCACAGATGCTCTGAACTTGAATCAGAAACATAGCATGATTACTTCTCATATACAACATGTACTTCTATTAACCGGCATTTTGGTCTGCTCAGTTTTTAGCAGGATGGACAAAAAGCAGTGTTCTAGATGTTGTTACACTGCAACTCCTAGCATTCCCCACCACTGGCTGTGTCAACTAGGACTGGTGGGAGTCCACTCTGGTTGGGAGGACCACAAACTGCCCACCATACACTCTGCTGAAGTCAAATTGCTATATAGTCAGAATTTCCTGCAAGGCACAGCGGCACTATTTGTTTGTTACATTTCAAGTGTTTTATTTGTGTGGCTGCCCCAACACTTTGAAATGCTATGCAGAAGTACATTCAGCTGTATCCCTCACCCTTTAGTATTTTCACAAATTGTTTAAGGCCAAACTATATGGGGAACTGTTTCATAATATTATCTCACTCTTGTCTCAACACTCATGATATTCTAGCTTGTTGGTTTCTTCCTGGCCTGTCTTATATCTTTACATTTTATACTTCCATTTTAACTGGTTGTTATTCTTACTGTGTATATTTTATTCTTGATTTTGTCTGTACTATTATGTCTGTTTTATTATGCTTGTCCATTTCCTTTCCAAAAATCTGGCTTCAATCAGCTGACCGTGTCAAAGTACTCTCAACAGTCAGCTGTTTAATTTCTTTACTATGCCATTCCTGCTTTGCTTCCTCAGATTACTGTAGTCATGCAATAGGGTCTTTTTTTTAGTAGAACATGTACAGGATTCCACTAAAATATATTTATTTAGGAATAATAATGGGCATTTCATTTTGGTGCCATTGCTTTGCCCATGGAGAATGCAAACTGTAAAAATAAAATAAGAGTTAAATAAAACAAATGGGGGGGGGCAGAAATGAGAGTCAGAGTGGCAAAGCAGATAAGAGTATCAGACTGGCACTTAAAAGACCTGGGTTCAAATCCCTGGTAAGCCACTGAACATCATTGGGCAAACCTGACTCCCTTATAGCTTTGTCTCTAACAAAAAAATGTTTTCAGGATAACATCTAGAATCTGACCAAGTGCTATGAGGCTAGAATGTGAGCACTGCTCTAGTTTCTGACAGTTTTAATAATATACCTATTTTAACACTGTCAAATACACAGAAAAGCCTATTTCAATTAGGACCTGTAGTCTGGAAGTAAGGTTAAATTTACTGTAAACAGATTTAATGGATAAACCAAAAGTCAAAAATTCTGCATGCTGAGCTATAAAAACTATATGGTGAGAATTACATCTTTTTAAATTATCAGAGAATAAACAAAACAAAAGTCCACTTGATCCACAAAAGCTAACATTAAAATATAACAGTCTTTAAAGTGCTACAATGTTTTTTGTTTTGTTTATTCTCTAATATGCCTGAAACACAGAATAACACAGCTATTCCAAAATACCCTTTAAAATTCTGTAGAAAAATGTCTTTTAAATTACTAGTGCTTACATTTGAAATATTCTTGAGGCAAAATCTGGGTTTCTGCAAGAATAGCACCGAAATGGCATACAAGAACGGTGTTAGGAAAAGTTGGTGTGTGAAGAGTGTGGTAGCTTTCCAAACACATAGATGTGCTTCACCTGTTCCAAAAGGAGCAAACTAGGTATATGGAATGGAAAACAAATCTGCCACGGGCTATTAGCCATGCTAGCTACTATGGAACATTCAATGTTTGAGAGGAGATACCACAAAATATCAGTTGACAGGATGCAGCGAGTGGAGAGGATTGCTGTCAACTTCCAGAATCCTTGATGACTGGCAACACTGGCAAGGACCTCTGGGAAATGAAGTCTCAAACATCTGAAACAAACATATTTGGACTACAACTCTGAGAGTCCCCAAGCCATGCACTGTTTCAATGATTCTCTGATTGCAGCACAGAAAGTGACTATTCCAAGTTTGATCTAGGGAAGTATGAGATTCACTACTTGAGTTTCGATACAGTGTGTGTTTTGCCACTGTACAAAGAAGGAGGCTACACTGGAAGGAATTTTGGTCTGTGTCAAGTTGGATTTGTCTTACTTCAATTCACTTAAAGGCAAAGGACCAATAAGATCTTCATTGTGTTTCATGGCTTCTACCAGAAAAAAATGTTTTAACCTGTTTGGGAAACTGAGAGGATTAAAAATGCTTCTCCAACCATGAATACCCTCAGGTTCTATACAGCAATCCCACCCATGTTGGTTAAAGTAATAACTCTTGCATAATCTCACGCCTTAAATCAACGGCACACAGAGCAGAGGGACTGCTTGGTATTTTTTCCAAAATGCTAAAGGCACATGCTTTCTTCTTGAGTTGCTTACCAGTATTCCTCTCCACCAGTCATGCATTTTTCATAAACTGGCCCTTCAAGTTCCCTGAGGCTGGGGAAAATGGCCTCATGATTGATGATGATGGTTTTGATGACCTCATTGACGTGAGCTTGGCAGGCCACTGGATCCTGCCCATCTGGAATATGCATCAAAGTGGGTCCAAAGCATATGGCCAGGTTATAGGGATCCATCATGTTCTCATCACTGTACTGCGATAAGCTGCAAACGCAAGCAACCCACAGCTACTACACCAAGCCATCCACGTTTTAACACAATTAATGCTCTACAGGTAATCATTATGGGGCTTAACAGTAAAGCGGCACTGACGAAAAACAATGAAAGGGAAGCTAATGCACATCACAGTTAAAAATTGAGCAGTTGGTGAAGGCACTCACTGATTGAGGAAAGCAAAGAGGTATCTCATGACGATGATAACAGCCCGTGGTAATGTAATAATGATTTGCTGGATCTGATGCACTCTATCTGCAAGGTTTTCAATTTCTGTAACAGAAGAATGTAACCATTAAGGTTCAGAGTCAGACACACACAGTTAGCAGACCAACTTTCAAGAGTCTTTGTCAGGCCCTTGTTTTTCTTGTATGCAATCAAAAGGGCCATATAACGTGGCAATCACTGTGTGGCAATTATTTCTTGCAGCTGTTGTTATCTATGAGACAGGTTCTTTTCTCTGTACACTATGACAAACCTCATAGTAAGAATGAGTAAGGTTCAGCTGAGTTTCCCTGGCAGCCATTTTGTTCTTAACCAAAAGTGCATGTGTATGTATTAATTACGAAGCTTAAACATAAAAGATTAATTTTAACTGGAACATGACAAGGCTTTTATAAAATATTTTTCATACTAGTTCATACTATTTTTGGGCTGCTAACAGTCCTCAAATTATTTAACAAATAAATTAATATTTTAAATGTTCCTAAGCTAATTGTATTAAGATCAGATGTCCTTATTTAAAAGCAGCTTGAACCATGCTCCAGATATCATTTGAAAATAACTTTAAGGTGTAATGTTTTTAATTCACATTTGAATTAAATTAATTACAGTAATACCTTGGGTAACGCTAAGACTTGGTTCCACAAGTCTTAGTGTTATCCGATTTTTAGTGTTATCCGATGCATGTTAAAATCCTATGGGATGTATCGGATAACGTTAAAGCTCCATAGAGATACAGTAAAACCTCATATAACACTAAAACCTGGTTCCACAAGTCTTCGTGTTATATGATTTTTCGTGTTATCTGATCCTCTATGGGATCCATAGAGATACATTGTAACCACACAGGCTTTCGCGGTTGTTATCTGAAGCATCCCATAGGATCTTAATGTTATCTGATGCAATTCTTCCCCCCAGATTCCTTGATGTTATGCGATTTTCGTGTTATTCGATACTAATGTTATATGAGGTATTACTGTACATTGTAACCGCACAGGCTTTAGCGGTTGTTATCCGATACATCCCATAGGGCCTTAACGTTATTCGATCCAATTCTCCTCCCCAGATTACTTAACGTTATGCGATTTTAGCGTTATCCGAGGTAAGCGTTATCCGAGGTATTACTGTAATTGACTTTTGCATTGCTCTTGTAAGAAAGGCTTCTTATGCAAATTCCACAGTCCAACATGCAGCCACTGTTTTAACAACCAGATCTGGGGTGAGGGTGACAAGGAGACTGACTAATTTCCAGAGCGCTTAGTAAGTGGTAAATTATGAGGCACTGCAGACTTTCAGAAGATGCAAATATCCTCCTATGACATGTGCCACACTATATGCTGCCAAAAGTCATTTAGCATAAATCAGCATAAGCCAAGGGAAATCAAATTGAGTTTTCTGTTGGGCTACAGTACAAACTCTAGAGAGAAAAACACTGCCCTGAGATGTTAGCCTCTTTCTCTTGCCATGTGGGGTGTTAAAAATGTAATCTTCAGCTTCCAGGTTTCTTCAGTGTTAACAATTTCGTGTAAGAAAAGAGCAGCAATTTAGGCTGAGCTCCTCCCCAACCTAAAACTCAAAAGCTTCTAATTTCCATTTAAACCAGAGGTCCCCAGAAAGGGCAGACAACTTGTGCTTTCTACATGTTTTGAACCATAATTCCCATGATACCTGCTTACTGGAGAGGCTTTCTGGGGCTTATGGAAATTGTAGTCCAGAAAATCTGAAGGCTACTAGGTTGTTTTACCCTGTTACACAGCTAAATTTATTACAGGGGGAAAAATAAACACACATTCAAAGGTCTTTAAAACATGCTGCAGAGGAGATCGATGTTCTAAGATAGTCATATGTTATTTTGGCAAATGTTGCCATAATACTTGGACTGAAAGACATTACTGTTCTGAAAGGCTACATAGGGCATTTAGGAAGGTTGGGAGCTCAAATGGAACTGACAGTAAAGAGTTGTGAAAATTCACAAACCTCTGCTGGCCACAGGCAGCCACATGTCACGTTGCATAGGGTACAAATGGACAAGAAACTAACAGGTGAGCTTCAAAGAGCAATCACTTTTTTTTACTTCATGCTGCAGAGCCTAAAGAAGCAGAGATCAAGATGTGCAAAATTTAAGAGCTACATTTATTACAGGTCACTAACTTTACTTACTTATAATAGAAATCAAATCCTGAAATCTTTCCTTAGGAAAGAGTGGATTTTCCAGTCCCCGGAAGTATAACTTTAAGACTCCAGCAACAGAGTTAATGTCACGCTCATTTTGATCATCAGCAAGAGGATCTTCACCTGTACAGACAAAAAAAGATTTATTTCTAATCAGACAACAAATTAACAACTGTAACACATTAATCAGGAGTGGAATTTAGAACTAATTTCAAATAATTAACTCCTTTTAAAATAACAATGTGTAACTATGTATACTATTACAATTGTAACTTGAAAGGACATAAATTCACTCCTTTTGCAATACTACTCTAACTTCTAAACGTACCAATTATAGTTAGAGTATGGCTTTACTAAATAGTAGAGTAAAAATATCACATAATTCAAGTGTTGGCTCATACTGCTACCTTGTGCTTTGCTGTAGAAATTTAAGTGACTACAAGGAGGAGGAGGAAGATGTTCTTTGCCTCAAAGGTCAGTGTTGCTGTGCAAATCTCCCATCAACTCTTATATGTCATTATATAGACAGGATTGTGGGGAGCAAGAGTTCAGTACCCAAGAGCACAGATTTAACTGTTTACAACACAGATGCCTTATTCAGATATGTGTCTGCATGCACAAGGTGGATTGTAACTGTGATGGGCTCAGGAAGATGCACATGGAAGCTTCACCACCAAGACATTAATTAGACCTCTGCTTATTGTGAAGGTCAACAGAGGAGGCTTGTAGTAATGTCCAATTGAATAAACTCACAAAGTTCTCCTGACCAGGAACCTAAATAAGGCTCATCACCCAATAATTGAAGCTATAGAAACATATTCAAGCTGAATGTGCTCCCAACTCTCTCTTCAGACTTTCCCATAAACATGGAGAGATCTGGGGGTGGGAGGAAGAAGCAGGGTTTATATGCACCACTATGTCACTACCACCATTAGAGCTTTATTCATATGTTTTGGTAAACATCTAAATATGCCTAGAAAAGTGGGGAAATCTTTATTTGGAATATTCTCTTCTTGGTTATATTTTACATAATTTTCAGCTAAATTCATTCACTGAAAACAAAACTAGAAGTTCTGACCTTACTTATTTATTTTATTTATATATTTATATTTATTTATACCTCACACTTGCTAACCCGCCCCAATCGGGCAAGCCCGACTCTGGGCGGCTTACAGCCCAAATTAAAACACATCAATAAAAAATTTAAAATTTATAAACTAAAACAGTATCTGGGGGTGTCGTCAGAGGGGTAATATCCCTAGACTAACCACCCCACATGGGATCCCACATCCCTGGAACCCCACACATGTCCTGCCAGCCAGGTCTTTAAGCTCTTCCGGAAGGACAGGAGCTCTGTCTGTATGCGCAGCTCAGTTGGAAGGAGGTTCCAGAGGGCCGGGGCGAACACAGAGAAGGCCCTCTTCCTGGTACTAGCGAGGCGAGCCTCCCTAGCCGATGGCACAACAAGAGAGCCCCTCCGATCCGCCCTGGTGGGATGGACAGATGTTCTTAGGGTGACGCGGTCTCTTAGGTATCCTGGCCCACTACCATATAGGGCTTTAAAGGTAATGACCAGCACCTTGAATTGCACCCGGAGACAAACTGGCAACCAGTGCAGCTCCCGAAGTAGTGGTGAGGCCCGAGCATAACGCCCGCGTCCCATCACTACCCGGGCTGCCGCATTTTGGACCAGCTGCAGTCTCCGAATGGTCACCAAGGGCAGCCCCATGTAGAGCGCATTACAATAGTCAAGTCTGGAGATGACCAAAGCGTGCGTGACCATAAGCAAGGCGTCCCGGTCGAGGAGCGGGCGTAACTGGCGTATTACACGAAGTTGTGCAAAAGCCCTCCTGGCCACGGCTGCCACCTGCTCATTGAACAGTAGCCATGAGTCCAGGAGGACCCCCAGATTACGCACCGGGTCTGTTTGGGGCAAAACTGCCCCATCCAGAACCAAAGCTGGCAACTCCCATGTCAACACAGGGCCCCTTACCCATAGCCACTCAGTCTTGCCGGGATTCAGCTGTAGCCCGTTTTCCCCCATCCAGACCTTAACAGCCTCCAGGCACCTGGAAAGGACTTCCACTGCACCGCTTGGGTCCCCACGGGCTGAGATGTACAACTGGGTATCATCAGCGTACTGATGATACCTTACCCCGTGGGAACGGATGATCTCACCCAGCGGCTTCATGTAGATGTTAAATAGGAGAGGAGAAAGTACCCAGCCCTGAGGCACCCCATACTGCAGGGGCCTAGGGCTGGACTCCTCCTTCTCCAGGCACACCGACTGAGTCCTGTCCCTCAGGAATGGGGAAAACCAGGACAGCACTGTGCCCTGGATCCCCAAGCCCCGGAGCCTTCCCAGAAGGATGCCATGATCGACAGTGTCAAAAGCCGCTGAGAGGTCAAGGAGAGCAAGGACAGACGGCTCCCCTCCATCCCGCTCTCTCCAGAGATCATCCACCAATGCGACTAGTGCAGTTTCGGTACCATATCCGGGCCTGAATCCTGACTGAAATGGGTCTAGATAATCCGCTTCATCCAGGACATCCTGTAACTGCTGCGCCACAGCTTTTTCCAAGACCTTACCTAAAAAAGGTAGGTTAGACACTGGACGGTAGTTGGAGATTACCATAGGGTCGAGGGACGGTTTTTTCAAGAGGGGGAGCACTAGAGCGTGTTTAAATGGTGCTGGAAAATGCCCCTCTATTAATGAAGCATTAATAATCGCCTCGACCCAGCCACCTGCCACAGTCTTGGCAGCTTTAATTAACCAGGCAGGGCATGGGTCCAGTGCACAGGTCGTGGCGCGAACAGATACAAGAAGCCTGTCCACTTCCTCAGGGCCAACTGGCTCGAACTGATCCCAGATAACATGGCTAGACTGTGCCTTGGTCAACCCCAGTTCAGTACCTTCCACGCCGGGATTAAACTTCGAGCGGATCTGAGCGACTTTCTACTCTTCCTATAGGACCTATTGCACAGGCATAAGAATACAGTAATACCCCGGATAACGCGAGTACCGTTATCCAGAACAAGCGTATGCATGGGGGAGGGGGAGTTGGATTGGGTAGAACATCTACCCAATCCACACACATCCCAGCGCCTGCCCCCATGATGTTTGGAAAGGGTACAGGGATCCTTACCCTTTCGAAACTTCGGGCGCGCGGCGCACGTCGGTGGGGGTTAGGGCAGGATACGGGGGAGACCTCCGTATCCTGCCCTAAACCCCACTCACTCACGCCCGCGCGCCTGCAAGCCACCCAATGTTCCGAAAGGGTAAGGTTCCTTACCTTTTCGAAACTTCGGGCAAGCGGCGCGCGTCAGTGGGGGTTAGCGCAAGATACGGGGGAGACCTCCGTATCCTGCCCTAACCCCCACCGATGCGCGTGCGCCTGCAAGCCACCCGATGTTCCGAAAGGGTAAGGATCCTTACCCTTTCGGAACTTCGGGCGAGCGGCGCGCACGCGTCGGTATGGGTTAGGGCAGGATATGGGGGAGACCTCCGTATCCTGCCCTAACCCCCACCGATGCGTGTGCACCTGCAAACCACCCAATGTTCCAAAAGGGTATGGATCCTTACCCTTTTGAAACTTTGGGCAAGCGGCGCGTGTCGGTGGGGGTTAGCGCAGGATATGGGGGAGACCTCTGTATCCTGCCCTAACCCCCACGTGCCTGCAAGCCACCCGATGTTCCGAAAGGGTAAGGATCCATACCCTTTTGGAACATTGGGTGGTTTGCAGGTGCGCACGCGTCGGTGGGGGTTAGGGCAGGATACGAAGGATCGCACATCAAGGTAATTGCCTTGACGTGCAATCCCCGTTTCGCTCGGCTAAACAAGGGTCGGCTTTTCCGAATTCCCCCCTCCCCTGGGGAGGGGGAAATTCGGAAATGCCGACCCTTGTTTAGGCGCTTTGCGATGGGAGTTTGGGTGCTGGGTTGAACGGGAGGGCGCTTGTTCAACCCGGCACACAAACTCCCATCACAAAGCGCCTAAACGGGGATCACACTTCAAGGCAATGGATCAAAGTGGGGGGAACCACCACCCCCGCTTTGATCCATTGCCTTGATCGCCGGGGTACTAGTGTACCTTCTGAAAAACCAAGGAGCACATTGGTTCAGGTGCTTCAATCTAAGCTACATTATTCTTCTGGCTGGAAAATTAGCAATGTGGAACACTGCAACCTCCATTAAAACTGAAGCATTCAAGATAAGGTCATTATCAATTGAAACTGCACAAACTGTATCTGCTGTTTAATTGTGGTTTTCACATTAAGAGGTGCAAAAAGGACCGGGGGGGGGGGGACATCTTAAAAGAAGCCAAGGCTTATTCATGTACCTCTCTCAAATGAATTCTTGATATCATTGACTTCAACCTGAGATCCAGGAACTCTAAAAATACCCTGTTGTTGTAGGCCTGAAAAGAAACAATAAATAAAAGGAAAAGGCTGTTGTGAGAGGCTTGGATTTAACCACCACACTTTAAATAATAGTGATTCTTGCTCACCTTTTGCTCAGGTGTTTCTGGATTTTGAAAATATACCTAGTGATAAAATGGGGATCTCCTACTCAAATATAAAAATGCTCATACAGTACTTCACAAATAAATATGCTAACTCCAAATCTAATAATACACCACTGCCTATTTATTTTGTAATTTAATATAATTTAATATAAATTACACAATGTAATTTAACATAAGATTTCTATCCTCTGCCAACCCAAATTCTTGGTGAAATCCAAGAATGATAAAATGATTTTAAAAAAGGAGGTTTCTTTCTTCTCTACTAACAGTTCAAAAAATAAAATATATGGAAAAGTTAGATAAAATGTATCTCTTCCTCTAAACCTCTTTGCACTAAGGCAAAGGATTGGAAGTCATTTTCTGCACTAAAACTTCCATCTACTTTATAAAATTATGCCTGTTGGAAAAGACACCATACAGGAAGAGCTTCTCCCAACAGAAAAAGATTGTTAAAGTAACTATGATCTCAGACCCTTACGTCCAGTCCTAGAAAAAAAAATCTCAATGCTTCACTACTAGCATGGTCCAAATGCATTCTGCAGTAGATGGAATGGTGTTTTTTAATCTCATTCTGCAGTGCAATCCTCACTGACTAGTAATCAAATATACAAACAAAATTGTTATCTTGCAGAAACTATTCCATTTCAATCCTAAATAAACTATATATTAACTAATAATTGAGACTCAAGATAATATAATTCATCAAAACAAATGAAAAATTTGCTTGGATTTCAGAGGAACATTTTTAAAGCAGAACATCCAGTGAAGATCTTACGGTAGGGGTGGGGGAATGACAAAGTGAACATACCGTATAAATTGATGTATCGGACACAACTTTCAACCACAAGTGGAATAGCCTGTCCTGAATCCTTTGAAATAAAATGAGATATTTTAAAACATGAGCATATTAATTTGATGAAATCCGTATTCTATGAAACAGTCAAGCAAAGGTTTTACAAAATGCCCCAGGATGAAAAAGGAGCACCATTAATCTCAGAGTTATCAAGAAATTCAGGTAACAGAGATGGTTTCCAAATAACATTTCAGATATCTAGCTTATTATCAACAATTGTGAGAAAAATCTTTTGGAAACATATTCATGTCAACCTGACTTTAACTAAAGCAGGTAATACAGCTGGACTGTAATTAAGACTTTACAGATATATAGCTACAAGCAAGACTATGCCTTCTGTAAAAATGTATGTAGGCAACCATTCTCCAAGCTATTATTGTTGTGCTGTCAAATTATCTCCAATTTACAGTGACCCTATAATCCATAAGGTCCTATAACTAACAGCCCTGATCAAGTTTTTCCTTCAAACAGGTGCCTCTCCACATGCTGGGGATACATTCCAACCTGCATCATTAGACAACAGACCCGCTGCCCAATTTTGCTGGGAGTGATGGAAGTGTGGGTCATGCACATCTGGGAAGCATCAGCTTGGATGAAGGTTGCACTAATGCAAATGAAGGCTTTCCACTTCAATAAAGATGTTTTGAAACACTAGCATAAGGCATGGTGGGAAAGTGATCTTTTGCATATGTTTTGGCTTTTGTATATACCAACACCTCATTTGAATTTTAAGGAGACTTGTGTATTTTTAGCATAGGATTAGACCTGCACCTAATCAAATCAGAAGCTTTTAGGTGCTGTTTGAGATGCAATATTTTTTTCCAGATTTGAGTCCTCTATTAAATACCTGATTTCTTGTTCGAGCATTCCTCCTTCCTCTGATAAGCAAATAAAGCAGCAAAGTAAGGAAAAAAGAAAAGGTTAAGCAAGAACAGATCAGTTAAAGTAAGTACAATCTCCAGAGGCCATGAAAGCTCAAATGCAATGGCAGCTTAGAAGGATCTAGCCCAACCTCCAACACTCCATATAACAATGGCTTAGTAGCTCTACAGCCTCAGTGACAAACCTTCAGAAGCTTTCATTCAGAAGATGTGTTTTCATTCCCATTCTCTATCATTCCAAAGTACTTATTGTCAGGTCTCCTAATTCACAGATGCCAGAAAACTTTTCTTACTGTTCCACAAGGGGGGAAAGGGAAGCCTGTCTCTTCTGAGATAATGGACGTACAGTGGTACCTCATACAACGAAAATAATCTGTTCCACAGGGTTCTTCGTTGTACAATTTTTTTTCATTATATGGCCATGCACGATGTGATGTGGGGAGCTTCTGGGCTTCTAAAGGAAGCTTCCCCCAGTTGCCCTGACCAGTGCTGTGCAATCACGTGATTGCCAGTTTGTGGTCAGAGTGGCTGGGAGAAGCTTCTCCCAGATGCCTCGACCACAAACCGGTGATTGCATGCGGGCGCCACCAGTTGGAGCTTCTGTAGGAAGTTGCTTCCAAAGCTCCAATCAGAAACACAGCAAAAAATGTCCCCACCCCACCCCTGCCAACGTAGAAAGCAGTGCTGGCTGGTCATGAAGCTGAAAAATGATACAATTAAAAAAAATCATTGTATGGGGCACAATTTTCCCCTGATTTCCTTTCGTTGTATGATTTTTTTCGCTGCATTTGTTTTATGGTGTTTTACTGTACTCTGAATTGTTGTTGCTATTTAATTGCCATGGTTTGTTTGTTGGTCGGCTTTTTGTTCTCCTATTTTATATATGTTTTATATGCTCATTTTTTTAGAATTGGGGTTAAAATGCATTTTATTTCACAGGTTTACTTGGATTATTTTTTCTAGTGCCAGTTTAAAAATATATTTTCATGGCTCCTTGAAAGTTTCTTAGATAAAAACCACAAAATATAATAGGGCAACACTCTCTATTGGGCTAGACATAAAATACAATAATAACACTTTTGGAAGGTGATAAAATGAAACAATGACATGGGCAGGCAGAGAAGATTTACCCTAGCATCAAAAGTTTAGCAAAGCAGGGAAGATTTTCCACAAGCAGCAGAGCTGAGAAGGCTTTGTCTTTTGCTGTTATGTACCTATAGGTATCTTGTGCAAAACCCATTCAAGAATACTTAGACACAGACTGAGGTACCCTTTCAGGTATTTGGATGCCAATCTATTTACAGCTTTAAAGATGAAAATTGTAATCCTGAACTAAAGATAGACACTCTCAGTATTAGTGTGATGTGATTCTATCTGTTACTACAGGGCTCCTTTAAGTGAGTAAAGCCAATTTATATTACATTTTCTTCTTTTCCTAATGATTCCATCTACTGACTCTATTAATAATCTGCATGAGCCCCACACTACCTTGAAGAACAATCCCGTGTACAAGGCATTACCAATAACCCAGCCAGGAATTTACCAAAGCATCTGCCATCGAGGTCATATTAGGAATGATCAATTCAGACAAACCAGACACAAACTGCTAAAATGCACTCTGGGCCACCAAGCCTGAACACTGACCACAATTTTATCTCTGTGTCAGATAACCTGCTCTTTCAAGGAGTGTGCAATTTTGTCTAGCAATGTTGTGGTACACAAAATCCCCAGATGTAAGAAGCGCCTATCCACAGGGTCTTCATTTTAAGAAGATTCATCCTTAGTTTAGTGACTTAGCCTGGTATTGAGTTCAGGCACTGGTTTGTCACCTCCACAGGTTCACCAGGTTCAGATGACAAGCAGAAAAAAAGCTGAGCATTATCAGCTTACAATGGCATTCTACTCCATATTGTCTGACTGCCTTACCCAATAGTTTCATATACTGTATGTGTTTAAAAACATAGGGGACTATGACAAAATCTTTCCATCAGATTTATGACTTATACTTAATGTGGCTCTACAATTTTAAAAAGAACTTGCCGTGGGTTTTAATTAACTAGCTCCTTAATTACATGGGCATATTAAAAAATAAACCAGATGTAGAAATGTAATCTAGTACTCTCCTATCACCACCAATCAGGAAAACTGTTACTTCCATAAGATCTTATCAATGACTGCAATTTTAGTTCTGTGAAACATTTTCCCTTTAAAATTCACTGTTACCAAATTGTTTTCATAATTGGAAAGGCTCTACAGTATGTTCTCTTTAGCTGGATTTCCAGTGGAACTATACTGAACAGGCTGGTTTTAATTAAAAGGAGAAAGAAGTTAGAGATAAAACAAATTCAGCAGTGGGACAAACAAGCAGAGCCAACAGATGGTACAGATGTGGGTTTTGAAAAGAAAGAAGATCCAAGGAGGCAGTATAATCAGAGAAAAAAAATAGAAATCTAGATTGAGACTATTTCCCACAGTAGCAAATATGGCAATACAAAATATTTGGAGGTCTGAAAATTCTGGGGCATTAAGTTAAAAGAACCCAGAGGTGCTTAAATGCCAATACTGCAAGAAATTGAAATCTAGCAATAGAATTTGAGTCCCTGGCAACAGCAGTATTTTTGTTCCTGCAGCCGTATGGAGAAAAATAGGCTGTTAAATTATATACTCTATGCTGTTTTGAATTAAAACTGAGTGCCAATTCTGTGGTCACAGAGTCCCCCCCCCCCGCCACCTTATTTACACAAAGATTTCACAACAGATTATACTTTGCTCCTATGTGGCCTCTCAAGAATTCATACCTACTTAACCAATGCACTAATTCAGACCTATCTTTAAGATGTATATTAGATCTTATAGTGACAATTGTCAACAGCAGAACAAAACTCTTCATATGTTTCTGCTGCTTACTATTCAAGCCAACTTAAACCTTTTTGTAAAAATAAAACTTAAAAATTAAACACACACCAAAGATTTAGTGAGGAGCAATGGGGCCCATTCCAGAAAAACAATTTACTCTTGTCCTAGAAAAAGATGAATGGAACCATCTAAATGTGTTACTCCTTCTAATAATCTATACCACTTTAAAAATTACAAATCTTTCCTACATTTATCTCTTTTCTTAAGATGTGCCTAAGGCATATGACTAAATGTTGAATAAAGAGGGACTGCATAATAGTATCCATTCCTCAGATCAATTAAAGACCCTGTTTTCACAGTTTTTACTACAATGAGACCTGTGGAACTCTTATAAAACACAAATCTTGTGCACGGAATAAGGAAGAAAAATCTACCAAATACACCTCATGAGATGACGCAGACACATGTACACACACTTTTCCACCTGATGATTTCATCCACAGCTATATTAGGAGCATGTAAATAAAAATATGCACGAGAAGGTACTACTACTACTAATCTCTCTGTTATTACTAAGCATAGATAAGCAAAATGCTTTTCTATTCAGTCTTTATACAATGTTGGCTCAGATTTTAATTATTTTTCCTCCCTTATATCTTCTGGGAATGGAAGGTAGGGGGTAAGAAACTAAGATGTTTTGAATATATTTTTCTGAAAAGACTGTAGGTAGTGGGATTCCTTTTGATCCAGCCTTATATTGCCTTTGTCTGTTTCAGCAGATACAACAGCTGAATTTTTTACCTGAACAGAAATTTCTAGGTCACAATAATCAATTCTCAAAGAGTCACCTCTTAGATCACAGCAATGTACTGTACTGGAAATGGGAATACCTTCTCAAAATAGGTCAGAAATTGCAGTGGGTACAGTACAAGGACACAAAATTCTGAAAAGAGACCAGGCATTTGGAACACTTCCAGAAACAACCTGCAGCCCCCAATTATGTGAAACCAGGTTGTATTTTCCTTCTATTGTGCCTGCACAAAAATCTTCTTTATACTGAACACCTCCACTGAAGGAAACAAGACAGCAACATCTAGGAAAGAGGCTTTCCCAAATAGTCATGTCCTGTTGTAGTCTGCAGCTCTTTATACTGTTTGTTTTTTTATATCCTGAGAACCCAAGTTTCAGATCCCATACCTATCCAATACGTAATCTATCCAATACATAGATAAATAAAATTCTATCCAATACATAGATAAATAAAATTCTATCCAATACATAGTTAAATAAAATTCAGGAATTCTAAAGAAAAGGGAAGGAAAGGAG
This sequence comes from Furcifer pardalis, assembly GCA_030440675.1. Taxonomy (NCBI): domain Eukaryota; kingdom Metazoa; phylum Chordata; class Lepidosauria; order Squamata; family Chamaeleonidae; genus Furcifer; species Furcifer pardalis. The sequence goes on along the minus strand of CP126893.1, from coordinate 130,530,400 downwards.
ACATATTTTCTCCACACTGGCAATACTTCCTATCCATCTGCCACCCTTGGGTCAATACCTCCTATCCTATTTGTGAGATAAATCCATGAATCTAAATTTTCATACTGCAAATAGCAGCTTGCCTTTCTTAAACTACAAAGAGCCATATCAGTATGAGCATCGCAGACTTCTAAGTATTTTTGTTTTATCTCATAGTCACTTTAACAGAAAATCCCTTTCAATGGGTGACAGACATGCTACATTTAAATTCCAACATGTGCATACAAAATAGCACCTAATAATACCATGGTATTCCTCTCTGTAATGATAAGATATGGCAGTCACAATTAGCATGCTGATAAGCATAAATGTGTATCAATGCTTCCATGCTGATCCACAAGGGCCATTACTATTATCTCATTCCTCCCAGTTGGGATGGCCAGCAGTAAGACACACTGAGAGTGGATACACTGAGAGTGGATAAAACACACATGCCTCATCATTGAAACTCCCTCCACACACAGTCACTGAGGCAGAGGGCATACAAAGCCACTTTAATGGTGTGTGATGAGCAGCACATGGGAAAGGCTAGATCCAAGAAAAAGAAAGAGGGCAGCGGTTTGAAAAGGAAAAATGCTACCATTACACCCACAGTGTTCACAGACTCTTACTGTCAGACAGCAAGTACCTTAATGAACGTTTCCATATTGCCGTTAAAGAGTTTATGATTATAGACTGAGAGAGGCCTAGGTCTCCTCATTTTCTGTGGTTTAGGGGGAAGAGATGGGGGCCTGGGAAAAATGGAACAAAAAAGACCAACAAAACATCAATGTGAATACAATGGCAGGGAAAAGATCTCAAAGATCAAATAAATAAATAAATAAATATTTGTTGTTGTTTTTTAAATGTGGGAAGGGGAGCCACTGTGGGGGGAAACACACAGGCTCGAATAATTCTGTAGGACTATTACAACCTTTATATCTATCTCAAAAGAGATTTTAAAAACAAATGATGTGAGAAATATAGGATAAACATTCATGTTGAATCTTTAAAGTTACAGTGCTCCCAACTGAGAAAGATGGAGGTTTGTCTATTGTTTTATTACAGACATCAGAGGATTTGTTTTTAAAATATACCCCACTCTGAGAAGAATAAATAACATATTGGTTGCAATCCTTTTGGCATAAATTTATACCATGGAAGCCAAATGACCTCATCATTGGGTGACAGATATCTAATTTAATTTTAATCTTAGACACACCTCCTTTCAGTATATGAGACTCCCTAGATATGTGTTTTCCATTTGGGAAGCCTCTGGGAGCCTCAGGATGGGGGAAAGAAGTCTTTAATATTGCAGAAGCACTCTTGAATCACTACCAGAAGTCCCAATCCAGAGTGAGGCCAATGGAAGAAGTTTTCTAATATTAAAGACTTCTTCCCCGATCCCAAGGCTCTCAACAGATTCCCAAGGGGGAAAGGGAACCCTAGGGAACCTCAGAACCTGAAAGAGTAGGATAGGAAGCTTTAAACATGGTAAAATTAAAAATATCCACCACTTATGATTATGTTATCTGGCTTGCAGAGTGCAAATTTATGCCAGCAGGATTTCAGCTGCTGATTAAGTGACAAGTTATACATTTAAATGTCACAAAAATAATCAGGAATATTGTTAGGCACGAATAGATCTGTTCTCCTCTGAAAACATTTGCTGGAATCAAGGGTCCCACATTATAATGCTTCCAGTTTTTAACTCTTCAGCAGTACAGTACCTCTGTCTGATGCTCATCCATTGTTATGCTAGACCACAAAGGTCATTGCACCCTAAGAGCCCTACAGGCATTTCTGGATATATTTAGACTAGCAAAATATACTGAAATTCATTTTGAGTCAGTGAAAAGAAGCTATTTTTATACAACTTATGCTGTATAAAAATGATCTGCACCTCAATATTTGCATATTCTTTGCTAGGAAGAAAAGAGATGGGTTTTTTAAAGAAACCATTTACCTCAAGAATTTACAAAATCAACTCCTTTTCTTTGTTAATATAGCACTTAAATAAACAATGAAATCTCTCTCCCTCACACTCACTCACTCACTCTCTCTCTCTCTCTCTCTCTCTCTCTCTCTCTCTCTCTCTCTCTCTCTCACACACACACACACACACACACACACACACACACACACACACGGTTTAGAAGTGACAGAGAAAGCTAGCATCCACCAACTCTATCTTCTTTCTCAACCGAAAGCATGCAGAGGTTTACATTAATTTACAAACTGGGCCAGATCAACTGACTTTTATCATGCAAAGCCTTGAACAATGCATATTAAAGAAAATGACAGAAGAAAAATGGCATAAATTGTTCAAGTGGAATGAATTCCAGATGCCAAAAGCTTGTTCTTTTACATAAATAAAGAAAAATCTGTCCTCCCAAGTACCTGCAACCACTTGAAACTCCTCCCAGGTACCTGAAACTACTAACAGGTCATAACTACAGCAGAAACTGGCCTTCAGCTAGCATAGTAGCTTTGTTAGAAACAACTTCGGAAGGCCTAATTGTTGAGACATCCCTGAGACCTGATCATAAACTTGTAACAACTAATGTTGTCTAAAATTTATGTTCTTCTCCTTACCACTTTAATAACAATGAAGCCAGAAGGGTTCACAAGTTTTTGTCCCTTGTCCCTGCAGGGCTATGATGATGCTTCAGGGAGGTAGGGTGGGAACAGTGATCTGGCTAGAAAAGTTATAGGAGAAAGCCAGCAGTTCTTTTGGGATCCTGGCTCATAATAAGGACCTGTCTGAACAGGCTTAACAGCTGCAGATTCTCTTCAGGGATTCTGAGAACACAATGGATGCCTCAAACAATTCTCAGCTGACTCATGTAAATGCACAACTGCTAGATTTCTTTGCAAACAAATAGGGCAATTAAGTCAGTATAAAACTGCTCAAAGTTTGAAGATTAGATAGGGAAGAAATTATTGCATCAGTAGCATGAAGTGGGATGTAACTGTATTGACAGGAAGAGGCTGGAGACCTTAATGTGGGGCAAAAAAAAAGGTAATATAGAGATTCTGTGCTTTGAGTTTTCTTCTGGAGTGTAGGGCGCACACATATTTTCTTTACTAAGCCCTCAGGGAGGGTATGTGTTCACTTTACAAAAGGCCAGCCTTGCTTTATAAAACAAGCATTCTTCTTTACCCATATTTTGTCCAATAAAAGTTTTCTCCTCCTCTGGGGCTTTTCTCCTGCTTCCATCTCACTCATTCAGTTCTTTCACCAGTAGGTTTCAAGACTCCATTCAATGACTACTAAGTTACCTTTTCACCATCTAACTGAATCAGGTTTTGTTCTCTTTCCAACTTCTGCCATCACTTTCTTTTGTCAGTCTCCTGGACTCTAGTTAACTCCCTCCTATTCCTCCAAATATTTCCAGTTCCCTCCCTTATTCTCTCCTTCCTCTAAGAATCTAATTTAATTTATTTCAGACTTTTTATTTCTTCCTCTACCCAAAAGTTTATACAATACCATCTAAGCCTGTAGAAGAGTCCCATATAACTGAAAAGCTCACCATGTTTCTAGGATGTAGAAACCCAACAAAAATATTACTTTACTCAGAATTTTGTTTCAACTCATAGATTATGAGCTATTTTCCCCTGTAGGAAATCCAATATTTACTTTTATTCCTGCTAATCCTCTTTTCAACTTTTTATTAAGAAAGAAAGAATAATCTAACAGGCACCATGGATTTTAAAAAGTATTAGGAGGCTAATTATAGGTACATATGAGTCAACTAACTCTCAATATTCCATCCATGAATGAATTTAGAGAATAAGGTAGTTTGGTTAAGAAGGCTGATCTGTGTCACAAGTAGCTGAACAAACTCTGGACCATCCACAGAGGGACTACGTTATGCATTGTGCTGATAGAACACTTTTTATGATTTAAGGCAGGGGTTCCCAACCTATGGCCCATGGGCCTGACCCGGCCCACAGCACAATTCTATATGGCCTGTACCACCTCCGCCGCACTCATAAGTGGAAGAGGGCACATTTACATCAGCCGCATAAACACACCCATGACTGTTGTAAACGCGGAAGTGACGGCATTTACGACAGCCGTAAATGCAACACCTTCTGCTTCCAGGGAGGCGTGGTCCAGTCCATTCAGCTGTCCGGGAGCCAAGGTCAGGCCCACGGCGTAAAAAGGTTGAGAACACCTGGTTTAAGGGGTCAGTCAGCTGAAAACTACACTGCAGCCAAACAAACAAACAAAAAACCCGCCCTGTTTGGGATCTTTCTAATTAATCTCTTTAGGCAATGTAGACATGAACAGGTCTCTGATATGGGATGATGCCATCCAAGATCTTTTTCTGCAGCTCATGCTTGGAGCATTTTCACCATACTGATATGGCAGTCATAGACATCGATCTGCTTGCACAGCAGATGTACATTCAAATACAGACCAGTATCTTTGGCAGAAGTATGCCAAAAGAAAACATGGTGTCTGCTTACCTGGTTGTTCCACATTCAGCTCTTTCACCTGGTGAGAGGGGGGGAAAGGGCACACATCACTTTCATTTCCTTTACATATAAACATTGCCACAATTTAAAAGAAATAGTTTTAAATTTTTGATGGGAATAAACTGAATGCAGCAAACTAGAAGCTAAGTGGATCTGTAGATGAGAAATATGTTTTAATATTTCCTCCCACAGGGAAAACTAAATTACAGTAATACCTCGGATAACATTTACCTCGGATAACGCTAAAATCACATGTTAAGTAATCTGGGGAGGAGAATTGGATCAAATAACGTTAAGGTCCTATGGGATGGATCAGATAACAACCGCTAAAGCCTGTGCGGTTATAATGTATCTCTATAGAGCTTTAACGTTATCCAATCCATCCCATAGGATTTCAGCATGCATCGGATAACACTAAAAATTGGATAACACCAAGACTTGTGGAACCAAGTCTTAGCATTATCCGAGGTATTACTGTATACAGCTTAACTGACAAAATTTATGTTTGCAAGTAACAAACCATATTTCCTTAGCTGACATGAGGACTTCACCACTCATCTTCTCTGCCCAAATCAGTCTTTTTAGGAAGATGTCTGCAAGTACGGAATGCAGTGGCTCAAGTGGTTAAGTTTGATACCCGAGTCCTGCATGACAGAATGAGCTCCCATTTCTGTCCCAGCTCCTGCTAACCTAGCAGTTCAAAAGCAAGAAATTGCAAGTAGATAAATAAGTACCACTTCAGCAGGAAGGCAAACAGTGCTCTGTGCACTGCATTGTCTAGGCATGCCTGCCACATGTCCACAAAAACATCTGCAGATGCAGACAGAGCTGGCTCTTCAACTATAAACAGAGATGAGCACTGAACCCTAGAGTCGGATATGACTGGCTTTTGAGCAAAGGTGACCTTTACCTGCAGGTACAATAGTTTCTTTTTCATAATGTTGGTCAGCTCCAACATTTTCTACTACGTATTTTTAGCAATGCTCATATCATCATGATCAGGGATGGGAGATTTACACTCTTTCCTCCTTAACAGAACCAGGAGAGAAAGATAGCTACTCACAACTACAAGTAATATGGAAATGTTCCCTTAGTCTTTAGTGGGGATTCCTCTCCCTATTAAATGCAGTTGTGCACATTACTTTTCCGTAGAAAAGGAGTAAATGCCACCTCCCCTCTCCTACCCAAACGAGCACCAGTGAAACTAGAGAAATCAAAAGGCAAATCTCCATGTTTTTTTTATTAAAGTGAAACATGTAGAATAATTGCAGGATAAGACAGTTCCTGGAAAGGAAGAGACTGGCTTCTCCAGAATTGTGCTCTAACATGACTCTCCCAAATATGATGGAATGCTTTCAGCTACAAATGTTGAGGACTGTACTCTGATACGGGGGAAAAAAACAAGTGTTTTTTTTTTAACAAAGCTCTCTCCATAAAGATCCCGTCAGAGTTCTCTTCGCAAATAAGGAAGAACAGAGTCAACCTCCCTCGATAAAGACTTCATTCACTATGAATGTCTTTTTTAAAATAAAGAAATGATCTTCCAGTTCAGATATGCCACTCTAGTCTTATTTATTACTTTCTCGTTGTACCTCTTCCATTTTATATACTTACATTTGAGGGGGAAAGCAATTATGAAAACACAGGAAAGCATTCTCTGTAATCTCAGAAAAGAGGGAAATCATCAAAAATGGCGCAGTACATGTTCCTTTTTTGGACTGTAACTCCTAGAGTTCCCCCAGGCAACATAGTTAGTTGACAGGTTTACAGAGATATTTAGGGAATTGTAGTAACTTTTCCTGGCTATAGATTAATCCAGCCATGAAATATATCATGTGAAGCTGTTGGCAGCTTCCTTTAACAATTTTAAAGCAAAACCTAAGCATCTGTAAGGAATGGCTACTGTCACAGTGCCAGAAGACACTCAAATACCCAGACATTCATCCTTTCATGACATGACTCATGGCTATGAAACCAAAGACTTCCAGATCATATAACAAGAAAAAGCACTTAATAAGAGAATTCCAAAACTGATTGAGATGAAACCATGTAAACACACTGCCATCTCCACTGAACTAATGGGCACACTGAAGAAAGTCAAAATACAAAGAAAAACAACTTGAAAGCCTTCCTATAACCTTGCATGCAAATATGTCACATTCTCTGTTTAATATCTCCAGAGCAACTGGAATACCCAGACTGGGCTAGTCAACGAATCAAGGCAGCACTGATAATATGGCAAAGAAGCTGGGTCAGATTATTAGGAAAAATTAAATCAAGGTTAGATTAGGAAAATTCATAAAGGAAAAAAAGAAGGAGGAGCTATAAAAGCAGTTGGCTAGACTTGAAGAGGGTATAGTGATAATGCTTGAGGGTGGAGATAGAAATCACAGTGAAAGATCAGCTTCAGGGACAGAAACCTGAATTCTGTATAAGGACAGGTTTCACTTACCAGTAACTGTCGTTCTCCGAGTATGTTGTTTGGGGATTCACACTGATGGGTTCTGCGCCTGCGCTGAATCCTGAGCGGAGCTGGAAAGCTGATTGGATAAAGAGTTTTGAATGTGGGACCGCCCACCATGCCCAACCCCTTTAGGCGCCATTTCGCGCTTTCCCCTCAGTTTGATATTAAAGCTGCCCGCTAAGCATAAGGCCATCTCAGGCCGGCAGCCCTGAGGGGAGGCAGGGTTGGGTTGTGTGAATCCCCAAACAACATACTCGGAGAACGACAGTTACTGGTAAGTGAAACCTGTCCTTCTCCTTCGTGTTGTTTGGGGATGCACACTGATGGGTGACTAGCAAGCTCACTTACTTGGATGGTGGGCAGCCGGCGTCCTGAGATGTAGGAGAGCGCGATGGCATCATGGATGGGCGGTCATCAGCGAAGAGGATCGGAGACCAGCCGTCAGGATGGATCTGCCCCGTCTGACATCGGAAGCAGACCTTGTGTCAACCCGGTAGTGGGTGATGAAGGTGGAGGACCTGGACCAGGTAGCGGCCTTGCAGATGTCCTCCATCGGGATGCCTTCGAGGAACGCAGTGGAGGAAGCCAATGTCCTGGTGGAGTGAGCCCGGACATGAGGCGGGGGTGGCAGAGATGACATCTAATAGGCCAAGTAGATGGTGCTTGAGATCCATTTGGAAAGTCTCTGGGCAGACAGAGAGTGTCCCTTGGACCTGCCACCATAGGCCACAAACAGTTGCTTGGCTCTCCTGAAGGACGCAGTCCTTTGTGTGTAAAACAGCAAGGCCCTCCTGACATCCAGCGAATGCCACACTCTCTCTTGTGCAGACGAAGGATTCAGGAAGAATGCTGGAAGCGTGATGGACTGGGACAGGTGGAATTCAGTCAGGACTTTGGGCAGAAAGGCCAGGTCCGGGTGCAATACTACCCTATCGGGGTAGAACTTGAGAAAAGGAGGGTCAGACCGCAGGGCTGCCAGTTCTCCTGCCCTCTGGGCAGAGGTGATGGCTACGAGAAAGGCAGTTTTGTAAGAAACAAACTTAATGTCCACTGTAGCCATGGGCTCAAAGGGCGCCTTCGTGAGCGCGGTGAGCACAGCAGTGGGGGACCACTGAGGAGGTGGTATCTTCACTGGAGGGCAGGCATTACGCAATCCCTGGAGGAATCTTTTAACAGTCTTGTCTCTGAAAGCGGAGGACAATACTGATGAAGGTGGGGCCTTGGCTACCACCGCAGCCAAGTGGACCTTTAAGGATGAGTGTGCAGATCCTGACTCAGCCAGATGCAGGAGGTAGGACATGACGTCCTGCAGGGATGCCGAGTCCACGGTGCGGTCACTGGATGCTAGAAAGTCTATGAAGCGACGGTACTTGGCATCATAGGACTTTCGCGTGGAAGGTTTCCTTGAAAGTTCAAGGATCCGTGTTATGTCGGGCGGATAAGCCAGGCCGTCAGGTGTAGGCTCGGCAGATCCGAGTGGAGGATCCGACCGTCCTCCATGCGGAGGAGGTTCGGATCGGTGGGTAGGCGGAATCGGTCGCAAGCCAGGGTTTGGAGTAGCGGGAACCACGGCTGGCGCGGCCAGGACGGGGCGATCAGGATCGCCCAGGCGTTCTCCGCACGGATCCGTACCAGGACCCGTTGGATGAGAGGGATCGGAGGGAAAATGTACAGCAGTTCCTGGTGCCACGGCACCATGAAGGCATCGCCCTCCGATCCGTGGCCGATCCCCGCCCGGGAGCAGTAACGGCGGCACTTGGTGTTGATCTGTGTCGCGAACACATCTAGGCTCGGTGTGCCCCACCGTCGGCACAGGCGGTCGAACACCGATCCGTCCAGTTCCCATTCGTGCATCGCTGTCCCTTTGCGGCTCAGGGAGTCCGCCTCTAAGTTCAGCGTGCCCTGGATGTGGACACCGATGGGGAACACATGTACCTTCAGGCACCACTCCCAGATCTGGACCGTCAGGTGAAGGAGGGAGAGGGACTTGGTCCCTCCTTGCCGGTTGAGGTAGGCTAGGGTCGTGGTGTTGTCCGAAGCGATCTGCACCACGCGGCCTGCTAGGAACAGTCTGAAGGACCTCATCGCCTTCCATACCGCTAACAGCTCGAGGAAGTTGATGTGGCGGTCGGCTTCCGTGGGCGTCCAGATGCCGTGGACCCGTAGCCCGAGGCAGCATGCACCCCATCCGTGTGTGCTCGCGTCGGTGGTGACCTGGACGGATGGCGCGGAGAGGGTGAAGAGCTTCCCGGCGGTCACATTGCGGTCCGTTGTCCACCAGTTCAGCTGGTCCCGGAGTTCGGGGGTCGGTGTGAGCCACTTCCCGAGGTTGTCGTGGGTGCTGTCGAAGGAGGCTAGGAGCCACGACTGGAGCGACCGCATTTTGAGCTTGGCGTGCGAGATCACTGCTGTGGTCGACGCCATGAGTCCTAGTAAGCGGAGAGCGTCCCTGGCACGGACGCGACGACTGCCTTGGATCCGAGCCACTACCGTGCGGATGTCGAGCAGACGTTTGGGGGGAGCGTAGGCTCTCAGAGCCAGAGAGTCCAATACGGCTCCGATGTAGTCTATTCGTTGAGTGGGGGTCAACTGAGACTTCTTGTAGTTGACCCGTAGACCGAGACTCTGCATAAGGGCCAGGCAATGAGCAACATCGTCCTTGGCTTTCTGTTGGGTTGGGGAGCAGACCAACCAGTCGTCTATGTACGGGAACACTTGGACGCCTTGCAGCCGAAGATGAGCAGCCACCGGCGCCATGTACTTCGTGAATACCCTCGGAGCGGTGGAGAGGCCGAAGGGTAGGCAGGTGTACTGGTAGACGTCGCCGCCGATCTGGAACCGTAGGAATCGGCGGTGTTCCCTTCTGATGGATACGTGGAAGTAGGCATCCTTCAGGTCGATGACGGTGAACCAGTCCCCGTGGTTGATCAGTGGGAGGATGGAATGAAGAGTCACCATCCGGAACTTTCTCGCGTCGATGTGCTTGTTGAGGAGACGGAGGTCCAGGATTGGACGTGTCCCCCTGTCTTTTTTGTCCACGAGGAAGTAGCGGGAGAAGAACCCTTCGTGAGACTCCGACGCTGCAACCGGTTCTATGGCGCCCTTCTCTAGGAGAGCTGATAGTTCTTCCTGGAGCGGTGGGGACGGATCGGTGACGCGGACCCGTCCGACAGTAGGGCATTTCCTGAACTCGATCGCGTAGCCAGAGTCTAAGATGGTTAAAACCCATCGGTCTGTGGTGATGGCAGACCAGGCCGATAGGTAGTTGGCGAGGGGACGGTAGGGTAGAGTCTCGGTCACGGAAGAGTCAAACACGTTGTTTGCCCTTCCGTTCCGTGCGTTTACCAGTCTGGTGACGCTGCTGGTAGCGTGGACGGCTGGGTTGTGGTCGTGGCCGGTAGGGCTGGTACCGGGAGTAGTCGCCTTGTCTCTGCGGTGGGCGAGGTTGGTAGGACGGACCCGCCTGGGACGTCGACGGTTGGTCCTGCTGGTAACGGTTGGACCCACGGCGTGGAGGGCGGAGCTGTTTGATGGTGGCGTAGTCCCCCTTCAGCTCTCCCAAGGAGGTGTCGGTCTCCTTGGCGAAGAGGCCCTCACCGTCGAAGGGGAGCTCTTCCACCAGCCGCTTGACGTCGTCTTGCAGGTCAGCGGAGCGGAGCCAGGCGTGGTGACGAAGCTGGATGGCAGAGGCCAGATTCTTCGCCTCCGACTCCGTGACGTGGCTGCCCGTACGGATCTGCTGGAGAGCGAGTTGGTTTCCCTCCATGCAGACCCGCTCGAAGTCCGCCCGCTTGTCCGGTGGTAGCAGTGACTTGAAGGACTCCGCCTGTTCCTACAGTCGGCACTGGTAGCCCCCCATGGCCGTCGCGTAGTTGGACGCACGGAAGGACAAGGAGGCGTTGGCGTAGACCCTCCTGCCCAGTGCGTCCAGTTTCTTCCCTTCTTGGGTCGACGGAACGGGGGTGCTACTAATCGGTGTCCGGTGTTGGGAGCCTTTCACCACTCGGGAGTTCGGCGCCGGGTGGACGTGCAAAAAGTTGGAGTCCTCCAGTAGTCTGTACATGGAGTCCACCCTGTTGGACACCGAATGGGAAGAGACGGGTCTCTTCCAGATCTCCTTGGCCGCCTTGGCGATCTTCGGGAGTAGCCCCAGACGGACGGGGACTAGCTCCTTCCGGTCGGCCATTCCGCAGACGACATCTTCGCATTCGTCCAGGGGAGCCTCCGCCCGGATCCCCAGCGTGGATCCAAGGCGGGTGATGAGGGCCGTGTATGTTTTCTGGTCCTCCGGTTGGGACCCATGGACGGAGCCAATGTTATCGTCCGGGGACTTGTCAACCGCAACCGGTGGTGGCCAATCCTCCTCCTCCTGGTCCAACGAGTCGTCGGAGCCTCCTGACCGCTCCGAGACGCTGGGCGGTGGCAGGTAGGCCTCGGGGTCCGAGTCCGACCAGTACGGCCTGGCGGATCTCGGATCGCTCCCCGGCAAAGGCAGCTGGTACGGAGGGAGAGAGGCCTCCGACCGCGCCTGTTCCACTCGTTGCCTCTTCGGTGCCGGACCCTCATCACGGAGCGGTGGTGCCTCCGTGGCTGGTTCGGGAGGCAGAGGGTGCTCCACGAACTCGGATGGTCTCGGTCGAGGGCCTTGGAGCTCGGCATGCAGCTTCCGCACCATCGCCTCGATAAACGGGGTGATGAGGCTCAACTGGGGTGGCGCTTCGGAAGCCAGACCAGGAGCCACGGAATGGTCGCGAAGAGAGGTAGATCGTCGCGGCGGTGGAGGTGGAAGGGCCTCTGGCGACGGCGGAGGGCTGGGGGCCCTATCCGGTGTAGTTTCCCGGACATCGACCGGCATCCTGCCCGGCGTAGGTGGGGCTGCAACCGGGGCGGATGCTAGGGAGCGTGGCGGCGAGGGGTGAGCCGGTCCCGGGGTCGGCGGGAGAGAAGACGTAGAGCTGCGGCGCTTCTTCTTCTCTTTCTTATCTTTTTTCTTCTTGTCCTGCTCCTTCTTCCGTCTAAACAGTTCGGAGGCCGACGGCCGTGAAGAAGGAGCAGAAGTCGAAGGAGCAGACGTTGAGGCAGCGGCCTGCTCTGGAGCTGGGGGAGGCGGTGGTGCGAGTGCGGCCTCCATGAGGTAGGCTTGGAGGCGGTACTGGCGGTTCTTGATAGCGGCCTTCGAGAAGCCTCTACACACCTCGCAGGTCTGGACCTGGTGGCTCTCCCCGAGGCAGCGGAGGCAGCGCACGTGTCCGTCCGAACTAGGGAACCTTCTCTTGCAGGACGGACACTGCTTGAACGCTGCCGCTGAGGCCATCCACCGAGGTAGATGGCCGAAGAGAAAAAATTATCCCGGCCGGGAGGGCCCCGGCACGAGATTGCAGGAAAGAACGGTTTCCTTCTTGGTTTTTTTTTTTTTTTTTTAACCGGCGGCTGAGGGCGAGCCCCAGCCACACGAGGACCAAGGGATCAAGTCCCCTGGTCCGAGAAAAATTGTGGGGTAGAAAAAATGGAAGATTCTGAGACAATCTCAGTAAAGTACTCACAGCTTTTTTTCCAGGCTCCTGCTTGCGCAGCGGAAAAAAGCAAACTGAGGGGAAAGCGCGAAATGGCGCCTAAAGGGGTTGGGCATGGTGGGCGGTCCCACATTCAAAACTCTTTATCCAATCAGCTTTCCAGCTCCGCTCAGGATTCAGCGCAGGCGCAGAACCCATCAGTGTGCATCCCCAAACAACACGAAGGAGAAAAATAATTTCATGTCACAGATTACTCTGGGTTGAAAGGATTTTTGCTGGAGAAACTCCACTCAAGGCACTCCTGAATGAGGCTCCTTTCATGTCCCCAAGTGCAGCTCTCGGGTATCAAAACCCGACCTTCCAGTCTCCAGCTCAGTGTCTTATCTACTAACTAAGCCAATGGAGGAGCTGCTGGATTCTGTATGAAAAGGAAGAAATAACCCATGAAGGCAGGGAGAGAGAGAATGTTTGGGCAGGGAGAGAGAGAATGTTTCTGTACAACAGAGAGAGAGAGTAGTTAAGATGAGAGGCGGCAGTAAAAAAAAACTAATCCAGGTTCTGATTATCTGAGCCAGCTGCATACATGCTGTTCTTGATAAATAAGAATGCAGCAAGACACAAAACAAGCCACAGTACTTGTAGCCTTAGCTGGTACACTTTCCTTCTTAGGACTACTATAGAATTTTTTGTCAAGCAGGTAGAAACTGACAAAGCATCTAACTCATCATGTGTTGATTGATGGTATTGTCTTAGCACTGTTGTTATCTCACAGATTCGTTGCCTGAACTACAGGAAGAGCACAGATGGGTCAGGTTACATCCAACTGATAGCTCCACCTCTTTTCATAAGTCAAAACCTCTGAATTGCAAAACAGTTTTTCTTAGATCTCCCTGGAAGTATGCAGTGATTGATTATGCCCAACAAGACACTACTGTGAAACATAGGCCTGACCATATGAGCAGATACAAGATTGAAGTTACTGTTCCAGTAAGATTGCATGTGCTAACCCATTCTGTGGCAGAAAGTCACATTTCTTAAGCAAACAGAAAATAATAACAAGCTCTCCCAGGTGCTACATTTGTTTTTCTAAAATAAAGTTCAGTTTACAGAAAAGGGAGAAATACTGGTCCTTATAATGGCTCAAGTTTATAATCATTTAAATGTGGAAAGGCAAAAGTCTACAGGTTTTAAAATTTAATTAAAATGTATATGTTAAATCTGTGTTGCAAGCCCTTCTGATTTTAAAATGAAGGGAGTGGATTCTAAATTTTAAGGAATTCACTGTCTTGAAGGACATAAGAATAAAATCAGGCAACAAATCACAATAAAGTTTGTTAACTTGGGACCTCTGAATAAGAAATAGCCTCTTATTTTCAGAGTACTTTATTCTCAATCAGTTGTGTCAACAGGTCAGGTTTATCAAGTGTACAATATGTGGCAAGCATTAGAAATGTCATGCATCACATGGCTAAGCCAATGGAAACAGGAGGATTACAAATGCTACATCTCAAACCCTCCAGACCCCCCCCCCCACCAAACCCAATATTAATAGTTCATAGAATCAAAGGATAACTGAACTGGATAAAGTCTATGAAGTCCACCCTCTGTTCAATGTAGGAATCCAAATCAAAGAAGGTCTGACAGATGCAGCCCAATTTTCTCTTCTTTGCCTCCAGCACTGGAACAAGATAATTGGTTCCATTGTTGTACTGCTTTAACAGTTAAGTTTTTCCTAATATTCAGCCTGTATCTGGCTTCCTATAACTTGAGCCCATTATTATGTACCCTGCACACTGGGATGATCAAGAACAGATCCTGCCCTTCCTCTAGATGACTATACTTCAAGTACAGTATTTGAAAAGTGCTATGATATCTTCCCTCAGCCTTCTTCCCTCAAGGCTAAACATGTCCAGTTCAGTCTTTCCTCATATGGCTTGGTTTCCAGTCTCCTGATCATCCATGTTGCCCTCCTCTGACCATTGGCTCATATTTAGCTTGTGGTCTACAGTTCTGACTTGTTGGGCTACTGAGCCAAAAAAAAAAAAACCCATCTCATAACTGTATTGGGGGGAGGGGGTGTTATTAGTGGTAGAACTTTGCACTTATCCCTATTAAATTTATTCTCTTGTTTTCAGTCCTATCAATATATTTTTTTAATTTTGTTCCACCCAATTTTGTGTTATACATAAATTTGATATTCTTTGTACTTCATCATCCAAGTCATTAATGAAAATGTTGAAAGCATCAAGCTCAGGACTGAACCTACTGATTCCCCACTTGTTACCCCCTCCCAGTTTGAGGAACCACTGATAAGCACTCTCTAAATACGATTCTGTGACCAACTGTGTATTCACCTGACACTTTTGCTATCCATCTCACCTAGTTAGCTTGCTAATCTGAATATCAATGGGCACTTTGCTAAAACCTTAACTGAAGTCAAGATATATTATGTCTACAGAATTCCCACCATCTAGTAAGGAGGGTACATGCTCAAAAAATGAGATAAGATTAGTCTCACAGGATTTGTTCTTGGCTTCAACAGGTCAAATTTACCAGAATGCGGCTCATCAGCCATAGCACTGTTCCCAAGCAGAGCAATATTTGGCTGGAGATGGCACCTTGGATTAAACATGGAGGTATATGTCACATTGCTGAGATGGGGGGGAGTATGCACATACTCCAACAGATCTCCACACTTTTTTATGGCACCAGTTCAAGCAGAGAAGACTGCCAGACATTTTTCTTTTCCAAGTAGCAGGAAATGGCTTGCTCACAACCTAGGGACTAGAACCATCTTTTCCTGTCAAGGCAATCTGGGAACTGAGCCATAGCTGTTACTCCACCATTAAGGTTACATGGCTGAACCTCTTTAGAGAGAATTATGTTATGATGCTAGGGATCCATGGAAAATGGACTGTGCAAGGCAGGAAGTGGCCAAAACAACCAGCCAGATGGTGGTTGATGACAGAATGGCTCAAGAACCCAAATACTGCAGTTCATTTAACTGGACATAGCTATTCCAGTGAGATGGATCCACTTATCACACTGGAGATATGAGATATGGTTAAGGTATGTCATCATGGTCATAGAATATTCAGCAGCTGCTGAAGAGGTCAGTGGTTAGCATCAAGTGGCTGGTGAGTCTTTCAATGAAATGGATCCAATTCACCAAAGCTGGGCCAGAGTCTGCTGCTGTAGCCAATAAAGCCATAGCCTTTTCCCCCTCTAAAATTGTGTGTGTTGTCATCTTTGAATTCAAAACTGAATATCTCAAATCACTAGTAGATGAAAATTTAGAGCCTCCCTTAACCTTGTTATTCTCTGATGACCAAGTTCAAAGGAGGTAGCAGTAGCATTTAGCATAGGTTTGTCAAAACTGGTCATGGAGATGGGATCGGCTCCCAGGTTGCCACTGAAAGAAAGTGGCATGCTTGTTCCTACTCTTAACTCTGTCATTTTGGTGGCATCAATTCTTGTGTTCTTCTGAAATATCTTTTGGAAATCATTAGGGTGTGGCTCTTAAAAAAAACCCTACCATTTTTAACTTATTCACTTCAAGGTCAAAGTATAATTGTGCAATCTGGGGCACACACAAGAATGGACAAATGTGAGGACTTTCTCAATGGTGGCATCTTTACCAACAATGCTAAGCAACCCTGCTTAGATTTTCATTGCTCAGAATTAATTTTAGGCTCTCCAAGTAGAGAACTGCCGAAGGAAGCAAAGACTTCACAAGCTAATCTGCAGAAACTGCTGAGTGTTCCACCTCAAAAGACACTTGAATGCTGTGATAATGCCTGATGAAGCCTTCCCTCAACCTCACACCTCTCTTGTGGGAAGGATGGCAACTACAGTGAAGCAAATGAGGTTTCCTAGCAATTGCATCTAAACAGAGAACAACAAAGGGCTATACATTTTAGCAGAAATAGTTCCCAAAACATTTTGCTCTGAATAAAGTCACAAGATTTCCCCTTAAATGTAACTTGTCAGTTGCAAACAACACAGCACTTCTTCAACCAGACATCTGTCAAGGAGAATGAAAAGAAAAATCACCTCTTTACAAGTTACAGGTTGATTTCAATGCACTTAAATGATTGTAAGTGACCAATTGTAACTTTGGGGGGGGGGGAATTGCGAACCCCGAATTAGTTTGTTAAGTGAGTTTTTGGTTGGTTTTAAATGTTAAGTGAAGCGACCATTCAGAGAAAATTCTGCTCTTTAAGTGAGTTAGTCTCTAAGCGAGGTGTTCTTTATGCAAGGTTTGACTGTACTGCACAAACTTGAATGTTTAAATGTCTTACCCTTTTTAATACCAATCATTTAACTTATTTGTTTTTGAGAAAAGTCTTTATAAGGCCTACTGCTTCAGATGACAACTTTCAGACAACAATATATAACTCCTGCAGTTGATATACTGTACTTGGCTTTTGGTTCTAAACACAAGTACTTAAAAGATTCTGTGAAGACACATCTCATTGCATTCCCTTTTACAGTCACTTGACTGTATGGACAAATTCGAAAGATCTTTACAAAGATCTTTTATTTACCAAACGGAATGGAAAATAGCTAGTAAGAACACAGCAACCACAGTAGAAAGGAACATGTCCACAGGGCAAAAGATTTTCATTTCTCTTTTTCACTAAACAAAGAGCAGCCACTTACATTCCCTTGGCAGACAAAACAAGAATGATGTGGATCATCCCCAACCCTGGGATGCCTGCCTTATGCCTCCAGGAAGCAAATCAATGTGGCGAGGCATTCAAATGCCACTCAGCCAAAATTAACAGTAAAGCAGGCAAAGATTTTCTGCCTGTCTTTCATTACGGTTCAATAAGAGGCCAATAGCAGGTGTGATTTTTAAGAAGGCTAAGATCTAATGTACAATCCTGTCGCAATGAGAAATGTGGTTTAAACATACCAATGACTTACCTTCTCCCAAAGTCTGTTTCAGTAAGTCATGTTTTGCCTGCAGCTTTGTAATAAGATTGCTGCCATTCAAATACTCTTTGAATTTCTGAAAGGAGAAAGAGACACACAAAAACATAAACGAAATGGGCAGAGATTTTTGGGAAAACATACTTTGAGATATACATGCATTTCCCCTAGGAGCTCCTGGACCACCTGCAGAAAACAAAGGAAGTACAGGACTGTAAATCTTAATTAACGAAACTTCACATATATATATATATATAGATATATAGATATATAGATAGATAGATAGATAGATATAGATATAGATATAGATATAGACATAGATATAGACATAGATAGATAGATATAGATAGACACACACACACACACACACACACACACACACACACACACACACACACACACACACACACACACACACACACACACACACACACACACACACACACACACACACACACACACAGGCTTGACGAAGGATGTATTTTAGATTTAGGCTTATACTTTTTCCACAACTTAAAATACCAAATCCTGCTGATCTTATTAGGCCAGAAACCTTTGTGGTAAGCCATGTGCTTGAGGTCAAAGCCAGAGATCACAAGAAATTTGAAGACAACAGTTCAAAGAAAGCTTTCTTTTGTCCAGTGGCTGGGAACAGCCTCAATAAGCAATGAAGCCCTTTCCTCTGACACAAAGAACTCTACTTTTATTTTGCAAACAGTGATAAAGCAGAGGGAAAATCTCACTGCATGAGGTCTTCTGGCTCAACTGATCAGATACAGTGCCCATGGAACTGTTATGAGAATAACTTTTATTTTCAGATTGCCTTACACTCAATAATAATGACCTAGAGGCAAATGATTTCATAAAGGCTAGGACTAGCAGGGATGGGAGCAGTAGAGATATACAAATTAGTAGAGTCAAAAATGTACACATAATGTCAACTTAAAATTTGAAAATGCAAGTCACCAAGATTCAAGAAATAGTAATTGCTACAATGCTGGGGACTATAAGTTAGTGAATGTATTAGTATTTCTTTATTATTTGTGACATTCATATGCTTATCCAATGCACTCAAGGTGCTAAATGTGCTCTATATCTTTCTACTTAGCATATTTGCTGGCATAGAAGACCCACTTTTCCCCCTTAAAATACATTGGAAAAATGGAGTGCGTCTTGTACTGTATATAGAGGCGTATAGTGGGCTGTTTTGGTAATAACGAAGTGTTTCTTTTACTCGGATGAGTGTTATACACCAGTAAATATGGTAATTTTTACAACAACCTTTTAAACAGGGATGGGAATTTTTGCTTGTCTTGTCCACAGAAATGATGAGTTAAAACAAAGGTAAGTCTTCTCTTTCTCAATGGGAACATGCAAACATTTGCAGGCACTTATCACAGTAACATCACTGCTGGAGTTTTTTGTTTTGTTTTTGCACAAAATTGGACAATTTCTGCAAAATCCCACAGTATACAAAAATTGTGCAGTTTGTGTTAAGTCTAGGCCAAGCTGTATTTTATTTCATGGACAATTAAAAATGTGCTTGCACTGTGCTTGTGTCTCTTTCCTTTTCAAGAGAAAGAGACATTAGCTTTACTCTCTCCCCCCTCCCTCTCTTAGTGCAAATTCAGCAGGCAACAAAAAACAAAGATAGTTCTTCATCTTGTTTTCTACTGCAGGCAAAGAATTTTGCATTGCTTTAAAATTCCTTGTAGAGGTGTGCCTCTAACTCTAAAAAGCACAAATTGACAAAAACAAGGGATTTAGAGAATTGGAAGGAAACACAATCTAATGATTTTTTTAAAAAAAAATCTTGGCCTTTACACCTCACTACTAAACTGTATTTGGGATGGGTGGAGCAATCCTCTCTTGCATCAACTTTTCATAAAAGTTATCTACAGCATTCTCAATGATGTTCAGCCATGGCGGCTTCTTAAGAAAACATACTGCACTCAAGATAAATGGAACATTATTCTCACAGTGAAATAGAACATTTCAGTTTCTTGTTGGTTGGCTCTCCTCTTGGCAATGTTTATTTTACTCATGTAAGTTTCTGAAGCAGCTGATTTGACTGACTCAGTGGAGCGACTATGCTGGAAGGCATCTGAGACATCAAAATCTTCCACAGTCAGCATGTCTTGCAGTGTCTGCATTGTAGCATCCAATGTTTTCCGCACCTGCAGAAATCATAAGCAGAGTAGATTGCGGGGAAAAGTGAGTGATATACAGTTAGGTCATGATACTCTATTGTATTGTTACATTTTATTGTAATATTTTACTGTATGATATTCTATTCCATTGCATTGTTATATTTTATTGTTATATTTTATTGCACTATATTGTTGATGTGTGGAGATTTCTGTGAGCCGCCCTGAGTCACGTATGTTGAGTGGGCGGCATACAAATCCAATAAATCAAATCAAATCAAATCAAACATACCTTTTTAGTAACTTAAAAGTTACCTAAGAGGGAGATAGCACAGGAAAGTATAATTTAGGCTCCTCGGACTTTCCAGCACACCTCTAAAGTGTGTATAAATATATAGGAAAACTGTCTTGAAGGCTCCCTGCAATTCATTTTTTTAATATAGAAAATGCAGTGTAGTGTTGCATTTCCACTGAAATTATAATTTCAATTCCATAGGTAAAGATCAACTTTGCTCGAAAGCCAGTCATATCCGACTCTCTGTTTATAGCCAAAGAGCCAGCGCTGTCTGCATTTGCAGATGTTTCTGCAGACATGTGGCAGGCATGCCTAGACATTGGAGTGTATGGAATGCTGTTTACCTTCCCACTGAAGTGGTACCTATTTATCTACTTGCAATTTCTTCCTTTTGAACTGCTAGGTTGACAGGAGCTGGGACAGAGACGGGCGCTTGTTCTGTCATGCAGGACTCAGGTTTTGAACTGCTGACCTTCTGCCTCCCATTCAGTGTCTTAGCCACTTGAGCCACATGCAGTTAATTTCCTACAGCTTATAAACCTGTGGTGGACTTTTTTTGTAACTTTTTTTTTGTTACAAGACAATTTTGTCCAATCTTACCAGTAATGGTTATTAAACTTGCCTAGTGTTATAAACACAATGTTCAGTGATAGTCTTCGGTTACAACTCAGATATTCTCTTCGCTCTCTGGAACTGTATTCTAAGTAGGATATGTTAAAAAATCACATCTGATTTGAGTAGTTGATAACTCCAATCCTAACAAATCATCTGAACAAATCCTATGCAATGAGTAGTCCCACATTTGCATGATATGCACATCTCACTGTGGGGGGTAAAAGGCAAGCCAAAAACAGGATCTCCAATCAAACCTATATTTTCTAGATTCTTCACAGATACCCAAACTCTAGAGCTGAAAAAGCTGTCTTAAACTAACAGTTGTAAGGAATATTAAGTTTCAAATTAGTTGCAGAGAATCATTAGGGTAACTGAGTTGATACAACTGTTTACTTAAAAATTAAAAACAATTACAGCTCTCACCTCTTCATTCTCAATTTTGAGTGTAGTAAGTCTAGATTGCAGCTGGTGATATCGCATAAGCAACTCCGTCTGGACTGGTTGTTGGGCACTTACTTGACATACCTGAAGCAACAACAGATACACCTATGATAATTCAAGATACATCAGATTATTGACAGCTATTAATTAGCTGTATGGTTGTGAGAGCTGGACCATTAGGAAAGCTGAGCGCAGAAGAATAGACACCTTTGAAATGTGGTGTTGGAGGAGAGTTTTGAGAGTCCCCTGGACAGCGAGGAGAACAAATAGGTCAATCTTAGAATAAATCAACCCTGACTGCTCCTTAGAAGGTCAAATAGTGAAGATGAAGCTAAAGTACAGTCAAACCTCGCATAGAGAGCACCTCCCTTAAAGAGTAACTTGCTTAAAGAGCAGAATTTTCACTGAATATTCACTTTGCTTAACAAATAAAACCAACCAAAAACTCGCTTAACAAATAAATTGGGGTTCGCAACCCCCCCCCCCCCACAATTGGTCACTTACAATGGTGTTTCGCTTAAAGAGCAAACTCGCTTAAAGAGCAATCCTGTGGAACGCATTATGTTCTTTAAGCAAGGTACAACTGTATTATAGTTTTTGTCCAGATCAAGGATCTGAAGCAACTGCTTTTTGAAAGACCTAACACTCTTTTGCATAAGATATAGAGCAATTAAGGTGAACTAGATTTTTGTCTGGCCAAAGGTCTGTTAGAATGTTCACTCTCAGTTTGCTTTTTCTAAAAATGCATCCATGAAAAATAAGAAGCATAATTGAAACATAAATACTGTACAGTAAACTCCCAATTTACAAATGCCCCTACTTACGAATAATTTGACTTACAAATTGGTTCTGCACTGCCTACGAATTAATTTTTCCCCTCTGTGTTACCTCAAGTGAAGAAAAAATGCCTTCCCCAAATGGGTTTATATTTTATACACATGCAGCCTTTCTGAACCCTGTTGGTGGCAGTAGAGTGCTTAGAGAGGAGTTCTTTGTCTTGAGTTTGGGCGCCAAAATGGCTGCCGGTTGCAGTTTCTAGCTGTATTTCTGAGTTTTCTGTCCATTTTCAAAGCTTCTTTAAGGTAAGGAACAGCATTTTTAATTATGCATGCTTTCCTTTCAATGCTGCTGTTGTTTTTGGGTGGTTTGACTGATTTTTGGAGGATGGGGGAGGCTTTTTCTTTACCCCCTTTGGGATGCCTCGACTTATGAACAAATTCGACTTACATTGACATGGAACTGATTTTATTTTGAGGTTTTACTGTACTGAATAAGTAATCAAAATACATAACATGGCAATCATCTAGTAAGATCTAACTGGAATCTAAAGCCGAAATTATCTGGAGGTATACAGTGGACCCCTGCTTTAAGGAATTAATCCATTCCATGGAGTTTTCCTTATACAGTCAAACCTCGCATAAAGAGTGCTTCGCGTAAAGAGTAACTCACTTAAAGAGCAGAATTTTCTCTGAATGTTTGCTTTGTTTAACAAATAAACCCAACCAAACACTCGCTTAACAAATAAATCGGGGTTCGCAATTCCCCCCACAACTGGTCACTTACAATGGTGTTTCGCTTAAAGAGCAATCCTGTGGAACGCATTATGCTCTTTAAGCGAGGTACAACTGTACTGATTTTTTACTTAAAGCAGTTTCTCATAGGAATGCACTGAAAACCATGGGGGAAACCTATTCTGTAAAGCAATTTTATTGTGATTTTTTCCTTGAAGCGGACCAGCATTTCTTATGGATTTCTTTCCTTGAAGCAAGTTTTCCTGAAAGTAGACCTTCCTTAAAGTGGGTGTCTACTGTATGTGAAATACTCAAGGATTAATTTATCACTGCCACCCACAGTAAATTTTGATGGCCAAGCAGAGATTTGAACCCAGGTCTCCTGAGTCCTAATAGTCTGACACTGTTATCTACTACACTGCACAAGACTGCTCTAAAAGCAGTACAGATGTAAATAATGCTAAGTATAATATGAATTCAATGTTTACAAAGGAAGAGAAAAACCTCTCATAGCAACCTTTTCAGGCTGGAGAAGGGAAAGTGTTGGCTCTGAAAGGAGGCTCAAAACATGATGTACTGTGGAGCAGTTGAAACTATTTTCTGTAGATACATACCTCATCCCCCATGTGAGGCTGGTATTCGAATTTCAGAGGAGGACAGAAGACTTGGTTGCACATATCCATGACTATGTGTTTGTCACTTCGTGCATCCAGGTTGTCTACAGCATTCTCAATGATATCCAGCCCCTCGTGGCGTGAGGTTTCTAGGTTGTACTCCGCAGATAGGTATGTTCTGAATGTTCTTGCCAAGCTGGCATGGAATCCTAGGTCACAGCACTAAAGGAAAAGAAATAAATAGCCATGAGTAAACTAGAACATCTACGAACTACTCCAAAATGTGGTCATAACAGCACCTTTGCACCAAAATAACTCCCCAGTACTTAACTTTAGAAAAACCTATTACAGAACTCTAATTATTGTAACCAAAGGAAGTGATTCAATACAAACATGTTTATGCATATATGAAGTAGGTGGGATTCCTATGAAAGTCCTCCTTCTCATCAGAATAAATTTCACTTGGACAATATTCCAAAATTGCAATCACAGAACTTTGGCGCAGGTATTTGCTTGCCAAAATATGAATTTCTTCACTTGTGTGGTTTAAACTACTCTCTTCACATGCACCTATAGTTTTGATCAGCTATGTTTTAATCTCAGAAATGACATTAGCTAATCCAAACCACACTATGCAGAATTCCAGATGATTCCCATGGAACAAAATCCTATGGAAGTTTGTGCAGAACTACCTTCCTTCATTAATAGATAGATGTACAGAAAATGCTTCTGTTAACTTTCCCCATGATGTTTATAACAGAGCAGCTTCCCATTTTTTCTTCATATTTTTTTTTTGGGGGGGGGGAGGAATAACACTGAATTTTGATTTGCTCTTTCTTGGACAAATGCACTGGTGAGATCTTATCTGATAGTGATAGATCAAGAAAGAGATAATGTGTTTGTGTTGGATGCCATGAGTTGTTTTTTAAAAGATCAGTAGGACAAAATATAGCACAAAACATACATTTGTGGAAGCAAAAAAAGAAGTCCTATAACAGACATTGGATGCCAAGGAGCTAATAAAGAAAAGCAGCAGCAACAGCTGTGTATACAAGTGCCAATCAACCTTTTAAACAGGTTTCTTATTCAAAATTTGCAGTGAACTCCTACCCCCTTCTATTGATGCTTTTGGCAAGTTTTACCAGTTTGACCTCAGGAAAATGAAAAATGAGTTTGTAATAGAATTCCAACTAAACAGTGATTTTTCATAAATCTTTTAACAGGGCCTCACATTGCAGCCAACAGAAGCCACCTGAAGTCACATCATGTATGTTAATAGAGTTATAACACAGTGGCTGAAAACACAATAGGAGCAGACTTATTGAAGCAAGGGAACCTATTGAGAAATCTGACTCACCAAATCCTTGTTGATTCAATGGGCTGACTAATTGTGACTTACTACTTGATTTCAGTTACTTTATATTTATCACTAAATAGCAACATTTGTAGAAGTCCAGAAAAACTCTGAACTCCAGTTATTTATAAAAAATAATGTGTCAACAGAACTAATAATACTAGTAACTGTGTATCACCAAGTCAGTTCTAAAACCCTGAGCTATCCAGCCAGCTAAGTGGAACTACCTAAACACAAAAGTGGGAAAATAAACTCTAACACTGACTATCAAAGCTGCACATGCAAAGCAGCCCAGTGAAAACACAAGTGCCAAAAGTTGATGCTGTACTTACAATTCTTAATTTTAGCATAAGTGGACAAGTCTGGTTACATAAATGGATGGGTGGGCAGCTGCTCTTCCTAATCTCAAAAACAATCCCTTTTTTTTTCTTTGCACCTCACCTCAGAGACTGTAACAGCCAACATGGCCCCTAGCATGGCCCTCTTCCAGAGGAGAGGAATGCAATAACCAACATGGCCCTCTCCCAAAAGAGATGAATATGGGATTAGGGTCCAAAGTGAAGCGACACAGCCAGAGAGATGATGCATATTGGTAAACTTTGAAAAGAGCAGCATCTGTAGCCAGCATGAGCAGGGGAAACATTCTGTGCAAACTGGGTGTCAAACAGCAACTGGGGGGCTGTTCTAGTATTCTTCTGACCCTCCATAGGAAAAGCAACCATGGGCAGACATCTACAGCTGCTGTATTTGTCTCTCATATGCCACACTCCCTGGGCTGAGCCACCTATTCCCTGGCTGTAAGGCAATAAAAGAATCAGCTCCAGGTTTGTGCACCACATACCATTCAACTGGGAACTGTAAACAAAATAAAGCTTGTTATGACACTCCTCCCACTTGCTACCATACTAGCCAATTTAGCACAAATGTTTGGCTCATGAAAGACAGACCAGTAAAATTCAAGGCTCTTCCCTTGTTAAATTTAAATTGGATGGCAGTCAGGAAAAGTTAAAAACAACACTTTCACTTTCCAGATTTGTAACAAAATGCTGCCAACAGTGCATTTCCCAACTTTCCAATTGTCCTCTAATTTCTATTCATTTTTAAGGAACATCCACAGAAAGGTTTTGGAGGAGAAATTTTTCTCTCTCACTCCTAACTCAAAGTGAAATGTTAAAACTCAGAACCGCCACAAGCAACGGTAGCCAGATAAAATATCTCATCTTCACTGATGATTGGAAGAGACATCCCTCAATTCTGATTTAAGTCACACCAAAAAAGAGACGCATTTATCTTTCTTTGTGTTATGAAAAGCAGTGCAAGTACACGTGTTCACACATACACTCTCTCTTAGACACACACACACACCTCTTTTAGAAAACTGCAAAGAAATAATGGTGATGAACTGCTCAGCAGCTATGAAATCAACATCATCCTTGATTGGATCCGGATCTGAAATATAAACCATGTTGCAGCCTGAGAACAAAAATACAACTATGAACTAAATTCCCCCAAGTCTGCTCTTGTAGAATCAAGAAATGTGTAGTCTCCCTGTTATAAACCTGAAACCGTCCCCATGTCTTATTTAAGAAAGCAGAAGGGTACAAAGACTGGGTCTACTCTGCAGTTCTTAACTTCCAGCAGGTGAACATCATAGCATGAAAGAATCCAATATGGAGTTCTTGACAGCAAACAGTCAACTTGGGCTAAGGAAGTCTTGTATATGGACCAGCTATCTGGACAAGGCAGAGAATCACCAGTAATTGGGTGATAGGCAATTGCTTGAAGTTCCATGGGTCAACAATTATTGTGGAAGAAGAATGTAAGTCTTTGTTTGTTTGTTTCTTGCAACTGAGAACGACAATTTGAAATGTCTCCTCCACACTGAGGGAAATGACAAGTGTTTCTGTGCATTTTTTGCACTTCGGCACTTTTGCAAAACATCTGTATTTCAGACAGAAAGTATTGTTTTTGTTTTTCAAAACAGCCCTTTATTCTGTGCAAAGTACAGATCTTTTCAGTTTATTTACAAAAGTCATGCTTTCTGAGAATGCTGATGAAGAAAATAGTGGTCTTTTTGGAGGGGCAATTTTTATTTCTTTATTTTCCTCACCATGGGATCCCTCAATTACCTGAAACACCATTTTTCATAAAGAATGAGAAAACATGCAAGCATCTGTAATATCCTTATTGTCAGTGATGGGATGCAACAGGTTCTCACCAGTTCGCCAGAAGGACAGGTTTCACTTACCAGTAACTGTCGTTCTCCGAGTATGTTGTTTGGGGATTCACACTGATGGGTTCTGCGCCTGCGCTGAATCCTGAGCGGAGCTGGAAAGCTGATTGGATAAAGAGTTTTGAATGTGGGACCGCCCACCATGCCCAACCCCTTTAGGCGCCATTTCGCGCTTTCCCCTCAGTTTGATATTAAAGCTGCCCGCTAAGCATAAGGCCATCTCAGACCGGCAGCCCTGAGGGGAGGCAGGGTTGGGTTGTGTGAATCCCCAAACAACATACTCGGAGAACGACAGTTACTGGTAAGTGAAACCTGTCCTTCTCATTCGTGTTGTTTGGGGATGCACACTGATGGGTGACTAGCAAGCTCACTTACTTGGATGGTGGGCAGCCGGCGTCCTGAGATGTAGGAGAGCGCGATGGCATCATGGATGGGCGGTCATCAGCGAAGAGGATCGGAGACCAGCCGTCAGGATGGATCTGCCCCGTCTGACATCGGAAGCAGACCTTGTGTCAACCCGGTAGTGGGTGATGAAGGTGGAGGACCTGGACCAGGTAGCGGCCTTGCAGATGTCCTCCATCGGGATGCCTTCGAGGAACGCAGTGGAGGAAGCCAATGTCCTGGTGGAGTGAGCCCGGACATGAGGCGGGGGTGGCAGAGATGACATCTCATAGGCCAAGTAGATGGTGCTTGAGATCCATTTGGAAAGTCTCTGGGCAGACAGAGAGTGTCCCTTGGACCTGCCACCATAGGCCACAAACAGTTGCTTGGCTCTCCTGAAGGACGCAGTCCTTTGTGTGTAGAACAGCAAGGCCCTCCTGACATCCAGCGAATGCCACACTCTCTCTTGTGCAGACGAAGGATTCAGGAAGAATGCTGGAAGCGTGATGGACTGGGCCAGGTGGAATTCAGTCAGGACTTTGGGCAGAAAGGCCAGGTCCGGGTGCAATACTACCCTATCGGGGTAGAACTTGAGAAAAGGAGGGTCAGACCGCAGGGCTGCCAGTTCTCCTGCCCTCCGGGCAGAGGTGATGGCTACGAGAAAGGCAGTTTTGTGAGAAACAAACTTAATGTCCACTGTAGCCATGGGCTCAAAGGGCGCCTTCGTGAGCGCGGTGAGCACAGCAGTGAGGGACCACTGAGGAGGTGGTATCTTCACTGGAGGGTAGGCATTACGCAGTCCCTGGAGGAATCTTTTAACAGTCTTGTCTCTGAAAGTGGAGGACAATACTGATGAAGGTGGGGCCTTGGCTACCACCGCAGCCAAGTGGACCTTTAAGGATGAGTGTGCAGATCCTGACTCAGCCAGGTGCAGGAGGTAGGACATGACGTCCTGCAGGGATGCCGAGTCCACGGTGCGGTCACTGGATGCTAGAAAGTCTATGAAGCGACGGTACTTGGCGTCATAGGACTTTCGCGTGGAAGGTTTCCTTGAAAGTTCAAGGATCCGTGTTATGTCGGGCGGATAAGCCAGGCCGTCAGGTGTAGGCTCGGCAGATCCGAGTGGAGGATCCGACCGTCCTCCATGCGGAGGAGGTTCGGATCGGTGGGTAGGCGGAAGCGGTCGCAAGCCAGGGTTTGGAGTAGCGGGAACCACGACTGGCGCGGCCAGGACGGGGCGATCAGGATCGTCCAGGCGTTCTCCGCACGGATCCGTACCAGGACCCGTTGGATGAGAGGGATCGGAGGAAACATGTACAGCAGTTCCTGGTGCCACGGCACCATGAAGGCATCGCCCTCCGATCCGTGGCCGATCCCCGCCCGGGAGCAGTAACGGCGGCACTTGGTGTTGATCTGTATCGCGAACACATCTAGGCTCGGTGTGCCCCACCGTCGGCACAGGCGGTCGAACACCGATCCGTCCAGTTCCCACTCGTGCATCGCTGTCCCTTTGCGGCTCAGGGAGTCCGCCTCTAAGTTCAGCGTGCCCTGGATGTAGACACCGATGGGGAACACATGTACCTTCAGGCACCACTCCCAGATCTGGACCGTCAGGTGAAGGAGGGAGAGGGACTTGGTCCCTCCTTGCCGGTTGAGGTAGGCTAGGGTCGTGGTGTTGTCCGAAGCGATCTGCACCACGCGGCCTGCTAGGGACAGTCTGAAGGACCTCATCGCCTTCCATACCGCTAACAGCTCGAGGAAGTTGATGTGGCGGTCGGCTTCCGCGGGCGTCCAGATGCCGTGGACCCGTAGCCCGAGGCAGCACGCACCCCATCCATGTGTGCTCGCGTCGGTGGTGACCTGGACAGATGGCACGGGGAGGGTGAAGAGCTTCCCGGCGGTCACATTGCGGTCCGTTGTCCACCAGTTCAGCTGGTCCCGGAGTTCGGAGGTCGGTGTGAGCCACTTCCCGAGGTTGTCGTGGGTGCTGTCGAAGGAGGCTAGGAGCCACGACTGGAGCGACCGCATTTTGAGCTTGCGGGCGAGATCACTGCTGTGGTCGACGCCATGAGTCCTAGTAAGCGGAGAGCGTCCCTGGCACGGACGCGACGACTGCCTTGGATCCGAGCCACTACCGTGCGGATGTCGAGCAGACGTTTGGGGGGAGCGTAGGCTCTCAGAGCCAGAGAGTCCAATACGGCTCCGATGTAGTCTATTCGTTGAGTGGGGGTCAACTGAGATTTCTTGTAGTTGACCCGTAGACCGAGACTCTGCATAAGGGCCAGGCAATGAGCAACATCGTCCTTGGCTTTCTGTTGGGTTGGGGAGCAGACCAACCAGTCGTCTATGTACGGGAACACTTGGACGCCTTGCAGCCGAAGATGAGCAGCCACCGGCGCCATGCACTTCGTGAATACCCTCGGAGCGGTGGAGAGGCCGAAGGGTAGGCAGGTGTACTGGTAGACGTCGCCGCCGATCTGGAACCGTAGGAATCGGCGGTGTTCCCTTCTGATGGATACGTGGAAGTAGGCATCCTTCAGGTCGATGACGGTGAACCAGTCCCCGTGGTTGATCAGTGGGAGGATGGAATGAAGAGTCACCATCCGGAACTTCCTCGCGTCGATGTGCTTGTTGAGGAGACGGAGGTCCAGGATTGGACGTGTCCCCCTGTCTTTTTTGTCCACGAGGAAGTAGCGGGAGAAGAACCCTTCGTGAGACTCCGACGCTGCAACCGGTTCTATGGCGCCCTTCTCTAGGAGAGCTGATAGTTCTTCCTGGAGCGGTGGGGACGGATCGGTGACGCGGACCCGTCCGACAGTAGGGCATTTCCTGAACTCGATCGCGTAGCCAGAGTCTAAGATGGTTAAAACCCATCGGTCTGTGGTGATGGCAGACCAGGCCGATAGGTAGTTGGCGAGGGGACGGTAGGGTAGAGTCTCGGTCACGGAAGAGTCAAACACGTTGGCGTAGACCCTCCTGCCCAGTGCGTCCAGTTTCTTCCCTTCTTGGGTCGACGGAACGGGGGTGCTACTAATCGGTGTCCGGTGTTGGGAGCCTTTCACCACTCGGGAGTTCGGTGCCGGGTGGACGTGCAAAAAGTTGGAGTCCTCCAGTAGTCTGTACATGGAGTCCACCCTGTTGGACACCGAATGGGA
Organism: Furcifer pardalis; assembly: GCA_030440675.1. Taxonomy (NCBI): domain Eukaryota; kingdom Metazoa; phylum Chordata; class Lepidosauria; order Squamata; family Chamaeleonidae; genus Furcifer; species Furcifer pardalis. The sequence goes on along the minus strand of CP126893.1, from coordinate 130,500,239 downwards.
AGAGACGGGTCTCTTCCAGATCTCCTTGGCCGCCTTGGCGATCTTCGGGAGTAGCCCCAGACGGACGGGGACTAGCTCCTTCCGGTCGGCCATTCCGCAGACGACATCTTCGCATTCGTCCAGGGGAGCCTCCGCCCGGATCCCCAGCGTGGATCCAAGGCGGGTGATGAGGGCCGTGTATGTTTTCTGGTCCTCCGGTTGGGACCCATGGACAGAGCCAATGTTATCGTCCGGGGACTTGTCAACCGCAACCGGTGGTGGCCAATCCTCCTCCTCCTGGTCCGACGAGTCGTCGGAGCCTCCTGACCGCTCCGAGACGCTGGGCGGTGGCAGGTAGGCCTCGGGGTCCGAGTCCGACCAGTACGGCCTGGCGGATCTCGGATCGCTCCCCGGCAAAGGCAGCTGGTACGGAGGGAGAGAGGCCTCCGACCGCGCCTGTTCCACTCGTTGCCTCTTCGGTGCCGGACCCTCGTCACGGAGCGGTGGTGCCTCCGTGGCTGGTTCGGGAGGCAGAGGGTGCTCCACGAACTCGGATGGTCTCGGTCGAGGGCCTTGGAGCTCGGCATGCAGCTTCCGCACCATCGCCTCGATAAACGGGGCGATGAGGCTCAACTGGGGTGGCGCTTCGGAAGCCAGACCAGGAGCCACGGAATGGTCGCGAAGAGAGGTAGATCGTCGCGGTGGTGGAGGTGGAAGGGCCTCTGGCGAGGGCGGAGGGCTGGGGGCCCTCTCCGGTGTAGTTTCCCGGACATCGACCGGCATCCTGCCCGGCGTAGGTGGGGCTGCAACCGGGGCGGATGCTAGGGAGCGTGGCGGCGAGGGGTGAGCCAGTCCCGGGGTCGGCGGGAGAGAAGACGTAGAGCTGCGGCGCTTCTTCTTCTCTTATCTTTTTTCTTCTTGTCCTGCTCCTTCTTCCGTCTAAACAGTTCGGAGACCGACGGCCATGAAGAAGGAGCAGAAGTCGAAGGAGCAGACGTTGAGGCAGCGGCCTGCTCTGGAGCTGGGGGAGGCGGTGGTGCGAGTGCGGCCTCCATGAGGTAGGCTTGGAGGCGGTACTGGCGGTTCTTGATAGCGGCCTTCGAGAAGCCTCTACACACCTCGCAGGTCTGGACCTGGTGGCTCTCCCCGAGGCAGCGGAGGCAGCGCACGTGTCCGTCCGAACTAGGGAATTTTCTCTTGCAGGACGGACACTGCTTGAACGCTGCCGCTGAGGCCATCCACCGAGGTAGATGGCCGAAGAGAAAAAATTATCCCGGCCGGGAGGGCCCCGGCACGAGATTGCAGGAAAGAACGGTTTCCTTCTTGGTTTTTTTTTTTTTTGTTTTTTTTTACCGGCGGCTGAGGGCGAGCCCCAGCCACACGAGGACCAAGGGATCAAGTCCCCTAGTCCGAGAAAAATTGTGGGGTAGAAAAATTGGAAGATTCTGAGACAATCTCAGTAAAGTACTCACAGCTTTTTTTCCAGGCTCCTGCTTGCGCAGCGGAAAAAAGCAAACTGAGGGGAAAGCGCGAAATGGCGCCTAAAGGGGTTGGGCATGGTGGGCGGTCCCACATTCAAAACTCTTTATCCAATCAGCTTTCCAGCTCCGCTCAGGATTCAGCGCAGGCGCAGAACCCATCAGTGTGCATCCCCAAACAACACGAAGGAGAACCAGTAGTAACGTTTCCCAGTGTCCCGGAGAACCGGTAGCAGCTTTTGGGGGGAACCACCTCCGGGGCTTACCTGTCCCAAGCACTTGGTGTGGATGCATGCCTACAGTGCTTGGTGCGTATGCACGGCCTCCTTGCTGTCCTCCAAAGTGGGGAGGAGGAAGAGAAGCTGCTAGCCTGCTCCCCAGGGTAAGTGCTTCACCTTTGGATGTGGTGTGTCTATGTGTATTTTAATGTGTATTTAATACCTTTACCTATATTGACGTACTACCACAGTTCCTAAAAAGGCCTGGCAGCCGGCAGGCCTGGTGGCCTGGCTTGGGGTTTGTAAGCAAAGTCTTGGAGTTACCTCATCAATAAGCTACACCTGTGCTGTTCCAATTGCTGTTCCAATTGGAGAACCCTTAAGGAGGTACAGCTGTTTTACATTTACATTAAGGTATATTATCCTAGAGAACTGGTTAGGCAAAGACTTAGTACCTAACTTCTTTAACTGTTGAAAAGTTGAAAAGTGCCGAACTGAAATCATCTTGTGGCGAGTTCATTCTGTATTTCCTTCAATCTGACCTAGTGTGAGAAAGATTAGCCAGAATAAGCTTTAAGATCTGGTTTAAAAGCTCTGGTTGATTTTTGTTTGGGTGGGTGGGTGGGTGGGTGTTTGGGGTGGGTGGGTTGGTGTATTTTAATGTATTTTTTTATTTTATTTATTTATTTAATTTATTTACAGGTTTGTGTTGTGGGTTTTGAGGTGTGTGCGTGTGCTTATTTTTATTTTATTTTTTCTTTGGCCCTGCCCACGATGTCATGATGTCATGACATCAGCTCCACCCACAATGTCATGATATCATGACATTAGCTCCACCCACAGTGTGATGACATCATGGTGTGGTAGTAAATTTTTTGACATCCCATCACTGCATATTGTAGATTTTTTTAAAAATGCTATAGGAATCATCATAAAAGCAAATACCTGAAAGGCTGAATTCCTAAAAATAACAGACCTTGGCAGCTGATCATGATTACATAACAAACTAGATCATTTCATCTTTTACCATGATGATTCACTACAAGGAAGTGTTCAACAGTTCTTTTCAGGTACAAGAAACAAATGCTGGAAGCTTATTGCTTCCTGGCATGAAACAGAAAGTTTCCATTGGGGTTTCCAAGAAAAAATTTAAATGATTCTAGATCTTGTGGGAGAGGAGACTTCCTTGTCAAGTCATGTGAAGTTATTCAAGCTATAAGAAGTGATGCCAGGAAAAAAAATTGAATGTGACATTCTTAACAGGGATTCCTTCAGTGTGCTTGTGTACTTGTTTCTCTTCTGCCTTGTTTTATTGGGAGTTCATGATGTCTGCTATGTGCTGTGGTGGCTTAGTGTTTAAGATGCTGAACTTGACAACTGGAAGGCTGGCTGGTCAGCAGTTTGACACCTGAGAACTGCACGACAAAGTGAGCTCCTGTCTCTGTCCCAGCTCCTGCCAACCTAGCAGTCTGAAAGCAAGAAATTTCAAGTAAATAAATAGGTACCACTTTGGTGGGAAGATAACAGCATTTCATGTGCTCCGGCATCTACTCATGCCTTCCACATGTCCATTGAAACGTCTGCAGGCGCAGACAGCAATGGCTCTTTGGCTGTAAATGGAGTTGAGCACTGAAACCTAGAGCTGAATACAACTGGCTTTACCTTTACCAATGATTTCTGCTGCAGAAAGCGTGAATGTAACATTTAGCTTATGGAGCATAAGGACAAATCATAGTGACAAAGCACTTCAGAGATGGCCACATACAAATTCAGTGTCCTTTTAAGGTGAAGAGAACTTTATCCATATATTTATCTTCTAAATCAGAGGTTCTCAATGTTTTCACATTGTGGGCTGAACCACGCCCCCTCAGCCAGCTGAGTGGGCCAGACACGTGGTCCCCCCTGCCATAAATGCTGCCATAGAATGCATCCATGGGTGTCGTAAACGTGTTCTACTTAGATTAGCAAAATGTCTGGCTGGACATCCGCTATGGTAATGGAGAAGACCGTACAGCTAACAACTCAACGCTGAGTGTTGGGTGGTGGTAAACAACCTGATTCCCTAAAGGGGCCAACGGCTACAGGCAGATAAGCCCCTTTAGGTGGGTTGATGATCCCTCAGTGGAGGAAATATCACTGGAAACCATCATATTGGGCCCAACAGTAAAATGAGCAGAGGAGGAACTCTGATTCCCAACAGTCATGGAGGTGGAAAAGGCCATGCCAGATGGACTGGCTGTGAAGGAGCACCTTGTCTATATCCTCCAGGCTGCGGCAGTCCATTGCAGTCCCGGTGTTAAATCCTGCATTTCATACATGCCGCAGGAGATGGCTCCGTGGTCAGAGCACGTGGGTCACTTCATGGCAAGCTGGGATCCACCTTAAACAAATTCATGCCAATGGCATTTTTCCTGCTTCAGGAAAAAATACATTCTCGGATACAAGTTGCAGCAAATCCTGTACTATTTGCCAGTGTAATCGCAACCTAAATCCATGAGAGAATCTTACAGAAAGAAATAGTTCCTTCAGGCTTCTTTTAAAAAGAGAGAGAGAGAGCCTAAACAGCTGCAGAAAACTTTAGAGATTTTGGAAGTAATAACAAACTGAGTCTACACCTGTAAAAGCATGGGGTACTGTATTACTATTGTCATGGAAAGAATTACCAAAAGGAAGAAAATTTCTTCAGTTTGTCCCCAGCTGAGATAAAAGAGAAGTGACTATACAGTGTTTCTCAGAGAAGGTATCAGATACAATACAATCAGATATATGACATGATACAAAGTTGCTCCCTTTTTTTACCCTTCTTGCCAGTGGGAAAGAAATGGAGTTTGATGTCAGATTTTCCTGAAATTATTACTATAAAATTAAAATACATATTCCTCCCAGCAACAACACTGTCTAGTTTAATCCATAACTGCTATAGCAAATAAATAAAAACTAATGTATGAACTATCAAATAGAACAGAAATGAAATAACAGAATAAAAAAAAATAATTAGCCATATGGAGAATTATCCTTAGATTAGTAGGGCTGTTTTTAGACATTTTTAAAAAAGAAAAATGTCTAGAGAGGAGGCTTGACACAGCTCCACTGGAAAATTATACCATAAAGTAGGTACTGCCACCAAGAAAACTGTCTTCCTAGTTGTAATCTTTTTTTGTGTCTTCTTTGTTATTCTCAGTGTGAGAACTACATGATACAGAAGAGATGCTCAACTAGTTAGTTAGGTAGGCAGGCAGGAAGGCTGACTGATAAAGGAGATTACTGGCTAGCTGAATTATCATTTCTGGGCAAACTAGTGAAAAGCATTAAAGATACAGTAAAACACCGGATAACGATTGGTTCGGATAACGCTAAAATCGCATAACGTTAAGTAATTTGGGGAGGAGAATTGGATCGAATAACGTTAAGGTCCTATGGGATGGATCGGACAACAACCAGTAAAGCCTGTGCAGTTACAATGTATCTCTATGGAGCTTTAACGTTATCCGATCCATCCCATTGGATTTTAACATGGAACGGATAACACTAAAAATCGGATAACACCAAAACTTGTGGAACCAAGTTTTAGCATTATCCGGTGTTTTATTGTATGGTAAATGTATCAATCATATTATAATCCACAGAATTCCTCATGCTACCTCCAGAATTCTGGAATCTGTATGTAGTCCAAAAATGCAAATATGCACATCTCCAGAAAAAAAATAAGATATTAGAAAGAGTGTCAATTATGGGCATTAAAATGGCAACGCCTAGGTTCAGATAGCTACATGTTTATTTATTTATTTATTTAGATTTATTATCCCGCCCCAATCAGGCGAACCTGACTCTAGGCGGCTTACAGAAAATTCATAAATTAAAACCTTGAGGTTCAAAATTACTTAAAAATCAATTTAAAAAGAATTTAAAAAGTGTTCACACTTTTGCCACAGGCACCCTAAGGCAACTGTTCAGCATTTCTCACTTTAGTTTAATTTAATCCATAATTATTACAGCAAAAGAGTGTAACATTGTGACTAATTTTAGATAGTTGGTGTGTTTCACTGGGGATAGGGTGGGAGTTGCCAACTTTATTTTGCATTTTACAGTATGAGTCCTAAAGTGTAAGGCAACTAAATGCTACTTAGTATGTAAAATTATAGATACTAATGGACCACTATATTCAAAAAGCCAACTCTAGTTAATTAACTGCATGGCCCTGGGAAAGATGATTACACACACCCACCCCAGGTATTTTAACTTACCTACCTCCTACAGGGATGTTTAAAGTTTTATCCCTTCTCCTGAAACTTCCCTACAACGTTTCTCTTGCACCTGCAGATTTCTCTCTCGCTTTCTTTTCCTAAGGCATTCCACATGTTACACAGAAGGAAGAAGTGGAGAATAAAAAGTAATCCAAGCCTCTGCCTCTTAAGAATGTTGAATGTAATGTCTTCCTCAGGGATGTTAATTGTTGGAATATTCATTAAAGAAACCAGAACAAAGTTGCCTTCTCCTTTTTAACTTCTAAGAACTCAACTGTCATAGCCAAATTAGGAACAGCTCCATAGTCATTCCTGAAGGGAATCTAACCTGCCTTTCACATGACACCAATAGTGGTTTTGCTATCTACCAATCAGGGTATCATTTCAAGCAGTAAAACAACACATGTGCAGAGAAATACATTAACAAATAAAGACAAGTGTTTGTCCTTCCCAAGAAGAAAGCAAATTCTGCATTAGAGGCATATACTGGTGAAATAAAATGCATTTAATTTGGCTGTATTATTAGGCAGAGCTTGCACAACTCCACTGGTTTTATTTTAAAGTTTGTTAGCATATTCTGAATATGGACCACTTCTCTTCTGGTAGTTGTTTTTTTCCAGAACGAGACAAACTAATTTTCTCAACTCTTTATGGTTTGGCATTACGTATGAACCATCTTCACTGCCTCTTCCAAAACCATTATGTTTGTGCATTGCAAAGAAGGTCTAGGGCAGTGATGGCCAAACTTGGCACTCAAGATGTTCTTGAACTTCAATTCCCAGAAGCCTTGATCAACAGGTGTATTGATGTGGGCTTCTGAGAACTGAAGTCCAAGGACACCTGGATTTCCAAGGTTGGCAATCACTGGTCTAGGATAATCAGAAATCTGTCTAAATTTTCAGAATAACACTTCCATTCTATGTAAGGATGCATTTTCTGAATCTTTTAGTATACTTAAAAGATAGGAGGAGGTTACAGCTGTGCTGTTCAATACTGTGTATTTGTAAATTTTAAAAATGGAGGGGGCAAAAAAGAAACAAATATATTTCAGGTAATTCAGACCCATATGGTAGATGATGCTATATTTCCTGATGAAGTCAAATAAGATTTAAAAATTTGCTAAAAATAATCTTAGAAAGACCTATGTGCAGGAACTTCTCTGCTTATCAAAATTAAAGAACTAGAAAAATTTCCCAGTTAAATTATAAATGGAAGATGTAGAAAGGATGGAGGAAAAATGATTGAGAACTATAAAGGACTGTATAGAGAAGACTAGAAATAGAGATAAAAGATTTACATAGAATGCCAGTTTAATTGGTTTGAAAAGTTACAAATGGAGAAATAGAATGAGGATTTGCTAAAGAAATACAAACAAAATACAGTAGTCTGTTGGTAAAATTTAAAGAAGTTATAACTCAATTAGAACAAAAATAATTGGAATAAGGAATTTCTTTTGGAAATGGGATCAGACAGGGAGCTTACAGAATTTGAAACATTGTTGGCCAAACTAAGAAAAGGAGACATGGGGTTAAAAGGGATAGTTAGTCAAATATACAAGATTTTGAATAAAGGGGGGAAGACTCAACAAGTATTGAAAGAAAGCTGGGAACAGGAATTGAACATAACAATCACTGAGAACACATGGGGGAAAATGTGGAGAAGACGCATTATGAGATCTATGTCGATAAGAGTGAAGGAACATAATTATAAACTAATATGGAGATGGTATAGAACCCCGGTAAGACTGCACCAAATGTACAAAAATGTGAGTGAGAAATGTTGGAGATGTAAAAAAGGTAGAGGTACATATGAGCATATGTGGTGGTCTTGTGATGTCTTGAAAGACTTTTGGGGAAAAATTGAGAATGACATTAAGGATATATTGGATATGCAGTTTGAACTGGGGCCAAATACAGTCTTGTTAACTGAGGTGGATAAATACAAAATGAGTAATGAAAACAAGGAACTGATGGCAATAATGTTATCGGCGGCCAGACAATGTATAGCGAGAAATTGGAAAAACAACGAAAAGTTAAAAAGAAGGGATTGGTATAAGGAATTGTGGGATTTGTCACTTAATGAAAAGCTCACATGGGAGATAAATTCTAAAAAGGGTAAAGTATCTGGCAATAATTTTTGGAGGATTTGGAAACCTTTTATTGATCACGCAATGGTTAAGAATAAAGGCATACCCCCTGTATCTGAGCAAAATGACTTTTGGAAAATATAAGGAAACATAAATCCCCGGACAATGTATATAACACAAGGGTGGTTTTAAAGTTAAAAAGGATAGTAGAGTTAGTGAATAATATATATTGGTTAAGAGGAGATATGTGGAGATATAACTTATAACTTGTAGTTTCAAATTTTGGTTTATAACGAGATAATAATATTCGATTGATGATATTAATGTAGAATTATTGTTTATGTGAACATCTATTTCTTTTCTTCTCTTTTATTTTCCTTTATATATATTTTAAAAAGCTATGTAATGTTTTTTGTCCTATGTATTTTTTTTTTGGTTTGTAATGTCTTATATACCTAATAAAATTTAAAAAATTATTTTAAAAAAAAAGAACAAAAAAGTAATACCAATAAATGGCATAGTTAGCAGGGTGTATAAAATATTAAAAAAATATGTAAGAGGCCAAAAAGTACTGAGAGAAATGTGGGGACTGGATTTAATAAGTAAAATCACTGAAACAGATTGGAATAGGATATGGAATCAAAGAATTATGAAAAATATGTCAGTAAGAATTAAAGAACATAGTTAAAAAACATAACATTGTTCTTTGTATTTTATTCTTTAAAATAAAAATTTAATAAAAAAAGAATTAAATAACATTGTTACAAAGTATTATGGAAGTGCTATATTACACCAGTTCAACTAAACCACTATGATCCTAGCTATAAGAATGAGTATTGGAGGTGTAAAGAGAGTCCTGGGACTTGTTTTTACTTATGGTGGGAATGTAAAGAGGTAAACACAATATGGATAAAAGTTTTAAAGAAAATTAGTAAGCTATTGTCATTTAGATTACAATTGTACCCTAAAACTGCTCTCTTTTCTCACACTCTTTTAATTAAAACAATGTTGTATATGAGCATTGCATGTTTTATTGCCCAAAATGTAGCATTCTTCCAATGTTCACTGTAATTACTAAAACATCCCTAAAAAGACTAGTGTCAGATTTTTTAACAAAATATAAAGTTAGTATTTATGGTTTTTAAGAGTTTTCAAATTTTGAATCCAACATCATTTTATCTGACACCCACAAACAGTCTTTGATAATTTTTATCCTTCTTGGTGGGTGCAGCCCTTCATTTCTACCACATCTAGTTCTCATTACCACAGTTTAAATTAGGGATAGAGCAGTCTTACCACAGACTTCCTCTTCTGAGAAGACTTAGACATATATAATTAAAAGATTATCACTTTACCACCAGGCCAGGTGTAGTCTAAACCTCCCCATTAAGACATATTCTGCCAGCCACATGAGCCTCCACATTAAGTATTTTTCAAAGCCACAAACCAAATGTCAAAATTTTTCAAACGAATGTGGAACTTGTCCTTTATTTAAACATATCCACCCACCAAAGATCCGTTCTCTTAAGCTCTGTAAACAGCAGCAAACAATGTAACTATCAGTTCATACCACCCGATTTCTAACTTACAACTGATTTTTCCCACAGTGTCAAAATGACAATGTTAGGAAACATAAGCAGGTCCATCAAACCTTTCAGAAAAAGCATGTGAATTAGACTGAACTTTAATGGCAGAAGGACACACACAGGAGATGTGAACCTCAACGTTCATCCTTTCTGGCTACATAATATAGACAGAGCACAGTGTTTGCCAGTTTCCAGTCTCTCAAAAAACTCTGAAGATTACCTGCTCCATTCTGTAGCATATTGTTACTGGAAACCATTAGTCTCACAGATACGCAGCCGGGAAGGGGGGAATGACAGGGCCAAGACCACTGCCCAGGAACAGGCAACTACTATAAAACCCCCAAAAAATGTTTTAGTCCTCAAAAGGAAGTTACAGAATAAGATCATAAAAGATATTTCCCAGTGACTTGCAATCTGAAATCCTTAAATTGGAGATGTCAGGGATTAAATCTAGACCTTCTGTGTAAAAATCATAGTTCTTCCCATCACCTATTATATCTCTCCTAGTTATGGAAAATGGAGATTACTCAAAAGACTATAATTCTTTCATGGTTAAACTAGAGCACATATTTACAAGCAGGGCTCCCTCAAGTGAAGAAGGACATCTCACTATCATAGTTTGGTCTTTTCTGCACTTCATTTAGTCATGTTTTTGTTTCATGTTTGGTCACTGAAAAGTAAACATGAGCTTACCATCAGTGATGGGATGTCCCCGGTTCCAGACGGTTCCCTGGAACCGGTAAGAACAATTTCGGAGGGTTCTCCGAGAGGGTAGTCTATTTTTAAGGCGTCCGGTTCCGGACGCCTGAAAAAAAGAAAAAAATTTTTTTTTAAATTGGAGCCAAAATGGCTCCAATTCAGTGCGCATGCGCAGAAGTCAATCTGACGCATGCGTGCTGCAATTTTAAATTGCGCATGCGTCAGATTCTGTTTCTGCGCATGCGCACTTGTTTTTGCCGGAGCCGGACCATTTTGAAGTGGCTCTGGCAGTGGCGGAGGGCTTAGGAGGAGGAGCCGTGCCTAGCCGGGCGGCCCAGCGCTCCCAGCCGCAACTCTCCACGGGCGCCCCAAGCCTCGGCGCTCGGCGGCGGGCCTAGCCGGGCGGCCCAGCGCTCCCGGCCGCAACTCTCCATGGGCAGCTCGGGGCCGCCCGGCTAGGCGCGCCGCGGAGCGCCGAGGCTCGGGGCCGCCCGTGGAGAGTTGCGGCCGGGAGCGCTGGGCCGCCCGGCTAGGCGCGCCGCGGGGCGCCAAGGCTCGGGGCCGCCCATGGAGAGTTGCGGCCGGGAGCTCGGGGCTGCCCGTGGAGAGTTGCAGCCGGGAGCTCGGGGCCGCCCATGGAGAGTTGCGGCCGGGAGCGCTGGGCCGCCCGGCTAGGTGCGCCGCCGGGCACCAAGGCTCGGGGCCGCCCATGGAGAGTTGCGGCCGGGAGCTCGGGGCTGCCCGTGGAGAGTTGCAGCCGGGAGCTCGGGGCCGCCCATGGAGAGTTGCGGCCGGGAGCGCTGGGCCGCCCGGCTAGGCGCGCCGCCGGGCACCAAGGCTCGGGGCCAGCCCCAACGGTCCCCATTGTAAGAGGGGTTTGTGTTTGGGGTGGGTGGGTGTTTGGGTGTATTTTTATTTAATTATTATTTTATTTATTTATTTTATTAACGGTTTTGTGGGGGGGGGTTGAGGGGTGTGTGTGTGTGTTTTATTTTTATTTTATTTATTTTATTTTTGGCCCCGCCTACAACGTCATGATGTCATGACGTTGGCTCCACCCATGACGTCATGACGTTAGCTCCGCCCCCACTGTGATGACGTCAGGGTGGGGTACTAAATTTTTTATCATCCCATCACTGCTTACCATGCAATTCTGATGGTAGAGCTGTGCTTTTCGAGACCTTTGAGGCATTTCTACTCACAATCAGCTACTGATTCTCTTGTTCCACTACTTCTGGTGTTTTACTGGATGGAGACAACCACTTTGACTACCTTTCATTATATTGTGCCTTTCAGCCAGTGCTACTTTGACCCAGTTTTATTTAAAATGCCATAAAACCCCTGACAATGACATTATGTAAGGCTCTGATATTGAATAAAAACAACCAGTTTTATGAAATAACTCTTTATGTCTTCAAAATAGCCTGCCAGCAGGAGGGCATTGTGGCATCACTGATTGCTAAGAAATCTTACTAAAACCAATTTAAAGGAATATGATGAAGACAGTTCAATTTGAACAAAGAAAAAGAAATCTATTTTGAAATAACATGTAGGCAATAAGAAAATAAAGTTAAGTTTCTGGATATAATAAAAGGAGCAAAAATACTCTTTACTTTAATATCCCTTAATCATGTATGCATACATACCACAATAATGTGTCACGCTCTACAACACAAAATGCTCAACATTCCCAAACCAAGATACAAAAAAAATACTGCTACTCTCTAATACCTCATCATATTCATTCTCACCAACCAATTAGCATCTAATACCAAACACAAGCATTCCAACACACACTTGTCAATCATTCCAGCACTCTTCCCACACAAGTAATCTCAATATGCATACTTCCACACAGACATTAATATGTGAACATTACAAATCCCACCCATACCAGAACCACCACACAGATTCAAGAGGAAATCACATTACTTCAAGGAAAATATATTAATCACATGGATTATACATTTCCTTTTGGACTAACTTAACCCTAAGAGAATCCAGTATCCAGAACTAGAAACAGTATTCTAAAGAAAGCCTAAATAGTGCTGAATAAAGGTGACTAAATTCATAGGTTTTCAAGACTATACTTCTCTTAATGCAGCTTAAACTAACATTTGCCTCTATTCCAGCCACATCTTATTGTTTGCTCATATTCAGCCGGTGATCTATAGCAATTCCAAGATTCTTCTCACTTGTAGCATTACTGAAGCAAGTACCACCCCCATCTTATAATTGTGCATTTGGAATTGTTTTCCCTAGCTGTAGAACTTTGCACTTATCCCTGTTAAATTTCATTCTGTAGTTTCAAACCCAGAGCTCAAGATTCCCAAGATATTTTTGAATTTTTTCCTGTTTACCAAGGTATTAGTTTTTCCACCCAATTTGTGTCAACCACAAATTTGTTAAGAGCTGGAAGGTATCAAAAGTTTTATCAAGTCCAACTCCCTGATGAAGTGTGAAAACCATAGCTAAGACACCCCCAACATATAGCTATCCAACCTCTGTTACAAAACTCTACCATACATGAAGTCCAACACGTTCTGAGTTAATCCACTACATTGTGAAACAGATACAGTGGTACTTTAGTTTACAAACATCCCAGTTAATGTAATTTTTTATTTATGAGTGAAAATCCATTGAAAATAATGCCTCATATACAAATCCATTGAAAATAATGCCTCGGTTTATTATTTTTTGTTTGTTTTTGTTTTCAATGCATTTCTATGGAAAACCACATTTTGGTTTATGAATTTTTTGCAATACAAAACATCCCGAAGAATGCATTAAATTCATAAACTGCGGTGCCACTGTATTACTATAAGGCAGTTATCCTTAATGTTTAGACAAAATCGTTTGATAACTTAAATTCATTGCTTCCAGTTCTATCTTCTGGAGCTGCAGAAGACAAGCTTGATTCATCTTCCATTTTGAACTCTATAAAAATACTGTTCTAAAACAAAGTAGGCATATTAGAAAACCTGATTAAATAAACAGCTCTTCTCCTGGGGAACCTGAAATTAGGACATGCATATACAACTCATGCATGCTTAATAATGCTTTGTTTTCTCAAGCACACAGAATATATAATTAGACAGATTTTATTGTACTGAGTCAAAGATGTTTGGGGTTAAGTCCTCCTAAAGGGATTTCTTAGAGTGAGGAAGAAAAGCCATCTGCTGACTCAAATGGAAGTACCAGAAAGGAAATATACTGGGTAGGAATGACAATAAAAACAGCTAGAGCCAAGCTAACATTTGGCAGCTCTCCAGAAATCCTAAATCTTAACTCCATAAACAAAACAAAAAGTCACACATTAAAATGTAGGAATCCCAAGGGGCAAATCAACAAGCAGGGAAACCTACTTCAGTTTTACATTCACAATTTTCCACCAGAGATGAATAAGCAACACCTAAATATGAACAAAATTATGACTAAAATAAAACAAAGTTACATACTGAAAGCCAGCTTAGAAAAGTAAGAAATTAACATACCTATTCATCATATCTCAAAATTGTCCTAACTCCTCAAAATTCTATATAAGATTTCCCTTTTTAAATCTAGCATAAAACGATAAATATGATTTTAACGATTGAATATTAACTCCGCATGTATATAAGTGACAATTAAACCAGGACAAACACTTCATACAAAGATTGCTGTTATTTATATGATAGCAGTACAGTCAGTTTATACTCGTGAAGCAAGAATTTCCTCAGGACATATTTCCCAGCATTAAGTTGGAAGAAATCTCTTTTTTTATCACTGGAGTCCCTGAATGCATTAAACATACAACCAACATGCCTCTGAGATTTTTCAAATATCTAAATGTCCATTAAAGTACTCTGAGATACATAAGTCCTAAAATTTCTTAGCATCTTACCTACTGCAAGTAACAAAACATCTTTTATATTCTGCTGTGGACAACCAGAATTCTTATGCAGAGGTCTTTAAGAAACTTACCTGGGCAATGTCGGACCCTTTGACTGGAGATATTTGTTATTATGCAACATCAGTGGTGGTGAACCTATGGCATGCATGCCAGAGGTGGCACTTGGAGCCCTCTCTGCGGGCACCAGCACAGAGTTTGCCCCACTCCTCTACACAACAGCCCAATGGGAGTGCTTCCTCCCTCCCCCCAGCATAGAGTTCACCCCGCCCCTCTGCCCAGCAGCCCAATGGGAGCGTTTCCTTCCTCCGCTTTCTGTGTTGGCACTTTGTGATAAATAAGTGGGTTTGGGTTGCAGTTTGGGCACTCAAGTCTCTAAAAGGTTCCCCATCACTGCACTACAACATACACTTGTGGCACTCTCTACATTCAACTCACCCCATCCTTTATACAAAATGATCAGGTATGGCAGGGGTTCCTAACCTAAGGCCTGTAGGCCGGATCCAGCCCACAGCACCATTTCATGTGGCCCCTGCCCCTCCATGGGCATTCAAAAAACAAAATGGCCACCCCTTTAAAGGTGTTGGGACAAAATGGCTGCCCCAATGGCTGACTGAGAGAGCGTGACCCGGCTTGATAAATTTGGGAACCCCTGGTGTATGCGATATAGATGAAGATGCTCATTCATATACAAACAGTCTTTCTCAAATGATACTTAACACTTTATAAGCATTAGATCACAAGTCTACTACTGGCTGCAGAAGGATGGGAACCTGGAGTGCAATCAATCCCCGAGAATCAAGCAAGGTTTCAGACATGGCTTTCTGCCTGAGAACATTTTGGGTATCCATATATGAAGAGAAAAGGACACTTAATCACTCACATCAATCAGGTCTGAGACATCGTGGATGTAGTATTTGCTGACCGCTGCATTGGTGGCTGCTAAGTTCAGCAGGTAGTCATTTCTAGCTTTAGTGCACTTCAGCTTGTTTTCAGAATACTTTGCTTGCCTCTGAAAAAATATAAAAATGGTAAACAAATCCAAAATGTTGTAAATCCAAGTTCTCATGGTTTCCGAAACTTTAGGCTCTTAAAATACTGTAGCTTATCATAAAAATAGCACTAATATATTAGAAAAAAGACCTGCCTAGAACAGCCAGTCTCTTTCTTGTGTTGGCCAGCAAGATTTCTACATGCAAGCCAAAATGAGGACACAGGATTCAACAGCATCTTTTCATTTGTTTATTTTTAGTAAGTTAGTTAGTTAGTCAGTCAGTCAGTTTCTGTCTTGCCTTTCTCCCTGCAGAGATACTCAAGGCAGCTCACAAATGATTTAGAAACACAGCCACGAAAAACTATCACAAATATAAAAATTGCATTACTGAAAAACAATTAAACAATGATAAAAGGCACAAAATAAAATCCTGTTAAAACAATTTTTAAAAACTTTTAAAATATATACAGTAATACCTCGGATAACGTTTATCTCGGATAATGCTAAAATCGTATAACGTTATGTAATCTGGGGAAGAGAATTTGATTGAATAACGTTAAGGTCCTATGGGATGGATCGGATAACAACCACTAAAGCTTGTGCGGTTACAATGTATCTCTATGGAGCTTTAACGTTATCCGATCCATCCCATAGGATTTTAAGATGCATTGGATAACACTAAAAATCAGATAACACCAAGACTTGTGGAACAAAGTCTTAGCGTTATCCGAGGTATTACTGTACCAGTAATAACAATTCTCCTCTTAAAATCCTTTCTCAGCAACTGCTTACATATTAAATGCCTGCCTAAGAAAGGAATATTGTTGCCTAATTGCAGGACAACAAGGGGTGCGGCGAAGCATTGTTACTTTTGGGACCTGTGAGGAGACATTGAGAAGGCCCTCCCCAATGTCCACACTAAGTGTATCTACAGGTGCAGTGGGACCAAAAGAAAATTCTCCCCCCAAAATCTTAAAGACTGGGGAGGATTATATGGAAAGATATGATTATATTCCTTTACAACTAATATCTTTTAAAGCGATGTTTTCTCTGACACCAGAAACTGAATACTGTTCTCATGACTAGTAGTCACTGATAGCCCTTCTTCCATTGAATTCAAGAACAGGAGCACTACACAACATTAAAAAAATTATCTCCTTCTTGGGGGAAATGTAGAAGACTGATTCAACAGCAGTGGTTTCTTCTGAACACATTCAATTTGGCTAAGAACATAGAAAGCAAATTCTACTGTAGTGTTCACGTTGTTGGGACAACTTGCACACTCATACAGCACTGTCTTATATAAAGGCCTATCCCCTATAACATAGTAATTAGCAAGGTGTGCACACCTTTATAACTGATGTGTACCCAGACAGAGTAAAGATACAATGTCTGGAGTTCAGGGCTGTTTCACTACATAAACTAGCCTCCAAATTGTTTCTGATTATTTTCTGATGATTAAGGTATAGATGCTGGATGTGTAAATCTCTGTATTGCCTCAGGAAAGTTGGCCTGTCGTATCGATGTGGCAAAGCAATCAGCTGCCCAATCAAATCCCCACATGACATCTCACAACACAGTGGAGGGATGAAAAGAGGTTTTATGTGTTGAAAAGCAGTCTTAATGTGTGACAGCACAATTAAACGGAAGCACTGCAGAACAGCTAAATGTAACATGTATATTTATTTCTTCTAAGGCTGCTGCAAGCCAAGATGTGATTTTTCATTGTGCCAATTTGCAGTGAGTGGCAGGTTTAAGGCATGCAATCTCAGGGTGCAGAAGCAGCCTTGGAGGAAAAGCAAGACTTACATTCCTCATTTGAATGGAGAAAATACTCAGACAAGGTACATCACTCCCATAGGAACCACTATATAAATGTGGTCGTGACTAAGCTGCTGCAGAATTATTTTCAGTTTGTGATCCCAATTGTCTATCCTTGTATGGCAACTCTTAAGATTTGTCTCCAGAGCTGGCAGAATCCTGGAACCAACAATGTATCATTTCAGAAAGCAAGCAGAAACTGTCCACATATATGACAAAAAATAACACATCCAAGACTATCAAAACAAAATAAAAAACACTGTAGCACTTTCAAGACTAACTGCTATATTTTTATTGTTAGCTTTCGTGGATCAAGTCCAAAACTATTATTACAGCACAAATGGCCTGCACAGAGAGAGTTGTTTTATTCTAGGTCTGGCTTGTACACTTGCTGCAACTTTTCAGAGACCATACAGGAATTCCCAACCTCCAGCCCACAGCACAATTTCATGTGACCTCCCCCCCCCCCGCCTCCACCACACCAGGAAGAGCCATGTGGTGGAAGAAGGGCAAGATGGCCATCCGGCCTCTGAAGCTGTCTGAGGGAGCATGATCCGGCCCCTGGCTTTAAAAGGTTGAGAACTCCTGAGGTAACTTCAAGACTGCCTTGAGGTTGGCCTGGAAGAAAGCTGAAGGTAGCAAAAATGTTACAGCTAGGCTAAATGGGATGGGTTACCATGAATAATATACAACGTTCTGAAAAGTTGAAGGAGTTGCCAAACCTTCAACAGTGTCAGCCTTTCCAGGTCTCTATAAGTGGCAATTCAAGAGAATGTTTTCAATACAACCACTGGCGTAGCGAAGGGGCAGCCCACCCTGGGCGGCACTTTGCCGGGGGGGGGGGTGACACCGCTGCCCCGGACTTCTTGGCAGCCGGGGTGGACACCGGGACCCTCCACTACCACCCTGGGGCCAACCCTGGGCTGGAGGGTGTGGGTCCGATGGCGCAGTGGGGACCAGGGCCCCCCTCCATCCCCCTCCTCCCCAGGCGCCGCCTCCTCATGGCCAGCCGGGCTTGGGCGGCGCGGCCCCAGCAGGGAGCACACCAGGTGCACAGCCGTCCCATCTCCAAGCCTGGCACCTTGTCCGCCTTCAGTGGCAGCGGCGCCCAGGAAGCTGGGAAGCGAGGCCAGCAGTCACTGTGGCCCAGTGCCTGTAGCAGTGCCGGCCAGGCCGAGGACCCCCCGCAACACCTGGCCAGCGCTACTCTGGCCGCAACGACTACCGTTGGGCCGCAACTACTACTGGCCTTGCCTCCCACCTTCCTGGCCACCGCCACCGGGCTAGGTGACAGGGCTGCCGCACTTCTGGGACCCCAGTGGTGCAGGTGAGCCCCAGGGGCTGGGGCGGTGCGGCGCAGGCCCAGCGGTAAGCCCACTGTCGGCATCCCAGGTGCACAGCTGTCCTGCCTCCAAGCCCAGCAGTGGTGGCTCATCCACCTTTGGCGGCAGCAAAACTCAGAGGGGCGAGGCCAGTGGTCATTACAGCCCAGCACCCGTGGCCAGAGCAGCGCTGGCCAGGCCTTGTGGGTGGGTCCTCGGCCTGGCTAGTGCTGCTCTGGCCACGGGGATGCGGCAGCCACCAGCCTCACTTCCCGCCTTCCTGGGCACCACTGCCACCAAAGGCAGACAAGCTGCCGCCACCGGGCTTGGAGGCAGGGTTACCACACGCCTGGGACGCTGACAGTGGGCTCCCTGCTGGCTCTGTGTGCCCGGACCCTGGGCCTCACCCGCACCTTTGGGGTCCAGGCGTGCGGCCGCCCCACCTCCTAGTCTGGGAAAGCCTGAAGCTACCTTTCGTACCTAGGTGAGGGGGTCAGCGAGCCTGGTGGGGCAAGTTTGGCCCCAGGAGACTGAAACCCGTCCTACACCACTGAATATAAACACATGGTTTTGAATTTCCCTCCTCATTCAGGTACGCAACTGGTGCTAAATATTAAAAGGCTTTCAGCACCAACTGAAGACCTGTTCAAACAATGCAGTGGCCTGAATTGGTGTTCCTGTTTTCTCTACATCACTTTTCAACTGCATGTGCTCAGCCCTGTTTTGATGGTTTTGTAAAGACTGTCTATATGAGCTTATTGTACGTAGTTTTTTATTATTGTACTCTGCTTTGAAACTGTTATATAAAAATCTGGTACTGTACTTCTTTCCTTTAACTTAGGAGGAAAAAGAAGCAGCAAAAATAAACTTGATGTTTCTAGGCTAAATCTTGCCTACTTCTCTAATTAATTTAGTATGAAGCCTTCCATAGATCTTCACCTGTCATGGACCATATTACAGAGATATCCTATGAGAATACAATAGTACCTTAGATAACGTTATGACTTGGTTCCACAAGTCACAACGTTATCCTGTTTTTAACATTGTGCACTGCATTGATCGCACAACGTAAAAAAAAAGCCCTGTTCGCTAGCCCTGCGGGCTTTGGGGCAGAGATCAACATAGGGGAATTTGAGGCAAACAACTGCAGCGCACAACGTCTTAACGTTGTACGATGCAAATGTTTGCCTCAAATTCCCCAACATTATTCGATTTTAGCGTTATCCGTGGCAATCATTATCCGAGGTATTACTGTATTATGAAATGTTCCACCTAATATCAGACAGGGCTAACAACATGACACAAGCAGTGGGCACTGCTCATAACACTTCTCGCTGCCTAAAGATTCAGATGACAAGCTGTAGTTCTTTACTGCAACTATAATTTGCGATTTACTGCTATATTTCCTCTCTTAGCAATTGCAAAGTCTTTTGGAGTCCAACTCATTAAATTGTCCATTGCATCTAAGAGAACCATTCTTGACAAGCTACTATAGGAACCATTTCTTTTGGTGTCCATTTGGCATTTCTTTGACTTTTTTGCTTTGTTGTGTTTTGTTTTCTGAGCCATTACTCTCTGGAGGACTTCATTCTCTCCAGCTACCTTTTCAACGCTCCTTAAGTTGGGCAATTTAATGGCTGTGCACATTAGGCCCCAATGATGTAATGCATGCTCTTTCCCCCCCCCCCAGTGCTCCACAATATGGCCTTTGGGCTCCTTTTTTTGCTGAAAGGTGACTGCCTGCTTGACTCACAGCTCTTGCTACCTGCTTGCTGGCTTTCTGGCACATCTTGATCACTAACAAGCAGTAAAGAGAGAGAGAGAGTTTTTATTTAGCCATCCTAAGCAGCACTTCACTGAAATTGTGTACAGGCACTAAGGCAAGCAGGCAACAGTTCAAATTTCTTCAAAGAAACATTGAATACTATTTAGTTCAGAGATTCTCAACCTGAGGCCTGTGGGCTGGATGCGGCCCATGGCACCATTTCATGTGCCCCACCACCACCTCCATCACACCAGGAAGTGCCATGTGGTGGAGGAAGGGAAAATGGTCGAAGCTGTCTGAGGGAGCATGACCAGGGCCCCAGCTTTAAGGTATTGAGAACTCCTGATTTAAATAATGTTCACTGTCTGTGGTTTTTCCATTCCTGTTCCATCAGGCCCTAAAATCCTCCTGCTACATGAGTTCATTTGGACTTAAACTCTTATCTTTTGTAATTTGGGAAAGAAAAAAGGCTTTGTGTCACCAAACATACCATACTATTAATACGACAAATGGTGTTTCTTCCCAGCTATCATCTGTTACATGACTACAAAGTGTTTGTACTTTTGTGCATTTCAGTTCCCTACATTCCTTCTGCATTCAAGCATGGATAGAGGTAGCTGCCAACTGAGGGAACACTCAATGCATCCAAAGAAATGTGCTGCTATCCACTAAATTGTATGCCAAATTAAGCATATTCATTGGTAAGATCCCATTAGGCTTTTAGGTATATTCATATCATGTGTTATTTATCATCAATTCAGACTGCCTGTCTACACCAGCATGTATCTTGCTATTTGGACTGTTTTTTAGTGCTGTTTGGGTCAACTCATATTACAATGCCCACACATGTTTTCACTTAAGAGTACTCAATCCCACCCCTTTTTATAGCTGTCTCACTATTTTTTGACACAGCACTAGGCTTACAGTTATTTGGGTGAGCTACTAATTACCCCATTCTGTATTCTACGTACATGGCTAGCTTACACCCAAATAAGAGGTGGTGACAGGGTGGTTTTCAGAGATGACAACCCTGTAAAATGTGCAGTGGGTTGTGACATTAAAATGGACAGAGAAAATCCATTGCTATACTTTCAAGTCTAATTGTTGTTATTAGTTCCCTAAGTGACACAATTATGGGTGTACCATTCGAGACAGATGCATCACTGTTTGCCTATGTCACTTACTTTATTTTTTTTAAAAAGGAAATGATCATGGCCTGCTGAATGATGGCCACCAAAAAAGGTGAAGAAAGGGGCAGGAAGGGGGGTGCCAATCATCAAAAGGGGGGGGGGATAAACTGAAGCAATCCATAAACTTGTGTGGACCTTTGTCACAGAAGAGAAATATCTCCAGTATGGATGGTCAGACTGCTCAACTGAGAGATAAAATGTTTTGCAATATTAATAAGAGGTTTTTCAGTGTGAAGTAGAGCACTGTACATTACCCCATGTAAACTGGTCCAAAACTGACCTATAGCTAACATAATAAAGCTTTCAATGTGAGAAATTTAAGAAGTGGTTTTACCAGTTCCATCTCCTTTGAGTTTCTACAGCGAGGCAGGGATTTGGATCCAGGTTTTCTGATTTCTAACTATCACTCTGTCCACTGCACCACACAGACTATCTAATTCATGTCATTAAAAGGGGCATATATTGTTAGCCATTAGCTGTGAACTTGGGGAGGTTCACCTACCACTGCTCCATCACACACAGAGAATTGCCATTGCTCTGTGGATCTGTCTGAGACTGGGCTGTCAGACCCACAGAGAAGAGCTTACACACACCTTTTCCTTCATCTTTTCAATCTTCTTGACAGAGCTACGGCGCTGAGGCCTATCTTCATGCCGGAGCAGGTTCACACTTATGTCTCCTCCTTTGTTGAACTGTTTCTCCTCTTGCTTTTCAGCTTCCTTCAGTTTGCTTTCAGCACTGATGCTCTCAGCATGATACATGTGGTATGTTTTCATCACCTGTAGGTAAGGAAACTCAATGAGTCAGCACCTAAAATACCACAACCACCACAACAATTATACTGAAACAATAAACCAGTTGAGTGGCAGATGAACAAAGATTACCCAACTAACATCTAATTTTTAATCAGAAGGGTATTCTCGACTGTATATTCCCTGTGTTAATAATGTCAGTGTCATTCTGAAAATTCTTTACTTATGTATATATCCCATATAACTCAGTCCTAACGCCCCCATCATATACACTGTGTGTATAGGCCTGTAATACAAATGTTGTACTTCATAGTGGTCTGAGGATATGGACCATAATCCATAGTTCAACAGTCTTACAGTTGAGATAGTGTTTTAATTATTTGCTATCAACAGCTTAAATAAGACTACATTGGTACCTCGGTTAACGTAATTAATGCATTCTCCGGGATGTTTCTTACAGCGAAAATTACAGTTGTACCTCGCTTAAAGAGCATAATGTGTTCCACAGGATTGCTCTTTAAGCGAAACACCATTGTAAGTGACCAATTGTGTGTGGGAGGGGGGAGATTACGAACCCCGATTTATTTGTTAAGTGAGTTTTTGGTTGGTTTTATTTGTTAAGCGAAGCTAACATTCAGAGAAAATTCTGATCTTTAAGCGAGTTACTCTTTAAGTGAAACACTCTTTATGCGAAGTTGGACTGTAGTTTAACCAAATTTCCCATAGGAATTCATTGAAAACCAAAATACATTAACTGAAATGCAATTTCCCATAGGAATGCACTGAAAACCAATTAATCTGTTGCAAAAAATCTGTAAACCGAGCCACTGTTTTCTATGGATTTCCTTTTATTATGCGATTTTTTATGTTAACTGAGCCGAGACATACAGGTATGTCTTTTAAAACTAAGCCAGGCAAGGAGATCTTGGAAGATTTGAATCAGTCCCATAGCTGGCTTTGGCTGGGGCTCCACCTTTACTACCTAAACATGAGGTTCTGAATAAAGTATGGCATACTTGGGCTATTACTTAATTTTTTTTAGCCCTGCTCTTTGCTGCTGTGGTCACATCTAGATTAGATAACTATGATGAGCTCCACATGGGACTATCACTGAAAACAGAAAGCCTTCTATCTTCACCAGATCCCAGATATATTTCTTATATTTATTTAATCCTCTTTTAAACACCTGAAAAACCTGTGAAGTTTTTCAGGCCTTTCCTGAAGATCTTAATATCCAGGCAGGCTCATAAAGGGCGAGAGCTTGGACCCAACCTGTTTAGGACTTTATAGGTTAAAACCTATACTTCGAATTGTGCATGGAAATGTTCAAACTGCTTAGATATGTTTATGCACTTTGGGTTAGTTTGCAGCATTCGGTGCCTTTTCCTTGTAGTTTTTATTTTTGGGATTATCTCCTGAATGCTAAACAGGCCCTGATACACAGAAGCTTGACAAAGCCTCCCCCAGCATAAACCAACATGTGCGTTCAGGAGAGTTTTTGAGGCCAGTTATGTGTGCTGAACCATAAACTATAATATTCTTTTAGATGACTTGATTCTAACACACAAATACATGTTTCTCCTCTTTTACCCCTTAAACAGAATGAGAAGGAAGACAGAAGAGAAGTCCTTGCTTCGGGGCTGCTGGCTTCATTCAAAACAAATATTTCATTCAAAGCCTTGAATGAGAATATTCCAGTTCCTAAAGACATTCTGCATCAGCTGAGTCAATGGAAACAGAATAGTTAAGTCTTTGAATGAAAGTAATACAGAATGTATATTTGGGGAGTACTCTCAGGAAGAAGTATTTTAATTAAGATGTTATGATGCCTTTTTTAAAGAGGCTATTTGATGACTTTCATTCTGTCTGTTTTTCAGGAGGCCAGAAACTGTATCTTCAGCTAAAAATATTGAAGAGGAACAGATCTGGCCTACAGCACACCTTGTTATATAACTTCCCCTTCAAATGTCAGCTAGTATTGAATCACAATTTTTTTTAAAAAACAACTTTGGCTGAATATGACTTAGCTGGCTTTTGCTGCCCACTATGATGAAGGTCCCAGCTTCCACCATGAATTTAGCGAGTGGATTTGTGCAACTGTCAATACCACCATTTCATGCTTTTCACCCAACATACACTAATTTTCCCTCACTCAACACAGCCATTAACTACCCTGAATGTTAGAAACATAACTTCAAAAATGCCCCATTTTCACTGCTTTTTTTTTTACAGAACACTAAGCTGTATAGATCAGTACATATGTGATGCCAATTGATGGTTTTACTAGCTCTGTACTTGTCCATTTCATCAGCTGCAAGCTTGATTTTAGAGAGTTCTGTTAAGCCACAATTTAATTATAAACTGAGGCTTTTGCAAAAGCATCAGCAGCTAACCAAAGGAAACGGGAAGTGCATATGAGCACATGGATAGTTCATGTAAAGGCAGAAAATATGTTGTCCAGTCATATTTGAAAATAAACTTTGTCTTCCACTGTAAAGACCAAGCTTTAGTTCACTTTGATTTTGTACTTCCTTTTGCCCTCATTACCCACACCAATAAATGGGGACAAACCTCATCCTAAGAATACTTTCTGATATTTATTTTGTGACAAACAATACCAAAAAAATGTTTTTGTTCGATACCTGTCGACATGATTTAGTTTGGTGCCAGTGTTGACTGTGTTTGACCACTGGGTGGTCTTTACATTCCTTCTGCTAGCAATAAATTGTTGGATGATGTCCCAGAACACATTCCCCCATTGTCCTAAAGCTACAGAGAAGAGAAATGGCTATGGATATTATTCACTAATAGTGGAATACTGGAGCTAAGGCATTTGGAATAGTTTTGCTGGTGACAAAACATGTCAAGGTAATGTTCTGACAAATACCACACAGATGGCTATCTTTGGAAAGTGTTCGGAAACCTCGATGGGTCCAAAACACTGCAGCCAGATTGTTAACTGGGGTTGTTTGCTTGGACCACTTAACCAGGAGTGGCCAAACTATGGCCTGGGGGCCAGATCCAGCCCTCAATGCCAATTCATCCAGCCTGTGAAGCCCTTGTCACTCCTGGAAGCAGAAGTAAAACATGCCCATATGGGCATGTTTTACTTCTGCTTCAAAGTACAGTCAAACCTTGAGATAAGAAATGTTCGACTTAAGAATAACTCAAGATACATCTGGAAAAATCAGGTTTGAGATACAAATTTTAATAGGATTTTTTCAAGATACAAAATTCAATGCATTCCTATGGGAAATTGGGTTCATTCCTATGGGAAATTCAAGATAAGAATTTTTCAAGATACAACCAACCTCGAGGAATGAATTAAATTCTTATGTAGAGGTTTGACTGTATAGATTTTAATCTATAAAGTCCTAAACAGCTTGGGTCCAGCCTGCCTGGATATTAAGATCTCCAGGAAACACCTGAAAAACTTCACAGGTTTTTCAGGTGTTTAAAAGAGGATTAAACAAATATAGTAAATACTGTATAGAGAATAAAAGCAATGTTTTGTTATTCAGTAGCACAGTCGATTCCAACCCTTTACGACCCTATGGACCACTGCCCACCAGGCACCCCTGACCTCCACGATCCTCCTCAACCTGCCCAGCTCTGTGCCCATTGCGTCTACAATACCATGTAGCCATCTCATTTTTGACTGCCCCCTTCTTCTTTTGCCTCAACCTTTATCAGCATCAAGGCTTTCTCAAGTGAATCTTCTCTTCTCATTTGATATCCAAAGTACTTTAGCTTCATCTTTACTATTTGACCTTCTAAGGAGCAGTCAGGGTTGATTTCTTCTAAGATCAACCTATTCATTCTCCTCACTGTCCAGGGTGTGACTTAATTAGTGGCCAGCTCATTTTTCAAAACTCTCCTCCAACACCACAGTTCAAATGCGAATTTTTGTTTGCAAGGTGATGTCTCTACCTTTAACTATGTTCCCCAGGTTACTCATAGCTTGTCTCCCAAGAATCAGTCACCTTTTTATTTCATGACTGCAATCACCATCAGTTGTGATCTTTGATCCTAGAAAAGTAAAGTCTGTCACTGTTTCTACTTCTTCCCCATATATTTTCCAGGGATTGTTAGGCCCATTATCTTGGTTTTTTTGATGTTGAGTCTTAAGCCAGCTTTTGCACTTTCCTCTTTCAACCTATGCAGGATTTTCTTTAGGTCTTCCTCACTTTCTGCCATTAGGATGGTATCATCTGCATATCTCAAATTGTTGATGTTTCTCCCAGCAATTTTGATCCCAGCTCGTGATTTGTCCATCCCTGCATTGAGCATTATGTGCTCTGTGTATAAGTTGAATAAGCAGGGTGACAAAATGCAGCCTTGTCCTACTCCTTTTCCTATTCCAAACCACTCCATTATTCTGTATTCTGTCTTAACTGTTGCTTCTTGATTCATGTACAAATTTGCTGCCTCCTGTATGATGTCCCACACCTCTGTCCATAATTCGTCTGGCACTCTGTCTATCAAGTCCAAACCACTGAATCTGTTCCACACCTCCACTGTGTATTCCTTAGGGATGTTGTCTAAGTCATACATGTAATAATTGTTTTTAATGTATATTATCTTTTTTATTGATGTAAGCGACCTTTGGTCTTTTATAGGAGAAACGTTGGGTAAAAATATTTCCATCCATCTGTTCATCCATCCCTATTTACTGTCCATTCATCCCTATTACTACTTTTATATAGTCAAAAATTTACAAGTTATATAATACACTCTAAAATCGATACGTTGGTGGATCAGATTAAAGCCTTGCCATAAAATGGCCCATCCTTGGTCCATAAAATTTTATAGAAGTACTGTATAGGTGGGACAGAAGTAAGACAACCTGCAAGCCAAAAGTTTAAAGGTTTTTGTTGTTCAGTCACACAGTCGATTCCGACCCTATGGACCACTGTCCGCCAGGCACTTTTGTCCTCCACCATCCTCCTCAACTTGCTCAGTTCTGTGCCCATTGTCTCTACAATACCATCTAGCTATCTCATTTTTGGCCACCCCCTTTTTCTTTTGCCCTCCACCTTTCCCAGCATCAACCTTTATCAGCATCAAGGCTTTCTCAAGTGAATCCTCTCTTCTCATTTGATGTCCAAAGTACTTTAGCTTCATCTTTACTATTTGACCTTCAAGGGAGCAGTCAGGGTTGATTTCTTCTAAGATTGACCTATTTGTTCTCCTCACTGTCCAGGGGACTCTCAAAACTCTCCTCCAGCACCTCATTTGAAAGGTATCTATTCTTCTGCTCTCAGCTTTCCTAATGGTCCAGCTCTCACAACCATACATTGCCACCGGAAATACCATTGCTTTGACTATACGAATTTTTGTTTGCAATGTGATGTCTCTACTTTTCACTATGTTCCTCAGGTTTCTCATTGCTTGCCTCCCAAGAATCAGTCGCCTTTTTATTTCATGACTGCAATCACCATCTGCAGTGAGCTTTGATCCTAGGAAAGTAAAATCTGTCACTGCTTCTACTTCTTCTATTTTCCAGGTTTAGCAATGTGGTATTTCTCAGATTCCAAGAGACACCCGAAAAAACTAATGAAGGAGGAAGTAAAAACGTGTGCATGTGTGCACTCCTTTCTTTATTTCCAAATATAATACACTGCAGAAATATTAATTCACGGTGATTTTGGATGGCATTTGGAACTAAATTAAAAAGTTGGATTCAGGGTTGGTTAGGGAAACTATCATTCATCTTTGACTAGCCTAAATCAATCAAAGCACTCAAGGCTATTTCTCTCACTTATCAAAGAGAGAAACTTTTTTCTGTTTAAACTTTTAATGGCCTGTGCGATATACAAAATTGGATGCCAACATCAGAATACAGTAGTTGGAAAAACCCCTTTGAAATAAATGTGGCTTCTTAGTAATCTCTTGGATGAAAAACAGAATTCGATATATTTTGTGATCACAAATATGTGTATTCCCAGCTTTCAGTTCAGCCCATAGAGGGGGGAAATGCATTTGACAATATGTGCACATCTGAAAGATGTACAAACTTTTACTGTTTATAATTAATGGAGAAAAATAGTATTTTTAAAATATAAAATTAAAAATAAAATGAAATGAAATGAAATTTGCTGAAATAATCAGCAATGGGCTTGGGGATGGGGACAGGAGGAGGATTTGGCATAGCTTTCTATGTGGTCCAGCAGATACTGCTGAACTGCTGTCTTTTCGGCTGTCTTACGTTATGCAGAGATAACACTGCATGTTGTCAAACTTTGATGTGAACAGATATTAGGTCCCTCTGGTAAACATCTCTGTATGTACACCTGCTGAAAGTTATCTTGACTCCCTTATAATGACAAATCGCTGCAATCAAGGAATCATTATGCACAAGACTATGGTTGATAATGACTCTCAGTACATTAGTAGTAGTACCATGTACGTTTTTCATCAGAAAAAGATATTAAATTTAGATTATTTTTTTGAAAACTTAAATATCCTAATGCAGAACACTTAAAATCTGCCACTGTGGCAGGGGAATAATGTCTTGGTTTTATCATAGACACCAGATATTTGTATTTTTCGTTGGCTTTGATCTTTACCTTTCAAACATTTAACAGAAGGTTGATTCCAACTTGTTTACCCCATATTTCATTATACTGATAATTTAAAAGGATCCAGTCAAGGGGTGACCTATCTGCCAGCCAATATTGCACCCTCTATTCCTATATGGTGACAGGTTACTGCCTTGGAGTAGTAGTGTCATGGGGCCCACCTAGTTGTGTACAAGTGTGTAGGGTGGGTCCCCTCCTGTCATTTGAGAATGAGGCTTAGCTGAACCAGGCTATAACTCATTGGCTGTGCTCCCCAAATTTCCATATGGGAAACCAGCAAACTTACTATGCTCTACCATAAATGGATTACACTTGGTGCTTCCATTCCTCTTTCTGAAAGTTGTGATGAAACATTTTCTTTAACGGAAACCAACCACAATTGCTATGAGGAAGGCAAAAAATCCTGTGGATTTGCCCACTTGTGTCTTCTGACTAAAAGTCCCAACCCCTGCTATGCAGGCAGCTAAGAAGACTCCACAGGAATGCAGACATTACATGGATGGTCAGCTGGTGGAAAACATGTGGGAGAAGCAGCAGAGCAGCACAGCAAACTGGTTTTTATGTAGGTCAACATCACCTGGCCCTGCACCAAACCTCTGGGGTAATGTGGCCTCTGATGGTCTGGTTCACAGAAAGCTCCCATCCAGCTCTGTGTCATTACCAGCCAGAAAAACTCTTGCAACACCATCAATTCTGGTTTCCTCTTTCTTTTCTCCTGACATTCCAAACTGGGCATGAAATAAATGGCAGTCTGAAATTCTTACTGCAAGGAAGGAGGAGTTGAAGCATATGACATGGCTACCAAATCATTTGAAAAATCAGCTTTTGAAACCAAAATGGGTAGTGTGGGAAGTTGATGAAAATGGATATACTTTTTTAAGAAGAGAAGGGACAAAACAAAACAAAACAATGAGGGCTAAAGGAACAGCACCAGAAGTTTATACTGTCTCAGACATGGCTCGTTGAGGTTAGATCTGGTTGAACAGATCTAAGGAAGTAAGCAAGATAGATTTAAGGCTGCTTCATGTACTGTGCTTTTAAATTTTAAATCGTTCATTTTAAGAACATAGATTTTAAGTTGCAGAACATGTTTCCGAAACATAGAAATGTGCTGCAATTAATTTATGAGAGGTTGTGTCTAAAGCAGAGGTTTCCAACGTGGGACACCGCCCCCTCCCCCCAGGTGACCTTGAATTCCCAGAAGCCTAAGTCAATACATTGGATGATCAGAGCTTTGGGGAATTTACTCAGGCTTCTGGGAATTGAAGTCCAAAAACCAAAGGTTGGGAAACATTGGTCTAAAGTCTTGTTGAACAGGTTACTAGTACATGTTCACAAGGCCTTAAAATCAGTTTATGCAATGTACAAAATACCTTGAAATAAATTTATTATAAATCATGGCCTGGAGTACTCATCAGTAGATAGATATTAGTTTACTTTTTGCTGGATATTCTTGGTAATACATACTAGGAAGTGATATGTGGTGTCCTGAAATATAATGAGAGTGTGTCCTTACTTGTAATGATAAATGCTACTAGGTGAGAAGAAGATATATATTAAGTACAGTAATACCTCGGATAACGCTAAGACTTGGTTCCACAAGTCTTGGTGTTATCCGATTTTTAGTGTTATCCGATGCATGTTAAAATTCTATGGGATGGATCAGATAACATTAAAGCTCCATAGTGATACATTGTAACCACACAGGCTTTAGCGGTCGTTATCCAATCCATCCCATAAGACCTTAACGTTATTCGATCCAATTCTCCTCCCCAGATTACTTAACGTTATGCGATTTTAGCATTATCCGAGGTAAACGTTATCCGAGGTATTACTGTATGGTAACACAGGGCTGACCCCTCTATTCCAATTATAAAATCTCACTGAAATAAAAATTGTTTTGGAAATTTCTTTTAAAAAAAAAGGTGGGGGAGGTTCATGCTAATTCTGAACAACGAGACTCAGATAACCCTTTCCTTTTGGAATGTGGATTCCAGAATTTTGCACCAAAAAGGCAAGAACCAAATTACTTACAGTGTAGAGCTCATTGGTAACTTTCAGGAGTTCTTCGTGCATCTGAAGACCAATCTCCTTACTCTGGAATACAAAAGAAAAACAAAAGGAAGAAATAAATTTCTATTAAGTTCCCAAGATTTGCTGTGAAGGAAAAAACTCAATTAACATTTAGAAAGAAGTTTTAAAATGTTCTCAGCATCAAAAGGTGGCTTCATTTTGGCAGTTTCATGTCTGACCTAGACATGGAAGAAGAACACTAATGTGACCCTGGCATGTAAAGAACTCTTAGATTTGGTATCCTAAGTTGTTTCTAATGTTGTAAAAATTAACTGCCTGTTGAAAAACACAGAATATTTATAGAGTATCTCATTTTTAAATGAGAATTTATTTATTTATTTATTTTATTATTCGTACTTACTACCCCGCTCCAATCGGGCAAGCCCGACTCTGAGCGGCTTACAGACTAAAATATCAATATCCTAGACTTGATGTTAAAACTTTAAAAAATTCATAAAAGCATAAAAAATCACACCAGATGAACCGAAGGGTGGCTGTCACTAGATCAGCCACCCTATATGAGACCCCACGACCCTATGTCCCCACACTTGCTCAGCCAGCCATGTTTTTAAACCTTTCCGGAAGGGTAGGAGCTCTGTCTGTAGGTGCAGCTCGATTGGCAGGAGGTTCCAAAGGGCTGGGGCGGACACGGAGAAGGCCCTCCTCCTAGTACTGGAGAGGTGTGCCTCTCTGGCTGATGGAATAACAAGAGAGCCCCTCCGGTCCGCCCTGGTGGGGCGGACAGATGTTCTCAGGGTGACGCGGTCTCTTAGGTATCCTGGCCCACTACCATATAGGGCTTTAAAGGTAATAACCAGCACCTTGAATTGCACCCGGAGACATACTGGCAACCAATGCAGCTCCCGAAGCAGCGGCGTAGCATGAGCATAACGCCCGCGCCCCGTCACTACTCGGGCCGCCGCATTTTGGACCAGCTGGAGTCTCCGAATGGTCACCAGGGGCAGCCCCATGTAGAGCGCATTACAGTAATCAAGTCTGGAGGTGACCAAAGCATGTGTGACCGTGAGCAAGGCGTCCCGGCCCAGGAGTGGGCGTAACTGGCGTATTACACGAAGATGTGCAAAAGCCCTCCTGGCCACGACTGCCACCTGTTCTTCGAACAGTAGTCGTGAGTCCAGGAGGACCCCCAGATTACACACCGGGTCTGTTTGGGGCAAGGCTGCCCCATCCAGAACCAAAGCTGGCAACTCCCGTGATAACACAGGGCCCCTCACCCACAGCCACTCAGTCTTGCCGGGATTCAGTTGTAGCCCGTTTGCCCCCATCCAGACCCTAACAGCCTCCAGACACCTGGAGAGGACTTCCACTGCACCGCCTGGGTCCCCACGGGCTGAGATGTACAGCTGGGTATCATCAGCATATTGATGATACCTTACCCCGTGGGAACGGATGATCTCACCCAGTGGCCTCATATAGATGTTAAATAGGAGAGGAGAGAATACCGAGCCCTGAGGCACCCCATATTGCAGGGGCCTGGGGCTAGACTCCTCCTTCTCCAACCACACCAACTGGGTTCTGCCCCTCAGGAATGAGGAAAACCAGGACAACACAGTGCCCTGGATTCCCAACCCTTGGAGCCTACCCAGAAGGATGTCGTGATCGATGGTATCAAAGGACGCTGAAAGATCGAGAAAAGCAAGGACAGACGGATCCCCTCCATCCCGCTCTCTCCAGAGATCATCCACCAGTGCGACTAGTGCAGTTTCAGTACCATATCCGGGCCTGAATCCTGACTGAAAAGATATAGCGATGAGGTGTGCCTCATACAGTACCCTGGGTGCTCTTTGTAAAAAAATCTGGTATCAGAGACAATTCATGAGAGTATTTTTTTTTTCATAGCAACATCACACTGTTGCCTTAGGAAATGAGAACTATAACAATAGGAAAAAGGACCAGTGCATTTCAGCACTTAGAACAATAAACACCAGCTATGGGATAAAATAAATTAAGGATACAGATCATTTGGTAATGAATAGAACAGAAATAGGAAAATATAGAATTCTGTCATTGGACTAAATTTACCGTTTATTACTCACTATTGGCTATGTCAGCTAGAGGCATGGGATTAGTACTACAGCAAGAAATACATATTATTCCTAACCTAGGAAAAGAAATGCAAAAATGATATATTCAGAACAAGGCGTGCAATTGATTGTGTTATTCCTAGTCCCATTTTCAAATATCTATATGCACCAGGGGACTGCAGTGGCTCAAGTGACTAAGACGCTAACTGGAAGGCAGCAGGTCAGCAGTTTGATACCCAAATACTGTAGGATGGAATGAGCTCCTATCTTTGTCCCAGCTCCAGACAACCTAGCAGTTCAAAAGCAAGAAATTGCAAGTAGATAAATAGGGACCGCTTTGGTGAGAAGGTAAACAGCATTCCATGTGCTCTGGTGTCTAGCCATGCTTGCCACATAACCATGGAAACACCTGCAGAAGCAGACAGTGCTGGCTCTTTGACTGAAACAGAGATGAGCACTGAACCCTAGAGTTGGTTACGACTGGCTTTTGAGCAAGGGTGACCTTTACCTTCATCTTAAATGCACTAAAATTCTGTTAAGCCTCTGAAAAGCCTGGTAAAGTCAGCATAATTTAGGTGCAAATTGATGGTACTAATAGTATGCAAATCCATTTTTCATATGGTTTTCATGTTTGCCAAATCTATTTACATTTTCCTCAGTTTACAACAGTGCTAGTAGATTTGGTAACAGAGTTAGTTTCTGATGATAGCATTTCTATATTATTAGAAGTCATGCTCCTCCCTGATGTACTTCCATCGTGCCATGTTTTTCAAATTTTAGCTCCATCCTAGAACGTTATGACTTTTTAAACTAAAAATCCAGTATCTATATTCTAATCATGAGTACAGATTTTTGGAAATTGTCATAGGATGCAGAAATATTTTGACAGGGTATTATTTCTAATATACTAAGAAATCATTTCTATTCCATTTTCTTTCAAAAACTGAAATAGCATAATACAAAAAAGGATGACAATCACACAACTCTATCTTTCTCATTTAAAAATGAGATGCACCAAACTATAGATACGCTTTGTTTTGAAACTGACAGTTAATGAATAAAATTCTTAAATGAAATTCTATCCAAATCATCCCAAATCCTGACAGACTGAGGAGGGGATGATTTCCCCATAGTTCCTCCACATGTAGCATCTCTTATGGGGATTTGGTGGGCTTTTTGAAACAGTGTGGAAATTGGGGGGGGGGGGGCTGTAGTGAATGTTAAATTTTATAGGAAAATGGAAAATTGCTTACATGCCCTTGGATTCTATCCAGTGGTGGGGTGCAAAAAAAAAATTACTACCACACTGTGGGCGTGGTATGGTGGGTGTGGCCAAGGGAAAGCCCTGTGTTGCACCCAAATTAGGACTACTTTATTTCAAAACTTGGATGGGCGGGGCCAGCCAGAATTTCTGCTACCTGTTCTGGCAAACTGGTGCGAACCTGCTGAATCCAACCACTGATTCTATCCTTTGTCCTGGCAAACAGCAGAAGAGCTACTAATCCTAAATCCAGATTATGCCACATCAAACTCAAATGGAAGATCCACATTTCTCCCTACCAATTATAAATTGTTTACACATTCCTATACAGTGACTAGCAACTGTAACTGTAACTGTAACTACTACAACTACGACTATGACTACTACTACCACTACTACCACTACCACTACCACCACCACCACTACCACCACTACTACCACCACCACCACCACCACTACTGCTGCTGCTGCTGCTGCTGCTGCTGCTACTACTACTACTGCAGCAACAGCAACAGCAACAGCAACAGCAACAGCAACAGCAACAGCAACAATAATAATAATAATAATAATAATAATAATAATAATAATAATAATAATAATAATAATAATAATAATAATAATAATAATAACAATAACAACAACAACTGAAACAAGCAGGTTGAAAATATAGTAAAAGAGAGTACAGTATCAGGTAACTTGTGACCAAGAGAATAGAAACGAAAAAAAAGAATTTTTGGGTCAAAACTGGTGCTCAAATCTCCACAAATCATTGTTACATTACTTTCAAAATTGATTAAAGGCAACAAAAATGTTTTGCTACTCCGTTCTGATACAATTATATAAATCTATTTTGTACAATAGCTTTCAGAGACAAAACTGAGGCTCTCATACTTGGGGCATGTCATGACTCAGGACAAGATTCTCTGGGAAATATGGAAGGTAGCATGAAAAGATCAAACATGAGATGGAGATGGCGTAACTCCTAAAGGGAAGCCAGAGGCTTGAGTTTACAAGAGCTGAGCAGGGCTGTTGAGGACAAAACATTCTGGAGATTTCTCATTCATAGGTTCACCACAACTTGACAGCTCATAACAACAACAATGCCAAAAATACACATTGCTAAGAGAAAAGTGCAGAAAGGATTTTCCATCCCCCAATGTAATGCTTAAACTCTTTAGTCTGATCTCCTTTTGAGAAATATTTCTTATTGTGTCTTTTTTAAAGAAAATGTTCAGAGTGGAAAAGCGGTGGTTCTAGTAATACATCTAGAGCAGTAATGGTGAATCTTTTAGATACCAAGTCCCCAAACTTCAACCCCAAACCCACTTATAAATTCACAAAGTGCCAACACAGCAGGGTGAACTCTGTGCTGGGGGCAAGGAGGAAGTGCTCCCATTGGGCTGCTGGGCAGAGGGGTGGGGTGAACTCTGTGCTGGGGAGGGAGGAAGCGCTCCCACTAAGCTTCAGGGCAGAGTGAACTCTGTGCTGGCGTGACAGCACGTGTGCCCATAGTGAGGGCTCTGAGTGCCCCCTCTGGCACGCATGCCATAGGTTCACCACCTGATCTAGAATGTGTGCGGTGAGGGGAAGGTTTGCAATTTTTGATAGCTCACACCTCCAGTGTTTAGCTCTTCAGGTAGCCAGCTATAAACCTT
Source organism: Furcifer pardalis (assembly GCA_030440675.1). Classification (NCBI taxonomy): domain Eukaryota; kingdom Metazoa; phylum Chordata; class Lepidosauria; order Squamata; family Chamaeleonidae; genus Furcifer; species Furcifer pardalis. Next base: position 130,464,601 of record CP126893.1, on the reverse strand, counting down.
TCCAAGGAAAATTTACTGTTATGCTCCAGAGAGATTAGACCCCAACCTTTTTTTTTGCTCATGCCCAACCTAAGCATCTCTAAAATCCTGGTGTGCATTCCCCTCCCCCCAACATATAATTCTTATTATTCAAAAGGTAAATTCCTATTCACATGGAGGAAGCCTAAAAGGCCATTCACTGCTAATAACTCATTCTCAAATTGCCTCCCTGTGGGGCACATGCCCCATGTTGGGAACCATGGTTTAGAAATTTATAGTGAAAGAAACCAGGATCACTGGAAGACAATCACCCTTTGTCATTACAATTTTAAAGAACCTCACAAACCACCAAAGCAGCAGTATGACTGCTGAATATTATAAAGTTATTGAGACAGGTTTCACACCACTGTGAGTCACCCCCTACCAATAGAAAACTTATTGATAGGAGCATAACCAAGCTTAGTGTAAGTAATCAAAGGCCTTCAGTTTGGGTCTTGAGAATGGATCATGTCTTTCAACTAAAGGTTATTTTAACAAATGACCTAGCCTTTGACAGATTTGACAGTCTGGCCCACAGAAGCAACACAATTCCAGGCAGCTGGTAGGAGTTTAGGGAGGATTTTAATGGTGGAGCATAAATCGAACTTTAATCACCAGATATTATTACCATGCTGCACAGTGTAACCCTAGAATAATGGACCATGCTGTTACCGGTAAACTTTCACCACTTACGTAAACTGAATTTATGCATTTATGCAATAACACTCACAGAAATCAGCAATGTGGGATCTGAAGAGTTGTGGAAAGTTTCTTGTTTGAACTACAGTTCCTTGACTGCCCCATACAGTATGGAATTCTGGGAGTTCTAGTTTTAAAAAAGCAACCTCCCCACATTTTGCAGGGGTATGGTTAGGGACCCTGGAAACTTGACTGCAGACAATGGACTTTGCACTATGTTTGGGGTGGAATCTGGGGTATATTAAAATATGAGTTTATCTATCTATTGGTTTCCAGTATAAGGCATTATTTGTTTGCCCACTGTATTGCACCATGGTGATGTAGGAAACGGATCTATTTCACGAGTCAAACTAATGATGATGGAGGGTGGGGGATGCATTGGTGCCTCCTTTCTCAGAGTTCAAAATAATAAAGATGTCATCAACGTCTTTACCCTTGTCAGAGTACACCAATTTGTTTATGATCAAAGTAGCTTCTGTTCAGTCCACCTCTCTAATTACTATTTCAACACATTGTTTCCAGAGTTATAGATGGCATTACTTTCCATGCATTTCAGTTTGTGCAATTGATGTTGCTTGCTATTGAAGCACATTACAGCATCTACCTGTCTGAAAAATTCTATTTCACACATCACTTTGATTATTTCACACTTCTTGAGGGGGGTAAGTTTTAATTCTTGAAGCAGTCCACCTGTTTGCTTTGCTTATTATGTATAAGATTATACTACAAAAAGAGACTTTTCTTTCACATAATACACTGGAGAAGGGACAATGACAAACATCTCTTACGAAGCACTATATGTTACCCTTTGCCTCAACAGAAAGACATCTAATTTCAACCTAAGAATCAGCATGGAAGATTATCTCTTAAAACTTTAAACCATTACTGTCAAAATATATGCAGATCCCTAAAGAAACAAGGGGGCAAAAAGCCGTAATGGGATGTGATATTGGCTTAAATATTGAAATTCTCAGGTCACCTAAAGATCAACAAAACAAACTATACATAAAAGGGTTTTCAAAATCTAAAACTGATTTTGTATACCAGCTATGATTTAATTTTGCTGATAATGCTTTGGCAGTTTTACTTCCTCTCTTTCTCACCTGCATAGAATGAATCATTTACTCTACTTCCTTAACAAATATAAAGCACCTGCATTAATATTAAAGGACAAGAATTACCAGTTATCAAAGTGATCCCTTTTTAACATCACAAGACTCTGTCTATCCAGCCTACAGGCACAGACCTGTCTGAACAATTAGACCCTCACACTTAATCTGCTATCTTGAGATTTTAGCTCTTCATCCTTGCAAAGTGAACCCATTTCCCATGACCGAACATTAATTATTGATGCAACTATCACAACATGATGATGCGATGTCATCTGACACCAGCCAACTAAGGCAGCCAATACAATCCAATGAGGGGTCTTAGCCACACCACAGGATAACTAAGAATGGTTATTGTTACATTAATGCAGACATCCTTGAAAGACCAAGTATTTCCATCAAGCAATGGAATACTTTATTCCATCCCCAATAACACATTTAGAAAATATTTTTGAATGTTCCCACACATTCAAGCTACTGCAATGTTTGTTCTTTCATTTCCAGATGTCACTACAAACACCAAAATAAACTATTTCTGATTAAGCCTTCTGCATCCAAGTTATCCCTTAAATATATCACAGTTAGTTGCAAGGATACTTTTGGCAATAAATGATTTTTTTGCCAGCTAATCCCAAAACGAGTTCAAATAGGGCTGTGAATGGCTCTTCAGTCTAAGGAAAGAAAGTTGGTTTTGCAATACAATTTAACCCTTGGGATAGAATTTTAACACTAATACAGAATTCCCCTAATTTGTGAAACATAAGTTTGGTCAAAATGTTCAGTATATTATTCTGCTGAAGACTGCAGTGTGGGAGGGAGGGCGCTCTTTTTGCCTAGGTGCACTGTCATGCTTCATGAAATACATGAAATCTATATTCAGTCCTCCCATTACAATCAAGGACCCAATTATGTAAGGCATCAAAATAGCTTGCAGGGCTCTTTAGCCCTGAGCATCTCCACAGCAGAGTATGCAGCTCCAATATGGAGTGCATCCGCACACACAAAACAAGTTAAAATTGCTGTTAATGAAGCTGAGTATAGAGACAGGATGCCTCAAACCTACACCCATTGAGAAAATATACCCTCTTGTTGGAGAGAAGTAGCAGCAGATGCCAAGAGGGCTAAGAAAGCGAATGACCCTCGACATCTTCTGAACGGATATGAGCCTCAAGTCCACCAACTCAGATCCAGGAAGAGTTTTATGGCAGAAACAAACATTATTGAGGGTACACAAGAGCAAAACCAAATTAGAAGATGGAGGAAGGATCTTACTGGACAAGGAACAACATTAGAGGAGGATATAGCTAAGGAACTCAACTTCCCTACATCACTTGGAGGACCCTGAACGGGCTGAGAGTTGGAATCCCTAAATGCAAGATCAATGTGTTTAAGTGGTGGCTGCTGGTGGAGAGCAAAACGTGCTGTGAATGTGGAGATACATATAATCCAGCTCGTTTACTGCTCTGCCAATTACTGCAAGATACATGCACTTATGAGGACTTAAGTTTGGCCAATGACAAAGCCACGAAAGTGGCTTCATTTTGGCAGTCCAGGGTTTGATCAGGACATGAAAGAAGATCCTTCACTGATGAGACAGTGAAGGATTAAGATTATTGGTTAAATCACTTTAAGGGAGATTTCAACAAGCTACTTTCTGCTTTTCATCTAGATTACCAGGAGCAGTAGGTAAACCAATGTCACACATCATGATATTTCAAATAGTAACTGGACTGTACCATTCCTCAGACTCTCTGGAATTACTGGTGTTGTTTTCTGGGACAATTTCAACATACTCAAAACACTATCGTTATTTTAAAATACAAGGTCTACTTTGTGGGCAGAACAACATACAATACTGTTGTCATTGGAAAGAATCCTATTTGTGACCAAAAAAGGCAAAACACCTAGTAAGTGGAATGCTTTTGCAATTTATCCAGTGATCCAGTTGTATAAGCTGGAGATCAACAAAGGGGCCAACCAACATGCTTGAGGAATTAGCAAATATTCCTACCTACAATTGGGGGGAGGAGGAATAATAACAGTCCCTTGTCTGCAAAAACAAACAAACAAACAAGATTTGGGGCACTGTCTAACCATGCCATTTTAAAGTATAGTAAAACTCTGGTTTAAGATTTTAATCCATTCTGACAGTTCTGTCGGAAACCGGATTAATCGTAAACCAAAGCACGTTTTCCAATAGGGATGCATTGAAAATAAAAAAAGTTCCTGACATCCCCTCAAAAAAATCCAACCCAACCCAACCCCTCCCCCCCCCCAAAAAAATGTGGGACATGCGGTAAAGGGGAATATAAATGAGGGAGCTAAGTTCCCTACCTTGCCTGGGCTGGCACTTCTTCCTCTAGGTCAGCATAGGGTGACAAAGAGGAGTGATTTGTCCGGCCGCCAGGACCAGCCATGTCCAAGGCTCCCCCATGTAAGACACCACAGCTTGGTGAAGTGAACGTGCAAGGCAAGGTCACCCCTCTGTGATCAATCACCTCGCCCTCCCTTCTGTGCCCAGATCAGTGATGCAAAGGGAGGAAGAGGTGATTGATCTCAGTGAGGCAACCTTGCCTTGCACATTCATGGTGCCTCTTCTGGAGCCGTCGCTAAGGTGCTAGATTTAAAAGACATCCCGTGCTTTAGCAATGGCTCTAGAAGAGGCACCATGAATGTGCAAGGCAAGGTCACTCTGCTGCTGTCATGCCACCCACAGAGTCCAAAATGGCTGTGAGTGGTTTTATATACCCCCAGGTGCAATGCACTCTGGGGAATTCCCGGTCATAAGGCGAAAAAACGTTGTGAACCGGGACGTCGTTTCCTATGGATTTCTAGTCATAAACTGAGGCAAATGAAAGCCAAGGCAGCTGGGAACTGGGCTTTTACTGTATTCATAAGGAATATCTAGTGGTCACCTTCAATTTTATTATAATATATAACAATCCCACTGCAAATCCCACCTCACACCTCAAAATGGCACAGCAGTGACCTGGCTGTCTAACAGCTATGGTAGCGGGGATGTATTCCCCTGGTAGGTTCAACCATGCCACAAAGGTGTTAGTTAGTGGTCCAGAATAGGGAATTCTTCCTTCTAGAACCACAGGACAGCTAAGTGGGGTCGGGTATTTGGGCAATACACCTGGACAATGCATTATAATAATATGGCCAACTTTGACATGAGCCCCAGCCATCATATTTAAAATGGCTAAAGGAACATCAAAAACATGGGCTGCAGTCACCCATGCACCATCGAACCCTGCTACAGTAGTAGTAAGACCTCCCGAATGCAAGAGGCTGATAAAATCTTGAAACAGTGGGAGACGGTGCTTCGATCTGCCATGTCAATCTAAAGTGTGAAATACGGATCAACCAGGTAAGTGATAACAATCTCAATCTAACATCATTTTCATCAAATTTCCTTTATATCCTTTCATTTCTTCAGCACATAGCACTAAAGTGTGAGATCTTTCTGAAACTCCAGAAAATAGTTGTGACTGTTATTTGCAGGTTTGTGGGCCTGAAACTCTATACAGATTTTTTCCCCTATTGAACAACTGAATGCAGGTTATTCTTAGCTAATTACCTGACAAGCAGCACACTGCTGAGAATGTTATCAAAGGAATTTAGCAGAGGAGTCTGATAGCGGAGCAATGACCTACATAAGACAAACAGAGATCCAGATGGTGAGAAAGTTTCTTCCTTGAACAGATCCACAACATCTGTATAATGTTTGCTTTTTCTATCTGAGGATGTAGGATGTAATACCTGCCGCCAATGCAAACAGGTTGTCCTGATGGATGAAAGGGCTCGGCAAGTTGACACCAGATGCCTGTAAATAGGTTGCCAGTTTCTCAGTCACTGTCTCGCTTAGGCTTTAAATTGGTTAGTCACAAAGATGCCTCTGAGGACAAATCCTACTTACATGTTTGATAAAAACAAAGAGGAACAGGGTAATCTTAAGCATCCTTCACTGAGAGTTGCCATTAAGTCTCTCCATCTGGTTAGGTGATGTTGCATTAATCATGAGCACTTTGTTTAGAAATTTGTAATCAAAAGAGTCAAACCGCTCAGCAAGAATTTTCCAAACCACCACAATGAAAAAAGTTTGAAACAAAGGTGAGTGATAAGAAAGGAAATAGTTAAAATGCAGGTTCAAAAAAGGGTTTTGTGAGATACTAGTGACCAGTTAAAACTATTCATGTTGTTAACGGCTGTGAATATTTTGTCTTCATTCCTGCCTCAGAACACATGGAAAGTGAGACCGGAACAAGATGGAGGGGAGTTAACATCCAAACGAACAAGCTCCGTGACTGATGCATTTAAAAAGGTGAAATACAGAGGTTGTCAAAGATAAATTTGAAGAAAACGATAGATGAGAGTTGTGGGGTGAAGAATTCAAGGTGTGAGAGAATTTATTACAACGAGGAGTTATGGAAAAACTTGAGAGACGCTGAGAAACGCTGAGCAAACATGGCACGGAGTGAATGGAATGCTTAAGCTCTTGTAAGTCCCCATCCTGAACTGTTTAATGTTTTTCCTTTGTTTACTCAAAGTTCAGCGATGAGGATGTAGAGTGAAGAATGTCTAAGTTTGTAAGCCTTGTAAGTCCCCCATTCGTAAATTGTTTGTGAAACTTCTAAATGTTTCTCTTCCTTTGGACGATAATGAGAATTGCTTAATTAAAGGCTCAGCAAAGAGAAAGGAGGTGTGACAGATAAGACTGTGAAGGAAAAACAGCATTGCTAATCTCCCAGTGTAGTGTATGAGAAGCTGAATTTAAAGAGGCAAGGTTGTGAAAGTGAGAAGCATTGAAAACCCTGAAAGCCTCTAACCTACCACGAAGCCTTGATAAGGGGAGAGAAAATAAGTGGTGAATTATTGGTATGAGAGACTGATTACTAAAGTGATCAAGAAGCCACTAGAAAGACTTCTACTGTAAATAAAATAAAAGAGGTATATGTGGAGGAGATAACAGATATAAAAGACTGCTATAAAACATAAACCTCCAGCACGACTTTTAAATGCTGCGAGCGGCGTTGTGAACGGTGTAAACCACGAGACGAAAGGTGACAGTCGTGGAGAGGTGTCTCAGCTTAAGAAAAAGGTGTCCCAGATACAACGGTTGGGAAACTATAACGAGAGGACCAGAAAAGAGGTCTTGGGTTGCATCAGATTGACATAAAAAGAGTGGGGCTCAGTCAACTGTGAAGTTGGAGCAGTCGGAGTGAAAAAAAGAGGAATAAGAAAGAGGCATATACTTTGAGCACAGAAGCACGTGTAAGCAGCTGAAAGCTGAAAGTCATGTGTTAGAAACAACCAGTATACAGATGAGTCAGCGACGCAGAGTGGTGTGGTGTAAGTTGGATGGAGAGAATTAACACCGGAGGATCCAAGACACGACAACAGTAAGAAGAGATAATTGATCAATTGGGGGTAGAAAAGAGAAAGAGGAAAAGATTTAAGGATTGCTAGGAGATTTTTAATGATTTGGAAAAGAACTCCTATGAGATAGCTGCTCTGTATATATAAAAATTTGTATCAGTTGAAACAACTTGTAAGAAAAGTGCCTTGGTCACATTGTATAATTGGTGTATTACGAGAATTATTTAGAAAGATATAAAGGAAGATCTGTGAATGAGTCGCAGGCCCCCTAAAAATTCAAGAGCCTTGTGGGCAAGGGGACCGCGGGAGAGATCATCCGACAGAAACTTCAGAAGATTGACTAGATTAGAGGCAGAAATGCAGTATTCTGATAAACAAGAGAGTAATGGAAAAACTCAAACAGAAGCTCTCTCAATTAAGGAAATGGGTGAGGCTCTTAAGAAAATAGAAACAAGAATTGATAAGTTGGAGGTATCGCTAAAACAGGTAGAATATAATAGGAAAAAAGATAAGGAAGACATAATAAAGGGCCAGCAAGATATCAGAGAATTAATAGCTAATTTTACCAAGGCAATGGATATGAAAATGTCAGTAATAGAAGAGAAATTGAAAATAAATGAGGAGTGAATAAGAGATATAAAGCAACAGGAGGTTATAACTAACTCTAAATTAGAAAGACATGAAGACAGGATATCAAAATTGGAAAACCAGAATAGACAGAAGAATATAGTAATAAAGAATTTAATGGAGAAGGACCCAAGTCAATTGAAGAATAGAATAGTGAATTGGATTCAAGTAAATGAAATAGATAAAGAAATAATATCAGAGGAGATTTTAGGAGTATATCGTATCGGGCAAAAAAAGGGACCCCAGGTTAAAAGACCAGTACTGGTGAAGTTGATGAACTTAGAAACCAAAATATGTATAATGTCACACTTGAGAGTTTTGGGAAATACGGCTTTGTGTTTTGAGGGAGACCAATTAGAGGTCTACCACGACATTTCAAGGCAGGAAAGACTCTGGCGCCATAAGATAAGACCTACACTAATACCCCGGATAACGTTATGACTTGGTTCCACAAGTCTTAACGTTATCCGGTTTTTAGCGTTGTCCGATGCATACATCGAACAACGCTAAAAAAAAAGCCCTGACTCCAGGGACAAACCGCCGCAGTTTGTCCCTGAAGTCAAACTGACCCTAGGCTAGCGATTGCCTCTAGGGAGGTCGGGAGACCCGATGGGCACTATTTTTGAAGTCCCCCCATGCTGTTGCAAGCTGCAATGAGTCAAAACGTTAGGATTCAAATCCTGAGGTTTTGGCTTGATACAGTTTGTAACAGGGTGTTGTTTTGTAGCAGAAGGGTGGCTTATCTTATCTGCAGCTTATCTGATCTCCCTGGAGCAGGCAGGGAGGTTAGAAATGGGTAAAAAAAACAGACTTTTCTAAAAACTCATTTCGGGCTCCCCTGCCTGCTCCAGGGAGATCAGATAAGCTGCAGATAAGATAAGCCACCCTTCTGCTATCAAGCCAAAACCTCAGGATGAAAGAGGAAAGAGACGATGTTTTTACCCATTTCGGGATCTCTAACTTCCCTGCCTGCTCCAGGGAGATAAAATAAGCTCCGGATTTTGTTCCTTTTAAAACTCGCCACTGGGTTTGGGGTGGGTGTTGGGGGGAAAATACCCACTCACCCCCGCAAGGGCAGTAACTGCCCTTCCTGGTGGTGGGTATCCCCCCCAACCCAATGCTAATTTAAAAGCAAGAAAATCCTGCTTTTCTTGCTTTATAGCTGTGAATGAAGAAGGGGTGAGGGGAATCCCGATCACACGCGCTGGGGATTCTCCTCACCCGTTCTTTATTCACAGCGGTTTGGGGTTTGCCAGCACAGAGGTTTGGGGTTTGCTAGCGCTGGGGTTTGGGAGGTTTGCTAGGCTTCGTCCAGCAATCGCTGCTACTGAACTAAGGTCGGGGGAAAGGCAGGCACCCGACTAGGGTCGGGGGAAAGGCAGGCACCCAGTAGCAGCGATACAAACACGATTGTACTGGATAACGCTAAAAATCGCGTTATCTGATGCAAGATTTTTCCAAAAATCTTGTAACGTTATGCGGTTTTTAGCGCTATCCGGTACTCGTGTTATCCGGGGTATTACTGTATTACTACTTTTCTAAGGGATAAAAAGGTTAAATATAACTGGAAGTACCCATTGAAGCTGAGATTTTTTCATGAAGGGAAAGCCTCAATTTTGTCTAATCAAATAGATTGTCTAGATGTATTAGAATCTATGAATAAAATCAAAGAAGGTACACGTGAATGGAAAAAATTAAAAGAGGAATTAATAGCTACTGGGGCTACTGGAGTCCAAAATGACATTTTACTCAAATTAAATAATATAGCAAAAAAAAAAAAGTTGAAGAAGAAGAAGAAAGGATTATATACATCTATGAGGATAAAACTCCAAACAATAACTTTAAAAAGCTCATTTGTAAAACAAGATTGGGATAACACAGTTGATAGGAAAATTTGATAACCTAATTATTTTGTGGTGTGCATCAAGTTAATTTAATGCTTAAATTGCTAAGAAGAGCCCATTGTTCTTTCGTTAATTTAAAAGTTGAAGGAAAAATATAGTTTATAGTAAGAATATAAAAGAGGCAGAAAAAATTAGGAAAAAGGATAAGGGTAAAAGGGAGTATCTATAAAAATGATATGAAAATGTAAAGAATTGTTGACAAGGAAGGTTAAAGGTGGATAAGGATTGAAAGTTTGAATAGAAATGATTTAAAGGAAAAGTAATAAAAAGAAAAATGGTAAGACAGCCACAAGTAGATGGAAAGGAGAAAAAGAAACAGCTGTATTGCATTGAGCAATCAGACTTACCTAAGTAAAGAAAGGGGCCTTTTAAAAGGCAGGTTTGGTAATGTTCGTGAAACAAAGTTTGGAGAAATACAGTTAATAGGGAAAACTGATAACTTAATTGAAGAATGTGTTGACAAAAATGACATCAGAGGAAAGTTCAGAATGATTGAGGGAAAGAATTATTAAATGGTTGAATGAATTGATGATGGGAGGAATATATACAGGAGGATATATTAGCAACTTACAGAATGGGGAAGTGAAGAAAGGAGCCTTTTAAAGGATATGTTTGTTAATATTTGAAAACGAAGTTTGGGGTAACACAGTTGATAGGAAAATCTGATAACTTAATTATTTTGTGGCGTGCATTAAGATAATTCAATGTTTAAATCGCCAAGAAGAGCTCATTGTTCTTCAGTTGACCTAAATGTTGAAGGAAAAATACATTTTATAGTATATCTATAAAAATGTTATGAAAATGTATACAACTCTTGCCAAAGAAGGTTAAAGGTGGATAAAGATTGAAAGTTTGACTAGAAATAATTTAAAGGAAAAGTAATGAAGAGAATAATGGTAAGACTGCCACCAATAGAAGGAAAAGAGAAAAAGAAATAGCTGTATTGTTTGGAACAATTAGATTTGCTTGACGTCCATAAACATCAGTATGAACCTGCTCTAGTTCTGGTCTCCCTCCCCTTCTTCGACACTTGGAGGCAATCCTTCAATGGAAGGATAGGGGAGAGAAGACGATAGGAAGGTGAAGGGTTTTGGGTAGGTGAAGGGTTTTGGGTGGGTGACTGGGGAATGTTTCAATATGTTGTGTTGTTATGGGCTTTCGGGAGGTGAAGGGTTGGGTGAGGGTGAATGTATTTTTTTTTATTTTGTGTTGTATTGTATTGTAATGTTATATGTTTTCTGTTGTCTTTTTCTATAATGTGAAGATTTATGTATTTATGTTGTAATCTTTTGTAGTGTTATGTTTGTATTTTTATTTGAAATAATAAAAAACTGCTAAAAAAAAGAACACATGGAAAACTTGCATTTATCAAACACTGACATGGAAACAGAAAGTAACTAGAAAGTTAAACAACATTTTGCAAGATCATTTTGATCCATATTAGAAACTTATACACATGGCTTTTCAGTTTTCAATACAACTAAAACTGACCTCTCAAAATAGTGAGAAACACAGACTTTTTATTAGATTGAAGGGGGACTTGTCAAATATCATACAGAAAGGAGAGAAACCCTTGAGTATTGCAAGAAGTATTGATGATGGCCCTTGCTTGAAGCCAAGGAAGAAATTTGAAACAGCAGGATTTTTTTTTACATCCTGAACTCAGCTATGGGTTGAAGCACACGGGTTTATGCCATTTCATGGGAAACCATCCATCAGATTACATGATATGCCAAAGTGGAGACAAGACAGCAAGGCAGAGAAAAAGAAGGGACCCTCTCATATTAAATCATAATTAAAATATGACAAGGAAGAGAATATTAAATATATCAGGAAAAGAAGAATAACATTTTTGTTGGCAGTCTGTAGGTCTATGCATGGAAATCAAACATCACATACTTTCAAATGTTACTTTTAGTAATTATTCCATCTACCTTGTAAATAGGTTGTACCATCGGCTAGAGAGGCACACCTTCTCTGTGTCCACCCTGGCCCTGTGGAACCTCCTGCCAATTGAGCTATGTCTCCAGTAAGAGTTGCTGCCCTTTAGGAAGGGGGTTAAGACCTGGCTGGCGGGGCAGATATGGGGTTTGGATCAGACAGTTGTGTCGGCTTGTTGGCTCATCTGACCCCTCCCTCTCTCGATGTATGAATTTTTAATCTTTAAACTTTGCTTGGTTTTAATCTCTTTTAATATTAATTTTAGACAAGATTTTATACTGTGTTTTTATGTCTCTTTCTGAAGCTTTGTTACCCGCCCTGGGTCTCTTTGAGGAGAGCGGCATATAAGTCTGATGAAATAAATAAATAAATAAATAGTCAAATTTTCTAATAATTTAGCTAAGCATCTCACATAGAAAAATGCTGTTAACAAAGGCCATGATTGATCTTTAGACATCTAAAGCTAAAGTAAAACTAACTATACCCCCGAATTCCAGATACTGTACTGTATAAACAATACTAGAAGATTGCCTGAGACTAATCAAATATGAATCAATTATGGATGTACATACATATTCCCCTGTGTGTGGAAACTGTTGATGTTTACACAGAGAAAATACCCATTTATAGTGGGGGGGAAACATGACACATTGCCATTCCTATATATATGTCCCCACAATATGTCAAAACCTATTAATAATGGCTGAAAGGGGGAAATTAAAACTGACATCTTTGAAACAAAATGTTGCTCTAATTTGCATCAGAGCAGTCTTCAACAGCTGCGGAACAATTAGGACATTCTTAATGCTTTTAGCATGAGGCAGTGCATATTAGTATTCATAATAGGTTTGAACAAAAAGTGGCAGAATAGCACATTGTGCTGAAACATGCATTCAAAGAAACAACATTGCACTGGCTGAAGGAATAGAGAGATGGCCTCGTTCACACAAGCATTTTCAAAGGCAGAAGAGCAAGGCTACCTGCCTTCTTGATATTCACACACCTATTGTATCTAACGTTTGTGTTGTTGTTTTTTTCTTAAGATGACTTACATCAAATCATGTACCTGCCAAAGCAGTAGGTACATTTTACTTCTAAAAGAAGACGATTCATTTTGATATACAGTGGTACCCCATGTAACGAACACTTCGTATAATGAAAAATTAGTACAACAAAGTATTTTGAGCTATGGGTGAAATTTTTTTTCGTTATACAGGGTATACCCCGCATAACGGAAACATTTTTTCGTAATGCAGGGTATTGTCAATAGTGAGTCGCATAACAAAAAATGCGTATAACAAAGCGATCCATGGAACGAAGCTTTTTAGTTATACGGGGTTCTACTGTATCCACATGATTATGATTAAAAAGCAATCTGGGGCTGTGGTGGCTCAGTGGTTAAGAAGTTTGCTTTATTAGCTGGAAGGGCAGCAAATCGGCAGTTTGAGACCCAGGTACTGCATGACAGATTGAGCGCCCATCTCTGTCCCAGCTTTTGGGGACATGAAAGGAGCTTCATTTGGGCATTCCCTAAGAGGAGCTTCTTCTGCCAAAATCCTTTCAACCCAGAATGATTTCTGACACATTATTATTATTATTATTATTATTATTATTATTATTATTATTATTATTATTATTATTATTATTATTATTATTATTATTATGCAATGACAATTTTTTTGGAAAGGGCTACAGAACTATAATTTGTACACAGTGCTACTCTTAGAAGATGTAAGACTACTTTGTCACAGACGATATTCACACAGACTACATGTATATCATGTACAAATTATAGTTCTGTAGCCCTTTCCAAAAAAAATGTCATTGCATAACAACAACAACAACAACAACAACAACAACAACAACAACAACAACCATAACCATAACCATAACCATAATAACAATAACAATAACAATAACAATAACAACAACAACAATAATAATAATAATAATAATAATAATAATAATAATAATAATAATAATAATAATAATAATAATAATAATAATAATAATAATAATAATAATAATAATAATAATAATAATAATAATACATTTTTTGCAATACACTTTGCAATACATTTTGCAATACACTTTCCAATACATTTAGATGGCAAAAGAGACAGGTGTGATTTAGATTTGACAAATAATGAATACTGCTTCTTTGTTTAATAGTAAAATGGACTGTGTTGTTATCCTGCCTCAGATTACCATGTCGTCATTTGTCCCTTGCTCCTCCAAACCAAGCAACGAATACAGAACAGACAAGATTGGAAAACATACACAGGAAGCTAAAACCTAGAGAGATTAGCTTGTAAAATATAATATGCTGTGTGCACACATGACCACATACAGCAATAACAGATTATAACACCTTCTTCCATGGATTTAGTGTACTGCTAGTTGTAGAGCCATGAATACCGCACCAAGACTTCAGCCTCAAGGAAGATACTGTATACTGGAATCTCAGATGCACACAAAATTCAGCAATGCAGCTTTGCTCTGATTAAAGCAGATGCTGTGAACAGCAAATTGTAGGTGGGCTCAGGGCTAATGTTACTTCTGCTCACACTAGTTGAGAATACAGCAGACAAGCAGTTCATAGAGAGGACAATGAAAACCCAGCACGATTGGTGATGGCTCCAAAAGGATCTGCTGAAGTGTCACTAACTAAGAAAAAGCCACCAAAGCTGTCAAAATCAAGCAAGGTTTTATAACATTTGTTATAAAACATGTCACTTTATATAGAAAGTCAGCTTTAAAACTATGACATTGGGCTAGCCAGAAGCTGACCTATTACAAGGACGATAGTTGCAATAAAAGAGCTATACCTACATTTAGATGGCAAAAGAGACAGGTGTGATTTAGATTTACAATACACACACAAACACAAAATAAGGAGTGAAAAAGATGTGGTGAAACAAAGCTATACTGGTTCTATAAAAAGTGAAAAAATATTTTCATCTTTCCAATGTAAAAATGCTATACAATGCTCACTAAAGGCTAAATTCAATATTATTGTCACCTAGCCTGTCTACCCACTTAGTCAGAACAATACTGACAGATCTCAGTAGGTGTATTCTAAGTAAAACCAAGATTGCATCTAGGATAGTGTTTCCCAAATGCTGGTTTGTGGACTTCAGTTCCCAGAAGCCTAAGTCATTTCCCAAAAGCACTGATCAGCCAATGTACTGACTTAGGCTTCTGGGAATTGGAGTCCACTTGTGGGCTGTGTACCCCCTGTTGGGAACCACTGATCTAGGAGTACATTTGAAAAGGTGGTAAAGAGCTATGGAGGAAAAACTATGTGGAATATGGGAGAGCTGTGGAGCCAAATGGCAGAGCAACTTTTATAAAAGTTTTTATTTCTTTCCAGGGCTTAAGGGAAAATGAAAAACAATTATCAGTATACCCATGCTATGGAACTGTGGGAGTAGTAATGCAAAAGCAATTTTTAAAACTTGAAAAATAACTTTTCAAACCAGAGGATTCTGGAAGCTATTGTGAAAACATTTTCTCCAAAAAGTTAGCAGTAGCAATTACATTTATCTTACGCCCCATAGTAATTACTGCACTCTCTGGCCAGTTCACAAGGTAATTCGCATTTCTGCCCCCCAACATATTTGACACTCATTTTACTAACCCCAGAAGGATGGAAGGCTGAGTCACCCTTGAGCCTGTCAGGATCAAACCCACTTGCACCATAAGGAACTCTTTTTAAAGTATTCTTACATACAGGGTTTTAAATCAGCTGTGGTTACTTGGCCTCAGACCTTACCTCCTGAAAAGAAAGGCTAATAAATGACACATACGCATTTCTTACCTTTTTAAATAGCCGGATAACATCCTCACTGATCTGTGAAAGCCTGACAATGACATTATTCATGAAGATGTCATTTAGAGTAGCATGATCTCTACTTTCTCTCCGTGTCTGGGTCAGCACCAGATACCAGCAGTTCACAGGTGAAAGCAAGTGCTGATCCTTCCTATAAGAAGAAGAAAAAGAAATACAAAAGTGTTGGTTTAAAAAAATAGTTCATAAATGAGGGCGGGTTTCTTGCTGTTAGTAATATTGAACTCCAATGTGTAAATTTTGCCTTGTCAAAATCTGCCCAAGGGAGTTTCTAATCTATTGCCTCTGAAACCTGTATTGTCCAGCTGCTGAAGTCCACTGCAAGGCATGAGTCAACCTTCTACAGCCATTCGTGATTCCTTTAAAATACACTGAAGAAGGACAATTTAATTAATTTGGCATTTAAGAATGAGAAAGTGATATATTCTTTGATGCTAACATTGCAAGTCTATGCCTGTCAACACAGAAACATTGATTCCATACAGCTCACTCCGGATGTACCTGTATACCTTTAGCATAAATCATAGGGGTATAGTGGGATCGTTTAGTTTGTTTTGCACTCATGTGTGATCTTTTTCTTTTTTGTAAGCCGCCTAGAGTCAGGTTCACCTGATTGGGGAGGGATAATAAATCTAAATAAATAAATAAATAAACATACAACCCTTCAGATACTGTTAAACATCAAGCCCTATTAGTCAAAGGCACTACAGCCACTACAGAGGGGTTGTAATCCAAGAATATCTAGAAGGCTACACTTTACCAACCTGGAATAAGGTGTTTGTTAAATAAGACAGTAAACAAAAATATTTCTACCACAAAGTCTACCAAAATGAGTAGAACATTTCCACAGATATCAGTATTTATTTTGCAAAACACTGTACTATGCAAATCACAAAATGAAACTATGAATATCTTCATTTCGTCACACCACATTTCATTGAACCAACACCCACTTTTCAGATATTTTAAGGTGAACATAAAAATACATTTGCTAGATAAAATATTTTTTTCTAATCAGGAAGGCAAGTGAATTAAAGTCTTTGACCTACACACAATATACAGCAACAAAGTGGCATGCAGGAAACTGATAATTCATCTATAAAATAACTGTAGTTAAAGAGGAAACAATAAACTTGGTCACACCTTTCTGACAAGGTTCCCTCTTATGCATACATTCTGAACACAAAACTAAGCAGACCTAGACCAAGGTAAGCATGAAAGCCTTTCAGCTTAGGCCTTTCTTCTCAGTTACACTGAGGTGTTGGGAAGATAGAATTCCCAAAATAGAGATTTATGGGTTGTGAATCCAAGAAATCAGAAATTCTGAAAAAAGATAGGAATAGTAATGGCAATTTTCAAAGCTTAAAGGCTCACCACCATCCTGAGGCTCCCAAAGGTTTCCTCAAGTTGAAAGGGATCCTTAGGAAGCCTCACAACCCAAGAGACATTTAATATCAAACATTTAATTAAACATTAATGTCCATGGCTGATAGCATCATCAGCCTTACATGCACAGAGCTGTGCAAACAGAATTGAGTCCAGTAAATCACAAGTAGAACAAAGAAAGTGAAACAGCAAGTGAATGTTTTGTAAATAATCATCAGTTAAAAACTAGCATTTAGTGACGACCTGAACAACAAAATACCCACAGTGTGTTTTTCCTTGTATACGGTTACATATGTGATATAACTGAAGGCATAGTTTTCATATTATAACATCATAGCCACCCATCCACCCAGTAAAGTAAGCTAGGTTGAGAAATTTTTACTAGTCCAGTGTCACCAAAGAAAACTAATGACTAGGTGCAGTGGGGACAATGACTAAGTGACTTATTAGGGTTTTCATCCAGAGGTGTAGTGAGGGGGGAGAGCGGGCAGGCCGCCCCGGGCACCACTTTGTGGGGGACGGCAGTGCCGCTGTCCAAGACTTCTTGGCAGCTGGGGTGGGCATCAGGATCCTCTGCCACCACCGGCACCCTGGGCCCTACCCCGGCAGGCACAGGTCCGATGGCACGGTGGAGGCCAGGGGCCGCCACTCCCCCTCCTCCCCAGACATCCCCTCCTTACCACCTGCCAGGCTGGGGTGGTTCCCAGGCATGCGGCTCCTCTGCCTCCTAGCCCGGCAGTGGCGCTCAAAAAGGCAGGAAGCGAGGCCGGTGGTCGTCGCGGCCCAGCGCCAGCCAGGCAGATGACCACCACCCCTGCAATGCCTGGCCAGTGCTGCTCCGGCCACCAGCTGCAACTGCCGCTGGCCTTGCTTTCCACCTTCCTGGGCACATCCCAGGTGGGTGGCTACCCTGCCTCCTAGCCCAGCAGCGGCAGCTCGTCCACCTTTGGCGGCAGTGGCACCAAGAGGGACGAGGCCAGTGGTTGTTATGGCCCAGCACCTGTGGCCGGAGCAGTGCTGGCCAGGCCAAGGACCTCCCCCCACACAGCAAGGTCTGGCCGGCACTGCTCCTTCGTGGCAACCGCTGGCCTCACTTCCCGCCTTCCTGGGTGACGCTGCCGCCGGGCTCAGAGGCAGGGCGGTTGCATGCCTGGGACCCTGACAGTGGGCTCCCTGCTGGGCCCACACCATACTGACCCAGACCCTCACCCACGCCGTCGGATTCCCAGGTGTGCGGCCACCCCACCTCCTACCCTGGCCTGGCCCAAAGGTAGGACTTTCCGGGGCAGCGGCGACGAATTTGGCCTGCAGCCCCAGGCGACTGAAACCCGCCCTACACTACTGTTTTCATCCCTTCTTCCAGACCGTTAATACTGTCAAGTTACTTTGTTACAGATGACTTTTGTGGCTCTGTCAATCACAATGTGGAGTCACAGGTGTCCGCTTAAACTGCATTCAAGGGTTACAAATTAGAGATACAGTACTGTACTGTATAAGTTTCTGTGCAGGAATGGGGCAAAGGCTCACTTTATTACTGTATATCCTTATCCAGAAGAAACCCCAGGCCTACACAATGCATGACCCATCAAGATAACTTAATACACAGGAGCTACTAATGGCACAATAACACAATTGTTCCCAAGCAGCTTGCTCAGGATTGCAAATAAAGAAAGGAGTGTATCAAATGCTTGGAAGATATCAACAATGTCCTGACTATGCTTGGCTATAAAGAGACTGTGGTTCACAACGTAGGGTAAGAAACTGATATCTAACAGGCTTGGCTTCAATTAAATCCTCCCTTCCCCCTTTCAAAGGGTTTGATTTTGGGAGACAGGGTCAAAAATGTGCACCTCTTGTATACATTTTCAAAATGTGAGTGTTTCTATTGTGCATTTTTGCAAATAAAAGACATTTTTCAAAGTCAGTTTTTCCAAACACCCATATGTTTGGCCATGTTTAGGTTTATTTATTTATTTATTTACATTTATACCCCACCCTTTTGGTGCAAGCACCACTCAGGGCAGCTTACTATTCAGGGCTGCGTACACTGTATTTTTAATGCCTACGATTTTTCAAGTGCATGCCTTTTTATATGCTTCTGAAGTTTCAAGTTGTGCCACAAACTTCAAAAATGTAGGAACTGAAACAGCCGCCCACTTCACCATTGTGTTTGGGAGGTGCAAACTGGCTAGTTTTGCTCTGAAATGGAAATGCAGTGTATTTCTCACTCACCCCAAACTAAAAAATGGTTTAAGCTTGCTTTGGTCTCTGTGGAAATAGAAAGTAAACTAACCCTATTCTTCAGGATGAAACATGATAATATATGATTAGCCAAAGAAATTACCAACAAAAGGAATGGATTTTTTTTTACAAGTTCCTACTTGTGCTTCAATACTCTTCTTTTGCAACCACCAACACTGGTCACTGGCCAGCAAAAAATACTGCCCTGCAAAAAAGTGACCCCACTGTCATTCTTCCAGCAGGCGCCTAAAGGACCAACATGAACTTCCAGCTATCCTGTGCTTAAAGAGCCTCCTCGAAGACTGTGGTCTTTTTGAACCACAATAGGGCATACTCTGGAAACAGCAACTTTGTGTTGCCAGCTAATCTTTCTCACTCTAGGTCAGGCAAAAGGAACTGTGGAATGAACTCACCCAAAGGTGTCTTCATTTTGGCAGTTTCACATCTGGCGTAGACATGGAAGAAGAAAAAGAAGTGGCATCTACTTTACTTAGTCTGAAGTTACTACCCTTCATTGCTCAGTATTCCTGGGTGACTTTCAAAATGTTAATTAAACCTTTGCAGTACAGCCCGGCCTCTCTGTACATAAATAAGCCAAATTGTTTCAATGGCATTCTTTATAAATACAATGAGGAAAAAGTAATATGAGGATGACAAATGCAAGTAATGTGTGGTGCTTGTACACTCTGATTTGTCTCCTAGTGTCTATTAAGCACAAATCATCCAGCTTCTTGAATGATCTCTAATTAGGATAATCTGCTTGTTATATATACTGTGTATATATTTGACACAGACAAACAGTGCAGCCGCTTGCAATAATCTGTAGAAGTACTAGCTAGCTAATGGTTCCAAACAAGTACATTTTTGCAGCTAAAATTTTAAGTCTCATGGCTTCATGGGGCTTTAAACAAAGCTACTGTGATTAATGGTAATGTAATGGTTCTAAGAAAGTCCTGGAAGCATCGTTGCTCTCCTCCACCCCCATGCACAGATTGCTCTTGCAGCACATTCAAAATTTGAAATGTTATAAGCAGTGATGTAAGAAGGGCCTAAAAGCATTTACTAAATCTTACAATAGATTTGTAAAGGTGCCAGTTAGGTTTGACAGAAAATGAAAACTCAAAATAACTCAGGAACCTACCAAGTAAATGTGTGCTACAAATCTTAGGTATTTCGAATTTAAACAAGAAAGTATGCACTAGTAACCCCTGAAAACAATGATGACTATGGCCTTTACCTGGCCTAATACAATGCAGGGACTATGGGCAGTGGTGGGATGTCAAAAATTTTACTACCCCACCGTGATGTCATCACAGTGTGGGCGGAGCTAACATCATGACATCATGACATTGTGGGCAGAGCCAAATAATAATAATAATAATGATAATAATAAAATAAAATACAAATAAGCACACACACAAAGACACACCTCAACCCACCCACCCACCCACAACACAAGGACAGCAAGGAAGACAGCAAGGAGGCCGTGCATATGCGCCAAGCACTGTAGGCATGCATGCACACCAAGTGCTCGGCGCGCATGCGCAGTGGGGGAACCAGTGAAAAGGTAAGCCCCAAAGTTGGTTCCCCCAAAAAGCTGCTACCGGTTCTCCGGGACACAGGGGAAAGTTACTACCGGTTCTGGTGAACTGGTGAGAACCTGTTACATCCCATCACTGACTATTGTCCACATATTTTTGGACAATATTTTCCATCATTTCTTGCCTGTTTAACCAATTATGAAGGATGATGGAGATTACAGACCAATAAATCTAGTGGGCTACATAGTCCTCACCCCTGAATTAGATAAAAGACAGAGATCAATTTCCATAGTTAAGATAGAATTCAACAGGAACATAAAATTTGTTCAGAATTAAAGTCTAATATGCTTTCAGAACACCTCAAGGATACATTAGATCCAGTTGTGCATCTGCCCCATTTTGAATTTTTAACCAAAGGTTTGTAGATCCAGTATGGCCAACTATGCCTGCCATCTCTTTCCACATATGATCAACCAGGAAGTGTGGTTCTTTGTGGTGTCCTTCCTTTCCACTAGAACACTTCCCTGAAAACAAGGAATCTCACAGAGTTTGAAGATTCTTTACTGATGTACCTTGTATGGGATGCAGTTTCCCATTGGAATGCATTGAAAACCAATTCATCCATTTCAGAAGAAAAAAAAGCCCCAAAAAAGTATTATCTGTTCAAAGCTCTTGATAAAGTGCACTGACCCCAGCTGGTAATGAGAAGTGAGGTGGAACTGGACCTAAGAATCCTCCCCCCCCCTCCCATTCCACTCACCCCAGCTGGTGATGGGAAGTGAGAAGGGACTGGATTTAAAGAATCCTCCTTTTCCCCTTCCATATTCTTTAAATCCAATCCCCTCTCAATCCCCATCACCAGCCAGGGTGAGTGGAATGGAAGGCAAAAAGGAGAAGCATGTCCATGTTACTGCAAGGTAGCCCAGGAAGTTGGGAGAAGATGGGCACGTGGGGAGCGGACAGCAAGAGGAAGCTGAATCCCACGCAAAGTAGCCGTAGTCAGACAGACAGCCTTTTTTGGAGCTGTTCCATCGCCTGCTCTCCGCGAGGTTGAGGACCGGGAACCAATGCATGGCTGGGCAGGCTCTGCCCTCCTCCCAAGAGTGTGAAGCCAGGAGCAAACTGGAATTAATGCCCATCACCACTACCACCACCCCAACCAAACAGGGAGGGGGGGTCCCTTCCTTCCTTTCCTCCTGCCGCTTGTGTGGCTAATCCTCAACGGCAACCGCCCAAGTCCTTTCTCTCTTATTATTATGATTATTATTTTGTTTCCTCCCACGGTGCTACCCGGTGGGCCAGAGGCAGGGGAAAGAGCCAAGCCAGTCAAGCAACCAGACAATTGGCAGCAACTTCACCCTTCAGTCAGGGGAACATGGCTACCTCGTAGCGCCCAAGGAGTTGTGTGGT
Source organism: Furcifer pardalis (assembly GCA_030440675.1). Taxonomy (NCBI): domain Eukaryota; kingdom Metazoa; phylum Chordata; class Lepidosauria; order Squamata; family Chamaeleonidae; genus Furcifer; species Furcifer pardalis. Next base: position 130,442,493 of record CP126893.1, on the reverse strand, counting down.
GGTGGGGATGTGTGTGTGTGTGTGTGTGTGTGTGCGTGCGTGCACGCGCGTGCATGACAGCGTATTAGCCCCTGTTGGGGGTGCATGAGGAAGAAAGAAAGAAAGAAAGAAAGAAAGAAAGAAAGAAAGAAAGAAAGAAAGAAAGAAAGAAAGAAAGAAAGAAAGAAAGAAAGAAAGAAAGAAAGAAAGAAAGAAAGAAAGAAAGAAAGAAAGAAAGAAAGAAAGAACCCTAGCTTCAACCACCAGGGAGATGGACCAGAGCACTCACCCCATTGTCAAGGCTCTCAGTTTCTGACTGCAGCTAAAGAGCTACAGGAAGGAGGACAGCCTGGAGAGCAGGGGAGGGAAATGGAATGGGGAGGGGGAACCCTTCCTCAGCTTGCCAGGCTGGCAGCCCTGTTCCACCGGGATATGAAAACTTGCTTCGTATTGCGAAAAAAAATCATAAAATGAGGCATTCTTTTAAATGGATTTTCATTTGTAACGCGAAAATGTTAAACTAAGCATTCATAAAGCAAAGGTACCACTTGCATATGTTAGTAAGATGGTGGTTGTGGTGGTGACAGGATTAAGAAGCCAACATTTCAGCAGCCTTTCTGTACAGAGATACACATAGGTTAGGATCCGTCTGCGGTATTTCTTCAATGTAATTCAGCAACAGAGAAACTACCATGGGTCCCAGTCAACCTCCAGGGGAAGGGAAATCAGGAAAACTTAGGCAGGGTGTTGCTAAGGAGTCTTAATATGTAAAGCTTTAAAAAAATGCTTCAGTTTTGTTAAGCTAATTCCCCATTTTCCCTTTGAAACCATCACGTTCAATAATACATTATTGCTATTTAAAATTGATGAACCACTTTATAAGATTCTGCAGCAAGAGAGCTTTTTTCCATCTACACTTAGAGACCTCCAAATGTAAAGTCCTATGATTTTACTACCATCCACAGGCGAGAGGACACCTTTCTGCTAATTAAGCAGAAGCAACAGCAGCAGCAGATTATGTTTAGTTTCCAAAAACCCAACAGAAACAGTGAAAAGCACTACCTGTGATCTAATCAGCATGTCAGAAAGACAGAGATACTCAAGGAGCAGAATGCATTCAATGAACTAGAAAATAAAACCTAATGTACTTAAGCAGCTAATTTGCTCTGACCTGCAAGATGCTGAACTGTCAGGGCAAGCAAAGCAACCTGATAAATTAGGTATTCTCACAGCACTTTAAACAATGACCTGTTTAAAGAAAAAAGCCACTGAAATTTCACCTCTCACTTAGATCTGGGCAATGACCTAGGACAGAGGTGGTGAACCTTAGCACTCTAGCTATTCTTGGACTTCAATTCCCAAAATTTGGAGGCACATTGGAGGACTTGCATAGTGCCACAGATGAAGTCCTTCAACGGCTTTCAAACCTGAATGTTGAACTCTAGCTAGGAACTTGAGATGGACAATTTGTGCTTAGAGTGTATATCAACATTAATGTAGAGAACTGAAGTTCATCATACAATAAATAAATAATTCCCAGAAGCCCAATTCAGAACATCTGCTGATCAGGGCTTTTGGGAATTGTACAGCTGGAGTGTCAAGGTTCGCCACCAAGGGCATTCTTCATACTGCTGACCTGTTCAAAACCTACACCAAGTATATAAAAAAATCACCAATATCAGAGTCTATCCCAGTGAATAATGCATAGGATTTTCCATGAACTGAATTCCTCAATGGCTGATTTATTTTTCTAGTTTCAAACTTCTCAACTTTAATGCTAAGCAACAATCAACTATCTGTTCAGATGTGAGCTAACCAATTTTATTCTGTACCCCTATTACAAGAGTAAATGAAAAAGGAGACAACCATTCATATGCTAGGCATCATTTATTTATTTATTTATTTATTTATTTATATTCGACTTGTATGCCGCCCCACTCACAAAGCGACTCTGGGTGGCTAACAAAGAGCAAAATAATTACAATCACAACTACAAAGCATCAAATCACAAAAACATTTCAAAAACATTTCAAAAAATGTATACATCCTAACCACAGTCACATGAAACGTCCGCCGCCATCACCGGTTATATGGCTGGGCCCACTGTGCAGCTGCTGCTTTTCGTCGCTCCTCCCTCCAGGCCGGGGCACTCCCCTGATCCATAAACCACCCCATTTGAATCTACAAGCCAAGTAGCATTTTAATTCCTAAACCTCTGCTTACATTTCTTAACTTCTAAAACTCACAGAACTTTTTTGCTGATACAATAAAAAGACCCAAAAAAAAGAACATGATATAAGCAAGCATATGATAGACCAAGTTCTTTCACAGTGCACATAGAAGTTACTTTTTGAACTCAAATTGCCAGTTGGATTGGGAAATTCAAATGGCCAATTTTTTAAAAGGTAGATTTTACAAGCTGTGTTACTCCCCATTTGGCTACAATCCAATTGGTGATTTATGCTTATATAAGTAAAATTGCAAAAGTCACCACAGTAAACTGTCACTAACTAACAAGGCGATGTTTGTATTCCTGGGTATGCAAATGCAACCAGCATTTCCATTGGGCTCTAGTCTATATATTCAGTCAGATTTATTCTAAGCCATCATTCTAGTATCTGTCAGCAGCAGCAGCTCCCTTTGGTGCATCACTGAATGTGTTCACAACCCAGACCATTTTCTTGGGATAAATGAATAATGACTCTATAATAACCCAAGACCAGCACTATGCTTTAAACTACAGTAAAACCTCATATAACACTAAAACCTGGTTCCACAAGTCTTCGTGTTATATGATTTTTAGTGTTATCTGATCCTCTATGGGATCCATAGAGATACATTGTAACCACACAGGCTTTAGCGGTTGTTATCTGAAGCATCCCATAGGATCTTAATGTTATCTGATGCAATTCTTCCCCCCAGATTCCTTAATGTTGTGCGATTTTAGTGTTATTCGATACTAATGTTATATGAGGTATTACTGTAATTTTCTAAACTGATGAATTAGCAGATATCTGGTTGAGGTATATATGAGTGGTAATCTTCAAAGCAAGCATGTTATTACAGGCCTAGTAAACCAACTGTATTTATTCCTATTACATCATTCCACAGAGAACTCATCTCTTTAAATTGCAGATTTAATTGTTGAATAATGGTTTTTATAGTTGTTTTTAAGTTACAGTAATACCTTGGATAACGCTAAGACTTGGTTCCACAAGTCTTGGTGTTATCCGATTTTTAGTGTTATCTGATGCATGTTAAAATCCTATGGGATGGATCGGATAACGTTAAAGCTCCATAGAGATACAGTAATACCCCGGATAACGCGAGTACCATATAGCGTGAAAACCGCATAACGTTACAAGATTTTCGGAAAAATCTTGTATCGAATAACGCGATTTTTAACGTTATCCGATACAGTCGTTCTTAGCAGCAGGGTAGCTGGAAAGCTGAACGGGGTTCTCTGTTCAGCTTCCCAGCCACCCTGCAGCTACGGAGGCAGGGGTGGGGAGGCTAGAAAGCTGACGGGGGGCTCCCCCATCGGCTTCCCCAGCCACCCCACAGCTGCAGAGGCAAGGGCGGGTGGCTAGGGAAGCTGACAGGGAGTCCCCGTCAGCTTCCCCAGCCACCCTGCAGCTGTAGATTGGGTCCTCTGATCTCTCTGGTGGGGGGACTTCAAAAATTGCGCGCATCGGGTCTCCCGACCTCCCTAGAGCCGATGCGCGCTATTTTTGAAGTTCCCCCATCCTCTTTGAGGCTGCAGCAAGCCAGAATGTCGGGATTTAAACCCTGACGTTTTGGCTTGCTGCACTGGCTGAGGACGTCGGGGAAGCCCAGAAACAGCTTGGATCGGGTCTCCCCACCTCCCTGGACCCGGCAGGGGGGTCAGAGACCCCAAAATTGGTTTTTAAAAAAGGACTTTTTTTTTCTTTACCAATTTTGGGGTCTCTGACCCCAACCGGGTCCAGGGAGGTGGGGAGACCCGATCCAAGCTGTTTCCAAAGTTCCCCCACCTCCCTGGAGGCTACAGCAAGCCAAAATGTCAGGATTCAAATCTCGACGTTCTGGCTTGCTGCAGCCTCCAGGGAAACAGGGCTTTTTTTAACATTGTGTGATCAATGTATCGCACAACGTTAAAAACCAGATAATGACGAGACTTGTGGAACCAAGTCATAACGTTATCTGGGGTACTAGGTACATTGTAACCACACAGGCTTTAGCGGTTGTTATCCGATCCATCCCATAGAACCTTAACGTTATTCGATGCAATTCTCCTCCCCAGATTACTTAACGTTATGCGATTTTAGCGTTATCCGAGGTAAACGTTATCCGAGGTATCACTGTATACGGTATCATAACATAAACTGCCTTTAAAATATTATGGAACTGAAAATCATTTGAAATATTAAATATATAACTGCTTGGAATAATTGTATAATATGATTCCTTAATCCCAGTCCTCAGAGCCTTTATTGACATTTTTTTCTCTCAATGTTCACTGGATGGGTCCTGCTTCTGGGTAAGATGTATTTTAAGAGAAGATACACATATGTTAATATCCATCCAAAAGTCACCAAAACCAAAACACTACACTGTATAAAGAGAGAGACTTTTGCTAACAAAGACTACTACCCTTTTAAATCACAAAGCATCTCACAAAAATAAGGGAGCACAAACTTCTTTGTTTGGCAAAAACAGTAAAGAGCCAACAAATTCTATTATATATCTCATTCTCTTCAACAGTGTTTCCCTTTTTTCCTTGTTTCAAGTAGCTTTAAAAAGACTTCAACACAGTTTACAAAGCACTCAGAAAAGTTTATTTTGCATATTCAGCTATGCTACATCCTTTACCTTATAAGGAACTTGAAGAACTGTTTGGTATTAAAGACATTAGGTAATACACATTCTGCCTCAAACTCTTTCTGTACCCATAGTATTTAAAATGCTACTATTTGGAGTTTTTCCTCCAGATCAAAAATATAATCTTTTATTTATAAGCAATTAGTGAAGCAGTCATAGGACAAGAACAATGTGCAATGCCTCTATTAAAGGAACATCAGAGCGAGTCTGTAACATAAACAAATGTTTTAAGTAACTGATAATCACAGACAGCAAGAGAGAAGTCTAACAAAGCTCCCATTTACTATTTTTCTTTTATATGGCACATACTATAGGATCTAAATGACAGTCCTAAATCTTTCTCTGGCCCTCCTTATACATTAACACTTCATATTACCATAGATTAAGAACCAACACCCTCCAGCTGCTTTTGCCTAGAGACTATATAATAATTAGTTCAACATTCACAGTGCGTTCCATGGCTTGCTCAATCTATTCACCAGATGCTACTCGTAGCTCCATCTGGCTGCCAAAACGAATGGAACCACAATAAGCTTTGCTTTTCAACTGCAATAACAGCCAGTGAGTTCATGGATTTCATAAGGAACCCAGCCCATTAGGTTTTGACATTTTGAAACATGTTTTTTTGTTTAAGATTACAATCTATGGTAGCTGGGGGAATTCCATACAGTTCAATAAACATCTAATATTTCCTAGCTGTAGTCTTCTCATTTAACCTTGCCTCCCTTAGTGTACACATACCAAAGTATAGTGGAAGTGCTATTATTATTCAGGAAGTATGTTATTAAACTGACTCTCTTGCTCGGAATGCACTGTCTCTTAAGAAGCAAGTCTACTGCTCTGCTGCTACTTCTGAATACCCAAGTAGTGCAATGAGAAGCAACACTTCTAACTAAGCTTGATTGACAGCAAGATACGAAAAAATCATGATCCCAATACAGGTATGTACCAAAGGTACAGTATAGGCATTCTTTACCCTTTTAATTATCTTCCTTCCTTTCTCCCTCTTTAAGAATGGAATATAAATTCACTCATTTTTTAAAAAAAATTCTCCTTTTCCTTCTCTCTGACATCCAACTTGTAGCCTCTTCTATTTACACTATGCAAATCCCACTCATCATCTGTCATTTGGGGATGTCCCAGTTGGATTAAAGCCTTTGGACATCCCTTTGTTTCCATAAGTACTCTTCCACTTGTTAGCTTTACAGCTCCCCCCCCCCCTTTGGTGGCTTAGTGGTTAAGATGCTGAGCTTGGAGACTGGAAGGTCGGGTTTAGATACCCAACGGCAGCACAGGGACATGAAATGAGTCTCATTCAGGCGTCCCCTGAGCAAAGTTTCTCCAGCAAAAATCTAACTCATAGTAATCTCTGACACAAAATTATTATTACTGCCAGCAGCCAAGATATCTGACCTCATGGCCACCTGGAGCTTCAAAAGTTAAACATTGTATTTGAATACAATTCCATCTTCATTGGGAATATGTCTATTTCTGACTCTAGCTCAGAGTTATATGGCTCCTGCTATGAGCTGCAGCTCATTTTATCAACTGCACTGGAACCGTGTACAACTGCTATGTACACTCTTCAAACAGTGGCAAAGTAGGTAGGTAGGTAGATTGGACCAGCACGGGGGGGGGGGGAATACCCCCTTGTGCTGGCTTTGTCTGCTTCCACCAGGAAGAGATGGGCTTTGTGCTCTTGCAGACCTTCCTTCCTGGTTTGCTAGGGAGGAGCCAGGAAACCTTTATACGTGGTGGCTATTAGCACGTAGAATCAGCTCCCCCCCCCGGTGTTTTCATGCAGATATGGTCTCCTCTGGCATCCCAGGGGTCTCAATGTCCCTATGGCACGGCCCCGCCCCGGGCTCGGCTCATGCCTAGGATTTAGTGTCCACACACACACACACACACACACACCGAGTCTCTGGGCTGGCTCTGATTCTCAGCCTTAGGGTGGGTGACATGAGTGCAAACTATCAATCTCTGCTGCTCTGCTCACTGCTTCCCCTGAACCTTGACTCCATGTGCCTGTATAATCCTGTGGGTTTTTTATGGTGCATACCCCTGCCCCCATCCCCCATTGTGTGGGCAGTTCCTGCTGGTGCCTTCTCTTTTGTTTCAGGCCCCCAGACTCTTCTTCAGATGCAGTTCCTGTAATTTCCACAGCCTGCTGTGCCGCAGTTTCATCCCACATTGCTTCTGTGGGCATGCATCTCGGCTGTGAGAGGGTGCAATTTTCCTCCTGTTTCCACTCACTGCTCAGCATCTCACCACGAAGATGGCACAGTTCTTTCCTGCCGATCTTCATATTGAACATTTTACTGTGCATGCATCTCATAGGTGGGATGGCACATTTTGTTTTGAAAACACAAAGGCAAGGCCTGCACTGGTGGACCTCCTTCCATGCGATGGACCTAGGTGTCTCCCTTGCCTCCATTCTTTTTCTCTCATACCAGACGGCCATGGCCTGGTCTTCTTTTGCTATGCTATGTGCCCAATTCTACCATTTCAGAGGCTAGGGCCTCCAGCCACTCCATGGGTTCATTGCCTTTTGCCTCAAATTTGCTCCTTCCATTGCACTGTGGCCTCTAGCCTGATAGGTCAGACTGAGGTAGGTCGGGGTTCAGCCGTTGGCTGTAACCCATGTGGTGGGTAGTGCGGGTGACTTTAATCAGAATAGGCTGTTCAGTTATTCGGTTGGGGTCTCGGGTAATTTGGGACCTCAGACAGCACTATCACTTGGGGTGTCTCATGGCTGTCAAATAGCTGCAGACCTGGGACAGCTGATCAGGAAGTTTTGCCAGCTTCCTGGTCACATAGCTTGGTCCTACTGTTGGGCAAGTGCTGGACTGCCTGCAGAGATATTCTGCTGTCCCTATTATTTGGGATCCAAATTCTCTGGTATTGACCTGAGTTATTATTATGTACCCGCACTACTTATTCCTCAGTGCAATAGTTTGCAACAACTGATTTTGGATTAATAAAGTGGCCCATGTTTGAACGCATGACATGTGTCTGTCTCTTCACTCGGGGGTGGAGGGCAAAGATAGATAGATAGACAGACAGACAGACAGACAGACAGACAGACAGACAGACAGACAGATAGATAGATAGATAGATAGATAGATAGATACTTACCTACTTACTGACCTACCTACGTACGGACAGGTTGCACTTACCTGTAACTGTCGTTCTTCGAGTATGTTGTTTGTGAATTCACACTGATGGGGTTCTGCGCTTGCGCGGGAGCCATGTCGGAGCTGGAAAGCTGATTGGATAAATTTGAATGGTTAGTACCACCCACCATCTCCACCCGCCCTTTGCGCCATTTCGCGCTTTCCGCCTCAGTTAATATTAAAGCTGTACAGAGGATAAAGCATCTCATCCCTGCAGCAGTAAGAGGGGAAGGACGGGTGGGTTGTGTGAATTCACAAACAACATACTCGAAGAACGACAGTTACAGGTAAGTGCAACCTGTCCTTCTCCTTCGTGTTGTTTGTGAATGCACACTGATGGGTGACTAGCAAGCTCTCTTACTTGGATGGTGGGTAGCTGGTGCTATGGTGAGATGTGCCGCCTGGTGGAGATGTGGTCTGGTCTCAGGATACACTCAAGGGTCAGGAGGTCATCATGGCATTGAAGCGCGAAGACCTGCTGTCAAGACCGAGCGTCCCAGCCTGGAGTCGGGGATGGCTCTGGTGTCCAGTCTGTAGTGGTTGACAAAGGTGAGTGGCCTGGACCACGTTGCGGCTTTGCAGATGTCTTCCATGGGGATTCCCTCAAGAAGGCCGTGGAGGTGGCCATGGATCTGGTGGAGTGAGCCCTGACGTGGGGTGGTGGTTCCCTCGATGTCAGGCGATAGGCCAAGTAGATTGTCTCGCAGATCCATTTGGAAAGGCGTTGGGCAGAGAGCGCGTGGCCTTTGGATCTCCCACCGTAGGCTATAAATAGTCTATTAGATTGTCTAAAATCTCTGGTACGTTGTGTGTAAAAGAGCAGTGCTCTTCGTACGTCCAAGGAGTGCCAGTTTCTTTCCTGGGTACTGGAAGGGTTGGGAAAGAAGGCAGGTAAGGTGATGACCTGGGATAGGTGGAATTCTGTGATCACCTTAGGGAGGGAGGAGAGGTCCGGGTGCATGACCACTCTGTCATGGAAAAACTTGAGGAATGGGGGATCATTCCTGAGGGCTGTCAGTTCCCCTACTCTGCGGGCTGAGGTGATGGCCACCAGGAACGCGGTCTTCCACGAGAGCAGGTGGATCTCGGCTGTTGCCAGCGGCTCGAAGGGCGGCCTCATCAGAGCTTCCAAGACGGTAGACAGTGACCATTGCGGTGTGGGTATTTGTGTGGGGGGAAAAACATTCTTCAGGCCCTTGAGGAACCTCTTCATGGTGTGGTCTCAGAAGGCTGAAGAGAGGGTAGAGCGAGGTGAAGCATGGGCGACAACTGCAGCTAAGTGCACACGTATGGAGGAGTGTGCCAGGCCGGTTTCAGCCAGGTGGAGCAGGTAGTCCATCAGATCCTCTAGGGAGGCTGTGGTCAGTTCCTTGTCCCGGTCTCTGAGGAATGTGTCGAACCTCTCCACCTTGTTCTTGTAGGACTTGGATGTGGAGGGTTTCCTGCTCTGCTCCAGGATCCTACTTATCCTGGGATTATGAGCCAAGCCGTGAGGTGGAGACTCGGTAGGTCTGCGTGGAACATCTGGCCCCGTTCCATGTGGAAGAGCGACGGGTCGTCTGGGAGGGTGATCAAGTCCGTCGCTAGTTCCTTGAGCAGTGGGTACCAGTGTTGCCTGGGCCATGCTGGTGCAATTAGAATGGCTCGGGCCCTCTCCTGGCGAAGGCGGACTAGGACCCTCTGGATGAGCAGGAAGGGTGGAAAGGCGTAGAGGAGACTTCCACGCCAGGGGACCATGAAGGCGTCCCCCATGGAGCCTCGTCCCACTCCGGCTCTCGTGCAGAACAGGTTGCACTTCGTGTTGGTCTGGGATGCGAAGAGGTCCACTTGTGGTCGGCCCCATCGGTTGCACAGGAGCTCGAAGACCGATGTGTTGAGCTCCCATTCGTGAATGTCCGAGGTCTTGCGGCTGAGGACGTCCGCGGTTGTGTTGAGTGTCCCTTGGATGTGCACTCCGATTGGTAAGATGTGGTTCTGGAGGCACCACTCCCAGAGTTGGACTGCCAGATAGAGTAGGGATGGTGAGTGAGTCCCTCCTTGCCGGTTGAGGTAGGATAGGGCTGTGGTATTGTCCGAGGCGACCTGAACCGCCGTTCCTCGGAGGTTGGATTGGAAGGTTTTCATGGCCTTCCAAATCGCGAGTAGTTCCAGGAAGTTTATGTGGTGTGCTCGTTCCTGCCGAGTCCACTTGCCGCTTATCTCCAGGAATCTGCAGCATGCTCCCCATCCGAGTGTGCTCGCATCCGTGGAGATCTGGGTTGACGGTGTGGGGGGTAGGAAGGGTCTCCCGATGGCCACGAATTCGTGGTTGGTCCACCACTGTAGTTGCTGTTTGAGTTCGCGGGTTGGTATGAGCTGTTTGCCTGGATCGTCCAACACTGGGTTGAAGAGGTGTAGGAACCATGACTGGAGCGATCTCATCTTTAATTTGGCGAACGATATGACTGCCGTGGTGGAGGCCATGAGGCCTAGGAGTCTCTGTGCCGATTTGGCACTCACCGTGCGGCTTCTCTGGAACTGGTGTACCAGCGATCCGATGTGTGCTAGGCACTGGGGAGGGGCGAATGCTCTTGCCTGCGTGGCGTCCAGGATCGCCCCGATGTAATCCATCTCCTGGGCCGGTTCTAGGCGTGATTTCTTTACATTGATCCGAAGACCGAGATCCTCCATGATTTTGAGGGTGAATCGCATGTCTCTCCGTGCTTGTTCTGCAGACGGCGCCGTTATCAGTCGTCTATGTAGGGAAATACTTGGATGCCCCGGGTCCGTAGGTATGCCGCTACCGGTGCCATGCATTTCGTGAAGACTCTCGGTGCGGTGGAGAGACCGAACGGTAAGCACGTGTACTGGAAGGCTTGTTCCCCGATGCAAAATCTGAGGAACTTGCGGTGATCTTGGCGTATTGAGATGTGGAAATACGCATCCTTGAGGTCGATTACTGCGAACCAGTCTCCGGTCTTCAGGAGAGGGAGAATGGTCTGGAGCGTGACCATGCGGAACTTCGCCACTCGAATGTGTTTGTTGAGTCGACGGAGGTCCATGATGGGTCTGAGTCCTCCGTCTTTCTTGCTGACTATGAAATACCTGGAATAGAATCTGTCGCAGAGAGATGTTGGGGCGACCGGTTCTATTGCCCCCTTGAGTAGAAGTGCTGAGAGTTCCTCCTGCAGCTGGGGGGACGGGTTGGTGGTGCGAATGTGACCTAAGGTTGGCCATCTCTCGAATTCGATGGCGTAGCCAACGTCTAAGATTCGAAGTACCCACCGATTGGTAGTTATTGAGTTCCAAGTGGCTAGGAAGTTCCGGAGCGGTATGTACGGCATCGGATGGGACGAGGGAGGATCTTCGGTTCGGAGGGAGTCAAGGCTGTTGTTTTGGCCTCCGGTCAGAGCGTTTGGTGTTCTGGCTTTGGTTTCGGAAGCACGAGCGGTTGTATTGTCTGCGCGGCATGAAGAAGTGTTGCTTGGTTTGGTCTTGGGATCGAAAGGACTGGTGGTTGCGGTAGTCCTGGCTGTATCCCGAGGAGGACCTGCATTGATATCCGCTGGTCGAGCCAAGCCGGAGTCTGTTGGACGTTGTAATGTCCTTGTGAAGCTCGTTAAGGGCATTGTCCGTGTCTTCGGCGAACAATCCCTTGCCGTCGAAAGGGAGCTCCTCGATGAGCCTCTTCGTGTCATCGTGTAGGTCGGCCGATCTGAGCCATGCATGGCGACGCAGCTGTATCGCGGCTGCTATGGTCTTAGCCCCTGAGTCGCAGAAGTGGCGTGCGGTTCGGAGCTGTTGTTGGCTGAGTTGGATCCCTTCCTCGGACAGGGTCTCAAACTCGGCGCGGAGGTCGGGGGGTAGCCTGTTCAGGGAGGCTTCCACCTTGCCCCAAAGTTTGATGTTGTAGGCTGCCATGGCTGCCTCGTAGTTCGCCGCGCGGGTAGAGAGGGAGGAAGCGGCGTAGACCCTCCTTCCGATGGCATCTAGTTTCTTCCCCTCCTTCGTGGCTGGAACCGGTACACTGTGCACGGCGGTGCGGTGTTGGGTGGCCTTAACTACCCTCGAATTCGGCATGGGGTGCGAATGGAGGAACTCACCCTCCTCCCCAAGGAGCTTGTAGATGCCATCCAGTCGATTGGAGACGACGTGGGATGAGAGCGGCCTGCTCCAAACCGTCTTGGCCAAATGGGCGACGGCTGGAAGGAAGGGCAGATGGACTGGAAGGATCTTCTTAGTGTCCGCCAGACCGCACACCTCGTCCACGAACAGTGCCGGCGGGTGTTCTGCCCTAATGTTCAATATCGGGCCCATGCGGGTTAGGAGGGCGGTGAAGGATTTCTTTTTTTTTTTTTTTTTTTTTTTTTTTTTTTTTTTATTATATTTTTATTAGGTATATAAAGTGATACAAAACAAGACACATACATAAAACAAAATGAATTACATATCTAAAGAATATAAACAGAGAATTCAAAAAGGAAAATAAAATCTCTCATATATAAGAATACTACATTGTTAACATCCATCAAAAATTATTACCTCATTATAAAACACTATTTACTACATCAATCTCCAAACTATATTTCCATCTATCACCTCATAACCAATATATGTTATTCTCTATCTCAATTTTTCTTCTTATCTTTAAAACCACCCTTGTGATATATACAATGTCCGGGGATTTATGTTTACTTATGTTTTCCAAAAGTCATTTTGCTCAGATACAGGGGGTATGCCCTGATTCTTTACTGTTACATAATCAATAAAAGGTTTCCAAATCCTCCAGAAGTTGTTACCAGTTACTTTACCCTTTTTAAAATTTATCTCCCAAGTGAGCTTTTCGTTGAGTGCCAAATCCCACATTTCGTTATACCAATTCCTTCTTTGTAAGTTTTCATTATTTTTCCAATTTCTAGCTATACATTGTCTGGCCGCTGATAACATTATCGCCATCAATTCATTTTTATCCTCACTCATTTTATATTTATCCATCTCTGTTAACAAAATTGTATTTGGGCCCAGTTCAACCTGCAAATCCAATATATTTTTAATTTCAACCTCTATTTTTCCCCAAAAGTCCTTCAAAGCCTCACAAGACCACCACATGTGTTCATATGTGCCTCTATCTTTTTTACATCTCCAACATTTCTCACTCACATCTTTGTACATTAGATGCAGTTTTACTGGGGTTCTATACCATCTCCAAATTAATTTATAATTATGTTCCTTCACTCTTACCGACATAGATCTCATAATACGTCTTCTCCACATTTTCCCCCAAGTCTTCTCGTTAATTGTTATGTTCAGTTCTTGTTCCCAACTATCTTTCAATACTTGTTGAGCCTTCCCTCCTTTATTTAGAATTTTATATATTTGACTAACTATCCCTTTTAAACCTATGTCTCCTTTTCTCAATTTGACCAGCAATGTTTCAAATTCTGTAAGCTCCCTGTCAGATCCCATTTCAAAAAGAAATTTCTTATTCCAATTATTAATCTGGAGGACTTTAAACCAATCCAACCCCAGTTGCAGATAGAGCTCCTTTCTCCTCTCCGAATCCCTACAAATTTTGATCCAATCCTTCAACAGAGAGACCCCATTTTTTAATAAGATATCCTTAATCCTACCTTCTATTTTTATCGGAAAGTTATTGAAATCTTCTAATTCTGTAACCATTGATATCCCTGGAATAAGTTCCTTTCTTACTTTGTTCCATTCTTCTATTGTTGCTCTTATCATCTTGCCCTGAATCCTCATTTTTTTATCCTTATCTCCACATAAAAAGAATGCCTTCCCTTTCCTAGAAAACTCTTTTGATTCTAATTTTCCCCATATCGGCTCTTCTCTATTTAGTAGTTTAATAACACTTCGTAATTGAAAAGCTCTATAATACTTGCTAATATTCGGAATACCCAGTCCCCCTTCTTTTTGTGGTATATACCATAAAATCTTGGGTATCCTTGCTTTTCTTTTCCCATTGCAAAATCTATTTATAGTATTTTGATATTTTTCCAATTCTTTTTCTGTGTGTTTTATTGGCAGAGCATCAAATAAGAAATTTAATTTAGGTAACAACATCATCTTACACATTGCCACCCTGCCAAACCACGATAAATTCAACTTATTGTACTGTAATATCTTTTTATCTATCTCTTTCATTTGTTTTCCATAATTCAATTCCTTAAGTTCCCCAGTTTTTCTAGCAAGTATTACCCCTAAATATCTCACTTTATCCGGAGTTTGAATATTAAATTTTTGCTTTATTTCTTCTTCATCCTTCTTACTCCCATTGATTAAAATCATCTCGGACTTATCCCAGTTCACCCTTAAACCTGTCATTTCCTCAAAAGTTTTCAGGTGTTTATTAATCCTCAATATTCCTTGTATTGGTTGTTTAATTGTGATTAATGTGTCATCGGCGTACAAACTTATTTTATTTCCTTCAATTCCAACTATTTCTTTATCTTGCCGTATTAAGTTCGCCAATAGTTCCATAGCCAAAACAAATAATGTAGGCGACAATGGGCAGCCCTGCCTAGTTCCAGCCTCCAGTTTTATTTCTCCTGTATAGTTATCATTAAATTTCACTATCGCTATTCCCTGTTTATATAAATTCTTGATAACTTTTTGAAATTTGTCCCCAAATCCATAATATTTAATTACCTCATGTATTGTATCCCATTGCAAAGAATCAAATGCCTTGAAAATGTCCAGGGCTAAGAAACCTACCCTATCCTTTTGCCTTTCAGCTATATCCAATAAATCCACTACCCTCCTTGTAAGATCTGACATGTACCTACCCTTTATAAACCCTGCTTGATCATCTTTTATGTATTTGGCTATGAAGCTATTTAGCCTGGTCACCATTATTGTAGAAAAAATTTTAGCATCTTGGTTAATCAAGGATATCGGCCTATATGATTCTATTTTATATAAATCTTTCCCTGGCTTGGGAATCAATGCGATGATAGATCTATTCCAAGATTCTGGTGTTGATTCTCCCTCTAAAATCCCATTAAATAATTTGTGTAGTCTCGGAACAACCCAGAACTTAAAATCCTTGTAAAATTCAGCGGGAAGCCCATCTTCTCCTGGAGCTTTATTCAATTTTAATTTGTTAATTACATTCTCAATTTCTTTTACAGATATTTGTTCCTCCATCATATTTCTATGTTCTTCTGTTATTAAAAGAATATTATATTTTTTGAAGTGATCCTCCAATTTGTTCAAATTTACCTGCTTCTTTGAATATAGCTCCTTATAAAAAGCCTCTATTATTTCCGCCTTCTCTTTCCTTTTATTACATCTCTTCCCCTTCTCATCTACCAGTACTCCTACCTGGCCTTTGTTTTTTTTATCCCTCGCTGCTTTTGCTAATAACTTTGAGTTTCTATTACTATGCTCATAGTATTCTCTTTTTAAAAATATCAAATCTTTTTTTACCCTTTCCATGTCCTGGGCTTCCAATTCCTTCTTTACTTTCTGTATCTGCTGTAACACCCTCTGATCTTTAGCCTTTATATATTCCCGGTGAAGTTGTTTTAATTGTGTTTCCAATTCCTGAGTTCTATTGATGTTCCATTTTTTCTTCCAACTACTCAGTTTTATTGATTCTCCTCTAAAAATCGCTTTCATAGTATCCCATACCCCTCCTGAGCTGACCTCGTTATTGTCATTCCATGTCCAATATTCATCCCATTTCTCCATAATTTGTTTTTTCATGTTGTCCTCTTTGTATAATTTTGAGTCATATCTCCAAACATATCTTTTCCTGTCACCTTCATCCAATTTTATATCTATACTTATCTTGGCATGATCTGATTCTCTAAACGTCCCTATTTTAATATCTTCTATATTTTTCAATAACCCTTGCGTTACAAATATATAATCTATCCTTGAATACATATCATAAACTTGAGAATAGTAAGTGTAATCCCTTTCCTGTCCTTTAAGTTCCCTCCATACATCTTTTATATTCATTAATTTTGTCCAATCGCTTAGGATATATTTATTACTCCTCTTCTTAATACTTGTGGTATCAATCCCGGAACTTAACAAATTAAAATCCCCCCCAATAATCATATTCCTCGTTCCTTCTTTCTGTAGAGTTATTCTTAATTTTTCTAAAAATTCTGCCTGATTGGTATTCGGGGCATATACGTTTACAAGAGTTATCTCTTCATCTTCTATCCTCCCCTTAATTATTAGATATCTCCCCTCCGGGTCAGCTATGGATTTTATCACAGTAAAACCCAATTTTTCCGAAATAAGGGTTGCAACACCTCTTGCTTTTGATGTCCCATAAGCCATTTCATAAATATCAGTTCCTCTCACAAATAATTTGTTAGTATCTGCCGATTTTTGATGGGTCTCCTGTAGAAAGATGATATCAGATTTTGATTTATTGAGCGCTATCTGCAACCTCCTCCTCTTCACGGCATTCCCTGTCCCTTTCACATTCCATGTTATCAACCTTAAATTCTTAACCATTTGTGTTTACTAATCCCTCCCCTCCTTTACATTCCTCCCCGGACGTGTTATCCCCATCCCCTACTAAAAATCTAAAAAAAAAACTAAGAAAAAATACAAAAAAATGAGTACAATCTAACAACAAAAAAGACAATCGTACAATCTCAGTACAAAATAACTCTGTAAAGTGAAGTACTTGAAAAAGATTGCTTACTGCTACTACAAAAAAGAAATGAAAAAAAAACTTACCTACTCTTCCATTTTCTGCTACCCTCCCCACACCTTGTTCCAAGATGTCGCCTCTAACCTTCAAAGAGGGGAGGGGGGGACCGGGGGAAAAAAGCATTGTGTTCTTCTAAAGCCCCCCCTCCCTCCACCATTATAATTTGTTCTGCAAGTTATTTATTCAAAAAGCTCCGCACTCGATGTTCCTGATACTTCCGCTCCTCCCACTGCACCCTCCACCTCCCCCTCCTTATTCAGAACCGGGCCCATCACCCCAACTGCATACAAATCAGTTCTCATAGCAATCCATTCTGAACTGGCCACCTTCATGAACCCAAGTTGAGTCAAGTACTCCAAGACATCTGTTCTATCGTCCAAAATATGCCATCTTTTTTCATAAAAAAATCTCAACTGTTGTGGAAATCTCCAATTATACTTAATGTCTTTTGAGGCCAAAAATTTCGTCACAGGTTTCATCATGTATTTCCATTTTCTTTCCTCTGGCGCTATGTCATTGTAGATTTCCACATCAGCCCCCTCAATCTTTAGAACGCCAGACCCCGCTTGTTTGATGTAAGCCATCACTTTTAATTTATCCGCCCAATTTGCAAACTTAACCAAAACATTCCTTGGTGATCTCCTGTCTCGCCTTCCCCCCACTCTATACACATTTCCAATATCTTCTGCCGCGAAATCTTTTCCCATTTTCAAAGAATTCAGCCAATCCACTACTCTATCTCTAAGCTTGTCTGGCGTGCGTTCGGCCATTTTACGTATGACAATGTTTTGTTTCCTCTGCCCCTCCTCCACCATCATCATCCTTTTCTCTTGAACAGATACTCTTGAAACAATCACATGCTCTTGAATCAACATCTCATTCATAGAATTCTTTGCTTGCTCTAAATCCTTTTGCATTGTGTCAGTAATCATATTAATTTTTTTTGTATTCTGAGTAACCTCCTTCTGCAAATCAGTCAGAGTCCTGGCCAGGCTCTCATGTTGTAGCCTGGCCAGTTCTCTGTCTTTTTTCATTTCTTCACAATTATTCTCCACCATTCTATTCAATTTTTGCATTGCAACCTGATTATCATTTCCATTTTTAACCAATTGTTGTAAGATAGCACACACATTGTCCATTCTTTCCGATAAGCCCACTGATCGACCTCCAATGTCTGCTTGAGAATCCGTTGCTGCTGTTGTAGTGTCCATCGTTGGTGACGGTGTGTGTCCTTCCTTGTCTTTTTGATCTTTGTCTTTTTTCTCTCTCCTCCCCTTTGGCTTGACTGTCTCCTCCCCTCCTTGCATAACCTAGCTACTTAATTCTACAATACCAATATATAATAATCTCACCCCCTAAATCAATTCAATTTCAGTTATGCCTGCTATCAAATATATTGAGAGTTCCAATGTATATACACTAAAGTCAACCTTTATATAAAACAAAGACTTAATCTCAAAGTTTAATAACCCAGTGTCATGTTAATTAGTTAAAATCCAATCAATAAAGCTCTTATTATGTATTGTATACAAGCCAGAGAGCGAGGAGGGGGGGAGTGGGAGGAGGAGGGGAGGATGATCCAATTATAAAAATATTAAGACTGCTGCTGTTTTCTTCTTTAAATATGCAGGTTAATTGTCTCCTCTTTAAAGGGAAGTTTACCGGATCTCATAAGCCAAAAGTCATAAATCGCCAGCAATCTCCACCAAAAAAATAATAATCAACCACTGTCCTTCTTTTTTATTCGTCGCGCTGCTGTTTTAGGTTTCGTTTCCTCCCTCAAAATTAAGTTTCGATTACTCCGCCATTGTTATTACTCGCTTTTCCACTCACCCTCTGTCCCACGTCCAACCACGAAACACAGTTCTCTTGCACTCTCTCCAAATCGCAGCTCAAAAGTTTTGTTTCTGTTTTTTTGTTTTGAAAATTGTTAATAATAAATCACCACCAACAGAGGATCCAGAAACAAGGTTTTGCTTTCAATTGCTCTCCAGCAGCACCACCACCTAATCTATCCGATCTTTCCCTTTGTCCCTTCTTCTTCTTCTCCTCTTCTCCTCTTCTCCAAGCCCCCGCCTTCTCGTTTCTCCCGACCGGCACACTCACATCAATCCTTTTCTTTTCACGTCCCCCCCGTCTCCCCACTTGTCAAAGATAGCAGTTCAGTTCCACACACGCACCATAATATAGGGGGTAGACTCCGGGGAACGCGCTTTCCGCCAAGCGCCGACAAATCAAGATTTTCCTCTCCAACCGCTCTCCCGCCTCCACTGCCGGCCTCTTTCGGTTTTTACAGACCTCCGCGGCACACTCCGGCTTCTCCTCCGGCACCGGAGGCGGCTCAACAGACGACGCTGGGACCGAGACGCTCTTTCGAGCCTCCCAACCCCCCCCGCCGCCCGGAGCTCGGCTCTCCAGGCCCCGATCGTCCGCTCCGCCGTTCCACCGCTCCGCCGCTTTCTCTTGTTTTTTTTTTTTTTTCCAGCCCAGGTCGGGAGCACTATAGACAACACCAGCAGCCCTTTTTCCGCCAAAATGAACCTTATTCTTCTATTAAAGTCGCATTGGAAATCTCATTCAATGGCGGAGGAAAGGGAAGCCGCTGCTTACCCTACTCCATCCAAACCACGCCCCCCGGTGAAGGATTTCTGATCCTCCGGCTGCAGGCGTTCCTTGGCGCCGATTTGTTCCACCGGGGACTTTTCGGCATCGACCGGAGGAAGATCGTCCATGTCTTCCTCCTCGCCTTCACCCTCGGACGAATCGTCCGAGCCTCTAGACACCCCGGCAAGGGATGGGGGTGGCAGTGAGGCCTCGGGGTCCGAGTCAGACCAGTAAGGCCTGGCTGAACTCGGTTCCTCCCCGGATACTGATGGCGGTGGTGGCGGCAGCGGTTGGGAAGTCACGGATTGGGCTCGGCGCCATTTGGAGGCCACGGATGCGTGATCGGCCTTCCGTTTGGAGGTAGCCCGCGATGTAGGATTGGGTGGGGGTCCAATGGTGGCGAGTACCTTGTCGGTGATCTTCTCCGTCATGGCCTCCAAGAGCGGGGACAGCATCTCCAGGGTGAGGAAGGGCTGTGCAGCGGTCTCCGATCCCCGTTCATCACTTCTCCCGTCGGGAAGTAGAGATGTCCCCCGTGGAGTTGGTGCCGGGGGGGTCTCTTGGTGCGGCGGAATGCCCTCTGACTCTGGCTGCGACGCACGTGGAGGTGATGGTGGCGGCGACGTAATGGCGGCCACGAAGACTGCGGAGGCCGGGGAAGCAGAAGGAGACGGCCGGCGTACTCGAGGAGTGGGAGGTAGAGAGGAAGAGTGTTTCTTATGTTTTTTCTTTTCCTCCTTCTTCCGTTCCTCCTTGTTCTTCTTCTTTCTGAAGAGCTCAACAGTGGTGAGCTTCTTGGTGGCTGGCGGTGCTGAAGAGGACGTCTCTTGGCGCGCCTCCGTCGGGCGGCTTGGGCCTTGTGGTGCTAGGGCGGACTCCATGAGGTGGGCCTGCAGTCGGTTCCTCCGGTTCTTTAGGGCAACCTTGGAGAACTTCTTACAGGCTGAGCACGAGTGCACAGGATGGTCTTCGCCCAGGCAGATCAGGCACTTAGAGTGGTTGTCGGTGCTCGGGATCTTGGCCGAACACGAAAGGCACTTTTTGAAGGCCGCCGACGATGCCATCCACAGTGGGGTGGCGAAGGGCTAGAAGGGGGGATCCCCTTTGCGGCTCTTCTACTTTTTGTCTTCTTCTTCTTCTTTTTTTTTTTAAACAAAAAAGGGGTACTGGATAAACCAGAAGTGTAGGTGCCGAAAGCTATCCCGGATTAAACAACCGAACAATTCGGTAGTGAGGGGGGAAAAAACGGGAGAGCTCTCGATCAGGCTCCTGCTGTAGCAGCGGAAAAACAAGAACTGAGGCGGAAAGCACGAAATGGCGCAAAGGGCGGGTGGAGATGGTGGGTGGTACTAACCATTCAAATTTATCCAATCAGCTTTCCAGCTCCGACATGGCTCCCGCGCAAGCGCAGAACCCCATCAGTGTGCATTCACAAACAACACGAAGGAGAACTATATTTATCTAATGGAAAGGTCTTATCTTCTCCAAGAAGCATCCATTAGCATCTCCTACACCCATCACAGAAGTGTATTCCAGAAATATCAAATTTTGAAACACAGAAGAAGAAAGTAACATAGTTGTAGTTTGTCTTGGGAAAGCCTCAAATTTTTGCTGGAGTGTTATAAAAAATGCACACTATTAACATTATCTTATTCTTATCCTAAGTACATTTAGAGTTCACTTAGAGTTCATAACCTCAACGGATAACAACAGAACTTGGCAAACATTAACAAACATCAGTCATGCTCTCCCAAAGCCAGACACGTAAGATCACAACTGGAAGCCAAAGGCAATACCTCATTTTAAAAATACCTAGAGAAGGAGAGAAGAGATTCTTTTAGGAATATTAATTTCTAGACTCTTTAAAACCGAAACATCGTCAGCAATTGTATGCTGCCTGCCATCTCTTAAGACCAAGAATGCAGAATAGAACTAATGTGTACTGCACTAAATTGTTGTTTTTCTTTAAATTTAGTCCTTATCTTCCGTTGATGACACTATTTTCACAAAATAAATATGATCATGCCACAATCATTTGCCAAAATCTCAGGCATGGCAATTGCCAATCAAACAGCTCAAAGGAGATCTCGTTTCTTCATGTCCCTACCCTCATATGGGGGCAGGAACACCTGGTCCTTAATGGCTACAGATTCAGAAGGAAAGTAACATTATTCCTACATCCATTTGAATACCATGAGAAACAGGAAAATGACTGACAGCCTTAATGAACAAATAATGGACTTGATCCACGAAAGCTAACAATAAAAATATAGTGGTTACTCTTGAAAGTGCTGCAGTGTTTTTTATTTTGTTTTCTGATATGCCTGAACCCCAAACTAACATGGCTACTATTCCAAAAAAAATCAAATAATTCTTTGTTTTCCTTTGCTGCTTTTGCATACATCCCTCATAAATTCTGAGCAGCTTCAGAAATTCCTGTAAAGGTTCTACCTCACTATGGCTTCCTCCAGCCACCATCTGGAAGCAGCACAGCGATTTGAGGTCAAAACAACAGTGCATTATTCCACACATTTCTAAAGATTAACCATTCTGTCTTATCAGAATCAGGAAATGCATCCTTACTTGAACTGATGGTGCTCCCTGGAGCTGCGAATCTTGGATGAAAATCTTTCTGCTAGTTTTTCCAGATTTCTGGAATACTCCAGTTCAATCTCGGCCTTTCTGCGGAAGAACTCCTGGAGATCCTGCATGAGCTGCAACCGAGATTCAGACTGTTGTTCTAAGCATTTGAACTGCTCCACCAACTGGGTACGAATTTCTGGATGCACAGATCAGAAGATAAAATGGGACAAAAAACAACAACAGAGTTTATACTCTCAAATCTTTTGAAGACCTTGCAAACCCTCTCATTAACACATTAGCAGCACTATGGAAGGGATACACAGAAAAAGCCTCCTCAAAGACAGTGATATTTTGAACCACAATTAGGCGTACCTGGGCAATTGCACCCTTGTTGTGCCAGCTAATCTTTCTCACACTAGGTCAGGCAAAAGGAACTACAGAATGGATTCACCAAAAGTGGCTTCATTCTGGGAGTTTACTGTCCGACCAAGATGAGGAAACAGCAGCAGCACTATAGTAAATGTATCCAGAGAAGCATGAAAATAGGATTTTTAAACATATTGACTCCTTCACATAAGTATAGAAATACATCATCAACTTGACTTCAAATTGTTGAATCCCCACTGGTTGCAGAGATGGAACAACTGCCTATCCTCTTAGGGAGAAAAGAAAAATGTTGAAATCAACAAACAAAATTACCGTATGAGACATATTAGAGTATAAGACACACTCCATTTTTCTGGTGTATTTTAAGGGGGAAAGAGTGTTTATATGCTGATAAATATGGTATTTGTCGGCATATAAGATGCATTCTGTTTTTTCAATGTATTTTAAGGGGAAGAAGTGCATTTTATGCACCAGCAAATGTGGTACGTTGTAGAATAACTTCAAACGCTTGGAAGAAGTGGAACAATACAATTTTTTGGCAATGATAAACTAGTTATGTATCCATTTATTCATAATTTTGTAATCTATGCTTTTTTCATGTTTAACCAAGGGATCAAATAGAAGTACATTTACGGAAGTTACATTTAACAAGGATCAAGCAGAAATTTATTTAACAGAGATGCATTCAAGACTGAGTGAGAAACACAGCCTTTTATCAAACTATATCTTAGGATACATTTATCATAACTACTCTGAGCCCTTGTAATACAAAAGAAGAAGAAGAAGAAAAGAAAGAAATTTCAACAATACAATATCTGTAGGATTTCCAATATGGTATCTACAATTTCTGACTAGCATAGCTGTGTGACTACTGCACTGCCATGAACTAATTTGCTAACATTTTGGGATACTAAGTAATGATAGTCCAATATAAGTTTCAAAGATGGCAAAGTCTTTAGTTTCATTTGTTTCTCTATGTTTTCCAGTCATGTCCCACTTAATGCTGACCCAATGAGTTAATGCCTCCAAAAGGTTCTACCATTAGCCCTGGTCAGGTTTTGCAAAGTAAAGGCTATGGTTTCCTTTACTTAGTCAATCTAAGTCATGTTCAGTCTTCCTCTTTTCCTATTACCTTATTCTTTCCCCAGATTATTGTCTTTTTCTGGTGAGTCTGACCTTCTCCTGACATTCCCAAAATACAATAACTTCAGTTTAGTGGTTTTGGCTTCTAACAAGATTTTATACAATCTTTCTTATTTGGAAAAGATAATTGCAATATTAATGAGTGTTCTAACATTGGGAAGAATAAGATCTTAATTCAGGTGGTAAGCACCCAGATTTAAAAATATACATAAAAATAACCTCTAGAACTCAGTGGTCTGTTTAATATTAACCTGCAGCACAAAAAGAGCAATTGCTAAACCTTTAATAACAGCAATACAAGATGGTGAGCAGGCACAGTGCTGTACTGCTGAGTTAAGATGCCCAAATCCCCTGCTGAGAGTCATCAAAATATACAGGAATACTTGTAAAATAAGATTACTGGCATATCCAACTGTGAAACACAACACAATATGAATTAACATGTTGAATATTAGAAGAGTAGGACCAAGTGTGCCAGAAGAAAAGCACCATTAACATAAGTTTCTCCCAATGCCCCTCATGCAAGCATGTCAAGGGTAAGAAAAAGACAAATAAATGTGCATGAAAAAGACATCACAAAACCATATGAAAATGACATTACAATATTGTACAGTGTGTTCAAAGATTAACTAGAATCTCTCCCCTTTCCCTCCCATTTAGTGTGAACAATATAGAATTTACTTCAGAGTTGACCTTCTAGACCAGGGTTCCTCAAACTGGGCTCTCCAGATGTCTTGGACTTCAATTCTCAGAAGCCCTGATCAGTGGGTATGGTGACTTGGGCTTGTGGTAACTGAAGTCCAAAAACACCTTGAGAGCCAAGTTTGAGGAACCCTGTTCTAGACCAAGGCACATATGATTTCATATGATTGCGCTTTTAACAAAATTAAGTGGCCAAAAGACTACTGCAAATGCTAAGCATTTAAGAGCTATTTCAAAGCCAATTTTCTCACTTTGTCTTCTACCTGTTGTGCTATCAATTGTATCTCCAGAGGATACTGAGCACAGCAGAGAGTAAAACGCTTTCTAATGCTTGTACCTGGCAGGCAATGCTCCATAGGGTTGCAAAGGGTCGGAATCGACTCTGCGAGTGAACAACAACAACAACAACAAAATGCTTGTACCATGTCTCTTAAGCAACCACATAACTCAGCAGGATTTTGGCCACTAGTTTAAAGCTGCTGCTGGGCTCAAACATATGTAGAAACACACGGGTTCTTGAATTTAAAGGCTAGATTTTGCACACACATACCTGCATTTCAGAAGTAGATATAGTATAATTTCAGTTATGGAATAATAAGAGGGGATTGTTCTTTTGGAAGTATAGCCAGATAAATGCAAAAATAGTGAACTCAAGTTCTAGATCAGGAGTTCTCAACCTTTCTAAGCCGGGGGCTGGGTCACGCTCCCTCAGACAGCTTCAGGGGCCGGATGGCCATTTTGCCCTTCTCCCATGGCATGGCACTTCCTGGTGTGGTGGAGGCAGGGGGCACATGAAATAGTGCTGCAGGCCACATCTGGCCCATGGGCCACAGGTTGAGAATCCCTATTCTAGATTATGTGCACCCTAGACTAGAGAATGGTTAGGTTTTACCAAATAATAATTCCACATGTATATGCTCGTGTTACTATAAAACAGGTCATTCATTGTGATCACACATATGAGCACCACAGATGTAACCTAAGCTGAGAGAAGATGTCATATAAAAGGTCATAATTCATTGCTTTCCACAGCATAAAAACTGTTTATGTTTTGCTTGTGATTGTACAATTTGCACTCTTTTTTTCCACAGATCATTTTCTTTTTGCTACTTTTTATTTGGCCACCCAAAGTGGCTGTTTCAGGCAGGTAGGTGGGGTCTAAATCAATCAATCAATCAATCAATCAATCAATAGTATACTGATTGCATACACACAATTGCATATTTTCTTGGGCCCTACTGAGGTAAATTTGTTCTTTTCTGAGCTATATTTATCAAGTTTAGCTATATTCAGTAATATCTTCCATTTTAATATGCCCTCCATAGCAAATCAAGCTATTATCATGATATATTGTCTTTTACATCAAGAGAAGAGAACTGTTTCCTGTTGATGCCTATCTCTTACTGGTAAAGATCAACAGATCTTCCCCTCTGCCATTTTCCCTTCCAAGCTTCTTAAATAATGTAACAGAGGCCATAAAACTCTTAAGGTGGGATTGAATTTTGGAAGGCCAAAAATCGAAAATGGGAAAGACCCATAGCAATTAGACATATATGCCACCCCATAATGCTTAGTGCACTCTCTGGGCTGTTCATAAATTAATTAGCATTTTGCTCCCAATATGCTGGGTACTCATTTTACCAAACTTGGAAGGATGGAAAGCTGAATCAACTTTAAGTCCAAGTCAGGATCAAACTCACAACATTCTGGCTCACAACATTCTGGCTACAGTATAGCAGTTTAACCACTGCACCCACCTGGGGAAGAAAACCCAACTAATTCTTAGTGTTAGATCACCAATATCCCCTTTGTATTGTTATGTGTGTACAGTCAAACCTCACATAAAGAGTACCTCGCTTAAAGAGAAACTCACTTAAAGAGCAGAATTTTCTCTGAATGTTCGCTTCGCTTAACAAATAAAACCAACCAAAAACTCGCTTAACAAATAAATTGGGGTTCTCAATCTCCCCATAACTGGTCATTTACAATGGTGTTTCGCTTAAAGAGCAAACTCACTATAAAAGCAGTCCTGTGGAACACATTATGCTCTTTAAGCGAGGTACAACTGTATATGTACACAGCAATAACAAAAAGAATGCCTTTTCAATGTCTCAAATGCTTTGATTTTTTTCTGAATGAACAGATGAAGCTTTTCTCTCTGTGAGAGACTTCTGTGTGAAAAGAAAGCTGATACAGATGTAAAAAATGGAGAGGTCAAGGTGGCAAGACTCTGAAATTATATTTACTGACGTTTCACAGCTCCACCCCTCCCCACAAACACCATGTAACAAAACAGCTTATTTACAGATAGATGAAGGAACTAATAACGGATCTGCATCAATTCATTACAATGTTAGATACAAGGTGCCAATACTGTATAACCTGTTCACCTGTGTATGACAGACAGACAAAGATTTCTCTATTTATGCCATGTTCTCTCATACTCCTTTTTTTCTTATCTAGCCAAGGTTAGCTTACGGTAGGCATTTGCAACCTACAGCCTGTGGGCCAGCCCCAGCCCCGGACACCAATTTATCCGGCCCCCAATGCCCTTGCCACTCTGGGAAGTAGAAGTAAAATGCACACTGTACATGCAAAGAACACTACTAAATGCATTCTGCACGTGCATGGCACACATTTACTTCCACTTCCGGGTGGGAGGAACCATGTGACCAGCCCGATCAGCAGCCCAGGAGGTGTGGTCAGGCCTGCAACCCAAAAACCTTGAGAAAGCCTGGCTTACAGGATAATATAAAGCCTGTTCAGGTACAAAAGTTATTCAGGTTTGGGATAGGAACCTGAAACACAAGTCAGTATCCAGTGACAGATTTCTAATTGCACAAGAGAGGAATCTAGCAGAAAGGACAACGCACAATCCTCTTCTCCATTGTAGCCCCTCCCCGACAAGTGCCCTAAAACTTGTCCCAAGGCATTGAGGGGAAAGCTAGACCATGTGTTCATTAGCAGTGCAAGTACACACAAAAATCCACATACTGCACTACTGCCAGTGTCACAGTAGATTTGGCCCATTAACAGAGCTTCTTCGTGGATTTAAAAACCTTAGTCTCTTTAGTATAAAAAAAAGCCTGCCTTACTTCTGTTCCAGAGATCCACCTCTGGGTTTTTCCCCCCACTTTTTTATTTCTCATGAAATGATTTTCAACCCAAAGAGTACGCCTGAAGTGCAGAGAAAAGCTAAGTTATATATTATTTATTAGCAACCATCCTGTATATATGTCTAATTCCACACTTAATTGGCTGCAAACAGCGACCAAAGGAGGCACGGGCAAAACACCATCCAGAGCAAGAGCAGCGTCTGTAAAGCTCTTTAGTCTCTGCTGAGAATCCACTAAACAGACTATTCCAGCATCCTTCATTTGCTATTCTGTGGAGTAGTCAACAGGGACCATCTCTAATGTTTAGAAAGTGCTTCATTCCTTAGATATAGATTACAAACTGAAGCAGCTGTTTTGACATGTGTTCCACTCACTGCTTCTATCACATCACAACTGCCTGATTTAAATTCACTCCTATGAGGAAAGTTTACAACCTGCTAGTACTTACTGACCACCACCACAACACAAAATTCACATTGCAAGACTTGGGGCGAACTCACACTCAAAGGAGCTGTAATTACAGCTAACAGCTCAGGGTATGTTAAGAATTGGGTTTAAGAAAATCAGAAGGTCTGTTAGAAGCCTGAAGAAGGGTGGGGTCACTTAAAATTTAAGCACCAGTGCTAATTCCTAACAAAAGCTGTATTAACATTTCCTCTGCCACACATAATAATAAGATCTGAACCCAAGATAATCTCTGTCAAAGCGGGATAAGATGAGGACTAATTCCATTAACTCACAACACTCAAGGCCCAACAAGTTTCAGCAACATGACCAGCAAACAGAACAGATATAGTTCCTACTGTGCAGACCTGATACAACATACACATACACACCCCAAGGAAACTGATTCTTAAAATTATCCAGGCATCTACAATAAAGTTGACACTGACATTTTTTGAAGAAACATTTTAAAATACTTACTAGCAGAAGAACATTCATTCATTCTGAAGTACAAAGGCGCCATTCCTTCCTTGCTAAAAGGAAATCCTAGACTTATTTGCACATCACAGCCATCAAAGGGAAGCCATCCAGTGAATATAAACAGGGGTGGCTAACTTTTTTATGCTGAGGGCCTGACCACTCCCCTGGCAGCTGAACAAGCCGGACCACTCCCCACCTCGAAGCAGAAGTGAGCACATTTACGGCTGTTGTAAATGCACCCACTTCTGGATTTACAAAAGCCATGGGCTCATTTGCAAATGTGTGGGCGCATTCTTCAGCTTGGCCACTTGAGCAGTATGTTCTGCAGAGGCATTTTATTCATGTTCAAGCACACATGTGAACCAGAAAACAGGGATCCTGATAATACAGGGGCTCCTATCATGCACATCTACCTATACTTGTGGAACATGGGTAGATCATCCCTTCAGACTTCAAAACCACAAGAGTCAAGATCAATATACAATGTAGCAAGCCATCCCGTCTACACTATGCTAGCTCTCGTACAGTCACAACAACTCATGCAGTGAATGATAAAAATATCATTAGCTACATATTGCCTCTAGTATCAGCAGCAACAAACACACATAATTAGGAAAACAACCAGAAGAAATATACTTTTTTCCCCTTTCAGATCCTGCTTATTGGTATCCAACAGACATATGTCCAGCTCCTGTCAGAATAGAACGTAGGTCTAACTAGGCCTCTGGCTCTTATGTTCTTAAGTTTTGTAAGTAATTTCGCATCAAATATATTTTCCTTGCTCGGTCATTTGGCGAGTGCCCTGTATTGGGAACGTTGCCTATTGAATATTAAAATAAAAGATTTAACAAGAACAAAGCAAAAGGAAAAATGTAGCAGTCCTTTGAAAGCCAACAAATTTATTTCATTGTGAACTGAAATGGATTGTCATCCACGACAGCACACACATTTGTGAGTCATAAAGGTGCCAAAATACTTTTGTTTTGTTTGTCATCATCTTTTGCATTTAGAGAAGCAGCTACTGTTCTGAACATAAAGAAACATCACAGACATCATTGTTGGATGTCAAAAAGGCAACAGTTTGAAAAATGCACTCTGAGGGGAACATGGTGAGGTTGATGAAGTCAATCTCCTTATCTTTTTCCTACCACACCCCCACCAATCTGAGAATCTCTAGGCAACACAGACAAAGGTAGGAGACGCGCTGCACCAAACATACAAACAAGCAGACACAATTTTGCTATTTAAAAAGATCTCCAACACCAGACAGGACATTGCCCTAATAATGTGCCAGACTGGCATTTTCAAAGTTCATTCTGGAAGTTCATCCATATCAGTTCCATCTGGGTTACAAAAAGACAAAGGTCAGCCTCGCCAGACACATAAACAGTTAGCTAATTCATATACAAAACTCACTTGGCTGTGAGCAGATGCTCAAATGGACACAAGGAATTACCTCTATAAACATGGGGCCAGTAATATAAAAAGAAAAAGAAGAAAAGGAGTAGAAAGAGGAGAAAGCTAAAGCAAAGAATAAAGTGAGGGATCCCACACAAATGCATCAAGTCATATCAGAGAAAGGTGGAACAATGGTAAAATAAAAATTAATAAATGAAAGCCAAGCACACAAAACTAATGTAAGTAAAATATGAACCCACATTTTAAAAAGTAGAGAGCTATATAGGCCATGTTTGTAACAATTATTACTTTGACTTTACAATATTATCATTTTGTAAAAGTTTAATGATTTATACAAATCTTTTAAAATGCAAAAAAACCTACCTATATATCTAATCTTCTCCTTTACACAACTGAACATTGGTTCTCTCCAAGTGCTGGTCAACTATCTTGTCATCCCTCCTGAATGGGACCATTGATTACTTCAGTTTAGATAGCTAGAGGGCACCAGATTGAAGGAGGCTTTTAATCCATTTGTTCTTCCAGCCAATGTAAATCTATTCTGGAACAATGTAGCCAATATTTAATTGGTACTCCAAGTGGTGCCTAAAAATGAATGTGAGGAAAGCTACTTGGGGAAGCAACTGAAATGGGCTGTGGAAAAATGTATGTGTCCACATACTGCCCTGGTTATAGGCATCAATACTCCTACTGAAACCCCATTGTGTGTTTTTTATGTAAAAAGAATGAGAAACATCAACTTTAATCCTAGCTGTACTAATTCAGATTTGAAGTGTTCCATGAACGTTTATTACAAAAGCAAATTACTTGTGTGATGCATGTTAATCTAAAATGCTATGCAAACCATTTTGACAGCAATTAATTAATATGGAGACATTTTTACAACCGTATCAAATTACTGTTGGTGGCAAAGCATAGCAGCTGCATTATTAGTATTCATGTTATCACAAGAAAAATATATCAAAAATAGAGATGCCACTGGTAGCATTACCTTATCACAGAGACTCTTACTAGATATTAAAAGTAAGAAAGGACTTGATACAACAGATGCAGATAAACACAACATTTTGTCCACAGGTGCAATTCTGTGTTAATATTTTTCAGTTGTACAGTATTACTATTGATATACGACAGACTGAAATCAGGATGGCCTTGAGCACAAGACATTTTGGCAAGCCATTTACAAGCTCTCCAGATGACATCCATCACCGCAACCAGTTCCCAAGAAAAATGCTATGGCCCTTCCAGCCTTGTGGCAACAACCCAGGCCAGCTCCAATTTTCCATTCTTGAGCTCTACCCTAGTATGCATGGTCTTTGTGAAACAATGAGTTTACCACAATAGCCTGTTTGCCTCTACACCATGGATTCTCAATCTGCATCCCATGGACCAGATGCAGCCCATGGCACCATTTCACATTGGGGGCCCCCAGCCCCTGCACCACACTAGGAAGTGCCATGTGGTGGAGGAAGGGCAAAATGGCCCCTGAAGCTGTCTGAGGGAGCATGACCTAGCTTCCGGCTTTAAAAGGTTGAGAACTCCTGCTCTACACATTCAGATGCCAGAAGGTGATACAATTTTGGATTATCATTAACAATCTGGGTACTTACTCTCCAAGCACTTCATCATCCCCTATTTTGTGCTTCACCACTACAATGGCTATTAAGCTAGCCAGGAAAGGTACCTTCTGCATATTATTTGAACTGAGTTTCTCAGCTTACTGTTCTTGTACCAAGCCAGACCTGCAAGTTGGTGTTTGTTAATGGATAGTACCTCTTGCCAAGGATGTGACTTGTGGATTTGTTTAATACTGAAACTCTCAGAACTTGCCAAGAATTCCTCTAGATCAGATTCTTGGAGGTGCAACCAAAAACTACATCTTATACAGCAGGTTATCTACACATGAGCATCTGTTGTTATCAGTTTGGTTCAGTTCGACCTTTATTGTGCGTAACTATAGACCTTTACAAAACGAAATATGACTTAAAACATATCATAAAATTCTCTAATAAAGCCAAGTATAACAAGGTTTAACATTTTGCCCTCTGAGCTCCTATTTGGGAGATACAATAAAATCCCATATGGTGATCAGTTGTGTCCTTGTGGAGCTAAATGTGCTGAATCAGTTATCCACGTTCTCTTTTACTGCTCCTTTTACAAAGAAATCCTCCTCAATTACCTAGATCCCATCTTAACGAAATGTAGTGGACTCTCAAGACTCCTCTAGATTGCTGCTTATCTTCACCAATGGCTCCACTGATTAAGTGGACCAAGTGGCTGCCATTCTGTCATGTGCCATCCAACTTCGACCATTTGGCGGGAGTTGATGATTCTTGAATTTACATGTTTTAATTGTACCACTCCTTGTTGTTTTAACCATTTTATACCACTTGCATTTGTAGTACCATTGCAATGCTAATAAAGGTTTAAGTATGTAATAATGCCACTAGAAATCATCATATTAGGCCCAACAGAAAAATGAGCGGAGGAGGAACCCTGATTCCCAATGGACATGGAGTCAGAAAAGGCCATGCCAGATGGTGTTAAATCCTGCATGTCTCATTTCATATGTGCCGCAGGAGATGGCTCCATGATCATAGTGTGTGGGTCACTTCACGGCAAACTGGGATCCACCTTAAACAAATTCACACCAATGGCATCTTTCCTGCTTCAGGAAAAAAAGCAATCTCAGATATGAGTTACAGTTGACGACGAATGCCAGGTATTCACTAAAACAACACTGATCTTGTTGACATCTTACTAAAAGCAATTTGATAACATGATGACCTTTGATAAAATAGGGTTGCAGTTTCTTAGCTGCCAAAGCAAATTGGGTTATGGTGTATGTAATAAAAACCTGATTGTCAGCCAGCAGTTTGGCCACTATTTCTGCTGGGGTATACTGACCAATCAAAGACTGACCAATCAAAGTCAAAAATATTTCTCTTGGGTCAGTATACAGAGGACAAAACAGTAAGTAATGAATAATGTCTTCAATCTGATTGCATCCATACATACACAGACACTCCTCTTCAGGAACACTTTTGTATCTTCTTTCCCTGTACGCAGAGGACATCTGTTGAAACCTAAGCAAGCTTTTTGCAGCCTGCCAGCATTGGTACAACTCTTGTGCAGAGACTGACATCCTGCTTGACTCCAGACTGCCTGTCTAGACCCTGACCTGCCTGCTGTGACCCTGACTTCTCTGCCAACCCTGATGTCGCTCCTGGAAACCCTTTGGATTAGACTACTGACTCGGACTACTGGTAAACAGACCTCGGCTTGCCTTTTGGACTTTGATATCTGGACTATCCTCAAACAAGACTTTCTGTGTAGTGCCACCGTGCGGCGACCATGCCTGCCCAGGTGGGTCAGCACATAACTTCCCAGAGATGGGCCAGCCAAGATCAGCCAGAGTACTTGTGTCTCTGACTGACAATCGTGCACACTCTGCCACCTGTGTAGCCATATGCAGTTTGCCTCCAAATGTTATGCCATTAAGTAGTTCAGAAAAAAGGTTTCTGGCCATTAAATCAGTTATTTTGGATACTTACTTAAAGTTATTTCCTTCAATAGCTGAAACCATATGGGAATTGTATACATATAGATAAATGTATACATAGAATGTTAGAAGTGCTAAGAATATGTAGCTCCAATTATTATTCTCCGCCCACTCCTAAACTAAACAGCAAGCTAAACAGCAGAAGAAAATTAGCTGGCCTCACAGTACAAACTCTCCCACTTTCCATGTAGAAACAAGGAAGCCAATTGTTTTTCCCTCACTTATTCTTCCCCAACCCAACTATATCTCCTTGCCCCATTCTACATATCTTCTCTAGGCCTCAGACCAATTCATACACAATAATATTCTTGCAAATGACAAGAAGGCCAACCCAGATGGAGAAATTCACAGAATAGGAATGGGGCTTATTTACTTATTTATTATATTTAATACTGCCGCCTTTTCCCAGCATTGTCATAATTCATAGTTGGACCCCCTACTTGGTCAGATGTTCTCTCATAACCCTAGTCCACTCATTGGTAATCTTGCGGATTGACTACTGTAATGTTCTCTACGTGGGGTTGCCCTTATATCTGATACAGTAATACCTCAGATAATGATTGCATCCGATAATGCTAAAATCGCATAACGATGCAAAAAAAATGTAAACATTGAATCAGATAGCGATCTCTTAGCGTTATCCGATGCAATCATTTGTAGCAGCAGGGTGGCTGGAAAACTGAACCGGGGCTCCCTGTAAGGCTTCCCAGCCACCCCGCAGCTGCAGAGGCAGGGGTGGGGTGGCTGGAAAGCTGACAGGGGGCTCCCCCATTGGCTTCCCCAGCCACCCAGCAGCTGTGGATCAGGTCGAGGGACCCGATCCGCACTGTTCCCGAACTCCCCAGATCTTGTGCTGGGATCAATTAGTGCTTGGGTTGTGGGATGGATCCCAGCACAAGATCAACACTTGGGAGGCGGGATGGGTACACGCACCCATTCCCCGCATTAGTCGATATTTTGCTGCGATCAAATGGCGCTTGCAAGGTGGAGAGGAATGGGTGAGGGCACCCATTCCTCTCCAACTCACAAGCACTGATTGATCCCAGCAGAAGTTCAGCACTTAGGAGGTGAGGAACACCCATCCCCCCCCCCATTTGCCGATCTTCTGCTGGGATCAATCAGTGTTTGCGAGGTGGAGAAGAATGGGTGAGGGTACCCATTCCTCTCCACCTTGCAAGAGCTGATTGATCTCAGCAGAAGTTTACTCCAAGGGATCTGGACGCCCGAGGTTCGAGCATCCAGCACCCTTGGAGTTTGCACCTACGGGTGCTTACTCCAAGGGATCCGGATGCCTGAGGTTCAAGGGTCCGACACCCTTGGAGTCAACACCTGCGGGCACTGAATCCAAGGAAGCCGGATGCCCAAGATTCGAGCATCCAGCATCCTTGGAGTTGGCACCTCCAAGCACTGACCCCAAGGGAGTCGGACGCCTGAGTCTCAAGCGTCCAGCACCCTTGGAGTCGGCGCCTTCAAGCACTGGCCCCAAGGGCGCCAGATGCTCGAACTTTGGGCAGATGCCTCCCCGAAGTCTCCCTCAGCCCCTGAGATCGATCGGGGGCCGGGGGGGGGCTTCATGTAGTCATTCGTGCAGGCGCACGTTTGGTCCCCAAAGTCTCCCTCAGCCCCTGCGATTGATTGCTGGGGCTGGGGAGGGGGTTTCCCGGAGTCATCCGCATGGGCACACGTTTGGTCCCCGAAGTCTCTCTCAATCAATGCATCAGACAATGCTAAAAATCAGATAACGTCATGACTTGTGGAAGCAAGTACTAGTGTACAGAGATTGCAACAGATCCAGAATGCAGCGACCAGACTGATGATGGGTATAAAGAAATTTGATCATATTTCCCCAGCCTTTACATACTTTCACTGACTTCCTGTTCTCTACTGTGCTATATCCAAGATGTCAGTGTTATCATACAAGGCCCTATGTCAGTGGTGGCAAACCTATAGCACACTCAGAGCCCTCTATATGGGTATGCATGTCACTGCCCCAACACAAATTTTGCCCTACCACTCTGCTCCCCTGCCCAATGGGAGCATTTCTTCCCTCTCCCAGCACAGAGTTTACCCCACCCCTCTGCCCCTTTGCTCAACTGGAGCACTTCCTCCCTCTCCCAACACAGAGTTCAGCCCACCCCTCTGCATCGCAGATAGCAGCCTGTTGAGTTTGGGTGTTCGGTCTCTACAAGGTTCGCCATCACTGCCCTGTATAGCTTGGGACCTTGTTAGTTGTTGCTGTGTCTCTCCCTCTGAACAACTTCCCACATCACCCACTCATCACAATCTGTGCAGCTCCAGGTGCCAACCCTGAGGATAACTAAGAAGGCAGAGACTAGAAATAGAGCCTTCTCAGTGGCGACGCCTACACTTTGGTCAAGCTGCGTCAGGCCCCATCCATGGGCATTTTAAAAAATCAGCTCAAAACCTTCCTCTTCAAGGAGGCCTTTAAGAATATTATCCCTTTGCCAATAAGTTAGTTGTTTAGACTTGAGCCTGGTTGCCCTCAGACACCATCAGATATTTATTTTAATATTTGTTTGTTGAATGATATTGTGGTTGTTTATTTAATTGTACACAACACAGAGTGGGAAATACTGTATCCCAGATGAACAGTATAAAAATGTAATAAATAAATAAATTTAAATCTCAACTATCTTTCACTGCTGCTCAAAAACCCTTTAATAGTTTTCCTAACTGTCATTTTCACAATAAAACCATGAAGTAGGCCAGGTTGAAAGAAGAGAAGGGACCCACAATCACCCAATCAGGTTCACAGCTAATGAGGCTTGACTACATGTGTTCCATTGCAATCTTGACCAGATTGCCCTCGCAAAGTCCCATTGGAAGGCTGCTGAATTTTAAAAAATCATATTACTGTATTGCTAAATTCATCCATTTTATCACATCTGCTTTAGTTGTTAAATTTGTTAGTGATCACAGAAATGCAACAGTTTAAGAAAGTAAGCTTTTTACAGTGCCTGAAATGTTTCTTTTTCTGTGTCTGCTTTGGCTGCTTCAAAAAGCTAACATCTGTATTTATTCTCTAAATGAGTCCAAGCATTTTCCACAATTCAAAACAAAGAGAATATGTTTGTAAATTAGTATGTGCCATCCTTTACATGGTCCATGTTAACAATTTTAAATGATGAAGGGGGATGAGAGAATCCAAAGCACATGTCCTACTATATTCCCAAACAACCTCCCAATAAAGAAACTGGAGAGAGACATAGAGTCACTAATGTTGGGCAGACTAAAAAAAAATCTGACCCCAAATAAATAAGCTTTAAGTAAAAAAGCAACATATAGGTTAATCAAGTCACTTTCCTTATAATAAAATAGGTGTGTTGACCATAATGCAAGCAGGATTTATTTCAAGGAAAGGTTTTCCTACTGAAAAACCTAATGGCAGGGTATGCCAGATGTCCATAGAAAGACAGAAAAATGAATACTACTCTGTGAAATAGATTCAGTAAGATGGAATGAAACTTTCTCTATTGATGTTTTGTCTTCTCTTGTTCCCATGAGTTACTTCAACTACAGTGGTACCACGGGATTGCTCTTTAAGTAAGTTTGCTCTTTAAGCAAAACACCATTGTAAGTGACCAATTGTGACTTCTGGCGGGGGGGGGGGGGAGATTGTGAACCCTGATTTAGTTGTTAAGCAAGGCAACCATTCAGAGAAAATCCTGCTCTTTAAGTGAGTTAGTCTCTAAGCGAGGCGTTCTTTATATGAGGTTTTGCTGTACTTTCATCAACTCTATATCAGTAACCAGGCCTCTACACACATGAACCTTGCAAATGCACTCCTGTGCAGGTCATAAATTAGTGGTGCTTTAAAAGATTTTATTTCTGGTTCATTCTTTTAGCTCTGCACGCTCTGGAGAAAAGCCATGCTCTGAAAAAAGCAGCTGTTCCTGACATAGACAGACAAAAGAAGGGGGTTTCTCTAGCAACCGGAATGAGATGAAAGCTTTCAGAACTTTCTCCTTTCTCAGGTTTCTTTTCAGAGCAGTGGTGTTCACACAACTCCCACTGAGACTTGGAAATACCAAGAATTTGGGTGGTGGGGGGAGGATGAATCAATTAAATTGTGCTCCTCCAATTTCCTGCTCTTTTCAGCCTCTTTAGAAGCAGATGGCCCAAAGAATGACAATTATTCTCCTTTCTAACTTTCCTACCTAT
The DNA here is from genome assembly GCA_030440675.1 of Furcifer pardalis. Taxonomy (NCBI): domain Eukaryota; kingdom Metazoa; phylum Chordata; class Lepidosauria; order Squamata; family Chamaeleonidae; genus Furcifer; species Furcifer pardalis. The sequence goes on along the minus strand of CP126893.1, from coordinate 130,405,182 downwards.
AACCCAAGAAACAAATCTGTCCTAGGAAATGCAGCTGAAAAAGTCAGTTTTATTTATTTATTTCTTACTCTGCCAAATTCTTTTCCTTAGGGCTTGGACACAGAATATCCATCATTTACTATTAAGTCCAGGGTATGGAAATTAAGGATCTGTCCAGATGGGGTAACTTGGAACTGTCTCATCCATGCTTAACAGGTTCTTAACTTCTCTGAGATCTACGGTATTTTCTCTCTCATTTGGGGAATCCTGTTTTCACTGTAGGCAGTTTTTGTCCTGTGAGGAGGGTCCAGACAGGTCACGGGATCACTCCAATGTGTCTACTTTCAGTTACTGACACCCCCTTTCCCACCTCTTTCCCTCGAGCGTCATTCAGTGGGTTGCAGCAACTTTCCATTTTTCATTAAATAAAGGATGCATCAACCTAGCATGGTATATGTAATACTATCAATGTACTGTATATTGTTTGCCTATAATATTTCTGCATCAGCAGGAAAATATATATTTAAAATTTTAGAATAACTGAGTAGAAGAAAATTGAGGGGACCCTTCCCCACCTTTTGTTGCCCACCAGTTGTCACAGCATCTTTCCTTGTTATTTTTCCCCTTCTAAAGAGTTAGCTCTGCACCAGAAGCAATAGAAGTACTGAAGAGCACCTCTAATGTACTGTATTTAGAATTGCACTGCATCAGTTAGGGATGGAGGTTTATTTAAAGAAGTTGAAAATAGAAGAAGGGGTTCCTTGATCATCCCTTTCAATGGTATAGGTCAGGGGTCTGCAAACTTGGCTCTCCAGGTGTTCTTGGACTTCAATTCCCAGAAGCCCAAGTCAGCACTCCTGCTGATCAAGGCTTCTGGGAACTGAAGTCCAAGAACAGCTGGAGAGCCAAGTTTGCTGACCACTGGTATAGGTAAAGGTCACCCTTGCTCAAAAGCCAGTCATATCTGACTCTAGAGTACGGTGCTCATCTCCATTTACAGCCAAAGAGCCAGTGCTGTCTGAATCTGCACACTTCCCATGGTCATGTGGCAGGCATGACCAGTGCACCTGAATGCTGTTACCTTCCCACTGAAGTGGTACCTATTTATCTACAGTACTTGCAATTTCTTGCTTTTGAATTGCTATGTTGGCAGAAGCTGGGACAGAGACAGGAGCTCACTCCATCATGCAGCACTCAGGTATTGAACTGCTGACCTGCCAACCTTCCAGTCATCAAGTTCAACATCTTAACCACTAAGCCATGGCAGTCCTAAACAATCAGGTAGAAATCTGAAAACTACAGGCTACCTACTCCTGTATGCTATGCAAATACAAAGAACAAAACTCAATTCATTCCTATTAAATGGAAGCATCTTCACACTTATTGAAGTTTCTTCCCTTCTATGGCCTAACTTACACATTACAGTGTAACCATGCTGCTGCATAAAGCAGCACATGCACTACTATTCAATTATATCTGTAAGTACAATAAAGCATAGGATACATGAGACTGAACTGTTAAGAAGTGTCATTTGATTGACATTCGTGTTCCTCTATTCTTTACCTTCTGCTCTATACTAATAAATTATATAGTATCTTCTCTGTTAAGGTTTCTTACACTTAGACATCTAAAGCAATGTTACTATGAGGCCTTTTCCATGTCTCTAAAGAACATGCTTTCATTTTACAATCTGCAAGATATACATTTGCAACCTCTGTGGGACACATTCCACATCTAGATCAATACACTATGATATTTTGACTGACACAAACAGATGTACAGTGGAACCTTGTATAATGAATGCCCCCTATAGTGAAAAAATCACACAACAAAAAAGTTTTGAAAAAATGGCGCCTCACATAATGAAAATTTTCACTATGCAAAAATAGCACACCCTATGGGAGAAATTGTATAATGAAAATTTTCACTATGCGATATGGCGTCACTATGGGGACAAATTCGTATAACAAAGCATTCAATGAAAAAAACTGCTTAGCAAAAAAAATTGTTATACGATTTTTTTCCATAGAGATTTTTGTTACATAATTTTTTTCCATAGGGATTTTCATTATAAGATTTTATTTCCATACAGATTTTTGTTGGGGGGGGGGGATCATAGAATGAAAAAATTGCATCATGAAAAGCCTCATAGAATGAATTACCGTATTTGCCAGCGTATAAGACGAGCCTCCAACATTTCCACTTAAAATATAGAATTTGTTATATACTCGCCATATAAGACTACCCCCTCTTCCGCACACCTTCCACACACCAAATAAAACATAAAAGAACAGATTTGATTTCAACATCTCCCTGTGGCTGGCACTAGTGCACAAGTGCGCATGTGCGAGCTCTGCGTAGACAAGGGGCAGGGCAGAGCGCTGCTGCTTCCTGCTGAGCAGAACGGGCTGGTCACGCCAAAAAGGCTGGCACCCCTGTCTCGCTGCTGATGCTCGGTGCAGCCACACTGGGTACCGCGTGATACTGGATGGTATGTAGAATGAGGTGGGTGGGCATCGGGAGGCCACTATGGGCACCGGGCGGACATTGGGAGGCCACTATGGGCACCGGGTGAGCATCGGGAGGCCACTAGGGGCAGCTATGTCTATCCCAACTGAAGTGCACCCGGCATATAAGACAACCCCCCCCCCACTTGGAGGCATGTTTTTCAGGGGGGGGGAAGTAGTCTTATACGCCAGCATATACATTATTTTCATTATACAAGGTTTTACATATTGAGATTACACTTTGGAAAGCAAAATCATGCAGAATATCTCCCTAGTTGCCCTGGGGTCTTTTAACCTATTATTTTAGCCTACTAGATTAAAAGCACAGAAATCCATTAAACTCCCCCATGATCATCTGCTACTACTTTATCCTGTCCCTGCATTGCCTCTTACCTGAGAAGCTAGGCTTGGACACAAACAGCAACACTGACAAACCGTACATGACAAGCAGCTTGTAACTGCATGGCTTGGAAATACAAGGTAATGTCTCAGAGGAATTTGTTTAAGAAAAACGCTTACAATTTCTAGTGTTAGCCTGTCTGCTTGCCCAAACACAATCCTTTGTTTATTCTACTTTGCTTCTGAAAAGAATCAATCTTCCATTTTTATGGAGATGGCTGCTTGTTAAAAGAAGCTTTTTCCCCCCTTGGTTTATCTCATGTCAAGTCCTAAAAATAAAATTCAGAACAGAATTTCTGAGAGTCTTAAATCATTTGGTTAAGGCAAACATGATGATAGGCTGTAATTAGAGCTAGAAGCCCTTCCATATTAGTGAAATAAGGTAATTGGGTAGCCTTTCCTGTTTGAAAAATCAGACTTCAAAGGCGTCCTGCACTTATCTTTAATACTTGTTAGAAAACAAAAGAAAGCTGATTTGCAAATAAGAGAGGTGAGAACAGCTCCTACTGGGCATGCAAATGCTTTCAACAATTAAGGAAAAAACCTTCTTCTAATCACTGCTATTTGTAACATCTTTCTTCTCTATAAGCACAACAGATGATAGTCAGCTGTTGTAGTAATTGTTCCAGAAGTCCAAAGTATGACACATTTCAAGTACACACTACAGCACATCTGCATATTTTGAACATTTTAAAATTTACATCTCAGTACAATTCTTCATGGCTAGACAACTTCTCTGTCCAGTTTTTGTTGTTGTTTAGTCACACAGTCAATTCTTACCCTTTGCAACCCCATGAACCACTGTCCGCCAGGCACCTCTGTCCTCCACCATTCTCCTCAACCCACCCAGCTCTATGCCCATTGCATCTACAATACCATCCAGACATTTCTTTTTTTGCCACCCCCTTCTTCTTTTGCCCTCCACCTTTCCCAGCATCAAGGCTTTCTCAAGTGAATTCTCTCTTCTCATTTGATGTCCAAAGTACTTTAGCTTCATCTTCACTATCTGACCTTCTAAGGAGCAGTCAGGGTTGATTTCTTCTAAGATTGACCTATTTGTTCTCCTTGCTGTCCAGGGGACTCTCAAAACTCTCCTCCAACACCACATTTCAAAGACATCTATTCTTCTGCACTCATCTTTCCTTATGGTCCAGCTCTCACAACCATACATTACCACCCGGAATACCACTGCTTTGACTATGTGATTTTTTGTTTGCAAGGTGATGTCTCTACTTTTAACTATGTTCTCCAGGTTTCTCATAGCTTGACTCCCAAGCATCAGTCGCCCTTTTATTTCATGCCTGCAATCACCATCTGCAATGATCTTGGCTCCTAAGAAAGTAAAATCTGTCTCTGCTTCTACTTCTTCCCCATCTATCTTCCAGGGACTGATAGGGCCTGTTGCCATTATCTTGGTTTTCTTGATGTTGAGTCTCAAGCCAGCTTTTGCATTCTCTTCTTTCAACCTAAGCAGGAGCTTCTTTAGGTCTTCCTCACTTTCTGCCATTAGGGTGGTATCATCTGCGTATCTCAAATTGTTGATGTTTCTCCCAACATTTTTGATTCCAAATTGTGATTCCTCCATCCCTGCATTGCGCATTATGTGCTCTGTGTATAAGCTGATAAGCAGGGTGATAAAATGCAGGCTTGTCTTACTCCTTTTCCTATTCCAAACCACTCTGTCATTCCGTATTCTGCATGAATCTATTTCTTCTTACTATGTGATTAACTCCTGGTATGTGGGTGTGTGTTTTATTTTTTCAAGGCAAAGATGCTCCACTTTAGGATTTCCTTTTGGATGTATTTCAAGCTAAACAATGAGACTTGAAATGTAAACAAACTACTTGAACTTGAACCTAGTAAACAGACATGCTTGGTTTCTGAAAATTGGGCATTCAAACAATCCACAAACCCATGTGGTTTATTCTATGATCCCACTAGCAGATCCCTTAAAATAGCTCACACCCAGAACATTCCAGCAACATCACTGGTAATCACAACAGGCCAAGTGCTATTTCAACTTTTTTAAATTGCTTTGCCAGTAATTCATCGAGTGGCTAGAATTTATTCCACACTACAACTTTGGCAACATCTCAAGCATAATAGTCTCAACTATCAAAGTCTTTCACATCCACACCCACACATACACCAACCTACTTTTTGCTTCAATTCTAGATAGATTATTTATTCAGGATTTTGTCATACACGCACCGCAAATAAACACACTTGATCTGAATTGTGTGACACAAGGACTAGCTTTACAGTGTATAGTTCAGAAACGAGGCCAAGAGTAGTCCTCCAGACTGCAGATGACGCAGAAGCAAGTTCCTAGGTATAATGCTTCTGCACATTGCACAGAACATCAGCCATAAATGCATGCATAAAGAGGCCTCCCTTACCCCCAGTTTCTCTAATTTGGTTCCTGGGATCACAACACATTTCTGTCTCTATGAGTTCCTTATTGGGGGGGGGGAGGTAACACAACCTGCTGAGGGTCACTCCTGCCACATGAACTTGCTAAGACTTGTAACGGAGAAATCAATTCATTTGCTCCCATCTTTGCATTCTTCAAATCTCAAGCTCTTTTCCTAGTACAGTATTAAGAAATTAGGCTTTTTTGGTAAATTCTCATCAAAGACAAAGCGAAAGGGCAGGTTAGTTACCTGTAACTGCAGCTCTTCAAATCACTATCTGTGAATTCAGACATCTGTGTTTCTTCTGTGTCTCCGAGGAGACTTTCAGAAGTACAGAGCCAAAAAGGGCCAGTTAGTCTGGACATTAAAAGAGAGTCCACACACTCTCTCCACTGGCCCATGATCCCCACCAGCAGCTAAGCCTCAGTCTCCCCTACCCCCATGTGTGAAAAACTAAGGGGAAGAGGAACAGGCTGTGATAATTCACTCAAAAATTATCCTCCTCTGTGGTCTCTGTGAATCACACGTTTGGGTGACTGCTAAGCTCACTGGCCAGCTGGTGAGATGTCATACCAAAACAGAACAGACAAATGAATGTAGCATCTATTTTAGCCCTGATATCAATTCTATAATGCTTGATGAAAGTCAGAGGTTGCTTAACCAACTGTCTTTTACTTAAACACTTTTTAAAATGCTGTAGAAGTGCACAAGTTTCTTGGCTATTTGGCAAGTCATGTTAACAGGATCCACTGTCCATCTAGAGCAGTGGTTCCCAATGTGGGGCACACACCCCACAGGAGGACTTCATTTCCCAGAAGCCTAAGTCAGTACATTGGCTGATCAATGCTTTGGGGAATTGACTTAGATTTCTGGGAATTGCGGCAAATTCTCCACACTGTTAACTTCAGTCGGGCTAGGTATGAGTGACAGACTCTCCCTTTGTGTTGTCTGTTGCCTTAAAGTTGCAAACCAAGCCTTACACAGACATCATGGGGCAACAAGTATAATACTGGCCTTGTCCCAGTGGAGTCTAACTACCACCAGTGGCATCGCGTAGGGGGGGACTGGGGCGGCGGCCCCGGGCAGCACTTTTTGGGCTATGTGTGTTCTTGGACTACAATTCCCAGAAGCCCTAGCGGGAGCGGGAGCCACCATCCTCCAGGGGGGGCGGCAAATTTGGCTTCAGCTCTGGGCAGCTGAAATCCATGCGACGTTACTGACTACCACCCAGTGGAGCAAGCTGCAATGGGATTGGAGAAATGAAGTGAATTAGTTTTTCAGAGCAACAAAACATGAAGGCATCTCTGAGTGAGTTCCTTCCTGGCTTGCCCATAAGCAGTATTTTTTCTACTTTCTGCTGAATCTGTTTGCAAACGTGTCTACTTTTTGGTATGTCCCATCCAAGTGCAAACATCTTTTAATGTGTCTGGGGATAGTTCCCATTTGTATATCTGCATATTTCATCTGCTCAAGTAATCAGCCTTTTGATTGTCCTCCCATGCTATATGTAACTGATATTGGAAAGATTTGCCATTCCCCACATCATTGCCATAGTTGGACTGCAGAGCACAAAGAGGACATGGAGTGAGCCCCACTTTGTTTATGTTAATATTATATGGGGCCATTTATACTACTTTACTAGTAGTCGTAAGGCTAGTCTGACAAGTGAGCCTCAAGCTGATATAGCAAGTTGTAGGTTCACTACCTCTCCCTATGCAGGACAGACTGAATTTTGCCCCACAAGAATCTGCAGCAGGCCAGTGGTTTACTGTTCTAATAAAATTCTCCTCCCTATTGCATCCATGGGGTTGCAAAGGGTTGGACTTGACTGTGCAACTGAACATTGTGTCTACTTTGCTACCTTCTCTGTTGTTTAGACTTAGAGTGATGTTGTATTCCCCTTGGATCTAATATGAGAGGTGTTAGGACATTTTTCTTTTGTGGGGTATTGTACAAAGATTGCTGCCCAGTGGAATAGTACAACTTTAAGGCCCTGCAAGTGTTCTAAACACAGGTGTTCATAATAGAGCCTCAAACTGATTGCCCGGCTGTGCATGCCTTGTCTACGTGCCCCTGTAACAGCCCAGCTGTGGCTGATTAGAGAATTTGCCCAGCAACACCAGGGTATAACTGTGGCCCTCTGGGAAGGGTCTTCGGAGGAGGTTGTCATATGGAAGAGGTTATCATTTGGAGGAGGCTGTCATACTGAAGAGAAGGGGTGAGACACTGAAGGAGATTGTGCTGTTGATGAGAGTTTTCCTTCAACTGAGAAGGAAGAACTGCTGAAGATTACCAGGACTCTGTGCATGCTCTTGGGATTGGAGCCAACAGAGGAATCCAAGCTGTGTACCAACTGTGGGGCTTGGAGAGAAAGAGACTGGTATTCTTGTATATAGACCTGTGTTTGTCTGTCTTCCCCTCACTGTTAAGTAAAGCGCACCTTTCACTGAAGGCATATGTGTGTGTGTTATTGCACCAAAAGCTTTTGCTGCGTAACAGCTTAAAAGTGCTACTCTGCTATCGAGACACACATATCGCTAGGGGAATCCCTGATAAGAGGTTTTAACAAGAATGTAGCCTCTTTGTTTTGAATCTTATATAAATTCTCAAATTGTCCAGACATATCTTAGCTGCAAATGACTATTGTTAAAATGGCTATGTCAGTGAACTTTATACAAAACTGGCAATTCTAAGTCCATCACCAACACAATAAAGGCTCTTAAGAGTGTCCATTGGTGAGGGGAGTCTTGCAACAGATGGTGCATTTCTTGACTGGGTCTGCTGGCACCATTAAAAAGGTGAGAAAAGCCACAAGTGAGTGACCATCAAAGTTTTTCCCCCTTTTTTTAAGTAGATGAGATTTGGAAAGGGGACAGAAAAGAAGGGATCAACAGATACAGATAAATAATATAATAAAGAAAAATATACATCAGGTAAAAGCAAACTGCAGAGTGTGGTGGTTCAAGTGGTTAAGACACTGAACTCACTGACTGGAAGGTCAGAGTTCAATTCCCAGGTACTGCATGATGGAGTGAGCTCCCATCTCTGTCCCAGCTCCTGCCAACCTAGCAGTTCAAAAGCAAGAAATTGCAAGTAGATAAATAGGTGCCACTTTGGTGGAAAGGTAAACAGCGTTCCATGCACTCTGGTGTTGAGGCATGCCTGCCTCATGTCCACAGAAACATCTGCAGACACAGAGAGTGCTGGCTCTTTGGCTATAAAAAGGGATGAGCACTGAACCCTAGAGCTGGATACAACTGGCTTTCAAGCAAGGACAACCATTACTTTTACCTAAAATCAAAGTGTCTAAGAACGCTCTCAAGATGCTAACTCAGCAGTAACTGAGGGTTAGTTGCAGGGTGGGGAGCATACATAGTGGAGAAAGTTTGAACTAACAAACTCTTTTGTGTCCTAAAATATTCTGAAGACCTCCACACACACAAACAAAGAAGAAGCCCAAATGTGTAATTCATATGAAGAACAAAAGTTCTCATCCACTCTTAGTTAGGACACTATGTGAACAAGAACCAATGCCAAACCTAAACCCATTTCAGCTAAGATATAATTAAATAACTACTCCATTTCTTTCCTGCCACTGTAATATATTTCTAAAATGGGACCTGCATGCATTTCCCAGAATTTTTAAAGATAAATAAAGATTGTTAAGCATTTTCTTCAAGTACTACACACAATGCTTACCACTAACTAGGGATAAGCATGTTATGCCATTCAATATTGAGATTCTCAGAGGAAAGAGGAATTCCAATTATCCTCCATGAATCCTGGACACTAAATAAATGAATCCCTACTATTTCTCTGGAATTTGTACAAACATTACAATTACAAAGAGGAAGGATGGAAGACTGGCCTCAAACTATCTGACAATCACTGCACATCAAACTGTTGCCAAAAGTTAGTACACGGGTCAGTTATGGAAACACTCATAACTTCCTAACATGTCACTTTTTCTGGATAAATATGTTATATTTGTTTTTATTCTCACACAAGTGTCCTACTTTGTCTTCACTGCTTTTGTAAATAATACTGGGACAATCACCCCCAAAAAAGGCTAAATAGCATTGTACACCTATTATACTAGGTTTATATCCTGGTAAAAGGAAGCCACCCAATTCAACAAAGCATTTTTCAAACCATTTAAATATCTGCTTAATTTCAATCTTACTTGCACTTCAAGAAAAAAAGTAGCAGCTCTAACTCTCTATAATCTGCAAAGTTTAATGGAGTCTTCACTGTGAACAACAAAAATCTATCTCTGTGGTCCATCTAATTTGGTTTTCCTTTGTCTGTCTGGTTCTTTTGTTTGGTGGCACTCCTGTTGCCCCTTCTCATCACTTTTGTTGCATTTTATTTTTTGCACTCCTTCAACTTTGAGAAATATGGCAATGCAGCTACCAAGTAATTTTACCCTGTAAGCCACAAACGTATACCAGAGACTACAGCATATTTTTTGGTAAAGGTTTGAGTAAAAGACAGATACTGGCTAGCATTGTTCACATGATGTGTCTCTTAAAAATACAATCTGGTCCTGTCCCACTACAACCACTTTTGGAGGAGAGAAAGTTATTAGCCATACTAATTTTATGTCGGAACAGTCTTCGGATTTTGCAGCTGTATGGCTGCTCTTAAATACTCTACTTCAGGGATTCTCAACCCATGCCCCGTGGGCTGGATACGGCCTGCGACACCATTTCATGTGAACCCCACCACCTCCAAACCAGGAAACGCCATTTGATGGAGGAGCGTGACCCGGGGCCTGGCTTTAAAAGGTTGAGAACTCTTGCTCTACTTCAATGGTTAATGGAAATAGAGTCTCTGTCCTCTTACTATGATTTTAAGCACTACAGTGTTTTTTATTTTATTTTATTTTATTTATTTTGTTTTGTTTTCTGATATGCCTGAACCACAGACTAACACGGCTACTATTCCAAAAAATTCAAGTATGATTTTAAAAAACCTGATGTTGCAAAAATGGAAACAGAAACTCTCACATTCTGTTACTCAGAGGATTGAGGATCCCACAACTCTTTCAGCATTTGAATGTGTTACATTTAAGCACCAACTTTGCATGAAGTTTTATCAGTACATCTTGTTTCTATGCAAATGTTTTCACTGCTATGTTTTTACTTTGTGGTTTTTTAAGGAATAGCAATTAGACTTCTACACCACCCCATAGCACTTAGTGCACTCTCTGGGTGGTTCACAAGGTCATTAGCTATTTATTTATTTATTTATTTATTTATTTATTTATTTATTTATTTATTTTGTTGGTCAAATTTGTATTGCCGCCAACTCAGCAAGTGACTCTGGGTGGCATACAACACTATCATCATAAAATACATAAATCCCACTTTTTAAAGTATTAAAAAAACCCTTTAAAACCCTTAAAATGCACAAAAAAACTACTACTCCCTGGCCCCAATAATTAAAAATTCTGATTAAAAGCGAGCAGTCCTCCCTATATGAGCCAGCTTGGGGGGGGGGGGGCCTTACTCCATCACCACTTCCCCACACCTGCTTTGCCAGCCAGTTTTTGAGCTCTTTCCTGAAGGGCAGCAACTCTGTCTGGAGACGCAGCTCATTTGGCAGGAGGTTCCACAGGGCCGGAGCAGATGCCGAAAAGGCCCTTCTTCTAGTGCTAGAGAGACCAGCCTCTCTAGCTGATGGTATTTTCAAGGAGCCTCGCCGATCAGCTCTAGTGGGATGGACAGATGACCTTGGGGTGACGCAGTCTCTTAAGTAATCTGGACCACTACTATGTAGGGCTTAAGTCATCACCAGCACCTTGAATTGCACCTGGAGGCACACTGGCAGCTAATGAGGTGAGGCATGCGCAAAACGTCCACACCCCATCACCAAACGGGCAGCTGCATTTTGAACCAGCTGCAGCCTCCAAATGGTCATCAAGGGCAGCCCCATGCAGAGTGCATTACAATAATCCAGTCTGTCCATAAGCAAGGAGTATGTAACCATAAGCAAGGAGTCCTGGTCCAACATGCTAGGTCCTCATTTTACTGACCTCAGAAAGATAGAAGGCTGGGTCAACCTTGAGTCCTGGTCAGGATCAAACTCACAATCTTTTAGTTGCAGTAGAGCAGTTTAAAATATTGAGTTTGTGAATGCACAGCAAAAACAAAACCAACAGAGTCGTGGCACTTCAGAGACCAACATTTATTTCAGTGTGAGCTATCATTAATTACAATCTACTTGCTCAGAAACACCCAGTATTAAATTAAGGCAGACACAAGAGAATATATGGTAAAGGAGTAAGCAGCATGACATAACTCCAACTTAAAAACAAACCTAAAAAGTTGCAAAACCAGGATCTAGCAATCTGTAACCTGTCTTTTTTTCTTACACTTTAGTGTTTGACTAGAAAAATTAATTAATTTCCAAATTCTGAGATTTTAAAGATGAAAAATACCACCTCTAGTTGGTAGACATGCTTTTAGCAAATGGGTAAATAAATCTTTGTAAGGCCTAAGATGTTTATGTATTTTAAAGATTTCTGTGCTATCTTTCAATCAAAATTCTAGGATAGAAATTTTAAGAATTTCAGATCTGTGCTATAGTATTTCAACACTTTTCCATAAGGTTAAATGTAACAATGCAGAAGATAGACAGGCAAAAGCAACAAGGGATTTTACCCGACAGGCTGACATAACCCTCTTACACGGCACTAGTGTACTATCTCCTAACTGGACTATCAGCACCCAACACTGATGTAACTAAAACAGGCTAACTACCCAACACTGAAAATCTTCTGACTAGAACACAACATCCTCAGATGCTGGCTGCATAGTTCAGTGATTTAAGATATCTGGCTGCAGAGCTAGAGATTAGGAATTCAATTCCTCACTGAGCATCCTAGTAGAGCCAGCCTGTGTTTTCACAGGCAAGCTGCACAGTCCCAGAATGCCTCCAGGTACTGTTACTGCCTCTGAGTTTAACTAGAAAAACCTGAAAAGGGTCACCATAAGTCAGAATTAATTTGACAGTACAAAATTGTTTATAAAACAGACGAGCCACGTGAGGAATGAAATTGTTCCACCAAGGAGAATAGTTTTTACTTTGCAGCCTGCAACACCAAGTATGAAAATCTGCTGACCCAGAAGAGAAGGTTTATTTCGCAGGTTCAGCTTCCATGCATCCTAAAACAACCTTTGCTATTTTGTAGCTTTCCCTCTGCTAGCGGATTCCTTTATGGCAACCAGACAGCAATACAACATAGCATCTGTCGAACTGCATATGTGTCTCTCTTCCTTCTTCTTTAAAGGGCTACACAGCCTTCTGAAGAAAAAGGAGATGGAGATTCTGAGGACTGATGTAGCAGAGATTGGCATCACCACCACCACCCCCGCCATTTAATCTTCTTACATTGACAGAAAACAGCCTTAATGTCTCCATCGCGTCTTAACAGCTACAGGTGCAGACTAAGTAGAGACAAAACCAGCCTCTCTTGGAAAGATCCTATGTTCTGGTGAGGTGCAGCAGGGGGGGGGGAGAACATGTGACTCCAAACCTGTCAGTAGAACAGGTAGCTGTCAGAAGGCCACAAGTGGCAATGAATGTTGTTTTGTATCCTTTTTCACTTAGAAAAAAGTAGAGAATTATTAAAATTACACTCATTACATTTCATATAAAACTATGAAACCAGGATTGTCTAACCAGCAGAATAGTAGTAGTTACAGGACTTTTTTCCTCCAGCAATGAAAGAAGGAGACAGACATGGAGTCTCTTATGTCCCTAGAGAAATGGAGCAGGCATGGAAACAATAATTCCTTTTCTCACACAGAACACAGTTAATCTGTAGGATTCCCTGTCAGATGAGTAGTTATGGTGACCAATTTGGCTTAGTTTTTTAAAAGGATTAAATAAATTAATACAGACTTGAAACAGTGGTTTAACAATGCTTTATGTCACCTCCAGTAATCTTGGCTTGGCAAGCAAAGTCCGTAGAGACAGTAATCACCAGTATATCAAAAACTAAGGCAGGGGTTCCCAACATACAACCCTTGGGCCAGCCCCACCCGTGGCACTGTTTCATGTGGCCTGTGCCACCACCACCACACAACGGCCCAGATATCACGTTATTCTGTTTGAGTTCTTCCATTTGTGCTCATTGGTGCTATAAGAAATTCAGCTGAACCTTATTCTTATTCCACTATACCAGTGTAAAGTTTTGTTTTTAAAAAATCCACTTTTCAGAAATAATAATGATGAAAACTGGATGGTTCTCTTTCCACCTCCACTCCATCGCAGTCATAGTAAGCATTTCATAATGTTGGTCCTTTTCCCAGGAAACTTCAAAAATACACTTAAGGTGTAGATTGAAAAGCAGCCAGTTTTTTCTCTGGAGTCCAGCAGCATACACAGTTTTAAATAATTCAGGCAACTAAAATGTTTCGAAGCCAAAAGAAACACCGTACTGTAGCAGAGGTTTTCTACCTTATTTATGGCATTTCCTGATGAAGCATGCTGAAAAATCTATCCCTGTTCTGCAAGTTGTTGCTTTCTAGCCAAGCCAAGCCAAGGCAGAGGCCTACAGCAACACCTCACTTATTTACTTAGTTAGCTTGCAAGTGCAAGGAAATTCAGGCAATACTCTGTCCCTGCCAAGCCGAAACCAATGCTTGGCATTTCCAAAACTGGCCTGCTGTTTTGTGCACAGACATCTGGGCCTCTCCTAGAATGAGCATGAAACCTGGAAGCCCTAGTCTCACTTCATGACAAAAAAAAATAACATTTCCACAGGGAGGATAGGGTAGTAAGAGGTGTCTTGTCAATTTAAAGAATGAAGCATACATATTTGCAACAGAAGGGATACAGACTTGCTTTCCATACAACAGTTCAAGGAGCCGTTGACCAAACGGAAGGGGAAAGGCAATGTTGGCCTGACTCAAGTAACCCAAGGCCCTACCAGAAGCAGTGGCCACTCACCTGATTTAGTTTTCCTGTCGGAGCGGTAGCTGAGTGATCCGAAACTGCAGCAAGTACAGCTAACACCAGTGCCATGGTCGGATCACTGTCTGGTGATTCTGGACTTTCTGGGAGCAATGCCTCACTGCAGGAAGGCAGGACCAGTTAAATTGGTCCAGCCCTGGCAACTGATGGATTCTGAAGGATTCCAGAGAGAACTGGGGTTGTTTCCTCCGGACCAGCTACACGATTTGACAGAGACCTTAGTCGCTCTCTGGAAGGAAGAGGCGACATCGGCATTGGACATAATCGCACCACTGTGGCCTCTCCGAGCTCGCCAGATCCGCCCAGCCCCATGGTTTATGGAATCATTCAAACATGTACTGGTGCACCCCCATTGAAAAAAACATCACTTGACCCAACAATATTGGACAACTTCAGACTTGTATCCAATCTTCCCTTTTTAGGGAAGGTATTGGAAAAAGCAGTGGCATGGCAGCTCCAGGGGGTTCTGGATGAAGCAGATTATCTGGATGCTTTTCAGTCAGGATTCAGGCTTGGATATGGTACTGAGACTGCACTGGTCGCACTTATGGATGATCTCCGGCATGAGCAGGACAAGGTAATCCTTCTGTCCTCACTCTCCTTGACCTCTCAGCAGCCTTCAATACCATTGACCACAGTATCCTTCTGGAATGGCTCCAAAGATTGGGGGCCCAGGGCACTGTGTGGTCCTGGTTTTTCTCATTTCTGAGGGGCCAGCCCCAGTTGGTGTCACTGGAGGGAGAGTTGTCCAGCCGCAGGCCTCTCCAGTATGGGGTGCCACAGGGCTCAGTACTGTCGCCTCTTTTATTTAACATCTACATGAAACCACTGGGTGAGATCATCCGTTCCCATGGGGTGAAGTACACTAGTACCCCGGATAACGTTATGACTTGGTTCCACAAGTCCCGTCGTTATCCGGTTTTTAACGTTGTGCGATACATTGATCACACAATGTTAAAAAAAGCCCTGTTTCCCTGGAGGCTGCAGCAAGCCAGAACGTCGGGATTTGAATCCTGACATTTTGGCTTGCTGTAGCCTCCAGGGAGGTGGGGGAACTTTGGAAACAGCTTGGATTGGGTCTCCCCACCTCCCTGGACCCGGCCGGGGGGGGGGGGCAGAGACCCCAAAATGGGTAAAAAAAAGTCCGTTTTTTTTAACCAATTTTGGGGTCTCTGACCCCTCCCGGCCAGGTCCAGGGATGTGGGGAGACCCGATCCAAGCTGTTTCTGGGCTTCCCCGACGTCCTCAGCCAGTGCAGCAAGCCAGAATGTCAGGATTCGAATCCCGACATTCTGGCTTGCTGCAGCCTCAAAGAGGGTGGGGGAACTTCAAAAATAGCACGCATCGGCTCTAGGGAGGTCGGGAGACCCGATGCGTGCTAATTTTGAAGTTCCCCCATCCTCTTTGAGGCTGCAGCAAGCCAGAATGTCGGGATTCGAACCCTGACGTTTTGGCTTGCTGCACTGGCTGAGGACATTTTCGCTTCCTGCACTGGCTGAGGATGTCGAGGAAGCCCAGAAAACAGCTTGGATCAGGTCTCCCCACCTCCCTGGACCCCGCGGGGGGGGGTCAGAGACCCCAAAATTGGTAAAAAAAAAAAAGTCCATTTTTAAATCAATCTTGGGGTCTCTAACCCCCCCCCCCGCCGGGTCCAGGGAGGTGGGGAGACCCGATCCAAGCTGTTTCTGGGCTTCCCCGACGTCCTCAGCCAGTGCAGCAAGTCAGAATGTCAGGGTTCGAATCCCGACATTCTGGCTTGCTGCACTGGCTGAGGACATCGGGGAAGCCCAGGACACTTTGGCCCAGGACACTTTCCACCTGCTCCTGGGACCCACCCTGGCTGGGGCTTTAAGAACTGCTGAGGCACAGAACTTCCTTGCTGCCCCACCTAAGAGGCTTTGCAGGAGGGTGAGGGGCTGCCTCTGCATTTGGCCCAGGACACTTTCCACCTGCTCCTGGGACCCACCCTGGCTGGGGCTTTAAGAACTGCTGAGGCACAGAACTTCCTTGCTGCCCCACCTAAGAGGCTTTGCAGCAGGGTAAGGGACTGCCTCTGCATTTGGCCCAGGACACTTTCCACCTGCTCCTGGGACCCACCCTGGCTGGGGCTTTAAGAACTGCTGAGGCACAGAACTTCCTTGCTGCCCCACCTAAGAGGCTTTGCAGCAGGGTAAGGGGCTGCCTCTGCATTTGGCCCAGGACACTTTCCACCTGCTCCTGGGACCCACCCTGGCTGGGGCTTTAAGAACTGCTGATTATATTGTTATATTTTTTTATATTGTATATTGGAATGTATTTTGGGATTGTATCTCTGCTTTATATTGTGGATTGTATTGTGGACCATATTGTGGATTGTATTGTGGATTACACTGTGTTTATATTTATTTTGTTGTACTGTACAGTAAAACCTGATTTAACACTAAAACCTGGTTCCACAAGTCTTCGTGTTATATGATTTTTAGTGTTATCTGATCCTCTATGGGATCCATAGAGATACATTGTAACCACACAGGCTTTCGCGGTTGTTATCTGAAGCATCCCATAGGATCTTAATGTTATCTGATGCAATTCTTCCTCCCAGATTCCTTGATGTTATGCGATTTTAGTGTTATTCGATACTAATGTTATATGAGGTATTACTGTATTTTATGATATTATGATATTGTATTGAACTATTATGTTGTATTCGATTGTATGTTGTGAGCCGCCCTGAGTTGGTTTCACCAAGTAGGGCGGCATATAAATCGAATAAATCAAATCAAATCAATCAAATCAAGCCCAGAAACAGCTTGGATCGTGTCCCCTGCCTGCTCCAGAGAGATCAGAGGACCCGATCTACAGCTGCAGGGTGGCTGGGGAAGCTGACGGGGACTTCCTGTCGGCTTCCCTAGCCACCCGCCCATGCCTCCCCAGCTGTGGGGTGGCTGGGGAAGCCGACGGGGGAGCCCCCCATCAGCTTTCCAGCCTCCCCACCCCTGCCTCCGTAGCTGCAGGGTGGCTGGGAAGCTGAACGGAGAACCCTGTTCAGCTTTCCAGCCACCCTGCTGCTAAGAACTACTGTATCGGATAACGTTAAAAATCGCGTTATTCGATACAAGATTTTTCCGAAAATCTTGTAATGTTATGCGGTTTTCATGCTATACGGTACTCACGTTATCCGGGGTATTACTGTATCACCAACACACTGATGATACTCAAATGTGTATCTTGGCCCATAGGAACCCAAGTGATGCAGTTTAAGTCCTATCCAGGTTCCTGGAGGCTGTGACAATGGGGGACAACAGGCTTCAGCTAAATCCTGGCAAGACTGAATGGTGTGGGTTCAGGGGCCCATGTTATCTCGGGAGCTACCATCTTTAGTGCTGGATGGGGCTTTTTTGCCCCAGACAGACCCAATGCATAATTTGGGGGTCCTCCTGGACTCACAACTCCTGCTCAAAGAGCAGGTGGCAGTCATGATGAGGAGGGCTTTTGCGCAACTTCGTCTCATCCACCAATTACGCCCACTCCTGGGCTGGGACTCCTTACTTTAGGTCACCCATGCTCTGGTCACCACCAGACTGAATTGTTGCAATGCACTCTACATGAGGCTGTCCTTGATGACCATTTGGAAGCTACAGCTGGTTCAGAAAGTGGCTGCCCAGGTGGTGACGGGGAGTAGGCGTTATGGCCATGCCTTGCCACTGCTACGGGAGTTGCAATGGTTGCCAGTATGCCTCCAGGTGCAATTCAAGGTGCTGGTTTTGACATTTAAAGTCCTACATGGCAGTGGGCCAGGGTACTTAAGAGATGGCATCATCCCAAGGTTTTTGACCCGTCCTATAAAAGCAGACTATAGGGGCTCCATAGTGGTCTCATCAGCCAGGGAGGCACATCTCACTGGGTCCAGGAGGAGAGCCTTCTCGGTATCTGATCCAGCCCTATGGAACCTCCTGCCACTTGAACTGTGCCTCCAGGCAGAGTTGCTTCCCTTCAGGAAGGCCTTTAAAATGTGGCCATGCCAGCAGGTGTGGGGCACAACTGGGACCACAACCCAGCCCTGCTGGCTTATTTAGCCCAGCCCGGTGTTCTTATTTACTCCTGCCCAGGTCCTTCTTTTTAAGGGGTTTGGGGAGGTTTTATAAATGTTTTAAGATAGTTCTATAGTACTGTATTCAGTTTTAATTAGCATTGGATATAGGTTTTAACTGACGTTGTGAGCCGCCCTGGGTCACTTAGGTAAAAAGGGCAGATATATAAATCCAACAAATAAATAAATAAAATAAAACAGAACATATTTTGCCATAAGTTTTTAACAGGTCAAACTAGCTTTTAAGCTTTTAAGGCTGAGGGTTGGAGTCCCTAAATGCAAGGCCAACATGCTCAAGTGGGGACTGCTGGCAGACAACAACACACAAATGTGGAGAGACATACCAGTCAAACCTCATATAACACTAAAACCTGATTCCACAAGTCTTGATGTTATACGATTTTTAGTGTTATCCGATACATGTTAAAATCCTATGGGAGCCATAGAGATACATTGTAACCACACAGGCTTTAGCGGTTGTTATCTGATGCATCCCATAGGATCTTAATGTTATCTGAAGCAATTCTTCCCCCCAGATTGCTTAATGTTATGCGATTTTAATGTTATTCGATACTAATGTTATAGGAGGTATTACTGTACTGTATTTGCTGGCGTATAAGACTACTTTTTTCCCCTGAAAAACATGCCTCCAAGTGGGGGGGTTGTCTTATATGCCGAGTGCACTTCAGTTGGGATAGACATAGCTGCCCATAGTGGCCTCCCGATGCTCGCCTGGTGCCCATAGTGGCCTCCTGATGTCCGCCTGGTGCCCATAGTGGCCTCCCGATGCCCGCCCGCCCACCCACCCACCTCATTCTACATACCATCCAGTATCGCGCGGTATCCAGTATGGCTGTGGCGAGCATCAGCAGCGAGACAGGGGTGCCAGCCTTTTTGGCGTGACCATCCTGTTCTGCTCAGTCGGAAGCAGCGGCGCTCTGCCCCGCCCCTTGTCTACGCAGAGCTCGCACATGCGCACTTGCACACTAGTGCCGGCCACAGGGAGATGTTGAAATCAAATCTGATGTTCTTTTATGTTTTATTTGGTGTGTGGAAGGTGTGCAGAAGAGGGGGTAGTCTTATACGGCGAGTATATAACAAATTCTATATTTTGAGTGGAAATGTTGGGGGGTCGTCTTATACACCCAGTCATCTTATACGCCGGCAAATACGGTACATTCCAGCCCATTTACTGGTACGCTGATTGCAGCCAGAGACATGCACCGATGAAGACTTGGACTTGGGCAACAACAAAAGGAAGAAAGTAGCTTCATTTTGGCAGTCCGGGGTTTGATCCAGACACAAAGGAAGGAAGACGTTTAAAGAAAATGTTGGATTCACTCCTCAAATCAGTTTTGTTTATCTGTTCTGTGTGATCTGGCTTTTACTTTCTGTGCTTTGAATCCAGGTGTATTGGCAAGAGTACTAATTTCAAGTAGAGGGAGCAATCATTCTTCTTCAGGGACCTTAGGGCCTGCCATAGAAAAGTCAAGATAAGGCAATTTCTGTGAAAGCAAAGAATTTATCACCCAACAGCCAAGTCTAACCAAAAAAAAAATCAATAGCTGGAAAAACTCCAAAAGATACACAGAAGTATTCTTCAACAAAGTTTCCATGTGGTGTCAGCACGTTTCTAATACAATGTTCCAACTACCAAAAAGGAGAAAAGAAAGGAAAAAATGGAATTCTGTGCTTTAGTAACTGTAGTGTTTCCTCAAGAACTTGGCAAGTGATTGAGCACAAAAGGGAGGGAAGTAATGATTTCCAAGTCAGTCTGGAAGATTAGATTATACTTTGCATTTTAAGTGCCTGCGTTATGTTCTTTAAGGGAAGGAGGATTCTGCAACTGGCTTAGTGTGATGAAAAGAATGAAGAGTAAGTGAGAAAATCATCTAATTTAGAGATTAATCAGAGGTGAAAGCTTCACACACGGAGAAACATAAATTCATGCTACTCCAGAGCCAAGGTGTAGACAAGACTAAGGAATCCTGTTCTGGGGCATTAACACCCTCATTATTTCCTGGATAAAAATCCTTTCTTTGAAAAACCATTGTTTAGTATAAATTCTCCTAGAGCAAATGGTCCAAAAATTGGCTGTGATATTGATTGCAGCCATGCATTTCAAAATCTGCCTGAACCTTGAGATAGCTTAATTTGACCATTTCACTCCTAGTGTAATTCTTCATGTTTTTCCACCACCTCTTCTAATATTAATCTTCCTCATCACTATGATTCAGCAACATTTTGGAAACATAGAGTTTAGTGGATTTGTATGTGAACTGCAAAATAAATACTTAAAATGCTACCATAATTAGACTGTGAGGAGGGTGTCATGCAACCTCCACCCATGATGGATGGAATTATTCGGACTGCATTGGCTGGGAACAACCCAATTCCCAACACATCCAGCAATCCGGCTCTCTATGATTGACATGTACTGTATAAGAGATGCATCTGTAGAGTTGAATGAGCCGTGATTAAGTTACAACATTGCAGCACAAACTCTGCTCACAATCTGAAATCAGCTCAAGACTGGTTCAGCTTTCCATCTTTCTGAGGTCAGTAAAATGAGTATCCAGCATGTCAGGGGCGAACTGGTAATTACTTTGTGAACTGCTCTATACACTCTATGTGAGTGTAATTGCTACTGTTTATCAACCCAACATCTCTTCAGATGCCTTTCTCACACCTGGTGAATTCATGGATAAAAAAGGACATAGCTGGCACAGGCAGTAGGGGAACAGCTCTTCATCACCTTTTCACTTTAAATCCCTCCCTCCAGACACAAGCAATTACTATTATAGGTTAATCAAAAGTTATTCTGTAGTTTGTAAAAAAACCTTGAGCAACAAGGTGCAGCTACAAGAACAAATCAGAAGCAACACAGCAAACAGAAGTTAAAACTCCCTGATTCCCAAAACTGAGATGGGATGTATAATAGAAGAATGGTTTCAAGGGACAATAAAATAACAGTCCTGTTGCTTTTCACTCACCTTTCCTCCTCATCAGAATGCATAAAATGGCTCAAGGGCACAATCCTCAAGACAACCAATGGATGTTTCATCTCCTCCAACATACAGATATTGCATAAACTGCAATATTTGTAATTTGATCACACAAACTACTCTTAGAACACCTTGGGAATGACGGCAAGGGTTATAGGTAACTGTGTCCTTTCATTATTTGAGTTCATTACAAGGTTGGACATAGTGATGGGCTTTGATTGCTTATGTGTCTCGCCACAGATGTGTTCATATGCACACATGTACATGCTACATGGAATAACTTTTTAAAAAGAAGAGCGAAATCTCAAATTTGTAGAAAACAAAGGGGATTAACTGCTAAATTTCCAGCACTAAAGTTGGATCTTTAGTGAGTTAAGACTGGGGGTAAAGAAGATTTCATGTTTGAAGTGGTAGTCATGTTAGTCTGTGCAAACATATCAGAGAGTAAACAAAACAAAACAGTAAAAAAGACAAAAATGTTGTGGCACCTTAAAGACAAATTCCTGTATTTAAATGTGAGCTTTCAAGGACCAAGTTCACTTCATCAGACATAAGACAATTTCAGTGAACAAAATTCTGAGCTGGAGATTTTACCAGATACAGTACTGTACTGTAGTATCTGCCTTAGACATCATGTAGCCAACAAATGTGGCTGTGAGAGTCAGAAGGTAGAGAAATGACAGCACACAAGCAAAAAAGCCATCTGGGCAGAGACTAAATGATAAACATGCAGCTTTCTTCTCAAGGTGCTCCTTCAGTCCGAGCACAGGAAGGCACTTCAGACTCATTCGTGACACTGTGCTATCACTGAATAAGAAATGATACATTTCTTATTAAAACAACTATACTGTACTGTATTTTTAGAAAGGGAGATAAAGATGACTGAAATAAAACAAATTGAAATGTACAAACCAGTTCTGCAGTCAGAGCTTGCTTACTCTAGTCACAACTTCCTTTCTAAATAATTAAAAGAGCTGAAACAAAAAGAAAGGCACAGAATCATACCAAACTAATGGCAATTAAAATTAACATCTCAAGGAGCTTCAAGGCCTCAACTCTATGAGACAGCATTAGTTCCACACCTTCGGGTAAATGTCTGCCTCAATCATATCAGAAGTGGGGGGGGGGAGGCACTGTTAGTAGTGCCCTTTGAAAGATACAAGAGGATGCACAAGCAATGGATGCTGAATCATCCCTCTACACAGTGCCCAATGTCAAAACCCATATCCTGACTCCATTGCCATGCCATTAAAATGAAAATACCCTCCAGTACAGTGACCTTGGATTACACCATTGCAGAAACAGTAAAGCAAAGCAGGATTGTAAATTTGTTCTATTGAAAAATGCACATGGCAGAAGCTGTGTGAGTGGCAGGATCCCCTGGAATGGAGTAGTAGAATAACACTGCTAGATACAGATAGTCCTTCCACTCAAACGCCTTGGAAAGAATTCCAAATGAGCTTGCTTCTAATATCAGGGTTGACTAGAGAAATAAAGGATACTTTAGTCAACTGACTGAAGAACAGAACACAACAGGAAGATGTTGTGCAGCCCACAATCCAAGTGTTGCAATTCAGAGTAGTGTGGGTGGTGGGGAGCTAGTATTGGCTTAAAACAAGGCACAGGGAATAGGAACACCTTGCTTTAAAAGATGCCCCAGGAAGCAACTTATTGTTCTCACACATCATATTTTACGACAAAGAGCAACCCCACATCATCAAGATTCAAATGGAAAAGGTCTGCCTGTCTCATAAAATTCTTCAGAAAAGGCCTTCTGGAGAATGCCAGTAGCTGCAGAGGCCTATCTGACAGACCCACAAGAGAAACCCTTCTCAGGCTTGGCCCCCAGACTGTGCAACACACTCCCAAAAGAGCTGCATTGTTTTATGCTCTCACTGCCCTTAGGAAGGATGTGAAGACACAACTTTTTAAATTGGCTTATGATATGAATTTATTATGGCACTTTTAACTTGTCTGTAGAGTTCATTTGTATTAATATTTGTATTAATATTTGTTACAATGTTACAATTTGTTTTTGTTGTTTTTATTATGCTTCATGATGACTGCAAGCCATCTTAAAAACTATGGACAAAGGAAGAACAGATATAGAATAAATAAATAAAAAGAAATGGAGGGAGGGAAAGAAGTTAATCCATATAGAGATGCCTTTATCGGCATGTATAAAATTAATGAGACTTACCAGTATTTATACTGTGATCACATGTGTTACACTTGCTATAATGTCTGCTTTGTAAGAGGGAGGGAGAGAACGCAGGAATCTAGGGAAAGACTCTACATCAGGGGTTTCAAACCTAAGGCCCGTGGGCCAGATCTGGCCCATGGCACCATTTCATGTGCCCCCACCGCTCCAAGGGCATTCAAGAAACAAAATGCCCACCATTTGAAGTTGTTGGGACAAAATGGCCACCCCCATTGTGCAGGCAGGGCAAAATGGCCATCCTGTCCTTGAAGCTGACTGAGAGACCGTGACCTGGCACCCGGCTGGAAAAGGTTAGGAACTCCTGCTCTACGAGGTAACAAAAGGACTCAAAGAAAAAAGTCTACACTGAAACAAAAGTACAGATAAGCTAATGTATTAGAGCCGTGATGGCAAACTTTGAGACTCCAGCTGTTCCTGGACTTCAATTCCCAAAAGCCCAAGTCCCTGTGAATTCACATGGATGGGTTTACTACATGTACATGTGGATTCACAGGGACTTGGCTTCTGGGAATTGAAGTCCAGGAATAGCTGGAGTGCCAAGTTTCACCATCACTGTATTAGAGCATCGGGCCAAAGACCTATACTCAGCAACAGTAATAATGTATCTTTACAAAGCTATAAAAATAAAAAATAAGTTAGTCTTATAGGTGCTTTGTGACTTCTTGGTATAAATTGTTATAAGAGACTAACATGGGTATCTGCCTATGAGGAGGTTGTGACTGGTACCCTAGGCCTTAGCTGCCAGGCTGCAGCTCCCCCAATGGCTTAGTGGTTAAGGTGCTGAGCTGGAGACTGGAAGGATGGGTTTCGATACCAGAGAGCTGCACTCAGGGACATGAAAGGTGCCTGGTTCAGGCATCTACTAAAAATCCTTTCAACCCAGAGTAATCTATGACAGAAAAACAAACAAAAATGCTGCCAGGTTGCTAGTAGAAAAGGCAGAGGGACAACAGACGCTGGCAAGGGAGCAGGCTGATGAGGGCCAACTGCGAGGGGGAGAGGGGGAAGTAGAGGCTTGGATAAAGGAGGAGGGCCAGGAGGACTCTGGGGCTTCCCTGAGGAAAACAGAGTGAGAGATGGAGACTTTTGATGACAATGAGATGTGGGGATCTCCTATTATGTGCCTCAGCTGAGTGGAGTATGAATTCAAAGAGGATGCGTAGGGTAAACAAAGGAACTGCAGATGTGGGAACTCAGTGACAGGACTCTACTGCACCTCCGACATCTTGTAAGAAATCACCAGGCGATCTGAGAGGCTCACATTCTGTAGACATCTTACTGTTCTTTTCTTCTAATGATGTCCTGGAACAGGGCAAAAAGGCAAGGCAATTGTTCTGTACTAGCTTCCTTTTGGACAGAAGTGTTTTGTGTAAAGGAGGCTGCCACTTAATAAAAGTCTGCCACAGAAGTATAAACGGGGGAACCCAAGATTCTTTTCTTTCTTCTGCTCAATAGGGTTTGATCCATCCATGCCACATTCACTACATTTAACACCAAGATTGTTTCACAACAGACACTGTTATGAAAGCAATGGACAATAGCGATGCCACATAAGTTAAAAAGCACCAGAAACTCCAACTCTGACCAGAAGTTGTAAGCAGTATATTAATGAGCAAGCTCCAAAGCTATCCTGAAATGCCATAAACAAGATAACAAGAAGAAATAAAATGCAATCTCTCTATTTGTAATTTACTTTCCCCAGGCTACTGCTACCTGCACCAAAGCAATTAAGGGAATTGCAGAAAGCCTCTGAGAATAACTACCTTTACTAGCCTAATAATTCCTAGACAATTCTGATTACAACTAAAATAAAACTTGGCCATTAATTCTATACCATAGAATTGCTCTGTAAGGTTGGGAACGTTTGAAATTTGTAACTATATAACGATGAAATGTGTTTTTCTATGAATCAAAATGAACCATATTCATTTTTCTTGTTAAGAACAGCAAAGAACAAAGAAGATTAAACTGAGCATTGAACAGAGAGGAAAGATCAAGACTGATATTCCAGGTACACACTTGAGAGTTTTCTCATTTTCTAATGAAGTGGCCATGCTCATCTGATGACTCACAAAGCCAGCCAGAATTATTCCAAGCAGAAAACTGCCAAATCTTGCAGTTCAGAGGGAGAACACCCTTTTCTGTTTTCAGCTCCAAAGCCAATACGCCAGCTCAATCTATTTCTGTACACAAAACCAAGAGGGATACCATCTTAGTCTTTGCCTCAAACAGTAACATTTCTAAAGCCAGCTGAATGCCAAAGCAGATCACAGAAAAACAACACAAGTTAACCCACCAAGCTGTTATCCACCATTATAAACCAAGAGATTGTTTGGGTTTTGACTTTTAGGGGAACACAATCATGGCAGACTCCCCCCCCCCCCACGGCCTCCGCTCCCCTGCATTACTAGGACACTCACAGACAGCCTGGTTCATAAGAACAGTTCTTAATATGATGGTGTGGTAAGATATGCAAATGCCCTATTTTACAGAGAAGATTCTCTATTTGATAGCATCCTCTTTTTGAAAGGCTGTCCAGTTCAAGCCCAGCTTTAGGATAAGTCTGATGATGTGGACAGGACAATAGGAGAAGTGAAAACTACCACATATCTGTTGGAACCTGTCCTTCCTGGCTTATAAAGCTACCAGAGATAGACTGGCCGAGTGGGTAGGACTGATGAATGCCTCTTTCCAGTAGGACAGGATCATAGCAAGTTTAAAGGAGGCATTAATAAAATCATTCATGAAAAAACATCTCTGATCCTATCGTATTAGATAATTATTGGCCAGGCTCTAATGTTCCATTATTGGGCAAGATCATACTTCTTAGCTCCAGGGGTGTTTGTATGAGACAAATTATCTAGATCCATTTCATTCAGGCTTCAGCCTAGTTATGGGATGAAAACCACTTTGGTTCACCTCGGTGAATGACCTACAATGGGAGTTTGACGGGGTGGTGGTACCCCACTTGGTTCTGCTAGACCTTTCAACAATTTTTGATACCATTAATCATGGTATCCTTCTAAGCCATTTCTCTGGGGTGGGACTTGAAAGCACTTTCTGGAGAGGAGAACTTAGAAGGTGGTGCTGCAGGACTACTGCTCACCACCTAGACTGTAGAGCTGGGAGGTCTGTTTTGTTCTCTATGCTATTGAACATCTGTAGGAAACACCAAGAGAGGTAATCTGGAGTTTTGGCATTTGGTGTCACCAGATTATTATTATTATTATTATTATTATTATTATTATTATTATTATTATTATTATTATTATTATTATTATTATTATTATTATTATTATTATTATTATTATTAGTCAGAAATTATTCTGGATTGAAAGAATTTTCACTGGATAAATTCTGCTCAGAGGACACCTGAATGAGGATCATTTCATGTCCCCAAGATCTTTTCCCACCAAAGTGGTCCCTATTTATCTACTTGCAATTTCTTGCTTTTGAACTGCTAGGTTGGCAGGACCTGGGACAGAGATGGGCACTCAATCCATCATGCAGTACCCTGGTCTCAAACTGCTGACTTGCCGGCCTTCCAGCTAGCAAGGCGAGCTTCTTAACCACTGAGCCACCGCAGCCCACTAGAACATGGATGATACCCAACTCAATATCTTCTTTCCACCTAAATCCAAGGAACTATTTCAGTGCTAGTTCAGTGCATAGTGTTACTAACAGATCGGATGAGAGTGAATAAACTGGTATTCAATCCAGACAAGACAGAGGTGCTGAGATTCAATCAAAAGGCAGATCAAGGAACAGAGATTCAGCCTATGCTGGATGTGATTAAACTACCCCTAAAAACACTGGTGCACAGCTTGGGTTTACTCCTGGATTCATCTTTGCCCAGGTTTCAGCAGTGGCCAGGAGTGCATTTTCATAGTTAAAACTAATGAGCCAGATGCACCTGTATCTGGAGGGGTCAGATCAGGCCAGACTGAAACACACACCATAGTTACCTCACACCTAGATTACTACAGCATATTCTATGTCAGTGTTTCATGATCTATGATTTTTGGACTTCAATTCCCAGAAGCCTCAGTCAATTTCCCAAAGCACTGATCAGCCAATGTACTGACTTAAGCATCTGGGAAATGAAGTCCAAAAATGTTCAGTAAGGGGCTGTGGTGACTCAAGTGGTTAAGACATGGAACTTGCTGACTGAAAGATCGGAGTTCGATTCCCGGGTACTGTATGACAGTTTGAGTGCCCATCTCTGTCTCAGCTCCTGCCAACCTAGCAGTTTGAAAGCAAGAAACTGCAAGTAGATAAATAGGTACTACTTCGGTGGGAAGGTGAACAGTGTTCCGTGCACTTTGGTGTTGAGGCATGCCTGCCACATGTCCATGGAAATGTCTGCAAACACAGAGAGTGTTGACTCCTTGGCTATAAGCAGAGATGATCACTGAACCCTAGTGTCGGATACAATTAGCTTTTGAGCAAGGGCAACCTTTACCTTTACCTTTTACTAATGTTCAGTATGCAGAACATAGTTTTGGAAAGACTGTTCTATGTGGTTCTGTCTTTTGAAAGTGTCTCAAAAATCCTACAAGTCTAAAACACCACAGAAAGGAATATCCCAGATGGGTGGCATAAAATTGTAAATAAATAAATAAATATCCTGTTACAGAAACTCACTGGATGCCAATCCATTTTGAAGCACAATTCAAATTGCTGTTTCTAACCTATAAAGCCCTAACCAGCTTGGGGCCAAGCTATCTCAAAGACTGTATTTCATCAGGAGTGATCTTTCTCTTTGTCCCACCACTTTTACAAGTGCATTTACTGGGGAAACAGGAGAGGGCCATCTCTTTTGCTGCTCCCATACTATGGAACTCCCACAGACAGCCAGGCTGGCCCCATCTATGCTGTCCTTCCACAGGCCAGAGAAGCCCATTTTCTCCAGGCAGGCTTCCTCTTAGTGACTGGCTGTCTAAGTGGGGATGTAAAAATGGGATGATTGGTATTTGTTCTTCTTAATCTATTTATATAATGCATTTATTTAGCATTTTAATATAATGTATATTTAATTCTTTTAACATTTTTTACAAATCTATTGCAAAGAGCATTGTGTAACTAATTGCGATGGATCAAATTCTAAAATCACATTAATCACAAACAAGTTTAAATGACAGTGTTTCTGAAAAACAACACATGAGATAGGGTACCCTTTGGATAGCCGAGCTAATATTCCATTTCAGGACTTCTAAAGCATTCTCAGTTCTGCATTAACCAAATTTAAAGAAGGGAAATACAAATAAAAAAACTGACACTCCAAAAAAGAAACTTCACATAGGTTTCCACTGCAGAGCCTTAAATTGAGATGCCTTCAGGAAAATGGGAGGGGGGGGCAATTAAAAATGAAGCCTCTTAGTCAAACATACCATTAGCAAAAGAGCTACATCACACCCAATTAATCCTTAGATGGATATAATACCATGAGACCATGCTTACAAGATTATAATCAGAAGACAGCTAGGTCTCAGAAGTTTGCAAAACCAGAATTTTAAAATATGGAGTGAAACTAATATGCACTTTATCAGTTACACCAAAGCATAGAAGTCTATGAGGTATGCAAGAATAAATAATTCTAGGACAAGTAATGCCTCTGTAGTTGTGGATTCATAGAAAATACTCAACTCAACAGAATCCACTTATGGGAAACGATGATCTTAGGGGTCAGTTCCTGTTGAGTAAACCAGCCTCAACAATCAACGCTGATTGAGGCTTGTTACCTGTCGTGGTGCTTTGTTTAATTTTTGTTTAATTCTGTTTCTTTGTGTAATTTGAGTGAGATGTGGAAATTTTTAACTATTTGATATTGATGTTTATTGAAATTTTTTTGTTACTGTTTATTGAATTTTTGTTACTGTAATTGATATTTATGTTTTTATACTCTGTAATGTTGATATTGACTATTATGATTTATTGATATTTTGTGTCTAGGAACTTGTAACTGTAATTTTGTATGTGTTGTAAACCGCCCTGAGTTGGCTCTGTCAAGTAGGGCGGTATAGAAATTGAAATATAATATAATATAATAATATAATATAATATAATATAACGCTGAAGAAATTGAGTCAGCAATCTTATCCAAGTGAAAAAAGTCTTTATTAGGTTCTCCACGTCTGGAGAAAACCTATGAAGTGTCTGCTGTGATCTTAATGTGCTAGCTAGCTCTTCTGTTGCTCTTTTGCAAACTGCTCATAACTCTGATACAGTCACACACTCAGAGATTCCTAGCCAGAACAAAAAAGTAGGGGGAAGGTGGAGGGAGGAGGGAGGAGAGGGGGTGTAGCCAGGAGAAAAAGGGAGGGGGGAAAGAGGAGAAAAACACAACTATATATTGTTCTTATAACTGACTGAAGAGGGGCCTCTTCTTATCTCTTTAACGCCGTACACTGCTAGGCTTCAAGGACAGCATACATTCCTTTCAAGAGGCCCAGTTGTATTTTTCCAGTACAGTAATGAAATCTAGCATAAAAAACCTAATACAAGTCTATGATCTATAACACAAGTATATAAAGGCTTGATTAAGCTATAAATGAATCCCAACAAGTTCCCAGACATCAAGAGGGCAAATATAATTTTTCTTATGGGCATTTCCTAAGAATGTATTATTTTGAGCCCAATGGTTTCTTTGAAACTGTTTCACCAGAAACAACCTTTTGAAGGATAACATAAATGGGCAAAGTACTAATAACACTGCATACAAATTGCACATTTTGCATCAGTGGACCACTGGAATTGTAGTTTAAAAGAGGAAACATCTAAGTACCAGAACAAATTAGAACTAACTACAGATTTCAATTCTGTTTTATTTTAGTCAATACACATCCATGCACGTATTAATAGCTACAGTGACAAGAAAAAACACAAGTATTGAACACTAAAGCAAAATGTTTGGACTTCTGCCTTCTACAACTGCTCTAAATCAATGTATTGTTGGGCAAGATGACACTTATAGAATATGATATTCTATAAATGCCACCTTGGCTACAACATACTTTGATTTCGAACAGCTGAACCAAGTAGAAGTCAAATATTCTTCTATAGCATTTTAAATTTTCTGTTTTATTACTTCTACTTTTTAAAATAAAAAAATAAACTTATTCAAACTGCTGACTCATCAAATATTACCCTTGTGTGTACACATACATAAGCACACATACTTATTATTATTTATGGATTTATGTAATTTAAATGCTGCTTTTCTCCCCAAAGAAGCCACAAGGCAGCTCATAACAATTAAACATAAGAAGCAGAAATAAGTAGTAAATAACCCATAAGAAACTGTCTTTGAAAACAACTAAATATTTTACACATACATACAAACAGATATGTACATACAAACAAATTCCCATTCCTTGTACTTCCCTGTTTTACAATTATCCATGTAATTGCTATAATAAACCAGCTATGAAAAGATAGCAAGATGAGTTATATTTAAAGCAGCAATTTGTAGCCACTACACTAACTATAGTAAATAAACCTACTTTGCCTGATGCCTATCAACCCTGCTTTCCTGACACTTTGTTTTACACTTGCTCAGTGCACAGATTATGCAGCTTTAAAATGGACTACAATTTACAGTAATACCCCAGATAATGATTGCATCGGATAACACTAGAATCGGATAACGATGCAAGTTTTTTGGAAAAAACTTGCATCGGATAAAGATTCTGGATAATTATTCTTAGCGTTATCTGAGGCAATGGTCTGTGGGGGTGGGGTGGGGTGGGTAGAACTACCCAATCCACCCCCCACCCGCAGCAGTCTCTGCGACTGCAGTAGGGTTGGGGAAAAGCACGCGCCTTTTCCCCGACCCTACTGCAGTCGCAGAGGCTGCTTGTGTCTCTTTCCCTCCCTGTATTTAAACTACAGGGACGGGAAAAGAGAGAGACGTGATTGGGTCTCTAGAGAACCAATCACGTCTCTCTTTTTCCCCTCCCTGTAGTTTAAATACAGGGAGGAAAAGAGAAAGACATGATCGCGATCGCGTCTTACTCTTTTCCTCTCTGTATTTAAACTACAGGGAGAGAGAGACTGCTTGTGTCTCTTTCTTTCCCTCCCTGTACTTAAACTACAGGGAGGGGGAAAGAGAGAGACGTGATTGGCTCTCTAGAGAGCCAATCACATCTTTCTCTTTCCCCCTTCCTGTAGTTTAAATACAGGGAGGGAAAGAGACGCAAGCAGTCTCTGTGACTGCAGTAGGGTCGGGGGAAAGGCGCGCCTTTCCCCCGACCCTACTGCAGTCGCAAAGACTGCTGCGGGTGGGGGTGGTTTTAAAGGCAGAGAGGAAAAGAAAGATCGGGTCCGATCGGGTCTCTTTCTTTCCCTGCCTGCCTTTAAAGCGATTTGTCCCTGAAGTCAGGGCTTTTTTTTTTTTAGTATTGTTTGATGCATGCATCAGACAACGCTAAAAATCGGATAATGTCATGACTTGTGGAACCAAGTCATAACATTATCCGGGGTATTACTGTAGTTCTTTTTTAAAAATGTGAATTCATTAATTCACAATTGCCAACCTAATCTAATGCAATGGGAAATCCAAACTTAAAAATCAGGGAATAATAAGGGGAAAGCCCTGATTCTATGCAGGTTTTGCTGATTTAATTAAATTAAGGGCTTAAAAGCCACCAAAACAGTACAGAACTGCTAAAGGCATGTAAAGAATGTATGACAAATACACCATTTCTCAGTGACCTGCAGAAATATTAATGTTTTACATGTGCTGGTCAGGATTTATGGGAATAACAAGTGTGTATAAAGTAGAAAGAGGGTCCATCTTTGAGAATAAGGCTAGTACTTCCACCTTTGCTGATCTGTGTGAAAGTCTTCTCCCTGATAATTCTTAAGCTTTCTTGCAACTCTTGAGATTGCTTTCCTTAATCCTGTAGAAAAACTGCAAAGGAGTTACTTTTACGAGGAGCTCATTATTGGCTCAAAATCCCTAACAGAGGAAGAAGGGTTCTGTACATTTCACAGAGTGCATTTCCACTGCAAGAGGATTAGATTATCTCTGGTATAAAATCCCTGCCTGCAATTTAAGGCTCAAGAATGTAAGCAAATTAGGAGGATAACCAACAAGCATGCCTTCAGGAGGGCTAAAATGAAGACCTGGAGAAAAGAGACGAGGAGAAAAGACTGGGGATGAAGAACAAACTAGACCAAAAAAAATGCAATGGGGTTGACCGACCTACTTAGAAAGACTGCACTCTACGAAGTTACCCAAAAAAATCATCTGCAACATGTGCTAAATACCTAAAATACTCTGCTTTTCATATCCTTTTTGGCTAATTATCCCCAATGTGCTCCTTCTGCACTACTGAAAATAACAACTGATGCAGAATGTGTTCAGTACACTCCTTTGCCAATTCTTTATATTTTCTTGTTCCAACACAGTCAGTCATTACAACTATGATGCTACTCCATAAAGGTTTGGTCCTAAAAATAGACAGAGGCCATTTTCTAACTAGGAAGACTGAGGAGGCACACAATATTACATAAAACCAGTGTTGACACCAGAAGGACAGTTACATATGGCTCTAATTTAAGGGAAGGAATATCTAACAACCCTGGGAGTTTCACCCACTGTGCCTTAAAAAGCCTGTGCTTCAACTTTTCTTCTCTACAAATAAATAACTATCTCATCCAGAAGTGAGATAGCCTTTGAATGATCTTTGATCTTGTCTCTTCAAATATTATAATACTAAACAAGTTTAACCTGATACTAACCCCAGTGTTTACCTTCAAAATGAATGTGGGAGGACCAAATGTAACAGTCCAAAATTCTGTTTGGCATCCCTGTCCCCTGGTTGTTGTCTAGCATTTTGCTTTCTCCTTTGCCTATTGGTTAAAGGACAGATATGTGTCCAGCAGACCGAGTGATGCTGAAAGTAATACTGCAGCCCAGATTAAAAAGTGTCACAGGATGTACAGCATAAAATTGTACAGAGTAGCAATTGAATACAGTATGGTGGCCTCCTATGACAGTGGTGAAGAGCTGCACATATACCATGGACTTGCACAAATGGGTGGAAGATTGCATCAAGCTTGAACTCTTACTAGAAGATAAGTCATTATGTTTATGTATATACATATCAAAGCAAAGCTTCTGCAGTTCAGCTCCAACGTTACTTTCTTCACATAACATAAAATGAGGTACGTATGTGGAAATGGTACATGCAAAAAATGAAATTCAGAATGAAGTCTTTGCTGTGTCAAACATTTAGGACCAAGGTTGAAACATACAACTCACATCTCCTGGTACTTCCCCCTAAAGCTACTCTGGTCACATCACATCACCAGACACAAGTAGTAAGTAAATGTCATATCTCATTTATAAAATAAGTGACATGAAATTATTCAAGATTTAAACGCAACCTGTGAAGTTTTGTTTGTAGTTTGTAAAACTGCAATTGTAACCTGAAGCTTAAAAAACACTGTTTAGTAAAGGAAAGGTTTCCCTTGCTTGAAAGCCAGTCATATCCAACTCTAGGGTTCAGTTCTCATCTCTGTTTCAAAGCCGAAGAGCCAGCACTGTCTGCTTCCGCAGACGTTTCCGTGGTCATGTGGCAGGAATGACTAGACACCAGAGTGCACAGAACACTGTTTACCTTCCCACCAAAGGGGTCCCTATTTATCTACTTGCAATTTCTTGCTTTCTAACTGCTAGGATGGCAGGAGCTGGGACAAAGATGGGAGCTCATTCTGTCCTGCAGTACTCACAAATCGAACTGCTGACCTCCCGCCTTCCAGTCAGTGTCTTAGCCACTTGAGCCACTGCAGTCAGTTAAAAGAGAAACTGGAAAAGGAGGGACTTCCCAAAACCCCTGCCCGAGAGCAGTCAGCTCATTAGTATTTTTAAACCTAAGCAAGTTAAGTGCCAGTGAGACATAAATGATTATTTGCATCATCATTGCAAGACATAAATACAGGACAATCTTCATGGCTAATCACCATGATGATAGCCAATGTTCAGAATTAAATACAGCACTTGAAGAAGAAGGCAAAATGCTATTGAGCCTAAAGTGCTGGTGGACCACTTTCATCAGGTACCAATTTACTCTAACCATACTTTTTTCCCCCTCATTTCCCTCATTTTCGTTTTCTTTCCCAATGTTACATATTTCTTACCATTTGTTTACCTTACGTTTGACTGTTAAGTTATTATGAAAAGGACTGATCTTGCTTTCAGATTTTGCTGGGGCCAGTTGATTGTTTTGCAATGACTTTTAATATACAGCTGTTGAAATCTCATTTTAAATTGCCACTGTTGATTTCTAGGTTACTGTTCTACATCTCCTTAATTTAGTACTCTATACATTTAAGATTTCACAGCTTAACAAACCAATCACTTGCAAATGTTGAACAGCCAATCTCGTGTGTTACCTAGATGGCTAGTAGTCTCTACTGTTCAATAAGTTATGTTTTTAGTTTCTTCCGAAACACTCTAAACGTAATAGCTCCTTTATCTCTGAAAGTGTTGTATCTTCTTGGTTTGTGGATCATAGTGTCAGCCAACAACTGCATAACCATCTTCAGTGCCCTTTCACTATACTGTATATAACTGTTGCATCAGCTGCAATGTTTGAACTTCCTCTTTTCTATAGTGGTATTATCCCATGCCAATTTTAAAGAGCTATTCCTAGTTTATAAATATTCATTTCTTCATTTTTCCCTATCTATCACCTTGATTGGTAAATATAGACAAACTGTTTATCATGCAATCTGCAATTTTCCTCTTGTACACAATTTAATTTCAATGCGCACTGCTCCCTACATGTACCTTTCAGAATACAAAAAGATGCATCCAATTGGTGATTTTAAAAAAAGCAGCAGGTAGAGTCTAAGGACACTATTGTCAGGGATTTAGTTTGTGAATTCGATGTGTTGAATTATGCTCATTAGTTCATTTATTTCTTCTGATCTGAATGAAATAAAAGAAATAAATGAACTAATGAGCATAATTCAACACATCGAATTCACGAATTAAATCCCTGACAGTAGTGTCCTTAAACTCTACTTGCCCCTTTTTTTGAAGGAAGGAAAGTTAGAAAGAAAAAGGGGGAGGGTAATCAGGACCCAAATGAACATATTGACAGCCTGTTTACTTCCACATCCAGCAAGAAGGCAAGATTTTGACATATACTTTTTTAAAGGAAAGGTTAGAAAGTGTGTTGTATTGTTTACACCTTCATAGAAAATGTTTCTGAAGTCCAATCCAAATTGTATAAGTGTCACAAGAAAGGTTATTATGTCCTCTATCAATTGCACTCTGGATCACTTCGATAGGACAATCAGGGGTGTGTGGTTTTTTTGGCTCATTGCCAAACCACCCACCCACCCCGCAGAAATGTCATGTTAACGAGTCATGTTTTTTCTCAATATCTTTTTTGTGGATTCCTGCTTTGGCGTCATTTTTCTCCATGCATTGTTTGTGAACTATATCCACCTCAGGAAGTTGTCATATTCATTTTCTAAATTGGTTTTCCCTCTTTTTTGTGTATTTTTGTGGCCTCATTTGAGTTTTTTTTGTAAAATGCTTCATAGATTATTTTTCTGAAGTCCAATTCCAAATCTTAACGTGTCCCCACAAAGGTTAATCTTTCCTCTTTCAAACGCACTTTATCATCTGAACTGGTTAGGTGGTTTTTTCGCTGGCCCCCAACAACTGACCCCCCCCCCCCCGCAAAATTCTCACTTTTCCAATGCTTCTTCCAAAAATGATGACGTCAATGCTTTGCATTTTTGGCTTTTGGGTTTTACCAATTCTTAAAGTTGCCGAGACGATCTTTCAAATGACATAACCCTTATTTTCATGGGTGCCATAGTTTTGGTATTGCAGCTTGTCAAAAGTACATGATTTTTGTTACATGGCAAAAGCTGCCAGACCACCCAACTGAAACATAAGACGTTCATCGAATTCACATTAAAAAAAAAAGATTCACAGCAAAGAGACACATGTCATGGTAGAGCCAACCATGGGCTCACAAATTACACCAAATGTAATTACAAATCCATGTTAGGCTTTGTTATCTCTCTTTGCTGGACTCTAACACCAGGGAGGTATCTGATTGGCTCATGTAAATGAGGTAAGGCAGGAGGGGGATGGTTAGGTATAAAAAGGCAGAGAGAAGGTGTTTCATGGAGGAGAGAACAGAGAAAGGAAAATGAGATAACGTCATGGAGAGAACTGGCTTAGAGAAAGTTTCTGAGAGGAACTTTTAGAAAGGAATTTCGAAGGTGATTCAGTTTAGAATTCTGAAGGAGAATTTCTGAGGAGATTCAGAAAGAGAACTTCAGGGACATTCTAAATTTAACATCTAAATTTAACATCTATATGAAGCCGCTGGGTGAGATCATCCATTCCCACGGGGTAAGGTATCATCAATATGCAGATGATACCCAGTTATACATCTCCGCCTGTGGAGACCCAAGCGGTGCGGTGGAAGTCCTTTCCAGGTGTCTGGAGGCTGTTAAGGTCTGGATGGGGGACAACGGGCTACAGCTGAATCCCGGCAAGACTGAGTGGCTGTGGGTAAGGGGTCCTGTGTTAACTCAGGAGCTGCCACCTTTGGTTCTGGATGGGGCAATCCTGCCCCAAACAGACCCGGTGCATAATCTGGGGGTCCTCTTGGACTCACGGCTACTGTTCGAAGAGCAGGTGGCAGCCGTGGCCAGGAGGGCTTTTGCACAACTTCGTGTAATACGCCAGTTACGCCCACTCCTAGACCGGGACGCTCTGCTTATGGTCACACATGCGTTGGTCACCTCCAGACTTGATTACTGTAACGCGCTCTACATGGGGCTGCCCCTGATGACCATCCGGAGACTCCAGCTGGTCCAAAATGCGGCAGCCCGGGTAGTGGTGGGGTGTGGGCGGTATGCTCGTGCTTCACCGCTGCTCCGGGAGCTGCATTGGTTGCCAGTATGTCTCCGGGTGCAATTCAAGGTGCTGGTTATTACCTTTAAAGCCCTATATGGTAGTGGGCCAGGATACCTAAGAGACCGCGTCACCCCAAGAACATCTGTCCGTCCCACCAGGGCGGATCGGAGAGGCTCCCTTGTTATTCCTTCGGCGAGAGAGGTGCACCTCGCCTGCACTAGGAGGAGAACCTTCTCCGTGTCCACCCCGACCTTTTGGAACCTCCTGCCCACCGAACTGCACCTTCAGACAGAGCTCCTGCCCTTCCGGAAGGGCTTAAAAACCTGGCTGGCAGGACAAGTTTGGGGACCCGGGAATGTGGGTTCTCATACTAGGTGGCTTATTTAATGGATTACCACCCCTGGGTCTGAATGTGGGATTTGTGTATTGTTTTTAACTTTTGATGACTTTTTAACTCTTGATGTTTTTATTGATATAGATTGTTTTATGTTTTTATTTCTATTTTGATGTAAGCCGCTCAGAGTCGGGTTCTCCCGATTGGGGCGGGGTAACAAATGCAATAAATAATAATAATAATAATAATAAAGAACTTAAAAGAAACTATCTGAGGTAAATTCTCAGTGAAGCTGAGGAAAACCTTATGAGGTAAATCTAAAGTGATTCTGAGGTAAATCTAAAGAGATTGAGAAGAGAATCAGAAGAATAATAAAGGAAGGA
The DNA here is from genome assembly GCA_030440675.1 of Furcifer pardalis. Classification (NCBI taxonomy): domain Eukaryota; kingdom Metazoa; phylum Chordata; class Lepidosauria; order Squamata; family Chamaeleonidae; genus Furcifer; species Furcifer pardalis. The sequence continues at coordinate 130,366,992 of CP126893.1, read as the reverse complement.
AAACCTGCTCTCTCATAAGATTTAGACTAAATTAGAGAATGAGATTATTTTATGTTGTGGGGAAAACCTAAGTATTGATTTTTCCCGATTTTTTTTTTTTAGTAGTGATGTATATAGTATCTAGTTACTATTTTGTTAACAATGTATCTTTAATATCCTTTATGAGAAATAAACCTCAATTCTTTTAATAATTTGTGGTTTATTTCAGGGAGGGGGTCAGAGCAAAGCCAGTTTAAGCCATTCTCTCCTTTTAAATATTTTCTGGGGATCACGTTTAGAGTGGATCTTCCAGGTTGCAGCAAAATGTAATATTTTGCTGGACCAGCACTCCATGGAAAACTCCTCGGAATCTCAGTAGTCCCAAATTGGAGCTGCCTGTGTATGGAAGACCCAGGAGGGGGCAAGGAGAGGACTGAGGCGGAGGGAGTTTAGTGCCAGGTAATGTTAAGGTAACCATGGCATGTGTCCAGAAGGAGCCACTGACAACACATGCTTAGTTAAAGTCCATGGTTGAAACTCACAGACGCACAGAAATGGCATTCAGAAGTGGATTTCATAATCAGATCACCAAAATAGTCTGATATTTTAAACATGTGTGACTACTAGAAAATTAATTAGCACACATACAGGATTAACATTCAGAATATGTACACCAGCATGCAAAGTATAAACCTGAAGTGGTCGTTTATGGGCCATTATAGTTCTTTTAAAATCATGTGATTTAAGAGAGATGAGCTCACATGCTTTTAAATATAACAGTGACCTGCCAAGACCTTTATAGCCATCTACTCCTCTTGAATGCTCTATCAGACTACTGTATAACTAAAGTCATCCATCAGATAAAGAAGTACCTAGAAAACATTTTAAACTCCCCCCCCCCCTTAAATTACATGAAGTTTCTTGATTGACCTTTTCCAACTCACTTTCCAACTGACAATACAGTACAAGGTCCCTTACCAGAACTCTTGTATAAAGCTTTTCTATTAAGAAAAGGTCAGGGAAAGAAGGGCAACTTCCATTAGACCTTAAATGGGGTGGCTTCTGGTCATTAGTGAGCCTGATTAGGTTTTGGGTGCAGGAATCCCCCTTTTTTAACACAGAGATGCTGAAAACTGCTTGTGTTCAGTGTTTTGCTAAGCTTGTTCTTTGTTTGTAAGTCTGATTGATGCCTCTTCTTGTTTTTTATTACAAGACAATAATAATGTGTACAGTTTTTGAAACAGTGCCTTTTAGGAAGTGCTGACTTTGTGCTCTGCTCTTCAGTTTCCTTAAATAAAATCCATTATGTTTTTGCTTCAAGTGGATTCTCTTAATTGTAAATGTTTATACCTTGGGAAATAATTTCCAACACTGACTTCATAACCAAAAATATAAGAAATCTTCATATCTGGAGATATAATCCTTTTCTCAAATATTAAAATTATATTATTATACATAGTTACAGAAATCTAACACCTGACCTAGATAACTACCCAACTGGCACCTTTAAAGTCAATTCCAGGTACAGAAGTGAAGATCTGGGAGTTCAGGAGATTGTTGCTCCACTTGTTATAATTACAAATACTTTTTTCAAAAAAGTAAATTTTGTTTGTAATAATTGTTTGAGTGCACTGTATTTTTAATATACCAACTGTGATCATTTTATGTGAAATGAAATTGTGCATATTCATTTTTTTGTTCATAAAGTAACAAAATGGCTTTCAATCTGTAAAAAATGGGGGTCCCCCTTAACGTTGCATTTTTCCCAATTTTTCCAAAACTTTCAAAAACAAATTCTAGAAAAAAATGGGGGAAGTAGTTTTTTCCATGGCTTCAAAATTTCTGGAATCTTTACATCTCTAATTCCAGGCGCTCTTGTTTCTTAAGGCCTTTGTGTCTATTCTCTCTTCCTACCAATTTGCTACATACTTTGAATCCTCCTCCTCTCCCCCCCCCCCCCAGCAGCCAGACAATGTACAAATCAGCCTATAAATTGTCTAAAATTCTGAAGAACCGCTTTGTGAACCATGGTGAATGTGGAGAGATTAAGAATCCAGTTCACCCACTAGTCTGGCAATTACTTCCAGAAACATGCACCAATGAGGACTTATGTTTGGCCAATGACAAAGCCAAGAAAGTGGCTTCATTCTGGCAGTCCTGGACTTGATTGGGACATGAAAGAAGCAATGAGAGAGATCGAAAATATCATCATTTGTAAAGGATGAGTAACTGGAAACCAAGACCATTCGCAATACTGTGTTTCCAATCACCATAAATCAGGTGTTGGCAACCTATGGGCCACAGGCCTAATTTGGCCCATTCATATCATTAATCCAGCCCATGGTGGTCACCTGGGCACCTCTAGGATGTCATCGCCATGGGCGCCCAGTGCGGAACCAAGAAGTCCTAGAATGGCGCGCTTTCTCTGGCCCGTGGCGGGAAAACATTGCGGACCCCTACCATAAATGAAAGTGAAAGCTGGAATATAGTGTTCGTTCATTTGAAACATAGTGTTGGAGAATAGCTCTGTGGATACACCGGAATGACAAAAATATGAACAAGTGGGTACTAGAGCAAATCAAGCCTGAAATGATGAAGCTGAGGCTGTCTTACTTCAGGTACATCATGAGAAAGCAAGAATCTCTAGAAAAGACAATGCTGCTGGGAAAGACAGAAGGCAGCAAGAAATGAGGAAAACCAGACATGAGATGGATTGACTCTGTGAAGGAACCCATGGGTTTGTGATTGCAAGAGCTGAGCAGGGCTGTTGAGGTCAAGATGTTTTGGAGATCTCTCATTCATAGGGTCACCATGAGTCAGAAATGACTTGACAACATATCACAATAACAAAAACAAATACTTCTTTGGAGAATTCAGGGTACATGTGATTTTGATGCTTTGTGTATGAATTGTTAGCACCCCACCTTTAAGAAGGAATGTTTGACCTTTAATCAGTGGGGATCTGCCACTAGTAGCGGCATCAGCAGCACTATTCAACCATTAACACATAGATCTAGCCATCCAACAGAAAATCCTCTTGTATATTACAAGCCAGAATTTTTAATACCCATTATGTTTTGCTGGCAAATCATAACTCCAGCAAACATATTAGTTCCCAACCACCATGAGACAGCTGTCTTTCATAGCATTTTGCATTAATAACTAATTCCTAGGAGCAATTAAAGCACCCAACTGAAACATATAGTCCTCAGCTGGAATCAATTGAAAAACTATTCCTCCCCAAATTAGGAGCAATTTGGAACCTACCAGCAGGCTACAAAACAGCTATAAGACGATGTTTACTATAAATCTTACAAAAACCTTCTTTTGCCATTCTAGTCTGGCTTATTTTGTTTGTATAATGCTTATTTCATGCAAGTGTTTTATGTTACGCTTAACTGGAACATCATCCGCCTTCGACATTATTCCTACAAACATTAACAGTGGGATTCTCTCACTCAGCTGTTAATGAGGAAAGACCGGAGAGAAACTTTTTATATATATAATCTCATAATGAAGTCCAGACGGAGACCAAAACAGACTTGATGTGGCTGCCAATCTCCAGTGCATTTTATGTAATGATATGCTGACACCTCAATTCTAAAACAGCATTTTTAGTTACAATTTAATGACTAAAAAAATTCCTATAGTCAAGGTCTCTGTGTTTGTATTATCCAACTCTTCTGTCAACATTCTGCCATTCAAAGTTCTGCACTTCTACTTTCATTCATATGTTAATTTCTATTTCTGTTTCTTCAGAAACCACATCATCCAGTAAACAAAAATATGACTGAGAAGATTGAGAAAGGATTCTGAAAAGGCATATCTCCCTTCCCCAACCCAGGAACCGGCTCAATAAACTATTCCTTGCTTATCACAGGAAAGTTTCCCTATAGTACCTAGACCAGGATTGATTGGGGTTATTTAAGCAATCCTCGCTTAGCAGGATGTAGTATGTACACATAGTTCATGTCTGATCTTCTAAATCATATTTAGAGGTTTGAGGAACATGACGTCTGGATGCAGCAGGAACTTTCACTGAGGATATACTGTCCAAAAATAAAAACATGCTGATTGTTTTAAAATTCCAGTCTGCAGAAATATCCCAGTTTACTCATAAAAGATTCTGGAATCTATAAAACTAGTAGCACAAGGTTTCTGCTTCAATTCCTAGTATCTGTGGCAGTAAATCTGTCATAACAAGGGAGTTACATGTTCACCTTCAAGTTCTTTCACCTGCCACCATTTTGTAAGACTCTCATATTAACTACAAGTTTGTTGATGCCTGGGAGCCTTGGTATCAGCTTCCCTCTGGTCTTCTTCAACCACAGCCAAGAACTAACATAAATGAAAACCGTCTTTCTGCCAGAAACCATCAACATGCAGGGAACATTTCACCCTCATCCCATCCTGCCTCTGCACAGGCAGAGATGTCCCTAACATGCTGAGAGAGAGAAATAACTCCAAGGAAAGAATTTCACTTACTATCACGCTCCTTTATACAAGGTTTCTGGCAGGATTGTAAATGTTAAATAAAATGAATAAATAAAAATAGAATGAAAGTTGATTAGGAACAGCTATTCCCCGACAGCTGATTAGGAACAGCTATTGGCGGGCGTACGTTATACTTGTGAAAGTTGATGATATTTGTATTTGTATTTGTGACTTGATATTTATATTTATGACACTGAATCATATTTGTAATGCTGAATGGAATATTATCTTGCTATTATATTGTTACATTTTTATATATATTGTATATTGATTGAATTGCATTTTTCTGACTGTATTGTGCTTTTGCTTTTATGACTATATTGACTGTATTATATTTGTTATATTGATATGTTGTTGCTTTAAATTTGATACTGTAACATTGTAAGCCGCTCTGAGTTGCTTCGGCAAGGAGAGCGGCATATAAATGCAAATATAATAATAATAATAATAATAATAATAATAATAATAATAATAATAATAATAATAATAATAATAATAATAATAATAACTTAAAGTATAGGAATTGAGAAGGGCTTGCATTTCACAGTACAGTAATACCTCGGATAACATTTACCTCGGATAACGCTAAAATCGCATAACGTTAAGTAATCTGGGTGGGAAGAATTGCATCGAATAACGTTAAGGTCCTATGGGATGCATCAGATAACAACCGCTAAAGCCTGTGCGGTTACAGTGTATCTCTATGGAGCTTTAACGTTATCCAATTCATCCCATAGGATTTTAACATGCATCAGATAACACTAAAAATCGGATAACACCAAGACTTGTGGAACCAAGTTTTAGCGTTATCCGAGGTTTTACTGTATTCAGCCTTAATCCTTGGCTACATGCTAGCTGCACCACCAGACAAAGATTATCCAACAGCACCTGTAGCATCTTCAAGGGTAACCCCACATAGAATGCGCTGGAGTAATCTAGCCTGGAAGTTACCAGGGCATGGACTACCAGTCAAAGCTGACCCCAAGCACTCCTAAGCACTGAGCTCATATGAACTTCTAATGACAAAGACGAATCTTGAAGCTTCACCAAAATATGCAAAGGGTAGCATTCAATGTTCACAGTTACTTCACACTATTCCAGTGGATAGACTGAATCAATTAGTAACATACCTCAACAATATTCAATCACATGCCACATCATATAAAACCGAAGGATTAAATCAAACATTTTCTTCACATTTTAAAAATACAAAGTGTCACTGGAGCTTACAAATAGGGATTTTGTAATCATTTGCTCGGAGTCTCATTAAGACTAGCAAAATTAATTAGGAAAACGGCATCTGCTATATTTTTGGCATATACATGATTCAAGAGGCCAATTTATTTTTTTTAATAGCCACAATAAAAGTTAATTACTATTCTGAAAATAGCTAACACTGGTCAATATAACACAGTTGATTCTCTACGATATTCCTAGACAATTGATCTTTGATGAAAATTGTGCAGAAGGCAATTTTTGACTAGAAGAAAAGATACATATCTTGCTAAACAAAATCAACCCACTTCTTCAATTTCCTGGATGCTCCTAAAATAATGTAAGTACCATCTTGAATTTTCTCTCAATTTTCTGATGGAATCACTGCCACTGCAGTGAATATTATTGTTCTAAAATTCTTTTATTGCTTACACTGTCTTTTCTGACTTAAACCATAAGCTTGCTGAATTGAATCTCTGCCCTTTTTACTAAGGCTGTTCATCCAGCATTTATGTTTGGAGGTTTTGTTGCTTTCATCTCATTCTGTTTAACTTTCTGGCAATTATTTTAATCTTAGGATAGAAATCTTTATTTTTAGTTCATCAGTGGAAAAAAGATGGGTGGGGGTAATTTTTGACTTAAATCCATTATTCCTCCTATTCAATCAAAATGGGATTCTGCTAATAAAAGAAAATAAGCAAAATACTTTAATGAGCTGGTTTCCAAGAACTGAGAAACTACTGGCTGCATAGGCAAAGAAAAATAGATACTGTGAACCATCTAGATACTGTGAACCATCTTCACATCTAAGAATGTTTTCCTGGTTTTGCTGTTTTCCTTCAGATTTTTTTTTACAGACCAGAAATCCAAAGGACTTGTCAGGAACTTGTCCCTTTCCAAAAGAATAGGAGACACCTGTTTCTGACCTCCTTCTGAATTTTTTGAATCTCAACAAAACAGCAAGATGATGAACCTGGCAAGGACATAACTGCACAGCACATTAATCCATTTATCAATGTAAGAGCATGTTTTGGTCAGCAATCTGTTCCAGAAAATTCTGAATTACCCCCAAGGCCAAAATAGCCAGTAAGGACAGCATGTAGTTACGAACTTAGCAGACACTAGTGTTCCAGCAATGTAGTTCCCTTTCAGCAATCAAATTTACAGGCAAAGCCAATGTTTACCTTTTCATGACCAATCACAAAACTACGGAAGATAATTTGGAAGTTAAAGGAGTAATAAAGCTACAACAGTCATTTTTTAAGGTAAAAGTTGTCCTTGCTCGAATGCCAGTCATATCCAACTCTAGGGTTCAGTGCTCATCTCTGTTTATAGCCAAAGAGCCAGCGCTGTCTGCGTCTGCAGACTCTTGTGTGGACACGTGGCAGGCAGGCCTCAACACCAGAGTGCACCGAACACTGTTTACCTTCCCACCAAAGTGGTCCCTATTTATCTACTTGCTTTCAAACTTTTATTAGCACATCAGTAGTTCACATTTCCACCAATAGGATACTTGTATCATCTAATTTGAGCCAGAGAAGACAACCAACCTTGGAAACTTGAATAAAGTGTATAGAGCCAACGTTGTCAGCAGTACCAAAGCACACATAGACCATGCCTTCTTCCCTTGTGAATCCTTATGGATCCAACATCCAGTTCTTAAACCAGGGTTTTGCAATGTTTTCCCACCAGGGGCTGATCCCCCCCCCGACCCACAGCTGTGAGGGGCTGGAGGCGTCACTGCACCCGATACTTGCACTTTCATTATCACTGGCAGCAGCAGCGATTGTGTCAGTTTTGCAGCTTCTTCCGCAGTCTCTGCCACTTCTCCCAGCAACGGGAGACTTTGGGGAGGGCACAATCGCTTCGTTTTGGGGTTTGTCCAATGCTCCTCCATGGCACTTTGGTAGGAAAAGCATGCCATTCTGGGACTTCCTGGTTCCACGCTGGGAATGCACATGCTGACATATGCTTCACCCGGCACCAGAAGTCCCAGAACGGCACACTTTCCCTGCCGAAGCAACACAGAGGAGCATCGAACAAACCCCAAAAATGGAGCAATTATGCTCCCCAAAGCCTCCTGCTGCCAGGAGACTGTGCAAAAACCCTGGAAAAGGGTACGATTGCTGCCACTGCAGTAAGTGATGTAGAGTAAAACCTCAGATAACACTAAAACCTGGTTCCACAAGTCTTGGTGTTATACGATTTTTAGTGTTATCTGATGCATGTTAAAATCCTATGGGATCCATAGAGATACATTGTAACCACACAGGCTTTAGCGGTTGTTATCTGAAGCATCCCATAGGATCTTAATGTTATCCGATGTAATTCTTCCCCCCAGATTCCTTAATGTTATGCGATTTTCGTGTTATTCGATACTAATGTTATATGAGGTATTACTGTATTTCAATTTCCAGTGGTGGAGACAGTCCTAAAGGTGCCTAGGTGTCCACCGTGTGGCGGATTAATGATATACATGGGCTTAATTAGACCCACAGGCCAGAGATTGTGAATACCTGTCTTAAACCAACCAGCATAACTCCTTTCTATAGTTCTTATTTGACAAATTAACTATATAGGTTTCAACTCAAGCCAGGCAGTGTTGGCTGTGTCTTTCCAGGTTAGCCTTTAAATATGAGGCATGTAAAATTCACTTGGTAGAATCTTTTGAACTTTGAATTGCTTGGAAGAAAAATGAAGTGGCTTCATCAACATTCACAAACAAGGTAGATTTGATTTAAATAAAATCAATTTAAATCATGATTAAGAATAGATTTAAATCATGGTTTTCTACAGAAACTTTACAAGGACATGATATTGTGAATGGAATAATGGGATTCATTTACCAAAAAATCTAAACATTGCATGAATATACAGTCTCATACTACAGAATTAAAAATCAATCCTTATTTCATGATTAATAACCTTTGGACTATAGTATCTTAAACAGAAAACTATTTTAAACAGATTTTCCTTTTTAAAAAAGCCAATTAAAATGCAGTTATTTTTAAAAGCCAAATACAAATCCAATTTAAATAAAAAGTATTTAAATCTAAGATTTGATTTTTATTTTATTTTTTAAAAAAATATTTTATCCACCTTGGTGACAAATCCAAGATGAACAAATGCTTATTTTTGTATAAGCCCAATAATTCATCTGGCAGATGAGTAGAAAAACAAGGAATTGGCTTTATTAGCAGAGATGCAGATCGAAGGCAAAAGGAGAAGGTGTCGGCAAAGGTTGAGGTGCCTAGATGGCATCATTGATGTAATGGGCGTAGATCTGGGCTGACTATGGAGGATGGCAAATGACAGAGGAGCCTTGTGTGCGGTGATGGGGTTGCAATGGGTCAGACTCAACTGTGCAGCTGAACAACATTTCTCCAACATGCACATGAACATAAAGCAAATGCTTTCAGGTTGTGTCAATTTTAGTTTTCTTGGGTTGTCATTCCAACAATCACAAGGACTCAGAAGAGTTTGCTTCTGGAAATTACCAACCCTTCACACTGAAATTCCCCCCTTAGCCCAGATAAATGGAGGATAAACTGCATATATTTAACACACTGGGAGTTGTATTCTCTTCATGATTGGTTTCACATGTTTGCCATGACATGTTTCAACTATGAAAAGAGTTCCACAACACCAGCCCTATGATATCTGGTTCAAATTAAGTCCTTCTTCTAGGACTCAAGACTTCATGTGAATGGTCAATATGGCACTCTTAATTACTATCAACTAGATGTAAAATAGATTTTTCCAAACCCCAGCTGGCCCACATGTTAGGCTAATTAGCAGAAAGCACAAGACCACTATTTAATTAAAGGAGTGCTTTATTTTTTACTCTAGTGCTCTGAAATATTAAATCCAACTTTTAAAAAAAGCAGTTTGACTGTCATCATTTCAAAGTGCCTGTCTTGGTAACTGTTCAGGCAGAACGACATTTCTCTTAACTGCAATGAATGGCATGAATGGGCTTTGAGATGGAACACATGTGTCTCATAGGCTTGGCTATAAGCTCTCAGACTCAGTTCAAATAATTACAGCTCGAGAGACAGACCTGGCAGTTACTTGACACGGTTTGTTACATTAAATGGCATCCCATGTCTTGTATATGGTATCTTTATTCACTTTGATGCATGATCTCTCGGTGTACCCCTTGATTGCTTTTCAAAACCAATCTAAATTAATGTGAATTGGTAAAGGGTAATTATCGGTATGAATAATAAGTGCATGCTAATAAATGCAAATAGGCCAAAATGCAAAGTCTTACTAGTGTGAATTAATCTTGTCTGTGATATGCCTTTTATGAAAGGGGCATGAACAAAGACAGGGACCCAATGCCACTGTTACATAGAAGAGTTTTAGAGCAAGAGGCAATTTCAGTAAGCAGGACTAACTAAAGATTCAGGAATTTGGATTGTGAATGAGACTATTATCAAAATACTTGTAAAGCATAAGGAACACTGGACTGGATATGCATAATCTCACCGCCTTCTAGTAATTTGTGTACAGTGGCACCTCGCTTAAAGAGCATAATGCATTCCGTGGGATTGCTCTTTAAGCGAGTTTGCTCTTTAAGCGAAACACCATTGTAAGCGACCAATTGTGACTTCTGGGGTGGGGGGGATGGCGAACCCCGATTTATTTGTTAAGAGAGTTTTTGGTTGATTTTATTTGTTAAGCAAGGCAACCATTCAGAGAAAATTCTGCTCTTTAAGCAAGTTACTCTCTAAGCAAGGCACTCTTTATGTGAGGTTTTACTGTATCTGAAGTAAGACACATGGCTGGTCAGGTTGAGCAGAAAAACATACTTCACATATTTAATGCCTTCTTTCAGTTTTAAAAGCCACACCTACACACAAAACTAGAATTTATGACTTTAAAAAACATGAGCAGACTGCACATCCATTTATAAAAACAAAAAGAAACCTTTGCTCACACAAGATCTTGTCAGATTCCCTCTTGACTGGCAGTCCATTCCTCAGGATCAGCTTCAAGGAAGAATACAGATAAGGGAAAGAGGTGGCAAGCTGTCCTTCTGAGAAGAGAATGCCTCTTACAATTCTCAAGGTGCAACACTAATACAGCAATACCTCGGATAACGATTGCATCAGATAACGCTGAAATCACATAACAATGCAAAAAATTTAAAAATTTGCATCAGATAGCGATCTGTTAGTGTTATCCAATGCAATCATTCGTAGCAGCAGGGTGGCTGGAAAGCTGAATGGGGGCTCCCCCATTGGTTTCCCCAGCCCCCCCACCGGCATCTGCGGAGGCAGGGGTGGGGTGGCTGGGGAAGCCTAAGGGGACTCCCCCGTTGGCTTCCCCAGCCACCCCGCCCCTGCCTTCGCAGCTGCAGGGTGGCTGGGGGAGCCCCCCCATCGGCTACCCCAACCACCCCACAATTGTGGATCAATGCATCGCATATTAAAAACTGGATAACAACGAGACTTATGGAACCAAGTGTCATTGTTATCCGAGTTACTAGTGTACTAGGAAAATAAACTGAGGGTTTTTTTTAAATGTTAGTTGCTGGAAACCTCAAATGTTACCATTGTCAATAAGAAATCACCTTGGTCTATTAACTGTTCCTTTACTAATTCTTTTATCTGTTACTTCTTAGAAAAACAGAAAGAAGGCGGATCACTCTTGAAAATCCAAAGCATAAAAGCTATCACTGCAAAAATAAAAAATAGGTTTTTTTTTCTTCTTCATAGGACTTCCTGAACTTGACGAATCATGGTGTAAATACTGATATATATCAGACACATTCAGTTAAGTGCCAACTATGATGTCATGCATCATACCTGGCAGTTTCTTCCAGTAAGGGAAAAAACTGTTGCTACATTTTAAAGACTTGCACAGTGAAGCATCTGACAAAGGAGGGAGTATTAATATAAATCTAGAAAATATTTGCTACCATTTACAGTAAAATGTGTTTGATTTTTATATTGTTTATTTTTTATTCCAGTCTTACAACATAAGGCAATAACAACCAGCACGAACAAACAACTCATACAAAGCATAATCATTTCCACAAACATGGACGCTTAAGAGCAAGACATAAATGAAAGCTGATCACCACAAAAATAAGATGGCAAGGAAGTCTGCTGACGTGACTAGAAGGGATAAAATCAGGAATGAGATTATAAGAGAAAGAACTGGGGTAGAACCAACCTTTAACTACATATAGAGATGACAAATAAAGTGGTTTGCCCATTTGGAGATAATGTCTGTGGATTCCATAGCTTACAAGGCATATGTGGAAAGAGGAGAAGGAGAAAGACCGCGAGGCAGATCCAGAGGAAGATGGAAAGATAACATCAAAAAATATATACAAGAACACCAAATAATGCCAATGGAGGCCGCGAGAAGTGCCAGAACAAGAAACTTGTATCTCCCATGACACTCGAAGAAGGGGTGAAAGAGGAAACAAAGATGATGAAGATTTTTAATTTTAACTACAGTGAGTGTAAACATAGCCCATTAAACTTTTTTGCCTTCATATTTTGACACTGCCTTTGACCCAGATCTCAGTTGTTCAATTAATGGGAAGAGAAATATGTAGCCACCAAAATGGAAAATTTCAGCTAGATAAACCAAAACGACAGTCTACAGCTATCAGGTGTACATTCCTACAGGTGACCTGTGATTCTGCATTCACAGATTTGTTATTTGGCCATGTTCTATTGCATGCAGCCAAGCCAGATTCTGGAAAGCACAAGGCTTCTATGGAGGCACCTTATTCTAGCTGAAATCCATTAATCTCCAATACTAGCTCAATCTAAGAGTGAAAATGTTGCCTTTGAGGGCAAATGGCCTCAACATACTGAGAGCTGTCCAGTCCTCCCTGAAGTTCTTAGAACCCGTATGGGACATTTTAGTAGAACAGTAAAACTGAAGTGCTCAAAGTTTTTTTATAAAATGTTCATTAGGGCACCAATATTTTCTTTGCTAGAGAGGGTGATATGGAGGTCGGAGACTGTATCTGAACTATGAAAATACATATTATGCTTGGCATGGTGCTGTTTTAACAACAAACAAGCCATTTTGACCTTGCTTTTACTTCAAACTTTGTGCAAAGTACTCAAGATGTATTTAATGTAAAGATAACTGTGTACACAGTAAACAGCTTTAGGCCGCTATCCCAAAAGGAAAAAAATAGCACCAACTCTATTTTAGAGGACTATTTTGTGCACATTCCCCATGCTGACTTAGGGAGCTCATTTTCCTTTTTTCAGTTTCTGAAGAATTGCAGTCTCTCCATCTGCACAGTATAGGCACAACACAACATAGGAGTTAGGATATGAAAATTGTAAGAGACTTGTTAAAAGTTGGGTGTGGCCTTTGGTCAAATCTCAACTCACGTAAGGTACAGTTTTCCAGGTTTGGATACACTTTTTCCCTTTTTTGTCACAGATACATGGAGGAAAGGGTTATCTGTACTTATTATTTCTCAAAAGAGCCCCCAGCTTAGTAGCAAAACATTTAATTCTGCATGCAAAAATGTCAAGTTCAGTCAAGCTCTATTCCTTAACAAACCTGAGTAATTCACTTGTATTTCTAATTAGAGTCATTAAAAACTAAGAGGAGTTTGTTGTTCAGTCGCACAATCAATTCTGACCCTTTGCGACCCCATGGACCACTGTCTGCCAGGCACTTCTGTCCTCCACCATTCTCCTCAACTCGCTCAGCTCTGTGCCCATTGCGTCTACAATACCATCTAGCCATCTCATTTTTGGCCGCCCCCTTCTTCTTTTGCCCTCAACCTTTCCAAGCATCAAGGCTTTCTCAAGTGAATCTTCTCTTCTCATTTGATGTCCAAAGTACTTTAGCTTCATCTTTACAATTTGACCTTCTAAGGAACAGTCAGGGCAATTTTTTGGCAACATGAACCAACCAACATTCTGACTCCATATGTATTGGGATAAATGGAAAACATTGAGTGTATCATTAGACATTAGCCAGAACACATCTATTGGCCAAACTCCACAACCTCAAAAAGCTGCTAACAAGAAAGGGATCTGTCCTATATTAGGTGCCATTTGGTCTGTAGAGCGACATGTGCTAAAAACTTCCCTCTGGCTTTTTTTTTTTTTAAAAAAAACACAGAACATGAAATTACTTGAGGGCCACCATACTACTTTGATCTCCTACATCAGTGATGGCAAACCTTTTAGAGACCGAGTGCCCAAACTCACCTTCATCACACATTCAACAGGTTGCTGTCTGTGCCACACCCTCACACCACATGTGAGCCATCCACTTTACCCTAGACAGGGGAGGGAGGAAGCGCTCCCACTGGGCTGCTGGGCAGAGGAGCAGAGTGAGCTATGCTGTGGGGAGGGAGGAAGCACTCCCATTGGGCTGCTGCGCAAAGGTGTGGGGAGAAGTCTGTGCTGGGGCAACAGCACACGTGCCCACATAGAGGTCTCTGAGTTCCCCCTCTGGCACACGTGCCATAGGCTTGCCACTACTGTCCTACATCATATCTATTTTTATACTGCTTCCCTTGCATTTGAGCTGGTGTACAGCATTATAAAAAATTCCATTCGTTCATCCTTTAAGTTTATAGAAACCTTGCAACATACAGTATATAGAGATGATCCACATTGCATCTACCATGGACAGGGCAGCAGGATGGAGCTACTCATATACAAACATTTTTCAAAACTCATTGAGACATAACCTGGTGACTGGAATGCATGTCTACAATTGATCCTTCTAAATCTAGATAAACTGCAGTGGTACACAACGAACCAGAACAGATTGCTGGAAACCTATCTCCCCTCAAATTTCAACTAGTGTGTAAACACAATAACACAAAAAGACAACTGATAAAGTCTTCAATATTTCATCAGTAACAATGTCAGTTTATACAATATATTTCTGCCACAGTTGGTCATCCTCAGCCAGATGGGCATATTTAATGATGAGATTCAGTTTGTTCATGTTCCCATTATCTTTGGAATATTAGGAGATCTCAAGAGTTACAATAAAGTATCATGACATTTAACAACATTTCCACAATATGTGCAGGACAGGCAGTACAATTAGGTCATCACTGATTAAAGCAAAACTGGAATTTATCCAACCAGAGAGAGGGGAAGAGAGTTTGAGAGAACTTACTTTTGAGGTTTATATTTCTCAAACTCTCCTAGCTACAATAGCCAGGGGCCATGCTAGCTGGAGAATACTGAAACTAGATCTGTAACTTTTCCTAAGGTAGCTATGTAAAATGATTTTTTTAAAGGTTCCCAGTATCAAAGTACAATAGAACCCCGAATAACGTTATGACTTGGTTCCACAAGTCCCGTCGTTATCCGGTTTTTAATGTTGTGCGATACATTGATCACACAATGTTAAAAAAAAGCCCTGTTTCCCTGGAGGCTGCAGGAAGCCAGAACGTCGGGATTTGAATCCTGACATTTTGGCTTGCTGCTGCCTCCAGGGAGGTGGGGGAACTTTGGAAACAGCTCGGAGCGGGTTTCCCCACCTCCCTGGACCTGGCGGAGGGTCAGAGATCCCAAAATTGTTTAAAAAAAAATCCGTTTTTTTTACCAATTTTGGGGTTTCTGACCCCCCACCCCCGGCCGGGTCCAGGGAGGTGGGCAGACCTGATCCAAGCTGTTTCTGGGCTTCCCCGACATCCTGAGCCAGTGCAGCAAGCCAGAATGTCAGAGTTCGAATCCCGACATTCTGGCTTGCTGCACTGGCTCAGGACGTTGGGAAAGCCCAGAAACAGCTTGGATCGGGTCCCCACACCTCCCTGGAACCAGCGGGGGGTCAGAAACCCCAAAATTGGTTTTTTAAAAAAGGACAGTTTTTTATCAATTTTGGGGGCTCTGAAATCCCCCCCCCCCCGGGTCCAGGGAGGTATGGGGACCCGATCCAAGCTGTTTCCAAAGTTCTCCCACCTCCCTGGAGGCTGCAGCAAGGCAAAATGTCAGGATTCGAATCCCGACATTCTGGCTTGCTGCAGCCTAAAAGAGGGTGGGGTAACTTCAAAATTAGCGCGCATCGGGTCTCCCGACCTCCCTAGAGCTGATGCGCGCTAATTTTGAACTTCCCCCACCCTCTTTTCGGCTCCACCAAGCCCTTGCCTCCGCAGCTGTGGGGTGGCTGGGTAAGCCGACGGGGGAGCCCCCCCGTCAGCTTTCCAGCCTCCCCACCCCTGCCTCCGTAGCTGCAGGGTGGCTGGGAAGCTGAACGGAGAACCCCGTTCAGCTTTCCACCCACCCTGCTGCTATGAACGACTGTATCGTATAACGTTAAAATCGTGTTATTTGAAACAAGATTTTTCCAAAAATCTTGTCACGTTATATGGTTTTAGAGCTATATGGTACTCACATTATACGGGGTATTACTGTATCAGGAACCTTTGAAAGGACACACAACTGCAACAGCAAGATCATCCTGTCATTAACTAACTTTACATGATTTTGGTCTAAAATCAAAGGCTACAATATTAGTTATCAAGTGGATGCATTTCTGAACAATGCATTTCCTGATTTCATAGAGTCCAAAATTATGAAGTAACACCAGCAAAGTAAATTTGCCAGTAGAGATATTAAATGGCCAGGAAAATATTTACTTTGACCAAGGTTCTACAATCTGACTGACTAACTTATCTGTTAAATTTTTATATGCCCATCTGGGATACTTTCCTACTCCAGAAATATACCAACAATAACAGCTGATGGTATCCAGGGGTGGCATAGTCCAAATATTACTTCCTTACTTACTTATTTGATTGATATTGTTACTCAATTAGAGAAACCACTGCTCTGGACAGCTTACAACAAGGATATGAGCAAAATATTAAACAAACAAAAAAGATCAAATTAATATAAACTTCAAAACAAATAAAAGTACATAAGCAGCAAAACCGAGTATGGAACCTACTGGTGCCACTTCAATAATCTAGACCAGAGTTTCTCAAATTTGACCTTCAATTCCCAGAAGTCCTAATCAGCAGGTGTTGAGAAACCAAGGTTGAGAAAATTGATCTAGACAGCTGCACAAAAAAAGTGCTAAATCTGAGGCTCCTTTACAGAGAAAATGCTTCCAGATAACTGGGCAGAACCACATGACTCTCTATCGCCTGGCCAAGAACAACCATGGCCTATGTGGAAAGCTTTAAATAGACTGCATGCAGGTGTGAGAAGATCAAGGGCTAATCTGAGAAAGTGGGATTTCCCTGTAGATGACAGCCTGTGTGAATGTGGAGAAGAGCAAACTATCTCCCATATGATACAATGCACACAATGCCCCTCAACATGCACCAAGGACCTTATGTTGGCAAGAGGAAATGCTGTTGAACGGGCCTGATATTGGGCAGATGTCATCCAGCTCTTTTTCATTCTACAGTAAAACACTGGATAACGATTGGATCGAATAACGCTAAAATCGCATAACGTTAAGTAATCTGGGGAGGAGAATTTGGTCGAATAACGTTAAGGTCCTATGGGATGGCTCGGATAAGAACCGCTAAAGCCTGTGCGGTTACAATGTATCTCTATGGAGCTTTAACGTTATCTGATCCATCCCATAGGATTTTAACATGGATCGGATAACACTAAAAATCGGATAACACCAAGACTTGTGGAACCAAGTCTTAGCGTTATCCGGTGTTTTACTGTATTTTGTTTTTAGACATGTTAATTTTAGCTTTTTATGTCATTATATGCTGGTGGTGCGTCAGACATGAATAAAGAAAGAGAGAGAAAATGCTTGATGGGATAAAAATGTTTTTAAAGATTTACAGAAAGTCAACCAAGTGGGGGCTGCTCTGATTTCAGCTGGTAAATCATTCCAGAGCCTGGGCATGCACAATTTCTGGTGGAGGCTTTCTTTACTTCTCATATCTAAAAGGTTGGGAACCACTGGTGTATGGCATGAGTTCACATTCTGAGGCATGTATTTCCACTGTTCAAGTCAAGTTCCACTATTCCTGGTCACACATTAAATCATTAGCTATTGTTGCTATGCATGGTAGGATCTATAGTCCAGCCAATGCATTTGTAGGACACCAGAGTAGGGAAGGTTGGGATTTTTGACACAGCTTCCTGTGATATCATTACCTAATTTGTTCAGCCTTTTCGCCTCCAATTAACTAATCACCCTACTGCTGGACTTTGAAACCTATCTGACTCTCAAGATAGACCCAAAATGCCATGACCTGCAATATAACATGGCCAAGATGTTATGAAATCAGAGGCACCTGTCTGAAAGCTCTGTAGCAGTCAAATCTATGGAAAATCCTTATTTTAATTTTGAGGGTCTGTATTGCACAGCAGGGTTTAAATTATATTTTGTTAGTACACATTAGTTGTCCCATTTTTCCAGAGCCCTTTGCTGGAAACACAGAACTCTTCCTGCTTATATATGTAAATGCCCTACTTTTAATTTCCAAGTTTCTAAATCGATTCCTTAAGGGCTTGTTTACATGCTCAGTGATGCCTGAAGTTGCTGCTGGATAATGCTACCGAATCATACCAGAAATTGGTCAGAGATCAAATAGACTTCTGTAAATCAGTATACAGTAATACCTCATATAACATTAGTATCGAATAACACGAAAATCGCATAACATCAAGGAATCTGGGGGGAAGAATTGCATCAGATAACATTAAGATCCTATGGGATGCTTCAGATAACAACCGCGAAAGCCTGTGTGGTTACAATGTATCTCTATGGATCCCATAGAGGATCAGATAACACGAAAAATCATATAACACGAAGACTTGTGGAACCAGGTTTTAGTGTTATATGAGGTTTTACTGTACTGGTAAACTAATGTAATACATAATGTACTTCAATAGATGGAATATACAGACAGTATAATATAAATCCTACACAATGACGTTTCCTAACGGATACAAAAAGAATTTCTCAAGCTCTCTAGGAAGATGATTCTATTAAGCCTGCCATTTCTTTAAGTGGACTCCACTGCTTCTTGTCAAATCATCAGTGCAAATTGTGAGCAAGTTTTTGTTTTTAATATTTGAAGGGTGTCAACAATCAGCTCTCCCCAATTTTCTTTTCTCTAAATTAAACAGCTTACTTGAGCTTCATGTTCATATGCATGCAGTTTCTGTACCAACTACAAGGCTCAACCACGAACTTATACTCAAACTGTTCAGCTGCAGCTCTAGAAGTCTGTTGCAGACAAATGAAACTGATGAAAGAGGCTGAAGTCCAAGAAATCTTATGATACACAGATTTTTTTACAGCATTTAACATGTCACAAGACTATTCTCACACATTTCTTTAATCACCTTAACATGATGCTAATGTTCATGCTTTTACATGCAACAGGTCCCAGGTTCAGTTTGTGGCATAAGCAACACTTAGGTCTGGAAACCAGCCTTCTCCAAAACTGTGCAGAACCTAGGATCTGTTGGTGCAATCCATGCTGAACAACAGAAACCAATGGCCTGATCCACTATAAAGTAGCTTCCTGTGCACAACAATGACAAGGGTATAAAGTCTTTCCATGACAGCAACCAAAAGTGTGAGCAGAAGAATCTAACATGTTGGTCAAATTGCTACCATTTAACTTTGTAAGGTTAAATTTAGAGGATATTCCAAGTCTTGAAGAACCTCAAATGCAAGACTCACCATGGCTTCTGTGCTGGGCATGTTGTGACAGCATAGAAGAGTGATGGTGAACATTGGCATGGCAGGTGTTCTTGAACTTCAATTCCCAGAAGCCCGAGTCTCTGTGAATCCACATGAATGAGTTTACTGCATGTATGGATTTACTGCATGTGTGGATTCACAGGGGCTTGGGCTTCTGGGAATTGAAGCCAAAGAACACCTGGAGTGCCAAGGTTCACCATCACAGGTCCAGAACAACATAGAACTCTAGCATATGACAGTAAGGAAGACCTACCTGATACCTCGAACTCCCCTCTGGTAGTTAGGCCAACAGAAAGTGAGCAGCCCAGGTCTCAGTCAGCCAAGAGAGTTTTGTAGCTGACTGGAGACTAGAACATTGATCTCTCAAATACCAGTTACACTATATCATCATATATATACATTACTTAGAAAAGAACTATATAGATGGAAGAGATTCCAAGGGTCACTGAATCTAAACCTACTTCTATGAATTTCCTTACACAATTATGCCTCTTGACACACAGACTGGTTGTTTGCTACAATTATACAGGAGCACAGGACAGTCAGAGACTACAGCACCAGATAGAGGAGAAAAGCTGAGATTTTGTAAGCAATAAGATTCATTATGGAGAGAAAGAGTATGTGCAAATGTCTACTAGAATTTCAGAAGCATGCAGAAATCAAAGAGTATGATTGAGGCATCCCTTCTCAACAGCTAGCAAGACTAGACTAATATTATGAAGAAAAATTACACAAATACACATATGTTTCTTTCTTTTCTTTTTTTAATCAGAGCATTCAGACTACCGTGGTTTAGAGCAGCCCTAATTATGAAGTACATACGGCCCTGATTGTGGTGCCACTGTTTACCAACCAATAGGTAGTTAAAATATCAACACTTTAGCCTTAGAGATATATCTGCTTTCCAAAGGTATGAACAGATTTGGTGACCATGGCAACAGAAACAACGTCTTCATTCTATGCAAACACTGCCAGTTCCACTGAATCATCCAACAGATCTCCGATACACCATTAGGCTAAATATGCTAAAAAGCAAAGACCAAGGAAAATGGGTATAATTATCTAAAAGCCCCTGTGGTGGGTATGTACCTATTCCATTTCCCCTTCAGCACAAGTGAAAGGAGAAATGGCTAGGATTCTAGCTATGAAAACACCTTTCATTCACAGGAAGAACAAAAGTCTGTTGCATTTACAGTGAATCCTTCATTCCTTATTTCCTCCCCAGCAACAGCTTTCCTTTCCCATTGGACAGCAAGACACCTTCGATACTTAAATTCAATGCTGAAAAACCCAGCAGTTGTTGAATTGCAATTCTTCTCACTCTCACAGCCCATGTAGCCAAAGGTGGCAGACCATGAGAACAGCTGGGAAATAATATCTGGGTGCCACAACTGCCCACTCCAAATCTAGAGTTCCAGGAGTAGTTTTATACAGTGTTTGAACAATGGCTATGTAGCCAAATGAGTCAAATTCACAACTGTCTATATGCAAAGTTTTATGCCTACCACAATGAGCACCTGAGCCCTTATCCAACGTCAATCTGTATCTTGTGCTACAAACCAATGTACTGTACTCTGATTTAGAAGGTGCTTACTAATAATGTCTGCTTAGGTTCATCTGTACTCTACAAAGCAGGGGTAAATATTTGGTCTTCTACACAATGATGAACTACAATGCCTATCACCCTTCACCATCGTAGGGCTCATGGAAGCTTACTGTTATTGTACTCCAACAACATCTGGAGGGACCCACATCCTCCCAGCTTTAAAACATACCAGGGTGTGAGGGTACAGAAGGTTTGAGGCTGAAGAGCTGTTTTTCATGCAAAGGCACAACCCATCCAATCGTGAGCTGAGTTTTCAAGATGAGACTGGAGCAAATTTACTGCAGCCATTTCAAGATACTGTATAGTGTACCAGCACTGTATCCATTGTTTATCAATATTCTTCCCAAGCTTCCTTTATCAAATGGCAAGCCGTCAGAATTTAAAAGAGCTTTTCAGATAAGATACCAGTAAAGAACTCTCAAAGACACAGCTGAATATTTTTCAGCATCTGGACAAAATGAAAGCATACAGTATCATCATCTCATCTATTATATGAAATGCAACAGCTTGTAGTTCAATAGCAGAGAGCATGCTCTGCATGCTGAAGGTCCCACATGCAGAAGAGAAGAGAAGTAGCAGCGAACACTGAGAGAACTAAGGAAGAGAACGACCCTTGACACCCTCTAAATGGAAATGAGCCTCAAGTCCGCTCAGATCCAGGAAGAGCTTTGTGCCAAGAACAATCACTCATGAGGGTTGTCATCATCCACAACTCAATCTGAGTACATGTTTTTTCCTGACCCAGGGCACCAGGAGGCCTGGTACTGGAGACTGGCTCGTTCTGGGCCACCTTTGCCCTCCAAGGCAATCAGGAAAAATGCCATTGGCATGAATTTGTTTAAGGTGAGTCCCAGCTTGCCATGAAGTGACCCCACACACTATGATCACGGAGCCATCTCCTGCAGCATATATGAAATGAGACATGCTGGGTTTAACACCGGGACTGCAAGGAACTTCCACAGCCTTGAGGGTATGGACAAGGTGCGCCTTCACAGCCAGTCCATCTGGCATGGCCTCTTCCGCCTCCATAGCTATTGGGAATCAGAGTTCCTCCTCTGTTCATTTTGCCATTGGGCCCAATCTGATGGTTTCCAGGGGCATTTCCTCCACTGAGGGGGACCATCACCCCACCTAAAGGGGCTCATCTGCCCATAGCTGTTGGCCCCTTTAGCGAGTCAGGTTATTTACCACTGCCCAACACTCGGCGTTGAGTCGCTGGCTGTACAGTCTACTCCATTACCGTAGCAGGATGACTATCATGAGGGTACACAAGAGCAAAACCAAATTAGAAGATGGAGGAAGGAGCTCACTGGTCAAGGAATAACATTAAAGGAGGATATAGATGAGGAACTCAACCTCACTTCTTTATTTGTGTCAGATGCACCACCAGCATATAATAACATGAAATGCTAAAATTAACACATCTAAAAACAAAATAGAATTTAAAAGCGCTAGATGACAACTGCTCAATATCGGGCCACATCAACAGCATTTCCTCCCCTACATCACTTGGATGACCCCAAATAGGCTGAAGGTTGGAGTCTCTAAATGCAAGACCAACATGGTCAAGTGGGGCTGCTGGCAGACATCACATGCTGCGAAGAAAATGATTTCATTTTTGCAGTCCAGAGTTTGATTGGGACACAAAATGAGAAGAAGCTAATTAATTATGTGACAGAATAAACCCATGGAACAAGAACAGAATGGAGGGGAAACCATTGATTAATATTTTAAAGGTAAAGATTGGAAATCTGAATTCATAGTCTGATCTGGTTTGCTAAACCCCTGAACTGGGATGCAGTGTGGCATTTTGGTATGCCAGCACAAATTACTGCAGTTCTCTGCCCCTTATGTTCCTCTGGGTCTGTGGAAAGTCATCACCCCCAGCTCCCCTTTCTCAGGGGTTTTCAACCCATGTTCTCCCATGAACAAGAGAGGAGAGATGGTGGCTAAAGAAATCAACTGGGGAACTGTTGAGGTGGAGAGGAAAGATGAAGGCAGGAGAAAAGAAAGAAAAGGGGTGAGTATAAAAGAGGGCACTGAGGCGATGGAGGAGGTCCAAGTGGAGAAAGACTGGACTGATGCAGAAATACAAGTGTAAGAGGGCAAGCTTTCCCTGGAGTGCCAGCAAGGGGGAAAGTAGCCAATGTACATGAAACAGGGAATTCCCATGGAGGAACCCGACAGGTGTGGTACAGACACAGCTCTAGAAGGAACCCCTAGTGAGGTGAGCAGTGTGGTACTAACAAAGAGGAATTGTTAAATCGGAGCTCCCATGAGGTTTTGCAAGAGTTGCATACCGTGTGGCGAGTACTTTCAGAGCCCCAGAGCCCTCCAGCTGGAGAGAGCAAGCCCAAGAAAGGAACACTTCCATCACCAGAAATTTGGAGAGCTATCTTAGACCACCACTACCCCAACAAGAGTGGGACAGACACAGGCAATTTGGCAGCACCAGGGGAGAAAATTGGAGAGCACCTTAAAGGCTTCACAACTGACTTTAAAATCCAGGAAAATTCCTAGATCACATCCAGAAAAGGGCTAAAGCAGAGGTGCCCAAACTTTTCAGGCTGCAGGCTGGTCATGTGGGTGAGCGGGGCAGTCACATGGTTCCTCCCACCAGAAGTGGAAGTAAAACGTGCCAACGCATTCACATAATGCTGCCGTAAATGCACTCGTGGCTGTCGTAAATGCATTTATGACAGGTGCAGGTCATTTACGGCAGCATTTTGTGCATGTGCATTTTACCTCTGCTTCTGGAAGAGGTGAGGGACGGATGGAATGGCGCCATAGTTTGGGGACCCCTGGTCTAAAGGTTAAGAGTTAGTGATCTTCTTTGTGACATTAAGAAGAGGGTCAAAGCTGTTTAGATAGATGAGAGGAGTAATGTTCAGAGAATTTGTACATCATTCTACCTTAAATTTTAAAAAAATCAGTAAAAATGCAAACGTCACTTTTTCCTGGTTGTTGTTGGTTTTTTTTTTGGGGGGGAGCACAGGGATGGTTGCCTCTGCTACTCACAGGGTCTCTTCCTCTAGATCCAGTCAAACAGTTGATTGAATCCAACATTGGTGTGGTGTGGTAGCATATGGAGTTGCACTGTATTGTTTCTCCTGCCTCACTATATTTAAATATGCCTCAGACATTTATATTTCCCTTCAACTAGCTTTTGAAATGCTACAGTGTTTTTATTTTTATTTTCTTGTTTTTGTTTTCTGATACAGTATAGCTTTTGAAGGTGCTACAAGTTAAAGGCACCTAAAATGTCAGTCAGAAAATTTATAATGGGAAACTGGTTTACAGAAATCAAATGAACAGGCTAAGTGTTTATAAAGCTACAGATTTTTAAAACTACACATAAACGAGCCCAGGAGAATTAAAGTTTGAGTTCATATGTCTTTCCCATTAACACAGCTAAAGCAGTCTTGCTCAACCAATTGACCAGAGTAAGTGGCCTTTAAAAGTCATCTGAATTGGGAGCTCCTATTTTGTAACTTGTTACTGATTTTCCTGCAACACCATCATTTGCCGCATCTACTATAAGGGTACATGAACGTACAGTATTGCATGCACCAAGCACTAGCAACACCTCATTTTGGTTTCTGCCTGTGAGTTGTTTCACAACTAACTTCTGCCTTTCAAGAATAACTCTATATTCTTTCTCCCAGGAATGTTATTATTAGGGCTTGTTTTGCCATCCAAATTTGGCATAAGCTCACTACACAGATGTGCAAACAGCAAACGCACATACCCTATCCTTCACTGGAGGGTGCCACACTGAGGGTATCTTCACAGAAGAAAGACCAGCATATCTACAGTGCTTGCACACAGCAATACCAAAGTATGTTTAAAACAGCACCAGAATTTAAGATTTTAAAAAAATCAAAGCTTCCAACATGTAACTTTTCAAAATCACCCCTGAAAAATCATGTAACTTTCACACGTACATTTTCAAAACCAACTTGATCCAGCAAGTGAAACTGGCATTACTTAAACTCTGCACTGAGAAGCTATTCTGGTAGAAGCTCTTAAGAAGACATATTTTTAACTAAAACTAAATGTCAGCCTCCACGTAATTAACAACATAAAAGCTAAGAAACATGATTACCCAGCTGACACCAGCTTCTGTGGAAGAAGTCTCTGCATGGTTAGGCAGCTCGCTCCACTCCTTCCATTTCAAGAAGTCTTAGGTCCAGCTCTCAATAAAACAGAAACTGGAGAGTGCAGTGCAGTGTAGTTGCTCATCCAACCCTAGCACAATAACGAATTGGACTTTTCCAGAAAGAATGCATTTCAAATTTGAAGGATAGGAGGGAGGGAAGAAAAATGTGGACCTCCTTCATTTCCGGGTTTAGCCTCTTTGATACCATGGTATAGGAATCAGAATCCTAGGGGACATGAACACACAGACTTATAACTAGCATAAGCAATCCTACTGGCTAAGAATCACAATGTCCAGCTGGGTGCAATGACATCTAGCTAGTCATAAGCCAACATCATAATGCTACTCTTTTTTTCAAATATAGTTTTACTGAGTTTCCAGCTGGCACACATTATGCCTTTTTTAAAAGCAACATGTATCCCACACTCTCCTTGGCTTGACTAACGATTAAGAATAAACAAGCACAATGTATATAGAGTTCTGTACACTCATTAAAAGGGGCTGCGGTGGCTCAACTATGGAAAGGTTGGAGTTTGATGCCCGAGTACTGCACAACGGAGTGAGCTCCCATCTCTTTCCCAGCTCCTGCCAACCTAGCAGTTTAAAAGCAAGAAATTGCAAGTAGATAAACAGGTACCACTTCAGCAGGATGGTAAACAGTGTTTCGTGCACTCTTGTGTTGAGGCATGCCTGCCATGTGTCCATGGAAACATCTGCAAATGCAGACAGCACTGGTTCTTTGGCTGTAAACAGAGATGAGCACTGGACCCTAGAGTCGGATACAATTTGCTTTCAAGCAAGGGTGACCTTTACTTATCTTACACTCATTATGCCTATATTTCTCCTTCGATCTACCACAACCACTTGCTCATCTCAGCAAGTTGGCCATCTGATTGTGTTATCAGCTGAAATAACTTTTATACAGCACTGCAAGCCTGAGCACAATTTGAATGGGAACTTGAAAAAACGTAAGAGACAGTTCTATTTGTAACTCATTACCAGTCAGCTTCCAAAGGCAGAAAATAGCCAATGCAAGCACAAAGAAGAGGCAACCAAGGTCACCAACTGTGAATAGCAGCCAGAAATGAGTGAAAAATAGATTTGATTTGCATTTTGACATGAACTTACTGAATTCTCACTTCTCAAATTTGCATATGAAGCAGAATGCAGCTAGCTATATGGTGACATTGGTATTTTTGAATGTTACATGCAGATCAGAAATTAGGACATGTGCATACAAATGCATACAACAGGGAAAATGACCTAATTACTGTATACATAAATTCAAGGAAAGTGCACACAAAATGTCATTACATTAGATGGGGAGTGTACATAAGGATAGACACGTTAGAAGAAATGCAAAATAAAATACATGATTCCCCCCCCCCCCTGCAACCTTCAAAAATACTGCAAACTGGTACAGAAATAGACTGGACCTAATGGCTGGAATCAAGTAATAAGCTACAACTACAGCAAGCCCATTTAATCAGCAAGGATTTGGTGAGTCAACTCCTCCATAAGTTCTACTGTTTCACTGGGCCTGCTATAGTTGTGACTTATTCTTGGATTTCAGCCATTGTCAAAAAATTAAAAACTGAGCAGTCATATTTAAGTTTTCTCCAGCACAGGAAACCTGACACACAATATGACAAAGTAAAACAGTACCAGATTTGCATTTTCATTGGAAGCCCAAGCAACTCATGAAGACAGATCAAGTTGCTTTATTAGAATTTGGCAAAATACAGTAAGAGAATTCAGCAATTTCCTCATCTCCTTTGGTCTAAGTCATGTTACACATTACTGGGGCAGGGAAGAAGTGATATTGTTCAGCAAGTGAATAAAGCTTTCTATGCCTTTCAGATGACAAGCTGCCCTATGGTGTAATGAGTTTTGTAGGTTTGAACCAATGCAAATTTCAAGGAGCAAAAGTTTAAAGAACACTGGACAGATGAATTTTCTCTCCTTGTTTATTTATGTTTCCTTCAGTGGACCAGAGGAAGGGAAAGTGTAAATCTTGTACCTAGGCAGAGGCTGAAAAGTGTGCACACATCATGTTAAAATATAGTCCCTTGGAGAACCCTATAAATATAGCAGTTAAATACACTACACGTATTAGGTGCAAGAGAAAACATCACCTTTTGAAAGGGCTTGCCCAAAAGCAGAACTAAATATAGCCTTGGAGACTGGGGAGGAAATTATTAAAGGACAAATAATTGTACTTCCCTCACTATCCAAATATATTCTCTTGCAACTTCCCAAACCCACTCAACTGCTGCAGTTTACCTGAGACCCTGGGGCAAAGATTCTGTGGCCAGCAAAAGTCCCAACAGGCAGCTAATGCTTGCTATAGGGAATTGATGGCAAACCTCTTAGAGACAGAGTGTGCAAACAGAGGGGCAGGGCAAACTTCTGGGTGGAGGGAAGAAGCCCTCCCATTGGGCTGCTAGGCAGAGGGGCGGGGTGAACTCAGTACTGGGGTGAGAGGAAGCACTCCCATTGGGCTGCTAGGCAGAGGAGCGGGTGAACTCTGCTGGGTTGAGGGAGGAAGCGCTCCCATTGGGCTGTTGGGAAGGAAGTGGGGCAAATTCTGTGTTGGGGGAAGGAGGAAGCGCTCTCATCAGGCTGCTGGACAGAGAGATAGGCCGAACTCTGTGCTGGGTGATGGTGCATGTGCCAAAAGAAAGGCCTGGGAGTGCCACACCTGGCACTTGTGCCATAGCTTCACCACCACTGCTATAGGGTCTTCTATTCCTATTCTAAAAGTTGGTAATAGCTGGCTCCAAGGCAAACTAATTATGAGCTGACCTAACTTGACATTCAGAACATTCTTTCTTTGCAGCACTCATTGTGAGCTCCGAATCAGTAGTATTCAAACACCAACCTAGTTTTGTACCTCTCCTCTACATTTACTGAAGATGACAACTCAGCCTCGTAGTGTATAATATTAATTATACTGACAAGGCCCTCAAAATATATTTTAAAAAGAC
Source organism: Furcifer pardalis (assembly GCA_030440675.1). Taxonomy (NCBI): domain Eukaryota; kingdom Metazoa; phylum Chordata; class Lepidosauria; order Squamata; family Chamaeleonidae; genus Furcifer; species Furcifer pardalis. The sequence continues at coordinate 130,338,902 of CP126893.1, read as the reverse complement.
CTTTTACTTCTGACTGAAGTGGTGGTTGGCAATACATGACTGTCGTTGTTGGATTACAAAATGTATCAGCCACAGCTAGTACATCCAATATGAAAGAATGCTTGGGAGTCCTATTCCATCAACATATAAACTTCTCAAACCAGTCACAGAAAGGAGGGGGATGGTTAGAGTCAGAATTCTCAGAATCACTACCCCTCCTCTTTCCAAGATTTTCTGGGGCAATTGTCATAAGACACGCTAGGCCACAACTCATAATTTGGGAGACCTATATTAGGTACAAAATGTCCTGGTCACAACATTTTTGTCTGGAGTCAACCACTCAAAAGGACCACAAATTGATCATCTTCTCTGTAGGGCTAGGACATTTTAGGTTGCAATTGCTTGCCAATCCAGGCACTAATAAGTTTTTTCATGGCACTAACTTTGACACTAACAGTTTTCACATGGCTATAGTAGCTCTCTTTTTAATGACTGGCTAATACAGTATATATTTTATTAATTTATATTATTTATAAGCCACCTTTCTCTCTGTAGGAGCTCACAGCAGCTCAAAACAAAATGGTTAAATGTAAGGCACTTATTGCTTAAAAGCCTACCTGAAAAGGAAAGATAAGGAGGAGAGAGGGCAGAATAATTTCGTACATTGCTTGAATCATTTCATGCATACATATGTGTGTACTACCTGTAAACTATTCACTACATCATTAAACAAATGCATTCTTGTTTTATCATGTTTTGTCACAACTTTGTAACAGTGAACACTGTAAATTGATTGTAGGTTTTAAAGACGGGGGATAGGAAAGAAGACCCACAATTGCCAGGAGAATTTAGAGAGTTAGTTGGATAAGGTCACCAGAACTGCTACTTTCAATAATTTGTGCAAAAAAAAATAGTTACACAGATATACAATGTAGTCCAATGTATGTAAAACTTCCATTTTCAATGGAAAACTTCCTTAGTGAGAAAGCACAGACACACACATCAGGGTCTCACTGGAATTACCATTGTCATTCTCACATGCCATAGTCCAAACACTGTTTAGTCTAACATCTTCCCCTGGAGCCATTAATACAGGGTGTCCCAAAAGTCACCATACATAGGGAAAATGGGAAATTATAGCTAAATAAAACTTTATGTACAAAATATTTATCCCTTTTTTAAAACAAAATATTTATAAAATATTCTCTACCTGTTAGTCACCTCTTTCTACATGCACAGAAGTTTTCTGTCCTACTCATGGTGAGCACATTCCAAAATAACTGTTGTGCAATTCTGCCTATGCACGGTGACTTTTGGGACACCCTGTATTTTTAATTATGGGTGTCAATTTCATTTATTTAACTAACACCCTTAGACTTCATCTAGGTTTGAATACTAAGATGATAATGGCTTCACTGAAAAGTTTTTCATATGAGAAAGAGGTCCAAGATGAGAAGAAGCACTTTTTTTCAAGATCTCTTGCTCAGCTAGAGTTCAAAGTGTACTACTTACACAGATAGTGTTTTCTGGGTTCTGACAACACAAGATACCTGATGAACAGTAGTGAGAATGAGAAGAAAATGAAGTCAGTCAACTCCTGAACCAGATCTGGCACCTTCATAATTTAATGGCTGAAATCCTATTGTCATAAATTAAGTAGTGAAAAGCTGATGATATTACCAGCTGGCCTGCAGCACCAATAATCCAGCCTACATCCTTGCTCCCACTGCCTCCACCCCCAGAATTGGCCACAGACTCAGAGGAAGGAACATGTTTACGACAACCGCAGACACATTTTACAGCAGCATTTATGATGGGGGGAACCACCGGTCTGGCCTGCTCACCTGTCTGAGGGGGTGTGGTCTGGCCCACGGCTAAAAAAGGCTAAGAACCCCAATCTAGAAAGTTTATATTATCAGTTTCTTGAAGAACAGCCATATCCTGTACCAAAAAGCCCTCCTTTAATTCAGTTATGTTGTTTCTATTATCAGATGTTATTATCACCAAATAACCTACTCTTAACAAATTCATGATTCTTAAGAGGTATAAAAGCTGAGTTACATAATTTGCATAGATTAAAGCCCTCCCAAATTGAGTTCTAGATATTTCCATTAAATGGATCTCAGACCAGGGCAAGTTTAATACCTTGGAAAACCAACACCTGGACCCATAAAAAAAGAAAGAGAGCACACATTCACTTGCCAGTAATTATAACTGCAAGTGATTATAACCAACATGGATCAAGCCAAAAATACAGACAGGGTTTCCATATCAAACTAATCTCCTTAAAGATAGAACAGCAGACATATAGGGTGTACCAAAAGTCACAATAAACAGGAAAGATTAACAAACTCGTATTGTATTTTACATTGTTAATATTTTTCATATTCATATATTTTTATACTTTGTAAATATTTTGTAAGATTTTATAATGAATATTTTGTCAATAAAGATATATTTAGCTACTATTTCCCATTTTCCCTATGTATGGCAACTTTTGGGGCACCCTATAGTCAGTCAAATCCAGTCCCATGTCAGTCAGTGATAACAGACTGCACATCCACCACATGTGGCAATCAGCTATAACCACAGGCTTCTCTGCTTGAAACCAGCTTTTTATAGTCTCTCATCATTTCCAAGATAATATCCTTTGTGGGGGGGGGGGGGAGGAAGCAAGGGGGAACCAACCTTATTTTCTGTTGCCCATGCAGAGGATACTGCTTGAGACTCCCTTTAGCAGCTTCTCCTTCTGTCATGTTCATAAATGGGGTTATGGTAATGTACTGCCCAGCTTACAGAGAGCAATAATTCATTGAGCATTGGCTTCTCCAAAGCCAAGTATTATGTTTTTGTTATTTCATGGGTTTGATCCTGAAGGTACCACCTGTATTCAGTGATACTCTTGAGTGTCTACAAATGCCCTTGCTCCAAAAAAAAAAAATCCACTAACCCAATCATACTAGAAAATATATCACACCAGTTCCACAAAAGCATTTTTAGCTGTTCTACAATGTCTTCCCCTTATTCAGTGACAATTTGTTTATTTATAGTCTAGTTTATCACTTGATGGTTAATAGATTACCAGCACAGGTTCAAACTTCAATGCTTCCCTTTATAGCACCTGAAACAATGGATCAGAAAACTGCCACTTAACACAGTCATAATATTTATCAGAGCACTATCAAATGCCTAAAAGTCTTTCCCTATAATAAAATGCAAGAAGGACATGCATGGTTTTGATTATATGTACACTGATAGTTACCCAGTCTATTCATTCTATAGAACTCTTAGTTTGGGAAGGAGCAGAGTTCTGACATGCTGCCCTGCTTTATCTCAAGACGGAGAAACACATTTCTCATCTGGAAACAATGACTAAGCTTCGCCTAACCAATTTGCCTTTTCCACTTGGCATTTTGCAAGACACCAGCCTTGTGGGCAAGTGATGAGCCTTAGCCTTATGAAGAGGACATGTTTCCTAAATTCTCTTCCATTAACATTTTGATAGGTCAGCTGTTCTACTTCCAACATGTTGTTTCTGTTATGCTTTTCATGCTTCCTCCTTGTTAGCCCTTCTCATTTAGAGAAGTAATTCTCCTGAGAGTGCACAGCTCAGATTTGCCTTTAAGTTTGCTGCAATAAGAAAAGCTACCTGCATAGGCCTGCTCTCCCATTTACGGCCTTTGAGAGGTTAACAGGATTATATGCAATTTTGAGCTAAAACGTGGTACAAAGTGAAGATACCAAAAAACTCAGAGAGAGAGAGAGAGATTTAAAAGAAGCTGCTTTTAGAATTTCTACTAATAATCCTGTTTTCTTCTATCATGGAGCACACATTAGCACATGAGGTTCAAAACCAGTGTCCCACCTACTCGCAGTCTCTATTCATTCTAGTTTTTTACTAGCTGTACCCTGGCCCCTCTCTGGATTCTAGTCCTTGCCTTCTAACTTCCTAGGTTTAATTGTGGCTCATCTCCAGCCATTGCCAAGATAACCCTGACCTTCCCAGTTCCAAATAGAGATTTTCTTTGCTTTTGCTCTCTTCAGCAGTTGATCTGGCAGGACTTTTAGATACAGGCAATTCTTCTGCGGTAGGTTATCATTAGCTTATAAATTTGCTTGAATCCAAAACATATAATCTTGCTATGTTTATGCAGGGTGGTGAATGAGTAAAGCACAAAATATTTCCGTTCAAGGAGGAACAATTAAAAGCTGCCTTATCCAGGTCTTCCTGTATTCTCTACTGGATTGTTCACTCGGCGGAATTATCTGCAACACTGTAATTTGGGTGCAGAGTTTTGTAACACTGCAGTAAAAAAAAGGTTACATAAACAATCCTCCCCAAAGCTATTTGTTTTGACAATTTCTCCCCACTATGCTCGGGTTCATATTAAAATACAGTACTGTAAAACCAAGAGTACTGAGAATAAATCAGTTAGCAATTTTATCCCTACAATCCTAGAATCTCTGTCTCTTTCTCTTTGCATCAGAGGTCAGTAGCTTGTGTTCTCCATGTTGATTACCTTCAGTTCTCACATCCCTTGCCAGCACAATCAATGGTGAAGGATAAAGAGAGCTGCAGTCTTACAACATATGCAGGGATGTGAGTTGCCCACCCCCAAACTACATCTACCACCACATGAGAAACTCACTAGGTGAACTGAGATCTCACCCACCCACACCCACCCCAAAAAAGGGTGATAATGAAATAGTAAATCAGATACATCTGTAGAGCTGAAAGAGGCTGTTTTCAACCTTTCTTTCAGCACTGTAACCAGTAGCCCAGTGATGATGAACCTTTTAGAGACTGAGTGCCCAAACTCAACAGGCAGCCACAGAGGGTTGGGGCAAACTGTGCTGGGGGAGGGAGGAAGCACTCCCATTGGGCTGCTGGGCAGAGAGGTGGGACAAACTCTGTGCTGGGAAGATGGCACATGTGCCTACAGAGGGCTCTGAGTGCCCCTTCTGGCACACATGCCATATGTTTGCCACCACTGGAGTAGCCTCACAGCAAGTTTCTCACTTGCCAGCTACCTTTCCAAGGCTCAAATTCACACACTAAGACCCCTGCTCTTGATCTAAGACTGCTGTCAGATCTGCTTTGATTTGGATTTCTGCACTGAGTAGGGGATTATACTGGATGGCCTCAGAGGCCCCTTTCCACTCAGTTCTTCTATATTAAATCCATATGTAGCAATTTATACCCAAGTGGGTTCACCGTGTAAGAACAATATGTTGACTTCTACACAAGTCCTTCATGCAACAGGTAATGCTGTTTTTGAGTACCAGTGTGGTATAGTTTTTGACTAGGACTCAGCAAGCTTGTGTTCAAACTCCAACTCGGCCATGAAAATTCACTGGAGGCTGCCACTGTTAAAAACACTCTAATTATCTTAACACACCTTGAAAATACTTAAGCCAGAATTAGTATGATAGCACATAACCAGTTTTCACTTGTACACAACAAGCTATGAGTCTATCCACAAGCTCTTGCCAACTAGTGGACCTACCTTAGGAAGTCATGTACAGTAATTTCTCCGCAAATATCTATATGCCACAATTAACTATAATCATGTGCCAGTCAAAAGAAAGAGGTCAATACCAACATGGATGCCTTCATATGAGTATTTGGTTTTCCAACCAAACAATTTTATTATAGGTTTACATGGTCACTAGAAATATTTATTTACCACTTCTTGCCACCCTATACCTTCCATGTTTTGAAAAAAGAATTTCTCCATCCTAACCTTATCTTGCTGTCTAAATCATCAGTAAAGAATGATGATCCACTAAGATTGCAAAATCCTATCCTTCAGCTGACCACTTCTGTTACCCTAGTCTCTCACTTTGAAAGAGGATAAAATGATGAAGGTACTCCATGTTTTTGCTTTCTCCCTGGTTTTGGGAATCACCAACTTCCAAACTACAACAGAGCAGTCCATTTCTGCAAGCAATTCAAAGAGCTGGAGCTTGCCTTTAAAGCCATGGATGAACTTGTACTCCAGTACAGTACTGAAAAGTTGCCTATTCTAACACCAATCTGTCAAAATCCTCAGATCATCTGGAGACTTTCTCTTAGCAGCAGCCACCATTTGATGTGACTAATGGGGGAAAGTGGGGTTGCTTGGTGGGGGCACATCATTTCTAGAGTGCTTTCCTCCAGAAGCTTGACCGGTCCTTCCCCTCATGTATGTGCTAGCCTGTGTCCATAACAATTTTTTCTTATTCCCTTTCAGCTCCCAAAAGAGACTTTTCCCTCATCCCAAGTCCTACAGAAGATCTTTAACCTTTTTCATCTCTAAGCAACCATCCTGGCATTCAAAACCTACAGTTTCTAATAATCTCTGAGAACACTGGTATATCAGACCTGCCATTCCATTCACTAACATTATAAAAATGTAACAAGTGAAGTAAACCAAGGACGGTAAGTGCAATCATCTAGACAATTTTCCTCACAGTTCCTGGAAATGTGTCCTGAACTGAGAAACAAGATCCCCTTCTCTCTCAAAAACTCCAGAAGCATACAAGGTAATGAAAGATTTTGAATGTAAACTCCCATCCTCACAGGTAGAGTCACACAAGGAAAGTCCAAAATGCAGGCAGTAATGTTGATGTGTGCATGCATGTGTGTTAACCTTTTTACAGAGATTTCAAAAAACAGCAAGCAATACATAGTATAAAACCAAGTAACAGGAGTGTGGAGAGTTGAGAGAGGAACAGCCGCCTCCCATTGGCTGATATGAACATGCTAATCACCATCCAGGTTTTTAGTCTGTTTGCTTAGCTTATTTGTTATGAAGATTTTAACAATGTGTTTTATGTAAGGTTTTTAATGATATGTTGGGTCTTTTTATACAGTCTCATGTGCAATTGGATTGTGAGCCACCCGGAGTCACTTTGGTGATTGGGCGGGTATACAAATCTAAATAAATAAATAAAATCAAAAATAAGTAATACCACCAGTAAGAAAAATAAGGACTCTTGTGGCACCTGGAATACTGAGATGTTTGGGGGTTGCAGGAACATAAGTTTTTCTGGGGCCACTTTTTCAGATAGATAGGCTGTTAGGAAAATATTCCTTCTTGTCAACAAGAAGGACATTAAGTCCTATAAAGTAACAGCCAACATCCCTTATTGTCTGGAGATCCCAAGGAATAATGGGAAAGTATTAATGAATGAACAAAAAGAATGATCAACCCAACAGACTGGAGTACGGTAAGGTCTATGAGCCATATTCCCAAACACAGTCATCTGATACTACATTAATATGGAAGGCATCAAAAGTGTACTCTCTCATGTCCTGTGTACAACTTACTTATGGTCTTGAGCTTTTACATCTTATATATCTCACCAAACCACTATCGTAGTCAAACTGGAGAATGGGCAGAGACTTACTCCAAAGATTCAACATATGCAACAAACAGCCTTTATGGAAATGCCAAACTTCTGACTCAGTTCTCATGGTAAAACTGCTTTACATACTGTTCTTTTCTATAAACTGTTCTCTTCTTCATGCATTGGGAGTGGTCATTTACTGTCCCACAGGAAATGAGGCAGAAGAGGAGAAAGCTGCCTGGAGGCCATCCTTACCAGATGCTGCAATTTACATCAGAAGCAGCAAATGAAAGCATTCTTCCATATAGAATTTCACAGCAGACTGTGGTACTGATATAAGCTGTTAGAGTAAAGGTTTCCAATGGGCAAAGGTGTCAAACAAGGGTGTGTTTTATTCCTTTATATTTTTTGATCTCAGCATAGAACATATCATATAGAAAGCCTGACTAGATACAGACGAAACTGATACAGTGGAACCTGATTGAAGAAACATCAATAATCTAATATATACAGATGACGCCACTTAAAAATGACTTTTAATACAAATGAAAGAAATGTCAAAGCAGGGCTGCAATGGAATAGATGAAAATTTCTTCTTCTGCCATATTCGAATCTAAATACAGTACTGGCAATTCTCATGGCGATATATATATACCTTGGCACTCCCATCACTGATGGAAGACAACAATGGAAAGACTGAAAATACAGAATGGACATAGGCATGCACAGATTCAAGATCAAAGGTCGACACACAGTCACCCCCAAAATCCTTCTCCTTTGCCCCCAGTCTTTGCTCTGTTGCTCAGAGTAGCAGTACTATTTAAAGCATCTGGGACAAGATAAGGAAACAACCACCTCTAATTTTGACTCAACCAGCCTTAGCCCTGCAGCTGAAAGAGTCCTCTGGTTTCACTGCAATGGTACAGTCTGTGTGGCATTTTCCAGGTCCGCTCATTTTCATGTCAGAGATTACTCTGGGTTGAAAGGGTTTATGCAGGGGATGTCCGAATGAGGCTCCTTTCATGTGCCCCATCATGCAGCTCTCGGGAATCAGGGTGTGCTCTACTCACACAGTATCTACTTCTAGATTATGTTTCCTGGCACCTCCAGGGGAAAATATGTCACAAGGTCCATGTCCACATATTTGTCCAGGTTTTCAAAAAAGATATGCAGCCTTTTACATAAATGCTGGCAGGGGACCAGAAGGAATACAGTACTGGAGGTCACTCAATGTATCTGATATGAAATACCCAATGACTAATACTGTACAACATTATGGCAACAGCAGATGGAGGGATATTTCCTTAGGAACTACCACAGAATAGCCTTGAGCAATTACAAGAGACAATATGAAATTACTTTCAGTCTAACCTTACTTGTATTGAAATTCATCAAAAAGCTTTAGTTGACATCTTAAACCAGTGGTTCCCAACCTTTTTTTGGCCATGCCCCACCTAAGCATCTCTAAAATTCTGATGCCCCCTTCCCCTTGACATAGAATTTTTATTATTCAAAAAGCAAACTCCTATTGACATGAAGGAAGCCTAAAAGGCCATTAACTTGGATTAACTCATTCTTGAATTGCCCCCCCCCCTTTTAAAATCAAATTGCCCCATGTTGGGAACTATGGTCTTAGACCCAAACATACAATCCAATGTGATGCCAGGTCACAGAATACTCATGACCAGTGCTCCGAAATTCCCTCTTAGAAGGCCACCTAATGCAACCAAACTTCTTCCTTGTTTGTATGCAAAAGGTGACATACACAAAAGTCCATCTTGAGGCACCACTCTTTTTCAGGATTAGAGCAACATGCTCATTGTAATTTCTCATTGGTGTGGAGAACCTAAGGCCCATCACTTCTCACCACAAGTCCCATCATTCCTGGCCACATGTTGTGCTGACTGGGTCTAAAGGAATTAGATACTATGACCTGGAAAGCACAGTTTGCCTACCATTCCTTTCTCAGGACTGTTCAAGAACATCCAACTTCATTTTAATCCCCTTGCCAAAACCTCTGAAATCCTTAAATTTTGACAGAATCCTATATTTAGTTCTGCAAGGCCAAAACTCTCCCTATGGCAGCACTATTCCAAGAGCAAAGACGAAATCCACTGTTGAAATATACATAATACTCAAGTGATAACTTGGCAGGCAAGCCTTCCTCTACAATCTCTTTTGCACAGCCGAATAAATTGGCATTGCAAAGTGAACCGGCCCTTTGCTTTTTTTCAGCATTAGCCCTTCAATATAATCCATGGATTAGGCAAGCATAAGCAGACACCTATCTTTTGCCATATCCTTCCCACCGTAAACAATACAATACTGTATATGTAAACTCAGCATCATGTTTAGATTTGAGCACCTAATGGGCTTTCAATTCTCAATTAGAAGAGGGAGGGAGGAAAGCTCTCTCCACCCTAAACGCTTGCAAAAAAACAAAAATGCACCTTAGTTTATTGGTTTATGTTGCAGTTGGTTGTTGCTTAATACAGAAAAAGAGGAAAGAGGCTAGCGGAAATAACAGGCTGGAGGTCGCCCTATGAAACAAGCATAATTTTCACCCAAGGGTGTGCCATCGCAGCTGATGACAAATGCACAGGTTCAACCTTAGTGTCAAGAGCCTGCTGCACAGATAAATTCTACTAGAAACTGTTTCCTTTTTTTAAAAAATCATTATTGGTGATCCCTTCCCACTCTGTTGCAATAGTGTAAGAGAAGAGCGAAGGCAAAGAACAGCAGCAAATCTGGACACTTTTTTTTAAAAAAAATGTTAAATATGGTCTCTCTCTCACACCATTCATGCACAAACACATACCGTACGAGGGGTTTGGGAGGCGGGGCTTCCCCCCCCCCCCCTAAAAGCTCTTTAACGTTGAGTAGAACAGAGAGCTATCAGTTCAGAAAGCTTTCTACATGCAGCAGAAATAAAACCGATCCCTACACACCTAATATACCTTAAACGTAAATTTAGCTAGAGGTATGTTATATACGAATCTCTTTTTTTTTTCCCCGCCCCCGCCTATCCTGCAATAGGGATTGGTGCCTGCAATAAGGCAGGCACCATTTATCAAGAGATTTATGGAGAAGGGTAGAAACCTTCCCTTCCCGTCAAGAAGATAAAGTGAGGATCTTCCCGTCTAAACCAAGACTACTGTAGTGTATTTCCTTTTTTTTTTTAAAGGCACCATTCATACAACTGCAATGCAGCTTTTACTACCCCAGAGTAAATCTCAGCAGCAGCAGCACAAGGCACAAGACTTTTCTTATCTACAAAAGCAGGCGGCGTCGGCGGTGGCTCCGCGGATCCCCAGGTTTCTCACCAGATTGGCGATGCAGAATAAGATTTTAGATAGCAATGAAAAAGCCGAAGCAAATCGAAAGAGAGCGAGAGAAAGAATCGGTTAAAAGTTTGAAGGGGAGGGGGAATACGGCATAGCGTTGGCTCACCTTTTACTTGAGTTTCATATTCTGCTATGATCTCTTTGTCTTTCTTGAACTTTGTTTGCGATGACATCTTTGGACAGGCCGATCGAGATCCCACGGAGCTTTAATGTTTGCGGCGCTGGCGCTGGTGGCTTTCGCTTTTTAAGAAACCCCAAGGCAGGAGCGGCGAGCTGCAGCCAAGAGGTCTCCTCCCCTTTTCCTTCTCCCCCCAGCTTGCTTTGCTTTATTATTGGATCACAGAGAGACGGCGACGCTTCTGCAGCTGCAGAGCAATTCCCTTCGGAGCAGAAGCGAGAGCGCGGATCCTCTCTCCCCCTCGCTCTGGAGCCGCCTCGCCGGCATCCGTCTCCCTTCGACCGGAGGATTCGGGCAGGGACTGGAAGGGCCGGAGGGGAGGGAGGAGAAAGAACCCGCGGGACCGAGCTCGGCTGCCCTGGCGCTCCGTGAATAGTGGGGCGGGGGGGGGGCTCCGAGTGTGTGTGCAGAGAGGGTGTGTCACCTGCACCCGAGGAGGTTTTGTACTGGAGAGGTTAATTAAACACACACACACACACACACCACAGGCGAGGAATAAATAGGCGAGGGAGAAATTGTGGGAAGAGGAGGGGAGGACACCAAACGAAGGGGGGGGTGGAGGTAGTAACCTCACGCCAGACCCACGCGAGGGCTCCTCCTCCTTCTCCTTCAGCAAGCAGCCAAAGCCGCGGCACGAGAAGCTCTCTGGCCGCAACTCAAGAGGAGATCAGGTTGTTGCCCCCCCCTCCAAAAAAAAAAAAAACACAACCGTTCGCATGGCGCGCTCCGCTGCTCGCTCCTGCTCCTCTCACTCCCTCTCTCTCTCACACACACACACCCAACACCGACCCTTTGAAGTAGACCCGTAAGGGAGGGAGGGGAAACGCCGAGGTGAGAGACGGGAGGTTAAAGGAAGAATTGGGGAGGGGGGCGACCGGGCGACAGCTGAGAGAAGGCGCGGGCTCCGAACCCCCGGGCCGCTCGTGCCCGGAGCTGCTTTCTGGCCGCGGGCTCGCATTCCCTTCGCCGCCGCCCTCCCCCCGCCCCTCACGCGTAAGCCAAGGCCCGCCTCCCGCCGTGGGGCGACCACGGGTGCGCAAGGCGAGCCGCCTGGACGCGGCAGAAACTCCCTTCGGCGGGAAGCCGAGGTGCAATTCGGCCTCGGTCCTAGGCGCCCGCGCCTGCCGACAGCGCCTGCCTCCCTCGCTCTGTCTCGCCTCCCGCAGCGCATAAAAGGGGCTCCGCCCCACCCCCGTTGGCCCTTCGAGCGAGGAGCGCCTGCTGGTTGGAAATCACAGAGCCTAGTAGTGGGGAAACAGACGCTTTCTCTCTCTCCAATATAACTTTAGATGTGGTGTACGTTAGCTTTGAGGCAGCGCATGAAAAGTTTGGGAGGAAGTGGACGGTCAGGGAGGGAAGGGTCCTAAATCGGGGTGCCCAAGCTTCTTGGGCCGTGGGCCAGTTACGGGGTGCAGTGGGCCGGTCATGAGGTTCCGCCCAACCAGAAGCGGAACTAAAATGTGCCTTACAATCTGTTTTGCAACAGGATGCGATAGATTTCTTAGGCTGCCATTTTCTCTGCTTAAAAAGGGGATGAATTGGTGCTGGAGCCAGAATTGGGCCTGTGGGCCGTAGTTTGGGCTCCTCTGTCCTAAATTATAGGCTCTGCTGAGTTGCTCAGAAGATCCCATCTGTTCAGCAAAGGCAGGCAGGATGGAGACATATGGGAATGACGGAGTGGTTTGGAATAGGAAAAGGAGTAAGACAAGGCTGCATTTTATCACCCTGCTTATTCAACTTATATGCAGAGCATATAATGCGCAATGCAGGGTTGGACGAATCACAAGTTGGGATCAAAATTGCTGGGAGAAACATCAATAACTTGAGATATGCAGATGATACTATCTTAATGGCATAAAGTGAGGGAAGACCTAAAGAAGCTCCTGATTAGGTTGAAAGAAGACTCAATATCAAGAAAACCAAGATAATGGCAACAGGCCCTATCAGTCCCCGGGAAATAGGTGGGGAAGAAGTAGAAGCAGTGACAGATTTTACTTTCTTAGGATCCAAGATCACTGCAGATGGTGAGTGCAGCCATGAAATAAAAAGGCGACTGATGCTTGGGAGACAAGCTATGAGAAATCTGGCAAACAAAAATTCGCTAAGTCAAAGCAATGGTATTCCCTGTGGCAATGTATGGTTCTGAGAGCTGGACCATTAGGAAAGCTGAGCCCAGAAGAATAGATGCCTTTGAAATGTGGTGTTGGAGGAGAGTTTTGAGTCCCCTGGACAGCGAGGAGAACAAATATGTCGATTCTAGAAGAAATCAACCCTGACTGCTCCTTAGAAGGTCAAATAGTAAAGATGAAGCTAAAGTACTTTGGACATCAAATGAGAAGATTCACTTGAGAAAGCCTTGATGCTGAGAAAGGTAGAGGCCAAAAGAAGAAGGGGGCGGCTAAAAATGAGATGGCTAGATGGTATTGTAGATGCAATAGGCACAAAGCTGGGCAAGCTGAGGAGGATGGTGGAAGACAGAAATGCCTGGCAGGCAATGGTCCATAGGGTCGCAAAGGGTCAGAATCGACTGTGCGACTGAACAACAAAAACAAAACAAAAGAACAAAAAACACCTCGTGGCACATTAAACATTCCCTGCTGTTTTTTAATGTGAGCTTTTGTGGCTCAAGTCCACTGCATCAGACCTAAGAGTGAGACTTCATAGCATCAATTTTACACACATCAGGTTCAGAGGCACACAAAGGTTGGCTAACTTAACAGATAAGTACAGTTGTACCTCACTTAAAGAGCATAATGTGTTCCACAGGATTGCTCTTTAAGCGAGTTTGCTCTTTAAGCAAAACACCATTGTAAGTGACCAATTATGGGGGGGATTGGGAACCCCGATTTATTTGTTAAGCGAGTTTTTGGTTGGTTTTATTTGTTAAGCAAAACGAACATTCAGAGAAAATTCTGCTCTTTAAGCGAGTTACTCTTTAAGCGAAGCGCTCTTTATGCGAGGTTTGACTGTATACAAATCAATGTGGCTTTTTACAACTGGTAATAAAAGAAGATCCCTGTTTGGGGTTCAGGTTTGTTACTGCTAATGGTTACTAGATGGATGCAAAACAAAAATTGTGGCATTTCACATATGGTAATGAGTTAATTGAGGATGATGTGAGTGACCTAACCCAGGCCAGTTACCCACCCTGTTCTGTGAAGTGGCCTGAGAATCACTGACCATCCTTCTGAATTTTGTTCTGTAAAGGTAATATGAGTAACTTTACAGTATATAACAGTGATGGTGAACCTTTTAGAGTCCGTATGCCCAAAATGCAACCCCAAACCCACTTATTTATCATAAAATGCCAACACAGCAACAGGGAAGTGAGGAAATGTTCCCATTGGGCTGCTGAGCAGAGGGGCAGGATGAACTGGTGGTGGAGCGCTCCCATTGGGTTGCTGGGCAGAAGGGCGGGACAAACTGCTGGGGTGACTGCATTGGTGCCCACAGAGAGGGCTCTGAGTGTCACCTCTGCAACGCATGTCATAGGTTCCCCACCACTGGTATATAACAACCTGTTGGTTGTGGCATTTTAAATTTTATAATGTCCCAGAAACCCTTGACTAATAGTCAAACTACTGAAATGAATATACAGCACTGTATAGCATATGTGCATATTTAATCTCTGCTGTCTCTCTCTGGATCCTTGTCTTGTAATTTTTCTGTTCCAGAATGGCACCTTTCAAGTCTTGTGCCTAGTGTCTAGGTAGATTGAAAAGATTTGAAACAGGTTTCTGTGTATTACGTATTGCCATTCCTGATGTCTGAGTTATGTCCATTAACTCTTTTGCACAGATTTTCCTGTTTGTCCTATGTAGAGTACAGAAGGTCATTGTTAGCAAGAGATGGCATAGATTGCATTAGCAGAAGAACAAGTAACAGTTCTCTTTACCTGCCCAACATTATTACCATCTGTCAGACACCGGCATGTCCCTATAAGGGCCCCTCCCTTTCAGTTCCTGAGACCACGCTAATTACTGGAACTTTAACCCTTACCTTAAACACTTGGGAGAGCCGGGCTGTGTAAAAAAGAACTCTTACTATGCTCAGGCAATAGAGCAGAACAAGGGAGGTCTTGGTAGCGTAGCTGTGTGTGCGCGCCAAAAAAAGAAAACAATCTTCAGAGGAAAACAGCTGCTTTATTCATCAGGTTCTTATAGTATAGTCCATGAAAAAAACGTAGTTATAAAAGGTCAATAACAGATATCAGTCCAGGTAACAGTTCACAGGTTAAGTGATCATGATGAAAGTAAGAGAATAGTCCCACACCATAGCCAGGGTCTTAAGCCATTGAGATCCAAACACGAACTAACTAACTTCTCTGCAAAATGGAGATTCTGCAGTCAGGTGGGTTACCCTTGGCCAATCAGGGAACAGAGAACTATGTTCTCAAAACAATGATTGCTTACACACATGTACAGTTAGTGTAGTCAAAACATGCTAACTTGAGATATAGCATAGGAACACTGGCTGAAAACAAACCGTCTCGTGACACGTAGTCTTGTGAGACAGAGAGAACAAAGGATTTTTGAGGCCTAGCTAAAACTACAACCTCAAGCCTTGAGAACATTAGGAAAAAGATGTCGTTTCCTGACACCATCTGGCTATTCTATTGGTGTTTGTTCCATCAGGGATGAGTTTTTAATCTGAGAACAGTTTTTGAGGTCTCTAGCAGTGATGGGATGCAACAGGTTCGCACCAGTTCGCCAGAACCAATAGTTACTTTTCCCAGTGTCCCGGAGAACCGGTAGCAGCTTATGGGGGGAACCACCTTCAGGGCTTACCTTTTCACTGGTTCCCCCACTGCGCATGTGCACCAAGCACTTGGTGTGCATGCATGCCTACAGTGCTTGGCGCGTATGCACGGCCTCCTTGCTGTCCTCCCAAGCGGGGAGGAGGAAGAGAAGCTGGTAGCCTGAAGCTCCCTATAGCCTGCTCCCCAGGGTAAGTGACTCACCTTTGGATGTGGTGTGTCTGTGTGTATTTTAATGTGTATTTAATACCTTTACCTATATTGACGTACTACCACAGTTCTTAAAAAGGCCTGGTGGCCTGGGTTGGGGTGCATATGTGTGTGTGTGCTTATTTTTATTTTATTTTATTTTATTTTATTTGGCTTCGCCTATGATGTCATGACATCAGCTCCGCCCACACTGTGATGATGTCACGGTGGGGTAGTCAAAATTTTGACAACCCACCACTGGTGTCTAGGTATCTAAAATGCTTTATAGCCTTTGCTTTTTATGGCCTCTCACTAGCCACGCAGTAAGGGAGAGTTCTCGGTGCTCTTTGATGCACCGTTGGGCCCACTGGGACTTCAACTTCCAAGCAGGGGTGTATGAGATTGGAGTCTAACTCTCCGTACTTATTTTAAGTGCCTATAATGGGGGAAGTGAGAGTATGAGGTGATGGATGAGAGAAGGGTCAGACACAAAGAAATTGTGTTTTTCAGCCTAGACTCAAGTGCAATGTTCTATCAAGCAAAAATTGGAAAAGATTATTTTCAAAACTTGGAACTTTTCAAACTCCTCACATTTGGCTGGGGGAATATTTTGAAGCTCTGCGCTAAAGGTCATTTTAAATTTATGGAGGAAATATCTTTGCTGCTCTCTTCCCTCTCTTAACATGGTTGAAGGGCAACACTTGGATAAAGCTGTAAATGGACCCCATTTGACCAAAACTAGACCAAGGAAGCTAATTTGGACTCCAAGACTAGACCAGAGCCCTCCACCCACCCACCCCCAATGCCACATAAAAAGACCAGGGTTTCTCTATTCCAACATTCTGTCCATATAGTGCAATGGTGCCCAAACTTTTTTTTTCGCGGGCCAGTCCTGCCCCCAACATGCAGCTGCAGGGGGCAAAGGTTAGCTGCTCCCGCTGGTCCAAGCAGCCTCCACCTGGTCCCAGTGCTTCAGAAGCCTTTAGCAATGTGGATCACTGCATTGAAAAAAATTTCTGAGCCTTCTCCGTTTCAGAATCCGCAGCGCTGGAAGGATAAACCTGGTGCGCCATGCTGATGTCAGCCTTGGCACGACAGAGAAGGTCTTCAAGGAGGCTCTTTCTGTGTACCCCAAAAAAACACCTTATACAGTTGTACCTAGCTTAAATAGCATAATGTGTTCCACAGGATTGCTCTTTAAGTGAGTTTGCTCTTTAAGCGAAACACCATTGTAAGTGACCAATTGTGACTTCTGGTGAGGGAGACTGTGAACCCTGATTTATTTCTTAAGTGAGTTTTTGATTGGTTTTATTTGTTAAGCAAAGTGACCATTCAGAGAAAATTCTGCTCTTTAAGCAAGTTACTCTCTAAGCGAGACGCTCTTTATGAGAGGTTTTACTGTATTAATTGTGGACTACTTTCTGCCTCCACTGAAAATTTACTCCCATTGCAAGAAGCTGAATTGATCATAAACTAATTACAAATACATTTCTGATTAATGAAACAGAAATATTTTTAAATGTAACTTTCAAAACTAGATGCCATTTTAAATTGTGTATTTTTATATGTAAGAGGGAATGCTATATTTAAAATAGTATATGTTGTGACACAAATAGAAAAGCAAAAAAAAATTGTTGTTACCTTTCCAAAAATATAAATTTTCTTGGACAGGTCCATGTCCAAAATTCTTTTCCATGGCACATTCAATAAAATATTTCCATATTTTCCAAAATTTATTAGACTTGATCAAACCTTTTTTGGTATTAATCTCCCATGTAAATTTATCATTTAGTGCAATGTGACATGTTCCACACCTCATTGTACCATTCTTCAATCTTAAGATTAGGAACAATTGTCCATTGTTTAGCTATCATTAACCTTACAAGAGTTAAAAAGGTCATCAATAAATCCTCTCCCCCCCCCCGATACTTCAAACATACAGTATCCATTTCCATTAGCAAAGCTATCTGTGGGTTTAACTTCATTTTTGAATGAGAGCTTTCTATAGCACTGTTTCAGTTTGAGATATCTGGCGATATTTAGTGTTCCGCCTGCTAACTGGCACAAACAACAGATGTTCTCTGTGGGTCACAAAAGGTATTTTTCATTGCCCCAAGCCATGTTGTATGTCCTGTAGCTGTAGCCAAGTGATTTATTTTCTGGAAGTCAATATGGCATTCACCAAATAAGTACAAAGATTCATCCATTCCAATTAAATATTAGTATTTTATATTTTACATAAAGTAAGATTCACTTAGTTTACTCCATGCTGAGTGCACACAGGACTTCAAACCACATTAGGTCTACCTTATTCTGCACTACTTTATTATGATTAATGTTTATATGTTTATGTTGTAAGAATACATGTGAAAAAGATAAAACTTTCTGTTCAGCAATATGTTAGAAGTTACAAATGATAATTACCAATTTTTAAAAATAAAATATTGCAGTTTTAAAGTGCATGTGCTTGTTTCTTTTCTTTCTTTAGTTTTAATGGAGAACTTGTGCACACTTAATTGTCTCCACCCAGCATGTGATACGCATTCCAGGAAATCTGATAATGCATGACTGTCTAAGGCACACATTGCTGCTTTATCTAGCTGTATCGGTAGTCTCTTTGAGTTATGACAGCATCAGCCTCTGTGCACTTCCATCCTTAGCATAATGCATTTTGAATATTTAATTATTACCAACAGCAGGAAAGTTAAATTGCTCCATAAAAACTAAACCAGAGGTTTAAAGTCATGGCTCTTGTGTAATGGAGGGAATTTAAAAATTGCTACAATGGCAAAGGATTGTGCTTACAGTTTGTAGTGGCCACTCTGACTGCCCTGTTTCTGAGTGTTCCTATCTCCCAGCCATAGCAGAAGCCCTGTTTTTGGATATAAGTCAATGGAAGATCTGCTGAGTGACCAGCATTCCTTTATCTACAGAGATAAAAGAGAAACAATCGACTAAATATCTCCGAAACTGAAATCAAATACTGCCAACACACTTCAGACTGGTGTCTTCCTCCATTTTGGAAACTTTAATTTAATTACAGATCCTGAAGGCTCAACATCTAGTCAGGGTGATTTGGAGATTTTTCTGTTTTCTCCATCCCCAAGCTCTACAATGCACAATCTTATGAAGAATCCTGCATGACTTTAAATCTTTCCTGCATGGTTGACTCAGCCTTCCAAGGCCAGTAAAATGAGTACCCCATGTGTTGGGAGCAAAATGCTAATTACATGCGAACTGCCAAGAGAGTGCTCTTAAGAGCTATCTGGTAGCATATAAGTGTAATTGCTATTGCTATTCACATCTAAACATTATACTATTTGCATAACTGCACAACAGAATTTCAACCCAAAATGCCATTTTGACAGTGAGAAAATTAGGAGAGCTCCTGTAAAAGTAATAGCGTTTTACAGGATCAAAGAGACAGATATTAGGTTTAGTTGCAGGACTTGATGTGGGCTATGCTCCACAAATTTGTTCACTCTTATCCTAGGTCTCAGGGTGACTCCACCATGTAAATTCCCTTTTTCCGGGATCCTTTCAGACAGCTGAGCGGGCCAGACTGGTGGTTCCCCCAACCATAAATGCTGCCATAAAACGTGTCCATGGCTGTCGTAAACGTGTTTACGAAGGCCACAGACTTATTTATGGCTGTAGTAAGCATGTTTACAATAGCTGTAAATGAGTCCATGGCCAATTCCGGTGGTGGGGCGGTGGCTGGAGCAAGGTTGGGGGTCAGATTATTTGGCACTGTGGGCTGGATCTGGCCCATGGGGCGTAGGTTGCGAACCCCTGAACTAAGGTCAGGAAAAAAAGAGATCCCTGCCATTAAGGATTTAGTGAATTGCAAGAAAGCTTGGAGTTGCATCTTGCTAGCTCCTCAAGAACAATTCCCAACAGTTCTGTTTCTCAAAATTAGTTATTCACTTGCTATTGTGGTCATGCAAAAGCTATACATCCAGTTCCTTGCTCTACTGCCATCCTTTATGAAACCAGTTGAATTCCTTAACTCCACCCAAGCCTACAATTTCTGGAAATGAATCTAGAAGAAAGTTATTTCTCTGAAACACAGCTTAAGTTGGCCAGTGATATTAATGATTCCAAGGGAATTACATGAACCCATAGATCAGTTCTCATCCTTTTTAAGCCCAGGGCCGGGTCATGCTCCCTCAGATAGCTTTGGAGCCAAATGGCCATTTTGCCCTTTCTCCACCACATGATATTTCCTGGTGTGGTGGAGGTGGTGGTGGGTCACATGAAATGGCTTCATGGGCCACATCCAGCCCACAAGCCACTGGTTGAGAATCCCTGCCATAGATTAATCCCTGCCATAGATGATCAGAGCAGCCCTAAAGGAATGGCCTTACTTGACATGGAAGGACATACACAAAAAGAGGTAGAATACAATGGAACATCCACAGAGAATTCACACACCCTGTCCTAGTTGTTTCTCCTCAACCAGACAGAACCTCTGTAATCAATTTTCAGGGCTGTTCCTCATAATTACTGGGTACACAGATAGAGCCTCCTCAAAGATTGGGGTATTTTTCAACCACAGTCGGGCATACACTGGTAACGGTAACTTTGTGTTGCCAGCTAATCTTTCTCACAGTAGGTCAGGCAAAAGGAACTGCAGAATGAACTCACCTAAAGGTGTTTTTATTTTGTAAGGTTCACGTCTGTCCTATACATGGAATAAAAATAATTGGGATTATAAGGAAGCTGCCTTGTAGGCGGTCAGACCCTCGGTCCATACCACAGTGGGGCCCACACCCCATAGAGGAACTTCAATTTCCAGAAGCCTAAGTCAGTACATTGGCTGATCAGTGCTTTGGGGAGTTGACTTAGGCTCCTGGGAATTGAAGTCTATGTCTATTTGTTTTAATGTTGTAAACTGCCCAGAGTGAGAATTTCCTTCCCAGATGGGGAGCATATAAAAGTACAAAATGACAAACAAACAAATAAATAAATCACATTGTCTAATCTTGCTTTTGATTTGTGTGTGAACATCTGTTTCATTCCTTTAGGGCAGCTGTTGGGAGTGCCCAAATGACTCTACTGAGATGGAAAATGATATGGGGGTTTATTGCGCTCCTTTTGCCTGCCTTCTGATTACTCTGCTAAGGTCTACAAACAGCAACGCAATGTGTAAAACCTTTGTTTATAAAAATCCTAGTTTAGCATTGTAGCTCATCTAAATGGTTACAGCACTAGTTCACCTACTTCACATATCTTATTATTTCAGCCCCTTTTCACTTACACAATGTTAAAAATATAAGGAGTGCATTTGGCTGCTGGTAAAATGGGCAGGAAAAAGGTGTCTGGGTAATGGCACAAAAACATGAATGGAGGACTGTGACATGTCACAGCTTTTCAAGATAATGAAACATGTCATTGTGGTCACTGGCTGCAATTTAAACGCCATCATGCTTTATAGAAAAATCCACATCAGCCCAAGATAAACTATGTGGTCATATACCAAAGACGCAGCTCATTGAAGGAAGGGGTATTTTGGTATCACCTCTCCTTTTGATTAGCTGTATTCTTGAAATGTAGATTGTAAGCAACCAACACATAATTCAGGTATGGATGATGTAAAACTTCTGGAGGGTTTTTTAAAAGAGCAAATGGGACCAATTAATCATCCTCGCAAGGCTTATCAGGGAATGAAGAAAGCTCCAACACAAGAAGATTATCATGATATTATAAGGCGAACTGATGACTGGCCGGTGCTTCAGACATGAGAGAGATGATGATGATGATGATGATGATGATGATAGAGTTGTGAAGCCAGTAGTCTTAACCTCATAAATGCTATGTTTAAGAACAGCCAGGAAGGCAGATGAAGGAACATCAATGCCTCCTCAATCTGTGCTGTGCTCTCTCCACTTCTTCAACAGGCCAACTAACACCAATTGCCCTGTGAGAAGGATCCTAATTAATTGACATGGTTGTTTGTTATTTTGTGTTTGTAAATGCAAAGTAATGTCTCTGTTGCGCTTTTTTCCTTCTCCTTTCCAATGTTTTTTCCCTCTCCTTCTGTGACCTCACTTTAAGATTGCAATTCTTGAGGACACAGATTGTTACATTATAAGAGCTTTTAAGAAAAAAAGTTACAAGTACAGTACTGTAATGTATATATCTGCTACAAGTTACCTTTTTTTGTATTGAAGATGCATTCCAAAAGTAACTTTAACAATTGAGAATTGTGTCATTTTTGGAGACTGTTGTATAGAATGATGATCTCTAGATAACATTTTAGTTAATTTAAAATGATATTTTAAGGCAGTATCAGGGCCGTATTTTAAATGTATTTTATTTTGTTTCACATCCCCCCCCCCCCATGTTTCTTGTCTCCCAAAGATTCATAAAAGTAATATAAAGTACAGTACCAAACAATACAATCGGGTACTGCTAGAAACTTTGTAATGAGTAATTGCAACAATTTGTCTTAAAAACCTAAAGAATAACAATGAAAAGTAATTTTCCAAGCTGTACACGTAGTTGATCTAATAAACTGATCTGGGAAGCTTTTTTTTTTTTTTTTTGTTATTGTTGTTGACCAGAGAGCTGGGCAAACAGTATAATGAAAAGTAAATACCAATTTCCCTTATTTTCTCTGACTTCTCTTCTAATGCCATAAGCGGCATTGAAGCTGTTCTGTTTCTCTTTTTCTGTATAATACTTTCTCAGTTCAAAATTGTGACTCCAAATCATACAATATAATAATAGGTGTATGCGTACAGCAAATGAGATAAACCAGCAATGGCCAACCTTGGTCCTGTAGGTGTTTTTGAACTTCAATTCCCAGAAGACCTGATCAGCAGGTGTGTTGACTTGGTCTTCTGGGAGTTGGAGTGCCAAGTGTCATAAATTTGAATGATTTAATTATGTAAATAAGCTCTTACAAGTGTGTTAGTGTGATTTAGTTAATCATTCCATTTAGGTTTTGTAGCGATGAACCTGCATTCACTTGCATTGTACAGTACAGTACACAGTACTTACAAGCCTCCATAGAAAAGCATTACATCACCTAGAGCAGAGCCTCTAGTGGCACCTTTAATTATTAAAAAGGAAATTTACCCAGCAGGACACACGCAAGTTCATACACTTTAACTCCAGGTGTCATCCACCCAAAGAGTAGAGGAAGGGCGACCTTGAATAGATAAAGATTGGTCCTAGAATGTGGGGAGAAGGGTGTCCTTGAATGTGGGGGAAGGGTAACCCCAAGTAGATACAGATCTAACCTTTAGATACCTGACATTCTAAATGCGAGTAACATTTTAAGGTATAAAAAGTGAGCCCCAAGCAGCACAAATAGTGGGAGTTCAAGAGAGATACACAGACGGACAGACACACACCCAAAATGTAGAAGTTGAATTTCTGAGAAGAAGTGCAGCAGAGAGATGAAACTCTGAGGCAGATACGGCCTCCAAGGCCATCTCCTTAGCAATTATCAAGCTAAGTGGGAGACGAACTGCCAGACTTAGAATATTTTCTCACTTCGACACTTAGAAGATTTTCCAGCTTCTAATTAGATAGGCAACACTTAGAAAATATGATGTTTTTATTTTCTAGATTTAAAGTATTAGGAGACATTGGGTGCCTAGGAATAAATTAGCTAGAGAGAGCAACTTATGTGTTTCATAGCTAGGATTGAAACCTAGAAAAGGGATGTTTTATTTTGGACCTTCAGAACTTGATCCTCAATCTAGCTATAGCTATACTTTCCTTAGTGAAGGAGCAATTTACTTTATGGACATTGATTTTCTTTTTATCGAATAAACTTTGTGACTACACCAGTCTCTTTTCCAAAGATTTTGGAAGTGTCATGTCCAGTTTGGAATGATCCTGAAATATGGGATTTTGGCACAATTTTATTTCCCGCTTACCAATATTATTTTACATCCTATCACAAATCTTCCACAGTTTGTCTTTTGAAGCTGATGAGAGGAGGGGAGACAGTAAAGCCAACTCAGGTGTAATGCACAAAGTTTTTGGGAGCTGTGGAAGTCACAAAAAGCCCTTAGCCTGAGGAAAAGAATATTGGCGGGGGTTTGGGAACTGTCCCAAATGTCCCCACTAGCCCCCCTTAATCGTGAGACCAAGGATGGCCATCACTGAGATAAACCATTCAAAATAATAATGAACTTTCCATTTTAAAAACACTTGTTTAGAAAACAAATACCATCTTCTGATGAATAAAATGTAGCAAATGCTTCACTGATCTACTTGAATTAAATCAGAAAGACTACTAAAATAATTATTTGGTATATAGATTAACATATAATTCTTGCAATACAATCCTATCGGAATGTAAGTAAACTTCATATAAGGACTTGTCTACATGGCTATTTTGGAGCAGGCGGAATGGGCCAAAGAGGTTTACTAAGAGGTCTGTAATGTCATTTGATGTTAACCTTGCATCCAAATGGCATATGGACCTCTATTGGCCCTATTTGGCCTGTCCT
Source organism: Furcifer pardalis (assembly GCA_030440675.1). NCBI lineage: Eukaryota > Metazoa > Chordata > Lepidosauria > Squamata > Chamaeleonidae > Furcifer > Furcifer pardalis. Next base: position 130,314,653 of record CP126893.1, on the reverse strand, counting down.
CAATTTGCGAATATTGTTAGATAGCTTAAGAGACCCATTTCAGGTCTCTGGCAAGTTAAACACCAGTTTGGCAAGGTTATCCTGCTATGGTAATAGAATACAGTAATACCTCGGATAACGCTAAGACTTGGTTCCACAAGTCTTGGTGTTATCTGATTTTTAGTGTTATCCGATGCATGTTAAAATCCTATGGGATGTATCGGATAACGTTAAAGCTCCATAGAGATACATTGTAACCGCACAGGCTTTAGCGGTTGTTATCCGATACATCCCATAGGACCTTAACATTATTCGATCCAATTCTCCTCCCCAGATTACTTAACGTTATGCGATTTTAGCGTTATCCGAGGTAAACGTTATCCGAGGTATTGTAGACCCTACTGCCAGCAACTCAATGCCAATCATCAGGCGGTGGTTAACTAACATGACAGCCCTGAGGACTAACTGCCTTGGGTGCTGAAGTCAACAGGGAAGGGTGATGGTCCCCAAGTGGATTAAATCCCACTTGAATCCATTTTGATGGAGGGTAGCAGCTTCATCAATACTGGCCTGGGGCTGAGGAGGACTTTCCGTGTCAAAAGGGCTCAGGACCAGAAAGTGACTCACAGAACTGGATCAATGGTACGGATGTTATGCTGCAACATGGAAGGCAAATGAAGGGCCACTGCATTATATTGTTCCCAGGACAATCTTCATGGCTGATCACCATGATGATAGTCAATATTCGGAATCAGATACAGCACTTGAAGAAGAAGGCAACTTAAACACTTCCTCAGCTCCATGGAAGGACAATCAAATGAAGTCTTTGATGAAGTAAATCAGTTTGCCCAGAAGAAAAAAAGCAAAGATAAATCCCCCTCTTTAGGCCCCCTTCTATGATCTCTCACTTTTGAAATCAATTTTCCACTGGCTTTACTTTTTTAAAAAGTGATCCAGTACATTTATGCTGCTCTAATTTACTCTTTAAAAAGTTACTCTGTGTAAGCAAATGAAGGCCTATTTATTTAAGCAAGGTTTTCATATATAACTGGCAGCTCAGGAGATGCTCTTAATGGCTTCACTCCTGTTGCTTGGTGTAGCAAGTCATATTACAATAGGCCCATTGGTTTGGTGAGTCTGCTCCTCATAAATTCCATTGATTCATATGAGGCTACTCTAACTGCAACATATTATTCTATGAATCAGCCTATGAATCGGTGATCTTATTTAGATACAGTATATTAACATCTCAAGCAGAAGATCATTTGACTGCTTATCATGCAGACGATTTTCAAGTATAGTGACATAGGAGGGGAGAAAAGCATTTAGCTATAAATATAAATACTTCACAGCTGCAAGGTATAAGGAAGCCAGTGGTAACTATAGCAACTCCAGTAAGGCTAATCCAGATTACTTCCAGGGCAGTAGTTTTGCTTATGCTCAAGAAGCAGAGGTAATGTTAGCTTCAAGCTAATCTTAAATGAAAGAGCACTGTTTGACTTGCAATGATGATATATCACTTCATACTCTATTTATCTGTTATATTTACATCCCAGTCTTTCTTCCAAGAGATTCAAAGTGACATACATGGTCCTCATAGTCCCTTTTTTTAATCCACACGAAATCTCTGTATCATAGATTAGATCAGAGTTTCCTAACCTTTGGTTTTTTGACTTCAATTCCCAGAAGCCTAAGTCAATTCCCCAGAGCACTGATCAGCCAATGTGCTGATTTAGGCTTGTGGGAATTGAACTCCCCCCCCCCCCAATTGGGAATCGCTGGGTTAGATGGGAAGCACAAGGTCACCCAGTGAACTGTGTGGCTGAGTGGAAATTGGAACCTGCTGTTGCTGTTATCTCCAGTCAAGGATCAGTGAGAGCTAGAAGGATTCCCCCTGCATGCTGCAACCCTCTCAATCAGAGTAGACAATGTCACAATTTGGTGGCAGACGCCTACATTTGTAAATTTACTCCCCTGAAAAGCAGAGGTAGCAAGAGGTCTGTATGTTTGTGGGATTATTCCTATGACAGTCAATTAACATCCTAGGCATCAAATAATGTGTCAGCCAGCTTGTGCTATAAAGAGTAGGCATCAGTAATTTATTCCAATCAACATTTGAAAAAAATGTTTATACAAAGACCTAGCTCAGAATCTTCCCATTTCTAAGAGTTCAGGAGAAAAGAACTAAACAATTATGTCCCCTCCTTCCTTTCCCCTTGCATACATACTCAGAATTATTCTAGCTTCCAATCTCAAACTTTGTAATCAAGGCACAGCCATCCTTAATTTAAGAAACCATTTAATGTGTTTTGTAGAGCACTTCTGTAATTAAAAAGGTTTCCTTCTGAAAGGCATCTGCTTAAAAGGCTACCCCATTTGGAGAACAGACCACAGCTTGGGGTGTTTGCACATCATGGTTACAGTCTGTTTCATCTTCTAAATCTCTCAGCTCTTCTACCTCTAAGTTCTTCCCCTCTCCCCTCTCATATTCTGAAGCTAAATCTTTTTCATTTGAAATCTGTTCCATGTACATACTCATAAATATGCACCTGATGGGGGGCGGAGTCAAGATGGCGTAGGGGAAACATCGTCTCTCGCTCGCTCTGCCATACCAATGTGGAATTAATGGGAATATAAATACAAAATAGAAATAAAATATACCTGGTGGTCCTGCTTCGAAGTGTTGAAGGGGACAGAGTCGGTGAGATATCCGGAGAGCTGTCGGTTGTGAGCGGGGCACGGAAGATCGAGCTCCCGGTGGCGGAAGGGGGGGGTCGGAAGACTCAAACCCCGCCGCTGTCCGGTGGAGCTGTGGATACAGTTTTCTTTTTGTGCCGGAGCTTGTTTTTTTTTGTGACGGAGGTTGGCGGCTGAGTTCCCGGAGGTTCTTGGAGGTCTCTTGTACAAAGAGGAACGGAAGGACGACGTGGACGGTGGAGTGGAGGCAGGTCGTGGTGAGCTGGGGATCGGAGGCGCGTGTTCCGGGCAGCGGGTGGAGGTGTGTGTGTCCCGCTGCCTGTTGAGCCCCGCCGGGATCGCTGGAGCAGCGGGTGGAAGTGTGTGTGTCCCGCTGCCTGTTGAGCCGCGCCGGGATCGCTGGAGCGGAAGAAAGGCAGGGGAAGAGGAGTGAAGCGCGAACTGAGGGGGCAATACTGAGAAAGCAGCCTGAGAGAAATCGCATATAGAGCTCTATATACTACGGGATTTTATGTGACAGTAAGAATATATATATTTAAAACACAGTTGAAGCGGGACTAAAGTGCTCTTACTGGGAACATCGTTGTAGTGTTTAAGCTACGGATTTTTTTTTTTTGGAGAAGTAATGGCGGACAGTTGAGCAGCTGAAAGGGGCGGTGACGAAGCGATTTCTTTGTATTACAAGCCATGCCCAGAAAATACTGCGGTGGGAAAAGTGCCTTTTAAACTTTGTCAGCAGATTCGTTTCTAGGTTGTCTCCCTGTTTGTTCTTTCGGCTCTGAGAGATAGTGCAGGCCGTCAAGAAAAGACCTTGGAACTTTGATAAGAACAGTAATATTTTGACTCGGGGGCTAGACGCCTACTCCTTAATTAACAATAATATACAAGACTTTATATATAAGTGCCTTTGAATTAGACAGTCTGTATTTATGTGATTGACTAAAATCTGATTATTGCTTAGTCCATTCAGTAATATATTTATAACCTTATATATATGTGTTTTCTGGTTAGAATTGACTGAGATTAAGTGCCCGACTAGATTTGGTTTTGGAGATCTCTTCTTTTTCCTTTCTCTCCCTTTAGTGTAAATTTAGACTGCTATAGCTTGAATTAAGACACTGGGGTGTTTGTTGGGAAGGGGGGGAAGGAAATGGAGGAGGTTGTGAAACCAAAAGGTCGGAAAGGGAAAAGGGGCAAAGAGCAAGAAGTGGGTAAAGAGCAAGAAGAGGAAGAGCGGCACACTCCATCACCGAATATGGAGCCTACAACGGCAGCAACGGATTCCACAGCAACAGAGCAAGGGGGCTCCCTCGACCTGGCCCAAAGGATGGACAATATGACGACAATTCTTCAACAGTTGGCCAAGAACATGGCTGATACTCAGGCAAAAATGACAGATACTCAGGTGACAATGCAAAAGTTGGATGCAAATCAAACTAAATTGAATAAAACAGTAGAGGCCAACAGTGAAGAAATGAAAAGGGATAGGGAATTGGCCAGGCTACAATATGAAAGCTTGGCCAAAGCCCTTACAGATGTGAAGAAAGATGTGGTAGTAAATACACAAAGGATTGATGAGATTACAAATGCAATGCAGAAGGAGGTTAAAAATGCTATAATATCTGTAAATGAGCTTTATATCCAAGAGCATGTAATGGAAAACAAGATGGCTGTGCAAGAGAGGAAAATGATGATGATGGAGGAGGGGTGGAGAAAATTTAACATTGTGATCCGTCACATGCCTGAGAGGACGCCAGACAAGCTGAAAGAGAGAGTTTTGGAATGGCTGAACTCACTAAAAACGGGTAAAGATTTTGGATCAGACGACATTGGTGCTGTGTATAGGGTGGGGGGAAGGAAGGACAGGAAGACATCCAGAAACGTTCTAGTTAAATTTGCAAATTGGGCGGATAAATTGAAAGTAATGTCTTTTATTAGGCAAGCTGGGTCTGGCGCCCTAAAAATAGAAGGGCTGGATGTGGAGGTCTACAACGATATTGCGCCCGAGGAGAGGAGGTGGAAATACAAAATGAAACCTGTTACAAGATTGTTGGTAGCAAAGGGTGTTAAGTATGGTTGGCGATTTCCACAACAGCTGAGATTTTTTTATGACAAAAAATGGCATGTCCTTGATGTGAATACTGATGCATTGCTGTATTTAACACAAATTGGCCTGATTAAGGAAGCGGATGCGGATTGGATTCTTTTGAGAACAGAATTGTATAAGGTGGGTGTTATGGGATCGGTATTGGGCCGGGAGGAGGAGGGAGCAGTGGGAGGAGCAGTGGGAGGAGCGGACATTCCAGGGACAAGCGCGGAACAGGTGGGACGATAAAAGGTAAAATTTAATTATGGTCAGAGTCGGGGAGTTAATGGAGAAAGTATATGCCACCTCTCTCCGCCCCCCCCCTCCCCTCTTTGGAGAACAAAGGTGACATCGGAAAGAAAGATGTGGGGAGGGAAGAAGAAAGGGAAAGATTAGGTAAGTCTGTTTTTTATTATTTTTTATTTAGTGAAATTAGTTTTTTGATATTATTATATTTTGCTTTGTTTAATTTTTTCAGTAGTAGGGAAGTAGGAGGGTTTTTAGGGAGCACGTCCGGGGAAGGAAACGAACAACGGGAGGTGGAGTTAGACACAGATGGTTAAGTCACTGAAAATAATAATGTGAAATGTGAAGGGAACAGGGAACGCCCTGAAAAGAAGGAGATTGCAGATGTCGCTCAACAAAGATAGGGCTGATATAATTTTTTTGCAAGAAACTCATCAAAAATCCGCAGATGTTAATAATCTGGTGGTGAGGGGAATCGAAATATATGAAAAAGCATATGGGACATCCAAAGCTAGGGGAGTTGCAATCCTGATTTCGGAAAAATTGGGGTTTACGGTGAATAAAATTATTGCTGACCCAGAAGGAAGATATTTAATAATTAAAGGGAAAATTGAGGAAGAAGAGATAACGTTGGTTAATATCTATGCTCCAAATGACAAACAGCAAGAATTTTTAGATAAAGTGGGGAAAATTTTGAATAAGGAAGGGACTAAACACATGGTCTTATGTGGAGATTTTAATATGGTGTGTTCAGATATTGACAGTACAAGCGTAAAAAAAAGAGGTAAAAAGTACATATTAGAGGAATGGAGAAAGTTCATGGGCATGAAGGATGCTTGGAGAGAACTTAAAGCGCAGGAAAGAGAATATACTTATTATTCACACGTGCATGATATGTACTCACGGATAGATTATATTTTTGTAACAGAAGAATTAGTCAAAACAATTGAGGATATAAAGATCGGGACATTTAGGGAATCTGACCATGCAAAGGTAACAGCAAATATAAATCTTAAAGAGATAGAAAAAGGAGGGTATATTTGGAGATATGATGTGAAGTTATATCGAGAGGAATCAACGAGGAAACAAATCATGGAGAAATGGGAGGAAAGTTGGAAATATAATGAAAATAATGAGGTCAGTCGGGGAGGAGTTTGGGATACAATGAAGGCAATCTTTAGAGGGGAATCGATAAAATTGAATAGTATTAGAAATAGACAAACTCAAAATAGGAATCAGGAATCGGAACAACAATTAAAACACCTTCACCTGGAATATGCTAAAAAAAAGGAACAGAAAATATTTCAGAAGATTAAAAAAAATCAAGAAAGAGTTGGATGGGAAAGATATTGAAAAAGTAAAGAAAGATTTGATCTTTCTTAAGAGAGAATATTTTGAATATGGCAATAAAAATTCTAAATTATTGGCAAAAGCAGCAAGAGATAAAAAGAGTAAAGGGCAGGTAGGTGTATTGGTAGACAAGAATGGGAAAAGATGCAACAAAAAGAAAGAAAAAGCTTTGCTTATTGAAAATTTTTATAAAAATTTGTACTCAAAAGAGGTAAACCAAAGAAAAATGCGATTAATTTTCGAGCAGCAACAAAATAAAAAAATTACAGAGGAAGATAGGAATAAAATGGAGCAAGGAATATCTATGAAGGAAGTAGAAGATGTAATAAAAAAGTTGAAAAAGGAGAAAGCACCTGGGGAGGATGGTTTACCAGCTGAGTTTTATAAAGATTTTATGCCTTGGATTGCCCCGAGATTATATGAATTATATAATGGGATTTTAGAGGGAGATGCAACTCCAGATTCATGGAACAGGTCGATAATAGCTTTGATTCCCAAGCCTGGTAAAAATATAGAAAAAATTGAATCTTATAGACCAATTTCCCTGATCAATCAAGATGCAAAAATTTTTACAACGATTTTAGCAAACAGATTAAATGGTTTCATAGCCAATTATATTAAGGAGGATCAAGTGGGATTTGTTAAAAATAGACATATGGCGGACCTTATAAGAAGAGCAGTGGACATACTGGATTTAGCTGAAAAAAGAAAGGAAAAGATGGGATTCTTAGCATTAGATATTTTCAAAGCCTTTGACTCTTTACAATGGGTAACGATTCATGAGATGATAAGATTATATGGATTTGGAGAAAAATTTCAAGGGGTTATTGGAAAGTTATACAAACAAGGTTCGGCAAGAGTCAAATTCAATGAATCTTATACAAATGAGATTAGGTTAGAGGCGGGTACGAGGCAGGGCTGTCCATTGTCACCTTCGTTGTTTATATTGGCTATGGAAATGTTGGCAAACACAATTCGTCAAGATGAGGATATAATTGGAATGGAAGGCACCAAAGTAAGCCTCTATGCAGACGATACATTGATAACGGTGAAACATCCAACAAAAATTATAGCTAAAATAAATAAACATTTGAAAGACTTCGAGGAAGTAACGGGACTGAAAGTTAATTGGGACAAAACAGAAATGATTTTAGTTAATGGGAACAAAGAAGACGAGGAGTCAATAAAAAGGAACTATAATGTGCAGATTACACAGAAAATGAGGTATTTGGGAGTAATGCTATCACATAAAATTGGGGAACTCAAAGAGTTAAATTATGGAAGACAGAAGAAGGAAATAGAGAAGAAAATAGCACAATATAGTAAATTAAATTTGTCATGGTTTGGTAGCATAGCCATATGCAAAATGATGTTAGTTCCTAAATTGAATTTTTTGTTTGATGTTTTACCGTTAAGACATACTGACAAGGAGTTGAAAGGATACCAGAATATGATCAATAGGTATTGTAATGGAAATAGAGGAGCTAGAATAACCAAATCACTGTGGTATCTCTCACAAAAAAAGGGAGGACTAGGGATTCCCAACATTATTAAATATTATAGGGCCTTTCAAATAAGAAATGTGATAAAGATTTTAATTAGGCAAGAAACAATCTGGGAAAGAATTGAAAGGAAAGGTCTTACAAAGGAGGGTAAGGCGCAGTTTTTATGGGATGGAAAGGAAAAAGGAAAAAAGGAGATCCAGGTTCTGATGTTAAAGTCAACAGTGGAGACATGGAACAGAGTGAGGAAAGAGCTTACTTCAGGGATATCACCGATTTTAGAGGTGGAAGATTTTCAGGATTTTCCAATTAAAATTGACAAAAAGATCAGGGACATATTGGTAGAAAAGAAGGTAAAACTATTAAAAGATTGGGTTAATACTTGCAAAGATCAGGAAAAAAGGCATGAGCTGTACACGCAACTACAATTAGATTGGTTTAAGATCCTTCAGATAAATAATTGGAATAAGAAATTCCTAAGGGAAAATGGACTAAATAGAGATTGTACGGAATTTGAGATACTTTTGGCTAAAGTCAGGAATGAAGAAATGTGTATTAAAGGATTAGTTAGTAAAATCTACAAGATCCTGAATAATAGCCAAAGTATACAAGAGGTGTTAAGACAAAGCTGGGAACAGGAATTAGATATAAGAATACCAACAAAAAAATGGCAAAAGATGTGGGAAAGAAGGATAATGAGAACAATGTCGGTCAGAATTAAAGAGCATAATTATAAAATAGTATGGAGATGGTATAGGACCCCAGTCGGTCTGCACAGAATGTATAGTAATTTGAGTGATACATGTTGGAGATGCAAAAAAACGAAGGGAACATATGAGCATATGTGGTGTAGCTGTGAGGTATTAAAAAATTTTTGGGAAAGAATAGAAAAAGAAATAGAGAATATATTAAAAGTGCAGATCGGACTGGGGTCAGATACAATCTTGTTAACAGATATAGAAGATTATGATATGAATAAGAATAACAAAGAGTTATTGGCTATAATGCTGACCGTTGCAAGATTATGCATAGCCAAAAAGTGGAAATGTAATGAACAAATCAATATTCAAGATTGGTATATACAAATGTGGGATTTAGCGTTAAATGAAAAGCTTACTTGGGAAATAAATTGTAGGAAAGGAAAAATGCAAAGCAATAATTTCTGGAGGATCTGGGAACCTTTTATAAGTTATTCTTTGGAGGAAAAAAAGGGTATACCCCCTGTACAAGAACAGAATGACTTTTGGAAATTGTAAAGGTATAGAATTCCCTGGACAATGTATATAGCACGAGGGTGACGTTAATGGGCTAATAGAAAAGAAGGTGTAGAAGATTATGTTTAAAAAGGTGGTAAATGTAGTACGTAATATTGTTATGTATAAAATATTTTACATGATCTTCATAAGTTTATATATTTTTGTAACTGTCTTATGTATCTTTGTATTTTTGTACTTCTGTATTTTTGTATCTTTGTATTTTTTTTTTAATACCTAATAAAAAATTTAATTCAAAAAATAAATAAATAAATAAATATGCACCTGATGACTCTTTATTGTAGTTCAAAAAAAGGGAACATTCTTAAATTTTAGGATATATCTATAAGATTTTAGGGAGATGGCAGGTTCCCTAATAAACATTGTGGTCAGAAAGGGTTAAATTAAAGTTTAGTCCTCATTATAGTTTGGCCCCCAATGAACCATTTGAACTCAATGGTTTTCATTAAAGTTGATTATTTAGTCTTATTCATTCTAGTGGGCCTGCTCTAATTTGAAATAACCCAATATTCTGTAAAGTTGTGATTTTCTGCAATTGGGGGTGGAGGTGGTGTTTACCTCAGATTAATAAGGGAGACCTAGAATCCCAGAGGCAAGACAAAACCAGAAATCCTGTTTTTTTAACCCTTTAAAATCAGAGGTGGGAAATGTTAAAATATAGGTAAGAAATGGAATAAACAACGCAGATATTTTTAATGTCCATGTATGGTTTATTCAGGAATTTTGCTCAGTAAGGGTATTCATCCAGAACTGAGGTAACAACAACAACTCAGTCTGTTTATGAAGTTGGGAATACTGCATTAGGTTCTCATTTCCAGGAAAGAACATCCAAAATTAGTTTCAAGTCTCAATTTCAGTAGCTCCCTATAGAAGTCTTTAATAGATGGTACTATGAACTGATGTAGGTGGCAAGTGAAGTCTCAACAAAGTCCACGCGTTGTCAAGTAAACTATAATGTGCTGGTTTATTTGGATATACTGTACATAGCAGAGCTACTGCCTCTCATCCAAATTAGGACTACTTTATTTCAAAACTTGAATGGATGGGGCCAGCTGGAATTTCTGCTACCGGTTCTGGTGAACTGGGGTAAACCTGCTGATGCCCACCACTGTGTGCACACGTGTGCGTGCGCGCGCACACATTTATTTGTAATGCAGGGGTGGGAGATCTTTTGAAAGTCAGCTCCCAGAGTTCCATATGATTGACTGTGCTTGACTGTAAACCCAATACAGTATTAGTAACCTCTTAAATATCTTATAAAATTCAGCTCCTAAACTATTCATCCCAGGTGAACCCATTTTGAGATTTGTTAAAAATAACATCTATTTCTTCTTTTATAATTCTTTGTTCCATTCTATCTGTATCTTTATCCTGCAGCTTAATACCTACATTCTTCTCAATATAAACTTTAATTATCTCTTCTGGTGGATCTTTGGTTATATGTAACTCTTTGTAAAATTCTTGTGATATCTAAATTTTTTCCTTCATTAAATAATATCTATCTTTTTTCCATCTTTAATGATACTAGTTTCATTTTCTGCATTTTTTTACTGGGGGGCTCTAGCTAGCCAGAAGCTTTGCATTTTTATTACCTCATTCAAAATATTCTCTTCTTAAATAAAGCAGATTTCTCTCCACTTTTTCAATTTAAAACCCTTGTAACTTTCTTTAATGCAATTATCTCATTAAAAATGTATCTCTTTTAATAACATAGTTCTTCCCTAGTCCTTTTATCTTTCTAACTTTTTCTCTTTTTCACTTTTTCCTCTCGAAGGTTTTTTGTTTTGTTTTTTTAACATGGCTGCTTCCTTAACATTCAATCCTCTCATTACCACTTTCATCAAGCCCCATAATATTATGTGAATTATCTCACCATTATCATTTATCTGCCAGACTTCCTTCCATTCATTCTCCATTTTTCAACTACTTATTTGTTTCTAAGAATATTCATATCAATTTTCCATCTTTTCACTTTGTTATAATCACATTTCACATTAACCTGCATATCCACCATCACATGGTCACTAATTTTTATAACATCTAATTCCATACTAATAGCACTTAACAATACAGTTGCAGTGATGGGATGTAACAGGTTCTCACCAGTTCTCCAGAACTGGTAGTAACTTTTCCCAGTGTCCCAGAGAACCGGTAGCAGCTTTTTGGGGGAATCACCTTCAGGGCTTACCTTTTCACTGGTTCCCCCACTGTGCATGCACGCCAAGCACTTGATGTGCATGCACACCTACAGTGCTTGGCGCATATGCACGGCCTCCTTGCTGTCCTCCCAGAAAGGGAGGAGGAAGAGAAGCTGCTAGCCTGAAGCTCCCTATAGTCTGCTCCCCAAGGTAAGTGACTCACCTTTGGATGCGGTGTGTCTGTGTGTATTTTAATGTATATTTAATACCTTTACCTATATTGACATACTACCACAGATCCTAAAAAGGCCTGGAGGCCTGGCTAGGGGTATTTAAGCAAAGTCTTGGAGTTACCTCATCAATAAGCTACACCTGTGCTGTTCCAATTGCTGTTCCAATTGGAGAACCCTTAAGGAGGCACAGCTGTTTTACATTTACATTAAGGCATATTATCCTAGAGAACTGGTTAGGCAAAGACTTAGTACCTAACTTCTTTAACTGTTGAAAAGTGCCAAAATGAAGTCATCTTGTGGTGAGTTCATTCTGACCTAGTATTTTATTTTTTAATTATTTTTATTTTTTTTTTGGCCCACAACGTCATGACATCATGATGTTAGCTCCAGCCACACTGTGATGATGTCATGGTGTGGTAGTAAAATTTTTGACATCCCACCACTGCTTAAAGAGCATAATGCGTTCCACAGGATTGCTCTTTAAACAAGTTTGCTCTTTAAGCGAAACACCATTGTAACTGACCAATTGGGGGGGGGGGATTGCAAACCCTGATTTATTTGTTAAGCGAAATTTTGGTTGGTTTTATTTGTTAAGCGAAGCAAACATTCAGGGGAAATTCTGCTCTTTAAGTGAGTTACTCATTAAGCAAGGCGATCTTTATGCGAGGTTTGACTGTAATGTACATTGTTTAAAACAAACATATAAGCTACAGTAGAACCCCCTATAAGACAAATTATTCATTCTATGAGGCACTTTGTTATATGTTTTTTTCATTCTATGATGCATGCATCGTAGAATGAAAATCCCTATGGGAAAAATCATACAACAAAAATCCCTAAGGGAAAAATCTCGTACAACGAAAAAAAATTGTTGTATGATTTTTCCCATAGAGATTTTCATTGTATGATTTCTCCCATAGAGATCCACTGCATCGTATAACAAAGATTTTCATTATACAGGGCACAATGGTTTTTTCAAATCCTCTTTGTTGTATGATTTTTTTGCTGTACAAGGCATTCGTTATATGGGGTTCTACTGTATTCTTGAAAACGCATTACCAACATATACCAAAGCTAAAGTTGGTATGAAGAACAATATCATCAGAAAATTGACAAACTATACATGGGGAGCTCAACCATCCACACTGCATACATCAGCTTTGGCCCTGAGCATCTCTGCAGCAGAGTAAGCTGCTCCAGTATGGAGTGCATCTGCACACCCAAAGCAAGTTGACATCACTGTTAATGAAATTATGCATGTTGTGACAGGATGCCTCAAACCAGTTGAGAAAATATATCCTCTTGTGGGCATCACTTCACCTAAGATGAGAGAAGTAGCACCAGATGCCAAGAGAACTAAGCAGCAGACAGCATGTGAATCACCCTTGACATCTTCTAAACAGATATGTACCTCAAGTCTGTTGACTCAGACCCAAGAAGAGCTTTATGGCAAGAACAAACATTCCTGAGGGTACACAAGAGCAAAACCACATTAGAAGATGGAGGAAGGAGCTCCCTGGACAAGGAACAACACTAAAGGAAGATATAGCTGAGGAACTCAACCTCCTCAACATCACATGGAAGACCCTAAATAGGCTGAGGGTTGGAGTCTCTAAATGTAAACCAACATGCTCAAGTGGGGGCTGCTGGTGGACATACTGTGTGAATGAAGAGAGATACCGAATCCATCTCATTTACTTATCTGCCAATTACTACCAAAAACATGTACTGAAGAGGATTTAAGTTTGGCCAACAACAAAGCCAAGAAGGTGGCTTCATTTTGGCAGTTTAAACTTTGACCTGGACATGAAAGAAGAAGACTATATATTATGTACATGTGAAAAATTTGTGAATGCTTTTTCACTTATTAATTCTCACCAAAATCCTTCAAATTGACTCTACTCAAAAGTAGTGAACAATAGCCATTACCATCATGGGGGGAATTATTATTATTATTATTATTATTATTATTATTATTATTATTATTATTATTATTATTATTATTATTATTATTATTATTATTATTATTATTATTATTATTATTTTGGGCTTGCATGCTGCCCACTCACAACACGACTCAGGGCGGCTAACAACATCACATCCAATACAATATAAAACAAGATACAGTTAGCATACACTATATAACAAGATACAATTAGCAGAATACAATTAGCATACAATAATAAAAATCATCTAAGTCAAAACATCCCAAAACAAGAATTCAACCACAAGAGTCCAGGCGTCAGAAATAACTTTGTTCCAACTCATCACAGCAAAGGTAACTCAATAAGAAATTCAGTTTGAATTTCAAAATGTTTAGGCTAAAATAATAAACTTGCCCAAACTTCCCCTGCCCATACTTGAATGATATTAGAGGCTTAACTAAAGGTATTGCTGGGAGCTAATCTGTCTCACATGTTCAAGGTGAAGCAAGAGCAGAAGAAGCAGCCGGCTGCCTCAGACTCTTACTGGTATGTCTAGTTCAGGTCTCTTCTCCCAGTCTCTTGCCCAGTCAAGCAAGTTGCTGCTGGGGAGTTCAGGCCAGGGCATGGAGGGGACGCCTGGCCCTGTTGTCTGCATTCATTATGTCTGTCACATAACGGTAGACTTGTGCTGCATCAGAGCAGAAAAAGGCATTGCAAGAGAAAGCAGAACTGCCTCTCCTCTATCCTACCACTTTTGTTGTCATTGTTTCAGCTGTTATCTGCACACAAGTTGACAGCCCATTCTCTGAAGTGTGAATAGGAAATATCATGCATTGTTTTATTCTGAATTTCACCAAGAGGGGAAGAGAATGAAATAGGAAGCATGAAACTCCCTGTAGGTCAGGTTAACATCTCATCCCACTTCTAATGATATGAAATGGCCCAATTCCTCTAATTGGATTTTTGTGAATCAAATACAGTGGAACCTTGGTTAACGTAATTAATACGTTCTCTGGGACGTTTCTTACAGCAAAATTACTTTAATCAAATTTCCCATAGGAATGCATTAAATGCAATTTTCCATAGGAATGCATTGCAAAACAAAATACCTTAACCAAAACATGGTTTCACATAGGAATGCATTGAAAACTAATTAATCCATTGAGGGGGGAATCTGTAAACCGAGCCACTATTTTCTATGGATTTTCTTTTGTTATGTGATTTTTATGTTAACTGAGCTATCTGCTAACCAAGTTCTACTGTACAAAGATACCAGTTTGGCCAGGTAATCCTGCTATGGTAATAGAATAGACCACATTGCCAGTGACTCAAAACCAATTGTCAGGCGGTGGTTAACCAACCTGATAACCCTGAGGACTAATGGCCTTGGGTGGTGAAGTTCACAGGGAAGGGTGAAGGTCTGCACGGCTGGTCACCATGATGATAGGCAATGTTTGGAATCAGATACTGTACTTGAAGATGAAATAAAAAGACACTTCAACATCTTCACTTGGGCATATATTTATTTGAATTCAGCAAGGCTCACTTCTAATTAAACATGCTTAGAATCCCTTTGTTAACCTCCAGTTCCACACACCCATCTGCAAAACAGTCCAGCATGGCCATCATCCAACCTTTCACATCAGCTTTCAAATAGAACATCTTTGTGGATGTTGTAAGATATTCTTTTCTTTAAAGTCAAGTCTTGTTCATATTGAAATACAGGGTTGAATGAAGCCACACACTTTCTATTTTTTAACAAGCATCCTTCAGTCGCTTCCTTTTGTTTGGCAGAGTGTTTA
The DNA here is from genome assembly GCA_030440675.1 of Furcifer pardalis. Classification (NCBI taxonomy): domain Eukaryota; kingdom Metazoa; phylum Chordata; class Lepidosauria; order Squamata; family Chamaeleonidae; genus Furcifer; species Furcifer pardalis. The sequence goes on along the minus strand of CP126893.1, from coordinate 130,299,421 downwards.
ACATAGCACCTCTTGAATAAATTGTGCTCCTGGAAAACCAAGCTGCCCAAGCTATATAATTACATCACAAGGTTTTACCATTTATATTCTAAAAGCAGCAGTGCCTTCTGGAGCATAAAAGTATCTCTCCATTCTGCAGATACTGAACTGTGCTGAAGCACCACTGAAAGAGATCAAAGTCTTGCAAGGTCCCCTTGAAGTTAGCTCAAGGTCCAGAATGGGCAGGGGTGATACAAGAGCAAATGGCTGCATCTTTCCCCTGGAATACCTTATTTGTATATGTTATTTGTAGCAGATGCACAACAAATCAGGGTAGGCTTTAGGCAATTTTATGTTTGAATGCAAGTCTTCCAGTTCGCCCCTTTTTAGCCCAGCTAATAAACATACTTGGACCAGATACTTGAGAGAAAGAAAAAATATCATTTACTAATAAAAATGTGGTCAGAAGATACATGTGCTCGGGAGTCTAGATGGAGGAGCTCAAAGAGACATATTTCATCTTCCAAGGCAGAAAGTAAGAGAGAGAAAGCCAGGGCAAACTAAAGCCTTAAGACATGCAAATAGGGTCAGGTGATCCCTGCAGCAGGAAAGAATCTTTCCAGTTGTAATTACCAGCAAACAATGCAAAATAACTTCCTTTAGGTCAGGCTAGTCTTTCCTGTCTTTCTGGTTACTGCATTCTGGGGATGCACTCTAAGATACTCAGCAGTGAATACCTGCAGTTGTTGGTTCCCCTTCCTTTTTGAAACACAGACCATGTGAGCTTAATGGAAACAATCATGGAGGAGAGTTGCCCATTAAGAGCCACTTATACTGTAATTTATGTTGGATTGAGCACTGATGAATATGAATTACAACACAGAGACTACATGATACTCACTGCAGGGAAGCCCATTGTGGAATGGTTTGTTTTAAGCACAGAATCGTTTTTTAAAAAACTTTTGATCAGCTGGTAGGCAGAGTGTAAATTTGGTAATTAGTTTTTAAATTTGACGTCAGTTTTATCCACTTTCAGCCAGTATCATCACTTGGTGCTGCTGCTGCTGCTGCTGCTTCCATATTCGAATATAGGCGATCATCATGGCGATCAACCATGAAGACTGTCCTGAGAATATAATGCAGTGGCCTTCCATCTGCCTTCCGCATCGCAGGATAACAGTCATACCACTGATCCAGTTCCACCAGTCACTTTCTGGTCCTGATCCCTCTTGGCAAGCAAAGTCCTCATCAGCCCCATCAAGATGGATTCAAGTGGGGTTTAATCCACTTGGGGACCATCACCCTTCCCTGTGGACTTTACCACCCAAGGCCTTGGTGTTGTCAGGTTAGTTAACCACCACTTGACACTCAGCATTGAGTTGCTGGCAGTACAGTCTCTGTTATCATAGCAGGATAACCTGGTATTACTGTTTTCTAGTGGAGACTAAATGTTCCTAGTGGATGTAATTCCCCCTCAACTGAGTGCCCATTGTCTCCTAACCATGTGTTTAAACAACAAAAAGGTTTCATTCATCATTAAAACAGGGTTTCACTACAGTACTTAGGAGCACAATTAATAAAAAGAGAGGGAGAGAGAGGTGAAAATTGTTAGCACCAGTGGTGGCAGTGGTGGGTTGTCATAAATTTTACTACCCCACCGTGATGTCATCACAGTGTGGGCGGAGCTAACATCATGACATCATGATGTTGTGGGCAGGGCCAGAGATTAATTAATTAATTAATTAAAATAAACACACACACCCCTCAACCCACCCCAAACACAAACCTGTCACTTACCTGTTAGTATAAGTGCCTGGGCAGCACCATGTTGCAAGATGGATATGGTCATTGTACCAGTTCTCTAGGATAATATGCCTTAATGTAAATGTAAAACAGTTGTACCTCCTTAAGGGTTCTCCAATTGGAACAGCAATTGGAACAGCACAGATGTAGCTTATTGATGAGGTAACTGCAAGACTTTGCTTAAAAACCCCTAGCCAGGCCTGCTGGCCACCAGGCCTTTTTAGGAACTGTGGTAGTACATCAATATAGGTAAAGGTATTAAATACACATTAAAATACACACAGACACACCACATCCAAAGGTGAGTCACTTGCCCTGGGGAGCAGGCTGTAGGGAGCTTTAGGCTAGCAGCTTCTCTTCCTCCTCCCCGCTTGGGAGGACAGCAAGGAGGCCATGCATACACACCAAGCACTGTAAGCGTGCATGCATACCAAGTGCTTGGCGCGCATGCGCAGTGGGGGAACCAGTGAAAAGGTAAGCCCCCAAGGTGGTTCCCCCCAAAAGCTGCTACCGGTTCTCCAGGACACTGGGAAAAATTACTACCATTTGTGGCGAACTGGTGAGAACCTGTTACATCCCATCACTCAGTGGTGGGCTCCAACATATTTTACTACCACACTGTGGACGTGGTATGGTGGGTGTGGCCAGGGGTAAAGCCCTGTGTTGCACCCGAATTAGGACTGCTTTATTTCAAAACTTGGATGGGTGGGGCCAGCCAGAATTTCTGCTACTGGTGCGAACCTGGTTAGCACCTTTCTGAAGGCAGCAACCTCTGCCCCTGATGATTACTGCAAATCTGGATGGCTACAGTGATTTCACCCAGGGAAACCTCATTTCCAAAAGGGTGATCAAGCTATATTTTTCACATTGTATGATCACCTCATGAGTTAATTTTTACCACCCTTTTGTTCAAAGGGTAACCATGTTTGTTCTCCCAGTTGCCCTTAGATAGCTAAGTGCTTAGCAAGCTTACAAATTCTCACCTGAAATATGGAGGAATCTATTCACAGTTCCTACTGAAGAGACATTTGTCCAGATTGCAAGAAGAAAAAATATCACACAATTTAGATCTTTGTTTTTTTTAATAAAATGTGCTTGTAATATGTCAGTGCTTGTATTTATATGTAATGCCAAGTCTAAGTTCACGTGCTAAGTGGCACCTCTGTTTCTCTAAATTAGACTGCTTGAGAAAGGATCGGTTTGTGCAGTTCCAGCTTCTATCCTATCACTGACAATAGAACATGCATAGCCAGAGAAGAGACTATCTCTTTTTAAGATGCACAAGGTTTAGAGAAGCAACCAATGGTGGGCTCCAAAAAATATTTCTACCACACTGTGGGTGTGGTATGGTGGACGTGGCCAAGGGGAAAGCCCTGTGTTGCACCCGAATTAGGACTACTGTACTGTACTTTATTTCAAAACTTGGATAGGCGGAGCCAGCCAGAATTTCTGCTACCGGTTTTGGCAAACTGGTGTGACCCTGCTGATGCTCACCACTGGAAGCAACCCTCTTTAACATCTGCAAGTGGGAGATGGTCAAATGCCTATAAAGAGTCGTTCAAAAATGATTAAAATAGCATCATGAAAAATATAAGAGCCCTTCTTCACCTCCTCTAGAAACTGGTTCTTTTCTCTCTCTTTTTGGTATGTTGTTGCTACAGCAACTACATTCTAAGAACAAAAATGACAAAAATTATTGGAGAGCTTCCTTTTTCCTCCGAGAAAGGTATTTTACTCTACTAATTGCATTATAGATTGCAAATGGAAAATACAAACCATGTGTTCCTTTGTTGTCTCTTCCTCCCCCTTTTTTTTTAAAATAAACTAGTTAGACCAAGTGAACTTCTTCCCCCTTCAGAATTTCCCACTCCAGACCATAAGGCAGGGCAGGGCAATGGGGGCTTTCCCCAAGGCACCAACATTTAGATAAAGGTAAAGGTTGCCCTTGCTCAAAAGCCAGTCATATCCGACTCTGGGGTTCAGTGCTCATCTCTATTTATAGCCAAAGAGCTAGTACTATCTGCATCTGCAGATGTTTCCGTGAGCATGTGGCAGGCATGCATAGACATTGGAGTGCATGGAACACTATTTACTTTCCCACTGAAGTGGTCCCTGTTTATCTACTTGCAATTTCTTGCTTTCAAACTGCTAAGTTGGGAGGAGCTGGGACAGAGACGGGAGCTCACTCCATTATGCAGTACCCAAGAATTGAACTCTGACCTTTCAGTCATTGAGTTCAATGTCTTAACCACTTGAGCCTACTGATAAGTTGTTAGAAATTAAATACCAAAACTTCCCAGCCCTATTCATAATATTATTTTAGGTATAAATTTTCTCTTTTTTGGAAGAGAGGAGCTACATTCTCCCTCCTCCAGAAAACTCAGTCAGTGCTTTAGGTCCCCATCCGCTACTCCTTCCCATCCCAGCATTCTCAAGGAATTTGGTTATTCTTCTAAAATTAGCAAAGTATGAGGTACCCTGCTAGGTGAAAGCCTTGTCAGGATGAGGGGGGTTGAATGGTCTAACTCAGCAGTGTTGCCTGTCTCTTGTCAATGATGTTAGGTAGGGAGTAAAACTCACCAAAACATCCTCCATCAGATCCCTTGGGCAAGGTGAAAATGGAGGGCACACGTCATGGTCCGCCTAGCCAGCAGGTGACGTGATATTCCAATGCTTTAAAAACCACATGCAGATGGGACTTGATTTTTTAGATCCATTTGCATGTGCAGAATGTCATCACGGAGATGTCTACCAATACGCGAACTCCTCACTTAATAATGACTCCAAGATATCCAAGGTATGAGGTACAAAAAGCAGCAGCACAGGAAAATGTGGTGAGATTAGCCCAGTTCTCATTTGTTACTGCCCTCCACTGACTAGTACTGTGTAAGATAAAAAACACTTTAGAAGCATTTAAAGAAGAAGAAAAGATTTATTTGCTTGCAGTAACTATCCATAGTTACAGTTAGAAGAAAAATAGGGTAAATGATATCTCCAGTTATTGAAGAGAATCTCCATGCTTGTTTCTTGATTGGAAGTCAGAGGATGAAGGGGGGGGGGGAGAATCAACAAAACAATAACAAGCAAAAAAAACCCCCACCAGGAATGGTTGTGGGTTTTTGCTTGTTATCAAATGCCAGGAAAAGAACTTTACCAGTCACATTAGGCTGTAAAGCACCTTTCCGCTGATATTTAGTGTTAATGCATGCAAGATTGTTATTATCCCAACATGCTGTATATCTAGCTAGGAGAAAAGCAAATTACAGTACTATGGCTTTGGAATAGGGTGTTGTCTTCTGCCTGGAAAATTTAGGATTGGCCATCTGGATGGGTTCGATTCATGATCTCTCAGTAATTGGTTTGCAAGATGGAATAGGTGAGTTAGGCACATTAGCAACCTGTCAAGGTAAAGTGTAGGTATGCCTAAAATTAAAGATTTTACATTCATACAACAGAATTACTAAATGTTTGTGCAACAAAATATTTTCCAAGGAGAAACATTAAACTTCTAGTTATAGAGAAAGGCAAGGGGCTGTTATTAAATACTTGATAAGTTGTCACAACAGTCTCCAGAGGGGAAAAATTAATATGAAGAAATCAAAACCATAACAAATAAATAAATAGCAGACCTGTCAGTCTTCATGAGAGTGTTTTCTTTTAAGGGAACATTAATAGTAAGAACAACGTTGCCATATTTTGTCTTCTTTCTTTACCAATGTATTTGAAAATAAAGAAAATTCACTGAATCAAAATATGAGATAACACATATAAATCATTCAAAATCAGTGGTAGGACAATTCTATTACTAGGCTAACTCTGGGAATAGAAAAGAATTCTTCTGGATTCAGCAATCTCAGTGAAAGAAAAGTTTTGCACACATTTTCCAAGACATGTTGCACAACTTCTCATGAATACACTACACCCAGTGATAGGATGTTACTGGTTCGGACTGGTTCGCCCAAACCAGTAGTGCCCCATCAGGAGGGGTCGCCGGGGTGGTAGTAAAACCCCGGGTGACCGGTTCGGTCACCTCTCTGACCCCCTCCAAAAATGTTTTTCCAGGCAGCCAAAATGGCTGCCCGGAACTGCGCATGCGTCAAACCTCCATTTGACACATGTGCAGTTCTATTTTTTAGTGTGCATGCATCAAATAGCGGTTTGACGCATGTGCACTAAAAAAAGAACTGTGCATGCGTCAAACAGAGGTTTGACGCATGCACAGACATTTTTTTTAATTTTTATTTTTATTTTTTTTCTCCATCCACTATGTCATGGCGTCATGATGTCGGCTACGCCCACGATGTTGATGACGTCATGGTGGGGTAGCAAATATTTTAACAACCCACCACTTACACCTCAATAACACTCAAGCTAGAGAGGTATGCAGGACATTCCAGAGAATTATACATAAAACAATGCCTACATTTAGCAATTCGTAATTACACTTATATATCACCCCATAACACTTAGTGCACTCTCTGGGGAGTTCACAAGGTAATTAGCATTTTGCCCCAAACAGGATGAGTGATCATTTTACTGACCTTGGAAGAATGGAAGGCTGATTCAATCTTGATTCCTGCCAAGACTGAACTCACAACGGCAACAGTTTGGGCTGCAATACAGTAGTTTAACCGCTGCTCTACCAGGGCCTTGCATTGCATTTTAGAATGCAAATGGATAGAAAAGTGCATAATTGAATTTGTACAAATAAATGTGTGCTTACTCAGAAAAATGCACCCAGATTTCAGTGCAGGAATAAAACATAAAGTCTGGCAGTTCAGTGTGAATTGGACAGGAGGAAAACACAGGTGAAATTTGGAAAAACTAAGAGTAATTTTAAATAATCCTAGGGTTTTTCCAAAAGTACAAGCTATCTGTCTGTCTATCTGTCTGTCTATTATATTTTTATACCACCCATCTGGGATATTTCCCACTTTCAAGACTCCTTCTTTCAAGACTGTGTGCCACCAAGTTGATTGTGACTTAACACTTAAGAAAACCTTTTTTCTTGGTTTTTGATAAACAGAAGTGGTTCTTTGTTCCTTTCTTCTGGAGGTGCTCTGGGACTGTGCAGGTTGTCCAAGGTCATACATGCTGGTACTTCTTCCTAGAGCTACAGTGGGGAAACAAACTCCCAACTTCTGGTACTGCAGTTTGATACCTAAACCACTGAGCTATTCAGCCAGCTCAGAAAAAAAAACTTTCTGGACTTTCTAGGTAGAGAGTACTTAGAAATGGTTTACCATTCCCTTCTTCTGGGGGTGTCATGGGACTGTGCAGCATGCCCATGGCTACACAGGCTGGAGCTTCTGAGATGCATGGGGGCTGGGGGATAAAATATGCCCAACTTCTGTCTCCACAACTACATACCTAAACTACTGAACTATTCAGTCTGCCCCTACTACTTTCAAAATTTACTTTGTAAAATTAGTAGTCTTGTCTTGAAGCAAAAGAAGTTGTTCCATCAATTAAAAAAATACATATTTATGGTTGCATAAGCTTTCCAAAGCTACACTATTTCCTCAATAGTAACAGAATTGTTTTTATTCTCTCTCTTTTTTTATGACTGAACGTGCCCCAGGATGATTTTTCTTTGCCCTTTTTTCTACAACAGACAAAAGCATTTATGGTTTGCTCTTGGCCTAGAAGCAAGAAATTGTGGTTTTCAACTCTGCATGTACAGAATGAAAGAGATATATGAGTCCTTCATGGAGATGTGGCAATCTGCATCTGGTTTCTTTGCTTTTTCTTACACAAACATCTTTTTCATGTTAACAAAAAGTATTTAAGTGCCCTTCCAAGATGAAAGTAGAGTCAAATGTCGCATAAAGAGCGCCTCGCTTAAAGAGTAACTTGCTTAAAGAGCAGAATTTTCTCTGAATGTTCACTTCGCTTAACAAATAAAACCAACCAAAAATTCACTTAACAAATAAATCAGGATTCGCGCACACACTCCACCAGAAGTCACAATTGGTCACTTACAATGGTGTTTTGCTTAAAGAGCAATCCTGTGGAACACATTATGCTCTTTAAGCGAGGTACAACTGTATTGGGCATTAATATAGGAAACCAAATTGTGCCAAAAAAATAAAAAATAAAAATATAAACACTGCAGTACTTTAAAGACTAACTGCTATATTTTTACTGTGAGCTTTCATGGATCAAGTCCACTTCTTCAGACAAAGGAATAAAAATTCCTGGTATGGTTTATATAGACCAGATGCAGGTGTTTTTTTTCCTGATATGCTTGAACCACAGACTAACACAGTTCCTATTTGAAAAAAATCAGCTACAGAAGTACCAGTAGTTGATTTTATTTATTTATTTATTTATATTTCATACTTGCTAACCCGCCCCAATCGGGCAAGCCCGACTCTGGGCGGCTTATAACCCAAGTTAAAACACATCAATAAAAAATTTAAAAATTCATAGACTAAAACAGTATCTGGGGGTGTCGTCAGAAGGGTAAAATCCTTAGACTAACCACCCCACATGGGATCCCACATCCCTGGAACCCCACACATGTCCTGCCAGCCAGGTCTTTAAGCTCTTCCGGAAGGACAGGAGCTCTGTCTGCATGCGCAGCTCAGTTGGGAGGAGGTTCCAGAGGGCCGGGGCGAACACGGAGAAGGCCCTCTTCCTGGTGCTAGCGAGGTGAGCCTCCCTAGCCGATGGTACAACAAGAGAGCCCCTCCGATCCGCCCTGGTGGGACGGACAGATGTTCTTAGGGTGACGCGGTCTCTTAGGTATCCTGGCCCACTACCATATAGGGCTTTAAAGGTAATGACCAGCACCTTGAATTGCACCCGGAGACAAACTGGCAACCAATGCAGCTCCCTAAGCAGTGGAGAGGCCCGAGCATAACGCCCGCGCCCCATCACTACCCGGGCTGCCGCATTTTGGACCAGCTGCAGTCTCCGAATGGTCACCAAGGGCAGCCCCATGTAGAGCGCATTACAGTAGTCAAGTCTGGAGGTGACCAAAGCGTGCGTGACCATAAGCAAGGCGTCCCGGTCAAGGAGCGGGCGTAACTGGCGTATTACACGAAGTTGTGCAAAAGCCCTCCTGGCCACGGCTGCCACCTGCTCATTGAACAGTAGCCGTGAGTCCAGGAGGACCCCCAGATTACGCACCGGGTCTGTTTGGGGCAGAACTGCCTCATCCAGAACCAAAGCTGGTAACTCCCGTGTCAACGCGGGGCCCCTTACCCATAGCCACTCAGTCTTGTCGGGATTCAGCTGTAGCCCGTTTTCCCCCATCCAGACCTCAACAGCCTCCAGGCACCTGGAAAGGACTTCCACTGCACCGCTTGGGTCCCCACGGGCTGAGATGTACAACTGGGTATCATCAGCATACTGATGATACCGTACCCCGTGGGAACGGATGATCTCACCCAGCGGCTTCATGTAGATGTTAAATAGGAGAGGAGAGAGTACCGAGCCCTGAGGCACCCCATACTGCAGGGGCCTAGGGCTGGACTCCTCCTTCTCCAGGCACACCGACTGGGTCCTGTCCCTCAGGAATGAGGAAAACCAGGACAACACTGTGCCCTGGATCCCCAAACCCCGGAGCCTTCCCAGAAGGATGCCATGATCGACAGTGTCGAAAGCCGCTGAGAGATCGAGGAGAGCAAGGACAGACGGCTCCCCTCCATCCCGCTCTCTCCAGAGATCATCCACCAAAGCGACGAGTGCAGTTTCAGTACCATATCCGGGCCTGAATCCTGACTGAAACGGGTCCAGATAATCCGCTTCATCCAGGACATCCTCCCAGTAGACCCACTGTAGGCCATAATGGCAACTGGGTTCAAAGAACAACAATAACAGAAAATTATTAAATTGCTGAGCAATTAAATTTTCAGTGGAGGATTTGTTCCTGTCTACCAGTAGAGACTCTTAATTTACTAATCACATTACAGAAGGCAAATGGAAAATGTAAGGCATGCCTTCCCCCCATCACTTCTTTTTCCCTCTTTCCCAGTGGAGGGCAGCAAAAATTTTCACTGGCACACCATGGGCGGAGCCTATGCCATGGCCAGAACCTATGTTGTGGGTGATCTAGTCATGCCTGCCATATGGCCATGTATACATCTGCAAACACAGGCAGCACTGGCTCTTTGGCTGTAAATGGAGATGAGCATTGCACCCTAGAGTCAGATATGACTGGCTTTTGAGCAAGGGACACCTTGAACCACTTTCAGTGACAAAACCTGAAAGGGCAGGGAAGTGGGTGTGGTCACCCAATTTCACCACCACCCTGCCCAGAGGCCACTCAATTTTACTTTTAAAAACCCTCCCGGGGGGTGCGAACCTGTTGCTGCCCACCCCTGTTCTTTCCCCATCCTGAGTCTCCACTAGTTTCCAGAAACCTAATCTCTATCTCTTTCTTTGAGTATGTGTTTGTTTTCCTCTTTAGCTAACACTTATATTTAAACCAGAAATAACTGTTAGACATTGCCCATGATTGGAAGAGATAAGTTAACTAATGTGAATATCTGAGTGTCACAGCCACAGCTTCACTCACCTCCAAGATGATGCAGGTTAACTTTCTTTGTTTGGCTGTTGCTCTTAAAGATTCAAGCCTGGGATTCCTTAGAAATCACTTGGCCATGATTGATACCCAGTACTGTATCTGGCAATATAAATTTGGCAGTGGCATCTTATGCCCATTAACCTGAAGAAAACTCATTGAAATCAATTGGGTTTACTTTTCCTTAGGAGGTTTGCCATATTAAATCTATGTCAAGATGCTACTATTTCTAATGAAACAGAACCATTTCTGCAAGAAAGCTAGTCAACAATAGCCACATGCAAGGGCTTTCCAAGGTGTCAAAGGAAACCCAGTTTTGTTTTCTTGACAATATGCCAAGTAAGACAGTGGAACCAACCACCTCCAGGGGTGGTGAGCATCCAATGCTGGAAGCATTCAAGAGAGAGTTGGACAGCCATCTGTCATATCTGCTTTGATTTGGATTCCTACAATGAACAGGGAGTTGGATTCGATGGCCTAAAGGGCCCCTTCCAACTCAGTTATTCTGTGATTCTATATCAACCTAGTGGGATTATGAACTACTGCCTATATAAACACTGGTGACAAAGGCCAGCTGCTGGTGGAGGAATCGCCCTCTGCTGCTTCTGGCTAGCGAACTCTATAGGGTGCCTTCTGAAGCTTTTGGAAGGGCTCTCTCTTTTGTCTGATCATAAGGCACTGCCGTTGGCTCCCCCCCATCCCCCTCATTACTAGGCATTTCGGGAGGAAAAGAGAGGCAGAGTGGGAAGGAGGGAGCCTGGGAAACTATGACTTCACTGTTTTTCTTCTACAAAGCCCTATTGTTCAGAGGCTCCAGCAATTCACTTTAGTAGGCCACTGTGTACCCTTTGGTCACCGCTGCCAATGGGCCAGGCACAAAAAACAGCAAGGAAGCGGGATGCAGGGGTCCTCTGTGAAAGTGACAAGCGACGGAGGACCGACAGGGCATTGAATGGAAGACCCGCTTTTCAGGAAGAATTTAGCACTCTCATTAGGCCTGAATGAAACTGACAAAAGGGACCTTCCCATGGCAAAACCCAGAATTCTCCAGCCACATTATTCAAGCTTCATTGTAAATTCAAGCACAATAATGTCATTTCCTGAAACATAGACCTGCTGGCTCCCTGCCACCCCCACCCCACTCCCCACCTCAATAAAACATACCTATTTGTAAAGATTTTACCCCCAAACACATTCCCCATTTACGAACCCTGACAAAATGGCCGGGGGTATGTTTTTGCCACTTTCTTTTCCCAGTATTAATATCACATCTTTCTTACATTTGGCCTCAGTCACTTGGAATAGAGAAGCTGGCTTCTCATCAGATATCTTTGAATTTCCTGAGTCTGATGTTAATTCCAGGCAATTAACTCTCCTTCCCTCTTGAGCAACTTGTGAACAACCAGCCCAAAGTGGCCTTGCCTCCTCATTGCAGATTTCATTCAACTCCAGAGCCTCACTGTTTATGTCCCCAAACCATGTGAGTACACTTACATCTGGTAGTACAGTTCGGTAATTCTGGAGTGCTTCGAAAAAGAGAATTCCTCTTGCTCATAAGAGTTAAAAGACCTAGATGGATGATGGAAGAAACATTTAAAATTGTAAAGAATTGGAGAGAAGCAAAAGCCAAAAGGTGACAGGTGCAGGGTCAGAATCCAGAATGCAGGGCTTTTTTAGTGACTGTCATATAAGGATAACAAAAACTATTACATTAACCAGTGAAAAGAAATGAAGTGAAAAGAAAGCTGCTCTGAAAATGCTAGGAAGAAATACATCACTAGGGTAGATGAAATACTGACAGAACTATTTCAACCCCACAGACACTGAATCTGTCAAAATCCTAGCAAGAATATGCCAACAATTTTAGAAAACAAAACAGTAGTCCACAGACTGGAAACCTTCAGTGAGAAAGAAGATGCCAAGAAGTGCAGCAACTATAAGTCCATTGTGCTAATTTCCCATGCAAGATGTTTAAGGTGTTGCAATAAAGGCTTTTATGTTATATGGAGGGGAAAACACCTGATGCTTAAGATGGGTACCAAAAAGGAAAAAGCAGTTGAGATCATTTCTCAAATATTCATTAACTACTGAAGTGCACAAAATAATTTCAGAAGAACAGTTTATGTTTTATAGTCTGTAAAGACTGTATAGATCTTGAGAAACTATGAGTTGTTCCAAAAGTAATGGGGGTACATCAGCACTTGATTTTCCTGACATATAATCTATATTGTGTACAAGGAGCTACTGTTTGGACAGAATATAGAGAGACAGAATTATTTCCTATAGGTAAAGGTGCATTTTATCCCCTTATCTGTTTAATCTGTGTTGTTGTTGTTGTTGTTGTTGTTGTTGTTGTTGTTGGTGGTGGTGGTGGTGGTGGTGGTGGTGGTGGTGGTGGTGGTGGTGTTCGACTTGTATGGCACCCTACTCAAGCGACTCTGGGTGGGTAACAAAGATACAAAATATACAATAACAAAAAAACAATATACAGTATCACAATTACAAGATATCGCATCACCAAAAACATTTCAGAGACTTTTCAAAACATCCCAAATCACAGTTACAAAACTGTTTCCAGAGACAGTATGTAGAAAAAAATCATATGTGAAGCTGGACTAGATTTAGAGGAAATGAAAATTAGTGGAAGAAACATCAATAATCTACGATAAGCAGATGACGCTATTTTAGTGGCACAAAACAGCAATCACTTAAAATGACTTTTAGTGAAAGAAGAAAGTGACAAAACAGGACTACAGCTGAACATGAAGAAGACAAAAAACCTCAATACAAAAAATTGTATGGTGACAATGAAGAAATTGAAATAGTGAACAATTTTGTATATCTTGGTTCAAATTTTAAATCCAAATGGAGACTGCAGCAAGAAAACAGAAGAAGAATGCCGCTTGGAAAGGCATCAACCAAGGAAATAGAACATCAAATACAGTATAAGGATGTGTCACTGGAGACCAAGATGAAGATCTTCCATACTCTTGTATTCCTTATTGACATATAGGGGTGTGAAAATTAGACAGTAAACAAAACTGACAGGGAAAAAAAAGAGATGTTGGAAGAAATCTTTGCAGATATCCTGGACTTCCAGAAAAACAAACATGTGGCTCCTAAGGCAGGGGTGGGACAGGGAGACAAGCCTGAACTGTCTCTGGAAGCAAAAATAATGAAACTGAGGCTCTCAAACTTCTGACATACAGTAATACCCCGGATAACGTTATAACTTGGTTCCACAAGTCATGACGTTATCCGGTTTTTAGCGTTGTCCGATGCATGCATCGAACAATGCTAAAAAAAAAAAGCCCTGACTTCAGGGACAAACCGAGCAGGCAGGGGGGTGCCTTTAAAGCCACCCCCACTACTGTGACTGCAGTAGGATCTGGGGAAAGTACCTTTCCCCCCACTCTACTGCAGTCTTCCCTCTGTGCTTACCTGCACGCTCCGATCAAGGCTTTTTTTTCCCGTCGAAGTCTCTTTATTTCCCTCCCTGTACATTTAAACCTCAGGGAAGGGGGAAAGAGAGAAATGTGATTGGTTCTCTAGAGAACCAATCACCTCTCTCTTTCCCCCTCCCTATATTGTCAATACAGGAAGTGAAAGAGAAAGAGCGATCAGCTGCAGTCAGAGCTGCAAAGCAAAGTAAGCTGAGCTGGATTCTCTCGAGCAGGCAGTGGGGTGGGGGGTGGGGAGTCCCCAAAGTGGGGGTGGGGTGGGGGAAAGGAAGGAGGGAAGTGGCAGGGAGAGGAGCTGTGGCCTCCTTTACTTCTTTAATACAATGGATCGTATAACACTAAATTGAACGTTATCCGGTGCAAATCTTCCCCCCCAATTTGTCGTCGTTATGCGGTTTTAGCGTTATCCGGTGCAATCGTTATCTGGGGTATTACTGTATTAATTACTCGACAGCCAGTCATATTCAACTCTACGGTCTAGTGCTCATCTCCGTTTATGGCTGAAGAGCCAGTACTGTCTGAATCTGCAGAGATTTCTGTGGACATGTGGCAGGCATGACTAAACACTGGAGTGCATGGAACACTGTTACCTTCTCACCAAAGTGGTACCAATTTATAGACTTGCAATTTCTTGCTTTTGAACGGCTAGGTTGGCAGGAGCTGGGACAGAGATGGGAGCTCACTCTGTCATGCAGCACTTAGGTCTTGAGCTGCTGACCTTCCAGACATCAAGTTCAGCATCTTAAACACTAAGCCATTGCTGTCCCTTTGACATATTAGGAGAAAGCAATTTTCCCTGGAAAAGACAATAGTGCCAGAAAAGTTTGAGGGCAGCAGGGGAAGAGGAGGACAAAATACAAGATGGATTGACTTCCTAAAGGAAGCCTCAGGCTCAAGTTTACAAGAACCAAGCAGGGCTGTTGAGCACTGAACATTTTGGAGATCTCTCATACATAGCATTGCCATAAATCTGTTGGAACCTGATGGCATGTAAGTACAACTACTGGTCATAACTGAAAATTATGACATTTTGTTTCCTTTTTTATTATTATTAAATATTTTTTTCTCTAGTTGAAGAAGAAGAAGAAGAAGAAAGCTAGAAATATTGGAGGGATGCAAACTAAAAATAGAAACTGCCACAAAAGTCCATGAACAAGGCAGTGCAGCTGCACAATAAAATTGCCATCTTGATGCATCGTCTCCCTGGAGTATTTGGGAGAAAGTTTTGGAAGGTAATGAGGATTACATCACTGACTTCTAAATGTGATAAATCATCCTTGCTGCTGAGTGGGGCCCTGACCTCAATCATGCTTGGAAAGCACCATTGCCTAAGTTCAGCTAGATAACAGATTTGGTGACCCATTCATCCCATTGTTTGATGACCAAAAGGGCTTTTGCAAGAGGCAGGCTTCTGATGTCAAGACTTCATTCCTTGCCTTGCTCAAAAATGAGAGGGGGGGCAGTCAATCTGTCATCTTTCTCTCCAATCCTTTTCTTGCATTCATTTTGGGGATCCAGCCTATACACAGGCCATCATGCTGATTACAATATGAGACATCTCTTTCCCCAGAGCTTCTAATGTACAGAAGTCCTTCCAATGTATTTCGTGTATCACTCTAAAATAAAAGGCATAGAAAAGAGATAAACAGCCAAAGAAAAGAGTAAAATGTAACATTTTGTGCTGCTGGACCTTCACATGGTGAAGAGAAACAGAAAGTGTAAAGGCAAATCCTCTACAATTAGATATCGGATAGTGGTTGTATACTTTTCAGAAACAAGACATGCTACTTATGCCTAGGTTTGGACCACCAGATGGTCTGGGTAGCTTTTTCTCCATCGTGACATGTATGAAAAATGAGTCACACAATTAGCAAAGATGAAAACAAGATTTAAAAGATGGGTGGAAATGCTTTGTTTGCATCACAAATTTGAACTGTCACCCCTGACATTTTCTACGTACAACATGACCAAGAGGTTTTCAGACATCTGCCCAGTTTCACCTGTACAGGCTTATGGCAACCAAACCCACAAAAACTTGTTATTTGTTTTCTATAAATTAACTGTAAATGTTCATACTACCCCTGCCTCAAGTCAGAGAATTGCTGCATGTAGGTATGAGTTATCTGCATTGTGGTGGGCAATTTTGATGGGTTTAGGGGTCAGCATTGCCTTCCAAAGGAGCCACTGTTATTCATACCACCACTCAAATGTGGCAACCATGGATGAAAATTAAAAGGTTTAAAACAGGAGTGTCCAAAATTTTTGGGCCACAGGCAGGTCATATGGATCAGGGAGCTGGTTACTATGGCACATTTTACTTCCACTTCCAGGAGCGATGAGGGCTTCATGGGTTGGATGAATTGGGGCTGCATTTGCCTCCCCCCCAGACCGTAGTTTGGGCACCCCTGGTTTAGAGAAAGCATTTGTTCTAAATTTGGCAGCAAATTACTACATATCATTTAAAACAAATGAGGTGCCTGACAAACTCTCCTTTAGGCAAGAAGCACAAGACTGCCCCCTAACATCATGTCATGATGTCTGCAAGCTGCCCTCTTGTTGCAGTGTGGTTGCTTTGCAGTAAAAAACATCTGTTTTTGTTTAGCAATTCTGCGTATTGTTTCATTTACTGATTTGAGAGACAGCCCTTTACAGCAATACTTTTCACTACAAAATTGAAAGGGGTTTACTTATTTTGTAAGAAGAAGATAAAATGTCATTAAACTATCCTCTTAATACCCAGCTTTCCTACTAATTTACAATCTGTGCAACACTTTATAGATATTTTCCATGGTTGCTCTGTTCATCCCAAAAGACCTATGAAACAATCAAAGGTAAAAACATGAAATTTTGTACAAATATTACAATTTCCCAGCTGAGTAGGATACATCCTGTAAAGTGTCCTTCCAGAGCACCAAATGGGCTCATTAATAATTAGCCTTCAATAGACCCTCATCATAGCCATATGCTAGAGGAGAAGTTCTCAACCTTTTAAAGCTGGGGGCCTGGTCACGCTCCCTCAGACAGCTTCAAGGGCCGGATGGCCATTTTGCCCTTCCTCCACCACATGGTACTTCCTGGTGTGGTGGAGGCGGTGGGTGGCCACATGAAATGGCGCCACGGGCCACACCCAGCCCGTGGACCGCAGGGTGAAAATCCCTGTACTAGAAGTTTCTGTAAAACACATCATAATAAATATCAAATGCAGGATCCTTTCTCTATGGTTACAAACTAGTTTGTTCCATTGCTGCCCGCTAGGCTCTTGTTATTATATGGTGTCATGTCCAAAATGACTTATAGTGACTTAATAGGGCTTTCAAGGTAAGTGAGATACTTAAAGGATGGCTTTAAAAATTCCACTCCCCCAGTGGGTTTCCATGGCTGACTGAGCAAGGATTTGAACCAAGATTTCTTGAATTCTAATCCACCATTGTATCTGTTGCATCATGCTCTCAACTAGCTTTTTTTATTTTATCACAAAGCAATGCACTTCTCAAACTATACTCCATTGAACACCGGTGGACTTAAGTCAGTACATTGGCTGTTCAGGGCTTTGTGGAATTGGCTTAGGCTTTTGGGAATTGAAGTCCCAAACCCAAAAGTTGGGAAATCTAATCAATACATCAGCAATGTGGGTTTGAGTAGTATTTTATACATACAAAAAACCTTCTAAGCAAAATAATATAAGCTGTAATACTGTTCTTTTAGCAACAACAACAACAACAACAACAACAACAACAACAACAACAATAATAATACAAGAATGAAATTGGTATTTCCAACCTTATAAATAGAGTGGAAGAGAGTAATGAGTGGAGTACAGAACACGGAAATTAGATATTAACATTAAAATGATTACTTTTCTGGAATAATGGGAGGAAATGATTATTAAACCCATTTAAAATAGAATTTCAAAAGTAATATTAAGAAGAGTTATATTGTTAATAAAAGTTAGTTTGACATACCATTTACAAAAGTCTCCACATTCACCCTCCCCAGAGGGAAAGGAATTGACACTTCCTTCTACAACTAGATTTGTATGACGGAACCCCTGTCTTGCACTATAAATGTATTTGGAGTATATTACTCAGAAAACTTAACTAACACAGCAAAGACATCTCCCTAAGAGTTATAGTCTAAGACTGTCAGGCACCTCAGTATTGGGAACCATTGCTCTAGGGAAAACCCACCAACCACTTCAAACAGATATACAGTGGTTCCTCAGTTATTATTATTATTATTATTATTATTATTATTATTATTATTATTATTATTATTATTATTATTATTATTATTATTATTATTATTATTATTATTATTATTATTATTATGCAATATGAAACGTCCCTGAGAACGCATTACATTTGTAAACCGAGGTACCACTGTACTTCTTTAACATAAAGCACTCCATCTGAAAGTATTGTCTTGATAGGAACCTTCTTCACCTGGATGTCTACTCAGGCCACTGTAAACAATTATTACTGTTCTTACAGTCTATTCAGCAGTACTGTCCCACAACTAAAAACCAATAGTGGCTCCAGTCTTCCCTGGACTTATACAAACAAACATACATGTACATACAGTGGTTGGCGGATAGGGAGCAACTGTATTTGGCAAGTTTTAGCCTGAGATCCTGTTGCATAACTTATGTCTGTAGATGGGTGATGGCATCACCAGCAGGGGGATATTTTTTGTAATTAGATACTTTCTACTTCGATCCTGCCATTTTTACAGCTCCTGTGTAATCCCTTTCATTGTATGGAAGCCATGGGAGGTGTGGGATGGAAAAAGCCATTAATTACCAAGAAATTCTCCCTCCCAATTATGTCATCTCCTGGCTATGGTTTTTGGTAATTAAGGACTTCCTCCTTCCATTCTGCAGCTCCTACAGCTTTCACTTGGTGTAAGAGAGTATATTGGAATAGAAAAAGCTGTAAGACAGAAGCAGGAACTTTGATTATCTAATATCCCACCTTACAATGCTTCTGAAGGTATAAGTTAAACAAGATATTTTAGCCAGGAGAATTAATTAAAGGGATTTTAGGGATATAAATTACCTAACTCATCATCAAACTTAGTGCTGCTGCTGTTAAACTACTTAAAGAGTACTAAGACCATACCAAACAGTACAAAATGTACAGTATTACAAACTTTTACCCTGCTGAAAAGTTCTACAGACTGGGCTGCAAAGTGGAAAGATAATGAAGTAACCACTAATGATGATGATCTGAAAAGGATATGGCAGATCACAAAATTTGTAATGATGACTAATTAAGTTAGAGGAAGAAACAGCGGGCAATAGGAAGACACGTTTATTGGAAATTAGATACACTTTTGTTGTTCAGTCGCACAGTCGATTCCGACCCTCTGCGACCCCATGGACCACTGTCCGCCAGGCACTCCTGTCCTTCACCATTCCCCTCAACTCGCTCAGCTCTGTGTCCATTGTCTCTACAATTGTCTTTTTTAATTGACTTTTAAGTAATTTTGAACCTCAAGGTTTTAATTTATGAATTTTCTGTAAGCCACCTAGTCAGGTTCACCTGATTGGGGTGGGATAATAAATCTATATAAATAAATAAATAATAAATAAATACCATCTAGCCATCTCATCTTGGGTTGTCCCCTTCTTCTTTTGCCCTCGACCCTTCCAAGCATCAAGGCTTTCTCGGGTGAATCCTCTCTTCTCATTTGATGTCCAAAGTACTGTACTTTAACTTCATCTTTACAATTTGCCCTTCTAAGGAGCAGTCAGGGTTGATTTCTTCTAAGATTGACCTATTTGTTCTCCTCGCTGTCCAGGGGACTCTCAAAACTCTCCTCCAACACCACATCTCAAAGGCATCTATTCTTCTGCACTCAGCTTTCCTAATGGTCCAGCTCTCACAACCATACATTGCCACCGGGAATACCATTGATTTGACTATACGAATTTTTGTTTGCAATGTGATGTCTCTACTTTTCACTATGCTCCCCAGGTTTCTCATCGCTTGCCTCCCAAGAATCAGTCGCCTTTTTATTTCATGGCTGAAATCACCATCTGCAGTGAGCTTTGATCTTAGGAAAGTAAAATCTGTCACTGCTTCTACTTCTTCCCCATCTATTTTCCAGGGACTGATAGGGCCTGTTGCCATTATCTTGGTTTTCTTGATATTGAGTCTCAAGCCAGCTTTTTCACTTTCTTCTTTCAACCTAATCAGGAGCTTCTTTATGTCCTCCTCACTTTCTGCCATTCGGGTGGCATCATTTGCATAGCTCAAATTGTTGATGTTTCTCCCAGCAATTTTGATCCCAAATTGTGATTCCTCCATCCCTGCATTGTGCATTCTGTGTTCTGTGTATAAGTTGAATAAGCAGGGTGACAAAATGCAGCCTTCATAACGTTATCCAGTTTTTAACGTTGTGTGATGCATTGGTTGCACAACATTAAAAAAAAGCCCTGTTCCCTTTCCGCCCAACCCCAGGGCTGATCGCAAGCTGGTATCGGCACTGGGGTTGGGGAAAAGAATGGGCTTAGTGATCCAGGCAGGGGGGCGCATTCTGAAGAGAGGCTAGGGACCCTTTCCCCAGCCTCTCTTCAGAAGCGACCCCCCCCCCCGGTCTGGATGGCTAAGCCCCTTAGCAATCAGGGGGGGTGAGTTCTGAAGAGAGGCTAGGAAAAGTTTTTCCTAGCCTCTCTTCAGAAACCCCTGCCTGGATCACTAAGGGACTTAGTGATCCAGGTGGGGGGGCGTTCTGAAAATAGACTAGGGACCCTTTTCCCAGCCTCTATTCAGAAGCCCCACCCACCCCCTGGCCTGGATGTCTAAGTTTTTCCTAGCCTTTCTTTTCCTAGCCTCTCTTCAGAAACCCCTGCCTGGATCGTTGTTACCAGGTACGTGCCCTGTTCTTTTCCCCACCCAGCCGGCCATTACACGCTCCGATGACCAGCTGGGTTGGGGAAAGAATGGGCTGTACCCCCTGGATCTTTCCCCC
This sequence comes from Furcifer pardalis, assembly GCA_030440675.1. Taxonomy (NCBI): domain Eukaryota; kingdom Metazoa; phylum Chordata; class Lepidosauria; order Squamata; family Chamaeleonidae; genus Furcifer; species Furcifer pardalis. The sequence goes on along the minus strand of CP126893.1, from coordinate 130,278,676 downwards.
ACCCAGATGGCCATCTCACACTGCAATCGGCACTTGGGTTGGGTGAAAGAACCTGAGGGGGTGCACCCAACCCAAGCGCCAATTGCAGCAGCGGCGCATTTGGGAAGCCAAACAGGGAGCCTCCATTCTGCTTCCAGCTATGCTGCTGCTGCAAGCTTCACAGCACAGCACAGCACAGCACAGCACAGCACAGCACAGTGATGTTTTCCTCCGTAGATATCTGCCCCAAAGTCCGCAGGGCTGGTCCCCAGCCCTACAGGCTTTGGGGGAGAGATCAACGTTGGGGATTTGGAGACAAACATTTGCATCGCACAACATTGGGCAATGCGAATGTTTGCCTCAAATCCCCCCCCCCCCGGACGTTATCCAATTTTAGCATTATCCGAGGCAAACGTTATCCGAGGTATTACTGTAATGTATATTCAGTAGTGGAATAACAGAATGACTGGTCTGAAACCCTTCTCCCAGTGGTGGGCAGCAACAAGTTTGCACCCCCCAGGAGGGGGGTAGCAAAATTGGGTGACCTCTGGGCAGGGGGGTAGCAAAATTATCTGACCACACCCACCTCCCTGCCCTGCCCCATCAGGTTTTGTCCCTGCAAGTGGTTCAAGGTCTCCCTTGCTCAAAAGCCAGTCATATCCGACTCTAGGGTGCAGTGCTCATCTCCATTTACAACCAAAGAGCCAGTGCTGCCTGTTTGCAGATGTATACATGGCAATATGGCAAGCATGACTAGATCACCCACGACGTAGGCTCTGCCCATGATGTAGGCTCCACCCATGACATAGGCTCCACCCACAGTGTGGTAGTGAATTATGTTGCTGCCCGCCACTGCCTTCTCCCCTCTTTTATATAATGTAGTATATTATCATCATGGCCTTCCTCAGTGATTTATAATTTCTGGAAAAAAATAGAAAAGGTACTTTCCACTTCTGTCTTGCTGCTTTTTCTAATTTTATTTTCCCCTGAATTATGATTTCTTGCATTTTGGGTTGTGGTTGATCAAACATATATATCTTCTTCTTACAAACAAAAACATTTTCTACAAAATCTAAAACAAGAAAGTTGTTCTTCTATAATAAACAGTACAGAAGAAGAGACGCATATAAAGACAGCATTAATCAATGTAGAAATGATCAGAAAAAGAAGTAATGTTAATATAGATGCTTGGTAAACGTGACACATTCTTTATGTGCTCTGTTTCAAAAAATCATCTTTGCTCAGTTCTTCTTCCATGTCTAGGCCGGCCGTGAAACTGCCAAAATGAAGTCACCTTTTGGTAAGTCCATTCTGCAGTTCCTTTGGCCTAACCTAGTGTAAGAAAGATTAGCTGGCAACACAAGGTTACCATTACCAGGATGCTGATTGTGGTTCAAAAATAACACAATCTTTGAGGAGGCTCTTTCTGTGTACCCGTACCATGAATGCTGTCCCGAGAATATAGTGCAGTGGCCCTTCATCTGCCTTCCACATTGCAGCATGACGCCCGTACCAGTGATCCAGTTCAGCAAATCACTTTCTGGTCCTTTTGGCATGCAAAGTCCTCCTCAGCCCCAGGCTGGTATTGATGAAGCTGCTGCCCTTCATTAAGTGGATTCAAGTAGGATTTAATCTACTTGGGAACCATTACCTTTCCCTGTGGACTTCACCACCCCAGTCATCTTTGCTTAGTGATCTCATTGGTTATTGCTAATGAGAAATCTCAGATGGCACAGACTGGATTACATATATTTTTAAAAAAAGGATATTTTTGTCTAAGTATTTAAAACACACACTATATATTGGCAAAGTTTGTGCCAATGAAAGCAAGAACTAGCTCTTTCTGTAGACTGCTGCTGCTGTTATACTTTCTGGTTACAGAGACCCATTATAATTATTTTTTATTTTTATTAATTTACACTGTAAATTAATCCAGCAGCATTGATTTAAAAAGTTGTGTAAGCCAATTAATAATGTACACTTTTTCATCCTCAATTATTTTTTGTTACCCTGATACAGTACTTTATTTTCAATATGGTCCTTACAACTTCTGTAAATTTTCTTTTGTTTTAATAACCTTAGATTTTATTGTGAACTTCATGAAGAAGAATATCAGTACTGCTCCTTGGCAGACAAATAAATCTGAAAGAATTCCCTGACAGAAGAAGTCTTAAACTAACTAATATAGATAATTGACACAAACTGTATGGTGACAGAAAATAAGACCAACAACATATTTCTTCTGTTTGGAAGGTAAAACATTACAGGTAACAATAATATATATTTTTAAAAACTTTCATTATTGTAAATTAGATGTGACATTATCCCTGTGCATAACTTGAACTTCATAGTTGAGGGCAGGCTAGAAGAACTGAAATGACCAATTTATTCATTAATGTTTCATACTGTGGATTAAAAGGTGTGATTAGATTTTGTAACTCAATTCATTTTTGTCACGAAATGCCTCGTTCATTTTGTTATCTAGTCAGTCTCATGACATTACTTTAATCTGGCTTTTAAAATATTACTCCAATTGTTTTTCTGCCACCACTAACTCTGAAAGTAGTAGCCCCTGAGCAAATTTTAAGAGGCCCCATTTAATTTTTATGTGACATGTAGTATTTTGAATTAGTTCGGGTAAGCTCCCATCATCTTTCCAAGCTCCTACCAACCTAGCAGTATGAAAGCAAGAAAATGCAAGTAGATAAATAGATGCAGCACTATTTCGGTGGGAAAGGTAATAGTGTTCCATGTGCTCTGGCATCTAGTCATGGCGGCCACATGACCACAGAAACATATGCAAACAGCGCTGGCTCCTTGGCTGTAAACAAAGATGAGCAATGCCCTCTTGCGTCGGACATGACTGGCTTTTGAGCAAGGGAAACCTTTACCTTTAATGACTTTCTTGTTTGTCCTGTCTCAAGATCAGTGTCACACCACTTGACATTCACACTACACACAGACTGCAGTATACACATAGTAAAGGTAAAGGTTTCCCTTGCTTGAAACACAGTCGTATCTGACTCTAGGGTTCTACACGCATACCAGCCTATCTTTCTGCTGCTCCCTGCCATTTGTACCTCCGGTCGCAGCAAGTCATAATATCAGGGAGGTACTTTTTCTGTTTTATCCAATGGCATTACTGTGGATTCCTTGGTTATGCAGTTCCAAGTATATTTAGCACCAATACCCCCAAATCCCTCTACAGTGCTGTTGCTAACAGTCTACAGATCTATAGGGCTATCCATCTAGCACTCGTTTCTCCACATCCTTCCTTCCCACCTTCTACTCTGGCCCATACTTGGATATCATCATATCCCTTGTGTCACTCCTCTCAGTTTCACTCATTATGACTCCACACTACCCTTCTCTTGTGCTGTATAAAAGGAGGAGCTCACCACAGACTGTGATGGGTGCTGGATCGTGGAGTGCTATATGTAGAGGGAAATAGAGGAGGAATCTAAAAAGTGAACACAAATGCCTGTGTCATCACATACCATCAAAAGTACCTACCTCTGTCAAGAAATACAATGCAAAGACTATTCATACTTAGAGGACAGCCACTGTGAGTCAGAGAAACTGAATAAAATCTCCCAGCTTGACAATTTTATTTCTGGATCTTATATTGCTAGATTTTCCTGTACATTAAGCCTGAAAAGATCAGGGCAAGTGGAGCATCTTGTATGTAACAAAGCCATCACCCACAGTGCCCAGCAAAGCAAAAGAGGAAAAAACAGTTATAAAGAGCACATCTGGACCCTATCCTGTATAATGAAAGAAAAGTAAATAAGACTTAATCTGATTCCATGTTTAAATCATTACATAATTTACCCTATAGAAAAGCCGGCACAGTAAAACCTTGCATAAAGAGTGTTTCACTTAAAGAGTAACTCACTTAAAGAGCAGAATTTTCTCTGAATGGTCGCTTCACTTAACAACTAAAAGCAACCAAAAATTTGCTTAACAAATAAATCGGGGTTTGCAATCTCCCCCCCCCCCCGCCAGAAGTCACAATTGGTCACTTACAATGGTGTTTCGCTTAAAGAACAAACTCGCTTAAAGAGCAGTCCTGTGGAACGCATTATGCTCTTTAAGTGAGGTAACGCTGTATTCTAATTCTACACTACTGTGTGACTGAGAAATTGCAGAGATGGAATAGAAAGGGAAAACAAAGATGTGGGACTGTGGTGGAAATTCTTCTGAAACTCTAACAAGCAAAAATAGCTTGTCTGTTGGCCATCAGAGTCCTCTGCCAGAATAGAATGAGATATGTGCCTGGAAGATTTTTGGGTGAGAGCAGTGGCAACGTGCAGAACCCAAGGCTGCCATCTTGCTCAGTGAGAAGAAGCACTGCCGCCTCTATTGGTAGGAAAATGAGAGACACAGAAGACAAGAAACAGCCAGAGAGCTTTGCTTTTCCAGAGATGGAGGTGCAGCCATGGGACACTTTGCTGTCATTGTCCTTGGATAAAAGAAGATTAATCTATCAATGTTACTTTCTCCAACACCTAAATGTTTTTAGGCACTGAACACGGTCAACCCAGTGGCAAAATAAGAAAGGAAGTCCATTTGATTCTGAGAATGAACTAACAATGTATTTTTAAATTAACGCTTCCATCCTAATTTTGATAGAATTTGGTTGGCTAATAAGATTATCTAAAATATCTTTAGATATTAGCTAAAACATCTTGCCTAGGACTAGATCGTTGTTTACCTCGGCATGTTTTGCCCCTGCGCTCAGCAGTCTGAACCAATGTGGCTCTTACTGGTTAAATCTCAAGCCATACTATCCTGACATTATATTAAACCTTTGCCCTCTCTGCAGTGTTTCCACTAGGGATCTTTTAGCCAGCTTTCTGAAGTTTTCTCTTGCCATGTCTTTAAGCAAAGGATGATACACTGACACTCATAGTCATATGTTTTGGGTTGCAAAGATTACACTACCCAAATGTTGTCCTTGGCTGAGTGAGATACCCACAATTTCCTGATACAATAGTCCAATGGTGGGTTCCAAAAAAAATTACTACCACACTGTGGGCATGGTATGGTGGGCGTGGCCAGGGAAAAAACCCTGCATTGCACCTGAATTAGGACTACAGTTGTACTTCGCTTAAAGATCATAATGCATTGCACAGGATTGTGTTAGGATATATGAGTAGGTTTGCAACGAGAGCAAACCAATGACTGTATCTTTAAGACTGTGCAGCTACCACAGCCAGGTGCAAGCATTGAGTGTTTGTGTCTAGCTTAAATTGAGACAACAGTCTTTGCCAGCCAGCCAACCTGTTGTTCTCTGACTGCTTTGTTGCTGTGCTCACGTCCATCGGACCTTCGTCGTTCTTGAGGATTGTCTGGTATGTCTACTTGCCGTTTATTGCAAGATATTGGAACACATACCTCAGCCACATTGTGGTGACCTAACCAAGGACTGTTTTGGAACCGAGCTACTCCGTAGCTAGAATGAACTGGTGAATATCTTCGAAGCCAACCTTGAAGCAACAGATAAAGGTTTGGACTGCTTGCATTGCTTTATCGAAGATAAGAGCTTAATTAGCTCACATAGACTATAAGGACTTGCTGCACCACTTGGTCTGACTTCACGACAAGTGTTAACTTGCACTTTGTGCACAACCTTTGTAAATAGTGTAAATACATATTTCCTGCAACCCAAGCCAGAGTTTGTTTTTGTCTCCTGTATCTCAACAAACACTCTCAAACCTCAGGGTGTGGCAAAAGCCAGCCACCTTCCTGCACTCTGCTATATTTTACCATTTCAGATTGCTCTTTAAGCGAGTTTGCTCTTTAAGCGAAACACCATTGGAAAAGACCAATTGTGGGGGGGATTGCGAACCCCGATTTATTTGTTAAGCGAGTTTTTGGTTGGTTTTATTTGTTAAGCAAAGGGAACATTCAGAGAAAATTCTGCTCTTTAAGCGAGTTACTCTTTAAGCGAGGCACTCTTTATGCGAGGTTTGACTGTACTTTATTTCAAAACTTGGATGGGTGAGGCCAGCCAGAATTTCTGCTACCAGTTCTGGTGAACTGGTGCGAACCTGCTGAAGCCCATCACGGCAATAGTCAGCAATCCCAGTGCCAGGACAGTGTTTTGAAATACTTTGGCACAGTAGCTGAACGATTAATAAATAAAATACTGCCCTGCAGAAGGGTGAAGGCCGCAAACAGGCTAGTTTGCCAGGGAATAATTTTTTGCGAGTCCACATATTTCTATGGGAGTTTCTTCTACTTTCACTTTCTCAACAAATCAGAAAAGAAGTGTAGCAATGCCTGTTTGCCAGATAAGTGTTAAGGAATGTTTTATTAGTATGACATTTAGAGGTCCTATTTAGAGTTATCTCAGAAAACAAAACAAAACAAAACAAAATAAACAAAAAAAGTAAAATTAAAATAAAAAACACAGTAGCACTTTGAAGACTAACTGCTATATTTTCACTGTTAGCTTTCGTGGATCAAGTCCACTTTTTTATTTTACTTCATTTTGTTTTGTTTTGTTTTGTTTTCTGAGATGCCTGAACCACAGACTAACACGGCTACTATTCCAAAAAATTCAAGTATTTAGAGCTAGACTCTTTTTGGTCTCTAGCACCTGGCTTGTATGGATAGTCTCATAAAGTTCTGGTCCTATATTACAAAGAACAGACTTCTACCTGAAGAAGCCCAAATCTACTTTCAAGATAAAGAAATTGAGAAGGGAGAGGGAAGCAAGTGAAACAACCTATGAGTGATGAACATTTGGACAGCAAATTAAGCAGGTACAGAGGTCACCGTGTTCCCCACTCAAGTGAGGTTAATGGAATCATTAATTACAATAATTATATCTAACTGTTGGCCAGCACATAAATGTGCCTACAGGAAGATTTAGTGCAAGTGAATGACTCTTTTTAATGTGTATTGTTTCAGTATTTCCTCTTTGTGTGTGACAACGAACAAGGGAGCACTCCCTACAGAATTTGAACAAGAGAGAGGAGAAAGTGAGGAAAGCATGCTGGAAAGGGAGAAGACATTACTGAGAATGGGGAAATATTCTTATTTGCACTCAGGATTCTGATTCTAACCCTTGATCCCTATTCTTCTCCTGACAATTCTGGAGATTTTATACCAACTTTGTCCTTTTATAAATATAAAATTTAATCTAAGTGATTTGAAGCATCCTGCCAAAAATAATAATTTTACTTCCCTTTCTCCCCTCTGCAGAAAAGCAGGGGAAGTATTCAAATTGAGGATATCCTGAAGTGATTTGTTTATTAAACCACTTCACAATATTAGAACTTGACAGCACTGGGAATGGACTAAACTAGAGTGCACCAAACAAGTAGAAGCCTCTGACAAGGACTCAAAAGGGTGCAGACAGGGGTGATGGGGGGGCACAACACAGTCCACACACACATACAGCCTGCCAAACAGCAGGACAAATGACTGTCTGGTGGCTTGCCCAAAGTGTTCTAACTTGCTTGCTGTAAGATCTTTGAGCAAACTTGCTTGTATGCCTGATTGCATGTTTTCCTCTTTATTTTGTTGTACACATTCGGATATAATTATTGTTATTCTTTGCTCTAGGATTGTCATGTTGTTCGGGTGCAATTGTTCTTGAATAATTATTTTTGCTTAGCTGAAAGTCTCAGCAGCATGATAATGTGGGATCATGCTGCTTGTACCCATATTGCCAGTGTATAAAGGGAAGGGAGGGCTTTCATTGTGGAAGCTGTCTGTTTCAATGCTTCCCTAAGCAACGTGTTCCTGCATTTACCACACCACTGAGACTTTTGCACAGCAGAAGCTCCACAGGAGACTCGCTGTTAGCCATCTTGAGGTCTGTTGTAGAAATGTGTTCAATGAATGAACTGATCGCTCAATCAATCAATCAATCAATCAATCAATCAATCAATAGGACAAAGTACACTAGCATGACAGGACTCAATTGTAAGGGACCTGGTGGCTGGAAGTTCTTGCTGTTTGAGAGAGGCATTAAATTTTTCTTTCTGTCTGTTCCGATTTGGGGCAATTCAACTGGTTGTTGTTGCTTCTTCACATTGACGATGTAAGAGTGATTCTGACACGAAATAAGCTCAAATCACATTGTCATTTTAGACCAGTGATTCTCAACTTGCGACCTGCGACATTTCATGTGGCCCCCACCGCCTCTACCACACCAGGAAGTCCCATGTGGTAGAGGAAAAGCAAAATGGCCGTCCGGCCCCCTGTTTTAGACAGTATGAGCTCAACACAACGTCTCAACAAATAAACTGTCCAAATGAAGCATCCATCAGAGGTTGATCTCATAAAATATTTGATCAGATCCCTACTGGGAGGTAGATGCTGCTGTAAAATAAAAATAAATAAACAATCAGTGGTGTGAACAATTGACCTAAATTCCATTAAATGTAAAATTGTAACAACTTTGTCATACAGAGAGAAAAGGTCAAAGGCTTAAATGGACTGTAGTTTAGAGTCAGAATCCCTGTAGAGATGATGTAGCATTTCTTTGTTCCTTTCCTCTGGATTTGCTCACCAGAAGGAACATCAACCTATCAATGTGCTGCAGCACATTGGAAGGGCATAATGTGGTAAGGGGCTGTTATGAAGCAGGTAAATAAAATCTGTACTGTGAGAAGCATGTTTATAAATCAGCTGTGTTGTCTTGACTTAATATGGTGTATAAATAATAGCAATAGTAAGAACACTTCTATACCGCCCAACACTGCTTATTGCACTCTCTGGGCAGTTCACAAGTTAATTAGCATTTTGCTGCCAATGGGCTGGGTCCTCATTTTACTGACCTTGGAAGGATGAAAGGCTGAGTCAACCTTGTTTTCTAGTCAGGATTGAACTCACAACATTTTGGCTGCAGTACAGCAGTTTTACCACTGTGCCACCAGGGCTCATTAAATAATGCATTTCTTAAAACTACAAATGAAACACAAAGCTTCTAACTCTGTGGTAATAACAGAGTGTGAGTGTATGTGCACACATATGTGTATGTGCAGGCATATTAGACTACTCTCTAAATCAGGAGTTCTCAACCTTTTAAAGCCAGGGGCCGTGTCACGCTCCCTCAGACAGCTTTGGGGGCTGGATGGCCATTTTGCCCTTCCTCCACTACATGGCACTTCCTGGTGTGGTGGAGGCAGTGGGAGGCCACGTCAAATGGTGCCACAGGCCACATCCGGCCCACAGGTCACAGGTTGAGAATCCCTGCTCTAAATCCTTCATTCTAGTCACTAGAAGCCATTTCAACTCAACAAGATATGTGCCTGAGGAATCTCTAAGCTCTGCAAAATTACTCCAATGAGTTGTCAGGTCCCGTCCTTCCACTAGATGCAGTGGAGTGGATGCCTTAGGCAACTGAACACCTGGAGTCATGAATTCAGCAGTCCTCACCCATGGAGGGCAGGATTGTTCTTTAAGGCTGTCTAGTACTATTCAGTTCCCAAATGCTTGAGTTATAAGGGTTACTCAGAGCCAGAATTTGGTAATAGGACATTTTAGATCATATTTGCCACTATCTCCCAATACCCCTTTATGGAAAACCCCTTACAGCTTGGCATTTGGGAACTAGCTGGCTCTCATGAGTAACATTTAAGCTCTGCAAAATTCCTCACCTCCAAGAAAGAGAAAGAAAAGGAACACATTTTTCTTGTCTAACTTGTTGAACTTACCACAGGCAATCCCATCATGATTTGTGTTTGTTTTGCATGGTAATGTGGATATGGGAAGGGCCAGCATTTAACAAACATAGTTATTGCCAGTATCTTAATCAAAACAGCCAATCGGCAGGCTAAATGTTTATTCTCTCCAAAAGTAACTGCTTTTCACTTAGTATTTATGCTGAGCAATGTATATTGGTGGTATGCCTCTTTAGTACATGTCTGGCCAGACATCCTGCTATGGTAATGGAGTAGACCGTACAGCCATTGACTCAACGCTGAGTGTTGGGCAGCAGTAAATAACCTGACTCCCTAAAGGTGCCAATGGCTATGGGTGGATGAGCCTTTTTGGGTGGGGTGATGGTTCCCTCACTGGAGGAAATGCCACTGGAACCCATCATACTGGGCCCAACAACAAAACGAGCAGAGGAGGAACCACTTCACTATTCTGATTCCCAACGGTCATGGAGGCAGAAGGGACCATGCCAGATGGACTGGCTGTGAAGGCATGCCTTAATAATATCCTCAAGGCTGCGTCACTCCATCGCAGTCCTGGTGTTAAGTCCTGCATGTTTTGTTTCATATCTGCAGTAGGAAATGGCTCCAAGATCATAGTGTGTGGGTCACTTCATAGCAAGCTGGGATCCACCTTAAACAGATTCATGCCAGTGGCATTTTTCCTGCTTGCCTCGGAGGGTGAAGGCGGCCCAGAACCAGCCAGCCGCCAAGACCAGACCTCCTGGCACCCTGGGGCAGGAAAAAAACATATACAGTCAAACTTTGCATAAAGAGCGTTTCGCTTAAAGAGTAACTCGCTTAAAGAGCAGAATTTTCTGTGAATGTTCGCTTCGCTTAACAAATAAAACCGACCAAAAACTCGCTTAACAAATAAATTGGGGTTTGCAATCCCCTCCACAATTGGTCATTTACAATGGTGTTTCACTTAAAGAGCAAACTCGCTTAAAGAGCAATCCTGTGGAACACATTATGCTTTTTAAGCGAGGTACAACTATACTGTACAGTACTTGGATTGAGTTGCAACTGACAACGACTACTACTTTAGTTTAGTTCTATCCATGTATTTCAGTCTCTTCATGAATCAAAATGTGTTATTCTTTGAATGCTAGTAACTCAATAACCTCTTGCAACCATCATTTGGTTGAGGTATTATTTTTCCTGTTTTATTGCAACCAAGATAAAATGAGTCACTGTACTGTATTATATTTTTGCCATCTATGTGACAATTTTATTTGAACAGAAGCATTGTAAATAAACATTCTTTTTCCTTCTGTTAAGGCTGTGGCTGAGCATTTCTTCAATATGGTCTAAGAAGAAATGAGGAATTGAGAAAGGCTTGCATTTGAAAGTATTCAGCCTTAATCCTTGAGGACCACTGACTGCACCACTCTGTAAATATTTTCACAACTTAGAGAGACTTTGTGAAACAAGTGCTGCTCAATGAAGCTGAAAGCTGATATATTTATAGTTTCCATAATGTCTAGCACTCATGCTGGGGATCATGAAAATCCTATTTCCCTCATTCCATTGTAGACTATGACCTCTAAAATAGCAGGTCATAACAAGAAGAATGTATATCAGACAGCAGCACTACATTGGCAAGAATCCGCAGATACAGTACAGGATCACAAAATTATCTGTGGTACAAAGCATGAAAGTCTTAGGAACAAAAAGATCCCTTCCCCTCATTGTCTTTGAGAATTTACTGGTGTTTCAAGGAACAAAGCATTTCTACAGTCAAATAGTTCTGAAGAATGTGTACCACATCCATATTTAATATAACAATATGGAAAAGAAACATCATATTAGTGTTATTACTGTACTTTGAACTGCAATTAATCCACTATGATTGCAATCCTAGTCATGCTGCCCAAAAGTAAGTACCATCCAGTTCTGCAGGGCTTACTCCCAGGTTAATAGATGTACAATCATGGAACCAGAGAATAATGGAATTGGAAGGGACCTATAAGACCATCGTATCCAACCCCCACAGGAATCCAAATCAAAGTATATCTGACAGATGGTTGTCCATCTGTCAGATATACTGACAGAATATCCTAGTCTACGTGGCTAATTGCCTGACAAGTCAATGTTTTCTACAAGTTGTATTCCATCATCAACATCATTTTAGATCAGTGCTGGCGAACCTTGGCACTCCAGCTGTTCTTGAACTTCAGTTTTCAGAAGTCCTGATTAGCAGGACTGATGACTTGGGCTTCTGGTAATTGAAGTCCAAGAACACCAGGAGTGCCAAAGCTCGCCATCATGGTTCTAGACTGTAGAATTATCAGATGAAAAATGTCATAAACATACAGCTCTTGGCTTATTAAAGAAATGATAATGGGTTGATGATATGAATCTTACATACTGTATTGGAATTTGTATAACTTTATGTTTTAAAAAATTGTCTTCTGAGGACGGTGGGAAAGCAGAAGTCGTATTGGAACCAGACTTAGCATGTATTAGTATAGTACGTTAGTTCTGACTAATGTGGGTCCCACTGATGACAATAGGTCTACTCTAAGCATGATTAATCTAGTCTACTTGTTTTTTCCACATAGGCACATGCTGCAGCAGACAGTGCTAGAGAAAAAACCATTTCTTCCTGTTGGTTGTTGCTTCTAAATAGGGATTGCTACTTATTGTTTCTTCTTAAGAGACCAGAACTACAAGTGCTTTCAGTGGGTTTTTTTTCCTGTAGGTGTAGCACTGCATCCTAAATGCATGGCCTTGAACAATGTGTTAGAATGGATAGGCAGTATTGTATATAAATCTTCTTTTGTTGTTCAGTCGCACAGTCGATTCCGACCCTCTGCGACCCCATGGACCACTGTCCGCCAGGCACTCCTGTCCTCCACCATCTCCCTCAACTCGCTCAGCTCTGTGCCTATTGTCTCTACAACACCATCTAGCCATCTCATCTTGGGCCGTCCCCTTCTTCTTTTGCCCTCGACCCTTCCAAGCATCAAGGCTTTCTCAAGTGAATCCTCTCTTCTCATTTGATGTCCAAAGTACTTTAGCTTCATCTTTATTATTTGACCTTCTAAGGAGCAGTCAAGGTTTATTTCTTCTAGGATTGACCTATTTGTTCTCCTCGCTGTCCAGGGGACTCTCAAAACTCTCCTCCAACACCACATCTCAAAGAAAGTTATTTCAGTACATCAATTGCTATGCAATGCAACTTTTGGTAGAAATGCTGTATTCAGGAGAGGTTCACTCTGCCCCCCTCCTTTGGTTGACTTGTTGAAATATAAAATGAAAAGATCTAATTGACAGAAACGTTAATCAGCTGTTCTGGTACAACAATACATTTGTATACTGAATAAAAGTCACTTGTTAAAATCATCATGAGTCAGGTACCACGTGGATTATGTTTGAAGAAACCATTCAGATTGCATTTAGTCACAATACAATTGTTCCATTGGTCTCATGACTAGCTGCAGCTGGATTGGGGCCCTTTTTTTGGCATGACAGACTGTTTTTCATTTTGATATGAAGGAAATGGTTTGGTGTTTTGAAAACCCACTGTTTAAAATTCTTTACACAAAATCAGGCTACTGGTTGAGGCAATGGTAGGTGTTCTTATGTTTAATGTGCCTGTCCTAATCTGCTCCCCCTTCTCCCTCCCAAACCATAAAAGAAGTATGAGCAATCCTAGCAGATGGCTTGCTCAAATTTGTTTTGTATTGTTTTGGCAAAGTCTAGCTTTTTGACACTGCCAGGGGAGGGATGGAAGAGGTGGGAGAATCCAGGCTGGTTTCCACTTAATCCAGATTTGTTACTAAAAAAAGTGTACAGTATATACTCGAGTATAAGCCTAGTTTTTTAGTCCCAAAAATGAACCCCAAAAAGGGGAAATGGCTTATACATGGGTCAATGACTGTGAGGGTCCCAAGACGGTGTCGGATTGAGACGCACCAAACATTTAATTAATTTTACCATATTTTCATGTATTTTGATTATTGAAACTTTCTAGCTGCTGCTGCATTTCCCATCCTCGGCTTATACTTGGGTCAATCTATTATCCTGGGTTTTCAGGTCACAATTAGGTGCCTCGGCTTATATTCGAGTCGGCTTATACTCAAGTATATTCGGTGATATCAGATAAAGAGATAACGCTGCCCCATTCATGCAATTGACTAATATTTGGTAGAAGGAAGGAAGAGTTTCTTTTGCCAGCTAGGGCAGTGGTGGTGAACCTATGGCACATGTGCCAGAAGGGGCACTCAGAGCCCTCTCTGTGGACATGCATGCCATCGCCTCAGCACAGAGTTCACCTCACCCCTCTGCCCAGCAGCTCAATGGGAGCACTTCCTCCCTCCCCCCAGCACAGAGTTCACCCTTCCGCTCTACCCAGAAGCCCAATTGGAGCACTTCATCCTCCCAACACAGAGTTCACCCTGCCCCTCTGCCCAGCAGCCCAATGGGAGAGCTTCATCCCTTCTCTGTTGCCGTGTTGGCACTTTGCAATAAATAAGTGGGCTTAGGGTTGCAGTTTGGGCACTCGGTCTCTAAAAGGTTCACTATCACTGAGCTAGGGATACTGTTCTGCAGGATCCAGAAGTAGTAGGTCTGTATCTGTGTGTGAACATATATAACACAGATTCAAAACAAGCAGATATAATAGCAAATGTTAAACATATAATGAGCAAGAAAATTTTAGCTGCCTGGGCAGTCCTCCATGTTCAGGGCCAGTTGCGTCTTTAGCAAGGTGGTTGCTTTAGGCAAGAGAAATTGGATGTAATCAAAGAATAAAAATTATTAATATACTCTATTATTCTCGCTATTTAATTGGCATTAATCAGGAAAGGATCAAGGGTGTGTGTGTGTGGGGGGGGTGTACCCTAGTAACTTGGCTGGCATCCTGACTTGGATGAAAATGCTAAGAAGGCAGTGTTGACCAAAAGGAAGGCTCACCAGTGCATACTTCACTACTGAGTACAGTGTAGAGCCATTCAACGATAGAGGTGTGAATGCCTGCATATGCCCTTAAATGGCATAACAAAAGTATATGGTACTCCCCACAGAGTACAGTAGGTCAGATCCTTTCTCCAGGGAACACACATGATGAAATTTGGCAACAAGAGAGGAAAGTGGGGAAGTGGCCTGAGCAGTGAAAGAATATCAAATGGTTTCAATTAAACATTCTAGGAGCCGATTAAAACAACGCTTGAAAACCAGAAAGTGCCTCATTGGTTATAAGGCTCACTACTTTTGTTGTTATGTGTTGTCATGTCACTTCCAGCCTATGAATTAGTGACTTCCAAAAGTCCCTATCATTTCATTAACAGTCTTGTTCAGATCTTGGAATCCTTTACTGTGTTAGAGCACCATATATTTGGTTTTCCTCTTTTCTTGCTACCAGCATTATCATTCTTACCTAATGCATATTATCTTACCAAATTTTTTACCATCAATACGTTAGAAGTTTAATAACCATCAAAAGGGGTAGGAGAGTCTATGGAGACTGAAAGAAATTGTCTTATAACATCTGTATTACATATCAAATATTTGGATACTAAAATGGATTAAAACCATTTATTATTTTCATACACCCAAGCGCAACTAATCTCCCCCTCCTCATAAAGGTTTCAGAGGATATGAGACTGTGTCGAGAGCATCTGGTTTCTATCTTTAAAGTTACTTTGGGCATCTGCCTGAGCATAGAAGCAATAATAAATTATCCAAAAATACTGCACACATACATAAAACACAACTCAGTGTAATGTAAGAATTGCTGTAGTTGGCAAAATTAAATTCGTAGCATAAATGCTGTCTTGGCCATATTATCCATTTTACTCAGCTGTATGCACTCCAAAAGGATGATATATTTAAAAGTACACACAATTCTGAAATATTAATAGCATATTCATATTCAGGAAAGAGGCTCGAGGGGTGGAAAGGAAGGCCTTATAGTCAGAAAGAGTTTTGGTTATATGTCTTGGCAGGCTATAGGAACCACCTGTACTGTATTGCAAAGCAAGCTGGCCACCTAGGTTGTAATCACAATACAACACAACCCCTAGGTTGTAGTCACAATAACTGGTACCTGGTCTTTGTAGAGCTCCAGTCTGGTGGTAGAGGCTGCTCTCCCTTTATCCCCCTGTGCAAAGGTACTGTCTCTGGACCCTGGCTCTAAGCCACTCAATGAGAGGTGTGCACATGTTTCCAGGTCTGATTGATGGCATGTGGGGTGGACATGCTGGCATAAATATTTCTGCAGGTGGTGATGGGAGGAGGGTCATACCATGCCCCCTTATCTTATCCAAGGTTTCAGAGGATGATCCTATGCCCCAAGGTGTATATCATTGTAAAAAGCTACAATGTTACTATTCTATTAGGCTGGCCAATTATTGTATTCCTGTGTACCTGATATGTGTCTAAATTGATGCCATGAGGTCTCACTCTTATGTCTGATGAAGTGGACTTGCTCCATGAAAGCTCACATTTAAATACAGAAGTTAGTCTTCAAGGTGCCACAACATTTTTTGTCTTTTTTGGTTGTTCTGTTTTGTTTATTCTCAGATACGATACTACACTTGATCTTAGCCAAAAGGCCAAGAAGTGATATGAAAAATAATGAATTTAGTAAGTGCTTACCTAGCTATCTGCCAATTTAAATCTTGGGGAGAGGGGAATCCACAATTTTTATGTGTAGCTTCTGTGCTGTGCTTCCTGCCACTTGTTATCCAGTGGTGTCTTCTTTCTCCCCCTGGCTTCTTGGATTGGCCTGGCCTGACTCCATTGACTCAGCTGACCTTGCCTTTGTTAGCCCTTTTATAGACAGAGGTTATTTATGTTTCCCTATTTTAATTGATATATTTCCACCTAACTTATAGATTGTGTTACTTGGCAGGCTAATACAAAATCTCATAGACTCTGCGAGATTGGAGGGATTTTGCTCATTTGGAAAACATAAACATCTATTGCTGTTGCTACCTTAGCAGAAGTAATGGCTTTTGCTATGAGCTTCACTTTCAGTAATTAACTCTATTTACTTTCAATGTGTTTTTCTCCTCTTTTGGAGCCAGTAGACTTTTATATATACTGTACTGTATTCTGTTACTTTAGAAAAACTAGCTCTTTGCCTTAAGTAACCTCTAGTAGACAGTGCATTGCTGTTCAAACCTCCATTTTATGATCACATTTCTACAGTTAGGTAAAGGTAGAGGTTGCCTTTACTTGAAAGCCAGTCATATTCAACTCTAGGGGTCAGTGCTCCTCTCTGTTTGTAGTCAAAGAGCCAGTGCTGTCTGTATCTGCAGATGTTTCTGTAGATGTGTCGTAGGCATGACTAAACACTGGAGTGCACAGAATGCTGTTTACCTCCACACTGAAGTGGTACCTATTTATCTACTTGCAATTTCTTGCTTTCAAAATGACTAGGTTGGCAGAAGCTGAGACAGAGACAGAAGTTCACTCCATCATGCAGCACTCAGGTCTTGAACTGCTGACCTGTCAACCTTCCAGTAATCAAGTTCAGTGTCTTAACCACTAAGCCACCACAGTCCCTAGATGTCTACAGTTACAGTTCTTTACATCTCCTTAAACATTTTAGTGCTTTATTTATACAAAATTTCAAACTTTGATCATTACCTCTCCTCAATTAAGCATTGGAAAGTCTTGCTTGTATGTTTTCTCTGTTGTTCATAGTTCATTTTTGGCAAGCTTAACACAATGATTTGGACATAGGACCAAAAACTGATTTTGCTAGGTGATTTTGGCATGAGGTATAAAAACACCACAAGATCCTCCCACCATCCAGGGCTGTTAAAATATAATGATGGCAGATTAAGAACTCATAATTTGCTCTCCTTTTGTAACACCTGAAATCCACTGCTGAAAGCACTTCTGTCTGGCTATTGGAAAGAGAAGCCCTACCCATCACCTTGAGAATTGGGTCATTGGTGTGTCACTTTCCCCCATCCTTCTATGCCTCTCCTAGTGCATTTGTGCTTGGAACTGTACTTTAAGTAGCATTTATTGTGAAGATGACAGGGATCTAATATCAGTACTTAAGACATTATTCTCCCTCCTGCCATCCCCTCTGAAGCCTTGTCGTGTCACTGCTTCCATGTCACCGCTGTTGTCCTCTTGTCACTGCTGCCATAAAGTTCTCTCTGCCAGTGCATGACATTTTAAATGATGACCATAGCCAAGGCCTTCTCCTTCTAAATAACAGCCGTTTAAAACCACAGGAAATAAATCTGAATAGTGCAATCTCTAAAGGACAAGCTGCACATGATGGAGAAATGCTCAGAATTTTCTGAAAAATAAAATGCAGCCTTGGGAAGGGGCTATATCAAAGCAGGCAAAACACATTAACCTTTCTTGTGCTGGCTATTTTTTAAAAGTATAATGGGAAATAAATCTTTCCCTATCCCAGGAGTGTATGAATAGTTACTCTCACTCTGTATGGGAGAATAAGTGTTTGTGAAGGTTTAGGCTTCAGTGATATTTGGCCCCAGTCAAAGTGCCATTTAGACCCAGCCAAAAAAAAAAATCATTCTAGGCATACCTACATGGGCTAATTCAAACATCTCTGTTATTTTTCTTAGATACTGTGTTGTTGTTGTTGTTGTTGTTGTTGTTGTTGTTGTTGTTGTTGTTGTTGTTGTTGTTGTTGTTGTTGTTGTTGTTGTTGTTGTTGTTGTTGTTCCACCACCCTACTCACAGAAGTGACTCAGGGTGGTTAACAGACATAAAAACATACTAAAAACATTAAACATTAAACAAGGTCTTTCTCCAAACAATTCAGATTAAAAATTCAAGAAGGTCAACAAATTAAAAATAGCAGATAAAATCAAAAACATTAAATCACAAGGATTAAAAGATTAAAAGATTAAAAGATTCAGAGTTCAGGGAGAGAGGGGCTCAAATTAGCCAACAGGCTGGGGTTAAACATGCGGCCAGTACCCCAAACCTGTCCTGCCAGCCATGTTTTTACACCCTTACTAAGGGGCAGCAGCTCTGTCTGGAGATGCAGTTCAATTGGCAGGAGGTTCCATAGGGCTGGGGCGGACACGGAGAAGGCTGTCCTTCTAGTGCCAGAGAGATGTGCCTCTCTGGCCGATGGAACAATGAGAGAGCCTCTCCGGTCCGCTCTCCGGTGAACAGATGTTCTAAGGGTGACGCGGTCTCTTAAGTATCCTGGCCCATTACCATGTACGGCTTTAAAGGTAATTACCAGCACTTTGAATTGCACCCAGAGACACACTGGTAACTAGTGCAGCTCCCGAAGGCACATGCATAATGCCCACACCCCATCTAGGCAGCTGCATTCTGGACCAGCTGCAGCCTCCGAATGGTCGTCAAGGGCAGCCCCATGTAGAGCGCATTACAGTAATCAAGTCCGGAGGAGACCAGAGCGTTTGTGATCATGAACAAGGAGTCCCAATCTAGGAGAGGGCATAACTGGTGAATAACACAGAGTTATGCAAAAGCCCTGCTGGCCATGACTGCCACCTGCACTTCGAGCAGTAGTCATGAGTCCAAGAGGACCCCCAGGTTATGCACCGGGTCTGTTTGGGGCAAAACCACCCCATCCAGGACAAAAGATGGTCACTCCCAAGATAACGCAGGACCCCCCGACCCATAGCCACTCAGTCTTGCCAGGATTCAGCTGTAGCCCATTGTCCCCCATCCAGACCCTGACAGCCTCCAGACACCTGGATGGGACTTCCACTACATCACTTGAGGCCCCACGGGCCAAGATATATAGCTGGGTGTCATCTGCATATTGGTGATACCTCACCGCATAGAAATGAATGATCTCACCCTGTGATTTGATGTAGGTGTTAAATAGGAGAGGCGAGAGCCCTGAGGCACCCCATATTGAAGGGGCCTAGGGCTGGACCTCTCGCTCTCCAACCACACCAATTGTGTCTGGCCCTTTAGAAATGAGGAAAACCAGGACCACACAGTGTCCTGGATTCCCAATCCTTGGAACCTTTCCTGAAGGATACCATGGTCAACGGTATCGAAAGCCACTGAGAGGTCAAGAAGAGCCAGGACGGACAGATAACCTTCATCCCACTCTCGCCAGTGATCATCCACCAGTGCAACCAATGCAGTTTCTGTACCATATCCGGGCCTGAATCCTGACTGAAAAGGGTCTAGATAATCCACTTCATCCAGGGCCTCCTGTAGCTGCCGCGCCACTGCCTTCTCCAAAATCTTGCCCAAAAAGGGTAGGCTGGATACTGGCCGGTAGTTGGAAAGTACCATAGGGTCGAGCGGTGGCTTTTTTAGGAGGGGGTGCAGCAAAGCATGTTTCAAGGTTGCCGGGGGGAAACCCTCCTGCAGTGAAGAATTTATAATTGCCTTGACCCAACCACCTGACACAGCTCTGGATATTTTGACTAACCAGGTGGGGCATGGATCTAATTCACAGACAGTGGCATGAACAGATCGAAGAAGCCTGTCCACTTCATCAGGGCCAACTGGATCGAGCTGATCCCAGATAATATGGCCAGACTGCACTCTGGTCAATCCCAGCTTTATATTTTCCATGCCGGGATTAAACTTCAAGCGAATCTGAGTGATTTTCTCCACCAGATAATCAGCAAGAGCCTCAGCAGATCCCTGCCAACCAGGGCTGGACCCCCCCCCCCGAGGAGGGACCTGGTCACCCGGAACAAGGTTGTTGGGTGATTATCCATGGAGGCAGTAAGGGCGGTGAAATATCGATGTTTTACCACCCCCATCGCCACTAGGTAGGCTTTAATAGCAGCTCTAACAAGTGTTCAGTCGGACTCACTCTGAGTCTTCACCCAGTGGCGTTCTTGGCGACTCTTTGCCCATTTGAGCTCTCTCAGCTCTTCTGTGAACCAAGGCGATGATCAATGCCCATGGGCACGGAGAGGCCGTAGTGGAGCGATCACGTCCAAGGCTGCCATCACCCTTTCGTTCCATAGGTTGGCAAGAGCCTCAGACAAATCGCATTGCAGGTCAAAAGGAAATCACCCAGTTCCCTCTGGAATCCCTCCGGATCCATTAGTTGCCAGGGACAGGCCGACTTAACTGGCCCTACCTTCCTGTGGTGAAGCCTCACCACCAGAAAGTTTAGAGTCACCAGATAGTGATCTGACTATGGCACAGGGGTAATATCTAAATTCTGCAGTTTCAGATCACTCTGTCACTGCTCCAACATAAAAACTAAATCCGGGGTGTGGCCACTGCTCCTAGTTGGGTCCTGAATTACCTGAGTCAGGCCCATAGCTGCCATGGAAGCCATGAACTCCCATGCTACCTCAGAGACAGCCCCCAATGAAGGCAAATTGAAGTCCCCCAGGATCATAAGTCTAGGGAGCTCCAACACCAACATCGAGACAGCCTCAAGGAGCTCAGGCAGGGAATCTGCTACTTTGCAGGGAGGCAGGTACAGGAGCAAGCTTCCCAACTGACCCTTAGGGGCCAAACACAGGAGCAGGGCCTCACAACACGAAAGTTGTGGAGCTGTGGCTCTGGTGACTCCAAGTGACTCTCTGGCCACAATGGCGACACCACCGCCCCATCCCTTCTCCCTAGGCTGGTGCCAAATACCTAACCTGGCTGGACATAATTCAGATAGAGGCAACCCATCCTCCGGTCTCAGCCAGGTTTCGGTGATGCATGGCAGGTCAGCCTGCTCCCCCAGAATAGCATCTGCAAGCAGGGGGGGCTTATTACAAACCGACCTGGCATACATCAGCAGCAGCCTAAGGGAGGGGTTACTCTTGACCAGCTGCTCAGGAACCCGAGGTGTATGCTTTCAGGTTTACATGAAACAGTTACCTCACCCTTGCTGAGAATCTAACCTCTGGTATCTTGTTATGTTCTATCATTTTTAAATGTTAAGATGGTTTATTAACAAATTATCTGTCAACCTTCCCTATTCCATAAAGCACATATGCCTCTCCTAAAGAGCACTGTATCTTTTAGAATTAATCAAGATTAATTGTGAGAAGCATCTCTAAAGGAAACATCATTTGCAAATGAAACATTCCAGAAACATTTGCTTTACTTAATGAACAGGAAACAGTGCTGTCATTTGCCTGTTGAGGGCATGAGACAATCAGATCTTAACTGCAAGTTAAATTAACACAACACTTTCCTTAGTGCAGAAATTATTATTACCATTACATTATGGGTAGTATATTATGGGAGGGGAGGGTAATAAGTGTATTTCCAAATCCATAACACAAAATCCTGTTCAAAAAGTGACTTCGAATAAAAGTGATGACATCATCAATCATGACATTTTCTTTCCAGAAATAAAATATTCGCCGGTTTTTGTCCAAAGTTCCCACTGCACCGATGGAATCCCTTACATTGTTGCAAAGCTACTTGAATTATCTAACTTAGTTAGGTAAAAATTAAATTACTGTTTGATATCTAAAAATATTGTTAGGATACATGAGATAGTGTTGCAACAAGAGCAAACCAATGACTGTACCTTTAAGGCTCTGCATGTTACCCCAGCCAGGTGCTATCATTAAGGGTTTGTAGGTAGCATAAATTCAGGCAACATTCTCAGACACTTTGCTTTATGCCATTTTGCCTTTATGCCATTGCATCGCTTCGTGCCATTGTGTGCTTCGTGCCACTGTTGCTGTTGCTGTTGCCTGCCTGCTGTCTGACACTGCTGTTGCCGTCGTTGCCAGCCAGCTGCTGGACTGCTTCGTCGTTTCCTGGTATGTTTGCCTTGCCGGACTGCAAGACATTGGACAACATACCACTGCCACATTGTGGTGCCTTAATCAAAGACTCTGTGTTTTGAAAGAGAGCTAAGAGGAACTGCTGACTATCTTCAAAGCCAACCTTGAAGGAACAGATAAGGTTTGGACTGTGTTTGCTTTGCTTTAATGAAGATATAAGTTTACAGCTCTCCAAGATTGTTTATAGACTTTGCTGCACCACATAGTCTGAATAAAAGACATGTGTAACCTTGCACTTCGTGCAGAGCTTTGTATATAGTGTAAATAGAGAATTCCTGCAACCCAAGCTGAAAGTTTGTTTTGTGCTTTACTCAACCAAACACTCTCACACTCTGGGGTGTGGCCATAGCCAGCCACTTCTAGCACTCTGCTATATTATTCCATCTCAAATATCACCCACCCTGTGGCACCCAATGACATCCTGACAATGAAAAGCATCCCATGAGAGCCTTTGGGACAGCTGAGAATGTTTTGTTTTAAAATAAATAAATAAATAAATTGCTGTGGCTGATGATATCATCAGGTGTAGGTAGTGTAGTTCACTGACCAGGATTTCAGCCACTGTCTAGAAATATCATCATAGTTTGCTGTGTCATCTGTAATTTATTTATGTTCTTTCAATACTCATAAAATGTTTTCTGTTGGATTTCTGGCCATTTGTCCCGCCCTCCCTTCGGGCCCCGCCACCTCGCCCGGAGGAGAAGAAGATCCCCATCAGCTGCAGGCAGTCAGAGAACTCTCCCGCCCGCCCTCCAACCCCCGACATCCTGGCCGGATACTTTAAAAGGACCTTCTTGGCTGTGGGCGGCCAGAGAACTCTCCCGCCCTCCTTCCGGGCCCCGCCACCTCGCCCGGAGGAGGCCTCATCCGGACACACCTGTGACCGGCTAAGTGAAGGGGGAAACGGACAAAAACTATGAGGCCCCCTAAGGTGGCTCTAAGATCATTGCAATTTGTTCCATATGATGTACAGATGATATTAATGTATTTGTTGCCATTCTGCTGCTTTGTAATTGTAATTATTATCCGGAGGTGAGTGATTGTTTTGTAACTGTTTTATGATATATACAGATAACATTGATGTATTTGTTGTTATTTTCTTGTATTATATTGTATTTTCTATTAGGTTAATTTCACATTTATTGTGTTGTGTTGTGATTATGTAATATATTGTTGGTTTTTGTGAATTTTTTGTGAGCCGCCCTGAGTCGGTTGCACTGAGTAGGGCGGCATATAAATTGAATCAAATAAATAAATAAATTGTAGTGTTTGTCAATATATTCAAAGTAACAATTCAAAAGTAACTGAATCTAAAATGTAATATGTCAATAACATGTTACTAATTTACCACTCTTTACAAAATGAGTAATAAGAAGCCATTTTAAAAAGTGCAAAAAGGAAAGCAAACTTGAAGAAACTAATAGTTTATGCTATGATGCAATGTTAATTTTTGAATAGATTTTTATCACAGCCTCTCTCTGCCTTGTTCACTGACTTTTACAAATAATGGCATTCTGTATTCACAACCAGACTTTCTCCCCACAATATCTGTTGGGTTTTCTTACCCCAAAAATCCATGCAGAAGAAAAGAATAGCTGAAGGGTCTCCTAATAGCTAACATGATTAAAGCTTCTCCTGAAACCACCTGGTGAGATCTTAATAACTTTTTGAGAAGGATTTGTACAACATAAGCCAAATGACGCACTTACTCAAAGGATGGCTAGTATCTACCACCATCCCCTGGCTGTTTCTTCCCTTTGTTTGCAAAAGCTTCACACCAGGTTCATCTATTTATTTTGCAAAAACAATACAGGAAGTGAATTGTTGACTGAATGCTCACAGGATCTTGTTCCCTTCACTCCTAGTGGTTGAGTTAGAGAGGGGAAAGTGTACTTTGTGTAATAAACCAAGGGTGGGGGGACATGGGGAATGATTTCTTGTCAGAATTAGTGCTAATATAACATTTCTTTTTTTTTTTAATTAGGTATTTTAAAAAAATACAAAAATACAAAACAAAACAGTTACAAAAATACATAAAGTTGTGAAGATCATATAACAAATTTCTCTAAATAGCGATATTGCTTTAACCACATTTCTTAGAACATAATCTTCTCCACATTATTTTAAATTGCATCATTAACATCACCCTTGTGCTATATACAATGTCCGGGGAGATCTATATCCTCACAGTTTCCAAAAGTCGTTCTGATCTTGTACAGGGGGTATGCCTTTTTCCCCCCCAAAGTATAACTTATAAAAGGTTCCCAGATCCTCCAGAAATTGTTACTTTGCATTTTTCCTTTTCTGCAATTTAAGTCCCATGTAAGTTTTTCGTTAAGGGCCAAATCCCACATTTGCTTATACCAATCTTGGATACTTATCTTATCATTGCTTTTCCAGTTTTTAGCTATACATTGTCTTGCAACAGTCAACATTATGGCCAACAATTCTTTATTATCCTTATTCATGTCATATTCATCTATGTCGGTTAGCAAAATTGTATCTGACCCCAGTTTAACTTGCATGTTTAGTATGTTCTCTATCTCTTTTTCAATTCTTTCCCAAAAACCTTTTAAAGATTCACAGCTATTCCACATATGTTCATATGTTCCCCTTGTTTTTTTACACCTCCAACATATATCACTCAAATTACTATACATTCGATGCAAGCCAACTGGGGTCCTGTACCATCTCCATATTATTTTGTAGTTATGCTCTTTAACTCTAATGTTAATATAACATTTCTAAAAGCATTTATAAAGTGTGTTTTTCTTACTGCCAGAATTCTGGGGGTTTTGTATCTTATGTCTAACTCCTCCTTTATTTCAAATTGTTTTAGGGAAATTGTAGTGAATCAAATTTCTTCTTCTTCTTCTTCTTCTTCTTCTTCTTCTTCTTCTTCTTCTTCTTCTTCTTCTTCTTCTTCTTCTTCTTCTTCTTCTTCTTCTTCTTCTTCTCCTCCCCCTTCAGGTTTTGAGTGAATTAGATATGCACAATAAATGTAATTCCAAATTTATTCTATTTTTATAAAGATTACTGTATTGCATTTCTATGCACATACTGTATATGCAACTTTAATTTATGTGAGAAAATCCAGACATTTTCTAAGAATTTAATGTTTCTACATCTTAAAGCATTACTTTTCAGCAAGTCAATATAAACAAAATAAATCCAGTAAGGCTACTGTCAGTAATTTGGCATCTACTGTGCTTTTAAACTGAAAGCAATTACATGCATGCTGCATATGCAAAATAACGTCCTTCGCCTTACCCATCCAACCCCCAAGAAACTATTTTGATGTATTTTTTGGTTTTCCAGCCCTTTCTAAAGCATCACAACAGCTAGCAAAGCAAATACAGTTATCAGCTAGCCATTTGATGCTGCAGGGAGTGTCATATTAGCCTTGATTTATTAACAGTAGCTTCAAAAGCAAGGGAAGCAAGAGGATGTTCTGCTTCATAGTGGTAAAATCAAAATTTTAAGTGGAGCTGGCTGGATTCTGGGCCCATGGCAAATCCAAGTTCTGTACAAAGTTAACCCATCTTCAGGAACCAAAAATAATGATATGGGACTGTGGTGGCATAGTGGCTAAGACACTGAACTTGATGATGGTAAGGTCAGCAAGCCAGCAGTTTGAGACCCGAGAACTGCACGATGGAGTAAGCTCCTGTCTCTGTCCCAGCTCCTGCCAACCTAGTAGTTCGAAAGCTTTCAAGCAAGGGCAACATTTACCTTTAAGGTTTTGGCCATGGTTAGTTGTAGGTGGTTAGTAAAGTTAAAGGTTGTCATATCCGACTCTAGGACTACAGAGCTCATCTCCATTTACAGCCAAAGAGAGAGTGCTGCCTGTGTTTGCAGATGTATACATGGCCATATGGCAGGCATGACTACATCGCCCATGATGTAGGCTACGCCCATGATGTAGATTCCGCCGATAGTGTGGTAGCAAGAATTTTTGCTGCCCACCACTGGGCACACGCCCCACATGGGGACAATTTGATTTTGGGGGGATCAATTACAGAATGAGTTATTAACAGTGAATGGACTTTTAGGCTTCCTCCGTGTCAATAGGAGTTCATTTTTTGAATAATAAGATTTATATGTCACAGGGACAGGGTATCAGGATTTTAGAGATGCTTAGGTGGGGCATGGCCAAAAAAAGGTTGGACCACTGTCCTAGATCCTTTCTTGTGTGATTAATGGAAATTTGCAGAATGTTTGTCCTGGCAAATGAAAACAAAGACTTTGCTAATATACACAATGGATTTAAGAAAGGTTACAACTAAGAGTCTCACCAAGAGTAGAACGGCATCAACTAAGTAATGCCCACATAGTGGATCCAGTTCACGTCTTCAACCTATTCTGTATTGAAGCAGAAATGAGGCCTGCATTTGCTCTGCCATACTCTTGCAACACTTATGAATCAACATACCAAAATGATGTTTATGGGAGACACACCGCAGGCTCCTCTAAGACAATGCCATTAGGCTTCCCTGTTGGAAAATCTGTACCGACAGCAAAGTAAAACCAGCAGATTTTACTATATACTGTATAGTCATATTTCTCTGCACTTCATTCTTGCTTGGAAAGGAACTTTGTCTGGGAAACTTGGGCACTGCCATGATCAAAAAATTTAGGATGCATTGCTCTAATTCAGGGATTCTCAACCTGCGTTCCATGGGTCAGATGCAGCCCACAGCACCATTTCATGTGCCCCCACCGCCTCCACCACACCAGTAAGTGCCATGTGGGGGAGAAAGGGCAAAATGGCCATCTGGCCCCTGCAGCTGTTTGAGGCAGCGTGACCTGGCACCTGGCTTTAAAAGGTTGAGAATTCCGGCTCTAATTGGTGTCCTTTAATGCTGTGTAATGCAGCATTAGCACATATAATTTCAGCAAACTCTTCAGAATGGAGAGCTTTGCATGGAGTGTTTTTAACAGGCCTTTGAGTGCTGCTTTCTCTTTGCGGCTGGGCAATCTCATTTTAATTTCTCTCAGCATCTAGAAATGCACTTAACCCACGCTCATATTTCTGTGCAGTACATAGGAAGTTTTCAACAATATTGTACGGTTTTGATTACCTGACAAAGCTAACAGTCACATAAGTAATAATAGAACTGCTTATTAGTAGGCAGCAAACACTCTCAAAAATTTTCTCAAGGCAGCCTTTCCATTTTAACATAGAGTTCAATTTTAACTCCTTGTAAACCCAGAAAAAGATTCTCCAGGGAGGGAAATATACAGAGTGAATGATGCCAGGTCAATTGTCAATGTAAGTTTTGAATTATAAGCAGCAGCTGTGCTGCAGGATGTAAAGATCATCGGTGTACCAAACTGTATCCAGTGTGGCATAGTGGGCAGAGTTTCAGATCAGGACTGGGGAAACCTTGATCCAGATCTCTATTTAACCAAAGAGACTCATAGTGAGAGGAATGAAACCCCTATGAGGGTTGTTCTAAATCAGTTGAGATTTGACAGCACATAATGCACACAGTGTACCAAATTGCTGGAGAGGCTGTCAAATGTTGTAGGCCTGTGAAAATGCACAAGTATTTCAGACTGCCACATCCAGATTGCATAACCAAAACAGGAAAACAACTACCCAAGAAAACATTCGCCCTACTCTTAGCTCTCCTCTCTATTTCTTTATGACATACAAAAACCAACTGTTATGTAAAGATTAAAACGTATCATTATTATCAATAGCTAGGAAAATTGCAACACTGATGTGTAGGCTGGAGGGTTCTGGGAATTGTAGTCCAAAAACTAACTTCTCTAAGCTCTGGAAATAAGCTGGCCTGAAAAGTGGGGAGAAACTATTTCCCCACACTGTTGAGTGAAAGCCAGGAGGACTTAGTGGTTTGAGGACTAGGATTCAAAAGATGTGACCTCAGGTTCACTCTCAGCTATCAACCTTCAGGATGATCTTGGGCACACCACACTTTTTCTACATGAGCTACTGCACAATCTTCATGTGAGGATTCCATGGGAAGGAAGAGCAAGCAAAGTGATGCTCAAGGGTTTAAAACAACCTTAAGCTGGGGAGGGGGGCAGATGTGGAGAATAAATTCAAAAGAGGGAAAAGCCAGGTTATCTTGCTATGGTAATAGAGTAGACCATACTGCCAGTGACTCAACATCAATCATCAGACCATGGTTAACTAATTTGACAGCCCTGAGGACTAACGGCCTTGAGTGGTTAAGACCACAGGGAAGGGTGATGGTCCTCAAGTAAATTAAATCCCACTTGAACCCATCTTGATGGAGGGCAGCAGCTGAGGAGGACTTTGTGTGCCAAAAAGACTCAGAACTAGAAACTGACTCATGAAACTGGATCAGTGGTACGGGTGTCACGCTGCACTGTGGAAGGCAAATGGAAGCCCACTGCATTATCTTCTCATGACAATCTTCATGGGTGATTTCCTTGATGATCGCCAATATTTCAAAATGGATATGGCACAACAACACAATATATGCACCAAAAGAATGTCAGTTTTTGCGTTATAGATTACAGTAAAGCCTTTTAGAGATTAGAGTACAAGGAAAGCTATGGAAAGAACTGGGTATATGGTCAGAGAAGTGGTGTGTGTGTGTGTGAGAGAGAGAGAGAGAGAGAGAGAGAAGGAGGGAGGGAGGGAGGGATAGATAGAGTGCAAACTAACCATCCACACACTCTGGGAACATAGAAAACTGGAATGCACCAAAATAGTAGAAGCCTCTTACAAGAGCTAAAAAGCTTGCAGATTGGAGCCCTCTCATGGCAAATTGGTTTGCTCCAGCAATTGCCTAGTAGGGATGATGCAAACCAAACAGCACCAAATCAACACAGATTGTGAGCTATTCAGCTCCTGAGCATGTGCCCTGAGATTTAGAAGGAGACCTATGAAGAAACTAGGAATAATCCTTGTGTAAGAATGTGTTGCTAGGAAATCCAAGTCAAGATCATTCATACTGTACTGTACTTCGAATTATGATACGCAAACATGGAAATTGGGCAATGAGGAAGAAAATCTGTTTATTCAAAATGTGGTGAAGCTTTACAGATACCATGGACCACCACAAAGACAAATAAGTCAGCTGTCTAGGTAAAATCAAGCTTGAGCTCTCTAGATGCTTGGATAATTAAACTAATGGTATTATACTTTTGTCGTTTCTTTAGAAGACAAGATTCAGTAGAAGACAACAGTGTTAGAAAAAGTAAATTAAACTGGAAAAAGAGACTGAGCAGAACATAGATTAACTCAGTAAAAAAAAGGCAATGACTATAATTTGTTGTAGCTGAGTTGAATTGTTAATGACAGGCTATTTTGGAGGTCATTGATTGCTAGAATCAGCTGACTGGATATCTCAGTGGGTTGAGTAGTTGGCTGCAGAATCAGAGATCAAGAGACCAATTTCCCATTTTATTTTCACAAAAAGTTCCAGTTTGTGTGGCTTGTACAGTCCCCGGATGCCCCCAATAGAAGTGAATGGTAAAGTACGTCTAAGTAAGGTAAAGATCTCCCTTGCTCTAAAGCCAGTCATATACAACTCTAGGGTTCAGTGCTCATCTCTGTTTACAGCTAAAGAGCCAGCACTGTCTGCATCCACAGGTGTTTCCGTGGTCATGTGATAGGCACGACTAGACACTGGAATGAACTGAACACTGTTATCTTTCCCGTTAAAGCAATGTTTATTTATCTATGCAATTTCTTGCTTTCGAACTGCTTGGTTGGTAGTTGCTGGAAGAAATGATTGGAGCTCACTCCATCTCACAGCACTTGGGTCTCAAAATGCTGACCTGATGACCTTCCAGTCGTCAAGTTCAGCAGTCCCCTCTGAGTACTCCATACTTAAAATACAGTAATACCTTGGATAACGCTAAGACTTGGTTCCACAAGTCTTGGTGTTATCCGATTTTTAGTGTTATCCGATGCATGTTAAAATCCTATGGGATGGATCGGATAACGTTAAAGCTCCATAGAGATACATTGTAACCGCACAGGCGGTTGTTATCCGATCCATCCCATAGGACCTTAATGTTATTTGATCCAATTCTCCTCCCCAGATTACTTAACGTTATGCGATTTTAGCGTTATCTGAGGTAAATGTTATCCGAGGTATTACTGTACTCTGAAAAGGGTCTCTGTAAGCCAGAGTCAATTTGACTGGGTTGAAAGGATTTTTGCTGGAGAAACTCCAGTCAGGGGATGCCGGAATGAGGCTCCTTTCATGTCCCCAAAATCTTTTCCCACCAAAGTGGGCCCTATTTATCTGCATGCAGTTTTTTTGCTTTTGAACTGCTAGGTTGGCAGGAGCTGGGACAGAGACTGGCGCTCAAACCATCATGCAGTACCGGGGTCTCAAAGTGAGTGAGTGAATGAGAGCAAGGGACCACCCAGTGTGCTGCTTGCTTGACTTATCTTTAAAGGCACTTTTGTGATGCAGATCACAGCAGAGGAGCTATTCAAGTATCACCAGGGATTGATACAGATTTATCAGAGGCCCAAGGAAAAGAGGAAAACAAAGGCCAAATTTTCTTTTATAAACAACCCCTCCCCCTTCTGCTTTAGTCTGCTTTGAAATTAATGGGAGTTCTGCTACTTGCTTCAATCCAAAGCGAGACTCCCACGTAGGCCTGAAATGTGTTTTGAGTGCATGTTAACACAATCAAAGTGTGATGTGATATGGAAAAAAAGGAGGAGGATTGAGAGAGGCAACCTGGCTTTCATAAGACAGATGCCAAACAGCTTTCCTCCCTTGCAGACTCTCTGGCTGTGTTACAGACTTAACAGTCCTCCTGAGCCCTCCACACTCATTCTCTTTTCCTATCCACTGAGCATGAACAATTCTACATCTGAGCCCTGGCTGCATTTCTCTCTTTGAATCCTCTAAGATTTTCCATACAAAGAGAAACCTCTTACTCTATTTTTTTAATGAGCTTCCTGCCAAATCTTACAAGGCTGTTGATTTCTGTTCAGAGCAGATAAGTAGCTTTCCAGATCTAAGAAAGACATAGAAAGACAAAACCAAGGTTTATCCGTCCACTCCCCAGTCTTTTTATCATATTTTGTTTCTAGTGGCTGGACATTGCTGGCCAGAGGATCTGAAGAATATGAAGAAATCTCTTGACTATCCACTGATTGATATTTTGAAGTTTCAAACTATCTCATCTATCCCTAAAAATGGTTGGATGCATTTTGGAGTAGACAGTATGAAAGAAAGGTCAAGTGCTACAGTGAGGCATAAACAATAAAGTGCTACTTTTGCCATCAGACCAGAAACTATATTTATTACATTTTCCCCTGGACCAGGGATTCTCAACTTGCAACCCATGGGCTGGATGCAGTCCAAGGCACCATTTCATGTGGCTCCACCACCACCTCCTCCACACCAGGAAGTGCCATGTGGTGGAGGAAGGGCAAAATGGCCATCCAGCCCCTGAAGCTGTCTGAGGGAGCGTGACCTGGCCCCTGGCTTAAAATGGTTGAGAACTCCTGCCCTAGACATTCATTCATGCATTCATTAATTCATTCGTCATTTCATTCATTTATAACATTTATATGCCACCTATGTGGGTAAATTTCCCACTCTGGGCAGTTAACAACATTTAAATTTTTACAAATTGAACAACAAACAATAACCCAAACAACACAATCTCCACTGGCAATGTCTGAGGCAAACAATAAACACCATTTAAACTGGATTACTAATTGGCAATGAAGAGGAGGCTCTATATCATATCATATTCCATCTTCACATATCTCCCATTTGCCTTTTTTATTTGATTTAGATTGTTTAAAATTTTTTGATTTGTGATGAGCTATTGGAAGGTAGACATGGGCTTAAACATGCAAATCCACTTGATGAGCCATGTATCTCAAGACTCACCTCCAGCTGAGATTGGGACAAGGAACTGTATTTTCTTCTTCTTTGTCTCTATAATTGGTGTAAACTTGTCAGTGTGTTGAGCAAAGCACATACACAATAGCAGGAGAGAAGAACTAATATTTGTTTGAAAAGATGGGAGCCATCACTGGTCTAGTAAAACCTGCAACCAATTCCTTATGCATTGGAGGGTGGTAAAGAGTCAGATAAAGTTAACTCACATTCTGAGTCCATAAATAATATCTTTTGTTTCTTTTAATAATCTATTGCTTGGTCATTATCGCGAGTAGTTTGTGACCAGATGTAGGGGCAGAAATGGGGGGATGGGATAAGCTGCCCCTGCTCACTATCATAACACTGGGGAACAAAAAAAAAATTTTTTTTCTTGGTTGGTGCCTAAAATTTTTCAACTGATTTTGGGCACTTTGGGGCGGCTGATTCCAAAAATGCCATCCATTTTGTTCTAGCAGCTCTAGTTCATGACATATCGATGATGTCATTATATATTGCTCTTATGACTACACTTGTATTTGCCTCACCATTCGTAAATTGATTGTTTTAATAATACTTATTGATGATGTTGTTCAAGCTCTATTCCTGTTGTTGTTGCAAGTGTAATTTAACTAATCTGACCTTTTTTTGTCATTCTCTGTGCTCTCCTTTACTGTTGAGACTGGATGCTATGCATCCCGAAACTAGTCCAACTCCGCAGCTGCTCCATGGACTCATCCAGGGAGGCTTGCATTCTAGTTTTTTTCTCCTTATCTTAAGTATGATTTTGACATTTATTTCTCCCCAATTTTTTTTCAAACAAAAAAATTTTTTTCCTCCAGGCGTGCATCGAAGGCTCCCAGAGGTGGGAGGGGTGGTGGAAAAATCTTTTGCGGTGGGAAAATATTTGGGTGGGCAAAAAAAAGGTTGGGTGGGCAGAATTTTTTTTTTTTTGGGCGGGGGGGGCGCGGCAGCAAAATTTCACTCCACCCCCGGTGGCTTACACCCTTGCTACACCTTTGGTTATATATGCAACCAGTATGGTTAGATTGGCCTAATGTGAATAAGCCATATCTAAAAAACTAGAGCTGATGGGGCATAACTGAAAGCATTTTTGGAATCAGTGACCAAAATATAGCCAGAAATAGGTGAAAATTGTGAGGCACCAAAATCACTGTTCCCCAGTGTAATGAATAAATAAGTAAAGCCTAATTAGTTAGCGTTGTTGAGAGATGGATATGTGCAAAAATGCTGGTTACAGTATAAAGAAGAGAGACTGTGAAGGTTTTTGACCCAGGTAACATCAAAAGCCACTAGCCAATCTAAAAGGGTGAGTTTTAATTTAATTTAATTTTCCCACTTGTATGCTTCCCAATCAGGAAACCCGACTCAGGGCGGCTCACACAATAGTTACACAATACAATAGTTACACAATATACACAATAGTACAATACAGTATATAAAATAATTATGCAATATTCAGCCTAAGAGCAACATGTAATAATACAATACAGTATATAACACATAATAATATAATAGACAACAATACAATACAATACTGCCTCTCCGCCCTGACTTCAGACAAAGTCTGAGGATGGCAGAGATGAAGTACTGCCGTCTGGTGCCATAGCAGCATTTTCAAGTCCAGGCCAGGGGTGTGGCCCAGGGGCACCTGTGATGGAAAGGCCTGGAGACTGCTGCCTCTGAGTTGAAAGGGCTTAGCTACTGGAGGAGGCCAAGCAAAAGTATAATGCCACAGCCAGCCTCTCAAGCTTCCTGAGGCGACTTGCTCTTGAGCGGACAATTAAAAACCATCAGTTTTACAGTTAAGAATCAGTTTACAAATTTTTTTTGTTGTTCAGTCGCTCAGTCGATTCCGACCCTCCGCGACCCTATGGACCTAGGAGCTATAAATATGACAAACCTCGGCAATTGCAGATATGCATGTGAAAAACTTAACAGGATCCTGGCCTGCATATTTGTATACATGGATGCATGTCGAACATAGAACCATCCCTAGCTAGAACTGGTCTGTTCTTATGGAACAGGACAGCTGCTTCCATATTTTTAAAAATTTCTACATACATACATACATACATACATACATACATACATACATACATACATACATACATACATACATACATACATACATACATACATACATACATACATACATACATACATACATACATACATACATACTCTCCTGTCCTTGGAGTGTCTTTGCAACCTGAGAGAAAGGACGGTAGGCACTTTAAACCCTAATTTTAGGGTTAAATGCCCCCCCCCCCCGGTTACCAGTGGTGCCTGTATATTGTATACAGTAGGCCCCTCCATATCCATATCCACGGGAATAAATCCCAATACCTGAAACCATATACAGTACTGTATATTAGTAACACCTCTATAAAATGTAGTCTCTGATTTCTCTCTAATGGCCAGTACTAGTAATGCACCCTAGCAATACATACAGTATGCGTTACCTATTTCTGAGATTTTCCATTTAATATTTTCGGGCCACAGAGTGAAACTGTGGCTACCAAACCCACAGGTGAGCCTGATGTGGAGATTTAATACTGCATCATTTCCAGATATGCCTGGCTGTACTGCATTGGTGTTTTCTAGGGTCTTCCTCTATGGAGACTTTCTTGAACATGTCCTGGTTTGGGCATTTGGAAGTTACCATCTCTCTGCAGAACCTTTCTGGCTGCAAAAGCAAGCAGTGCTATTCTGTGCATTGCTGGAGAGATGACAAGACAGAATGCAGGATGTAAATTTACTGATATGTTATTTAAATCTACAAGTGCCTTAATTTACAGATATCATCCAGTGATTTAACACAACTTTTAACTTTCTAGACTTTATTAACTGCTATCTTGCTATGGTAATACTGTAGAGTAGACCATACTGCCAGCAACTCAACGCCAAGTGTCAGGCAGCGGTTAACTAACCTGACAACATTGAGGACTAACGGCCTTGGGTGGCAAAATCCACAGGAAAGGGTGATGGTCCCCAAGTGGATTAAATCCCACTTGAATTGATCTTGATGGAGGGCTGACTTTGCATGCCAAAAGGGCTCAGGACCAGAAAGTGACTCACAGAACTGGATCAGTGGTATGGGTGTCATGCTGTGATGCAGAAAGCAGATGAAAGGCCATGACATTATATTCTCAGGACAGTCTTCATGGCTGATCGCCATGAGGATCGCCAAGATTCAAATTTGGATATGACAGAACAAGAAGGAGAAGACTTTATTACTTCTGTACTTTACAATTTTATAATAAATTATGTAGAACACAGTGTTCAAATGAGACAGTTGCAAGCCATCCTTTTTGTCATTTTGCTGTAATTTCTTATCCTAGTTTTGCTAGTTTCCAGTAAATGGTACATCTGTTACAGGCATTGTATAGCATTACCTTCTCAGTATGAAGGCAATATAACGCTGGCTTAGAGATATATCATAGCTCTTTAAAACTGTCTCTTTAAAACACAAGCCACTAGGATCAATCAAAACTTTCCATTTGTTTTGTGCATTCATGCATACAATAAATGCAGACTTTTAAAGTCATCATTATACTGTTGATTATCTGGAAGTTGTAAATTTTAGGGCTTGATTGCGAGTAGTTTTAAGGAGTAGATAAGGAGAGAAGTAGCAGTAGAAGCTGAGAAAACTAAACAAGAGAATGACCCTCAACATCTTTTGAAAGAATATGAGCCTCAAGTCTGCCAGCTCAGGAAGAACTTTATGGCAAAAACAAACATTCTTGAAGGTACGCAGGAGCAAAACCAAATTAGAAGATGGAGGAAGGAACTGACTGAACAAAGAATAATATTAAAGTAGGATATAACTGAGGAATTTGACCTCCACTATGTCACTTGTAGGACCCTGAACAGGCTGAGGGCTGGAGTCCCTAAATGCAAGACCAACATGCTCAAGTGGGGACTGCTGGCATACAGAATCCTGTTCATTTGCTAGTCTGCCAATTGCTAGCAGAAAAATGTACTGATGAGGACTTAATTTTGGCCAACAACAAAACTAAGAAGGTAGCTTCATTTTAGCTGTACAGTAATACCTCGGATAACGCTAAGACTTAGTTCCACAAGTCTTGGTGTTATCCGATTTTTAGTGTTATCCGATGCATATTAAAATCCTAAGAGATGGATCGGATAACGTTAAAACTCCATAGAGATACATTGTAACTGCACAGGCTTTAGCGGTTGTTATCCGATCCATCCCATAGGACCTTAATGTTATTCGATCCAATTCTCCTCCCCAGATTGCTTAACGTTATGCGATTTTAGCGTTATCCGAGGTAAACGTTATCCGAGGTATTACTGTACAGGGTTTTGTCAATTTTGTGCTCATGTAAAGATGTAGGCTTACATGTAATAGGCATATGTATGTTTACAATAGGCATACAAACTTACATGGCTATTATACTTATATACTGTATTGTGTAACATGCATATTTGAATACTTCTGATATGTATAGCCACATCTGCCAATGTGGAAACATTTGCTGCAACAGAGATATCTGGTTGCACGAATATACTGTACCTCTCTACATCACTGCAGCTACTGCTCTATTTACAGTTATGCATGTGGGAAAACTGAGCATGATACTGGCTTATGCGGTTGGTGTACTTGTGCATGTGTTGCACACATAAGTATCCCCAGTGCATATGCAGAAATTTTAAACATGTAGTGGCAGATGTAAGATAGACCATTGTTATACTTAGAAAGGCACAACAGCTGTAGAGACGTAAAGGGAAATTGGAAAGAAGGGACTTGGACGGTCCATCAATAGCAGAACCATACTTTTGCAGCAAAAGTCAGCATACAGAGTCTGCCATTGGAGTGGGCATCTACTATAGTTCCACCTGGGCAAGCCAGTGGTGTAACAGCTGTATAATCAATGGCTCCATTGGTGGAGACATGAGAGGGGGTATTAAAAGATGTGGCTCCCATCTTGGGCTGTTGTTCATAACAGTCTTTGTGCAACAGAGAGGCCTCCACCAGATTAGAGGCTGTCAGCCGAATCAAGAACAGAGGAGATAGGTCCAACTGAAAAGGACCGGAGAGCAGTAGTTTTCTCTCTGGTCCACTTGGTGAGTATAATACCCAGGCATGCTACATCAAAGCAGCCAGTCCAGGCATGATCACTGCCCTTCCATCCTCCCACATTGAATAAACATGTGCAGAGGGATGACTGCTTGTACAGTGGACCCCTGCTTTAAGGAAGGTCCACTTACAGGAAAACTCACTTCATAGGAAATGATGGCCCGCTTCAAGGGGAAAAATTACAGTAAAATTGCTT
This sequence comes from Furcifer pardalis, assembly GCA_030440675.1. Classification (NCBI taxonomy): domain Eukaryota; kingdom Metazoa; phylum Chordata; class Lepidosauria; order Squamata; family Chamaeleonidae; genus Furcifer; species Furcifer pardalis. The sequence continues at coordinate 130,241,141 of CP126893.1, read as the reverse complement.
TACGGAATAGGTTTCACCCATGGTTTTCAATGCATTAAATGCATTCCTGTGGGAAACGTTTTAAGGGGGAAATTGCTATAAGGAAAACTGTACAGAACAGATTAATTCCTTAAAGCGGGGGTCCACTGTATTTTGCTTTATTATGGCTGGCAAAAGAGTGGTTTCCTTTCTGTAATAATGATATGAGTGGGTCAGCATGGGGATGGATCTGGCAGTCAGATGGAAGATTGGAAAAATTCTTAAGGGCTCCTGGGGATGATGGATTCAGGTAGATGATTAGCTTGGGGGTTGGAGGCATACACTTCACCCCCTGATAATAAGGGGTGCTACAGAGTGTTTTGAACACACATTTTCACTCATAGTAATAGCAATTAGACATATATATTGCCCCATAGCACTTAGTGCACTGTCTGGGCAGTTCACAAGCTAATTAGCATTTTGCCCCCAATATGCTGGGTACTCATTTTATCAACCTCAGAAAGATGAAAGACTGAGTCAACCTTGTGTCCCATCAGGATCAAACTCACAATGTTTTGGCTGCAGTACAGCAGTTTAACCACTGCACTGCCAGTGTTCTTAATACCCATAGTCCGATCATGCCAGGTCTTTCTGCAGCCAAACAGACTGAGGAGGTAGAGCAGAAAACAGTCAGGTCAACCAATGCTGAATCTGTTGCCCCTGCACAGGCTGCCTTCAGAAGCATCAATAAAATTTAAGATATGAAGATGACACCATCTTACTGGCAGAAAGCAGAAGTTACCTTTAGTGAAGGAGCCAGAGCAGGACTGTACTTGAACATTCAGAAGACAAGAATCATGACTACCAAAGAAATACACCATTTTAAGACTATGAATGAAGAAAATGGAAATAATTAAAGAGTTGGGGTAACTTGCTTCAATCATCAATCCAAATTGAGACTGCAGACAAGAAATCAGAAGATTGAGACTCAGAAGCGCAGCAAAGAAGGAACTAGAAAAGAACATCAAGTGTAAGGATGTGTCACTGGAAACAGGAAAGGATTTCTCACCAATGTGTAACTGGTAGTTGCTATTCGGGAGTTTCTCCACTGTTATCACCACTGAAACTAACAATTCTATGTTGCTGAGATCACCATTAAGCCCTGAAAAGGCTGGGCCATCCCACTTTATATGATCTGACTAGAAAGCGAAGACCATTAAGCAAAGAAAGCTGCAATACCTTGACCATATCATGAGGAACAGCATAAAGCATAGGATACTCCAATTCACTCTGCAAGGAAAGATCCCTGGGAAGAGAGGGCCTGGATGAGGACAGACCTCATGGCTGAAGAACCTGAGAGACTGGTGTGGCATGTCCTCGGGAGAATTGTTCCTAGAAGTTAAGAACAGGAAGACTATCGCCATGATGACAACCAATATCCAGAACTGATATGGCACCTGAAGAAGAAAAAAGCTAGACTTTTGATGTAGTCTAGCACCCTGATAGCATTGTTCTTAGCCTCCCTTAGATACTCAACCCCCTTCACCATGCCAAGGTGTGCATCCAAAGAGAGGACCCCGCTAGCTAGTTATCAAAAACTGAACCATCACAAGCTGAACATTATGCTAAGATGTGGGGTTTTTTTTAAAAAAAAATTGATATATATTTTTAGAATGGATCCTCAAGAAATTCAAAGTAGATCAGCAGCATTTAGTGCTGTTTTGCTCACAGGGGGAGTTGCCACCTTGATCAAAAGGTACCCATAATAATGTTCTGAATAAGGGAGTGGATGAAATTTGGATCAGTAGGCCCTCATTTTCCACGCAAAAAGCATCTCAGCATGTTGCAGCTGCTTCAGCTGTAGAGGTCAGAAAATTTTCTCAAGCTGTGATTAATCTAATTGTGATGCAGTCACATTTTTTTAAAGAGTAGCTCTCTGATTAGGCACTGATTGGACTTCCTTCCCTCTGCTCAATCACACAGCACAGCTCAGCACTGCAAATCTGTGATTCATTGCAGATTGGGCCACTGAGCTAAAAGAAATCAATGCTCTCACAAATTGTGTGTGTTTGTCTGTCTGTGTTTGTGTCTGTAGTGCATACGACAAGAGAGAGAGGAAGCAAATACAGTAGATCAATTTTTACCTTTTCAATATTTTGAAATCAATATTACAATATATTACAGCAGCTGTTACAACAGCCTCACAGTCACAAGCCAACATACATTTTGAAAGTCCTGTTTTCTTCAGAACCGCAAAGAAATAAGCCAATGTCCTTAGTTTGGTTTTTACTTATTCTTTCTGCTTTTAATACAATTATGTTGTTGTTGTTTTGCTGGCCAAGGACAAAACTGTTTTGGAAAATTAAATTTAAAAAGTGGTACCAGAACAAAAAAATTGCAGAGGATGTAGATATAGCCACTCAACACAATTAAATTTTTGAAGACCACAACAAGAAACATATGGTTTTTGGAACTTGAGGTAATAGATATAAATATATTAGTAAAATGTAATTAGAATGTCTCCAGGTAAAGGGCGCACAATCACTAATGCATTTGTAATTGTAATATTTTATCCCCCCCCCCCCGTTATTCTTGTGTTATTTTATTTTATTGTATTTTACTTTTCTCTCTGTTTTGTTTTTTCTTTTTTTTATAAGTGTCCTTGTATTAAGTTTTCTTTTATAAAAAAATAAATAAATAACATTTTGAAGGATTTGCATTTTCAAAACAGATAATGAACTGTGTGTGTGTGCATGAGCATGTGCACGTGTGTGTGTCCATGTGCAGCTTATCCATGTGCAGCTGTGTGTTTTCCTGAGAGACCTAGTGGGGAATCAAACTCCCAACCTCTGTCTCCACAGCCAGTTACCTAACTCATAGCATGTCTTGATTTGCAAAAAAAGTCCTACATTTGCATCCGTTTTGCCAGGCCTGGAATGGATTCAAATACTGAGGAATAGAAGAAGCACAGCAGAGACACACATTATCTTGCTGAAACACAGTTTATTTTAAATTGCCCAGCAGAGGTCATTTATTTGGTACCGATTCTTAAACTGCTGTATTCTTTTGTGTGCATGCATGGTGCCTATTGTCTATTGTGCCTCTGGCCCCGTATAGTTTGCAGGATTCCTCAATACCTGAAACCCCCTCCCCAGATCCTTATTGTTACTTTCATCTGTCAGATCTCATTGCAAAGAACTGTTGTAATGCCATAGCAATAAAAATAAAAATTTATTGGGCACAACGCAACAGCAACAGGAACAGTGCCCAAAGTGCTTTGCAGAAGTGGTGAGATTAGTGGCGGCAGCAGATTCCACCCACTCACCCACCTTGGAATGGAGGTCAGTAGCAGCATGAAAATGTAGAAAAAAGAAGAAACCCAACAGAGGACCAGAGAGGAAGGGGGGAAACTAGGAGGTGGCTTTGTAGAGGTGGCTTTAGGGTTTTAAAGAAACATTCTGGAAAGGTCTTTTTAAAGCACCATAGACTGATTTCATGCTAAACAATTTTTCCATGTGTGTGTGTTGATCTCTCCTGTCTGCAACCCACAGCTTGAATATGGACAGTGTGATGCCTCACTGCGCACAGGCAAGGGGAGGAGTCCCGCTGTAACTCAAAAACGAGGAGGAGGGGCCCAGTGGCCCACCAGCCACACTGTTTGACTTGGGCAATGAGGTATCACACTGCGCACAGGCAGAGGGGCAGAGCCCCGTCATAGATAAGCAATGCAGGGCCGTAGCCAGGGGGTGGCCAGGGTGGGTTTGATTCACCCTGTGTTAGCAGGACTTTGCCCGCCCTGGCAAAGTGCAGTTTCCCATTGGAATGCATTGAAAAGAGGCTTTGTTGCCCATTCTGAAAAAATATTTGCCCACCCACCTCTAGAATCCTGGCTGTGGCCCTGAAGCAATGTGGAGGAGGCCTGTCTTCTGTGTCTGAAGACCCTGCTCTCGCTCCGTTCACCAGGCAAACCCAGTGGAGCATGTTGAGGGCAGAAGGCTGCCATCGGGGCTCCCAGCACTACCCACCCCCACGGCCCAGTTTGGGACAGTCCATGGTCCGGTACTGGTCCACAGCCAGTGGTTGGAGGATATGGAAACTAGGCAAGCACCACATGGCCTTTAACTGATTTCAAGAAATCCTGATTGGAGCCCCAATTCTTTTAAGAATCAAGAGACTATAGCAATAGCAATTACACTTATATACCTACCCATAGCGCTTAGTGCACTCTTTGGGTGGTTCACAAGTATATTAGCATTTTGCTCCCAACATGCTGGGCACTCATTTTACCAACCTCAGAATGATGGAAGGCGGAGTCAGTCTGGATCCCCAGCAGGATCGAACTTACAATATCAGCAATTTTGTCTGCAATATAGCAGGATAACCACTGCACCACCAGGACAATTCTTTGTTTGTACACCGGCCTATCTAGCCAGTGATAATGAGCTAGCCACAAGGGATGATGGCCTGTAAAACAATACAGTAAAACACCGGATAACGATTGGATCGGATAACGCTAAAATCGCATAACATTAAGTAATATGAGGAGGAGAATTGGATCAAATAACGTTAAGGTCCTATGGGATGGATCGGATAACAACCGCTAAAGCCTGTGCGGTTACAATGTATCTCTATGGAGCTTTAACGTTATCCGATCCATCCCATAGGATTTTAACATGGATCGGATAACACTAAAAATCGGATAACACCAAGACTTGTGGAAGCAAGTCTTAGCGTTATCCGGTGTTTTACTGTAATAGGACTTTCAAGGTAAAGGAGATGTTTAAGTAATGGTTTTACCATTGCTGGCCTACCCTTGAGTTTCCATGGCCAAGTGGGTCATGGACCCCAGATCTCCTAAGCCTTACACTTGCACTCTGTCCACTATATCACAGGTCTCTTTGCCAACAAAATTCATGGGGGATGGGGGTGGCAGCAGCAATGAGAAAGACGCTTTCTAAATACATTAACTCCACCTTTAAAAGCCAAAGAACTTGTACTTCTCTAAACAAAATTCCACTCCATAGTAACTCTCAGTCCTTGCAGTTTGGTGTGCTTTCCTTATCAAAACTAACACTTGTTCTATAAACTTCTGTTAGCATATAAACCACCTTTCTTTCGTCTTCTTCGTCTTTTTAAATCTACAGTACTTTTAAAAATCTCTCTGAAACAATTAATAGCACCCCTTTTGTAGCTTTCCAGACTGGTTTTCAATTAGCACAGGAATCATAGTGCTCTGTTGTAAATGGCTTTGAGCCAAGTAATATGGCAATAACACTGTAGTTGATGTTTTCACAATAGAACAGACGGAAATACAGAGCAATATGGCACCATTATGCAATATTAGCCACACACAAACAACAGTTGCTCTTCTGTACAATAGTTTTAAGCTGCGTTCATTTTTTTAAAACCATGCACTGGCAGTCTGAGATATAAGGTTTGTTTGCTGGCAATAATGGTTTGAAGTAGTACATTCTGGGATATGTAAGCTGTTTTGAATGTATATTATGGTAAATGGTAAATTATAAGCACAGTTTTGAATGAAATGTTAAATTTCCAGCACATGCCATTTTTTTACCTTTAGGGCAAATATGATCTTAAGAAAAGGGGAAAGGGAAAAATTCAATTTCCATCTAAGAAAAGAAGAATTAATCTTCATCTCCTCTCTCTCTGCTCCGGCAGACGTATTTACAACTGCATTTTTAAAAAAAATTGCAGGAACCAATGATGAATTTTCCATGTTACATATAGTTAGAATCCACATTAAAAATAATTTCAACATGTTTTTCCCATTCTTTATTTCAGATAACCAGATAAGCTAGACATATGCGTTTGCAAATTAATAGCCTGAGTACAAAGAGAGTTAACAACAATGGTAATCACTTCAAAATGGAAATGATTCCAGAAATTCAGTCTCTGAAATATGAAGCAGTGGCAGAATTGCACCTATCTAAATGAATAAGCAGCTGTCTACACACCTTCAAGAATATCAGGGCTTGCTACACTTACAAAATGGGTGGATTCGAATTATTATGTTTTTTCCTGCCCTCAAGACACAAAGGTAGAATAAAATCAATCTGCAGCTTTTTTTTCTCTCAACTGCTGGAGAATTTCTATTTTATTAACCTCAGAAGAATTCAAAAATGTTTTTCCCATGCAAATGTATTTAAAGGATGGGGAAATGATATGGTGATATAAGCAGTTGGGTGGGTGTAATGTGCAGGAGCTGGAGAATATGTTTCCATCATCTGTCCTCTCCATCAATTGTCCTCCATTTTCTTTTCATATTTATATATTGTAGTGCTAGGTCATCCTTTTATCATATTGCTTGGACTCAACCAGCAAGGGAGGCCAGCATGGGAGCGGGGGTCTCAATCCCAAATCTCTCCAACATGATCTTTGCTCCACACTCAAGGAAATTAAGTTATACTACTCATTCCTTATTTCAAGTGAAATCCTCACACGGACACTGAAAAGAAACTAAGGAAGGGAAAGATCACTAAAATCAATACTTAAGCAAAGAAAATTCAATAGCAACTGATTTTCTTCAAAATATAGGCAAAACATAGGCCAAGAAAATATTTAAATATTTTTTATTTCTGAAAAATTACTGTGCTTGATTACTTCTTCTGCCTTACACAGTGTAATGAGCTTTCAGCCAGCATTTGAGAAGATCATCTTTCATCACCAATGGTATCAGTGATGCTTTCAACAAGTTGTTCTTTTTAATTCCTTAAAGAATGTTATAAAATATTAATAGTCTGAAAGGCATTGGCCAGGTTAATAAGAAATACTGCTTTCCAGCAAATAAACATGTCTCTCTTTTATCTATTTAGATGCTTTCCATTATTCTTCTTGTTCTGCTGTATCCAAATCCGAATATTAGTGATCCTCATGGCAATCAGCCATGAAGGCTGTTCTGAGAATATAATGCAGTGGCCTTTCATCTGCCTTCCGCATTGCAGCATGACACCCGTACCACTGATCCAGTCAGTGGTGGGATGTCAAAAATTTTACTACCCCACCATGATGTCATCGCAGTGTGGGCGGAGCTGACATCATGATGTTGTGGGCGGGGCCAAAGAAAAATAAAAAATAAAATAAAAATAAGCACACACACACACACCTCAACCCACCACCCACCCACCCACAACACAAACCCATAAATAAATTAAATAAATAAATAAAACAAAACAAAAGGCAGGACTAGAGATCTTTTCAAAAAAATTGGTGAAATCAAGGGAACGTTTAAAGTAAAAATGACCATGATAAGGGACAAAGAAGGCAAGGAGTTAGCTGATGCAGAAGAGATTAAGAAAAGATGGAAAGAATACACAGAGGAACTCTACAAAAAGGACCTCAACACTCCTGATAATAGCAATGATGAAGAAATTGAACTTGAGCCAGACATCCTAGAGAGTGAAGTCAGAAAGGCCGTAAAAAGCACTGCAAACAATAAAGCCAGTGGAGATGATGGTATTCCAGTAGAATTTTTCAAAGCCCTAAAAGATGATGGAATCAAATTATTGCATTCTATATGCCAGCAGATTTGGAAAACACAACAATGGCCACAGGATTGGAGAAGATCAGTATACGTTCCAATCCCCCAAAAGGGAAATGCCAAAGAATGTTCAAATTATTGAACAATTGCGCTCAGCCCCACGCTAGCAAGGTGATGCTCAAGATAATACAGGATAGAATGCAGCAGCACATGGAGAGAGAATTACCAGAAGTGCAGGCAGGGTTCAGAAGAGGCAGGGGGACTAGAGACCACATTGCCAACATACGTTGGATCATGGAAAAAACAAAGGAATATCAGAAACAAGTCTACTTCTGTTTCATTGATTACACTAAGGCCTTTGACTGTGTGGACCACAACAAAATGTGGCAAGTAATTAAAGAGATGGGAATACCAGAAAACCTTATATGTCTCATGAGAAATCTGTACAAGAGTCAAGAGGCAACAGTTAGGACAGAATATGGAATGACAGAGTGGTTTAGAATAGGAAAAGGAGTAAGACAAGGCTGCATTTTGTCACCCTGCTTATTCAACTTATACACAGAGCACATAATGCGCAATGCAGGGATGGAGGAACCACAATTTGGGATCAAAATTGCTGGGAGAAACATCAACAACTTGAGATATGCAGATGATACCACCCTAATGGCAGAAAGTGAAGAGGACTTAAAGAAGCTCCTGATTGGGTTGAAAGATGAAAGTGCAAAAGTTGGCTTGAGACTCAATATCAAGAAAACCAAGATAATGGCAACAGGTCCTATCAGTCCCTGGAAAATAGATGGGGAAGAAGTAGAAGCAGTGACAGATTTTACTTTCCTAGGATCAAAGCTCACTGCAGATGGTGGTTGCAGCCATGAAATAAAAAGGTGACTGATTCTTGGGAGGCAAGCACTGAGAAACCTGTGGAACATAGTGAAAATTAGAGACATCACCTTGCAAACAAAAATTCGTATAGTCAAAGCAATGGTATTCCCGGTGGCAATGTATGGTTGTGAGAGCTGGACCATTAGGAAAGCTGAGTGCAGAAGAATAGTGCCTTTGAGATGTGGTGCTGGAGGAGAGTTTTGAGAGTCCCCTGGACAGCGAGGAGAACAAATAGGTCAGTCTTAGAAGAAATCAACCCTGACTGCTCCCTTGAAGGTCAAATAGTAAAGATGAAGCTAAAGTACTTTGGACATCAAATGAGAAGAGAAGATTCACTTGAGAAAGCCTTAATGCTGGGAAAGGTGCAGGGCAAAAGAAAAAGGGGGCGGCCAAAAATGAGATGGCTAGATGGTATTGTAGAGACAATGGGTACAGAACTGAGCAAGTTGAGGAGGATGGTGGAGGACAGAAGTGCCTGGCAGACAGTAGTCCATAGGGTCGCAAAGGGTCGGAATCGACTGTGCGACTGAACAACAACAAATACATTAAAATACACCCACCCACCCACCCCAAACACAAATCAACCCACCCACCCACCCGAAACACAAACCTGACACTTACCTGTTAGTATAAGTGCCTGGGCAGCACCATGTTGCAAGATGGATATGGTCATCGTACTGGTTCTCTAGGATAATATGCTTTAATATAAATGTAAAACAGCTGTACCTCCTTAAGGGTTCTCCAATTGGAACAGCAATTGGAACAGCACATGTGTAGCTTATTGATGAGGTAACTCCAAGACTTTGCTTAAAAAACCCAGGCCAGGCCGCTAGGCCTGCCAGCCGCCAGGCCTTTTTAGGAACTGTGGTAGTACGTCAATATAGGTAAAGGTATTAAATACACATCAAAATACACACAGACACACCACATCCAAAGGTGAGTCACTTACCCTGGGGAGCAGGCTATAGGGAGCTTCAGGCTAGCAGCTTCTCTTCCTCCTCCCCGCTTGGGAGGACAGCAAGGAGGCCGTGCATACCCGCCAAGCACTGTAGGCATGCATGCACACCAAGTGCTTGGCGCACATGCCAGTGGGGGAACCAGTGAAAAGGTAAGCCCCAAAGGCGGTTCCCCCCAAAAGCTGCTACCGGTTCTCTGGGACACTGGGGAAAGTTACTACCGGTTATGGCAAACTGGTGCAAACCTGTTGCATTCCATCACTGGATCCAGTTCTGCGAGTCACTTTCTGGGTCCTGAGCCCTTTTGGCGTGCAAAGTCTTCCTCAGCCCCAGGCTGATGAAGCTGTTGCCCTCCATCAAGATGGATTAATGTGGGATTTAATCTACTTAAAGACCATCACCCTTCCCTGTGGACTTTGTCACTAAAGCATTTAGTCCTCAGGGTTGTCAGGTTAGTTAACTGCCACCTGACACTTGGCATTGAGTTGCTGGCAGTATGGTCTACTCTATTACCATAGCAGGAACTTGGAAGGGGATCTATGTAAGCAGATGCACTCCAATGCACTGTGATTTTGGTTAACAAAACATTGTTTCTCCAGGGCTATGTGGGACCAGTGTCTCATGTCTTCTTAAGTACAAAACCCGCTAAGACAGAGATAATGAAGTCATGGTCCACCAGATATTGTCAGACTACATAGTTCATCAGCATTGGCCATGCAGATTATGGCTGATGGAAGTGGAGTCCAAACACATCTGGAGGGCCATGAGCTCAGAGTCCCTGCTATAAGAAAAATATAGTTTGGAACCATAGCTGTTAGGAAAATCCACACTCTCAAAACAACAATATACAGCTCTTATTCATCCATTTAACTTTCCTTGTCATCCCAGGTGCATTTCTCTAGAGTTTACTTTTGTGATTGACATCTCTCAGGGTAAAGAGTCCCATGCTGTTCCATGCTGGCAGTCTGATTATGAGACTTATAGTCAAAAAGTGGCACTTCCAAACTCTGGATTTCTGACGAACCTAGTGCAGAACTAGGACGCATACAGAAAGATTGTCAGAATCTTCCTCCTCCTTTGTTTTTAATAAACAGCTGTAGCAGCAATTCTGTTGTCATGGAAACAATTCTTCACCTTAAGGTGCTTGCTATTTGTCTTTCTGCTTAATGACATTGCTCGTGTGGCTCACAGCTTCCAATCTCATTTCTTCACTGGTTCCTATAGGGATTCTTTAAAGCAACTGTAAGTTAGGTCCTAATTGCTCTATTTTATTTCTTAGTGATGGCCATTATTATTATTATTATTATTATTATTATTATTATTATTATTATTATTATTATTATTATTATTATTATTATTATTATTATTATTATTATTATTATTATTATTATTATTATTATTATTATTGGGTAGGCATCATCATTTCATGCTTTCCAGTGTATTTCTATTTTAGAGTAGGAATTGTGATGCTGAACTGAGAGCAATTTAAAATTCTCAAGGGCCCAATTTTCCTGATGAGATTAGGCAAATTTATGTTTTCATTTTACTTTTTGAATAAAGGATGTGCAGAAAGCTATATTTGTCAGGACTGACTGACCCTCTTAATCAGGGATTCTCAACCTGCAGCCCATGGGCCAAATGCGGCCCACAGCGCTATTTTGTGTGCCCCCCTCCACTGTCTCCACCACACCAGGAAGTGTCATGTAGTGGAGGAAGGGCAAAATGGCTGTCTGGCGTCTGAAGCTGTCTGAGGGAGCATGACCCTCTTAATGGACCACAAGGTTGGGATAGAAAGTCCAACTAGCAGCTTTGTTATTTGCTGAGGCTTGGTGGGGTAGGGAATGGGATATTTAAGCCAACCAAACCATTGGATGCAAAAATAGTAATGTTTCCATTTCTGCTCTTTGACTGGAAGAAGACAAAAAACAGCAGCAAGTTTACATCATCCTTCAGAAATGCCTTCAGGATAGCTTTACTACATGATTACTTAGTAGTAGGAATAGTGGAAATCTTTTATTTTTCCTGGAATGTGGGAAATAGATGACTATTCTATTTTAAGTAAAGTATTTTGCTTTAGACTGCTGTTCTTCTCTTTGTATTGCAACTTCATTTTGCTATCTTTTAATACTTTTTGCTTTATGACACATTTTTACTCTTTTAAATAAATTTTTAAATATTTTTAAGTGTCATCTTTGGAGTTACAAGGGTTGGGTAGTGTCCAAAGAAGGCACTGAGCCAAAAAGGGCAATGCTACACTACGCTTACAAGTTGGGACTGTTTTACTGGTCTGCCTGGTCTGGCTGTTGTGTTATAGCAACCAAGAAGATATTTCCCTTGCCCTAAGTTCCATACACCTTGAAGCAACAAGGGTTTAGGCTAACTTCTGGAGAAAGGTGATGGGATGAAAAGTGGGGTAGATGAGACCTCTTCTAATTGAATCCAGATAATTTACTTTCTTTGGATCTCTTTGCTACAAAACCATCTAAACTCAATGGCTTGAGACAATAATTTCTTCCTAATATGTGGCATGATATATTTCTGCTTGGCACAGAAAATATATTTCCACATTTTCCATGAGCAAGTGTAGCTATTTTTCTACATTCTTCTAACTTTAGAAATGAGACAGTTCCCACTTGAAATAGACTGTGTCTAAATAGATTAAAAATGCCAGGGGAACAATGGCACTGCAAAACTGCATGAATACAGGTATAAAATCTCTTGGATTTTTTTAGAAGTGGAAACAAATTTTAAGCCTGCTTATCCTATGTAACCCCATGTGTTCTCTTGAATGGCAAAGTAAGGTCCTCTTTTGGAAAGAATTGTGCTCTCTCTGGAACACTGTGTTTATATATATATTTAATACCGCAGAATCAGTTGTGCCATTTGCAGAACAAGGCAACTGATTCAGTGGTGGGCAGCCAAAAAATTTACTACCACACTGTGGGTGGAGCCAATGCCATGGGCGGAGCCAGTGTCATGATGTCATGGGTGGAGCCAACATCATGGGCGGAGCCAAAGAAAAAAACCCATAAAAATAAGTACACATAAAAATACTATTAAAAACACATAAAATACACATTAAAAATAAATACACATTAAATACACATAAAACACATAAAAATACACATTAAAAATAAATACACATTAAATACACATAAAACACATAAAAATACACATTAAAATAAATACACATTAAATACACATTAAAATATACCCACCCATCCTACACCCAAAGGCAAGTCACTTACCCTGGGGAGCAGGCTGTAGGGAACTTCAGGCTAGCAGCTGCTCTTCCTCCTCTCCACTTGGGAGGACATCAAGGAGGTCGCCGAGGGCCTCAGCAGCAACCACCGGTTCCTCCGTGGCTCTGCATGGCTGCCTGATGCTCTGTGCTGCCACACTCCAAGCAGCAAATGGCTGCTTGGCTTGGCAGGCAGAGCACTGTATGCACGCATGCACGCCAAGCGCTATAGGCATGCCAAGTGCTATAAGAGTGCATAAATGCCAAGCGCTGTAGGTGCACCAAGCGCTGTACGCATGCCAAGCACTGTAGGTACACATACACACCAAGTACTTGGCGTACATGGGCAGTGGGGGAACCGGCAAAAAGGTAAGCTCCCGAGGTGGTTCTCCCCCAAAAGCCACTAGTGATTCTCCGGGACACTGGGAAAAGCTACTACCGTTTCTGGCGAACTGGTGCGAACCAGCTGCTGTTCATCACTGGACTGATTTGAGGGCCCCATGGTAAGGTGGAGCAGTTGCAACCAAGTGTCAACTCGTAAAGCAAGATTTTTATTTATTTATTTATTTAGATTTAATATCCCGCCCCAATCAGGCGAACCCGACTCTGGGCGGCTTACAAACATCGGAGTTAAAAGCACAATCAGGAATACTGAATCCTATACAGTAATACCTCGCTTAAAGAGCAAAATGTGTTCCATGGGATTGCTCTTTAAGCGAGTTGCTCTTTAAGCGAAACAAATTTTCCCATAGGAATGCACTGAAAAACCAAAATTCTGTTCTGGACCTCAGAAAAAAAGCCCTGAAAAAAACATTGTTTTTGTTCAAAATTATTTATAAAGTGCACTTAAACAGCACAAATACTGTAGTGTGCAGGGACATGTTAAATCAAACAATAATATTCCAAACATTAAACTTCAACTTTTAAAACATCACACATCAAGAATAAAGTAAAAAAAAAAAAAAGGATTATTTTACAGCTGGAGTGCCCAAACTTTTTGGGCCGTGGGCCGGTCACATAGTTCAGGGAGCTGGTCAATAAGGCCTGGGGGCCAGATGCAGCCCCGACACCAATTCATCCAGTCTGTGAAGCCCTTGTCACTCCTGGAAGTGGAAATAAAACACGCCCATACAGGCATGTTTTACTCCCACTTCCAGGAGCGACAAGGGGTTCACAGACTGGATGAATTGGTATTGGGGGCCGCATCCAGCCCGAGAACCGTAGTTTGGGTACCCCTGTTTTACAGGGTACCGTGCAAGAAAGTGTGAAAGGCACCCCATCACAATTGCTGAAAGTCTGTCTCCCTGGTCCACTTACCGAAACGGGAGAGGGTCCAGCCAGCCAGCCTTTTGGAAATTGCAGAAGGGTTTCTTTCATCATAGAAGCGCTTTTCCATGGGGATGCACGTCTCTGGCGAAAGGCACCCGTCCTCAACTAGAGAAAGGCTGGCTGCCTGGCTCCTCTCCCGTTTCGGCAAGTAGACCAGGGAGACAGCCTTTCAGCAATTGCGGAGGGATGCCTTTTGCAAGAGAACCGCTTCCCCACCGAGATGCGCTTCTCCGTGTGAAAGCGCTTCTCTGGGGAAGGACACGCTTCTGCAATTGCCAAAAGGCTGTCTCCCTGTTCCACTTGCTGAAACGGGATAGGGGCCAGCCACACAGCCTTGTGCTCTCTGCAGAGGAGTGCCTTTGCTAGAGAAACACTTCCCCATGGCACCCCTCCGCAGATAGCAGATGGATCTGTTCTTGTTAAGCGAGGTTTTGCTTGCTCAACGAGGCAGACATTTTGGGGGAAATGCTGCTCGCTAAGTGAGTTACTCGTTATGCGAGTTACTCGTTATGCGAGGTATTACTGTAATTATAAAACAAACTGAGCAATCCCCTCCTACTAGGCACATTACATCAAACAGTAGCAAAATATGAAACACCATCCTAAAGCACACTGGGTGAGTGACTGAGTGTGTCTGCAGCAGGAAAAAATAGGTTTTGATCGGCTGTGATTCACGCTTGTGGAAATCAGGTTTCCCAAGCTAAAATTGCTATAGCTGTCCAGAGGACAATTTACAAAAGTCAGCAAGGCAGAGGAGGAGAACTCTGTTTGCATGGAGCGCTAAGAGCAGGAGCTACTTAAGTTGCTAACAAGTGCAAATTGTGTACTGTATCTCTATTTCTATGTGTATTGTTCTCCTAAGTGTCCTAGCGATAGTGTGTTCCAGCACTGAGTTGAGACTTTTGTTTAAAAAAGAAATGGTTTGCAGGCAAAGGGCTTTCAGTTGAGAGGAACTGACACTCCTGCACCTGCACATTAAACCAGGTGCTCACAGAAGTGGAAAGTGGACAAAAGGAGCATCAATCCAAATGGAACTCCATCTGCTGCTATATGCTCCCATTTGTTTTACTCTGTGTTCTTTAATCCAATTCACCCTTATGTCATCATTGGTTAAGTTCTGGGGAAAGAAATGCTTATGCAGGTTCCCTCTTTCTGATACTGGAAGCGCCAAGCAGCAGACATGCTACATATGTTCAAAGGCACACATCCCAAGCAGACGCATGATATGAACAACAGATACTGTACTCATATCAAACCGTAGCTTCAAGATAAAAGGTAAGTGACAGGAAAGAACCAGAGCTTTCCTCCTTCGGGTTTGGAAGCAAACTTTATTTCTCAGACTGCAAATCATGGAAATAAGGTGTGTTTTTAAGATGAGAGAAACAAAAGCAGATACTTAAATAAGGTAAGGTTGTAAACAATATAATAAAGGATACATCAGATGTAGAGGGGGAAAGATAGTTTCTGTGTCAGGTATGATTTCAACTTGTATAGCTTACTTAACACTGAAAGCAAATATTTACCACTGAAAATTCACCCAATACCAGTTTGTCACACAACTCTTTTTCTGTTATCACCTCCATTTAGTTCCTTATTACTTCCTACGTTGCCATGACCAATGACTGGTGCAATAAACTATAATCTATTCTTATTACTTCCTTTGATCCTAAATATCTAGTCTTAACAACTGATGAGCAAATACATGTATTTTATGTCCTTTCTGTGGAAATGTCTGCCTTTTAAAGCTGTAAATTGCAATATGTCTGAGAAGACTAAATCACAATTACAAACTCAGGCAAACTGTTGTTAAGGGTTAGATAACATGTTAAGCCAACATGTGTGTTTTTCTCTTGTAATACTGTCTCTCCAGGCACACAAATCATTGAGTGCTACATGCTTGAGACATCAGACATGCACACAAAGCAGTATTATTTGCCAGTTGACCAACTGCAAATCAAAAACAGGCTGCTTTGCTAAATGTGGATTACAAAAACTGGTGTTAGAATAAACAGATTGAATAATCCTAACCCAGGGGTTCTCATGCTCTCTCACTCAGTTTTGAGAGCCGGATGGCAATCTTACCCTGCCTGTATGATGGGGGTAGCCATTTTGTCCCAACAGTTTCAAATGTGCAGCCATTTTGTTTCTTGAATGCTGTTGGAAGGGTGGGGCCCACATGAAATGGTGCCATGGGCTGGATCTGGCCCATAGGCCTTAGGTTGGGAACCCTTGTCCTCACCCTTTGCTTCTAGCTATGGGGCCTGTAAGATGATCCAAAAGGGTCAGATATATACACTATAAAATGTGTGTGAGAAAGATTCCTAGGAAATATTGCCACATATGTTGAAAACAGACAATTTCTGCTCATAGTTACTCATGTTTAAAAGGAAAGGTTAAGGGCAACCTATGGTGCTCAACATGGGATAATATGCCACATTCCCACATCCCTCTCCGTTATGGACTCCTGTTTTTTGAAGAAGCTATCTTTGCCAGATCTGTCACTTGCTGAAGACACTACTGCAACAGAAATAAAAATTATAGATAAACATTGCCCCCACCCCACCTTCATCTGCAGAGGAAACATACCAAGATATCCCTTGGATGTCCTAAACTTCAGAAAACAGCAAACTTGTATTTTAGCACATACTGTATACCAAAGTCTTATAAGAGGGCTTGGGGAAATACCTCTGCTGATCTTCATGTGCACTCACAAAATGTCTCCTGTGGAAACAACATTTATTGGAACTGGATTCCATCTCAACATTACATTGTATATAGTGGCCTCTAGTAGTCCATTCTGGTAATACATATATATTTTGTATGTCAGGGGTTTTTTTATTGTATATCAGGGATTCTCAACCTGCAGCCTACAGGCCAGATGCGGCCCATAACACCATTCCATGTGGCCTCTCACCGCCTTCACCACACCAGAAAGTGCCATGCGGTGGAGAAAGGGCAAAATGTCCATCTGGCCCCCGAAGCTGTCTGAGGGAATGTGACCTGGCCCCTGCTTTTAAAAGGTTGAGAATTCTTGTTATATATTTCCAACCTGTGAATAAATTAAACTGCTGAACCACACCCATGGATTCAAGGGGGTAACCTATATTTAAAATAGGGATAGCTAGATGGTATTGTAGACACAATGGGCACAGAGCTAAGCGAGTTGAGGAGGATGGTGGAGGACAGAAGTGCCTGGCGGATGCAAAGGGTCGGAATTGACTGTGCGACTGAAAAAACTTCAGACCTAAAATTAGCACATAAAGATATTTATATCAATAGCAATTACGGTACACTTGAATACTGTCCCATAACACTTGTGCACTCTCTGGGCAGTTCACAAGGTAATTGGCATTTTTAGCTGGCTCAGTCATTCCTAATAGTAAGGTGTGGTGAGCAAAAGAACATAAGAGCTGTGCTTGATTAGACCAAAAGGTTATCTATTATATCATTCTCCTTGCATAGTGGTAAAACAGATGCTCATAGAAACCCAGCAAATACATATGGGTGCAATGGCACTCTTTCACTCCAGTACCTCAACAACTTGGAATTTGTGTTCTTTTCACACGCAGCAGCTGAAATACAAAATCAACATTTTCATCAAACTCTCCACAATCATAAGTCTTTTTCCTGGTCCATCACCAATAGCTGAGACCACTACAGAGTACAGGACAGTACTGTATATACAAAGTTAAGATATTATTATTATTATTATTATTATTATTATTATTATTATTATTATTATTATTATTATTATTATTATTATTATTATTATTATTATTATTATTATTATTATTTTGCCACACTGTGAATCACTTCACTCTTAGTTACACAGAACCCCATTTGTAATGTCAAGGTCCACTCCTTTTGGCCCTTTTTGTAATCCTTTTTTGTTTTCAGCACTTTAAATAATTGAGTACAGTACTGTATTTGAGAGAGCCCTGGTGACACAGTGGTTAAAATGCCATACTGCAGCCAGAGTGTAGTGAGTTCAATCCCTACCAGATATCAAGGTTGACTCGATCTTCCATCCTTCCAAGATCGGTAAAATGAGTACCCAGCAACATGTTATGCTATGGGGTGCTGTCTAAGTGTAATTGCTATTATGGACTAGGAACAGATATTAAATTGAGCAATGAGGAACCACTCAGTCCAGCCACCTGCTTAGAGGGTGAGCCACACTTGAAATATAAAGAGGGAAATATCTCCTGAATGATTTTTATCATACTTATTTAACCAAGTATCTCTCACTGAACCTATACAAAGATGTCTGTGGGCAGGAAAAAAATAAAATACATTAAAACAATCTAAGTAATACAAATACTAAAGGTAAAGGTAAAAGGTATACATTAATTTTGGGTAAAGGTGGCAGACAAGCACCAGGCCAACTGAGTTTTTGGAAGCAATAAGAGTTAGTTATGGAAAACCATAATCTCCAGGGCATTGTAAATATCATTGGTGATTTTTTTGTCTTTGTTTTTATTTTATTTTTTGTTCACTTATCATCACTGTGGTATATAATGTGAATGTGTTTATAGTACTGTATTAGAATCTTAGGAGCAAAAATATACATTTATTGAAATATATACATAAATACATATGTGGAGATACATTATAAAAGACATTTATATAAGGAGTATATATTTGATAAATAAGTGGTTAAAAATGAGATTTATTCAAAATAATGAAGATGAAAAAATATTTTGTCTTATATGTATTATATTGTATTGAAATGTATCATTGTTTGATTGTTTTTGTTTTGTTATCTTTTTAAAAATCAATAAAAATATTTTTTTAAAAAAAGTAAAGGTAAAGGTCTCCCTTGCTCAAAAGCCAGTCGTAGCCGACTCTAGGGTTCAGTGCTCATCTCTGTTTATAGCCAAAGAGCCAGCGCTGTCTGTGTTTGCAGACATATCCATGGACATGTGGAAGGCATGACTAGACACCAAAGTGCATGGAACGCTGTTTACCTTTTCACTGATGTGGTCCCTATTTATCTGCTTGCAATTTCTTGCTTTCGAACTGCTAGGTTGGCAGGAGCTGAGACAGAGACAGGAGCAAATTCCATCATGCAGTACTCGGGTTTTGAACTGCTGACCTTCCGCCTCCCAGTCAGCATCTTAACCACTTGAGCCACTGCAGTAAACAAAACAAATTTAAAAATTAAAACTTTTAAAAACAACTAAAGAGTTTGAAGAAAGCCAAACAAAAGAAACCAACCCATATTTTCCCCTGACATGTGGCTAGAATAAAGGAAATATTGGTGCCAGATGGGCATTTAAGTGAAGGGCATTGTATGGGATACGACTGGCTTTCAAGCAAGGGAAACCTTTACCTTTACCTTTACTACTGAAAAAGTGCTCCCTTGCAACTCCACGAACTGTACTGCTCTCAAAGGTGGTACAGAGATGAGCCCCTCACCTCTCTATAGTTTATTTATTTTGTTTAATTATTAGATTTCTATACTGCCATAGGGGATATTTTGCCACCCTGGGCAGTTTACAATAGTTAAAACCAGAAATATACACACAATAACAATTCATGTTATCCAAGGGTGGCATAATACACTTATTCATTGGGTATAGGGAGAATGTTCTTATAATGAGTAAATATATGACAAGTGGGGTCAGAGGGCATGGAGGAAATTAGAACTTAGTGTTGGGTACAAAGTAGCTTTTAAATGGGCTTCATCTTCTGCCCCAAAAGAGAGCCCCATCTGTACTGGTCATGTTCAGAGAAGTAAAGTATTATTAGAGGACAGCAGGGCATCTTCTCTTTTAAGGAGTGTTCTCAGTTACATTTATTTATTTATTTATTTATTTATTTATTTATTTATTTATTTATATAAAGTATTATTTATTTATTTATATAAAGTATTATTAGAGGACAGCAGGGCATCTTCTCTTTTAAGGAGTGTTCTCAGTTACATGTCAAATTTCAAAAGTCCAGCTAAAATCACAGTCCACTATTTGTGTAAAAAATGTTAATTATTATCTATTGCTGTGGTCATAATAGTGTTGCCTGATAGATCCATACAAGGCTGCCCTCTAGTGAGCTACCCAGTATAACTCAAAAAATGTGGATAAAAGCAAATACAGTACTGTACCACATTTGCCAGCATATAAGACACACTTCACCCCTCTTAAAATACATCGGAACCCAACACACACATGCATCACCTGGATTGAAAGCCAATATACGCGATGATGAGGCATCTAGGAATGATGGCCAAAAGTGACCTAAGTCATCGCGTGGGAAGGACAACCCACCACCCAGAGATGCTTCGACACTGAACTTGAGTGTGATGACACCAAGCGGAGGTGACTGCAGTGGTTATACTGGCAAGAACCGATATCTACTCAATTACCATAGTAGGATAGACTGGCCAGACAGGAATTATTGTAATTTTTTTACATTTTTGAATTACAATTGAGCATTCCCTGGGCAAGGTCAATCTTGTTTTGCCAGCTAAACTTTCTCAAGCCAGATACTGGGCAAGAAAGAACTGTTGTGTATTTTCCCCTCTTATCTGCCTTGAAATGTTCGAAAGGTAAAGGTCACCCTTCCTCAAAACCAACTCTAGGGTTCAGTGCTCATCTCTGTTTACGGCCAGAGCCAGTGCTGTCTGCGTCTGCAGACGTTTCCTTGGACATGTGGCAGAAATGACTAGACCAGAGGTACCCAAACTTTTCGGGTCATGGGATGGTCACGTGGTTCAGCAGGCTGGTCACGTGGTTCCTCCCACCAGAAGTGGAAGTAAAACACATCTTGTAATCTGTTTTGCAACAGGATATATTTTTAAGCTGTCATTTTCTCTGCTTAAACCAGGGGTGCCCAAACTACGGCCCATGAGCTACATCTGCCCCCCCCCACCTATTCATCAGGTCTGCGCGGAAGTAAAACGTGCCCATATGGGTGTGTTTTACTTCCACTTCCAGGAGCAGCTAGGATGGCATGGGCCGGATGAATTGGTGTCAGGGGCGGGAACCTGCCCACAGCCCATAGTTTGGACATCCCTGGACTAGACAATGGAGTGCATGTAATGCTGTTTACCTTTCCACCAAAGTGGTACCTATTTATTTACTTTAAATTTCTTGCTTTTAAACTGCTAGGTTGGCAGGAGCTGCAACACAGAGACAGGAGCTCACTCCATCATGCAGCACTCGGGTCTGGAGTTGTTGATCTGCTGACCTTCCAGTCATCAAGTTCAGCGTCTTAACCACTAAACCACCAGTCCCTTTTGTTTGAAAAGCTGGGCATAATAAATCCAGGGCTGTGGGCAGGGGGGGGGGGATCAGCCCCTCCACCCCACCCCAGGATGCCAATGGGTGTCGGTTGTCCCTCCTGAAAAAATATTCACCTGCCCCCATCTAGAATCCAGGCTAATAGGGCCCTGCATAAATAATTCAAAGACACAAATGCGATTTAAAGTCAGGCGTTTAATGGGATTGCCTCCTTAGTGTAGTGAAAAGCCAGAGTGGCCCTTTCAGTCAACCGACCGCTGGCAAATAACGGGCCTTTGGTAGAAACCTCAACGTATATGGCGGTGAAGAGGCCGCCCAGAAAGGCTCTAGAGGAGGAAGCCACCCAACCGAGGGAAGACCGCGCGGCGGTTTCTATAGCAACGCGGCCTAATGCGCGGCCTGTCCTCTAGGCGGCGTTTTATTTGTTCCCTCCCCAGGAAGCGTAAGCTCGGGCTCGGCTTCCCCTTCCCCGGAAGAACTTCTCGGGGCTCCTCGTGCGTCGGAAGGACGGTTGAGCAGGGGAGGGAGCCAGTCGGCTGGAAGCCAAGGGAGTAGAAAGCGCCTCACGCCTGTCTCCATCCCTCTTGCAGCCAGCGGGCCCCGACCTATGCCTCCCCCACCACACCCCACATTCTTTCGCAACGATCCTGGCTCTCAGGAAAAGGCGCCTCTTCCTCCTTCACCGAAGCAGCCTTCTTCCCTTTGGGTTCCCGTCCGTGCAGTTTGCTGAGCTTGGGTTGGAAGAGAGGAGAAGATCTGGGGTGAAATCCGGTCCTTAGCCCCTGGACTCGAAAGGAACCCCTGCCTGGAGGAGGCATGGGGCGTATTATTAGTGGATCCTCTACTAAGGGAGGCCCGTTGAGTTCGTGAGTCTCCTCGACTCAGGGCTTGCTTGGGTGGCCATTGGACGGAGCAAGCACTCCTGTAGTGTCAAATTCTGGGCGCCGGGAAGAACCCTGTGGTGGGTTTCGATCATCGACTCGGTGTGTGTGTGTTCTTGGAAGTTGTGTACCTTTAGAACTTGTGTGGATATGTTAGGACAAGAGAGCAATGTTGTTTTTTTGTTTGTTTTCAAAACGTTTTGCAGAAGTTGCAAAGATGTGCTGATGGGTAAAATTGTCTCATTTGTGTGTACACAGGCTTGTCGGGGCAATGGGTACAGAACTGGGCTGGTTGAGGAGGATGGCAGAGGACGGAGGTGCCTGGAGGGCAATGGTCCATAGGGTCGCAAAGGGTCGGAATCGACTGTGCGACTGAACAACAACAAGGCTTTATTGTGTGTTTTGGTGGGCTAATCTTGACAAACCTTTCCTGGGACTAAAATGGTTCAGTGTCAAAAGGAAGCGCCACAAGCAAGATAATTCCATTATAAATCACAGTTTATTAATTTCATTTATCCAGTAGATATTGAGCGTTTATGGAGGAAGAAATCTACTGTACCCATAGTAATCTGAGCTCTTGGAGCAATACAGTCCTCAAGGACTTCCTAGATATTTGGAAATTTTAGATTTATTGGACTTGAATATCCTAACTATAAAAAAAACTTTACTAGGAACTCCCTATATACTTTGATGTTCCCTTAAAATTTCTTAGATTTTTGGTTAGGTTTTGAACTGTTAGTTTTATACCAATCTTTGACTGAATCTAATGATAGATCTTTACATAATAAGAATAGCCCATCATCAAATCAGTTCTGCCTTATGGCAACTCTTTCCAGGGTTTTCTGGGTAGAAAATAAAGTACAGAGAAGTGGTCTGTTATTCACTTCTTTTGGGAGCATCCTGGGACTCTGCAGCTTATTTATGACTATACTGTACATGTTGGCTCTTCGTCCATTAGGCACAGTGGTGAATGAGACTCCCAAACTCTGACTGTAGCCGGATACTTAAACTACTGAGCTACCCAGCCAGCAGCATTTGGTTATAGCTTTCTAATAACTTCAAACAGAAATTATTTGAATAAATTGTAAATAAAGGTTCATAAGACCCTTTGTAAATAAAGGCCTAGGAAGTTGTCTTTCACTGGGCTGCTTTTCAGGTTTCACAGAATATTTCTAACATTCTGTGAAATCAGAAGGTAGATAAACATACATGGAGAAAAATGAAATGGAAGTCAGGACTCTGAACAATCCTAAGAAGCAGTCGAATGTTCAGAGAGCTGCCATCTTTAAATATTAAAAGAAATTGGGTTTGTTTAGTTTTGCTTCTTAAACTCAGGTAGTATTGGTTCCGTCCTAAAACAAAGGAGGAAAAGTACAACTAGTTCAATACTAATATGGCGTGTAATAGAAGTAATAATAGCACAAGTGTTTAAAAATAAGAGAAATCTTGATTACACATATAAATAGGTTCATAGTAAAATACAAGAGAGAGATTGAAAAAAGCCACAATATTTTTGTCTGTCTTATTTTAGATTTGCTTAAACTTACTGGCTCCCAGAGTGTCCAAGATACAGTAGTGCTTCTCTAGAAGAAATATATTTCAGATTTTCATTTTATGACTCCTATAAATAACTTGTAGTCTGGAAAGTTAATGCATTTAGATATAGTGTATTTCTTTAACAAAGAATGATTTTCTGTGGGATTAAAAAGTGTGTGTGTGTGTGTGTGTGTGTGTACACACACACACACACCACAAAGTAGGTGACTGTACAGTACTCCCCTGGAACAATGTCTGTTTCACATATAAGAAGGTAATATTGCCTAGAGGTTGTTCAAGTTCTAGGGGACACTGGAGAAAGAAAGCATAGTCGCCATCTTGTATACTGCTTGACACATTTCATGAGTCATTCAAAGTACTGTACTTTCTTTTACAGTGGGTCTATAAAACATATAGTCTGTCAGAATGTCTGGGATGGAAGATGCAGCTGGTGTATTATCCGAAGTAAGCCTTGATGATGCATGTAAACTGCTAAGTGAAAACAAAGGCACCAATACAAGCCCTAATGATCTTGTGGTCACTATTGGAGCTACTGTACCCACTGGCTTTGAAGTGACTGCAGCAGATGAAGTAAAAGAGAAACTTGGATCGCAGTCTAAAATTAGCAAAGATCGAGGAAAAATATATTTTGAAATTCCTGCTACCAACCTTCCACAGGTTTGCAGTTTACATCATTTGAATAATAACAGTTCTGTTTGTAGTTGAGGCTGTAATACTCGCTGTAATGATCTATATATAAATGTGCTTGATGTCACAGAAGGCAGAATTGTAAACTGTTCTTAAAATGTTTTCTTTATTTTAAACAAGGAAATTCAGCTACTAAATTAGCAGGTGGAGGAAGATGAAAAGCAAAAAAGATTATTCAAAAATGTTTCTTCTATACCAGTGATGTTTCTTCTAAACGTTTCTTCTATACCCGTGATGGCGAACCAGAGCCCTCTGTGGGCACACACACCATCGCCCCAGCACAGAGTTTGTCCCACCACCACCCCTGCCCAGCTGCTATATGGGAGCTCTTCCTCCTTCCCCCCAGCACAGATTTTGCTCTGCCAAGCAGCTTAATGTGAGGGTTTGTTGCTATGTTAAAAGTGAGTTTTGGGTTGCAATTTGGGCACTCAGTCTCTAAAAGGTTCACCATGACTGTTCTATACTAATGTCTTCCTTGAAACAGTTACAGTTATAGATTCTTCTGTTGAGAATACCTGTTGTTTTCAGTGGCTCTTATACCCAGATCCACTGAGTTTGTATACAGTACTTGGTGTAGATTTCAAGCATTTAGTACTATGTCACACTTCATTCTGACATAACTATTTGTTAACAGTAAGGGAAGAGCTTTATTTAAATTATACAGCAAGCTAACTTAAAATGTTTGTTCTTTAAGATAACATTTTACTGTCTATTTTTTCAACTAAAATGTGCACTTTTCTTTCAACCAAGATATGCGTAATTAAAAAACATAGTGTACAATAGTAAATAACATATCTAATTTCATCTAGGTTCACATGTTAAGATCAGTTGACAACTTATTTGTTGTGGTTCAAAAATTCAGTGATTTTCAGTTCCAAGATGCAAAGGTAAGAATCATTCTATTCCAAACCTCTAGGCAGTTGTGATGTTTAAATTGCAGAAAAGATTCAAGAATTTGTTTTATGGAAATTATCTGTGTAAAAAATACAGGAGCAATACATATTGTTCAGTGAATACGTATGATTTTTGCCATGGACTTTCTAGTATTCTAGAACAATCAGCTTTATTAATTGTATTAGCTTCCATGGTAGTTACTTAGCTGTGTGCCATCATGTCAGAACTGACTTACAGCAACCCTAATAGAGTGCATTCTTCATTCTTTGTTAGATAGAATGACATTGCTTAACTATACATAGTATTAAAACATTTTTTAAAAAAAAGCTAAAATACAACAGAAATCAAAAGTCACAAAAATAGCAAGAATTAAACCATTTGGGGGTGGGAGGACAGCCAACCAACGATGATAAAACCAGAAACAAAGGTCTAAAGCAATCAACAGCAGAATTGGATTCATTTAATTCAAATTCCAGATACTGTAGCTGGAGTTTAAAACTGTTTATAGTGTCTGGACATTAAGAAGATCATTTCATAATATTGCACAGTGACTGAACATTAGCCATATCTTAGTTGGTAGAGAGAGCTGTGCCTTTAATGTTGAAGAGAATACAAAAGATATGTCATGGTAGAAGACATATCTTAGATATTCAGGTTCTAATACAGTTGGAGCTTTTAAGAATTAAAATAAGCCCTTTGAACAATGCTGGACTCAAGGATCATGGTAGATTGAATTGGGTCTCAATATGTTCCGATTAACCATTGCCCAGCATTAGATTAGAAGTGGCAGGAGTTTCTATACCAGTCTAAATATCTGATAGCTCGTAAGGACAACTCTGTATTGATTGCTTTACTATTTTTAAAGGGTGGAAATAAAAGGAACATTAATGACCATTCATAATTCAATTTCCCCCAGCAATTGAATAATTTCCATATTTACTATTCTAGCATATGCTTAGCCCATGTCATTTAACAGCACAGCTAGTGACATACCTTTTGTATTCCTGTTACTTTTAGTTTTATCTTTATTAACTTTATCTTGCCACGTACGGTATATAGCCCTAAGAATTTCAGTGATAGTTTATTTCATGCAAGGATTTTTTGGTGGCCATTGAATGTTCACACCATTTCATTCACTTAAAAAGTGGCTATTATAGCCACAATATGTAACTTGCTGTGTCAACCGAACCATTAGTGCTCTAGTTAAAGTCAGTTCCTCTGAAATGTTGCAAAAACAAAACATCCTTGCCTATATAAATGAATTACATGGATACATCATACTGGCATGTTACAGGAAGAAGCACTAAAGGATTTAGAAGACCTGGTTAAGACTCTGCCTTGGACTGACCCTTTGAAAGTATGGAAGTTAAATACAAACCTCAAGAAAAGGAAAACAAAAAGGAAAAAAGGCAGCCAGCAAAGTAATGTAAAGAAAGAGAAACCAGAGGATGCCAGAAGTGAAGAAGGAGCTGTTGACAAAAAACTGCCGGATCCTAAGCCAAATGTTTTGGAGTCTGAAGAAGTGCAGGACCCTGGAAATATGGAGGAAATGGTATTGCCAGAAGATGATGATGATGATGATGAGCAGTCGGATTCGAAAGAAGAGGGAACTTCCAATGGCGAACATGAAAATGAATCAGGTGACTGCAAGAAGCAGGAAATTACAGATGCACCGCTAAAGTTCCGTGTAACCTGCAACAGAGCTGGTGATAAACACAGCTTTAAATCAAATGAGGCAGCAAGAGATTTTGGAGGAGCCGTGCAAGACTTCTTTCAGTGGAAAGCAGATATGACCAATTTCGATGTGGAGGTACAACATGCTAAGCACATTAGTAATGTTGTCTTATGTGTGTAGCAATAAGAACTGCCTAAAAGATAATAATAATTTTGTGTCCGAAATTATTCTGGTTGAAAGGATTTTTGCTGGAGAAACTCCAGTCAGGGGCACCTGAATGAGGGTCCTTTCATGTCCCCAAGATCTTTTCTCACTGAAGTTGTCTCTGTTTATCTACTTGCAATTTCTTGCTTTCGAACTGCTAGGTTGGCAGGAGGCCTAAAAGATAACAAGATTTGAGTGACCACTTGGGTTTCAAGATACAATTGAGTAATTCAGGCACCACAATAAATTATTGTGACTATAGTGCACTATAGTTACTTGAGACAGGAATGAGCTGTAGCCTCCTTTGAGTAGCATATTCTCCCCTGCGGGGCCATAAAGAGCATAAAAAGCTTTTGCTTCTGATTTTGGTAAATTGCCATGATAAATTTAATGTCACAGTGGCTATTTCTGTTTCAATACACTTTGCTTTAGGCATCATGATTAATCACAGCTTATCATGATAAGAATGAGCCTCCTTGTTGCTCACTCCTCCCCTAACATGAGGATGAGGAAAGCTGTCACTTCAGTTCTGTTTCTGATCAATTGCAGGTTAGCATTTACCTGACCTAATGAAGTCACTTATTTTAACCATGGTTTATTTGAAGTAGTCAACTTTGAACCATGCATTATGAACTTGGCTTTTTCACATAAACCAGAGTTAAAATGCTAAGCATTGGAGATCTTGATGTAAGCCAATGGAAGTATTTACTGGTCAATCACAGATTATATTTTAGTTGATTAGCAACTTGCTATTTTATATAGCCTGCTCAGTTCCAAAGTTTTTCAGGCTGGGATCTCTAGTAATCCAGTGCTGCCTAGTGATTTATCCAGGTACAATTTATCTAGTTCATTTGGTTTAAGAAGCTAAGAAAGATAGAATTGCAATGACTGTACTTTGTGTTCTGTTATTTATACAAAGAGCAGGGAAAGATTTGTGCTAAAAATGGGTAGAATTGATTATTTGGTTTTCTTGTAGAACATAAATGGTTGGTGCTTGCATGTAGATGTCAGATTTAATCCAAGGGCCTGAAAAACTCTTGTTTAAAACCCGGAGTATCACTGCCTGACAGCATCAACAGTGCTGGGAAACATGCCTAGTAATTTGCCTCAATATAAGGTAAAGGTCACCCTTGCTTGAAAGCCACTTGTATCTGACTCTAAGGTTCAGTGCTCATCTCCGTTTATAGCCAAACAGCCAGTACTGTCTGCATTTGCAGACATTTCCATGGACATGTGGCAAGCATGACTAGACACTGGAGTGCACGGAACACTCAATATAAGACACCTTCTGTAATAGCAAATAACATCCAATTGAGGGAGTGTTTAAGCATAAGTTTCAATAACAAGCCTAGGCTCTTAGGACAGATGATTAAGTCTTAAGTTAACTGCACTACAGAGTACAATTTTATTTATATATATATTTAATACAAGGGTTGGGCTTTCCCCTCTTTAAATAGTGGAAGCTTTGATCTATTTTTTAAATTTTATTTTCTGTGATACCATAGTGAAGAACCGTTTTCTCCTTTTTAAAAATACCGTTGCTTCCCTATGGTTAAACATGATTTAATATGTATTATAAACATATAGTAATAACAGCTACAGGAACAACACCAATATGCTTTCAAGTAAATTCCTGGTTATGATAGCCCTTTCCAGGGGTTTTCTTAGTATGGAGTACTCGGAAGTATTTTACTGGTCCCGTTTTCTGGGGCATTCTAGACCTGCAGATTAACCAAGGCTGTTCTCCCAGAAAACACCGTAGGGAATCAAACTCCCAATCTGCAGATCTATAAACAAATAACCAACTCACTGAGCTATATGTTAATTTTGTTCCAGGTTCTTCTCAACATCCACAATAATGAAGTAGTCATAGGGATTGCTTTAACAGAGGAGAGTCTTCATAGAAGAAATATTACACATTTTGGACCTACAACTCTTAGATCCACTCTAGCCTATGGTATGCTCAGGTAAGATTGAAGACTTATAAATAACTTGAGAAATTTGCAAGCCATCCTATGCAGAGTACGCTATCAAATGTTCCTTTAAATTGGTCAGCAGTTAGGTTTTTGCTGTAATTGGTCCCTCATTGTAAAATTCATTCATCTACAGCAGGGGTGCCCCACATTTTGGGCTGTGGGCCAGTCACATGGTTCAGGGGGCCGGTCACTATGGCCCATGGGCCAGATCCAGTCCCAATGGCAATTCATCCGGCCCACAGAGCTCTTATCGCTCCCGGAAACAAGTAAAATGCGCCCATATAGGCACGTTTTACTTCCATTTCCAGGAGCGACATAGGCTGCATGAGTTGCTGTCAAGGGCCGTATCTGGCCAATGGGCTGTAGTTTGGGCACCCCTGATCTATAGAAATCTTTCTTACCTTAGAAATGTGCTAGAAATCTTTGCTATGCTATAATTTTTTTTAAAAATGCTATCATTTCTTCTCCAAATGTCTTTTTTGTTTTTATAAAAACTGATTTGAATGTGGTTTTATTGTTTTTGTATTATAAATTTGAAGCACTATTTGAGAAGCATTAGTAATAATTTCACAAAAGTAGCCTCCCCAAAGGATGTAAAGACTATAAACACATTTGGCTGTCCCCTGGGCAACAGCAGAGCCCTGTCAGCTAATCCTTCCACTCTTGAATTGCTTCTGACACAAAGAATAGTTTCTAGTTATAAACATGTTTGCCTCTACCCCAGTTAAAATATATCCTAGTTCATTACATATGTTGGGTGAGAAAATTTTGAATTTATCTTAATGAGTTATGTTTTCATTTTTCTATTCTTTCCTTTCTCACAAATCCTTGATATGGTTTATACCTATTTTATTTTTATTTTATTTTTTACCTCCCCTCCTTTGTCCCAATTTTGTTTAGGTTCTGTGATCCTCAGCCAGCAGACATAATAATTGATCCAATGTGTGGGACAGGTGCTATCCCAATAGAGGTAATGTAGCCTTCAGTTCTTAGGTTTTAAAAATGGAAATGAGTTGAATATTTTGTCCAGTTATGGCTACACCTGAGAGTAAACCTATTGAGTTCAGTGGTTCTGAGAGGACACATGCAGTGTTCCATCACATTATGTCTATCTGAGCTCTTGTCCTTCAAAGCTTAACAGAGTAATTTCACCAGTATCTAGAATTGGCCTGGCATGTAACATATTGTTATGGCTTGTTAATTAGGAGGTAGTCCATGGAAAATAAGAGTTTTCAGGTACTGTACCTTAAAGGCCAGGAGGTTTTATTTGGCATAGCTTTCATGGACTGTAGACTATGAAATCTTGTGTCCAATAAAATTATTGGTCAGTTATTGCAAAAACCCCTTGGTTTTGCTGCAAAATATCAATCCACCTATTCCAGTGATGGTTAATCTTGTCACTCCAGGTTTTATTTATTTATTTATTAGATTTCTATGCTGCTCTCCTTGTCAAAGCAACTCAGAGCACCTAACAATGTTACAGCAGTGCTACAATATACTGGTAAATACAATTTGGAATAAATAATACAATCAAGTAAATATTATATATATATTCAATGCAAAAAATTCAGCAGCAAAAAAATGGTCCTGCTGATCAGGGCTTCTGGGAATGGGAAGTCCAAGAACAGCTGGAGTGTCAAGGTTAGCCAGCACTGACCTATTCCCAGGACACATGTACAAAAGAAGATATTGTAAATGGTGAAGATAAGGTTTGAAGTCGCCCACTTCTGGTCAAAACCAATCTAATTATTTTAACATTTAATTTGTTCTTAATTTCATCTATATTTCATATACAGTATGTCCATAATTTTAAACTATACAACACTCAGATATGAATAAAGAACCCATGGGAATTTTTGGAATGTAAGATGTTACATAGGAATGTTAAACAAACTTACTCAGAAGTCAGTCCCACAAAGTTCAAAGACTCCTTTGAAGGTGTTAAATATTGAAGTATATCCTTAGGCTATCTGCATATATAAGCTATTACATTTCTCAAATGTATGTGTTTTAAGTGTATCAACAATATGCATGTTATTTTTTGACATCTTTAAACTACACATATGTTATAAACATATATTTCTACTGCACTGATATGGTCCTAAGACTGAGATCATGAGCCTCTAAGTCTTACTCACTTGACTACACTATTCTGTTTTGGTGCCTGTATACTTTAGTTCAGTAAGACACATTTGCTGTTGGGCTTTTTTAGGGTTCTGTTGCTTTCATCAGTTAAAACATCCTGTGGGACTTTAAAGACAGGCAAGTTTTCTTTGGCCTCTGCTTTATGTAGCCAGCTTTATTAAGTCATTTTGTTAGGCTGGACCACAATCTAGCAAAGGCTATGCCAAGTAAAACTTGTTATTCATTAAGGCAGCACAAGATTTTTGTGGCAGTAGATTGACACCTGCTGCTCACCTGCTTGGAAATTTGTAACCAGCAGTTATAACCCTTTGGATCAAAGGGCAAAGAATAGGATGGTTTGTAATTTTCCCTGGCACTTGGGCTCAGAACCTGCCCCATACTACTCACTTTGAGGCATTTTCACAAGGCTGAGGGGACAGACAAATTATGAGTTCCTATCCTTCTTCCTTTAACTAAAGGGCAGACATAATGGGGGAGGAATTAATTTCCAGGTTGGTTTTTATATTACTGATTTCATTGTTTGCAATGAAATTAGCAATAAATTAGCCAGTCAGTTGAACATCTGTACCCTCAGATGCCAGCTATTTTATTTTGGGGTGTATTTGTTTGGTTGGTCTGTTTTGATTTGTTGTGTGTTTTGTTGGGTTATTTGATATTTGTATGTACATTGTCCAAAGTGGGAAATTTCCCAAAAGTGCAGTATAGAAATGTAATAAATAAATAAATTTGTGTCTTCCTGATAGGGTACTGCTGAATGGCCTAACTGCTACCATCTTGCTGGAGATAACAATTCAGTGGCTGTCAAAAGAACAGCAAATAATATTTCCTCTATACTGAAACAAATTCAAAGTAAAGGCAGGTAGGAATTAAGCATATAGCTATTGCTTGTGAAGAATGATTTTATCATCTGTTTAAAAAAACATTTTTTTGATTTCATGATTTAGAACTGTTTCCTACTTCATAATTATATAGAGTTTGTTTTAAGAAACTTTTTTTATAAGAAATAATGTATTACCTGATTTTTAATATATATATTTTAACTTTATAATAGCATATCTACAGGCAAACCCATAGATTGTATTCAGTGGGACAGCTGTGGTTTGCCATTGAGGACTGGTTCTGTGGATGTTGTTGTAACAGATATGCCATTTGGAAAGAGGTAAAGATCCATTCAACATGCATACATTTTTACATATGCTTTGTTACTGACCCAGAGTATTGATTAGAGAGTAATAATCCCAAACCTACAAGACAAAATTCATAAACAAGGAACAAACATTGGCTTATTTAGGAGCAAAAAGCTGGAATCCTGGCTGGCTCTGAATAAAATATACTGTATATGCTTGTTTATCTGCTCAGAAGAAGGGACGGCATGTGCCTGGGTGCAGCTTGTTATCAAAAAAATAGAATGATTTACCCTTTTGTTTGGATATGACCATACTTAGCATAAAAACAAAAATTGTAGGTTTGGGAACTTTGTATCATAAGCATACATACATAGCATATGTATTTTTATTAATCTTTTTAATTTTGCAAAATAGCCAGGTTTATAAAAATGTATTTGGTTTCCATAGTTTAAAATGTTCAAATTCCAATCCTGGGGTCAGGATTGGTGGGTGGAAAGTTGTTTTCCATCATAGACATGTGATGTAACGAAGATATCTGTGAGGTGACTGGTTTGGAGACTACAGAGGTTGGGAGAGGCCATGCAGTAACACAGTCATGGTATATCAGAAAAGAAAATAAAACAAAATAAACAAAATAAAAAACACTGTAGCACTTTAAAGACTAACTGCTATATTTTTATTGTTAGCTTTCGTGGATCAAGTCCACTTCATCAGACAAAGAGTGAAACTTACAGGCATGTTCTTTATATACCAAATTCAGGGGCTCAAAGGGAGAAGGGGTGTGGGCAAGAGGACAGTCAAGCAAGCACAAGATTGCAGCTTCACACAGCCATTAGCAACAATAGATTATTCAAATAAACTCTAAATGACTCCCTTTCAATCTCAAGGTTGCTGAGAAAGCCCATTATGGTTTCTAATCAACTTGTGAGCTGCAATGGGGGGGGGGGCAAACACCTGTACCTGGTTTCTTTCTGTTTTACTAAAGAGAATTAGCAGGAAAGTTGTAATATAAAATCATATAGCAATCTGTGTATCAAATTTGATAATGTCCCAGAAACCCTTCACTAATCCACGAAAGCTAACAATAAAAATATAGCAGTTAGTCTTTAAAGTGCTACAGTGTTTTTTATTTTGCTTTGTTTTGTTTGTTTTGTTTTGTTTTCTGATATGCCTGAACCACAGACTAACACGGCTACTATTCCAAAACAGTAATGTTATTTATTTTATATACCTTGAAATGAGTTGCAGATTACTCAGCAATGGATATGCTATGTACTCTGCCTCAAAGAATTTCTTGGAAATACATGATTATTAATATTGTATACATCATATATTCTTGTTACGTACCATCAAGTCAGAACTGCTAGTAGCTCAAATGGGGCTTTTAAGATAATTATGAATTGGTTTTACCAATTCTACTCAGTAAATTTTCATGGCAGAGATTGGGACTCAAACCCAAATCTTCTGAATTCTAATATATTACTCTATCTCAGTGGTGCCCAAACTAAGGCCCGGATGCGGCCCCCGACACCAATTCATCCGGCCCATGAAGCCCTCGTCCCTCCTGGAAGCGGAAGTAAAATGTGCCCGTACAGCGCATTTTACTTCTGCTTCCAAGAGCGACAAGGGCTTCTCGGGCCAGATGAATTGGTGTTGGGGGCCGCACCTGGCCCCAGGGCCTTAGTGACCAGCTCCCTGAACCACATGATTGGCCCACAGCACAAAAAGTTTGGGCACCCCTGCTCTCTGCTATACTACACTGCGAATTATATACAGTACTGTATTAGATATAGATCTCATGTAATGCAGTTCACCAAGCCTTCTTAACATCAAAACACACATGAAGATTATACTGCACTTGATGTTAGTCAAAAGGCTGAAAAGTGAAGAATTGACAACACTAGTAGATCTTACATTTTTACTTTTTTCTTGGGATAATTCTAAACTGTCATCTCTTGAAACATTGTTGCAACAAAATATATTTATTGCCATGGATGAGAAATACTAGGCATTGACTTATTTCAAGATTTATTTACTTTCTGTTGATTCTCAATTTCATTGTAGGATAGGGTCTAAAAAAAAGAATTGGGATCTCTACCCATCCTGTCTTATGGAGATGGGTCGGATTTGCAGACCAGGGACGGGAAGAGCAGTGCTGCTGACTCAAGATAGGAAATGTTTTCTCAAGGTAAGTAGTAGCAACTAACATCAAGCTTTTTGCTACTTCATGTAAAAGAAGAAGAAAAAATACTTTGCTTTGAAAAGTATTGAAAAGAAGAGTACAGTGGTATCTCGGATAATGTTTACCTCGGATAACGCTAAAATCAGATACGATAACATGTTTGCCTACCTAACAGCAAGGGATTCACCCTGCCCACACTGTTGTTTCAGCAGGGGGGCAGGGCAAACCTCACAGCGAGGGATTTGTCCTGCCCACCCTGTTGTTTCAGCGTGATGGGGGGAGCAGGGCAAATCTCTCTGCTAAAGCACTGGTTTACCTTTGGGTTGGGGGTTGAACCGGTGCGCACTCCCGTTCTCCCCTCCCCCCAACCCAAGCCATGATCGCAGCATGCAATCACTGACTGGGTTGGGGTAGAACCAGCACGCGTGCCTGTTCTCCCACCAACCCAGCCGGCGCTTGGCTCGATCCGCCTGCCTCATTGGAAAGGGCAGCAGGAATTTCACGCATAGAATCCCTGCTGCCCTTTCTAAAGATACAGATGGATCGCCCCCCTGTTCCCTTTCCTCTTTGGAGAGGGAACAGGGCTTTTTTTTAACGTGTGATCAATGCATCGGACAATATTAAAAACCGGATAACGTTAAGACTTGTGGAACTAAGTCCTAACGTTATCTGAGGTACTAGTGTATTGAAAAGAATATTTCTTTAGTCAAAATAAATGCTGTTAACATTGAGGGCTGGAAAACAAGTGTTTTTTCCACAGTCATACAGAAGAATTCATAGTGCTTTAAATATTTTGTGGCATGCACTAGAAAGAACTTAATTTAGGCACACTCAGTTTTTATTGCTCAGTTTTTACTGTAATTGTGGGGGCAACTTTACAGAAGGGTTCTCTGTTCCACTTGCTTTGTCAGGCAGGATTTTTGACCAACCTTCTTGGCTCAGGGCTCCTTCTAGTGGACAGGACAATCATGAAAGTCCAGTCTTGTTTCCTGCATTGCTTCATTCAAGCATGCTCTAGTTGAGCACTTCTGCACTTGACTTTGATCTTCTGCCCTCTCCCTCCTCATTTTTACCACCCCGCCCAGCAGATTCAGACCATGACTGAAACTGTCAGGAAGGATGATAGTCCTTGATTGTCTTAGAGACACACAATGCTCAGAGGATGCTGCTGTGCCAAACCCAGCTGCACCAGTCAGGGATAACACCAAAAACAAGAGTCAGAGCTCTGAAGCTCCATAGAAGTCACCCACTTGTACTATGCAGCCTCTTCTTAATTTTCTGAACACCCTCAGGATGTTGAGGGGATCTGAGGGTACCAGCAACAATGGCTGTGACCTCAACCCTGAAACTGGGATCAGAAGAAGAAGCCCAGAACTGGAAGACCCTACTTCACTGCCAGTGTTTCATGGCCAGTTCTCATATAGTATTGAATTAATTTCATGGTAATGTTACTGGTAATCCAGAGAGAAGCAGTCTCAGCTACCCTAAGGGCAGTGGTGGGCAGCCAAAAATTTTACTACCACACTGTGGGCAGAGCCGACATCGTGGGCAGAGCCAACATCATGACGTGGGTGGAGCTGACGTCATGACAATGTGGGCAGAGCCAAAGTAAAAAAATAAAATAAAAATACAGTACACATAAAAATGAAAAACACATAAAAATACAAATTAAAATAGACATTAAATAGAAATAAAAGCACACTACATAAAACGCCCACCCCAAACACAAACCCTAGTCACTTACCCTGGCTGGAGCCGGGGAGCAGCAGGCAGACAGCAACAGCGGGGGGGGGGGGGGGCCTGGCTCGACCTGGCAGCACAGCCTGGCCCGACCTGGCAGCACAGCCTGGCCTGACCTGGCAGTGCGCCGAAGGAAGGCCGCTGCTGCCGCTCCTCCAAAGAGGCCGCTGAGGACCTCAACAGCCAGCCGCTGCGCTCTTCCTTGCAGCCCAAAATGGCTGCTCGTAAGTACATGCGTCAAAATACCAGTATTCAGCGCGCATGTGTCAAATGGTGTTTTGACGCATGCAAACTGAGAAGCAGCCAGTCGCCTCCAAAAAAAGTAAACATCCCGGGTGGGATGTCCACCACTGCCTAAGGGACAAGAACTTTTGTGGATCAAGTCAGCTTCATCTTCAAAGTGCTACAGTGTTTTGTTTTGTTCTCTGATATTCAGAGAAGAAACATTCCGTTTTGAAAGTAAAGCATACAGGATATTTCATGGTTATAAAAAGCCTTATAAACTGGCTAATGTTTGCCTGGACATATTCCTTCAGACAGATCACAACAAGTTTATAATGTTTACCTAACAGGGTATAGGTTTCCAAGTTAGCTTTCTTCTGGATTTCTTTACAGAAAGGAGTAGGTGATAGGTACAAATGTTGACGTGTCGGGCAGCACAGTGACGGTTCTCAGCTACATGAAGAAGGAATGTCAGTGCTTATAAGACATCCATTTTATGTAGCTTTCCTTGCTTGTGGCTTTTGCACACATGTTTTTGGGTTTGTCAAGTTTCTTTGGCATGCAGCAGGAGACAACATTGAACTCTTGGGGCTGCCCCATCTACAAATGGGAGTGCTGAACCTACCTAGAAACATACTTGAACAAGCAAGTGGGAAGGACTTTTGATAGGATATCCTGCTTCAACCACATAAAATAAACAACTCATGCCTGTTTATGACAGGCCTTCATAACTGGAGATGAAAGGGATTTCTGGCATAGTACAGAATGCTGCTTTTCCATTTGCCTTGCCTTTTGGCTAATAGAAACTTAACCGACATTTTAGATAGTGCTGTGAAAAGGTTGAGATTTACATGAGTGAAAATGAAAGGGTTTCTGTAACGTTACTATCCTAGTATGTCAAGAAACATGCAACTATTTTGTATTTCAGGCCTTGTCCAAAGTGGGACATCTGTGGCGGAAGTCACACACTGTTTGGGTGAATGTGGGGGGACTCCATGCTGCCGTCTACCTTCTGAAACGTTCTGCAGAAGCATTTGAAATTATACGATCACAGTGGTAAAGTCTTGGCCAATATGCTTGACCATACCCACCCTCTTTCTGAAAGCCATTTGTAAGATGCCTGAGTTGCCATATCAGCCCATTGTGATTTCGAGTGGGACTGTGAAGAACAAGTGAAAAGCTTACTGATCACCATTCAGTCCTATGTCATATCCACCTAGAAACCCCTCTTCAAGAGGTTTTAAGGGAACAAGTAGGAAAAAATATATAACCAAGATATTCATGAAATTAGTTGGTCTTGTGTATTTCTGAGTTTTCTGTTTCAGATCCGGCACATATATAATTTTCATATTCACAAAGCAAGTTTTCTGTTATTTGTGAAGAAGGTGACAGGAAGACATCTTTGTTGCTTCTGACTGCAGAAAATCCTAATCGGGATACTGTTTGAGAGTCTAGAACACAATTTCCTGCAGCATTGTTCATCTTAGAATATATTTTAGGTAGGCAAGAGGTTCTACAATGAAGTTTTGTCATGTAGATGCCCCTCCATTTACTTTGTGTTAGCATAGTCAAAAATTAGCAATAGGGATACTAGAGAATATTGCTTCTATTTAAGATTTGATAACTAATTGGGCTCTGGATTTCAGCCTACAATCTTGATAATGCTCCTGTTTTCTCATCTGCTACCTCAATTCTCCTGTATATATGAATATGCCATTTGTACTGCTACTGAACTTAGTATTGAGCGTGTGTATCACCAATCTTTGTATTATTCTCAATATTGATACGTAAATAAGACTTGGAAGGTTTTATACACTGGTGATTTTGACACAGAAAGATAAGGGCAAGCAGATTGAGTATATTGCCTGATAGAGTTCTCTTACAGTTAGGAAAGAGTAGTTTCACTTCATTCTTGAGGAGTGCCTGGTTATAGCTATGCTCCAGAAATGATGATTATTTCTCAATGTCTACATGAAGACTGAAACTGGATTATCAAATTTGGGAGCCTTTTGTCATCGGCTTGTAATGAATGGTTTAAAAAAACCTGATTCTAAGATGTATGTGCTGGATGTCCCTTGGCAAACAAAGTGTCTAGGAACTGAAATCCATATGGTATAAATCCATAAGATACAAATAACATTACAGTTGTACCTCGCTTAAAGAGCATAATGCGTTCCACAAGATTGCTCTTTAAGCGAGTTTGCTCTTTAAGCAAAACACCATTGTAAGTGAACCCCGATTTATTTGTTAAGCGAGTTTTTGGTTGATTTTATTTGTTAAGCGAAGCGAACAGAGAAAATTCTGCTCTTTAAGCGAGGCGCTCTTTATGCGAGGTTTGACTGTATTATTATTTGGCTTTTGAGTAAATCAAAAGGGGAAGGGAACCAAAATTCTGTTGCTTAGCATAATAAATCCCAGAATAGGCCCATTGAATCAATGCAGATTTGGCAAGTCAGCTCTGTTAATTCCATTGATTCAAATTGGTCTACTCTGCAATTTACTGTACTAAAGTAAGTAGCACTTAGAGGATGCAGGTGCCAATTAATGAAACATAAAGAGGACTTAATTTTCCAAATCCCAATGAATTCAGAGAACCTATAGTGCAATTTGCTACGCTAAGCAACAATATTTTGGTCACTGAATTATAAGAAATAAAGCACCAGCACTGGTCCAGTTACTGTAAAAAGGTAGTTAATTGTTTGTCTTCAAAGCACTTTTACTCCCTAAAGTTATATTGTCTATGGAGATTGCTTAAATGTTTCATAGTAGTTAGTTGCTATACTGACTTTAATTTTTACTTGTATGTAATAAAGGTTTAGCACAATTATCTTTATTTTGTTTTAATGCTTATTTATGATCACACGAAATGATACTGGTCTTATTTTTGAAGGGAACAGTACTGTATTTGCTAGCAGTTTGGGGTGGGGTATAAAAGTCTGAAGAAAAACAAAATAATCCAGTCCTTGATTCATATTTCATGCTAGGCTTTCCCTCCATGTATGTGTTCATTCAATTGTGTATTTCAAAGCTAGAATCCAAAGTTTTGTTTAACACGAGATTGCAGCTCTCCTAAAATCCACTTGAAATGGTAATAATGAACAGAAGGGAGGCTTGTAGCAGAAAATATCCCTCCTTCCTCTCTTCATGCTTTTCTAGGAGGAGGCATTGCTTTTTGAACTTCCACAAATGTTATGAGATGTCTCCTGCGCAATCCTCTTAAGACACAGACCACAACATGGTCCCTTGTCTGACTCAATGGAAAAGCTGTGCAGGACAGAATTGTAGGACAATCGGCTTTCTGAAAGTGCAGTGTTGGCATTCACCTTATATTTTTAACAACACCCGTTTCATTAATCATTTTATTGTCACTGAAACATACTTTTGTTCATTTGACAAAATGTCTCTTGAAGTCTTAGAATAGTGGAGGCAGACAGAAAGCTAAAGTTTCTGCAGGTGCTGGGCCCACTGAACATAGATGACCCACTTTTAAAACTACAGTGGACCCCCACTTTAGGGAAGGTCCACCTACAGGAAAACTTGCTTCAAGGAGAGAAATCCATAGGAAATGATAGTCCTCTTCAAGGGAAAAAATCACAATAAAATCTCTACAGAATAGGTTTGCCCCCACGGTATTCAATGCTATGGGAAACTAAGGAAAAAGTCACTATAAGGAAAACCCTGCAGAATGGATAAATTCCTTAAAGCAGGGGTCCACTGTATTTAATTTTTTGGAAGTGGAAGTAGCTGCATCAAATGACAACCAAAGCTCTAATTGTGTGTAAGAATCTTCCTCATGCACAACCCTAGTCGATACATCTAACTTATTTAATTAATAAAGTTCCAGCATCTTTCGGTCTTGACTTGAATCTAGTGGTAAACAAAGCCTCTTTAAATTTTTTGGAATAGTAGCTGTGTTAGTCTGTGGTTCAGGCATATCAGAAAACAAAAAATAAACAAAACAAAATAAAAAACACTGTAGCACTTTAAAGACTAACGGCTATATTTTTATTAGCTTTTGTGGATCAAGTCCACTTCTTCAGACAAAGAGTCACTCTTTGAAGAAGTGGACTTGATCCACGAAAGCTAATAAAAATATAGCAGTTGGTCTTTAAAGTGCTACGGTGTTTTTTATTTTATTTTCTGATATGCCTCTTTTTAAAATAATTGTGATTTTTAAAAAATTAATTCAAAAAGATCGAGCACCTCAGCCAATATAATGTAATGGTTCGAAAACTGGACTGAGACTAATTTCTGCTGAGCCATGACACTCACTGGGTGACTTCAGGGCGAGAGTTCTTGCTGGTCGCAACTCGCTTTCCATGTTGAGCTTGATGACAGGAAGGTTGGCAAGTCAGCAGTTCGAGACCTGAGTGCTGCATGACGGAGTGAGCTCCTGTCATCTGTCCCAGCGCCTGCCAACCTAGCAGCAAGACATTTGCCAATAGATTCGGCGGGAAAGGTAACAGTATTCTGTGTGCTCCAGCGTCTAGTCATGCCTGTCACATGACCATCCGCAGACACACACAGCCCTGGACACAGATAAGCACTGACCCCTAGAGTCGGATACGGTTGGCTTTCGAGCAAGGGAGATTGACTTTTACTACGAAAGAGTCAATTAAATTACCACCACTCTCAGCACCCACCCTGCTAAGAACCGAACTGCGCAGGCGCAGACAGAAGATACTTTCCCCCCCCTTCCCCGGCCAACGGTGGCCGATGAGGGCGCGCCTGCGCAGAGGCGACCGTGTCTTGGAGGCTGTTTTGGCCGCCGTGAAGCCATGGCCGCCTGTGTGTACTGAGGCTGGGGGTTCGATCCCCGCCCTCCGCGCCCTTGTTTTTTTGCCAGGATGCCTCAGAGGCCCGGAAGGGAGGGGGGAGAGGCCGGTCAAGAAGAGGGAGCCGTTTCCCTGCGCTCAGTGAACACCCGGGAGCCTTGCCAGGTCATTTTCTGCAACCGCAGCCCTCGCTCCGTCTGCCCCGTCTGGCTGGACTTCGAAGGGAGGCCGCGGCCCTACCCCACCCTCAGGCCCGGCACGGGACGCCGCATGCACAGCTACCTCGGTGGGTGCGGAGGCCGGAGAGGAGGGCCTGGCAAAAGGGGGCAAACAAAGGACCACAAGGGAGGAGGAGGAGCCCTGGGGGGGCGCAGTGCTTAAAACTGCTGCCCTGCAGCCGAAAGGTTGTAAGTTCGATCCCGACCCCAATCAAGGTTGACTCAGCCTTCCATCCTTTGAGGTCGGTCAAATGAGGACCCAGCATGTTGGGGGGCAAAATGCTAATTAACTTGTGAACCGCCCAGAGAGAAAACTAAGCGCTGTGGGGCGGCATATAAGTGTGATTGCTTTGCTTTCTGAGGGGGGGGGGGCTCTTGGGGGTGAGATCCTGGTGTCGGTGGTAAAGGCAAACTTTGTGAGGCAGAAGTTCGAGAAATAATGAGATTGGCCCAAGCCCACTCAGTGAGCTTCATGGTCAAAAGGGGATTTTTTTAACTCTGGCTCTTCAGTACTTTAGCCCCATGTGCCAATGCTGATTCTCTACAATTCGTGTCTGAAAGTTTTCTGCTAAATTCTGCATGCCTATAGTAGTAAAGGTAAAGGTCGCCTTTGCTCGAAAGCCAGTCGTATCCGACTCTAGGGTTCAGAGCTCATCTCTGTTTATAGCCAAAAAAAACCCAGCACTGTCTACATTTGCAGACGTTTCCATGGTCATGTGGCAGGCATGACTAGACACTGGAGTGCACGGAACGATGCTTACCTTTCCACTGAAGTGGTACCTATTTATCAACTCGCAATGTCTTGCTTTTGAACTGTTAGGTTGGCAGACGCTGCGACAGAGACGGGAGGTCATTCCATCATGCAGCACTCAAGTCTCAAACTGCTTAGCTAACGACCTTCCAGTCATCAAGTTTAGTGTCTTAACTAAGGCAGAGGAATAAATTAGGGCGAGGGTCCCTGGCAGTGTGCTGAGAAGAAGGAGGTGTTGGTGGGAAAGCTGAGAGAGCTGCCTTAGCTGGCGCAGTATCTCCTGCCTTGTGGCTAATTTGGTTCTTCTTCCTTGTCCTGTTCAAACTTTAAACTGACAAAATGAAGCCACTCCCTTCGGTTTATCATTGGCCAAAATTAAATTTTCATCAGTGCATCTGGCATATACCTAATGTGTATAAATTGATGCCATGAGGTCTCACTCTTATATCTGACAAAGTGGACTTGATCCGCAAAAGTTCACATTTAAATATATCAGTGAGTCTTTAAGATGCCACAACATTTGTTGTCTTTTTGTTGTTTTTGCTGTTTACTCCCTGATCTATTTCTGCTAGTAATTGGCAGACCAGTAAATGAGCCAGATTCTGTATTTGTCCACATTCACACAGCATGTTGTGTTTTCTGCCAGTAGCCCCCACTTGAGCATGTTGGTCTTAAATTTAGGGACTCAAACCATCAGCCTATTCAGGGTTCTCCAAGTGAAGTTGGGGAGATTGAGATCTTCAGCTACATCTTCCTGTAATGTTGCTCCTTCCTCCCATCTTCTAATTTGGTTTTG
Organism: Furcifer pardalis; assembly: GCA_030440675.1. NCBI lineage: Eukaryota > Metazoa > Chordata > Lepidosauria > Squamata > Chamaeleonidae > Furcifer > Furcifer pardalis. The sequence continues at coordinate 130,198,206 of CP126893.1, read as the reverse complement.
CTCTTGTTTACCCTCAAGAATGTTTGTTCTTGCCATAAAGTTCTTTCTGGATCTGAGGATGTTGAGGAATGATCTCTTGCTTCGTTCTCTCAGCATCCGCTGCTACTTCTCTCTTTATCTTAGGTGGAGTGATACCAACAAGAGAGTATATTTTCTCAATTGCTGTAGATCTGAGGCATTCTGCCGCTATGCACATTGTTTCATTAACAGCAATGTCAACTTGTTTTGTGTGTGTATGTATGTGGTTAAAACACGGAATTATAAACACAGAAGCCACATACCAAATGGTGAATTTGTTGCATTAAGGACTAGGAATGTTTATTACAATTGTTAAAAGACCTCCTAGGCAAACTTAAAAGGCTGAGGAATGCTTTGCCTGGTACTTGGAAAAACACCAAGTGACACCAAGTAAGCTGGTGAGGAGTTGTTCTCACAGAAGGGCTCTTTCTACCCCCACTCTCTTCTCAGACCATGGGCACCTGGAGGAAGGAGGGTCTTTGAAGATGATGACAACAACAGTGTATGGTCAGGTTAACGTTGGCATTGGCAGTTCTTTGCCAGCTTGAGTCACAAATTGTGTATGGCTTTAAAAAGTGTTACAATTAGGAGACAGTTAATTTTGAAAAACAACAACATGGTAGATATATATTAGCATTGGCTGTTCCTAAAATCTGTCATCACTGTTTCTGAGTTGTCTTAAAATACAGCTGTATGTACAGTGTGTCACATCTCGTTATAATCAGGAGGTGGCCAGAGCACTGATAACTGGAACTGGATTATTCCACTTCAGCTGTGCATGAGAGGAAAGTGTGTTGTGCCACAGGATTTACTCGGGCTACCAGTGATACAGCTGGATCTATGATTATGGCTGCATGGGGATCAGGCTAGGGCCCTACACCTGCCCTGCGCAGTTATTAAAGGTGCAGGAGCCCTTTTCTTACTTGTATGGCTAACCTAAAAAAACCTGCATACCTTGTCCATTAGAAGCGGTACCTCTTCCAGAACAGGTCCATTGCTTTCTGCCTAAACAGAATATCCAATGATACCTTTGTCTTATCTGGATGATGCTTGAGTTCATAGGCTGTATAAAAGTATATAGTGATCTGTTTCCACAGATCTGGACAGTCTTAGAGTTCCAAAAAGAAAGTTTATTTCTTGTTTTTTCCCACCTAGAACATCTTTGGCTATTCAGAGATGCTGGAACAGATGATAGTCTTCTTGTCAACCAAGCAGAGCTGTTTGTGGCTACTCGAAATGTGAACGGACAGCCTGTATTTGCAAATATTACATTACCAGGTAAAGACTACTGTATGTTTCCCAAAGAAAATAAGATGGTTGTGCTTATCCACTTGTATTCTAGAGAATGACATTAAGTGTTAATGACACACCCATCTGAGTAAATGGAAATGAAATTTTCTGTTTATGTGAACTTCTGGCAGTATACCACTAAACAGCTTTACTGTTACTTGTTTTCCAAGTCTGACTTTTTATATGTTTTCTGTCACATTCTGCTTGAAAATAATATAATTAAACAGGATTTTTCTCTCAAAATAAAGTAATGGATTAGGACTCAGGAGGTTTAAGCTGGCTTCCTCAGCTGTACCATGGAAACTCATGTTGGAATAGAGTGGAACTTGTAAAACCACTCCTTAAATAAATTGTTTACCATGAAAATCCTATTACAGTATTATAACTCACGTCTAAATTGACAGTACATAAGAACAATTCAGTCCCCAAAGTATAGTACAGTATCATATCATATTATATCATATATCAATCATATGTTTGTCTGACGCTCATTTTGTTAGCCTAGAGCCATTATGGTGAATCATGGTACTCCAGGAGTTCTTGTACTTCAATTACCAGAAGCCAAAGTCAGCATTCCTGCTGATCAGGACTTCTGGGAATTGGAAGTTCATGATCATTTGGAGTGCCAAGATTTTCCATCAGGTGGCCTAGAGGATTATTAAGAAACCATTTTTGCCTCATTCTCTATAACAAGAAGGATTTTTCCTTCCTAATTACATTTTATTTTCTTAACATAAAATTACTATGGTACTCAGGAATGGTTTTATATTTAAAATCTTGGTGTGATCAGAACCCCACTGAAAAGCTTTCTTTTTTTATCTTTTTACAGTATTTACTCTGAAAGAAAGATGTCTCCAAGTTGTCCGCAGCTTAGTAAAGCCAGTAGACTACCGGAAATTAGATATTGTTCGGTCTTTATATGAAGATCTAGAAGACCATCCAGACATTAGGAAGGATCTTCAGCGGCTTTCTCTGGAGAGGAGGGAGACATTAAGGAATGAAGTCTCTGGCTGAAATGAAATATCCTAACTTGGAAATCTTACTTCACTGATAAATTGTTGAACATAAGAGGCATTAATTGTCCTTTGTGAACTGAAAGGACATTAACCTTTATAGTGTTCTAATGCAGGGCTTTTCTTTACTGCACATAACTTCACTACCAGGAGATGGCCATAGATATAGGGCATTGCAATGGAGTGTACTGTTTTACAGTTGAAAATGCTTAACTAACCCTTTCTTAACTAAAGCTACACAAATAATATTTTACTTGACTAATTATAAATGTGTCCAGATGTCAGACAATGGAAGATGAAGTGTTGGCAACATGGTTTTTGCATAATTCCTTAATTTTAAAAAAATAATTTTATTATAGCAGGAAAAACACTGTTATGTTAAAGTTTGACAAACCAATTCTCAAATGGAACTATAATTTATCTTTAATACTGTAATTCAGGTTGTATCAGTGATACAAATGGAATTAAAAAGGTTAGCGTTCTCTATTTTCTCCTCTGCCCCTTTCCTTATGATTTCTAACAGATCAGTGTTAACTTCCGGCAGTGGTTCCAAGATATAGGTAGATCTGCTTCCTGCACTCCATACTATACTTACCCATGTTGCTACAGAAATTTAGTCTAATGGAAACAATGTTGGAAGATATATATAACTGATGCACTACTACAGTGATGGCGAACCTTGGCACTCCAGCTGTTCTTGGGCTTCAATACCCAGAAGCCCAAGTTCCTGTGAATCCACACAAATGGGTTTACTGAGACTTGGGCTTCTGGGAATTGAAGTCCAAGAACAGCTAGAGTTTACATGCAGTAAACCCATTAATGTGGATTCACAGGGACTTGAGCTTCTGGGAATTGAAGTTCCAAGAACAGCTGGAGTGCCAAGGTACGCCATCATGGTATTACTATATATAACGCTTGTGCAGACAAGAATTTTTTTATATTACTATTCTTCTTACTTAAAAGCTTGAGCGATAGGCAGAGTCTTGACCAGGAGTTTTTAAGCCAGGGGCTGGGTCACCCTTCCTCAGACAGCTTCAGGGACCAGATGGCCATTTTTGCCGTTCCTCCATCACATGGCACTTCCTGGTAAGATGATGGTGGGCCACATGAAATGATGCCACAGGCCATATCTGGCCCATGGGCCATAGGTTGAGAATCCTTGGTCTTGACAGTGCTCTAAAATTTTCCCCTGGGTTATAATTCATTATTGCAGTGAGAGTCAGTGGAATAAGCATGACATAATATTTTGTCTCCTTTAATTACTCTCAGGAAGAGCCTTATCACAACTCCTGTTCTGTAAAAAATAGCAAAGTATGACTACTTATTGTTCCTGTCCTTTCCAAGCTATGTATATTAATTTATTAACACTTTCTAGGATTTGCTGAGGCATTATAAAACTGAGTTACGGTTGTTTTTGCTTTGTATTAGAGATGAAACTATTATCCTATTCTCCATATTTTTCTATACTGTTTTGTAATTCTTGAAATGTGTTTGGGCAACTATTATACAGTTGTCAGACATCAGTAAATCTAACTTTTGTGGGGTGATGTTGTACATTCTGTTGCACATGCATTCTAACAGGATTTTTATAAAAAGACTGTTGATAACATGAAGGCTTACTGATTATTATTTTTTGCAAGTTTACTATTCTCCATAAAATTGACAGTTTGTAATGTTAAGTGTCTACTGACCTCTTTAATGTATATTTTGTAAATCTGTAAAGAAAAGTTAAAGTGTGAACAATTTCTACATGTAAATATACTTCAGATATAACGTTCAGGTCAGCTATGTATGGAAGTAGTACTTTCAGAATGTCATTATTAAGGAAATATGTAGGTTTTTACAGTCATAACTATGCTGTCAAGGCATTCCTTGTTAAGACATTGTTTAATTCCATTTTCCAGCTTTGCTGTAAGAGGCTTCTTTTTGGTTGTCAATATAATTGCATTTCCAAATTTGGCTATGAAGACTTCCCACTTTGCATGTGCTTGCATTTGTGGACATTTTGTTTGGTACTTTTGGGACTTCTGGTTCTGGATGAATGATTTTATATAAAAAAGATGGGAAATGTGGCTTTCTAGATAGGTTGGAGAATGACCATGGAATGCTGTCTAGGTCTTGGTGCAATCTAGCAGCAGCAGGAGGGCCATATATTCCACATCACAGGGACAGAGCAACACATGGAAAACGCTTAATTTAGTTAGATTTCTCAATTCTGTACCCATGTTATTGAACATACTAGGGCACATTATATTTATACTATCTTGGATGTAATTATTTGGAGCATTGTTCGGTTCAATTCTGTGTTTGAGTAATAAATGTAAGCAGGCCCAAACATAGTTTCTAAACTTTAAAAAAATGTTATATGTATTCATTTCCTTGGTGTTTCATACAATTCAGGTTGATATTTTTTAATCGTTTTGCAACATTAAAAAAATTGCTTCTTAAGCAGAGTGAGGTACATCTTTTTCTACTCTCCCATTCATTATAATAATTATGTGCCATGAAGTTGGTTCTAATTTATTGGGAAACTTTGCTTGAGTTTTCTAGGTGTAATGCACATAAAATATGGGAGCTACTAAAAACAAGATGGCTGTGTTGGTGGGAAGAAGAGCTAGAAAAACTAAACAGTTATTTCAATTAGAATGGACCAAGAAACCACACATAAGAAAGTTTGTACATTTATGGGGTCTGATTAGTCCTAAATATACAGTATGAAAAATACAGTGTTACTTTGCCTAGTACCCTATTTTATTGAAATCCTATAAAAGAACTAGGCAATAGTAATGTACAGCACTCAAGCTGTCATCATGTTTGCTGGTAGTGGGCTGCTTGCCATTTTGTAATTTTATTACAATTCAGGCAAGTTTTTCGACTCAATTTTTATGGGTTTCTTGGTAGTAAAGTCTTGATCCCTTTGCTTAAACAATGTTTGAATGTAAAAATAATGCTGTGGTACAAAGATACAGTTCTGCTTTTTTAGTACAGATTTCTTTTTCCTTTTCTCTTGCTGGTTTGACAGCACACCAGGATCAAAGACTGTTGAGGAATTATCCCAGCCTGACCAAAAACAGTAGTCCTACAGATGGACCAAAAAGATCCAACTTGGGCACAGATAAGAGTCGGGCTGGAGCACATTTCCCCAGGAAAGAGATGACATCAGACTGCTCCACAAATGGCCATGGGTGGCATATTCCACAGGGAAGGGTGATGGATTAAATGGATTAAATCCCACTTGAATCCATTGTGATAGAGGACTGCAGCTTTATCAATACTGGCCTGAAGCTGAAGAGGATTTGTGTGCCAAAAGGTCTCAGGACCAGAAAGTGGCTTGAGGAATTGGATCAGTAGTACAGGTGTCACACAATGTGGACGGCAAATGGAAGGCTACTGCATTATTATATTTTCCTAGGACAATCTTCATGGCTAATCATCATGATGATAGCCAATATTCAGAACTGGATACAGCACAACAACAAGATTTCATGATGGCTTGGGCAAAGCCTGAAGAAGAACTACATGGATCCATGAGGCTTCGTGCCTTCAATCTATTTTTTGTCAGCATGGTGGCATTTTGCAGTGAGAGCTCATGATCTTTATGATCCAGTCAACTGGAACCTATCAAATTGATGGTTTGATAGTGGTTTGGGGTGGAAGTCTTGTAGGGGACTCGTGGGTTTACATGACTTCTTTGTCATCATACAAGACACTTTCATACAAGTGCACTTTCTGGTCGGTTCCCAAGTTAATTAGCATTTTTGCCCCCAACATGCTGGTTACTCACTTTACCAACCTTGGAAGGATGGAAGTCTTGAGTCAATCTTTTATTCCCATCAGGATCGAACTCACAACCCCAGCAATTTTCACTGCAGTACAGCAGTTTAACCACTGCGCCACCAGGGCTCTTCTTGTGTTTGTACACTGGCTAGAGTGGGAAATAGCCAGTGATGGGATGTAACAGGTTCGCAACAGTTCGCCAGAACCGATAGTAACTTTTCCCAGTGTCCCGGAGAACCAGTAGCAACTTTTGGGGGGAACCACCTTCAGAGCTTACCTTTTCACTGGTTCCCCCACTGCGCATGTGCACCAAGCACTTGGTGTGCATGCATGCCTACAGTGCTTGGCATGTATACACGGCCTACTTGCTGTTCTCCCAAGTGGGAAGGAAAAAGAGAAGCTGCTAGCCTGAAGCTCCCTATAGCCTGCTCCCCAGGGTAAGTGACTCACCTTTGGATGTGGTGTGTCTGTGTGTATTTTAATGTGTATTTAATACCTTTACCTATATTGACGTACTATTACAGTTCCTAAAAAGGCCTAGCGGCCTGGCTTGGGGTTTTTAAGCAAAGTCTTGGAGTTACCTCATCAATAAGCTACACCTGTGCTGTTCCAATTGCTGTTCCAATTGGAGAACCCTTAAGGAGGTACAGCTGTTTTACATTTACATTAAGGCATATTATCCTAGATAACTGGTTAGGCAAAGACTTAGTACCTAACTTCTTCAACTGTTGAAAAGTGCCACAATGAAGCCATCTTGTGGTGAGTTCATTCTGTAGTTCCTTCCAGCTGACCTAGTGTGAGAAAGAGTAGCCAGAATAAGTTGATTTGTGTTTGGAGTGTTTGGGTGGGTGGGTGTATTTTAATGTATTTTTTATTTATTTAATTTATTTATGGGTTTGTGTTGTGGGTAGGTGGGTTGAGGGGCGGGTGTGTGCGTGCTTATTTTTATCTTATTTTATTATTTATTATTATTTATTTATTATTATCTTTGGCCCCGCCCACAATGTCATGACATTGGCTCCGCCCATGAAGTCATGACATCATGACGTTAGCTCCACCCAAACTGTGATGACATCACGGTGGGGTAGTAAAATTTTTGACATCCCACCACTGGAAATAGCCCAGATGGGTGGTATAAAAAATAAATTTTGTGTCAAAAATTATTCTGGGGTGTTGTTAATGCTTTTCTTTTTTTTTCTGTTGTTCATTTGCATTGTGTATGTTTTGTTGTTGTTCAGTCGCACAGTCGATTCCGACCCTTTGTGACCCTATGGACCATTTCCCGCCAGGTACCTCTGTCTTCCACCATCTTCCTCAGCCTGCCCAGCTCTGTGCCCAATTGCATCTAGAAAACCATCTAGCCATCTCATTTTTGGCCGCCCCCTTCTTTTGCCCTCCACCTTTCCAAGCATCAAGGCTTTCTCAAGTGAATCTTCTCTTCTCATTTGGTGTCCAAAGTACTTTAGCTTCATCTTTACTATTTGACCTTCTAAGGAGCAGTCAGGGTTGATTTCTTTTAGGATTGACTTATTTGTTCTCTTCGCTGTCCAGGGGACTCTGAAAACTCTCCTCCAACACCACATTTCAAAGACATCTATTCTTCCGCGCTCAACTTTCCTAACGATCCAGCTCTCACAACCATGCATTGCCACCGGGAATACCATTGCTTTGACTATGCGCATTTTTGTTTGCAAGGTGATGTCTCTACTTTTAACTGTGTTCCTCAAGTTTCTCATCGCTTGCCTCCCAAGCATCAGTCGCCTTTTTATTTCATGGCTGCAATCTCCATCTGCAGTGAGCTTTGATCCTAGGAAAGTAAAATCTGTCACTGCTTCTACTTCTTCCCCATCTATTTCCATCTATTTTCCCCATCTATTTTTGTTTGCAAGGTGATGTCTCTACTTTTAACTGTGTTCCTCAAGTTTCTCATAGCTTGCCTCCCAAGCATCAGTCACCTTTTTATTTCATGGCTGCAATCTCCATCTGCAGTGAGCTTTGATCCTAGGCAGAAGGGTAGCGTGCCTTGGCAGGGCCCTGTATAAAAATTTGTTTGGGGGCCCTTAGGAAGGGTAAAGATTTGTTTTGCTTACACACGTTGGGGCCCCCGTGGCCCGGGGCCCCCTTATAATTGATATGGCAGATACGGCGGTAGCTACGCCCCTGATCCTAGGAAAGTAAAATCTGTCACTGCTTCTACTTCTTCCCCATATGTTATGAATTTTAAAACTCAATAAAAACTATTTTTAAAAAAGATATTATTCTGGGTTGAATAATAAATTAATTAACTAATTAATAATATAAAGACACTCTCCTTCCCTCTTATTGGGACGTCCCAGTGACACATGATGGTGACACATCAGTTTAATAAACTAAGAGCAAAAATTGCCATGTGACCCAAGGAAAGACACGAAATTCCAGGGTTGAGCAATATCGTTAGATGACCCCAAATAATCGGTGCTATGCAAACTGGGAAGCTGAAGAAGAGAGAGAGAAAGAGAGAGGGGGGGGGAAGTCCCGAAATTAAAATAGACGTGTCTGTGAGTGCAGTATATATATATCGCCTGATGACGTCACATGCCGCCCAGACGGTGGGAAGCCGAACCCCAGGGTGCCGCGGGGGGAAACCCCAGCTCTAGTCCTTTGCCGGGAAGGGGAGGCGGGTCGGCTCCAACCGTGACGTCAGACGGGGCGGGGCCTGCGCAGCCTGGAACGGAGAGGCAGTGGGAAGTGGGGCTCAGTCTCCCGGTGGCTGCGCCGGGAAGGGGAGGACGGGCCCAGGCCAGGCGCTCTCCGCCGGCAGGCGTTGCCCAACAACCCCGCCATTACCGCAGAGGAGATTTCTACGTGGGGAATGAAATGATGGCCCTCCTCCAGCTGCCGCCTGCCTCCTCGCCGTGCCCGCCCCGGGCAGCTCCGGCGGCGTCCCCCTACTATCTCCACCACCTGCCCGCCTGGGTGCTGGAGGAGTTCTGTCGCAAGATGGACTGCCTCAACGAGTACGACTGGATGCGCTTCGGTGAGGCGGAGGCGCTCGCTTGTTGGGGCTGTCAGCGAAGGCGGGAGGGTGGAGACCGCCTTGAGGGGTCCAACCGGGGAGGTGTGGAGGGACCACCCGCGAGGTGAAATTGGGGCGAAAAGGAGAAAAAGTGGCTCTAGTGCCAGTGGTCAGCAAACTTGGCTCTCCAGCTGTTCTTGGACTTCAGTTCCCAGAAGCCTTGATCAGCAGGAGTGCTGACTTGGGCTTCTGGGAATTGAAGTCCAAGAACACCTGGAGAGCCAAGTTTGCAGACCCCTGTCTAAAGGTTGGCAGGTAGAGCATGCAGGTCTTGCGCTTCTTGACTCCCTGCCTCCCCTTCAGCAAGGAGGTTTTCTCCCCATATGGGACCCAAAGTGCACATCTCTTGCTAGCTAGCCATCTCGTCTGCTCCGACTCGTATCCTAAAGCAGGAAAAAAAATGCCACTGGTGTGAATTTGTTTAAGGTGGATCCCAGCTTGCCGTGAAGTGACCCACACACTGTGATCAGGAAGCCATCTTCTGCAGCATGTATAAAATGAGACATGCAGGATTTAACTCCAGGACTGTAATGGACTGACACAGCCTTGAGGATATGGATAATAAGCCAAGGTGCGCCTTCACAGACAGTCCATCTGGCATGGCCTCTCCTGCTTCCATGACCGTAGGGAATCAGAGTTCCTCTTCCACTCATTTTGCTGTTGGTCCCAATATGATGGCCTCCAGTGGCATCTCCTCCACTGAGGGGACCATCACCCTACTTAAGGGCACTCATCCGCCCATAGCCATTGGCCCCTTTAAGGGGTCAGGTTATTTACCACCACCCAGCACTTGGTGTTGAGTCGCTGCCTGTACGGTCTACTCCATTACCATAGCGGGATGTCTGGCCAGACAGATGTCTGTATGTCTTCTCACAACAACCTTACGAAGTACGCTAGTACTGTATAAGACTCCTGGTGGAGCAGTGGTTAAAACTGCTGTGCACCAGCCAGAAAGTTGTGAGTTCAATCCTGACAAAAGGTCAGGATCACATTTGTAATGCATGAAAAGTTTAGGTGTTGCAAGATGAATGATACAGTAATACCTCATATAACATTAGTATCGAATAACACTAAAATCGCATAACATTAAGGAATCTGGGGGGAAGAATTGCATCAGATAACATTAAGATCCTATGGGATGCTTCAGATAACAACCGCTAAAGCCTTGTGGTTACAATGTATCTCTATGGATCCCATAGGATTTTAACATGCATCAGATAACACTAAAAATCATATAACATCAAGACTTGTGGAACCAGGTTTTAGTGTTATATGAGGTTTTACTGTAGTTGTATTAGTCAGAATAGTTAGCAATAGCAATTTTACTTATATACCACTTAGTGTACTGAGTGGTTCATCAGTTTATTAGCATTTTTGCCCTCAACATACAGCTGGGTGCTCATTTTACTGACCTCGGAAGGATGGAAGGCTGAGCCCACCTTGTGTCGCATCAGGATTGGACTCGCAACGGTTTGGCTGCAGTACTGCCTCACCAGGGCTCTTCTTATGGGAACTTCTAAATATCTACATATACAGTAGATATGTATATATACATGCACCTTGGCTCACAGTGGGAAGAAATGCAACATACAGTTGTACCTCGCTTAAAGAGCATAATGTGTTCCACAGGATTGCTCTTTAAGCGAGTTTGCTCTTTAAGTGAAACACCATTGGAAGTGACCAATTGTGGGGGGGATTGCAAACCCCGATTTATTTGTTAAGCGAGTTTTTGGTTGGTTTTATTTGTTAAGCGAAGCGAGCATTCAGAGAAAATTCTGCTCTTTAAGCGAGTTACTCTTTAAGTGAGGCGCTCTTTATGCGAGGTTTGACTGTACTTGTTGAAGGAGAAACAGTGTGTGTGTGTTAAATTTTCAGTAACTATACAGTATTGCCTTTCATCCACATAGGGGACAAAAGTAGCTGATAGCTGATTAAAACATAATGACAAACACAGCTGAAACTACAGAAAACTATATACCTGTATCAAATAAAAATAAGGGCATCATGATTGGAATTATTCTAACCCAGAGGCAAACTGCTCGTAAAAGCAGACCACATTAATCACAACAATTTTTCCAGGTTTGTCACTCAGGTTTTTTTAATGAGTCATATACATAGTATGTCAGTCAACCACATTCCTGCAAAGAAGGAAAAAGTACAGAAAAGGGCAACCACAATGATTAAAAAGTTGGAACAATCATTTCATGTGAAACAAATTTCAACATTTGGAGCTGTTTAGCTTCCAAAAAAACCATGGTGAAAAAGAATGTGGAGCTAGATTGGCCATAAGGACACTTGCATACCTTCGTCATCCAAATGTGTTGCTCAAGTGCAGGCATTCAAGAAGATGCAACTGGTAGATCTGAGCAGCATGCTTTGTACAACATAAAACAGAGAATCTTGCAGCACCTTAAAGACTAACACATTTAATTTGGCTTAAATCTTTATAGATTGCAGCCCTGCCTCAGGTAAATCTTAAGCAGTGTGCTATACCCTGCTAAAGCTTGTGGCTAATAAAACTTGTCTTTAAGGTGCCACATGACTTTTTCTTCAACAGATCAGCAGGGCTACAATTTTGGGGAAAACTGTGCAGCTGTATTAAGTAGCTGTAGGCCGGATGTGAAAGGGACATTACTCTCACCTATCCAAGTGATCCTTCTCCTCGCATGGCTGCTTTGGAAAGCAGTGTAAATCATCACACTACATAATTGCCATGGTTAATTGGCAAAGTGATGGGTTGCATCTTGGTTTCATGTCTGGCCCAGTGCCCAGTTGTGCAACTAGTGAGTCATGTCAATTAGCTGCAATTAAGTATGGCAAATTATGCAGTCCTTCTGAAAATACCAGCAGAATTTCTGACAACAAGTTAGATTTGATCAGCTTTCGCTCTGAAGGAATGGGCAACAATTCACTAAAGGTCCTGCCAAATCAAACATGATAGTTTTTTACAGAGCCATAAAATTATTTGTTGGCTTTGCTGCTACGGAGTAAGATGCTGTGCTCCAGAAAATGTTGTGATATGATTATTCCTGCTAACAATGCACTTTGGACAACAAAAGAAACGTTTGAAGAAGAGTATTGAGACAGACAAAAGGCTCATCTAACTTGAGGATTCAAAAAATATAATTTTCCCAAGCTCAAATATTAAGTCAGTAATACATAGCATTGGGCTATTCTTTGCTGTTAAGTTGCATCTGACTTTCAGCAAACCTAATAGATTTTTTTTCAAAGTAAATGAAATATTTAAGGAGTAATTTTAAAAGCTCCTGCCAACCTAGCAATTCAAAAGCAAGAAATTGCAAGTAGATAAATAGGGACCACTTTGGTGGGAAGGTAACAGCGTTCCATGCACTCCGGTGTCTAGTCATGCCTGCCACATGACCATGGAAACGTCTGCAGAAGCAGACAGCGCTGGCTCTTCGGCTTAGAAACAGAGATGAGCACTGACCCCTAGAGTCGGATACGACTGGCTTTCGAGCAAGGGAAACCTTTACCTAATTTTAAAAGCGCTGTTCCAAATAGAGGGAGCCATCACCAAGAAAGCCCTTCTACAAGTATCCATCCTTCCAGCCTCTCTTGGGGTGGCTATTCTCAAGAGCATGGTTTGCAAGGATCTCAGCGATTGATCTGCCAGGTTAAAAAGTCTCAAATCATGAAGGGTTTGGGACATCAGAACCAGCACCTTTAATCTAACTCAGAATACAATGGATAACCAATGCAGGCCCACCAAAACTGGGTAAATATAATCAAATTTACATCTTCTTGTAGTCACTCTTGCTGCTGCATTTTGCACCCACTACACTTTCCGTACCAATTTCATGGGTAGACCCAAATAGAAAGCATTGCAGTAATCAATCATGGAGATTATCAGTGCATGGACCAGGATGTTAGAGAATATCTTGTCCAAAAATGGGTGGAGCTGGGCAATCAGCTTCAGCTGGTAGAAAGCAGAGTTGACAACAGCCTATATTTGTGTTTTCATTGTTAACTTTGGGCCGGGGTGTGTGTGTGGAGGGGATGGCCAGATTCCGAACCCTATTATTAAATGGAAGAGTGACATTATCAAACCTAGGGACGGATCGACCCAGCTGATCATGATTTGCGAGGGTAAGCTGTCAGAACTCAGCAACCTCACTCAAAGTTAGCTTGCTAATTTTACATTACATTACATTACGAGTGGGTGGCAATATAAATATGAATAAATAAATAAATGTGTTCATATTAAGAAGTTTTGCTGTATAACTGATTTATTGTGTTTAATGCACGTGCTTTAGATTTTAAAAATAAATAAACAATTGTTTCTCTCCAAAGAAACAAATTAATGTGAAGTGAAATATAAAATTTGACATAACTCATTATGCCAATGATACTAAACGGTTTAAATTTTAAACAATTAAACTAGTATTTTAAAAAATAACAAGTGACAGGCAAATGGTTGACTTTAAACAATTTGTACCATAGGTCTATTCTTATAGTCCCGGCCTCCAAAATGCCAGTAATTCATGTATTATTATTATAATCTTGTGCTGCCTGTTCTGACAGGTACACAGGAACTAATACTGAAGATATTTCAATTATCATGTTGGAAATTTCCCTTTCAAATCTTAAATTCATTAATCACTCCAGAACTAATTTCATAAATTGGGATAATAAAAGTATATCACAAGTAAAGCCTTGTAAGGCAAGGCTTTACATAAGTTTACATAAATCCATGGACATTGTTAGATGTTTAGTGTCCTGAAAAAAAGGGTGGATGTTTTCTAACAGTGAAGTACAATTATGGGCCAGGATCTCATGAGGGCATAGTGTGTGTGCAATTCTTCATTATATCTTTTCCATGGTTGCACAAGATGGCAACACCGACCACGTTCTGTTAAGTTTTATGCAGCAGCAGTAAAGCAGGACAGTTTTCAGGCAACTGTGACTTCTAGCAGAACCAGAAGCATTCTGATCTGAAGAAATTCATTTCTAAAGTGCAAAAGTTGTTTTATTATTTATTTATTATTTATTATTCGCATTTAATACCCCGCCCCACTCAGGCAAACCCGACTCTGGGCGGCTTTTCTGAGTAATCTAGCTGAAGACTCACACCTTTTCTTATCTAGATTCTAACAATGTTCTAACAGCAGAAGGAAAGAGAGGCTTGACCACTTGTTTACAAGCTAACCCCTTTGGAAGAGCTAAGAGAAAGCCTGACATGAAATAGATAAGATGAAACTACGTAAACCAGCTTAAACACATTGCTTCATATGATTGGTCCACATATTTATCTGTTTGAGAACTGGACATGTGCTTTTAGTTAATAAGTTTAATAGCCTAGTATTTCTTCTTAAGAACTTCATATGTTTAGTGTGTGCAACTTTTATCATATTTTTGGGAATATAATAATGGGAGGAGCCATTGCGTATGTTGTTTGTAACAGCGTAAGTTGTTTATTCATCAGTATATAAGATGTACAATGACATAACAGTAAGGGTCCCTCCTTGTAGAGAAGGCACTATTTTGCATGCAAGATACGAATAAATTGGTTTCTATTTTCTTGTTCAAGCAACACTGACTGATTTCTTATTCCTGAATTAAGTATTTCTAAAGGCTTGTCATTATTAAGAGTTTGTAGTGACACAGCATCCATTTGAAATGCAAGTTTTCCAAGGCTTTTCTCTCTGTTATAGCACAGCAAATAAACATACATCACAAGATGTTTAGAAAGATAACAAAAGTATTGTTTACTTATAAATAGGTCAGAGAAATAAACGTGCTCTGGTTTCTTGGTGAGAATAGTTTCAGAAATAAATCATGTTAAAGGTTAGAGTCTTTTTAGTTCTTTTAAAAGTCTTTTAGGCCTGTGATGTGGCCAACAAAATGGTGAGCTCAAATATGCATGTTTCTTCTTCCAAGGCAAAAATAGCAAGAGAGAGAGAGAGAGAGAGAGAGACCTGAACAACAAGGCCTTAATACATGCAAGATAAATCAGGTGACCCTATAGGCGGGCAGATAGAAAACCTATTGGTTAGTAAGGGATGAAACAATATTAACAACTTCCTTTATGTTAGTCTAGCACTTTTTCTCTATGTTCATTACTATTAACATTCACTGCATGCACTAAAATACTAAACACTTTCAGCAAGTGGTTCCTGGTTGAGCATCTGCATGATCCTAAGATGGGGTGCTATGAAGCTGGCAGACATGATGATCTACCTCTGAAATCTTATTAGGATGGCCATCTTGTCAGCTGAACATCTTCTCCTTCCTTCTATGCCTTGTTTAAAAAAAAATCTGATTAGTTGGGCAGTATAAGTGTAATAATAAATAAATAAATAAATAAAATAAATGATGATGATAATTGTATGTGAAGCAGATGTGAGTTTCTGTTGCGTCTGCTAAGTTGTGTATTAGATCTCATTACTAAACCATTTTTTGTGTTTTTCTTCTAGCATCCTATGTCATAACTGACCAAACTGAACTGAGGAAAATAAAATGCATGGAGAAGGCAGGAATCAGTATAACAAGAGAACTGATGTGGTGGTGGGGGATGAGGCTTGCAACCGTCCAACAACTGCTGGAACTTCTGGAGGAGCTGCAGTTCTATCAAGCAGCCCGAGTGATTGCTGAATGTGAGCCATTCATCCGTTTCTCTTTCAGCTAGCAGGCAGTCATTCATAACTAGGCAACACTTTGTTCTTCACCCTTATTGCTACTACTAAGCCAAGATGTAGTTTGAGCCAACTGACAGCTTTGTAGCCACAATTAGGCCACTGAACAACACGGGAGATGTGCTGACATGCTTGGAGACATCCTATGCTTTGCAAAAGTGTGATTTCAAAAATATATTGAGGAACTTAAAGCAGGAAGTGTGCATCTACTAGCTGTTGCTTAAAGGAAAGAAAAGAAGGAAGGAAACGTGGGAAGTGAAAGTACATATAACCAGCACTCAGAAACATTACTTTTGGGATCCTTTGCTAATAGGACTCCCCCCCCCCCCAATTAGGTAAAGGTCACCCTTGCTCAAAAACCAGTCATATCCGACTCTAGAGTTCAGTGCTCATCTCTGTTTATAGCCGAAGAACCAGCGCTCTCTGTGTCTGCAGATGTTTCTGTGGTCATGTGCCAGGCATGCCTAGACACCAGAGTGCACGGAACACTGTTTACCTTCCCACCAAAGTGGCTTCTATTTATCTACCAGTACTTGCCCATGATGTAGGCTCCGCCCATTGTGTGGTAGCGGATTTTTTTGCTGCCCACCACTGGATCTAAGCCTCCATGAAGCAAGGCAATAAGGCTCAATCTTGCCCACTCCCCTTCTTTCATTTGTGTAACATAGGAAGGGGCTGCAATTGTCCTTTTCTGATTACAAAAGCCCCACATTGCTTTTGTAGGTTGAGAAATTACAATTTCTCACCAAGGTCTGTGGGTTATCCCTCCCCTCTTCTGTACACAAGAGAAGTTGAATAATCCCTGAATAAAGCATTATTGCAAAACATGTTTTCACTGTGGCTATGAAATGCCAGCAACTAGAGAGAAAGGGGGCAGTGACTCATCAAGTACACAGAGAAGAGTCTCTGCTTTTGTTCACTGCAAATTCTAGAATTCCCCCATTTAGGTGTGCTGCCAGAATGGCAAAGTGTTTTGTACTGCGGGATGGTGGGAGAAGAAAAAACTGTAATACAGTATAAGAATGTTGACTGCCTTGTCTCACTCCTTAGAGCGGGGATTCTCAACCTGAAGCCTGTCAGCCAGATGTGGCCCAAAGCACCATTTCATGTGGCCCACCCCTACCTCCATCATATCCAGAAGTACCATGTGATGGAGGAAGGGCAAAATGGCCATCCAGCCCCTGAAGCTGTCTGAGGGAGCGTGACCCAACCCCAGCTTAAAATGGTTGAGAACTCATGCTTTAGAGCTTGGAGCCAGGAGAGAATGGATGGTCAAATTGCAGTAGGGAAAGGAGATGTTATGAGAAGTATCTTATGAGAAGGGATGGAATTTTTGGACTCCAAATACAGTACTTTCCTTTCTGGAGTTTTTACTTTGAACTAGCACAGAGGCAGAAACAGGAAGCTTACAGAGAGCTAGGTCTCAGACCCTTCCAATTTAACTCTTTCTCCCAGATGCATCATGTTCTGGTGTTCATACAGTGATTGTAAGGTGGGTAGTATTCCCAAAATAGGAAATTATGTTATGTGTACTGGAATTTGGAGTTTTGTTTTATTGCCAACATATCTACCTCTGTATTCTGTATAGTTCAGTCTGTAGCCATGATTGTATGTGATTGTCTATGTTACATTAATCTATCTCGAGGAAAAAAAAGTAAGGAACTGTGTACAACAGAGATTAACAATTGTTGACATTATGTGCTGTCAAGTTGCTTCCAACTCATGGCAAGCCTATGAATGGGAAGAATGGAAGGACTTCTCAGTTGGATTCTACTTCTTTCTAGTGCAGCAGAAAGGAGTTGCTTCTTTAGGTTTTTTTTTTTTAAATGAAAATACTGGGAAAGGTCTGTTTGAGCAGATGGACACACCTTCTGATCAGTAACAGAATACCCTAGCAGCCTGACTATATATTGCATACGGATGAGAGAGAATGCATCGTATATTTTTGATCCTCTTTATGTTCTTTGGTTTCTTCAGGGAAGTCCTCTCCTGCTCATGATTCACTCAGGTCCCCTCTACAGGATAATGCATTACTTTATCCAACTGGGAATGAAAATAAAGGCCTAGCAAATGGATTAGAAGCACCAATGTCGTCAAATTCAGGTAAAGTAGAAATAGCACTCAGATTACATTTTTTCAAAGCCCTTCACCTTGGGTGACCTTTTAAGGGAAGTGGTTCTCGGCAAGCATTAAAACCGTATATGTCCTTGGCATACTAAATGCACCATTTCTAAATGCTTTCTTTTAGCAAGCCTTTGTGGTTTACCTAGTTTCTTCCTGGTATATTTGGGACAAACATCCTGCTGTGAATGTAGGGCAATCAGTGGCAATACAAGTTCACAGGCCAAAAAGAGCAATTCAGCAGATGCCATTTGTCATCTCATATACAGTAAATTGAAAAACTGGGGGGAAACTATATCTGCGCAACTCTTCTATGAGACTGTTAGAGGTAGATGAGCCAATTCTCTATTAGATAAAGAATCAAAATTAGATAGCAAAATAAATGTAGAGGTTTTCAACTATGATTTACACATACAGATTTAAAGTTACATTTTGTATGTTTCACTAAGCTGAGGAAAGGGATCACGGTTTTGCTTCGTTTACTGCAGAGAAATCCAGACATACATTTATGCATTTACACACGGAGGGAGAGCCCAGCTGACCAAATCATCACTCTAGGCCAGGAATTCTCAACCTTTTAAAGCCAAGGGCCTGGTCACGCTCTCTCAGATCGCTTCGGAGGTCAGACAGCCATTTTGCCTTTCCTCCACTACATGGCACTTCCTGGTGTGATGGAGGCGGTGGGGCCCACACATGAAATGGCACTATGGGCTGTATCCAGCCCATGGGCCGCAGGTTGAGAATCACTGCTCTAGGCACACAGAAACAGACCCAACATAACATCAATAAAGAGCCCCCAATAACACCAACAATCCCCATTATAAAATCAAATTACTGTCATGGGTATTTCAAAATAGGTAGCATTTGCCATTTAAGTCAGATCTTAGTATGAATAAATAAATAAATAAATAAATAAATTTTGTGTCAGGAATTATTCTGGGTTGAAAGGATTTTTGCTGGAGAAACTCCATTCAGGGGATGCCCGAATGAGGCTCCTTTCATATCCCCAAGAGCTGGGACAGAGATGGGCACTCAATCCGTCATGCAGTACCCAGGCCTCAAACTGCTTACTTGCTAGCCTTCCAGCTAACAAGGGAAGTTTCTTAACCACTGAGACACCACAGACCCCAGAATAAAGTTTTAAAAGTAAAATGCAGATTATTTTCTTTGACCTGATTTGTAGGACCTAAATATATTTATTCATTTCTTTTATCTATCCTGTTTTTCTTTCAGGTAAGTCAAGATGGTGTATGTCCTCTTTCTCTTTCCTAACATTGCAACAACTTTGTGAGATAGTTTGAGCAATAGTGACTTAGTGTGCTTCATGGTCAAAAGGGATTTTTAACTCTGGATATTCAGTACTCTAGCAGCAGCTCCCTGGTGGCTCAGTGGGTAAAAGCACTGTGCTTGGAGACCAAAAGGACAGAGTTCGATTCCCCAGGAGCTGCACGAAAGGGGACATGAAAGGAGCCTCATTAGGGAGTCTCCTCCAAAAATCCTTTCAACCCAGAGTAATCTCTGACATGAAAATACACACAGTACTCTAGCCACTGTATCATGCTGGTTCTCTACAATTAGTGTCTAAAAAAATTCTGCTGAATCTGCATGCCTGTAATCCTGTCCAAAATCTCAGATACGTATCATGAAGTGTGGTTGGTCCCAGAAAATAAGAGAAAGACCATATGTTCCTATGTCCTCTTGCTTTGGGAAATGTTTTATTTTAGGCAGTGGAAATTACTTCAAGTAAATGTATCAGTAGAGGATTGGGTTGAGAGATTGCACAAGTATATTTGTTCTCTCTCTCTCTCTTTGGAATGTCACGTTTAAAATGCAGTTAAAATATCAATTGAATGTTTTTCAGTGGGTATAGGTAGTTCAGAGCAATTTTTTTCAGAGGAGTTCTCAAAGTTGCACAAATGTACTTCAAGGTTTAATTTATTCCACTTTGCAATTTTCAGATTCTGTTTTAAATGCTAAGTCAAACACGATTCCTTCATCTCTACTTTCAACCTCCATGGACCTTCCACATTCTTTAAATTCAAATCTATCTTTTCTTTCAAATGTAAAGGTAAGCAAATCATGGCCATCCATGAGTGACCATCCTAGTACAGTTGTACCTCACTTAAAGAGCATAATGCGTTCCACAGGATTGCTCTTTAAGCGAGTTTGCTCTTTAAGCGAAACACCATTGTAAGTGACCAATTGTGGGGGGGATTGCGAACCCCAATTTATTTGTTAAGTGAGTTTTTGGTTGGTTTTATTTGTTAAGCGAAGCGAACATTCAGAGAAAATTCTGCTCTTTAAGTGAGTTACTCTTTAAGCGAAGCGCTCTTTATGCAAGGTTTGACTGTATCTTTGTATTCTCTAATTCAAAACATATTTTTGTGAGCCAATTCATACATTGGAGGAAATCTTGTTGCTTTGTTATATAAGCAGAAAGCATACAGTGTTACATTTGCTTGCTTTGAGCTGACATTTAATGAATCCTCATGTGGATGAAGTCATTTGGTGTGTGCATTCACAAGAACCTTTAATTACCAGCTGGAAGCAAGTGAATGTTACACTGTTTGCCGTCTATGCATGTCAACAAAGCAACAGGATTTCAGCTGCTATATTTTTAGTGTACAATCAAGTCAGTGCATGCAAAGTTACTAAATCTATGCATATGCATAGAAATGTATTATTTGTTCAAAATGGTGGAAGAGTTTTCTCAGATGAAATTAAGCAAATTAAATCAAATATTTGGTCTGTTATGTTATCAGCAATAAAAGAACCTGGGTTCCATCATTATTGAAACAAGAAGCCTGATTTTTTAAAAAGGTAATCTGTATGTTTATAGCCATTCTGTTATAGCTCATAAGAGACAACAAAAATATAGGGAGTGTATGATTTAACATGTGACAAGAAATACAAAAGCTTTCTCCTTAACTAATGGGAATTTGTTCCAGTGTAAATAATAGGATTCTGGTTGTTAATTACTGAGGAGAAACAGCAAATAGTACTCCTTTCCCAACTCAAGGGGCCTAGATATTAGGGCCAGCCAATTATTTTGGTGAGGCAGAAAATTGTCTAAAATCAGTTGCTTGGGACACATGTCATGTTCTCCCCAATGGTAACGTAGCCTTTGTGATGGAATATTCCTTTAAGTAAGCAGAATCTATTGTAGGATATGAAATAATTCTTATTTTCATCACATAATGGAAAGCTGCATTGAAAGGGAGTTCATTTCCATAACAGCTCTAAAACAGAATAAAGGAAAGCAGCCTGACCATATAAGGAGACTTGGGAGGAAGTAAAAAGTGTATGGTTTACAGGAATTAAGCAATGTTTCCTGTCAGATTCTTAAAGCTTTGTAGGTTTTAAAACCAGATTGACGGGATTTATTTGCAGGTTTCTTTAAGCTACATAAACCTAGGTGGGTAAAAAGACAGAGAGTTGCACAAAATCAGTGGTGTGCTGGCCCACAGGGAAACAGGGACTCATCCCGGTGAGCCCCAGCAACTGGCGCCCCCCCCCCCCCCGCCCAGAGGCAGGCAGAGGTAATGGGAATGTATGTGATTCCCCCCCCCCATAGGTGCCCCATCACTTCCTGTCCACCGCCCTCCCAAGATGCCCAGCACTCCCCTGCACAGAATGATGCACATTCATGCTATATATATTTCCATTTCTTGTTTTTCGGCTTGAACACAGCCTCCGGCCATCTTATTTTGTACATGTTTATCATCTGTGGGCAGATAACTGATAGGTGAGCTGTATGTTGTTTCATTCTCCAATTGAGGGGACATGCATAGGCCAACCATTTCTGTCTGAAGGAAAAGCAATTACATAAGCCTTCAAAGTCAGCTCCCATTCTCACTAAAAAGTCATCCATACTTTAGGGTTGCCGTCATACAGACAGCTGAATTGTATAGTATAGGACAGTGATGGCCAACCTTGGCACTCCAGGTGTTCTTGGACTTCAATTACCAGAAGCCTAGGTCAGCACTCCTTGCTGATCAGGGCTTCTGGGAATTAAAGTTCCAGAACACCCTAGAGTATCAAGGTTTGCCAGCACTGGTATAGGAACTGGAGGAAGTGTAGCATAAGAAGTACTGTACTCAAGATTTGTGAGACATTTAAAGAGTAATTTTACCAGTGCCAAAATACCCATGAATTTCCATGGTAAAGGTAAAAGTCACTCTTGCTCTAAAGCCATCTGTATCTGAGTATATAGTTCGGTGCTCATCTCTGTTTACAGCCTTCTCCACCTGCCTTGACATGGAATGGTATTTACCTTCCTACCAAAGTGGCACCTGTTTATCCACAACTGAAAACAAATTTGAAGCCAGGTCTCATAAGTCCTGTACAACAGACTACGAACTGTTTCACCCTAGCTCCCTGCTTAATTGCCCATGCAAAGACCAAACCATCCCCCAAAACAGGAATAGCTCGTGGCAGGCAGAATATGAGTAGTAAGAAAATCCTTTGCCCTTCAGCTACTGTGAGGGTGGTGGATATACTTGGGAGGCACAGGGGCAGCTCAAAAGAGGGTGGGTAGATAGAAGATTATGATACCTGTTAATGAAAATGTGTGGCCAGAGGCAATGATGCTTCAGTCTTGGCTCCTCTGCATCACTATGTATTTTTCTAAATCTAATGCACAATCTTCACTATTCTCAAAATTTTGATTGTGAAAGAGATATATGTCATGATGGGTCCTAACTAATCAATCAGCCTATGCGCTAAATCATAATGAGTACTAAAACCCATATACGCTACTGTTAAATAAGTGTCACAACTCTGTAAAGGTATGTGTGTGACCAATATATTTAATATTTATTAGAAAACAGAGACTGGAAAAGTGATCTCGGGAACTACAGCTTTCATTTTCTCCCAACCAACATAGTGAGTGGCTGTGCTAACTGAATTCTGAATGCTATCATCCCAAAAAGATGTTCAGTTAAGTAATGCTGTAATATCTTCTGTTTGGAATCCGTAGATTTGTAGTGTTTCCATTCCTTATCAGGAAATGATGCCTAATCAACTTACTGACAGCTTTTTGTGGACACCCGATGAGGTCAAAACTGCTACTGATGACTTCAGTGAGGAAAACAAACTTAGCGAAAGTATTTTTTCTATTGCCTACAAAGGACGGAGAGACAATGTTCTATATGTTGTTAAAAAGCTAAAAGAAGAGGTATGTTTTCTACAGTTACATTTATCACTCATCTGGCACAACAATTGAAGTAGCAAAGACTGTAAAAAGCTGGTTAGGAATATTGTTGTTGGTAGATTACAGAAGTGGGTTTGTCAGGCCACTTTTCTAGTAAGTCTTGGTAGAAAACAATTGAGGGACACCTTTCCAGCTCTAGAAGTGCTCCAGAATTGGTCCACAAGGGTCTCCAGTCTCTTGCACAATGCAAGGTTGGGGTGCCAGCAAAGTTGGCAACGTTGGCCCAAACCAAGCAAGGAAGCCCTGTTCCAGAAACTCAGATCTTTCCATTATTGCTGGATAGTCTGCAAAAATAATTTGGTACATTCACTTTATTTCTAGATCAGAACTATGGAGGTTAACATGTTCCAAAATAAAAGCAAATCATGTTAGTTATAGACCTTGTGTTTAGTGGTTGAAAAGAGATGTGAAAACAGTATAATTTTAAAATTAATTTCTGTGTAGTTTCTTTACTCAAAGCTACATAGAGATAAAAGCAATACAAACATGTGTAAATCCAACATTATGCTAGAGACTGGCACGTAGCAGAAAATAACATTTTTCTCCACTTCTTTTTCCCTGCAGTCGCCTATATTGTTCAGTTGTATAACTCTCCAGCCCAACTCAAGAAGGAAATCTAGAACAAATTAAATAAGCAGAATTGAAGACATAGGCACATAAATGAAATCTATTGTTAAGAGCATTTTACTGGAAATTCATGTTGAAATAAATACAGCAGCTAGTGGAGAGAGGCATAGTGTGTGGCAGAATATTATGAGTTGGAGGCGGTTGCGCTAATCATATTAAAAGATGTTAATCACATTGCTTCCATCCTTAAAACAATTATATAAGTACAATCATATAATTAGTGCTAGAGAACATAAACACTTAAGAAATTGATCAGTCATTACATAGGCAGTCAGTACACAGTTATGTTAGAACAGGGATTCTCAACCTGCAGCCCATGGGCCACATGCAGCCCATGCAGTTATGGGCATCAGCAGGTTCACACCAGTTCACCAGAACCGGTAGCAGAAATTCTGGCTTGCCACGCCCATCCAAGTTTTGAAATAAAGTAGTCCTAATTTGAGTGCAATGCAGGGCTTTCCCCCTGGTCACGCCCACCATACCACACCCACAGTGTGGTAGTAAACATTTTTGGAGCCCACCACTGAGCCCATGGCACCATTTCATGTGCCTCCCCCCACCGCCTCCTCTATACCAGGGAGTGCCATGTGGTGGAAGAAGAGCAAAATGGCCATCTGGCCCCCAAAGCTGTCTGGGGGAGCATGACCCAGCCCCCGACTTTAAAAAGTTGAGAACTTCTGTCATAGAATATATAAATGTGTTTGCCATGTTTCTTGAAAAGTAGTAAATCTGTTCTTTTTTACCCTCCGTACCAGATTCAGACACAAAGATTTTTTTGTACAGAAGTACAGATCTGCTTTCGGTAAGTAACTGCACAAAATTTGGTACTGAAGAAAGAGCTTAATACAAACCGCTTTAGTTTACTTTCCAGGCATTAGGTACTCTGAATGGCTGACAAAATAGCTCCAACAAGCAGGGGGAATGAATCCCTATCATATTCTGTACAGATAAGAAAATAGCATTACCTAGTAGAAGAATGAACAGATGGAAGATGTTTTGACACTGCTCATGATTGTCATTCATGTTTCCATATCTGGAGTTCACTTCATGTTGATGCTTATTGCCCAATGAATTCTGCCAGAGTCATTCTGCAAGCATGAACAGCTAAATGGTAATTATGGTATATATGAGCCAGTAACTTGGGATTGTCTGTCTAGAGAGATAATACAGACAATGATTAGTTGTGGTTTATTACTCTGGTTGTTTGAGTGCAATAAAAACAAGGCTTCCACAAAACCCAGAATTACACCCAAGCAAGCCCACTGGCTTTGTTTTTCAATAGCACCTGACAACATTCACGAGTGACCCATTGCAAGCTGTAATATATCATATTGTATTTTTCTTTTTCATAGTAGCAGTAGGAAAATGCCAGTTTTATGTGCATGTTCACAATCTGCTATATTGCAGCTGTAACTGTATGTAAAAGTATTTGACTATGATAACATCAGGACAAGAGGACAACACCAGGACAAGATAACACCAGGAGAAGACTATGATAACACCAGGACAACCATGCTACCAGTCCAGAATGGTTGTTGGGATGTTTTCCCAAGTATTAACTGTTACATCCCATCAGATGTGAACTCCACAATGTGGCAGGATTTCATGACTTAGCTGTTCACTTCTTTGTGTGGGAGGAAACCATGAGGAGAATTGGAGGGAAATATATGAGTTTGAGACATGTTCTTATTCTTTTCATGCTGCGGAGGGAGAGTAACATCTCTGTATAAATCACAGACATCATCACTTGCTAAGTTGTGTGCAACTTGGTAAATATCCATTGCACAAATACTCTAGTCCAGTGATGGTGAACCTTGGCATTCCAGGTGTTCTTGAACTTCAATTCCCAGAAGCCTTGATCAGCCTTTAGTGCTGACTCGAGCTTCTGGTAATTGAAGTCCAAGAACACCTGGAGTGCCAAGGTTCACCATCACAACTCTACTCTAAAACTGAAGTTTTAGTATTATTTTAAGTAATGGTACATCCAATAATAGTTATTCAAATGCATTTCAGGTGTTGCCATCCAAATATTCTACAGCTGTTGGGCTTCTCTGTAGAAAGTGGATTTCACTGTCTTATATACCCCCACATGCTAAATGGCTCATTAGCTGATAGACTACAGTGTCAGGTAAGTAATAAAGTTCCATATTGTGTCTTACTATGTCAGAATTCTCAACGTAGATGTGGGTTGAATGGAACTAACATAAAATCATAAATTTCAGTAATGTGCTAATCTGGGGCTGGTAACTTCATGGGTCTCGAGACATTCTTCAGTTTCCCATCAATGCCAGCCAGCACAGGACGCAGTCACAGATTATAAGAATTATAGTTTGACAGCATCTGGAAGATCACAGGTTTCCCATCTCACTGATACATGAATGTTGATCTGGCTAAGAGGAAAGAGCTCTCTGGCCTCAGTTATTCTTCTTCTTCCATGTCTAGGCCAGAGGTGAAACTGCCAATATGGAGCTACCTTTTGGTGAATTCATTCCGCAGTTCTTTTCCCAATGTAGTGTGAGAAAGATTAGCCGGCAAAAGGGTGCTCTTGCCCAATTGTGGTTCAAAAATAGCACAATCTTCAAGGAGGCTCTTTCTGTATACCCCACCTCAGTTATCGGAAATAACAGAACCGTTTCAGCCTTAACCAAGAATGGAAATATTATCTCAATCCTATCCATTAGCCAATTAGCTATTAGGAACCTGGTTCTCTATCCTTTCCTTGTTGTAATAGATTGCAATCTAGTGGAGAACTAGTGGGAGGTTGTACCTTCCCTCACTCATCAAGAATTTATGTATGTTTGTGTCATGAAACGACATCTTTTCTAACGTTCTCAAAGCTTGAGGCTGTAGTTTAACTAGGCCTAAAAATCCTTTCCTCTCTGTCTTACAAGACTACGTGTCACAAGACAACTTGTTTCCAGTTCAGCATAACCTTTATCTCCTGTTATGACTATAGGTCTCTACACGTGTGTAAGCATGTTCCCATGTTTTGGGAACTTGCTGTTTCACTAAAAGCTCTTTCTGATTGGTTGGGTGTATCCCACCTGACTGCAGAATCCCCATCTTGGGGAGAGCAGAAGGAGTTTGTTTTTGGATGTCTATGGGTTAACATCTTTGCTTGGGGGACTATTCCTTTTTGTTTTCATCATGGTTACCTAGATTACCTAGGACTATTGCTCTGTTTGCTGGACTGTCTTATGCTACTGACCTATGCTTTATGAACCTGATCAATATACCTGATCAATAAACCTTCGTTTGCTTCAACAACGTCTCTTCATTGGACTAAAGGGTAAGAGAAGCAATGCATTCACACACAAGCCTCTGAATACGCTACCTATTAAACCTCCTTGCAGAAGAGAAGCAGCTTAGCTGCATTGCCAGCCAGCTCACCCTCCTGGGGCTTTGGTTTAGGAGGGCCAGAGCAGAGGGGGCAGGCTGGTTTCATGACAATTTGTAGTGAAATTCCTTCTTTGATGTTAAAAAAAAAGTAAAATGTGTGCATCAGCTGCTTGGAGTATTTAGATGATGGTGGTGTCATGTCAGAAAGAGTCTTATACCTGATCATTCCCCCAAGAGCCCTACAGAACTTTATAGACCTTTAGGGAAAAGTCAGAAGCCTTTGGTTGGCACTGCTGGCATTTATCCCAATAAAGGGATAAATCCAGACTGAAACTAGACATTCATTTTCAATCATATCAAAACTGATCAAAGTCCAAGTCCTTTCATTGTTGCAATAATTCCAGGCAAAACCACATTACAGTATCTAATTTTACAATCTTTGTAAAATCTACATTGCTTTTATGTTTCATGAGCACAAAATTACTTCATAGTATTACTTCCGCTTCTGGGAGCGACGAGGGCTTTGTGGGCTGGATGAATTGGTGTTGGGGGCCAAATCTGGCCCACAGGCCATAGTTTGGGCACCCCTGCTCTATAAAGTATTTATATTTCTCTCAGAGGTTTACAATCTCATTTTACCTAAACAGTCACTTTTCCTGAGAGTTGAAGATACAAAGGTCTAGTGTACCAAACAGTGGTGGGATGTCAAAATTTTTACTACCCCACCATGACATCATCACAGTGTGGGCGGAGCTAACATCATGGGTGGAGCCAATGTCATGACATCATGATGTTGTGGGCGGGGCCAAAGAAAACAAATTAAAAAATAATAATAAATAAAATAAAAATAAGCACACACACACACACACACCCCTCAACACACCTACCCACCCACCCACAACACAAACCTGTAAATAAATAAAATAAATAAATAAAAATACATTAAAATACACCCACCCACCCAAACACCCACCCACCCACAACACAAATCAACCAGAGCTTTTAAACCAGAGCTTAAAGCTTATTCTGGCTAATCTTTCTCACACTAGATCAGATGGAAGGAACTACAGAATGAACTCACCACAAGATGGCTTCATTTTGGCACTTTTCAACTTTTCAACAGTTAAAGACATTAGGTACTAAGTCTTTGCCTAACCAGTTCTCTAGGATATCTAGGGGAGCAGGCTATAGGAGCTTCAGGCTAGCAGCTTCTCTTCCTCCTCCCCACTTGGGAGGACAGCAAGGAGGCTGTGCATAGGCACCAAGCACTGTAGGCGTGCATGCACACCAAGTGCTTGGCGCGCATGTGCAGTGGAGGAACCAGTGAAAAGGTAAGCCCCGAAGGTGGTTCCCCCCAAAAGCTGCACCCGGTTCTCCAGGACACTGGGGAAAGTTAGTACCGGTTCTGGAGAACTGGTGAGAACCTGTTGCATCCCATCACTGGTACCAAATAAGCAAAAACATTCTCTGCTATTGTTTACTAGTAGAGAGAAAAAGCAGATTGCTGGTCATGTAATTTTTATTCTTTCAAAGGCTAACATCCCCTTTTGTTACAGGGAGATTCTACATCACTAACTTGGGAGAAACGCATCAACATCTCTTTGGGACTTATTCAAGCCATTCAATATTTGCATAACTTTGGGATTATTCATGGAAATGTGAAAAGGTGTGGAGCAAATGTTAAAATGTTGGGTTCATTTTTTTTCTTTTTAATGTCCATATAACATTAAAAAAATAAGCTGCTTAAATGTTTCAGCTTGCTAAAACTATATTTCATCAAAGTAGCTTGAAACAAGAATAGCAACTGTTTTAGTTCACTACTGAATGTTAGGATGAAATAGTGTACAGTGGAACCCCGACATACAAATGGTTCAACTTATAAAAAATCCAACATGCAAATAAAAATCCTGGCTAAAAAAAGAGATACAAATTTTTAATAGGAAAAATTCGACATGCAAAAAAAAACCATGGTGACCTCTAGTACAAATAACCTTATGGAACGGGGGAAAATTTGAATGTAGAGTTTTTAATGCACTTGATTGCAAACTAGTTTTTGTGGGGAAATTTAGAAGCATGAGCATTTTTTTGCCTGTTACTCCTTAAAAGCAATTTACCTGAAATCCATTTTGGATAGAATCAGATAGAGTTTCATTTTCCCAGGCCTTTTTGGAATATTGGACTCTGGGCTCTTGTTGTTGTACCTTTTCACTGCTACAACTTTGTGAGGATTTTTATATTTGTATCAAAGAGGTCCTTAAAATTAACAAACACTGTCCAAAGCTGCTACATGGCATTAGCTATGGATTGGCAACAAGCTCCTCCAGCTCAGCTGTCTAGCATGTTTCGAAAGAAGGCCTGGGTTTGGGCTAAAACATGTTTTTAAGCAACAGTTTCTTTTCTTGTTTCGGTTTGATCATCTGGGTTTTTAGTGGTTTGGTAGTATTGCTGTTGAAACACAGTATAAGACAGTGGTTCCCAACCCAACGTGGGGACCAGGCCCCACAGGGAAACTTCAATTCCTAGAAGCCTAAGTCAATAAATTGGCTAATCAGTGCTTTGGATAATTGACTCAGGCTTCTGGGGATTGAAGTCCAAAAACCAAAGGTTGGGAAACACTGTTTTTGGCCCTGGTTCCATAGTTAATCTTTATTAAGCTGTTGCAGAACAATGGTATAATTGGCCTTTCATTTGTGCCTTTTGTTTCCAACACACAGTTCCAATGTTTTGCTAGATGCAAACTTTGTGCCACAACTTGGGCATTCTGGTCTTCGGCTGCATCCTGTGGAGAAAAAATCTGATCATTCTATGATGAAAACCAAAGTCTTACAAGCTTCTCTTGCTTACTTCCCGGAAGATTTTATCAGACACGGACAACTAGCAGAAAAAATGGATATATTTGGTTGTGGAATAGTAAGTTGTCCTTCTTTATGCACAGGTTTAGCATATCTGTTGTAAGTGAATTAAATTTCTTGCCTCCACAATACCTATTATTCATTCGTTTGTTTTTTATATTTTTAAAAAGTGCTCTGGACACACAGGCTTATAGATGGGTTGTAGTTTAG
Organism: Furcifer pardalis; assembly: GCA_030440675.1. Taxonomy (NCBI): domain Eukaryota; kingdom Metazoa; phylum Chordata; class Lepidosauria; order Squamata; family Chamaeleonidae; genus Furcifer; species Furcifer pardalis. The sequence goes on along the minus strand of CP126893.1, from coordinate 130,168,039 downwards.
TAATGACAAAAGGGATATATATGTGTTTGTTGCTGACATATTTGATCATGTCTTTTTAATGAGATAGATCATTAATTGACATTGTTAAGCTTAGATTTCCTTTGCTTCTAATTCCCTCTAAGAAGTGAGCCACTGCCAGAGCTCATACTTTCCACCTAGGTATATCATCACTTGCCCTGCCTAGCAAAAAGGTTTTGAGAAAGCAGAACTCTGGTGCTACCAATTAGACAAGTATACAGTAGGAGGCTGGATAGATCCTATTCATACTCCATTTAAGGCAGAATCACCTAATTTTCTTATATGCTCTAATTTGGGGGGGGGGGTTAGTTTGGTAGATTCAATGCTAGAAATAACCTGCATTCCAGGACTGTGGGAAGCTCAAGGTGGCCAGCAGTCATTTTATGGTTATGGTATCATGAAATGAGTGTCTCACTGAAAGGAAGGACAGTCTGTGTTACATGGTAGTTATATGATTCAATAAATGAATGCCCTCAGAACTGCTTGCTTGAGGAGATGAGGATTGGGTAGAAGAGTCCCTCTTCTGACAAGGTCTTCTACACTTTAGATATACCCATTAGAAGCCTAGAGAACTCCACGTGCAAGAACATATATCACTGTAGTCTTTCTGTTTTGCCAAGCTGATAAAAGGTGTTAAAGCTGCCTTTCTGCTTCCCGGCCTTAATCCCATTTGAGATCGTAATATTTATTTGATCTAAATGACTATTCTATCCTAAATAAAATTCATAATTTATTTTTTGTAGGTTTTAGCAGAGATATTGACTGGCATGAAGGCAACGGATGAAGGAAGGCACCCTGTTTTTCTGGTTAGTGAAGTGTGTATCAGCGTGTATGTATGTGTGCACATTTGTGAATTGGTTTTAGAACCAGGGTGATTCCGTCTGGAGAATACAACTTTAGAAATAGTATCTGTTATTTTATGCAGGTCACCTGCACCATATAAGCTACATGTTTTTGCTACTCATGGTGGGGGCATCACACCTCAAAACCCACCGTTGTATCACAATCCATGCAAGAGTGCAGTGGTATATGGTGAACTTATTCTGATAAAATAAACATGCTAGTATCTAATTTGTCATGTTTATTATATGCCTATATATATTTCTGTATGTGTATGTATGTATTTGTGTACACAAACACAGAACCATACACAATTTATTCTAGCAATGAGCAGCTTATGATTCTCTAGATGCTAGAATACAAGTCTCCTCAAAATAGCCACTATTAAGGAATTACGGAGATCATCGTGCAACATTTGGAGGAATAGAAACTGCTGATTATTGATATAGTAAATATTCCTACCCTGCCTATCAGTATTAGCAGCCAATTGGGAAAATCTGAAAACTCTTGTGAAGGTCCTCTACTTTACTCTACTGTGTGTTAATCACAACAGATGAAAATTGTTAAGTTTCTCTGAGATGGCAAATAATAATAATAGAAAAGTATTAGTGTTTTGCAAAAGCAAATAATAATTCTCAATTAATGGAATATTTTGTGCATATAATATGCTGTAAGTATATTCAAATAAAATTTGAATTAGTTCCTATTTCATAATGAGATTCTGATACAGTTCTCATGGCTTAAATGGGTCACTTGCTTCTATATAAATCCAGCACACACAAAAAGAGATGGAGCATCTGTGTATCTTTCCCATTCTTTTTTCCTCAACAGAAAGATGCCCTCCTTGAAGAAATCCAAGTGGCAAAAGAACTGCACTCTTTGAAGGACAGAACCTTTGAAAGACTTGCTGCAGTGGAAATATGCCGCAAATATCAAGACAAACGAGCAGCTTGTTTACCAGCAACAGTGGCCACTTGGTTGGCCACAGCTGCCTGTGTTTGTCTCCGAAAAAAGAATACAGATATGGCTGAGGTAAATAAATGTTTGATATCCCCTTCCCTGACTATCTCCATTTCTCTTTAAGAAAGCAAGACATAGAGATATTGTTCATTTATACCAGGGGTTCCCAACCGAAGGCCTGTGGGCTGGATGTGGCCCACAGCACCATTTCATGTGGCCCCCCACTCTTAAGGGCATTTGAGAAACAAAATGGCTTCCCTTTGAAGCTGTTGGGACAAAATAGTCGCCCCCATCATTCAAGCAGGGCAAAATGGCCATTTGGGCCTCGAAGCTGACTGAGAGAACATGACTTAGCCCCCTGCTTGAAAAGGTTGGGAACCCCTGATTTATGCGCATATCAACAGGTTGAGAAAAACATGTTGTGGGTTCTATTTTCTATCTTGTTGGCCTGGCCAATCCTTTTGCAGTTGCTCCCAAGTTTTATATCTTATCTTCACATTTTATATATTCACCATTTTACACATAAATTTGCAATTATGGTCTTAGTGCAAAAAAAGTGGATGTAAGATTTGAAACAATTGCCCTCAACTACCTATGGTGGGCTTTTAGAGAGTGGACCTAAGCAACAGATTGCCATGTGTGCCGCATTACTGATAGAGATTTTTTAGTTGCTACTTTGGGTACACAGAAAGATCCTCCTTGAATATTGTGGTCTTTTTTTTTTAACCACAATCAGGCATACTCCAGGCAATGGCCACGTTGTGCCAGCTAATGAACCCCCAAGGTTGACTTCATTTTGAAAGGTTCATGTCTGGCTTGGACACGGCGGAAGAAAGAGACTATGCCCACATCGATATAAAACTTGACTATTGTGTTTCTTCTTTGTCTAAGAGCCTATGCCAAATTGCATAGGAGAGATTGCTCCAGTTTAATGAGTAACATGTAAATAAGCTGTTCCACATTGCTTTTAAACATAGGTGAAAGAAATTGTGGAAATGGCAGGTCGTCAAATACAACATCACAAAATGTCTGAAGGAAACAGATGTTTTTGCCTCTCTATCAATACCCCAGAAGAAACCAACGATGAACCTGCTACTTCTTTAAGTATTGGTTATTTACATGATCACAGCTGTGAAGGTAGCGTGAAGTCAGAACCCCCAAATGATGGAAACTTGCTGCCATCTTTGATAAGAACTGTGCCTCATGAAGCTGATTCTGAGCAAATATTACGGGTCCCTTGTGAATCTGATGAATCCAGTTACTTTTCTTGGGACCATGCAAATGCTTGCTATCAGTCACTGAGCAATACCCATCCACCTTTTGAAAATGCTTATTTCCTTAAGCCTTTGACTAATGATACAGAATATACCAGTGATTTCACATCAAAAAATATGGACTCTGACAAAAGTATGGAGACACAGGAAACAATAGCTTCTTCTAGAAGAATTGTTCTATCAGATGGAGAAAATGGCAGTGCTGCCTGTTCCTCACAAGGTAACTTTAATGTATATTTTGAAAGATGGAATTAAAATGAAATGGTCAAAATTCTGTTGCTTAGCATAGTAAGCTATAACTAGAGTAAGCCTATTGTACCAGGACATCATTGCCCAAATAGTCTTCAGAGGTTCTGATTTTTATGACAATGAAATGGTAACTTTTATTCTCCATGTTGGCATTCCAGTTATGGTGCTTCTATGGTGTGACGCTAAACATATTGGGTAGAATTCTGCTGTGTTATGTGAGTGCAGAAGAGCAATTATACATTAGACAGCAGTTTGTTTGTTTTTTATATTATTTTTTTGGATTTCTATACCGCCCTACTTGGTGCAACCAACTCAGGGCGGTGTACAAACAAGCAGGGTACAATCAACAATACAATATAATAATAAGGCAGCAATACTGTGGTAGAACACCACACAGCAAAACAGCAATAATGTGGCAATACAATCAGCAATAATATAACAGTCCAGCAATACAATGTAAAAATATAATCTGACAATATAATATAGCATACAATATAATGTCAAGAAAATTCCATCCAGCAGTACAAAATAACAATATGGTCAAATATCATAGATACTACATCCTATCAACTGATGACAATATAATAAACATACAATATAACAATATAACGTCAAGAAAATCCCATCCCAGAATACAAAATAACAATTGTTGTCTGTCCCATACACCTCTAATCGTGCAATAGAATGTGAGATTGGGCATGTGAAAGACAGTTAAAAATTGCAAAAACCATGTTGTTAAAACACATAGTAGAATTGGCACCATAACATTTAATAGCAAACCAAGATGACTTTTTTCTATTAAGCTCTTGGTCCTCTTGGATTGTTCTTTTATGATAACTTCTCATTTCTTCCTATTGTTTCTACATTATTATTGTCAGTTATTCTTTAACTTTTTTTTATTTTGTAAGTTCTCTTTGAAATTTGTGCGAAAATCATCCTATAAATGCTATCAATAAATAAGCTATCCCTTGAATGAAATTGTTAGTCCCAACTAGGTAGACCCATTGAACCTACTCAGTGGTGGGCTCTAATTTTTTTACTAACACACTGTGGCTGTGGTATGGTGGGTGTGGCCAGGGGGAAAGCCCTGTGTTGCACCCGAATTAGGACTACTTTATTTCAAAATTTAGAATGCCGGGCCCAGCCAGAATTTCTACTACTGGTTCTGGCGAACTGGAGCAAACCTGTGGATGCCCACCATTGAACCTACTGCTGAATGCTAAGACAAGTCTTGTATAAATCCCATTGATTTTATAATTTACATTATGTTTCTTCCAAGGTAAAGGAAACGTCTGAGCTATTCTTGAACATATAAGATTAAAAAGTTAATTTACAAAAGCAGCTAATGTTAAATACTGTATTCAAAATAACTTTGATTTATAGTTACCTCAGAAATTTGGAAGTGATTGCATTAATTATTCATAATTCCAGTGAAGTTATATTGCCTTTTTAAAATTTTCAGCAGCAGTAAAAGAAGAAATAGAGATCAATGATAAAAAGAAGAAGCTGATGGAACAAATTTTATTGTATAAAGAAAAGAAGATTAACAGTTATGAATTGTTTGAATCATCTCTGTAATTAGGTAATTTCCCATGGCATTTTCTGAAGATGAGATTTCCTCAGCAGTAGCTACTGAAAAAAAAATATTAAAAATTATGTTGGATAAATATACAATGAAAAGGGGGAAATGTCAACATGATGAGACTGGAATGAAACAAGTTCTACTCACTACCTTATAGCCACCATTGTTAGATCCTGGGCAGCCTCTCTGAATCCAAATGAGTAGCCTAGGCAAATAAATAGAAAGCACTGGTCTCCTGTGATGGTGTGAGCTGAATAATATAACATATTTTTATTGATTGTCTTTAATGCCTTGAGGAACAAATTGTATTTTGTTACAGTAGTTGTGTTGGATGTAATATTGAATTAGGTGATCAGGCAACTCTCAAAGCAGCTCTAATTCTCAAGATGATACCATAACAACAACCAATATAACATTAGTGCACATTCTTATTATTTGATAACTAAAGTATTGGGAAAGTATTGCCAGATGATACCAGTGTTTAGATGTTAGAAGGGTGTGTGAAAATTCTATTTGTTGTAGTTCACATTTGAAGTTGAAACTTCATACAAAACTACCCACCAGGCACAGCAATTTAATGCTCTGCTTCAGAAAGCACCATCAGTCTCTAAAAAGTCTAAACGCCAGTTGTAAATCACTCATTAGAGCAGGAGTTCTCAACATTTTGAAGCCGGGGGCCAGGTCATGCTCCCTCAGACAACTTCCATGGCCAGACAGCCATGTTGCCCTTCCTCCAGCACATGGCACTTCCTGGTGCGGTGGAGGTGGTGAGGGGCCACATGAACCTGCGGGCCGCAGGTTGAGAATTCCTGCACTAAAGCATATTTTGTTGTTGTAAGATCTGTCAGATAAAACCAGCTTTTGTCACAATAGCAAAGTTTTTTTCTAGAAAACAGGCTTAATACATACAAACAATGAATTTGCTTTTGAAGTGTGGATCCACAACTAGCCTAAATGGTACAATCCATGCTTAAGAAAGAGTTATCAAAAATATTGGAGGAATTCAAAAGTGTTCAAAAGTTATCTATGATAAAATATATTATTGGGGCAGGGGAAACCAAAACAGAACCAATTAAGAGTGAGTTACTGTAGGTTTCGTGGCAAAGAATATTGATTAACTGTGGAAAATGGAAAATTAGACAGGGGGAGAATGAGATATGGAAACAAAACTCTTAAACAGAAACATTCCACAAAGCAACATTTTGCTACATATTACAATTGTAAAATAAAAACCCTTGGCTTTAAACCTGTTAACATCTGCAATCCAATACAGTATTTACAATAGTGTAAAAATAATTGAATACAGAGATTTTTTTAAAAAAAACATTACTCTTAGCTGCCCATAATGCATCCAGTTATGACCCAATCATATTAGTTGATATATAGCTGTTTAATCTGTAGTCCCCATTCTCATATGGTTGGAATGAATAGTTTGATAGGCTTTGCTAGCCATTATTTGTAGTGTTCTATTAACTTATTTTTTGCACTTGGTCATATGCTAAAGTTGACCAGAAGAATTGAGTGCAGTCCTAGTGATCCAGCAGGAGTAGTCTGTACATGGGAACAGACTGTTGCACACAGATTATATGTACTGTACATGTTGCTAGATAGTCTGGTTTGAATGCTAGGTTACAGAAGGTTACAGAAAAGCTAAACTATGTCTAATGGGATATTGTGCCACGTATATGTTGTACTGTATACGACTTCAGCTGACATTAATCAGAGTCCTCGGTGGAGAGATAATCTGATCCTATGCAGGCATAAGCAACGCAAAGCCACTGAGATCAGTGGAATTAAACATACAAATGCATTAGTCATACAATGAGTGAAGGGGGTAGAAGTGAAGGCTCTAAAAGAAGCCCAGTGCAGAGAATTGAAAGAAATCAACAGAATCTATTTCAAGTACTGTACGTAGCTGTGCCACAGATATGTATTTGAGGCCAAGAATCCAATACTGTTCTAACCAAGGGAACACTTTCTTGCAGATAAGTCTTTTTTGTTCCCAGAAAAGCAGCATTAATTACTGTACTACAAAGTAGCTGTGCAGCAAATGGGGGCATATATAATACAAAACCTGTGTGGGTTTTGCTTTTTTCTGGTTAAGCTAATCTTTTTGATAACAATATGACTTCAATTAACAGTTTGCACTTTGAAATTAAAGTAATATATTTATACTGGAAGTATTTTATATCTTGAATTTTATGCTTTTTATAAATTTATGGTTTTTTTGGGGGGGGGAAATGAACTTTGAGACATTTTCACATTACAGTACTTGTATTTATACTTTTTTCCATTAAGAATTTTGTGTGTTGGATTATTTTATTTTTTATTTTTAAAACAACCTTTAAAAGGGAGGTCTCAAAAGTAATCCTTATTCAGTCTAATGGGATTTACTCTCAGGAAAATGTGTACAAGATTGAAAGATTGGCATTATTATAACAATGATAAAAATGGAGTGTTATGGATTACAGCATTTCATTTCTCCATGTTGCACAACTCTTTGCTGCAATGTATATTTCACATTCTTTGCTGCTAATGCATAGATGAACTTGGAATAAAATATTGGAAAAGTTTGTTCTGGGAATGCAGTCTCTCTTAATTATTCATTATAGTCTGCCTCAGTAACAGTTCTTCAAAAATGAGTAAAACATTTGTGATAATTAAGTTCTGTGCTCTGTGACATGGATGGGCAAGATGTAGCCCTGTGAATGTTATCAAATTGCTCTTCCCATCATTCATTACTACTGACTATGCTATCAATTTTGTTGTTTTATGTATTGTGTTTTGGGATGGACTCCTCTGAGAAGGTAACATGTTGTGCTTCATATGCCATGTCATTCTGATTTCAACAGAAGTCTTTTTCTCTTGTGCCATGGAGTGCAGATCAAAATCGAAATGGAATGATAAGCAGAAGCCCTCAAAATTGGAAGATTCAGTTTGATCATACAGTATTTGTTTATATTCTACCTTTCCAATTGAAAATAGCCCACCATGCAGCTTATAGTCTTCATAAAAAACAGCAACCAAATTTAACTATAAAATCAAGTGAAACCAACCCCACCCTAAGAATAATTAAAATCAACTAAATGTATTAAAGCCATTAAGAGTACACTTAAACATGACATAACGGGGCAGGTGAAAACATATGCCAGTCTAAAATAATTTGTCAGGCATGTGATTATTTCACATGTGTTTAGTTAAGTGCATCTTATTCAGAAGTCTAGGTATTTCCAGCTCTGGCTCAGGCACCAAACCATCTTGGACCCAATTCCATAGCAACACAGCAGGAGTGAGCAACTGTGACCTTCCAAGGATTTTTGACTGCAATTCCTATTGTCAGCTTGATCTGATGGAAGTTATAAAACATCTGGAATGACACAATTGATATACTGTATATATACACACAGGCAGTCTATTTGAGCACAAAATTGTTATATATCAGAAATTGCACCATCCATACAGGAGCAGTATAAGTCCACCTGGAGAAATCCTTCAGGCTGTTTTAACATTATCTATGAGTGGGCTGTGTCTCATAGATATTCACTTTTTCTTAACACTGTCCTATTTTCTGTTCTTTGAAGAAACAGGAAAATACAAGATGTGCTGAGGTCACATTTATGCTAGGTGATTCTGTGTGAACTGCCTAAATTTATATTCCACAATAAATCAATTAGTCTTTAAAGGTGACACTGCAAGATTCATCCATAATTCAAAGAAGGAAAATAGCCATTTTATTCTGTTGAGATAAATACAAGGCATCTTTTTAAGTGATGAGTTTGATGTAGCAGCATAGCTCTTTCACCCACTTTTTCAGACGTACACAATGACGCCCCAATAGATAAACATTGCCATACTATATCAAACAGCAACTGAGGCCCAAATGTCTCACAGCCTCAGTACAAGAGGGATCCACTCCACGGATGCTTGCATATCCTCTGCCCAGTTGGAGGGTGTGGGCTGGTTACCTCCTTAGGTGGATAGCCCTCACTTTGAGCAACCAGGTCTGCAGTCTGGAGGTTGTTCTGAATCTGGCTCTCAATATGGAAGCCTAGGTGCTGTTGTCACCAGATCACCATTTTTTCGGCTTTGCCAGATCACCCAGCTGCACCCTTTCTTGAACAGGAGGCCTCTGACAACATTGATCCATGCACCGGTAGTCTTAAAGGTTGACTACTGTAATGCTCTCTACCTGCCCTGGAGATTGCAGGGTGTTTAGAATGATACCACCAGGCTGATCACTGAGTTGAGAAAGAAAAAATACAGTATGATCACACTATCCCAATCCTGGTTGGGCTGCAGCATCTCTTGGTGGCACATACTATCAGACATAAAGTTCTAAATTGACATAAAAGGTCCTAAATGGCCTGTGACTTTTGCTACCTGATGGAGTATCCCTCACAAAGATCAATTGCCCGCATCACCCATTCCTCACAGAAAGTCCAGCTCACTGTAGCAACACGGAGAATGGCCAGGAAGATTGTGACCAGGAAAAGGGTCTTCTCAGTGGCAGCTCCCACTCAGTGGTGGTAGCAGCTTACCAGCAGAGCTGCCACAAAGGCTCCCCTGACTTGTCACCTTTAAAAAGGAACTAAAAAGTATGTTTTTTAGGGAGGCTTTAAAAGGCATTCTCCCGCCCTGTATTCAACTCTAATTGGACCCATCACTTTTTGTTCAAAGGTTTTTTTGTTGGATAAATATTTATACTTATTGGGATTTGCAACTTTTTTTAGCTTTCTTGATTTTTTTAAAGTGATGTTTTTCATTTACCTCCTGTTTGGTGCTGTTGTACACTGCTCAGAGTGGAGACCTCCAGGCAGCCGAGGGGAGGGGGGTATTAATTAACCTCATTGTGACATTTGACAGGATGCTCTCTTTTAAGTAGCACTACCTGAATATCAAAGCTAAAGTCTGTACAAGAAGCAATATCATCACTAAATGCACAAACTATAAATGGAAAACTCAACCACCCACTGCATATACTGTATCAGCTTTTGCCCTGAGTGTCTTGTGGCAGAGTATACTCCGGTTTGGAACACATCCACACGCACAAAAGAAGTTGACACCACTGTTAATGAAATAATGCATATAGTGATAGGATGCCTTCAAACCTACACCAGTTGAGAAAATATACTCTCTTGTTGGTATCACTCCATCTAAGATAAGAAGTAGTAGCGGATGCCAAGAGAACTAAGAAAGAGAATGACCCTTGACACCCTCTGAACGGATATGAGTCTCAAGTCTGCTGGCTCAGATCCAGGAAAAGCTTTATGGCAAGAACAAACATTGAGGGTGCACAAGAGCAAAACCAAAATAGAAGATGGAGGAAGGAGCTGACTGGACAAGGAACATTAAAGGAGGATATAGCTGAGGAACTCTACCTTCCCTACGTCACTTGGAGTAACCTGAAAAAGCTGAAGGTCAGAGTCCCTAAGTGGAAGATCACATGCTCAAGTGGGGACTGCTGGCAGACAACATCATGCTGTGTGAATGTGGAGTGGAGACACAAAGAATCCAGATCATTTACTAGTCTGCTGATTACTGCTGGAAATACATATTGATGAAGATTTAATTTTGGCCAACAACAAAGCCAAGAAAGTGGCTTCATTTTGGCAATCCAAAGTTTGATCAGGACATAAAAGAAGATGATTAATTATTTTTAATTTATTTTTAATTTATTTTAATAAACATAAAATGCAAAAAATATGAAAAAATACAAATAATAAACAACTCTAAGCTTAATAATAAAATAATATAAACACTAATAAAAGGGCTCCCATCACCATTGGGACAATATTATCCTATTCATATAATCCAAACACATTTTCCCTTTCTTATTAAAATCCCCTATTTTCAAAAAGTTAAATATTCTTGTCCTGGTTTTATCTCTTTAGTTTTAACAAATACATAATTAATAAATTCACCTCAAATGTCTATAAAACCATTTATCTTTATCAAACCTTTTAGTTTTAATTCACACGTCAATTTGTCATTTACAGCAATATTCCATAATTCTTTATACCAATAAGAAATTCCAAACACTGTACATTTTCCAATTTTTAGCCATTAGTAATCTCATCATAGTGGAACCATAATGATCATATCTTCTTTATATTTATCTACTGCAGTGGCTCAGCAGTTAAGAAGCTCGCCTTGTTAGCTGGAAGGCTGGCAAGTCAGCAGTTCAAGACCTGAGTACTGCATTACGGAATGAGTGCCCGTGTCTCTCCCATCTCCTGCCAACCCAGCAGTTCGAAAGCAAGAAATTGCAAGTACATTTTTAAAAATCATGTCATAAGCACACAAAGGTGCTTACTGGGTTGAAAGGATTTTTGCTGGAGGAACTTGGCTCAGGGGATGCCCAAATGAGGCTCCTTTTGTGTCCCCATTTTCCCCACCAAAGTGATCCCTATTTATTGTCTTGCAATTTTTTTTTTGCTTATGAACTGCTAGCTGGGTCAGACGATGGGTGCTCATTCTGTCCTACAGTCCTCGGGTCTCAAACTGCCGACTTGCCAACCTTCCAGCTAACAAGGTGAGCTGCTTAACCACTGAGCCACCGCAGTCTCTTTGCAGGTAGATATATAGGGACCACTTCGGTGGGGGGAAAGATCTCAGAGACACAAAAGGAGCCTCATTTGGGTGTCCCCTAAGCAGAGTTCCTCCAGCAAAAATCCTTTCAACCCAGGAAGCAACTTTGTGTGTGCTTCTGACACAATAAAAAAAATCCTTTATATTAATTGATGACTTAAAACAACTCACATGTTATGTGACTTGTTTAAATCATTATTATGAAAGTAGATTTTTTTTAATCGTGTCAGCACAAAAAGGTGCTTTGTGTAACAGGTGTTACAAGGTTCTTTTGTGGTCGCCAGTGTCGGCAGCTACTCGTGTTCGAGCATACATTTCCCTGAAAGTCATTATTTTCTGTTGATGGATGTGTCTCTGGTGACTCAATAAGCCGATCCTGGCACGAAACATGCGACCACACACATTACACTGAATAATACATATAGTGGAGAGGGCGTGGCTGAGTTTGAGACGAAGCTTCCGTGCTTGTCACTTAGCCTCTTCATGTTTGCAGCGTAGATTAACAAGACACCCCCCACTCTCGACGTTGTCAAGGAAATCCACGGTTGCCAAGCGACCCCGCCCACCCATGTAATCCCGCCCCCTCCCAGGTAAGGCGTTCACGGGAACGGCGTAAAACCCGCCCCTCCGTCACAGGGGCTTCAGCCTGGCCACGCCCTCCCAGCCGCCTCCATCCAATCAGACACCGCCCCTCTCGGCGACTTCCCCACCCGCCTCCTGCTCTCCACCACTGGGGGCGCTATTTTTCCCCCTCCCCGCCAAGCCTGGTGGAGCCCGCGGGGGTCGCGAGAGAGGCGCGAGGCCGTCTACAGCAGCAACGGCCGAAAGGGGGACCAATAATAAGGGGCCCGGCACGACGGTGAGGCGCGGGCCTCGTCTCCTGAGAGAGGGGGAAGAGAGAGACTGACTGGCGGGCGGTGGTCCATGTGGGGGTCGCAAAGGGTCGGAATCGACTGGACAACAAAATCCTTCCTGAGGAGCCTCTTTATCCGCCAGCGCTTAGCCATGAAAGCGGAGGGTGGGGGGTTTCGTCATTGGTGTGGGGACGCCTATAATGCTTCCTCCCCTAAGCGTCGCCACCGCCTCGCTTCCCTTTCCTCTCCCAGCCACTGGGCGGGCCCTGCTTGGGTTGGACCTTAAGGCTTCATTCCCCGTCCAATGCAGGCTGGGAACAGGCAAGGCCTCTTATTTCCTGTTCCTCTTCCTGGGAGGCTTCAGGGGAGAAGAGGAAAGAGGTGTCCTGAGGTGGTTCCTCAGGAGGGATTGGTGGTGTGGGCTGATCAGGTACCTGCTCCCCACGCTCCCCTTTGGCCTTTTCACTCTGCTTTCAATCTGTTTGGCCCTGTTAATAATAATTTCGTGTCTGAAATTCTGGGTTGAAAGGATTTTTGCTGGAGAAACTCCACTCAGGGAGCAAATGAGGCTCCTTTTATGTCCCCAAGATCTTTTCTCCACTGAAGTAGTCCCTATTAATCTAGTTGAAGTTTCTTCCTTTCGAACTGCTAGGTTGGCAGGAGCTGGGACAGAGACGGGCGCTCAGTCTGTCATGCAATACCTGGGTCTCAAACTGCTGACTTGTTGGCCTTTCCAGTTAACAAGGCGAGCTTCTTAACCATTGAGCCACCACAGCCCTGTTGTGAAATGACTTGCAAAAGCAAAGAGCTTGCTCTAAATTCTGTAATCTTTCTTGCATAACGTTACTTGTACGCAAGACTTTTAAAGAAAAATCTTGACTGCTTACCTAGTATATAACTTTGTTTTCTGAGAGTATTTAAAAAACAAACATAATCTCTGCTTTTTCTTTTCTAATGCCCAGACAATCCAGCCTCAATGCAGCCAAGCAGGAGACGCAAAATAGATTGGGACGGTTCGTCCACTAGCTTGCCTGCCAAATACTGCAAGCTCACTGAAGAAGGGACACCGCATCCATCCACCAACCTTAATTTTAGTGGCAAGAAGGCAGCCACTTACAGAAGGACTCAGCCCTTGCACGTGTCAGAATCATCTTATAGAGAGTTCTCCAGGGCTTCCTTTACTGCAGAGGATTCTTCCTCTGATGAGTTTGAAATTGATGATGAACCGAGCAGCGTGGTTAAGAAGAGCCCAAGCCATTCTGTGTCTAGCCAAAACGTGTGTGTAAAACATCTGGTCTGTGACATGTCTCAGAGAAATGTGATACCTGCATCTCAGGAACCCTTGAAACGTAAGGTATGTAGATGACAACAACCTGTGTAAAGAATAATCACCAACTAAAATGGCTGCTTTTGACTGTGTGTGTTTATTTAGATGTTACAAACTATCATAAAATTGGGCCTTGAGAGTTTTTACTGAAGTGTTGCTTAATCATTTTATAAATGTTTTGAAGAATGAAATTAAGATGTATAAATATTGATAGCGTTACAATTTTTGTGTGGTTTCCTTTCCCCACAATAGTTAATGTAATCCATTTATTATTTGAAAGTATATTGGAAGGAAGACCCCATAGTCTGCAATACCAGCAGCATAATAAATCAACATGATTTGATTTGATTTATTCGATTTATCACTGGAATCTAATTTTCCCCATATATACTGGATAATTCAGGAGTGCTTCTTTGATTTTTAAAAGAAATAAACAGACAAATACTCAATCCTAATTGTTTTTTCTGCATATTAATGTAAATAGTAGATAGTAAATGGCATGGGTGGTGGGAATGTTGCTATGTTTTTAAAGGTTTTTTAATTGTTTTATATTGGTTTTAACTGTGTACATTGCCCAGAGTCCTTTAGATAGGGTGGTATATAAATCTGTTAAATTAAATTAAACTAATTGCCTCTTTGCTAAATCCTTGAATGAAAGATATTTGGTTGTCTGTGTACATGATTAGACAAGAATTCCAGAAAAGGCTTCTCCGTCATGATTGGCATACTATGGTGGTTCAAACAAATCAGAATCTGAAGGCTCATAAACCTAGATCTGTTGTATCTTGAGGCTTGTCTTCTCCAGAAAAGCTAAGAGTTGTAAGCCAGGAACAAATTCTGAATTGTGATTTCAGCTCAGAAATAGTGCAAATACAGTAATACCCTGGATAACGATTGCACCGGATAACGCTAAAACCGCATAATGACGACAAATTTGGGGGGAAGATTTGCACCGGAGAACGTTCTTTTTAGCGTTATCCGATACAGTCGTTCTTAGCAGCAGGGTGGCTGGAAAGCTGAACGGGTTTCTCCGTTCAGCTCCCCAGCCACCCTGCAGCTATGGAGGCAGGTGTGGGGTGGCTGGAAAGCTGACGGGGGCTCCCCCGTCGGCTTCCCCAGCCACCCCACAGCTGCGGAGGCAAGGGCGGGTGGCTAGGGAAGCCAACAGGGAGTCCCCGTCAGCTTCCCCAGCCACCCTGCAGCTGTAGATAGGGTCCTCTGATCTCTCTGGAGCAGGCAGGGGACCCAATCTACAGCTGTTACTGGGCTTCCCCGATGTCCCCAGCCAGTGGAGCAAGCCAAAATGTCAGGGTTCGAACCCTGACGTTTTGGCTTGCTGCACTTGCTGAGGACATCGGGGAAGCCCAGAAACAGCTTGGATAGGGTCTTCCCACCTCCCTGGACCCGGCAGGGGGGTCAGGGAGCCCAAAATTGGTAAAAAAAAATTGTTTTAAAAAACGGACTTTTTTTTTTTACCAATTTTGGGCTCCCTGACCCCCCTGCTGGGTCCTGGGAGGTGGGAAGACTCGATCCAAGCTGTTTCTGGGCTTCCCCGACGTCCTCAGCAAGTGCAGCAAGCCAAAACGTCAGGATTCAAATCCCGACGTTCTGGCTTGCTGCAGCCTCCAGGGAAACAGGGCTTTTTTTAACGTTGTGCGATCAATGCATCGCACAACGTTAAAAACCGGATAACGACGAGACTTGTGGAACCAAGTCTCATCGTTATCCGAGGTACTACTGTAGCTAGAGAACCCCTACAAGAAAATATGGTAGGGTTTCAAATTTTGATTGGTTTACCCACTCCTTATGGCTTCAAATTTTGATTGGTTTACCCACTCCTTATGGCAGAAAAAACTAAATGAGAATTATAAAGTTTTGTGCATCCAAACACAGATTGTGAATTATAAGTTATGGGAATTCTGGTTCCTTATTACTGATGAAGTCACCCATTGCCTCATACAGAGATAATGTTATTGTGAATTTTATGCCAGCTATGTTGCTTGCAACTTACACTATTTTTGCTGTTTAGAATAAACAAGATGGTTGCAATGATGGAAGTCCAAGCCTTACATCAAGCACTGAAAGAAAAATTACCTCAAAAGAAGCAGAGGCTAACTGTGGTAGGAGGAGAGTGAAGAGTCAAGATTGCTATCAGGGATCTCGAGAAATATGCCGCAAAGCTCTTCTTGGAATATTGGGGGGAGCACTACGAGCTAGAAGAGAGGCGGCATCTCCAAATGGAATTCATGTGGGAAGAAAGGAGGCACCTGGGACTTCAAGCAACCTGAAACATCTTTCAGTAGCATCAAAACCAAGAGAACAGGAAAGTCCAAAAAGTAGAGCAAAAGAGCAAATTAATGTTTCTATTTGCCAAAATAAAGGAAGGTCTTCTGGTTCTGATGGGAGCTCAAGACATGTATCTGTAATTTCAAGGTCAGAAAAAGAGAAAGAACTGCAATGTGACTCCAGATTTCAAACAAGTACTCCTAAAGGAGAAAATATCACTAGAAATAAAGGGAAAGAAGCTTCTAAATCAGGTGGCAGCTCAAGACATGTCCGTGCATTATCAGAATTTGAAGATGAAACAGAATGTCATTTGAAGTCCAATTTGCAGAAAGCTACTATAGAGAAAGAACTTAATACTTTTAAGTATAGAGACGAAGAGGCTCCTAGACCAGGCAGCAACTCAGGATGTATCTCTGAATTATCAACAGTTGAGGATGAACCAGAATTTCAGTGGAAGTCCAATTGTCAGCAAACTGCTGTAAAGGAAGAACATAGTATCTTTAAGCACAATGGAAAAGAAGCTTCCAGAACAAAAGGCAATTTGAGACATATCTCTGAATTATCAAGAAATGAAAATAAACCAGAATTTCAGTTGAGGACAAACTTTCAAAAGGCTGCTCTAAAGAAAGAACATAATACTTCTAGGCATGGTAGAAAAGAGGCTTCTGAAATAGATGATAGTTTACCAGGATTTGGAGATGAACCAGTACTTCAGCAGGAACAAACCACCCCAGAAATTATAGCAGAAGAGGACATTGATAGAACTTTTGGACATAGTAAAAAGAGATCATGGAGAGAACCATGTAAGTCAAATAGCAATTTTAAAAATATATACAAGCTTTCACAAGTGGAAAGAAAACAAAGACCTGAGAAAGAGTTTAGCAAAGACCAAAGTAAAACTGATGAAGAAAATATTAGTGCCAGTCCAAGTGAAAAAGAATCTCAGACACTAGAAAAGCACTTGAGATCTGTGTCTGAAATTCCAAAAGACAATGGTGAACAGTTTCAGCAGGGTCACAGTAAAGATAAAACTGCGGCAAAGGGCAGTAGTAACTGTACAAAGCCTACAAATGTGTCAAGAGAAAAATGTGCCTCCAACAATTCATCTGATTTACAGAGTGATTCAAAAAATGACTTTGTGAATTTCCAGAGGACCGTTATTGCTGAAACAACTCCAAAACTAGTGTTTATGGATGAACATGATTCAGACATCAGTCAGAAGGTAAGGCAATGAGCTGTGAATGAAATGAAATTGTAACTGGATATTGCTAATTTCATCCCAGTGAACAGCAAACAATCAAATGGAGTTGTGGTGTTATGTGACAACAAATATCTGAGATACGGCAAACCTGTGAATTACTGATCACCAAAATATTCTGCTGCTAACAACATGGTTCATGTCCTGCACATTTTTGAGTCAGCTAATTGAGGATAATTGCAAGGTCCCATTTGTGGGCTGGGTCATATACCCAGTTCACCAGCTAAGATGCAGTTATCTTCAGTTAGCTGTGGCAAGTTACACAAATCTTACACAAATACCAGTAGGATTCTGGTATGTTACTTAACTACTGTTTTACATTTACAAATGATTTATCTCTTCCTACTACCCTAGGAATTTTTGGCTTCATTTACTCTGATTGTGTACAGTTTTACTCATACAGTATGTAGATTTTTTGTTGATATAGCAATCTTAGTAGAAATTAGCTGAAGTCCCACGTCTTTTGTAAAAAAAAAAAATTAAAACTATATTCGATGATGTAATTGACTTCTACTGTAATTTAATTAAGACACAAAAAAGAATAGGCAATATTTTTCTTTATGTGCTAAGTAAAGTTAGTTCAGTGAAGCAGGTTACGTTTCTCTAAGGTTGACAAAATTGTGGAAACCTGGTTTGCTTTAAAGCAAAGCAGAACAGTCACACTTCTATAGCACTTAGTGTATTCTGTGAGTGGTTCACAAGTTAATTAGCATTTTGCCCCCAACATGCTAGGTACTCGTTTTACCGACTTTGGAAAGATGGAAGGCTGAGTCAACCTGGAGTCCTGGTCAGGATCAAACTCACAACCTTTTGGTTGCAGGATGGCAGTTTAACCACTGCGTCACACACTTTCATATATTTAGGCAAGGAAAAACTTCTAATACACAGCATATTTTCTTACATGGAAGACCTTTTTTCTTTGTTTTCTCTACTGTGCCATTGCTGTCTTCCCTTTTATTATTATTGTATAAGTAGAAATGTTAATATAGTCACATAATAAACTGCAGTTTGCAAATTAATGCAGGTAATCATATTGAATTTAACCTTGCAACGGTATTGCATTTCTGCTTTTTTCAACTTTGTTTATCTTTTAAACTGTAGTTTGTGGAGAATGAGAAAGAATCTTCAGTTGAAAGTGATTGGTCAGATGTGGAGGATGTGGAACAAATAACTACTTTCTCACAGGAGGATTCCATCCCAAATTGCAGCATTTCAGAAACAACGGAGAATTCAGTGCTGGCACCAGAGTTTGTGATGTACCCTCCACATTTGTATAGTCAGGGGATGAGTGATTATGCAAAGTATTGGATAAATAGTTCCAAGCCAACCGAGTGTCCTCCATTTTCAAGCCCATCTAAAGATACTTCATATGACAATCATCTCTGTGACATTTCAGGTCTCTCAACTGGTACTCCGACAAATACATCAAGAGATAAAGAACTTTTGGAAGAAAGTATGCCTGGTAGAAGGCAGTCACTTGGTTCCCCTTTGCTTTGTGAGAAGAAAAACTGGCGAAGGAGTTTCGAAACTGCATCATATGTTCCTATATTCTCTACATCAAAGAAATCAGACTCTTCCATTAATAACTGTGTAAACCAAGATTTGCCTAGTGTCTTGCCTAAATATTTAGAAGACGGATTTATTGATACTCACTGTCATCTGGACATGTTATATTCAAAGACGACTTTCAGAGGCACCTTTTCAAAGTTTAGAAAAATGTATGACAACACCTTTCCCAAAGAATTTCAAGGCTGTATAGCTGACTTTTGTGACCCACGCACCTTGAACAACTTTTTATGGGAAGATTTATTAAAGGAAGATATGGTTTGGGGGGCATTTGGTTGTCATCCACACTTTGCCCGTTACTATACAGACCTTCATGAGAGAAATATTTTGCAGGCAATGAGGCATCCCAAAGCTATTGCCTTTGGAGAAATGGGACTTGACTACTCCTATAAATGTAGTACTGAAATCCCAACGCAGCGCAAGGTAAGGGACTCTGTTTCTAGTTTGTGGGTCTTGTCATGCTGAAACATGGCCATTCACTATATAATCAGAATAGATGCTGCCAGTTTGAATACCTGTGAAATGTGAGTGAGTGACTTTCTTCTGGGAAAATAATAGTATCCAGTGAACCACAGCAAGAATGTGGAGTTGTTTAGCATCTTAAAATACTGATTTTTTAAAAAGAAAAGAAAAATGTGTAGAGTGTTGGACGTGATATGTGACTGAAATTGTTCAAAGTAGAGTCTAATCCAGCACTTTTATAATTTAATTCATAATGAAGAATTTTTATGCCCAACTGAAGCAGTTGGAAACAACATAGGATATAAACAAATAAAGAGAGCCATAATATCCTTACACAATTCAAGTGCAGGAGAAAAGCAATCCTTTGCTGGAGCATTAAAAAAAACAGAGTACTACAAACAAGAAAAAAGCTACTTCCAATCACTAGGTAATATTTTTAATTGACTTTGATTTAGCTACATTTGGTACATCTAGACTAGAGAGTAAACCAAATTGTAACCCCAATTACCTGATGGAGGGCTATTGAGTCTTTATCCTTTTCTCCGACCAAAAACACCTTGCAGTTTCAAAAGAAGGCCATTTGCAGGTAGGGCATTATGCATAGACCTGATTTGCTGTGTTTGTAGAATGGGAGATGATATCAGGTCCAGCCTGTTGTTTTTCTCAACTTACCTCTGAGAAACAAAGCCTGACACATCTTGTCATAAATGTTTGGGGCTCTCCATTGATAATTTTCCTGTTTTTATCCACTAGAAATTGTGCTTGCCTGAAGAAGTTATCATGAAAGCGAGTGTAATGTTTGATTGTTTAGTAATCCAGTAATATTGTACCTACCTAACTATTAGTTAGTCACTCGTGTGACAATCCAACAGCATAATCTATGGAAGTGATGGTGAACCTTGGCACTCCAGCTATTTTTGAACTTCAATTCCCAGAAGCCCTAACCAACATGAATACTGCTGACTTGGGCTTCTGGTTCGCCATCATGGACTTAGGGTGTGTAACACTGATGATGTTTTCAGCTGTGCTAAGTTTTTCAGAAATCAAAAGTGTCTTAAGTCCCCTAGAAAGCTTTCCAACAGCAACAATTTTTAGAAATTAAAGACTTCTTACCCACTTCCCACAGCCATAGTTTCCCAATGATGAAAGGTATCTCATAGGAACCACGGGATCTTTGAGGGAGAAAGTTGGAAAATTTTAATTTTCAAGGAACCAATGCCCAATAACGTCAGCCTTACATGATATAAATTACACATCTGGATTTCAGCCATTGTCCAGACATGGCTTATGTAACCTCAGTAGGTGAAATGATCTAGTGGGAGAAAGATGAGCCAGCACAACAAAATTGCCATTGCCCAGGGTATGCCCAATTATGGTTCAAAAATACCACAATAAAATAATAGAAACATAATACAAAAAGTGTATATGTGTGTGTGTGTGCATACATATATATATATATACAGTATTTGCTGGCGTATAAGACTACTTTTCCCCCCTGAAAAACATGCCTCCAAGTGGGGGGGTCGTCTTATACGCTGGGTGCACTTCAGTTAGGATAGACATAGCTGCCCATAGTGGCCTCCCGATGCTCGCCTGGTGCCCATAGTGGCCTCCCGATGCCTGCCTGCTGCCCATAGTGGCCTCCCGATGCCCACCCACCTCATTCTACATACCATCCAGTATTGTGCGGTATCCAGCGTGGCTGCGGCGAGCATCAGCAGCGAGACAGGGGTGCCAGCCTTTTTGGCATGACCAGCCTGTTCTGCTCAGCGGGAAGCAGCGACACTCTGCCCCGCCCCTTGTCTACGCATAGCTCGCACATGCGCACTTGCGCACTAGTGCCAGCCACAGGGAGATGTTGAAATCAAATCTGATGTTCTTTTATGTTTTATTTGGTGTGTGGAAGGTGTGCGGAAGAGGGGGTAGTCTTATACGGCCAGTATATAACAAACTCTATATTTTGAGTGGAAATGTTGGGGGGTTGTCTTATACGCCCAGTCGTCTTATACGCCGGCAAATACACTGTATATATATATATACACACACACACTTTGTATTATGTTTCTATTATTTTATTGTTTAATTTGAAAACTTAATTAATTTTTTATGAAAAATACCACCCTGTTTGAGGAGGCTCTGTGTACCCCTGGCTGACCTATTGTGAGTTCATACTAGGTCAGGTGAAAGGAGTTACAGAATGGATTCACCAAAAGGTGGCTTCATTTTGGCAGTTTCACAGCTGGCCTAGACATGGAAGAAGAAGTTGTGAAATGATTTGATAGCTTAAAAAAATTTCCCTGTAGATACAGGTCTGTAAATCAGATGTTTAACATGAAGATGTTTGACTTATGGCGATCCTTTTCTGGTTTTTTCAAGGTGAAGAATGCGTGGAGGTGATTTACCACTCTCTTCTGGGTGGGTCCGGGGACTGTGCAGCTTGCCCATTGCTACACAGACTGGCTTCCTCGGAGGTTTATCCATTATTAACATTTCTAGATTACTTCCACTTTAGTGCATAGTTTCCAGATGCATTGACAGCATATACTGTATAGATTGAAAAGTCATGAAAAGTCAAGTCTCTGTGTTGTTATAAATTGAAGGAGTAACTGGACTTGACACTAGAATATTTCCCCAATACAATACAGTATTTACTTTCTGTTCTCAGGGCAGTTCTAATGACTTTTGAAGATGTACTGCTTTCTTGCTTCAGGTATTTGAAAGGCAACTGAGTCTAGCTGTTTCCTTAAGGAAGCCATTGGTAATTCATTGCAGAGATGCTGATGCTGATCTCTTCGACATTATGAAAAAATGTGTGCCAAAAGACTACAAAATACACAGGTGAATGTATTAAATATTTTAAACACTACCATTCTATTATTTTTCAAAGGAATTGTTGGAGTCATGTTCCCTGTCTTCAAAATTTGGGGTCCAGTTGTCATTTGTTTAGGAATTGTTTTGTTACATCACTTGCTTGCTGTTTCTAGTCTGCAACAAACTTAAAATTATTTACTTTGATCCCAAAATCTTTCTTTAAATGAGCTATGTATAATGTAACTACATGAAACTTCATATTTGCTTGCCTTATATAATTTATTATATTTATTAACTTTTTGCTGAGAAGTTGAAGATTGCATGAATAGTACTCCCTCTCATTGCTACCAATTTTAGCCTCATAAAAATCCTATGGGATAGCTTACTGATAGAAAATAGTTGGGTAAGTTTACCTAAGGCCATAACCCAAACACACTAACTCCAAACTTCACCAAACATGAAGAGTTGAGAGGAGAGACAGCAGAACACTCCAGTACTGGCGTGTCTAAGTGGCTCTGAGGCTGATTTATGCACACACACCCCAGCACTCATTGTCTGGTAGTCTAAGGCTTTTGCATAGTACTATATATTGAACTTTTCCAGTTTGTGAGCTATTGTTTCATTTTCCATATTTGTTGGCATATTATTGTTAGGCTATTGACAGATTCACTCTCTGGTTTGAAATCGTTCTGTTGGTGTCCCATCTACTATGGTGATTTATTTCTTCCTAGTGGTTTCAGAGCAGTTTTCATTTTCTTTTTTAGAACTACAGGTTCTTCATCATACAATTCCTCTTCAAAGGACTCTCATCCTGTTACCTCTTCTGTGTTGATCTTCAGTTCACTCCCACCTTCTCATTTTCTCTTGCTCAGATGTTGTGCTTCCTCATCAGTCATTCATCATTTTAGTCAAGGCTTAAATTTCCCTTTGATTTCCTAGATTTTCTGGAAGAGATCTGTTTTTTCTCCTTTTGTTGTTCTCTATGTCTTTGGATGGGTTATTGTAACAGTTCTCATCTCTATGTGGCAGTCACTGAAAAGGTGCATTCAGAGTTCTGATCCTATATCTGTCATCTCTTACTTTTGCTTCTCACCTGGCTTTCACAATTGTAAGTGTTTCTTCTGTCGTCCATCTTGAGTTTTTATTTTCTTTGACTACGGGAATTGTCTTTTCATATAATACTGTATCTCCAGTTTCTTTCTTCTGATTCATGGTCAGAGTTTCTTGCTGAAAATTATGGATCATAAACTCATCAAGACTGTTGTTTAAATTATATATTGGCACTATGATTGCTTTAGTGTTCTTTTTCAGCTTTACTGTTGGATATTAACAGGTCATGAGCAACATCACACTCCGCTCCTAGTCTTATTTTGGCAAAAATACAGCTCCTACATCTCCTAATTCTAATTAAGCATCAATTCTGATAATGCCTACATTGACAACTGTCTGTTTGGTTGCTTGAGGCACTTATTTGCGGGGGCGTGGTTTGGATGGAGTAGGAGAAGCAGCGGCTTGTCCTTCCTCCGCCATTAAATGAGATTATCAATGTGATTTTTCTACTAAATAAAGACGAAATCGGTGGAAAAGGGACTGCTGTTGACGGCAGGGGAGGACCCCGACCTAAAAGAAAAAAGAAATAAAGCGGCAGATCGGCGAAAGCTGGCGATCGGGTCCTGGAGAGTTTGCGCTCTGGACGACGGGGGGCCTAGAGGCTCAAAAGAGCATCGGGGCTCCCGGTGTCGCCCGTTGAGCCGCCTCCAGTGCCGGAGGGGTACCCCAAGCGGTGCCGTGGAGGAGAAACAAAGGAGCCGCAAGAGAAGATTTACAGCGGAGACCGTGAAGTAAAGTGGGGAGTTTTGCGGGTGTCCGTTTGAAGAGCGCATCCCCGGAGTTTGCCCCGTGTATCTGAATACTGTGAGTTGGATCTTTGGCAGCAGAAATTAATTGAGAGGGGGAGACGGGGGGAATGCGAAGAAGATCAGAAGAAGACGGATTATAGAGTGCTGGTTGGGAGCTTGGAGAAGGCAGGGGTCTTGGAAAAGAGGAGAGAAAGGACAAAGGGAAAAGATCGGAGGGTGGATAGAGCGGTCAGTTGTTTTGCTTGGAGAGTAATTGAAAGTAATTGACTCTGTCTAAAGAACTCATTACTGTGGTGGTGGTTCGTTAACAACATCTTTAATAAAAGACCTTTGATCTGTGACTTTGTGGGGGATCGAGGAGACGGGGGAAAGGAGAGCGCTGGAGAAGAAAAAAGGGTAAAGGGAAAGGATCGGATTGCAAATAGTGCCGATTGTTGTGACGTTTAAAGAGATTTGAAAGGAAAAGATTTGGAAATAACTCTTACCAAAAAAAGGGTTTAATTGAGGTGCTGAGGGGAGTGAGTAGAGAACTGTAGCTGGATATTGGATCTGGGATAGAGGAGCGTGCGAAGCGGAGGCAACAACAATGGCGGAGACAATCGAAACTTAACTTAGAGAGCGGAAACGAAACTTAGAACTGTAGTGAGGAAGAGAAGAACTTCTTTATAAAAACTTTCCCTTTCGTGGATCCTTGACAGCTGATTTTTGACTTTTGACTTTTGACTCTTTATTCTCGCC
Source organism: Furcifer pardalis (assembly GCA_030440675.1). Classification (NCBI taxonomy): domain Eukaryota; kingdom Metazoa; phylum Chordata; class Lepidosauria; order Squamata; family Chamaeleonidae; genus Furcifer; species Furcifer pardalis. Next base: position 130,143,367 of record CP126893.1, on the reverse strand, counting down.
TTATTGGAGAAGAGAAATTGCAGCAGTCTCAGCAGTATTATAACTTGGTTTTCCTCCCCTATTCCACCCACTTCCCCCCCTCCCTGTTTTTTTTGTTTCATACGCAGGAGACAATAAGTGCCTACTTTGATTCTAATTTTACAGGTTATGTTATTGAGTTATTGCATTACTGGTAATTTTGATATTTTGAGATTAAGCTACTGATTTATGTATATATCGATCTAATCATTTAGATTATAATTATTAGAATAACTGAATGTTGATATAATTGGGTTTGAGTTAATCTAACTGGGGAGGTAAATTTATAAATTTATAAATTTGAAAGGCAACATTAAATAGATAGGGTATGCAGGGAGGGGGGGGAGACAGTTAAGCCAAAAGGGAGGAGAGAGAAACAAGATCAAAAAGACAAGGAAAGGCATACACCGTCACCAACGATGGAGACTACATCAGCAGCAACGGATTCTCAAGCAGGTACTGGAGGACGATTAGCGGACTTACCTGAAAGGATGGACAATATGTGTGCTATTTTACAACAATTGGTTAAAAATGGGAATGATAATCAGGTTGCAATGCAAAAATTGAATAAAATGGTGGAAAATAATTGCGAAGAAATGAAAAAAGATAGAGAACTTGCCAGGCTACAACATGAGAGCCTGGCCAGGACTCTGACTGATATGCAGAAAGAGGTTACAGAGAATACAAAAAAAATTAACGTGATTACTGACACAATGCAAAAGGATTTAGAACAGGGAAAGATTTCTATGAATGAGTTGTTGATTCAAGAACATGTGATTGCCTCAAGAGTTTCTGTTCAAGAAAAAAGGATGATGATGGTGGAGGAGGGGCAGAGAAAACAGAACATTGTGATACGTAAAATGGCCGAACGAACGCCAGACAAGCTTAGAGATAGAATAGTGGATTGGCTGAATTCTTTGAAAATGGGAAAAGATTTTGTGGCAGAAGACATCGGAGCTGTATATAGAGTGGGGGGAAGACGAGACAGGAGATCACCAAGGAATGTTTTGGTTAAATTTGCAAATTGGGCGGATAAGTTAAAAGTGATGGCTTACATCAAACAAGCGGGGTCTGGCGTTCTAAAGATTGAGGGGGCTGATGTGGAAATCTACAATGACATAGCGCCGGAGGAAAGAAAATGGAAATACATGATGAAACCTGTGACGAAATTTTTGGCTTCAAAAGATATTAAGTATAATTGGAGATTTCCACAACAGTTGAGATTTTTTTATGAAAAAAGATGGCATATTTTGGATGATAGAACAGATGTCTTGGAGTACTTGACTCAACTTGGGTTCATGAAGGTGGCTAGTCCAGAATGGATTGCTATGAGAACTGACTTGTACGCAGTTGGGGTGATGGGCCCGGTTCTGAATAAAGAGGGGGAGGTGGAGGGTGCAGTGGGAGGAGCGGAAGTGTCAGGAACATCGAGTGCTTAGCTTTTTGAATAAGTAACTTGCAGAAATAAAATTATAATGGTGGAGGGAGGGGGGCCCTTAGAAGAACATAATGCTTTTTTCCCCCGGTCCCCCCCTCCCCTCTTTGAATGATAGAGGCGACATCTTGGAACAAGGTGTGGGGAGGGTAACAGAAAATGGAAGAGTAGGTAAGTTTTTTTTCTTTTTCTTTTTTGTAGTTGTAGTATTATGTAATTTTTTTCAAGTATTTTACTTTTTTGAGCTTTTTAGCAGTAAGGACTCACAATCTTTTTTTTTTTGGTTTCACATTATTTTCATTTATTTGTTTTTTTTCTGGGTTTTTATTAGGGGATGGAGATAGCACGTCCGGGGAGAAATGTAAAGGAGGGGAGACCTTAGCAAATATAGATGGTTAAGAATCTAAGACTGTTAACTTGGAATGTGAAAGGAACAGGGAATGCCGTGAAGAGGAGGAGATTGCAGATAGCGCTCAATAAAGCTAGACCTGATGTCATCTTTCTACAGGAGACCCACCAAAAGTCAGCCGATACTAATAAATTAGTAGTGAGAGGAATTGATATTTATGAAATGGCTTATGGGACATCAAAAGCAAGAGGGGTTGCAACCCTTATTTCGGAAAAATTGGGTTTTAGTGTGATAAAGTCTATAGCTGATCCAGAGGGGAGATATCTGATAATTAAGGGAAAGATTGAAGAGGAAGAGATAATCTTGGCTAATATATATGCTCCAAATACCAATCAGGAAGAATTTTTAGAAAAATTAAGAATAATCTTAAACAAGGAAGGAACGAGGAATATGATCATTGGGGGGGATTTTAACTTATTAAGTTCTGAGATTGATACTACAAGTACTAAAAAGAGAAGTAAAAAATACATTCTGAGCAATTGGGTAAAATCAATGAATGTGAAAGATGTATGGAGTGAACTTAAAGGACAGGAAAGGGATTATACTTACTACTCTCAGGTCTATGATATGTATTCAAGGATTGATTATATATTTGTTACACAAGGGTTAATGAAAACAATAGAGGATATTAAAATAGGTACATTTAGAGAATCAGATCATGCTAAAATAAGTATGGACATAAAATTGGATGAAAGCGACAGGAAAAAATATATTTGGAGATATGATTCAAAATTATATAAAGAGGAGAATACGAAAAAACAATGGAAAAATGGGATGAATATTGGATATGGAATGATAATAAAGAGGTCAGCTCTGGAGTGGTATGGGACACAATGAAAGCGATTTTTAGAGGAGAATCCATAAAATTAAGTAGTTGGAAAAAGAAATGGAACATTAATAGAACCCAGGAATTGGAAATACAATTGAAACAACTTCATCGGAAATATATAAGGGATAAAGATAAGAAGGTATTACAACAGATACAGAAAATAAAGAAAGAACTAGAAGCCCAGGATATGGAAAAGGTAAAAAAAGATTTGATATTTTTAAAAAGAGAATATTTTGAGTATAGTAATAAAAATTCCAAGTTATTGGCAAAAGCAGCGAGGGATAAAAAGAATAAAGGCCAGGTAGGAGTTCTGATAGATGGGAAGGGAAAGAGGTGTAATAAAAGGAAAGAGAAAGCAGAAATAATAGAGGGTTTTTACAAAGATTTATATTCAAAGAAGCAGGTAAATTTGAGCAAATTGGAGGAATACTTTCAAAAGTACAATACAGTAAAACCTCATATAACGCTAAAACCTGGTTCCACAAGTCTTCGTGTTATATGATTTTTCGTGTTATCTGATCCTCTATGGGATCCATAGAGATACATTGTAACCACACAGGCTTTCGCGGTTGTTATCTGAAGCATCCCATAGGATCTTAATGTTATCTGATGCAATTCTTCCCCCCAGATTCCTTGATGTTATGCGATTTTCGTGTTATTCGATACTAATGTTATATGAGGTATTACTGTATAACACTATTAACAGAAGAACATAGAAATAGGATGGAGGAACAAATATCGGTAAAAGAAATTGAGGATGTAATTAGGAAATTAAAATTGGATAAAGCACCAGGAGAAGATGGGCTTCCTGCGGAATTCTATAAGGATTTTAAGCCTTGGATTGTTCCGAGACTACATAAGTTATTTAATGGGATATTAGAGGGAGAAGCAACACCGAAATCTTGGAATAGATCCATCATTGCATTAATCCCTAAACCGGGAAAGGACTTACAGAAAATAGAATCATATAGACCGATATCCTTAATTAACCAAGATGCTAAAAAAATTTCTACAATAATGGTGACTAGGCTAAATAGTTTCATAGCCAAATATATAAGAGATGATCAAGCAGGGTTTGTAAAAGGTAGGTATTTGTCAGACCTTACAAGGAGGGTAGTGGACTTATTGGATATAGCTGAAAAGCAAAAGGATAAAGCAGGTTTTTTAGCCCTGGATATATTTAAAGCATTTGACTCTCTGCAATGGGATACAATACATGAGGTTATTAGATTACAGTAATACCCCGTATAACGCGAGTACTGAATAGCGTGAAAACCGCATAACGTTACAAGATTTTCGGAAAAATCTTGTATCGAATAACGTGATTTTTAACGTTATCCGATACAGTGGTTCTTAGCAGCAGGGTGGCTGGAAAGCTGAACGGGGTTCTCCGTTCAGCTTCCCAGCCACCCTGCAGCTACGGAGGCAGGGGTGGGGAGGCTGGAAAGCTGAAGGGGGGCTCCCCCATCGGCTTACCCAGCCACCCCACAGCTGCGGAGGCATGGGCGGGTGGCTAGGGAAGCCGACAGGGAGTCCCCGTCAGCTTCCCCAGCCACCCTGCAGCTGTAGATCGGGTCCTCTGATCTCTCTGGAGGTGTTTCTGGGCTTCCCCGACGTCCTGAGCCGGTGCAGCAAGCCAGAATGTCAGAGTTCGAATCCCGACATTCTGGGTTGCTGCACTGGCTCAGGACGTCGGGGAAGCCCAGAAACACCTTGGATCGGGTCCCCACACCTCCCTGGACCCGGCAGGGGGGTCAGAAACCCCAAAATTGGTAAAAAAAAAAGTCCGTTTTTTTTACCAATTTTGGGGTCTCTGACCCCCCCCCCCGCCGGGTCCAGGGAGGTGTGGGGACCCGATCCAAGGTGTTTCTGGGCTTCCCCGACGTCCTGAGCCAGTGCAGCAACCCAGAATGTCGGGATTCGAATCCCGACATTCTGGCTTCCTGCAGCATAAAAGAGGGTGGGGGAAGTTCAAAATTAGCGCACATCAGTTCTAGGGAGGTCGGGAGACCCGATGCGCGCTAATTTTGAACTTCCCCCACCCTCTTTTATGCTGCAGCAGCAAGCCAGAATGTCGGGATTCGAATCCTGACATTCTGGGTTGCTGCACTGGCTCAGGACGTTGGGGAAGCCCAGAAACACCTTGGATCAGGTCCCCACACCTCCCTGGACCCGGCGGGGGGGGGGGTCAGAGCCCCCAAAATTGGTAAAAAAAACGTCCATTTTTTCTACCAATTTTGGGGTTTCTGACCCCCCCGCTGGGTCCAGGGAGGTGTGGGGACCCGATCCAAGGTGTTTCTGGGCTTCCCCGACGTCCTGAGCTAGTGCAGGAAGCCAGAACATCGGGATTCGAACTCTGACATTCTGGCTTGCTGCACTGGCTCAGGACGTCGGGGAAGCCCAGAAACACCTTGGATCAGGTCTGCCCACCTCCCTGGACCCGGCGGGGGGGGTCAGAAACCCCAAAATTGGTAAAAAAAACGGACGGTTTTTTTACCAATTTTGGGGTCTCTGACCCCCCCGCCGGGTCCAGGGAGGTGGGGAAACCCCTCCAAGCTGTTTCCAAAGTTCTCCCACCTCCCTGGAGGCAGCAGCAAGCCAAAATGTCAGGATTCAAATCCCGATGTTCTCGCTTCCTGCAGCCTCCAGGGAAACAGGGCTTTTTTAAACATTGTGTGTTCAATGTATCGCACAACGTTAAAAACCGAATAACGACGGGACTTGTGGAACCAAGTCATAACGTTATTCGGGGTACTAGTGTATATGGATTTGGTGACAAATTTCAAAGGGTTATTAAGAACTTATATAAACAGGGGACAGCGACAGTGAAATTTAATGATAGTTACACAGGGGAAATAAAATTGGAAGCTGGAACTCGGCAGGGATGTCCTTTGTCACCCTCATTATTTGTATTGGCTATGGAACTATTGGCGAATATAATTCGGCAAGATAAAGATATATTTGGAATTGAAGGGAATAAAATAAGTTTATATGCCGACGACACATTAATTACGATAAAACAACCAATACAAACAATTCCAAAGATCAATAAACATTTGAAAACTTTTGAGGAAATAACAGGATTAAGGGTGAACTGGGATAAATCCGAGCTGATTTTAGTTAACGGGACTAAGAAGGATGAAGAAGAAATAAGGCAAAAATTTAATATTCAAATTCCGAATAAATTAAGATATTTAGGGGTAATACTTGCTAGAAAAACTGGAGAACTTAAAGAATTGAATTATGGTAAGCAAATGAAAGAGATAGATAAAAAAATATTACAATATAACAAGTTGAATCTATCGTGGTTTGGCAGGGTTGCAATGTGTAAAATGATGTTGTTACCTAAATTAAACTTCATATTTGATGCCCTGCCAATAAAACATACAGATAGAGAATTGAAAAAGTATCAAAATACTATAAATAGTTTCTGTAATGGGAAACGAAGAGCTAGAGTACCTAAAATGCTGTGGTATGTATCGCAAAAAGAAGGGGGACTGGGTATTCCGAATGTTAGCAAGTATTATAGAGCTTTTCAATTACGAAATGTCATTAAACTATTAATTTTAAAAAAACCAATATGGGGAAAATTGGAGTCAAAAGAGTTTTCTAGGAAAGGGAAGGCGTTTTTTCTTTGTGGAGATAAGGATAAAAAAATGAGAATACAGGGTAAGATGATAAGAGCAACAATAGAGGAATGGACTAAAGCAAGAAAGGATCTTATTCCAGGGATCTCATTGGTAACAGAATTAGAAGATTTTAATAATTTACCAATGAAAATAGATGGTAGGATTAAGGATATCTTATTAGAAAATGGGGTCTCTTTGTTGAAAGATTGGATCAAAATTTGTAGGGACTTGGAGAGGAGAAAGGAGCTATATCGGCAATTGGAGTTGGATTGGTTCAAAGTCCTCCAGATGAATAATTGGAATAAGGAATTTCTTTTGGTAATGGGATCAGACAGGGAGCTTACAGAATTTGAAACATTGTTGGCCAAACTAAGAAAAGGAGACATAGGGTTAAAAGGGATAGTTAGTCAAATATACAAGATTTTGAATAAAGGGGGAAAGACTCAACAAGTATTGAAAGAAAGCTGGGAACAGGAATTGAACATAACAATCACTGAGAACACATGGGGAAAAATGTGGAGAAGACGCATTATGAGATCTATGTCGATAAGAGTGAAGGAACATAATTATAAACTAATATGGAGATGGTATAGAACCCCGGTAAGACTGCATCAAATGTACAAAAATGTGAGTGAGAAATGTTGGAGATGTAAAAAAGGTAGAGGTACATATGAACATATGTGGTGGTCTTGTGATGTCTTGAAAGACTTTTGGGGAAAAAATGAGAATGACATTAAGGATATATTGGATTTGCAGTTTGAACTGGGGCCAAATACAGTCTTGTTAACTGAGGTGGATAAATACAAAATGAGTAATGAAAACAAGGAACTGATGGCAATAATGTTATCGGCGGCCAGACAATGTATAGCGAGAAATTGGAAAAACAACGAAAAGTTAAAAAGAAGGGATTGGTATAAGGAATTGTGGGATTTGGCACTTAATGAAAAGCTCACATGGGAGATAAATTCTAAAAAGGGCAAAGTATCTGGCAATAATTTTTGGAGGATTTGGAAACCTTTTATTGATCACGCAATGGTTAAGAATAAAGGCATACCCCCTGTATCTGAGCAAAATGACTTTTGGAAAACATAAGGAAACATAAATCCCCGGACAATGTATATAACACAAGGGTGGTTTTAAAGTTAAAAAGGATAGTAGAGTTAGTGAACAATATATATTGGTTAAGAGGAGATATGTGGAGATATAACTTATAACTTGTAGTTTCAAATTTTGGTTTATAACGAGATAATAATATTCGATTGATGATATTAATGTAGAATTATTGTTTATGTGAGTGAATATCTATTTTTTCTTTTCTTTTATTTTTCTTTATATATATTTTAAAGCTATGTAATGTTTTTGTCTTATGTATCTTTTTTTGGTTTGTAATGTCTCATATACCTAATAAAATAAATTTTAAAAAAAAGAAGCACTTATTTGCAATAAACAGATTGTTGGATTTACAGAATTCTGTGAGTTGTTTTCCTGCTATATTTCTCTCCCCTACATCAAATTTTCCAACAACATTTGTTTCTGCTTTTTTCTTTTGCATTCTAGTCACTGATGATTATAAGCATGTCTGTTCTAGAGTATGAGACATTTTTTCCTAGATGCCTGTGTAAAAGTTTCAACTTCTCTTCTGCAGCATTGGTATTTGGAGGATAGACTTGAATGACAGTTATGTTGATACATTTTCCCCAGATTCTAATTTATTATTTTTGACAGGTTTTACATTATACCCCCTAATTGCTTGTGCTACATCTTGTCTCAGTATTAGAGTCACTCCATTTTTTTTGAGTTGTCTATCCCATTATTGAGGCCAGATGGTCATCAAGAGATAAAGTTGTGTGTCATTTGCATATTGATGACACTGAACTCCAAATCTCTGATGACTCCTTCCAGTGGCTTCACAGATGTTGACTAACATGGGGGAGATGATTGCCCCCAGGGCACCCTATGGGGCCAAAGCAACCTCCCCAAGTTGGATTATTTGAAGAAGTGGAACCACTGCCAAACACTGTCTCCAGTCCCTAACCCTGACAGCCTCTCTATAAGGATACTGTGGCCCACCATACAAAAGCTTCCAAGAGGACAAAGAAGGAACCCTGACTGCTTCCTGGAGAAGATCATCGTGCATGTGACTAGTACAGTTTTGGTGCTGTGGTGAGGTTTGGACCTCCACTGGAATGGATCTATGTTCTCTGTGAATATGGAGAAGTTCATTCAGTGCAGCATTGATGTGCATGCAATTTATGTCCCACCACATGTACAAAAGAGGATCTAGGAAACAGCCAAGGTAACACTATTTAAAAAGCCCACTTCTTGTAAAAAATAGTCTATTTTAATTGTTTTTATTTTTATCTGTATTTCATTTATGTCCATAATTTTAAATTGTGCAGTGCTGTGATATGAGTAAAGATAAAGACAAAAACCAATCTATCTTCTTCCTCAGCAGAGGATTTTAATAGCACTTATTCTTTGTGAGCAGATTTGTATATATTTAGAGATTTCTAAACATTCCTGATTAATGTTCCTGATCATTTTAAAGCACAAGTAAAATTAAGGCAAAACTTGAGTGGAAGAGCTTGTTTATAATCATGTGTGTATACACTTAGAACGTATGGTGCCTTTTTCTTCATCTAATTTTGCTTGCTGATTGTTTTATGCTGCAGAATTACCTTTGTTTTCTTTGTTTTTAGGCATTGCTTTACTGGCAGATACAGTGTCATAGAACCACTGTTGGACTACTTTCCAAATCTTACTGTTGGATTCACAGCATTACTGACATACCCATCAGCTAATGAGGCTAGAGAGTCAGTTCAAAAAATTCCTTTAAACAGAATTGTAGTAGAAACAGATGCGCCTTATTTCCTTCCTCGCCAGGTGAGGTATTTGGTGCTTTAAGAAATCCATTATTTCTAATGCTGTCTGAATATAATACACTTCATTAGTTGGTTAGCAGTCAAGGCAATGTTAACATGTATGAAAGTTTAAGTATTGCTATATCCTTTCAGAAGTAAAGGAGGTCATAATTGGAAAAATGATTCTGTTGAAATTGGAGAAATGGTATAAAGAAATGTGAAAAATTGCATTAAATGATAAACTTACATGGGAGTTAAATAAAAAGAAAGGTATAATTAAAGAGAATAAGTTTGGGAAATATGGAGACTGCTTGTGGAACATACTTTGGTGAAAGCTAAAGGAGATAAACCAGTACTAGATGACATGAGTTTTTGGAAATGGTAATATAGAACTGTGACAAAACTGCAATCGCCAGGGCTTTGTCTATATCATGGGGGGATATTAATTTTTTTTTACTTTAGTCTGTTTAGTGTATGGGTAATAAGAGAATTACAGTAATACCTCGGATCACGTTTACCTTGGATAACGCTAAAATCGCATAACGTTAAGTAATCTGGGGAGGAGAATTGAATCAAATAACGTTAAGGTCCTATGGGATGGATCGGAAAACAACCGCTAAAGCCTGTGTGGTTACAATGTATCTCTATGGAGCTTTAACGTTATCCGATCCATCCCATAGGATTTTAACATGCATCGGATAACACCAAGACTAGTGGAACCTAGTCTTAGCGTTATCCGAGGTATTACTGTATATGAATATAAATAGATTTAAATCTGTATTAGAACAAGAGAAATATAGCAATATGAAGAAAGTTATACCCATTTATTTTTTTCTTGTGTGTTTACTTTATTACATTTTTCTATGTATTTTTGTTTCATTTACATAGTGTATTGTGATGTGATGTTATATGCTTATTTGGGTTTTTTAGTGTTAGTAAAATTTAATAAAAACTAATTTTAAAAAAAGAAGTAAAGGTAATAACTCTGCCCATTGTTGGAACATGAGCTGCTTTTGTGCCAGAAAAATTGATAAGCAGTGTGTATAAGACTTACTATAAAGGGTTTCTTTTTTTTCTCACACAGATTCCAAAGTACAGTTCTTTAATTAAAAAGAAGGAAATAATAGTCATTAAGTAGAGAGTGAAGAGGTTGTTTACTGGGCTTGGGTAGGGTTACTGTGATGTGTACGTATAGACTGTGCAAGAATAGGAGATCAGAATGTTTCAGAGTCCTTTTGGTTGGCAGATTAACAGGAGATGGGAATTGCTGATTGCATCCCAGTTGCAGTGGTCTACTGATAGTGGGAATGTCTTGGCAGTGGGAAAGTGTGGCTACAACCATCCCTTGGCCCACCCCAAGAAGGAATGTGGTGGAGGGTCAAATGAGAAAGACTAATCTCTCCTTGTCGAATCTCCACTCTGCTTCTCAAAGACTAGACAGAACGTATATTCTGAATATGCTGTTGATACTGCATTTACTTATCAACAATCTGCAAGAAAAAGATAAGGAAAATATTGCTGTTCTTGATCTTCTCAATGTCAAAAGTTAGAAATAAATCAAACTGATCTGGAATGTATCAGTTGTTAGATGTTGTCTGTTTTATTAAATATTGCTTCCAAAGTTGCCAAGGTAAGATACAATGCCAGATGGGTCTGGTGTGAGTAATATAACTGATTTATTAGCAGCAATATAAATTTTCTTTGTTTACAATATCTGTATCTTGCCTTTCTCCTCAAGAGGACCGAAGGCATCTTATAATAGGGGGGGGGGGGATATTTAAATCTTAAAACATAAAAGCAGCACCATTTTAAAGAACTCCCTCTTAGACCACCAGTTATTCAGGAAAAGGCCTGTCTGAAAATATGTCTCAAAATTACCCACAAGGCATCTAGCATAAGTTATGATCAGATAGTTCTAGCCTAAAGAATAATAGTAACACTCTTACTAACATAGTGTTTTTCCTCCTTCCCTAGGTATCCAAAAATATGTGCCAGCATTCACACCCAGGAGTGGCCCTGCACACAGTGAAAGAGATTGCCGGCATCAAGGACGTGCCTTTATCTATTATGTTAGCCATTTTACGACAAAACACAAACAAAATATATAACTTGTAGGAAAATACAAGAGAGTGTGGAGAAATGCTGAGAAAATACTTGCATAAAGTGAGTCTGGTCTTTTGAAGTGACTGAACTAATTATAGGTTTGAAGCTTACATATTAGTGATGACCAGCTTGAGCATTGTGACTTCTGGGAGCAATGAAAATAACATGCTTAACTGGAACAAAGTTACTTAAACATTCTTATCTTTTCTTGACCTTTTTCAGTAATTTGTTGCCTGCTGTTTAAGGTGCCTTAGTGATGATCTTATTTGTAAGAGTGGCTAAATTTTTAAATTACTAATCATTGGATGCAAACAGTGGTTAACTTTTTATTTTTGTTTAAATTAGGTTTTAGTCTCTTCAGTAAGTTCATTTTTAATGGGGGGAAATGATTCAATGTTTCTATAATATCATTTGGACTTTTAAGACTTATTTGTAAATAAATGTATTTTTATATAAATACACGTCGATTATATAATTGGTGCTCTATCAGTGAGGCATGAATTTGAAATAATTTCTGACATTAAAAAGAAGTGTTTTACTGTGCTCCATCTTTCTTCTGCCTTTAGTTTAGCAGTGTAATTTTGTGCAATTTTTGTCTTCCATATATTTCTCATGTTATTAAAGATGTTTTTCCCCAGTGTACTTGAAAATATTTTTTTTATAAAAGTGTGCCAATTGGTATTTTTGGACTGTAAGTCCAAAAATCTCTGGATAGTAGGATGAGTGACCATATTGCCTGGGAAATGGTGTCCAGAAATGTAAATATGAATACTCCTAGGAGAAATAACAACAAACCTCTTACACTCCAAGTCATAGCCAGCTACCATTTTTGTAATCTTAAAACTTTATCAAAGTATTCTGGAATTCAAGCGAAGAACCATTGCCTTTACTGTAAAATTAACACTTCTAAAGCAGGGAATAAAACTGCTTTTCTTTATAATGTCCATGATCCAGCTGGCAGCTCCTAATAACATGTTATCCCATAAAGGGGTAAAAATGTATAGAAATGTTCAATCTATGTTGGAAAAGCCTAGTGTTATTAGCCCTGGATTATTAACCCATGATCCAATTCTATGCTTATTTTCCCAGTAATAAGTCCACTTTCCATGGAATACAGCTTGCAAGGCTCCTCCGTCATCTGTCATCCTCCATAGTCTGCCCAGTTCCACAGTCACTGTGTCAACTATGCTGTCTAACCACTTCATCCTCTCTATCCCCCCTCTTCTTTTGCCTTCTAGCTTTCGTAGCATCAGGGCCTTCTCCAGTGAGTCCTCTCTTCTCATTTGGTAGCCAAAATACTTGAGCTTCAGCTTCAGTATTTCTCCCTCTAAGGAGCAGCCAAGGTTGATTTCCTCCAGGATGGACTGATTTGATTTCCTTGCAGTCTAGGAGACTCAAAATTCTTCTCCTGCACCATAGTTTGAAGGTGTCTATGGTTCCCTAACAGGACTGCACATTACAATTCCTAATGAGGTCATGGCTGAAGTGAGATTTGATCTAGATTCATTAGTAGCAATGCCTTTTATGATACATTAGATCTTAAATTCAGATTAGCATATGGTATGATTGGCTGTGTTTTTCCACATGAAAGGTATTCAAGTAGGAAGATCTCAGATTTCTACATTAGAATAAACTACCTTACTTTGATAACTGGCTAGCAAGCCAAGAAAATAACACTTTTAAAATGATATTAACAGGATTTGAACAGTAAACTGCTGAAAAGAACATAATTTTTTCCCAAATAGTTTAGAAAATGTTTTTAATTGGATATTCTGTTTTCTTCTAAAACAAAACAAAAAAGTACACAAAATTGCTTAACATTTATTAGAGCTGCAGTATTTTGGACATCCAATATGTAAATTCTGTCAAACATACATAAAAAGACAAACTATTAAGACAAAGGTAACTTGCATTTCCGGCTCTTCCTCCTGGTGTAGATGACAGCCTCTAACAATCCTTTAACTCACAGCTTCTTGCTGAAAAAGAACCTCTAAACCAGACTTTAAACGATGAAAGTTTTAGGAAGGTTTTTAAAAAACCCTATTCTGAGAAGTATTGAGCTGTAGAAACGTAACCTCTCCTTTTACAGTCAGAAACTAATAGAAGGCTTATCAAAATTCTCCAGTAAAATAATTAAGAAAACAAACTCATGTTCAAAAAATAAAATTCAAGAAAGAGCAATATATTGATCAATACCTAGTCATACAGTTTGTCTTGAACGTTACAAAGCATCAACTAAGGCAAGATGCTATGGTATGTATTTTGACAAAAAGTAGTTACAGAATTTTCTTGAGATGTTATTTTTGCTTGTTCCACATTCAGTAAATCTGGCTTATAGTAAAGGTTGTTTTAAAAAATCCCAAAGAGATATTCATTTGTTTGGACAGAAAATTCTTGATGATTATTCATGCATTTGTCACTGTTCATTTTGCTGCCCTTCTGTAATAGCAGATACTGCTCCCTGGCCCTTGTTAACGTCACTGATGCATGCCCATTGTCCGTCAACAGATTCCTTCCATAAAGTTACCTTTAAAAGAGGCAGAATTAGTGTGTTTAATTCTCTCCATATGGATAGCAAATTGAATTCACCCCCATAACAGTTTTAAGTGCCACCACTACCACCTTTTCTATCTCTGGAATGGCTACTCATGAGTAATTTTTGATTTTAAAGATTTTTTTCATACCATTTCCACCCTAGTTCTGTATATATCGGCAAACCTATTGACTTTACAAGGAGAATTAGCAGTAAGAGGCTCAGTAACATGTATATTTGCAGTTGTCATCTGTGACCATACCCAATGGTACGCCATGATCTGTGCTGCAAAATATGAGTTCCTATATACAGCACTAACTGAGAAAACTAGGGTTAGGCATTTTTCTTTGGGAAGAGGGAGAGGGGGAATTAGGTAGTAGCCAATTATTATATGTAAACTAATGGGATGAATTGGGAGGGGGGGGACCATCTGGGACTGATTCCCAGTTTAGATGACCAAATGGCTATAAAATAGTTTTCTCTCCGTTAACATTAGATCTCAGAAGGACAATGGCTCAGTTCAGATACAATTGTTTCAATTTAAAGACTAGATTTTATTAAAGTCATGAACAGCTGTTGTGCCTCAGTGTCCCTGCCTGCTATCCATGAATTGTGAAATCAGTATCCTTTTACTGCTCTAACAATAATGGCCATATTGGCTGGGGGGTTCTGGGAGTTGTAGCTTGATTACAAACCAAGATTACATTCTGAACTTTTGTTCAGGTGAAAATTTTTGAAGCCACACATAAACTGACACTAGCATATGGTCACCCAGGCAGCAGGATAATACTCACTTTGTTATCTCCTCCAGAAACTGCAAGGATATTTGCAGTAATGGACCAGCTAACGTGCCAGACAACATCATTAAATTTGTGTAGCAGTTTTGGTGACCAGGAGTTTCCTGAGGCATCATCACACATCCAGATAAACACTCTACCATCCTAGGGGAAAACAAACAAAACCATAGGAATAAAATTATTCCTTAAGATTGTTCTTTTACAGACAAAGCCAGGGCCCTTTGCCTGCAAGACCAGAACAGTGGAGTTAATGATAAGACCTTCAGGATGTCATTAATTCATAGGGTCACTGTAAGCCAGAAGTCATTTGATGGCACAAAATAAACACAGGTTAACAAATCCCTGCTTATATAAAGTTTACCTCACTTTACTTTTTGCTTAATTTTAGCATGTTAGTATTGATCAAATAGCAACTGAAAAATCTTAAAGACGAAAGGCTGAATTACACTGTTTCTTCCCCATATGCTAGCTTTCCACATGAAGTAGGATTTTTACCTAGTACTGTATATCTGAATACATAGTATTCTACCTGCAGTCAATACACATTTATGTGCTTTAATAAGCTCTTAGGTACAAACCGGGTCCCAAACTTAACCCAGGAAAAAAAACTGATCAACATTTATAGACAGATATGAAAGCAGTTTTCCTCCAGAACAGGGATGTCCAACCTACAGCCTGTGGCACCAATTAATCCAGCCCATAATGAGGATCCCACTGCCACCACTAGAACCCGTGGAAGCGCCAGAAATGACCTGAAAACAGGCAGAAATGTGCCACCCTTGTGCCTGCTGCCACCATGAGAAGCGGCAAAAACATGCCACCTTCGTTCCTGCTGCTGCCACCAGAAGTACCAGAAGCGGCAAGAGGAACCATGTCTCTGGCCTGCGCATCTGACTGGCCCACAGCACAAGAAGGTTGGCCACTCCTGCTCCAGAAGATTTACTCTGATGTCTTAGTGTGGCATGAAAGTGACACAAAGTTTTGGCTAGCTGAGCCCAAGCTCTGGAAGTTTCTACTTAGCAGGTGAGCGTTCAATACAACTCATATAGTGCGCTACATGACTGATATCCAAGGACCATTTTAGCTAAATATGGAAACAATACCTTCAGGTAACACATTAGCTGCAGCTGCTATGAACACAGTAACAGGGTGGAATAGTTGGAGTCTGCACTGATAGAGGTTCTATTCACACCACCAAAGTCAGATCTACAGCATTACAATAAAAAAAAATCAAATTTGCTTCAAGTGAAAGTGTCCAGCATACTCCCGATTACACTGAACACATCTGATTGATTCAAAAGAAAACTATCAAACAGGGTCCTATGAAATTACTAGGTAAGAAATGTCACATTGACCCACACTATTTGCGGCTAATGTCTATTAACCAACCACTCTGTATTTTACATAAATATTTGCCATGCAGTCTCACTTTTATGTCCGAGGAAATGGATTTGGTCCACAAAAGCTCACATTAAAATGTAACAGTCTTTAAGGTGCCTCAATGTTTTTGTCTTCTTTTAATCTTTGCTTTTGTTTTGTTTGACATTAAATCTTTTTTTGGCCAAACCTGTTTTGCCAACAATTTGAAGTTCACACCAAGACAACTATCCTATCCAGCAAAGTGTTTTGCGGGGACATTTGCACAATTAGTCGTACAAGCAAGTGGACATTCAGGCACAAAATACAGACTGCATGGGCATAATGCTATGCAAACATCTGCAGACGTAGCTATGCCAAGTTCAACAGGATCCAGCCTTTATGTATTTTTTTTACTCCCTTCAGTGACTTCATTTTTACCTGTGAGCAGCTGGCAATAGTACTTGTTGGCAAACCTATGGAGGGAGCCCAGGCGACATCTCTGACCCAGTCACTGTGAGCTTCTAATTTCTGTTCTTCTTTCCACTGACCATCTTCTTCTCTAGCAGGATTGAAGGAAAGAAAGATGTGCATTGAAAGACTCCAAGCCCTCTTCTCACCATCATTTCCTTTGTTGCAAAAAAGAAAATGGCGGTCTGTACAAAATGAGGCACACCAAAGCTCAGAGCACGTTTCAACTCCATGTTTAGACTATCGCCACAAAGAAACATTCTGATTTTTCTTCTGGCTAAATTACTTTGCCAGCATGAGCTTTCGACGTTTTTCCATGTCGTACTGGAAACTGTGTGGGAAAGTTGAAGTGCTTTTCAAGAGCAGAAAAGATCCAGAGGAACTGTTGTTTAAAAAAATGAGGAGAAAAATGCTATGGCAAATGCAGCATCCCAACAAAGGTAGATAGATTGCCTCTACAACAGTATGAGGGAGGAAGCGTGAGAAACCACTATTGGAGTGGAAAAAATGAGGTTTTTTAATGATCTGGCATATTGGAGGGGTTGGTAGCAATGCTGAAAAGAGGATAAAAAAGTAACAGCTTTCACCTGGTTTACAGAAAACTGTAAGATAAACTTCTCCTGGCAGAACACAATGTACTGTAGTGGTTACAGTGTTAGACTGAAGAGAGTACAAGGTAGTGGTTAGAAAGTCAGACTAAATCTTAAACGATCCAGATTCACCTCCCCCTTGGGAGCCCTGAAACTCAGGAAAGAAGAAGGGCCAGGTCACTCTTAGCTGGGCTGAGCATGCACAATCATTGTGAGGAGAGGGGCCCCCCTGCCCCCAGTAAGCCCGTTAGCTCACTGGAGGAAACATGGGGTGTAAATCTAAACAACAAAGCAACTTACTTCCAAATCTTGATCAGGTTATCGCAGCCGCCTGATGCAAAACGTTTAATGTAGTTTGGTTTTTGGCTTGATGGTTGCTCTATAAGGCTTCCTGGTATAACCGCAGGGGCCCAACTCACGGCATTACAACCGATCTATGAAAAAATGAACAAAGTTCTGCAATCTATTTTTACTCAATAGATAAAAACAAGCACCAACATTTCATTCCTGAATGCCTACTAACAATACAGTAATACTTCCTACAGTAGCTTTCCAAGGGTCACTCTCTTATGATGTTCAGAAGTGATATTTTATGAATTACAAAATGAATATATACTCACAGTATGTGCATTGCTGATTTTCTTCACTTCCCACTGTCCATCACCAGTGTAGCTCAACAGAGAGATGGCTCCATCAGAGCTGCCACATGCCAAAATCAACCCAAAGTCTTGCGGGGCCCAACATACAGAATTCACTGTCAGAACACACAGAAATTTGACTGGATTACTGTACAGATCAGTTAAAACCACAAGATAAAAGTACATAAATGCCCACTGACCTTAAAGACATGTCAGATGCAAAAGGAGACACCAAAGGAGCCTTTTCTCTTCAAGAGTGAGAAGTGGATCACAAACTAAGCTGATAGGTTTTTTTAAACTACAAGTATTCAAAATGTAAAATAGTGTCAGTGCAGATTGTGCTTGTTACTAAGATGCTGCTGGATCCAGAGCTACTTTACTGTAGGTGGGCAATTAACACAACATCCCAATACCACATCTACAAATACCTGCAAAGACAAATATGAGCTGAATATCAGGAAAATCTTCCTAACTAGTAGAGCAAGGCTGGATGATTTGGCGTATTGGGCCGTAGTTTGGCCACCCCTTTATTAGAGCAACACAACAACGGAACCATTGATCTTGGGAGGTGGGACAGCTCCAATGCAGGAGCCATTCAACATAAAATTGGACAACCATCTGTCAGATCTGCTTTGATGCGGATTCCTGCACTGAAGAGGGAGCTCAAGGAGCTGGACTCAGTGTCACTGACCCTTTTCAACTCAATTATTCTATGGTTCTATGAAACACTGGTGATGACAGTACATCTGCAAAGAGCCCTGGTGGCACAGTGGCTCTTCTTCCATGTATAGGCCAGACGTGAACTGCCAAAATGAAGGCACCTTTTGGTGAGTTCATTCGGTAGTTCCTTTTGCCTGACCCAGTGTGGAAAAGATTAGCCAGCAACACAAGGTTGCCGTTACCAGAGTACACCCAATTGTGGTTCAAAAAATACCACAATCTTTGCGGAGGCTGTTTCTGTGCAATGGTTAAACCTCTGTACTGTAGCCAAAACAATGAGAGTTTGATCCTGACCTGGATCATAGTTGACTCAGCCTTCCATCCTTCCGAGGTCAGTAAAATGAGTACCCAGCATGTTCAGGGCAAAATGCTAATTAATTTGTGAACCCCCCAGAGAGTGCACTAAGTGCTATGGGGTGGTATAGAAGTGTAATTTGCTATAGCAGGCAAAATCTACAGATGGTAGCCTAAGTCAGTACATTGGCAATTCAGTACTTTGGGGAATTGACTTAGGCTTCGGGGAATTGAAGTCCAAAAACAAAAGGTTGGGAAACATTGCTTGATATCAGAAAACTACAATGGAAATTATATGGAAGTACTATCCTACGTTGTTCAGCTAGCTTATACTGAAACCACCATACCTGATGAATCATGCCCGGTGTATTCATATGTCTTTTCCCAGGTCCCATTCTCTTCTTTCCAAATAATGACCTTCCTATCATAAGAACAGGAAGCCAAAATGTTTCCATACATAGGATGAGCCCAAGCAACTTGCCACACAGGGCCTTCATGCCTGCAAAACACCAAGATGAGTTGAAAAAGAAGATCAGGAGAAGTGTGCCAAGCCTTTCCTTGCAGTTATTACACACTATTACACTTTTGAAATGTTTTGTCTTTTTGTTTTATTTACTCTCTGATACACTTTTTGAAGTGATTCAGCATGATGTTTGTTGTTGTTTAGTCGCACAGTCGATTCCGATCCTTTGCGAATCCATGGACCACTGTCCGCCAGGCACTTCTGTCCTCCACCATCCTCAACTCACTCAGCTTTGTGCCCATTGTGTCTACAATACCATCTAGCCATCTCATTTTTGGCCGCCCCTTCTTCTTTTGCCCTCGACCTTTCCAAGAATCAAGGCTTTCTCAAGTGAATCTTCTCTTCTCATTTGATGTCCAAAGTACTTTAGCTTCATCTTTACAATTTGCCCTTCTAAGGAGCAGTCAGGGTTGATTTCTTCTAAGATTGACCTATTTGTTCTCCTCGCTGTCCAGGGGACTCTCAAAACTCTCCTTCAACACCACATCTCAAAGGCATCTATTCTTCTGCTCTCAGCTTTCCTAATGGTCCAGCTCTCACAACCATACATTGCCACAGGGAATACTATTGCTTTGACTATGCAAATCTTTGTTTGCAATTTGATGTCTCTACTTTTCACTATGTTCCCCAGGTTTCTCATCGCTTGCCTCCCAAGAATCAGTTGCCTTTTTATTTCATGGCTGCAATCACCATCTGCAGTGAGCTTTGATCCTAAGAAAGTAAAATCTGTCACAACTTCTACTTCTTCCCCATCTATTTTCCAGGGACTGATAGGGCCTGTTGCCATGATCTTTGTTTTCTTTATATTGAGTCTCAAGCCAGCTTTTTCACTTTCTTCTTTCAACCTAATCAGGAGCTTCTTTAGGTCCTCCTCACTTTCTGCCATTAGGGTGGTATCATCTGCATATCTCAAATTGTTGATGTTTCTCCCAGCAATTTTGATCCCAAATTGTGATTCCTCCATCCCTGCATTATGCATTATGTGTTCTGTGTATAAGTTGAATAAGCAGGGTGACAAAATGCAGCCTTGTCTTACTCCTCTTCCTCTTCCAAACCACTCCGTCATTCCATTTTCTGTCCTAACTGTTGCTTCTTGATTCATGTACAGATTTCTCATGTGGCATATAAGGTGTTCCGGTATTCCCATCTAAATAATGTATACAAACCGATAAAATATAGAAATCAAGACACAGTCATTTCAGAGGGGCATGACTTTTGTCAGTACAGATAAATGTTGAAAGTTACCCTGGTTTATCCCCACCCTACCAAAGACTTTAGAATATTTGAGAACCAGACTTCTTCCTTTTTTTTTATAAAGCAGATTTTAATATTTTAATTTCCAATACTTCCAATATTGATTTGTAATTGCTTTTAGTGCAAATCAAATGAACTCCAAAATATTCTATCCTTTGCCTTCTGTTTCCATCTCTGGCCAAACGAACAGCTTTACCATTGGCTCATCCCATCATTTTTGGGTTCTGCCTACTGGTCTTTTGTGGTCCCTTGGTATCCAGTCTGTTAACCTACAGGTCCATCTGTTATCTTTTAGGCGGGTGATATGACCTGCCCATCTTCTTTTTGCCACATATAATTCACCAACCACATCACACAGTCTGGTTCTTTGGCATGATTCATTATTGCTGACCTTATCTATGATTGTTACTCCGCACATCCGTCTTTCCATTTCTCTTTGGGTTAACGCCAGTTTTTCTTCCTCTGATTTTGTTATTGCCCATGTTTCGGATGCATACAACATTGCTAGTAGCACTGTCATATTGAATACATTTGCCCTGATATTCATCAGCAGACTGTCATCTGTTAGCACTGTTTGGTTTATATTAAAACCAATCTATGCTGTTTTGTGTCTTCTTATCAGCTCGCCACATGGTATGCTATATGGTTGGATTTGCTGACTAAGGTAGACATAATCAGCTGCTTCTTCAATCTCGGTTCCATCCATTTATGGTGATGGAACCTTGAGTATATTGGCTGTTTCTCATCCATTTTGTTTTTGTTAAAACTCATCTCCAACACAACATGTTTAGAAGAGTTCACCAACTACTGGAGGTTATATTGTAGGTTGTCACGGCTATTTGTCTGAATTTTATTCATCTTTTATATGTACTCATAAAGGATGGATTTTGATAATCTTTGAAGGATTGCCCAGTTGCACCCTTTCTAGACAGGAGGGCTGTAACACCTTTGGTCCATGAAGTCTCTATGAAGGGGCTGCCTAGGAAGCTAACATGGAAGTTTCAACTGGTCTAGAATGCAGTGGCCAGGCTAATTGTGAGAGCTCATACATTTGGTCACATTTCTTTGATCCTGGCTTGCCTGAACTTCCCTTCAGGGAGTAACTAACCTCTTATGTTTGTTCTGCTAACTTAATGTTAGCATATAGGCATACTGTTTTTATGAGTATTTGTTATATTCACTATGGTATGAACAAGGAGAGAACTGAAAGCTACAAAAGACAAATCATGGCATCCAAGAATAAGTGAAATTTAGAAAAATTTGGTGCTGGGAAAGGAAATCTCCACAGCATTCTCTTCTAGAACAACTACTTCATCTCCTTTTAGTTCCTCAGTGATGGTTATTGCTACAATGTCCACCTCTTGCATTTTAGTCTGCATACAAACATTCACCCTCCCTGCCCTTCCCTGTAATTGGAACATTTTTTAAATTGCAGGAATAACGAGAATTTTATAACATTTTATCCAGTTTGCATTCCAAGAAATTTTAAAAGTAAGCATTCAATAAACAGAGTGGGAAGATTAAATGTCAAATTAATTACATAAGTATCAAAACATAAACCAAGCATGTCCATCTTAACCCTTTCCCAATAACTAATGGTGCATACAGACAAAAAAATTAAAAAGAAAAGAAATGCATTATGAGATTATCTCATCAACTGACTTACCCTCTTAAATCAGCTATGAGAATTTGCCCTCCATTCCTTACATCAAATATTTTGACTGATCTGTCTGAGGAGCAGGTTGCCAACCGTGTGCCATAATAATCCATCTGAGCATCGTGCTGGGATATAACAAAAAGACTGTCATAGCAATGAATTAATTCTAGTTTCATTAATATCGATAATTTTTATATCATTAAAAACAATAACCTTTAAATGTATCAAATCCTGTCACACAGCAAAGGGCTGAAGAATTATCACTAGTACTGTTTTCTTCTTTCCAAATAATAATCTTCCTGTCTTACAGAGTCTTTATTTGTGATCTTATGCTGAGCAGCAGTGGCAAAAAAAAAACCTCTGTTGCTCAACACAAGAAAATAGTTAATTTTCAACCCTTCCCTAAACAGAAAAACCCAGCCCACAATATGCTACAATTCCCAGGAGCACACATGAAAACACCAAGCCACCAGCATGTACTGTATGTGTTTTCTCACTGACATCATGGTGGGAACTCTTTAGTTCAGTGATGGCGAACCTTTTAGAGACCGAGTTCCCAAAGTGCAACTCTATGCTGGGGGAGGGAGGAAGCGCTCCCATTGGGCTGCTGGGCAGAGGGGTGGGGTGATCTCTGTGCTGGGGCAACCACACAGGTTCCCACAGAGAGGGCTCCGAGTGCCACCTCTGCCACACATGCCATAGGTTTGCCACCACTGCTTTAGTTGCTTCTAAGAATGGACTGGAAGTAATGGATTTGCTAAGCAACAGGGCTTCAGCCAGTATTTTATTGGAAAACAAATTAAGTAATACTGTATCGTTGTAATACAGTTATCATTGCCCATAAAACAAAACAAAAAACAGCATTGACAGGCAAATAACAAGTAAAACAAGAAATACTCACTATCATGTCTTCATGGGAAGTGTCCACTGTGTTAATTACAGAAACCTAAAAAGAAAATATATAGTAAAATTCTTTAGAGTAGACTATGGATAAAATCTAACCTGAGATGTCCAATCAGGTATTAAAATATGTCATTGTTTTTGTTTCAAGTGTTTCTGTAAAGTTTTAATAGTTTAGCTCCTGATTAGGTTGAAAGAAGAAAGTGCAAAAGCTGGCTTGAGACTCAATATCAAGAAAACCAAGATACAGGTAATGGCAACAGGTCCTATCAGTCCATGGAAAATAGATGGGGAAGAAGTATAAGCAGTGACAGATTTTACTTTCCTAGGATCAAAGCTCACTGCAGATGGTGATTGCAGCCGTGAAATAAAAAGGCGACTGATTCTTGGGAGGCAAGTGATGAGAAACCTGGGGAGCATAGTGAAAAGTAGAGACATCAAATTGCAAACAAAGATTTGCATAGTCAAAGCAATGGTATTCCCTGTGGCAATGTAAGGTTGTGAGAGCTGGACCATTAGGAAAGCTGAGAGCAGAAGAATAGATGCCTTTGAGATGTGGTGTTGAAGGAGAGTTTTGAGAGTCCCCTGGACAGCGAGGAGAACAAATAGGTCAATCTTAGAAGAAATCAACCCTGACTGCTCCTTAGAAGGGCAAATTGTAAAGATGAAGCTAAAGTACTTTGGACATCAAATGAGAAGAGAAGATTCACTTGAGAAAGCCTTGATTCTTGGAAAGGTCGAGGGCAAAAGAAGAAGGGGCGGCCAAAAATGAGATGGCTAGATGGTATTGTAGACACAATGGGCACAGAGCTGAGTGAGTTGAGGATGGTGGAGGACAGAAGTGCCTGGCGGACAGTGGTCCATGGGGTCGCAAAGGGTCGGAATCGACTGTGCGACTAAACAACAACAAACATCATGCTGAATCACTTCAAAAAGTGTATCAGAGAGTAAATAAAACAAAAAGACAAAACATTTCAAAAGTGTAATAGTGTGTAATAACTGCAAGGAAAGGCTTGGCACACTTCTGCTGATCTTCTTTTTCAACTCATCTTGGTGTTTTGCAGGCATGAAGGCAAGTTGCTTGGGCTCATCCTATGTATGGAAACATTTTGGCTTCCTGTTCTTATGATAGGAAGGTCATTATTTGGAAAGAAGAGAATGGGACCTGGGAAAAGACATATGAATACACCGGGCATGATTCCATGGACAGCAAGGAGAACAAATAGGTCAATCTTAGAAGAAATCAACCCTGACTGCTCCTGACTGCTCCTTATAAGGTCAAATAATAAAGATGAAAGTATTTTGGACATCAAATGTGAAGAGAGGATTCACTTGAGAAAGCCTTGATGCTTGGAAACGTCAAGGGCAAAAGAAGAAGGGAGAGGGCCAAAATGAAATGGCTGGATGGTATTGGAGAGACAATGGGCACAGAGCTGAGCGAGTTGAGGGGGATGGTGGAGGACAGGAGTGCGTGGCGGACAGTGGTCCATGGGGTCGCAGAGGGTCGGAATCGACTGTGCGACTGAACAACAACAAAAAATCTGAAGTCAAACCTGATTTAAAGAATTAACACTATTGATTACCATGCCTTCTGTGTTGACCACTGTACCCAGTCAGGCCATGGTTGAGCAAGGACATGAAATGCATCCCTAAGGCAAGACTAAGGATTCTATCCATTCATATTAAAAACATGTTTTTGCATTATCAGCTGCTATAATCTAACCATACTGGATTTTCCTTCCACCATTGATTTCTGAAAGCTCAGATGACAAGAGAGATATGCAGAGTTATAATTGCTTAGGGGGATGACAATGGGGAGGGGATTTCCCTTTTCCCCAGGATGCTTTGATGTTTGTATTTTGTACTGACAGGTGGACTACTGCCATCTGGATGTACCACTAAGTGCCAGATTGGAGTTGAAAAATCCTATTTGTCATCAAAGTCTGACAACTAGTGTATGTCCAAAAGGCCAGAGTATAAAAAGGATACTACTAATGTGCAAGGTATATACTGTACTGTCAAGTGACTTGACTTACAGCAAAGCTATGGATTAATGACCTCTGAAGAGCCCTTTTATGAGCATCTCAGACTTTTAGCTTTTTTCAATATCCAGCTTTTGTAACCATACACAAAAGCACAGTACTGTATTGATAACCTTGGCCTTAGTCTCCAGTCCAATATCTTTATAAAGAAGGATATTTTCCAGTTTCTTCAGTTATCCTTCCAAGTCTCAGTCTTCTAATGATTCTTGATATTATTCCACACACAGGATAAAGGAATACTTAAACATACTCTACATCACATGTACTTGACATGCAAAAAGGTTTGTCATACAAGCAGCTTTTAAATCACACAATGGATTTTGCCTTATCTAGAGTATAAATTGGGAAAGAAAGTCTTGTGTCTTTTCCAGTAAAAAATAATATATCAATGCTGTTTTATCTGCAAATACAGTATATGTTCAAGACGAACAAGTCTAATGGGTCTATTAATCATGACAGCTAACGAAAGCTTCCAGGATTATAAACAATATGCCTGTGCAGGTATGAAGAAGGGACAATGCCTTCAAGTTTTATTTGTGTGCTTTTGGTTAAGGCACTGAGCTGGAGATTGGAAGGTCGGGTTAAGATACTTGGGGACATTAAAGGATCCTCATTCTGGTGTTCCCTAAAAATCTTTTCAACCCAGAGTAATCTCTGACACGAAATTATTATTACAAGAAGTTGGTTGACCATTGGTACAGGACACTGGACAACACAAACCTTTGATTTGATCTAATATGTTCCTAACAAGTCACTAATATTACTTTCCAACAAACTTGAGTACAAGCTTTGGTAAAACAAATGCATCCAGCTAGCAGGGAAGAGCCTTGAGCAAAGCATAAGCCCAGGAGGAGGAGGAGAACACTTCGTGACCTCTTGGAAAGGAACAAAGTGCAAACTGCTGGAACGGGCAATGGAGGCTTGCTTTGTTCTACCAAGAAACAGCAATAGCAATTGCACTTATAATATGATCAAGCATAAAAATTGACATCTGATGTCTTGAAACAGTTCACTATTAAAGCCATTTCCCAAAAACACAAGCACGAAGATGAGATGGGTTTATTATGAAATTGAATACTTTCTCTTAAAAAAAAAACCCTTCCTGAAAAATTCTCATAAAGACACATTCACTGATGTTGCAAACACTATCAATTCTGCCAATGTGAGTTTCACATCTGCCTTTGTACATATAGTTTGAAATATGAGTGACCTGAGAATCATTCCAGTTTCTAGGGATAAACTGGTAGTTCAGATAAATTTTATTGTGCTAAAGGTTATGCTGAACAATGAACTGACAGCACAGACAATGCAATAGATGTCACCTCTGGGTGTTGCTTTTTTTTTTTTTTTTTTTGGGGGGGGGGGCAAAATTTGGATCATAAGGGAAGTACAGTCTTTTGCCTTAAATATTTTAACCATATTAGATGCCAACATTTCAAGTTCATATAAACTTGAGCAAAGATGTTTTTCATTCATTCCTAAGTCCCAGGTCTTGCTGCAAGTTGGAACAAGACCAGCAAGAAAGAAATAAGGGGTTTGGGGATTTCTCTCTTTCTAATTAGTGCCTTATTCTACGACCCAAAGACTACTCAAGACATTTTCATAGGAAAAGCAATGACACTTATTTACCGCCCCATATAGGGGCACTCTCTGGGCGGTTTACAGAGTAATTCGCATTTTGCCCTCAACTTGCTGGGGACTCATTTGCCCCGATCCCGAAATGCCCTGGCGTCCTTTGGAGGCTTTGAATCCCCCTCCCCGCAGAATGAGCCCGTGGGAATCCCCACCCCCCTTCCCCAGACATAGGGGTGAAAACCACTCACGAATCTCTCCCACCCCACCATGCCTAACCCCAGGCTGGAGATAATAACGAGCGAGCCCGAAAGACCCCAAGCAATGAACCCCTTCGCTCGTCATTCCCAAGCGGATTCTCACCATGGTGGCGACACGGGTGTGTTGGGGTGCGTGTGAAAAGAGACTCGCAACCTTCCTTGACGCTCTCGGACGTGGCAACTCGTCTCCCGAGCCGAAGGTACGCTGACGAAACCTTCCCGATCGGAAATGTGGTCTTCGCACTAAGGTTCCGCCTGCTCTTTTGGCCCTGATGTTTTCCTTACTGATTTTTTTTTCTTCATTTTTTTAGGGGTACACACAGAAAGGGTCTCCTCAAAGATTGTGGTATTTTTGAACCACGAACGAGGACGTACCCTGGTAACAACTACCTTGTGTGGCCGGCTAATCTTTCTCACACTCAGTCTGGCGAAAGGGACTGCAGAATAAACTCACCAAAAAGTGCCTTCATTTTGGCAGTTTCCCTTCTGCCCTAGACATGGAAGAACTTTTTAGGCGGTAGTAGCGTGCTCTGGCCTTGTTAAGCATGGAAACTCCTACCACCCTTCTGAAGCTTAGTAGTTTGTTTTTCTAACTAGGGTGATCATCACAGGCAATTGGTCTTTTACCTTCAGCTCCCGGACTGGCCCCTGAAGGCCAAATGGCCACGCCATATCTTGGGGAGCTCTGAGTTGCTGGCCAAATCAAGTTGACAGATTATTCTCAATCAGCCTCAATTACCATTTTAGAAACTATATTAACTTCAATCCTAACTTTGATTTTGTCATGTTTCTACAACTCCCTACCATCCTGAGGATATACATGGAATTTATTATCTCTCACCAGCCCATCAATGTGGTGGCTTAGTAGTTAAGATGCTGAACTTGATGATGGTAAGGCCAGTAGGTCAGCAGTTCGAGACCAGAGTGCTCACTACAGAGTGAGCTCCCATCTCTCTCCCAGCTCCTGCCAACCTAGCTGTTTGAAATCAAGAAATTGCAAGTAGATAAATAGGGACCACTTCAGTGAGAAGGTAGTGTTCCATGCACTCCGGTGCCTGCCACATCTGTCTGCAGATGTAAACAGCCCTGGCTCTTTGGCAATAAACAGATGAGCACTGACCCATCGAGTCAGATATGACTGGCTTTCGATCAATGTGACCTTACCACCAGTCCTGGCCATCAGTGAGATATTGCTTACCTCAAATTAGCTCTGTTCTTTGCTACATTATACTAGCTCTCAGTTAACAGTGCAGCAATAACAAACTTTCTAAAGCTGAGATAAAGCATATGTATAAAAAAATGTTGCAGTTGATAATATGCATAACTGGTCAATACTGATTTTATATTGGCCAAAATCTTGTTGAATAACCTATGCAATTGCATTAAAGCAGGTCTATTGAATCAATGGGCATTTGGTGAGTCAGTTTATTTATAAACTTCATTGATTCAAATGGGCCTACTCTAACTGAGACTTACTTTAACATAACAGAGTAATGCTATTTGCATCAAAGGAGCTTACAAAGGAGTTGGCTCATGAAACCCCCATTGCATTGATTCAGTGGGCCTGCTTTAGTGCAATTAACTATGCTAAGGAACTGAGTTTTAACCACTAATATATTAGTAAACGTTGGTATGCTCATTTTGTAATCCCAGATTGTTTCCCACTCCATTTGTACAGTCCTTTCATATCAATAGAGCCTGTTAATATTTCTTCTGTACAACTAGATCCTACTATTTTACCCTCTTAATTTAGATCAGAGGAGGACAAAGTAAAGCCCACTAAGGCCATTTTTGCAGAGCAAGTCAAGCTAAACTCACTTGTATTTTTCATACTTCTTTACATTAACAAAGCTCTCTTCTAGTACCACATTTCAGATAAATCATTTTTCCTCCCAGCTTCCCTTGATATCCAGCTTTCATTGCCATATATAGTGAAGAATACTGTATAAAAATGTGGATGATCTTGGTCTCCAACGACATTTCCTTACCCTTTGTTGTAAAAAGCCACACTGATTTGTAAACTTATCTTTATGCTAGCCAACCATTGTGTACTTGATGTGTATAAATTGATGCCATAAAGTTTCACTTTTATGTCTGAGGAAGTGGACTTGATCCATGAAAGCTAACATTAAAATACTGTACAGCAGTTAGGCTTTAAGGTGGCACAATGTTTTTGTCTTTTTGTTTTGTTTATTCTCTGATTTGCTTCAACAGACTAACATAGCTACCACTTTTTTAAAAAAAAAAACCTTGCACTTGATAGTCTTTTCTATTCCTTCTTTGCTGCCATTTTGAGTTTGTTTTCTTCTTGCCCCCCCCTCCTGTTCCAATTTGGATTGATGATATCAGAAGAAACACTTAAAATTGTGAAGGGCAGGCAAAAAGCAAAAGCAAAGGATGACAGAGTACTTATGGATAAAAACAAACTGAGGAAATACATGTGATTTGTAGAATTAAAATGTGATGTATTTTCTTTAATACTTCCAGCTTTATCCGTGTAAGGAATATTTTTACTTCTCTCAAAAAAGGAACTGAAGTACGAGACAGAAAAAAAATAAAATGCATTTTTAAAACAATAAGCTCAACTTCTGAAGCTATGTACAAATTAAAATAAAAGACATTAAAATGTTTTCCAAATTTTTATTCAATGCCTTCTTGAGTTTGCTTCTGACAGAAAAATAAATGTCTAATAATATAATTTATTTTAATGAAAAACTATTTTTTCTGGACTTTTTTTTTTACTTTTAAGTGGTTGGTCTTATAAACTCCACCGCCCCCACTCTTTCGTTTCAAATTTAGACAGTGCTATGTAAACAATAGGGCCGCAGTGGCTTAGTGGTTAGGATGCTGAGCTTGAAGACCAGAAGCAGTGATAGAATGTAACAGGTTCTCACCAGTTCTCCAGAACCGGTAGTAACTTTTCCCAGTGTCCTGGAGAACCAGTAGCAGCTTTTGGAGGGAACCACTTTCGGGGTTTACCTTTTCACTGGTTCCCCCACTATGCATGCGCGCCAAGCACTTGGTGTGCATGCATGCCTACAGTGCTTGGCGAGTATGCACGGCCTCCTTGCTGTCCTTGTGTTGTGGGTGGGTGGGTGGGTGGGTTGAGGGGTGTGTGTGTGTGTGCGCTTATTTTTATTTTATTTTATTTTTATTATTTATTTTTATTTTTTATTTGGCTCTGCCCATGGTGTCATGATGTCATGATGTTAGCTTCGCCCACACTGTGATGACATCACAGCGGGGTAGTAAAAATTTTGACATCCCACCACTGACCAGAAGGTTAGCAGTTTGAGACCAAAGTGCTGCATGATGGAGTAAACTCCCATCCTCTAACCCAACTCCTGCCAACCTAGCAGTTTGAAAGCAAGAAATTGCAAGTAGATAAATGGGCACTGCTTCAGTGGGAAAGGTAATAGCACAGCACTCCATTCACTCTGGCATCTAGTCATGCCTGCCACCTGACCATGGAAACGTATGCAGACACAGACAGTGCTGGCTCTTGGGCTGTAAACAGATGACCAACGACCCTAGAGTCAGACAGGACTGGCTCTTGAGCAAAGGAAACCTGCACCTAAATCAGTGATGGCCAACCTTGACATTCCAGGTTTTCTTGGACTTCAATTCCCAGAAACCCAAGTCGACACACCTGCTAATCAGGGAGTTCAAGAACATCTGGAGTGCCAAGGTTGGCCATCACTGACCTAAATAAACAATTATTGGGTATTTTTTGGAATAGTAGCCGTGTTAGTCTGTGTTGTGATTTAACTTCCAGAGTTCCACGGCAGGATCTGTGATTTTTTTAATATTGCCACCTCCACCCATCGCGTCGCGGTTGTCACTGAGGATGCAAGAGGTTGGCAAACCCCTCCGAGTTTTACTGCAGTAGTGACTGTACTGTAAGTGCCCAGTTTGTAAGTTCCCCCCTTTGGTAACTTGAGAGGCGGCAGATGTCTGTCAATAGGTGGCGCCCTTGGCTCAGCTGGAAGCTCTCGGCCATTGGCTCCGTATCTACACCTATCTATCTATATATATCCCATGAGAACAGTGCAGGGGCTCAGCTTTTCCAGCGACTTCTAACCAGGGGAGGGGGTGGTAGAGGGGGAAAAAAACAAATAAGAGAGAGAGATTGGAAAAACAACTAGCCCAGGCTGCCGATCTCCTTTCCGTCGCCATATTCTCCATGCAGCTCTCCAGCAGCCAGAAGCCCCTTTGCTTCTTAGGGCCTCGAGAAACTTCCCCTTTGGGTTAAAACAACCAAGGAAAATCCACCCACCCAACCTTGGTGGACTACTCGAAGCTAGGCTTGCGACGGAGAGTGACGCCTCCCAAGGCCGGCTGCTCAAGATGACCAACATCTCCTACCACATCTCCAACCTTCTGGAGAAGATGACGTCCACCGACAAAGATTTCAGGTGAGATCCCCCGGGTTTGGATGCGTGGCATTTGCCCTCTGCCCCCTTGTCAATTGCCCCAAGGGTCAGGAAGGGGGTCCGGGAAAGGCATCCCCCTCTCTAAAGGGGAGCAGTCAAAGCCCTTCCTCCTCGACCTCTGGTGCCTATATGGGGTGCCTATCAGCCGCTAGCCTGACCCAAGACAGGATGGAGCCTGTAGCCAGCTTGTGGGCAGGGGGGCGTTCTAGATTTTCCTTGGGTGGGCATCATGTTGTGATCACCTTTTATGTCTCTCCTCTGAGATGGAGGTAGAGATGCCCTCCCAGACAGCTGCAGTGGGAGTGCAGAAAGCAGAGAAGGGGGAGAAGCTGCCTTCCGAATATAGCCTGCAGACAGGCCAGGAAATTGATTGCCGCCTTCCCTGGGTTGTGGCTGAAGGGAAAGTAAAGGGACCTCTGGGAGTAATGCCTGAGATTAGCTATGAGTCTGCTGCTGGGCAGCTTGGACTGGGGAAATAAGCCCAGCCTGGCATGTCAAGGAGATGTGTCTAAGTGGAAGTTACAGGTAGAAAAAGAGCTGTCAAGTCAAAGTTGTGTCTGGGGCTCTATGGACAAATGAAAAAGCTGTGAAAAAGGCACTTCAAAAATTGTGGTATTTTTGACCCACATACTGGACAACCTTGTGCAGGCTAATCTTTCTCACATTAGGTCAGGCAAAACGAACCATGAAATGTATTCACCAAAAGGTGGCTTCGTTATGGCAGTTTAAACTCTTACCTAGACATGAAAGAAGAAAAAGAAGCTACTGGATACCTGAGAGTGGCAAACTTGTAGCTTAGTTTAGAAAATGAGCCAGAGTATCAAAGCTCATGTCTCAGAGTGGGAAGGAAATCCCTTCTATGTCTATAGAATGAAAGGCCTAAGTAGGCCTAAACTCTAAGCAGTGTGATGTTATTTTAATCTTGTTTGTGGTTCGGCCTGTTCGATGATCAGTTTTTTTCTTACTTAAAAGGTGCAAAATTGAAATCTAAGCATATATCAACTTCCCCGATACTTTAATATAAATTTCCCTGATTGCAGTGAGGCAATGAGACTTCATATAAGCTTGGTTCCGTTGATGTTACCTGAAATATAATGCCTGGCTTAATTTATTTCACTGGTTTTGAATGTCAGATTTTTATTTTGTGTTGATCGGATACCACAAGTGTACTTGTGACAGCTCTTATGGATTCAGTGGCTCATAATCACATTAAACATACTAAAGATCATGTGAAGGCTGTTGAAGTAGGGTTCTGTTTATGTTTTTATGGTGTGTCAGAGTAGGATACTATCATAGGAGCAAGCGCTTTTTAAAAGTATGTCTTACAAAAGTACTCCTGAGCATTACTTACCATGCATTACAGTCAAACCTCGCATAAAGAGTGCCTCGCTTAAAGAGTAACTCGCTTAAAGAGCAGAATTTTCTCTGAATGGTCACTTAACTTAACTCTCCAACGTTTTAACTCTATAAACCCTTAAAATTCCTAAAAACACTGAAAAACTATCTCCCACCTACACCAATTAAAAATCTAGTTTAAAACTTTTAAAAGCATGAGTGATCCTCCTCTAAATGAGTGGGGAGTGGGGGTTTGCTCCCTCTCCACATCCCCATACCTACCCTGCCAGCCAGGTTTTCAGCTCTTTCCTGAAGGGCAGCACCTCTGTCTGGAGATTCAATTCAACTGGCAGGAGGTTCTATAGGGATGGAGCAGATACTGAAAAGGCTCTTCTTCTGGTGCTAGAGAGGTGAGCCTCTCTAGCAATTGGTATTTTTAAAGAGCCCCTCTAGTCCGCTCTAGTGGGATGGGCAGATGTTGAGGTGATGCAGTCTCTCAAGTAACCTGGCCCACTACCATGTAGGGGTTTAAAGGTAATTGCCAGCACCTTGATTTGCACCCGGAGGCACACTGGCAACCAATGCTGCTCCTGAAGCAGGGTGAGGCATGGGCATAATGCCTGCAACCCATCACTACATGGGCAGCTGCACTTTGAACCTGGTGCAGCCTCTGAATAGTCATCAAAGGCAGCCTCATGTAGAGCGCATTATAATAATCCAGTCTGGAGATGACCACAGTGTGTGTGACCGTAAGCAAGGCGTCCAGGTCCAGGAGCGGGTGTAATTGGCGAATGACATGAAATTGTGCAAAAGCCCTCCTAGCCACAACTGCCACCTGCTCATCAAGCAGGAGTTGTGAGTCCAGGAGGACCCCCAAATTATGCACCAGATCTGTCTGCAGCACACAGCCACTCGGTTTTGCCAGGATTCAGTTGTAGACCATTGTCCCCTATCCACATCCTTACATCCTCCAGACACCTGGATAGGACTTCAACTAAACGCTTGGATCACCACAGGTCAAGATGTATAGTTGAGTATCATCTGCATATTGATGATACCTCACCCCGTGGGAACAGGTGATCTCTCCCAGAGGCATCATGTAGATATTAAATAGGAGAGGCAAGAGCCCTGAGCCTGGAGGCACCCCATATTGGAGAGGCCTAGGGCTGGACCTCTTACTCTTCAACCACACTGACTGGGTCCGGCCCTTCAGAAATAAGGAAAACCAAGACCACACAGTGCCCTGGATCCCTAATTCTCAGAGCTGTTCCAGAAGGATACCATGGTTGATGGTATTGAAGGCCGCTGAGAGGTCAAGAAGAGCAAGGCTGGACAGATAACCTCTGTCCTGCTCTTGCCAGAGATCATCTAGCAGCACGACCAATGCAGTCTCAGTACCATATCCAGGCCTGAATCCTGACTGAAAAGGGTCCAGATAATTCGCTTTAAATATTAAAATGATGCCTATTTTTCTGGAATTGCACAAAATTCCTTTTGCATTTGGTTTTTTACTTAATAACTGTTTAAGCAAACAAGCAAATTGTTTGTCTTTATAATGAATTGACATTTATGATAATTACTTAATCATCCCTGTGTTTTGCACTCTTAGGTGAATTAGGGTAATATTCAATAGACAGTATTTAAATGCATAACATTTGTTGCACTGTGTTGCTTCTGAAGGAACACATAAAGTTATCTCCTGACAACATGGAGATGGAGGAGGAGGGTTTGAAGACCCATGGGGCCCTATAGCGCAAGACCTTACCTGGGCAAAACAACAAGGATTGCTGCTATTAAGTTAGGAGTGTGTAATTTCTGCAAAAAGCATGCAAATCTAGATGAACCTAAATATACTATACCTGTAATCATTACAGAAAGGTTCATAGCTACGTCATATATCTGTCCACTTCATATGTTTATGTGCTATGATGCATAGAGTAAGATTCTCAGCAATTGTGAAACTTGGTACCGTATATGGGTCTTCATTTATAACCCAATTATCTGCATATCAACTTGAAAGTAAGTCACACAGAATCCAGTAGAACACACAGTACTTCTAAGTATATATGTGTGACTACACAGTAGGACAAATGCGATTGCATGTACTGTGAAGTTGCACCCAGGAGCTTGGGTTTCCCTGGGCTAAGTTGCTTTAGCCAAGTATACCAGAGTCAGCAGAGAGAGGGGTGGAAGTCAGTCTTGATTACAGTTTGGTAACCATTTTAATCCTTTCTTCATCACATCTGGGATCTGGATCTGCTTGCTTGGTTCTTTCTTTCCTGTTCTATTTCTTTCTCTTCCCTTTAAATATTTTCTGTCCTAGCACTGGACCAACTAGGTCAGTGATGGCGAACCTTTCAGAGACCAAGTGCCCAAACTGCAACCAAAAACCCACTTGTTTATCACAAAGTACCAACACAGCTACAAGGGAGGAAGGAAACGCTCCCATTGGGCTGCTGGGCAGAGGGGCAGGTAGAACTCTGTGCTGTGGGGAGGGAAGAAGTGCTCCCATTGGGTTGCTGGGCAGAGGGCCAGAGCAAACTCTGTGCTGGGGTGACTGCATGGGTGCCCACAGAGAGGGCTCCAAGTGCCACCTCTGGCATGCATGCCATAGGTTTGTCATCACTGAGCTAGGTGACCAAAGAGGGGGGAAGGGGGTAGGGCAAAGAATTAACAGAGACAGGAGGATGATTTCACTTCAGCCTTGCTGCCAGCTTCTTAAAGTGGTCCTGCTCTAATTTGCTGAAGACACGGTTAGAGCAGAGTTGCCTTAAAACTTCCACCACCACCACCGGTTTGTCAGCTCCTCCAGAACTAGATTAGATTAGCAAGCCTTTGAAGAAAGAAAGAAAGAAAGAAAGAAAGAGGGAAGGGGAAGGGGAAGGGGAAGGGAAGAAAGGAGAAAGACAGATCAGGCATCAGGTGTAAGGAACAAGGGATTCAAATAGCAATCAGTTTGCCTGCAGCTGGTGCCTGTTAACTTGGTTAACTGCAGAGGATGCAGTTTGTTTTTGTAATGGAAATAAACCTTGCCATTTGAAATGTGACAAACTAATACAGTAGGAAAGTAGCATGCTAAATTTGTCTAGCCTAGATCTTCCATGAAGATGCTCTAAATCTAAAACAAACCTCAGTAGTCTTGTACAATATGCAGCAAGCAAAAGACTGTAAAGAGTGACACGTACCAGTAATGAATCAAAATGGAGCCTTTGCTTTTAGTCAGTTAAAATGGTCAGTTCTTTGCTCCCTGAGCGTGTGGTGGTGGTGAAGAAAGTCTGGGTAATATGTCCTTCAAAGGCAGGTGGGAATTCCTTTACTATTGGAATTCATAATAATTTCATACTGTGGGAACGGAAACGCCGAAGATGAACATTAAAAGGGAAATCTTATTGGGTAACATACAGGGAGAGGTGGAATGAAAGATGAAAAATGGGTTTGGTTATCTTAGAATGTTGTAGAAGAAACACCACAATTATTAGTGTGCATGAAGCTAAAGTATTTTGGACATCAAATGAGAAGAGAAGATTCACTTGAGAAAGCCTTGATTCTGGGAAAGGTGGAGGGCAAAAGAAAAAGCGGGTGGTCAAAAATGAGATGGCTAGATGGTATTGTAGACACAATGGGCACAGAGCTGAGCGAGTTGAGGAGGATGGTGGAGGACAGAAGTGCCTGGCAGACAGTGATCCATGGGGTCACAAAGGTTCGGAATCGACTGTGCGACTGAACAACAACAAAAATGTTTGAATAGCAGGTTGAGACAAATGTTAGCTATGCTTGCTTATGAGTAGAACAGTAGAAATGTTTTTATTATTTTATTCAGGGAAAGGGGAAATGTAAAAATGTTCCTTTTCTATTTTTATGATTCTGAACTTTAATCTATTTTTCCTTCAAATAAAACCTGATTTGTAACAGAAGATGTTGTACTTTTTATAGAGCATAAGCTGGTGGGAGATTTCCAGTTCCTTTATTTCTTTATTGGCAATGCTACATATTGCTACCAAATGTACATTGCTATTTCCTACCTCATCTGGCTGTTTTGTAAGCATAAACAGTCAGTAATTGAAACCTATCATAATTTCTCTAGCCTGGAGCAAAACCACGTATACTCTTGAGCAGCAAAAGGTTTTATGCTGACTTCTTGGATGGGTGCAGGTCTCTGTCAGGTGGACCGAATCCTATGGTAGTGGGATAATGGGCTTTGTTTTCATTACAGTACCAGATTATCAAATGATGGTTTTTAATAAAAGAGGAATGTATTTAATCTTTAAAAGCCTTTAAATACCCCTTTGTTTATGAAAATGGATTGGTGATAACAGTTGGCTTTCCCTCCATGGAACTGAAGAAAAGCAGAGGAGAAAGAGATAGAAAGGACAAATAGAATTATTCAAGACATGTATCCTTACTTATGTTTACTGGAAGGCAAAACATAAATCTAATGCAGTATATGCATTTATTTATTTATTAAAAATGTAAATGAATCATTGGCAGGTTTCCATAACAGTGGCAGAACAGACTACGGTAGTAGAGTTGCAAGTACAGTGGAGCCTCATAACGAATGCCTTATACAGTAATACCTCGCATAACGAATTTAATTCATTATCCAAGGTTGCTCACTATGCGAGGTTGCTCGCTATGTGAAACAAAGAAAATTCCTATGGAAAAACTTGCATAACGAGCATTTCAAGGGGGAAAACTCGCATAGCAAAAAAAATCGCTATGCGAGTTTTCCCCATAGAAACGCTTGTTATGCAAGTTTTTCCATAGGGAAAGTCCGACTCGCATAATGAAAAATTTCGTTATGCGAGTCAGATCGCTTAGCAAAAAACTTGCTCATTATGCGAGTTTTTCGCTAAGCGAAACACTCGTTATGCGAGGTTTGACTGTATAACGAAAAACTCGCATAACGAAAAGAGATTGAAAAACGCACTGCACCTCCCATAACAAAAAATTTCAATATGCAGAAATGGCGCTTCCTATGGGAAAACTCATATAATGAAAATTTCTGTGGGGATACTCGCATAACGAAAATGTTTTGTTATGTGTGTTTTTCCATAGAAATTTTCGTTATACGAGGTTTTCCATAGGAATTTTTGTTATACGAAAAAAAATTGTATGATAAAAAAATCACATAGCGAACAGCTTCGTAGAATGAATTATTTTCATTATACGAGTTTCCACTCTATGTGGTAAACAATGATTGGTAGAAGAGCAGGTAGATGAATCCAGCATATGCAAAATTTATATAGAGAGATGCTGTAAGGAAGACTGTGGGGTGGTGTTTTTTTTTGTAATTCTTTACACTAAGAACATATTTCAAATCATTTATTATTTTTGCTTAAGAAGATTATTTTTATTCACCTAACTATCAGGCAAGGCATTAATTTGTTATCAATAACAAGTTGTTTTGCTTTGCATTTATGGTTTTTCCTCTTCCACATTTTTTTTTGTCCAACTTCTCATTTGTATTTACCAGTTGTCCAATTTCTTACTATGGATGTTTCTTCTTCCAGGTTTATGGCTACCAATGACCTGATGATGGAACTGCAGAAAGATTCTATAAAACTGGATGAAGACAGTGAGAAGAAAGTGGTAAAGATGCTTCTGAAATTGCTGGAGGACAAAAACGGAGAGGTACAAAACTTGGCTGTCAAATGGTAAGGCCATCTCCATCAGCTCCAAAGGTGCTTTGCATCTGCTGCACAACTGCCAAAGAAACTTTATGATGCATTTTCTTGTCATTTTGGATGGAAAGGCTTTTTGGAAAAAAAGGGGGATCTGTGTGTATTTTATTAAGAGTTGCTGTCTTTTAAAGAAGATTTCGTTGGAGAAGCGTGTGATATTTTCCCCCTTCCTTTCTTCCAGCTTAGGTCCTTTGGTGAGCAAAGTGAAAGAATATCAGGTGGAAACAATTGTTGATACATTATGCACAAACATGTTATCTGATAAGGAACAGCTCCGGGACATCTCCAGCATTGGGTTGAAGACGGTAATTTCTGAATTGCCTCCTCCATCTACAGGTTAGAAAGCTTGACTGTTCTGTCTAATTCACCAGGAACGTTTGTGACCTTTTTGCCATCAAGGTGTACAAAACAGGATATATTCACAATGGCATATAAGTCAAACTTTACCCACTCACTGGTGAAATAAAAGTAGACTGTACAGCCAGCACCACAACACCGAGTGCTGAGCGGTGGTAAATAACCTGACTCCCTAAAAGGACCAATGGCTATGGGCGGATGAGCCCCTTTAGGTGGGGGAAATGCCCCTGGAAACCATCACATTGGGCCCAATGGCAAAATGAGCGGAGGAGGAAACACTTCACTATTCTAATTCCCAACAGTCATGGAGGCGGAAGAGGCCATGCCAGATGGACTGGCTGTGAAGGCACACCTTGTTAATATCCTCAAGGCTGCAGCAGTCCATTGCAGTCCGGTGTTAAATCCTGCCTGTCTTATTTCATACGTGCTGCAGGAGATGGCTCCGAGATCACAGTGTGTGGGTCACTTCATGGCAAGCTGGGGGTCCACCATAAACAAATTCACACCAGTGGCATTTTTCCTGCAAATGGGGGGGGGGTATGTATATTCCGATATGAGTTGCAGCTGACAATGATATTTTTATAAAGTGAAATAGAATTGCAAATATATTCTGACCTTCCTCTGAAGAATTAATTTTGGTGACTTGGTTCAGAAATGATTCTGTTAATGTTTGAAAGTGTGCTCATGATTTTGAGAGCAGTTGTCATTCTAGCTAAGGTTCATTGATTCATCCAAATGTTAAAACAGAAAACTGATTGTATGGGATAACTGCTGAGCTGCCATATTGGATGAAGGGCACTGTTACCTAGGAGTGTTTGGGGTACAGAAGTAACACTGTCAGTGCTAATGTTTTCTGTATATAGGCAGGGACTTTACGTAGTTGGAATACATTGCGGAGGAGCACTTTATGCAGGTCCCCCAGTCTTTGAGCCTAATCTGGCTCAGGGGATTTTCTCCATATATCCCAGAAAGCTCTTCACAGAGCTTCAGCCTCTCAGGACATTAGTCGTTGCCACCTCTGATCAGTTAAAACACTACTTCTTCTTCTGCCATATCCAAATCCAAATATTGGTGATCATCATGGTGATCAGCCATGAAGACTGCCCTGAGAATATAATGCTGTGGCCTTTCATCTGCCTTCCACATCGCAGCATGACCCCCATACCACTGATCCAGTTCTGTGAGTCACTTTCTTGTCTTGAGCCCTTTTGACACACAAAGTCCTCCTCAGCCCCAGGCCAGTATTGTTGAAACTGCTGCCCTCCATCAAGATGGATTCAAGTGGGATTTAATCCACTTGGGGACCATCACCCAAGTAATGGACTTCAGCACCTCAGGGTTGTCAGGCTAGTTAACTGCTGCCTGACACTCGGTGTTGAGTTGCTGGCAGCATGGTCTACTCTATTACCATAGCAGGATAACCTGGCCAGACTGGTGTTAAAACACTAGGTGATTTTTTTCCATCCGCTGTTTCAAACTGAAACCCAATGAAGTCAAAGATGTAGCTTTTCTTCTGACGTGGTTTGCCCCATGGAGAGACACAGGAGATAACCCCAAATGTGTTTCACCCCTTGTGCTCTAGACACAGTATTCTCTCCTTTCCCTTTGCATTCATATTTTTCAATTTATTGGTGATACAAGGATTGTGAATACGACTGGCTTTCGAGCAAGGGAAACCTTTACCTTTACCTTTGCTTCTGAGTCTCTTGTGCTTCACTCCATTGGTGAAAGTGGCTTCTTAAGGAAGCAGAGCACAATGCTGGATTTCAGTGCTGCTCATACCTCATTTTTTTACTGTTCACCTACTAACAGAGTTAACTAGAATAGATTCCCAGAAGACTTTTCCCCCAGAGTTTGGAACAAATGTTCCAGATAGTAAGTTAGAAAGCTAAAGATGTTTTACTTAACTTTACTTCTTTGTTTTAAAATTTCTGAGAAGAAGTTGGAGAACTTTCACGAGTCACTTGAACAAATACAAATACAGTGGAACCTCGGTTAATGTAATTAGTGCGTTCTCCGGGACGTTTCTTACAGCGAAAATTACTTTAACCGAATGTCCCAAAGGAATGCATTGAACACCAATTAATCTGTTTCAGAAAAAAAATCTGTAGACCGAGGCACTATTTTCTATGGATTTCCTTTTCTTATGAGATTTTTATGTTAACTGAGCTGTTTGTTAACTGAGGTTGCACTGTAGAACAAAGGTAACACGAGAAATGATGGCCATAGGTTAAAGTGGTGTCATGTTTAAGAAAACAGGAAGGACTGGTTGAGCCTTTCCCATCTGGATGCCTTCCACTCCTTCTCATCTGGAAAGTGTCCAGTTGAGAACTTGACCTAGAAGATGTGCAAAATATAGTCTTTCTAGTTTTTAGTTATTTTGACATCCTGCAGAAAAGCTTCTCTATTGCTAAAGTGGTCAACCCTGGTGTTTTCTGTTATCACTGTATGAATAATCTGTATTTGAACAGTAGCCAGCTAGATTGTTTATTCTTGATCTGAACATTTTCAGAAAGAAAGGAAATTGGCATCATTTTGGTTTCATCCCCCTCCTTTCCAACTATACTCACTAGGGTCTACTATGACAGCCAATGTCTGCAAAAAAATCACAGCCCAACTGACTGGAGCCGTAGGAAAACAGGAAGATGTGTCTGTGCAGCTTGAGGCGCTTGACATCTTGTCAGATATTTTGAGCAGGTATGAAACATGTTCCTGTTTATACTGCAATGTAGCAGGTTCCACCTGTGTTGTGCTAAAAAAGCTTCAAGATGGGAAATATTTGGTCCTCCTGAGGGTTTAGGCTTGCAACTCCTGTCTTCTTCAGCCAGCATAGCTAATGTTGAAGGATTTATGGAGATTGAAGACCAAACCACTTGTGGTGCCAAAGAATCCCCACTGAACACTTTTAATAGTAATTCTGTATATATATTCACAAAACCAGGCCCTGCTGAGTTAAATAGAACTTATTCAGAGATAATTGAGCAGAGGATTGCTCGTTAAAAGACTGATTGCCAATACAATTCTAAGGAAACAGGCAGGTAGGCAGACACGCACACACGCACACGCAAATGCATGCATAGTAAAGGTAAAGCTCAAAAGCTAATCATATCCAACTTTAGAGGTCAGTGCTCATCTCTATTTACAGTCAAAGAGCCAGTGCCTGTCTACATCTGCAGACATTTCTGTTGACCTGTGGCAGCCATGACTAGACATCAGAGGGCAAGGAATGCTGTTACCTCCCTACCAAAGTGGTACCTATTTATCTACATGCAGTTTTTTGCTTTTGAACTGCTAGGTTGGCAGGAGCTGGGACAGGTGCTCACCTGATCACACAACACTTGGGTCTCAAACTACTGATCTACTGACCTTTTGGCTGTTAAGTTCAGCATTTTAACCACTAAACCACCTCAGGCCCTCAGATAGTAAAGGTAAAGGTTTCCCTTGCTCGAAAGCTAGTCGTATCTGACTCTAGGGGTCAGTGCTCATCTCTGTTTCAAAGCCAAAGAGCCAGCTCTGTCTGCTTATTTAGACGTTGCTATGGTCATGTGGCAGGCACATCAGAGCGCACGGAACACTCTTTCCTTCCTACCGAAGTGGTCCCTATTTATCTACTTGCAATTTCTTGCTTTCGAACTGCTAGGTTGGCAGGCCCTCACATCATGCACACATATGATCAAAAGCAAGCCCCTCCATGTTTACTGGCAGAAATTTCCTGGGCCAGCCATGTAACCTAAAGCCAAGTCAGATGAACATGGGGCTCTCCAGATGACTTCAGACAACACCTCCTGTCCGCCTTCATTGGACAAGCTTGCTGTGGCTGATGGGAATTGGAATCCTGGCTATCTTGGAGGGGGCATATGTTTCCCACCCATGGAAAGGGCTTACTGTTAGTGAAAAAATGGGAAGCATGGGATGAGGACCATTAATAGAAACTGAGGTTTTCTTCCCTGTTAGGAAATAAGTTAAAAAAGCTTAATTTATTATTATTATTATTATTATTATTATTATTATTATTATTATTATTATTATTATTATTATTATTATTTATTTATTTATTTATTTATTTATTTATTTATTTATATTTATATCACTGCCCACTCGCCGGGGTGACTCAGGGCGGTTTACAATCAGGAAAAAAACAAAACAACAACCACACACAACACAAACAGCTAAAATCCATTCCTCCTTCCGGCCAGAGGACATTAGTCTTTTCCTTCCCTGGGCAGATAGGGCCCAGGATTAGGAAGTGGGAGCTTCCATCTAAAACCTTAAAACTTTTAAAATTTAAAATTAAAATCTGAAAAAGATTAAAAACAGATTAAAAACAGGCCAGATTTATGTATCTTTGTAAAACAAAATGTGCTAGAAAATGGCTTTCTTCACAAGACCACACTAAATTAGGGCAAAATATTATCTCCATGTGGAGAGTATCTGCACTGATACCGGTTTCTTCTGTCACTTATTCTTGGTTACAGATTAGGGACGACTCTGTACTCCTTCCATTCCTCCATCTTGAACTGCCTTCTTCCTCAGCTCACAAGTCCCAGGTTGGCTGTGCGCAAAAGGGCCATCATTGCTCTTGGCCATCTGGTCTTGACTTGCAATGGAAACATCTTTGCAGAGCTTATGGAGCACCTCTTAACAGAGCTGAAGAGGAACAACTCCACCTCCACTACAAGAACCTACATCCAGTGCATTGCTGGTATTAGCAGGCAGGCTGGACACCGCATTGGTATGTTGTCTGGTCTGGATGTTTATTTTGAAAAGACCTGCCACCTATTCTTTGAACAGGGGACAAATGTCATGGGAGCCGATGCCCTAGGCCTGCCTCTTGTCCATGTGATCTTCATTCTGCCTTTTTTTCTATTCTTGACTGGGACTTTAAGTTTCCCAGAGATATTCTTATGGTTTTCTTTGGGTGCTCCAGTTTTTCTAGAGAAGCTGAATCATTGAGTTTCTGCTTGGGTTGTCATGCCTTTTCTTGAGTTCATTATACTATAAGGAGCAGTCAGAGACAGTTTTTAGTGCTGGGATAAGCTAAGAAATGTTCCTAGATTCAGTGGAGCTGGAGTAGGAAGACCAAGGGCTATTCTAAGAAAGTAAGGTTTCCCTGAATGTAGATGACAGCCTGTGTGAATGCAGACAAGTACAAGCTATCTCCCATATGATGCTCCTTAACATGCACTGAGGATGACCTTATGTTGGCAAGAGAAAATGCTGTTGATGTGGCCCGATATTGGGCAGATGTCATCTAGCCCTTTTTAATTCGATTTTGTTTTTAGATGTGTTAATTTTAGCTTTGTATGTTATTATATGCTGGTGGTGCATCTGACACAAAGAAAGAAAGAAAGAAAGAAAGTGGAAATCTATTAATCTGGGGGATTTGCATAAAAAAGCAAAACATTAAAGACATCATTTCCCATTAACCTTTCCACCCCATCAACAGCAATGCCAAATAATATCAAATGAAATGTCAGTAGGACAAAAACCAAACAATCAACAGAACAGCAAACATAGCAGGATGACATCTAACCCAATCTGTGAATTAACACATAAATGATGGATCTTAAAT
Organism: Furcifer pardalis; assembly: GCA_030440675.1. Taxonomy (NCBI): domain Eukaryota; kingdom Metazoa; phylum Chordata; class Lepidosauria; order Squamata; family Chamaeleonidae; genus Furcifer; species Furcifer pardalis. The sequence goes on along the minus strand of CP126893.1, from coordinate 130,099,098 downwards.
TAAAAACATATGAGCATAAGTGGGTTGTATGTTTTCAAAGGCCTCTTTATAGAGCTCTGCCTTTACCAGTTTCTCGGAAATTCAGACGGATGGGGCATGGGGCATCTCCAATGGAAGTCAAAGGTATTCTCCTTGAAAGGTATCTGTAAAACTGATTATTCCAAAAGAGCTCAACTGCAAGGGGTAGAGAAAAATCTTCATATGGATGCTGGTAGGAATTTAAAAAAATCCACAGGTTCCGGAGATGGAAATCTTCAGCACACAAATCCTTGTTGCATGTCTGATTCTGGATATGGGCTGTTTAACTGATAATGGTCTTTCTGAAAAACTTTATTCCTGATTCTCTTTTCAGGTCTACTGATTAGGAAATGGGTTATGGAGAGGAGGGATGGAAGTACATTTGTTATACCACCAGACCATGTGTCATTTGGAGTACTACACTAAATAGGAGGGATGCAATTGTCTTTTGATTTAACAAAGCAACTCTTAATGTTGGAAAAATGTCATTTTAAAATAAATCTATAACTTGGTTTTGCATTGTGTCCACCCTTTCCAATAGACTGATCACACATGTAGCTGTTTAGCTTCAGCCAGGCTGCTCTCAAGAGCTTTAAGATCACACCCTGAGGAAGTGTATCTATTGATAATTTATTCTATTGTTTTCTTCTAGGAGATTATCTGGAGAAGATGATCCCATTAATAGTGCAGTACTGCAATGTTGAAGATGATGAATTGAGGGAATATTGCTTCCAAGCCTTTGAGTCCTTTGTGAGAAGGTTGGTATCTTGATCATTGTCTGAGCTGCCTACTTTGATTTTTCCATGTTTGGTTCAAGGATGTGTCTCTCAGTTGTTTTGCTATGATCTTTCCCACAAGGTTGATCAATGACATTTCATCCATGCATAATGGGTTCCTCATGTGATGTAATTGCATGTCTTAGAAGAGGGTCCTTCTTGCACTGAAGAGGCATCTATCAAGGGAGTTATTTGAGTGGCTCTCAAATTCCTTAGTCAATAGAATTCTTGGGATTTCAGACAAGCCTGGGTTAAACAAAATTAAATGGGGTTTATTTTTTCAAACAAAAGAGGAAGATTGTGGTTTTTGGAAGCAGATTCTTCTTCTTTCATGTCCAGGTCAAACTTTAAAATGTCAAAATGAAACCACCTTCTTGGGTTTGTTATTAGGCAAACCTAAATCCTCAATGGTACATGTTTCTGGTAGTAACTGGCAGATGAGCAAATGAGACGGATTCTGCAACTCTCCACATTAACACAGTGTGTTGTTGCCCACCACCAGCCCCCACTTGAGCATGTTGATTTTACCTTTAGGGACTCTGACCTTCATCCTATACAGGTTCCACCAAGTGATGTAGGGGGAGGTTATGTTACTCAGTCATTTCCTCCTCTAATGTTGTTCCTTGTCAAGTGAACTCCTTCCTTCATCTTCTAATTTGGTTTTGCTCTTGCATACCCTCAATAATGTTTGTTCTTGCCATGATAGGGCAATATTAAATTGGTTAGTGCAGGAAGAGACTATAGATGGAGGAAGGAGCATTCAATTTTGGAAAATAAGATAGATATGCCTCTCCTGTCACTCAGCTCCAGTGCTTCTGTTATGCCATGTGAATTCTGTATGTGCCTCAGATCAGAAATCCAGACTAGTCTATAGGTTTATTTCTTTTGTGGGTAGGGCAGCTCCAGAGGTTCTAAGAAGTCCTTTCCAGGTGCCTGGAGGCTGTCAAGGTCTGGATGGAGGACAATGGGCTACAACTGAATCCTGGCAAGACTGAGTGGTTGTGTGTCAGGGGTCCTGCGTTATCTCGGGAGCTACCATCTATGGTCCTGGATGGGGCGGTCCTGTCCCAAACAGACCCGGTGCGTAATCTGGGGGTTCTCCTGGACTTGCGACTCCTGCTCAAAGAGCAGGTGGCAGTCGTGACCAGGAGGGCCTTTGCACAACTTTGTGACATTCGCCAGTTACGCCCGCTCCTAGACTCAATTATTGTAATGCGCTCTACATGGGGCTGCCTTTGGTGACCATTTGGAGGCTGCAACTGGTCCAGAATGCGGCTGCCCAGGTGGTGATGAGGTGCGGGCGTTATGCACATACCTTACCCACTGCTTCGGGAGCTGCACTGGTTGCCAGTATGTTCCTGGGTGCAATTCAAGGTGCTGGTTATCACCTTTAAAGCCCTACATGGTAGTGGGCCAGGATACTTAAGAGACCGCCTCACCCCAAGAACATCTGCCCGTCCCACCAGAGTGAACCGGAGTTGTTCTCTAGTTGTTCCATCAGCCAGAGAGGCTCATCTCTCTGACACAAGAAGGAGGGCCTTCTCCATGTCTGCTCTGGCCCTATGGAACCTCCTGCCAAGTGAGTTGTGTCTCCAGATGGAATTGCTGCCCTTTAGGGAGAATTTAAAAACATGGCTGGCGGGGCAGGTATGGGTTACAGACTGCACAATGACCCCAGCTCGCTGGTTGGTTTGAGCCCCCTCTCTCCTTCAACCTTTTTAATCTTTAAGAGTTAGTTTTTTATTTTTTAAAATCTGTTATTAATTTGTCTATTTTTAAAAAATATTTTAAATTTTTTAATCTGAATTGTTTTTGATGCTTTTATGTTAAACCGCCCTGAGTTGCCCCGGCAAGGAGGGCGGTATACAAATACGAATAAATAAATAAGAACCAGTTTTATGTCCCTAGAATCCTCAGGGAGCTGAACACATAAAATACAAAAAAGTGGGATGGAGGTGAATGTAGCCAGAATTGGCAGGAGTAGTATGGGTATTAAAAATTGGTAGTCTTGGTGTGGTAGCATAAAAGGGCCACTGCAATTGATTCAGAAATTAAAAAGCAGTGATTCTGGGTTGTTGTTGTTTTTTGCCAGGAAAATATTTTGGGGGGTGGGTGGGTAGACAGATTCTAGGGAAATTTGGGGAGCAAGGACTGGAAAACAGTAGAGAGGATGCCTGCATGTAGACCCTGAAATACCCTTTGCCCACCCCCTACAACAGAGGTAGGTGGACTGCATATGTATCCCTTTGTGCCTATTGTTCCAGAACATTTAGTTGAAATGGACAGAAAGCACTTGGGAGATTGTCATGTGTGCATCCTTGTAATAAGCCACTGAGTCACAGTGAATATGTGTGCATGTTGGAATCAGATCTTTTCAATCCATGTTAACCTGAGGTTTTGTTGGTATTTTCTAAAGGTGTCCAAAAGAAATTGGCCCTCACCTTCCCAGTGTGACTGGATTGTGCCTCAAATACATCACCTATGACCCAAACTACAATTATGACAATGAAGATGATGATGATGAAGAAATGATGGATACTGAAAACGGGGAGGATGAGGAACAAGGTGCTACATGCATACGAAGATGATGAGAATGGCTAGAAAAGCCAGGCCTTCTTTGCCTGCTGCTCAAGGAGCCTTTTCGAGCTTCTCCCCGTCTTGGCTGCATCTTTCATTCCAGAGGCTGGCTGGAAAGTCTTGTTGTTCCTTGGCTAGAAGAATATGAAATGAGGGACTAATGTTGCTGAAAATAAACTTTGCTTAGTTTTCAAATAATATCAAGTTTAGCCACATTAACATGCACTGTTGAAATGACACTGCCACCATTTTCTTACATTAGCTACGTTCTCCAGGGATGATGGGAGCAACAGATCCTGACTTTATCTTATTTGAGCCAGGGAGGCAAGGTGCTCAGTTTCATTATGGTTAACTGCTACTGAGTATTCCCATTCCCAAGAAAAGTGGCCATTGTGGCCTGCAGAAAACTCTGACTGAGCTCCTCCTCCTCCCCCTCCTCCCATAGGGATGGGAGCCATCTTATGCTGAGATGCCAGTCTGTTTAGCAGCCAGCACAAGGAAGGGAACAGAATTGCCCTTTCTGTTGTTTTCACTGGGGTATTGTTGCCCTCTTCCACTCCTGTCCCTCACCATCTTAAGCAGGGGTTCCCAACCTTTCAAGCCAGGGGGCAGGTCACGCTCTTTCAGTCAGCTTCAAGGGCCGGATGGCCATTTTGCCTTGCCTGCACGATGGAGGTGGCCATTTTGTCCCAACAGCTTCAAAGAGGTGGCCATTTTGTTTCTTGAATGCCCTTGGAGAGTACATGAAATTGGGAACCCCTGATCTTAAGCATTATACTGCATATTGAGGAATGTTTTAACATTTGCTTGCAGTTCTAATCAGGCAGAAAAATCCTATGTGATAGTTAAATCATAACATTTGTAGCTAGGGCAGATTTAACATTTATGTACTGTATTGATGGTAGTGTTCCACCTTGGATTGAAAGAGAAATGTTTTGTGCATGCTTACATACATAGACAGATACATCTGTTAACTTTCAAGCATTCAACCCCAATTTCTGTATTTTAATAATGCATAGTCTTACTTTCCTCCCCTCCTCTTTAGAAAGTGATGACGAATATAGTGACGATGATGACATTAGCTGGAAAGTTCGCAGGTCCGCTGCCAAGTGCCTTGAGGCCATTGTCAGTACTAGGCATGACCTTCTGCAAGATTTCTACAAAACCCTTTCGCCAGCTTTAATAGGCAGGTTCAAGGAAAGAGAAGAGAACGTTAAAGCTGACATCTTCAGTGCTTACATATCTTTGCTGAAGCAGACGCTGCCCATTCAGAGCTGGCTCCATGCTTCAGATGAGGCAGGCAAAGAGGACATCCCTCTCACCATGCTTCAGAACCAGGTGAGTGATGGAGGCAGGAGCTTTCAGTGTTCGCAAGAGAGAAACATGGCGGCCACGCAGTGGGCCTCAAACCATTTTTTTTTGCAGTTCATGTGGGTTATTTTTGTGGGCTTTGGTGCCTCTCATTTGCTGCGAAATGATTCAAAAAGAGCACAATTGCTTCCCTTTCCCTTCTCAGTCCTGCCTCCCTCCGTGGCACATTAGGTTGGAGACAGTCCTTCTTGGTGGCCATTCCAAGTTGTGGAATCAAGAGAGGCTAGGCAAGTGATGGCAAACCTTGGCACTCCAGATGTTCTGGAACTTCAATTCCCAGAAGCCCTGACCAGTAGGAGTGCTGACTTGAGCTTCTGGTAATTGAAGTCCAAGAACACATAGAGTGCCAAGGCTGCCCATCACAGGGCTAGGCTGTGTTTTTCTCACAAGTGTTCTAGCAGGAGTAGCAAATTGAATACAATTTATACATAAATGAGTTGGAACTTAGGTGATGAAATCTATTGAGCACTCCTGTGATTCTTATTCATAAATATTCTCAACCTTACAAAATCAAGCCGTAATTCCCATTTAAAATTAGCATTTGATGTCACACATCCAGATCTTGATTGACAACCAATTATGGATAAGTAATATTCTGTGTGTGCAAATTGAACGTTTACAAAACCAGGTCCCATATTAAATCTAAATGCATTTTCAAAACTAGGTAGGATATAAGCCCTAATAAAAATGCCCTGTGCTACTGGTGATGTATACTTCTATATGTTATATGCCCAAAAACACAATCAGCACATCATTAATTGACAATTTGCTGCCATGTTGTGATGATTTATTTGCTCAAGTGTAGATTGCCAATAGGATTCTGGCTATCTTTTTTAAAAAACAGTAGTTTCCATGAAGTTGTTGTTGATCTGAAAACAGTGTCACCTCATAGGAGTGTGCTTTCCCTCTTCTAAAAACCCTTTCATGTGTCCACACCAATAACTAGTAATAAACAACTACAACTCACAGCTGCAATCCTTCTTGTATAAAGAGGCCATTTGCTGATGGGAATCACATCCAATTTTATTACTAAATGATTAACACAGCCTTAAATTCAGATTACTTGCTTATGTTGGTTTTACTGATTTTCCTCCCTAATCTTACAGGTTCCAAACATCATCAAAGCCTTGCACAAACAACTCAAGGAGAAGAGTGTCAAGTCAAGACAGGGGTGTTTCACCCTCCTAACAGAGCTGGCTAATGTTCTCCCTGGTTGCCTTGCAGATCACATACCTGCCTTAGTGCCTGGTAAATCTTGTCTGTTAGGTGGAAGGGGTTGCGTGATGGGAAATATTTTATTATAGAGCAGCTTCCCCCAATCCAGGGGCTTCTTGCTATACTGGGTTCAAACATATATCATGGGCCTCCATAGTGAAGTCTGGAGCTGGAAGTTTTTGTTTTCCACAAAATTATTTTTATCTGAAGGGTTGAAGGAGATGGCGAAAGAACTTTTTTCATTATTATATATGAAACACCTACTTTCTTAAATTTTTACTGGTACTTGTTTATACAAATCCATGGATATTTGGCTCTTGGCTTAACTGATGTCAGAATTTGAAAAAGCTTTTCTTGGGCTAGAACTCCGAAAATCCTCAGCCAGTTTTACAAGCAGCTTCAGTTTGAATCACAAGTTTACCAAAGCTTATCTCCCTGTTTTAGCCCAGCAATTAAACACACTCCAAAAATACTTCTTTACTTACAATAATCTCAGAGAGATAAAATTGTGCTCTACTTTGTTAAAGTCTTTTCAGAAAAGTTGTCATGTGGCTATAGAAAATGGTGATCTTACACATACTGTACATATTTTTACTTGTAAGGTAAAAATAGCAAGAAGAAGAAGGTAGGAAGAGACCAATGAGGAACAAGGGCTTCCGCTTAATACATGAAAAACATGTCAGGTGACACTAGAGGTGGGGAGATAGAAGACTTGCTGTTTAGTAAGGGATAAATTAACATTAACTACCCATTGCATGCTGGGGTTGCTCTAAAATACTCAACAGAGTTGAAGTCTAAAAAAAGAGTAACCATTACAGACTCACTCCCCTGTCTGACAAAGTGGACTTGATTCACAAAAGCTCACCTAAAAATTGTTATATTTTTGTGGATCAAGTCCACTTTGTCAGACAGGGGAGTGAGTCTGTAATGGTCACTCCTTTTTTAGACTTCCAACTCTATATTCAGTTAGTCTTTAAAGTGCTGCAGTGTTTTTGTTTTTGTTTTGTTTATTCTCTGATATGCCCATTAGAAATTCTAATCAGCTCAGAAGTCTGTTTGACTATGACATATTTATGTTGGGCTGATTTGAATATGCACACTTACTACTTTATTTTGTGTGTACTTGGGAATAATGAAGACTTCGGGAAGACTTCAGTGGAGCATTTAACTGGAAAACCATTGTTTTCCAAAACATTGACAAGAACATTGAAAAGAAAGACACACATTTTTCATGAATTGAAAGGAAAAAGGGATACCACTTAACACCCCAGAATGTGCTGAGAGTGTGCCTAGCATAGGCACTAATTAAGATTGCTTCAGAGGGCAAGTAATTCCAGTGTGCCAGTGCTTCTCCAATGTGACTAGATCATTTGATCACTCTTTTTGCAGCGGGTCTTCAGAATTGCTATGGTATCTGTTAGAACAGGGGTGCCCAAACTATGGCCCATGGGCTGGATCTGGCCCACAGCACCTAATAATCCAGCCCATGCTGCCTGCACTCCTCCCAGAAGTGGAAGTTAAATGCATCCCCACATGTGCAAAACACAGCATTTTGCGCATGTGTTTAACTTCCGCTTCTGGTGGGAGGAACAACGTGACCAGCCCGCTCAACTATGTGACTGGCCCATGGCCTGAATAGTTTGGGCATCCTGTGCTAAACCTCAGAGAATTGGGTTTCCCCCTATACTTAAAGTAACCCAGATAAAATGTCTTTGAAGATACAGTACTGCATGTTATAAAAACAGCTCAAATCTAACAAATGTGTTCTCCAAATAGGTATTGTCTTCTCCTTGACTGATAAATCCAGCTCCTCCAATATGAAGATTGATACACTCTCTTTCCTCCACGTCGTTCTTTGCAACCACTCCCGTGAAGTGTTCCATCCCCACATTAAGGCCATCCTCCCACCAGTGGTGGCCTGTATTGGGGATCCCTTTTATAAGATCACATCTGAAGCTCTGCTAGTGACTCAACAGCTTGTGAAAGTCATTCGGCCCCTGGATGTGCCTTGTACATTTGATGCCAAGCCTTACGTGAAAGAACTGTTCTCAGCTACTCTGAAGAGGCTTAAAGCGGCTGACATTGACCAGGAGGTGAAGGAAAGGGCTATCTCTTGCATGGGACAAATTGTTTGCAATCTTGGCAACTATCTAAGCAGTGATCTCCAGCCAACCTTGAAGATTTTTCTGGAGAGGCTGAAAAATGAAATCACAAGACTGACCACAGTCAAAGCGCTGACTTTAATTGCTAGCTCTCCACTCAAAATTGATTTAAGGCCCATTCTGGCCGAAGGCTTCCCCATTTTGGCATCCTTTTTGCGTAAGAATCACCGTGCCTTGAAACTGAGCACCTTGACAGCCTTGGACATCTTAATCAAGAACTACAGCGACAGCCTCAAGCCTACCATGATTGAGTGTGTTCTAGTGGAGCTTCCGGATCTGATTAGTGAGAATGATATGCACGTTTCTCAGGTGGCCATCACGTTCCTGACCACCTTAGCTAAGGTCTATCCCTCTTCCTTGTCTAAGATCAGCGGTACGGTTCTATCAGGGCTTTTCCAGCTTGTTTACTCTCCTTTGATGCAAGGAGGAGCCCTAAATGCCATTGTGGACTTCTTTCAAGCCTTGGTTGTTACCAAGACAGTCAACATGAATTATGCTGAATTAATGAAGCAGCTAATGAGTCCTATCTATTCCTCAAGCCCTGGCGGGGCATCTGGCACTTTGCACAAGCAGGCCTACCACTCTGTTGCCAAGTGTGTGGCAGCCCTTTCTTTCGTATGTCCCAAAGAAGTTCCTGGGTTAGTAAACCAGTTCATTCAAGATGTGAAGAACCCTAAATCCAGTGCTGCTGTGAAAATGCTGGCATTCCTCTCGCTAGCAGAAATAGGGCGCACAACAAACCTTTGTGCTCAGAAGGAGCTCAAAGCGGTGATCTTGGATGCCTTTGCTTCACCCAGTGAAGAGGTGAAATCCGCAGCTTCCTATGCTCTGGGGAACATCAGCGTTGGCAACCTTAAAGAGTTCCTCCCCTTCATGCTCAAAGAGATTGGAGGCCAACCTAAGCGGCAATACTTACTGCTCCACTCCTTGAAGGAAGTCATCAGCTCCTCCTCAGCAGACAGTCTGAAACCCTACGTAGAAGACATCTGGGCCCTGCTTTTCAAACACTGTGAATGTGCTGAAGAAGGGACACGCAACGTTGTTGCTGAGTGCTTGGGGAAACTGACCATGGTGAATCCTTCTCAGCTGTTGCCTCGGCTGAAGAAGCAACTGTCTTCAGGTAGTTATAAAAAGCAGTACAAAAACAATGGTAGGACCAAGGTGAGATACATTGGTCACTTAATAGATGCAGAGCTTGGGAAAGTTGCCTTTTTTGTATCAGAGAGCTCAGAATCCTTGGTAGGGGCAGTTGTCCACAAAACCCACCACCACCCAATTCATTAAGGATCTTGTTACCTGTCTTGAGTATTACCATTGAGCTAATGCTGTATAGGTCCTCTTCCTTTCCACAGTTTCACTATCATATTCTTCTTTTAATCTTTCAAAAACAACTTAAAGCTATTATTCAAATATTGGGATACTACCATGTTAAAAACTATAGAAATCATTATGCTGCAGATTTCCTGCTTTTGGAGAGCATTTGGGATCCTGTGAGACTTGCATTTCCTTCTAGCTTAACAATTCTATGATTCCATATTTTACTTTTATAAAGTGCTAATGTTCAGCTTTATCATGGGGATTATGCTGCTGTTAGGGACCAGAATTCTATTGCAAAGACCCATACGTACAGTGGTGGGATTTAGCAGGTTCGCACCAGTTTGCCAGAACCGATAGCAGGAATTCTGGCTGGCCACGGCCATCCAAGTTTTGAAATAAAGTAGTCCTAATTTGGATGCAATGCAGGACTTTTCCCCCTGGCCACTCCCACCATACCACGCCCACAGAGTAGGTAGTAAAAAAAAAAATTCCACCACTGCATATGTACAAGATGTTTTGCTCCCCACATTGGTTTTCTTTGCATAACTGTAATAGAAGGGGACTGTGGTGGTTCAAGTGGTTAAGATGCTGAACTTGATGACTGGAAAGTCAGCAGGTCAGCATTTTGAGACTGAATACTGCAGGACAGAATGAGCTCCTATCTCTGTCCCAGCTCCTGCCAAACCAGCAGTTTGATAGCAAGAAATTGCAAGTAGATAAATAAGTACCACTTTGGTGGGAAAGGTAAACAGCTTTCTGTGCGCCCCGGTGTCTAGTCATGCCTGCCACATGTCCACGGAAACATCTGCAAATGCAGACAGCCCTGGATCTTTGGCTGTAAACAGAGATGAGCACTGAACCCTAGAGTTGGATATGACTGGCTTTTGAGCAAGGGTGGCCTAATAGAAGGGGTTTTATGCCCAGTTTTGAAACCATTTTATGATCATGCCTGTGAAAGGGTCTGCCAAAGAAGAGCATCTCTTGTGCTATTGCCCTTCCCCCCTTCCATGCTTTCCCCCAGTAGGATTGTGGCCATTGTGTTTAAGAAAGTACAGTTAAGTTTCCATTGTGTTGTTGAATGTTTGAGCTTGGGTGTTGTGCTTGGGGTTCAGAGCCAATTATAATTTGGTGAAGGGGTTGGTTAATGAAAATACAGTGGTACCTCACTTAAAGAGCATAATGCGTTCCAAGGGATTGCTCTTTAAGCAAGTTGCTCTTTAAGCGAAACACTTGGAAAAAGTGCTGCCACTGCCATTGTAAATGACTGATTGTGACTTCTGGCGGGGGGATTGCGAACCCCGATTTAGTTGTTAAGCAAGTTTTGGGTTGTTTTTAGTTTTTAAGCAAGGGTGACCATTCAGAGAAAGTTCTGCTCTTTAAGCGAGGCGCTCTTTAAGCGAGGCGCTCTTTATGTGAGGTCTTACTGTTATTAAAAGTTTAGGGATTTTTTATGTATCTTTTTTTTAATGAGGTTTAGATTGATGTTAATATGATGCTACTTGTATAAAATGACTGTTATTGGATAATTAAGCAGCTGGAGAGTGTAGTAAGTTACAGTACTTTTGGTTGATGTTTGCTAAGGGTTTTGTTTTTGTGAAGAAGGTGTATGTATTGATTAGAAGGATTGTATGAAGAAAAAAAACATAACTCTTACAATGCAAATTAGGATGTACAGTATCACATTTTCTAATATGGAAAAGACTTGTTCTCTTTGGCAAATAATTTTTTCATATACTGTACTGTATTTCTAACGAAATAACATATAACTTAAACATAATCCTGATATCCTAATGTTTGCTTTTGGAAAATTCTGTCCATAATAAGGAATGGGTATAGATCAGTGGTTCCTAATCTTTTTTTGGTCATGCCCCACCTAAACATCTCTGAAATCCTGATGCCCCCCCCCCCGTGACATATTATTCAGAAAGTGAACTCCTAGTCACGTGGAGGAGGAAGCCTAAAAGCCCATTCACTATTAATAACTTATTTTTAAGTTGCCCCCCCCCCCCCAAAAAAAAAAAAATCAAATCGCCCCCCTGTGGAGTGTGTGCCCCACGTTGGGAACCACAGGTCTAGATTAACCACTAAGCTAAGATGTAAAATGTTTGCTGCTGTAGAGGGAGAGACTCATTTGAGTGCAACTGTATGAGAAGTGTCCCAGGCTTTCTCTCCATTCTGCGTAGGCCTGCATTATGGTTGTTTGCATAAAGGGGTGGTGGTGGTGGAGCAAGTCCTGCATTCCCATTTTCAAGAAAGCAACTGTGAGGGTGGATTATAGCACAAAGGTGTCAGCTTTGTGGTATGTTAGGAAAGAGGAGGGGCTTTCTGTATCCCATTCATTACAGAGATTGTGTGTTCTTTACAGCAAGTGCTTGTGATGGAAAATAAAGCCCCGAAAATTTGCTGAAAAGGTCCAGTGTTGGCTGTGTTCCATTCCCCGGCTGAATGTTGTCCAAACATTTCTGCTCATACCATTACTCAATTGTTTTGCTTCTATCCCCTTCCCTAGCTTTGCCACAAAGTCAGTAGCTGCTTCACAAATCTTGTTTCATTGGGTTATTAGATAAGCATTCTGATGTTTTAAAAATAGCTGCTGTTTGTTGAGGATCTTAAATTATGGGGAATAGGAATGCCATTTCACATCAAATTAACATTGGACTGTTGCCTCTTTCCACTGCTATTGTCATCTCTGTAACACAGTTAGGTAAAGGTAAAGGTCACCCTTGCTCAAAAACCAGTCGTATCTGACTCTAGGATTCTGTGCTTATCTCTGTCAATAGCCAAAGAGCCAGTGCTGTCTGTGTCTGCAGATGTTTCCGTGGACATGTGGCAGGGATTGAACGCTATTGACCTTCCCACCAAAGTGGTCCCTATTTATCTACTTGCAATTTCTTGCTTTTGAACTGCTAGGTTGGCAGGAACTGGGACAGAGACAGGGGCTCAAACCATCAAGCAGTACCTAGAAATCGAACTCTGACCTTCCAGTCAGTGAGTTCAGCGTCTTAACCACTTGAGCCACGACAGTAACACACAGTTACTATCATGCAAATTTCGATGCCTTGGCTTGCATTTCTTTGCTATTGCGTGAGATCTGATGGGATGACAGAATAATAATTCTTAATTGAATAGAGTTTATTGTAAACTAATTGCTGTGTTTCTTCTTAGACAATATATCTACGCCTATTCTTTATTACAGGCTCCCCATATGCTCAGAGTACAGTAGTTACTGCAATCAAATTCACCATTTCAGATCAGCCACAACCTATTGACCCTCTTCTGAAAGGATGCATAGGTAATATCTGATTGTGAGACTGCTGTTTGAGATCAGAATAGAAGGCAATGCTAATTTTAAGACTTCAGATATTTAGGTGTCTGGCTGTGGAACCAGAGAGTGGGACTCTGATTCCCGCACTGTGCTTTCAGGGAGAAAAGCCAGCCTGTGTAGTCCTGGGCAAGCTGCACAGTCCCAGGATTCCCCCAGAAGAAGGAAATGGTAAACCATTTCTTTGTATTCTCTACCTAGCAAACCCTGAAAAGAGTTGCCATAAGTCAAAATTGACTTGACAGATATGATTAATGTTAAATCCTACAAATCTGTCATAGGAATATAGGAAGTTTGCTTTCTAAACCTTATAGATTAGATACAACTCTTTAAAGAGGCATTTCAGGAGATTCCCCCACCCCTAACTCCAGGTAGTAGTTGGTTTTTGAATTTAATTTTATTAGTTACCTCTGCCGCTGCCAGTGGAGATTGGAGAAATGGTTTTGGATGCTTTTGTTTATTTGTTGTAATTTGCAAAACCTTTTTTTTAAAATGTTGTACACTGCCCAGAGTAGAAAGAAATACCACTCAGATGAGTGGTAAACCACCCAACCAACCAATCATTCAAGATTTTGTGGAGACTTCCCAATTTTGTTTGAGAACAAACTATTATTTCTGCAAAGTTCTAATCAGTTTGTGACAAAGAATGGCACCCTCTTAGAATTAAAACAACTACTTTTAGTGGGTGGGGAAGTCTGTTCAAATGAGCCATGTAATAAATCTTATCTAGAGATTTATTTTTGTATAATTCAGTAAATAAAATGTCACATTTTAAACATTTCATTATTTTTATTCTTTTTTTTTAAATGTCAAGTTTTGCAAGTTGAGCTTTTATTGCTTCTTTTTTTATCAATATCTGTTATTGCATCTGAAGCAATCTGAAGACTAACTCAGTAAAGTACAGTATCTGTCTTCAGGCTATCTCTAAGCAATTACAGAAACCCTAAAGCAGAGGTTCCCAACCTACTGCCCACAGGCCGAATCCTGCCCATGGACTGAATTCATCCTCCCCATGGGCCAGACTGCTGCTGACACCAAAAGTGCCCCAATGTCACCGGAAGTGCCAGAATTGCCGTGTTCTTGTGCTGAAATAGCATGAAAACATGGTGGAAAAAAATTCAAAAATAAAGCAAAAATGTTCCTCCCTTGCTCCCTCCTCCAAGGGAAGAGGCAGTGGGGGAAATGCCCAGAAATGCAGCACAATTGCACACACTGCCGCCAGTGCTGGTGGGAGGAACCATGTGACCAGCTAGTTGACTGAGGGTGTGTGACTGAGGGTGGGAAAAGGTTGGGAACATCTGCCCTAAAGGTTGTAAAACCTTATTTTTGTATTATTACATGTAGGCGACTTCTTGAAAACTCTTCAAGATCCTGATCTGAATGTTCGGCGTGTTGCTTTAGCTATGTTTAATTCTGCTGCTCACAACAAACCTTCTCTGATCCGAGATCAGCTCAGCACAGTCCTGCCCCATCTGTATAATGAAACAAAGATCAGACGGGAACTTATACGCGAGGTATGGAACTGAGGTGGCATCGCCTCTCTTATAATCTTATCCTATGGTAGGAAAGGCTTTTGGTGCAGACACATTATAACCTTACCTTTCTCTGTGAAAATATAGGTGCCTATGCTCAGGATAAAATTGATGGCATTACTTCTACAGTAGAGATTGGCTATAGTTTGTATATACAGCATAAACAAAGTGCACAGTTACGGATCTGTTTTAGTTTTGGATAGAACGAAGAAACACATGGTGTCTTCTGCTTCTTTGTTCGTGTCTAGGTTAGACTTAAAACTGCCAAAATGAAGCCACCTTTGGTGGTGCAGTGGTTAAACTGCTATCCTGCAACCAAAAGGTTGTGAGTTCAATCCTGACTCAGTTTTCCATCCTTTTGAGGTTGGTAAAATAAGTATCTAACATGTTTGGGGCAAAATGCTAATTAACTTGTCAACTGGCCAGAGAGTACATAGTGAATTCATTCCATAGTACCTTTCACCTGATGTAGTGTGAGAAAGATTAGTCAGCACAACAAGGTTGCCTTTGGGTACGCCTGATTGTGGTTCAAAAATACCACCGAAGAGGCTCTTTCTCTGTACCCGGTGTCTTCTGCTAATTAAAATGGAGTTCAAAACCAGAACTTTCTAAGGCTGCCAGGTGGGAGATCCATGAAAAGGGAGTCTAAAATTAGCTCTCTGAGATCTATTCAAAGCCCATCTCCTCCACAAACTGTTAAATATCTTCCCCTACAGATCATGGAAGATACTTGGTCTCTGCCAGTGGCTTTTGATATGTACACAATCATATGTTCCTGTATATATTATTGATATATTTCTTACTCTTTTAAAATGTTTTTTTCCCTTCTCCTTCTCCTTTAGGTAGAAATGGGGCCTTTTAAACACACAGTAGATGACGGCTTGGATGTGAGGAAAGCTGCCTTTGAGTGCATGTATACTCTTTTGGAAAGCTGCCTTGACCGACTGGATATTTATGAGTACTTGAACCATGTGGAGGATGGCTTGAAAGATCATTATGATATCAGGGTAGGGGGCTGTTTTTCATTAGCATCCTGGTGTTTAATATTGTCTTCTGCTTTTCTCAGAGAGCCAAACAGTTCTTCAGGGCAGTTTAGTGATCCCATCCCTATTGTGCTGTGTAACAAAGATTGAGGTCATTTTCTTCATCCAGCGCATAAATGAACACCTGAATGGGCAATCATTGTTTGAATATGTGGCCTTCTATAGCCATGAAAACTCTTTCTCCAGAACAGGACTGGCAGTTTTCATCAACCCTAATTAGTGCTGAAGAACACTGAGGGCTGTGGTTCAGTATTCTGTATAATGTTCTATACCATGGGTTGTCAACCTTTTAAAGCTGGGGGCCAGGTCAGGTTCCCTCAGGCAGCTTCTGGGGCTGGACAGCCATTTTGCCTGTCCTCCACCACATGGCACTTCCAGGACTGCTGGAGGAGGTGGGGGCTACATGAAATACCACTGCGGGCCGCAGGTTGAGATTCCCTGCGCTATACAGCTGCATTTTGCTGAGATTTTAAATTTAGAAGATCTCTGTTCAGACTTTTACTTTGATGCAGGATTCAGAATAGACTCTGGTACCCATGGTCACTCTTGCTTTATGTATGTTAGAAGAGAAGATTTGGACACAGAAATTTGATATCATTTGCTCCTTCCATTTTATCTTACTAAATGTGAAAGAAACATTGCCATAGAGATATGTATATAGTTGAAGGTTGCTTATACGGTTATATCGTTGTCGTCGTCGTCTGCTACTAGTATCCGAGTATACATTTTATCCTGGAAATCATTTTCAGGAAAAATACCACTGGCGTGAATTTGTTTAAGGTGGGTCCCATCCCAGCTTGCCATAAAGTGACCCACACACTATGATCTCGGAGCCATCTCATGCGGCACATGTGAAATGAGACATGCAGGATTTAACACCAGGACTGCAATGGACTGCCGCAGCCTTGAGCATATGGACAAGGTGCTCCTTCACAGCCAGTCCATCTGGCATGGCCTCTTCCGCCTCCATGGCCATTGGGAATCAGAGTTCCTCCTCCGCTCATTTTGCCATTAGGCCCAATATGATGGTTTCCAGTGGCATTTCCTCCACTGAGGGAACCATCACCCCACCTAAAGGGGCTCATCCACCCATAGCCTTTGGCCCCTTTAGTGAGTCAGGTTATTTATGGTGGAACTGTAGTTGGTTCTAATTAGGGATTTGTTTAGGTGCTCCCAGCTGCCATTTCAGTGGTTTTAGTTTTGTTGGTACTCTCTGGGATGGAGTGGAACCAGCTCAGCTCCGTCTCCCTCACCATGTCCCACACCCAGAAACATGGGGCCTGACCGTACCACTAACCGCAGTCCAGAATTTGGCATTTGGCAGACAGAATGCACAGCTTTGGTTCTGGATTTTAATTTGGTGGAAAATATTAACGCACCCATTTTGCCTCTCTCTTAAATATTATTTCTAGATGTTGACATTCATTATGCTGGCTCGGCTGTCAACCCTCTGTCCTAATGCAGTTCTACAAAGATTAGAACGGCTCATAGAGCCCCTGCGGGCCACATGCTCTACTAAGGTAATACACTCATGTGATTAGAAGACACCAATGCCTTCATTTCCTTGCAGGCCTTACTAACACTAGCTGGTACCTAATTTTGTTTGTTGAAAGTCACTCTGAGAAACAGGGCTAAATACTGCAAAAGCTCTTTTTCTTTCAAAAACCACTGGTGTGCCTTTGATTTGCCTTCTTCTACAACAAAGATGAGCAGCTTTATCAGGTCCCTCTCTTCTACTCCTATAGACTGCCCCAAAATGGAGGCAGGTGGACCTGGACGTTGTATAAAATCCTACTTTTGGTTTTGAGAAGTTGGTATGTTTTGAGGCTAAATGATCCAGGACCGCCCTGTGACTTTTTGAGAAAACAAATCACCATTCTTAGTGGCCTCCAGGAACAGCAATTCACCTTCTGATTGTCTTATTTAAATATTAAAACATTTTGGGCATTTTCCACATGTATCTTTTAAAGATTTTATCATTATTATTTTGCCACAACAGAACAGAAGGGGCTTTTTAAATTAAAAAAGACTCCACATTTTGGTAACAAAAATAAATCTGACTTAACATGATTGCGACCAGAAGGAACTCATCCCTTGATAGTCTAGTCCAGCAGTTCCCAACGTTTTCCCCCCATGGGCCAGTTCCTTCCACTGCAATCAGCTGTGGAGGCCGGAATCGTGACTGTGCCCACAACTTATGTTTTTTGTGGCAAAGGCAGTGGTCGTGCGTTCATTCTGGGGTTTTGGACAGCCTCCACCACTTCCCAGGGTGGTGGGAGGCTTGCTGGAGCACAGTTGCTCCATTAAAAAAAATTCCGCTGCTTCCCTTTGTCCCAGCAGCTAATCCCCGGCACTTGGATACTTCCTGGTTCAGTGCCGGGAAACCAGGTACTGAAGTCAGTGCTGCGTGCTAGTGGAAGTCTCCAAGCGCCAGAGATTAGCTGCTGGGACAAAGCACAGAAGCAGCAGGGATTTTTAAAAATGGAGCGATTATGCTCCGACAAGCCTCCTGCCGTTCTAGGATGTGGTGGAGGCTGTCCAAAACCGCAGAAGAAATGTATGTTTGCTGCCTCCACAGTAGGTGACATATCGCGACTTCCAGCGGTGAGGAGCGGGGAGCAGCCCTAGAGGTCACCGGGTGGCCACCATAGTTCAGATTAATTAGATGCATGGGCCACATTAGGCCCATGGGCCGGGGGTTGGGAATCCCTGGTCTAGTCAATCAAGAAAACATGATATGAGTGGGTTCACCTTTCCAAGGCCAATGGTGTGTTTTGGCCCTTGGACTTCTGAGGTTGCCTTTCCCAATATACATCACCCCAGAAAGTAGGGGAAGATCCTCTAATCATGACCAGAAATTTAAGTTTGTATTCTGTGAATGTTTGATTGTGTTATTTTATCAGTGTGGCTGGGTTTTTTCCAAAGGAATAGCCAATGTTTCCCTTCTTTTATTTTGTAATCATGGCACCAATTTAATAGCCAAAGCCTAACTGCCAAGATGATGAGCAGTGTTTGCTGCAAGATCTTCAATGTGGCTGGTTTTCATTTTGTTATTTAATCTGTTTCTTTAGGTAAAAGCTGGATCTGTGAAACAGGAATTTGAGAAGCAAGATGAGCTGAAACGTTCAGCAATGAGGGCAGTAGCTGCTCTCCTGACCATTCCTGATGTAGACAAAAGCCCTGTGATGGCTGAATTTTCATCTCAGATCAGAGCCAATCCTGAAATGTTATCACTGTTTGAAAGCATTCAAAAGGATTCTAGTTCATTATCTACCACAGAATTAATGGACATGAGTTAGAACACCTCCCAAGCTATTCTGTACTTCCTACAATCGACTGTGCAATGAGGGTGGAAGACAATAATAATCCAAAACTGACTTTAGATACAGATGTCATTTTAAAAATGGCAACTATTTTTATTGAAACAGGCATAATTTCAAACATCAAAGTGAAGGATAGCCCCTTTGAAGCTGTTAGAGCAACAGCACCATGAATTACTCCATAATTCAAATATACCATCATGAGTTTTTGCCAAAATTTATGCATTCACTTTACCTTGTACCTGGAATATTGACAGTTGTTATCTCTTACCATCACTAAAGTGATAGCACTGGGAAAGCATTTTAAAAATCATTTGTGACAGAGGAAATCTTGCAGTGCCCCAAAACTAGTCATATCTGAGATTAAACAAAACAGCAAAAAAAGAAAAAGACAAAAAATGTTGTGGCACCTTAAAATACTCCTGTATTTAAATGTGATCTTTCGTGGGCCAAGTCCATGTCATTAGACTTGGTCCACAAAAGCTCACATTTAAATACAGGAGTTAGTCTTCAAGGTATGATTTTTCCTTTTTTTTTTTTTGCTGTTCTGCTTTGTTTAATCTCAGATATGCTTGCACAGGCTAACACAGCTACACTTCAAACATTTCAAAAACTAGTCAGTGACTACTAAGCTTCCATAATCACTGTGGTTATAGTGGCTCTCATGTGTGCAATTAATACACTTTCTAGTGTCAGGATGAATTAAAAGTTTCACCTTGATTTTTCTTAAAATAAATTTTAAATTGGGGGTTGCCAACCTTTTAAAGTCGGAGGCCAGGTCATGCTCTCTGACAGTTGCTCTTTTACCCCACTGTAAACGCTGCCGTAAAACGAGTCTGCAACTGTCATAATGGTGCCAAATTAGCTGGCCCACCGCCCCCACTGTAAAAACATTTACAACAGCTGTAGATGCATTTACAGCTGTCATAAATGCCTTTACGCATTTATGGCTGTCATAAATGCATTTACAGCTGTTTCCATCCCTTCCAGTGGTGGTGGTCGGAGCGAGATGGCGGGCCAGTTAACTTGGTGCTGTGGGTCGGATCTGGTCCACGGGCTGTAGGTTGCCTACCCTTGTTTTAAATTATTGAAGTGGTGTGATCCCCTTGTCTTCCAAGATGGAATGCCTTATGCTTAATTACTGTAGTTTCAGTTTTCTCCTGGCACCCCCCATGAACACAGTGGTTACTTTCCCCCTGTATTCACCCTCCAGCTAGTTTTATGGATTTTTTTTTAAGAAACAAGAGAAGCTGTTACCAAAGCATTGATTATTTCAAATGCTGAAGAGCCAGCATGTTTCTCCCAAGAGATGTTCATTTGGTATGAAATATGTAGTAGTGAAATAGCACCACCTATTTATACAAGTGATTGTTACTTCCCCAAATATATGCTGCTGTTTTAAGTTTGCTGTTCAGCAGAGAGAATGTTGTCTTCTTGCAATCACTGATTACTAAGCTTCACTTTGAATCACTTAAGTGCTCTATTTATAAAACAGGGTGTTGCTTTTTGTTCTACATGAAGTGCATCAGAATAAAGTTAATGAATGCATCCATTTTGCTTCAACTGCACTTCTTGACTGAAGTAGTTTTTATCACCTGGTTTATAATTGAATAGTGGGACTGTGGTGGCTTAGTGGTTAAGACACTGAACTTGACAAATGGAAGGTTGGCAGGTCAGCAGTTCGAGACCCGATTACCGATTACAGTGAGTTCTCATCATCCACCCCAGCTCCTGCTAACCTACGCAGTTCAAAAACAAGAAATTACAAGTAGATAAATAGGTACCACTGTTATGGCAACTGTTGTGTGTTATGATGGCTCTGCTGGTCCTGGCAGGATCTTCAGCTACTAATTCCAAACACAACTGATGTGATGCAATGGGAGTTTTGCAAAACGAGAGGGAGAACAAGGCAATTTCCTTGGGATAGTTCCCTTCACTTCCCACCCATGTCCAGTCAGTTGCCTTCAGTGGCTGTTACTAACATGCCCACCTTAAGCAAGGGCTGCCATGTCCATCATCTCACTGCCAACCGTAGGGAGGCCTTAGAAGGCCACACTGAGTGCAACACACTCCCAGGTCTCGTGAGATTAATATTCTTCGCCTCTGGCTGACATGCTTGCTCCTTCTTTCTCGAGTGCTATGCATGGGTTGCTGGACCAATTTTCTCTGCTCCTGTCTCTCCAGTAACTTGCTCTGGAAGGTGGCTTTGGATTGTGATGCCTTTCAGTTACTTTCTGTGCACCCTTAGTTTCACAAGGACTCCAACCAGGGGTTCTCCTTATATACACTCCCAGTAATCTGGTTGTTTTGGATTTACATCTATAAAGTAACCCTCCTGGGGACCTTCTCAAACCTCCCATCCTGTCCCCCTTTTCCTACCAACTCTGCAAAGAGGTTAACAATCTGAACTCCCATTCTCTCTTCTCTTTAATTTTCCTTCCTTTGCTCTCCCTCTCCTCCAGTCTCCTTTCCCTTCCTCCACTCTCAGGTTCCTTTCTTCTTCATGGGACCTTCCTCTTCTATTCTATTGGCACCTTTCTCCCGGGGACTTCCACCTGTTTGACTCCTGGACTTTGGGCTGTCCCTGGATTCTTCTGGTACCCATTCTACCCACAGGACATCACCAAGGTCTCCTGGGGAGTTGGTGACAAATTCTCTGCTGGGGGATGGACAGCCCACTCGATGGGATGATGGACTCTGCCTCCTCTCCGCTACTGAGTAACATCTAAATTATAGTGATCTCAATACAGCTATTCAAGGTATAAAGCAAGTAACAAATGGGAGTTCCACTTCAGACTCCTCAGTGTGGCTGTCCTGAGAAAGGCCTACGGTTGAATGCTTTGTGGCCTAACTAGCCTTTACCCTGGCCAAGCTTCCTGTTCAGAACGAACGTTCCCAGATAGTACAGGGTTAGCTACCTTTCTAACCCATTCCTTTAATTCTTCTGTAAAAGATCAAATACAGTAAAACCTCACATAAAGAGTGCCTCACTTAGACTAGCTTGCTTAAAGAGCAGAATTTTTTTCTGAATGGTTGCCCCTGCTTAACGAAAAACAAAAAACTTGCTTAACTAAATCTGTCACTTAAAATGGCAGCAGTGGCGCTTTTTCCAAGTGTTTTGCTTAAAGAGCAAACTTGCTTAAAGAGCAATCCTGTGGATGCATCATGCTCTTCTAAGCAGGGTACCACTGTACTCATTTGAAGGAAATATCTGCTGACATGAGCTTTGTTGCATAATAGTAATACTTTTTTTAACCTGCCGGCCCTCTAATACTAAGATTATAACAATTTCATAGGACCGCGTATATAATGCACACACAAAAAGGTAGTTTCCAACAGTTTGGAATTTTATTAAATACAGTTGTAGAACAACTATTTATTCATTTTCCTCACTACGCAATCTGGCATTTGGATTGGTGACTTTGATTGCAAGCTGAGCTGCTCTCTCCACAATTACCTTCCGATTCTTGGATGAAACGTTATGTGCAATCTCTGCACAAAAGGACCTAATGAGGGGGAAAAAGGATGTCAAGACATAAGAGTGCTGTGGATAGCTTCTTTGTACTGAGTAGGGCAAAGGGTTAATCCCCACAGAAGATTTGTGACACAACCAACATGTGAAAATCCAACTTCTATGTATGGTATAAAAAGGAGAAAAAGCTTTCTACCCGACATGATTAATTTCCACAATGCTTTTTGCAATTTTAAGGCTTACAAGACAGAAACAACGAGCTGTATCCAATGCTACATGCTAGCTACTAGAATAAAATATTGCACATGAAGTAAATTATCTCCCATATCCACCCAACATCTACTTTGGAGAATTTGGAGGTTCCTCTAGAACAGAAATGAAGGATTGTGAGATTGGAAGAAAAAAAAAAAAGGGGGGGGAATCCTGTTTTGCAAGCAGAGGTCTGCCTGTTGAACACTAGACATAATCCAGTGGATTAAACCTTGCTTCTCCAGAAGAGAAGAAAGTATAGCATTTCATTCCAAGGAAGGAAGAAAAAGATTTTGCCCAAGCTCCAGATTACTAGGAGGCCTCTCAGAACCATGTGGGAGATGCTACTGGAGGCTCCATGAGAACTGAGAAAACTTCCATCATGCCCTTTTCCTCTGGTATCAGCAGAACTTTGCCAAACACACGTTTGGAATCACCTAAATCTTTTCACTTTTACATCTATGTCTCATACTTCTGCTAGCATTTTAGACAACCAATATCGGGGGGGGGGGGGAGCATGCTGTACAAAGAGACCAAGGCTTCCCACATTTAAGTACAATAACTCCCATACCACTGCAGAAATTATTCTCAGGCAAATACCTAAAGTGTATCAATAAATGTTTATAGCAATTCTGAAGGGTTTAAAATGCAGTAATCTAATAAAAAGTCTATCTCCTTCCCTTGTTCGCATCCTGCTTTCAAATTTGTACTGATATTGTACTGCTATACATGATCCTATTAGGTGATGTGACAGTATTCTCATTCTAAACACAAGCAGTGGAGGCAAAGAATTAAAAAAGGGAGGATCAATGAAACAGGGATAGGAAGGTGAAAATGGGAGGACTTGAGAATTATTTTGGTTTCAGACCTTTACTCTCATTTCATTCATAACTGCAGGGAGAGTAATTTAAAATCAGCACTTTCAATTGGACTATTAACCCTTAAAGAGTCTTTACAATATTCAACAGTTTTATATTACCAGATTATCTGAAGGACTGTCTTGCCCATATCTTAAAATGTGTTTTATCTTCCCTATTCCCAAGGAGTCTTATTTGCAATTCTTTTCTTAATTAACCTTAAACATTGTCCATTCAATTCCATTTTTACAGATGCCTCAACTCCTTTCCGTGAAAACTTCTAACTGATTGCAGAGGTTTGCAGTACAACTTTGTAACTACTTTGAAGCATTTGTCAGTAATTAGCAGCTTCTCAATTTTTTTGTTGCTTCAAGAGACTAGGACCCTAAGAAAAGCAACTCAAAATACATCTTTAAAATTTTTTTAAAACCAGTAGTCAATAATGACACATCTATACTTTATTTGTGTCCAGTGCTACTGCAACAGACAGAAACGTTCAGCCAAATCACATGACAACCAAACTACAAGAATGATGATCAATTTTCAAACTTACTTGTTGCTCATCATAAGCACCTCCAGCTCCTTGACATTATGCACCAGAAACTTCCTGAATCCTGAAGGCAACATGTGCTTTGTTTTCTTATTGCTGCCATACCCAATGTTGGGCATCAAGATTTGACCCTTGAACCTTCTGCGAACTCTATTGTCAATACCTCTTGGCTTGCGCCAGTTACGCTGTAGATAGTCAAAGAGAAATACGGAACATTCAGCATTCAAGCTTCATTGAAGTTATCATTTCTCAAGGCCAAAGAGAAACAACCAACCACAGGCAATACTCGGAGAATATTTTAAGTTTATGTGGGGGTTTACGTACCTTGATTTTAACATAGCGATCAGATTGATGACGGATGAATTTCTTTGTCCTCTTCTTGACAATTTTAGGTTTGATGAGAGGTCTGAGGGCAGGCATGGTGTCTAGAAAAACAGAGCATGTGTAAGGAACTACATATAGCAAGAAAGAAGCTCTAGTAAACCTGTTGCAGAGTTCACTTCCGCTCACTAGCCTATTTCAGAATCAAGAATGGAATGGGTGTTTGTCTGCAGCTTCTCTTCCTCCCGTGTCCGAAGCTGGAAGAGCATGGAAAGCTCTCCAGGCGCGATCCTAGGAGGTCAGTTGAAGCATGGGGTACACAGAAAGAGCCTCTTCAAAGATTGTGGTATTCTTGAACCACAATCTGGCGTACCCTGGTAATGGCAACCTTGTGTTGCTGGCTAATCTAGGTCAGGTGAGGGGAACTACAGAATGAACTCACCAAAGGGTGCCTTAATTTTGACAGTTTCACATCTGGTCTAGATACAGAATACGTTTAAGCATCATTAACATTATTTTGCCCTGCCCAATGACAACTAATGATAAAAACTGTTCAGAATGATCTACATCTGAAACACACTCTCCTTCTCCAGGTTTAACCAAAACGTTTCACAATTGGTTCTTCCCATCTTTTGGGGAGCCTGCCAAGGAGGCTTTTTATTCCTCTGGGATACCACTCAGTGACTTTACATCTCATGTGGTAATAACCAGAAATGTCTATCAATTGCCACAAATATGACCAAATTGGAAACGACTTAAGAATGAACCTAATAGAACTTTTAAGGTAACGTAAGCAGTGGCTTTATACCAGTTCCACTGCCCCAGAAAGCTTCCATGGCTGAGTGAAGATTTAAACCCGGACCTCCTTGAGTTCCAGTCTGTCACTCTATCAAATCTTCGTAAAAGAGGGGGG
The DNA here is from genome assembly GCA_030440675.1 of Furcifer pardalis. Classification (NCBI taxonomy): domain Eukaryota; kingdom Metazoa; phylum Chordata; class Lepidosauria; order Squamata; family Chamaeleonidae; genus Furcifer; species Furcifer pardalis. The sequence goes on along the minus strand of CP126893.1, from coordinate 130,074,083 downwards.
AAACCCTCACACCACATTTTCTGATCCATTAAAGAGTTCCCACTGTGCCTTTTTGGAAAATAAACCACTTCTCGGTACTGTATTCTATATTGTGGGTGGGTAGAGCAATCCCTGCACTTTAGAGGGCTGAATCCACACTCTGTCCACACCCAATCTTTCTTTTAATCGGGGTCAAAATTGTGTGTGTGTGTGGGTGTTTACAAAAACATGCAGCTTGCTTTCCAACCTCTTTACAGAGCAGGTGACTTTGAAATCTTTTCTTTTAATGGTAATGTTGGCAGACTAGGGGCCTCAAAACAATGGGCTTCCTCAGTAACTGCCAGGGGGCTATTTGCCTTCTATGCTGTCTAGATTTCCAGAACATTAAGCAGAGGAGACCCACTGACTCAATTGGATTTGCATCAAATTCCTGTTCCTTCAATGGATCTGTTCCAGTTAGAACTAAAATAATTACATTATGCATATATGACAGATTGGACGACCATCCACCAGATCTGCTTTGATTTGGATTCTTGCAAAGTGGGGGGGGGGGGGTTTGGACTCAATGGCCTCAAGGCCCCTTTCAACTCAGTCATCATCCTCGAATTCTGTACCTAGAAAAGCTCAGATACTCTCCATCCTTAGAAAAGTGTGGAACAATTGCCATAACTCAGAATCTTAATTTAACAGTGTGAGATTATTGTTATTGCTTGCTACAGTTGCAATGATATGCTCCTCTAGGAATAAGCCTTATCAAAATTTGCACCATTCAGCTTTGAGCAGTGTTTCCCAATCTTTGGGTTTTTGGACTTCAATTCTCAGAAGCCTAAGCACTAACCGGCCAACATACTGACTAAGGCTTCTGGGAATTGAAGCCCCCTGTGGGGCCTGGGGCCCACATTAGGAAACACTGGATTAGAGGCAATTTTAAGAACCACACTGCAAAAACACATTTCTGTACAGTCCATCATCAAGTCATACAGACTTAAACAAGGGGGGGGGGGGCGCCAAGGCCCAAATTTGACCTGCCGCTCTGCTGTGAGCCTTAGGTCAAACAGGCCACAAAGCTAGGTATCTGACTCTAGGGGGCGGTGCTCGTTTCCATTTACAGCCAGTCTCCAGACATTTCTGTGGACATGTGGCGGGCGTAATTTTAGACACCGGAGTGCATAGAACACTGTTACCTTTCCCACCAATGTGGCACCTATTTATCAATTTGCAATTTCTCGCTTTTGAATGTTTATTTATTTATTGCATTTGTATACGGCCCATTTGGGAAATTTCCCCCTCTGGGCAATGTAACATACAAATATCAAATAACACAACAAATTAAAAACAGACCAACCAAATACATCCCAAAGTAAAATAAAAAGGCATCTGAGGTCTCGAACTGCTGACCTGCCAACCTTCCAGTCGTCAAGTGCAGCGTCTTAACCACTGACTAAGCCACCGCCGTCCCACAGAAATGGATCTCTCCCCGTACGTACATCCCACGTGGGCTACAACGACTACTACGCTTCGCCTCCAAAAGGCGCTGCGGCCCAACCTCTCGGGAGCCTCCGAGGAAGGCCAAGAGGCGCAAAGAAGGCCTCTCTCCTTCTTGCCTCTACTACCCCCGCTCTCAGGAGGCTCCGGCGCCTTGCCGTGAAAAGCGCCCCCGGCGACCGGTCCCTCGGACACTGGGCCGGCAACTCGCGAGCGGCGTCCCCGGGGGAGAAGCCCGTGGAACTCCCGGTATCAGCTACGGCCTCTCAGAGGCTGTCCTCGGCCAGGATGGCGACGGATGCCCCGGCTTACCTGCGGGGAGAAGGACGGCCGCCCTGGCAACCGGCAGGCCCCGCGAGAAAGAGAGAAGGCGGAAGCTGCAAGGCCTGACGGGAAGCCGCCGCAGGGCAGGTCCTGGCAGGTCACAGCAGCTAGTTTCCGGGAAGAATGAAGAGAAACGGCTCCCTCCTCCTCCTCCGCAATTCAGCCGCTTTATAGCAAATGTCAAGTCAACTCAAAGACAAAAAGGGGCTCTTCCAGGCATCTTAGATGCCCGTCGTAATAATACTAACGCTTGCCGGACTTGTGGGTGACACCGTTAAGGACCTGAGACGTCACTTCCGGTGGCAGCTACTCAATCAGGCGCAGCCCTCAGAAATAACGGAAGAAACGGTCCTGGCAGGGAAATTTTGGAGTTAATAATGAGGAATCTTTTCGGGTTTTTTTGTTTCGTCTGCCTTTCCTCCCCCTCATCTCACCTGTTAAAATAATGACACCCACCCCGCTCAAAAATAAAATAAAATCAGTATACTTACGACATGTTTTAATATATTATTGCTTTGTCTTATTTATATATTGTATGTATTGTAAAGTAATGTTATATATTGTTTTTTCATCATTATTTCTTGTTATACATGCATTATTCGTCTGTTGTTTGTCTTGTATGTCAGTAAATTTAATAAAGTTAACTAAAAAAAATTTTAAAAATTAAAAATCAGTAGAAAAAGAAACTTGGAATTTGAGTGATGATAATGATGATAATAATAATTTCGTGATGATGATGGGTGATGATAAATTCCCTGGCCAGAAATAAAAAAGCTCACGCAGAATGTCTCGGGGTCAGTCCCCAAAATCCACGGTGGGCGATGGAAAGATCTACCTTTTTTAAAATAAAAATCCCAATTAAGGCACTACTAATTCCTCTCCGCCGTTTTTAATGTGGGCTTTCGTGGATCAAGTCCACTTCGTCAGATATTAGAGTGGGGTTGAATGGCACAGGTGGGGGTACAGACTGAGGTACACAATGGTTGGTTGGTTAGTATAACAGATGAAGTTGCTTTCATAGCTGAAAAATTTGAAGTGTTGGCCGTTTCTGAGGAAGTGGATTTGATCCACGAAAATGCAGTAAACATGCATCTGTTATTATGCTAGCCAAACATTGTTTGCCTCTACACGAGGGCCATTTTTTGGGAGAAGGGAATATGGAAAACCCTTGCTTCCTGCCTTTAGATTGTAAAAATATGTAAACTGCTGTTTTCCTATTTAATATCTAAGAATAAAGCCTGGCTGGGACTACATACTCCATGCTATGCTAAAGTCTTAAGAAGTAACCATGAGTTACGAAAGCTTGCAAAGTCTGGAACTTTTAAAGTGACCTAAAAAAGATATCGTCTCCCTTCTGGTTGGCAGGGCAGGTGTGGGGCTCCAGGAATATATATGGGGTCCCATGTTGGGTGGCTGATCTGATGGGACAGCCACCCCTCCCTCACTCTTTTAAACTTTTTAAAATCTTTTTAAACTTTTTAACTCTTTTAGATCTTTGTAAATTCATGGTTTAATTCTTTTTTAATTGATTTTTAAAAGTAATTTCGAACCTCAAGGTTTTAATTTATGAATTTTCTGTAAGCCACCTAGAGTCAGGTTCGCCTGATTGGGGCGGGATAATAAATCTAAATAAATAAATAAATTTGTTTTATTCTACACCTGATATGTATACATGGATTCTATTAAAATACAATAATGAATCTTTAAGGTGCTACAACGTTTTTTGTATTTTGTTTCGCTTACTCTCTGGACCTGGTATGTTTGCACAGACTCCACGGCGCCGGTCTCAAGCTGGCTTTCAAATCAAACCTCTCACTTCCATCGAGTCCTTGGCAGGCGCTTTGGCCTTTTAAATGTGCAAAACCTGAAATTTGAGGGCGAGTCCACCCACCCACCCCTGTGCACCGTTGTAAAGCAATTTAAAACAGCGGCCTCTTCCCTACGATCTCTGGTTTCTAAGGGCGACCCGTTTTTTCCTTGCCATCTTTGACCGACCCAAATTGTCAGAAGAAAAAGACGCCGAAAGGAGTTGGAAGTGACACTCCCCTTGTGTACCTCTCAATCAGTAGGTCTATGCGACGGAGAGGAATCTTAGAGGCGCTTAAATGGATGCCGCTGCCACGGCGACACCTGGCAGTCACAGTTGGGTAGCGCAAGTGCAGCGTGTGTGGCACTTCTGGCTGCTCCGATTTGTCTAGGTCGCATCCCGCTAATTTAAGCGAGGCACGTGCATGTGTGTTTTCTCTTCCAAAGGCTTTGCACGGCAAGACTTGGATTTCTAAGCCTAAATTTCACAGGGAAGACACACACCTTTGATGATCTGTAATTAAATAGGACAATACCTCCTATATATATGACCTATGCCAGTGATGGCTAATCTTGGCACTCCAGCTGTTCTGGAACTTCAGTTCCCAGAAACCGTGATCAACAGGAGTGCTGACTTGGGCTTCTGGTAATAATAATTCTGTGTTAGAAATTATTCTGAGTTGAAAGGATTTTTGCAAAAGAAACTCTGCTTAGGGGAATGCCCAAATGATGCTGCTTTCATGTGCCCAAGAGCTTGGACAGAGACAGGCGCTCAATCCGTTATGCAGCGCCTGGGTCTCGACTTGCCGACTTGCCAACCTGCCATCTAACAAGGCGAGCTTCTTAACCTCTGAGCCACCACAGCTTCTGGTAATTGAAGTCCAAGAACAGCTGGAGTGCCAAGGTTAGCCAGCAGGGGCCTATACCATCCATAGTTGGCAGTGATCTGTTTACCTGCTGGTGACCATGTTCCTAGTGACTAACCTGCTTGTAGGTGAACTAGTCAAGCCTTGGAATGCCAGACATACAAGGCTGCCTGTTGGGCTCTGCCCAAAGCCTCTCCAGCTTGGTAGACCCAGCCAGTGTCTACCCTTCATTGGCATAGCCTTCAAGAACTCCACACCATGATGCCTTCAAGATTCTCCACCCTATTTGTGAGCAGATAAATTGGCAAGGGGAATTTTGCCAACCTTCTAGAGTAAGGGTGCCCAAACTTTTCAGGCCATGGGCCGAACATGTGGTTCAGGAAACCTGTCACCAAGGCCCGGGGATGGATGTGGCCCCCGATGCAAATTCATCCGGCCCATGAAGCCCTCATTGCTCCTGGAAGCAGAAGTAAAATGCGCCCATACGGGTGTGTTTTACTTCCACTTCCAGGAGTGACGAGAACTTCACCGGCTGAATGAATTGGCATTGGGGGTCACATCCAGCCCCCAGGCCATAATTTGGGCACCCGTACTAGAACAACTGGGTCTCATGATTAGCACTGCTTCTAGAAAAACTGCCCTTCCCGAGAGGAAAATACTTGTGGAAAGAATCACCTCACCATACTTTTCCTTCAGCTTTAACTTAGGTTTGGGAAGTGAATACACAGTGACTGTATGTGTGCACATATCTGTAGCAAATGGGGACGATGGGCTTTGCGGAAGACCTTTGTATTTCGAGGAGACTAAGTGGCACTGCCATTTCCTCCAGCAAGCTCCTGAATGGTTAAAATCATGTGCTTGTGCTCTGCATGGGAGAGGAATGCTTTCCAAGCTGTTGCAGCTGCTTTCTGAGATGTCTAGATACTTAGGCTATGAGTAATGGATAATGTGGAGGAAGAAAGTCTTAATTGGATAAGTATGAGGCAATTAATGATGCCATTCCAAACCTTTGAAGTGGGCAGAGTATCAACTTCCTCCCTGTCGTCCCTGCGGAGACATTTATGTCAACTCAGAAGTGCTTGTGTTAATATGTTTATGTCAATAGGTTTGCCTTGAGTGCCAACACAAAGGTGGCTCAGAGCCAGGATGATATCACATACCTCCATAAGGGCATAAAATGGGGGCAAACCTCATCTTCAGCTTTGAAGCTCCCCACAGGCCAGAGGCTCCAGGTGCTGTGAGCCCATTGGCCTAGTGATGGTGAACCTTGGCACCCCAGGTGTTCTTGGACTTCAATTACCAGAAGCCCATCTCAGCACTCCTGCTGGTTAGGGCTTCTGGGAATTGAAGTTCAAGAACACCTGGAGTGCCAAGGTTGGCCATCACTGGCCTAGGGACATTCTCAGCTACCTTTCCGAGCTTCCACGTTTGGAGGATCTTGCTTTGTAGGTACTGCTGCTTTAATTGCTTGATTTAAATTTATTTATTTATTGTAACACTTTATATTAATTGCCTGTTAGTGGAAAGATCTCTGTCTAATAAAGCCTTGTTTATTCAACCACTGAGTGCTTATCAGCACCAGATCCTAAAAGAACTTGAGCCCATCAGGTTTAGCTCTCCTGCTAGGAGCAAAGTATCTCTTTGCCATCTAATAAGAATCCTGAAGCTCTCCCAGGACATTATTTCTTTCTTTGAACTCCATTTTGAAGGGAATTTCTTTTATTTCAAATTATAAAATTTCAAAATTTTGTGTGGTTGATTTTTTTGGAACTGCTCTAATAGAGTTGAACTTTGTGGAGTCACAAATATATAATCAGAATTAAATCCCACTGAAATCAATATTATGTGATACCAAGGCAGAGCACAGTACCATTCTGTAGATGGAAATTGCATTAATAGTGCCAGTCCAAGACATGCGCTGTTTTAGAGGAACTATTTGGCAACTCATCTTATTCAATGTTCAAAAACTGATTGGATCAATAACTGATTCTCCAAAACTTAAAATTCGGTGGAATTTCCTATCTCCACCCCCACATACTTTCCCCAAAGTTAAGACAGGATTCGTGGAACTGGGTCCATAGGTGCAATTTAATTCAACTATGTGTACAAGGGCCTATTTGAAAGTGCAACTGTGGAATGGGTTATCAGCCAATACCCCACAATACATGGGTTTGATTTATTTATTACATTTTTATCCAAAAACTAGCACTCAGGATAGCTAACATTCATCAGTAAAATGAATAAAACATTCAAATAATCAGTCATAAATAAGCATTAAAACAGTTTCAAAAGCTAGACAAAATTGTGTGTCCTTATTCTTCTCCTAAAAGCAGCAAGATCAGAAATAGTTTCAAATTTTGAGAGACGTTTGGGAGGAACACAAGAGGAATCTTCTGAACACAAGCCATGCAAGCGTCTGCAGACAACACTAAACATCCTGACAGGTTCATAGGATAAGTAGCCTTGCGGCCATATTTTGCACCATCTGAAATTTCTGGACTCTCAAGGGTAGCTCCATACAGAACATATTGCAGTAGTCAAGACAGAGTATAAATAAAGCATGGTTGACTGTTGCAAATTAGTTCCATCCCCAGTGTACCAAATGGAGTTGCATGAAAGCACTCCTCAGCCATTGCCAGTAATGATGATAACGATGCTAAATTTTGATTAATGGTGGACGTTTTCACTTTTTAAAAGCTTCTTCTTCCTTGTCTAGACCAGTCATGAAACTGCCAAAATGAAGGCACCTTTTGTTGAGTTAAGTCTGCAGTTCCCTTCACCTGACCTAATATGAGAAAGATTAGTCGGCAATACAAGGTTGCCGTTACCAGGGTATGCCCGATTGTGGTTCAAGAATACCACAATCTTTGAGGAGGTTCTTTCTGTATGCAGAAAACTCAAAAGAGCTCTGGCGTTGCAGAAGTTTAACTGCTGTACTGCAGCCAAACATTGTGAGTGCAATCCTGACAGTATCAAGGTCGACTCAACCTTCCATTCTTCTGAGGTTGGTAAAATGAGAACCCAGCATGTTGGGGGCAAAATGCTAATTAGTCTGTGAACCGCCCAGAGAGTGCAGTAAGCGTTATGGGGCAGTATATAAGTGTAATTGCTGTTGCTATAAAAGTGGTTTCCATTCCCTACTTCTGGAGCCATTCTGGTGCTTTGCAGGTTGGCTATTCTTCCTGGAGGAACAGTGGGGAATCAAACACTCAACTTCAATTTACTGAGCTATGCAGCTAGCTCCAACTACTGCTGTCATCTAGCAATCCAGGAGCCCAGTGTATGGCCAAGGGATACTTCCAGATAATGAAGTTGAATATTTAGGGGGACCTCAAATCTTTCTAGGTAAAGGTCACCCTTGCTTGAAAGCCAGTCATATCCAACTCTAGGATTCAGTGCTCATCTCTGTTTATAGATAAAGACCCAGCACTGTCTCTGTCTGCAGATGTTTCCGTGGACATGTGTTAGGCATGACTAGACACTGGAGCGCATGAAATGCTGTTACCTTCCCAACAAAGTAGTACCTATTTATCTACTTGCAATTTCTTGTTTTCGAACTGCTAGGTTGGCAGGAGCTGGGACAGGCAATGGAAAATCACTGTCTTGCACCACTCGGGTCTTGAACTGCTGACTTGCCAATCTTCCAGTCATCAAGTTCAGCATCTTAACTACTAAGCCACCACAGTCTCTAATACAATAGTGTAGCTATCTTTAAAAAAAAGCAGTACAAGATTATCTACCTGTCAAGCTATTCCGGCATTCCCATAAACTGCAGATTAAGTATCATACTACTGAGGACCTTTGGCAGTCTTATGTAAAATGTGGTATTCAGTAATTGCAATTGCTCCTTTCATCAAACTATAATACTGTACTACAATCATAAGTTTTTCAAACTGACTTCTCACCATGTCTTTGGTTCCAATGTTGCATTTAGGATCCTGGCTTATGGGAGGAGATTCAAAGAAACTCTAACAAGTCATGACCTTTCAGCATTGATCAAAATACTGTCAGATATAATAATTGCGCTTTCGGAATTCTGGGTCCCCATAAATCATGTATCCCTTGTCATTGACTGGCCATTGGCGGTCCGGAGAGTAAATGCCAGGGTAGACTGGGCGTGTGCGAGAAACGTGGCTAAAGATAGGGTCTCCTCCATTGCCTTCAATCTGGGGTAGATACAGATACAGTTTATCAAGAAGATGTCCTGGCCAGAAACTATTGGGGTCAGTCAAAGGATTCAGATAAGAAAACATCTTCCTCAGTTGCCTGAAATAAAAAAAAAATTGGGAGGTGAATAATGTGAGCATCGACAAAAAATCAACAACAGTCAAAATCAATGTTAGTGGCTTGATATGCATCAAGGGTACCCAAACTATGGCCTATAGGCTGCATCTGGCCTGTGGTACCGAATAATCCGGCCCCCGCTGGCCCCGGAATCAGAAGTTAAATGTAGCCGTGCATGTGCAAAGCGTGACTGTAAAGCACCCACGGCTGTCATAAACACACTTCAATTTACTATTCATTACGCTTTTGTCTTTAGTTACTTTATTTCCAAAATTCCATTGTTTCTTGCACAGGTTTACACCCCTTATTATCTTTTATTACATATTTGATAAAAGTCCTCCATATCCCCCAAAACTGATTTACTTTTATCAAACTTTTCTTACAATTCAATTCCCCCATTTGTTTGTCATTCAGTGCAATGTCCCAAATCTCTTTATACCACTCTATTTTAAAGATAAAGTTGATTTTCCAGTTTCTTGCAATTAATACTTTTGAGGCTGTCAAGAAAATTATTAATAAATTCACTGTCTTTCTAGCTCTAGAAAGAGGGCCTTCTCAGTGTCTGCTCCGGCCCTATGGAACCTCCTGCCAATTGAGTTGCGTCTCCAGACGGAGTTGCTGCCCTTCAGGAAACGTTTAAAGACATGGCTGGCAGGGCAGGTATGGGGTTCCAGCAATAAGGTAACCCTGGCCTGTTAGTTAAGCCGGTAAATGCTCTTCTCTCTTTTAATCTAATTTTTGAGTCTTTTAAACTTTTAATCTTGCATCTTGTTATCTGGTAATTTTTTATCTCTTAATCTATTCCTTTCTGTTTAGTTAGATCTTCACATACCTGCGTAAATAATTCTTCATAACTCGTTAACCCTCTGCCTGTTCTGTACTCTTTTCTATATCGTTTATCCCAAATTTCCAATTTTATTTGTTTTAACCAGTTAAATTTTAGTTTACTGCATAACTCTTGTCTCATTTGCTTATCCTTGTTTCTTACCAGCACGCCTCTAGGGAAGGGATTTTCTACCTGCGGCCCGCAGCATCATTTCATGTGGCCCCTCACTGCCTCCACCACACCCGGAAGTGCCATGTGGTAGAGGGATGCATAATGCCCCCCCCCAGCCCACGAACCTGTATGAGGGAGCATGACCCAGCCCCCATCTTTAAAAGGTTGAGAACTCCTGATCTAGGGTTTTGATCTGTCTTATTCCTAGTTCTCCTTTGGCTCTCTCATTATATCGCAAGGGGAATGAACACATTTCTTTTAGTTCCAACAGTGGGGATATTCCAGGAGCTAGTTTCTTTTGCAGTTCACTCCATACTGTCATCATATTTCTACAGAGATCATTCTTGATCCTAAAATTCCTACTATAATTATCCAACAAGGCTCCCTTGCCCTCTCATTCAATCTCTTTTAATTGTAATTCTCACCAATAGAATACAAGATTATTCAGGTGTATATCAAAGATAGAAAAGGAATCTGAATATGGTCATAGTAGTGACAACTGGGATACCCAGTGTGGTACAGTGGATAGAGTGATGGGTTAGGACTCAGGAGGCCAGGGTTTCAATCCCTGATTAGCCACAGAAACTCACTCGGAGTGTGGATCTGGCAAATTTAATTATTTATTTAAGTTATATCTTGCCATAATTCGAGTACAACACTACTTTAGGCTGTTCACAAAAAAAGCAAGACAGCTAAACAATAAAACATGAATAAAATAACTGCAATGCAATACTCAGTAAAAGAGCAAAATTACCCAACCCAATAAAACAATGGCCAAAATTAATGGAACCAGTGTCCATAATAATATATTGTGAAATTTAATTCTAAAAATTAATTAACTCAAAATTAATAAAAGCTCCCCAGTATCATTATTTACAATAGGGGTTTGGGAATATTTCCGTAAATAAAAAGGTTTTCAACATTTTACAGAATACCAACAAAATAGGGGCTGTTCTGATTTCAGATGGGAAGGAATTCCACAACTGGAGGGGGGATTGGAATAGCCCCTTAATTACTCCTTAATTATCTCATTTATCTTGTGAACCCTTTTAGGGTCACTATAATTTGGTTTCGACTTGAAGGCACATAACAACAAAGTAACAATTACCTGACTGTCCCAACAACAACAGCCATGCAACACCAAGTACAAAGTTAGGTTGTTTTTTTTTAAATCAGTATTTGAATATTGTAAGTTTGGGACCAAATTATCTAAAGGACTGCTTCGCATCACAGGAGCCTTGAAAAGTGCACCAAGTGCTCCTTATTGACAGTGCACAAATGAAGGGTGGAACGGCCTCCGGAAAGAGGTCCCACTAAAAGGATGGCAAAGAGATTAATTTTAAAAACTAGTTCTTTGTGCTGTGACAATGCATTTTAAACTGTCCCAGATGTTTAGTCCATCCACTTCTTATGCTGTGACTTTAGTTCATGTATTTCATTAGCTTTTTCAATTTCAACAATGCACTTTTAAAAAACCTAGTTATTAAAGTTAGTTACTATTTGGTTTGTCAGAATAAAGGGGATCTACCTTGAAGAAGCTGAGAGACAGAACTGAAAGTTTCTTAAACAACTTAATCCAGAGATCCCAGAATCATTGTCTTTAAAAGCTGGCTGGGCAATCTCAACAATTATCCCTGAACTCTGGAGGGATACACACCCACTTTTAAATTCCTTCTTACAAAAACATTTTTAAATTTACTTTTTAAAAGCCTCTTGCACCTTTCTAGTGCCCTAAAGACTTATAAAAATAATTTTGGATGTATGGAGGAACTCTCATGATACCAGGGCAGCTTTGAACCCCATGGTAAAATGGCCTCCATGCCCCATTAGAGGGGATTTTTGATTCAATCTCCCTCCCCCCCCCCCAGAAAAATTTGGAAGGTAGGGGAGGGTTAATGAAAGGGCCTAAATTTTGGCTCCTGGGACTGCAAGTGGCACAAAGATTGCTTGTTGCCCATCCCTATAGGCAGAGGGAGCATCAGGTTGTGTCAAACAGGACTTCATTCAGGACTTTGGTTGTGTAAAGCACACACTGCTTGGTTCAGATTATGCCTCTCTTTTGAACTCATTAGGTGGTCTTTACAACAAACAATTCTGATCCACATTACAAGGTTGGGATACAATAAATCAAGCAAAGTAAGTGAAAAATATAAATCAGAAATTCAATATAATTACTATCTACATTTTAAAAGCTTTAACAACACAAGATAAAGTAGCTAAAATCTTGTATGTTAGTTACATGAGCACAAGCAAAATGACAGATGGCTGCTAGGTACACAACTCAAGGTGTGTATTTACACTGCATGCCTGTCATGTGAAATAGTGCACAAGGAAAGACATAAGATCTAATGGTAATCTGCTGTAATTTACATCACTACATGACGAACAATTCAAATGGACGAACCTTCTCTAACTATTGCTTACTTTAGCATAGTAAGTCATAATGGAGTAGCCCTGTTTGAATCAATGGAACTTACAGAGGAGCTGAGTCACCAATGATTGAACAGGCCCATTCCTAGCATGCTATACTATGCTAAACTACTGGATTTTGATCACTGTCTTTCTCTAAAAGTGTAGTCACAATTAAAAGTAACAACTTGCTATAGCCTGCCTTTTCGCCCAAACTAGGAGGCAGGTGATAATGCAATTAATAACAAATGAAAATAAAAACACAATAAGTTACAGCACTCAAAATGTAAAAACCTAATAGCATTTGGGAAAGAAATACAGCAATTAATATAATGATGCCAGGAGGAAAATAATAAATACAGTACTAGTGGGGAAACTTTGCCTCTTGGGAGGATATAAAAGAATCAAAGACAAGAGATAAAGAACACAATCATTAACCATGGCACAGGAAAAAGCCAAAAAAGAAAGTAAGGTAAAGGTGGCCATTGCTCAAAAGCCAGTCATATCTGAATCTAGGGTTCAGTGCTCATCTCCGTTTATAGTCAAAGAGTTAGCACTGTCTGCAATTGCAGATGTTTCCAGGGACATGTGGCAGGCATGACTAAACATCGGGGTGCATGGAACACTGTTTACCATCCCACTGAAATGGTACCTATTTATCTACTTGCAATTTCTTGCTTTTGAACTGCTAGGTTGGCAGGAGCTGGGACAGAGATGGGAGCTCACTCCATTGTGCAGTATTTGGGTCTCGAACTGTTGACCTGCTGACCTTCCAGTCATCAAATTCAGCATCTTAACCACTAAGCCACTGCAGCCCCATCTCAAGAGGAAACTAAAAGACTCTTTAAGACCTTTTATCTTATGCTGTCTCTGTTCTATTGACACTTTCAATATGCAAAAGTGACAGAGGAGATTACTGTCTTCAAAGAATCTCTCTGTGTGAATCAGAATCTGACTTCTGACTTTGGCATAGAGAATAGCCTCCCTCCATCCAGAGTGTCCTTTGCCCCATCAAAACTGGAGACTGGTCTCTCATGGTTCCCCTGTCATGCATGGATTCAGGAAGGGAAAAAGGCAAGAACTCCTGAAAATGGAAAGCCTTTCAGATAGGATAGTAATCACAGGGAAGGTTTCAAACCCAACTTATAAGGAAGTAATTAAATAAATAAATAAAGAATGCATCATACATTTCCTCATATACTTCTTCTGGTGTCTTGTCCATGCAAAAGAACTGATCAGACAAAAAGTCTGGAGGTGGAAGCAGTCTTTTGGACCGGTTTCTGGAAAACACAAGAGTTAGACAATCAGCCTACCTGAAGAAGCCGGTACCCAGTGTAGCCTATGGTCCACTACTTGCTTACGGCCCACATAAGGCATCTAGGATGTCTCTTGAGAAATTAAGATTTAAATCAGGGATTCTCAACCTGCCACCCAGATGCGGCCTGTGGTGTCATTTCATGTGGCCCCCCACCGCCTCCACCACACCCAGAAGTGCCATGCGGTGGAGGAAGGGCAAAATGGCCATCCAGCCCTCAAAGCTGTCTGAGGGAGCATGACCCGGCCCCCGGCTTTAAAAGGTTGAGAACTCCTGATTTAAACCCTGAGCTTCATATCTAAAACCACAGATTGTCCAAGTACACAAAGGCACAAGAGTACTCAGCCCTTGAAACCTATACTTTATGGCTGCTGAATGTCTTGGATGGAATTAAGACAGAAGGGCCATCATCACAATGTTGGAGAAAGATCAAGCTGCTCAGTCCTTCCGAATGTTCACTCTACTACCCCTTGCTAGCCGTGGTAATGGGAAGAACCACTCAAATAAAATTCTGTTTGTGGGTCAGCAGGGGAAGGGGGGCAGCAGGACACTTTGGCCCTCCCAGGACATGACTTGTGTAATGAAAACTGTAAAACAAAAAAAGGCTATATAAACTTGAAACTGGAAGAAAATATTTTGTGAGAAAAATGGAATGGAAGGAGGGCTGCCATTAGCCTCCTGAGAAGCCATTTCTGTTGGGCTTTGTCTCTCCTTTTGTTTGTCAAACAGCCAGGGGAATCCCATAAACTTAAGATCCTATGCCTGAGCTTTCTCATTTTACTTTTCCATCCCCATTTGCCTTTGCCTTTTGGAGTTGTGCCTTTCTAGCTTGTAAGTCAAAGACCAGAAACTGCCTTCTCTTTAACCAATATGCAGGCCACCAGATGTAAAATGCAATAGGAATAAGCGGCAAATTCATAAATCTATGTGAAGGTATAATGACCCCAGCACATTGGTTGATCTGAGCCCCTCTTTTTTTTTTCTACTTTTAACTAGTAGTTGTAGCACCTGGTGTGTTTTTAATCTGTTTTTAACCTTTCTCAGTTTTTAATTTTTAATTTTTTTAAAGTTTTAAGATTTTTAGATGGAAGCTCCCACTTCCTAATCCTGGGCCTTCTCTGCCCAGGGAAGGAAAAGACTAATGTCCTCTGGCCGGAAGGAGGAATGGATTTTAGTTGTTTGTGCTGTGTGTGAGTTATTGTTGTTTTGTTTTTGTTTGTTTTTTTCTCCTGATTGTAAACCGCCCTGAGTTGCCACGACGAGTGGGCGGTGATATAAATCTAAATAAATAAATAAATAAACTCAGCAATAACAAAGCTCCATAATGAAGAGATTAGGGTAATAGAGGTATTGCCCCAATGAAGATACAACTGAACTGGGACAATTAAAAGGGCACAAGATTTTGTCACCTTTACATTTCTTTATCAGTCATGATAGAATGAACCAGTAGGGATAAGAGAAGAGGACCTGTTCTTAAAAACACATCCCCTATATGGTGTCTTGAGAATTAAGGTCTGTAGCATTCAAATAAGGTTCTATCAAATGATGAAAGGGCATTAGGTTCCCCCTGGAACAGCTACTAGGCATTCTGGAACCAGATGAGATGGTAACATTTGTCCCATCATTGTTGGAAATATAAGATCTTACTGTATCCTGGGAAAAACCAATAGGCCCCTTGCTTGGTGGGAAACTGATAGCAACTAAGGGAGTCTTTCTAGTGAGGAAGTCAGATACTAATTTGTACCAAAGATGGGCAACTTCAAGAAGCCCATGGCCAAATGTTGGCTCCTTGGCCCTCCCACAGTTCACACTTGCTCTAGAAATGGCAGATAACTATCTTTTGTTCTGGAAAGACCTTAACAACAAGACAGGAAGTAATGAGACAGGTACTTCCAGTTTTGATTGGAGGTTAGGAGATTCCTCCAAACTGCTTTCATGAAGCAGAACTATTCCCCTGCCCCCGCTGCAAAAGAGAAGGCCTCCATGATGGTCTTGGGAGCCACAAAAATGTCCTTGAGGACCACCATGGAATGGCAGGCCCACTTCTATTTCAGATGTTTGAATTGTTGAACATATTAATGCAACTCCACAATACAGGGGGTTAACATGGTTTGTGTGTATAACCAGGACTTCTCTAGTTTCCTGCTTGCTATTCATTTTTCTGTCAGATAGTGTTTAGTGTGTCTCTGAAGTAATTTTTTATCATTGTGTTAATAACCTCTCTCTCTCTAATTCTTCAATCTTTGACTTAAAAGCTAAGTGTATTTGTTTAAATGTTTGTACAGAACTGTTTATCAACAAAAGCGACTATTCATTCTAATTTCAAGAAAGGAACTGTGAGTAAAGAACTGTTATTATTATACCTCAAGACATGTGGAGAGGTTTTAATTGCTGGGCTAGAATGGGAGTCTAAGATTTTGGTAAAGGTAAAGGTCACCCTTGCTTGAAAGCTAGTCGTATCCAGCTCTAGAGTTCAGTGCTCATCTCTGTTTATGTCTGAAGAGCCAGCGCTGTCTGCGTTTGCAGACATTTCCGTGGACATGTGGCAGGCATGACTAGACAACAGAGTGCACGAAACGCTGTTACCTTCCCACCAAATAAATAAAAACTCAACAGGAATAAAGTATGCAGAAAACCAATGGGTTAGTTTCACACATCTCCACTGCATTTAACACGTACATCATTAGATTCTTAAATTCTTCAAATGACTGCCAGCGATATTTTTGAGTCTTTCCATCCATGACCTGTTTCTTTTTAGCCATTGGCTTAGGCTTTCTAGAAAAAAAGGAAAAAACAACCAGAGTTTAGACCAAACAGACAACAGCACAAAGAGAACAAGAGAGAATCATTAGGGTGAATGGAATAGTGTTTGTCTGATTGCAAAACTCAAATGTGTAGGCTGCAAAAGGTATTCTGAATTAAGAAAAAGTAAGATGCTGAGCAGTTGTATGAAGAAAGGACTATTTTGATCTCTGCTCTGCAGTATAAAGGTATCTCCCCCAAACTGTCTGGAACATCATCTTGGATCTAATCTACTAGAAAACTAACTATTGCCTGGAAAGGTTATAAACACACTTGTTTGTTTACTTAGTAAGTTACAAAAGGCAGTGGTAAAATCAGGTGAATCAAACAAAGTCTTCAAAATATGATGACAAAGATCGACACATATGGCATATTACCAGGGCTGGCTGCTGGAAGCTACTGTCTGCAATGTAAAATATAAGATTCACTATTATCTGCAGTTTCAGGTATCCACAGTAGGTATGGATATGGGGAGGGGTGGAAACCTACAGTTTATTGGTGCTGCAACAGGTATTTATCTTGAAAATAAACCTCTGAACAAACCTTTTTATAGCCTTGGAAGAGCCTGTAGATTCATCATCTGATGTTTCTTCAGAACCAGTAGATTTACTGTAATAACCTCCTGGCTGCCTTATCTTCCGAAAGCTGTTTCCTACTCTCATGAGTCTGTCTCCCGCATACAGGAGACCTGGCGGTACAAAGATGACATTTTAAAAAGAGAGATGAAGATAGTGGTCAGACTCAGCTATCCAGCTGATCTTGGGTATGTTCAGACATTTTGTGGATCTCCTCATGAATCAACAAGTGATGACTCCCGAGCGGTGGAAATTTAGACACACTAGGTTATCTAAAGGAGCCCAATATGGCCAGAATTCTACTGCTATATCATCAAATCATTTGATAGGATTGTTCAGCTGAATTAATTAGGTAAAGGTCACCCTTGCTCAAAAAACAGTCATATCTGACTCGTGAGGTGCTCATCTCCATTTACAGCCAAACAGCCACCAGGGGCTGCATCTGACTAGACCAGGAGTTCTTAACCTTTTAAAGCTGGGGGTCGGGTCATGTTCCTCAGACAGCTTTGGAGGCCATTTTGCCCTTCCTCCAACACATGGTACTTTCAGGTGTGGTGGAGGTGGTGGGGGCCACAAAAAATGTTGCCACAGGCCGCAGGTTGAGAATCCCTGGACTAGACACTGGAGTGCACAGAACACTGTTACCTACACACTGAAGTGGTACCAATTTATCTATTTGCATTTTCTTGCTTTCAAACTGCTAGGCTGGCAGGAGCTGGGACAGAGACAGGAGCTCACTCTGTCATGCACTACACGAGTCTCAAACTGCTGACCTGCCAACCTTCAGTTGTCAAGTCCAGCATCTTATCCACTAAGCCACTGCAGTCCCATCTGAATTAATTATTGTCCCCTTATTTAATTGAATATCTTCATTCTCCCCCTGCCTCCCCTTCCACAATAACAGGAATTTTGTCTGCATCCAGAAGCTCATTTTCACAGTCTACAACTATAAGGACTAGAAACAGTGGTGGAACCAAGGCAAAGCATTCTCAAGATGCTTGTTTTAGTGCTCATAGTACTAAATTCTGTGAATTTAGGATAATACAATTATACAAAATCACAGTCACAACCTGCAGCATTTTTACTTAGGAACAAGCATCATGAAAATTAGAAAAACTTACTGTGTAGCAAGTGGGTTTAAGACTGCAGCCTTAGTCAAGTAGACTTCTTCATATAACTAACCAATTACTCTTAAGGTATTAAAAATGCATACTGTATTTCCATTTTGTTTCTTGTCCCTAGTCCTTCCATTCTAAGACCATGAATCTGGAGAGCAAAGTGAAGTTCAGATAGCACCGTTCTAAAATGGGATATTCTGACTAATCCTTTGGTTTTACTCTACCTCTTTTTAGCATTTTATCGGTAATTGGAACTTGGTATTTTTCACAAAGCTTGCCACACTGAGTGTAGACCAGGTGGGTTCTGAGTCGATGCTGGTTCACTAGGTCTCCCATTTCACCCTCCATGGTGCTTGGCAGGCAGTGACCATCCACGGCCATATCTCCAGTCTTCACCATTCGACACTGTTCAGCAAATTCTAGGGGATCCACCTTCCTCTACAACAATGAAACAATAAGATAAGCCTATTTTGTTATGGGAGGCCACAACCCCAGTGAGCATTATTTTAGCTGCTTGCAACAGAAACTATCAGAAGGATTTTCCACCTGGGCCGGGAAGGAACTATCTGCAAGCATCTCTTAAGTCCCTTTCACGATGAGGGACTGCTGCCCTGACCTCACCACAGAAGCTGCCAAGAAATGATTTCAGAAACTTTAAAAAGAGCAGCCACCGCAGGACATAATCTAACTGAGGTGGTCTGAGTGATCCACAAAAACATCAATCTTATACCCAATGCACTGGCAATCCGTTCTCAGTTCAAGGTGCTAGTTGCAAATCCTAAGCAATCTGTTCTGCTAAGATCTTCTTCAGAGGTCTCTCCATCTATAGTGGAGTCTTGGCCACCCAATACAGGAAGATGGATTGTTAGTGACTGTGTTTGCCTATCATAACAAGGAAACATACACTGTTAAACTCTATGGTCGTGATGGCGAACCTATGGCATGCATGCCAGAAGTGGCATGCAGAAGCCTTTCTTCTAGTATGCACACCATTGAGGGGAAGCCGAGCCCAGCTGGTGCCAGTTCCCCACCACCTCTCCCTCTGCCAAAAGGGAGGCAAGATGGGATGCTGTAATCCTGGCTGGGAGGTTGCAGCTGGGTGAGGTAACGTGGGGAGCAGCGCAGGTGTGTGTGTGTGTGGGGGGGGGCATGCATCTGCGGTGGTGGTGGTGGTGGGGTGCCTCAAGTGCTGCACATACACATACAGTCAAACCTCGCATAACGAGCGTTTTGCTTAGCGAAAAACTCGCATAACAAGCAAGTTTTTCGCTAAGTGGTCTGACTCGCATAACAAATTTTTCGCTACGCGAGTCGGACTTTTCCCTATGGAAAAACTCGCATAACGAGCGTTTCTATGGGGAAAATCTGCATAACGAATTTTTTCGCTATGCGAGTTTTCCCCATAGAAATGTTCGTTATGCGAGTTTTTCCATAGGGAAAAGTCCGACTCGCATAGCGAAAAATTCATTATGTGAGTTAGACTCACATAGCGAATTTTTCGCATAGCGAGCAACCTCGCAGAATGAATTAAATTCGTTGTGCGAGGTATGACTGTATACCCACATGAATTAGCCGGAGGCATGCTGCTGACATCACATGGGTGTGTGGGCACTCCTCCTTCTCCTTGGGCACTCGGTCTCTCAAAGTTTTGCCATCCCTGCTCTATGGAACTTAGAGCTCTGACATGACAATGGCATATTCATTGCCTCTCGAATTTTAAAAAAAGATTAGCCTATGCATGTATGGTGGGACACAAATTTTCTTGGGTAAATTTGGATTTTTGGCAAAAGAACCTAGAATTGTGGGTTTAAAGGGTACAGCACAAGTGTTTACTGCACCACAGGCACAATATTTTATCATTTACTGAGAGGCAATGAACATGACAATATCGGTAAGCTTCTTACAACAATTTTGAAGGAGGAGAGAGTCGCCCAGATTATGGAATTCTCTTTCCAGACAGATTCTGCTAGTCTCTAGGATTCTCTGCTTTTAAGCAGGGGTTCAAAACAGTATTATTTTTGTGGACATTTATAGGTAAAAGTTTCATCTGGCTGTCTTTTTGCTGCTTTTATTGATTGATCTGACTGTTCTTTTCATTACTTAATCAGGTGACGTGGAAGGAGAAGCACCAAAGAATGTGAACTCATTCAGAAGTACCCTGGGCAAAGACAGTGCCCTGTTGGCTGATCTTTCAGTTCCAGAAGCAGCGCTAGACTGCTTCTGACATAAAGAAGATTACTTTATCATAAGATACTGACTGGGCATGTTGCCCAGTTTTTCCATCCCAGTAACCACCAAATACAAAGAAAATTCAGACCTTACTTTTAAGCAATTAACTACAAGCATGAGCTGTTACAGTGACAATCCACTGGGTGAAAATAGGTAAAGGTTGCCCTTGCTCGAAAACCAGTCATATCCAACTCTAGGGTTCAGTGCTCATCTTTGTTTAAAGCCAAAGAGCCAGGGCTGTCTGCATTTGTAGATGTTTCCATCTATATGACTAGACACCACAGTACATGGAGTGCCATTTACCTTCCCACCGAAGTGGTCTGTTTATCTACTTGCAATTTCTTGCTTTCAAGCTGCTAGGTTGGCAGGAGCTGGGACAGAGATGGAAGCTCACTCCATCATGCAGCACTGAGGTCTTGAATTGCTGACCTGCCAACCTTCCAGTCATCAAGTTCAGTGTCTTAACCACCAAGCCACCACAGTCCCAGTGGCGTCGCGCAGTCTTCAGCCGCCGGGGGCGAAGAACAAACTTGCCGCCCCCCCCCAGCTCGCCGCTGCCGCCGCCCCCTCCCCCCGACCCAGGCAGAAGGTGCCCCCCAGGCAGAAGGCGATCGCTCGCAGCGCGCGATCCGTCCGCTCGCGCACGCGACCGCGCAACCCGTCCGCTCGCGCGCGCGACCGCGCAACCCGTCCTCTCGCTCGCTGGCAGCGGCTTTCAGGGGGCGCGGCAAACTGTCCCCTCCCCACCCTTTTGCTGGCGAGAGCCCGGCTTGCGCTTCGCCGCTTCCAGGCGAGGAGGAGAAAAAGGGTTTTTATTTTAAGCGGACAATTCAAGGAGGGGCCCGGCTGGCCGTCGGGGGCTGTCCTGGCGGCGGCCCGCGTGCGCGCGCACGCTGCCCACCTCCTCCTGCCCAGCCAGCCACCAGGGGCTCCTCGCCACGGCGCCACCCACCCCCGACGAGCGCCCCGTCTCACGGCAAGTTGGGTGGGTGAGTGGGCGGGCGGAGGCGAGCAGCGTGCGCGCGCACGCGGGCCGCCGCCAGGACAGCCCCCGATGGCCAGCCGGGCGGGCGGACGGGCTCCTCCTCCGCCTTTAAAAAAACCCTTTTTCTCCTCCTCGCCTGCAAGCGGCGAAGCGCACGTGGGGCGCTCACCAGCAAAAGGGTGGGGAGGGGACATTTTGCCGCCCCCTGAAAGCCGCTGCCCGGGGCATTTGCCCCCCCCCGCCCCCCCCCACGCTACGCCACTGCACAGTCCCACTGTGAAAATGCAGTACCTTTAATTGCCGCCTCATTTCCCGATATCTCTTCCCAACCATCTCCATTTGATTATAGGTCAGATGTCTGCGGTCTAGCTCAGTGTTGATGGGAGGAACCAGCAACTGGTTAGTGTGAGGAGACAACTCTTTGGCCTTGTTTTGACCAACTGAACCATTCTTTGCAGGACTCGGAGCTGTTTTGCAGCTGGCAGGTGAAATGTCTTTCCTGTCTTTATGAGAAAGAGGGAGGAGTTGGAGGAGGAGAGAGGCAAACACCAGATTCAATTTGCAAAACTATGACAATCCAACCAAAAACACTAGGATTAAGCAACTACCAACTGACGTCCTAAGAGACACCTACCAGGTTTTCCACAGATTAGACAAGTTTGAAGAATTGATAATGCAGATGGAACAGAAGGAAATAACAGCAAAGGGGTTAGTTAGCAAAGGAGCTAGATGCACTATGTTTTGGAACAAGGGGACAAACATATAAATATTAGGCAGTGAGAGAGAATAGTTAAATGAAAATTTATAACGTCACATTGGTGGTGGGTAAATGTAGTAGTTTTATGTGATTGTGTTAAGATTTTTGTTTGTCTTTTTTGTTATGTATATACAAGTGTTGATTATGATATTTTCTTTGTTTATTTTAAAACAAACAAACAAACAAACAAATAAGAAAAGTCATTTTTTTGGGTTGGAATTACCAGAACCCTCCATCCAGAATGAGCAGTGACTCTATTGGCTGAAGAGTTTGGGGAACTGTGCCAAACCTAAGTTTGAATTTTTCACATGCAATTAGGCTCTTTCTGGAAGAACAGCATGTGGGATTAGAGCATAAGGTAACACAGAGCAATGTCCTGGATTAGATCAGAGGGTACACTTGTTTGGTATCCTGTTCCCCCCCCCCCCCCCCATGGCTAATGTAATGCCTCTGGGAAACCCTCAAGAAAGACAGGACAATTATAGCCCCTGTAGCAACCTGCCACTCAGCTTCTAAGTATATTACCACAGAACTAATATGGAGCCATTAAGATGGGTAACCCTTGAGCATTTTATCTTGCATGGATTTTTCTCATTTAAAAAAATCAATCACACTTATATACTATCCTATAGCACTTAGTGCAGTCTTCTTGGGGCAGTAGATTGAATTCTTTCAACCCTGCACTGTCTGAAAAAACAGGTTCCCTTGCCACCATTCTCAGGGTAAAATGGGAATCCCAATCATTTTCACAAAACAACCAGTACAGTACTTGATTTTAGTCCTCTTGACCATGAGAAAGCCTACAGCTCTTAAAGCAATAAAGAAATTGAAATAGTTAAAAACCACAAAATTAGACGTAAAGTTTGCTTGTTCTGGTGAACACATTAAACCTCTAATTTACAAACTGTACCCGGATTTAGTCATACTAAGAGCATATCCACATAAATTACAGAATCTTGAATTAGTTGATATAACTCCACAGTAACCTTTTCTTCCCTGTGTCATTCTTAAACTGTTGTTATGACTTACAGTTGGGACTGACCAATGCAAGATGAAATAGTCGGACATTTCCTTATCTGCTTATTAAAAAAACCATGGCCACCTACACCTGTCTTTTAAGATGTGTGAAAACATCACTTGAAAAAAAGACAACAGCAGAAAAATGTATCCTTCACGCCCCCCCTCCCCTTTCCCTAATGGAGCCAGTGCAATGCTACAGTTAGAGAATGTTGGATGAGGACTCCAGAAGCCCGGGATCAAAGCCCCACTCAGACATGAAACTACTTGGTGAGGTGCGCTGGTCACATTTAGCTTGACTTGCTTCTTAGCTTCACATCACAGGATGGTCAGCATCAAGTGGCATCAATCAGGAAACACATGATATAAATGTACCAAATAAATAAGATAAAATAAATAAACATCACTTTCCTTATGAGGGAAGGCTATACCAATTGTTTCATATAACAACGAGCCCCGTGGAACGGATTAAAATTGTTGTATGAGGTACCACTGTGCGTGCGTGTGTGTGTGTGTGTGTGTGTGTGTGTCTATCTATCCTCTAATATATCTGATAATCTAATAATACCACATCTCACCACATCTGGGAACATGAAAGATTGGTCACCTCCAGACTTAACTACTGCAATGCGCTCTACATGGGGCTGCCCTTGATCACCATTCGGAGGCTGCAACTGGTCCAGAATGCAGCGGCTCGGCTGGTGATGGGGTGCTCGTGCCTTGCCACTGCTTCGGGAGCTGCACTGGTTGCCGGTGTGCCTCTGGGTGCAATTCAAGGTGCTGGTAATTACCTTTAAAGCCCCACATGGTAGTGGGCCAGGATACTTAAGAGACTGCATCACCCCAAGAACATCTGTCCATCC
Organism: Furcifer pardalis; assembly: GCA_030440675.1. Taxonomy (NCBI): domain Eukaryota; kingdom Metazoa; phylum Chordata; class Lepidosauria; order Squamata; family Chamaeleonidae; genus Furcifer; species Furcifer pardalis. Next base: position 130,050,272 of record CP126893.1, on the reverse strand, counting down.
CACCAGATCAGATCAGAGAGGCTCTCTAATTGTTCAATCTGCTAGAGAGGCGCGTCTCACTAGCACCAGAAAGAGGGCCTTCTCAGTGTCTGCTCCGACCCTATGGAACCTCCTGCCAATTGAGTTGTGCCTCCAGACAGAGCTTCTGCCCTTTAGGAAAGACCTAAAAACCTGGCTTGGCAACCCCTGCCTGCTGGCTGATTTAGGAAGAACGCTCTGTCTCTCTTTTAATCGGTAGGATTTGGGTTAATTTTTTTGGTAAGAGTTTTAATGGTTTTTAAAATAAGTTTTAAAGTTTTTTAATTGTGATTGGTTTTGTTCTCTGTGTGTTGCCCAGAGTCTTTTCAGTTGGGTGGCAATATAAATCAATCAATCAAACAAACATCTCACAGTATTTTCAAAAATAATAACAAAATAATCATATCACCTGTGATATTTACAAAGCCCTGGAAATTATAATTAGTCATAGCCAAAAACTCAATTGATTTGGTGCTGGCCTGCCACCTTTGCCTTTAACCAGTGTATGTTTCACAAATGGCTTCCATATTTCCCAAAATTTGTTTCCCCACATTTCTTTGTACCATTCCTCCATTTTCAACATTAAGTTAATTTTCCAATTTCTTGCAATACATTGTCTTGGTATTGTCAAAAAAATAGATAACAGATCCCTTTTATTTATATCTATATTATCTACATCTGTAAATAAGGAGGTACCTGGCTCCAGTTTAAGGTCAATACCCATTACGGTAAAACCTCGCCTAAAGAGTGCCTTGCTTAGAGAATAACTTGCCTAAAGAGCAGAATTTTCTCAGAATGGTTGCCTCGCTTAACAACTAAAACCAACCAAAAACTTGCTTAACAACTAAATTAGGGTTTGCAATCCCCCCCACCAGAAGTCACAAATGGTCACTTACAATGGTGTTTCGCTTAAAGAGCAAACTCGCTTAAAGAGCAATCCCGTGGAACACATTATGCTCTTTAAGCGAAGTACCACTATTTCCGATATCTCCTTTTCTATCTTTGACAAAAAAATCCATAATCACTTTAAAACTCCCTCACATGTGTTCATAAGTCCTCTGTACATTGTTACATCTCCAAAACTTTTTAGTTTTTATATCTTACCTGGTTCTGGCTCTTTTGTGTTCTTCCTCTGATCTCTTATCCTCTCCATCCATATTCTCTGACACTCAGCCAGATTGTCAGCGGTGATAGAATTACTTTTCGTCAATGTTGTGAGGTAAAGGACAACATCTTCAAGTTCTTTTTTACTGATAGGCACTTTAGCCTGCACAAAATTGATATGGCTATCAGTCCTCATTACAGAAAGGCTGAAGAGACCAACCTTTACATCTAGGAAGAAAGGACCACTCCACACACAATGGCTCAAGCCCTTTTGCTTAGTGTAGAAAGTGACAAACAGAGCAGGCCCACTTGAACCAATGATGATTTGGTGACAACTCCTCCATAAGCTCCATTAAGTCCATTGACTCACAACATTATTATACCAAGTCTCAACTCCATTATTATACCAAGTCTCATTATTATACCAAGTTTCAATGGAACTTACAGAGGACCTAACTCACCAAATCCCTACTAACTCAATGGGCAGTCTCTGTTTACAACTTATTATGTTAAGCAACAAGATTTCAACCAATGTCTCAGACTGGTTCTCCTTACTACTGACAAATCATAGCTTGGAGATTTTGTTTTTGGACTACACTCCTCAGAATATCTCATCCAGCAGGGACAACAGCCAGTTTGTTTATTTATTGTTTTCTTTACTTCTATTCCACCTTTCTCCCCACCAAAAAAGACTCAAGGTTGCTTATAAAAAAAAACACACATACCACTCAAATCATGAAAACCACAGAATTAAAATACCACCAGTTATCACAAAGGAAACTTTAAATATTTGCTGATAATGCCTTTTTAAAAAGGCTTTGCCTCAGTGCTGCAACAAAATCGCACCAGGGCACATATGAGATTCTTTTTAAAAAGAGAGGATAAATTGCAAATCAGTACTTCTTTGTAGCTTGTTAAAGTAGCTCTATTGTAGCTGTACCTCCTACAACTTTGGACAGCTACAGCAGAAGCTGCCTTAACAAGGTGCACGCAAGGGATGAATACCAATTTCCTCCTTACTCTGCTGATGCCTATGTAACTGGATAAGGGAACTCATCTGAGGAAAACTCCAATTCAAAGCGGATCAATGAAGATTTTTGCCACTGTGCAGTCCCACCCTCACTTGGGTACAACACTAAGCGATGGATTTAGTTCTACTTGCAGAGATCTTGTGAAACCAATGGCATGACTAATTCAAGTGCCACTGATTTCAACAGATCTGCTCTAGCTCTGGATTCAGCTGTAAGCGTTCATCCGTTCCCTGAGAATGACTTCATGATTTGTGAAACTGCCAATGCCTGTTTAAACCAAGATTGAGAAAGATGCTAAACACATGCACTAGTGCAGGGATTCTTAACCTGCGGCCCATGGCGTCATTTCCTGTGGTCCACCACCACCATACCCAGAAGTGCCATGTAGTGGAGTAAGGGCAAAATGGCTGCCTGGACCCCAAAGCTGTCTGAGGGAGCGTGATCCAGCCCCCGGCTTAAAAAGGTTGAGAACTCCTGGACTAATGCTTAAATGATTTTGCTTCTTCCTACTCTGGCCCCACAGGAAGATGCTTACTGCTGCCAAATCAGAAACAAGTTTTGTACCTACCGCTTCGATAATCCTAATGAAGTCTGCTCTCTTGAACTTAACTGACTTGGTCTTGTCAACCTTAGCGAAAAGGTCCACAAGCTTAACTCTCTGCTTCTGTAGGAGATTCTGCAGCGTTATGAGGGATTCAGGATAGGGGGCTTTGATAAGGGGATAAATTCTCTTTCTTGGTCTCTTTGGCATCAGATGCTAAAAGAAAAGTAGGAGACATACATTAAATTGCTTTCTCTCCCCACCAAAGTGATTGCGTACAAGCCACATGTGGAGTACTTGGTCTCTCCAGACATTGCTGGACTACAATTCCCATCATATCTAGCTAGCACCATAATCCAGTGATGATGGATTATGGGAATGGCAATTCAACAAGCTCTGATAAGGAGATATGTTACCAATCCCTGTTATAATAAATGGATGCTGATAACTATATTCCAGTGGGAAACATGAGGAAGTGTGTCAGTTAGGAAGAAATGGTTTTGTAATTAAAAGCAGAGGCAATGAGGCTGAAAGAGCAGGAACTAAACCAGGGATTGGGTGCCAGCTGGGAATTAGGGTCAAGATGGTACAAACAGGCCTTGCAAATAGATAACGAATGCCTCATCACTGACTTCAAATTAAACATCAAGGGTTAAATGGCATGCTCTTAAAACAGATCCCTCAGATTCCAAAAGAGACGTTTTTGAAAACATTGTAATTTAAATGTCCAAAAATCAGTTCCAAGAAGTTAATTTTTTGAACTGATATGAAGATTGGCTTTCACAGTGGCTACCAAGGAATCCAAGAGCCTCAGTGAACCTGCAGACAATCATGTTGCCCTGGACCAGCCCAAACGATAACCTAGACATGCAACCTGCTGGCCAGCCATATGAGGCAGGCTGTGGAACATGATGACATTGTTATCCTAACCATCTTCCAAAGAGCTCTTGGAAGGGGAGGCTTTATCTGCAAAACTATCCCATTAAGGTGGACAAGGATAAGCGGCAAAAACACAGAGCTGACCCAAAACTACCATTTGTGCTTTAATGCTAAGCAGGATTTTTCAGTGGGGGTCTCCCCAGGGCCATTCAAAACTTTTACCTGAGGTTGGGAAAATGAATTCAGGCGAGGCTGGACCGGACCATCCTCAGCTCCTAGAACTACACCAATGGGGCTGATAATACCACAGGGTGCAAGTTCCACCCCCAGGCATATAGGATAGGGGCACAGAGGAGGGACTGTCCTTATGTCTATTCCATCCTCTCTCAATGCCTCTTATGGTCTGATCTCCAAGTTCACCTCAGAAATAAGCAGAAAGCCATTCCTCCTTCCCCAGCCCCACTGAGGCTTCCATAGCAAGTGCAAATCTTGCTCTCTCTTAGCTCGGACACCTAAAATGGGATGTGCCCTGCTTGGATTTTATCTCTTTCCAGCTGGGAGGTAGGAGGGAAACTAGACTTTCCCGGGCCTTTTGCAGGCCAAATCCCTGCTCCTCCAGGACATGAGGTTCCTCTCTCCTGCTCTGGCCATGAGGCCAAATGGACGATTCCCTTTACTTACATCAATGCTGCTAACAGACGTTAACTTGGCTTCTGCTTTAGCCTTCTTTAGCTGTTTCTCTTCTTTTATTCTCTCCAAGACGTTTATTTCCAGCTGGCTGACAGGTTCCTTGGCTTTCAACCATTCCTCGAGATTGACACAGTTTTCCAGCAAATTCTGCAGTTTTTTCCTCTCCTCAATCCAAGCCGTCAATGCCTGCACTTCATCTTCTTCTGTGGAGATTATCTTTTCTACCAGAGCAGTTACTTGCCAAGGCAGAGTTGTCTTCTCCTTCGGACTGGGAGGCAGCCTTGGCCGAGGTCTGCGATGGAAAGGCACCTCTCCCGTCATAGGAGGGGCGATAAGAACACGGCGTCTAGATTTGGCCGGGCCAAATCTACTTCCCTTTACTTTAATGAAGGCATGCGGATGTGCCTCTCTGAATTTGAACTGTTTAAAACAGTGGTCTAGAACCCAGTCCAGATTCTCCTCAGAGGCTTCTTCAGGAGACTCTTGAATAGACAAGATACTGCTTTCTCTGAAAAGAAAAGCAGTACGTGAGAAATTCTTTTTTGTTGTTCAGTTGCACAGTCGGTTCCGCCCCTTTGCGACCCCATGGACCACTGCCTAAGTTAATCCAATTACCTTCTAGAATTATTTGAAGCAATCTTTTCCAAGACTGAATCTAAATGATATTTTGAGATGCGATTTTTAAGGCATTTTTGTCAATTAAAATGTGGACAATTTGCACTGAATTAGATTGATATCATACAAATATTTATAGAATGAAATAAAAAGGGGACTAATTCTTGGGAGGTAAGCTATGAGGAATGTGGGGAACATAGTTAAAAGTAGAGACATCACCTTGCAAAGAAAAGTCCGCATAGTCAAAGCAATGGTATTTCCGGTAGTAATGTATGGTTGTGAGCTGGACCATAAGGAAAGCTGAGCACAGAAGAATAGATGCCTTTGAAATGTGGTGTTAGAGCCTTTGAAATGTGGTGTTAGAGAACAAATAGGTCGATCTTAAAAAAAATCAACCCCAACTGCTCCTTGGGAGGTCAAATATTGAAGATGAAGTTAAAGTACTTTGGACATCAAATGAGAGGAGGGGATTCGCTTGAGAAAGCCTTGATGCTGGGAAATGTGGAGGGCAAAAGAAGGAGGTGGCAGAGAATGAGATGGCTAGATGGCAGTGTTGATGCAATGGGCCCAAAGCTGGGTGGGTTGAGGAGAATGGTGGAGGATAGGGGTGCCTGGCATGTGGTGGTCCATGGAATCGTGAAGGGTCAGAACCGACTGTGCGATTGAACAACATAGAATGTTTGTAAATAGATTTATGAACAGATAGCTAGTATAATTTAGTGGGTTGGAATGCCTGGCTGCAAAGCTAGAGGATGAAATTCAAAACCTCATTATATTTTCTGGATGGAGAATTTGGCTGAGATCACTCAGAAATCTATAGCTGATGGGGTCAAACATCCTGAACCTTCATGGCCTTGGGCAAGTTCTACAGACCCACAGTGCCACTGGAGGTAGGGATTGGTGAACCACCTCTAAGTATTTTATACCTAAATACGTATAGTCAATCACTAGTCAGTCCCGATTTGAAAATAATATTATGGACAAATCGTCATTCAGAAACCTACATTTTTCCTTTCTCAAAAAGAAAAAAAGGGGGAGGGGGATAAAAATATTAAATTAAGATTACCAATTGTAAAAATTTCTTCATTTACAGTATTATATATGTTGCTGTTTTTATATTTTATCTGTTCCATAAAAATAGCAACACCTAATTGTAAATTTTACACGGTTAACTTGTTTTGCAAAGAAAGAATATTCGTATCATATCTCTAAGGCCTAAACATGAGAGAACTTTGCAAACATACTACTGTATATGAGTAGAGCATAAATACATTACTTTAAGTGTCCACAAATTAAACAAGAGGACAAAACAGCATTAAAAGGCACTCATTAAAGGTTGCTTGCATTCCAAAAATGATGCTACTTTTTTATATCCAGCTGTTATTTTGTGCAACTTATGTTTTCTTGCTTTCTAAGCAGTAGGAGCATGAAAAGAAAGATCATACATCACATGTATGGTATGCACCAGTAGAACAAAAGCTTTGTATACAGGAAGTTCAGATCTCATTTTTAGAAAGTATTTTCAGGGAAAGCCGAGAAAATCTAAACCTGCAACCATGTTGATTTCAATTTAAATCATTTAAAAAAAACTACTCTCAAAATAATCACGTACGTAATTCCTTTACCTGAGTGAAGAAAACTTTACTGTTGATAATTTTAATCTAATGTTTTTGTAAAAAGGGCTAAAATTGAGTCTTTCTCATATACCATTTTAAATAAAGTTATGACTTTGAAGACCCAAACCCAGGTTAAGAACTGTGAATTCTTCTTGTAATACCTATAAACTGAGCACTGGGAAAAGTAAAAATATTAATCTAAATAATTTATACAGAAATAGGTTGAATCCTATAAAAGGGCAACCTCAGTCTAAGAACTGTTGAACCCTTTTTATTTTATAACCTTTTTATTTTATACAAGAGAAACTTCATGGAATGATAGTTTAAATTTAAGAAGTGATATAATACAAAGTCTTATCATGAAATAGTGTTTATAAATTCTAACTTTATATTTTATATCACTTCTTAAATTAATTACATTAAAATGATCATCTCATGAAGCTTTTCTTAAAGAAAAGTCCTGTAACCATTAAAATCTGATTAACACTTTTAAAATCCTGGTTTTGTTTTTATTTATTTTTTAAAAATGATTTTCCTGCACACTGGCTGCTGTCAATCCACATCAAGATGGCTGATTCAGTCTGGGCCAGACTTCGGCAAACTATGTGAGCTACACAGCTCTGTAAATTGGAGAAGATGGGATTTGTTTCCTAACTATGCCTTGCCAGAGAAGAGCCAGCATGGTCTCCGAGTGTCCCAGAAGATAAAAGTAAACCACTTTTGAGTACTCTACATCTAGGAAACCCTGGAAAGGATCGCCAAAAGTTGAGATTGACTTGACCAGTGGTGTGCTGGACCACAGGGATATAGGGACTCATCCCGGTGCGCCCCAGTGATTTCCCCCACCCCCGGCAGGGAGAGTTAATGGGAATGTATGAAATTTCTCCCCTCAACCCCCCCCCCATAGACGCCCCATCACTTCCTGTCCACTGCCCTCCCAAGGTGCCCAGCACACCCCTGGACTTGACTAAAAATGATGATGATAATGATGATGGGGTTTTGTGTGTGCCTCACAAATACAGTTCTACAGTGCTAGTCAATGTAGAGTTGCCTTCTCTTACGGGATGCTGTCCGGACTGACCCTTCTTACAATCCCCAACTACTGTTATCCTGCAGGGTTGGGAGTGATGGAGGTTGTAGGACAACAAGCACTGATTGCTCTTGGTTGGCAGAAAATGAGGACACTACATGGAACTGCAGTGGCTTAGTGGTTAAGATGCTGAATTTGATGACTGGAAAGTCAGCAGGTCAGCAGTTTGAGACCCAAGTGCTCCATAACGGAGTGAGCTTCTGTCTCAGCTCTTGCCAACCTAGCAGTTTGAAAGCAAGAAACTGCAAGTATTGTAGATAAATAGGTACAACTTCTGTGAAAGATAACAGTGTTCCAGGCACTCTAGTGTCTAGTCATGGCTGCCACATGGCCATGGAAACATCTGCAGACACTGACAGTGCTAGCTCTTTCGCTGCTCAAGGGTTAAGAAGCTTACCTTGTTAGCTGGATGGCCGGCAAGTTGGCAGTTCAAGACCCAGGTACTGCCTGACAGATTGAGTGCTCATCTCTGTCCTAGCTCTTGGGGACATGAAAGGAGCCTCATTCAGGCATTCCCTGAGTGGAGTTTCTCCCGCAAAAATCCTTTCAGCCCAGAAGAATTTCTGACATGAAATTATTATTATTATTATTAGCACTGAACCCTAGAGTCAGATGCGACTAGCTTTTGAGCAAGGGTGAGCTTGACCTTACATGGAGCTACAGATTTATGCCAAGTACTTGATGGTGTACATATAAGACACCCTCCAGAGTTGCATTTCTAGCCCAGGGATTCTCAACCTGTGGCCCGTGGGCTGGGTGTGGCCCACAGCACGATTTCATGTGACCCCCACCGCCTCCACCAAACCAGGAAGTGCCATGTACTGGAGGAACAGCAAAATGGCCATCTGGCCCCTGAAGCTGCCTGAGGGAATGTGACCTGGCCCCTGGCTTAAAAAGGCTGAGAACTCCTGTTCTAACCCATAAAAATAATTATTTTAATTCAGCATTCTTCATGGCCTCCCCCACTTTCCACCCATCCACTCACTTGCCAAACCTATCCAGAGGATATAAAGTCCTGGTGGTGCAGTGGCTAAACTGCAGCCAAAACGTTGTGAATTCAACCCTGACGGGGATCAAGGTTGACTCATCCTTCCATCCTTCCGAGGTCGGTAGAACGAGAATCTAGCAAGTTGGAGGCAAAATGCTAATTAGCTTGTGAACCGCCCAGAGAATGCGCTAAGCTCTACGGGGCGGTATAGAAGTGTAACTACTATTTATATATTTATTTATTTATTTACATTTCTATACCGCCCTTCTTGCCGGGGCGACCCAGGGCGGTGTACAACATCATAAAAGCATAATAAAACCCAACCCAAACCCATTGTTAAAAAACTTCAAAATTACAATTATAAACTTTAAAAAGTTTTTTTAAATTTATAAAAATCCACAGGTCCCAATAATCATTTAAAAAGTTAAAAGCTCACTAACTGCTATTGTAAACTTCTTGAGAGTAAAAATGATCAATGCAAAAAAGGTGGACACATACTCCTTGCCTCCGCTTCCTCCAAACCGAATGCTCGACAAAGAGCTACCCAGCCACTCCGAGGTCGCACTACTACTCAGTGTCCCCAGCTCACTCCGATGCCCTGCTCTTCTAGCGAACGAGCTGCTGCTCAGCAGCCGCTCCATTGTGGTCGACATCGCAAGGCTGTTTTTCGGGTCTCCGAAGGGAAAATTCTCCGGAAGAATCTGCAAAAAAGAGAGTGGGGGGTGGGGAGGAAGCCTCCCGGGTTCTTCTCGTCTCAACCCGGCGGCAGCATCAAAGAATCGGCGGCCCCTTTCCTGACCCTCCTCCTAAAGGCGACCCCGCAGCCGGAGGGCGGAGAGCAGCAGTGCCCGGCGACCCTTACGCACCTTCATTAGAGCACAAGGCAGAGCGGCATTTGGGTGGGCACCAAGGCAACAGGCAGGCACGCTCGCTGATTGGCCCAGAGGCGCCGCTCCGAACGTTGTGTCGGCAGCCCGAGGGAGGGAGGTGCGTTATTATTATTATTATTATTCATGCCAGAGATTACTCTGGTTGAAAGGATTTTTGTTGGAGAAACTCCGCTCAGGGAAGGGCCGAGTGAGGCTCCTTTCATGTCCCCAAGTGCAGCAGTATCGAACCCCGAGCTTCCACTCTTCCAAGGTCAGCGGCTTCACCACTAAGCCACCGGAGTAGCAGTTGTCCCAAGGAGCAAAAAGCCACCACTTCTCTGTGGTGGAGATGCTGAGCTTGGGGATGGGAAGGTCGCGGTTTAATACCCGAGTGGTGCACGACGAACCCTTGGGGACATAGCTAAAGGTTGCCCAGCTTGCTCGAAAGTCAGTCGTATCCGACTCTAGGGTTCAGTGCTCATCTCTGTTTCAAAGACAAAGAGCCCAGCGCTGTCTGCTTCTGCAGACGTTTCCATGGTTATGTGGCAGACATGACTAGTCACCGGAGCGCACGGAACGAGGGGGGCGGCGGGGCCCGGGCCCCACTTACTGAGGGCGGTGGCGCCGGCAAAATGTTCCAGCACACAAGAAGCCCTTATTTATCTACTTGGGATTTCTTGCTTTCAAACTGCTAGGTTGGCAGGAGCTGGGACAAAGACAAGAGTTTATTCCATCCAGCAGTACTCAGGAATTGAACTGCTGACCTCCCACTTTCCAGTCAGCATCTTAGCCACTTGAGCCACTGCTGTCCCCCTTGGGGATACGAGAGTAGCTTAATTTGGGACTTCCCTGAGCAGAGTTTCTCCACCAAAAATCCTTTCAACCCCAAATAATCTCTGACATGAAATTTATTTATTTTAGTGGTTAAGATGCTGAACTCGATGACTGGAAGGTCAGCAGGTCAGCAGTTCGAGACCTGGTGGTGCACAACAGAATGAGCTCCTGCCTCTGTCCCAGCTCCTGCCAACCTAGCAAGAAAGCGAGAAATTGCAAGTAGATAAATAAGTATCACTTCTGTGGGAAGCTAAACAGTGTTCCGTGCACTCTGGTGTCTAATCATGCCTGCCACATGATCATGGAAATGTCTGCAGACACGGACAGCACTGGCTCTTTGGTTATAAGCGGAGATGAGCACTGAAACTTAGAGTCAGATATGACTGGCTTTTGAGCAAGAGAGATCCCCAGAGCATGGACTATTGCAGAAAAAAGTGTGTAAACCATGACAGGTCATTGATTTGGGTCCAGCCCTCCCTGTTCCCACCTGTGGCCGTCCCCTCTCCAAAAGAATGCAAAAGTTAAGAGCCAATGGGGCCTATTTGTTTTCCTCCATGTGGCAAAGTTAGTGTAGGTAACGTTGGTAGTTAGGTCTTCTGTTGTGTCCAGGTCAGACTTTAAACTGCCAAAATGAAGCCACCTTCTTGGCTTTGTTGTTAGCCAAACCTAAGTCCTTTCTGGGAGTTAACTAGCAGACTAGCAAATGAACCGGATTCTGTACCTCTCCACATTCACACAGCGTGTTGTCCACCACCAACCCACACTTGGGAGTAGAATCATAGACTAACTGGGCTGGAAGGGGCCTTTTAGGCCATTGAGTCTAACCCCCTGCTCAATGCAGGAATCTGAATCAAAGTATATCTGACAGAATGTAGGCCAATTGCATGCTTCCAGTGTTAGTGTGTTCAAAACCTCTCTGATTGGTTCCATTGTCATGTTGCTCTGACCATTATGAAGTTTTTCATAATATTGTATTTAGCCTATATCAGGCTTCCATTAGTTTGAGCCTGTTATTAGATATCCTGCATTCTGGAATAATGGAGGACAGATCCTTCGCCAAAAATCCCTTAGAATAAATTTGCAATCTTGGTCTGCTCAAGTGGCTAAGACGCTGACTGGAAGGTGGGAGGTCAGCAGTTCAATTCCTGAGTACTGCAAGACGGAATAAGCTCCCGTCTTTGTCCCAGCTCCTGCCAACCTAGCAGTTTGAAAGCTAGAAATTGCAAGTACTGTACTGTACTGTAAATAAACAGGGACAAGGCCATAGCTGGGGTGGACGGGCAAAAACCCTTCTGAGCTAACAGCCCCCCACCCCACCCCATGGTGCCAATGTTATATAAGTGAGTGTGACATTGTTGCCCCTATGTAAATCTTTTGCCCCTCCTGAACCCCCCCCCCCCAAAAAAAAAAATATATATATCTAGAATCCTGGCCACAGCCATGAATAGGAATCACTTTGGTGGGAAGGTAAGCAGCGTTCCAGGTGCTCTGGTGTCTAGTCATGCCTCCTACATGACCACAGAAACATCTGCAGCAGATAGCATTGGCTCTTCGGCTTTGAAACAGATGAGCATTGAACCCTAGAGTCGGATATGACTGGCTTTTGAGCAAGGGAAACCTTTATCTTTACAGCAAAATTCAGCCTTGCAATCAAAGATTTCAGAAGTGAATTACTATCTAGATTCCAACTGAGATTTGCCTAAAGTTTGTGTAATCTACTAGTTGCAAACACTTGACCATAGTGGCGTGCAGCTCACTTGCTTGGTTGTGCAACCATGGTATGCCCTGGCATTTCATAAATTAGCCACAAAGAGCCATGGTAAGTCGTGTAAAAACCATATACAAACATGAGTTCTGGCCTCTGTTCTGTATTACATACTTTCATGGTCTTACACTCCACATCATCAAATGAATGAAGAATTCATGTTTCTGTTAAGGAAAAAGCCTGATGGACCTACAGTTCTGGAGTTTTTTGTTTGCAACTTGGCTTTTGTTAAGTTTTTCTAATGTTAAACAAGTACTGTCTAATCTTGAAGGAAAAGTTCAAGATCCATATAAGAAGCAGAATAACATGCAACATTTGTGTAGCACTTCATTGATTTTCATTTGAAAATTTTTAAATTGCTTAATATTGTAGTTAACTATATTTTAGCTTTATCAGAAAACAAAACAAAATAAACAAAATAAAAAACACTGTAGCACTTTAAAGACTAACTCTGTATTTTTATTGTTAGCTTTCGTGGATCAAATCCACTTCTTCAGACAAGGAGTGAAACTCACAGGCATGGGGTCAAAGGGAGAAGGCTGTGTTCAAGCAAAATGAGAGACAATCAAGCACAACAATACAGCTTCCCACAGCCATCAGCAACAATAGATTATTCAGATTAGCTCTAAATGTTTCCCTTTCAGTCTCAAATATCCCCAATGCCTCTTAGCTGCAACACCTAGTTTTAATTTTTTAAAGCTTTTTTTAATCTTTTAATTGGTTTTAAATTGTTGTTGTTATTGATATGTTGTAAATCGCCCTGGGCCCCTTCGGGGAGGAGGGCGATAAACAAGTATAAATAAATAAATAAATAAAGGGTATGAGAAAGCCCATTCTGGTCTCTGATCAACCTTTAACCTGCAAACAAAAACACTGTACCTGGTTACTTCCTGTTTTGCTGATTACTATTTGTTTCTATAACCTGCCTTGGGTCCAAATGCCCTACCAGTGATATGACAGTTTGCCCATCCTGCTGTATGCATTCATTTACTCTCTCTGTGTGTCTCATTGGTCACTTTATTCATGCACTAGAGCTTAATTTTTAAACTCTGCCTTTCCAGTCAATGTTTATGGGCTCTAAACAAATTCATGTAAACAGTAACACAGCTATACAATTTTTTTTTCCTGGCACGAGCTTTTGCAGTTGTTTTATACTAATTTTGGGCTGCTGATTACAAATATGATCTCAGATTTTCTCTATCACATCACATTTTTATGCTATTGGCCAACCCAATTGTCATTCCTGACTGCATGTTGGTGCGAGTCAGTTATAGAATTATAGTGATAAAATTAGTGATTATAATGTGATGTTATGTAGATAACCTTATTTATGTATATATTTTTAGTGCAGTTTGTGATATAACAATGAACACAACATTAGAAAGAAGGAAATGCCGTAATGACGCAGATATCTTCTGTTACATCTGTGGCAGCTTCATCTTGCAGGATCAAAGGCACATCATCACTACCTTTGTCAAGAGGATGTATCTTGCCTACTTTAAAGTACCACTGGGAGACCAAGACAAACGTTGGGCTCCTCATACAGTGTGCAAAACCTGTGTCGAAACATTGCTGTCATGGTTTAAAGAAATGAATTCTAAGCTGAAGTTTGGTGTGCCGATGGTTTGGAGAGAACCAAGGAACCATGTGGATGACTGCTACTTTTGCCTTGTCAATGTCAAAGGTTTCAATAAAAAGAACAGACACCACATACAATACCCCGATATCTCTCACACTGTATATATTTTTCTCTTAAAACCATACCCAGGGGCGTAGCTATCGCCGTATCTGCCGTATCAATTATACGGGGGCCCCGGGCCACGGGGGGCCCCCAACGTGCGTAAGCAAAAATTAATAAAAACTTCCCAAATTTTTTTTATTTCACAAATGACAAAAGTCAAAAAAAGCAATTTTTTTTCCCGCGTAAAGTGTGCGTTCAAAAGTTGGCAACACCCTACATCGGTTATCGCGGGCTGCGGGATTTCCCCGTTAAGTCATTTACTTCAACGGGGGAATCCCACAATAATCGATGTACATACGATACGATGATAAACCACGGACGGAGAGCAGTGTTTATTGATAGATAATTATGATGAATATTTCTTTTAATTTTATGCATTTTTTTTCTTTTGTGATAAATCTTTACCCTTCCTGAGGGCCCCCAAACAAATTTTTATACGGGGCCCCGCCAAGGCACGCTACGCTTCTGACCATACCTATACAAGTGCTTCCACTTAGAGCTTCCCTGAACCAGTCCAACTTGGCAAAAATAAGAAACCACTTTGGGCATATGGTTTTCTAGAAGCTGGCTTTAACTAATCACCCAGTGAAATCCAGTTAGATGTGCATCTCCAGTATAATAGACTACGGTGACTTTGGAAAATGCTATACATAACTACATCAATCACACATCTATTAAGCCTAACAATCTGATACAACTAAATAAAGACCACAATCCATAATTGGCGTTTGCATTATTGTAGGGCTTAAATTTTAGAAGCTGCCACTAACATTAAAACAGTTGATTTTATTTATAGTGTTTGAGCAACCTTATTTACAAAAATCATTTAATACAATGTCCAAAGTATACTAACATGTATATAAAAACATTGTTTTAATTTAAGAGGGACAGTAGCAACTGCCAGATTTTTAAAAGAGTAAAGTGTCCACATGGAGAGCTAATTATTCAGCTGGAGTTTCTCATAGTTTTCCTGAAGCCAGGTATGATACACATTCAGCTTATGGTCTTGTGGCTGTACCTGAAAGAGAGTCAGGATGCAATCATTATAATTTGAAAATGCATAATTTATCATGCTTAAAGTAATCCAGAAAACAATAGAAATCTGATTTGCAGCTCACTGTTCGATTCTAAGGTTTGGATTTCACCGCAAAGCATTTGTTGTCTTCTTATTTTAAGAAACAAGAAGAGGGGTCAAGGATTTGGGATATCATAGCTTCTTGAAATAAAGGAAGATTGAATTGGTCTTATGTTGTCCCTTAGTAAGGCTGTTGTATTTCTGGGAAGTTCACTGATGCAATAATAGCAGCTCATCTCCTAAAAGCGCTATTGTAAGGTCTTCCGTAGACCTGCTATCTGTATTAGTTTGTTAGCTGCACATAACCCTGAGTGTGAAGCTCAAAAGGGTTTCAGTAGTCACACTTCCTCTTAGATCCCTAAATCCACTTTCACAGAGCCAAATGTTTCTGCAAGGACTAAATAGGGTTAATTGGCAGCCCTGAAACAAGACAACAGAGGACTCTTTTATACCAGCTCTGCAGAGAACACAACTAGTAGTCTGGTATTCCAAAAGTGCTGCCAGTAATTGTAACTCCAAAAGTGCTGCCAGTAATTGTTTTGTTTTAAGACTAGAGCATTCCAATCCAGAAACATTCCTAAATTAATAGTTTGTGTCTTTCATGGATTTAAAACACATGGCAGCATCTCTTACCTCCTTCCACTCGTTGACACAGAAGATTCTGTAAGAATCGTTTCCATATTTTCCTATCCCATGCAACTCAATAGGATACTTCCATTGTTTGACCAAATATTCATCTATAGGGGACAAAAGTTCATCATAACAAAGGACTTAAGGCAACAGTTTAAAAATCCTAGTACTTTTATATTCTGGAAACCTTGCTTATGCAAAGAAAAATAACCTACACTAAGGTCTTTAAAATGTAAAAATATACAATGAACCATTTATATTTCTGCAACGAATCAAGAAGAGATTATTATATAATTTGGAGTTCCTGATTTCTAAACAGCGAGAGCACAACACAGAATATTTTATATAAAAAAGCAAAGCAAAGCAATTACACTTGTATACTGCCCCATAGTGCTTTTAATTAATTAGCATTTTGTCCCCAACATGCCGGGTACTCATTTTACCAACCTCAGAAGGAAAGAAGGCTGAATCAACCTTGATTTCTTGTCAGAATCGAACTCGCAACTTTTTGGTTGCAGGACTGCAGTTTTAACTACAGCATCACAGCTATCGAATTTCAGTATTTTCAGAATTACCCCTCTATGGAAACCCAATTATAACAGTCTTCTTAGAGTATAACAAAACCAGAAGTTGTACGTGTAAATCTCATGTATCCTTTTAATCTTTTTGTTTTTTCCCAAAGGTTTGCCACTTTCTTTCTCCCTCTCTTTCCCCACCAACAAACTACTTTAAAAACTCTTCCATGTTAAAATGGTTTAAAATTTATCATGGATGCTTTCTCAAGAAGAAATATCACCACTATCTCTCTACTGATACCATCCATGTGCAATATGGGATTCATAGTATTACCTGCATCACAGGATCTCATCAGTGTAAAAAGATGCAAGACAATGTAGGCTGGGATGGTCAGTCAGCCAGTGTTATCTGACAGGACAGGTCTGGGTAGGCACACACGCTGCCCCACAATGCAGGGCATAGATGTCACTTTGCCTACTAAGATGTATATAAGAAAATGAAACCTTTCCTATTCTTTTATGAATGCCACTAAGAAGGTTGTTTCTATTAGTGGTAGCAGTGAGAAAGCACTAATTCAGGATTTCTCAATCTTAGGGCACCAGATGTTCTTGGACTTCAATTCTCAGAAGCCCAAGTCAGCACAGCTGCTGATCAGGGCTTCTGGGAATTGAAGTCCAAGAACACCTGTAGAGCCAAGGTAGCGGAAACCCTGCAAATCCTGCACAGACAACTGCTGGAGGTTGGGAGACTTCAAACTTCACCAGTTTGCTAGTAGCAGCAGGAAAATGGCAACTCTTGGCAGCCAAAGAACAGATTTTTCCCCAGTAGCCAAATTAAGGCTGCGACTAGATAGTCGAACACTGTGGCATTTGCTGCAAATATGAAATGAATTTAAAACTAGGTCACCTCTGCAGAGACAAAAATGATAAAGACTGATATGAATTAGAAATAACTGCAACAAACTACAGCAGACTGGACTTGGTCCACGAAAGCTCACAATTAAATACAGGAGTTAGGCTTTAAGGTGCCCCAACATTTTTTGGCTTTTTTTTGGGTTCTGTTTTATTTACTCAGATAGATTTCCCCTGTATTTGTACTTTATGGAAAACTCTGGAAAACTGCCGCCGCTGCTGCCCCCAGTCCCAGTGTTAAGCAACAATTTAAACAGCCTTACAATGAACCAAAAAAGAAGTACTGGGGATTGGCAGGGGGTGAAGTAAAAAAAAAAGAGGGTCCGTAGCATGGATCAAACCATATTGCATTGAGGGGACAGTGTGATAGTGGCACCAAAATAATCTGCAGATTCCACATGATCACCTAATTCAAACAGAAGCATAGGTAGCTTGCAAATCAAGTTGCAGCAAAGCCAACTTGTCAGTGTAATCACTAATTAGTTGGACTGCAGAGAAAAGTGTAGTTGGGGCTTCACAGGGATGGCCAAAAGTTTATCCTGGCATATGAGTGTGTGTGTGTACGAACACACAGACATTTTCCTTAGTATTGCTATTATATGTGCAAAGAAGCTACCTGAAAATCTGACGATGGTTTTTGCTCTGAGTTCATACAGACCAAGTGGTTTAAGCAGCTCTGACATTTCCTTCCAGTCAGCAGTTCTTGCTACTGTAGGTGAGGGATATTTCTTGAAAAATTCCCACAGGACTGGGATAGCCATCTTCCCTGGTTAGAAATAGCAAGACATGAATGGGAAAGTATGCACTGAATTCCTTCACAAAGTATAAGAAACTAATGTGGCCTCTTATAAGAGAGGGGTTCATTTAGCACAAACTTTTGACCACCTGTAAGATTCTGACATCTAATGAAATTATCCCAGATGAAGTGGTCTTACGGAGCATAAATATACTTTGTAGTTATGGTATGATCATCAGAAAACTACTAACAACATTGTTAATTGCATTTGATGTCAATTTTGCATAATATACTCAGCCTCATTGTAAATAGCAGTAACTTAATTTGCAAAGTTAATTTCTTCATTGCCCTTCTTCTACCCTGCTCCCTTCATACCCTGCTCACTCCTAGCCAGGATCGTATGTAAATTAAGAAACTATTTGGCTAGGCCATTTATACATGTCTGTACCATCTAGTCATAGGGGCCACGATGACTTAGTGGTCAAGATGCTGAGCTTAACAACCTGAAGGTTGACAGGTCAGCAGTTTGAGACCCAAGTGCTGCATGATGGAGTGAGCTCCTGTCATTTGCCCCAGCTCATCAACCTAGCAGTTTGAAAGTAAGAAATTGCAAGTAGATAAATAGGTACTGCTTTGGTGGGAAAGGTAACAGTGTCTAGTCATGTCTGTCATATGACCATGGAAACATCTGCAGATACAGAGAGCGCTTGCTCTTTGGCCGTGAAGAGTTGAGGACTGCCCCCTAGAGTTGGAAGTGACTTACTTTCGAGCAAGGGTGACCTTTACCTTTACCTACTCTCTGGTCAGCATCCAATGAAAAACTTGGAATTGGTTACATTTGCTGATTCAGGGGTAGTCAATTGTGGCCCTCCAGATGTTGTACTGCAAATCCCATTATTCCCTACCACTGGTTATGCCAGCTAAGGCTGATACGAACTGCAACCTAACAGTATATGTGAAGGAAATAAGTTGCTCACCCCTGATGAAACTGATTCATGCACATTTGTCAGCAACTTGTAGCCTCAAAGAGAAGAAAGCCCACCTTGTTCTGGTGCTGAGAAAGAACCCTAGAGATACAAGCTTCTTCTTTTATTTACCTGAGGTCTTATTCAGAAATATTGTTGCAATTAGCAGTTTCCATGGATCATGAAACAGCGTTTCCTGAACTAAATTAAAAGGTGAGCGAGGTGGAATCCACTTCTTAAATGCCTTCCTTCTAGGTGGGCTTGGAGCTATACATACACAATCAAAAGTTGAAAATGATTTTTTTAAAAAAAATACAGTTTCAATCAAATCCATCTGCATTCGGAGAGACAAAAAAGATATGATCTAGATATACTTTCTCTTCATAGTCTCGAGAGAAATCAGGGCATTTCTGTTCTACATATCTGTCTCAACAGCCTCAATAAGAATGGGCTCCAGCAAATACTAAGCTACGTCTATGCATCTTAAAAACCTTCCTCCTTTACTTGCCTGATCAACTTGCAATCCATATTGGGAACTGCAGGTCACAGCCATTTTAAGTAGTTGGAAAACAACAACCCACAAAATAAAAACCATTGTTTGATTTACTTTTAAAAAAAAGATTAGCCAGAGGTTTAAACTAGGAGTGAGAAAATGTGACCTTCTAGATCAGGGGTAGCCATCCTTTTTACGCCAGGGGCCTGACCATTCCCCCAGACAGCTGAGTGGGCCCAACTACACCCCCTGGAAGCGGAAGGATTTACGGCTGTTGTAAATGCATCCACTTCTGCATTTATGTATGTGGGGGTGTGTTTTACGGGTGATGCAAACACGTCTGCTTCCACTCCCGGGTGCGGGAGCAACGGCCGGATGGAATGGCACCACGGGCAGGGTCCAGCCCGCAGACCATAGGTTGGGAACCACTTTTCTAGATGTTTCTAGACTACAGTTCTTAAGAGCGCTAGCTATCCTCTCTAACAGTAAGGGAATTTGTGAGTTCAGTCCAACTATATCTGGGAGATCACATTTGCCTACTCCTTTTAAATAAACCACAGCTCCTGCACGCTTGGTCATCGCAAAGGATTACGGCTTGATTAAAATCGAAAGTAGGTTTTTCTAAGAGCAGGCAGTATCTAAACCAGGGTTTCATAAGGGCTCATTCAATAGGGAAGGCATAGCTGCCCATGACAATCAAGGTCAGTTTGTACAATACGGAACATCTCAGCCCATATGGTTACAATTACCTTTTAGAAAGATTTTCCAATATACAAATATAATTTTCTCCATTGGTACCACACAGACTAGACTACAGACAATTGCTCACATAAGTAAAGTGCCAACATTAAATTGACACTCTTTGGAATAATTATTACCTCTATATCAGTAAAACCTCAAACTGAAAAAAGAGCTTCATAAATGGAGATGACGGTGCAACGTTTTCTGGAAGAGTAGTAGTCAAACTCAATGCATTTTTAATTGGCATAAAGTCTCATTTAGTTCAGGGAAGCGTATTTAAAAATAGATAGCCATACTATTTGGCATGTTTGGACCTACTTCCAAGTAAAAAGAGCAGTACTGTATATGCTATTGGAGTTTGTAAAGCAGTTGCATAGAAAACCGTTTACCTTCTTTGATTAATTTACTGGAAAAATATGGACTAGTTTTTCTTCTTTCTACTTGAGTTCTTTGAATATGATTCTCTGTACTTTGCACTGCAATATGAAACAAAGAAATGCATCTGATTAATTTCTTATGAATTTGATAATAGTACAGTATTTTTCACCTTTCCTCAAATTTAAGGGCCCAAAATGGAGGCCAAGGAAGGAAACATACAAATAAAACAAATTATAATATCAGAATTACAATTAAACATGTCAAATTAAAAGATCATTAATTTCAAACCATTTTAAAACATTGACTAGAATCCTTTTGGAAATTTATGAGTGCATGAGTTAAATTGTATAACTCACTGTTGCAATTTGCTACTAATCAGCACTGTGCCACTTGTGTCTATTTCTTCTTCTGAATCCAAATATTGGCGATCCTCATGGCAATCAGCCATGAAGACTGTCCTGAGAATATAATCAGTGGTCTTTCATCTGACTTCCACGCTGCAGCATGACACAGATACAGTTCCATCAGTCATTTTCCTCATCGGCTCCAGGCCAGTATTGCTGTGGCTGCTTCCCTCCACCAAGAGGGCACTAGGTATGTCCACTAGGTATGTGCATCTGTTGCACAACAGGATATGGGCATTTTAAGGCAACCAATACTTTGTTAGTTAGTGGCCATGATGAGTTACAACACAATTTACTGCATAAGCTCCACAACTTACCTTACAACAGATTCTGCCTATTAAAATAAGAAAAAAATACACACTTGCTACACTTACATTTTCCATCCTTTCTCATTTATTTTCCAAGAGCTTCCTTGAAGAGCAGAAGGACAACATGAAGGGCCAACTGAGTCTCCGGTAGAAGGGAGTCCCACCCATGGAAAATAATTCCAGGGGAAGCCCTCCTCTCAGTATCAGCACACTAACGCTTATGCCCCTGAAATTCTTAAAACATGTGACCTTTTAGATCCAGGCTATCTAAATTCCATCAATGCAGCTACTTTGGGTCCAACCAATACAGCTTAACAGTTTGGGGCCACTTCATCTCATTAGTCTGCAAATGTCCCTGCTGGAATCTTATATACATACATACCTTTTACTGATGTAAAACATTTCTCATCACATAACTGTAGAACACTGGGAGCAATCTTCAAATCTTGATTCCCTGAAGACACTCCATTTCTCCCCATTTCTAATTTTGAAAGGTTTTCATCAAGTGCTATATTACTGGGACCTTCACTAGTTCTTAATATTTTTGTGCCTAATTTGTGTTCCAAGACATCTGTATTTGGTGGATCATGTGGCTTTAGTTTTGACTGAGAACATAGTAGTTCATTCTTCAGGCACATTTTTCTCTTCCTTAAGCTTCTTTGGCATACTTTGTCATCACATAGATTGTCACTATAAAGGGCATGTAAGTCATTCTTTTGTCTGTGTTTTTCAACATGTTCAACCCTTTTATTTGAAGGCTTTCTCTGTTTTCTGTTTTGATCATCATTAAAATCCCTAATTTCTGAACTAGTTTTGGATTTCTTAATTTGAGCTCTTTTTGCAACTGTATCACATTTTTTGGCTTTAAAACTACAGTCATTTGACTTAACATCTGCCGTGGGCTCATTTGGCAAAGGAATGGAAATGTCATCTAGCTTTCCAACCCTGGTTTGAAATTTCAAAAACCTGTTTTGCAGAGATGTATCTTCTTTACTTCTATGCAGCCTCAGTTCCTGATTGTGACTCCTAGTACTATAGCTCTGTTCTTCCAACTCCACAGTTCTGACTTTACAGCTTTTTGATGTATGTGCCTTCTTCTGAGAGGTAGAAAAATCAAAATCCTCTAATTTAAGAACTGTTTCTCTGTTCTTTTTGAAGTAGTCCAAAAGAGCTTGTTTAGATCTCAGTTTTTTTCCTTGAGGACTAAAAGAGAAAAAAGAGTTAGTTCATTATCATAACATAAATCTATAATGTAAAAAGTAGCCAATGTTATTAGCAGCTAAATGTAAATGTCTCAATGACCACATTGATTGTATTATACTTGTTATATTGTATGTATATTATGTTTTTTATTGTAACATTGTTAGCCGCTCTGGGTTGCTTCGGCAAGGAGAGCGGCATATAAATTCGAATTTAATAATAATAATAATAATAATAATAATAATAATAATAATAATAATAATAATAATAATAATAATAATAATAATAATAATAACAATAACAATAATAATAATAATAACAACAACAATAATAATAATAATAATAACTTGCAACTAGACATGCACAGATTAGTATTTCCTAAGCTAATGCCCTCAAAGTACTTTGAACTACAACACTACAGGCAAAAATAGAAAGGAAAACGCAAATGACCTCCCAATTTTGCCCTATCAGAACAGAAGACGGAACTGTTTTTCCTTTTCCAGAAGCAAATTCACAAATGTCCTTCTTAGTAAGCACAAATGTCTTATAGTTCTTGATCAGGTCTATGGTTTTCCAAGCAGCCATCTTAGGGAAAAGGGGACAGCACTCTTACATTAGAAAATATCTGAACTCCCCCCCCCCCAAAAAAAAAAAAAAAATTCAAGCAAGCTCATCTTAGGAATTGCTACCTTGGCACAATCAAATTCTTTTTGTTCCCTGTTATAAACACTACCAGCAACCTTTAAACACTTTCTTCACCACCTGCCTAAATGTCATCTAGCCCACCTCCAAAGTACAGTTGTACCTCGCTTAAAGAGCATAATGCATTCCACAGGATTGCTCTTTAAGCGAGTTTGCTCTTTAAGTGAAACACCATTGTAAATGACCAATGGGGTGGGGGGATTGCGAACCCCTATTTATTTGTTAAACGAGTTTTGGGTTGGTTTTATTTGTTAAGTGAAACGAACATTCAGAGAAAATTCTGCTCTTTAAGCTAGTTACTCTTTAAGCGAGGTGCTCTTTATGAGAGGTTTGACTGTACAATTTCAAGATTCAGAATAGCATTACCTAACAAAATATATGTCATATTTCCCTGCTGTTTTGCCGGTCTGTCTTTTCTTTATTATCTTCTCCCATCCTTCTGGAGGAGCTTTGAGACACAAGTGACCCATTAAAGATGCTGCTGCTTTATCCTCATTGCAACCAGTTGGATTTTCAGTAACTGTCTCAACCTCTTCTTCCCTAAGACCTTCTCCTACTGCTTTTGTAAGTTGTTCCTTTTCTTTGTTCTTATCCTCCATCATGTGCTTATTGCTTATATCACTGCAAGTGAATATGAAAACATCAGAATGTAAGCTGTCTTTGTAGCCTTTTCTCTTTCAGCAGCTTGAACTTGACCCAACGTCTTGGTCATTTTATGAAGCAAGTGGTTATGCCTGTGCAAGACATAATGAAGTAGTGACCATCTCTTCTTGGGGCCATTTGGATAGTCAATTCAGCAGAAGGGGTTGCCAGCTGGATGGTTCCCGGCACTACCAGTGAAAATATACTGTACCACCTCTTCTGTCTCTTCTTCCTTAACAGATTTTTGTTAAAGGTGGAAGGAAAAACAATGATAGAAGTAAATTGCTACAATTCAACAAAACATCTCCTCCCCCATAAAATTATAAGAGCATAGTGAGGTAACTATTTAATAAAAATCCCAGTTAATCCCATAATTATATTGCCTTGCTCTTGGAAATTTAGAACTGTTTTAGATGAGCATCTTCAATTCACTTCCAATGCTGGCTGGTTCAACATGTTAGGAAAAGAAAAGGTGGTGGGGAGAGGCA
The DNA here is from genome assembly GCA_030440675.1 of Furcifer pardalis. Taxonomy (NCBI): domain Eukaryota; kingdom Metazoa; phylum Chordata; class Lepidosauria; order Squamata; family Chamaeleonidae; genus Furcifer; species Furcifer pardalis. Next base: position 130,026,302 of record CP126893.1, on the reverse strand, counting down.
AAATATTGTAGCACATAAAAGATTAACAGATTTATTTCAGTGTGAGCTTTCATAAATCAAGAGCCACTACTTCAGATACAGGATGTATAAATGTGCATTGATCTGCATTTCTTTGGATGAAGGGAGTACAGTATAAATACATTTCAAGCTACAGCTTGTCAGTGTCTCCCCATCTCCCCCCCCCCTTTAAAAGAACATCTTACAAAGAAAAAGGGCTGAATAGCCACATAATGCCTGCAAACAGAGGGCTGAAGCCCACATGGCAGCAACTCTGGATGGATTTTCAGTCTTATCAGAACAGAAGGGAAGTTCATACTGTGAGTCAACCCATCACTTCCATCCACCAGAAGTCTCCAGGACCTCATACTTAGGTGTTGTCATGCAAATGTGTGCAACCCAATCTTATACTTGTGTTTTCCCACTCACTTCAACAGGGTTGGCTTCCAAGATGCCCATAAGGAGCTACCATTAGTTGCTAACATTTGACAGGTTCAGTCCCACTCAGTGTTCCTGCAGATTTTCCATCACTAAACCTTTCTCCATTTTTGGATTAGGAATGTACTGTCTCTACAGAACAAGCCAGCCAGCCATTGTTCCTTGAAGGAAAGGGGTATATTATCCATGGCTGATGCACTGGACCATGCAGGGCCAGAAACCCACAAGAGAATCTTTATGCTCCTTTGCCCTCACCTACTTATTTATGCATTAGGAAAGAAGAACTGAAGTGACAGTGATGACAAACAAACACAGTGAATAGTAAAACAATGTTATTCCAGTTTGCAACACTGCCACAGCCTTGCAGCGATGTAATAACATGATGTTATGTCAAAAGAACATAGGCACCTAGTGCATGCTATTGTGACATCTCTGATCATAAAAATCCTACCAAGAACCAAAGCAGGGGGAAGAATTAAATATCAGGCAAAAAAATTGATGCCCCTCCATCTGTTTGTTAGAGTTCAAATTCTAATCAGGACCAGCCAGCATAGTAAAAGGTAAGGTTCTCCCCTGCTTAAAAGCCAGTCATATCCAACTCTAGGGATCGGTGCTCATCTCCGTTCACATCCAAAGAACCAGCGCTGTCTGCGTCTGCAAACGCTTCTGTGGTCATGTGGCAGGCATTAGATGCCAGAGAGCACACCGAATGTTGTTACCTTTCCCGCCGAAGCGGTACCCATTTATCTACTTGCAACTTCTTGCTTTTGAATTGCTAGGCTGGCAGGAGCTGTGACAGAGATGGGAGCTCACTTTGTCGTGCAACACTCGGGTTTCGAACTGCTGACCTTCCGGCCATCAAGCTCAGGCGTCTTAATACACTAAAAGCCTTCTCCGTTGTTGCCGCCTTCCTACCTTGCGTTCTTGAATCGAGTTCTCGCATTATTCCTCGCTGGCGCATGCGCTCACCTATCATCTCAGTCAAAAAAATCCCAACCTCTCCCCCCTCCCCCGAAAACAGATCGATCCAGAAACGACGCGTTCCCTGATTTTTTTTTGGCGCAGGCGCACACATAAGCCACCTTCTCCCGCTCGCGTGAGGAGCTCGGGCATGCGCAGAGGAGCCTGGGGTTGAAAGAGGCGCGTGCCCGTGCTTCTGGGCTATCCCCGGGTCCGTAGATGCTCCCTGCAGGAGGAGGAACGGAAGCGGAGGAAGGAGCGGACTGCGCATGCGTGTTGCCTGGGTGCCAGTTTGGCGTCCCTGTGTAAATAATAATAATAATTTAAAAAGTGGAAAACGCGACCGGGGGATGCGCCTCTCGAAGGGGCACCATGAGAGCTGCGTTGACCTGGAGGGATAAGGCTGAGCAGTGGTAAGAGAGAGAACCGGCTGTTGGGGAGCAAAAAGGGTCAGGATGAGAAATGAAGGGTCACACTCTGGCGATGGAGAAGCTCCCTTCGTCGCTCACTGTATCCTGCTTCTGTTCCTTCTTCTTCTTGTTGTTGCTGCTATTTATTATTATTGTTATTATTGAATTCATAGTCGAGGACTGGTATAAAATTAACAGTTCAAGCCCTAACCAAGGACCTAAGAATTGTTAAGGTAATGTCTGAATATACAGTACTGGCAGTTCCTAGTAGAGGGTTTTTTTTGGGTTGTTTTTTTTTAGTTAGGATGTTCAGATCCATTAGATCCAAATTTTAGATCCAAAATTTCCAAATATCTAGGAAGTCCTTTGGGTATTATTATTATTATTATTATTATTATTATTATTATTATTATTATTATTATTATTATTATTATTATTATTATTATTATTTCGATTTATATGCCGCCCCACTTGGTGAAAACCAACTCCGGGCGGCTTACATCATAAAATCGAATACAATACAATATAACAGATCAACAATACAAAATCACAGCATAGTGCAACAACATAAATGTAAACACAATATGATCAAAATACAGTCCATAATCACAATACAATTCATATCTAATACAAAGAGAATAACCATACAGTAATCAATTCAGTAATATACAGTACAAAACCTCATCCCACTACCCATCCAAGAGCTCCAAAATCTTGCCTTCCTTGCTACCTCAGAGAGTCTTTGCTTTTCTGTTCTTTAAGTGGAAGGCACAGATTTGTGTTCTGAAATACAGTAGCTTTCTTTCGGCTGGTTGTTATTAGAATATAAGAAAAAGATCTTCTACAGCAGAGTTTAGCCAGTGTTTGATAGATTAAAGAGTTCCCCTGACCTTTCAGTGTAAAATCATTAGCACAGATGAAATTCCTGCAGTATGAGAACATTGGTTGATCATTTGTGTAAATGGTAAAAAGTAATGGTGCCAAAATGTTCCTTTGTGGGAGATTGTTCCTTTGATTTCTCCAGGAATTGTGCCTGCCTTGAAATTCAACAAGAATATTTGGTTTTGAAGTAAAAAGGCAACTATTTCTATTAGTTTGTGATCGTTAGTAACAAGGTAGATCTCTTTGAGCAGCAATTGATAACAGACAGTGTCATATGCTCCTGTAAGGTCAACATCATTTTGGAGCATGTACCTGTCAGTGGATATCTTTCAAAAAAAAATTCTGTAGGATGGTGACTTATATTCAGAAGTTTTTTGGAAACACCACACAGAAACATTAGAGTCTAGGTTAACTTTTTAACACCTTCTTTTATTTTCACAGTATTTATGATCTTGCATTTAAACCTGATGGAACCCAACTGATAATTGCTTCAGGAAACAGATTACTGGTATGTCGTTTCTTTTTTTAATGCAGAATTGTTAAATGTTTAATGAAGGGATGGGTAAAATATGATCTTTTGGATATTGTTAGGCTGCAATTCCTTGCAAGCCAACAAGCATAGTTAGTGGTAAGGAGTTCTGGAAGCTGTAGTCCAGTAATATCTAAAAGACCGAACTTAGTCCTTTCCTAATTTAATACACGAATGTAAGTATAGTATGTGTTGCTGGAGATTAAAATGAAGATAACCCATACTGTGGCATTTTTGGCTACTATTACAAATTTAAATGCTGGACAGAGAAGAAAGCTGGCCAATATATATATCTAAATCACTCAATGTCTTGTTGGAGGAGAGCTTTATAAATGCCTGGGACAACCCAAAAGTAAAAATAAACAAGGATTCTAGATCAAATCAAGCATGAATTCTTGCAATGGAAGCTGAAATGACTAAATGGAAGCTATTGTACTTTGGACGTACTGTATGAGAAAACGACTTAATAGAGAAGGCAACAGTGATGGGAAAAGTGGGAGACAATAGGAAAAGAGGAAGATTTAACATGAACTACATTGATTCAGTAAAGGAACTAACAGCCTTTAGTTTGCAAGAACAGGGATAATAGCGATGATAGACATTTCTATACTAGGAATTCATGAACTGAAGACAAACAACTTGAGAAAATAAATATCATGATTTGCAAAGAGTGTTTATGGAAAAACAAATCTGTTGTTGCATCCATAGTAATCAGAGCCTTTGGAGCAATATCTAAAGGACTCTCTAGATATCTGGAAATTTTCGATTTATTGGACTTGAATATCACAACTTTACAAAAAAACAACTTTACTAGGAAGCACCTATATACAGTGCTTAGATGTTATCTTAACAGTTCTTAGGCCCTTGGTTAGGTCTTGAACTATTAATTTTATACTTGACTTTGACTGTGATTTTTATCATCTTAGAACTGAAGAACTAGAAGGGACCTTATGGACCATTGAGTCCAACCTCTGCCAATGAGACACAGTGGAAAATCAAATTCCCAACCTCTGGTTCCACAGTCAGATACCTAAACCACTGAGCAGTAATGATATGATCTTTTGGAAGTCATTAATTTGTAAGGTCAACACAAGTCTTAAATGACATGAAGGGACATAACAAAAACAATTTAATGAAGCAGTTTTTAAAATTGTATCCTGCCTTGAAAATCTATTACATATTGCCTCTTTAAAAAACCCAATGGCCAAATCTTGTTGGTATTACACAGGATAAATTTGAAATTATGGAAATGGTAAAGACTGATTTTGTCAGCTGTCTGCCTGAAACATGTATAGGTTGCACAGTTGTACACCTAGACATGTGACAGATGGCTAGGAAAATACAATATGATTTCCCTTTCATGTGTGGATTTCCCAGTAGCATTTTGAACAGTGTCTTTAAACCAGGCAGTGTTGTGCATCTTATTTTTGGTTTTGATAAACAAATTAACTTTCAGACCAGTAGTAATCTTATGTTGAATCCAAATTTTTATACAGTATTTCTTGTTATATCTTTGCAGGTATATGACACTTCAGATGGAACATTAATCCAGCCCTTGAAAGCACATAAGGACACAGTGTACTGTGTAGCCTATGCAAAAGATGGTAATTTGAATCATCTTGATTACTTCATCTCATTGATAATAGATTAAGCTTTCAAGTTTAACATAAACAATTAAAAATAATTTAAGTGTTTTGTTCTTATAATTCAGTCTGTTAATTCATAAATATTTTGTAATCTTCCTGTTAATAACAGAATGTCTTTTATTAATCTAGTTTGTAAGCCAAATATATTCTAATAAAGCCAGACAGATAAATACTTGATTGCAAGTATTAGACATGACACCACAGTTAAAAAAACCCAACCATGCTTTTATTGGGATTTTCACCATTATTTCCCAATTAAAAACTAGTAGCAGCCATAACCACATTCAACAGAGAACACTTGCTAGTCTTGTTGGCATTTTTTTCCATGGGATGAGGGATAAGTTTGGCAAGAAGAGATTTATCCCCAGGGTTGTTGTTCATGTGCAGGAGCTCCACTTTGTCAGATTCATCTCTGCAGGAAGAAAACATGTGAGGGAAAGAGTGGGAATACCTTAGCTATCTGTAACAGTGTTGATAAAGCTTGGCTAGAGAATGACTACATAGGGCTTAACAGCACCATATGGTGTCAAGAGTGGTGTGTGGGGAGTCTCACTAATCCCAATGATACATATTGATTTGGCATCAGCATTGGCTTTCTGGACAGAGATTATTGTGCAAATCTGTATTAAGTTGAAGAAGATCACTGGCTGTCTTGTTTGCCACATAACTTAATAAATTTCAGAAGTTTCTGAAAGTCAGATATGCTACTATCAGCACTTCTGGATTTGTGGTCAAAGAACTTGTAATTGAAGAGAATGTCTGAAAGTCTGTATGTCATTTTATACCTTGTCATGGTTGAGAACCACCAGGAGCATAGAGCTGTGGAAAGCAGATATAAAAGTTGTATGTTTCCCCCCCAGTACAACTGTTGTGTGGTGAACTCCCTTGCTAACTATGGACTAACACAGTCCATTGTAAAAGAAACTGAGCTGATGTGAAGTCAGAATATAACAGGTGCAGGGATGCAGTTTAGATGAGCATTCAACTTACCTATATGCTTTAAATTAGCTATCACTTTAAAAGTATTTTATAACTTATACTGGTTTCCACAATTTTTTTAAGGTAAGCGGTTTGCTTCGGGAGCTGCAGACAAAACTGTGATTATCTGGACCTCAAAATTAGAAGGAATCCTGAAATACACGTAAGTAATTGCATCATGATTTTGAATATCTTTATTCTTGTAAATGCCAGGTTTCTCAATGAATGGTTGCTGCTAAACTAAATAACAATATGAAGCATATAAGAGAATAGGGCTATGAAAAGTGAATATGCTAGAAAGAGACGTTAAAAAACAGACCATGGCATCCAAATTACAAAAGAATAATTATAGCATCAAGGGAAGTATGGGAAACAAGTACTGTGAATGGTTTGTGTGTTCATCTGTTTATTTTACATCATCTGCTGCAGTCTTTTATCTCTAATTAAACGTTTTTTTAAAAAATTATCCCCTTCTTCAGGCTCCAAGACTTCTGCAAAGCCCGTTCATTGTCAAGAATTCTGTGGGAGGTTGGGATGGGACATCAGGCAGAGTATTTAATGTTTTACCCCACCTAGAGAGGTGTCATTAAGTTGATTACCTGTACCATCATCTTCTTGGCTTTTGCCTCCTATTGTTGATTTTTAAACAAAAGAAGTTGCTATGGTGCTTCCTGAGAATGTTAGTCTTGTTGTCTTCTAGGTTCTGTGCAGGTTACTTTCCAAAGAACTACAACTTCTAACAAGTAGTTTCCTATTTTTAAAAAGCTGCAAACATGAAGTGAAAGCATGAAAAGCCAATAGTGTCGGTGAATCTCTAAAAGTGTGTGCACATTTTGGTTTGTGGGTTGCAATTCCCAGATTTTTTTTAGACCACTGGGAATTGCAGATCCTAAACATGAAAAAGCACATGTTGTAAGCCAAGGAATAGCTACACAGCTGTTTTTGCCTCCTACTATGTGGCAGCCTCCTCTGATGTACAATATGCCAACCACTCCCTCAAGAGCATGCAGGGATATGCAGTGGCTGCAGATTGTCCTGAAAGCCTTGAAGCCATAGCTCCATCCAGTTGGAGTAGGCATGATATGTCCAGCTCTGAAAGCCATATGACTTTATTTGATGGCTCAACTTTATCAAACTCTGGCGATTTACTAATCCATGCAGTGATGGGAATCTTCATTAGTACAATCAAAACAGTAACATATAAAAGAAAATGGCATAAAATGGTAGCAGTGGAAGGAGTGATAAGCCAGATTAACATTGTATGAAAACCTGGCATGTTAAAGGCCTGGACAAATAGGAAAGATGTTCATCTGATGGCAAAAGAACATAATCTGTAGCAGCCCCATCACCATGGAAAGAGGTTCCCAGAGGCAAGATACAAAAGCAAAACAAGTTCCTTTTATAGGCTCACCTTTAAGTTCATGGGGACCAAAGAGAGTCTGCCAAGGAGGATCTTAGTAACCATGAACATTCATTTGCACATGAGGTGCTCCTAAGGTATCCAGGTTATAAAGCAGGAGAAATCAGGAACCTGTGCTTTCTAGCCATTGATGAGCTATAACTCTCATTATCAGTAACTGTTTGCCACGTTGCCTGGAGCTGAAGGGTGTTGGACTCTTAACAACATCTAGAAAGCCCCATTTTACCCACCACAGATTTAAAGGTTTAGACTAGAGGTTAAAATTAACCTGTTAAAATGAGCAAGGAAATTGTATAAAGTATTTATTTATTTATTTTTGACTTTTATGACCGCCCCCTTGTTGAGGTGACTCCGGGCACTTTACAGTCTAACCATTAAGAATACTAAAATATAAAAGCATCTCTACAATAACAATTAAATTCATAAAAGCATTAAAAACTGTTAAAATATAAAGTATAAAGATAGGGCTAAAATGTTACTGCTTCATTAAGTGCATGCAATATTTGAGTGAGTGAGCAGTGGATCTTTTTTGGCACTAAGGAGATATTCAGAAATTCAGTATCTCACTGCACAAGTATGAGCCCTGCTCAAAACAATGGAGTTAATCTCTGATGTGCTTATGTGGAAGCCAGAAATTGCAGAATTCCATAGCACACTATTAACACTCTGCCAGCTCTTAGCAGGATGCTGACCTAAGTATGTAAGCTTCTAGGATGGGCTGTATGAAGGGTGCTATGTATTTGTCATGGATGAATTCACTGATGTAGTTTTAAGGATCAAATGCAAAAAAAAAAAAAAAGAAAAGAAAGAAAGAAGAAGAAAAAGAAGTAATTTCTCTTCTTCCTTAATTGTTTACATTTTCAAATGAATATACTGTATCAGATTTCAGTGTTTTTGGTGGATTTGTTTTTGTGTATTTTTACCTCCTGGTAAAGTAGTGAGGAACTGTGGTGACTTAGTTAAGATGCTGAACTTGATGACTGGAAGGTTGGCAGGTCAGCAGTTTGAGACCCAGGTGGTGCACGACGGAGTGAGCTCCTGTCTCTGTCCCTGCTCCAGCCAACATTTCTGGGAAATAAGTGCGTAATGCGGTCGACAAATTTTGCAAGTGGCATTTTATGGCTGATTTTACATCTTCATTCACTGATGAAGAAGTAGTTTCCAAAATTTTGATGCTGTAATGATTTATATTACAGCATCTTTGGTTATTTCTTAGGATGTTCTAATCTAATGTTTTGTAATTGTAACTGTTATTGGAGATATATGTACTGTATATGCGATATTTGTAATTTATTATTTGATGTCTGTAATTGCTCTTGTGCTGTGGTATGTGCTATGTAATTGTAGCTGTTTCTTCTGTAAGCCGCCCAGAATCGCTCTGCGAGTGGGGTGGCACATAAGTCGAAAAAACAAATACAAATACAAATACAACATAGCAAGAAAGCAAGAAATTGCAAGTAGATAAATAAGTACCACTTCAGTGGGAAAGGTAAAAGCGTTCTGTGCATTTTGGCATCTTGTTATGCCTGCTACATGAGCACGGAAACTTTGACAGACACAAACAGTGCTGACTCTTTGGCTGTAAACGGAGATGAGCATTGCCCTCTAGAGTCAGATATGACTGGCTTTTTAGCAAGGAAGACTTTCACTTTTACCTAATGTAGTGTGAGAATCCTCTGCACATAACTTTGACAGTTCTTTGTTTAAGGTTGCTTTTTTGTCTGTTTTGTTTCAGTATTTTTGGTTAATTTGTTTTAGGCACAATGATTCCATACAATGTGTATCCTATAATCCCGTCACCCACCAGCTGGCATCTTGTTCCTCCAGTGATTTTGGTATGTCTTCCCCACGTTTCATTTTTTTAAGGTGCAAGTATATGGGTTCCTAGAACAGTAAATGAGGTATAAGTGTGGTGATTGCTGTACAGTAGGTGTAAAAAACTACCCAAGAGTGGAATCCAACATGGTGTGAGTGAGGATCTACTTCCACAGTGACACTTTCCATTTCTCCCTGCTACAGCCTTCCTCCAGCCAGTTCTGGTCTGAACAGTCTCCTAACCCTGTGAGAATGATTGAAGGGATGCACAGGGAGCTGTGAATCAAGGAGGCAATAATCATTTCCTCATTCCTGCTCTCTTGGTGGGAGCTGTTCCTTCTATTGGAAGGGCTAATTGGATTCAGTTGCAAGAAGAGTCCTCTATTAGGAATGTAAAAGCTGATTTATAGCAGTAGTAATTATAGCAATTACACTTAGTGCTTAGTGCAACTTTCTGGGCGGTACACAAGTTAATTAGCATTTTGCCCCCAACATGCTGAGTATTCAATTTACTGACCTTGGAAAGATGGAAGGCTGATTCAGCTTTGAGTCCTGGTCAGGATCGAATTCACAACATTTTGCCTGCAGTATAGCAGTTTAACCACTGCGCCACCAGAGTATTTGTGTATCTGATGCAGTATTGATAATACAATAGGTGAGAGCTTTCCCAGGACTTCAGCATCTTCAGAAGTGATAGTGAGAAGCTCAAATAAGACTAGGTCAAATCTATCTGAATTGTGGTTATTTTGAACCTCTGTCTCCAACATTCCTTTGTTAAAACATGAGTGCTTCTTAAAATAATGGCAACATTAATTTGATCTCACTGCTTTGTTATTTTGTTGTTTATAAGGTCTGTGGTCTCCTGAACAGAAGTCAGTCAATAAACATAAAGTCAGCAATAAGATTACCTGTTGTAGGTATGTAACTGCATTCCTTGAATGTAATAATGTTGTTCTTGCAAGTGACAAATATTTTCAAGCATATATTAGTTTTTGTTTTTTGCACAAAAGATTAGCTAATTAAGTCAACATATAGCAGAGTTAAAACAAAACAGAATCCTACTCTATAATGGAACATATAACATTATACAGCAGTGGTTCCTAATTAGTTTTTTCTACGTGCCACTTCAAGAAAGACCTCAAACTTGCGTACCCCTTATTGCAGGAACGTTAAATAAAAAATGAAATCTGGTGTATTTTATATTTATTATCATCAAAAGACATTCTAATGACAGAGAACACATGTTTCATTAATGTGACAAATGTGCACGTTTTTCTTTGCACAACTCTGAAAAATCTGGTTGCATTTTGATCAGCTTCAATCTCAAGTCGTCTTCGAGTTGAAGTCTGTAACGATGTTTAGTTTTTAAGTTTGTCATTGCGGAAAATCCGCTCTCGCAAAGGTACGTTGTGCAAAATGGCAGTAAATGTTTTATTGCTACTTCGCTGACACGATAAATGTCTTTAAGACCAGCCCAAAAATTAACTAGTGATTGTTCCGCAAAACAACTTTTGAGTCTACTGTTGCATTAGATGTCTATTAATTCCTCTTGATCAGAGATGGATAGGTGATCGGTGGGACAGTTTCCAAAGGGGTTGTTTACCCAGTTCCATTGCGACGATATTTCTGGGAAATAAGTGCGTAATGCGGTCGACAAATTTTGAAAGTGGCATTTTATGGCTGATTTTACATCTTCATTCACAGATGAAGAAGTAGTTTCCAAAAAAAGTTTTAAATTCAGAAATTGATCATATTTACATCTGTCGATCAAAGATGTCCAGAGAGACATTTTTTTGATTGTTGACTCAACCTTCTCCTGCATAGTGAATTATTATTATTATTATTATTATTATTATTATTATTATTATTATTATTATTATTATTATTATTATTATTATTATTATTATTATTATTATTATTATTATTATTATTATTATTATTATTATTATTATTATTATTATTATTATTATCATCATCATTATCATTATCATTATTATTATTTAGACTTGTATGCCGTTCTACTCAGTAAAAACTGACTCAGAGGGGCTCACTGCATTCACAAATAACAATATTACAATGCAAACCAAAATACACTAGCATATAATATAACAAAACAGTTAAATACAGTAAATACTATACAGATCAATACACATACAATATGATAGTGTAATCAAAATACAATAAATAAATATTATCACAGCACAATCTTCAGTATACAATAAACAATTCAACAGTGTACAATATACAATACAAGAAAGAGCAAACAACAAGTAAACCCTATACATTCCAAATACGGCTGTAAAGAAGTCCTACAGCCCAGGCAACATCTACGGTTTTTCCACATCAAGCACAGGAGGGCAGGGGCCTAAGGCCAACTAGATGCCGGGGGTCAATTTCTCCCAGGGAGAAGTCCGGTCGTGGTAAGAGAGACGGCAGCAAAGGCAGCATTTGTGGCTGACTGGCTGCGTCTTTCAGCTGTAGTCCATTCCTCCCAGGGAGAAGTCCAGTCCTGGTAAGAGAGACGGCGGCAAAGGCAGCATTTGTGGCTGACTGGCTGCGTCTTTCAGCTGTAGTCCATTCCTCCCAGGGAGAAGAATATGGTTGTATCCTGGCTTTGAAGCCCCAAATTCAACTCATTCAGTTTTGTAAAAATATCTGACAAGTAAGCCAATTTTTGTAGCCACAAAGGATCAATCAGCATCTCTTTGTACTCGGCATGTCCCTGTTCGGTCAAAAATAACTCAATTTCATGTCTCAACTCAAATATTCTCGAAACAACTCTTCCTCTGGACAGCCAACGCACTTCAGTATGTAACAACAGGGTCTCATGCTTACTGCCAAGCTCTTTACAAATGTCTGTAAAAATTCTTGAGTTTGTGGCACGGGCCTTGATTAAATTGACAATTTTCACAGCATTTTTAAGAGTACTATCTAAGCAGGCTGGAATTTTTTTACAAGCAAGTGCCTCTCGATGAATACCACAATGGGTCCATTTTGCTTCTGGGGCTACATCTTGTATTCGCTTCACAAGTCCTGAAAAATGACAAGTCATTGCTCTGGCACCATCAGTGCATATTCCTACACATTTCAACCAATCCAATTTGTTTTCTTTTATAAAACCGTCGACCATGTGAAATATGTCCTCCCCGGTAGTATGAATCGGAAGGGCACGACAAAATAGGAACTCTTCATGAACCTTTTTGGAATGAACATAATGAACATATGTTAAAAGTTGAGCCAAGTTTAATATGTCTGTGGATTCATCAAGTTGTATGGCAAAGTAATCGCTTTGTAAAATGTGTTGAATTTGGTGATTTTTCAGATTATCTGACATGTCTTCAATACGACGAGAGACTGTTATTTGACATAGGAATAACATCAAGTTCTCGGGCCATTTTTTCTCGGGCCATATATTTCACTATCTCTTTTGCTGCAGGCAGTATAAGGTTTTCCCCAGTTATATGCGGTTTTGCTTGCTTGGCAATTAAATAACTAACTCAAAAAGAGGCTTGCAGGGCGTTCATATTCATGTTTAAAGAAAGCGCCTCAATTGATTTTTGTCTTTGTTTGAGGTCTTTTAATTTATGTTGAAAGAAGGATACAGATTCATCTTTCAAATTAGCATGTTTGGTTTCTAAATGGCGACGTAGTAAGGATGGTTTTAACGAATGATTTGACAGCGTTTCTGCACAAACGACACATTGCGGCAATGGGGAATTAGGATCTCCAGAGCTTGTAAAACCAAACTGAATATAACTACTGTATCATCATATTTCTTTTTTTTTTTTTTTTTGAGAGACGATTCCTTGTTATCAAGGTTTCTTTTTTTGTGTGTCGGAGTACTAGTAGAGGGTGACACATCATTAGCAGGCGACTGTTCAGTATTTTCTGATACCTCCTCCTCAACCTTTCGGTGCCTTAGCAGCCACTGTTCCATCTAAAAAACAAGGGGACTTATTAACTAAGCTTTTGTATTTTTGTAATCTAAGTAATTAAAAAGCTTAGAAAAAAAAAAAGAAACTGCGAACATGCAAAAAATTGAATTTGTCCTTCTGTATTCGAAGTAGGTACATAGTAGAAAACAAATTAAACATTATTGCTTTGTATTGAAATTTACAATGAAAATAGTATTAATGTAACTTAAAATCTAGAAAACAGAATCAGTGAACATGCTTACAACTGAAGCAGCTTGAATATTATTTTTATTTTCTAAACATCATTACATTGAATTGCAGTTTATAGTGAAAGTGCAAATTTAAACACAGTTTAAAAACATTATCTTACCGTTTACCGAGGTAGGTATATAAGGCTGATCGACGCGACACGGTGCGACGGATATTTATTAATTCACAATTAAAACAACACAACGATCACAGCGACACACTCACGCGACATAAACCGAACTGACTGATTGACAATGACGAGCAAATAGGCGGGAACGGGGGCGGCCGCGGTTGGGTGACGTGAGATGCGGGAGGTGCAGGAAAAACTGCCACTGCGGGAGAAAATGCTTGATGCATACGATTGACTTACCTACTGATCGTTTAATTAAATTGAATATTTTTTTGGCAATTGTTATTGCATTATTGTTTTTTAAGGATTTAATATTTTAGTTAAGAGATTGCTGCCCGTACCCCTTGATGCAATCTCGCGTACCCCTGGGGGTACGCGTACCACTAATTGGGAACCACTGTTATACAGCAACGGCAAAACACTCTTTCCTGTGTGAATGCCATGCTTTCTTAGATAAGCAAAAATAAAATTTAATCATTATGATTTTGTCAAAGATGTGTTGGAAATAACTGTGCATTTGACACAAAGATCTCCCTGTGCTTCAACTACACATGTTTAATTCATGCATCTTGCATTCCACTGTCTTTGGGGCATAAGAAGTATTTAAAGATCCCTTTACAGTTGATAGATTAAATGATGCATTAATAAACATGCTTGTCACTTCTTCTCAATAAGAGAATTTAATTTCTTTGGTGATTTTGACACTCCAGTATCCTCTCCCCCCTCCAAGTTTGTTCTGTTCTGTTCTTTTCTTTTTCAGTTGGACAAACGATGGACAGTATCTTGCTTTGGGGATGTTCAATGGTGTTGTTAGCATAAGAAATAAAAATGGGGAAGAGAAAGTAAAAATTGAACGACCAGGTGGATCACTATCCCCAGTGTGGTCTATCTCTTGGAATCCCTCAAGGTAAACTTATGCATCTTCCATGAAGAAAAAATGTTACTGTCCCATCCATTAGGCGGCCTTTGGTGACTGCTTCTGTACCTTACTGTATAGACCAGGGGTTCCCAACCTTTTTTGGGCCATGGGCTGGTCACTTGGTTGAGCGGGCCAGTTATGTGGCTCTGCCCACCGGTAAGTGGCAGTAAAACGTGCCCGCACATACACAAAACACTGCCGTAAATGACCTGTGGCTGTTGTAAATATGTTTATGACAGCTGCGGGTCATTTATGGCAGCGTTATGTGCATGTGTGGGTGCGTTATGCATACATGCATGCACATTTTACTTCTGCTTCCGAGGGTGGGGAGGGCTGGATAATTTGGCACCACATGCCAGATCTGGCCCATTGACCATAGGCTGGGGACCTCTGGTATAGATTTTTGAGGCTTATTTGAACAAGTTTCCTTTCCTTTTCACAAATCTACTACCTCTCTTTTGATGCCTATATTGCATGTGACCTTTTGGATTTCATTTTAATAACAGGCATGTAAGCATCAAAGAGAAATCACTCAGAAATCACAAAAATGATTTATTTCTTCCATTTTTTTTGGCAACATCAGTGTTCACACTTGATGAATTAAAGCAAATGATCACTGATCTGTTCCATCCTTCTATTGACTGCTTCTATAACATTTGAGAGATGGGTGGCATTGACTCTGGGATTAGGTATGGCCAGTAAAAAACTTCTTAGATGAATGAGACTCTAATTTTTTTTTAATGTTTAAAGTTGTAACCATGTTAGTCTGTGCAAGTATATCAGAGTAAACAAAACAGCAAAAATGGACAAAAAATGTTGTGGCACCTTAAAGACTAACTCCTGTATATGCGTACCTGATGTGTATAAATTGAAGCCACGAGGCCTCACTCTTATGTCTGATGAAGTGGACTTGGTCCACGAATGCTCACATTTAAATACAGGAGTTAGTCTTTAAAGTGCCACAACCAGGGCTGGATTTTCCTATAGGCTAACTAGGCTTCAGCCTAGCGCCTCAAGATCAAGAGGGGCCTATATATTGATATATATCACAGTAATGATGTATTTTATTATCTCATGTAATTTACAAACTTAAAAATGGGAGGTGAAAGGGCCACATAAGTGGAATAGCCTAGGGCCTCTTTTCATGTAAATCCGGCCCTGGCCAACATTTTTTGTCTTATTTTTGCTGTTTGTTTATTCTTTGTTTTTTTAAGCCATTTTTTATTTATGTGTATCCATAGTTGTTTCTGACCCATCAAAAATAATAATATGATGTAAAATTTGTACCCTTTAAAATGGCACAGGAAAGTCTGGAAATATGCCAGACCTCTACTGACCTGTTTACAGCTTAATCTTTTTACTGGCTTCACTGAAGAAACAGTTCTGTGATTTTAAAATGTTTATGATAGATTTTTGAATCTTTGATGAAATTCTGCTAACTTAGAGGGCAATGGCCAAGAAAACCTTTTAGTTTACTTAGTCATCCTGATTTGTAAATTTAGAAGATGGTGATGAACATCGTAGAATGTGGGGGATGAGACCATTTCTCAGATATTTAATAAATGAGCATTGCTTTGTTCAGTATATAACTTCAAATGTACATTGGCCATTGTATACATAAGCAGCAGGTAGCGGAGGCTCATCCTGAGGCTCATGTATCTCTATGATGCTGAAGGTTTTTATGCATCTAAACAATTTTATCTATCAATATATACATATTTATATATGTAATCAATGGGACTGTGGTGGCTCAAGTGGTTAAGATGCTGAGCTTGATGACTGGAAGGTACTGCATGATGGAATGAGCCCCTGTCTTTGTCCCAGTTCCTGCCAATCTAGTGGTTCAAAAGCAAGAAATCACAAGTAGATAAATAGGTACCACTTTGGTGGGAAGATAAACAGCATTCCGTGCACTCCAGTGTCAAGGCAGGCCTGCCACATGCCCACAGAAACATCTGCAGATACAGACAGCACTGGCTCTTTGGCTGTAAACAGATCAGCACTGTACCCTAGAGTTAGATACAACTGGCTTTCAAGCAAGGGTGACCTTTACCTAGTCAATTTTATGTGTTTATGTAAATTCAGATTTCTTCAAGGTTCTTAATGGTGTACATTACAGTAATACAGTAAAACCTCATATAACACTAAAACCTGGTTCCACAAGTCTTCGTGTTATATGATTTTTAGTGTTATCTGATGCATGTTAAAATCCTATGGGATCCATAGAGATACATTGTAACCACACAGGCTTTAGCGGTTGTTATTTGAAGCATCCCATAGGATCTTAATGTTATTCGATGCAATTCTTCCCCCCAGATTCCTTAATGTTATGCGATTTTAGTGTTATTCGATACTAATGTTATATGAGGTATTACTGTACCTCGGATAATGCTAAAATTGCATAATGTTAAGTAATCTGGGCGGAAGAATTGGATCGAATAACGTTAAGGTCCTATGGGATGGATCGGATAACAACCGCTAAAGCCTGTGCGGTTACAATGTATCTCTATGGAGCTTTAACTTTATCCGATCCATCCCATAGGATTTTAACATGCATCGGATAACACTAAAAACCGGATAACACCAAGACTTGTGGAACCAAGTTTTAGTGTTATCTGAGGTTTTACTGTATTTCAGTTCTTGGATAGGCCAGCTTAGAGCAATGGTAATTCCTGATAATATTTGATAATAATATTGATAATTGATAAAAAAAAATCCAACAAATATTCTCCCAAATGCCATTATTTTGCTTAGCTGAACAAAAGCGGGTATTTAACACTGGAAAGGACTTTCCCCTCCCCTTTAATAATTCAGGAGGGAGCCCTTCAAAAACCTGTACAGTATAAGGAAAGTTAATCTCAGTTTAATATATCTTGAAATTTGAGTTCTGTAGCAGTAGGTCATGTGAATGAACAATTGGTATTTGCAGTCGATGGGAGAATCTGTGGACTACTAGAGACAGCGAAGAAGAGGATGAGGCAGCAGGTCACGCCTGTTTAGAGGATATTCCAGTCCTGAAGTCCATCACATGCTGTAGTCAGGGTAGTGAGGCAGAGGAAGAAGAGCATGAGGATGATGAGAGCCCTAGGAATGCCAGCTCGTGAGTGAAATCTCAAGGACCTAAAACTGTATTATCTTAGTTGTAACATAGATATTTATCTTTATATCTAAGACTTGGTGTGCTGTGGTTTCAATGTACTGTATAGCTTTTATTTGAAAATATGCAAGTAGTTCTAGCCAGTTCCTTGAGGTTCTTTGAGAATAATTTCTACCTTACATTGATCCTGCTGTCTCAGAAAATTTTTTATTACAGCCTTCCAAAAAAAGTAGTAATTTTCCTAAGGAGTTTGACCTAAGAAGTTCTCAGAACCTGAAGAAAGTTGGCATGGGCCATCTTGGGGGAAATATTCATTGTGTGTGTAGCACAGAGAGGCTCTAAGGATTTGCATATGTCACCTCTATTTCTGCCTGATATACCCCTTGGAGTTCCTGGGGCAGGTTTTCAGGCCAACAGTGTGGCTAATTTTTTCTTACTGCTAAACAGACTTTGACAGGTTTTGTGGGGTTTTTTTTGGCCATGAATAAACCTGTCTGGCCAGGTTATCCTGCTATGGTAATAGAGTAGACCATACTGCCTGTGACTCAACACCAAGTGTCAGGCAGCAGTTAACTAACCTGACAACCCTGAGGACTAATGGTTGTCCCCAAGTGGATTAAATCCTCCTTGAATCTATCTTGATGGAGGGCAGCGGCTTCATCAATACTGGCCTGGGGCTGATGAGGACTTTGTATGCCAAAAGGGCTCAGAACCAGAAAGTGGTTCACAGAACTGGATTGGTGGTATGGGTGTCACACTGCGATGTGGAAGGCAGATGAAAGGCCAATACATTATATTCTCAAGATACTCTTCATGGCTGATTGCCATGAGGATTGCCAATATTCAGATTCAGATATGGAAGAACAAGAAGAAGAAGCTGTAGAAATAAAATTGACATATATTTCACAATATCTATTTTTAATGGGAAGATATCGCTGACAGACACTTTGAACATAAAGTGTGAACTGCGACTTTGCAAAGACAGTTTGAATTAAAAAATATGGCAGCTTTGTGGAGTTTGGGTGAGATATATTTTAGATCAGGAGTTCTCAACCATTTTAAGCTGGGCACCGGGGTCACGCTCCCTCAGACAGCTTCGGGGTCTGGATGGCCATTTTGCCTTTCTTCCACCACATGGCACTTCCTGGTGTGGTGGAGGTGGTGATGGGCCACATGAAATGGTGCTGTAGGTTGCATCTGGCCCTGTTTTAGATTTTGAGATGCATTTCTTTTGCCTGTGTTTAAAAAGGACTTACATTTTTTTGGGATGGAAATACATTGTTAAGGGTATGAGAGAGAAAGCACTGAGAATGTTTTGTGAGCCAGCATGGAGTTACCCACAGGTTAAAAATGGCAACTCAGATGAGATCTGATTGGGGGCAGAATATATTACAGCAAAAAAAAAAAAAGTATGGATCTTTTTCACAGAGAAGAGTGCAGATCAGAGACAGCAATGAAAAAAGGTGCTTGGTAAAGTAGAAAGATGTAAACATCTTCACTGTTGCTTGCCAGGGAGCTGTCACATTTTTATTGATCAGGTGGAGTTAGTTTCATCTCCTATACAAACAGTGGCTGACAGATCCAATTATATCAACTAAATCAGATTAGTTGACAGGGTTTTTTGGCCATGAATAAGTTAAGTTGACATATGCTTCATGATATCCATTTTAATGGGAAGATATCACTTTTCTATATTTCCAGGCAAACGTCAGGATTTTCTGTTTGAATAGTGTGTTGAAAATTTCCCATACCTCAGGGGTAGTACATGTATCTTGTATGCAAAATGAACCAAATTCAATCCTTAGAATGTCCAAGTTAGATAGGAAATGATCCTTTTTGGAAGAATTACTATCAGCCAGTAGGCAGGCTAGGTGGCTTGAGTTGATATAAGGCAGCTACTTACATCTGACCAGGCCAAGCTTGTAAGAGATAAGGAATGCCAAGGCTCCCTTTTGTGTTTTCTTAGCCCAGGTCAAAAATCATAATTGTGAAATCCTAGTGTTCTCGATACTGCTGCTTTCTGACATATGTCACGAAAGCAGAGAATACCAGAGGCTCGCTGGTGCTTTTGGGTTGATTAGAATATTTACTCCACATTGTAAATGGCTTTTCCTTTTTATACGTGGCAGAGATGAACACAATGACATCTTAGCTGTGGCAGATTGGGGACAAAGGCTTTCCTTTTATCAGCTGAGTGGCAAGCAAGTAAGTTTTATGTTAATACAGTACTTTGGAAAGTATACTCCTCTTCTGCTCCTTAAGAAGTGCTGAGTTTGCTTTGAAAGTTCCTCTTCTCCTTCACTCGAGTCTTTAAAATCATAGGGTCACTTTCTGTTTCTTTTATAGTCAAATGTCAATAAAGAAAAAACAATGTCTCTTTGATATTTTAGCTTGTTCAAGCTGGGCTTTTTCTTAGACCCTCTTTACAGCACATATTTACAACTTTATTGAGTTGCAACACTTGTCAGTAATAAGGGACTGCATTAGCTTAGTGGTTAAGATGCTGAACTTGAAGGCCGGCAGGTCAGCAGTTCGAGACCAGAGTACTGCACGGCAGAGTGAGCTCCTTCCTCTGTCCCACCTTCTGCCAACATAGCAGTTCATAAGCAAGAAATTTCAAGTAGATAAATAGGTACCACTTCGGTGGGAAGGTAACAGCGTTCCATGCACTCTAGTGTCTAGTCATGCCTGCCACATATTCATGGAAATGTCTGCAGACACAGACAGTGTTGGCTCTTTGGCTATAAACAGATGAGCACCGCACCCTAGAGTTAGATATGACTGGCTTTTGAGCAAGGGCAATCTTTACCTTTACCTTCAGAGCCAAGAACTTAAGTGGTAATAACCTGACAGAGCTCTTTCCACTGGCCTCACAAACAAAAATGGCATTGCAAGTAAACATTTCTAACCATTAAAATTCTACTTAATATTACTTCAAATGCTATTTTAGGCAATAACAGCCTTTTTCTTGTATTGGTCCCAATAGAGTTTTTCTAGTATATGTCCAATCCATCAGTCAATCCATCAGTCAATCAATCAGTCAGTCAGTCAGTCAGTCAGTCAGTAAGTATAAGGTAAAATTGATGCATTATTTCCAAACTCTGACTATGCAGTTATAGAGTCTCAAATCAAATTTAAAATGACATGTCATTGGTTATTGATCTATTTTCATGTATTCTTTTATATTATTATAGATTGGAAAAGACAGAGTCCTGAACTTTGACCCTTGCTGTGTTAGCTATTTTTCAAAAGGCGAGTATATCCTACTGGGAGGCTCTGACAAACTGGTGTCCCTCTATACAAAGGATGGAGTGCGGCTTGGCACTGTTGGTGAACAGAACAGCTGGGTGTGGACCTGCAAAGCTAAGCCAGATTCCAATTATGTGGTAAGATTATACTTGCTAGAAATCTCATAGATATGTAATCTTCTTTGAGTCCATGATTTTGTTGCTATCCTTCAACTATAGATCTACCAGAATTTGAAGCACAAGCCAGTATTCAGCTATAAGGTATATTACAAAACAACTCTTCTGGAAATAGGGTTTTTTAAAACAAATGTTCAAACACTCAGTTTTGGAGGCCATTTCACACATTATGGAGAAACAAGCTCCTTGATGGACCTTAATTTGATTTGTATATGCATATTTTAAGTACCGTAGTACAGTAATACCCCGGATAACGTTATGACATGGTTCCGCAAGTCATGACGTTATCCGATTTTTAGTGTTCGATGCATGCATCGAACAATGCTAAAAAAAAAAAGCCCTGACTTCAGAGACAAACCGCTTTAAAGGCAGGCAGGGAAAGAAAGAGACCCGATTGGGTCTCTTTCTTTTTCTCCTTGCCTTTAAAGTCACCCCCCACCCGCAGCGGTCTCTGCGACTGCAGTAGGGTCGGGGAAAGGTGCGCCTTTCCCCCGACCCTACTACAGTCACAGAGACTGCTTGTGTCTCTTTCCCGACTGCAGTAGGGTCTGGGGAAAGGCGCGTGCTTTTCCCCGACCCTACTGCAGTTACAGAGACCGCTACGGGTGGGGTGCGTGTGGATTGGGTAGTTCTACCCAAACCACCCCACACCCGCAGACCATTGCCTTGGATAACGCTAAGAATCATTATCCAGAATCGTTATCCGATGCAAGTTTTTTCCAAAAAACTTGCATCGTTATCCGATTCTAGCGTTATCCGATGCAATTGTTATCTGGGGTGTTACTGTACTTTATAGTATTAGCTACCATTCCTATTGAAGTGCATGCTTAACATTTGAATTCATAAAATAGCAAACCCAGTGAATGAGATCAAAAGTGTGCAAAGAGTGTTGATTCATTCTGATCAATTGAGTAAGTCTTATCAGCATGGGAAACAGGAGGAGAAGTCACCTCTTCATTTGAGTTTACAATATCTGTAAATAGATTATTTTAAATGTTGCATAGAGAAAGAATGATTATCCTGGATTTCAAGAGGAACAGGAATTGGGCACTTCTTTCGTTAGAACAATATCAATCAATATTTCTTGGCCAACATCATTTCAAAATACATTACCTTTGATTTATTGTTGTTGTTCAGTCGCACAGTCGATTCTGACCCTTTGCGACCCTATGGACCATTGCCCGCCAGGCAGTGGTGGGCAGCAAAATTTTTCGCTACCACATCGTGGGCGGAGCCTATGTCATGGGCGGAGCCTACTTCATGGGTGATTTAGTCATACCTGCCATATGGCCATGTATGCATCTGCAAACACAGGCAGCACTGGCTCTTTGGCTGTAAATGGATGAGCACTGCACCCTAGAGTTGGATATGACTGGCTTTTGAGCAACAGAGACCTTGTACCACTTGCAGGGACAAAACCTGACGTCAATCTGTTTCTTCCCCATTTTTTCTTGGTTCCTTATCCTTTTGGAACGAACAGCTATTGAAGTTTTGAAAAACAAAATTTACTCCTCTGTAGTTAGTACTCTGACATTTTGATTAACAGTCAAGTAATCATAGATTATTATCATCACCTTTTAGAAATATGCCTGAGGACCAGATTTCTCTGATGGCATATAAATTAAAACCACAGTCCCAACCAAACTCCAAACCCTTTTTGGTCTGTTTGTATTATAGTTGAGATACACAGAGTTTGGACTTTGTGTGTGTGTGTGTGTGTGTGTGTGTGTGTGATTTTATGCTTTCTCTTTAGGCAGTAGGAAGCCAGGATGGAACAATTTCATTTTATCAGCTTATTTTCAGTACAGTCCATGGACTTTATAAGGATCGCTATGCCTACAGAGACAGTATGACTGATGTTATTGTGCAACATCTCATCACTGAACAAAAAGGTATTTTTTTTTGGGGGGGGGGGAGGCATTAACTTGACTTTATATTTTGGGTTAGGGAGGATATTTTTCTTCCTGACAATTCCCATCTTTGGATTTAATAATTCAAAGGTGTATATGTAAAAACATTAGTCTTTCATTTCCTTGCAAGGGCAGGTGGCACCTTTATTAGACTGCAAAAAATAATAATCAAACTAATAGCTTTCAGCATTCGCCCATCTTTCTTAGACTGTGCATTAATATTTTGTGGATAATTCATAAAAATGTAAACAAGAGTATTAAAAATTCATAGGAGACGATTGTACCAGATCTACTTCTTAATGTAAATTAAAACACAAATTGCAAATGTAATTGGATATGTGGTTACAAACCCCATCCTAAGTAGTATTTAGGTATAATTTTCTTCCCAACTCTTCGAACAAATAGCTTCCTAATGATACTTCTTTTGAAAGTCAAGGTTTCTATTTTACTATGGGAAAGGTAATAGAGAAAAGTGGCAAGCCTTCATCAGAGAAATGGGATAAAAGTTAATCTGCCCATTAGGAAGAAGTCAAATGAAGCCAAACAAAAGCCACGTTAACCTGAAATAAAAGTTATCACTTGCTCTTGCACATAATCTTTTTTGGGTAACACACAACTCTTTTCTATTTTTTTTCTATCCCTATTTCAGTTACCTTTTATTTTTGCTTTCTGCCTACTTTTAACAATTATAAGTGTTTCTTAATTCATGCATCTAGCTATTTTCTTTTGTCTACATAAATTGTTTTTGTTCATTCTTCCCTGATAATAGCTCTCATTTCAATACCCAGTTGAATTTAATAATGCACATTTGTAAGTAATTTAAAATTATCAGAAATGCTGCTTAAATTATATTTTGGCACCTTGATTGTTTTAGTGTATTAGTAAAGGTAAAGGTGGGACTGCGGTGGCTGAAGTGGTTAAGACACTGACTGGAAGGCAGCAGGTCAGCCATTCGAGATCAGAGTACTGCACGATGGAATGAGCTTCCGTCTCTGTCCCAGCTCCTGCCAACCTAGCAGTTTGAAAGCAAGAAATTGCAAGTAGATAAATAGGTACCACTTTAATGGGAAGGTAAACAGCATTACGTGCACTCTAGTGTCTAGTCATGCCTGCCACATGTCCATGGAAACATTTGTAGAAGCAGACAGCGCTGGCTCTTTGGCTGTAATCAGAGATGAGCACAGAACCCTGGAGTAAGATACGACTGGGTTTTGAGCAAGGGTGACCTTTACCTTTAGGTATCTGGCTCCAGTTTGAGCAGACTCCATTTTGTTATCTAGCCACATAAAAGAGAAATCTGGGTCTATCTAGCTAATTTACTCCCTTTCTTTCACAATAAAAACATGGTACAGCACTGTATCTGTTTTGGCTCTATAAAACCATTTGCTGCTAATTAATTACACTGGCAAAAATGATGAGCAGTCATAATTAAAGGTAGAAGTTGCCCATGCTTGAAAGCCAGTCATATCAGATTCTTACTTCTACTCTAATTTTCATGAACAATATTACTACAGTCCACTCTTGGTCTTGTTTTGGCCGAGAGAATACAGCTTCTCTGTTTACTACTTCAGATTATCTACATGGCTTGATTGGTCACCTGCTGGTGTCCCTGTGTACAGTCATTGGTTTGGTTGTCAGAAGCATATACTGTATTGACTTAAAATAAACATTTTGTTGGCTTCCCAGAATCTTCTGAGTTGTATTTCTGCTTCATTTCTGGCTCCTAGGCCAAATTCTCCAACTGCTTTTGTGCTCTGTTTCTTACTTTTGTGTTCCATTCATCTATAATTGTCAACACATCCTGTTTTCATATGTCATCAGTTTCCTCCTGGATACGTGCATAAAAGCTTTTGATTTCTTCTTCAGCATTGGTAGTTGGAACATAGACTTGAATGGTGGTTATGTTGATAGATTTTCCAAGCCCAATATTATTTTCTTAGGCTTTGCATTTTGGCTCCTGACTGGCAGTGAGATATTTTGTTCAGTATTAGGGCTACACAACTGCTTCTTATTTTCTCATCTAGACATCCATATACAGTCCTGTATAAAAATGGAATACAGAACAGATTGCTCCATTTTTTCTTCTTCTGTGTCTAGGTCAAAGGTGAAACTGCTAAAATGAAGCCTCCTTTTGGGGAGTTCATTCTGCAGTTCCTTTTGCCTGGATGAATGTGAGAAAGATTAGTTGGCAACACAATGTTGCCATTACCAGAGTATGCCTGATTGTGGTTCAATAATACCACAATCTTTGAGTAGGCTCTTTCTGTGTATTCCATCACTCCCTTTATCCGCAGGTTTAGTATCTGCAGTTTCAGTTATCCATGGGTCTAAAAATATTCAATAAAAACTCTCTGAAATACTTTATTATTTTTGTTATGTTCTTTATAATTTATTCAGTTTGTTTATTCTTTTTGTTTAATTACTTATTGTATAGATTTTTAAAATGTGGTGTTAGCCACCCAGAATGGGAGAATATCCCAGATTGGAGAGGCATATATGCAATAAATAAATAAATAAATAAATAAATAAATAAAATTATATGGTTGTATTTCCATGATGCATTATGAGAGCTGGCCATTAGAGGCCACTGTCTGCAGTATAATGTTTACAAGGGACGGGGCAGATGTTTTGGTAGCTCCCATGTAGAACAATGAAGGCATTTTAAACCCCTCTGCTGTGACTCAGGCATATGTATTCAATATGGGGTTCACTGTTATCCTCAGTTTCAAGTGTCCGTGGTAGATCTAAGAATTTATCCTCCGTGAATACAGGGAGGGTAACCTATAAATGCTGAGGTGCAGTGTTTACAGTACTCACTTTAACTCCAACCTATTACTTGGAAATTCTATTTTTAAAAAAGCTTACATATTGTATTTTACTTTTCAGCATCTGTCCATTCCACCAATTCTCTTTTGTATTTTTCTTACGATACATAACTGACATTGCTGGTCTTGTCTTTTTTCATTTAATTTCACAAGCCCTTAGGCAGTTAAAAAAGGATACTAATATGATTTCTTACAAATCTAATGCTTGTTATCTAATCTCTCATTTCTTGTGAACCTAGATAAATATAATATTTTTGCTGTATTGTTGCACTCACTTTGCTATTTTCTCTTTTTCCAGTTAGAATTAAAAACAGAGAACTTGTTAAGAAAATTGCTATCTACAAAAATAGGTTAGCTATCCAGCTACCAGAGAAAATCCAAATATTTGAACTATACTCTGATGACTCATCAGATATGCACTACCGTGTGAAGGAAAAAATAGCAAAAAAGTTTGAATGTAATTTACTAGTTGTTTGTTCTGAACACATCATCTTATGCCAGGTAAGGAATAGAGAGTGTTTTTTAAAGTCTCTGAAATGTGATAGATGGTGTGGATGTAGTACAAATATAAATGTGCCCAATACCCACAATTAAATGTCTTCTAAAAATGCATTTTCATTCCACTTTTCCTCTTCAAACTGATTACAAGATTCTCATTATCTTCCTTGTTTGTTTTCGGAACAACTTGGTGGCAGTTGAGTTGTTCACATGAGACCTTTATGAGGAGAAAGGTGGCCTCTCGTGGTGGTGGTGGTGGTGGTGGTGGTGGGGGTAAATAAATAAATCAAATCCAGTTAGGAATTGACAAGTGTGCACCAAAATTGTCAAAGGTGATGGATTTGAATCCGATAATGAAGAATACAGTATATAAAAGCAATAACATCAGAAGAGGGATAAAAGTACTTGAGAGTTTTGGAAGCTTCTGACCTGCTGCACAACCAAGTCAAAATAGCTGCTTTTATGAAATATATAAAACAGGTCTGTAAAATCTTGAGATTAAAACTGAATGAAGACAGTATCATAAAGGCAATTAATAAATGAGACGTGCCTATGACACAATATTCAGCTGGAATATTTGATTGGACCCAAATGGAATTGGACAACCTAGATGGAAAACCAAGGAAGCTCATGTATCACGCCCTGCACCCAAAAAGTGACCTTGACCTTTGTACTTCCCAAGAGCTGAGTCTAGCAGATGACTCCTACAGGTGAAACAAATGGTAGAGGAAGGAAAGCATAACTTGAATGATTACATTAAGAAAAGTGAAGAGCCTATGCTTAAGGAAGTTCATAAAGGAGGTCTTTTGAAAACAGAATAAGAAAACTGAATACAGAAAGGAAAGGATTGAAACTCAAGCTGCATACTGGAAAACGATATTGCATGGTCAACACTTGGAATAGGCAGATGGAATGGCTGACCAAAAGCTGCCATGGGGCTGGTTAAGAGCAGGAGTTTTGAAGAAGGAAACTGTAAGATTGTTTGCAGCAGCAACAAATTGCATGGAAGCTAAAATACAGCATGTAATCAACAGTAACTCATGCTGACTTTTGCAATGAAAAGGATGAAACAGTGGATCATCTGATCAGAGGATGCAGCAACATTTCACAGACCAATTACAGGTATTTGCAATGCTATAATAGGGTTGCAAAAATTATTCACTGGAAACATTGCCAGAAGTTTGCATTTGAATGCAGTAGAAATTATTGAGAACATCGAGTTAAGAAAGTTTTTAAAAATGAGAGAGTCAAGATCCTGTGGGACCTGAAAATTCAAACAGATAGACATCCAACTCACAACTCTTGTGGAAAAGAAGAAGGCTTGGTTTATTGACATTGCTTCTAGTGATTACTGAGGGCTGGGGAGGGAAAAGACAGGTGGGAGATGGACCTCAGACATGTAATTAATCAATTAATTAATTATTCAAATTTATATATTGCTACCCAGTTCGAATGAGTGGCTCTGGGCGGTGTTACAACAGTAATATAAAACATTACAGTCTTAAAACATTAAAAAAAACCTTAAAACCCTTAACAGACACTAAAATTATCCTCCCCACCCCATCAGTTATTTAAAAATTGCAATTAAAAGAACGGATAAAAGAACGGAGAGGCCTATATATGAGCCAACAGAGGGGAGTCCTCACATCACCAGTGCCCCACACCACCTTTGCTAGCCAGGTTTTTAGCTCTTTCCTGAAGGGCAACAGCTCCATCTGGAGGTACAACTTGGTTGGTAAGAGGTTGCATAGGGCCGGAGCAGATACTGGAAAGGCCCTCTTTCTGGTGCTAGAGAGTTGGGCCTCTCTAGCTGATGGTATCTTCAGAGAGCCTCTCCGGTCCACTCTGGAGGAATGGACAGATGTTCTTAGATTGACGCGGTCTCTTAGGTACCTTGGTCCACTACCATGTAGGGCTTTAAAGGGAGGTGATGGTTTTTCCTCTCATGCTCTGATAACAGTACGGGTAGCAACATGTAGTATGAACTAAGTCAGTGGTGGCGAAACCATGTGCCAGAGGAGGCACTCTGAGCCCTCTCTGTGGGCGCGTGGGCAATCGCCCTAGCACAGAGTTCACCTGCCCCTCTGCCCACACTTTATCCTCCCCCTAGCAGAGTTTGCCCCGCCCCTCTGCCCAGCAGCCCAATGGGAGCACTTCCTTTCTCCCCCAGCACAGAGTTTACCCCCACCCCTCTGCAGCACGGATGGCAGCCTGTTGAGTTTGGGCACTCCATCTCTAAAAGGTTCGTCATCACTGACCGAAGTGATCGTTTTGCATAGCTAAAGCAAAAGGCATGCACACAGAGTCCCATTTCCTCTATGACACATAATCCCCAGGCAAACATTAAAGTGTTGGCACTGCTCTAATGCCAGAATGAAACTGAGCATGTGTAAGGAATGCATGTATTTAGGGTAGATGGATGAATGAGAGCATGTGCAGAGTGTTGGGTAAGAATGGATAGAAAGTAGCCTTGGTGAAAGTACAGGCAAAGACAGGGAAGACTGTCAGCAGTGGGCAGAAATAGAATGTTAGAGAAGAGCTAATTTGCATATCGGACTCGGATTGGTTGAGAATGAGTGATTGATGGGGAAGGATCTAGACAATCAAGGGGAGAAATAAAGAGGTAAGAATAATGGAATGTTTTTGAAATAGCTGCTGTCTTAGAATCATCCAGTTAAGGAGGGATAAGAAGTCAACCCTAGAGTAGTAAGGGAGGTTTATTATTTTAGCCTTGGAATGGGTCAAGTGCTGATCTGTTGCCTGAAGTCTTTTATTAGTATTTTAATGAAGCTAACTTTCATCCCCACCTTTTTTTTTTTTTTTTTGAAATCTGAAGTTTAGGCCGAAACACTGGTTATTAGTTAACCCTGTAATTTGTCAAGGCAGGGCGGGATTTTGCTATTGAAGATCCCAGGGCTTGTCTGGTGTTAAGAAAAATCCAGGCTAGACTTGGCAGTTAAAGCATCCTGGCCTGGTACAATCTCAGGACTCAATATTTTCTTAGGAATGAAGATCTGGCGATGGTTCACACCTGTTACTTGATATTCAGCAGGAGTAATTGATTAAAATTGAATAAAATTTGACAACCCCTAGATCAGTGGTGCCCAAACTCTTTTTTTGCAGACCTGTCCCACCCAGCACACAGCTGCAGGGGCTGGAGGCGGGCTGCTCCCACTGCTGATAGTTTTGACGTCAGCAGTGGTGGCAGTGGCGATTGCGCTTTGTCCCGGCTGCTCAGAGCAGACTCTTGCTTGGTCCCATCCCCTCTGCAGCCTTTGCCAAAGCTGATAGCCGTGTTAAGAAAATCTTTGGAGCATCCTCTGTTTCAAAATCCGTGGCGCTGGAGGGGTAAACCTGGTATGCTGTGGTGACGTCATCCCGGGCATGCCAGGGGGCTCTCCTAGTGCCACAGAGTTTGAAACAGAGGAGGCTCCAAAGATTTTCCTAACACGGCTATCATCTTTGGCAGAAGCTGCAGAGGGGATGGGACTGAGCAGGAGACTGCTGGGAGCAGCCAGGACAAAGCACGATCGCTGCCGCCGCTGACGTCAGGCAGTGGGGCCGGGGGAGGGGAGGTCCACGGTGAGCCCAGGTACTCACCGCATGCCACATTAATAATATGCAGGGGCCTAATTGGGCCCACAGGCCATAGTTTGGGCACTCCTGCCTTAGATCAAAAAACAAGGAAGCTAATGGCTATGCATCATGCCCTGGAAACTTTGCCAGAATTTTGAATTTGAATGCAGTAAAAAGTATTAGGAACATCGGTTAAGAAAGTTTTTTTAAAAAACTAGAGAATTAAGATCCTGTAAGATTTTAAAATTCAAACAGATCGACATCTGACTCGCAACACACCTGAAATAACTGTTGTGGAAAAGAAGAAGGCCTGGTTTATTGACATCATTTCTAGCAATTCCTGGGGACTGGTGGGCGAGGTACAGGCTCTGATATCTGGTAGCAACATGTAGGTGATTGTTTTGCATAACTAAAGCAAAGGCATTGCACATAAGAGTCCATTTCCTCTGTGACACATAATCCCCATGCAAACTTTAAAGTGTTGGCACTGCTCTAATGTCAAAATGAAACTGAGCGTGTACCAGCATAATTTTGCCAGCAGTTGTCATCATAGGTTTTAATGGAGCAGGGAAATCTTACTACTACCGGTATTACTTGGTCAGAATAGCATCAAGCTAGTGAAGAATCACCATTCTTAGTAAAACTGAATAAAGTAATTTTCACCTAAATTCGAAGGAAATGTATTACTGTACATAACTCCAAAATTTCAAATTAAAAAAATAAGAAAGCATGTCAGATTTCATCACTTTTTAACTTGTCTGTCAAGCAACTTTTCAGTGATTTGAAATTTCACACAGTCGTAGATTCTGGACATCAGGTTTTAAATCATTAGGTGAGCAGATGGCATGTTCATAAGCATTAGACTTTGGATATTTCTAATGGCTAAACCAGGACATCTGTGGCTTAGTGGTTAAGACCCTGAGTTTGACAACTGGAAGGTTGGCAGGTCAGCAGTTTGAGACCTGAGTGATACATAATGGAGTGAACTCCTATCTCTGTCCCAGCTCCTGCCAACCTAGCAGTTCAAAAGCAAGAAATTTTAAATAGATAAATAGGTACTACTTTGGTGGGAATGGTAACAGTGTTCCGTGTGCCTTTGTTATATACCCATGCCTGCCACATGACCATGGAAAAGTTTGCAGACGCAAATAGTGCTGGCTCCTGGGCTGAGAAAGGAGATGAGCACTACCCCTTAGAGTCAGATGTCACATGGCTTTTGAACAAGGAAGACCTTTACCTTTAATAGCTGAACCTTCAATTCTTTAATATGTATTCTTAATGTGTTTTGTTTAATAATTGCTATCTTTTTTCTGTTATGACAACTATACCCTACTGATATATGTTTCTGTACAGTACTGAGTTCTATATAAAATTAGAAGAACTCTAGATGCTTTAGCATTGGTACTGTAAAATCCCTATTGTTCCTTTTCCTATTGTTCCTGTTTTGGATACCTAATACTGATGAGGCCTGGCCTGTGTTCTCCATTTTGAGACAGAGATATGTAAGAAATAGCATCCAGCAGGATATTATATGTTACTTCTTTTTTCAGGAGAAGAAACTCCAGTGCCTTTCCTTTGGTGGTACTAAAGAAAGAGAGTGGGTAATGGAATCTCTCATTCGTTACATAAAAGTAATTGGAGGACCTTCAGGACGAGAAGGTCTTTTAGTAGGTTTAAAGAATGGCCAGGTGAGGATTCCTGATAAAAGTTCAAAATACTTGATTTTGATGGTTGAGATGCAAGCTTAATCCTGTTGGAGTCTTAGCTATTGTACTTGCTGTGTTTGGTAGAAATCAAAAACAACATAGATAAAAAGTGGTAGGTATTTGCAGTTACAGTACTTTTCTTTTCATGAAAAGCAGGACAGAAGCCATTAGCATTCAGTTAGTTGATGATGGTGGCTTAGTGGTTAAGAAGCTGAACTTGATCACTTGGAGGTCAGCTAGGTCAGCAGTTTGAGACACGAATACTGCATGACAGAGTGAGCTCCCTTCTCTGTCCCTGCTCCTGCCAACCTAGCAGTCTTTATGTGAGGTTTTGCTGTACTATTTATGCTATTATTTTTCATCTCTTGGGAAAATGTAATTGAGGCAAAAGTCAACAAACTGCTTTAAATTTGTCACCCTACTTCTTCTCCTGGTTCTCTCCTCTCCATTTTTAAAGTATGTAAATGCATGAGATTGGTAAATTTAAAAGTGTGCTGCTTTATGTACTTCATTAGCCTTCTGAATGTCATTTCTTCCAGATTCTAAAGATATTTGTGGACAATCCTTTTGCCATTGTCTTGCTAAAACAATCTACAGCTGTGCGCTGCTTGGATATGAGTGCATCACGGAATAAATTGGCAGTGGTTGATGAAAATGATACCTGTCTAGTATATGATATTCACACCAAAGAATTACTGTTCCAGGTAAAGACTTGCTAGCATCGTTCCTTTTTGTCTGCCTCAGGCCACCTGTTACAAATTGCTGAATCAGAGAAGTGGCACTCCAAGGTAAACATGTTCTTGGCATGTTTGCTGCTTGCCTGATGGTTGGAGCAAGCAAAATCCGTGCTGTCCCTTACTTACCCTGTATGCCAAAGGAAAAAGAACAGATGGTTCAGTGTGTTGTTTGCAGACCAGCTATTACTAACTCATAAATTAAGAAGATATAAGGCATTTTTCTCTTTTGCATTTTTCTAACAGTTTTCTCTGTTTGATGTGAAGAGGTATCTCAGAATGTCTTTATTTCCCTTCTTTCCCCCAGAAAACACCTGTGATGTAGATCTCTTCACTAGATCAGAACAAAGAGACCTAATTTTGTGCTTTGGTTTGTGCTCCTCAGCCTCAGCTCCACTGTTTCTTGTAAAATTTCTCTCTTCAGTAACTCTTTTAAACTTTTATGTTTAAGTTTGCTTTCTCCCACCCCAGGGTGCTTTTATATACATTCATCTCATCAAAATTTTCAGCAGGAATACACAATATATTTTGTTGTGACAATCATTTTTATTTATTACCGTTTCACAAACTATTCCTTAAGTAAGAAATCCAACATGACACTTACAAAAGTGCCAGGATTGTTGATCCCACTTTCTTGGCCCTCTAGTTTTTTTTCTGGCACAAAATCATTGTTCCAATGGAGTTTCTAGCTATCAGGGTTTGGGCTCCTGGAGTCCCTACAGTAGGAAGAGAAATTGCACTGCTCTTCCTGTACATTGGATTTCACTCTGTGAGCTGAAATCTAATGTTTGATAGAGAACTGTATTTTTTAAGCATGAATATCATGAATATACAAAAAGTACTTCAATATAAGCAGTATTGCATATTAGCTTTAAATTTATTGATCTCTATAAACATGTGCGCTTACTGTATTTTAACTGATCTATTCCATGTGTCCACTAGGAACCCAATGCCAATAGTGTTGCTTGGAACACACAGTGTGAGGATATGCTTTGCTTTTCTGGAGGAGGATATCTCAACATCAAAGCTAGTGATTTTCCTGTCCACCAACAGAAGCTTCAAGGTTTTGTGGTGGGATACAATGGCTCTAAAATTTTCTGTCTTCATGTTTTTTCCATGACTGCGGTGGAAGTTCCACAGGTAATCTTTAAACCTTTTCATTCATTGTTTGTAGTGCTAACCTGAGAAATGTTCTAAAGAAGATATTTGTCTACATGGGAGTAGTATGAAGTCTATATGAGATCTTCAGGACTGTAGTAGAATGTTTCAGGACAACAGAATAGTACATTCATTCGTTCATACATACCTTGCACTTTTGATCCACTCAGGGCAGCTTACAATATATAAAACATATAATACTACATCATAATATATAATAAAAACCCAGAATAATAAACATTCAAATATATCCAAAAATAACCCACAGAGACAAGTCAGATAGTGTCAGATAATCGTAAGACCATGACGATATTCATAGTAAACACTATCAGCATCAGTAAGAGATGGTAATAACAGGAAGGGGGACAATCTAGGGGCAAGACTATGCAGTTTTAATGATCTTATAAGCCTTGAAAGGCTTGCTGACACAGGTAAGTCTTTAGCGATTTATGAAATGTTCATAATGGAGGAGCAGTTCTAATCTCCACTGGCAATTTGGTAGAGAAAGCTCTCAATGTGGTTATTTTTTTTTGTTATTTTTTTGGTTTATTGCCTCTTTAGGTGTAATTAGAGGTTATATCCCTGGGTGCTTCGGGTAGAACTCCTGAGGAAGAGGCACTCCTTCAGATAGCTTGGTTCCAAACCATTGAATGCTTTATAGGTCAACAACAGTACTTTGAATCTAGTATGGAGGGATATGGGCAACCAATGCATTCTAGCTAGGACTAGTGTGATATGGTCAAACTGACTATTACCCACAACCAGCTGGCCGCCGCATTTTGCACTCGCTGAAGTATCCATACCAGCCTCAAGAGTAGCCCAACATAAAGTGTGTAGGTTAGGTGTCGTTCAAATACCAAGAGACCATTTTTTTTGGGGGGGGGGGTTGACCAAAAGTCATGGAAAGTCACGGGGTGAGGGGGGTTTGGTGTGAAGTCACGTGACTCCAAAATTATCATTGCTTTTTGCATCCAGTTGGCCATAGATCTATCTTTAAACCATGTGATCGGGGGCGGTCATAGGTCATGGAAAGTCACAGAGGCGAGAGGGTGTGTGTCAAAAAGTGGCCTATTTTAGGTCACATGGTATTTGACAGAGCCCTTACTGCTGTTAGGGATCTCCTATCATTTCAATCATTTACAACTGACTGAAATAGCAGAAGGTGGTTGAAAATTGTTTTGAATTTACATAATCAAAAATCTAGAAATTGCTGTTCCAGAATTTGGAAAGAGATAGACATTGAAATGTGCTTCCTCTTGAAAACAATGTAGAGCAGACTGCTGACATCAAACTTAGTTTCATAACTTGTGGTCCTCCATGAGTCCTTCTGTCCCTCATCAGGATAGTCCTGGGGCGAAAGATGGTGGGAGTCCACACTCCACCCACTCCCTAACTAAAGAATATGAATTTGATCTAACAGAAGAGTAATAAAATTACTAGATAAAGATAGTAGATGCATGGAAATAAATTTTTAATTATAGGTTGGTTCATCATAGCCTTAAGGAAAGGGAGAATTAAAGGGGATAATGCCATGGGAATTCTTTTCAAATATTAAAAGGCTGCCATAAATGGGGATGGAGTAATTGCATTCTGTTGCTTTTGAGAGAATGAAAACAAACTGCCATCTGTAAGAACAGTTTGGCAACAAAACAAGTTAGCCAGGGGATGTATTTTGG
This sequence comes from Furcifer pardalis, assembly GCA_030440675.1. Lineage (NCBI taxonomy): Eukaryota > Metazoa > Chordata > Lepidosauria > Squamata > Chamaeleonidae > Furcifer > Furcifer pardalis. The sequence goes on along the minus strand of CP126893.1, from coordinate 129,991,410 downwards.
CATTTACTCAGATCTTTTTGTATAGAAAACATCTGTCAGAGATATATTATTGTGGAACCTTTCTGCTAGAGAAAGAACACCCTGATCCAATAAGTTGCTTTTAAAAGTGGTGTCTATGAATGACGTCTGAGTAGATTTTTGGGTAGCGATAGACATTGAAATGTGCTTCCTCTTGAAACAACGTAGGGCTGAATGTGTAACTGGGTTTGCATTGGATTTACACCGTCAGTTCTTGATCCTTCATATCTTACAAGTGCAAATTGCCTTGAGAAGAATGAAGTATTAGACTGATTTTTATACATTTAAGTATCTGCTTGTAAATGTTTCTGAAAGATTCATTATTCACTGGAGAATGGAACAAAATTGGGCCAAGTATGTGTCTGCTGATAAACAGTTTTGTCAGAGGAATTGGAAAGGGGTGATTTCCCAGCATCCTGATAGATCTGTGATGGCGAACCTTGGCACTCCAAGTGTTCTTGGACTTCAATTCCCAGAAGCCCAAGTCCTAGTAAACCTATTTGTGTGGATTCACAGTGACATGGGTTTCTGGGAATTGAAGTCCAAAAACACATGTAATGCCAAGGTTCACCATCATTGAGAAAGACCATTGTGGGGCTTTGTCCTTTTCCCTGCTCCCCTCCTAGTTCTTTGCATCTCCTGAAACCCTTCTCAGGGAAAGAAGATGCAGCCCTCTGGAGCAGCTACTGAGGGTTCACAGGAGCTGCAAGAGTGCAAGGACCATCTCTTTCCAGTTCTACTAAGGAAATGCTTTGATCATTGGAATTACATTTAGGTTCTAGCCTTAGTTTGCACTACGGTTGTGTAACTTTTACATGAAACTTTCAATTTCCCCCACTTAAACAAAGATAGCCGCATGATCCATACACAAAATAAATGCAGGAGGAAGGTGATACCTTTATAGGATCACTTTAAAAATCATGCATTGGTCAAGCTTTCGTGATTCAAGATCACATCTTCCAGCATGCATCAATTTCTTGTGGATTTTCTTCTTCTGCCATATCCTACTCCAAATATTGGCGATCATCATGGTGATCAGCCATGAAGACTGTCCTGAGAATATAATGCTGGGGTCTTTCATCTGCCTTCCTCATTGCAGCGTGACACCTATACCACTGATCCAGTTCTGCAAGTCACTTCCTGGCCCTGAGCCTTTTTGGCACACAAAGTCCTCATCGGCCTCAGGCTAGTGTTGATGAAACTGCTGTTTCTTGGGGATAGGGTAGGAAAATTATAGTCCCAAATGTTAATGCCATGATGTTCAGCCAGGCTTTGTCTCTTAGATGTGTTGGGGGGGGGGGGAACAGCAGGTGATATCTTATCACCCCCCCCCCCATTCAACAAACACAGGAAGCCAGGTATCTGCAGATCACCTTCCCAGATCGCCTTTTTTCCCTATTACATTTATGAAACAGAACTAATATATTAATGTTTTATTTTGGATTTTTTAAATGTTGCAGTCAGCACCTATGTACCAGTACTTGGAAAGAAAAATGTTTGGAGATGCCTATAAGATTGCTTGTTTGGGAGTAACTGATACAGATTGGAAAGAATTGGCAATGGAGGCTTTAGAAGGGCTTGAATTTGAAACAGCTAAGAAGGTAAAAGCACTTGACTTTCACTTCCAGGTGTATTTGAATTTTTATGTAATTTTTATTAATGTGTTGGGTAAAGCATTTATACATGTATGTTACAAAGTCACTAGAAACTACAAGCTATGTAAATTACTGTATTTTCAGGCGTATTAGACCCACTCGCCCCCTTTAAATACACTGGAAAAATGGAATGCATCTTGTACTGTATGTAGCTGCCTATAGTGGGCTATTTTGATAATAATGGGGTGTGTCTTATACTCTGATGCATCTTACGCGCTGGCAAAAACTTCAAAAAAAATTGAGTTTATGTTAGAAATTATAATTTGTTCCTCCTTCAATTTCTCCTCTGAATGCAGAATAGTTAGTTCACTGAGTAGAGATTAGAACATATCTTTTACTTCTCAATCTCTTAAATGCAAATTAAATCTTTTAATTCTCTTTGAATTCCAGAGATAGCTAATGGTAGAAATTAACCTAAAATAGAGTAATTCTTTCCACTGTGGGAATAATCATCCGTATTCTTCTGTTACTGCCTACTTTGACCACTATGTGGCAGAAATGATTTATTTTGATATACTGTAGTAAGCCCTCAGTGAGGGGGAAACCCTTTATAGATTTCTTAGTTATTCCTCTCTAGTCTGAACAGTTATAACTTTGAATCTGGACATTTTATTGCTGTTGCTTTTTCATTTGGAGTAGCTTTGAAAATCTTTAAAATATCCTACTGTGGGCCTTTACATGTTGAGACAGTTCATGCTTCTCTTCACATCTGGGGCACATGCGATTCCCAAAGTAAGGAGATAAATTCTCTGGATGTTCTAAATAAAATAGTAAAAGAGTATAACTTGTGCTTTATTTCTTTCTTCTCCCTTTTGTTTTACATTTCTGTCAAATGTCTGCCTTCAAAATTCCTTGCTAAACCCAAGGGACTCTTCCTTTGCATGCTTTCATACTGCCTCAAGTTATTTCTGAGGTAGCAGGAGAAAAAGTGCTTCTTTGACATGGTTGCAGTCATACCTTTAGTAACCCTACAGGGTGGTCCTATGGGTCTCTCATCCCAGGCTGTGACTAGGTCTGTGAAGGAGAACCTTGGCACTCCAGGTGTCCTTGAACTTCAATTCCCAGAAGCCCTGATCAGTAGGAGTGCTGACTTGGACTTCTGGTAATTGAAATCCAAGAACACCTGGAGTGCCAAGGTGCTTAGCTTTAACTTTCTTTATTATTATGCAGTCACAAACTCAAATTAAAACAGTACAATAACATAATCATGAAAAAATATACATATTTAGGGGAAAAACAATCAGTTAAAATAAGAGAGTCTTTTTTAAAGCTCTTACAACGGAAAGCACAAACTCAGGCACAGAGTCTGTTCCTGTTTGGAATATAAATGTGTTTGCCAACAAATGCTTCAGAAACCATGTGAGTGGGCTCTCTGGACATCTCCCTCAAAACAAGACAGAAAAGTTTGTTATGTTCTTCTCTGTGGAGGCTACATTCAAGCAATGTTTTAATAAGGGTGCCAAAGAGCGTGTCTTCAGATCTTACCTAGAACTATGCCTAACTATCAGCTTTTCTCCTTAGATGGTCTTGCGTTAAAGAAAGGTCTTCCCTCCAACTACACCCCAAATTATATCCATGTGTTATATTAGATACAAAACTTGTGTGCAGGAGTTTAAAATAAACACTCTTTCTTCTTGACAGTTGCCTTCCAAGCAAGCATCAAGCCTCTTGCAAATTAAACCTTTTAAGTATTTGTGCTTTTAAAGAAACATAATGTTTATGTTTAAGAATAGTCAATTATTATTCTTCCTCTTCCTCCTCTGTGTCTCTAGGCTAGATGTAAAACTGCCAAAATAAAGCCACCTTTTGGTGAGTTCATTCTGCAGTTCCGTTCACCTTACCTAGTCTGAGAAAGATTAGCCAGCAACACAAGGTTGCTGTTACCATGGTATGCCCAGTTGTGGTTCAGAAATACCACAATCTTCGAGGAGGCTCTATCTGTGTACCCCATAGTCAGTGGCTTATACACAGTTGTTTTGCAGTTGTAGGAAATACTTCTGCTTATGAATGCTGATGTAACAGGCAAACAATTATCATCATTTCCCACCCTTTTTTCCTTTTCCCTTCCCTTCATCCCTTCAGCATTTTTCATTATTCAACATCTGTTCTTGCCTTCCTCTTCTTTAACTCATGGAAATATTGGGTGGATTGTTCTTCACTTTGTGAAAGAAAACTCAAGACCCTACTCTTCTATTTTAATCTATTTATTAAATACATATGCATGCCACTCAAAATAACACAATTTTCATTCCCTTGGAAATGCATGTAAGAGCAGGTTAACATGAACAAAATGACCTTCTAGAATACTTGACACTAAAGAGGCAACTGCAAGCAACACATTTTTGCTGTAATGTAGTTTGAAGATTTATCTGTGTCAAGAGCCATCACTATGATTTGTGCAGGTGTTAGAGACACTATTTATTTATTTATTTATTTGCTTATTTTTGTTTATTTAACATATCTTAAGCACATTTGGGAGTGTTCTTCAGAATTGAATTATCTTCTCCCCTTAATTTATTCAATGTTCTTCCAAAGTACAAGTAACCTAAAAACAAACAAAACAATGACAAAACACATCAAATATGAAAAGCAACATAAATCCAAAAACAGTCCATCATTGTTCCGTTCTTCATATTTGAAATCCTTTATCCACTGTTGTGGTCTCTGTGAATATATATATACATATGGTTCTGTGCCTGTATGGATTAGCTGGATCCTTCCAGAAGCTTACAAAAAGATTGTTGGGTTAGAAGGCCCCCACTCCACTTGTGCGTGCTTTTCAATGGTCATCCCTCAATTCCATTTTTACTGCTGTAATCTCTCCAGAGTGTCTTTTCTCCCTTGATTTTACCTTAATTCCCCCAATCCCTAGATTGATCTTCAATTTATTGCTCTAGCCCAGTGGTCCCCAGTGTGGGGCACATGCCCCCACAAGGGGGCTACAATTCCCAGAAGCCTAAGTCAGTACATTGGCTGATCAATGCTTTGGGGAATTGACTTAGGCTTCTGGAACTGAAGTTCAAAAACCAAAGGTTGGGAAATTTTGCTCTAGCTCTACGGGCCCATTCAAAAAGTGTATAGTGTACGGCAATAAAATCTTCCTTTCTGATGGACATTCCAAGTGTTTGTTCTGCCTCAGAGAGGGGCACCAAACATGCTCCTCACTCACTGTAAAGGTTTCACCAAATTAGCCTAAACAAGAGACAATCTATGATCCCATCTTTGGGGAAAGTCCTTGCACAATCATCTTCATGAACAGATCCAGCAGCTCCAAAGCCATTTGTCAGTCACGCTAAGGAATTAGCTGTCGCTCCACAATTGTTTCAGCCCTTAGCATTAATACATGCTGGGCCCTCTCTGACACCCTCAAAACTGACCTCAGTTTTGAGATTGATTAAAATAGCCTCTGTTAAATCAGCATTGGGATGCTTACCTCCTTACTTGGCAATTGTTAAGGAGTCCTGGGTTAAACCTTCCTCATAAAAAGAACCTACCGGCCTCTGTCACTCTTCACCGAAGTGTATGGTTGAGATCAGTAGGAATTCCAGAAAACTGAAGGACTCATATTGAAGACTTGCCTCTTTAATGAGAAAATGATGTGATCTTAGACAACTGCACAAAAAGAAAATCATTGCTAAGATGGGGCTTCTGTGGCAGATGGAAGGAACTGAGGGGTGACTGTTGGATTCTTGTGCATGTGCAGTGGGGCCCTTCTACCCAGTAGTCTTTTCCTAAAGGTCTAGAAGTTTCTGGCTAGTTCTATGCAGGCACAGAACAACCCATGTGTATGAATTTGCAGAAGGCCACTCAGAGAACTGCAGTTACATGTGTGCAACCTGTCTGAAGATTATAGGCTCCCTTAATTTTCTAAATAGGCATAAGCTGTTAGCATTCTCTAAAGGTTAATCAAGTTGGCTCTGTATGGTTGCTTCACGTTTTATTTTATTCCTAGGCCACTGTAGGCTCTGGAGGTCAAAATCATTATCTTTAACTTGGTTCACTGGTAGGCAGCAAAAAGCCTAATTGGAAATGCTCCTACTTTTTAAACCTTTGAGCGTAAGGATAAGAGAGAATTGTGTCAAATGAATTCTGGGATATTTTCTGATTCCACTGAGAATTACACTGCTGAGAATTAGTGAATAGCACTAATGACAAGCAGAGTATATTAGTTCTGCTACTGTGCATTATGGTTCACTAAAAACTGATTAGGACATCCCTGCCTGGGGGTCCCCAGAATGTTACACTGGTTAAGATTTGAAGTACCCTAATAGAGACCATATGGGCTAAATGGTTACAGCATCGTATTTATTGCTTACCATTCACTGTTCAGGTATCAACGTTCAGGTGATATTTGTTTATGTATAGTCAGGTGACAGCACTGCAGAATGCCTACATTGTAAGTATAGTTCTAGGTACTGTAACAAAGTTTAATTAGTAATAGGATGTGCCTGATGTTTAAGCCTATCAAAATATAAATATTCTGTATTATCTTTAGATTCTGAATCATTTTCAAGGGCAGCTCATTACAGAATGTGTTACCCTTGCTACCTTTCATGACAGGCATGGATAATAGTACTAGGGATTCCAGTTTCTTAGAAAGAGGCACAACAAAGTACTGTATCAGATTTCCTGACTAAGAAAACTTCCAGCCATAATCACTTGATTCAAACCTGAATATAGAATATACCAGTGATGACAAACCTTGGCACTCCAGCTGTTCTAGAACTTCAATTCCCAGAAGCCCTGATCAGCAGGAGTGCTGACTTGGGCTTCTGGTAATTGAAGTCCAAGAACACCTGAAGTGCCAAGGTTCGCCATCACTGGTATATACTGACTTAATGCTTGATTCCCAGAAAAGGGGAGGGGGAGAGAAAGTTCCCATGGCTCATGAAAGGATTCAAAACACAACCACCACTATGATATTTCCTACATTAAATATCATTAAGTGAACATCCACACGCATGGTCTTTGAGCCTAGTATTTTAAAGAAATAGAAAATATGCATGCCCCAAGATTATGTCTGCCGGCAACTTCATATTGACATAAAATAGTATGGGGAGACAAACCTTTGTAGATGTTTGTGTCAACGCTGTTGAATTGGCTTCCTCTACAATTGTTCTTTCACTTCATTCAGAAGGAAGCACGACTATTAAAGAACTTTCTCTCACATCTTTATAAAATTCAAAGGCTGTCCACTGGAATTTCCAGTGTCATGATAAGCAAAGCACAAATAGCAGGTTCATGCTTTCTTTATCCACTTTATTGACCAGATGACATGTACTGTATTAACATAACATTCATTCCTGACAAGCTATAATTCTGGCTTATCAAGACTTCTGAACACATCCACTGTGTCTCAAATATACATAATGCATGAGATAGCTGTTCTTAAAATGGTTGGTGACTGAATTAGAAAAAAAAAGATATATTTTGTGCTTGAATTAATAGGTAAAGCTTAGTGCAGAATTGCATTTTTAAAAATATGGCCATTACATTTTATAACTCATCTCATGTATAGTATGTTGCTACTAGATACTCAGTTAGAAACTCTATTTTGTCTTATGCAGAAGGTGAGGAATATAAAGAGCAATGTGGTATAGAGTAAAATTTGTTGCATCTAGTTTTCATGATAAATAATGGACAGTCACAGTTTAAGTGGATTGCAAATACTGTATACCTGTTGACTATTTACATATAAAATACTGGTAGGAGGCTGATGGTTTCCCCCCTTGTTTCCATAGGCATTTACTAGAGTACGAGATCTTCAATATCTGGAACTAATAAGCAGCATTGAGGTAAAAAAATGAAATGCAGAAGTGTCCTTTTAAATAAAACATGATTTATTTATAATGCCTTTTTTAGCTGCCTTTCAAGACAATCGCCTTCCCTGATTTTGTGCTCTGTGTACAGTCTATCTAGCATTATGCTAAAGAGACAATGAATCTATTCAGATTGAAAAAAGAATGTTGAAAACTTTTGATTTGGAGTGATGATTGATACAGATAGACTTTGATCCATTTTTATGACACAAACTTAATGAAAAAAGGAATGGATTGAATATTCAATTATAGCTGTTGGAATGCTGCAGATTCTTCTGGCTTGTTTCAGAGTATTTTATAAATAGGAATTAATTAAGTCTTGCATCATCCTCTTGAGATAGGTAATTATTTTTATCTTCATTCTGCAGGCTGGGGGACTGCACAGAGGTACTATGACTTGCCCAAGGTCACATGACATATCACTCACAGCTGGGAGTAAAATTTGGGGCTTGCAACTTTCATGTTGCACTCTTAACCTGTTCAAATTCCTAGCCTGTGACTTGGTAGATTTTTTAATTATAGAATAATTACTAAGGAAAAAAAATCTAAAGGAAAAACAAATCTCACACCACTCTGACCTTCTTGTAAGATACTGTAGTAATGCAAACCATGTGGTTTTGCAAAGAAAATTCTAAAGGGAATCTTTCGTGAAGATGCTAATTAGGATTTCTGTCTCCTGTGTAGGAATGATGTCTTTTTTTTTGTCCCATTGTGGAAACATTGTCCTTGCTCTATCACAGTGCCAGAAGCAGTTTACTGTGGACATGGTTGACGCTGGATCCACAAACATGTGTCACAGTGATAAGTTTTTTTAATCAAGTAAATAATCCAGAATAATGGGACTATGTGGATACAGAACAGTTTTTTGTGAATGTGGAGAAATTAAATCAATGCAATGTTTACAGTATATGCATTATCCCACCATGTGTACAAAAGGTCTAGTAAATGTCTAAGATAATGCTATTGAAGTAGCCCTCTTCTGCTGAAAAATAATCTAATTATGTTAATATTTTAATTTGTTTTGAATTTTACCTATGATATGTCAATCATTTAAAATTGTCCAACACTCTGATAAAAATGAAGATAGAATTGTTTTTTTTTATGAACCATGAAAGAAGAAAGGCACTTGTCTTACTGAAGCAGCCTCTCATCTGCTCTCTTGTTGTACAGAGCCTCTTGATTAGTCATGATACCAGGGTACACAGAAAGAGCCTCCTTGAAGATTGTGGCATTTTTCAACCGCAATCGGGCATACCCTGGTAATGGCAACCTTGTGTTGCTGACTGATCTTTCTCATATTAGATCAGGTGAAAGGAACTGCAAAATGAACTCACCAAAAAGTGCCTTCATTTTGCCAGTTTCACACCTGGCCTAGACATAGAAGAAGTCATGATCCTTAAAAATGAACTGCATGGGCTCTCCAGCACAGAGCACTTTGGCTGGGATTGAAATCGGATGCATAAATGGTTGCTTGACCATATCTACCATACATGTTTCATCTAACTGATGTCTGTCAAGTATTTTAGAACTAACTTCCTTATAGAAATGGCCTGTGTTAGAATTTTAAGATTATTTTGGAGCTAGGTCAGGGCGAACTTGTCTCTGTGAAGATAAGTTTCCTGGCAGAATGTGTTTTCTTTGTGGCAGATCCAACAAAAAGAGAAAAAGCAGGTCCGCATGACCTCAGAAAGTGCTTTAGGAGTTTTGTCTCAGTTTCAGTAAATGGACATAGCTTCATGTTTTTAAAGTAAAAAAGAGCCTTGCTGACTGGCTGAGACCAAATGCCCAATGTTCTGTTTCCGAGATGAGACTAGTAGGCTCCAAGTGGGCAGCCTCTAAATTTGGAGGTCCCATTTAGCCCTCCTAGTTAACAGATATTAATCCTCCAGAGAGCAGTGTTTCCTAACCTTTGGTTTTTGGATTTCAATTCTGAGAAGCCTAAGTCAATTCCCCAAAGCACTGATCAGTCAATGTACTGACTGGCTTCTGGCAATTGAAGTCCACCAGTGTTCTGCAGAACATAGTTTGGGAAACGATGTTCTAGAGCAGGGTTTCTAAACCTGCCCCCCCGGATTTCGGTGTATTGACTTGGCCTTCTGGAAACTGAAGTCCAAAAACACCTGGGGACACAAGGTTAAGAAACCCTGCTCTAGAACAAATAGTTTCTCATTACACATTGTCTTTGAACATAGCAGCCAATATTTAGTTCTCCTATGTCCATGGTGGTGAACCTTGCATCTCCAGGTGTTCTTGGACTTCAATTCCTAGAAGCTCAAGTCCCTGTGAATCCACACAAATGGGTATGCTGGGATTCACCCGGCCTATGCCGCGCCACCCTCGTCACTCCTGGAAACTGAAGTAAAATGCGACCATACGGAGGAAGGGTTAACCCAGAAGAGCCTTAACCATACGGGCGTGTTTTACTTCCGCTTCCAGGAGCGATGAGGGCGATGCAGTGTGGGCTGGATGAATTATAGCTAACCCATTCATGTGGATTCACAGTGGCTTGAGCTTCTGGGAATTGAAGTCCAAGAACATCTGGAGTGCCAAGATTTGTCATCACAGTCCTATGTAGATAATCCTTAGTAATTGACCATGGAATATATATTTATGGAATCACGAAAGCTAATTATGACATTACTACTGGTGAGTGACTCATCTCTAAACTTCTATTCACCTCTATTTATGACCTTTTTTAGTTTCTAGTTTTTAAAAATCTCATTGCATTATGGTTCACAAAATAGCACATTTCCCTCCCTTTTCCTATTAAACAACAGTTCCTCAGTTTGGGCATCACTCTCAACTGTAGTTTAATAGCACCACAGTCTGTATCAAAGGAAAAAGTAGGTAAGTGCATGGGTGGAACCTGCATTTCCATTGCTTTTCCTTTTGTGCTAATTAAGCATCTGAAGCAGTTTGCTAGCTTTCTGTCATAGGAGCACCCAACAAACCTGGAGTTACAGAGCTGGTTTCAAAGCATTCCATAAGAACTTCATCAGCCTCGTAGCACATTTCAAGATTTAGAGCACTGTCTAACCATTACTGCCATCCTAGCAAATAGAACACCCATTGAATCTACCAACAGCTTCCATATGTTATTTTGCCTTCTAAGAGCCATCCTCTACCAGGCTTATATGCACTGAATGTGAGAGAAACCTCAACAATGTTCACTGCCAGCCGTTCCGTTTCAAGCTAGAAGATGAGACCTAAGTGTGTAACTAAGAAGAAATACAGAGAAGCTTGTGGCACTTCTAAAGATTTGTGAATTCCTTTGTGGCATAAGCTTTTGTGGATTTTGAAGACTGCAGTCCTCAAAAGCTTATGTCATAATCGATGGCTGAAATCCCATTGCTTTGCATTAAAAAAGAGCATAACTTTCACTCCTTCCTAGATGGAAAGTAAAGAGTTTCCTTTTATTATGCAAAGCAATGGGATTTCAGCCAGTGTATTAGTCTGCGGTGTGCCATAAGACTCTGGGTAAATTTCTCTGAAACAGACTAAGGCCAAAATCTAATCGTGTGCTTCTGTATCCAACACCAGTGGAATTCAGGGCTTTTTGCCCCCTTTTTCTTCTGCTGATGCCCTCTATGTCACCAGATCCCTGGTTGAAGGTTGGTTTAGGGGTACCCAGGCAGGAGAGGAAATTGCAGTTTCAGGCAGAAGCAGCAGGAGTCAGCTAAATGACACCACTTGCATCCTGGACTAACAACTATGCCTCTGGAAACTGTTTCTAAAGAAAAGTACCTGTGAAACTAATATTATTCTGCATTTTGTTCTATTTAAAAATATCCTCTTTCTTTTTTCATACCAGTGTTTGGATCCTCTGAGGATAAAGACACTTTTTCCCAAAGGAGTAGGATTGCTTTTTGTTCCTGCATAAGATGATCAGTTTTTTCTGTCTGGAAGTTTATCAATTTTACAAAAGTTGAGAGGAAGAAACCATAATATGCGGATCACTAAGAAATAAGCAAAACAGAACTGGGATTGAATTGGTTCATTGGATGAACAGAGCAAGGGATAACTCAGAATAGGCATGGTGAACGGGTTGCAAAGGAAGATCATGGCAACAAGTGGCCTATAGATTAGAAGATGTGTCCTGAATAAGGGAGACATACAGGGAACAAAGTGGAAAATTCTATTTGATTCATTAACACAAAACACCAGGATATCAAATTCTTGTAACACTGCACAGATTTTAGCAGGCCAGCTTCATCACAGCTGACGTAAATGCACAGTCCTGTGGCTTTTTAAATAACAGAAACATCCTTTGATCCTGCTGCCACTTCTGACAGAACTGAAAAACAAAATGATACTTTGAACAGCTAAAGTGGTAATCCAGGTGCCCTGCCCAAGCCTCCTCCTCCAAAGACACACATTTTTAATGAGAAAAATATGTGAGTAATATTGTTAAGGGCATTTTTTTAAAGGAAAGTGGCATTCTTAGAAAAAAGGGATTGGCTCTGTGTGGTGATAGATTCATGCACGTGTACCCACAAGAAATCCACACATTTTATACAAAAAGTTCCATTCCATGAGAAGGGCTCTGGTTTTCTTCCTGCTGGTGGGATACATATTTCATGAAAGGGAACAGCCAATTAGGGCTAGTGCTGCCTAAAGACTTCACATTTATTTTACTGGTCAGGAGTGAGGCATAGTGCAGGGTTTATTGGAGAGTTCGTCATCCTTTGGGTGGATATTCTTATTTCTTCCGTTGTCATGACTTTGAAAGTTCCCTGTGCAGTTTATTCTCATCTGTCTATCAGAGATGACTTTTTAAAAGTTTAGTGGCATGTTTCCTAACTTTAAAAGATCAAATTTAAAATGCAGAGTACTTAATTAAAAATTATAGACATTTCTGTGGTGTTGATCACCATAACAACACACTGATAGTGCAGATGGTCGCCATTAATTTTTAAAACAGAAATAAAAGATATAGCATTTTCTGATGTTTATAATCATGGTTATAAAATCCACATTGCACTCTAAAATCTGAGGCTACCAGACACTTGAATTTTCCCTCTTTTGTGCATGTGTTGATATAATCATTTTGAGGGCCTTGATTAACCTTGTCAAAATTGTAAGTGCTTTGCCAAGAAACACATATGCCAGCAAGTAGGAAAAAAGGGGGAAATATGCAGTCTTCTGATGTGTCCAGTTTGCAGGACTTGGAGGAAAAGTCTGATGAGAACAGGAAATGTATAATTAAGCTAGATAATTAGGACACTGTATATGTACAGTTCTTTTCATATTTTCTTCTATAACATAAAAAACAGAATTTAAAAATATTAGAGCTGGAATTGTCAAAATGTACCCTCCAAATTAGGCCGCCTGATTTGCTCAGAGGGTAGAGGTTGGATTTCCCACTGTGCCTCCGGAGAGAAGAGCCAATCTTAAGCAAATTGCATCTTTCTAGAGTGCTCCCAGAAGAAGAGACAGCTAAACCACTTCTGAGTGCTCTATAGCTAGAAAATCTTGGAAAAGGGTCACCATAACTCAGAATTGGCCTGGCAACAAGTTGGTTGTTGTTGTTATACTTATTGTGTGAGGTGAAAATTAGGACCCACCAGAAGCAGCATTTTGGATTCCAGTTCATTAAGCAGCTCTTCTCATTTTTCCTCTACAGTCTAAAATGATAGAATGTTTAAAAGATTAAATTTGAGATTTTCAAAGTGCCCTGTCCAAAGCTAGTGAAGAAGTCAGCACTTCTTTTCCCAAAAAGACTTGTGAAAAAAAGAAATTATCCTAGAGCATTTTATATAGCAAATATCAATCTTTGTAAGTTAGTTTTGAGGATCACACAAGTTCAGTTAATTTCTCTCCTGGTAGAAGTATTCAATAGAACCTAAGGCAAATATCACATTTGTAAACTTCATTAGCCAGTTGTCTGCTTCTAACGCTCTCATTTAGCATTTTACAGGAACAAATAAATTTTGCATACTAGTCCAAAATCTTTTGCATATTTGGTAGAGTTTCCCACTTGGTGTCACAGTTTCTTTCTTCAAATGTACATATCAAAGCTTTCTTATTTTCTTTGCTGTATCATGTAGCACAGCCTGTTGGTGTTCCAAGTCCTTTACATGTGATCAGCAGTGAATATCTCCTTGTGAAAAAACAATATGTTTCATAGGTTGGTCTCAAAAAGGATGTCTATACTGATGATTTCATCTGACCTGGAACTGTAAGGGTACAATGTGAATGGTAAGGTGGAAGCTGTTGAGCTTTCTTTCTTGACAACTACAAGTGGTGACAAGTGGTGACATGTGAGAGGGCAATAGGAACACAACATCAACATCTTCATCATACTGGTTGCTGTGGCATTTTTCCAGGAACACTGCTTAAATGTGCTAAACTAACCTATGATCACTTCCCCACTATTTGTTTCCTCATTAAATTACAAGTGATCAATCACAACTGATCCAAGGTAACAATTTACCAACTCTCAAAGTTGTGTTGTTGAGTTTTGTCCTAGGCTGTTGTGTGACTACATGTGGGATCATTTGAGGAGACTGTAGCTCAGAGGGATGTTCTAAACAGTGTGACATCTGTTTCTGTTTATTGTTGATCCACTCACTATCAAGTACCTTCAGGGAATGAGGCTGTGAGTAGTCTTAAACTCATCATATAAAAGCTTCAAGGCAATTTGTATATTGTGCTACAGATTTGTCTGGCACAAATTTGCTCAGCATCGGCTGATTTTTCTATTGTGCACTTTGCTGATGTGCTTCAAGTGGTTTGATCATGGATCAGTGCTATGTTTGAGAGTGTTGATATTCTTTGCCTCAGTGATGGACATAATTTTATTTGTTTATGTGTGTGAGAGAGAGGGGGAGGGGGAGAAAGGGAACGATAACTCATAGTGAAGAAAACGTGTTTTAAAATAGAAAGAAGCCTACGACTTCAACCATGTCCGCATAGATTTCCTTTGATTTTTTTTTAGCAATTAGATGCTGAACAGTAGAAATATACTGCTTAGTATCGGATCGATCTGTTAGCGTTATCCGATGCAATCGTTCGTAGCTGCAGGGTGGTTGGAAAGCTGAACGGGGTTCTCCGTTCAGCTTCCCAGCCACCCTGCAGCTGCGTAGGCAGGGGTGGGGTGGCTGGAAAGCTGATGGGAGGGGGCTCCCCCATCGGCTTCCCCAGCCACCCGACAGCTGCGGAGGCATGGGCAGGTGGCTAGGGAAGCCGACGGGGAGTCCCCGTCAACTTCCCCAGCAACCCTGCAGCTGTGGATCAGGTCCTCTGATCTCCCTTGAGCAGGCAGGGTGTCAGAGAGCCCGAAATGGGTAAAAAAAAGTCCATTTTAACCCATTTTGGGCTCTCTAACCCCCCCTGCTGGCTCCAGGGAGATCAGGGGACCCGATCCATGCTGTTTCTGGACTTTCCCCACCTCCCCGGCCAGTGCAGCAAGCCAAAACGTCAGGGTTTGAATCCTGATGTTTTGGCTTGCTCCACTGGCCGGGGAGGTGGGGAAAGCCCAGAAACAGCTTGGATCGGGTCCCCTGACCTGCCCACAGCCGGCAGGGGGGTCAGAGAGCCTGAAATGTGTAAAAAAAAAATGGATGTTTTTTCGCCCATTTCTGGCTCTCTTCCCCCCTTGCTGGCTCCAGGGGGGGTATCAGGGAGCCCAAAATTGGTAAAAAAAAAAAAAAAAAGACTTTTTTTTAAAACCAATTTTGGGCTGTCTGACTTCCCTGCCGGGTCCAGGGAGGTGGGAAGACCCGATCCAAGCTGTTTCTGGGCTTCCCTGGTGGTTTTTTTTTTAAACCAATTTTGGGCTCTCTGACTTCCCTGCTCGGTCCAGGGAGGTGGGAAGACCCGATCCAAGCTGTTTCTGGGCTTCTCCGACGTCCCCAGCCAGTGGAGCAAGCCAAAACGTCAGGGTTCGAACCCTGACGTTTTGGTTTGCTCCACTGGCTGGGGACGTTGGGGAAGCCCAGTAACAGCTGTAGATCGGGTCCCCTGCCTGCTCCAGAGAGATCAGAGGACCCAATCTGCAGCTGCAGGGTGGCTGGGGAAGCTGACGGGGACTCCTGGTCGGCTTCCCTAGCCACCTGCCCTTGCCTCCGCAGCTGTGGGGTGGCTGGGGAAGCCGATGGGGGAGCCCCCGTCAGCTTTCCAGCCACCCCACCCCTGCCTCCTTAGCTGCAGGGTGGCTGGGAAGCTGAATGGAGAACCCCGTTCAGCTTTCCCGCCACCCTGCTGCTAAGAACGACTGTATCGGATAACGCTAACAGATCGTTATCCGATGCAAAATTTCTAAAGAAATTTTGCATCATTATCCGATTTTAGCGTTATCCGATGCAGTCGTTATCCGAGGTATTACTATACTGTAATAACAAATGTATTAATGTTGAGCTTCACTTATATTTTTTGTTTTTGCATTTTCAAATTTATGAAAGCCAAAACCTTTTCCATTTTTAAGACAATGGGGATTAAGACAAAATCCAGATACTTCAGATAGTAGGATAAACTCTGCCTATTGTCTACCCTGACATATGTACAGTAGAATCCATGATTTTGTTGAAATAACATCTTTATGTTTTAATAACATAGGAATATGATCCAATCAGAATTAACACCTAAAGACATATTCAAATAAGTAGGAGGGTTATATTTTTCTGGAGACTGTGAATTGGACTAAAGCTTCTGTGGGTAGGTTGGGCAACAGTACTATGCTTGCTTTCAATAAGACTGACCAGATTCAGTGGGACTTACCTGCCAGATAAACATATATAGCAATGGTGGCGAACCTATGGCACATCTGCCAGAGGTAGCACTCAGAGCCCTCTCTGTGGGCATGTGCGCCATTGCCCCAGCACAGTTTGCCCTGCCCCCCTGCCCAGAAGCCCAATGGGTGTGCTTCCTCCCTTTTACCAGCACAGGGTTCACCCTGCCGATAAATAAGTGGGTTTTAGTTCGCACTTTGGGCACTAGGTCTCTAAAAGGTTCACCATCACTGGTACATAGGAATGTTGTGTAAGGTAACCAAAGGAAATTCACAGAAAGTGTCTCCTTCCTTCTTGCCTTTGATGCCTGTACCCTCTCCAGAAGCTTCTCTGGGGAGTTTTGGAGCAGGTTTGTTCAACAAATAAGGGTGCTAAAAGTAATGGGATGTATTTTTAAAATACTTTTTACATCATTAATAAAAAGCAGTATAAAATTAGAAATAGTTCAAACATTCTTATGAAACACCTGCTTGTTTTTAAAAGAGGCTCTGTTCTGCCTTTTTTGCTGTTCTTGTATTTTTATGGTGAAATATTTTTTGCTTCTTTACTGAAATATTGAGAGTGGGAAGATTTAGTTTATAAAGTTTACTCAACAATGCTATTGATGTCAGTAGGACTAAGTTGGCTTATATTTCGAATGCAAGTAATTCAGTTAAAAACCTTTGTGAATCATAGCTTAATATTTTCAGTAGCTCTAGCCAATCTTGTTTCCTGACTGATTATGTTCTCTAAAGTATTTCCTGTGCTTTATTATTATTTTTTTAAGGAGAGGAAGAAGCGTGGAGAGAACAACAATGACCTGTTTCTGGCAGATGTTTATGCATACCAGGGAAAATTTCAAGAGGCAGCCAAACTGTACAAAAGAAGTAGCCATGAAAACCTGGCTCTTGATATGTACACTGACTTGTGTATGTTTGATTTTGCAAAGGTATGTGCTTAGCTTTTACGGGGATGTTTATTTGAAATGGCCTTGGTGTCCAAGAACCAAGCTGTTTCGTTATGGTGCGTGCATTTTTGTTCTTATGTTTGCTAAAACTTTCACTGAAGATCAGTGACCTCTCAGTAGTCTACATGGTGGTCTTATGTGTCACACACTTTACTCTTATGTTCTCATCACATGATGAAAGAATGCAAGGCCTCTTGGCGATCCATACAGATAGCTAGGAACAGTCCTTGGTAGAACAACAGCTTTCCTTCTTTGGCGGGCAGATGTACATGTTTTTTGAGAGCTCAGTAACAGTAGGGAATAAAGGAAGAAGAAAGCCCTGATGCTGTTGGGAGACAGGCAGAGAATGGCAGTTGGTGAGCAAAGAAATGAGCAGGCTCAAGACTTGGGGCCTGGTGTAGATCAGAAGGCCTCTTCACCTGGGAACCATTGCTTACCGAGGACAATTTGGGGAGGCTGGGAAACAGTATTTCCACCTTACAAAAAAATCATGTGGAAAACGCTATACTTAACAAGGTTTATTGCACTAATACAGAATAATCAATACACAATAAACAATATAGTCACAATATAATCAATACACAATACTCAATACAAAAATTATACAGTAATCAATTCAACAATATACAATACAATAAAAACAAGATACCATTACAATGCTAATCAACAATGTCTCTACCCCAACCACAATTAAATTCAGGTGCGGCTGTAGCAAAATCCTACCGCCTAGCCAGGGGCAGGGTCCCAGGAGCCAGGTGGTGGAGGTGGTCCCGGTGCATTTGCCGTGGCGGCCTCCCACCCCAGCCACAGGTGGTCCTCGGGCGGCGGCAGTGGCAAAGTCCTGCCGTCACGGCAGCCTTTTCAAGCCCTGGCCAGGGAAGGTTCCTGGGAGCCAGGTGGTGGAGGTGGTCCTGGCACATTTGCTGTGGTGGCCTCCTGCCCCAGCTGCAGGTTGAGAGTAAGTTTCAATATGTGGGTTGGAAGTTCATGTCAGAGGTGCATTGGTTTCAGATTCCGCCTCTGGTGTGAGTTAGGATGTCTCACCCAATCTTGTTAGTCAGTCTTACCAGTAATTCAGCATATATATGCATTCTTACTCCAGATGAGCACATTCCATGCCATAAAACAATGGGTTCCCATGCTTGTATGCAGCTCTAGCCATATGCAGAGCCTTTAGCTATCTAGGAGAGCTGCTGCATTGCTTTACAAGAATGCAATTATATCCCTAAGGCTTCCAGTGCACCTCAGCCTGTTTCACAATCTCACCCTTGAAATGACAGCTTCTAAAATAAAATTTTATTTCCTTGATCCTGTAAATGAACCCTAGTGTTGTATTTGTATATGTCTGAAAATTGAATTCCCAGGCAGAAATAGATTGTATACTATTTGAAGTATGTGACAGTTTTATATGCGGATGAAGGAACTTTTAAAGTCTCCTGTGGTATTTTTCTTATCACAATCCCTGAAAAGTTGTGTACTGTATAGACTTATTAATCACTCATTGCAGAGTGACTGTTCATTATTGGAAAAACGTTTTGCTGTGAACTATGCAGATTTCTGAATTCTGCAGTTTGGATTGCTGGTATTGGAATTACACTATTCTTAAAATAGGAACGTCTTAGCAAATGGTTGTTAGTGTTTATATTTATCAGAAACATAAATCTATCCCATGAGCTAGAAAGTTGCCATCACATTAATGTGATCTTTGGCCGTGCTAAAGTCCAGGTAACTTGCTGAAGCTGGAATTTTAAGTGCAATCACTTGTGAAGAAGTTCCACTGAACTCAGTGGGGTTAGCCTCTAAATATATACTGTATGTACAAATTGTACTGTTTAGAATAGAAGGATGCTTTTCAGTGGCACAGTTCTGTATGAGATGGTGGGAGTTGATGTTTGAACTGGTGGCTGAGCATTGCCCCATGGCACTTTACTACACCTGGACACCCGCCCCACACTACAAGTTTTGCAAGAATGCCATTTTACATTCCTGCAAGTCTTTAGGAGCAATCATTTTTCAATAAAAATGAGGAGCAAGCCTCAGCAACCCATCCCCCTACATGAGTACTGTAAAAATGAAATGGGAAGTCTAGCAACATTTGGTTTTGATTTTCTGTAATTTCAGCTGTTTTTCAGCCCTGTTAAGGAAATTATCCCCCTGAACTTCTGGAGTTGCCCACTCCTGATATAAGGACTGATGACACATCATACGCAAGTAGGCTGGAAACCTTTGTTCAGGGTTTTAATTCATGTAATTTATTTTGAAAGTACAGCAATCACTCATGGGAGCAGGGTGATTAAAAAAAACATTGCCTCCTCCCAACACTCCATTGCAATCCTGTTAGGTTGTTCGTTTGTTCTTATGAAACAAAATGAGCTGAACAAATCAACTGGAAATAAGACTAGTTTCAACAAAATTAACCACAAGTTATAGCCCAGCTGTGAAAGGTGCAGAACTTGTGACTCACTGGGAAGACAGAGGAGATCTAGGACTTTAAGACTTGTTTGAAGAAATCAAAACCATCTGTGGTTTCCAACCTGTTGGAATGTCACTCTTCCTCGCTCTGTTGGTTCATTACTTATTACTGAGAAACCACAGATTTTGTAGAGATGGGCTGAGCATTTTCAAAAAGTGGTGAACAGACCATCTGAAATTAGTGAGAAGACACTTACCATGCTATCACAAGTAACAATCAAGACTTCCATGGATCTCCCTCTCCCATCTCTGGAAGAAAGAGACCATTAACCCACTCTCCAATGGAAAACCCCGAGGTGCAGATGCAATCCTGGCAGGAAACTTATGAAAAAGGTTGCAGTAAGCTCCTCTAGTAACTAATGCACCTATTTCAATAAATGTAGACACAAGACAAAATCTCTCAGGATTTCAAGGAAGCAACAATAATCTACCTTTTCAGGTTTATGTTTTCTGAGATGCTCTAATATCCTTGCAAGGAAGAAAACATGGCATTGACCTTTAGTATTGCACTGATGGGAAGCTGTTCAGTCTGTGGTATCTCCAGATTGTAACTATCTCATTTTGCAGTTTTTATTTGTGATGACTTTGGCTTAGTGCTGTCATGCTTCTGAATATGCAAAGAGCTTGTGACCTGTTCTCCTCTACCTAAAACAATGTTGGCATGAAAATCAGTACAGATAAGACAGTGATGATGTATCAACCTGACCAGGTGTTCCTTATGAGGAACCATTTCTGAAGGTGCATGCACGCACGCATGCACCTCTCCCTCTCTCCCTTACTGCAGTGGATAAGTTCACTTATTGTAGCAGCACGGTCCCCTTTTGCATTCTGATTGATGATGAAGTGATCTCTAAAGCTAGAACTGCCTTTGGAAGGCTTCAGTCCTTTGCATGGAATCAATGTGTAATCAGTCTTTCTCTTAAACTGAAGCTGTACGATGGTGTTGTTTTATACTCCTTACTTTATAAAACAGAGACATGGCCTATCTATCAATGCCATCTGAGAAAGTTATTTTCATCTTACTTGTCTTCAGAGAATTCTCAACATGAAATGGCAGGATAAAGTCTCTGATGCTGGCGTCTTGGAGCAAACAGAGGGGGCAAGCAGTTTCACAGTCTTGAAACAATGGCAGCTTCAGTGGGTCAGCCATTTTGTCAGGATGTTAGATATCAATCTCCCAAAATGTATCTTCTGTAGAGAGCTTGCTGCAGGTCCGCAGTTACATGGAGACAAAAGAAAGAATTCAAGGATACACTGAAGACAGCACTGAAAGGTTTTAATATTGATCATGCCAACTGGGAAGCTGTCACTCAAAACCTAAAGTGACTGGTGAAGCTCTGTCAAACAAGGGCTAAAAAAAAAGAGAGAAGTAAGGATACACAATAAAAGAGAAGAGACAAAGGAAGGATGTAACTTCTTGTCAGCCCAACAAGCCTCAGGATTAGCTAATTTACCTCCACTGTTTCTTCATCAACCAGGGTCAAATTGGGCTATTTAGTCTCCTTTGTGTCCATCAGCATGCTACTGCTCAACCTTAAACGCTCTTCTTCTCTCTTCCCCAATAGTGAATCATAAATAAATGATCACCTTTGAAGTAAAGGACAAACTATTACTATTATTTTGTTCTTATTGATGTCAGGTGGTCATGAGGACTTCATTACATGCATTTGAATGTGCTGTAGAAGCAGTAGTTTAAATGCAGTTTACATCAAGAACAGGGAGACCAACCAATTTAAGGAAGCTGCTATACTGTATTTTGTGTTAGGTTTATCTGTTATTCTTTCTAAAGGAGCCTGTTCTTTTTTAAAGACCGCTTTTGCCAGGTAGCTTGGTGCTGCCAGACATTGCCAGAGCTCATCCTTTGAGGTTTTGTGTGTGCAAATGACCCAGTACACTTTGAATAGAGGATGTCCATAATATCAGCACAATTACAGAAACTATGATTTTCCTGCATATAATCTGTGAATCCACACTTTTGGGTTCTGTGCCTACACGGAGCCGTGACCGGAGCTTTCAAGTTGATTGGAGAAAAGTTTGAATGTAACGGCCGCCCACCATACCGCCCACCTTTAGGCACCATTTCACACTCTTTCCTCAGTTCTCTCTTTTCTGCTGTAGCAGCAGGAGACTGTTGAGAGCTCTCTGTCATTTTTTGTCATATTTCCTTAGGAAAAACAACTTTGATCGTAAAACGTTTCTTGGTGATGTTGTCCTCTAGGCAGGATCACCCTCTCCAGGACTGCTCTCCTCACAGGGAGCAGTTCTTCAACAGTTTTTATCTCATGGCCGTTTCTTCCTCACAGAGGAAGTGGCCATTTGTTGTTGTTCAGTCGCACAGTCGATTCGGACCCTTTGGGACCCTATGGAACACTGTCCGCCAGGCACGTCTGTCCTCTACCATCCTCCTCAACTCGCTCAGTTCTGTGCCCATTGTCTCTACACTACCAACTAGCCATCTCATCTCTGGCCGCCCCCTTTTTCTTTTGCCCTCCACCTTTCCCAGCATCAAGGCTTTCTCAAGTGAATCCTCTCTTCTCATTTGATGTTCAAAGTACTTTAGCTTCATCTTTACTATTTGACCTTCAAGGGAGCAGTCAGGGTTGATTTTTTTCTAAGATTGACCTATTTTTTCTCCTTGCTGTCCAGGGGACTCTCAAACTCCTCCAGCACCACATCTCAAAGGCATCTATTCTTCTGCGCTCAGCTTTCCTAATGGTCCAGCTCTCACAACCATACATTGTCACAGGGAATACCATTGCTTTGACTAGATATTTTTTTGTTTGTAATGTGATGTCTCTACTTTTCACTATGTTCCCCAGGTTTCTCATCGCTTCCCTCCCAAGAATCAGTTGCCTTTTTTTTCATGGCTGCAAACACCATCTGCAGTGAGCTTTGATCCTAGGAAATAAAATCTGTCACTGCTTCTACTTCTTCCCCATCTATTTTCCAGGGACTGATAGGGCCTGTTGCCATTATCTTGGTTTTCTTGATATTAAGTCTCAAGCCAGTTTTTGCACATTCTTCTTTAAGTCCTTCTCACTTTCTGCCATTAGGGTGGTATCACCTGCATATCTCAAGTTGTTGATGTTTTTCCCAGCAATTTTGATCCCAAATTGTGATTTCTCCATCCCTGCATTGCACATTATGTGCTCTGTGTATAAGTTGAATAAGCAGGGTGACAAAATGCAGCCTTGTCTTACTCCTTTTCCTATTCCAAACCACTCTGTCCACTCTTCCCTCATGGGTAGAGTGCCATCCTTCTCAATTTTTTCCAACCGTTTTGGCTCTTTTTGCGAACGGCTGGCACAAAAACCATTTGTTCGTTGCCACGGGCATTTGGTTTTTCTATTTTGGCTTCAGTTTTGATGACCTCAGCTGCCTTCAAGAATTGCGTGGACTGTGGCAAGAAGGTCCCTTCCTCAGACGGCCACAAGTGTCTGCTGTGTCTGGGCGAAGCGCACCAGACCCAGTCTTGCGTGCACTGCAAAAAAATTACACGTCTGGCAGTGCAGAACAGAAGCAATCGTTTGAAGGCGCATCTGATGGAGTTTGCATTGGCCCCTTCTTTGGCTCAGCCTAATCTTCCCACTGAAACTACGGCTTCCAAGATGGCGTCAGGAGACGAAGGTGTCTCCAAGATGGCGGAGCATCAGAAGAAGAAGAAGGACAAGGAGAGGAAGAGGGAGAAGAAGTTGAAGAAGGCAAGTCACCACTCTCTGCCTTTTATGCCTTGTCCTCCACGCTCTCCACATCCGTCAGCCTCTTTCTCCCCTTCTTCTGCGATTCTTCTTTGCCAGGTGTCCACTGGGTCGTCCGCTGGTGAAGGACTCTCTTTTTTTGCATTACCTTCTAAGACGATCCACACCACGGGCTCTTCGTCTCCTCCACTACCGCCTTGTCCGTTGCGGCATTCGCCATCTCCACCTCATGGTCGCTCCTTGCTTCACCGGGCCTCCATTTCACCACCATCTCGTGGACTTTTGGCTACCGCATTGACCTCAACAGCATCTACACGTCCTCTCCAGTTGGACTTTCTGAAGCCGCTGTTAGAGACTGTGGTACGGTCTGTTGCAGACCAACTGGCAGCGGCAGCTGCAAGTCTGCCCGGCATTCCTGTGTCCATCCCTGGTCTCTCTTCTCAAGAGTCAGACTACACAATGCCTCCAGGCCAGGATTCGGCCGCAGCTCCGCCACCTTTTAGGGCGTTGAGCATTCACTCCATCGACCCATCCAGGCCAGACTGGCGCGGATCTGACATTGAAGAACGGACCCCTCCACCAACTTCAGACAAGTCTGACTCCTTCTTGGAGGATGAGGATGTGGAGGTCGAGGTGGACATGACACCCAACAACCAGATCAGAGCTGCTGATCCGCCTTGTGGGGATGACCAAAAGTCCTTCACAGCCATGCTGACCCGCCTTGGCACGGCATTGAGTCTCCAGGCCGACCACCCTCCATTGCCGGCGGAGGATCAAGTCACGGCGAAACTGGACAGGAAAGCCATCTGCCCTGTCAATATCGCCATGTTGCCTTCTCTGCTGAACTCTGCAAAGGTGGTTTGGAAGAAGCCCATCTGGTCCCACATGATTTCAACCAGGGTCGACGGGTTCTATCGCGTGCTGGGTGATGACGTGGAGTTCCTGCAGGCCCATTCTCCGCCAAACTCCATGGTCATCCACGCCTCCCAGAGTAAGATGGTGGTCAGCAGGTTCCCTCTTCTGTCTTCCCCGGAGGGTAAGACGTTGGATGATCTTGGTCAGAAACTGTACACCACTGCATCGTTGTCTCTTTGGGCAGCAAACTACTCGACGTTGATGGGACTTTGCAACTCCTATCTCTGGGAAAAGGCAAAGGCTTTTGCAGTGAAGCTTCCGGCAGACCTTCACGCAGAGTTCAAAAAAAAAAGAATCCCGATATTCTGGCTTGCTGCAGCCTCAAAGAGGGTGGGGGAACTTCAAAAATAGCGCGCATCGGTTCTAGGGAGGTCGGGAGACCCGATGCGCGCTAATTTTGAAGTTCCCCCGCCCTCTTTGAGGCTGCAGCAAGCCAGAATGTCGGGATTCGAACCCTGACATTTTGGCTTGCTGCACTGGCTGAGGACGTCGGGGAAGTCCAGAAACAGCTTGGATCGGGTCTCCCCACCTCCCTGGACCTGGCGGGGGGGGGGGTCAGAGCCCCCAAAATTGGTAAAAAAAAGTCCGTTTTTTTTACCAATTTTGGGTTCTCTGCCCCTCCCCCCCCCGCTGGGTCCAGGGAGGTGGGGAGACCTGATCCAAGCTGTTTCTGGGCTTCCCCGACATCCTCAGCCAGTGCAGCAAGCCAGAATGTCGGGATTCGAACCCTGACGTTTTGGCTTGCTGCACTGGCTGAGGACGTCGGGGAAGCCCAGAAACAGCTTGGATCGCGTCCCCTGCCTGCTCCAGAGAGATCAGAGGACCCGATCTACAGCTGCAGGGTGGCTGGGGAAGCTGAACGGAGAACCCCGTTCAGCTTTCCAGCCACCCTTCTGCTAAGAACGACTGTATCGGATAACGTTAAAAATCGCATTATTCAATACACGATTTTTTCGAAAATCTTGTAACGTTATGCAGTTTTCACGTCATACGGTACTCACGTTATCCGGGGTATTACTGTAGTTTATTTTATCCTGTGTACAGCTTAAGTATTAACTGAGGAAAGAGTGTGAAATGGCCCTTAAGGGTGGGCAATAAGGTGGGCGGCCGTTACATTCAAGCTTTTGTCCAATCAGCTTGAAAGCTCCAGTCATGGCTCTGCGGAGGCGCAGAACTCAAAAGTGTGAATTCACAGACTATATACTCAAAGAACGAAAGTTATTACTCCTAAGTACAACTTAACTATACATGTAGCTTTTGCTAATTTATCAGCATACCATATTTCACATTACTGTTAACTCAGAAGTACTGAATTCCAGTTCAGGAAACTAAACCACCTTCTCCTAATTCAGTGGTTCCAAATTAGTTTTTTCTACGTACCACTTCAAGAAAGACCTCAAACTTGCGTACCCCTTATTGCAGGAACGTTAAATATCGCGTACCCCTTATTGCAGGAACGTTAAATAAAAAATGAAATCAGGTGTATTTTATATTTATTATCATCAAAAGACATTCTAATTACAGAGAACACATGTTTCATTAATGTGCCAAATGTGCACGTTGACAATGACGAGCAAATAGGCGGGAATGGGGGCGGCCGTGATTGGGTGACGCGAGACGCGGGAGGTGCGGGGAAAACCGCCGCCGCGGGAGAAAGTGCTTGATGCATACGATTGACTTACCTACTGTTTGTTTAATTAAATTGAATAATTTTTGGCAATTGTTTTTGCATTATTGTTTTTTAAGGATGTAATATTTTAGTTAAGAGATTGCTGCGCATACCCCTTGATGCAATCTCGCGTACCCCTGGGGGTACGCGTACCACTAATTGGGAACCACTGTCCTAATTTATATTTGGGATCTAAGCTGCAAAATTCCATTACACAAAACAAACACTCTGTCCCTCCCTCCCCCTTCCTTCTTTTTTTGGGTTAGCTTCTTAAGACTCACAAGACAGAAGGCTTTTATCTTTAACTGATACCTACATACCAACAAAATGTTCCCAAGGAGAACTAATGTTCTGTAAATACTATTTAGGTTTACTTTAGTTGCAAAGATTCAGTGCAGCCACTGCTGTAACTTCATTCCACTTAGAGCAGTGGTGCCCAAACTAAGGCCCGGGGGCTGGGTGCGGCCCCTGACGCCAATTCATCTGGCCCGCGACGCCCTCGTCACTCCTGGAAGCGGAAATAAAATATGCTTGTACAGGCGCATTTTACTTCTGCTTCCAGGAGCGACGAGGGCTTCGTGGGCCGGATGAATTGGTGTCGGGGGCCGCACCCAGCCTCCGGGCCTTAGTGACCAGCTCCCTGAACCACATGATCGGCCCGCGGCCCAGAAAGTTTGGACACCCCTGAGTTAGAGTGACAAATGATCTTGTCTTAATGGGGAACACCCTTAGACCAATGTGTAGAATATTTATAGTGGTATTATAGTTTTATCAGCATAATTTGCAAGGCAAGTAGGAATAGGTTTTACTCTGGCCCAACACAGCAAGATTTATTTCTACATTGGCATGTTTAAAATTAAGCTAAAAGCATCGCTTTATATTCAACAATCATCATGTTAAGATTTTTTGTTTCCAAATATTGATGATGCTGGCTTGCACCAATGGTAATGAGCCAATAACACTGGATAGCCTATGTTTGTAAGGCAGGCAATCTGTACAGTGCCACATCTTTCCCTTGTTCTGTCCTGCTTTGGAGTCCTATAGTTTTGTACTATCCAGTATGTGCAAACTTTTAGTACAGTGGAGAAGAGAAGTGGATACAAAGGAGAAGAAGGAAACCTGCTGTATACCTGGAGGGTCTGTTCACAAGACATTGGTTGGAACCCAGTATGTTGTGAGATGGTAAAAGCTTTTTCTACCAATGAACAGAGACCATAGTTCAAGAGCTAAACAGATACGTTTTTATAATTGAACAGGCCAGGGGCTATGATAGCTCAGTGGTTAAGAAGCTCACCTTGTTAGCCGGAAGGTTGGCAAGTCGGCAGTTCAAGACTCGGGTACTGCATGACAGATTGAGCACCTGTCTCTGTCCCAGCTCTTGGGGACATGAGAGAGGCGCACCTCGCCTGCACTAGGAAGAGAGCCTTCTCTGTGTCCACCCCAACCCTTTGGAACCTCCTGCCCACTGAGTTATGCCTTCAGACAGAGCTCCTGCCCTTCCGGAAGGGTTTAAAAACCTTGCTGGCAGGACAAGTATGGGGACCCAGGAATGTGGGCTCTCATGCTAGGTGGCTCATTTAATGGACTGCCACCCTTTTGAGTCTGAATTTTTATATAATTCTGTGTGCAGCTTGTACACTGTTTTAACTTTTTATGGCTTTTTAAGAGTTGATATTAAGTTTTAATTTTAAATGGCATTGATGTAGATTGTTCTATATTTTAACCTTGATGTAAGCCGCTCAGAGACGGGTTCACCCGATTGGGGCGGGGTAGCAAATATAATAAACAAACAAATAAATAAATAAATAAATAAATAAATGAGAGGAGCCTCATTTGGGCGTTCCCTGAGTAGAGTTTCTTCTGCAAAAATCCTTTCAATCCACTATAATTTCTGACATGAAATTATTATTATTATTATTATTATTATTATTATTATTATTATTATTATTATTATTATTATTATTATTATTATTATTATTATTATTATTATTATTATTATTATTATTATTATTATTATTATTATTATTGAGCAGGCCCATTGCATTGTGATCAATTAATTATTCTGTGGTTTTCTTCATTAGCAAAAATATACAAGACACATCCAGTAATACCTTGGATAACGTTTACCTCAAAAAATCGCTTAACGTTAAGTAATCTGGGGAGGAGAATTGGATCGAATAACGTTAAGGTCCTATGGGATGGATCAGATAACAACCGCTAAAGCCTGTATGGTTACAATGTATGTGTATGGAGCTTTTACGTTATCCGATCCATCCCATAGGATTTTAACATGGATCAAATAACACTAAAAATCGGATAACACCAAGACTTGTGGAACCAAGTCTTAGCGTTATCTGAGGTATTACTGTATATGGATATTGACAATCCATTTCTAGATTAGGCCAGTCTATCAGTCAAAAGTCAGCTACCACTTTGGTATCTGATTCTCTGTAAGTGTAATTAATACTACTGCCCCTGGAAAAAGCCATAAAGTAATTAATTGTCTGAGACTTATTGGACTTGTTCACTAAATACTGCCTCATCCCCTACAACTTAAGACTTTGTCTTTCTATTGCATTAAGTGACAATTAATATTTTCAGGTTCCTTTTGTTTTTGTTTACATCAATGGAAAACAATAGTAACCCTATTTGTTATAATGTGCTACAGATGTTTGAAATAATATCTGTAGGTTTAGATCAGATGAACTACCTTTCTGGTAAAGTCACAACTGTATCAATGTAATAGTTTCTTTTCTCAAAACAATCTTCTTCTTTACTTACTCATTTACCCCTTCGGGGTGTCAAGAAAGATTCTCAATACAATACTGTGATTTAAGTCACTTTGGTTAGCAGCATTGTAGAGAGAGAAAAATGGAAGAGAATGGTAATCTAAGAGTAATGAAAAAGTAAAGCAATAGCAAACTACTTAACACAAAGTCAGATCACTGATCCATTTCCCTCTCTAATGTTTACTGAACTGATATCAGCTCTTCAGTGGTCTGGACAGAGTTGTTCCTATCCAATCCCTGGAACTGCTAAAGAATGAGCCTTTGGTTCTTTTAGAGTACCACTGTGTTACAGCTATTTATCAAGAAATATCTGTGTTAAGAGTGTGAAGTTTCCTGAACAGGAGAACATCAGGAAACTTTTAAGCTGCATTTTATTAAAAGTATGGGGTCACATATTAAATTCACCTTCCTAATATTTGCTAATCCTTTCCTTAAGCACTGTTGAGTAAGCTGAATACTGTATACCATTATGAGTGCAACATGCTTTAAAAAAAACAGATTTTTTAATTAAAACTGTAGTCTTCTAATTATGAGACTGAGTTCTGAATTCTTTCTCACCTGTCTTTTGACTTTATTTATCAAAATTGTATTGGCAAATCCCTGAAACAAACAATATTGATATTTTGGCATTTCTCCCTCCAAGAGTAAATCAAAATTTATCCTTTCAATTGATATCTTGTTTTTATTTTTACACATTTTAAGATACAAGTTATGCTTAAATCTAACTGGTTGGTTTAATAATTCCTGCTTTGATCACTTCTTGCAGAGTGCAAAGTCATTTTAGTTAGGAGAATAAATTAAAAAAGGGGATAGATAAGGAAACATGTATTTGGAAACAGTAATGAATAAAGTGAATTTTACAGGATGTTTAATCAAGAATGTCATCTCTTGCACTTCCTCAGGAATTCCTTGGCTCTGGAGACCCCAAAGATACAAAGATGTTAATCACAAAACAAGCAGACTGGGCCAAAAACATCAATGAACCAAAAGCAGCTGTGGAAATGTACATTACTGCAGGTGAACACATGAAGGCCATAGAAATCAGCGGAGATCAGGGCTGGGTTGACACGTACGTCTCATTTTTCTTTCAGAGAAATGTATCATGTTTTCAACATAAGCTATAATAGAATCATAGAATAAATGAGTTGGAAGGGGCCTGTGATGCCATCAAATTGAACCCCCTGATCAAAGGAATCAAAATGAATGCAGATCTGAAAGGTGGTTGTTCATTTTCTCTTGAATGCCTCCAGCATTTGGAGCACTCACCACCTCCTGAGGTCATTGGTTCCATTGTCGACTGATCTAACAGTTTATAAATTGTATCTGGTTCCTGTAATTTGAGCCCAATATTACATATCCTGTACTCTGGGGTGATTAAGAGCAGATCCTGCCTCTACTCTTTATGACTACTTTCATGTATTTGAAAAGTGCTATCATAGTGCTTAGTCTCCTTTCTCAAGGGTAAACATGCCCATTTCTTTCAGTCTTTCCTCATAGGATTTGGTTTCCATTACTCTGATCAGCCTTGTTGCCCTCCTCTGAACTTGTTTGAGTTTGTCTGCAACCTTCTTATAGTGGGCTGTCTAGAATTGGACACAATACTCTAGATGAGACCTAACTAGTGCCAAATAGAGGGGGACTATTACCTGACAGATTTAAAGGTAAAGGTTACCCTTGCTCGAAAGCCAGTCATATCCAACTCTAGGGTTCAGTGCTCATCTTTGTTTATAGCTGAAGAGCCAGCACTGTCTGCATTTGCAGAAGTTTCTGTGGACATGTAGTAGGAACGCCTAGACATCAAAGTACACAGAACGCTGTTTAGGAGACTACTTTTATTAATGCAATCTAAAATAGAATTTACCCTTTTTTGCAGCCACATTCTTCTCATGCTACTGAGCCAAGTATCCCCCATCTTGTAACTATGCATTTGCATCCCCCACCCTCAGAATATAACTTTGCAGTTATCCCAATTAAATTTCATTCTGTTGTTTTCATCCCAGTGTTCAAGTCTGTCAAGATCTTTTTCAGTTCTGTTCCTGACTACCAAGGCACTAACTATTCCAAATTTTCTTTCATCTGCAAACTCAACAACTATTCTCTGTACTCTTTCTTCCAAGTCATTAATGAAAATGTTGAAGACCCCTGGGCCCAGGAGTGAGCCTTGTGGTACTCCACTTGTTACCACCTTCAAGTTTGAGAAGGAACCATTAATAAGCAGTTCCTGAGTACAATTCTGTAACAAACTGTATAGCTACCTGACACTCGTGCTATTCAGGCCCTACTTAGTTAGCTTGCTCATCAGACTATAATGGGTCGCTTTGTGGAATGCTTTGTGGAATTACATCTACAGCATTCTTACAGTCTGCCAAAGAAGTTACCTGGTCAAAAAATGAGACAAGATTAGTCTGGCAGGATTTGCTCTCGACACATCCATGCTGGTTTCTAGTTATTACCATATATACTCGAGTATGTCGAGTTTTTTAGCCCCCCAAATGAGGTCTAAAAAGGTGACTCGACCTATACACGGGTCAACAACCATGAGGGTCCCAAAACTGCACTGGATTTGGTGCAATTTGGAAGTTTAATGGCTTCGGGTTCTGGAGAGGGGGAAAAGGGAAACATATGACCGGTGGGCCATTACCACAGGTGATCACGATTTCCCATTTAAATGAATTTGGAAATTAACTTCTTTTATTCTGAAGTTTTTCTGTTTGTTTTCAATGCAGTTCTGTGGAAAACCAAAACTGCATAAAAAGAAAGGATTTCACTTACCTTTTTTGTCTTTGTCCCTGCTCCATATGGCCAGGATGGAGGGGGAAAAGCTATGCTTCCCCATACTTGCAGGGAGAGCAAGAGGCTAGGCTAGAGCATCCCCTAGGCTAGAGCATTGCAATTGGCCAGCCTCCCCACTTCCCCTGCAGCGCCACCACTGGTTGGGAGGTGCAAATACAGTTTTAAAAGGCAGTAACTACCATAAACACTCAAAAACATGCCCACACAAATGTCTAAATTAATTGATTTTACTGTACTTTCATGTATTTTTATTATTCAAACTCACAGCTGCTGCATTTTCCACCTCCGACTTATACTTGGTTCAATCTATTTCCCTAGTCTTAGAGGTCCAAATTAGGTACCTTGACTTATATTTGAGATGATTTATACTCAACCATATATGGTACTGTATTGTTTTCAAGGTGCTTGCAAAGTGACTCCTTTATAATCTGCTCCAGAATTTTCCCTGGGATTAATATCAGGCGGATTGGTCTATTGTTCTCTGGTTCTTTCTTTTTGCCCTTTTTGAAGATAAGGTCAACATTGGCCCTTCTATCTGGCACCTTATCCATTCTCCCTATGATTTCAAGAAAAAAGGTTTTGAAATCTCTTCATCCAGTTCCTTCAGTATTCTTGGATACAGTTCATCCAGCCCTGAGGATTTGAGCTCATTCAAAGTTTTAAGGTATTCCTTTTGTTTATCTATCTCAAGCTGCAGCCCTGCTTCCTTTCTTTATAGTTCACATTTGCCTGGAGGGTCATATGTTACCTTTTGGGAAAAGACCAAACTGAAGTAGGAATTGCGCACTTTCCCCTTTTCTTTGTTATCTGTTATCATGTCCCCATCCTATTCATTCTCAGTTGGGTAGTTGAGCCACTGCTTCTTTTTTCTGATTTTGCTACATACATACCTGAAGAACATGCCTACATATGTTCCTTTTGAAAAGGTTTTGCTGTTTTTGCTTCCTATGTGAATTCTCTTTGTTGAAGAAATAGTCAAATGGGACATTTAAAGGTTTAGTCAGAAGGTTAAGGAGATCCAAATTTAAATGTCTCTCATTGTGCTAGATAGTGTACAAAATCTATCATAGAACATATCTGCAGATCCTGTGATGATTGATGTGAATAAACCGTCCAGCAACACCACTTTGATGTTTTTGTACAGCCCAAAGTGCCTCACAGTAGAACAGATAGAACAATTAAACAATTAAAAAGCAAGATGCAAACAGCTGGAATTTTAAAAAAAATAGTTAAAATTACACTTTTTAACCTGGGTTTTAGTTGCTCAAAGGAGGCAAGGAGGACTCATGGCTGGAGCAGTGGCTACCTCCTCTGAAAACATTTGGGCAAGAGGAGCTTCTTATCCTGCTCCATAGACTGCCTCTCAGTTAAGTAATGCTCATCTTCTTAATGTTCATTTCATATCTTAACTGTAGTCTCTTAAATACAAAGTTCACATTTCACTAAAAGTTGCAATTCTCACAACTGTGATAAAATTCCAAAAGTGCATTAAAAGGCTTTATTCGCCTGTAAGTTTCAACTCTGCCATGCACGCTAGAAGTTGTGGGTTTTTTTAGTTTTACAGCAATTTTCCTCCAGGATTTTGTTCTGATGGACAATCAGGTTTGTGGTTTGGCAAAGAATGGCTGGAATATAAAAGAAAGCAGAAGTATATAGCTGCACTCTTGGATCTGGAGAAAGCTCACTCTGAGAGAGAGACTTAAGAGTGTAGTAAAATATAGCAAGAATTAGGAAGAGTTTTAGCCATTAATGAGGCTCGATTACTTATTATTTGTTGTTTAAACCCTAGACTGATTGATATTGCTCGGAAGTTGGATAAAGCTGAACGGGAACCTTTGTCCAAGTGTGCCTACTATTTCAAAAAACTACTGAACCATGGCTATGCAGCTGAGACCTATATGAAGATTGGTGATCTGAAAGCCTTGATACAGCTGTATGTGGAAACTCAGCAGTGGGATGAGGTAAGTGCAACTTCTTGCAAGAAAGTAAATCTTAAATTAAATTAAATACAATCTCTCTATTATATATGTACATTTTAATGTTTTGCAGGTGGAACCTGTAAAAATATTTTTAGGGTAGAATTCTCTTAATCAGGATTCCACCTAAGCAAACATGCCATTTTTCAGGAGATTCCGTCCCTGTGAGTTTCCCCTTATTTTTCTCTAAAACAATATTTCCCAGTCTTTGTTTTTTAAAAACTTCAATTCCCAGAAGCCTAAGTCAATTCCCCAAAGCACTGATTGTCCAATGTACTGATATAGGCTTCTGGGAACTGAAGTCCTCCTGTGTTCCACAGAACATAGTTTGGGAAACGCTGCTTAAAAGATGCAACTAGCTGCTTAGCCCTTACATCCTTAGGTGCCTTTATATGGGGGAGGAGATATGTATTTATATTTTTGTACATGTTGAGGTTCTCCAAAAGCTTTTTGACAATTTAATGTCATACATATACATTAGCCAATGCATCTGTGCACATTTACAACTAGGTTTGAAAGGAAATAGTTTAATTATTTCAATATCTGCCATCAAATGTAGTTTCTCAGATTTGTTTGTGAATTCAAAGATCACCATGCTCATCTGTATGTTGTAGTATGCTAAGAATTAGTTCATACTCTACTCCAGGCCTTTGCTGCGTGTGAAAAGCATCTTGAATTTAAGGATGATGTGTATGTTCCTTACGCTCAGTGGCTGGCAGAAAATGATAGATTTGAAGAGGCTCAAAAAGGTAGGGCACTTCTGTCTGATTATTGTTATTTAAATGGTAAAAACACTCACAGTATAAAGTTGGAGCATGGTTTGTTTGAAAGAGACACTAAAATATATGTTAAAAGCACATAGGATTCTAAATGGATCTTGCTAATATAATTTGGTTATTGGAGAAGCTTTGTTTTATTTTATTTTGCCAAACAGCCCCTAGTAATAAAAGAAGTAACAACAACAAACAGATTCCACATCTCATTTTTCTATTTGTTCAATGCGCATGAGCCAGAGATTGCCCATTCAAAGAAATGGGGCTTCTGCTTGTGCAAGGAGATATTAAGCAGTTCTCTGCTTCAGCTCTGGGGAAAGAACAACTGTGTGTACAATAGACTGTTACGTGTGCAGTAAAAATGAGCAAGATTCTGTCTGTTATATTTGAAAGTGACTTGCACTTTGTATTATGCTCTTAAGTGCAAAAGTCTGAATTTGAATGCCAAATGAACATATGGTATTGTTGGTTGGAAGTGTGTTTTTAGCAGTGAACAGAGGTAGCATTTGGGAAGACATCAGGGCTTTCAGGGAAAACATGGCTATCCAAATGCCCATGTACAGTTTTTTTTTTAGTTTCTATTGCCACTCATGTCAGTGTCAGTGGAACCTCAATTAACGAACAGTTTGGTTAACATAATATTCTGTTAACGAAAGGAAGTCCAGAGAAAATAGTGGCTCAGTTAACAGATTTATTTCTCATAAAGAATGTTTTTCGGGTTGCTTGGCCACCCCCATCACTTTTCATGGTGGCAGGAGGGTATTCAGAGCATTTCTGCTCTGTTTCTGGAATGTTGTGTCATGTTTTCAATGTGTTTTAGCAGCTTAAAAGCAGCATTCAGCACTTCCGGGGTGATGGGGGGAATGAACAGCTGATTGTCTGATCATTACCAGAGCTGGCCACTAGAGGGCGCAAAGCATGGTTTCCAAAGGAATACATTGAAAACTAATTTCATCTGTTCTGAAGTCAGAAAAAAAGCCAAAAAACCACTATTTTTTCCTTTTCAAAACTTCATATAGTGCACTTTAGATTTTTTTGCCACTTTGTAAAGAATTTTGAACAGAAAAAATAGGGTTTGTTTGTTGTTGTTGTTGTTTGGCTTTTTTCTGATGTCCAGAAGTGATTAATTGGTTTTCAGTGCATTCCTATGGGAAACCACATTTTGGTTAAAGTAATTTTCACTGTAAGAAACATCCCATGGAATACATTATTACGTTAACCGATGTTCCACTGTACAGTATTTGTCATTTAAACTTGTCGTTAAGCAGAAAGAGCCTCCTTGAAGATTGTGGTACTTTTTAACCACAATCAGGCATAGCCTGGTAATGGCAACATTGTGTTGCCAGCTAATCTTTCTCTCACTGGGTCAGGAGAAAGGCACTGCAGAATGATCTCACCAAAGGTGCCTTCTTTTTGGCAGTTTCACATGTGGACTAGACACAGAAGGAGAAGAAGTATTCACAAAACAAAGTGTGAATTAACTATTTTTGTGTGGCCTCTTTTCAGGAACAGTTACTTTTCAATATTCAGTAATGCAAAGTGTTGTTTTAAGAGAAGATTTCAATCCTGATTAGATTTATATTCTAGCTAGACAAATCAGTTTTGATCCCCACCCTTCCATTACTTTTACAAACCAATCTACTTGTTACAGCTTAGTCACAACCTCCAATTATTTCTGTGGGCATTTACAAGAGCTATATAGAAAAAAACCTTGAAATGAATGGCTGTTATACTGCCACTGTATTTGGTGGATTGTGCCCCAAAGTGCATTTAAAAAGCTTGAGATGCCACAAAAACCACAAACTACCTTTTTGATGCTATATTAATTGCCCCACAAACTTGTAGAAAATGCCAAAGTATAATCTCTTTCATCTGTTCCTTTGTTTAGTTGTGGTTCCTGTCCTTAATTTTAATCAAGTTAATTATTTTAATCGCTCTGTAAAATCTTCTCTGTTTTGGCCCCTTTCTCAGCATTCCACAAGGCTGGCAAACAGACTGAAGCTGTTAAAGTGTTGGAACAATTAACTCAGAATGCTGTGGTAGAAAGCCGATTCAACGATGCAGGGTATTATTATTGGATGTTGTCCATGCAGTGCTTAGATATTGCTCAAGGTAAGGAAATAAGATTACAGTAAAACCTCGGATAATGTTAAAACCTGGTTCCACAAGTCTTGGTGTTATCCGATTTTTAGTGTTATCCGATGCATGTCAAAATCCTATGGGATCCATAGAGATACATTGTAACCACACAGGCTTTAGCGGTTGTTATCCGATGCATCCCATAGGATCTTAATGTTATCCGATGCAATTCTCCCCCCCAGATTGCTTAATGTTATGCGATTTTAGTGTTATTCAATACTAATGTTATATGAGGTATTACTGTACATGCTATCTATTCAAGCAAGGAAGCAGAAGCAGAACAATTAACAAGCTCTGAGGGGTTGACTGACAATTCTTTAAAAATTGCCCTCTTCAAGACATAGCAGCATTGTTATAAAGAAGACCTGTACAGTAATACCCCAGGTAACGCGAGTACCGTATAGCGTGAAAACCGCATAACGTGACAAGATTTTCGGGAAAATCTTGTATCGAATAACACAATTTTCACATTATTTGGAACAAGCGTATGCGTGGGGGGGAGTTGGATTGGGTAGAACATCTACCCAAACCAACCCCCCCAGCGCCCGCCCCCACGATGTTTGGAAAGGGTACGGGGATCCTTACCCTTTCGAAACTTCGAGTTGTGAAAGGGTAAAGATCCTTACACTTTCACAACTTCGGGCGGCTTGCAGGCTTGCGCGTGCCGGCGGCGGTTAGGGCAGGAGACGGGGGTCTTTCCCGTATCCTGCCCTAACCCCGAACGACACTCGCGTGCACACTCGAAGTTGCGAAAGTGTAAGGATCTTTACCCTTTCGCAACTTTGGGCGGCTTGCAGGCTTGCGTGCGCCGGCGGGGGTTAGGGCAGGAGACGGGGGTCTTTCTCGTATCCTGCCCTAACCCCAAACGACACACGCACGCACGCTCGAAGTTGCGAAATTGTAAGGATCTATACTCTTTCGCAACTTCAGGCGGCTTGCAGGCTTGCGCGCACCGGCGGTGGTTAGGGCAGGAGACGGAGGTCTTTCCCGTATCCTGCCCTAACCCCAAACGACACTTGCGCGCATGCTCGAAGTTGCGAAAGTGTAAGGATCTTTACCCTTTCACAACTTCGGGCAGCTTGCAGGCTTGCGTGCGCCGGCGGCAGTTAGGGCAGGAGACGGGGGTCTTTCCCGTACCTTGCCCTAACCCCAAACGACACGCAATTGCGTGCCTACCGGGGGGGGGGGATTTCGGACAAGCCGAGCCTTGCCTCAGCGTGGTTTGTCCCTGACATCAGGGCTTTTTTTTAGCATTGTTCGATCAGTGTATCGAACAACGTTAAAAACCGGACCACGTCATGACTCGTGGAACCATGTCATAACGTTGTCTGGGGTTCTATTGTATTTGTGTTGTATGGCTTACGGCTTTACCTTTCCATAGATAGTTATAACAGTTATCCAATACAAATTTCCATTTTAACTTAAGCTCAGACTATAAATTCACATTTTATGTTCCTCAGAATTTGGAGGGGCACATTGTTGATAGAGAAGGCAAAAGATTGAGTCTTGAATATGCTTGCTATAATGACCTCTCATTCATTTCAGAGTAGCCATTGTTTTGAAACTCATTCCTCTTTCACTGCATTCAATTTTTCTGGAGGTCATTCTATAGGATAATGTTGTGGCCTTGCTTTTTCTTGTTTCTGTTTTCCCAATATACAGAAAGTAGGGAAAAGTCAACTTGGTTTTCCTTAATTTAACCTTGGAGGGAGAAGCAAAGACTCCAAAGTGTTCTTTCTTAAGGAAGGATCCCTGGGTTTCAAGCTGAGAATCTCTGTCATACCTCTTTCATCAGCATGAAGTTGAACTGATAGAGGGCTAAAGTCAGCATTATCTGTTTTTAAGCTCTCAAAAGCTTCCAAAAGGAAGGGGAAAAAATTGGTTGGATTGATGTATGAAAGCTGAAATCTAGGAGGAAGTTGCAATTAAAATAGGCCCACTAATAGATGGTTGGGGTTTAGTTGTTCTTTTTCCATGTCTAGGCCAGACGTGAAATTGTCAAAATGAAGACACCCTTTGATGAGTTCATTCTGCAGTTCTCTTCGTCTGACCTATGTGTCAAAAAGATACAGCTGGCAACACAAGGTTGCCATTACCAGAGTACACTCGATTGTGGTTCAAAAATACCATAATCTTCAATGAGGCTCTGTGTGTCCGTGGGGTTTGGTTACCAACTCAATTGAGTAGGTTCAGTTGATTCAATGGGCCTGTTCTAGTTATGGCTTATAGCCATTTCAGCCTATATTTGTTTTGACAAGCATACCCAGGAAGCTGAATCATGGGCCCAAGGTCCTCCTCCAAAGCAGGGAACTCCAGGAAAGATTTCTCAGTGTTCTGCATGCTCTCAGCCAGATTGATCAAGCTGAGATGAAGTTTCAGAAGTGAGCAATCAATATTTCTATTGGACTTCTGGGGCAGTTCCCCCATGCTTTGGGGGGACTTATGATACAGATAGCTATGCTAAGGATCTCATCCTTAAGCCCTAATCTTAAACATATTTCTTCACAAGTAAATCATGTTTTTTCCCTGCTGAGTATGCTAAAGAGTGCAGGCTTTGCATACAAAATTAATCTATAGTCCTTTCCCCATAATTTGTTTAACAATCTTGTAAAGTGAGCGGTTATCATTTCAGGGTAAGAGGTACTTCGGTCAAAAGAAAATAGTTTGCCCAACACAAATTGGTTCATCTGCAGCTGATTGGAGATTTGAAACTAGGTCTAAACCTTTAATTTCTAGCCCTAGAAGACACTGGTTTGTCCCATAAAGTACTAAGAAGAAGAAATAGGAAGGGGAAGTAAGGGAGGGGGAGGGGGAGTATGAGACATCTTTTAGTATGTGACACATTTTAAGTTTGTCTTTTCAAAAATACTGTCTGTAGTCTCCTATGCACCGGGTCAGTTTGTAGTTCCTGTCACTTCACCCTGCCTTGCTGGGAAGTGAGCTCAATGGAACTTAGTGTGACTGGCTTCCACATAAAAACATGCACTGCACCAGCTGGGGAAAGTGCAAACAATTCCAGGGTGTTTGTTCAGTCTAAATCAGGGGTGCCCAAATTACGGCCCATGGCTGGATCCGACATCAATTCTTCTGGCCTGCACCACCTTTGCTACTTCTGGAAGTGGAAGTAAAATGCCCCCATACGGGTGCATTTTACTTCTGCTTCCAGGAGCAGCGCGGGATGCGTGGGCTGGATGAATTGGTGTTGGGGGCCGGATCCAGCCCACGGGCTGCAGTTCAGGCACCCCTGCCTTAAGCAGAGAAAATGGCAGCCTAAAAATCTATCTTGTTGCAAAACAGTTTGCAAGGCGTGTTTTACTTCCACTTCCGGTGGGAGGAACCACATGACTGGTCCGCTGAACCACATGACCGGCCCACAGCCCAAAAAGTTTGGGCACCCATGGTCTAAATGGAGGCATGGAAAATGTCCCCTTTGCCTGTAACTTGAATATACTGAGTTCCCAGAAACTGTGAGCAAAACATGCTCTACTGTTAGCCATAGCCTCTGGCTGTTTTAAAACTATGCATCACTGCTATTTGTCTTCTTAATTTCTCTGCTTCTTAAGTACAAAGCAGCATGTGAAGCTCATCAGGCGACACATGCTAGATTTTGAGGCATGATTGTCCAGGAGTGCTAATCTCTCAAAAGTGCTAATGGAGTAACCAGAATGGTCTGGGCTCTTTCTTGATTACGTATCTCAGTGTTGGTTGGCGACTGAACAGAGGTTTGATGCTGATACTGTACTGCCTTTCTCTTCCCCAGACATTGAGCAACAGAGGACTGAAATGCTACAGAAGTTTCACCACTTTCAGCACTTGGCAGAACTTTATCATGCCTATCACTTCATCCACAAATGCACTGTAAGATATTCACACAGGACTTCAGTTAGCTCACTCTTTGTTTTTAAACGAGTTGGGTAACTGCTAACTAACGCAATATGTTTCTTAGGCTTCTTGTTTTGGGCGTTTGCTCTCATAGTGAGACACATTCAGGCCTGTCTTCTGAATTGCTCAGCTTTCTGACTTTTAGATTAGATCTAATCACCAGGGTTGCTACTTTTCTGAACAAAGGAGAACAGTATAAAACAGGATCGTAGTCAGCAGCAATGTTATATTTGTGCATTTGCTTTTAACATAATCTTTAATTCCCAACTCTTCAGGAAGAACCCTTCAATCACTATTTGCCTGAAACACTCTTCAATGTATCTAGGTTTTTACTTCACAGCCTCACCAAGGAAATTCCTTTGGGAATCTCTAAAGTGTATCCTTTCAAAGGCAAAAGAAAAATCCAAAGCTTTTCAGGTGAACCATATAGAACAGGGGTGCCAAACTTTTCAGGCTGTGGCCAGTCACATGGTTCAGGGAGCTGGTCATTATGGCCTGGGGCCTGGATCCGGCCCCCAACGCCAATTCATCCAGCCCACAAAAGCCCTTGTTGCTCCTGGAAGCGGAGGTAAAATGCTCCTGTATGGGCACGTTTTACTTTCGCTTCCAGGAGTGACGAGGGCTTTGCAGACTGGATGAATTGGCGTTGGGGGCCGGATCCAGCCCTTGGGCTGTAGTTTGGGCACCCCGATATAGAAGACTCGTCAATGTGAGCAGCGTAGTGGAATGCTATAACAGTATACACCGAGACTACATAGCTCTACTTATGCATGGCCTTATCTTCAGACAAAGGTCTGAAGAGACATGTGTAAGCATGCTTGTTTGATTATTTGTTTATTTTATTCCATTATGATAGAGTTCTTTTTAATAAACTATCTTTAAGCTACAAGAGATAGTTTAGTCTTTAAAGAACCACGAAACTTTGAGGTGCCACGTGAAGCTTTATTTTTGCAGTAGGCTAACATGGCTTTTTTCTTGCCCTGTGGGAATCTCCTAACTTGCCAAGTAATGGAGTTCAAAGAAGCAAATGGCAGGCAGAACTCTTGGATGTGAATCAGACCAATGTGAGGAGGCGTGGCCTGTATTCTGCTAGCAGTTTGGAGAAGGGCCACAGCTGGGGACAGAGTTCATGCTTTTTATGACATCATATCTCTCTGGTTCAATCCTGGGCATCTCCAGCTAAAACTAGGAAAGACTTAATGTCTGAAACTTTGTTGAGTCACTGCTAGTCAGCATAGATGTTACTTCATTTGATGGACTGATTGTCTATCTCAGTAAATGTAGCTCTCTGTGCTCTTGTCGCCTGGCTTCAACAACGAAGCCTCATTAGCTGCTTCTGAGAATTGCACTCTTAGTGGGATTGGCCTCATCCACCACAGACCCCATTTGTGTCCTACACTGCGCACAGAATGGCTTTGCCTCAGGCTTCAGCTGAGTTGCAGTGCCTTTGTTGGGACATCTGCAGTACTTCAGTTAGAATAAATGTTGGGAAACTATGTAGCATTTTCTTTTCAGATGTACCACCATGCTTTAAAGCAGGGGTGGCAAAACTATAGTCCGTGGACGGGACCTGCCCCACAGCCACCATTTCATATGGCCCACCGCCCCCCTCACCTCTAGTGGAAGTGAACACATTTATGACAGCTGTAAAATGCACCTACGCATGCGTAAACACACCCGCATCTGCTGTAAACACTGCCATAAAGGCACCCAAGTCTGCTGTAAACACATTTACGACAGCCACAGATGCATTTTACAGCAGCATTTATGGTGGGAGGAGCCATGTGGCCAGCCTGCTGTCCGGGGGTGTGGTCTGGCCCATGACGTGTAAAAAGTTGGGAACCCCTGTTTTAAAGAGTGCAGTTACACATGTCACCCTTGCACACTTGCTGGAAGGTGGACATAAAGTGAAAACATAGCAGATAACTATATTGTTGCTCTTGCATGGTAAGAACAGAATTATCTAGCAGTTGTTAGTATTAACAGGCAATTGAAAATGAAAGGACAAATATGGATAAAGGTCACATTGCAATGTTAAACATTTGTATTTCTACTTTAACTTTTCAATTATGCATTGGTTTTATTATGTATGTCTATGAAAATTTCTATGGACCAAACAAAGGCGGCCTCCTCTTCCTCCTCTTCCTAGTGCCTTCGTTAAATGCTAGCCTCTGTGATAAAGAAGATGGCCATGCTTTCATATAACGTAGTTCCTTTTGAGTCAGGAACGCAATCTTATAACTTGGCCTTAATATATTGTTGTGTGGTGTTAGCCAGAAAATTTGTAATCCAATTAACACAACTGAATGAAAGCGTGTAAAGTTACACTAATACACTTATGAATCTGAATGTATTTGATAAGAGTTTTCTAGAGTGTGCAGATGGCCCTTTGGTGGCTGGCCGGCTCCCTGTCAATTCAAAGGAAGTTCACTTCTTTTGTACTATAAAATAAATGTGCCTGTGTTTGCAAAACTAGCTGCAATGGTACATTTAAAAAAAACCTGTTTTTTGCACGTAACATTTAATGCTGCGAAATAGTCACCAAAGACTGTAGCAGAAGTCATCTGTGCATCTTTTCTTTTCTGCAGGACATTTCACATTGATGCTATGAGGTTCCCCCTTTTCACTCATGCTCATGCATGCTCTCTCTTCCTTCCAAAGCCAATCCTTTTAGCTTTCTAGCAGTTGTATGATATTTTATTTATATAAACATTTATGTGTAAACAGACTTCTCCGGTGGAGGCCTCTTCCAAGCTCTGTTTTTGGTTGTGTTTCAGCACAGAATCCCCCTGATTGAAAGTGATGGTGTAGTTTTTCTGTGCTTGCCATGTGTATGTTTTGTCCCTTAATCTGATTACAGCAATACACTCTTTGCTCTGGCAAAGCAAAGCAAGGCTTTGGGTGCCTATAAATTGGCTCGTCATGCCTATGACAAGTTGCAGGGTCTGCAGATCCCAGCTCGATTTCAGAAGTCGATTGAGCTGGGCAGCTTGACCATCCGATCCAAGCCTTTCCATGACAGTGAAGTAAGTTCCCATTTCTGTTCTTCCCACCTTTTTAAATGTCTGAGATGGAGGTCTCTTGGGTGGTTATGCAGACTTTGAGAGGCAATAGAAGCAACTGCAGGGCTTCTGCAGAAATGTATTGCTTCACATATAATTTCCTGAGTCAGATGAAAATTGGCACCTTGTGTTTTTAAATGACTGCCTTTCGAGAAGCTGCTGTACCCTCAGATCTCTATGAGTGACTCTTGTCTGTTCTTACCATTCTGCCAAACTTTACATCAGGGGTTCTCAATGTTTTTCAGCCATGGGCCGCACTACGACCCCCCCAGACAGCTGAGTAGGCCATAAATGCATCCATGGCTGTCGTAAATGTGTTTACGATGGCTGCAGACTCATTTACAGCTGTTGTAAATGCATCTATGATGGCCACAAATGAGTCCGTAACCAATTCCACCAGCAGCTGCTGAAGCAAGGGCAGGGGCCAGATTATTTGGTGCTGTGGGCCGGATCTGGGCCATAGATTGCAAACCCCTGCTTTACATCATCAGTCTTAAGAATTCTGTTCTTTTGTACTCTTCTAGACACCCCCTCCCCCCGGCTTGTCCACAGTTTCTGTTATATTTGTGTCTTCCCCATCCATCGGATTCTACCTTTCCCAGCATTTTGGATCTCTTTACTGTTTGTAAATCATGTTTAAAAAAGCTTGTCTTCATTTTTATTAGTGGTTGTGTGAGCTTTCCTAGTGTTCAGTAAAATTCTATCTAAAGGGCCGTATGTTCAAAATAAATTATATTGTATAAATGGTTTCCTTTAAATGAACAGCAAAAATGCACTCCATATGGC
Organism: Furcifer pardalis; assembly: GCA_030440675.1. Taxonomy (NCBI): domain Eukaryota; kingdom Metazoa; phylum Chordata; class Lepidosauria; order Squamata; family Chamaeleonidae; genus Furcifer; species Furcifer pardalis. Next base: position 129,947,289 of record CP126893.1, on the reverse strand, counting down.
CACCTGAAATAATATAAACACAATAAGGCCCCCGAGATCCATATAGCCGCCTGAACGAGATTGTGCGTTTAAAAGAGCATGAAGTGAATGAATCAATGGTTCTCTGCCTCATCATGCCTCTGAGCAAGAAAACCAGCCTCAATAACCTTTGTTCACTTCTTTCTGGCAATGTGATTGTAGTGTAGAATTTGTCTAATGCTGTAGCAGCTTAAAATAGAATCGGTAATGACTCAGACATTTATATTCAAAAAGAATATTTATGGAAGTTTAAAGGCCTCAATGTTACTCTTTTATGAGTGGCTGGTTGTTGATACAATCCCATTATTTAAAGGAACATCAGAAAATAAGAATTCCCATGCTGGCTCAGATTGTCTGGAGAGCCATTTAGCTAACAGTTTTGATTTCTTGTGTTGGCCAAAGAGCTGTTTGAAAACGGTTCACGTACTGCCAGATGTACACAATCTTTGAGAGTAGCTAGTAGACACATAGCTGGATGGACAGCTCACTGGTTTAGATATCAGGCTGCAAAATCAGAGGTTGGAAGTTTGGTTCCCCACTGTGCCACCTGGGCGAGGAGCCAGCTCAGCTACACAGTCCTGGAATGCCTCCAGAAGGAGTCTACTTAGAAAACCCGAAAGAAGGTCTCTATAAATCAGAATTAACTTGATGATACACATTTATTAGCAGTAGTAGGCACATTCATATTCTTAAATAAAGCCCTTTTATATCACGTCGTCGTCGTAGTAGAAGTAGTAGTAGTTGTTGTTTCATGTCAGAGATTACTCTGGGTTGAAAGGATTTTTGCTGGAAAAATCTGCTCAAGGGACACCTGAATGAGGTTCCTTTCATGTCCCCAAGTGCAGCCCTCGGGTATTGAAACCCAACCTTCCAGTCTCCATGCTCAACGTCTTAACCACTAAGCAACCAGGAGAGCTGCAATATTAAGACAGAAGTGTAAAAATATCATACATGCGATTACAACAGCCACGTATGTGTTTTACTGCAGCGTTTACGGTGGGAAGAACCACATGACTGGTCCACCCAGCTGTCCGAGGGGTGTGATCCGGCCCACAGCTGAAAAGTTTGGGAACCCCTGCACTAAATGAAAAGTACAACACCTTCTATAACAAGTCAGCTTTATTATATGGAGAAAAAAATAGATCAAAGTTCAGAATTACAAATAAAGTTATAAAAATAAAAAAGAATATTTTTTACTTCCCCCCTTTCCCTGGATAAAACAAGAATGATACAGTAATACCCCGGATAACGATTGTACTGTATAGCGCTAAAACCGCATAACGTTACAAGATTTTTGGGGAAATCTTGTATCGAATAACGTGATTTTAAGCGTTATCCGGAACAATCGTGTGGGGGGGAGGGGTTGGATTGGGTAGAACATCTACCCAATCCAGTCTCCCCAGGGCCCGCCCACACGATGTTTGGAAACATCATGCAGGCGTGCGCTTGTCAAACACGGCTTGGGGAGCATATGGAGAAAATCTCCATATCCTCCCCAAACCGCGTTTGATGCGCGCGCGCCAACGCGCCCGATATTTGGAAAGGGTATGGTCCCCCATACCCTTTCCAAACATCGTGCAAGCGCGCCTGTCAAATGCGGCTTGGGGAGGATACGGAGAAAATCTCCGTATCCTCCCCAAACCGCGTTTGGCACGGGCGCACCAACGCGCCCGATGTTTGGAAAGGGTATGGTCCCCCATACCCTTTCGAAACATCGTGCAAGCACGTGCCTGTCAAACGCGGCTTGGGGATGATACGGAGAAAATCTCCGTATCCTCCCCAAACTGCGTTTGGCGCGCGTGTGCCAACGCGCCCGATGTTTTTTAGCATTGTTCGGTGTATACCCTGGACAATGCTAAAAACCGGATAAAAACATGACTTGTGGAACCAAGTCATAACGTTATCCGGGGTACTAGCGTATAGCTATCTATATTTCCTGGCCTAGCCAGCTAACAACATCAAGATTACATCTTTCTATGGTTCTACTCACAAGCTGGTGTAGGTAAACTCCTCTCTCTCCTCCTGGGTTGAACATGCAACTGAACTGCGCCTTCAGACAGAGCTCCTGCCCTTCCGGAAGGGTTTGAAAACCTGGCTGGCTGGACAGGTTTGGGGACCTGGGAATACGAGTTCCCTTACCAGGTGGCTTATTTAAAGGACTGCCAACCTGGGTCTGGAAGTGGGACTGTGTACTGTTTTTAATTTTTGTGGTAATATTTTGATGACCTTTTAACTGATGTTTTATTGGAGTAAACTGTTTCTTATGCTTTTACTTTTATTTTTAGTGTTTTGTAAGCCGCTCAGAGTCGGGTTCTCCCGATTGGGGCGGGGTATCAAGTGTAATAAATAAATAAATAAAATAAATAAACAATATAATAATGTTTGATGAAATGGACTTGGCCAATTTTAATACAGGAATTAAATACATTTAAATACAGGAGTTAGTCTTCAAGGTGCCACAATACTTTCTGTCTTTGTTGTTGTTGTTGGTCTGTTTTGTTTACTCTCAAATATAATAATGATGATTCTTCTTTAGCATTCTAGGATAGCCAAACCCATTTTTCATCCTTTGTCCCTCCTTTTCCTATCTCCTAACCAATAAGATTGTGCATCCAGTATCCATCTTCTGCAGTTCAGTTCCCACAATTTCAGCTTATTTTGAATCCCAATAGTAAAAGGAATCTGCACCTGGCTTGAAAGCCAGATTCCAAGACTTTCTTCATCCCTGCTCAGGAAGCAAAGAAACGCAATAACCATTTTAAACTCCACAAAACAAAGGCCCATTTTTATTTCACTATAGAGGATCCAAAGGGCAAATGTGTTATACAATATTATGCAACTCAGATTGTTCAGGTCTGTTTGTGGTGACCATGTTTCTATGTTTCTTTGCAGGAACTTGTACCTTTGTGCTATAGATGTTCCACCCACAACCCTTTGCTGAACAATCTGGGAAATGTTTGCATTAATTGCAGACAACCCTTTGTCTTTGCTGCTTCATCTTATGGTGAGTTAGAAGATTGTAGCTCATATTAACAAAATGTATCAGATATCTGCAGAGCATGAAATCCCTATTTTATTGAATTGTTAAACCAGGGCTTCTCAACCTGTGGCCTGTGGGCCAGATGTGGCCCATGGCACCATTTCATGTTGCCTCCCATCACACCAGGAAGTACCATGTGGTGGAGGAAGGACAAAATGGCCCTCTGGCCCCCAAAGTTGTCTGTCCCCTGACTTAAAAAGTTTGAGAACTCTTGTGTTAAACCTAGAGTTAACATTTGGGACCTAAGATCTTCTGTTTCTTAATTAGAGTTGATAAGTATATCACTTGAAGAAATTAATTTGCTACACTTCTCAGTTTGACTACATTATTAATGACATCATCAAGTAACTGCCCCATTCCTTCACTCTCTGCAAACTAACACACACTTCAGTGGCAATTGAAGGAATTCAGAATGGATTGCCTTTCTGTTTTCATTGCATGTTTTCAGGTATGTGGTCAGGTACATGAGTTCCTTTACTAATGGAGACTTGAGTTGAATGTTGATAAAGTAGGAAAAGTAATGTTTTGTCTCTCAAGTAGCAGGCATTGCAAATGTTCTCACATATGATCCATTCTCCTTTTTCACTGGTATCCTTTTCAGATGTCTTACACCTGGTTGAGTTTTACTTAGAGGAGGGGATCACAGATGAAGAAGCTGTTGCTCTGATTGACCTAGAAGCACCAAGATTAAATAAAAGAGACAGTAAATGGCAAGAAGAGATGAGTGACAGTATCCTTCCATTCCTAACCTTTCCCCATGAAAACATTTCTTCTGACCAATTAATTGTGTTATACCATTCTAATACATTTTTAAACTTTTATTTCTGAACAAATACATCAGAATCTTAGGGCTAATAATCATGTTCTTTATTTTCAAGAAACTGCCTTTCTTTTAAGTACAAACTCCAGCCAAGGAAATCCATATTGGACTTATTTTGAAATCCATCACTGCTGATAGAATTGCCATTTTTGTCATTTTTATAGGTTAAGTGCTCCATTCACTATGGGAGTCTCATTACTGCTGACTGCAATATAAAAGTACAGAGCAGAGAGAACAAAAATCTATTTTTAAAACAGGAAACTGGGATGCTATGTACAACAGAATCCAGATGAAAAATAATAACAATTTTAATCAAACAAATGCAGGAGGGAGGTGATACCTTTTACAGGTCACTTTAAAAATCAAAGTTTAATCAACTTCAGAAGAAAGGATGAAAGCAACAATATTAAGCTTCCTTATCCTGTAACTGGCAGGTATATAATTTCTTTAATGTGCTGATGATGACCAAGAGGTAGCAATGGTTCTGTACAATTCTAGTCCAATAGTTTCTGAAATTATATGTCTGTTTTGGAGCTTTTCATGGAGAAGGAAGTAGAAACTAGTGCTGAAAGGTCACAGAAATAATTTAGTTTTGCCTTTGCATTGTTGTGGTGTACAATGTACATATTGGAGTCCTGTTTCCTCCCTAACAAATATCCTTAGATGTGCAAACAATGCAGCTTCTTTATAAAGCAGATGAGATTGAGGAGGAAGATCCATTTACTGCAAAACTAAGTTTTGAGGTTAGAATAATTTTCTTGTTTTGTTTAAATATATGTTTTTCTGGTTGTTTCTTTTGTAATATGAATGAGTTACAGAGAGACAGTCCTGGGGAGCTTCTACCACCAAATGGCCTCTTTGTGCCATATTTCTGTTCCAGATATATTTCACAATCTTCTGTGAAATTCCTCCTTTATTGTACTAGACAGGATTATTTTGACTTCCCTGCTCATCTTAGTTCTTAATACCCAATACTGTTGGAGGAACATCTGACTCATATAGGAATTCCTTACGTGACAGGAGGTTGAACGGGGTTGGGTGATTCGCCTGAGCAATTAGAAATGGATTATGTGATGAAAATTGCAATAAGACTTCAGAAAATCTCTAAAAGGATTATTACAAAACCACGTGTTAATATCCAGTATCCCCCCCATGTAATTAGTGCATTTTTAAATAAACCATTATTTTCAAAAGCCCATTAAAATGGACAGACATTTTGGATTTTAAAAACTTTCTTTTTCATCTACTTTGAGATACATCTACTTGATTCCCCCCCCCCCCATTAAATTCAAAAGAGCTGCAATGGGAAAGAAGGCAAGCATCTGGCAGCACCTGCTATGACTTTCAGTGGTTCGAATCCTGCCAAAGACACTAAACTGTCACCTCTAGTCTGGTGTGCCATGCAGTGGTTTTGAGCCAGATCCTACATTCACACCTACTTCTATTTAGGTCTTTGTGTAATAATTTTGTAGATCCTTACATTTTTTTAGTTCAAGATTAGTTTTTTAAAAAAGTGTCCAAAATAGCTGACATCTGATTTGAAAACAAAAGATCACAGAATGAGTCATAGTCCATGAAAGGCAATTGCAGTAACATTTGACTAGTAAAAATTCTTCAGAGGAATAGAAAATTTCATTTCAAAAGTGGGGCCACAGAAAAGCTCAAGATCCTATTAAATAAAAAACATTCTAAGTGCTTCTGTAGTTTGTGAGAAGTCATCAGATCCAATCATGTCAGATTTGTAAACAGTTCACATGTGTAGTGCTAAAGAATAGAGGGTCTGGACTTAAACATTTCCCAAAACTTGTTGTAGACTCTAGATATTATTAAAACAATATCATCTGCACCACCAATTTTTCCATAATGGAGCCAATTCACTCTGATTTTTCATTGGAAAAGGTACAGGACATCCTAAATCAGAAGGCTGAACTTTTCCAGCAACTTCCTAAGAGACAACTGATATCAAAGTCAATCACCTCAAAATAAGCAAAATACAGGCGGGGGGGGGGGGGGGGGCGGCGGCGGCGGCGGCAGCAGGGAATCCAAACTGAAGGGAAAAAACAAAAGACCAGAGAGAAAACTAATAAACAACCAAATCTCCATCTTGCATCAAGATCCCCATACTCAGCAAGCAACAGGATAATTAGTTTGTTTGGGAATAGCCTCAGAGGAAGACAATGTTCTTTCTTCACATCAGTTGGCATCAAAAAGATCATCTACAAAGGGTTCATTATAAGAAAGCCAACTTGTTGCTTAAGCATCCTCAGCCAATTTCAACAATAGTTAAGGTGTATAAGATGAGATTGAGAGGGGAAAATATTATTCCTCTTACCAGCAAGGAAGGCCAGAAAATGGTCTTTCTTGATAGGTGAAATTATTCCACCTCAGTACATGGTATCCAAATCACAAACTACCAAGAGTTAATGGACACCTACCAAAGATACATTTGGTATAAAACCTTGCAATCCAGGTCTTGCATAGAAGGATATCCCTTTGACAGAGATGGATTCTTCAGTAGGAAGACTAATGATGTTATCTTATTCAAAATTGGACCATGGCAAAGATGATGGGCTTCTCTCGCCAAAGTCACATCCAGAGGTCATTCAGGCATTTCTGGAGATGCCAGCATTACTATCCTTTCAACTGCCCCCCTCAATCAACAAAGGTTTCTACTCTCATTATTTCATGGTTCCCCAAAAAAGATTAGGCCCTGTGCCCTACTCTCAACCTAAGGGTGTGAATGCATTTATAGATATGAAAAGGTTCTCATCACTTTAGCAGCAGTTTCACCTCTTCTCAAAAAAGGCCACTATTTCAGTTATAGACTGCAGGGGAAGCATACCCAGTAGTGGGTTGTCATTTTTACTAACACACCGTGATGTCATCACAGTGTGGGCGGAGCCAATGTCATGACATCATGACATAGTGGGCAGAGCCAACATGACGTTGTAGGCGGAGCCAAAGAAAAAAATAAAAAATAAATAAACACATACATGGCGGGGGTGGGTGGGTGTGCTTCGGGGACAAATCGTGCACCTGTGTGGCTTTCCCCTGACTCCTACTTCAGCTGCAGCGATCCATCGCTGTGTCTGGGGGGTGGCTTTGGGTAGAAGCCACCTGGCTTCTACCCGAAGCCACCCCCCAGATGCAGCGTTCCGGAGGGTGGCCAGAGAGGCGACCGAACTGGTTTACTACCCACCCACCCCCCACGATCCTCTCCAGATTTTTGCTATTGGTCCAAACTGGTCCAAACCGGGAGCATCCCACCATTGAGCATACCTTCATATTTCAGTGAGCTAAGACCACTGCTGTTATCTTTGCTTTCCCCATGGCTACAGAATATTTGAATTCAAAGTCTTTCTCTTTGGACTTTTGACTGTGCCAAGAGTACAGTTGTACCTCGCTTAAAGAGCATAATCCGTTCCACAGGATTGCTCTTTAAGCGAGTTTGCTCTTTAAGCGAAACACCATTGTAAGTGACCAACTGTGGGGGGAATTGCGAACCCTGATTTATTTGTTAAGTGAGTTTTTGGTTGGTTTTATTTGTTAAGCGAAGCAAACATTCAGAGAAAATTCTGCTCTTTAAGCGAGTTACTCTTTAAGCGAGGTGCTCTTTATGCGAGGTTTGATTGTATTCACAAAATGCAATGGCCTTTTGACAACATTGCTAAGGAATTGGAAAATAAAAGTTTTCTCTTACATAGATGATTGACTTTTTATGTCAGACTCTGAGGAGAAAGTGGGAAAAGATGTAAAATTTGCCATAGCTTTGCTGCTGGATCTCAGTTTATACATAAAACAGAAAACATCCCATCTCATATTGTCAAATAATAATAATAATAATAATAATAATCCAGTATATTAGAGCCAATCTGAATTCAAAGGAGGTGAAAGCATATTTGCTAAAAGTCAGAAAAGAGAAATTAATCTTCCTTACCAAGAAATTCACTGCAGAAACTTTGGTCACTGCACTGATGGCCCAAAAGCACCTTGGCCTCATGGTCTCAACTGCAACATTTTCACATATGAAAGGCCACAGATGAGACCATGGTTCCTAGTTTTATACAACTACCAGCAGTTACCAATAAAAAAAATACTGCAAGTGACTCCAGAATTGGCCCTGTGGTTAGAATGGCAAACAGATAAAATAAATCTACCCATGAGGTGTCCATTGACACAAATAAAACCAGAAGTTCAAATTATAACAGATTCCCACCTTTCAAGTGGGCATTGCAAAGATAATAAAATCCATAGTCTGTGGTCACTTGGGGAGAAGACACTTCATATCAAAGTAAATGCTTTGGACCCCCAGGACACTCAATTAAGAGCATTGAGAGAGTGCTGAGAGGCAGGGGCTGGGACAGGCAGTAGCTCGCTTTGTGGTGGACTGCCAGCTTGAGCCCAAGATATCGGTGGCATTATTGAAATGAGCACACTTTAAATCCTTTAACTTCATATCAAGAAGCTAAATATGCTTAAGGTTATAAAAGCCTTCAATTACTCTGCATTGATTGTAGGCTGAGTGGTACAGACAACACCACAACAATGAACTGTACTATATAAACCATCCATACTGTGCTTCAGTTCCTATTATATCTTAAAGAATCTAGCATCAGTCAGTCCTCTTTAAGGGTATGTGTATTCACTGTTGTGTCTAATCAGAAAGCGACTTCCAAGGCTAAATCTTTATTTGAAAATCCAATCCTAAAAAGGTTCGTGAAAAGTCTAAACAGTCTGTATCCAGGTGCTAAACTACCAGCTCAGTAGTGATCCCTTCCCCAAGTGAACTGAAGACATGCACTGAGGAGTATAGGATGGGCTTGAGGCCTCCTTGAAGCTTTGGAAGGTTCTGAAAATTGTCTGTGCATGTCCAGAAATATCTGATTTGAGTGAATTCACAGGTAACCACTCAAAGAACTACAGTTTCAGATAAGTAACTTGCCCGTTCTTGTGTAAATATTCAAAGGGACTGAAATTTGTTTGAAATACCTATGATATTTCAGTTAACCTCAGACTGATTATTGATTAGAAATAGATGTTTCCCCTATAAACTCATTCATTTTCTTGTCAGAGATTACTCTGGATTGAAAGGACTTTTGCTGGAAAAACTCCACTCAGGGGATGCCAGAATGAGGCTCTTTTCATGTCCCCAAGTGCAGCTCTCTGGTATCAAAACCTGACCTTCCAGTCACCAGTTCAGCGCCTTAACCACTGGGAGAGCTGTTCCGGAAACTAAAACATCAATAACGTTGTGGAAACTGCTATTCCTGTAGGCTTGTAACCATTACAGATCAGTGGTGTGATGTGCAATTAAATTAAAACCAATTTATAGCAATCCTAAAAACACATTCAAAGTAAGTGAGATATCTAAGGAGCAGCTTTATCATTTCTGTCCCCCAAATAAATTTTCATAGCTGAGTGGTGATTTGAACCCAGGCCTCACAAACCCTAGTTTGCCACTCTGTTCATTACCCCACACTGTTATCTGTTTCAAATTAAGAAACAATAAACACATGGTGGGTAATTTGAACTATTTAATTCTGCCTAGAAGACAACTGATTAGTTCTGGTGCTGAATAATTTTAGACTGGAGAAGCCTAATTAATGTTACTTCTTCAGCACTTTCCAATCTTTCATTATAAGAGGATGTGGACTAGGCATACTTCCAGGGCTCAAGAGAGAATGGAAAAGGAAGTGGTAACAGTTTCAGTGCAAATAAAAACTCAATTTCTAAAAAACGATGACACATATTTTTGAGAATATCTTGTTATCCCAGGAGTCTGCTCAATTGATGCATTTCTGTTCCTTTTTCCAATTGCTTTTTATCCGCAGCAAGGAGGCTCAGAATTTGTTCCTGTGGTAGTGAACCGTGCAATTCTCAGGTCTATGAGTAGGAGAGATGTGCTGGTTAGACGCTGGCCAAAGCCATTACGGTGGCAATACTTCCGATCCCTGCTCCCAGATAACCCAATTACCATGTGTCCTTTCTGCTTTCAGGTATGAACAATATTTTAATTGGGATGAAGAGGGTGGAAACTGAAAAAAGTTATTTCTTTCACATAAATGCCAGAGTAATCTGTTTGATTTTTTTATTTTGCTCTGTAATCTTTTTAAAAGGATTGCAGTGGCTTAGTGGTTAAGACGCTGAACTTGACGACTGGAAAGTCGGCAGGTCAGCAGTTTGAGATTTGAGTACTGCACAACGGAGTGAACTCCCATCTCTGCCCCAACTCCTGCCAGCCTAGCAGTTTGAAACCAAGAAATTGCAAGTAGGTAAATAGGTACCACTTTGGTGGGAAGTTAAACAGCGATCCGTGCACTCAGGTGTCTAGTCATGCCTGCCACATGTCCATGGAAATGTCTCTAAATGCAGACAGCTCTGGCTCTTTGGCGATAAACAGAGATGAGCACTGAACCCTAGAGTCAGATACGACTGGCTTTCAAGCAAGGGCGACCTTTATATTTACTAATCTTTTTAAAAATAGAAGTTTTTGTTTAAAAATAAAATTTTCTACAGCATGTGTGAGAAACACTTGAATGAACATGGATCATAACCGCTATCAAAGACAACTAATGAATCTGTTCATTTGGTTGAACAGAAAAAAATTAAAAGGTGAATCTGTGGGTTTCTCCTTTTTACATTTTGGTAGAAATATTATGATAGTATTTTGGTTGGTTTGGAGGAATAGGTAGTTTATAATGGGAAGAAACATGATTTGAGGAAAAATAAAGGAAAAGTACAACACAGTTAAAGGGGATTAAGAGAGAATGTATATTTGGTAATTTTGACATGATCTTCAATTTGGCATGTGAGGCTTGTTGGCCCATATTATTCAAGGGAAAACTTTGTAAGATGCTTGAGAATCTAAATTTATTCCATATACTGTGGTTTATTCTTAAAGATTAATGATTATAATTATATGTACTGGAAATGTTATACAAAGATGGACACTTCATTAGTTTGCAAATTATCGCTTTCTGGAAGGTGACCATCTTAGCCTTTTTATAGTAGATGTGATGAAGGGTCTCATGGCACCTTAAAGATGTATGCTTCCATAGACCAGAGCCTACTTCGTTAGACATGTGAAGTATATCCTTGGTTAGAATGTGCTTATGTACATTCCATATGTACATTCCATATGGTGGGTTTGAAGACCTCACAACAGTAGTCACTGTATTCTTTGCTTCTTTTGCGACAGTACATTAACATAGAAGGAGTTTATTTGCTGGTATAATCGCCCAATGTAGAATGAACTCAAACTTGGCACAGTGAAATATGCTAACAAACTTAGTGCATCACTCTCATGCTGTAATCTTGCAGTTAAATCTTTTTGTTCAAGCCTGGTGATTATAAAGCCAGTAAAATTGAAATGTTTTCCCACAAGTTAATTTTCTCATTTTGCATCAGATTTTTGTACAGTTGTTCTCTTGTATCAAGATCTACCTGTTTGCCCCATGGAAACAGCAGTAGGTCATTACAAGCAGGTAATATAATTCATTAGGTTGGAGAATGTGGGCTGAGCTGACTGCTGATGGTGTCTTGAACATTGTTAGATTCCTGTCCTAGCATTTACATGGATGATTAATATGAGCTGTGAGAATGCACAGACTTAATCTTAGAATAGTAGAGCTGGAAAGGACTGCTAGGTTGGCAAGAGCTGCTAGGTTGGCAAGAGCTAGGACAGAGGCAGGAGTTCAATCAGTCATGCAGCACCCGAGTCTCGAACTGCCAACTTGCCAGCCTTCCAGCTAACAAAGTGAGCTTCTTAACCACTGACCCACTGCAGCCTCTTGGAAAGGACTCTGTGGACCACTGAGTCAAAGAGAGACAGTAAGGAATTTAACTCCCAACCTGTGATATCTAAACCACTGAGCTACCCAGCTGTTAGAACAATACATTCTGTTCATTTTCCTCAACATTGTGACTGTTGTTATGGCACACCTGACACCTGCAACTCTAATTTGCAGATGTTTCATTCAGAAGATTATGAGCTCCTGGTGCTTCAGCATAACTGCTGTCCATATTGTCAGAGGAAGACGGATGAATCCAGCTGATGAAAGAGCCCCAGTCACTCAGATGTGGAACAGTTGGGACATTGTTATTAAGTGTTTCTGTTATTATTTGGGCTCTTTTAACAATTTGGGTGGGAGAAGTTTAAGGCAAAGAAAAGAATATATGAGAAATTATTACTTTTCTACATACTGAACAAGCGTAATTGCAAAAATTTTATAATTACTTTGTACATCTGCAAAGTGAAACAGAAAGGAAGGATTGTAGAATGCTATGTAAATATTTCAATATTGTTACACTAGAATGTATTTTCAACAGTTTTATGGAAACCTACCTATCTGTCACAGAGTGAATAGTAATCAAGGTTGAAATCCTTACTGGAAAAACACATCCTGGTTTTTGTTATGAATGCGTTCCTTCTTTGATTTTGTTAAAACTTCTAATAAATAAAGAATTTTATGTGAGTCTTTTTTCTTTTGAGTGTTCATTTGTGATAGAGTTGTGTTGAGACAGTTATACACATGGGATGCCACAATTTTCATAGAATTGCTATGGTTGTACAGAGGACAAGATCTTATTTCTTGGGATGTGCCTTCAGGTACTTAGAAGCATGTCATAAAATCAATCAATTAAAGAGATGTCCAAATCACCAGAGTTCCTCCATGTGATCAAAAGATATTTATAGGAACATGTATAAGAACAATGATTACTAGAGCAATCTACAGTAGAGACAGAGAAAATCAGTTTACACAAGTCAACCTAAGCTGAAATACTATTGGACGTGGTCTGCCTGTAAAATCCTATAATGTGAGATTGTAGCTGATTAAACATATAATTTTAGAGTATATGGAAACATGCACCCTAAAAATACACATTGAAATCTTCAGTCAGATGCAGTCTGGAGCATGCCTGTTGCATAGGAAGGCCCCAATCCAACAGGTGTTTACTTACAAAGCTTGATTTTGTTATGTATGTAGTTGAAGATATTGTGTTCATAATGTACAATAATATTACATTTATACATGCCTGACTCAAATGAGTTGTGTGAGGTATATAATACTATATAATTAATCTATCCCATACTAGCCAGGTAATGCTTGCTAGTAAAATAAAACTTGATACAAGTGTAGTCTAAGACACATGTATAATGAAATTTGAATTGTACCTATCCTTAAACATAAGGAAAATAGTGTCTATCCCAAAATAATTAAGTTACTTCTGCATTATCTACAAAGCTGCACTTTTGTGTCTAGACACCCTGATATGCTCTGGTTATATGAGTTTTTCTTTCGCGTCTAGCCCAGATGTGAAACTGTCAAAATGAAGACACATTTTGGTGACTTCATTCTGCAGTTCCTTTTTGCTGACCTAGTGTGAGAAAGATTAGGTGGCAACACAAGGTTACTGTTACCAGGGTATGCCCGATTGTGGTTCAAAAATACCACAATCTTTGAGGAGGCTCTTTCTGGTTATTAGAGTAATTTTTATAATGGGTCATTTTTATGCCTAATAGTTGAATTTCAGCACAAAGCTCTTACCTCAGAAGAGTTTTTTTTAAAAAGTGAGCGGCAGAATATGAGCAAACTCATAGAACTACATGTAGACTTTTTTTTACATGTCTTGGTTATACCGCTCCTTGTAATTTTAACCATTTTTATACCACTTGCACTTGTGGTGCTGTTGCACTGCCAATGAAGGTTTTATGTAAGACAGGATCTGCCCCTGTGGGCCAAACGGTTATCCATGTCTGTTTCTGTTGCCCATATTATGAGAAAATCTGCCTTAAAAATTTATATCCCTTTTGACAAGTTTCAGAGGACTTCCAGATTCATCCTGTTGCTTTTTTTAAACCAGGGGCTCCCAACCTAAGGCCCATGGGCCGTATCCAGTCTGTGGTGCCATTTCATGAGGCCCCCATCCCTCCAAGGGCATTTGAGAAACAATTGGGGAAAATGGCTTCCCCCTTCATTCAGGCAGTGCAAAATGGCCATCTGGCCCTCGAAGCTGACTGAGAGAGCGTGACCCGGCCCCTGGCTTTAAAAGGTTGGGAACCCCTGTTTTAAACAATGTTTCTACTGATTTTATGGATAGAGTGGTTGTTTTTTTAATGTGTACTGCAGTGGCTGAAGTGGTTAAGATGCTGACAGGTCAGCAGTTCAAGACCTGAGTACTGCACAGTGGAAACATCTGCAGACACAGACAGCGCTGGCTCTTCGGCTATTAAACACAGATGAGCACTGAACCCTAGAGTCGGATACAACTGTATTTCAAGCAAGGGTGACCTTTACCATACCAGACTCCACCCTAGAGTTAGGAACAGTTGATCCCAGGTTCCCCATGATTTTACTCACATCACACCTTGTATCAATTGCCTGAGATGCTCTTGGTCTTGGCAATGTAGTGCTGGCTGTAATGCCAATAAAGGTTATTTGAATTTGAATTTGTTTATTTTTTACTCCTCCCCCCCCCCCCGAAATGTTGACAATAGTATACAGAGTATTAGTTGAGATAAAACTGTGATAGACAAAGGAATTAGCCTGGCCAAGCTTCTTACAGAAAGACTCCTGAAAAGGGGTGGATATGACTGAGAGAAGAGCGTGTTTCATTAGGTTACATAACTCCATTTCCCCAGATACAGAAAAGTTTCCAGATTGAAGAATGAGAAAATGACATTTCTTTCTAGCTCCAGCACCATGCGCTATAGAGGTAGAAAATGAAACGTTCCAACTGGGAACTGAAAATCTCTACCGATAACAATCACTTAGGTACTGCCCCACAGCACTTAGTGTTGTTCCATGAAAGTAAATGCCTCTATTAGGGGGCAATTTATATTCTTCAGAGGGACTGTGGTGGATTCATGGTTAAGATGCTGAATTTGATGACTGGAAGGTTGATAGGTCAGCAGTTTGAGACCCAAGTGCTGCACAATGGAGTGAGTTCCTGTCTCTGTCCCAGCTCCTGCCAACCTGGCAGTTCGAAAGCAAGATATTGCAAGAAGATAAATAGTACCTCTTTGGTGGTAAGGTAAACAATGTTCCGTGTACTCTGGTGTCAAGTCATGCCTGCCATATATCCGCAGAAATGTCTGCAGATTCAGACAGTGCTGGCTCTTTGGCTGTAAATGGAGATGAGCACCGAACCTTAGAGTCAGATGTGACTGGCTTTTCATTTATTTATTTATGTATTTATTACTCACATTTCTACCGCCGCCCCCTCACCAAGGCGACTCTGGGTGACTTACACATAAAATAAATAAAAACTACAAAAACATTTTAAAAGCATTAAAAGATTTGTTTAAAAAAATTAAAACAAATTTTTAAAATGCCCTGTAATGCTGCATCACAAGATTTTTCAAAAGCTGACAACCCAGGCAATACTTAAACAAGCCAGCCCAGGATGGCTATTTCCCTAGCCACCCCACACACCCGCTGTGCAAGCCAGGTCTTAAGGCTCTTGGGAAGTTCAGTTGGCAAGAGGTTCCACAGGGACAGAGCAGACACAGAGAAGGCCCTTCTTGTGCTAGAGAGGCACATTCCATTTCACCTGCTAAGGCAGTTCAGATAACATTAAGTCACTACATGCCAAGAAGGGCCAAGTGGGCACCTGAGATACCCTGACATCTGTAAGTGAGATCACCCTTAGATAACAAAGGGAATTTCCCAAAGTTGCATCACTTAGTTCCAAACATTCATGAAAAGGAGAAAAACTGACTTTCACATGATAACAGCCTGATAATGACATCAGCAACCACTTGAAGAATGTCAGATTATGCCAATGTGTGTCTGGGAAGGTAACCGCTTTAAACAGACACCTGTTCGATCAAACACATTTTAGTAATGCCAATTAGCTCATTCGCTCATGCCTCCATTCAGGTGGGAGGTTGAAGAGGGCTAAAAATCATATAAAAGAAAGGCCAGTTTTGAGCCATTTCAGCCATCTTTTGAAGTAGGTTCAATTCCATGTCGCTTTGAAGAAAGGGAAGCCAGGAATGGGGGCATCCTGCCCACTTGACAGAAATGCTGACCAGAGATGTGTTAGGCGAGGAAAGTTATTCTCTTGCTTTATTATTTTATTTAGCTTGTTATGTAGTGTAGAGTAGATTAGTTTATTTCTTCATTATGTATCCTGCATACATATGGATTTATATTGTCTTTTAATAAATGAGAAAAGACATCCAGACGTCGGGGGTTTTGACTACCAAGCTACAGAGCAGAACTTTGTAGAAAGTTGTAGAGCAGAACTAAGCCTGTAAATAAAGGCCAGCAAAAGACTTTGTTTTGCAAAGATTCTCAACTATGGGAAGAGGGGACTTTTGGGTCTCTGATAAGGTTGCCAGGGTGAAGCCAGAGATCGGAGAAGGGAGGACATCTGTGTCCCTTGTTAGGTCTGAGGAAGAAAGCTTCCCCCATGTCCCAGCTTTGAATGTAACCACAGCCTAGGAGAGGTCAGGTTTCCCAGAAGACATCTTTACATCCCTGCTCTGTGTGAGCATGAGACTGTGTTAGTGTGGGAAAGGTGGCATTAATATCAACAAAGCTACCAACTTCCCTGCCTTAAAAGCAGAAAGCCACCTTAGCCCAAACCAGAGAGTAACAGATGGGGGACGAGGAAGGTGGGCAGGCATGTGGTCCTGTCCTTGTCAGACTGGCATTTGAGGGACTCCCGAGACACATCATCATCGTGCCCTTCTATCCTCGTGACATGGAGAAGTAAAAAAAATGTTTATTTTGTTTGTTGGTTGGTTGGTAAATTTACTCCCAGAATGGAGATTCTAAACCCAATAAGAGAACTGTAGTTTTGCAGGTAGCAGCTCAGTGGGTAAAGGCACTGTGCTTGAAGACCAAAAGCACGGGGTTTGATTCCCTGAGAGCTGCACAATAGGGGACATGAAAGGAGCCCCTGCAAAAATCCTTTCAACCCAGAGTAATCTCTGACATGAAAACACAAAGCTTATACCTAGAAACTGATACTGAGGTAGGAAAGAAATAGTGAGCCTCCTTGTCTGAAAGCCATTTCTGTGAATATAGCTTTACTACTGTACTGAAATACTGAGGAATTCAAATATATAGTTGTTAATTGCAGTCCCGGGAGCTCATATCAATGAAATAGACCTCTTTACATCCTAATCATTAGTATTGGTATAATCCTGTCAATCCAAAAGTTGTAAATTAAAGCACCATATAGTTGTACTGCAATATATCAGTGAGAAGACAACTGAGCTAATTCCCTATAGACAGGCTGGGTCCAGAACATATAAAACGTAATCACTGTAGTAAATTATTTTTAGCAATGTTAAACTTTTAGACAAAAACACATGCTGTAATTTACTGCTTGCTAGCTATCTGGGAATTTCTCTCCTTGCTTTCAGTAGTAAGCAACCACCAGATGACTTAACAGCACAGTTATATATGAAGCATCCAGTAAAAGCAGCAATAAAAATACAGAATTAATGAGAGGGGGGGGGGGGAACCCCACACACGCAAACACAAGCTATCTGTAACAGCAAGAGAAGGGTTGCTGCTATTTTTTTTCTGCATGGGAATATATAATTAAAAACATAAAATTAAAAAAGCTGGCATTTTGCCAAAAAGTGTGGTGGAGGGTGAAGGTTTCCTATAGGACTTTTGTCCTATAGCATAAGCTCTGATTTATGTGTAATAACTGTGGATACTCTGTTGAGGAATTAGAACAGTTAAGTGAAGACACTGCAAAGTAGAGATGATGCCATCACATATCGGTGTAATTGTGACTTTTGACAGATGTTTGGTTTGGTTGCTCAGATGTGCCAGAAATCCTGATAAAAACCTAATACGGAGTTGGAAGTCTAATATAGATGAATTGTCCTTTCATATCTTCTCATTACTCATGTAGACCAAAGAACTAATTTTATGAAAACACCGCACATTCTTTTTACTTTATCATGGGTGTGTTTCCCCACCCACCCCTTTTCTCTCTCCACTTTGTTGTTATTGATGACATAGTTTTGTTTGTAAACTTTGCCCACCTCAGCAGTGGCTTATTGTGCTTAATGTGACCCATTTTTGTATATCTGAAAGATAAACCTTTAATCCTACAATGCCAAATCCTTCTAGCAGTAAAATAGCTGTTATGATATCTGGCCCATGTCCACATAGCAGCTTCCCATGCCCTTGGATCAGTTATATGACGTGAGAAGCATTCGTGAGGAAAACATGTACAATTTCCCACCAAGACTCCCTCCTTCCAAAAAAGCAAGACACTTGCACTCTCTCCCCCACATGGATCCTGCAGTATCTTTCACAGTGCATAAAGAAAGCTTACGAGCCCCGTGTTTGTGTTGTCAGGGCACCAGTTGTCTCCTGAAGAAGTCTGGATGTATTTGTTGCAGTTGTGGCATAAAGGTGTTTACTAGGAGCTTTGCAGTCTATTTGTTTCCACTATTAATAAGTACAGTTTGTTTAGATTTGCCATTGTAGCTGGGCCAAGGCACTAGGACAGAATATGAAATGTGATGGTAATTCCACAAGCCGGACATTGCATACAGAGGAAACCTCATTTGAGCACAGTGGGGACCTCCAGAAATGTATTTATGGTATTCTACAGATAAAGGTCACCCTTGCTTGATAGCCAGTTGTATCCGACTCTAGGGTTCGGTGATCATCTCCATTTATAGCCAAAAAGCCAGCTCTGTCTGCGTCTGCAGACTTTTCTATGGCAGGCACGACTAGACACTGAATACACGTAATGCTGTTTACCTTTCCACCGAACTGGTACCTATTTATGTACAGTTCTTGCAATTTCATGCTTTTGAACTGCTAGGTTGGCAGGAGCTGGGACAGAGATGGGAGCTCTGTCATGCAACACTTGGACATCAAAGTGCTGACCTGCTAACCTCCCAGTCGTCAGGGTCAGCGTCTTAACCACTAAGCCACCACAATTCCCCTTATGGTGTTCTGGTCAGTGGAAAAAATATATCTTCTGGATCAAGCTGTTTGTGAGTGAGACAAAGTGAGACAAAGATTGACATCTCAAGGGATTGTGCTCTCTTTCACTTGATGTGTTGTGCCTGCTACCACACTATTTCTCCCCGAATAATGGTTTGGCTGCAGAATAACTAAAAACAATTTTCAGGTAGAAAGACTAGAATATTTATAATTTAACACTAAGTGCTGAAGGAATGCGTGCTCTGATGTACAGTTGTACCTCGCTTAAAGAGCATAATATGTTTCACAGGATTGCTCTTTAAGCGAGTTTGCTCTTTAAGCGAAACACCATTGTAAGTGACCAATTGTGGGGGGGATTGCAAACCCCGATTTTTTTTGTTAAGCGAGTTTTTGGTTGGTTTTATTTGTTAAGCGAAGTGACCATTCAGAGAAAATTCTGCTCTTTAAGCGAGTTAATCTTTAAGCGAGGCGCTCTTTATGCGAGGTTTGACTGTATTCTGGATGTAGTCCTCCTTCAGAGCATTTCAACAGCAACCTCCTCTTCCTGGATTGCAGATGGCACGCTTCTATTTTGGTTTCCTGGAATTAAGCAGTTAATTTTTATTGTCCAGAACTTGGAAATGACACAATATTTATCTAAAGGGCTTATAGTCAAATATTTATAAGGCTCTAATCCTAAACCCATTTCTCAGAAGTATGCACCACATCAGAAAGTTCAGTCAGACCTGCTGCTGCTCAACAGATTAATGACTGCATCATCATAAGCCCAGGCACTGTTATGATGATGTAGTGATTCACCCATTTAGATACAGCTATGGGCCTTTTAAAGGGATAGCGTTTATTCAGTATTCTTCAGTACGCCCAACATATACCAGGTTGGGAAAAACCCCATATTCTTACCCACTCCTCTCTGTCCTTCTAACGCCAGTCAGTTGCTTGTGCTTATGGGATTAACAGATCATATGTTTTTCTTTGTCTCTGTAAACATCTCATTGTGAGCTTCTGAACATAACCTGTGAGCCGGAGAAGGGGTTTGCTGAGCCCTCTCAGAATTTAACCCCCTTACATGGACTCTATGCCAGCCGTGCAAACAAACAACACGTGACCTGAATTTATCTATGAAGCACTGCTTTATTCTTTAATCATTGCAATTTTACAGCTTTATTTTTTTATATCTGTTTACTGCTAGTGTGATAATACTGATTTTTATTATGGGAATTTATTGTTAGTTCTACATTTTGTTTCTATTAGGAGACACTTCAGATGCAGCCGACAGGAACATTGTATAAATGATGCATGGCGTACACATTTTAAGTGTACTGTAGCCTTATGCCGCAAATTTTAATCAGATGCATTCCTACCCTGGCTCCTAATTACGGGGGCTTCAAGAGTGTTGCTCTGTGGAGTAGGAATCGGTACAAAACAGAATCTCAGGGATCTGTATAATTTCCAAGTTTCTTTCAAAAAAATGATTTTAGGTTAAGCAGCTTCCGATGGTTTCCACCCAGTATTTGGATGAGCAAATTAGACAAATGTATACTGTATATATTCGAGTATAAGCCTAGTCTTTCAGTCCTAAAATGAGGTCAAAAAAGTTGACTTGGCTTATACTCGGGTCACTGAGTGCGATGGAAAAAGGCAGTGGTGGCTAATAACCTTCATCACCCACTTCTCCCATCCTGTCGCCAGTACATCTCAATCGGCATGGAAAAAACTCCTTTCTGCTGCATGTACCGTACAGTATATTGATTATTGGAACTCACGAAGCAGCTGCTACATTTGCCACCCTTGGCTTATATTTGGGTCAATCTATTTTCCTGGTTTCTCAGGTCAAAATTAGGTACCTCAGCTTATACTCGAGTATACATGGTACATATCCCAAGCAGCAGATATGGGATATCACAAAAAGTCAAGAATGGCTGGCTATCTCATTTTTAAAAACTATTATTGCACTTCTGCTGCCAAGAATATGAAAATTTACTCGAAGGGTTTTCTGCTTGTGTGCCAAACTGGTTTGACTGCCCATGTGTACCATTCACCTTGACCTGGGTAGACATGGGCATCCTTGAGCAACAAAGTTTCTTGCTGTTGCCATAAGGTCAGGTGTGGGCAAATCTCAATGGGTCTTAACTTTGGGCATGCACAACAATGGCACAGCAATAAGTATCCCTGGTCATTACCTTCTGCCATTGGACCTTCCTTCCAAAGGAGGCATATCTTTTTCTGAGAAGCAGTTCTTGATGTTCCTACCCTGGCAAGAGTAAATGGTAAAGAGTAGCCTCTTTGAGGAGGCAGAACAGGTCACTGATATTTTCTATTATCTTATGTGGTATAACGAAGCTTTGCATTTGAGCATTCTTGCAGCTGTTTTTTAAGAACTCAACAGGTACTATCTTGCATGAAGAATTAGCAGTGTCAATCTTAGCTTGGATTATTATGATTAAAGTTGACCCCTAAGTCTGCATTGTGCTGACACCAGTCAGACAGGCTTATCCAGGGTAGTATTTTATAAAGACAGCAGTGGCACCTTGAAAAAAATCCAGCAAAGATCTGCTGAAAATAAGGAGGAGAGGGTTATAGAGAAATTGAGAAAAAGAATACTTGTTGGAAATAAGACAC
This sequence comes from Furcifer pardalis, assembly GCA_030440675.1. Classification (NCBI taxonomy): domain Eukaryota; kingdom Metazoa; phylum Chordata; class Lepidosauria; order Squamata; family Chamaeleonidae; genus Furcifer; species Furcifer pardalis. Next base: position 129,925,859 of record CP126893.1, on the reverse strand, counting down.
CTAAAGATTTGCAATCATGAATGGAACAGAAGGCCAGAATTTCTACGTTCCCATGTCCAACAAGACTGGTGTCGTTCGGAGTCCATTTGACTATCCCCAGTATTATTTGGCGGAACCATGGCAGTTCTCTGTGCTGGCTGCTTACATGTTCCTCCTGATTCTTCTGGGATTTCCTATCAACTTTCTGACTCTCTTTGTCACCATCCAGCACAAGAAACTCAGAACACCCCTGAACTACATCCTTCTAAATCTGGCTATAGCCAATCTCTTCATGGTCTTAATAGGCTTCACCACTACCATGTACACGTCTATGAATGGATATTTCATTTTTGGGACAATAGGCTGCAACGTTGAAGGCTTCTTTGCTACAATGGGTGGTAGGTGCTTTGCATCATCTCTCTCTCCCTTGTGATGTTACATTTATACTATATATTACCTATAGAGCATACAAGCTTATTTTGGATTTTCTCTATACTGTATGGTCTTCAGGATGTTAATCAGCATGCCAAAGGCAATTATTATATGGAAATTCTAGTTACACATGTTGTTTATTGGCAATGTCGGACAATGCATTTTCATATCCAGTGAGGTAGATCCAATTCCAATTGTGTCAGTGATTTGTATTTCCTCACTCCACCAACTGCTTCCCTTTGTGGCATCAAAGTCCTGCTGTAGAGGTTTTACCAGATCTCTAGAGCAGATCTTCAGGGCACACAAGCAGTTGGAGAAGGTGGGAGCATCTCTAATTTTGGCAGAAGCAGTGAAATCCAAAAAAGGTACAGCACTAGATCCACAGCAAGTTTCCCTGAAACAACTAACGATGTATCTTCTTGACTATCAAAAGAATGGGGTTTCCAATTGGTGTTTTTTTGGGTTTTTTTTTGAAATTGAATTAAGGTGACATATTGTTTGTGTTGGTTTGCAGGTCCTTTGTGAAACCTTGCACAAGCTGATTTTGTTAACATTGCAGCTGCTGCCAAACAGTTTCCCTATTTCCTCCTTCTCCTCTGGACCCCTGTAGGCTTTTCTTTTTACTTCTCCACCCAGCTGTTAGGCAGGCAGCCTCCATTCTGAAGTGGAGGGATCCTGTTACTGTTATGGTCGCCACTGCCACCTCTACCTCTGCCACAGGGCCGTATGTGGCTACAGCTCCCTAGGATGCATGCAACCCCTGTCATTGCTGCTCTATTGATGTGACAGGCCGGGGGGAAGATTTCAAAATAGTGCAAAATCCTGAAAAAATTACACTACAAATCACAATATGCACCAGCATATGCATGTGCATTGGCTCAGGAATCAGTGCAAAATAACCAACTCCTGATTATTTGTATTTTGGCAGATTCTTGTGTGCCTCAGCTGTGCATCATTTTCCTCAGTCTTTGAATCAATGTTGAACCTAGCAAAATGTAGGACTTTTGCAACTCAAGATCCACCCTTATGTTAGCTCTGCTGGTAGCGTGGAGCAGCATGTTAATAGAAGTGCATGGGAACCAAGGGGCCGAAAATCCTGTCAGATGGTTAAAGGCAAGCTCAGCTTCAAAAGCCTGCTGTGAAGATTTTCTTAATGTGCAGATTTGTACAAAATCCTTGTTCTTGCAACAGAAGCGGCACTTGTGATCTTTCTCTAGTTTGAGTTTAGGGCGTAAGGAGAGCCTCAGGAGATACATCTTGCAAGCTCTCACACCTTTGTTGAAATGGCAGGGCTTTAACTAAGCCATCTTTTCTTCCACATCTCAACGAGGAATGAAATTAAACTGTCATTAGCAAAAAAACAAAACAAAAGAAATGAAAAATCTTCCTGTGCCCAAGTCAGTTTCTATCTTCATCTTTCTATCAACTGGATTCTGTGGTGTAATTTTTTAAAAGCTTGGTTCAGTTACTAGACATCCAGTCCTCAGAGCAGAAAAGACCTAAATCTGAAACCAAATAAACCAGCAAAAAGCAAACAAATTCTATCAAATTGGCTCAGGCTCTCTTTAGACTGCTTTTATCCATGCGCCAAAAGGGCAGAAATCCAAGTTCTATTCTTCCCCCTGCTACTTTCATTCAACCCCCATCCATTTTACTGCTGTTTGCAGAGAAACAAAGCTTCCAAGAGGAGTCTGTTCTCATGTGGTTGTCTGGGTATAGGCAGGCAACAGAGAAAGTAAACTGGCAGTTGAGATTTGTGTGATTCAAACACTCACCTCTTAAACCAGGAGTTCTCAACCTTTTAAAGCCAGGGACTGGGTCACGCTCCCTCAGACAGCTTGGGGGGGGGGGGGCGGCGGCAGATGGCCATTTCCCCCTCTCTCCACCAAATGGCACTTCCTGCTGTGGTGGAGGTGGGAGGGTGCCACATGAAATGGTGTTGTGGGCTTTATCCGGCTCACTGGCCGCAGGTTGAGAATCCCTGTCTTAAACACTCTTCTCTAGGAGAGGCAAGCCTGCATTCAAAGGGCTCTTCAAGGACAGACAAATGACACAGCACCACAGCTATGAGAGAGTGGATCAAAACAAGTTTGAAGCGCCAAAGTCTCATGCTCAGTGTGAAGGTGGCAGAGCTGCACGATTAAACATGCAGGTTTTTGATGTAAGCCCAAAACAATACGATAAAGACATCCCTGCAGTGATAAAAGATGTTTGGCTATCCTAGTCTGAGTTCCACATTTTCCAAATTAGCTTGCCTTTGTATTCTGACTAATCATCAGGAGGTAAACACAGACTTCATTTGCAAGTCTGGCAGTGCTTTGAGAGGATTACGTGCCTGGAGATACAAATGCCATAATAGCAGGAAATGCACATTTTTCTTAACATGTGATTTGACCCGTAGGTTTGTTCATGTTTTGATCTGTTTTGTTGAGTTTTTAATTAGTGCTGTTACTGGAAGCAATATGGGGGAGGTGTCACCTTGCACATTATGTTGCGAATAACAAGCAAATTCATATTTTTAAATAAAAGAAACAAATAAGGGAGTAAAATAACAAAATTCAATACCCTTCCCCACCACCGCATATCATAAACAAAATAAAACACAAAACAGAAGATGAAAAGTCTATTTTAATTACCAAAAAGAGTGCCGAGAGAAGAAAGGCTGTCCTCTCCCCTGACTCATAACTTGCCTCTTACTTTCCTATTCTACCCCAGCTAGTATTATTATTTTTTCCTCCTTCAGGCTCCAGTAAAGTGTACCTTCTCAAGGCAAAAATATTTAGGAAAGAAGGGTTGTAAGGAAACAACTGAAGTGCTCAGAAGTAAAGAAACACGAATGAACAAGTAAATAAATAATTTCATGTCAGAAATTATTCTGGGTTGAAATGACAGGAATAAAGAGAATTCAGCTGCCTCATCCATTTCCTTGTTCAACTGCACACTGCCGTCCATCCCCACCTCATTTTGTACAACACTGAGGCATTTCTCGGCTTTATTGCACGGATTTGCCATGGACAGATGTAATCTGAACTTGAAAGAGGAAGCCAGAGAGAGGTCTGATCAGGCATGGAAGAAGTGGCAGAGCTGACCATAAGACCACATAATGAAGCTTATAATAAGGTCCAGGGCCTTGCAACTTAATTATGGAGGTCACTCTGACTCAGTTCATTTCATGCAGAGGTCTTTTTAGCATCAGTTCCTGAACTTCAATTTTAAGTGGAAGTGTCAAGGATCAAATCTGGAAACTTCTGTACGCTAAACACACACTGCTAAATGTGTCTAAATTTCTAAGTGTACTTTAAGAGGTTGATCATCCATCTCTGCGCTGGATCTATACATTCTACCGTGTGCATGCGCGTGTGTGTGTATGTCCACGTGTGCGCTTGCTTGCTTGGGGAGAATTCTTGGACTGGCAATTCTTGGACTGGCAAAAGGAAAAGGAATGAAACCTGGCCAAGAACTTAAATCATTTTGGAAAGAAGGATAAATTATAAATTAAAGGGGCTGTATATTAAACAAAGTTAAGAAGGATCTATATTGTCTAGCTGGGTGAAGGGAGCACACTGTATTAGAGTATATTGTAGTACAGTAGTTGTGTTTCTGTTGTTTTATTGTTTATTGTAATGTTAGTTGTTATTAAAATTTTGATATTAAAAATAAATAAAAGAAGTAAAATCAATCAATCAATCAAAATTCACTCTGCCCACATGGAACTGTTTTTCTCCATCCAAGAGGGAGTTCTGTTATACCCTCAACTATAGCAAAAACAATGAAATTGGTCTTTCCTACTGCCATATCCTATTGCTTTCCTTTTCTATTTTGGTGTCCCCATGGCACCAATCACACAACTGCACCTGGTTGACAAATATTTCCCTCATTCCCTTAAACTAGTAGTTCCCAAGATGGGGCCCATACCCAGGATTCTAGATTTGGGGGTGGGGGTAGTGATAATTTTTTCAGGAGGGGCAACAATGTCACACACACACACACATATAACATTGGCATCCCAGGGTGGGTTGGGGGGGCTGTTAGTTCGGGAGGGTTTTTGCACCCCCTGTCCCCTGGCTACGGCCCTGCCCATACCCCACAGGGGGACTTTAATTCCCAGAAGCCTAAGTCAGTACATTGGCTGATCAGTGCTTTGGGGAATTAGGCTTCTTGGAACTGAAGTCCAAAAACCAAAGGTTGGGAAACACTGCCTTAAACTCTTCTGCAATTGCTTAGCTAGAGCAGTTTTTGCTAACCCTAATCTGCCATCCAGGGTAAAATACCCTCCTCATCCCACCCTAAATCCAGCATAGATACTATCCCATCTCTTGCTCCCTCCCTCTCCCTCTCTACCCTCTTGCCCGTTTCTCATTGTTTCCTTTTCTTGTCAACAGGAGAGATTGCTCTGTGGTCTTTGGTAGTCCTGGCTATTGAAAGATATGTGGTGGTCTGCAAGCCTATGAGCAATTTCCGTTTCAGTGATACCCATGCCATGATTGGTGTGGGTATCACTTGGATCATGGCCTTGTCCTGCGCTGCTCCTCCTCTTCTTGGATGGTCAAGGTAGGCATGTATTATATTATTGGCCTGAAAATGTACATTAACAATTCATGGATTTGGACAGAAGCAGCACATTGTTCTGGAATGATGGGTTAAAACTTCAAGTAGTCAGAGACAATGCACCCATTTTTTTAAAATGAAAGCTACAGGATATATCATAGACCAGTGATGGTGAACATTGGCACTCCAGGCGTTTTTGGACTTCAGTTCCCAGAGTTCGAAGTCTCTGTGAATCCACATGAATGGGTTTACTGCACAGACACCAGGTGTTCTTGGACTTCAATTTCCAAAAGCTCAAGTCTCTGTGAATCCAGTAAAGCAATTTGTGTGGATTGACAGAGACTTGGGCTTCTGGGAATTGAAGCCCAAGAACACCTGGAGTGCCAAGGTTCTTCACCAGGACCATAGACTCATACGGGCCGTCACAACAGAAAAACGAAGATACTGTATTGAAAGGTGAGGGCCATTCTGGAAAAGACATATCTCCGTGTTCCTTTCAGTTACACAGGATAACATATTCTAGAATTGAATGTGTCCTGGGAAAAGAACAAAAGAAACACTGCAAAGGATCAGTTCACACATTAACACAAATGAATCTTTCTTCCTCTTACAGCAGGAGTTTCCAACCTTTTCAAGGCTCTCTCAGTCAACTTTGAGGGCTGGACAGCCATTTTGCCCTGCCTGCGTGATGGGGATGGACATTTTGTTCCAACAATTTCAAAGGAGGGGCAGGGAGGCACATGAAATGGCATGGTGGGCCAGATGTGGCCCACAGGGTCTTAGGTTGGGAACCCCTGTCTTACAGTGTCATCCCTTCAGGCTACAGACAGGCAAGCAAAGCTGTATTGCCTCTTAGTTGACCAGGTGACCAGTTAGCACTCACCCCTAATGTAAATTTGTCAAGTGCAGATTGAAGCAAGCTCCTGTTAGAATCAAACAATATTTGTTCTTAAGAGTGCACTACTTCTAGATGTGAAATCAGGGTGAGGTCTAGTGAGGCCCTGAGAAAGAGAAGGAGAAACTGAGCTTTGAAATGGCGGAGGGGCATATATTGGAGCTGGGCTATCTCTTGGATCTAATGCAGGCAGTATATTAACTGCTGTAGGAATATAATATTTTTTTATCTCTATCAATGCTCTCCTCGTATATTTGCAAAATAAACCAAGATAGTAGGAAAATACTGTAAGCGCCCAGTGATTTTATCTTTCAAGGGAAACAAAACCTGGGAAATCCACATAATTTCTCATCATTCAAAGAAATACAGTACATAATGACAGTATTTGGTTAGATAGCATCTTTGATGCAGTGGGCGTAGATCTGGGCAGACTCTGGAGGATGGCAGATGACAGAGGAGCCTGGCATGCTGTGTTCAATGGGGTCACAAAGGATCAAACTCAACTGTATGACTGAGCAACAACAATGACAGTATTAAACATTTAGTATTGTAACATAACATTTAGTACAGTACTGTCATTATGCACTGTATTTCCTTGAATGATTAGAAGCCCTATTTTACCAAGGTTTGGTTTTCCTTGAAAGGTGAAATCACTGGACGCTATTTTTCTAACATCTGGTATTGTAGTGTAAAGTTAGCTAGACAGCTCAGTGGTTAAGGTACAGTATCTGTCTGTAGAGCCAGAAGTTGGGAGTTTGATTCCCCACTGTGCCTCCAGGGAGAAAAGCCAGGCAGTGCGGCCTTAGACAAACCACACAGCTCCAGGGTACCCCCAGAAGAAAGGAATGGTGAATACCTCTGAGTATTCTGTACCTGGAAAACTTTGGAAAGAATCACCATAAGTCAAAAATGACTTGGCAGCACACAATTATTATCATTTTTGTAATGTAATTGTGCAGAATACAATCCCACTCACTAACACATTTGCTTTATACATAGGTACATCCCAGAAGGTATGCAGTGCTCATGTGGAGTTGATTATTATACCCCAAACCCAGCAACTCAAAACGAGTCCTTTGTCATTTACATGTTTGCTGTCCATTTTATCATACCATTGATCATTATCTTCTTCTGCTATGGACGTCTTGTCTGTACAGTTAGACAGGTAGGTAATCTGACAGAGAGATGAAATTCTTACTCTTACAGAACAAGAAATTCCCTGCTTTATGTAGATAGTGGTTTTCAAGACATGTTTGTTTTGATGTTAAAAAGACTTAATTCATTATGGTGTGTGTGTGGGGTGACCCCCTACTTATTTGATATTATTATCAGACAGCTTGGGGTGGGGCATCTTCCTGGTATGCATGTGGGATACACTGGACTGTCCCGTGGCCCAGTGGGGTATACCTTAGTACCCCCATTGTTTCTGAATTCAGCAGCAAGTGCAACAGCTTTTTGTGGTGTAGGAAGGTGCTAGAACTCTCTCCTATCAAGTAGTGCAATAATATTCTCCAGGCTTTGGGGCTTTGGAAAGGAAACAAAAGAATATGTGATATGAACTGTGTGGCAGTGGCAACATTCAGTGGTGTACTTCTTTTGAAGTAAAGGTCTCCCTCGCTTGAAAGCCAGTCATATCTGACTCTAGGGTATGGTGCTCCTCTCTGTTTTACAGTCAAAGAGTCAGCACTGTCTGTGTCTGCAGATGTTTAGATGCCAGAGTAGACGGAACATGGTTGCCTTTCCTGCCAAAGCAATATCTATTTATCTATTTCAATTTCTTGCTTTCAAACTGTTAGGTTGGTAGTAGCTGGGACAGATGACAGGAGCTCACTCTGTCACACAGCACTCAGGTCTTGAACTGCTGACCTACCAACCATTCAGTCATCAAAATGGCCATCTGGCCTCCGAAGCTGTCTGAGGGTGGGGAATGTCTTCCCATCTTCCCATCTGAGGACTGAATGCAATTTTAGAAAGGTTCCCAGGACCAGCATTCTGGAGTGGATGGCACCAAAAGCAAAAGGCACCACATGGCACTTCCAGGTGTGGTGGAGGTGGTAGTGAGCCACATAAAATAGCCCCACGGGCTGCAGGTTGAGAAACCCTGTGTTAGAGTCTAAAGTTATTTCTGCTAATAATTATCCTTGAGAGGAGCACTTGAAATAGGAAAGAATTTGTCTAAGGACTAGGAAATCATCCAGCTAGAGTACCATATGGAATATTTTGTGGCCCTCTGTAGATGCTCCAGGGCCTCAAGTCCAACACCACTATAGAAGATCAACTTCAAATTGCAATAACCAGTCCCACAACCATTGTAATAAACATTCGTTCATCCCATACTGCTTCAAGAGATACACATGAACCTTCTCTTCCAATAGTTACGTCAGTACCCAGGAAATCCTCTTGTAGTTTCATATCATATGCTGTTATTGTGCTTCTAGGCTGCAGCTCAGCAACAGGAATCGGCCACCACCCAGAAGGCTGAAAAAGAAGTAAATCGCATGGTTGTCATCATGGTCATTTCCTTCCTGATTTGCTGGGTCCCCTATGCCAGCGTGGCTTTTTATATCTTCACTCACCAAGGATCCGACTTTGGCCCTGTCTTTATGACCCTGCCATCCTTCTTTGCCAAGAGCTCAGCAATCTACAATCCAGTGATTTACATCCTAATGAATAAACAGGTAACTTGGCAATGTTGCCTCAGCTCTTTCACAACGTAAAAACTCTTAGAGCACAGGTGTGCAAACATTTTGGGCCGTGGGCCAGTCACATGGTTTAGGGAGCTGGTCATTATGGTCTGGAGGCTGGATCCAGCCCCTAATGCCAATTCATCTGGCCCACGAAGCCCTCATCACTCCTGGAAGCAGAAGTAAAATGCGCCCGTATGAACGTGCTTTACTTCTGCTTCCAGGAGCGACAAGGGCTTCGCGGACAGGAAGAATTGGCATCAGGGGCTGGATCCATCCCCGGGGCCGTAGTTTGGACACCCTTATCTTAGAGTTTGTAGCACTTTCTCTAAGTCCATGATGGCAAGCCTTGGCACTCCAGGTATTCTAGGACTTCAGTTCTCAGAAGCCCAAGTCTCTGTTAATCCACATGAATGGGTTTACTGTGCATATGCATACGTGCAATGAACCCATTTGTGTGGATTCACAGAGACTTGGGCTTCTGGGAAATTGAAGTCCAATAACACGCACAGTAAAATCATTCATGTAGATTCACAAAGACTTGGGCTTCTGGGAACTGAAGTTCAGGAACAGCTGGAGTGCCAAGGTTCACCATCACTGCCCTAAGTACTCAAAGAACTTCCTGAAGACATTATAGCAATCATTTTAGTAATCAAAACAAAACACCCTGAAAAGTAATCCTCCATATTACAAATGAAGATTTGGAGGAGGAGAGCTCAGAGACAAGGACTTCCCTAAGACAGTCCAGTCCTGAACAGAGATTTATGCTAGGCTTTCAGCACATACAATACATTCATCATTTTGGCATTTTGCTCCTTCGTAATGTGCTCAGACTATAATAACTCTCATGCTGGGTGGTGGTGATGGTGGGTGGTTCATCTGAACAATCCTTAATCACATGTTCCAAGTGGAATGGTGTGGCCAGGGAACAGAGAAGATGTTCTGGAAGAGGGTGCTTGCTCTCTGCTGGTGGCCCCAAAGCCCACTTCCCTTCTCCTTTTATTAAACCATCAATGCAGCACTAATGACTTGCACTGTTTGTGAGTCATTTGGGGCAAGAGGACAAAGCTCAAGTGCCTCTCAGGCTACAAATTGTATCACTGCCAATTATTTCCCTGTGAATTGGGCTGTGGCAGGGAATCGGCCTCCGGCCTCAGAGGGATGGCCTCTGGCTTCGAAAACACGCCTTTGTTATCAGAATAGGAAAGTGGCCAAATACAGAAAGAGTAAACTTGAAGGACACTAGAATTATAGCAACTGCAGAGCAATGGGGGAGGCCTTGTAAATTCTGTACAGTGGATTCATGTAGTCAGTGTCTGCATAGTCTCTCTGGATGCCCAGTTACATAGATGACCTTTTGACATGGTTTCTGCAGCAAGTGCCTGGTGGCTCCTAAAGACCACACGTTGCTTATGTTTGTTTGGGGTTTTTTATTTACAGTTCCGTAACTGTATGATCATCACCCTCTGCTGTGGAAAAAACCCTCTGGCCGAAGAGGACACCTCTGCTGGCACCAAGACAGAGACTTCCACAGTCTCCACAAGTCAGGTCTCCCCTGCGTAAATCCAGAAACAGAAACTGTTCACTTTGGGAGGATTCATCAGCACAGCTGCAGTGCTTCCACCTTGGCCACCCTCCATGTCTGCAGCATGCTATTGGCAACTCACCTGGCAGAATGATCTCAAGGTTATATTTCTGCAACTACCCAACGAGGTGCAAATCAACTTAGGTCCATAGCTGTAATGTGTGTGTGTGTGTGTGTGTGTGTCTGTGTGCGTGCATGCGTGCGTGCAGTGGTGAGCAGCAATTTTTTTGCTGGGTGGAGCCTATGTAATGGGCGGAGCCTATGTCATGGGCCATCTAGTCATGCCTGCCATATGGCCATTTATACATCTGTAAACACAGGCAGCACTGGCTCTTTGGCTGTAAATGGAGATGAGCACTGCACCCTAGAGTCAGATATGACTGGCTTTTGAGCAAGGGAGACCTTGAACCACTTGCAGGGACAAAACCTGATGGGGCAGGGCAGGGAGGTGGGCGTGGCCACCCAATTTCACCACCCCCCTGCCCAGAGGCCACCCAATTTGTTTCTGTCTACCACTCTGTGTGTGTGTGTGTGTGTGTGTGTGTGTGTGTGTGTGTGTGTGTGTGTGTGTGTGTGTGTGTGTGTGTGTGTGTGTGTGTGAGAGAGAGAGAGAGAGAGAGAGAGAGAGAGAGAGAGAGAGTCTCTCTCTCTCTGTGTGTGAGAGAGAGCCCCTATGCGCTCACCTCTCTAAGACCATGTCTACCCTACATTGATTAACTATCTGTCCAGGGCAGCTCTGTTTTGCATTGTCACAATATATTTAATCCTGCCCTTCAGCTGTTGTGGGGTATAGACATAAAATTTCCAGGAGCCAAATGGCTAATCCCCTAAGGATTCTTTTTTCATGTCCCGATCAAACCCTGGACTGCCAAAATGAAGCCACTTTCTTGGCTTTGTTGTTGGCCAAACTTAAGTCCTTGTTGGTGCATGTTTCTGGCAGTAATCAGCAGACCAGTAAATGAGCCAGATTCTGTCTCTCTCCCCATTCACACAGCATGTTGTTGTCCACCAGCAGCTCCCACTTGAGCATGTTGGTCTTGCTTTTAGGGCCAACATGCTTAAGGATATGCTTCTGCTACTGGCTTTTCATCCTTCTCTTTTGTCCACCACAACTCTTTATAAAACTAACTGCTGCCTATTCATTCATAGCAACCAGAGCTGGGATTGTTGTCATTACATTTCATTTTTATTAATGAGATTTATTGAAATTTAATTTACAGAAGTGTCATTTAAAAAAAGTATCTCCTGAACCTCACGTGCCATGTCAATGGGTGACAATCAGCACATCACATTCATAATGATTTCCTGTCCTCATACAGTTCTGGATCCTGCAGTGAAGTGCAGTTTTTCTTACAAGTGAACATAATGTCCAGTGCAATAAAACTGCAGTAGTCCTCTCCAATGCCACTACTCACATGCTGTTGACCCAAATTGTTGCAGTCCAGGTTTCCATTTTGATGGAGATATGCGCTACATTCATTATAGCAATAGTAACTATACTTATATCTCAACCCACAGTGCTTAGTGTACTCTCTGGGCCGTTCGTAAGATAATTAGCATTTTGCCCCAAACATGCTAGGTACTAATTTTATCAACCTTAGAAAGATAGAAAGCTGAATCAACCTTGATTCCCATCAGTCTCTAAAAATTATGGCAGTGAAAGAAGTAGAATGGCAAGAAAAATAATGCTCTAATCAAAATGAAATACACAACTTCAAAGGGCAAAAGATACTAGATTTTGCCTGGCATTGATAGCTGGAAAGCAGTGGGCAAAATAGATATCTGGTAAGCTTGCCCATAATGTGTGCTCAACACTGGCAAGACGTCCTCCCTGCACATTACCCACCTTAGCTGAGGAGATTGCAGAACCACTAAGATGGGCAGACTGACAGCTGCCAAATCACAGTAAATGTACAGATCATATGAAAGAAATAAGAATTATGCAGTCTCTCACCAAAAAGAAGTTCTGTGCTTGATGCACTGAAGAATAAACCTTTATTTTTGCCAGCTGGGAACCACAGAATATTAGGGAAGTTATATAAGACCATGTCGTATCAACGGGAAAGAGATAACCAGTTGCTGAAACATGTAGTTACTACTCTTTGTATATTCATTGAAATCCTGTTGTCTACCATAGCAAGTTGCACTTGTTAGGCCCATTGAATCAGTGAGGATTTAGTGAGTCAACACCTCTCTAATTTATATGGATTCAAATGAGTCTAGTTGTGTCACGCTACTCTAAGCACACAAGATTTCAGCCATTTCATAAATATGAGGAAAACAATGCAGGAAGTTTCATGAATATGGAATACTGAGAAAGACCTGGCAAAAAGCAATATTGTTAGGAAAACACTCAGCTACTACCTCTTTTTCAGTTTAAAAGGCAACTCCAGCTGATAATTTTAATACTTCCTTATTTGCAAGAACTGAATCTTTTTTTAAAGGACATATAACGGTAACAAACAAATAAACAAATAAAAATAAAATGGTGGTAACTAAAGCTCTGTCTGCTGCAGCAATTGGCTCAGCTTCTGTGATGTCAAACAGCCTACACACATTCTGCTATGTGGATAAACTGCAGCTTTCTTGTAGAGTTTTAAGTATGTGGCATTTGTACTGATGAACGTCTCAATGTTTTAAACATCATTAAATATTACAACAAAAGCTGAGTTGGCTGCAATTTACATTTAATAGTAAACATATTTCGGTTTTGCTTGATGAAAATATTTACATCAGACCTTGAGGTCAGGACAGAACAGATGAAATATTGAGCATTGCATTGCAATGGTGGAAGCTGATGAGCTGCAGCATGTGGGATGGGATCCAGGAGGCATAATTGTAACATGGAGGACCTCTTTCTTTAGGAAGTAGACTTAGATTGCAATTATTAGCTCTCTCACCTTTTCAGTTGTGAGTTTCCTGGGACATCCCAGGTGGTTCAAGTGAAGCTAGCCCATTTATGTCCACGCTGTTTGCGTTCCTGTACAGTTGTCATCTCTGCCCGTGCATTAAAGAAGAGTGTGAAGCCAATCTGTTCCTCTAGTATAGAAGGTGGGAAGCAAATACTGTAGTAGTAAGCAGTTACAGAAGCCAGAGAGAATGATGGGAGAAACAAGGTGGAGTAGACAGTTGTCACATGGGAATGTGGAGCCATTTAAAAGGAAGGTTAGCTGTGGAGTAGGTGGAGAAGGTGGAGTAGAGGAATGTGGAGCCATTTAAAAGGAAGGTTAGCTGTGGAGTAGGTGGAGAAGGTGGAGTAGACAGTTGTCACATGGGAATGTGGAGCCATTTAAAAGGAAGGTTAGATGCCATACTAGGGGAAAAATAAGGCTCTGCTAGAAAGTTGAGGAGGGTTGGAGTCTTTGGCCAGGAGAAAGAAAACATTAGTTATAAAAATTGTAAGGGACTGCAGTGGCTGAGTGGTTAAGTCACTGAACTTGATGACTGGAAGGTCAGCAGATCAAGACCTGGATGCTTCATGGTAGAGTGAACTTCCATTGTCTGTCCCAGCTCCTGCCAACCTAGTACAGTGGTACATCGCTTAAAGAACATAATGGGTTCCATGGGATTGCTCTTTAAATGAGTTTGTTTTTTAAGTGAAACACCATTGTAAGTGACCAATTGTGACTTCTGGTGGTGGTGGTGGTGGGGAATTGTGAACCCCAATTTAGTTGCTAAGTGAGTTTTTTGTTGGTTTTAATTGTTAAGCAAGACAACTATTCAGAGAAAACTGCTCTTTAAGCAACTTAGTTTGTAAGCAAGGCACTCTTTAGGCAAGGTTTTACTGTAGTTGAAAGCAAGAAATTACAAGTCGATAAATAGGTACAGCTTCGGTGGGAAAGGTAACAGCGTTCTGTGTGCTCTGGCATCTAGTCATGCCTGGCACATGACCATGGATACATCTGCAGACACAGACAGCGCTGGGTCTTTGGCTGTCAACGTAGATGAGCACTGCACCCTAGTACTGGACATGACTGGCTGTCAAGCAATGCCAAACTATAAAAACTACAGAGACAATGCCTGGATTTGTTCTAAAATAAACATCAATGTCTTTTATTTAGACTAGTACTTGAATGGCAGGCAGGGAGGGAAGATTCCCATCATCTTCTGCCACAATCTCTTTAGCTTCTGTTTTAAGGAGGCAATATTTTTGCTTTTTATGAAGCAAACCTCCATATGACCCTGTGCATGACACTCTGTGAGTTGTGTTGCTGCTACTACTTATGTAACTGAACTAACAAAACCAGTTTTGAATCACAGCAGAATCTGCTATAAATAGCAGAGCTACATAATCTGTACAGAAGCTAGAAAAATCCTGGGTTTAAATCATCCCAGTAACCAGAGACAAATCTGAGTTATGACACATCTTGTTTGTTTTCCTTAAAAAATAAAAACTTTCCTCCTTGGTTTTTCCAAGTATATTGTAGTAAAGAGCAGAGGTGTGCAGGCACATGTTTGGGGGCTGTATGTCCCAGAGTTACCCTAGCTGTCACGCTGTCTGGGGAATTCTGGAAGTTACATTGCAAAACAACAACACAAAAAAAAAACCCCTACCTGTCTACCTTTACTAGGTACACAGAAAGAGTCTCCTCGAAGATTGTGGTATTTTTGAACCATGATTGGGCTTACCCTGGGCAATGACCACCTTGTGTTGATGGCTATTCTTTTTCGCACTACGTCAGGCAAAAGGAACTACAGAATAATTTCTTCAAAGGTGGCTACATCTGGTCTAGACATGGAGGAGGAGGAGGAGGAGGAGGAGGAGGAGGAGGAGGAGGAGGAGGAGGAGAAGAAGAAGAAGAAGAAGAAGAAGAAGAAATTTAGATTTGGGGAAGGAATCTGATGCCTGCCACTCACAGCTACAGCAAGGGACACCATTTGTTAGAGAAAGTTTATTTGAAATCCAACAAACCAATAAATAAATTAGAAATGTTGGGGAGGGAGACAGGCGCACCAGTCTTCTGGGTTTCCAACATGCCCCTCCACTCAAGCACTTGCTCTGTATGCAGAGGCGTAGCTACCGCCGTATCTGCCGTATCAATTATACGGGGGCCCCGGGCCACATTGCGTAAGCAAAACAAATCTTTACCCTTCCTAAGGACCCCCAAACAAATTTTTATACAGGGCCCCGCCAAGGCACGCTACTCTTCTGTCTGTATGCCAGGGGGATGAGCATATTAATATATACCTAACGGGAACTATTAGTTAGTTGCTTGCACATCAGTCTTCCTTTTGTCCTCCTCTTCCTTGGATTCGATGCATAAATGATTTAAGCAAAGGCCTGCTTTGGAAGAAGAGCCTTAAGGCAGAAGAGCGCTGCAACATCTTCTTCCATACAACGACATGCCACGTTTCCATGGCAGCATATACAGGGCTGTCATATGGTTTCATTTCTCTCAACCCCCCCTCATTTACCTAGACAGACCAACACAGCTTCTGACCTTGAGTTTCTTACCCAATCTTTCCCGCGGGCACTTTCCTCCCCCCCCCCGTTCCATTTGGCAGCTGCCCAAATTGGACGTTCTTGGCCCGCGTCCCCTCCGTGGAGGATTAACTAGCTTTCCTTCACTTGGTAACAAGCAAACTAGCAGAGCATATGGACCTGAGATTTTGACATACGTTGGAGGCTCTGCAAGATGGCATAGTGTAATGATACTGAAGTATTTGGGTTTTTATTTTTAGCTCAGTTATTACACCAGCCCCTCGCCAAATTCCCATCTCTCTGCAAAGAATTATCAATGCTGGAGACTATTTCTGCACAGCCTTATGATCCTCTCCCGTTTTTAATCCTTAGGCAGCTTTGCAGAGAATGATAGGGAAGGTAACAGGAAACAAGAAAGTTAAATCTTCAGAAAGGAGCTATTTGCAAGGGCCGTCCTTCTCATTAATTTTACTGACATTTCTACAAGTTAAGCTCTTGATAGTTAAGCTGTCATATCATTAGGGTTTTTTTTTTTGGGGGGGGGAGATATAACAGGGGTAATTTCTGGTACGAATGGAAATGAGAGTGAAAAACTTCAACTATATTTAATCTAAAGAAGATCTTCCTAAAATGATGTCAAGGCTTTTGCCCAATCATTTCTCCTCTCCTTCTGCCTTACTTGTAATCCTGGGATGGGATCAAGCAAGGGAAGCACACAAGGGGGAAAATTAACACACCTGATGGGGTTCATTTGGTCGTCCCTGCCCTGCAGACAGCCAATCTCACAAATCCTTCCCAAGAGCAAGAATTGTTCACTGCCAACAACCTCATTTCCTGACTTCCAAGAAGTGTGCCTTGGCTGAAGCAATAGATTCAGTAGAACATTTCCTTTCACACAAACCCAATCAGCTCCTGGATTGGATTTTGTAAAGTTCATTAAAAAGAAAGGGGAAAATCAAACAAAAGGGAGAAAAATGTTAAATAGACAAATTATATTTCAACAGTTACTTTATAGTAAGTTTCTCAAACATATCTTAGACAAGTACACAGCTGGTTTATGCAGAATTTGTGGTTAACGTTTTATTTATTTATTATTTCAAGTTGTATCTCGCCCATCTAACTATAGAGTTACTCTACAATGAAAGTTACAACCAACCTATAATAAGTGAATATGGATCTTGTGGGAAAGGTTCAACTTCTCCCTGAAAGAAGCTGGAGACAATTCAGTTTGCATTCTTTCAGTTGAGGCATTTAACTCTTTCAATCAGTCACTGACTCTTAATTTCTCTTTAAAATTCTTGAAGGTAAAGGGGGTCCTGTGAATCAAATGCATATCTTACAAGGCAGATAGACAGGAACCAGATTCTCCATTCACAAGTGACTCTTTTCCAGACAACCATCTGGATGAAATGTACCCTTGCTCTTCCTGTCTGAGAAGTCATTATCTCATTGCTGGTACAGTAAGGCAGGGCTGCCCAAACTACAGCCTGGGGTCGAAATCTGGCCCCCAATGCCAATTCATCTAGCCCACACCACCCTCATCGCTCCCAGAAGCGGAAGTACAATGCGCCCATACGGGTGCATTTTACTTCCACTTCTGGGAGCGACAAGGGTGGCATGGGCCAAATGAATTAGTGTTTTGGGGCCGGATTCAGCCCTCAGGCCATAGTTTGGGGGGCCCTGAATCATGTGACCGGCCCCCGGCCCAAAAAGTTTGGGCACTCCTGCACGGAGGCATGAAAAGAAAGCCATTTATTTCATATCTTTGTCTCTCCTAGTGTCTAACACTGTAATCCCCAAACTTAATACAGCAGGTGTTCTGTGTTTTTTCCACAGAAGGTATGGTATAAAACAGTTGGGGAGAGGAAGAAAGTACACTCATCTCCGACTTAAGCTTCCTTTTCTTCTTTCTTTCTTATTTCTTTGTTTAAATCACTGCCTAATGGCCATTAAATGCACGTTTGGTTTGTCTTATGGATTGTGCATACAAGATTCATGCTGGAAACAGTGGGACTTTGTACTTCTCAGTAAAGGTTCCTGAAGGAGAAAATACAGCATAAGAAGTGCCTGTAGGAAGTTAAGCCTACTCACAGGACATTCTGCAAAATACGGTACATGTAAGACTTGGCTACATTGCACTTTACTTGCTGTTTGTGCTGGAGGTGTTCTTGTTAAATGAAAAGTTTGTTTATGTTAACAATACAACATAGAACAAACCGTGTCTTTTTTAAAAAATTTATGAATATTGGTTGCATTTTGTTCTGCCTGCAGGGGCTACTACATTTTTGCAGTGATTCCACCCACATAATTTTCTTCCAGTTGTTATGTGTGATTGCTTATATTTGTGGGCTTTTGGGAACCCTTTCTCTTACCCCACAAATCACTTTACCCCCTTTACTTTATTTGTGTCCTTCCACTTTGTCCATTGTTCTGGTTCTTTATTGGTGTCAGATGCACCACGAGCATATAACAACATTATATGGGAAGGTGCTTCTGGATTGAGAGGATTAGCAGGTGAGAGATCACAATTGCCCAGGGGACCCCCAATCGCTGAAATAGCAATCTTTGGGGAGGCTCCCTTCATGTCTCCTGTTGCTCTGGTAGGCTTGCTTTACTGACTTTCCCCCTCCCCTCCTCCCTTTGACAACCAGCCTTTGGTCTCTCCTGTCCTGCCAAATTTATGGATGTTTTCCTCTACCCTCTGGATGATCTGCGACCCATTGACCGTCTCATACAGCCATTCCTTCCCAACCTGCCTACCCATCTGTTTAGTTGGCAGCCAGCCAGCAGGCAGCCTTCTGCCAGAGATGCTTAGGTGAAAACATGCTTCCCATATGCCAGCTGTGTGAGCAAAACTCACCCTGCTGGCACCAGGACAGTTTGTTACACCCTGATTTACAACTATTTGGAATTGGTTTTGGATAGAGATCAAGCTTGAAAAGGGACATGTGGGACCTGCTAAAGGAAGACTACCAAGGTGTGCTAATAACTTCAGAAAGGAAGGGAAAGGATTTGTAGGTTGGGAAAGATGTTGGTTGTACTGTTAAAGTGCTGAGCAGTGGGGGTAGGTGAGTGGAGACAGGCTGATATGGGGCTGGTCAATTTCTAGACTATTGAATTTAAGGCATACACCCAACAGTGGTGGGTAATGCAATTTGTCACTGGATCACAGACTGCCTTGTATAAACAGCTAGGGAGAATTTTAAATCACAATTCTAACCCAAGGCAACCTCCCTTTGTGGTCAAGTCCTTCATTCTACTGTGCACAAAGCTGATAAGTTGATATTTCAAATCAGCACTGTCTTTTTTTAAAGAAAGAATCAAGTTAATAAATGGAGGACAAGTTCTTCTTCTCTCATGTCCAGATCAAACTTTGGACTGCCAAAATGAAGCCACTTTCTTGGCTTCATCATTGGCTAAAAATTAAATCTTTATTGGAACATGTTTCTGGTAGTAATTGGCAGACCAGTAAATGAGCTGGGTTCTGCAACTCTCCACATGGAGGACAAGTGAAGAAGAGAGATGAAGAGAAAGGGTGAGGTAAAAGGTGATGTCAATAAGTCAGGAAGTTGTGATCTAAATGAAAAATACACTCATTTTGGGTATGACATGGACTTCTGCAACACATCTCTCTAAGTTAATTAAACATAATAAGATGAAAAATGACAATGACTTTTCACTGGAAACTGCCAGGGGCATGATACAGAAAATTGCAGTGAATGGTACAACAGCATGATCTATTCTGGTAGCACAGTCCAGTATTTCTTAACCCGCCTTTCTCCCCTATTGTTGTTCAGTTGCACAGTCTAGTCCAACCCTTTGCAACCCCATGCCATCCTCTGCAGCTTGCCCAGAGCTACACCCACTGCGTCAACGATGCCATCTAGCCCTCTAATCCTCCCCCAGTAATATAATAGATTCCCATCCTATAAGACAGGTTTGTAGTGACCTTTTAAAGATATATATGCAAATCAGCCTACGCAGCCTTCCCCTTCCCTTCTTCTTTCTTGTGGATGAGGCCTTTTCTTCTGAAAAACAACTCTCAGCCCATTGAGATCACCCACTCTCCTATAAAAACTCATTCACAACGAGGCTTAGTTACAAACAGCTATTTATTCAGAGGTAGCTATTTTTAAGCTCCAATCCTGTCTGTTAGGAAGGCAAGCTCACTGCATGTCCTATTGTTCTCCAAATATAATATCTGTCTTCACCTGAACCTCACCTTCTAGCTAGGGATGCTGTCTTCGATAGTTTCTAGGTGTTTAATTATTTGCTGCTTCAAATGGTTGAATTTTCAATTGATGCCTCTTTGTTATCACAGACATTTGAACTCTTTGTATGGCTTCCCAAAGCCCTCTGTGATTCCAGTTTTAAAACTGAAACATTTCCTGTGTTTAGAATCCCCCCCCCCAAAAAAAAAAAAAAATCTGGTAACTTTTCCTTCCCTGCCCTGACGATCTCTATTCAATCACTGGCTGCTTCACAGAAGATATTTCTTGGTGCTAATGGGCTCCCCACTATAAAAGTAATGAACTTAAATTTAAAAGGACCTGCACTGAATTACTGTACATTTTTTTACATTACAAAAATAACACTGAAACCTTCGTAACTGACTGGCCCTAGCATGCAGCAAGAAGAAGAAACAGCCTTCCTTAAGCAATAGAACTTAGGGAAGAAGAGGTGTAGCCCTCTAAATATGGTCAAACCTTCAACTTTCATTTACCCCAGTCAGCAAAACAAATGATGAGAAATGGTGGATGTTGCAGAAACTCACAATCTCAGGAATGCCCCACTTCTCCCATTCCTGATTTAGGAAGACATCTGAATGGTGCAAAAACTATTTAAGACATTGAACCTTTTTGCTGCTCTGTTTCTGGCTGGTGTTACCACAAATTGCTTTCTTCTCAGATCCTTAGTGTTGCTAGTTCTTTGGGCCACTCACCTACTCCACATCAGGTGATTGATATGACCTGTTAACAATAATTTCAGAGGTTCTATAAGAGACACTGGCTGGAAATCCAGCTCTGCTATTCTCTCTCTCTGTGTTGCTCTCTGTGTCTGCATATGTATGGGGCAAAGATAAAATAGAGAAACTAAGCTGGTGATTGGCCTTCCGGAAGACAGCATCACCTTATGTAAAATACTTTGGCCTTCTCTCCCAAAACATTCATGTTAAAACCCCTTGATGGAGGGCAGCAGCTTCATCAATACTAGCCTGTAGCTGATGAGGACTTTGTGTACCAAAAGGGCTCAGGACCAGAAAGTGATTTGTGGAACTGGACCAATGGTATGGGGGGTCATGCTGCGATGTGGAAGGCAAATGAAAGGCTACTGCATTATATTCTCAGGACAGTCTTCATGGCTGATCACCACAAGGATCGCCAATATTCAGATTTTGATATAGCAGAACAAGAAGAAGAAAGCCCCTTTCCCACTTACAACATATTGCCAGGTGACTCTGTCCACCTAGATCTCCTGGACTGACCTTTTCCTGAGGAACAGACTCTTTTGAAGCTGTGGGGTCCTCCGGAAAGAGCATTCATGTTGTGCTACAGCTGTGTTAGCCTCCTCCTTGCTCTAGCTGGCCAGTGTGTTCTGGAAAAAGCTCTTTTAAAGTGAGATACATCTGGCAAACTTATTTCAACCAGTGGCTGGCAGTCACTGAGAACTCACAAGTGGAGGAATTCTATCTGCTTTGTTTGAAATGTTCCTGCTGACCCAGGCTCCCCCCTCCTTCCCTTTTCCTCCTTTGTTTTGCAACCTCTTGCGTGCTTGCTGGCGGGATGACAATCCACCCACGAGGCTCCCAGGACCCCCAGAAACGGGGAATTGCTTGCACGTAGGAAGCCTACTGTGAACAGGCATTCCAGGGGAAAGGGAGTGCCTCTGGCCCAGAACTCCTTTAGCATCAGATCTGATGGATTCGTCCTCTCTCTCCCTCTCTCTCCACATTTCCTGGTGGTTCTGCTCTCTGATTTCCCAAAGCACAAATGAAATTATTTCCCAAAGCAGCATGATGATTGCCTCCACAGTCTGTAAGGGGAGGGATCCAATGTTGGTGTTCCTGTGAGATAATTGCTTTCTCTTTCTCTCCTGCCCCCCATCCATAGCTTTTTATGTGTTGAGCCCTGTTCTGAAGAGGTGACAATACTTTGAAGCAGGTTTTGGGGTGGTACAGAGAGGATGCAAAGGAAGTCCAATTATACTGGCAGATGTTATTTATTTATTTAACTTTATATTCCGCCCTACTCACACAGGCCACCAGTGTAGTATTGGGTTTGTTGTTCTCCACGGACAAGTCATTTCCAATTTACAGTGGCTCTAATAGACTTTTTGAGGTTATTTGGTCAAGGAATCGTTTCCCATTGCCATCCCTCAGTGATTTTTCCATGGCTGAGGGTGGATTTGAACCCAGGGATCCTGAGCCAATCTAACAATCTATCCAATCTACAATCTAACAATCTAACAATCTACACTGGTTTCTTGTATAATTGGAAGGGCTGGAGGGCTTAATTCTGAATACTGGATTTCGAGGAATGTAATACTGTACTGTAGTTCCTTTCCAACCTAATTAATTTTTTACAGTCTGATCTTGTAATTTTCTATCTGGAAACATTATGTGTTCAGTGGGACTTATTTCCCTGGAATTATAGTCTAAGGCAGGAGTTCCCAACCTTTTAAAGCTGGGGGTTGGGTCACACTCGCTCAGGCAGCTTTGGGGGCTAGACGGCCATTTTGCCCTTCCTCCGCCACATGGCACTTCCTAGTGTGGGGGCCAAATGAAATGGTACTGTGGGCCACATATGGCCCATCATGGGCCGCAGGTTGAGAATCCCTGGTTTAAGGGTAAGCATTTGAATTACCCCCACCCTGTTCTAGATTTTTCAAATTGCAACAGTGCAATTGAAATAGTGAATACAGTATCTTGGTTCAGTCATCAGTCAAGAAATCAGAAGACTGAGATTTGGAAAGGCAGCAATGAAGGAATTTAGAAAATATCATCAAGTCATGTGTCAAAGGAGACCAAGACCAAGAAAACCCAAGCTCTTGTATTCCCAGTCACCATGTATCATGTGAAAGTTGGAAGTAAAGAAAGCTGATAATAATTTTAAAAAAACCTGATTAGTGTGAAATACAGTGCTGGATGCAAACTCTGCAGATACCTTAGACAGCCAGAAAGACAAGCAAGTGGGCCCTACAAACAAAATAAGTCTGAACTATCTCTACAGCAGTGGTTCCCAATGTGGGACACACACACCACTGGGGGACTTCAATTCCCAGAAGCCTAAGTCTGTGCATTGGCTGATCAGTGCTTTGGGGAATTGACTTAGGCTTCTGGGAATTGAAGTCATCCCCCCCAAAAGACCACATATGAGATGGACTGGCTCCCTCAAGAAACACATAGCCTTAGGTTTGCGAGAACTGAACAGGGCTTTTGAGAACAGGACATTCATAGAGTTGCCATAATTTGAATGCAACTTGACAACACATAACAAGTTTGCTGCTGGTGGCCTATGAAGAACAATACCCATTCTGAGAAGTTTCAGAATGCTTTTTGGAAATAACAAGAGATGAATTATATATACAAGAAAATTAGGCACTGGCAGGGAAGTCACCCATGCTAACTTTTAGGTAACACATGGCCTTGTTTGCATGAGCTCCTGGATGGACAAAGCATGTAGTCTGTCTGGCTTTCAAAAAACCTAAGTCCTTGATCACGTCATCTCAACGTGGCCCCTCTTTTGTTAGGCAAAGATAAAATCCTCCTTGCTAAGAGATCAAGGAAGAAGATGTACAAGAAGATTGCTTACAGCTGCTACTTCAAAGTCCTTCAAAGCACCATGGCTGAGTAATCAGCTTTGCAAATAAAGCTCATGTGTCCTTCTGATGCCCAACCAGAGAATAGGTAAAGGTCGTCCTTGCTTGAAAGCCAGTCGTCTCTGACACTAGTG
Organism: Furcifer pardalis; assembly: GCA_030440675.1. Lineage (NCBI taxonomy): Eukaryota > Metazoa > Chordata > Lepidosauria > Squamata > Chamaeleonidae > Furcifer > Furcifer pardalis. The sequence goes on along the minus strand of CP126893.1, from coordinate 129,902,362 downwards.
TTCAGGGCTCATTTCTGTTTATAGCCAAAGAGCATCTGCCACTGTCAGCATCTGCAGATTTTTCCGTTGTTATGTGGCAGGCATGACTATATGGAAGAGTACATTGAATGCTGTTATCTTTCCTGCTTTTGAACTGCTAGCTTGGCAGGAGTTGGAACAGAGATGGGATTGTGCAGCACTTGGGTCTCAAACTGCTGACCTGCCAACCTTCCAGTTGTCAACAGAGAATAAAAACACACTATATAGCAAACTCCAGAGGCAAAGCAAGCTTAGGGATATCTTTGGCCTCTGAAGGAAGTTTTGCTTCTAATGATGTCCTGTCTTTATCATCCTGTAACCAAGCTATGGGCTGTCCTGAATCAGGTTGTGTGGTGAGTGGCACAGTCCCCTACCAATGGCTGCCTTCTGCCCTCAACATGCTCTGCTGGGTCTGCCAACAGAGCAAGAGCACATGCTTCAGACACAGCAGATAGGCAGGTGGCCGGGGCCCTCCTCCACATTGCTTAACTACTGCAGGACTCTGCCCCCCTCCCTGCCTCTGTCCCCCTCACTGCCTGAGTGAACAGTGTGGTGGGCAGGCAGCTGGGCCGCTCCTCCTTGTTTTTGAACTACTGCAGTGCTTCTCCCACCTGCCCATACTCAAGCTGTGGCTGGAAGACAAGAGAGATTATCATATTTATTTATTTAGATTTATATCGCCACCCACTTGTCATGGTGACTTAAAATCAGCAAAACAACACAGCACAAAAAAATTAATACATTTTTCTAAATCAATAATAGATTTATTACGCTTTTGCACCATCCAGTTCCACCACCGCTTACTGGTCCATAGAAACATTGTTTAGCATGAAACCAGTCTATGGTGCAAAAAAGGTTGGAGACCCCTGCTGTAAACCATGGGGAGGAAAACATTTGTTTCTTTAATTTCTGGAGAGTCAAAGTTTCCTTGTAAAATAGAGGAACTGGCATCACATCTTGCCAACCTGCCTGGCTACTCTTTAAAAAGTCATTTTACAAATCCTGTTCCAAACGGAAAGTGCTCCCTTACAAAGTATTCATTGGGAAATGCAGCTAGGTCTTCTCAGGGGTGCCCAATGCCATGCAGAAGTCATACAAGCCCTTTATCTGTGATGGCCTAGTCAGACATGTAGTCACCAAGTACTGAAGTTACCATGAGCTCCAAGAATAATGTCCAGTGGCAAAAAATAAAATAAAAATTCATCCACTAAATGTTCTTATGGAAAAGTGCCTTAGACCAAGTTAGATAAGATTGCTCAACATACCGCTGTATTGTCTGCCTTCACTGACAGTTATTTTCACTCCCAGCAAGAATGAGCCAAGCTGGTTGAAGATGGTCCTAACATGTCACAAAACTCTCCCTTTTGGAAAAGCTGCCTCTAAGAGCAGCCTGGTGCATAAATATACTTAGTCAATGAAGCTACTTCCTAGGATGGAGAAAAGCCAGGTCTCATCTTTCCAGAACAGTAGTCACTTCAAGTTACTCATGCTGGAACCACACTGTCCCATCAAAATGGAGGGCAGGTGACTAGCTCTGGGGGAACACAGGGGCAAGCATGGGAAGGACAACGGGCCTTCCTTTCCCAACATATACTATGAGGCAGAGTGAGGTGGTTGACGCTCCCTGCCTAATGGGAGGGCTGGCTTTGAGAAGAGCTTTGAGAAAACCTTCCCTTGCCACATCAATGTGTGTCAGGCTATTCCCAGGGAAAGGGGAGGGGGAGAGGCGTTGACCCTACAAAATGACTGCTGTTGCCATTTATTATAGTTTAAAGGTGTCGACTAGAACAGGCCCCTTCAGAATTCTCTTTTATTACTGAAACCTCTAATTATCCTTCCCTCCTAGCTCACCCACACTCCTGTTTTGCAAATGCTGGCAAACTAAATTCAGCCCCATTGCCACCTGTTCCTAATCACACTGACAGATGACACGAAGGAGAATAATTAGCAGCTGCCACTGCAGCCCTCTCAATTAAGATGCTAATCAGAAGCATTATAAGGAAAGTGAGGCAAACCAACCAAGAGGTAGAAGGTTTGCTCAGAAAGCAAAGGTTGTTTTGTGCTTTTAAAAAATAAAATAAAGGCAACTAATTACAGTATATACAATTATAGAAAGATAAAGAAGTGGTTCTTGGCATGGGTCGTGCTAAAAGGATGCACTTTGGAACAAAAAAAGGAAGGCAGCCAGATCTTAAACAATTAGATCAGATGTGGCCAAACTTGATGCCCCAGATGATTTTGGACTTCAATTCCTAGAAGCCCTGAGAATTGATCAGCAGGAGTGCTGACTTGGGCTTCTAGTAACTGAAACCCAAGAAAAACTGGAGCACCAAGATTGGCCACCCCTGAATTAGATCAACTGGTTGTGCTATCAATAGTAAAGGTCACCCTTGCTTGAAAGCCAGTTGTATCCAGTTGTATCCAACTCTAGGGTTTGGTGCTCATCTTTGTTTATAGCCAAAGAGCCAGGGCTGTTTGCATCTGAAGACCTTTCCATGGTCAGGTGGCAAGCTTGACAAAACATGGGAGTTCAAGGAACACTGCTTATCTTCCCACCAAAGTGGTACCTATTTATCTACTTGCAATTTCATGCTTTCGCATACAGAGCCCCTCACTTAGAGACTAACTCGCTTAAAGAGCAGAATGTTCTCTGAATGGTCACCTTGCTTAACAACTAAAACCAACCAAAAACTCACTTAACAACTAAATCAGGGTTCACAATCCCCCCCCCCAGTCAGAAGTCACAATTGGTCACTTACAATGGTGTTTCGCTTAAAGAGCATACTCACTTAAAGAGCAATCCCATGGAACACATTATGTTCTTTAAGTGAGGTACCACTGTATTACTTAAAAGACCATGTCACCCCAAGGGCCCGTCCCACCAGAGCAGTCCAGAGTGGCTCCTTATTTGTGCCATCGGCTAGAGAGGCCCACCTCCCTAGCACTAGAAGGGGGGGGGGCTTTTCGGTATCTGTTCCAGCCCTATAGAACCTCCTGCCAGCTAAGCTGCATCTCCAGACAGATCTGCTGACTTTTAGGAAAGGTTTAAAAACCTGGCTGGCACAGCAGGTGTGGGGCCCCCTTCCCGCTGGCTTATATGGTGGTCAGCTGTGTTTTTAGCTTCAGTTTTAACTTACAGGGGTTGTTGAGAGGGTATTTTAATGGTTTTTTAAACATGAAATGTTGTGCTTTTACTGTTTAGGGGATTTTTAAAAAAATATTTGGATGTTTTACTGTGATTTGTGAGCCACCCGGAGTTGCTTTGGTGTGGGGGGCAGCACTAGAAATAAAATAAATAAATATAAACTACAGTATATAAAACTAAGCATTAATTTATAAACAAACATTTCAACAATTTATATATTCAATTGCACCAGGAGTCACTCTTAAAAAAATCTCTATTGCCCACATATGCTCTAACACTACATTGTTGTACGTATAATATGTTGCACAGTCTGTTGCATTGCCCCGCACTCACATGCTGGTGATTGTAGTTTCGCCCATTTATTGCAAAAAGTCTGCACATCTACCATGCACCATACGTATTCTATTAAGGCTAGTCCTTATCTTGTGTGCTTGATCCCCTAAACAGCAAAAGTGCCATACCAGTACTACACTTGAGCCACTGCAGTTCCTGGGTGCTATACTGTTAATACATGTCAATATATGCTGGGTGGGTAGAGGCAGCAATGGGCAAAAATTACTCTCCTGGACCGTAACTCTCAGAATACTCCAGCTAGCATGTTCTATTTACACCTGGAGAAGCTGGAACTTGGTTATAGCAATTCTGGTTGTGATTAGTGTTTGAGTGAAACTGGTGCTTCTCATGTGCTGTTGAGAGTATAAGGGGACATTAAAGTATTTTTTTCAGAAGGTGTTTGTTTGTTTGTTTGTTTGTTAGCTTATATATTTGATATGGGTTCAGCCTGACTCCTAAGAATGGAACATGAGATTAAAAATCAGGACAAATAAAAATATTTACCAATTTAAAATATCAAAACAAAATTCAGCAATTTATAATATTGATTCACAAATGAATTAAAAGCAATCTGAAAGCACTGCAATAAAAAAGGACAACCTACACTCATTAAGGGATGCTACTTATGTCACAGCATAGTCAAAACAATGGTATTTCCAGTAGTAATGTATAGCTGTGAGAGCTGGATCCTAAGGAAGGCTGAGCCCAAAAGAATAGACACCTTTGAAATGTGGTGCTGGAGGAGAATCTTGAGAGTCCCCTGGACAGCAAGGAGATCAAATAAGTCGATCCTGAAGGAAATCAACCTTGACTGATCCTTGGAAGGACAAATACTAAAGCTGAAGCTCAAGTACTTTGGCCACCAAATGAGAAGCGAGGACTCACTGGAGAAGTCCCTGATGCTAGAAAGATCAAAAGCAAAAGGAGAAGGGGCAGCAGAGGATGAGGTGGCTAGATGGCATCGTTGATGCAAAGGACAAAGATCTGGTTGGACTATGGAGGATGGCAGGTGACAGAGGAGCCTGGTGTGTAGTGGTCCATGGGGTTGCAAAGGGTCAGACTTGACTGTGTGACTGAACAACTTATGTCACACACACAAAAGACCTGAGACTAGAAAGGCCTTTGTATGCTGGGAGGAGGGTGGTTGGGAGAAACAGACTTTAGCTTCTGAAGAGAAGAATATCCCCAGCCTTTTCCAGTTGATAGTCAGGGCTAATACTAAGTATATATATCAGGCTGGTATCTTTTTTGGGTCATTTTTGATCTTTTTCTAGTCCTGGATGAGGCAAAGGGGTTGTGGGAAGCACTTGAATCCTGTGCTAAGAACTGGAAATGCTGCTAGTGTATTGCTAAATCCTACAAAGTGCCCTGGTAGCACAGTGGTTAAACTATTGTCCTGCAGTTGTCAAATATTGTGAATTCGATCCTAATGGGGATCAAAATTGACTCAGCCTCCCATCCTTCTGAGATTGGTAAAATGAGGACCCAGCACATTGGGGACAAAACCCTAATTACTTTGTGAAGTAACAGACTGTTGTCCACAGAGGGCACAAATGCTATGGATCAGAATATAAGTACTGTACTGTATAACTGCTATTGCTAATCACTACATACCTTGTCTTCTTTTATTTCACTTTCATGTCTTAATGGATAGAAACTTGTTTAAAAAGAAAAGAGCTGGAGTTCTCAAGGTTCTGGCTTAGATACAGAGTCAAATATTATGCATCTTCTTCTTCTGTGTTTAGGATTAGATGTGAAACTGCCAAAATGAAGGCACCCCTTGGTGAATTCATTCTCCATTTCCCTTCGCCTGACCTAGTGTGAGAAACATCAACCAGCACCACAAGGTCGCTGTTACCAGCGCATGCTCAATTGTGGTTCAACCCCCCCCCCCAGTCTTCAAGGAGGCTCTTTCTGTGTACCCCACACAGAACAACACTGGATTAGCAATTGCACTGCTAATCTACTGCAATAGCATGGACACACAGCCCCCAAAAGTTGTTCTTCCCACCCTTGATCCATAAACCAGGCACCAGGTTTCAGGAAGTGGATTTCCAGCTTGTCTGTTAAGTGCTGCCTGTTGCCAAACTGTTACCTGTGTGGCAAAAGCAGGACGAAGATGTAAAGCTTTTTCTGGCTTTAAAGGATAGTCAGGTCACTCAGGTAATAATAACAAAGGATTCACACTCCTAGTATTCCTGCCATGTTTGTTTCCCCTTCCCAAGCATTGGGAAATTTCAACCTTAAAAAAAAAACCCAACACACACACAGAGCTTAGTCTGGAGGGATATGCTAGTGTTGTGTTGCATGTGTGCTTGTATGTGTGTAAAACCATCTCTTTGCAAATGACTAACACCCGGAATGTTACAGATTAGAGCCAGGGCTCTCAAGGTCCAGGGCCCAGGACTTTTTGATGTCACCTGCCACCCCCCTCAGGAGTCTCTGTTCCCTTTGAGCTTAGTATTTCACAAAACAAGATATCATGGTGATATCCTTCAATACAAAGTATTTTGGGGTGCCTTGGTTGTGAGTGTATTTAGCTAGACCTGGGCCCCCACTTGCTCTTTATGTTCGCAAAAATCCTGAAAGGTAGATTAGGCTTGGACAGTAGCTAGGTCAAGTGCATAATGGATTTGTGTGACAAAGCAATGTTTCTGAAGCCAGTGCTAACATGCTAACAACTATGTTGCCCTTGGTCAGTTTACTGTTCTATGATCTGTCAGCAGAGCTTGCTAAATTAGGCATGATTCTGTACACTAATGCTTTTTGGTACATACGAGTCCATCTACTCACACAGTTGTATCATTAAAACCTGTTTAAGAGTGCTAAGGTGTTGAAGCCTTCTTTGTGGTAATTATGAAACTGACAGAAGTATGAAGAAATCTCTATGAAGATTTTCCCTATTTGGCACTGAACTGTTGAAAAGCGAGAAGGTGTTATCCGAGAAGGGCTTAAAACATTACTCAACAGCCCCTGAAACAAACTCATAGCAAGCAGTGCTCACATAGGAATGGTGTGAGAGGTCTTTCTTTAGCTAGTTCTTGAAAATTTACAGTGCCTACATTGCAGGAAGTTATGTATATTTGTAACTTCCCACATGTAAAATGTGTATGTATACGTATATACGTACAAATGCTTCCTTTCTCCTAAAAATGATCCAAGGTGGATTACAGTATTAAAATAAATTAGAAGCTATAGGAACAAATTATTATAATATTTAAAAAAAAGAATAAACAAATATAATATTAAAACTTTTGAACAACATGCAAGGGAAGCAAATGTCAGTAGTCTAATCAGGAGGTCAAAGGGAACAATGATGGCCATATCAGTCCCTTTCTGTATGCTATGTTATTATTAAATCAATCATAGCCAATAAAGCATGATTTTGTCTTCAACTTGGGTAGGCCAAGAGGATTTCAGGGTGGTCCATAAATCCCTATCTGGCCTGTAAGTCCCTACCTGCCCTCTCCGTGGGCATGTGCTCTGCCCTTCTGCCCAGCAGTCCAATGGGAGTGCTTCCTCCCTCCTCCCAGCACAGAGTTCACTCCCCCCCTCTGCCCAGCAGCCCAACGGAAGCACTTCCTCCTTCCCCCAGCAGAGCCCTACTCTCTTTGTGGTCGAGTAAGGATTAATGGGCCACCCTGTAGATTCTGACTGAAGGATTTGTCTTCACTACTCCGATTTGGGGAAGCATAAACCACAGGGTTCTCATAGGGCAATTGCATTGGCTTTTCATCAGTCATTTTGGCAGTTTCACATCTGGGCTAGACATGGAAGGAGAAGTCTTGGATTACTCCAAGACTGATGCTTACCCTATCAGATTTTCCTAGTGTTGGACTGCCCACTTGCCTCCTTGATTCTTCAAGAAAGAATACACAGGAAAACAGCTGGAGATCACCTGTCTAGCTCCATATTAGTGGTTTCACAGTTTTAATTGAGAAATTAGGCCTACAGACTAAAAGCAACCAGGGCAAAAGTTGCATGGAGGCAGAACTAAATATGGCATTGCATCTCCTGTAATCAAAAGTTAATGAATCAGATGTGTTTCAGGCCTCTTTCCTGTTCCTCAGCTTCAATATTGTCAACAGATGCTAAGGAGGAAAAAACAAAAGCTGTGAGCAAAAAATTGAAGTCGAAATCCAGCAACGGCGGCAGTGTTATCTCAGATGCCAACTGAAGGATTCCCGTCTGTTTGCCTCACTTGGTGCTGTGCGTTCCCTTGGTTGTGATTCTGAGCTGCTTCTCAAGAGTTTTGAAACTTGACAGGGTGGGGAATGTTGGAGAAGACCCAGCTTCCTGCTAGAAAGGTCTGAGGTATTAAACTTTTCTCAGAGCTGTAAACTGAAGCAGGAAATGTTCACTTGATGTTTCCATTATGACAGTATTATGACAGCACGAGAGCTCAGTTTCTTCAGATGCAAATCTGCAGTGTGTTAAATTGTTAGCATCGTTTCGTAGTCCCCAGCTGCCCTGCAAGCACATGGTCTCGTGATGATGTTGACCAAATGCTCATAGAGGCAGGTGGTGCTTCTGAAGAATGCCTGCTGAAGAGGAACCAGAGGAAAGCAGAGGAGAAGAAAGGCATGTGGGTGAAAGCTGGCCCAGTAGGATCAAGAACAGCAAGCAGTCTTGTGGCGCCCTAGAAACTAACTTGTTTTATTTGGCATAAAGTTTTAAACTTATACTGTATGCCCAATAAAATATATTAAACTTTGAGATGTGTTTGCTCCAGCAGACCAAGGACATGAGTATGACAGCACGTTGGTAGATATGTGGATTTACTTGTTGTGAAGTCATACATGGGATTTGGGTTTACCCAAGTCTGTTCACATTAACTGATCACGCAGGGAGGAGGTTTTATTCTCTGCTTCCTCTTTTACCCCATTGGCTAAATAGCCTTGGATCTCCTTTATTCGTGAGAGAGATATGGCTGTTGGAGAACTACCTTAGTGAGCTGTACAACAGGGGTGCCCAAACTACAGCCTGTGGGTCTGATCTGGCCCCCAACACCAATTCATATGGCCTGCACTGCCCTTGCCACTCCTGTGCTGTACGGGCACATTTTACTTCCACTTCCAGGAGCAGCAAGGGCACTGTGGGCTGGATGAATTGGTTTCAGGGGCTGCATCCGGCCCATGGGCCGTAGTTTAGGCACCCCTGGTTTAAGCAGAGAAAATGCCAGCCTAAAAATCTCATCCTGTTGCAAAAAAAATTGCAAGGCACATTTTACTTCTGCTTTCGGTGGGAGGAACGATGTGACCAGCCCGCTGAACCACATGACCGGTCCACAGCCCAAAAGGTTTGGGCACCCCTGCTGTAAAACAAGAACCAAGCTTATTTCTTTCTTTGGTGTTTAAATGCTCTAGCACAGGGTTCCTTAAACTTGGCCCTCCAGGTGTTCTTGGACTTCAATTACCAGAAGTCCAAGCAAGTACACCTGCTGATCAGGGCTTCTGGGAATTGATGTCCAAGAACATCTTAAGAGCCAAGTTTGAGGAAGCCTGTTCTAGCACAACAGTGCTAACATCAAGCTGTTAAACAAGAAAGAACAAACAAAATGGCATTATTTGCAAACATCCAGCATTCGTGGGCAAAATCTCTCCTCCACCCCACCCCTCCCCTACCTAACATTAGGGTGCAGCCGATTAGTACCGAATTATGGGGTACTAAAATGGAACTCTTGAGAGAACCCTGGAGTGCAAGGAAAACAAATCAATCAAACCTGAAGGAAATCAACTCTGACTGCTCATTGGAGGGACAAATCCTGAAGCTGAAGCTCAAGTACTTTGGTCACCAAATGAGAAGAGAGGACTCACTCAAGAAGGCCTTGATGCTGGGAAAGATCGAAGGCAGAAGGAGAAGGGGCTGGCAGAAGACGAGGTGGTTGGAAGTCATAGACCTGAGTGGGCTGCGGAGAATGGCAGATGACAGAGGAGCCTTGCGTGCAATGGTCCATGGGTCACAAAGAGTTGGACTCGACTGTGTGACTGAACCACAACAAAAAATAGGAAGAACCAAATGGGAAAGTGATAACTAGCCAAAGAGAAAGAAAAAGAAGCAATTTACACTTTGTTTCAGGAAACCTATTCAGGGATTATGTCCAGTTTTTAACAATAAATGTAAAGGTACAGGTCATCCTTGCTCGAAAGCCAGTTGTATCTGACTCTAGGGTACAGTGCTCATCTCTGTTTATAGCCAAACAGCCAGCGCTGTCTGTGTTTGCAGACGTTTCTGTGGTCATGTGGCAGGTATGACTAGACACCAGAGCGTACGGAATGCTGTTTACCTTCCCACCGAAAGGGGACTGCGGTGGTTCAAGTGGTTAAGATGCTGAACTCAATGACTGGAAGGTCAGAGTTTGATTCCCGAGTACTGAAAAATGGAGTGAGCACTTGTCTCTGTCCCAGCTCCTGCCAACCTAGCAGTTCGAAAGTAAGAAACTGCAAGTAGATAAATAGTAACTCCCCATAGAGCAGCAAAATAGGGACATGACAAAGAAATCAAAAGCCATCTTCATGCTTTCAATGGGGCACATGGGTAGGATCAAGATGAAAGACTATGCTCAGTTTGTGCACAAAGTGGCACTTGCCCTGCTTTGGGTAAGCTAAGGTGAAAGGTTCGTATAGAAAATGGCATTCAGCCCAGAGTCATTCTAGGGTTGTGATCACAAGAAGTGAAGCATGTTCTTTGTCTCCTAAATTGACTTTCTTCCTGCTAAAAGCTTCCTTAAACCCGAGTGGGGCCCCAGCTGCAACACATTCAGTCTTCCTTGCCCGTGTTAATTGGAACAATGATAAATGCCAAGTGGGTGAAATAGAGCTACGCTGAGAGTGTATGGCAGTCTTCCAGGCCCAAGAAAAGAATAACATGGGACTAATTAACAAAATTCAATCAAGGGTTGTTCTACAAGGGCAGCCGTGTTCCTGTCCTTGAGCAGCAGAGGGTGGCTGCCTGTCACCGTTGCATAGCTGATTAAGCTACATGTTATGTTCTAAACAATTAATTTAAAAATCTCAGATTCAGCAGCCAAGTAATTCAAAGTGATGAGCTTGTTGTGTGTTTTCCAGTCTCAAGTCAGGCCTCTGGTTTTTCTTCCTTTAGGTGGAAAAACCTGCACGGTCTGTTTCATACAAACATGCCCATCACTTGATATCTATATTTAAATTAGAAAATGTGAAAAATTTTGCAGTTAAAAATTTGCTTGCATTCTTCAGGCAATACTTGCCTATTTGCTTAATCAAGGGAGCTGTTGACACTTCTGGCTATTGTACAGTTGATCTGCATTACGAGAGATCTTTTGCTTTGTTAGGGTGGGAAATGAAGTCTTGTTTAAAGCCACAACAGTGTGTGAACTTTTCAACGCCAAGCAGATGTAGACATTTATGTCCATTGTTAAGTATCAGGCTGTTTTGACACTCTCCATCAGCTGACTATTTAAAACAGATACAAGTACAGTATAACGAAAATTATCCGTTCCATGAGGTTGTTCGCTATATGATTTTTTTCATTATACAAAAAGATTTTCGTATACAGTGGTACCTCGGATAATGTTTACCTCGGATAAGGCTAAAATCAGATAACATTGGGGAATTTGAGGCAAACATTTGCATCGCACAACATTAAGATAATGTTGTGAGATGCAAATGTTTGCCTTAAATTCCCCAACATTGATCTCTGCCCCAAAGTCTGCAGGACTGGACCCTGCAGGCTTTGGGGCAGAGATCTCAGCAAAGGCGAGAGAGATTCTCCCTGCCTCCGTTAAAATCTGGATAACGTTAAGACTTGTGGAACCAAGTCTTATCATTATTTGAGGTACTAGTGTAATGAAATTCCTATGGGAAAACTCATATAACAAAAATTCCTATGGGGAAACTTGTATAACAAAAAAATTCTGCTATATGGATTTTCCCATAGGAATATTTGTTATTCAAGTTTTCCCCATAGGGGTGCTATTTTTGCATAATGAAAAATTTTGTTATGTGAGGTGCCATTTTTTTTATTTCCTTTCATTATGTAAGGTTTTTTTGCTATGAGCCCTTCATTATAGGAGGTTTCACTGTACATATCTTAAAAACTCGGTGTCCTTATTCCATTCTGCTTAAATTAATAACTATAATTCTTACATTTGTTTAAGAAATGATTAGACTTCAGGGTGTCTCCAAGGAGAGAGTGGTATAACTGGGAAGCAGAGTTTATACTGGGCAATGCAGATGTGGTGTGGGATTAGGTTCTTGGTCTTCTACTAAGGACAGTGTAATGTGTGGAATTCAAGCAGCAGAAAATCTGAAACAAGTTGGACTTGAATGCAGGCAAAAGCTCTTTTCTTTTAAAGAGTTCACTGTAGCAGTGATAGGAGGGTACAGCATTTCTCCCTTAAGATTGTGCTGTTCAAGCCAGATTAGAAGAGGTGAGGGGCTCCACAATTGGAGGTGATTTGATGTATGATTATCTTCTAATGACTTTCACAGCTTTGCAAGTTAATTTTCTTTTGTTTGGAGATTGGCTGTTGGAAGAAAACGACGAGCTATATTTGCATGTTGATTTTGTAAACAGCACCTTTGAAGATGCTTCTTTGCAGTAATAGTATGCCATCATCTCATATCATCCCTGGTAGCACAGTGGTTAAACTGCTGCACTGTGCAACGAAAAGGTTTTGAGTTCGATCCTGACAAGGATTCAAAGTTGATTTGGCCTTCCATCCTTCCAAGGTCGGTAAAATGAGTAACCAGCATGTTGGGGGTAAAATCCTAGCTTGTAAACAGCCCAGAGAGTGAACTAAGCCCTATGGGGCAGTACATATAAGTGTGATTGCTCTGCTTTGTTGGCAAAACTATGTCTTTGCAGTAGCACAGACTAACATAATATGACACCAGCTTTTCTTGCTGCATCATCAATTGCATCACTTTTAATGCAAAGTAAAAGCAATCACACTTATACGTGTTTAATGCACTCTCTGCAGTTCACAAATTAGTTAGCAGTTTGCCACCAACTGCTGGGTACTAATTTTACCGACCTTGGAAGGATGGAAGGCTGAGTCAACCTTGATCCTTGGTCAGGATCGAACTCACAACCTTTTGGTCGCAGCACGGCAGTTTAACCACTGTGCCACCAGGGCTCATGTACACTTTAATCCATTAAGGTCTGTGCTATTAAAAATAGTTAGTCTTTATGAAGTTACAAGGCAGCCAGTATGGTGTAGTATTGAACTAGGACTTGATAAATCTGGGTTCAAATTTCCTCTTGGTCCTGAGGCTTAAGTGATGACATTCAACCCATTGCTATCTCTCTATCTTACTTGTTCCATAAGTTTGTGCCTGGATCTCCATGGAAGAAAGGGAGCTATAAATACAGTATAACAAATACACAAAAATAAGGTCTTAGTTTAGTTTGGTTGCAACGCAGGGAAGCAGTTTCCAATTTGGAAGTACTTTGTGTATTAATCATCACATCCCTGGGAATTGAAGAGGGTGGTGAAATTGACTGCCAGGATAAGCTACTCTCAACCTTTGGCTCAAAATCCTGTTTAATCCCAGTGGCCTGGCGCCTCTAACTCTCCAGGACAGCTTCCAATCAGCAGGGGAAAGGACAATCTAATCTAGACTGCAATATCTTGGCTTCTCCCAACCTCTCATACAGGCCATGAGTCACAACCAGGCAAAACAGGCCATTAAATAGAGAACACTAGATATGGTAAGCCAAGAAGACCTAGCCAGGGCTCCTACCTTTCTGGCTCCAGAATCTTGGGGACACATCATTGCCCTGGCCCCATACCTGCTCCAACTTGAGATGCCAAGTCATGGAAGGGCATTTACACTAGCCCACTGCCAGGCCCTCCCTTCTGCAGCTCTTGAGGGAAAGTTCCAAAGGACACGGATGACAGAGAGACTATGACCCTGTGATACTGGAGAAACTGAAACCACAGAACACGTTCCCTGCAGCTGCTCTTTCTATGGAGACATCTGGAACAAGCGCATATCTCCACTGCGCTCCAAGTATCCTGATTGGACAAACAGCACATACACCCACCTTCACCCACAACACTGCCAGGTTCTGTGCCGCAGCATGTAAGATCAGAAGAACAATCCTGGCAAGGCCTTCAGCGCCTCAGCACATGCATAGTAATAGCTGTAAACACAATTGATCTATCTGTATGCACTACTGCTGTTACTACTCCTTAACTCTGAGCAGAAAGACTCCTTTTAAAGGACTTTTGCCTCATGATATATTTCAAACACCCCCATTTTAACTTCTGTTCCCTTTGCTGTTCTATGCTGTTCTTGGACTGTAATAAAGATTTGATTTTAATTTTTGACTGTCAGGATATGTGACTGGGATCTCTTGTGAGGTAGAAAACATCATATAGACTTAAGGCCAAATTGCATGTGGTGTAAAACATGTGATTAAATATATGCATTTTCTACTATATTTATATACTTTAATATTAGTGTGAAATGAACTGTTCGATAGTTATTTAATGATATATTGCTGTTACGATGTACCAATATTAATTCTTGTTCTTTCATCGTGAGCCAGGCAAAGTTTGGACACATTACATGGAAAGAGAGAAGGCAAATTAATCACAAAGGTGGTTTAACTTATCACAGCTTTGTTGTGAGAGTAAAAGAAAGGAAGGTGGAATAACACTCAGATAATGGTAATGAAATCAATGAATGTATGTAACTTAAGGCCACCCAGTCAGCATTACCTAAATGAAGGAATTTGAATCCAAGTTTCCTTGCTCCAAAGAAAACAATTCTTTTTTGGGGGGAGATCCTTCACCTGCTACGGTTTCTGAAAGCCAATATCCATCACTTTGCACATATAACTGTCATCTTTGCAGACTGGCGGCGGTTTGCTCCAGCCAGGGTTCAGGCGAGAGTTGACTAAAATTGTTTCCAATGAATGCAAGCTGCTCAGTATCCCAGTTGGTGCTGGTTTAATTGGACTCAGGATTGTATTCTCCTTCTGCAATCACTCTGTAATAACAGCTGGAGATGATCTGTGTAACCTCTTCTGTGCTTTAACCACAGCTGTTAGTACTTTCAAGGGCAAAAATATTGACATGCATGCAGGTGAAACAATGCAGGCCAGTTTTGAGCCACATGTTGGTGTCTCTTTCCTTGTTGTTGCATTTGTTCAGGGATATTTTTCTCTGTAGACATTATTTCTGTGGGAGCTGGTGTTAAGATCGTACCTGTTCCCCTGCCTCTTGTCAGGGATTCCCCTAGCGATATGTGTGGCTGGATAGCAGAGTAGCACTTTTAAGCTCTTACGCAGTGAAAGCCTTAGTGCAATAACACACACACATATGCCTTCAGTGGAAAGGTGCGCTTTACTTACAGTGAGGGGAAGACAGACATATACAACAGTCTCTCTCTCTCTCCAAGCCCCACAGTAGGTAGACAGCTTGGAGTCCTCTGTTGGCTCCAACTCCAGGAGCACTCAAAAAGTCCTGGTGATCCTTTAGCAGTTCTTTCTTCTCAGTTGAAGAAAAACTCTGAACACCATCACCTCCTTCAGTGTCTCAGTCCTTCTCAGTATATAGACTCCTTCAGAATAGCAACCTCCTCACAGATAATCTCCTACAGAATAATAGCCTCCTCCAGTATGAAAACCTCCTCCATAGACCCTTCCCAGAGGGCCACAGTTATACCCCAGTGTTGCTGGGCAGATTCTCTAATCAGCCACAGCTGGGCTGTTACAGGAGCACATGGACCAAGCATGCACAGCCTGGCAATCAGTTTGAGGCTCTATTATGGACACCTGTGTTCAGAACACATGGAGGGCCTTAAAGTTGTACTATTCCACTGGGCAGCAATCTTGTACAATACCCCCAAATGAAAAATGTCCTAACACCTCTGATTTCCACCTATTTGGGAGGAGCCTTAGCGCCATATGCATCATCCCTAGTCTTCAAGATACATACAGTACCTTATATGTACTTGGGAGGTCCACATTTTGTGGTGGCTTAGTGGTTAAGACACTGGAAGGTCGGCAGGACAGCAGTTTGAGACCCAAGTGCTGCAAGACAGTGTGAGCTTCTGTCTCTGTTCCAGATCCTGCCAACCTAGCAGTTCGAAAACAAGAAATTGCAAGTAAATAGGTAGCATTCAGTGTACTCTAGTGTCTAGTCATGCCTGCCAGATGTCCACGGAAACATCTGCAGACGCAGCCAGCACTGGCTCTTTGGGTATAAACAGAGATGAGCACTGAAACCTAGATTCGGATACAACTGGCTTTTGAGCAAGGGCAACCTATTCCTGCAGATGGTATCCTTGAACATGTGGCCAGAAACAGACCCAGTGGATGCAAATCCACACCCCCTCCATTTCCACACCCGATTCTTAATGTAAAACAGGCGAGGGCAAGCCTATGTGTCTGAGCAGCTAACCTTATTATTACAAGCAGCTATAAAGGAGAACAGGGCACGTGTACTAAAGGTGTCCATGTATCAGAGCGTGTCTTAGCAAGTGTAGGTCACCTAATAGTACACACATCATCTGGCCAAATCCTTTGTTTTGCTAGAGGATTAAAAGTGTGGCCACCTGCTCACCTTTTCATCCGATCACTGTCGCAATGCACTGAATCTTCAAGAACCACTTCCTTCTCCCTGCTCTGCTCCCCTTTTTGGGATGCTTGACCTGTGAGATTCGGTGTGTTGTAGCGATGAAAGAAGGGGAGACGGGTGCTTTCCCTGCAGATCCAGTGACTGAAAGTGAGAACTATAATTGCCACATGAACAAAGCAGAGCTCTACCTCCCCTTGGAGTTTCAGTCTGTTTCTTCTCCTCTTTACAGCTGCTCCCAGCTGTGAAGTCCCTATAACACGGTTTCTCTTTTTCTCATTCAACCTCATCGGTTTCTAAATTGCCAATGGTAAATTCTGACATCAGTAAATTATAGAAAGATAGTAATAAGTTTGTGGCACTGAGTACTCATCGAACAACTAGATAGGAAAGTAGGACTTAGTAGCAGCTAGTCTTAAATTCTTTGCTGATAGTATATAAGCTGAATGCAGAAAGGGAAAGTCTTAGTAGACAGCAAGCAGAGGACAAGAAAGCTTTGACAGGCTTACCTAGTATTTAAGTAAGAAGGGAGTCTGAATGTTGTTTAAAAAAGGACACTGGAACAACAAAGAAAAAGCATTGGAGAACAATGGGTAGGTGACTAAGAAACTAATGGGAGCATAGCAGAGTAAACAAAGCAAAACAAAATGTCAAAAAATGTCGCGGTTTTAAAGACTAATTGCTGTATTTTAATGTTAGCTTTCATGAAGTCCACTTCATTGTGGACTTGATCCACGAAAGCTAACAATAAAATATAGCAATTAGTTTTTAAAGTGCCTCATTTTTGTCTTGTTTATGCTCTGATAGGCTTGAAACACAGACTAACATGGCTACCATTCCAAAAATTTCAGTTATAATGGGGATATAAAATTGCTAACTATAAACCTGAAAAATATAGCACAGAGTGGGCAGTCCACCAGCTCTCCCTCTCCCCCCTTTCCTCCCAAGTAGGAAAATGCCTGATTTAAAATTCTCTTCTGCGTGAATTAAAGATCAAAGGACTGTCTCATCATCTGGAAGTGGGATCATTAGGGGAAGAGAGAAGCTCTGTTAAGCAAATATGGCTTGGAGTGGTGCAGTTAACTAGAGCAGTGGCCTAGGTTAAGTTAGGCAAGTGCTCACTCAGAAGCTGAAGATACCACAAGGTGTGTGGTGGAACACCCGTTTCTTGCAGGTTTTCCTTCTCAACAGCAATGGCTCTGCCCTCTCAAGGGTCAAACTAGCTAAATGATAGACTTAGTACATGTGTGAAAGAGTTGCTCCCATGAGTAGTGACAGATGTTAGACATAGCATGTGGATTTCACCCCCCCCTCCATATATCTTAGCATGCTTTACTTTGTGATTGGTACAGTATTTGGGAAGTAAGCAGGGCCTTAATTTGCAAATGTTTTTGCTGAGGCACATAGCTCTAAGGAAATCACATTGTAAGAGGGAAATGGGTTAATTAGAGGAAATGCCTGTTCCTCTTAAAAAATCTAGTTTGAATCCCAGGGACTTTTCTGTTGCTGTATTTGAGGGAAGAAGGCAAACAAGAGGAGGGGAAATGCTAGCTAAATTGAATGTATATTTACCAAAACTAAGTTAGGCAGTAGAGTTTGTTTTGGCTCTAGAGTAAAGTTCTTTTGAGATGTTTTCCATCCAATTTAAAAATGCATTTATCCTTCAAGTTCTCTTCTGCTCCAGGAGCCAACAACAACTGCACAGGCTAAGATTAAGCCGAAACAAATAGCAGATATTTTGAAAAAGTAGTGTGTATAGAGAATAACAGATGCGTTTTCAGTAAAAATCAAGGTGAAGAGAGGGAATATAAAATGAAGCAATACCAATAGCAATTACAGTACACTTACATACTGCCCCATAGCAATTAATGCACTTTTTGGGCAGTTCACAAGTTAATTAGCATTTTGCCCCCAACATGCTGTGTACCCATTTTACCGACCTCAAAAGGATGGAAGACCGAGTCAACCTTTCCGTCAGGATCAAACTCACAACCTCTAGGATGCAATACAGCAGTTTAACCACTGTACCATTCAAGAGGTTATCCCACATATTAACATAGAAGCTGATACTATGGAATAGGGTAGTGGTGGGAAACCTATGGCATGCGTGCCAGAGGTGGCACTCGAAGTTCTCTGTGGGCACCCGTCCAGTCACCCCAGCACAGTTTGTCCCATCCCTCTGCCCAGCAGCTCAAATGGAGCATTTCCTCCCTCTTTCAGCATAAGTTCCTTCTGCCCCTCTGCCCACCAGCCCAATGGGAGTGCTTCCTCCTTCCCCCCAGCACAGAGTTCGCCCAGCCCCTCTGCTCAGCAGCCCAATGGAAGCGTATCTCCCCTCCCCTGTTGCTATGTTGGCACTTTGTGATAAATGAGTTTTGGGTTGCAGTTTGGGCACTCGGTCTCGAGAGCAAAGGTTTACGTACATCATTAATAAAAGGAAGCAACTTTCTAAAAACAGATTGAGTTTGCAGCATTTGTAAGGGACAAACATTCACTGCCGAGAGATTTGTAATATTTTTCCAGTTGGAGGCCATTAATAATCAAGATGCACACCACAGGGAACTTTGTTTACTCTCTGATATATTTAATCTTGATTTATCAAATATGAGGTGAGGAGAAATAGCAAAAACAGAGTAGGTGATAAAGAGTTATTTTCTTTTAATATTAGCAACAGTCTCCACTTCTTTGAACCACAGCCCTCCTCCAGCACAGCTACATTAATGTATTATCTGTATAACTAAAGTGCTAGTGCAGGGATTCTCAACCTGTGGCCTGTGGGCCAGAGGCGGGCCACAGCACCATTTCATGTGGCCCTCCACCACACCAGGAAGTGTCATGTGGTGGAGGAAGGGCAAAATGGCCATCTGCCCCCCAAAGCTGTCTGAGGGAACGTGACCTGGCCTCCGGCTTAAAAAGGTTGAGAACTCCTGTGCTTGTGCATCAAATACCAGTGAGATAGAATTTAAGATCGGAGAGGGTTTTTCACAGTCAGTCTATTGGGGATGCAGTTTTGTTGTTTGCATTTAGCTGAATGGAGTGGAAATCCATCAACCTCCTGAAGAAACTTGCACAGGTGCAAACAGACATCATCTTCCTCACCAAATGCAAACAAAAAACTGCATCCCCAATAGAATTTAAGAGTGTTTCTGGTTCTGGCCAAGACTCAGCAGTTTTTGTACAAAAGTGATATCCAAAAAGAGTCATCGCTAGCTTGTAAATTCCCATAGATTGAGTTTATCAAAATATTGTTATGTGATAAGAGGCAAGATTGTAGTAGCTGCTTTGGCTGTAGTGATTCAGATGGAGACAAATGCTTGTAGAGTGACAGAATATGAAGAAATGAAGCACTGAAAACCTTGAGAAACTTTAGCCTTCCGCTTGTTCTGTAAAGTGAGGGGCTGCTTTTGGACAATATCCAATTAATAAACCAAAAGGGTCAAACATTGGTTTCCTATGTTTTAAATAGTGAGAATTTATCCCCATGATAGAAGATGGCTTAAGAATGGAATGGGGTAGAGGTAGAAATCAGTTGATTTCTGGCTCCCAAATGATTGACAATAATAACTTCAAAATGTTTTTTTCTTTTCCAATTACTCAAATTAAACAGTGTCTTGTAACCAAGAGTAGATTTCTGTGTGTAGCAACCTGTGAACTGGGCTCAGACTCCAGTAATACTGCTTGCATGCCTTTTGCACCTTCTCCTCAGACTGGTGAGCTCAGCACTCTAGTAAAAAATAAAGGAGGTCCCAGAAGCCTGAAAGTTTGCCCAGTTTTGAGCTGCTTCAATGAAATTTACATCTGGGCAAACTACGCACTAATTTGTCTTTTCTTCTTCCCCAAAGATTTCTCAACAGAAAATACCCCACACAGATTTGATCACAATGTTTTATTACAAAGATATTTCCCTCAAAAGATTTCACAACTTCCATTAAACAGCAGATAATAAAAAACAAAACAGATGCACCCACAAATAACTTGACCAAGATAAAAATATATTACAGTGGAGTTGGGTTCTTGGGAAACAGCACCAACCCTCAGCTTCTGCTCTTTTTTAGACAACTTATTTCTTTTCAATGGTTGTAGCAAATATTTGGACGGAGAATTAAATAATAAAAGCCTATGCTGTAAGACCTGTGAGCCAAGCATATTACTTGGAACACACACATACACACACATCCTCAGAATAGAATGGCCAGTCCCTTCTCCTGAAGGGACTATTCAGGCAAAGAATTTCTTTCACACTGAAACTGGACTGATGTTTCTGTCTGGACATCCTGCTACAGTAATGGAGTAGACAGTACAGCCAGCAACTCAATGCTGAGTGTTGGGTGGCAGTAAATAACCTGACTCCCTAAAGGGGCCAAAGGCTAAGGACGGATGAGCCCCTTTAGGTGGGGTGATGGTTCCTCTCAGTGGAGGAAATGCCAC
Source organism: Furcifer pardalis (assembly GCA_030440675.1). Lineage (NCBI taxonomy): Eukaryota > Metazoa > Chordata > Lepidosauria > Squamata > Chamaeleonidae > Furcifer > Furcifer pardalis. Next base: position 129,881,873 of record CP126893.1, on the reverse strand, counting down.
TGGAAAACATCATCTTGGTCCCAACAGCAAAATGAGCAGAGGAGGAACTCTGATTCCCAATGGTCATGCAGGCAGAAGAGGCCATGCCAGATGGACTGGCTGTGAAGGCGCACCTACATAATATTCTCAAGGTTGCGGCAGTCCATTGCAGTCACAGTGTTAAACCCTGCACGTCTCATTTTATACATGTTGCAGGAGATGGCTCCATGGAGTGCCGTGATAGTGAACCTTGGCACTCCAGATGTTCTTGGACTTCAATTCCCAGAAGCCCAAGCCCCCATGAATCCACACGAATGGGTTTGCTGTGATTCATCCGGCCTGTGCTGTGCCACCCTCGCCACTTCAGGAAATGGAAGTAAAATGTGCCCATACGGAAGAAGTCTTAACTCGGAAGTCTTAACCATACAGGCGCGTTTTACCTCCACTTCCAGGAGCAACAAGGGTGGCGCGGCACAGGCTGGATGAATCGCAGCAAACCCATTTGTGTGGATTCACAGGAGCTTAGGCTTCTGGGAATTGAATTCCAAGACCATCTGGAGTGCCAAGGTTCAACATCACGGTCATAGTGTGTGGGTCACTTCATGCCAAGCTGGGATCCACCTTAAAAAATGCATGCCAATGGCATTTTTCCTGCTTCAGGAAAAAAAATGCATTCTCAGATACAAGTTGCAGATGATGATGATACCTGCCTAACCGTTTTAGGTTAGGAAAGTCTCAATTTTATCTCTGATTTTCATCAGTTCCCTCCTTCTCCCAGTCGACGGTCTTTCTTTCACTTTCCTGAGTTGGCCTTCTGTGAGTAGGTGTGTAACTGACAGCTCTTCACAGTTAGAAAGAAAATAAGATTTTTTTAAAAAGAAAAAGAAAACCATTCTTTCAAAGTTAAATGTAGCCCAGCTACATTCTTAAAAGTTTCTCTTCTGCAGATGCTTTCTCAGCAAACAAGATTTTCTTAGTGGGTGTAATCTTTTTTTCATGTTTTATATTCTATCTTCGCAATGGATAAAATCTGTATTTTTCATTATATGATATATAAAATTAATTATGACATGTCAGTTCCCCATATAATTTACTACACTTATGCATTTTGGAAAGATATACTTGACAAGGCATAACTAACTGTAACCACAAAACTCTGACTGGAAAAAAAAGAGTTTACTTTTCATCCAAGTGATCAAATTTTACCTTCAAAAACTCCAGCAAACTCCCCTTTAGACCTTGCCCTTGGTGAGGTAGTGTAGTATTTTAAAGCATATTTGGCAGTTTACCAGCCTTGGCATTGTCCAACAGCATCAGCTGAACTCATCACTTGCTTGTATGCAACAGCCACTGCCGTGAGGCAGCTACCTGAAAGACTAAAAGGGATATTCTGACAGAGGGCGAAGACTGCTACAGTTCTTCCACACAGCAGGAAGAAAATGAGGCTTCCTATTGTAGTCAGTGGTATACAGGGGAAGGTAAAGGACGGATATATTTAGGGTGACATGATCCGTGGGGGGCTCAAATTTTTTTTACTGCCACACTGTGGGCATGGTATGGTGGGCATGGCCGGGGGGAAAGCCCTGCATCGCACCCGAATTAGGACTACTTTATTTCAAAACTTAGATGGGTGGGGCCAGCCAGAATTTCTGCTTTGGGTTCTGGGTAACTGGTACAAACCTGCTGATGCCCATCACTGGACATGACGTAGAGAAATCTAGGGTACGATGAAAAAGTATTACTGTATAGTAGAGATTGAAGTGAGAGGAGACCTTTCTTTAAAAAAAAAACCTTTTGGGAAATTTCCAGTGGTCTTGTGTTAAGCCAACAGTAGATTTATGTTGAACCATAAGCTCAGGTCTGCATATTCCTCTTAAAGGTGGGGGCAGAACAAAGGGAAATGAGTGTATCCCTTCGACCCTTGCATATATATTTTCCTTTCAGGGACAACTATTCTTGAACCAGATGGGTGTTTAGAGGAGAATCTGCTGACTGGAGCAAAGCCTGCACAAACGTCTGGGAAGCTTTGGGAAGTGGGAACAGCTGCCCTGGTTTGTTCTTTTTTCTGACACTGTTTGCTACACAATAACAATCCCTCCAGCAAGGTAATAGCCATTTCCGTTGGAAGGGTAAAGTGCTTTCACATGTCATGACTACTTTAGAAGGAACTGCATTGTCTACTAGTCTGTGGCTTCCCCACCTCTTTCCAATCTTGGATGAAGGTGTATTTACGTTTACATGTACAGTACAAAAATAAAAGGCACAAAATACATTTAATGCAGCAGACTGTGTACGTTAAATGGGTTCCCTGATATTTAAAGTACACAGAAGGAAGGGGGCACTGTTAAGGGGAGTTCTACCGTTGGTCTTCTGTAACATTCATTCATTGCTCCCCAAGGTGTTTCTGCTTTTCTCTTAACCACCTCAGCACTGTTTCCACATCCTGATCTCTGCTTTATAGCAGTTTCTCTGGAAAAATGAATGAAGGGAAAGACAACCGCCTTGTATAAGAGTTGGAGCCCTTCAGAAGAAACTACAGCATTTGACAGCCCAAGTATTTCACCACTGTCTGAAAGATTAAACTAGTTATAGGTGCTGTGTAGTGCAGATCACATCAGGGATTTCAAGCTGTTTCGTGGACAACCCCCTCACTTCACCAGATGGCTTAAGGAGATTGACATGATTCAACCATCGGGTTGGTTTGTTAGTCACCATATACATACAACAGGCTACATACTGACACAAAGATACTTGGAAAGGGTGTTCCCTAAAAGACAGTGCACTGTAGAGAAGGTCACTTCTAGACATGGAAGAAAGTCCAGGTTGTCACCTATGCTTCGCTGCAGCATTCGTAAATATTATCTTCCATAAGTGCAATCACTTGTTCAAATTTGTGCTGCAGCTGTGTGCGCTTTGTCGTGGGATTGATGTCCAACGCATTCACTATCTGAGAAATAAAGAATTTAAAATCAAACCCAAACTGGATTAAAAGCTAACATTGGCTTAAGCATCTTCCATTCTGAAAGTGCAATTCTATTTATATTTATACAGAAGTAATCCCCATTCTGTTTGATGGGGTTTTCCCTAGAAAAAGTTTAATAGAACTGAAGCCCAAGAAACAACGAAACTTTGGCTGAAATCCTGTTGTGCAACTTTATGCTGTGTAATGTTCATGAAATCATAAGCAGCAGCTGTTTGGGGGGGAATTAACGCCAAACAGCTATTAAAAAGGGATTCTATTTCTGGTTGTAAAAACATTTAAAGATATATACCTGTATTTTAAAATAGGCAGAACAAATATTTAAGAGCTTATCAAGTCACTTCTGATGTGTGGTGAGTATATGAGTTAATTACTTTCAAAATGTCTTATCATTAACAACTTTGTTTGGTTCTTGCAGATCATCTCAAGTTAGGTTTTCTCTTCCAACAGCCCTCCCCAGCTTTCTCGCAGGAGTATCTTTTCCAGTAAGTTTAGGTCAGGCCTTACAAACTAACAGCTGGACTTTCCTTTATTTGAATTATCTCATGTAGGTCTTCCTCTTTTTCCTACTGTTCCTCCCCTTCCCCATCAATACTGTCTTCTCTGGTCAGTTCTACAGTATTATGTGTGTATGGTAGGATAGCCCCAATTTATTCATAGTGAGAGTACAGGAATGACCTGACTGAGCACTCACTTTTCTGCCTTTCTAGTTGTCTATGGTTTTTAAAGGTTGTCTTCCAATTCCATAGTTCAAATAAGTTGATTTCCTGCTCTTCTCATTTTTGTACATTGCATGGATGATTTTGACCTTGGTCTCAAGTGACCACTTTTGCTAATTCCTAGCTTTCCATTTTTTAACTTCCAAAGATGAGGAGACAACTTTTTGAGAACTTGCACACAAGATATTTGTAAAGCTTTTGGTTCAATATAGCTTTTCTTCCTCAGCTTGCCTAACCCAACAAAAAGATTTTGAAATTAAAAGATTGCTTTATACTCTGCACAATGTGGACCAGGCATGGCAACATTATTTTACCTGAGTGGTTAAAGTAGTGATTCTCAACCTGCAGCCCATGGGCTGGATGCAATCCGCGGTGCCATTTCATGTTGCACCACCCCCACATCCACCACACCAGGAAGTGCCATGTGGTGGAGGAAGGACAAAATGGCCATCCAGCCCCTGAAGCTGTCTGAGGGAGCTTGACCTGGCCCCTGGCTTAAAAAAGGTTGAGAACTCCTGGGTTAAAGGGTGTGACTGTTTTTCTGTTGTATGTGTTGCAGTTGCTCATATCTTTGATTCATCATTTAATTAAGCCCCAAACAGCTCTTTAAATTTTTTTTGGCAGAAAAAGAATACAGCCACATCCTAGCTATTATGTCCTTTCCAGTCAATCATAGTAGAGTACAGATCATGTGTTCATCTTCTGGGATCCTCTAAGACTGGATAATTCTACATGAAGGGAATTTCTGCTGGGATTTTTGTGTAGTGTATGTTTACTTAAACTTTCAGTTTAAAACGCCAGGAAATTTAATTCATCAACAAAAACCCACCTCTGATTTATTAATGTAGGATATTGTGTTTCTGTATCCACAGTTCCAAAAGCCAGGAAATGACCCAATATTGCTGCATAATACTGAGCAGGAAAAATGATGCTAAGCTTTACATAGCAAAGGCCGTTCTGAATGTTGACAAGACCAGTGGCAGTCATCAAGGTCTATATTCACAGAGAATAGCACCATTCACATAGTACAGTTCACATAGAGACACAAACCAAGAGGAAACTCCAGAAGCTGAACCCTTTTTTTCATTAATTAACCACCCCTCACCAAACATAAAGCAATTCTCATGGCAATTTTTCCACAAGTATGAATGTAGTGATCCTGTAGACCAATGGTGGCAAACCTTGGCACTCCAGGTATTCTTGAATTTAAATTTCCAGAAGCCCTAATCAGCAAGAACACCTGGAGTGCCAAGGTCCACCACAACTGCTGTAGATCATCTTGGCTGCTGGCATTGGTGTCATCAACAATCAGACTGGTATTTGCTATGTAAAGCTTGGCATCCTTCTTCCTGCTAGGAATGTGGGCATGATGTTGTGCAGAAATATGATACCATTTCCTAGCATTCTGAATCACAGATACAGAAGCACAATATCCCACATTCATGAACTGGAGATCTTTTAAAGAACTGAATATAGTATTAAAATAGGAAAGCTGCAAATTATCCCTTTTATAGATTATGCCCCCCCCCCAATTACTAATTTGCATGATTTATCTCAGCTAATATATTTACAATACTGATGTTTTAAATCAGTGCATATTTAAATGTTTTGGCATATCTTTACTTGGATTATTGATTTGAACTGCATTTTTGTTGAGTTTACTGTATATCCATGTTTTTTTATTTTCCCATAAAATTTCATCGTCATTATCTAAAATCAAAAGTGAGATTTTTGAGTTTGATTAAATGGCCAGAATCTTGATGTGCCAGCAATAATAGTAATTGTATAAATTAGATTGGAGAACTGCCACTAATTAGCAAGTTGCTAACTGAAACTGGCATATGGCTAGGAACACAACAGACAACTTGATAATTGGTGGCAGTTCTCCAGCACAACTTATGCAATTATAGTTTCACAGCTGTAAATCCAAAATAAAGATTTTGACCAACAATTCTCACATCTGTTTGTGTCTACATTCATATGGCCTATATCCTCTTGCCTGAATGTGGAGCAAAATGACAACTCCATGTTGCCTGCTCTCATCCTGCTCCAGCAGGCTTCTTGTTGTATGACCAGTTGCATGATCAAGGTCTCAACCAGTTTGAGAACAGACAAATGCCAGTGGCAGAGAAACACTTACACTGATTGCCAATTTGCTGCTCCATGTTTAGACAATACCATACTGACCTATTACTTTATCCATTACTTTATCCATTACTTTATCAGCTTTGTTTCTCTTTGTTGGAAATTTTAATGATCTTTCTATTCTACCTTCAAGATCTACCTCCTGAATAGTTACAGACATGTTGGAATCAGTTTTCATGTTTACTTACAACTACTTGTTCTAGTGTACAATATGTTTCACATACATATGCACATTATCTGTTCAGTCACCCAGTTGTATTCATCCTTCTAGAGCATTCATCATTCTTTGAAATTATGCACTGTTCTAGGCTATAAACTGGCTAATTTATCATGAAAAGGGCCAGGGCCAGGCAGAATTCTCATCACAACCAAGTATCACTATATATACCTCGGAGAAAGTTATACTGAACTTAATGGACTTTTGTTTCTGAACAGATACATATATTTGCATGTCTGTTCTCTAACAGGACTGCTAGGGTAAAACCTTCCCAACTATATGGCCATTTAGCAAAAATCACATAATTTAATTTTTAAAGTATTTCTACAAATAAGTAGCAATGTTTTCATTTTTATTTCCCACTGGTTCAGTTCTGGATGGTACTACATAACAAGAGGCTATACAGCAACTGGCTTGAAATAATATAACATACTACCCAGCCTCTTGAACATGGAAAATAAATAAAGCAAGAGTGCTTTAATACTATGAGCAAGCTTTTGTAATTCAAGATCGATCCTGTTACACAAACACAGGACACCAAGCCTGTACATAATGTCCACACTGCAGGTTTCTTTTTCTTTTTTGGATAGAGAAAAGGGCAATGCAGAGATCCAGAATCCTCCATCAGGGAATTGGGGTTAATATTTGGTTTGTGCACTAGGTGTGTTGATTGTAGCCGAATCAAAGTCCATTAAGAATATTACGTAATGGTTGGAAATTGCTGTTTCCTTCGGTCTGTAGTCCTGTTACAATATGATGTGGCTACAAATGTGGAATGTGAGATGATATCAGATCCAGCCTGCTATTTTAAACAACTCACCTCCAAAAAACAAAACCTGGGACAACATTTTGCCATGAACATCTGAGGGACTATCATTGAAAATTTCCCTGCATTATCCAAGAGAGATTAGTGTGTGCATGAAGAAGTGATCTTGAATCATGAAAGCTTGCATAATTTAAGATATTTTAGTGAACCCAATAAAATCACCTTCCTCCCACATTTATATTGTGTAAGACTCACACAGCTGTCTTTGTTTGTGTATGGAAATAATATAAGCAAATCTGTTCAGATGCAGTTTAAAAGTTGTGTAATTTCACTAAATGAAAACAACATCAAACTCCAGTCTCTCTCTCTCTCCCCCCCCCCAATCTTGAGTATTGCTCTGATCATATTTTTACAGCTTTACTTTGGAGTGTGTGTGGTCAACAGCTGCTGGAACCTCACATATTCATCTCCTCATGGCTGTACACACAACCAGATTACACTCAAGCTACGTAAGCATCAAGGTGCCATTAATTAGCCATAAAGGCAAAACCTGCCCTTGCCAGTTAGTACTTTACCTGACTGCGGTATCTCTTGGCATATTTGTAAATTTCAGTCATGGCAACGTTGGTGTTAAACTCATTGCGATATTTCTTCATAAAAAAAATGAAACAAACAGAATATTAATCAACATACACCACAAGATACCCATTTTGTCTGACAGAAATCCATTGCACTTAAATGGTACTTAGATTAGATTGCAATCTAAGCCGACATCAGCATATTTGAACTTTGGTTCTCTCCTAAGTTCGTTAATTAATAGATGACATACATTACTTCCGAGCTGCAGGGAGAAATGAAAGTCTAGTGTAACCAAGGTCAGACATTTGATTGATTTATATGCAGTTATCTCATATTAATTTCAATAGTACAGTATTCCATAGCATCTTTAGACTACAGAACTTTAAAACTACCTTTGTTAATGTTAGGTAATGTTCTTAGTTAATGTTATTTAAGTTTGATGAAATAAAAAGGTTTTGTTTCCAAATTGTGAATGTCATGTTTCTCCTGCCAGTGTCATAAACGGCTGCTATGAACGGTACAGAAACGTAATGATGCATCAGGAGAACAAAACTTACCCGTGATTCTTCTGCTAGGTGTGCATTCATTTCCTGTTCACTGAGAGGTGGCATGTCGTGAATCTGTTTGTAGTACTTCTGCACTATTTTTCTATACTCAGGAATCTCCTTGGCATATAATAGTTTATTAGTAGGTGAGTCCTAAAAAAATAATAATCACAGAAAATAAACAACCTGAGTGAATCTGATGAAAATGCATTGTAAGATCACATGTTAACTTGCACGACTTTGTACATAAATATATAGTAATAACTGTATGCTATCAAGTCAATCCAAAGTTATGGTGACCCTTTCTGTAATTTTTCTCGATGGAGAATATATAGAAATGGTTTTCTATCCCCTTCTCCTGAGAGCTGTGTGCAGCTTGCCCACGGCTACACAAGCTAGCTGTTCTCTCTGGAGACACAGTGGGGAATCAAACTCCTTGTGTCTGGCTCCACAGCCAGATATCGCAGCCACTGAGCTATCCATCCAACCAGATGTAGATTATTGTGTTAGAAGAGGAGTCTGTGTGCATGTATTACTTATAGAGGTTTATGCATGAACATATCCACATATGTACAAGAATGTGTGATGTAGGGATACTCATTTTAGCTATGGCTGCCTCTCTTTGGAAGAGACCTCACCTAACCTCTGCCATAAAGCACCTGGAAATTTACTTTTACTGGGATGCAGCCCTCTGTCACAAAGATGCCTATCACTAGCACACAGTGACAGCATTGTCAACAATATAAGGAGAAGAAAGGAGGAAGACATAGACATACACGCTGTCCTAGTAAGACCTGGCAAATTAAAAGCTACCACTTTAAAAGTTGAGCTGCAATATCCATTCCGCTGCTTGCTTCTTAGCTCTAAACATAAATAGTCCCAAAATACTGGATTTTAAAAAAAATCAGTGCATGACTTACCGTCCCCAGTAATTGAAATCAGAGGATCAGGGGTTCTGCTGAAATAAGTGGTTTTTGAATTATGTGAAGAGAACAAGATGGGACCCACACAAGCAATGGCATATTGCATACAGATGGGGATTTATTTTCTGCAGTTTACTAAACAATGCTTTCATTTATGCAATTGTATTTCTGAAAACATTTCCATCTGCTGTCTGACCCTAGCTGACCTACTCTACTATAACAGTTTGACAAGTTAAAAATTCTATATATTTCACGACAGATAAACAAAATGGTCAGAGACCTGAACATATGCAAGACTCACACCTCTCATTAGAACTTTGCCCTGTATTAATCCTTCCCTGACAAAGAGCCCCCCCTTCTTTCCATAGGGTTAGAATGATCAGCTGGGGTGATTTGCAAAGACCTCTCTCTCCTTTCTCTCTACTTCAGGCATGCTGCATATATGCCAGCACTGAGGGAGATGCGATTTACAACATTCCCTAATAAAACTTATTTATGCTAGGATGTTTCAAATGTCAACATCAAACTCGGCAGAACCATGGGGACGATAAACACACTCAGACATGCACATGAGTATGGTATATAAAGAAGAAAGAGAACTTTCTATTGTAAAGATGAGGATTGCTCCCGAATCTACTCTTGGCTCTGAGTTATGCTCTGAAAATGTTTATGAAGAAGCTGAAAACAAATAGCATATTCATTTAATCTAGATATATCCTCTCCATAGGCTTCCATGATAAAATATGCCCTCCATGAAATACACAATTCCATTCTGCCTATACTGGAAGCTGACCTGCACTACACCAGAATAGGTCTCCTTTGCTCAAAAGTCAGTTGTATCCGACTCTGGGGTGCAGTGCTCATCTCCGTTGACAGCCAAAGAACCACTGCTGTCTGCATCTGCAGATGTTTCCATGGCCATGTGGCAGGCATTACTAGATGCCAGAGTGCACAGAACACTGTTACTTTTCCCTCTGAAGTGGCACCTATTTATCTACAGTACTTGCAATTTCTTGCTTTCGAACTGCTAGGTTGGCAGGAGCTATGACAGAAAATGGGAGCTCAATCTGTCACACAGCACTCATCAAGTTCAGCGTCCTAACTAAGCTATTGCAGCCTTAACACCAGAATACAAGCCTTCAAAAACTCTCTGGTTTATGAATGTAGGAGATTGCTCCTATAGTTCAAAATGCCAGGAAATGGTCCAAAGTTAGTGTATATTATCATGCCACATTGCCAACAAGATGCCAAGATCTACATAACAATAGCTGGCTTGAATGTTAAGAACTCCAAAGACTGTGTTGTTAGTCTATACCTGTGATGGCAAACCTTGACACTCCAGATGTTCTTGGATTTCAATTCCCAGAAGCTCAAGCCCCCGTGAATCCAGATGAATGGGTTTACTGCAATTCATTTGGCCTGTGCTGCCCTCGTCACTCCCAGAATTGGAAGTAGGGCAGTGCAGGCCAGATGAATCACAGTAAACCCATTTGTGTGGATTCAGGGGCTTGAGCTTCTGGGAATTGAAGTCCAAGAACATCTGGAGTGCCAAGGTTCACCATCACGGGTCTATACCTTTAACTGTGGTGAAGTCTACTTTTAGTGCCACACCTAGCATGTAGTGGAGGAGGGATTTCTTATTCTACTCCTATTAAGAAGCAAAGAATTGTCCTTCGCAACTGCAAGAATTATCCTCTTCAACACAACCTCAGCTGGTTCTGTTGCTATCAGAATTTGGAGCCAAGATGATACAGAAAAGAAGCAAATGAACCTAGGCTCTTGTAGTCTTTCCAGTCTGGATTCCATAAATTAATAATATGCCCTACTGATCATTAAATTGATTGCTTTTAAAAACATGAGACAAATTGTTGAAAGAGGGGGGGGGACTACTTTAATTCTGACAGACAGATCTCTGAACAGTAATAAACAACATTTTAAAATCTCTTTATCAGAGCACATGCCTAACAATAAAGGGTGAGTGGGGACTGGGACAAAATGGCCTTATTTGGCTTTTCAGCTAAAAGTGGACTAATGCCAAGTATGCCTTTGTTATAATTAACAGTTGCAGCACTCAAAGATCTCTCTCATAAATCAATATTCGGTTTCCGGGAAAGGGGGGAGACAGTCACGAAACTTCCTAGACTCCATTAGAACATAGCTTATGGCTCCCTGAGTTTATAGCTAGCTGGACAAGAAGCAAGAAGAGAGTAGAGTCCCTTGTCCTTTCAGTTTGTCTGAACAAAGGGAACAAGAACTGATGTGACAACGACTGTCTCTGTTATGTCTTTGCGAAAGAATATTAAAATTGGTAACAGGTAAGGAGACGATAGAAGATAATTTGAAAATGTTGAAAACTGCAGTAACCTTTATTCCAACAAAGTGGTGGTGGTGGACTCTAAATAACCTTTCAACCAGAAATTGCCCCTTTATTAACCCTTTCTCAAACTAAGAAAATGATAAAGAACTTGAAACTAAAACTAAGCAAAACCAGCTTAAAATTACATCTAAATGAGGGACGTGGCTTAAACTCACAAGTACTGTACCAGACTACACCTGGTTAAACTGCTGAGTTTTCCAGGCCAGGCAGGTATCCACTGGAACCTGACCTTATCCTCTATGAGTTGCGAGCTGGTGCAAGTGTCCATGGTTTCTTTACTGTCTCTGAGCTAGATGAAAAGGAATCAACAAGACTGTGTCTTTTCCCATGGCAATACCAACATAACAGGTATTAATAATATAAGGCAGCAACCCAGGGAACTGAGAGAACTCTGATTTATGAACTACAGATAGAAAACACCTACACATGACTTCTCAGTAATCCAAAGTACCTGATTTCCATGACTTAATTGTGTTGCATGTCTGTGGTCCTTATCTAGACTACACCATTCAGGAGACTCAGCCCTATATTTCATCACCACCACCATGTGCCTTCAAGTCAATTCTCACTTATGGTGATCCTTTTTTCAGGGATTTCTAAGCAGAGCATACTAAGAAGTACTTTACTATTCTTTTCTTCTGGGGGTGTCCTAGGACTGTACAAATTGCCCACGACTGTACATAGGCTGACTCTTCTCTCAGGAGGCGCAGTGAGGGATTGACCTCCCAAGCTCTGCCTCCATAGCCAGACATTTAAACCATTGAGCTGTCCAGACAGCTCCTATATTTGTTACATGAATTTTTTGGAATAGTAGCCTTGTTAGTCTGTGGTTCAGGCATCTCAGAAAACAAAACAAAATAAAGAAAATAAAGTAAAATAAAAATAAAAAACACAGTAGCACTTTAAAGACTAACTGCTATATTTTCACTGTTAGCTTTCGTGGATCAAGTCCACTTCATCAGACAAGGAATGAAACTTACAGGCATGTTCTTATATACCAAATTCAGGAGGTCCGTGGGAGAAGGGTTGGTGTCAAGCAAGATGACAGACAAGCAAGCACAAGAATGCAGTTTCACACAACCATTAGCAACAATAGATTGTTAATGGCTGTGTGAAACTGCATTCTTGTGCTTGCTTGTCTGTCATCTTGCTTGACACCAACCCTTCTCCCACGGACCTCCTAAATTTGGTATATAAGAACATGCCTGTAAGTTTCATTCCTTGTCTGATGAAGTGGACTTGATCCACAAAAGCGAACAGTGAAAATATAGCAGTTAGTCTTTAAAGTGCTACTGTGTTTTTTATTTGTATTTTACTTTATTTTGTTTGTTTTGTTTTCTGAGATATATTTGTTACAAGGTGCCAATACATCAAAAGAAAATGCATAAATCACAGTAGCGTGCCAAAATATGTATGTGAGAAGATATTGTATTTCAGACTGAACTAAATATCATCCTAGACAATTTAGGACATTGCCCTGAATTATTTATTTACAGTATTTTTAATCTTGCTTATAACAACAACAACAACAACAACAACAACAACAACAACAACAACAACAACAACAACAACAACAACAACAACAACAACAACAACAACAAAGACTCAAAGCAGCTTAAGGAATAATTGAGCCCAGAAGCAATTCAAAAGCAAGTATAAGTGATGTAATACTGGTTAATAGGACTTGAAATCCAACAGTATCTGCAGGGCAACATTTTGTCACCTCTGAACAGAATCCTTCCAGTGAAACCTTCCTCTAAAAACACTCTAACGTTGCTAACAGGCAACCTTTTCAGCTGGCTGAGAAGGATTCCATGGTTGATAGAACTAAAGATACTGAGAGATCCAGCAGAACTAAAAAGACACATTTCCCTAATGTCTTGTGTAAATAATCCAACAAGATAATCAAAATTGTTTCTGTCTTAAAACTGGCTGAAAGCATCATGGTGAAGGATTTTGATATGACCGCCAAGAATCACTGAAGTTGTAATACCATTGCATATTGTAGTACTTCCCACCAAATGAAATATTAGATATTAGCTGGTAATTAGTTAAACTGATGGCATATAATGAACATTTTTTCAACATCTTCCCACTACTTGCTTAAGCACTGAACAACCAACCCCTTCATACAGAGTGACACCTTTTACTTTTCTCTCATTTCTCCTGGGATCCTGTCCACGTACTGAGGTTGTGCAAATTGGAAAATATCCAAAGAAAGCTGATTAATAGCCCTAGTCCCAACCAGGTCTGAGCCCTTATTTAGAGAATAACCTTAGAATCAAAGATGGTTTAAATCAACCAACTCTACTTCCTGCATTAGCTCTTTCTATAATAATGATACTTGTGTGCTGTTAAGTCAATTCTGACTGATAGCAACCCTTTCCAGGGTTTTCTAAATATAGAGTACTCAGAAGCAATTTATCAGTACCTTCTTCTGGGGGGTATTCTGGAGTCATGTAGTTTATGCAAGGCTATACTACAAACAAAAATAAATAAATCTGCATTGCCTTGACATATTCCTTGTGCTCCTTGTCCTGGCAGTTCCCAAGCAGTAAAGAATATTAGAGCATCTTGGAAGCTAGTAACGTTGCATGGATTTCAGCTGCCCGGGGCTGAAGCCAAATTTGCCGCCCCTGGTAGATGCTGGTGCCTTCTCCCGCTAGGGCTTCTGGGAGTTGTAGTCCAAGAACACACATAGCCCAAAAAGCGCTGACCGGGGCCGGCCGGCCCCCTAGACCCCCATACACGACGCCACTGCTGGAAGCATTGGATTAATTGCAATTTGGAGCATTTAAATCAGGAGTCAAATTAACCACTCAGTCAGCAAAGTCTTCCAGAAACCTTGATGCCATTAATCTGCAGTTTATGAAAAAGCTAGAAAGAGATGGACTGAATGGTTTTATAATTTATATGCTGGGTTAAGGAACAACCACAACCCTGAATTTCTCAAGCCAGACCTTCTGTCTTACCACAGGCTCTGCAAAAAGCTGAAAAGAGGGCTCGCCTATGGTTACTGTGCTAAGCAGTGGCCCTCTTAGAAACTAACGGATCAGCAGTAGTCTTGGAATTTGGCATTTCCAGTTAAAAGCTGAAAAATGACACATTGCCACTCCATGGCTCTTTATTCCAGAACAGAGCTCAGGTACCCAGAGGCAGGGGAGCTCTATGTGATAACAAAAGAAGAAATGAAGGAGTCATTCCAAAATATTAAAATGATCATTCATCTGATGGATATGAATTGAGACTATTAAAGGGCTATTTATTAACAAAGATTGGTGCCCTCACCACTATTGCACAGATAACACCTCTGGCATGTTACGATCAATCATAACAAAATCTGGTTAGTGATTGGATTGGGTAGGATTCTTATGTCACCCTTTTATTGAACACATATTATTCTGGGTGGTTTACAAATTACAACTCAGGACTTAAAAGCTGAAGAACATGTAAATCTGGACTTATGTGCCCTTAAAAATATCATTTTATGACTCTCAATTGGATTATTGCTTTGTATGTCTATGGCTGCACATTAATAGCCTCCACTTCTGCTTCCTGTTCTAGTGTTGGATGGCACTAAACTGGAAAACAAACCAATAAAAAGGTGTGCAGAAGGCAAAAATGAAAGATTATTGTCCCTTTTTGACAGTTACATACCTTGCCTAACTGCAGATCAGAGATGGAACAAGCATCAATGAAAGCCTGGGCAATAACAGAAAGGCAGGCATCTATGTGGTCAGTTTTGTCGATGTCAAAGACAAACTGGGGATTCTTCAAAATGTTGACCCAAAACCTCAGAGGTAGGCTGCAGTGATAAACACAAAATTAATGAACACAGTTATCACTACCAATATTTCATATCCACATTATACAACCATGGGAATATATGATAATAAACTAAGAGAGCAAAAAACTAAACACCAGGATTTGAAAACAGTGTGGCTGTGATATGATACTCATAAGCACAATTTGTAAGTTACTGATTTCTGTAAGTAGGCAAAGGGAACTGGGAGTGTATGTTCCAGAATGATCCTCAGAGAAATGGTTCCAAACTTCACATCATTGGATATTCTCTGTACCTGCACCCATCCACATGCAGTTACAGCTTATATGAAGTTATTGTTATATGCTGTCAAGTTGCCACTGATCCATGGCAATCCTACACATAAGTGATTGCGTCTTTTTTCCTCCCTGTATTTAAACTACAGGGAGAGAGAGAACTGCTTTTTTCTTTCTTTCCCTCCCTGTATTTAAACTACAGGGAGGGGGGAAAGAGAGAGATGTGATTGGTTCTCTAGAGAACCAATCACGTCTCTCTCTTTCCCCCTTCCCTGTAGTTTAAATACAGGGAAGGAAAAAGAAAAGGAGTCTCTGTGACTGCAGTAGGGTTGGGGGAAAGGCGGGTGCTTTTCCCCGACCCTACTGCAGTCGCAGAGACCGCTGCGCATGGGGGGTGGATTGGGTTGTTCTACCCAAACCACCCCACACCCGCAGACCATTGCATCGGATAACGCTAAGAATCATTATCCAGAATCGTTATCCGATGCAAGTTTTTTCCAAAAAACTTGCATCGTTATCCGATTCTAGTGTTATTCGATGCAATCGTAATCCGGGGTATTACTGTATCTCTCTTCTTAAGGTTGATACAACAAATTAAAAACCCAAATATTAACTACTGCTAAATGGGATAAGATAATGTATATGCCAACAGGCTTTTCTCCTCACCTTTAATAAGCCTGTCAAAAGTTCTCATCAGATACAAGGTATTAATAGAATGGTATGCATTCATACAAACATCTGTGATAACCTATATTTATATGGACAGGCTGACACTGCTTTGATTTATTTCTGAACTTGGAACTGGAATGGCTGTTTCCCTTGTGACAACTTGAAAGGCAGCTCTTTAATATTCTCTGAGGAGCATATATTTTTCACTTCTGAGCAGTCCTAAAGTTATTTCTTGCTCCTATGCCATTTCCCTCCAATTCCTTTTCAGTAGATTCTTTCTCCTGAGAACTGCCACTGAAACCAGCAAGGTCTGCTGAAGTGTAAATGGAAGCACAATCAGAATGACAAGAAGAATCTTCTTTCTCTTTTGTTTGTTTCAATATGCTGGTTTAATACACTAAAAATGATTTTGTTACTTGTTCTTGTTTCAGTATGATTACTCATTACCTCTTTATTGCCATTTTATATTGTTCTCAATCTTGAGTCATAAGCATTTCAGTCTTCACTGCATGCCCGTATTAATAATTCTAGTAATTAATAAATAAATAAATACAAACAAACCATGTTTCTACCAAACTACCAGATTTTTTTAAAAAAAGTGAGTGCTTATGCAAAGCAGAAATAATGGAAAATATGTTTCTAACCTGTTGGTTTTCCAAATGTGCAATGTGTCTGGGTCAGAAATCCCACGTTTCTCTGCTTGTTCTTCCAAGAAATCAAAGAAATACTTGATAGCCAAAGGTGGCCTCTCATCTCGGAAGCTCAAAATAGCCTTGAATAAATCATCCAGGAATTTTTGTAGTGTGCCCTGAAAATACAAGAATATTAAATGTGGCAGAAGAAAGCAACTAATTTTGTCTATTTATTACTTAATATAAGATCATTTCTTTTTCAAGTGATGTTGAAGAAGTCTTGTCATGAAATTATTGAGAAAAGGGGGAAGCAATGTAAGCCTGGAGTGAGAGATGGGTTAATTTTGTGCATAATGATATAATTAGTTTTAGTTTGCATTTATTTTTTCTCTACACTGAGATTCTTCTCTTTTGCTCAAATCCAAGAGCACATCTGTGATTGTTCTTTGTAGTAAACAGTGGGAAAACCTACACACCGATTATATCTCTTCTCATCTCTTCTCCAATTACGAATCACAAAGCCCTGGAATCACTGTGGCTTAAAGCCAAGCTTTGTGTTCTGTTCACGTCCATTAAGAGCAACAGTGCTGATGTTGTAAAGTGGAGTTTCTTCTTGAAGACTGGATTGTTATCACCACAGAACCAAACACTTCTAGTCACTGTAGTAGTGCTATATTTGAGACCCTAGATGACCAACACAATTCCCTTGAGTGTGAAATATAGATTTTTGGAAAAACACTATCATATTTCCCACAGGCTTCCCATCCCATGCCATTAAAAAAATAAAATAAAAGTACCAGAATTCATGACATCTGCTTTTTTGGTAGATTAAAATTGCTATTCTAGGCACAATTACATGCATATAAGCTACATTAAACATAGTGGAATTTATCAATAAGGTAAACAATTGCAAGGCCACACTGTGAATATTTTTGTTTTTTTTAAATAATGATTTTTACTATCTTCCAGTGAATATCTTATTCAGTGAGAAAGGTTAAATGCAGAAGCGTTCCCCTAGGTACCCAATGTATGACCAATCATGCAACTCATCTCACAAGCAGTGTGGAACTTGGCATGTCAAGGGAAATCAGTTAGAGCTGGGAGAGATCCTTATGTGATTGCCCTTCTGCAGTCTTGTAGTGTGACAGGATACTGGCCTCTGAGTGTTAAGGAAAGACTGGGTGGGATGGGGTGGAAGCAAAACAGCACAGGAGCTTCTTGATAAACTTGATTTGTGTTGTTTTCTCTATTTATTGGGAAGACAAAATTAGTAGTATGCTGAATGAGAACTTTTGGTTCAAGGGCCAAAATCAAATCCTTTGCACTCAGATGCAAATGGAATAAGAAGTGTCTACCTCTCTCTTGTTGCAGCCTTCGTTAGTGCCCCAAAACCTGCTGCAGAGGGTTTTCAATAACACAGACCAGGTTTTGAGGAGGAAAGGGAGCAGGAGAGAGCAGAGATCCCAGAGTCTGACTGAAGTAGCAGCATCTAGCAGACGTTCACCATTGGATTCCTGACCCTACTTGAGTACTCAGGTAGGTTCAAAGTGGGTTTGTTTGTTTGCCTGCCAATCTTCACAGTTAGCTCATCTTTCATATCTACCTTTGTGGAGAGCAGTCTGGTCAAGTAGATTTCAGGAAGGACCTTTTTCCTATGACTCTGCCGATGAGATCTTTTATTTTCATTCAAATCGTCTGTGGGAAGGACCTGAACAATTGCAAAAGAAGAGATTATATACAGTTAAAATAATTTTAACTTAAAGAAATACTGCCAAGATAGCATTTGTGTGGAAGAAAAAGTGGAAAAGTAGGATGATGCGAAATCTGTCTACAAAAGTTAAAGAACACAACTACAAGATGTTGTGGCACTGGTATATGACGCCAGTTCAGTTAAATCAAATAAATAGTAGCAACTCAAAAAAATGTTGGAGGTGTCATCAGGAAATTGGGACATACAAACATATGTGGTGGGATTGTAAAATTATTTCCAATTTCTGGCATAAAATGGAACAAGAATTAGAAAAAAATTTAAATATCCGTTTAAAGTTGAATGAAAAAATTGTTTTATTAACGGACTTAGAGGATTTGAATTTAGAGGAAAATATAAAAGAGTTATTGTCTTATCTTTTTGACATTGGCGAGACAACAAGTAGCCAGAAATTGGAAAGGTGATATGAATTTAGAAATTGGTAAATGGTATGTTGATGTTTGGGATATGGCATTAAATGAAAAACTTACATGGGAATTAAATATAAAAAGGGGATTAATAAAACAAAATAGATTTTGGGACATTTGGAAACCTTTTTTGCAACACACATTGATGGATAATAAAGGAGAAAAACCTGCTCCAAATACAATGTATTTTTGGCAGAATGATTGAGTTGTAAAAGGAGTGGCTGGTAGACTCAAGGACTATAGTGCACTGGGTGGTAGGAACCATGTACAAAATAATAAAGTTGTAATATGGTGGTTAAAGAGGAGAATAGACATAAAGGTGAAAATATACAGTATAGTAAATGTATTGAAAATAATGTCTGACTACATTATATTATATTGATATGTATTTTTTTTCTCCTTCTTCTCATCTTTTAATGCTGTAGGATGTACGTGGGAACTACTTTTTTTCTTTGTTTGTATGTAATTGTTTCTTTTATGTTTTGTAGATTGTTTTGTTAGTTTGTTTTTAATATTGTAAAAACCTTAAAATAAAAATTAAAAAAAGATAGCATTTGTGTACAACAACAACAACAACAACAACAACAACAACAACAGGGAGATAATATGACCATGCGTTATAAACCAAATTATTATTCACATTACATACACTGAAATGATATTAAAAATAAGCCAAGCCACAGCTGTGCTGCTTGGTTCATTCCTCTCTGCTGATAAATGACTATTGCTATAGCTTCAGTTTCCACTGAATTCAGTTGTCCAAAATACCAGGCAAAATATTGCTTTCCCTTCTGATAACTGGCAATCATCATAAAGGTAAAATATATTAGAAGGATATGCAGGATTATGATTGCAATTAAAAGCTGCACTTCCTTATACAAAACAGAACATGGGTCCAACTATTATCTTATTACACTAGGAATCACAAGAGTCTTGATCAAACCACCTTCTCTTGGGTGAAACTGATTCTAGGCTAGTAAGCCAGCCAACTAAAATTGCATCAGTTTGCATATATGCTGTACATGTGGAAAGCATTCCTAGATTTTGTCTTTGACAATGAACTATGTGTGAGTATTGCTACCCTTTCATTATACACTGCTGCACTGTGGGGGGAGGATGGGGCTTGTTTCATAACAAACACATTTGGCAAAAATCATTGGACCAGACCTCCTTCCCACTCATCAAGTTATTCTGGGGAAGCAATTATTTCCAGAACACTGCATAAAGCAGTTGTGATTTATATATGTGTGATTATGAGATTTCCCTTAAACCTTCTGTACTTTGTCCCTCAAATGCTTTCTTGGTGTGTGGGTCCAATTCCCGAACAGATATTTCCTAAAGGGAAAATAGGGGACAAAAGACCTCCCCATGGGAAATTTCCCCGGCCCACCCACAGTGGGAGAGCCATTATCCTGGACTGGTTGGTTTTTTTTTAAACAGAATGCTTACCAAATGAAAGTATTTTTCAGTGTCCAAATCTTTCACTGAAAAAAAAAAGATGGGAGAAAATGAAGGAAAGGAAATGGATTGCCATTCTACTTTGCACAGAAGTATTTTCTAGGAGAACATGCTTGGATATTTCCCCTATAAAAAGACATGAACTAAATAACTTTAATGAAACATTAACTAACACAGATGATATTTACATCAAATCGGTTAATATAAGCTATGTTTATGTTTTGAGAATTTGATATAATGGCTGAATTGAGCTGAGAATGCAGGTGATTTTGGCTTCCCACTCTCCAACTGCTTAGTTCATACTAGCAGTGTCTGAACCTGTTGATGACCATTTTGTCAAACCCCTTGTCAACTCATTTCAACATACAGTAATACCTCGGATAACGTTTACCTCTGATAACGCTAACATTGCATAACGTTTAGTAATCTGGGGAGGAGAATTGGATCGAATAACGTTAAGGTCCTATGGGATGGATCGGATAACAACCGCTAAAGCCTGTGCAGTTACAATGTATCTCTATGGAGCTTTAACGTTATCCGATACATCCCATAGGATTTTAACATGCATCGGATAACACTAAAAATCGGATAACACCAAGACTTGTGGAACCAAGTCTTAGCGTTATCCGAGGTATTACTGTACCTTTAGACAGAATATAACCTGATTAACTGAAATGCTTACAAACAAACACACACTCTCTCTCTCCCCACCCTCTCTGAAGGAAACTAATATATGCAAGTAGATTTTTTTTGTAGAGCAGAACAAGAGTACAGTATTGGAAATCTATATTAACTGCATTAGCCTTCAGCCATAACAATGTAGTAAGAATAAGAATTCATGACAAAAATAACAACTCAACATTATCCTACCATTCCTGTACCTCCAACAGACATACATGTTTCTAAACAGATTTTTTTACCACAAAGGATAGAAAAGATGTGAACAATCATCAGATGGTTTTGCTACAAAGGTTTATTGAGGACACTTGCTTGTACAATGAAGAAAAAAAACATATCCAAGTGGAAATGATATTGTAGGTATAATGAATTTGTGCCATCATATCTTGCATACTTCTGTAAGGTCCTCCATAGGAGTAAGCCTCATTGAATTAAATGGGATTTACTTCTGTATACTCCTGCATAGGATTAAATTGTAAGAAAAACCAGATGCTTCTTCGTTTACAGAAGAATGCCATGGACTTCTTCTTCAAGACTTTATTTTTCAGAGAAAAAGCAAATTAGCTTAGAGTTAAGTATTTTTGCTTTGCTGGTAATCTTTGCATTCTTCATTACCAACTTTGAAGGATTTTATTCGTCAATTTCTGTCTCAAAGAACCACAATGATTGGTGAAAACTTGATCTGCTTTCTTGTAGGCCACGTACATAGCTAAAAACCATTCTGCCTGGTGAACTGGAAAAGGCTGAGATTGGGAATATGTATTACAGTAGAAAAGACAGCAATCCAAGTCTAAAGGTCAACAAACAATCCTATTTAGCCACAGTAAGGAGGATGACCTCATAACATCCAGTCTGATAACCAATGTTGCATTATATTTTTGGATGGCTCCAGGCCTGGAGCCCAGTCAGAGCTTTGTCAAAATACTGTTTGTTCTGTTGGACACTGTTTGGACACTCACCCTCTCCCTTCCTCCTGGACAGCTGGCTGTCATTCAGAAAATGCCATACATAGCAGTGAACAGGGCACTAAGTGTGTCTTCTTTTCTGTCTCTTTGTCTAGCCATCAATCCTACTCAGTTTTGTGGAGGATGTAGAAGGTTTCAGATGAATGGTTAGGAGTCAGCAACATAAATTACTGTGGTTTAATCATTTTAACTGTCACAAAGATGTGAGTTTTGCTGAGTTCCAGTCACAACAAAATAACATCATGATGAGCAGGTTACATCAAAGCTATAAAAATGTCTTATAGCATACAAGTACTTCTATATTGAATGGAAAGATTAAAAAAATCTTCACAGATGAAGCTTAAATTGCCTTTATGAATTTCTCCTATGGTAGAAATGTAAATACAGTACTGAAGCACTATTAATTCAGAACAAAAAGTGGGAGGGAGACATTTATAATACATATCAACCTTCTGGCAAGGTTTACAAATTCAGCTGAAACAAGAACTACTAGAAGTCACTGTAAGTTTCCCATGGTAACATGCTATTCCTGATAGTAGGAATGGAAGACACGTGGTGATTCTACGATCTCTCATCATGATGACCAAAAACCACTGACAGTCCAACAACATCTGGAAAACATTCCCCACCCCGTCTCATTGAATGAAGTTTATTGCAGCATATGCTTTTCTAAGAAGGAGTGGTTAATTACTGGAATAGAAAACGGAACATGGAAGGATCCAGAAAGTTTGGTGCACTCTCAGAACTAAAATCTAAGTCTGACAAAAAATGTTGAGGCACAGTCATCTGATGTCATTTCTTATCATCTCGAGTACAGCAGATTCACTCATCTCCTTCCTAAAGTGCAAGTAGGAAAAGCCCACTCATTTCCTATGCAATTTCTATATTTCCAGGAGAAACACATCAAACACTCTCCTCAACATTTTTCTCTATGCCTTTTGATCCTGCCAGGTACTCCTGTGGAGTTTGCAAAATAACATTCCACAAAACTCAATTTAAACATGACAATAAAAACAAGACCCATTCAGATAAAGAAAAGCTTAAAAAAGCTTCACTCATACAATAAAACCCATTGAAGACCAATATAAGTAAGCACTTATTTTTCTTGCATAAAAAATAATCAGGGAAGGGGTTAAGCTAATCTCCACTGGGGTGTTTCCACCCATATAGAAGACAGTCTTTCTCTGTATCAAGACCCTAATGTTCACATGGAGGCAGACATTTTGGTAGCTCTCATGTAGAAGGACAGAGGCATTTGAAACCTTTCCTTTATGACTCAAGTATATGTGTTAAATATAGTATCTGCAAGAGGTGTCAGAACTATATCCAGACTTATTTGTCTAGTGACTGTAATCATATGTATACTATCTAGAAGTCAAAGTGTTTTTTGTTATCTTTAGTTCTCCTGTAGTCTCCCAAATAAGCAATATTAACCAACATTTTTTTCTGCCCAATCGATGAAGCAGACGGTTCAGAAAAGGGGCACAAATCACAATCCTTTTTCCAAGTGCAATCTGCTCCAACGTGACAAGCAATACCTGACTTGATTTCCAGGATAGGAAAATGAAGGAACTGTAGTGTTAAGAGAGGATATTTTAGATCAGGGGTTCCCAACCTATGGCACCTGGGCCTGATCCAGTCCCCGGTGCCATTTCATGTGGCCCCCATCCCTCCAAGGGCATTTGAGAAACAAAATGACTGTCCCTTTTAAGCTTTTGGGACAAAATGGCCACCCTCATCGTGCAGGCAGGGCAAAATGGCCATCTGGCCCTTGAAGCTGACTGAGAGAGCATGACCCTGCCCCTGGCTTGAAAAGGTTGGGAACTCCTGCTTTAGACTTTACTGATAAATTGCAAACAACCATATCAGAGTTCCCAATGATATCAACAGGTTCTGCTGAGACTGAATAAACATTGCTTTTGCAAAGCTGTGTCCTGTCTCACTATCCTTTCAGAGTTCTTTGAAAGTAGCAATAAACATATAGACAGGATTGATCCAGCAGACACTGTTTATTTGGCCTTTTAAAAGTCTTTCAACAAAGTCCCCCACTACCGACCCTTGAGTAGAAATTGTATTACAGTATAACAGGAGAAGTCCTCTTATGTCACAGGAACCAGTAAAAGAATAGTTGACAGAACAAAAATAAATGGTCAGTTCTAATGTTGTGAGCAGTAAGAGTCACCCGGTTGTTGATATTTGGACCAGTCCTCTTAAACTTGTTTAGAAATAGAGTCTTACCAAGTGCTGACATGCAAGCTGGCAACTAAAACATAAAACTAACATAAGGAAAGGAAACGTTTCTTCTCATTTGCTAAAATTATATGACCTGCTTTCCCCGCTGAGATAAATGATTGCATTTTGTAAAGCAAAATACAGCATTTGGGATAAGCTACAGATGACTGAGAGTTACACGTAGCTTGGTCTTTGTGATACTTTCTTACTCTGATTTAACCTCTTTCTCAGTCTAAAGTGCAGGTGAAAGAAAGAGGAGCAACTTACCTCTACTTAGAGTAGTATCTTTCTTATCTGTTAAGCTCATAGCTAGGGAGGCACCATCAGGGATCTGAGAGTAAAGGAATGCAAAATTAAGTTGTAATTCTTATGTAATGATGACTAAAAGGGATATTTACATTGTTAATCCTCCAATTATTGGTAAGATAATAATTTTATTTTGCAACACTGGGGCTACATACCTAGTTGCAGTATCTTGTACAACTGCTAAATGCATTATAAACTGATAAAACCCGTATCATATCATACAGTGGCACAGTGCTCTGCTACTAGGGAGGATTGCTATACAAAATAACTATTTCTCACTAGAGGAATTCAACCATATCTGCAAATGGTCAGAAACCAAGCACTAACTCTCTTATCTATAAAAATATTTTTTATCCCACTCTGTATCAGCAGATCTTACAGTGAGGGACAATCAGTAAAATACCATAAAACGGTCTGGAACAGTTCAAATACCTTGAAACAATTTAAGAGAGCCAGGATATTTTTTTAAAAAGTTGTAAATTAAGTCTACTACATCATAACAACTATAAATGTTAATAAACAGACAAAAGCTGTACTTGACCATATCATGATCTCATCTCAGTAATTCCACTCCCTTTCTCTGCATAATGCATCAGAGTTACTGACATGTGTACAGTACACAAGGTCTAGCAATTTTGTGCTTTAATTGGAAATCCACATAGATTAGATGAGAGTGACTAAGAACCAAATCAAACAAAACATGACAACAATGCCAGCCAAAATCCACTGTTAAAGCTGCAGTTTTCAACATACTTAGAAGTAAGAGTCACTTTACTGAAGACAGTGACTCTTACTTTAGAAAAAGCATGCACAAGTCTGTAATGTTAAGAATTATTTCACATGTCTTCTGTAAGCATGTTAGGAAACATTAGATTACAGTGATAAAATCTGCATGGATGTTACATAAAGATCCATGACTGGGAGAAGGGAGAAATCCAAGTTTCTATTTGTAGATTTTTCTTGGAAGATGCTATGAACTTATCAGCCTGACAGCATTTCACATGTATATTCCTTGATAGGTATTCTTCCAAAACACTCCCACAGATCACTCTCAAAACCATTCCAATAATATATCTAACGATCCCTATGCATGGCCCCTCATAATGGCCAAATACAGGCCTAACCTTATACAATTCAAAAGAAATTGCTTCTTGGGAATGCAGCAGAATTTGTTCTCATGATTATTTGTATGAAATTAATACATGCATATGAAATACTCTGAGTATAGGTTTCAGTGACCTTACCGCCACTTCAAATTAAATGCTTTCCTTAACAAAAGAAAAACAAAAGGACCATTTGTGGACAAACCATGCTCCCATAAGAGGTGAATGAGAACTCTGACATTGTTGTCAACAAGAAAGAGGAAATGTATGATTTTAATTAGGATGGATAGGAGCCACTGGGAAAAGGCTTTTTTCCCCAGCAATAACTTGTTTTGCATGAAAAGGATTTAATTAGTCTCGATGTGTTACAATATTAACGAGTTTCTCGCCAGGGCAGATGTCTGTTCCCCGGAAGGTCTTATGGAGTTATGGCAATCTTCCTGCTTGCTTCTATTAATTCTGCTTAAAAAGCAAATCATGTTATGTCCCCAAGGAATGTCAGACCCAAAGGGAAGGAAGTTCTTGGAGCATTCACACTTTTTTACCTTATAATGAGCTAATGTGTTCAGTTTCTTCCTGCCATCTTCCATCACTGAAGTGTCATCAAGGTCCCGAAGGATGTAACTTTCAGTGCTTGTGGCAAACCATTCTAAATAAAGAAAATGGATCAAACAGAACCCCCCCTTGATCAAAAGGATGTGTTAACAATAACGCAAATGACTCCTCTTGTTTTGATGCCATATTTGACAAGATACCGGTGCTTCAATGATAAGCTCTACTGCACTTAAAAGGCATTCTTGTGGTACAAATCTCAAATACAGAAATCTTACAGAGCACCACTGTAAAAAGATTATGTTATATTGAGTAGATAAAAAATGTTACCATTCCATTGCATTCTAGTGTTATGCATTTTTCACACTGTACATCATGCACTAATTCAAACATGTTTTATACATGTGTGCTATGTGTAAATAAAGACAATCTGGGTGCAGAATTAAAGTATGTATCTGATCTTCCACTATGTGGACTTTTACCTACGGTAATTGCCCTTTACCATGATTTATTTGTGAACCTTTGGATAGATGTAAGTTTATTGGGTTTCAAATACTGGACCATAGCTTGAGAATGGTAATTTAAATAAATCCAAATTTATTTATAACAATCATATCTCTGTGTCTGCTTTCTGGTCTTTAGCTAATGCACTTTCCCATCAGTGGATGATACAAACTGTAATCTTCTTTTCAGTGTTTCTTGAGGTAAATCTCTGTAGTCTCCTTGAATGTCATCATATTTGCCATTCTGCTTCCTGATTTTGTATTTGGAAGAGATAATTCCTTAACTTTCCACAATTAAAAACCTTATTTTTTAATTCAAGACATCTTTTAGTAAGTTCCCTAGCATATATCTCAGTCCCCCCCCCCCCTGAAGCGCTCAGGTACAGGTGATCAAAAGATAACAGAGAGATTGTGGATAGCATGTACCTGAGATTCCAACATGAATATTTAGTGACAGATGTGACAAGATCAGAGGGCAGCAAACTTGGTTTGCCACATGTTCTTGGAATTCAATTCCCAGAAGCCTGGATTAGCAGGTGTACTGTCTTGGGCTTCTGGTAATTGAAGTCCAAGAATACCCGGAGAACCAAGTTTGTGAGCTCTGATCTAGATCATGGCAGCAATTTGTGATAATTTTCTAATTATTCATTTATTCTCTCCCTACTCCTACTCCTCATGTCACTTCTCATTGTTGCAAAAAAAAAAAAAGGATTAATTTGTTTTTACTGTATTCTAGACCCACTTTGTAGCATGATGTCCCATGAAAGTAGTATACTGGTCAATATGCTTGTTGTTGTTTTGCACCTTCAAGTTAGAACTTATTTATAATGACACTAACAGAATTTTCAAGGTAAGGAAGATATTTAAGGAGTGGTTTTACAAGTCCCACATCCCCAATGAGTTTCCATGGCAGAGCTTGGGAAATTGAACCCAAGTCTCCTGAATCCTAGTCCATTATTCTATCTGCCACACCATGCTGAATACCACAACGTGCTTCTTAGGCATTACCTAACCTAAAGAGTACTGGCAAATAATATACCCATGAGTGCAATAAACCTATGCTTGAGCTTTACAATTGTGTGTGATGAAGATTCATATCCTCAAAACAAGGTTTGGTGTTCTTCAATAGAAAAAGATCTTTACCTAGATCAACATCTTCTACCCTTGGCCATTGGGAGTATGGGATATTCTTACAAAAGGCTTCAAGTATTTTCTCTTTAACTTGACTAAGAGTGTCTGTGTCCATAACCCGAACAGTCAAGGAGTCCATTCCACAGCCTTGGAAAGACACGTTCAGATTCTGCAGAGAAAGAGGGCTGGTTAGGGTACAGGTACCATGCATGAATAGGTAAAGGTCACCCTTGCTTGAAAGTCAGTTGTATCTGATTCTAAGTTCGATGCTCATCTCTGTTTAAGGCCAAAGAACCAATGCTGTCTATGTCTGCAGACCTTTCCATGGTCATGTGGGAGACAAGACTAGACACCGAAGTGCACAGAATACACAGCTCCTGCCAAAACAGTACCTATTTATCTATTTGCAATTTCTTGCTTTCGAACTGCTAGGTTGGCAGGAGCTGGGACAGAGATGGGAGCTCACTCCATCGTGTAGTATTTGGGTCTCAAACTGCTGACCTTCCAATTGTCAAATTAAGCATCTTAATCACTAAGTCACTGTAATCCCTACCAAGTCATAAAAGACCTGTAAACTATGAAGGAAAAAAAAATTCTTGGCACACAGTCTTAAAAAAGAAAATTGAAAGCTAGTGAGAATAGCTGATTTATGGTACCATTAACTGAAGCTGATTATTTTATTCAAAGCACTATGAGAACATAAAGAATAGTTGTATAAGTTCTTAATTGTTCTATCCATTAAATTAAATCCTGAAATACAGGAACTATCTGAAGCGGATGGCAGGAAAAATAACTGTTGTCATTTCCTTCTATAAATCCACTTTTATAGGAAATAAAATTGAAATTTAGCACCAGTGAATATGAGCATAGTGCAAAGGCAGCTAGCAGACTTATATTGGCTTAATGAGATGATGTAGTACAGTATTTGAAAATTTAGTCATTATACATCATAAATGGAAATTAAATAATAAAAGCATTGACAAAACCTTTTCTGACCCTGTTTATTCCCTGAATTAGGAAAAAGATTAATTAACTGAATTTCTGCCTGCTTGATGCTGTCACAGCAGCACAGGCCTATTTTTCACAAATACTGTATGATGCGTTGAGATAATCAGCCAGTGCTTCAGTTGTACCATTTCAAACTACAAATGAGAGATGATATGATGGAACATTCCTTAAAGGCTTGCATCCAATGTCATGCTAGCAGATGCCCACCAGCACAAGAGAATTGGAGGGCAAATCTAAGATTCTGGGCATGCAGGACAGAAAAATGTGTGGCACTTTAGATGCTTTTGGACTGCTGCTCCTATAGTTCCAAGCCAGCATTGGTGATGGTGTAGGATCATGGTAGCTAAACTTCAATAGTTCAATAACTAAATATAACTCAAGAACATTTGTAGGACTACATTTCTCCATCCTTCATCACATATACTCTGCATAAACAATGTCCCATTTTCAACTCCTGGCATTTCCCCTTACACGCATCTCTAATTTATGCAAATCTAGTGTTCTGGGTTAAAGGGATAAGTGGCCCAACTCACAGAAAAGCAGTTTATATATTTAAAAAGAACTGAGTGTATATTGGGGACAGAATTACATATCTACATGGCTTCATGAAAGCATTTTGTACAGCCCTATTATGGTTACTGGTTACCATGTGGTTGCCACAGGTAGAAGGACTGAAGGATGGACTGATAATATAGGGTTCTATTGTAGCTGCAATGACAAATAGTTACTTTGCACTGTTAACAGCTAAGCTACACACATTCCTGTGATCGGCATATGGTTTATGAATGGTCTGTGACAGAATTTAAAAGTGCAAAGTAGATAACACAGATATTTGGGGACTGATAATGATATCTCTGCACATAGTTGATTTATCATCATCCAGGAATGGTGCATTCAAACTTAATTCAATTACTTGTTAAGCAAGAGTCAGAGGCACTTTTTCAATCTGTTCCTATGAAATTATCTCCGCAGTGAAAGTTAATACTGAGGGCCCTGTTGCTAACCTCTTTAGTTCAGCATCATAAATTATAAATCAGTTAGTAATGGGAATCCATGGCAAGCCAGGAAGAATAGGGTGCCAAAAACCTGTTATCATTTACACCACCACAGTTCCTCAGCGACCCTACTGATTCCCCTTGATTTATGCAATGTAATCAAAAGCAGCATTTGGTCTGGACTTTGTAAAGGTCTGTCTATCACATTTACTGTCAGGCTGAAGTCAACACATTTCCCCAGGCTTTACTTTCTTAGAATGGGATAGTCCCACATGAAGCATTTTATAGCATCACTTTTCAGCACATTTCGTGTAACACTGTGCACCAAAGTCTTCACACCATGGACTCAGCTTTACAACCAGTAACCTTTTCTACTAGCAGCAAAGTTACTATTTTTCCAGAAGCTGTAAAGATGAGAGATTCCATTTTTCTTTTTACCTAATTGCTATGTAGCAATGATCCTGGAATATGTATCTCTCCCCCCCACCAAGTATATCCTGGATGTCAGCCAATCAGATGAAAAATCCCAGTAGACTTGATATAGTCTCTATCTTGCAAGTATTAATGCCCAGATGTTTAAAAGTTAGATACACATCTGCAAGCACTTTTGTTGGAAGTATGATATATGATAGCTCAGCTGTTCTTGATTGTATTCTGAAAACAGATAGCTGATAGGCACAATTCATAAGGAAAGAGTGGTCTGATTCCAACTGGTAGTTCTAACTAGAGTGGACTTGGTTGGACTGATACCAGTTTTGAGTTAACATTTAGGTATTTGAGAGTACCAATTGGATTTAGACTTATGTAGTTAACAAAAATTCGTATAGTCAAAGCAATGGTATTCCCAGTGGCAATGTATGGTTGTGAGAGCTGGACCATTAGGAAAGCTGAGCGCAGAAGAATAGATGCCTTTGAGATGTGGTGTTGGAGGAGAGTTTTGAGAGTCCCCTGGACAGCGAGGAGAACAAATAGGTCAATCTTAGAAGAAATCAACCCTGACTGCTCCCTTGAAGGTCAAATAGTAAAGATGAAGCTAAAGTACTTTGGACATCAAATGAGAAGAGAGGATTCACTTGAGAAAGCCTTAATGCTGGGAAAGGTGCAGGGCAAAAGAAAAAGGGGGCGGCCAAAAATGAGATGGCTAGATGGTATTGTAGAGACAATGGGTACAGAACTGAGCGAGTTGAGGAGGATGGTGGAGGACAGAGGTGCCTGGCGGACAGCGGTCCATAGGGTTGCAAAGTGTCGGAATCGACTGTTTGACTGAACAACAAAAGTTAATGTACACAACTCTCTATTCATTTTAACATCAGAACTGCAACTCTTCTTTTAACTTACATGTAATATACTTATTGAGGACTACCAACTTATCTGATGGATATTTCCCTTCCTACCTTATTTCTGTGCTCACTATAGTCCCCAATAGTCATATGAAATTAAGGACTACCTTCATTTTTTAAAAACAAAGAAACACAAACATGTGGAATTGGTAGAAAACAAACTCACTTAGCAAAATGTCAACTGTGTATAAGGAAGCCTGCCATTTGAGTGGGCATAGGGATATTTATCCAATGCTTCATCTCTGCAGTATTTAGCTATTATGCCTTCTAGGGGAATAGGTAATAGCTGCAACTGCTCATAAATCAGGCACATGCTTCCTGATGTACATCCAGGAAGACAGTGCTTCTCAAAGATAGCTCCATTCCCAAAGCCTGTAATCCTTACTAACAACTAGCTATAGCCATAATAATACCAAGTTGTTTCTAATGAAGCACAGAAATATCTTACCCTTGGCTTTGCTTCAATGTTCTCTCTCAATAGCCATTCTTCATTGAGTGTATACCTGGCTTTTCCAGTGATGGCATCTATGGATCCTTTATTGATTTGTTGCTTGATAGCACACAGCAGCAAGAAGAAGGGCTCCCCTACTGTTTCCTGGTAGGAAACCAAACAGGATGATTAAAAAAACCAGGAATAAAAGAAGGCAATTTCTTAAAGTGCCATTTACAAATTACAAGTAACATTTTGTAAAAAGACAGTTTTCAAGTAATTTAAAAAGAGGGAGAAGGTACACCATTTGCCATTAACAAGAATGTTGTCATAGAACTAGCGTCCCATCAGAGCTCTAAGCACAAGTAAAAGTAATAATAAACCAGAAATGCACTGCAGGAACTTTAAAAGAACAACATTAAAGTTATTCAACACAAGAAAATGGCAATACAACTGAAGTCACGTCTGCTATATTGAAAGTCACCAAAAATAACTGGCATCCTTTGAATGAAATCCGGTAATAAATTGCAACTAGAGTAGACCCACTGAAGCAGTGGGGACCTGATGAATTAACTCTTTTGCAACTAATTACTGGATTCCAGCTTTTGCTAGCTTTTTGTAGATCCCTAATGTGTTTATGTCTTTATACTAACCATTTAATAGAATGAAATCCAGCCAGATATTAACTCCATTCTTATTTTGTATATTACTTCAATACTGATGCTACTGAAGTTGCATAACAACTTTGTGCACTTTCTAAAGACATTTTTTGAAAGATTCTAGAGGCAAATTCCCAGATTAAATTCACCATTTTGCTCTCAAATAACTGCAAGTTCACCTCATTGTAGCTTCTTAATTCTCAAAGTCACACATCCTTACATAGCAACCGTCTTAATATTCATCTTTTTTCAACTAACATTTATATCAATTTACTATTTTTGTAATTCAATTTCTTTCTCTCCATCATTCATGCAAGCACACGAACACTTCTGAATTACTAATTGCTCCAGGCAAAGGAAATTAAATTATTATAAAAATGTTTTAGAAATGCAAGTGGCCAGCGTCTGTTCACTCTGATTTCTTTACTTGACTGATATTAACATTATTAATGCTGTCTCATCACTATGGTAGCTAGTTTAGTACCAGCTTTGCCTTTGCTGCATTTTAGATGGTGTATGCCATCTGTTTCATACTGCCAAGATTTAATTTGTCACAAGTAGCATTTCTTAAGATAAAAACTGTAACCACACTTGTTCTCTTCTTCGAAGGATTTGTCAACACTCTGACAAATAACCAGAATGCAGGTCTGTTGTGATCATCCAGTTTATGATGTTTCAATGTTACTCCTTTGCTTTTCTTAAATGAATCATTAAACAATTTGTCCTTTGGCACTAAATCTGGTGGTTGGTCTGTCTGTCTGTCTGTCTGTCTGTCTGTCTGTCTATCTATCTATCTATCTATCTATCTATCTATCTATCTATCTATCTATCTATCTATCTATCTATCTATCTAATCTATCTAATACATGAATAAACATTTGTATAAAGAGCAGGACTGCCACTAGATTAAAGAAAGAAGAAGGCAGCAGGAAGTCACATGCATTTAAGGATAATATGGGACAGAAAATTTGCAACATTTGAGGGTTCTAGAGGCAGAAGATTGTCCCATTCAAGATGTTCCCTGCTTTCAGAGCTCTCTGTCTGGAGGGACCCATCATCCCCACTGTGTTTAATGGATTTTACTCCCTTACAGTTTGTTGAAGATTGCGACATACATAAACGTGGAAAAAATTATCTGTGACAGAATTTGTTAAATCTTTGGCCTCCTTATGAAATCTAGTGGTGCACATTAGAATGACTACATGTGACATTCATTTTCAGATCTTTGCAAAAATCAAGGTCAGTTGTGATATCTGAGCCAACATTCAGATTTGAAGACATTCTCTCGTATATAAAAATGTATAACCCAAGGGGAAACTTTAACAAAGATTGTGTCAAAGTCTCAACGAAAGACAAATTACCCCCAAATCATAACGTTGGTTTGAAAGCCAGTAAAAGTCTTCTGTGGGAAGGCCACATTGACAGAGCTGCTATTCACTGCCTTTGCATAACTTATATTGTATATGATTAAGTAAAGTATATGACTGATTTGTCCCCTGCATATCAGCTGCTACAGCAATGTTAATGATGCAGACTTTACAGAAAGAATTATTACACAAGAAATAAACGAGAAGGCTCATCTCTGACACACTACTTTTTTTTGTTTTGTATTTTTTTTTTGGCTCTGCATTTCAGAAACCATGGACTGTTGTGAAAATCTGCAGAAACACAGAAACAACATATTTAAAAAGATGGGGAAAGGAAATGGGCAGTTAAGGATGATAGAGGAAATAAAAAACATGGAATTTATTTCAAAAATATTGTGGGAAAACTGGCTCGGAAGTGAGACTAACCATCCTTAGGCCAAGCTTTCTGTCACAGGGAGGAAAGATTAAGATACTTGTTCAGGGGAAAATAGATTTTTTAAAAATACAATAACAGGTTTTTTTTAAATCATCTATTGTATTCTTAAAGATCAAATGTTTATGCCTGCAGTATCATGAGTTTCTGGAAATAATTCTGGGCACCAAAATAACTTTGTATTAATGAAGAGCAAAGCTAGGGCTGGCATCTTTTGCCCTGTTCCAGTTAAGACTAAATGTTCAGGATTCACTTACATGTTACTCTTGAGGCAAATGTGATATATTAGAGATGACTTCTTGATGAACTATTATAGATAGAATCATATAGTCATAGAATAAAAAACAACTGAGTCCAACCCTGTGTTGAATCCAAATCAAAGTACTGTACAGTATACTTGACAGATAGCTGCCTAATTTTCTCTTGAATGCCTCCAGGGCTGGAGTATTCGCCCCTTTCCAAGGGAATCAGTTACTGCAGCACTGAGGTAATCATTGCACTACTCCAACAGTTAGAAAGTGTGTCCTGATATTCAACTGAAATCTGGTTTCCTATAACTTGAGCACAATATTATGGTTCTGCACTCTGGGATGATCAAGAACAGATTCTGTCTCTCCTTGTTATGACTATCTTTCAAGTGTTTTTGAAAAGTGCTATGGTTAAACATGCCCTGTTCTTCCAGTCTTACCTCATACGGCTTGGTTTCCAGACTCCTGAACATCCTTGCTGCCCTCCTCTGAACTTGTTTCAGTTTGTCAGCATCCTTATTAAAGTGTGGTGACCTTAACTGAACAAAGTACTCTAGATGTAGTCTTACTAGTGCTGAATAGAATAGTACTTCACAGGTTTTGGAGACATTACTTCTGATAATGCAGCTTAAAATAGCATTTGCCTTTTGCAACAACTATATTGCACCATTGGCTAATATTCAGCATACTGTATAGGTATAGCCAGTCATATCCGACTCTAGGGTTTGCTCATCTGTTTTAAAGCCGAAGAGCCAGCAGTGTCTGCTTCTGCAGACGTTTCTGTGGTCATGTGGCAGGCATGACTAAACACCGGAGTGCATGGAACACTGTTTATCTTCCCACCAAAGTGGTTCTTATTTATCTACTTGCATTTTTTTGCTTTCGAACTGCTAGGTTGGCAGGAGCTGGGACAAAGATGGGAGCTTATTCCGTCCTGCAGTATTTGGGTATCAAACTGCTGACCTGCTGCCTTCCAGTCAGCGTCTTAACCACTTGAGGCATTGCAGTCCCTGTAATCTGCAACAATCCCAATATCCTTTTCACCAATAGTATTACTGAACTGAGTGTGCCCCATGTTGTAACTTTGCACTTAGTCCTGTTAAATTTCATTCTGATGTTTTAGCTTTAGCCTATCAATGATTTGTTTCTGTCTTCTAGAATATTAGCTATTCCACCCAATTTATTTTTGTCATCTGCTAATTTTATAAGATTCTCTCCACCCTTCATCCAAGTCATTAATAAGTGTTGAAGAGCACCAGATAGGACCCATGGCTTGTTACCTCCTCCCAGGAGCCATTGATAATAGCCAGTGGTGGGCACCAAAAATCTTTCCTACCACACTGTGGGTGTGGCTACGTGACTAGGTGAGCGTGGCTAGTTGGCCATGTGACTGCTCTTAGCTATAGAGCTATGAAATAGAAGCCTCTTCTATTTTCATCACTCTATAGCGAACCTCTGAAGCCATTTCCCCTTTGTCCAAGTCTTTTCCAGGGCTCTGTTTCACCCAAAAGTGCCTCCCCAGCCAGTGCGGAAATGGAGCCAGGCCCCTCTGAAGCCTCTTCTAGAAGGAGGAAGTGGTGGGCGGGGCGTGGAGGTGGGTCCGGCCAACCATTTTTGCTACCAATACACGCATACTGGTCCGGACCTGCTGATTCCCACCACTGATAATAACTGAGTATGAATCTGTAACCACTTGGGTACCCATCTGACAGTTCTATCCAGCCTGTCCTTTGTTCTCTTGCTAATTAGAATACAGTGGTACCTCACTTAAAGAGCATAATGCATTCCATGGGATTGCTCTTTAAGTGAGTTTGCTTTTTAAGCGAAACACCACTGTAAGAGACCAGTTGTGACTTCTGGCGGCGGGGGCGGGGGGGGGATTGCAAACCCTGATTTAGTTGTTAAGCAAGCTTTTGGTTGGTTTTAGTTGTTAAGCGAGTCAACCATTCAGAGAAAATTCTGCTCTTTAAGAGAGTTAGTCTCTAAGCGAGGTGTTCTTTATGCAAGATTTTACTGTAATATGGGGCATTTTTTCAAAAGCCTTGCTGAAGTCAAGATATCTTATGTCTACAGCATTCCCACCATATACCAGGGAGATAACCTAAATACACAGTGAGATAGGATGACTCAGGCAGCATATGTTATTGATAAATCTGTCTTGGCTTCTAGTTATTGCTGCATTGTTTTCAAGGTGCTTGCAGAGTGACTTTATAATTGGTCCCAGATATTTTTCCTGGGATTGATGTCAGGCTGGATGGTTTGTAGTTCACAGGTTCCTCCTTTTTATCCTTGTTAAGACACGAACAACATTAGCCTTCCTTCAATTAACTGGCACTTCACCCATGATGTCACAAAAATAAGAGACAGTGATTCTGAAAGTTTTTGGCCAGTTCCTTCAATACTCCTGGATGCAGTTCACTGGGCCTCTTGCTCAAAGTTATTATTTATTTATTATTATTATTATTTATTTGTTCATATTTGTATTGCCGCCTTCTCGCCGAGGTGACTCCGGGTGGCTCACAGGTGTAAATATAAAAACATTCCATAACAATAAAATCAAGAAACTTATCTAAAAACCATCAAACGTTAAAACCCTTACAATACCTGTAACATACCCTCTTCTACAACCACTAAAACCCAGGCTAGCCCTTATATAAGCCATGGGGGGGATTTTTCCACAATGGTGGCACCCCACACCTGTTGTGCAAGCCAGGTTTTGAGAGTTTTTCTGAATGGGAGCAGCTCTGCCTGTAGACGGAGCTCGACTGGCAGGAGATTCCATAGGGCTGGAGCAGATGCTGAAAAGGCCCTCCCCCTGATGCTAGAGAGGTGAACCTTTCTAGCTGATGGGACCAACAGGGAGTCCCTCTGGTCTGCTCTAGTGGGACGAGCAGGTCCTTGGGGTAACGCGGTCTCTTAGGTACCCTGGTCCACTACAATGTTGGGCTTTAAGGGTCATAACCAACACCTTGAATTGCACCCAGAGGCACACCAGCATCTAATGCAGCTCCTGCAGCAATGCTGAGCCACAGACATAATGCCCACACCCCATCACCATGCCGGCAACCACATTATGAACCTGCTGCAGCCTCTGAATGGTCATCAAGGGTAGCCGCATGTAGACTGTGTTACAATAATCCAGTCTGGAGGTTACCAGAGGTGCATTACCATAAGCAAGGAGTCACAGTCCAGGAGCAGGCTTAATTGGTGAATGACACAAAGTGTGTAAAAGCCCTCCTGGACATGACTGCCACCTGCTCAAGTTATAAGGTATTCCTTGATTATTTGGTTATCAATCTCAGGCTGAAATCATGTCCCTTCCACTTGTACTTCACATTTGCCTAGAGAGTTGTAGATTGTCTTTTGGGAAACAACTGAGCTAAATTAGGAATTGAGCCTCCCCCCGCCCCCGTTCCGGGTCTCATAAAAAAATTCCATGCCCATCGAATACTATTTATTTTCTCTGTCTTTTGCTACGCTCATACCTGAAGAATGTTTTTGTTGCTTTTGTATAAGACAAGAAAACACAAAAAACCAACAAAAACATTGTGGTACCTTAAAGACTAACTGCTATGTCTTAATGTGGGCCTTCATGGATCAAGTCCACTGCCTCAGACACAAGCATATTGCTTTTAGAATGTCTTGCTAAGTTCAACTAATTCTCAACTTTTTACTTAACAATATCCATGCAATTCCTTACTACTTATTTGTACTCTTCCTTTGTGGCCTTACCTTCTTTCCACTTCCTATATGTGCCCCTTTATTTTTAGGTCATGGGACATTCCTGCAACTACCACATTCCTTTTGTTTTTTACTCCAATTATATTAATCTAGAATAGATAAAAAGATGATGGAACAGGCCGTCCTTCTGTATTCCTGTGCAACAATATCTATTCATCCTTCTTTATTCCTGTGCAGCAATATGTATTTTTGACACACAGTGCAACTCCACCTCCCTGTCTATTCTTCTCTGCTCTTTTTGAACAACTTATATCCTTCAATTACTGTATTGCAGTCATGGGAGATAGGCAGATGCAAAAAACCTAAAGACACACAAGAAACTATTCTAAGTGCTACAATTCAAAGACATTTGCTACAAAAAAATTGCTTACTATTTGGAGGGAGGTAAAGTGCAATAGCAGCAATCTCTAGTCAGTGTCTTAAACCTTTTTACACGTTTCATATTCTACCTCTTTGACAATCTATCTATTTTTGTCAATGCCCTATCTGACTTTCCTTCCTACATTCTGGTGATATCATTTGTAGTAAGCTGGATTTTGATATAATATTCAAGCCTAATGCTACAGTTATGTATTTCATGTCAACCTATGCAGAAGAACTTTAGATAACACCCTTCCACTTGTACTTAAAACTCACTAAGGTTGGATTGGATTTCATACTTCATTTCTCAGCATACACTGAAAAGACGGGGGAAATGCTGTTACGGTACTACAGTAATACCCCGTATAACGCGAGTACCGTATATCGTTAAAACCGCATAACGTTACAAGATTTTCGGAAACATCTTGTATCGAGTAACGCGATTTTAACATTACACGATACAGTCGTTCTTAGCAGCAGGGTGGGTGGAAAGCTGAACGGGGTTCTCCGTTCAGCTTCCCAGCCACCCTGCAGCTACGGAGGCAGGGGTGGGGAGGCTGGAAAGCTGACGGGGGGCTCCCCCATCGGCTTACCCAGCCACCCCACAGCTGCGGAGGCATGGGCGGGTGGCTAGGGAAGCCGACAGGGAGTCCCCGTCAGCTTCCCCAGCCACCCTGCAGCTGTAGATCGGGTCCTCTGATCTCTCTGGAGGTGTTTCTGGGCTTCCCCGACGTCCTGAGCCAGTGCAGCAAGCCAGAATGTCAGAGTTCGAATCCCGATGTTCTGGCTTCCTGCACTGGCTCAGGACGTCGGGGAAGCCCAGAAACACCTTGGATCGGGTCCCCACACCTCCCTGGACCCGGCGGGGGGGTCAGAGCCCCCAAAATTGGTAAAAAAAACGTCCTGAGCCAGTGCAGGAAGCCAGAACATCGGGATTCGAAATCTGACATTCTGGCTTGCTGCACTGGCTCAGGACGTCGGGGAAGCCCAGAAACACCTTGGATCGGGTCCCCACACCTCCCTGGACCCAGCGGGGGGGTCAGAAACCCCAAAATTGGTAAAAAAAAACGTCCGAAAAAACGTCCGTTTTTTTTACCAATTTTGGGGGCTCTGACCCCCCCGCCGGGTCCAGGGAGGTGTGGGGACCCAATCCAAGGTGTTTCTGGGCTTCCCCGACGTCCTGAGCCAGTGCAGCAAGCCAGAACATCGGGATTCGAAATCTGACATTCTGGCTTGCTGCACTGGCTCAGGACGTCGGGGAAGCCCAGAAACACCTTGGATCGGGTCCCCACACCTCCCTGGACCCAGCGGGGGGGTCAGAAACCCCAAAATTGGTAAAAAAAACGTCCTTTTTTTTTTACCAATTTTGGGGGCTCTGACCCCCCCCCGCCGGGTCCAGGGAGGTGGGGAAACCCGCTCCAAGCTGTTTCCAAAGTTCTCCCACCTCCCTGGAGGCAGCAGCAAGCCAAAATGTCAGGATTCAAATCCCGATGTTCTCGCTTCCTGCAGCCTCCAGGGAAACAGGGCTTTTTTTAACATTGTGTGTTCAATGTATCGCACAACGTTAAAAACCGAATAACGACGGGACTTGTGGAACCAAGTCATAACGTTATTCGGGGTACTAGTGTACCTTGATTTTCAATGCTTAGAGGACAACACAGATTTTCTTTTGGTTCTGTCAAGGGAGTATGTGAGCAACACACATACATACTCTCCGCAAGCTTGGTAACAGCAGAGTTCCTCCTCTGCATAGTTTCCATAAACTCCAAACTCCTGGAGCTGTTGACTTAACTTTATTCATGAAGGGAACAGGATACAAGAAAATGGCACCAGCTGCAATTCATCCCATCTGTTCTCTTAAGGACTCAGCTAATCTTAATGGCTCCCCGTCAATTCTGGTCTCTGCCCAACTTTGAGTTCCTTTCATTGCAGTTGGGGCCCTACAGTGACTGTATTGCCAGACAGTCAATAATATCCTAGTCTCCTTGGCTGTTCTTGTTACCGCCTAAGGCATTTTTTTTACACTTGCACCTCCAGCACATCCACTGGGCTGGAGAGGGTGTTGGGGACCTCATTTGTCCTACCCTTTTGGCCACTGAGACCTCAAAAAGTTTGAAGATTTGGCTCCAGCCTATCCAATGATGTAAAATATGAGATTCAGCTCCTTCATTCTCTGTTTGCTTGTGTCTGGTGAGCTTTCATCCCCCTCTTCCATCTCTCCTGCCCAGCTGAACTTGATCCCTCCCTCATCCCTCAGACATGTCAAATCCTCTCCTAGATCTTCTTTGTGTGTGCCAACCATTGACCTTTTAGATGCTCGGGTAAAGATGGGTGACCCAATAGAAACACCAGGAGCAACTCCCTCACATAAAGTTAAAAAGTTATCCTTCTTTCAAATCTGATTCCAAATACAGTATTGGCTATCCTCATGGCGATCAGCCATGAAAATTATCCTGGAAGAAATATAATTCAGTGACCTTTCATATGCCTTCTGCCTGCAGTGTGACATCAGTACCACTGATAAAAGTTCCATGAGTCACTTTCTGGTCCTGAGCTATTTTGGCACACAAAGTCCTCCTCAGCCCCAGGCCAGTATTGATGAAGCTGCTGCCCTCCATCAAGATGGATTCAAATGGGATTTAAAACACTTGGGGACCATCATCCTTCCCTGTGGACTTCAGCACTCAAGGCCAGGATAACCTGGCCAGACTATTAAAATCATAATTATAATTTATAATTTAAGTCAGGAGAGGCAATTTGCTACTACAGTAATACCTCGGATAACGTTTACCTCGGATAACGCTAAAATCGCATAACATTAAGCAATCTGGGGAGAAGAAATGAATCGAATAACGTTAAGGTCTTATGGGATGGATCGGATAACAACCGCTAAAGCCTGTGCGGTTACAATGTATCTCTATGGAGCTTTAACGTTTTCCAATCCATCCCATAGGATTTTAACATGCATCGGATAACACTAAAAATCAGATAAAAATCAGACTTGTGGAACCAAGTCTTAGCGTTATCCGAGGTATTACTGTATTTAGTTGAAGAAAAATCATGAAAAGTTTATTCTTCTTAATATAATTGTTGTAGGCAGCTTAAGAGAATTTTAAAGTACTTTACTTGGGCTTAAAACAGATATGACTACTGGTGGGCAGCCAAAATTTTTACTACCACACTGTGGGCAGAGCCAACATCATGACATCGTGAGTGGAGCTGACATCATGATGTCATGGGCGGAGCCAATGATGTGGGTGGAGCCAAAGTAAATAAAATAAAATAAAATAAAATAAAAATACAGTAATATAAAAATAAAAACAAAAACAGATAAAAATACAAATTAAATAGACATTAAATAGAAATAAAAACTTAATAATACAAATTAGATAAATAGAAAAAAACATAAAAACACAAATTAAAATACACATTAAATAGAAATAAAAGCACACTACATAAAACACAGTGTTTTAAACACCCACTCACCCCAAACACAAACCCTAGTCACTTACCATGGCTGGGGGCGGGGAGCAGCAGCAACACGACCTAGCCCTGCCCGGCGGTGTGCCGTGACCTGGCCTGGCAGCAGCAAGAGAACGGCATCAATGGTCGAGGGAAGGCTGCCGCTCCTCCAAAGAGGCAGCTGAGGGCCTCAACAGCCAACTGCTGTGCCTTTCCTTGCAGCCCAAAATGCCTGCTCGTAAGCGCGCATGTGTCAAAATACCATTTGACTCATGTGCACTTCCAGTATTCAGCGCACATGAGTCAAATGGTATTTTGATGCATGCGCACTTACGAGTAGCCATTTTGGGCTGCAAGGAAGGGAGGCCGGAGAGATGACCAAACCAATTGCCTAAAAAAAAAAAAGTAACCATCCCGGGTGGTCTCCCGGGAGGGTTACTACCCTCCCTGGGAGACCACCCGGGATTTTTACTACTGGTTTGGTAGAACCAGTCCAAACTGTCTGCTGCCCACCACTGGGTATGACATTGGCTAAAATCCATTTGTGTATCTACACAAAGCTGTAACTTTTTGACACAAATTGCCCCAAGTTCACAAATCACAGTAGACATTATCAGATGTGTGCTATGTTATGCAATTTATAGTGTCTATGGTGATTTCATAACTTGGGACAATTTGTCTCCCAAATTTTGTGCTATTCCAGCATAACTAGGTAAGAAGGTCTGGACTTTTAAATAGTAACTATGGGGAGGGGGAAGCAGCAATAGATACCTGTTTTGCAGGGCAAATGAAATTAGTTTCCCCAATACCACAGTCTCAATTCCTATCTCCCCTAAAGATGTTATATACTTAAGTTTTTACAAGGTCAATAGAAACATTCCTATGGGAACAGCAATTTGAGAATCCAAAGTAAGTACTGTACCTGTAATAGTGGCTGAAATCCTATTGATTGGCATAGGAACTCACACTAGAGTAGGGCCACTGAATGAGGAGTAATTTGTTGAGCCAATTCCTACATAAATTCTACTTCTTTAAATTGGACTACTCCAGTTGTAACTTATTAAGCTAAAACAATCTGCAGTTAGAGTAAGCCCATTTGAATCAATGGAGGAGTTAACTCATCAAATCTCCCAATTCAGCGGGTCTACTGTAGTGTAACATAATATGGTAAGTGACAGGATTTCAGCCAATGCTGAAATCAGTTCAGTTAAAATATCACATCATATCAAGACTAACCCATAATTTAGGCATTTTTGTTTGTTTTTATTTTCTATTTTGGTTTTTTTGTTGTTTCATTATCTTTATAGTGCAAAGGTTTCTAGATTTATGGCAATGACTACTACAGTTTGACATTAATCCAGATTACTGTAAGCAACAAACCATTCTTCCTACATCTACACTGAAATACTGATTCCCATGTACAGTTCCTGACTAATGGTTTATTAAGTCAGAAATCATACCAAACGATAACCTGACTGGCTTTCAAGCGAGTTGCTTTTAGTATAAAGAAAGCTTGTTCCTTCAATCTTTGGAATGCTTTTAAGGTGCTAACTTATTTATTTAAAAAAACATTTTTTGAGTCTCTTCAAATGATCTACAATACTATTTGATATATCAGGCATTAGCCAATTATCTAAACACATTCACAAGAAAGCTATGTTTGCATTTTATGTAGAAAACAGAACAAACACAAAAATAAACCAAAACATCCTGCAGTAGAAAAATGCTGTGATTTTGTCCTCTAAAAGTTAAACTAAACATAAAGATATTTATGGAATTAGCAATTGTGTGAATGGCTTTAAAAAGCAAACAGCAGATACAGCAGCCTCCAATTCAGATAAACCTCGTTCATTCTTTTTGTTATTCACATAAATTGCATTTTACCCAATTTGACCTTAAATGAAAACTGGGAGGAAAGGATTATCACTACTGCAATTTATCTTCTAATGAAGGTTATCCTGGGCATATTGTTGTTGTACAAGTAATTTGTTTTTTTCCCCAGTATGATAATCTGTATGGATCAAAATGTACATCTGCAGCTCATGAAAGCAGATAGTGTTCTAATTCAAATGATTTGCTCATTACATTTTCCTTTTTGTGAGATAGTAATGTGAATTCTACTCCAAGAGCACAATATAGATAAGAGGTTTCAGCAACTTTGGGAGAAAAGAATAGCTTGTTCTGTAGGGAATATTTGGGCTAATGCCTTCTTTCAACCTGGATAAAAGCCTTAGCCTCAAGCCTCAATTCGATACAAGGATGAACATGTAGTGATAATATAGTGTCAGCACAAGATCACACAGAGTTGTGAAAGTCATGATTTAGTACATGCCAAGAATACTAGAATAATTATAATCTATACTGCACTAAAAAGAACAGTATTTTTCCAGCAGCAGAATATTAA
Source organism: Furcifer pardalis (assembly GCA_030440675.1). Taxonomy (NCBI): domain Eukaryota; kingdom Metazoa; phylum Chordata; class Lepidosauria; order Squamata; family Chamaeleonidae; genus Furcifer; species Furcifer pardalis. The sequence goes on along the minus strand of CP126893.1, from coordinate 129,837,733 downwards.
TAAGAGAGTACTGGCTTGGAAGGTTCATGGATTAAAAGGGTGGAGGTCCCTCCAACAAAATGCCATGAGTTCTTGTCCCCTTTCCAGGTCCACAAATACTGTGGTAATAGGGCAGTACACTTCTTAGTCAGCTATTTTCCCTTTCTTTATTGTTCTTTTAGATGGGGTGAAGTTTCCATCCTCCTGTTTAGTTGCAAAGGGTTGTAGGGCTTATTAATATTCACACCTAAATAGCTACTTAAGATACCACTTCTTTGAAAATGGCTTCATTTTAAAAAAAATCAAATGTAAACAATCTATTTCCCTTTTGGAGTTTCTTATTTATTTATTTAACTTATATCCCGCCCCTCCAGGTAAAACTTTCTTACTCAGGGTGGCTAACAGCGTAAAACTTAACAGATACAAACAAACACACATATTAAAATTTTTATCATATAAAAACATCAAAATCCAAGACACCCTAAAAAGAAAGCTTATTTGTGGTGCAGAGAGACAGAATAAAATGCATAACAATCCGCCTTTGGTAAGATATTTCCAAAGGCCTCTTTAAAAAGAGATGTTTTCAATTGCTTTTTAAACATTTTGAAGAGATGGTACCAGGCACAGCTCAAAAGGGACAGAGTTCCACAACATTGGTGCTGCCACCGAGAAGAGCCTCCTCTTAGTCACAGCCTTCCTAGATAATCTCGGGGTTGGTACCTGGAGCTGAAGTACTCTCTCTTCCCCTTCCCCCTAACCTTATAAATTAATTCCCACAAGTAAGCTTAAAAATAAATCCCACCTTTAGGAGGGATAAAAGATCATGTAAAAATGTGGAAATTATTACTGGACTAACTGAGACAAAGGGAACATCATATGGATAGGGAAATCCCTTGTAACATCTGTGCAGATAGAAATACATTACATCAGGGGTTCACAACCTACAGCCTGTGGGCCGGACCCAGCCAACGGTGGCAATTCATCTAGCCCCCCGCGATGACCCTGGAAGTGGAAGTGTTTACAACATGCCCACCACGGTTTGTGGCAGCATTTGCAGCAGGGGGAACCCATGTATCTGGCCCGCTCAGCTGTCTGAGCAGGTGTGGTCCGGCTCGTGGCGCAGAAAGGTTAAGAACCCCTACATTACAGAAAGCAAATGCTCCATCCAGAAGAGTCCCTAGACCAGAGTTTCCCAACATGGGGCTTATGCTCCACAGGGAGACTTTAATTTACAGAAGCTTAAGTCAGTACATTGACTGACCAGTGCTTTGGGGAACTGATTTAGACTTCTGGTAATTGAAGTCCAAAAACCAAAGTTTGTGAATCACTGCCCTAGACTGAGATACCATAATGACTGGTTGATATTTCTTCAATGAAATCTAATGGTTGAAAGGTGGATGGCAATCTGTCTCTGATGGCAGTCAAATTTACTTTGACCAATACTTCCTAACAGCATGGGCTAATGACAGGCAAGCTCATCTATGTATGAAGTAATAGCTAATGTCCAGTTAGGACTGCAACAGCAACATTTGTTAGTATTCAATTTTACAAACAGCAGTTAGATATGAACTGACTTTCCTGGGATCATACTTTTTGCCAGATGAGGTAGCTAAAACATTTTCCCTGAAGCCGTCTTTGTTCCCAACCCCTCCAAAACATTGAAAACATTGAAAAAAGAAAGAAAATTGATTATGGAATGTTTTATTTTAGCATGATGAATAAAATATTTAAGATAAGGTGTTCATATATTCTCCAAATCATTTCTAAAAACGATGTACAGCATATCTCAGAACATGAGCATGATTAAATTTCTTGCCTATTCATTGAATGTTAGTCCTTTCCACACACTCTCACCTCCCCCAATTCTCTTTATGGGAATGGAGGCAAGTACAAATACATTGGAGATATTATAGTCTGATGACAATAAGGAGTTCTATGTACACTCAAAGATCAGCCAGCTTGAGAGGGATAAATAAGCGTTTCTGAAAATATATCAGAGATGACCCTCCCTGCCCCCATGCCAAAGCACCACTTTCTGCAGTGGAATTATCTTTATAAATTGAACTGACTATTCACTCAAGCGGTGGCTAACCAACATGACAACCCTGAGGACTAGTGGCCTTGGGTGGCAAAGTCCACAGGGAAGGGTGATGGTCCCCAAGTGGATTAAATCTCACTTGAATCCATCTTGATGGAGGGCAGAAGCTTCATCAATACTGGCCTGGGGCTGAGGAGGACTTTGCATGCCAAAAGGGTTCAGGACCAGAAAATGACTCACAGAACTGGATCAGTGGTATGGATGTCATGCTGCAAAGCGGGAGGCAGATGAAAGACCACTGCATTATATTCTCAGGATAGTCTTCACAGCTGATTGCCATGAGGATTGCCAATATTTGGATTCAAATACAGCAGAAGAAGATGATTCACCCTCACCACTAAAGCTACCCTTTTGCTTAGTAGGCCATGGTCTTCTAAATGTCTCCACTCTAAGATGGATTGCTCTTTAACATTCCATTTCTGCTACACAAATGGATAGATTGTTTGGCACAGCAGTAATGTAAAACAAATGTTTTAAACATGCAATGCTAGCTTATAAGGACAAATACAAGCAGCTGGAATTCTTTCACTGCACAATTGTTAAGGACCTTTTGCAGCAGCTGTTTCAAATAGATGTTGTGATTAATGGCAATAATTCAAGAACTAAAAACAGTGCCACTGTCACATATGTCTCAAACTCCAGTACTAAAGGGAGGTGACTAAATTTCTTTTCCAGAAGCTGCCTTAGTGAAGGTGCATGCTGAAGATGATTGACTATTGTGTATAATTTAAAGCAGTGGTGCCAAAACTTTTCAGGGCGTGGTCACTATGGCCCAGGGGCTGGATCTGGCTCCCGATGCCAATTCATCTGGTCCGCAAAGCCCTTGTCGCTCCTAGAAGCAGAAGTAAAAGCCCCCCCCCACGGGAGCATTTTACTTCTGCTTCTAGGAGCAATGAGGGCTTTGCAGGCCAGATGAACTGGCATTGGGGGCTGGATCCGGCCCCCAGGCCACAGTTTGGACACCCCTAATTTAAAGTAATAGACAACATGTTGTTGGGCTTCTCAGTTTAATGCTTTTGACCTCTTTTCCAAAAGTGTGAGGCTAAAAATAAACTGTCTCTCATTTTCATCTTGTTTATCTAACCTGTCTGTATATCTCCTGATGCCTTCATGTTTTTCAGGAGGAAAACATACTCCTGCTTCTTTTGATGAAAGATTCTATCATGTCTTGTATTCACAGTAATGGCAGCCATAATCTTGAACTTCATGTATACATTATTTTAGAAAATTGTAATGTACCTGTGAATAAACTTTTGGGTCTTAGATGTTTTCATTTTCATCACAGAGGCACACAAAAATAGAGGAATTTAAAAAGAATATATATATATTCTCATGTACATATAGAAAGGGACAGGTTTTGTAAAATGTGCCATTACTTATAGTTTCTTTTCTGGATTTGAGGAAACTGTTGAACAGATTCTGGGATACTGTTATGAAATCTGGGCAGAAATGTTCTCAGTAGTAATTATCACCAGATTTTACAAAAACTTCTCAACAGTGATCACAAATAAATGGATCACTGAACAAACACACACACACGCGCACACACAGTGCTGTGTAGCCATGACTGGATAGGATAAATATACTTCTGAAAATATCATTTCATTAATAATGCCCTTTTCATGATAACTTTCTGGGAAGAGATGACATAAATTTGAAGGACTGGCTTTCCCTTAGAGAGCAATCTATCAGCCAAGCTCAGAAAACACATTCAACTTCCTAGAGGAAGGACCTATGAGCCATCAAGAAATATGGGTTTAAAGTGGAAAAAATATACAGTTAAGATTTGAATGGCCATAGGACCAATATGAATCATAGATGATCTACATAATAGTGGGCATAGTGTTTTTCCCCCAGCAATGAAAAAATAGAGGAGAAGTATATGGTCAAAATTGTAGCCTAGTCATATAAATTTGCAATTTCTCATAAATATTTACATGGTGAAGGATTCAAGTGTTGGCTGATAAGGACAATGAACAACAGCAAACTAATACAGAAGATACATTTTAAGAAGTCTTTCATGGATTATATTGGAATCTGATTTATACAGTGAAAATGCTGGCTCCTGTTATTATTTCTCATCTTGACCTGTCTTGTTGTGTTATTGGGACAAAAAAGCAGAGAGCAGGAAAGCTATGTACATCATTGTGAACTCACTGCAGAAAGGGAAGGATGTTAATATTGATTGATTGATTGATTGATTGATTGATTGAATGAATGAATGAATGAATGAATGAATGCCAACCCAGATTTCTTATGAAGTCCAAAATTAGTTTCTTAGAAAAATGTAGTAGAAACATTTGGTAGCCTGCCACAGATTAAAACCAGAGCGTCTAAGGTTGACCTTCCTCCAATTCTGTGGACAGGAAGGGTTTTTCTGATACCCCTCTATTTAAAAAAAAATTATATGGTAGTAGTATGAAGCAAAGCTCCATGCAAATTAGCAGTTCTCTCAAGTTTGACCTGTGATGCACTTTCAGAGATAACAGCATTCATGCGTCCCTTAAACTCTGTTTAAATTAGACAGATAATTTCTTCCTTCTCCTCTTCATTCTGTACTTACTTGATTAATATTTGTATTCTTTACTGCTGAGAAGATTCATAGACCCCAAAAGAGTTAGAAAAAACTTTATAAATGGTTTGGAAAGTGATATATATAGCCTACATCTAGTTCTGTTTCCAAGAAACCAAATTTGTATCATGATTAGGTTTTATACTGGTTATAAATCAGTAAACAGATGAGTAAATTCTTTCTATGTCTGACATAATCCCTGTCATCTCACACAGAACAACTGAAATGATGGCTACTTTAGTTGTTGCTGATGAATGTAAATTTCACTGAAGTTATACTCAGTAAGGTCACCTCTTAAATTCAGATTAATCCTTAGAGCACAATTTGCAACATCAAGCCAGTAATTCCATGATAGCTATTCCACATTGTTTTCAATGAGACGTGACCTCACTGTGAAGATCAGAACAGGTTAACTAATCCAAGGCCATCAATGCATGTAACCGCTGTGATCTGTTTCTCCGTTTCAAAACTGAATGACGATGCTGTGTAATTGCATATGTAAATACACAAAATACAAAATAATACTGAACAGCCTCATTGCTGCTCAGTTCTTTCATTGTCCTTTTGTTCCATTGCTACACAAACAAAAACTCATTTCCAGCAGAACAAACAACCGCAGATGGAGAGATGGCACTGTCTCGCCCTTGTCAAAACCAGCCGTCTTCTAAGTGGTCTAGTTAACTCACAGGCTTTTTCCAGATTCAGCCAATCAGTGGTAACTCCACAAAATACCACAGAATTAAAGCATTATCACAGCCCACATGGATAATCAATTTATGTTTATAACATCTGCCTTTTATCTTTCTCTTAGTTGGCATGATGCCACGTTTAGAAGATGGGAGCAGGATGAACAAATTATTTACAAGATAGCTTCATGTTTTAGATTAATATTTAAGAATCTCAATCTGTGGTTAACTCTTAAACTACGCAATCTTTATCTTTCACTCTAGCTGTCTAGAGTGACTTCTTCCTCTGAGACAGCTCTCCTACCCAGAGAGGAGTACAAGGTAAGGCTTGCTGTGGTCTGAAGAGTGTTAGTAAATACAAACTGCACTTTTTTTCTTCATTTCTGTAGGGATTAAAATGTCACAAGGAAAAGGCTGCTAAGAGGAACATGCAAACTAAACTGCGTAAAACTATATGTATTGCTTATCTCTTTTGTAAACCATTTTACTCTAAACCCCTCAAGGTAAAGTTCACTTCCTATCCCTCTCCACCAGCTGTCATTAGAAAGATTGTCTTGTATATTGTTCCCCTTCAGAAGAAATTCGGAAGTTGATTTTGGTCATATCAGTTTCCAGCTTGTGAAGCCCCACAAGAGATCTCTATTTCCTTAAAAAAAAAAAAAAAAAGGGGGGGGGCAAGGAAATGCGCGATCAGCACATTTCCCCAACATTGTGTACACTTACAAAACATGCAACATTTTTCTCCTACTGCCGTCCACTTTCCAGTTTTGCTGAATGTGAATGTCAACCAAACATGAATAATCTGATTTTATTTAAATCTATAGTGAAATTAAGACTTCAAATGGGTACAGTCAAATGCTGTAAGTATGTTTCTCTTTAAGGGAATTCCAACCAATTTATGACAGGTTTTTGTTCAACATCTTGGTCAGCTACAAACAGTATCTTTGTTTCAAGTTCCTTTTTGTTTAAAAGCTGTTCCATATGTTGCTTTGAGTAAATTTCTTTACCAAATGCACAGAAACTGGCACCACATGTAAATTAAGTCTCTGATCCTTAACACTTTTACAGGACCATGGATATATATTGTGTGCTATCTATAACCTTACACTTCTTAAGCACAAGGGCTTTCTATTTTTGCATCTGCATGCAATTTTTTTTAAAAAAAGTGTTTATTTTCATGCAAATTTATAATTAACATAAATTTGTCTGGATCATCTTCCTAATACACCCTTTTTCCTCAAGCAATTTCCCCAAATCCAAATTTCATTATACATTTTTGATTTGAGAATTACACCACAAAATTAAACTAAGTATAAAACAAAATATAACTATTCAAGCTCATGATTTTGCATTAAAATCTGAACCAAATATATTTTGCTTTCCCTTCCTACCAAGGCCTCCAGTGAACCTAACAGAACTTAGTGCTAAATATAAGTGTGTAAGATTGTATGGCTTGCCAAGCAACACTATGTCTTACATAAAGAGCAGTGGTTCCCAGCGTGGGGCACACTCACCACGGAGGACTTCCATTCCCAGAAGCCTAAATCAGTACATTGGCTGATATATGCTTTGGGGAATTGATTTAGGCTTCTGGGAATTGACGTCCAAAAACCAAAGGTTGGGAACCACTGATAAATAGTGAAGCTTTTGAAAAATCATCATCATTGTCTATATTATAAAAGAAGCTACTTTTAAAGAAAATTACATACATTTAAACTTAATTTTCAAAAGCAAATTCTAAAACTTCAAGCATTTTGCTATCCAACATTTGCTGACAGTATACAAACAGCATCTGTAAGTGCAACCAATTATTAAATTTGCATAAACAGGTGGAGTTTTTATGGAAATATCATTCTAGCAATTCTCTAGGAGCAAATAAAACATCATGGAGAGAAATATATACTGTATATACTCGAGTATAAGTAGGGTTTTTAGCCCCCCAAATGAGGTCCAAAAATGGGACTCAACTTATACTTGGGTCAATGTAAACACACAAAAACATACCCACACAAATGTCTACATTAATTAATTTTACCATATTTTCATGTATTTTAATTGTTGAAACTCACTAGCAGGGGGTGTATTTTCCACCCCCAATGTATACTCGGGTCAATCTATTTTCCTAGTTTTAGAGGTCCAAATTAGGTACCTCAACTTATATTTGGGATGACTTATAGTTGAGAATATACGGTAAACAGTTTTATTAAAATGTTATTATGAAAACTGGTTCTGAAATGAAATTTAAGTCAGATAATCAACATCCAAACACAGGAACTCCACAGCAGCATTAATGAGAATAATCAGGAACAAAAAAATTGGTAACAGGGTACCATGCGCAAAGGATATTTCATAATATGCCTCTTATTTATTGTAATGAAAGAACAATATTTTACTTAATATCGAGGTAATATCAATACAGCTGGAATTAAGTTTTACAGAATTCTTATCTCTCAGAGATTTAATTCAATGCTGTTTTGAGACTGCTATGGCTGTTTGTGAAACAGTCTTTTCTGAATTGAATTTTACACTTGTATCTCGCTCCTCTAGGGAACAATACATCCATACTCCAGGTAGCTAATATCATAAAATCCCTCATACAACAAACAGAACTTATTAAAAACAATTGCACTCCATCAAACTTACAATAATAACTTACAATCACAGCTGACCATTATAATGGGCCAAAGTACCATGGTCAAGAGACCTGACCACGCAACCAAATTGGAAGGAATAGGTTCCAGTCCCAATCTAAAAATCAGGGATAGGAAAGACATCTGCAAAGGTCTCCCCGAAAAGCAATGTCTTAAGTTTTTTTAAAAGGCCTGGAGTGAAGAGGCCTGGTGCAGCTCAAGTGGGATGGCATTCCACATCATTGGTGCCACCACCAAGAAGGCACTTCTCCTTATCCTGGACTTCCTAGTCAGTCTCAAGGTTGGCACTTGAAGCTGCCCTGATGAAGTGGAGCGAGTGATGCTTTTTCTATATACAGTACATTTAGTACTTTGCTCTTTACTCAGTTATGAGGTTTATTAGGTCATCTTGGCAAGTTATTGTCCCATTATCATGATCTGTGTCAATGAGTTCTTGTGAGAGAAGAACATCTTAGTCTTTGTCCTCAACTGCCATTCTCTAAGAACTCTGCAGCAGAGCAGCAATAACATTTAAATGCTTTGACTATGTTAGTGAACTATCAGAGGGCTGTTCAAAATCTGTCAAACATCCCCATCCAAACATAATACACTTTCATTTGTGCTTATGAATCCAACCAATTATGCTTGGAGAAGTACAGAATATCATTTGAGCACAATAATTTCCAAAGGAAGAGATGATACTTAGGGATATTTATAACATTCCAATGTTTTGAATATATGTCTTGCTTTGTCTTTACTGGATACTAGGGAAACAGGTGGCTGCATCATTCAAGAGCCAATCTTTTGAGCTTAACTCTCTGATATTAATTTTTTCAGGTATCTGACAAAACCATAATTTTTTTAAAAAAAATTGGATTTTATTTTCTTACTCTGAGAAAGCTGTACATGCAGATGGACATCCAGTTGGTCAGCATCTTCTCAACCACAGACTCTGTCCTCCTCAGCATAAGCTTAGGGTTTTTAGAAGCAGAAGCATCAATGAGATCCACCAAGAGGTCCTTCATAATGCTAGTGTAGTACTCTAGTTTCCCATGCAATGCAATGGTAAGCAAAGAGGCTAGGTTGCATCTGAAGGAAGAGTTAATGAACAAGACTGAGATTGATGGAACAAGATGGAATTCATCAATCAACATGAACAGAAATGAAAACCATGGTAACATTCCAAATTATTTTCACAAAGCCTCTGAAAAGTGTTCAAGTTTCAAGCCATTTGTATCACAGCTGTGCATAATCACATTGTATTATGCCACCCTTCACCAGAAATGGATGCCAGTCATTCAAAAGAAGAAGAAAAAAACCTATTCTGGCAGTTTGTGTAATAATAAAGAAGGTTAACACCTGCAAGTATAAAAAAGCAGCATAGATTTAAAGAAAAGAGAAGGAAGGAACATTAATACATTATTTTTGAGTGGCTATGATAGTTTTTATATGCAAAGCCTTAGATGCTAGGCTTATTGGCTCAGGTTTGTAATATTCTAGCCATAAAACATCCCAGCAGCTATTTTCCTCCCCCCCCCCCCCGCTCCATGTCTTTTTTGACATTCCTAGCTACCATTTCTTACTGATCAATCAAAGAAAACATCACATCTCTTGTTGACAGTTTTAAGATAGCCATAGAATACACTTCAGAGCACTTTAATGCTATTCTATTAACTCTTAACACAAAGGTAGTGGCACAGGAAGAGATATAGATGACTACCTAAGGAGCCTTAAGATTTATGGGAAAGAGAAATTGGAATAAAACTGTTCTAGTTATGACCATGTCTAGAAAGCTACTTACGGGACAGTTTCAGCTTGTTCTTTTCTCTGTCACTTGATGGTTGGCAGAGGGGCTAAACTAACTTTGCCCATCTGGTTAAATGGCTAATTTCATCACTTCACCATATGAGCAAATGAATCTGTTTCCCTGCCCCTCTTCAGAGGGACAAGGAAACTTTAATTATTGTTTCCACCACCTGTCCAATCATTGTAGTGCTAGATCAAATAGTAGGGTAAATCCCCACCCCCACCCCTGGTTATTCTCTTTTGATAGCCAATTGAAACTGGCTGACAGCCTTGTCAGGTTCAAAAAGAAGCCCTTGACATTGAGGTTGAGACATTCCTGTGCTTGTGCAACTGGATGCATGGAACTTAGACTTTTCCCCTAGAGCTCAAAAGAGCACTCTAAGCACTAGTCTAAATATATTCCATGTTTATACTTATAAATGTATAAATATAAATATATGATCAATCCTACTACAATAAGATCAAACATACCTTTCTTTCCTACTCTCCACTTCTGGGGTTTCTTGGAATACATAAAGAGGAAAATCCTTGTTATCTCCTGTTTGAGGTGTGGCTTGGCAGAGTTACGTGTGAATTACCAATGACCTCATTTTCTCACTCTTTCAGTAACTGAAATGTCTTAAATTTTTTGGAATAGTAGCTGTGTTAGTCTGTGGTTCAGGAATGTCTTAAATACCAAACTTCCATCGATGGCAAACGTTCTCTAACAATTTTGGAAACCCTATCCAGTGAGTGGCCTACTGCTTTTTATGTAATGTTTCATCTATGTATTAAGTCCAGAAGGAGCAATCAGCAGGTTAGCGACTTTAGTTAAAGCATGGCATAGCTTTGGGCTTTTAAAACAACATCTGGAAGCATTTAATCTTTGATAAGCACAGATATCCGGTTCATAAAAATAGAGAACATTTTTTCAGACAAAATCAAATAAAAGCTCTCTGTTTATCATGGAAGGAATGTTTTCTGATGTTCAAAAACAATGTAGGACTCTTCCATGTTTTAGCCTGAAAGAAGCAGGCAGCCTACTTGGGCTGGTCTTAAAATGTGAACAGCGTCTTACCTGTCTCTAACAGCAAAATCTTTCTGTTGCTCAAGAGCATGGACAAAGACAATGAGAAAGTGTTTGTTGTTGAGTAAGGTGGAGAACAATGCAATGCCTTCTTCCATATTGGGTCTACAGTTCTCAGGAATCTAAAGCAAATTTAAGAACTTGGGTAAAAACAACATGGATCATGGCTTCTTCTCTTCAAATCTGTTTTATTGTACAGTATATTACCATTTTGAATACTAGTTAATAAGATGCAAATATTTTCCCTATTATGGCTACCATCATCTCTCCGTTTTTTGTCTTCTCATCCTCCCCCCCCTCCAGAAGGCACTGATGATGATAAAGGTCGTAGGTATAAATTCCTTTAATACACAGATTTTTAAAAGGTCACAAATAAAAACTGCATTAGAAATATATTAGTTGTATTTAAACAAAGTGAAATCAAATTTCATTCCTTATTAGCCTGATTTATCTAATTATTGATTCTTGAACCGCAAGCCACTTCATATACTTTAAGCAAATTTGACCAATCTACTCCCTCATATATAAACTTCTTTGGTTGTTGTCTTTAACTTTCCACTAGTACAGACACATCTTACTTCTACTTCATTCTTTTATTAATACAAGTAATACATGAAAAACATTGTGACAGCATTGCTTAAACTGGATTTGCCAAAGAGTTATTTACCTTCCATTCTCCCAACAATAATGGGTGAGTTTCTTGGACCTGTGATCCCATCTGAGAATTGAGTTGCTGGGAAGGGAGAATGTAACGCTCCTCATAGAGTGAGGAACACTGAAACAACAAGAGACAAAAATGTAAAGCATGTTTTGTTATTTGGCAAATAGAGGCATGATTTAATTCCTTATGTCTTCATACGCCATGCCAATAGGAGACCATTGTTAAGGAATGGTAAGGAGAGATGTCATAATGATTTGAAGCCACTCACAAGTAAGAAACAATTGGGTATGTTTTATGGGGGCTTCACATTCTTAGCCAGAGGCTTCTGAATGAACAAATAGAAGAACTTTGTGGGATGAATATGATTTTGGAAAACAAGGCATTCATAGTATTGAGGTTATGAACTGGCTGATCTGACATTCGTGGTTCTCCTGTAAATAGAGGATTATTCAGGACTAAACATAACCACTGACTTATGATTATTTGCTTATTTTAATCTTCCAAGACAAAAATGTGAAACTACAGTAAAACCTTGCGTAAAGAGCACCTCACTTAGGGACTAACTCTCTTAAAGAGCAGAATTTTCTCTGAATGGTCGCCTCGCTTAACAACTAAAACCAACCAAAAACTTGTTTCAGTAAATCAGGGTTCGCAATCCCCCCCCCCCCCAAGAAATCACAATTGGTCACTTACAATGGTGTTTCACTTAAAAAAGCAAACTTGCTTAAAGAGCAATCCCTTGGAACACATTATGCTCTTTAAGCGAGGTACCACTGGATTTCATTCCCTTCTGTTTCATAGCTGCTTAAGATTTTGTGTTACATTCAAGAAAAAGCAAACTTTGCTCCCAAAATTCTATACTGTACAGTATGTGAAGAATACACATACAGTATACATATACAGTATTTGTTAGAATACCATAGGAAAAGAAAAGAGTTGCACATATATTCTATAGGAGCTTTCATCCTTCTTCTTCCAAAATTAAGGTGTATGATGAAGTATACAAAGGCATTAAGGCTGAAGATGGTATAAATACTGGGACTAAGAAAGGTGAGGACTATGAAACAGGATTCAGAGGCAAAACACAGGGAGCCTGTAGAATATAAAAGCCCTTCTTTATGACTACTGTGAAAAAAAAGTGGCAGGTAGAGTCTAAGGAAACTACCGTCAGGGATTTAGTGCGTGAATTCGATGTGTTGAATTATGCTCATTAGTTCATTTATTTCTTTTATTTCATTCATTAGTTAAGGGTGATGTTTCAAATGGGGGAAAATAAAGACATTGTGTTCATAAAATGAGGGAGCAACAGCTGCGGGTCCCAGGAGGCGATAAAAAGACCTCGCCACCGCCGCTTCGCCAGACTCTTCCTAGGCTGGCTGGCCTTGAGAGAGGAGCAACTGCAGGGGATCCTTGGGTCGGCTCTCACCATGACTGGAGCCCTTCTTTTTGACTTCTTGGATTCCTCCCATTTACGTTTTGTAGGATTTTGCTTCTAATTGCAGGATTCAATAAATGTGGTTTTGTTTTTGCTGGTTTTTTTGGTAACATATTTTGTAACATTTTATGCTGATATTAATATTTTCTGATTGTTAAGGTGTTATTGATATGTATATATATATATATTTTGATACTGTGATGATTGTGATTATGATAATGTGGAATTTGTGACTGTTATGTTATTTTTTATACTTTGTAAGCTGCCTAGAGTCAGGTTCACCTGAGCAAGGCGGGGTATAAATTTGAAATGAAATGAAATGAAATAAAACCTAAGGTTTTCTGAGCTAAGGTAAAGGTCATCCTTGATCGAAACCTAGTCATATCTGACTCTAGGTTTCATTGCTCATCTCTGTTTATAGCCAAAGAGCCAGTGCTATCTGTGTCTGCAGACATTTTCATGGACACGCGGCAGGCATGGAACGCTGTTTACCTTCCCACCAAAGTGGTCCCTATTTATCTTCTTGCAAGTTCTTGTTTTTGAACTGCTTAGTTGTTTTAACCCAAAACCAGAAATCCCAATTTCATTTGTGTTTATTATTTTTTATATTTAATTTTTCAATAAAGATGCTTTTAACCTTTATTTTCCATTCTCCCCGACTCTACCCCGTATGCACACGTGTCCATAAGCAGCCCACTGTACAAACAACAATTCACCACAGGTGAATAACTGCAAAGGATCTATTTTTAATAAATATTTCAATAGTCAAACTGCAAAGAAAAAGTTTTTCCTTCACGATTCCTTGAAAGCAGTTGTTTAAAAAAAGGGAAAGCCAAAAAGGAAACTGGTTATGACTTTAAAGGAGAAACTTCCTACAGTGTATCCATTCTCATGCCAATGTATCTATTCTGGAGTGGAGAGATTCTTTTTTTGCAGGAAAGGTTAGAAAGAAAGTGGGTTTTTTTGTTTTAAACCTTCATAGAAAATGTTTCTGAAGTCCAATCCAAATTGTATAAGTATCAAAAGAAAAGTTATTCTGTCCTCTTTCAAGTGCACTTTAGATCACTTTGATCAGTTGATCGGTTTTTTGTTGAATTACCATCAAACATCCCCCCCCCCGGAAATGTCATTTCAACGTATCACATTTTTCCTCAATATCTTTTTTGTGGATTCCTGCTTTGGTGTCATTTTTCTCCACATGTTGTATGTGAACTGTATCCACCTTGAGAAGTTGTCATATTCACTTTTTAAATTGGTTTCCCCTCCTTTTGTGGGGTTTGTGTGACCTCTTTTTAGTGGTTATTTGTAAAATGCTTCATAGATTATGTTTCCAAAGGCCAATTCCAAAGCTGAAAGTGTCCCTACAAAGGTTAATCTTTCCAGTTTCAAACACACTTTGGATCATCTGAATTGGTTGGGTAGTTTTTTTGCTGGACCCCTGACAACCGACCCCCCTAGCAAAACTGTCACTTTTCCGATGCTACTTCCGAAAGTGATGACATCATTGCTTTGCATTTTCGGCTTTTGGTTTCTACAAATTCTTAAAGTCACCGAGATGATCTTTCAAATGACATAACCCTTATTTTTGTGGGTGCCTTAGTTTTGGTGTTGCAGCTTCTCAAAAGTACATGATTTTCATTACATTGCAAGAGCCGCCAGACTAGCCAACTGAAACGTAAGACATTCATAGAATTCATGTCAAAAAATTCAACTCAAGTTTTAGTTTTGAAAACTAGATATCATGCATATTTTACTGCTTTTCAACAACTGGAAGAGCTGGGTATTTCCTTTGTTAAAAAAAATATCTCAGATTACCGGAAACTGTGAGTTACATTTTTATGCGGGAAATCATGCAAGTCTTGGCTGCAAATTACTACTTGTTAGTAATGAATAGCTGCATTTTTGGATGCACACTGGGCAGAGTGATTAGGATTGTGCCTAGAAATACAACCAGTGCCTGATTAATTAACAACATTTTGCCACCAAGACATATACAATTTCCCTTACAGACGTGTAAATTGGTAACAGGATTTTAGCCTGTATTTATGGGCTGTTTGCCATACATAATAGGTATATAGGGTATAAGGTCTAGCCTTTTATGCTGACAGATGATTGACAAAACCTGAAGTAAATGAAATACCATGACAAAAGGAAAGGAAGAAAACACAGCTGATCCATTGATGCAATAGTTTAATTGAACCAGCAGATTTATGCAAACATGGACAATAAAAACAAGCAAACCCACATACAGTGGTACCTCACTTAAAGACCATAATGCATTCCATGCGATTGCTCTTTAAATGAGTTTGCTCTTTAAGCAAACCACCATTGTAAGTGACCAGTTGTGACTTCTTGGGGGGGGGGGGATAGTGAGCCACAATTTAGTTGTTAAACGAGTTTTTGGCTGGTTTTAGTTGTTAAGTGAGGCGACCATTCAGAGAAAATTCTGTTCTTTAAGCGAGTTAGTCTCTAAGTAACACGTTCTTTATGCGAGGTTTTACTGTACAGTAATACCTCGGATAACGTTTACCTCTGATAACACTAAAATCGCATAACGTTAAGTAATCTGGGGAGGAGAAATGGATCAAATAACGTTAAGGTCCTATGGGATGTATCGGATAACAACTGCTAAAGCCTGTGCGGTTACAATGTATCTCTATGGAGCTTTAACATTATTCGATCCATCCCATAGGATTTTAACATGCGTCGGATAACACTAAAAATCGGATAACACCAAGACTTGTGGAACCAAGTCTTAGCGTTATCCGAGGTATTACTGTACTGTGTTTTGTGTGATCTTAACAACCAGAAATAAACTGGAAATGGAGCAGTTTCATTATTAGATTCATCTATTTGATACATGTAGCTCTGAAAGTAGGCACAGCAAAGCATGATGTTCAGATGTGTTTTGGCTGAGCTGAAGATTGAATTTGAAGTTGCCTTCTGCAGCAGTTTCTGAACTAATGCAAGAGCAACCATTTTCCTCCTACTCTTCTTCTTGTGCTGTATCTGATTCTGAATATTGGTGATTCTCATGGCAATGAGCCATGAAGACTGTTCTGCAAAAATAACGCTGTGGCCTTCCATCTGCCTTCCACATTGCAGCATGACACCTGTACCACTGATCCATTTCCATTAGTCACTTTCTGGTCCTGAGCCCTTCTGGCACACAAAGTCCTCCTCAGCCACAGACCAGTATTGATGAAGCTGCTGCCCTCCATCGAGATTGGTTTAAGCGGGATTTAATCCAAGGCTGTTAGTCCTCAGGGGTGTCAGGTTAATTAACCACTGACTGACGGTTGGCATTGAGTCACTGGCAGTATGGTCTACTCTATTACCATAGCAGGATAACCTGGCCAGACTGGTTTATTCCTACTAAACCATAACCATATTCCTACTAGACACTTAAGAAAAAACACATGACACTAGCTTGCTTGAACCTGAGTTCATACTAGTTTGAAATGCAGATATCTTTTCACATGGAATATTTCTTTTCAGCTGTCAAGAAGATATGTCAAAAAGGATGGCTTTTGCAGGCTTGTTTAATGTCTGCCATCAAAATTATTGAGGAAAAAACCTAAATTGCACAATAAATACAGAATAAAAAGGAAAAAAGAATTAAAAGTGTGCCTCTAAGATAAATCATACACCATTAGGCCTCCATCATATGTCACACTTCCTTACTTTAGGAAAGAAAGTCCGAGTCACAAAGTACTTATACTCCAAGAATGGAATCCCTTGGCTGCGATTCAACTCCTTGGTCAGGTCTGTCATATCTGTCTGAAGTTCAGCGAAACCTGATTCCAAGAAATCAGAAGTACAACAGTGACCTTCATGTTAATATATATATTGCTCTTTAGATCACACCAGTATGGCAGTAATTCTACATTATTGTTGACGAATGTTGCACCCTAATAGTTTCCAGAGTAAAATCTAAGCTGAAGAGTTTTAAAAACATTCTAAGCCACTGTTTTTTCCTGTAGTTTCCAGATACAATAATATGTTAAGCTTGCTATCAATTGATTCTAAAGCGTTGCCAAAGCCTCACAGAACTTTCACTGAGAGTTAATTGCTATTTCTTATATAAGGAATGAAAAATTCAAAGCCCTCTTGGAGCCATCATGTCATGGCTTTAGTAAGATTATATTGTGGGGATAAAAGGCCACATACAGGCACAGGCCTAGACTTACTTGCTCATCAGTTTATACCTCACAATGTCAGTAAAGTGTAAGCTTGAAATTACTGCAACTCCATGAGGCAGCCTTCAATTAAAGTTCCTGACTTTTATCCAGCAGGTCAAGGCTAGCCTACTGAGTTAGAGTATTCATTTGCAAGTCCCCCAGATTCATCAACCCAAAATTTAAGTCACAATTCAAGGCTTCAACTTCCCCCTTTTTAACAACACAACACAAATAGCATTCCCAAGGGAGCTGATCTCAGCACCAGAGTATAAAGCCACGGACACTACTGTTCCTGGGGCATTTTAACTCTCAGTGATGGCCAACCTTGGCACTCTAGCTGTTCTTGGACTTCAATTACCAGAAGCCCTGATCAGCACACTGGCTGATCAGGGCTTCTGGGAATTGAAGTTCAAGAACAGCTGGATGGCCAACCTTGGCCATCAATGCTCTATAGCAGGGATTCTCCTCCTGTGGCCCGTGGGTTGGATGTGGACCACGGTGCCATTTCATGTGCCCCCCACCACTGCCTCTACCACACCCGAAAGTGCCATGTGGTGTAGGAAGGGCAAAATGGCCGTCTGGCCCCCAAGGCTGTCTGAGGGAGGGTGACCTGGCCCTCAACTTAAAAAGTTTGAGAACTCCTGCTCTATAGTAATAACAAGAAAGAATACCTGAGATTTGAGAACTTCTCCAGAGCATGATGGAAGAAAAATTCTTTGCTACCTATGAACACCAATTCCAATGTTCCAAAGCACAGCTACTTACCTTTACGTATTTCTTCCCGAATCTGGGATTCCATTTCTTCCATCTGCAGCAGGGTTTTTTGCCAGTAACGCTCTGCTCTGCGGCTCTTGGTGCAAAATACAAAAAGTGCTGAAGAAACAGGTGGAAAAAAGGGGTACAAAGCCAAAATTGTAAGAAGCCATGGCAGTGATAGTTATACATTTCTTTTTATTGGAGTAGCTTTGGTTTTTATCATTATTCATTCAGAAAGGTAGCAAAAGGTACTCCCTCTAACAGTGAGAACTGCTGTTCAAAACACATGAACAACATAATTGCTTGTCTCAAAAATAATTCCCAGTTTATTAAGAAGGTTAATACATTCTCAGTATAAAATTAGATACTATTGTGATACTTCATGAACCCCATTTTGCATATCATATAAAATATTTGCATGGATGGCAGTATGTTAATGAATGTGGTCTATCTATCCAACCTACATTACAAAAAGGAAGGAAGTACGGAACAGAGCAATGTGTTGCATGAATAAATTGCATAGTAAGTAATACAGGGCCCTTCCTTTTGTTTTCCTTAGTTTATTATCATTGCACTGTCCCTATGTCAGTTTAGATCCTGGAGACATCCCCTCTGAAGACTCAAACTGAACTGGGTCACCACCACAAGAAGAGCCTTCTCCCTAACAGCCACACATTGCAAATCCTTTGTGGCTTCCTTTTGCAGGAGAACCAAGAAATTCTGGCAGGCATTTCAAAGTATGGGCAAGCAACTGTGCAAAGAGACAGTCCTGGCCCTAATCCTGTTCTCCATCCTTTCGGAAGGAACTGTCAAAAGACAGAAGTGTACTACATCATCCTTCCTTTTCTCCAGTGGAAACTCACGAGACACTACTTTGAGGAACAAAAAGATACACTATCATCCTGCATTGTCCCAGATCTGCTACAAATTCTATCAAATCTTGGTAGTAACTCTGGCAACATATAGCCCAAACCGTTCCAAAAATTCTCACACTCTTGCTTCACCGTTATCTATGAACTATGCCAATAAATTTGTATTCTGGCTAAAACATTCTGTGAAACACCAAAACAAGACTGGTTCTGTTTCATCCTTTGTGCTTTTGTTCCATTTAGGTATTACAGTCAAACCTCGCATAAAGAGCACCTCGCTTAAAGAGTAACTCGCTTAAAGAGCTGAATTTTCTCTGAATGTTTGCTTCACTTAACAAATAAAACCAACCAAAAACTCGCTTAACAAATAAATCGGGGTTTGCAATCCCCCCCACAATTGGTCATTTACAATGGTGTTTCGCTTAAAGAACAAACTCACTTAAAGAGCAATCCTGTGGAACACATTATGCTCTTTAAGCGAGGTATAACTGTACCATCTCTTTGAGCCCACCTTTCATAATATTTAAAAAACAGAAATATTTATTCCGAGAGCTTATGTTTAGTTCTAGCACAAACAAGGATTATATGACTATATCTTTGGAATCTCTTGCGTTTCAAAAACGTTTGCTATTAGGAAGCCATCAGTGAAAAATCACATATTACCCCTTACCTACAACAGAGAGCAGAAGCAAGATGCTGCAGATGACTATGGAAACAGTGATAGCTGTCTCACTTCCTCCAAGGTGCAACATAGCAATGGTTTGATTGAATTTCCCAACTTGGATCTAAGAAAGAACAGGAAAGAGCCACCATCAAGTTATGTAATGAGAAGCTTAGACACAATACAGAAATCAGGTTATAGGGGAGGGATGCTCTGCCCAGACAAATGAGCTTAGCAAATTATATCATTTCTGGACTAGTAATACTCAGTGAATCATAATGCTGTAGTTTAGTAGCATGACATATATTTATTGGACTTGGCAAGACTCCTGGTAGCTGTCAAAGTTTCTGTATTATGTGCCCATGTGTGAAAGGTCATGGTTTAAACCACGAAGGTCTCCACTGCTGGCGAGGACTGTTTAGACTTAGGCCCAGAAGCCTAGATTTGTATTCCTGCTGTGAGAGATTCACTAGTAAGACCTTGGAGAACTTGCTCAGGGGTGCTCTGTCCATTAAAGCTTACTCTAAAAAGCATCAGTCCCTTTTCAGGTGTCATGTCTGTAACAGACAGTGAATGATGCAATCCCAAACAGAAAAAAAGCATGGCAGAGTAAAGAAACTTCAGATTTACAGGCTCTTTCAAAGACACAAAAATTTAATGCTAAATTAATTTGGAAACTATTTTGGTATTTTAAACTGAAAATCAGAATTGAAATTGATATAAATAAATATATCAATGTGCTTTGCTCTCTAGTTCTGGTACCGCAAAACCCCGTATCTGTAAGGATGTAATTAATATTTTCAAATCTTCCTGTCCTTGATTGAAAAGATTGTCTGAATACATCAAGGCATAGTTTTTTAAAAGTCAATCCCTGAAATTTTCATTTCTACACAAGAGTTAAAAGAGTAGCACTTTTCTGGCTAGCAACAGCATTAGTATATTTTTTAAAAATCCCTACTAGGGTCTGCTAAGTGAATTAAAATCCTTGCATTTTGCAATAGATACAAGGTTTCATGTGTACAACACAGGGCTTTTTATTAAAAATAACATTTTCCCCAAGAAATATACTTCCATAATTTTTTTAAAAAAATAAAACACTGCTCAAGTGCTAAAAATGCAGGAAACTGTCAAAGTCATACCCAACCGGAAAAAAACATTTGAAATCTTTTTTTATCTCATCCAAAATAATGAAATAAGCAAAGATTTACATCCTTAATGTAGAACTTCCAAGGTCTTTTAAGTATCAAATGCAGCCCTCACTCAGTTACCCTGAGGGAGAATTATTCAGAACCAATTGATTCATTTTTGCAACAAGATTATAGTGGCAGCTTTCTCCTTCAGCAATACAGTAACATCTGTAACACACAATAATACTTAATCCGTATTTTGTAACATAATTCACAGTTTACATTTTTCAAACATTTGGTTTGGAACAGAAAAAGCACACATAGCGATTTTCATTATGAATATGGTTTTATGCATTAATTATGGACAAAATTCATTAGATGGGGATGAAAAGCAGTTTATAACTGGAAAACATAGCCATGAATAAAGTCAGTTGTGGATAATCATAATTCTCCTTCTATATCACCTGCATAACTCAGAGCACTGCTGTTTTCTCAACCCACAGTAAATGATCCCAACTATTCTATTTATACCCTAGTACCATGATTGCGAACCTTGGCACTCCAGAATCCACATGAATGGGTTTACTGCGATTCATCTGGCCCACACTGCCCTCGTCACTCCCGGAAGCGGAAGCAAAACACACCCGTACACAGTAAACCCATTCATGTAGATTCACAGGGTGCTTGGGCTTCTGGGAATTGAAGTCCAAGAACATATGGAGTGCCAAGGTTCGCCATCTTGGCTGTAGTAGAAGCACTGCCCATCAATTTTTTTTTATAACAAGTACAATGTCACAGACTAGTATCTATTATCAGTAAGGGAGTGGATGAGGCAAACAAACTAAAGTTTAATCTAGACAAGAAACCAGTTCTCCTTACTTTAGGGCAGGGATCTGCAAACTTGGTTCTCTAGGTGTTCTTGGACTTCAATTGGTATTGGTATTGTTCGACTTTATGCCGCCCCACTCGCCTATAGCGACTCTGGGCGGCTCACAGCAAAACAATGTTTCATAACTACAAATATTACATCATAAAAATCACATATCAAAAAGTACATCAAAAACATTACAAGAAATCCCCCATCCCGATTACAAAATTCATAAATTCATAAACATTTCATTTCATTTCAACAACATATCAAAACACTTTAAACAGTCCACAAAAATCTCGAAAAGCACCTGGGACGGTGTCTTGTACACTACAAAACACCATCCCGCTGCCCATCCACATCTCCCCAACACATCTGTTTCCAATTACCAGAAGCCCAAGTCAGTATGCCTGCTGATCAGGACTTCTGGGAATTGAAGTCCAAGAACATCTGGAGAGCCAAGTTTGCTGATCCCGGCTTTAGGGGATAGGGATTCAACCTGTACTGAATGAAGTCAGATTCACAGTTCTGATGTGTTCTAGATTCAGTCCTGAGCCAGGAGGCAAAAGTCTCAGTGGTCACTAGGAACTTGTTTGCATAATTTAAGAAAGTACACAAGCCACTCCTATTACTTGAGATGTCTGATTTGGTCACGGTGACATGTGTCTTACATCCCATTTAGATTACCACAATACATTCTACTTGGGTTTGCTTTGCGAAGTGTTCAGTTACTTCAGTGGTTCAGGATGATGCAACTAGACTCCTAAATGGAGCTGCAATAAAAGTTTTACTGGCTAACAGTCCATTCCTGGGCACAATTCAAAGTACTGTACTGGTAATTAATATAGAAAGCTCTAGAGCCATGATGGCGAACTTTGGCATTCCAGGTGTTCTTGGACTTCAATTCCCAGAAGCCCAAGTCTGTGTGAATCCACACGAATGAATTTACTGCATGTACGCAGTTCAAGAACAGCTGGAGTGCCAATGTTCACCATCACTGCCCTAGAGAACTCAAGGTTGTCTAAAGGACGGTATCTCTCCATATGAGCCTCCATGATTTTTAAGACCCTTGGAGAAAGACTTTCTCTTAATCTTGCTACTCTCTCCCAGCCACACTCATTGGGGATATAAGAAAGCATCTTTTCAGTAGCTGCTCTCATACTGTGAAGATCCTTTCATGTGAGATAAGGTTGTCCTCTATCTGTGGTTCTTGCTCTGCCAGGTAAACACCTTTGGCTTTAAGCAGGCGTTTAGTATGAAACCAGTTGCTAAGGAAATGGTTTTAATAGTGGAGCTGTATTTCTTAATCTTTTTAAATATGCTTTTTAAATGGTTTTCCATCAGTAGTTTTAATTACAGTGTATTTAATTACTTCTTATTATTGCAATTCATTGTATTTTTAGCTGTATCAGTATTTGTTTCTAAAATGCTTTCTAAGATGCCTTGGGTTCCTTTCTTGGGAGAAAGATGTGATCTCAAATAAATAAATAAAGCCAGGTCATTGTTGGGAATATCCTTTTGCTTCTTTATCTATATATTATGGAATGTATTGGTTACCTAGGGCAAGGCTGGGGATGGACAGATGAAGCCCTTCAATGGCTTCCAAACCTGGTACAGTGGTGGGCAATACAGTAAAACCTCGCATAAAGAGTGCTCCTCTTAAATAGTAACTCACTTAAAGAGCAGAATTTCCTCTGAATGTTCGCTTCGCTTAACAAGTAAAACCAACCAAAAACTCGCTTAACAACTAAATTGGGGTTCACAATCCCCCTCCCTGAAGTCACAATTGGTCACTTACAATGGTGTTCCCCTTAAAGAGCAAACTCATTTAAAGAGCAATCCCGTGGAACGCATCATGCTCTTTAAACGAGGTACCACTGTATTGCCAAATGTTCTTAAGGGTTTTTAAATTAGTTTTAACTTGTTTCATTGTATGGTCAGTGAAGTGCTTGCTGGCCTATGTACACCGCCCAGAGTCCACTGGATTAGGGCAGTATATAAATCTAATAAACAAACAAACTCTAGCTTGGAACTAGAGATGGACAATTTGTGCTTACTGTATATATCAACATTAATGTAGACAACTGAGTTCATCATACGATAAATAATGTCTACTAAGCAATACATGTAGCTCTAAGAAATAATATTATGTGCCAGTTTCCTTTCCGCAAATCTCAGTTTCATTTCTCTAAAGAGAAACAGAAAGAGAGATAGAGAAAAGGTTATGGCACAAGGAATCGTGTGTGAACAAGGAATTCAGTTTTGGCTTCACTACAAAATTCTGTGCATAGATGAATCCAGAATCATAACAGAGATTACTAGTAAGGATTCCCATATGTTAGCAACCAACCAACCAACCAATCAAGAATTAAATATATTTGATCTTAAGATACCCATGTATCAGAGGTATCAGTCAACATATTCCCTTGTGCCTTGTTGTGGCAGAATGCCTCCTATTGCTATTCAAGATGCTATATTCAGATTTTACAGATATGATTTAGCTGTGTTTCTAATTTATAAAAATTGGCATTGGGAAGTTCTCAAGATAGACCCCCCCCCTTAAAAAGAGTAACACAAATGAGCTGATTCTATAATTTTCCTTGTGTTTTAAATTGCTATTTAATTAAATGAAATGATATACAGTGGTACCTCACCTTACAAATTTAATGTGTACCCTGGGACATTTAGTATTGCAAAATATTCATATAGTGAAAAACAATGCAGAACACACAGTATACCAGACATGGCCACTAGAGGCCACTGTATATCATGTAATTTACAGTACAGTTGTACCTCGCTTAAAGAGCATAATGCGTTCCACAGGATTGCTCTTTAAGCAAAACACCATTCTAAATGACCAGTGGGGACGGGGGCGGGGGGGGGAATTGCGAACCCCAATTTATTTGTTAAGCGAATTTTTGGTTGATTTTATTTGTTAAGTGAAGCAAACATTCAGAGGAAATTCGGCTCTTTAAGCAAAGTTTAACTGTATTTTTTATATTGCAAAAAAAATCATCAAGTGAACCATTATTTTCAATGGATTTTTATTCGTAAAGGGAAAATTATGTTAAATGAAGCATTTGTAAAGCGAGGTACCACTGTCTGTAAAAGAGAAATGTCCATTACATCCCTATGCTTTGAAGTCTTTCTTTTATAAACAGACACATAGTTCACCTGGTCTCATTTTTAATTCTTTTAACTTGGAGCAAAAAAATAAATAGTATAATAACTTTACCTTTAAACTAAATGAAGACTTTAACTATTCATTATATATAGAAAAAGCATACATGCAGATTGCTAAAGTCTTTACAAGCTTTGGCAGAGTTTCTAACAAATAATAATGGTGGGACTGTTGCAGCCAACAGAAGTAGTATCTTGGGATTTTCACATGCTTTGTCTAAGGAAACTGAAATGCTAACTTCAATTTTACATGCTTGATTTTTTAAAGAAGTACTTGCCAAAGTGTCCTGAACTGACATTATATGAAGTGCAAAATTTCAGATTCTCCACACACATCTTTTGAGCTACTGCAGTTCTTGTTGCTATTATTATTAGCATTACTAATGTCGGTAGCAAGATAATAAAAATGTGCTGTCAAATTAGTTCTGATTTATGGTGACTCTTTTCCAGACTTTTCCAGATAGAAAATACACAATAGTGGGTTACCATTCCCTTCTTCTGGGGTTGTCCTGGGACTGTTCCTCTTGCCCAAATCCATATGGCCTGGCTCTAATCACAGGAGACACAGTGGGGATTTTAACTGCCCACCTATGGCTCCTCAGTCGGATCCCTAAACTAGTGAGCTATCCAGCCAGCTAGATAACTAGGTATCATAAGCAAAAACAAAGGTGCCTCACCCAAGAAGGTTAGTGCAGGAAAGAAGAAAAGTCAGTAAGGAGAGAAGCAAATTTAGTAAGAGATGAACAAATATAAATGTAATCATAAGGTTAAGGTTCTCATTCAGAAACAGAGACTAAGGATTTAGAAAATGTACGATGGGCAGCAATCAACACTAAGTAATTTTTGGAGAAAAAAGCAACTGTATAAAGCTCCAGTCTAGATCAGGGGCCTGACTGAGGTGTTGAGACATTAGATTAATTCCTTCCATCCTTTCCCCCAAACTCAACTAATTTTGCCTTTGACTGTGGACAGAGAGCGCCTTCAGGGAAATGGTGGCAGGTGATTTGGCATTTTTCAACAAGAAAATGAGTTTTGGAAGATTGAGTTAACTCCTATTGCAGAGTGCAGTTATGACCCGACTTTACTGGTTTTTCCCATTAGAAAAGGGATCATTATAAGGCATATAAAATGATTCCTACATGTACTTTAACCTGAAGGGAATGAATTGGTGGATTCATGAGAAACATAGCTTTTCATAGAGATCTGGTGATGGTTTCAGCCAATTATTCTTTAAATAAATTCTAAACACAGGGGGAAAGAATAAAAGTGAGAAATAATAGATTTAATGGGGCAGGAAACCTGAATGAGATAGAGCTGTAAAACTGAAAATAATGCATAGGGGCATTAAAGGAAATGAGGGCAAAAGGACAGGGTAAAGGAAGACCATGGGGATCTTTTAAGATGGAAGGAATTTTTTTCTAGTATCAGAAGGGAAATGAGAAGGGACAGCTCGTAATCTGAACTGTGAAGGAAAGCAAATAATTTTGTGAATACTGAGTAACGTGATAAAATTCAGCTTTGGCTTTACTGTCAGAATAAGATTTTGGAAATGTTACTCTTAAACAAAAAAGATAGTTCCCTGCCCATGCTGTCTTGGAATTTTAGCAGTTCTAGTCCTAAAGAGTAACATTTCCAAGCTCTGGAGAGAACTATGGAAATATCTCTCTGTAAGAGAAACTCCTTCAAGGACTAGCAGCTTCATGTTCATGTGTTCTGTGATATGAAGTTTCTTTTCTCCTCCAAATGTGTAGCCCTTGGGTCATATGCTAGCCTCACATTATGACCTAGCAAAAACTTTGTAAATCACACAAGTTTTATCAGCCATACTACGATCCTAGAACTGTACATCTAGCTTAGAGATAAGCAGGTTGCTGAAATAACATGCTGACAATTTAATTCATAGTTCACTTTTCAGGTTAAGGCAAGTTGCATGATACGGGATGCCACATACTGTTTGCAAAATATCTAAAATCAGAACACAAATCCGAAGTCTCCTTTTTAAAAGCCACCCTATTTGTTTGTCCATTTTAAAAGTGACCACTGAAGATGGCATTTTCTCATTTTCTAGTTCTCTTTAACAATGGGTCAGGAAACTCAGGGTCCTGCTGTTGTTGTTCATGTTTGTTTTTCTTTGCAATTAAATTTCACGTATAACAACCTAGAGCAAAAAACAACACACTTCTTTCTGATGCAGTACTTAGAACAGGGATTCCCAACCTATGGCCCGTGGGCCAAAATCAGCCTGCAATGCCATTCCATCCAGCCCGTTGCTGTCTCCCCCACATCTGGGGGTCGAAATGGGTGCATTTACGTCAGCTGTAAAATGCACCCACACATGCACAAACCTGTCTGTGGATGTCATAAACATGGAAGTGGGTGCATTTATGACAGCCATAAATATGTCCACTTCCACTACTAGGGGAGTGTGGTCTGGCACACTCAGCTGTTCCGGGGGCGTGATCAGGCCCGCAGCACCAAAAAGTTGGTCACCCCTGACTTAGAACAACTGGTTTCTTCAGAAGATTCTGTTCTACTTTTGTGAACTGCTCTAGTTCTGTGGAAGATTTGGCCATAGGTTTTTAAGATCCCAAGAGGCTCCTTCTCTCTCAGTTAAAACTGTGTATGGCTGCCAATTTAATATTAACACATTTACTGGAAAGAGAAAGAACTGGAGATTGGGGAATGGGGAAGAAGAGAAAACTGTTGGTTATGAGGCTTTGGGGAGAATAGTTCTACCTGTCTTGGACTGAGAACAGCTTTAAACTTACTCCTAAGGAGCCAAGGACTACACAGAAAGTAAAAGAAACTACAGAGAAAAGAGTAGAATTAAGAGACATTGTCTGGTAAAACAGTAATAAAAGCTTATAAAAAACACAAATGGAAATCACTGGATTGAAGGATGCTTTCACAGAGGAACAAAACCTCCCTGGGTGGGAGACTAGGATCTGGGAACACAACTTTTTGTAAGCTGCATAACCAGTCCCACAAACTCATAGTCAAGGAAGGTTCATATTGTAAATGATAGTAAATGTATTACATTATTTTCCAGATTTTATTAAAATAGCAGGATTTTCACTGTGACTACATGCATGAGGAGAATCCCCTTTCCTCTTTTTCACAGCATGGAGAGGTTTAATCATTCCCCCAGCTGCAATCTCAATGATAACTCCTCCCTTCTCACAGCTATCAGGCTAAAAAGTTTCCTCAGGCACCATGGGAGCTTTTCCCTTAGACCTCATAACCATGAAGGGTGAGCAGTTTTTAATTAGTATAATAGCTGGCGAACAAATGACTAAGCCTTCCCTGCCAACCTACTGTGGTTCTAGTGAAAATAGGAAGGGGAGCTTTGAATAAATGGGTTTAAAATACAGCAAATACATTTTAACATCTGATCAATTTTCTAATGGTACATTTGGTGTCACATGTAAATTGACCCTAGGAAGCCAACCCTAGGAATAGATTTCTTACATTTCGGGCTAGATATAATGTAAGATTGCTGTCTGTCTCTTATATATATGCCTCTTGATTATAATATAATGCTTAGTCCTTAGCTGCCCCACCAAGAGCCATGGCAAGAATGTCAGCTCACATTAAACTGCTGAGAATTAACATACTGATTAAACAAAAGCAGACCAAAGGTTTTAAAGGGAAAAAAATTAGATGACAGATTGCACCTATAATTTAATACCATCTTTCTGTCACTTGGGAAGAAGCCACATCCACCATGCAACTTTATTTTTATTTAATTTATTTATCCTCAGCAGAACCAGTAACTTCTTAATTAGACATGATTCCATAAGCTTGTCATTAATGTGCTTTAGTTACTCATGGCCTGAAGGGTAATTTCTGTCTTTCTTCATTCTCTTTCCCCCTCTCTCATTGCTTCTTGCCAAGCTTCTGTTGCATGGTGGCATCTCATTTTAGACTGATATAGGAACAGTTACCCAGGATAAAGCAAATAGGCCTTACTCTGAGTTACAGACTGGAAAGAGCTAAATATGATAACACCCTAAATAATTACATTCAGAAGATAAAGACAACCAATGTAAACACATCCGTGGCATCTGAGCACATCTTTTTGGCTTCCCTCATATAAACAAACTGGTTATCCATTTCTCATGGAAAAGGAGACAACTCTTCAGTGAAGTCAAAATGTATTTATTTGTTTGTTTTTAAACCACCCATTTGACTTGATTGTCATTCTGGGTGGTGACTATACAAAGATCTAATAAAAATTACAACAAATAGAAGCCCACCCCAACTCAAACAACATTAACACACAAACTATTGTAAAATATCATTTCTAGTCTAGTAGAAATGGTAAAATTATAAACTAACATGGAGACAAAATTTGCTCAGGGGCACAATATTAATGAATGCCTTCTTAAAGAACTCTATCTTAACTAGTTTCTGTAATACATCAACAGACAGAGCCTGATAGACATGTGGCAGGAGAGAATTCCACAACAATAACACCATCAATGAGATGGCCTTATCCTAGTTTGTTGTTCAGTCGCAGTCGATTCCGACCCTTTGCAACCCTATGGACCATTGTCCTCCAGGTACCTCTGTTCTCCATCATCCTTCTCAACTCGCCCAGCTCTGTGCCCATTGTGTCTACAATAGCATCTAGCCATCTTATCTTTGACCGCCCCCTTCTTCTTTTGGTCTATTTCTGGTGGGTAGCTACATTCTGCAAGCTTGGGAGGCTCTGGTGATACATGCTGAGTTTATCAGAGAAAGACACTCAGTCAGGTATCAAAGTCCCAAACTGCTCAAGGCTTTATAATTTAGAATTGAAACTTTGAAGATTCAGGCCTGGAAGCCTACAGGAAAGCAATGCAGGCTATCTGCCTAAGATGAGAAAAGGCAGACCTGGCTACAGCAGAGATTTCTGCCTCCAAAGAGAGACCTGGGTCCAGGGTAATACCCAGATCCTGAACCCGGTCCTTCAAGGGAAGAATAAACCAGTCCAAACAAGGCCAGATACTACCCAACCTATCAAACGAACCTCCAAACAACAGGATCTCCATCTTGTCTGGATTCAACTTGTTAGTCCTTGCCCAAGCCATTATCATGGTCAGGCAGTGATCCAGGACTCCACAGCATTTACTGATGATAATGAAAAGGAGACACAGAGCTGCATATCATCAGCGTGACCTTATCCAGCAGCTTCATATGGATATAAAGTAGCGTAAGCGAGATGACAGTTCCCTACGGCACACCCTATTGTTGTTTGTATTCAGGGGCCAAAGCCACCAGCTCATTCTCTGGACACAGTCAATGAAGAGGGACCAGAGCCAGTCCAGAGCTGATTCCTAACCCTGCCAACTGGCCCAATAAGCTACTGTGGCTGACAGTATCAAAAGCTGCTGAGAGATCAAAGAGGAAAAGCCAGGACATGATACCCCCAACAGCCTCTCAGAGGAGGTCATTTAGCAAGGTGGCCAATGGCATCTCCACCCTGTATCACAGTTTGAAAGCTGACTAAACTATCAGTATCCTCCAATGGCTGCAACTGATCTTTTTTAACTGTGTTCCCAGCTGAAACTGGCCTGCATTCTTCTTTAGGGATCTATTCATTTTTAAATTGACTTTCAGTTTGAGAACCATTATGGCAACATGCGTAACATTAAAAACAGTGCATTATAATATTGAAGAATAAAAACAGCAGAAAGACCGAAACAGATAAAACCCATAAAAATCAGTAAACTGCCAGACATATTGAAACCAGCTGCATATTACAAATCCGATGCAAATAGGCAGTAGTAAAGTATAACATTGTGCTAGGGGGAATCACATTTTTCTCTTCTCCCTGAAACAGCTCACAGGGCCTTCTCTAAATATTCTAAAAAATGACTTCCAACCTTCTGGAACAAATTTATAAGGTAAAATGGGAACCAAACTGAGAACAATGGAAAAACCCCATTGTACAAGCAAAAGTCACCTTGCTGTCACGAGCGAAATCCATCATTGGATTGTTGGGTGATAGATTTTCTCTTTCCTACTCAAGGTCACTATCTTTGATTTGTTTCAGAAAGTAAGTTTTGTAGGGAGAGGGCTTAGAAAGAGTTTTAAGAACAAAATGATGTAACTGATCATATTCAGTGTCTGCAATTCCTCCTTGATTCAATTAAAGGAAGATCTCTTCTACTACTAGTGAACTCACATAAACAACTAACTGCTAGCTCAGCATGACTCTTTATTCCATGACTCTTTATTCCTTTTGCTCAGCAGACTAAACCTGGTATCCTGGAAAGTTCTGACCTTTAATTATAATTAACACAATATTCCTAAACAACATAGAATTTACTCTTTAAAAAAGTGGAGATTTCTTGAATAGCCTGGGCACTGTGACTAAAACCAAGGTTCATGATGCCACAAGTATGTTATGGGGCAATAAATACAGATTACAGATATGACAGTAAATGCTTTTTGGGCTTTGCCGCTTACCGTAACAGGGAGTTGCCTTTCCGAGGTGCTCAGAGATTCATTGACTGAACAGTGGATAACTCTGTCTGAAACTATTTGGATTTCACAGGAAATCTGGCCAATTTTAACTTTATATTCATTGCTTTCCAGGCCAAGGTTATCAGGCTCTTTCTGATCATTTGGGGGGGGGGGGGAGAAAAGAACAAAATTATTGTGTCCAACAATAAACAATGACTTTATACTGGCTACTTCTAGAAAGTTCCAACAGTCTCAGCACTTCTGAAAAAATGTTATGGACTCCTACATTTTCATTTAGCATGCTGTATTTTTTCCAATGCAGACAGGAAACACACCACCCTGTTTGCATTGCCTGCTTTCCTCTTTTGGATGTGATGGAGATGCAGAGAGAAAAAAACAACCCCAGGAAGTGTTTCTAGTTCCTTCCCAAGTCCTGGAATGGAAAAAACAAACACCCAGAGCCAAAAAGCCTTAAAGGCTTTGGAACAATGCCTTTCATCTTCTTCTGGTTTAGTACCAAATTATATCTAATTAAAAATAATCATAAGCCTGAATACAAACTGGGTGAATAAGAAGATAGACGGTGCTTCAATTCCTTGCTGTCAAGTCCATCAGACAATGTTTCTGAAGTACTCAGTGAGTACATTCTGCTGTACATTAAAGCCATCATTGAGCATTGTTCCTTTGGACACCATTCAATACTACTTTGGCTAGATCTCCCACTTTATGTAACAGGAACTGCCAGAATGGTGCAGGGCATTTCTTATAAGAATGATTTTTCAATCTCCATTACTCTCATCAAATATTCTTTTGTCTGTTTTTCATTGTTTCTCCTATTCCTGGGCTTCTCAAAGACAGATATGGGCAGATCTCAAACACATACAGTATCTAAATTTTATGGGACTTTCCTTGGGTCGTAAGCCAACTACTCCTTGTCTTAATCTGTGCATTTCATTGGTAGTAGCCTGCCTCTGAACTGTCATAGTTAACTGACATTTTGAAAGTTTCTCTTCCAGAATAAATACAGTAATACCCCGGATAACGTTATGACTTGGTTCCACAAGTCATGATGTTATCCGATTTTTAGCATTGTCCGATGCATGCATCAAACAATGCTAAAAAAAAAAAAAAGCCCTGACTTCAGGGACAAACAGCTTTAAAGGCAGGCAGGGAAAGAAAGAGACCCAATTGGGTCTCTTTTCCTCCCTGCCTTTAAAGCCACCCCCACCCGCAGCAGTCTCTGTGACTGTAGTAGGGTCGGGGAAAGGCGCACCTTTCCCCCGACCCTACTGCAGTTGCAGAGACTGCTTGTGCCTCTTTCCCTCCCTGTATTTAAACTACAGGGAGGGGGAAAGAGAGAGACGTGATTGGGTCTCTAGAGAACCAATCACGTCTCTCTCTTTCCCCATCCCTGTAGTTTACCAATCACGTCTCTCTCTTTCCCCCTCCCTGTAGTTTAAATACAGGGAGGGAAAGAGACACAGTCTCTCTCTCCCTGTAGTTTAAATACAGGGAGGAAAAGAGTAAGACGCGATCGCGATTGCGTCTTACTCTTTTCCTCCCTGTATTTAAACTACAGGGAGGGGAAAAGAGAGAGATGTGATTGGTTTTCTAGAGACCCAATCACGTCTCTCTCTTTCCCCCTCCCTGTAGTTTAAATACAGGGAGGGAAAGAGACACAAGCAGTCTCTGCGACTGCAGTAGGGTCAGGGGAAAGGTGCGTGCTTTTCCCCAACCCTACTGCAGTCGCAGAGACTGCTGCGGGTAGGGGGTGGATTGGGTAGTTCTACCCAAACCACCCCACACCTGCAGACCATTGCCTCGGATAACGCTAAGAATCATTATCCAGAATTGTTATCCGATGCAAGTTTTTTTCAAAAAACTTGCATCATTATCCGATTCTAGGGTTATCCGATGCAATAGTTATCTGGGGTATTACTGAATGGTTCCTCATTGTCCATCCACTGGAAAAATATAAAGAATTTCACTAACAAGCATTGCCCTTCTTTGCTCCACTTTAAAAACCTGATCCAACCAGCCCAAGGAGCAGGAAGAGGCAGAGAAGCAAACAGCACATATTTATATGAAAGTAATTGGCAGCATGATATGAATGTGTAGGGAAGTTTTAACTTTTGTTGACTTTTAACTCTTTGTTGACTTTTAACTCTTGTTGATTTTTATTGCTATGGATTGTTTTATGTTTTTACTTCTTGTTTTGATGTAAGCCGCTCAGAGTCGGGTTCTCCCGATTGGGGCGGGGTAACAAATGTAAATAATAATAATAATAATAATAATAATAATAATAATAATAATAATAATAATAATAATAATAATAATAATAATAATAATAATAATAATAATAATAATAATAATAATATACTGCCCTATAGCGCTTAGTGTCCTCTCTGGGTGGTTCAAAAATTAATTAGCATTTTGACCCCAACATGCTGGGTACTTGTTTTACCGACCTTGGAAGGATGGAAAACTGAGTCAAACTTGATCCCTGGTCAGGACTAAACTCACAACCTTTTGGTTGCAGTACAGCAGTTTAACCACTGTGCCACCAGGGCTCCTGATGCAGAGAATACAAATGTTAATCAATTCCTTTCCATCTCCCTTGTTCAGAAGATGTGTAACCTGGCCTTACGTATCTTTTCTGTGCAAGTTTTATATAAGCGTGTAAGTGAGATGCACACAAAGAGGAAGTGTTAGTGTTTTCTCTCTAATTCAGCATCACGTCAATTACGCTTAGAAGGCTCAAACCACACTTTGCTTTTTAATTTGAGAAGGTTCACTATGATTAGAATTTAAAATTATTTCTTACAGTCACTTCTCTCCCTTAATTATTTAGTGCCTCTGTATCAATCTACCAATATGCCCTTAGTGGCACTGAAAAGGTCTAAACCAGGGGTTCCCAATCTTTTATTTATTTATTTATTTATTTACTCACATTTGCTATCCCGCCCCAATCGGGTATACTCGACTCTGGGCGGCTTACAAGATAAAATGTGATCATAAGCTAAACCAATGGAGTACTAATAATTAAAAACTTTAAAAACTTTAAAAGTTCATAAAAAGCAGGAAATAAAACAGCAGGGGGGCTGGGTCACACTCTCTCAGTCAGCTTCGAGGACAGGAGAGCCATTTTGTCCTGCCTACAAGATGGGGGTGACCATTTTGTCCCAACAGATTCAAAAGGGTGGCATTTTGTTTATCAAATGCCCTTGGAGGGCCCGGGGGGAGGGGCTCCATGAAATGGTGCTGTCGGCTGGATCCAGCCTGTAGGCCTTAGATTGGGATCCCCTGGTCTAAACAATGTGCTATCTCAATTTTAAAAGAAATTTCAATGTATAATACAGTATGCTTCATATAAATCACATTCTTACATGTATAACTAGTGTCAAGGGCTCTCCAGGATGATGTTTGATCCATTTTTCTTTTTTGGCCGTGAAGAACTGGGGATCAGGGTAGTACTCCAAGTGGAACTTGCTAATATGAATGGCTTCCTCAGGGTGTTCAAAGAGGAAAGAGCTGTCATCAGTATATAGCTGTCCATTGATGTAAAAATCCACAGAGGTTGGCTTGCTTCCAGTGAGGTTGGAGGCAGCTGGAGAGGGGCAGGTAATCATAGTGTCGGAATGAACCTTACAGTTCTGAAAGCAGGAGAAAGCATGCATATCAGATTCTGATAGTGCATAAAAATAAATTGTAAAATGGAGCAACAATTAAAATAATTGCATCAGTCAAAAAAGGAGATCAGTATTTTGCTTGGGTAAAAGAATATTTCTGTTACATTAAGCATGCTGATTTAGTAAAGGTAAAGGTTGCCCTTGCTCAAAAGCCAGACATATCCGACTCTATAGTCTGGTGCTTGTCTCTGTATATATTCGAAGAGCCAGCACTGTCTGCATTTACAGATGTTTCCATGGACATGTGGCAGGCATGACTAGATACCCAAGTGCACGGAACACTGCTAACCTTCCTACTGAAGTGGTACTTATTTATCTACTTGCAATTTCTTGCTTTTGAACTTTTAGGCTGGCAGGAGCTGGGACAAAGATAGGCACTCACTCCATTGTCCAGCACTCAAGTCTCGAACTGTTGACCTTCCAGTCATCAAGTAAAGTGTCTTATCCACTAAGCCACCACAGTCCATGCTGGTTTAGGAGGTTGTAAAATAGGATATACAGCAGTACCTCGCTTAAAGAGCATAATGCATTCCATGGGATTGCTCTTTAGTGAGTTTGCTTTTTAAGCGAAACACCATTGTAAGTGACCAATTGTGACTTCTGGTGGGGGGGATTGTGAACCTCAATTTAGTTGTTAAGCAAGTTTTTGGTTGGTTTTAGTTGTTAAGCGAGGTGACAATTCAGAGAAAATTCTGCTCTTTAAGCAAGTTAGTCTCTAAGAGAGACACTCTTTATGCAAGGTTTTACTGTACAAACATTAGTGCTCACTAACTTACTGAGAAAGCAGATCATTCAAAGTGCTTCTCAACTGGAAAGTTTAAATGACAGTTCAGTTTTTAAAGCTTAACTGCACCTTTCTGATCGTTCTTCATTATAACTAAAAATCCTTGAAAACAGAAAATTCTCTTAGGCAAATGGTTAAACTCTCTAATCACAAAAATGTTACACAAAGAACAATTTCAAATGTGAGAAGTCAAAATTCACTGGGAAAATGTACTTTGTTTTTCAAACAGAAATAATAGTCAAATTGGTTATGAAGGCCATGAATCCTTTGACCATAGCACACAGCTAACAAATATTAAGTATGTCTCAAGATAATCTCATCCTTCATGGAGTACTGTGTAACTGAGAATCAGTGACATGTGCTGACAGGAAACCTGAATTTAAAGACAGCATCTCTGTTATGGGCCATTTTGGTCACTTCTTAACTTTGAGCCTGTTACTCTCTTTCAGGTTCTAACTCACTTCATAGGGTTATTCCAATAATAATGGTAATGATGATGATATTCTAAAAAATTAAATAAAAATGAAAGTATCTCTAATGGTCCAGGTGGAGGGTGCATTTTTTATGTGACGTTGTTAAGTTTTAGTTTCAATTTTGTATTTTTGTAGTTTCTTATAGTTTGATTCTTCGTGATGTATTTTTTTCTAATGTTTGTATTGGGTTTAGTATTAATAAAATTGATAAAATATTTTTTTTTAAAGATGGTGTACTTAAAGGGGATGTGGGTGTAATAAAATTATATAAATTGTATGCCAAAACCAAGGCTCTTGGAAGGAGAACAGGGCAGATATTTAATGTGACCTGTGGTAATATGCCCACATGATCCTACACGTGATTCCAGGTCAAACTTTGAATTTGAGCAACAAGTGCCATTAATATTAGTTTTAGTAGAGGGAAGAAATATTCCAACATAACACAAAATGAATTGCCAAACAAAACAATTATTAGCTACCCATATATTAAATAAGCAAGTGCTTTGTACACAAATCATTTCACAATATGAAAATATTGACATCAGATAGACATGAAAGTTGACAATAACTGTGAATCTCACACCTCAACAAGCAGGCTTATATCCCATTAAAATAAATGGCATTTAAAACCAATTCACACATTATTTGATCTCTCTCTCCTTCTCTTTGTGAATTTACCATCCTGTCTTTCCTCCATGAACTGGGACACAATGCAGCTCATTGCACAATTAAAACAGATATGGAGAAAACAGATTTGAAAAACAAGTACAGACACAAACATGAAAAGGTTGTCACAGCAAAATGCAGTTACACAAACTATAATATTAACACTGTTAATTTAAAAAGAGCTTTAAAACATGTCAGTATAAAAAGCATAGCTCAGATGAATGGAAAACTCTTTTAACACCCACACCCACACCAAGCTGTGGACCTCACTTTTCACGGGAAGTGTAACCCTATCTAGTACAAACTGAATCCATATTTCCTAATCTGCCTTTTGACTGGCTAGGAGCTACTCCATCTTGTCTAGATAAAGCTTCATTATGCTCTCAATAGTCCATTACTGACATTAGACATTGGTCTGGGCCCAAAACAGCTTCCTTGGAATCTAATAGAGAAGAGGAATAGAATTGGATGTCATTAGCTTATTTATCTAATGTTATTAGCAGATACCCCCCCCCCCCCCCAAGCACAGGAGATAGATTTCATGGCCAGGGTTTCAGACAGGATTTCCCCAGGACCATCTTCTGAGCTTGGCCTTCCAAGAAGGACTGCAACTGCTGCAAAGTGGTCTTCAAAGCCCGGCTCAGCATAATACAATGGCTGATGGTATGGAAATCACTCATAAAACCAGCAGAGCAAAGAGGGCTACAATTCCTCAACCGGTGCAGGTTACCTCAAAGGTGACCAAAACTGTCTCCTTCCTAAAGCCAGGTTGAAATGGGTTAAGATAACTATCTTCATCCATAAATTCTTGCAGTCCATCCTCTGC
The DNA here is from genome assembly GCA_030440675.1 of Furcifer pardalis. Taxonomy (NCBI): domain Eukaryota; kingdom Metazoa; phylum Chordata; class Lepidosauria; order Squamata; family Chamaeleonidae; genus Furcifer; species Furcifer pardalis. The sequence continues at coordinate 129,800,270 of CP126893.1, read as the reverse complement.
TTTCTCTTTTGTTCTATTCTACTTTGCATCGCCTCAAAGATTGTGGTATTTTTGAACCACAATCGGATGGTAACAGCAACCTTGTGTTGCTGGTTTCAAGCAAAAGGAACTGCAGAATGAACTCACCAAAAGTGCCTTCATTTTGGCAGTTTCACATCTGGCCTAGACACGGAGGAAGAAATCATTTAATTCTTTCATTTCTCACAGAACTTGGGCCTAAACTTACCGTTTGTTCTTTCCCAATAGCGTGAACAACCATAGATACATTCTGGGCCATCAAAAATCCATTTCCTTCCAAAGTGATGATTCGGCCTCCACTTTCAAATGACAACAAACAGAATAGAAAGACATCAGACAAGGAACTGGGCATGTAGCATCCACAAAATATGGCAGGCAAACCAATTCTGAATGAAGGAATACTGCAGTGTCAATTGACACCACAATGATGACAGTAATTTTCAAGGGATTTAGATAAAGGTAAAGGTTTCCCTTGCTCAAAAGCCAGTTGTATCCAATTCTAGGGTTAGGTGCTCATCTCTGTTTCAAAGCCGAAGAGCCAGTGCTGTCTGCTTCTGCAGACATTTCTGTGGTGATGTGGCTGGTATGACTAGACACCAGAGTGCACGGAACACTGTTTACCTTCCCACCAAAGCGGTCCCTATTTATCTACTTGCAATTTCTTGCTTTCGACCTGCTGGGTTGGCAGGAGCTGGGACAAAGATTTAGGCATAGCCATTTTAAAAGATGTCTGAGATAGCAGAGACTGCGTCTATTACAACTGGAAGCAAGACATGCAGACTATCACTGAAGAATGCATCACATGTAATGTGTCAATATATATCATTATATAATAAAGCATAGTAAGATACAAGTACACATTTCTTGCACGTGTAACGGATATTTGACATGTAGGTACAAAACAGTTTAACATGTACAAGTAAAACAAACTTTGATGGAGGCAGCGCTTGTTGCACACATATTACTGCTGATGCAGTGTATCTAATTAGGCAATAAGTAGGCAAAAGATTTTTTTTGGATACTAGTGAATACATCTGGCTACAAGTTATTTTACCCAATGATTTGACATGGCATGGCATGGAAGCTATAAAAGCTCCTGATTAGGTTGAAAGATGAAAGTGCAAAAGCTGGCTTGAGACTCAATATAAAGAAAACCAAGATCATGGCAACAGGTTCTATCAGTCCCTGGAAAATAGATGGAGAAGAAGTAGAAGCAGTGACAGATTTTACTTTCCTAGGATCAAAGCTCACTGCAGATGGGGATTGCAGCCATGAAATAAAAAGGCGACTGATTCTTGGGAGGCAACTGATGAGACACCTGGGGAACATAGTGAAAAGTAGAGACATCACATTGCAAACAAAAATTTGTATAGTCAAAGCAATGGTATTCCCGGTGGCAATGTATGGTTGTGAGAGCTGGACCATTAGGAAAGCTGAGCGCAGAATAGTCGGTTTTACCGAGTAGGGCAGTATATAAATTGAATAAATAAATAAATAAAAATAAAAATAAAAATAAAAATAAAAATAAAAATAAAAATAAAAATAAAAATAAAAATAAAAATAATAATAATAATAATAATAATAATAATAATAATAATAATAATAATAATAATAATAATAATAATAATAATAATAATAATAATAATAATAATAATAATAATGTCTTTGAGATGTGGTGCTGGAGGAGAGTTTTGAGAATACCATAGACAGTGAGGAGAACAAATAGGTCAATTTTAGAAGAAATCAACCCTGACTGCTCCCTTGAATGTCAAATAGTAAAAATGAAGCTAAAGTACTTTGGACCTCATATGAGAAGAAAGGATTCGGTTGAGAAATCCTTGATGCTGGGGAGGGTGGAGGGCAAAAGAAGATGGGGGCGGCAAAAAATAAGATGGCTAGATGGTATTGTAGACACAATAGGCACAGAGCTGAGCGAGTTGAGGAGGATGGTGGAGGACAGAAGTGCCTGGCGGACAGTGGTCCATGGGGTCGCAAAGGATCGGAATCGACTGTGTGACTGAACAACAAAAATAGGACAAACTATGGACCTCCTATGTAAGTGAAGCCATAGTGAAGTGGTCACCACTGGGTAACCTAGTGCATAAATCTAAGTTTAAAATGTACTTTAGTATATTAAAGGCTGCACATTTTTAAAAGGGTTACTTTTAAAATTGGAAACATTTAAATCACTGACTTAGCATTATTAATTCATTACTTAACTAGCCGTTTCTGAAATAAGCAGTGGGATTTAGAGAGATCCTAAGGCCTAAGCTGTCTTCCTCAATATGGAATTTTCTTCTAAGAAAGATCCATAATACAATTATTAAGAGGAAATGGGATGCAAAACATATGAAAACAAAAATAAATGTTGTTTGCCTTAGAACATGGAATTTTGTCTACAAAGAGATGGACCACCACCACCACCAAAGCTACCACTTTCAAAGAGACTTCCTTAATACAACAGTAGAGAAGCTATTGTAGGAAGTACCATACAGTAATACCCCGTATAACGCGAGTACCGTATATCGTTAAAACCGCATAACGTTACAAGATTTTCGGAAAAATCTTGTATCGAGTAACGCGATTTTAACGTTACACGATACAGTCGTTCTTAGCAGCAGGGTGGGTGGAAAGCTGAACGGGGTTCTCCGTTCAGCTTCCCAGCCACCCTGCAGCTACGGAGGCAGGGGTGGGGAGGCTGGAAAGCTGACGGGGGGCTCCCCCATCGGCTTACCCAGCCACCCCACAGCTGCGGAGGCATGGGCGGGTGGCTAGGGAAGCCGACAGGGAGTCCCCGTCAGCTTCCCCAGCCACCCTGCAGCTGTAGATCGGGTCCTCTGATCTCTCTGGAGGTGTTTCTGGGCTTCCCCGACGTCCTGAGCCAGTGCAGCAAGCCAGAATGTCAGATTTCGAATCCCGATGTTCTGGCTTCCTGCACTGGCTCAGGACGTCGGGGAAGCCCAGAAACACCTTGGATCGGGTCCCCACACCTCCCTGGACCCGGCGGGGGGGTCAGAGCCCCCAAAATTGGTAAAAAAAACGGACGTTTTTTTTTTACCAATTTTGGGGTTTCTGACCCCCCCGCCGGGTCCAGGGAGGTGGGCAGACCTGATCCAAGGTGTTTCTGGGCTTCCCCGACGTCCTGAGCCAGTGCAGCAAGCCAGAATGTCAGATTTCGAATCCCGATGTTCTGGCTTCCTGCACTGGCTCAGGACGTCGGGGAAGCCCAGAAACACCTTGGATCGGGTCCCCACACCTCCCTGGACCCGGCGGGGGGGTCAGAGCCCCCAAAATTGGTAAAAAAAACGGACGTTTTTTTTACCAATTTTGGGGTTTCTGACCCCCCCGCTGGGTCCAGGGAGGTGTGGGGACCCGATCCAAGGTGTTTCTGGGCTTCCCCGACGTCCTGAGCCAGTGCAGCAAGCCAGAATGTCAGATTTCGAATCCCGATGTTCTGGCTTCCTGCAGCATAAAAGAGGGTGGGGGAAGTTCAAAATTAGCGCGCATCGGGTCTCCCGACCTCCCTAGAGCTGATGTGCGCTAATTTTGAACTTCCCCCACCCTCTTTTATGCTGCAGGAAGCGAGAACGTCGGGATTCGAATCCTGACATTCTGGCTTGCTGCACTGGCTCAGGACGTCGGGGAAGCCCAGAAACACCTTGGATCAGGTCCCCACACCTCCCTGGACCCGGCGGGGGGGGGGGGGTCAGAAACCCCAAAATTGGTTAAAAAAAACGTCCGTTTTTTTTACCAATTTTGGGGGCTCTGACCCCCCCGCCGGGTCCAGGGAGGTGTGGGGACCCGATCCAAGGTGTTTCTGGGCTTCCCCGACGTCCTGAGCCAGTGCAGGAAGCCAGAACTTCGGGATTCGAAATCTGACATTCTGGCTTGCTGCACTGGCTCAGGACGTCGGGGAAGCCCAGAAACACCTTGGATCAGGTCTGCTCACCTCCCTGGACCCGGCGGGGGGGTCAGAAAACCCAAAATTGGTAAAAAAAACGTCCGTTTTTTTTACCAATTTTGGGGGCTCTGACCCCCCCGCCGGGTCCAGGGGGGTGGGGAAACCCGCTCCAAGCTGTTTCCAAAGTTCTCCCACCTCCCTGGAGGCAGCAGCAAGCCAAAATGTCAGGATTCAAATCCCGATGTTCTCGCTTCCTGCAGCCTCCAGGGAAACAGGGCTTTTTTTAACATTGTGTGTTCAATGTATCGCACAACGGTAAAAACCGAATAACGACGGGACTTGTGGAACCAAGTCATAACGTTATTCGGGGTACTAGTGTACTGCATGTTGAAAGAAACCTCAGCTCCTACACTTGCATGGCTGTTTCGGGTCACAATAAGCAACTTCACACCCAGCACCTGGAAACTACTGCCTTCCAGTGCCCTGTGTCTGGACATCATAGCTTTCAAGCTGTGTCTGGCAGACAGACAAGCTCTCACATACATTTTCTTTTACTATTGCAAGGTGATGTACATGGAAGACTTGTTCTGCTACCTGAAGAGTTCTCCAAATGTATCACACAAGCATTTCTAAGGAAAAGTATGCACTACCTGTTCTATTGTTCTCCAATGAAGGCTCTTGTTTTGAAGAGGAAGTTGCAAAGAAAGAAAGCTATGAAAGATGAATGAGTGAAAAGGGAGGTATTTAGTACCCTAGCCAGAGCAAAAATAAATTTTGTGAGGGAGTAGCCAGGGAGAATCTTATGTTTCTCCTAATACCCATCTATAGTAGCCCTGGAAGCCTTGCATCACATTGTGAAAGTTGAAGCTCAAACTACTTTTTGGGTGTCACTGATCTACAACTCCCTAATAATGTGTAAGCCAGAAGAAGAAAAGTAGACAACGTGTTATTGCATTATTGTTACCCACCCATATCTTGCAGAGTTTTGATTCCCAGATAAATATTAAACAATATTTTATCACATGTATTTTGAAAAACTATGCATTATTTGGAAAGGAGAGATGAGAAGAGATAGGTTAACAGTGTAGTTTGGATCTAAATCAAAGGCCTGTATTTCATCAGTTTTTACATTGTGACAAAAAGCATGATTTACTTGAGGAACCAGCAAACCAACATCTATTTAACCCTTAGCTTAAATATCACACTTCTCATATAACACCTCCAATGCAAACCAAAAATTAGTAGGATTAATCTGTCATGAATCTTAAACATTTTAATACTTTAATATGAAAAGTGAAAGGTCTGGATAGGGTTCATTCCCCCTACCTCACTTCTTTCTTGGACAATCTGCCTGAGGAATGCTAAATGTGGCACTATCAACGTGAAATCAATTAAAGAAAATAATGAGATGGATGTAGCATGTGTCACCAAAGTCGAGAGGAGGAAAGAGGAACGGCTTGTTTCCATTGGTTACCGAAAACTACATCCAGATTTACACTGCATGTGGCCTTTCATTACTTCAACCATTTCATGTTTCACTTGCTTTAATTATATTGCAACATCAGGTGGCTCATCAGGGAATTTAGTAAGATAGTGATTTATCCCCTTTGACTCCAAAAGACACTCAAAAGCTGAGTGTTAACGTACAGGACTCTTATCTGCAGAGCCTTCACAAGTCATTCAAGGCCTCTCTAAAGTCCCAGCATGCTGCCATTCTGCATATTCATAGGCTTTCTGTAGCTCATCCCACATCTGTGAAACTGATTGGGGTGTATGGCTTCCTTGAAGAAACATCATTTTGAATGGTATTTGATCATTGTAGAAAAATTATGAGAGATTCAATTATCCATCTAAGAACCAAAACTATGGTGCTACAATAAGAGGAAACAACCATATGATGCCAAAATGGAATATGCAGTGAGGCTATCATGTTGAATCCAAATGTACCCATTTCTAAAGTAGTAGGTAGCCCCTTCTGGTTGCCCTACTGCAACAGAGCCATTTACATATCACAGCATATGGTAACACTGATTTTACGTTGACATTTGCTTAATGCATGCTTGGCCCATTTCTGCCCTTCCTAACAATCATAAGATTGTAATAAATTTGTATGAAGCATGGGACACTTTATGTACTACTATTGTTTCTTGTAAAGCTTTTCACCACATTTTGCTAGTAGGTTCTGGTCTTTATTATCATAATTCCATGATTTCCATTGAAAGGAATGCATAAGATGAGGGGATTTAGATTTGGTAAGTTTACATTATATGAGAAACCAGGGCTCACTGCAGATTTATCAAATGCTTTTGTTCCTACTTCAAGTTTGTACTAAGTAAGGAGTGATTTTTTGGAGATTTTTTAAAAAAAGGAACAGGAACTCAAAGGGCTTTGGGGGGAAATGGAATCAAAAGCAATATATTTTTTAAAAGGACTTGTTAAATTGACAGCTTCTGTATGAGTTAAAATGGCAAACTGTATCAGTAGCCAAAACCTATTGGAATAGTATGAATTCTTATAGGAATTTTGGCCTGAATTTCAATATCTTTTGATATACATCAAATTAGTATTTCTCCCCCTCACTGCTAGTTTGCATTTTGGCATTACTATATGGAAAACTGAGTTTACAGTGGACAAGTGTTTTGCCTTACTCATCCGCTCTTTCACAGCAATTTAACTGTAACCCCAGCCTGAAAAGCAATATACAATCTTCATGAAAACTTTGGTCCTAATCCAGATCACCTTCTGCTACTTGTGTCTTTGTGGGACTGTTAAAACTAATTTAAATGCAGCCATCCCATTAACTTTTATAGAAAGTAACAAAAGGGTCTTACCTGAGTTGACTCCTTTTTGGGTTGATATCCATTATACTAGGATTTTTCTCATAGTTGAAGTTGTTGTTTTCACCAATGCAAGATTTATTTTCGAACTGGACACAGATGTTTGCAGTAGTGGTAGCTTCTGCACTTGGCATAGTGCAAGTGATAGTAGTATCAGTGCGACTATAAATAAAAGACACAGTGAGCTGCTGAATACAATGCAAACATATACTTCCTGTAGTCTACAGTGAGAATCTATGTTGCATTCAATACATTAGTAGACATATAAATGACAGTGTTTTACAAAATTATCAATCCCATGAATACCACAAATAAAAATGTATTCTTATATTGTTTCTTCTTCTTCCGTTCCTAAGCCAGACGTGAAACTGCCAAAATGAAGGCACCCTTTGGTGAGTTCATTCTACAGTTCCCTTCGCTTGACCTAGTATGAGAAAGATTAGCTGGCAACACAAGGTTGCCATTACTAGGGTACACCTGACTGAGGTTAAGGAATACCACAATCTTCAAGGAGGCACTTTCTGTGTACCCCTTTATGTTGCCGAAATCCTGTTTCTTCACATAGTAAGTCACACTAGAGCAGACGCATCAAATCAGTAGGGATTTATTAAGCCATCTCCTCCCCAAGTTCCAATGATTCAAATGGGCCTACTCTAGTCACAACTTATCTTAGCACAGTAAATTACAGCAAGAATAGGTCTGTTTGAATCAAATACAGAGGAGCTGACACACCAAATCATCAATGATTCAACAGGCCTACTCTAGTGTGACTTATTGCTCAAAGTAACGATTCCAGCCAATATAGCTGAATTCAGGCTCATTGAGCAATAAGATCAGAAGAAATAAACATGGATCTTCTCATTTTTCTATATAACCAAGATTTCAATTCAGTACAAGCTAAAAGAGCCTAACCCTAGTATATGAATCACATATATCTTCCCCGCCTTTTAAAAAACAAGGCTACTCATTTAATCAGCTCCAGCAGAACTATAAGGGAAGCTAACCATAGCCAGAAAGGTAGGACAGGCTGATGAAGGAACCCCATGACATAGTGTCAAGAAAATGGGAAGTTTGTTGCCCAGGGTATGGCTGTTTGTATTCACAATCTTCGAGGATGCTCTTTCTGTGAACCCAACTTTGGTTGATTGCCCACTTGTACTGCTACCTGGATAAGAAATGCCTAACAAGAGTGGTTCATGACTGGTAATCTCCAAAATAGGCCTTGAAGTCAGTACAGAATCTTCATCTGGTCAAAAATGCAGCAACAAGACTGATCAATAGTACTAGCAGATCTGAACCCATCTGTCCAGTCCTGGCATGCCTTCATTGTCTCCCTGTTAGTTTTCATGCACAATTCAAGGTGTTGATTATTACCTATAAAGCCCTTAAGTTTAAGATCTTGATATTTGTTGGAATGCTTCTCCTATAAAATAAATCTATCTCTTCTGCTCCTCATAGTCCATGATACTAAGAATAGTATCATTTAAGGAGGCCAAAAGTGTGAGCATAGGGAATTGTGCTTTTTTTTGGTTGTGGCCCTGTGTCTTTGGAACAAGCTTCTAACAGATGTTTGCCAGATGCCTTCCCTCTTGGTTTTTTTAAACAATGGCAGAAACATAATTATTTCAAGATGGCTTTTTATTTAAGTTTTACCTGGGATTCTCAAAGTTGTTTTAATGTGTTTAACTTTATTTATAATTTTTATCTATTTATAGTTAGTTTTGCTAGTAGTAGAGGCTTATCTATTGTATTTCTATTTTATCTCTTTTAATGTATTTGCCGTAAACAGCCCAGAGAGTGCTTGAACTACTCAGCAGTCCTTAAGTTAAATCCATCTATCCATCCAGGGTCTGTCCATATTCATTGCTAGTTTTGGTACCATCCACCACTGGCATGCACTCCCTAATATATTGCCCACAAAGGATTCTGTCAAATTGAGAAAGGACGTACCTGATATCTGTGCATTCCTTTGTGCCATTAACCAAAACTCGGAGTTCAGAGCCCACACTGAGATTGTGCCCTGTGATGGTTACTTTGGTTCCCCCTGCTTTAGGGCCAGTAGACGGAGACATAAACTTCACTACTGGAAGCTGGGAAGACAAAAGCAGACAATGTCAAGGTGAGATATCTTCACAGATTTCTTAGTGAATGTGTAGTAACATCATAGTTGAAGGCATTCCAGGAGCATAAAAGATTTGCATCCCCAAAATTCCATGATAATTCTATAGGAAGAAAACCTGACAGTAGATTTTACATATGAAAAAAATATTTCTAGCCACATTTATTTGGAAGTCAGTCCCTGTGATTTAGTAGGGATGACAAACTCCTACCGAGTTCTAAGACTACTTATACAATGCATAAAACAAGAAAGGATTTTGAGTAAAGTCTCATTAGTATGTTAATAATATTTGGTTCTATTTCTCAAGAGAGGCTACAGGGATGTGAAACTAGTATGTGGAGGCAGTAATGAAGCAGTTAAGGGCCAAGAAACTGAAGGCTGATTCTGGTAGATAAAGAGGCTGCTATTAGATGGTTTGTTTAATCAGGGAAGTGGCACTCTGCTTGTGGAATATTCTACCCATGAAAACTCACCTGGTATTCAATTGGTTGTCAGTTCAACACTAAGCACCTTTTCCCAATACAGTAATACCTCGGATAATGTTTACCTCAGATAACGTTAAAATCGCACAACGTTAAGTAATCTGGGGAGGAGAATTGGATCGAATAACGTTAAGGTCCTATGGGACGGATCGGATAACAACCGCTAAAGCCTGTGCGGTTACAATGTATCTCTATGGAGCTTTAACGTTATCCGATCCATCCCATAGGATTTTAACATGCATCAGATAACACTAAAAATCGGATAACACCAAGACTTGTGGAACCAAGTCTTAGTGTTATCCGAGGTATTACTGTACTTCAAACATTAACTGGATGGTTTATGGGAAAGCTATACAGAAAAACAGTAATGTGCTATCAACTTTCTCATTGTTTTATGGTATCTCATGTTTAATCTTACTTTTATTATTAAAAATTACACATTGAACGATACCACAGAAAAGCAATGTTTTCTACCAATGGGTTATTTTTATACAATGTCCTCCAGACCTTTGCAAATATTTTGCAAAGGCCTGAAACTGGCATACAGTAAAAAATTTCCAGAATTTTTGACCAGTAACATATTTCTAAGCTAAAATCTGGTTGCATGTTGTACTAGTTATACTATTTCTAGATGATTTCAGGATCAGTAGATTTTTAAGGTCTTTATTTCTATATAATAATTTCTATGTTATAATATCCATGATAGATAATATGGATAACATTTCTTATAACTTTGAAGGAAAATATTTGAAGAGAAATTTTTGGGTGCATTTTAGTAGTCAGTGGACATTTGCAAAATAATCTCTGGTTCCTCTTCCTTTTCCGAATCCAGCTTGAATATCAGGCATTTCTCACTCCATATAAAGTAAAAGTCCTTGTTGCAAAAACTTGAATATCACTTTCCTTGCATATCAAATCAAAATCACGGTCTTATAGTTACTACACTCCTTGGCATCTCCTTTTTTTGGACTGGAATGTATACTAAGTGTTGTTAATTTACAGAACATTATTTGTTTTCAATATTTGTTTGTTTGTTTATTTACAGTAGATTTATATACTGCCCCAATCAACAGACTCTGGGCAGTGTACACAGTCCAGCAAACACTTCAGTGTCTGCTCAGCAATAATTAAAAAACAATATAAAAACCAGTTAAAAGCCCTTCCAACATAATAGTGCTGTTCCCGCTGTACCTAATTGATCTCTTAAAACAGGTTTGAAAACAGCCTGACATTAAAAATGATATAATCATTAAATCATTAAAAATAATTAAAAACCAATTACAAGAGGGGGAGAACCTCAGACAAGCCAAAAAGGGGAGCTTGTTGACAATCCTGGCCCCAGACTCGCTCTAACCACGTTTTCAGTTCTCTCCTAAACGGTAGCAACTGGGCCTGAAGGCGTAATTCTACCGGGAGGAGGTTCCATAGAGTGGGGGCTACAACTAAGAAGGCCCTTTTCCTCATGCTGGAGAGGCACGCCTCCCCAATGGATGGTATATGGAGGGTGCCCTCTCGGTTTGCCCTTGTGGGGCATTGCCATATTCTTCTTGGGATTCTGGAATAATTTATTTCTTTTAGTACTTTCAGAGCAGTTTTCACTTCACTTTTCAAAACTGCATATTCTTGATCATATGATTCCTCTTCAAAGTAATCTGTCGTCCTTTTATCTCCTTTGTTGTGATCTTCAGTATAGTTTCCAACTTCTCTTAATTTTCTGCTTGTCAGATACAATGCTTCCCTGTTGGTCATTCAGCATTCCTAATGTAGATTTCCCTTTGATTTCTTGGATCTTCTGGAACAGATCTCTTGTTATGCTCTTCTGTTGTTCTCTTCTACTGCTTTGCACTGGTTGTTGTGATAGTTCTCTTTGTTTTCACACACCAGTTGCCAAAAAGCTGCAACTCACAGACTACTTAGGGCACACCCAGTGGTGAGCTCAAAAAGGTTTTACTACCACACTGTGGGCATGGTATGGTGGGCTTGGCCAGGGGAAAAGCCCTGCGTTGCACCAGAATTAGGACTACTTTATTTCAAAACTTGGGTGGGTGTGGCCAGCCAGAATTTCTGCTATGGGTTCTTGGTGCGAACCTGCTGATGCCGACCACTGGGCACACCATTATGTTTGTCAAACTTTTACTACATACCCTTAGTAATCTGCTTGGTTTTGTAGCTGCTGATGGGCAAATTGTGATTTAAAATTAAAGCATGTATGGGAAATGTTTTACTTCTTTTGTGACTCATAGGAATTGCTTGGTTCATTACCTTCTTTTACAGAGATTTCCTGGTCTGAACAAAGGCTGCATGTGTCACTCTAAGAAAGGAGTGTTGGATTTACCATTAAAGAAAAGACATCAGTGGAAGTCACAAACTTTATTTTTGCTTCTTTGTTTGGCATAAACAATACAGGTATTTTTTACTGCATAATTTCCACTAGTGCCATCAATACCTTTAAAACAGACATGTCTTTTTACTTTCTTAATCACCCCTGCCACAAGAAATATGATGATCTAGGTGAGCAATAATTTGATAAGTTGCATCATATGTATTTGAACGACTTAGTATTTCTATTTTAAACAATCACAAGAAGAGCTGTTTCTAAGCATAAGAGGATTAAATTATCTTGCATTAATCTTTACTTATTTTAAAGGTCCTTAAAGAACTAAGGACACAATTATTTTCAAGACAGTCAATCAGTGTTGTTTGTAAGTAGTAATATCCCATTTTGAAAGATAAATACAAGTCTGTTTGAAATGTAAAAGATCTAGACAGGCCCCCAATCCACATGTTTTCCCGTGAATAAGGTATGTACAAGGTAAAAAAGCATAACTCATTTTGGGGCTCATCAATCAAAGACAATAGAGTTTTTTCTAACAGCAAATTTATGATTAGCAGACAACAACTAGCAATCACTCACCACATAAGAGTATCGCTCCCTAGATTTTCCTTCTTTGCTCAGATTAACTGTCACTACATCAGTAAATTCTGTTAATGCTTCTCCAGTCCAGCACACAATTCTGTATAAAAAAAGAGACCACTACTGAGAATGAAAATGTAGCTGGATAGTAAGCATTTTTATAAGTAACAAGGAGTGCAGTGGCTTGGTCAAATATGAAGTCCTTCTTTAGGTCTCCCATATTTGCATTATTAGAAAAGAGTCATCATTCCAGATAATTAGAACTCAAACCAGAGTCATTTTTATATGGTGTTATATACCATTTTTCATGGGGATGATCCTTCCATGTAACACACAGAACTCTAATAAAAGGTGCCCCAATCATGACTGTGGGAAGCAGATTTTTCTGCTTATCTTGTTCCATGTTAAAGCCTGCTCTGTTCTGCACAAAAGAGGAAGATTTTTATGCCTACTATTCCTCATTACAGAGGAACTGGGTTTTTTGGGGAGATGGAATACTCCCACCACCAATCAAAATGCTGCATGATCTAGAAAAGTACTCTTTTCTATTGAGTTGAGTCTATGCCTCCTCATACCTCCCTTACATTAATGCTACTTCAACACACTAATGTAGGAAGCTGCCTTATATTGAATTAAATTATTGGTCCAAATTTCACACTGTTATTGACAGTGCTCCCACTAGGTGACAGCCTTGTCATGGCACAGGGACTTGAGCGGTCTAACTAGGCAATGTTGCCCACCTCTTGTCAATGATGTTAGGCCGGGACTAAAGCTCACCAAAGTGTCCTCTGTGAAAGTGAGGTGAAAGCGGAGGAGGACACACATCATGGTCCGCCTTGCCAGCAGGTGATGTGATATCCAAATGGCTAAAAAAACCCACATGCAAATAGACTTGATTTCCCAAGTCCATTTGCACGTGCGGAATGTCATCACGGAGATGTCTATCAATGCACAGACTCCTCACTGAATAACAAATCCAAGGTATCCAAGGTATTAACAGTGACTGATAGTAGCTCTTCAGAATTTCAGGTTTGCAAACAAAGCTCTGCAAACCTGTGATCTAGCATTAAGGTATGGCCACTCCCTATTATCTAGATGGTGGAAATGAACTTACAGTGGATGAATGATATGCACCAAGCCATATATTAAAAACTGTACATAGTTGATCTTGATACAGTTTTTTCACCAATTCTTCCTTGTTCTTGAACTGTCACCAATGTATTAGCTACGGTTTGGAAAAACCACTCTTTTGGACTATAGTTTCCAAAATTCACCCAGGCAGCATTGCCTGCAGTCCACTCTCACCCAAATGAGGACAAAGGAGGAAGTTCTATGTCTAAGACTTTGTGTTGTTTTTAGTTGTAGTGATGGGGCAGATATTTTTTTAAATCTTGTTATCAATTCCAATGATCAGCTGAATAATCCTTGCTTTGAATCATAACACTTGTGAAGAACTTTTTATTTCATTATCTTGTTTACTGTGAAATGTCTAGTTTGGGGGGGGGGAATCACACAGAAAATTCAAATAACAAGCTGTTTGTGTTGTCACTACATAATAGTGTAATTTAGCTATGAGCTCAGCAGATGATGGTAATTTGATCTGAGGTGTACAAAGTATACCTGCAACAGGAACCTTTGAAACGCATTAATTACCTAATCTTTGACATTTTAATTTGTTCCTCCTTTCCTTGTCATCCCATTTTTATTGTCTGTGCTTCTCTTATCCTAATACTCATTTTCTGTTTGAAGCTAGAAAGTGCTCTTTAAAGAACATTGGCAAAACAAAACAAAACAATGGTGAGCAGAATACATGCCTAGTTAATTCTATGTTCCATATATCTCCTGGTTAACTGGAAGGACAGCAAGTTGGCAGTTCAAGACCCGGGTACTGCATGATTGAATGAGCACCCGTCTTGGTCCCAGCTCCTGAGAACCTAGCAGTTTGAATGCAAGAAATTGCAAAAAGATAAATATGGACCACTTTGGTGGGGAAAGATCTTGGGGACATACTCAGTATGTCCTGTCATATAGTTACATGAAAAAACAAAAGGTGCACATACACCCTTAAATTAAAAAGTAATTATAGGTTATCCAAACATTTTCCCCTTTTTCCGAGGAAGAACTGAAATCTTCTTCACACTGTTATGCCCAGCTATTTCTTTCAAATATTTATAATGGTTAATCTCTATTTCTTCCAAATTAGATAGTGCTGAATTACTTGTATCATCAGCATGCCTCAAGGCACCAGCATTCGAGATTGCTTGATCGGCTGATTTTGGCAGCCATGGTTCACAGCTTGCTGGTATTATTTCCATAAGAAATTATCTTATGGATTTCTCCTAGGGTTTTGTGTGTGATTTCATTCCAAAGAAGGCTGCAGACAATCACCTCAGTTGCTCCCTGAAGCCTGTCTAGCAATGATAACAAAGCAACTTACAAGTGGGGAAAGGCAAAGAAAAAGGAGGGGAGAAAAGAATGTGAAGCTAGTAAGAGATTTGACAGCACTAGAAAGGTTTCCCAGTTGTTTTCAAAATGCCTACAGCATGAGCAGCAGCTGTACAAGTTTTGATTATACTTGTCACTCTACACTGCCAGGTCAGCGGTAGAAGACACGGGAAAGCTTACAGTTTTGTGCACTTCAATTCCTTGGAACATGGAACTACCGTAACTTTCAGGCCAGTAAGTGCATGCCATTTCAGTGCTTGTGTACAGGAAGAATTTATCTCACTGTAACTTACCCTCCTAGAGAGGGACAAAACAGACACGGTGTAAGGTAACTTTCCAGTAATTCATGCAGCCATCCATACACAATCACTCTGCAAAGGATACTCCACATAAACAACCTTACAATTTTGGCATGGCTATATTATTCATTGCTGTAAACAAAATTCCTCTTTGTGGAGATTGGGAAGGAATTCAAAGGGCTGAAATCCAGTTGATGCAACTCTGCCACATAAATGGTGATGATTTCATCACCTGGCAATTTATTTTAATTCAACCCACCCCATTCAAGCTCTAAGGCTTCTCTAGGACGAAATGGTCTCAAAATCTGAAGGGGTGGTGGTGTAGTATTAAGATTTGAATTAAATTAAATAAAAGATTAATGTTGCCAGATACTGACATCATCACAATTTAGGCCCAGTGGAGTTGTACAACTGCATTTCAGCCAACACATATCAAGCACACACAAAAAGGGGGCAAAAAGTACATTTTTTGGAAATCTTTCTGACCCAGTAAGTCTGTTTGGCTTACTGGGTAACACAGCAAGTAGAGCCTTTATTTGGCTTCCTACTTGCTAACTCAACTACTTTCAGCAACTCAGAGGCTGTTAGATAAACTTAATTCATATACTAATACTAAGCCATCAGATTCCTGAGACTTGAAGAAAGATCAACAGAAAGGATCCATGAAGTGAAAAGAAGGATATAAATGATCGGAAATTTTCATTGCCACAAATGATTGGAAACTTTCAGAGTCACCTGAGATACTCACTCTTCAGAGACTATATATCTGTCCTGGAGAGGAGAACATTTCACATTCCCAATTCTGACAGCATTGATAACATCACTGAATCTACGGCCCAGATTTCTCCCTCGTATTGTAACAAGAGTTCCTCCTTCTACAGGTCCACTCAGAGGTTCAATCTGCAATTCAAAGGGATTTTGATGAATATGTATATAAAAAAAGATTCTTAGCTGCATATAAGCATCATTTTTATGCTGATACTACTTCTTCTTCTGCCATACCCGAATCCGAATATAGGCGATCCTCATGGTGACCAACCATGAAGACTGTTCTGAGAATATAATGCAGTGGCCTTTCATCTGCCTTCCACATTGCAGCATGACATTTGTACCACTGATCCAGTTTTGTGAGTCATTTTCTGATCCTGAGCCCTTTTGGCACACAAAGTCCTCATCAGCGCCAGGCCAGTATTGATGAAGCTGCTGCCCTCCATCAAGATGGATTTAAGTGAGATTTAATCTACTTGGGGACCATCATCCTTCCCTGTGGACTTTGGCACCCAAGCCATTAGTCCTCAGGGTTGTCAGGAGATGAAAAAAAAGAATCCATATGCCAAGGTTTCTTATTCTACAACATGTTCATTACTTATAATAGGTTTTAATTCTGATATGCCTTTCATTCTATATAGACACAATTTCACACACCACTCACTGAAAAACTAATTTGAACACAACCATCGCTTAAAACTTTCCTTGGAAGATCAGGATAATGAGAGGCGCATCTTTCTAGCACCAGGAGGAGGGCCTTCTCCTTTGGAACCTCCTGCCAACTGAGTTGCGCCTACAGACAGAGCTCCTGCCCTTTTGGAAGGGCCTAAAAACCTGGCTGGCAGGGCAAGTGTGGGGACCCAGGTATGTGGGATCTCAGGTAGGGTGGTTGATCTAAGGGACAGCCACCCTTTCGGTTAAATTTTCTGGCATTTTAATGTTTTTATGAATTTTTATAGTTTTTAAGTATTAAGTGTTAAGATGAATTAGTATTATCATAGGCTTAACCTATGATATTAATCTGTAAGCCGCTCAGAGGTCGGGTTTACCCGATTGGGGCAGGATAATAAATATGAACAGATAAATAAATAAATAAATAAATAAATAAATAAATAAATAAATAAATAAATAAATAAATGAAAAGTAATAATAGCTGATTAGGCAAAATAGGAGAAAATATAGTTGTAATACCTTATCTTTCGACATGGCACAGCCACAATTTTGGTACACTATGAATGAAGTTCATTCAACACCATCGTGATGGATAGCAGAAATGCTAATGGTCTTAAACAGGTTATCATTTTTTTGGCTTTTTATACACTGGCCTAACAGATTAAGAGAGAAGATTAACTGACTATTATTGAGATGTTTCCCATTTAAACTTTGCTAATATAAGTCTTGTTGTAATGGGCGTTCTCAGAGTTTTCAGTCTAAAAGCTGCAATCACCTTTTACTGTGCATTCGGGGGAATTTCATTTATCACCATTTGTTCTCTAGTCCATCACCAAACCACTTAGAATTCACTGGACATCTTGTCTAGCTTAATGCTCTACATTTGGACAGGGCCTGTCTAAATAAATAAATAAATAAATAAATAAATAAATAAATAGTTTGTGAAAGCTGCACAGGAACAGCCAATCTTCCTCCCTCCCTCAGAGAAACTGCAGCTTGCCATTCAACTGTAGTTGCTGCCAACATAACATGACGTAAGCCAAGGGACAGAAGGTCAAGAGCAGGGGCGTCTTCTTCCACCAAGCTGCTTAGGGCTGATAATGTTCCCTTATTAGGCTTAGCACCCTAGTCTGACAGAGCAGCGGTTGCCCTCTGAGGCCAAGACAACTCTGAATCGCTGAAGAAAAGCTTTTTTGTGATTTGAAATGGGAGATTTGGATTGAGGGTACAGTTTCTGCCAAGGAAACAGCAACTGATTCCTGTGACATGCTGTAAACTTTATTCTTGTGGTTTGTTCTGAGTAGGGTTTTTTTTTTTTTTTTTTGGCAGGCAGCAAGAAGCTAAGCTTCCTATGAAGGTTCTTTGACATTTCTTCTCCTTTCTTAGGTTTGAGAAACTGGAACAGATTACAAACATTATATAAGGTAAAAATCAAGGTCACCTTTGCTCGAAAGCCAATCGTATCTGACTCTAGGGTTGAGTGTTCATCTCTGTTTCATAGCCAAAGAGCCAGAACTGTCTGTGTCTGCAGATGTTTCCATGGACATGTGGCAGGCATAACTAGACACTGGAGGGCACAGAATGCTATTTATCTTCCCACTGAAGCAGTACCTATTTATCTACTTGCAATTTCTTGCTTTCAAACTGCTAGGTTTGCAGGAGCTTGGACAGACAACGGGAGCTGCCTCTATTGTACATTACT
Organism: Furcifer pardalis; assembly: GCA_030440675.1. Lineage (NCBI taxonomy): Eukaryota > Metazoa > Chordata > Lepidosauria > Squamata > Chamaeleonidae > Furcifer > Furcifer pardalis. The sequence goes on along the minus strand of CP126893.1, from coordinate 129,782,113 downwards.
CAGGTCTCGAACTGCTGACCTGCCAGTTGTCAAGTTCAGCATCTTAACTACTAAACCACCAGAGTCCTTGTATTATCAATAAAAATCCACTAAATTATGCATGGATTAAGAATTAATTTAGCCCTAGCTTTCCAGTTTCAAATTCATTGCCTATTTTCTCTACATTGGCCCCTGGATTTATTTTTCTCTTTTTAGCTAGATCTACTTTGCACATCTCCTATCTGTGAAGGAAACTGCATGGATCCCAACTCTCAATTATGAGAAATGGCAACAATCTGCAGATATTTCACTATATCTACATATGTTGGGAAGCCAAATGCTAAACAAAAATATGGATGCTCCATCATAGAGTATACTCAGTTTCCTATGTTGAAACAATCTCCGTGTCAGCAATTTGTCTTTTGTGAAGTGCTCCTTAAGTATTTCTAGATATATATTTTAGATTCTGTAGTAAAAGTAGTGTCTTTTGGTAGACGCTGTAATTTTAAGCTTTAATTCTTTCACTGAAAGCTGAGGACTTCATTTCCCATTGGACAAAGTCTTGTCACTGTAAGGTTCAATGTATAAAGTGAGCTCTTCCTTAAAACAGCAAAAATGAACCCTAGATTACATTGAACGCTTTAATGGAGCAAGGGTTAAATTAATTTCATGGAAATATTTGCATTACCATCTTAAATCTCAGGTTTCAGGATATATCTGATTTGAAGTTTGTGTGTGGGCTTTTCAACTTCAGTGAAAGAAATTCCTAGTACAGTATTTCCCACTTGCATGATCAATACTTGATTCTATCATTCACAGCTCATCTGATGTATCTGTCCTTGAGATCAGAATGCAAACTTCTGTCTCACTAACCTATATAAGGACAACAGATGTCTCAGTTTTGCCCAGAAATGGGGTCTCTGTAAGATTTTCTTAAATATCAAACCTTCCTGGTTTTCAAATTTACTGTTGCCCAAGTCTTACCTTTTTAATCTCAGGAGGAGGACACATTCCTGGGATTTGAACAGACTCTGTGTTTAGTCTGCAACTAGAACTACTCTCACTCCAGATGCACTGATGACCCATATCTTCTCTTCCAAGACACTGAGAACAGTCAGCACTCCCAGTTGCACAATTATAAATTTCCACTGGGAGGGGGAAAAAAGACAACATATCCTAAAATAGAAGCATAGATGACTTTGTATGTGTAACTGCCCCTTCCTCTCCCCTTTGACACTACAACGTTATAATCTCATGAGCAATAGCAATAATGAAATAATTTTGGCTATGGTCTTAAAGATTTCCCACACGTTCTGGGCATTTATTCTTATTGCAATATGATCTAGTACTTTTGAAAAATAAGAAGCACAATTGTATTCATGGAATTTGTTTTTTTCCTTAGCACAAAAAAACATATTTTGAAAAGTGTAGCCATTGGTGACACTGTATTCTCATAAAAGTTCTCCTAAATTTATTATCTTTTTGTCTGACATTGATCTTCTTTGAGCTGAATTCCATAACTGACCCTGCATACTTTCCTTCTTATTGTTAGTAGCCATGACTCCAATTCCATCACCAGCATAGTAAGGTGTTTATAGTACAATTCTTTATGTTTTCACTCAGAAATAAGCCCCACTGAATTCAGTTTGGCTTATTCCCAGACAGGTGTTATAGAACACAGTAGCAGCTTTTAGTACATGTTTTCATGTTTGGGTGACTACACAGACATATATATGTTATTTTTATGTGTGAATCCAATGTGGGACAAGGGTATCTCCCACAAGAAAACAGCAGAGTGAATTGACCTCTCCATTTGGATCAGAGGCCAGTTATGGATTTCACATATTATTTGTTAATTCAGATCATTTGTATGTTTGGAAACATAAAACATTTCTCTTATTTTACAAGACAAATCACTGCCCATAACACAGTGCAAGAGACTTGGTGAAAAGCACCAACTCAACAAGAGTGTATAACTTCTTTTTAAAGGAAATTTTACCCATCACAAATTTTTTAAAAGGTGAAAAACATATTTAGAACAAACCGGTCATCATCTGGGGACTATCAATAAATCTACCAGGTTTTCCCTTCAGCTGAAGGTTTACCGGAAAGAGGTGTCTTTTGTTTGAAGTATAAAGCTGTAGGAAGAAAGAAAAGGAAGTTATCTTAGTCTCTGAAGACCAGGCCGTTGACGCAGAATCTAGATTTGTTTTTAGCTGTCATTACATGAGCATTTCTATATCACAACAAGATGCAGTTTGAAATATGAGATCCCATCTTTTTTTCAGGAGAATGGGTTAAAGAAAAGGTTCTATTCTGTCCTCTTTAATCATGCCTCAGTAACAGAGAGCAAAGCTTTTTGTGGAAGCAAAATTCACACAGGGATTTACGTTTCCAACGTTCTGTGTGAAAAATCAAGGAAGCACAATCCATTTTAATTAAAAGAAGTGCTTCTAGCTCTCAACAGGTAGCAACTAAGGTTGAAACTATGACAACTCTCAGCACTTCTAATCATTTTCTAGCAGGAGTTTCACTATGGAACAAATGACTCACAATTGCCTTCTGCTTATGTTAGAAGGAGTATTTCTTGGGAATGAATACAGTGACAATTAGACTTGAGTTTATGGAACCAGATCCGAATGCAGTCTGAGACAGAAAATAATCACGTATACATGGTTCATGTCCCTGTCACTAATGACAACAACATGCTATCAAGCCGATTCTGATTTATGGTGACCTTTCCCAGGATTTACCAGGTGAAAAGCACTCAGAAATAGTTTACTGGTCCCTTCTTCTAAGAGCACCCTGGGACTCTACAGCTTGCCCAATGTTACACAAAGTGGCTCTTTTCCCAGGAAACAAATTACCAGTCTAACTCACTTGAGCTATATGTATGGCGGACTTTAAAAATAGGTGAAAAATATCCACCAGCCCCAAACTTACCAATACATTGCTACATTGAACGGTAGATGTATTCTCCCAACGAGCCTCAAATATCCTGTCGGTTTCAAAGTGACATTCCAAAGGCATCTCCTATATAATGAGAAGACAGTGAAGAATTTGTGTGGCTGGACCAAAAGGAAGGCTGAACGCAGAAGAATAAATGCCTTTGAAATGTGGTGCTGGAGGAGACTCTTCAGAGTCCCCTGGACTGCAAGGAGATAAAATCAGTCAATCCTAAAGGAAATCAACCCTGACTGCTCATTAGAAAGACAAATACTGAAGCTGAAGCTCAAGTACTTTGGCCACCATGGGGTTGCAAAGGATCAGACTCGACTATATGACGGAACACCAACCTTTTAATTTGTTGTTCTGATAGACGAGTCTTGTTTTATCACACCTGTGTTTGATATCTTGAGGAACCAGTTCTGTTTTCAATTATTGAATATTTTATAAGTTACAATAAAAAAGCCAATTGTATCTGACTCTAAGGTGCGGTGCTCATCTCCATTTACAACAACAAAAAAAGCCAGCTCTGCATCTGCAAATGTTTCCATGGACATGTAGCAAGTATGTCTAGACAACGGAGCACATGTTGTTATCTTTCCACCAAAACAGCACCTATTTATCTACTTGCAATTTTTTGCTTTTGAACTGCTAGGTTGGCAGGAGCTGGGACAGAGATGGGAGTTCACTCCAGTGTGCAACACTCAGGTCTCGAACTGCTGACCTGATGACTCTTCAGTCATCACATTCACTGTCTTAACCACTAAGCTACCACAGCCCCTACTATACTAATATAAGTAGCAATAAATAAGAGGGAGTGACTATAAGCCACTTTGCTGCTTTAGTAAACACAACTGTGACCTGTGTACTTTTATATTTATTTATATTTATTTATTTATTTATTTATTTACTCGTATTTACTATCCCGCCCCAATCAGATAAACCTGACTCTGGGCGGCTTACAACATAGTTTAAAATCATAGGATAAACTTATAATAATATTAATATCAAAACTTTAAAAATTCATAACAAAGGATTAAAACAGCGGAAAAGATGAAGAGCAGAAAGAGAGGCTGTCCCTTATATCAGCCACCCTACATGGGATCCCACATTCCTGGATCCCCACACTTGCCCTGCCAGCCAGGTTTTTAATACATACATAACTAGAAGAAATATGGTGGCATTTAACGTAGGAAAGGTGTCACAGTCTGTAAAGAATAGTACGGAATATTAACTGAAACAGGAGAAAGGAAAATGAGTGTTAATTCAAGAGTTTAAAAATGTATGTGTGCCTGCAGCCAAAGGCCTTTGTTCACAAGCGCCTATAAATACATACAAAGCAATCATGAGCAGTGGTCCTGTCCCTGTCCCCCACCGAAACCACATGTGGCTGAAGTTCTTTAGCATTTGCAGGCGGGCTGAGAGGAAGCCAGACTCTGAGGTGGTTGTCTGGAGTTTTCATTTGGGAACTGAGGTTGTTTAATACCCTTCCTGTTTGTTCCACTTCTTATCAAGTTACACAGAGAATTTCTTTCTCTGTAGTCACCTTGCAGCACCCCAGAGGAAGGCAGGCTTTTTTCCTCTTCTATTTTTTTGCTGACAATGTAGTGGCATATCCTTATTTACCAGTGCCAAACTGTAGGGAAGCAACTGTAATAAAGATACAGTACAAAGAGTTTTCTTTGTTCGTGATGCAAGCAAACTGAGCCTTTGTCTAAGACTTGTTAAGTTCCTCTGTTGGTTACTGCTACACTTCAGAAACTGTCAATAAAGGCCATTTCAGAAGCTTTTAAAACACTGATTTACTCTGAACAAAAAAGAAAGCTTGGTGCATGCCCAGTTTTAAGCAGGGAAATTGTTTTTCAGAGAAACCCACATATAAATTAGGGCTGCAATCATACATGATTGTTTATTATTATGTTATGTTAAATTTATATGCCGCCCCACTCGCAAGGTGCGACTCTGGGCGGCTCACAAACATATCCTCAACATAATATAAAACCATTGAATCAACACAATATACATCAACACAATAAAAATATCATAAACACTCTAAAATAGCACATGGCACATAGCAATACAGTATCACATAGCAATTAAATAACAGTAATTAAGTAAAAATATGATCCACTGTGAAATATGAAGTTTCCCCCAAATATTAAGTTGTTTATCAAAATATGTCTACCTCTTTATTAAGTCATCTGCCTTTAAAATTTATTTATTTGGTTCCACAAGTCATAACGTTATCTGGTTTTTAATGTTGTGCGATGCACTGATCGCACAATGTTAAAAAAAGTCAAGTTCCCTTTTCGAAGACGAAAGGGAACAGGAGGGGTGATCTTGTTTGCTTTGGGAGGGAACGCGTGTTCCCTCCCCAAGCAAACTGGTGGTCCCAGTGTGGGATTGCCCTTTGCTGGCATCAGCACTGGGGTTGGGGGAAAGAACGTGCGCACACGGCAGTTCTTTCCCCCTACCCCAGGGCTGATTCCATGCTGGCATCGGCGCTGGGGTTGGGGAAAAGAACAGGGGAAATAACAGGCTGGGGGAATGATCAGCCATGAAGACTCTCCTGCAAATATAATGCCGTGGCCTTTCATCTGCCTTCCACATCGTAGTGTGACACCCATACCATTGATCCAGCTCTGTGAGTCAGTTTCTGGTGCGGAGCCCTTTCGGCACAAAAAAGTTCTCCTCAGCCCCAGACCAGTATTGATGAAGCTGCCACCCTCTATCAAGATGAATTCAAGTGGGATTGAATCCACTTGAAGATCATCACTCTTCCCTGTGGACTTCGCCAAGGCCACTAGTCCTCAGGGTTGTCAGCGTCTGACGCTCGGGGTTGAGTTGCTAGCAGTATGGTCTATTCTATTATCATAGCAGGATAACCTGGACTGACTGGTCAGACAAATGATAATGCAATCTTCTTTGTCATTTATTATTAGCCTCCCACAATCTGTAAATAATCAAGCATACATCTCAAACATATTTCAGAAACTAGAATTCTAAAATTATTCATATGAACAGGCTAGAAAGATGCCAAGAACATAGTTTTCCTTCCAAGACCAAAATGTACAAGGCTTAAACCCAGAATGTGACTGCTGATCAGAGGAATTATGACCATATTTCTGTTTCTGATTTAATTTATAATATACATTTTTGCTGCTTGCTGCCTTAACAAGCTGCTTTTCTCTTTTCACAAGTATGGAGCTCATGGTATTGCAAATAAAAATGTCCCAGTATATATTCTCCTGTGAAAGTCTGCTGCACACCTGCAAAATTCACTGAGTGAAACATGGGGGGGAAATATCTAAGTGAATGAAGTTGATCCCCCCCCCCCGCACCAAACATTCTTTTCTAATGAAAGTTTTACAATATTATAAATCCATGTACTGTATTGTACAAATGTCATGAAGGTTCTTTCATTACATGTTACAGATCCCTTGTGAATGTCTGCATAGATGTCATGCAGAACATTTTCTTCTTCCTATGTAAGCCCACTTAGTCACTTGCTAAAGTGAGTGCTTTCTATTCAGGTCCTCCCCGTGATGGCTATTTCAGCTACCATGGCAGGTGGGAAAGACAAGTCATTTATCACCTTCCTTTCAGCTATGATTTGAGATTGGTGCTGTTAGCATTCTCTGTATTCCGACTCTTAATGTCAATGCAGAATCAACCTGCAGTGCCCATCTATTTTGTTACCTTTATAAAAGCAGCATTCCTTAACGTGATGGTAATGTCCTGAGAAACCCCAGTTGAAACAGGTGGAATAGAGGCAGACACGATCTGTGGACAATCAGTACTGTTCTGTATGTTAAGAAACAAGATAAAATAAATGAAGATTAAAAGGGAACTTTCCCAACGCTTGGCCAACATCATGGAGTTCTGAAAAAGAATCTTTTAAGTTGTTTTTACAAACTGCCAGCCCTAACCTACAATATCCTCTTGCAGGTAATTCTCCAGCTTGCTGGCTTACAACCCAATCCTATACATGACTTCTGAAAGGAATGTCCAATTATAACCAGCAGGACCTGCATGGAATTCTCTAGTAAGTGCTCTTAACAACTACAGCCCCAGTAATACAATTACTGTACAAGTGTTTCATCTTCACATTCCCAACAAAGACCCTTTGCTTTATATTAAAGACAACGTTGATCCTGGATAATGTGTTAATGCCAAGCACATAATCAGTATAAGCTGGCATTTTTGCTTGCAGAAGCCAAGGATGTATCATGTTGTATTGTTCTTACATATTCCTTATCTGTCCTATGGATAAGCACATTTTCAAATTCAACTGTGTTATTTTCAGGCAACTGAGCTTTTCCGTAACAAAATGAATTTGCCCATAAATTAAAAAGAAATCATATGTTCTCACCAGTAACCACTATTTATTATTAATTTTATTTCATTTTTACTCTGTCTTTCCTCCAGTGAGTTTAAGGCAGCATGATGTGATTCTCTTCTTTATATGTTATCTTCACAAAAACTGTGAAGAAAGTCAAATTGAGAGAATCTGCCTGGCTCAAAGTCACTCGATCGATTTCATGGTTGGCTGGGTTTCTGAACCCAGATCTTGACACTCCAAACACTATGCCACACTAGTTCTTAGGATGTTTTTACACAAATACAATCTATACCTGTAATTTCTGGTCTGGTGTGTAATTTTTTAAAAAAAAGAAAAACAGCATTTGAAGAATTTTCACCATTTAATTTTTTTTTAAAGCCAACATTCATTGTGTTCACAGTTATTTTAACCTTAGGCTAACAGATACAACTCCTGCCAACCTAGCAGTTTGAAAGCAAGAAACTGCAAGTAGATAAATAGGACCACTTCGGTGGGAAGGTAAACAGCATTCCGTGTCTAGGCATGCCTGCCACATGTCCATGGAAATGTCTGCAGACACAGACAGTACAGAGATGAGCACTGAACCCTAGAGTTGGCTACAACTAGCTTTCAAGAAAGGGTGACCTTTATCTTACCTTTAACAGAGATAATACTGTGTCTTATATTGCTCAAAGGTTGATTCTTTTACCATTGTCATTGAATGATGTCTGATTTAATCCAGAGCAAGTTAACTTAAGAAATGGACGATGCAATATTTTAAAAGATAAAACAATAGACTGTTTCTCTGTTGCAGATGTAATGAATGCCAGGAACTCTTGCCCACAGAGTGCCTCTCCCCAGACTCTTCTCCAGCCCATTTGCAAAGCATCTCAATTATCTTAAAGTGCTTGTTTGATGGCTAGAAGCATGTTTGAGACACTCTAGGAAAGAGGTGCCCAAACTACAGCCTGTGGGCTGGATCTGCCCCAATGCCAATTCATCCAGCCCACACCACCCTTGTTGCTCCCGTACAGGTGTGTTTTACTTCCATTTCCGGGAGTGATGAAGGCGGTGTGGGCTGGATGAATTGGCATCAGAGGCAGATCCAGCCCTTGCTCTAGGACACTGATCTTAACCATACAGGGCTGCCAATGTGTATAGACTAAATAGCAAACATGTTCAAGTGAGAAACAGATCAACAAAAAGGAAGTGAAAAGCTTCTGATTAATTTGTTTCTTTAATATAGTAATACCTCGCATAACGAATTTAATTCGTTCTGGGAGGCTGTTCGCTATGCAATTTTTTTTCTATGTGAGTCAGACTCGCATAGCGAAAATCCCTATGGAAAAACTCGCATAACGGGCTTTTTAAGAGGAAAAACTCGCATAGCGAATTTTTTCGTTATGCGAGTTTTCCCCATAGAAACGCTCACTATGCGAATTTTTCCACAGGGGAAGTCTGACTCGCATAGTGAAAGTATTTGTTGTGCGAGTCAGCTCACTTTTTGAAAAACCTGCTCAAGCAAGTTTTTCACTAAGCGAGTTTTTCGCTAAGCGAGGTTTGACTGTACAGTATATGCGAAAAAGTAAAAGCAAACTCAGTAGGGAACGGAACACAGCATATTAAGTGTCCGTACATGTCAAAGCATCAAGCTTGGATAGCTAGGAATACAAACAATAGGAAACAAATGAATCCACGGCCTCAGACTCTTTTCTCCTGCCTGCTACAACGGAACTTCTCAGCCACTTCTTTCACTTGTGGCTGCCTCAGAAGAAAGGGCTTAAATGTTCATAGCCCCTTTATAACCACATTTGTCTTTTATCTGTCCATCTTCATAGAATCATAAAATCATAGGACAGTGATGGTAAACCTTGGCATTCCAGCTGTAAACCCATTCTTGTGGATTCACCGAGGCTTGGGCTTCTGGGAATTGAAGTACAAGAACAGCTGGAGTGTCAAGGTTTGCCATCATGGACATAATGACGTTGGAAAGGGCCCATCAAGTCAAATACCTGCCCAAGGCATGAATCCAAACCACAATACAGTATATATGACAGATGGTTGATTATTTTTTTCTCAACTTGGTTCTGAGCTGTTGTACTGCTCTAATAGTTGAGATGTTTTTCCTGATATTCATCCAAAAACTGGCTTCCTGTAACTAGTCTAATAATAATTCCTAATAATAACTGCTTCCTAATAATAATTCCTCATTAATTATACTCCCTAACGTCTTAATAATTTTAGCATCACTATTTATCTCTTCCATCCTTGCTCAAAACAGGAAGTGGCAGGTGGCTGGGAAAGGAACAGAACAGATGGAAGTAAAAATCTTTTTCTGAGGTATAATTGGAGGGGGGGGGGGAATTGAAGGCCTTAAGGTGATCTTTCAAAGCCATCTATATTGTTCATTCTCTAGTTTTCTAACCCACACAAAATGTTGTTAGTCTTTAGCAAATTAATTGCTGCTCTTTTAGTGTGAAAGAGAAGCAAACTCAAATATCACAAAATGTAATATGATTCTGGAGCTGTCAGCAGAGCTGAAAATATTGTGCACTGACTGTTTAATATAAAAACATATTTTATTCTCATTATTTCATTAATGCAGGTTTTTCACATTAACTAGCCAAAATATTAAGGGTTTTGTTCTGATATGTACAGAAGAGCTCCATTGTAAGCAGGTCTATCCCATTTTCTGAACATTTGCTCCACGGCTTTAAGGGAAGGCAAATTTACAGCTTGTTGAGTATCCAAGCCACTCTAAACACAGCAAAACAAGGGGCTGCTTACCTTCTGGTGTTACTGTGGATCTGTGAAGTCACACTTTTCGGGTTTGTATGCAGAAGCTTCCAAAGCTGAACTCTCCTTCTGCTGTTTTGGCAAGAGTCCCACCCACCTTTCCACCAGACATAAATAGTGTGCCTCAACAGAATACCCTCAGTTCTAGTCCACCAGAAAGGACAGACACTGTAGGGAGGCAGGCAGGGCAAATGACTCCACAGATGACCAATCCAATAACCACAGTTTCATTGAAAAGTAAGCAGCCTCTTGTTCTTCATGGTCTCTGTGGATCACACTACTGGCAGACTAGAATCTGACTTACCAGTGGTGGGAGTGCCGCTGTGGCATAAATGAAAGGACCTCTCTAGTGAAATGGAAGTTTTTGTGGGATTGTCAGGTCTAGGTGGTAGTGTCTGATAAATGTTGGAGACAGTACCTAGCTAGCAGATTTACAAATGTCCTTTAGCAGAATACTCCAGAGCACAGAGCGCAGCTGCTCAACATGCCACTGATCTTGTTGAGTTAGGTTTAAGCCTTTGAAGCCTTAGGACATAGGCAAGGACTAAATAGGTGTATTCTATAAGCCAATGGACAAAATGCAGGGAGGATACGGGCATGTCCCTCCTGGAACCTCCATACTAAACAAAAAGGCAGGCCAACTTTCTAAATTGTGTAGTCTTGAAGGTATAAAAGGTGAGCACTTGCTGAACATTGAGGTCAACTCCCCCTGGCTGTAGTGTGTGACTTAACAAGATGATCTAACACTTCATCAGTTTTAGAATTGGAGAGCCCATCTCCCACAAATTCTAGATTTTCAATTCTGGACTTGGAGTTATCTTGGATGCTTGTTGTCTGCAGACAAGAGTGGTATCAGAGAGCTATAGCTACAGTCATGACATTTGAACTGCAGTAAGCAGAATGGCGCATGGAGCTGATCTGGTAGCCTAACAGTCTGTAGGCCTCTTGGTTAAAAACCTTTCAAAAGATTGTGGAGAAATAGTAGTAGTTGCTGGTATACACCAATGGTAACTGCTGACTCAAATGCCCAGTGCAACAAACAAGTAAAACTATCTGGTCCTTATGGTGCAATGTATGGCCTTTCTTGTATATTAGGGAAAAGTGAGTTTTAGTCTTCCCTTTGTACTGGGCAAAATCAATGACCACCAAGTTGGGTTTGGGGTGCCAAAGTGAAAATCACTGTTTTGTACTGGATGCAGTAGAAATTCTCAGTGCTTTTAGATGTAGGAGGCAATGAGAAAGGCTTAGCCTAGGATTGTTGCACAAGAGAGGAAAGCACAGGAAGAAAAGGCAGTAGCATCAGTGTGGATCCTGAAAAACACAGTGTCATTAACTATAGGCAGCGGCTATTTCTGTTGAGAGACTACATCAGGGGTTCGCAACCAATGGCCCAGGGGCCAGATCCAGCCCGTGGTGCCAAATAATCCAGCCCATGACCTTTCTTCAGTCACCACTGCTGGAATTGGCCACAGACTCTTTGCATGGCCGTAAATGAGCCTGTTGCCGTCATAAACATTTATGACAGCTGTGGATACTTTTTACGACACCACTCCACCTGCTCAGCTGTCTGAGGGGGCGTGATCTGGCCCATGACTGGAAAACGCTAAGAACCCCTGGACTACACTATGCAGAGTACTTGATCAGCAAAAGGCCAGAGTCCTTGAGAAACAGGGATTTCTGGAGATGATCCAGACCAGGAATAGAGGCAATTAAATCAAATGGAAGGGGCACATCCAAAGGTGTTGAAAATTTGCTCTTCAAGCGAAACACCATTGTAAGTGACCAATTTTGACTTATGACGGGGTGGATTGTGAACCCCAATGTATTTGTTAAGCAAGTTTTTGGTTGGTTTTATTTGTTAAGCGAAGCGAACATTCAGAGAAAATTCTGCTCTTTAAGCGAGTTACTCTTTAAGCAAGGCACTCTTCATGCAAGGTTTGACAGGCTTGTAAGGGTGGCAGCAGAATGTCCAAAGTAGAGCAAGATGCCATTGGCTGTGGAATGAGGAACTCCATCAGTTGGCCAGCATGGTAGTATGCAATACAGTAGGAAAGCCGGAATTGAGGAGCAACATTGAAGATGAAGCAAGTCTGAGGGTCTGTGCCAGTAATTGAGATGTTGTAGGCAGACTAGAAGTCAAAGGTGAAGAAGTTGGTGTTGATAATGTCAAAACAGGAACAGCTGGGGCTGGTACAGAAACTGCTAGTGACAAGATGGGCTGCATTGTTGGTGGCAAAGGAGAACGAGAAGCCTCTGATCTCAGAAGAGTGGTGATGACAGGACAACTGGGAATGGTTGCTTGTGCTTGAAAAGCTTGTCCACTCTCGTATCTCTTACTTTACTGGACTTTTTAGCCTTTGAAGGCACTGAGCTAGAAGAGTGCTTTGAGGAGACATGCTTATTTAGTCTGGCATGTGTGTCACTCCCAGATGACGAAGACTGGTGAAGAAGCCACTTTTCTCCAGCTCAGCAAGGGCAAGGTAATATGGAGCACTGCATATTACCTTGCCCTCAGCAAGGGCAAGGTAAAATGGAGCCCTCCCAAGAACACCTGCGGCCAGGCAGAGAGGCTGCCTCAGCGTCCAGCCCAGAGACTCTTTTCCCCTGTCACCAGGGGCTCTGCCTGGGCTGGGGGCTTAAAAGCTGCAATGGAGGCAGGACTTTTGCCCTCCCAAGAACACCTGGGGCCAGGCAGAGAGGCTGCCTCAGCGTCCAGCCCCGAGACTCTTTCCACCTGTCACCGGGGCTCCACCTCGGCTGCCCTCGCCGCCGCCGCTGCCAACAGAGGCTCCTGGAGCTGGTCTGGCTTGCTGATGAGGAGCAGGAACACCTGGGCGACAGGGCAGGAGCTTTAAAACTCAGATAGTTTTGTCGTCCTCGCCGCCAACAGAGGCTCCTGGAGCCGGCCCAAACAGATAGATATTGTTAAATTGATTATTGTGTAATTTTTGTATTGGGTAGTGATTGTATTGTGATTATATTGTTTATTGTCTATTCTGTACTGGGTATTGTTTATGGATGGTATTCTGATTATATTGTGTTTATATTTATTTTATTGTACTATATTTTATGATACTGTGATATTGTATTATTGAACTGTTACATTGTATTGTATTTTATTGTATGTTGTAAGCCACCCTGAGTTGGTTTTCACCAAGTAGGGTGGCATATAAATCGAAATGAATGAATGAATGAATGCATTGGTCCTATCTGCCTCCTGGATCAAGGTGCCATTCACTTATCATGAAATGAGTTGATACAAGATTGAACATAACCAATGCAAGAAGTAAAGGTGGTGGTTTCTAGGACACTTGCATGGGAAGGGCAACTAATATGGTGTGAAGTCCAGTTTTGATCTGCCTGTTCCATTACCCATAGGGACCGTTCTCAATGGAAAAGGTGAAACTTGGGACTTGTGAAGGTGGGACCCTGCCTTGCAGATTGTGTATGGCTGGGAGGGATGAGCTTCATGAAGCCAGAAAGGCAGTATATATGGTAACTAGTGAAATCTATACTGCCATTGCAGGATGACCGTCAGCGGACGTGTGGTATCAGTAAATTCTTAGTCTTATGCAACACATTGAAGAAGGCTTTGAAAGAAAGCTAATTATGGGAGTGGTTTTAATCAACCTAAATGCAGCATATAATACTAACAATCATAGGATACTGCTCTGTAAAATAAATAATCTTACCAAAGATGACAAGCTTACTAGGGTCATTGGCATCTTCCTTCAGAACCAGAGATTCTATATGATGATGAATGGAAAGAACAGCAGATGAAGGTGCCCCAAGGAAGTGTATAGTTCCCAAGACTGTATAATATATATACAAATGATCAACCCGTTCCTGACAATACAAAATTGTTCTTCTATGCAGAGGACACAGCAACAGTTGTACAAGGATGAAGAACAAACATACTTATGGCAAGAACAAACATACTTGAGGGTACACAAGAAAAAAACCAAATTAGAAGATGGAGGAAGGAGCACACTGGACAAGGAACAACATTAAAGGAGTATGTAGCTGAGGAACTTGACCTCTCCTATGTCACATGGAGAACCTTGAATAGGCTGAGGGTTGGAGTCCCTAAAAGCAAGACCAACATGCTCAAGTGGGGGGTGCTGGTGGACAACAACATGCTGTGTGAATGTGAAGAGATTCAGAATCCAGCTTATTTACTGGTCTGCATATTACTGCCAAAAACATGCATCAATGATGACTTATGTTTGGTTAACGACAAAGCCAAGAAAGTGGGTTCATTTTGGCAATCCAGGGTTTGATCGGGACATGAAAGAAGAAGTAAATGTATGAATAAATGGGGATTAGCAAAAGAAAAACAAAGTAGGGAAAAACAAAGAACAAGTGAAGGAGGAAAGGGAGAAGCAAATGGTGATGATTCTACTCAGTGAGAACATTCCCAGATGTGAGCATCTGGCAGACAAAAAGGTAGCCTGCTAGGGTATGCTGTACAGGTGCAGTCAATAGGAGGGTGTGTGTGTCTGCTGAAACAGCAGAGAGAGGAAGCTCAGTTCTGGGAAGTTCAAAAGATTTGCTCTGCACAGATGCAAAACCCAGCCATGTTGTCTACGGCAAAGAATGAACCGCAAAGAATTGAATAATTTATTAAACAGTGGAACTTTCCTTGTGATTTCAAAGCAGACCATTCTTTATTCCACCAAGTTTTTAACTGATTGTTTTGCTGTCTCTGTATATAATTTTAAATCTGATGCTGTTTCTATTGTGTGCAGTTGTTTTACTGAGTTCAGTTTTGCTTTAACAATTTTATTTACAGATAGTTTAATATATCAGTATCCAACTATGTTCATGCAGTAGAATTTTCAGTGTGAAAGTCACTGTTGCCAGTATGTGGTAGTGCTCTTGTCAAAAACAAGGCATTGTCAAAAACAACACCCATTAGGGAAAAATCAGTTTTCACATTGAACAAAGGACAGCACGATCTGTACTACATTCTTTAAAATGGGGGAGGGAAAGCCAAGCATGGCTGCTTCGTTCCCAAATCTGAACTGGTGTGACCGGAGCCATCTGCAAGTTTGGGGAAACTGACCCCCTTGATATCATTCGGGTTAATTGTCAAAATGACAATGAGGAAATCACTCTCAGGCTTAGACGTGAAAACACACCAGCTTCTTTCAGCCTCCCACTTTGTTGTTTCATTTGTCTGTACACTCTAGAAATAAACACTGTCAATGTTATACACAATCAGCTCACTCCATCTTTACAGCAAACAAACTAAATAATGAACAACAGATAACATGATCTGTCCCAAATGTTTTTAAAGTAGAAATTACCATTTTAATCTCAATGCAGATCTCTATCATTTGTGTCATAAAGTACGGGTAGTTTTAATTTCACCCTAGTGGTAATTTCAACGTACTGAAGGTTAGTTATAGGATACTTTTTCAGTTCCAGCTGGAGTTCAGTGTACAGTTGTACCTTGCTTAAAGAGCATAATGTGTTCCACAGAATTGCTCTTTAAGTGAGTTTGCTCTTTAAGCGAAACACCATTGTAAGTGACCAATTGTGACTTCTGTCTGGGGGGGGTGGGATTGCGAACCCCGATTTATTTGTTATGCAAGTCTTTGGTTGGTTTTATTTGTTAAGCGAAGTAAACATTCAAAGAAAAATTTGCTCTTTAAGCGAGTTACTCTTTAAGTGAGGTGCTTTTTATGCGAGGTTTGACTGTACTTCTAATTCAGGGGTGGCCAAACTTTTCCCACCAGGGGCCTGACCATGCCCCCTCAGACAGCTGGCGGTGCTAGCACATGAACTCACTGTGCATTTTGGGGCATTTTTGCTGCCTCTGCCACTTCCCATGGCAGCAGGAGTGAAGGTGGCACATTTGCCCTGCATTTTTTTTATTTTTGCTGTATTTTCACAGCGTTTTGGTGCAATTTTAGTGTGATTTCATGACTTCCAGTGGTGTCAGATCACTTCCAGTGTTGGTGGCAATCAGGCCAGCAGGCCGTAGTTTAGGCACCCCCAATCTAATTTCTTGTGTAAATTCCCGGCTCTTATCCCAAGAAATGACATCTTGCTGAATATACTGACAACAAGAGCATGTTGTTTCTTTTACGCACGCACGCACGCACGCACGCACACAGACAATCTTTTATCTCTTTTAACCCTTTGGATGAAAAAAAGCCAAACTGTTTTCCCAAAAATGTACATAGTAAATATCTGAAATTTGGAGAAATTTCCAAAAAAAAATATAACTGTTAGGGCGACAAAGCTGCAGAATGTCTACCTTGTATGTCTAATTTTCTCTCTTTCTTTCTCTCTCACTTGATCTATGTATCTATATCTAAAGAGGGAGAGGGGGGTATTAAAATGAGAGATATCATTGCATACTGTGTCCTTTAAAGTAAACAAGAGTTTAAAGTAGACACATGTTTTTAGCCCTGGGCAATGAAGATTCTGAAAGACCACCAAAACAGACCTCC
This sequence comes from Furcifer pardalis, assembly GCA_030440675.1. Lineage (NCBI taxonomy): Eukaryota > Metazoa > Chordata > Lepidosauria > Squamata > Chamaeleonidae > Furcifer > Furcifer pardalis. The sequence goes on along the minus strand of CP126893.1, from coordinate 129,765,610 downwards.
CCAATCTGTTAGCAGACAACATGTTCTGAAAAGCAGACGTCTATGACAGAATATTAGTGCTCCTGTCTCCAATCCAAAAAAAGCAACTGAACACTGCATCCCACACACCCTGATGTTCAATCACCCCAGCAAACACATTCTGGATGGATGAGCCTGGTACATTCATCTGCACAGCAGGTATAATTTGCCTGAATGTACCTGAGACAAAAAAAATAGACCTTTTCATGTTCGGTGTTTAATCCTTTAGAAATATGGTATAACTATACATTTAAATAGTGCCTTTGATCTTAAGCTAGGAAGCAGCTGTCTTTAAAAAAAATTACTTCTTGCAGCTGCATAGGTAGCAAAAAAGTTACACTGAAAACACTGAAACAGGGTGAAAGACAAGTGACACATGCAAAGTCACAAACAAGCTAGTTCAAATAGGAGGAAAGGACTCCAGCTGGAAAGCATCATATTTTCAGCACAGTTCACAGACTGAATAGGCCTATAAGAAAGATTGGCATAATGTCTAACTGTATCTGGGCACTCATTGCAGCATTTTGTAAAAAATCCAGGGTTCCTTACATGATATGTTATCGATGCAGAAGTCAGCACATTTGCCAGCAATTTGAAAGAAAGTACAGCAATACTTCGGATAACATTTGCATCAGATAACGCTAAAACCGCATAACGTTAAGCAATCTGGAAAAAAATTGCATCGCATAACGATAAAATCCTATGGGATGCATTGGATTTATTTATTTTATTTCTTTAGATTTATTATCCCACCCCAATCAGGCGAACCTGTCTCTAGGCGGCTTACAGAAAAAGAGAAAGATTGTACATAATGAGTACAAAACAAACTAAACAATCCCACTATACTCCTACAAAATTCAAAAATTGAAACCCTAAGGTTCAAAATTAATTTAAAAAATTTAAACTATAAATTTACAAAAAAACTCAAAATTTTAAAATATTTAAAAGTTTAAAAAAGTTTAAAAGAGTGAGAGAGGGAGGCTATCCCATCAGATCAGCCACCCAACATGGGACCCCGTATTACTGGAGCCCCGCACCTGCCCTGCCAGCCAGGTTTTTAGGCTCTTCTGAAAGGACAGTAGCTCTGTCTGTAGGTATAACTCAGCTGGCAGGAGGTTCCAAAGGGCCGGGGCGGACACTGAGAAGGCTCTCCTTCTGGTGCTACAGAGATGTGCCTCTCTAGCTGATGGAATGATAAGAGAGCCTCTCTGATCCGCCCTGGTGAGACGGACAGATATTATTGGGGTGATGCGGTCTCTTAAGTATCCTGGACAATACCATGTAGGGCTTTAAAGGTAATGACCAGAACCTTGAATTGCACCTGGAGACATACTGGCAACCAGTGCAGCTCCTGAAGCAGTGGTGAGGCATGAGCATAACGCCCGCAACTCATCACTACCCGAGCAGCTGCATTCTGTACCAGCTGCAGCCTCCAAATGGTCACTAAGGGCAGCCCCATGTAGAACGCGTTACAGTAATCAAGTCTGGAGGTGACCAAAGCATGTGTGATCATGAGCAAGGAGTCACAGTCTAGGAGTGGGCGTAACTGGCGTATTACACAAAGTTGTGCAAAAGCCCTCCTGGCCACAACTGCCACCTGCTCTTCGAGCAGTAGTCGTGAGTCCAAGAGGACCCCCCGATTACACACTGGGTCTGTCTGGGGCAAAGGGAACCAAAGATGGTAGCTCTGGAGGACCCCTTACCCACAGCCACTCAGTCTTGCCGGGATTCTGTTGTAGCCCATTGTCCCCCAGCCAGACTGTGATAACGTTCGCTAAAGCCTGTGCCAGTTACAATGTACCTCTATGGAGTTTTAATGTTATCCGATGCATCCCATAGGATTTAAACGTTATCCGATGCATGCAATGGATAACATTAAAAATCAGATAACACTAAGACTTGTGGAACCAAGTTTTAGCATTATCTGAGGTTTTTCTGTAGTCTGATATCGCAAAAGCATGCAAGAGTTAGAGACTTCTCATTTGACACGGAGAAGGTAAACTGCAATCCACTTAAGCAGACACATTTAAAGTATCTCTTTTGGTGAAAGCAACCTGCGGGATCACCTATGAATGAAACTCAACTCAGAGGAGGTTCCTGGCTCAGAGAGCAAACAGAGAATCTCAGCCACTATTAGGACTCATAGCTTTAATGCCACTGACACAAAATGTAAGCAGAGTCCATTAACAGGTGTCTACAAAGGCTGATATGTGTTGATTCCCGTGTTACATTTACTAATGCATTCACTTAACATTTCCAGGTAACATTTTTCAACAGAAGCCACCTCCTACATGAAATCTATGAATGCAAGACTTTTTATGTTTATGCTTTCAAATGTCAATGCCTGTTGACATATTTGTCTATTAAAATTCAGTTCACGGCAAAGAAAAATAATTTGAAATCTTGCTTTATTTTTTAGCAGGAAGTAACATCTGTTAACTGAAGCCATTGCATGAATTTCAGATTAGTGCATGTATTCAGGCTTTGTTACTCACCCTCTTTAGTTCACCTCCCTGCAGAAAATATTTTTTGTGACTCTCTGAGATTTAAATGGTAAACTGACTTGAGAAGATTGCAACAGTATATAAAAAAGGAGTACCAGTGTTTCCTATATTAGGCATACCAAACCTTCTTGAAGGTGGTCCTTCCAGACATCCTGGGTTTATCTATTTAGCTTAATCTGTAACACTTTAGACAGTTTATTCTGATGAGGTGAGATTGTGGTCAAAGGGCCACTGAGAATGCTGTAGTTTTCCTGACAAAGTCCATGTGCAATGTGATAGGCAGAAATACATAACATATACAGTAATACCTCATATAACATTAGTATCGAATAACACTAAAATCGCATAACATTAAGGAATCTGGGGGGAAGAATTGCATCAGATAACATTAAGATCCTATGGGATGCTTCAGATAACAACCGCTAAAGCCTGTGTGGTTACAATGTATCTCTAGGGATCCCATAGGATTTTAACATGCATCAGATAACACTAAAAATCATATAACACCAAGACTTGTGGAACCAGGTTTTAGTGTTATATGAGGTTTTACTGTACTTCATAAAAGATACTTTCATACAAAAGGTGGTTTGTGGAACTCAGAAGAAGTGTCTTCTTCCACTGCATACTCAGACTTTCAACCAGACATACAAACTAGCTGTTCTGCCATTACTAAGGGAACTTGTGGTCTCCTTTGTACTATAGTTTTGTAAACTCAAGTCCATTTTACTTCAACCATCACTTTATCTTAGAATATGCCTAGTAAGAAAAAGAAGAAATTCTGCTCCAGATATAGGAATGCTTTGTTTAAAATAAAAACAGGCTGACTGACTATAAGGGGTGGTCTTCAAGTGGTCACTTATAATAGTGGTTTTGCTCTTATACAAAGCATTTTCCTTTAAAGCATTAATTGGTGGTTTGGCCTCTGTACAATGCAGAAACGCTTTTACCCTCTGTGAAAAAAACACTTTGACTTCAAACTATTTAATACTGTTCTATCAAAGAAGTGAAGTTCTGGGGTTGTTCCTTGCTTAGTTTCTATATGTGAATGGTACTGCGTGAATGTAGACCGTTCTGACAGCTGCCACTGTTGTTGTCAACATTCAGGCTGGTCTTTCCTATGTAAAGTTTGGCATCCTTTTTCCTGCTGGGACTGTAAGGCATGATATTGTACACAGTGATGGGATGTAACAGGTTTGCACCAGTTCACCAGAACCGGTAGTAACTTTCCCCAGTGTCCCGGAGACCTGGTAGCAGCTTTTAGGGGGAACCACCTTCGGAGCTTACCTTTTCACTGGTTCCCCCACTGTGCATGCGTGCCATGCACACCTACAGTGCTTGGCGCATATGGACGGCCTCCTTGCTGTCCTCCAAAGCGGGGAGGAGGAAGAGAAGCTGCTAGCCTGAAGCTCCCTATAGCCTACTCCCCAGGGTAAATGACTCACCTTTGGATGTGGTGTGTCTGTGTGTATTTTAATGTGTATTTAATACCTTTACCTATATTGACATACTACCACAGTTCCTAAAAAGGCCTGGCAGCCGGCAGGCCTGGCAGCCAGGCTTGGGGTTTTTAAGCAAAGTCTTGGAGTTACCTCATCAATAAGCTACACCTGTGCTGTTCCAATTGCTGTTCCAATTGGAGAACCCTTAAGGAGGTACAGCTGTTTTACATTTACATTAAGGCATATTATCCTAGATAACCAGTACGATGACCATATCAATCTTGCAACATGGTGCTTCCCAGGCACTTATACTAACAGGTACGTGGCGGGTTTGTGTTTGGGTTGGGTGGTTGGGTTGATTTATGTTTGGGGTGGGTGGGTGTTTGGGTGTGTGTGTGTAGTTTAATGTAATTTTTATTTATTTATTTAATTTATTTACGGGTTTGTGTTGTGGGTGGGTGGGTGGGTTGAGGTGTGTGCGCGCTTATTTTTATTTTATTTTTTGGCCCCGCCCATGACGTCAGCTCCACCCACACTGTGATGACGTCACGGTGGTGTAGTAAAATTTTTTACTCCCCACCACTGATTGTGCAGCTATTACAGGGCAGTCTTGGCATTTTGAATCATGGATATAGAAGCACAATATCCCACATCCAGAAATCTGAGGGTTTTTTTTTAATGAATTTAATTTCTTGGCTTTTCCATGTGGAAGTTTAAGTATACATACACTACATACAAATCCAACAGAAACTTCCCCTCATGTACAATTATACAGTACTTGAGGATCCGAGAGGATGCACACATGATCTGTACTAAGGTTGTTGAGTGAGGACAAAAGCAAGGACAGCTGGGATATTTTAAGAGTCCCTCTGTGCCATTTATTTTTGAAAGGCTGTTTTATATTTAATGAAATGGTGAAGTGAAGATGTTAGTTAGTGCAACATATAGAAAAGAGAAACAAACCCATTCTTTAATCTCTCAGGTAATAAATGTTGCCAATTTCTCTAGGCAACACAAGAAGAAAAGCTGTATTGGAGCAAAGGCTATATAAATATGTTGTGTGCATGTTTTTCAAAAGATATCCTCTTGTCTTTAGAATTTTTTTTTTAAATGGGAAGGCTGGGAGGTAGCAATGACTGTCACCGGAGACCAAGTTCAAAATCATCCATACTGTGTAAAAAATAAGACATAAAAGAAAGACAGGGGGAGGGGAATTTATCAAATCATTTGAATGTAGCGTTGGGAGTGAGCCTTACATAGATGGGTGGAAAGGCAGAATAGTGGGTGCTCAATCAAGTGAAGCCTGGGTTCTTACTGGAGCAAACATGAATAAAAGGCAGCTATCTTACCATGTACATATAATGAAAATACATAATTTACCAGAAAGGATAATATTGTTGGGAAAAGTGGGAAAACAAATTAGGTATCAATAACACCAAAAGTCATTATGAACTGAGAGATGTTATGTAGCTTACATTCATCAGTATCGAGTCCTCACATTCTGTTGCATAGGAGACACAGCTATATTTTCTAGTACACCAGTAGCACTTCCATTTAGCTGAGAGGCAACTGATACATCTGAAATGCACAAAAGATATGTCCACTTACAAATGAATGCAAATGTAGTTTAAAGGCTCTCTTCTGAAGTGTATACATTTACATACTTACCAGCGTTTCCCAAACTATATTCCACAGAACACTGATGTTCCACAGATGATCAGTTAGTATTCCATGAAAAAAAAATGACATTCTGGTAACATTCATTGGCAAATGCGTAATGCCACATAGTTTGTTTAGCATCCATACTTATTTATGTTATTTGCTATTAAAACTGAAAAAAATCCAAACCTATCTTTCTATTTTAAAAAACCAGTAAGATTTGTAAAGTGTTCCACGAGAGAATAAGTTTGGGAAACGCTGCTCTTCACTATGGTCCAATGACAGGTCAATTCACAATTAAAATTTTTGTTATCATTTCTCAATTATTATTTGTATGTGAAGTGGGATACTAGAGTTTATATCCAACTGTTTCAGATCATTTTATTATTACAAGAACTGCACTGTTTTCAGGAGTACACAAATGCAATTTTGCCTTTAAAGGACAGCCACTAAAAGAGGTTTTGGTAGATGTTTGACACTATCACTTTGCCTCCTCCACTATCATTTTATTTATAGACAAAGAAATGTTCTAACTTCATGGTAATATTGTCCAACCTGCTAACATGGACTATAAAATGTGTCTTTCTTTTGCAGTCCATGTCACATGACATTAACTTGCTACAATTACTGTTAAGTGGTTTTTTAGTGTGTGTCTCTCCTCTGTGTATTTTTACTTACAATAACCTTTTAATTTCTAAACTGGTTTTAAATTGTTGTCTTGCTGATTGTGTTGGGAATCGCCCTTGGTCCCTTTGGGGAAGAGGGCGATAAACAAATGTAAATAAATAAATAAATAAACCAGTGTGATAGTATTAGAAGGATTTATAAGGATAATCATCGAGTCTATATACAACCCTCTCTGTACATCCAGTGGTAATCATCAGCAGGTTCACACTAGTTCACCAGAACTGGTAGCAGAAATTCTGGTTGGCTCTGCCCATGCAGGTTTTGAAATAAAGTACAGTAGTCCTAATTTGGGTGCACTGAGGAACTTTCCCTTAGCCACGCCCACAGTGTGGTAGTAAAATTTTTTTGAGCCCACCACTGTGTACATCCCTTATACAGAGCTCTGTTTTCTGTATAAAAACTAGAAGAATGTTTGCTCTTTTATAATGCAATCATATATGAAGTTTCAGAAGAATATAACTGGTGGATCTTATTGTTTCTATTATTATTGTGCCAATTTTAAAATCCATTAATTGAACATTCTGAATGAGGTAGTCAAATTTAGTCAAACATCTGTCTCTATTCACACAGATCCTTGTAGTTAAGACTTGTTTCACATTTCACAATTCATCTAACAGAAAAATCAGTTTGGTCTTGACTCTGGTGTAAAATAACATTTCATTGCACCTAAAAATCTACTTATTACATTATCGCTAACTGAAAAAATAAAAGCAGATGATTCATTAACAGAAACATAATCCTGGGTTGAGAAATATCTAAATCACTACAAAGATACAGGACCAGGCAAAGTTTGAGTTCTGCGTGAGCTGTGGGATCCAGTGTCACCGTCTCTTGTTGAGACCTCAGGAACTGATTTCTGTTCGATGATACTTAGTGGCTTTCTCTTGAGAATTAAGCAGAACTCTGAGGGTTAAATACAAAGCCTTCAGGGAAAAAAATATTATTCATGTTTAAGAAATGTGGAAGGAAAAAAAATGCCAACCCCCCCCCCCTCCATCGAAATGTCCAGATGGTCTGAAATGCTCCAAGACTTTTTCTCTGCAAACCTTGGCAAGCATTAACACCTTTTTCTGCCAAGCCTTGCCCAGATGCCCAAATAGCTGGGTGATAACAATGTTGTTTTTGCTTAATTAACCCTCTAGAATAATTATTCCTAAAGAGCGGATGCCCACATTTTAAAAAACCACACACACACCTTACCTTAATATACAGCATCTCCCCAACTTTTAAAGAAAGAAGGTAAGGAAGAAAAGGATTTCCCACCCCCTAGATTCTGATGCAGTTCATAGCCAAGGAAAATACTATTCGTCAAGCAACTGCCGTTTCTTCTCCAGTGTAATTTAAAGACCATGGGATCACTTACGCCGTCTTTGGATAAATGTTTCCAGTTCTCTTGCAATCATAGATAGTGAAATTGGCCCACACAATATTTTTACCGTTGACCCGAACAGCAGTTTGAACAATCACATGGTCTGGAAACAAATTTTTAAAAAGATATCATGTCACAAGGGAATAGTTCTCATGTTTTCAAAAATAAGATAAATGTCAAAGGGGGAGGGAATCATAAAATTAGTATTTCTTTTCCTATTATAGCTTCTCAGAGCTGCTGCTCCTCTTTCCCCTCCTGCATCAAACCCACAGGAATCTCTTCATTCAAATCTACAGCTCTAAACTATTCTCCTCCAAACCAGATGATCATCTCCCAAAAATTAATCACACAAAGCAGGAACGAGAAATTGTAATCTTCTACATGACTCTGGACTACAAATCAAAGTATCCCTCACCAATGGCTGTGTTGTCTTGGAGTGATGAGAGTCACTATCCAATAACATCTGGAGAGTAACAGCTATCCATCCCTGCTATACAAAGCAAGGAAAGGTGAGAGATTTTCCTTTGGGCATGCACAATGTTTTGTGAGTGGCATTTTGGTATAAATATTAATATATATATGTGAGAAACTATTTCATTAGTACAATACTTCATAACCCTTGAAACATTTTTTTACATAAATGTCTATGCTTTCAGGAGACCCAAAGGTCGGGCAACGTAAAGATTTCAAAATTTCCCCCCAACACTGGAGTGGTCCAGAGGCATCTCATTCCAACATTTTAAAGGTAACCCTCCTCCCAGCTTAGATCAAAGGCCACTGATCCAACTTCTTAGGTTAGGATAAACCACTTGAGAAAATAAATTTCTGAGCAAACAGACATACAGTTAATTGACAGGTTAAGCTTCTCCTACTAGCTCTACATCCCTGGAAATCTTTTTCCGTAGAGTATTTGCTAACTGTGCAAATATTCAAGGTACAGTACGGATAAACTAATGCAGGAAAATCTGGAATTCTTCATGGAACTTTGTAAGTGTTGAGGCTCAATAATCAATAAAAAGAAAATAATGGTTGCTAGGAGTATCCACAAAAATAAATGTGTTCTTCTTTGTAACATTTAGTCTGCCAGTGCAAATACAGTAAGACCTCACATAAAGAGCACCTCGCTTAAAGAGTAACTCGCTTAAAGAGCAGAATTTTCTCTGAATGGTCACTTCGCTTAACAAATAAAACCAACCAAAAACTCGCTTAACAACTAATTCGAGTATCGCAATCTCCCCCACCAGAAGTCACAATTGGCCACTTTCAATGGTGTTTCACTTAAAGAGAAAACTCAAAGAGCAATCCCATGGAACACATTATGCTCTTTAAGCGATGTACTACTGTAGTCACATCTACATCATAGCTTGGTACCTCCTAAGTCAGAGGTGGGGAATCTGTGGCCTTAAGGCCACATGCGGCCTTCTAGGTCCTTATTTATTTATTTATTTATTTATTTTTCATATTTATCCACCGTCCTCCTCACCGAGGTGACCCAGGGTGGCTCACAAATCACAAAAGTACCACAACAAAACACAAACATTCCTAAAACCCTCACATATAAAACTGTGCAAGATTAAAATTTAAAATCTAAAAAGTTAAAAAAAACTCCAAATTACTACATCTTGAGGGAGGGAGGGGCTTAAATCATCCAGCGGGCTGGGGTCACTATACTTCCCGCACCCCATACCTGCCCTGCCTGCCATGTTTTTAAATTCTTCCTAAAGGGCAGCAACTCCATCTGGAGACATAACTCAGCTGGCAGGAGATTCCACAGGGCTGGAGTGAACACAGAGAAGGCCCTCCTTCTAGTGCCAGAGAGATGTGCCTCTCTGGCCGATGGAACAACTAGAGACCCTCTCTGGTCCGCTCTGGTGGGATGGGCAGATGTTCTTGGGGTGAGGTAGTCTCTTAAGTATCCTGGCCTACTACCATGTAGTGGGCCACTAAGTGCGGCCATTCGCCTGAATTCACATTTTACAGAGCAAATCCTTTAAATTTTTTTATTAATACATTTTTGTCAGTATTTTATACTTTTATTTTATTTTTGTAACTTTAAAATTATTATTTTTAATTATTAAGTACATGCAGCCTTCCAACAGGAAAAGGTTCCCCTCCCATGTCCTAAGTCAATTTATACTTATAAAAAGATGAACTATAATTCCAATGTGTTTGTAAGACCCATCACTATATTTAACAAGTTTGTGGTGGGTTCATCATTGCAAGCCGACTATTATAATCAACCAGCCATTACCAATTAGGGGCATATCCTGGTTCAGCAACAAGCACAGATGTCCTTTATTCCAATTAATCTAATATAATATAAATAGTATTTTCACCTTTCATTAGCTGTTGGTTCTATAACTGTAAGACTTAAGAGCTTTGCTTTATTTTTGGATACATTTATTTTCTAGGAATATCAGTAGCCCCAGAGTAGAACTGGAGTGTATTTTGTTTTGACTTTTTATGTTGATACAGTAAGGCCTTCAGCAGCTGGCATGAAATGTTTTGTTTTGTAAAACCTTTACTGGATTACTGAGAGTTTACAAGCAAGAAACACTTTCAAGAAGAACTCTTCCTCAAAGAAGCAAAGATAATATAAATCCTTCAAGCAACTAAAGTACTGTATAAAATTTGTGAGTAAGGGAGAAAGTAAGTATTTACAAATTGAGCCAAACATTATGGCTGCTTTTTATCTCCAAGTTTTATACCATCTGATAAAAAGTTCTGGTAGAACTCAGAAACACTCTTTGTTTGTATGTGTTTCAAGTCCATAAACTGTTTCTACTGATGCTATAATGGTATTGCCCATGCCAAAAATGTATTCCAATGGATTGACCACAACAGTTTTTCTTCTTCACTCATATAAAATTAACTTAGATTTTCAAGATACCTTGACCTTTTCTTTCTTCCTTTGCAAACTTATTCTTTTCAAAATTTTGTCTGGCAACTTACACTCAGTAAAAACAGTATCAAACTACCTTGTAGTAGATCTGTTGTTATGCTGCATTGGATAATAACTGGTTTGCTTCCTTTCATAAAATAGCATTCAGTAAAACCTCGCATAAAGAGCGCCTCGCTTAGAGACTAACTTGCTTAAAGAGCAGAATTTTCTCTGAATGGTCACCTCGCTTAACAAATAAAACCAACCAAAACCTGCTTAACAAATAAATTGGGTTTCACAATCTCCCCTACGAGAAGTCACAATTGGTCACTTACAATGGTGTTTCGCTTAAAGAGCAAACTCGTTTAAAGAGAAATCCCATGGAACGCATTATGGTCTTTAAGCGAGGTACCACTGTCTATTTAAATCTAATTATTTATAGGGCATGAACTACAGGAGAAAAAGAAGATGCTAATTTTAAAAAACAAATTAAGAACTTTTTGGCCACCAACACTAACCAACTTGCTAAAATATTGATGTTTGGAAAAGTATGTTCTTGCCTTTCACTTAAATAATTATTATTTTAATCTTTGTTTCTAAAAGGGCCTTAAAACCTGGCTGGCAGGGCAAGTGTGGGGATCTAAGAATGTTGGATCTCATGCCAGGTGGCTGATCTAATTGAGTCAGCCACCCTCCCTGCTCTGGCCTATTGTTGTTTTGAAACTTGTGTAAGTGTAATTCTAACTTAATTCTAACTTAATTTTTAATATTCAATTAACGGTAGTCTCAATTTTTAATGGATAAGTGAATTTTAATATGTATGAGGCATGTTGGAGTGTCATATTGGCTGTATATTTGCTGTGTACTGTTGTTTTAAGCCATGTCTTTTCTGGTTGTGTTGTAAGCCGCCCAGAGTTGGGTTTACCTAATTGGGGCGGGATAACAAATTGGACAAATAAATAAACAAAACAATGTAACTAAAAATGTGTTCTTAAATTACTTAAAAAGTGAAATATATGGATGGTAAAACTGTGTTAATTGTAAAGGTTATATGGAATATGTGACGAACTATTACCGCCCAAAAGGTTATTGCCTATGTGTAAACAGACAACTCCATCGTGCAGCACTCAGGTCTTAAACGGCTGATCTGTTGACCTTCCAGTCATCAGGTTCAGCATCTTAACCACTAAGCCACCTCAGTCCCATGTGTCTGTATTCTCCTCCAAAACTACCAACCAAACAGACAGTTTTGAATGATTTTGCTTAGAAAAGGACCATACAAACCATCCAATAGAAAATTAGAATAGAATAGAATTACAAACAATAAATTAAATGCTAAGTATTTGTTAGCTGTTTCCTACCTTGATTGGAGGGGAAGGGTGGATATTTTCCTCTGGGAAGAAAATTGCAGTAAACAAACTGATTCCGAGACTGTGCAACAACTTTAGCTACCGTTTGGATATTGTTTCCATAATCACAGAACATCTCCATTCCATTCAAACTTGGAATGTTCCCATTTATTTGGATGATCATGTCCTAAATGTGGATCAATAATAATAATAATAATAATAATAATAATAATAATAATAATAATAATAATAATAATAATAATAATAATAATAATAATAATAATAATAATAATAATAATAATAATAATAATAATGCCCTAATTAAAAAATGTAGATGTTTAATTGTAGACGTTGTAGGCAGCCCAATCCACAGAGCTATACCAGATCATAATGATGTTTCTGCCCAGTTTCAAGCCATTCCCTTTTAATAGGGGCAGGTTTAAAATTCAACCAGAACTTGATGAATATTTAGTCAATATATAAAACATGAAGACATAATATTAATGATTCTGAGTAAATATATGGCACCGACTTTTGTAACTGAACTAGATGCTACAGAGTTCACTATAATAAATTATAATTTTTAAGGGTTAGAAACTGTAGGAGTATAATCTCTCAAATTCTTCTGTTCTCGTTCTTCAAATTAGCTTCCTTTGTTTTGTGAGTAGTCATGAGCAGTTCAACACCAGCATTCTAATTGCTAGGACGTATTACAGAAAGAAGACAGTGTTGCTGAAACACAAAAATGACTTTCTCTAAAGACATGGTAACAACATGGCACTTCATGTCTTTTTAGTGACACAGGTGGACAAAGAAAATCATCTTGGATCTATTTTTAGATTTAATTTGGAGTCTGAGATTTTGATATGGAAAAAGAAAATAAAATACTTCAGTCAAGCATAAATTTTGTTTGCTAGCTATTTGAAGATTTATAAATTGTCTATTAGTGTAAAAACAAGTGATAATACAGAAAAAAGCAAAGAACCTGAAGACTTAAAAACATAATCCATATAGATGGTAAGACTACTGAGTGGTTTGAGAGAAAGTTGTTATAGAATTGCTGTTAAGACCAATGGGAAAGAAAGTAAAGGACAGAACCTATCACTGCAGAAAGCACTGCTGTCGGGACACAAACCCTGTCCTTGCTTTCTACAGTAAGGGAAGAGAAAATGGAATACAAATGGAAGGTCTTCCACAGGTAGTTCACTAGGTGCCACATGAAAAATAAAGCAGTTTCCCCGGTAGACAGTCTAGTCCAGGGGTTCTCAATGTTTTTCAGCCGAAGGACCACACCCCCTAAAACAGCTGAGTGGGCCGCACTGGTGGTTAATCACCACTGTAAATGCTGCTGTAAAACACATCCACGGCTGTCATAAATACGTTTGTGATGGCAGCAGACTCATTTACAGCTGCAGTAAACCCGTTTACGATAGCTATGGACTCATTTATGGCTGTAGTAAACACATTTACAATAGCTGTAAAAGAGTCCATGGCCAATTCCAGTGGCGGGTGCAGATAGAGCGAGGTCGGGGGCTAGATTATTTGGTTCTGTGGGGCGGATCTGGTTCATGGGCTGTAGGTTGCGAACACCTGGTATAGTCTCTAAAGTTATTCAGCTCAAGTTAATTTGTACAACAATTTCAACTAACCTCTACCTTGCTAAAGTACTTTAATTCAAGGGTATGACAAGATAGTTATTTTCATTGGCTAACCATGTCCATATGGTTTTAACCCAAAAATAAGGAAGCAGCAGCCATATAGTACTAGAAGAGAAACCTGAATAAATGCAATTTTGAGTTTATTCCAGCACAATTAATTTGTGTTGACTTAATATAGAGCAAGGATTGGAGGTTTCTAAAGAAAACGGTTCAGTTTTTTAAAGTGGTTCTCATTCAAAGCTAATCCTCTATCTCAAGAGCAATTTGAATGAATGAGGCTGAGCACAAATCTTCTGCAGCTTATTAGCAATCAGTAAAGGTCTTTGGAGTTGCCAAATTGTGTCCACAGTTACTCCCTTGAAATTTTGAAGAAGAGCAGATAACATAGTTGTCTCTGAGCATAAATTAATTTGTGTCTGCTTATGGTTTGAGACTGAAGAAAATGACAGACAAATTTCTAAACTGACAGTTTTTGAAAGCCCACTCTTGTTCAACTATTGGTTTCTGACTTCATATTTATCACTGATTTTTTTTATAATGGACCACTTTGTGCTAATTTGCATAGAGGTCTGAGAGTTAAATACCATTACACTCTGTGGCTGAAATACAACTAATGTTCACACAGGATTTGTGTAAACTGGCACAGCTAAAATGATAAAATATTGGGACATGTCCCAGTTGCACATCTCGTCACAGACCCAACTGTGCAACTGAGATTCATCTCAGCACTTTGTTAACTGGCTGCTATTAGCCCCAAAAATCATGCAAAGTTGACCACTAAGTTTAATGGCACTTAACGTACAAACCAGTGGGCAAAATAGATTTAAATGGTCTGAAATTGTATGACTATATTAAGAATGAAACTGAATATAATACATTTATTTACTTTTTTTCAGAAATGAGAAACTCTTTTAAAGTAATTTATCTGTATAGAAGAGAAGACAGAAACATTTAACATCATTTTGAACACTGGTAGTTGAAAATGGTATTTTGGAATATTTGCTGAAAATTTCTATTATAAGTTTGTCTGCAGTCAAGCCTGTGTTTGGCTTGTTATCCTAGTCACTGTTTTAGAAATCCCATCTTTCCTGCTTTGCCTTTAGATTTGTTCTGAATAGTATGTTAGACCAGTTCCTCCTTGCTGGACTAAATTGGATTCTACGAATAGGGGCAACGTCAACAACATGAGCCCTGGTGGCTGTAGTGCAACCAAATGGTTGTGAGTTCAATCCTGACCAGGGATCAAGGTTGACTCAGCCTTCCATCCTTCCAAAATCAGTATAATGGGTTCTCTGTATGCTGGGGGCAAAATGCTAATTAACTTGTGAACTGCCCAGAGAATGCATTAAGTGCTATGGAGCAGTATGTAAGTGTGACTGCTTTGCTTTTGCTTTATTTGGTTCCTTTGGTTAATACTGTAAGTGACCTTGCTGATTCCTTCTAGAAAAAGAATAGAAACCCAATAAAGGAAGAAAAAAACTAACACCAAAGAGGCCAATTCTGTCTTGGCTTTTGCAAACATGGCAACATATTGATCTACATACATTGTGAAGCCTGTTTGACATACCTCATTCTCCCTGTCTATGTTTATTTCTGAGGTTATGATAGTCATTGAAGGGCACTGCATCAATCCTTCGCTTGCACTTATCCAGTAATAAGGCTCATCAAAACTGGCACATTCATGCTGCAGCGAACACCTAAAATAAATAGAAATATTTATAGTACCTCATCATTAAAAGTATTGTTGCTTTCCCTAAAAAACATGCAAAAGTTTTAATTGTTAATATTTATTTTGTGTAGTCAGTGTGAAACACCGTATCACAATGTGAGCTTCAATATAAATCAGGAAAAGAAAAGGTTCATAATTTATGTTTTCCCTATACAGTAATACCTCGGATAACGCTAAGACTTGGTTCCACAAGTCTTGGTGTTATCCGATTTTTAGTGTTATCCGATGCATGTTAAAATCCTATGGGATGTATCAGATAATGTTAAAGCTCCATAGAGATACATTGTAACCACACAGGTTTTAGCGGTTGTTATCCGATACATCCCATAGGACCTTAACGTTATTTGATCTAATTCTCCTCCCCAGATTACTTAACGTTATGCGATTTTAGCGTTATCCGAGGTAAACGTTATCTGATGTATTACTGTACTTTAATTTTACATAGAAATCTTTTCTGTATCCACTGTGGAAAAAGATTACCCTTAAACCCACGGAAAATGGAAGTTAACCTTTTGAATTCTTTAACAAGTTCAGAGGAGTCTGTGCATCAGCGAATTATGTAAATTTCTTCTTTTATTTCAAATGGTCTATTCATGTTTATCTGACTCCTCCTTAAAATAAACTTATTCAGTAAAGTAAACTGATTTTTCTGCTTTGGTTATCTTTACTATCTTTAGGAAGGGCTGCAGTGGCTCAGTTGTTAAGAAGCTCACCTTGTCAGCTGGAATGCTGGCAAGTTGGCAGTTCGACACCCAGGTAATGCATGATGGATTGAGTGCCCGACTCTGTCCCAGCTTTTGGTGACATGAAAGGAGCCTCATTTGGGTGTTCCCTGAGCGGAGTTTCTTCCAAAAATCCTTTCAACCCAGAATAATCTCTCACACTAAATTATTATTATACAGTAATACCTCGGATAACCTTTACCTCGGATAACACTAAAATCGCATAACGTTAAGTAATCTGGGGAGGAGAATTGGATCGAATAACGTTAAGGTCCTATGGGATGGATCGGATAACAACCACTAAAGCCTGTGCGGTTACAATGTATCTCTATGGAGCTTTAACATTATCCAATCCATCCCATAGGATTTTAACATGGATCGGATAACTCTAAAAATCAGATAACACCAAGACTTGTGGAACCAAGTCTTAGTGTTACCGCGAGGTATTACTGTACTATGTTTAGGCCTGTTTCTTAGAGAAATATTTTGTTTAGTCTTATCCTACTGCGCTTTAACTATAAAAGGGAAGTACTCTACAAGAAAAGTTCTTGAAACTTATCCACTACACCAAACACAACACAACACACACCTTAATTTGCAAAACGCACAAATCTGGTGGTAGTTTGTACTTTTGGATGTGAATCTACACTGGGTTTTCATCCACTTAAACCTTCACTTGTAGCAGAGAGCCTAAGTGAATCACCTGTGAAATCTAATACTGTAATTATATTCTTTCTCTATAAAATGTTCCAAAACTCCAGTCAAAAAGATATTGATCTCATGTCTCTTTCAGAGATGGAGAGAAACAAATTAACTGCATAATTAAAAAGTTAGGTATACTGGCAATGTGGCCAAGGGAGAGGCTCCATATCTGCACAGACCAACATTCAGATTAAGTATTATACTGTATACATTTTCTGCACTGTCCTGCATAACTAGACAGTGATATTAATGAATTTTTAAAAATCATTAGAGAAAAAGACATTCCAAAGTATCAGACTAAAATCTGGTACTGTATTCCTATAACTGAATGCACCTGAATTGAGACCAGAGGATGTCTTTGGTATGCTGGCAATTGAGCACAAGAGTTAGCATAAATCAGTGAGCCATCAGCCATGGATTTAAGTTGATTGCATATGAATCGGCCCAAGCTGGACACATTTTGAGTATTATTGATTTGCTGTCTGAAGAGAAGGAATGGACTGAAATAGCAAGGTTTAGTATCTTTCTTCTTGCTGTTTGGGAATATAGAGAAGTAGGTAGCTCATCTCAGTAAATATTGGTATTTACCCAGGCCTATTTGATAGGTGAATATTTGAAGGTCTAGTGCAGGGGTTCTCAACATACATCACACAGGCTGGACCTGGCCCACGGCACCATTTCATGTGGCCCATGTTGCTGCCACCACTACTGGAAGCGGCTATCATAAACATGTTTATGACAGCCATGGATGTGTTTAACGGCAGCTGAGCGGGCTAGACTGGTGGGGGAAACCACCAGTCTAGCCCGCTCAGCTGTCTGAGGGGGTTTGGTTCAACCCACAGATTAAAAAGGTTGAGAACCCCTGGTCTAATGTATCAGTAGATTAAAAACTGCAGATCCATCAGATCCATTTTCCACTTCTACCAAAAGCAGCTCCATTCTAGAATATTCTCGACCTGGCTCTTTGCAGTTGCAAAGGCCTATCTGAGTAAATGAGATTGCAAAAGCAGTTTATAACATTTCCCTGCTCTTGCATGACAATGGTTAAAGAGATGGGGCTGAATATAAGAAGAGGAAGTATGATCTTGTCTTACTTGTATTTTTGATCATGGAATAAGTTGAAAGGATAGATGAGACAATAACACAAATAATGAGTTGGATTTAGAAAACAGGTTCTTCAGACCTGCATTCTAGAGTGCAGGACATGTAACAATGGGTTCAAATTACAGGAAGACAGATTTTGGTTGCATATCAAGAAAAAACTTCCTAGCTAACAAAGTAGTACAAAAATGAAACCAACTATTTTAGGAGGTGGTGAGTGCTCAACACTGGAGACATTCAAGAGAAAATAGAACAACCACCTGTCAGATAATACTTTGATTTAGATTGCTGAGCAGACAATTGGACTTGATGACGATAGAATACCTTATAGCTTCATTATCCTATTTATTTTTTTGGCAGTGAGGAAAACATTCCATATTACATTATTTCCCCAAGTAAGAAAGACAACGCTTGTATCCATCAAATGCTGCGATGTTACTTCCACAATTTCAGATTTTGGAAGATGGCCTACTCTGGCATATTTGCTAAAGAAAAGGAGGGGTTTGTATCAAACACAATAAACATAACAACTGGGGCACCAATTGGGGACACACACACACACACACACACAATGTTAACTTATAATGAATATCCATCAGGTTTGAGTGAAGATCTTCATTGGGGTAATTTTTAAGAATGTTTGCTTGTGTTTTCTTTAATGTGCCCTTATTATTATAATTATTATTTCAAATTTATATTGCCGCCCACTCGCCGTGGCGACTCAGGGCGGCTTACAAATACAGTAATACCTCATATAACATTAGTATCGAATAACACGAAAATCGCATAACATCAAGGAATCTGGGGGGAAGAATTGCATCAGATAACATTAAGATCCTATGGGATGCTTCAGATAACAACCGCGAAAGCCTGTGTGGTTACAATGTATCTCTATGGATCCCATAGAGGATCAGATAACACGAAAAATCATATAACACGAAGACTTGTGGAACCAGGTTTTAGCGTTATATGAGGTTTTACTGTAATACATTACATTACATTATAATACAATATGTTGCTGTGGGCACAGGGGGAGGGGCAAAGTCCTCAACCTGCCCTGGCTTCTTCCTCCTCTGGCAGTTGGTATAGGCACAGGGGGAGGGACAGCAAGGTCCTCATCCTGCCCTTGTTTCTTCTTCCCCTGGCAGTTGGTATAGGCACAGGGGGAGGGAGTAATACCTTGGATAACGTTTAATCGCATAACGTTAAGTAATCTGGGGAGGAGAATTGGATCGAATAACAAGGTATTAGTGTACTGAAATATGATGAGCTTATCATTCTGTTATAAGGACATTATACTATTTCTTAAAAATCTAATTTTTCACAATTCTTTTGAAGCACTGCATTTTCCCCCTTCCTTGTGCAGGTAACCAGGGAATCCAGAAAGAAGACAGTACAGTTTAATTGTTTTTTGTTCTAACAAATATGTGAAAGAAATGAAATTAATAGAAGAAGCTGACTCGAAAAATCTGGTGGAGAAGCTTCCTAGGATGCTCCCTCCTTGTGATCAAAGAGATCTGGAGGAAAGAGCACATGCCTCACAAAAATGCATGGAGAGTGTTTTCCCTTCTATAGGGGAAAATGTAGGATTTCTAGCTCTACTAAATACTGTAGAGACTACTTAAACAGACATGGAGCCTTACCCTTAAACCACATTTCATTAAAAGTTCTGTATTTTGTCACATTACTTATTTTGTTTGGGGAGTGATCAAAAGAATGGTCTAAAACTCTAAAACATGAAAAAGATTCCAAAAACTGTTCCAAGAAAGCATTTTAGCTTGACAAAAATAAAGAGAAAATGTTCTTCAGTACATGTGAAAAAGTAATGATACTACCAGATGCCATAAAGTAACTCCAGAAAGTAACAAATTATAGGGTATTTGTTTGTCTTGATTCATTACTTCAAAGCTCACTGTAACTTTTACAGTTTTTCCTTCATAGAATCTCTTGTACAAGTAAAATATAATTTACAGTTACCTTATGAAACCACTTATAGTATCTATACATGAATCCTGCATTACAAGAAAAAAACATGTTCTCTATATCTCATTATAAAATAATTATAAACTGATTTAGTGGTACTGGTAAATGGAATTCATTTTTTATCACAAGAGGAAACTACACAAAATGACTTAGTAAAGCCTTGCCAAAGCAATCCATAGGGAAGCAGTAATTTTTGGATCCCTGCACGTATGCTCTGATCCAACATCTGGCAAGTGGAATACACCAATGGCGCTCACTTGTTTGTTGGACAACTATTTCTAAACTAAAAAAAAAATAAATCAAAAAATCTAGAAGAGATCGTATATATCAGCCAGGCCCACTGTAATGGCCTGGCAGACACTCAAACTAAAGATGACATGGCTGACCCTAATTATCTATTACCTTTTGCTAAATTACCACTAATCTCAGGTATTTAATAATGCTGGTGCACAGAATCTAAGTCGTTATGTTTCTTTTGTTTCTACGTTTTTATAGAGCTGTTTCTGCACTTTGAAGAACTATTACCTACAAATTTTACTATTTTTAAAAACACAATTGTCAAATGTACAAATTGCATATTATCACAGTCGCAAATACTTTACAACTCAGAATATTAATCTATCATATTAATCATTTGAACATGTAAAATATGGATACTAGTTTTCAAAAGAAAGACCATTATATTTGAATGCATCCTGACCCAAAGTGAACATCCAGTTTGGCATAAACCTACTCTGCAGAGTTTTGAAAAAAATTACTTTATTTTTAGATTGCAGTACCCAGAATTTTCAGTAAATGTGGCAATATGTCTTGCTAAGAGATTGTGAGATATGTAGCCCAAAACAATAACCTTTCCTAGCTATAGCATCATACTGCATCCTACAATTTCCTTGCAGAATGTATTTGTATCATCCCAAATTTCATTTAATCACTGCTATCACAGGCATTTACCCAGGATAATTTTTACTTAAATGAAGTTACTTCAAAAAAGACCTTGACAAATCTCTTAATGGATCTTTTGTTTTATGGAAGAATAATAGAAATACAGAATACAAAGCAATTTTTCTATGCTGATTTTAATTAAAGATTACATAGTTTTTTATTTTTGTCAAATGTAATGCTGCCTATTATTACTTATTTCTTTGGTAATATACCATTTTAATTCTTTGGAATCCTTTTTTATATACAATTAAGCTTATAAAAATATGCTAATGAAAAAAGTGTTAATTGTCTATATAATATTTCCCAAACTCTTTTTGAATGCATTGGCTTCAGCCATGATAATTATTACTTCAAAATAAGCTGTGAAAATCAGAATTGGCTATTGAAGACTTAAATCAACAACCATAACATTGTCACATGAAAAAGAAGTGAAGTGATGAAAATGACAAGACCGATAATTTCCCTTAAGACTAGACAGCGATTTGCTGCTCAGAGTTGTCTATGTTAACAAGGCTGTATTGAACAAAAATATTTTACCTAGTTTCCAAGGAGCACCATCCACAGTAAGCATCAGCTGCAGCCAAGCACTCTGTACATGTAGCATATTGATCACAGGCAGCTACTTTCACACGGGCTATCTTTAGAAGAAAGAAAAACAAACAAAGCAATAAATTTTAAAGAGTAAAATGTTCAGAAATTCATTAATCTGCTAACAATGAGCTCCTATGGACACAACAAATGGATAACAATTGGCAATGACTGACAGATGAATCAGACTTGCTAGGATTTTCATCTTAGGCTACCCTGATGACATCTCAAATGGTGCTCTAAATAAGAGGTTCCTCCAGAACAAGGGCATCGTCTGAAAACTTGGGGAGCTATTCTTCTTTTCTCCCAGAAAATACCACATATATCATATGTGGCCCAATAACTCATTTAAAAAAGTTGCTTTCAGTTTTTGAAACAGAAAACCACCCTATTAAATGCCTGGGTGGTGGTTTCAATTTAATTTCAGCCTTCTGAACCTGTTTTGAGAAACAACAAAAAGCCCCCCTTTTTTTCAAAGAAGAAATTATCACAGAAATGGACTAGAGCTTTGAAGACCTCAGTTCAAATCCGCATTTGCTGATGAAGCTCACTGGGGGAACATGGGGGTACTCACAGTATCCTTCCATGACTTACTTAAAAGTGGGGAGGACTAAAGACATGTATGCTGCTTTAAGACCACAGGAGGAAACATAAGTTTAACTGTCACCATAAACAGATTTAAAAAATCATTTGAAGATACAGTATGTGGGAAACCTATTTAATTGGAATAGCATTTTTGTAAAAAGGAAATGACTACTTAATATGTTTTATGGCTTGGCTAGACTGCTCAGTTGGAGAAGATGGGTTTGATCAAAAAAGGTTTAATTTGGTCTGGTATACCATTTGGTGTGATCCTTGCATCCACATGACCTATATACCACAACAATACTTATTTGGCCTTCCTTCCTTAAGAAGACAATGGGGAAAATCCTCTTCCTAGATACCTCTTCTCTCCTCCTCCTGGAAGGAAGCTTCCAATTTAACCCCTCCCCCCCCCCAAAAAAAAAAAAAAAGCTATAGCAAATAAGTGTTATTCTAATAGGCTTTTAAAAATCCAAATTTTTGCTTCCTTCCTCTGTCCCCGACATAGAGGAGCAGATGAAGTATTTAATTTCAGAATACCATGAAAGGGCTGAATTGACTTAAACCACTTAAACAAGCAAATATGGCTTGGGCATTCTTGGAACCCTTTGGATTGTGACAAAACCTGATAGGTGATCTGAAAAAATGAATGTCTACAAGTTCATACCACCTCATAACTCTGCCATATTTCATTCTTCAGAATCCCCCCCCCCCAAAAAAAAAAATATTAATGAAGTACAGTATGTGTTTAAACCACTCTTACCTGATGGGAAGTCATGAGATACAAGTAGCTGGAGTCCAAAGGATCAAATTGCATGATAGGATGGACAGGTTCACCGTAAGCCACAGTAATTGAGTCCCTGCTTATTACTTCCATAGAATTGTTCAGATTAATCTGTCAGAGAAGCAACATATTTTAGAAGATCACTAACCTTTTTTATTTTTATTTTTATGAAGAAAGTGTAAAATAGTACGGTAATTTATTTTAGAAAGTTTAAAGTCAAATATTAATTGGTCAGCCTATATTATTTCACACTGTATAATAGTGTTTTTAGCATTTCTTTTTTTTTTTTAAGAATCTCTTTTTAAAGTGAGTAATTTCCATAAAGAGAACATTTCCCGGGGAAATGTGAAAGGAATAGCATTGACCAGATTTTGCAGAAGCAATGCAATTTAATGTCTGTGAAATGAAAGCAGAAACTAGCTTTATTACTTCCTTTCATCTTCATCTCAGTAACAACAGAAAAGGTGGGAAGCCTAGGAGAAAAAGGGAAAATTGGTGACTAGCACTTTTTTTTGCCTAAGCTGGAGTTGCCATATGATAGAAACTGTGAAAATGAAAATATTATAGTGCTTTTAGACTGGAGCTAGTAAAGTTAGGCAAGGCTTAGCAAAAATATATTATTGCATCACTATGTCTTGGTCAAAGAAATCCGTCTTTTGATCAAGCGTTCTAATAGGCTGTTTGTTTTACATCATACTGGACATATTGCTGCCTTACATACTCCCCCCCTCCCCGAGTCTCTTGAATTTGCTGATAATGGCCCACTATGAAATACTTTATGATCTACTGGATCAGATTAATTCCCTATGTGATAGGAAGTCATAATTGCTGCTCGGGGAAGTAGCTATACCTTGCTTATGCCTCTTTTACTGTCTTCTCTTGGATGTGAAACCTGAATTATAACTCATACCAAGTATTCTGTATTTAATGTCAAATAAGAAGGATCTCCTGAGGTTAAAAAAAAAGCTTCTGGTTGTGCAGCTGTGTAGCAGAATTAGATTACAGCTATCTGAGCAAATTACCACAGCAAAAAGCGGCCAGGAGCCATTCTCTAATGGAGGTTGAGGAGATAAGACAGCCTTTTCTGATATGATAATGGAAGAAGAGCTGTTACTACTGTGTGAACACAAGTTGTGTGAAGAATGTATCTGCACTCTTTGCCTTGTGCTGTTGACTCTTGATTTCAGATGCCCAGTGCTTTGTAGTGCAACCTAGGCCTCCAGGCAAATTTCAAACCAGAGGACATAGGATCTATTTTCCACTGTCCTGCTAGGAACATTTGGAAAGCGGTGAAAGAAATTGGATTCTCTTCTGTGCAATTCTTATTCTGATCTAATATGCCATATTATATGCTATTATCTCCAGACTGATGTAAAACAGATTCTAGTCATGTCTTTCCTTAAAGGGTGACATCGACTTAATAGGTTTACTATCGAAGCAGTTACACCACAGGGCCATTCTGACTGCTAAACCTCCCCCCCCCCCCAAGCAAGTAACATACTTGAAGTTGCCACGGAAGGTGCTGGGTGTTTTGGTCTTGAAGACAACTGCAATATTTTAAATATTGGCCCCAGATATGGGCTGAGGTGGCTCAGTGGTTAAAAAGCTTGCCTTGTTAGCTGGAAGGCTGGCAAATCAGCAGTTCGATACCCAGGTACTGCATGACAGATTGAGCACCTGTCTCTATCCCAGCTCCTCCCAACCTAGCAGTTCAAAAGGAAAAAATTGCAAGTAGATAAATAAGGACTACTTTGGTGAGAAAAGATCTTGAGGAGATGAAAGGAGCCTCATTCGGGCATCCCCTGAGTGGAGTTTCTCCTGCAAAAATCATTTCAACCCAGAATAATTTCTGATACATCATCATCATCATCATCATCATCGTCACCGTCACCACCACCACCACCTCTTTAGACCAGCAACAGTGAAAGCCAATCAGGAAGTGTTAGTCCGGAACAAAAGGTGTGTCCACTGTATATCTTATTCTTTTATATATATCAGACAAAAGTGGAAACAATTTATAAGAGCTCATTGTTAATCACCAAAGACTGTGTAATAATAAATATTATGTATTTCTTTTCATCTGTATGCCACCTTTCTCCCAATTAAGGGACCAAAGACAGCTGACAAATTATTTAAAAATAAACTGACTAAAATACCAATAAATTATAACATTAAAAACAATATTTTAAGTACACTATATGCATTTATTCTACAGTAAATTAAATCACACCTTCTTTGCAGTATAGCCACAAACTGTAATTGAATGTTAGCAGGGATATTACATCACTACATGTCTTACAGCAACCTCCAGCTGTTCTTTATTGAAGAAAGAAAGCCTGCAGGCAGATCTTGTCAAATGCTACTTTCTTTTTTTCTGTTCAAGTGAACAAGTTAAAATGCTTGTCTTAGGTTTCTCAAACATGAATTCTTTGATTTTTATCACGATAATATAATCAGACTGCATAGGCATAGCTTTGTCCCTATTGCCCTGATAATTCCATTTACCTTTCAACTAAGCCCAGAATTACTACTAGGATCAGCCAACTGTGAAGTCATGCCCCAAGAACCTCAATGATCATGGAATGAATAGAAGAATAGAAGAAACATAGAAAACACTTGAATGACCAAGACAGTGAAGACAGTTCCTTGAACCAATCCTATGCTTCATGCCCATCAGACTGTAAAGCAGCTCAACATGCTTTACAGGCACAGTGAATGTGCTACATAGACTGCTACAAAAGCATGCATTGACAGATGACATCCCCCGCTGTATTAAATGGGTAAGTGCAATTTGCTCCTGCACAGGTCCTAGGAGATTTTATGAGGATTCCTATGTTGAGTCATGTTGCATAATAACAAATGCTTCTCTAGTCCAATATTCTTTTCACACCACAGTCACATAGTAGACTATGGAAGGGCCACCAGAAGGAGGTGTAAACTTGACACTCCATCCCATGTTCTCCAGCAGCTGTTGCTTCTGAAGCCCGAGCCAATCCAAAACCATTTTGGTTACTGGATATTGATGGGTCTAACTTCAATGAAATTGATCTTATCCTCTTTTAAAGTCATCCAAGTTAGATGTAATCAACAAATCCTGTGGCAGTGAATTCCACATGTTAACTACTGTATATCCAACACTGCTTTTCGTCCATCTTGAAACAGCCACTGTTACACTTCTGAGGATAATGAGAGATTAGTCATA
Source organism: Furcifer pardalis (assembly GCA_030440675.1). Taxonomy (NCBI): domain Eukaryota; kingdom Metazoa; phylum Chordata; class Lepidosauria; order Squamata; family Chamaeleonidae; genus Furcifer; species Furcifer pardalis. Next base: position 129,739,711 of record CP126893.1, on the reverse strand, counting down.
TGAGATCTAATGCTGTCTGAAATGAACCCGTCTATCTTCCTCTCTGCCAACCCATAATCAAGAATGACAGCTGTTAAGAATAAAAGTCCATTTCCTTGGCTATCACATGGCAATGAGAGGCAGGAAGAGGAATCTTGCACTCTCCCTACACAAAGGGCTGCTTTTGCTCAGTTGACAGCAAATGAGAGGGTGTGATGATAACACACTGAAAGACAAGGCTTTTCTTTTCTTTTTTTTTATGGTAGTGAGTCTGTAGTATTGTGTGCATTGTGAGTAACATTTTAATCTTCAGATACTAAAATACCATACACAGACCCACATTCTTGCCTGAGCAACAAACATTGCAATCATGATAGTTAAAATGTTTGCAATATCCACTCCTTTCTGTTGCTGAGAAGATCTATCACAAACTATGATTTTACAAATGCAAAGGTGGGAAGATGATAAAATCAGTCCTTCTTGATCTTACAGCTTCTTTTAGATTTCAAATTTTTAAATTTAATCCAACAGAGCTCCTAATAGATTGTAGTTTAAAATGAGATAAAAGAAAGCAACAAACACAGAAAACAAATACCTAGGACCTTGAAGAACTTTGATTTATCAGTAAACTGGTGTTTTAGATAAACTCAGCCTTCATTGTTTATCTACAGGTTAACACTGATAGTATATTGAATCATGCTGGAGGAATATGCAACCAAAATCTGGTTGAGCTAAAACTTTCAACAGAAATGCTCAGATAATCAAATACAGTGGTACCTCATACAATGATTTTAATCTGTTCCACGGGGCTTGTTGTTGTACGAAACAATTGCTATACGATGCATGCATCGTATAGCGATTTTCCCTTTGGGATGCATTGTACAACAATTTTTTTTGCTAAGTGGTTTTTCCCATTGAAAAATTGTATGATTTTTTTTCATAGGGAAAATTGTTATGTGGGATGCCATTTCCCCCTAAAAACCTAATTGTTATGCAATTTCGTTGCTATACGGGGTGATTGTTGTATGAGGTTCCACTGTACTGTATTATTGTACATGTTAAGAAAGCACTTAGGAAATCTGGGGTACAGAAAATACAGTTGTAGAAAATGTGATTAGTCAAAGTGCGCAAATAAGCAATTATACTATTTATGAGAAGCATCAAGAAACTTTAGCAACAAGAAGCACTCTTGCCTTTTTTTTTTTTGTCTGCTCTGGAAAAAACCCACATTTAGTGGTTCAAACAACAATGAATTTGATTATCCTGTAGCAGTTTGCTAACATTCTGTGGTACCTTGAAAAACAATATATGTAGGACAGAATCAAATTTTGTGCACCACATTCCACTTACTTGGATGCATAAAATGTGTTACTTATAATGTCTGGTACAATAGATGTGGTTTTGATGAAATGTATGAAATGGGGTCAGAAAGAAATTAAATGCAGAAAGAACTGGTTGATCAGTTCAGTATCTGATGATATGGAGATGAACCAATATGTAAAGCTGTAGAGAAAAGGATATACTCCATCAAGTGGTGAGAGTAGAAAGTACAGTGAGAGCATAGTATTTGAACCCAGCATATCACTCTCATTCAAATATCACACAGTTATAATGTTTTATTGTAATTGCTGGGATAAGTTATAAAGCAAGATAGGGATAGGTCATTTGTGACTTTGTGCCAGGATGCTGGGTTCACCAATAACTACTCAAACACAGGGGTCACTTAGTTGGACAAAAAAATATTTAAAAGGGAGGGGTGAGAATTTTAAATTTTTCTTTCCTAACTAAGGCTATTGAGATGAAATAAAGGACTGGCATGCTATTAACACTTTGCTCTGATTGTGGTATTTCTAAACCACAATCGGACGCACCCAGGGCAATGGCCAACTTGTGCCAGCTAATCTTTCTCACCCTAGATCAGGTGAAAGTAGCTACAGAATGAACCTCCCAAAGGTGGCTTCATTTTGGCAGTTTCACATCTGGCCTAGACACAGAAGAAGAAGAGAAAGAACACTTTGCTCTGACCTGGCAACCTTTATTTGCTCAGGCCTGAAAAGCCACCTTGTGGAGATTCTTTTTCTGAGATACAGACTAAAGGCCCCGTCTTTCCTGGTGTACCTGCTAGCTAGAACCTTCTTCTGTGAGACATCTGGAGGTTGATGAGACTTATAAACCCAATTGTATGCCCTGACTGATAACTACTGAGACAAGAACCTGCTGTCTCTTTGAAATGACTGTAAGGCTAAAGATACAGATCTTCCTCACTCTTGTCTAGATTTCTGGACAAGATGCTGTGTTAAGAGGGAAGACAGCTATTAAGATGCCACAGTTGAGTAGTTTGAGTCAAAACTTTATTTCCTTATTTGTGACAGACACACCACCAGCATATAATAACATACAAAGCTAAAATTAGCATATTTAAAACAAAATAGAATTAAAAGGGCTATATGATATCCACCCAATATCAGGCCACTTCAACAGCCTTTCCTCTTGCCAACATAAAGGGCATCGTGAGCACTGTATCATATGGGTGATAGTTTGTTCTTCTCCACATTCACAGCAGCTATAATCTACAGGGAAACCTGTCAAAACTGAATAATAGATTTTAAAAGCAACCTTTTCCAGGGTGCTCTATACTCAGAGGTGGGTTACCACTCCCTTCTTCAGGGGATGCCCTGGGACTGTGCAGCTTACCATGGCTACACAAGATAGCTCTTCTCCTAGGAGGCATAGCGAGCAAACCAAACTCCCAACCTCTGGCTTCACAACCAGACAGTTATACTACTGAGCTAATAATAGAATACTCCTAGATCTGGCATGGGTTGAAGACGCAAGGGTTACAAATAAAACAGCTTCTTCTGAAGTAAGAATCTCTCCATCCTAAAATTGTGCCAGACAGACTCTGTCCACAATATACAAGACTAGAGAGAGACAAAGAATGTGCAATAACTACATAATTACAAAATTGTTTAACAACAGCTTCCAAATTATGTCAGCATGGCTACTTATTACTGGAGGACTCATAGTGAGAAAAGGATCATAGCTCTCATTATTTGTCAAGTCCTTTATATGCTTCACTAACCCATTAGTAACTTATTACTCTTACCTTCAGCAGTCTTCCATTGGCTGTCCCCAGAAATACAACAGTGTAATTATTGACACTGGAGACGGCCACAGATGTGAGGCCTGGTGAAACGAACACTGGCCTTGCCTTGATGGGTTGCAGGATTGACAGAGGGTGCTGGAGATGTGCTGCTCCACAGTCCAACTGTTCTGGCTGCAACTGAAAAGACAAGAGGCACATTCATTGACCTATCCTGGGACTCTGTGTCTGCCAGCAATCCACAATGTATTAAATTTATTTTAATTTGCTGTCCTTGTGTGTTAGACTGTAAACAAAATGGAGGAAGAAACTGCAGAAGCAAAAATAAGTGGGATGAAAAATTAGTGATCAGAGTGGATTCCTTCTTTTTAGTCTTGCATAATGTCACAAAAAGGGACTATGGTGGCTTAGTGGTTAAGACGCTGAACTTAACGACTGGTAGGCCTGCAGGTCAGCACTTTGAGACCCAAATACTGCATCATAGAGTGAGCTCTCATCTCTGTCCCAGCTCCTGCCAACCTAGTAGTTTGAAAGCAAGAAATTGCAAGTAGATAAATAAGTACCACTTCAGTTTTTGTTGTTGTTGTTCAGTCGTACAGTCGATTCCGACCCTTTGCGACCCCATGGACCACTGTCCGCCAGGCACTTCTGTCCTCCACCATCCCCTCCTCAACTCACTCAGCTTTGTGCCCATTGTGTCTACAATACCATCTAGCCATCTCATTTTTGGCCTCTCCTTCTTCTTTTGCCCTCCACCCTTCCCAGCATCAAGGCCTTCTCAAACAAATCCTCTCTTCTCATTTGATGTCCAAAGTACTTTAGCTTCATCTTTACTTGACCTTCTAAGGAGCAGTCATGGTAGAAAGGTAAACAGTGTTCTGTGTACCACAGTGTTTAGTCATGCCTGCCACATGTCCACTAAAATGTCTGCAGACACAGATAATGCTATAAGCAAAGCATTTTGTCCCCAATAATTTTGTTGTTCAGTCGCACAGTTGATTCCAACCCTTTGCGACCCCATGGACCACTGTCTGCCAGGCACTTCTGTCCTCCACCATCCTCCTCAACTTGCTCAGCTCTGTGCCCATTGTGTCTACAATATCATCTAGCCATCTCATCTTTGGCCGCCCCCTTCTTCTTTTGCCCTCAATATGCTGGGTCCTTATTTTACTGACTTTGGAAAGATGAAAGGCTGAGTCAACTTGAGTCCCTTCAGGATCGAATCAGACTGTGAACAGTTTTGGCTGAGGCACAGCAGTTTAACCACTACACCACGAGGGATCTTACCTAAAAAAATTATTTAAATGGTTAATCTTCTTCTATGTATAACTAAGAAATGTTAATACTTTCATTTGTTGTTCAGTCACACAGTCAAGCCTGACCTTTGCAACCACATGGACCAAAGCACGCCAGGCTCCTCTTTCAACTTTCAGTCAATCCCTTATTGTACAAGCACAATTCTGGGCAGCTCACAACAGTAAATGAACAAAAACAGATCTATAACTCTGGAAAACAATCTTTCAGTAAAAACAGATACTATAATAAATAAATTATATTCACCCTTGTAAATAAACATTTTTTAAAAAAACACTCCACATTGACACACTGTAGATGGCTCTGGTGATGTGGATCAGAATTATTCTGTACCAATTATCTGATGGCTATTTTTCTAAACTAAGGTACTAAACATATAATTTGGGAGTAAACTCCATTAAATATAGTGTAGCTTATTTCCAGGAAACAAGTGTAGGTTTGAGCCACTATTTGATGTTGAACCATTCTACAATTACAACACGGAAACTGCACAATGAAGTCCTCTGGACCAAGATGGTAAAAGATCTGGAACAGTGGTTCCCAGCCTTTTAACGTGAATTCAATGAATGTCTTATGTTTTGGTGGAGTCTGACTGCGTTTGACATGTAACGAAAATTGTGTACTTTTGATGAGGTGCCACAACGAAACTACAGCACTGACGAAAATAAGGATTATGCCATATGAAAGATCGTCTCAGTGACTTTCAGGAATGCTAGGACCCAAAGTCCGGGAATGCAAAATGATGACGTCATTAAACTCTAAAGGTGCCTTGGAAAAATGACATTTTTGCTGGGGTGTCCCATTGTTGGTGAGCCAGCAACCAAACCACACAATCGATCAAGGTGATCCAAAGTGCGTTAGATAGAGGAAAAAATAACCTTTGTTGTGACATGATTAGATTTTTGGTCGGACTTCAGAAACAGTTTTTATGATGTTTCCATAGAAATCCTCAAACGACATCACAAAAGCGCTCAAATGAAAGGGACAAATCTGTTGGAAACGGAGTAAAACCATCCAACATTCTCATCAGCAACCTCTATCAACCACGGAAAGTGGTTAGGGTCAATTTCAGACAGATTTGTTCCTTTTATCTGAGTTTTTTCAGGATTCTTGTTGGGGACTTTTGGATAAAAACTTTTGGGAAAGCCCAAACAAAATTCTAATAGTGTCAGAACATAGGTTATTTTATCCTCTTATCTAACACACTTTGGATCACTATGATTGGCTGAGTGGTTTGATCACTGGCTCACTGACAACTGGATGCCCCTAGTGAAAATGGAAGCAACTTCCAAGTATAATGATGTCATCAATTTGCATTCCCGGCCATTGAATCCTAGCATTCCTGGAAGTCACCAAGACAATCTTTCATACAGCATAATCCTTATTTTCATCAGTGCTGTAGTTTCGTTGTGGCAACTTGTCAAAAGTACACAATCAAATTCACGAACTAAATCCCTGACAGTAGTGTCCTTAGACTCTACCTGCCACACTTTTTTTTGCCATACCCAACCTAAGCATCTCTAAAATTCTGATGTCCCCTCCTCCCATGGCATATAATTCTTATTACTCAAAAAGTGAACTCCTATCCACATGGAAGAAGCCTAAAAGACCATTCACTGTTAATAACTCATTCTTGAATTGCCTCCCCCTTAAAAACCAAATAGCTGCCCAGAGTTGGGTTCGCCTAATTGGAGCAGGATAATAAATCTAAATAAATAAATAAATAAATAAATACATACATACATACATACATACATTGCCTCCCTGTGGGCTATGTGCTCCACATCGGGAACCACTGTGCCGCATGAAAAATACTTGGGTGAAGTTATGCATGTTTAACTTGGAAAAGAAAAGACTGAGAGGTGAGATGACAGCCATCATTAACTATCTGAAGGACTGTCATTTGGAAAATGGAGCACATTTGCTTTCTTCCACTCCAAAGGAGGGGTCCAAAACAATGGATTCAAACAACTGAAAAGGAGATTCTGATTAAACATCCAGGAAACTTTCCTGACAACAAAATTTGAAATGAAGTCAAAGGAAAACTACATTACTGTACCAATAACCCACTGAAGAACTTAGCAGGAAATGTGCAATCTCTCTTACGTTATCTTTGTAGTCCTATACAGTATAAGGTAGAGTAACAAGCTTACTGGAGAGGGGGCTTATGTCAGCAAACCAGAGCTGAGCAAAGTCACCCTGAAAGAAATATTGTTCCTACTCAAGGTATCTACTGATGTAGTGGGTTGGTACCCATAATTCTATGGCAAATACTAAGGAGTACAATGTGTGTGATCAAGCAGTAGAAATGCCAGTGGAATCTGGAGGCAGGATGTTGCCGCCCAGGACTTACCATGTTTTCCCGAAAATAAGACACTGTCTTATATTTTTAAAAACTCAAAAATATGCACAAGGTCTTATTTTCAGTGGATGTCTTATTTTTCCACGACGAAGAATACAGTACACATTTATTGCTGATACAGCGGATCACCAGTGCAAGATTTAGGTGAGTGCCTTATTTTCGGGGGAGCTTATATTTCTGAGGTGGGGAAAAATAGGGTGGGTGCCTTACTATAGGAGGAGGTCCTATTTTCGGGGAAACAGGGTAACAGACAGAGTAGCTGTGAGGAACAGGGTGATGGCAGCCTGCAATGCAGAAAATCATCAGGAAACCCAAATAACCCACTAAGCCATAATTGGCACTACAACCAACAAAAAGGACTGAACTATAAGTGAAAGTAACCTAGTTAAATTTCATAGGCATTGTCTTCAGTGGTGGGATTCAAGCAAAGCAAAAACAGTCAAATCTGAGGAACCAGAATAGGATTTATCCATCCTCTTCAAGGAGTAATAAAGACATCACTGTAAAGAGAACTCATAGTTCAACTGGTGATAGTGGTGGAGAAATTCCTGCAGAATAGCTACTAGGCAACAACTGCAATGGAAGGAGAAACCAGTACTGGATCTTCTGTAGGCAATGGCAGCAACACTAACTCTTGTTAGTACTGCACAGAAAATGGCCCTGGTAAATCACTTCTAAGCATCCTAAACCTCAAAAACGCTATGATGAGACAATTAAAAAAAAAAAAAAACAAAGCAAGAGATTATGCCTGGAAGATGAGCATATTTGGTCAGAAGACACTCGATTAGCTATTGATCAAAAGATAAGTACCAGAAGCACTCTTTTTAATAAAACATCTGGATTAAAGTGAAAAGCACAATTGGCTGCTGATGCCTATAGACATGGAGGAAAAGTCAGAAATTGCCCAGAACATATAAAAGGGACATGGAATATGCAGAAACTAAATGTCTAGGTATGCCAAAAATTGTAAAGCAAAAACCGGCACATATAAATATTGCAATACAGTACTTGGTATAAATGGATTAAAAATGATTAGAACGGGACATTTTCAGTCAGGTAGTGACAAAGTGTTTCACTCTGTAAATGACATAAACAAAATAAAAAGGGTATTTGTAACAGTGGAGCAGTGACTCAAGTGGTTAAGATGCTGACTGGAAGGTGGCAGGTTAACAGTTCGAGACCTGGATACAGCATGACGGTTTGAGTGCATGTCTCTGTCCCAGCTCTTGCCAACCTAACAGTTCGAAAGCAAGAAATTGCAAGTAGATAAAAAGGGACCACTTTGGTGGGAAGGTAAACAGTGTTCTGTGCACTCTGGTGTCTAGGCATGCCGGAAACATCTGCAAAACACAGACAGTGCTGGCTCTTCGGCTATAAACAGAGATGAGCACTGAACCCTAGAGTCGGATATGACTGTCTTTTGAGCAAGGGTGATCTTTAACAGTGCAGAATCATGTAACAATAACAGTCAGAGGCTATAATATAAAATCTGACCAAATAATACTGCATGGGAAGCCTGCCAAGATAATAAGCATCCAAACTTGTGCTTCAGCAACAGATGTGGAAGAAGAAATTGGAAGATTTTATCCAAGCATCAAGGAAAAAACTGACCACACAATGAAACAGGATGTGTTGATAACCATAGGTGACTGGAATGCAAAAAAACAGGAAATAGAACATAACTAAATATGATAGAAGAATTTGACCTAGGATCCTGATTGAATCATAGAACTCTGTGAAGGCAAAAAAATGTTCATTGCAAATATTGCTTCAGACATCAGAAAATAACCAGATGGTCAATGCAGGCATCAAACAGACTATGTACAGTAATTGGAAACAGACGGTTGAGAAGTTCTATTCTCTCTGCAAAAACTAGGAATGGAGCGTTTTGTGGCATAGACGTAAACTGCTAATATAAAAATTAATTTTTTTTAAAAAAAATCACTAAATAGATTTATTTTGACCACATTTAACATGAATAATATTTCTGGTGAATGTTAAGATCTTTAAAGAACAGGTTTGCATTCATAAATTCAAGTGGCCTGAACCAGGATAACTATGGAATGAAATTAAGGAAGAATGCAAAAATACTATACTTGAACTCAAAATAAGGGAGAAGTCTCTAGGGATGAGAGAAATGGAGCCAGAATTGTAAACGTTACCTTACCCTGATTACTAGGTAATAATAAAAGATAAGTACTGTAATTGACACAGTCGGCATAGATCTGGGTGAACTACAGAGGATGGCAGGATGACAAAGGTTCTGATTTGCCTGTGCAACTGAACAACAAATTGTAATAATCATTGTTTAGAAACAGAAGAGAAGAACAAAATTTAAAAGAGATCTGTACTAAATGATAACGATATCTAAGTGGGTCTATGGACTGTCTGAGAAAACAGGCATGCTATTTGATTTTCTGATATATGATCTACCTTTCTGAACAAGAAGCTAAAATTAGGAAAGAGTGTGTGTGTGTGTGTGAGAGAGAGAGAGAGAGAGAGAGAGAGAGAGAGAGAGAGAGAGAGGGAGGGAGAGAGGGAGGGAGAGAAAGAGAACAGTTTCAAATTGCAAAAGGTGTCAAACAACGTTGTATTTTATTTCCTTATCTATTAAAATCTATCTTGCAGAATATTATGTAGACTTATTACAGCAGTGGTAATTTAGTAAATCAAGTCCTCCAGCGGTTCAATTGATGCATACTATTTGATCCCAGCCTTTACTGTATATGGAAGCTGGATTAGATTCGGATGGAGTGAGCATTAGAGAAAAAACTTACCATATTTGCTGGCGTATAAGACCCACTTCCCACCCTTAAAATACACTGGAAAAATGGAGTTCATTTTGTACTGTATATAGTGTCCTAAAGTGGGATATTTTGGTAATAACAGGGTGCGTTGTATACTCTGATGCATCTTAAATGCTGGCAAATACAGTATTTAAGAAATGCAGATAAACAGAAAATTAGAGTCAGTAAATAGCAAAATCTGAGACGATTACTGATATAGGTTAAAGGAGTAAAAGCAAAAAGAGAACTATGGTTGCATAGTAAAGAGATAAAACTAATAATAAAATAATACACAATTATTAATTAATGAATTCTATTCTATATTAATAAAATAATATAAAATAATTGCTAAACTTCAATTTTAACAAAGGAAAAGTCAAACTTGTTAAAGATTATCCATGCATTGGTTTAATCATTAACCAACAAGGAGATTGTAACTGAGAATCAAAAGGAGATTTAGATCTCAAAAGGCAGCAATGAAGGAATTAAAAAAGGATCCTTAAATGTTAAGTATGTACTGTATTGTTAAAGACCAAGATTTAAGATAATTCAGTCTCTGTCTTCGCGTCTGGCCATGTTATCCTGCTATGATAATAGAGTAGACCCTACTGACAGCGACTCAACGCCGAGTGTCATGCGGCAGTTAACTAACCCGACAACCCTGAGGACTAGCATCCTTGGACTAGCTTAAGTCCACAGGGAAGGGTGATGGTCCCCAAGTGGATTAAATCCCACTTGAATTCATTTTGATGGAGGACAGCAGCTTCATCAATACTGGCCTAGGGCTGATGAGGACTTTGCGTGCCAAAAGGGCTCAGGACCATAAAGTGACTCAAGAAAATGGATCAGTGGTATGGGTGTCATGCTGCAACACAGAAGGCAGATGAAAGGCCACTGCATTATATTCTCAGGCAGGATTTCAGCTGCCTGGGACTTAAGCCAAATTTACCGCCTCCTGGTGGACACCAGCGCCCACTCCTGCTAGGGCTTCTGGGAACTATAGTCCAAGAAAACCCATAGCCCAAAAAGCACTCCCCAGGGCGGGTTGCCCCTCTGGCCCCCTTACGTGACGCCACTGTTCTCAGGACAGTCTTCATGCCTGATTGCCATGAGGATCGCCAAGATTAGGATTAGGATACGGCACACGAAGAAGAATTTTCAAGTGCTATGTATAGATGTGAAAAGTGAAGTCTAAAATGCTGACAGCCAAAAAAATTGGATACATCTCAAATACAGTGTTGGAGAAAAATCTTAGGGATATCACAGTTGGTTAAAAAGACAAACAAGTGGTTTTTAAATGAAATCAAGCCTGGAATCTCATTAAAAGAAATGAACTGAATTTATAATACTCTCTGAGTTTCTCCCAAGATGTAATGATGGGCTACTACTAGTTATTCCTCTCATTTGCCTATGATGACCTTTAGACATAGGGATGTTAACCTGTAATATGTTTGATGTTCAAATGCAGTGCTCAGAATCTGCTTTGATCTTGAACCACTGCCAATACATAATTAAAGATTTGCAAACTGCTTCAAGAGCCTCTTTGTTTATTAGCACACAGTGCAGATATCTTTTTCACAAACTACAGTCTATGCTTTATCCAAAGAAACAAACATGATGTCCAATCATTCTTTCTTATCCAAATAAGGCCAGGAATTAACTGACTTTTAAAGTCCCACTAATGCACAAGGCTAAAGACTGATTGTAAAACCTTTTATATTAGAACAAATACCAAAAATGAGTAACAAAACTCAAGGATATGGCACAGTTTATAAGAGACCAAACAGAACAGATAAAGTGACATTTATCTATCCCCATCATTGATTCAATGTTTTTTTTCTTTTAACTGGGCAAAAGAATTGCCTTTATTATATATACTACCCAATCAACATTTTCCCAATTTAACCAAATACACATATATCCTACTTCCCTTTCATCATGGGATCTATGCAAAGGTTTTTACCATCAAGTCTAACAACTGATGGCCTAATACACAGATGCAAAACTAGACTAAGCTGACAAATGGGTACAATGGGACTAAACTGGTTCAACTACAGTGGATAACATTTACCTCGGATAACGCTAAAATTGCATAATGTTAAGTAATTTGGGGTGGAAAATTGGATTGAATAACGTTAAGCTCCAATGGGATGGATCGGATAACAACTGCTAAAGCCTGTGCGGTTACAATGTATCTCTATGGAGCTTTAACGTTATCTGATCCATCCCATAGGATTTTAACATGCATCAGATAACACTAAAAATCGGATAACACCAAGACTTGTGGAACCAAGTTTTAGCGTTATCTGAGGTTTTACTGTACACTAATACCCCGGATAACGTTATGACATGGTTCCACAAGTCATGCCGTTATCCGGTTTTTAGCGTTGTCCAGGGTATACATCGAACAATGCTAAAAAAACCCTGAAAAGAGGCGCTCGCACGCACGCGAAAAGGCGCGCCAGCGGGAGCCTCTTCTACCAAACGGGTATAGCAACGGGGATCGCACGTCATGGCAAGGGATCAAAGTGGGGGGTGCCACCCACCACTTTGATCCCTTACCTTAACGTGCAATACCCGTTTCGCGCACCTGAGCAAGGGTCGGCTTTTCCAAATTCGGGGAGGGGGGAATTTGGAAAAGCCGACCCTTGTTTAGGTGAGCGAAATGGGGATCGCACGTCAAGGCAATGGATCAAAGTGGGGGGAGCCACCCCCTGCTTTGATCCATTGCCTTGACGTGCGATTCTCGTTGCCATAGCGAGCCCAGGAAAGTGGCGGCTTGGCTGAAATTGCCGCTCTTGGCCACTTTGCTGGTCTCACTATAGCAACGAGGATCGCACGTCAAGGCAAGGGATCAAAGCGGGGGATGCCACCCCCCCTTTGATCCCTTACCTTAACGTGCAATCCCCGTTTTGCGCACCTGGGCAAGGGTCGGTTTTTCCGAATTCCCCCCTCCCCCGGGGGAGGGGGAAATTCAGAAAAGCTGACCCTTGTTTAGGCGAGCGAAACGGGGATCGCACGTCAAGGCAAGGGATCAAAGTGGGGAATGCCACACACACACCCACTTTGATCCCTCACCTTAACATGCAATCCCCATTTCACGCACCTGGGCAAGGGTTGGCTTTTCCGAAGGAGCGGCTTGTCCGAATTCAACCGGCCTCTGGAAGGTGGCAGTGGCAGGCAGAAGGGGGTGGGGAGGCTGTTGAAACCGACCGATTTTAACTTCCAGCCCCTTCCCTGAAGGACGAGGCGGCCCCCGGCAAGGGGAGAAAAGGGGGGCTGAGTTGACAAGTTGTTTGTGTGTGTCTCTCTCCTTTGGCAGGTCTCCTTTTAAGAAGATCCCCATGGTGGGTGGGAAAGAGCTGGATCTTCACACACTCTACACCCGAGTCACCACTTTAGGTGGCTTCAGGAAAGTGAGTGGAAGTTTTAATTCGCCTTTCCCTCCCGCCAACCGCTTCCCAAAACTCTCGCCTGACCCCCGGGAACCCCCTTTTCCCGAGCCGGATTGGCAAGGGGGGGGGTGGAAGAGGGAAGCGGGGAAGGCAGGTTGGTGGCTTAGCCTTGTTGGTGAAGAGCTAATGGGGGGATTGGAAGGTGCCGCGGGTGGTTTTCCCCGGGGGGAGGGAGCTGCCCTTCTCCCCCCACCCCTCCCCAATGTTGGGATCCTTCCCTGGGGAAGAGAGTAGGGGGGAAATAGGTGGCGTTTGAGGCAGTTTCTTCCACTCAGAGTGTGTGAGCAGCGCGAGCGGGGAGGCAGAGTCTTGAGTGCAGTTTTAGTGCAATTCAAAATTAGCGGGCATGTTTAACATTGATAATCAGCACGGAGCCTGGGCTCAGAAATGATCCTCACCGCCGTAAGGGGGGGCACACCAAGCACTACCCTAGGATCCCTTTCCGGGAAGAAATAACAAAAGGGGCAGCCCAGGCGGTGGAGCGCCCGCCAGTTCAACCCGGCACCCAAACTCCCATCGCAAAGCGCCTAAACAAGGGTCGGCTTTTCTGAATTTCCCCTCCCCGGGGGAGGGGGAAATTTGGAAAAGCCGACCCTTGTTTAGGAGAGCAAAACGGGGATCGCACGTCAAGGCAATGGATCAAAGCAGGGGGAGCCACCCCCGATTTGATCCATTGCCTTGACGTGCGATCCTTGTTGCTATAGCGAGCCCGGGAAAGAGGCGGCTTGGTCGAAATCCTCACCCCCCTGCGCAGAGGGAAGGAATTTCGGCCAAGCCGCCTCTTTCCCAAGCCGGGGAGACCCCGTGGAGAGGCGCCTCTCCTCACCCGGATCTCCCCGGCCTCGCAGCGAGCCGCTACAAGGCCGGGGAGATCCCGCGTGTCAGGCGGGGGTTGGGGAGAGTACGGGGAAGATCTCCGTAGCCTCCCCAATGCCTGTTTGACACGCGCGCGCCTGCACAGTGTTTGGAAAGGGTATGGGTCTCCGTACCCTTTCCAAACATCGTGCGGGCAGGCGCGGGGGGGGTTTGGATTGGGTAGATGTTCTACCCAATCCAACCCCACCCCACCACACGCGATTGTACTGGATAACGCTAAAAATCGCGTTATTCGATACAAGATTTTTCCAAAAATCTTGTAACATTATGCAGTTTTAGCGCTATATGGTACAATTGTTATCTGGGGTATTACTGTACTTGACAAACAGCATTCCTATATATCACTAAGCCAAGAATCCGGGCTTAATAAATCACTATGTGATGATGCACTTATTCTATTGTTTTATGCAGTTGATAAATAATTGAGGGAGGAAATACAGGTCATCGTCCATATCCACAGAAGCTATGTTCCAAGACCTTGCATGGATTCCTGAAACCATGGAAAGCATGGAATCCAGTATTATAGCCCACATACCTGAGTCACACAACCATTTATTTTTCAGTTCCTCTCAGGAAAAGATTCTCCAGTAAACAATCTTTTTCTTCTTAACATTACATTGGCCAGCACTGGTATGCATCATGTAAGTACATTTACTGTATACCACATATCAAGGATGTTTCTCTGAATATTTTTGGACCGTAGATAACTGAAACCAGGAATATGAGACCCATGAATACAGGGTGTGTGTGACCTGTGTTCACTTTGTACCTAAATCCAGAATTACTGTTTATTCTGCCCAGATCTCAAGCCAGCTTAAATGTAGACCTTTTTGTTGGTTTAAAAAAACTGTGTGTGTTTAATAAACTATTTTCCCACATTTGGACACAGTACAGAAGTATGATGCCTGTCTTGTTTGTCTCCCAGCAAAAATCATAATCAAAACAGCTGTGAAAATTTACATTTGATATTAACCATGGTCCCTGCCTTATCATTATTTGCAAATATGACTGCCTTTCAGATAGATGGTAGGCACTAGGCTAAGCAGTTTTTTGAAGACAACAAAATATAAAAGGATTTGTGATGAAATCATCATCATGTTTAATTTGTATGCCACCCACTCACTTGCGCGACTCAGGGCGGCTAACAAAAACAATACAGCATTACAATACGATAAAGCATTACATTACAATTGAGAAAAAGAAAATCATGCATTTAAAAATTTAAAGATCCAATAATAGCAACAATAAAAGTAACAATAAATGAAGCGTATGTTGATTCCTCTCTATATTCTATATTCTGAAGGTAGGTGGTGTGAATCATACAAATGATGTGGAACACTAAGCAATGGACAACAACAACAATAAACACTAACTCTCTTAAAGAGCAGAATTTTCTTTGAATGGTCACCTTGCTTAACAACAGAAACCAACAAAAAACTCACCTAATTGGGGTTTGCAATCCCCGCCGCCTGAAGTTACAATTGTTCACTTACAATGGTGTTTCACTTAATGAGCAAACTCACTTAAAGAGAAATCCCGTGGAACACATTATGCTCTTTAAGCAAGATATCACTATACAGTACAAGGTTTTCATAGATGGGGAGAGAAAGAGAATGAGAGAAGAGAGAGAAGGCCCATGACTTGCAGTATAAAATAGGCCTTTACCCCTGAGCCTCAATCATGTGGCATTAAGGGCAGGACACAAGTTTGTTTGCAACTTGCAACGTTCTCCAATGCACTGTTACTTTCTCCTCATCTCAATAGCAGCCATTCACATCTCCAGAGGAAAAGTACATTAGAAGACAACTTCCAATTTAGGGAAATCTGTTCTCCACTTGGAGCATCCCAATTTTGTATTCAAGTATGAAAGTTTACCTTATCCCAAATTAAACACATATTTCAACAAACAGCCATTCACTTCAAAGGAGTGCATGAGTAATTCACAGTACAAAATATAACAGTGCGTGGGAAATGACTTCCAGCACACTTCTGCAAATGTCATTTCCCCTTAGCTGTTTATTTATATTCTTGTACCTTTTGCAACACAGATAACATCTTGACTTTATGCACAGTGACCACCTTTCCCAAACTCTCTATAGATTACCACAGCAAATCAGGAAAAAAGGGTTAGGGACTGCCATGTGGAATGCATGAAAGTGGCAGGCACACTGAGATAACAAATAACACAAAATACAGTAAAAACCTGATATAACGAAGGGCTCTTATAATGAAAAACTTGTATAATGAAAGGAATTTGGAGAAGCCTGTTGCCTCATATAGTGTCAATGTTCGTTATATGAAACGTTTCTCCCAGGGTTTTTTTCCTGAGGTCCAGGTGGTTTTCAATGCATTTCTATGGAGATTTTTGTTATACTAATTTCTCCATAGGAAATTTTGTTATATGAAGCATACTTTGTATAATGAAAAAATCACATAGCAAAAAGCCTCGTGGAAAGAATTATTTTCGTTATGAGGTACCACTGTAAAATACACTAGGAGGGTTTAGATCAGGAGTTCCCAACCTTTTCAACTTGAACAATTTGTCATCATTTTGTCAGAAACCTCTACATCAGAGGTAGCCAAATTTTTAGGGGTTCGGGCCAGTCACATAATTGAGCGGACCAGTCATGTGGTTCCTCACACCAAAAGCAGGAGTAAAACATGCCCATGTATGTGCAAAACACTGCCAGAAATGCACTCTTGGCTGTTGTAAACACATTTACAACAGCCACGGATGCATTTACGGCAGTGTTTTGTACATGTGCAGGTGCATCTTACTCCCAATTCCAGGAGCGGTGAAATTGCCATGGGCTGGATCTGGCCCATGGGCCATAGTTTGGGAACCTCTGCTTTACATGATAATCAATGTTTTCATTTGATTTCTTTTTCTTTTGTGGAACAACATGAACTCCCTCATTATAAATTCCACCTACACTGCCATGCCAATCATTTAGAGTTTTGACATTCCTAGAGCCTACCTTTTTGATGAGACTAGAGGAATGCTTATATCACCTGGTAAAAAGATGTACAGGTTGTTTTCAATTGCTGCCCAAAATGATGCTAGTATTCTTGGGTTAGGATTGTGCTGTAATACTGTCCTTAAAAACAAGCAGGCAGGAAAGCAAGCAAGCAATCATCACAATTAACGGATTTTTTTTAACTATTCAAAATTTGAGAAAAAGCATTTTCATGGTTCAGATTCCTTTTTGGAGTAGGAGTCTTCTTTTCTGTAATCCATTGTAATCCAAGGATAGGAAAGGAGACAAAATAGGAAGATATTAGCCTTAAGGCTCTGGGGTGATAATGACAGGAAGAGAGGATTATTGGAGACATATTCACTGACTTGCTTTTCAAATTCAGGATCCTAAATTTACTGAATTTTGCAACATCTCTTTCTTGATGTAGCTGAGAAAGAAGAGCAAGAGGAGAGCAGCAGTGTTTCACTCCCTACTATACTGCTATGACCCTGACAACATTACCTAGGAATGTGATGCTCCAACAGCTCACATTAGCACCTAAGGTTGAGCAAAGCTGAAGAAAGAACTGCAAGTTTGTATATTTTGCAATAAATATATACAGCTTGGCTTTACAGAACTTTTTTTTAATGAACCCAGTATCATTACTACAAGATGTCCCAAAATCCACCATACATAGGAAAAGTGGGGAGTTGTAGTTAAATGTACCATTATCGACAAAATATTTATTACAAAATATTCTCTATGTGTTGGTCACCTCTTTCTACATGCCTCACTCATGGCAAACATGCATTGCAACATATCTATTTTTATGTATGGCGACTTTTGGAACACCCTGTACTCTTGCTATTATTGTTATAATTGTAGGATTATAATCTGTGTCACCAGGCAACCCCAGAAGAAGAGAATGACAGCTCACTTCTGGGTACCAGCTACCTAGAAAATCCTGAAAAAGGTTCGCCACAAGTCAGAACTGACTTGATGTCACATGAGGTGGAGTAAGATTAAAATACTGTTATTAGCAAAAAGTGTAATGTAACTCAAATAATTCTAGTTCATGAAGTGTAATGTAACTCAAATAATTCTAGTTCATGAATATGATCTTGGAGACATGGAATCCATGTCTTTTATGACCCAAATTCAATTTTGCTGAAGTGGAGCAAAAGATTAAAAGTTCAGAGGCACTGCCATGAGAAAGATTAATTAAATTGAACAGGATGGAAAGTTTTCAGGAAGAACATTTCTGAAGAAACACAGACAGGAAGAGGAGTGGTAAGGCAACACTGGGGAAAACAATCAGTTGAACAGATTTTTGTTTCCTGTACTTTGTGAGCTTAATACAGTTCTTGCTCTACTTGAAATGTATGTGTATATGGTGTGACATATGAGATGTAAACTTCTTCACATGAGAATTAGAGACAAATATTTTGATATGATTAAGCTTTTCCTCTTGCCTCCTGCAATGTTTCAGGATCATACTGGCAGAACTAGAGAAAGTCATAAGAACGTGTAGGAATAGAAAACAGATTTCAAAAATATGGTGGAAGAAGAAAGTAATTGCTATGGTAAAACAAAGCAAACAACCTAAAAGCTACAGGGCAATCTTCCTATTGCATCATTTGTACAAAGGATTTGAATGGATAATATTAAATTATCTGGCTCCTAAAATTGAACTTCAAATTCCAAATCAGGCCGACTTTAGACATGGCAAGAGTTGTACAGCTCAAATCTAACCCAACATATAGAGAAGGGTTTGAAGTACGTAAAATAACTGGAGCATCATTTATTGACATTAGGGCAGCATGTAACACTATCCTGTTTCAACTGCTGCTTCAAAGCCTCTACCACCTTACTAGATACCATGGACTAACAGAAATGGCTATAGTAGTTCTATTTTAAAATGGATTTTTTAGAATTGAATTTCAAGGGAGACACAGTCACTGGGGGGAAAAAGGTCTACCACAAGATACCACCCTGGCACCATTATTTTTTAACATTTACACAAATGACCAATTGACATTCCCATATTTGTATCCTGCTCAAATTAGTGTATGATGCTACTCTGTGTGGCTAACAATATTAAAAAATAATATAACTAGAACTCAGAGACAAACATTCAACAAATAAATATTAAATGATACACAAAGCAAGTTAATACAAGAATACACAAAAATACAATCTAAATCAAACAAGCACTATACAAATCAAGATGGTGCCCAATTCCAAACCAAACTAAATTCAAATTTAAAATATCAAATTAAAAAAGCCAGAAAACGAAATCATGATCATGTTTGCCAGAAGAATATACTTATAGGGGAGATCTAAGTTGGAAATGCCTGTCTAAACAAGGCTGTTTTTAGGATTTTTCAAACTTGCTGGGGCCATTATAATTACAGTTGGTAAGACATTCCAAAGCACAGTGCCACAGCAGAAAAAGCTTTGCCTTTCATAATGGATTTTATTTTTACTTCTTTAAGCAAGGCCATTAGTTGGGTGCTCCAGGTCTGATTTCTCAGGAAGATGTCTCCTACAGATAACTTGGTCCTAAACTATACAGGGCTTTATCTATCAGTACCAGAACCTTGAACTAGGCACAACACACTATGAGTAACCAATGCAGGCTGGCCAAAAATTGGGTGATGTGGTCAAATCACCCTATATACCCATAAGCAGCCTGACACCTACAATTTGCACCCACTGAAGCCTCCGGAGGGGGGTAGAGAGCATTGAAAAAAATCAATCTTGAAAATTACTGTACCAGCATATAGGTTAGTGATAACAATTGGTAAAAAGTGGACCTGATCACTGAAGCCAGTTGCTGTTCCATAGAAAGTGTTGTACAACCAGATTATGCACCCTCTCTTTCACAGGGAAGGTGATGCCCCTCAAAAAGGGGTAATCTTTGAGACTAACAAGTGCCAGGTAGCATCTGCCATAGGAGATCTTTCCTTAAATTACAAAAATGACCAGCTGAAACTAAATCATCTCAAAACATATGTCTGTGCCAAACACTTAAAGAACAGGGAAGAAGAGAGTAAGTTCTAAGTTAGCTGTGAATATAAGATTTTGGAACCCTGCCTTACCCCCAAAGTGTTTTGGCATCACTCTAGATCAAACACTGATCTACAAAAACATACTAGGGAATTGTATGGGTCAGACGGGTGTACACACCCACAAACAAATAAGAAAAACAGCTTTGTTCCTGTGTTATTTCACAGCAGAATATGCTAGTGGCATATTACATAAAACAACACTTGACCAACAAGTGGATGTAGCTCTTAATTAATCATTATTACTGCTGCCTGGAGCATATCCCTACTGAAAAAGAATATTATGTGGCTTATCAGAGAGTAAACAAAACAAACTATGCTGGCATTGCCCTTCCAGAAGTATGCCAAGAGATGCTAGCAAACAATTAATGAAATAAAACAATACAACACCAACCCCCTACATGACAGCTAAAATCTGCATACAATACCTCTAAAAGTCTAAATCAGTGGTGCCCAAACTAAAGGCCGGGGGCCGGGTGCGGCCCTCAATACCAATTCATCTGGCCCACGAAGCCCTCATCGCTCCTGGAAGCGGAAGTAAAATGCACCCGTACGTAAAATGCGGGTGCGTTTTACTTCCGCTTCCAGGAGCGACGAGGGCTTCATGGGCCAGATGAATTGGTGTTGAGGGCCGCACCCGGCCCTTGGCCCTTAGTGACCGGCTCCCTGAAACACATGATCGGCCCACAGTCCAAAAAGTTTGGGCACCCCTGGTCTAAATGTTAGTCTGACATGATGAATGCTGAATAGATGAATGCTGAAGAGGGACTCCCACCAGGACAGGATTCTGGTTGGATCATCTGGAACTCATATAATATATTTTGAAGTGAAATAGGAAGAACAGAGAACAATCAAGTAACATGGAGCTACTTGGATGTGGAGAAATTCAATCTAGTAAGGAGTCAAGATAATGGTATTGAAGTAGCCTGCTTCTGGTCAAAAATAGTCTAATTATTTTAACATTATAATTTGTTTTGAAATTTACCTGCCTTATATATCACATTTGCCAGTGTATAAGATGAACTCACCCTTTTAAAATAGACCAGAAAAATTGAGTGTGTCTTATACGCTGGTAATAGCCCTCCCCCCCACCAGTGCAGTTTTGTGGCTAGAGAGGATCAGTGGCTGGAGACAGGAAAGGGCTACTTTGAAAGCCCCCCTCCGCTGGTGTAGTTTGGCAGCTGCTGCTGACTGCTACCGGTAGGAGCCAGGCGAAGGGCAGCTTCCAAAGGAGCTTGCTCTTGCTCGGCTGATCCCGCCTCCTCCGCTTCCTGATGGTCCGTGGTGGTGGAATGCGGTGGAAATGGTTTTAAAGGATCCTTCTTTCCACCCTCCATTGTCCTGGCAAATTCTCATTGAGGTAAGCTTGTGCACATTACACACTGTACCATGAGTCTCAAAATTATCACAAATGTATGCAGTTGTTAGGCATGATGGAGGTTCTGTTTTATACGCATACCTCCATTGTTGTCATACTTCCACAAGATTCTCAAATTTCAAATACCACTTCAAATTGGTCAAGGAATGAATTTCTTGAATGACAACCTTGTTTCTGCTATTTTCTTTAACTGTCCTGCCTGTTGCATGGTGACATTAGCATTCATCCTTTTCAGCAAACATCATACAGTAAAAACCCCGAGTTATAAAAAAAATTGGTTCCATGACCTTTTTCATAACTTGGGGTTGTTGTTGTTTTTTTTTGAAATCAAGGCATCCCCAAAGGGATCCATACGAAAACAAATGAATTTAAATGGAGAAATCTTCCTACTTTTTGGCTGCTGCTGCTGCTTCCTTCCCCCTGCTGCTCTGGAGAGTGGGAACCGTCACCGCTGCCACCACTCTTCTATGGTCCTGTAGAGCGCGGGGAGCATATCCTTGTGCGAGACTTCACTGCAACTGAAAAGTTGGGGGGAACTTTTGCGGTCGCAGCGAAGTCTTTGGGCTTTGGAGAATGGCAGGGACCAAGGGGATTCCTTTCCCAGAGCCTTCTGGCGCCTGCAGAACTGGTGGATGGGCCAGCGACAGCAGCAGAAACAGCCATGGGGACATCATAAAAAATGTCCCCATGGCTGTTTCTGCCGGTGTCCCTGGCCCGTCTGCAGGCTCCAGAAGGCTCTGGGAAACGAATCCCCTCAGTCTCTGCCATTCTCAAAAGCCCAGAGACTTCGCTGTGACTGCAAAGGTTCCCCCCTTTTTTGGTCACAGCAAAGGCCTCCCCTGCTGCCAAGGTAAGTGATTTTTTTACACTTCCGGCGATGGGGGTGGGTGGAATGGGGGTGATTTTTAGTTCACAAAATGGTGGCACCATCATTTTGAGTGCGCTAAAAATTTTAATTGCTTTACAGTAAAACCCCTTTCTTAAGTTGGGTTTTTTTTTTTTTGCATAAATTGGGATACCAATTTACCATAAAAAAAACACCTTTCATAACTCGAGTTTTTCGTAACTCATGGCATTTGTAAATTGGGGTTTTACTGTACTACTCATTTCTAATGTAATTTAATTCAACTTTGAAAAGACATAGGTAACACCTCTTAAAATGTGTATACAGCATAGTAAAACCTCACATAAAGAGAGCCTCACTTAGACACTAACTCGTTTAAACAGCAGAATTTTCTCTGAATGGTCTCTGTGCTTAACAACTAAAACCAACCAAAAAACTTGCTTAACAACTAAATTGGGCTTCGCAAACCCCCCCCCCCACCACCACCACCAGAAGGCACAATTGGTCACCTACAATGGTGTTTCACTTAAAGAGCAAACTTGCTTAAAGAGCAATCCCGTGGAACGCATTATGCTCTTTAAGCGAGATACCACTGTACATTGTTGGCACCCTCTGTATTGTTGTGCTCTTTAGGAATGTTGACATGGTGGTATGCACTGAAATCCAAATACAAGTGAACAGAGGTTTGTCTGTATCTGAAGAAGTCATATACAGTATTCTATCATGTGAAAAGAAACAAATGACAAACCGACACTTACTGGTAAAATGGAAACTTTCAAACCAAAGTCAGAAGACTACAGGCTGCTTATTTAAAATCGTTAACCAATCTACTCTGTCAGCCCCTAATGAATCATCTTTGTCTAAATGAGTATTCATTGTATACCAGCCAGTGACATCAAGTAATATCAGTAGAATTAGCTGAGAAAAAGGAATAGCTGTTTCATCAGCTTTGTCTGGCTACTGCACTAGATGAAACATTTTATTAGCTGAACAGACTTCAAAGTGTTCCTTTTATTTTCTCCTGTTTTTCTTTTTTCATTACCTTTATTCCAGTGACAAAAGGGCTTAGTTTCTCTTTAGAGTCATAATAATTTAGGGTCAAATTGAGAATGCCCTACTTAAAAATTCAACAAGAGCTTTACTAGTTTAAAAAAATGGGACATTATAGTTAAAAAGTGTACATGTCATATACTGTAGTAGCAAGAGTGAAGTTAAATATAGAGTGAAGTTTTATTAGATATTTACCCTGAAAAAGTTAAGACAACATAAACAGTTTAACTTCCTCATCGTTTTTAAATTTTGTGTCAAGCAGTCTAGTCTCAGTGGATGATGATAGAACCAGTGGCCAGACAACTGCAGCAGTCAAGATTAGTGGGATCATCTCATGCCAATTAAAGTTGTACTGACATATTCCCTCCTTGCTGTGATCCTAACCCAAAGAATGATAGGAAACCAAGGTCTAAGTCCTAATGTACCACAAGGGCATCACTCTAGGAATTTGCTCTAATTCTAGCCCTATTTTTAAAAAGTTGTACAGTATTTCTTTTTGCCAGGAGATATGAATAAGTGAAGGAAAGACCAAATTGTGGAGCTCCAACTGGTGCATCAAAGCAGCCACTTGACTGAGGGAATCTCCTATGTCATTTGTCTTAAGCCAGTCATGTGAATAGCTATGGATATATGAAGAGGAAATGCATGACTACTGCAGCTGACTTGGTAGGCAAGTCAAAACAAAGACCACAAACAACTTAAAAGCCTAATAAAATGACAAGGGCACCAAAACTCTGATAATGTCAGTGGATTAAATAATTCAGTCCTATAAGTACATGTATAACATTTTTTAGTCTGCAAAAATATTTACTATATTTACTAGCCTGCTGGGAGATGGAAGAAGAGGGACAGAACAACCTACTGCATTTCAATGCTTTTTGTAGCAAACCTCTCTCCTCTAGCAGCCTCCCTGACTTATAAAATGAACTTACTCAACCACTCCTTTGCCAGATCACGAATTGGTTCTATGTGGAATCTTTTGCATTTGTCTGAACCTTCTATCGCTACTTTTTTTCCTAGAAGAAAAAAGAGCTGCTGATGTGGTATTTTAAAAAATATTGTACATATTTCTCTCATGCACATCACATATATCTTGGATATCCTGCCCTGCCTCTGGGCCCCTCCACCCTGGCCCAGAGAGGAAAGAACTCCGGCAGCAGCTGCGGGCAGTTGAGGCGCCGCCCCCGCCTCCTCCGGGACCAAGGCATCCTGGCCCCGGAGCCGACGATAAGAACTTCGGCAGCGGGGACGCGAAGACGCTCCTGCCCTGCCTCCGGTCCCCTCCACCCTGGCCCAGAGAGGAAAGAACTCCGGCAGCAGCTGCGGGCAGTTGAGGCACCGCCCCCGCCTCCTCCGGGACCAAGGCATCCTGGCCCCGGAGCCGACGATAAGAACTTCGGCAGCGGGGACGCGAAGACGCTCCTGCCCTGCCTCCGGGCCCCTCCACCCTGGCCCAGAGAGGAAAGAACTCCGGCAGCAGCTGCGGGCAGTTGAGGCGCAGCCCCCGCCTCCTCCGGGACCAAGGCATCCTGGCCCCGGAGCCGACGATAAGAACTTCGGCAGCGGGGACGCGAAGACGCTCCTGCCCTGCCTCCGGTCCCCTCCACCCTGGCCCAGAGAGGAAAGAACTCCGGCAGCAGCTGCGGGCAGTTGAGGCACCGCCCCCGCCTCCTCCGGGACCAAGGCATCCTGGCCCCGGAGCCGACGATAAGAACTTCGGCAGCGGGGACGCGAAGACGCTCCTGCCCTGCCTCCGGGCCCCTCCACCCTGGCCCAGAGAGGAAAGAACTCCGGCAGCAGCTGCGGGCAGTTGAGGCGCAGCCCCCGCCTCCTCCGGGACCAAGGCATCCTGGCCCCGGAGCCGACGATAAGAACTTCGGCAGCGGGGACGCGAAGACGCTCCTGCCCTGCCTCCGGGCCCCTCCACCCTGGCCCAGAGAGGAAAGAACTCCGGCAGCAGCTGCGGGCAGTTGAGGCGCCGCCCCCGCCTCCTCCGGGACCAAGGCATCCTGGCCCCGGAGCCGACGATAAGAACTTCGGCAGCGGGGACGCGAAGACGCTCCTGCCCTGCCTCCGGGCCCCTCCACCCTGGCCCAGAGAGGAAAGAACTCCGGCAGCAGCTGCGGGCAGTTGAGGCGCCGCCCCCGCCTCCTCCGGGACCAAGGCATCCTGGCCCCGGAGCCGACGATAAGAACTTCGGCAGCGGGGACGCGAAGACGCTCCTGCCCTGCCTCCGGGCCCCTCCACCCTGGCCCAGAGAGGAAAGAACTCCGGCAGCAGCTGCGGGCAGTTGAGGCGCTGCCCCCGCCTCCTCCGGGACCAAGGCATCCTGGCCCCGGAGCCGACGATAAGAACTTCGGCAGCGGGGACACGAAGACGCTCCTGCCCTGCCTCCGGGCCCCTCCACCCTGGCCCAGAGAGGAAAGAACTCCGGCAGCAGCTGCGGGCAGTTGAGGCGCCGCCCCCGCCTCCTCCGGGACCAAGGCATCCTGGCCCCGGAGCCGACGATAAGAACTTCGGCAGCGGGGACGCGAAGACGCTCCTGCCCTGCCTCCGGGCCCCTCCACCCTGGCCCAGAGAGGAAAGAACTCCGGCAGCAGCTGCGGGCAGTTGAGGCGCCGCCCCCGCCTCCTCCGGGACCAAGGCATCCTGGCCCCGGAGCCGACAATAAGAACTTCGGCAGCGGGGACGCGAAGACGCTCCTGCCCTGCCTCCGGGCCCCTCCACCCTGGCCCAGAGAGGAAAGAACTCCGGCAGCAGCTGCGGGCAGTTGAGGCGCCGCCCCCGCCTCCTCCGGGACCAAGGCATCCTGGCCCCGGAGCCGACGATAAGAACTTCGGCAGCGGGGACGCGAAGACGCTCCTGCCCTGCCTCCGGGCCCCTCCACCCTGGCCCAGAGAGGAAAGAACTCCGGCAGCAGCTGCGGGCAGTTGAGGCGCCGCCCCCGCCTCCTCCGGGACCAAGGCATCCTGGCCCCGGAGCCGACGATAAGAACTTCGGCAGCGGGGACGCGAAGACGCTCCTGCCCTGCCTCCGGGCCCCTCCACCCTGGCCCAGAGAGGAAAGAACTCCGGCAGCAGCTGCGGGCAGTTGAGGCGCTGCCCCCGCCTCCTCCGGGACCAAGGCATCCTGGCCCCGGAGCCGACGATAAGAACTTCGGCAGCGGGGACGCGAAGACGCTCCTGCCCTGCCTCCGGGCCCCTCCACCCTGGCCCAGAGAGGAAAGAACTCCGGCAGCAGCTGCAGGCAGTTGAGGCGCCGCCCCCGCCTCCTCCGGGACCAACGCCGGATGCTTCGTATGTTCTCCCCTGCTGGCTGGGCGGGGAGAACGAGGAACACCTGGGGACTCCGGGCGGGCGGCTATAAAAAGAACTTTTCTGCCGACGACGACGACTAAGGACGCCAGTCCCGCTACTACCGCCGCAGCTGAACCTTGGCCAGCCACTCCTCCAGATAACTGTATATTTACTAATTGTACAGTAATACCTCATATAACATTAGTATCGAATAACACGAAAATCGCATAACATTAAGGAATCTGGGGGGAAGAATTGCATCAGATAACATTAAGATCCTATGGGATGCTTCAGATAACAACCGCTAAAGCCTGTGTGGTTACAATGTATCTCTATGGATCCCATAGAGGATCAGATAACACTAAAAATCATATAACACCAAGACTTGTGGAACCAGGTTTTAGTGTTATATGAGGTTTTACTGTATTATTTATAAGGGATGAGGATTTTCCCTATTGCTTTGTACTGTATATCCATGATTGTTTGCATCTCTTTGACTGTAATGTACTTATATTTTTATTATTTTTTATGAAGGTTTTGTTGACCACATTGATTGTAATATTTTTGTGACATTGTATGTATATTATGTTTTCTATTGCAACATTGTTAGCCGCTCTGGGTTGCTTCGGCAAGAAGAGCGGCATATAAATTTGAATTTAATAATAATAAAAATAATAATAATATCTTTGAGTCATTATTCAGTGAGGAGTCTGCACATCGGTAGACATCTCTGTGACATTCTGCAGATGCAAATGGACTTGAGAGATCAAGTCCATCTGCATGCGGTTTTCTCGCCACTGGGATATCACATCACCCACTGGCTAGGCAGACCATGAAGTGTGTCCTCCACTTTTCACCTTACCCAAGGGATCTGACGGAGGATGCTTTGGTGAGTCTTAGTCCTGGCCTAATATCATTGACAAGAGATGGACAACACTGCCTATTTAGACCGCTCAAGACCCTGCACCCCGACAAGACGCTCACCTAGCAGGGGCTTGAGCGGATCACGTATACTGTGTCTTAATGATTATACAAACTTCTTTACAAAGCTTACTTTCTGAACATACATTGATTCAAAAGGTAGCAGTGTATTGACTGGTTATAAGGGAGAACACATTACTAGAGATCCTCTGGGAAAGTACATTTTAATCAAAGTCTTGACAGACAACTGCAAAATCAAGTCAATTTATTTTCCTACATTAACAGGCCACCAAAAGTTACTTTATCTTAGTATCATTTGAAATATAGAAAAGCTTTCAGGACAGATTTGATTGACAGTACTTCAATGATTTAATTAAGTACTATGCCTTTTTTCATGCCTTTCATCATTCTTACATAGTTGTAAATTGAATAAGTGAAAATTAGGAAACAATACACATAGCATGAAGGAAAATATTATTAAGCTGTTAACTCTTCTAAAAATTAGACACATTTATTTTTTTTATTTAAATATTTTGGATTACATTTTGTATACAATAATAAAATACTCACAATGCATACATAATATTGGTTCTAATCCATTATATCTGAGAAACTAAAAGTCAAAGGTAAGAGTTCAAACACTGTAGAATATCATTACTTCTACAAAATGACACAAGGTAACCTCTGAAAATACTTTTTTGATGTATTTACTTTATATGTCACAATCCTAGGACACAAGATAAATGTGTCTAAATCTGCACTATTAACCTTAAATATTGCATGTGCAGAAAAGCAAGCAATTGTATATTGTAAATGCCTGAAAATTAACATTGATTAATTGTCTAGGGTTCAAGTTTACTTCTAAGCTGGAGAGCCTGTTTGTACTCAAGTTAGAAATGAGCTGTGAACCATATTAAGAGAGTTTTCTTGGTTTTGACAGGTTGAAACTGTCTTGGATGGAAATAGTTTGTGCAATAAAAACAAATATAAGTTCAGGCAGAATCTTTCTCTTTCCTGCTGTTCGCAGAATTCCTAAGGTTTCACACAGCAATCTGTGCAACAGTTTTTCAGAGTTTGAACAAGAGGGTACTTAGCACTGCCTTGTGGAAGCAACAGCCTTGTTGCTTTCAAGTGGGTGATTTCTGCTAGTGTTACAGTAGGTCAGAGTTTGTACAGGATCTCCTACTTCTTCCGTATCCAAATCCAAATATCGGCGATCATCATGGTGATCAGCCATGAAGACTTTCCAGAGAAGATAATGCAGTGGCCTTTCATCTGCCTTCTGCATCACAACATGACAACCGTACCACTGATCCAGTTCCGTGAGTCACTTTCTGGCCCTGAGCCCTTTTGGCACACAATGTCCTCATCAGCCTCAGGCCAGTATTGATGAAGCTGCTGCCCTTCATCAAGATGGATTCAAGTGGAATTTAACCCACTTGGGTACCATCACCCTTCCCCATGGACTTTGGCACCCAAGTTGTTAGTCCTCAGGGTGGTCACATTAGTTAACAGCTGCCTGACACTCAGTGTTGAGTCACTGGCAGTATGGTCTACTCGATTACCGTAGCAGGATAACCTGGCCAGATACCAAGGGTGGGTCATTACATTGTACCTGCTGTCAAGGGGATAAAGGTCAATGTTCCTGTTTTGTGAAAGTTCTGCTTTAAACATTTTATGATACTGTACATAACAATAATGGGCATCCAACTGCAAGTATCAAGCACTACATCAAATTATAATATCAAACAGCATTAAAAAGAAGATACAGTAATACCCCGGATAACTATTGCATCGGATAATGATTGCATCGGATAACGATGCAAGTTTTTTGGAAAAAAACTTGCATTGGATAATGATTCTGGATAATGATTCTTAGCGTTATCCAATGCAATGGTCTGCAGGTGTGGGGTGGTTTGGGTAGAACTACCCAATCCCCCCCCCCCCCGCAGCAGTCTCTGCGACTGCAGTAGGGTCGGGGAAAAGCACCCGCCCTTTTCCCGACCTTACTGCAGTTGCAGAGACTCCTTGTCTCTTTCTTTCACTCCCTGTATTTAAACTACAGGGAAGGGGGAAAGAGAGACAGACGTTCGCGTCTTTTTTCCTCCCTGTATTTAAACTACAGGGAGAGAGAGAACGGCTTGTGTCTTTCTTTCCCTCCCTATATGTAAACTACAGGGAGGGGGAAAGAGAGAGATGTGATTGGTTCTCTAGAGAACCAATCACCTATCTCTCTTTCCCCCTTCCCTGTAGTTTAAATACAGGGAGGGAAAGAAAGAGACAAGGAGTCTCTGCGACTGCAGTAGGGTCGGGGAAAAGGTGGGTGCTTTTCCCCGACCCTACTGCAGTCGCAGAGACTGCTGCGGGTGGCGGGTGGCTTTAAAGGCAGGGAGGTCTCTTTCTTTCCCTGCCTGACTTTAAAGCGGTTTGTCCCTGAAGTCAGGGCTTTTTTTTTTTTGTAGCGTTGTTCGATGCATGCATGGGACAACGCTAAAAATCAGATAACATCATGACTTGTGGAACCAAGTCATAACGTTATCCGGTATATTACTGCACATTAACAACTTCTAACATCATTTCTAGTATCAACAGAGGAGTGTTTTTAGGGATGTGTGTCAATCATAACTAAAGCCCAAGAAGAAGGAGGATCTGAAATGCTGGTTTGGGTATTTGCAGAGATGAGGCGGATTTCCTTCAACTACTAACAGAGCTGAAACGATAACCAAATTATCATTTGTATTTATGTTGCAGACTTTAGTAGTCAGTGTGATGTGAAAAATAGCAACATTTTTGTGGACCATTCATTCTGTATTTCCAAAATAACAAACACATTTAGAATTAAACAATGAATGCTCTGGCCATAACAGACACTGGACTCCAATGTAGAGCATTCTCTCTACCCTCTTGCAGCAATGCAAAGAAAACATTTGGAAGTTTTCACTTCCGTTTTCGAAAACTACCACTTCCTATGTTGGGTAGACAAGCTGTGATTAATTTTGAAGTACAGTCAATGGAAACAAACTAAATTTAAAGCAAAAATGTAGCTTTTCAACAACTGCTTTGAACAACTGAGAAAGGAAAATAAAGAACCACTCTTTTTGTATTTTTTAAAAATGAATTATTTATACCCCGTCTTGACACACCTGTTATTTCTGTGCCCGATTCAAATTACTGGTTATGACCCATAAAGCTCTTAATGGTTTAGGAGAGTGGTGGCAAACTTATGGCACTCGTGCCAAAGAGGGCACTCCCAGCCCTGTTGGCACACACAAAATAGCTTTCTCCTTCCGCCCAGCAAAGAGTTTGCCCATCCCTCTGCCCAGCAGCTCAGTGGGAGCACTTCCTCCCTCCTCCCAGCACAGTCACCCCGCCCCAATGGGGAATGCTTCCTCCCACCACAGAGGTTGCCCCACCCCTCTGCCAAGCAGCCCAATGACAACACTTCCTCCCTCCTCCCAGAACACTCTGCCCCTTTGCCAGCAGCCCAATGGGAGTGCTTCCTACCTTCCCCCATCACAGAGTTCACCCAGTCTCTCTGTTTGGGCACTTGGTCTCTAAAAGGTTCGCCATGTCCAAACAACTTTCCCACAAAACAGCTATCCATTCTACCCACTCCTTGCAGCCCTTAATGTTAAAAACTGTGACACCCAAGGAGACCAAAAGAACTAGCTCAGTCATGGCCTTTTCCCTCTGGAACAAGCTAACTACAAAGTTGTTAGGCATCATCCCTCTCAGTTTTCAGAAAATTAATAAAAACAGAATTATATAAAACTGCCATTTATTAGTGATTTTACACTTGACCTAAGATGTCCAAGTTTGTTTTAAATTTATTTAATAATATTTAAATGTAGGTTTTAGCTAGCTACAGGTTTTACTGTACTTATTGTATACAGTAATACCTCGGATAACGTTTACCTCAATAACACTAAAATCGCATAACGTTAAGTAATCTGGGGAGGAGAATTGGATCGAATAACGTTAAGCTCCTATGGGATGGATCGGATAACAACCACTAAAGCCTGTGTGGTTACAATGTATCTCTATAGAGCTTTAATGTTATCTGATCCATCCCATAGGATTTTAACATGGATCGGATAACACTAAAAATTGGATAACACCAAGACTTGTGGAACCAAGTCTTAGCATTATCCGAGGTATTACTGTACTGTAATTTTTATTATTGATTTTAATAATGATTTGACATGTTGTGAACTGGAGTATGTTCACACTAAAGGGGCTGTATACAAGTTGAAGTAATACACAAACCTTCCTCTTCTAGTTTTTCTTCAGAAAAAACACGAATCAATCTACAGCAAGGGTTCCCAACCTTTTCAAGCTGGGCCGGGTAACACTCTCTGTCAGCTTCAAGAACCAGATGGCCATTTTGCCCTGCTTACACTATGGGGTGGCCATTCTGTCCCAGCAACTTCAAAGGGGTGACCATTTTGTTTCTCGAATGCCCGGGGGGCGGGGGAACACATGAAATGGCACCAGGGGTCCAGCCCATGGGTTTTAGGTTGAGAACCTCTGATCTACAGTATTCATTAAAGAGAAAAGTCACAATCACATGTAACATTTGCTGAATTATGTTGGAACTAGTATATTTTCAGGTAATTCCACAAATAAGTTAAGAAGAGGAGCACCAAATAAAATAGCTTAAATCCAGCTGCACTTTAATCAATACCAGACAACAGATCAAGACAGTGACTTCAGATTAGTCACATCAAAGCACTTTTGTACATTTCATAGACACTTTAGACTTTAATTTTATTTCAACAGTTCCATGCAGGCTTGCAAAAAAAAAAAAGAAAGAAAGAAATTTGCTAGTTTTAAATGTATCACCAGACTGTCTGTTTTGTTAAAATGTTCTAACATTGCTAGGACTCCAGAAACACTTCCATGACAGATTTAGTGGACAAATGGTTCCACTGAAACTTAAGAATGTCATGTTAAAAAGAAAAAAAAAACACTATCTAAAAACACAATGGTCAAAGATATGTAGATGATTTAGGGGTTCAAAACTGGCATAACAACATTTATTGCAAATATATCAGCATTTCTTAGTCTGAGATATTTCACTGCTCCTTAGTATTACTTTTAGATAACAGCATATTGTTTCAGTGAATAAAGTAACAAAGTAAGTTACATGATTTTGAGTTTTACAGTCAAAAGGGACGTGTTTGTTTCCTTGCGTTATTGAATTCAAAAAATATTCTGCTTCACTGCAAGAGGTTCTTATACTTTCAGCACCTCCAAATCTACAACAGTGTAAGGGCAGGTGTTTTATGTTATAAAAGAACCAGAGGGAGGAATGTCTTATCCATGTAACCAAGACAGAATATAGCGAAATAACTTAAAACTGTTGATGTAGAAATGTCTGCTTTTCTAGGCAATGCAAATCCTTTATACTGTCCAGCTGATTATTTTTCATCTAGTGTTATATGAAAATAATTCAAAATTATGCTATGAAATCCCTAAACAATGGGCAGACTGATGGATTAATGAATAACAGTCTCTAAAGGGATGTTATAGCCAAAATATTATATGTTTGAGCAACAAAATCCTTTGTGTCCTCTAAAATCACCCTGCTTGAAAAATGCTATTTTTCTGCCTATGCTCTCCTGGGATAGGAGACATAAGTCAAAGCACCACTTTGCAAGGGCATTCCACAAAATTAGAAAGCTTGGCTAAAACGTCGCTTTTGAAATTGTTTGGAATAAGTCATCTGATTTATTCAGATTATACTACATTATTCAAGCTATATTTTCTTAGCTGCTCCATTCCCAAGAGAAGCCCTCTTTTACCATTCGAGCTGCGTTTCTCATTTATGTTTAGCTTTGGCTTCAAAATATCCTAACTTTCCCAGAGGACAGAATTTTGGACTGACAGTAAATTTGGCTTCTTACGCTCAGAGGATATATTCTTAATGCTGCTACTAATACACTGTCCCTCTGATCTTCAAAGTGCTTTTGAGGCAAATAAAGTACAGCTGTGTTCTGAAAAAATACCCATGTTCAAATAAAATCTTTGTAGTCATTAGTACTATTTCTTGCTTGTACTTAATCATGTATCTATTTAATTTAGTGAAGTGCTGGATCTTTGCACATCTTTTCACTGCTAATCTTCCAAGGCAGACAGAAATACGGGAGAGGACATAGGATTTTACCCTTGCTCAAACTGCATCATTTATTAATACTGTCGAGTAGACAATTGATGTTCTTATCTTTCTTTTAATCATTCCTTGCCATTTAACAAGTTCATGCTGATGACAGAAATAAATTGGGCAGGGGGACCCACATATCCCCGATTTATTAATAGCTTTGGGGAGTAAAGAAAAATATATCTGTTGTCAAACTTAACTGGTAGAGGGAACATTGATTCATCTTCAAGCCCAGATATCTTACAATGACTGAAATCTAGTAGGGTCAAAAATATGCCATGAAAAATCAGCAGCGGCCATTTTTCAAGAATTAAGAGTTTTTGATTCCACCACCAGCCTAAGATTCCAAGGCTCCCCTGGGATCCATTTAATTCTTGGACGCCATGGGTTGGGAATGGATGCTTAATTTTGTGTCTCATGAGGAGATTCTTTAATTTCAAAAAATCATCACCAAGAGGGTGATTTTAAGTGAGAAGTAAGTAGTAACACTTTGTCTACATAAGGACTGGCATGAAGGGAACCGAGATTGCAGGCTGTACCATAACCATTTTTTCCCTAGTAAGAGATAACCACATTAAGTAGTCAGATATCTAGGATTTTAGCATAGTTGTAATTGGACAGTTGTGTGTTTACCTAACAACAAATGTGTACAGCTAAACACTTGATAGCTAACTGAAGCCTTGTTTTAAAACTTGATTTCTACTTCTTTATAAACATTTCAAAAATTAACTTGCCCGTACATGTATAAAGCCTTAGATTAGAACACTGACAGTGCAGAAGGCAGAGTTGTGCCTGAGAGATAACAAGTTGTGCAAGGTCTACTAGATACCCTAATGCTGGTGCGCCCATTTTGTTGGAGGGAGCGAGGACTTGGAACTGCAAAGGACAATGTGCTGTTATCACATTTGCTTACTATGTAGGTCTTTACAGAGCAGATATACATATCTTTGGAAGGTCTTGGAACCATTTTCACCCTCTCCTAGACTAGAGCAAGAAGTATCCACTACAATACCCTTTGCTATTTCTGTTTTAAATATAGCCTTTAGATAGATAGGCACATGACCTAGAGCTGTGCTGGCAAAGCTTAGCACTCCAGGTGTTCTTTGACTTCAATTGTCAGAAGCCCAACTAAGCACACCTGCTGATTAGGGGTTCTGGGAACTGAAGTCCAAGAACACCTGGGGCACCAAGGTTGGTCACACCCATAGTAGGCTAAAACTGTGAATCTGATTGCAGCAGCCATACAATCTACACAGTATTTGGAAATAAAATATGAGCAAGTAATAACTAGTTATATGTTACTTTTCAGACAGAAATTATTTTTGATGAATAAAAATTCTTCTCCCCCATTTCACTATAGCTTCCCCATAATGAAAAGGACACATTAGAACCATCAGGATCAGAGATCAAAAATTATTAATTTCCAAAAAGCTGCCATGGATGAAGTCACGATCAGCCTTACATGTCAAGCTGCACAACAGGGTTTCTGCCACTGAAAGATTATGTCATAGTATATTGGTTAATCTCTAAGAAAATTCTACACTCTTTGTTACACTTTTTAAAAATTTAGCTGTCTTTTCCAGGACATTCTTTAATAAGTATTACATTCCATTTAGTCAATTTCAAATTGTAGTGCCTCCTTCCAGGATTTTCCTAGTACAGTATAAAATACTGGTACTCAAAGGTGGTTTATCACTCCTTCCTTCTGAAGGCCCTCTAGGATTATACAACTTGCCCAAGGCTATGCAGGTTGGCGCTTTCTTGGGAGGCAAGTGAGAAATCAAGCTCTCCTTGATATTGTTGGCTATACAGAGACATCGGTGCCAACAAGCACACAAACACACAGACATGCACACACACATGTTCAAAATTAAGAAGCACAGGCTTTTGCATGCTTGGTCATATTAATGGACAATAAGAATAGCAACCATCAGAAAATAATAAAATATTTTATCATTGTGACATTTCAACAGAAAGAAGCCAAACAATTCATATGCCATTCAATAAGCTGGGCTAGATTTAACAACTTGAGTTCTGCCTGGATATGGAAAGATGTTTTTTCCTATCTCTAATTCTGCACACATGTAGAATCTTTGGATTCCTTAATAATGTAGACCAGACGTATCAGAAACAGGTGGCCAACAATCAACTGAATAAGATTTTCTTCACTCGACATACTCATTTCAAAAAGTTTGCTAAAATCCAGAGGGATTTCCCTTGCAGTAAGCTATTCAAAAATAGTATTTATGCTTAAAATCTTCTAAAATATACAAATATGAAAATAAGATAATCTCAGGGATAGACAAACAGATGTCTGCTTTTCAGCAGATTATGTCTGCAATAAACAAAGTTTTATTGGTATCATTAACTTAATAAAGTTTTAAACTTTTGGTGTTCTGCTTCAAAATATAATTGAACATTAACCATTTATCTCCTCAAATTGCTACAAATCAGCATTATTCTTTTTTTAAAATGCAAATGTTTTAATAAAAATGCTAATTTTTCTTCATTAAAATTAGTAGTACATGAATTTGCATAGAGATCTTTTTAAAACAGAAATCTGGACCAGTTCTGTTGAAAAAAAAACTACTTGCCAAGACCATGATATTTGAGGTTGCAATATTTATAATGTCAGCTATAAGACGTTTTTGGCAGTATTTACTATTTAACAGCAACAATAGAACAGAATCTGAATTCAAGTCTTATATAATATAAAGTTTATGGCAAATTCATTCATATGCAAATGTTAGCTTCAATCTTTTTTCATGTTAATGATGAATATTGTATTTTAATGGATTAAATGGTAAGAAACATGCAATTTAAAGAATTATATATATATAAAGCATGCCCTCTTTGCCCCTAGCTAGTGAAGAAAACAGGTAAATAACACCCAAAACAGAGTTGAAAATATGAAAAGGGGTGAAAGAACAGTATATTCTTTCATTCAAAGAAGGTACTTCTCTGTCTACTACCTATCCCATACAGGCAGTGCTGGCAATGGGACAACACCCAAGAAAAAAAAATAGTCTATGCAAATATATACATATGCAGTACCTTTCTACTGTTCTGCCACTATCCAGCCCTTGTTCACTGAACAAATAAATGTTGCAATGCACTGGTAGCACTACTGTACATCTTGGTAGCCAACCAACATGACAGGTCCTGAAGAACTATACCCAGACACAAAGTCTGGACAAATGAGATTCCTGTGGAGTGTGCCACCTAGATTGACTGGAAAAAACAAAGGAATATCAGAAACAAGTATACTTCTGTTTCATTGATTACACCTAGGCCTTTGATTGTGTAGACCACAACAAAATGTGGCAAGTAATTAAAGAGATGGGAATCCCAGAACACCTTATATACCTCATGAGAAATTTGTACATGAAACAAGAAGCAACAGTTAGGACAGAATACGGAATGACAGAGTGGTTTGGAATAGGAAAAGGAGTAAGACAAGGCTGCATTTTGTCACCCTGCTTATTCAACTTATACACAGAGCACTTAATGTGCAATGCAGGGTTGGACAAATCACAAGTTGGTATCAAAATTGCTGGGAGAAACATCAACAACTTGAGATATGCAGATGATACTACCCTAATGGCAGAAAATGAGGAGGACCTAAAGATTAGGTTGAAAGAAGAAAGTGAAAAAGCTGGCTTGAGACTCAATATAAAGAAAACAAAGATCATGCCAACAGGCCGTATTGGTCCCTGGAAAATAGATGGGGAAGAAGTAGAAGCAGTGACAGATTTTACTTTCTTGGGATCAAAACTCACTGCAGATGGGGATTGCAGCCATGAAATAAAAGGCGATTGATTCTTGGGAGGCAAGCAATAAGAAACCTGGGGAGCATAATGAAAAGTAGAGACATCATATTGAAAACAAAAATTCGTATTGTCAAAGCAATGGTATTCCCTGTGGCAATGTATGGTTGTGAGAGCTGGACCATTAGGAAAGCTGAGCACAGAAGAATAGATGCCTTTGAGATGTGGTGTTGGAGGAGAGTTTTGAGAGTCCCCTGGACAGCAAGGAGAACAAATAGGTCAATCTTAGAGGAAATCAACCCAGAATGCTCCTTAGAAAGTCAAATTGTAAAGATGAAGCTAAGGTACTTTGGACATCAAATGAAAAGAGAGGATTCGCTTGAGAAGCCCTTGATGCTGGGAAAGGTGGAGGGCAAAAGAAAAAGGGGGCGGCCAAAAATGAGATGGTTGGATGGTATTGTGGAGACAATGGGCACAGAGCTCAGCGAGTTGAGGGGGATGGTGGAGAACAGGAGTACCTGGCTGGCAATGGTCCATGGGCTCGCAGAGGGTCGGAATCGACTGTGCGACTGAACAACAATTGGTGGTAGCTTTTCTCAAGAGGTGCTGCCAGTGAAATGTGCTAACTGAAAACAAACCAGAAAGACAGAGAGCAACCATGCCAGGAAGAAGCAAGGAGCGCCACCACTAGGGCATCAATGATAGAAACAAATTCAGAAGACAATGGAGGAAAACAACTCAAGAGGGATGACTGGGAGGTACTGCCAGTCATATCTCCCAACATCCACTATCTGAGTAGGCTCACTCATTTTCCTTTTGAAAATGACAATGTTTGCTTCTGGTGAAGCTCAAGTGCCATGCTCAAGTGCCATGGAGCACTGAGAGCATTACCAAACAAAGCCTAGTACTGTATTCTTTTTCCACCCATATTTTCTATCACATTTCCCTATGTCATTCAAAAGAAAATAAACATACAGTAAAACCTCGCATAAAGAGCACCTCGCTTAGAGACTAACTCGCTTAAAGAGCATAATTTTCTCTGAATGGTCACCTCACTTAAAACTAAAACCAACCAAAAACTTGCTTAACAACTAAATTGGTGTTGGCAATCCCCTTCACTGGAAGTCACAATTGGTCACCTACAATGGTGTTTCACTTAAAGAGTAAACTCACTTAAAGAGCGTCCCGTGGAATGAATTACGCTCTTTAAGTGAGGTACCACTGTATTTTCTGCAAGAGAGGAAAATATTGTTTTCTTTGATGTATGTAGCATTTGGTGTATTTACCACAGCCACAATTTCTGGGACTCCTGTATAGAAAATGATGTGCTGTCTTGCTGTCATATTAGTTGCGCTCTCTAAGCAGTGGCTCTCAATGTGGGGCCCATGCCCCACTGGGAGACTTTAATTCCCAGAAGCCTAAGTCAGTACACTGGCTTATCAGTGCTTTGGGGAACTGAATTAGGCTTCTGGGAATTGAAGTCCAAAAACCAAAAGTTTGGGAACACATTGCTTAGAATGTATCACACTGCAGTGAGAACTCTTTCTGGACATTCTGAACAAATAAGCTTGACATGCAAAATGGGGCTATAATTATGTTTATTAAATGAAAACTGCATTACATGAAAGACTCAGAGCCAGTAATAAAAGAGGATGCTCAATCTCTACCCTTGGAATCTGTGCCTTTAACTATGGAAGTATAAAACTTGTCTTTGTCCTAAAAGCACAAGAAAAGTTCAGTAAAGTCATGCATATAACAGGACTTTTATTGACAATAAGGGAAGAAGATTTAGCTGGCTGTTTCAAGACTATGCTGAAACTGAAGCTATTCCTATGATATGTTATTATCCTATGATTTTATGCTATGGTTAGAGTAAAAAAATGCTAAAGAAATTAATATATAAATATACCTTACCCCATCAAAATTATTTAGATGTACCTAGTATAGCATATGATGACAAGTTGAACGAAATACATTCTGATTGAAATTTAATATCATTGGCTCATCCAGGCACATCAAAACATTGTAAGTGTATCCAATCTAATGTATTCTTTAAAAGAATAAAACGTGAGGTTCTGAAACTATCATCCCAGAACTGAACTATGACAAGCAAAAAATTGCAAGTAGATAAATAGGTACCACTTCATTGGGAAGGTAAGCAGTGTTTCATGTACTCTGGTGTCCTGTCATGCCTGCCACATGTCCACAGAAACACCTGCAGACACAGACAACACTGGCTCTTTCTCTATAAAACGGAGAAGAGCACTAATCCCTAGAGTCAGATAATACTGGGTTTTGAGCAAGGGAGAACCTTTTTAAGCCATTATGGGTGAGTAAACAACAACAACAACAACAACAACAACAACAACAACAACAACAACAATAATAATAATAATAATAATAATAATAATAATAATAATAATAATAATAATAATAATAATAATAATAATAATAATAATAATAATAATTCTGTGTCAGAAATTATTCTGGGTTGAAAGGATTTTTGCTGGAGACACTCCACTCAGGGGACCCCTGAATGGTGCCTTTCGTTTCCCCAAGAGCTGGGACAGAGACGGGCGCCCAATCCATCATGCAGTACTTGGGTCTTGAACTCCCAACTTGATGGTCTTCCAGCTAACAAGGCGAGCTTCTTAACTACTGAACCATATAGCCCCTTAGTAAATTATAAGGAAAGGAGGTGGTGGTGAGGAGAATTTTCTCAGGTCTCTGTGGATGTGAGTGAAGAGAAATGTAGAAGGTGAATCCTGAGCTGGTGTGTTTTGCAATTTATCATCTTTTCCTGACATTTATTCATACAGTAATACCTCATATAACATTAGTATCGAATAACACTAAAATCGCATAACATCAAGGAATCTGGGGGGAAGAATTGCATCAGATAGCATTAAGATCCTATGGGATGCTTCAGATAACAACCGCGAAAGCCTGTGTGGTTACAATGTATCTCTATGGATCCCATAGAGGATCAGATAACACTAAAAATCATATAACACGAAGACTTGTGGAACCAGGTTTTAGTGTTATATGAGGTTTTACTGTACTTTATATTCTCTTATGAAAACAGTTAGTTCAGGGATCATTTCCACCAGGGCTCCATTGCAAATTAAGATGAATTAGTCCTTTCAGGAGTAAAAATATTTTAAATAAATAAATAAATATTCTCACAGCAGGGCATGGACTGTGGTCAGAAAACAAATACTGAATCAAATTATTCAGGAGCAGCATTATCTGCCCTTCTCAACCATCATGCTCATCTTTACAGGAAAGGCACCCACTGGTCTGCAGCAGCAGGTGAGCCCATCTTGAAGTTAAGAGTTCCAGAGATTTCAAACAACCAAACAGTTTGATCCCAGAAAAATTCTAAAACAGATGTTTGATATGAATGCTGCTCTTTCTTACTCAAGTATGTCAATAAATTCAATTAGTCTCCCATTTCAAAGAAATTTTCCCATTTCTTCAATTACTTTTGAATTGTTGATTTCCAGCTGGGAAAGTTGTCATGTTGAAACCATTGCTCAAGAAAGGCTGCTTCACGTTACTGCTTACAAATCTGACATACCATTCCATCTGACATATTCGCAGTGTTACTGAGCTTATTTCCTGTAGTCCAAAATGACCAGACCTGAGTTTAACAAACCATCCGATTCTAAACACGGAAACTGAAATTCTTCAATCAAGTCCATCGGTGAGCTGGGTGACATCAGAGGGGATCATGCAACACTGGTTCTGCAAGACATGATCCCTGTTTTTCTGCCTAGCATACCTTCACCTGGCCTATGGAGACACAGAGCTGATGAGCTCCAGGTACAGAAAAAATATTGTTGCTGCCGCCAATACAGGTCCTAGTGACCATGAGGATAGAGTATTCTTTACAGTACAGGCAAGAAATGAAGATTACCACACCCCACTCATAGCAGTGACATCAGTAACACTGTAGGGAAGGGGTGCCCAAACTATGACCTGCGGGCCAGATCCAGCCCCCAATGCCAATTCATTTGGCCTGCACTGTCTGCGCTGTCCCCGGAA
Organism: Furcifer pardalis; assembly: GCA_030440675.1. Taxonomy (NCBI): domain Eukaryota; kingdom Metazoa; phylum Chordata; class Lepidosauria; order Squamata; family Chamaeleonidae; genus Furcifer; species Furcifer pardalis. The sequence goes on along the minus strand of CP126893.1, from coordinate 129,698,348 downwards.
GCAGAAGCAAAATGCACCTGCATGTGTGCAGAACAATGCCATAAATGCACCTCCAGCTGTTGTAAATGCATTTATGACAACTGCGGGTGCATTTACAACAGTGTTCTGCACATGCATGGGCGCATTTTACTTCCCCTTCCAGTGGGAGAAACCACGTGACCAGCCCACAGCCTGAAAAGTTTGGGCACCCCTGCTGTAGGGTGAGGTAGCTATAGGTCACAAATTTGGCTGCCTTTTTTTTTTAGAAATCTGAAAACTATGCAGTCACACCTGACTTTGTAGAGCCAGCATCTGGTACAAGACATGCTGTATGTAGCTGCTAACTCCTCTCCAGCAGTTTCTCTTCATTTTTTGCTCTTTCTCCTGTTCTTGCCTTTGTCTAAGGTCAGCTATCTCCTCTTCCTCCACTACCACGAGTAGCTGCTGGGGCCATCCAGGGCAGGTATGTCATAGAGATAAAGGCTGCCCTTGCTCGAAAGCCAGTTATAGGGTTCAGTGCTCATATCTGTTTCAAAGCCAAAGAGCCAGCGCTGTCTGCTTCTGCAGATGTTTCCGTGGTCATGTGGCAGGCATGACTAGGCACCGAAGTGCACGGAATGCTATTTACCTTTCCACCAAAGTGGTCCCTATTTACTTGCCTATTTATTTACCTGGAAGCGGAAACAGATGTGTTTATGACAGCTGTAAACATGCTTGTGCATGTGCAAACATGCCTGTGCATGTGCACATGTGCCTGCACATGTGCAAACGTGCCCCCGGTGGTTTACGGCAGCATTTACGGCAGGGGAAACCCACATGTCCAGTCTGCTCAGCTATCTGAGAGGGCGTGGTCCAGCCTGTGCAGTGGAAAGGTTGAGAACCTCTTCACCAGGGGTTCTCAACCTGCAGGTCATGGGCCATAATTGGCCTATGGTGCCAAATAATCCAGCCCCCACCCTCTCTCCAGCCCCCACCACCAGAATTGGCCATGGACTCATTTATGGTCGTCGTAAACACGTTTACAAGGGCCGTAAATGAGTCCATGGCCATTGTAAATTTGTTTATGATAGCTGTAAATGGCGGGGGACAACCAACCCCCTGAACTGTTTGAGGGAGCGTGACCCAGTCCCTGACCTGAAAAGGTTGAGAACACCTGCTCTACACTAAAACAAAGCAATCTCCAGATCTGTTGTACCCAGTTTTGCTCATCTTTCACCTCCCTGCATATGGAACACCGAAGAAGTAGTGTCTGGTGTACTCCTTTAGGGACCTGCCAGACCTAAGCAGCTTTGGAAGTGCTGGCTAAGCTCATACAGTTTTGTTCCTACCTGACTTTCCCTCTGCAAGGAAAGCAATGGATGAGTAAAATGACTAAACCATTATTTTAAAACTACAGCTCAGTAATTTTCCTATTCACTCTCCCTAGGGCACTTTAAAGAGATTTCAGAGAGCCGTCATGGCACAGTGGATACAGCCATTGTACTGCAGCCAATACTGCTGATGTTGTGAGTTCAATCCTGATGGGACACCAGGTTGACTTATCCTTCCATCCTTCAGAGGCCAGTAAAATGAGTTCCCAGAATGTTGGTGGCAAAATGCTAGTTACCTCGTGGCTCACCCAGAGTGCACTAAACACTATTGGGCAATATATAAGTGTAATTACTATTGCTAATTCAGAATGGCTGATCTGAAGCTACACACCAATAGACACATATCCAGAGAGACTCAAGGATCAGGGAGGTTAACAATGGAACCTTTTGATAACTTTGCTTCAGTACTCATATTCTACCCATGATTCACATCCTATTACAGAGTATTAATTCATTGTAAAACTGAATCTTAATTTGACCCAAGAGCTGGAGGTTCCTCCTTATTCTGAAATTTATTGCAATTTTTTTTCTTAACCAACCAGGTAGAAAGTATTCACAGATGACTCTCATACCTTCATGCCTAAATTCTCCATCTTTATAAGGGTGGATTTCTTCTTTTTCCGTGTCTAAGAAGCCAGACGTGAAACTGCCAAAATAAAGCCACCTTTTGTGAGTTCATTCTGTAGTTCCTTTCACCTGACCTAGTGTGAGAAAGATTAGCTGGCAACACAAAGTGGCTGTTACCAGGGTACTCCCAATTGTGGTTCAAAAATACCACAATCTTCGAGGAGGCTCAGAAGTGTGGATGATCTAATATCTCCAAGAATCTTGTAATACATTCTAAGCACACATACATAAAAATGTGTGCCATCAAAATGAATTATACTAGGCCTAAAATTTGAATTTAAAATAAAGATTAGAATTGCAAGAATCCAGCGGGTTGACTATAATCCTGTTTTATTTTAAACTAGCTTTTGGTTTTACATCAAAGTCAGACTGAATGGAGTGCTGCTAGAATTTAATAACTCAACAAGAAAGTCAAAGATTGAGACCAATTTGCATTTTGAGCAGGGTCTTGTTGACCCCATGCTCAAAGCATTTCTAGGTTATAACATACAGATTTCACTTTCTGTAAGAATACATTTCATGTTTTCAGTTTTATGGCTATCTCCTGAAACTGAATAGATAGAAATCATGGTTCAAAATGCAAGCTCTTTATAAACAGCTTTCAGTATTTTATGACAGTCCTCATTCACACATACTACAATCTAGTTCTTCTCTTTTATATTACCCACATAAAGTAGGAGAATATGTTTCCTCAAACATTTCTTCTTCTACTGCAATTTGATCTAACCAAACTAAAAACTCAAAATTATACATTTTATGCAAGGGCTCTTAATATTTATTTATAAGAAAAAGAAAGTACTCTAATATTTATTATAACAAACTATGTCTACTAATTTTTTATAACCCTCTGGCATTGTTAAATACATGAAGCTAACAAAACACTCCAAATCATGTTTACTCAGAAGTAAAGTCCACTGAGTTTGCTACAATTTACTCCCCACTGCAGCCTAATTTTGTACAGGAATCATTACTTTAACCTTACAATATGTGCAAATGCCCACTTTTCTTTTGGGCTAATTCAGCTGGAAACAGAGAAAAATCTAGTCTCACATTTGGACTTTCTAGATTAGTACAAATTAAAATTGCAAAGTAATACCCAGGCTTTAAAACAATCCAGCTGAGAGAGCATTTTTGAACAGTAAGTAAATGCTCTTTTATATTCCCATGTGGATTCAACTATTACCTTGGGAACATTTTCTTAGACTAAATCCAAGTTCCAAATGCAAAAGTACACATTCTGAAAATGTTTATATAATTTAGCCAAGCGATGCACTTTATTTAACAACTCTTTAGTGTAGATGTTGCTATTGAGTATCCAGTCACCAAATCACAAACATACCATTTTAAAATGATAGGCCAGGTCTGACAGCAAACCACAAAAGACAGAGGAATCCGAGTTAAGGGTAAAATTCCTCTATTGTTATATGTCATTCCCTTAGCACTTGAAGTACAATTCTATGCTCATCTACCTACCAACCAAGACCACTATGTTTGGTGGGATTTACTCCCAAATGTATCTGCTCAAGATAGTAAAATTTGTTTAAAAACACTGATCCTGAAACCACACAGGTGGAAAAGTTTGGAGTGGCAATAATTTTCTCCCAAATTATCTCTACTATGCCACTTATGAAATGAAGGTACAGTAACACATTTTCATTTTAAAAAGAATACACTGTACAGAAGGGATGATATGATATGATATCCTATTAAATCAAGTGCCAGACTATTTGCTGCTTTTTACACTGTCCATACAGTATCCTCAAACTGCAGCCAATTCATGCAATGTAGCCTTCTGACAAACTGATTGTTCACCAGATATTTTAAGAGATGTTATCTATGTCTTACTTTTCGAAGTTGAATTGAAATACGGTAGCAATGTGTTGTATAACACTCAGTCGAAAGTAGTAATGCTAGCACCACCATGTGACAGGCAGGACAGTCAAAGAAAATAGTGGAAGCATGGTTGTCATTTAAGGAGTGTAAGACCATTTTGAAGAGGTGTAGTTGAGTTTCCCCTACATTCTCCTCATTTAACAACGCTTGACTTAAAGGAGGACCTTAAAGGATGTGATGTAATGTAGAAAATCAGCTTCACTGGGGGTATTTCAGGAAGGAATTGAAACAGCACAAAAAGTGATACAAGTGGACACTTTGGTCAACGTTACTGAAGTAGTAGTCCACCATAATAGGAAGTGCCTGGACGCTGATGGTAACCACATTGAGCACCTCTTGTAATTGCAGAAATCAAACATGACTTGTATTCATATTTTGTTATTGTATACATTTATTGTATACATTTTGGCACCCTCTATTTATTGACACACAACCAAGCCACAGAGACTTCACTGCAGTAGACTGTTGAGATCAACAATGATGGTATTAGCTTAAAGGCAGAAACAGTACAAACATTGGAGTATTGCAAATGTTCTGGAATCTTGGACTTTGTGCAATTTTCAGTTATATTAACACAACAATCGTCTAACAATCACCCTTGCTGGAAAGCCAGTCGTATCCAACTCTAGGATTCAGTCCTGATCTCTGTTTACAGCCAAAGAGGCAGCACTGTCTGCTTCTGCAGACGTTTCCATGGACATGTGGCAGGCATGACAGGACACCAGAGTGCACAGAATGCAGTTTACCTTCCCACCAGAGGTACCTATTTATCTACTTGCAATTTCTTGCTTTCGAACTGCTAGGTTGGCAGGAGCTGGGATGGAGATGGGAGCTCACTCAGTCATGCAGCACACGTGGCTCAACCTGCAGACCTGCCAGTCATCAAGTTCAGCATCTTAACCACTAAGCCATGGCAGTCCCTGGAGAATACATAAAATTTGTAAACCGAGGTACTGCTGTATATCATTTAAGAGACATTTAAATCATTACTGCTACTATCCTATACATGCTCAACTTCATGGAAGCCCAAATTTCCTTCTCAGGATTTATTTTTGAATAGCGATTTATATTTATTTATTTATTTATTTATTTATTTATTTATTTATTTATTATACTTGATACCCCGCCCCAATCGGGAGAACCCGACTCTGAGCGGCTTACAAGACACTAAAAATAAAAGTAAAAACATAAGAACAATTTACACCAATAAAAGCATCGAAGTTAAAAGGTCATCAAAATTTTACCACAAAAATTAAAAACAATACACAGTCCCACTTCCAGACCCAGGGTGGCAATCCTTTAAATAAGCCACCTGGTAAGGGAACTCGTATTCCCGGGTCCCCAAACCTGACCTGCCAGCCAGGTTTTCAAGCCCTTCCGGAAGGGCAGGAGCTCTGTCTGAAGGCGCAGTTCGGTGGGCAGGAGGTTCCAGAGGGCCGGGGCGGACACGGAGAAGGCTCTCCTCCTGGTGCAGGCGAGATGCGCCATTCTCGCCGAAGGAACAACGAGGGAGCCTCTCCGATCCGCCCTGGTGGGACGGACAGATGTTCTTGGGGTGACGCGGTCTCTTAGGTATCCTGGCCCACTACCATATAGGACTTTAAAGGTAATAACCAGCACCTTGAATTGCACCCGGAGACATACTGGCAACCAATGCAGCTCCCGGAGCAGCAGTGAAGCATGAGCATAACGCCCACACCCCACCACTACCCGGGCCGCCGCATTTTGGACCAGCTGGAGTCTCCGGATGGTCATCAGGGGCAGCCCCATGAAGAGCGCATTGCAGTAATCAAGTCTGGAGGTGACCAACGCATGTGTGACCATAAGCAGAGCGTCCCGGTCCAGGAGTGGGCGTAACTGGCGTATTACACGAAGTTGTGCAAAGGCCCTCCTGGCCATGGCTGCCACCTGCTCTTCGAACAGTAGCCGTGAGTCCAGGAGGACCCCCAGATTACGCACTGGGTCTGTTTGGGGCAGAATTGCCCCATCCAGCACCAAAGATGGCAGCTCCTGGGTTAACACAGGACCCCTTACCCACAGCCACTCAGTCTTGCCGGGATTCAGCTGTAGCCCGTTGTCCCCCATCCAGACCTTAACAGCCTCCAGACACCTGGAAAGGACTTCCACCGCACCGCTTGGGTCCCCACGGGCAGAGATGTATAACTGGGTATCATCTGCATATTGATGATACCTTACCCCGTGGGAACGGATGATCTCGCCCAGCGGCTTCATATAGATGTTAAACAGGAGAGGAGAAAGTACCGAACCCTGAGGCACCCCGTATTGCAGGGGCCTAGGGCTGGACTTCTCCTTCTCCAGGCATACCGACTGGGTCCTGCCCCTCAGGAATGAGGCAAACCAGGACAGCACTGTGCCCTGGATCCCCAGACCCTGGAGCCTACCCAGAAGGATGCCATGATCGACAGTATCAAAAGCCGCTGAGAGATCGAGAAGAGCAAGGACAGACGGTTCCCCTCCGTCCCGCTCTCTCCAGAGATCATCCACCAAAGCGATTAGTGCAGTTTCAGTACCATATCCGGGCCTGAATCCTGACTGAAACGGGTCCAGATAATCCCTAATACCTAAGATTCGGCTAGCTGACAGGTTCGCTCATTCACATTCCTTGGGCTAGCTCATGGGTGCCCAAACTTTTCAGGCCATGGGCCAGTCACGTGGTTGAGTGGGTCCATCATGTGGACCCTCCCACTGGAAGTGGAAGTAAAACACACATGCGCATGCACAAAATGCTGCCATAAATGCAACGGCAGCTGTTGTAAACACGTTTACAACAGCTGTGGGTGCTTTACAGCAGTGTTTTGTGCATGCACGTTTAGCTCCTGCTTCTAGGAGCGGCATGGGCCAGATTATTAGGTGCCATGGGCCAGATCCAGCCCACAGGTTGTAGTTGGGGGGGCTGGGCTGGCTGATAGGCTTGCTCATTAACATTAATTGGGCTACAGGATAGGCTTGCTTATTCACTCCATTCTTCTAAAGTCCTAACTTAGCCACTAAGTGTTCTGTCTCCAAACAGGCTAACAGCGCACAGGATAAACAGGTTAGTTCTCCATTTTGTACACTTCCAAATTTCTCTATGCAATTTATATACAGAAGTGTACCTTACTTCTCCTGTGTCTCTTAATGTGTATAGAACAAAAAGACTGGTTTTTCACAAGAGACAGTTTGTTCATCCTTACACTTGAATGAAAGTATTCCTCCCCCTCCCCCCTTTCCAGTTAAAGAACACTCACTAATAACAAGTTGAGAATAGCCTACTTCAAATTAACCTGGCCCAGATCTGTCACTGTTCTGCTTTATCCTAATTTGAAATAGATCTGACACAGATCAGTCTATTGATCTTTGTCAATTAATTAGCTGGCTGCCCTGGGTCAATCTACTCTAGTACTGTTTATTCTACCTGGCATCAGTTTCTCACATGCTCATGCAGAGATTTTCCCTATCACCCACTATCTGATTTTTCAAATTACAGGCACTGTGCTAGGTCCTTCTGAATACAAAACAGCCGCTCAACCCAGAGCTATGGTGGATCCTCTAAAATAAATGTCAATTCCATATGATTTAATTCGGAAAACAGCACAATTTTTTTCATTTTATTACTTGGCTGTTTTATCAGTTCCTTCTTCTACGTTTAATCTCCCAACAGCTCTGAAAGATGTACAGTATTGGAGTGAGCAATAATTCTTTGGCCAGGGAAATACATGATATAATTCTATTTACTTACCAAGAAGATACCTCACTGAGCTCAGTGAAAGTTATGGTTAATTGGTCATTTGCAGCAGTGCTCTGTCAATGAACTTCATACATGGATGAATCGAAACTAGACTGGAAATAGGCAAAGTACAACCCTCCAGATACTGTGGGACTGCAATTTTTAGAGTTCCTCCTCACTAAAGGATTCTGTTGGCTACTGTGGTTAGGAGTTGCAATACAGCAACCTTTGGAAGAATGCCCTTTGCCCTGCCTTAGATCAGCAGTTCCCAAATTTGGGTTCCAAAGATGGTCTTGGACTAGAACTCCCAGGATTCTTGGCCTGTGCACCAAGATCCTTCCCTACCAACCAATGGTGAAATCTTCTGGTAATTTTTAGTCCAAGAACATTTGGGGACCCAAAACTAGGAACCACTGACTTAGACCTACGCTAACATGTTAAAAACAGCACCACACTGGCTCTGAACAAGATAAACAAACAAAGAACACCCAGACAAGTAGGCCAACTATAGTAGATTAAAAGTACCTAAGCAACTGAACTGTGTATGTGCAAAGCAACACTCACTAACTGTGAAAAGTGGCACTTGATAATCAGAAACTAGGTAACACAGCATTTTGACAGCTTCTTTTTCTTGTCTATTCAGAGCTTTAGGACATAAAGTGAATTTTAAAAATTAATAATTTTAAAGGTGAAATCTGGTGTAACATTTTCAGCACAAAGGAACGCAACACTTCATCTCTCTTTTTTCTAAAAGCAGCTTGTGAGTTTGCAGGTAACCATGAGTATCAAAAAGAAAAAGGGGGAAAGTATAAAAAGCCCTCTTTCATAGGATGTGGTCAATGTTTCTAAAAATGTAGAGTTCAAATTAACGGGGGATATAAAACATAAGCAAATGAAACAACAATAGAATATACTCCACAGAGGGCATGGCAAAATCTTCAAAACAAAATTATAATAAGACTTTCAAAACATGATGCTTTTAATGCACTAAGGCATGCTTGCTAATAATAATATGGCTGTTTTAAAAGGACTGAAAACCAAAGCATGCAATGAAATAATATTCTATAAAAGATCTAAGCAGCACAGGACGTAAACTTCAAAGCTCTTATTCCAAAATGCTTCTACTACCTCCAGTGACATTACTTGACAGTAGGTAATTTTCATGCACTGTCTGACCCTATGCTCTGCCACTAACAGACAACACAGCAAATTATCCAGTACTACAACTGGAGCACTGTTAAAAGTACAAAAGCTAAGATCTTTTCACTGGAAAGGAAAAATTGTGAATAAACAGAGAAATAAGAAGCTCACTCAGCCACTTAGGGGCCACTTCATCCAGCAGAAAATGTCCATGCTCCTAACACCAGAACAATGTTTCCATGATCAAGGAGATGCAGCTTCTTATTGTATGAAAGCATTTCATCTCTTTAGAGAGCCATGTCTGTTAGGTATTCTGCACTATTACAGTACCACTAGAGGTTATCAGAAGTTGCATTCAAAACAACAGATTCAGGGGACACATATCGGTAAAATTCATAGCCATATGAGGACTGCCATAGTAGAACTTCAAGAAAAGTACTGTACTGTATGTTCTGTAGACTGAAAAAGTCACACAGTGCTATGTCAAGACTGTAATTAATATTCATGCCAATTCATAGCACTGAGCCAGTTAAGCTGTCCCTACATATTGGTTGAATTTATTTATACTATTCTGTAACAAAGCCCTCTATGCAGTTTACAATAAAATGTAATTAAAACACAATAACATAGTATATAAAAAGCATGCAACAAGAACAAGGAGAAAAGATCATTCCAGCATTTTCAAAAGAAACTAATTAAACAAAACATTCTACAAAATAAAGTTTTATGTGCCATTTGAAAGCCAGAAAAAAGAATGTTTTGCAACTAGACAACAACCTTTAAGAAGGCCCTACAATCACAAACACACTCCTGTTCTATTAAAGCAGGCATTCTCAACCTACGGCCTGCGGCTGGCCCTGGCCCCCAACGCCAATTCATCCAACCCGCATCACCCTTGCCGCTCGTGGAAGCAGAAGTAAAACATGCCCATGCATGCATAAAATACTGCTGTTCTGCACATACACAGGTGAGTTTTACTTCTGCTTCCAGGTGGAAGGAACCACATGACCAGCCTGATCAGCTGTCCAGGGGGCGAGGTCAGGCCTGCGACCTGAAACATTGAGAACCCCTATATTAAAGTAATCTGGGAGATACAGAATGATAGGGGAAAATGCACAGGGAGAAAATTGACAAAAAGTGGCCAAGAGGAGGCTCTCCTTTTAACAAAGCTGGCATCTAACATTAGGTAAATATACTCCCCACTTGCCATGTTGTCAGGGGGGAAACACAGACAAAACTTCATCTATCTTCACATTTGAATCTGGAACAGCAAGTTCATTGAACTTCCTGCTTTAGCTTCCAGTTGCCAGCTCTCATTTTTGGATGGAAGTTCTCATCTTCCCAGATTTAACCACTCCTTTTCCTAGGCAGTTTCCCCCTACCTGGTAGAAACATGTCCCAAATGTAAATCAAGAGGGGGGGTGATAGTTGCAGCTCTGAGTGTTCTTGTTTCATCCCATCAGCCATACCACCTTTCACAATCCCTCGTTCCACTCTCCCTTCCTCCCACCCTCCTCAAGAATAAGTCAGCATTCTGCAGAGTTGGACATTCAGTAGGTTAAATCTTTATTACGTCTTTGTGTTTTCCTTCTTCTTTTGAAGTAGTATCATTAGATCTCTTGTATAACTTTTCAAATCCCCTCACTAGTGCATTTCTCTGTCATTTTGGGTCCATAATAGCCAAAGGAGTAGCATTCCTCTCTCAACGCTGGAAATAATGATTCATTCTTGCCCACCAGGATTTTTTTTTAAAAAACCAAATCCCAAATCTTGCTCACCCTTCCAAAGGCATTTGAGAAATAAAATGGCTACCCCTTTGAAGCAGTTAGGACAAAATGGCCACTCCCATCGTGCAGCCAGGGTAAAACGGCCATCCAGCCCTCAAAGCTGACTGAGAGAATGTGGCATGGCTCCTGACTCAAAAACGTTGGGAACCCCTGCATTAGAGTTGTGGTTTGGGGTTAAAGTGCCCATATTGTATTTCTGAACCCATTAAGAATTCCAATGTCATTCTTCAGTGACCCAGAAGAGTCAATTGCTTCTGCCTTCTCAGCATCATGTTTCCCTCTTATTGGTACAGTATTTACATGTTCCCCAACATGTTACTTAAAATTCTGTATGTGGCCTATAAATGAAAGTCAGAGAAATTGTTAACAATCCTTCAGGTGTCAGTGTCAAAGAATGCCTGTCGGGTAGGTCTACTTTTATGTGGAAGGCCGTGGCAGTTAAGACACTGAGCTTGATGACCTGAAGATTGGCAGTTCAGAAGTTTGAGCCCTGAGTGCTGTGCGAAAGACTAAGCTTCAGTTGTCTACCATCCTAGCAGTTCAAAAGCAAGAAATTGCGAGTAGATAAATAGATGGACTGCAGTGGCTCAAGTCACTAAGACGCTGACTGGGAGGCGGAAGGTCAGCAGTTCGATTCCCGAGTACTGCAGGACGGAATGAGCTCCCGTCTCTGTCCCAGCTCCTGCCAACCTAGCAGTTCGTAAGCAAGAAATTACAAATAGATAAATAGGGACCACTTCAGTGGGAAGGTAACAGCGTTCCATGCGCTCCGGTGTCTAGTCATGCCTGCCACATGACCATGGAAATGTCTGCAGAAGCAGACAGCGCTGGCTCTTCGGCTTAGAAACAGAGATGAGCACTGACCCCTAGAGTCAGATACAACTGGCTTTCGAGCATGGGAAACCTTTACCTTTTACTAAATAGGTTCCAATTCAGTAAGAAAGGTAATAGTGTTCCATGTACTCTAACATCTAGTCATACCTGCCTTCCACCCCCTTGAGTCAGACATGACTGATTTTTGAGCAAAGGTGATCTTTACCTTTTAGTTTTGATTTATAAAAATAGCCCTTTCCCCACTGATGTTTCATAGCCGGTTTTCAGTGGGAGGGCATCTCTTGAGGCACCATAAAAACGTAACTAGTAGCCACTGAGAATCTTAACCTCCATTTAATTATTCAACTTTCTTTCAGGATTTCCAGGTTGTTGGACCGCATCATGTCTCATGGCAGCTTGTTTAGCTATGTACTGTGTGTAGAGATATTTGTGTCTAAACAACACTGAATCGCCAACATTTAGCTTTACTGAATTATCTCATATTCCAATACAACGAATGAAGAAGAAAAATTTCTCCTTACATACTTTTTCCACATCATGGATAACTATATTAACCTTTATCAAAGGTGAGTAAAAATACCAGGTGCCTTTTTAAAAAATTAAAATAAAAGACACCACGTACTGTAACACTTCCTCAGAGGGAGTTGGTCCAGTCCTCTTGATCGTTTTGGCTGCCCTTTTCTGCACCTTTTCTGACTCTACAATATTTAATCATATGATTCTGCCAGGTGCTAAATACAATACAAAGCTGTGTAATTGTCAAATAATTTCTAATTGCTGTGACAACTAGATGAGATACAGAGCTCTGTTGCTATATCTATTAAATTTTATGGATGTTATTTTCAAAGGCCTCAGAGTAACTTCTACTCCACGCCTAACCACATTGACTTGGAAATATGTCCCTTAATATCCATGGAACCTACTTTCAAATAAATCTCTCTGGATAGCAGCCTTGGGGCTTTAGGTTCTACTAAAAAAATTATGGCCCACATACTTTAAGAATGCCTTTAGTCAGTCTGGAGCTTTAAAATACTTCTCCTGAAGTTAATCAACTCATCACAAAAGCTCACATGTACACAGATATTTAACCGTGGTTTTTATGCTTCATTTCTTTAGACACAGAGCAGCAGTACATATTGTATAGAATTGTACCTTCCCCCTATTTAAAAATAAAATCAAGGACAACAAGCAACTGTGATTTTGGCTACATGAAACACATGGACGCTTAAAGTGTTTAACCTTCTTCCATGCAGCAGCTTTCTCCTCAAACAACACCCCTCTCCCAAGCTGTCTTTCTACTCCCCAGGGAAAAGCTACATTGGCCCAAGGAATGAGGGGCAATAAAATACTTTAAAGGAAAGTAAAACGATTAACTGACCACCTTACCACTCTGCTATAAACGTGTATACATCCACAAGTTACTGCTTTTAGTATTTTAACATCAAAGGTTGATCCCACAAATGTACATTGAGATGCTACAAGGTGATGTATTTCTAGTGGCTCTGCCTAGAGCACCTCAGTTCTCACCTCTGCTATTAATTGGGTTGGCTCAAACATATAGTTTCTCCATCTCAGTCCTTCTATTACTGGTATTAATATGTGATAGAATACTTACTTGCTTGCTTGCTTGCTTGCTTGCTTGCTTGCTTGCTTACTTACTTACTTACTTAGTAGGATTTTTCAGATTACAGCTAAATCATGCAAATACTATTGCCTTAGTTTTTACTTGAATGTACCACGTACGTACCATGTACATAGGGACTGTGGTGGCTTAGTGGTTAAGATGCTGAACTTGATGACTGGAAGGTCAGCAGGTCAGTAGTTTGAGAGCTGGGTACTGCAAGACGGAGTGAGCTCCCATCTCTGTCCCAGCTTCTGCCAACCTAGCAGTTCAAAAGCAAGAAATTGCAAGCACTGTACATAAATAGGTACTACTTTGGTGGGAAGGTAAACAGCATTCCATGCACTCCAGTATCTAGTCATGCCTGCCTCTTAGCTTTACCCCTTACCATGTACACCCTTAATTAAACCATGATCCGTTCTGACCAAGATCCATAATTTCAGGGAGTTATTATCTTATCTCTTACAATTACATCTCAGCTATCAAGCAGTGGACTTGATCCACAAAGGCCAACATTTAAAATACTGTACAGGAGTTAGAATTTAAGTTGCTACAAGTTTTTTTGTCTTTGTTTTGTGTTGTTTACTCTCTAATGTTTATTGGAAAGACTTAGAAATGTTTTTATTATGGTGACAGATTGAACATTGTGGTCTATATGCTTACACAGCTTATCCACATCATTCGGTAGAGGGGGGCCAGGCCCTGGTTGGCAGGGGTCTGCTGAGGTTTTTGGCTGAGGTTTTTGCTGATTATCTGGCGGAGAAAATTGCTCGGATTCACTCGAAGTTTAATCCTAGCATGGAAAATATAGGCTGGGGTTGACTAGATCACAGTCTAGCCATGTTATTTGGGATCAGTTAGATCCAGTTCTCCCTCAGGAAGTGGACAGGTTTCTGGGATCTGTTCGTGCCACTGCTTGAGCATTAGATCCATGCCACACCCGGTTAGTTAAAACAATCAGGGCAGTGACAGGTGGTTGGGTCAGTGCGATTGTGAACTCTTCTTTGTGGGAGGGGTTTTTCCAAGCTGCATTGAAACATGCCTTGGTGCGCCCCTTCCTGAAAAAGTCATTGCTTGACCCTACAATACTTGCCAACTACTGGCCTGTATCCAACCTGCCCTTCTTGGGAAAGGTTTTGGAGAAGGCAGTTTCAGGAGGTCCTGGATGAAGCAGATTATCTGGATCCTTTTCATTCAGGATTCAGAACCAGATATGGTACCAAGACTGCATCGGTTGCACTGTTGGATCATCTCTGGTGAGAGTGGGACAGATATCATCCCTCCATCCTTGCTCTTCTTGTCCTCTCAATGGCCTTCGATACCGTCGGCCATGGTATCCTACTGGAAAGGCTACAAAGAGTGGGGATCCAGGGCACTGTGTGGTCCTGGTTCTCATTTCTGAAGGGCCAGATCTAGTTGGTGTGGTTGGAGAAAGAGAGGTCCAGCCTGAGGTCCCTCCAATATGGGGTGCCTCAGGGCTCGGTGCTTTCAGCTCTCTTATTTAATATCTACATGAAGCCTCTGGGTGAGATTCTCCGTTCTCATGGGGTGAGATATCATCAATAAGCAGATGATACCCAGCTGTACATCTCGGCCTGTGGAGACCCAAGTGATGCAGTGGAAGTCCTATCCAGGTGCCTGGAGGCTGTCAGGGTCTGGATGGGGAACAATGGGCTACAACTGAATCCTGGAAAGACTGAGTGGATGAGGGTCAGGGGCCCTGCATTATCTCGGGAGCCACCATCTTTGATTCTGGATAGGGCTATTTTGCCCTAAACAGACCCGGTGAATAATCTGGGGGTCCTCCTAGATTCATGACTTCTGCTCGAAGACCAGGTGGCAGGTGTGGCCAGGAGGGCTTTTGTACAGCTTTGTGTTATACACGTTACACCCGTTCCTAGATCGGAACTCCTTGTTCATGGTCACGCACACTCTAGTCACCTTCAGACTTGACTACTGTAATGCGCTCTACATGAGGCTGTCCTTGATGACCATTCAGAGGCTGCAACTGGTACAGAATGCTGCTTCTTGGGGTGGGGGGGCAGTATGCCCATGCCTTGCCACTGCTTCAGGAGCTGCACTGGTTGCCAGTGTGTCTCCAGGTGCAATTCAAGGTGCTGGTAATTACCTTTAAAGCCCTATAGTGGGCCATGATACTGAAGAGACCGTGTCTCCCCAAGAACATCTGTCCATCCCACCAGAGCAGACCAGAGAGGCTCTCTAATTGTTCCATCTGCTAGAGAGACACTTCTCTCTGGCACCAGAAAGAGGGCCTTCTAAAGTGAAAGAGGAAAAAAATTGTTCGATATAGGGTATTGAAGACTTCCTGGTTTGGTAGAATAGCAATTTGTAAAATGAGTTTATTACCCAAGATTAACTTTTTATTTGAAGTCCTTCCAATTAAACAATCTGAAAAAGAATTAGGAGTTTTTCAAAATCTATTGAATGATTATTGTAATGGAGGGAAAAGAGCAAGAATACCTAAAAGCCTATGGTATAAACCGCAGAAAGAGGGTGGTTTGGGATTACCTAATATTAAATCGTATTACAGGGCGTTCCAAATTAAAGGCTTGGTAAAACTTTTAACGATAGAGGACCTTATATGGAGGGAGATAGAAATGAAAGATAGTAATGTGTGTGCAAAGGGAGAATTTCTGGAAAATACAGTTTTTGATTTAAAACCAAGAAATAATGTCCTAAAATCTATGATAAATGTATGGATAAAGTTGAAAGATAAATTGGCACCAAACACCTCTCCAATATTAGAGTTGCAAGATCTTAAAACATTTCCAGTTAAAAATCTAGAATTAATAAAAAATATTATGCATAAATATGATATAATCTTATTAAAAGATTGGCTGGATCGAATTGAGAATGAAAAAACAAAAAAAGAAATTTATAAGGAATTAAAATTGAACTGGCTTCAGATACTAACGTTGGATAAGTGGAATAAACAATATAAAATGAAATTACAGCCAATAAGGCAGTTGACAGACTTCGAGGAGATGGTATATAAAATAAGAAGAGGTTCAATGGGGATAAAAGGAATAGTAAGTAAATTATATAAAATGATAAACAACATGGATGAATCCCAGGATACCCTTAAAAGAATGTGGGAATCGGACTTGAGTATTACTATTACAGATAAGAATTGGAAGAAAAAATGGAAAAGTAGGATGATGCGAAATCTGTCTACAAAAGTTAAAGAACACAACTACAAGATGTTGTGGCGATGGTATATGACGCCAGTTCGGTTAAATCAAATAAATAGTAGCAATTCAAAAAAATGTTGGAGGTGTCATCAGGAAATTGGGACATACAAACATATGTGGTGGGATTGCAAAATTATTTCCAATTTCTGGCATAAAATGGAACAAGAATTAGAAAAAAATTTAAATATCCGTTTAAAGTTGAATGAAAAAATAGTTTTATTAACGGACTTAGAGGATTTGAATTTAGAGGAAAATATAAAAGAGTTATTGTCTATTTTTTTTGACATTGGCGAGACAACAAGTAGCCAGAAATTGGAAAGGTGATATGAATTTAGAAATTGGTAAATGGTATGTTGATGTTTGGGATATGGCATTAAATGAAAAACTTACATGGGAATTAAATATAAAAAGGGGGTTAATAAAACAAAATAGATTTTGGGACATTTGGAAGCCTTTTCTGCAACACACATTGATAGATAATAAAAGAGAAAAACCTGCTCCAAATACAATGTATTTTTGGCAGAATGAATGAGTTGTAAAAGGAGTGGCTGGTAGACTCAAGGACTGTAGTGCACTGGGTGGTAGGAACCATGTACAAAATATTAAAGTTGTAATATGGTGGTTAAAGTGGAGAGTGGATATAAAGATGAAAATATACAGTATAGCAAATGTATAGAAAATAACGTTTGATTACATTATATTATATTGACATGTATTTTTTTCTTTCTCTCTTCCTCTTCTCATTTTTTTAACGTTGTAGGATGTACGTGGGAACTACTTTTTTTGTATGTAATTGTTTCTTTTATGTTTTGTAGATTGTTTTGTTAGTTTATTTTTAATATTGTAAAAACCCTAATAAAAAAAAAGGAAAAAAAAGAAAGAGGGCCTTCTCAGTGTCTGATCCGGCCCTATTGAACTTCCTGCCAATTGAGCTGTGTCTCCAGACAGAGTTGCTGCCCTTCAGGAAAGGGTTAAAGACATGGCTGGCTGGCAGGTGTGGGGCACCAGCTATGTGGTAACCCAGGCCTGCTGGCTAATTTAGTAGAACACACTCTCTTTCTTTTAATCTTTTAATCTTTTGTTAGTAGGTTTTAATGGGTTTTTAAATTGCTTTTAAACTGTGACTGGTTTTTATTTTCTGTGAGCCACCCAGAGTCTTTGGAGTTGGGCGGCAAGACAAATTAGAAAATAAATAAATAAATAAATTCAGGGACAAATTAGATGTGACCTTGAAGTGGGAAAACTGCCTGCTGAATTTCAATGGCATGGCACCAAGAACTAGCTTCTAGTTGACATGGTTCTCTACCCTCTCCCTCCCCGCTTTCAAAAGTTGGGCTCCTCCAACACGAATCCAAAAATGCCCACAAAGCTGCCTGTGGCCAATTTGAGTTTATTTCTGAATCACATGGTTAGTACAGGTATGTCTATTTTACCCTTTTGTGACACTGTAGCAAGAAAGATGTATTTAGAGCAGACTTGTGACTTCAGGTTGCTCTTTAGTTTTGTGGGCCATTAAAACTCCTAGTGCAGGGGCTATCAACATTTTTAAGTCAGGGGCCTGGTCCCGCTCCCACAAACAGCATTTACGATGGCCGCAGACACATTTATGACCATCATAAACACGTTTAAGAGAGCCGTAAGTGAGGCCGCAGCTGATTCCGCTCGCGGCTGGAGAAAGGGTGGGGACAGGATTATTTGGCTGTGCCAGCCAGTTCTGGCCCGTAGGCCATAGGTTGAGAATCCCTGTCCTAGTGGATCCTTTGCAAGATATGGTTGCCTATCTGTAGGCATCTCAAACTTTTTATGTCTCATTGTGCCAGCACAGGCAAAGGCATGAATGGGCATATGTGTCCTAGTTCTGAACTAGTAGCTGGATCCTTGAAAAGATTACAGTTTTATATCTCAGTTACCTATTTTCAATGCTACATAAAAATTAAATCCCATTTACAAATTCAATTGTATGTCAAAGTTCCTAAACATATATTCTAAAAGCAGGTTGTTATGTGCATGCAAATAATTCAAGAAGTTGAAGTATAGGTTTGCAATTGCTGGGTAATCTATTGCAGTGAATCATTAAAATGTTAGAATGGTTAAATGCAATTAATACTGGGCAAGATAACTTTCATTTTCAGAAAGAACTGAAAATAAGCTCAACTCAGTAACTTGGCAGTCAGCATGATGTGATGATGGAGACCAGAAGACCTCCACTCCAATCATATCCCCTCAGGCAGCTTCCTACATGACTTTGTGACAATCACTATCTCTCAATCAAACATATCTTATGAAGTACTTTACAGAGTAAAGTAAAGAGGTGGAAAGAGAGAACAGAGAACATTGTTGATAGTGCCTCAGAGGAATCAGCCCTCTCAAAAAACTAACAAATAATATTCCCCCATTACACTTCTATAGTGATAACTAAGTTGTCCATGAAAGTACATTAAAAGTTAACATTTTTATGAATCACTTCAGTATATAAGAATCATTGAAAATAAGCTGAGATAGTTTTATATCTCAATTAAATATTTTCAATGCCACAGAGAAACCAGAAAAACTAAACTGATCTGCCGATTCAAATGTATAATAAGATACTGCTGACAGTATTTTAAAAGGGTAATATTTTGTGACACTAAATCATATTAGGCTTTTGGCTATTATCCCTTAAACAAGCACTTTTCTTTATGTGAAACCCAATATGGTTGCTTCAGCAGACACTCTGTACCATTCCTCATTCCAATAACAACTTCATTACCTTTCTAATATTTTACCCTATCTTATTGCAACAGCGTTCAATAACATATTTATCTTAATTCACAATAGAATCATTTTGATGTGTGTATTTTATCTGATATGGCAATCAGTCAAAACAACTTTTTAAATTTTACTTTAGTTTTTCATGCCTACTTTTAGTTCCAGGAATGTTAGGTACAGTACTGTATATAATTACAAGGATATCCACCTGACTATGTACAACAGGGAAGAATACAAATGTCTCTTTGAAGCCAAATAAAATTAAAGTCCTGAATATATTTATCAATCAAGTCTGGACATTCACAATATAAAATAAAATATTTTCAGGTATATAGTCTTTGAAGCCCTAAAAAAATACAAATACATAAGATCACTGTACTGTATATATATAGTATATATATTCACCCTTCCAGTATCCTTCCTTCCTTCCTTCTTCTTCTGCTGTATCCTAATCTAAATATAGGTGATTATCATGGCGATCAGCCATGAAGGCTGTCCTGAAAATACAATGCAGTGGCCTTTCATTGGCCTTCTGCATCGCAGCAGGACACCCATACCACTGATCCAGTTCCATGAGTCACTTTCTGGTCCTGAGTCCTTTTGGCATGCAAAGTCCTCATCAGCCACAGGTCAGTATTGCTGAAGCTGCTGCTACTCATCAAGATGGATTCAAGTGGGAATTAATCCACTTTGGGACCATCACCCTTCCCTGTGGACTTCAGCACCCAAGGCTGTTAGTCCTCAGGGTTGTCAGGTTAGTTAACTGTCATCTGGCACTCGGTGTTGGGTCATTGGCAGTATTACCACAGCAGGATAACCTGGCCAGACTGAGAGTCCTTCCTGCACAAATGTATTGTACAGTCAAACCTCGCATAAAGAGCACCTCACTTAAAGAGTAACCTGTTTAAAGAGCAGAATTTTCTCTGAATGTTTGCTTCGCTTAACAAATAAAACCAACCAAAAACTTGCTTAACAAATAAATCAGGGTTTGCAATCCCCCCCACACACACACAATTGGTCATTTACAATGGTGTTTCCCTTAAAGAGCAAACTCGCTTAAAGAGCAATCCTGTGGAACGCATTATGCTCTTTAAGCAAGGTACAACTGTAATTCTAAACCAGGGGTTCGCAATGTTTTCCAACCACAGGCTGGCCCATGCCCCCTCCGTCAGCTGAGCGGGCCAGACATGTGGTTCCCCAGTGTAAATGCTGCCATAAACCATGATGTGCCAATGGGAGTGCATTTGTGCAAGTGCATGTACAGCTGTCGTAAACATGTCCACTTCCAGGGTCGTTGCTGGGGGCTGGGTGATTTGCTGCTATGGACTGGGTCTGTAAACCCCTCTTCTAAACCAAGGTTTTAAGGGTCTTTTTGTCCTCTGTGAGAACAACAGCTCTTACCTCTCCTGCTCTCCCACTCTTTCTCTAGGCAAATCCTGAATTATAGCGCCTTACTAAGATTTCCCCATTCACTGGGTTGACCAAATAGCTGAATGGAGTTCCATGACCACATATTGTTATTTGACAAAAAAAATAATAATAACCCACCCACAACTTCTAAATTAAAACATCCGATCAAATACATCTAAGGCCATCCAGGAAGAAGTTCTCAAAGAACAGCACCTATATACATGATATTAAAAATGATATCAACCAGGAAATCAGAAATAGATTGAAATTTGAAATGACAGGAATGGAGGAATTGTGTCAAGTTCAAGATTATAGTCTTGTATTCCTGGTGTGAAAGCTGGACAGTAAAGAAAGCTGACAGGTAAATAATTGACTCATTTGAACTATGGTTCTGGAGGAGATTTTTGCAGATACCCTGGACTGCCAGAAAGTTAAACAAGTGGATTCTAGACCAAATAAAGCCTGGAAGCAAAAATGATGAAGTTGAGGCTGTCCTATATTGGATACTTAATAAGAAAGTAAGATTGCTGAAAATGACAATAATGCTGGGAAAGGTTGAAGGCAGCAGGAAAAGCAAAAGACCAAAGCTCAGAAGACTTGACACCGTAAAGCAGAGATTCTCAATCTGTGGCCTGTGGGCTGGATGTGGCCCACGGCACCATTTCATTTGGGCCCCCAACACCTCCACCACACCAGGAAGTGCCATGTGGTAGAGGAAGGGTAAAATGGCCATCTGGCCCCCAAGCTGTCTGAGGGAGCATGACCCAGCCCTTGGCTTAAAAAGATCGAGAACTCCTGCCATAAAAGAAGCCACAGACTTCAGTGTACAAGAACTGAACAGGGCAGTTGAGCACAGGATATTCTAGAGATCTCTCATTAATAGCATCACCATAGGTTGGAAAAGTCTTGATGGCATATACTACAGAGGAACAACAATGGAAATAAAAACCAAGGCCAAAAAAAAAAAAAAAACCAAGAGAAAAAGTAAGGAAACATATAACCAATTACCAAAGCCTACACTCTAATTATTCACCTATGCTACAGGCAATGAAGAGTACCAATTCTCCCTAAGCTAGTGAGCTGTATAGCAAAGGAGGGATATAGCCAGTGGTGTGTTGGCACACAGGGATACAGGGAATCATCCAGGTGCCCCCCTGAGGCAGGCAGAGGTATTTATTTATTTATTTATTTATTTATCACACTTGTTTATCACCCCCCCTCTCACCAAAGTGACTCAGGGTGATTTACAACAAGACATCAATAACAATTAAACCACTTTAAAAATTATTAAATCAAAATTAAAACTAAAACAGAGTAAAAGGTTAAAACTAAAAGTTACAGCTAAAAGATGAGGGTCAGGGCAAGGGAGTCAGATTATCCAACTGGCTGGGGTCATTGTTCCACCCATCCCCTAAACCTGACCCACCAGCCAGGTTTTCACTCCTTTTCTAAAGGATAGCAGCTCTGTCTGCATGCGTATAACTCAATTGGCAGGAGGTTCCATAGTGCCAGAGAAGTGTGCCTCTGTGGCCAATGGCACAACCAGAGAGCCTCTCCAGTCCACTCTGGTGGGATGGACAGATGTCCTCGGGGTGATGTAGTCTCTTAAGTATCCTGGTCCACTACCATGTAGGGCTTTAAAGATGATAACCAGCACCTTGAATTTCACCCGGCGGTACACTGGGAGCCAGTGCAGCTCTCCCAGCAGCAGTGAGGCATGGGAATAACACCCGCATCCTATTACTACCCGAGCAGCCCCATTCTGGACCAGCTGTAGCCTCTGAATGGTCACCAAGGGCAGCACCATGTAGAGCGCATTACAATATTCAAGTCTGGAGATGACCAAGGCATGTGTGATTGTGAGCAAGGAGTCACGATCTAGGAGCAGGTGTAACTGGAGAATAACACGAAGTTGTGCAAAGGCCCTCCTAGGCACGATTGCCACCTGTTCTTCGAGCAGTAGTTGTGAATCCAGGAGGAACCCCAGATTACGCACCAGGTTTGTTTGGAGCAAAACTGCCCCATCCAGAACTAAAGATGGTAGCTCCCGAGATAACGCAGGACCCCTAACCCACAACCACTCAGTATTGCCAGGATTCAGTTGTAGCCCGTTGTCCCCCATCCAGACCCTAACAGCCTTCAGGCACCTGGAATGGACTTCCATTGTATAGCTAGGGCTCCCACGGGCCGAGATATACAACTGGGTATCATCTGCATATTGATGATATCTCACCCTGTGGGAGTGGATGATCTCACCCAGCGGTTTCATGTAGATGTTAAATAGGAGGACTGGATTTCTCACCCTCCAACCACACTGACTGGCTCTGGCCCTTCAGAAATAAGGAAAACCAGGACCTCACAGTGCCCTGGATCCCCAATCTTCAGAGCCTTTCTAGAAGTATACCGTGGTCGATGGTATCGAAAACCGCTGTGAAGTCAAGAAGAGCCAGGACAGATTGATGTCCACCATCCCGCTCCCTCCAGAGATCATCAACCAGTGCAACCAATGCAGTTTCAGTACCTTATCCGGGCGTGAATCCTGACTGAAAAGATATGACAATTGTTTCTTACTTTATCTCCTCCCGAAATTGACTGGATCAAGAGCCTGGACATAGCACTGTGATATGTATGTACTGTATGTTTTATCACATTTTATACAATTTCCTTATACTTGACCCATACTTGTGGTAATTGTTATAGTGTTAGCTACCATGTGTTTATAAAGTCATTCAATAAATAAATAAATCTTTCTCTTTGATCTGATTTACAACCCTATAAAATAGCAATCAATATTCACTTATTAGTATGTTTTTCATTATTTATTATGGAAGCTGTCACTGTACTGCAAAGTTATAAATCAAATAGCCCAGGAACACACACAAAAAAGCACATTGCAATTATCAACTGCCTCCTCTATAGGCACCTTTCAACAATCAAAAGTACTGTAAACTGAATCTGCAGGGGGAAAAAACCGTGAAAATTTGACCAATAGTTCAGATGCCATGCACATTATAATCTGAAGATATAAAAGACATTATAGATTACATGCAATTAGAAAAGAAAACATTGACTAATAAATGCATCCAAGTGTCACAGCAGGAGCTTCTCTGGGCTTCAGGAGTAAACAAATAAACTTGTTTGTTTGTTTGTTGTTTGGTGTGTGTGTGTGTGTGTGTGTGTGTGTGTGTGTGAGAGAGAGAGAGAGAGAGAGAGAGAGAGAGAGAACTTGTCTTAATGACTTAAGTACAGAATTCCTTGGCACTGTGATTTTACAAGCTTAGAAAAGACTGCCTTTCTACAACTTTAACATGCTTTCATCTCTCATTGTGGGCTGCAGCCTAAGAGAATTAATTGCAGTAGGGTATGTGATTGCGTACGGCTGCATATTTAGCCTATTAACCCTTAAAGAATTAACTGAATCACTATCTAATTATCAAATGCCTTGACTCTGAGCACTTAGTCCTCATCCTTGATCCTTACTACAGTATATCTATAAATTATAGCAATGAGGCTACAAACTTTACAGCACAGCAGTGAAACTGCCATGTCAAATGCATTTCGTTAACAGAGGAAACCAATCTGGCATTGCCCCTTAGATTAGAAGAAACAAATGGGAGAGACCAAACTTTCATGGCCCATCTTGCTAGCGAAATCAAATTTACAATCCTTGGTAGTATTGTATGGTGTAACCTTCCCAGAGGATTAAAAAACAAAACAATCCTATCATGATTTGATTTTAATGTTTCTGGGAAGAAGAAAAAAAGGCACATCCAGCTGCCCTTAAACATTTATCTCAACTTGGTAAAATAAATAAATAAATAAATATTGTGACAAAAGCAAACTTTCACTCTGAAAGCAGTAAAACAAAGCAGTCTGTGTGTCTTCATTCTGAACTTTACACATCCAGTGCTGTGTCTCCACAGGACTATGCAGGCCAAGGGGATGTGGGAAGGGAACAAATGTAATGGGACAAACATTCTCAAAGCGAACTTTCCCTCAGCGTCTGTGCAATGAGAAAAAACCAGAAAGTGGGCAGGGGGAGGGGGAACAAAACTGTGAGTCACTATGAGTCCGCTTGGGACAAAGAATATGGGAAGAAAGCACTTCTTGATAACTGGAGGGGGGTCACATTCTTTGCGTATGTGTCTAAAACCACTGCACATTTGGCTTCACAGAAAACAGCAAAGAAATCCAGCTGACGTTCACAATGTAGGCAGAGCCAGTAGATGATACCGTGTGAACATAAACTTTGCAGAGAGGGATTGTTATCATATTCACCATAGTGGTACTTTTTCCTCTAAAAGACAATCTATGTGTTGAAGGCATACAGCAGGAGTTCTCAGCCTTTTTAAGCTGGGGGCCTTGTCACACTCCCTCAGATAACTTTGGGGACCAGGTGGCCATTTTGCCCTTCCTCCACCACATGGCACTTTCTGGTGTGGTGGAGGCTGGGGGGGCATGAAATGGTGCCATGGGCTGCATCAGGTTGAGAATCTCTGGCATAAAGTACAGTTGTACCTCGCTTAAAGAGCATAATGCGTTCCACAGGATTGCTCTTTAAGTGAGTTTGCTCTTTCAGCAAAACACCATTGTAAATGACCAATTGTGTGGGGGGGGGGGATTGGAAACCCCAATTTATTTGTTAAGCGAGTTTTTGGTTGATTTTATTTGTTAAGCGAAGCGAACATTCAGAGAAAATTCTGCTCTTTAAGCAAGTTACTCTAAGCGAGGCTCTCTTTATGGGAGGTTTGACTGTATATACTTTTACTATGTATCTACAGTGTGACTGGAAACTTTTTAAAAATGAATGTATCTTTTTATTTCCATAAGAATACACACAAAACGCACGTGTGGAAGGGGGAAGACAGAGTGTGCTTTCACAGGTTATTTCTGTGAAGTACACAAGATAAATTCAATGCACACATTTGTCTCAAACATTTTGGGTTACAAGTGGGCACACATCAACGTCTTCTTGCTCAATGGACAGAGTGGCTTGAGGGGAGCAACCATTAGAAGTGACAACAAATCTAATGGAGATAGGTGTGAAAATCACACCTAATGAAAAAACAACAACCAAAAAAAAGGCCCTCTTCAGACAGCATCTCTGCACAACACTTGGGATCTACAAACAGCCTTTGATTTTCTTCCATCAGATTTCTCTGTCCCTCAATAGACAGAAAATGACCAAACCAAGAGATTTCAGTGTTTTCTGAATGTGGGATGAACCCAACCTTAGGAGATAAAACCTTCTTATGGTTTCAGGATAAGTTAGATTCAATCTTCAAATAAATATGGGCTCTTCAAACTTACTCACTTCTAGTCCTAGGATGAGGGGAGTAATCATGAGCGTCCACGGTCAATACGCACTCTTTTTCCACCTACAAATCTTTGGCAAAAATGCTGTTTGAACAGGGCTTCAATGTGGCTACATTGCAAACTAAAGATGTAAGTAATATATTGCAGATCCTTTAAAGACATGTTCAAACCAACACACAAATCTGTTATAGCGAAAAGGCAGTATGGTACAGGAAGTTTTAGAATGCCAAGACTAGGATGCAGGAGTGTTGGAAAGATAAAAGTGGAGAAGAAAAATTCCATAAACAGGTATACATGGGGCTAATAATATTTTTTAATGAAAAGAAATAATTGTGCATAGTCACAGAAACAGATTTAACAGGCAGATGAAACTACTGTATAAAGCTTAAAATATTTTGGTTCAAGTTCAGTCTTTCAAACCTCAGCGATATGTGGACTAAACATATTGATTTAGTTTGCTCATGTCATGGATACTGTCAACACATATGTAGAACCCTCACAGTTTGCAATATGAAGGATGTAAAAAGAACCACTAAAAAGGACTTCTTGACCTGCGTAATATATCAGGGGGGCCGTGGAGAAGACCAATCATAGATCTATTTCAGTCTGCTTTCAGACTTGATTATGGGACAAAGATTCCTTGGGTCTCCTTGGCGAGTGACTCATGCCAAGAATTGAACAGAAGGTGTGTGTTCCATGCAATCTAGACATGATAGAGGTGCTGTTGGTCAGATGAAAGGCAGTAAGTTAGCCAAGAAACAGGGATTGTGTTTGTGATGGATGTGGTCGCATTCTTCATGAAGTCTCTGGCTCACAGTTTGAGTGTACTGTACTGTACTCCTGTATCCAGTGAGCACAGATTCCTGGGTTTCAATTGTGGCTGTGAGTGAATTTGTATATTCAAGCTGACAGCCATTCTTAGAGATAGAGGACCTTGTCAGAGTGGCCCAGTAGTCTGACTGGACTCAAGTAATGTGCTCTACATAGGTTGCCAAAAGTATTTGCAAACTTTGCCTTGCCCAGGACACTGTGGCATACTGTGGGGCATGTGACTCCTTTGTTGCATTGGCTTTACTGGCTACAATTCAAAGTGCTGGTTATGACCTACAACATTCTATGTGACTTGAGTATCTGAAAGGCCAAATTCTCCCTCATAAACTTGCATGGGATATATATATATTTGGCACATGCTCTTCTCTTGGTCCTGCATCCCTTGAAGTACATTTGGCAGGAACATAAGACAGTCACTGATTATTCCCAAGCTCTGGATGGTCCAAGTCCCATGAGTCTAACTGTACTTCTGCCAGGAGGCTAAAATCTTTTTATCCAGACAGATTTTTGGCATCCAAAATGAATTAGGGGCCATTATTTCTCTCTACTGCTCTGTATGTATGCATAATAATCTTATGGATTTTTTAAAAAAATTCATACTGCTTTGGATATTGCAACACTCCACATGACACTGATTTCTCAATTAAAGAAATTTCTGATTCATGAAAAGATGTCCAGAGCCCTTGTGGTGCAGTGGTTAAACTGCTGTACTGCTGCTGAAACTGTGCCACAATCTGAGTTCAATCCTGACAGGGATCAAGGTTGACTCAATCTCCCATCCTTCTGAAGTTAGTAAAATGAGTATCCGAGTCTGACCCTTTGCTGTCCCATGGACCACCATACAACAGGCTGCTCTGTCCGTCATCCTCCACAGCCCACACAGATCTACGCCCATTGCATCGACAACGCCATCTAGCCACCTCATCCTCTGGCGCCCCCTTCTCCTTTTGCCCTCGATCTTTCCCAGCATATTGGGAGGCAAAATGCTAATTATTTTGTGAACCACCCAGAGGATGTACTAAGCACTATGGGTGGTATATAAGTATAATTGCTATTGCTATTCTCCATTCCTGTTGGAAGTTTTGTACAGTATAAGGCATTTCCTGCAGAATTTGCAATGTATCTGAACTACTTTTGTGACCTATGCTGATTATATGTATCAGAGGCAGTTACTCCATATTCTTTTCAGGACCCTGAATCATCAATATGACTACACATATGACTGGACAATATTAAAGCAGAAAGCAGCACAGCAGGCAGTGTCTGCTGGTGGGGGGCGGGCAGGGCAGCAAGTCCAAACCCGTGCAGACAAGCAAACTGACAAACCCAAGAGCAACATGAAAAGTTTGGGAGCATGAAGAAGAACAGATCCATTCCCAAATCTTAAGTATTTTAGTTCACAAACACATCTGCCAGTGCCATCTATTTGATATAAAGAACTTAATTTCAGTATAAACCAGCTCTGGACAGCACCACTGATGCTGCACCTTTGAGTTGTAGCAGCTATAATTGTGAATATTATTGAGATAGTCAAACATGAGGTCCAGTTTACTATTGCATTTTTTCAAGTTGAAAAATTAATTGAGTTAAGAATCATGCTTATGCCAATTTTTGTAATCTATAAATTATTAGAAGGTTATTCAGACAGTAGAAAAGTTTTACACTTTGTGGTTGCATTGATTGACAGAGACACTTTAATTTTTTTGCCTTGTGCAAGACTGACAGAAGCAGCATTGTGGAAAAAACAGAACATAGAGGAAACGAATCCAGCCAATTAGCATGCTACAGTATATTAACACAATGATATATAATCTAGTCTCTGTCTGAAAACTACCTCAAGTTCCTCTGGTACTTTTAGTAAAGCTTGCTAGTTCTTTAGGTGCCAGAAAGGTTTGGGTGGTTTTTTTTTCATTCTCCCTATCACACATTTGTCTTCCAAAAAACAATGAACCCAGAGTAAAATCCACATCTTCCTCTACAGTATAAGAGCAGTGTTAAGCATCCAAGGCTATTACAAAAAAAGAAAGTGTAAATCCAGAGGACTTAATTTGTTGATGGGGTGGGAGATAATATCCATTAAGAAATGAATCATCCAGTTAGGGTAAACCCAAGTTTGGCACCAGAAAGACTGGCACTCTGTTTCCAGCATCAGACAGGTGCTTTTCTGGAAGGTCAAACACAGTAAGCCTTACCGCCCTACTCCTCCCATTTTTATATGATCTTAAGAGAAAGAGCTTCATGCTCTTCAATGTGGAGCTATACATCACTTTGTGAATGTATAGCAAACCCCTTTTAAAGTGACCTAAGTGGGCAACATAGGGCTGTAGTGGCTAAATGGGCAACTTAGGGCTGTTTGTAGTGGTTAAGACAGAGAGATTGATGACTGGGTGCCAGTCCCTGTCCCAGCTCCTGCCAACCTAGCAGTTTGAAAGCAAGAAATTGCAAGTAGATCAATAGGGACCACTTTGGTGGGAAAAGATCATGGGGACATGAAAGGAGCCTCACTGGGTGTCCCCTGAGCAGAGTTACTCGATCAAAAATCCTTTCAACCCCAAATACTGGTAATTTCTGACATGAAATTATTATTACCACAGTCAACACAAGTTCAAAAGCAAGAAATTGCAAGTAGATAAATAGGGACCACTTCGGTGGGAAGGTAAGAGCGTTCCGTGCGCTCCGGTGCCATGCCTGCCACATGACCATGGAAACATCTGCAAAAGCAGACAGCGCTGGCTCTTCGGCTTTGAAACAGAGATGAGCACTGACCCCTAGAGTCGGATACAACTGGCTTTTGAGCAAGGGATACCTTAGTCAGTATAGGCCAGTGATGGCTAACCTTGGCACTCCAGGTGTTCTTGAACTTTAATTCCCAGAAGCCCTGATCAGCAGAGTGCTGACTTAGACTTTTGGGAATTGAAGTCCAAGAACACCTGGAGTGCCAAGGTTGGCCATCACTCATGTAGGCAAAGCAGTTTTTGGGAAATATCTCCCTCCCCACTAACTCTTTACAGGGCCACTTATCCCAATGAGCAGTTTCTTGTTGGGCTTATAGCCGGAGCTGGGTTAGGGGACCCTTAGTCTCAGTGCTAAACCCACGACCCATGGCCCTGGGGGTAAGGGAGGTGAGCTCTCTAGACATGCTCAGGAGCACCCTTTCCATAAGTAAAGATAAACGTTTCCCTTGCTCGAAAGCCAGTCGTATCTGACCCTAGGATTCAGTGCTCATCTCTGTTTCAAAGCTGAAGAGCCAGCGCTGCCTGCTTCTGCAGATGTTTCCGTGGTCATGTGGCAGGCATGCCTAGACAACAGAGCGCACAGAACGCTGTTTACCTTCCCACCGAAGTGGTCCCTACTGATCTCCAGTACTTTGCAATTTCTTGCTTTCGAACTGCTATGTTGGCAAGAGCTGGGACAGAGCCGGAAGCTCATTCCGTCCTGCAGTACTCGGGAACCGAACTGTTGACCTCCCCGCCTTCCAGCCAGCGTCTTAGCCACTTGAGCCACTGCAGTCCCTTTCCATATACCTAGTGTCAAGCCAGCCGCCCCGCGGGCCAGACCAGGCGCTGCCCGGAGAGCAAGTTTACCTGGATCTTCCTCCTCTCGCAGGCCGGGCCGGTGCCTTGCACCACGCTGTCCAGGACGGTGACCAGGCGGGCGTCGGGCGCCACGAAGCACGAGTTCCTGGCCGCCCGGATGGCCTCCTCGATCTCGGCGAAGCGGAAGACGCAGAGCGCCGCCGGCTGAGGCGCCGCCCGGCCCCCCGGGGAAGCTGAGGCGGCGGCGGCGGCTTTCTCGAAGACGGCGAAGAGCAGCTCCTCGGGCTGAGGCGGGAAAGGGCTGGCGGAGGTGACCTGCAGGGCGGCGCTGGCGGGAAACACCGAGACCAGCCGGTTGAAGAGCTCTCCGCCTTGGGCCCCTGGGGGCCTCCCCGGGCGGCGGCACTGCAGCCCCATTTGGATGTAGGACTCGGTGAGCTTCTTGGTCTCCCCGCCGCCGCCGCTGCGGTTGAGGGCGGCCGCCTCAGGCGCGTCGCCCAGGCAGATGCGAGCCAAGAGGCTTTGCGAGGGGCTCTCTTTTTCCCGCGCATTCGCCTCACTGTTGAGGGCCAAGTAGGCGTAGGAGCTCGGAGGGCGCCTCGCCGGCGCTGCCTGAGGCGGAAGGGGCTTTCGGGCCCTCGGGGCGCCCCACGGCGGGCGGGACCCTCCGGGGGGCGTGGGGCGGGCCCCCCGGTGCAGGAATGCGCGGACGAAGCTGAGCTTGTGGCGCTCCTTGGCGCCCTGCTTGATCTTGAAGATGTTGTCGTCGGAGGGGTTGATGTCGAAGGTGAAGAGGCGGGCCAGGTCCCCGCGGGTGTCGAGGGCCCGGATGGCGATCTCGGGGGTGTTCTCGAAGCGGTGGTCCTCCAGGCTGGCGTTGCGCGGGAAGAACGGGCTGCCCAGGCCCGTGTAGGTGGCGGCCACCAGCAGCCGGGTGTCCCGCCGCCCGCCGGGCTTGAGCACCAAGCCCACGGTGGAGGCGTTGGGGTGGTTGGCCGCCACGTTCAGCATGCTGGGGAAGACCGTCACCTGGTCGCCCCCGCCGCCCCCTCCACCTGCCCCGGGCGGGAAGGCCACGGCCACCACCGAGATGTTGTCCAGGCTGCGCAGCTGGCAGAAGCCCTGGTAGACCGAGCCGCAGACCACCAGCACGCCCTGCTCCGGGTCGGGCTGCAGCAGCTTGTTGTAGTTGTCGGTGGGCCTCTTGGCGTGCTCGCACGAGGCCTGGGGCAGCTGCGGCGCGTGGCACAAGGGGTTGTCCGGGCGGGGGCCCGTCGCCTCCTCCACCTCCAGCGTCAGGTTGGGGCCCGAGAGCTGGTAGAGCCGGTTGACGGCCGCCAAGTAGACCCTGCCGCCCGAGCCGTCCAGGGCGAAGTTGTTGGTGGCGGTGGGCGAGAGGAACTTGCGCGCCACGCGCAGCCCGCGCCCCGGCAACCAAAGCAGCAGCGCCAGGAGGGCCACCAAGGCGGCGCGGGGCCAGCGCACCTGGCTAGCGCCGCCACCGCGCCCGGGCACCATCCTGCCGCCTCCTCCGCCTGGTGGGCCGACGCCGCGGCGCGCTGCGCATCAGGCGCTTGGGCAAACCGGGGCTTGGCCAGGACCGAAGAGGGGGGAAAGAATAGAGTTTGAGAGAGAGAGAGAGAGAGCCGAGCGCGCGCAAGAGAGAGGAAAACCTGTTTCCTGCGGGAAGACTTCACACACACGCCTCAGATCCCGAGTGACGCCAGGAGGGAAGTTCCGATCCTTTGTTGCAAACGATCTGGGGAGGCTTTTTCTTTTTTGCCTCCTTAACTGGACCGGCGCCTCGGAGAGGGGTTAACATCGCACGTCTGAGAAGAAAGCTGCGCCCTCCCTTGAGTCTGACAGCCTCTCTCTCCCCCTCCCTCCCTCCCTCCCTCCGATTCCCCCTCCCCGCCCCGATTTCTCTCCTTCCCTCGCTCGCTCCCTGCCTGAGGACAAGGCTCCGCTTTCCGGCTTCTCCGAAGTCCTCCCCCCCCCCCTTCACACAACCCTGACATACACACACTCACACACACAGAAAACGTCTTCTCCTTTATTTTAGGGTTTGTCATGTGAATATGATTAAGTTAAGGCCGTTTCTTTCCTTATCCCGCCCCCTCCCAAAAAATGAAAAGCAAGCTGGGAAGGCAATCTCCGCACCAGCCCAAATGCACAAAGAAGCGGCTCTTGGTCGCAGATCTTTCTTTCTTTCTTTCTTTTTTTTTTGGCTAACAAATAACTCTTGTGTTTGCGGGCTTCTTTTTCTGTTGGGAAGGAAGAATGTCGGGCTCCAACTACATAACCAGGCTGCGGGGGGGGGGGGAGATGGAGACAGGGAGAGGCGAGGAGATAGAAAACTTTATCCTCCAGCCCTAAAGTTGCTTTGGACTGGGTGTTTTTTAAAAAAAGTACCCAAAACCCAACGACTTACTTTCAGGCAAGTCAACAATGAAGCTACCCATTTTCCGTGTAGTTTAGGGTTGCCCAAACTATGGCCTGTGGGCCGGATCCGGCCCTGGATGCCAAATCATCCAGCCTGCGAAGCCCTTGTTGCTCCCGGAAGCAGAAGTAAAATGCACCCGTATGCAATGAAGGCTTCGCAGGTCAGATGAATTTGCGTCAGGACAGATGTGGCCCATGGGCCATAGTGACCACCCCTTGAACCACATGACCGGCCCACAGCCCGAAAAGTTTGGGCACCCCTGGTGTAGCTGCTTTCTCCCCCTCTCCTCTCCCTTCACCCCCGACACACACAATGAAAATAAGTTAACTCTCAATCCTCTTGAAGTGGTGCCCTCCACCTAAACAGGGTTTTACAAGAAAAGATAACAAAGAAGAGAAGGTCAGGCTGTCTGGGGTTTGGGGGTCAGGAATAAATTAAGAAGACAAGTATGTCAAGCATGTCAGATGAGGGAGGAAGGAATTAGTGGAGTCCCAATGTTTGTTCTTTAGTCCTTGACACCAAGCAGAGCTGAGGTTAGGAAAGGGACTTCAGAAGGTGCTGAACTACACTAGGACAGGGTACGCCTTTTAACAAGTGAATGGCCTCGGAAACCGTTTCACTCTGGAGCCCAGGTACAATGTCGTACAGCCCAGCTTGGCTTCTCCTTCACCCACCAATAAACCAATAATAAAACCCAGGTTACAACGGAGGTCCGTTCCAACAGCCTGAAAAAATTGTAACCTGAAAAAAATTGTAAACCGAAACATCCATAGGGATGCACTGAAAAATAAAAAACAGCCCTGAACTAATTGTTGTAAAGGGGGGGGGGGGACATTACAAATTGTAAACAGAGACGGCATTTCCATAGGATTTTCTGTTGTAAACTGCAGCAAACTTAAACCAAGGCAGTTGTAACCTGGGGTTTTATTGTAACTTGACTGACTAGATGGGGGAGGGGAACCATGTTCCTGCCTCCTCCTCCTCTTCTTTTTCAAGGGCTGTATCCGATTCTGAATATTGGCTATCATCACGGCAAGTCCTGGGAACAATATAAATGCAGTGTCCTTCCATTTGCCTTCAACATTGCAGTGTGACACCTGTACCACTGATCCAGTTCTGCAAGTCACTTTCTGGTCCTCAGACCTTTTGGCACACAAAGTCCTCCTCAGACCAAAGGCAGTATTAATGAAGCTGCTTCCCTCCATCAACATGGATTGATGGAGGGAAGCAGTAAAACCTCGCATAAAGAGCACCTCCCTTAGAGAGTAACTCACTTAAAGAGCAGAATTTTCTCTGAATGGTCACCTCGCTTAATAAATAAAACCAACCAAAAACTCACTTAAGAAATAAATCAGGTTTCACAATCCAGAAGTCACAATCGGTCACTTACAATGGTGTTTCACTTAAAGAGGAAACTTGCTTAAAGAGCAGTCCCGTAGAATGCATTATGCTCTTTAAGCGAGGTACCACTGTACACTTGGGGACCATCACCTTTCTCTATGGACTTCACCACCCAAGTCCACAGGGTTGTCAGGTTAGTTAACCACCACCTGACAATCAGCATTGTGTTGCTGGCAGTATGGTCTACTCTTTTATTACCATAGATGGTGGAGGATAGAGGTGCCTGGCGTGCAATTGTCCATAGGGTCGGAATCAACTGTATGACTGAACAACAGCAACAATTACCATAGAAGGATAACCTGGCCAAATTAGTTTCCTGCCTCAGTCGGCAATATTTGTTAGGTTAGTCCTGCTAGCACAAGGTGTGCAATCATGAATAGTAAAACACTTGTTAGCCTAGCAATAGCATCTATGGTATTGCTATGATAAAGAGGCAGAGCTTGATGAGAAAACCCAAGTACTGAGGCTGCCATAAATCTTTCTTGGCAGTTGCTCTCTTAGCCTAATCCACCTTCTATTCCTTGCTATGACGATAAAATTTGTAAAACAATATGCTCACAAATATAAACACGGCACAGATTGAAGGTGCTCATGTTCTTTATAATTCTTGCCTGGTTGGTTGGGATATTATGCCAGAGGCATAGCCAGATGTTTAAAAGATTGAGGCTCCAGCTTCATTGGATGTAATTCTGCATAAAAATTTGCATATGATAATGTCTATATGTATTACATTTCCAGAAATAATCACCAAGATTTGTTTTCATTTCACAGAAGGCAAAGCCAGCCAATTAATTTTTCATCCAAATAATCCCATAAAATAGATTATTCAATAAATTTACATCCTGCCCCAAATCATCCCAAACCATTAATTCCTCTTAAATTACCATTAATTTGTAATAATGTGAAAAATGCAAAAACAAACAAATAAAGCTGGTAATATTTTTCATGGACCCTTTCTCAGACTGACCCACCTAAAATGCCAATGGACAGAGTTTCAAAAATTTGACTGCGTGCTAATGCAAAAGCAAGCCAAGGACAAATCAAGGGTCACTTGCAATTAATTTTCCAATTCCCACACAGATCCAGTCCAAAATGTAAGCAAGCCTTTTTAAGTTAATTATCCTAGTCATCAATCTTTACCTCCATAAATAAAACTCAAAACAAAGTGGTGTACAATTCTATTGAGAGATTCTCTATTGTAGAGTTGAATGTGGGGCAGAGAAGTTAGAAGGAAAAGGGACACGGGATAAGATGTGTGTTTTTTCGTGTTAGAAATTACTCTGAGTTGAAAGGATTTTTGCAGGGGATGCCCGAATGAGGGTCCTTTCGTGTCCGCTAACATGCAGCTTTTGGGGAATCAAACCCTGTGCTTTCGGTCTTCAAGCACAGTGCTTTTACCCACTGAGCAACCAGGGAGCTCACTGAAGATTAGGAGAGTTAAGAGCAGGGCTGGAGGAAGAATTGCTCAGGTTTGTGGTGAAGACCAGAGGTTGGAGCAAAGGCTGAATAGCTTGGAAAAGACAAAGGGAACAGGAAGAGCAAGAAGGAAAGGATGATGAGTGGAATAATATTTCTCTCCCTCCCCCCGTTTTTTTTTTCACTTTGTAGTTTCTGAAGTTCTGTTCTGTTCTGGTGACCTGCACATGCAGAGGAAGGCCCCAGCAAAGGATTCTAGGAAGCCACACCATAATAGCCATAGCAATTACACTTATGTACAGTATACTGCTCCGTAGCACTTACTACACTCTCTGGGTGGTTCACAAGGTGCTTAGCATTTTGCCCCCAACATGCTGGGTACTCATTTCTCTCCCCCCACACAAACATATTGCGGTGACTGTGGTGGAACAAGTAGGATAGGCAGCAATATTTAGGAAGAGGTGCTCCAACAGGGCTTTAATAAGTTTGTAAAGGTAAAGGCCACCCTTATTTGAAAGCCAGTGGTGTCTGTGCTCATCTCTGTTTATAGCCAAAGAGCTAGCACTGTCTGCATGTGCAGATGTTTCCATGTATGTGTGGCAGCCATGACTAGACACCGGAGCACATGGAATGCTGTTACCTTTTCTACTGAATCAGTACCTATTCATCTACTTGTAATTTTTTGCTTTTGAGCTTCTAGGTGGAGCTCTGATGGTGCAGTGGTTAAACTGCTGTACTGCAGTCAGAACGTTGTGAGTTCGATCCTGATCAGGAATCAAGGTTGACAGCCTTCCATCCTTCCAAAGTTGGTAAAATGAGTACCCAACATGTTGGAGGGGATGCTAATTAACTTGTGAACTAAACAGAGAGTGCACTAAGCACTATGGGGTGGTTTATAAGTAATTACTATTGCTATAGGTTGACAGGAGCTGGGACAGTGATGGGAGCTCATTCCATAGTGCAGCACTTGGGTCTTGAACTGCTAAACTGCCAACCTTCCAGTCATCAAGTTCAGTGTCCTAACCACTAAGCCACCACAGTCACCACAATACGTTTGTACCAAAACCTTAAATCTGACATGAAAGCACACAGGCAATCAGTGTAGGCGGACCAAATTTTCATAAATATGATTGAGTGTACCAACACCTGTAATTAATCTGGGTGCTGAATCCTGGACATGCTGCAGTTTGTCTATAAGCTTCCAGGGTAGCCCCATGTAAAGAAGATTAGAACAGAGTGAGTTCCCATCTCTGTCCCAGCTCCTGCCAACCTATAGCAATAGTAATTACTTATGTACCACCCCATAGTGCTTAATCCACTCTCTGGGCAGTTCACAAGTTAATTAGCATCCCCCCCCCCTTACTGGGTACTCATTTTACAGGACCTTGGAAGGATGGAAGATTGAGTCAATCTGGATTTCTGTCAGGATCGAACTCACAAAGTTTTGGCTGCAGTACATCAGTTTAACCACTGTGCCACCAGGGCTCTTCCAGTTGTATAACTGGAGACAAGGATAGGTTCATGGCCTTGAGGACTCACATTATACATTAAGGAGAATTATGTTCTTCCCTAATTGGAATCTCTCTCTTCTTTGGTGAATAAAATTTTGAAGAAGATAATTGCCACTCATGTATTCCCCCCCCCCCTCCTAAGTTTAATTGTTGTGTAGAAAGTGTTACAGCATTTCTCCCCACCAGCTTCCAAGACTTCAAATTAATTTGTTTCACTTGCAAGGTTCTAGCACAGTATCAGAGCCTGCATTGGCAAACAAAGTACAGTACAGTACTGTAGAAAGAAAGACAGGCTCTATCACTGTTGGTCCCATCGGATATTGCTAGCAAGTACTTGTTACCCATATGATACACTGCTTGTCCCAGTATTTTCCAGCTTGACATGAGGGAAAACCAAGAGTACACAATTTTGCAATTGAAGTGTAAATGGGGTAGTTGCAATTGTTTGTTCTTTCTTACAGTTTTCATCAAGTTCCTCATTTTTCACTGCATTATGTTTTGTGATGGGTATGTATTCTTCTGGAATGTGTAATTGAACTGTTGACAACACAGCTGCAGATGTTCACCTTTTGCATTCATGTTTTCCTTTCCTCCACCTACAGCATTCCAGTTTCTGGTGTACATCACAGTGTGTGGTGAGCTCTTGCTGCTAATCAGTGGCTGTGCGTTGGAAGCCATCTGAAAGTGTGATAGAATAAGGAACCCCAGGAGTACGAAGGGCAAAGGCAGATGGAGTGATCTTGCATGCTGGGACCTACCACAGGCAAAACATCACAATATATCCGTGATGGTGAACCTTGGCACTCCAGATGTTCTTAGACTTCAATTCTCAGAAGCCCAAGCACCCTGTTAATCCACACAAATGGGTTTACTGTGATTCATCCAGCCCACGCAGCCCTCATAGCCCTCGTCGCTCCCGGAAGCAAAAGTAAAATGCACCCTTGGGATTCTGGGAATTGAAGTCCAAGAACATCTGGAGTGCCAAGGTTCACCATCATGGCAATATAGCTGATCAAGGATGAGTATAGTTGAAGAACAACAAGGTGCTGATAATGGTGGCTCAAAATTGATGTAAAATGGTGTAATGAAAAAAGATGTATGCCAATGGAGTTGTGCAGAACATGGAAGGAAAGAGGTAGGATCTACCCAAAGGGCATGCTGTGGTAGAATCTGGCACAGGGATTAAAAAGCACCTGGAATATGTTATGAAGTAAGTCTTTCAGAATTCTGGAATGGAAGTATTGGACATGCGGAACAATAGGAAAGCACTCAAATACCTGACTATAGGAGATCAGCAACATTTATTATTATATCTGTTTATCTCTGTTTAAAAAAGACCCTCCCCAGCAATGCAGGAAGTAGGAACTTGAAAGCAGAGAGAGGGTGTCTGGAAGTGAAGATGCAGCAAGCCAGCAATAGATGGATGGAATAACAGCAGAGAGGTAGTGGATAAATGAGGACAATTACAAGTTGTGAAGATGTTCCTGACGTAAAACAATTAGCAAATTCAAGTATCACCTGAGCAGAAGCAGAAAATCTGAGGAGGCTATGCCAGTTATAAACAGGAAGGAACCACAATGACTTCTTTTGCTGGTGCCAGTGTGCAGAATAATAAAAGGGAACCATTGGATTGTCTTAAAGAGTATCTACACTACACAGTTATAGTAGTTTGATTCCACTTCAGCTGATGTGGTTCCATAATTTGGAAACCTGGGGTTTGTTATTTGGTAAAGTACAGTACTTAAAATGTTCTGCTGCAGAAGTTCAGTGTTTTACTCTGAAGTAATTTTAAGCACTAACCCAATCTACAAACCAAAGACGTTCTTAGGATGGAGGGTTGGCAATGGTCTGAAAGTGCTAAAAGTGTGTAGTATAGATACACTCTTGACAATTACTTGAAGTATTCCTGTGAAGAAATGATTCGGAAATAAATGTTCTCAAAGGCTACTCAAGCCTACAGCTGCCCACGCACTCGGTTTTTTTTTTTAAATTAAAATTACAATTGGGGAATTTTGACTTTTCTTCTTAGTTAGCAGAGTGTGAGGTGGAAAAACTACACCAGCACAGAAAACAGGAAGAGATTAGCCCAGTCTCGTCACTACCACCTCCTTGGTTCTCCCCACAATAACTTTGTATGATAAAATCACTGTAGAAGTCACTAAAGTAGAAAAATCTGTCTTTATAT
This sequence comes from Furcifer pardalis, assembly GCA_030440675.1. Lineage (NCBI taxonomy): Eukaryota > Metazoa > Chordata > Lepidosauria > Squamata > Chamaeleonidae > Furcifer > Furcifer pardalis. Next base: position 129,659,361 of record CP126893.1, on the reverse strand, counting down.
ACAGTTACCATTTGTAAGTACAGTTAAAAATAAAAATAGGAAAATAGAGTCTCAAGTACTTGGAGAGAACATGCTTGTTTCATAGCTGGAGGTCATAGAAAGAAGAAGAGACAATCAACAAAATAGAAACAAAAAGCAAATCTGAGGAGAGAGTGAGGGCTTGCTTTAAGTGCCAGAGGTGGGAGAAAATCTTTGCCAATCAAGTCAGTGGCAATCCGATGAGGCTATAAAGCTCTCTCCTACTGATACCCAATGTTAGTGCATGCAAGATTCCTATTATCCCAACAATTAGTGCACTGAGAACTTCTTAGCCATTGTTTAGTATACCTTGGATACTTTGGAGCTGTTATTCAGCAAGGAGTCCATGCATTGGTAGACATCTCCACAACGTCATTCTGCACATGCAAACGGACTTGAGACATCAAGTCCACTTGCATGTGGTGTTTTTTAAAAAGCCATTTATTTGGTGGAATGTTGAGCAAGGAGTTTTAGCAATTGGGGAAAACCTTTCTCCCACTGGTGGGAAACTGACTGGCACGATTCTTTAGAAAGGAAAAGGTTAAGCATCTCTCTCCCCCCCCCTCCCGCCATCCACCAATTTTCTGATGAAATTATTACCCTTTTATATCTGGTTTTTTTTAGAAGATACATCATCAAACAGTTGCCCGTGCCTTTTACATTGCACCTGATTTAGTCCAGAATTGCCCCATCTAACTCAATACCCTTTCATAGTTCATCATAGTTCATCTACCCTATGAAGGATGCATTGTGATTTTTCTGGAGTGAATTTTTCTGTGAGCTTCTGTATCTGCAGAAGCAGCTCCTGGCAGTGGGCCAGAATGTTGCCCTTTGGAAAATGGGAGGTGACTTCTAGTTGGCATATCAAGCTTTCTTACTAGATTGATTCAAATCTGATGAGAAAGAACTGGATCATTTTTCAGTCTAAGCTTTGCTGTGTCCTTGGATTTGCCAGAGTTTTATCAGATGTCACATGACCATTAGGCAGTTTTCCAATCAAAAAAGAAGAGAAAAGAAAATGCACCCCGCCATGTTTCAAAACATATATCAAGAAACAAAACAAAATCCAAAGCTGACACATTTGTTTCAGTGTGAGTATTTGTGGTTTACAATCCACTTTCCCAGAACCTGGAGGCAGGAAGTGGGTTGTGATCCATGAAATCTAACCTTGAAATAATCTGTTAGTCTCCTCTCCCCCCCCCCCGGGAATGTTGTTATGTATAAATATTGTGTGACCTTAATCTTAAAATCATGACTCTGCATCAAATCATAAAGATGTAAATTCTACTATTGCTCTTTTCTGGTTGCAGTTAATGTTGGTGGTAGCAGTAGATATTGTTGTCTTTAATCCTATATTTTTTTTTATTTGATTTATATCTCACCCTTCTAACAAATTTTGATGGGTTTTGCAGAAAGCCTCCTCAAATATTGCAGTATTTTTGAACCACAACCGGGAAGACCCTGGCCAACGGCCACCTTGTGGTGGGTTATCTTTCTCACACTAGGTCGGGCGAAAGGAAATGCAGAATGAATTTACCAAAATGTGGCTTTATTTTGGCAGTTTTACATCATATATCTATGCAATAATGAAAGCAGAACAAACAAAACAATCAGACAACAATGAACAATGACAATCCAAACAACAACAGTAAAATTTATAATTCCCTTCCTTTCATCTGGGGAGGACCTTTTCACATGCTTTTCTGAAAAGCACAGTTTTCGGAAGCTGTTTAAAGGATGAAAGGGAGGGATCCAAATGTATGTCTTGTGGCAGAGCACTCTAAAGGAAGAGGTGCTCCAACAGGTAGCAAGGTCCCAAACTGTTTAGGGCAGGGATTATCAACCTATGGCCTACCGTGCCAAATAATCCAGCCCCCAACCTCACTCCAGCTGCCACCTCTGCTGCCGCCACCACTGGAATTGGCCGCAGACTTATTTACAGACATTGTAAATGCATTTACTAAAGCCATAAATGAGTCTGCGGCCATTGTAAACACATTTTATGGCAGCATTTACAGCGGGGGAAACCATTAGTCTGGCCCGCTCAACTGTCTGAGGGGGTGTGTTCCGGCCCATGGCTGGAAAAGGTTGAGAACCACTGGTTTAGGACTTTAATGAGTTTGTAAGGGTAAAGGTTGCTCGAAAGCTACTTCATGTCTGACTCTAGGATACAGTGCTCATCTCCATTTATAGCCAAAGAGCCAGCACACTCTGCACGTGCAGACGTTCCCATGGTTGTGTGGCAGGCATGACTAGACACTGCAGCCCTATGTTGGGACTCCAAATTACCAGGATGGGCAGCCACACGCCTCTACGGCGAACTCATAATTTAAAGGGCCATGCCACCACAGCAGTTTCTGTTTTGGCTCCTCTTGCAGGGCTCCCCGCTGCCCTGTGGAGTGGGAGCAGCATGGAGATTATCTTTCTCCCACAGGGCAGCTGCTGAAACACTTCAGACTTTCTCCCACAGGGCGGAGGGGATCCCTGCAAGAGGAGCCAGCGCAGAAACTGCCAAGGTGGCATGACCCTTTAAATTAGGAGTTCTCTGTAAGGCACACGGACACCCGTCCCCATAATTTGGATCCTCAGCACGGGCCTGAGACACCAGAGCACATGGAATGCTGTTACTTTTCCTGCTGAAGTGGTACCTACGGTATTTATTTATTTGCAATGTCTTGCTTTTGAACTGTTAGGTAGAGCCCTGGTGGTGCAGTGGTTAAACTGCTGTATTTCATCATCATCATCATCATCATCATCATCATCATCATCATTATCATTATCATTATCATTATCATTACATTTCAATTTCTATACCGCCCTACTCGGTTGGACCGACTCAGGGCGGTTCACATCACATATAAAGTTACAGAATGCTGTAAATTCAATCCTGTCCAGAAATCAAAGTTGACTCAGCTTTCCATCCTTCTGAGTTCAGTAAAATGAGTGCTCAACATGTTGGGGGCAAAATGCTAATTAGCTTATGAACTGTCTAGAGAATGTACTAAGCACTATGGGACAGTACAGAAATAATTGCTATTGCTATAGGTTGGTAGGAGCTGGGACAGAGATGGGAACTCACTGCATCATGCAGCACTTGGGTCTTGAGCTGCTGACCTGCTGACCTTCCAGTCATCAAGTTTAGTGTCTTAATCACTAAAGCCACCACAGTCACTACAATAAGTCTGTACCAAAAGCTTAAACCTGAGATGAAAATAGACTGGCAGTCAGTGTAGGCAAACCAAATCATCTATTAGGAAATATGACTGAATGTACTAATGCCTGTAATTAATTTGGTTGCTGCATTCTGGACCTGGTAGATTCACTATAAGCTTCCAGGGTAGACCGAAGTAAAGAAAATTACAGTAGTCCATCCTTGAGGCTACCAGTGCAGTTAAGGCTACACAGTGGTGGGATGTCAAAAATTTTACTACCCCACCATGACATCATCACAGTGTGGGTGGAGCTAACGTCATGATGTCATGATGTCATGGGCGGGGCCAAAGAAAAAATAAATAATAGTAATAATAAATTAAATAAAATAAAAATAAGCACACACACACACACACACACACACATCCCTCAACCCACCCACCCACAACACAAACCCGTAATTAAATAAATTAAATAAATAAAATAAAAATTACATTAAAATACACCCACCCACTCACCCCAAACACAAACCCATCACTTACTTGTTAGTATAAGTGCCTGGGCAGCACCATGTTGCAAGATAGATATGGTCATCGTACTGGTTCTCTAGGATAATATGCCTTAATGTAAATGTAAAACAGCTGTACCTCCTTAAGGGTTCTCCAATTGGAACAGCACAGGTGTAGCTTGGAGGTAACTCCAAGACTTTGCTTAAAAACCCCAAGCCAGGCTGCTAGGCCTGCCAGCCACCAGGCCTTTTTAGGAACTGTGGTAGTATGTCAATTATAGGGAAAGGTATTAAATACACATTAAAATACACACAGACACATCACACCCAAAGGTGAGTCACTTACCCTGGGGAGCAGGCTATAGAGAGCTTTAGGCTAGCAGCTTCTCTTCCTCCTCCCCGCTTGGGAAGACAGCAAGGAGGCCGTGCATACGTGTCAAGCACTGTAGGCATGCATGCACACCAAGTGCTTGGCGCACATGCGCAGTGGGGGAACCAGTGAAAAGGTAAGCCCCAAAGGTGGTCCCCCCCAAAAAAAGCTACTACTGGTTCTCTGTGACACTGGGGAAAGTTACTACCGGTTCTAGCAAACTGGTGCGAACCTGTTGTATCCCGTCACTGAGGCTACAGCTGGGAGATTCATCACAGATGGCAAAAGGCAGAATGGACCACAGCAGCTATTTTAATTATCTATGGGGATATTATGTTAATAATGTGATACCAGTATCCTCCGAAAGCTTAGAACACAAGAACCAAAGGCAGCAAAGAACTGAAATGTATTTTTCTATCAATTATTATGACAGGAAAAGAAAGGAGGGCCAAAGAGATCGTTCTGGGTGATGCGCTTGTGTTGTTTTCAAGACTGGGAGGCTGATTTTTAACACTCACATATGTCTTGTCTCTTACAGCGTCTTTCTGGATTTCTTTGGGAAATGCTAAACAATGCAACAGCCCTTTTCTATGAGTTCCTTTTCTGGATTGGACCTGCTGTTTTGCCAGTACTAAAAGTCACCTACTTGCCAAAGATCAACAAGCTACTTCTGGCAAACTCCATATCCTATTTTTCAGTCCCCTGTACCTGTCCCCAATCTCATTTTGCTGATTTAATATGACAAGTACAAAATGCAAGTAAAGCTAATGGAAATTTTGGATGACTTGTATTCAGGATTGAGGGAGGGAAAAAGTCTCAGCCGGTATCTAATCTTATTTCTACACCTGCCAGCTTGCTTCATCCACTCTGTAGCCCTTTCTCTCTGTTCAGATCACTAATTAATATATAACAGCAGTGACCAGCTCAAGTCGAGGGGGGAAAATGTATTAAAATAAATAGATTTTCTTTCCTTTTCATTCTGTTGGCCTTTCTGTTTCTTTGTTCACGCTAAATCATATGCCTAATAGAGTTCTTAATTTAAACAAAAACCAATCCTATAATTGCTAGGATTCTGTTTTTAGTTTCTGTATTTCCAGTCCAAATGAGCAGGAACTTAACATTAGTATTTTCAAGATAATAACACCTTATGTTTAACACCTTTTATTGGAAAGTGCCAAATGAATTTATAAGCATAAGTTAATTAAACTTTATGATATCCAGCTGAGTTACAGAAGAATCATAAGCCTCATTTCCCCAGAAGATAAAATGTGATACTGTGTCCTATAACAGTGAAGGTGAACCTTTTAGAGACCAAGTGCCCAAACTGAAACCTAAAACCCACTTATTTATCACAAAGTGCCAACACAGCAATGGGGAGGAAGGAAGCACTCCCATTGGGTTGCTGGTCAGAGGGGCAGGGTGAACTTTGCGCTGGGGGGGGGAGGAAGGAAGAACTTTCATTGGGCTGCGGGGCAGAGGGGTGGGGTGAACTCTATGCTGGGGGAGGCAACTCCGGGTGGCTTACAACAAATAAAAACTTACAAAAACATTAAAAATAGCATTAAAATAGAACCCACCCGCTGGTGAGTTTGTGCAAAATGTTCCATGAGGAGATGCCTCTGCACCCAGATGCATTCTCCTGATTCTTTAAACAGGTTGAGTGATAGTCAATGCTAAATGTGATGACATATAAACATTGTTCCCTCTGCATAAGGTTTATACAGATTAATTCATCCCCTATTCTCTTTTGGGGCTATGGGAGCAGAAAGAGAACAGTTGGGGGAATAAAACTATTCATGGCTATTAGTGACAATGTTTCTTATATACAGTACCTCTACTATCATAGGAGTGATAACTCTGGATACCAGTCGCTTAGGTCAAGGGTGGGAGGGTGTGATTGCTGTTATTATACTCTATCCTGCTTCTGGATTTCCCACAGGAATCTGGTGAGCCTCTTTGTTGTTCAGTTGCACAGTCGAGTCCGAACCTTTGCGACCCCATGGACCACTGTCCTCCAGGCACTTCTGTCCTCCACCATCCTCCTCAACTCACTCAGCTTTGTGTCCATTGTGTCTACAATACCATCTAGCTATCTCATTTTTGGCCACTCCCTTCTTCTTTTGCCCTCCACCCTTCCCAGCATCAAGGCTTTCTCAAGCGAATCCTTTCTTCTCATTTGCTGTCCAAAGTACTTTAGCTTCATCTTTACTATTTGCCCTTCTAAGGAGCAGTCAGGGTTGATTTCTTCTAAGATTGACCTATTTGTTCTCCTCGCTGTCCAGGGGACTCTCAAAACTCTCCTCCAACACCACATCTCAAAGGCATCTATTCTTCTGTGCTCAGCTTTCCTAACGGTCCAGCTCTATGGAGCCTCTATGGGAACAAAATCCTGAATGAGACAGGCCTTTCCACTGATCTACTGAGGGTCTTCTTGTGTAATTATGAGAAAAATAGCTATCTTGGGCTCTCCAATTAACTCCATGAAAACATTTTAAGTCATGTCATTTGTTTAGCAAGAATAACAATAGGACATTGTTAGAAGCAAGACTCCAAAGTAATCATAGAAACCCAACATAGTTACTCATCTCTTCTTATGTTCCTCCAGTACTCAATTTCTCTGTTCTTATCCAGTCTTGATAATGTAAAGATTAATTGTTGGTAGCCTCCTGCCAACACAAGGGCATTGCCATGGAGGCGTGTGCACGCACGAGCGCACACACATACCTCAACCAATCATAGCACTGTGCTCAGTGATGGGATGTAACAGGTTCGCACCAGTTCGCCAGAACCGGTAGTAACTTTTCCCAGTTTTCCAGCTTTTGGGGGTAACCACCTTCGGGGCCTACCTTTTCACTGGTTCCCCCACTGCGCATGCGCGCCAAGCACTTGTTGTGCATGCACACCTACAGTGCTCGGCATGTATGCACGGCCTCCTTGCTGTCTTCCCAAGCATCAAACATCCATTTGATGCATGCAGAGTTCTATTTTTTAGTGTGCATGTGTCAAATGGAGGATTGACTCATGTGCAGTTCTGGGCAGCCATTTTATTTTATTTTTTCTATTTTTGGGAGAGCTCCATCCCAAATGTCATGATGTTGGCTCTGCCCATGACATACCTGGAGGTATAAAAAGGACTCTAGGCTTGGGATATTATAAGGAGAGTCCTGGAAAGAAAGGATCAACTAGTGCAGAATAAAGAGACTGCAGGAGACCAGCTTCCTGCCATGTAGTGAGGGTCCTAGGGGGATGCCTTGGAAGCCCTAGTGGGGGCTACCAGGTGAAGTTGGAACTCCTAGAAGAACCCAAGCTACCTGGGAATCTACAAAGAAGAGAGACATGTAGGCATAACTTCAGGTCCATTGAAGCAGACTGCCATCTTAACTCTCTCGCTTCTTTGTCTCTTTTACTGGGGAGAGTGTGAATGTAAGGTGATGCCAGGCTGAAGAAGACAATGCCAAGGAGATGACCACTTTGAAACAAAATGCTAGTGGTGGAACAAGTGAGACAATTGGAGAGCAACCATTGGAGAGAAACCATTGCCACTGCTGTCAGTGTGAGCAAGTCATCCATCTCTTGTTGTGAGCTTCCTGCCACAGTTCAATGGTGACATCCCTGTTAAAAAGCAAAGAACTAGAACCCCTTCCATTGAAGTTAACTGGAAAGGAGAAGAACTTGCTAAAGCCACCCAGGCAATGCAGCCAGCTAGCCCAGGTCCTACTAAGGACAGTTTAATTGTTAACCCCTTCCCTGATGGAACAAAATCTATTTTGTTCATCCTGCCATGTTAGTGTCTGTAGGATCAAGGGATGGAGCAAGAAGGCCTGTTGACCCAACTAGTGCTGGTGGTGCTCACCTCATGTTTCTGCCTTAGTCCTCAACATACCTTTTAAAACGGAACTGGTACATTAAGTACAGATACAGATACATAACTGCCTGCTGCTGTGTGTCTCGGGATCACTGTGCAAGAGCACTAATCTCATGCCCAAATTAGAAGTAATGTAGAACAGACTTCCTTAGGACTTGTCTACATGTCGTCATAGTCCTGTTTTTCCATTGAGATTGCTGCAGCTGAAGTCTTTTTAAAGATCAGAAACTACATAACATCTGGCAGAACCCCCATTTGGGCGAGGGTTGGGGGGTTGCCTCTGGCTTTGCCAGCTAGAAAGCCTTCTCCCCATGTTTGCCCCCTTCTCCCTTTTCCAGATGATCTTGCACAGTACAGTCAAACCTCGCATAAAGAGCGTTTCGGTTAAAGAGTAACTTGCTTAAAGAGCAGAGTTTTCTCTGAATGTTTGCTTCGCTTAACAAATAAAACCAACCAAAAACTCGCTTAACAAATAAATCGGGGTTTACAATCCCCCCCCACACACACAATTGGTCATTTACAATGGTGTTTCGCTTAAAGAGCAAACTCGCTTAAAGAGCAATCCTGTGGAACACATTATGCTTGTTAAGCGAGGTACAACTGTATACCCAAAGACAGCCAGTCCCATGGTTTCTTACACTCAAGCTAATGTAGAGTATTACGCATAGAACAGCAGAAGAAAATGCATTAATTTCAGACAATAGCTGATGCGGGTTGGGGTGGGAGGATACTAACAGATAATAAATTGCATATGAACAATAATTAATGCTTTTTTCCATAGCACTAATAGTTTGGATGTACTGTACTTTATGAACAAGGAAAAATATGTTGTGTGTAGGGAAGCTTACAGTTACATGACCTCAGAGAAAAGAAAGCTTATCCAGTGTGGAAGGGGCTAGGAATACTACTTAAGCTCAAGAAATGTTGGTTTATTTAAGATAAATAATTGAAAAAACACCATAATCATAAAAGCAGTTCAGCATTAGAACCAGTTGCTTAGAGATGTGATGAATTTGTCATTTCCCCAAACGTACCCTCCCCCTCAGTTTTGAAGATCTCTAGTAAGAGCTTTGGCTTGGCTTTTGTGAAGGTTTTAGGTTTAAGATCCCGTCTTGGACAGGTTGCAGGAAATTAGATTAATCTGATCTAGTGTTAGTTGTCCTTAATACTGGTCAACTGGCTGGAACACCTTAAAATCTTTGAGACTAACATGGGGTTTGGCAAAAGCAACCCTAGGCTGTGCTAAGCGTAGGCCTTGGTAATTTTGTGATCCTTGACTGACAAGTGCAATTAAGACAAGTCAAGGAAGATTGGGCTTTGTAGGATACCCTTAATTAACATTTCACTTTCACTGCTCATCAGAAACTGCTGTGAGGTTAATACTTTCAAAAGTGATTTCTCTGCTGTATTATTATTGGTGAAACCAGGAGCAACCTAGATGACAAGAATAATTAATGTAACAAAATATGCAAAAGACATCAGAGTACAGTAAAACCTTGGAATACGCTAAAACTTGTTTTCACAAATCTTAGAGTTATCAGATTTTTTAATGTTATCCGATGCATCGGATAACGTTAAAATCCTATGGGATGAATCGTATGTTAAAACTCCATAGAGATACATTGTAACCGGCACAGGATTTAGCAAACATTATCCAATGCATCCCATAGGATTTTAACGTTATGCGATGTAATTTTTTTCCAGATTGCTTAACGTTATGTGGTTTTAGCATTAACTGATGCAAACGTTATCTGAGGTATTACTGTATAAAACCCAAGTACTCATCTGAAGTCCCTTAGAAGGATCTCGCCGAAATGAAAGGAACAGCAAAATTTAGGAGATGATATTCAAAGTTGGGTACTGTACTGCCAAATAATGCATTAGTATTCCACCCCCTCCTATTTGCCTTTTCTTAATCCTAATGCATTAGGATAAAAGGCTCACATTTGTGTGTTGTGGAGTATTTCCTGATCTCAGTCAGAATTCCAATGTATTGCTCAGTATAAAAATGGCCCTCATTGAAAGGAGTGTTTTCATGTGCAGCAAAATTAATCTAAACACTCTGTAACAAAAAAATAAGGTAAAGTAAGATTGGATAAAATAAAATAAATGTGAACTTCTTATTTCCTGGCATCAGAGGATGTCAGCTTCTTCCCAACAGAAATACTGTAGTTCCCATTTTCCTTGAAGGAGGCCAATTTACAGAAAACATTACTTCTTTTCTGTTCTGATGCATGACAGTTCACTGGTAAATGGCACTGGTTATTTCCCTCCTTAACATGTTCTATTGGTTGAGCCAAAAATTATCCCAGTAGCAAAATTCAGTAGCCTTGTCAGGACACTCTTTTTGGTCCTAGAAGGTGCTCCTGCCTTGGGATGGAAGCTATGGCAAACCTAGGCAGCATAACAAAAAGTAAAGACATCACCCTGCTACAAAAGTCCACATAGTTAAAGCAATGGTCTTCCCAGTAGTCTTCTCAGTTTGAACTGTGTGCTGGAGAAGACTTTTGAGAGTCCCCTGGACTGCAAGGAGATCAAATCAGTCAATCCTAAAGGAAATCAACCCTGACTGTGCCTTGGTAGTATGTACAAAGTTCATAAAGTCCAACACTCACAGTCTTTCTTTTTCTTGCCAAGTTAGAGCACAGAGCTCTTTGCTCTGCTTACCCAAATACCACCAACAAGAGTGTGGGCAGCAGACCTCCGTTGGTTTTGCAAACAGTTCCACAGTAGCTGGAAGAAGCTGTTAAGCAATCCTCCTCGTACTGCAGTGGTCTTCAGCTGTTCCAACACAGTTTGGCCTTGAGTTGAATACTTTCTAGACTCAGGCATAAATCTTGGCAGTCAAATGTACACAGCAGTCAAGGGCAGGCAAAAATGCAAGCAAGCCAAGCAAGTCAAAGCCCTCCACTCAGATGTGCCTCTTACATATGCTTAGAGGCTAGCTGAGTAGGGCTGACTCAGAGCATCTGGCCATTCTCTGCAACTAGCCTTAAAGCTACAATGGCCATATCCAGCTTGCAACATGGTAGGACAGTGCTGCCCAGGCACTTATACCAACAGATAAATACTGAAGCTGAAACTCAAGTACTTTGGCCACCAAATGAGAAGAAAGGATTCACTGGAGAAGGCCCCAATGCTGGGAAAGATTGAAGGCAAAAGTAGAAGGTGGTGGTAGAGGATGAGATGGCTAGATGGCATTGTTGATGCAGTAGGTAGGCTATGGAGGATGGCAGATGACAGAGAAGCTTGGTGTGCTGTGGTCCATGGGGTTGCAAAGGGTCAGACTTGACTGTGCGACTGAACAACAACAATTTTTTTCTATAGGGTTAAAAAAGAACCTGGCAAGTGGATGCTATTTGGAGACACTATTGACAACTCTGCAGTTGCCAGTGTTGTAGAATCCCTACATGGTCCCCCATGTATCTTGTAAAATCAACATGGGATGTTGAGATGACTTGCCTCCATTTGCTGGACCCAGGAGGCATCTAAGGATAGTAGATCTAGTTTGGAATAGCTTCTGTTGGAAGATGTAGATCTAGGGAATTAAAATGTCCCATTCTAACACATAAGGGTTAAAACAGTTTAACAGAGAATGTGGTAGCAATTTAACATCTACATGAAGCCTCTGGGAGAGATCATCCGTTCCCATGGGGTGAGGTATCATCAGTATGCAGATGATACCCAGTTGTACATCTCGGCCCGTGGGGACCCAAGCGGTGTGGTGGAAGTCCTTTCCAGGTGCCTGGAGGCTGTCAAGGTCTGGATGGGGGGACAACGGGCTACAGCTGAATCCCGGCAAGACTGAGTGGCTATGGGTGAGGGGCCCTGTGTTATCTCAGGAGTTACCAGCTTTGGTTCTGGATGGGGCAGCTCTGCCCCAGACAGACCCGGTACATAACCTGGGGGTCCTCCTGGACTCACGACTACTGTTCGAAGAACAGGTGGCAGCCGTGGCCAGGAGGGCTTTTGCACAACTTCGTGTAATACGCCAGTTACGCCCCCTCCTAGACCGGGACGCCTTGCTCATGGTCACACATGCTTTGGTCACCTCCAGACTTGATTACTGTAATGCGCTCTACATGGGGCTGCCCTTGGTGACCATCCGGAAACTGCAGCTGGTCCAAAATGCGGCAGCCCGGGTAGTGATGGGGTGCGGGCGTTATGTTCGTGCCACACCACTGCTCCGGGAGCTGCACTGGTTGCCAGTATGTCTCCGGGTGCAATTCAAGGTGCTGGTCATTACCTTTAAAGCCCTATATGGTAGTGGGCCAGGATACTTAAGAGACCGCGTCACCCTAAGAACGTCTGTCCGTCACACCAGGGCGGATCGGAGGGGCTCTCTTGTTATCCCATCGGCTAGGGAGGCTCATCTCTCTAGCACTAGGAAGAGGGCCTTCTCTGTGTTTGCCCCGGCCCTCTGGAACCTTCTCCCAACGGAACTGCATCTACAGGCAGAGCTCTTACCTTTTCGAAAAGGCTTAAAGACCTGGCTGGCGGAGCATGTATGGGGGCCCAGTAACACGGGATCCCACATAGGTTGGCTTATTTAAGGGACAGCCACCCCTCATGCTTTTGTTTTTATTTGCGGCACTGTTTTAATCTTTTTATAAATTTTAAGGTTTTAAGATTTTAAATACCATTACCATATTAGATTTACTTGTGATTTCAATTCATGTTGTAAGCCGCCCAGAGTCGGGTATACCCGATTAGGGTGGGGTAGTAAATGTGAGTTAATAATAATAATACTGCTGTGGTCTTCCTTTTTACTGGGTGCAATACAATGTAGAAGCAATCAATTCCAGACCCATAGTGTCCATGCTGGGGTCAAACTTCGAGCGAATCTGAGCGATTTTCTCCACGAGATAATCAGCAAAGTCCTCAGCTGACCCCTCCCAACCAGAGATAAGTGAGAAACCTGTAAATCGGAAGGCTCTGAGCAGTGATGGGATGCAACAGGTTCACACCAGTTCGCCAGAACCAGTAGTAACTTTTCCCAGTGTCACGGAGAACCGGTAGCAGCTTTTGAGGGGAACCACCTTTGGGGCTTACCTTTTCACTGGAGGAAGGCAAAAATGGCACAGCAACAGTCCACCAGAACCAGGAACAAAGCAGGGAGTCTTCAGGAGCAGGAACAAGGCAGGAGAGCTTCCAGAAAACAGGGACAAGGCAGGAACACCAAGCAACTGCAAGTCTGCTGACCTTCATTACTAAGGTACCTTTTGGGAGGAAGAACCAGGTCTTATATAGCTAGCAACCCAGGGTCTCCAGGTGGAGCTTACAAATGTCTGGAAACTTCTTCAGGACTCTCAGATGAGGCTTAGTAGATGCAGCAGGGTGGGGTTGCAAGACTTAGAGCAACAGCTGCAAATCCTATACATGCTATAAAGTTGCATCCAGTTTGTGGCATGCCTGATAGGATTTTCAAGATATGTGAGATATTGAACAAATGTTTTTATCAGTCCAACCTCACACCTCAGTGAGTTTCTATGACTGAGCAGGGATTAGAACCTTGACCTTTTGAATCCTAGTCTGTAAACCACATTGGTTCTCTTTAATAAGTATGTGCTGTCAAGGAAACTCTAACTCATAGCACCTCTCTTTAGCGTTTCCTAGGTAGAGAGTACTCAGAAATGGTTTAACATTTCCTTCTTCTGGAGGATGTCTTGGGACTGTGGGGCTTGTCCATGTCTACATAAGCTGGCTTTTCTCCCAAAAGGCACAATGAGGCATTGAACTTCCAAAATTTGGCTCCATAGCCAGATACCTGAACCACTGAACTATCCAGCCTGCTTCTCAAATGCTGTAGATAATAATAACTACCATATTTGTCAGTGTATAAGACACATCAGAGTATAAGATGCATCCCATTATTACCAAAATAGCCCTATATAGGCCACTATATACAGTACAAGATGCACTTCATTTTTCCAGTGTATTTTAAAGGGGGAGTGGGTCTTCTATGCCAACAAATAGAGTAATCTGAGCAAAGAGTGTAGACTTCTTCCATGATTGTAGAACTCTGGGATCTCAGTCCAGAATTTAAGTTACACTATTTGTTAAACTAAAATGAGACCCACTCGATCTTTTTAAAAAGGAAAGGTGGGAAACTTAATGTAGCTAGAATGTTGTGATTTCACTAACAGTTTTTATGGTATATATTAAAATGATTTTAACATCAATCCATTTAAATGAGTTTTTTATTCAAATATATATAGAAGAAACAATTGTACTATAAATATTTTAATCATATACAATAGTTTAGGTTCACACAGTCATCATTACAGCAGCTTAGTTGAAATCAGTGGACAGTGACTAACTGAAGTTCCAGTCATGTAATTGGATTCTTCCTAAGTATCCTTCAGTCTGGATCTGACCCAATACAAGCAAAGAACAAAACCCCAAGCAATGCAAATTAAAACAGAAAAACAAAAACAAATGAATAACAGATGAATAACATAGAGGTGGTCAACATATTATATACATTTACCTTGAATTTATGTTTACATATACTTTGAGTATGTTTGCCATGAATACAGTACTTTAAAATACTGTATCCATCTACAGGTGATCCTGCTACTGATGGATATATAACCAATTCAACTGGTGTCCATTCATTTATGATAAGCTCCTCTCCACCTAACTGGGGTGGTTCATAGACTACAGATTTATAACCCATTCCCTGGCTGTGCACAAAACTTTATCAGCTTGGTAGAAACTGTCAGAGTTTACACTCTACTGGCACAGCCTTTGGCAACCAAGGGTAACTTCCATGTCACAATGAGCCAGCAGTGGAATTTATATCTGTTTGTATCTATAACAAATTCAGTGTGGGTTTATTTTGCTCTGATTTGAGCTCACTGCAGTTGTCACTTTTTCTGAATGGTTTTTTTTTTTTTTTGACATCCATTCTTAGGGTGAGGCTACTCTAGCAACAGGGAGCCAATAGTGTGAGCCATGTTGGAATGGTCAAGCTTGATTAGATTGTTCTAATGATTAGAACAATCTAATCTAATCTAATAAAGCCTGACAGATCAAACAGAAATAGTGTCTGCCGATATCGTAAAGTGGCTTAATAAGTGAGCCACTTCAGAATACAATACAGTAAAACCTCAGATAACACTAAAACCTGGTTCCACAAGTCTTGGTGTTATACGATTTTTAGTGTTATCCGATGCATGTTAAAATCCTATGGGATCCATAGAGATACATTGTAACCACACAGGCTTTAGCGGTTGTTATCCGATGCATCCCATAGGATCTTAATGTTATCCGATGCAATTCTTCCCCCCAGATTGCTTAATGTTATGCGATTTTAGTGTTATTCGATACTAATGTTATCTGAGGTATTACTGTATTGGCAAATTAAACACTTCCCCTGCTGGGCAGAGGGCAGGGGAAGTGGAACACATTGTGTATGGAGACAATCCTAATTCCAAGAATGACTGAGGTGGGTTTGAATAGGGCATACATTCCTAGTGCTGGCACAAGTGCCCTTAGGTCATCCTAATATCTTGTGCTGGCTGATAGCTGCAGTTTCTATGGTGATTTTGCTGGGTTTCTGGTTTTTAAACCCCCCCCCCCCAGTACTACAGGGTGCGGCAGCATAACTGCATAACTTCCTTTTTTAAAATGCACGCAATTCAGTCGGTTGATGTCATAGCGGAGCGCTAGTGGTCTCGTTCAAGAGGCAGGACTATAAAGTTTTGTCCCAACACAGTTCAGTCACCATCATGCATTGGAATAGTGTGGAGCATGCGTTTGCCGTTGAGGCCTACTTTTCGAGCGGTTGTTCAGTGATCGCAACCCAGCATACAGCCTGCTATGCTGGAAAGAGTCATGACAAACCCCAGAAATCGGTTTACTCAGTGTATGATCTTCAACACTGTGTAAAACAAAACTTTAGGTATGCGCCTACATTATAAAAAACAAATAAAAATTCCTGTATTTTCCTCTTAGACCAATCCCCCCCCTTCCCGGTACTATTTTCCTCTTAAGCTGGAAAGGATTTGAATACAACATAGCCTTAGCCAGCCTAAATCTGCAAAGCCACCCAAAAGTCATTCTAGCTAGTTAGGACTGTACCCTATGATCCACTGCATCAACATTTTTTTTAAAAAAATTGCCTTTGAGTGAAGAATCTTGCCCCCTCCCCCCACCCCATCCAAAAACCTGAGGCCAGAGAGGAAAGAAGGGAGAGACCAAGGCCTCAACTGCCCAGTCACCGTCTCAGAGGCCCAGGGGGAGGTAAGTGAAGAATCATGCCCTCTCCCCCACACCCCTTCGAAAAACCTGGGGCCAGAGAGGAAAGAAGGCAGCAACCAAGGCCTCAACTGCCCAGTCGCCATCACAGATGCCAAAGTTGCGGGTGGGCAGGCGACAGAGGACACCAACACAGGCCTTCAGACTTAACCAGCAGTTGGAGCCAGGAGGAGGGAAGGAATCACCGCAATGGATGGTCTCACCAAAAACTCATAGCTGCATGGATTTGATAAGTAATTGATTTACTGTAGTTAACTTGATATAGCGAACTTTCCTTTTCATACCAAGGTTTTCCTTTTCATACCAAGGCTGATGATTAACAAGATATTATTTATTTATTTATTTATTTATTTATTTATTCAGATTTATATTGCCACCCACCCGCCGAGGTGACTCAGGATGGCTTACAGTCAAAACATCAACAGTACAATAAAAATTATAAAATAAAACCTCACAAAATACAAAATACAACGAAACCAGAACACAGACTAACTCCCCTCATGCCGTTGTTGTGGGCCCAGAGGAGGGGACGATGTTCTCAGCCACTGCTAGGCCATGGAGTCTTCCCCCTCAGGCCGTTGTCAACTTTTTAAACTTTTGACTACATATTTAACTTTTTGTTTCATATATCCAGCATTAATCAACTTAATTTTAGTCTGTTACTTTGTGTTAAATTGTGATAATATGTATGACAGTAAAATACTGGTGTAGTAACCAGCAAACCACTTCAGGAAGTTTGCCAAGAGAGCTCTATGGGTTAGAACAAAAGGCAAAACAAAGGGGCAAAATAAATGAAATAGGATGCTTAGGCCACCAGGTCAGAAGAGGGGGGTGGATAGGACTGTGGGAGGAGAAATATGGTATTGTAAGGAACAATGCTGTGTATAGGGACATGGAATGTGAGATCTATGAATCAAGGAAAGCTGGAAGTGTTAAAAAAGGAAATGAAAAGAATAAGCATTGACATCTTGGGAATCAGTGAGTTAAAATGGACAGGATGGGCGAATTCAGCTCTGGAAACCATCATATCTACTACTGTGGACAAGAAAACCTCAGAAGAAACAGAGTAGCCATTTTTTTGTTGTTCAGTCGCACAGTTGATTCTGACCCTTTGCGAGCCCATGGACCATTGCCCTCCAGGCACCCCTGTCCTCCACCATTCTCCTCAACCATCCCAGCTCTGTGCCCATTGTGTCTACAATACATTGCTTCTACAATAGACATAATTGTCAATAAAAGAGTGAGAAAAGCAGTAATGGGATATATTCTTGAAAATGACAGAATGATTTCAGTCAGAATACAAGGCAAAACATTCAATATCACTGTAATCCAAATATACACACCAACCACTAGTGCAGATGAAGCCATAGTTGACCAGTTCTATGAGGACCTACAACACCTCATAGAACAGACACCAAGAAATGATGTCCACATTATCATAGGAGACTGGAATGCCAAAGTAGGGAATCAAAAAGTAAATGGAATAACAGGCAAGTTTGGTCTTGGAACACAGAATGAAGCAGGCCAAAAACTGATATTGTTCTGCCAAGATAATGCACTGGTCATAGCAAACACCCTCTTCCAGCAACACAAGAGGAGACTTTACACATGGACATCCCCAGATGGCCAACATTGAAACCAGATTGATTACAAACTCTGCAGCCAAAGATGGAGAACCTCCATACAATCAGCAAAAAACGAGACCTGGAGCAGACTGTGGCTCAGATCATAATCTACTGAATGCAAATTGGGGAAATCAACGGAACGTTTAAAGCAAAAATGACCATGATAAGGGGAAAAGACGGCAAGGAGATAGCTGATGCAGAAGAGATTAAGATGGAAAGAGTACACAGATGAACTGTACAAAAAGGACCTCAACACCCCTGATAATCACAATGATTAGAACATTGAACTTGAGCCAGACATCCTAGAGAGTGAAGTCAGAAAGGCCCTAAAAAGCACTGCAAACAACAAAGCCAGTCGAGATGATGGTATCCCAGCTGAATTTTTCAAAGCTCTAAAACAGTGTTTCCCAAATGCTGGTTTTTGGACTTCAATTCCCAGAAGCATAAGTCATTTCCCCAAAGCACTGATCAGCCAATGTACTGACTGAGGCTTCTGGGAATTGAAGTCCACTAGTGGGCTGTGTACCCCTTGTTGGGAACCACTGCTCTAAAAGATGATGGAATCAAATTATTGCATTCTATATGCCAGCAGATTTGGAAAACACAGCAATGGCCACAGGATTGGAAAAGATCAGTATATGTTCCAATCCCAAAAAAGGGTAATGCCAAAGAATGTCCAAATTATCGAACAATTGCCCTCATCCCACACGGTAGCAAGGTTATGCTCAAGATAATACAGGATAGAAGCAGGGGAACTAGAGACATTGGATCATAGAGAAAACAAAGGAATGTCAGAAACAAGTCTACTATTTCATTGACTACACCAAGGCCTTTGACTGTGTGGATGACAACAAAATGTGGCAAGTAATTAAAAAGATGGGAATACCAGAGCACCTTATGTGTCTCATGAGAAATCTGTACTGTACATGAGTCAAGAAGCAACAGTTAGGTCAGAATATGGAATTACAGAGTGGTTTGGAATAGGAAAAGGAGTAAGACAAGACTGCATTTTGTCATCCTGCTTATTCAACTTATACACAGAGCACTTAATGCGCAATGCAGGGTTGGACAAATCACAAATTGGTATCAAAATTGCTGGGAGAAACATCAACAACTTGAGATACACAGATGATACTACCCTAATGGCAGAAAATGAGGAAGACCTAAAGAAGCTGCTGCTTAGGTTGAAAGAAGAGAGTGCAAAAGCTGGCTTGAGACTCAACATCAAGAAAACCAAGATAATGGCAACTGGCCCTATCAGTCCCTGGAAAATAGATGGGGAAGAAGTAGAAGCAGTGACAGATTTTACTTTCTTAGGATTCAAGATCACTGCAGATGGTGATTGCAGCCATGAAATAAAAAGGCGACTGATGCTTGGGAGACAAGCTATGAGAAACCTGGGGAACAGAGTTAAATGTAGAGACATCACCTTGCAAACAAAAATTTGCATAGTCAAAGCAATGGTATTCTTGGTATAGATGCCTTTGAAATGTGGTGCTGGAGGAGAGTTTTGAGCGTCCTCTGGACAGTGAAGAGAACAAATAGGTTTATCCTAGAAGACATTAACCTTGACTGCTCATTAGAAGGTAAAATAGTAAAGATGAAGCTAAAGTACTTTAGACCTCAAATGAGAAGAGAGGATTCACTTGAGGAAGCCTTGATGCTGGGAAAGGTGGAGGCAAAAGGGACTGCCAAAATGAGGTGGCTAGATGGTATTGTAGATGCAATGGACACAAAGCTGAGCGGGCTGAGGATGGTGGAGGACAGAGGTGCCTGGAGGAAAATGGTCCATAGGGTCGCAAACGGTCGGAATCAACTGTGCGACTGAACTACAACAAAAGAGCTGGTTAAGAAACTACCTCCAAGCAAAGCCACCCATGTATCCCTTGATCTCTGCTGAGCAATGGAAATGATTAATTTTCCAATATCTTGAAGTGGCTCACTTATTAAGTCATCTCAATTAGCAAATTCAAACGGGGATGACACATGATGGAACTGATCCAAACCAGAGCAAACCTGCCTGTACCAGAAAAGTGGAAGGGGTTTATTGTTGTTCAGTCGCACAGTTGATTCAGACCCTTTGCGACCCCATGGATCATTGCCCTCCAGACACGCCTGTCCTCCACCATCCTCCTCAATCCTCCCAGCTCTCTGCCCATTGAATCTACAAGGGTTAGAAAGGTGTAGATGGGAGTGCTTTGGGGATAGGCTGTTGCATTCTAGCAAAGATGTCTGGTCACTGACTTTCAGAATGCACTCACCTGCCTAGGCAGCCCTCCAAAGAGCTAAGCAGCCCATGTAGTCAGTCTCTTAGGTAATGTAGCATTTCATTACAAGTGTTAATAAGGAGGAATTAAGATGGGTGGGGAAAATATAGTGGGTACTAATTATATTGCTGGTACTAACTTCCATCAAAGGCAGAGTGAAAGGGGAAAGAAAACTGGGTTTCTGCTGCAGAAGCCAAAAATGGATCATACCTTAATTTGTACATAGGTTGAAATGTACCCTGGATCACTAGCAAGAAAGAAGCAGGGAAATGACAGCTTCTAGATATAGCAGCTCTAATACATCGGGTTCTTTAGTACTTGGTGAATGTCTTTAGGTTTCTCTTTTGAAAAACAGAGAGAAAAAGTATTCTTTTTTCATAGGGAACTGCCGCAGATTCATCTTCAAAACCTTTTAATACACATTGGTACAGGTTAAAAGAGAACATACTGTATCCTTCTCTCCCCTGCCCCCCTCCATCCTTTTTTATATGCAAGTTCTACCTGGAAACGGCTGGCAGTTTCCTTTACTTAAATACTATTACAGTATTGTGTATCTGTGTAGGAGGAATGCTAAATAAGTATGTACAAAATGAGATTGCTATCTGAGTGGTTGGGGGAGGGGGAATAGTGAAGGCCATATGTTGCTGTCCCATCTGGCTGATGCAGGTTACTTTTCTCAAGAAAAATAAGCAAAATTGATGGATTTAATGGGGAGCAAACATACATGGAAATGTGACTTCTAGCTGCCTCCTGTGCTTCTGGGACTCTTTCCCGCAGAACTGCATTGTTTCTTTCCCCGTGTAGACTGCACTACTTGCAACAGCCTTGTACCTGTCCTTTGAATTTATTTATTTATTGTATGATGACACTTTGAATTATCAGCAGACAGTGCAGCAAGACCCTTGACATCCTTTGAATGGATATGAGCCTCAAGTCCACCAGTTTATATCCAGGAAGAGCTTTATGACAAGAACAAACATTCTTGAGGGTACACAAGAGCAAAACCAAATTAGAAGATGGAGGAAGGATCTTCCTGGACAAGGAACAACATTAGAGGAGGATATGGCTGAGAAACATAACCTCCCCTACATCACTTGAAGGAACCTGAATAAGCTGAAGTTCAGAGTCCCTAAATGGAAGACCAACAAGCTCAAGTGGGGGCTGCTGATGGACAACATCATGCGGTGTGAATGCAGAGAGATACAGAATCCAGCTCATTTACTTGTCTGCTGATTACTGCCAGAAACATACACCAATGAGGACTTATGTTTGGCCAAGGACAAAGCCAAGAAAGTGGGTTCACTTTTGCAGTCCAGGGCTTGCTCGGGACACAAAAGAAGAAGTGCAACAATGCTTGCCTATGAGCGCAGCAAGGTTTCAGGATGTTGTATATGCTGAAGCCATGCATTGGGTTCTGAGGAAGAAGGGGGAGCACTGTGCGGACAAGCCATTTATGCTACCAGAGCACTAATAAGTCCAGTCCCCTACCAACAGGGCCTAATTTGGTCTCGCTTTGTCCAGTTAAAGGCTGTGAAAAGAAAACCAGCATGAGTTACATTAAATCAGGGAGAACAGAACAGCTTCAACCCATCCAAGCGGGCTTTTAAAAGGTAGTTTGGAGTGACTAAAGCAACAGTTTTCACTTGTCCCTTTCTTCTCTCCACAGGAGTGATTAGCACACACACACACACATGCACAGAGAGAGAAAGAGAGAGAGAGAAAGAAAGAAAGAAAAAGAAAGAAAGAAAATCTTGCATTCAAAAGCCCCCTGAAATCTCCCACAACAGAACTGCCTGTTGATTAATGTAAAATGTATTCCCAGTCCTAACCAAAAGGCTCAAGGTGGTTTTTAGGTTTATAAATGATAAAACTATAAATAACATATTAGAATAAGATAACTGTTCCCTCTTTTAAAAATCTGCTAAAGTAAACTCTTGCTTATCATCAACCACCAAACGCCTGTTCAGCAAATACTCGGGTGGGCCTCAAAGGGGAAAGAAGGGAAGCCTTAGGAAGCAGCCACTAACAATGTTTTTCCTAGATACTTTGCCATTTAAATGTTTCCATTTTATTACATCCAAGTTCTAAAATGGTTTGAGCAATCAATGTATGACTCCACACACAAATACACTATTTTTAATGTTAGGAATGGAAAACAACAGCAGCAGCAACAACAACAACAACCTAACAGCCCATTTTTATTGTGGAAAAATAGACAAATAAGATTTGAGAAATTCAGGAATGGGTGAATAGGCATTCCCATTTCATACTGCTCATATGGCACTCTGAACCCCATTGTGCTTTCTTTCTGTACAACAGTACCAGTGCTGAGTTTGATTTCAATCAGTCTTTGCTCTAAATTGTTCTCAGTTCAAAAGTCTCAGAAGATACTTACTGTGCAGATGTTAGGGGCAAGGTAAACAGTAGTCGAACAGTAGTCGTGAGTCTTCCTGGACTCACAACTACTATTCGAAGAGCAGGTGGCAGCCGTGGCCAGGAGGGCTTTTGCACAACTCCATGTAATACGCCAGTTACGCCCACTCCTAGACCATGCTCATGGTCACACATGCTTTGGTCACCTCCAGACTTGACTACTGTAATGCGCTCTACATGGGGCTACCCTTGGTGACCATCCGGAGACTCCAGCTGGTCCAAAATGCGGCGGCCCGGGTAGTGATGGGGTGTGGGCGGTATACTCATGCCTCACCACTGCTCCGGGAGCTGCATTGGTTACCAGTATGTCTCCAGGTGCAATTCAAGGTGCTGGTTAAGACCTTTAAAGCCCTATATGGTAGTGGGCCAGGATACCTAAGGGACCGCGTCACCCTAAGAACATCTGTCCATGTCCCACCAGGGTGGATCGGAGAGGCTCCCTTGTTATTCCATCGGCGAGAGAGGCGCATCTCTCTTGCACTAGGAGGAGGGCCTTCTCCGTGTCCGCCCCAGCCATTTCGAACCTCCTGCCAATTGATCTGCGCCTACAGACAGAGCTCCTGCCCTTTCGGAAGGGCTTAAAAACCTGGCTGGCAAGACAAGCGTGGGGACCCAGTAACGTGGGATCTCATGTAGGGTGGCTGATTTAAGGGACAGCCACCCTTTCGCTTTCGAAATGTATTATCTGTTTGCGCTGTTTTAATTCTTTTATGGTTTTTAAAGTTTTAAGTATTAAGTTTTAAGTATTATTAGTATTATATAGGTTTAACCTATGATTTTAACCTTTGTTGTAAGCCACCCAGAGTCGGGTTTACCCGATTGGGGCGGGATAGCAAGTGCGAGTAAATAAATAAATAAATAAATAAACACATAATCCTCCAAGCATTTCAAGACGGTAGAACATTGGTTGCCAAGTGACTGGGTTCATTGTTTCACCATTTCATGCCTTTACTCCCCTTTTTTCTCCAAAGCTTGTCAGCTAACCATCGATTTCCAGGTGCAATTTTTGCTCTTGAAAACCTGCACCTGAAGTTCTAGGCTCAGGAGCAGCTGGAGTGAGGTGATTTGCAACTGAAAAAAGCCAGGCAAGAAATAGTTAAACAGCCACTTACTTCTCAAAATACTCTTATTCAGAGAGGTAGACCATTAGGTTTCCTTACATAAGTGTGCAGATGTTGCATGCATGCTGAACCACGTGATCAGCCCATGGCCCAAAATGTTTGGGCACCCCTGTCATAGATGGTAGTTAAAGGTTTCCCTTGCTCAAAAGCCAGTCATATCTGACTCTAGGGTTCAGTGCTCATCTCTGTTTCAAAGCCGAAGAGCCAGCGCTGTCTGCTTCTGCAGACATTTCCATGGCCATGTGGCAGGCATGACTAGACACCGGAGTGCACAGAACACTGTTTACCTTCCCAACAAAGTGGTCCCTATTTATCTACTTGCCATTTCTTGCTTTTGAACTGCTAGGTTGGCAGGAGCTACAGCACTTGTGAATCGAACTGCTGACCTCCTGCCTTCTAGTCAGTGTCTTAGCCACTTGAGCCACTGCAGTCAAATGCTAGAGGATGGTAAATCCACTCCAAGTTTTAGCCTGAATATTTAAAGAGCTATCCAAGGTACTGAAACTTGGGATCTCACAGCTTGAATACTTCCTGTAAAGTCCAGACTAAAACCTAGAGGAGATTCACCACCCCACTAACATTAGAGCCTCTGGTCTCCACTATTCAGGAATAACTTTAGCACAGGAAGGATTCCAGTGCTAGGAAAACCCTTGGCAGGACTGGAGAGCACAAGCCTTAAATAAGATGAAAAAAGATCTAAAGTCATGCTAGGAGACAGGAACATCAAGCAGCACTGGGTGCTGGAATTAGAAATGACAACATAGAGGAGGGAAAAAGAGGATTACTTCTGAGGGAAGGCGGATACCCCCTGCAGACATATTAGATGACTACAAGGAAGAACACACACACTGTCATTAAACATGGTGGGATGAAAATCCTGACACAAAATCATGGAGTGTAACATCCCACACTGATTTTTCATGCTGCTTTTTGCTGATTTTCTTGCAACATGGAAATCATCACTTGAACTCTGAATTTCGTAGATGTTTTGTTGTTCAGTCGCACAGTCGATTCCGACCCTCTGCGACCCCATGGACCATTGCCCGCCAGGCACTTCTGTCCTCCACCATCCTCCTCAACTCGCTCAGTTCTGTGCCCATTGTCTCCACAATACCATCCAACCATCTCATTTTTGGCCGCCCCCTTTTTCTTTTGCCCTCCACCTTTCCCAGCATCAAGGCTTTCTCAAGCGAATCCTCTCTTCTCATTTGGTGTCCAAAGTACCTTAGCTTCATCTTTACAATTTGACTTTCTAAGGAGCATTCTGGGTTAATTTCTTCTAAGATTGACCTATTTGTTCTCCTTGCTGTCCAGGGGACTCTCAAAACTCTCCTCCAACACCACATCTCAAAGGCATCTATTCTTCTGCGCTCAGCTTGCCTAATGGTCCAGCTCTCACAACCATACATTGCCACAGGGAATACTATTGCTTTGACAATACGAATTTTTGTTTTCAATATGATGTCTCTACTTTTCATTATGCTCCCCAGGTTTCTCATTGCTTGCCTCCCAAGAATCAATCACCTTTTTATTCCATCTGCAGTGAGTTTTGATCCCAAGAAAGTAAATCTGTCACTGCTTCTACTTCATCCCCATCTATTTTCCAGGGACTGATAGGGTCTGTTGCCATTATCTTGGTTTTCTTGATATTGAGTCTCAAGCCAGCTTTTTCACTTTCTTCTTTCAACCTAATCAGGAGCTTCTTTAGGTCCTCCTCACTTTCAGCCATTAGGGTGGTATCATCTGCATATCTCAAATTATTGATGTTTCTCCCAGCAATTTTGATCCCAAATTGTGATTCCTCCATTCCTGCATTGCGCATTATGTGCTCTGTGTACAAGTTGAATAAGCAGGGTGACAAAATGCAGCCTTGTCTTACTCCTTTTCCTATTCCAAACCACTCTGTCATTCTGTATTCTGTCCTAACTGTTGCTTCTTGCTTCATGTACAAATTTCTCATGAGACATATAAGGTGTTCTGGGATTCCCATCTCTTTAATTACTTGCCACATTTTGTTATGGTCTACACAATCAAAGGCCTTAGTGTAGTCAATGAAACAGAAGTAGACTTGTTTCTGATATTCCTTTGTTTTTTCCATGATCCATCTTATGTTGGCGATGTGGTCTCTGGTCCCCCTGCCTCTCCTGAACCCCGCCTGCACTTCTGGTAATTCTCTCTCCACATGCTGTTGCAGTCTATCCTGTATTATCTTAAGCTAGCATGTTGGATGAGCGCAATTGTTCGATAATTTGAACAGTCCTTGGCATTTCCTTTTTGGGGGATTGGAACATATACTGATCTTTTCCAATCTTGTGGCCATTGTTGTGTTTTCCAAATCTGCTGGCATATAGAATGTAATAATTTGATTCCATCATCTTTTAGGGCTTTGAAAAGTTTAACTTGGATACCATCATCTCCGCTGGCTTTGTTGTTTGCAGTGTTTTCTAGGGCCTTTCTAACTTCACTCTCTAGGATGTCTGGCTCATGTTCAATCTTCTCATCATTGTGATTATCAGGGGTGTTGAGGTCCTTTCTGTAGAGTTCCTCTGTGTACTCTTTCCATCTTTTCTTAATCTCTTCTGCATCAGCTAATTCCTTGCCATCTTTGTCTTTTATCATGGTCATTTTTGCTGTAAACGTTCCCTTGAGTTCCCCAATTTTTTTGAAAAGCTCTCTATAGTGTGTTGTATGGATAATTAAATCTCAAACAATATCTTCTATGTCTATATCAGTGGTGGTGAACCTATGTCATGTGTGCCAGAGGTGGCATTTGGAGCCTTCTCTGTGGGCACCCATTCAGTCACCCCAGCACAGAGTTTGCCCCGCTCCTTTGCCCAGTAGACCAACCTCGGTGAGGAGGGCGGTGTAGAAATTTGAATAAAAAAATAAAAAATGGGAGCACTTCCTCCCCCCAGCACAGAGTTCACCCCACCCCCTGTCCAGCAGCCCAATGGGAGCACTTCCTCCCTCCCCCCAACATAGAGTTCACCCTGCCCCTCCGTCCAGCAGTCCAATGGGAACGTTTCCTTCCTCCCATGTTTCTGTGTGGCACTTTACGATAAATAAGTGGGTTTTGGGTTGCAGTTTGGACACTCGGTCTCTAAAAGGTTTGCCATCACTGGTCTATACGGTGGCCAGAAACTGTAGCATAAACCTCATGTGGTCCTGTCTGTTGAACCACAGAAGCTAAATGTGAGAAAACACTACAGTCATGTGTGATGGATCCAAATATATTGGTTAAAGAAAAACAATGCTATATCAAGCCTAAGCTATATTTTAATATTTGTTTTTAGAATTGATTTCTGTAAATGTTAATACCTGTAGTTTGGTTGATAGTAAGGACCTTGTTTCTTCTGGAATCATAAAAAAAAATATTTTTTCCTGCCATGTTTCCATAGCTGTTTCTTCTCCTTTACCTTGTTTCACAAAAACTGTGCTGAAATGACAATGTATTTGTGAATCTTTTCTGACATTTTGAAGTGAATTTAGAAACATGAGATTCTTTATGGCTGTTTGTGTTTTCCTTCATGATAAAGCAAATTTCTTGCACATGCAGAAATAAACGAGATGTAACAATCTGATTGATTGATTTATAACTCTTCAGCTAGACTCAGTCAGAAATTCTAGTGTGCTATTAACCTTAATATTCTTAACTTACAGTTAAATCAGGCAGATTTTGTGGTTGTCGATATTAATGATTTATAAAGCCCCAGCAGCGTGTGAGGCACTTAGTGGTAAGTGTTAGACAGAGGTGCTTTTCCAAGAGTGTTTTCAATCTAAACAGACTCCAAAGAGTGGTCTTCGGCTTTGTTACAAACAAATCATGCAGATGTGAGCTTCAAGGGCAGAGGAGTCATGTAAGATCCATGGGGCTCCAGTGGCACTAAGCAGCTGCCTGTGAGTGCTTCTTTGAACAAGATGGTGATTTATTAGGGCCCTGAGGAGATTTTTCTGAGTAGAAGCATGCTTTTCCCTCAAAAAGTCCTTGTATTTAAAAGATGAGCCTTTTCTGATGCAACATACAGCCTTATAAATTGTTTTTGCTGCGCATCCCTCACAACCATGTCTCCTGCATGCAGGCTCTCATACATTTAAAAGGAAATATTTGACCATTGGGAGAACTGCAGAGTTATTGATTGTTACCATGAAAATAGTTTCTTTATATCGGTGAAGGTTTTGTAAACAACTAACAGCATACATTCCAAGTTAAACCCTCCCTTTGATAACGAAGAACTGTTTTTGTTTAGCAGCCTTTTGTGGCACCTTCCAAATATTTTTTTATTTCAAATTCCATCATCCTCATCTGTTAGCCAAGCTGAGGAGATACACGGAAAGCCTCCTCCAAGATTGTGGTATTTTTTTAACCACCATTGGGCATACCCTGGGCAACAGCCACCTTGTGCTGACTAATCTTTCTCACACTAGGCTGGGTGAAAGGAACTGTGGAATAAACTCAGAGAAAGGTGGTTTCATTTTGGCAGTTTCACATCTGGCCCAGACATGGAAGAAGAAGAAGAGGAAGGAGCAAAGCTGAGATGTCTGGTATCAAACTATTGAATAATTGTGCTCATTTAACACACTAACAAGGTCATGCTCAAGATAATACAGGCTAGGCTTCAGCAATACGCGGATCAAGAACTTCCAGAAGTACAGGCTGGGTTCCGAAGAGGCAGGGGAACTAGAGACCAAACTGCCAACATTTGCTGTTTCATTGACTACACCGAAGCCTTTGATGGTGTGGACCACAATAAACTGTGGCAAGTAATTAAAGAGATGGAAATACCAGAACACCTGTCTTATGAGAAATCTGTACATGAGTCAAGAAGCAACAATCAGGGCAGGATACTGAACATCTGAGTGGTTTAGAATAAGAAAAGGAGTACAACAAAATTGCATATTGAGACCCTGCTTTTTTAACTTATATGCAGAGTACATAATGCACAATGCAGGGCTGGATTAATCACAAGCTGGAATTATAATTGCTGGGAGAAACATCAACAACCTGAGATATGCAGATGACACTACCCTAATGGCAGAAAGTGAAGAAGACCTAAAGAGCCTCTTGATTAGGTTGAAAGAAGAGAATGCAAAAGCTGGCCTAAGGCTCAACATCAAGAAAACCAAGATCGTGGCAACAGGTCCTATCACTCCCTGGCGAATAGAAGGGGTGGAAATGGAAGCAGTGACAGACTTTACATTTTTAAGATCCAAGATCACTGCAGATGGTGACTGCAGCCATGAGATAAAAAGATGCTTACTCCTTGGGAGGGAAGCTATAACAAACTTAGGCAGCATAACAAAAATTAGAGACATCACCTTGCCAACAAAAGTCTGCATAGTCAAAGCAATGGTATTCCAAGTAGTAATGTATGGTTGTGATAGCTGGGTCATAAGGAAGGCTGAGCGCAGAAGAATAGATGCCTTTGAAGAGATCAAATAAGTCAATCCTGGAAGAAATCAACCCTGACTGCTCCTTGGAAGGTCAAATATTGAAGGTGAAGCTAAAGTACTTTGGACATCAAGTGAGAAGAGAGGATTCATTCGAGAAGGCCTTGATGCTGGGAAAGATTGAAGTCAAAAGGAGAAGGGAGAGGCAAAGGATGAGGTGGCTAGATGGCATTGTTGACACAATGGGTGTAATGCTGAGTGGGCTGCAGAGGATGGAGGAGAATAGGGCTGCCTGGCATGAGGTGGTCCACAGGGTTGCAAAGGATTGGACTCCATTATGCAACTGAACAACCAACAACAACAACAACAACAACAACAACAACAACAACAACAACAACAACAACAACAACAACAACAACAACAACAACATGTAATCTTAGAGTTACGGGGCTGGAAGGGACCCTCTGGATCATAGGGTCCAGCCCTTATTAAGGAACCACAGCCAGATAATTTGAAGAATAAAAAAAATTACAGTGTTACCTCATACAATGATTTTAATCCATTCCATGGGGCTCATTGTTGTATGAAACAATTGCTATATGATGTATGCATCGCATAGCGATTTTTCCTATGGGATGCATCGTACAAGGTTTTTTTTTTTTGCTAACTGGTTTTCCCCATTGAAAAATGGTTGTACGATTTTTTTCCATAGGGAAAATTGTTAATCGGGACGCCTGCCCCCCCAACCTAATTGTTATGCAATTTCAATGCTATACAGGGTGATTGTTGTATGAGGTTCTACTGTAAATAAACAAATAAATAAATAAATAAATAAATAAATAAATACAGTACAGTTGTACCTCGCTTAAAGAGCTTAATGTGTTCCATGGGATTGCTCTTTAATCGAGTTTGCTCTTTAAGGAAACACCGTTGTAAGTGACCGATTGTGACTTCTGGCAAGGGGTGGGGGATTGCAAGCCCCGATTTAGTTGTTAAGCGAGTTTTTGGTTGGTTTTATTTGTTAAGCAAGGCGACCATTCAGAGAAAATTCTGCTCTTTAAGTGAGTTACTCTTTAAGTAAGGCGCTCTTTTTGTGAGGTTTTAGTGTACTAAAATCACTGAGCTATCTAGCATTTCCATATTTAGAGAACATTTGGATTGGGAAATTCTAAAATCCATGTGATTAGACCAACCAAAAAAGATAGAGCAACAAAATCTCTGTGCAAACTGTCAAGTTAGTAACTCCCATTCCTACATTAGGTAAAGGTCAACCTTGCTCAGAAGCCAGTCGTATCCGACTCTAAGGTTCAGTGCTCATCTCTGTTTATAGCTGAAGAGCCAGTGCTGTCTGCGTTTTGCAGACATTTCTGAGGACATGTGGTAGGCATGCCTAGATACCGAAGTGCACAGAATGCTGTTTACCTTCCCACTGAAGTGATACCTATTTATCTACTCGCAATTTGTTGCTTTTGAACTGCTAGGTTGGCAGGAGCTGGGACAGAGACGGGCACTCATTGCATCATGCAGTACTTCAGTTTTGAACTGCTAACCTTCTGCCTCCCAATCTACCTCTTAACCAGTCGAGCCACTTCAGTCCTATTCATGCATTTTGGTTTTACAAAAAAAGCAGGGTTAGGGAACCTTGGTGTTAAAGCAGAATAGCCTGCATGTTGTCTGAAAATACAATGGGGAGAAACTGCAGACAAGCAGGCTGTACACGTGTTAGGTTTCAGCCTGAACAGTCCTTGGTGTAGCTAGGAACAAAAAGGTTGCACACACAAAAAGAAACCCCCAAATAAACTCTGAATTTTCATTCCGAACACAAAAAATCTCCCTGCAGCCCAGAGCTATTTAGTGGGAAGCCAATAGCTACTTCATAAGAAGAGATCACAGTCTCGGGTTTGAAAAAGCCAGGATAAAGATACTGAACACACTGCTGTCTTCTGTCTAGTTTTTTTCTGTCCAGACCAGATTATTGATTCCTGCAGATTATTGATTCCTTTGTTTTCTGAAGGGTAGTAAGATAACATGGTGACATCTGCCTTGAAACATGCCGGTCAGTAGATGCTTGTGTGTCAGAAGCAATTTAGTGCTTTCTAAATAAATTTTGCCAACTGGAGATTTAATTAGTTTGGCATTTTAAAAACCATTTACTGTATTGTGATTCATAGATTATTGAGGTGTTTCCCAGAATTAGGAAAAGAACGATAACAGGTTCGCCTGATTGGGGCGGGATGATAAACAAACAAACAAACAAACAAACAAACAAGCAAACAAGCAAACACATACATACATACATACATACATACATACATACATACATACATACATACATACATACATAAACAGGCATCTGGTAACTGAGTGAGAATGGGTCTGTTTTCCCCTTGTACCTTTGAATTATCTCCTTAAAAGGACCACAAGGAAGCATCTGTTCTCATTAAAAAGCATTAACATCACACATATCACTTGCTTTATAATCTATGCTTCACTTCCGTGTTCTGAGGGATCTTGTGTAATACACTAAAGGTCCACACTGGTTGCCCAAATTACTGTGATGTCATACAAGTTTACCCACATTGTATTTGTTGAGAATATGACCCTGTTGAAAGAAGAATGTTATGTGAGGATAATGAAAGGGGAGTTAGTGAGTGAATGAAATTTCACAAAGGTCTGAAAAAGACAGGAATGCTGAGTAAGAAAGGATCCCAGGCATGGGAGGAGATAATACGGAAAATGTGGCTGAATGGACAAATGAGGGAACCAGACAAAGGAATATGATGATGGAGGATATGAGTGAAAATACTACCAGGGAAAAAGATGAAGATACATACAGGGCAAAATTACAGCCAAAGCTACAAATGGCTGGCAAAATAAATTGCATATCATTTCATTAACAGCTTGGACATAAAGCTGTAATTGAGTGATCTGCAGTATTTATACATTTATAACATTTAAGGTTGGATGTGACAACCTATCTACTTGAAAAATTCTGCATAATGTCTGCAAAAACCTTGCAACTGAAAGACATAGTAGTAGTGGTAGTTCTGTTTATTTAATCTAGTTATTTGATATTTGATAGAGTTATACCTGGCCTAACCAAATAATATTAGCAGATATAAAGTCTTGAAGTATGAACTAAAATAAAACTGGATAGGAAAAAATACACCACTGGTTAAAATCATTTCTTTTTAAAGAGGCTTTTGGGAGTACAGTAATACCTCGGATAATGATTACCTCAGATAACGCTAAAATCGCATAACATTAAGTAATCTGGGGAGGAGAATTGGATCGAATAATGTTAAGGTCCTATGGAATGGATCGGATAACAACCGCTAAAGCCTGTGCGGTTGCAATGTATCTCTATGGAGTTTTAACGTTATCCGATCCATCCCATAGGATTTTAACATGGATCGGATAAAACTAAAAATCAGATAACACCAAGACTTGTGGAACCAAGTCTTAGCGTTATCCGAGGTATTACTGTACATTTATTTATTTATTTATTTATTATTTGCATTTAATATCCCGCCCCAATCGGGAAGACCCGACTCTGGGCGACTTACAACATACATTACCGTCATTGCCAATGGCTGAGCATTAGGTGTTTTATTTCATTTCTCTCTGTCACCAATAGTTTTTTTTTTGTTCCTGGAATATTTATATGTATTTTTTAAAATGTGTGACTGTTTTGAATGTGTGAGTTTTCTGTTATTAGCTGCCCAGAATAGGAGAATCTCCTAGATAGGTGGGGTATAAATATAATAAATAAATAAAGGAGAAGGACAAAGACCACGAAGAAGACCCAGAGGATGGTGGAGAGATAACATTAAAGAAATATTACAATAACACCAAATAACACCAGTGGAGATTGCTAGAACCTTGCATCTCCCTCGACACTTGATAGGGTAAAAGAGGAAGCAAAGAAGAAGATGGAAGTTGTCCTCCAAGAACATTTTCAGGCTCTTCAACCATACACACAAAATGCACCATAACTTTGCAGTATCTCAACAGGATATGGACATCTCACATAGCGGTACGTAATTCTCAAAATCTATAGGGTTGCAACATCAGATTTTAGTGAAGCTGTGCCTGAGCGCACTCCACCTTGGTCTTATAAATATTGCTACTTCATGTCCACAGATTGGACTGTTAACCGTGCTTTCTTCTGAATCAGAAGTTGCATTACATGGTGCTTTACTGAAAAATATTTGATAATTACTCCTGTGAGATTACTTGTTATTCATGAATGTTCCTAGGATGGGTATTGCAGCTATGCATAGGCCTAGCAGTTTATTTTGAGAGCTGAATAAGTAGAAGCATACAGTACTGTACATTCAAACATTCCACATTTCTCCACCTAATAGAAATAACCTAATCAGCATTAGCCAAATGTTTCTCATGACTATTTCCCCAATTGTATATGATTGCAATTATACCTGTAAAATGGAATTTAAACTAGGCAGCCATTAATTTTTCAGTTGGGCTTTTATAGGATTTTCTGCTGCTTTGTTTTATATTTTATTTTGTATTTTTAAACACTTTTCATTTATTCAGACTAATTTGGCTTTTTTGATTTTTTAAAGTTGTTCTGCTGGCTTGCTTGTAGAGTGATTTGATAGGCATTCATGTTGTTACTACTAAGAGATAAGAATAATTAAATAATGTATGGGTGCCCGAGGTTACTCTTTTGATACAACAAAACTTGAGTTCCTCCTGTTAAATTACTAATTGATGTTCCCATCTCTGCAAGATGTTAAGTTGCACAGGAAACATAGGAAAGCCAGATCCTCATTCATTTCTTGCAAACGCCTTTATACTATTCTACTAACTTTTATATCCCATTTAATTTGCAAGTCCTGGTTGTGTTTGTCTTCAGTGCAGAAGATTGGTCATAAGTACCCTGGAGTACACAGAAAGCTTCCTCGAATATTGTGGTACTGTATTTTGGAACCACAATCAGGCATACCCTGGGGAACAGCCACCTTGTGCCAACTAATCATTCTCACATTAGGTAAGGTGAAAGAACTGCAAAAAATGAATTCACCAAAAGATGGCTTCATTTTGGCAGTTTCATGTCTGGCCTGGACACAGAAGAAGAAATCAATATCTTCATACTATAACAGGGGAACTGAGGTTGGAGCAGAGTGGCTTGCCCAAGTCTGCACAACTAATCTGTATTGGGGCAGGACTTGAATCCCACAAACCCAGATCTGCCCTACTGACCACTGAAACAGCAGAAGGCAGGAACAGATGAGGAATGGGAGTTGTCGTTT
Organism: Furcifer pardalis; assembly: GCA_030440675.1. Taxonomy (NCBI): domain Eukaryota; kingdom Metazoa; phylum Chordata; class Lepidosauria; order Squamata; family Chamaeleonidae; genus Furcifer; species Furcifer pardalis. The sequence continues at coordinate 129,625,078 of CP126893.1, read as the reverse complement.
CCTTGTATCTTTGTGTCCCCACAGAAATTATCCAATTCACCAGTGTAGAAAACAGGAGGTTGAACAAGATAGGCCAGCAGGGTTCTTCCTGTGTTCTTAAAGTGGTCTTAAAGTATTCTACATCAATTCTTAAAAAGAAGAAAAATCTGCAGACTTATAAAAGAGTGTGGAAGGGCAACATTTAGTATCTTTTTGTGGTTGCTGTGCTCTTGTTAGAAATACATGCAGCTTTTTCTTGTTTTTACTATGAAATGTGAAATGTTTTCATTCCCAATCTTAGGAGACGCCTCTATCTCTAGCACCAAGATAAATCCTTGACCTTTTGGAACCCAGGCAGCATGTGTTTTGCATTCACACTAATAGATGTTCCACATTGTAATGTCATTTGTTAGAGTGTCATCTAATGTTGCATTTCTCTTTGACAGATCTGAATGGTTTGATCTTTTCCTTGACATCCTCTCTGCGATTAAGTCAATGGCTAAAGTCATATCTGGAGTCCAAGCATTACAGATTTATTCACATTTGCAGCCAGCATATTAATAGAAGAGGCATTAAAGAGCTATTCTAGGTGGCACTATGCCACAAATGGAAGAGTCAAAAGGTTAAGATTGGCTGTGAGTGTTTAACAAAATGACTTGCATACATGCACAACTGATCAATGAGTAACAAAAGCATTATGTACCATAGACAAGCATAGAAAAGGGACAAATGATTTCCAAAAGCTTATCCCCTGTGCATGAAAGCAGCTATTTCTGCTAATATAACCATGTCCTAGTTTGGCTTATAGATGGCAGAGGAGCCTGGCATGCTGTGGCCCATGGGGTCGCAAAGGGTCAGACTTGACTGGAACTGAACAACAACAAGAAGTTTGTCTTGTAAAAAAGATTGAGATTGTCTAATCTGAAGGAAACAAATCTTTTACAGCAACTCTGCATTGCAAAATTCCTTAAACCTGTAGGTTTTTACTATATAAAAATCAACCCTTATTTCTTGTAACAATCACCAGAATCCTACTGATGTTTGTATAAGGTTTGCCTAACTGGCCACACCTAATTGTGGCTAATTGATGATATGCTGGAACATGTTCCAGTTGTACAATCAAACATAATACTAAGACACAACCTCATCAGTTAGCGGCAATTAGCCACAGTACATAACACACACTTTATGTGAATTACATTAGAGTTCTGGCCATTTTGTTTACTAGCTGTATGAATAATGATGCTTTTATACAGATGGACTTGCTACAGAAGTGCTGTATGTGTAGTTGCTACAGATTTAGATATTAGAAGAAGCATTCCTTTGCACCAGGAAATCCAAGGAATTGTAAATTTGGAAAGAATATTTATGATCTTTAATAGTAGTTTAGCAAAGTAAGGTAAAGGTTTCCCTTGCTTGAAAGCCAGTCGTATCTGACTGTAGGGCTCAGTGCTCATCTCTGTTTCTAAGCCGAAGAGCCAGTGCTGTCTGCTTCTACAGATGTTTCCATGGTCATGTGGCAGGCATGACTAGACACTGGAGCGCATGGAACACTGTTACCTTCCCACCGAAGTGGTCCCTATTTATCTACTTGCAATGTCTTGCTTTCGAACTGCTAGGTTGGCAGGAGCTGGGACAGAGACGGGAGCTCATTCTGTCCTCCAGTACTCGGGAATTGAACTGCTGACCTTCCGTCTCCCAGTCAGCGTCTTAGTGACTTGAGCCACTGCAGTACAATGGCACAATTATTTGAAAGAGGTCATGACAGTTCTTATAATCAGCAGATCTGCAGAATACCTGATTCTCAACTGAGTGCATGTGAAATATATTGATGTTAAGCTCTGACTCTTAACTGGCAGTTTGAAAACCACCAGATGGCTATTTTGGCTTTATAGGAGCCTTTAGCTAATTTATTTTTCTCAAAGCATGCAATTTGGGAAGCTTTGGCTTAGAATATCAGGGAGAACCACTCTTTTTCATTATACTTCCCACATGCAAGACACTGTTGTGGTTTCAGCTCAGCTCTCTCCTGCATTCTGAATTGATGCAGACTTCAAGGCTAAAGTAGACTAAGGATGTGTCTGGAATAGCAAAAAGAACTATATTTGTGTCAATTTTACCAGGTTTGAAATCAACTCCAAGACCAAGGAATATATGACCCACAACTGAGGCACATTTTAACCTGCAGAATTGTGTCAGTGTAGCTTTGCCCCGTAAAGGATTCCCTGCAGCCCATAATATCCCCCCAAATCCTTAGAACAGGGGTGGCCAAACTTTGGCCCATGTACCTAATAATCGAACCTGCACCGCCTGCACTGCTCCTTGAAGCAGAAGTTAAACATGCCCATGCATGCGCAAAATGCTGCTGTAAAGCACCCGCGGCTGTCATAAACATGTTTATGACAGTCGCAGGTGCATTTATGGCAATATATTGTGTGGGCACATTTAACTTCTGCTTCTGGTGGGAGGAACCATGTGACCAGCCTGCGGCCTGAAAAATTGTGGCACCTCTGCCTTAGAATTATAATTCATGGCAATTCAGAAGTCTGTTTGCTACCATCCCAAAGAACCATTGTTATTAACAGTTACATAGAATTAAAAATAATAATAATTGGAGCAGTTGGGAACAGGGGCTGAATCTTAGATGCAGCATAGATAGTAAAGCTATGAATGGCTTTGTGGTAGAGGCAGAGGCTGTGGTGGTGGCAAATTTCCCCTGAAGGCCAGCGGGGATAATTTTTTAAAAATTGAAAACCCTACAGGGAACTGGAAGGGAAGGGGGAAAATCGGGTGACTGCGTGGCCAGCGGTGATTGCAAAATTTTACATAGGGCATGAAACATAGAGAAGAGCTGACTCACCATATTCTTAGTGATCCAATAATAATAATAATCATCATCATCATCATCATCATCATCATCATCATCATCATCATCATCATCATCATCATCATCATCATCATCATCATCATCATCGTAGTCGTTGTTGTTAACGTCAGACATTATTCTGGGTTGAAAGGATTTTTGCTGGAGAAACTCCCCTCAGAGGACACCTGAATGAGACTCCTTTCATATCACCAAGATCTTTTCCCACTGAAGTGGCCCCTATTTATCTATTTACAATTTCTTGCTTTTGATCTGCTAGGTTGGCAGGAGCTGGGACAGAGATGGGCGCTCAATCCATCATGCAGTACCCGGGAACTGAACTGCCAACATGCTGGCCTTCCAGCTAACCAGGCGAGCTTCTTAACCACTGAGCCACCACAGCACCTGGACTCATGTCAGAAATTATTCTGTGTTGAAAGGATTTTTGCTGGAGAAACTCTGCTCAGGGGATGCCTGAATGAGGCTCCTTTTATGCAGTGATGGAATGTCAAAAATTTTACTACCACACCGTGGGCGGAGCATGATGTGTAGGCTGAGCCAATGATGTGGGTGGAGCCAATGATGTGGGTGGAGCCAATGTCATGGGCAGGACCATGTGACCTGGTGAGTGGGGCCAAAGTTGGTCATGTACACATAAAAATACAAATTACATAGACATAAAAATACCGGTCCATAAAAATACACATAAAACACATGTAATACACATTAAAATAAATACACATTAAATAGACATAAAAACACATAAAAATACAAATTAAATACACATAAAACACATAAAAATACACATTAAAAATAAATAAACATTAAATAAACATTAAATAGACATAAAACACATAAAAATACAAATTAAATACACATAAAATACATAAAAATACACATTAAAAATAAATACACATTAAAATACACACCCACACCCAACACCCAAAGGTGAGTCACTTACCCTGGGGAGCAGGCTATAGGAGCTTCAGGCTAGCAGCTTCTCTTCCTCCTCCCCGCTTGGGAGGACAGCAAGGAGGCTGCGCATGCACCAAGTGCTGTAGGCGTGCATGCACACCAAGTGCTTGGCGTGCATGCGCAGTGGGGGAACCGGCAAAAAGGTAAGTCCCCAAGGTGGTTCCCTCCAAAAGCCACTACCGGTTCTCCGGGACACTGGGAAAAGTTACTACCAGTTCTGGCGAACTGGTGCAAACCTGTAACATCCCATCACTGCTTTCATGTTTCCAAGAGCTGGGATAGAGGCAGGCACTCAATCCATCATGCAGTACCTGGGTCTCAAACTGCCGACTTGCTGACCTTTCAGCTAACAAGGTGAGCTTCTTAACTACCGAGTCACTGTAGCCCCAGTGATTCAAAAGGTCTACTCTAGTTTTAAATTAATATGCCAAGCAAACGGATTTCATTCACAAACATTTCTGCCATTCTCTATCAATGGTAAGGGAAATATTTGTTTTGTTTTTTGTTGTATGCTTTTGCTATATGTTTCCAGGATTCAAAATCAGGATTGGCTGATCCAGGTTAATAATGTTAAGTGTAATAAGCTACTTTTGGTAACATAGTAAGAATAAAGACAGTGCCTTGGAGGAGTGGGCAATGCAATGTGTTCCTTTAAAAAACAAGACAGTTGAAAAAAGGAGTTCCTGTATCTACTCATAGGGGAGGTAAAGGTAAAGGTCACCCTTGCTCGAAAGCCAGTCGTATCTGACTCTAGGACCGTGATGGCAAACCTTGGCACTCCAGATGTTCTTGGACTTCAATTCCCAGAAGCCCAAGCCCCCGTGAATTGACATGAATGGGTTTGCTGCAATTCATCCAGCCACACCACCCTCGTCGCTCCCGGAAGCGGAAGTAAAATGTGCCCATACGGTTCATTCCTAGAGCCATGAAGTGCCAAGGTTCGCCTTCATGGCTCTAGAAGGCAGAGAGAGCCTTAAGTCTTTTCTTTTGGAATATCTTAGAACTTATACAAAAGCTGGGAAACCACATGATGATGATGACGGCGGCGGCGGCGGCGGCGACGGCGGCGGCGGCGGCGGCGGCGGCGGCGGCGACGACACCAGGGGGAAGAGGTCTTCTGGTGGACTAGACTTCCTGCCAAGATCTGAGGTTCTTTACCATGGCCCTCCCCTTATAAGAGAGAGAAAAGACTCCACTGTTGATAGCAAATTTGTCTTTTGTTATATCAGTCACAAAACTGCACTTGATGGTCTCATAATGTTCCATTCACTGAAGTTTACAAGGGAGTTAAATGCTGTCATTTCAGTTCACAACACTCCTGTGTTTCCCTTTGTTTCTTCCCTGATTTTTCTTAGCAAATAAAACTTGTTAAAGACAATAAAAACTGCAATTGTCTTTTCACTGTGAGCTGTAGGCGTCTTCTGTCAGGAGCCATCCTTTTGTCTTCTAATGAGTTCAAATACACAACCCCACCAATGAGCAGTTAAATATATATTTATACCTGTCAACTTTGATTGTCATTGTTTTTTTTTAATGTATCAATTTTAACATCATGCCATTCCTTGTAAGATTCTGCTGTCTGCCACTGTGGCATTTGACTGTTTCTGGTGATGATGAGTGACCTTTCCTGAGGGTCTTTAATGCGTACACAGCATTACTAGGTGCCATCCATTTTGTTGAAGACTGAGGGTTCTGTGACAAGTGAAGGAAGTTGCTAGGATGAAGTGTTGCTGCTCGTCACAACCGTCTTTTCTAAGCTACACCTGCCATCCAGATGTAACTGCATGTATGTAAATCCTCACACATCTATAGGCCTGAACATTGCTCAGGGTTTTTGTGCAAAGCTCCCAACATCAAATCACAAGACACTTTTCTTTTGTGTTTTTGAAGCCACCCAAGGTATTAAAAAAATGGAATTTGGCTGGAAGCAATATGGGAGACCCATAAATAAACCTTGATGTAGGTAGAGACCTTGCAGCTGTAGCTGATGTGTTCTGAGCAAGGACATGTTAAAATATTCCACTCTCAAGCTGCCAAAAAAGATTTAAAAAGTGGGCCCTCAATCAAATCAAGCCTGAACTGCCTCTGGAAATTAAATAAAAAAACAAATTGGAAATTGTTCTGCTTTGGGCACCTCATGAGAAGGCAAGACTCTGTGGAAAAGACAAGGATGCTGGGAAAGGTGGAAGGCATCAAGAAACAAGGAAGGTCAAATCTGAGATGGATTGACTCCATAATGCCACATTTGCAGACAGCTGAATCTTACAAGGAATGACACGAAGTTAAAATTGATACATTAAAAGAAACAAAATATACTTGTCATTAAAAAAAAAACCCATATCAGTATAGTGGAACCTTGGTTAACAAACAGCTTGGTTGACATAAAAATCACATAACAAAAGGAAATCTTTAGAAAATAGTGGTTTGATTTACAGAATTTCCCCCCCAGAATGGATTAATTGAAGACAAGACATTTTGGAGATCAGAGATGGCTTGATGGCACATAATAACAACAACACATTCCCAGACAGGAAACAAGATCCGGACTCCTTGCTAAGCCCAGCTTACTTGTCCCACATTGGGACTCCAATGAGTTTTCTTTGCTTCCTCATTCCTCTCTCATCACAATGACCAAGTTCACACCTAATTGTTGTTTATACCTTGGAACTGGAATATTAAAAACAATAGAAACTGGATGTTGTTTATCGTTCGGTTTGCTACGAGCCAGCAGAACGTACAAACCAATTACTTAGTCATAAATGCCACTGTGATGCATTATCCTGGAAACTAAGTCAGCCTTTGAGTCATGGTGGTGCTAAGCAACCACCCCACAGCTCCCACAGTGGTCAATGGCGCATTCAATTCTGTCTAGAAGCACTTAATGCCTCATTCCTTTTGATCTGGGAGATGTGAATTCTGCTGCTGCAGCTTAGCCAGACATAAAGCAACCCTTTGGTCAGTCCGTATGTTGTACTATAAAATATGACAAATTAACAAGAACACCTCTTTTATGACTCATCCAGATGGACCATTTGTTGCACTTTATGCACACAGATGATGCTGGTTTTTAACCCTGCTATCCAAACACCACAGGCTTATACCAGTGCCAAGTGTGACAAAGCGTGACAAAACCCCTGTTTTCCCAGGCTTTAAAAAAACACCTCTAGGGGTAGGTGGTGTGTTTTACTTTGTATAGGGGTGGATCTCAGGCAGCAAGAACCTCTCCCATAAAAACTTTAGTGCTCTTTTACTCAAAGGGACAGAGAAACAGTCAAAAGATCATTTTTAGGGGTTTTGCCAGATATTAAAAATAATAGCTTTTGAAGGCATCTAATTTCCAAGGCTAATTAGTAAACAGATGTCTGCCGCCATTGAACATTTCTACTTTCCATCAATCTATTAAAGCAAAGGGAAAAAACAATTCCAGCAGACAAAAGCATTTTAAAGGTTTTCAAGTTGTTTCTTCAAGGGTTTCTTCAAGCTTTTTCAAAATGTTTGGACCAATTACTTTAAAAAGATGTTGATTTCTTGAAAGAGAAGAGATTCTGGTTTAGGATATGGGGGTAGACTAGGCAGAAGGCCTGGCTTGCCTATGGCAATGACGGCAAACCTTGGCACTCCATATGTTCTTGAACTTCAATTCCCAGAGGTCCTGATCAGCAGGAGTGCTGACTTGGGCTTCTGGGAACTGAAGTCCAAGAACACCTGGAGTTCCAAGATTTGCCATCACTGGCCAATGGACTTGATTACCGACCAATGGAATGCCCTGCCTACGGAATGGCACCAAGGAAGTCTTTGGGATGATATAATCTCTGGGAATTAAAAAAGGAGCTGCAGCGTAGTTTGGCTCCCAGCCCACCATCTACCAGTGCAGAATAAAAAAGCCAGTCAGAAGTCAGGAAAAACTGAAAGGGGTCAATGGAACAGAAAGCAATTACTGCCTTGGAGAAGAGAATCAGACCCAAAGTCACACTCAAACTCTCTCTCACACATGCATACACTTTTCAGTTGCCTGTTTCTCATGTAATTCTAACTTCTGCAGATTTTGACTGCATTGGGACCTTGGGGCCTTAGTTTGCCTTGATTTTGAGAGAAGTTTCAGTTTTCTTAATAGGTTAGATGAATCTGTTGGGGAGTATATACCCCTTCCTTACTGTTTTCTTTTACTTATTTCTTACACACATGCTCGCACACTATTGACTTCACTACTTCATTTTACATTTTCCCTTCTGATATTTTCCCCCATCTTGATTCCCCTGGATCAATTTTCCTCCACACTCCACTGACTTTTCAGGAAGCTGTTCCTTGGAACATGTCTGTCTTTCTCAATCTGTATAGAAAAGACTGCTATACAGCTGGGGACACAGTGAACTTCGACTACAGGACTGAGATAAAGCATTTTATAAAGAGCTAACTGTAGCCACAGTTTGCATAGCTATCATTTCATCTGATACTTCAATCCAGATTTTTTCTCTCACTGCACTTTTAATTTTCTCATTGCACTATGTGAGAAAGTCATTGATTTCCCTTGATTAAATTGTGCCTTCATTTTATGGATCTTATTCCCCATTTATCTGCTGTAGTTTTTTAAAAAATCAATTTAAATGCACCTGTGAAAAGCTTCAGACCATCTCTGGTTACATCTTTCATCCACTAGGGCAGGGGTGGCCAAACCTTTTGAGCTGTGGGCCATTCACATGATTGAGCAGGCCAGTGGTTCTTCCAACTGGAAGCAGAAGTAAAACATGCCCGTGCATAGGAAAACACTGCTGTGAAATGTGTGTGCTTTTACGGCAGTGTTTTACGCATGTGTGGGTGCATCTGCTTCTGGTAATGGTGTGGGAGGTGTGGGCCAGAAGATTAGGTGATGTGGGCCACCCCTGCACTCCCACCTAGTGGTTCTGCACACAAGTAGTATGGTCAGCTTTGGTTACCAGCTTTGGTAAACCCAGCATCAGTCTGGGGAAAGTGGGCATTGGCTGGATGGCAAGTCAGCTGCTGTAGGATCTGTTCCTTGTACTATCCCAATACTGTAATTTTGTACTGCAGCCAATCCAAACCATGGCCAATTTGTATCTGTTATCAATTTAATCTAATTAATTATCAACTGTACATATTGGCAGAAGAGTATTTGGGGTTGTCCAGTACTTGTCCAGGTCCATGAACTGCCACTGCTGATATCATTTCTAATTTCATTGCATAGGCAACAGGATACCTGTGTGTGTTTAATCATGCTTTAACACTGAAAGCTATTTAAAGCTATGTCGTTTTGTTAAGTCTCACCCTTCACCGCCCCATGGACCACAACATGCCAGGCTCCTCTGTCATCTGTCATCCTCCAAAGTCCCCCCAGACCCTCACCCACCTTGTCAATGATACAGCCTAATCATCTCAATCTCTGCCTTCTTCTTTTGCCTTCGATCTGCAACAGGGCCTTCTCCAGTGAATCCTCGCTTCTCATTCGGTGGCCAGAGTATTTGAGCTTCAGCTTCAGTATCTGTCTTTCCAAGGAGCAGTCAGGGTTTATTTCCTTTAAAGCTATATTTGTCATTAAATATTTTGTGAGCTGCCTGAAGTCCCTTTGTTAGAATAAAAATCAGATATAAATAAAATGAGCAAAGAAATGAACACAATGATGTTGATTCTTCTTCTTCTTCAGGTGCCATATTTGTTCCGGATATTGACTATCATCATGGCAATAGTCTTCCTGTTCTTAACTCCTTGGAACAGTTATTTGGAGGACCTGCCACACCAGTCTCTCAGGTTCTTCAACCATGAAGTCTGTCTACATCCAGGGCGTCTCTTCTCAGAGATCTTTCCTTGTAGAGTGAGTTAGAGTATTCCATACTTTATGTTGTTCCTCAGGATATGGCCAAGGTATTGGAGCTTTCTTTGCTTAATGGTCTTAAAGAGTTCTTGTTCTTTATCCACCCGGTGCAATACTTCATTAGTCACATAGTCAACCCATGATATTCTTAGCAGCCATCTGTAGATCCACATTTCAAAAGTTTTGATTCTCTTGTCAGATGCTTTAGTCAATGTTCAAGCTTCCACTCCATGTAGCAACATTTGGAATACGTAACATCTCACTATTCGGATCTTTGAAGCAAGAGTTAGATCTCTGTAAAACAAGTGTCACATTTTTATGAAGATGGATCTTGGTTTTTCTATTTGTATTTTAATCTCTACCTCAGGATCCTAATTTTCATTTAACGCACTCCCCAAATATACAATTTTATCCTCTCTTTTGATTTCTTGTGTTCCTGCCATTAGCTTACCATGAGTCGGTGTTTGGCTTATAACCAGATATTTTATCTTCTTGGTGTTGAAATCTGAAACATTTTCTGTACTTGAAGCTCTAACTCAATCCAGCATCAACTGGAGATCTGAAAGGTTTGTGGCCAACAACACTGTGTCATCAGTGTCATGATGTTGATTAACCAACGTACTGCTTGTAACAACCCTGGGACATTTCATGCCTGAATGGGATTTGAAATCTGACCTTTCTGGCCAAAATCCAGGGCTCTATCCACTATACTTTCTGGCTCTCAAAACACTAAGATGCTGTGTCTAGACTGTCCAAAGTTTATAAATAGTTTTTTGAAAAAACAAACCAGATTACATTTGCATGGTACATATACCAGGTTGCACGTTAATAAACATGTACCTTGCAGGTTAATGCACTGTGTGTTCCTTGGTCTTTGAATTGATTTCAAACCTGGCAAAACTGATGCAAATACTGTACAGTATTTTTGCTAATCAAGATGCACCCCAAGTCAGCTCAGATTTCTAATGCAGAGAGTCCCTTTCTTTGTCCTAGAGTTAATGGTTTTATTTGTGGAGCTTTATCTGTTGGTCTTTCAAAATTCAGAAAGCTCTCTTACAGCAGGTGTGTTTCTTCTCTTTGTTTCCACATAGATTGTACAGGAACACTGTGCAGTGGAGAGAAATTGAGGTTACTCATGGTGGATTATTAAACAGACAGAAGTAATTTCCATGGAGATTAAATAAAAACACCAGCAGAGGTTTTGTAGCCGGTGATAGGCTCCAAAGGGAGCAGTTTGTCAAACACAACAAACCAAAATGCCTGAAAGATTAAGAAAAGAAAAGGAAAACATCTAATGCCATAACCTTTAGTAAGGCAGAGGTCACTACATTGGATTCATGAAGAGGTGACCTAGCATGGTACAGATGTAAATGCAAACTGAGTGTAAAGCAATTGTTGAAAAGATTATGTGGAGCAGGGGTGGAATTTTCATAAGGATCTTGACTGGAAAGGAGGGGTTTTATCACTCTCTTTGTGTTGTGATCCCAGAGAAAATGAGGGAACATACATTGAATTAAATTTCAAAATGCAGACAAAGCTGCATAGTACACATTTACTAAATAATGTGGTTGTGAGCATTGTCGTGTTTAACCTTGCATTTGTGTTGTCACATTTTCATGCATAGAGTATTGCTTGTGTAGCCTATGTTAAGTAGCTGAAGTGCACAGTTTGAGAGATTATGGCTCACATTAGAAAATGCATGGATGCTCAAGGCGATAATTAGTGTTTGATTAGCACATAATGCTATGACTACTGTATGACTAGTAATTTTAGAATAAAATATGGTAGACATGCCACTGGTAGTATTTGTATTCCTATTGTTTTGTAAACTTGATTTAAAAGGGACTCTGTTTCATCATGAACATCTGCTGGGTCAGAGGAGCAGGAACAGTTGACTTTCCTTCCTTTTGAAATGTGTAGTTTCCTAGTTCACTTTCAAGTTAAGAACATTAGAAAGTCTTTGCAGCACTCATTGGTTAGCAACAAGAGGCCTAGAAAGACACCGCCCCCCTTCACTTGTGGAAGACAATGGCAGGCTGTTCCCATCAGAACCAGTGGAAAAACAACAACCACAACCACCAGGTATGTTGGGTCGTTTGCTGAGGGCCACACCTAGCAATGACCCACTGACAAAAACCCTTGAGGCTTGTTCCTCCCTCTTCATCATTGCATCCTGCTTGTTCACCTGCCTCTTGCTCTGGCCTAGAAGAGAGACACAGTAAAGGCTATCTTACCTGCTTGCTGACTAGCTTTCACCTGTTAGACCACAAAGTAAAAGCACTGATGGGGAGGCAGAGGCAGATGGTGGCAGTGCTGGTGTAACAGGAGAGCCCCAGATATCGGTGGAACTGATGAAGGCGATTTTGCCCGAGTGGTCCCTAAATACCTGGCCCTGACACTGCTTTCCAATCAGGCAGATGTCCTGTTCTAGTACCTCACTGTCTTCAAGCTTCTGTCTGACACGCTGCATGTAAACATCTCCCATCTGTTTCTTAAGGTCCCAGTTTTGCCCTGTCAGCATTCACCAGCTGAGTTGACTAACAAAACAAGAAACAATGGCAAAGTCGGAAAAGCGTTGGATTCTGCAGGGTCCATCACCTTGTGTGATAAATTTTAAAAATGTGCCTTAAAAATTAAGCCAGATTTTCCTAAGGGTTCCCAAACTACGGCCCGTGGGCCGTATCCGGCCCCCAGCACCATTCCATCCAGCCTATCACCACCACCACCACACCCAGAAGCAGAAGCTGGCACATCTACATCATCTGTAAAATGTGCCCGTGCATGCGTAAATGTGCCCAAGGCTGTCATAACCACAGAAGTGGGAACATTTATGACAGCTGTAAATGTGCTCGCTTCCATTTCTAGGGTGTGTGGTCAGGTCCGCTCAGCTGTCCAGGGGGCATGGTCAGGCCCATGGGAAGAAAAGGTTGGCCACCCCTGATTTAGATAGTTCTTTTTTTAATAAAATATGACTAGGTTAAAATGAAATCGGAGTGAGGTCGCTCTTGCTTGAAAGCCCGTCATATCCGATTCTAGGGTTCAGTGCTCATCTCCATTTACAGCCAAAGAGCCAGCCCTATCTGCATCTGCAGACATTTCCGTGGGCATGTGGCAGGCATGCCTAGATATGGAATGCTTTTTACCTTCCTGCTGAAGTGGTACCTATTTATATACAGTACAGTACTTGCAATTTCTTGCTTTCAAACTGTTAGGTTGGCAGGAGCTGGGACAGAGACAGGAGCTCATTCCATTGTGAAGTACTCGGGTCTCGAACTGCTGACCAGTTGACCTTTCAGTCATCAAGTTCAGTGTCTTAACCACTTGAGCCACCACAGTCCCTTGAAATTGGAGTACAATGGTGCAAAGCAAGTAGGTCAACAGTGCAAGGAGAAAGCCAGGCTATTACACATCTTGCCTTACCTTGGCAAGTGTTATTTCAGTTGGTGCCCTTGGCAAGAGCAATGGGAGAACATCGATTTATGAGAGGGGGGAAAATTCAACTCTGCTATCCCCAAATGCTTTGCACTTGATTGTTATTACTGATTAACATAGCGTGTTTGGCACTCTGCAATATACAAGCTACATGAAATGTCAATACTGAGGATTTGGCAAGAGACACCAGTGTGTACTAACTGGCAGCCGTCTGCGTCTCCTTAGCTGGTTGGAAGGAAGAGCTCTTTCAGAGGCAGAAAAATGTTTGCACGCTTTCAGTATTCCCATGGGCCATCCAGGCTTAGCGTCTCTGCCCACCAGTTATTGCCCTGTTCTAACGCTATGCAGCCAAGAGGGAATGGTCAGAGATATTGCAAAAGCTGCTGCATGTTGCAGACGGGGAGGCCTTTGTGGGTTGGACTGAAGAGGTATGGCTGAACCAGAGCTAGCAGTTCTCATGAGATTTAAAAGGAGATTAGGGCCCCAAAGGAGAATGTCAGGGGACTGTCTTACATGGTTACAGATCCCCAAGCCATAGCTATGTTTGGTGAATGCCAGAAATGTGCAAAGCCATTTTATGTATGGAAATGCACTGTAAGCACAAAGCAAGTCGACTGCACAGAAGATTGGACTTTCACACATCCTGATTTCTCTGGAGGCCAAGAGCAGAAGGGCCGGCAGGCCCATTTCTTCTCTCCTTCCGATTCAGATCGTTCTTTTTTCCACCCATTCAGCAATGGTAGTAATGGAATAATTTGTCACTTGCCACAACCATCACAAGTACATATGTTATGCTTTTGTATTAAGGACATACTTGATTATGAATCATTTTTTTTTAAAAAAAAAAATCAGAGTTGTTCTTAGGTGCACAAATGGACACTTTGCAAAAATAAAAAAATTAATTACCAGTCCTCTACATGGTAAACATAATCTTTTATCCTTTTCTTTTAAAGTGTCTTTAGATTATGCCTCATTTTAAGACCAGAAATGTTTTTTTAATTGTAATTTGTTCACCCTGCCCATATTATTCTTTCAAAGACTTCTTTCTGTGGCCTGCCCACCTTCCTCCACACTGGAATCAGTTGCAGAAGCATTTGTCTTTAAATGCAAATATTCAGCTTTAATTTAAAGCATAAAACAGCGTCCTTGACAAGATTTACTATTTACAGTTCATGGGCAACTGTTACTTAACTGTCCCCCGTCCTTTAAGTCTCTCACAGCTCCCCTTTCATACCAGACAATGTGGTTTTGGCAATGCAGATACGTTGCTGGGCATTGTCCTTGAGTACTTCCCTCTGAAAGCTCTTCATGTGCCAAGCTTTGCAGTCTCTTCTGCAGAGTCTCTGCTTGTTGATGGGCCCACTGTTTCCCTTTCCCCACCAATAAGGGATTTTTGGTTGTTCTTTGCCCTTGCTCACCTTCCAACCTCTTCAAGGAGTACTTTCATACAGACCAGCTCCCCAGCACCTAGGTCAGAGGTGCTCAAACTATGGCATGTGGGCCAGATCTGGCTGGCCCTCATTGGGCCCACACCACCCTTGTCACTCCCAGAAGTGGAAGTAAAATGTGCCCATACAGGCATGATTTATTTCCGCTTCTGGGAGCGACAAGGGTGGCACAGGCCTGATGAATTGGTGTCAGAGGCTGGATCTGGCCCATGGGCCATAGTTTGGGCACCCCTGAACCATGTGACCGGCCCACGGTCTGAAAAGTTTGGGCACCCCTGACCTAGGTCTGCCTTAAATACAAACGTCCTTCCTGGAAGCAGCTTCAACTCTTCCTGTTCTGGCACCTCTCCTAATACTTCTTCCTATCTTTAAATGTTTCTGTCCTTTTTATCTCTTCCCTCTTTTTCCTCCTTCCTTCCCAGCTGTTCCACAATTTTCTCCACAGCTGTTAACTCTTTCCTTTCCTCTTCAATCCCTACTACCTTTAGTAAAGGTAAAGGTCGCCCTTGCCTGAAAGCCAGTCATATTCGACTCTAGGGTTCAATGCTCATCTCTGTTTATAGCCAAAGAGCCAGCGCTGTCTGCATCTGCAGACATTTCCATGGACACGTGGCAGGCATGCCTCAACACTGGAGTGTACGGAATGCTGTTTGCCTTCCTACCAAAGTAATACCTATTTATCTATTTTCAATTTCTTGCTTTCAAACTGCTAGGTTGGCAGGAGCTGGGACAGACTGTCTTAACCACTTGAGCCACTTTTACTCCATCCTTTTCTTTCCATGTCCCTTCCACAATCACAAAACCCACTACCCCTTCTGAGTCATCCTGATTCCAACTTACTTGGGAGGCAAGTAAGGGGGCAATGGGCCACCTTGTCCTCTGGGATCTCCTCCACAGTTTCTCTGAAAAATCTTCCAAGCAGGTGTAAACTTTTTTTTTGCTATCTCTTTAAGTAAATTTTAAGTAGATTTTAAGATTACTTTTAACTAGAATGGAAAAATTATGGTAGGCTCAAAATCTAACTATCCCAGCTCTTTGGCCATGTCTACAATGGTAGTTAATTAACTCTTTTCTGCTAACAGCTAGCTCACAGCAATTGAAACCCACAGGAAATTGAGCATGCCCAATCATCAGCTTTTCCATTTTCCCACTGAGCATCCTCTGTCAGCGCATAGCTGGGCAGAATTAGCACACGGTTGGGCATACCACACTGTCCTGTATATTCAGGGACAATTTGCTACTATAGCAACTTTAGGATAATAGCAAGTATGAGAAAATTGCTCAGTTGCTTGAATCTCCCACAGCCTCACTCCCTGACTCTTAATTCTGTGCTGACTCTGACGCAGGAATCAGTCTGGTAATCAAGCTAGTTGCAATGTTGAACTTTTTAAATTAAAGCAATTCAAAGCATTGTGGCGCATACACAGAATGTTTCCAAATGCTGGTTTTTCTATTTACTTCTGCAAAGGGAACAGCTCTTGGACCGCTCCTTCCCTCTATTTAAGTGGATAGTGATGCCTCGATGCCCATGAGAGAAGGTAACTACAGTAAATCCAACAGGAGTAAATAACTCTAACTAAAATCACCCTCCTTTTTTCTAGAGGAAAGGTTCCTTTTAATTTTTCATCTAGAAATATACTTTCTTCTGTAACTCAACCACCTTTAAAACTATCAGATTGCCATGGACCCTGGGTTTTTAAAAACACTCACACCATTCTAATAGTGTTTTTTTGCTTTTGTTCAGTTACACACTCAAGTCCAAACTGCTAGGTTGCAACCCCATGGACCACGGCATGCCAGGCTCCTCTGTCATCTGCCATCCTCTGTATTCTGTCCAGATCTACACTGACCGCGTCAATGATGCCATCTAGCCATCTCATCCTCTGCCATCCCCTTCTCCAGTGAGTCCTCTCTTCTCATTTGGTGGCCAAAGTACTTGAGCTTCAGTTTTAGCATTTGTCTTTCCAAAGTGCAGTCAAGGTTGATTTCCTTCAGGATTGACTGATTTAATCTCCTTGCGGTCCAGGAGACTCTCAAGAGTCTCCTCCAGCACCACAATTCAAAGGTATCTATTATTTATTTATTGGATTTTTGTATCGCTCATCTGGATATTATCTCTTCTGCACTCAGTCTTCCTTATGGTTCACCTCTCTCAGCCATACATTATTACTGGGAAGACCATTGTTTTAACTATGCAGACTTTTGTTGGCAGGATGCTGTCTCTACTTTCTATTATGCTGCCTAGGTTTGTCGTAGCTTGCCTCCCAAGAAGTCAGCTTCTTTTTATTTCATGGCTGCAGTCACCATCTGCAGTGGTTTTAGATCCCAAGAAGGTGAAGTCTGTCACTGTTTTGATTTCCCTCCACTTCTATTTGCCAGGGAGTGATGGGGCCAGATGCCACGATCTTGGGGGTTTTTATGTTGAATTTCAGGCCAGCTTTTGCATCTCATCTTTCACTCTCATTAAGAGGCTCTTTAGCTCTTCTTCACTTTCAGCCATTAGGATAGTGTCATCTGCATATCTCAGTTTGTTCACGTTTCTCCCAGCAATCTTAATCCCAGCCTGTGCTTCATCCAGCCCTGCATTGTGCATGATGTACTCTGAATATAAATTAAATAAGCAGGGTGACAATATACAGCCATGTCATACTCCTTTTTCCTATTTTAAACCAATCAGTTGTTAATTAAAACAGATCCATAGTAATTTATCTTGAGACTCCTAACCTTTGTATGTAGATGATGATATCTCTGCAGTAATCCAGCTAAGAAAGAGTGAGAAATGCATGTATGGAATGATGGGGATCTCTGCTGAAAAGGATTGGTAGACTGTTGGCTCCATTTTTCTAATATCTAATTGCAGTTTCACCACTCATTCCTCCAGGGATGTGAAACTGAGTAGACAAGATTGCAATGGGTTTATGGCCTAGTCAATTTTACCCTTGTTGAAGGGATGTTATTCTCTCCCCATAGATTCTGTTTTCAAGAGCTTCAGGAGTGTGAGTGTGTGTGTGTGTGTGTGTGTGTGTGTGTGTGTGTGTGTGAGAGAGAGAGAGAGAGAGAGAGAGATATGTTAAATTGTCTGTTTTTTAAATGTCAGACTTGCTCAAGGCATTGCTAGAGAGAATAGAGTGTGTTACTCTTCAGCAACATGATTCCAAAAGCATCGTCAAGGGCAGTGTCACATTTGGTAAGGTAAGTCTGTTTCAAAATATGCTCCAGACTACAGGAAGATGTGTTATGCAAACTTGCAGTCCTGAAAGAGATTGTGAAAGGACACCCATAAACAGTGGTGGGATTCAAATTTTTTTACTACCTGTGGGCGTGATATGGTGGGTGTGGCCAGCAGGAAAACCCTGTGTTATTTCAAAACTTGGATAGGTGGAGCCAGCCAGAATTTCTGCTACCGGTTCTGGCGAACTGGGTGAACCTACTGAATCTCACTGCTGCTGTAACAGGCTACACTGTGGCACCACAGTTAATGACTGCTCTATAATACTGTTCCCAAATCTCTCTGAATTGAATTGGCCACACAAACTCATAATGTTTTAAGCATTTAAGTCCACTGATATAGACCTATATCTGCTTCCAGATCCAGAGGCAATATGTTCCAGAATTACAAGTTGCTGGGCAGCATTTGTTACATGCCATCACAACTCCAACTTACCGCAACCCTATGAATGAGCCCTCTCTAAAATGTCCTCTCCTCAACAGTTCTGCTTAGCTCTTGTAAACTCATGCCTGTGGCTTCCTTTAGAGCAGTGGGAACACTGGTGGACTTCCATTCCCAGAAGTCCAAGTCAGTGCATTGGCTGATCAGTGCTTTGGGGAACTGACTTAGGCTTCTGGGAATGGAAGTCCAAAAACCAAAGGTCGGGAAACTGCTTTAGAGAGTGAATTCATCTCTTCTTTTGTCTTCTTTCTGAGCTACACAAAGAAAAGCTAAAGGAAGATAAACTCTTCTTGTTCCCTGTTCTATGCCTTATTGTGGATCAGGAAAATCTGGTGTGTGGTGCAAAATTTCAGCTGGTCAAAACAACAGACAGCACTTATTAAGATTGATGTCGGGCACCAGAAAATGAAAATCAGGTTGTTAAGTTTTATCTTGTGCTATATCCTTATACATTACAGATGCTCACCCTACCCCCTGCCCTATTTACACCAGCAGTTGCAACTGATATTCACTGGCAACAAAAGGACATGCCTGCTAGTAAGACCCTGTGGCATTTTCACTCTGTAAAGAGTGGTTTCATCCTCAGGAACCATCAAGCTGACACTGCTGGCTGGCATTATATGCCTGCAAAACACACCAGGAAAAAAAAAAGAGAGAGAGAGAGGCTGGCAAGTTGGCAGTTTGAGACCTGGGTGCTGCGTGATGGATTGAGTGCCTGCTTCTGTCCCAGCTCTTGGGGACATGAAAGGAGCCTCATTTGGGCGTTCCTTGAGTGGAGTTTCTTCCACAAAAAACTCCTTTCAACCCAAAATTATTTCTGACACAAAATTATTGTTATAGTATACAGTAATGCATTCCTGCTATTCTCATTCCCTCAGCTGCCTCCTCTCCCACCACCACCTTTCTTCTCCAGTGAATGCCCACAAGGAGTTGTAGACATGTGTAAGGAAATGTGAGATTCTTCTTTAGGGGAAAAATTAATCTAGGCCGTGACAGCCCTGATTACACCTTAGCACAAAACAGATCTGATTTGCCCAAGACAGGAAGAAAGAATTGGCTGGGAAAAGTGAACCAGTTTATGTTATTTGCAGAGCTTGAGATATTTTGGGTTAGAGCCAGATTGGAGAACAGAGATCGAGATAAGTTTCAGACAAAGGCTATTGAGCACAGGAAGCAAACGTCAGTTCCACATCCTGTTGCTCTTTTCTCCGTCATTTAATTTCAGGTATAGGAGTGTGTGATCGCAGTACCAACAGCATTTAGTTCTTCAGGATTTCAGATCTTGTTAGCAATTTAGACATTCGATCATGTACAGTTCAGAATAAAGTCCTGTTAAGTAAGATGAATGAACTCAAATTATCCTGATTGCAAAATTGCTATTGTTGCTTTAAACAAATTATTGGAATTACTAACAAGCTGAGGAAGGAGGAATGTACAAAAGAAGGAAAGTGCTGCTCCCATGGAAAGGTGGACACGAAGCCATTCAGGATGCAGGTGTTTGTGTCACTTTCCGTCCCAATGACCAGCCGGTCCACCCACTTCCCTTTGGGTTCCTGAGCCTTTGAAATGTGCCTTTGAGCAATCAACTTCTCACATGTTTTCAAGGTTTCCTTTTCAACCCAAAGTAGGAAGTTTAGTCTTGTTTTTGGTGGATTGTTTTTTTAATAGTCAGCAGTCTGACAGGTTCTATAGATTCCATGCTTAAGAATTGTGTCAATTGCTTTCCGGACAAGAAGGAAAGGAAAATAGGAACAATATTTTTTAATAACTTTGATTTTGAAACAGTGTTGTGAAATAGAAACTTAAACTTTTAAATAAATGATGAGGAGTTGCATTGTAGATATTTTAGTATGATGGAAGCATCTGGTTTCTATGTTTTGATGCAGGATGTATGGTATCCTAACTTTAGCTATCCTCCCTCCCTCCCTCCCTCCTTCTCTGTTTTTCACATAACCATTTTGTGGCCACAATAGTGAAGCAGGATTTTAAAGTTCTACATTGGTGTGTGTTAATTTATTTATTTGAGTATAAAGAACATTTTTGTAGAATGAAATATCAGCTGGGTGGTGTTTAGCCAACTTTGTACCGAGGAGAGCTAGATTAGATTTGAATGAAGAATGAGTGAAATTGATAGAAGAAACATTAATAAAGATTTCCAGAAAGCACTATGTTAACTGGCAGAAAACAGTAGTGACTGGAAATCACTCATGACCATTGAAAAAGAAGTACAAAGTATGGTTGTAGTTGAGTATTAAGAAAGCAAAAATAATAGAGATGGAAAAATTACATTAATGTTGACAATGAATAAAACAAAACTCAAGAAAAGATGTTCTGTTCCTTGGTTCAAACATTAATCCAAATTGAGACTGTAGGCAAGACATCAGGAGACTCAGATTTGTAAAGCATCTCAGAAAACAAAACAAAATAAACAAAATAAAATAAAACAAATTTATTTTGTTTATTTGGTCTTGTTTTGTTTTCTGAGATCCCTGAACCCCAGACTAACATGGCTACTATTCCAAAAAAATTCAGATTTGGAAGGGCAGCTATGAAGAAATTAACACAGAACATCAAATTTAAGAATGGTTTTAAAAATGGCGTAACTCAAGGCAAGTAAGGCTAATGACATCATCAGCAGTAGTGCTTATTTTGGAAATTAAACAGTTCTGACTTCTGTCCCAAAGTTCCTGAGGCTCCCATGTAATCCCTTTCTTTCTTTGGATGGAGAGTATTTAATTACAGAACATTACCATAGCTGGGAAGACTACAACAAGCTGAGATTTTTGGTTATTAAAGATTTCTCCCTCCCATGTGATGGCCTCCACAACTTCATGAAAATGAGAGGAATTATATGGGTGGTTTGGGATATAGCTCAGAGATGTTTTATTTCTTAAAAAATCACCACAGTTGATGACATCCTCCTCCTTATGCAGTGAAATCTGGAGACTAAGGCCAAGACCACTCATACAGTGGTTTTCTGGATAGATGGATGGACTAAAAGCTGGTCAGTGAAAAAATTTGACAGGAAAACAACAAATTTATTCAAAGTGTAAGGTTGGAAGAGAGCTTTACGAACACCATAGACAGATGGAGAGACAAACTAGTAGATTCTAGAGCAAATCAAGCCCAATTCTCACTTGAAATTAAAACAACTATGCTGAGGCTATCATACTTTGGAAATATCATGAGAATATAAACTTCACTTGAAAAATACAATCATGCTAGGAAATGTTGAGGGTGGTAGGAAAAATCTAATGTGCTATAGATTGACTAAAAATAAAATAAAAGCATAGTCCAATGTTTGCAAATCTTCAGCAAGCCTACGTCTAAAGTGACATCATGTCATATAACAACAGTACCAGAGAAAATACTAATTCTTATAGGATGGACACCTTTTCAAAACAAGGTTTGTCCCTGTCCTCCAAACCAGAGAGGATATTATTTTAATAAAGACTGCAAGTTGTTTGAATGGGACAAACACAATTGCTGGCCTCTTGACCTTTTAAGTGATCCTCATAGCTTTGCCTGTTTCAGTCTACTCTTATGTGGTATGCCATCTCTATTTTAAAAGACTTTTTAGGTTTTAAAAATGACATGGGAGGTCAGGATAGGGATGGATATCTACCATTCTAAGCATCCTTTCCTATTTCAAACATTTTGCAACCATTTGAATAAAAATATTCCCTTCAGCTTTAGTTACCTGATGAATTCATTCTCCTGCTCCCTGTGGCCATTGGGTGTCCCCTTGCATTTTAGGAAAAAATCACCCTTGCTTTTTAGGGTCCTCCAAATTTTTGCAGGCAGAAAAGAGATTGACATTGAATTTGCTAATATAGAAACAACCCTGGAAGTAAGACAGACAGGTAGACAGATGGACTGACAGATCCGCTACATGCCCTTTCTCTGGGCTTCACTTGAGGCCACACAATGAGGCAGGAAGTGCCCATTTACATTCAGTCCCTGACCCAAACTTCCAGTTGCTAGAGAGGGAAAGAATTCAAGACAATTACACTCATCTGTCTGACTTGCTTTTACTGAAATCATTTCAAACAAGGGAAATTGCATTACGTTGATTCTCTAAGGTATAATTTAGGCATGAGATGTTTACAATCCAGCCTCATTTACATTAGTACAGAGAGAGGAAATACGGGTTTCTGTGGGATATTTCAATTGGTGGGTAATTTGCCAGTCTAAACACTAATGTTTACTTACATTGCTGCACTTAAGCAAATGATGGGCCAGATTCTGTAAGAGAGGGTAATATGAACAATCCTTCTCAACACTGGGGGAAGGGACAGAAGATTGTTTATGAAAGAAAGCATGAGAGTATCTGTTATAATAGACTTTTTACATACATGCAGATTGGGTGGGTAACAAATTAGAATGCCATCATAGATGGGAATTGCTCTTCCCAAAGCACCATTAATCCAAAATTAGCAGAGTTATAACCTTGATCCAACCCTGACTGAAGAAATCCATTAAGGACCTCCCACTACCCAACTATCCTAAAAAGGAAACCAGAAGTGCCCATCCTGGCACTTTCTGTTTTCTGTTGTTCTTTAAAATGGCTAAACCCAGCCGTTTCTGGGATTGGTGTAACCCACAACAGAACTGAGGGGTAAACATTTCATCCCAAAGTCTGCTAAGGTTGCACACCCTGCTATAAATCTTGCAAATAACACTGTGCCTTAGGTTGCAATGTCATTTGTAGTCCTGTGAAAGGAAGGGAAAAAAGAAGTGCCACTGAACACAGGTAAGCTTACCATGCATAGTGCAGCAACATTAATTAGCCATTGCTAGGGTGGATTTGGGGGACTGCAGTAGCTTAGTAGTTAAGGTGCTTAACTTGATTACTGGAAGGTCAGCAGGTTAGCAGTTCAAGACTCGAGTACTGCATGACGGAGTGAGCTCCTCTGTTCCAGCTCCTGCCAACCTAGCAGTTCAAAAGCAAGAAATTGCAAGTAGATAAATAGGTAAACAGCATTCCATGCACTCTGGTGTCTAGACATGCCTGCCACATGTGCATGGAAACTTCTGCGGATGCAGAAAATGCTGGCTCTTTGGCTATTAATGGAGAACCCTAGAGTTGAATACAACTGGCTTTTGAACAAGGGTGACCTTGACCTTTAGGATGGATTTTAAATGCAGACTCCCCTCTGTAAATTGTGGAGGTGTGAATAGAGATGACAGACTTAAGATTCTTTTTCCCTTTCTCTTCAGGAGCAGTCCTAGGAGGTAAGTAAAATAGTGTCTTGAACACTCTTGAGAAAGACCTTACCATCTATGATGAAAAGAAGTGGGAAGAGATGTCAAAATATTGACAGATCAAAGTGGACAGATGGCTTTGCCAATGGGCAAGTTTAGTTGGCTGTGAGAGAGTAACAAAAGTGTATTTGGGGTTATTGGGCGGGGGAAGACTGCAATTTGTGAAGAAAGTTATCATTAGCATATAAAGTCATTCTGAGGTGAAGGACGAAGATATACTGGTACTGTGAAAGTCCAGCAAGATTTGGAGAAAATACGGTCAACATCAAGAGCTGTAGTACCGTAGTCACTGTGAAGGCAGGGTAAACAACAAAACATGGTAGTCCTGAAAACCTCAGAAGAGAGTGGTATGGATAATTTCAAGTTGATACTGACTTTTCACTTTAATATTTGGAGCCTGTAGTTTTAATAATCGGAAGGTTGAATGGAACTGAAAAAGTAGAAGAATTTTCTTAAATCTATATAACCACAGAGATAAGAATATCAGATAAAATTCAGCAACTTCCACAGATTTATTAAATACCCAATTCTTTCTGCTAGAACACAGGTCCGTTTGTTAATACCACTTATGGTGTATAGTTTATTCAGGCTGCACAGATTTTGGACATCTTTTAAGACATCGGGCAGGGGTGAAGTACAAACTTTGTTTATATTCTTTACTCTTTTAACAGAGTTATTTCCTCAACTCTATTTTAAAAAATAAAAAAAACACCAACCTTCCTCCACATTTTACCATTTCTAGGAAGTCATCTTCATAACCATATGCCCCAAGGACCATGTTGTTTAACTCATTACTCTTCAGCTGACAAGTCACATACCCAATTTAAGAAGAGTTATACCAGTAAAAGTATTGCCATTTTTTTTTCTGAAAAGAAAAACCACCAGGCAGAAAGCATCTCAGGGCTCACTTGGATGATAATGCATAGCCTGAGAGGTTCAACTTTGAACCACTGCTATATCTCATGAAAGGAGTGACATGAAATAAGAGTCAGCAAAGAGGTATCTAGAACAGCAAAAGGCTAGAGTGGATTTTGTGATTAGACTGAAAACTGTACTAACTGCATGGCAAGTCCAGCTAATACTGTTTTATTTCCTCATTTATGCCTCCTCTTCCTTTTGTTATAGGTCTCCCTTGTTCACTGGTGTCACTGCAGCTAGTTTCACCATGCTTCCAAGGCATTGTCCCATTCTTCTTCTTCTGTACCCAAATCTGAATATTAGCAATCCTCATGGCAATCAGCCATGAAGACTGCCCTGAGACTATGATGCAGTGGCCTTTCATCTGCCTTCTACATCACAGCATGACACCCATACCACTGATCCAGTTCTGTGAGTCACTTTCTGGTACTGAGCCCTTTTGGACACAAAGTCTTTCTCAGCCCCAGCCAGTATTGATGAAGCTGCTGCCTTCTATCCAGATGGATTCAAGTGGTGACCATCACCCTTCCCTGTGGGACTTCAGCACTCAAGGCTGATAGTCCTCAGCATGGTCAGGTTAATTAACTGCTGCCGGACACTCAGTATTGAGTTGCTGGTAGCAACTCTATTACCATAGAAGGATAACCTGGCCAGACAGACTGCCATTGTCACATTACTTGGCTTAATAAAGAACTGAAAGGAAGTGGTAGAAAGAGAAGAAGGACATAATGAAGAAGCAGATTTAAAACAACAAGTGTCTCCAATGTTGCATAAAAGGTAGCTCAGGCCTTTGCACCACTGACTTGACCAACCACAACTCAGGCAGTGTGGTAGACAATGGCAGAGTAACCAAGGAATCTAACTAAAACTGATGCAGATTGCAATGTCTGGAAAATGGCCACAATTCAAATAATGTAATACATTATTCAGAAATACTCTGAATGGAGGAAGTGCTCAAATCTCAGTAAATTGAAGATGGCCTCAAAGCAAGGTTACATAAGCATGTCTTTGGTGACAAAATGCAAAGCACAGCATGAGATATAAGATTTTGGAGACACATTGTGTCAGACTCAGAGCTTTGAAACAGTTGACACCTTATGGAGTTTGTAGTTTCATCTGCATTAGTTCTAATTTATGCCAACTATAAAGGCCTGTGTAATGCTGACGCTTGTCCTTTTGGGATCAGTGACTAATATTTCATCACAAGTAAAGTCAGTTTTTTTATGGGTTGAGAAGTTTTTTCCTGGATAATCTCTGACACTAACTCCCCTCTATGTAGAAACAGTAGTCACTAGTGTTCAAAACAGAAACAAAATTCAAGCTAAGAACACATAGTTTGCCAGGGCTTTAATAGAAGGTGAGTTTTATAAATAAATGTTCTTCTCTCCTAAAATATGGAGGAATCACAATTTGGGATCAAAATTGCTGGGAGAAAACATCAACAATTTGAGATATGCAGATGATACCACGCTAATGGCAGAAAGTGAGGAAGACCTAAAGAAGCTCCTGCTTAGGTTAAAAGAAGACATTGCAAAAACTGGCTTGAGACATAACATCAAGAAAATCAAGATAATGGCAACATGCCATTAGGGAACATAGTTAAAAGTAGAAACATCACCTTGCAAACAAAAATTTGCATAGTCAAAGCAATGGTATTTCCGGTGGCAATGTATGGTTGTTAGAGCTGGACCATAAGGAAAGCTGAGTGCAGAAGAATAGATGCCTTTGAGATGTAGTGTTGGAGGAGAGTTTTGAGAGTTCCCTGGACAGCAAGGAGAACAAATAGGTTGATCTTAGAAGAAATCAACCCTGACTGCCCTTTGGAAGGTCAAATAGTGAAGATGAAGCTACAGTACTTTTGATATCAAATAAGAGAGGATTCACTTGAGAAAGCCTTGATGCTGGGAAAGGTTGAGGGCAAAAGAAGAAGGGGGCGGCCAAAAATGAGATGGCTAGATGGTATTGTAGACACAATGGACACAGAACTGGGCAGGTTGAGGAGCATGGTGGAGGATAGGGGTGCCTGGAGGCAATGATCCATGGGGTCACAAAGGGTTGGAATCGACTGTGCGACTGAACAACAACGTGCGTATGTGTTTGCCTCTACAAAATGGGAAGGAATTTGCTCAGTACTGTGAATGGGTCTATTGCTATCTTTTGCCTAATTTCATTCCAGATGAGATCATACAGATATTCCTCAGAGTCAGTAATTCACCTGCAGGGATGGGTAGGTGAGTTCTGAAGGTTCTGAAGCACCTACAGTACTTGGAGATGATATGTGAAATGTAGTTTGAAAGATTTGGAAGGCATGGAAGCCTTATTCCAGTGTTCTTCTCCACATGACTATAATGACATAGTAATAATAATTTTGTGTCAGAGATTACTCTGGGTTGAAAGGATTTTTAGGGGTTAGGCAATGTTACTGTGGTTGCCTTTGGCTCTAGTCCCTACCCCCTGCGCTTGGAGACCAGCAATATACACATTGGTCAACCTCCCACCCTGTTATTGGAAGCAACTGGATTTCCATTTAAATGCAATTTGATTTATCCTGATGCTATTCCCCTCTAATTTACTGAAATCCCATTGTGGTGTTATGCAAAATGTATAACTTTTGGAGGTGAATTGGACAAATGTGTCTATGGATGCAAGGGCTGTAAGTTAAGAAATCACCACAGTCATTTTGCGTTGCATGCTTAGTTGTAAAAGTTACACCTTTTGTGTTACAATGGAATAGGATTTCAAACATGCTGTTTCAGAAGACTACTGCCCGTGTTCTTCCTCCTCACCCAGGTTACTGGTACCAGCACGTGCTTTGCCCGCAGAAGATGGAAAAGAGTGTGGGAGAATGGCTATTAGTTCAAGACCATCACAGATCCAGGCTTGGTGGACCTCTCACTTTGCCCTCAATCCTGAACAACCCAGAGAAAGAGAGGAATAAAATGGCCAGTGCGATATTATATATGACAGAGGTGTGCGTGCGTGTGTGCGTGCTTGCCTGTTGCATTAGCCAGCATCCAGGTTCTAGTTCTGAAGCTCCAGTTGCAGGAGCAGTTGTGTACAGTGATGTGCCTGATCATGTGATGTCATCAGATCGGTACGGTAGTATCCACAGTTGGCACTCCATATGAGTAACTCTTGAATGGGATGTTGGCCATTATTACATAGTCTAGTCAGTGCAACACCTTCTTCCTGTCTTTCCTAGAAGCATGTTGCTCCATAGGACCCTTCACTTGCTAACCCTACAAAAGTATGTCTTCAAACACAAGGGGTGACAGGATCCCAACAAGTAATATGACATGGTTTTGGGCCCTAAGCCTAGACATTTGCACTTTGAAAGAGGAAATCAGCAAAGTGGTAGCCTAAATTTTTGGACTTATGTGTACTTTTGTAAACCAAAGAGAGATCCATTATTTTATTTTACAGGGAATGCCACCTAACTCCTCTCTGGCCAGTGAACTTTTAAGAGAATTGTATGAATTCTTTCTCTCTATGAGGCTTGATTGCATTCAAGCCATTCCACAGCAAATGAGTGGTGCTTGCATCAAAAGGGCAGGGTATAAATACAAATAATAAAATAATGTTGTCCCAGCTGTGCAGGTGGCTGATACCACCGCCCCGGCTGTGCGGGTGGCCAAGGATGCCCCCCCCCCCCCGGGACTCTTTCCACCTGGCTGGGAGATATGTCACTGCCTACTCGAACTTCTGAACTCTTGCTAGCTTTTCTCCTCCTGCTGTTTTTTGTTATCTTGTGATACTGTATTAATTTTGTAAGCTGCCCTGAGTTGCCACAATGTGGCGAGTGGGCAGCTATATAAATTTGATTTATATAAATAAATAAATAAATAAATAAATAAATAGAAATGGAAATTTGGTGCTGCTCATTTTTCTGTTTCTTGAGTTTTAATTGCTGTTTTAATGTTATGCATCTTGTTGGGTAGATTGGGGAGGTGCTGAAGGGGTGGGTAGAAGTTTTTTGATAAATGCAAAAGGGAAATATGTATATGTTCAAGCAGTCCTTTCTGTCTCTCACCCCACCTAACTAGTGATCATTATTCATGCTTCCATAAAACACATCTTGGGTGGGTGGGTGGGTGGAGAACAACCTAGAAAAAGAAATCTGGCAGAAAAGAAAATGTCTTATAATTTCTCTCCAACATGCTAAAGTGAATGGGAAGAACTGTAAAATTTAAGGATTAGAAAGCAATCTCTGGAATCACTGCATTGTACTATCTTATTTCTCCCATTTGGTAGGAAGCCAATCTTAAAACAGGGAGCAGTAGAATTTTTCTCCCATTGCAAATAGTATCTTGAGTGGAGGGACTTTATTTAGGCTGCTAATATGAGAGGAAAGAGTTAATGCCTCTCTTTGCCATGGTAATCTTGATTGATCCACCACCTGAAGTTTCAGTATTTTAATTTGTACAGATCACACCTATTGTGAAATCAGGCACAGTTGAAAAGTGATGTCAGGTGGACGTAAAACAAGGGAACAAACAATATACAGTAAAACCTCGGATAACACTAAAACCTGGTTCCACAAGTCTTGGTGTTATCCGATTTTTAGTGTTATCCGATGCATGTTAAAATCCTATGGGATCCATAGAGATACATTGTAACCACACAGGCTTTAGCGGTTGTTATCCGATGCATCCCATAGGATCTTAATGTTATCCGATGCAATTCTTCCCCCCAGATTGCTTAATGTTATGTGATTTTAGTGTTATTCGATACTAATGTTATCTGAGGTATTGCTGTACTGTACAGTACAGTAATACCCTGGATAATGATTGTACTGGATAACGCTAAAACCGCATAACGATGCAAGATTTTTGGAAAAATCTTGCACCGGATAATGCAATTTTTTGGGGGGTTGGATTGGGTAGAACATCTACCCAATCCAACCCCCCCTAGCGCCTGCCAGCACGGTGTTTGGAAAGGGCATGGGGAACATCCCCCGTACCCTTTCCAAACACTGTGCGGGTGGGCGCGTGTCAGACGGGGCTTGGGGAGGCTATGGAGATCTTCCCCATAGCCTCCCCAACCACCATCTGACACGCGTGCGCCTGCCCGCACGGTTTTTGGAAAGGGTACGGGGAACATCCCCCATACCCTTTCCAAACACCGTGCGGGTGCGCGCGTGTCAGATGGGGGTTGGGGAGGCTACGGAGATCTTCCCCGTAGCCTCCCCAACCCCCATCTGACACGCGCGCGCCTGCCCGCACGGTGTTTGGAAAGGGTACGGGGAACATTCCTTGACTTTCCCTTGCACACTGTGCCGGTTACAATGTATCTCTATGGAGTTGACGTTATCCGAGACAGCTCCATAGGATTTTAACGCTATCTGATACATGTATTGGATAAGGCTAAAAATCGCATAACGTTAAGACTTGTGGAACCAAGTCTTAACGTTATCCGGGGTATTACTGTATACCCTTTCTCATCCGGGATACTATGGAATTGGACAACTGTGCCTATGGGGGCAATTGAAGCACTCCAGCGTGGCATTAGTCCCAGACTGTGAATCCTCAGTTAATGCTGTACTGAATTAGCAGCCATATTGTAGGTGTGATGCCAGTTCAGAGGAATCCCTAGTGGTTTCAGAGTGCTGTAGTTGTTTAACTTGGCCATCATTGTGGTTAACCAAATCCGAAACAGTCTGCTTAAGAAAAGAGTTTTAACTCTCAAATCTTAGCTTGGCAACTCAAGAGTATTCAATTAGGAAAGCAGAAGTCCTTGGTGCATTTTTAGCCATGGTGCTTCCTGACTTATTAGCAAATGATCTGTTGTAGCCTTGCTTTTAAACACAATTTCTTGAGTGCTGCAAAGATTCCCAGAAATGACCTGTTTATTTCCAGCTTAACATTTTATTATTACCTTATCTAGATTTGCTTTCATTCTCCTAGTAGTTGAAGCAGCTGAACTCATGAATGAAGCATTAGCATAGTTTATTATATAGCAAATGATAATCCATCCTTGCTAATAAAGTGGCAGCCTCAAGTGCAAGGGGGCACTATTTGAATTCTGCTTTCACCACTGTCAAATCAAAAAGGGCAAACAGGCAGGCATCTTTTTCAGAAGAGTTGTCATCTCTTTTCTCTCTGCTGCTATAGTGAAAAATGGAGCAAAAGATACTCTTGATCTTGGCACACTGCCACTTCAGAAATCCTTTGGGTGTTTTTTGCTTTGTCTGTTGAAAGATCCTTGCAACCATGTGATAATACCATGGCAATGGAAATATTGAAGCAGGGGTGGGTTCTCAAGCAAGTCACCAGTACCACTAGTCTGATCTGCAGGCAGAAGTACTATAGGCAAGTACCAAAACAATTACTTACTGACAGATTCCATGAGTTATGATGAAGCCATGGCTCTCCTTATATGTATAGCATCAGCTCTTTGCCCAACCTTTTCTGCCACTCTTACACGTATTAGAACACATTCATAAAATGCTGAATGCCACATCTAAGAGATCTCCATAGGTTTTGTATTCACTTCTGCAAGTCTGCGGATACCTCTCTCGCTCATGAGCTTATCAGAACATGTGGCTTTATTTACAATGCTTCACATTCCACTTCATTAGCTGCAGTTCCGGATTTCAGAGACAACAGGGCAGCAGCCATGTTAATAGTTGTGCTTTATCGGGAGAAGGAGGAAGGCCAGGACAAAAGCTCTCAGAAGCATCCATGATGTTTCCATAACAAGCATTGGCCTATGATCCAATTTTTGATGGTACATAACTCTTGCTAACTTTTTTTTTAAATCAAAACATCTGAATGGTTTCACAATCAAGGCTTTTGTCACAAGCATTACAGGATATCAGAAGAATTATTAAATATTTTCAAAAACCAAAACCAGCCACTGTTAACTTTTTGTCTTCTTAACAGACCCAATAATCAGAACTAGCAAGCCATTCTATATCCAAAATGTTTATTCAGAACAAAGTCTCACTGATTTTAGGCATATCAGAAAACAAAACAAAACAAAATAAAAATATAATAAAAAACACTGTAGCACTTTAAAGACTAACTGATTTATTTTTATTGCTAGCTTTCGTGGCTCAAGTCCACTTCTTCAGACAAAGAGTGAAACTTACAGGCATGGTTTTTATACACCAAATTCAGGGGGTCAAAGGGAGAAGGGTGTGGTCAAGCAAGATGACAGACAAGCAAGCACAACAATACAGCTTCACACAGTCATTAGCAACAATAGATTATTCAGATTAGCTCTAAATGACTCCCTTTCAATCTCAAGGTTGCTGAGAACACCCATTCTGGTCTCTGGTCAACTTTTGACCTGCATGTGAAAAAATAAACAAAAACACTGTACCTGGTTACTTTCTGTTTTGTTAAGGAGAATTAGCAGGAAAGTTGTTAATAAAAGAGTAAGAAAAGCAGTAATGGGATATAATCTCAAAAATGATAGAATGATGTCAGTCAGAATAGAAGGCAAACCTTTCAATATCACTGTAATCCAAATATATGCATCAACCACTAGTGCAGATGAAACCACAGTTGACCAGTTCTATGAGGACCTAGAACACCTTATAGAACAGACACCAAGAAATGATGTACACATTATCATAGGAGACAGGAATGCCAAAGTAGGAAATCAAAAAGTAAATGGAGTAACAGGCAAATTTGGTCTTGGAACACAGAATGAAGCAGGCCAAAGACTGATGGAGTTCTGCCAAGATAATGCACTGGTCATAGCACTCTCTTCCAGCAACACAA
Organism: Furcifer pardalis; assembly: GCA_030440675.1. Classification (NCBI taxonomy): domain Eukaryota; kingdom Metazoa; phylum Chordata; class Lepidosauria; order Squamata; family Chamaeleonidae; genus Furcifer; species Furcifer pardalis. The sequence goes on along the minus strand of CP126893.1, from coordinate 129,592,974 downwards.
GAGGAGACACATGGACATCACCAGATGGCCAACATAGAAACCAGATTGATTACATACTCTGCAGCCAAAGATGGAGAGCTTCCATACAGTCAGCAAAAACAAGACCAGGGGCAGATTGTGGCTCAGATCACAACCTACTGGTCGCAAAATTCAGACTTAGACTAAAGAAAATAGGGAAAACAATTAGGCCAGGCAGATATTACCTAGACAACATCCCTAAGGAATACACAGTGGAGGTGTGGAACAGATTTAATGGCTTGGACCAGATAGACAGAGTACCAGAAGAATTATGGACAGAGGCGCGAGATATCATACAGAAGGCAGCAAGGAAAACCATACCAAAAGAAGTGTAAGAAAGCAAAATGGTTGTCTGATGAAGGTCTTAAAATAGCAGAGGAAGGAAGGAATGCAAAAGGCAAAGGAGAAAAGAAAAAACTCAATCATCTGAATACAGAATTTCAAAGAAAAGCAGGGAAAGATAAGGAAACCTACTTAAATGAGCAATGCAAAGAAATAGAGCATAACAACATAAGTGGTAGGACTAGAGATCTTTCCAAAAAATAATTGGGGAACTCAAGGGAACATTTAAAGCAAAAATGACCATGATAAGGGACAAAGACGGCAAGGAGATAGCTGATGCAGAAGATATTAAGAAAAGATGGAAAGAGTACACAGAGGAACTCTACAAAAAGGACCTCAACACCCCTGATAATAACAATGTTGAGGAAATTGAACTTGAGCCAGACATCCTAGAGAGTGAAGTCAGAAAGGCCCTAAAAAGCACTGCAAACAACAAAGCCAGTGGAGATGATGGTATCCAAGTTGAACTTTTCAAAGCCCTAAAAAACGATGGAATCAAATTATTGCATTCTATATGCCAGCAGAATGTTCAAATTATCGAACAATTGTGCTTATTCTACACATTAGCAAGGTGATGCTCAAGATAATACAGGATAGACTGTGGCAGCACGTGGAGAAAGAATTACCAGAAGTGCAGGCAGGGTTCAGAAGAGGCAGGGGGACTAGAGGCCACATTGCCAACATACGTTGGATCGTGGAAAAAACAAAGGAATATCAGAAACAAGTCTACATCTGTTTCATTGACTGCACTAAGGCCTTTGACTGTGTGGACCACAACAAAATGTGGCAAGTAATTAAAGAGATGGGAATACCAGAACACCTTATATGCTTCATGAGAAACCTGTACATGAATCAAGAAGGAACAGTTAGGACAGAAGACGGAAGGACAGAGTGGTTTGGAATAGGAAAAGGAGTAAGACAAGGCTGCATTTTGTCACCCTTGCTTATTCAACTTATACACAGAGTACATAATGCACAATGCAGGGATGGAGGAATCACAATTTGGGATCAAAATTGCTGGGAGAAACATCAACAATTTGAGATATGCAGATGATACCACCCTAATGGCAGAAAGTGAGGAGGACTTAAAAAAGCTCCTGATTAGGTTGAAAGAAGAAAGTGCAAAAGCTGGCTTGAGACTAAATATAAAGAAAACAAAGATAATGGTAACAGGCCCTATCCATCCCTGGAAAATAGATGGGGAAGAAGTAGAAGCAGTGACAGATTTTACTTTCTTAGGATCAAAGCTCATTGCAGATGGAGATTGCAGCCATGAAATAAAAAGGTGACTAATTCTTGGGAGGCAAGCTATGAGAAACCTGGGGAACATAGTGAAAAGTAGAGACATCACATTGCAAACAAAAATTTGTATAGTCAAAGCAGTGGTATTCCCAGTGGCAATGTACGGTTGTGAAAGCTGGATCATTAGGAAAGCTGAGCGCAGAAGAATAGATGCCTTTGAGATGTGGTGTTGGAGGAGAGTTTTGAGAGTCCGCTGGACAGCGAGGAGAACAAATAGGTCAAGCTTAGAAGAAATTAACCCTGACTGCTCCTTACAAGGTCAAATAGTAAAGATGAAGCTAAAGTACTTTGGACATCAAATGAGAAGAGAGGATTCGCTTGAGAAAGCCTTGATGCTGGGAAGGGTGGAGGGCAAAAGAAGAAGGGGGCGGCCAAAAATGAGATGGCTAGATGGTATTGTAGCACAATGGGCACAAAGCTGAGTTAGTTGAGGAGGATGGTGGAGGACAGAAGTGTCTGGCAGACAGTGGTCCATGGGGTCGCAAAGGGTTGGAATTGACTGTGCGACTGAACAACAAAATATAAAATCATATAGCAATCTGTGTATCAAATTTGATAATCTCCCAGAAACTCTTCGCTAATATTTAGTCCCCTGCAATGGGTGTCTAAAAGATGGATGTATTTGATTTCTGTTGTCTCCCTTTCAATCCTAGTTTTGTAATTTCTCTGTTCCAGAATTGTAACTTTCAGATCTTGGATAGAGTGTCCAGTTAGATTGAAGTGGTTTGAGAATGTTTTCTCTGTGTTGCCATTCCGGATTTCTGATTTGTGGCCATTAATTCTTTTGCATAAAGATTGTCCTGTTTGTCCTTCATAAAGCATGGATGGACATTTTTGGCAAGAGATGGCATAAATCACATTGGCAGAAGCACAAGTAAAACTGCCTTTAATGTTGTGTGTGGTGCCGTTGGGTCAGTAATGCTGTTTCCAGAATGTGGGGGCATAGTTGACATCTGGATTTGCAGCAGAGTCTAATTCCCATATCTGCTCCACTTCTGTGTAGTCTGTTGTGTGTCAACAGTTGTTTGAGATTGGAGGGTTGTCTATAAGCAAGTAGGGGTCTGTCACCAAGGGCTTTGGAAAGTGAAGCACTCTTGTCCAAGATGGATTGGAGATCCCTCATTACACGTGTGAGGGGTTTAAGTTGAGGGCTGAAGGTGACAACCAGTGGGGTGCGATTGATTGCTTTTCCTTCTGGGCCTGTCTACTAAGACAGCTACTATTCCAAAAAAAATTCACTGATTTTAGTGGAGTTTACTTCACAATAGTTGGAGAAGTGTAACCACCTGAACGTCCTGAAGCAAAAATGAGTGATCTTATGGTTCCTTGAATACAATTGAGTTTAATTTGGTATTAGCATTCCTGAGCTGTGCACTTTTTCATGGGCTGCTTCTGAAAACATAAGTTCCAGTCCATTCAAAAATTATGCCAGATAAAAATGTACAGTATTAGTTTTTAAGGTGTCACCAAACTCATTGTTTTTATGTTCAGTTCTTGGTTTTAACCTTTCAATGTAGCCTGGATGACACTTACTGCTTACATTTGTCCCTGTTTCTTTGGAAGTGAATCCCACTGTTTTCTGCGAGAAAGGCAAGCAAGATTGTCTTGGTTGCTTGCAGAGTTCAGCTAGCAGACAGATCACTTGGCAAAATGTCAGGGCCTCTGACTGATAACACTTCATCTTTTTAGAATTAGGATGTGACTCAGAGCCATGGGACTTCCTTTGAGAATAAGAGAGATGAAACAACAGAATCTGGATCGTCTGAGCTACTTTTCCAGCTGCTCCCTATGTTAAAAGTCTACTCACGTCAATCTTGTGATAAGAATATAGTCCAGAAATTATACTTTAAGGTTTTAACGTGGATACTGCTTTTTAACAGCAAAAGCACCTTGAAACTCCTGTTTTTGAAATAAGTTTTTATAAAGTTAACATTAGTTGTACATATGTTTATTTTATTGTTGCATGTGGATTTAATACATTTGTTCGTTCGAAACAGGATTACAATATTTGATCGTTCGAATTGTTAGTTAGATTGCATTGATTAGAAGTTCAGTTGATGAACCTGTGAGGTGCAATTTTTAATGGAAAGCTGACCACTGAGGGTACATTTTTATTTTCGAGAAGCTATTTTGGCTCAGATTTCACATCAGGGAATGAACATATTAGAGGTGGATTCTACTGATGGGTGACTTGATTGTTGAATTAAAAGTTATCGCATGTTTCCTTCAACATCTCAAAAAAAGATGATTTATGAACTAAAAATGTGTTAATAGAGTGCCAGCTGCAGGAAAAAGAAAGAAATGAAAGGCATTTGTTGAAACACTCTTCCTGACAGCTAAACAGCTATGGGAGTCATGATATTTAAGTAATGGGCACATTCTTTTAAAGATCTATCACTGCCCAAAAAGATAATATTGTGTGACTTATCTATGGGGCTTAGGTGGGGTGGATGTCAGGAAAAGCATGTGGACTGCTAGGAAGTTTGAAAGCTTAAGATAGTATGTGAACTGAAATTGGAAAGTGTTGAAGCATGCTATGGACAGGAAGGAGAGGGCAATAGTGATAAGAATCAACAAGAGGACTCTCTGTGTTGTCTTTTTAAACATTATGATCAAGCAAAAAAAACACTGAGCATGCTTTGAGAACTACATTATCATTTTATTTTTTTAAAAAATTGAGGTTAAAAAAGCCATATACAATTTTAAATATTCAGATTTTTTTTTGGGGGGGGGGGGATATGCTGAAGATCATTACTAGAATAATGCTTCAAATTCAGGACATCCCAGATTAATTGCTGAGCATCTCCAGGTAGATCCAGGAGAGACCTCTTTAAAAAAAAAAAACCCTAAGAGATACTGACAGTCAAGTTCATTATACCAAGTTGGATACTAGTGGTCTGACTCAGTATGAAGTACGTAACTTTGTACCAATTTATTTGGCTGTGAGTTTCCAGTACATTCACTCTTCCTACATTCTCTGCTGATATACAGTGGTGCCTCGCTTAAAGAGCATAATGCGTTCCATGGGATTGCTCTTTAAGCGAGTTTGCTCTTTAAGCGAAACACCATTGTAAATGACCAACTGGGGGGGGGGATTGCGAACCCCGATTTATTTGTTGAGCGAGTTTTTGGTTGGTTTTATTTGTTAAGCAAAGCAAACATTCAGAGAAAATGCTGCTCTTTAAGCGAGTTACTCTTAAGCGAAACACTCTTTATGCGAGGTTTGACTGTACTGTAATGACATATTAGTAAAAATACTTCCCAAATATATCTTCATTAGGTAATAAAAATGCAAGACAGGGTGGATTTGATTGAGATATTAATTTAACCCTTTACAGAACAAATTTCAGTAGAGTTCTCTTCCACAGCCTCAGGGAACCTCATATAAAAAAGGAAGAACTTGGTGCTTTGCTTAGTCACTCACACAATTGTCAATATTTGATCTAAAGGGTAAACTCATTAGCAAATGTGTAGGGCCACAATGTTTGTTTTGCATCCATCTAATAACAATTTATGGAACCATGGTCAAGACTCTGAACTTGACATCTGGAAGGTCAGCAGGTTAGCAGTTTGAGACCAAAGTGCTGCACAACAACGTGAACTCCTGTCTCTGTCTCAGGTCCTGCCAACCTAGCAGTTTGGAAGCAAGAAATTGCAAGTGGATAAATAGGTACCACTTTGATGGGAGGTAAACAGTGTTATGTGCACTCCAGTGTTTAGTCATGCCTGCCACATGTCAATGAAAATGTCTGCAAATGCAGACAGCGCTGGGTCTTTGGCTCTAAATGGAGATGAGCACCAAACTCTAGAGTCAGATACAACTGGCTTTCAAGCCACTTACAACTCAACAGGGGCAAACTTCACAGCAAATCTGAATACCAACCAGGGATCTTCTGTTATTAAAAAGGTAAAGGTTTCCCTTGCTCAAAAGCCAGTCGTATCCGACTCTAAGGGTCAGTGCTCATCTCTGTTTCTAAGCCGAAGAGCCAGCGCTGTCTGCTTCTGCAAACGTTTCCATGGTCATGTGGCAGGCATGACTAGACACTGGAGCGCATGGAACACTGTTTCCTTCCCACCGAAGTGGTCCCTATTTATCTACTTGCAATTTCTTGCTTTCAAACTGCTAGGTTGGCAGAAGCTGGGACAGAGACGGGAGCTCATTCTGTCCTGCAGTACTCAGGAATCGAACTACTGACCTACCGCCTCCCAGTCAGCATCTTAGTGACTTGAGCCACTAAAGCCACTTTGATTTGTATACGTATCTGTTGGCCAACCATTGTGTGTTTCTGTGACTAATGTGTATAAATTGATGCCACAAAAACTCACTCTTATGTCTGCCAAAGTGGACTTGACCCATGAAAGCTAACATTAAAATACAGGAGTTAGTCTTTAATATGCGACAATGATTTTTGCCTTTTTCTTTTGTTTACTTTCTGATATAGTTTAAAACTATACTGATCCACCAAATCTACTGCCCAGCCCTTACCTAGCCAGGCTTGTTTCTGGGCTTGGAACTAGATTGGATGGTGACAGAGAAGTGTCAAAGATAAGTTCTTTGAAAGCCAAATGGTGGTTGGGAGAAAGATTCAATATTCTTCATTAACTTTTTCTGGTAAGTGGAAGGGACAATAGATACAATAGTGTGCCCATCACACTCCCCCCCCCCTTCACATCCATGGCCTTTTCACTACTACATTCTGGAATGTTTTTGTTTGTTTGTTTCCACCAAGTCAAGCTCAGGACTGTTAGATAGAAGCAATATTCAAACATCCTTATATACACAGCATGTGAGCAGGTAATTGCCTAATGAACAGGATTCTAGCAAAGGGGCCAATGGAAGTCAGCAGTTGGTTATTTGCATTCTTTCAGGAAGCGGCTCCCCAAGGAAAGGAGTAAAATTTCAAGGCAAAATCCTATTGGGTTTTTACTTGATCCCAGGAAGAATAGCAGAAGCTGCAATTGATAATGGGCAAGCTGGCAGTCTTAGGTTGGCTGTGAGCCTCGTCATGCATTTGGTAGGTTGTCACTTAGCTCCAATTAGTGAGGGCAACTTCAAAGTAGTACACTGAAGGAATAGGGATGTTATACCTCCACTCCCTGTGGAAACATATAAGTTACCACTGTCATATGGGAAACGGGGACTAATTCTTCATGACACTTCATGACACTTCAAGTCCTGATGACTGACAGCTGAAAGAGCTAACCTGAGAGGATGGATAAAGGGTATGTGATGAAGGGCAGGGGCAGGAAATATTAATAAGTATTAATAGGCTGGGTCTGTGATCCCAAGAGAAATTGACTTGATGGGAAAATGTTGTGTGGATTCTTGAAAGGGGGTAATTTGCCCTATTGGGGTGGATGGCTAGAACGTTTTTGGCAGCAAAAGCTACCAGGGAGCCAATTTTGAAAATTGTGAGGTAAACCAATTAAATCTGTTGTTTCTCCCTCTCTAATTGCATACTGTGTTTCTGTTTCCTGACTTAAACCCTTTTATCATTGCCCTAGCTTAGTAATACAGTCCCAAGTGAATTCTTAACAATTTGGCTTAGCTGAATCAAACTAGTATGTCCATGCACAAATATTTTCCCCCTTCAAAATGGCAGCTGGTAATAAAAAGATATATCTTGATCACATTCTCATTCCTTAAAATCAAACCAAATGCAAAATGGAGAACAGGTTTGCTCCTTCACAGCCATTTTAGCTTATCTCAGGAACTCAAGAATTCTGCTAAGAGCCCTGGTGGTTGCTTTTTTGTAAACAAAACAAAATAGAGTCATCTATTCATATATCTATGAGATTTGAAATTCCCATTTCAATCTAAATTAAGATAGATGCTCAGTGCCAGATTAACTCTTCCCAGATGGAGCCTATATTTCTGAAAGGAGATGGCAGATAGCCAACTGAGGTTTGCAGCTCTAAAATCCAATAGGACAAGGAAGGCGAGGACCAGTGTCAGGAGTGAGTGAGTGAGCAACTGAGTGAGGGAAATGACTTGCAATGGATTAAACTTTCTATGTTCAAGCATGGATGATTTGGGAGGATTACATAACAAGTTCTATGCCTAGGGTGGGCAAAGTGGAGTGCCTCAGATACTGTTGGACTGCAATTCCCAAATTTCACCATTATTGATTATGCTAGTGGGTGTTAATGGGCCCTGTAGTCCAGAACAGCATCAGCAACAACCCAAAATATTGGAGCACTTTAAAGGGAACTCATTTTATTTCATTGTGAACTTTCATAAAGACCACTTCCTTGGACTTGGGACTGACATACGTGACTGGCATATTTATTCATATCTCCATGACTAGGTAAGTATGCTGCTAATGTATGAAGTGACAATAGTTCATTAACACAGGAATGGATCTATTAAGATGTACATAAGTTATTTCAGTTAGCTGGTCCCAATTAGTGCAATAGCTGCAATCTTGTATTTTGCCTGGTGTAAAGGTTGAGTTATTCTTGTGTATGGATAGCTCAGTGGTTCAGGTATCTGGTGCAGAGCCAGAGGCAGGGAGTTCAATTACCCATAGTTCCTCTTGGGAGAAGAGCCCGCCTGAGTGGCTTTGGGCAAGCTGCACAGTCTGAGGGCACCCCTAGAAGAATGTTAAACCACATCTGTGAATTCTTTATCTTGAAAGGGTTGAGTTATCCGTCAGTCAGAATTGATAGCATGGAATTATAATTAAAAACTGACAACACCTCCACATTTTTCTGCTCCAGGCCTTCACCAAAGATCTGTGGCCATGCACAAGATGACTGGCCAATTCATAGGGAGTGGCCATGTCCAGTGTTTTTCGTTAATGAGATGGGCAGCCTGCAAATTAATGCCTTGTCTCCTCTGTCTCAGTAGCATTTAAAATTCTCTTAGCCTTCCTGGCAGTTGGACTCCATGAACTGGAGCTATTGCATCTGGCCCAAATTTTGGACTTCAAACTTTATGCCATCTTTGCTCAATGAAGAGTTCTGGAGAAGGCAAATATTTGTAATTTTTAGTGACCCCTAAAAACATATTGCCTAACCCAGAACTTTGCAAATGACACAGCTTTCTCTGAAAACAGTGTTTTTGAGACCAAAACCTCTGTAATCATACACTCTATAATCATTCCACCCAATTTCATTTCTGATTGGTCCTGAAAAGTGACTACAAACTTAATTTGGGGCATTATGCCTTGAGAAAAGCACACTGTAGAGGGGAAATGGGGCTACCTGTTGGTGATGACCGTTTTTCCTTGATGTCTTATTTGAGCCTAAGTGTTACTGTGTTAATTTTCTGTGCTGACAATTGCTGATATTAAGAATATTATTAAGATTTACCTGTATACATTTTTACTTATCCCTCTGCAGGTCTAATTTCTTGACATACTCATTATTTATAGTTATGCAATTAATTATAGCAATTAAGTAAAATTAAGTTTTTGAATTGTCATGCTTCTGTTTGTATTTTAAAAATACAATGACACCACAAAACCACTGAATTCAGAATTTAAATACTGTACTTAACAAATTCAATAGAGAGGAGAGACTGGTTTAATTTAAAATGGTGGCCTAAAGGCAAAGGGGCTGAATAGAGTTTGGTTCGCAGAAGAAACAAACAAATGTGAATAGTTCCCAGACATCTTATTCCAGCTGGGAAAGAAAGATTGGAAGGAAAGAAGACAAATAAAGAACAACAAAAGACAGGCCTGAGATAAAGAACATTATCTAGCGAGACTGATTTAATACATTTGCCTGATACAGAGCACTAGAGCAAATGGGAAGACTTAATGGAGCCTGCAGACCAAGTGTGTACTAACAGATTGTAAATCAAGGTGAAGAAAACAGCCATCCACCTTCTTGCTTTAGTAACACAGTCCTGTAGCTCAAGGGGTGTCCAGGGGTTTGTTCCTGAGCAATTGTTTTCCCTTAGGAGTGTAATGGTTGTTAGTACTTTAAGGTTCTCATTACCTTACACATCTCAGCCCTCTGTGTAGCATATATTGTTTGACCAACAAGTGTAAGGCTCCTTTAGAAATTTTAGTCAGGGAATAAAGAGAAGTAGGTTTAACAACTTAGAAAACCTTTGGTCCTTGCAGTTCTGGCACTGAGACTTCACTTCTGGAGCTTTGCTAAGACAATCCAACAAAGTTCATTCATTCATTCATTTGATTCCCACCCAACTGGTGCAAGCACCACTCTGGGCAGCTCACAGACATTATATGAATCAACATCAAAGACAAGTAACATCAAGAACAACCATGTATAAATAAAATCATATAAGCGAAATATAATACCTACCAAGATACATTCTCTTACTCACAGCTCATTAAACTCAATTAAACCAAAACAAATAAGGGGAATACTGCAGAGTAGCATCAATTTACCAATGAGGGGAAAGCTTTATAAAATAGGAATAGTTTTAGTTGTTTAAGAAAATCCATTAAAGAGGAATCTGATCTAATTTCCACTGGCAACTTGTTCCATAATGAAGGAGCCACAGCCAAGAAAGATCTTGCTCTAGTCACAACCTTTTTGACTTCTTTAGGTGTGACAGTATGTAATTTAAGAGCTTGAGTGCTCCAGGTCCAATTTCTTAAGAAGAAGCGCTTCTGCAGATAGTGTGGTCCTAAGGGCTTTTTATGTTAACATAAGGACCTTCGTGATATGGAATAAAACTGGCAATCAATGCTGGCTATCTAAGATAGGGGTGATATGGTCAACATGACCAACACCAGGAACCAGTCTAGCTGCTGCATTTTGTATTCGCTGAAGCCTCCATTCCAGCCTCAAGGGTTGTCCCACATAGAGAGCACTACAGTAATCAATCTTAGAGATGATGATGATGATGATGACCTCCACTTATATACTGTCCCATAGTGCTAAGCACTCTTTCGTTAGTTCACAAAGTAATTATGTAAACTTAGCCCTCAGCAAGCTGGATACTTATTTTACTGACTTTAGAATGATGGAAGGCTGATTCAACCTTAAGTTCATTGGGTTTCAATTCTTCATTCTAGAATTTAGCTTCTGGAAACCATAAGAAAGAAGCTAAGCTCTAAAAAGTTACCCATAACTCACAGCAAAAGTCATGATACAACACAGTGAAAACACACCCAAGTATTGACAATGATTTACCAAAAACAGGTAGTGGAAACAGGTTGCTCTTGGCAACAAGTGGAACTGATATACAGTACTGTATATATATTGCCCTCCCCTGCTGCTTGTCAGCTTCCAATACATTATTCCCATGAAGTCTTTCCTACTTAAAAAATAGGTCATTGTGATATTGTGTCAGGCACATTTAAAGAATTATATACATAGAAAGTACTAGCATCAGAGTCTAAACTGAGCCAGGACACTCAGGTTAATTAATTGACTCTGTTTCAAAAGCAAGAGTCTAAGCTGAGAGTGTGAGCCTTGCTACTTTTAGCTGTGATTGTTTTCCTTTGTGTATAAAGACCAATTTGTGGAGCAGAATAAAATGCTTCTCAGCACGGCCAAGGTGCCCCTTCTATACTTCAGAACTGCATGAAAAGCTCAACAGCTTCTGAATCAGCATTAATGCTTTGAAACAGGCCTTAACTCCTGCATTCAAAAGATGATATACCCTGTTTTCCCCAAAACAGGACCTCCTCATATAGTAAGGCACCCCCCTATTTTCCCCCACCTCGGAAATATAAGGCCCCCCCCCTCCTGAAAATAAGGCACATCTAAATCTTGCTCTGGCAATCCGCTATATCAGCAATAAATGTGTACTGTATTCTTCGTCATGGAAAAATAAGACACCCCCTGAAAATAAGACCTTGTGCATATTTTGGAGTTTTTAAAAATATAAGACAGTGTCTTATTTTCGGGGAAACACGGTACCAGTTGGAATGTGAAAGAAAGGTTGGACATATACTCTAAAATATTTGATATTGTCTGAATTTTCTCAGATTTCCAGATTATGCAAACTACACCCTAGGAAGAATGGTTGACATAATGGGGCCTAGAGAAGAGAAGATGGAGAGGTCACATGATAGCAGTCTTCATATAAGGCTGTGATGTGGAAGATTGAGCAAGCTTGGTTTTCCCCCCAACCCCAGAAAGCAGGACTCAAAGTAATTGATCCAAAATACAAGACAGGCAATTTCATCTAAATATTGGGGGGGGGGGGGAAGAGAGAGAGATTCCTGAGAGTAACAGTTGTTTGATAGTGGAGCAGCCTGCTTTGAGATGTGCTGGATTCTCCTTCATTGAGGTTTTGAAGTGGACATTGGTTTCCCACCTCTGTGGATTGCTTTATAGCTGGATTTCCTTCTGTGAGGAGCTGGGTTTGATAGGCCCCGTCCAGTGCGCTGTGTGTGTGTATGTGTGTATACAAAACTTAAAATATATGCAGGCAGCATCCACAACAAACTAAAACAAAGCCAACAATAAATGGAAACTCACTGGAATGTTTGAAAGCCTCTTCAACTTTAGAAGAGTGGATGTCCCGATGGGGAGAAGGCTGTCTATATCCTGGTCCCATTTTTAAAGTAGTAGTAATTAAAGTAGTTACTCAGCCACTTCCCATGCTTCAACACAAACAAACAAAAGCATATTGGGCAGTTGGGTAATCTGCTAAACATCTGAAAGGCAGGTCCATGTTAGGGGTTATTTTAAAATTCACCAAAGAATGAGAAGCAATGAGGAAGGAAATGAGTCATTTCCAAAAGCCATTACTAAATAAGAGAAAACAATATGGAGAAAAGCAGTTTGATCCTGCATTTCAGCTGTCTACAATGCCACAGATGGAGGAAATGGAAGTGTGGCAAATCTAAAAATGTAAATGACTATTGAGATATCCCTACCACCAAACCAGCCTCTCTGCTTCCCAAAATACTAGCCTGTTATGGAGCTTGCCTCTACTTTTGGGGCTTGAGGTAAAGATCAGATGCCAATAATGTATTTAATTAAAATGTGTGGCAAAGCAATGATTGACAGGTATATGCTATTTCTATACTCAAAACATGGAGGTGGTTGGTATAAATTACAGCTGAGCATTATGATCTTAACATGTTTAGACGCTTTCATAAAATGCATCAAGATTTATCTTTTTTTTACCTGGCCTTTAAGAAAATTGTATTGAATGACATTTTACATGCTGTTACCATAATGCCTCTTTTACTGTTTTTTTTTATCTGTTGTACACGGTCTTGGCAGTATTTGCAGAAAGATGGTATTGAATACACTATTTAATAAAAAATATTTAATGAATATTAGAACAATATATCATTGGACAGCACTGACAGCTATAAGCACACATTAACCCAGCTCTGCTTATACTACAGTACATTCAGACATACTGTACTTTTAAAAGCTTTTTGTTGTTGTTGTTCAGTCGCATAGTCGATTCCGACCCTCTGTGACCCCATGGACAACTGTCCACCAGGCACTTCTGTCCTCCACCATCCTCCTCAACTCGCTCAACTTTGTGCCCATTGTGTCTACAATACCATCTAGCCATCTCATTTTTGGCCGCCATTTCTTCTTTTACCCTCAATTCTTCCCAGCATCAAGGCTTTCTCAAGCGAATTCTCTCTTCTCATTTGATGTCCAAAGTACTTTAGCTTCATCTTTACAATTTGACCTTCTAAGGAGCAGTCAGGGTTAATTTCCTCTAAGCTTGACCTATTTGTTCTCCTCGCTGTCCAGCGGACTCTCAAACTCTCCTCCAACACAACATCTCAAAGGCATCTATTCTTCTCCGCTCAGCTTTCCTAATGGTCCAGCTCTCACAACCATACATTGCCACCGGAAATAACATTGCTTTGACTATACGAATTTTTGTTTGCAATGTGATGTCTCTACTTTTCACTATATTCCCCAAGTTTCTCATAGCTTGCCTCCCAAGAATCAGTCGCCTTTTTATTTCATTTTTTATTTAAATGCTTTGGCAGTGTATATTTCTTGCATACTTGTATACATTGCAGTGGCCATTTTATTTATCACCACCAGAGAGAGAGAGAGAGAAGAAAAGGGGAAAAAAGAGAAAAGAGATCACAGATTTGCTCAAATTTGCATAAGCTGATTTAAACATTTAGAAATAATTATTACAAGTTAAATAGAAATACAATTCACCATAATCGGAAGAAACTGTAACTAGGCAACCTAGCTGGCCATTTAGTCCACTCTTCAAGTTTGATACTTGATGGATGATGTCAGTGTTGACTCCAATTTCTCAGGGGTGGTGAATCTTTTTCAGGTTTTCCTTCAGACTTTTAAGGATCAATTAAACATGTGCAATCTATTTGAGGATAGAATTCAGTTCCTTAGTTAGTTCCTTCGAGATCTGAATGAAACCCTGGAGATGATTGACTACCCCACCCCAACTGAAGTCACCAGCTTCAGCTGTCTTCTTAGGGTCCTTTATCTTTAAAGCTGAAGGCTCTGCCACCCTTTCAAATAGAAGTCATAGTTTTTCAAATATAAGAGTGTCCTCTGTAAAGTAAGTCACATGAAATACTGCTTGTGCTCCAGTTCTGTTTGCCACTGTCTTCTGTGCCTCTTCCCCATCAAACAAAATGGGTACCAGGAACTACTGGTTCATTGTCATACATATGATTCTCAGATAAATCAAAATGGCAAGTTTGTTTTAAGTCTGAATTCATGCAAACCATGTGGATTCATGCTTGTGGATTCATGCAAAGCATGTGTGGAACAACAAAAAGTACAAAGAAAATTATGATTGCCGTCTCCAGTGGCTGTTGCCTAAATCCCCGTCTATGAATGGCTTTCAAGAGATAGTGATTTATCATTGTTGCTGGTTATTTTGAAAACTCTACAGCACCCATATTTCAATATGCAACTATTAGACTAAGGGACGCTTCTCTGACCGGACTGGTGAAGAAGGGAACAGGCAGCAGCTGTGGCCCCCTGGGTGGCTTTTAGACCATGCCACCACTGTCGCCAGCCTCACCGGACATTTCTCAGGCCGGGCCAGTGGAGGAGGGAATGGGCAGCAGTTTGGCATGGAGTGGCTGCATGGGAGAGCCACCGCCACCGCCTCCCACCAGGTTGACTCATTTGGTGCCAGGGCGATGTGAAGCCAAGTCTGGTCTGTCCCCAGGAAACTGAAGTGGCAGTGCTATGAGCCTCGATGAGCCAAGTCTCACGACACCAGGGAACCTCCTGGGGTTGAGGAAAAGGCACGGACTTCGCTGGGCGGCTGATCACCGCCGCCCAGCTGGCCTTGGGCTCTGCCCTCCCAGGGCCAGGGAAGAATCCCTTTGCCCAGTGCCCGCTTGGATAGAAGTGACCATAACTGCCCATTTGGAGGGAAGTTATTATCTCTGTCTGCTTGGAGGGAAGTGATTGTTTTGCACTGTAATTTATTTTATGAAATGTACTGATGATATTAACGTATTTGCTGCTATTCTGCTGTTTTGTAACTGTAATTGTCTGCCTGGAGAGAAGTGACTGTTTGTAATTGTTTCTATGATACACACTGATAATATTGATGTATTTGTTGTTATTTTCCTGTTTTGCTTCATTGTATTATATTGTATTTTCTATTGTATTTAATTTCAAATGTACTGTGATATATTGTGATTACCGGTATGTAGCATATTGTTGATTATAATGTTGATGTCTGTGGAATGTTATATTTGCGGGTTTTGTGAGATGCCCTGAGTTGGTTGGACCGACTAGGATGGCATATAAATTGAATTATTATTATTATTATTATTAATAATAATAATAATAATAATAATAATAATAATAATAATAATAATAATAATAATAATAATAATAATAATAATAATAATAATAATAATAATAATAATAATAATAATAATAATAATAATAATAATAATAATTGGCAAGATGTTTCAGAAGGAATTAACCAGGCTTTTGGTTGACAACTCTATAAAGCCTTACGCCGGTTGGCCCGGTTTGGTACAGAATAGAGATGTGAAGGCTCGAGGGTGGGGAGGCTTTAAAATTGATTTCCCTATTCTTTTCCTGAAACTTTACTTGATTTTTCAAAAAAAATTGAAAAAAGGAAGAAAATTGATTACGGAATGTTTTATTTTAGCATGATGAATAAAATATTCAACACAAAGTGTTTGTATATTCTCCATATCATTTCTAAAAACTCTGTACAGTATAGCTCAGGGATTCTCAACCAGCAGCCCACCATCACCTCCACCACACCAGGAAGTGCCATGTGGTGGAGGAAGGGCAAATGACCGTCCTGTCCCCGAAGCTGTCTGAGGGAGTGTGATTCAGGCCCAGCTTAAAAAGGTTGAGAACTCCTGGTATAGCACAAAAAAAAAAGACAGATTAAATTTCATGGTTAAATTGAATCTTAGTCTCTTCCAACACTTGCCCCCTTCTCAATTCTTTTTATGGAAATGGGTACTTTATCTCTATTTGATACTGTGGAGAGGAAATATATATTCTTTATTATTAATTTTGCTTCTTCTGTTTAAAAAATTCTGTATGGCTCATACTACATCTGTACATTTTTTTAAAAATGTTTTAATTCAAGGCATATTTTTAATTGAGTACTTATCTAATTTCCACCCCACTGTTGTATTTTTAGCTGGAACAGTCATAAGAAATAAATGAAATAAATAAAATAAACAAATCCTCTTTCCACAGCTTTGGAGCTTAGATGCTTTTGTTTCATTTATATTATATTCTTGGTTTTAAAAACTGTATTTCAGTAAGATATATTTCTTTTATACGTTTAGGATATATGCCATTAGGCAATCAAAATGCCAAAAGTTCTGAACTGAAGAAAGAAGGAGTTTTACAGGGAACCCCAACTGCAGAAGTTGATAGAGCCATCTGATGAAATGCAGGCCCCAAATGGTTATGTACTTAATCCAAAACAGAATACAGTGGTACCCTGTACAACAATTTTAATTTGTTCCTCCGTGCAAGTAGATGTACGTTAAAATCGTTGTAGGGAACCACCTCTTCCGGAAAAGGCAGGGTTCTTCCCAGTCCTTTCACAAGGCAGCCGCCTGGATCAGTAAGCTTATGAAAGGGGCTGGGAAGACCCCCCGATCCAGGCAGATGCCTGGCGGAAGAGGCGGAGTTCTTTCCAGCCCTTTTGCAAGGCAGCTGCCTGGATACCAACCGGCTGGGTCTGCAGGCACCACCGGTTGGCTTGCGGAGGTCTGGGAATGCGCTTTGTGACCCAGCCAGTTGGCTTGTGAGGAGACTGGGGCTCTTTCCCAGACCTCTGCAAGCCAACCAGTGGGTCCTGCAGACCCACGATGTTGCCTTTTGGGTCAGTGCACCTATCAGTGCAGGGAAATGAAGATTCGTTTACTTGCACTGACTAGGGCTGTGGTGTTGCCTTTGGGGTCAGAGTGGGGGGGGGAATCCCCCCCCCATCAATCCAGCCACAAAGGCAACACCACAGCCCTAGTCAGTGCAGGTAAACGAATCCTCGTTTCCCTGCACTGATGGGCAGTGCCTGTGTTGTCTTTGGGGACACAGTTGGAGGGGGATTCCACCCCCATTCCAGCCACAAAGGCAACACCATGGCTATAGCGGCCAACCGTCACGGATTCTCAGGGACAGTCCCGATTTGAGAGGGGGAATCCCGAGTTACCATTTTTAGGAAAATGGTCACGGAATTCCCCCATGACGTCCCGGCTGTCCCGATTTCTCTTCGGCAGCAGGCATTTTTTTAAAAAAAGGAGCAAAAAAATGGCTCCAAAAATTCAGCGATGTGATTGGCTCTCTATGTCAGCTGACATAGAGATCCAATCACATCGCTGAATAGGGGAAACACCTATTCAGCGATGTGATTGGATCTCTATGTCAGCTGACATAGAGAGCCAATCACATCGCTGAAATTTTCCCCCTTCCTTGTTTCCCTACCGGAGTTTTTTAAAAAGCCTCTGAGTCTGATCAGCTGTTAGTCAGGAGAGAAAATAAGCAGAGCTTCAAGGTAAGCAGAGTTGGGGGGTGTATTCTCTGTGTCCGAGCAGGCTGCCTGCTTATTTTCGGGGGGTGGCTTATATTTCTATATACTGAGTATATAGAAATATAAGCCACCCCCCGAAAATAAGCCATCAGGCCATTTTTGGCCATTTTGGGGGGGGAAAAAGAATATAAGCCATGGCTTATATTCTTTTTCCCCCCCAAAATGGCCAAAAATGGCCTGATGGCTTATTTTCGGGGGGTGGCTTATATTTTTAGAGCCCCCCGAAAATCGGCACATGGCTTATTTTCCAATAAACTGTGCATGCGCAGAAACTCAATCTGATGCATGCGCAATGCATCAGATTGAGTTTCTGCGCATGCACAGTTTATTGGAGCCATTTTTTGCTCCTTTATTTTTTGGCCCCGCCCATGACGTCGTGACGTTGGCCCCGCCCATGACGTCATGACGTTGGCCCCGCCCCACTATCCCGGATTCAGTTTTGTAAGGTGTTAGACGCCTTAACCATGGCCCCAGTCAGTGCAGGAAAACATATCTTCATTCTGCTGCATCTTTGGTGTTTCCAGGCAAACAGACCTTTGTAGATGCCTTCCCTGAAGAGTGCTGGGCTGCCTTTTGCCTGGGAACATGCTGCCCAGGGCAAACGCTGCCCCGTACTCTTCCGGGAAGGGATCTACACAGGTCCCCTTGCCTGGAAACAGCAAACGGACCTCCATAGATCCCTTCCCCAAAGAGTGCTGGGTAGCCTTTTGCCTGGGAACATACTGCCCAGGGCAAAAGCAGCCCAGCGCCATTTGGGGAAGGCATCTACAGAGCTCCACTTGCCTGGAAACAGCAAGCAGACCTCCCTAGATCCTTTCCCTGAACCCTGCGGGGCTGCCTTTGCCTGGGAACATGCTTTGGGGTGGTGGGGGAAAGGGGCTTTGGAGCAGCAGGGAAAAGGCTCCCCCACGCCGTCCTGAAAACCACCCAGCTGCTGAAAATCATTGCATCATACAATGACTAAAATCGTTATATGATGCAAATTTTCTTTTCAAAGGGCAGTCATTGTATGATTTAGTTGCTGTGCAATGCAATCGTTGTACAGGGTTTTACTGTACTGGCAAATGATTGGAGAACCCTGATTAAGTCATTTCCTGACTGAAGACAAGCTCTCAGTCAGACCCGTCCTCCTTTTTCTATTCCTGTCTGGTCTTCTTCTTCTCTTGTGTCCTGATCAAACCCTGGGCTGCCAAAATGAAGCCACTTTCTTGGCTTTGTCATTAGCCAAACTTAAGTCCTTATCCGTGCAGGTCTTTGGCAGTAATTGGCAGATCAGTAAACGAGCCAGTAAATCCCGTCTGGCATGTTCCTGTAACAGAAAACTTTTTGTAAAAGGAAACACATCCAATTGGGCTTAAGAAAAGTGTTCCTCAGAAGCAGATGCAAAGCTTCAGAAGAAGGGTGTTTCACCTTCGACCACTTCAGATCAACCTTGTTTTGAGGCAGACTCAATTTGGTTCCCAGTACCTCCAGTGCTTTAACTCAATAGTGTGGGCTCCGCCCAAAGTGGATATGTGCTTATACAGAGTGCTGATGAAATGCCAGCTCTCCGTATGCTCACTCAACATACAGAAGAGCTGAAAATATTAAGAAAGCTGGCATCTACCTCTTTCTCAAGCCCAGGGCCGTAGCCAGGGCCCCCGGGCCCCCCAAAAACCTTCCTGAGCTAATAGCCTGCCCACCAAACCTGCCCTGGGTTGCCAATGTTATATATGTGAGTGTGTCATTGTTGCCCCTTCTGAAAATTGTTGCCCCTCCTGGAAACCCCACCCCCCAATCTAGAATCCTGGCTATGCCCCAGCTCAAGCCACTTTGCAAGTTATGCCTGTAATGTATTTTGAGGGGGAAATCAGGTTGAGCCATTGCATTCTTGGGCTAGAAGAAGTTAACTTTTTAGAAATAATTATTTTTTGGAAATGTGAGGGAGGGGGTCATTTACCTCATTGTTCTACTATGTTCAGGGTTTTTTTTAAAGCAGGGGGTGGGGGAGGAAGAGCAGCAATGTGACAATGCTGGATTCAGCACGCCCATATCCTTTTCTCTGCCCCCCAGCTGGGATTGCATCTAAGCCTCACATGTTTTGTCCTACACCAGAGATCCCCCCCCCACTCCTCAAAGGGCATTTAAGAAACATAATGGCCACCCCTTTGAAGCTGTTGGGACAAAATGGCCACCCCACATCAAGCAGGCAGGGCAGCATGGCTGCCTGGTCCTCAAAGCTGACTGAGAGATCGTGACCTGGCCCCCAGTTTGAAAAGGTTGGGAACCGCTCCCCTAAATCCAGGAAGACACATATAGACACATTTCTGGATGTCCTAGATCCTCTTTGTTTTAGTTCCATCCTGCAGAATCTTCGCCAATTGGAGGAGATCCATGCCAGACACTCAGGCTCAAATTAGATCTGATGACCACAGTCACTTTTGTTCAATCCCCTCTCAGTCCTATCCATAAGCCTTTCTGTCTGTCTGATTTTAACAGGGAAAGAAACCCAGGGACCAGTGGAAGGTGGGGAAGGCGTGATATCCTGTTTCCGGGAGCAAAATACTCTGTGAGATATTATTGTGGGTTTAGTTGTTTTAAGCCCTTTGGCGTTGAAATCAGATTTGAACTCTCCCCGCTGTTTCATATATGGGTGTAATGGAGAGCTGTGATAAAATAAATGGAGCTGATATTTATTTGTAGCACTTGTATAACCGCCTAGTTTAGCAAATAGTACAATTCTGGGTGGTGAATTACAAAATAATATTCCCAGTAACTTAACCCATCCCACACAAGCTAAGTCTCCACCACTCACAGTCCCTAACCTTAATGACAAAACAACAAAGAGCCAAAAACAGAAATATGTACTGCATAACCAGATAAACAAATGGCAGTTGATAATCCAGTTTAAAACTCATATTAGGCAGTCCTATCCATGGGGAGAATGTTTTTGAAGTCCCTCTTTTTTATTCCTCTCTTGAAAGCCTGGAGAAAAAGGGTCTGACAGATTTCAGGACGTAAATTATTCCACAGCAACAGAGCCACTGCTTAGAAAGCACAATTTTTTGTTGCAATGCTTTTAAACTCTTTTGCAAAAAGGTAAAGGTAAAGGTCACTCTTGCTCAAAAGCCAGTCATATCTCACTCTAGGGAGGAGTGCTCATCTCTGTTTACAGCAAAGAGCCAGTGCTGTCTGTGTCTGTAGATGTATCCATAGTCATGTGGCAGGCATGACTAGTTTCCAGAGTGCATGGAATGCTGTTACCTTCTCACTGAAGCAGTACCTATGTATCTACTTGCAATTTCTTGCTTCTGAACTGCTCATTTGGCAGGAGCTGGGACACAGATGGGAGCTCACTCTGTCGTGCAGTACTTGAGTCTCAAACTAGTGACCTGCCAACCTTCCAGTCTTCAAGCTCAGCATCTTAACCACTAAACTGCCACATTAGCAATCTGCAATATCAAGGCACATGAGGGCAGGGTAGGTTTGTGGATACATTTGGAGAGAGGCACTCCAAGAGGTATTGAGTTACTAAACTATTCAGGGTGTTAAATGTTAACATTCTGAACCTTGAACATGGCAAATGAAGTTGCCTTTTTATGCTGTTAGGAATGCCACACATTTTTAATTTCCAGTTTAAAAAATTGAGACTCTAACTTTTATAAGACTAAGGGTATAAGGCATAACATGCAGTCCCTGTTTTGGCCAATTGATATATGAAATCACCAGAAGCTACTGGGAAAGCTGGGGCCTGCCTAGTTTGTAGGCAGTTGAAATCTGAAGTGCTGCCCTACAGGTGGCATATAAAAAGCAATGAAGGAAAGAAGGAAAGAGGGGATACCCAGTGTTTCCACCCTTTGGTTTTTGGAGTTCAATTCCCAGAAGCCTAAATCAATTCCCAAAAGTTGGCCAATGTACTGACTTAGGCTTCTGGACAGAGGTTTTAAGCCATTATAAGAAAATTATAATCATTTTGAAGAGCTAATCCTACATGTATTTATCATGAGAATATATTCTATATATGTCTTCATAGTATGAAATGTTTTTGACCAGTCTACCAAGTTAACTTGGTCTAGTAAAGATAAAGATAAAGGTTTCCCTTGCTTGAAAGCCAGTCGTATCTGACTCTAGGGTTCAGTGCTCATCTCTAGGTCTTATACTTTAGTAAATGTGGATAGGAGATTAATATATTCATATTAATTAGGAAACAAATCGTGGCAAAGTTGCTATTTTTGGACTAAAATTGCCAGTATTCCTCAACCAACATATTTTGGCTCTTCTAATTTACAGGTTTAGATTATTTCATATGGAAAGTAAAATTCCTATATTTTGCTTTAAAGCTCTTTCTCTATTGCTATGTAGCCCATATACCTCTTGGAATGAAACAAAACAACATCAGGTGGGTGGGTGGGTAGGAGTACATACACACTGACATGCACATACACTTGCACACAAAGTTAAACTAGGATACTTGTAGTTATAAAACATTTACTCTGTTATCTCTGAAGGAAAACATACTTTTTACTGATTGGCATGAAACCACAAAGTCAGCTTTGTGGCTAAACAGGAATTTGAACCTGAATCTCCCTGTTCCATATCTAATATTCTAATTATGATCATGCTAATGATAGCTCTGTGGTTTAGATATTTGACTGTGAAGCTGGAGGTTTGGGGTTTTTTATGCGGACTGTTAGGTGGCGGTAAATAACCTGACTCCCTAATGGGGCCAACAGCTATGGGCGGATGAGCCCCTTTAGATGGGGTGATGGTCCCCCTCAGTGGAGGAAATATCACTGGAAAGCATCACAGAGGACCCAATGGAACCATGAGCAGAGGAGGAACCATTTCACTATTCTGATTCCCAACGGTCATAGAGGCAGAAGAGGCCATGCCAGATAGACTGCCTGTGAAGGCACACCTTGTTAACATCCTCAAGGCTGTGGCAGTCCGTTGCAGTCCCGGTGTTAAATCCTGCATGCCTCATTTCATATCTGCCTCAGGAGATGGCTCCATGATCACAATGTGTGGGTCACTTCATGGCAAGCTGGGATCCACCTTAAACAAATTCACGCCAGTGGTATTTTCCCTTAAAATGATTTTCAGGGACAGGGGATGTATATTTGGATATGAGTAACAGACAATGATGATGACAACGGAGGCACCTCCTAGAGAAGAGCCAACCTATGTAGTCATGGGCAAGCTGCACAGTCCCAGACACCCCAAAAAGAAGGAAACAGTAAACCACTTCTGAGTACTCTCTACCCAGAAAACCCTGCAAAGGACTGCCTTGAGTCAGAATTGTTAGCATATGTGAAAAAAGACAGAGGCATTTGCACACATGCCCCATTTTTATGGCTCAGGCATGTGTGCTTACATATGGGACTCACTATATTCTGTAGTTTCAGGTATCTGTCAAAGATCTTAGAACATATCCCCAGCAGATATGGGGGGGGGGGGGCAACCTGTATGCTTTCACCAGAAGACACACCTTTCTTTTGAGATATGCCTTTGGAGTTCTGGTTAAGTCTTCTTAAACCTTTTTTTCTTGCTTTCATGAATCTTGATATACACTTGGGATCAAAATGTTGGAGTGGTAAATAAAAGATTAAGAGAGAGAGAGAAAAGCAGTGGCGTAGCGTGGGGGCAGGGGGGGCACCTGCCCCAGGGCGGCCTTTTCTAGGGGGCGGCAAACGACCCCCGCCCTGCTTCTTCCCTAGGCAGCGGCGACAGAAGGCACGGCCGTTCCTCTCAGGTTCTCCCCTTTCTTGGTTGCTCTTTTCCCCTTAGGCGCGTTTGGGCTCCAAAGTTTGAGCCGTGCCCCAGCGCCGAGGCTGGACCACAGGTGGAGTGGGGAGGCGCCGCCAATCCTTGCCTCATCTGCGGCGGACTTAGGAGAAGGGGCCGCTCGGGTGGTTGCGCACCAGAGGTGGCCCTGGGCTTCGCCGCGCGTGCCTGGCGCCCCTCGAGGGCTGCGCGGCAACTCCCGCGGCCGAGACATGTCGACGGCAGAGCTTTACACCAAGGTAAGCCCCACTCCAAGTCTCGGCTGGAGGCTGCCCTCGCTTCGTCGCTTTGCGCTCGTGGAGGCGCGTTCCAATGGCTCCCTTTTCCGCGCATACTGTATGGTTGGTTCTGCGCGGGTTTGTGCTTTTGCAGTTGCTGTTTGAGAAAGAGGGAGGCCAAACTTTTGTTGCTAGGAGGCACTAAATGGCTGCCGGCAGCGGAGAGCGGCCTCACCAAGGTGCGCGTGCGTGCATGCTATTTTCCCTCCCCTCCTGGGCTCGACATTGGGGCGGCCTGGCTTTCGCCTCTGCGAGAAGAACCTGGAGGGGGTGGGCAGTTGCAGTGGCTAAGGTGGGTAGGGGACGGCCCACCCCAAGGCACTTTTTGGGGGCGGCGAATTTGGCATCTGCCCTGGGCGCCTTAAACCCATGCTATGCGGCTGGAGAAAAATATGTCACCTTAAAGACTAACTGCTATATTTCAGTGTAAACTTTTGTGGACCAAGTCCACTTCCTCAGACATAGGAATGTGACTACATAGCAATAGTTTATACATGGCCTCAAGATGGAGAGATTGTGATTGGTTGAATAAATGAGGAACTACCTGTCTTGTGATGACATAAAACCCTTGTTTGGTATTTAGTCTTTTACCAATGGAAATCAGTTCAGTGACAATGGTTGGTGGTGCAAGAACCTCAGGCTATAGATTACAACACAGATGGAAATTGTGTGGGTCAGTGTGGCAGTTCTTACCTAGCCACTTGGTATATGGCAAACATGTGGCAGAAACAGCACAAAACATGGCTGTGCACAGTAGTTGGAGAACTGTGGAAAGAGCATCAGAGCCAGTGATGGGATGTCAAAAATTCTACTACCACGCCATGACGTCATGGACGTCATGGGCGTGGCCAATGTCATGATGTCATGACGTCATGGGCGGAGCCAACGTCATGACGTCATGACATTGTGGGCAAGGCCAAAAATAAAAATAAAAATAAAAAAAATAAACATGCACACAGACCCGTAAATAACTTAAAGAAATAAAATAAATAAATAAATAAAATAAAAATTAAATAAAAGTACAACCACCCACCCAAAACACAAATAAATCACCCACCCACCCTAAATATAAAAGCCTCACTTACCTTCCTTGGTGCCGACAAACCTCCATGTGGCCCAGGGCCACCCGGCAAGGCACGCTGCCCCCGACTGTGGCCGTTTCCTCCTACGAAGGCCGCGGCCGGCCCTGCATCCGCCGGCCACGGCCGCCACAGCCGCCTGCAGCCCCTGCCTGGCCACCGAACTCCCACGGGCACGTTGGTGCCTGGCCGCGCCGTCCGCCCGCGCCGCGCCCTCCTAGGGACTTGGGCCCGACAAACCCCCGTGCCCTGGGTAAGCCCGGCGGGGCTCGCCAATGCCGCATCGTCTTCTGCCGGGCGCCTGCTGCTTCCTCGGGCCGTTGCCTTTTCGGCCCTGCCGGGCTTACCCAGGGCATGGGGGTTTGTCGGGCCCAAGTCCCTAGGAGGGCGCGGTGCGGGCGGACGGCACGGCCAGGCACCAACGTGCCCGTGGGAGCCAGGTGGCCGGCTAGGGGAGGTGCCCTTCTCTTAGGGCTGCCGCCGTTGCTGCCGGAGCCACTCTAAAAAGGGGCGGCTCCAGCTTCGGAAGATTTTTTTTTAAATTGGAGCCATTTGGCTCCAATTTAGTGCGCATGTCCAGAAACTCAATTTGACGCATGCGCAATGCGTCAGATTGAGTTTCTGCACATGCGCAGTCAATTGGAGCCATTTTAGCTCCGATTTTTTTTTAAAAAAATTCTTTCGGTGAGGCGTCCGGAACCGGACGCCTCAAAAGTGGACTCCCCTCCTGGAGAACTCTCCGGGATTGGTCCTACCGGTTCCAGGGATCCGTCTGGAACCGGGGACATCCCATCACTGATCAGAGCTCTTTCAGAGGGGACCAAAGGCTGTAGCAAATTGTCTAGGGGTGCTCATGGGGCAGAATAGCACCACTGCACACAAATCCCTTGTGTTCAATATATTAAAATGAAAAAAGGTTCTATACATCTATTAGTATATTAATTAAAATGGCATATGTTAAATGAAAAAGATTACACACACACACACACACACACACACACACACACACACACACACACACACACACACACACACACACACACACACACACACACACACACACACACACACACACACACACACAAATGAAACATTAACTCCCCACCCCATTTTGATGTTTTTAACTTCTCAAATGCCAGCTTTAACACAAGAAATCTCTCTGTGTGGTAGTGCTGCTGGTGGATGGTGGAGAAATACACAAAGAGAACAGGAAACAGCCACTGTGAATTTAGGCACCACCAAGAAACCTGGACTGAGAAAACCAGAAACCAGGATGGTTAATTTAGGGTGCTGGCTTCTCTTTTTCTCTCTCCAGTTTCCTCAGTGAATGCATAATTGGTGTCTCTTTCTTTCTTTCTCTCTCTCTTGGTTGTACTTGGTCTAATAATTCCGCCAGACAGCATTCTGATGGTGCGAACCCATCCTCAAAGGCATAACCACGTGCTTTTCTCATTCGTATCTTTAAGGGGTGGGCATCCAGAAATACACAAATATAGCCCCGGAACAAAGGTCAGGGCAGAGTGTCTCCAGAAGGGCATTGGGTGGGTCAGGGGCCAATCTGTATGTCCTTATATGGGCATGAGCTGGGTCAGAAAGCCAGCACTCCTCCCAAGTGTGGAACATTTCAAGTTTACTTCGGCAACTGTACAGAAGTGAACGTTCTGCATTATAATTGCGTTCTTATATTAAAAGTCACTCAGGAAAGATTGGGTCTAGGTTTCAAAAACCAAGCATTGACTTAGCTAGACCAGGCACTGACCTCACACATTCCCAAAGCATGCAATGTACTGTAGTTTATTTCAGACAAAGCAAGGAGACATGGGATAAATATTCCAGTTTGTCTTCTTGGGTCACCTCTTTCTCTGCAAATATCACCCATATCCATACTCTACTAAAAATTGAGTCATATGCAGGACATATGGTTAGAAGACCATTAAAAAGGAGAGTAGAAATAAATGAACTTTTTCATATTAGAGTAGTGTAAATCCCCCCCCCCCCCCGTTTATATTTGTACTAGTGCTTTTCAATTTTTTTATAAACAATCTGGAGTTAGAAGTGAGCACCAAGGGACAAACTGCTGCTTCTGCTTCTGTTGCTGCTGCTAATACTCATGGATTTTATAAAAGATCTTCCTGTGCTGGAGACAAAAGGTGCTTGAACTGCTTTGCTGATAAGGTTAAGCACAGTCACTTGTATGTTTAGACTCTCCATGTGGGCGTAACCATGGAGACGGCCACAAAGAGTGGCTGTGTGGTAAAAAGCAAAAAGCAAAGCAATCCAACACTTGTATACTGCCCCATAGTGCTTAGTGCCCTCTCTGGGCAGTTCACACGTTAATTAGCATTTTGCCCCCAACATGGTGGGTACTCATTTTACCAACCTTGAAAGGATGGAAGGCTGAGTAATCATTGATCCCAGGCCAGGATCGAACTCACAACCTTTCCATTGCAGGACTGCAGTATAACCACTGTTTCACCAGGTCTAGCAGTGTGGGACTATGAGACTATGTTGATGCTTTTCTTTCTCTGGAAGTCTTCAAGGTTGAACTGGTGGGTGACTGGAAGAAGAACAAGGGTTTAGTGAGAGCCTCAAGGTATCCCAAATCCTGAAGACGGTGCTGGTACCTTCACACAACTAAACTTAGCATTTGAAGGTGTAATAAATAAATGCATTTATTAAGAAAGAAATGTTGCTGTGTTGGCACTTTGCGATAAAGAAGTGGGTTTTGGGTTGCAGTTTGGGCACTCGGTCTCTAAAAGGTTTGGCATCACTGATTTAGAACATATCCCTCATGCCCTGTATCACTTGTTCTCCAAACGAGGTACAATAACAACTTTATTTTATTTTTAGTAAATCATTTCAACCATACGAATGCATCTGTTAATGCTGCTTAAAGTGTATAGAACTGTAGTGTTCAAGCAATTCGAAGGGTGGGGTGGGGGGGACAGTTAAAAGTATACATTTGCCAAAGATTCCACACCCTACTTAGGCAAGAAACCTTAAGCCCCTGAAATGAAAGTGATATCAGTGCCAGTCAGGCCTTCTGGGGGAGAGCAGTCCACAAGGGGCTTCAACAGAGAAGGCCCTCTGGTATGTTGCCATGTAATGTACTGTATAACATTTACGGGTGGGATGCAGAAGAGACTTTTTCTTTCATGATGCCAGATCTTACTGCTTGAATGTGCATAAGACCAATATCAAGGCCACTCCAAGTATCAAGGGTACTGGGCATTTAGGACTTTCAATTGTTGTGAAAATTCATAATGTGAAACAGAGGCTTCTTTCAATAGCAAAGCAAGTGCTATATGGGCATTTGAGTTGTAAATCCCACAATAAAGCAGGAAAAAACATAAAAACATACAACTAGCATTTTGTGTGCTCTGGCATCTAGTCATGCTTGGCATGCAACCATGGAAACATCTGTAGTCACAGAAAGTGCTGGTTCTTTGGGTCTAAACGGAGATGAGCACCATACCCTAGACTAAGCAGTGGTGCCCAAACTAAGGCCCGGGGGCTGCAGCCCCGATGCCAATTCATCCGGCTCGTGAAGCCCTCGTCGCTCCTAGAAGCGGAATTAAACTTCGCCCGTATGACTCCCTGAACCACAGTGACTGGCTCCCTTAACCACATGATCGGCCCGTGGCCCAAAAAGTTTGGGCACCCCCTGCCCTAGAGTCACACTTGACTGGCTTTCAAGCAAGGGAGACCTTAGCCTGTGTTACGAAAGTTATATTTACGAAAGAAAAACTGAAAACTTTTACTCTGCTTCCACATGGAGGAGCAGACTCATGGAAAAGAAGGAAGCTAAAAATATCAGTCTGACAACCGATGCAGGAGGAAATATGTCAGTGTTAAAAAGGAAAGACAGCCCCTGGCTTCCTCCCTCCCGGATGCTCCCTGTGGTCATCTGGGCTGGAGTGGTGCTAGGATGGGATGCCTGTTGAATGCCGGGCAATGTAAATTTTATCAGCAGCTTGTATTTGGACCAGAAGTGTATTGAAAGGAAGTGCAATTGTGCATGTAAATTTTGCTCATGGAACAAATTTTGTGATGGGCACATTCTAAAACAGGGATGCTCAAATGTTTTGGGCTGTGGGCCGATTACATGGTTCAGGGGAGCAGTCACTATGGCCTGTGGGCCAGATCCAGGCCCTGACCCCAATTCATCTGGCCCACAAAGCCCTCATCACTCAAGAAGTGGAAGTAAAGACCCATATGGGTGTGATGAAGGCTTTGTGGGCCAGATGAGCTGGCATCAGGGGCTGGATCTGGCCCACTGGCCATAGTTTGGGCACCCCTGTTCTAAAGTGTTTCTCTCTCCTGCTGTTGCCCCTTCTTGGCTATGACAGAGTCCATCTTCAGATGCATCATGCAGGATGTCTGTTTATCTCCTGCCACTGTCATGTAGGATTAAAAACCTTCTCTGGTCCGTGAATTGCAAGAGAGAAAGCAAAGGAAAGGGGCCATCCAGCTCCAGAATGCTGAACTGACAGGTTTTCCTCTTTGCCTCTAACGCACCATGAAATATGACTAATCCTCCTAATTTGCACGTATTTGTCAGGCACCTGTTTTTTGGTAAATTGAAGCTCCATACAGGAGATCAGCCATTCATCACAGGCACCTTACTGTGAGATTAATTAAGGCAAAAAAGCAAGATA
This sequence comes from Furcifer pardalis, assembly GCA_030440675.1. Lineage (NCBI taxonomy): Eukaryota > Metazoa > Chordata > Lepidosauria > Squamata > Chamaeleonidae > Furcifer > Furcifer pardalis. Next base: position 129,563,591 of record CP126893.1, on the reverse strand, counting down.
GTCAGGTTTTTCTTTTAAAATGAGAAACAAAGCCACACCACATGGCAACTTTGCCAGGTGTTACTTCTTGGGGGTGGGGAACCACAGTGCATGGAAGAGATAGAACCACAGGTGCTACTTAGGGCTCACAGTTCCCTCCTTCTCGGCTATGATATTTCAACATGCAGACAACCTGGTGATAAAGATGAGGCCCATTTAGTTTCCTGATGATTATTCTCATGCAAACTCAATCTGACCTAGGGTTTTTGGCCTCTCAGCTTTGGATCATAGGTAAAGGTAGGTAAATGTTGCCCTTGTTCAAAAGTTGTATCCTACTCTAGGGGTCAGTGCTCATCTCCATTTTCAGCCAAAGAGCCAGCGCTGTCTGCATTTGCAGACATTTCCGTAGTCGTGTGGCAGGCATGACTAGACGCTGGAGCACACAGAATGCTGTTACCTTCTCACAGAAGTTGTACCTATCTATCTACTTGCAATTTCTTGTTTTCAGGCTGCTAGTTTGGCAGGAGCTGGGACAGAGATGGGAACTCACTCCATCATGCAGCACTCTGGTCTTGAACTGCTGACCTTCCAGTTGTCAAGTTCAGCATTTTAACCTACTGGCCACTGCATGACTCAATGTAAAATTGGCACCTTCAAACTGAAGAACAGCAACTGTCTTAATCACTGTCCTCCTTATACTTCTAAATTTTAGCCTGGTTTCCCCGCACATAATTGCCTCTCTCCTCACAAGAGCCTTAGAAGGTAGGTTAAGCTGAGAGGCAATTACAAGACTTGAAGTCAAAACAACACACTGGATACTTTCTGCCTTCAATCTGATACACAAAATTTCAGATTCTCCTTGTTTCCTTTCAGGGGTTGGATGCCAGTGCATTATAAGGAGCACTATAAGAATTTTGTGTCAAAGATTACTCTGGGTTGAAAGGATTTCTCCTGGAGAAACTCCACTCAGGGGATGCCCGAAAGAGGCTCCTTTCATGTCCCCATGCAACCCTCGGGAATGGAAACCTGATCTTCCAGTCTCCAAGCTCAGCATCTTAACCACTAAGCCACCGGGGCTTACTTTTGCTTTAGGATGGTTTGGGTAGGGCCAGATGCTAGGTGGCCTCACTCTGCTTAGCTTCTGAAATCTGATAAGATCAAGTGTTTTCAGAATAATAACATATATGGCATGTTATGTCATCTTTTATTGCAACTTTTAAGACAGATAGAAACAAGCTTGAGCAGGTACAGAAAAAGGCAACAAGGATGGTCATAGGAATGGAAACCAAACCAAAGACCAAGAGGGGATATGATCACACTCTTCAAATACCTGGTAGATAATCATACAATGGAAGAGCAGTACTGTATCTTTTCAAAACCACCCCAGAGGGCAGGACGTATAACAGGCTCCAACTAAAGGAAGCCAGATATAGGCTGAATATGAGGAAGATGTCTTAATGGTTAGAGCAGTACGATAGTTGAACCAACTGCCTCGAGAAGGTGGTAAGCACTCCAATACTGTAAGCATTCAAGACAGAACTTGACCCCCATCTGTCAGATTTGCTTTGATTTGACTCGATAGCCCAAAAGGCCCCTTCCAACCTAACCATTCTATGATTCTATCCTTTAAAAAATAATAATTACATAACAACATAACAACATAACTCAAATCACATTTTTAAAAATGCTCATTATTTATTTATTTATTTATTTTTCAATTTGTATTGCCACCCAACTCCAAAGACTCTGGGTGGCTCACAGAAAACCAAACCAATCATAGTTTTAAAAGCAATTTAAAAACCCATTAAAATTACTAACAAACGTTTTAAAAAGATTAAAAGAGAGAGTGTGTGTTCTACTAAATTAGCCAGCAGGCTGGGGTCACCACGTCGCTGGTGCCCCACACCTGCCCTGCCAGCCAGGTTTTTAGCCCTTTCTTGAACGGCAGCAACTCTGTCTGGAGACTCAGCTCAATTGGCAGGAGGTTCCATAGGGCTGGAGCAGACACAGAGAAGGCCCTCTTTCTAGTGCTAGAGAGACAAGCATCCCTAGCAGATAGCACAGTTAGAGAGCCTCTCTGGTCCGCTCTGGTGGGATGGACAGATGTTCTCAGGGTGACGCTGTCTCTTACATATCCTGGCCCACTACCATGTAGGGCTTTAAAGGTAATTACCAGCACCTCGAATTGCACCTGGAGGCCCAACGGCAACCAGTGCAGCTCCTGAAGCAGTGGTGAGGCATGGGCATACCACCCGCACCCCATCACCACCCAGTCAGCTGCTTTCTAGACCAGTTGCAGCCTCCAAATGGTTTTCAAGGGCAGCCCCATGTAGAGCACATTGCAATAATCAAGTCTGAAGGTGACCAGAGTGTGCGTGACCATGAGCAAGGAGTACCAATCTAGGAGTGGGTGCAACTGCCGTAGAACATGCAATTATTTTAGTACATATCTTAACATAACATAACAAGGTACACCCTCTTTTGAGGATTTTGGCTTGTGTTCTTGTTGTGTGTGTTATTCCTGCAGGACTGGTGTTTGCTGCCCTGGTATTTGTGAGGATAAGGGTAGAGAGGGGGTTAAAAAAAATAAGCAGATTAATCAATTGCACACTCAGATTCCAAGGTGTGTTGAATGTAGCACGAAAATGGTCTGTAGTTTGTGCAAGGGCCTAGGGAAATTTTAATGGCATAGACATGCACTGTGCAGATGGCTTATGACAGCAAGAGTTAGAGCTTTAAAAATGTGGGTTTTTTTCCTGCAGCTCCCAGAATCCTCTGCCCAGCGTGACCAAAGTATCCCTCCCCACTGAAAGAGCTCACAGTGCTCATAGAGACATATTGCCAGATCCCACCTTAAACAGACTGTTCTCTGGTACCTTTTTGTATGCCAAGTAACTGGATAATCCACAGACTGCTGTTGCATAAATCCCCTTGATTTCTCTCAGTGATGGCTGACAATGGGAAGGTTCCATTGCTTGCTGTATGGAGAGCACGCTGTCTCCTTGGAGATAAGATTGCTTCAGCCTCAGGCCTGAAGGGTCCAACTCACAGAGGCTGAGCAATACTTGGGCTTTATCAATGGGCCTCTTGTCTTGGATAGTCTTCTTGACTTTTCCCTTCCAGCCAGAGTTTTAATCTTGTGATGAGGTTATGGAGCAGAGACAAGCCAAGTCAAAGCAGAGACGGTTCCTTTGTTGTCAGAGCATTTATTTATTTATTTGCTCATAAACCAGGCTGCCAAGTTTTCCCAGTGGCAAAAGTCACCAGGTCACACAACGAGGAACAGGGACTGACATCATAATTCAGTGCCAAGATGAATAGATATGTTAGGAAACATTCACTGGGCTCTTCATCACTCAAGCTGTGGGTCCCTCAAGAGCTTTCTTGAAGACAGGAACACACTACAACAATGGCTACCCACGCATGACAATGACTGGCTTCACTGTTAGTTAAGGGCATTTTCATACATGTCTTGCATTTCCATATTCAGTAATGCATCTGGAAACCCTAATTAGCCAATAATGTACAGTGATTTTAAGACCAGCTCTTGGGGGCTCTTTCCCCCTCATTAGCAAGATTTACAAATTGTACAAAGAGAAGGTGGGAGAGACACACCAAGCTGTGTGCAGTGGTGGGATTCAGCAGGTTTGCCCCAGTTCACCAGAACTGGTAGCAGAAATTCTACTGGCCCCTCTGCTCACCCAAGTTTTGAAATAAAGTAGTCCTAATTTGGGTGCAACACAGGGCTTTCCCCCTGGCCACGCCTACCATACCACAACCACAGAGTAGGCAGTAATTTTTTTTGAATCCCACCCAGTGGTGGGATGTCAAAAATTTTACTACCCCACCGTGACGTCATCACAGTGTGGGCAGAACTAACATCATGATGTCATGGGCGGGGCAAAATAAATAAAATAAAATAATATAATATAATAAAAAGAAAAATAAGCACACACACACCCCTCAAGCCACCCACCCACACACACACAACACAAACCTGTAAATAAATTAAATACATAATAAATAAACCTCCTCCCAATAGAACTACGCCTGCAGACGGAGTTGCTGCCCTTTAGAAAAGGAGTGAAAACCTGGCTGGTAGGTTTGGTCTGGGGAGTGGATGGTTCAATTTCCCCAGCCAATTGGTTGGTTTGACCCTAGTATGCCTTTGTTACAATTTCTAGCTTTTAATACTAAGTTTTTAAAAGTTTTTAATTTTTTAAAATGATTTTATAATTGTTTTAAATTGCCCTGGGTCCCTATAAACATAAATCAACCCATCGACCCACACACACCAAACACAAACCCGTCATTTACCTGTTAGTATAAGTGCCTGGGCAGCGCCATGTTGCAAGATGGATATGGTCATCGTACCGGTTCTCTAGGATAATATGCCTTAATGTAAATGTAATACAGCTGTACCTCCTTAAGGGTTCTCCAATTGGAACAGCAATTGGAACAGTACAGGTGTAGCTTATTGATGAGGTAACTCCAAGACTTTGCTTAAAAACCCCAAGTCAGGCCACCAGGCCTTTTTAGGAACTGTAGTAGTGCATCAATATAGGTAAAGGTATTAAATGCACATTAAAATACACACATACACACCACATCTAAAGGTGAGTCACTTACCCTGGGGAGCAGGCTATAGGGAGCTTCAGGCTAGCAGCTTCTCTTCCTCCTTCCCGCTTGAGAGGACAGCAAGGAGGCTGTGAATAAAATATGCACCAAGCACTGTAGGTGTGTGCTTGGCGCGCATGCACAGTGGGGGAACCAGTGAAAAGGTAAACCCCGAAGGTGGTTCCCCCCAAAAGCTGCTACCGGTTCTCCGGGACACTGGGAAAAGTTACTACCGGTTGTGGAGAACTGGTGAGAACCTGTTACATCTCATCACTGATCCCACCACTGGATATTTGTCCTTGTGCCATTTAAAAAGTGACATACAGGAAGATAGTGCACATATCCAAATGCAAATTGGTGTGCACGCTTTGGGTGTGCATTTGGTTTAACTCCATGGTGTCCAGTCCAGCAGTGATGAGCACTTGCTTCTGCCATGGCTATCCTTTTCAGTGGTTTGGAAGTACAGTAAAACCTCATATAACACTAAAACCTGGTTCCACAAGTCTTGGTGTTATATGATTTTTAGTGTTATCTGATCCTCTATGGGATCCATAGAGATACATTGTAACCACACAGGCTTTTGCGGTTGTTATCTGAAGCATCCCATAGGATCTTAATGTTATTTGATGCAATTCTTTCCCCCAGATTCCTTAATGTTATGCGATTTTAGTGTTATTCGATACTAATGTTATATGAGGTATTACTGTACCAAACAAATGAGAGATATTGATTGGACTCTATTGATATATGTCAATCTGTCCTAGTCCAGTGCTCTCCAGATGTGTTTGATTGTACATCAGCCAGCAATGGGAGTCAGAATCCAACACACCCAGAAGAGCCTGGTTGAGAAAGACTACTTCAGCAGGAGATGAAGCTAGGTCACCCGTTAGGTCAGGGGTGCCCAAACTATGGTCTGTGGGCCAGATATGGCCTGCAATACCCATTCATTAGGCCTCCAGCGCCCTTGTCGGTCCCAGAAGTGGAAGGGGGGGGACACGCCTGCCAATGTGCATGCACATGCAGAACCACTTTCAAAAGTGGTTCTAGATAACAACACACCCCCCCGCATGCACAAATGCACAAATCCACGCCCGTCCTGGAAGTTGATAGGGATACCCCCCGCAAATGCATCCACACTACTTCTGGGAGTGGTGCAGATGCATTTGCACATGCACAGGGTGTCCAGAACCACTTCTGGAAGTAGCATGGGCACGTTTGTACATGCACAAATGTGCCCGTGCCACTTCCAGGAGTGGTTCCAGATGTGCATGCATAAACACATCCACTTCCAGGGGCATGATCAGACCTGCTCAGCTGTTCAGGGGCATAGTCAGGCCCCCAGCACAAAAAGGTTGTGCACTCCTGCTTTAGGTTCCTTCTAAGTCTACAGTTCTAAGGGCAAAGTACAGCAGTCTCAATGAACACTCAGCCCCAGCTATTTAAATAATATCGCTTTGTCCTTTCCTGGAAACAAAACATCAATGGTTAAGGTCAGAGGATTATTATATCTTCATGGATGACAAGCATAAAGTCAGATTCCAGATGTATTATCTGTTGCATGCAGGCTTCACACAAGTGTCTGTAGCACAATTTATTTACAAGACTATAAAAAGCTGTTTCCCTGGCAGACCCCTTAGATCTGAACATGTTTTCTCCTTGTCAGTGGATCGGAGAGAAGAGAACGTCTGTAGGTTGGGAGTTGTGAATTGAAGCAATTCAGTGTATGAATATCATGAATGAGAAATTACAAAAGGCCAAGAAGGTGGTGGTGGTGGTGGTGGTAGGCAGTCTTGTCAGACAGTAAAATCTAGGCTGTTCTTCACATTACAATTAAAATTCTTATTTTTAAAGAAGCCTCACCAAAGCTGTGTTCAGAAAGAGCAACGCTGAGAAGCAAAATGATCGCCTGCTTTTCACTGATTTCCCTGCTCCTATTCCCCTTTCAGATGCTAGCTTGTTGGATACCTCAAGGCTTCCAAAGCCTAAAACAGCTTAGAGACTGTAGGGATTGATGCTTATGAAATCAAACACTCTATCTCTTGGATAAAGATGAAAACAAAGGAAGAGTAACATGTGGACAGGGCAGACTCCACTGAATGATGGTAGAAAATTCAGTTTGTTTTGAAAGCCTGTCTCAACCAAAGATAGCTCAAGGCAATTGACTTCAGCTCTTGGTAGGTTTACAGCAGGATGGATCTAGAACAACATACTGATCCAGAAAGTGAACAAAATAAAAGTGAATGGAAAAATAGAGGGATAGCTGAGCTGAAGCCTAGATCTCAGATTCCACATGACCAATAAATCAGTACAGATTTCTCTCCCCCTGCTCCCATCCATGAGTTCAGTATCCATGGTTCCAGTTGTCTAGGAGTCTAAAAATGTTCAACAAGAAATCTAAGAAATTCATGTATTTCCATGGCACAGTACCAGAGTTGGCCACTAGAGGATGTTGTCTACAACAGAGATTCTCGGCCTGTGGTCCATGGGCCAGCTGCGGCCCGTGTCATCATTTCATGTGCCCCCCACTACCTCCACCACACCAGGAAGTGCCATGTGATGGAAAAAGGGCAAAATGGCCATCTAGCCCCCAAAGCTGTCTGAGGGAGCGAGACCTGGCCCCCAGCTTAAAAAAGTTGAGAACTCCTGGTCTACAATGTAATGTTTACAAGGAACAGAGGCAGACATTTTGGTAGCTGTCATGTAGAATGACAGAGGCATTTGAAGCCCCTCTCTTGCTTCTTTGTCTCTGGTATGTATGTTAAATATAGGGTTCACTGTTATCTGTAGTTTCAGGTATCCACAGAAGGTCTCAAATGTATCCCCTGCAGATACAGGAGAACTCTGTACTATAAGTAAGTAAATACAAAAAACAAAAGCTGACTTAGTCCTTGAGAAAAACAAAATCCACAGTTGGACATTACCTTTAATAAAACACAGGACAATACAACAAAAGCAATGAAGCTTATGAGTTAACTGGAAGTCTTTATGTTGTGCAAGCATGTAGTCCTTTGTGGAAGGGGGGGTGTGAATGTCAAAAACCAGTTGAGTCAGATATTGTAGCCATGAGGTCTGCACTTAAACTTATTCCCAAGAGGAAAACTGTGGACTGAATAGGTATGCAGGTGTTGGATTACATCTAGCCAGATGTACTGGATAGAGAAACAACAACAGCTCTTTCTTTTCCTGAGGCTGGCTATAGCTCAGAAGCCTGAAACATACTGTTTCCTGAGGTGGCAAAAATCTAAAGAATGGGAGGATATGACTGGCTTTATATAGATATAGATGGAAAGTGACATTTAGGTGATGTAATATGTAAAATAGTTGATTGCTGTCAATTTATAGTTTTACCTTATGGTTAAAGTGCAGTTCCTCTTTCAGGTGGTAGAAAACCCATATTCTGAATAGCTAAGTGCAGTACAGTAGGCCTGCCATATCCACTGACTCAATTGCTATGGTTTCAGTTATCTCTAGCCTGAAACTATTAAATGACATATCCTAGAAATATGTAGCACAGACATATTTCCAAGATGCCTTACAAGAACAGTAGATTATTGAATGAGCACCAGTAGGTTAACCTTTTACTTTACTCTTTATGTGTTGTTTTCTTTGAAGTACTGTATGTATAAATTATTATACAGTATTTGAATTTTAATGCTGTAGTACTGCTGCAGTAGGTTAATGGTTAAGATGCTGAACTTGATGACTGGAAGGTTGGCAGATAGCAGTTCGAGACCTGAGTACTGCACGATCGAGTGATTTCCCATCTCTGTCCTAGCTTCTGCAAACCTAGCAGTTTGAAAGCAAGAAATTGCAAGTAGATAAATAAATACCACTTTGGTAGGAAGGTAAACAGTGTTCTGTGCACTCCGGTGTCTAGTTGTGCATGCCACATGTCAACAGAAACATGTGGAAAGGCAGACAGTGCTGGCTCTTGGGCTATAAACAGAGATGAGCACTGAACCTTAGAATCGGATACGACTGGCTTTCGAGCAAGGGTGACCTTACTATTTACAGGTTCAGGCATTTGCAGTAGGTCTTGGAACCTATTTCCAGTGGATATGGCAGGCCTGCTGTATTTTCCAAAGCAAATAAAAAAAGCAAAGGTAGGTGTGTCAGTCCACGAGGAAGGTTTCAGGAGATATGTTTTCCAGTCTTCCCCAGATATGCCAGGCATTGGAACTGGGATCTTCAATGTGCTATACCTTGAGCTCAGTGGTGGGCACAATTTTTTTTACTACCACACTGTGGGCGTGGTATGATGGACATGGCCAGGGGGAAAGCCCTGTGTTGCACCTGAAATAGGACTACAGTACTTTATTTCAAAACATGGATGGGCAGGGCCAGCCAGAATTTCTGCTACCGGTTCTGGCGAACTGGTGTGAACCTGCTGCTGCCCACCACTGCTTGTGCTTTATTATTATTATTATTATTATTATTATTATTATTATTATTATTATTATTATTATTATTATTATTATTATTATTATTATTATTATTATTATTATTATTATTATTATTATTAAATTCAAATTTATATGCCGCTCTCCTTGCCGAAGCAACCCAGAGCGGCTAACAATGTTACAATAGAAAACATAATATACATACAATATAACAAGTATAATACAATCAATGTGGTCGACAAGACCTTCATAAAAAATAATAATAATAAAATATAAATACAGTACAGTCAAAGAAATACAAAAACAATCATGGATATACAGTAAAACCTCATATAACACTAAAACCTGGTTCCACAAGTCTTCGTGTTATATGATTTTTAGTGTTATCTGATCCTCTATGGGATCCATAGAGATACATTGTAACCACACAGGCTTTCGCGGTTGTTATCTGAAGCATCCCATAGGATCTTAATGTTATCTGATGCAATTCTTCCCCCCAGATTCCTTGATGTTATGCCATTTTAGTGTTATTCGATACTAATGTTATATGAGGTATTACTGTACAGTACAAAGCAATAGGGAAAGTCCTCATCCCTTATAAATATTTCAATTAATAAATATGCATTTATCTGGAGGAGTGGCTGGTTGTGGTTCAGCTGTGGCGGTAGTAGTGGGACTGGCATCTCTCACTCTCCGGGCTGGACCGGACGAGGAGCTGAAGTTCGATGGAGGCTGCGGCAGGTCTTATAGCCGCCCGCCCGCGCCGCGCAGCAGCTGGGCTCACTCTCCGGGCCGGACTGGACGAGGAGCTGAAGTTCGTTGGGGGCGGTGGCAGGTCTTATAGCCGCCCGCCCGCGCCGTGCAGCAGCTGTGCTCACTCTCCGGGCCGGACCGGACGAGGAGCTGAAGTTCGATGGGGGCAGCGGCAGGTCTTATAGCCTGAACTATGGCCCTGCTTGCTATACCAACCAAAAGCCAAGCTCAACTTGAGCATAAGAGTCTGGGGTCACAGACATTCAATGCACTGCTCCATGCTGGAAGTCTCCAGTCACATATGCAATTGCACAGTGAGAAATAATAACATGGGGTAAAATAGTTAGGGAATAACTGATGGCAAAGGTCAAAATGGCAGTAAGAAATTATCTTTCTGAAACTCTGGAGTGTCCCTTTTCTAACACAACACTCCCAGACATTCAGCACATAAAAACATTTGTATGCAGCTAATTAGACTACCCGAAGCTGGCACCTTTGAGAGCAGTTGTACTGCATATCCTTCCCTCTCCAGACAGCAATCCATTGTCCTTACCAACCAAGGATGATAGCTGGCGTAGTCCATCAGGAGGGTGTTGGCCTGGGGAAGCCTGCTGTAAACTATCAAGTATCAATAACCCACAGAGAAGGTATGAACATGGTGCTACTTTTAAAAAGAGAAGTAGAAAGGAGGTAGTGTATCAGGGTCAAGTAAGATTAGTATGTTTTTAGAAAATATGCTCCCTCAAGTGGTGAGAGACATTAGTTTATCATAGTGTATTATTTTCCTCCACTGAAAATCTTGCATTTAGTGTGCTTTATTATGTTAGTTATCATTGGAAGGGAAAGATGGACTTTACTGACATGTTTGATTGTCTAGGCTTGTTCAGAGTAACCCAGTGTTCTGAGGGAATGTCACTGAAGACGGGAAGATTGACTTTATTGGTGAAAATATGCGGTGGTCTCAACATTTATAAAAATACGTGATTAGTATGTGCCTAGAATTATCCCACCTCTTAAATTCTGCCATTTAAATGCCCCATCAGTTCTTGATTTTTACGTGTTCAGCATTAGTGACATTATAAGACATTGGTTTTACTTCAATAACAATAACCAACATCTTCATTGCCCATAAGAGATTGCTTGTTCTTGAGAATTTCGTGGCCTAACTTGCCAATGAAGTGCCATTTTGGAGGAAGCGGTGAATAATCGACCTTTTGCAGTTTCTCGCCAGCCATAGGTATTGACTGATTATGGGAGCGGAAAACCTTCCATGGGTGCTGGGAACGGCCTTAAAATGCTTTATTTTCCTTCCTCTTGCTGTGGCGTTCACTGCCCAGCCAATCAACAGGAAGCAGAGTTTCCAAGCATGTTTGGAGAAGCAAGTAGGCTTTCGAGATTTGTTAGGAAACATGGCCAAGATGTTTGGATAACATTGTGGGTCAAGGCTAGAATGTAATCTTTAGTCTCACAGCCCTGGCCACCGGAGGCAGAGGACCTTACTAACAAAGGGAAAGGGTTTTGGCTGGGGAATTTGGCTTTATTTGGGTGTGCCCAGATGGAAAGAGAGGAAAAGCCTGCAGATTTATGCCTGTCTTGAGCACATGGTCAATTATGATTGTGAATCCAAAATGCTTATTTATTTAATCTTTCCCGGGCAGATTTTTATCCTCAGATTCAACAATAGCATTTCCAATGCTTTTAAGAGTCATAATTGCACCAGAATACATGAAGGCCTGACTGTGATCAATTAATTATAAAAATTTCTAATTAAATTAATTATGAAAAATAATTACATTAATTATAAATTAATTATAAAAAGGGACTGCAGTGGCTCAAGTGGCTAAGATGCTGACTGGAAAGTGGCAGGTCAGCAGTTTGATACCCGAATACTGCAGGATGGAATGAGCTCCTGTCTTTGTCCCAGCTTCTGCCAACCTAGCAGTTTGAAAGCAAGAAATTGAAAGTAGATAAATAGGGACCACTTCGGTGGGAAGGTATTTATTTATTTATTTATTTATTAATCAAATTTATATTCCACCCTACTCGCACAGGCGACTCAGGGCGGAGCACAACCGGCATATAATACACCACTAAAAACACCAAAAGAACAAAACAAAAATAAAAACCAATTTAAAAAAAACCTCTCATTCCTAGACTGAAAAAACCAAATAGAAGGAATGGGGGTAGGAATAGGAGGGTAGATGAAGGAAGTTAAATAAGCCAGCGGTGTATGTGTGTGTGTGTGTCAGTAAACCATCACTACCTCACACCATTCCTGCCAGCCAGGTTTTCAGGCCCTTTCTAAAAGCCAGTAACCCTGTCTGGAGTGCAACTCCAGAGGCAGGTGGTTCCATAGAATCGGAGTGAACAGGGAGAAGGCCCTCTTTCTCGTGCCAGAGAGTTGAGCCTCTCTAGCTGATGGAACCACTAAGGTACCTCTCCGGTCTGTTCTGGTGGGACTGACAGATACCCTTTGGGAGATGCGGTCTCTCAAGTAACCTGGCCCACTACCATGTAGGGCTTTAAAGGTAATGACCAGCATCTTGAATTGCACCCGGAGGCAAACTGGTAACCAGTGCAGCTCCAGAAGCAGTGGGGATGCATGAGAATAATGCCCACATCCCAACACCACCCAGGCTGCTGCATTCTGGACCAGCTGCAGCCTCCGGATGGTCATCAAGGGCAGCCCCATGTAGAGCACATTGCAATAATCTAATCTGGAGGTGACCAGGGCGTGGGTGATCATGAGCAAGGAGTCCTTATCCAGGAGTGGGTGCAACTGGCAAATTACATGCAATTGTACAAAAGCCCTCCTGGCCCCGGCTGCCACCTGCTCATTGAGCAGGTAAACAGCGTTCCGTGTGCTCTGGTGTCTAGTCATGTCTGCCACATGACCATGGAAATATCTACAGAAGCAGACAGCTTGGTTTTTTATCTATGAAACAGAGATGAGCACTGAACCCTAGAGTCAGATATGACTGGCTTTTGAGCAAGGGTGACCTTTACCTTTACATGAAGATGCTGCAAAAGGAAAACCAGAGAGTTCTCACAGAGAAAGGTAGGATATATGCAGTAATATATATTATTAGATATTATTTATTTATTTATTTAAATTTGTTTATTCCCTCCTCCCAAAAGGGACCCAGGGCGATTTACAACAATTATAAAACCATTTAAAAGAATTAAAAAACTTTAAAAACTTAAAAAAAAACTTAGTATTAAAAGCTAGAAATTGTAACATAGGCATACTGGAGTCAAACCAACCAATTGGCTGGGGAAATTGAACCACCCACTCCCAGACCAAACCTGCCAGCCAGGTTTTCACTCCTTTTCTAAAGGGCAGCAACTCCGTCTGCAGGCGTAGTTCTATTGGGAGGAGGTTCCAGAGGGCTGGAGCAGACACCAGGAAGGCCCTCCTTTTCATGCCAGCGAGGTGTGCCTCTCTGGCTGATGGCACAACCAGAGAGCCCCTTCGGTCCACTCTAGTGGGACAGGCACATGTCCTTGGGATTTAATGTGCTGATGGTCATATTTTGGTTTGTGGAGTCATCAGAAACACATCTACCAGCTGAGAAAATGGCTTCAAGGAAAAATGTGTGCAGCCGACAACGACGACGGTAATATTTCAGAACAGACCACATATGCACATGAAGAGTGTATGACGTCATGGCAAAAAAAGTATTTAGGGCAGTGTTAGAGAAACTACAGTTATTTTAATTTTGTTGAGCTGTACCCCTGGATTGGCTGGAGATGGTGGGATCTGGAATATAAATAGGTGTTCAGGATGTCTACTGGTGACCACCTTCTTCATTCCTGGTTAGGAACTAAGATTCCACAGGGAACTAGATGTGAGGCTACTTCATTTCTATGAATGAGAAATCTCCAGAATGTCTACAACAGATATGCTTTGTTCCTGCAAACTCAAACCAATGGTTTTCTTTAAGAAGTCAAACCATCTCACATTTGGTATTCTCCTCCTCCTGTTGCCTTCTACTTTTCCCAGCATTATTGTCTTTTCCAGAGAGTCCTGACTTCTCATGAAGTACCCAAAGTAGCCTCAGCTTCATTGTTTTTGCATCTAGAGAAGTGGTGGCGAACCTATGGTATGCGTGCCAGAGGGGACACTCAGAGCCCTCTCTGTGAACATGCACACCATCACCCCAGCATAGAGTTTGCCCTGCCCCTCTACCCAGCAGCAGAATGGAAGCTTCCCTCCCCCAGCACAGAGATGGCCCCACCCATCTGCCCAGCAGCCAAATAGGAGTACTGTACTTCCTCCCTCTCCCAGCACAGAGATTGCCTCGCCCCTCTGCCCAGCAGCCCAATGGGAGCACTTTCACCCACCCCTCTTGCCGTGCTGGCACTCTGCAATAAATAAATGGGTTTTGGTTTGCAGTTTGGGCACTCGGTCATCATCACTGCTCTAGAGATAGCTTAGACTTGATTTGTTCTAGGACCTGCTTGGTAGTTCAGGATACCCATTTCACTGTCTAGATTTCACACCCACTGCTCTTATGCTGGGCAAAACTGAAGTCAGGTATGGAAGAAAATGTAATTTGGTTCACATTTTAAAGGAAAACAACCAGATTTGTATTTTCCAGATTTATTGTATTTTTTGGGATTGAGCATATGTGACATTGGCACTGACTGAAGGAGTTTTGTCCATAGTGACTACATTTCCAGGAGGGGCTGCAGTGACTCAATAGTTAAGAAACTCACCTTGTTAGCTGGAAGGCTGGCAAGTTGGCAGTTCAAAACCTGATTACTGTGCTAGATCCGGAGATCTATGTGCGGGAATGAGGACGCGGGAAGCCAATGTAGTTGAACCGAACAGCACGTCTGTTTATTGTGAGGACAACATAACAACAACAACGGCCGGGGAGGCAGGACTTTAAATACCCTGCTTGACCCAGCCCACTGACCAATAAGATGCGGCGATTTTCCCGCCGCTGGACTTTTGAATATCTAACATACTGCATGATGGATTGAGCACCCCTCTCTGTCCCAGCTCTTGGAGACATGACAGGAGCCTCATTTGGGTGTTCCCTGAGTGGAGTTTCTCCTGCAAAAATCCTTTCAACCCAGAATAATTTCTGACACAAAATTATTATTCTGCATTTCCTGGTATTCACACAAAAATAAAGCCCAAGCCAAGAATTAACTGACTTGTGGTCTTCCTATCCTTGTCATGTGACCCACAAATTCCAGATAAAATCATGTTATACCAGATGCGAAAATAAAACAAATCTGTTACCCATTTGTTGTCTTCATATGAATCTTTCCATTCCTGTCCTAAGAAAGATATTATACTTGGGCTATGTAAGGTAGTAAAATCTCTCCTATGTGCCTAATTTTCCAAGAAGCAACCATGAAGTTTATGCAGTGCTAAGCACAGGCAATGGCTCCAGGCTAAGTATCATTTCTTTTGAGGTCTCGTGATTGTATCTCAGCTGCCTCTGTATCACAGCCAACCGTTGAACTGCCCTCTGCTATCTACTGAACCCCAGAAAGACCCATGGCCCTTCCTCTATTGTTCATTATCAGTGGCTTCCAGGTTACTTACTTCCTATGTCCCTTCACCCATTTGTTTCCTTTGAGATAAAATGCTTGCACATGTCAAAAGAATGTGGTGGACATTTTCTCTGTGAGGCTGGGCTTCCTTTTAGGTTTGGGGCTCCACAGCAAATCATGGGTAAAAGGCTCTTGGCTCCCAGGTTCTTCATTTCTCCATGGTTTGTTTGGAGGGGGAAAAATAGGATATCAAAATATGCCAGGTGGAAGCTCAAGCTTGGGAACTAAAGGCTTGGCTGTTCCCTCTTTATGGACAAACAAAAACCATGTCTCATTTGCATATGCTTATCATCCTGGTCAGGGATTGAGCTTTAATTTTATTTTGGATCCTGTTTAAGGTTTCATAGTCAAGATTCAGTGGTGGTTTCCCGTAGTGATGTATTTGGCTTTCACATGGCTTTGAGCCTTTGGATTAGTGATATAAAAATCCAAATAAATCAAAAACAATGTAAATGTATGCAAATTTAGTTCTAGTCATGTTGGAACATCAGGCCCAAATTCGTATGCTGTAGCAGAGGATCATAAGGCCAATAGGATGGAAATCCAGCCCTATCAAAAGAGAAAACAGACTCTTAGTGTCTACTGATAATAATTAAAATAGGACTTTGCCATGTCCTTTGATCAGGATTGAGAGAAACAGATTTACCTTCAATACTCAAATCCAAGGAGGCAAGATGAGTAAACCAGTCTGGCTTCTAATGGAAATAGACAATGCAGGATGTTCATTGCAATAGACTTGGCATTGGAATTCCTAAATCCACACATACTTTGAACACAAAATGGAGGACACAACACAAGCAAAGTGCAAAGCACAGGTGTTCTAATGCCAAGGGAAAGGGCTGTACACCTGCTTGTTTAGGCCACATTGTTCTTTGGAGCCCCCAGAATGTTTTTATATGCTCAGTGCTTTGCACTAACCTATAGATGTTTAGGGTGCGTACATAAGTGCTTCCTGTAGCTCCTCCTTTGGAAGATTTATAATCAGTTATTACTCAAGAGTTTCCCCATGGCTTAGTGATTAAGGAGCTAGGCTTGGAGACTGGAAAGACAGGTTTGAGCTGCATGATGGGGGACATGAAAGGAGCCTCATTCAGGTGTCCCTTGCAAAAACCCTTTCAACCCAGAGTAATCTCTGACAAGAAAATGAACTCAAGAGTGAGGTAAAGATCCTTATCTTCAATTGACAACAAAGTAACAACATTGTCATCTCTTGCAAGAAGCTTCATCCCTTGGATATGCCTTCACTTCCAAAGGCTTTCCCAGAGCAAATGGTAACACCAGAGAGCCTCAGAACCTGAAATGGGGAAGGTTACGCAGTTTTTCGCTAGCGAAAATTAAATCTTTCTGGCACACAACCTGAGAGATGCTGGAGGCAAAGTTACACAACAGGATTTTGTCCAGATGAATGTCCCATTGTTAAAAATCCCATCCCGTGTTAACGCAGCATTTCTGCAAGACTAGTTGATTTGAAGGGTCTACTCTAGTTAGGAATAGCAATTCAGTTTTTGTCATTGTGTATATTTCATTTCATTTATATATTACCAAATTTAGTGTTAAAACACTACTGTCAGAGGTGTATCTGCTATAATCTGTAAACTAAATTAACTTTTATATATTATGCATATGCAGTCATAATATGCTGAAAGATTTTGGTCTGTAGAGCTGTTTGGAAAAACTCCTTGCCAAGTACCCAGTGGATGTCTCTTGGGTAATGGAACAAAGTGGTTAGGCTTGAGTAGCAGCACAAGTGGATACAAAGATGACATAAGGATGACAAATATTTTATTTATTTATTTATTTATTTATTTATTTATTTATTTAGATTTATTATCCCGCCCTAATCAGGCGAACCTGACTCTAGGCGGCTTACAGAAATTCATAAATTGAAACCTTAAGGTTCATAAATTACTTAAAAGTCAATTAAAAAAGAATTAAACCATGAATTTACAAAAATCTAAAAGATTTAAAAAGGTTAAAAGGTTTAAAAAGATTTTAAAAGTTTAAAAGAGTGAGGGAGGGGTGGCTGTCCCATCATATCAGCCACCCAACATGGGACCCTATGTTCCTGGACCCCCACACCTGCCCTGCCAGCCAGGTTTTTAGGCCCTTCCGAAAGGGCAGGAGCTCTGTCTGTAGACGTAACTCAGTTGGCAGGAGGTTCCAAAGGGCAGGGGCGGCCACAGAGAAGGCCCTCCTTCTGGTGCTAGAGAGATGCGCCTCTCTAGCCAATGGAATGATAAGAGAGCCTCTCCGATCCGCCCTGGTGGGACGGACAGATGTCCTTGGGACGATGCGGTCTCTTAAGTATCCTGGCCCACTACCATGTAGGGCTTTAAAGGTAATAACCAGCACCTTGAATTGCACCCGGAGACATACTGGCAACCAGTGCAGCTCCCGAAGCAGTGGTGAGGCACGAGCATAACGCCCGCACCCCATCACTACCCGAGCAGCCACATTCTGGACCAGCTGCAGCCTCCGAATGGTCACCAAGGGCAGCCCCATGTAGAGCGCATTACAGTAATCAAGTCTGGAGGTGACCAAAGCATGTGTGATCATGAGCAAGGAATCCCGGTCTAGGAGTGGGCGTAGCTGGCGTATTACACGAAGTTGTGCAAAAGCCCTCCTGGCCACGGCTGCCACCTGCTCCTCGAGCAGTAGTCGTGAGTCCAAGAGGACCCCCAGATTACGCACCAGGTCTGTTTGGGGCAAAACTGCCCCATCCAGAACCAAAGATGGTAACTCCCGAGATAGCGCAGGACCACTTACCCATAGCCACTCAGTCTTGCCGGGATTCAGTTGTAGCCCGTTGTCCCCCATCCAGACCCTGACAGCCTCCAGGCACCTGGATAGGACTTCCACTGCATCAATTGGGTCTCCACGGGCTGAGATATACAGCTGGGTGTCATCTGCATATTGGTGATACCTCACCCCGTGGGAACGGATGATCTCACCCAGTAGCTTCATGTAGATGTTAAATAGGAGAGGCGAGAGTACCGAGCCCTGAGGCACCCCATATTGCAGGGGCCTAGGGCTGGACCTCTCGCCTTCCAGCCACACCGACTGGATCCGGCCCCTCAGAAATGAAGAGAACCAGGCCAGCACAGTGCCCTGGATCTCTAATCCTTGGAGCCTTCCCAGAAGGATACCGTGGTCGACAGTATCGAAAGCCGCTGAGAGGTCAAGAAGAGCCAGGACGGATGGATGACCTCCATCCCGTTCTCGCCAGAGATCATCCACCAATGCGACCAATGCAGTTTCAGTACCATATCCGGGCCTGAATCCTGACTGGAAAGGGTCCAGATAATCCGCTTCATCCAGGACTTCCTGTAGCTGCCACGCCACTGCCTTCTCCAAGACCTTACCCAAAAAGGGTAGGTTGGATACAGGTCGGTAGTTGATAAGTACCGTAGGGTCGAGGGATGGCTTTTTCAGGAGGGGACGCACCAAAGCATGTTTTAAGGGTGCTGGAAAAAGCCCCTCCTGCAGAGATGAATTTATAATTGCCTCGACCCAACCGCCTGCCACAGCCTTAGATGCCTTGACTAGCCAGGCAGGGCATGGATCCAATTCACAGGCAGTGGCGCGAACAGATCCAAGAAGCCTGTCCACTTCCTTAGGGCCAACTGGATCGAACTGATCCCAGATAACATGGCCAGACTGTACTCTGGTCAACCCCAGCTCTGTCTCTTCCACGCCGGGATTAAACTTCAAGCGAATCTGAGCGATTTTCTCCGCCAGATAATCAGCAAAAGCCTCAGCCGATCCCTGCCAACCAGGGCCAGACCCCCCTCTTCCAAGGAGGGACCTGGTCACCCGGAACAAGGTCGCTGGGCGATTATCTGCGGAGGCAATAAGGGCGGTGAAATATTGTCGTTTCACCGCCCCCATCGCCACTAGATAGGCTTTAATGGCAGCTCTAACAAGTGTTCGATCAGACTCACTCCGGGTCTTCACCCAGCGGCGCTCTCGGCGTCTCTTTGCCCGTTTGAGCTCCCTCAGCTCTTCTGTGAACCAAGGGGATGATCGATGCCCGCGGGCAAGGAGAGGCCGTAGTGGAGCGATCACATCCAAGGCTGCCGTTACTCTCTCGTTCCATGAGTTGACAAGAGCCTCAGACGAATCGCATTGCAGGTCAAGAGGAAAACACCCCAGTTCCCTCTGGAATCCTTCCGGATCCATTAGTCGCCGGGGGCGGGCCCATTTAACTGGCCCTACCTCCCTGCGGTGAAGCCTCGCCCCCAGGAAGTCTAGAGTCACCAGATAGTGATCTGACCATGGCACAGGGGTAATGTCTAATTTCTGTAGTTTCAGATCACTCTGCCACAGCTCCGATAAGAAAATTAAATCCGGGGTGTGACCACTGCTCCTGGTAGGGCCCTGAATTACCTGGGTCAGGCCCACAGCTGCCATGGAAGCCATGAACTCCCGAGCCGCCTCCGAGCCAGCCCCTAATGATGGCAAGTTGAAGTCCCCCAGAACCATAAGTCTGGGGAGCTCCAACGCCAACATCAAGACCGCCTCAAGGAGCTCAGGCAGGGAATCTGCTACCCTACAGGGAGGCAGGTATAGGAGTAGGATTCCCGACTGTCCTTTAGGGCCCAAACGCAGGAGCAGGGTCTCACGGCCCGGAATATGTGGAGCCGTGGCCCTGACGACTCCCAACGACTCCCTGGCTACTACGGCGACCCCACCGCCCCTCCCCTTCTCCCTAGGCTGGTGCCAAATACCGAACCCAGCTGGACACAGTTCGGATAGAGGAACCCCGTCCTCAGGTGCCAGCCAGGTTTCGGTGATGCATGCCAGGTCAGCCCGCACCCCCAATATGGAATCTGAAAGCAGGGGGGCCTTGTTACAGACTGACCTGGCATTCACCAGCAGCAGCCTAAGGGAAGGGTCACTCTTGACCGGCAGCTCAGGAACCAGAGGTGTAGCCGGGGGGCCAGAACAAGGGACAGCAACTAAACATCTGTCCCGTGTTCCCCGAGTGCGGCCCGCCCCTCGGTACCCGCCATACCGCCCCATGCCCGTCACAACACCAATTCGGGCCACAGGAAACCCCCTGCCCATACCAGACAGAGCCCAATCCCTATTCCCTAGGTGGCAGGCCTTTCTCTCCCTCCCCCCCATCCACATTCCCCCAACCCCCATCCAATGTCCTCCTAGGAGGGTGGGGCCGGCTGCCCCACCACTGCCCATTCCTCAGAGGTGCTCCTGGGACCAGCCAAGATCCCGGCCATTCTCCTCTCCCAGGAGGGTAGTGGGGCTTGCTGCCCCATAGCTGAAAGTTCAGCGGAGGTAGTAGAGGTGTTCCTTTTGGAGGTGTTCCTTTCAAATCTCTCCTGCCAGGCAGCAACTGAGACACATCTCTTCCCCACCCGGCCCGGCGTGGGGAGTTGCAGGTGGAATTGCAAGGCTGAAGCAGTCTTGGAGGGCCTCCTTTTAACTCTCTCCTGCCAGGCAGCAACTGAGACACATCTCTTCCCCACCCGGCCCGGCGTGGGGGGTTGCAGGTGGAATTGCGAGGCTGAAGCAGTCTTGGAGGGCCTCCTTTTAACTCTCTCCTGCCAGGCAGCAACTGAGACACATCTCTTCCCCACCCGGCCCGGCGTGGGGGGTTGCAGGTGGAATTGCGAGGCTGAAGCAGTCTTGGAGGGCCTCCTTTTAACTCTCTCCTGCCAGGCAGCAACTGAGACACATCTCTTCCCCACCCGGCCCGGCGTGGGGAGTTGCAGGTGGAATTGCAAGGCTGAAGCAGTCTTGGAGGGCCTCCTTTTAACTCTCTCCTGCCAGGCAGCAACTGAGACACATCTCTTCCCCACCCGGCCCGGCGTGGGGGGTTGCAGGTGGAATTGCAAGGCTGAAGCAGTCTTGGAGGGCCTCCTTTTAACTCTCTCCTGCCAGGCAGCAACTGAGACACATCTCTTCCCCACCCGGCCCGGCGTGGGGGGTTGCAGGTGGAATTGCAAGGCTGAAGCAGTCTTGGAGGGCCTCCTTTTAACTCTCTCCTGCCAGGCAGCAACTGAGACACATCTCTTCCCCACCCGGCCCGGCGTGGGGGGTTGCAGGTGGAATTGCAAGGCTGAAGCAGTCTTGGAGGGCCTCCTTTTAACTCTCTCCTGCCAGGCAGCAACTGAGACACATCTCTTCCCCACCCGGCCCGGCGTGGGGAGTTGCAGGTGGAATTGCAAGGCTGAAGCAGTCTTGGAGGGCCTCCTTTTAACTCTCTCCTGCCAGGCAGCAACTGAGACACATCTCTTCCCCACCCGGCCCGGCGTGGGGAGTTGCAGGTGGGATTGCAAGGGATTTTGGTGTTCTGTTAAGGGACACAAATGGCAATACAGTATATACCAAAGTGAAACAAGGTCAGAGACAGTTGAGAGTCTTGTGTAAAGCTGCTATAGCAGACATTTATTGGAAACATTTAAACTTATCATCTAAGATTGGAGGTAGATTCCCACTGTGAAACAGATTTCTTCCTCTTTTTCAGTGTGTTACTTTAATATTGTTACCTAGGTTGGAGTTTCCAATTAATTAATTAATTAATTAATAATACCAATAACCAGGTCTTCCCTGGCAGAAAAATTAGAAATAAGATATATGTTACGTACTGTATTACCATTTTAATACAGTTTTTTCTCCTTTCTTAAAACATGCATGCATTTTTAATTCCTTCTGTATACTAGCCTCATTCTCTTTTTCTCTGTCCTCTTTTTCTCTATCTTCTTGGTCTCTGTCCTTCAAACATCAACAGAGGTTGCAGATTCTGAGGTGGCCCGTTTCCCATGGGTCTGGAGAGGAAAAGCCTCACACTGTACAAACACCATCAGCCCTTGGAAGGAAAATTGAAAAGCTGGCCCTTATGACAAGAATAGCTGTGACTCAAAGGAAAAGGAAGTGGAACTAGCTGACTTGACCAAACACACACTGCCAAACAACAATGGAAAGAGAGGATCTCCCTATTGCCTGTGGAGATTATTTTTGAAAGCAAAAAAATGTTTATTGAATTGTTGTCACTCCTGGGTTTTGTTTTAAGGCTGGAGTTAACTTGTGTTATAATGAGAAATTAGCACTTTGGAATGATCAGCTATAGGTGTCTATGCAGTAGTTTGTCATGGTGTTGTTGTTTTTTTAGAACACTGGTATCCTACCTTGTATTTACTTAATAACAGGGTGAATATAGCAGTAGCAACAATAACAATGCACATGCATAGAGTTTGGAGCAATTTTCAAACCTGTATCATATTATTATTACACATTACTTTAATTTTTTTTAGCATTAACAGTAATGGTACTTGTTAGTTTTCATTCCACACATCAATACACCACTTTAGTTAATCATTCGTTTTTAATAAGCACGTTGATAGAAAAATGGCCAATATCTGCCTAAATCCCCTCCTTTACCCTTAAAATTTTTTTAAAGGGGGAAAAACATTATTAGCAATTGCACCTATATACCACCCCATAGCCCTTAGTGCACTCTCTGGGTGGTTTGCATATAATTAGCATTCTTCCCCCACCATGCTGAGTACTCATTTTACCGACCTTGGAAGGATGGAAGCCTTTGTCAACCTTGATCCCCATCAGGATTGAACTCACAATGTTTTGGCTGCAGCACAGTAGTTTAACCACTGTGCCACCAGGGCTCTTAATTGCACCAAAGGCTTGACATGGTAGAGTTAGTGTTAAATATGGGAAAGGGTGTCATTAACTCCCACCCCACCCAGCTTGCTCTGAAAATATAATGCAGAGACCCCAAGATCTGCTCTCTTGCTGTTATTGTTGTTAGCAAAAGGATCAAGAGTTTCTGTAAAGCTTTAAAGTAATATGATCTAAATCAGGGATTCCCAACCTGCGGCCTGTGGGCCAGATGTGGCCTGCGGCACCATTTCATGTGGGCCCCCAACTGCCTCCACCACACGCAGAAGTACCATGTGGTGGAAGAAGGGCAAAATGGCTGTCCGGCCCTCAAAGCTATCTGAGGGGACGTGACCTGGCTCTCGGCTTTAAAAGGTTGAGAACTCCTGATCTAAATTATCTTTATTTTAGCATAGTATGAGGAAATTCAAAACAGAATCATATAGATAAGATCCAAGCAGTCTGTTGAAATATTTAAGAATATGCACGGAGCTCTTCGAAAAGGAGCTTTTGTACCAGGGGAGATGAGTTAGGGCTATTGCACTTTCTAGAAGCCTTAGTGCTTACGCACCAGCTAAAAAAATAACTGAGGATGAAGGGCAGGAATGGAGAGGAGAGGAAAGAAAAGAACCACAGCGGCACATTTCAAATTCCTTCCATAGGATTGGGTTCCCCTATGTCAGGGATTGTCAACCTGTGGCCCAGTGGTGGGATGTCAAAAGTTTTACTACCCTACTGTGACGTCATCACAGTGTGGGGGGAGCTAACACCATGATGTCATGATGTCATGGGCGGGGCCAAAGGAAACAAAATAAAAAATAAAAAATAATAATAAAATAAGCGCGCACACACACACACCTCAACCCACCCACCCACAACACAAACCCGTAAATAGATTAAATAAGTACATAAATAAATAAAAATACATTAAAATACAGCTAGCCACCCAAACACCCACCCACCCACCCCAAACACAAATCAACCAGAACTTTTAAACCAGAGCTTAAAGCTTATTCTGGCAAATATTTCTTACACTAGGTCAGATGGAAGGAACTACAGAATGAACTCACCACAAGATGGCTTCACTTTGGCACTTTTCAACAGTTAAAGAAGTTAGTTACTAAGTCTTTGCCTAACCAGTTCTCTAGGATAATATGCCTTAATGTAAATGTAAAACAGCTGTACCTCCTTAAGGGTTCTCCAACTGGAACAGCAATTGGAACAGCACAGGTGTAGCTTATTGATGAGGTAATTCCAAGACTTTGCTTAAAAATCCCAAGCCAGGCCGCCAGGCCTTTTTAGGAACTGTGGTAGTACATCAATATAGGTAAAGGTATTAAATACACATTAAAATACACACAGACTCACCACATCCAAAGGTGAGTCACTTACCCTGGGGAGCAGGCTATAGGGAGCTTCAGGCTAGTAGCTTCTCTTCCTCCTCCTCGCTTTGGAGGACAGCAAGGAGGCCGTGCATATGCACCAAGCACTGTAGGCATGCATGCACACCAAGTGCTTGGCACGCATGCGCAGTGGGGGAACCAGTGAAAAGGTAAGCCTCGAAGGTGGTTCCCCCCAAAAAGCTGCTACCAGTTCTCCGGGACACTGGGAAAAGTTACTACTGGTTCTGGAGAACTGGTGAGAACCTGTTGCATCCCATCACTGCTGTGGCCGCTGGGCTGTATGCAGCCCATGGCACCATTTCATGTGGGGCTCCCACCTCCTCCACCACACCAGAAAGTGCCATGTGGTGGAGGAAGGGCAAAGTGACCATCCGGCCCCTGAAGCTGTCTGAGGGAGTGTGACCTGGCCCCTGGCTTTAAAAGGTCAAAAACTCCTGCTCTATATAGTCCGAATGTCCAGAAAAGAGAAGGCTATGCTCAAAATATATGGAGCTGCATGAAAGATGGTAGATGTTAAAGGACTCTGACTTCAGAATCTTCCCATGCATAGAAAGCTTTACAAAATCTTGATGGAACATGAACTAGCTTTATATGAGGAGCACATACTGTATACAGTATGTATACTTATAGAAAGAACTCACATTCCATTCTTCTGAGGTGGGTACAATGAGTACCTTGCATGGTTGGGGGCAAGATGCTGATTTCCTTGTGAACTGCCCAGGGAGTGCACTAAGCACTATGGGGTGGTATATAAGTGTAATTGCTATTGCTATGTTTTGCCAAATAGTGTTCACGTATACCTGCACATGCACAAATGAACATGCACACAAGTCTATGAAAAGTCTCATTTTACCGCAGGATGTGCTATAGTTCTTGTTATCCAAGAGCTCTTGCTAGGTACTCTTCCTGTATGCAAGAGAATCACCAATAAAGGTCACCCTTGCTTGAAAGCCAGTAGTATCTGACTCTAGGGTTCAGTGCTCATATAGAAAGTTGATTAATATACCCTCAACCTCATTGATATTATGCAGGTTAAAAGATGAGCCAAAAAGTGATTTTTCTCCCAGAACTTTCACTGACTGAAGTCTCATTTGGCCTTTCTTACTATTAAGTGTTCAGCTTCAACTGGTAGCATTTCTGCTTTTTCTATTCCAGCTGAAAATGTAAAGCTAGTGTGTAGACAGATAATTTTTTTAAATGGCATCTTGAAGACTAACAAATGTACCATGACATAAGTGTCCATGACCAACAGTCCACTTTATCATCCTCATGAAATGAAAGCTCATATTGCTTGGTGCTTCCAAACCCATGGCTGGGATAAAGAATGGAAAACAATGAAACCTAAGAGGAATTAAAAGCCAAAGCAGGCCAGACCATGGCCTGCTTTTCATTCCCCAGTCACCTGATTGTTTACATTCCCCTACCCCACTGTGTGTGTGATTCTATACTTAGAACTGAAGATAACATTTCGTGCATCTGTTGAAGCTGACTATAGTTTATTGAAGCTTATGCCATAATAAATTAATTGGTCTTCAAACTGTACCAATTACTTTGCCAGTTTTGTTGCAAAAGATGAGTATGTACTGCTACCCTGTGAGGCAAAAAGAATCCCTCTATTGGGACACTGTAAGGATGAAGCGTTGAGCAATCACAGGCAGATTGGGGCAATCAGACACTCTAGAAATATCAAACAGCTGGTCACAGTGTTATTTTTATTACATCCTTATTTTTTTTAAAAGGGAATAATAATAATAATAATAATAATAATAATAATAATAATAATAATAATAATAATAATAATAATAATAATAATAATAATAATAATAATAATAATAATAATAATGTGCCAGGAATTATTCTGAGTTGAAAGGATTTTTGCAGAAGAAACTCTACTCAGGGATCGCCCAAATGAGGCTCCTTTCATGTCTCCAAGAGTTGGGACAGAGATGGGTGCTCAATCCATCATGCAGTACAGTACTTGGGTCTTGAACTGCTGACTTACCAGCATTCTAGCTAACAAGGCGAGATTCTTAACCACTGAGCCACTGCAGCCCCAAGAAAGAATTAATTGATCTCTTTATGATCCACTTTCCTTGAGCTGATATTGATGTTACTGTAATGAATTGTTCTGCCTCATCAGCAGCTATGAGAAATGTTAGATAACACAAGGCTTCTGGTTTCAGGGGAAAACGTGTCAGCATTAAGCTCTAACAGGTACTGTATATGAAGAAACAACCTTTTGTCTCTTAAGGCCTGAGATTCTACAGCAACCACTAGGTGTCAGTCAAAGCCAAGGTTGAAAAAAGAGTGACGAGTTTGGTTTCCTAGTTGTTAACAAAATTAAAGGGCCTTGTTTTATTTATTCTCTGATATACCTAAAATTAAAGGGAAAACTGAAGGGAAAAAATGGTGAGGGAGGAAAGAACGAGGGAATAAAAGAGGAAAGATTCCATGCCATTTTAAAGACTAAAACTCTGATTTTGGTGTGATCTTTCATGGATCAAAATCCACTTCTTCAGACACAAAGCACAAAATTCTGTTGCTTACAATAAGCCAAACCGTAGCTTCCAGTCCTTCCCAGTAAACAAACCATCCCCACAGCAATTATCAGGATGCACATGAACATAGACAATTGGCCTGTGAATATACGTGTGAGACTCGCATCAGGGATGGTGTGTTTATTGGAGGCATGTGGAAATGCATCACAAAAAATACCATAGATTGGCACAAAATGTGTACATAGTACATTCTATGGATACACATTTGGGAATAAGAATCCTATTTCATTCACGTGGTGCATATCAGATGTTGTGTATGGCTGGTCTCACCATCTGTTGTGGGCTTGGATATAACCAGGTTACAATATGGTTGTGCGACAGATGGCCATGTAATTGTGAAAATTACCTGCACGATTCCCTTTACATGTGTTGTGTTTCCTAACAGGATATGGGTTGATGCCTATAACTCAAACAGAAACATAATACCATGTAGGAGTAATTGAAGAAAAATATTTAGGCTCACCCTGGGTGTTATCCTTTTTGTTTTTCCCTGCCACTCCTCAGACAGATATTCTTAGAAATGACTTCACTCATTTCCTCCTCAGTTTTCTAATGAACATACAAGAGACAATGCATGATGTCCTAAAAAACTTTTCTATCTTACAACTCCTCTAGATGGAACACGGGTACTGCTCTTTCTTCTGAGACACCCTCTGATCTTATTGGAGTTTTCCCAAACATCCAAACAATCTTATCTCACCTTCTCCTGTTTCCTCTTTCCATGTCTCTGCATTCTTTCTACTTGTTACCAACCCCTAGTTTGCCTTTTTGTTCTGCTTTTAGCCAGTTCTCTCTCTCTCTCTCTCTCTCTCATGAGGTACACAAGGAGTCGATGACTAAAAACACAGGGAAAGTGTATATGAACTAAACAACAGTGGACATTTACTTGTCAATGGGAACTGCTTGCGCAGCATAGGCTCTGTGGTGAAGCAAAGAAGCAGTTCAGTTCTGGGCTAGGACATATCAAGATGTGATTCCTGATAGATCCCACACAAATTCATCAACAAGCTGCAGAAAAGGGAGCAGAACAAGGTGGGCCAGGGCTTCGGTGTGGAAGAACCCTTAGATAAATGTTTCTGTAACAGCCAGTCTTCACACCTTTTTCATGTCTCACACACCACCACCTTCACCCTCATTTTAAGAGACATTGTCCTTCAGTCACATAGTCAATTCCGGCCCTTTGCGACCCCATGGACCACTGCACGCCAGACACCTCTATCCTGCACCATCCTCCGCAGACTGCTCAGCTTTATGTCCATTGTGTCAACAATGCCATCTAGCCACCTCATCCTTTAAAATGTACAACTATGAGTTCAGTTGAGGGGGCATTTTTTTCTGCAAGTAGATCATGCACTAGTGACATTGTCTTTGAAGTGAATCCATTATTTGAAATTACTAGGATAACATCTGTTTCTAGGGTCCAACTAGTCCAGACACCTAAGACCATTAATTAAGACAACATCTACTTTGAGCACTGCCACTGTCGCCGAATGCAGGTGGGCAACCTGGTGTTTCTTTAGTACTGGCATGTGATGACATGATGTAAAAGCCAAACGAAGGGAGCAGATGAAAAGGAAAGCAGAGTTCCTTTCCAGTCTAGCATTCTTGCACATTTCACCAGTTTAGAAGATGTCAGCTGTAAATCCTTAGCTTTCCCACCCCATTACAAATGCTGCCTGAGACCTCTGTGGTTGCCTGAAACAACCCTATGAAATTAGGACGCACCTTATATGGGGGAAATTCTTAAAGCCCCAGACAAGAATATGCCCAATGAGAAGCTCTGGGTCTAAGACCACAACTCCTGTGTATGTGTGTAAATATTTGTCACTGGATTGACTGTTGTGAGGAAGAGCAATCCATCTCAGAGATAGTGATGAAATAAAATGCACTGCAGCAAGGATATTTTACCACAAGGGGGCATGCAAGACTTTAGCACTACCACAGGAATTGGAAGTAGAGCAGAGGAATGGAATAAAAACAGATACGGTATTCTAAGTCAGGCTTAGAAGCTAGAATGAGAAGACAGTTTTATTTTTTTACAACGGATACTTCTCAGTGTTTCATGTACACTAGCATGTATTTCTGAATGTAAGCTAAGGCTCTGTCATCTGCCATCCATTCTCCGTAGTGTGCCCAGATTACACCCACTGCGTCAATGATTCCATTTAGCCACCTCATCCTCTGCCGCCCCCTTCTCCTTTTGCCTTCAATCTTTCCCAGCATCAGGGCCTTCTCCAGTGAGTTCTTTCTTCTCATTTGGTGGCCAAAATACTTCAGCAGTCAGGGTTGATTTCCTTTAGGATGGGCTGATTTGATCTCTTTGCAATCCAGGGGACTCTAAAGAGTCTTCTCCAGCACCACAGTTCAAAAGTGTCTATTCTTATGCGCTCAGCCTTCCTTAGGGCCCAGCTCTGACAACTATACACAGCCATACTGGGAAGACTATTGCTTTAACTATGTGGACCTTTGTTGGCAGGGCAATGTCTCTACTTTCTATTATGCTGCCTAGGTTTGTCATAGCTTGCCTCCCAAGAAGTAAGCGTCTTTTTATTTCAAGGAGTCACCATCTGTAGTGAGCTTAGATCCCAAGAAGGTAAAGTCTGTCACATAACCCTAAGTATATTTAAAATTTTTAAGTCATATTTATTATTGTTCTTCATTGCTGAAGAGTAATTCTTAAGAATACAATAGCAGTGTGCTTGCTTAAAAATAAAAATTCACTTCATATCTAAGTGACATCACAGGTTAGGCTCAAACACTGAGTTTGAACTGTGTTCTTGTACTTACAAAAGAGCAAAAGGGCTGCAGAGTGGAGTGAATAAAATGTTAAGGGATGGTAAGAGGATAAAAGTCACAGTGTCAAAAAAGCTGGACCTGATGAGAGGGGCTGGGGTGCACAAATATGGATGCATCATGCCACTTGGAATAATGAATGAAACCAGCGATGGGATGTAACAGGTTCCCACCAGTTTGCCAGAACCGGTAGTAACTTTCCCCAGTGCCCCGGAGAACCGGTAGCAGCTTTTGGGGGGAACCACTTTTGGGGCGTAACTTTTCACTGTGAATGCACACCAAGCATTTGGTGTGCATGTATGCCTACAGTGCTTGGCGCGTATGCACGGCCTCCTTGCTGTCCTCCCAAGTGGGGAGGAGGAAGAGAAGCTGCTAGCCTGAAGCTCCCTATAGCCTGCTCCCAAGGGTAAGTGACTCATCTTTGGATGTGGTGTGTCTGTGTGTATTTTAATGTGTATTTAATACCTTTACCTATATTGACATACTACCTAAAAAGTCCTGGCAGCCTGGCTTGGGGTTTTTAAGCAAAGTCTTGGAGTTACACCTGTGCTATTCCAATTGCTGTTCCAATTGGAGAATCCTTAAGGAGGTACAGCTGTTTTACATTTACATTAAGGCATATTATCCTAGAGAACTGGTTAGGCAAAGACCTAGTACCTAACTTCTTTAACTGTTGAAAAGTTGAAAAGTGCCAAAATGAAGCCATCTTGTGGTGAGTTCATTCTGTAGTTCCTTCCATCTGACCTAGTGTGAGAAAGATTAGCCAGAATAAGCTTTAAGCTCTGGTTTAAAAGCTCTGGTTGATTTGTGTTTGGGGTGTGTGGGTGTTTGGATGAGTGGGTGTATTTTAATGTATTTTTTAATTTAATTTTATTTTTTTACGGGTTTGTGTTGTGGGTGGGTGGGTGGGTTGAGGTGTGTGCTTTTTAAAAATTTTATTATTATTATTATTATTATTATTATTATTATTATTATTATTATTATTATTATTATTTTCTTTGGCCCCACCCATAATGTCATGACATTGACTCTGCCCATGACATCATGACATTAGCTCCGCCCACAGTGATGACATCATGGTGGGGTAGTAAATTTTTGACATCCCACCACTGAATGAAACAATGACATCTGGGAGAGGGTGGAGATGGATCTCAACTGATGTGCACCCTTAGATTTGTCACCAGACCAAATATCTGGCAAAGGATCAAAATTCCCTGGTGGTGTCCTGGGGTGGGTGGGTGGATGAATCCCCCCCATTCCCACATGCTTTGGATGAGGGGGTTGCTCAATTCACCTCTAATGTGCACCTTTTGAGCTGGTCAAGGCATTCTACTATTTTGATGCTCTTCCTTTTAGTCTTTTTCCAGTGTCTACACTGGGAATGAGTTAAATGAGCTACACAGATGCTTCTGTGTAAATGTCTGACATAGCCCAGCTCCACTGTTTCCTGGATAGGAAATCATTGATAGCACTGGTTTATTTATTTAGCATATGGCAACAGCACTGGTAATCTCCAGAAACAATTATTGCAATGCCCCTCTACGTAGGGCTACCCTTGAGGCTGGTACGGAGGCTTCAGCGAGTGCAAAATGTGGTGGCCAGGTTGGTTAAGGGTATCAGTCGGTTTGACAATATCACACCAGTCCTGGCTAGTTTGCATTGATTAAAAATATATTATGTTTTTAATAGCTAAGACAACCTCACCGATCCTAATGCTAATGCAATATTTTAGACTTCAGCTATTACAGTTCCCCACTATTCATGTTGTTAGATGGGGGTAGAGTTGCCACGTCTCAGTGTGGCTTGTGAATCTCAGGAAATTGCTATGCTTCTCTAGCTCTTGGAAAAGGTAAAATTCAAGGAAGAGTGGTGTTCTAAGAAGTTTATTTATTATTTAATTTATTTGTTGTTGTTCAGTCACACAGTTGAGTCCGACCCTTTGTGACCCCATGGACCACCACACGTCAGGTTCCTCTGTCATCTGCCATCCTCCATAGCCCGCCCAGATCTATGCCGCTGCATCAATGATGCCATCTAGCCATCTCATATCACACTATAATTAGTGTTCAGCGCTACTAACAAGAAATGGAGAAAGACATCAAAAAGTACAGACATAACTTAATAACGAAGAAGTGAATAAAATGACCAAAACTCACCCAGTCCTATAAACCAAATACAAACCACATTAGCACCAATAACAATAAATCTAAAATCAAAAATTCAGTTAAATCAGAAATTTGGGCTAGCTCACCAGTATCAATATTACTATAGTAAAGGTAAAGGTTTCCCTTGCTCGAAAGCCAGTCTTGTCCGACTCTAGGGTTCAGTGCTCATCTCTGTTTCAAAGCCGAAGAGGTAGCGCTGTCTGCTTCTGCAGACGTTTCCATGGTCATGTGGCAGGCATGGCTAGACACTGGAGTGCACAGAATGCTGTTTACCTTCCCACTGAAGTGGTCCCTATTTATCGACTTAAAATTTCTTGCTTTCAAATATTATTATAATTATATATTAATATATATAAATAATATAATATAGAAAAATATAGTATATAATATAGTATAATACAATGTGGTAATATAATATATTATATATTATAATATATACTGTATATACTCGAGTATAAGTCTAGATTTTTAGTTCCCCAAATGAGATCCAAAAGGGGCATTCGACTTATACTTGGGTCAATGATCCCGAGGGTCTCAAAACTGCAGATGTGCTAATTCAAACATACAGTAAAATAAAATAAAATAAAAGTACTAACACTACTGTAAAAACTCAAAAACATACCTACACAAAGGTCTAAATTAATTTTTACTATATTTTCATGTATTTTAATTACTGAAACTCACTACCAGCTCCTGCATTTTCCACTCCTGACTTATACTCGGGCCAATCTATTTCCCTAGTATTAGAGGTCCAAATTACGTAGCTCGACTTAGCACAGACTAGGGAAGCACTAGTGTTGCACCTCATGTGTATGTTTGGAGGCATAAGCCCAGCAGCAGTACCACAAGACCTGGGCAGGAGGAAGGCTTCTCATAGGTCAGCTTTTCACAAGCCCCAGTTGCTGCATAGATCCCAGGAAAAAAATGTACATGTTTTTAGGCTAAACATAAGGAAATTTGGTGTATCAATCCCTAGAAAGGATAGTGCCAATCACAGCAATTGTGATTCAGCAGTAGCCCTGGTCCTACTATCAACAGCACACATATTGGTGTTCTTCTCAATTTAGACTTGGAAAACAGTTGTGTTACTTAAGTTGCCAGTAGGGGCTAAAGAGGGGAGGACACATTTGTGAGTTCCTATAAGAGCACGTGACAAAACAAATGTTACAGGTGACCAATTTGGTTTTCTGTGCATTCAAAGCTTGAGGATGAAAATGGGACCCACACTTACTGTAGCACAACAGAAAGAGCTGCTCTTCCAAAGGAAGTGTCCCTCTAAGACAGGGGAGCCCAAACTACAGTCCGTGAGCCGGGTCTGGCCCATGGCACCAATTAATCTGGCCCATACCGCTTTTGCTGCTCCCAGAAGTGGAAGTAAAACATATATGCAGGTGCACCTGTGCATGCTGTTGTAAATGCATTTATGACAGCTGCAAGTCATTTATGGCTGTGTTATGTTGTGCATGCGTGGGCATGTTTGATGCCCACACTTGCATTTTTAACTTCTGCTTTCAAGTGGGAGGAACCACGTGACTGGCATGCTCAACCAAGTGGCCAGCCCATGACCCCAAAAGTTCTGAGATCTGGTATCCTGACAATACTGAGAGAGGAAAGTGGATAGCTGAGACCAAATCATTATTCAACACAACTCAGATAAGTCACAAGTCCTAGGAATGGCTAGTCTTTCATATGTCCAGAATAGACAAAGACAGATGATTTTCTGAAAGGAACTGTCCTCAGATATTAAAAGCCAATGTTTACCTCACATCTAAACATGTGGATAATTTTATCTATTTACATCAAGAAATTCTATAAGACAAGGACTATATCTCAGGCAAGGTGGAAATCAAACACAATCTTGGGCAGGAATAATACATACAGCCAATCACCATCTTGTCTGGAAAGCACTTAGAGCTGTCCTTCCTTTTCTCTGTATTTCCTGCTTAATAGATTGGCAAAGCAATTTATCTCCTCCAGAACATGAAGCATGATGAAGTTGTTATAAATGAACTAATGCCAAAGGTGGAATGAAATCCACAAATTTCTTGAACCCGATATTGTCTAGTTTATGTACCATGCAATG
The DNA here is from genome assembly GCA_030440675.1 of Furcifer pardalis. Classification (NCBI taxonomy): domain Eukaryota; kingdom Metazoa; phylum Chordata; class Lepidosauria; order Squamata; family Chamaeleonidae; genus Furcifer; species Furcifer pardalis. Next base: position 129,529,634 of record CP126893.1, on the reverse strand, counting down.
CTAGAATTGTCAACAGTGACTTACATTAGGCTGTCAATGAGTAATGGGCATATTGTGAACACTGCCAATGAAGTTGCTATAGTATTGCACTTCCTTGCATATCCATCAGCCCCGAGTAAAATGCTAAAAGCAAAGATATCCCCAAACATTTTGTTGGCATCAGTTATGACAATCAGGTAAGACTGGGATGAAATGAAAATTCTGAATTAGAATAAGCTTGCTCCATTAGCTCACTAGAGGACAAAAAAAAATCTTCAGTGGAATTGAGCTGCAGTTTCTTGAAGTCAAAAGTGAAGTTTTAGTGGTTTAAAACCAAGACTGCAGTGGTATCGTGTATAATCTGGCAAACAAGACAAACAAACTGTAGGGGACAGAAGTCCAAGTCTGTAGAACATTTGATGATGTCACATAACATGGCAATATGGCAGGCTTGTTCCCCAAGGACTATCTCTATGGTTCAGATAGAGAGTAGTCTAGCTCTGATAAAAACACTATCTTGCAGTGGAGTCAGGTGTGATTTTTCCATGTTGATGTCCTAGGTCTTGCAGAAGATACAGGATGCTGTCAAAATGGCATTGGAGACATTATTTATGGGGTGCATTTGCCAGTCACTGATGTAGGACTATGCCAGTGATGGTGGACCTTGCCACTCCAGCTGTTCTTGAACTTCAATTCCCAGAAGCCCTGATCAGCAGGAGTGCTGACTTGGGCTTCTGGGAATTGAAATCCAAGAACACATGGAGTGCCAAAGTTCATCATCACGGGACTGTGCTTTTTCTCAAAACACAACTACCATGCAGTCCTAATGAAGATCTTCAGTGTTGTGGAATGACTGAAGGAGAGAACCTGATACAGATAGCCTGATTCTCCAAGACCAAATTGAAGGTTCTTCTGAGGCAAACAGTGAACAGCTGGGTGGAAAAAATACCCTTTAGGTCAACTACTGCAAAGTTTGCACTGCTAGAGGATGATGCCACATAAGTGTTCCCACATCCATGGTAGCAGGCTCAGAAACATATAGGTGGACTAACAGTCACATTAGTATCATCTCAAATGCCCCTTTCTGATATGGATCCCTGGATCATGGAATCAAAAGGGATGGATCTGGTGGTCACTGGAAATGGTGTGCTAGCTGTGCGCACAGGATTTGGGGCAGGGGAAGAGGAGAGGTATATTTAAAATGACCTACACCTACTTCATGTAGGGTTGGAGTCATGATGACATACTTCATCTTTCTTTTTAGGTGGTTTAGCAATTACTGATCGCCCTATGTTGCACACCTTCACCTTTGGTATTGAAAAGTTGATGCCACCAATGAAGCTGAAGTCTGTAGAGTTGGTTGCTCCGTCAATGTCAGTAATAATATAACTGTGGCAGTCGTAACAGAAAGAACAGCTTCAGAATCCCAGGAGATCTACAGACTGAGACCACTGTCACTGAGATATTTGATGCCAAAACTGCGTCTCAAAAAGAAAGGATTTTAATCTGGCACAATGGGTTCTCCATATCAGGCCAAGAAATTAAGCTGAATTTTACAGGTGGAAGGCACATGAACTTTCTCCTCTCTCACCCTGGATATACATATAATGAATATGAGTAAGAGAGATTTTTCCTTATTCACCTTTAAAAAATGATAATCAAAATGTATTGTATAGAAAGCATTTGAACCAAAAATAACATATGTTGTAAGGAAACAGCTTTAATATATAGAAAACAGAAGTCATTCTCTCTCAAGTGAGGTTTTATTCCAGGTATGGTTGCTGTGGCAGACAGAACACAACTGGGTAGTCGGCCAACACGTGCACTTTAAATAGGAGGGTGAGGCTAATGCCCAAGTGCTTCTCATGTAAAAATGACTAAAGTGTGGCTTTGAACGAGCACAGGCCTTGTTTTCTAGGAATTGCTGGGTTGCTCAGTCGTTTAGGTATCTGGTTGAGGAGCCAAAAGTTGAGAGTTCAATTCCCCACTTTGTCTCCTTGGTAGTGGCTGGACCTGGTGATCCATAGGTTCCTTCCAACTTTGCAGTTCAAAGATTGATAATGGCAAACATGAGATCATGTGTTTCAAGCAAGAACAGCTGTCTTGTGAATGTAGGTATTTCTACCTGTCCCAACAGACAATGGTGAGCTAGTATAGTCTGAGCCAAAACCTGAAATCCTGTTCCTTAAACTAAATAATAACTTTTGATATATTTCTCCACAGAAAATAAGACTCCACTGCACTACTATAATACAAGCTACAACTTGGCTTACGCTAAGCCCGTGATGGCAAACCTTGGCACTCCAGATGTTCCTGGACTTCAATTCCCAGAAGCCCAAGCCCCCGTGAAGCCACACAAATGGGTTTATTGTGATTCATCTGGCCCATGCCAACCTCGTCACGGGCCGGATGAATTGCAGTAAACCCATCCGTGTGGATTCACCGGGGCTTGGGCTTCTGGGAATTGAAGTCCAGGAATATCTGGAGTGCCAAGGTTCACCATCATGCGCTAAGCAATAGATTTTGCCCAATATGTAACTTCATATGTAATCACACAATACTGTATATAAAAGAGCATCAAGTTTCTATGTACTAGGAAGGAAAACTACACATAGCATTGATTCAACCAGTATATTATCATCTGAATTGGTTACTGGACTTACTGTACCTTTGCAGACCTAACATTTCTTAAGGCATCTGGGAAGTCTGGTCCTCCAGCTGTTGTTAGGCTGCAATTTTTGTCAGCTCTAGCCAGCATAAGCAAGCCAGGGGTGATGGGAGGCTCCAGATTCATCTAAGGGGTCACATGTTCGTTATCCATTTTATCACAGCACTATTTATATGCTAGCAATATTGTCCCCAGTTCCTTTTGGAAATACTGAAGGCAGCACATAGCAATTAATATCTCATGTTTTTATTTCATTTTATATACAGTGTAAGAATCACAGGCAAAACCTGTGACTACCAGACAAGACAGGTTTCAATCCCTCTGAACAATTAGCAGCTTAAAGATCTATAAACTACAGTGTTACCTTCACAAGTGTCATTTCTGTAATCTTCATCCTGTGCAAGTGAGTTTTTATTTCATACTTTTAAAAACCACACTTACAGCTATGTCAGTTGCCTACAAATGCACAATACCAGCTGGCACACACAACACAGACATACACACACAGAACTCTGTACCCACATTCAGAATTCTCTTAGAACTGGCAAGTGAGCTGACCAAGATAAATAATAGTAATAACGGTGTGCCATTAAGTCAAGTCAACAAAAGATGGGAGAAGTCTTTAATTGCAAAAAATTGCCACTGTCAGGATGACTGTGCTGCGAATGATGATTCTCAGTAATTAAACTTTCTCCTAACATCTATCAGCCCCCACCTGTTTCCATTGATAAAAGAAATTACTCAAGACCTGTAGAGGTTTCGTGACAGAAGGAGAAATTTGTCTTGGCTGATGATGTCATCAGTCTTACCCTGCAGAATTTACACAAACAGGATTTCAGCCATGGAGTCCCACTCATTATTATTACACAGTGGCAAGAGAAAAAAAATCTAAACATGGTAACATGGTTACTCTTCTGTTCTCTCTTAAAGAGTCAAGTAGTAAGACAATATTTCTTATGAAACATGGAAAGTGTGATAAATTGTTGTAATGCACAGCACTTTTTTCTAACAAGGCAATCTGCTACATTCGTTCCTCTCTGTGATCTTTTGATATGCAATCAATATATAACATTTCACATCATCCAAATAGGAAATATGTAATGAGCAATCCCACAGATCAAGAAGGATATGACTAATTACTACTACTACTACTAAGAATGTTCCAAGCACGCACATACGCGCACACACAAACATTCACTGGTGGACACTGCCTTTAACTGGTCATTCAGGAATGCTTCACCCTTAAGAGAAAAAAAGTACTTGCAAAGGGAATAGGAGTTTTAAAGCTAAAAGTCACATTTTCAAACAATTAACATTTGTTAAGCGGTTCAATGAAGTCAGAGCCCTTCAGACCAAGAGGAAGAATGTATGATTAAGCAAAAACAAACAAACAAACAAAAAAGGCAAAATGACAACACAAGTTACTTTGGGCTAGTCAAATGACTGGATGCAACTTCACAACTCATAAGCAATGGACTTTCAGAATTGTGAAGATACTGAAAATCATTTAAAATCACAGGCCAAAAGACCTTCACAGAATCAATTTGGAAACCATCCTCTACCACTGTTTCCTTCTGAAAATATATATTCAGAATGGAAAAACTGCTACTGAATCTTTCCGGGAGGAAAAGTAAAACTTTATTTTTAGTGAGTAATAAAGAAAAAACCCTTATGTTTTGTTTTAGATTGGTTTACTTCATGAGCAAAATTTTCCTACAGTAAAAATCTCAAATTTATATGAGGGCCTAGGTTTATGGAAGAGTCTGATACTAAGCCTGATACTAAGGCTGCAATCCAAGACCTGCATTGCTTATAGAATCCCTTCCTCTTACCCTTGTAACTCTCCATGTCACCTCCTGAGTGGCCCAGAAACTTTAATCTGTATATCTTATAGGAAAATGGAAAGTGAATTGTGGGGTGCTTGTGATTCTGTGGTACATCAGGGTGGGTTCAAATAAACTCAACAGATCATTGCCATGGCAGTCCATAGTAAGCATTAATAACCGAATTCTATACCTGTAGCACTAAGCTCATGGGAGTGCTTACTTTTTTTTTTACTATAACCATTTTAGCATGCAATGCATCTTCACATATTTGTTTAATGACAAGGCGTGATGTTACTGGCATAAGGAATTTGGAGGCAATACATAGAATATCCCAAATTACTGACTTGGGCAGAGGAAAGTTTACTGTTGCTGACTGGTTAGTAATGACCAGAAGGGCAAGTCCAGTAACACAGGCGTCAGTAAGACAGTTTTTGAAAGTAAAGGCCTACCAGCAAAATTTTCCAGATTCCCTGTCACATATCACTATAGGTCACTTGGGCACCATTAGGTTCTTAAACAGAACACCAGCTGAAGGTGATTTACTATAAATTACTAAATGCCAGCAAAATAAGAACAACTTTTTCTTTTTTACCCTTTTCAGTGAAAAACAGATTAAAAAGGAATTTGGATTCCATAAATATAAACCCAGCAGGCCAATATTAAGAAAAGGTTCTAGAAAGACATGGCATCACAGCTGAAGAGTCACAAGCAGAACCAACATTCTTACAATTCAGTTCAGGTTTCCAAAAACCAGAGTAAGCAGGAGTCAAAGTAGCACATTACTTTTTAACATTTCTTTTATAAACAAAGTTATATCTTGTCCAGGGTGGGCTCTGGGATGATCATCTAGATAGGTACACTGTGCAAGTCCCTATTTTGCATCACAATTAAGTAGGAGCTGCAAAGATGAGAAGACAGCATAAACCACTGGTAGCTCTCTTTCCTCCACTTATTGGTAACAGAATCAGCTATGAGTAAAGCTGTAGGAATTCTTATAATGTGTAGAAGGAAGGAGGTACTCTCCAGGACATACTATATGAGAAGCTACAGAAAGGGCTTCTAAACATAAAACACACAAGTAGTAAGCACTGTTAAGTTTGTTAATAGAACAACTTTGGTTTCAGTTATCAAGGGTTTGTTTGAGTAACAAATTAACTCTGGAAATATCAAAATCAGGGGTGGGGAAGGTATAGATTACCAGATCTTGCTGGATTGGAACCCCCATTATTCCTTCAGCTGGCAATTTTGACAAGGGCAGATGTGAGCTGCAGTTCAACAACAACTAGAATACAAGCTTTCCCCACTCCTAATCTAGGGGAGATCAGGCTTTTTGACCTGATGATTCCTTAAGTATCCAATTTTTCGTTAAAGATCCAGGGTAACCTTTTGGAATAGTCCTCAAGCTGACTAAACATAAACTGTTCCAGTTACAACCCTAACTTTGGCATTCAGGAGCCTAAACTGCGAGTTTAAAGCCTACAAATGGTTAGTGAGATTACTATTCTCAAATAAAAGTATCTTCTCTCAGAAAAGAGCTTCAGCTTAATTCCTTAGCTGGTTCAAAAGTTACCTTTCACCTTTGCTTATAAATAGATAAACATTTCCTTACTCTGATGAAAATATTTTAAGTTTAGATGTAACAAATCCAAGGAAGAAATGTTAATTCTTCTCTCTGCAAACCCCCCCCCCCAAAAAAAAAAAAGAAAACAAAGCAACACAAGAAGTAACAGGGGGGGGGATCTCCTTTCATGATGCTGCGTTGGCAAATTGAGGACACAGATCACATCGGAATGGGTCTGCATTCAAGCTACACTAGAACTAATATGCTCTCTTCAGAACTTGTTCATCTTTTCAGAACTTGTTCATCAGGACAAGACAGTTCACATTTATTCACACGATTCTTCATTTAAGAATATCACTTCTTTATTTTAAAGGGGGGGGGGGAGAGAAAAAACCTCCCAACCACTAAGATGAAAAACAAACCCCAATAAGAATTAAAAAAATCCTATTAGAAACAATAAGGAAGCACTGAGAGTTTGAGTATAACACTCTTCAAGTATGCCATTCGGATTTTAAAATCTGTGACTATACATATATTAAAAAACAGTAAAAGTGCGACGAAGGGATTTTGCTTAAAGTATTTAAAGGACTATTTCAAAATACTGTAGTACAACTGTGCAGTAACTGTATACAGTGTAACTTGTCCACTTCATATACCCAGCTGGAAAGTTGAACAAGCCTTGCAGAAAGAATGTAAATGCTAGGCTAGGAGAATAGATAAACCTAGCAATGGATCCAGGGAGTCCCATGCATTGCATTGGTCTTCCATTAGAGAAAGCCACCCTGAAGCCATACATTCGGACATGGAATGTGGTTGGGTTTCACAGTAGCCTTATATGGTACCATTGTGCACTGAGATTAATCTCTGTTATATTTATGTAACTTTTCTCCTCCTTACAGCAGGCTTAGTACAGTAGTCCGAGCCATAATTTAAATTGCTCATGGGTATGCTCCAAATTGGTGTTTTATTTTTGTATATTTAAGGAATATTAAGATTTGCATCCAAAGAGAAACATGCTACGTAAAAATTATCCAAGTTTTTTTTTGCCAAAAAGAGCTCTTGAATAAAATCTAAAAAACACTATTGCCAATGTGTCTCATAAGAGAGAAAATGTTATATTAACTGTAAACAAATTCACACTCTGACATTTTAAACTTCAGCAGAGGAAGGAGTTGTTGAGTTGTTGACTAAGCTTTGCCACGCTCACTTGCCAGAGCAAACTGGCGTGGGTGGGGCAACAGCCAGTTCTTCTTGACATCATCTAGGGGGTGAGAAGAACCGTTCCAAGTAGCCAGTAAGGGCATCCCAGTGCTTCCACAAAAAGGCAATGAAGACCACTACAAATAAAGTGCTGAACGTCCTGCTGCGAGTTTTCATGAGGGGTACGACACAGTTGGCGACGGTGGAGACAAAGACCAGCAGAACCGCCATGACAGCCAAGAGAATGTTGATTAATTTGCCCAGAAGGTTTCGGGCAGTGGCATTTTCAAGGCCTTCTAATTGGACAACTTGTTGTTGCTGCTGCTGTAGTTCCATCTTGGAGATTCTGGTTTGACATGCCTCTAGCGCTTCCTGTTGAGCAGAAGAAAAGAGTGCTGTAATCACACAGTACCTTATTTCATCTACATTGTTACAATTATTCATACCCCCCCTTTTTAGGTGAAAACACTTTAAAAGTAACTTACAAGAAAAAAACAGGTACAGTAGAACCCCACATAATGAAAAAAAAATCTGTTTCACGGAGCTCTTCATTATGCGGTTTTTTCGTTATGCAGTTCCCTATGGGAGATGCCCTGCATAACGAATTTTTTTCATTAACCAGGGTTCCTATTAAGCGAATTTTTTGCTATACTATGCATTTGTTATGCAAGGTACCACTGTACCTTAATATAAGCCACTCTAAATCATGGCCAATATTCTCTTGCTTATTATTCTAAATTGCACAAGAGTAAGCTCACTGTTGCCCAATGATGATGTCGTGAGTCAACTCCTCTACAAATTCTATTGATTCAAATAGGTACAATCCAACTACAGCTTAATTTACTACAGTATATTGCAGTTAAGAGTTTTTTGTTGTTCAGTCGCACAGTCGATTCCGACCCTTTGCGACCCCATGGAGCACTGTCTGCCAGGCACTTCTGTCCTCCACCATCCTCCTTAACTCGCTCAGCTTTGTGCCCATTGTGTCTACAATACAATCTAGCCATCTCATTTTTGGCCGCCCCCTTCTTCTTTTGCCCTCCACCCTTCCCAGCATCAAGGCTTTCTCAAGCGAAAAATCAATGGAACTTATGGAGGAGTTGACTCTCTAAATCCCTACTGATTCCATAGGTCTACTCTAACACAATTTATAATGCTAAGCCAATTTTAGCCAATGAGTGATTAAACTAATGATGTACAAGTATCTATTCCATAGCGTAGCTGAGCTCTACAGGGTAAGAAAAGTTCAGTCAAAACAGTGGCTTTGGCAGTCTTCCTCCCTCCCTCCCCCTCCTTATCTTCTGCTCTCAGTCAGCAGTTGGTAGTACTGTCCCAGGGAGAGGGTAAGACAGAGTCATGTTTACCCAAAGATTATGTTTATTCAAGTGTTCTGGGAAAGGGAGGGGATTGGATCTTGTTCTGGACAGATAATTGATTCAAAGCACAATGATCACTATTGTGTCTCAGAACATGTGTGCATGATGGCATCAAGCCAGTCTGCTGACCGAAAGATCAGTTGTAAAGAGCATTTAAAGCAGCTGACAGGATCACAATGAAGAACAAGAGTCTGGCACATCCTCTGAACAAAATGTTGAGATGGCCCTGATGAGCAGGCTGCAAGAATTCTGTCATTCCTGGAGCCTCAGTCACACCTTACAGTATATAAGTAACTCCTTCTATCCCACAGCAAAAATTATGGTTGCTCTGTATTGCCTAGTTTACATAGGTACCTTGCAATGTAAGCAGGAGTCTTACTTTTGTCATTTATTACTTTTAGTAGAAGACAGTCTCAAACCTTTCTGGTTTGACATGCCTCTAGTGCCTCCTGTTGAGCAATGGACTGATGATTTAGCATCAGCAACAACAAGCAACCACAAGCCCTCAAAATTCTTCTCATTTCATGCTTCCATGTCCAAAGCATAAGGAATTCGGAAGCTGAAGCTTTGAGATAGGAGAGGCTAATCTTACCAAGTTTTCAGCCCCCTGAAAAAAAGTCCACTGCATGAATGCCTTCATCTTAAGACTGTTGCCTTATCACAGTCAGATCACTGTCTGCTGAAATTTGGACTGTCACTAGCGACCCCACTCTGTGGGGAGATTGGACCTATTAAAATTGTCTACCTTCAAAGGCTATTAGATCTAGTGGGTTTTGAGGATGCTTTTGGAGGGGTTTCCAACTGATCTGGTTGGCACTTCTTTTGAAGTCCAGGTTGTCAAATGGCATAAAGAGGTAATTTGGGGAGTTGACACAATCACTATCAAATGCTTTCTGCTCCACAGAGCTCAATCTTCTCTGTGGTTTACTGATGAACTGTTATTGCGTGGGTTGGGATGTCTATTTTTGTATATAAAACTGCCCAAGAGTGGTAGACTGCCATTAAATGGGGCAGTATAATAAATAAATGAATAAACAACATACAAACAGCGGTGGTGGTATTTCATATGGCATGTACTTCGGTCTTAGCTATATATTACTGATGTGTAATTTATATAGTACAAAGGATGTAACTCACTCCTTTTACATAACCTTAGTTTAAATGCAAAGCAGCATGAGAAATGACTAACAGTATATAACAATTTTTCAGTTATGAAAAAGTAGGACAATTAAATGCCGAGCTGCCAAACTCTGCTGCTTGTGTACCCTTGGCTCCCCTCACCGCCACTATATTTTTCTTGGTTTGCTTTATTCCTATAAAGACTACGGATAAAAGCAACTACAGTGGGACTGGAAAGGCCTTTCCTCAATAGAAACCTGTATGTCTCCATTTCTGACTTGACTGAATAGTTTTCTTTTCAAAGAAATACTTGCTGTTGAATAAAAGGCAAAACACCTTTGTTTGTATTAATTTCTGGTGTAAACTGGTTTACAATTATTGGAAGAAAATAAAATGAATCAAATCTACAAATAGGAACAATAATAAATTAACCATTCTTTATATCTCTCCAGAATTCTAAACCCAAATGTCTCCTGACATTGTGTCAAATTAGTCCCCTTGAACTCTGCTTCCTATTCATTGATAAATCCAATGTGGAATCCTCTAGGTTTCAGTACTTGTGTGTTAATACAAATTGTTTTGTTTGTTTAATATAGACACAGGGTTTGGGTATTTGCTCCTTGCACTACTCATATCCACCGATGCAACTTTTGAGATTCCATATTGAACTTTAAATACTTTACACACTCAAAAAGAAAATAAACTTTCCTCCTCAAATACCTAATTTTGGAAAGAAGCAGTGAACAAACCTTTTCCTCATGTGGTAGAGTAGATGTACACAGCCAATTGCTTTTTAAATTTTTTTTTGTTTTAATATTGTTTTAAAATTAGTAACAGACACCTCTTTTATCACCTTAGTGGGAATGATACCATTAAAAAAACTCTTGTCGTTCATGGTGGTAGATTTCAAATTCCAGTACAGTAATACCTCGGATAACGTTTACCTCGGATAACGCTAAAATCGCATAACGTTAAGTAATCTGGGGAGGAGAATTGGATCGAATAATGTTAAGGTCCTATGGGATGTATTGGATAACAACCGCTAAAGCCTGTGTGGTTACAATGTATCTCTATGGAGCTTTAATGTTATCCGATACATCCCATAGGATTTTAACATGCATCGGATAACACTAAAAATCGGATAACACCAAGACTTGTGGAACCAAGTCTTAGCGTTATCTGAGGTATTACTGTATGTGACTGTTTAATGATTGGTTCCTCTAAAGATAAAGTCAACCTCCTATTTCATCTTTGGGATGCAAAAGAAAAATACCTTTTTGATCAGCTGGCAGATACACCTTTATTAGGAGTCTGTGAACAGCAAGTGGGTAAAACTGGCATATACCCAATGGCTCCTTCTACAGTTAAAGCAATAAATTAAGGGAAATTCAGGATTTAGATCACAATAATCAAGTTGCACTTATAATGGAAATGAACATAAAAAATGGAATGAAACAATTTGAGAAAAACCCACAGTATCAATTATGGGGAAAGTTACACTACTTTCACCAACCTGGATGTCTCTGGCTCGCTCATAGGACTGATAAGCTATTTTTTCCTCCATGCTGGCCAATTCCTGTTTTAAATTGAGGATTTCATTCTGGTGGAGCTCAGTCAGGTCATTCAGTTGTTCTTCTAGACGCTCACATCTACAATAGAGAAATGTAGCTGTTATCAGCTTTTAGAAGTGTCTAGTTTGCTATATACCGTAAAACTTCCCATAAAGAGCGCCTCGCTTAGAGACTAACTCGCTTAAAGAGCAGAATTTTCTCTGAATGGTCGCCTCGCTTAACAACTAAAACTAACCAAAAACTCTCTTAGCAACTAAATCAGGGTTTGCAATCTCCCCCCCCCCCTGCCGCCGCCAGAAGTCACAATTGGTCACTTACAATGGTGTTTCGTTTAAAGAGCAATCCCGTAGAATGCATTATGCTCTTTAAGCGAGGTACTACTGTTACTTACCTGGGAGTAAGCATGACTGAATGCTAGGGATTTAATTCTGAATTACAAATCACAGCGCTGGGGGGCAAGAATGTGATGCTGTCATGCTACCTGTGAGGTCTCTCAGACAGGTGTCATATATTAAGCTGTCAGCAATAACCTGACTAGCCTGACTGAAGCTATTTACCTTCCTTAGAGGAAGACCATGTGAATAGCTGGCCACAAGGCTCTAATTATTATAAAGGAGACAACAATTTAAATATTCTTAGATGCTGTGAGCATATAATTGCAAAAGCACTCTAAAAACAAATTATTATGTATTATATACCTTACTAAAGATTAAAATCTACACAGCAACTTCCCGTCTGACGATGGAATGCCTGGAAGGTTATTTAATTATGTTTTCCTTGGCTTCCTTCAAGAGAAAATACGAAAAATGTATTCAAACTCACATTTCCCTTAGTTACAAAGAATCAGGATTTGATCAAGCCCATTCCATTTAATCAGGGGAAAAATGATGGATATGTTGAAAACTCTCCCACTGGAAGCAAGTCCTACAGGGGAAAATGGCACTATGCATTCAGCTTTAGGAAAGTATACCAAACAAACTCAAATGTTCTTGTACCATTTAATCAGTGCTCAGCTCTGCAATCTTTTTCTATGCCAAATTTCAACCTTGGAATATATTGCTAAAAGATTATATTAAAGACTTTTTAATGAGGTACAAAGTGCATTTCTGTAACAATGTACAGGGAGCCCAAACACATGATTAAAGAGAGGAATTTACAAATTGGCTGGTGACATTTCCAAGCTCACATGAATCCCAGTACCTTCCTCTAGAAACTGGGAGTGCTTCTTGAGGCGACGCTCCCAGCACTGGCAATCACTGCTTTTCTGGTGTGAATAAAAACAGCAAATTTCTTATAGACAGCCTGTACATCACAGAGTCAAATGCATTCTGGCTTTCGTCCCTGCAGAATCAAATTAACTGGGCTGAATAAAATGTGTGTGTTTAATTTATTATGCTTAAGATGAAAGACCGTTCAAGGCTATAATGCTTTCTACTTTTAAAATGAGATATTTAGATGTATTCTCTGCTTTATCAATCTGTGTGGTTTTTTTCTCTACAAGCTCCTGAATTTTTATAACATAAGATGTTCAGTAGTTTATTATATTTTTATGTTCTTAGTTCCTGGTCATGACATTTTATGGTGAGCCAGCAGCTTTCAAAAGTTGCAAGCATGCATTTTAAATTATTTGTAGCAACAGTTCTTCATAGTGGCAGGGTTCATTTTTGATAACATATGACCTGAAGAGATTTCTTTTAAAAACAAACAAACAAACAGTAAGTTAGCAGTTGTCTGTTAAATGAGGCTTCAAGGCAAACTGGAACTTCTCAGCTGAAGGGCAGCAAGGAGGAGGAAGATCCATTATTAAAAGTTCCCTGCCTTTTATTTCCTGCCTTGCATTTTGTAAAAGCTAGCAAAAGGTAGACATCTGCAGATGGGAGGAGGATCCAGACACATCATCCCTTCAAGCCTATATAAGGAAAATGTCTGCAGATGGGACTAGACAATGGCTGGGCCTTAGCTAGTCAACGGCGGAAAGCATGAAGTCCCTGACCCTTCACTCCAGAAGATGGGCCATCTTGCTATCTGCCAGGTACCTGGGCATGCAGCCAAGGACCTGGAGGAAAAAATAAACACCAAGATGACGTGATTTTCTCTGAGCAGGGAGCTAAAGGTCTACTCCTGTATTTTATCATATGAATGTATTTTACTCTGATCTGAAGACTTTCTTTAAAAGTCTGTGCTAAGGATGTTTGTTTAAAGCTCATATAAACTGTCAAAGATCTGTTAGGTCTTTTACTCTATCTGCCTTCATTATCCAGTTAGTAGGAACAATTCCTTGCTTTTGTGATATTTTAGAATAAGCCAAGTTTAATTCATTGTTGTATTGTTTTATCTTTTTAACTCTCCCAGGGACTGACTACAAATGGATTGTGTTGTCATCCATATTCTCCATATATTTCTGTGAACAAGATGAAGCAACTGCATGACGAAGGTCTCTTTTACAAGTACACTAAGCAAAGTTTCCTGGGTGCAAATAATGTGTGTCTGCATTATTTATCTTCTGTTCTCTGTCTCAGCAACAAATATTTTATTATCTGTAGTAAATTTAGCACATATATTTTTTGTTTCTCATAAGCAAACAGGACTGATGTAGGGCACGATATATCTGGACTGAAGGGAGGTGACAAGATAACCATCCTTCCTCTGACAGTCACCGTGCAAGAATCTGCAAATACTTGGCATCTGATAAAATGTGCTCTAGGCACAAAACATTAAGCAATAGGATGTCAGAAGACTTATTTTTGTTTTTGTGGGAAGATGCTAACACTCTCCAAACTAGAACAATTGCTTCCATTTGTATGGCTAGTTTGCTAAGAGGCCCCTGGCAAACAAAGAGAGAGCTTTGTAGGCGAACAGAGAGAAGAAGAAAGCCCACAAGAAAGATATACATATACAGAAATGCAACAAGGTCAGTGTGCCTGAACAAAGGAGAAAACACATTAGTAGCAAAATGAGCAGGATGGCTGACAAGATGGTTTCACAACTTCACTTCCATCTTCTGTATGTAAGGCAGGTGAGTGCAGGCTATGAACAGGTTACTGCCTCCATAAGCTTTACATCTGCTGGCCAGTTCTACTTAAGAAAATTGTGCCACAATTCAAAAAAGGGCGTTGAGAAAATTCCCCTTATCATAAAAAGAAAAAGATGCTCATTCTGATAGTGATGATACTGATGTTCCTACAGAAGTGTATCTCCTTGGTTTTTATCCTGAATTGTTTTAGGTTGTGCATGATTGTACTGAATCAAACCAAGCACAACTGAGTAATAAAGACTATTTACATTACGCTTATTGAACATCAATGGTGTCCTCCCACTGACAGAACAACATTGGTTTGTAGACGGGATTGCCCTTCCATTTGTAAGGCCTTCTCTGCTCCCAATCTGACCTGGAGGATGGGAAGACTCTTCAAAGAGAACTGGGGTAGGGGCTGCATGAGGGGCAGAAAAGAAGATGATGGAATTTGCTCAAATAATGCTGGATGTAGCCTACCACCATCTTTGAACTTTTCATAAAGTCTTTAACATTTACTGAAAATAAATACAGTACGTATTTCCTAGAATTCAAGATTTTTGATTTGTTTGTATTATCTGGAGAGACCAATAAAACTTGCAATACAGGCTTGAAATCCTCCAGAACTTAATTACTACTATTCACATGTTGCATGTGAGCACAATGACACATGGCATAAATTTAATCAGTTAACCTTGTGCAATTATAATAATACATATTTACCAAGAATCCTTGCCTGATTCATCAACTCTTATCTTGCTCTCTGAGAGCTATTTAACATTCTTGCTATAATCAGATTCTACACATATTTTTCTTTCATAAATATTTGGAAGGTGAAGATGGTACAAAGAACTATGGTCTGCTTTAAGAGAAGACTGAGAACATGACACGTCAAGATTTTTTGTTGCTTTAGAACAGTGGTTCCCAATGTAGGACTTACACCCCATAAGAGGACTCCAATTCCCAGAAGCCTAAGTCAGTACATTAGCTGATCAGTGCTTTGGGGAACTGACTTAGGCTTCTGAGAATTGAAGTCCAAAAACCAAAGATTGGGAAACACTACTTTATAGAGTAAAAGATCAAACAGGAATGATAACCATGGGTTGAAACAGGTCATCAGAAACTGTGGGTCAATTCATAAGTATGTTACAGCTAACTTGCACAGCAAGGGAATTCTACTACCCTCCATTTCCAGGTGGTGTTTTATTTTCACTGGTCAAAAGCAGCAAATATTCTCTCTGCCCAGCAATCCTTTTTTCTCACTAAAAGAAAACACTGTCTGTCAGCATTCTTTCCACAAAAATAATGTATTGATGATGTGACATGTCAGAAGTACCCCTCACAATACACACCAAGAAGCAGATGTGGAGCCTTTGGAGAATGATGCAGAGGTTATTTTATCCTCTCAATCTTTTTCTGCAAAAGTAAATGTGTCTCTGTTGGTAAACCTACAGATCCCTTCAAAAATGATGCAGCTAGCTACCATCTCCAGTGCCACAGGAATAGTCTATAAATGACAACATGACATTTACTCCCTAAAAATTTCTTGTTAGTTTTCTCTGAGGGGAACTGACTCATAGGAATCAAAGAGATTTACCAAAATGTTATGTATTTCAGTTATCAAATTATCTCTTAAACTGTGACACTATGTTTATGGATCTCTCTCCTCAGGGAGCCCATGTCAATATTTTCAGTTCCAAACAAACACCTTGTTTTGCCAGACTTACGCTATTATAGTTTCCCTCTTTCTGTTGATCTTTTAAAGCACTGTTGTTTTGTTGTTGTTGGTTTGTGGAGCCCCGGAACCCACCAAGAAGATTAAAATGCAGAAAAGTGATGTAGGCAGGCAACAAATGTTCAGCCAAGGATTATGTGATTTGTACCAGAACCAAGTTGATTCACAAAAGCTCACATTTAAATACAGTTATACCTCGCATAGCGAGCATCTTGCTTAGCAGGTACCTTGCATAACAAGCAGACCTTTCCCCAAAAGGTCTGCTTTGCTGAACGAGCAAAAACTCGCTTAAAGAGAAGTTTTGCATCTGTGGGGTGTTTTGGAACGCGGACGGGGGGGATTTCCCACTGTGTTCCAAAACACCCCACAGATGCATGCGTGCTGGCAGGGTGTTTTGAAATGCAGCGAGGGATTCCTCCGTCCATATTCCAAAACGCCCAGCTGCCGGGTGGCATGGCGTTTTGGAACGCGGATAGGGGACTCCCCCGCTGCTTTCCAAAATACCTTGCAGATGTGCGGTGTGCATCAATGGGTTGTTTGGGAAGGGTATGGAGAAGATCCCTGTACCCTTTGCAAATGCCCCACTGACACGTGCTCTGCAGCAGTGGGGCGTTTGGGAAGGGTGTGGGGATCTTCCCCATACCCTTCCCAAATGCCATGCACGCACGTCAGTGGGGCATTTGGGAAGGGTATGAAGATCACCTTACCCTTCAAAAACACCCCACTGACGCACGCTCCACAGCAGCGGGGCATTTGGGAAGGGTGTGGGGATCTTCCCTATACCCTTCTCAAATGCCCTGCACGTGTCAGCCACAACTTGTTTGTTTTGTTGTTCTTGTGTTGTATTGTTTACTTTCTAATATGTTTGCACAGACTAACACGACAACCACTTCAAAAATTATTTTTTTTAAAAAGAATCTGCTTTTATTCCCCTTTCTCCAGTACCCTTTTTCAGCACAGGAATGACAGAGGAGATGATAGAAGCTTTTTAGTTGTTTTTCTTAGAAAACTGGAAGATAGAAATCCTTACTAATCTGCTTCAAATCCCACAATAGACCTACTTTCTGTCTATTTTTGTCATAAGAGTATCTTGGTAATTATTAAGAAACACTAAAAAGAGATCCAAAAGGGATAAGTAAAGGTAAAGGTTTCCCTTGCTCGAAAGCCAGTCGTATCCGACTCCAAGGTTCAGTGCCCATCTCTGTTTCAAAGCCGAAGAGCCAGTGATGTCTGCTTCTGCAAATGTTTCTGTGGTTATGTGGCAGGCATGACTAGACACCGGAGCGCACAGAACGCTGTTACCTTCCCACCAAAATGGTCCCTATTTATCTACTTGCAATTTCTTGCTTTCAAACTGCTAGGTTGGCAGGAGCTGGGACAAAGACGGGAGCTCATTCCATCCTGCAGTACTCAGGAATCGGACTGCTGACCTTCACATCACACTGGTCAGGCTTTTTACAGGCACTTGTGGCTCAAGTGGCTAAGACGCTGACTGGGAGGTGGAAGGTCAGCAGTTTGATTCCCAAGTACTGCAGGACAGAATGAGCTCCCGTCATTGTCCCAGCTCCTGCCAACCTAGCAGTTTGAAAGCAAGAAATTGCAAGTAGATAAATAGGGATCACTTCAGTGGGAAGGTAACAGCATTCCATGCACTCTGGTGTCTAGTCATGCCTGCCACATGACCACGGAAATGTCTGCAATAGCAGACAGCGTGGTGCTGGCTCTTTGGCTTTCAAACAGAGATGAGCACTGAACCCTAGAGTTGGATACGACTGGCTTTTGAGCAAGGGAAACCTTTACCTTTACTTTATGAAGCGTGGCAGTTTGTAGTGTAAATTAAAAAGAAACCAATCAAACACATATTTGTCCTATGGCCTCATGTTTTATTTCATAAAAAAGTTTCTATTGGGGCATAAACCAAAACAAAAGCCGCCTAAGAGGATATAAACATCTGTTCCACTCTAAAACCTGATAAGCCACAGCCAGTTTTGCAGTTTGTTCAAGGTGATAAAGCAACAACTGAAAAGAAGGAAAGAACATACAGAGATGGAGATAGAGCTAAATTACCAAAGGGAAAACAGGGAGGAATGATAAATCTGTCTGGACTATGAGGTCACATCATCAACTGCCAGGCAGTACAGCTTTATATGTAACATGGCAGTAGAAGGGAGTGACCTGTAGAAATCATGTTGTTCTCAAGGAGTGTTGGATGGAGGGAGAAGGGGAAGGAAAAGCCAGAACAAGAGAGAAAGTTCTAGTGATACTAAGACCCAGTGACCATTTAAAAAGCAGCTCCAGGCCAGGGAACTGATATACAGATTAGAAGTAAAACAAAGGCCAAACATTCTCATCAGGGAAAGGAAGAGTCATCCAGATGAACACTGAACATTCTTTGGGATGCTTTTTTTAGGGTGTCCATACACATATATGATGTTCCCAGCACCGAAGGGGGGGGGGGGATACTGGGAACAGAATATATTGGAGACTTGCAGATGTCAAAGCTGCTTCTGGTGACAATGTCCAATATCCTGAAGTGGCTTACAAACTGCTTCAGCATATTGGAAATTGAACTTTTCTCCTGATTATCTACAAAAGACCAGAGGAAACTGAAAATGTTGCACCCACCCACCCACCCAGACAATCATTCCGTATAACAAAAAATGGTGCCCCACATAACAATTTTCACTATGAAAAAAATTGTACAATAATTTTTCAATGGGAAAAACCAGTTAGTGAAACACACACACACGTACCTCAGACTTGGTTCCACAAGTCTTAGCGTTATCCAGTTTTTAAAGTTGTGCGAAGAGGAAAGGGAACAGGGGGTCATAGGTGCTGATCTCAACTCAAATACCCCCGCAATCCTAGTCTCAATCCCACGGGGCTGTTCTGTGCCTGTTGAGGCTGGGATCTCCGTGGTAATGTACCTTGGTTTTTGCAAGCTTTTCTCACAAAAGCAAAGGTAAGGAGATTCCAGCCTCAACAGGCACAGAACAGCCCAGTGGGATTGAGGCTTAGATCTCTACAGGTAATGTACCCTTGCTTTTGCAAGGCTTGTCTCGCAAAAGCAAAGGTACATTACTGGCGGAGATCCCAGCCTCAATCCCACTGGGCTGTTCTGTGCCTGTTGAGGCTGGGATCTCCGCTGGTAATGTACCTTTGCTTTTGCGAGGGGACTCCCCAGTCGGCTTCCCAGCCACGCAGTGAGTTAGTTTCTAGCCCTGCAGGCTGTGGGGGCAGAGATCAACATCAGGGAATGAGGCAAACATTTGCATCGCACAACATTATCTTAATGTTGTGAGATGCAAATGTTTGCCTCAAATTCCCTGACATAATCTGATTTTAGCATTATCCGAGGTACCACTATCTATCTATCTATCTATCTATCTATCTATCTATCTATCTATCTATCTATCTATCTATCTATCTAGGTGTGTTTGTGTATTCCAATCAACAAAACATGCAGAGAAACAATTTTATTTTAATTTAAAAGAAATTATATGCCTCAGTGATGATCTAACAAACATTAAAATTCTCACCTGGCTACTCAAAAACAATCAGGGAATGTGTTCAATTAGACGCAAAGAGTTGGTTCCCATTCGGGCAGGTCACTGAATGGCACATCACACCTCTCCCAAAATAGGAATGGATGCTTTTCTACCATTTCAGCTGCACCTAAATAGGCAGTCTAGGCAGGCCCTAAGTTTAGAAGCAGGAAATTGAAAATTTCTCCAAACCATATAGCAGGAGTAACCAACCTTAGGTTGTCCATATTTTTAAAATCTCCCATAGTCCTTAACCAGTGGTCATGTTGGCTGGAGTTTATAAGATCTACAGTATATGATTTATTATAGCCCCAAGCTCCTCATGAACACCAAACTGAGTAATTTAATGTTAGGGTCATTTTCAAATCACAGGAAAAACTAACTGTTCAGGAGTGCCTATGTATCTGTCAGGCTGGGAATGTGGAGACATCAGAACATGTACAGTTGTGCCTCGCTTAAAGAGCATAATGCATTCCACAGGACTGCTCTTTAAGCAAGTTTGCTCTTTAAGCGAAACACCATTGGAAGTGACCAATTGTGGGGGGGATTGTGAACCCCGATTTATTTGTTAAGTGAGTTTTTGGTTGGCTTTATTTGTTAAGTGAAGCGACCATTCAGATAAAATTCTGCTCTTTAAGCGAGTTACTCTTTAAGCGAAACACTCTTTATGCGAGGTTTGACTGTACTTCTTTTGTTGTTCAGTCACACAGACAATTCCGACCCTTTGCAACCCCATGGACCATTACCCTCCAGGCACCCCTGTCCTCCACCATCCTCCTCAGCCCGCTCAGCTCTGTGCCCATTGTGTCTACAATACCATCTAGTTATCTCATTTTTGGCCGCCCCCTTCTTCTTTTGCCCTCAACCTTTCCCAGCATCAAGGCTTTCTCAAGTGAATCCTCTCTTCTCATTTGATGTCCAAAGTACTTTAGCTTCATCTTTACTATTTGACCTTCTAAGGAGCAGTTAAGGATTTCTTCTAAGATTTACCTATTTGTTCTCTTCGCTGTCCAGGGTACTCTCAAAACTCTCCTCCAAAACCACATTGCAAAGGTGTCTATTCTTCTGCACTCAGCTTTCCTAATAATCCAGCTCTCACAACCATACATTACCACCGAGAATACAATTGCTTTGACTATGCAAATTTTTATTTTCAAGGTGATGTCTCTATTTTTAACTATGTTCCCCAGGTTTCTCATGGCTTGTCCTTCAAGAATCAGTCGCTTTTTTATTTCATGGTTGCAATTTCCATCTGCAGTGATCTTGGATCCTAAGAAAGTAAAATCTGTCACTGCTTCTACTTCTTCCCCATCTATTTTCCAAGGATTGATAAGGCCTGTTGCCATTATCTCATGTACTTCTAGAATGGCAATTTTATGATGATCTTAGATGTGGGACCTTATTGCTGCCTCCCAACAAATCGTGCTAAACAATGCCATGTTTAGAACCATGCTCTCATATCAGGTGTCATATTAGTGGAGAAAAACTTTTTTCTCTAAGGCCAATGAACACTCTTTCCCATATTTCTTGACCTCCTGTCTCCAAATTCTTATCTTCTTCTGTATTCTATAAATAAAACAAATAACTAAATCCAATGTTAGCCCATCTGAGTAGACACGCTGAAATTAATGGGCCTTCTTAGTCACAAGTAACATAGGTTCCATTGATTCCAGTGGATCTATGCTAGTTGGATTTATCCTAAAGAATGTAAATTAAAATACTTTGTCAGTTCAGAAAAAGGTTTGATTATTAGTTTATAGTTGTGTATTCAGTTATATAATTTTAATCACACTTGATCAGATGTCACTTTGTAAGTCACAATATTAAATGGACTTAATATATCATTAAATGACACTGTTCAGATCAAAGCTATCCAGTGAAAGAATGCCAACATTTTCTAAAGCCAATTTCATAGAATACAAGAGTATAATGAAGAACTCATCAGGATGTGTTTAGGAAATAATTAGTTAATGAAAAGCTGTTCGGGAATGCAAGTATTTTCAAATGGCCTCTACCTGACTAAGAACCATGATGCTCCTGTCATATCCACCATCCTCAATTCAAAATTGCTCAAACTAGTGTGGCTAAATGGTAAACGGTTCAACAAATCCATAATTTAAAGCTAACATTAAAGTTTCACTATATCTAATGGATTAGTTTATGTTCTAATCTTAAAGTTACAATCAGCGAGTTCTAAAATTTCCAGTGTTTGCTAAGACCTACAAATGGTACAGAAATAATTAACATCAATTAAAAAGGGAGAAGAAGGGTGCATATTATTTCAAAGATTATTTAGAAGGCGCTATCTGAGATATGTGACATTATTAGTACTGCATGAATATCTGCATCTGATGACTCCCAAAATGGATTTAACATTCGGGTTATCAGTGAAAGTTTGATCTCACCTGTATCGCTCTTCCTGTAGAGCCTGCATGATCAAGGAATAATCCCTCTGATAGTGAACCTTAAGGTTGTCAAAGGATTCTTCTAGCCGTGACTGAATTTCTCTGATCTCTTGAATCTCGTGCAGTATTGCATTAAAACCTGAGCTCTGCATTTCCAAAGTATTTGTTTTGGAGCTTGGTGCTCCAACAAGCACCCCTGTGGTACTATTGGCCCCCACAGAGCCAGATGTAGCACTGGAACAATCTTCCTCACTGCCATATTTTGGGCTTGACTGAAAGTTATGAACACCTAATCCCTTTCCTGGAGTCCCATCTTCTTGGCCTTCTTCCAAAGAGTCCTTCAAATTAGCAATATTGTCTGCACTCCCAAATTTATTCCTGATAAGTGAAGCTATTTCCCGAGGTTTGGAAACAACAGCTCCTGCTGCTGAATGGGTTGCCTGGGAGAAACTGGAAAGTCCACCTTTAACACTATCTACTACTCCTTCACTAAAGCCAGTGACCTTTGCCCCCACATCCTTCAACCCCTGGTGCATATCCCTCAAGACATCTTTGGGCTGCCGAGGGATGCCATTCTGCTCAATCTCTCGGAGTTTTCGATGGTAATGTTCTAGCTTCTTCTGCAACTGGAGGATTGTTTGAGCTGACTTCTGATTCTTCTTCTCAAATACTTGCTTGATGCGAGCGCTCTGTTGCTTGTCAGCATTATTTGCTAATTTCAGGTATTCTGCCACATTGTCATCTCGTGCTGTTTGCTCTATTTTGATTTGTTCAGTTAGCTTCAGGATCTTCTGCTGCAGGTGGGTGATGGCCACTTTCGTGCGCTGGGGATCTGGCGTTCCATCAACAGAGTCGGCATTGATGCTGCAGTCTATGCTTGAGGCCACTGCACTAGATGTTTGTGCTAGGCTGCTTACATCTAATCGTTCAATCTGGAGGAAAAAATTGAAAAAGAAAACATCAAGGACTGTTTTGGTAAACACAACTCCTACAGAAAATGTAAGCCAATTTGGTTCTCTTAGGAAGGCAAAACAGACTTTTAAATTGGCAATGTAATGATGAATATTTTAATCTTCCCTCAAAAAAATATTATTCTTCAATTTCCAGGCAAAATCCCATAACTTAAAGAAGTGGGAAAAAGACTCTATAGTCTTCTGACAACTGTGAAAACAAAGTCAAGAAACTTCTGCTGGTTTCAGTAAAACAAATAGCAAAGGAATAAGGAGGAATTTACACCGACCATTTAAATCACAACTATTTGTATGTAGGAAATTACAACATACTTCTAATAACATCATATTTCAAATAGACAGCCAAGCTGTTTATTTATTTGTATCAAATAGCCTCTCCAGTGTCTCAATTCATCATCAAATTTACAAGCGTGTTCCCACTTCTTTTTTATGAAAGATAATCCCCATTCTGATAACACAGATCATTAGCATCCACCAGACTGTTAAAACCCAGAGCATGTTTAGCATAATCTCCCCGATACATTGTTTGGGATGATACTCTTCAAACAAAGAGATTTGATTACATACACAACTCTTAAACATCTAGATTAGGCATAATCACATAAAAATTACATTTAAATTCCATGATATATTAGGTGTTCTTAAGTAGTAAACTTTTTAATTAATATGAATTAAAGCTTTCAGCCTTGCTCCTATAAGCAAACAGAATACAGTATTCTCTATTTGTTAGCCTACCTTAGCTTTTCTGAGGCGCAACAGCTGTTCCCAATGCATGACTGGAACAAAGCAACATACCTGCAATAGCCCTGTTAAAAGCTAACCCACACACACTACCTCAGAACTGTAAAATCAAATCTCAAGAAAGGTAGCTCAATACAGAAACCAATGATTCATTTTAATTACTCAACAGCTCCTCCCCAATAAGAAGCGTATCAGGTTTCCTTCCAATAGGAGTATGTAAAATAGTATCATGACACTGGCTTTTAAGATGATCTAAACTCTCAACCTCTCTTTAAAAGAAAAAAAAGCTAACCAAAGAGAACACAGGAAGTTGCAAAGACTTGCTAGCAGATGAAGGAAGAATCTAGCTAAGAATTAAAAAGAATCTACACAATGGCAAAGGCAGTGAGCTCGTGTTGTATAGTGAGCAAGTCACTGAGCTATGAAATTCCCTGTATGTTTGTGGACCAAAAACTCAGTCTCAGCATGGCCTACCTCACAAGACTGCTGTGAGGATAAAGTAGGGAGAAG
Source organism: Furcifer pardalis (assembly GCA_030440675.1). Classification (NCBI taxonomy): domain Eukaryota; kingdom Metazoa; phylum Chordata; class Lepidosauria; order Squamata; family Chamaeleonidae; genus Furcifer; species Furcifer pardalis. The sequence goes on along the minus strand of CP126893.1, from coordinate 129,505,414 downwards.
AACCAATGTGTGCTGCCTTAAGCTCACTAAGGAAAAGGTAGGACATAATTGAAAGGGAGGAAGGAAATGGAAGGAACAGTCTAACATAAGATATGGTCCAATCAATTCCACAATGTGCTCAGCCAATGGAATGTTGTTGTTGTTTTGCAAAAGATAATTTTAAAAAGTGTTTTAAAATTGCTGTTCATGTCTGACTTGATACAGACTATTTTGAGGTGATATCTAAAATTTAACTATATATATATATAACTTTAAGGATAAAATATAGGTGTATTCTAGAAATTTCCCATGAAAAAAATGGACACTGAAAGAAGTGAGCTTGAAACTAGGGATAGGCAGTAGCAGCTTGTGTCCACTGAGACTGTAAAGGCAAGAGTGACATTGGAAGAGAAGCTTCTCAACTACTTCTGGTTTTAGTGCCAACTACTTCTGGTTTTGTTCCTTCTTCCTTGCAATGAGACTGTAGTACAACTCCTTTACAATTTAAATGAAAAACATTCTTTCACATTAGTTCAATATTCAATTTTCTGCTGGGAGAAAAGTCTGCAATTTACTACCCTTTCTCATCAATAGGAAGCAGTACAAAGCTGTCTCCTATTTGCCCTATTACACCAGCCCACATCGTTGTAAAGACTATCCATATCATTAGTTTGACCAAGATAGTTGTCTTAGGCAATGGGACACAAGGAACTGTGAATTGTGCTAGCTTCCTGCCCATCTCCAATGCTTCAATTTATATTAGCCATTGCCATTTCCCCTAATTTCTTCCACTGACATTTGTCTTGCTTGCTACTCAGTCATGGGATGGGTAAAGGACCAGCTATACATTTGCTTTCCAAATACAGTTCACATGGAAACATTTGGCTTTAGGAGTGTACAAAAATTAGACAACATGAGTTTTAGTTTCTCTTATTCCGGGGGTTAAAACTATATACAATGTGACAAACACTTATTGTCTATGCACATATTTTTGTAAGTCACAGTAACTTCATTGGTGTGTGATTTAGGGAAAGCGTCTATATTTGAGTCTATATCTCCCCATATTACATATCTTTTTTTATTGTTGAATCTTTGCTATGTTTTAATTCTTTTGTGTTCTATCACATTCCCCTTGTGAATACAGTAATACCTCAGATAACGTTTACCTCTGATAACGCTAAAATCGCATAACGTTAAGTAATCTGGGGAGGAGAATTGGATTGAATAACGTTAAGGTCCTATGGGATGGATCGGAGAACAACCGCTAAAGCCTGTGAAGTTACAATGTATCTCTATGGAGCTTTAACGTTATCCGATCCATCCCATAGGATTTTAACATGCATTGGATAACACTAAAAATCGGATAACACCAAGACTTGTGGAACCAGGTCTTAGCATTATCTGAGGTATTACTGTAGTTCTCTGTGTGTGCAATATTCTCAGCCCAGTCTGTATCAAGATGCACTATTGCCATGGTTTAAAGATCTATTGTGGATGTGTCTCTGAACATGTGTGAGTTCATACATGTGCTCTAAGAGCATATCTGGAAACATATTCTGTATGACAAATGCTCCTGGTTGGTTTCCCTTCTGTTGGAATTTATTTCTAGTCTCAGGATTTTACCCAGCAGGGGCTTTGTCTTAGTGGAAGGCGCCTCTACAATACATAGCAGCCAATTTTGATGGGTCCCTCTTATGTACTTTTTCCTCCCCATCCCCAAAGAGTATCTATGACTAGGGAACTCTCTGGAACAGAATGGCAAATTGCATGGAGCAGGTGGTGTGATGAGAGAAACTGCTTAAAATTATGTGCATAAACGTGTCAATATCCTAATCCCTACAGACTCTTTGGGGGAGACAAAAGCTAAAATGAAACTGAGAGTAATTTATTTGGAAGCAGAGTTCAGTGATAGAGCGCATGTTTTAAATACATTATGTCTCAGTTTTAGTTTTTGACATCTATGGTTGAAAAAGCAGGTGATGAGGAAAAACCCTGTCCAAACCTCTAGAAAGCTACTGTCAGTCAGAAAGGACAGTACTGTGCTGGATGGAAAACAAGTCTCTCCTGTTTTAAGGCAGCTGCCTATGACCATAGGAATGGTTGAGCATTTGCTGCCACACTGCCCATTCTAATCTGTAAATGCCTCTGGCACACATTGATGTTACAAAACCAAGTATAAAAATGGCATTTGAAACAGTTATTTTGGCTCTACATATAAGAAACAGTTCTGAAATTTCAGTTATTAAACTAAACCATCATACTGTATAATAAATTGTCCTCTATATTTTAATCTACCGATAACAACTTGATCAATAGGAAAGTGACAAAGTATACATGGGGAGCTCAACCATCCACGATGTGTACATCAGTTTTGGCCCTCAGTGCTTCTGCAGCAGACAATGACATACGGTAAATCCCCGACTTATGTAAAAAGTCAGTTCTATAGCCTTTTATGTAAATTGGTTTATGTAAATTGAAGCAAACCCATAGGAAAAATAAATATTTACATAAATTGAAGCAAACCTATAGGAAAAATGATTTTTTACGTAAATCGAAGCAAACCCATAGGAAATTGTGTAACGTAATTTGGAACATTTACATAAATCGGGACACCATTTTAGCAAAAAATCCTTATGTAAGTTGAATTTTATGTAACTTGAGGCACACACAAGTCAGGGTTTTACTGTACAGTGTGAATGTGGAGAGATACAGAATCCAAGCTCATTTGCTGGTCTGCCAATTACTGCCAGAAACATATATTTATTTATTTATTTTATTTTATTACATTTATATTCCGCCCTACTCGCACAGGCGACTCAGGGCGAATCACAATTGACATACAATAAACAGTTAAAAACTCTAAAAAAACAAAGTAAAAGATTAAAAACCAATTTAAAACAACCTCTCATTCCTTTAACTAAAGGAATGAGTGGAATAAAAGGGATAAGAGGGTAAGTGTAAGATGTTAAATAAGCCAGCGGGGAGGGGTCAATGAACCATAATAACCCCACACCATTCCCACCAGCCAAGTTTCAGACCCTTCCTGAAAGCCAATAGCTCCATCTGGAGGCACAACTCCAATGGCAGGTGGTTCCACAGAGTCCAATGTAGATTTAATTTTGGCCAATGGCAAAGGCAAGAAAGTAGTCTTGATTTGGAAGTTTAAAGTTTCATCTGGACACAAAACAAGTACAGTGAACCCCCAGTTTATGGACGGCTCTCTTACTGGAGAACTCGCTTTAGGAAAATAAATCCATAGGAAATGATGGTACTCTTCAAGGGGGAAAAATCACTATATGGAATGGTTTTTTGGGTTCTCCGACACTTTCCATGTTGGTGGGAAGATGTTTGGAGCATTTCTGCTCCATTTTTGAAATTTTTCATTGGGTTTTGGCACCTCCAGAAGCGTTCCCCGCAACCAGGAAGTGCCAAATTTCCTCTGTCCTTTCATCAGCTGTTCAGCGAGTCCTGCAATTACCATGGCTGGCCACTAGATGGCGGTGTTGGAAATGTGCTGAATATGCACTGCAAAAAAAAAAAAAAATCATTTCCAGAACTTACTAAAAAGCCAAAAAAAGTATATTATCCACTCAAAACTCTTTCCAAAGTACATTCTGGAATTTTCTGCTGTGTGTTTGCCACTTTAGAAAGAGGTCCGAACAGAAAAAAATATGTTTCCTTCCCTCCTTTCTAATCTCTGGAACGGAAATATTGGTTTTCAATGCATTCCTATGGGAAACCGCAGTTTGCTTTAAGGAAAAATCGCTATAAGGAAAACCCTGTGGAATGGATTAATTCTGTAAAGCGGGAGGTTTACTGTAGTTAATAAATCAGGCCAACTTCATTCATCACATCTTTCTAGTATCCAGGTTTTTCATTTACTAGGATTTAGATTTTTATATCACTGAAATCTATAAACATAAAATATTTCTGTGCTGCTTTTTATGGTGAGTACCCAGCATATTTGGGGCAAAATGCTAATTAACTTGTAAACTGCCCAGAGAGTGCACTAAGCACTAATGGACAGTATGCAAGTGTAATTGCTATTGCTATTATTCTTTAACTGTTTTATAACCGAGCTTCAAAGGGAACCAGGGACGTCAAATTTAGGTCTTAAAAGTAATACATCTACTGTGCTTTGAGCCATTTCACATGTTCTTTTATATGCTCTTATTTGCTGAAAGAAAGATGTGCATACCTTACTAAACAGTTATGTTAAGAAGAGTCATTACTCCCATAAGAACAAGTACTATTGAGAAGCTTTTAAAATGGCTAAAATTTAGTAGTATGTTGCAATTAGATTAGCCCTAGTGAATAAATGGAATCTATGGAGAAGTTGACTCAACAAATCCCTACTGATTCAATTGGCCTACTTTTGATGTGGCTTGCTACCAGATTTTAGTTAATTATTAGCATAGAAAATGAGCTTGTGTTTCTACTGGTCATAACACAAGGGCTCTTTTTTCTCCAGTGACTAAATCACATACAATTTCAGAATACAAAAACATTACCTACAAACCTTATTGCTAGCTGATTTAATTTGCTCTACCCCCGATAGTCAGTATGATGGAATGTTTCTGTAATTATTGCATCACCTGAGAGGATGAGATGTGCTAACATGAACTGCAAAAATTACACAATAGTGCAAACAAAATAACTTCCTGTCCAGCTCAATCTTAGAAATAAAGTTTTGACACAGAAATTCAGGCTTCCATATAGAATAGAAATCCATTGTCCATGAATCATAGGACAACTTTTATATAAGAATATAACAGGCAGATATGATGTTACTCACTTAGGAACTGAGACATAAATTCTTGGACTGTGTAGGAAAAAAGAACTCTAAGTGTGAGAAATGCTAGTGTGCAGTGGGAAATAAACAGCTGAAAACTCATGTGAGCCTGTGATCTTATTCACAGAGGATCCACATAAAGTACCTACTCTGGCTTTGGCTCCTTCCTGACAGCTTCTGCTGGGGCTAAGCAATCCTGCTGGTGCTCTCTATTAAGATTAAAATGCAGCTATAATTCAACCTAACATAGGGATGTAGCAAAATGTTTGTTCATGTTTCAGTGATTTGCCTTTAAATGAGAAGGTGTTCAGATGAATCAGTGGAGTCAGCTCCTGAAGGCAGGCATTATTCGTTTTCTGTGTTTTAATATCGCAACAAAGAATCACATAGCATTTTAAGAAGAAAAGATTTATTATAGCCTGAACCTTCTTGTACTATTACTAACTTCAGATGTATTGAGTATTTTCCATAGGTCCAAGTACATATCTAGTCAGAACCGGTAGTAACATTTCCCAGTGTTCCAGCTGCCCGGTAGCAGCTTTTTTGGGGGAACCACCTTCGGGGCTTACCTTTTCACTGGTTCCTCCACTATGCATGCGCGCCAAGCAGTTGGTGCATGCACACCTACAGTGCTTGGCGCGTATACACGGCCTATATTGACGTACTACCACAGTTCCTAAAAAGGCCTGGCAGCTGGCAGGCCTGGCGGCCTGACTTGGGGTTTTTAAGCAAAGTCTTGGAGTTACCTCATCAATAAGCTACACCTGTGCTGTTCCAAGTGCTGTTCCATTTGGGGAACCCTTAAGGAGGTACAGCTGTTTTACATTTACATTAAGGCATATTATCCTAGAGAACTGGTTAGGCAAAGACGTAGTACCTAACTTCTTTAACTGTTGAAAAGTGCCAAAATGAAGCCATCTTGTGGTGAGTTCATTCTGTAGTTCCTTCCATCTGACCTAGTGTGAGAAAGATTAGCCAGAATAAGCTTTAAGCTCTGGTTTAAAAGCTCTGGTTGATTTGTGTTTGGAGTGGGTGGGTGGGTTTTTTGGTGGGTGGCTGTATTTTAATGTATTTTTTATTTTATTTATTTATTTAATTTATTTACAGGTTTGTGTTGTGGGTGGGTGGGTTGAGCTCTGTGTGTGCGCTTATTTTTTATTATGCTGTATTTTTTATTTTGCCCTGCCCACAACATCATGATATCATGATTTTAGCTCTGCCCATACTATGATGACATCACAGTGGGGTAGTAAAATTTTTGACATCCCATCACTGTATCTAGTGCATATAACTCCAGATGGTATCTCAAGAAAGTTAAATGCAGAAGGTATGAACAATGCTAATTCCAACATTAACACTTGCCTTTCACAGAACTATTTACACCAGTGGTGCCCAAACTTTTTTTTCCCCACGAGCCAGTCCCGCCCCTGACTCATAGCTCCTGGGGCTGGAGGTGGGCTGCTCCCGCTGCTGATAGTTTTTATGTCAGCAGAGGTGGCGGCAATTGCGCTTTGTCCCGGCTGCCCCAAGCTGCCTCTGGCTCGGTCCCATCCCCTCTGCAGCCTTTGTCAAAGCCGATCACCACGGTGGGGAAATGTTTGGAGCCTCCTCTGTTTCAAAATCCGCAGCACTGGAAGGGTAAACCTGGTGCGCTGCAGTGATGTCATCCCAGGTGCGCCAGGAGGCTCTCCTAGCGCACCGGATTTTGAAATGGTGGCAGCCGTGGCCAGGAGGGCTTTTGCACAACTTCGTGTAATACGCCAGCTACGCCCACTCCTAGACCGTGATTCCTTGCTCATGATCACACATGCTTTGGTCACCTCCAGACTTGATTACTGTAATGCGCTCTACATGGGGCTGCCCTTGGTGACCATTCGGAGGCTGCAGCTGGTCCAGAATGCGGCTGCTCGGGTAGTGATGGGGTGCGGGCGTTATGCTCGTGCCTCACCACTGCTTCGGGAGCTGCACTGGTTGCCAGTATGTCTCCGGGTGCAATTCAAGGTGCTGGTTATTACCTTTAAAGCCCTACATGGTAGTGGGCCAGGATACTTAAGAGACCGCATCGTCCCAAGGACATCTGTCCGTCCCACCAGGGCGGATCGGAGAGGCTCTCTTATCATTCCATCGGCTAGAGAGGCGCATCTCTCTAGCACCAGGAGGAGGGCCTTCTCCGTGGCCGCCCCGGCCCTTTGGAACCTCCTGCCAACTGAGTTACGTCTACAGACAGAGCTCCTGCCCTTTCGGAAGGGCCTAAAAACCTGGCTGGCAGGGCAGGTGTGGGGGTCCAGGAACATGGGGTCCCATGTTGGGTGGCTGATATGATGGGACAGCCACCCCTCCCTCACTCTTTTAAACTTTTAAAATCTTTTTAAACCTTTTAACCTTTTTAAATCTTTTAGATTTTTGTAAATTCAGGGTTTAATTCTTTTTTAATTGACTTTTAAGTAATTTATGAACCTTAAGGTTTTAATTTATGAATTTCTGTAAGCCGCCTAGAGTCAGGTTCGCCTGATTAGGGCGGGATAATAAATCTAAATAAATAAATAAATAAAAATAAATAAAATGGAGGACGATCTGAAAATTTCCCCAATGAGGCGATCAACTTTGGCAAAGGCTGCAGAGGGGATGGGAAAGAGCCAGAGGCTGCTTGGAGGAGCTGGGACAAAGCGCAATCGCCGTAGCTGATGTCAGGTGGTGGGGGCGGGTGGAGGGGTGGTCTGCAGTGAGCCCAGGTACTCACTGTGGGCCTCATTAATGATATGCACGGGCCTAATTGGGCCCACAGGCCGTAGTTTGGGTGCCCCTGGTTTACAGCAATTTAGAATTTGCTAGAAATTTAAATAAATAAATAATAATAGTTTTACTTTAAAAATCAGAAGCTAGAAAGCCAATCAATATTTTTCTTCCATATAAACATGTAGTTATCAAAAGGTAGACTACTTAAGTCATTACTTTGTAACCCAGCAAGAAAGGAACTATGTTGCCTTTCACTTGAGATAACTCTATGCCTATCCATGACGCCTCTACCATGTGTAAGCTTTTTAGAATGTCTTAATCAGTTGCTAAGAGTGGGCACAGTCTTGCTTCAGTTCACTGGACATGTTGCATCTCTAAAGATTCAGAGAGAGTGAGAGAGGGAGAGATTTAGTTGTCAGCCAACTAATTTGCTAAAATACACTTAGAAAGGTGTGACTGGCACCTCCTCTCTATTTTCTTTTACTCTACAGAAAATTTGTCTGGAGACAAGAAATTTATATATGCTTTCTACACAAACAGGCATCCTAGAAAATCTCGGTTCTTGCTCACATGTACAGACTTCATCTGAGCCAGTTTCTTCTCTTGAGATAAAGTATTATGTTCTCTATCTAAAGAAAGAGAGAACTGAAGGGGAGGGTTAGTTATTCCTCTCCAGGCATGTTTGTAACAAGTTGGTAGGTAGCCACTGAATAGAGCTCCTCTCTCAAGGCAACCCTTTTCCAGCAACTCATAAAATAAACAGAAGTATGACAACATCTGCACTCCCAGCTTTGATTAAAACATTCTAAAAGCCTTGCATATTGCAAAACATAGCAGAAACATAATGGATGATGTCACCATTCTCATTCAAATTGTAAGATTATGTACAGTAAAACCTCGGATAACGCTAAAACTGGGTTCCCCAAGTCTTAATGTTATCTGGTTTTTAGTGTTATCCGATGCATGTTAAAATCCTATGGGATGCATCTGATAACATTAAAACTCTATAGAGATACATTGTAACCGGCACAGGCTTTAGTGAACGTTATCCGATGCATCCCATAGGGTCTTAATGTTATTCGATGCAATCCCCCCCCCCCCCCGATTGCTTAACATTGTGCAGTTTTAGTGTTATCTGATGCAAACGTTATCTGAGGTGTTACTGTATTAAAATCAAGGCTTTCTGAACATCAGCATCCAGTAGTAGATAGTACAGCTTGATGTAAGCCAAGAAGACCAGCCCTCTGTTTAAAATCTTAACTGCACCGTCACCAAAGGTTCTAGACCAGACATACTCAATGTTTTTAAGTCGACGGCCAGGTCACACTCCCTCTGACAGCTTCGTGAGCCAGATGGCCATTTTGCACTTCCTCCACTACATGGCACTTCCTGGTGTAGTGGAGGTGGTGATGGGCCACATGAAATGGGGCTACAGGTTGCAGGTTGAGAATCCCTGTTCTAGACACGTTAATCCTCCCCCCCCACCTCCACAGGCCTTCTTCTGTAGCACAGAGACAATAATATTGAATTAACTTGTAAGAGTATGGGAAGGGAAAACACAAAAAAAGTTTGAATATAAAGCATACAGACACTAAATATTGTTATTAGAATTCAAGAACCCATGTGAATAGAGCATGCTTTCACGTTGGCAGAGTTGCTGCTATTTGAAAAACTGATGTTACCAACTGTCTGCGGTAGGTGGCCAACTGATACATTCTTTCTGTTCAGCAAATTTGCTTCTACTATTTGGTAGGGAAGTCTGTTACAGGAATTTATTACACAGTACCTACAAACATTTGGTAAGCAGTGATACATCTCCTGTATTTCCACTTACATTTTTCTCTGACTAGTCAACACTATCTGGCAATGTTCCAACATTAAAATCTTCCTTTACATTACTCTTGAAATGAAAGGGACAAGACCAGAAGCTGCTTGTGAATAGCTGATTCTATGGCCTAGCTGCCTTGGAGTGGAGTGTAGATGCTATGGTTAGAGATGTGTTCTTTCTTTCTTTTTTTTATTCCAACTCACAAAAAATCTCCAAGTAGAATTCTGGGAGTTCCAGCTCACAAACACCCAACTACAGACACCTACATTTCATTCACCTAGAACACAACCTATTTTACACTTTGTCCTGGGCCCACTTCCTGTTCAAAAAGTAAACCATCTTAGTGCTCCCCGGGTCTTGGTCTTTGTGGGAAATACATTCTTGCTGCCTGTAAGGCCCTCTAGGAGGAATGCCTAAAGAACTACATGTCCTAAAAAGACCTGGGCTGCCAGGGAACCTCTTGGCAATTTCCTTTTTGTATAGGAAGTCGATGCAAGATGGTTCAGAGGATAGGCCCTATTTCAGGTGAATAAAGTGCAGATGTATGTCTATGGAAATGGGGAATTCTTGGAGAATTATGGGACTTTGACTAAAAGGGAAAATAAATGAAAAACCTCTAGTCTAGGGAATGCAAGGCCTTTCAATGTCGCAAGTATAATGTGTCACAAGTAGTAGCAGAGTTTTGTTGTTCAGTCGCAAAGTCAATTCCAACCCTTTGAGACCCTATGGACCATTGCTCGCCAGGCACCTCTGTCTTTCACCATCCTCCTCAGCCTGCCCATCTTTGTGCCCGTTGCATCTACAATACCATCTAGCCATCTCATTTTTGGCCAACCCCTTCTTCTTTTGCCCTCCATCTTTCCCAGCATCAAGGCTTTCTCAAGTGAATCCTCTCTTCTCATTTGATGTCCAAAGTACTTTAGCTTCATCTTTACTATTTGACCAAAATTCATATCTATACTGAGTATATTTCTGGGAGTTGCCAACCACCCGTAGTGGCATACAGAATGCAACTGAAAACATTCCATAACTTATTTTCTGGATGAACAGAGAAGCAATTTAAGAGATTACCTACCTATATATAATACACATGGAAATGTTCTTTGAAATTGTTTGAAAGGGAAGTGTTGCCAATATGCAGGAGGCCATCCCCCCCCCCCAAAAAAAAAACCCTAATTGTTATGTGATTTCGTTGCTATACTGGGTGATTGTTGTATGAGGTTCCACTATATATCTACACAATTTGATATTTTATACATAAAGAAGAGATAACTACAAAGCATTTTTGCCATTTCTTAAAGTACAGTAATACCCCGGATAATGATTGCATTGGATAACGATAGAATCGGATAATGATGCAAGTTTTTTGGAAAAAACTTGCATCGGATAACGATTCTCGATAATGATTCTTAGCGTTATCCGATGCAATGGTCTGCGGGTGTGGGGTGGTTTGGGTAGAACTACCCAATCCACCCCCCCCCGCAGCAGTCTCTGCGACTGCAGTAGATCGCGTCTTTTTTCTTCCCTGTATTTAAACTACAGAGAGGGAGAGAACTGCTTGTGTCTTTCTTTCCTTCCCTGTATGTAAACTACAGGGAGGGGGGAAAGAGAGAGGTGTGATTGGTTCTCTAGAGAACCAATCACGTCTCTCTATTTCTCCTTCCCTGTAGTTTAAATACAGGGAGGGAAAGAAAGAGACACGCAGTCTCTGCGACTGCAGTAGGGTCGGGGAAAAGGCGGGTGCTTTTCCCGACCCTACTGCAGTCGCAGAGACCTCTGTGGGTGGGGGGTGGCTTTAAAGGCAGGGAGGTCTCTTTCTTTCCCTGCCTGCCTTTAAAGCGGTTTGTCCCTGAAGTCAGGGCTTTTTTTTAAGCGTTGTTCGATGCATGCATTGGACAACGCTAAAATCGGATAATGTCATGACGTGTGGAACCAAGTCATAACGTTATCCGGTGTATTACTGTATTAGTCAAAGCTCCCCTTTTCTCTTTTAAACAGGGTTATAACCAGGGTGGGCCAATCAGGGTTTTGCATTAGAAAGCCAAGAGTATGTACCTTCACCAAACATGGATGACATAATCATCCCTGTTTAGACTTCAGAGATTAACCTGGTTGCCTGGCCTACTGCCAAAAGAAAAGTTGGTGATAGAACAGGGCTCTGTGACAAACATCAAAGTGAAGGGGAAACTGTATAACAGACTTTACTGAGGCAACAGGGACAAGGCTACCAGGAGTTCAACAGATAAAGTCTTCTCCATTAGAACATACACCAATGGCTCAGCACTTAGCTGGACAACTGCTCTACTAGGATCATGAGTTGACAATGTTTCTGGTCCAGATATGAAACAAGAGGTAGTTTCCAAAGGTACGAGCTAGTCTCTTCAGTTCTACAGAGCTTTAGGTAGATCACTGGAGGGCAGATCTACCAAAGGCTCTGTAGATCATGCTTCTGGGCAGGATAGCACAGAAAGCCAAGTTATGGCTACAATTTAGATATCATGTATGAAGTGTCAAGACCAAAAGAATGATCAAAGGTGGTGCAAAAATTAAAGAGGCTCAACATTATTGCTTAACACTACATCCACTGTAGAATCACATTAGGAACCAATTTATATACAGTATATGGTTTAGAAACTCACTATGGCTCTTGGAGCCTTCAACGCATTTTGATACATGCACACAATCACAAAATGTATGTCTGAATCTCAGATTAATTCAGATAGCTATTGGGAAACCTATAGTTGGATTGGTCATGCCCTCACCCATTTGAACTGCACTTCAATTTAATACTTTGTGTGCTTATGAATTATAGAAATAAGTTAGTACTAATTGTCTTTTGGAGATTTTCAAAAACAAGTTGGATGCCCAACTGTTGGGAATGCTTTAGCCATATACTTACTGCATTGGCAGAGGTTAGATTTGATTACAATTCTATGCTTCTGTTATTTAGTTTATTTAGAATAACCCCATTTATTTTAGATTTATTCATTCAATTGGGCTTCTAAAAATTATTTCTAAATAGGCTTACAAAAGTATTGTGTGTAGCCAACCATCAGGATACTACAGTGCAAATAAGGTTTGTAGCAAAGATTATATCACCAATGAATGATTCAGTAGTAAAGTTTAAACAATACAAAAATTAGAAACAAGAAGGCTAAAATATAACAGATATTTACATATACAGTACAGTAAAACCCCAGTTTACAAACGCCTTGATGAAAGTTTGCTGCGGTTTACAACAGCAAATCCTATGGAAATGTCATCCCGGTTTATGAATTTTTAATGTTTTTTTTTCCGGTTTACAGTGAACAATTTTTTTCTTCATATAAGTAGGAAGTTACAAATGCAAGATACAGAAGAGGAATCTTTTGACCTCTATAGTGTTGAGCTTTTGTGGGGTGGAAAATCCCACCAGCACAGGAACGTGAGGACCTGCCACTTCCGCAAATATGCCACTTGCACAAACAAATGGTAGATAGTCTTCAGGGAGATCATTGCTTCCACAGTGGCAATGACTGTGCAAGCAGTGTTGTTTGCATAATTATATCGGCAGAATTTTCTGTTCAGTGAAAGTTGAACAGGTCACAGAACATGAGTGTTATGCATTGAGATCAGACATTTGCAACTTGTGGCCTGGCCTTGGCGCCCGACGCTAACTCATCTGGCCCACACCACCCTTGCCTCTCCCAGAAGTAGAAGTAAAACATGCACAAAATGGTGCCACAAATGCATTCTGCACTTGTGCAGGCAAATTTTACTTCTGCTTCCAGTGGGAGGAACCATGTGACCGGCCTGATCAGCTCTCCAGGGGGTGTGGTCAAGCCTGAAAACATTGATAACCCTTGATCTAGACTGTAGTATCCAGATCAGTAATTCCCCTTTTCCCTCACCACAGGAAGAACAGGTGGGTGCACATATGTGGGGGACAGGAGCTTACAGATGATCTCTCATGTGTATGGTGTCATAAGGAGAGTTACAACTGCTGCAAGGCCTTTACATCTGCCATATGAACAGGTTTCTTTATATTTCTTCTCTGGTGAAAAGTGGTAAAAAAAACCCCCACCAAAAATCCATGGTGCCTTACACTGAGCATATACAGCTGTACCTCGCTTAAAGAGCATAATGCGTTCCACAGGATTGCTCTTTAAGCGAGTTTGCTCTTTAAGCGAAACACCATTGTAAGTGACCAGTTGTGACTTCTGATGGGGGGGGGGACTGCGAACCCCGATTTATTTGTTAAGCGAGTTTTTGGTTGGTTTTATTTGTTAAGCAAAGCGAACATTCAGAGAAAATTCTGCTCTTTAAGCGAGTTTCTCTTTAAGTGAGACGCTCTTTATGCGAGGTTAGACTGTAAAGACCTTTGAGGAATAAGAACATTCCTCAAATGTGTTGTACATATCTAGGCGATCTTAAAAAGGCCTTGTAATCTCCACCCTTTCCAAGTACAGTACAGTACAATCTAAAGACCACCTTACTTAAGAGAAAACACATCTCTTCACCGAGTACACATAAGAAATGGCGAGATGGCACTCTTTGCATTTGGATCTTCTGCAGCAATTTTAAACACAGATTTATTCAAACCAAAGGATTTAACTGCTACTACCAGAACATCAGCTCTCTATAATAATACAAATGATAAAGAGCCTTCTTTGGAAAAAGAAAGATAAAAGGCCTTCTTAACAAAACAGTCTGCTCACAGCAAGCCATATGTATGTATAAATAGCTCTATATGATTTATATTATTCTAATGATATTAGGGGTCTCACGTTTAATTAAGCATGTACATCACACACTCTAGGGTAGGAAATGAACGAAGGCAACTACCTTCTTACATGAAAGTTGTTGGATTATAAATAAAAAAATGTATCTCCTCTTTTCCAGAACTACAAATCTATCAAAAAAAAAGCATGTAAACTCCTCTGACAAAGGATTAGGAACTCAATCTGTTCATCTACTGCAATACAGAAGGACAGAAAATGTTATTCTCACTTAGTTCCACTAACATGGAGGTAATGTATTTTTGGTGTAGTACTTTGAAAAAAAAGTAATAGGTTTATCTGTGAAGGACACAGCAGAACGATTAAGAACGTATGCACAGATCTGTCTCTTTTTCAGACACCAAGGATGAGTCTGCAATATACTTATGCCTCCCATAGAATGCACATTGTATAGCTGAAAAAAGCAAATTTAAGAAATGCAAAAAAAGTTCTGCCACTCAAAGCATCATTCTGATATACTTATTTTACCAATATTGTCCCAAAAAAGAATGTATTATTTACAATAAGACATTAACACTCACCCAGACAGAAGGTTCTACTTCCAAGCTTCTTAACTGTAGATGTTAAAATGACTACAGGGTACTAAACAGCCAAGTTGGCAAAAACAATATTTTTTGAAAATATTCTCAGGGGGAGAAAAATAATTTCCAGTAACAGTGCTTATTAATCAGGTCAGAAGTTACTGCTGGAGTTCTAAACAGAGCAACCAAACCAGAAGCAAAAAGTTTTTTCTGGGATGATCTCACCTTAACAGGCTCACAGAAATACTTTTCACAGCACACACAGGTACAGCAGCACCACATAAACATTGCCACATGGATCATCAGCAATGTCTTGAACAGTGCTAGGAACTGCTTGGACTGTCTCAGTGCAGCTACTCTGCTCCCTACATCTGTGAGACTGAAAGATTTCAGAGTGCTTACTGTATAAACAGATCATTTGCCAAAACAAGCAGCTCTGTGTGCTCCAGTCTCGCTGATGCAAATGAACGGTTACAGTGAGTACACGCATGGTATATGCCTACTTTTTACAGCAGAGAACATTTAAAGAAAATGCAAGCTCCTTAGGGGTTAAATTTAAAGGTACAGAACACACAAGGGTTTGCCCTTTTTCAGCTATATGCCCATTACAATCCATCTTGTTTTTATACCATCTCTGTCCCTGGGTAATGGGAATAATTAATGCCTGGGTGGAGAAGTGTTGGTCTTCTCCCTCAACTGCAAACTCAACTGAGCAAAAGGCCAAGAGAGAGGGTGTGTGTGTGTGTGTAAACAGAATATGGTTGCAAGGAGGCTAAGAGGAAGGACATTCAAACTGACTATAAAACTTTGATCCTGACAGTTACTTTGCTAGTGGAAAGAATTATCCACAATAACAGAACATTAAACATCCACTGCTGGTACTAGAGCAGGGTTTCTCAACCTATGGCCCATGGGCCAGATCCGGCCAGCAGCAACATTTCATGTGGCCCACCACCTTTGCTGCTGCTGCAAGCGTCTGTCATAAACACATTTGCGACAGCCACTGATGCTTTTTACAGCAGCATGTACGGCAGGGGGAACTATACTATCAGTCCAGCCTGCTCAATTGTCTGAGGGAGCATGACACAGTCGGTGGCTTTAAAAGGCTGAGAACCCCTGCTCTAGAGAGATACTGAAGGCAAAAGTATATCTCAATGGTTTTACAATGTTGTTTTTAATAATTTATACGTTTATCCTTTTTTATTGTTTATAATTAAAAATGTTATAATTCTACTGAAATGTGTTCTCATGTAACTGGGAAAAACAAAAGATAAAAACCCAAATAGTTACAAAGCAAAAAAAGATCCCTGAACTTTTATAGTGATCTTTGCTATGGTCTACTCTAAGGCAATGATGGCAAAACTTTTAGAGACCGAGTGCCCAAACTGCAACCCAAAATCCACTTATTTATTGCAAAGTGCCAACACAGCAATTTAACCTGAATACTGATGTTTTAATTTAGAAAAAACAACTCATATATTAACATCTTTTGTCTTAGAAGAAAATCACAATAGAGCTTTCATGCTTACACTCAACAGGTTGCTGTCCGTGTCACATCCTCAAGCCTTACCCCGGGCAGGGGAGGAAGTACTTCTATTGGGCTGCTGTTTCCATGGACAAGTGGCAGGAATAACTAAACACCAGAGTGCACAGGATGCTCTTTACCTTCCCACCAAAGTGGTACCTATTTATCTACAGTACTTGCAATTTCTTGCTTTCGAACTGTTAGGTTGGCAAGAGCTGGGACAGAGACAGGAACTCATTTCGTCATGCAGCATTGGAGTCTTGAACAGCTAATCTGCTGACCTTGCAGTCATCAAGTTCAGTGTCTTAATCACTGAGCCACCACATTACACCTTTTCGCATATTTACAGACATAATAAAATATGATAGCCTAGTTCACAGTTTACTGCAATAAGAATACATCATACAGCATGGCATGCAGTGATGGGATGACAAAAATTCTACTACCACGCCATGACGTCACGGACATCATGGGCATGGCCAATGTCATGACGTTGTGATGTCATGGGCAGAGCCGACGTCATGACGTTGTGGACAGGGCCAAAAATAAAAATAAATAAAATAAAAATAAACACACACACACACACACACACACACACCCCTCAGCCCACCCACCCACCCAGACAGCTACAACACAAACCCGTAAATAACTTAAATAAATAAAATAAAGAAATAAATAAAATAAAAATTAAATAAAAATACAACCACCCACCCTAAACACAAATAAATTACCCACCCACCCCAAATAAAAAACCCTCACTTACCTTCCTTGGGACGACAAACCCCCATGGCCCGGGGCCACCCAGCAAGGCGCGCCGCCCCTGACTGCGGCCTCCTCCTCCTCCGAAGGCCGTGGCCACAGGAGCCACCACCTGCAGCCGCCGTCCACAGTTGCCGCCGCCAGAGCTGCCACTGCCTGCAGCCCTGAGGCCTCCTCCTCCTCCTTGGGCCGGTGCCTTTTTGGCCCGTCTCTGGATGCGGCCACGGCCAGGGGTGGCCAGGGGCTGCGGGCAGCAGTGGCTCTGGCAGCGGCTCCGGCAACGTGGCCGGAGCCACCGCCAGAGCCACTGCTGCCCGCCACCCCTGGCCGTGACCGGAGCCAGAGCCGGGCCAAAAAGGCACCGGCCTGAGGAGGAGGAGGAGGCCACAGGCGCCCGGCGGAGGAGGAGGCTGCAGACGGTGGTGGTGCGCCCCGCCGGGCATCCCCAAGGCATGGGGGCTTGTCAGCAGCGGACGGCCCAGGGAGGCTCGGCGGCAGCAGACAGCCCAGGCAGGCCTCAACGTGCCCCGGGGGAGGTGCCCTCCTCTGAGGGCTGGTGCCGCCGCCGCCGCCGCAGCCCTGAAAGGTACAGCTCCGGCTCCAAAAGGAAAAAAAATTAAAATTGGAGCCAAAATTGGAGCATGCGCAATGCGTCAGATTGAGTTTCTGCGCATGCACAGTCAATTGGAGCCATTTTGGCTCCGATTTAAAAAATAATTTTTTCTTTCAGTGAGGCGTCCGGAACCGGACGCCTCAAAAGTTGACTCCCCTCCCGGAGAACCCTCCGGGATTGTTCCTACTGGTTCCAGGGAACCGGATGGAACCGGGGTCATCCCATCACTGGTGGCATGCTTGAGGAAATTGTTTTAAAAAGAAGTGAAAACATCCAGGCTCATGCTCATGACAATAAACTATATGGGCCATGAAGTGTGAACCAAGTGGCCTTGAAGATCACAGATCCATAAATCTTGCCTCTAAATGTCATGTCATTCAGAAGCTCAGGTTTGTTGAGAGGCCTTGATGCTGGAAAAAGTGGAGGGCAAAAAGAAGAAGGGGTTGACCAAAAATGAGATGGCTAGATGGTATTGTGGATGTAGTGGACACAGTGTTGGGCCGGCTGAGGAGGATGGTGGAGGATAGAGGTGCCTGGAGGACAATGGTCCATAGGGTTGCAAAGGTCGGAATCGACTGTGCGACTGAACAACATCAACAACAACATCAACAACAAGGAACAAATCTTTACCGGTGCCTCCTTCAATTCAGTGTTCTCCCTTACTCAAGAATACCTTTTTTGGAGTGAAAATCCAAATAATACTTGCTAAAGATGCATGAACACTCCCAGTACAACTGCAGCATTCAATTCCCACATTGTTTCATTCAAGTTGTGTATTACATAAAATGTTGCTTTGGATCTGCCTTAACCAAATCTTATTTTGCTGTTTAAAAGTTATTTTAAGCTATTCGAAATACTGGAAGGACTATCTTTATCAGCTGCTCTTATATTTGTGCACTTGCATGAAAAGAAAAGATGGTATGCTCCACTGCACATGGAACTTTTTGTGTGCAGTGGATTAAGAGGATTTAGTTCTGTAAACCACATATATTAAAATGCAGTTTTTTAAAAATGGGAAAAGAGCATTTTGCATGATTTCATGCTATTGTCAGGATTTAATTTTTTTAGCAGTAGGCTGTGTTTTTCTGTCATACAATTGTGTCTTTGAGGGCAAAATTAAGCTTGTGGTGAAATCTGTCTTTTAAAAACCAGCCCAAAGTAAATGTTAGAATATCTACGGCTTTTAGGAGTACCATAGAAAGACTAAACAAACCTCACACAAGTTGCTAAACAATATGGATAATCCTCAGTCTACCTACCATAGTTTTTTTTGCTTAAATCAAGGACACCCCACCCATCATTCGAACAGGGTTACTGTACTTCCAAGACTATTAAATTATCTTGTTCATCTCCAAAGTTGTCACACACTACACACAACAATACAACTTTAACAAAAAGGTAGTTTTCATTATAATCTAATTCAAGCAAGTATTTTAATTAATTATTAATTAATTAAATTTATACCCCACCAAAATTACTGCATGGACTACTCTGGCCAGGTAACAATATTAAGCAATCAACATAATTAAATATGTATTCATTCATTCATTCATTTTATTGGTCATAATATAAACATTATCAACAATCAATCAGCAATGTACAGTCAAACCTCGCATAAAGAGCGTTTCGCTTAAAGAGTAACTCGCTTAAAGAGCAGAATTTTCTATGAATGTTCACTTCGCTTAACAAATAAAACCAATCAAAAACTTAACTTAAATCAGGGTTCGTAATCCCCCCCACAACTGGTCATTTACAATGGTGTTTCACTTAAAGAGCAAACTCGCTTAAAGAGCAATCCTGTGGAACACATTATGCTCTTTAAGCAAGGTACAACTGTATACTAATAAATACATTTTTTTAAAAAAACACTACCCTGATGTCATATACAAGTCAACAAATTTAGCTGAAGACCGTAACATTTCACGTAACACACAGTATGAAGCAAAACAATACAAACAAAAATTAAAAATGTTATTTGTAGTTCAGTGATCAGATAGGTATACAACAGTGTTTCCCAACCTTTGATTTTTGGACTTCAATTCTCAAAAGTCTAAGTCAATCCCAAAAGCACTGATCAGCCAATGTACTGACTTAGACTTCCAGGAAGTCCAAAACCCAAACGTTGGGAAAAACTGGTGTAACAATAGGATGCCTTACTCTCGAGTAGGCCCTATTATTCTTCTGAGTTGCAACTCCCTGGATGGACAATCCAGGCATCTAGATGTGTCTACATAAGGTCGCACCGAACCAAATAATCACTCCAGTCTTCTTCAGGTATCTTAAAGGTAAATTGAAAGCAGAACAAAATACAGGATGCAGTCCATCAAAAGCTCAGGAAGCATTTCAACGCAAGGAAATAAAGGAGACTGGTTTTTTAAGGGATAGGTCAAGGCCCCCCTTCTTGCTAAGTAGGCTACATGATTGCAGTTTAAAAGCACAGCATTCCAGAGAGTGTCTTTGGGTTATATCTCCTCCCACAGGGTCCACCTCTGACCCTCCTTCTTAGGGATTCCAACCAATGATCTTACAGCGTGATATGTCAATCACACATTAGTTTCATTTCTCTAAAACCAGGAGGCAACTCATGAGGTAAGGATGTTTACATATTTTCTCTCTCCCCCTGATCTGAAATTGCCATACTGAATGAGGCTAAAGCAAGGGTAATTAGATGGACAAAAAGATCATGAAAAAAGCACAATTTAAAATGGGATTTTCCCATGACAACTGGTATAAAGGGAATGTTTGTTTGAAGAAGTGGACTTGATCCACAAAAGCTAACAGTAAAAATATAGCAGTTAGTCTTTAAAGTGCTGCAGTGTTTTTGTTTTTGTTTTATTTTATTGTTTTTGTTTTGTTTTATTGTTTTTTGTTTATTTTCTGATTTGTTTGAAGAGGAACACCTTTAGTTGTTTCTGAAAATCCATTCAGGAAAGTACACTCACAGAGATACTGTCATTTCATGGATCCTTTCCTGTGTTTTGCTGTATTTAAACTTTATAAAAGATAGTATCACAACACAAGATAATTTAACCACTGAAACTGAATCTATGGGACTACAGCAGGGGTGCCCAAACCTTTCAGGCCGGGGCCCAGTCATGTGGTTCAGGGAGCCGGTTACTATGGCCTGCAGGCCAGATGCAGCTTCATGTCAATTCACCTGGCCCGCGAAGCCCTTGTCGCTCCTGGAAGCGGAAATAAAATGTGCCGTAGTTTGGGCACCCCTGGACTACAGGATTGGCATAAATTGCCAGGGCATATACTTATGGGTTGCAAAGCCTAAAGAGAAAGAAGACAGTGTACAAAGTAGCATGATTAGGTCTATTCATAAGGTTTTAGAGATAGGAGTATATAAACGGCTTCAGCTTCAAAAGAACCTGTATGAACTTTGAATTCTCACTTCCCTGCTTTCAACTACTGAGCCCTTGTGCATAATGGCATGAGATCCAATAAACACTGAAGTTGCAATGAGGAAAATATGAATTAAATCTCATTCTTTTGCTGTTAAGTCCCACAGGACTAAGTTCTCTTCAATTTTAGTGGCCAGACAGCAAACGAATAAAAGCAGTTTTATTGCAGCATCTGTAGGTGGTGAGGTTCAAATGAACTGCCTTTTAAAAGCATTTTTTTTGTCTCAGTGATTCTACTTCATCTTCTCTTGTCCATTGGAGTGCTTATTAAACTAAATGGTGGTGGTGGTGGTGGTAGTGGTGATGAAAATATTATAAAAGCAATAAATACCTGGGTGGCTCCAATTAGAAGATACAATGCTGGTATTGTAGATTGTACATTGGACAGTGGCTGAGCTTAGACACTTTGGACCAGTGAACAAGGCAACTGATGACTGCACGTCATGCTGTCCATCCACAAAGTGATGTGGATAGATTATATCTGCCATGAGAGGAATGGAGGATGAGGATTATCACAAGTCAAACAAATGATGTAGGGAGGGGGGAGGTCTCTTGGTGAATATGTTTGTGACAGTCGCAAGAGGACATTGAGTAATATCTCTAGGGATGGTATTCTCAAGATTGCAGAGTCAAAAGATGCATACAGGGAAGAGGTGTTAATAGAATAAATGATTGGAATAATAAAACATTACATGCTGAATATATAAAAATATCAAAGATAAAGTGGATAGGACTAATAATTGGGTATAGCTAAAAACTGGTATTCTAAAATAGGAGACAGAAGGAACAAACACTATGAGCCAACATAATTAAAGCAAAAATTTAAAAAACTAGAACTGACAGTAAGTGTAGGCTTTGTAAAGAAATGGATGAAACCGTGGACGACATTATCATTGGATGTATTAAGTCTCCACAGATTGGCTACAAAGGGCACCATAACTCAGGTACAGTAATGTTACATTGGAATCTGTGCAAGTTATGGAATACATCTTCAAAGTACTGGTGGTAACACAAGCCTGAAAAAGTGGTTGAGAATGAGGCTAAAACATAATACTCCAGACATTACTGTGGTTGAGGAAAAAATAATTAAGTTGATTGATATGGTGATCTGAGAAGATAGTCAGTGGAAGAAAAAGAAATTGAAAAGTTCATGTGATATCAGGACTTGAGAAATGAAATACAACATCTTTGGGAGAAAAGAACAACAGTATCAGTAGTGATAGAAGAGATGGGAGCAATCCCAAAAGAGTTGGAAAAACATATAAGTGTGATTGGCATTAATAAGATCTTGACAGGGCAGTTGCAGAGAGAAATCTACTAGGTATAAGTACTCCCAGCCAAGATCATGAGGAAAGAAACAAAGAGGAAGGAGCATGTAGTATTTCCTGTAATCCCCCGCCCCCGTCAAGTCAGATTCTCAGTTTTCTTTGTACAGTGGAACACTGTATAATGAACACATGCAATACCCGCGCATAACGAATTTTTTTTCTTATGCGGGGTTTTTTTTTAACAAAGGTATACCCCGCTTAATAAAACCCCATATAACGAACATTTTTTGTTATGCAGGGTATGGCCAATAGCGCTTTGTATAACAAAAAAAACTGTATAACGAAGAGCCCAGTGGAACGGTTTTTCATTATACGGGGTTCTACTGTATATTTATTTATTCACATTTAAATTGCCGCCCACTCGCAGAAGCGAGTGTGTGTACAGTGTGTGTGTACAGTGTGTGTGCGTGTACGTGTGTATCTAAAAGTGAACAAGAACAAGAATGACTACTTGATAAATCCCAATTAAGCAAAGATTACACAATCCATTTGTTCATTCCTCCCAGGACAAATTTAACTTCCAAAATTAAAATTTTACCATGGACTCATAGTGCCTCTAATATTAAAAAGTAGTCAGGAGTTTATGCTTATTCATGAAAGAAGATTACTGAAACCTATTAAAGAAAATATTCATTTCCACTGAAATAGCTGAATAGTTTAGAAGTGAATGTAGAACCATGGCAAATCACCACTCATCACAGGGACTATTAACTGATACATGTGCAGAGCTTCTCTTTCTTAAAAGCAGACTCCTTTCCTCTAATTTTCTCAATGAGAGGAAAAAACTGGAGAAACTACATTAGAATGTAGAACTCTTTATGATTCATATACTTTGAGATATGGTGTTCAAATACATTTTGTTGGCAAAAAAGTATGTTAGCAGTATACAAATTGTTTAAAAATCTAAATTTGTTTCTATTGCATGCACAGGTTTGTTTTTACCTCCTCCCTTATTTCAGCATCAGTGACCAGGACTGCAAAATAGTTTTTTCACAATCTGCATACCATGACAACAGTGAGGTACTGCAGCTACCCCATTAAGTGGAATTTGAAAAACAAATGTATGCAATATTTAAGATTAAGCAAGTAAATGTCAACCCATTGCCTAAATAAAATATATTGCATTCTAATCTAGTACTCTAAATGGCAATTTAAAATCAGAATGGACAATCATTCCATCATCCATATCTGAATTATTTGCATAGACACAGAAATCATATTATGTATGCTAGACTTAGCAGTAGAAAACATACAGTGGTACCTCGGGTTACAAAATTAATGCATTCTCCAGGACGTTTCGTATAGCAAAAAATCATAACCTGAGGTACCACTGCACATGTATTTCCTCAGGTGCATTACCAGAACTGACCACTAGAGGCCACTGACTGCAATGTAAAAATTACCTC
Source organism: Furcifer pardalis (assembly GCA_030440675.1). Taxonomy (NCBI): domain Eukaryota; kingdom Metazoa; phylum Chordata; class Lepidosauria; order Squamata; family Chamaeleonidae; genus Furcifer; species Furcifer pardalis. The sequence continues at coordinate 129,481,742 of CP126893.1, read as the reverse complement.
TATATTGCAAAAAATAATAATAATGGTAAGCCGAGGCATTATTTTCAATGGATTTTCATTCATAACCCCAAAATTACATAAACCAAGGGGTTTGTAACCCGAGGTACTGCTGTATTAGAAAATTAACCCACTTGCCTTTTCATTGAATATTTAATATTTTAAATGTTGTGGTGTAGTAGCACTGTTCACCCAGCACATTCCAAGCACAAAACAGAGTATGTATAAGGAAGCTTGAGGGAACCTCAATGTTTGTAGAAATACAAAAATATCTTCAATGGAAAGCCTGAATCAGGGTCCCAAAATAGTAAAACTGAGGCTTGAGAGTGGAATACCAGAAGGGAGGAGAAATGGAATGATGTGAGCAGAAACCTGGATAACTGCACTTTACACTTCAACATTTCTGATCACCCCCTTGCTAAAAATGAATATAAACGAAAACCTAAGGCAGCAAACTTGATACAAAAGTTGTGAAAAGAAAAAATGGGTGACAACCTTTCCTTCCAATACTTTAAATCAGGGATTCTCAACCTGTGGCCCGACACCATTTCAGGTGCCCCCCTGCCTCTACCACACCAGGAAGTGCCATGTGGTGTAGGAAGGGCAAAATAGTAGCTCAGCCCCTGAAGCTGTCTGAGGGAGCGTGGCCCAGTCCCTGGCTTACAAAGGTTGAGAATCTCCTGCTTTAAATAGCCTTTAACTGTATCACATTAAACTACTGCCAGTGTTCCTCCTCTATCATCTGAATATCTATAGAACAGTAAGGATTTAAAAGAAAATCGAAAGCAAAACCTCATAGTACATATTCCTCCACTTCTACTACCCTCTCCAAGATACGTAAGCTGCTAAGAACAGGAACAATTCTTTGCTTCTCTCCCCCACTCCTTTTTAAATTTTCATTTGATACTAAGATTCCACCTAATTTACTTTTAGACATGGATTTAATTGTCACAGCCACACAATCTATCCAGCCTCTCGACCCGTGGTTTCCAATATGGGAAACACACCCCACGGGGGAAATTAAGAGGTGCAATTTGAGAATGAGTTAGACCAAGTTAATGGCATTTTAGGCTTCCTCCATGTGAGTAGGAGTTCACTTTTTGAATAATAATAATTATATGTCATGGGAGTGTGGTGGGGATGAGGATTTTAGAGATGCTTAGGGGGGCATGGCCCAAAAAAAGGTTGGAACTCTCATATCTTGGTACTATCAGCTTTCTATGCTTTCTGGAAGCTTACTAGTTTTTTTCTTACACATTTTGAAAAGTTGTTTTAGATTTTCATGCACACCCTTCTGTCCAAGCTCCCTGAATATGTACAAACTATTATTTTAATTTTTGTTGATTTCATTTCAATTATAAACTGACAAATTGAGTTCTCTGTCATGACAAAATGCTATAAACAAGTTATAAACAAAACAGGATAAGGATGGGCCAATAAGAGAAGGCACCACCACCACGCCACACACACACATCTGCTATCATCTAATTTTGTAAGTAAAGTGGTGTCAGACATGGGAAGAAATGGATGTGAGGTTACTAGGTTGCAATATTGGTGAGGAGCTACAGAGACAATAATTCACATGGAGAAGTTTCTAGGTTCAATTTCCAGCATCCTCAAACAAAACCAGGAAAGAATCCTACTTGGAACTCCAGAAAGCCACTCAAAGTCAGAGTTGCCAGTGCTTAGCTTATCAAGTTACCAATTATCATGTACCAATGATCTGTTTATATCAGTGCCGTATCTGCCAGGGCAGGTTGAGGACCTTGCCGCCCCTCCCCCTGTGCCTACACCAACTGCCAGAGGAGGAAGAAGCCAGGGCAGGATGAGGACCTTGCCGCCCCTCCCCCTGTGCCTATACTAACTGCCAGGGGAGGAAGAAGCCAGGGCAGGTTGAGGACCTTGCCGCCCCTCCCCCTGTGCCTACACCAACTGCCAGGGGAGGAAGAAGCCAGGGCAGGATGAGGACCTTGCCGCCCCTCCACCTGTGCCTACACCAACTGCCAGGAGAGGAAGAAGCCAGGGCAGGTTGAGGACTTTGCCGCCCCTCCCCCTGTGCCTACACCAACTGCCAGGGGAAGAAGAAGCCAGGGCAGGATGAGGACCTTGCCACCCATCCCCCTGAGCGCACACCAACATAGTATATTGTAATGTAATGTATTTTTTGTAAGCCGCCCTGAGTCGCCACGGTGAGTGGGCGGCAATATAAATTTGAACTAATAAATAAATAAATAAATTCCTATGACATATTTCTGCTGCACAATAAACTGCGAATATGAATGGGAAGGTATGGGAAATATTCCAAATGGGCAGTATAAAAACGCAATAAACAAAAAAAAACAAATATCCCATTAGAAAAATGTACACATCAGCTACCATGACTTATTTTAAATGGAATAAAATAAAAAAATTGTTACAACTATCATTGCTCATAAATAATATTCATTTTTCTTTCACACAATAGTTTCTATGCCAAAGATATGTTGTCCATCCCCCCCCCCCCCCAGCACAGTCTTCATTTTCAAACTAAAACTCTTTTTATTAAATCTGTTTGCACAGGAACTGTACTGGCATGGGAAAGGAAAGGAAATGAAGAGGGGGAAAGAATTTGAATTTATGGCCAACAATATTACCTTCAGGTCACTACTGTAAACTATCTTGTTTATAATCCTTAACTAATTTAATTATTGTAGTTGTGTTTCCAACAGATTAGACAATGCTGCTCCAAATAATTTTTGGATATTTTGTATAAGCCAGTGTCCGTAGAGAATGCTTGTACACATACATAAAACAATATAACTATCTGTGGAATGCATGGCCTTCAAGTTTTATAACTCTAGGGGGAAAGGGCTATGAATGGAAGAAAACTGCTTTACAGAAGTAACATGGTGACCTGGGTGGATGGATGGGGAAAACCAATATGCATGTTCCAGTACACATTGCTACAAGGAGTAAGTATCAAGGAGCAACAGAGAAAAATGGGATACTAAACTTCAGAAGTTGCATAATGTACCAATAGTAAGGAGAGGAAGCTAGCAAGCCATGATAGTTCTGAAAATTAATACAGTAAAACCTTGACTAAAGAATGCCTCGCTTAGAGATTAACTCGCTTAAAGGCTTCGCTTAACAACTAAAACCAACAAAAAACTCACTTAGCAACTAAATCGGGGTTTGCAATCCCCCCCCCCCCCGCCAGAAGTCACAATTGGTCACTTACAATGGTGTTTTGCTTAAAGAGCAAACTTGCTTAAAGAGCAATCCCATGGAATGCATTATGCTCTTTAAGCGAGTTACCACTGTATATACAAAACTTGTATGTTGGTGACTTTGCACACATATCTCCTAATTATATGCAATATTATGGCTACAGCAAATGAATATATGTTTACAGAGCAAAATAACCTCTTACTGAGTGGTAGGTAACTTCAGTCTTATCGTGTCTAATCCGACATACATGTAGAAAATCTGTACAATAGCATTCATGCCATTAGGGGCTTTATTAGAGACTCCATGGAAGCATTCACCAGGAATCCTTCTGCAAGTATAGTAATGACAGATAGACTCTGGGACTATTTCAAGATCCAAATGATGTTGCTAAAACATTATCCGAGTCCTGCAATAACTTTCTAATATGGACATGTGAGTGATGGCTTTTCCATCTCTAGTTATCATTGGTCTATGTGGTCTAGACCAGGGGTTTCTCAACCTTGGGTCCCCAGATATTCTTGACTTCAATTCCTTGAATCCTCAATCGGGAGGTGTAATGACTTTGGCTTCTAGGAATTCAAGTCCAAGAACACCTGGGAGCAGTGGTGGGATGTCAAAAATTTTACTACCCCACCGTGACATCATCTCAGTGTGGACGGAGCTAACGTCATGATGTCATGACGTTGTGGGTGGGGCAAAAAAATAATAAAAATAAGCATGTGGCGCGCGCGCACACACACACACACACACACACAAGCACACACCTCAACCCACCCACCCACCCACCCACAACACAAACCCATAAATAAATAAATAAATAAATAAATAAATAAATAAATAAATAAATAAATAAATAAAACTTACATTAAAATACACTCACCCACCCACCCAAACATAAATCAACCCTCCCACCCCACACACAAACCCGTCACTTACCTATTAGTATAAGTGCCTGGGCAGCACCATGTTGCAAGATGGATATGGTCATTGTACTGGTTCTCTAGGATAATATGCTTTAATGTAAATGTAAAACAGCTGTACCTCCTTAAGGGTTCTCGAATTGGAACAGCAATTGGAACAGCAATTGGGGGAATAGCAATTGGGGTGGGATCAGGCTTGCTAAGCTGTTCTGGGCACATGGTCAGGCCCCTGGCACAAAAAGTTTGGGCACCCCTGACTTAGACAACTTCCAAAGTAAAATTAAAAAACATTATCAATGTACCATAGACCAATACAATGTAGAAAAGAATTTCACGCATAGTTCAAATTAATACCCATATGCTAAAACCATATTAGATTATTCATAAAAAATAGCCTTGAGAAGTAGCAGCTGAAAGTTTGGCTTGGAAAAAAAGTGAACTACTGTACTTTTGTCCCTCTAGTTTCTTTGTTGTTGATCAAAATATCTCTCCCCAATTTTCTTTTCCCTTTGTGGGATAAAGATATAAATGCCAGTATAGCATGAAAATTAAAGAACTAAAAGGACATCTTATGAGAACTCTACAGAAATCAAGTATGTTGGTTGTATTTACCTATCACCAAGAAGTATAAAGGGCAGAAAATGTTCTGTTAAACTTTCATTGTAGAAAATTTATGGATTTTTAAAAATCAAGGATATCAAGTCTAAATAATTGCCAGAAGTATTGCTGTTATATGTTATCAAGTCACACATAGGTTATACAAACCTATGAAGTACTGACCTCCACTAAAACTTGTCACTAGAAATACAAGTGTTAAAACAAATTTATGTTACAGACATTTATAATCTTAGAAATATGTGCATTTTGCTGGATGTGCAGAAATGGTCGAGGTTTATTTTAACTATAAATTGCAATTTTTTAAAAAAATAAATAAATCTGATTGTTGAGAAGCCTCAAATGAGATTAGTAGCAATAGGAAGCCTTATAATGATGGTTGTGGGTGCAGATTTTGTATTGAAAGGAAAGGGGGGAAATATCATAAACCCAAAACAAGCAAAATACATCTTCCTTGAATTCCTTACCGTACACAACAGCAATTTAAATGGATTCACCAACAATGGTTTGCATAAGAAAAAGTAAGCAAATAATAAATTCACGTTAGCCAGTAGTAAACAAATCTATAAAATACAAACGTCAGCTGTTATAAACTTACGGTGCCTACTCTTTACTTGCAGGACACATCCTGAATTAGTTGCATGCTATTTCAGGAACACTGTATGACTGGTTCTAATGCCAATAGCTAAAATTTTACCTACAATATAGGTAAGACTACAATGATGAAACATGACTTGTTAAATAGTTGAGCTCATGATAAACACTCTAAACAATGCAATGGAAGCAGTTAAATGGATGCAAGGACAAAGCAAGTAAATACCAAATTTAAGGGGTTTAGATAGCAAAACTGGATCCTTTAAATGGATGGCTAAACAGAGGGTGCAAATAAACTGTAGGAATCTTTGGAGGAGAGGTGTAATGTGTTTGCATGGTTTTTACTTATTTCACGACCAAATGTCAAAGTAACTGTAACATAAATGTTTCTGGGCACATATTATGTAACCCACTTGGGTTCTATCTCAATTGATGTGACTTTAAGGACAAGCTTAGTTGCTCCCCAAATATAAGAAAACTGCTAGATTGGACAAAAATCCATCAGCTCTTCGTTCCTGCTTTCCACAATGGTGGAGGCCATTGAAATACCAGATGCTTTTCTAAGAGTAGTACTTTACTCCTTTCTCCTACAGATAAGCAGCACCCACATAAACAGGTAGAAGTACTGTATAATGAATACAGTAATACCTCGGATAACGTTTGCATCAGATAATGCTAAAACCGCATAACGTTAAGCAAGGGGAGGAGGGAATTGCATCACATAACTTTAAAATCCTATGGGATGCATCAGATAACATTCACTAAAGATTGTGCCAGTTACAATGTATCTCTATGGAGTTTTAACGTTATGCTATCCATCCCATAGGATTTTAACGTTATCCGATGCATTCAAGATATAACATTAAAAATCGGATAACATTAAGACTTGTGGAACCAAGTTTTAGCATTATCCAAGGTTTTACTGCATATTTAAGAAAACTGCTTAAGTGCCCTTAGTAAAGGTCTTTTTGTGTGTGAGACAGTTGGTTTTGCCACACATACCTACTATGCCAACTGCACACTGACTACTTAGTCCACAAAATTTAATGGGACCTCTTGAGAATCAAATCTATTTAATAGCAATATCACAGCTACATTTTATGGGCACAGTAGAAAATAATGTAACTATCAATATGAGGTTATATATATCTAATATTGGACTTGGGCTGAAGGGACTAGATTCAAACCCTCACTAAATCATTAAATTAATTAGAAGGCCTTAGAAAACAGGACTGATGCAGCCATATAGAAAGCTTTGTTGAATTATGCAGAATCATTGGCTAGTTTTTTCCTTTGCTATCCACTTTAATCTGCAATAGTTTTACACTACAATTCTGACAATTTATCAGCATATCATACAAAGAAATATAAGAGACCAAACATTGTGGTATACTAACTGCTATATTTTAATGCAAGCTTCTGTAGATCAAGTCCACCAATGAAAGGAGATAATTTAAATGCCTTAAAAAACCCTTTTTGTCCCAACAAAGCATCTTTGTTCTGAGAGCAACGACTAGGAGACCAAATACAGTATGCTATTCTTTTATTTTTCATTCTATTGATTTCTTATTTGCAGATACTTCTCTATGCCTCTCTACTTTTTGCATCTCCCGATACAAATAGCAGCTGATCTTAAAGCTGTATAATGCTACAAGCAGCTGACCGGTTATAACCTCTGATTGAACAAATCATGATTCAGCCATGCTGACAAAGAATTAAAGGGAAACCAGACACTGCAGCAAACCAAAGCCACAATGGAAGATTAACTGTAAGATAAATAAATCTGGGTGTCCCTGGAGCTCAGTGCTGGTGGGAGAAGTATTTATTCAGTTCACAATGTGGACATGCCTGAGAGCGCAAATTTAACCATATTATTATTGTAGACTTACACTTGCTATTTCAAAAAGCAAGCAACTAGCTTAATACCTGTTCATTATAGTTACTGCTAAGCTAAGACTCACAAATGACACAACGCAGGAAAAGCAAGTTGTACTTAAACTAAAATATTAATGACACTTAGTGGGTCATCCTTTGGATACGTTGTTAGACAAGCCTGTGTTTTGCCTTTATGAAATTCTAACATGTTCATAAAGAATTAAATTTCAGGTTGTTGCTAAATCAAACCTGACTCCAAAATATTCAAGAGAAACAATGACATTTTGCATAACTGCAGCATAGTTTTGATAAGGATTTTTAAAAGACAAGAAGCTTTTATGTAACAATTTAATTCATATAAAAAGGACATAGAATTATTCTTTCAATCATAAAAGTAAGCAAAAATTGTGTAGAAGCACACCATTTATTAATGCTATTTATAGCAAACTATCAAGAACAAAAAACATAATGTGAACATTTCAACCACATCTTATTACAGTTCCAAAATGAACCAAATACGTCAGCACAACAGAAGACAACATAAAGCCCCACTTGTTGAAAACTCACATACTAAATCATTTCATTTAACAAATAAATTTCATGCCTGCAATATCAATAGATTTTCTATCCATTTTCTCTTTCATTCCATGTCCTGACCTAAGACAATTAAAATTCTAGGGCACTTTAACAGTAGGTACAAAAATAGCAGGTAGCAGCTATTTTAGAAATAAACATATTTTCTCAATTGTTTTGTATTCACTATGTACTTCCAATTTTGAGGAGTTTCTCTTCTCCTGCTAATACAAAAAAGTACCACAACTGAAATAAAAGTACCAGTAATAAAACATACTTTATCAGAAGAGGATGGTGAGATTTCCATGTAGGTTTTGAAATAAGCAAAGGAACATGCAGCTGAAGCAAAGCCTTCCTCCTAGCCTAAACATTGCTGTGCTACGTTAGTGGTAAGCTGGCTGTTGCTCCATCCTTGTTAGACTAACTTCTATTCTGATAATACAATACAAACAGAATATGAAGCGGGGGCATCCTAGGCATGTTGGCAGAGCTCCAAGTGAATGTTCTAGAAAGAAATAGCAACTCCAAACAAGTGAATTATCCTCTGTGTCACATGAACAATCTTCAGCTATGTCACGAAACCCACTAAAAATATCCCCAGATTCTAAGAGAAAGAAAAGCTGGAGTTCACTTCTTGTTCCATTATAGCAATGTACAAAATACAAAAAGAACATAGGACTATTACACTGATGCGTAGCATGGTGTGAGAAGCTAATTCAAAATAAGGGCTAAAAAGCAACAATATGTGCTATTTTTTCATGTCCAACTTTAACACTGGCAATTTTTAAAGCAATCTCCACTTCACTTACAATTCCTCAAGCAGTAAGAGGTATCTCTATCTAAGCAAATTGCAATAGGAACAGAACTCTCTCTCCAGAGAAATTCATATTTTAAAGTGTGTGTGTGTGTGTGTGTGTGTGTGTGTGTGTGTGTGTGTGTCTGTCTGTGTGTGTGTGTGTGTGTGTGTTCTGACAGTTTTTATCATGTTTCTTATAGTAAAATACATTCGCTGCTAAACATCTGTCTAAACTCTTCAGAATTTTTCTGCGAACAATTTCTCTGTGTAGGAAGGTATGTGTCCATTCAAGCATTAAAAAATCTGTGTGCACTCAGCACAGTTACTTCTTCTTCCATGTCTAGGCCAGACGTGAAACTGCCAAAATGAAGTCACCTTTTGGTGGGTCCATTCTGCAGTTCCTTTCGCCTGACCTAGTGTGATAAAGATTAGCTGGCAACACAAGGTTGCCATTATCAGGGGATGCCCGATTGTGGTTCAAAAATACCATAATCTTTGAGGAGGCTCTTTCTGCGTACCCCATCAAAGTTAAAGGGGAAAGCTCTAGTTCTAATCTCCTTACTAACACTAATCTCCTGACAAACACAGTAGAAATAAATGTACACTACAGCAAATTACTATTGTTTCTCAGTATAACAAAACAAATTGATATTTCATTTTCTTGTACCAATATGTTATGTGCCAGCAAGTCAGCACGGACTTAAAGGTAAAGGTCATCCTTGTTTGAAAGCCAATCGTATCCAACTCTAAGGTTCAGTGCTCATCTCTATTTCATAGCTGAAGAGCCAGCACTGTCTGCTTCTGCAGATGTTTCCATGGTCATGTGGCAGGCATGACTAGACACCGGAGTGTACAGAATGGTGTTTACCTTCCCACTGAAGTGGTCCCTATTTATCTACTGGCCATTTCTTGCTTTTGAATGGCTAGGTGGACAGGAGCTGGGATAGAGATGGGAGCTCACTCCATCATGCAGTATCGAACTGCTAACCAGCCACTTTCCAGTCAGCTTCTTAACCACTTAAGCCACTACAGTCACTGTAAGCATGTACTTACAGTGACCCTAATAGGGCTTCTAAGTTAAGTAAGATATTTAAGGAGTTGTTTTGATAATCCAACCCATCCACCCACCCTTGTATTTCCATGTCTGAGCAGGGATTCAAACCCAAGTCTCCTGAGTTCTGGTCCATTACTTTATCCATTACACCACACTGGGTATTCCTGTAGCAATGTGGGAAAGCATAATTAACCTTTTATATACATTATTGTCAATATCTGTGGCAACTAAAAAGGCATACAGATGACCAGTTATAATTCTTCCAATGCTGATGTGAGGATTCTCTCTAATTTACCCCACAAGTTCACTACATCTACTTAGTGACTTCTGGCAGGCAAAGAGTAACAATATACCATCTGTAGCTGGCAAAGCCAAAGCAAAAAGCCTATGGTTTATGACAGTTTGAGCACATTCTCTGTTCTAGGAGACAGATCAAACAGATGGCAAAATCCACATTGTTCTGCTTTGTTCTTTGACTTCTGCCATTTTTGGTGCACAGTGTCCTCATCTTCTAACAAAAAAACTAAAACAAAAGCCCTCCACAATTTCAGCAGTGATACGTCTCAGATTTCAGAAGCTGAATCATACTAGGCCAGATAATAGGTAAGCATTCCTTACAAAGTGGTACCTTGCTTAAAGAGTATAATGCATTCCACGGGATTGCTCTTTAAGCAAGTTTACTCTTTAAGCAAAACACCATTGTAAGTGACCAATTGTGACTTCTGGAGGGGGGGATTGTGAAACCTGATTTATTTGTTAACCAAGTTTTTGGTTGGTTTTATTTGTTAAGTGGGGCGACCATTCAGAGAACATTCTGCTCTTTAAGCAAGTTACAGTCAAACCTCACATAAAGAGCACCTCGCTTAAAGAGTAACTCGCTTAAAGAGCAGAATTTTCTCTGAATGTTCGCTTAACAAATAAAACCAACCAAAAACTCGCTTAACAAATAAATCGGAGTTCACAATTCCCGCCCCCCCACACACAATTGGTCATTTACAATGGTGTTTCGCTTAAAGAGCAAACTCGCTTAACGAGCAATCCTGTGGAACGTATTATGCTCTTTAAGCGAGGTACAACTGTACTCTTAAGTGAGGCGCTCTTTATGCGAGGTTTTACTGTATGGTAATTCAGATGCACATCTAGGAGTTGGGAAAAGAAGAGGGAAGGCTACTCAAGCAAATATAGGATTTTTTAAAACTTCTCCAGTGGTTCAATGGTTAAGAAGCTTGCCTTGTTAGGTGGAAGGCTGGCAAGTCAGCAGCTTGAGACCCGGGTATTGCACGATGGATTGAGTGCCTGTCTCTGTCCCAGCTATTGGGGACATGAAAGGAGCCTCATTTGGAAATCCCTTGAGCAGAGTTTCTCCAGCAAAAATCCTTTCAACCCAGAATAATTTCTGACATTAAATTATTATTATTGTTACTCCAAATAGTAATCGATGAACTCACACATGTGTCTTGCAAAAGTTCATTAACAATTTCCAAATTTTCTAGAGCAGATTTTGAAGCGGAACCCATGTTGGTCTGCACAAGCATATCAGACATGAAACAAAATTTAAAAAAAAAGACAAAATATTTGAGGAAGTGGACTTGATCCACAAAGCTCACATTAAAATATAGCAGTTAGGTGTCACAAAGTTTTTGTTTTGTTTCTTGTCTGATATTCTAGGGTAGGGTAGCTTGTGACTGGAACCCTGTCCCTATGTCAATCATATATGCCTAAGTGCACCTTAACTATCTTCCCTCAGTTCTACTCTGTTGTCAGCAGAGGGAGAGTGGTGCAACAGACTGTGTGGAGGAAAGTGTATTATGTTATTCACTGATGATCACCTAAGCAACCACAGCTACAGATAAACAATCTGACCTTTTCATAAGAGACTGGCTACCTCACTTACTAGAGGAAGTGAAAAGTCAAGGCCATCCTAAATATCTTACACCATGCCCAAAAGATGCATCAGCTTTATCTCAAACATCCAGCTTGTAATGACTTATGATAGTGTCAGGAAAAATAATTCAAATAATAAACGTTAGAGCTATTCTAAAGAGCAGGCTTGTTTATTTACCATGTATACTCGAGTATAAGCCAACCTGAATATAAGCCGAGGTACTTAATTTTGACCTGAAAACCCAGGAAAAGAGATTGTCCCGTATAAGCCGAGGGTGGGAAATGCAGCAGCTGCTAGTGAGTTTCAAGAATCAAAATACATGGAAATATGGTAAAATTAATTAAATTGTTGGCATATCTCAATCAAGCATGGTCTTGGGACCCTCGTGGTCATTGACCCGAGTATAAGCTGTGTCCTCTTATTGGGGCTAAAAACTCAGCTTATACTCAAGTATATACGGTAAGACTATTGTCATGGAATGACATAGGACCCTCAAGTAAACCTGGGCAAAGGCATCACACACACATCATCACAGATTTTTATATCATTGACACAGTATGTGCCAATCATTTGTTCTCCACTCTAGGGTTCAGTGTTCATCTCTGTTTATAGCCAAAAAGCCAGCACTGTCTGTGTCTGCAGACACTTCTGTGGTCATGTGGCAGGCATGACTGGACATCAAAGTACATGGAATGCTGTTACCTTTCCTGCTGAAGTGGTACCTATTTATCTACTTGCCTATACCAACTGCCAGGGGAGGAAGAAGCCTGGGCAGGATGGGGACCTTGCTGCCCCTCCCCCTGTGCTTATACCAAATGCCAGGGGAGGAAGAGGCCTGGGCAGGATGAGGACCTTGCCGCCCCTCCCCCTGTGCCCACTCCAAAATATTGTATTGTAATGTAATGTATTGTCTGTAAGCCGCCCTGAGTCGCCACGGCGAGTGGGCGGCTATATAAATTTGAACTAATAAATAAATAAATAAATAAATAAATAAATAAATAAATAAATAATAATAATAAATAATTTCTTGCTTTCAAACTGCTAGGTTGGCAGGAGCTGGGACAGCGATGGGAGTTCAGTAGCCAGTACTAATTCAGCAACCAAAGCAGAGGATGAAATGAACATTTTGGTGGTTTGATGACAGCTCAATACAGATCTAGTTTACTGCAGAAATCCAAAATTTCTTGGATCAAGATTCACAGATCAAAGTAATTCCATATACAATTTTTCCAAGCAATGTAACTTTAATTTAGATTTTCTGTTGAGAAATCCAATTTTAGCAATGGCATATCAAATAAAAGATCAAATAAGAATTTTTGTGCCTATTTGAGCAAACAATTTTCCTACCATACATACTTTTTGAAGAGTGTGGAAGCCACAAATCAGGGGTTCTCAAACATTTTGTGCCACAGGCCAGACCACTCCCCCTCAGACTACGTGGTTTCTCCCGTCATAAACTATGCCATAAACCACAGTGGGTGCATTTGTGCATGCTTGTTTATGGCTGTCGTAAACGTTTCCGCTCCAGGGTCAATGCCACAAACTGGATTATTTGCTGTCATGGGCCCGGTCAGGCCTGCAGGTTGTGAACCACTGCCATAAATGAAGAGTGATATTGTAACTTTCTGTAAGTGTTGTATGTGTGTGAAAATCAAAACTACTTTAAGAAGGAAACAAAACAAAAAAGGGGTGGGAGATGAAAAGCTCATTAATGTTTCAAAGGAAAAAAACTTCACAAGATTCTTTCAATCCTGCTAATGTGGTAGATGAAAAGGAGGCACTGGAAAAACATTAGGGTGAGCCTAGATATATCTAAAAGTGGATAGAGGGGATAGGGTTCCCACTAAAAACTACCTGACTCTAGAAGGTTTTTTTTTAAAAAAAACTCTGTGCAGGCCCTGAACTGTGTGTAAATCAGAGATTATAAAGAACAGGGATTTTCAGAAATGACCATGTGGTGCTATTTCCTCATGGGGTTTAATATGTGGGCATGCAATGTAGAAGGGGACATCATTTGAACTATATTAGTTACCTGATAAAAGACTGGTACTTGTGTTACAGTCTTAGTCCCTCTTTTCAGTTTATCCATTTAGCACCAATCTCCTCTTAGCTAATCCTCTTCTTCAAAGAAACCACTGTAAACTAATAAACCAGTTTCATAAGTGAGCTTTTGGAGATTACTAGCTAGTACCCCAAATGTATTACTAATTCCTTGGAGGCTAGTTGACAAGAGACAGTGACCATATTTCTATGATAGAAATGCAGGAGCAAGGTGATACAGTCAAACCTTGCATAAAGAGTGCCTCACTTAAAGAGTAACTCGCTAAAAGAGCAGAATTTTCTCTGACTGTTCACTTTGCTTAACAAATAAAACCAACCAAAACTAGCTTAACAAATAAATTGGAGTTTGTAATCCCCCCGGCCATAAGTCACATTTGGTCACTTACAATGGTGTTTCACTTAAAGAGCAATCCTGTGAAACACATTATGCTCTTTAAGCAAGGTACAACAGTACCTTGATTGGATCACAGAAAATTAAACACTACAAGAGCTTTCATGACTCAAGATCACAGCACAGAAAAATGAAAAACAAGAGTTCCAAAAGTGAATCACAGATATTTTCAAGATGTTAGTTGGTTAGGAAAAACAGAAGGCTGCATCAGATAGTTACTGTGTGGATTATCATCCACCACTCCTGAAACGCAGAAAATTGGGTTTATGCATATAACCTCCCAAATAGTCTTCTTTTTAAACTGTGTGTTTGTTTGGCTAAGGAACAGGGCAAGACTAGGTTCTGGAGCCCTCCATCAGAGAAATAGGGTTAATTTTTTAGTTTATCTACTAGGTTGTGCCAACTAAAGCCAAATCAAAGTCAATTAGTAATATTAGCCAGTGGTTGGAAGTAGCTGTTTCCTTATGTCTTGAGTCATAACTTGGATCATTATTCCCTAGTGATCAGAGAACAGTAAAACCCCAATTTATGAATGCCCCTACTTACAAATAATTCGACTTACAAATTGGTTCTGCACTGAAATCCATGCCTCGATTTACGAACATGCCTTGATTTATGAATTAATTCTTTTTCCTCTATATTGCACTGAGTGAAGCAAAAAACAAAAACAAAATGCCATTTCACCTATGGGTTTATATTTTATACACATGCAGCCTTTCAGAGCCCTGTAGGTGGCAGTAGAGTGCTTAGAGAGGAGTTCTTTGTCTGGAGTTTTGGGGCCAAAATGGCTGCCGGTTGCTGTTTCTTGTTGAATTTTTGAGTTTTCTGTCCATTTTCAAAGCTTCTTTAAGGTAAGGAACAGCATTTTTGCTTATGCACGCTTTCCATTCAATGCTGCTGGTTTTTTTTTTTTTTGGTGGCTTGATTGATGTTTGGAGGGTTGGGGGATTATTTTATTTTTGGAGAGGGGGGGCTTTTTCTTTAGCCCTATGGGGATGCCTCAAGTTACGAACAAATTTGAGTTACGAACAAGGCCATGGAACTGATTTTATTTGTTAACTTGAAGTTTTACTGTACATTATATCCATCACATCAAGGAAGCCTATTAAATAAGTAAAGGCATCATGTAGGGACACCAGTTTTATGGTCTCCCATGTGTATATCTGAAACAAGATATAAATACCCAATTAGTTCAGATACCAGATGGATATTTAATTACAGTCAAACCTCGCATAAAGAGTGTTTCGCTTAAAGAGTAACTCGCTTAAAGAGCAGAATTTTCTCTGAATGTTCGCTTCGCTTAACAAATAAAACCAAACAAAAACTCGCTTAACAAATAAATCAGGGTTCGCAATCCCCCCCACAATTGGTTATTTACAATGGTGTTTCTCTTAAAGAGCAAACTTGCTTAAAGAGCAATCCTGTGGAACACATTATGCTCTTTAAGCGAGGTACCACTGTATTTATTATTAATTCCATCTATACAAATCTCCTCAAGCACTTAAGAATGAAATGAGGGTTTCCTTTGGTTTCTTTAAGATAGGATGCAGGCTCATCTAATGTCCAGAACATGAGACTGTACAGGTCAGCGATGGCAAACCTGGGAACTCCAGCTATTCTTGAACTTCAATTCCCAGAAGCCCTGATCAGCAGGAGTGCTGACTTGGCCATCTGGTAATTGAAGTCCAAGGGCAGCTGGAGTGCCAAGGTTGGCCATCACTGGCTTAGATGCAGTTTCCACTTTTAGAAGTTTAGGCTCACCCTAATGGTTTTCCCTAGCCTCCTTTTCATGCAGTTTCTTTGCCTACATTTGTTATTTTTAAAAAACTGACTCAAACTTTTTAAAACTGGCTTATTTTACTGTTTTAATATGTAGTGCCGTCCAGAGCATAACTAGAGAAAAAAGCTAACATTTTACTGTCAGAAGCTACTACAACATATTTTTTAGTTATGACACAACAATTTCATGCCGTTTCATGTTCTTTTATTTGAAAGCAAGCACTAACCCAAAAAGGTGTAAATCATAAATGTTTTAGTCTCTCTGTGTGTGTGTGTGTTTTATAGCCGAAGAGCCAGCGCTGTCTGCATTAGCAGACATTTCCGTGGATATGTGGCAGGCATGCCTAGACACCAGAGTGCACGGAACACTGTTTACCTTCCCACCAAAGTGGTCCCTAGTTATCTACTTGCAATTTCTTGCTTTCGAACTGCTAGGTTGGCAGGAGCTGGGTCCCTTTTCTATATTTAGTGCCCTGAAATTTATAATCCTTTTCCAAAGCAGCAGCAGTAGGGGGAGCTGGTCTTTTTCCTCTAAGTCAAGAAATACAAACTTACCTTTAAAGCCCTATATGGTAGTGGGCCAGGATACCTAAGAGACCGCGTCACCCTAAGAATGTCTGTCCGTCCCACCAGGGCGGATCGGAGGGGCTCTCTTGTTATTCCATCGGCTAGGGAGGCTCGCCTCTCTAGCTCTAGGAGGAGGGCCTTCTCTGTGTTCGCCCCGGCCCTATGGAACCTTCTCCCAATCGAGCTACGTCTGCAAACAGAGCTCCTACCTTTTCGCAAAGGTTTGAAGACCTGGCTGACGGAGCAAGTGTGGGGTCCCAGGAACACGGGATCCCACGTAGGCTGGCTGATTTAAGGGGACAGCCACCCCCTGTGACGTTTGGGATATTTGGTTTTACCTGTTATATTGTTTTAATTTTTTAAGAACTTTTAAGGATCTATTTGTGATTTTAATCCACGTTGTAAGCCGCCCAGAGTCGGGTACTCCCGATTGGGGCGGGGTAGTAAGTATAAATAAATAAATAAATAAATAAAAACTAAAATATTCAGGCTACCTTTGTATTTTAAAAGAGAAATCTTGGACAATTGATACCTTTCCAGAATGTGCATACTAGTTCAGTTCCAATGAGAAACAGACACTTTTTCTGATATCCAGACTGTATCATACATTTGTTAATCCATTACTGTACAGCTGTCAGCATAAAACTGATCCCTGCTATACAGGCATGGAGTGCGGGGATAATGGACTAGACTAGATAATACAGATATAAATGTCAGCACATCCTCTCATTTTGCCAAACATATGCTCTTGTCCTCAAATAATGAATAGTCACCACAGACGTTCCTCTGATTAGTGTTGGAAGCAGTGACAACTGCTATACACTTTTGTACAATATTTTCAACTATTTCATTGCACCAGAATGTGAGACTAAATTATATAATATGTTTCAATCTTTAATGCTTTTATATTACTATGTCTTGTTTAGATATTTCTGATTTATTACAAGGACAGTTTTCTTCCTGTGAAAGAAAGAACCATTGACTGGCTAGAGCAGGGGTTCCCAAACTACGACCCACAGGTTGGCCATGGCCCTGGTCCCCAATGCCATCCCACCCAGCCTGTGACTGCCTCTGCCGCACCCAGAAGTGGAAGAGAGCATTTACATTATCCCTAAAACACACACACACACATGCTTGCCCATCACTGTCGTAAACACAGAAGTGAGCCTATTTACATCAGCCATAAATGTGCCCACTTTTGGGGGCATGGTCAGGCCCGCTCAGCTGTCTAGGGACATGGCCAGGCCTGCAGTGGAAAAAAGGTTGGCCACCCCTGGGCTAGAGCTACAAACCTAAGCATGACTGTCAGAGCATAAAACCCATTAACATCTCCAAGGTTTTGCTGTAAGATACAGTAATACCTCATATAACATTAGTATCGAATAACACTAAAATCGCATAACATTAAGCAATCTGGGGGGGAGAATTGCATCGGATAACATTAAGATCCTATGGGATGCATCGGATAACAACCGCTAAAGCCTGTGTGGTTACAATGTATCTCTATGGATCCCATAGGATTTTAACATGCATCGGATAACACTAAAAATCGGATAACACCAAGACTTGTGGAACCAGGTTTTAACGTTATCCGAGGTTTTACTGTACATGCATATCCCTCCACTAACTTATGCTACTTAATTCTTAAGCATTGTTCACTTAAAACAGTTACTCTTTATCATTACTCACCACAGATGTACATTAACACAACTTACTTAATGGCCAATATTAATTATTTTGTGGTGTCAGCCAATATGGTGCAGTGTAGAACCAGTGTGGAGTAGCAGATAAAGTGATGGATTAAGACAGTGTTTCCCAAACATATTCTATTGTGAAACACTTTGGTTTTTGTAACAGAAAGTCAGGTTTGGATTTTTAAGTTTTAATAACAAATAACATAAATAGTATAAGAGTTAAAAATCATAAAAAAAATTATTCCAAAATTTTAGTTATACAAAACATAACTCTTGAAAATAATAAACAAATAAACAATAACAATTAAAAATAATAATGTTAATAAAGTAAAAACTCATATAAAGAGTGCCTCGCTTAGAGACTAACTCGCTTAAAGAGCAGAATTTTCTCTGAATGGTCATCTTGCTTAACAACTAAAACAAACCAAAAACTTGCTTAACAACTAAATCGCAGTTCGCAATTCCCCCGCCAGAAGTCACAATTGGTCACTTACAATGGTGATTAACTTAAAGAGCAAACTTGGTTAAAGAGCAATTCAGTCAAACACATTATGCTCTTTAAGTGAGGTACCACTGTATATGCTTATATGATGGCAAAAGAGTTAAAGAAAATTCCCTATTATGCATTTTTAGTTACAAGCCGTAGGTACATTAGAGAGTAAACAAAACAACAAAAAAGAGAAAAAGTTGTTGCACTTTTAAGATTAATTCCAGTATTAAAATGTGAGTTTTCGTGGATCAACTCCACTTCATCAGACATAAGAATAACACCTCAAGGTCTCAGTTTAAACATATAGGTACAGAGGCACACAGTGGCTGGCCAGCCTAACAGAAAAGTGACGTAGCTTTTTACAATGGACAGTGGAAAATCCCAGGTTGTTATTCAAACTTGCTATTCAAGCTTGCTATGAAGCCAGCTCCTACTGATTTGCAAATAGTTGCAAAACAAACTTTTCTTGCAGGCTGATGCATCACATCAAAAGGATGGATGCAAAACAAATTTCGTGGCATTACAAGTTTGCCAATGATTTTTACCAGAATTTCATATTTTTTCATGGAACACTTACTGACCTTCTATGAACACCAATGTTCTGTGGAACATAGTTTGGGGAACACTAGACTAGGATATGGGAGACTTCAATTCAAGTCCCCACTTAACTGTGGAAACTTACAGAGGGTGGTGGAAGAAAGACCACTCCTTGAACATTTTCACATATTTTTAAAATCTCATTAGGTTACTGTAAGTTGGAAGAAATTTGATGCCACATTGACAAGGTATAGCTTTCTCCTACACAAAGAGAAGTCTATCTTTAAGATATGGAAGGAATTAGCCTCCTAATTCTATAAGTAAATTCAGTGTACAATCTGTAAGCCTAATTGTGTTCTCAGATAAGAAATCCTCTCCAAAGTCACATATTTCCTTAAAGAATGAACAACAAATGAAGAATGAACAAGAAAGAATTTTCAGCTATCTTAGAGCTAACATTATTTGTGGGCCACAATTCTTTTGATCTATTTATTACAAAAGATGAAGGGGTAGCAGAGAATGAGATGGATAGATGCCATTGTTGATGCAATGGGCACAGAGCTGGGCAGGTTGAGGAGGATGGTAGAGGATGGGGTGCCTGGCGTACAATGGTCCATGGGGTCACAAAGGGTCGACTTGACTATGCAACTGAACAACAACAACAACAACAACAACAACAACAAAAACTTATTATAAACTTTTGTTCAGTCGCACAGTCGATTCCGACCCTCTGCGACCCCGTGGACCACTGTCCACCAGGCACTCCTGTCCTCCACCATCCACCTCAACTCGCTCAGCTCTGTGCCCATTGTCTCTACAATACCATCTAGCCATCTCATCTTGGGCCGCCCCCTTCTTCTTTTGCCCTCCACCCTTCCAAGCATCAAGGCTTTCTTCTGCGCTCAGCTTTTCTAATGGTCCAGCTCTCACAACCATACATTGCCACAGGAAATACCATTGCTTTGACTATGCGAATTTTTGTTTGCAATGTGATGTCTCTACTTTTCACTATGCTCCCCAGGTTTCTCATTGCTTGCCTCCCAAGAATCAGTCGCCTTTTTATTTCATGGCTACAATCCCCATCTGCAGTGAGCTTTGATCCTAGGAAAGTAAAATCTGTCACTGCTTCTACTTCTTCCCCATCTATTTTCCAGGGACTGATAGGGCCTGTTGCCATTATCTTGGTTTTCTTGATATTGAGTCTCAAGCCAGCTTTTGCACTTTCTTCTTTCAACCTAATCAGGAGCTTCTTTATGTCCTCCTCACTTTCTGCCATTAGGGTGGTATCATCTGCATATCTCAAATTGTTGATGTTTCTTCCAGCAATTTTGATCCCAAATTGTGATTCCTCTGGGATACAGCAAATCCTTATGAGAACAGTAGATAAACAACGCTGAATTGTTAGGGCTCTTTCAAATCCTATGTGACCTAAAATAGGCCACTTTTTGACCCCCTCCCCCTCTGTGACTTTCCATGACCTTTGACTGACCCCCCAACCCCCTCCTAAATCACGGTTTCTCTGTTTTCCCAGATTTGAAGAGAAATGGCAGAAGCATGGCCGACCCGTGCTTTGAAGATAGATCTATGGCCGGCTGAATGCAAAAAGCAAATGAAGACTTTTCAAGGTGAGTTAACCCTCCTGAAACTTTAAGATTGCATGGTCATCGTCCATCTGTTCTTGCAGACAATGGTGGCAAAATAAGACACTTCATTAAATTGTTTCAGAGTCACTTTAATTTTTTTAAAATTTGTGACAACACTTTTAAAAAGAATGCAAACTAAGCAATTTTTAAAAAATCATTTAAGACAGCAAGTGTGACACGACACTTTTAAAGAAAATGCAAACAAAGCAATTAAAAAATAAAAGCATGTGAAAGGGAGCATGACATTAATGTCTGCCATAAATACTCTTAAAGGAATATTGGCAAAATATTGTCGTCGTCGCCCCCCCAAAAAAACACCCCGCCATCACCCGCCATGCTCAGCTCCACCACTGCTGTCACTGCCAACCACGCACCGCCCCAAGTCTTGTGTCAGGAACTTTTTGATAATTTTGGAGTCACATGACTTCACGTCAAACCCCCCGTCCCCCACGACCTTTGGTCTACCCCTCCCCCCAGATGGTCATGTGGTATCTGAACGTCCCCTTAAGTCAACAGAATAAAGATAAATTGCATACAATGCTTTAGTCCAGGAGTGGCCAAAGTTTTCGCATCATGGACTGGTCACGTGGTTGAGCAGGCTGATCACATGGTTCCTCCCACTGTAAAATGGATCCACAACTGTCGTAAACATGTTTAGGGCAGCCACGGGTGCATTTATGGTAATGTTATGCACATGCACATTTTACTTCCGCTCCCGGTAATAGCAAAGGCGACAAGGGCCTGATGATTTGGTGCCACAGGCCAGGTCTGGCTCATGTGCCGTAGTTTGGTCACCCCTGCTTTAGTCAGTAGTTCCCAATCTTGGGGCCCTATATTTACTTAGACCACAGCTCTCAGAAATCTTGGCCAGCAAAGCCAATGGTGAAGGTTTCTGGAATTTTTACTCTATGAACATATGGAGCCCTAAGGTTGGGAAACACTGCTATAGGTTCTGGTGTGTTGCAATGTCAGTTTTAAAACATCTATTTAAAGGATTCCTCTTGCCAATCAAACCTTTCATCCATTTTATGAGATGGACTGTCTTATTCTATGCCAGCTTTTTAAATGCCAAATCATATGTGACTTTGGCAAGGATTTTGACAATTACATTATGTTACCTCATTCTGGCTCTCACTAACAATTGGGGAATTTGAGGCTACAGCAGGAGTTCTCAACCTTTTAAAACCAGGGCCCGGGTCACACTCCCTCAGATAACTTTGGGGGTCGGACAGCCATCTTGCCCTCCCTCCACCACATGGCACTTCCGGGTGTAGTGGAGGCAATGGGGAGCCACATGAAATGGTGCCATGGGCTGCATCCAGCCCACAGGCCGCAGATTGAGAATCCCTGGGCTACAGGTTTACTGAAATGCAGCTCATTAAAGGATTCAATTCATTTCTATATAATGCATTTTCTCTAGCAAAGGGAAAACTGTCACTTTGTTGGAGCAACCTTTATGGAAATGACGCCATTCCAATCGGCCCATCTCCTTCTCACCTGGAAGTAAAAGTGAGCGCATTTACACCAGCCGTAAAACGTGCCTGTCAAAAGCTAGCCATATATGCACCCACTTATGCTTCTGAGGGCATGGTCTGGCCCACGGCAAAAAATGTTATCCACCCCTGACTTAAATAAGAGGCATACAATGTCAAGTGAATATGCCAAAGCTTTCCTATTTGAGAACTGCAGATCTGTTTGCATGAAAGTTTACAGGGCTAAAAGAAAGGCAATCACTCTATTATTATTTTTTTAGCTAGTAACATTTCTTGAATTACTTGTGGTACATAGCCACAAGGCTGGTTGAAGACAAGATCAGAGGCGTTCATGGAAGGGGTCCATCTTCCCTGTACCAATTATATCACTGTTTAGCAAGTGATTCTACACAAGGTTATTACACAAGAGTGATTGGCACACACCGTTTTGATCTATATCTTTATAATGACATATGCAGTATTTTTTTTCCTGATTTCAGTGAAATATAACTATCAGACATTTATTACGACACACAAAGCCAGGGCACTTGAGATGAATAACAAATGAAAGTAACAAAATATGACTGCATATAGCACAACTTTTATAATGCAGAAATAAGGCTCTCTCCCCCCCCCCCAAAAAAAAAAAAACACCCACCACCAACCCTCAAATCACTATCTATTAAACTTCTGAATGGCTTTTTGAAGTAGTACTGTATTGTAAATCTTCATGTTGCAAGAAGAAAGATAAGCAATATCACACTGTAAATGGCTTCCCAAAGGCAAATACAGAGCACATCAAATTGAAGATTCTTCATATAGATTAAAACAGTTTTATTATAACAGAACAAGCAGTAGCTTGTAATTGAATGTTCAACTGCAGCTGGGGGGGGGAATCTAAATTTCCCAACCTTCTAATCAAAACAGTCCTCTTGTTTTCCCCAGTGATTTAGATAAAGTTCATAGATTCAGATAACTGTAGCATATTCTACACAGAAACAAAACTTAATACACTTGTTGACATATGCTTAATGTTCATATGAGGTCACCTAACCTAGATTTTACACTAAGCTTAATAGGTAAAAAAAATGTAACAAACAAAATGGATCTGAATTTTAGTCATAAAATGGAATGATCCGATTTATAAGAACATTATATAGTACAATTAGAATGCAAAGATTGTATTGACTGAACTCCTTTTGTGATGCTTCACTGGTACAGTATAACAGTGATGACTTCACTGCACTGTGTAGAAGTTTCATGCACCCAAAATCCATTTAATCAGGAAGAAATCTTTTTTAATCAGTTGATGATGACATTATCACTATTGTGTACACAAAGCTGTGCAACATTTTAGGCACTACTTTATAATCATATTCCAGAAGTAGCTTTCAGGTTTAGTGTTTTGTTTTTGTTTTTTGCAACAAAGAAACCTCTACACTACAACTATTTCTGAGTACTGTATGGTATACTAACTCTGTATCACCTACACTACAGTTGTACCTCACTTAAAGAGCATAATGTGTCCCACAGGATTGTTCTTTAAGCAAGTTTGCTCTTTAAGCAAAACATCATTGTAAATGACCAATTTGGGGGGGGGGGGATTGTCAACCCCGATTTATTTGTTAAGCGAGTTTTTGGTTGGTTTTATTTGTTAAGTGAAGCGAACATTCAGAGAAAATTCTGCTCTTTAAGCGAGTTACTCTTTAAGCGAGGCGCTCTTTATGCGAGGTTTGACTATACTGTGTTTTGTTAACTGCAAAAGTACTGTGTGCTATTGCATTACTTCCCAGAAGAAACAATTTTAAAACACTGTTACTTTTTATTGTATTGTTATATTTTATTGCATTGTTATTTTTATTGCATTGTTGCATTTTATTGTGTTGTTATATTTTATTGTACCATAATGTTTGCTATGTGGTGATTTTTGTGAGCTGCCCTGAGTCGGTGTATGCTGAGTGGGCGGCATACAAATCGAATCAATCAATCAATCAAAACAACGCCTCTTGATTTCTGCCTCTTCTTCACTGTCTGCTCATACTTATACTTCAGCTTTTTAAAAGATCTTATTAATTAGATCAGCAATTCTCAACCTACAGCTCAGATGCAGCATGTGGTGCCATTTCATGTGTCCTACCACCACCTCCACCACACCAGGAAGTGCTATGTGGTGGAGGAAGGGCAAAATGGCCATCTGGTCCCTGAAGGTGTCTGAGGGAGCGTGACCCAACCCCTAGCTTAAAACGGTTGAGAACTTCTGAACTAGATACTTGTTCGTTCCCAAGAGTGTTGCAGCCTTCCTACACATAGTATAGGGGCACTATATCATTTGTGCCAGTAAGAACTAAGCTAACAAGCAGTACCATATTAACAAATTGGACTACTGAGAAAAGTAGTCCTTTGGTGAGTCAAAGCAAATTAAATAGCAGCACTTTGAGGACTTTTGCCTCTGCGTATTTCATTCATGTGTCAAACCTGACCCTCTCTTCAACCTTAGGTGGCTTTATGAGAAATGGCTGGAGGCTTTCTTGATGTTTCATAAATAATCTTTTCAAGTCACAAAAGTGGATAATCAAATTCTTAGCAGTGTATATACAGTACCAGTAATGGTGAACCTTTTAGAGACTGAGTAACCAAATTGCAACCCAAAACCCACTTATTTATCACAAAGTGCCAACACAGCAACAGGGAGGAAGGAAACACTCCCATTGGGCTGCTAGGCAGAGGGGCGGGGTGATCTCTGTGCTGGGGGAGGGAGGAAACGTTCCCATTGAGCTGCTGGGCAGAGGGGCAGGGTGAACTGTCTGCTGGGAGAGGGAGGAAGCACTCCCAAGAGGCTGCTGGGCAGAGGTGCGGAGCAAGCTCTGTGCTGGGGTGACTGCATGAGTGCCCACAGAGAGGGCTCAGAGTGTCACCTCTGGCACGTGTGCCATAGGTTTGCCACCCCTGGTATACACAATCTCTATAAGAGCACTAAATTGATTTCTTTGATTTGATTTTATTAGGAGTGAACTATACTAGGGATTTCTCAAGATAACATATTTAGTATGGTTATAAATTGGTACTTTGAAGGACCAAATTAAAGTCTGCCAACATCTTTCAAAAAGGGTAATTTCCTACCATTTAACAAATGGAATCCAGAAAAAGATATGCTACAAGCAGAGAAAACATAGAAGCATATCTGTTTGGAAGACTTATTCTAGTGCAATCTGAAGAGAAGAGGTCAAAGGCAAAACAGCCTAGGGCAGTGGTGGCGAACCTATGGCACACATGCCAGAGGAGGCACGCATAGCCCTATCTGTGGGCACAAGCACCATCACTCCAGCACAGTGTCTGCCCTGCCTCTCTGCCCAGCAGCCCAATGGGGGCACTTCCTCCCTCCCCCAGCACAGAGTTCACCCCACCCCTCTGAAGCACAGAAGGCAGCCTGTTGAGTTTGGGCACTCAGTCTCTAAAAGGTTCACCATCACTGGCCCAGGGCTTCTAGCCTTGCAAAGTTAACTAAGTGTATAACTTTATCAAAACTACTGTACTCTTAAAGGAGTTAAGATAATTTTAAAAATACCCTGAACTATAGTGTTCAGTTACATTGAAGCAGTGCTCCAACTCTGTCCACTGTCTTGCTTGACATTTTTAAAAAGAAGACGACAATATAGAAGGGGTTCTATACTGTCTTCATCAGTTTAAGGGTCTGGGATTTAGACACAAAAACTCTTTTCCTTTTCCTTACTTACTTTCAACATTGTCTTGGGATATTAATTTTTTTTAGTAAGATACTATTTCACTTGATTAAGGGGACCTATAGCTTTCATAAGAATCAAAAGGGTCTGTGGTGTAAAACAAGTAAAATTCTTAATTTATAGTAAAGTTATTGTAGCA
Organism: Furcifer pardalis; assembly: GCA_030440675.1. Taxonomy (NCBI): domain Eukaryota; kingdom Metazoa; phylum Chordata; class Lepidosauria; order Squamata; family Chamaeleonidae; genus Furcifer; species Furcifer pardalis. The sequence continues at coordinate 129,455,713 of CP126893.1, read as the reverse complement.
ACAATCTAGAACAGTTTTATTTGGAAGTAACTATCACTGAACTCTGTGGGAGACATTTCTCGGTAAACATGTGCAGGACTGGACTGTTGCTTAAATTACTGATGCTACTATACCTAATGCAGCATTAAAAATTACCTAAGAGCAATTTCAGATGTATGACAACAGAGAACTTAAACTCTTCTGAAGACCCAAACAAGTTTGCACAGGCTGCATCCCTAAATTTCACTATGATCTCAAACAGCACTTCTCCAACATGGAACACACTATTATTAATTGCCATGATTTCACAGTAAGTACTAATAGAAGTGGGGTATTGCTCCTGAAGAGAAGTAACTGACACAAATTTCACCAATACAGTACTTGAAAAGGTACTTCATGAACAATTCTTCTCCTGCAGTTATCTCCAGTTGGAGTCATCTCCATCAGGATATTTAAGGGTATTTACACTTCCAATTGTCTGCTGTTAAATAGCTTGCCTTGAATGAACTATGCTTTTTACAAGCTGAAAACTTTCTGTACTAGGGACTGCTCCTGGGTAAACAAACACAGAACTTGAGCTGTTCTTTTCGAGTACCCAGCAAGATTTAGTTCAAGTGCAACTGAGTAGTACATGCAGGAATAAGCTGTGTTTTGTATCTTGGTACAAATATGTCCAATTCAATTGTATCTGGCCTCACTCACTTTGCTCCTCTCCTCTTCAATCCCTCCCTTCTTCCATGCACATCCCACCCACTACTGCAACACTCTTCCCTATCAGATTCTTTTCCCATGTCTATCAGACAAGTAACAAAATGATGATGATGATGATGATGAAGAAGAAAAAGAAGAAGAAGAAGAACAACAACAACAACAACAACATTGCTTCACCTTAAGAAATAACTGGTAAAACCTCTACATGCAAATTTTGTCCGTTCAATGAGGTTATTTGTACATTGAAAAATTTGTGTTAAAAACACATTGCATTACCAGAAGAGGTCACTAGATGTCAATGCATTTTTTTGTATGTCAAATTTTTCCTATTAAAAATGTGTATGTCAAAACATTTTTTAGCCAGGATTTCTATTTGTATTCGAATTTTTTGTAAGTCAAACTGTTTGTATGTCAGAGTTCCATTGCATTTTAATGTGAGCTTTTTTTGGATCAAGTCTACTTTGTCAGACATAAGAGTGAACTTATATAACTGTTTATACATGGTCCCATGACCAGGTGGAGATACAGAAGAACAATGGTTGGTTAGGATAGTAGATACAAATTGCTTTCCTAGCAGAAATTTAGCTTTGGGCTAAGGAAAAAAACATTAAAATGCTTGTAATACTTTGCTTCCTTTTGCTCTTCACAGTTTAGAGTTTAAAACATTGTTCTCCATCTGTGCTAAGCTGCTACACATGCACATATGATGAAACTTTAGATCTATTAGTTTTTAGAAACTCATTCCAAAGCATTAGTATTTTTGTACTAAGACGATCAACTCAGGCCAAAGGTTGCTGCCTAATTCTATACAACCTTTTCAAGTAAACAAGCAACTAAAAAATTAAATGCTAAATTTTGCTGGAGTATAGATCAAAACACATTATTTCCTGAAGTCTTTAGTACAGTACTTCAAAGATGGTATTCCATTATTCTTGTAGATTCCAATGTAACATTGCTGCAACTTTGTTACAGTGTCCTTTGTAGTTTGTCTGTGCAAACTTAATGCATCCACTGACAATGTGGTCCACTGCTTCATGTACATTTGCCGGCGTATAAGACGACTGGGCGTATAAGATGACCCCCCAACATTTCCACTCAAAATATAGAATTTGTTATATACTCGCCGTATAAGACTACCCCCTCTTCTGCACACCTTCCACACACCAAATAAAATGTAAAAGAACAATAGATTTGATTTCAACATGTTAATTTATATTCAAATGCTTATGACTTGCAGAAAAACTGTCACAAGGCTGTATGTTATCAAACATGTACAGTAAACATAAAACAGTGCAAGTGCAAAGTGGTACTTATTTATCTATCGTATATACATGAATATAAGCTGACCCAAATATAACCTGAGGTACCTAATTTTGACCTTGAAACCCAGGAAAATAGATTGACCTGAGTATAAGCCAAGAGTGGGAAATGTAGCAACTGCTAGTGAGTTTCAGTAATTAGACTACAGTAATATTAATTATTTTATTGATTTTTTTAGAACTGTACTTGCACCACCCACCAGTGGTGGTGCTGCAGGTAAAGTGGGTGGGCAGGTCAATTGCACTGAGGCAGGAAGTGTTGCTCTAGCCTAGCCTCTTGCTTCCCCTGCAAGGAAGAAGCATGGCTTTTTCCTCCATCTTGGGCAGAGCAGAAGGTATCAGTAAGTGAAACCCTTTCTTTTTCCCCACCAGTTTGAAAGGGAGACACAATTGTAATGTAGAGCTTCTTTCTTCATCTGGATGGTACGTAGAATGAGGTGGGTGAGCATCAGGAGGCCACTATGGGCAGCTATGTCTATCCCAACTGAAGTGCACCTGGCGTATAAGACGACCCCCCCCCCACTTGGAGGCATGTTTTTCAGGGGGGAAAAGTAGTCTTATACGCCAGCAAATACTGTATTTCTTTACAAAGCTTACACTTACTGTTAATTCCATTCTCCCCCCCCCCAAAAAAAAGTTTTTTTTTTTTGGCTTTAATTATGTTGGTTCATAGTGCTTGTTCCTGGGCAGAAAATAAAAGTCTGTCTGCCTCTTGTTTTAGGCTATTAGAATTTAGCAATACCCTTAGTTACAGAGCCAGAGGACTGGATTTCAAATCCTCATTGTACTTATAGCTGATACTGCTGTGTGCACCTATGCTTTTGGGACAAGCTGCACAGACTAAAAGTGCCACCCAACAGAGGGATTAGTAAAAGACAAATACAGTGATACCTCATACAATGATTTTAATCTGTTCCACAAGGCTCGTTGTTGTACGAAAAATTGCTATATGGTGCATGCATCATATAACGAATTTCCCTATGGGATGCAGCATACAACGATATTTTTTTTGCTAAGCGGTTTTTCCCTGTGAAACATTGTTGTATGATTTTTTCCCCCATGGGGAAAATTGTTATGTAGGATGCCATTTTCCCCTAAAACCTAATTGTTATGCGATTTCATTGCTATATGGGGCAATTGCTGTATGAGGTTCCACTGTACAGTAAAACCCTGACTTACGTATGCCTTGAGTTATGTAAAATTCGACTTACGTAATGATTTTGTGCTAAAACCATGTCCTGATTTATATAAATGTACCGATATACATAACACAATTTCCTATGGGTTTGCTTTGAGTTACGTAAAAAAATAATTTTTCCTGTGGGTTTGCTTCAATTTACATAAAAATTCATTTCCCTATGGTTTGGCTTTGATTTACGTAAAAAATTCATTTCCCTATGGGTTTGCTTAGATTTATGTAAAAGCCTATGGAACGGACTTTTAAAGTAAGCCAGGGTTTTTCTGTATTTTGTAACTAGAAAACTGTGGGAGGTTTTCCCCACAAGTAAGAAATGACTTGACAGGAAATTATTATTCTGTTATAGCCATCAGCAACTTTTTCAAGTAATTGATCTCACTGCTTAACTGCTGCTTTTGTTAGGAAATTTAGCTTTAATATGGTCTCTAAAAACATATTACAGTATATGTGTACTTGATTAGATTTGTAGGGAATTTTTGTTGCACTATATTCCCAATATTTTTGTTTGTTTTATTTGGTGCACAATTATTTGGTGCACAAACCACTCAGGGCAGTTTACAAACATATAAGAGACATCTTAAGCAATAGCAATTAAAATTACAATAAAGCAAAACAAATGTCACAATACAGTATACCAAACAAGAAAAAAACCCAAAAATAATAGTAACCAAGAAAATGGAACATAAAAAAACTACATGAAGACATACAAACCAATTACCATCAGAAAACAACATTTAAAATAAAATCACCACCTATACAGCAATAATAAAAAAAGCAATAAAAACGGCAACAGCAGCAAATAATATGAGTACAGTACAAGGTCAATCACACTGCAATCAACATAGTCTTATTAGCTGGGGAAGGCCTATTGGAACAAGTCAGCCTCCAAAGACTTGTGGAAGTTTCATAATGAAGGAGAAGCCCTTATATCTGCTAGCAATTCATTGGAGAGGGCAGGGTCTATGGCCAAAAAAAATGCTCTCGATTTGGTGGCTGCTTTTTTCACCTTTCTAGGTGTGACCACTGGGAGCTTATACACCTGGGTGCTATAGTTTCTAGGACAAGAGCTAATATGGTGCAATAAATAGAGTGATGGACCAGGGCTCAAGAGATTCAGGTTCAAATCCCCTCTTAGCCATGCAAACTTACGAGGGGTGGGTGGATGCTGGAACTGGAGATGGGATAAAATACAGTGGGATTATTTAGTTCTACACATGTCAGGATCTTAAAATGGGATGGGGTGGGGTCCAGTTAGAGCGGATTGGCCTGACTGCAATATAGACACAATCTGAGCAACCTGCCCCAAACTGTTCCAAACAGTAGGCTATATACTCATGTACACAGTCTCTTACTCTGGTTTTGCAAACTAATTTTGACCTGGCATCACATGGTTGACCAGTGGGGGCAGGCTCTTCTGGGCACACAGAACACTTGGGGTTCATAATCTTGTTCCCAATTAGGATCTCTCTAGGGCACCTCTGAAAAAACTATGGCTCCTAGGAAGACCTACAACACTTAGGTAGCACTGAGATTCCGTGGTTTTGGAGATAAAAAACAGCCTGAAAAAGGCATCAATTAAAATAATTATAGCAGTTACATAGATTTGTATTTCTGGCCTGCACCTTCCATAATTTCACCTAGAGAATATCTAGAAAATTATGGGAGTTGCAGTTAAAAAATACAAAAGAGCTTATAAAATACAAAAAATAGTGATATAAACCAAGACTAATATGTATAGCAGCTTTTTTCTGTGCCCCTTTACAGACTCCATAAGCATCAATTTAAAACTACAGTGATACCTCGCATAATGAACAAAATGCGTTCCACACAGTTACTCGTTATGCAAGTTACTCGTTCAGCGAAACACATTTCCCATAGGGAAATGTGTTTTGCTTCGCTGCGTCAGCAGGGCGTTTGGGAAGGGTGTGGGGATTTTTCCCCATACTGTTCCCAACTGCCCCACACGCACATCAGCAGGGCATTTGGAAAGGGTACAGGGATCTTCCTCATACCCTTCCCAAATGTCCTACTGATGCATGCGTACATGCAGGGCATTTGGGAAGGGTATGAGAAAGATCCCCATACCCTTCCCAAATGCCCCATTGCTGCGGAGTGTGCTTCAGTGGGTCGTTTGCAAAGGGTAAGGGGATCTTCCCTGTACCCTTCCCAAACGCCCCGCTGAGGCGTGCGTGTTTGCGGGGCGTTTGGCAAGGGTATGGGGAAGATCCCCATACCCTTCCCAAACACCCCACTACTGCAGAGCACGCATCAACAGGGCGTTTGCGAAGGGTAAGGGGATCTTCCCTATACCCTTCCCAAATGCCCTGCTGACACGTGTGCAGGGCATTTGGGAAGGGTATGGGGAAGATCCCCACACCCTTTCCAAACGTCCTGCTGCTGCGGAGCACACGTCAGCGGGGTATTAGTGAAGGGTACGAGATTTTTCCTGTACCCTTCCCAAATGCACTGTTGACATGATCTGCGCATCTGCAGGGTGTTTTGGAATGCAGCGGTGGAGTCCCCCATCTGCATTCCAAAACACCCCGCAGATGCGAAACTTCTCGTTAAGTGAGATTTTGCTTGTTCAACTAAGCAAACCTTTCAGGGAAAGGTCTGCTTGTTAAGCAAGTTACTCGCTAAGTGAGATGCTTGCTATGTGAGGTATTACTGTATGTGATAACGCCTGTCCAACATTGTCCTAGAGCAGGGATTCTCAACCTGTGGCCCACGGCACAATTTCATGTGCCCCCCACCGCCTCCACTACACCCGGAAGTGCCATGTGGTGGAGGGAGGACAAGATGGCTGTCCAGTCCCCAAAGCTATCTGAGGGAATGTGACTCGGCCCCCGGCTTTAAAAGGTTGAAAACTCCTGCCCGAGAGGTTATGACATTCCTCAGAACTTATTTATTTATTTATTTATTTATTTATTTATTCTTCAAATTTTTATTGCTGCCCAACTCGGCAATGACTCTGGTCCCGTAACACAACAATTAAAAGCAACATCAAAACTAACTAAAAGCACTTAAAAATCCCATTAAAAATTCAAGATAATTTACCCACTCAACCCATCCATTAAAAGAGAGAGAAAATCTTAATTATATAAGCCAACAGGTGGGGCTCACCCCTCCATCGGTGCCCCACACCTGCCCTGCCAGCCAGGTTTTCAGATCTTTCCTAAAGGGCAGCAATTCTGTCTACAGCTGTAACTCTGTTTACAGGAGGTTCCATAGAGCTGTGCAGACACAGAGGCCCTCCTTCTTGTGCTAGAGAGACGAGCCCCTCTAGCAGATGGTACAATTAGAGACCCCCTCCGGTCCACTCTAGCTGGACGGACAGATGTTCTTGAGGTGATGCGGTCTCTTAGATATCCTGGCCCACTAACATGTAGGGCTTTAAAAGCCATTACCAGCACTTTGAATTGCACCTGGAGGCATATTAGTAACCAGTGCAGCTCCTGGAGCAGTGGCGAGGTGCAGGCATAGTGCCTGCACCCCATCAGCACCTGGGTAGCCACATTCTGGACCAGTTGCAGCCTCCGAATGGTCATCAAGGGCAGCCCCATGTAGAGTGCATTACAATAATCTAGTCTAGAGGTGACCAGAGCATGCATGATCATGAGCAAGGAGTCCCAGCCCAGGAGTGGGCGCAACTAGTGGATCACACAAAGTTGTGCAAAAACCTTCCTGGCCACGACTGCCACCTGCTCTTCGAGCAGTAGCCGCGAGTCCAGGAGGACCCCCAAGTTACACTCCAGGTCTGTCTGGGGCAAAATAGCCCCATCCAGAACTAAAGATGGTAGCTCCCGAGATAATGCAGGGCCCCTGTTCTGTAGCCACTCAGTCTTGCCGAGATTCAGTTGTAGCCCATTGTCCCCCAACCAGACCTCAACAGCCTCCAGACAGCTGGATAGGACTTTTTCTTACAAAGAAGACCTCAACTGTCTCAAACAGATACAGAAGATGTGCAGTGGCAGGGAAATCACACATTTCTCAGCTCTGTTAATAGAAGCAGTTTTCAAGTGGAATGATAATGTCAGATCTTATTAGTCTGACACATACTTAAGAATACTTATGAATTAGTTTCAGGAAGCATGATCCAAAAAAGCTGTCTGGAGCAATTTAAAAGGATATTCAATGCTCTGATAAAAATATGTGTTACATTTCCTCCTCTGATCAGCTCACAGTAATATATAAATCATGGACTCGTTATTACCTCCATGGCAGTTCTGAGTATTAGGGATACTACTCAGTTAGAGTAAAATATCTAGTTGCGACTATACTACCACTGATTATGAGGATTTTTTTTGAAGTGACATTCCTTCATTGAAAATTCTTTGTGTTGTGACACAGACTCAGATTGTCTAACTGCTACAGAAGGGTTAAAGGTAAATTTAGGAAAACAGAAAATAGAAACCAGTTTTCAGGCATGCTGCAAGACAAGAAATAAGGTAAAAGGGGAGAGCGATAGAAAAACAGGCTGGGAAAAATCCAGAAAGAAAAACTCTTATCTTGATAGATTAGCTAGCATTAGAAGAAAAATAAAAGCATAGCAACAAATCCAACAAGACAATTGAGAGAGAACTGATTTTGTGCAATCCTGTCTCAGACAACTGGATGGGGCCTCTTCTCCTTTCTTGTCTGTGTCATCCATTCTTTGTAATTTAGAGTACTGAACAATGAACAAGCCTAGGAAAAGTCTGAATATGCACTTTGTATAAAGATAAAAGCAGCATGTTGCAAACATTCACTACTATTTATAGCTGCTTTCAGAATAGTAATAGAAACCAAGGATAAAATGTAATCATACTTTCCTCCCTCTTCTGATAAAAAGGAGCCAATGCAATTTCATCCAACTGAAAACTGGTTTACAGAACAGAGTAACTTCAACATAAGCAGATCTATAAATGATACACTAGGAGAGACTAAAAAAAACCTACACTTTGTACTGTCTTTCAAGCTACAGCACTAAAGCCAGTGTGATCCCTGAACTAAAATAACACAATAATTCTAAGCCGTTTAAGAAAATGGAACATGGTCATTTAAAAAACCAACAATTATTCCCTTTCATGAAACTGAGGAAGTTTTGTGTAGTTCAGAGCTCACAAGGGTCATGTTGTACCTTTAATCAATTACACACAGAGAGGGGGGAGATAAGGAATGGTACTCTTCACTTAAATATTAGCTTCAGTTAATTATAAATCGACTGACTCACCAAGAAAAGCTAATGGAAAAATCTTACTGGAAAAAACTTTTTTACAGTGCAAGGAGGAGATGGAGTCTAAGGCACACAAACAAGTATTAGTCTGCAATCCAAACAGTAAATGTTTAGGTAGTGTGGAATCTACAAAGACAAAGGAACTATGTTAGTTTACAATTAAGCATCTTTAAGACAATGCAAGCTACTTATGATGAACCACAATCATATCTCAACTAATAAATAATTCAGATTGCTATATAACAGCCTCTAAACCCATTAGTATACCAATTTATTTCAACATGTGCTATAAAGATATCTACAACATTCTGCCAGACAATGGAAAGCCATAGAATCTTTCTGATTTGCTTAGACGCAGAAATCATATGCCTAATGTTACATGAAGACTCCATGTGATTAATCAGCAATACAAGATATCAATGTACTGTGTGTGTTTTTGTGTCAGAGATTACTCTAGGTTGAAAGGATTCTTGCAGGGGACACCCGAATGAGGTTCCATTTATGTCCCCTATCGTGCAGGTCTAGGGGAATCAAACCCCGTATTTTCAGTCTCCAAGCACAGTGCTTTTATCCACTGAGTCACTGCTTATTTTATTATTTATTTAAATTTCTATACCACCCTCCTTGCTGAAGGCGACCCAATGTGGTATTCTAGAAACAGGACTTCTTATTCTCATGTGCGCCCCCACCCTTCCAAGAGTATTCGAGAAACAAAATGCCCCCCTTTGAAACTGTGGGGACAAAATGGCCACCCCCATCGTCCAGGCAGCGCAAAATGGGCCATCCGGCCCTCGAAACGGACTGAAAGAGTGTTACCTGGCCCCTGGCTTGAAAAGGTTGGGAACCTCTGGCCTAGAGGTTTGAGTTTAGGAGCAATTTCTCCCCAACTCTATGTGAAAGTAACATTAAGTAACATTAAGGCTTTTAAAACTGATAATAATATGAACTAAAACAGTACTAGTGAAATACTAATGAAATTTTATAAATCTTTGAAGACAAAAATGCAACACATTTCAGAAATCTCATTCAAGAATGCTATTAATGAAGTACCGCTCACCCAAATTTGAAAAGAAAAAGATTTCACAATTACATCTCACTAAATTGATTTGGCAGAATGAAGTAAGACACTTCATGCACTACCATACACAGAAGCTGAAATCAAACACATTTGTGTATTTTTTTAAGCCCTGAAGATTGGGAGTAGAGAAAGATTTAGCTATACAGTTGTACCTCACTTAAAGAGCATAATGAGTTCCACACAATTGTTCTTTAAGCGAGTTTGCTCTTAAACGAAACACCATTGTAAGTGACCAATTGTGGCTTGGGGGGAGGGAATTGTGAACCCCAATTTATTTGTTAAGCGAGTTTTTGGCTGGTTTTATTTGTTAAGCGAAGTGACCATTCAGAGAAAATTCTGCTCTTTGTGAGTTACTCTTTAAGCGAGGCGCTCTTTATGCGAGGTTTGACTGTATACCTAATATGGTGGTACGAATCTTACGCAATACAGCATCCACCATTAAAAGACTTTCCCTTACCAGCCAAGGACAGTAACTAACACGCACGCATGCATACATACACACATTAAGAGGCTTTGCCTCACCAGTCAATCAGTGGGCAAATAGAATGAGCACAGGGTCATTCCTTCAGGTTTCACAGACTAAGATCAGCAACTGAGAAAGGAGGCCTTTTCCACATTTTCAGATGTGCCTGTGAGAATACTGAGACAGAAAAAGAACGTTCTCTTCAATATCTTAAGATTCAAGCAGAGCCATATAAGAGGAAATATGGTTCTACAGACAGCAAAACTATGGGCTATATAGAGCTTTATAGGTCACAACAGTAGCTAAAAAAAATATTGGAGCAAAAAAGTTTTATTCTCAATGTACAGTAATACCTCGGATAACATTTGCATCAGATAACACTAAAACCACATAACGTTAAGCAATTGGGGAGGGATTGCATCGCATAACATTAAATCCTATGGTATGATTCAGATAACATTTGCTAAAGCCTGTGCCGGGTACAATGTATCTCTATGGAGTTTTGCAGTTATCCGATGCATCCCATAGGATTTTAACATTATTCGATGCATGCATCGGATAAAATTAAAAATTGGATAACACTAAGACTTGTGGAACCAAGTTTTAGCGTTATCTGAGGTTTTACTGTATCTAGTTCTGATCAACAGACTGGCTGAAGCATTTTGAAACTAAGATTCCAAAACACTTTCCAAAAGCAGCCTCTTGTTGTTGCCTTTCAGTCGTACAGTAAATTCCAATCCTTTGCAACCCGATGGACCACTGCACACAAGGCACACCCTAGCAACAATGCCATCTAGCCATCTACTTTTCTGCTGCTCCCTTCTTCTTTTGCCCTTGATCTTTTCCAGCATCAAGGATTTCTCAAGTGAATCCTTTCTTCTCATTTGATGTCCAAAGTATTTCAACTTCATTATTTATTTATTTACTTTCTTATAATTTTACCGCTGCCCCATCACCAGGGTGACTCTGGGCAGCTTACAACAAATATTACAAACCCAACATAAAAACAATCCCATAGAATACTAATCATTAAAACCTCAAGTTAAAATCATTTAAAATCTCAAGTTAAAATCACTTAAAACTAAAATCATTTAAATAATCTTCAGCATTTGACCTTCCAAGGAGCTTAGCATCCATAACATGTTCACTACCAAGTACCATGTCCTGGACAGGTCACCTGACACTAATTTGGTCCATAACAACCAAAAAACCATGAAATTAAGTCAGCATTACTTCTCTCTCTAGTATACCTCAGTATTAGAGACCACCTATACAGTTTGGTTGCTGGTATATAGTTCACGTACTTGCTGTTATCCAACTTCCCTGGTGGCTGTCTATGAAACTCCAGAATCAAACTATGAGATACTTTGCTTGACAGAGGTCACTGTTGCATGGGACTGGTGCCATGATTAGGCAACTGAACTGCACATGACAGCAGCTGTAAGACTGATTGAAACAGCTATTTTACCAGACAGAAAAGAATTATTGTCTCCTATGTCAACATTTCATAAAACAAAAACATGTTTTTAAAATTGTAAATGCTTGTCATGAATACTTTTTCACAACATTGGTGTTGTGTTACTGTAATCAGATCTAATTTGTAGTTCTGCTCCCAAGGCATGGTTATTCCAGTGGACAAAAACATGTTACATAGTGTAGTAATTCACACTACAGTAGGCTCACTGAATCAATGGAGATTTGGTAAGTCAACTCCTCTGTAAATTCCACTAACTCAATGGATCTACTGTATCTGCAACTTACTTTAGCATAGTAAATCACAATTAGAAGAAACCCACTTCAACCAGATGAACTTTATGGAGTTTTTTCATAAAATCATTAATTCAATGGCTTATTCTAGTGTGATTTACTAAAGCCATATGCAGAAGTAGAAGATGATACCTTTTATGGATCACTAAATAAAAATGTGAGCTTTCGTGATTCATGATCACTTCTTCAGGCATGCATTTAAATGTCCGTGGCATGATAGTCTGCCAGACTCTGTCCTTAAAAGCAGCAGCTGAGTTGATGCTCTGCCCCCATTTTTCAAACACAGGAAACCAGGCCTCTACTTTTTGCTCTCCCCAAATGGCTCGATTGAGGCTGTAGGCTATTTTTCTGGCCAACTTAAAGCAATTTAAGTTCCAGTGACCATCAGGGAACGGGGAGGATTTGGTGTACACACAAGGTATTCCAATGTTAGTCAATTCAAAGTCAATTAAAAATATTACCTAGTGGTTCAATTTGTAGTGCTGCTGTCCTGATGTTAAAAAGTCCATGCAGTTTAGGCAGCTCTGTATTAGTATCCTCAGTAGTTCCATAAACAAAGTCAGCCGTGTAAAACATGTATAAAACATGACCATCATGCCACAAACATTTGAATGCATGCCTAAATTAGTGATCATAAATTACAAGAGTTTGCAATTATTTTTTTTATTTAGTGATCCAGAAAAGGTATCACCTTCTACTTTTGCATATGTTTTATACATAGATCACAGTTGACTTTGTTTATGGAATTACTAAAGCCAGTATCTGATCCAGATAACATGGTTCCAATAACACGTTTCCTTCATAATCTACACTCTATGTTGATAGTAAGGAATAGAAGGTTTATCATATGCCAGGTTCTTCTTTCGTGTCCCAATCAAACTCTGGACCACCAAAATGAAGCCACTTTCTTAGCTTTGTCATTGGCCAAACTTAAGTCCTCATTGGTGCATGTTTCTGGCAGTAATCGGCAGACCAGTAAATGAGCTGGATTCTGTATATCTCCACATTCACACAGTGTGTGTTGTCTGCCAGCAACTCCCACTTGAGCATGTTGGTCTTACATTTGGGCACTCCAACCCTCAGCCTATTCAGGGTCCTGGGAAGTTGAGTTACTCAGGTACATCCTCCTTTAATGATGTTCCTTAGCCAGTAAGGAACCTCCTCCATCTTTTAATTTGGTTTTATTCTTGTGTACCCTCAAGAATGTTTGTTCTTGCCATAAAGCTGTTCCTGGATTGGAGCCTGCAGATTTGAGGCTCATATCCATTCAGAGGATGTTGAGGGTCATTCTCTTGCTTAGTTCTCTTGGTGTCCACTGTTACATCTCTTCTGATCGTAGGTAGAGCGATACCAACAAGAGAGAATGTTTTCTCAACCAGTGCAGGTTTGAGTATTCCTGTCACTACATGAATGGCTTCATTAACAGTGATGTCAACTTGTTTTTTTGTGTGTGGATGTGCTCCATACTGGAGCAGCATACTCTGCTGCAGACTAGCACGGCCAAAGCTGATGTACGCAGGATGGATGGTTGAGTTCCCCATTTGTATTTGGTGATTTTCCTGAAGATGTTGTTCCTTGTACTAACTTTGGCTTTGATATTCAGGCAGTGCTGCTTAAAAGAGAGTGTCCTGTCTAGTGTCAATTTTGGTGCTGGACAAGGCTGTAATCAGTTCTCTTGCCATGTAACATCCAACAGAAAGAACATCCATGATACTGTGAATACATTTGGACGTACCCTGGACAGCAACCTTACCAGCTAATATTTCTAATGCCAGATCAAACCAAATATCAGATCAAAAGTTTGTAATTTCCAAATGCTTTAAGAAAAGCATATCTGCTCTCATTCATTAGATTTGCAAAGCAACAAAATACATATTGTATCTATCTTCACGTTCCCATGATAATTAAGATGTTCATAGATAGCAAACATATTTCTTAAATATTTCTGCAGAATGAATATAACATGATTTTATAAAAGCTTGTGTTTACTTTTCTTTTCAAAGAAATAGTTAATTCATTATATTTAACTGAAAACACTCTATTTGCTTCAGCAGTATGTGGATCAAGAACTACCAGAGATAAAAGCTGGGTTCCGAAGAGGCAGGGGAACTAGAAACCAAATTGCCAACATTCACTGGATTAGGGAGTACCAGAAAATATCTACTTCTGCTTCACTGGCTATGCCAAAACCTTTGATTGTGTGGATCACAACAAAATCTGGCGAGTCCTTAAAGAGATGGAACTAGGGTGGGCTTCTAGTAGGGGCAAGAAATCCCTAAATGCAAGACCAACATGCTCAAGTGGGGGCTGCTGGTGGACAACAACAAGCTGTGTGAACGTGGAGAGATACAGACTCTGGCTCATTTACTGGTCTGCCTATTACTGCCAGAAACATGCACCAATGAGGACTTAAGTTTGGCCAACGACAAAGTCAAGAAAGTGGCTTCATTTTGGCAGTCCAGAGTCTGATAGGAAACAAAAGAAGGAGTAAGAAAGAGAGCCCTTCTACCAAAGTAGCTCCAGCAGTGTTCCAGTTGACTTTAGCCACAAGCTGCTGTTTCTGACTGATTCAGCCGGGGGTTCCAGCAAAAACAATTCTTCTACCAAGGGCCTTACTCCTCACCATGAAAAACAACCCTTTAAATACATCCTTCTTTTAATCCAGCCTATCCCTTTCTGAGTCAATGGAAAAGGGGAGCCACAGGAAACAATCCCTCTTCAGAAGGCTGTACACCACTTCATAACCCCACCACCACTCTACTCCAGTTCCACCACAGCACTATCACTCAGCAACCTGAGAGCAACTTCTAAGGTTGGTCTGAAAATCAACAAATGAAATTTAAACACCAACCTCAAGAACGAACAACAACAGTTGGCTAGCTACATGAAGCAATAAACTTTTAAAATAAATAATTAAATACTGCATTTAACAGGCTGTCTAGATTGGCACTCTGCTAGCACAGAAGAAGGTGTTGGGGGTGATTTGCCTGTGAATCATCAGAATATTATTGACTCCTAGAATTCTTCTACAGTCACTAATCTGTCTGGAGCTCAACAATAATGGACATCCAACACCATTTGGGAACCCAGAGGAACAAAGAACAACAAAGTCAGGATGTTTCTTTTGTAAAACAAAATGTTGCAGTGAAGTATTATTTTCTACACAAAAAGGAAGATTCCAAATGTCTAATCATCTATATATTTATGTTTCCCATCTCTTAGTGCAGTGATTGTGAACCTTTTAGAGACCGAGTGCCCAAACTGCAACCCAAAATCCACTTATTTATTGCAAAGTGCCAACACAGCAACGGAGGAGGAAGGAAACGCTCCCATTGGGCTGCTGGGCAGAGGGGCGAGGTGAACTCTGTGCTGGGGTGAGGAAGGAAGCGTTCCCATTGGGCTACTGAGCAGAGGGGCAGGGGGGGACTCTGTGCTGGGGTGACTGCATTGGTGCCCACAGAGAGGTCTCCAAATGCCATTTCTGGCACGCGAGCCATAGGTTCGCCAACACTGTCTTAGGGATATAGTTCACAGGGGTAAAGCAGGCAGGAGCATTCTATGTTTCAACTCTCCTCCATTAGTTAAAACTTCCTAAAATCAGATAGACAATGCTTAAAAAATTCAAAGGTACAACAAAGATAATACTAAAGATGGCCCTTACTATGTTCAGAAATTGACTGAGAACAGCATATTAATGCTCAGTTTAATTCTTGGTCTCATTTCCAATGAAGGAAAAATAAACCATTGGTAAAATGTAAAATGAGATAGATGCTCTGCAGTATTATCCAGGTGATTCAATTGAAGAATAAATCTGCCATTTTTCTGAGGCATAGTCCTATAAATTCCATTTAAAACATAACTGTGCATTCGTTCTACCTGCCATACTCCTATATCTTCAAAGAGTGGCTTATTTGTAATCTAACGTCTCAGATGGACAGGCCTGCAGAAAAGCTGGGAACTATACAGAAGCCCCTAGCAGTGTTATTTTGATAAAACAGAAGGAAAATCTGAATATTCCTTTCAAAAGAACCAAACAAGATTTCCCCTCATTTGCTAGTGCTAAGGTGTCTACAAAATATATGTGGGCTGTGTAGCCAAATATTAGTTTCTGCTCACCAGGATAAAGTCCCATCCCATTAAATAAAAGTGCCACATTATAACAGCTGGAATCTTGCTGCATAATTCTGACATGCCAACTTTATGATGAGGTAAGCAACTGCATTTGTTTGGGATGGGCAATTAAAAGTTTTGTATCTCCCTTCTAAGATTCCAAACATGTCTAGGTATCCCCTTCATCCTGGCCTTTTGGAACAGGAGAATGGGGAAGGGAACATTAAAAAGTTCCCTCCCCTTCATTTTTGTATGGGATCTTGGGGGACTTGGGAGCAGCAAAAATGCCACCAAGGCAACATGTGGCCTGTGAATCACAATCTGCCCATTCCTGCTCTGAGCCAATCAACAATCAAATTTTCCTCAACTATTATTGTTATATTATTATTTAATCACATTTATACACCGCCCTCCTCACAAGTGACCCAGGGCGGCTAACATGACCTTAAAACAG
Organism: Furcifer pardalis; assembly: GCA_030440675.1. Lineage (NCBI taxonomy): Eukaryota > Metazoa > Chordata > Lepidosauria > Squamata > Chamaeleonidae > Furcifer > Furcifer pardalis. Next base: position 129,439,419 of record CP126893.1, on the reverse strand, counting down.
CAATAACACAGTACAGTACATCAATAAAAACCTATCAATATGATAAAACCAATCTCAAGAAAAATTAAAAATTAAAAGTTAAAAAAATTAAAAAGATTCACAGAGAGAGGGAGTCAAATCAATTTAATAATTTAAGCATATAATGAAGCAGAATCCACAAAAGTTTAAACCATAGTAAATTTGCTCATCCTTAAAATGCAGCAAAAACCTGTTCTTTTCCCATGTTTACTCACAACACTTAAGCAGAAGTCAAAAATGTGTTGTTAGCATGGTTGCCAAAAGGTACCTTATGTGCTTTTGAACTGCACAATCTAAGAGTGCACAACTCCCTGGTGGTGCCACTGAGGGCTGCTGCTTGACAGAGAACATCTCTAGGCATACACTGATTCTCCACATTTTGTTTGAAGGGTAGAAGTTATTGGCAAGAATGGGCATTTTAAGTCACTGCTTGGGCCTGGGTGCCTATCTTCTGGATAGTGTATATATTTAGCTTGATGAGAATCCCAACATTCATTACTTTTGAAAATAAACAAATTTCTGATTCTTGTGGCTGAAAAGCATGGGGACAAAAAGGGGGTCATATAATATTGCGATGTGACAATACTGGGATTGCCTATAAGCAACCATGTAAATTTATCCCATGCATTTTTATAATTACATAACAATTACATTATTGCCACAAAATTATCTGAACACTTCACCAATGATTCCTAACTACATGTTCCCAGTACTATTCCACCAATGACATGAGTTTGGCCAGTTTGTTTTTAGGAGAATAAATGATAGTATGTGAAGTTTCACTTAACATGTTTCAGGAAGACCATGCATTAATGTTTATAACCAAACTAAGGGATAGTTCAGCACAGAGTGACCTATATCTCCAGTCTCTTCATTTACTATGTAGAATTACTTTACTTTCAAGTAAAAAGTTTAGAATTGGAGTACCTAGTCACAGTACAAGGGGATTAACAAAAAAAATTATTATTTATGGGTAAGTAGTCTGCTGCCCCCTCCCTAAGTGTTGTGGATTACAACTCCCATAAAAACCCTCTGTGGCAGAAATCTTTCCTATTTTCTGATCATGTTGGATGGGTAGTAAATCCCTCTATTCAGGGGTTGTTGATATGGACAACTCTTAGCTACCTCAAAAATGCAGATGAATCCTGAAAGGGGTCAATCAGGATACCAGATCATTACCACACACCAAGGCTGTCTGCAGAAAATGCATTTTGACCCAAATGCAGTGATTAGCAGCTTGTGACACAAAAGCAGGTCTTTGGGATACTGTGGTTAAAAAGATGAAGGATATAGCTTTTAATTTTAAAAACAAATTTTTATTTAATTAGAAAGCACTGGAGGCCCTCAAGATCACACAATTCAAAAGATGTCCCTGATATAAGGTTTATACAGTACTGTACTAGAATTTATCTTGTCAAAATGGTATTCCAGGCCATCATTTTATTCAGCCTTTCTTCAAAATATACTGAATTGGTTTCAAGATTTTAAAAAGGATTTTCTGAATAAATTTCCCTGCATCTCCAAATTTGCCTAATACTGGTGTTTTTTTTTTTAAATCACCTTAAACACAACAGACAGTAAGTGATAGGGCAGAAAAATCTTTCCACAACTCCTTTGTTCTTTTTTCTTCTATGAAAAGCCATGTCCATTACTTTAAAGTGACAACAGGAATAGTCCTGTGTTTTACCAGGTAGATTCCCTGGTTATCAGTAAATTATCATTCTACCTCAAAGCCCACATATTCAACCCCATCAGCTCATATTCCTACAACTATACCAGAATGGATATCAAATCAGAAGAAAAAAGCAATATGCTCATCCAGATCAATGTTAATGGTTTTAGAGAGGAGATGCTAGGTTTGCCAATGGACAATTTGCTTTAAAAACCTTTGTGTCTGTTGGAGGGAAGAACAAAAGGCAGAGCTGCTTTCGGTCATGCAGACCCCCGCCCACTTCCATACAAGCTGAGACTTGGCTGATCTGCAACAGAAAAGTGATATAATGAGGATGGTCTCCTATCTCCTGATGGCAGAAGTCACTTACCTTTGATAGCTGCCTCCTGAGGCTAAAGCGTTGGACCATGGTCACCTTTTTTCCTCCAGACAAAGCAATCCACAAGAGGGGTGGGGAGGAAAAAAGGAAGTGGAAAGAAGAGAGACTGACAGCTGTCTTAAGGCAGTGTCAAGACAGCATTCTGCGAACTGCTAGGCAAACAATCCCTCTCAGGGGATCCCACCTAGTCTTAAAACTTCAATTCATTGTTCTTTCCCTCCCAAAAGAGCTTGTGAAAGATGGGGGCAGAGACAGCAGGGGGGGGCAGAGGAAGTCTAGAAAGCTGTCTGCCCCGTGCCAAGCTCTTTAGCACTTCCTGTGTGTCAGCTTGGAGGGGGTCTTGACAGATGGACCACCCTCCTCTCCAGAGTCATTAACTAAATGTTACAAGCCGAGCCACCTGAGCCTCAGAAAGGGCAGACCGGCTGCTCTACTTAACATTGGGTGGGGCTAGCAAGCATGTGCCTGAAGTACCAGAGGGAGGGTTGAACAACAGGCAAAGAAAAATTCCTCACTGTGACTGAAGCAGCGCACCCTCCCCTCTGTGGGTGTCAGCTTTATAAAATCTGCACACACCCTGATATTCTTCTAGCCTCATTTCAAGAAGCAACCTAGCTTGCTTAAACCTCGGAGGAAAGTGGGGGGGGGGGGCTGGTGTAGAAGCCTAACAATAGCTGATAGGAAGCCATACGCTCACCACACAACTGCATGGGCTGTACCTAGTCCAACAAGTTACTCTTTCCTTTCCTCTCATTCATGTGGAGGTGCCTCATCTCTTGAGCAATCCTCAGGTATAAGAGCACATACTATAGCAATGACATCAACTCTCTTGGGACTTCTAAAACAAGTGGAAGGTGTTTGTTTTGCTCTGAAAAAGCAGCAAATGATTAATAGGAAATTGATGTCTAGTGAAAGCCCAGACACCGTTACTCGAGAGAGAAAAACTTGAGAATATTTACCACTAGTTCACTGAGATGTTTTCTTTCTGTTAACTCATTTGTTTAATCTCCTATTGTGTTCCAAAGGACACTCAACTAAAACCTTGTCTGGCAAATGGAACTGAAGACCTGAAATTTTGACTATTGTTTGTACTGCCAAAATCTTCTCTTCAGCAGCGACAGAAAAGTAGCATGTCCCAAGGGCCAAAATGTAAGATCAGAAGTGGTTGCTTTGGACTAGACAGCCAAAATATTAACACTGGGAACAGTATTTTGCTAAATCTAGAATGGGCGTCTAGCAAAGACACTCAGAAATGTGGTCCCAATTCTGACAGTGTTAATATGTGTTTACCACATGTGCTATATGTTTGCATAAGACATCAAACAATAAGGCTCAGCCTAATCAAGGCCTTTGGACAAATACTGTAATGGTTTTTTAGAACTGGAGAGGATAGCAATAACCAATTCTCTGCCACTGTAATGACATGTATTTCAGAAGCTTTACATACATGTATTTGAACATAACATTAACTATAACAGCATATCTTGCATCAAGAGTTGCAATTGCCACACTTTTATTAACAACAAACACGATGGATTTACTCAAATACTTCTGTACAGTAAAACCCCGATTTACGAATGCCCCTACTTATGAATAATTCTACTTACAAATTGGTTCTGCACTGAAATCCATGCCTTGAGTTATGAACATACGCCGATTTACAAATTAATTCTTTTTCCTCTGTGTTGCCTCCAATGAAGCAAAAAACGCCATTTCCCCTATAGGTTTGCTTCAGGCTACAATCTGATTCCCCAGAGTGCATTGCACACATGCAGCCTTTCTGAGCCCTGTAGGTGGCAGTAGAGTGTTTGGAGTGATTTCTTTGTCTGAAGTTTCAGCATCAAAAAGGCAGCCGATTGCTGTTTCTTGCTGAATTTTTCTGAGTTTTCTGTCCATTTTCAAGGTAAGGAACAGCGTTTTTGCTTACACATGGTTTCCTTTCAATTCTGCTGTTGTTTTTGGGTGGTTTGATTGACTTGGGCCCCCCCGGCGTTTTTATTTTTGGAGGGGGTGGGGCTTTTTCTTTATCCAAATGGAGATGCCTCGAGTTATGAACAAATTTGACTTACAAACAAGGCCATGGAACTGATTTTATTCGTAACTTGAGGTTTTACTGTACTTAATAGTTTTCCATGGGATTTTGCCAGATTCCTCATGCCTCCAGAAAGACCTAAAGCACCACCTGCAACATATTATGGTCTTGCAAGAGACGGGACCAAGTTCTGAGTTTGTGCCTGGTGCATTAGAAAAAAAACTAAAAATATCAGACCCCTCCACTCACCCATGAATGTGAAAAAAATGACACTGTTAAATACAACCCTCTGTCTGGATTTCCTGTCTTGCCTTTTCAAATGTCTGTTATGTCATTCAGGCAGAGTTTTTACATTTTTTTCTTACTGATCTCAAATACACAAGACTGTAATTCCTCATCAACACAGCTGATAACATATATACATGTTTCAAGGGTGTTTTGTCTTGATAATATCCTGTACATTACTCTTTACAGCAGCTAAACATCATGTCATGAGCTGATCTAAGTCTTGCACTCATGGTATATCTGGCAATCTGGCATAGAAGCACCGTTCAAGCTTCATTGAACCCACTGTTTTAGCAGCACAGCATTTAACACAAAGCATTGTTTCAGACAGGAGATAAAACAAAATAAAGACAAAAATGTTGTGGCACCTTAAAGACTAACTGCTATGTTTTAATGTTATATTTTGTAGATGAAGTCCACTTCTTTAGACATCACAAGACATCATGGCAATAATTTATACATGGCTCAATGACCAGGTGGGAGCACTGAAGTAGGCAATGGTTGGTTAGTATATTAGATACAACTGCAAATTGGTGTGACTTTTTACATTTGGTAATAACTAAACATCCCTGATTAATATTCAGAGTTATTTATGTGAAGCTCTGGTCCTATTAAGCAGCAAATGGTTAACTGACAGATTCAAAATAATCATTGTGGCAATATACAAGTGACAATGATTTTACCTTTTAGAACTTGCATTTACCATTTACAGACTATGTTGTGTAAAAAGTGACTGAAATAACCTAGACTAGCAGGTAAGATCCTTTGGTCTGTGAGCCAGCTTCAGGCTATGAATAACATATGGTAATGAATAAGAATCACTAACCAAACCTCTGAAGTTTGTTCTGTAAGAGTGGTATGGAAAATTACAACACCTAACAACCTAATAATTGCAGTGTTTCAAATTTTGTAATGTTCCAAAAACCCTTGACTAATATTCAAATCACTGAAATGAGTATGTAGCATATGTACATATTTTATTTCTGCCTTCGCTCTCTGGTTCCTTATCCTATAATTTTTCTGTTCCAAAATGGTGCCTTTCAAATCCCATGCAGATTTTTTTTTTGAATCCCTGAGCATGATAAAAAGATTTAATACAGGGGTAGCCAAACTATGGTCTTTAGGACAGATCTGCGCTGCTGCACCAAATCATTCGGCCCACTCTACTCCCGGAAGAAAAACACGCCACACATACGCAAAATGCTGCTGTAAATACACCCATGGTTGCATTTGCGGCAGTGTTTTGCACATGTGTGGGTGCATTTTACTTCCGCTTCCAGTGGGAGGAACCACATGACCAGCCCAATGAAACAAGTGACCAGCCTGCAGCCTGAAAAGTTTGGCCACCCCTAATCGAATTAGTACTTCCAATAATCTGCATAGCAGTTTGGGAAGCTCAATCAGTTGAAAAATGTCTGGGAATGAAGTACGTACCAGTTTATATGGCATGGAAATGATGAGACCCTCCCCTCAGCTAGTATCCACTGTTTTAGAAAGGTATCCTTTTAAATAATTCATATAACATGTGGTAAAGGGATACAGCAGGAGTCATCTCAAGAGAATAAAAGACCTTATTGTGCAGAAGAATAAACTCTAATGTGGCAGCTATGCCCAGTTTTTATAATCATTTTTTAAAAAAAAATATGAACTACACAATTAAGGTCACTTTTTTAGTTTTCAAAAGAGCTTAACATTAGTAACTAATTCACAGGCAAAATGGTATACAGTGGTACCTCACATAATGAATGTATCATATAGCGAAAAAGCCACACAACAAAACATTCGTTATGCAATGGCGATACTCTGCATAATGATTTTTTTTTTGTTATGCAGGGTTTTTTGTAATTGGGGTATACCTGCTTAATGGGAACCTTGGTTAACAAACTTTTTTTCCGTTATGCGGGGCATCTCTCATAGGGAACCGCATAGCAAAAAAACCCACATAGCAAAGAGGTCCGTGGAACAGAGATTTTTCGTTAAGCGGGGTTCTAGTGCAGTGGCAGCATACAGTTTTATAAATTATGTTAACATAACAGCTGGTGAAGATCAACTTTTATCATTGGCAATTGTTTTTATCCAGGTCACTCCTGTACAGCAGTCTCTTCTTGTTCCTTAAGATCAGTACTGTACTATTTAACTGATAGGCAGATTATTACCAACCACTGTTACATACAGTAATACCTCATATAACATTAGTATCGAATAACACTAAAATCGCATAACATTAAGGAATCTGGGGGGAAGAATTGCATCAGATAACATTAAGATCCTATGGGATGCTTCAGATAACAACCGCTAAAGCCTGTGTGGTTACAATGTATCTCTATGGATCCCATAGAGGATCAGATAACACTAAAAATCATATAACACCAAGACTTGTGGAACCAGGTTTTAGTGTTATATGAGGTTTTACTGTATCTTTAATGGTTCCCAGCATGAGTCACCATATTCCTTTATGATACGAATCCAACATATATAAGATTAATCAATGCAATCAAATACAGAGAAGTAAAGCTTAAGATGCAATAATGGGTCAGGCAATAGAGAAGTGGACTTAATGTTGTAGTAAGAGACTTGATTTCAAATCTCTGATCAGCCATGGAAACTAACTGGGGAATGGGAATGCTAAACCACTCCTTAATCATCTTACGTTCCTCCAAAAAAAAAATGGTTGTGATATGTCAGGAGAAACTGGATGGCACATAAGAACAAAGGATTGGGGAAGGGATCAGCTTCTCAACCTTTGTCTGGAATTCATGATAATTTCCCCAAACTCTTCCACGTATCCTGTCCCCAACCCCACCCCATCAGTCCTTCACATCTCTAACAACAAAACATAGAATGGCCATGGTGATCAGTTCAATATGCAACATCTGAAGGAATCCCCAGCAGGACAAACATGGTGTCCAGTAATTGCTAAGAGCTTTGCAAGAGCTGGTGAGAAACAAGTTTCTGCAACCACATTACAGACTACACAAGCATATTATGGCAAGCCCTTACAGTAATGATTTGTTCTGCTTGGAATGTTAATATGGTAAGAAAACAGCCACCACCTAAGCATGCATATACAGAGTATAGTATAGCATGCCTTATTTGATGCTCTTAAATCATAATGTACTACCTTGTTTCACACTGTGTGGGTTAACAGTTGTTGGAACAACTGACAGAAGCTCAGTGCTAATATCTGGGGCAATGAAAAAGTGGTAAGTCTAGCGTAACCTGCTAAGCAACAAATTAAAAAGGACTAAGAACTCCAACCTTAGATTTTGGTTTACTTAACATGCATCATTCATATGATGAGGCTTCAAAGTAAAGCCAGCATGATGCTATGGCATGGAGTGGGGAATATGGAAACTTCTTGCAAATCTGTCTCCAGTTTTGGGGTTGGAGTATAGGGGAAATGATATAATGGCTGGGGCGTTGGACTGCGGCATGATAGATCTAGGTGCAAGCCTTAATAAGCAATTTAGTTTACTAGGTGATCTGTGACAAGTCACTCACTCTCTCAGGAAAGTCTACTTCAACAGTGTTACTGCAAAAATAAAGTGGAAGAGGCCATTTTGAGCTCAATGGAGATAAACCAGAATACAGTAAAACCTCGAGTTACAACTAAAATCAGCTCCATTACCTTGTTCATAACTCGAATTTGTTTGTAACTCAAGACATTCCCATAGGGGTAAAGAAAAAGTCCCCACCCCACCCTCCAAAATTAAAAAAGTCCCCTCCCGACCAGTGATGGGATGTCCCCGGTTCCATACAGTTCCCTGGAACCGGTAGGACCAATCCTGGAGAGTTCTCCGGGAGGGTAGACAACTTTTGAGGCGTCCAGTACCGGACGCCTCACCGAAAGAAAAAAAATGTTTTAAAATCAGAGCAAAAATGGCTCCAACTGACTGCGCATGCGCAGAAACTCAATCTGACGCATTGCGCATGCGTCAGATTGAGTTTCTGCGCATGCGCAGTCAATTGGAGCCATTTTGCTCCGATTTTAAAAAATATATATTTTGGAGCTGGAAACTTTCAGGGCGGCGGCGGCGGCAGCACCAGCCCTCAGAGGAGGGCACCTCCCCCAGGGCACGTTGAGGCCTGCCTGGGCCGTCCGCTGCCGACAAGCCCCCATGCCCTGGGGACGCCTGGCGGGGCGTACTGCTGCCGCCTGCAGCCTCCTCCTCCGCCGGGCACCTGTGGCCTCCCCTCCTCCTTGGGTTGGTGCGTTTTTGGCCCGGCTCTGGCTGAGGTGCCCGGCGGAGGAGGCGGCTGCAGGCGGCAGCGGTGCGCCCCGCCGGGCATCCCCTGGGCATGGGGGCTTGTCTGCAGCAGACGGCCCAGGGAGGCCCAGCGGCTGGAGCCACCGCCAGAGCCACTGCTGCCCGCCGCCCGTGGCCGCAGCCGGAGCCGGGCCAAAAACGCACCGGCCCAAGGAGGAGGAGGAGGCCACAGGGTTGCAGGCAGCAGCAGCTCCGGCGGCGGCGGCGGCTGTGGACGGCGGCTGCAGGCGGTGGCTCCTGTGGCCGCGGCCTTCGGAGGAGGAGGCCGCAGTCGGGGGCGGCGCGCCTTGCTGGGTGGCCCCGGGCCATGGGGGTTCGTTGTCTGAAGGAAGGTAAGCAAGTGAGGGTTTTTTATTTGGGGTGGGTGGGTAATTTATTTGTGTTTTGGGTGGGTGGTTGTATTTTTATTTAATTTTTATTTTATTTATTTATTTATTTAAGTTGTTTATGGGTTTGTGTTGTAGCTGTCTGGGTGGGTGGGTGGGTGGGCTGAGGGGTGTGTGTGTGTTTATTTTTATTTTATTTATTTTTATTTTGGCCCCGCCCACAACATCATGATGTCATGATGTCATGATGTCGGCTCCCCCCATGACGTCATGACATTGGCCACGCCCATGACGTCATGGCGTGGTAGTAGAATTTTTGTCATCCCATCACTGCTCCCGACCCTCCAAAAATCAATCAAACCACCCAAAAACAGCAGCAGCATTGAAAGGAAAGCATGCATAAGTAAAAATGCTGTTCCTTATCTTATAGCTTTGAAAATGGACAGAAAACTCAGAAAAAATCAGCAAGAAACAGTAACCAGCAGCCATTTTGCCCCCAAAACTTCAGACAAAGAACTCCTCTCGAAGCACTCTACTGCCACCTACAGGGCTCTGAAAGGCTGCAAGTGTACAAAATATAAACCCATAGGGGAAATGCCTTTTTTTGCTTCACTCAAGGCAACACAGAGGGGGAGGATTAATTCGTAACTCAAGGCATGTTTGTAACTCGAGACATGGATTTCAGTGCAGAAACAATTCGTTAGTTGAATTATTCATAAGTAGGGGCATTCATAAATCGGGGTTTTACTGTATACACATAGCTAATAATAAGTAGTTTTTGGGATGGTAGCCATTTTAGTATGTGGAGATGTATCAGTCAATAAAACAAAAGCAGAGTCACAGAATAATTGAGTTGGAAGGGCCTATGACAGTGATGGCAAACCTTGGCACTCCAGGTGTTCTTGGACTTCAATTCCCAGAAGCCCAAGTCAGCACTCCTGCTGATATGGGCTTCTGTAAATTGAAGTTTCAGAATGCCTGGAATGCCAAGTTTTGCCATCACTGGCCTATAAGGTCATCAAGTCCAATTCCCTGCTCAATATAGGAACCCAAATGAAAGCAGATCTGACTGGTGGTTGTTCAATTTTCACTTGAATGCACCAGCACTGGAGTACTTACCACCTCAAGAAGTAATTCATTACATTGTTGTAATGCTCTAAAAGTTAACACATTTTTTCAGCCTTCAACTGGCTTCCTTTAAATTGACCCTGTTGTTATATATCCTGCACTCTGGGATGATCGAGAAGAGATACTCCCCCTCCTCTTTATGACTATTTCTCACGTGTTAGAAAAATGCTGCCACACACCCCTCAGTCTCCTTTTCTCAAGGCTAAATGTGCCCAGTTCTTTGAGTCTTTCCTCAAGGGTCTTAGTTTGCAGTTCCCTGGTCATCTTTGTTGCTTTTCTCTGAATTTGTTTCCCTCTGTAGGCATCCTTCTTAAAATGCGGTGCCCAAAACTGGACACAGTATTCTAGATGAGGCCTAAAAATGCTGACATCAAGAAAACAAATGTAAAACTTAAAAAGGCAAAAAATGGTGTGGCACCTAAAAGACTAATTGTTCTATTTTAATGTGAGCTTCCATAAATCAAGACCACTTCCTCAATAACTAAGTATAAACATAATATGGTCATTTATGCTTTTTTATTGTTCAGTCACACAGTCGATTCCGACCCTTTGCGACCCTATGGACCACTGTCCTCCAGGCACCTCTGTCCTCCACCATCCTCCTCAGCCCAGCCAGTTCTGTGCCCACTGCATCCACAATACCATCTAGCCGTCTCATTTTGGCTGCCCCTTCTTCTTTTGCCCTCCACCTTTCCAAGCATCAAGGCTTTCTCAAGTGAATCCTCTCTTCTCATTTGATGTCCAAAGTACTTCAGCTTCATCTTTACTATTTGATCTTCTAGGGAGCAGTCAGGGTTGGTTTCTTCTAAGACCGACCTATTTGTTCTCCTCGCTGTCCAGGGGACTCACAAAACTCTCCTCCAACACCACATCTCAAAGGCATCTATTCTTCTGCGCTCAGCTTTCCTAATGCTCCAGCTCTCACAACCATACATTGCTTTGACTATATGAATTTTTGTTTTCATTGTGATGTCTCTACTCTTCACTACGTTCCCCAGGTTTATTATTTATTTATTTATTTATTATTTATTAGTTCAAATTTATATTGCCGCCCACTCGCCGTGGCGACTCAGGGCGGCTTACAGACAATACATTACATTACAATATAATATGTTGGGGTGGGCACAGGGGGAGGGGCGGCAAGGTCCTCATCCTGCCCTGGCTTCTTCTTCCCCTGGCAGTTGGTGTAGGCACAGGGGGAGGGTCGGCAAGGTCCTCATCCTGCCCTGGCTTCTTCTTCCCCTGGCAGTTAGTATAGGCACAGGGGGAGGGTCGGTAAGGTCCTTATCCTGCCCTGGCTTCTTCTTCCCCTGGCAGTTGGTGTAGGCACAGGGGGAGGGTCGGCAAGGTCCTCATCCTGCCCTGGCTTCTTCTTCCCCTGGCAGTTGGTGTAGGCACAGGGGGAGGGTCGGCAAGGTCCTCATCCTGCCCTGGCTTCTTCTTCCCCTGGCAGTTGGTGTAGGCACAGGGGGAGGGTCGGCAAGGTCCTCATCCTGCCCTGGCTTCTTCTTCCCCTGGCAGTTGGTGTAGGCACAGGTGGAGGGGCGGCAAGGTCCTCATCCTGCCCTGGCTTCTTCTTCCCCTGGCAGTTGGTGTAGGCACAGGGGGAGGGTCGGCAAGGTCCTCATCCTGCCCTGGCTTCTTCTTCCCCTGGCAGTTGGTGTAGGCACAGGGGGAGGGTCGGCAAGGTCCTCATCCTGCCCTGGCTTCTTCTTCCCCTGGCAGTTGGTGTAGGCACAGGGGGAGGGTCGGCAAGGTCCTCATCCTGCCCTGGCTTCTTCTTCCCCTGGCAGTTGGTATAGGCACAGAGGGAGGGGCGGCAAGGTCCTCATCCTGCCCTGGCTTCTTCTTCCCCTGGCAGTTGGTATAGGCACAGAGGAAGGGGTGGCAAGGTCCTCATCCTGCCCTGGTTTCTTCCCCTGGCAGTTGGTATAGGCATAGCATTTATGCTTATTATGGCATTAATGTTGGACTAAGACAAATATTTAAAACCTCTTTCTTTAACATTTATTTATACTCAGAAACCCATGCTTCCTAACCTTATGAGTGCCAAAGAAGGAAAAATAATCCTGTATTTAACAGAACTTCCTCACAAGAGCTTATGCTGAGCATTGTCTGCTTTAATCATAGCTATACTTATCAAGATTTATGTTTAGAACACAGCAGCAACACCAGAATGCCTCCACTCTAGGACAGTGAAGTATTTATCTTATTTACACATTCTAAATAATAGCTTTGGTGTTTGTATTTAAACTGTACACATGTGAACAGGATCTCCTCTGGAACACTGAGTAAATGTTATATAATGCATGCTTCCATTTAAAATACTGCTTTAATATAGTTTTCTGAACAATGAAAAATATGTGCTTTTCACTGCCTTTTACAACTTCCTTCTGTAAAATAGTTCTGTATCACCTTATAAAGATGAAAGGCATACCGTAGAACAGTCCACCCACCTCTTGCTTTTTATCTGTGCTTGACAGGACTGTTTCTAAATTAAAAGTACACAAAATAAATTTTATTAGCATATAGGTTGTAGTATGCCCAAAAGCTTCCATATATTTGGCATAAATGAATCTTGATGTGAGAGGGGGGAAGCTATCTAAAAACACTGCTCTGGAAATTTCTAAACAACATGCTATCACATTACATCCACATTCATATTGGGCAAAATCCTATTGGGGTATCTCAGAAAGCAAAACAAAACAAAATAAATAAAATAAAATAAAATAAAATAAAAAACACAGTAGCACTTTAAAGACTAACTGCTATATTTTTATTGTTAGCTTTTGTGGATCAAGTCCACTTCATCAGACAAACAATGAAACTTACAGGCATGTTCTTTATATACCAAATTCAGGGGCTCAACGGGAGAAGGGGTGTGGTCAAGCATGATGACAGACAAGCGAGCACAAGATTGCAGTTTCACCCAGCCATTAGCAACAATAGATTATTCAGATAAACTCTAAATGACTCCCTTTATTGGGGAAGTTATAGTGGCATAAATTGGATTTTAGTGGCAGAAATAATTAATTTAAACTAATGGTAAACGTCCTTTTCCACCCCCCTTTCAAGTTCTAAGACAACCTAGTCCAGTGATGGTGAACCTTTTAGAGACTGAGTGCCCAAACTGCAACCCAAAAAACACTTATTTATCACAAAGTGCCAACACAGCAACAGAGGAAGTTAATGCTCCCCTTGGGCTGATGGGCAGAGGGTGGGGCAAACTCTGTGCTGGGAGAGGGAGGAAGTGCTCCCATTGGGCTGCTAGGCAGAGGGGCAGGGTGACCTCTGCTGGGGGAAGGAGGAAGCGCTCCCATTGGGCTGCTGGGCAGAGAGATGGGGCAAACTGTGCTGGGGTGACTGCACGGGTACCCACAGAGAGGGCTCCGAATGCCACCTCTGGCACGCATGTCATAGGTTCGCCACCACTGACCTAGTCTCTCTTTTGTTCCAAGAAAGCCTTTGGGTGCTATAGGAATAGAGAAGGGAAAACCTCTAATACAGGGGTGCCAAAACTTTTTGGGCATTGTGCCGGTCACATGGTTCAGGGGGCTGGTCACTACAGTTCGTAGGCCAGATCTGGCACCCCGATGCCAATTCATCCAGCCCATGAAGCCCTCAATGCTCCCAGAAGCAGAAGTAAAATATGTTTTACTTCAGCTTCCGGGAGCAGAGGTCACCCAGCAGAGGTCACCCTGCCCCTCTGCCTAGCAGCCCAATGGGAGCGCTTCCTCCCTCTCCCAGCACAGAGTTTGCCCCACCCTCTGCCTATCAGCCCAAGGGGAGCATTAACTTCCTCTGTTGCTGTGTTGGCACTTTGTGATAAATAAGTGTTTTTTGGGTTGCAGTTTCGTGGGCCTGATGAATTGGCATTGGGGGCCGGATCCAGTCCACAGGCCGTAGTTTGTACACCCCTGCTTTAATAGCTAAAAATTGCTGCAAGGTTGCTGCCAGTGGCCTCAATCCTAATGGCTGTGATCCAGTGGTTATTTATGACTATTAAAGGCTCCTACCTCACATATCAATGCTGCCAAATGCTTCTCCAGGGAAAGAGAAAAGGCACATGGTTCATGTTTGTATACATACAGATGGTGAACTGGAATAAAAAGGTGTATATATGCATAAGAGTTGATTGAGGAAGTGAGAAAAATATTAAGGGATAAGGCACATTAGATACAAGAAAGAGACAAAAGGGAAACATGGTTCTCTCATCTACAATGAGTTTCTCTTGAAGTAAAAACTGGAAGTGAAATAGAATGGCTATGTTTGTATTCTATTTACAAAACAAGGGTTGAAAGAGAGAAACCTTTTTGTCAGGTTTGTGACATTTGTTGTAAGCTGCCCAGAGTTGCCCTCGCGGTGATGGGCGGTGATACAAATCTAAGAAAATAAATAAAATAAAATAATAAAATCGGTCACCAGTGCAATTGTCAAAGCCAAACCTTAAACATCAAAGAACAACACAACAACATTTTGCGGTAAATGTGATATCTTTAAATGGCTCATTTAAAGTTCCAGTTGAAACCTCAAGCAGATTCACTGTTACTGTGAAATTGGCATCATCAGCTTCCACTAATTTAATGTATTTGACATCATTTTCTAGCTTAACTCATGTGATGCATACTGAACCCAGGCCTAGGGCTGGAGTAATTCTGATTTATTCCTCCTGCTGCACTACTCTGGAAGATAAACACCTTCAGTGGAAGAGTCTTTAACTCATACTGATGAGCACAAGTATTGAATCCTGGCTTATATGGTAGTGGATAGTAATTAAATACTGCTTTGAAATATAGTCAATTATTTAGAATTGGATGGACATTTTCTTTTCTTTTTAAACCCACCATTACTCAGGTTTGGGATCTCCCTCAAAGAAAGTGGGGAAGGACTGAATAGTATTTTCTGTTCAAATAACATAGGAACATATATACATACATCTTCATTTTCTCCTTATTTATGGATATAATACTTAGGCCATTTCTGTTTCTTTCAAATTTTAAGATTTTCAGACCATACTTCTAAATTATGACTTAACTACACAACAGAGTATCTAAACAAATCACAGGAGCTTCAAAAATTCTAGTAGCACCATCTTTTGACAAAACCCATGAAGTTTAAAATATTTTTCCTTATATGCCTATCTGAACAAATCACAGGAACTTCAAAAGTTCTAATAGCACCCTCTTTTGACAAAACCCATGAAGTTTAAAATATTTTCCTCGTATGCCAATATAAGTCACTATCTGAATTTCTCTGCCCCTAAATACTTCTGTTAACAATCTCATCGTTTATGAAGGGGAAATATTTCAGGGCATATGATCTTCAGTTTTCAAAGTAGAAAATCTGTGATAACTTCCTCCCTCCTTTCTATTTTTTGCACTAATTTACTAGCAATTGTTCCCCTGATCCACTGCTATATTTTAAACACTGAAAAGGCATTGTACATATTTTCACAGCCCAGTTGCCTTCAACTATTACACATAAAGACTTCAATATGCACCAAATTATAAGCATACCTCTACTAAAAAACACTTGTTGTTACATGCTGTCAATTCACTTCCAACTTATGGTGACCCTATAATAAGACATTTCCAGAATGTATCTGTCCTCAACAGCCATATTTTGCTCTTACAAACTCAAATCTGTGACTTCCTTAGGGGAGTCAATTCATCTCATGTCTGGTCTTTCTTTTTGCCTCCTGCCCCTTACCTTTCCGGGCATTATTGTTTTTTTCCCTAGAGAATCTGGCCTTCTCCTAATACTGTATGCCCAAAGTAGGATAGTTTCAGCTTCATGACTTTTGCATTCAGAGGCTTGATTTCTTCTAGGATCCATCTCTGACTTTCTGGCAGTTCAGGATATCTACAATGCTCTCCTCCAGCACCTTGTCTCAAACCAATCAATTTTTCCTATCAGTTTTCTTGGTTTATGAGCTTCAACTTTTCCTGAAAAACCAGAGGTTTGGAATTTGACCATGGGCCCAGGCATAAATTCCTTTCCCCTGAACATAGTCAAAACATTTTAGAACATGAGAACATAAGGGAATGTTCAATGTACTTTGAATGTGGAGTCTTATTGGATAAGAGAGAGGAAAAGATGGGACAAATGATGTTATCTTAGAATGGTAAAGAAGAAACGTCATTGTTCTAAGCATGTTCAAGGCAGGAGAGAAGTCCACAGAGGCTTGCTTGTGAGTAGAACAGTAGGAAAATATAATTCTGATTGTGTTAGCTGGCCTAGCCAGAAAATATACTGTAGTTATTCCTTTTTCCTTCATCTAATAAAGCTTGACCTTTTACAGAAGACTTTTTGTACTTTTTGTTTAGATCAGGGGTTCCCAACCTATGGCCCATGGGTAGGTTCTCAACCTATGGCTCAGCTGGAATTAAAAGAAGGGGAACCTCTGGTCTAGAGCATAAGCTGGTGTGAAAATCCCAGTTCTTTTAGAAACTTTACTGGCATTTCGCTACCTAATCTACAAATTACTACAAGATCAGATTGAATGTAAGCATAAGCAACCAGGAATTAAAATCTATCACAAATTTTCCTAGCCTGAAGCAATTTTGTTAAAAATTATATTTAAACGTGCAACAATAAAAAATACAAAACAAAAAAGTGAAATGTACAACAAATCAGAACAATAAATCTATGTGTGCACAAACACTCCAGAATTTAAGAGGGAAATTATTTAGTTATATTATTTTTGCTGTGTCTCACATACCACCATACATCTCCAAAAAGATATTAATTCTTGCACTGGCCTTATATCTTTTGATTTTAATAATACATAATTCAAAAATACTCCCCAAATACTGTATCTTTAAATTGATCTTCTTTCAGCAAACCATTTTAAAACTTATTTCACTTAATTTACAATTAATTGCAATATTCCAAATCTTCTGATATCATTCCTCAAGTTGAAAATCAAATCTACCATTATAGTTAATCTTGCCAGCGTGACCAATATAAAAATAAATTCTTTCCTCCCACTTTCATTGCACATTTCCAAAACTAAGTAGTATAGCATTTCTTGCAGATATTCCAATTAAAAGGTAGAACTTCATTCATTTCATCAAATACCATTTGCCATATTTTCTGTGTTGCTCTACACTCCCAACATTAATGAAAAACCAATATACTGTTTATACCGCCAACAATTTTGTATTTTGAATCATAACCATTCAACTTTAGTGGTGTTAAGTACCATCTTCATAATAACTCTTTAACTGTCACACCATTCCCTACGTTTGGTGTGTCCAGCAATCAATTTCTGTGATGTTTTATTCTGCCTCATCTTGTTGAATGTGTTACTTTTTGTGGCCGGCCAGAGGGAATTGGGAGCAGCTGTTCCGTGGCTCCCGCAGCCATAAAACTGCAGTCGCCGATGCTCCGGACTCCTTTCCTTGGCTTGTCTGGCCTGGAGGGAAGTGGCCTCAGTTGTAGGGGGTTGGGTTTTTGAATTGTTGTAAAATTATATACATTGTTTCTAAAAAAATTACAGTTGTATTATTGTATTATTGTAAGGTGATGTGATTCTCTGTGATTTTTTTGTCATCTGCCCAGAGTGGCTATGTGAGTGGGGCGGCGTACAAGTTGAACAATTAAATTAAATTAATAAACTGTAAGTTCTTTCCTATAAAAATTCAAGCCTGTTAACTCCTGCCACCTGGTGCTCATACTAGAGAATTTCCCAGTTAAAAAAAGAGAGAGCAAGTCACTAAACTTGAAGACTTTGGGGGATTTTTTCCTTTTCTTTTACAGATTTAAAGAGCAGCAACCTGATGAAAAATTGTCTCCATGTTACAAAATGAAAATTATCCACAATGTTTCTCTCTATATAAAGGAAATCCAAATTGATTCATAATGTAATATAAACAAACTAGTTTAAAAAGTAATTACAAAAATTATAACAGTAAATGGATTTAACTAGTGGGGAAAAACTTGGGATGGCAGTCAGATTTTACATAATCAAAAACTTGCCTATCTATTACATATATAAATCCACCAACAATGTAAAGCTTTTTTTAAAAGATGTAAATTAGTGATATTCAAAGAGACAGTACATGCCCAACAGAAAATCAAAAACTAACACCTGGACTGAAAATAGTGCTTTTGGTGAAGGAAATTCTCTAATGGGACACTCCCACTGAACCAAAAATCAAATGTATTCAATCAGTATATTACAATTTTTCAACTGAATATAACTTGCTAGTAATAAACTTGATTCAGATCTGGATTTAATATTTGTGATCCACTACTTTAACAAACTTTTTCAATATTCTCTTTACTTACTTCACCCTTAGATCCTTGCCTATACCATTCTTCCTCCATGAATCTTGTTTAAAGTTTCAGTTTTCTGTTGATCACTATATCAAGAGAGATTAGTCATTTGCATATTTTAACTGTTCTGTTATTATTGCATATTCTTCAGGCTATAGGCAACAAGAAATCTAGCTAACCTGTAAAGCAGTGTTTCCCAAGCCTTTTGTTTTGGGACTTCAATTCTCAGAAGCCTATGGTAAGTCAATTCCCTAAAGCACCTATCAGCCAATGTACTGACTTAGGCTTCTGGGAGTTGAAGTCTCCTTGTGGGGCATGGCCCCCGCATTGGGAACTACTACTCTAAAGCTAAACATTTATTCACTTCTCACTCAATGAAGACCTGGACTGCAGTTTGCTGTCCCTTTTCTACTTTTCTTTTACAGTACAGTTAGATTTGCTCCTCAAGAATTTCTAATAATAACCAACACAAGAAAAACATATGTTATTTGTGGTTGAAGATTTAGATAACATTAAGATAATACAATATAGTAATGTTTGTCATGTTGTAAATCATAACAGCAAATCTACTTATATTCACACTAATCTGTAAACATGAACAATGAAGGTCCACCAACTTCCACCTAAGGTGAGATACTGCCCTTAAACAGCTGTGCTTTAGAGATATTTGATGCAGAGATGCCCTAGTTCATCAAGGAAACAGACACTGCTTTTTAAGTAGCAATCAAATCTATTTTAATTATTAATATATTATTCAAGATTTCTGTACTACAAACTCACCAAGATTCTTCCACAGAACCCAACCTGTTTAAGAACTACTGAGCTTCCCTTTTCATCACAAGTGGAAGAATCTTCAGAGATTGTCTTATTTCACAAAAGGATTCTATTCAATTGTTCTTTTAAAGTGACAATTACTGTATCTTACTTCGCTTTTACACATTCGCTACAAGAATCAAGTGTACTTGGACACAGAACAAATTTTATGTAAATGTGGAGAAATTCAATCAATGCAGTATTTATGTGAATGCATTTTATGCCTCACCTTGTGTTCAAAGATCAAGTAAACAGCCAAGATAATGCTACTGAAGTAGCCTGCTTCCAGTTTAAAAAAATCTAATTGTCCAATACTTTGATAATGGTCAAAGAAAGAAACATAGTGACTTCAGCAGAGTAAGTAGCAACAGTACACTTTCTTTATTTCTCCTGTGGAGGATTTGCAACTCAGTTTCCTATAAACTTTCCACTTTTCTCTCACTAACATTAATATTTTACCTTTAATATTCTTGTCATACTTTTTCAGTTTGCCACAAAATGGAATTATACAAAGATGCTCAATAAGAATGAAAACAAAACGAAAAGAAAAAAGAAACCATTCCTAGACATTGTAATGGTTCTCTTGTGTACCTTTTGATAGTTTAATTGAAACTGAACATATCAGGTTTACATATGGCAGAAAACAACAGGCCAGCACTGCCCATACTTTTAACATATACAACAACAGGTATATTTTCTGTTTATATACCATCTTTTCATTGGTATTAACTCATGGTAAGTCACAGGATGCAAAAAGTATTGCTTATTCATGAATAATGGCCACATGGATACTAAGATACCGTATCAATAAGTAGATTGGGTTTTTATATAATACCACTCATTTAATTAAAATGTTTGAAGTGCTAAGGGTCATGTCGGGTGGCGAGATGAGGTGCCCGATTGTGCACCAGTGGGCACCTTCTCTCGCCACCTGACATGACCCTTAGCAAGCGCTAAGGGTCAGGTCAGGTGGCGAGAAGAGGTGCCCGCTCACGCGCCTTGTCGCGCACCAGTGGTCGCCTCTTCTCCTCTGGGCTGCGCTAGGCTTATTTCGAACCCCATCTGGGCTGTGAATGACTTCAGGGACAAACCACTTGGTTTGCCCCCGAAGTCAAGCTGACCTTAGGCTAGCAATCGCTAGCCTAGGGTCAGTTTGACTTCAGGGACAAACTGTGTGGTTAGTCCCTGATGTCAGGGCTTTTTTTTTTAGCATTGTTCGATGCATGCATCGGACAACGCTAAAAATCGGATAATGTCATGACTTGTGGAACCAAGTCATAACGTTATCTGATGTTCTAGTTTAGGTAAATCAGGACATTTATGTAAATTGGGACATGGTTTTAGTGAAAAAATCATTATGTAAGTCAAATTTTCTGTAACTCGAAGCATATGTAAGTTGGGGTTTTACTGTATAACCAAGATCTGTTATCAGAAAATAACTTGGCATTTCTATTAAACATTAAATACACATACATACATACAGCAAGCACAGAAGGACTTTATTGTTCTGAAAAACCCAAACAATCCTTTCCTATGCTTCTAATTCTTAGAAGGACATAAAAACTGAACATCTCCAGTTCAAAAATGTTTTCCAAGCTATAAAAAATACATTACCTTTTATGCTAACACTTAACTAGGAACTCTAATTACAAGGCTCTTTGCCAAATGTGACTGAAAACCAAGAGGGTGCACAAACACTGTAGTGTTAAAATCAAGGCTTTTAAATGAAGGACAAGTCTCCAAACTCCAAAATGATAAACCAGGGGTGCCCAAACTTTTTAAACCGGGGGGCGGGTCAAAGTCTCTCAGACTGTCCGAGGGCTGCATAATTTTTTTCAATGGTATCTCTGCTCACCCAGCCCCACCACTACTCGCCCTCACAAACACAAAGGACAAACCAAACTAGAAAAGAAAAGGAGATGAAGGAGAAAAAGGAAGAGGAGGAAGAAGGAGAAAGAAGGAAAAAGAGGGGAAAATGGAAGGAGAAGAAGGAAGAGGAAGGAGATAGAAGGAAGAGGAAGGAGAAGGAAGAAGACGAAAGGAATAAATAGAAAAAATTAAAAAGGAAGGAAGAACAAAGGAAGAAAAAAGAAGGAAGGAAGAAGAATACAGGAAGAAAAGAAGAAGGAAGAAGAGAAGGAAGAAGAGAAGAAGGAGAAAAGGAAAAGGAAAAAAGAAGAAAAGAAGGAAGAATAATAAAAAGGAAGGCAGAACAGAAGAAGGAAACTAAAAAGGAAGGAAGAAGAAAAGGGGAGGAGAAGAAGAAAGGAAGGAAGAAAAAGGAAGAATAATAGGAAGGAAGAAGTAGAAAAATAAAAAGGAAGGAAGTTGAAGAAGAAAGGAGGGAGGGAAGGCCCAGGCCCACCACTGAGTCTGGACGAGGTGACCAGAACAGCCCACAAAAGCCTAGCTTGAGGCAGGATCGGGGCATTTGCTGCAATGATCCACGGTAGATTGGGTTCCTTACTTCTGGAGGAAAAAGCTGCAGGCGGAGAGAGAGAGGCTGTAAGAGCAGAGCAGATGGAGGAGCAGGGATCTTACTCCCAAGCAACAAGGTGCCTGAAAAGTCCCCCTCCCACCACGAGGCAGTTCCCAGGCTTTGGGAGCAGGCCGAAGAGAAAGAAAGTTTGTGCCTGCCATTCACCCCCTCAAGAGTCCTGTACCAAGCAATTGCCATAGCCACCTCCTGCTGCTGCTCCCTTCCTTCCCTTCCCTTCCCATCGCCCTCCTCCTAACACTCAATCCAGCAAAGGAGCTGGAAAGGTGAGGAAGAGAGGAAAAACAAAAGAGGAAAACTAGGGAGGGAGAGAAGTGCCTTGCTAATCCCAGCCAACAAGCTCCTGTGGCTGTGTGCCCCTGCCAGGGAACGCCTAGGTGAGGAAAAGGAGGGTGCATGCGCGTGGGTGGGTGGGTGGCAGGGGAATGATAGTGGAGCCTTGCAGCAAATGACCTGATCATGCTTCAGGTGAGGGGCCTGAAACCTCGGCTTTCATGGGCTGTTTGGGCCACCTCGCACAGGCACAGGGCGTGTTTACTCAGAGTCCCACTTTGCCTCTTCCCACCCCCATGGAGGTGTGCCTGTCCACTTCAGGGAGTGGTGCAGAGAGAAGCCGAAAGGGCGTGCGGAAGGGGGAGAGTTGAGTGTGAAAGAGTAGTTCCTTTCCAGGGGAGCTGTCGCAATCCTGGTTTTAATTTTTTCAACGATGTATGCGAGACAATTCTCTCCTGCCACTTATCCCTTCCAGCTTCTCTTTCTCCGCCTGTGTCTCTGTTTTTTTCACCAGCACCATTCCCGGAAGTGGTTCAGATGGCCATGCGCTTTGGTAGGCGTGTGCGTCCCCCATCCACTTCTAAGAGCAGGGAGGGCTGGGGGCCTGATAAAATAGTGTCATGGGTCAGATGCAGGCCGCAGGCCAAAGTTTGGGCACTGCTGCGATAAACTAACACAGATCCATTACTGTTCAAGATATACCCAGGAATCCAGTTGCTTTATAGCAGAGAAAGGCACTAATTGTAACATGATACCATTTACCTCTCTTCCCCATTACACTCTTTTACTGGCCTCTAGACATTGGAGAGCTGGATAGGACAAACTGCACCGCTTATCACTGATTATGTCACAGGCCAAAGTTCAAAGACCTCCATTTTTCATTCAAGTGAACTCAAGTCCTCATTCAAAACTGGATTATGCCAGATAATAAATTAAATAACAGATAAAGAGCACCTCACTTAGACTAACTCACTTAAAAAGCAGAATTTTCTCTGAATAGACACCCTTAGATAATGACCAAAACCCGCTTAACAACTAAATTGGGCTTCGCAATCCCCCTGCCAGAAGTCACAATTGTCCACTTACCATGGTGGCAGCGGTGCTTTTTCCAAGTGTTTTGGACAGCCTCTGTGATGTCCCACGGTGGTGGGAGGCTTGTCCAGCCACCATCCCTTTGTTTTTTTAATTTTCCACTGCTTCCCTGCTTTGTCTGACCAGCTAATCCTTGGTGCTTTGAGAGCTCGCACTTCAGCACCCGGTGATGAGTTGACTAGTTGATAACACAAGCGCTGCATGCCAACAGAGTTGTCAAAGCTCATTGGACAAAGCAGGGAACCAGCAGGAAAATTTAAAAGCATAGTAATCTTGGTTGGACAAGGTTCCCACTGCCTTAGGACATAGTGGAGGCTGTCTAAAACACCAGGAAAAAAAGCACCACTGCCGCCCTAAGTCCAGGGAGCAACCTTGCCTCCAGCCCCTGGCCAGAAGTTTTGTGGGTGGGTCCGGCCACTGGTTCAGAAAGCCTGGACTACAGCTTCTCCCATGCTACATTGAACAGGTACCCTATAAATGACTCTTTTTTTTACTTTATTCTTTATGTGTGATGTTTTAAAAGTTGAAGTTTGGTGTTTGAAATGCTATTGTTTGATATAACATGTTCCTGCACACTATTTATGCTGTTAAAGTGCACTTTACAAAGAATTATGAACAAAAAAAATGGGTTTGGGGCTTTTTTTTTCTGAGGTCCAGAATGGAATATTTGGTTTTCAATGCATTTCTATGGGAAAATGGCTTTCACTTAAAGAGCAATCCTGTGGAATGCGTTATACTCGTTAACCGAGGTACCACTGTAATTCCCCCTCCATTCCAGCAGGTTTAGTCCTTTAGAGTTAGACTGTAAAAATACAAGCCTTTGCTATATAAATAATAGATAGAACAACACATCAAAATCACACACAACAAGTTAGTTAACAGCTATGCACTTTCCATTCAAATCATGAACTGAATATGTACTAGACTACTTTTATTATCTATCTCTCTGCAACAGAAATTATCACAAAAAGTTTAAGCTTTTATTTTATTTCTCTCATTGAGAACACAGAGAAGGGGACAACTTTTACTTACTAAAAGGATGTTTCCTTCCTTGAAGACAGCTCGAAAGAATCACGTACAGGAAATAAAATGTCCAAAATTCTTCAATCAAGTCAGATAGCATGAAAAATCAGCAAGACAGAATTTAGGCTGCCTCACATATTTCTGCAAAACAGGCTTTTTATTTTCCATATAACACAGAGCTTTAGCTGACAGGCAATACTGTCATGATTACTCTGTCCTATTTTAACAGCTGCTTCTTATAAGAATTTGGTTCCCCCAGATGTCTGGTTTATCTTTATGTGATCAAGCAGGGTTGGTATTCTTAGGCATAATCACTGAGATAAAAATTTCATCCCATTTATGCATCAGTCAGAAAACCTCCACCAATATCTACTAACCTGCATACTATCTCTATATAAATTATTATTAGAGATACAGTATAGCAGCTCAGCCATGGGTTCAAACCCAAAAACAGGAAGACAAAATGAAGCCAGGGCAAAGCACATTTTAGGAAGACACATTATAAGTAATGAAAAGTATTTCGCTGTATCTGTGGTAACTTATTACTAGTACTATACTCTATTTCCATTTTGGTCATCTATGGCTCTTTTTCCTAAATAATAAAAAAAGTATCCAAGGGACAAATCACAGAGCAGGTTTGACATATAACTGGGCTCCAGGCAAATGTGCTCCATTCAATCATTCTGGCTTCCAGCCACTACCTTCACTAGTCAGTATTAGCTGTTTCCTTCTATCCCTTTTAATGTCAAGTCATAGTTACTCCTACTTGCTTTTCCTCTGCATATCTTTATTGCATCTCACTTCTAGAACTTATATTCCTTGCCTGTTTCTTCAGTAATATCTTCTTCATTGCCATTTCACTCAGTTTCTCTTAATACTAGAGTCTCTGTGATGTTGTTGGATTCCACCATAAAGATCTCATATGCTTTGTGATAAACTGGGATTGAACGGTTTTGAGAGTCGGATAGTAACCATTCCAAGGTGTCACAAGAGAGCACCCAACAGCATCAAGATGCAACACAAAATCGGTTTTTTTCATTCCAATACAGATCTGAAACAAGACACTTAGAGAGCAGTGCTCAACTAACAGATACAACAAGTCAATATTGCTATAGAGTTCGTACAATAATATCTAATAGTTTCCTCTCCTGATTTAGGCAACAGATAAGAAAACATATTTCAAATTCTCAAGTCACATAAATCTTTCTTGGCAGCCTCTTCATATTGCACAATGCTCTGCAAACTGAGATCCAAGTTCCTCTGACAGTAGTAACCAATAGAACACAATAACTTATGATTAGTACATTGGTAAAGTAGTTGTAATATAGTTTCACCTTTTGAATATCATACTTTCTAACTCGGTTCTTTCAAAATTATTTCTAGTAATAGGATGCACTCTTCCTTTTAGTTCCATCATGCTTCCTAGAATAGTTCTGAATGGAGGACAAATTTGAATCTAAAATAACTATTTTAATCAGTTGTCAGTTTCTGAGAGCACCTAATACATTATTCATATAAAATTACAAAAACTGATTAGGTAAATTTTTAAAGTGGCTTTTAGAGCTGGGAAGGATTCCAGAATATTAAAAGAGTGCTTTTCAATTCTGAGTACAGTACTAGGAACTCAACAAGATTAATGACACAAATCACATTTAATACTTTTCTTAGTGAAACTATTGATCAAATAACTGAAAGTTACATCGGAATATGCACTAAAATTGTAATACAGTACTTTACACAACAATTCATCAACAAGAAAATTATCTCACCAAGCATAACAGCATAAAACTGCAGTACTGAAATTTCACATTGCAGCAGAACTGTTGGATTACTTTCTACACATCCATTCATCTTAAATTCATCTTGATGTTAGTCTTGCTATATAAAAATATCCCAACATCTGGAATTATGTTATCACATTCCAATTAATCTACACGGTGAGCTTTTACTACTACAAACAAAAAACTTCTGGGGACAAAAGGAAGTTAAGATCTAATTGCTGAGGGAAGGTACACTAAATTTTAAACAATTTATATTTTTAACATTTTGATCTCATTGTTTTGTGTAAGCTGCATTGTGATTTTTATAAGTGTAAGCAGCCCAGAGTCCCCTAGGCGAGAGGGCGGCAGCATAAATGTGCAAACAAGCAATAGTATTGATTTGATACTACAGCTTCTTATCAGTGCAGTTTACAAGTTTATATTTTATGCATTTTTTTTTCAGACAGATTAAGACATGAAGAGCTTGCTCTGGCTCCTATTTTCAGAAGTCGTTTTTTTTTTTTAATCAGCACATAAGCTTCCTGCAAGAAAAGCACATTCCAACATAAACATAACTCACCCGCTCTGTTGATGTAACCTCTTCACTAGGTAGGCAGACAGGAGAGGCCATTTCTAGCACTGACAAATTCGTAGGGGCATCAGTAGTTGATGAAGATCTGGGCCGTCCTGAATGAATATCCTGGACAGATCTCCTATTGATCTGGGGGCTTCCTTTTGGAGGATCTGACTTGCCCCGCCTGCTATGGAGACTTGTTCCTCTTTTCATTTTAGGTGGTACTCTGATCTGTTGGAGTACTCTGTTCAGAGCTGTAGGATGGGTAGAGACACCATCAATTTCACCACAGGTGCTTTGGTTTTCCAGTTCCGTTTCAGGCTCCAAGTCAACCTGAACCTGTTGAACATCATGGGGAGATACTGATGACCTCCTGCGTTGATGTTGGAAGAGATGTTTCAGGCCTTGGCCAATCACATTTATATTCTCCAAGGCATTGTGGGTAATTTTTGACAGCTTCTGTTCTGATTCAGATTGTCTTTTTATCTCTGGATCTTGAGATCTGACTCCAATGTCAGGGTCATCATAGAGTTGTTCATCACCAGATGGCTCCATCAGATGACACCCAAAAAACTTATTTGTTAAGTCAAACACAGATGTCCCGTCTCTTTAAAATTTTGCTTTTGCTAAAAATGCCAATATTGTCAGCCAATAAAGTGTGCAATTGCTTCAAGAGTGAATATACATGCAGCTGTGCCACGTTGATCTCATGCTTATCTAATATTAAAACAAAAAGCCTGCAATTACATAATTTCATGCACAGAAAAAGATAATCCATGTGAAAACATGCAACTAGTTTACTGTCCTCTTCCAATATTTCAAGCATCTTTTTACCATGGTGATT
Organism: Furcifer pardalis; assembly: GCA_030440675.1. Taxonomy (NCBI): domain Eukaryota; kingdom Metazoa; phylum Chordata; class Lepidosauria; order Squamata; family Chamaeleonidae; genus Furcifer; species Furcifer pardalis. The sequence continues at coordinate 129,412,155 of CP126893.1, read as the reverse complement.
AAGAGTATTTTTCTACTGTGAAGCTTATAGGGTTGAGTTTGTTTTTTGTCATGATTGATTTTCTAAAACAGAAGTGAGAAAACTCTGAAAAAACTAACTACAGACTTTGAGCTAAATTTTATAATACATCAAATCCATGACTCTCCACCAACATCTGCTATGCTGAAAGCCACAGAAGATTCAATCAAAGTTTTACCAACTATTACCTAGGCTTCAAATATTTACTGCACTTCATTGGATAAAGCATCTATCACCACAGTATTCAAGAAAGAGGAATGCAACCTATTACAAAGCTCTGTATTTCCAATGAAATACAGTAATACCTCATATAACATTAGTATCGAATAACACTAAAATCGCATAACATTAAGGAATCTGGGGGGAAGAATTGCATCAGATAACATTATGATCCTATGGGATGCTTCAGATAACAACCGCTAAAGCCTGTGTGGTTACAATGTATCTCTATGGATCCCATAGGATTTTAACATGCATCACATAACACTAAAAATCATATAACACCAAGACTTGTGGAACCAGGTTTTAGTGTTATATAAGGTTTTACTGTACTCATTACCACAAACATGGTAATGAATTGCAAAATACTTTCATTTTCAAGCTAAGAAAAATGCCATATAACCAGCATTGAAAGATTTTATAGACACAAAGACTGCTGCACAGCCTCTTCACTATCTAAAACAGGGGTTCCCAACCTACAGCCCACGGGTACGATTTCATGTGTTCCGCACCGCCGCTGCACCCAGAAGTGGAAGCATTTACATGCCTGCAACTATTGTAAAAATGGAAGTGGCTGAATTTGCGACAACCGTAAATGTGCCTGCTTCCGGGGACGTGGTCCTGCCCGCTCAGCTGCCTGGGGGGCATGATCCAGCCCACAACATAAAAAGGTTGGGAAATTCTAATCTAAAATGACCTCACTTTTCTAGGCTTCAGCAGCCCAAGACAACCCAGGTAAGATTTGTAGAAATGCATAATACAATTTGTTCCTGAAGCATTTCACTTTGGGTAGGAAGAACAAAGAAGCTTATAAAATTTACCATACTAGCAAAACATAAATTGAGAACTAGGCAAGAAAATCCAAATTAACTTGATACAAGGAAAAAATGTGGTAAAAGTGGAGAAACAATCATACAATTTATGTGCTTGAAAAGATCACATGTAAAAGTTGTGCAGGATGATAAATCAAATCACATGACTCAGTCTTGGCATAAGCAGCAGTTTTAAGAGACATCCACTGGAGGAAAATTTCCAATAGATTATGTTAGGAACAATTATGCTGCAGAATAGCACAAATTGAATCTAGTTTTGGACGATTTTTTTTTCCAATTCTAATACTTTGAAATTCACTCTTCAAACAGAATATACAAAATGAAGGAACTGGATGTAGAGCTGTTCCAAAACCAAATTTCATGTTTTGGTATTCCCAATTAAATGGAGATTTTGCCTCAATTAAGTTGAAACCTTCATGACTCACACTGGCCAATATGCAATATCAATATAAACCTGGAAGAAAAAATAAAAGCCTAGAGCAGGGGTCCCAATCTAAGGCCCACATGCCAGATCCAGCCCGTGGTGCCATTTCATGTGGGCCCCCACCCATCAGAGGGCATTAAAGAAACAAAATGACTGCCCATTTGAAGCTGTTGGGACAAAATGGCCACACACACCCCATCGTGCAGGCAGGGCAAAATGGCCATCTGGCCCTTGAAGCTGACTGAGAGAGCATGACCCGGCCCCCAGCTTGAAAAGGTTGGGAATCCCTAGTCTATAGCTACAGTGTTATCATTTTGCAAGCTCCATTCATCAACTGGGTACTAAGCTGTTAGGTTAAAACTATGCATTAGAATGGTGTTACTTTTTCATGTTTATACAGTAATACCTCATATAACATTAGTATCGAATAACACGAAAATCGCATAACATCAAGGAATCTGGGGGGAAGAATTGCATCAGATAACATTAAGATCCTATGGGATGCTTCAGATAACAACCACGAAAGCCTGTGTGGTTACAATGTATCTCTATGGATCCCATAGAGGATCAGATAACACGAAAAATCATATAACACGAAGACTTGTGGAACCAGGTTTTAGTGTTATATGAGGTTTTACTGTACTCATATCCACTATACCCAGAAACACCAGTCTTAGACTAACATAATTTCAGTACTGCAGAATTCTAGGAAGCATTGATACATCTACATAGACACAATGTATGTAAAGAGCACTAACTGATTATAAATTATAATTTATAATATATCATTATAAGTTGATATAGGATTTACCCAAAGACTAATTAATAAATTATGAAGCAGTGATTATGTTGCATTGTGTGATCAGGCATTGAAACAATTTTCCCATAGATAACAGAGTTTATAGTGGTGAAAAGTTCCAAAGAAAACACAGGAGATTCTGTGACATTTAACAGCACTTTTCATGTAGTTTTCTTTCTACAGTGGTACCTCACACAACTATTTTAATCCGTTCCATAGGGCTCAATGTTGTACAAAACAATTGCTACGGGATACATCATACTTTTTTTTGCTGTGGGTTTTTCTCATTAAAAATTTGTTGTACAATTTTTTTCCATAGGGAAAATTGTTATGCGGGACACCATATTTCCCCAAAACCTAATTGTTATGCGATTTCGTTGCTATACGGGGCAATTATTGTATGAGGTTCCACTGTACATTGATTTCATCTATGCAACTTTTTCAAGAACTGTCACATATTGGGATAAATGCATTGCATTTGTGACTAATAAACCAAGTAGCAAATAAAGCCTACTCCTAAAAATTTTATGTTTCCATGCAGCAAATATTTGTATGTTTTTCTTCCTTAATTTTTCTTCAAACTCTGAATAAATACAGTTCTAGTGAGCACAGAAGATGGAACAAAATACAACATTCAATAGCTCAATCTGATGTTGAACTAGCAGATGGACCAGTAGTATGACAATATTTTCTCCCTCTTCCTCTTGCCCCCCCCACCCTCTGTATCATCTTTTAAAAACGTGGCCTTAGACCAGTGATGACGAGCCTTTTAAAGACTGAGTGCCCAAACTCAACAGACTGCCATCCGCGCCACAGAGGGGCAGGGTGAACTCTGTGTTGGGGGAGGGAGGAAGTGCTCCCAATGGGATGCTGGACACAGGGGCAGGGTGAACTCTGGGCTGAGGTGATAGCGCATGTGCCCACACAGCGGGCTCTGAGTGTCCCCTCTGGTACATGTGCCATAGGTTTGCCACCACTTGCTTATGTTACCCACCCTCCCCCAGAGCAGGATTTAAGGGCTCACATGAAAGGGGTGGGGGTGGGGGAGTTACAATTCTGTCACTGGAACAACAGTATCTGACCTAAACACAAACAACCAGTCTGTAAAAAACATATCTGAAGGCAACACAACATACTGTACTCCATCAATGGTTTCTTCTGAAATACTAATTATGAAGCTTTCAAGCAAGAGCAAAAACATTAAAATGGCAATGAAAGCACTTACCTTCACCCACTACTCCTTAAATATTATTCGCTGGTTGAGCTCCTTTATCAAACAGCATCTTGAGAAGAAAACAAAAAGATCAGACAAATCTTAGAACAAAAATTTGCATGTTGTAGTAATGTAACATGTTGACACATTTATACCAAGAACACAATAACATTGCAAGTTAAGATTGTTTCAAGAACCAATAACAGTCAATAAAGAGGGAGGAAAGAAACATCACAGCTCCCATTTATCTGCAATTTCTGCTGAGATTCTGCATCTTTGGCCCTACTATAACATTTTGAAGACAATAACTGAAAACATCTGTATGCTGTCAGCTGAATCTTCCAAACACAGCAGCTTTGTTACATTTGAGTAAATGTCACTATTAAATTATAGTGACAAAAAAATAGGATGTGACTCTCGTTCTTTGACACAAACACTGTGAAACATTATGCTCAAAGAAGTGCAAGAAATATAGAATATTTTATAGACATTCATCACTTCACCTATTAGCCATGTAATTATTTAGGGATTGCATCTTGATTTCACTTGCCAATCCTTTCACCAAATGACAATTTAATTAATCAAAAAGCATATTTATTTATACCTGCTGGCACCATTTTAGTATTTTAAGTTATTTCATCCACCAATTTACCAAATAAAAGCTTCATTCACACTGGGCAAAATCTACTGGTACTCATAGAGGAATTGTGTAATCTGCTATCACAAATTACAGCTGTCAACCAAATTGCAAAATGTCAAAAATACACAATGTAGTAGTAATGGGAGATTTTTATCTATCCAGATATCTGAGGGTGACAAATTATGCCAAGGAGCCCTGGTGGCACAAGCAGGTTAAAAAGCCAATTTATACAAACTCAGCCACAATAAAACTGTTGTATAAGCAGGAAACAGAATTAAAGTATGCAAAAATAAAGCATTAAACAAGGGTTAGCAACCTCCAGGAATCTGAGGTCTATATAATCCTACAGACCTTGAAGACTGGACACTACCTACTTCAAATATATTTTTCTTTAAGAAGAAAGAAGGCTCTTTTATTGAAAAATTCCTCTCATGACTTCAATTAGGCACATTTAATTAAAAATGGGGGGAAATTATAGACTTATAAAAAACATCACAAACTTCACTGTGTACTAGGGAGATTTTTTTTAAAAAAATAAGCTCCAGATTGTCTGCTTAAGGTTTGCAAACCAATTCTGCAACGTACGGCTAGCCACCACACCCCAAAATAACCAAACAGCAGCTTTCCTGAGTCTGGGACCTAGATGTAATAACACACAGGCCCTCACTTTAAAATATAAAAAGCAAAAAGCAAAGCAATCACACTTATATACCACTTAGTGCACTCTTCATTTAGAGAAAAGATTTAGGAATTTAAGCAAAACATTTAAGAACAAAAAACTTCTTGAGAAAAATATATCTCTAGCAGTAAATGCAGCATTCATGGTAAAATAGCTAATAAGTGAAGTAATTCCACATTATAAGTAAAAGGAGAAATATATCAACATAAGAACAATCAATCACCATAAAAGAGTTACAGCTAACTTATTATCCTACTTACTTTAGCTTGATTCCAGAGTATAAGCAGAGTTCAGCAGCATAGCAAGGTCTAGTTTGAGTGATCACTGTAATGACATTATTATTATTATTATTATTATTATTATCATCATCATCATCATCATCATCATCATCATCATCATCATCATCATCATCATTATCATCATCGGTCATATTTATATGCTGCCCTCCTCACAAGCAACTCAGGGCGGCTAACATAGCGGTAAAAACAACAATTAAAACACAGTGCAACAATAAAACTTATGAATATGACCCTGACCAATATCAAGTTTAAAAATTAAATTTTAAAAAAATTAAGTTAAAAAGAAAGATTAAACAAGAAGATCATAAAGAATTCAGAAAGAAAGAGGGGAGTAATCAGATAAGCCAGCAGGCCGGGTGACCGTATGGCCAATACCCCACACGTGCCCCGCCAGCCAGGTCTTAACCCCCTTCCTGAAGGGTAGCAACTCTGTCTGGAGACACAACTTGATAGGCAGGAGGTTCCACAGGGGTACAGCAGACACAGAGAAGGCCCTCCTTCTGGTGCTAGAGAGATGCGCCTCTCTAGCCGATGGCACAACCAGAGAGCCCCTCCGGTCTGCTCTGGTGGGACAGACAGATGTTCTTGGGGTGACACGGTCTCTTAAGTATCCTGGCCCACTACCATGTAGGGCTTTAAAGGTAATGACCAGCACCTTGAATTGCACCCAGAGGCAAACTGGCAACCAGCGCAGCTCCTGGAGCAATGGTGAGGTGCAAACATAATGCCATGTTTTGAAATAAAGTAGCTTTTCCCCTGGTCACACCCACCATACCATGCTCACAGTGTGGTAGTAAAAAAAATTTGGAGCCCACCAATGCTAAGCAAGGTATAGTGGGTGAACACATGAGTTACAGTGCCTACATTATGGTATGTACTGCAGAGAAGCACAGGTTCTACATTGCTACATTTTTTTACTTTTTCAGGGAACAATTGTGTAGAAACCTGGGTGCTGCTAGGCTTCGTCCACAGCCTGGGGGGGCTGTGTTCGAAGCTGCAAGGCTTCGTCCACAGCCTGGATGGGGTTCAGAAGAAGCCTAGTGCAGCCCCACTGGGCTGCGCTAGGCTTCTTCTGAACCCCATCCAGGCTGTGCCTCTTTCCCCACACTACTGGACCCTTAGCAAATGCAAGGGGCCCAGTAGCGGGTGGAGAAGAGGCACCTGCTGGTGCCCTAAAAGGCGTGCGAGCGGGTGCCTTCCCCCCCACCCTACTGGACCCTTAGCGCTTGCTAAGGGTCCAGTAGCTTGGGGGAAAGAGGCACCCGGTCACGCACCTTGTAGGGCGCCACCGGGTGCCCCTTTCCCCCACGCAACTGGACCCTTAGCAAGCGCTAAGGGTCCAGTAGGGTGGGGAAAAGAGGCACCCGCTCTCAAGCCTTGTAGCGCATGACCGGGTGCCTCTTCTTCACCTGCTACTGGACCCAGGTGGGCAATTGCCCCCCGTTTGGCTTGTGTTGGACGACAAGCCCCGCGTGCACACAGGACTTATCGGCCAACACAAGCCTTGCCCAGGTGGGCAATCAACCCCCCTCCTTCTCGGCTTGTGTCAGCTGACAAGCCTCGCATACATGCAGGACTTGCTGGGTGACACAAGCCGAGCACGGGCGGGCGATCGCCCCCCTGCTTGGCTTGTGTTGGCCGACAAGCCCTGCGTGCACGCAGGACTTATCAGCCAACACAAGCCTTGCCTAGGTGGGTGATAGCCCGCCCGTGCTTGGCTTGTGTCGGCCGACAAGCCCCGCATGCATGCAGGTCTTGTCAGCCAACACAAGCCGATCATGGGTGGGTGATCGCCCCTCCTGTTCGGCTTGTGTTGGCCAACATGCCCTGCGTGCACGCGGGACTTATCAGCCAACACAAGCCTTGCCCAGGTGGGTGATAGCCCGCCCGTGCTCAGCTTGTGTCAGCCGGCAAGACCTGCATGCACGCGGGGCTTGTCAGCCGACACAAGCCAAGCACGAGCGGGCTATCACCCACCTGGGCAAGGCTTGTGTTGCCCGATTAGTCCCGCATACACACACTGCTTGTCGGCTAACACAAGCCGAGCCGGGGGTGCAAGCGCCCCTCTCTGCTCAGCTTGTGTTGGCTGACAATCCTCGGATACACGCAGGGCTTGTTGGCCAACACAAGCCGGGGGGGGGCTACAAGGTGCGCAAGCGGATACCTCTTTCCCCCACCCTACAAGTGCTAAGAGTCCAGTAGGGTGGGGGGAAGAGGCGCCCGCTCTGTGTCTGAAGCCCAGTGGCTTCGGACACAGCCCGCAAGGGCTTCGGAAGAAGGCTAGCCCAGGCCAGCCGCAAGGGCTGTTGACAAAGCCCAGCAGCTTTGGACACAGCCCGTAAGGGCTGTTGATGAAGCCTAGCAGCGCTCAGGCTAGCTAGCCCGGGTGCCGCTAGGCTTCATCCAGCAATCGCTCCGGCTGAACTAGGGTCAGGGGAAAGGCAGGCACCCACGTGCCTTTCCCCCGACCCTAGTTCAGTAGCAGCGATCCATTGCTGGGGGGTGGGAATGGATTGGGTAGATGTTCTACCCAATCCACCCCCCAACCACTACATTGGACAACGCTAAAAGAATCGTTATCCGATGCAATCGTTATCCGGGGTATTACTGTATAAGTATGGTAAAGGGAAAGGTCGCCCTTGCTCAAAAGCCAGCCTTATCCGACTCTATGGTTCAGTGCACATCTCTGTTTATAGCCAAAGAGCTATAATGCGCTCTACATGGAGCTGCCCTTGGTGACCATTCAGAGGCTGCAACTGGTTCAGAATGTGGCTGCCCGGGTCATGATGGGGTGCGGGCTTTATGCTCATGCCTCACCATTGCTTCGGGAGCTGCGCTGGCTGCCAGTGTGCCTCTGGGTGCAAGTCAAGGTGCTGGTTATTACCTTTAAAGCCCTATATGGTAGTGGGCCAGGATACCTAAGGATATCTGCCCGTCCCACTATAGCCGACCAGAGAGGCTCTCTGGTTGTACCATCAGCTAGAGAGGCACATCTCTCTAGCACTCGAAGGAGGGCCTTCTCTGTGTCTGCTCCGGCTCTGTGGAACCTCCTGCCAACTGAGCTGCGCCTCCAGGCAGAGCTGCTGCCCTTCCGGAAGGGTGTAAAAACCTGGCAGGCAGGGCAGGTCTGGGGTACTGGAGGCACAACGACCTCAGCCTGCTGGCTGGTTTGACCTTCTCCCCTGCTCCCTTAACTTCTTAAGTTTTAAATCATATAACGTTTTAGTTGTAGTTTTAATTGGTTTTAACTGTGGGTTTTTGATAACTTTTAGAATTTTAGCCTTTTTATGTGTTTTAGGATGTGTTAAACCGCCCTGGGTCGCCTTCGGTAAGGATGGCGGTATAGAAATTTAAATAAATAAATCTTGTCCACAGGGGCCACACTGTGTACTGTACTGAAGTATCCGCATGCACCTATATAAGAAAGTATCTTATTTCAAGAGGGACTGGTAGACTTTGCTCCCTGGTGCTTGTAAAGTATTTTGACACATAGAAGAAAACTAGAATGCTTTGCTAACACGAAGAATAAGGGATGTTTCTGACAATTTTGCAGGAGATGACCCAACCATCTCCTAGTTAACTCTCGAATACTTCTGTCTGAAATATGTCACTCCTCACTGTGCCTCAAAATCCCATGTGCTAAATAGGCAACATACCAACTAACCTACAATAAAAATTTAGAAGACTATATTTAAAGAAAACTACAGCAGTTTTTGATAAATCCTTCACAAATATCTACCCTAAGTTCAAGTGAGGTCAGTTTAAACATGATTATGCAAGCACTAGGATTGCAATGCTTCAGTGCTCATGTGCATATTTCAACTCATTTCATCTTCAACATTCTTTACATTTTAGCTATTTGTATTTAGGAACAGCTATGTGTCATTAGGGAGTTTTGGCACTACTACAGAAAAGTGTCGTGTGGCACTATTTTCACAGCATTTTTCTTTGACTGTCCCAGCATCTGTTCTGCCAGATGAAGCCATGTATGGGAAGGAAAACAAAAATGAAAGCATGGGTTCTGTCATCCACATAATTTGGGATCAACCTTTACACTAATTGCCATAATCTAATTGTCACATATCAGTTCTGTCCATAATCTAATTGTCACATATCAGTCAAGAAAGCATTCTGGAAGTTCTGATATCTGATCAAACATTAAGACATGTTTCCTCCTAAATCATCAGAAACTGTAATAATGTTATAAGTTTTTCAAAAGTAAAGTTTTACTTCAATAAAAATTGAGTATGGATATTCCTCCTTTTTCTATATTTTTAGAAATACCGGTATCATGAAGCTTCAGGATCAGTTCCCAAGTTATCTTTACTAAATTACTTCCTTGTACAGAAATAAGTACTTGCACTGTTATCACCATAACACTAGGCTTGATTAAGTCATGACAGAATCTGATTCAGAAGGCAAGGATTTCTAGTTGAAAAATGAGCTATGATTTCTAGTTGAGAAGTGGTTTCCAATCTGTCCAGAAGGAAACCATGGTCAACAGTAACAAAAGCTGCTGATAGATCCAGAACTAATAGGGTTACATTTCCTAGGTCAACCTAATTCTAAAGGTCATTATGCAGTATAACCAGTGCTGTCTTATTACCACGGCACAGCCTGAACCCATACTAGAATGGATCCAGACTACCAGTACATACATGCATACATGATACACACACACTGCCCATCTAGTAAATATATCCCTCTGGGTGGTTTATAGCTAGAGCAGTTGTTCCCAAAACCCATGCCCCACAGGAGAACTTTGATTCTCAGAAGCCTAAGGGAATACATTGACTGATCAGTGCTTTAGAGAATTGACTTAGGCTTCTGGGAATTGAAGTCCAAAACCCAAATGTTGGAAAACACTGAACTAGGGTAAATATAAACAACAATTCAAACAACATAATTAATGCAAACAAACATTAGACAACATAGTAAGACTAAATAAGAGCATGGTGACAATTAATGGTTCATAATATAAAAAACAAAATAAATAAAAGGTCACAGTTTTACTGGTGGAATAGCTCTCCATAAGCCTCTCTGTAAAGCTCAAAGGGCATATTACCTATGGAAGAAATTTCCAAAGTGGTAGGGAAACTGTAGTGCTATTATTGTGTTCTAATCTAGAAGGAAGAGGCAAGTGAAAAACCCAAGCCACCCTAATTACTGCGTAGGCTTCACATATTACAGAAACTGTCCTTATTAAAGTTCCTTATATTTCAGGGTTGTGGTCAGATATTTTGGCATATAGTTGCCAGCAGACCATCTCACTGTGGCCAGTGATAAGGGACTCTTAAACACCTGGAGGACCAAAGCATCCCTACTTCAGACATACACTTACAAAGAATGTAATACTAATGCACAGAAATTACTTGAAATACATTCCATTCTAATTGAGAACAACATCACTGGATGAAACCAGTAGTCCCATTTCCAACAGTAACTAATTACTAGTCCTAGTCCACATACCCTAGAATCCTATTTCCAGCACCAGCCAACCACATACTACTAGAAAGCCCTATTAAGGTGACAACCCTCTTCTTTTATCCATCCAGCTACTGTGTTTTGTATTCCTTGCTATATTACCTCTCAAATCAGAGAAGCATGCCATCATGACTAGTAATAGAGCTCTCTTCTATTAATTTTCTTTGAAAGTCATCACATTTTGGCTCAAATTTCACTGTTCTGTCATCAAAAAATTAAAATTACTATAGTAAACATCGCAAAAAGAGCACCTCGCTTAGAGTATAACTCGCTTAAAGAGCAGAATTTTCTCTGAATTGTCACCTCGCTTAATAAATAAAACCAACCAAAAACTCACTTAACAAATAGATCGGGGTTTGCAATCCCCCCCCCACCAGAAGTCACAATTGGTCACTTACAATTGTGTTTCACTTAAAGAGCAAACTCGCTTAAAGAGCAATCCTGTGGAACGCATTATGCGCTTTAAGCAAGGTACAACTCTTCTCAGTACCAGATAAACACTCTTCTATTCTTGCAGGCTTTCTAGAATTCATTTTGGTCCACTGAACTATTGTTGTTCTCTCCTGTTGGCTTCACACTCTTTTCCATAATGTATTTGTGTATTTTAGAATTTTAGAATTTACTTTGCTTTATTCTTACATTTTTGTCAATAAAAAGTTTTTTCCAGGACAACAAGAAAGTATTAGAGAAAAGAATTATCATTAGGCCAACAGCAGTGCATGAAAGAATTAAATTCCACTCTTCACCTCATGGTCCCAATCCAGAATAAGTCCTTCCTGGGCCTGATTTTTTTTTTAAAAGATAGAGACAGTCACAAACATTTTTTACCCTGCATAATTTGGCTCTTTTGGAGGGCCAAACCCACATTTTTTGTTGTTCAGTCGCACAGTTGATTCTGACCCTTTGAGACCCCATGGACCACCGTCCACTAGGCACTTCTGTCCTCCACCATCCTCCTCAACTTGCTCAGCTCTGTGCCCATTGTGTCTACAATACCATCCAGCCATCTCATCTTTGGCCGCCCCCTTTTTCTTTTGCCCTCGACCTTTCCAGGCATCAAGGCTTTCTCTAGTAAATCTTCTCTTTTCATTTGATGTCCAAAGTACTTTAGCTTTATCTTTACTATTTGACCTTCTAAGGAGCAGTCAAGGTTGATTTCTTCTAAGATTGACCTATTTGTTCTCCTCGCTGTCCAGGGGACTCTCAAAACTCTTCTCCAACACCACATCTCAAAGGCATCTATTCTTCTGCGTTCAGCTTTCCTAATGGTCCAGCTCTCACAACCATACATTGCCACCGGGAATACCATCGCTTTGACTATATGAATTTTTGTTTGCAATTTGATGTCTCTACTTTTCACTATGCTCCCCAGGTTTCTCATCGCTTGCTTCCCAAGAATCAGTCGCCTTTTTATTTCATGGCTGCAATGGCTGCAATCCCCATCTGCAGTGAGCTTTGATCCTAAGAAAGTAAAATCTGTCACTGCTTCTACTTCTTCACCATCTATTTTCCAGGGACTGATAGGGCCTGTTGCCATTATCTTGGTTTTCTTGATATTGAGTCTCAATCCAGCTTTTTCACTCTCTTCTTTCAACCTAATCAGGAGTTTCTTTAGGTCCTCCTCACTTTCTGCCATTAGGGTGGTATCATCTGCATATCTCAAATTGTGGATGTTTCTCCCAGCAATTTTGATCCCAAATTCTGATTCCTCCATTCCTGGATTGTGCATTATGTGCTCTCTGTATAAGTTGAATAAGCAGGGTGACAAAATGCAGCCTTGTCTTACTCCTTTTCCTATTCCAAACCACTCCGTCATTCCATATTCTGTCCTATCTGTTGCTTCTTGATTCATGTACAGATTTCTCATGAGGCATATAAGGTGTTCTGGTATTCCCATTTCTTTAATTACTTGCCACATTTTGTTGTAGTCCACACAGTCAAAGGCTTTGGTGTAATAAATGAAACAGAAGTAGACTTGTTTCTGATATTCCTTTGTTTTTTCTATTATCCAACGTACTGTATCGTGCATATTGCATATTGCAGGACAGACTGCAACAGCATATAGAGAGAGAATTACCAGAAGTGCAGACCGGGTTCAGAAGAGGCAGGGGGACTAGAGACCACATTGTCAACAAACCCACATACTTTGGGTTATTTCAACAGAATACTGTGAGATTTTCATCTTATTAATTAGCAGTTACAAATGAAAACTAAGCAATCCTTTTCTCTGATGGGTTGCAGATTTATGTTTTGTTTTGTAGACAAGACAAGTCATTCTACATCCTCAAGGCAACATATACTAACCATGAAGATTGGGGGGGGGGGGGGCGAGAGGACAATATGTGTTGTAAGTTTCAGCTTGTTTTACAGGTAACTACAACACAATACAGATTAAGTAAATTGGAACTGATGTTGATCATTGATATGTAGAGAAAGCAAATATGAGAAAATTCACAACCAATAAGTAGTCAATATTTATGTAATGCATATATATCCAGTGAATTTACTCAACATCAACAGTTTATTATACATTTCTTAAATTAGGTTACAAAATACTGACCTAACCCAAAATCCCACTCTTATGTGCACGGTTTTCTCCATCAGGATTTCCCCCATTCTGTTTGTTCATGGCATTTTATAATGCCCAACAAAGTGCAAACATTGAGAACTATGTTCTCATATACTAGCAAATCATCAATGAGTTTGGGTCAGGATTCTATTGAAGTTCTATTAACATAATTTATGGGGCAAACAGAAAGAGTCTTCTCAAAGATTGTGGTATTTTTGAATAACCAAAAAATGGCCACCTTGTGGGGGCTAATCTTTCTCACCGTAGGTCAGGTAAAATGAACTACAGAATGAATTCACCAAAAGGTGTCTTCGTTTTGACAGTTTCACATCTAGCCTAGACAGGGAAGAAGCATAATTTATTAATTAAATAAAATGTTCCATTTTCATGTACTAAATAAGATTAAAAGGATGGTATCTCCACAAGGGAAGTTAAGACAAGGCAGACTTTAAGATATTGGGAAGTTTAACTGCTGAGCTCTCCTCTTTACAAAAGTCACTTTGGGGTAATATGTGAGTAGCCAGTTTATCAAAGAGCAATCCATCAGCCAAATATATTGATTCAACAATGCAAATGAACTTGTGTTTTAATTTTAGACTACAGTGGTACCTCGCTTAAAGAGCATAATGCGTTCCACGGGATTGCTCTTTAAGCGAAACACTTGGAAAAAGTGCCATCGCTGCCATTGTAAGTGACAGATTGTGACTTCTGGCAGGTGGGACTGCAAACCCCAATTTAGTTGTTAAGCAAGTTTTGGGTTGTTTTTAGTTGTTAAGTGAGTTAGTCTCTAAGCAAGGCGATCTTTATGCAAGGTTTTTCTGTATTTCATTTACAACAGTCCTATTTGTTCTTTTGTTTCTAGAAAGCACGGACCTCAAAAAAAATTGAGTCAGTGTTCCAGTCCCCCACCCCACTATCCCACTAATCCTAAATGCCACAGGGAGGGGACAGAATCAGCAGGTGACCCTCTGTCCCACAAGATGTTACTGAAATTTACTGGTGGCTGGAAAAGGCAACTGCTGCTGCTGAGGAGAGCTTTTCTGCACCACCAACAGCCTTACAAAAGTCCAGATTTAACCCCTGCAGTCCTCCCTCTAGGTCTAATCTTGTAAAGGTGTTATCTTGGGAAGCATTCTCTGAAGGAACAGGAAAGACTCAGAGCCACCTTTGGAACACAATATGCCCCTTCCATCTGTTTTGTATTATTTAAAAAAAATCTATTTTAAGAGGCATAAAGGGATCCTGCCTCAAGATCCCCTGCAAACGAAAGCAAAAATCCTTGCTGCCTAAAAATAAAGAGCCAGCCTGGCCAAGATCAAACACCAAGCTCTCACTTGAGGAGCAGGTACTCACAGCAGTGATGCAGCATGGGTTTCAGCTACCTGGGGAGTAGGCTAAATTCACTGCCCCTGGGCGGGGCAGTGTTGAAGAGTCCTGGCACCCATCCCCACCGCGGGCTCTTCAACCCCGCTGCCAGGAAGTCCAGGGGCAGCCTTTTGTGCCCTGGCCCGGGGCAGGGCCCAGGACACCGGCAGTGGTGGAGGGTTCCGGCACCCATCCCCACAACGGCCTCTTCGCCCCAGACAGCGCTGGTTCTTTGGCTATCAACAGAGATGAGCACTGAACCCTAGAGTTGAATACAACTGGCTTTCGAGCAAGGGTGACATTTACCTTTATCTTACTTTGTCGTTGTTGTTCAGTTGCACAGTCGATTCCGACCCTTTGCGACTCCCAAGGACCATTGGCCACCAGGCATCCCTATCCTCTACCATCTTCCTCAGCCTGCCCAGCTCTGTGCCCATTGCATCAACAATACTGTACCATCTAGCCATCACATTTTGGGCCGCCCCCTTCTTCTTTTGCCCTCAACCTTTCCCAGCATCAAGGCTTTCTCAAGTGAATCCTCTCTTCTCATTTGATGTCAAAGTACTGTACAGTACTTTAGCTTCATCTTTGCTATTTGACTTTCCATTTGCAACTCAACAGGGCCAAACTTCACAGTAACAAATCTGAACCCCAATCAGGGATCTTCTGTTATTAACAGTTGTAAAAAGCCACATCGATTTATATACTTATCTGTTATGCTAGCCAACCCTTGTTCACACTCTGGTGTATATAAATTCATGTCATGAAGTCTCACACTTGTCTGGTGAAATGGACTTGATCCACGAAAGCTCATATAAAAACAAAGAAGTGTGTTTTTTTGTTTACTCTCCTCCCCCCCCCCCCAATGATCTTCTTCACCACCATCTAGGCGTGGGAAGGGTTTCGAGGCTCAGCCCCTTCCTCACAAAAGAGGGAGAGGCGACAGAAAACACGTCGCTCAGCAGAGTTGAGAGAAGAAAAGGACAAGAAGGAGCTATTTAGGAAAGGGGAACCCCCCCCCCCTTGAAGGCTCGGCTCGGGCCCGGCCAAGGGAGGGTAACGGTTAAGGAGAACCGGGGAGGCACGCAGGACTGCAAGCGGGGAAACGGCTCCGGAGAAGCAAGCCGTATTCTTCTGAGGGGAGGACTGGGCCCCGGACTGAGCACCGACCCACAGCCAGGGGAGAAGAGGGGGGAGGGCGCCTGGGAAAGCGGGGCGGCGCAGGGGACGGGTCCTCCACACCTACCGGCTCTGGGAGTAGTCGGGGGAGACGGCGCCCCAGCGGTGGAGCTGCTGCTGGCGGCGGCTGCTCCATCCCCCCCGCCCGCCCGGCTCCGGCCGCCGCCGCCGCCGCCAACTCGTTCTTTCCTTCCTCCTCCTCCTCTTCTTCCTCCAGCGACTGCCCCCTCACGGGCGGAGAAGACAGCGACGCGGCCTTATTGCGCAAGCGCAAGCGGCGCGAGGGGAGAGGAGAATGGGAAGGCGCGCGCGCGCGGAGACATAAAAAATCTTCTCTCTCTTCCCCCCCCCCCGTGCCCCGACGTCACCGCCAACCGCTTCGGTGAGAGGGAAAAGAGGCGGCGCGAGGAGCCATTGGAGCCGTTAGCTCCGCCCCCCTCTCTGCCCTCCTGGACGTCGTGGGAGGGAGGGAGGGAGGGGCGGGAAAGGCGGAGGCCGCCTTAAGTCCAGACTGCGGTGGAAAGGTGAACCTGCTTGGCCGCCTCCGCCTCCTCCTGGGGCATTTTCCCACGGTTGCCGAGGGAGCGCGCATGCGCCGGGCTTCACGCCAAGCCGCACGTGCTCTGCTACAGAGTCCTTAAAGGTGGGAGGGGGAGCGGCTTCTAGGCAGGGGGGCCGCGGTGGCTGCTTAGTGCTATATGAAGCTGACCTCGCCAACCGGGAGGATGGGTAGGTAGGTCAGCATTTCGAGACCGGAGTGCTGCACGACGGAGTGAGCTCCCGTCGTCTGTCCCCAGCTCCTGCCAGCCTAGTAGTTCGAAAACAAGAAATTGCAAGTGGATAGATAGCTATAAACAGAGATGAGCACTGGACCCTATTATTATTATTATTATTATTATTATTATTATTATTATTATTATTATTATTATTATTATTATTATTATTATTATTAATTGCATTTGCTACCCCGCTCCAATCGGGAGAACCCGACTCTGAGCAGCTTACATCAAAATAAACAATAAAAACGTAGAACAATCTATATCAATAAAAATCATCAAGAGTTAAAAAGTCATCAAAAGTTAAAAACAATACAGAAACTACACACAAATCCCACACTCAGACCCAGGGGTGAGTCGGATACCACTGGCTTTCAAGCAAGGGCGACCTTTACCTGTAAATAAATACTACTTCGGTGGGAAAGGTAAACAGCATTCCGTGCACTCCTGTGTCTAGTTATGCCTGCCACATGTCCATGGAAATGTGCAGATACAGCCAGCACTGGCTTTTGGGCTATAAACAGATGAACACTACAGTCGGATACGACTGGCTTTTTTGAAAGGGAGACCTTGACCTAAGCAACATGTGCTGTGAAGGCACCCATCGTTTTCTTTGCTCAAGTCGTCCTCAGTTTTGGGAACTCGGTTTCTAATTTGTGTGTTGATGAAATGTATTTATTCTATCATGGGTATTCGAGGATTGCTGTAATAGAATGGAGCCCAAGTTATTAACATTTCTAAGATGGAGTTAACCTGGTTCTTCTAAGGCCTAGAAGAATCCAAGCAGATTGCAAAATGCAAAGCCAAAACTTTTTCTGTCTTATCTGACAGCTGCAAAACCCTGGACTATATTTTGGTACATCTCACGGAGAAAGAATGAAAACATGTCTCTCGACAAAGAGACCCAGAATTGTTATGAGAACAGTACAGTAATATCCCGGATAACGTGAGTACCAGATAGCGCTAAAACCACATAACGTTACAAGATTTTCAGAAAAATCTTGTATCGAATAACGCGATTTTTAACATTATCCGATACAGTCGTTCTTAGCAGCAGGGTGGCTGGAAAGCTGAACGGGGTTCTCTGTTCAGCTTCCCAGCCACCCTGCAGCTACGGAGGCAGGGGTGGGGAGGCTGGAAAGCTGACGGGGGGCTCCCCCGTCGGCTTCCCCAGCCACCCCACAGCTGCGGAGGCAAGGGCGGGTGGCCAGGGAAGCCGACAGGGAGTCCCTGTCAGCTTCCCCAGCCACCCTGCAGCTGTAGATCGGGTCCTCTGATCTCTCTGGAGCAGGCAGGGGACACGATCTACAGCTGTTTCTGGGCTTCCCCGACGTCCTTAGCCAGTGCAGCAAGCCAAAACGTCAGGGTTTGAATCCCGACATTCTGGCTTGGTGCCCTGGCTGAGGACGTTGGGGAAGTCCAGAAACAGCTTGGATCGGGTCTCCCCACCTCCCTCGACCCGGAAGGGGGGGGGGGTCAGAGACCCCAAAATTGGTAAAAAAAAGGATGGTTTTTTTTACCAATTTTTGGGATCTCTGACCCCCCCCCCCGGGCGGGTCCAGGGAGGTGGGGAGACCCGATCCAAGCTGTTTCTGGGCTTCCCCAACGTCCTCAGCCAGGGCAGCAAGCCAGAATGTCGGGATTCGAACCCTGATGTTTTGGCTTGCTGCACTGGCTGAGGACATCAGGGAAGCCCAGAAACAGCTTGGATCGGGTCTCCCCAGCTCCCTGCACCCGGCAGGGGGGTCAGAGACCCCAAAATTGATTTTTTTTAAAAAGGATGGTTTTTTTTACCAATTTTGGGGTCTCTGAACTACTCCCCCCCTCTGGGTCCAGGGAGGTGGGGAGACCCGATCCAAGCTGTTTCTGGGCTTCCCCAACGTCCTCAGCCAGTGCAGCAAGCCAGAATGTCGGGATTCGAACCCTGACGTTTTGGCTTGCTGCATTGGCTGAGGACGTCTGGGAAGCCCAGAAACAGCTTGGATATTCTTTCATGTCTAGGACAGACTTTAAACTGCAAAAATGTAGGCACCTTTCGGTGAATTTATTCCACAGTTCTTTTTACCTGACCCTAGTGTGAGAAAGATTACCTGGCACAACAAGTTTGCCGTTGCCCGGTGTACTCCCAATTGTGGTTCAAAAAATACTACATTCTTCTAGGAGTCTCTTTCTGTGTATCCCATTACTAGATATGATTGATGAACTAAGCTACAATAACGCCATAGAAACCACTGTCCTTCCATTTTTATTTTTAAAATAAATTACAAACGTACACAAAATAAACATATACTGTACACAACATTTTAATATCTATATGCTCCCTCCACCTGTGGGACTTACAGAAAATAATTTATATCATTACATTGTTATAGTTTGGTTCTTGATCTTCAAAATGATAATTGTTCTGGCTTTGTGGGATTTCCTTTTAACAATACTGTACTATAGAACCCAAGGTTAGGAGTTCAATTTCGCAATGTGCCTAGAGAGCAGCAAGAGCCAACTATGTAGTCTTGGGCAAACCATGCTGTCACACAGAAGGGAAGGGCAAACCACTCTGTACTGTACCTAGAAAAGCCTAGAAATGACTGTCATAAGTCAGAATTGACTTGAGAGGGTATAATTATCACTATGCTATTCAGGGAGACTCTATGTGGGAGAGGCTTGATGAAAACAGCGAGAATACTTTATAGCAGTGTTTCCCAACCTTTGGCTTTTAGACTTCAATTCCCAGAAGCCAAAGTCAATATCCCAAAGCACTGATCAGCCAAATTGCTGACTTAGGCTTTTGGGAATTGAAGTCCCTCTGTGGGGCATGGGCCCCACATTGGGAACCATTGCTTACAGCATTCTTTAAAACAGGGAAACTTCTATAAAGGCTGGAGTCTAGTATAACGCTATCAGCATAAAACTCCACAGTGGAGTGTCGGGTTAAGTTAAGAACTGGCGTAGGCAGGCATTTGTTGTGTGCTGAATCATGTGGCTCAGCATGAGTTTTGCATCAAGGACTTTACACCCATAGATGTAACTAATGGGATTGGGGGCAATTCCTCCCCCCCCCCTTAAAAATGCCACTTGTTATATTCATAACCTGATTTCTTTGGCTATCATCCTTGATTCTATTATTCAACAAACATCTGTGAACTTAACTACAGGTTAAGCCAGGGATTCTGAACCTTTTCAAGCCAAGGATTGGTTCACGCTCCCTCAGCTTCGGGGGCTGGATGGCCATTTTGCCCTGCCTCCCACACAAGGCACTTCCTGGTGTGGTGGAGGTGGCGGGAGGCCACATGAAATGGTGTCATGGGCCGCATCCAGCCCCTGGCCATAGGTTGAGAACCCCTGGGTTAAGCTATAGATTGGGCTAAGAGAGAGAGGCATGGAGGATATTAGTCAACATTTGCACAGAAGACTTAATAGGTGCTCAGCAACTACAAGATACCTCAGAATTCCCCACACATACCTTCTGTTCCATAATGCATCACCCCATTGCCTTGCCCATTTCTATTATCTCCCAAGATCCTTTGTTTTGTTATTATCCTGGCAGAGAATGAAAATTAAAACATATTTACTAGGGAAAGAGATAGTGTTAAAGCACTTTCCTTGAATTTCCTACTTCATAACCAACATTCCATAGACACAACTTATCATCACAGCATCTTCAGAGTAAAAGGAAAGAACTAAAGATGCTACTTTTACTACACTGACCTGAAAAACCATTACTCTTTCATCCACACCAAACTAAGAAATGAACTACATGTTAGGCGACGACAATGGGCAGGAAATATATTACTTAGCAATATCACATGACACATGCATTTGTTTCAAGAATATTTTCAAATTTCTTAATCTAACAGAGATATAACATCAAACAGCACTTGTGAGATTTATGCAGTCTGACTGGTCCACTGTATTTTTAGAAGGCTGTACCCTTTAGAGGAGAAGCTGACTTGATATGGGGAAGAGTGCCCTTGATCTATTTGTCTGATACAATTAATGTATCAACATGGGGAAGGATGAGTTGCACATTGTTCAAAAGTTTAAGCCATTCCTTTAATTTGACTTGTTCATTTTTCCATGAAAATCAGAGGTCTCGGTGCATTTTCTCAAACTGATGTACTGTAGTACTGTACTTCGTTTGAGACGAAGAATCAATCTTTCAGAAAAGGTTTCCCTGACTTCTTTTTCCCCGCTATTCTTTCCAATAATGTAAGAACAGCCTTAGCATCCTGTTTTTTGAAATGGTCTAACCAAATCCTTCTATGCATCCAGTGGTGGGATGTCAAAAATTTTACTACCCCACCGTTATGTCATCACTGTGGGCGGAGCTAATGTCATGATGTCATGGGCAGAGTCAATGTCATGACATTATGGGCGGGGCCAAAGAAAAAAATAAAAAACAATAATAAAATTTTTAAAAAGCACACACACCTCAACCCACCCACCCACCCACAACACAAACCCATAAATAAATAAAATAAAATAAAATAATACATTAAAATACACCCACTCATCCAAACACCCACACACCCCAAACACAAATCAACCAGAGCTTTTAAACCAGAGCTTAAAGCTTATTCTGGCTAATCTTTCTCACACTAGGTCAGATGGAAGGAACTACAGAATGAACTCACCACAAGATGGCTTCATTTTGGCACTTTTCAACTTTTCAACAGTTAAAGAAGTTAGGTACTAGGTCTTTGCCTAACCAGTTCTCTAGGATAATATGCCTTAATGTAAATGTAAAACAGCTGTACCTCCTTAAGGATTCTCCAATTGGAACAGCAATTGGAATAGCACAGGTGTAACTCCAAGACTTTGCTTAAAAACCCCAAGCCAGGCTGCCAGGCCTTTTTAGGTAGTACTGTATGTCAATATAGGTAAAGGTATTAAATACACATTAAAATACACACAGACACACCACATCCAAAGATGAGTCACTCTGGGGAGCAGGCTATAGGGAGCTTCAGGCTAGCAGCTTCTCTTCCTCCTCCCCGCTTGGGAGGACAGCAAGGAGGCCGTGCATACGCACCAAGCACTGTAGGCGTACATGCACACCAAATGTTTGTTGCGCATGCACAGTGGGGGAACCAGTGAAAAGTTACGCCCTGAAAGTGGTTCCCCCCAAAAGCTGCTACCGGTTCTCCGGGACACTGGGAAAAGTTACTACCGGTTCTGGCGAACTGGTGGGAACCTGTTACATCCCATCGCTGTATGCATCCCATAAAGTAATATGGGATTCACCCAGATTTGCCTATAGGGATGCTAAGACATCATGTATTTTGATACATGTAATGTGTTGGTCAAACGTAGGGTGAACATAGCAAAAACAGGCTAGAAATAACATCAGCTGTTGTCAAAGTGCAGTGAGACTGGGGTTCATTTCATGTGAAAATGATATCACAAAACTCCTCTCTGGGTCAAACACGTGAACAAAACAAATACAAGCTTGGACACAAAATATACCTTCTGAACAACAACCATCTAGGTAAGGGTCTTCCCTAAAATATGGAAACATTGACTATTAAATTTGAATAAGTAAATATATCCAAAGAAGGAGCAACACTTCGTCAAGATATTCCTGCAAGTGACTACAGTGCCCAACTGACAAGGAAATCACCCTCAATAGGAAGATTAAATTTAGCAACCTTGCAATTATTTCCTTGTTAGTCATGTGTTGCAAGCTTTTCCAGTCATAGCCTAACCAGGTCTCCCGCATAATAGTTGCACAATTTTTTCACCTTTTGGCCAAGTTTTCTCCACAGATAGCCTGGGACCAAAGATCCTTTGTCAGATTCGGTGAATGGTAAAAGAATATCCTTATAATCCTAAAATCAAGAATGGTATGTAAATAAAAGACAGAACACTGAAGACTGTAGTAGAGCAGTGATAGAGAACCTTGGCACTCCAGCTGTTCTTGAACTTCAATTCCCAGAATCCCTGATCAGTAGGAGTGCTGACTTGTGCTGGTAATTGAAGTCCAAGAACACATGGAGTGCCAAGGTTCGCCTTCACTGTTGTAGATCATAGAGAAAAACTGTTATTCCATGGTCCATCCTATGTTCTTGCATTCTGGGGGCAACATTTCCTCTTCTATGCACAGCTTTAAAAGAGATTTTGTCTTCTTCCGTCTTAAAAACTGGTGGACTGATGAGATTGTGGTACTGTCTCCACCTGCCCACTTGCAAGTTCCTGTGCTTAAGCCCAAATCCCTTCTGTGCTCTGCTTTCTACCTGCTGCTGAGATGCAGAGACAATGCAGCTAGGTTTTAGATAGAGAACCATACCAAACTGCTCCCTTTTTAAACTCCCAGTTCTGACTCCAGGGGCATCCTAGGCTTTCTTTCCGAAGATATTTAAAGCTTTCCTTTTCTGCCACATGCTTCAGCCTAGGGTGGTCACCATCGTGGCCTTTCCAAAAACAAGAACATGGACGGAAATGAATGTCACAAAGGAGACCATATTTTATACGAAGGAGACTATTTTTGCTTTAAACTTGCATATACACATTTAAGACAATATACAGTCAAACCTCGCATAAAGAGCGTTCGCTTAAAGAGTAACTCGCTTAAAGAGCAGAATTTTAAGCGAGTAAGTTTAAAGCAGAAATAGCCTCCTTCGTATAAAATTTTCTCTGAATGTTTGCTTTGCTTAACAAATAAAATCAACCAAAAACTCGTTTAACAAATAAATTTGGGTTTGCAGTACCCCCTACAATTGGTCACTTACAATGGTGTTTCGCTTAAAGAGCAAATTAGCTTAAAGACCAATCCTGTGGAACACATTATGCTCTTTAAGCGAGGTACCACTGTATTCAAATAGAATCGTGATCACACATTATTGCTGTAATTTAAGTAGAAAGGCACTATTACTCATCAAGCATGGAAGCAAGTATAGCCTGCAGCCTTGCAGACTCAGGAAGGCAGGAATTATTAATGAATGCAGTGGGACATACTCTGAAGTAAACATGTATGAGAGAATGCTATTGCTCCCATTTCATGGCAGCCTCCTTGGTAAGGGCTAAACCAGGCATTAAGAGCTGAGTCAGATGAGGATTTTGCCATGCCATCACCTTGCCTTATTCACTGACTTATTATTATTATTATTATTATTTATTACATTTGTTACCCCGCCCCAATCGGGAGAACCCGACTCTGAGCAGCTTACATCAAAACAAGAAATAAAAACATAGAACAATCCATATCAATAAAAATCAACAAGAGTTAAAAGTCATCAAAAGTTAAAAACAACACTTGTATGACAGTTTCTCTGGATGTTTGTCTTTACTTCTCTAACCCTACTTTGTTATTCTATTGCATCCATCTCTTAGAAGCAAAGGCAGAAGAGCAGCAAACTGTCTTCCACTTGATAGGTTGAGCAATTATATATGCATAGTTTTTTTAAAAGCTGAATATTAACCTAAATTATTTATAAAGCACTCATAAAGTTCAGTTAAAACATGGGTTCTCAACCTTTTCAAGTTGGGGACCTTGTCATTCTCCCTCAAAATTTGAGGAGGCTGGACTGGTTGTCTGCCTCCCCACTCCCTTCCCCGTTTACAGCTGTAGTAAATGTGTTTACAAAGGCTACAGACTCATTTATGGTGTTCTAAATGTGTTTACAACAGCTGTAAATGGGTCCATGGCTGATTCCGCTGAGTGGGGGCAGATTATTTGGCGCCACTGGCCGAATCTGGTCCGAGGGCTGTACCGGCCCAAGAGCTGTAGGTTGAGAACCCCTGAGTTAAAAGATGCATGTGCTTTTAGCAATTCTTTGTTTATGAGAGAGTTACAAAAGGATTATTATTTATTACTGTTATACAGCCTGGCTACCCTACACTATGAGCAGCTGACAGAAATGGGAGGGAAGACCTTAAATACTGTAGGTTTAAATGTTTAAAATGCAGTATCAAAAACCACAGAATTAAAAATGATCATTAAGCAATGGCTGCCAACTGTCTAGGAAAAACTGACTTAGCTTGTTCTTATGTATACTGTATGTGTTAATCACTGTACTGCTCAGAATATTGATCTCAGATTTCAACATCTCAGTGTTTCTCATGCTGAGAAAATCTTTATGCTGTATTCCTTTGAAAAGCTCAGAAATATGAGCTAGTTTAAATTGTTGGTAATGAGGTGGCTTAGGGAATAAGGCACTGAACTTCAAGACCGGAGGGAGTGTCTGTCTCTGTCCCAGCTCCTGCCAACCTAGCAGTTCGAAAGCAAGAAATTGCTAGTAGATAAATAGATACCAGTTCGGTGGGAAGGTAAACAGTTTCATGCACTCTGGTGTCTAGTCATGCCTGCCACATGTCCACAGAAACATCTGCATACATAGACAGAGCTTGTTCTTTGGCTGTAAACAGAAATGAGCACTGAATCCTAGAGTCAGATACAACTGTCTGTCTAGCAAGGGTGACCTTTATCTTTACTAATTCCTTCTACTTTCCCCTAGTTCCACCTTCCAGTTTTTCCCAAGATCCTTTCTTATTCTAACATTCTCACATATAAAAATGACATGCTGGCCATGATCATCCTATTATTGATTTATACTTGCATAAGGGAAAGATACATCATACCATATAATAATATATAATATAATAATCTTAAAACTTCAGATCTGGATGTGACCCTATGGATCATCAAGTCCAGCTCCTAGACCAGGGATTTGCAGCCTGTGGACTATATGTGGCCCACAGCACCATTTCATGTGGTCCCCAACTGCCTCCACCATGCCAGCAAGTGCAATGTGGTGGAGGAAGGACAAAATGGCCGCCCCACCCCCAAAGTTGTCTGAGGGAGCGTGATCTATCATCTGGCCCCCAGCTTAAAAAGGTTCTCCTGTCCTACACAGTGGGACAGAGTTGGGAATTGAATATCCAATCTCTGGCTTTGCAGCTTGATACCTAAACCAGTGACCCATCACACAACACTTGATGGTAAATTGCAGATGATTAGTAAGATGCTGATTGTGTTCCTGAGTGTAGGCTACTCCTTGGTTTGAATAGCTGGAGTCTTCTGACCAGTAGTGGTAAATAAGGATGAGAATCTGAGGAGAAGCTGTCGGTAGGCAAGGAGATAAGAAAGGATGGCATTTACCAGTAGGGCCCAGTCTCAGGACACAATGGCGAAGAGAAGTGGGGCTGCCTTCTGAGGGAAATGAGTCATCTTCAGGCAGGAGGCATAGAATCAGAGAGGGAGATGAATGCTTGCAAGGCCAAAAAGAAGTTAATGTTTGCAACCCTGGATTGTTTATTTTAATTAATTTATTTATTTTTATTTTTATTAATTAATTTATTTTAATAAATTAATTATTTAATTTAATTAAATTATTTAATTATTGAAAAGTGCTTCATTTGGAAAACACTTTGCACACTGACAGCTTCCCAATTGTTTCCTTCATTTCTCTGGTGTGTGAACACTTAAGGCTCAAAAGCAGGTTTTACTGTGAGGACTAGGTAAAACGTTGATATAAACCTATATTTAAGTCTAGTTCCCCATGTTCTAAATCAATTTAAAAATCAGGACCCACATGACATACAGCTAAGCATGTATTATTTCTGCTGGGGATTGTTTTGTTTTAAACAGCCTGGTGGGGGCAGATTTTGAATCAATTCTGGTCACAGTTTATCTTGAATTATTTTTGCACTTGCTGATTGCTTTTGTCAATGTGGTGTTTTGTTGCCATGGTAATGGTAACAGGTTTTGGACTGTAGATACCCTGCAGTCAAAGTTGTACTTTTTCCTGATACCCTTTAAAAATAGCATTATTTTACACTACACCATCTAGGAAATTTTCCTAGCATCAGGACCTTCTCCAGTGCTATCTTCTCATTTGGTGGCCAAAAGTATTTGAGCTTCAGCTTTTGTACCTGTCCTTCCAAGGAGCAGTCAAGGTTGATTTCCTTTAGGGTTGACAGATTTGATCTTGGGACCAGTGATGGGATGAACCCGGTTCCATCCGGTTCCCCGGAACTGGTAGGAACAATCTCGGAGGGTTCTCCGAGAGGGTAGCCCATTTTTAAGGCATCCGGTTCCGGATGCCTCACCAAAAGAATTTTTTTTTAAATTGGAGCCAAAATGGCTCCAATTTAGTGCGCATGTGCAGAAACTCAATCTGATGCATTGTGCATGCGTCAGATTGAGTTTCTGCGCATGACCACTAAATTGGAGCCATTTTGGCTCCAATTTTAAAAAAAAATTCTTTCGGAGCCGGAGCCATACCTTTTCAGAGCGGCTCCAGCAGCGGCAGTGGTGGTGGTGGCGGCAGTGGCGGCCCTCAGAGGAGGGCACCTCCCCTGGAGCTGCCGAGCTTCCACAGGCATGTTGAGGCCTGCCCGGGCCATCCGCTGCCACAAAGCCCTCCCAGGGACTTGGGGCCGACAAGCCCCCATGGCCTGGGGATGCCAGGCAGGGCGCGCCGCCACCGCCGCCACTGCTGGGCTCCTGCAGCTTCCTTGGCCCGGCTCCAACTGCGGCCATGGCCAGGGGCGGCCAGGGGCGGCCAGGGTCTGCGGGCAGCGGGGGCTCTGGCGGTGTCTCCGGCCGTGGCCGTGGCTGCAGGCAGTGGCGGCTCTGGCAGCGGCTCCAGCCATGGCCAGGGGCTGCAGGCAGCAGCGGCTCTGGCAGCGGTGGCGGCTGTGGCTGGCAGCTGCAGGCGGTGGCTCCTGCGGCCTTTGGAGGAGGAGGAGGAGGCAGCAGTCAGGGGTGGTGTGCCTTGCCGGGTGACCCCGGGCCATGGGGGTTCGTCGGCCTCAAGGAAGGTAAGTAAGTGAGAGTTTTGTATTTGGGGTGGGTGGGTGATTTATTTGTGTTTTGGGTGGGTGGTTGTATTTTTATTTAATTTTTATTTTATTTATTTCTTTATTTTATTTATTTAAGTTTTTACGGGTTTGTGTTGTAGCTGTCTGGTTGGGTGGGTGGGTTGAGGGTGTGTGTGTGTGTTTATTTTTATTTTATTTATTTTTATTTTTTTATTTTTGGCCCCGCCCACAACATCATGATGTCATGATGTTGGCTCCGCCCATGACATCATGACGTCATGACATTGGCCACGCCCATGACATCCATGATGTCATGACATGGTAGTAGAATTTTTGTCATCCCATCACTGCTTGGGACTCTCAAAAGTCTTCTCCAGCACCACAGTTCAAAGGCATCTATTCTTCTGCGCTCTGTCTTCCTTATGGTCCAGCTCTCACAGCCATACATTACTACTGGGAAGACCATCACTTTATGCAAACTTTTGTTGGCAGGGTGATGTCTCTACTTTGTTTCCTCCACAATGCAACAAACGTCTAAAAATACCTTTCCTCTTCCTTGATCTCTGCAAGACCTGGACAACAGCTTCTGCCATGTCCACTACAGCCTACACAGGCCTTTGAGCCATGTTCAGGATCTTAGAACCTTTCTGATCTTTTGCTATCACAGATAAATGTGCGTCTTCACTTTGAATCTGGCATGTTTTTTACTCACTAAGTTCTTTGTTTTACTCATTTTTTTTGGTATGCAGTTTTTGAAGTTGTACCATAATGTTTCTGTTTGTGGTACTGTTATAACCCCCAGAGCTCTTTAATTCAGCCCTACGAATGGGGAAATCCTTAGTTGGGTCTGTGACTCTGCAGTTTCAATTTAGAAAGAAAGAGAAATGGACAAGATAGAGAGAGTGCCCTTCTGTACTCTTTCAGCAAGAACTAGGCCCTGCTCACCTTGTTTTAAATAACAGAGTGCTGTCTGCACATGTGTGGTGGTGGAGGAGGGCCAAATCCTTGTAGAGAGGGTCTCCATTTGCACCTCTCATTGTATTTTATGGACTGCGGTGGCTTAGTGGTTAAGACACTGAACTTGATGACTGGAAGGTCAGCAGGTCAGCGGTTTGAGACCTGAGTGCTGCACAGCAGAGTGAACTTCTGTCTCTGTCCCAATTCCTACCAACCTATCAGTTTGAAAGCAAGAAATTGCAAGTAGATAAATAGGGAAGGTTAACAATGTTTCGTACACTCCGATGTCTAGTCATGCCTGCCACGTGTCCACGGAAACGTCTGCAGACACAGACAGAGCTCACTCTTTGGCTGTAAACAGAGATGAGCACTGAACTCTAGAGGTGGATACGACTGGCTTTCGAGCAAAGGCTACCTTTACCTTACCTTGCGTTTTATTTTGAGTTTGGAAGGCTTTGTCTCCAGAACTGCCAGTTTTTTTTATTATTTGATTTATATGGAAGGGGAAGAGCTAGAGCCATTTTGAAATTAAGTACAGTATATGATACGTTTGAATCAAAAAGACTTTGTGGATGTTATATTCCTGAGTAACTTCTGTTCTGGTGCATAAAACTCTTGAACATATACTGTAATCAGTGATGGGCAGCAACAGGTTCGCACTAGTTTGCTAGAACCAGTAGTAAATTTTTCCAGTGTCCCTGAGAACCGGTAGCGGCTTTTTTGGGGGGAGACCACCTCGGGGGCTTACCTTTTTCCCCAGTTTCCCCACTGCGCATGGGCGCCAAGCGCTTGGTGTGCATGCCGCCTACAGCGCGTGGCGCATATGCACGTCCTCCTTGCTGTCCTCCCAAGTGGGGAGGAGGAAGAGAAGCTGCTAGCCTGAAGCTCCCTATAGGCTGCTCCCCAGGGTAAGTGACTCACCTTTGGGTGTGGGGTGCAGGTGTGTATTTTAATGTGTATTTAATGTATTTATTTTTAATGTGCAATTTTATGTGTTTTATGTGTATTTAATTTGTATTTTTATGTGTTTTTATGTCTATTTAATGTGTATTTATTTTTAATGTATATTTTATGTGATTTATGTGTATTTAATTTGTATTTTTATGTGTTTTATGTCTATTTAATGTGTATTTAATGTGTATTTATTTTAATGTATATTTTTATGTGTTTTATGTGTATTTAATGTGTATTTATTTTAATGTGTATTTTATGTGTATTTTTATGTCTATTTAATGTGTATTTATTTTTAATGTATATTTTTATGTGTTTTATGTGTATTTAATTTGTATTTTTATGTGTTTTTATGTCTATTTAATGTGTATTTATTTTAATGTGTATTTTATGTGTATTTTTATGTCTATTTAATTTGTATTTTTATGAGTACTTATTTTTATGGTATTTTACACTGGCTCCCCCCACATCATTGGCTCCGCCCATGACATCATGACATTGTCTATGCTATGATGTCATGCTGTTGGTTCCGCCCATGATGTTGGCTTCGCCCACAATGTGGTAGTAAAATTTTTGGCTGCCCACCGCTGACTGTAATTGCATTCTCCCCCCCTCCCCCCACTTTATTTTTGTATATCCAGTTTGGCCTGTTTATTTTATTGTTGTTGCTTGGTTTAAAACTTCAATTTTTTTTAAAAAAAGTCTACTGTATTTTCAGTGTTCACTTAGGAAACTGCCCTACAGAAGCAAGTGCGTGTGTGTTCTTTGTGTCCACAATGACGGTTTAGCCAGAGTGCCATGTCTGGGCATTACGGATTACTACAGTTCAGCAGAAGTCATCCGGGAACCTCAAAAGGGGGGGGGGGGGGATGCACGCAAGTGGATCCACAGAGTTAAAACCTGCACTGTTGAAGGGTCAAGTATTTTGTTTCTTATGCATTTCAATAGAATTCTCTCCTGGAAAAAGGCTCTGTGTGGCAGTCACCCTGAGACCAATCTGACTGGATATGCTACCACCAGATTGCAAAAATCCTTTATGCTCAGAATATATACAAGTCCATACATGTGTCTGGAGAGCAGTCCTAGCAAACAGGATCTTATAATTACTATTTTTCACTACCATTACTCTCTAGCAGCTGCTATTAAGAGACTGGCTGAGTACTCACAATTTAGTTCCCCAAGAACTTTGCATTTGAAGCGATGTTAAACTAACCCCCAGTGCCTCCTAGCTACAATGCCTAGTTTTTAATGTTAAGTTTTTAAGCTTCTTTTAAAACTTTTAATTTTTGAACTAGTTTTAGATTGTTGTTGATGCTGACGTGTTGTGAATCGCCCTGGGTCCCTTCGGGGAGGAGGGTGATAAACAAATTTAAATAAATAAATAAATAAATAAACCTCAGGTAGCCCAATTCTGGAGGACTGGATTTTACTTGCATGGAGGGGGGGGAGGACCCCCACCTCACCACAGAGAAAGCTCTCAGCTTCAAAGAGGGCCATTTGGGGAAGGCAACATGCAAATCCCTGGCTTCTTGCCTTTGGATTGTAAAAAGATATAGCCTGCTATCCCCCGTGTAACATCTAAGCAAACCAACCTGGCTTTAACACCATGCCATATCGTGAGGATTTTTGCCTGAAATTCTAGAAATTCACAAACGCTTGCAATGTTTTTTTTAAAGTGACCCTATAAAAGGTATCACCTCTGTTCTGCATTTGTTTTGATTTTAACCTCAGGTAGTTATCAAATGTGTTCACATCTTTGCCTAGTAATGGTAGATTCCTGCTTGCTCAGTCTCTGCCCCAGAGAGGATCTCAAGACTCTTATTCCATAGCTTGGGGCATTAGCAGTAGAAAGGATGGGGTACATAGAAAGAGAGAGTGCTAGATGGCATCATTGACACGGTGGGTGTAGGTCTGGGTGGACTACAGAGGATGGCAGATGACAAAGGAGCCTGGCATGCGGTGGTCCATTGGGTCGCAAAGGGTCAGACTCAACTGTGTGACTGAACAACAACCACTTTGGTGGGACGGTAAATAACGTTCTGTGCACTCTGGTGTTTAGTCCTGCCTGCCACATGTCCATGGAAACATCTGCAGATGCAGACAGCACTGGCTCTTTGTCTATAAACAGAGATGAGGATTGAACCCTAGAGTTGGATACGACTGGCTTTCAAGCAAGGGTGACCTAAGGGCATGGAACCAGGTAGAGGAGACCTTTTCACAAAATAAAATAAATACAATCAGAGGGGAAAGTAACGTTTGAAGCCATAATCTGATCATATGCAATAAAGTATGGTTAAATAATACATTATTCCCCAAATAGTTATCTAAACTGGCTTAAGGTAAAGGTAAAGGTTTGCCTTACTCAAAAGCTAGTCGCATCCGACTCTAGGGTTCAGTGCTCATCTCTGTTTCAAAGACGAAGAGCCAGCGCTGTCTGCTTCTGCAGATGTTTCTGTGGTCATGTGCCAGGCATGACTAGACACCAGAGTGCATGGAAAGCTGGTTACCTTCCCACTGAAGTGGTACCTTTTCAGTGGTGGGCAGCAAAAATGTTCACTACCATACTGTGGGCGGAGCCTCTGTCATGGGCAGAACCTACGTCATGGGCGGGGCCTACGTCATGGGCGATCTAGTCATGCCTGCCATATAGCAATGTATACATCTGCAAACACAGGCAGCACTGGCTCTTTGGCTGTAAATGGAGATGAGCACTGCACCCTAGAGTTGGATATGACTGGCTTTTGAGCAAGGGAGACCTTGAACCACTTGCAGGGACAAAACCTGATGGGGCAATGTGGGGAAGTGGGCGTGGCCACCCAATTTTGCTAACTCCCCTGCCCGAAGGCCACCCAATTTCACCACCCACCTGCCCAGAGGTCATCCAATTTTGCTACCGCCTCCCGGGGGTGTGTGCAAACCTGTTGCTGCCCACCACTGTACCTATTTATCTACTTGCAATTTTTTGCTCTCGAACTGCTAGGTTGGCAGGAGCTGGGTCAAAGATGGGAGCTGATTCCATCCTGCAGTATTTGGGTATCGAACTGCTGACCTCCTGCCTTCCAGTCAGCATCTTAGCCACTTGAGCCACTGCAATTTTTCATGGCAAGACACTAAGAAAGTGCTAATTAAACCTGTTTATAGGCAGAGTTACTTTAAATACACATGAGTAGCATGCAAGTACAAACAAAAATTGTAGACAAGGCTGCATTTTATCACTCTGCTTATTCAATTTATACACAGAGCACATAATGTGCAATGCAGGGATGGAGGAATCACAATTTGGGATCAAAATTGCTGGGAGAAACATCAACAATTTGAGATTGTATTGTATTGTATTGTATATTTCGACTTATACGCCGCCCCATTCGCACAGCGACTCTTGGCGGCTCACAGAGGAAACAGTTACAATTACATAGCAAAATTCCATAGCATAAAAAACAATTACATACCGGTATATCACATAGCAAATTACAAATACCACATAGCAAGAATAGCATCACAAAACATATACAAATACATCCCAAAAATCTCCAGTAACAATTACAAATTACAAAACATCAGGACATCCTAAAAAATACATCAGAGATACTATAATATAACACCTTCTTATTGCCAAGTTGCAGTCTATTCCCAATGGAATTTATGCCACGCTCCGGGGCGGGAGCAAAGTCTTATGTCGCAAACAATTTGAGATACGCAGATGACAGTACCCTAATGGCAGAAATTGAGGAAGACCTAAAGAAACTCCTGCTTAAGTTGAAAGAAGAGAATGCAAAAGCTGGCTTGAGACTCAACATCAAGAAAACCAAGATACTAATGGCAATAGGCCCTATCAGTCCCTGGAAAATAGATGGGGAAGAAGTAGAAGCAGTGATAGACTTTACTCTCTTAGGATCAAAGATCACTGCAGATGGAGACTGCAGCCTTGAAATAAAAAGGTGACTGAATGCTTTTTTTTATTATTATTATTATTATTATTAAATTCAAATTTATATGCCGCTCTCCTTGCCGAAGCAACCCAGAGCGGCTAACAATGTTACAAAATAGAACATAATATCCTTACAATATAACAAGTATAATACAATCGATGTGGTCGACAAGACCTTCATAAAAAATAATAAAAAATATAAATGCAGTACAATCAAAGAAATACAAAAAACAATCAAGGATAAACAGTACAAAGCAATAGGGAAGGTCCTCATCCCTTATAAATATTTCAATTAGTAAATATACATTTAACTGGAGGAGTGGCTGGCCGTGGCTCAGTTATGGCGGTGGTAGCGGGACTGGCGTCCTTAATCGGCGGCGGCGGCAAAGAAGTTCTTTTTATAGCCGCCCGCCTGGAGCCCCCCAGGTGTTCCATGTTCTCCCCGCCCGGCCGGCAGGGGAGAGCGTCCGGCGTCCGTCTCACGGCGGCAAGGCAAGAGTTCTTTTTAAAGCCGCCTGCCCGGAGCCCAGGTGTTCCATGTTCTCCCCGCCCGGCCGGCAGGGGAGAGCATCCGGCGTCCGGAGACAAGCTATGAGAAACCTGGGGAACATAGTTAAAAGTAGAGACATCACCTTGCAAACAAAAATTTGCACAGTCATAGCAATGATATTCCCTGTGGTAATGCATGGTTGTGAGAATTGGACCATTAGGAAAGCTGAGCACAGAAGAATAGATGCCTTTGAAATGTGGTGTTGGAAGAGAGTTTTGAGAGTTCCCTGGACAGTGAGGAGAACAAATAGGACAATCTTAGAAGAAATCACCCCTGACTGCTCCTTAGAAGGTCAAATAGTAAAGATGAAGCTTAAGTACTTTGGACCTCAAATGAGAAGAGAGGACTCACTTGAGAAAACCTTGATGATGGGAATGGTGGAGGGCAAAAGAAGAAGGGGACGGCCAAAAAATGAGATGGCTAGATGGTATTGTGGATGCAGTGGGCACAGAGCTGGGTGGGTTGAGGAGGATGGTGGAGGATAGAGGTGCCTGGAGGGCGGTGGTCCGTGGGGTTGCAACAGGTCAGAATCGACTGTGCAATTGAACAACTATAACAACAAAAAGACAAAGAGTATCCATAAGGCAAGGAAAAGACTGCAAGTCCAAAACACAAGATGTCTTAAATTCAAAATTTTTGAGGAGAAGCATTTTGTTTTAGGAACATGTAGCAATCCTGATTTATGCCAACAGAGAAGGAGCATGTCGTGACTCTGGAAGAACAATAAATAAAATAAATTATGTACCATTTATTGGCAAGCAAATGAAAACCCAACAGTATCATTACTGAGAAGAATGCAAGAACTCAATATTTTATAGAGAATTTCCCAAGAAGTATGTAATTAATGTCAAGAAGAAAACTCAGCAAAGGAGGCAAATGGTTTTGTTTCTTTGTAAAGATTGCTAAAGTCCTGATAATGGGCCAGGTCAGCAATACCCTAGCATTGACTTATTATAACTATAGTGTATTTTCCAGGATAATAACTTAGAAAGATCTATAGCCTACCAATCCAAGCAACCCGTCCCAGTCACATGATATTACTGTGAGTAGCTATCTACACCAGAAGTTCAATTTTAATTATATAGCTTTCTCCATTCAGCAATCCCATTCCTCTCAGTGAACTAATTAATTTTCAGTTGTAACTGGAACATATTTTCTAACAGCTCATTTATGAAAACTCTCGCACCTTCCTTCCTTCCACTAAAACGTTGTGTACTTGCTCTGTAAAGTTGTTACAAAGGATAAAAAAAAGTCAGACTGCGGAGTTAATCACTGTACTCAAAAATAAGCCAAGGATTTAAGGAATTCAGGTATATGTGCCTTGTTGTTCAGAAAGTACTGTGTTTTTGTTCATAATTGGTTGTACTAGAAGAGTTTGTTCACTGTAGTTTCTCCTTATTTATAAATGCACTACAAAGGCACAAAATCGTTTAAATCTGTTAAACAGACTGTCCTGCGATCTGCTGCAAAGGGGGATTTTGTACAAGAGGTATGTTACTAATCAACATGTTGCGCTAATGCAGCAGAATACTGTAACAGAACAATGACTCAGATTTTGCAAAGGCAATGATCCATGAGCCATTCATGTCCTGGGAAGGAATAAAATGAAGGCAGATCACAGAAGCAGCAAGATCATTTCTCCCAAGTCATTGCATCTTTATTTAATAACAATAACTGCTGTGGTCACATCAACAATTCTGACTTATAACAATCCTTTTCAGGATTTTCACAGAAGGGTTTACCATTCTCTTCTGGGGACACTCTGGGTCTGTGCATCTTGCCCATGGCAACACAGACTGGTCTGTCTCCCAGGAGGCACAGTGGGGAATTTAACTCCCAACCTCTGGTTCTGTAGCTAGATATCTTATCTCACTGAGCTATCCATCCATATTTAGCAGCAGCAGCAGCAATTAAAGCAAAAGTGTGTTTGTGCTTTTAAGATTCACACATTTCAAGTGTGGTTACAGTTCCATATGACAGAAACATCAAGTGGATTATAGTCTATGACAGTGATAGTGAACCTTTTAGAGACCGAGTTCCCAAGGAGGAGGAGGAGGCGCATGGACAGGCACTGCACGTGCCCACACACTCATGTGAAGTTGCCAGCACACCTCCAGTGAAGTCATGTGGGTGCAGCCCCCTACGGGTGTGCCCCCTGTGGGATCGCCCTTCCCACCGCAGGTGCTCCCTGTCCACCACCCTTCAGGTGTTCCTGATCACTTGCGGGTGCTCCCCATCCCCACCCCGCAGGTGCTCCCCATCCCCCACAGGTGCAACTCCCCCCCCCCGGTGGGTGTGCTTCACTCCTAGGATGGAGTCTTCCTCACCACCACCTCCCAGGTGGGATTTCAGTCTCCCCTCCCCAATAGCAGAGGGAGAGGGGTGGTGGGGAAGGGGCACTGCCATTGGGATCACCCAGCTGGTTGGGGCTTCCCCTAGAGGGCACAAGTGCCAACAGAGAGGCCTCTGCATGCCACCCATGTGCCATAGGTTCATCACCACTAGTCTATGGAACTTCACATCAAAGTAAATTTGTTGGTCTCAATGATGCCACAATGCTTTTGTTTTTGTTTTGGTTATGATATTGCTGCTGCTCCAGTAGACTAACCCAGCTAACTCTCTGAAAATCTGTACCCAGCTTTAAGCTTTGTGGGTATTATTTCCAAGAAGGCTTGCTACCTAAAACTAGAGCTTTATACACATTTACTTGGGAAAGCTGCTTTGAACTCAGCAGGATTCACATCTGAGAGAATATGCATATATTTGGGATACCTATTAATAGAACTTAGGGAGTGCTGTAGTCAGAGTGGGATATAAGAGCCTGCTAGGAGCTGGAAATTATTATTATTATATTATTATTATTATATTTAGATTTGTATGCCACTCTATTCACCAAAGCGACTCAGAGCGGCTAACAGCGTTGAACACAAAAATCACATATTAAAACATATCAAAGTAACTCATCACATATCAATGACATATCATACATTTCAAAAATCCATTCACAAAATAATGATAGCAATAGCAATAATATATATATCAGAACAATACAATATCAACACAATACAATATAATATAATATAATATAAAATCTCTTGGGTTCCTGCTCTGAATGAATAACCATTCTCTTTAAGATATTGTGAGTGGCTGCTAAGAAGGATTTTTTCTGATAATTCCTGTTTCTTGAATGCTGTCCCCCACGAGGCTTAAATTTGCTGCCACCTAGCTGCCAAGAAATGGCTGTTTTATGTTCCTAGATAGAACATATACAGGGTATCCCAAAATTCAACACAAAGAGTCTGTCTGCACATTGATGGACATCGCGATGACATTCCACACATGCAAATGGACTTGAGAAATCAAGTCCATCTGCATGCCATATTTTAGCCATTTGGATATCATGTCACCCACTGGCTAGGCAGACCATGATGTGTGCTCTCGCTTTCACCTTGCCCAAGAGATCTGTCGGAGGACACTTTCTTGAGTTTTAGTCCCACCCTAACATCATTAACGAGATGGGCAACACTGCCTAGTTAGACCGCTCAAGCCTCACTGCCCCTACAAGGGGGATGCTTGAGTGGTCTAACTAGGCAGAGTTGTCCATCTCTTGTCAATGATGTTAAGCTAGGACTAAAATGCACCAAAGCATCTTCCGTTGGAAATATTCAGCCCAATTTTTTACAAAATACTTACAAAATATTCTTTACATGCTGGCCACACATATACACATATGAAGTCTTCTTCCCTGCTCATGGGGAACATATTTCAGGATATTATGCAATTTTGCCTATGTGTGGCAACTTTTGGGACCCCCTGTAGTTTATTTTAACTTCAATTCTAATTTTTGCCTCCACCAAGTAAATTTACACTGCTTTCCTATGTTAAAATTACTGGATAGTTCAGTAGTTTAGGTATCCTGCTGCACAGCTCTGGTTAGGAGTTTGATTCTCCACTATACTTCCTGGGAGAAGAGGTAGCCTGTACAGCTATAGGTAAGCTGCACAGTCCCAGGGTGCCTGCTAGAAGAAGGGGAAGGACAACTATATGGCTACCATGTTCTATTAGACTTAAGCATTTATGGACTGCAGCCAACTGCTTCAGATGCATAGTGTTAGGATACTAGGAAAAGGTAAAAGTCACCTTTGCTTGAAACCCAGTAGTATCCGACTCTAGGGTACAGTGCTCATCTCTGCTTATAGCCAAAGAGACAGTGCTGTCTGTGTCTACAGACATTTTTGTGGACATGTAGCAGGTATACCTCAACACCAGAGTGCACAGAATGCTGTTTACCTTCCCACTGAAGTGGTCCCTATTTATCTACTTGCAATGTCTTGCTTTTGAACGGCTAGGTTGGCAGGAGCTGGGACAGTGATGGGAGCTCACTCTGTCTTGCGGTACTCAGGAATCAAACTCTGACCTTCCAGTCAACGAGTTCAGCTGCTTAACCACTTAAGTCACTGCAGTCCCCTGGATACTAGGATAATAACGGTCAGTATATTATTGAAACTTACAATATAATCAATGTAACAATAGAAAACTCACTTCTTTGGACAGAGAACCTCTGATGTACTAACTTTTAAAAAGTCTCAGGTACTAGAGGTTAAAGCCAGTGTAAGCTTTCTACAGACCTCTATACACAGAAGGTTTCTGAATCTGATCTAGTGGCAGAATCTTGCCAACAGATACTGGAGTGGAGGAAGAGATAATGTTTATCAGTTCCTAGTATCTCTCACAAAATTGTGTTGGTGGGAGTATTATGTGTAGAACCTCTTAGATGGATAATATCCATCTCCACACAAAAATTGGCAGTGTAGCGTGAATAATAGCAACAAAGTCTCTGGATGTGTACGTGAGCACAGATCTGTGGTCCTAATTATAGTGAGACCTGTCAAAAATCTAAAATTGATAAGCCATTGCCCCACTCAATGCATCACACGGGGAAAGTATGTTTAAATAAACCAAAGCTTGCTTCTCTGCTCATTAATCACTATAGAAACCATTACTGGGTAACAGTTGGGATATAGATTTAGATTCTCCAGCCAGCAGCATCTGTGCAGATGAAGGTGGTGACTCAGATAGTCTGAGTACCGCTGACAATAGGAAAATTTAGGGGGGTTCTCATTATACTGCAGTTGACACTCCTGAATGTTATATTCAAAACATTAACTATTTCCAACCACAAATATATAATGCTTTGTGCAATTTGCAATCATTTGAAGAATTCACATGTTTGTTAGAGTCATTTTAGCAATCCAATAAAAGCAGAGATGAATTTATTTATTTATTTTATTGGATTTCTATCGTCGTCCCCTCACCATAGCAACTCCGGGCAGCTCACAATCACCATAAAAACATTCAACTATAAAACCATCCCCACAACTATTAAAATCATAAAAACTTTTAACATTTAAAAGCTGTTAAAATGCCCTTCCAACAATCACAATAAGTTAAAACCAAAACTCAATGGCCTTTCATATAAGCCAGCTAGGAGGGGGCTGCCCCACTGGCAGCACCCGACACCTGCTGTGCCAGACAAGTTTTTAGGCCTTTCCTAAAGGTCAGTAGCTCTGCCTAGAGGCGCAGCTTGGTCAGCAGGAGGTTCCACAGGGCCAGAGCAAATGCCGAAAAGGCCCTCCTTCTGGTGCTAGAGAGACCAGCCTCTCTGGCTGATGGAACCATTAGGGAGCCCCTCCGGTCTGATCTGGTGGGACAGGCAGATGTCCTTGGGGTAATGCGGTCTCTTAAGTAACCTGGTTCACTACCATGTGAGGCTTAAAAGGTCATCACCAGCACCTTGAATTGCACCTGGAGGCAGACCAGCAGCCAATGAAGCTCCCACAACAGGGGTGAGGCATGGGCATAATGCCCACACCCCATCACCACATGGGCAGCCGCATTTTGCACCATTTGCAGCCTCCGAATGGTCATCAAGGGCAGCCCCAGGTAGAGCACATTACAATAATCTAGTCTGGAGGTGACCAAAGCATGTGTAACCATAAGCAAGGAGTCACAGGATCTTACTGGGTCTTTTTGTTGACATATTTGTAAGGGTCTTTTGTTGATGATTGAAAGCAGAAATGTAAAATGAGATATTTTACATAGCTGGATGCTATAATTTAAGATTAGCAGGCAGAGAAAGCCAGAAAACATGGGGAATCCCCTGTTACCATATATTTATCAAGTCATGGCTAACCAATTTGCTCCCATTACTTTCATCCCCAACATCAGGCCTATTTAACAGATGTTCAAGGCACCAGTTTTACAGATATTTACTTGAGGGTGGTGACAGTGAAATTGTGAATCTTATTTCTGGTTTTAAAAAAATGTCTAAGGTATTGCTATGAATCTGAAGGCAAATTTATGCTTTCTTATTGTTAAGCCCCATTACGTTACTTCTGCCTTATGTTGTTGTTGTTCAGTTGCACAGTTGAGTCCGACCCTTTGCAACCCCATGGATCAACGCATGCCAGGCTCCTCTGTCATCTGCCATCCTCCATAGTCTGCACAGCTCTATATCCACTGAATCAACTTCATGTAATATGCCAGTTACGCCCACTCCTAAATTGGGACTCCTTGCTCATGATCACACATGCTTTGGTCACCTCCAGACTTGATTACTGTAATGCGCTGTATATGTGGCTGCCCTTGGTGACCATTCGGAGGCTGCAGCTGGTCCAGAATGCAGCTGCTCAGGTAGTGATGGGTTGCGGGCGTTATGCTCGTGCTTCACCACAGCTTCGGGAGCTGCACTGGTTGCCAGTATGTCTTCGGGTGCAATTCAAGGTGCTGTTCATTACCTTTAAAGCCCTACATGGTAGTGGGCCAGGATATTTAAGAGACCGCGTCATCCCAAGAACATCTGTCCATCCCACCAGGGTGGATCGGAGAGGCTCTCTTATCATTCCATCGGCTAGAGAGGTGCATCTCTCTAGCACCAGAAGGAGGGCCTTCTCCGTGTCCGCCCCAGCTCTTTGAAACCTCCTGCCAACTGAATTACACCTACAGACAGAGCTCCTGCCCTTTCAGAAGGGCCTAAAAACCTGGCTGGTAGGGCAGGTGTGGGGCTCCAGTAATACGGGATCCCATGTTGGGTGGCTGATTTATTTATTTATTTGTTTAGATTTATATTGCCACCCACTCGCCGAGGCGACTTAGGGCAGCTTACAATCAAAACAACAACAGTACAATAAAAATTATAAAATGCAACCACATAAAACAACCAAACCAGAACACAAACTAACTCCCGTCAGGCCGTTGTTGTGGGCCCAGAGGATCTGATGGGATAGCCACCCCTTTCTCGCTCATTTAAACTTTTTTAACCTTTTTAACCTTTTAAACTTTTAAATCTTTGAGGTTTTTTTTTGTAAATTTATAGTTTTTATTATTATTATTATTATTATTATTATTATTATTATTATTATTATTATTATTATTATTATTATTATTATTATTATTATTATTATTATTATTATTATTATTATTGACATTGATTTGGTTTGTGGGGGTATGTGGGATTGTTTGGTTTGCACTCATTTGTGTAACTTTTTCTTTTTTGTGAGCCGCCTAGGGTCGGGTTCGCCTGATTGGGGCTGGATAATAGATCTAAATAAATAAATAAATAAATGATGCCATCTAGCCATCTCATCCTCTGCCATCCCCTTCTCCTTTTGCCTTCGATCTTTCCTAGCATTAGGGCCTTCTCCAGTGAGTCCTCTCTTCTCATTTGGTGACCAAAGTACTTGAGCTTCAGCTTCAGTATTTGTCCTTCCGAGGAGCAGTCAGGGTTGATTTCCTATGGCAACCGAATAAATGCGTGATCCAAATTCTGGTTTTGCCAAACTCGGGGCCATAGCTTTCTTCATCAAGCCAGTCCATCCCATAAATCCTGTTGCCTCCAGCTTTTCCCAGCATTATTGTATTTTCCAGTTCTAGATTACAACTGCTGTGGATGAAGAAATGCTGTGGATATCTTAAATTCAGCAAGGTTTTTAGCAAAGCCCCTCGTGATGTTCTTATAACCAGGCTGGTGAGATGTACACTATATACTGTAATACAGTACTATCTGTATTTAAATTGTAGTTGGTTGGTGGCCTGTATTTAAAAAAAGATTGTACACCACTGTTTTGTTGTGACTTTGGAGAGTTGTGATTAATGGGGGTGCCACAGTGTTCTCCCTTGGCCTTGATATTTATAAATGACTTTATGAAGAACTTGCCCTGAAGGGTTAAAGCTAATATTAGAGGGGGCAGAGAGAGAGAAGAGCAGAGACCAAATGACCTTGAGGTGCTTAAATTGTAACTGGCTGGGAATACTGGAAGGAGAACTCCTTCTCTCCCTTTCACCCCAGGACCAACTTTGGGACTTTTATTACAGCTGGGGACTAATGGCTAACACGCGTGCTAGGGTGAGCGAACCTTTTGGCACGCTCTATCTAGGGAGCCAGGGACTGTGGTGGTTCAAGTGTATAAGACACTAAACTTGAAGACTGGAAGGTCAGAGTTCAATTCCAGAGTACTGCATGATGGAGTGAATTCCTGTCTCTGTCCCAGCTCCTGCCAACCTAGCAGTTCAAAACCAAGAAATTGCAAGTACTGTACAGTAAAACCTTGCATAAAGAGCACCTCGCTTAGAGAGTAACTTGCTTAAAGAGCAGAATTTTCTCTGAATTGTTGTTTCGCTTTACAACTAGAACCAACCAAAAACTTGCTTAACAAACAAATCAGGGTTTGCAATCTCCCCCCGCCAAAAGTCACAATTGATCACTTACAATGGTGTTTGGCTTCAAGAGCAAACTTGCTTAAAGAGCAATCCTGTGGAACGCATTATGCTCTTTAAGCGAGGTACAACTGTAAATAAATAGGTACCACTTAGGTGGGAAGTGTTCCATGCACTCCGGTGTCTAGGCATGCTGCCACATGTCCACGGAAATGTCTGCAAACGCAGATAGTGGCTATAAACAGAGATGAGCACTGAATGCTAGAGTCGGAGATGACTGGCTTTCAAGGAACAGTGACCTCCTATCCAGGGAGAAATTAGCCGTGTGATCCTCATACCCCAAATTCCCATTGATTGGGGGCAAGATCAGCCACAAGGTGATCTAAGGTTCCACTCTCGTTCTCTTCTTGAGGTGGGCAGGTTTATATGTGGACTGAAAAATTACAAACTTATTTGGGAGTATAATGATTAACACTTAAATTATTTATGTTTAACAAGTAAAACCTTCCTTTCAGAAGTACCAGGGTAATATTCTTTGAACTATCTAAATATTTGAAAGATGGATCACAAGTGGACATTGAAAGAAAATGTACAGAATTTCCTCGCATTTTTTCTGACTTCTTGGTAAATCAACATAAATTGTTAATAATGAAAAACACAACAGATTACTTAACAGTATTTCAGCAATGATAATGATAAGCAATTGGATACTAAGAAGTAATAGACAAGTTACAGTACTTTAAAAAGGAAATGTTCCAAGTTCTGAAAAATGTAACTACAAAATGTATCATAATATTGAGCTGGAGGAAGTAAAAAAGGGGTAATCCACAAAAAATTGCTTTGTGTGTACCTTAACCTGAAGATATTTCCTTTGCTCATATTTTACTGATTCACAACTTTTATTTAGAAGATTTACTGCAAACCTATGCACAGTAACCTAAGAATGGGCCTTAAAGAATACAATAAGATTTATATCCACATAAATATGCATGGAATCATGATGCCAATTGACTTTTTTGCACAGCTATGCAAAGTTCTCTATTTGAGGGCACTCATTACATTAGATATTGCACATACTGTATATAAGAAGGACTCTATTAGTTCAAAGGATATCAGAAGTATATCCTCTCTGCTTAGTTAAACTGTAATTGAAAAGAATCAGGTCATCTCTGACAGTGAAGGATTATAGCCTTTTTTGTGCGGATTTTTCAGGTAAGAAACACATACATCAAACACCTTCTCCCTCTTCCACCTGGTATTTTAAATAGGTTACAGTCTCAATTCCTATAGGTATAATTTGCCACTGTAATACTGCTGACATTTGTAGAGTTATGGTGGAAGCAAATTCTGCCTAGCATGTCCTCGATTTTTAGCATGCTCATTGCTACAAAGGCACTTTGCCTGTAAGACATCTGTTGCTAACTAGGTCACAGTAAAAGGAAGCTGATCATGCAATGGTCCTTCTTAAGCAGTAAAATGGCAACACTAGATGAACAACCCTCAGACTTATACATTTGTGCTGTATTTGATTAAATGGTACGCGATAACCACAAAGTTGCATAATTCAGTCGATTCCATCTTGTATGGGACTGGCACTTAATATGAGGGGGAATTACAGATACTCGACACTAAACACTCGTCCTACCCAGGATCTGGCACCAGCCCCTGGAGAGTATGTCCTGGACTGCGGTGGCTTAATGGTTAAGATTATTAACTTGATGACTGGAATGTCTGCAAGTCAGCAGTTCGAGACCTGAGTGCTGCATGGTGGAGTGAACTCCTGTCTCTGTCCCAGTTCCTGCCAACCTAGCAGTTCGAAAGCAAGAAATTGCAAGTACCGTAGATAAATTGGTATCACTTGGGTGAGAAGGTAACAACATTTCATGCATACCTGCCACATGTACATGAAAATGTCTGCAAATGCAGATAGCACTGGCTCTTTGGCTATAAACAGAGATGATCATTGAACCCTAGAGTCAGATACGACTGGCTTTCGAGCAAGGGCGGCCTTTGCCTTTACCTAAGAAAGAGGCTAAATAGGACTTGGTTAGGAAAGTAGGTAGTAGGACTGAGTTTAGAGGGTTGTAGTTTAAATAGAGCAGAGTATAACCATTAAGCTTGTCCAGGTCCCCCTCATGGGCTGAACTCACAGCCGTGTGGAGATAAAGGGCTAGAAATACTGGCTTCTTAATAATAATTTCATGTCAGAAATTATTCTAGGTTGAAA
Organism: Furcifer pardalis; assembly: GCA_030440675.1. Classification (NCBI taxonomy): domain Eukaryota; kingdom Metazoa; phylum Chordata; class Lepidosauria; order Squamata; family Chamaeleonidae; genus Furcifer; species Furcifer pardalis. The sequence goes on along the minus strand of CP126893.1, from coordinate 129,367,572 downwards.
GGATTTTTTGCAGAAGAAACTCTGCTCAGGGAATGCCCAAATGAGGCTCCTTTCATGTCCCCAAGAGCTGGGACAGAGACCACAGAGAAAGAGCCAGCCAGCAAGAAAGGGGGAAATGACCCATGCAAGGCAGGAGGAGTTTGCAACCGAGCTGATTCCCTGGAGCCTTCCATGAAGCAGATGTAAGCCTTATTGCCATTTTACAAAGTGTGGATTGCACAGCATTTTTTATCTGCTCTAGGACTGGCATAGTTTGCAGTGGCAAAGAGTCTTTGCAAATTCCAGACATTATTTCCAGATTGTGTAGTTTTGGCTTCAGTGAACAATTAGAACAAGTCTATCCTTGGCTAGAGGGCTCTGGTGGATTAGTCTTTAAGATGCTGAGTTTGATGACCGGAAGGTTGTCAGGTCAGCAGTTCGAGGCCCAAGTGCCAACCTAGCAGTTCGAAAGCAAGAAATTGCAAATAGATAAATAGGTACTGCTTTGGCAGGAAAGGTAACAACATTACATGCACTCCAGCATCTAGTCATGCCTGCAACATGATCACAGAAACATCTGCAGACAGCGCTGGCTCTTTGGCTGTACATGGAGATGAGCACTCACCTCTGGAGTCAGACATGACTAGCTTTTGAGCAAGGGAGAGTTTGACCTCTACCTTTTACCCTTGGCAATGGTAGGCAATAGTAGGAATAAGTTGCAGGCTGATACCTGGGTGTCAAGGGACTGCAGTGGCTCAAGTGGCTAAGACACTGACTGGAAGGCGGGAGGTCAGCAGTTCGATTCCTGAGTATTGCAGGACAGAATGAGCTCCCGTCTTTGTCCCAGCTCCTGCCAACCTAGCAGTTCGAAAGCCAGAAATTGCAAGTAGATAAATAGGGAATGACTTCAGTGGGAAGGTAAACAGCATTCTGTGCACTCTGGTGTCTAGTCATGCCTGCCACATAACTACGGAAACGTCTGCAGAAGCAGACAGTGCTGGCTCTTCGGCTTTGAAACAGATATGAACACTGAACTCAAGAGTCGGATACGACTAGCTTTTGAGCAAGGGAAACCTTTACCTTTTACCTGGGTGCCAAATAAATTATCGAAATGAAAAAGGGAGAGGCAATAAAATTATTTTTAAGTTTTATTCTTCAAAGGGGATTTCTGGAAATTGGAGCACAACAATTTAAAAATAAATAGAATGTAAGTAATGTTAGATTATCCCAGGACTGCTGAGTTGTAAAGAGTTCAGGATTTAAGACAATTACAAGGAAATGTAGCAACTATAGAATGAATAGCAGATGATGGAAAATATTTTATATTTTACACTTTGTATTTCAGTTTTAGCTAGTTTCCCTCCACCTGCCAAGGTTGTGCTGTACCATAATTCTTGCTTTTGCCTGTATTACTATGTCTTTTTTTACTATGCTTGGCCAATAGTGTGGGATATGAGTTCAAATAATCAACCAACCAACAGCAAATGCCACTGCTTGTCCATCAGAGTAAAATGATTTAATCATATTTAAATATTTTTTGACATTAATATGTATCAAGAGTGCATACATGCCATCAAGTCAATTCTGACTTATGGCAACTCTATTAAGGTACAGTAAGTAATGAATTTTGCTGTGATTTTACAGCTTGCTCTTCTGGCCATGCTCTTGGAATCTGCAGTCAGGAGAGCATTCCAAGGCAAACAGGGCTTAACTACAGAGTGAAGCACATCAAGAAACATATTTTGCACATGAGGAAAAGAAAACTCATGGAAAGCCGAAAGTCCATTCTATTGCTTACCTTAGACTGCCATCTGGTGAAATAATAATATAATAATTTCATGTCAGAAATTATTCTGGGTTGAAAGGGTTTTTCCTGAAGAAACCCCACTCAGGGGACACCTGAATGAGGCTCTAGTCATGTCCCCAAGAGCTTTGATCTTTTCCCACTGAAGTGGTCCCTGTTTATCTACTTGCAATTTCTTGCTTCCCAATTTCTAATTTGACAGGAGCTGGGACAGAGACAGGCACTCAAACTGTCATGCAATACCTGGGTCTCGAACTACTGACTTGCTGGCCTTCCAGCTAAAAAGGTGAGCTTCTTAACCACCGAGCCACCACAGCCCCTTTTGGTGAAATGATGTAGCCTGTTTTATAAATCTATAATTGTGCACACTGAACAATAACTTTGCCCAAAGTCCCATTAGGCACATAGTCTTAATTGAATTGGTGGAAATCTCAGCAGTGAAATGTTGCATAATAAGAAGTCAATGTAGGTATTTACTATTGTATGCTGAGTTGCAATAGCAAAGGCTTCCTGTGACATCTTAATTTGCAGAAATTCATCTAGAATTGCATTGATTGAGTAACACCAGAATATATATGTCATAAGATTTTGCTACTCTTTTCATAGCCATCTTCTGGACCACAGAGCTTATACAGCATCAGAAAAAGAAAAACACAAAGAGGTGTACAGTTGAGTCAAATGCATTTTTAGCACCTGAGATAGATTTGGCAACTTGTAAAGACAGACACCAATGCAATCATTCCCAAGTATTTGTCTCAGTGGCGTCGCGCAGTGTTCAACCGCCTGGGGCGAAGAAGAAAATCGCCCCCCCCCCAGCTCCCCGCTGCCGCCGCCCCCCCCGACCCAGGCAGAAGGCGCCCCCTGCTGAATAGCGGCGCGCACGCGCGCCGCACACCTCCACCCGCTCGCCCTCCAGGGGTCCTCCGTCACCCACCCCCAACGAGCGCACCTCCACCTCCGGCAACTCGCTCGCCCGGCTGGCCGTCGGGGGCTCTCCTGGCGGGCGCCCCCCGTGCGCGCGCATGCTACCCACCTCCTCCTGCCCAGCCAGCCGCCAGGGGCTCCCCGCCACGGCGCCACCCACCCCCGATGAGCGCCCCGTCTGACGGCAAGCTGGGTGGGTGGCTGGGCGGGCGGAGGCGAGCAGCGTGCGCGGATACGTGCACGCAGGGCGCCCGCCAAGGGCGGGCGGCGGAGAGCCCCCGACGGCCAGCCAGGTGGACCGAGGCGAGCAGCGCTCGCCAGCAAAACGGCCGCCCTCCGCCTGGGAAGTCCTGCTTCCTAAGCCCGGCCCCAGGCAGAGGGAGGCCAAACTGGTGGGGACATTTTGCCGCCCCCTGAAATCCGCTGCCCGGGGCATCCGCCCCCCCCCCGCCCCCCCACGCGACGCCACTGATTTGTCTACATATAATCGTCAGCAGGTCACCAGTGAGCTCCTATCTCAAAAGCAAGAAGTTGCAAGCAGATAAATAGGTATTACTTTGGTGGGAAGGTAACAGCATTCCATGTGCTCTGGTGTCTAATTTTGCCTGCCACATGACCACAGAAACATAGTAGATGCAGACAGCAATGGCTCTTTGGCTGTAAACAGAGATGAGCACCACACTCTAGAGTCGGATATGACTAGCTTTTGAGCAAAGGTGACCTTTACCTTTACCTTACTGTGTCCCTGTGTGTGCTTTGTCTCTGCCTACTTTTGGCCTGATGACTGTAAGAATACAGACTTCTGAGAAAGGAAGATCTTCCTTTCCATTTGGTCTGGAAAATAAAAGGATTTCATGCATACTCACAGAATGAGCTCCCGTCTCTGTCCCAGCTCCTGCCAACCTAGCAGTTCGAAAGCAAGAAATTGCAAGTAGATAAATAGGGACCACTTTGGTGGGAAGGTAACAGCGTTCCAGGCACTCTGGTGTCTAGTCATGCCTGCCACGTGACCATGGAAACGTCTACAGAAGCAGACAGCGCTGGCTCTTTGGCTTAGAAACAGAGATGAGCACTGACCCCTAGAGTCGGATACGACTGGCTTTCGAGCAAGGGAAACCTTTACCTTTACCTAAAAACTTAGAAGCAGCATGACACGTATAGTTAGAAAAATTAATGGGAGAAGTATGAATGAAGCTCAAAAGAGTAAAAAAGAAAATACACGGAAGGCTCAAATATTACAGTACAGTCAAACCTCGCATTATGAGCACCTCGCTTAAAGAGTAACTCGCTTAAAGAGCAGAATTTTCTCTGAATGTTTGCTTCGCTTAACAAATAAAACCAACCAAAAACTCGCTTAACAAATAAGTCGGGGTTCACAATCCCCCCCACAATTGGTCACTTACAATGGTGTTTCACTTAAAGAGCAAACTCGCTTAAAGAGCAAGCCTGTGGAACGCATTGTGCTCTTTAAGCGAGGTACAACTGTACTTGGAGCAAATGAATGAAAGTGGTCTGAAAGAGGACATTTTCCACCAAATAATTACAAAGCATTTTGGTCTCTAAGAGAATAATATCACTCAATATATAATCATTAACAGCTATGGTCCAAATACAGAAGTTGATGAGAAAGAATTGAAAGCTTTTAATGCAAGTGTTGAAGAGGACATTGTTCATATACCAAACCAGGACTGCTGATATAATTATAAGTGATTAGAATGCAAAAGTAGAAAATAAAGCTAAACTAAACATCATGAGAGAATTTGGTGTTGAAATTGGACAAGAATCAGGAGAACAACACGTAGAATTCTGTGTAACGAACAATCTGTTTCTTACAGATAGTGCTTCAGGCAATGAAACATACACATATGCATCAATGGATAGCTAATATAGAACCTAACTTCTGGAATCCATGTTGGCTTTCAGACAATCCATGAGCTCCTTTGTTGAACTCCTCCATCTGGTTGCAGATGATCCTCTTGAGTACCTAACCTGCCATATCCATATTGGTAAATAAGATGATGGATTGTCCAGCAGCTTTTTCACTTTTGGGAGAAGGACCAATTTCTGTAGTTTCTACCGGCTTCGGACGATTCTCTGAGTGAGACACATGTTATACATCTCAAGGAAGATTTCTGGTCGGGACCTGATGGCAGTTTTGAGAGCAACATTGTGGGCACCATCCGGGCCAGGGGCCTTCGGATCCCCGATCTTACTACAGGCTCTGATCAGCTCCTCCTCTGAAATAGTTGGCACATCAAAGCAACAGGTTGAGTTCCTCATTTATATCCCCCCTTTAATGTTGTTCTTTGCAGTGAGCTCCCGCCTCCATCTTCTAATTTTGTTTTGCTCTTGCATACCCTCAGAAATGTTTGTTCTTGCCATAAAGCTCTTCCTGGATCTGAGCCAGCGGACTTGAGGGTCATATCCATTCAGAGGATGTTGAGGGTCATTCTCTTTCAGTTGCCCATGCACATTAATGAGCATAGGCAACTGAACAATCTAACTAGCTAATCACCATGGTGGAGGTTGGAGTGGGACAGTGGAATAACTATATTTTTATTTGGCTCTTGTTATTTTAATCATATGACCCACCTAGAGTGGGAACATATTCCAGATCAGTGGTATAAAAGTTCAATCAATCAATCAATCAATCAATCAATCAATCAATCAATCAATCAATCAATCAATCAATCAGCCTTCAGACAGTCTTTTCCTGAGGCAACAGCATCTTAGTAATTCTTGCAGGGTCCTGGGTCCAGAATTGTATTTGGCTCTCCTGCAATCTTAAATTTGCAAGAGAAACTGGTTTTACCAGATGACATCTTGTTGCTTCTGCTGTGGTCCCCACATCAAATGCAGACTGTTACCTTGCTGAGGCATGACTTTGCCCTGCTAGAAATAATGTAAGCAGTTGGTTGCCCCCTGCCAAGAATGTGGGCAAGTAGGGCTAGATGTAAGCAACTGGCTCACCCTGCAGTGGTTTACATCTCTGGAGGGCCTCCATATTGCCACTTGATGAGAAAATAGATGGGATTATTACAGAGCCAATTTAAAAGTACTGAGTTGCATTTAACATTGAGTACTACTTTGGATAATTGGCTGGATAACTCAGTGGTATCTGGCTGAAAAGCTGAAGTTGGAAATTTGATTCTCCAACCATGCCTCAAGAGAGAAGAGCCAGCATGTGTAATCATAGCCAAGCTGCACAGTCCCAGGGCACTTCTCAAAAATCACTATATTCTGCTTCAGTTTTATACCTTAGATCTGTTACTGCACTACCAGGATATTTGGGGCCTGTCCAGACTGCCTGTTTTGGTGCTGGCTGGGCTGGGTGGAAAAAACATCAGTTTCAGTTGGGGAGAAGTGATATGCCTTCTGTTAGAATAGGAGCCAACCCTTCAGATCTTAATTGAACACTTCCCTTGATTTGTCTGTGGACAGTCAGGGAAAGTGATTTTTAAAAAATGGTTACTTGGTTGTCAATGGTGTGATGCATCACTTTTCTTAAATTAAAAAAATAGGTTCTTTGTCTCTATTTATTGCTGATCAAAACATTGGTAGTTTCCCAGTTACCAATATACAGACAGGCAAAGACTAATAACAATGACGATGACGATGGACATATTGCACCAGTAACAATATAGCCATCCACAGATGATCAGAGGAAGTGTTCAGTTTCTGATATCCTGAAGTGACTTGTAAGTTGCTTCATGGATGTTTAACCAGAAGCAACTTTTGACAACTGCAAGGGTTGCTTTTGGTCCATTTCCAGCATCCACACTCAGTGGGAATGAATGGAAAACAAGTGGTCTTAAGTATTAGAACACCCTGATGGGGGTTCGAAAGGCACACATGGGAAGAGGTAAGTTGACTCCTTTTAGCAATCAGCATGTATGGATGCCAGGGGAAAAAGTGGACTAACCTGCTCCCAAAACTCCCTGAAAAGTGGGCTAAATGCCAGTTTGGACAACCTAAGTTATTCTGCTTCAGCAAAACAACAGAATCTTGTAGTTCTTTAAAGGCCCATGAGTTTCAGTTGTTTTAAGCTTTTTTAAAAACTCTAACTCATTTTTTTCAGAATTTTTTGGAATTCATTTTTTTTCCAGATGCCCCCAGAGCAGTGTCTTGTGGAAAAACAATCATCTATATATCTCTGTCTTCAAACATCACACACAATTGCCTTTCCTCTTTAGTTCATCTCAATCTGGGGTCCTCTAGATGTGCTGGCCAAAGGCAATACTGGCAGGAGATCCTTAGAACTATACTTCAGCATATCCAAAGGGCACCAATTTGGGTGAAGCTGCTAAGGCAGTTTATACTTGCTGAACTGGCCTGCAGTCACAAGCAATCCTCAGCACTGTCCTCACTCTAGCCTTTGTGGAACTTTAGCATAGATTCATACCCTAAAAGTGAAGAGACAGAACAGTATATACAGAAGATTAACATGTAATCCAATGTTATATGGATCAGCATTCTGGTTTTTCCCAAGCAACTGGTATTTAATCAGCATATTAGGCAGTGGTAGGGTAAAAAAATTTTTTTACTACCTACTCTGTGGTCGTGGTATGGTTGGTGTGGCCAGAGGGAAGCCCTGCATTGCACCCAAATTAGGACTACAGTAAAACCCCTACTTACGTAAAAAGTAACTCAAAGCAAACCCATAGGAAAAATGAATTTTTTACTTAACGCAAAGCAACCCCATAGGAAAATGATATTTATGTAAATCAAAGCAACCCCATAGGAAAAATGATTTTTTTAACATAACTCAAAGCAAACCCATAGGAAATTACTACTATTGTACTACTTACTTTATTATGAAAATTGTGTTATGTTAATCAGGACATTTATGTAAATTGGGACATGGTTTTAGTGCAAAAATCATTATGTAAGTCAAATTTTATTTAACTTAAGGCATATGTAAGTCTGGGTTTTACTGTACTTTATTTCAAATCTCGGATGGGTGGGGCCAGCTGGAATTTCAGTTCTGGTGTGAACCTGTTGAATCCCACCACTGATTTTTAGGGCAAAAGTTTAGTAAAATATCACTTGTAACATTCAGTAAGCAAAAATAAGCCATGTGACTACACATACAAAGTAACATTATTGTCCTTTACAACCACTGAGAGGCAGCATTGTGCATGATTTTACTTCCTAGCAGTGCGCTTTCCCTGTCACAAAAGTTGACCTGGATACCAAATTGAAAACTAAAACTGTGAAAACAACACAGAGTGCTGCAGAAACAAAGAAGTACAGTATACAGTATCAGTACAAAAGATTGATGTTCTTTATTTCCCTTTAAGCTGTCAGGTGTTGTATAAGTGATACATTCTAATTCAGCTTGACAAGAACCCTCTTACAGGGGCAGCTGTCTTGAAATCCCCTTGGGTAGATCACTTGTTTTCATTTTAGTGGGCGATGCTAATTAAAGACAGAGTTACTTCTGAAAATTAAAGGGCTAAAATGTAACAACATGTACTTTCCCCACCAAACTCTTAGAACAATCTTCCCAAACGTGGTACCTTTTGGGATATGTTGGACTGTTGTTGGTTCTGTGCTATCAAGACAGAACTGACTTATAGTGACCCTAAATATGGCTTTCAACAGTACATGAGATATTCAAGGGGTGATTTTACCAGTCTCCCCCACTGTGAGCTATTATGGCTGAATGGGGATTTGAACCCAGACTTCCTAAATCCTAGTCTGTCATTCTAATCCAATGGTCCCCAAGTGTCTCGACATTGGGGGGGAGGATTGGAGTGCCCAGTGCCTAAACAGGGTTACATCTTAAATAAAAATGTACAGTAACAACATTATCAACCCACCAATTTAGCTCAAAAGTAAACATCCAGAGGTCAATGAAGAAATGTTAATCTTCCAGGTACTTGAGCTCTGTTGGTTAGCAAAGCACCCAGAATGGCCAAAATACTAGTATGGAGGATAAGGCCAAGAAGGAGACTGACGGAAGGAACTATGGGGACCATAGTGTGTGTTTTGTTAAAAATAATAATAAAAAGGAACAGGAAGAAGAGCAGGAGATTGTACTGCTTGAGGCAGGAAGAACCATGTGGAGCTGAGAGGAAAATACCTTGAGAGTGATAGTAGTAAACAAGCAGGGTGGAAGGCTGTACTGAAAGAGCTCAGGGGTACCATGCAGCTCAAAGGCCATAGGATGGGAACCGCTGCTCTGTCCATTACACTATACTGCATTCTCTAGACTATAGTTCCTATTATCTTGTGAGCTAGCAAGGACACAATGGCTGGACATGCTGGGAGTTATAATTCAACATATCCCAAGGGCACCAATTTGTGGATGGGTGGGTTGGAACATGAGAGTAAAAATGAGAGAGAAACTAAGTTAGAAAGGCCCATCCAGCTACATAGTGCACTAATAATGAAATGCATGTCAAAGAGTAAACAAAACAAAAATGTTGTGGCACTTTGAAGACTAACTGCTGTGTTTTAAGAGCAGGCAGACAGCTGGTAAGAAAAAGGGACAGTCCTATACTGTCCCCAAACTGAGGTGTATATCTATCTATCTATCTATCTATCTATCTATCTATCTATCTATCTATCTATCTATCTATCTATCTATCTATCTATCTATCTATGGAGCTAATCATTATCATCACAGAGCTGCAGACCTTGAAGGGCTCCTATGGATGATTGAGTCCAGTCCCTGTCAAGGAGTCACAGTGGGACATCAAATTCCTCTGGCTCCACAGACAGATACCTAAATGTCTGAGCAATGCAAAATGGGTGCCAGTTTGAACTGTTCTACAATTTGAGGTTGTGTGATATGACAAGAGTTGCTGTAGATTTGATCAAGCTTTCCTATGGAGAGTGAATTTGGAAATGTATAATTCCACATTTTAGGCTACGCTACACTGTGCAACAGAAAGGGGATCTTTGTATCTTTGTGAGAGACAGCAAAGGTTCACTTTCTTTCTGTCCAATTGGTTCCTAGCCTCGATGACCCAAAACTTGGGTCTAAAGCAGTGTTTCCCAATCTTTGGTTTTTGGACTCCAGTTCCCAGAAGCCTGAGTCAATTCCCTGAACTACTGACCAGCCGATGTACTGACTTAGGCTTCTGGTAATTGAAATCTCCCTGTGGGATGTATTGGGAACCACTGGTCTAAAGGGTCTATTCTCAGGGCTCGCTCACAGGCAACAGGGTGAGCCCTGCTGTTCAGTCATTGCCAGAAATGAGGCAAGTAACTTATTTTGCAAAGTGTTTAGGGCCCTGGCAGTAGTGCCACACACCCCCAACCCCCTGCCACCCACACTGCCGGCTGCCTCAGCCTCACAGGGACACTGGAGGGCAAAGAAGGAATGCATGGTGGTGGTAATTTTAAAATGCCACCAGATGCTTAGTTTGTTTATGGATTGTGGCTGCTGTGTGACGGGGGGGGGGGTTGCCTAAAAATCAAGCTAAAAAGGAAACAACTGGCCTCACAGATTCCCCAATGGTTTGATTCCTTAAGCCAGGAGTGGCTAACCTTGGTGCTTCAGGTGTTCTTGGACTTCAATTCCCAGAAGCTGAAGTAAGCATGCCCTGCCAATCAGGGCTTCTGGGAATGGAAGTCCAAGAACACCTGAGGCACCAAGGTTAGCCACCCCTGCCTTTGGCAAACAGCAGTGCACCAAAGAGCACCAGGCAGCGAGTTGCAATTCAAAACAACGCACCACTCTTGTTTCTGCTGGTGCCCCCTTTTCTTTATTCATCCCCGTAGCATTGTTGGAAGAAGGACAAATACAGCAGAAGATGACAACATTGAAACAGTGACATGGATTCTCCTTTAGCCTGTAGCTACTGCTGTTGGTGCTGCCTGACATAAAGGACTACATGGCACCTTGCCATGGAAAACTGACCCTGACCGGGACTTGAATCTTATTTTGGTATTGGTATATATATGTATTTAAATACTGTAGGAGCAGAGGGAGAGATTTCTACCACTGTGCCATTTGTCCTGTTATCCTTGAATCCCATGGCTTATTCCTCAAACTCATCTTGTGGGAGCAAAGAATGCAAAATTTGCCAGGCACATAGGATGCAATTCCATGAAAAATCCACTGATGAACATTTTAGTATCTGCATTTCTGGCACTGCAATCAAATCAGCAGAAAACTCTTCCAACTGTAAGAAGAGCCCTAGGGCCTCTATTATTAAGCTGTCTTTAATTATACTGTACAGTAGTTGTTACTTTTCAGGATCAATGTAAGATTTTGGGATCTGTAATTAATCCTTCCTAATGTCATATGGTTCACAGCCCATATCTTGTTCTAACACAGTACACTCCCACCATTACTGTACTGTGTCCTCTTCAGAGATGTCTTCTAGCATTGTTTCCCAGCTATTTTGGGCCAATACCTTGTCTATATCAGCTATAATATAGTTGGAGAAATGGACTAGAGCAGTGTTTCCCAACCTTTGGTTTCTGGACTTCGATTCCCAGAATTAAAGTTCCCCTGTGGGTATGTGCTCCACACTGGGAACCACTTGACTAGAGGTTGGGTAAAACAATATGGTAATTGTAGACAATTAACAAAATTTGAGGAATTGATTGTATAGATGGAGCGGAATGAAATAAATAAACCAAAAAAGGAGCAATGAGTAAAATGTATTAAAAATTTGATAGAATTGGAGGCAGCACAACAGGGTTTAAGAATAAGTTGGGAGACAAATTTAGGATGTAATATAAAACATGGTAAAGGTAAAGGTTTCCCTTGCTTGAAAGCCAGTCGTATCTGACTCTAGGGTTCAGTGATCATCTCTGTTTCACAGCCGAAGAGCCAGCACTGTCTGCTTCTGCAGATGTTTCTGTGGTCATGTGACAGGCATGACTAGACACCAGAGTACAGGGAATGCTGTTTACCTTCCCACCAAAGTGGATCCCTTTTTATGTACTTGCAATTTCTTGCTTTCAAACTTGCAGGAGCTGGGACAAAGACAGGAGCTCATTCCGTCCTGCAGTACTTGGGAATGGAACTGCCTTCCAGTCAGCATCTTAGCTACTTGAGCCAGTGCAGCCACCCATAAAACATGAGGAATGAGCTAAAATAAAGAAAGAATTATAAAGAATTTGTCAGAATTAAAGAAAATTGTTATAAAACAACTTAGAGATAGTACTTGACCTCAGTAAGGTTGAGTTTTTCTTATTCAAAATACGCAAAAATTGTTGGAGATATGAAAATTGGAGCTTGGAATGTACATTTATTTATGGTGGGAGTGTATGACTCTGTAGAGAATTTGAAAAAAGGTTTTGTGGAAATTAATGAATTGTGATCTATTAACATGGAATTGTGTCCTAGAATAGCATTATTGTCTAGTTTTAGAAACATACAATTAGAACGGCAAAACAAATATGGTTTTAATATTTGTTACAGAGGAAAGGTTAATTATAGTTTAAAATGGAAAGTAGATTTTGATTTTTGTACTTGATTATTTTTTAAAAAATATGGAATATAGGTAATAATCATAAATTATCATGTGAAATTAAAGTAAAAAAGGGATCAGTGAAATAAAATACATTTAAAGACATATGGAGAGAAAGTTTGGATTATGTGTTAGTGAAAGGGAAAAGACTAGAACAGGAGGTATTATCCATTTGGAACTGAAGGGGGACAAGTGTAACAATTTAAGAATATAGAAAATAATTTCACAACAATATTTATAAAAGTCCCATGGGTGGCAGGAACACATAGAGATTATTTGTTATTGCATATACTGTATTTGTATATGTTTTGTTTGTAATTTTATTAAAAGAAATAAAAATAATAATTATTAAATAAAAGAAAGATGTCAAAATGTCCCACAATTATGACATCATGTCATATAATTTCTGGGGTGAACCATGATAGTGTGTTTGAATCGAAATGTAGGGGTGTTTCCTTGCTCAGAGGGAAAGGGTTTCTTCTCTCTTTTTCTTCTATGCATGTGATACTGCTCGTCATAATTAAATTATTTAATTTTTAAATAAGGGGCCCGCCTGCCTATCTAGTCAGAACAGTGAAGGAACCTGTTGCTGAGCTGCTTACCCTCAGAAATCCTAATCCACCGGCAGAGTATATCTGGCACACTTCTGAATTGTCCGGAGTATAGCATTGCTTGTCAAAGAGTCCATGTAATAATTTGCTTTTAAAAAGTAAGATTCTGTAGGAAACAGTAATTATACTTACAACAATTATACTTGCCAAAATTCTTAGGTAATTCCAATATTGGAATTAAAAATCAGGGTTGTTAGTTTGTGTGGTTTAACAGATTGATTCAAAATATGAGGGTGGGAAAGGTGTATACAGTCAAACCTTGCATAAAGAATGCCTTGCTTAAAGAGTAACTCGATTAAAGAGCAGAATTTTCTCTGAATGTTCGCTTCACTTAACAAATAAAATGAACCAAAAACTCACTTAACAAATAAATTGGGGTTCAAAATCCCCCCACCCCCACAATTGGTCACTTACAATGGTGTTTCGCTTAAAGAGCAAACTCTCTTAAAGAGCAATCCTGTGGAACGCATTATGCTCTTTAAGTGAGGTACAACTGTATCAGAATGGTCCATCCCAATCTTGAGGTAAAAAAAAAGTACAAACAGACATATGTAGTGGCCTAGTGGTTAAGACACTGAACTTCATGACAGGAAGGTCAGCAGGTCGAGACCTGGGTCCTGCACGACAGAGTGAGCTTCCATCTCTGTCCCAGTTCCTGCCAAGGTAACAGTTTGAAAGCAAGATACTGCAAGTAGATAAATAGGGACCACTTTGGTGGGAAGGTAAACAGCATTCTGTGCACTCTGATGTTTAGGCATCCCTGCCATATGTCCATGGAAACATCTGCAGATGCAGACAGGGCTGGCTCTTTGGCTATAAACAGAGATGAGCACTGTACCCTAGAGTCAGATATGATTGGCTTTTAAGCAAGGGCAACCTTTACCTTTACCTAAAATAAGATGAATGACCTCTAACTGTTTGCCCATTTTCCACTCTCATTCCCCACAACACACATTTTGCTGGGTTATATTTGCTGACTGATTTCTGTATTTGTATAGGTATAGTATCTGATAGTTCTGTGAGGTCACATGTAAGGTATGTTGTTGTTGTTCAGTTGCATAGTCGAGTCTGACCCTTTGCAACCCCATGGACCACTGCACACCAGGCACCCCTATCCTCCACCACCCTCCACAACCCATTGCATCAACAATGCTATCTAGCCATCTCATCCTCTGTCTCCCCTTTCTCCTTTTGCCTTCAAGGCCTTCTCGAGTGAGTCCTCTCTTCTCATTTGGTGTCCAAAGCTTCATCTCCAATATTTGTCCTTCCAAGGAGCAGTCAGGGTTGATTTCCTTCAGGATTGACTGATTTGATCTCCTTGCAGTCCAGGGGACTCTCAAAAGTCTCCTCCAGCAGCGGAGTTCAAAGGCATCTATTCTTCTGCACTCAGCCTTCCTTATGGTCCAGCTCTCACAACCATACATTACTACTGGAAATACCATTGCTTTAACTGTGCCTACTTTTGTTGGCAGGGTGATGTCTCTACTTTTTATTATGTTCTTTAGGTTTCTCATAGCTTGCCTCCAAAGAATTAATCACCTTTTTATTTCATGGTTGCAGTCACCATCTGCGGTGATCTTGGATCCTAAGAAGGTAAGGTATAGCATGTATTATGTCCTTGTCATAGTATAAAAGGATTGCAAGTTTTCATCAAAATGTACCTTTTGCTTTTTGTCTGCTGCATAATGTCTGTTCCACATGCGCTAAGTACTTGTTGATTTTCTGATTTTCCTTGTGTGGGAGAGACCAGAGGGACGAAGGAAGAATAGGAATAAATGTTGCTTGTTACCAGGGCGATACAAGAGAAAGTAAGGGAGGAGGCACAACTTCTTCTACTCTACCCCCCATTTCTTCTGAATTTTCAGTCATCTGTATCTTAAGCAGAATATGTTGGATCTCTCTCACTGCATGCTCTACTATATATAGAAAATAAAAGGCAAATATTACATTTGAGTTGTTTGGTTTGCTTGCTGTAGTGTAGGGGTACCCAAATTTTTCTGGGCTGTGGGCCAGTCATGTGGTTCAGAAAGCTGTTCAATATGGCCCAGGGTCCGGATCCAGCCCCTGACACCTTATTCATCCAACCCACAAAGTCCTTGTCCCTCCTGGAAGCAGAAGTAAAACATGACCATATGGGCACGTTTTACTTCTGCTTCCAGGAAAGATGAAGGCTTTGTGGACCGGATGAATTGGTGTTGGGGACTGGATCTGGCCCCGGGCTGTAGTTTGGGCACCCCTGCTGTAGAGGGTGCAGTGGCGTAGCATGGGGGGGGCGGGGGGGCGGATGCCCCGGGCAGCGGCTTTCAGGGGGCGGCAAAATGTCCCCTCCCCACCCTTTTGCTGGCGAGCGTCCTGCGTGCACTTCGCCGCTTGCAGGCGAGGAGGAGAAAAAGGGTTTTTTTTTAGGCGGACAATTCAAGGAGGGGCCCGCCCGCCCGGCTGGCCGTCGGGGGCTCTCCTGATGGGCGGCCCGCGTGCGCGCGCACGCTGCTCGCCTCCACCCGCCCAGCCACCCACCCAACTTGCCGTGAGACGGGGCGCTCGTCGGGGGCTCCAGCCACCAGGGGCTCCCCGCCATGGCGCCACCCACCCCCGACGAGCGCCCTGTCTCACGGCAAGTTGGGTGGCTGGCTGGGTGGGCGGAGGCGAGCAGCGTGCATGCGCACGCGGGCCGCCCGCCAGGAGAGCCCCCGATGGCCAGCCGGGCAGGCGGGCCCCTCCTTGAATTGTCCGCCTAAAAAAAAACCCTTTTTCTCCTCCTCGCCTGCAAGCAGCGAAGCACACGCACAGTCGATTCCGACCCTTTGTAACCCCATGGACCACTGTCTGCCAGGCACTTCTGTCCTCCACCATCCTCCTCAACTCGCTCAGCTCTGTGCCCATTGTGTCTACAATACCATCTAGCCATCTCATTTTTGGCAAAAGGATGCCAAGCTTTACATAGCAAAAGCAGCCTGAATGTTGACAACACTAGTGGCAGAAGTCTTGATCAGGTGTGGCCAACCATTGCGCTCTAGCTGTTCTTGGACTTAAATTCCCCAAACCCCTAATCAGCAGGTGTACTGACCTAGGCTTCTGGTAACTGAAGTCTAAGAACACGTGGAGAGCCAAGTTTGAGGAACCCTAGTCTATAGGATACCCTTCTCATGGTCCTTGCAATTCACACTTATTGAAACACAGCTATGATAATTGCTTTGTGTCTGGGTGAGGAATTGTTAACTGATGAAAAAAGGAGTCAGCTTCTGGGAGTTTCCTTTGCTTGGTGTCTTTATATGAATGGTTCTATGTGAAGGGTACTATTTTCTGTGTGAATGTAAATCATCTAGACTGCTGCCAATGGTGTGTTAATACTCAGGCTGCCCTGTATTATGCATAGCTTGGTATCCTTTTATCCTGGCATTTTGCATTGTAAATACAGAAGCACAATATTCCACATTCATAAACCCAAAGGTTGTTTCTAAGAAATGTATTTCCTGACTTTTTAAAATGGAAGTTTAAGTATGCATTCATTACACACACATTCCACCAGAAATTTCCCTCATGTAGAGGATATCATAAGTTAAGCATATGATCTATACTATGGCTGCTGAGAGAGGACAAAAACAATGACATCTGGGATGTGGCTGTAGTCCCTCTATGCCAAAATATTTTGAGGGGTTGTTTTGGATTTAAATCTAAAGCAAAGATGTGAACAAGTACAACAGATACAAGGGAAACTGGCATTCCCTTTAATAACCTCTTGGCTAAACTAATGTTGCCATGCCCACTCCGCAGAATACAGACTAGAAAGGACTCTTCCAATTTCTGAAATCTTTCCTTGGGAAGAATTGCTATACGGGACCAAAAGCTCTACAAAAATGTTGTGTGGATGTTTTCTAAAATATGCCCCCTTGCCTTTTAAAATAGCAAAAGGTGAGGGGGAGTTGGGAGTTAGCGACGATTTTCAGCTGAAACCAAATCAAAATTTATCCATACTATGTAAAAAAAAAAAACAACAACAGTGTGTGTGGGGGGAGGTGTCAACTCATTTGAAATGTGCTGGTGGAAGTGAGCCTTACAGATACCATACATAGACAACCATAAAGACAGAAAGGTGGATGTTCAATCAAGTCAAGCCTGAACTAGTTAAAAAATGAGTAAATGGCAGCTGTCCTACCATGTACAGATTAATGAAAATACAGGTTTATTCCTGTGGAGATTTGAAAAGATCTTAATAGTCAAGTGACAAGACAAAGGGAAGTTTGACATCAGTGTCAGTGAGGAGTGGTGTGACAACATCTGCACAAATCAGCCTCTCTAATGTCTTGGGAATTATCCTATTCTGCTGTAGTTACTTGTGAGCCATTTCATACTTCTCCGGAAACTCCTTTGTCCATCAGCTATAACCTCAGGGGATGAGAGGATGAAAGGTGCTACAGTGCGGAAGGAAAGCTATAAAACTGTTCCATGAGTGAAATCCAATTCTGGATCCAATTCTTTATACTGTATATACATATGGTTCCTCTTATTCTTTTTTTAAAAACACAGGTAGATTGACTACCTGACTGAAAAGTATATCAGGAGTGCTCTAACACAGTTTACTTTCCAAAGTTCAAAGGGAGAAACTTTAGCAGAAAATAATTACTAGGCAAATCTAATTAAGAGAAGTTATTTACAAGGACAGTGATGATCAATAACAAGACAACAAACAAAACAAAACCCTGCAGAAACAATTGCTTGAGAAAGATGGCAGAGAAATTGAAAGGTTTAGATATAAAAGGCACTATAAATTTCAGTCAAGGTGAATCACAACAAAGATCTGGACCAGTGTTGGCTTTCCAATTTCAGAGTCATCATAACAAGAGATGTGGATGGCAAGTGGTGCATCATTGTTAAATGGGATTGGTGTAAATAAATTATAATTGAGGTGAAGTCAGTGGTGTCGTGCGGGCTTCTGCCGCTCGAGGCGAAGACCAAACTCGCCGCCCCCTCCATCTAGGCTTGCTGCTGCTGCCCCCACCCAGTTAACCCTTCGCTGCCTTTTCCAAGGCCTCCAGGGCTGGACCACTCGTAGAGCCCTGCCTGCCTGCCATTCCCTTGGGCAGCGACTGAGAAGGAGGGAGTTTTGGGGTCTCGCCAAGGCCGGCAGATGAATCCGGAGCGACTCTGGAGCCAAAGTGATGGGCTGGAGGGATGAGAGGGAGGGAAGCTGAGGGGACGGGACGGGGAAAGCTGGCAGGCAGGCAGGCAGCTAGCCCCACCCTCTCGCTTCCCGGGCAGTTCCTCACCTTCCTGCACCGCGCTCTCATCTCTTAAGTTCCCCAACTCTATGCAAGTCCCGGTAGGGCAGGGAGAGCCCCTGATGGCTAGCCAGGTGGGCGTGCGGGCGGAGGTGAACAGCGCGTGCGCACAGGGCGCCTGTCAGAGGGAGGTGGCAGAGGAGGCAGAGCAAGGACAGCCATGGCCGGTGGGAGGCAAAGAGGGGGTGGCCTGGCTGCTGGCGTGGCAAAAGGGCCACTTTCTGCCTGGGAAGTCCTGCTCCCTAAGCCCAGGCAGCTCAAACTTTGGAGACCAAACACGCCGAAGGGGAAAAGTGCAACCACGAAAAGGGAGACCCGGAGAGGAACAGCCATGCCTTCTGTCGCCGCCGCCCGGGGAAGAAGCGGGGTGGGGTTCATTTGCCACCCCCTGGAAAGGGCCGCCTGGGGCAGGTGCCCCTCTGCCCCCCACACTACGCCACTGGGTGAAGTATGTTAGAGAACAAATAAAGAATGGAGTGAGAATGACTGTCCTTTGTCCATCAGCTATAATGTCAGAGGAGGAGAGGGTGAAAGGTGCTACAGTAAAGAAGATATGTCCTTGAGATACATATATCCATTATCTGTAACAGTGGCAGGCAGCCATGAGTCCAGGATACTCCAGGTTCATATTCTCAGACTGTGAAGAGCTCCAGTTATGGATTCCCCCTTTCTACCCAAAATATTTATTTATTTATTTATTTATTTATTTATTTATTTATTTATTTTGGGAAGAGGGTTTGTAAAAAACAAAGCAACATTTTACATTTTAAGAAAGATGTATTGAAGAGTTACTGAAGGTTTAAGTGGCTTCAAACAATTGCTCCCATACCACTTAAAGAGCAAAAGGAATTAAATGGGAAACATTTAATTTAAATTATTTTAAAATTTTAATTTTCCCCTTTGGGATGTGGGAGTGTTGGGCCCTCATGTCATTGCCAAGGGCCCCAGGTTTTCCAGCTAAAGATGTCCTGTATTCCTTTCAGTCAGTCATTTTGAGTTTGCTACATGCTGTTTTCATGAAATGGTTTTTAACAGTAATTTTGCTCTTTTCTGTAAATCCAGGTTGGTCGGGGTGTGTGTGGGAGACACAGAAAGAACCTCCTTGATGATTGTAGTATTTTTGTACCACAATCAGGCGTATCCTGGGCAACAACAAACTTATGTTGCCAGCTGATCTTTCTCACACTTGGTCAGGAGAAAATGAACTCACCAAAAGCTGCCTTCATTTTGGCAGTTTCACGTCTGGCTTACACGGAAGAATAAGAAGAAGAAGAGGAGGAGGAGGAGGAGGAGCACAACAGCAGCAGCAGCTTTTTAGGTTAACATTTTATTCCTGTTAGTTGTAGAGAAGGCAGGACATACAATCAGGTCTGGAAATATTGGAGCAAGGACAGCATTTTTTGCCATGTGGCCTCTCACTCTACTACAGCAAATATGAAATGATGCACTTACAATGTGAGCAAAGTCAGGCCCATCAGCTTTAATGAAAGGGATTTGACAAAAGTGGGGCAGTAATAATAAATTTCATGTCATAAGTTATTCTGGGTTGAAATGATTTTTGCAGGATTTCTGTGGGGCATTAACCAATCAGGAAGTGCAGGCATTGGCAGACCCTCCCCCTGTAAGCCTAATTTTGAAATTAACAGTTTTATTATTATATATACTTTTATTTTCTATAAAATATGCTTCTCTTATTATTTTAATTTGCCATCCACTTCAAGGTTAGTTTTGCATGTTCACAAACACCACACTACACCATGATTACTCTCAGGTAAGATAACTGCAAGGGTTGATTTTTAATAAATGTATAAAGATCTCAAACTGCTGTTATACCTAGAATGTTTGAATGTACTTTAAACTGTTCAATTAAGTTCTTGACTTCCTCTCAGGCCATATGGGCAAACATGAAGCTCTATTCATCAATACAGCCAGACTGTCAAGGAATCCTATTTACCTTGAGGGAAAGGTGTAAATTGCCTTAGGACTAGCTATTAACAAAACTGGGTGGGGAACTCTACTGAAACTCCTGACATCCTGCAAATCATGAATGGGGCTCTTAAATTGCCCTTTATACATACATCAATAAAAGGTCCTTTTTAGTATTTCCCTTGCTCTGTAATATTTTGATCCATGCATGAATATTAACATGCTCTTTTCTATATTTTCAAAGTAGGACTATACTCAAAGGCATTTCCCTCCAACAAAGGACATTATGCACTCTCACCCAGAAACCAATTAACATAATCCCCTGGCTGTCTCCCACCCTGCCAAGGTATTTCCTGAAAGAGAACCACCCAGAGATTTCACATGGGAGAGCCTTGCCCTTGAGTGCCACAAAGATTATTTGTTTGCCTGTATCTCCTGCCTTTGTGTCTGGGTTTTGCCATTAACACATGTATAAAGGTTTGTCTATGAATAATTATGAGAAGGAAATACAGAGTAAAAAGCCAAAACCAGTTTCTTGAAGATTCTCCAATACTGATTGGTCAAAAACAGCCCTCGCTTCAGACGTGCTGTATCCCTGATTGGTTCACAGCATCCTGCATGACATGCTCATTGGAGCAGCCCAAAAACCCACGTTACTGACATTAACTGATGTATTGACATGTACCCCCACCCTTTTCTCTTATCATTTTCCGGACTTTGTAATCTTTTCCCATGAGCATTATTTGCATAAAAACTTGTCATTGTATCTTGAATTTAAGGTGCTTACAAACTTTTGTAACTAACTTATGAATGAAACCCCCACTACTGGTCTTTTGTAAACTTTAATGTAGCAATAAGTAATTGGATAGATGTAAAGATTAGCAGAAAATTATAACAAGTCCTGTGTTTGGAGGGCAAGAAACTCTCCCATCTAAATTTTCTTAGGGAAGCTCAGCACGTAGATTTTTCTAGAAGACAAAAATGGGTTAGATGTGGCTTTTTATCCAGCAAGGGGGGGGGGGGCTGTTGCTTAGATGCTATTTTGTCAATAAACCAGTCTTGTTTTTGTCTGAAATTAAAATCTCTGTGTTTCTTGGTGGGGTCTGCCATCAGATGATTTTTAAAAAAATTTTAAAATGCATCTCCACATTAAAAAGTGATAGTGATTTTTAGGTAACACCCCCGTTTGGTGGCTCATAGGAAATGGAGCAAACTAACATCCTTGCAAACAGATGGACTGCCTTCAATACTTGGTTGAAAATCCTTTGCAGTCAATGCCTGAAGTTTGGGTCCCCTGGACATGAGCAAATGCTAAGTTTCCTCCCTCAAGATGCATTACCAGATCTTTACTGCAGCTGCCTTCAGGTGGTGCTTGTTAGTGAGACTTTCTGCCTTCAGTCTTGTCTGAAATAAAAAACATGCTTCATTGGGTTGAGATCTGGTGACTGATTTGGCCACTGAAGAATATTTCATTTCTTTGCCTTGAGAAAACTCTTGGATAGCTTTTGCTGTAAGTTTTGGGCCATTATCCATCTGCATTATGAAGCAGTGTCCTATCAGTTTTGCAGCACTTGGGAGAATCTAAACAGAAAACATAGCCTTATGTTGTTGTTGTTGTTGTTGTTCAGTCGCACAGTCGATTCCGACCCTCTGCAACCCCATGGACCACTGTCCGCCAGGCACCTCTGTCCTCCACCATCCTCCTCAACTCTCTCAGCTTTGTGCCCATTGTGTCTACAATACCATCTAGCCATCTCATTTTTGGCCATCCCCTTCTTCTTTTGCCCTCCACCCTTCCCAGCATCAAGGTTTTCTCAAGCGAATTCTCTCTTCTCATTTGATGTCCAAAGTACTTTAGCTTCATCTTTACTATTTGACCTTCTAAGGAGTAGTCAGGGTTAATTTCTTCTAAGATTGACCTATTTGCTCTCCTCGCTATCCAGGGGACTCTCAAAACTCTCCTCCAACACCACATCTCAAAGGCATCTATTCTTCTGCGCTCAGCTTTCCTAATGGTCCAGCTCTCACAACCACACACTTCAGAATTCATCTTGCTGCTTCCATCAGCAGTCAGGTCATCAATAAACACCAGCGACCTGGTTCCACTGGCAGCCATACATGCTCATGCCATAACACTACCTCCACCATGTTTGACAGATGATGTGGTCTGCTTTGGATCATGAGTTGTTCCTTTCCTTCTCCACAATTTTCTCTTCACACCATTCCGGTACAAGTTAATCTTGGTTCCATAGGTCCAATTATTTTTATTCCAGGTTTGTTTGAGTTTTTGAAATTCTAGAAACATAGATTAATTTTTCACTTCAGGATGGTGTACATAAAAATGTCACCATTCTGTCCAGAAATTAAAGTTTAATTTTATATTACTATAATATAAAATTATATCTAAATTATATTAACATATGAAATTAAACTTCATATTGATCAGCTTGAGGAAAAGCAGGTAATACCACAGTAGCTCAGTGGTTAAGAAGCTTGCCTTGTTAGCTGGAAGGCTGGCAAGTTGGCAGTTGGAGACCCAGGTACTGCATTGAGTGCCCAGCTCTGCCCAGCTCTTGGGGACATGAAAGAAGCCTCATTTGGATGTTCCCTCAGCAGAGTTTCTTCCACAAAAATCCTTTCAACCCAGAATAATTTATGTTCAGGGAAACAGAGGTTAAACCTGTCACTCTGTATGTAAAAGCGATTTAAGCCAATTCCACTATCAATGCTCCACCAACCTATTTTCACATAAACTCAACAAATAAAAATCATGTTTCTCCCAAGTCATTTGAATGGAGAAAGAAGGGGTGGTGGTGGGCTGGCTCTATCTTTTAAATCAGGGATTCTCAACCTGTGGCCAGATGTGGCCCACAGTGCCATTTCATGTGCCCCCTGCTCCACCACACCCAGAAGTACCATGTGGTGGAGGAAGGGCAAAATGGCCATCCAGCCTACAAAGCTGTCTGAGGGAGTGTGACCTGGCTCCCGGCTTTAAAAGGTTGAGAACGCCTGTTTTTAATTGTACCTTAATTGTAGCAACCTGCTTCAATCGAAGGACATTTTCAAGTTTCCTTATACAAAATCAACTTCTTTGCTCAGTAAACATCTTCCCAGGTTTGCATGTCTTTCAGGATGACACAGAGAGCAAAACTTGCCATCTGAACGTGAAGGGCCATGAGAAGTTGATAATGACTTTCATTATGGAGGAAGAGTGGATTCTGTATCACACTGAGTCCCAGCTGAGTCTTAAATGAAGAAGAGGCTGTTGGCAGCATACTTCGCCCGGCTGTATATCATCCATCTCTTTCCTGCTCTCTCTCTCTCTCAAAGTTCTTGGCAAATAGCAGTTAACTAAAAGGTGCTGAGGCATTGCTCAGTGTACAGAGAGTGGTTATTTGTATGGAAACACACAAACAGGACTTTCCAAGACAGGAGTGTGTTCAAACTATTACCGCAATAGGCTGAATCCTGTTGGAAACCTACTCTAGTGTGTCATTGTGCAAATCATGGTAACAAATTTGCTTTTAATTAACTAGTTGCTATCATGTTCCTTAGTTACATGTTAGGAGGTTACATACAATGAAGAATACAAGCAGCTATTTTGTAAATAGTAACAATTCAGTATCATGATTGACACAATTATGTGCAATGCTAGTATAATTCTTCAACAGGATTGTGGCCAATATTTCTTTAAAAGTGGCTCTTTCTTTTTCTATTGTTGGTGACATGTTTAGTTTATCTTATTCTGCCAACAAACTCAGATCTGTCTGTGACTTCCTTCTTGTAAAACCTCCAAGTTTCCTTCAGCTGGATTGCCCCTTTCCACTAGTACTCAGGGACTCCTGGCCTGGAATTTGACCCAACTACAACTCAAGTAAACAGTGTTTCTTCCCATGCTTGTCTGAACACACATGGGATACCTAGGCCTCTTCTCACGTTGTGAAAGGCTATGTTTTTATTTAGGTCTTTTGTTAGATCTCAGCCTTTTTGTTAATACAGCCATTACTGGTTTGTAAACCCTTTAAAAGATGTAATTTTTTTCTTTTACTTTCCATTTTATTTGTTCTGTGAAGAGGCAGACTACATGGGAACTACAAAACAAAGAGATGTTTGACACATTAAGTGTTTTTATTTTTTAAATAAAAGAATAAAATACAAAAGGTTGGAATGATAAATAATTAAAATGGGATAAAAGTCTTTCATATACAGTAGTCTTCTATTTAAGCTAAGCAAAATCCTAACTTCACAAGCTATATGCTATACAGTACTTTATCTCTACCCATCTTATCTGATGATTTAGACACTTTTTCTAACTTCCTATCTCAGATACCATATTTTATTATCTACATACCATATTTGCCGGCCTATAAGATGACTGGGCGTATAAGACGACCCCCCAACATTTCCACTCAAAATATAGAGTTTGTTATATACTCGCTGTATAAGACTACCCCCTCTTCTGCACACCTTCCACACCCCAAATAAAACGTAAAAGAACATCCGATTTGATTTCAACATGTTAATTTATATTCAAATGCTTATGACTTGCAGAAAAACTGTCACAAGGCTGTATGTTATCAAACATGTACAGTAAACATAAAACAGTGCAAGTGCAAAGTGGTACTTATTTATCTACCGTATATACATGAATATAAGCTGACCCAAATATAACCCGAGGTACCTAATTTTGACCTTGAAACCCAGGAAAATATATTGACCTGAGTATAAGCCAAGAGTGGGAAATGTAGCAACTGCTAGTGAGTTTCAGTAATTAGAATACAGTAATATTAATTATTTTATTGATTTTTTTAGAACTGTACTTGCACCAGCCACCAATGGTGGCATTGCAGGTAAAGTGGGTGGGCAGGTCAATTGCACTGAGGCAGGAAGTGTTGCTCTAGCCTAGCATCTTGCTTCCCCTGCAAGGAAGAAGCATGGCTTTTTCCTCCATCTTGGGCAGAAGGTACTAGTAAGTGAAACCCTTTCTTTTTCCCCACCAGTTTGAAAGGGAGAGCTTCTTTCTTCATCTGGATGGTATGTAGAATGAGGTGGGTGAGCATCGGGAGGCCACTATGGGCAGCTATGTCTATCCCAACTGAAGTGCACCCGGCGTATAAGATGACCTTCCCACTTGGAGGCATGTTTTTCAGGGGAAAAAAGTAGTCTCATACGCCAGCAAATACTGTACTTGCCCTTTCTTATATGCACTTTCCTTCTCCTTGAGCTGGGAAAAGTAAGGTTCTGTGAAGGCATTTTCTGCTCCTTCCCTCCCACTGCCATAATGGTCTTACCTGTTACTTGTCCAATACTCACCTGTCACGCAACTAGAGTTGCCATACGTCATGGTTTTCCAGGATTTCCCCAGATTCAAGCTGTTCCATCTAGTTCAAAGAAAAACATGTAAAAGTGTTCTTGGACTTCAATTGCCAGAAATCCAAGTCAGCACTCCTGCTGATCAGGGCTTCTGGGAATTGAAGTTCCAGAACACATGGAGTGCCAAGGTTGGCCATCACTGATCTAGGCTTTCTAGGGCATTCCTTGACTGATTTCAAGGCTTTCTTAGTTTGTATCAAACATGTTGATTACTTCCTCTAGTTTCTGTGCTATTATCTGGGATCATGTTCTAGCTATGACCATGTTGTTCCATTGCTAACACCATCTGAGTCATGCACATGCTTAATAATCTTATGTTAGGCTACAGGTGATTGCTCTTAGATGGAACTAGTTGTATTACAGAAGAAAAGAAGCATGCTCATGAAAGTAAAATTTATTGTGAACAATGTGACCTTGATATTCACAACATTGAAAATAATTTTGAATACAGTACTAGCTTTCTTTCTGTAAACTTTGAAAAATAAATGTTACCACACTAATGTTTATCTTCTTTAGACATTTACTGTGGCCACTGGCAGAGGACAGAATCCATTTCTATTATCAGCTACCTCATCAAGCTCACATTATTTATGGTCCAGTCTAATATGCTGAGACTTTAAAGCAGAGCTAAGTGGAAAGTAATTGGGACTGCAAACCTTGGAAAAATTACATTTCTTGCTTGGAGGTTTCTGGGACTTGTAGTCCAAAAAGTATTTTTCCCAAATTCAAGGTGGCAGATGATCTGCATATTTAAACATAGGGTTCTTCAGTTCTCTCTCTCTCTGTTCTCTCTCTCTCTGTGTCACAGCCTCTTTATCCCAGCAGTTTTCTTGTGGAGAAAGAAAATTTAGCTGGGTTAAAATTGGCTGAAGGAAAGGAGCATTGTAAAAGAAGATGCCAAAAGCGGGAACTGTATTTTTGTTTATCTTTGCTAACGCCACTCTGCCTATTTCAACTACATCCCCTCTCCTCTTCTTGACAGGGTCCCTAACTTGTATAGCTGACATTCAGATATGAAACAGATTGCACAAGAACAGTTGTTTAGAAACAGAGGGTGTGCGTGCGTGTGTGCATGCGGGCACACACACTTTTCTTCTTGAGCCATTATAGAAGGAGGAAGATTGAGGGTCAACAACAGGAGTTATGAGAAATGGATTCTTTCTTTCTTTCTTTCCTTTCTTTCTTTCTTTCTAGCATCATATTTGCATTGCAAATTTAAAAGATTACCAAAGCTAAGACAAGGAAATCAAAGAAAGAAATGCAGACTCTTGACAGATAAAAGGATGGATAAAAGACAGAGCATGAAGGAGACATTTGGAGGTTTTCTGATGTCTTGTTTGTTGGGTAACTCTTTCCCTCTTGTGTGTGATGATTAGCAAGCTTCTAGTCATTATGCATTAATGCATCAGTGCTACTTATTGATTGCACAAAAGGTGTTAGGGTTTTCTCCCTGAAATTATCTAAAGATATGAAAGTAGCATTAAATGTTAATAATTTCAACTGAAAGGGTGTACTTGTTGATAATAGAATGCATATATTACATGTAAGTATTGTTTCCTTTGTATAGAACCAGGCATATAGAACCAGTTCACAATAATCCATAATTCATTGCTACAGCTCTAGCAAAGAAATGTCTGGACTGTTTGTATGTGGTTGTTACATTTAAAGCCTTTGATGATGAGACACATAAAGGACAACATCTTCCAATGTAAATCTTGTGCACATTATCAGAAGGGGTTCTACATTGTGTCTCACTACCCGTGGACCTATAGTTAGTGGGAATACAGGCAAGAGGGTATAGCTCAGTGATGGTGAACCTTTTAGAGACCGAGTGCCCAAACTCGGGGGGGGGGGAGGAAATGCTCCCATTGATCTGCTAGACAGAGGGGTGGGGTGAACTCTGTGCTGGGGGGAGGAGGAACCACTCCCACTGGGCTGCTGGGCAGAGGGGCAGGGCAAACTCTGTGCTGGGGTGACTGTACAAGTGCCCACAGAGAGGGCTTCAAGTGCCACCTCTGGCAAGTATGCCATAAGTTCGCCAGCACTAGTAATTCTTATTGTAATTCATCATTTATACAAATAGGTTAAAGATACATGTAGTCTTCCAGGTGCTGCTGGACTGTAACTGCCATCATCCTTAGCTGGCACACCAATGATGAAGGATGAAGGGAATGAGAGTCCGACAACATCTAGAGATAATTATAGTTTAAAAACCACAATAGATGGACAGATGGGACTTGGAAGAATTGAGAGATTACTACTCCGATAGTACCATTCTCTGTTACAACATTCTCTGTTATGGTATACATACACTCTATGGTACATACTAATAGCAAAAAGGAAGAAACAACTGTCAGCACATTTTCAAGACACGCACAAAATTGACATATCACACAAATTACCGTATTTGCCGGTGAATAAGATGCATCAGAGTATAAGATGTACCCTGTTATTACTAAAATAGCCCACTATAGGCCACTATATACAATACAAGACACACTCCATTTTTTCAGTGTGGGGAAGTGGGTCTTATATGCCAGCAAATACAGTAAAACCTCATATAACACTAAAACCTGGTTCCACAAGTCTTGGTGTTATATGATTTTTAGTGTTATCTGATGCATGTTAAAATCCTATGGGATCCATAGAGATACATTGTAACCACACAGACTTTAGCGGTTGTTATCTGAAGCATCCCATAGGATCTTAATGTTATCTGATGCAATTCTTCCCCCCAGATTCCTTAATGTTATGCGATTTTAGTGTTATTAGATACTAATGTTATATGAGGTATTACTGTACCGTATTTTTCTTCCAGTAGAACACAAGTATGAAGCCCAGAAGAGTGTGTTTTTATATATTACCTTCACTGTTGATATTTATATAATTACTTATAGGGATTCCAAAGACAATAAGATGATGTACAGAAGAATAGAACATAAAAACAAACAGCACATATTTTTCTTTTTGCAAAACATGTCCCTTATCTTAATTAAATGCAGAAGTATTGACAGAATAATATTTAGCATACACTTCATTACCCCCTCTGATTAAATACAATTGAATTATGTCCTTTGATTGGCACTCAAGAAGTTTGGTGACAAATATCAGAGAATTAGACCAATACTAACAGCCATATCCAGTATGCAAAACATGCCAGCAGGAGTTAATTAAGTAAACAGGTGGAGACTAGGGTAGGATGGCATTTGTTTGTTAAACAAATATTAATTTCTGCTTTAATTAATGCATGTTTCCACAACATGATTAATTAAAATGATGGACTCACTGCATTCATTGGAGTGTTAAGAGAGAGAGAGAGATGCCACTGAGGTCTGTAGGCAGAAACTTATCCGTAGTTCCAGCACATTTGTGCTGGTTACCATTGATCATACATATTATCCATTTTTAATAAACAAAGAGATAAGAGCAAATAAGTGAACGTGAGGCCTCCTGCATGCCTTAAACAGCTTGCAATTCGATTAATAGCTCACACTAGCACTAGTCAACAAGGACGTTCATTTACTATTATGGACATGCTTAGTTCATTATTTGGCTTTGTCTTGTCAAAAATGGCAGGATTTGCACCTGTCTGTAAATTACTCTGGGATGCATGCTTAGCATAGAGAGTGGTTCTGAGAGGGGAGAAATTCCTAAAGGGTAGCTACTAGGCAGGAATTGTAGTTGAAGGTGTCACTAGCTGAGGTTCCTTTGAAGACAATGGCAGTGATGCTCAGTCTAACCCAGTGTTTCCCAACCTTTGGGTTTGGGGCTTCAATTCCCAGAAGCCTCAGTCAGTTCCCCAAAGCACTGATCAGCCAATGTACTGACTGAGGCTTCTGGGAATTGAAGTTCCCCCTGTGGAGCATGTGCTCCACATTGGGAACCACTGCTCAAACTTCTATCCATACTACGCAGAAGAGGGTTATGGGTGGAAGGGAAAGGGAAGCGTTTCTGCTGTAGATGGTCCTAAGGGTGGGTCTTGATTTGCAAAAAGTCCTACATTTGCTTTGATTTTCCCAGGTTCATAATTAATTCAAAGACTGAGGAATACCTAATAGGATACTAGCCTAGGTATGTTCAGGTTTTTTTTTAAACCCTCTGTTCAGGCAAGGCTTCTTCAAAGGACATAGAAACTGAGACGAGCACTACAATCTTCACCCAATCTGATTGGAATTCTTTTTTTTAAAAAGCAGTCAAAACACACCTTAAGTTAGCTTCTACCTGAACTCAGAAGTAACCGCTTACAAGTGCCTACAGTCCCTACAGCACAGCGTAAGCTATACTGTACTTTGCCACTCTGTTACTAAAACAGAAGTGAAAAACAGGGTGGCCACCTTGCATATCCATTTTTTCAGATGCAGTAAAGCCCCCCCCCCCCACATTCAAATAAATGATCAAAACTATGCTCCACTAAAGGTAAAGGTCTCCCTTGCTCGAAGGCCAGTTGTATCCAACTCTAGGTGGTGGTGCTCATTTCCCCTGGGGCAGAGATGGGAACTCGCTCTGTCATGCAGAACTCGGATCTCAAACTGCTGACCTTCCAGTTGTCAAGCTCAGCAATTTAACCACTAAGTCAATTAAGTCTATTATGCTCCACCACACAGTATTAAATATTAAACCAGGGAGCATTTTTGTTTAACTAAATGCAAACACCAACTTGCTCAAGTGGGGACTGCTGGCAGACAGCAACATGCTGCACAAATGAAGAGAGATACAGAACCCGCCTCATTTGCTGGTCTGCCTATTACTACCAGAAACATGAACTGATGAGGACTTAATTTTGGCCAATGACAAAGCCAAGAAATGGCTTTATTTTGACGGTTCAAAGTTTGATCTAGACACGAAAGAAGAACAGGCTTCAAAGGTAAAGGGTGAATGAGGCATTGGTGGATTCTACTACATTTGGCCAGTCCCCCCCCCCTCCATTTTTTGGTCTGACCACATAAATATTCTGTAACTACCAAGTATGCTCAGTCCTTATTGGAATTTGTTGGAGAACGGGTGGGGTTTGCCCCCTTAGGTTTTGTTTCTAAATGGCATTTCTATGCATCTGCAAACATTGGGTTCCAGATAGTCATCTCAGAGTGCAGGACATGTACAAGAGGACTCCAGTTACAGGAAGCCAGATTTTGTTTGAGTATCAGGAAGATCCTCCTAACTGTCAGAGTAGTATGACAACGGAACAAATTTTCTCAGGAGGTGGTATATGCTCCCACACTGGAGGCATTCATCAAGTGAAAAATTAGATAATTGTTTATCAGATAAACTTTGTTTTGCATTCCTGCATTGAGCAGTGGTTGGACTTGATGGTTTTATAGGCCCCTTCCGACTCTATGATTCTTTATCTTCTTGTTTCTCAGAGGCCCTGTTTGAGTTGCAGTCTTGACAGCACACACTAATCTGAGTTTGTTATTAGAATAGTGATAGATGATCACACTATTTAACAGGCTGTGACAGTATAATAATAAATTCATCTTAGCCACAAATGTACATCTTTGTTCTGGGAACAATAAGCTCCTCCTTTAAAGGTGTTCATTTGGGGAAAATAATACAGCTGTTAAATTCAAGGTTGTTAAAAGATGTCAGGTGGTATTACATTTTCCACCCCTTTTCATGTCCTTTTATCTTTGCTTTTCTCTTTGGCTTACTCATTTATACTCATAAAATTACAGATACAGCACCCTGAGTACTGATCAGAATACAAGAGAAATGCTATTCACGTAAATACCGTGTCCTCTTTCATTCACTGCCAACATCAGCTTTAATATTCCTGTTATAGAAATGCTAATTTGATCAAATGGAGAATGTAAGATAGCTATAATGTTGTCTTCTGATTGTCTAACTACTAGCTATTTAAGTTTACAAGTTTTCAAGCTGTATGGATGTTTTATTTTTGAAGAAGTTTTGGGGGAACTTTTTAAAATGGTTTCTGCATGTTTCTTTGTCTAGGTTTGAACTCTTCTCATATTATAACACTGAGCTAAGTTAAAATTTCAGTAAAACATATTTAATTGAATTTTGACCTGTTAAGCGAATCTAGTAATGAGAAGGTCAAATTTTACATTTAAAACATTATGTGCACAGTGTACTGTCATGTCAGAAATGACTTATTGTGGCCCTAATAAGGCCTTCACGGTAAGTAAGATACTGTGTATTTAAAGAAGTGGTTTTATCATCTGCACACATCCAGCGGGATTCCACGGCTGAGTGGAGATTCAAATCCAGGCTTTTTGAGTCCTAGTCCATCAAAGTCATGGCCTTCTTGGCCAGCGGGTGATGTGATATCCAAATGGCCAGACAACCACAAGTTGTGCAGAGTGTCATTGCATAGACGTCTACTCATCCAGGCACTCTTTGCTGAATAATGATAGCAAAGGCAAAACAAAATCCTTTACTCTATCTGCCTCATGATACTTAGTATCTATATACATAATTAGGATTGTGAAATAGCCATAAACAGTTGCCCAATCATACAACTGTTCACAACTGGTTTTGGCTATCTTTTTATAAGTGGAAGTCGATTAACTATTTTTTAATCACCCTGTCAAAAGACAGTATTTTTAAAATCATGTACCAAGGAATGGCATCCTTTCCAATCCTATGATAATAGACGGTGGTGGCTTAGTGGTTAAGACACTGAACTTCACGACTGGAAGGTCAGCAGGTCAGCAGTTCAAGACTTGAGTGCTGCATGATGGAATGAGCTACCATCTCTGTCCCAGCTCCTGCCA
This sequence comes from Furcifer pardalis, assembly GCA_030440675.1. Lineage (NCBI taxonomy): Eukaryota > Metazoa > Chordata > Lepidosauria > Squamata > Chamaeleonidae > Furcifer > Furcifer pardalis. The sequence goes on along the minus strand of CP126893.1, from coordinate 129,335,511 downwards.
ACCTAGCAGTTGCAAGTAGATAAATAGTTGCCACTTTGGTGGGAAGGTAAGCAGCCTTCCATTCACTCTGGTGCCTTATCATGCCTGCCACATGTCCATGGAAATGTCTGTAGATGCAGACAGCGTCTTTGGCTGTAGAAGAGATGAGCATTGAAACCTAGGTTGGATACGACTGGCTTTTGAGCAAGGGTGACCTTTACCATGCCAGGAAATGCTATATGCACCAAGGCTCATGCTTCAAGATGGGACCCCTAGAGTCATACCTTGTAGTAAAATCCACACAGAACTTTGTAGGCATTGTATCACAATGTCAGCTCAAAACTCATGAATAATGATCCCAAGCTTCAGACACTTTTGTAATAGACAAAATTAACCAGGACAAAAATTGTTCAGGCAGATCCATTGTACTTCAGGCCTTTTTTTACCCAGGTAATGTGGTTTAATTTATTGGGACAAAATATGGCCCATGACCTTTATCCCACTTCATGATTTATTTTGGGATGAATTATCATGAAGAAGTTGAAGTGGCATGCTCTGATTTTCAGTGGATTAATCACATTCACAGTGAACAGTGAAATTCTCTGTGAATTTCAGAGATACAAAAGGTGCACATTAGGCCTGAATCCAGTTTGTTAACTTTGATGCTTAACCTGCATACATGGGAGTTCTCACAAGGTCTGAAAATACCATATAACTCACTGGATTAAAGTTATGCCACTGTGTCTACCCAGTTGTAAAAAACCACACTGATTTGTAAACATATCTGTTAGGCTGGCCAACCATTGTGTGCCTCTGTACCTAATGTGTATAAATTGATGCCATGAAGTCCCACTCGTAGGTTTGACAAAGTGGCCTTGATCCACAAAAGCTTACATTAAAATACAGTGGTACCTCGTTTAAAGAGCATAATGCATTCCACAGGATTGCGCTTTAAGCGAGTTTGCTCTTTAAGCGAAACACCATTGTAAGTGACCAATTGTGTGTGTGTGGGGGGGGGATTGCAAACGCCAATTTATTTGTTAAGTGAGTTTTTGGTTGGTTTTATTTGTTAAGCAAAGCGACCATTCAGAGAAAATTCTGCTCTTTAAGCGAGTTACTCTTTAAGCAAGACGCTCTTTATGCGAGGTTTGACTGTACAGCTTTAAGGTGCAACAACATTTTTTGTCTTTTTGTTTTGTTTACTCTCTGATGTGTCTACTCGTCACTGCTTTTCTGTCGAGGAAGTATGTCAGTTACATTTTTACTCTTTATTTGAGCCAGAAGGTTGGGGGAATGGCCATTTCCCCCGTGACATTCTATGAGTTTTAGCTCAAGAAAGTAATTTTTCCAATCTTTGATTTGAACAACAGCACATCATGAGTGGAGCAACAACAGTCCAAATCTCTGTGAGGTATCTTATCTATTAGCTGTTCTTTCAGTTAGAAGTTAATCAATGAACACTCCACAGGGTGATTGAGCTGACAGTCCACCCAAAGCTATATAAGCAAGGGAATGGGACTGAGTCATTTCACATGAGTCATTAAGCTATCTCTTTTGATAAAGAAATTCTAGAACTGTCTTCAACTACATCAAAGAGAACCAATATCCTCAACCTGGAGGGTTGGATTCAATACCTACCCAAGTCAAACTGCTTTGGGTCCATCTACCTCCTCCTCCTATGGTTTTGTATGCTGGATGGTTAATAACATGCCAGCTGGCTACATAGTTCAGTGGTTTAGGTATCTGGTTGTGAGATTGGGAGTTCAAATCCCCACTCTGCCTTCTTGGAAAAGAGACAAGAATGCTCCCAGAAGAAGGAACCAGTAAACAACTTCTGCGTATTCTCTACTTAGAAATCCCTCAAAAGGGTCACCATAAATTAGAATTGACTTGACAGCATATGATTATTAATAATGGCTCACAGCTCATCTTAAAGAAGCCATTGGATTTTTCCCTCTCTACTAGTGGAGATCCTGACCTTCAGAAAACAAAAGAGTCATTACAAGGGGATAAGGCAAGGCATTTATCTTCCTGAGTTGAAGATCACATGGCATCCTCTCCATTCCTATGAAGAAGCTATATCAAACCTTGGCACTCCAGATGTTCTTGGACTTCAATTACCAGAAGCCCAAGTCAGCTCCCCTGCTGAGCTGAAGTCCAAGAACACCTGGAGTGCCAAAGTTGGCCATCACTGAGCTAGTTGGACTGACAATCATAGCTTGTGAGCCTACTTCTAGTGCTGGCCAGCTGCTATGTTTTTCTGCTTCCTTAGGTTGGAGAAACAGTCACACAACCAATCAGTCTTGGGATGGAGGGCAGGTGCAGAGGGAGAAGATGCCGCATGGTTGCTGTTATTTACACAGTCTTTCCCTGAGGAATGCAGAGATTAGCCTTACCTGCCTAATTCCACCTAACTCTTTTTATGCCTGCTGTTATCCTTGTTTCTGGGATAATTGCAATCTTACATGCACTAACACTGGGTATCAGTGGGAACGGGCTTGACAGCCTAACGTGGTTGTTACTTTGCAAGTAACTAGACTGACAACGTTCCTTCCCTGTCTTTGACATTTCAGGCATGGGGGCATATGAAAAAAATTATGTGTAGACAAATATTGCCATGTGAAAAACACATCTCTCTCCTTGGAGACATTTTAGAGTTTAAGTTATATTTTAGACACAATTGGTACTCTGGACGGCGGTGGTTTTATAACAGGCAGTATATGAAGTAAATTGCTGACTGGAAACCTAGTGACTTGATGTAGGTCTGGAGGGTAGCACCACATTGTGTTTCCCAAAAGCCTCAGGGTACCCCCAGAAGAAGAGACTGCTAAACCAATTCAAAGTACTCTCTATCTATGGAAGAAGGACTGGAATAGACAGCGAATAATGAATTAATTATTGTGGAAAAGGAGGGGAAATTATTTTGTGACCAGTTTTGTCACGCAAAACCCTTAGAGCCAGACAAATCACCGAAAGAAGTTTAGGTTCCATCCGTCACACCTGGACAAGACAAATGATTCTATTAAAACCTGTCTGCACTTTTATGTGTATGTGTGTATGCAGGGGAGATGGAAAGAGGATGGAGGAAGAGAAGATCATGCTCTAACTTAAAAGTTCATTTATTTCCAGGCTATTTATAATAAACTCTGTATTGTCTGGGGAATGGTGGGAGTTACAGTTTGAGACATCTGACAAATGCCAGATTGAGGGAAGGCACACATGTGCGTACGTGAGCCCACCTACCCACTGGCACAGAGTAGCTCAGAATACTCTTTCTTTCGGTGGAGAAAAAGCAGCCTTTATGGCTATCACCTTCAGGCAATATAATTCATGCTGACAGAGAAATGCTCCTCAAAGAACTTCTGTGGTTTCCCTCCTGCAGCCCTAATTATGACAGTGTAGAAGGTGGTCCAGTTGGCCTCAGGCATAAGATGTTCCAACAGTGTGAACATTTAATACTGAAAGTTGAAAATAGAAAGTTCAGGACTGAATATCTGGTAAGTCACACCATGAAAAACAGAAAAGACAGCAGGTTAAAATCATCATTTTTAAGTGAGCAACAACCTGTTTATTGACTGAAACTCATGTTCATTGAAGAAGGTGGGGGCAAACAAATTAAACCTGAAGGAGGTGAAGGTGGGTGGGAAATGCAGATGGAAAGATCTGCATGTTTGGTTCTTTAAACATGATCATGTTGGTACTAAGGAATCCCTTGTTGCATAGCCCAATGGTTCTAAGATCTACACTGGAGATGGACTCTGGACATTGTCCATACTTGCTCTCACACCTCAAGATGTTTTATTGCTTGATATGAATCAGCAAATGCCAGTACCTGTCCATTCATGCCACCTTCTTCCCTACCATTCCAGCTTTTCATCCCGTTAATTTCCTTGTTATAAAAATATATTTTCCCTCATAGCAACTGGACCAGAATCAATAAAATTTCACAAATCAGAGCTTTATAGTCATGATCCAGTTGCTATCCCTTGCTTTTTTAAAAAGGAAAACCTAAAGGCCTATTATACTTTGGACAAATCATGAGAAGATAAGACTCACTGGAAAAGGCAATGTTGCTAGAAAAAGAGCAAGATCTAATGTGAAATGGGTTGTCTAACAAAGGAAGCCATAGCTTTGCATTTGCAGCAGCTGAATAGGAATATTAACAATAGTCCCTTCTTGAGCTCAAAAATTCATATGGTTGCTAATAAGTCAAAATGACTTGATTGTGAATAATAAGAGGGGTAAGACACCTGATCACGGATCCCCAAGGACTCATCTAGTTTGCCAGTGAAATTACAAACAGTATAGGGTGCTGATGGTTTGAAGGGTTAGGAACCTTGCCACAAAGTTGTGCTAGAAGATTCTTCCCCACCTTGGATCATGGAGTCACTAGGGTTGTTCTCTTTTGTGTTGTTAGACTTCAACCTCCAGGGCTGCACAGAAAGAACCTCCCTGAAGATTGTGGTATTTTTTAACCACAATCGGCATACTGTATCTTGAGCAACAGCAGCCTTTTTGTGCCGGTCAATCTTTCTTACACTGGGGCAGTGAAGGGAACTACAAAATGAAGTCACCAAAAGGTGGCTTCATTTTGGCAATTTCACATCTGACCTAGACACGCAATAAGAACTTCAACCTCCAGAATTCTCCAGGCAGAATTCTGGGACATTCAGCCTAGAAACACAATGATACTAGGCTAGAGTGTTTAAATCAGTTAAATATGATCAGCTTTGGTCTATGCAGTTTAGTCTCCTGTGGCTATCTAGATGAAAGTCTCTTTGTGCATGTTTAATAGGCAAATGAACATAATTTAATAATCACTCAACTTATCCAGCCACTCATCTTTCATTACATCAGTTTCTGTAAAAGCAGCTCTGTACATTGCTGCTGTCAAACAGATAGACTTGGCTGTGCCACTCATTTTAGGCATTGATTTATTTCTCTGCTAGTTATTTTGTTTGTCCTTAAAGCAAACATGACTGCTTGTCACCAGGAAGTCAAAAGATGCCTCTACTGTAATGGAATTAGGCAGGTAGTTTGTACACACACAGAGGGAGTGTTTGTGTGTGTATCTATCTCATATTCAGAACAGACACAGGGACATTTGTTGCTCTTGTTCCCTACCATCAAGTTGTCTTGAACTTATGCTGACTCTGTGGTTGAGAGATCTCCAAAACGTTCTGTCCTCCATAGCTCTCCTCAGCTCCTGTCAGCTAATAACCTATGGCTTCCCCTAGGGCAGTGACACTGAATCTGTGGCATGTATGCCCAAGGTGACACTCGGAGCCATTTCAGTTGGCACGTCCAGGTAAGCCCCACCCTGCCTCACCCCACCACCCAGCAATGCCAATGGCAGCAACACTTCTCAAATCACCTGACTCTCTCTGCCAATGGGAAAATGGGGAGAATGAAATCCCTCCCAGGAAGTGTGGCCAGATATCCCTGTCCTGTGCATTTGGGGGTTCCTGGTGATGCAATGGGAGGTTGAGGTTTTTAGTCATTTTCCCCCTTTGTTTGCTTGGAGCAATTGTTCTTTGCACAAGGTAGTTGCTCCGGAGAGCCTTGCCTCACATTGGCAACAGCCACCTCTAATTTTTCCTTGTTTCGCCCAAGAAAGTTGTGTGTGTGTGGAGGGGGAGAGTTAGAGGCGGCCTTTGCTAGTGTGAGGCAAGGTTCTCCGGACCGAAGGCCCATCCAAAAGCCAAGCTGCTGTGGTTGTTTGGGGGCGCCTGGCAGTGCGATGGGAGGTTGAGGCTTATTCTCCCCCTTGCTTGTTTGAAGCAATTGTTCTTTGAGCAAGGTAGTCACTCCAGAGAGCCTTGCCTTGGTAACAGCCGCCTCTACCTTTTTCCTCCCTTTCGTTTGTTTTGCCCAGGAAAGTTGGGGGGTGGGGAGGGGTTAGAGGCAGCCTTTGCTAGTTCTCCCCTTGCTTGCTTGGAGCAATTGTTCACATCTGTCCTATGGGAGAAGAAGTGCTGAGATTTAGTTTACATTGCCATGACTACATGAAGATCATTTTCCCCTAGTGTTCAGCTGTCTTCTAAAATTCTTCTCATTTTTGCTGGTCATTGACCTGCTGAATTGTTTAATTGTTTTAGATTTCCATGAAGGTGAACTCTGTGATTTGGATCCATATTTAGCCATGCACAGCTGGTCTGGCAGCCGTGATTCACCAGCTACTTTATTTTTATGGGACCACCTTCAGTTCCTATAAAGAACTGTGATGGCTCAAGAGGTTAAGATGCTGAACTCGCTGACTGGAAGGTCGGAGTTCGATTCCCCAGTACTGCAGGTTGTCTCTAATGGTGGACAGCCATATTTTGAGAAATACCCAAACTGATTTAAGCTTACTTAAAACTGGGCTCAAACTAACTAAATTTTGCTTCCTTCTGATTTAAGGCTCTGTTTTAATCCTGCATGATGGAGTGAGCTCCCCTCTCTGCCCCAGCTCCTGCCAACCTAGCAGTTCAAAAGCAAGAAATTGCAAGTAGATAAATAGGGACCACTTCAGTGGGAGGGTGACCAGTATTCCATGCACTCCATTGTCTAGTCTTGCCTACTACATGTCCATACAAATCTCTGCAGATGCAGACAGTGCTGGCTCCTTGGCTATAAGCAGAGATGAGCACTGAACCCTAGAGTCAGATACGACTGGCTTTCTAAAATATGCATTTTATGGTTTGAGAGGAAAATTGGAGTGGGGGGTGGGTGCTTACTCACAAGTAAACATGGGGCACCGGCACCCGAGATCGCTGCCACCCATCTCCCCTCCTTTTTTGGGCACTCGGTCTCAAAAAGGTTTGCCAACCCTGCCCTAGGGAATGAATCCCTCTTCTGTTTGGTCTTCCCCCTTTCCTGCTTTTTTATGCCTTTCCTAGCATTATTGTCTTTTCCAGAGAGTCTTGCCTTCTCATGATGTATCCAAAGCAGGACGTCTTCAGTTTCATCATGTTTGCCTCCAGCTCAGGCCTGATTTGCTCTAAGACCCACTTGTTTGCCTTTCTAGGAGTCCAGGGTATCCACAAATCTCTCCTCCAGCACCATATTTCAAACAAATAATTTTTTTCCTATCTGATTTCTTTGCTGTTCAGCTTTCATACATTTAATCTGATGATTGGGAATACAACAGTGTGGATGATCTTGGTCTCTAGTGATACATCCTCACACTTGAAATGTTTGAAATGGTTGCTGTGTTACTCTGTGTTTCAAACATAAAAATGACTACTTAGTGCATGCTGAATTACCTCTGATACAACCAAATAGGAAAAAAATCCCCTTGGATAACTTTATACTGTCCTAAAATGCCTGGAAGGATGCATTCTGTGTATGCCTCAAAACTACACTGAATCTATTCTAATACTGTATGTGAGAATTAGGTAGGATAGCTTAGCTCTGATATTTCCTGGTGTGTCTCTCGAATTGCTTTGTCTGACTCAAAAGTGTACTTTACTCCAAATATTTATTTCCACCTCTTGAAGCCTTTTGTCTTTTCACCCATTTCTTCCTTCTTTTAAAAAAAACAAACAAACTACCAATAGGGTCCATTTTCTTATTTCCTCCAAGTTTTCAAGAAATGTTGGAAAACTGTTTTAAAGCAGTTTTTATTAATACTGAACTTAGATTTTAAGCTAAGTAAAAGTCTACTTTATACAAAGTCAATTAGTTTGTCGCAGGAGATTAATTATAGTTATCATTTACAATTGATTATAATTAGTATGCATGTTGGGTATTGTATTTTATTTAGTTAATAATGGTTGTAAACTGCATGGAGAGTGCAACACATTTTGATGCAATATATTAAAGGAAGAAAGTTGTTGTTGTTCAGTCGCACAGTCGAGTCCCACCCTTTGCAACCCCATCGACCACCACATGCTAGACTCCCCTGTCCTCTGCCATCCTCCGCAAACACCTGAAATAATTTCTGTTTTTCTTTCTTTAAAACTGTGTTCTTGCACTAACATATGAGATATAAAGAGCTGTTATTTCAAGACATTTAAGTATAGAGACTATTCTAGCAAAAATTGCTACATTCATTAGCAAGGATAATGCTAGATTTTATACTTCTGTTGACTTTTTTGTTATGTGTAAGTGCTTGAGGGATTATGAGTCTGGGAGACTCAATGACAGAGCATCTGCTTTGCATATAGAACTCTACAGTTTGTAGATACATTTATTTTAATGGCTTTTATAATCTTTGTTTTCTATTTGATTTTGATGATTTTATGATAGAATCTGTTTTTAAGTGGTACCTTGCTTAAAGAGCAAAATGCGTTCCACAGGATTGCTTTTTAAGCAAATTTGCTCTTTAAGCGAAACACCATTGTAAGTGACCAATTGTGACTTCTGATGGGGGGGGGAATTGCAACCCCGATTTAGTTGTTAAGCAAGTTTTTGGTTGGTTTTATTTGTTAAGCAAGGCGACCATTCAGAGAAAATTCTGCTCTTTAAGCAAGTTAGTCTTTAAGAGAGGCGTTCTTTATGCAAGGTTTTACTGTATTTTGCTGCCTTGTAAGGCAGGTTGAAACCTAAGTGTTGCACGACAGCGTGAGCTCCCATCTCTGTCCCAGCTCCTGCCAACCTAGCAGTTTGAAAGTAAGAAATTGCAAGTAGATAAATAGGTACCACTTTGGTGCAAAGATAATCAGCATTCTATGTACATGTCCACAGAAATGTCTGTAGATGCAGACAGCACTGGCACTTTGGCTATAAACCGAGATGATCACCAAACCCTAGAGTCAAATACAAATGGCTTTCGAGCAAGGGAGACATTTACCTTTATCTTAAGTTGCCTTGTAGTGGAAAGATGGGCAACAAATAGTAATCATAACTGTAATTGTAGTTATAATTTATTCAATCCTTGGAACATCTCGAGATGGTACAGAAAAGATGGTACAGAACTTCAAAAATTTTCCATGAGATTATGGTAATACTTCATCATATACAAGTCCAGTGCCACCACTTTGGAATAACTTCTCTGAAGGAAAACTGATATGCTTTTTACTTTCAATCAGTCTGTGAAACCTTTTTTTTTGTTGTAAAAAAATACTTGCACTAGTTCTTTTTTAAACATTAAGGCTGCCTTTTGTGCTGCTTCAGGTTTTCTTGTGTTAGCATTTTATTGCTGCATTGACTCAATAAATATCTATAAATGCCAATTTAGGTAAGTCTTTGAAAGCAAGAAATTGCAATTGAATAAATAAATAAATAGGTACTGCCTTTGTGGGAAAGTAACAGTGCACTGTCTAGTCATACCTGCCACATGACCATGGAAATGTCTGCATATGTAGACAACACTGGCTCTTTGGCTATAAATGGAGAGGAGCACTGTAGAGTCGGATACGACTGCCTTTCAAGCAAGGATGACCTTTACCTTTATCTAGTGTGAGAAAAGTGGATAGATATGTTATGAAATCTATATACTGGTAGTCACTTTCTACCATATTACGTGTAAGATGTCCAGTATCATTTTGTATGGTACTGGGGAAACACTGGGAAAAGCAAAGACAATTTCCCACCCCCATTCCTTGCTTCTCTTTTGTATTGTAAAGGTTAAGTGCTTTGAGCCACTGTTGGTGACCTGAAGTAAAACAATGTCATTTTTATGCTAGTTGACATGGCATTCATCAAATAATTTATGGTCCCTTGCTGGTAAAACACAAAGGAAAACTACAAACAAACAAAATGTAATTAAGGAATGACCAGAGTATCAATATGAGGAGTGAAAAGGCCATCCTGAACAGAAGGTTAATGATTAATGATGGCTGATATTAAGTGCCTAATTCAGACTCTCTCAACACTTAATAGCACTTAATATGTAAGTAGATGACTATGTGAATCTCTTTCCCCCTCTGATTGGTGAAGGGTTTTCTCAGGGGCAGATACATTCATAGATGGTTATAAGCAAGCTCCACCAGCTAATGGGCCAAGTTAATGTATGGGGTCCAACAGAGGCGTAGCTACCGCCGTATCAGCCGTATCAATTATACGGGGGCCCCGGGCTACGGGGGCCCCCAACGGCAAAAAATAAAATTAAAAATAAAAAAGAGCAAAAATTTACTGCGCATGCGCAGAAACTCAATCTGATGCATTGCGCATGTGTCAGATTGAGTTTCTGCGCATGCGCACTTTATTGGAGCCATTTTTGGCTCCAATTTTTTAAAAAAAGCCGGAGTCGGAGAGTCGGAGTCGGAGCCGCAGCTTTTAAGCAGCAAGGCAGCCCCGACTCCGAGGCCCTCCCCCCGGTCGCCGCGGGGGCTCCCTGCCTGCACCAGCCCGGGCGGCGCTCTCCACGGTCGACGCTGGGGTGGGAGTCCACCAGCTGCAGGACCAGCTCGCGGGCGCGCCCCATCCCGCGGCAGGCGGCAGGTCAGCTCCAGCCAGGCGCAGCCACCTGGAGCGCGCCTGGAGCTGACCTACCGCGCGCGCCTGGAACTCACCTGCCGCGCGCGCCTGGAGCTCACCTGCCGCCTGCGTGCGGGATGGGGCACGCGAGCTGGTCCTGCAGCTGGACTTCCACCCCAGCGTCGAGGTGGAGAGCCCCGCCCGGGCTGGCGCAGCCTGCCAGGGAGCCCCCGCGGCAACCGGGGGGAGGGCCTCGGGGCTGCCTCGCTGCGCCCGCTCGCCTTCCACAACTGCCCCTTGCCTTCGCCGTGCGCGGCGAGGGAGCGATCGTGCGATGGCAGCAGCAGCGGCGCGGCGGCGGTGACAGCAGAGGCGGAGGAAGAAGAGGCCCTAGGATTAAGGTAAGTGAGGTTTTTGTGTTTCGGGTGGGTGGGTGGGTGGGTTGAGGTGTGGGTGTTTTTTTTTTTTTTACATTTTAATTCTATTTTATTTTATTTATTTATTTATTTATTTTATTTTTATTTTTGGCCCCGCCCACGACGTCATGACGTCATGACGTTGGCTCCCCCCCATGACATCATGATGTCATGACGTTAGCTCCGCCCCACATATAAAGGGCCCCCAAACAATTTTTATACGGGGCCCCGCCAAGGTAAGCTACGCTTCTGGGGTCCAACCAATCACATGTAGTGCCAGATTTTCTATAGCACAGATAGGCAAAATTCAGCCCTGTAGATATAGTTATAGTAGTGCTCCCTATTGCTTTTCATTATTGGCTGATCGGTAGGCTAGGACTGATAGCAACTGTAGTCAAAATATATGTGGAGGGGTCCACTTTCCTTCATCTTTGGACTGCACAGCACCTCTGAATCAAGCAGCCTTCATAAGCTAGTCAGGTAATTGCTAGGCTCCAGAAAAATATAGTGAAATATCAGTTTTCACTTTAAGACAAAATGAGGCCAATACTTACTGCTAAACAGGCATCCAGGAAAAAGGTCACCACAGCATGAGATGAGTCTCTTACATCTCTATAGAATGTATTTCTCACATTGAGTGAGGAGCTTTGACTAACCCACTCTTCATTCCTCCTGGCTTTATTTCCCAAGAAATACCAGGGACTACAGAAATGGGCCCTACTCCTCCCACATCCAGATATAGCACTTGATGGAATAAAGTCAAAGAATTTAGCTCAGGGATGACCAACCTTGGTGCTCCAGGTGTTCTTGAACTTCAATTCCCAGAAGTCTTGATCATCTGGTGTGCTGACTTGGGCGTCTGGTAATTGAAGTCCAAGAACACGTAGAGCACCAAGGTTGGCCACCCCTAATTTACCTGATCTTCCTGCACAATCTTATCAGTTGTTCCAGGTCACTGCTGTGCTTCTTCTTATTCAGTTGCCATATCCATTCCAGATATTGGCTATCATCATGGTAATAGTCTTCCTGTTCTTAACTCCTCGGAACAGTTCTTTCCAGGACATGCCACACCAGTCTCTCAGGTTCTTCAGCCATGAAGTCCATTTACATCCAGGGCCTCTCTTCCCAGGGATCTTTCCTTGCAGAGCAAGTTGGAGGATTCTATACTTTATGTTGTTCTTCATGATATGGCCAATATATTAAAGCTTTCTTTGTTTAATGGTCTTAAAGTGTTCTTTTGTTTATCTATCCGGAGCTAACTTAACTATTGTATTGCTCTCCATGGTCCTGAAATGAAACCCTGCTAGCCTCTGCAAAGCTTACTGTGCTCTAGAATCTGCTCCCTCTCAAGCCTGCTCATGTTCTGTCCTCTCAGCAAAATCATCAGCCAGAGCAAAATATGGAACAAACATACATGTTCTTTTGATAATCTGTCATTCACAGCCAACATGACTTCCTCAAGCCCACAGTTTCCTTGGATCTAAGGTATATAAGATACTGTACTTCAATAGAGGGGCTGGAAAGACTGTTGCATGAAGCCCTGGAGCATGTCTACTAGTATTTGTTCACAATAGTTGGCTAGATAAGTCAATGGCTTCATTTATTTTAAGGTAGCTTCATATGAATAATGGTGACTTCTACCCACATTCCATTTTTTTTGCCATGCATCACTGTTGACTATAGACACTTGCTATAAACATTCTTGCCTGATTTCAAAGCAAAGTTATTTCTGCTGTATAACACTTGTTGACTCAAGTCCAATCTGTCCTGTGTTTTATTAAGTGCATTTTTTTAAAAAAAGTCTACACAAAATACATGTAGAAGATCAATAAATTGACTTGTTTACTCTTTGTACACTCTTCTTAATTGCCGGCTGTTGCGGGGTGTGTGTGGATTTGAAATAGAGCTGATATGCAAGTCATTCTGTGCTGAATGCAATAAGAACTGACCTCAGCTACAGCTCAAACTAATGTACAGATGAGAAGATGGCTACCCATCAGCATTGCCTTTATTCAAATGTAACAACACAGGTCTCTGCTATACAATACAATACAATCTTTTAAAGCATTGTTATTTAAATCAATGCAGATTTTGTACTAGTGCAGCCACGCAGCTAGAACCATGGCAATGGGTTGTTCTCTTCACAGAGTTTTGGCCTCTGTATGTGGAGGCAGAACTTGGGGAAATTGTTTATTTAGATTTTAGCTCCCAGAATCCCCCACTTGATATTGACACTGGATAGGCCATTCCAAGAGCTAAAATTTAAAAAGTAACTTTCCTCACATCTCTGCCTATTTCCCAAGCATCTCAACATAGAGCTAGAAAATCTCTTGCCTAAAGCCCCTGCAAGCCACTACTAATCATTGGCCAATCTGACTGGGGGATCCTAAGAAGCATAGTCAAAAAATGTAATTTCCTCTTGAAATTCTACAGTCTCATTCTCTGAGATTTGCTCTGGATTACATGAATGTAGATTCACCTCTTTGTGGTAGAATCCTGTACACAGAACTGGAGGGGTGGGAACACAGACAACAGGTCACAGTATATAGCCCAGCCTTTTATAAACTGGTATTTTCCACAACTCTTAGCATCTCAGTCAGAATGGCCTCCGACAACAGAATAAGTATTGCCCATGGACTTGTAGTCCCACACAGCTGGAGATCAACAGGTGGTGATGGGGCAAATCTAATTGTTAAAGGGGGGGACCCTAAAAATGATTCAGGAGCAACTTAATACAAGCCCATCTTGTACCAGTTTTAGAGATTCATGTTTGGTAACCTTTCATCCTTTCCGTAAATCTGCTTGTGCCAAGTTTTAATATTACCTAAAATCTAAAAGAGCAGACAAGATTTCTTTGCTCAGCTCTTAAATCATCTCCTTGTGGCTTAACCTCAACAAAGCAGGTGAAAATGAAAGCTTTTCTTTGGGAAGACATAATGGCTTCCAGGGCAGATTATACTAGCCACCTGAAATAAGCAACAGATAAATCTCTTGCCGCCTCCTCCTGCTTTTTCTCCTCCTCCTCCTCGTCTTCTACTACAACCACCACCCCTTCTGGTGTTGCAGGAGACACAAGGTTCTTGCTCTGGCACGTCTAGTGGTCTCCACCACTTGGTGTTCTTGTAATATATATATACTGGAACTGCCCTGTTGTTCCAGTATAAATATTTGTACTGGAACTACTTGTAATTCTATTGTCAATTTGTTTAGATCCTCTTTATTCTTGTGATGAAATTAGTGTGTGATTTAACATGCTTGTATAATACCTTGCAGAGGCAGAAAATGTAAAACATGCCATCCTATTTCTTTTGAAGGTATCTATGTCCAGAAACAGATGCTACAGACAGAATAAAGTAACTCCTGATTAGTGTGAGAAGCCAAACAAAAGCTTCCTTCTCCTCTGGGGCTATACAAATCAGCTTCCTTTTTTTTATTTGTCTGAAGGACTTAAGTATCAAGATTCCTTTTTAGTCTGTTTTCACAAACAGGTTAAGACTCTCTGAATCACCTCTCTGCAAGATTATGTGTTCCCAAGCTCCAATTATGGGGCACATCTGTCATCTGTTTCTGGCCTGCATCTCTAATATAACTTAATGACTGACTAAGAATAAAAATGGTTTAATTCTTGAGGTCTTTTATACAACTTGAGTCACAAACTGAAGTACACTGTCTTCCTGAGTAATTGGTGCAGATATGGGGGACTGAACATGGGGAAGAGAGAAAGTGTGGATTGGAGGAGATGGGTGAAAAATATTCCTGGCAAGGAATAGACTGATATCTGGCATCCGTTAGCTAAGATGGAAGAAATTTTTTGTTAATGAAGGGCATGTCTAAATAAGTGCTTAGCGCACTCTTTCAAGCTTTGGGGGTTTGTTCTAAACCAGGGGTCAGCAAATGTGGCTCTCCAGATGTTCTTGGACTTCAATTACCAGAAGCCCAAATCAGTACACCTGCTGATCAGGGCTTCTGGGAATTGAAGTCCAAGAACATCTGGAGAGCCACATTTGCTGGCCCCTGTTCTAGAGACAAAATGACTGCATTTTGCAGACACTGGAGTGCCCACTTTCAGAATCCCCATTAGGGAGATCTACTTTTTATGATCACTAAAAAAAGTGCCATCCCAAGCACCTCTAGATGCCTTGGACATAGAGGTATTCCTCTGTAACACCCAGTTTGCTGACAGGTATTAATCAGGTCTGTCACTACCATATCTATTCTGACATTTAGCCCCTTCTATTTATCTTTGCTATTTGTTGCTGAGAGGCTCCTGCTTGAGCACTTAAAAATGCTATAGAAATAAAAAAAACTAGCTGAACAGCTCAGTGAGGATTGTAGGGCCAGAGGTTGGGAGTTCAATTCTCCAGTCTGCCTCTTGGGAGAAGAGCCAGATTGTGTGGTCTTGCTCAAGCTGCATTGCCCCGGGGGGGGGGGGGGTGCGCACACGCACACGCACACGCACACACACACACACACACACACGCACATGCACACGCACACGCACACGCACACGCACACGCACACGCACACACCAGGAGCAGGGAATGATAAACTACTTTTGTCTATTCTCTGTATGGAAAGCTTTGGAAAAAGTCACCATAAGTCTGAATCACTTAATATGAGAAATGAGGCAAAGAATTAATATCAAGGTCTTATCTTTGGAATTAATATCTTGGCCACTTTAAATGTAATTTGCTATATGAATGTTGACAGCAATGTGTTTCTGTGATCTTCTGACTCACGAAATAATTTTCTGTGCTAGAAAACAGGAAGTTAAGTTGGCAGATGGAAGCACCAGCGTTGTCAAATGCTATTCTCTCATTTTGTGTTTTCTGGTGATTCTTCTGACAGGTTTTTTTTCCCAGTCTTCTCCTTTCATGACCAGGTCAGACTCTAAACTGCCAAAATGAAGCCACCTTTTGGTGAATGCATTCCACAGTTCCTTTCACTGACTTAGTGTGAGAAAGATTAGCTGTCACAACAAGTTTGCTGCTGCTTGATTATGGTTCAAATATATTACAATCTTCAAGGAGGCTCTTTCTGTGTTCCCTAAGTGATTAGAATATTGTTGTTGTTGTTCAGTCACACAGATGATTAGAATACTGTTTAGAGAAATAGACAAACTAGAATATGATTAGAATATAGACAAATCTAAACTATCTGACAGATTGTGAACAGAAGAAAAATAAAACTTCACAAGTTAATGAAAAACTGCTTGTGAATTTGAATTTTTTTGGGAAGGGATATATAATACAGTACACTGAAGGAGACCCAGAAGATTTCACTTAGATATAGTGGCTTTTTGGTGGTAGCCCGGTCACTATGGAACATTTTCTATTGCAAGTTTGCTCGGCTTCCTCTCTCCAGGTTCCTCACAGAATGCTCAAGGCTGAGCTATTTAAAGAAGCATTTAAGGAAATCCTGCCCCTTTAGCCTATCCTCTGCTGTTTACATAAATGAAATAATTTATTTATTTATTTATTTATTTTATTTACTCCAATTTCTATACCACCCTACTCGGCTGGGCCGACTCAGGGCGGTTCACAAGCACAGAGTAAACAGCAAATTCATAGACACATCACATAAATATACAATATATAACTCAACATCGTTCCATCACAAAAGTTCAGTAAGCATCAATCTCAACAACAGTAAAACTACAAAATTCATCAAATATGCACAAAAAATTTAACAATTGTCGAAAGCCAGGGAAAGTTATAGCCATCTCACCTATACCAAAATCCTTTGTCCAAGGGATGGAGATATGTAGCCTCTATAAACCTCAGCTAGCCCAAGTCAGGGTTAGGCAAGCAGCCTTCTAATCTAGGTCCGTAGGTGCGGCCATGATTTAATTTTTTTTGATTTATTAAGTACACAGTAGCTAGATTTTTACAAAATAATGTACATTTTTAGTATAATTAAAGAGTTTTCAATGAGACCTTATTTGATTACAGTTAATCTAATGTGACTTTCCAGAGTGAATGACTGAATGTTTAACCTACCCTTGCCTAAAAAAGCTGAATGTAGCATGCATGGTTTATTCCCCCTAATTTTAATGCTAAATAATGATTGTGATGGGTATAGATGTGTGTGTGTCATCTTTTCCAGAATGAAAGAGAAAGAACAATTTCACTTGCATGCCAAAATATTCTGAAGTTACTCAACGGACTCTTGAGAGTTTCAGAAAATGCTTCTCCATCAGTGCTGAACACGTTTTCTCAGAAAGTCTATTATTTCACAACCTTAATCAAAATCTTAATTTTATTTACTCTGAATTACTCAAAGCAAGACCTTCATTAACTGAGAGGCATAAAAAGAATTCAGGAAAACAGAGTGTTTTGTTCACAGCTGTATCACTGAACTGCTTTGCATTTGGAAAAATGTGAATGTAGGAAATTATGAGATCAGAAGGAGAAAAAACTAAGAAGACAAAAGGCCCTTCTCTTGTGTTCAGAGGGGAAGAATACAACCTGAGGAATTCAAAATGTGTGTGTCATTCCTTTCATTTAAAATGAATTTTAAATGCATATTGTATTTATTCTCCATTAAGGAAGTTTCAGACTATCCTGCTATGGTTGGTCATGGATATCTTATCTGTGATTAGATTGTTAGATACTGTTTAAGAGTACAGTACTTGGAAGATTACCAGGTTGGACTATAATAGTGATTACTATGTCACTGGTAAGTGATAAGTACAGCCAAATTGATTAAAACAGATTAACTCAGCACATGTCTATGCTGTTCAGATAAATTAGTATCCAAATCAGGGTTTTCTGAATTTAAGGTTTTGTGCTACTTGTGTTTCCCTATGCAAAAACTCCTAGATCTGGGTTTTACCTATGCAGTACAGTATATCTATACAGGGGACTACATAGACTTATCAAGCTATTATTTTCTAAGATACAAATGAACAAGAACCCATGTGGCAAAGTGGTTAAATTGATGTAAAGATTGCCTATGCTCAAAAGCCAGTCATATCCAACTCTCTGTTTATAGCTAAAGAGCCGGCGCTGTCTGTGTCTGCAGATGTTTCTGTGGTCATGTGGCAGGCATGACTAAACGCCAAAGAGCACAGAATGCTGTTACCTTTCCCATGATGGTGGCACCTATTTATCGACTTATAATTTCTTGTTTTCAAACTGCTAGGTTGGCAGGAGCTGGGACAGAGACAAGAACTCACTCTGTCATGCAGCACTCCGGTCTTGAACTGTTGACCTGTCAACCTTCCAGTTGCCAAGTTCAACATTTTAACCACTTAGCCACTGCAGTCCAGTTAAGTACTGCAGTCAAAACATTGTGAGTTTGATCCTGATGGGTATCAAGGTAGACTCAGCCTTCCATCTTTCTGAGGCCAATAAAATGAGTACCCAGCATGTTGGGGGCAAAATGCTAATTAACTTATGAACTGCCCAGAGATGTAGTAAGCGTTTTGGAGTGGAATATAAGTGTAATTGCTATTGCAAGGGGGAGAAAGTGGGGAATGTCTGCTATAAAAGAGATGTTATCCTTATTTTTGATGTTATTTGTTTGTAGCTGCCCCATCCCAAAAGAGCACAAGGGGGTGGAGCAAGTGCAGAAAGGAGAGGGGGTGAGAGAGAGAGAGAGACAAATCGGAGTTTTCCTTCTCCTGATGACATATCACTGGTGAGTGCCTCTAGCTTGCAAACTGAATTGCCTGGCAATTCAAAAGGAAATCTTAAAGTATATCCATCCATGGAAAGCAGGCCAGGCATTTTGAAGATGGCAGAAGCAAGTAAACAGAGTTCCTCCACCACCCCATCACACAGATATGCATTGGTATGGATGAACGTTGGTGATAGCAGCAGCAATTAGGTGGGGCTCCATCTGTCTGTCTGTCTGCACTATTTGTCTCCCTTCCCCTTCCTCCTCCTCTGCTCCCCCTCCCCCTTCAAGCAGTACATACAAACAAACAAACACATCCTTGCTCATTGCCTTGCTTCCCTTCCAACAGCTTGGGCAGGGGAGGGGGTGAGAGAGAGTGCGCACATGCACGCAATGCATCAAGAAAATTTGTACAAATACTTATGGGGATATTCTAATGTGGGATATATGAGGGCTGGTTTTAGACAGTTAAATTTGAAAAATTATAACAAGAAATGCAATCAATAATGTGATTCATTTTTAGAAAACTTGAAATTTATAAGAGGGAAGTTAATACTCCAAGGCAGTGATGGTGAACCTTTTAGAGACTGAGTGCCAAAACTGCAACCCAAAAACACTAATTTATCACAAAGTGCCAACACAGCAAAAGGAGAGGAAGGAAACAATCCAATTGGGCTGCTGGACAAAAGGGCAGGGCAAACTCTGTGCTAGAGAGAGGAAAAGTGCTCCCATTGGGTTGCTGGGCAAAGGGGCAGGGTGAACTCTGTGCTGGGGTGACTGCAGGGGTGGCCACAGAGAGGGCTCCAAGTGCCATCTATGGCACACGTGCCATAGGTTCACCACCACTGCTCTAAGGCAGGAGTTCTCACACTTTTTAAGGCAGGGGCCAGGTCACACTCCCTCAGACAGCTTCAGGGGCCAGACAGCCATTTTGCCCTTCCTCCACCACATGGCACTTCCTGGTGTGGTGGAGGTGGTGGTGGGCCACATGAAATGGTGCCGAGGGCTGCATCTGGCACATTTACCGCAGGTTGAGAATCCCTGCTCTAAGAAGCTGAAGGAAGTTTTCTTAATGGTGTTAGGGTTATTTTTCATACTATATTTTTTTCTTTCTTAGAATAAATATTTTCCCCTTCCCCTCCCCCCCCCCCTTTTGCAATAAACACATTTTTAAGAAAGTAAGAGATGTTTGGTTAATTTGTCCATTTGGAGCGAATGTCTTGGAATTCCATACCTTACAAGGCATGTGTGGAAAGAGGAGAAGGGCAAAGGCCATGAGGCAGACCCAGAGGAAGGTGAAGGAATAACAGCAGAGAAATATCACAAGAATACCCAATAACACCAGTGGAAGCGACTAGAAGTGCCAGAACAAGAACCTTACATCTTCCTTGACACCCAATGGGGCAAAGGAGGAGGAGGAGAAGAGATGTTTAGAAAAAAATAAAGTATTAGTAATTTGTTGTAGTATGATAATGTGGAACTTTTTTTGGCATTGTGATTTATGATGATGTGTTGTATTGAATCTTGTAACTGTAATTGTACTTTTTGTAACTTTGTTAGCCACCCAGAGTTGCTCCATGAGTGGGGCGGCATACAAGTCGAAAAATTAAATTAAATTAAATTAGTGTGTGTTGTTTTGGTTACCATATTCAGTTTAATTTATAGCTAGGATGTGTGTTTCTTTGCTTAGTTTGCTTTTGTCATTGTACTATTGTCATCCTTTTTTGTTATTATTGTGAAATAAAAATCACTTTTTAAAAAAGAAAATGCCCAAAGAGGCAGGAGAAGGAACTCTATGTGACCAAGAGCGGGTGGGGATTAAAACCCAGAGAGAGCCTGAGAAGAGAAGAAATATCTCTGACCCACCCACCTCTTGGCTTCCACAAGCTAATGGAAAACCGACAGAAGCACCTTTCCCAGTAAACGTTTAAAGTAACAGCAACCTCCTCTAAATTGTACATCAGTGGTGCCCAAACTAAATTTGAGAACAGAGCGGTGGTGTGGTTGCTCTGGGAGATGATGGTCCTGCACTGGCAGCCGGTGGGAGCAATGGGGTGGGGATTCAATCTCCTGGTTCTGTTCATCTCCTCTTCCTCTGCTCTTTTTCTCTTCAAGTCAGTAAACATAAGCAAGCAGAGTATGCTTCAGGGCTGTAGCCAGGATTCTAGATGTTGGTGGGAGAAGAGAATATTTGATTTTTTTTTTTCAGGATGGGCAACCATGTCATTTATATGTGTCATATATATTTAAGCAGCCAGGAATTTGAGGGTGGGCTAACTACTGACTCAGGGTGGGCAAAGCCCACCCTGGCCACTCTCTGGCTACAGCCCTGGTATGCTCACTGACTACACTGACTGGCAAGATTAGAAGCTTCTTTTGCCCACTCTGTCTTGCAATCGCTAGTTTCTCATGCCCCGTCCCATGTCAAACCCTAGAGCAGTGATGGAGAACCTTGGCACTCCAGCTATTCTTAAACTTCAATTCCCAGAAGCCCAAGTTCCTGTGAATCCACACAAATGGATTTACTGTGCATATGCATTCATGTGGATTCACAGGGACTTGGGCTTCTGGGAACTGAAGTGCGAGAACAGCTGGAGTGCCAAGGTTCCCCATCACAGCCCTAGAGCCATACCTCAGAGACAAACGAGACTCCAACACACTTGGTCACACATTCAAAAATGATTCAAATAAACCAATTTGGAAATTAGTCTCTCTCTCTCTCTCTCTCTCTCTCTCTCTCTCTCTCTCTCTCTCTCTCTCACACACACACACACACACACACACACACACACACACACACACACACACACACACACACACACACACACACACACACACACACACACACACACAGCGCTGCTGGTTTAAAATGTCAGCCAAAATACTGTGCTCTTAACTGTGTGTTACACAGTAACTGATCTTTAAATTGATTTTGACACAATTATAGGAGTATTTAGTGTCTCAGATGGTAAGGAGGTCTTTGTCTAAGCCAAGTAAACAGAAACCCTCATAGATACATCCACGTACTGCAGAGTTTTGATCAGAACAGGATTACAAATATTACTAGGCAAAATAGATGAGCTAATTAACATGAAATGGGACAAAATGCCTCCCCCCTCCCCCGGTACATCCCTAATCTTGAGGTGTTCAAGATGGATTTTTGTCCCATGGGGGAAAATGATTGCAGAAAGTATTCTCAACAGTGGAAATGTGTTCACAGTTACACAGGGCAGGATCATGAACAGGAATTGCATAAGAAACTCCACTACAAGTACTGTAAATATCACTCTGCTATTGACCTGATGTATTCATGGTTCACTTTCAAGACTATGTGGAACTGCATAATGGGCAAACCCTACAGTATATATTTTTAACCTACTCATGGCTTACACACAGATGCATGTTTATCTTCCAACAGTCAGGTTCTATGACACCATACCTGTTCAGATTTATTGGACAAAGGTTCACAGGGACTGGATACAAATACTGGATATAACTCTGACATCAGAAATGGCAAAAGTAAGATAATAGTGGAAGATAATAGTCTTCAGAGTGGCAAGATACTGTCAGTGATGTTCAAGTAGTCTTTGTGGAACAAACAAATGAAGACTAGAGCAAGAAACTGCTGAATTACAATTTACTAGAAGCTCCAGTCTATCACCAAAGATTTGAACTGAGATTGTGATTTCTTACCATGCTACTGGGATAACTTGTTCCCTAATGCAAAGATAACAACATTACAGTATTATCACTGCCAGTACTATCTCCAGTTATTTTCCCTCTGATTTCAAGCTCTGTGTGTTCACACCCAGTTATGTGCTGGATATATGCATCAAACATTCTGAGTAAGATTGCATGTATCTGATGCAATGGATTATAGCCCATGAAATTTCATGTCCTATAGAAATATATGTGTTTTAATGGTAGAGAGACTAACATGAGAATTAGTGATTTGTTGAAATGAAACCAACAGAGTTTTGTGCCAATTAAAAAACAAACCAGATTTTATTTGTGGACTGAAGCCCACTTCTTAAAATGCTGAGCAAAATAGAGTTGAGCCTCTAGTTGTATTTCTCTTCAGTTGTTTCTTTCTGGACTCTGTCTTTAAGGTTCTGTTGTTCAAGGTTAGCCACAGTGGGTTTTTGTGTCAGAGATTACTCTGGGTTGAAAGGATTTTTGTAGGGTGCTCCCAAACAGGGGCGTAGCTACCGCCGTATCTGCCGTATCAATTATACGGGGCCCCCAGGCCACGGGGCCCCCCAACGTGCGTAAGCAAAACAAATCTTTACCCTTCCTAAGGGCCCCCAAACAAATTTTTATACGGGGCCCCGCCAAGGCACGCTACGCTTCTGCTCCCAAATGAGGCTCCTTTCACGTACACCATTATGCAGCTCTTGGGTATTGAACCCCATCCTTCTGGTCTAAAAGCTCAGCGCCTTACCCACTAAGTCACTGCGGGAGCTGGTTGGCCACAGTGAAGCTTATTTGGTTGTTTGACTTGTATCTCACTCAATTGGAGTGAGGGAGATTAAGTCTGAGTAGACATAGATAGGATTGCATGGTCAAGTCATCAGAAAAAGGCTGTTAGTGAGGCCTAGGAAGGCTGTTCCTCTTCATCAGACCTAACTTTCAAGATTAACATAGCTTTTTAACAAACAAGGCATAAACAAAACATCTATGTTCTGCACTACTGATTTTCTCCACCTATATAGTTGATTCTCCCAGTCTCATAAACCCAGTCTAGTCAAGTGATTTCCCTAATGCAAATTCTCATTTGCTACTTTACAGCAGACCCATGGAAGAGCTCTGTGTATGATATCCCAAAGGAGTGTTGTTTTGAACATTCATAGCAGAATAATGAATTTTAAACCATGCTTTAAAATCTGCAGCCGATGTTTTTCACTAGGAAAAAATAGATGTATTCATTCTTTTTTAAAAAATTGCCTTAGGCCATATTTTGCATGATCCATCTCTTGGTTTTTCAAAAAAGGATTTGAATTTATATTCTGCCATGTATTCAGTAATAAGTGCCCAGGTCTTTTTTCTTGTGCAAAATGTAGCTTCCATATTTTCATCACATTCTTCACAGAGTTTGACTTGCTCTACAGCAGGCATCTCCAGAGGTTTTCTCGGGCTGCACCTTCCCATTCAGGGAAGTTGATAGGCAGCACCTACTCTGTAATAGCTAATATGCTTTCTGATGTATCCCTTATGTGTTCTCTAAACCTTACCTTGGATACCTTGGAGTTGTTACTCAGCATGGAGTCCTTGAATAAGTAGACAGCTTTGTGACGACATTCCGCACAACTTCTGTCATGTGGGTTTTTTAGCCACTTGGATATAACGTCACCTGCTGACTAGGCAGACTATGACGTGTGCCCTTTGCTTTCATCTGTCCCAAAGGATCTGATGGAGGATGCTTTGGTGAGTTTTAGTCCCAGCCTAACATCACTAATGAGAGAGCTCTCATTTAGCTCTCTAAAAGCTAATGATTATTTATTTAATGGGTTTGACGGGGTCCCAGAAGTACTAGAGGCTCTCATTATATGCAAAATGGTCCCCATGTCATGTAAATTGCATGCAAGGGGTTTCTGAACCCCAGTTTTTTCCAAGGATGGGAGCCACAAGTCACCCATCCTTGACCTACAAAATACCCCATCAGCCACCCATATCCCTGTACCTTCTTTATCATGCTAGCCTTAACAAATATAATACAGCTGCTTGAGTCCATATTGTTTTGCTCTGTCCCATACACCAACATAGAGATGGTGTTGATTCTGTGACTCTTAGATGCCCCTTAATTTGTTCTCCAAACCACTCCTGAATCTCTGAACAGAAATGGGTTTACCTTGTTATGTGATATGTAGTAGGAAGATATGTACTAAAATGTATGAGTGTTTCGTAATGTGATTTGTGTTGCTCTGTAATTTTGTTCTGTTAATAAATAAAACGTTTTAAAAATGGAAATATTCTAACAATACCAGCCATAGGCATTTTAATGCATATCCCACAGAATCAATAATTTCTCTTGTCAGCATGACAGTGCCTTGTAAAATACCAAGCTGACTGCTCTTAATGGACCTGCTTGGGTCATTGTCCTGCTCAGAGGTAATCTGATCCAATATCAATGGAAGAAAATCCAAAGCAGGGCTGTATGACTAAGGCTGTAGCTCAGTGATGGTGAACCTTTTAGAGACCAAGTGCCCAAACTGCAACCCAAAACCCACTTATTTATCACAAAGTGCCAACACAGCAATAGGGGAGGAAAGCAACACTCCCATTGGGCTGCTGGGCAGAGGGGTGGGGTGAACTCTGTGCTGGGGGGAGCGAGGAAGTCCTCCCATTGGGCTGCTGGGCAGAGGAGATGGGTAAACTTTGTGCTGAGGAAGGGAGAAAGCAGTAACATTGGGCTGCTTGGCAGAGGGGCAGGGCAAACTCTGTGCTGGGGTTACTGCATGGGTGCCTACAGAGAGGGCTCTGAGTGCCACCTCTGGCACATGTGCCACAGGTTAGCCACCACTGCTATAGCTGGTTTTGGATAAATTTGATCATTAAGGCTGTTCTCATCAATTTCCAGCAGTTGCTTGAAACCCACATGAAAATGCACATATCATTCTGTAAAATAAACATTCTTTAAGCATCTTTCAATAAGATACACATTTCAGTATAATTTTCATTTCAGATATAATCTCCCCCATCACTTGCAACTTTGCTGCAGATATGCAACTTTCTGTAGTATATGCACTTTAGAACTTCAGTGCAGAGTTCAAAGAAGCATAGAACATGAAGAATAATTGTCTTCCAGACTATATATTAGATTATTTAATAATTACATGCTATTAACTTGATTCCAATTTATGGTGAGCCTTTATTCATGAGATGCTAAGGAAATATGGGACAGGAAATCCCTGATCTAAAAAAGTCAGACATCCTTTGGTCATCCATATCTGCTAGTTGCTAAAGTAAAATAAGACCTTCAATAACTCCTATTTCGAAGAAAATATCAAAGCCACCTGACGCCTGCATCTTTATCTTCTTTCTGAGAGGGCATCAAAGCAAGGCCAAAGTGAACTAACACTCTCTTGACTTCAAAAGACAGTCTGCTTTCTTCAATCAGCACCCGCTACGAGAAGATGGTTGTCTGTGGAAACAGCTGAAATGTATTCAACATGTTAATTAATGGGTCATTAAAGTATAAGAGGGATGAAAACTGGTTAGCCTGGGCTGTCTGTTAGGAGACGAAGCTTTGCTTGCCTGCTGTTCCTTTGCTGTTCTAGGAAGCCATGGTTTTTCTTCTTCTCTGTTTAGAAGCTGCCAAAATGAAGTCGCCTTGTGGTGAGTTGATTTTGTCGTTCCCTTCTCTTGACCTAGTGTGAGAAAGATTTTTGTTGTTGTTCAGTCACACAGTTGCGTCTGACCCTTTGCAACCCCATGGACCACCACACACCAGGGATCCCTATCCTCCACCATCCTCTGCAGCCCGCTCAGCTCTATGCCCATTGCATCAACAATGCCATTTAGCCATCTCATTCTCTGCTGACAGTAAAATACTGGCATAGGAACCGGCAACCCACATCAGAAACTTTGCAAAAAACCCCAAACAAACCAAAAACCTCCATGGGCAGCAACAAAAGCAGTGATGGGATGTCAAAAATTCTACTACCACGCCATGACGTCACGGACGTCATGGGCGTGGCCAATGTCATGATGTCATGACGTCATGGGCGGAGCCAACGTCATGACATCATGACGTTGTGGGCAAGGCAAAAATAAAAATAAAAAAAAATAATAAACACGGCACACAGACCCGTAATTAACTTAAAGAAATAAAATAAAGAAATAAATAAAATAAAAATTAAATAAAAGTACAACCACCCACCCAAAACACAATTAAATCACCCACCCACCCACCCAAAATATAAAAGCCTCACTTACCTTCCGTGGCTGCAGCCAGAGCCGGGCCGAAAAGGCAACGGCCCGAGGAAGCTCCAGGCGCCCGACAGAAGAGGATGCGGCGGTGGCGAGCCCCGCCGGGTTTACCCAGGGCATGGGGGTTTGTTGGGCCCAAGACCCTAGGACGGCGCGGCGCGGGCGGACGGCGCGGCGCGGGCGGACGGCGCGGCGCGGCGTGGGCGGACAGCGCGGCCAGGCACCAACGTGCCTGTGGGAGCCAGGTAGCCGGCTAGGAGAGGTGCCCTTCTCTTAGGGTGGAGCTGGAGGCTGGGAGGGGGGAGATAAATGAATGGACGGGGAACCTCCCATCCAGCTTCAGAAGATTTTTTTTTTTTAAATTGGAGCCATTTGGCTCCAATTTAGTGCGCATGTCCAGAAACTCAATTTGACGCATGCGCAATGCGTCAAATTGAGTTTCTGCGCATGCGCAGTCAATTGGAGCCATTTTAGCTCAGATTTAAAAAAAAAAAATTCTTTTGGTGGACTCCCCTCCCGGAGAACTCTCCGGGATTAGTCTTACCGGTTCCAGAGATCCGTCTGGAACCGGGGACATCCCATCACTGAACAAAAGGCAAAGTCCTTAATGCTGGGAAAGACTGAGAAAGATTAGCCAGCACAATGTTGCCATTGCCTGAGGCATGCCCAATCATGGTCCAAAAACACCACAATCTTCAAGGAGGCTCTTTCTGTATACCCTGGGAAGCCATGGTGGGAAGGCTGCACACTGTGCATGTCCCAGAACGATCCTTTTTTCCTGCTAAGGTGAGATTATTTCATAGAATAGGTTAGCTTTATTATTTTATGATGTGTTCCTCTTAAATTGCACTAAGTCTGTCTCTGTATTTGCTCTTGTATTTTGGAAAATGCTTTTATTGTAAGTTTTGCCTTTTGCTCTTCTTGATTCCCCCCTGCCTTTCCCCTCCCCTAACAAAAACACAAAATCCTCTCAAATAACTGTCTGGATTTTCAGAGTATACTGAAAATAGATCTTTCCTTCACCAAGCTACAGAACATTTTGGTATTCAGGTGGGTGTGGTGGCACCTATCTCACAAGGTTGCCATGTCAGTTGTTAGCCTTGTGGATTTTTGTCTTGGTTTCCCTGGAGCACAACCAAGTCTAAAGTAAACTAGAATGTTGGGAGAATACTTTACCAGATGGGAACTTATGATCAATACCACATCTAACTCTTCTTGGGCTCACCTGCCATGGAACATAAAGGTAGTGTGGCTTAGTGGGTATAAAAGGAACCCTGGCTAAGTAAACATCACACATGGTACTCGGAAGTAAATTACCATTCCTTTCTTCTGGAACATGTCTGGGACTGCACACCTTGCTTAAAACTACATGGACTGGCTCTTCTCATGGGAACAATATGTAGCTCACTGAGCTGTTTAGCCAGCTTGATTTGGGATATCAAAACATTTCTAGTGCAATAACAGAACATTGTAGATTCTAGAAATAAGCAGAGCTTAAAATTGACCTATCTCAAGCCAGCCTCTCTTCTGAACTGTGTCTACTTATTTTGAAGGCCACATCATCAGTGCTCTCATAACCTTCAATCCTGACATGAGATGAGAGGGAAATAAGTAAATAGAGGGAGATCTTTTTCCACAGGCCTAAGGAGGTCTATAAAGGGTCAGAAGAGACTCTCTTTTGCTCATCTCTCTCTCTCTCCCCCCCCCCCCATGTCTAGTCCCAGTGAAGTCTCAAAGACAGAATCCTGGTCTAATCTCTAATCAATTATCATAGATAACTCTCCTTGGGATATCCTTTCAACTGGTTTATCCCCCCCAGTTGGGAAGTAAAGTGAAGTAAGGACTAGAACTATCCAGTGTCACTTTTTCTCACCTTCCTTAAGTGAGAAATAAACCTGACTGTCCAGTTAAAGTAGCAATTAGCAGAAATTCAGCTGATGCTATGGCCAGGGAGCCCATGAAGTCATGGACCATGAGTTCCCACCCCACTCCAAACATAATTCATCCCATGAGACAGCATTTGGTCTGCATCGTTAAAATGGTTCCTCCTGCTTGGGGAAAGTATTAGGGTACTGGAAGAGAGAAAAAGCACATCAAGCAGGAGTACTAAGGGGGAAGCATTGATTTCTTATATATTTCATTTTTATTTCTACAAATATTTCACAGGTCTCCTTTGGGTCCCTTTCTACTTCCAATAAGATAAGGAGATCCATCATTTAGTCTTGAGGATGCTTTATTCTTTCACAATTTGATCCTTGTAAACAAGAGCTCCCTTGATCTAAAACAAGGGTCGGGAACCTATGGGCCCGCAGCACCAAATAAGTCAGCCCTGGCCCTTGCTCCAGCTGCTGTTGCAATCAGCCACAGACTAGTTTACAGCTGTTATAAATTCATTAATAACAACCACAGATGCATTTACAGCAGCCATAAATAGTGGAGGAGGGACCACCTGTTCGGCCTCCTCAACTGTTTCAGGGCGAGTGACCCAGCCCCCAACTTTAAAAGGTTGGCAACCCCTGATCTAAAACATCAGTATCAAAGAGAAATGATCCTGGAGTGACAGAGATGTTCCTGCCCCACAAAAAGAGAAGCAGAGGAAATCTCACTAGACAATTAGATTTCCTTCAACGATGAACAGGAAATTGACTGTAATTCTAGTGGCAAAACTACAGTGCATACACCAAGCAATGTTAATACCAGCACTGTCTGTTTGCAAGGCAATCCTCGGAATTTCCATATTTTTCCCCATGCAATAACTTTTGTCTTCTAACTTTGTGATAAAAAGATTGGAAAGCATCAAATGTTATTGTGAAGAACTTTTACACATTATTCTAAAAACAGCTTGTGACAGCCTGTTTCTGAGGATGGGAGTTGTTGAACAAAAGGGAAATGGTATGATATATTTCTTCTCTTGAGTAACTACAGAAATGGTGAGAGAAAAGATTTATCACTTTCATGCTTCTAAATAAGTTTTCTGTACTTTGGATACTTAAGAACATGGTCTTGACTGGTACTGAGAGCCAAAACCTCAACACGATAAGACTAAAAGAGAGAATGGCCTTGGGTAGCTCCTCAGCTCAAAATCATCATTCTCTGAATCATTCAGAGGAGATGAAGATATCCATAAATGCATATACAGTACCAACCCACAATGCCTTTTGAGCCTTGCTTCCTGAATTCAGTTTCTCTATAGATATTAATAACTCAACTGGCTTCTTAGTAACTTTAATGGTCAAACTACATCAGATGCAGGATTAATCCAGATGATGAAAGCATAGTCCAAATGAGCCTTAAGTGAGTTGGCCAGGAGAGCCGACACAGCACAGAACCTTCAGGGACTAGAACAAGGCAAGGACAGAATTCCAGGAGCAAGGATCCAGGTAAGGCAATGCAACAGCCCACAGGAAGAGGGCAGGGAGTTTTCAGGAACAGGAATGAGGCAAAAGACTTTCTGGAGCTGGAAATGGGAGAAAGGCGGAGATCTTGCACAGAAGAAACCAGACACAAGGCAAGCAAGCCAAGAGCCAAGCAACTGCAAGTCAGTGGATCCTCATTGCAGAGGAAGGGACAGTACTTATATAGCTAAGCCACCCAGGATCTCCACATGGAGCTTATGAAGGTCCAGAACCTTCTCCAGGGTTCTCAGGTGGGGCTTAGCAGCTGCAGGATGAGGGTCCAGTCCTGTAGGACACAGAGCAGCAGCTGCAAATCCTGATATCTAGGAGTTTTTGTACGCAGGCAGGCAGATAGCAATTGCTGATTAGAGTCATTAAGAACAACATGTAAATAGCGACATTGATGTTGTAGATCAGTGATGATGAACCTTGGCACTCCAGAAGCCCTGATCGGCAGGAGTGCTGACTTGGGCTTCTGGGAATTAAAGTCCAAGAATACCTGAAGTGCCAAGGTTGGCCATCACTGTTGTAGACATCCAGGCTGTCCTTTGCTATGCAAGCTTGGCATCCTTTTTCCTGCTGGCAAAGTGGGCACAATATTACGCAACAATCTTGGGCCATTTTCTGGCATTTTGAATCATGGATAGAGAAGCCCAATATCCCACATCTATCAACTGGAGTTTGGGCATTGGTTTGTTGTTGTTTTTAATTCAAATCTATTTATTGTGGAGAACCTGTCCTATTTAATCCCTAGAAATAATTATTGGCCTTGAGTCACTCCCCCCTCCCTTTGGCAGGGACTTCAAGGAAACAGAGGCTGTCAGTGCAGTGAGGGGATTGGGAACAATCATTTTGTTCACCATACTGAGCACATGTACATTGGCAGCCATGATCTCTGTGCAGTCGTTCAGAACAAAAATATTGCTAGTCTGTGTCTTAAAAGGACATCACACAGTGATTTACATGAACTGGAACACAATCCTTTCCACCTTTTTGTCCCTGCTCCTCTTGGGTCCATTTTTATATGGCTGCTTCTGTTATTTTTAGCATATCACTGTTGGTGTACACTTCCCAAGTGTATCTGTTGTTTTAATGAAATCACTAATTGTTTGGAAGGCTAGTGCTTTGGGGATATTTTAGACATCCTCGAAATGAAATTTTTATTACCATTACAGGTAATAAAAAAGCCTTCATGATTAGCTTGAAAATACTCAGAGTATCTTAGTACTGGTAGTTTTCTGCTAATCATACAAAGCATAAACAAACTGTTTACTCCCCAAGGAACACTGAAATATAGTAGTTAATGCTGAAGATTAAAGTTAAGTATGCTGTGAGGTGCACAATGGGCTCCTTAAAATATTTCTGGCGCCAGCAAAGCTTTTGACAAAGTGCCCCATGAGGTTCTGATTACCAAGCTAACTAATTGTGGACTGCATAGAACAACTATTACATTGATACTATCAGAAGGAAAAAATCATCAGCAACACAAGCCAGGAATTTCTTGGAAGGGCCATATTTGGCAATATTCACCTCCCAATATAACTATCCAGAGGACAACTGAAATCTCCCATTAGTATTTCATCATTTAAAAAAAATCTTGTAATTTGTTTTGAAAGCTTTCATCCACATCTCCTTGATTGGACATTTGGTAGTAGACGCCAACTACCATGTTCCTTTGGTTTCTCACCCCAGACACTCCCAATGGGACAAACAATCTTATCCTCCTGTATTTCTGTGCAGGAGAATATGTTTTTGACATATACTGCTACTTTATCTTATTTTTTCTTCTTCCTATTCTTTCTGAACAACTTATACAGTATTCTTCAATTGCTGAATTCCAGTAATGCGAGTCATCTCACCAAGTTTCATTTATTCCTATCAAGTCATATTTACCTTCTTAAACTATGCTTTCAAATTCTTCTTGGTTATTTCCCATACTCCTGGCATTCATACATAGACACCAGAGATTGGTGTAGTGTGGCGATTTCCTTCCTTTATTTGTCAGAAGGAAACTGTTGGGCCCCATATTGGGCCCAATTAGCATCAGTTTTGCACTCCTGCTGTCATTCATTCCCACTATGCCAGCACAGCCACGCAACAGGATACTATGTTATGTGCCATCAAGTTGAAACCAACTTATAGTGACCCTAACAGCGTTGTCAAGGTAAGGAAGATTTTTTACAGGTTCCTCACCCCAAGTGAGTTTCCATGGCTGAGAGGAGATTCAGGCTCAAGCCTCCTGACAGGGCCATAGCCAGGAGGAGCAGGGGCCCCCCCAACTATCCTGAGCTAACAGTCCACCCCCCAACCCACTCTGTGATGCCAATGTCATATATGTGAGTGTGACATTGTCCCCCCCCCCGAATTTTTTGGGGAGGGCCTGGCAAAATTTTACGCCGCCCTAATCTAGAATCCTGGCTACGGCCTTGCCTCCTGATATCTAGTAACTCTATCTACTACATCACACTAGCTATCTTACACAACAGGATTTTAGCCTTGTAGTCAGAACTGAGGGAGTAGTCAATATAGAGTATAGCCATGTGAGTATTGAATTTGAAACTGAGAGGATGCAAGTTCAAAGTCTCACTCAGCCACAAAGCTTATTTAGCATCCCTGGGCTAGTCAGTACTTCTGTGTCATCTGAAGAACAAAATGAGGACAACTGCCTGGGCTCTCTGTTCAAAATGTGCAGCCTAATGAAGCTATCATTCCTGAAGGCTATTATTCCTCTTTATGTGCCCCTGCAGCACAATTGGCTTGAAAATCCTAACAAATGGCCAGGTATAAATACTGCACTATTAATGACAGAATAAAGAAGCATTTTGGTGAGATCTGCCAGGTTCCTTAATTCTGAAACAAATGGTGAATTAATGTGACTTTAAAGCGTACAATTAAGAATGTCAAGAGTTGACTTCACAATGTGCTGTTTACTAAAGAGAAGTCTGTCAGGTAAGTGATATGGAGGATTAATGCTACAGGATCTGCATTACTCTTTCTCATTAAATTGTAAATCAATTTAGTGTACCTGTGAATAAGGACAGAGTACAAAGTGAGTACTCACCTCACTCTCTTGACACTCTAGAATATAACAACCTGTTCTGCACTTCATATGCCTGTACACAGTTAAGCCAATTTATCTGTGCTCTATGAAGAATTTCCTCTCTAATTTCATTATGAGCATCCTTGTTTATAAAACCAATACTCCCATCTCATTTGGTAACAGTCCTCCTATTTATCAAAGATAAAATGCTTTCTGTCTCTGTGGATGAAGGTTTCCCAAAGGATTTCCTATTCATTAAAAAAAAACTCAAGATATTAAGAGAGCTACACTTTTGTGTTTGCAAAGCTCTTGAATTGCATTATCCCAGAGTGCAGGGTGCATCATAAGGGGTTCAACCTAAAGCAAACCAAATATGGGCTGAATATCGGGGTAGGGATCTCAGTGGTTGGAGCAGTACAACAGTGGAACCAACTGCCTCAAGAGGGGGTGAATGCTCCAATGCTTTAGGCTAGGGGTGACCAAATATTTTGGGTCGGAGGCTGCTTATGTGGTTCAGGGAGCCGGTCACTAAGGCATGGGGGCCGATGTGGCCCCTGATGCCAGTTCATCTATCCCACAAAGCCCTCATCACTCCTGTAAGTGGAAGTAAAACGCACACATACACGCGTGCTTTACTTCTGCTTCCAAGAGCAACGAGGGCTTTGCAGGCCAGATGAATTGGCATCAGGGGCCGCACCTGGCTCCTGGGTTGTAGTTTGGGCACCCCTGCTTTAGGCATTTAAGAGAGAATTGGACTCTATGGTGTAAAAGGCCCCGTCCAACTCAGTTATTCTATGACTCTACAATTATTTGTTAAACTGAAAGTAAGAGCAGTTGCTGAAGGAACCCCTAGGTGTAGAGTTAGGTGGGTCACTGCTATATTTATGCTTTTTTATTTGCAGGGAAATGAGATACAGTCATACCTCGCATAACGAATTTAATTCGTTCTGCAAGGTTGCTTGCTATGTGAAAAAATTTGCTATGCGAGTCTGACTTGCATAACGAATTTTTTGCTATGCGAGTCGGACTTTTCCCTATGGAAAAACTCACATAACGAGCATTTCTATGGGGAAAACTCGCATAACGAAAAAAATTTGTTATGTGAGTTTTCCCCATAGAAATGCTCGTTATGCGAGTTTTTCCATAGGGAAAAGTCTGACTCGCATAGCAAAAAATTCGTTATGCAAGTCAGACTGCTTAGCGAAAAACTTGCTCGTTATGCAAGTTTTTCGCTAAGCGACACGCTCGTTATGCAAGGTTTGACTGTACCTGTATTCATAATAAAAGTAAAATTGTTTGCTTAATTTGTTCCATAACACAGGTCTGAATCAGGACATGGAAGATGTACTGCTGGTAGCTTCCAAATGATGGCTCTGGTTTTGACACATGGTGCCTAGGACCACAAATTTCCACAGCTAAATGAGAAGGCAATATGGAGATTACAGGGTTTGGGGATACACGAAAGTTGTGAAAGCTATGTGAGTAGCCCTTACCTTGGATACCTTGGGAGTCATTATTTAGTGTGGAGTCCTCATATGAGTGGACATCTCTGCAATAACATTCTGCACAACTTCTATTCATAACAATCTATCCCTGGCAGTTTTTACCCATTCTAAAATAAAGACTCTGCTCCATGATTTGTAACTTCCAAGTTTTAAATTTTATAGTTGTCTCCAACATCTATCTAGTAAAATAATTTAAACTTCCTGTGTTCTGATCCAAAGAAAGTTCATATATTTGTGGCTCCTTGGTCAGAAATTAGTAATGAAGTGTTATTAACAGGCTGAAATCCTGTTGTATTGTGTTGTATGACATGCTACATTTGTGTTGATTTGGTGAGTCAACTCTTTTGGAAAGTCCATTGGTTGAAATAGGACTACTCTAGTTGTGACTGACTACACTGACAGTGATCTTCTATTTGAATGAATAGAACTTAGTTGACTCAACTAATCCCCACTGATTCAATGGACCTATTCTTGTGCAGTTTACCAAGCTAAGCAACATGACTTCAGTCAGTGTGAAGAAAAGAAATTTTCCCCTTTAATTGTTAAAAACTAATTCTGAAGTGTCTAGGGCCAGGCTAATCTATTCAATCCTCAGTAGTCTGACTGGGGCAATGAAAATGGTTTCCATATAACATTTTTAAAGGAGCTTTGCTCATAGAAACAAAATTGGTGAACTTCAATTATTTATTTCTACATTGCAGTTCTACATCTGTTTTTGATGGCCTTCAGATTTGGGGATATCAGTCAGGTGAGTGGTGGAATTTGCTAGAGAAATAGTTTATCCAAAGAAATCATTTGACGTATATTTTGTTTGCAGCTATTTCCATGGATGTTGGAGTGAGAAAATTGTCCACCCACTATGCATAAATACAGCCTTCTGCATAATCTCCCTGATTACCATAGTTCTGTGCAAGGGAAAAACCAGCATGAAGATTTAGAGTACAAAAATTTTACATATTCTATTGATCCAGAAAGGAAGACCCTCTAAACATTTTCCAGTAATCCTATGGATTTACATAAAATTCAATGAAGGAAAGATTCAAATTAATTTGATTTATTATATTTTTATTATTTATTTATTTATTTATTGCATTTTTACACCACCGATCTAGGATATTTCTCACTCTGGGCAGTGCACGTGTAAATAACAAAATAGTGTAATAAAACAAGCAACAAAATAAAATAAAACAACCAAATAAGAACATCAGAAAATAAAATAAAATACTGTACCAGGTTTCTGTGAGCACACAGGGTAAATTACAACTAAAGATACCAAACATTTATATGAAAGTATGTGAGGGTCATTTATGTCACTGGTCTGTTAGTTCTGTGTTGTGGTTTTTGGCAGACAATAAAAATGTTAAGTCTCAGGCTGGACTCTTTCCTAGATCTCAAGACACTTGAGTGTGAATTTGATTTTATAAACATTCACTATCACAGTGGTTCCCAATGCCACACAGGGGGACTTCAATTCCCAGAAGTCATAGTTCTTGCTATTCAGAAAGCCCCAGGGCTATGATCTGTGAGCCTTAGTTCCACTACATCGGCTGTGCTAGCTGGAAATCCTTGCAGTTTTAGTATATAAGCTCACAAATGGAAATATAGCTGGGGCATTATTTTTGTGGAAGGTTGTGGGTTTTTTTATCAGTCCATTGCAATTTGATCAGCTGCTATCTTAAACACTTGGCAACACATTCTAAATATTGAGAAATACCACTCAAGCCCCCAGTTCTGAAGATCAGTATCCACCTACATTTATATAGTGCCAGCACTACCTTTGTTTCATTGAAGCATGCTTCTTCTTATTTTTTCTTCCAAACTGAACTATTTTGCAGATGCCTGAGGAATCCAATTTTGTAGCAATATGGAACGTATGTATCTTGGGTCCTGATGCCCAATGGTGTAAACAATAGTGACAGAGACCTAGATTAAAGATGACAGGATCTTGACAAAGTCATAAAAACTTCATGCTCCCAGTTTATCACCCTTCAGGTTGCCCTAGCTGAAAAAAGGGAGACAAGGTTTGAATTCTGTTCAAAAGGACAAATTTGTCTGCTTGTGTGAGAGCTTTAAAAAGCCAGACCTCTCCTTTACAAGACAAAGGAGCACTTGAAATCTGAAGCAATTGTTTTCAGTGGGTGGCTTTTAGTGTAGACAAGTGCTTGAACACATGCATAGGTGTCAGTTGATCTCTTTTGGTTTCATTATTCAGTATTTGGGGACAATTTGCCCAATTGTTAATGCAGCAAGGTGGATCCAGTTTTTATGCCTGCACAGAGACATGCATGAAAAGCCCTGGTGGTGCAGTGATTGAACTGCTGTACTGCAGCCAAAACTGCTGACGTTGTGAATTTGATCCTGATGGGACTCAAGGTTGATTCAGCCTTCCATCCTTCCAAGGTCTGTAAAATGAGTACACAGCATGCTGGGGGCAAAATGCTAATTAACTTGTGAATTGCCCAGAGAGCACACTAAGTGCTGTGGGGTGGTTTATAACTGGAATTGTTATTGCTAAACATGCATGCACAGACCACAGTCTTCCTCATTTTGGATATCATTTTGCATAGTACCTGTAAATGATATGCAGCTCATTCTAAGAGTCCTTTAATTAAAAAAAATATGGTGAGAGGACTGTGGAATTAGGCTTTTATACAGAGACACACAGACACCCACATATAGAGCCCACACTGGGTGACTATCATGCACGTGAAGGAGCCGCTCACCAGACTGATGCTCCAGTATGTATCTCCAGTATGTATTTCTGATGTTGCTGTGCTGATGAACACGTTAGCCAGCACTTCAAGACTTCCACATGGATGAATGAGCCACCCCTTTCAATAAAACCATTTAAGGTGATCATGTGGACCATCTGTTTGTGTTGTTAGACTGTTACAGCACTTACACACACACACACACACACACACACACACACACACACACACACACACACACACAGAGGACAACTCTCCTTTTGCAGTGACTTATCAGGCAATGTGTGTAAACGAAACTCTAAAAGAACCCTGTCAGGTTTTTCCCATCTTCCCCAATAAAATCAACTTCAGATTCCATACCAAGGAGTACTTTCTGAATACTCAATGAAAACAACAGCAACAAAAGCCTAGTGATTTCAGGATCTGGCTGTGGAGCTAGAGGCTTGGAAGTTTAATTCCCCACTGTGCCTCCTGAGAGAAGAGCCTGCCTGCCTAGACTTGGGCAAGTTGCACAGTCCCAGGACACCACCAGAAGAAGGGAATGGCTAACCACTTTTGTGCATTCTCTAACTAAAAAAGACTGGAAAGGGTTGCCATAAGCCAGAATTGTTATTAAGGCACACAATGATTATTATTAATTGTTGTGTCGGCTAGAAACCACTCTTCCACTCCCATTCTTTTGTTCTCCTTCTCTCCTTTTTCCTTTTCTGGCCTTGCTTTTACTGTATCTTTTTCCTTTCTTGCTAATATTTTTTACTCCCTCTGCTCCAAAGCTTGAACAATCTTTTCCTCTGCTTGATTTACTCATCTGCCCCCATTGTCAGAATCTCTGCTGCTTAAAGCCTGTTGAAAATGAATCTCTGTCTTAGTTAAGGGATTCTGGAAAGTTCTCAAGATGCTGCTGTAAGTTACATACTGTATAATTTTAAATGATGAGAACATCCCTTTAAAAAACAAAACAACCCCAGATATGTCTCTCCAGAACCTTCCCACACCAAGTTTCAGATGTTTGGATTTGATGTTCTTGGAATTATGACAGATATATACACACATATACACTCTTGGATTATTCCATGTTGCTGCACAATCAACATTCTTCATTTAAACAACAATATTAGGTTTGTATCCTATTGCAGTGAAATGAGAAGGTAATGAATAAACTTCACAGCCAATGACAGCTTTCTCTTTCTAAAGTACACAATAAATGTATCTTGAAATTTGAATGAACCCAACTCAAACATAAGCATAGATTTTGGTCTGAAAATCCTGTTCATATTAATGAGATACTTAAACCAGATTTACTTCCCCCCCACTAGAATATGTGAAATTTTAAAACTTTTTCCAAGTCATATTTTGTAAAACTAGCAGACCAGCAATATAACAGATACACCGAGGAGAGAAACTGGATCTCACCCACAGACAAAGAATGCTGTGAGGTCCATACACATTTGTGGAGCAGGATAGCTTATATGCAAATCTCTCTCTTCCTCTCTTCCTGGCCCATCATATGTGCTGAAAGAAAAGCAAAACAGGCTATTCAGAACTCACTAGGTCTTTTGCCCTGACATATAAAATTTTAAACTTTAATGTAAGTACTATGTACTATGGGGGGCTGTGTGATTTCCCCTAATGTTCTGGGCTCAATTTCACTTCCCACAGAAACTGAGAGAATTGAAACTCTTCAAATGAAAGAACAACAGTCCTGAAATACAGACATGATAGAGCTGTACATTCTCCCTCCCCCCCCCCATTTCACTTTATGCACTTCACACAATAGACTTCAGATTTTACTCTGAACAATTGTTTGACACGAAGCTGGTGACTTTTCTTCATATAAGGCAAGTATTAACCCTTTCCCTATTTTATGTGCTTCTTCTTCAGCAGCACCACCCACTTTTTTTCCCTTTCCCTTTTTTTTTCTTTTCTTCTGTTGAGGTCAGTTCCCAAACGTCAGGACTTCAACATGCGCACAAAATCTCATATCCCTGACATCAGTGAAAAAGGGGGCAGTGGGGGGACAGAATATGCCGTTGATATTACCTCATGACAATTTGCATAATGGGTCCAGAGGCAGCACTGTATAAAAAGGAGAGGAGAACCAATTCACTAAGAAGAACTCAGCAGCAGGTCAGTTGGATTTCTGATGTGCTCCAAAGGAAGGACAACTTTGAAGCTCCAACCCATCAACTGCTGTAGAAACAGAGTGAGCTGAAGCAAATCTGGAAAAACCTCAGGCAAGGAGTAAAGCACCAAGGCAGTAGGTAAGTTTGATTTAGATTTCATTGCTAAACCTGCTTGCATTAGTTTTTCCTTCATACGGAGATTAAAGCTGAGCAATAGCACACATGTCTTTATGCTAATAGATGTTGTTTGCCTCCCCCCCTTCCTGGTTATAAAATCGTGCCATTTAACCTGGGGAGGGGGGGGGATGTGAGTGTTCTGAATTATTCTTTAGCCTAAATATTTGCCTACAAGTTCAAGCATGATTTGGTCTTTCATATTTGGTGGAGAATCCAAAGTGTGTTTATAAAAGTTAAATTTTTCTGAGAGGAGCTTCCGACATGTCTTGTATTTTAAATTCTTCAAGAGCATGTTATAAAAGCTTAGAAATAAGGATTGCTTTTCTTGTAAGGAGGAAAACCCCATGCTGATTTTAAAAAACAGCTCTTCAGGAATAGAAAACATTTCAGGGAGGCAATTACTGTATATAATTTTACAGAGGTACTCTGTTTTAAAAACTTGCATCTCTTTTTTGTTGTATCTTTACACATCATACCTATAGTATGAAACATAATTTGATCTGGTATTGCAAAATAAACATTATATAGCTTTGGGTCTTTAGCAAGGGGAGGACTTCAAAACTATTACCAGGATATATTTTTATTTCTATTATGTGTAGAGATGTCAGGAGGCATGCACACAGCACACATGCGGAGAGGGAGATTCAGTATTAAATGAGGATGATAAAACAACACAATTGTGTATTCTTCGACTAACTCAGGCACCAAATTTGCTTAAAGGCAAATACACTAATTCATTTGAAGACCTTCATGAAATCTGAAAGCCTGTCCAGAGAATTAAGAGGCGCAAATAATCATTTCTCTGGGCTGTGGTAGCAAAACTGGGACACAGGAGAATAGCTTGCATTTACCTCTTGGGCATCCTATGTTTCCCTGAATATTGGTGAGAATGTTGCATTTGTCATTGTAATTGTTCCATGCTCTGACTGCAGGACCATGATGGCATCCACTCAGTGGCTTCTACTGCTCTTCTCCTTGGCTTTCATCGGTGTCTCTGTTAGCTTGGGGAAACCACTTCCAGAAGGAGATGAGAATGAGGAAAAGAGCCATCTGGATGACGTTGTCCAAAAGGCTGAAAACATCCTATTGAGGTCTGTTCTGAGGAAAGTGGAAGAGGAGGAAGAAGATCCTAACAAAGGTAATGTGATTTGAAGGGCTTTTGGGATAATCCAAACTGAAATCCATTTTCCAGTTTATTTACATGTCCCTTTCCTTCCCAGGAAGGCCCTTCAAGTATGTACTTTGTATTTAATGGAAATCAGTAACAGCTCTTCGGGCAGAAAAGACACTATTTTCTCCCTTTGGTGACAGTTGTGGGATCAGCTTGTGGGGTCCTTCAAGTTAGGAGTTCATCTTTTCCCTCCAACTTCTGCATTAGCCCAGCTTCTATGGGATATCTTGTTCATTACTATTTTCATAGGTGAATGCTAAAATCCAGTGATCCCAGGTTCATTTCCCAATGTCTCCTACAAGGGCTAAGAAAAATATCTTTCTGAAGCACTAGAAATCCATTGTCTGCCAGGAGATTGAGTTCTGCAGAGAATTGTTTTTTGACCATGTATAAGGAGCTTCCTGGTTGCCCTAAAACAGAGTTAGGCTGAAGGAAGATCAGGATCTACATATAAAGCTGTAGGTAATCTGTAGGGGATATATATATAATGTTTAATACATTATTCTCTTAGTTAGATGTTTGGAAAGACTAATATGTAGTAGCTCAAAAGTTGGTTTTTGTAGAGAGGGCATCTCTGCCCATGACTCTGAATGGCTCTGTAAGAGATTATTGGTTTAACCCCAGACAATCATACTGCATCTGGGTCCATTTGTCAAAAATTTAAATTCCAGCAGGAATAAAAGTGGACCTTGCAAGCCTCATGGCTGCCTTGGCTTCCCTTCCCTTCCCTTCAATTCAGTGGATTAATATGTGTGAGAGAAGTATACAGTCATAGAATTGGAAAGCATTTTGGAAGTCATGTCCAAATCCTCTGGATTTGCCAAACAGGATGTAACTACAGCATACTTGACAGACAAACACTCCACTTGTTTCTAAACCTCTGTGAGATGGGGCTCACACATGTAGTCCTATGACTTTATAATGGCTCACCTACAGAACATAACTATTCCAGTTTGTTCACTTGAACAGTAGTTCAGTAGTTCAGCAGGTAAAAACACGGTAGGTACTTCCTTGGTGTACATCAGGGATGCCCAAACTTTTTGAGCCGTGGGCTGATCATGTGGTTCAGGGAGCCAGTCACTAAGGCCTGGGGGGGGGGGTCAGGTGCGCCCCCCCAATGCCAATTCATTCGGCCCGCCAATTCATCCGGGTGTGTTTTACTTCTGCTTCCAGGAGCAACAAGGGCTTTGCGGGCCAGATGAATTGGTGTTGGGGGCCGCACCCGGCCCCTGGCCCTTAGTTTGGGCACCCCGGTGTATATCCTCCAAGGACAGATGGGAGAAATGACTTTTGGGGATCTGTCAGCAAAACACCAGAACACAAGCAAAGGGTTAGGTTTGAATTTTTCTCCTTAAGATGCTAAGGTTTCTGATACAGGGAGCTCTAAAATGAGAGAAGCTAGAGTCCTGTTTCCAAATGGAGCGAGTTTAAGGGAGGTTGCACATCTGGTTTTCACATTTTTATGGCCACCTGTTGCACACATGAACATGCAACCAAGTGAACTGCATATGTCAGAGTATGTGGCAGGTAGCTGGAATAAGCATGTGTACCATGGTGCAATTTGGGGTTTATGCCACATAAGCCCAACACTCTTCCCAGAACACTAACAAGACTCTGGCAAGAATGTTCAGTAAGAGAATCTCTCACACGTCATTCAAATGATACAGACTAGTCTACATTTTTTGTTTGGCTGTTTATATGAACTTTGTTCATTTCTTTTTGTTCCCAAGTTAATGCATTAAAGAAGCAAGGAGGAGAATCCTAGCTAGGGTTAATTGTTGCTGATTACATATAAGAAAGGGCTGAGTGACAGAAGATAAATATATTGATAGTACAGTCAAAACTCGCTTAAAGAGCAGAATTTTCTCTGAATGCTTGCTTCGTTTAACAAATAAAACCAACCAAAAACTCACTTAACAAATAAATCAGGTTTCACAATCCCCACCACCACCAGAAGTCACAATGGGTCACTTACAATGGTGTTTCGCTTAAAGAGCAAACTCGCTTAAAGAGCAATCCCATGGAACGCATTATGTTCTTTAAGTGAGGTACAACTATTATTATTATTATTATTATTATTATTATTATTATTATTATTATTATTATTATTATTATTATTATTATTATTATTATTATTATTAAATTATATGAAGTTGATGAGTATTTAGTGACACCAATTGATTGTGGGTAATATCTTATTTCATTAGAATTTTGACTTCTCCTCCTCCTCCTCCTCCTTTACTTCCTCTTTTACCTGTTCAGATGTTGAGGGACAATTTACTTTTTTAATTAGACACTCTACAGGTTAGAGTGCTAGGTTGTGACTCAGGAGACATAACTTTAAAATCTCCAGTAGGTTGTGAAATCCACTGGCTGAATATGGGCCAGTCACAATCTCTCAACCTCACCTACATGAGAGGGTTAAAATTGATGTATACCTACCTTGAGCTGTCTGGGAGGAAAGGCAGGCTGCTGCTGCTGCTACTACTACTATTACTACTACTACTACTACTACTACTACTACTACCACCACCACCACCACCACCACCACCACCACCACCACCACCACCACCACCACCACCACCAATAATAATAATGCAGCAATTAGACTGGATTTGGTCATTTTGACCGTATCACCCATGTCTTAG
This sequence comes from Furcifer pardalis, assembly GCA_030440675.1. NCBI lineage: Eukaryota > Metazoa > Chordata > Lepidosauria > Squamata > Chamaeleonidae > Furcifer > Furcifer pardalis. The sequence continues at coordinate 129,292,456 of CP126893.1, read as the reverse complement.
CTAGCATGTATCACTTGCAAAAGCTGGCTTGAGCCTCAACACCAAGAAAAACAAGATACAGTAATACCCCGGATAACGATTGCATCGGATAACGCAAAAACCGCATAACGACGACAAATTTGGGGGGAAGGTTTGCACCAGATAATGTTCTTTTTAGCGTTATCCGATACAGTCGTTCTTAGCAGCAGGGTGGCTGGAAAGCAGAACGGGGTTTTCCGTTCAGCTTCCCAGCCACCCTGCAGCTACGGAGGCAGGGGTGGGGAGGCTGGAAAGCTGACGGGGGGCTCCCCCATCGGCTTCCCCAGCCACCCCACAGCTGCGGAGGCAAGGGCGGGTGGCTAGGGAAGCCGACAGGGAGTCCCCGTCAGCTTCCCCAGCCACCCTGCAGCTGTAGATCGGGTCCTCTGATCTCTCTGGAGCAGGCAGGGGACACGATCCAAGCTGTTTCTGGGCTTCCCTGACGTCCTCAGCAAGTGCAGCAAGCCAAAACGTCAGGGTTCAAACCCTGATGTTTTGGCTTGCTCCACTGGTTGGGGACGTCGGGGAAGCCCAGAAACAGCTTAGATTGGGTCTTCCCACCTCCCTGGACCCAGCAGGGGGGTCAGGGACCCCAAAATTGTTTTAAAAAACAGACTTTTTAAAACCAATTTTGGGGTCCCTGACCCCCCCTGCCGGGTCCAGGGAGGTAGGAAGACCCGATCGAAGCTGTTTCTGGGCTTCCCCAATGTCCTCAGCAAGTGCAGCAAGCCAAAACGTCAGGGTTCAAATCCTGACGTTATGGCTTGCTGCAGCCTCCAGGGAAGCAGGGCTTTTTTTAACGTTGTGTGATCAATGTATCGCACAACGTTAAAAAACGGATAACAACTAGACTTGTGGAACCGAGTCTCATCGTTATCCAGGGTACTAGTGTAATGGCAACAGGCCCTATCAGTCCCTGGAAAATAGATGGGGAAGAAGTAGAAGCAGTGACAGATTTTACTTTCTTAGGATCCAAAATCACTGCAGATGGCGATTGCAGCCATGAAATAAAAAGGTAACTGATTCTTGGGAGACAAGCTATGAGAAATTTGGGCAACATAATTAAAAGTAGGGACATCACCTGCAGCAGTGTAGCGTGGGTTTAAGGTGCCTGGGGCAGATGCCAAATTCGCCACCCCCAAAAAGTGCCTTGGGGTGGGCTGTCCCCCTACCCACCTTAGCTATGCCACACCACTGCAACTGCCGACCCCGTTCAGGTTCTTCTTGCAGAGGTGACAGCCAGGCCGTCCCAATGTCGAGCCCAGGAGGGGAGGGAAAACAGCGCATACATGCATACCCCCCCCCCAGGAACTTTGTTGGCTTCCCTCCACCTGCAAAGCCCCGGGGCGAAGCTTGGTGCCAAGGGAGGAGGCAGCAAGCGAGAAACCAGAGAGGGGGCACTGCTGCTGCTGCAGTGGAAATTCCTTCGCCTCCCTGAGAAGGAAAAGGGGGTGGGAACAGAGGGAGGAGGAAGAGAAGGCGTTTTAAGTAAGCCAGCTTCGAACTCCATGGAGTGACGGGGTGGGGGCACGTCGTCAGTTCGAGACTCGAGTACTGCATGACAGATTGAGTGCCCGTCTCTGTCCCAGCTCTTGCGGAAATGAAAGGAGCCTCATTCAGGTGTCTCCTGAGCAGAGTTTCTCCAGCAAAAATCCTTTCAAGCCAGGATAATTTCTGACACAAAATTATTACCTCCCCACCAACACACATGGACTTTTGCTGCTCAACCCTGAGAGAGAGAGAGAGAGAGAGGCAGAGGCAGATATTTGCCAAAATCTTATTAAAACCTGCCAGAGATGGGCAGGCAGCCTTTTTTCCGTCCAGGCTACCCCGTCGCTTACGTGCCCTCCCACACCTCCTTCTCCACCGGAGGCTTGAAGAGAGCACCCGATTGCTTCACCAACAGTTTTTTCTTTTAGCCTTTGGGTGGTTTCTTCCCAGCTTTTGGGAAGTGGCTGACCCTCCACAAGGACATGCTCATACACAGCACCGGCAAAGCCACCCCCGCCCCTCAGCGCCTGAGGCTTCCTCGCTCAGCGCTACCCAAACGGGGAAACCCAGCAAGAACTATAAAGCTCATGCAACTCAAAACTGCCGCCGAGACTGCCGGGGAAGAAACAGAGGCCCATCCCGCCCTCCTCGCACCCTGTTGCCATGGAAACCACACCTCTCCTGATTGTGGGGTGGGGTGGGGAAGCCTGCTCCGCCCGCTTGGCTTCTGGGCAAATGGATTGAACCTTGCAGCACCCTTTTTTGCCGGCTCCTGGAGACTGCCACTTGGGGCAGGCGGCCCCCCCAGTCCCCCCCCTTACACTTCTGATCACCTGGCAAACAAAAGTCTGCATAGTCAAAGCAATAGTATTTCTGGTAGTGATGTATGGTTGTGAGAGCTGGACCATTAGGAAAGCTGAGTGCAGAAGAATAGATGCCTTTGAGGTGTGGTGCTGGGCAAGAATTTTGACAGATAGGAGAACAAAAAGGTTGATATTAGAAGAAATCAATCCTGATTGCTCCTTAAAAGGTAAAATAGTAAAAATGAAGCTAAAGTACTTTGGACATCAAATGAGAAGAGAGGATTCACTTGAGAAAGCCTTGATGGTGGGAAAAGTGGAGGGCACAAGAAGAAGGGGGTGGCAGAGAATGAGATGGCTAGATAGTATTGTTGACGCAACTGACACAAAGCTGGACAGGCTGAGGAGGATGGTGGAGGATAGGGGTCAGAGGTGGCCAGCAACAGGTTTGCACCCCACCCACTCTGGGAGTGGGGTAGCAAAAGTGGGTGGCCTCTGGGCAGGTGGGTGGCAAAATAGGGTGGCCTTCAAGTGGGGGGGAGCGAAATTGGGTGGCCACGCCCACCTCCCTGCCCTGCCCCATCAAGTTTTGTCCCTGCAAGTGGTTCAAAGTCTCCCTTGCTCAAAAGCCAGTCATATCTGACTCTAGGGTGCAGTGCTCATCTCCATTTACAGCCAGTGCTGCCTGTTTCTCAGATGTATACATGACCATATGGCAGGCATGACTAGATCACCCATGCCGTAGGCTCCACCCATGACCTAGGCTCCACCCATGGTGTGGTAGCAATTTTTTTTTTGCTGCCCTCCACTGATAGGGGTTTCTGGCATGTGGTGGTCAAAGGGGTTGTGAAGGGTCGGAATCGACTGTGTGACTGAACAACAACAACAAAAATCGGTTGCCAGTTGTATACTGTGTCAAGTTTAATGTCTTGATGCTAACATAAAAAGCCCTTAGCAGTTTGTGACCACACTATCTGAGGAGCTCCTCTTCCTAAGGAACTGGACCCAGAGCACTCAAATGCTTGAATTACTTACTTTCACACCTAAAGAAGTTTATGGAAGTTGCCATGGCTAATCACTGCTCATTGATGAGGTGAAGACATTGGCATTCTGTCAAATAGCAGCTGCTACTTTCATAATTTCTTTGGCACATACATAAAAACCCAATTGGATTTTGCCCTAAGCCATGGAGTCTGGTACTCAGGATTGGATCGAGATAGTTTACTGCCAGAGACAACGTGCAACGGGGTGTGGGTGCACACACACAAAAACACTCTAATGTAGGAGGCCTACACTCCAACACCATGCTGTCTTGAGCAGGGGGTTGGACTTGTTGGCCTAGAAGACCTCTTCCAACTCAGAGCCGTAGCCAGGGGGTGGCCAGAGCACTTTGCCAATCCTGGCAAAGCACGGTTTCCCATAGGAATGCATTGAAAAGAGGCTTTACTGCGATTCATCTGGCCCGTGCTGCCCTCATCGCTCCCGGAAGCGGAAGCAAAACGTGCCCATACTGGTGTGTTTTACTTCCGCTTCCAGGAGTGATGAGGGCAGTGTGGTGTGGATGAATCCCAATAAACCCACTTGTGTGGATTCACAGGGTGCTTGGGCTCCTGGGAATTGAAGTCCATGGACATCTGGATTGCCAAGGTTCACCATCATGGCTCTAGGCTATGTTAACATTATCTATTTTCTTGAACCGAACCAGGCATTTCTCAGCTGGACTGGAACTCCAAAAGGCAGCACCCTGGGAAGCGATTTGCACGTGATTTGGAGAAAAGGCAGCATCCTGGGAAAAGAGAGGAAAGTGATGATTTTGATCCCTACACAGAATTGCAGAAGAGACAGCATCCCGGCAGACGATCCTTGTGGGATCCATACCCTGACATCCGCAGCAGCCAACTAGATTATCTGAATGAATTAGCCAAAAGGCAACACCCAGGCAAGAGGTACCTGGTGTACAACAAACGACAGCACCCTGGTAAGAGAAGTTGGGAAGAGGAGGCAGAGGAAGGCGAGCAGAGCCTGGAGAAGCGACAGCATCCAGGCAAGAGGTACCTGGATTCGGAGAGTCCCGACTACATTATCCCATGTGATCCACAGGATTCCTTGGAATGCAGCAAAACCAGCTTGCTGTTAGAGTTGCTAGATAACATAAGCAAAGGAAGGCTAGATGAGAAGCGGCAACACCCAGGAAGAAGAGCTCTGTTGAATGGTGAGGTGGAAGTCGAGGAGTGAGGAAGGCCTCTTTCTCAGTGTGTTTGTTCATTGTTTACATTCCTTTGAATGATTCCACACATCCCACACAATTATTCAGAGCTCCACCCATTCTCCCCCCCCCCCTTGCTCACTTACTCTGTTGGGTAGTTCTTTTTAAGGCACCTTCCTCTCTGACTTGGTATGGTCCAGAATAAGCAGTGGTTGGACATTCAGTTTCCATTTTGAGGAGAGGAAGGAGTTTTTCCCCTTGAGGGAAACATTGTTAGGCTTGTCTCCTGTGTAAAATAAAGTCCATTGAGATAAGATGATTTCAAGCTTTCTTTTCTCTCCAGACACCTGTAGGCCAAAGATACAGAATAGGAAGACAGGTAATACCATAATGAGAAGGTGGTCAGATATCAATCCTGTTGCTCACAACTGTCAAAAAGGGTTGCCAATAACAGGTTTCTCATTATCATATCTGAATATCTACCCTTGAAAAAGTGGCATGCCCACCTGTTTTGTGTATCCCTCAAGAGACTTCAAACAGAGCAGGATAGAAAGACCGATCCCTCTCCAAGGCCTACTTGTCCGGTTGAAGTTCATGTGTGGAAGCTTCTCCCTCTACCCCTTCCTTTCTCCCCAGCCATGTCCTGAACATGGAAAGATCCCCCCCCCACACACACACACACACGACACCTCCCCGACAAAAGAAGGCCAGTGGTAGGTAAGGAAGGGACTCTGTCAGCTCATAATCTTTGCCACAGCAGAGGAACATAACCCCAAAATAAGATACAGCTCCCTTGCTGGACAGGAGTCTACCCTTTTAATGCTTCAAATGAGTAACTGCTTCCAACAAAGGGTGTTTCCATGGGAAAGCTTCATGCTTGCACAGTAAACTGGAAGCTATGCAGTATACAAGTGGTGGGTAATGAGTTCAGTACCTTATTAGTGCCATTTGCCAGCATGGGTTATACTAGTTTATTCACCATGCACACTGCCTCCACTCTAATGGATAAAGGAAGGGACTATGATAGGATGAAGAAAAGGAGAGAGGTGAGATTTCATAGACTGGAAGTTAATTGCTTCAGTTTCTTCCCATGCAAATCCATTTTATGGGTATGCCCTTTCATACTAAATTAGCATCTATCTATTCATCATGCTGCGTGAACCCTCAAAATAGGGCTAATCTGGATGTTGCATTTGTCATGGAGATTAGGATAATCAAATTACCAAACCATCCTGGTTGTCTTGTTTAGAATGGTTTTCCATAACAATTTCCTTTCCTATGTAATGGTCTATTTATCAGCTCCCAGCCATAGCCATTTAGAGGCACCAAGCTAGAGGAGACTGGCTTAGAATTTACTAAATTTGAAATTTATTAATTTATTACTTTTGAAATTGCAGTCAATGTTCACACAAGGGCTGGAGATTGATCCAGGAATTCACTGTTCATACTGGATGTAATTCCAGCTCACAGGCTGGCTGGCTTGCTTTGGTCCTGCCTCTGTCCATCCTTTGATGGGATGTACATATAATAGGGAAGGCTAATAACAATAATCTAGCAATAAACTGCAAGTGTGCTCTAATGCTAATCTCTTATTAGTATGAAATTAGGGGGAAATGGGAGAGGAAAGAATGCAGAATCTTGTCCTCCCAGTCCTGAACATCAAACTCCCAACTGCCAACACCACCAAACACGACTTAGACATCGCTCCTCCAATCTTTATAAGAATGAGCACATAGGAAAAAACCCATTCAAATTGTTTCTGGTTGAAAACATAGAAGCCCCATAGTGGCAGAGGAAAAAAAGCTGCATTAGGAACAAAAAAGTTTGGAAGGATTCAATTCAATTGTGTTATGTAGGCACTAAAAATAAATTGAATTTCCTTGCTTTATAAGCAGAGCAAATATTTGATGGTGTAGTTGGGATCTAAGTGAAGTTGTGCATTTCCTCAACTCTAGGTAATGAACGTTAAGAGTTTGGAAACCATGATGATTGTGTTGTTAAGTCTGGTGAGAATGACATCTGGATATGTCTGGATATGTCTTCATATTTGGTAACAAGCAGAAGGGCAATTGTATACTAAACCATACAATCTTTATCAAATAAAGAGACTACAGTAAGGGACCACTGAAACGTAGCAGTAGCCAAAGTAAATTATTGTTCTGAATATGCCTGCTTCTTATAGCCTCAAGTTGGTGCTAATATGTGATATAGACAAAGTGTCTTTTAAAAGTAGAAATGGGGAAGGTGTACTCTAGAAAACTGCCAGCTTCCAGTTCCCATCACTCCTCATCATAAGCTATAGTAGCTACAGCCAATGGGACCTGCAATCCTTTCATACATTCAGAGAATCATACACTACCCACCTCTGGTTTAAAGGTACCTTAGTTGAAGAATGGCATAAAGGTAGCAGGGACTGTGTTGTCCTAGCTGTTGCTGCTTCTGTCCTCATGGTGAATGATTGGAGACAATTGCTTATGTAACTGAGCCCAGCAGCCAGCACTTTGACATTCAAGGGAAATGAGCCGCAACAAAGCCATAACAAGACCATGCATATTCATAACTGCATCTTCATATACCAGCAGGCGTAACATTGTGGATTGTGGGGTGGGAATTGGACCACTTTGATATTTGATAGTCATTGTAGACATACTCCACCAGTATCTATACTAAATGAATGAATTTACATTCACTCTTGTCATCTCAGGCCTCTAACCAGGCTCCCCCCCCCCCTCTTAATTCCCTCCAGATGTATTATACTACATCCTCTCTTCCATTCCAGTGCTGTTTTTTCTGGCTGGGGGATGATGGGGAGAGTAGTCTACTATGGATTCAGGGCATCAATTAATCTAATCATTGAGCACATGGCAAAAAAGCAACGCATGGTCTTCTTCTTCTTCTGTGTCTAGGCCAGATGTGAAACTGTCAAAATGAAACAAATGCAGGAAGAAGGTGATACCTTTATTGGATCACTCAAAAAATAAACCATTATGCAAGCTTTTGAGATTCAAGATCTCTTCATCTGGCAGGCATGTAGCACCTTCTTCCTGCATTTATTTTGTGTATGGATCACATGTCTGTCTTTGTTTGCTAAAATGAAGGCACCTTTTGGTGAGTTCATTCTTCAGTTCCTTTCACCTGACCTAGTGTGAGAAAGATTAGCTGGCAATATAAGGTTGCCGTTACCAGGGTATGCCTGATTGTGGTTCAAATATACCACATTTTTTGAGAAAGCTCTTTCTGATGGTCAGGGATCTGATATAAAGCAGTTTTATGTTTATGAGTCAGAACTGTTTTCTATCTGCTTCCTCCAGACTGCTATTTTGTTAATGAACAGATCAGCAGACATACAGAAAGGAATCTAGTATTTCAGCAAACCAGACATTTGCTTCCAAAGTAATTTGCAATATCACAATGATTTGTTTGAAAAAAATATATGGTGGAGAAATTCTTGTAATGACTTCATTTTAAAAATGTGACCCAGAAGTTACAGTTTATTTCAAAAATAATAATTCATAGATATAATAATAATTGTAAATGGCAGCAAGAAGGTATTCAATCCCATTGTAGAGCTTTTAATTTAAAATAATGAAAGCTATTCCATTATTTAGAAATAAAATGTCTTTAGATTCTGTAGACTGAAGTTGGTCAAGTCAACAAATATCCTTCATTAACAATTGTCCTGACTCATTTGTCTTTCTGGATTGTAAAACTGCAAATAAACAATGTGCTAAATGATCAATGATCAATCTTGATTTTTAAAAAAATAAATGGAGGGGGGGATCCTACATATATAGTCTGCAACATTGCAACAGCTAGATGGTATTGTAGACACAATGGGCACAGAGCTGAGTGAGTTGAGAAGGATGGTGGAGGACAGAAGTGCCTGGCGGACAGTGGTCCATGGGGTCGCAAAGGGTCAGAATCGACTGTGCGACTGAACAACAACAATAGCTGTGCATGTGTGCCACTCCTTTCCCCATTCTCTCTCTATCCTACTTCATCTCTCTTGTGCCCTTTCTTCCTGTCATCCTATTTCTATGAGCTCTGTGAAATTAAAACAAAGATTGAACATGGCTCTCTGGGCACAGGTTTGCCATCCCACTTCAGTACCAAAGTTCTACTGTGTCTACTTATCCTCATGAAAAAAAGTAACTGACATAGCAAGCAAGGCAATCACATACTTATATACTGCCCCATAGTGCTTGGTGAATTCTCTGGGCAGTTCACAAGTTAGTTATATTTTTGTCCTCAACATGCTGGGTATTTATTTTACCAACCTTGGAAGGTTAAAAGGATAGTCAACCTTGATCCCTGAGTGAGATCGAACACACAACCTTTGGGTTGCAGTACAGCAGTTTAACCACTGCACCGCCTTCCTCATGAAAAACAGTAACTGACACAGTCAGCAATATAGTTGTTTGTTTTTGTTATATGCTGTTAAATTGTCTCCGATTTATCACAACTCTGTGAATGAAAGGTCTACAAAATGTTCTGTCCCCAACAGCCTTCAGCTCTTGTAAACTCAACCCTGTGGCTTCCTTTAGGGATGGAGTTCTCAACCTTTTTGAATCTGGGGCTGGGTCACGCTCCCTAAGACAGCTTTGGGGTCTGGACGGCAATTTTGCCCTTCCTCCACCACATGGCAGTTCCTGGTGTGATGGAGGCAGGGGGAGGCACATGAAATGGTGCCATGGGCTAAATCTGACCAGTGGGTCGCAGGTTGAGAATCCCTGCTTTAGGGAGTTAATCTCTCTCAGGTTTGGTCTTCCTCATTTCCTGATGCCTTCAACCTTTGTCAACATTATTGTCTTTTCCAGAGACCCTTGTCTTCTCATGGTGTGTTCAAGGTAGCCCAGCGTCATCATTTTTGTCTCCAGAGACAATTCTGGCCTGATTTGCTCTAGGACTCCACTGGTTTTTTATTTATAACTAAATAAACAATATGCTATTTCTATGGTGTCACTGTTAAAGCCAGGTAAATTTGCAGGGGACACTATAAACATCAGAAAAATACGAGGGACAATGGAATTAAACACAATCCCAAAAGATTTCCACAAGCATGGGTTGCAAGGGGTTCTGGCCACTCTGTTCTTCATTATTAACAAACTGCATTCTACTGATGCCTGCTTTTCATTGCTTAGATAGCATCACATTGTCTATGTTCTGACTTCTTCTGAAGTTGAGAATAATTTGATATTTGTCTTAGAGCAAAAGTGTACTATAACTTGATTTGCAGTGGCAGAGAGGTGTGATTCCCTGCGTCTCAGTCCATTCCACTTATTAGGCTCTAACTGATTTGGCTTATTTCCCACTTCAGCAATATGGGATTGTGTTGAGCTGGAAACATTTAATCGAATTGGTTCTTGTATTAAGAAATCACTGTCACGACACTCAACTCCCGTGCATGGGCCTGATCAGTTAATGCTGAAAAGAAAGAGAGCTGTGTCTAGAACAAATCAACCACCTGAAAGCTTCCACATATTCTACAGCTGTTTAAAGCCCAGAAGCGTAGCGTGCCTTGGCGGGGCCCATATAAAAATTTGTTTGGGGGCCCTTAGGAAGGGTAAAGATTTCTCACAAAAGAAAAAAAATGCTTTTTTTGACTTTTGTCATTTGTGAAATAAAAAAAAATTGGGAAGTTTTTATTAATTTTTGCTTACGCATGTTGGGGGCCCCCGTGGCCCGGGCCCCCTGTATAATTGATATGGCAGATACAGCGGTAGCTACTCCCCTGTTAAAGCCGCTACCTCATCCATTTACTATGATTCTCTTAAGGTAGCCAAATGCCTCGTTATCTAATTAGTGGGGGGCTGCAGTGGATCAGTGGATAAGAAGCTTGCCTTGTTAGCTGGAAGCAGTAGTGTAGCGTTGATTTCAGCCCCCCAGGGCATAAGCCAAATATGCCGCCCCCTGGTGGACGTTGGCACCCGCTCCTGCTAGGGCTTCTGGGAATTGTTGTCCAAGAATACCCATAGCCCAAAATATGCCGCCCAGAGTGAGTCGTCCCCCCTTGCCCCCGCCTTCCTATGCCACTGGGAAGTTTGGCAATTCAGCAGTTCAAGACCTGAGTAATGCATGAATGGATTGAGTCCCAATTTCTGTCCCAGCTTCTGCCAACCTAGCAGTTTGAAAGCAAGAAATCGCAAGTAGATCAATGGGGACTACATTGGTGGGAAAAAGATCTTAGGGACATGAAAGGAGCCTCATTCAGGTGTCCCCTGAGCAAAGTTTCTCCAATAAAAATCCTTTCAACCCAGAATAATTGCTGACACAAAATTATTATTATTATCTGTTTACTACTATCCCCTCCATATACAACAAGGCTCCTGAGTTAGTATGCCCTGATCTGTTTGTACCATAGCTGTTCCAAAGGGGTTGCATGATTGGGGATGACATTGTTTGAAAGATAGTGCTAAGAATGCAGTGTCTACTCACCACCAACATTATTTCTCTATCTTGCAAAGACCTGAACAGATGAGGCTGATGGGAATATACTTTGCAAGTGACCATTCAGGGAAAACCACTTACTGTGTTAGCGCTGTATAGTGATTGTTGAGAGGAAAACAGAAAACCATGGAGGGAAAAGACCAAGAAGTGGCAACCTGTCTAGAAAAAAATGTGGCCATTTGTATGGAACAGAAAACAGACACTCTTTGCTTCAACATACTGTTGCTGGTCCTGTGTGTCCCTCCTAATGCTCATCTCAGATACTTGAGTGCATGGCCATGAAACCAAAGCCAGAGTAGATGATACAGATTGGGAGAGGGGAATTCCTAACTGATGTGTCAGAGCACCATGGAAAGAGCTTCTCTCATTTCTAGAGTTATGCAGATCAGGTGGCTTTGTTTTGTGATTGGTCTTCAGGACAAAGGCAAGCGATTCCTTTGGCACCTGTTTTTCATACACATAGTAAGAGTGTCTCAGTTCTCCTTCTGCTACACTCACATGATCTCAGCTCTAGTAACTGGGCATCTCTAACATATATTTCTGGCTATAGCCAACAAAATAAAAGAGTGGTTTCTGCACACTCAGGGTACACACTGAAGATTTGAGAAATTTACAAAGTTGGAAATTAAAAAATAAAGCACAATTATAAAAAGATCTATAATTAGCCTGATCTAATATATACCCCCATCCTTTGGATGAAAAATGGTATGCAAGGCAGCTAATGCAAGTAAAACCAAACCCATCAATGAAAATAGTTTTTTCAATGTTCTAACCTAGCCTTCTTCAACCTTGTACTTTCATTAGCTCTAATCAGATCTTGGAACCTGGGGATGTTGTGGAGTCATTCTTTAGACCACCTTCATAAGCTACTCATTAGAAAGTAGGCAGCTCAATAGACCAAGCTTATTTTCTCAGTTCCCGCAAAGAATTATCCTGCATTCACAGCCATGCAGTGGAAGTAGGGTTTCATCTCATTTCCCCTTGTGTTCTGTTGATTTTTATTTCTTTCCTATTGATTGTAAAGCAGATGCTTAAACCATATCCAGACAAGAACAAGCATGAAATCCACTAAATCCCAAAAGGTTGAAAGGCCTATACCTCCCCACTAGCTCCATCAAGCATGGCAAACGGTAAGCATTTGTTATGATTTGCAGTCCAAAACACTGGAAAGGCAAGCACGTGTGAGGCGCACGCATGCACACGCATGCACACACACCACAAGATATTGCCTGCAAGGCCAAAGAAGGCAAACGTTGGAAGAGAGGTGTCAAGAAGTACTGCGCTATCGTCACCTTGGACGTGAGGAACAAGTTCAATTCAGTGAATTGTGATCATATCCTGGATCCGCTTAGATTGATGGAAGTTCCAGAGTACATCAGACAGATAATTGTGAGTTATTTCACAGATCGAACCTTGATGTATAACACCGATGCTGGACTTCAAACCTATAACAACACTGGAGGTGTTCCAGCTGTCTCTGCTCAACATCATCGGTGAGATGTTGAGCAGGGAGACTACCTGGGTCTTGATGCTTAATTATGTGACCAGGGTCATCTTTGAACTTAGATGTGTGGAGAGACTGCAAAGAGGACAGCCAGGGGCATGGAGGAGGAGGGCGAGTAGCCAAATTGGGGGAGGGTTTTAAACAGTCAGTCTGCCCCCCCCCCCCGGCGAAGTAATGTCTGACGGCAGTTCCACAGGGTGGCGGAGCATAATGGGAGGTGGTTTTAGTGGGTAAAAATCCCACACACTGTGAAGCAATGGCTCCACAATGTCTTTTGAAGATTTCCACTTGCCCTAAACACACACATACACACACACACACACAGAGAGATATCATTAGCCCTAAACAACATTGACACTGCACTAAAACAAACTGATTGCCAGTGTGAAGACCCTGGAATTGCCTCATCTGTCCCTGATTTGTTAACACCAAATAGGGAGACCAAATTAAAAAATCTGGAGAACTATGCCTATTAATTGTTATGACTGTTTCTGAGATATTCTGGTGTGACTACTTTTACTTTGGATACCTCAGAGTCGTTATTCAGTGAGGAGTCCACATGTTGGTAGATGTCTCCATGATGACATTTCACTCATGCTAAGAGACTTGAGAAATCAAGTCCATTTGCAATGTTTTTTTTTTACCCATTTAGATATCACATCACCCACTGGCTAGGGCGGCAGACCATAACGTGTGCCCTCTGGTTTCACCTTGCTCAAGGTATTCAGCAGAGGACGCTTTGGTGCAGCCTAACATCATTGACAAGAAAAGGGCAACACTGCCTTGTTAGACCACTCAAGCAATTTTACCTGGTACTGACTCTATGCAATGGTCAATGTAGTTATTTATGGCACAATCCCACCCTTTTTTCCACTCCAAGCACTCTTAACTAAATGGAGGCTTCACTCTGCCCCGAACTGTATTAACATTAAAACTTGGCAAATGTTTCTCTAGAACCTTGTGGACTTTAAATGTGTGTGTCCAAGGATGCTTTTGTCATGATCCCAAATATTATCAAAGTCAGTATACTGTACATTGAACAAAGATCTCTAAATCACTGTTTTAGTTAACAGACAAAAATTTTGAAAAGTACTGGACATAGTTGCATTTAGAGCATCTAGAGATCATTGTATTTGGTCAGTTTGATAGATCCATCTGCAAACAAGATAGCCAAATCATAGGAGAGCCATTTTCCCTCTGAATGGGCAAACATTTCTACATAGTCAAACAGAGTTTACCTGAAAATCAGATGCCTTGGCATATGTGAACTAGTGCAAAGTAATGAAAGAATAAATTGATTTCTCCTTTCATAACTGACTCTCAATCAGTAATTTAGTGGGTCTCTCTCCCTCTCAGAGCAGTACAACTCAACCTTCCAGGTTCTGCCCATGGGAGATGTGTGAAAAAGGCAATAGTCGCACTTATTTCTTCCCTTTTGCTCACTTGAATTTTAGTAGGAAAAAAAGATCTATAACATCATCTTGTCAGCATAATGTCTCTCAGTTTGTCAGACTATCTTGGTGAAAATTTTAATTCAGGAATGTCAACCATGGTGCATATTTTTCCCTACAGGGAAAGCAGACATGAAGAACCCACTGACTTCTTCTCTGCCACCTCTTTATCTTCCTTAAGCACACCTTCAACTCCCTTGCTAATCCTAACTAGAAAGCCACTTTTAACAGGCTACTTTTCTTTGAAAGTAAAGTTGTCAGGGTTAAGTAGTGAATGTCTCAAAGAGATGCATTTAGTGTCTTCAAGGGGGCGACCAGAAATGAGATGGCTAGATGGTATTGTAGAGACAATGGGCACAGAACAGAGTGAGTTGAGGAGGATGGTGGAAGACAGAAGTGCCTGGCGGACGGTGGTCCATGGGGTCGCAAAGAGTCGGAATTGACTGTGCGACTGAACAACAAAACTTATGCTGAACTATAAATCATCAGTCTGGGGCCCTTCTTATACTAGACCAGTGGTGGTGAACCTATGACATGCGTTCCAGAGGGGGCACTAGTCTCAGAGCCCTCTCTGTGGGCACACACGCCGTCACCCCAGCACAGAGTTCACCCCACCCCTCTGCCCAGCAGCCCAAAGGGAGCACTTCTTCCCTTCCCCAGCACATAGTTTGCCCCACCCTCTGCCCAGGAGCACAATGAGAGCACTTCCTCCCTCCTCCCAACACAAAGTTCACTCCACCCCTCTGCAGCACAGATGGCAGCCTGTTGAGTTCGGGCACTCAGTCTCTAAAAGGTTCACCGTCACCATACTAGACTATAGCTCCAAGATAAGCTGTGACAATGGAAAGTGAAGCCGGTACCTCTGCAAGGCAAAACTTGGGAGGAAATCTGGTGAAGTGATCCATACTTTAGCAGCATTTGGCAAACTGGAGTTCAGAAGAAATTGAGTTTCTTTTTTTCTTGCACTGTTGTTTCTGCTCTGGAAACTGGAGCACCATCTTCTTCCTGTTGCCTCTATTCCTATTCTTCTTCCATCTTGTCATATTGGTCAGTATATGCCTTGCACAGTCACACTGCTCATAAAAGATTGTTTCACCAGCATTAGAACAGTAAAACCAGGCAAAGCATTTCCTTCCTTTGAACTAACTGCACCACCTGGTGGCCCTCCTTATTCGTATTTCTGTAGACAAACACTTACGTTGCATGTTCACAGTTTAAAAAAGCAATTTAAAATTTTAGATGGGTAATTTGCACTCTATGCTAAACATCTATTCCAAAACACAAATAACGTACGGTGGTGGTTTTAAACAACTATTTCACACTACATGGTTTGTAGGTCACTGTTTTTTAATATCTGCATGTTCCCCCCCTTTTTAATTTTATTTTTAGTATTTTCTTCTCTACCTGTTTCTTACTTAGGGCATTGCCTAGCTACAAACCCTTGCTATCACAGGTATATATACATCTTCTAAAACCATATGTATTTCACATATTATTATTATTATTATTATTATTATTATTATTATTATTATTATTATTATTATTATTATTATTATTATTATTATTATTATTATTATTATTATTATTATTATTATTATTATTATTTATTGCATTTGTTACCCCGCCGCAATCGGGAGAACCCGACTCTGAGCGGCTTACATCGCATAAAATAAAAAATGAAAACATAAAACAATCTCCATCAATAAAAATATCAAAAAGTTAAAAAGTCATCAAAAGTTAGCAACAAAATTTAAAAACAATACACAGTCCCACATTCAGACCCAGAGGTGGCAATCCATTAATTAAGCCACCTGGTAAGAGAACCCAAGTTCCCGGGTCCCCAAACTTGTCCTGCCAGCCAGGTTTTTAAGCCCTTCCAGAAGTTTACATAGTTTCAAAAGAACGATGCAATGTTGTGAAGGATCTCCCCCTCCCCCAAAGGAAGAGTATTCTGCTGAAATACTTTGAGAAAAATTAATATTGAGCTGCCACAGTTGGTTCTTAAAATTCTCACTGAATTTACATAGAACATTACTTTACCTATTCAGTGACTTAATAACTTAATTATTCGGGTTAGATGAACACACCATGCTAGCTAGGATCTATTTTAATATCAATAGAATTCAGTCCCTTTGGGAGAAGGACAGTTAAATACGCACTTCATCAGAATATTTAAAATGCATTTACTATAGCGCAGCCCTCCGAATCTGCTTAAATATTCCTTGCAAGGTTAAATTCCTGAGGGTACAAATAGCCTCTTTAAGTACTTTAATGTACCACATAGTTCACACTGAATTGGTTAATTGTTCCTACCCATCCTTTCAGTCCAATTCTCTGCAAGCCAAAAATGTTTGTTGTGTTGATGGAAACCACACCTTTTTTAAAATAAAATAAAATCAAATATCTTGTCTTTAGCACTAGACATGTGTCCTGCAATTTTCACTGGAACCATAATGTGAATTGGGTGATTAAGGTCTCCTCTTCTTGCTCACAATCCTGCTGAGAATTATTCTCTTATCCCACTCTCCAGTATGCTGCAAAAAGAACTCTTATAATATCCCAACGTGCTTACTTTCTATCATTGTAGATGCTGGTAGTGTATGCATATGAGTGTGTGCAGTTATCATCACTACGGGGGATAGATCTTCCCTTTTAGCAGACTATATGTTGAAGAGATGGGGGGGGGGTCTCCTGAATATTAAAAATTCTTTAAAAAAAAACAGATGCAGATCAAAATCCTGTCGCCTAGCTCTGCCTTCACAACAGGAATTTAATAACTGGAAATGGCATATTGCTGCTAATGAAAGGCTTCCTTTTGCAGTTTCAGGGTGTGTAAGGCCTATTTGCATGGCAACAAAGTTACATGCACCCCAATGTTACCGGAAACATTGTTACCTTTTAAATTTAGGGGAATGTCCCACAGGCAGGGCTGAATCAGGAATCAAAAGACCACATTAAACTGTGGGTTTAAATAGAAACGAGTTTATTGATTTGAAGGTACCATTTCAATTTAAATGAAGTCCACCTACATAATGAGCCCCTAACTAAGAAAGGAGCCACAGACAAGTTGTTTGATGCAAATGAGAGAAGTTTATTTAGAAAGCAAATAAGAAAACAATAAGCAAAATTAAACATTGGATAGAGAAAGAAAACCAAGAACTGTGAGGCAAATTAATCACCCCTATAACACATGGCCTATATGCTATGGGAAATTGCTACCACAGGACAGCACCAGAAAGGAAGGGGGTTCTGCACCAGACAATGGGAGAAGCCAGCTTATATGTGCATTCAAATGGAGCAGAAAGGGGCTTGCACAAGCACTATTGGTCCAAGGCATCAGATGGGAGGGGAATAGGTCTGCCCCCATATTTTATTTGCTCAGGAGTGTCCACATGGAAGAGAAGTCCACCCCAAAACTTGGTTGGTCCAGGATGTCACATGGAGAAGTG
Source organism: Furcifer pardalis (assembly GCA_030440675.1). Taxonomy (NCBI): domain Eukaryota; kingdom Metazoa; phylum Chordata; class Lepidosauria; order Squamata; family Chamaeleonidae; genus Furcifer; species Furcifer pardalis. Next base: position 129,275,090 of record CP126893.1, on the reverse strand, counting down.
GAAGGAGTTTTACCATGTGGCCAGCATGGAGGCTGCTATGGGAGGAGTTGAGGTCAGCTGCAAATGTCCATATATGGTATTTTCCCCAAAACATACTCTTGATTGGAGGAAATCATCCAGAAGCCCAGCCCAAAGTTTCCTGGTTGTTTGTTATCTTCTTTGCAGACAGCTGCAGACAGCAGATTTCCTTAACAAAGAGGGTTCCTGATGGGCTTAAATGGCACCCATTGTCCTATCTCTGGCCTTTCCAATCAGGCAGATTGCCACAATATCTCTGGCTTTAGTTTCTTTTCAATTTGACCTTCTAAGACATGAAGTAAATTTAAAACGTTAGTTTTTACCTTCTTAAATAGCAGTGTATAAGGAAGGACAATGCTCACCAAAATAATATTACTAATGTGGAGCTCCCCATGTTATTCAATAACCCCCAAGTAGGAAAACCCTATCACTTATTGTGTATACATATGCTAATTTCCTAACATCCACTCCCCCAGAAACAATAGAATTATACTTTAAGGCAAACAGAACATCAGGAGAGTCTTGAGAAGCTTTAGTGATGAATAGAACTTCCTTGACTGAGATCCTTGCCCAAATATGGTCTGAGCATATGAAGAGGAAGTTTAGAGAGTCTAAGTTGAATAGACAAGATTTGAACAGTTTAAAGTACATGAACACATTTGTATTGATTTATTTGACATCCTAGGTATAACTGCTAATGAAATAAAATTAATCAGGAGTGAAAGGGTTAAGTCTGCTGTGTCTATTTGGCAGAAAGGAAAAATGCACTTTAAACCAAACTGCAGTTCCCAGAGCCTCTTCACTACTGCTGAGGCTTGGCTTAACCAGAAAAGGGGGTGGGGCTGACCATGGCCTTTTAAAATAGCGGTTTGAGATCTTTATAAATATATTAAAAACCAACCCTTGCAGTTATCTTACCTGCAAGTGAATCATGGTACAGTGTGGTGTTTGTGGACATGTTAGCCTAACTTTGATGTGGAGGGTAAATGAAGATAAAGGGTAAAACATTTTTATTGAAAATAAAAATATTTAAAAAATAATAAAAGGGGCAATTTTCAGATATGGGGTAACACCAAAATTAGAAAAGAAAGTGTTTAATGAGTGGTAATCTTCCACTGCTAACGATGCCATTCCTGTTGCACCTACACAGGTGGAACCTGTCCAACAAGATTCCAGCCATGCTTGCTAATTGTACAACAGACATAATAGCTAGCTGTTTGACTATGTAGATACAGTATCTATAAACGCCTTGAGAATGTAGTCCACTATTGCATGGCCGCAGAATATTTTTTTAAACAATGCATTGATAGAACTGTCACAACACATTTGCCAAGTTCATGAATTGAGCATTCTCTAATACATATCTGGGCCACAGGCTGGGCTAGTCCCCTTGTCATGTTCCACATCCAAATCTTGGAGTAGGATTTAAACATGATTATCACAGATTGCACCTTCCACCTGTACTCCTCTGCTTGTCTAGCTCCTCTTCCTTGAAGTAACTCCACTGCCCCCACACATTGCATTCTATTGCTCTGTCACTTCTGGATGATGAACCCAAAATGCTAAGTGGTTATTCCAAAATCCATCTTCATAAATACATCACCACACTAGGTTTACATGAATTACGTGTTGTTCTGTATTTTTATAATATGGGAATTCAATGGGCTGTTGTTGCTCCAGGATCAGATTGCAGAATGACATTCAGGACTGGCTGCTGAGAAAATGAGAGGGAACGACTGCACTTATATCTGAGCACTTGTGTACATCCCTATGGGCATCTTGTTGACCACTCAATTCTTCTTGTGTTCACATATGAGGAAGATCATTTTTAAATTTTGTTCAGCCTTTAGGCTACAGAGCTTATAGTGCAGCATAAAAATGTAAGAAAAGCCCCTGCAGTTCAGCACAATATTCTGTATGTAAAATCTGCACACACCAAGCAGTCACTAATATCATGACAAGCCTTCAGAGTATTTTCTCCATGACGCTACAAACACTCAGAAGGAACATAGTCTCTCTATGATGGCAACATTCAATCCTACCGTAAAAAGTACCTCACCATCCCCCATTTTGAAAATCTCTGAAGATAAGCTGAAGTCTTGCTATCTGAGTAACGACTGGATTTTACAGAATATCAGAAATGGGTGACCAGTCGGTATTTGCCTGTGTCTCAGCAGGTTTAAGTTCTATATCCAGTGGTGGGCATCAGCAGGTCCGGACCAGTTCGCCAGAACCTGTAGCAGAAATTCTGGCTGCCCCCACCCATCCAAGTTTTGAAATACTGTAAAGTAGTCCTAATTTGGGTGGAATGCAGGGCTTTCCCCCTGACCATGGCCTCCATACCATGCCCACAGTATGGTAGTAAAATTTTTTTTTACTCCCACCACTGTCTATATCCCATCACACCATGTACTATTTGCACACAACTTTTTGAACATTTGCAAAACAAGTAATTGTACTATACTATTCGAAACCTTTCAATATAAATGAAGTTTAAGAGGCAAAAGCAATTCTCTTTCCTTTTAAATGTGGTACTGCATTTTATGTCAAGAAAAGAAAAAGAAACAAATTTGCCTTGAGAAGATACCAAAAAGATTAAGCACATACTAACCATTGCAAAGAGTAAAGTCATCTTTATGACTGGCATTCCAACACCGTTTTGATTCTTATTTGCTTTTAATGATAGTTTATTCCTCAACTTGCACTTTTTGTATCAAAGAATACATAATAATGAAAGAGATTTAGCTTGGACTGAGTCAGAGAAGCAATAATGGAAATGGAAAATCAGTATCTTCAGTCTTCCTCCAACTTCAGTGACATAATTCTACCCTCAACACTATAGTTTACAGTTTCATCATTTTAAGAACAATACAGTAGTTGAGAAAATATTCTAGAAGTCAAAGGGGACTAAGTCCACCAAGGATTTGCATATACAGTACCGAGGACTGGACTTAGCATTTACCTCAAGGTGCTAAATACCTCTCAATGAGAGAGATGGGGCAGTTGTTACCTTCCAGATGTTCTGGGACAGCAGCTGCCATGATTCCTCATCACTGCCTACACTCACTACATGTGGCAGAACTTGTAGTCTACCCATTTTACATAGCCACATAATCCTTTACACTCGTTAGCAAATCAAGAATGCTGTTTGGAAGAGCGGAAGCTGACGGTTGAAACTAGTACAGTATTCCAATCTGGATGCTTTAAAAATGTATTTTATTTATTTATTTAAGCATTTTGAACCTGCCTTGAATTAACAGATCTCAGAGTAAGGTCAATAAAACATCTTTAGAAGAATCTAAAACTATCCAAATACTTTGAAAGAATTTAAATAGCAATAGCAATCACACCCACATACTGCCCCACAGCACTTAGAGCAGGGGTGCCCAAACTATGGCCTGGAGGCTGAAATCAGGCCAATTTATCTGGCCCACGAAGCCCTCCTTGCTCCTGGAAGCGGAAATAAAACGTGCCCATACGGGCATGTTTTTAACTTCCACTTCCAGGAATAATGAGGGCTTCGTGGGCCGGATGAATTGGCATTGGGGGCTGGATTCGGCCCTGGGGCCATAGTGACCGGCTCCCTGGACCACATGACCGGCCCACAGCCTGAAAAAGTTTGGGCACCCCTGACTTAAGAGTATTTTCTGGGTGGTTCACAATGAGATCAGCATTTTGTCCTCAACAAGCTGGGTACTAATTTTACTGATCTCAGAAGGATGAAAAGATGAGTTAACCTTAAAACCGTAGGGATTGAACCCAGATTGTGAGCAGAGTTTTGGCTGCAGCTCAACCACTGTGCCACAGGGGCTCACTTTGAAAACAATTTAACAATCCAGTTTAACAGGCTCAACAGATCAGTGTCTCCAGTAGTGTAGCGTTGATTTCAGCCGCCTGGGGCATAAGCCAAATTTGCCGCCCCCTGGTGGACGTCGGCACCCACTCCTGCTAGGGCTTCTGGGAATTGTAGTCCAAGAACACCCATAGCTCAAAATGTGCCACCCTGGGTGGGCCGCCCCCTGTCCCTCCCCCACGCCACTGAGTGTCCCGTTCTATTGGTATACTGCTTTCATCACACTTTCCTCTTTCATATTTTGTTTGGATTGTGAAAGGATTGGCACAGTTACAGCTAAGAGATGTTCAACATATTGATCTTCCTCTTCACTATTTAATGCAGCATCTGTTTTGTCATATTTTTTTCATTTATCTTGTTTGTCAGATGTCTTACACTGACTTCATTTGTTCTTAAGTTCATCACTATTACAACCTTTGCTGCCGAGGCACCATCAAGGAAAACAGTCTTTTTCTTTCTAGAGTCTAGTTCAGTGATAGTGAACCTTTTAGAGACTGAGTGCCTAAACTGCAACCCCAAAAACAATTATTTATCTCAAAGTGACAACACAGCAAAAGGGGAGGAAGCAAACACTCCCATTGGGCTGCTGGGCAGAGGGGTGGAGCAAACTCTGTGCTGGGTGGAGGGAGGAAGCACTCCCATTAGGCTGAGGGGTGGGGTGAACTCTGTGCTGGGGAAGGAAGTGCTTCTATTGGGCTGCTGGGCAGATGGGCAGGGCAAACTCTACGCTGGGGTGACTGCATGGGTGCCCACTGAGAGGATTCTGAGTGCCAGCTCTGGCACGTGTGCCATAGGCTCACCACCAGTGGTCTAGTTCATGCGTTTTTGGTTTTGATACATAAACATATGAGGTGGTCTTTAGTTTAAAAAGCAGAGAAAGAGTGAGAATTTTAAAAACCGGCAACACATTCAAAAACAACAAACCCTCAAATACTTGTCAACTATTTGTCTGTTTCTCTGGTCTCTAGGCACATAACCTATTGCAGTTTTTAATTTCTGGTAAAATTCCCTTTAGCTGTGTAACAGATGTGCAAAGACTCACAGAACAGAAGAGCTATTGACAGATGTGGACAGTATAAATGTGGATGATGATAAAAGAGAATTGTTATCTATAATGTTAACATCAGCAAGACAATGTATAGCAAGGAACTGGAAAAATGATGTAATATTAAAGATTGAGGATTGGTATAAAGAGATGTGGGGGCTTGCTCTAAATGACAAATTAACGTGGGAGTTGAATGTGGCAAAAGGATTAGTTCAAGAAAACAATTTTTTTAAAATCTGGAACTTATTTGTGAATGCAACATTGAATGGGGAGGAAGGGAGGCCGATACCAGAACAAATGAGTTTTTGGATCTAAAAGAAGTTGACTCCCCATCATCTCCTTAGCAATGTAAATAGCACAAGGGTGGTAGTTACAAATTAAGTAATGACTGTGTTTTTATAAGACTTTATTGTATTATGTCATAATAGGTTGTTAGTTATGTAATGTAATGTATGTGATTTTTGTCTTTTTTATTTTGTTACCACAACTATAGATGAGACAATGTAAACTCCAACAGTTATTGCTTTAAAGCTATATTGTAGTGTGGTTTTGTTTGAAAAATTCAATAAAAATTTAAAAAATTAAGAACAGAAGAGCTACAAGTCTCTCAGAGCCCATCCTTTTCTCATTAACATCCACCCAGTGTCTCAACAATGCAGTCTGAAATATTTTTAAGAGAAAGAATAAGAACCTTTTCTCTGCTTACAGTTACTTGGTATTACAGACATGAACATGCTATTTTCTTTACTGCATGCATGCTGCAACCAACTGAACAGATATACAGCAACAAACAACAGACACCAACCGAGCAAAAGAACATAGAGCAGCAAGAGGTGAGGCTGTCTTTGAATTCAGGGGCAGGAAGGGACTAGTTTAGTGATGGATAGACAGTTCCCGCAGCCTAGAAAAGTATCTTCCAGCCCCTACAATTACGGACAGCATGAAAGTTTGCTATAAAACTCCCAACATCTTCTTTATTAGAAAGCTGAAATCCATCAACCAGAGCCTGGTGCAGCATATTCTTAGTAGTAAGGCTTCTCAGTTAAAGGGTTCACTCCAAGTACAAGAAATCCTTTCACACAAAAACACAAGCTTGCTTTGTTTCAACTTTACACTTTGGACAGGAATAGAATCATTTTGTTGCTGCTATTGTTAAACCACAGGGAGCCAAAAAAAACCCCCCACAAACAAACCCCTTGCCAGAGACACTGGAAATCAACCAGTTAGAAAGAGAACCAGATGTACTTTCTCCCTATTCCTTATGCTGTACCTTCAAAACTGTCTGAAGGCAGTTCTTACAGGACACCACAGTATAGACCAGGATGCTGAAAAAGTCCAAGCTCCACTAGAAGTCTTTTGTGGCCTCTATGCATCCTGGAAAAATCAGTTTTTAAAAAATCATTGTGGACCTCAGTACTGCAGTACAGTAATACCTCATATAACATTAGTATCGAATAACACTAAAATCGCATAACATCAAGGAATCTGGGGGGAAGAATTGCATCAGATAACATTAAGATCCTATGGGATGCTTCAGATAACAACCGCGAAAGCCTATGTGGTTACAATGTATCTCTATGGATCCCATAGAGGATCAGATAACACTAAAAATCATATAACACCAAGACTTGTGGAACCAGGTTTTAGTGTTATATGAGGTTTTACTGTATGTAGGATTTTTTCGGTTGGTGTTAATTTAAACAGTGCTTTCTCTTGTCCCTTTATTGTACAGCATTAAAACATTTAAGAGCTTAAAATGTGATTCTGTTGTTGCTGCTGCTGCTGTTATTGTTGTCCTCCTCCTTCTCCTCCTCCTTCTTCTATGCTGCCCCAGTCACAAAGTGACTCTGGGCGGCTAACAAAGATACAAAACATACAGTTACAATTACAAGGTACCACATTATCATAATACAGTACAAAAAGATTTCAACATATCATCATCACAAATCATCACTAATCATTAAAAGTTTCTGTTCTACCCCCCCCCCCCCGGGCTTTAGACTCCTTCCTTTTGACCCAGGGAAACCTTTGCAACCTCAGGACAAAGGGGAGAGCCTTTAATGCTGCCAAATCGCCACTGATGATCCTGATCCTGGCAGCTGTCATCATCACTGCCTTACAAGACAACAATTTCTACAGCTCAGCCATACACTGTGTGAAGAAAAACTGACTTTCTTTTGCCCTGCAATCTCCTACCATTCAGATAACACTCTTGGGTTCTTGAGAAAGAGGAGAGAAAGGGAAAACATATAGCATCCTCCACCTCTCTGTAAAATTAGGCACCTTGATCAAACCCACCTGCCTTCTTAAGTGAGGCTGGCCGCTTACACACCATCCAAAAGAGATATGCTTTGCTAAAAAACACAAAGCAGGTTTGCATAAAACTGCAAAGACTCAAGTGTATGTGCAGGTATAAGATTAGAAATACAGTAATATCTCATATAACATTAGTATCGAATAACACGAAAATCGCATAACATTAAGGAATCTGGGGGGAAGAATTGCATCGGATAACATTAAGATCCTATGGGATGCTTCAGATAACAACTGCTAAAGCCTGTGTGGTTACAATGTATCTCTATGGCTCCCATAGGATTTTAACATGCATCAGATAACACTAAAAATCATATAACATCAAGACTTGTGGAACCAGGTTTTAGTGTTATATGAGGTTTGACTGTACAGTATCTGGAGAAAATGAATGGAATCTCATTGCATTGTACTCAGATGGAGAAGGGGATTTCTTTGCCAGTCGAGTCTGCTCTCCAGGTGCTACACAACCAGTTGGTTACAGAATCGTACTCAGAGAGTTCTTATGAATGGCTACTTCTCAATCTGGGAGGGAGTAAAAAGTGAAGTACAGTCAAACCTCGCATAAAGAGTGTTTCGCTTAAAGAGTAACTCGCTTAAAGAGCAGAATTTTCTCTGAATGGTTGCTTCGCTTAACAAATAAAACCAATCAAAAACTCGCTTAACAAATAAATCGGAGTTCGCAATCCCCCCCCCCCCAATTGGTCACTTCCAATGGTGTTTCGCTTAAAGAGCAAACACGCTTAAAGAGCAATCCTGTGGAACGCATTATGCTCTTTAAGCGAGGTACAACTGTATCCCAAGGCTCAGTCCAGGCCCCTGTGCTCTTCAACATTTTCATAAATGAGTTGGATGAGGGAGTGGAGGGAATTCTCATCAAATTTGCAGATGACACAAAACTGTGTGGAATAGCTAAACTCTTGGAAGACAGGAGCAGAATTCAAAAATATCTTTATAGGGGTGAACACTGGGCTGAAACGTAGCAGAATGAAATTGAAGAGGGAGAAGTGCAATGTTTTACACCTAGGGTACACAGTGCAACACTGGAAGCATTCAAGAGAGAGTTGGACAACCACCTGTCCTATCTGCTTTGATTTGGATTCCGGCATTGACTAGGGGGTTGGACTCGATGACCTCATAGGTCCCTCCCAACACAATCATTATTTGATTCTATCTGTGAGAAACATCTCTTCCAGGCCCCTGGTCCTGATCCTCCTCCCTCTTCTTTATTGACTCAGCCTTCCATCCTTCCAAGGTCAGTAAAATGAGTTTTATTTATTTATTTATATTTATATAGCTCCACTCTGGGCAGCTCACAATTCATAACCCACAATCACAATAAAATGGCTTGCTAGCACTAAAGATATAAGGACCCGATTAAAAAGCCCAGCATGTTGAGGATAAAAATGCAAAATAACATCCTAATGAAATCCTAATTAAGCCAAAGGAGGCTTGTCATACAGCAGCCTTTTGAGTGGAAACCTGCCCTTACTTAAAAACAGAGCATGGAGCCTCCTTACTGGTCCAGGTCCCAACATTACTTTTTCCTCACAGTAATGGGTACCAAGGGACTATGATGGATTAGTCAGTGGTTAAGACACTGAACTTGACGACTGGAAGGTTGGCAGGTCAGCAACTCAAGACCCCAGTGCTGCACAACGGAGTGAGCTCCCGTCTCTGTCCCAGCTGACAACCTGATGAAGAGGACTTGATCTACGAAATCTCACGTTTAAATACAGGAGTTAGTCTTTAAGGTGTCATAACGTTTTTTGTCTTTTGTTGTCTTGTTCTGCTTACTTTCTGATACCCCAACCTAGCAGTTTGAAAGCAAGAAATTGCAAATAGACAACTAGGCACCACTTTAGCAGGAAAGGTAACAGTGTTCCGTCTGTCTATTCATGCCACATGACCTTGGAAATGTCTACAGGCTCAGAACGGCTCTGACTCTTGGGCTGTAAACAGAGATAACCACAGACCCCTTTACTTGGACACGACTGGCTTTCCAGCAAGGGAGACCTTAACTTTTTACCTTTACGTAACCAGTAGCAGTTTGAAAGCAAGAAATTGCAAGTAGATAAATAGGTACCACTTTGGTGGGAAGGTAACAGTGTTCCATGCACTCAGGTGTTGAGGCATGCCTGCCACATGTCCACGTAAACGTCTGCAGATACAGACAGCTATCTGGCTATAAACAGAGACAGCATTGAACAAGAGCCCTGGTGGTGCAGTGGTTAAACTGCTGTCTTGCAACCAAAAGGTTATGAGTTCAATCCTGGCAAGGACCCAGCGCTGACCCAGCCTTCCATCCTTCCGAGGTCGGTGAAGTGAGTATCCAGCATGTTGGGGGCAAAATACTAATTAACGTGTGAACCGCCCAAAGAGTGCATGAAGCGGTATGGGGCGGGCTAGAAGTGTGATTGCTTTGAACCTTAGAGTCGGATAAGAGCCGACTGGCTTTCGCACAAGGGCGACCTTTGGCTTTAATAACTCAACCCTCTCCTTCCCCCACCAACCTCAAAGAAGCCCCTTCCTCTGCTTCATCGATTGCTCGGCATTCTCCTCCGGCAGGCCTGGTCGCTCGGGAGTCTCAGAGAGCCCCACCCCGGCTCTCGTGGCGCTCGGCGCTCGGCTACTTGCCTGCGCGGGGGAGAAGAGGCCTTCTTTGGCGCTCCCCTCCCGTCTCCTAGGGACGCCGCGCCTCCTCCGGTCACCGTGGGTGGATGGGTGGGTCTCCCCCTCCTCCCACGGCCCCCGCCGCCCTTCGAGGCTGAGGTGAGAGTTCTTTCCGTCCTCGGCCCCCCCCCTTTCTCTCTCTTTCCTTCTCCTGGCTGTCTGCGGTGGGGGGGGGGGACTGACGGGGCTCCCTCCTTGCGCCACTCTTCCCCGGAGGGTCCCTGCAGGCAGGGGCGGGTGGGGTGGGTTTTTTGGGGCGCCATCGCTTCCTCGGGGTGTAGGTCGGTCTCTTACTCCCAGCCCTCTTTCCACCCCCGTCCCATGGCACTGACTCTGCTGCCCCACCACGGTGGCCTCCTCTTCCTGGGACAGAGGCCGCTTCCAGGGGGGCTTTTGTCTCCCTGCCTTGGCCCAAACTGGGTCTGGTGTCCCCGGGAGGGAATTCATGGGGCCTCCCGGTGTGTGTTTGTGGAGCTTGGAGCTATTGACATTCCGGAGGTGAAGGCCGGGATATCTTCCTCCTCCTCTGCACTTCAGTCGGGGTTTCCTCTGTAAAGATGATGGGCACCTTTTCTTATCTTGGAAAAAGGCAACCCTCTTTCTCCTCATGCCACCCCACCCTCTTTCCCACTCTTCTTCTTCTATTATTATTATTATTATTATTATTATTATTATTATTATTATTATTATTATTATTATTATTATTATTATTATTATTATTATTATTATTATTATTATTATTATTATTATTATTATTATTATTAATAATAATAATTTTGAAGTGGTAGCCGTCATAGTCTGTGTTTCAAGCATATCAGAGAGTAAACAAAATGACACAACAAAAAAGCAAAATGTTGTTGTGACACCTTTAAGACTAATGTGAGTTTCCGTGGTTCAAGTCTGCTTTGTCAGATATTCTGGATTAGATTGGCAGTGTGGGCTGTTCCCAAGGGGTGTCACTCCCTGAGAGGTTCTGGTGTTTGCTTTTGCATGTATGCCATGGGGTGGCTCAAGTGGCTAAGACGCTGAGTGGAAGGTGGGAGGTCAGCAGTTCAATTCCCAAGTACTGCAGGACAGAATGAGTTCCCATCTTTGTCCCAGCTCCTGCCAACCTAGTAGTTTGAAAGCAAGAAATTGCAAGTAGATAAATAGGCACCACTTCGGTGGGAAGGTAAACAGCGTTCCATGCGCTAGTCATGCCTGCCACATGGCCACAGAAACATCTGCAGAAGTAGACAGTGCTCTTTGGCTTTGAAACAGATGAGCACTGAACCCTAGAGTTGGATACGACTGGTTTTCAAGCAAGGGAAACCTTTACATTTACATGGGGAGAAGTGGAAAAAGAGATATGTACTGTTTTCCATATCAGAAAGTAAACAAAACAAAAATTTAAAAAACATTGTGGCACCTTGATGCAGGATTCTTAACCTGTGGCCCTTGGGCCAGATGTGGCCCGTAGCACCTTTTAAAGTGGGCCCCCACTGCCTCCTCCACACCAGGAAGTGCCATGTGCTGGAGGAAGGGCAAAATGGCTGTCTGGCCCCCAAAACTGTCTGAGGGAGCATGACCCGGTCCCCAGCTTTAAAAGGTTGTCAATTCCTGCCTTAAAAGACTCACTGTTGTATTTTAGTGTGAGCTTTTGTGGATCAAACCCCCTCAGTCAGACCTAAGAATGAGACTTCGTCGCATCAATGTATACACCTCAGGTACAGAGGAACATAAGGGTTGGCTAGAGTGACAGATACGTTTACAACTCAGTGTGGCTTTTTACAACTGGTGTGAGTAACCCAAGCATACCACCAAGTCTTTTCTTTGTTCTGTGAGGTGGACTGAAGCTGTGGATGAGAGTCACGGATGGTGTGGGAAATTGTAGCATATTCCAAAAAATTGTAGCATATTTGTTTCCCATAGCTACATTACCGTGCATGAGGGGTGTCAGGGAGAGGATACCTGTCAAATCTTTGTGTTGTAGCAGTTATAAAATAGGTAATTGTGCCTGTCTGTTTTAACGTGAAAAAAAAAGGGAGGAGGTGACTCTTAGACCCACCTCTAAGATTTGTGGAAACGTTAAGGATAGATAGGAGATTTATTGCACACACAGATGCCAGGAGCCCCTCCCCCTCTTTATATTATATGTGTCAAATGTGTGCCAGATATGCAGCGGTTGATAGTACCAGAAATACAGGCTGAACTCAAAAGGAAGGCAGTCTATTTGTTTATAGTGGTTGGGCCAAAGCTGAGCAGGGTGTAAAGCCTGATTGTTTTAGCTCTCCTGACTCACATTGCTTCATTGGGAAAGAGAACCATCGTGATTTAATAGACATGCTTCAAAATGAAAAGGAGGCAGGCTGAGGTGACAGAATGATGAGTACAACTGTGAGTGCTATGAAGAGGCACACATTTACTGTCTGCTACTTGTGGATCTGTCAGCAGAACACCAGTGCACAAGCAATGGGGTGGCCTTACATTTTTATCATTAAGCGGCTAGGTTTCCTATTCAGGGAGTTTTGAAATGAGATAAGCTAGAATCTTACTTTCAAATGCAGCGTGTTTAAAGGGAGTTGCACAAGTAGCTTTCACATTTTATGGCCACTTGTTGCACACGTGAATATGTAACTAAGTGAATTGTAAAAGTCTGAGCATGTGACAGATAGCTGGAATAAGCATGTGTACCATTGTGCAATTTTGGGTTCACGCCACATAACACCAACACTCTGACCAGAATACTCAGTAAGAGAATCTCTCATTTGTCATTCAAGTGATGTAAACTATTTCACATTCTTGTTTGGCTGCTTATGTGGACTTGGCTATTTTATTTTGTTCCAATGTTAAGGCATTAAGGAAGCAAGGAAGAAAATCCTAGCTGGAGCTGATTGTTGCTTCTTCTTCTGTGTCTAGGCCAGATGTGAAACTGCCAAAATGAAGGCTTGCTGATTGCATGTAGGAAAGGGCTAAGTCACAGACTTATTGAAATTGATGAATATGTAGTGATACCCATTGATTGTAGGTGATGCACTATTCCATTCGAATGTTGACTGAGACAAAAGCAATGTGGTTTCGGACATAGAAATTTAAAGCAGATTTTGTTTTAAGTTTGAATTCACTGAATATATGTAAAAAAGAACATATATTTTAAACTTTGAATTAATCAATGCAGCATTTGTGTGCATGCAGTTTATACTCCACCATGTTGAAAAAAATCTAGTAAATGGCCAAAATAATGCTATTGAAGTACAGTAATACCTCAGATAATGACTGCATCGGATAACGCTAAAATCGGATAACGATGCAAAAGTCCATTTTTTTACCCATTTCAGGCTCTCTGACCCCCCTGCCTGCTCCAGGAAGATCAGAGGACCCGATCCAAGCTGTTTCTGGGCTTCCCCCACCTCCCTGGAGGCTGTAACAAGCCAAAATGTCAGGATTCGAATACTGATGTTTTGGCTTGTTGCAGCCTCCAGGAGGGTGGGGGAACTTCAAAAATAGCGCGCATCGGCTCTAGGGAGGTCGGGAGACCCATGCACGTTAATTTTGAAGTTCCCCCACCCTCCTGGAGGCTGCAACAAACCAAAACGTCAGGATTCAAACCCTGATATTTTGGCAGGTTACAGCCTTCAGGAGGGTGGGAGGACCTTTGGAAACAGCTTGTATTGGGTCTTCCGACCTCCCTGGAGCCAACAGGGGGTCAGGGAGCCCAAGATGGGTAAAAAAAGCTCCTTTTTAAAACCCATTTCGGGCTCTCTGACCCACCCCCCGCTGGCTCCAGGGAGGTTGGAAGACCCTATCCAAGCTGTTTCCAAAGGTCCCCCACCTCCCTGGAGGCTGCAGCAAGCCAAAACGTCAGGATTCAAATCCTGACGTTCTGGCTTGCTGCAGTCTCCAGGGAAACGGGGCTTTTTTTTTAATGTTGTACTATCAATGCATTGCACAAAGTTAAAAACCGGATAACGACGAGACTTGTGGAACCAAGTTTCATTGTTATCCGATGTACTAGTGTAGCCCACTTCTGGCCAAAAATAGCCTAATTATTTTAACTTGATTTGAATTTCACCTATATTTCATATACAGTTGAACCCCATATAATGAATGCATTGTACAACAAAAAAATCATACAATGAACAGGATTTGAAAAAACCATTATGCCCCGTACAATGAAAATTTTTGTTATACGTTGCAGTGCATCTCTATGGGAAAAATTGTACAATGAAAATATGGGAAAATTTTACAACAATTTTTGTTGTTGTTGTATGATTTTCCCCATAGGGATTTTCATTGTGCGATGCATGCATCATTTAAACAAAAAACTCGTATAATGAAGTGTCTCGTAGAACGAATTGTTTTCTTTATACGGGATTCTACTGTACATCCATAACTTTAAATTGTGCAACACAATTTGAAGAAACAGAAAAATGTAATTTAATATTGAATATTCTTGTACCTTAAATTTCATAAGCTAAAGTACTTTGGACATCAAATGAGAAGAGAAGATTCACTTGAGAAAGCCTTGATGCTTTGAAAGGTCAAGGGCAAAAGAAGACAGGGGTGGCCAAAAATGAGATGGCTAGATGGTATTGTAGATACAATGGGCATAGAGCTGAGTGAGTTGAGGAGGATGGTGGAGGACAGAAGTGCCTGGCGGACAGTGGTCCATGGGGTCACAAAGGGTTGGAATCGACTGTGAGACTGGACAACAAAAAACATGAAGTAAGATGGCATACAACATACAGTAGAACCCTGCATAGTGAAAAAACTCTGTTCCACGGAGCTCTTTGCTATGCAGAATTTTTTAGTTATGTGAAGCACTATTGGCAGTACCTCGCATAATGAATTTTTTTTTGTTAACCTGGTTCCCATTTAGCGAGTATACGCTGGCTACCGAAAATCCCTCATAACAAACGTTTCTTTGTTATGCGGGGTATCACCCTTGCATAACGAACGCTTTGTTATGCGAATTTTTCATTATGTGATGTGTTTGTTAAGACTCTATTTATTTGCAAACCACTGTACTGTATAGACATACTGTACAGTGGTTTGCAAATACAGCCTTATTTTCATCTCATAACTGCTTGTTTTGTAGAACCAAGAATTTATGTGAACATTGGGATGTTTCAGTTTTTTAAAGAAGGAATACTCTTTGGATAACTGGAAACAGAACATGTTGAGGTATTAGCTTTGTAGAGATAGACAAGTATTCATTTTTCTAGAATTCTTTCCTAGCTATTTAGAAGATGTTTGTGAAATTTCTGATTAAATGTTTCCAGAAACCTGTAGCTGAAATTCACCTCTGTAATCCAGATTTCATCTAAATTCTAAATTGTGTTGCAACAGCTCTAGTTTGTAATATTGCTAGTTTTGCTACGTCTCCATTGTAATAAGAGTATGAAATACTTTTGCATAAAAAAGTTGAATAGATTAGCTTCACTAAAAAATGGTATTAATTGGCTACAGACATTGGATTGAATCCAGATTTGGTGATGCTCAGAATAAGACACAGAACACTGCTGTCAATGGGGTATACATTGTTTCCTGATATTCTGCTGATCCAGCAGTTGATTAAGCTTGGATTTTATGCAAGGGGAAGTGATTGCATGGTTAGAAATAAACTTGCAAAATGACAGCACAAGCAGTCTTCTTGTGCATCCATTCCTAGGCCAGACATGAAACTGCCAAGATGAAGGCACTTTTGGTGAGTTCATTTTGCAGTTCATTTTGCCTGACCTAGTTGAGAAAGATTAGCTGGCAAAACAGAGTTTCCATTACCAGGGTACGCCCGATTGTGGTTCAGAAATACCACAATCTTCGAGGAGGCTCTTTCTGTGTTATATACATTATAAGTGGGTCTGTCGACCCTGTCCCTTCTATATGGAAGAACCAGTTTGTGGCTGAATTAAACTAAATTCTGTGAACGATATAAACATTCTTGAGACGTAGTTACTTCACTGTCTTTTGACAGTTCGAGTACCCCTTCTCTCTTTATTGCATCACAAGGGAGATCCATAAGCAAACAAATTCAGCCATGTTATCTATACAGTAATACCTCATATAACATTAGTATCGAATAACACGAAAATCGCATAACATCAAGGAATCTGGGGGGAAGAATTGCATCAGATAACATTAAGATCCTATGGGATGCTTCAGATAACAACCGCGAAAGCCTGTGTGGTTACAATGTATCTCTATGGATCCCATAGAGGATCAGATAACACGAAAAATCATATAACACGAAGACTTGTGGAACCAGGTTTTAGCGTTATATGAGGTTTTACTGTACACAAAACAAATGTAAAAGGAGAAAGTGATACTTTTTTGGATCACTAAACAAAAAAAAATATTGCGAGCTTTTGTGATTCAAGATCACTTCTTCAGGTATGCAAAGGCAGGGAAATTACGAACAAAAGTCCAAATGTTCATGGCATGATGGTCTGTTTGCCAGGCTCTGTTTTTAAAAATGGATGTGAAGCAGCAGTCAATTTGATATCCTTCCCCCACTTGACAAACACAGGAAATTAGGCCTCTGCTTATTGTTCTCTCTCCAAATGACTCTATTGGTGCTGTAGCCTCCTTCTCTGGCCAGGTTAAAGGGAGACCCACAATTCTTACATTTTAGTCCGTCCCACGATGAGCACCGTGACCCTGCCTAGATTTAGCTTTAAAGTTGTGAAGAGTCCTCACCAGTCCCCTCATTCAGTGTTGAAAACCCCTTTGACTGTATCATCCCTGTTTTTGCTCAAAGGTTCCAAAACTCCCCTTCTGCCCTTTGATGTTCTTTGTGGGTTCATTCTCCCAGCAGATGGGCTTGAGAGTTTTGAAAGCACTTTTCTTTTCACAAGGTACATCAACTCCAAAAGATGCTTGAAGTCTCAAGGAAGCTTCAGCCCACAGGTTGTCTTTAAGTCATCTTGACCTAATTTCCCTCACTGAGGGTTTCCTTTAGGGACTGTGTTGTTTCTATTCTCATGTATCCCTACTTTGGTACTCTCAGAGTTATCTACCCCCTAGTCTTTTTTTGGGGTGGGGGTTGGGATGGGGTAGGTTCGTTCCTAGGCCCCACTTGCACTTCTGTGTCTGCCAGTTCCTTCTCCACCCGCATGTCCTCAGTCTCTTCTATGTCTCCTTTTGTATCTCTTTCTGTTCATTCTTTTCCTTGCTCTGTCTCTTTCCCCACCATCCAGGATGTCCCTCCATTTGCCAGCATCTCCTCTCCTCTGTATATTGCAGCCTCAAGAACTGGGGTGATGGCTTGCCACCTGACCTGGGGGTCCTCCTGACTTTCCTTCTCACAAAGAGCAGAGTTTTAGAAAACAACTAACCATCACATTTATCTTGGCCATCTCTGTCACGCATTGACAATCTTTTTCTATTGCACATTCTCATTTCCCCCAAACTGATTGTTTTGTTTGTCCTGTTTGTCCATTTGCCTAGTTTAAATAATCGAAAGTGCTGGGTATTTTACATGATGAAATGTTTGATTAGTTTATATAGATGTTTATTTTAAATCGATTTTATTTCTTTATCTTTTTTGTCTATTGGAAGCAAAGTTGTTTTATATGTGCTTTGTCTTCTCACTTCAGAGCAGTTGATTTAAACTGCACATTGTGAACATTTATTTGGAAATAGGTGCATTGTATTCCTTAAGAAACATATACAGTACAGTATAGTAAAGAAAAAGGTCTCCCTTGCTTGAAAGCTAGTCATATCTGATTCTAGCTTTCAGTGCTCATCTCTTTACAGCCAAAGAGCCAGCTCTGTCTGTGTCTACAGACATTTCTGTGCTCATATAGCTGGCATGACTAGAACCAGAACACTGCTACCTTTCCCACCTATTTGTTATTATTCAGTCGCACAGTTGATTCTGCCCCTTTGCAACTCCATGGACCGTTGTTCTCTAGGCACATCTATCTTCCACCATCCTCCTCAACCTGCCCAGCTCTGTGCCCATTGTGTCTACAATACCATCTAGCCATTTCATTTTTGGCCACCCCTTCTTTTGCCCTCCACCTTTCTCAGCATCAAGGCTTTCTCAAGTGAATCCCCTCTTCTCATTTGATGTCCAAAGTACTTTAGTGTCATCTTTACTATTTGACTTTTTAAGGAGCAGTCGGGGTTGATTTCTTCTAAGATTGATCTATTTGTTCTCCTCGCTGTCCAGGGGACTCTCAAAACTCTCCTCCAATACCACATTTCAAAGGTACCTATTTATCTATGTGCAGTTTCTTGCTTTTTAACTGCTAAGTTGGCAAGAGCTGGGACAGAGATGGGAGCTCTCTTTGCTGTGCAGCACTTGGGTCTTGAAGTGCTGACCTGCTGACCTTTCAGTCATAGGATGGTATTAATTTTGAGGAACTGTGGAAGCAGATGTCAAGTTAAGCAATGTTGCATACAGTGTTGTATGTGTGATTTAGCAAGTAACAAGTATTGTCTACAGAAATTTCTTAATGAAAAATAATGCCATTTTCATAGCTCGTTGTCAGCTGCAACTCGTATCTGAGAATGCATTTTTTTCCTGAAGCAGAAAAAATGCAATCATCGTGAATTTGTTTAAGGTGAATCCCAGATTGCCATGAAGTAACCCACACACTACGATCACATAGCCATCTCCTGTAGCGCATATGAAATGAGACATGCAGGATTTAACACCAGGACTGCAGTGGACTGCCACACCCTTGAGGATATGATCAAAGTGCACCTTCACAGCTAGTCCATCTGGTATGGCCTCTTCCACCTCCATGACCATTGGGAATCAGAGTTCCTCCACTCCTTTTGCCCTTGGGCCCAATATGATGGTTTCCGGTGGCATTTCCTTCACTGAGGGGGCCATCACCCCACCTAAAGGGGCTCATCCATCCATAGCTATAGGCCCTTTTAAGGAGTCAGGTTATTTACCGCTGCCCAACACTTGGATTTGGGCTAGATTCTTAACTCCAGAGGAGTTTATCTCTTGTGTATACTTGAGATTGATATCAAGATAAAAGATGAGTACATGAATGTGCAACAATTGCAGTCTGAGTTTAGGGGGTTGTATCTTCTACCATAACTTGCTGTTTTCCCCCTTTTTTCAGGAATAAAATATCAGACAAAATCAGTTATTGTTCTGAATACCAAAATCCATATTGGGATTATTCCTCTGGTTCAGCCACCTGAGCAGACACAAAAAGGATGTACATGCTTTCAGGATCTCTAGGGTCTTCTCAACAGGTGAGATGATAAAAAAAGCAAATGAAGGAAGAGGGAGAGAAATTTTTGATTTTGATTTTAAAGGTGTCTAACTGCATGTTGTCCTGAAAGGTAGTTGAATTGAAAGAGTCGGCAGACACTCAAATGTCACTGATTGGATATCCATGTGATCATGCCAGGTGTCATTACCTGCTCTCCTTAGTTTTTTTGAGAGCCAGAATGTTTGATCCTTACATCTTTTTGAAAATACAACATTCCATCATTTATTCAGAATTTCCTCTATCTTTTTTTAAAGCTCACAGGCCCCCTTACTGGTGACAAGCAGAAGGAAGTCCTGCAATCTTTCTAATGATAAAGCTGGACATACAGTAATACCTCGGATAACGCTAAGACTTGGTTCCACAAGTCTTGGTGTTATCCGATTTTTAGTGTTATCCGATGCATGTTAAAATCCTATGAGATGGATCGGATAACGTTAAAGCTCCATAGAGATACATTGTAACCACAGAGGCTTTAGCGGTTGTTATCCGATCCATCCCATAGGACCTTAACGTTATTCAATCCAATTCTCCTCCCCAGATTACTTAACGTTATGCAATTTTAGCGTTATCCGAGGTAAACGTTATTGTATGTTAAAATATCAGGTTAGAAGAAGAAAGTAAATAAAATCCAAACTACATTGTTTGCCAAATGTTAAAATGAGATGAACCCTCAGAAAGTGAAAAACCCACTTTTAGGTGGTATGAATTCCTCTAACACAGGAGCCTACTGCTAAATGGCTAAATACACTGTTTTCCAAGTCATACAGAAATCAAAGACGGTTGTGTTGCCCTTAAGAAAAATGTTGAAAATTCTTTTTTTGGGGTGGTGGTGGTGGTGGTCATGGTGTACGAGTGGTTTGAATGCAATATTATTAGCACGATATCCTGTTAAACACTGTCAGCTCTATGCCTCCTGATTTTGTACCAATACTTAATATAGTTCTTTGGATCTCTTTCAGGGTAGCGTTTTGCACAGCTACATCTTCTCTATTAGTTGAGTACTTTAGTCATCCAGTTGCATGGCTTTTCATTGTTTTACTACTGCTGAGTCTTGGAATGTATTAATATCCCTGGATCCCTTGGACCACGATGGCAACAAGCTACACACCTCCATTTGATGACCCCGGTGAGGTGAGGGAGGGCTTTCTGTGCCCCCTGTGTCTGAAGGACCTACAATCATTTTATCAACTTCATTCTCATTATGAGGAAGAACATTCAACTGATGACAAAGATGTCAAAGGACAGTTGAAAAGTAAGAACCCCCATAGCTGCTCTAAGGACTGTTATATAAATTGTAGGACAATTCTCAGTATTCATACTCTGTGGTGAGAGATGATTAGTAAGATTATAGCTCTGTCAGAGGAATATCATATCTGTAGCAGTGTAAGCTTTTGAGATTTACAAAACTCTACGAAAAACAGTAAGGAAAATAGTGGTTGAACAAATTGAAAAGCTTAAAGTAAAATGTAATTATTAGGTTTTTTTAAAAAATGGAAAATTGGCAATAAATGCAGCATTTATTATTTACTTCTGATAACTAAAAAGTATTGGTACAGTTGGCTTTAATTCAAGATGGTAACTCACAATTAATAGTCTTGCAAGAAAAAAAATCTATTTATTGAAATTTTTTTAATGAGGTAGGTTAAGATCTTTGAGATATCTACATTATGGGAAGGGATTTAGGCTACCATTTTGCTAAGCATTGTCTTGTTGATGCTAGCAGCTGCTATTGTTTGTATAACACTGGTATCATATAGTACTTATATGTTGCTAATGCCAGGGCTAACAGCAAACTCATGTTGCATTAGATTGTGAACAGTTTAACAAACTTTTCTTTTGTAGCTCAGTGGGAAGGAAAGATGGTGGTTTGAGAAGATTTGTAGAATTATGTAATGAAGGGACAACTTGCCTTTTGAGATGTGAACCAAAAATAAAGCTTTGCTGTTTTTGTTCTCAGGCAGAGATTTGAGGTTTACTGAATAATGGGAAAGATATGAACATGAAAACAAATCTAACATACTCTGTGGTGATTCTGAGTTATCCCCTACATATAGAAATAGTCAAACTGCCACATTGACAAATAATGTTTTCATCATACTTTGTGTGTGCTTGTGACATAATGCAATGGGCAGCAAACATGTCAACCACTGAAGTACACTGATTTCATGCATGATAACTGATATGCATCCCTGTAGATGAAAGTTTTAATCCCTTTATACTGGGGATGTAAAATTTTGTTTCATTCTCACAGGCAAAAATGGGGGGAAATTAAAATTATTCTTCCTGCTGGACAAGAGTGTTAAAGTTTTTCTGCATAATTTAGACTTCTTTGCAAAAAATAAATGTGTACATATTTTGTGTAAATACTGCAGTACTGGTCACAGAAAAAAACCCTCTTCTTTCCCACAAATCCAATGTTTTTAATTCAAAACAAGGGTTTCTTGCAAAAAAGAGTGGGTCTGGTTTTTAAAATTGGTGTTGTTAGTAAAAATGTCCTGGTTGTTTCACTCTTGTAGGAGGAGTAAGATATCTTCCAGCACCTGCTCCTGTTTTCAACAGGGTAAAGGAAAATCTGCATGTATTCATTGCATTGCCTGCCCAGCTCTGCCCATTGCATCTACAAAGCCATCTAGCCACAAATGTATATAGCTGTGACAGGCAAATAAATGGGGGATGAAGAGTAAAAAAGCACATGTAAATGGTGGCATTGTTGATGCAATGGGTGTAGATCAGTGTGGGCTGCGGAGGATGACAGAGGAATCTGGTCAGACTTGACTGTGGACAGAACAACAAAAGGAATAATTCAGAACAGCTACCTTTACAGCTTACTAGTGGGGTACACAGAAAGAGTCTCCTTGAAGATTGTGGTATTTTTGAACCACAATCAGGCATATCTCAGGCAATGGCAACCTTGTTGTGCCAGCTAATCTTTCTCACACTAGGTTAGGCGAAAGGAGCTGCTGAATGAATTCACCGCAAGGTGTCTTCGTTTTGGCAGTTTCATGACTGGCCTAGACATGTAAGAAGCAGCTAATTAGGAACTGAGTTTATAGAGATTACTCAGAAATTCCTTATGAAGAGCAATTAAGATCCAAAGACAGGAAGACTTGTTTTGTTAGGATAAGTGGCAAAGGAAGCCACATTTGCATATTTGCTGAAAAGAGACATCCATGACATCTTCTGTAGCTCACCAGAAGAGAAGAGTGGTTTGAATCCACTTCTTCTAGGTAGAGAAGTAAAGAATGGAGAGCTTGCTTTCTAAGAAGCAAACCAGATCTTCAGTCTGAGATGGAGATTTGAAGTTTACTACTGCATGGGGGGGGGGGAGTGAACATAAAAATGGAGATGTTTGTTTGAACTTTCTGCTGTGTTAATGCTTATTAGTTGAACATGGCCACCAACAATTTCACTCACTTCCAGGGGGGAAAGGTTGTGGTTGGAATTGTGCTGGGAGTTGACAATCATGCTCAAGTGCACCTTTGAGCCAGAGTACATGCACTTTTATTTTTTTGAGTTCATGTTCAAATTTTACTGTGATTCTTAGGAAAACTAGGTAGTGAGCAAAAGAAACAAGTTATGCGGGTCTGTGATTATTCTTACAAATAAATGTGGTTAAATTATTGTCTGCTTTACATTGCATTCTTGGGGCTAATTTCCATAGTAACATTTTGAGGCACATGTAATGAGGATGGGATGATTCTTCAGAAATGTCACACATTAGAAGTTTGGATATTTCTGCCTCCAGGTACACAGATGTAGTCAAGCTGTCTAAAGCTCCGGAGTACTGCTGATTGTCATGGTGATTTTGAAGTATTAAACCTTGGCTGATTTATGCTTTCAGAGATTCACAGTCACTATCAGGGACACTCGTGGAATAAAACATGGCATGCAAACTGAATTTGGTGGCCATAGATTTCAACCCCTGAATATACAAATTAGCAACAAAAACATGAAATATAGCTTTGATTCGAAAATTAAATTAGAAATTTGTGTAGAGTAGCCATTTCTGTTTAAAATAGCCAAGTACTTGTGTTAAAGTGTAATTTCCTTTATTTGTTTCAAGTTATTGCTTAGCTCTCTGAAGGCTGTTGAATGCGTCATCATTGTACCTTTTAAGTGCTTTCATCTTCTGGTTTGTCCACTGTTCTGTTTCTCAAATTGGTTCCCAAATGAAGCCTTTTCAGTGTACAAATGTTCCTGTGAGCTGCCAATAATTGGATTGATGGGCTAATTGGCACATTTGTATTCCTACCAAGTTGAACCAAGTAGGAATATTTTATCCAGCTTGTGTTCTTATCGGAAGTGTTTACAGAGTTAATCTCAACTTCAGAACTTCTTCCAAACTGTTTTTTTTAATGTTGACACCATTCTTTTGTGCAGGTAAATAAAACAGGAAAGATTGGTGTGGGAGGTGGGGCACTGAATGTTCACATATATTGCTCAAAGTGTCCTGGGCAAACAAGGACATTCATGAGGAGAGAGGCAACTTTTACAAATACTGTCTAGTGAATAAGAGAGTTTTTGAAGTGTGCTGTTTGTTCGTCTTTCAGATCTTGTCCAAAAAGCTAGAAAAGCAAAGAACAAATTGTTGAAACGAGATGATGACCGAACTGATGGAGAGCCTCAGGAACGTTACGAATCTTACAGCTATGGTGGAGTGGATCCATATATGTGGGAGCCCCAAGAATTAGGTATACAGTCAAGAATTTGCTTTATTCTTTAATGGGAAGTGCCCTGATAGCCTATGGAATCCATACATAATGGCTGAACTTCTGTATGCACAGTGGTAATTATATTAGCAGCAGCAGCAAATCACTGCTGATTAAAGGTTTTTAATTTTACTTGGATGCCTGGGACTTTTTCACATTGTGTACAAGTCACTTGCACTCCAAATTCACCTTTGATAACGAGTGTTTTTCTCTTTAATCAGTGTAATTTACTGTTGCTGCTGGCATCATTACAATTGCACATGCAGAAGTACACAATAGGACTTCATCCAGTGATGTAAAGCTTCTAAGATGAAAAGAATATTTAAATACCAGAGCCATAGTCCAATGCAAAAGTTCCTTTGGATCTAAGATTGCTTGGGTAGTGTTATACTGAAATTTTTAACTTGGTTTATGTTGCAATCCCAATAGAAAGTATAATATGTCGCATTAATGATTAACGCTCAATGTCTTGCAAAACTGCTCACAGTACAGCATTCTCTGTACTCAAGCATCCTTTGATGAATGAGATTAAGTTGCTTCCCACATTACCATGTGTTGGATATGCTGCTTTGGTCTATCAGGCTTCTTATCCCACTTGATGTTTAGCTTCAATCGTTACTTGTCATTCTGCTTCTGTGTTATTGATTTTATATAGTGACATTTTTAAAACAGTTTTTCCCTAATAGTTATATCACCCCAGCCAGTATACCTGTTGGGTCCAGGCTATGAGTTATATATGTGTTATATGAAACAATAAGTAAGTAAGTAAGTAAGTAAATAAATAAATAAATAAATAAATAAATAATAGCAGGGTCTGGAGTTAGGCTAAATGTTCATCGATGTACATACGGTGGTTTTTTATCAGTAGCATTTACCACACCTTATAGTTGAGCCTTGTAGCTTAACATGGTAAGTTGCATGAGAAGTTTCTGAGTGCTTTCCTTTAGAAACCAATTGCCTGTATCACCTAACAGACTGCACTTGAAGTTCGGTGAAAATTCAGAAGCAGCTTTGGGCATAATACAAAGCAGCGGTTCTCAACCTTTTAAAGGCACGGGCTGGATCACACTTCCTCAGACAGTTGAGTGGGCTGGGCTGGTGGTTCCCCCTTCCGTAAAACACATTCGTGGCTGTTGTAAATGTGTGCCAGAGGGAGCGCTCAGACCCCTCTCTGTGGGCACACATGTCATCTCCCCAGCACAAACTTTGCTACTAGAAAGCCAGAGGGACATGAGGTCAGGTTGCTCTTCTTCCCCTCTCCCATGCACCTTTCTCACATCACCCACCCTTCTGCACAGCAGCCCAGTGGGAGTGCTTCCTCCCCTGTCTGAAGTCAGATGGGGAGGGAGAAAGCATGCATACAAAAGCAAAAATCATGTTAATTATTCAGAAGCATGCCAAATGCAAACTTTTACCTTTCAATAAAAGCTCTATTATTGTGTTTTTCTTTTAACACAAAATATGTTAATGTATAAGGTTCCCCCCCAAAAACAAAAAACTAAAACCTCAGTATTCAGGTTAAATTGCTGTGTTGTCATTTGTGATAAATAAGTGGGTTTTGTGTTGCAGTTTGGGCACTTGATCTCTAAAAGGTTTGCCATCACTGGGGTAGGGCATAAACCCCTCGTGCTGGCACAAATGTCCTTAGGCCAGCTTAACCACTTGTGCTGGCTGATAACTACTGGTTGTTGTTGTTCAGTCACACATTCGATTCCGACCCTTTGCGACCCTGTAGACCATTTCCCTCCAGGTACCTCTTTCCTGATTCTTGGGAGGCAAGCGATGAGAAACCTGGGGAGCATAGTGAATAGTAGAGACATCACATTGCAAACAAAAATTCGCATAGTCAAAGCAGTGGTATTCCCTGTGGCAATGTATGGTTGTGAGAGCTGGACCATTAGGAAAGCTGAGCGCAGAAGAATAGAGGCCTTTGAGATGTGGTGTTGGAGAAGGGTTTTGAGAGTCCCCTGGACAGCGAGGAGAACAAATAGGTCAATCATAGAAGAAATCAATCCTGACTGCTCCTTAGAAGGTCAAATAATAAAGATGAAGCTAAAGTACTTTGGACATCAAATGAGAAGAGAGGATTCACTTGAGAAAGCCTTGATGCTTCGAAGGGTCGAGGGCAAAAGAAGAAGGGGCCGGCCCAAGATGAGATGGCTAGATGGTATTGTGGAGACAATGGGCACAGAGCTGGGCGAGTTGAGGGGGATGGTGGAGGACAGGAGTGCCTGGAGGACAGTGGTCCATGGGGTCGCAGAGGGTCGGAATTGACTGTGCGACTGAACAACAGCAAAACCTCTTTCCTCCACCATTTTCCTCAGCCTGCCGAGCTCTGTGCCCATTGCATCTACAAAACCATCTAGCCATCTCATTTTGGGCTGTCCCCTTCTTTTGCTCTCCACCTTTCTCAGCATCAAGGCTTTTTGAAGTGATCTTCTCTATTAATTTGGTGTCCAAAATACTTAAGCTTCATCTTTACTGTTTGATCTTCTGAGGAGCAATCGGGGTTGATTTCTTTTAGGATCAACTTATTTGTTCTCCTCGCTGTCCAGGGTACTTTCAAAACTCTCCTCCAACACCACATTTCAAACGTATCTATTCTTCTGCGCTCAGCTTTACTAATGGTCCAGCTCTCACAACCCTACATTACCACTGGGAATACCATTGTTTTGACTATGCGAATTGTGGTTTGCAAGGTGATGTCTCTACTTTTAACTATGTTCCCCAGGTTTCTCATAGCTTGTCTCCCCAAGCATCAGTTGCCTTTTTATTTCATGGCTGCAATCTCCATCTGCAGTGATCTTTGATCCTAAGAAACAAAATCTGTCACTGTTTCTAATTCTTCCCCATCTATTTTCCAGGGTTGGTAGCTATCAACTCAGTTTCTAGGGTGATTAGTGTGTTTTTAAACCCCCGCCCCTTGTGCTATTTTCCTCTTAAACCAGCTGAAGTCCCTCCCCTCCTGACCTGGGAGGGGTTTTGGATAGAATATAGCCTCAGCTAACCTAAATCTGTTCAGCTCAGTTAGTTTGGTTTATGCCTGTTGTCAAATTGAATCACTGATAAAACTTCCATGGTTCTTTCTTCCATTTCTAGGTGCTACAAGGAGTCATCTTTCTGACTTTAAGAAACACAGAGCAGCCAGAATTGATCACTACGTAGTGGAAGTCAACAAATTAATAATTAGGTTAGAAAAGGTAAATTAGTTGCTTTTCAGTATGTTTCCCCAATGTACATAAATCCTCTCTGAACCATCAATGTATGCCAAAGTATTACATCTGGTGTGTACATTTATGCTGCTTTTCAAATCAGCATTTATCTGCTTGAGTGGTGATTGTGCTTTTCTTAATACGTTTCATCAGTTTTATGCTTTAAGTATAGTTGCTTTATTTTATAATCATTAGTTAATTTGAGTGCCATACTTTTTGAGAGAAAGGCAGATTGCAAGTCCAGTATAGTCTTCTGTGTGATCTTGAATATGTTGTGTTTCTTAAAATTCTCTGTAAAAGAATAAATGTATTAAACTCAAAAGATTCCTAAACTCAAACATTTTATATAGGAACTGACTAAATATTGGAATAATTTGTCAGGGATTCCCCTAGCGATATGTGTGGCTCAATAGCAGAGTAGCACTTTTAAGCTCTTACGCAGCGAAAGCCTTAGTGCAAAAACACACACACATATGCCTTCAGTGGAAAGGTGCGCTTTACTTACAGTGAGGGGAAGACAGACATACACAGGACTATATACAACAGTCTCTCTCTCTCCAAGCCCCACAGTAAGTAGACAGCTTGGATTCCTCTGTTGGCTCCAATCCCAGGAGCAAGCATAGAGTCCAGGACCTCCTTCAGCAGTCTCTGTCTGTAGATCCTCTCTCAGTAGCCCAGTCCTGGTAACCTCCGAATAATAGCCTCCTCCATAGACCCTTCCCAGAGGGCCACAGTTATACCCCAGTGTTGCTGGGCAGATTCTCTAATCAGCCACAGCTGGGCTGTTACATGAGCACATGGACAAGGCATGCACAGCCTGGCAATCAGTTTGAGGCTCTAGTATGTACACCTGTGTTCAAAACACATGGAGGGCCTTAAAGTTGTACTATTCCACTGGGCAGCAATCTTTGTACAATACCCCAAAATGAAAAATGTCCTAACATAATTGATGGCCATTTTATTTCCCAAACAGCTGCTCACAACATTTTGAGGTGGTGCTTCTCTTTGCAGCTTTAGAACTACAGTAATACACTGGATAACGATTGGACTAGATAGCGCTAGAATCGGATAATTGGTTATGTGCCCAGAACACAACCAGCACTTGGCTATTTAGCAATAATTTGCTGCTGCAACTTGGACTGTTTCATTTACTGGATTCTGACCAGTAGATATAGTAAAACTTAGCATAAAGAGAGCCTCACTTAGAGAGTAACTCGCTTAAAGAGCAGAATTTTTTCTGAATGGTCACCTCTCTTAACAAATAAAACCAGCCAAAAACCAACCAAAAACTTGCTTAATAAATCAAGGGGTTTCACAATCCCCCCCTCCCACAAGAAGTCATAATTGGTCACTTATAATGGTGTTTCACTTAAAGAGCAAACTCGCTTAAAGAGCAATCCCATGGAACGCACTATGCTCTTTAAGCAAGGTATCACTGTACAGTAATAATTGTAAGCACTTTAGTGAAGTATTTTAGAAATTTGCAATGTGTCTGACTCATGTGACTGTTCTCTTCCGGTTAGCTTACATCCTTTGACAGAACCAATACTGATTCTGCAAAAATAAGAGGTAGGTACACTTGACATTTGCTAATATTTATGCTGTGAATTTCTCTGATGATGTTTCATAGCTTTCTTACTCTGTTACAGCAATAGAGAAATCTGTTGTGCCTTGGGTTAATGACCAGGATGTGCCATTTTGTCCAGATTGTGGCAGTAAATTCAGCATTCGGAACAGACGTCACCACTGCCGTCTTTGTGGCTCTATCATGTGTAAAAAGTGCATGGAACTGGTCAGCCTTCCCTTTGCAAGTAAGCACAATGATTTGATACTAATGCCTTAAATTCTAGTCATTGTTACATTCTGATTTGGGACTATTCACACATGGCTGAAATGCTGTTTATGAAGTTACACCACATACAGCTGATGACATCATCAGCCACAGCAATTTTTTGGGGAAGTTAAAGACTTCCTGTGTGTCTTCCAGTGGCTTCCACATGATGAAGAAGATTCCGTGGGAGCCTTGGGACCTTTTGAGGAGAAATTGTGAAATATTTTTTCCAAAAAAATTGCCGGGGCTGATGACATCACCAGTCTTATATGGCATAACTTGCAAAACAGGACTTCAGCTGCTGTATTATTAAATAAAACAGCTGCATCTGTTTTTAATTTTTAACAAAACATGTCATATTCACTATTAATTTATGTTCACTTCTTACCCATGTGTCAAATATCCCCAAGCCTTGGCCATAAAAGTGTGGATGGACAAAAATGAGGTTCAGCTGCAGTTGTGTGCACTCCTTTGCATTTGCTACATTGGCTCGGACAGATAGGAATTGCAAATCAGGATTAGATATTTACTTTGTCATTTATTTTATTTTTTGCTTTTATTTTGCTGTTGTTATTTATTTATCTGTATACCACCCAGAGAGGGAAATATTCCAGATGGGTGGTATAAAGATGTAATAAATAAATACAATAAATAATAGGTAGAGGGCTGCATATTTTCTTCCATCCCTTCCATAAACAAATACTACTTGTATATTAAGCTATTTCTTCTTCATGTATGGATCTTCCCTCTGTGCAGTGCGATGTTCCAGAAATGAGTAGCTTTATTTATTTATTTATTTAAGCAAACTTTTATGCCACCCTCCTCAAAAAGACCCAGGGTGGTAGTCTGCCCTAACCCATTGCTTTGTATATGACTGGGCATACTCTAACAGCTTTCCTCAATTTCTCCTGTCCATTGTGCAAACAGCAGTGAGAGGGGTGTTTGCAGCAAACATTAGGAGTAGCTTTCCACTTAATTTCCCCCCATCATTTTGCTTCATTTCTTCACTTTGGTTTGATCTGTACTTTAAAAAAGCAAAGAAATAGAAAACTAGATTTTCTCTTTTTTAAATTGCCTTCATAGCCTTATTTAAAAGGACTGTCTGTGGAGGTAAAATAGTTCTGTCATACAGTTACATTAAATGTTTATCTTGTTTGGAAGAATAATCAGTCCAACATTGCAGAATTTGCCGTGGATCCACTATAGCAGTGTTTCCCAAACTTTGGTTTTTGGATTTCAATTTCCAGAAGCCTAAGTCAGTTCCCCAAAGCACTGATCAGCCAATTGACTGACTGAGGCTTCTGGGAATTGTAGTCCACCAGTGTTCCATGGAACCTAGTTTGGGAAATGCTGCACTATAGTTACGTTACAAAGTAAGCAGTCTAGACCCGTGATGGCGAACCTTGGCACTCCAAAGTGCATTGGAATGAATGGAAAACCAATCAATCCATTCTGGAGGTCGGAAAAAAGTTGTTTTTTTTTGCTGCTTGGGCAGCTTGCACTGCTTCCCACGGTGCCGGGAAACTGTTTGGAGTGTATTCGCTCCATTTTGGGGATTTTTCATTGTGTTTTCGCCACATTTTGGCAACTCAACCATGGTGGTTTGGCACTTCCTGGTTCCACACTTGGACTTCAATTCCTGGAAGCTCCCAGGAACCCAGGCACCATTGGAAGTGCGAAACCTTCCTGGGAGCTTCCAGTGGGCTTCTGGAAATTGAAGTCCAACAGTGGAACCAGGAAGTGCAGAGTGTTTTCACTCTGTTTATGGGATTTTCCATCATGTTTTTGCCACGTTTGTTATAATTTGCAACTATGAAAATTCAAAAAATGGAGCATTGGGGATGAGTCTGGCACATTACCCGAGCTGGCCACTAGAGTCCGATGTCTGAAAACCCCAAAAATCTGAATGTATTGTAGGGAAAAACGTAAGTCAAGGCGTCATTTTCATTGGAGTTCCTTTCGTATCACAAGATTTATGTTACTCAAGGCATTTGTAACCCAGGGTTCCACTGTATGTAGAATCTCATATTTTACATCTAAGTCAATCCTGAAAGGCTGGGAATTTGGAAGAAAGCATCCTGATTTAATTTTGAATAATTATCCAATAAAGTTGATGGCTGTTGTTTTTATTTTATGAGGAGTAGCAAGCTGAGCTGAATTGAAACTCTGACCTTTTGTCAAGACCAGGTGGATTGTTTCCTCATGGCGAATGTATTTTCCTCTTTTGTCCTTGCAGATAAACTCACTACCGCCAGCAAGGAAGTGTTGGGCTCTCATACTAGCCCAAACTGTTCCCCCAGTAGTGTCCAGGGCTCACGGCGTGGCAGCATCAGTAGCGTAAGCAGCGTGAGCTCCGTCCTCGATGAGAAAGATGATGATCGAATACGTTGTTGTAGACACTGTAAAGACACATTACTCAAAAGGGAACAACAGATTGACGAGAAAGAGTATACACCAGATATTGTGAAACTATATGAGGTAAAAGAACACTTTAAAACAGAGATGGTGAAGTGGGGCTTGTTGCTAATAATTTATATCATTTTGTATTGTGATTCCTGCAATGCCCTGCTTAGTGCTCATTCCAAGAAAGCAAAGTATTGCCTAAGCCCTAAATCAGTGGTTTGCAATTTTGTTTTTTTCTCAACGGGCTGGTCCCATCCCTAACATGCAGCTGCGGGGGCTGGAGGCAGGTTGTTTCCTTTACCTATGTTGCCATCGTCATCGGCTGTAGTGGTGATCATGATGGTTTTGCCGCTGTTTCCACAGCCTCCGACACTTCTCTCAGCAGTGGGAGACTGGGAGGAGCATGTTCGCTCCATTTCGGTCTTTGTCTGAGGTCCCCCGGTGGTGCTTCAGCAGGGAAAGCGTGCCATTCTGGGACTTCCTGGTTCCATGCAGAGTGCCCAGAGTGGTGCGCTTTCCCTGCTTTTCCCTGATATGTGGCATCCCTGTCAGCCACCCATTAATTAAACTTTGTGAGGTAACAATGGGCTTTCCATTTTTGTTAAAGAATGAAAGCTCTGGGTGGTCCAAAACCACTATAGCTGGCATAGTTGCTTCTTTTGAGGGTAGGAAGCTTGTGAAATTTCTGATAAAATAAGCACAGGAGGGTTTATGAAAGAACAGTTTATCTTCTGGTGCAGACAAGTTGAGAAGGCAGTAACTACCTCCACCACACTGTTGTTCTAAGTCAGGGGTGCCCAAACTTGTTGGGCCGTGGGCCGATCATGTGGTTCAGGAAGCCAACACTAATTCATCCGGCCCGCGAAGCCCTTGTCGCTCCTGGAAGCAGAAGTAAAACGCGCCCTTACGGGCGTGTTTTACTTCTGCTTCCAGGAGCGACAAGGGCTTCGCGGGCTGGATGAATTGGCATCGAAGGCCGCACCTGGCCCCCAGGCCTTAGTTTGGGCACCACCGCTCTAAGTGAAAACTACTGCTACCACTTTTGGTATTGGCAAAGCGTATCCATTCTTCTGGGAAACATTTTTCATGAAACTTTTTTCTCATCTGAGAGAGTCACATTCCTGGCAGACTATATTCAGAACCAAGTGGGCCACCTTTGGTTGCATATAGGACCCAAATACAGTCCTGTGGCTAATGGCAAATGAAAAAAATGGCAATATGTGCATGGACAGAAATTGATTAAAGGGTTTTAATGCCTTTTATTCCCTCACCACCCGAAGGGGTAAAAGAGGAAGTAAAGAAGAAGACTGCCTTATATTCAAATTTTGAAGTCTCATAATAGAATTACAAGGAATTCTGCTTGTTACCCAATCTAGAATATTATTACAACACAGGAAGCTCAGTATTTCAAGAAATTAACTATGCAAGATCTCTCTTCACCTCCTCAGAAGCAGAAGAAGCAAGAGAATGTTTGATCAAAAATCCAAGAGATTTCACTCCCCCCCCTGCCCCCAGTGGGTAGAATATTGAGTTTTCTACACAGTACCTGTGGTAAAATCAAGGATGATCAGGGGGCTAGTTATTTGAAGAGAGTTCTTCAAATTTGAAGAGAGTTTCAGCTCTAGGGAGGTCGGGAGACCTGATGCGCGCTAATTTTGAAGTTCCCCCACCCTCTTTTAGGCTGCAGCAAGCCAGAATGTTGGGATTCGAATCCTGACATTTTGCCTTGCTGCAGCCTCCAGGGAGGCGGGGGAACTTTGGAAACAGCTTGGATCGGGTCTGCCCACCTCCCTGGACCCGGCGAGGGGGTCAGAGACCCCAAAATTGGTAAAAAAAAGTCCATTTTTAAAACCAATTTTGGGGTTTCTGACACCCCCCCCCCCCCCGGTCCAGGGAGGTGGGCAGACCTGATCCAAGCTGTTTCTCGGCTTCCCCGATGTCCTGAGCCAGTGCAGCGAGCCAGAATGTCGGGATTCGAACTCTGACATTCTGGCTTGCTGCACTGGCTCAGGACATCGGGGAAGCCCAGAAACAGCTTGGATCGGGTCTGCCCACCTCCCTGGACCCGGTGGGGGGTGGTGGTGGTCAGAAACCCCAAAATTGGTAAAAAAAAGTCCGTTTTTTTTTTACCAATTTTGGGGTTTCTGACCCCCCGCTGGGTCCAGGGAGGTGGGCAGACCCGATCCAAGCTGTTTCTCGGCTTCCCCGATGTCCTCAACCAGTGCAGCAAGCCAGAATGTCGGGATTCAAACCCTGACATTCTGGCTTGCTGCACTGGCTCAGGACGTCGGGGAAGCCCAGAAACACCTTGGATCGTGTCCCCTGCCTGCTCCAGAGAGATCAGAGGACCCAATCTACAGCTGCAGGGTGGCTGGGGAAGCTGACGGGGACTCCCTGTCGGCTTCCCTAGCTACCCGCCCTTGCCTCCGCAGCTGTGGGGTGGCTGGGTAAACCGACGGGGGAGCCCCCCGTCAGCTTTCCAGCCTCCCCATCCCTGCCTCCGTAGCTGCAGGGTGGCTGGGAAGCTGAACGGAAAACCCCGTTCAGCTTTCCAGCCACCCTGCTGCTAAGAACGACTGTATCGGATAACGTTAAAAATCGCGTTATTCGATACAAGATTTTTCCAAAAATCTTGTAACGTTATGCGGTTTTAGCGCTATATGATACTCGCGTTATACGGGGTATTACTGTACTGCTTATGAACATCCCATTCCATTTTCACTTCTGCGAGGATAAAATATAACACAGTCAAAGTTCCTTTTTCTTTCATGGTTGAAACATATCTTACCCACTTTGGACTGTATCACATTGCTGAGGGGAAAGAAGTGATGAACAGCTTTCTAGGGTGGGATTTGTGTTAGAATTTTGGATAAATATAACCCATGTTATTGTTGCTATTTTTGAGTTACAAATTCTGAATGAGAATAGAAAGCTGAACATATTTAATCTTTGTGTTTTTTGATGCTATGTTATATTCTAAAAGGGGGAAGGATACTCTCATATACAGTAGTACCTCACTTAAAGAGCATAATGCGTTCCACAGGATTGCTCTTTAAATGAGTTTGCTCTTTAAGCAAAACACCATTGTAAGTGACCAATAGTGACTTCTGGCGGGGGGGGGGACTGTGAACCTTAATTTATTTGTTATGCGAGTTTTTGGTTGGTTTTAGTTGTTAAGCGAGGTGACAATTCAGAGAAAATTCTGCTCTTTAAGTGAGTTAGTCTCTAAATGAGGTGCTCTTTATCAGAGGTTTTACTGTACAGGAAATCATATACTGTACTAGTTGGATTTGTGCAAACGCTACCTGTTAGAGCAAGAGGAAGGAGTAACACTTTTGAAGATAGCTACCATTCATTGTAGAAAAAGAACTTATGCTGTAAATCAAAAGTTCTGTTCATTGTCTTGGTCCTTTTCATGTCTAGTAGGTCCTTATTGTCTAAACTGGATAGTCAGCAACTATATTAAGTCTTACTTTTCAAGGAGGATGGCGGGGGGGGGGGGAATAGAATACAGTACATGCTCAGAACTTTTTTAGCTGAGTTGTTGCTGTAAATTATTTAATTTTAATCTATTGTTTTTTGTTGACAAAACAAGAAACTTCGGCTGTGCATGGAAAAGGTTGACCAGAAGGCCCCAGAATATGCAAAGATGGCAGAATCCTTAAAGTAAGACTATTCAGCTGCAATCTCTAATGAGTATTTCTTTACTGTTACATTTAGGAAGAAAGACTATTGTAGTATCTACCAAAAATAAGGTTTTGATGAGCATGATAGCAGAGTTCTGGTGTGCAGTTTCCAATCACCAGTAACTTTGTTTTCTCCTATATGTTAAGATTTATTTTGTATCATATTCATTATTTTAAAAAGATGAATTTGAAAGATTAAATGGAATTTAATGACATCTTAAGTAAAGTTGTTACCTTAGTATTGAGTTTGGTTTATTTGAAGAACCAGTTGCCTATAATTCATGTTAAATTAATAATGGAATCTAAGTTAAATTCAAAACCATTTTTCTATTCTGTCAAGCTTTCTGTAAACTAATTTCATTGAATAATATTTAGCTTAGTAAATGCATAGAATATCATTGCACTTATAGTGAGAACTGGGTTTTACTACAGCTAGCAAGCAAAAATAATGCTTGGCTATCATTTTTAAACATTTGGTTTTATGATTGTACAGGTGTGCCTTAAGACAATAATTCTGTGTTATGGTGCCTCATAATTAAAAAGAGTAGTTTGTTGACATTGTATTAGTTTTCATTTTCTTGAACTAAATAATTTCCAGGCATGATATTATATTAATGAAAATGCACACAAAAATTTGTGCTATTTGGTGTTTTTTCCCCTACCCTTTATCTTAATGGGTTCATCAGTGGGCAACATCTTATTTAAGCTGGGGCTATGAAGCATTTTGCTACCTTGATAATCATGCTCTATTAGTGAGAATGATAATTCAGATGCATGTGAATCGGCATGTTTTCTTCCAGTGCCGGGGAGACGACCTACAGCCTTGAACATGCAAATAGTCTCAGAATGGAAGTGCAAAAAATGTATGAGTTAATAGATGCTTTAAGGTAAGTTGTGTTATTTGGAAATAGAATTTCTGCCAATGTATATTGTATTCATGCTTCTGTTTATCAGATGCTTGTTTGTTTTTTATATGACCCATCTGACTTAACTGTTGCTCTGGGTAGTGAACACAGATCAATAAAATACAGAGACAAAAGGTATGAAACTCACCTTCAGTAAAATAATAAAGTACAGTAATACCTCGGATAACATTTACCTCGGATAACGCTAAAATCGCATAACGTTAAGTAATCTGGGGAGGAGAATTGGATCGAATAACGTTAAGGTCCTATGGGATGTATCGGACAACAACCACTAAAGCCTGTGCGGTTACAATGTATCTCTATGGAGCTTTAACGTTATCTGATACATCCCATAGGATTTTAACATGCATCGGATAACACTAAAAATCGGATAACACCAAGCGTTATCCGAGGTATTACTGTACTTGCTATTAAAAAATGCACAGAAATCCTAACTACGACAATTATAAATTCCTGACATTCATGGAAACAAAATTAACTCATGGGCAAATAGCAGATGCTTTCCTAAAGAGCTTTGCATTCAACAGGTTCCAAAACTGGAGAGGGGAAGCCTACTGGAGTGGGAAATAATTCCACTATGATGGTGCCACCACCAGGAAGGCCCTGCTTCTGTTAGATGTTTTCCTGGCCTCCCTCAGGGTGGGCAGCTCCAGTCCAGAGGCTTGACCAGTTTACAGTATAAAC
Source organism: Furcifer pardalis (assembly GCA_030440675.1). Classification (NCBI taxonomy): domain Eukaryota; kingdom Metazoa; phylum Chordata; class Lepidosauria; order Squamata; family Chamaeleonidae; genus Furcifer; species Furcifer pardalis. Next base: position 129,238,522 of record CP126893.1, on the reverse strand, counting down.
CAAATGTTTTTGTTAACTGACCTGAAAACCATTTTCAAATTGACATGTTAAATGAATGCTTAACTGCCCTAAGCAGTTAGTAAACAGCTCACAAATTAACAGGGAATAAATGTAAGTTGTGGTTGTTAGTAAGTGGGTTCAAGATCAAATCAGGCCTAAATGCTCAGTAGAGGTTAAAACAACTCAACTGATGCTGTCAGACACTCTGGACAAACCATAAGACGAGAAGGCGTACTATAGAACCTCTACTTCTTATCATTGGGGGCGACGGAAGCCATGCAGGTGCTGGACTGATGTCTTCAGGCTCTAATGGGCTGGATGAGGGCCAGTAAACTGAAGTTGAATCCTGACTATATGGAGGCTCTGTGTTTTGGTGCTTCCCAGGTCCAGAGGTTGGGTAAGAGACCTGTTCTGGATGGAGTTGCACTCCCCCTGAAAGAGCAGGTACATAGATTGTGGGTACTCCCAGATCCATTTTTTGTCATTGGAGGCTCATGCGAGGTCAGTGGCTCTTAGTGAGTGGGCTCACCGTCAACTGGTCCACCAGCTACAACCACTCCTGCACAGATTATCTGTCCATAGTAGTCCGTGCTGTGGTAACTTCTCAGTTAGACTGCTACAATGCACTTTGCAGGAGGCTATCCTTGAAGACATGGATGCTCCAGGAGGTGCAGCAGCTATACTCAATAACAGGAATATCCTTCTGAACCCACATGGCACCAGTTCTGAAGGATTTGCCAATATGTTTCCTGCCTGAATTCAAGATGTTGACAATGACTTATCAAGCCCTAAATGGCTTGTAACCTGGACTTTTACAGGAGTACCTCTCCCAATATAAACCGGTCCAATCACTAAGATATCCTGGAGAGGCCCTCCTCCATGTCCCAGCATTGAGAACTGTTCATTACGTTGAGACAAGAAAGAGAACTATTTCTGTCTTAACCCCCCAACTCTGGAATGTCCCTTGGAGGCTCGATTGGCGCCAACATTGACACCATTCGGGTGCCAGGTCAAAAGGTACTTATTTATTAATGCCCAGGGAGGGTTTAAAAATTGTGGTCTACATATGTTGTAGCACAATGTTTCTATACTAGAACGTTTTAACATTTTTGCTGTGTGATTTTAAATTGTTTTAAATATGTTCTGTTTTAAAATTGTCTTATACAGCTGAGATCTTGTAATGTAGATGGTGGACTATAAATATGTAAATGAACAAATGAAGTTCGGTAATTTTGAAAGTACTGTAGTAGGAAAAGAGGAATCTTTTAACAGGTCAGGAATTGACTAACCAAGGAAACCGCGTACTTTAGCTGTGGGAGTCACTAATTTGCCATAAATTGGAAGGGAGATATTGGCACATAGCATGCAGCTATTTTAAATAAATAGTTACTGCCCTAGGGCACAATCCAAGCATGTTTAGGCTTATAAATTTCAGTCTATAAGTCAGGGATTCTCAACATGTGGCCCATGGGCCGCATGCAGCCTGCAACACCATTTCATGTGCATAACGAGCATTTCTACGGGAAAAACTCGCATAACGAAAATTTTTCGCTATGCGAGTTTTTCCATAGAAACTTTCGTTATGTGAGTTTTTCTATAGGAATTTTCATTATGCGAAAAAAACTCACATAGCGAAAAACTCGCATAGCGAGCAGCCTTGCAGAACAAAATATTTTCGTTATGGAAGGTTTGACTGTGCTGTACAGTAATACCTTGGATAACGCTAAGACTTGGTTCCACAAGTCTTGGTGTTATCCGATTTTTAGTGTTATCCGATGCATGTTAAAATCCTATGGGATGGCTCGGATAACGTTAAAGCTCCAGAGAGATACATTTTAACCACATAGGCTTTAGCGGTTGTTATTCGATCCAGCCCATAGGACCTTAACGTTATTTGATCCAATTCTCCACCCCAGATTACTTAACGTTATGCGATTTTAGCGTTATCTGAGGTAAACGTTATCCGAGGTACTACTGTATCTTGAAAATTCCTATCAAGAAACACAATGAAAACACATTGCATTACTAGAAGTGGCCACTAGAAGTCACACAATTCTTTTTCATATCTCAAAAAAAAAATCCTATCCAAATTCATATCTTGAAATCTCCCCACAATTTCCATTCATATCTTGAGTTTTCCATAAGTAGAACTGTTCGTATTTCAAGATTTCACTGTATTTAACAGCTTGAAGAATGTATTTTTCTCAGCAACTGGTATATTAAAAAAACTGATTACATTACTAAAGCAAAACTAGACAAAGTCTGAACTTTTATTTTCAACAGTACCAAGTCTTTTAGATTACCATGAGAAATTTGATGACAAAATATTGTGATGTTTATCCTACCAAGCCACCTGCACAGCACTGTACTGTCCTTTCCAACAAAACAAAAACACCCAAGGATGTGGCCTTATATCTAGGAAGAATTTATATGTTTGAGTATAAGTCTGTTCAACATTCTGTACTCTACTTATATGCAGTAATGATGGGCACCAGCAGGTTCGCCCCAGTTCTCCAGAACCAGTAGCAGAAATTCTGGCTGGACCTGCCCATCCAAGTTTTGAAATAAGTAGTCCTAATTCGGGTGCAACACTGGGCTTTCCCCCTGGCCACACCCACTATACCAAGCTCAAAGTGTGGTAGTAAACATTTTTGGAGCCACCACTGTTTATATGTTATTTGTAGCTGACTGTTAAACTGGTAGTTTTGCAATATTTGTGTGGTATTTTTGTTTAGCAAGAAGATCCTCACACTGGGCTTGAGTGAAGAAACACAGCCTCATCCCAGGACACTACAACTTCAGAGAATGATCAGATATTCTGCCACACTTTTTGTACAGGTAAGTTGTCTACAGTGCATGATCTGATTTTTGGCATATAGTATGTTATCTCTAGAAGCAGAATACAAAACAAAATTTTACTCAAATGTGATGTTTCCCTATAAAATTATAAAGTTTGGCACCCGCTTTAAAGCTTTTTATAGGAGACAGAAATGAGTGACCCTTCAGTGTAGAAACTTTTCCCATCCTGGTTATCAATAGATAGTTCTTAAATATTATAGGCAAGTTGCTGATTTTGACTTCTAAAGCTAATAAAATAATATAGTACCAGGATATCTGAAGGCTGGCCTGCTTCTGTCTCATCCTGTGTTACTGTTTAAAGCTTTCCTAAAAAGTTTCTCTTTCAGAGGTTAACAAGGGATACGTTCCACCCAGCACATACACTTTTTCTTTATTAAATGTCAAGTGAAGAGTATTTCTTTGATAGTCATCTTACACAATTGTATTGATGTGTTAGTTTCAAATTTAACATGAATGCTTTGGGATGATCTTCATCCAGAGACTTCTTGAGCCCTTTTCCTCCAAGTTTTTACAAAGCTAATGAAAACCAAGCTCTTCAAGAATATCCTCCCATTCGATAGGCTATCTGACCTAAGGATTTTTTTTGAGAAGATACAGAATAAAAGTACAGTAATACCTCATATAACATTAGTATTGAATAACACGAAAATCGCATAACATCAAGGAATCTGGGGGGAAGAATTGCATCAGATAACATTAAGATCCTATGGGATGCTTCAGATAACAACCGCGAAAGCCTGTGTGGTTACAATGTATCTCTATGGATCCCATAGAGGATCATATAACACGAAAAATCATATAACACGAAGACTTGTGGAACCAGGTTTTAGTGTTATACGAGGTTTTACTGTACTTAAATAAAAACCCATCATTATGTAATTATATATTGTTACAGTTTTTAGTGAAGATTTAAGCTTTCAATATGATTGACAGTCTGATAGTGTGTACCTTTAAAAATAGTAGGTTTTTTCGCCCCTCAGGAAAAATTGTTTGGTCTGATGTCCTTACCAACCCAAGATCAGTATGAAGAACTGAAAGAGAGAAGGAAAAAAGAACTGGAGAGAAAACTGCAAATAGAGAGACAGGTGAATTATTCCTTTACTGCTTCTGAGTGTTCTTTTCTATCTTGCTATATGTGGATTTATATGACTGTCTCTTGGAATATTGTTCAAAAAGGTCTGCGTGTCAAATGCCACCTTTCCATCTTAACCTATTTAGAGCACAAGGAGTGCTGTATTCTCCTTTCCCCTGCTTCTTTTCTGTTTTTCTTTATTCGTGTCGGATGCACCACCAGCATATAACCTTGCCAACATAAGGTCCTCCTCAGTGCACATTGAGGGGCATCGTGTCATTGTATCATATGGGAGATAGTTTGCTCTTCTCTGCATTCACACAGGCAGTCATCTACAGGGAAACCCCACTTTCTCAGATTAGCCCTTGATCTTAGCCGCCCAGAGTAGGAAAAAGTCCTAGATGGGCATGGTATAAGTATAACAAACAAACAAAAACAACAACAACAACAACAACAACAACAACAACAACAATTCAATTTCTATACCGCCCTACTCGGTTGGACCGACTCAGGGTGGTTTACAACACATATAAAGTTACAGATTCGTAAACACAACATGTACATATCATAAATAATCAGCATCAATACATCAAAACATCACAATATCATTACAGTATCAAAAATTCTACAGGCATCAATAATAAATAATAATCGAAAATTCATAATCAAGTTCGTACAAAAATTATCAAAATTACAAAGATTACAAAAGGTGACAAGCCTCTCCGCCCGGCCGCAGATGTTCCCGGCAGCGGCGAAACAACAGTCTTGCCCCCCCGAACAGGGGGGACGGGAGCGTCCTTACCCCCCCCTGCAGCTGGCGGCAGTCTTCTCTGGGCAGATGACGGGGCCCAGAGGAGGGCAGGAGCGTCCTCTCGCCGCCCGCATCCAGCAGTCCTTTTATCAGCCTCCAGGCAGATGATGGGGCCCGGAGGGGGGGTGGGAGCATCCTCACACACCCCGCAGCTGGCGGCAGTCTTCTCTGGGCAGATGACGGGGCCCGGAGGAGGATTATTATTATTATTATTATTATTAAATTAGATTTATATGCCCCTTTACTCACCTCACTGAGGCGACTCAGAGGGGCTCACATAACACAAACATATACAGTATCACAATCTCAAATATAAATACAGCATAATATAAAAATATAACAACAGATGCAGCACAGATAACACAATAAAATTTTACATAAAAGAAAAAAAACAATACAATAAAATACAGTGTAAAAATACAATACAGTCAAGAGAGACAGCAAGGTCTTTATGGCTGAGCTAGCTGGTCCACACAGTTGGCCCTCATTCCCCCTCTCCAGCAGGCAAAGAGAGTTCTGTGATGTTCCTTGAGGTGGTCATGGAGGCAGCAATAGCAGTAGCAGCAAGGTCTCTATGGCTGAGCTAGCTGGTCCACACAGTTGGCCCTCATTCCCCCTCTCCAGCAGGCAGAGAGAGTTCTGTGATGTTCCTGAGGTGGTCATGGAGGCAGCAATAGCAGTAGCAGCAAGGTCTTTATGGCTGAGCTAGCTGGTCCACACAGCTGGCCCTCATTCCCCCTCTCCAGCAGGCAAAGAGAGTTCTGTGATGTTCCTTGAGGTGGTCATGGAGGCAGCAATAGCAGTAGCAGCAAGGTCTCTATGGCTGAGCTAGCTGGTCCACACAGCTGGCCCTCATTCCCCCTCTCCAGCAGGCAAAGAGAGTTCTGTGATGTTCCTTGAGGTGGTCATGGAGGCAGCAATAGCAGTAGCAGCAAGGTCTTTATGGCTGAGCTAGCTGGTCCACACAGCTGGCCCTCATTCCCCCTCTCCAGCAGGCAGAGAGAGTTCTGTGATGTTCCTGAGGTGGTCATGGAGGCAGCAATAGCAGTAGCAGCAAGGTCTTTATGGCTGAGCTAGCTGGTCCATACAGTTGGCCCTCATTCCCCCTCTCCAGCAGGAGTGTCCTACCCCTGCTTGCAGTCTATTTAAAGCAGGAGTTCTCAACCTTCTTAAGCCGGGGGAGCCGGGGTCAAGCTCCCTCAGACAGCTTCAGGGGCTGGACAGCAATTTGCCCTTCCTCCACCACATGGCACTTCCTGGTGTGGTGGAGGTGGTGGTGGGCCACATGAAATGGTGCCATGGGCCTGAGGAAGAAGATGCCAAGGCCTAGCAGTGGCTGAGAACATTGCCCCCTCCTCTGGGCCCACAACAACGGCCTGAGGAAGAAGATGCCAAGGCCTAGCAGTGGCTGGGGACCTTGCCCACTCCTCTGGGCCCACAACAACGGCTTGACTGGAGTTAGTTTGTGTTCTGGTTTGGTTGTTTTATGTGGTTGCATTTTATAATTTTTATTGTACTGTTGTTGTTTTGACTGTAAGCCGCCCTGAGTCGCCTCGGTGAGTGGGCGGCAATATACATATGTAAATAAATAAATAAATAAATACCTGATTTAAAGTTTTCCACATAGGCCATGGTTGTTCTTGGCCAGGCAGTAGAGAGTCAAGTGATTCAGCCTAGTTAGTCGGTAGCGCCTTGCTTGCCTTCCATTGTTCTGAGGAGGCCTGTGAAGATTGGTTCAACAGAGCTCCTTTTTGCACCTCTAAATTAACATGTTAATACACCAGGATACTGTGGAAGGAATCCATGTAATGCCCAGAAACAAGCAGAGCTGCCAAGAGGAAAAGTTGTGGTGGAGGGTCCGCACATAGCTGACTCCTGTTAATGTCCCTTTCTCTTTCTTCTGGTTAGACTACCCTTGAAGCACAGAGACGAGTGGAGGAGAAGTCCATGGACTCTGTTTCCAGATCTTTGGCAGCATCCAACGGCGAAGTGTCACGGCCAAGACAGGCTAGAGTAAAGAAAGCAGAAGGTTGGCTCCCCACGGCCAGCCTTTCTCGCCAGCAAGAGCTTGCAGACCCACTTCTTCAGCAAATTGACAACATCATGTCCTTTATTACGCAAGCCAAGGAAGCAAATCGTCTAGACGAGGTCCAGATGTTACAGGAGAACTTGCGGCAACTTCAGGATGAGTATGATCAGCAACAAACTGACAAAGCCATTGAGCTTTCTAAAAGGCAGGCCGAGATGGAGGAGATGCAGAGGGAACAACTCCAGATTCTTTGCGAAAAGGAATGGGAGAGAGAGCAAAAGAGAAGGCTTTCTCAGCACTTGCGGACTCGTTCCTTGGATTTCAGAGAAGTGAACCGGGATAAGGTTGAGATGGGAAAAGAGAGCATAAACCAAATAGCACAGGCTTTGGATCTGGACACAGCTCAAAACAAAAGTAACCCAGGTTCTAAAGCAACTTCCCCAAGCGGTAGTGCCAAACTGCCAGCGTGTGAAAATCCAGTCTTCCCTTGTCAAACTGCAGGAGTCCCAGAGCAGGACCATATAAGAGAACAGAATATAATTGTTCCCTTGAACCCCTTTGAAGAAGCGGCAATAATTGATATTCCTGAGAGTAAGTCTGATAATCCCTTTATTGACGATTCCCCAACAGTGGGAACTTCCTTGCCCCCCCAAGCTGCATTCAGTGCTAAGAAAGAATATAATCCATTTGAAGAAGACGATGGTCAGCAAGCAAATGGAGTAGCGATCAGTGCACCAAACCCTTTTGTTGGAAATCTCTTTCATGCACCCAGAGATCATCAGGAATCTGGCAACCCATTTGAAGAACCTTCCTCCTCCCTGAATCCTTTTGAAGTGGATGAGGATCATGAAGTGTCAGGAGAGGACATCATCGAAGAGGAATTGCTGCTCCAGCAGATAGATAATATCAAGGCTTATATTTTTGATGCCAAACACAGCGGACGGATGGATGAGGTAGAAGTGCTAACTGAGAATTTAAAAGAGTTGAAACGCACGTTATCAAAACAGAAGGAGAAATCCAGCTGCTAAATGAGGAACCCTACCCAGGCACGCGCACAACTTTCAATGTGCCTGTTTTTTTACAGAACAGATGGAGGTCAAAAGGAGAAGCATGTTGCAAGATAAAATGTTGGGGGTTGAATCTATCTAATGCATTTTGGGGTGGGCATTTTCACTATTATTCAAACTTTGCATAGAGCATCCACATTATTTATAATGATGTAATTTCTAAAACTCTTCAACACAGACACTTTAACAAATATGTTAAACTTAGCACAATTCTTTTTTGTCGTAACACAGTTGTATGGTTGTCCTTTGTAGTACTTTTCCCTCTGATGTGAACAAAGGCTAATAGGGAAATGGATGCTTTAAAATGCAAAAAAAGGTTTGCCGCGCTCCTTCCATCAGTATTTGGTTGATTCCAAATTCTGGGTAAAATCCATCTAGTTTCCTTTCTGCCAGTGGAAGACTTTGCTGCCAAAAGAGGAAGGAAAGCAATTCTGCATGTGTTGCTCTCCCATATGTGGTTGTCATTGTCCTCTAAATCAGGGGTGCCCAAACTAAGGCCTGTGGGCCAGATCTGGCCCCCAACACCAATTCATGCAGCCCATGCTGGCCGCGCCACTCCCGGAAGTGGAAGTAAAACACGCCACGGGGATGTTTTACTTCCACTTCCAGAAACGATGAGGGTGGCTTGGGCTGGATGAATTGGTGTGGGGGCCAGATCCAGCCAATGGTCCATAGTTTGTGCACCCCTGGTTTAAGCAGAGAAAATGGCAGCCTAAAAATCTATCTTACCCTGTTGCAAAACAGATTGCAAGGCGTGTTTTACTTCCACTTCTGGTAGGTGGAACCATGTGACCAGCCTGCTGAACCATGTGAACGGCCCACAGCCTGAAAAGTTTGTGCACCCCTGCTCTAAATCTTTGCAGAAGAATTTCAGGGGACCTGGGGGAGGAATCATCTGTCTGTTCCAACAGTAGAACCCTCCCAATGGAAGAGAGATTTCAGCAGCTCTGTCAAACATGAAATAAGATGCCTTTAGTAGGGGTGTGTAACTGCCATATATGCTAATAGTGTTAAAGGTAGGTTGCTGATATGTAGTGACCTTCATAATAAAAAGGCCAGTGACCTGATGGTGCAATACAATATAAAGGGATTTTCTTTTTTCAGATATGGGTATTTGAAGTTATATGAATAATCTTTATTTTAGAAGACTTACTCCTTGGAAGCCTGTATTTAGGTAATGTGGTTTATTTCCTCTTTTCCTTCCCATCTGCTTATCAGGACTTGTGTATATATATTATAAACTTAAAGGTGTTTTTTTAAAACTTCAGTGACTTCTTCCTTGGAATTCTGCATCACCAACTCACACAACTACTGTAGTTTCCAAAATTCCAGGGGTGGTAGAAATGCTATGATGGCTGCTACAATGTTTCCTGGTGGCATCGGGAGAAGTGATCTTTGATTTGGGAACTTACACTAACAGAGGACCTTTATGGTGATTAGTTAGATCAACAGTTAAAAATCAGAGGAGCCAGTTATGGCCTGTTGTTGGTTTAGCCATAAATACAGGAAATACAGACCTGCCTGTGATTTTTAACCAACATTTTACTAGTTCTGCTAGGGATTTAATTGACAAGATTTAAAAAAATATACAAAAATAATAATATGGAGAATTCCCTTTGTAAACTCACAAGAGCAATCTTTTTCAAGGGAGCAGTGAACTCAAAATTGAGCATGTGTGCATGCAGCAGTGCAACTTTCATACACTGCCACACTTTGTTGTACTAGCGGTGAAGTTGATGTACTTGGGACAACCAGTTTTAATTTGAAAATTGGGTGATACCACAAATTCCTTTCTTTTCTGGTTGTGATTGGGGGATTTTGAGGGTGGGGGGGAATGTAGCTGTGGAGTTGTCCAAGAATGTCTGGTCTCAATTTGTACTGAATGAATTTTGATTTATTTGCATAACATGGCTAAAAAGCAATAAATAGTTTAAAAGGCTTACACGAAGGGTACACCAGAGGAGTACTGTGGACTTTTCAAAGCCAAATTTTGCTTCTGTTGGGAGGATGGCTCAGTAACTGACAGTTAATAACGTATTGAAACTAGAGATCCTGCTCCATTCAAAATGGTAGCGCAAGGGTTCCCAACTTTTTCAAACCAGGGGGCCGGCTTTGAGGGCCGGATGGCCATTTTGCCTTGCCTGCATGATGGGGGTGGGTATTTTGTCTCAACAGCTTCAAAGGGGCAGCCATTTTGTTTCTCAAGTGCCCTTGGAGTGTCTGGGATGCCATATGAAATGGCACTGTGGGCCATATTCGGTCCATGGGCCTTGGGTTGGGAACCCTTATGCTAGCATAAATACAAGGGGTGGGGAGAGAAGATTAATCTAAAAATAATGGAACACTAATAACTAGTGAACTTAAAAACTTATTTGCCTGTGGGACTCTCAGATGTTTACAATTTTTTGTTAACTCAATAGATGGTCAATATGGTCAAGAATTGGGGCAGCACTTTACATATGAGACTTTATGTATTACATTTTAGTCTTGGTGGGTTTGTGGGGCATTTCTCATGAGAAGAAAACATGCCTGTTTTGCTCTTTCCCCCCTTTGGGAGAAAAAACTTGGCTAATTTACAGCTGGTTTCACGGAACAGGCCTCAGTGGAAGCTGCTACTTCTCACCGATCCCTTGTTCTAAGAAAGCAGGGTTGTGTTCAGCCATCCTGTGGAAACTGTCCTGTGTTCGGCAACAGACAGCAGTTAGGATAGGTGCTTATATTTTCAAAGACTTTTCCCTTAAAGAGGACCAACTGATGGTTGGTTTGTAGTGTATGTAACAAAATTAACAGGACTTGAGAATGAATAGGTAACGGCAGTAGAGATCTGGTAAAATGCAGTAGGAAAAGAAATTGCTGCACATAGTTTAGCGAACTTTAGTGTTGAATGACTGCCTGCTAAGGAGCAGTGATTTGTCTAAAGACCACCACCATTTATTATAGGCAGCAAAGCATGAAACTCATCTGGCATTTTTTATATATTCCAGCCAAAATAAATGTTTCGTGGCTTTTAAAAAACATTTCAAACATTGTTCCTTGTTATGTGCATTCTGCCGTGTTTGTATGTATTCCATAGTTTTAAGTCATACTTAGAACATTGATGTACTTTTGCTAGTATCTGTGTTGGTTTGTGGCTCTATAACTACAAACAAATGGAACTTGCCCAGACTCACATTTTGTCAGCCTGTCATTTGTACTACTGAATTTACATCATGAAAGAGCAAAACCATGCCATTGTGAGATTTAACAGTGACATCTGTTTATATATATGCATGCACTACTCTATTTTGCAAGCTTTCTGATGAAATAAAATGATGTATTTGTTCTGTTTGTTTATGGGTAGACTGATTTTGCCATCCCTACTAAACAAGCGTTCAAAGTCAGCTGCACCACTGCAGTCAGCACTTTGTAAACAACCTACAGACTTCTTGACATGTTCGGCATAGCAGAGAAGATGCTGCCTTCAATTCAGGAAAATTGCTGGTCGAATTCTGTGTTTTCTTTATTGTCTGTCTGGATGTCAGACAGAAACCTTTTCCAGCTCTGTGAAAAGTGCTGTGGCTTTAACAGGATACATGTTATACCTGTGAACTTGCCTCCAAATGAAGGCAGATTTTTATACTTTGGAAAGGCACCCCTCCATGTGAATGGTATTTTGACTTTAGTAGACCAAGGCCATTTTAAGTGCAAAATAAAACTTTCAATACAAGTCAGGAATTATCTTGGTAGAAAATATCTTCCACATACATTCCTCAGCTGTAGCATATACATGTAGTTGCTGACATGCCAATCCTGAAGAGCCCATCCTGTGAAGACCATGAACACATTATGTAGACCAGATTCTGTAGTTGTTCAGTTATGTGTTAGATAGGAAAGAATATAATTAAAGCAGGGATGGAGTGTTCTTCGACTTAAAAACAGAAGGCATATAGAATATGTACAAGACAAGAGCAAACGCATGGCTTTATTTGAAAGATATTTTAAGGTCTGGTTATTTTATTGTCCCATAAACAGTCTCTTTTAGATACTGGTAATCAGGGTTAAAAGGGTCCGTTTCATGCCAACCTGAGTACTTCAATCCTTGTCATGAGGAAGCTTCACGCTACATTGATTCCGATTCAGCCGCACTTTTTTTCAGGGCCGCTTGATACTTGCCCGTCATCTCTTTGGGCAGTGGCACTTTGCCAGGGCAGGGGACCTGGCCTTCAATTTCACACATGCATTCCCGCAGGTGGTATTCTCTGGGGCCAAATGTGGCTGGATGCTGTAGTGCCTTTTTCACTGCTGCTTCTCTCTCGAGTGTCTCCCTATCAGAGAAAGACAAAATGAAGTGTGAGAAGGATGGATTGGAACGCAGGTGAAGGAAGGTGGGAAACCCCTTTGGCCCACTGTCTGCTGGAGAAATGAGTTTCTGCTACTATCTCTGATTACCTTGGAGTCCTTATCCAGAGAGGAGTCCACACGTTGGTAGACATCTCCACGATGACATTCTGCACACACAAATGGACTTGAGAAATCAAGTCCATCTGCATGCAGTTTTTTAGCCATTTAGATATCATGTCACCCATGAGGTGTCCCCTCCGCTTTCACCTTGCCCCAGGTATCCTATGGAGGACACTGGTGAGTTTTAGTCCCGGCCTAACATCATTGACAAGAGATGGGCAACGCTGCCTAGTTAGGCTGCTTAAGCCCCCACGGCCAGACAAAGCGCTCTCCTAGTGGGGGTATCTCTGATTAGTGACTGGAAACAAGAGTAAGGATTGCCTCATGTCAGTCACTTTCTTAACTCATCCACCATCCCAGTCTGCCTTTGCTGCTGAATGTGCTCCCTCTTCCATGTCTGTGAAACCAATGGTTGGTTCATCACAGCATCCTAACCGTCAATATTTTTTAAAAAACACCTGCAGGAACAAACACACCTAGGACTTTTCAATAATTCACTACAGCACGAGCTTTTCCTCTCGCATGCTCCAGTTCCCCTTAATCAGGCTAATCACAACACTTAATACTGTTGCAAAATCCGGCCCTTGCATTTCAAAATTTCAACTGGAGAGGAACTGGTGGCCTGCTGTAAGCCTATTAGGCTGCTGACGGTGAGGCTGGGGAAAATATGCCTTGTTTACATCCACACTGGTACATGCTGCACAATCCTTTTGTTACACGTATTTACTGTAGCTCCCCCTGTGGTGTAGTTGCTAAGGCACTAGGCTTGGAGACTGGAAATGGGTTTGATTCTGAAGAGCTGCCCGATAGGGGATATGAAAGGAGCCTTATTCGGGTGTCTTCTGCAAAAATCCTTTCAATCCAGAGTAATCTCTGTCATGAAAAACAAATGTATTTACTTACTCGCTTTTACCAATAATTTTCTTAATATGTTGAGCTATCTCTAAGTAAGTCTTATTCTCCACATCAACGAGGATTTGCTCTCCAGTATCTGCCAAAAAAGGATGTTACATAGGTTTGTCCCAGAAATGGCTTTCCATGCCTCTCAAACCCACAACTGTTTCTCTGCTGCCCCTTAGACAGAGGTAACTTTGCCATAGAAACATCCAACTTAACTAACTTGATTGGATTCTAGTTGAAGTTACCTTGCTCTCAGAAGTTTCATTTACAGATCTTCCCCTGTATCTGTGGAGGATACATTCTGAGACCTTCCACAGATAACTGAAACTGCAGGTAATAGTGAACCTTATATTTAACATACCCAAGTCACTGAAGCAAGGGAGGGGCTTCAAATGACTCTGCCATTCTACAGGAGAGTTACCAAAATGTTTGCCTCCATTCCTTGTAAACATTACATTGCAGACAGTGACCCCTATTGATGAGGTCTGGTAATATGCCATAAAATACATATACAGTTGTACCTTGCTTAAAGAGCATGCGTTCCACAGGATTGCTCTTTAAGCGAGTTTGCTCTTTAAGTGAAACACCACTGAATGTGACAATTGTGTGTGTGTGTGTGTGGGGGGGAATTGCGAACCCCGATTTATTTGTTAAGCGAGTTTTTGGTTGGTTTTATTTGTTAAGCGAAGCGAACATTCAGAGAAAATTCTGCTCTTTAAGCGAGTTACTCTTTAAGCGAGGCACTCTTTATGTGAGGTTTGACTGTACACTAGTAACGTTATCTGGTTTTTAAAGTTGTGCGATGCATTGATCGCACATTTAAAAAAAGTCATGTTCCCTTTCTGAAGAGGAAAAGGAACAGGGGGGGCAATACAGTTTGATTGGTGCGCTGCGCTCAGTGCTTGGGTCAGGGGAAAGAACGGTTGGGCGCTCCGGTTCCCCCCGAACCAAGCACCCATCGTAGGGTGGGATAACATTGGGGAATTTGAGGCAAACATTTGCATTGCACAACATTATCTTAACGTCGTGCGATGAAAATGTTTGCTTCAAATTCCCCAACGTTATCCAATTTTAGCATTATTATTATTATTAAATTAGACTTATATGCCGCTCTACTCGCCTCGCTGAGGCAACTCAGAGCGGCTCACATAACATAAGCAACATATCCGATGTAAACTTTATTTGAGGTACCACTGTATAGTATATTATATATTTCAGGGATATTTTACTGAGCATTTTAAGATGGCAGATCTGAAACGGCAGATATGGGAAATGGCCTGTATTTCAAAAGGCAGCAGTTGGGCATGTTGACAGGCAGGATTATGTGGATCACAGCTCACAAGTCTAGCTCTGCCAACTTTCAGTGCAAAGTCAACGTAGTATGAGAGTGAAGAAAGGCCTACTGCCATATTAAACGAATATGAAATTAGTTAATTCCCCAAAAATAAGACACCGTCTTATATTTATTTTTCCTCAAGAAGACACACAATGTCTTATTTTCAGGGGATGTCTTATTTTTATTACGCCACTCGCTGCCCATCTTCTTTACCGCTCCGCACCGGGATGCCGGATAGCTACACCTATCACTATGTCTTATTTTGGGGGTGTGGCTTTTATTGCGCAACTGCTGAGAAATCCTGCTACAGCTTATTTTATGGGTTTGCCTTATTTTCGGGGAAACAGGGTAACAGCAAAATAAACTTTATAGTCTCTTTTATCCTTATGGATGTCAGAGCACTGTACAATAGTGAGAATATAAACATAAAAAACAACCACCTGCATATCAGGGGCAGCAAATATGGCAACGTGGTACCTAATGTACTTCTAAAGCCAGGCCATTCTGCAATCAACATATAATACTTGAGAAGGCTCTCTTTTCTATTTAGAGACAGGTAAATCCCAGCAGACCAAGTTGGGCTTCGAAGTGAACAGCTAGCCAATGTTGCTGCTTCAGTATCTGTGACAAAAAATACAACCTGGCAGCACCAGTTAAATTTCTGACAGCCACATTTTACCCGAGCTGAAAATTCTGGACTATCCTTATATACGATGTATTACTGCAGTCCAATTGGGAAACAATCAGGATATGACTTATTTTGACCAACTGAACTTTGCATAAGAACAGCCTAACCTGCTAAAATGCTGGTGAAATTTCAAGCTGCTCAGTATGCAACTGTTTTATTTTTTCCCCAGAAGACTAACCCTTCCTGTGGTAGGTTCCTGGACAAGAGAACCACCTACCCACTGGACCCCTATCTTGCTGGGATTTACATTTAGTTTACTGATGCTCACCATACAATTTCTGAGGCAACTCAGATGACACCAAGAAACAGAACTAGCTAGCATTCACATATCGTTGACCTTGCAATCTAATGCCTTGGAATAAACCCTCCCCACAGGGCAGTGGCCAACCTTGGCACTCCAGTGGTTCTTGGGACTTCAATTACCAAAAGCCCATGCCAGCACTTCTGATCAGGGCTTCTGGGAATTAAAATTCAAGAACAGCTGGAGTGCCAAGGGGATGCAAACTCTCCTCAACTTTAGCTTAAATGGCCAATGGCCAGGGAGAAAAGCTTTCTGGAGGTTCCATTTCGCCAAAATAAATGTTAAAAAGCAAGGAAGATGACATGGTACCTTGCACCACCTCTCAACTTATCAGTTATGTAGTTTGTTCACATTTATTTAATCACTAATTAACATTTGGAAAGCAGCACACTCCCCACCTGTAGCATAAACATACTAATCTAGTCCCACTTTGATAAAAACTTTTCCAAAATGGATGACTTACCTAAATAGAACTTTATGAAGGGCGATGGCGTCATGTTCTTAAACATTGCAATCTGGACCCAAATGTTTTTATATTGAATCTGAGGTATTTTGAAAAATATGAATTTTCTATGGAGAGATTTAAAACAAAAAGGACAGATGAGAGGAAATGAGGAAGAACACATGCTTAGCTTTTCAGAAGAGGACCTTCATGCGATTGGCAAATAAAGGAAGGAGGCCACAACAAATAAACAAACAATTGAAGGACTTGATGGGTAGATTCAAAACATGTCAAGATTCTGGTATGCAGCTGGAATGGTCATGAACTTTGAAGTGCTCTGCCCCACCTTCTAATCTAGTGGTAACGGGTAAGGTTTGGGCATCTTCTAGACTGCCCAAAAGTGTAAACTACTACTACTACTGCAAAAACACCAGAATTAGCTACAAGTTCACTTACAATTTTGAAAAATAATTGTGGGTGTTACAGAATGCACATTTATTTAAAAAGTGGAGAATCCCTCCTAGAAGGTTAAAATTCACACACCCTCCAATAAAAAGAGAAAATCATGGGAAAGATGGACAAAAACAGTTTGGAAGGCATTTTGTGCCCCTCCTCCAAAATACATGCAAAGTAAATCAACTTCAGAGGGTGTTGATGAATGCACTGAAGAGACCCAGGTCCAAAGACCTAGATAAGACAGAAAGCAGGACCTTAAACCTGGATACAGCCACCACCTCTCAGCCTAGTTTACTTCAAAGAGTTATTATGAAAACAAAACCAGGAAGCAGGAGCCACTGTTTGTGTCCCTTCACACACTTGTGAGGAAAAGGCTGAATAAAATCATAGTAAATGATATTAAATATACTTTTCCTCCTGGCCATTTTAAACTTTGTGTGTCTGAGTTACACTGCTGTACTGAAACCAAAAGATTGTGAGTTCGATCTTTCCGAGAATGGTTAAATGAATACCTAGCATGTTGAGGGCAAAATACTAATTTTCTTGTGAACCGCCCAGAGTGTGCAGTAAGCACTATGGGGTTGGGTTTGTTGTTGTTCAGTCGCATAGTCAAGTCGGACCCGTTGCTACCCCATGGACCATTGCATACCAGGCACCCCATCCGCCACCATCCTCCTCAACCTGCCCAGTTCTCTGCCCATTGCCTTAACAATACCAACTAGCCATCTCATTCTCTGCCGCCCCCTTCTTCTTTTGCCCTAAACCTTTCCCAGCATCAAGCCTTTCTCAAGTGAATCCTCTCTTCTCATTTGATGTCCAAAGTACTTTAGCTTAATCTTCAATATTTGACTTTCCAAGGAGCAATCAGGGTTGATTTCTTTTGCTGTCCAGGGTACTCTCAAAATTCTCCTCCAACACCATATTTCAAAGACGTCTATTTTTCTGCGCTCAGCTTTCTTTATGGTCCAGCTCTCACAACCATACATTACTACCAGGAATGCAATTGCTTTGACCAGGGGTTGTCAACCTTTTCAAGCAGAGGGTTGAGTCACGCTCCCTCAGGCAGCTTCGGGGGCTGGACAGCCATTTTGCCCTGCCTGCTACACATGACACTTCTGGGTGTGGTGGAGGGGGCGGCGGCACATAAAGTGGTGTTGCGGGTTGCATCCAGCCCCCTGGCTGTAGGTTGAGAACCCCTTGCTTTGACTATGTGGACTTTTGTTTGCAAGGTGATGTCTCTTTTGTTGTTGTTCAGTCGCACAGTCGATTCCGACCCTCTGCGACCCCATGGACCACCGTCCGCCAGGCACTCCTGTCCTCCACCATCCTCCTCAACTCGCTCAGTTCTGTACCCATTGTCTCTACAATACCATCTAGCCATCTCATTTTTGGCCGCCCCCTTCTTCTTTTTTCCCTCCACCCTTCCCAGCATCAAGGCTTTCTCAAGTGAATCTTCTCATTTGATGTCCAAAGTACTTTAGCTTTATCTTTACAATTTGACTTTCTAAGGAGCAGTCAGGGTTGATTTCTTCTAAGAAATCTACTTTTAACTATGTTCCTCAGGTACATAAGTGTTATTCCTGTTGCTATCGTCTGCAGACAGGCCTGTTACTCCACCCCATCATTCAGGGAAGCCATTAACTTAGTAAGGGGGATCCTGAAATATATGTTTACTAGCAAGCAGAGCTAGATATAGGAGGCTTAAGTTGCAGCTTCAAGCTAAACATTAACAGCCTGATGTTCAGATCCGTGGCCTATCTGTACCACATGGATTGAAATGACGTCTGTGGACTTCAACTCCCAGCATCCCTCACCAGACACAGCCAATGGCCTCGCCGGCAGTCCCTCTTCTGGGACTTGTAGTCCCCAAACCACTTCTTCCAAAGGCAGCGCCGGAGGCTTTTCCAAACGCTGCGGCTACCGCCGCCGCCAACCCGGGCAAAGTCCCACCCAAACTCGGCCCTCGAGCCCTTACTCCGGCGCACGCACGCCCCACTCACCGGGCGCCCTCGCTGGGCGCGCTGCCCGTGTTGTAATTGATCGTCATCACCTTCACCGACTCCTTGAAGACAATGTCGCCCTGGTTCAGGTACTGCAGCGTCCGCCGAATGGGGAACCGGCCTTTCATCGGCATGGCGGCGGCGGCGGCACCGGTTACGCGCCCTGCAAGCTCAGGGAAACCGCGGCGGCAGCGGCCAGGAGGAAAAGGGAAAATGTCGGCGTCTTGCCCGGCCGCACAGCATTGTGGGAGACGTAGTTTTCTTGGGGAGAACCAATGAGACATTGTGCCCATGATTTCGGTCGGATCGTGGCCTCCTGCTTTGTGCCTGCGCGCTTTCCTCCTCCTCCTGCGTCTGAGCTAGATGCAAAACTGCCACAAGGAAGGCACCTTCTTTTGGTGAATTCAGTCGAGACTGTGGTGGCTTTAGTTGTTAAGACGCTGAACAGGATGACTGGAAGGTTGGCAGGTCAGCATTTCGAGACCCGAGTGCTGCACAGTGGAGTGAGTTCCTGTCGCCTGTCCCAGCTCCTGCCAACCTAGCAGTTTTAAAGCAAGTAGGTAAATAAGCACCACTTCGGTGGGAAGGTAACAGTGTTCCTTTTGCTCTTTGGTGTCTAGTCATGCTTGCCACATGACCACGGAAGTGTTTGCAGGCAGCACTGGCTCTTTGGCTGTAAATGGAGATGAGCACCAAACCCTAGAATCGGACACCACTGACTTTCGAGAAAGAGCGAACTTTTACCTTCGGTTGCAGTTCCTTTCGCCTGACCAAATCTAGTGAAGATTAGCTGGCACAATGTTGCCATTGCCTGGAGTATGCCTGATAGTGGTTCACAAATACCACAATCATCAAGGTTTATTCTGTGTACCCAGTGGTGGGACGTCAAAAATTTTACTACCCCACTGTGACGTCATCACAGTGTGGGCAGAGCTAATGCCATGATGTCATGGGCGGGGCCAAAGAAAATAAATAAATAAAAAATAAAATAAAAATAACCACCCACCCACAACACAAACCTGTAAATAAAATAAATAAATAAATAATACATTAAAATACACCCACCCCAAATACAAATCAACCCACCCACCCCAAACACAAACCCGTCACTTACCTGTTAGTATAAGTGCCTGGGCAGCACCATGTTGCAAGATGAATATGGTCATCGTACCAGTTCTCTAGGATTATATTCCTTAATGTAAATGTAAAACAGCTGTACCTCTTTAAGGGTTGTCCAATTGGAACAGCAAAGGTGTAGCTTATTGATGAGGTAACTCCAAGACTTTGTTTAAAAACCCCAAGCCAGGCCACCAGGCCTTTTTAGGAACTGTGGTAGTATGTCAATATAGGTAAATGTATTAAATACACATTAAAATGCACACAGACACACCACATCCAAAGGTGAGTCACTTACCCTGGGGAGCAGGCTATAAGGAGCTTCAGGCTAGCAGCTTCTCTTCCTCCTCCCTGCTTGGGAGGACAGCAAGGAGGCCATGCATACGCACCAAGCACTGTAGGCAAGCATGCACATCGAGTGCTTGGCGCACATGCGCAGTGGGGGAACCAGTGAAAAGGTAAGCCCCAAAGGTGGTTCCCCCCAAAAGCTGCTACCAGTTCTCTGGGACACTGGGAAAAGTTACTACGGGTTCTGGTGAACTGGTGCAAACCTGTTACATCCCATCACTGTGTCAGGAAATGGACCTATTTCCTAAGGCTTGAAATTGCCAATTTTCAATTAGGCCTCAGAAAAATCCATTTTTCTCTCTCTGAGCCTCAAGGCTGTGTAACAGCATGTTTTTCAACCATGTTTTCAGTATTTCTTATCTTTTGTAAGCTAGCTAAGAGCCATGTTATGGCTAGCCCCAGTGCATCCTGTGTGCACGTGTATAAACAATGTACTGTTGTTTTGAGAAAGTTTTCACTGTTACCTGATTGGCTGAAGCAGTCCCACCTGACTGCAGATTCTCCATTTTGGAGAGAAGAAGGAGTTCGTCTCTGATTCTTCATGGATTAAGACCTGTTTTTGATTAGAGAGCTTTTGTTTCTGCATCTCTATGGGCTAGCAATCTTTAGCCTAGGAGCTATGCATTTTTGCTCCTTAAAAATGGTTACCTAGATTTGCCTGTGGACTTTATTGGACTGACCTGTGCTACTGACGTTTATGCTTTATGAACCTGATCAATAAATCTTCATCATTTTTTCTGAACGACGTGTCTTCATTGGACTAAAAAGGGTAAGAGCTGCCTTTCACACACATAAATCTTTGAACACGCTACCCAATTAAAACCCCTTAAGAGCTGATAAGCAGCTGAGAGTTGTCTCTCTGTTCTAATTAGCCGTCCAGCCCGCCTCGGTTGTTTTGATTTTGGTTTCCAGGGGTTTACCAGAAGTGAAGGGGGCCGGCTGGATCGTGACATGTTGGCTTAGCGGTGGCACGTTGCGCCTCTTGGAAGAAGTTTTTGTGTGTGTGTGTGCATGCTCTAAGTCTCTGCCCGGCAAGAAGAAGCAGCAGCCTTCGTTTATTTTGGCTGAACGCCTCTGTGTGTGTCTCCAGCCTGAAACTGCATCCTTGGACTGCTTTTGTTTTCCTGAGTTAAAAGTGCTGAAAGGAAAGCAACTGATTGCTGTTTTGAGTTTTGAGTCGGATTCTCAAACTCCCAGGGCCGTGGGCCGAGGGCCGTTTCCACAGAGGGACTGAGACGTCTTCCAAGCCTACAAGATGGAAGGTAAGCCAGTGGCTGATGAATGTACCCCCTCACCACAGTTAGCACCCCAAGACAGACTCCATTCCAGATGGGTTCTTGGAGAAGGTGCCCAGATGATGTTTAGCCAAAAGGAAGGGCCCAGGGTGGGTGAAGCTTGTCCAGATGACTTCTGAGACTTCCCCAGACGCCCAGCAAGCCCCAAGCCCTAAATAAGACTCTTTTGTGTTGAATTGGAGTCAAAACTCCACAGAGTGCCTATTTTCACTCAGAAGCAGTTCCCTGAAGTAATTTTCCCCCAAAGCCAGGAAGAAGGAGTGGAACCCTTCAGATAAGATTTATTTTCCTACAGTGAAGTTCCAAGCTGATTACATGTGCTGTTTGGTCTTTGAAGACCTGGAGAGGTTGCAAATTGCCTCATTGTGTTTGGAATACCAGCGTAAAGGTGGAAGAGCTCCAAGGGACTCCTCCACGTGTCCAAGGAAGGAAGTTTTGCTAGAGTGTGTGGGCAAGACCTGCCACTCTGAAAAGTGTTATCTACAGGCTGTTACACTACGCTGTTTTGGTCAGCTAGTGGGAAGTGGGAAATAATTGCCGGATGCAGTGTTTCCCTGAGTTTTACTACCCTCCGAAAGCCAAGAGCTGAAGTGTGGGAGTAATAAGTAAAGATGGCTGTGGGAAGCCCAACTAGCGGTGTCAGCAATAGCAGAAGCCAGATCCAGATCCAGAATCCCGACGTACTGAGGAGAGTGAATGGAACCCTGCGCGTTCTTGAGTTGAGAAGCTAGTCAAGCCATCAATTCTGTTGCCTGTTTAGTTCCCAAACCTCACAGGGATGAGAGTGCGGGGTTGTTTGATTGATTCCTTTGGACTGTGTTCTGATAAATACCTTAAAGGTTGTTTCTTGAGTTTGTTTTACTAGGAGATGCACATGTTCCTGTCATCTGAAAGAAGAGCTGATAACGGAACTCTGAGTGGACTTTGTTCAACTGGCTGTTTAATTGTTTGCAGGTGCAACATCGAAGAAGACAAAGAAAGGGGGGAAATGTTATTGTTTCTTGCTAATCATCTGTTTATTTTTCCAGAGGCTCGTACAAGCGGCCTCTGTGACATGTGTGGTGTTACTGACCTGTTTTCTGATTTAAAGGTTGTTCTGTTTGGGCAAAATGTGTTTTGGAAAGGGAAAACCTTTGGTACCTGAAAATGCCCAAGTCTTTTGTTCCAGCTAGGTTTTATACCTGAGTTTGCTTGCAATGCAGAATGTAACTTATGTAACGTGTACCTCCAGTAATTAAAACTGGAAGAAGCTTTAACGCTTGATATCCTACATATATAAGGGATAGCTTGTTTGCTCAATTGCTTTGCTCACATTAGTAAACAATGCCTTTTGGTAAAGTCAAACCTCCGGTTTGCTTTTCCAGAAAGGAGGGCTTGTCAGGAAATGGACCTATTTCCTAAGGCTTGAAATTGCCAATTTTCAAATAGGCCTCAGAAAAATCCATTTTTCTCTCTCTGAGCCTCAAGGCTGTGTAACAGCATGTTTTTCAACCATGTTTTCAGTATTTCTTATCTTTTGTAAGCTAGCTAAGAGCCATGTTATGGCTAGCCCCAGTGCATCCTGTGTGCACGTGTATAAACAATGTACTGTTGTTTTGAGAAAGTTTTCACTGTTACCTGATTGGCTGAAGCAGTCCCACCTGACTGCAGATTCTCCATTTTGGAGAGAAGAAGGAGTTCGTCTCTGATTCTTCATGGATTAAGACCTGTTTTTGATTAGAGAGCTTTTGTTTCTGCATCTCTATGGGCTAGCAATCTTTAGCCTAGGAGCTATGCATTTTTGTTCCTTAAAAATGGTTACCTAGATTTGCCTGTGGACTTTATTGGACTGACCTGTGCTACTGACGTTTATGCTTTATGAACCTGATCAATAAATCTTCATCATTTTTTCTGAACGACGTGTCTTCATTGGACTAAAAAGGGTAAGAGCTGCCTTTCACACACACAAATCTTTGAACACGCTACCCAATTAAAACCCCTTAAGAGCTGATAAGCAGCTGAGAGTTGTCTCTCTGTTCTAATTAGCTGTCCAGCCTGCCTCGGTTGTTTTGATTTTGGTTTCCAGGGGTTTACCAGAAGTGAAGGGGGCCGGCTGGATCGTGACACACTGTATGTACCCCTGCGTGGTTTCCTGAGATGAAATCTGTGGCCTTGCGCTCCT
The DNA here is from genome assembly GCA_030440675.1 of Furcifer pardalis. Classification (NCBI taxonomy): domain Eukaryota; kingdom Metazoa; phylum Chordata; class Lepidosauria; order Squamata; family Chamaeleonidae; genus Furcifer; species Furcifer pardalis. The sequence goes on along the minus strand of CP126893.1, from coordinate 129,215,201 downwards.
CTGCAGCGAAGGCGGATATTGGCATCAACACAAGAGGGGCTCAGAGAACCACCACTGAAAACAATTTTAAAAATGTTTCAAAATATATTTTCACTATACTTTGTGAACAGGAGGCGGCAGTGTGTGCCATTTTTCTTGGCAAGGAAGACTGGGGTGGAATGGTGGAGTTTAAAATTGCCATTTCACAGCATGAGTTAAAATCAAATAATGTGACTAGCCAAGAGAGACTGCAGTTCGTTGAAACCTGCCCGGTGGAGGTTGGTGGGCTCCCTGGGCAGCTTTTGCTTTTGGAGGGGCTCTCGAAGAAACACCTTTCATGAGGTGAAAAGAGGGGAGTCTGAGGCTGCTGCTTTTTCTGTGTCTAGGCCAGAACGTGAAACTGCCAAAATAAAGGCACCTTTGGGTGAGTTCATTCTGCAGTTCCATTCGCCTGACCTAGTGTGAGAAAAATTAGCTGGCAACACAAGGTTGTCATTACCAGAGTATGCCCAATTGTAGTTCAAAAATACCACAATTTCCAAGGAGGCTCTTTGTGTGTACCCCTGCCCAAAAGGGCCGAGCCATGCACTGGGGAGCTGCCTAAGATCTCGTAGGATGGTAAAATTGGATTAACGTGGATTAACAGGTGGTTTGCTTTACTCCCCCTCTTCCACAAGCTTCAAGTGTGAGTGAATAGGGCAATGGAGTGTGTGTGGGGGGACACACAGACACGGGACTTTGGGCTCTGTCACCAAGTAATACTGCATGGCTGTGAGAGCTAGATCCTAAGGAAGGCTTAGAGAGTTCACTAAGCACTATTATATAAGTGTAATTGCCATAAGGCTGAGTGCAGAATAATTGATGCCTTTGAACTGTGGTGCTGGAGAAGACCCCTGGACTGGACTGGACAAGAGTCCCCTAGACTGCATGGAGATAAAATCAGTCCATCCTGAAGGAAATCCACCCTGACTGTTCCTTGGTAGGACAAATCCTGAAGCTGAAGCTCATGTACTTTGGACACCAAATGAGAAGAGAGGACTCACTGGAGAAGGCCCTGATGCTAAGATTAAAGGCAAAAGGAGAAGTGGGTGGCAGAGGATGACATAATTAGACAGCATCGTTGATGCAGTGGGTATACATCTGGGTAGACTGGAGGATGACAGAGGAACTTGGTGTGCTGTGGCCCATGGGATCACAAAGGATCGGACTCGACTGTGACTGAACAATTAAACCCTTACACAACACCCGGACTCTTCTGTAGAGTGGATTCCTGTGGTCTTGTCATATTTGGCTCATCCAAAACTGGATCCAGTTGAAATTTGTCCCCCACTCCCACTGTTAAACTCCTGGGGTTGAGCACACTTTTGAACCGGGATCTCCTTAGTCTGTTGTTCTGTCTGCTCACCTCCCCTTGGGTCCCTTTTAGTGTTACAATAGTTCACCACTCAAAGACAATCAATAAAAAAGTTTCAAATCAAAGGTCATGTAAGAGTCTTTATTTCAATAGTATAAACCTTCTGTAGGCAGCAGTCTCAAGCCACAACAATATAATGCCACGTTTAGACAGCATTTAATAAAATGCATCTGCATGCACTGCAATATCCTATATACACACAAAACAATGCAATGTCTCTTCATGATTGAAGACTGATTAGATATAAAAATTTAGAATTTAAAAAAAACCCATGCCATTTTAAAAGCTATCACATTTACAGAAGTGAATTCACAAAATAAACTGAGGGATCAACAGTTTTTGTCAGGTTTTGAACCTGAACTTATTTTAAAAATATGTACAGAGACAACATATGAATAGACCAGTGTTCCCCAAACTTTTTTTTTTTAGTTGCAACTCTTTTTACAATAACCAAGTAACTGGTGCCACCCCCAGAAAATACTTTGCAACACCCTTGGAGGTTTCAGCTCACAGGCTGGGAACTTGCAGAATAGACAATGGAAAGAGGAGGATTACAAAAGATATCGTAGGAAATTATCCCAAACAAACCCTCTTCTGCCAAACAGAAGAGTTTTAACAAGAGCTCAAAGAATTACATAACACTACGCTACACAACAACGATTTTGCTGCTGGGAATAATACATGTGATTTACATGATATTGAGTGTGCCAATTCCAAATCTGAACTTGGAATTTGCCTATCACATACAGATTTTAAGGTGCTATAGCTGTTCAAATTGGTCGGTAACTGGGTAATGTATTATTACATGGGAACATTATAACAGTTGCAGCTACCACTCTGCCTGCTGCCGCTTCAGCTGAATCACGTCCCCTGGTGGCATGCATGTTCCAGCAGCAGCTGGGCATGTCTGGGCAAGTCAGTGAGCTGATGTCAGAAGTAGGTATATAAAGCGTGATGGGCCAAGGGCTTGTCTCTAGTGCGAAACCATCTTAATGGATAATACAGCTGGGGCATAGTGAGTCTGTTTTGAGCTAAAGATGAGTAGGCACAGCTGTGTTAATAATCCAGACAATTTTTTGCTACATTCGTGTCAAATATACCCTACATTATCAATGCAAGAAACTAACAAGAGAGTGAGATTTACTACCTTAAGATCCTGATGTCCTGGAAGAATTGGAATTCAGATTTGGATTCAGCACACTTGATTTAGTATAAGACACATGGATTAGACCAAGTAGCAGACAATATTGATTTTTTTAATGCAGTGTAATCATTAAATATGAACAGGGTCACTCTTTCACCCACCAGTTTCAAAAATATTAGAAATAATGTTTTTGCATTATAGTTAGAATTAATTCTTGGTTATGTCTCCTCTCCCTTGGTAAACATGCGGCTTTTAAAACAATACACTCCTATGCTTCAGCCTTTTAATGACATTTTCATTTTAAAAAAATTATCTTCCTCCCTGCTCTTCCAAACCTCTGTACAGTTAGCAAAAATTACAATACTTGTTTCTAAGAGCAACTTAAATTATTAACTGAATCAGAAATTATTTTAGCACTTTGAGGACAAGGTAAAGTTACTTCTATGCTATTAGAGACCGCTAATTAGCAAGGTTTCTTGAGATATTTTCCATTCTACTGTGTTTCACAGTAGAAAATAATTTAAGAGATAATGTTACATCTCTAATTCATTTAAAGCAAAGGGTTACTTTAAATTATGTTCTACTTAATTAAGCAACAATCAAAATGGAAAAATCATTTAATGATAAGTTTTCCATTCCATTTTAAATTTAATACGAGCGAACAGAGTATTGATTGTCATGACACTAAGGCTGCAACCGTACATAAACTTGCCTGTGTGTAATCTCTATTGAATTCAGTGGGGACTACTACTCAGTAGCTATGCATAGGTTGGGCTAGATTTTAACTGGAATTTCCCTGTTTCTTAAGGTAAATGGTTGAAATAAAAACTTAATAGGCAAAATGCTAGTCACCTCTTAAGTGTGCCACACATTACACCCAACCACAAGGAATTGTGATTAAATTGTACAATGGGTTGTGCATCCTTGGTGCAACCAGTTGTGTAGTGTACTGGTGCAAGTGCTTTATGGATAGTACTTTCACCTTGACATTATCATAACTAACAAGGTGCAATGCTGAGTTGGCCCAGCATAAGTTGCACAACAGGATTTTGCCCACTGTGTATTTATTATGCAGTAGGTCAAGAAATGAAGGGTGACAGTCATAGGGTGTTCCCAGAGAGTATGTCCCACAGCTTTTAACATGCTTTATAGCATTTGTAGCCAGAACTCAAAATCCAATCTCTGCTGAGCAGTAGAAGCATTATGCTACATACTTTTACCAGGGGTAATTTTTATTTTACCAAGCCTTGTCTTTAAAAATGATACCTATCTCTAATACTCAACATTTTAAAAGATCAGTCTTGGGGGGTTCCTATTAAAAGCTAAGTCTAAGGTCAAGGTGTAGACAGTAATGGTTAGTTATCAGTATCAAAGCCTTTTAAAAATCCACTAAAGAAGTACATTTTTTTTCATTAATAAGATGGCTAAAATGTCTTCCTTAATACATTTATAGTCAATTTGAACCTCACTCTGTATGATCACCAAATATTCAACTATTGTGGCTGGTTAGATTGTCCTTTTTGAATTTTTTTAAAAAAGATGGACAATAACCAGAAAAACCATTTAAATAAGATTTAATGAAGGTAAGACAGTAAAGAATAGTGGCTGTGAATCTCATGTTACTTTTCTCTAGCGACTTGTAATTTCTTCCATTCATAACTAATTTCTTTTAAAAAATGTTTCTTTGAACAGTCAGCTGTTAGAAACATATGTATAATATCTGCCAAATAAAGTAACAGCACCAAATATTACTTAGCTGAAAGTAACATTTATGATACTGCCTTCTATATTTTTTCTTGTCCTCATTTTTAACAAGATAGCTGTCTACTCATCTCATGTGTGACAGCCTTGTACATTCCAAGTGGCAACTTCAAGGGACATATACACAACATTAAAAATACTGTACAATGATTAAATTTTGCAAGCTAAAATGAGACAATTTCATGAAAGAAAATAAAGCAGAAAAGTAGAGAAAGTGCTTTTTGTATATACTGAAAATACATAGAAATTTCATGGTCCTCCACTCAACACGGTCACTGCACAATTGCCACTAATTTTCAACAGGGTTTACTTAGAAATAAGAGGGAATTCTTAAAAAGTTTCTCTCCATATTCAGTACAAAGTGCTAATACATTTTGAGTTTAGAAATACGGGCCAAAACAACTGAAGAAAGTGGGAATGCATACCATTATATAATATTTGAGCTCTGAGCAAGAAATTGAATTTAGGAAGCTCAAGATTTTCAATTCATTTATAAATATTTTCTTAACATAGAAATCTGGCATATATGATTACATGACTGTACATATTTCCATATACATAGATACACACTTTCCATTACTCTGTACATAATGTACTGGGCATGCTAGTTACATACTAGCAGATCAGCATTATTTACACAAATAAACATGACCAGAATTAAAAACAATATTATTTTAGTTGAGTTAGGGCATTTTTAATTATTTTAATTTTGAATGGCATATCCCTTCCACCCTATGTACTGCTATATTTAACATACAGATTTTGGAAAATTGCCTAATAGTTATATAAATATATTTTAAAATTGTTACCTGCTGGTAAATCAGAACAAGCTCTTCTGAAATAAACTCATAATTATGATATAGTTTGGCACTAGAAAGGTAAACTTTAAAATTTGTTTTAACTGCGGATTGTTTCAATCTGTATATATACAGGCTGTTGTGTCCTAATGACTTCAGAGGACCTTTATTTAGCAAACAATTATGGTAAGTGTACTTAATAAGATAGAATTAATTCTCATCTTCAAAACACAAGCATAAGAAATGCGCACATAAAGTATTCTTCCTAGTGACATGACAATTTTATAATCACTGCATTTTAATGATGAAGCACCCACAAATTATATTTTCAAACTACTACAAAATTTCAGGATTTCATGATACCAATCCCAAGACTGCCACAGAATACACAAAATCAGGCATATAATAGGGTCAGTGATAATTACATGTTGAGATATATCCAACAGTGTCCACCAAAATTAGTGCCACCTCACAATGGACCCCACTGAGGCTCCCAAATCTGCTCTGAAGGGCTCAGATAAATTCTAAAACAAGGGTTCCCAACCACCAGGCTGCGGACCAGTACCAGGCCATATGGGCTGACCCAAACAGGGCTGCGGGAGTGGGTGGTGCTGGGAGCCCCGACAGCAGTCTTCTGCCTTAAATGTGATCCACCGAGTCTGCCCGGTGAACAGAGCGAGAGCATGGACTTCAGAAAAGCATAGCCAGACCCCTCCTCCACGTTGCTTAACTATGGAAGGGCTCTGTGTGCAGTATGATACCTCATTGCCCAAGTCGCACAGTGTGAGTGGCAGGCAGCTGAGCCCTTCCTCTTTTATTATACAGTAAAACCTCGCATAAAGAGCACCTCACTTAGAGACTAACTCGCTTAAAGAGCAGAATTTTCTCTGATTGGTCACCTCGCTTAACAACTAAAACCAACCAAAAGCTCGCTTAACAACTAAATTGCGATTTGCAATCCCCCCAGCCAAAAGTCACAATTGGTCACTTACAATGGTGTTTCGCTTAAAGAGCAAACTTGCTTACAGAGCTCTCCCATGGACAGAAGCGTAGCTTACCTTGGCGGGGCCCCGTATAAAAATTGTTTGGGGGCCCTTTATATGTGGGGCGGAGCTAACGTCATGACATCATGACATCGTGGGGGGAGCCAACGTCATGACGTCATGGGCGGGGCCAAAATAAAAATAAAATAAATAAAAATAAAATAAATAAAATAGAATTAAAATGTAAAAAAAAAAAAACCACACACACCTCAACCCACCCACCCACCCACCCGAAACACAAAAACCTCACTTACCTTAATCCTGGGGCCTCTTCTTCCTCCGCCTCTGCTGTCACCGCCGCGCCGCCGCCGCCGCTGCCATCGCACGATCGCTCCCTCGCCGCGCACGGCGAAGGCAAGGGGCAGTTGTGGAAGGCGAGCGGGCGCAGCGAGGCAGCCCCGAGGCCCTCCCCCCGGTTGCCGCGGGGGCTCCCTGGCAGGCTGCGCCAGCCCGGGCGGTCTCTCCACCTCGACGCTGGGGTGGGAGTCCAGCTGCAGGACCAGCTTGCGTGCCCCATCCCGCACGCAGGCGGCAGGTGAGCTCCAGGCACGCGCGGTAGGTCAGCTCCAGGCGCGCTCCAGGTGGCTGCGCCTGGCTGGAGCTGACCTGCCGCCTGCCGCGGGATGGGGCGCGCCCGCGAGCTGGTCCTGCAGCTGGTGGACTCCCACCCCAGCGTCGACCGTGGAGAGCGCCGCCCGGGCTGGCGCAGGCAGGGAGCCCCCGCGGCGACCAGGGGGAGGGCCTTGGAGTCGGGGCTGCCTCGCTGCTTAAAAGCTGCGGCTCCGACTCCGACTCTGGCTTTTTTTTTTAATTGGAGCCAAAAATGGCTCCAATAAAGTGCGCATGCGCAGAAACTCAATCTGACACATGCGCAATGCATCAGATTGAGTTTCTGCGCATGCGCAGTAAATTTTTGCTCTTTTTTATTTTTAATTTTATTTTTTGCCGTTGGGGGCCCCCGTAGCCCGGGGCCCCCGTATAATTGATACGGCTGATACGGCGGTAGCTACCCCTCTGCCCATGGAACACATTATGCTCTTTAAGCAAAGTAACACTTTATTTTATTATGCACTTGCACCGTCAAATCCCACCACCCCCACTTACCGGTCTGTGGAAAAATTGTTTTGTATGAAAACTGGCCTGTGGTGAAAAAAAGGTTGGGATCCCTGTTCTAAAAGACATGTGAAGGGCTTGTAGGAGGAAAGGAGAAAGTCCACTCTTCTGACACAGTAAGACCGCCATGAGATTAGACCAATGGAGTCGAGTTCCATCACATTCTATTCTGATATGCACTGCCTCCAGTTCAAAGAAAGATCTTTACACACAGATCTTTTAATCTCTTTTCCTGAACTAATTTTAAAATTCCCCAATACTAAAAACATTTCTTGTTGTTTATTGGCAGCAAGCGATATACTGTGAAAAAGGAAATGAGACTTTGCCAGGTACGCACTTTCTGGTACTCCAATAAATACAGCTAATGATTACACTATTTTCTGAATACAGTAAAACCTTGTATAAAGAGTGCCTTGCTTTAGAGACTAACTCACTTAAAGAGCATAATTTTCTCTGAATGGTCACCTCACTTAACAACTAAAACCAACCAAAAACTCGCTTAGCAACTAAATTGGGGTACACAATCCCTCCCGCCAGAAGTCACAATTGGTCACTTTCAATGGTGTTTTGCTTAAAGTGCAAACTCACTTAAAGAGCAATCCCATGGACCACATTATGCTCTTTAAGCGAGGTACCACTGTAATGTGTGTAGAAGGGATTTTCCAACTAGATGTGCAGAGATGAATATGGTAAATTTTGCACTTTTTTGCCTGATGAATACTTTCCCTCTAACATCTGAAGTAGATGTTCAAACTTCTTTTCAGTAATGATCATTTATATCAGGGGTGTCCAAACTATGGCCTGTGGCACAATTCCATCTGACCCTCACCGCTCCCAGAAATAAAACACGCCCGTGCATAACGCTGCCGTAAATGACCCACGGCTGTCATAAATGTGTTTACAATAGCCATGGGTGCATTTACAGCAGTGTTATGCACATTTTACTTCCGCTTCCGGTTGGAGGAACCAGGTGACCGGCCTGCTCAACCATGTGACTGTCCCACGCCTCGCAAAGTTTGAGCACTCCTGATTTACATAATAGATCATTTGCCAAAGATCTACTAAGAAAGCCAATCAAAGTCCTAGCAGTTGTTCATCATACATAATTTATCCAATTTCCTAGATACTAAAAAAAGTGCTTGCTGGTACATGCCGCTATATATTTCTAATTCTTTCCTAATTTAAATTATCTCTGACCAGCAAGAAAAAAACAAAAAATCCCTTTGAGCATCTGGTGACTGTGAAATCCATCCACTATCTTTATTTTCAGCAGTTGATAATTATAAAAACATTTCTGTTAACAATACAAGATAGGATAAAATTAGAATAAATGACTAGTGAATAACAAAAGAAATGCTTTATGGGGGGGGGGGGAGGCTTCAGAACTGAATTATTTCATGTCAACCATTACAGACCACGAATTAAAAATAGTGGCTCAAATCAAATTATTAAGAGCAATTAGCAAGCAATAACACTTATATACTGCCCCATAACACTTACTGTATTCTCTGGGCAGTTCACAAGGTCATTAGCATTTTTGTCCCCAAAATGCTGGGTACTCATTTTACCAATCTCAGAAGGATGGAAGGTTGAGTCAACCTCGTGCCCCATCAGGATCAAACTTACATTATCAGAAATTTTGGCTGTGAACTTAGTAAATCAACACTTGTATATGTTACAGTTATACTAGAAGCCTACTCTAGCTGGGACAAATCAGTTGAGGCTAATATTTAAGCTTCAGTCCATGACCAAACCAGTATTCTCCATCATTTGGATTTTGGACTTCAATTCCCAGAAGCCTAAGTCAGTACACTGGCTGTTCAGTGCTTTGGGGAATTGATTTAGGCTTCTGGGAATTGAAGTCCAAAACCCAAAGGTTGGGGATCACTGACCTTAACTAATACGGTTCTACTCAGGTCAGCAGAACAAAATAATTGAATCGTTTGAAGATGCAAGCGGGTCTATCGGTATAACATGGATTATTTTGGTTCTCAATATTGCATGGTTTTATTTAGCAATATTGCATGATATTATTCAAACTACATATTTTATTGATTTCCAGTTGTAATGCTGAACTTATTTAAAAGCTGAGCCCCTCCCCACAACACTATAAAAAACCTGCTCTGGAGAAATGGAAACTCTTTGTAACTGTTTTTGGCATTTCTAAGTGTTATAAAGGAGATGGGACAGATAAAAAATCATGACACCATCAAAAGGATTTCACCATATTTAAGCCTCACTTTCTCCTTTTACAACAAATCACTGTTTTTGTGAGACATTTTAAAGTATATAATTTAATTTGGAACTGGTTTTCAGGATTTATAAGGAGACTTAACATGAATTTTCATAACGGGAGCACAGACTACACTGCCAACTCATGCTACTCCTATACAAGTTCTCATATTGTTGACCCTTTAATTAGGACAAAATTCAATTAATTTTCTTTGTAATTTTGAAATCTAATTTCTCTGTGTATAAATAGAAGTTACAATTATACATCACCCCTTAGTGCTTAGAGCACCCTCTGGGCGGACCACAAGATAGTTAGCATTTATCCCCAACATGCTAAGTAATTCTTTATTGCAACTACAATTAGTATGCTGTTTTCCAGTACGAATAAATCCTACACATCATTATACCAATAGCTGAGCCATAAATATTGTTTTCTCTTGTGTTGTAAACAGTTACACTAATCTAGCCAAGTTTAATTTAAAATATAGAAATATCTGTAAAACAACTGTACTACTAATACAAATGGTATATCGTAGCATGATTGTCTCCCACAGCTTGTTGTATCTTCACAGAACTCACTAAAACAGTAGTGGCAAACCTATGGCACGCATGCCAGAGGTGGCACTCAGAGCCCTCTCTGTGGGCACCCATGCAGTCACTCCAGCACAGAGTTTGCCCCACCCCTCTGCCAAACAGCCCAATGGGAGTGTCCCCCCCCCCCCCGGTTGCTGTGTTGGCACTTTGAGATAAATAAGTGGGTTTTGGGTTGCAGTTTGGGCACTCGGTCCCTAAAAGGTTTGCCATCACTGCGCTAGCACAATTCAAATGCTATTATTCATCTACCCTGCTACAATGTCAATGCTAGATTTACCAAGTACTCTCTGACAGCAGCAATCATTAGACATTGACCTGGAAAGTCTTCTGATCTTAGGAGTGACTTTTTGGAGGAAAGAGATCACCAGAGGCTTTAAGAGGAAGTGTCGACTGAAGATACTTAATGAATGAATGAATGGCATTCCATGTGCAGTTCGTCGGACTGAGGTCAGTGTTCTTAACTTAGTTCTTAAATTAGCATTCTGGCATCATTCCAACACCAAAGTCATGGGCAATTTCTAAATAAGAAGCAAGTTAAAGGGCCTATTCAGCAATGCAATGCAGCCTTTTCAATAAAAGGAATTAAATATATATTTTTCCAGCAGAAATGGGTCCAGAAAAATGTTTTGCAGAAATATTTTTTAAGACTTGTCTTTGAATACAAACAGGAACATTAACAAAAACAAAACATTAAAAAAACGGTAATGTGTTGTACATGTCAATTGTATCTTATTCTAATTAACCAGTGAATTATGAGTACTCTGATTCAGGAACATTCTCTCACCTCTTCTAGGAGGATGATCCTGTTATTTGACCATTATACTCGGCTGTCTCCATTTTAAGAATATAGGGGATGATGCTGTCAATTGGTACATTTCCAATGAGCCCAGTAAAGAAGAGTTCTTCTGTAATGCTAGAGCTCATCAGCCTAAGTGCTGGCAGGCGAACAAGAATTCGGGCTAGTCTGCAACAAGAAAGTTGGAGAAGTATGTAGAAGTGCAGTTTAAATGACTTTTAGTAAAGGTTTCCCTTGCTCATAAGCCAATCATATCCGACTCTAGGGTTCAGTGCTCACCTCTGTTTCAAAGCCGAAGAGCCAGTGCTGTCTGCTTCTGCAGATGTTTCCGTGGTCATGTGGCAGGCATAACTAGACACCAAAGCGCATGGAATGTTGTTTACCTTCCCACCGAAGTGGTCACTATTTATCTATGGTACTTGCAATTTCTTGCTTTCGAACTGCTAGGTTGGCAAGGTCTGATATTTAAGAGTCCAGACCTGCAGAATGGGCATTTGTGCTTTCACCTCCTTCCAAACACTGCCCTTGGAAGCAGGGGGGAAATGCTCATGACACTTAGCATTTTTTATATAAAACTGTGGTCTATGAGGGGGTGGCAGTTTTGAACATTGTTCTAAATAGAATGTAACATATGACAGCTTAAAAAACTTTAAATCTATTTCTCTCTCTGGTTAGAAAAGAAGGAAGGAAGGAAGGAAGGAAGGAAAGAAAGAAAGAAGCATCTAAACACAAAGATTTATAAGATTTTAAATCCCCTTTTATTTTACCTAGTATTCTCCCAGTCTTAGCAACAAACTCTTCTGCACAGTTATTGCCAGTCACAAATCTTCAAGCTAGCAACAATAAACATTTGCTTCTGGGTAGGCATGCATGGGAATGCATAGAATGAGACCTAAGAATTCTCAACTTTGAGTAGATGTTGCCAAGTGTAAATAAAATTTCACTGACCCTTGACACAATCTACTCAAAAGTTAAGGACTCTTATATGCCACTGCATGCATTCCTATGCAAGTCTATCCAGAAGCAATGTGGCTTACTCACAGATAAATGTGTTTTGGACTCTAACCAAAGGTTCTGTACAGACATAGAGTGACAAAAAAAAGTGTATCTGGATATATTGTGTTGAAGACAGTTTGGTGTTACATTCTGCAAGCCACCGCCTTCTGAAATAAATACCTGTAAGTATCCTCTGGATAGGTTTTTTGAACATAATCTTGCAATTCCATCTGAGCTTTCTCCTGGAATTTTTCAATTTGACTGGAACTTGTTAGACCAGGGTGATCTGCAGTTTTAAAAAAATCACTATTCTTTTCATTGTACTGAAGAATGTGACACTTTAAAAAAAAATTCAGTTGATGTCGCTGAAGACTGCTATATTTATCTGACACATTACACAGAATACCCAATACATAGTAGTCATAGCCACTGCAACATACTCTTCAACTGAGGAACAGTAAGATCATTGTGTTTCTTGCAAACTAGATTGCACTCAGCAAAAATATCCTAAGTCTTTTTTTAAATAGCATAATTGCGTGCATGCCTCTTCAGACGTATCTGAGTAAATCACTTATTGCCACAGTACTAAGCTAAAGATAGATGATACATAAAATTTTCCTATTTCAAAGTGATCCAAAATTTTGCACGTACAGTACAGCAAACATAGGGCTATTGCTGTAATTTCTCGCACAAGCAAAATGACGCTCGAGGTGATGCAATGGAGCTTTACCTTATACAGAGCAAAACTTTTATGAGATTTACATTGGATTCCAAAAAGGAAGAGGTATTTGAGATCATATTGCAAATATAAGCTGGCTACTGGAGTGCACCAAAGAATTTCAGAAGAAGATCAGTCTATGCTTTATAGTAGGGGTTCCCAACCTATGGCCATGGGCAGGCTCTGGCCCATGGTACCATTCCATCCAGCCCATTGCCGATGCCTCTGCACGCATAAAATGCGCTTGCACATGCATAAACACGTCCACAGCTGTCGTAAATGCAGAAGTGGGCAGATTTTCGACAGCAGTAAATGTGTCCGCTTCCTAGGGGCATGGTCAGGCCTACTCAGCTGTCCGGGGGCCTGGTCAGGCCTGTGGCAAAAAAAGTTGGCCACCCCTGCTTTATAGACTACAGCAAAGCCTTTGACTTTGGATCATGAGGAACTAGATTGTTGTGAAAGAAATAGATTGTGCCCCAGGATTTAAATGTCCTGTTGCATAATCTATATTGTAGACAAGAAGCTATTAATATCAAATAACAATTACTTTTCTGTAATTTAATTAATTTCTTACACCATATATGGTGAAGACCATTGGTGAAGCACCATGAGCATCATTCTGCTTGGGTGGAAAATTAATGCAACATCCTATTGTTACTCCATTCTGCAATCTTCTTTCTTGAAGACTGAAATGTATATCTGTTTTCTGTCTGGTGGCCATTATTTTGTTTTCTATACTTGTCAGCACATTCTTGTTAAGGGTTTGTGTTGATTTTGAATAGAAATCTGTTCAGCTACTTTTAAAAGTGGCCGAAAAGAACCTTTGTGTCAGCATTTAAAAAATAAAGATAATAGCCTCCAAATGATGGGAACTGCAAATGTCTACTGCTATTTTGTGAATGCACTTTCAAGTAAATACTGAGAAAATAAAAGGTATATTTGATCTCCTCAGCCCCTTTCATTGTTTGTATCAGACTGCTGCTCAAATAGATTATTATTTTTTACCAAAAGCAGGCTATTTCAATGGGGTTGTCTTGGCCATTTACTAGAGGGTTTTTTTTTGGTATATGTGGTGGGGCATAAATTGTACAAACTATAAATGCTCTATGGATTGAATCTCTCTACAGTCACAGAAATGTTTTCCTAAAACTTGTCCTATCCAAATAGCCCCATTTTACGTGATTATTCTTTGATTTTCCTACTTTGTTCGAAGTCTATTAAGTGACTTCTTGATGGTCCAGTCAGAGTCTAGCCCTGGTGGGAGACACTCTTTAATAGTCATCCATTCAGCAAAGTGTTCTGTTTTGCTTTCCACAGGTTTAGCCCAGCCTCTTCTAGTTTAATAGAGCATGAGGGGTGTGCAGAAAACTGTTCCTCTATTTTAGCCACTGAAGTCCACAAAGTGGGTGGGTATGAGGCTGTATTACCTTATTTCATTGTGTTTGATATACAGTATTTATTTCTTTGACATATTTATAAATCATCCCCATGCTCACTGGACACTTGAGGCAGCATGTAAAATTGAAATGAAAACATAATAAAAGAGTAAACAAATATTCTGTAATATACTGTAACAATAAAGTAAAAACAGAAGCCAGGCAGTAGCTGTAATAAAACTAGAAAATGATATCCACATTCAAAGATCACATAAGGGCAGCACCTTATGTGATCTTTACAGGAGATACAGTGAGGAGCCAACAATGATAACTCTATGATCGAGGCAATTGTTCCAGAGCAGCAAAACTTAAGAGCCTCCAGAATGCATCAAGGCAATGAAGGACTATAAAGGACTTCCACATAGGCAATTTAGCAGTACAGTACTCTACAAGTTGTAGGACAAGCACTGACAGACTGGTTGCAATCCTCTGGCTTTATATAATCTTTCTAGGGAAATTCTTCATTTGTGTAATTTACTTGATGTCATGTTGTTGAAGTTATTACAGAAGTAGAGAGATAAAAACCAAAGAAGATTGAGAATTCAGTTGTCTAAATTTTGATGTTAAAAAGGCAACTATCAATATCCTTGAAATCAAGACGCAAAAGCCAACACAATAAATGAAGAAAATAAAAATTTCCTCCTTATATGGTCATTCAGTACTGCATGACTATTTCTTCCCCACTGAGTTTTCCACGGACATCGCAGCTGTAATCAGAATAAGAGTCAGTTCTAAATTCAATATCTAAATAGCATTTAAGTCAAGTAAAGGTTACAAAATACCTTACCAGGACTAAAGAGAACTACAGCTTTAAGGTAAGCATATTCATATCCATCAATATCAAGTTTAGCCATGCTGTTACAGAACTCTTGAAGCTTCCAAATGTGTTCCATCACTTGTTTTATTCGGTCTCCAGAAAGTTTATCTACAAGCAGATATTACACATTTCTTAAAAATGCAGAAATTTACTTGAAAGGCAAGCAAATATCTTGCTTTCTTCAGATTGTAATTAATTTAAAACTATTCAAATTCAGGTATTCTTTCAAGGAATTCGGTTGTTTTGTTTTTATCCCAATCTTTTTCTACATTCAGTGAAATTTAATATGTAGAGCATAAACATGGAGTTATATAAGACCCTGGGATACAGATGTTCACAGGAGATATAAAACCAAGAAACCGGGGGGGGGGGGGCTTTAAGCAGTCAGCAGCAATGCACGCATGAATGCGCGCACATACACACACTTATCTAACTGTTTAAAAGACTATTGAAGCTGTGTTTAGAAAGGTAGTTTATAAAACTAGACTCAACAACTTATCCTCATATCTTTCTGATCTACAGTTTTAAGAGCATGTTGTTCTCTCTCTCTCACCAAAAATCTACCCTTTTTTAATTTTGTTAATATAAACAATGTGAAAAATAATAAGAGTATAGCACAGAGAAAGATCAAATGTGGGGCTTCCATTGAGGAAATGTAGAACTGGTGCTAGGCCAAGCTGTAGAGGAAAACAGCATGTCTCAAACTTAGAAAGTGGACAAAATATGAAATGTTAACAGGAAAAAGTTCACTGATTTTGCTTCAGAAGGCAACAGACAGCAGAAGTTTGTATTCTGCCATAAGCTTGCAGAGCTTGACTTCACTGAAAGTTCTCAAAACAAGAAATTTCACTTAATATTAAACTCCGTATATGAATCTCCCAGTATGGGTAGGATAGAGCTGAGAGAATGGCATACAAGCAGTAGGTTAAATCCCAGAAAAGCCCCACATCTGTTACCCAAGCAAGGGTGGGACTGCCGACTCCATTCTCTGCTAACCAAAAAGATAGTTCACACAAAGTTCAACCTTCTTTGTCAGCAGAAGAATGACATCAGAAAAGAAATGTCTAGGTTTGGTAGCTCCCAATATTTACTGTAATTCCCCCTGAAACATTTTACTCGATTATTCTTTGATCTTCCTACTTTGCTTCGAAGCCTATTAAGTGACTTCCTGATGGTCCAGCCCCTCACCACAAAGGACCAATTTAACATAAAGCACAACAGACTGCAACTACACAGTTTCAACAGCCTATTTATTGTGATCCTTCTACGTGAGGCCAGTTAGTTCTAGTTCTCTCTATTAGTCCCACAAATTTGTCTTATCCCCCACCAGCCTGGGATGCTGGAAAATCTTATAGCCCTACACTTAGTCAAACGTAGGGCACCTACCTCTCCATGGCCTCTGAATATCCTGCCTCTTTCCTTGCCCAGAAGAACTACATCAGTTCTGTTGTTTTTGAGGGACTTGTCTGAGGGGGCGGAACCTGCCTATTATAATTAAGTTTGAAAGGATTTACAAATTAAATCAGTAAATGATGGTAACTGCTCACTTTATACTTTTCTAAACACAAAACAAACACAATAAAATAGCAAAAACAAACAAACACACCACATACCTCTGTTGTAACTGCCACTTAATAAGAGGGAATTCTTATTGTAGGCAGCTGTTTTTATTTACAATTGATATTTCTTTAATCAACTAGTTACAAAATGATGTTGACTGGATTCAATTCTGCTACACCCAGAGATGAAAGCAGAAAGGAAGAGAAACACGTCCAACTCCAGACAAATAACCTTGTCCATATCTATCATCATATATTGACAACTGTATAACTCTGCTATAGTCTAGAACTTTCATATCCTGTACTTCTCAACATGAAATGGTTGCCTGCTTGCATAATAAGGCCAAAGTCTTGCATGGTACAGTCAATCCTCGCATAAGGAGTGCCTCGCTTAAAGAGTAACTCGCTTAAAGAGCAGAATTTTCTCTGAATGTTCGCTTCACTTAACAAATAAAACCAACCAAAAACTCGCTTAACAAATAAATCAGGGTTTGCAATCCCCACCACAATTGGTCATTTACAATGGAGTTTCGCTTAAAGAGCAAACTCGCTTAAAGAGCAATCCTGTTGAATGCATTATGCTCTTTAAGCGAGGTACAGCTGTATTCATATTTTCCAATTTTAGTTTAATGGTTATTCTCTAGCTTTCAATGCAACAAATGTTTATTGGCAAAAGCTTTTTCATGGGTACTTAACAGGTTACATCCCACTGTTCCACACCAATCATGAGCTACAAGCTAAATATACAATTCCATATGTACAAACCTCTTAGAACAGCATCTTCAAATTCCTTACAAAAACAAGGGGAAGCCATGAGCATGAGCATCTGTCTTCCAGTTTATCTCAAATATGCAGAGGTACAAACTTTCTAAAGCAGAGAAATACTGGCACCATTACCACAAAGGACTTTCAAATACTAATATGAGAAGGAACTGCATGTAAATATATTTCGTCCACACCTTGTTTCTAATAAAAGAATTATTTAATACAGATGATACTTGCATATAGGGTTTTTCTGTGAAAAAGTAGGATTATATGTCGATCCTTCCTTTCAAAATCCCACCTCCTCCTCTGTCCTCTGCACAATAAGTACAGCTGTTGACAGTTTATTTATTTATTAGATTTATATCTCTGCCTGCTAACCACAGCAACTCATGAACATGAGATTACATGTAGGAGCTTGATATGACTGTGTCTTTCCTGGTCAGGTGTAGATCCACCATGCAAACAACTAGCTGCATATCTGGGATGCTACTACAGAGACCTATAGTGTCTGAGTCTGACCAAACACTTGCTAGAACTGCCATTAAGGCCTATCTTGTGGCGACAGAGGTGGTGAAATGTCAATATTTCACCACCCTTATTGCCTCTGCGGATAATCGCCAAGCAACCCTGTTCTGGGTGACTAGGTCCCTCCTCAGTAGAGGGGGGCTGGGCCCTGGTTGGGAAGGGTCTGCTGAGGTTTTTGCTGATTATCTAATGGAGAAAATTGTTCAGATTCGCTCGAAGTTTAATCCTAGCATGGAAAATATAGGGCTGGGGTTGACTGGATCGCAGTCTAGCCATCTTATTTGGGATCAGTTCGATCCAGTTGTCCCTGAGGAAGTGGACAGGCTCCTTGGATCTGTTCATGCCACTGCTTGCACATTAGATCCATGTCCCACTTGGTTAGTTAAAACTACCGGGGCGGTGATAGGCGGTTGGGTCAGAGCAATTGTGAACTCTTCTTTACGGGAGGTGTTCCTGGCAGCATTGAAACATGCCTCGGTGCACCCCCTCCTGAAAAAGACAACTGTCGGCCTGTATCTAACCTTCCCTTCTTGGGGAAGGTTTTGGAGAAGGCAGTGGCACAGCAGTTACAGGAGGTCCTGGATGAAATGGATTATCTGGACCCTTTTCAGTCAGGATTCAGGCACGGATATGGTACCGAGACTACATTGGTTGCGCTGTTGAATGATCTCTGGTGAGAACAGGATTATCCATCCATCATTGCTCTTCTTAACGTCTCAGAAGCCTTCGATACTGTCGACCATGGTATTCTTCTGGAACAGCTCCGAGGAGTGGGGATCCAGGGCACAGTGTGGCCACCGGTTTTCCTCATTTCTGAAGGCCCGGACCCAGTCAGTGTGGTTGGAGAGCAAGAGGTCCAACCCTAGGCCCATTCAATATGGGGTGCCTCAGGGTTCGGTGCTCTCACCTCTCCTATTTAATATCTACATGAAGCCTCTGGGTGAGATCATCTGTTCCCATGGGGTGAGGTATCATCAATATGCAGATGATATCCAGTTATACATTTCTGCCTGTGGTGATCCAAGAGATGCAGTTGAAGTCATCTCCAGGTGTCTGGAGGCTGTTAAGAGTCTGGATGGGGGACAACAGGCTGCAACTGAGTGGCTGTGGATCAGGGGCACTGCGTTATCTCAGGAGCTACCATCTTTGGTTCTGGATGGGGCTATTTTGCCCCAGACAGACCCATGCATAACTTGGGGGTCCTCCTGGACTCACGACTCCTGCTTATGGCCAGGAGGGCTTTTGCACAGCTTCGTGTTATACACCAGTTACGGCCGCTCCTGGACTCCTTGCTCATGGTCATGCATGCTCTAGTCACCTCCAGACTTGACTTTTGCAATGCGCTCTACATGGGGGGCTGCCCTTGATGACCATTTGGAGGCTACAACTGGTCCAGATTGTGGCTGCTTGGGTGGTGATGGGGTGCAGGCGGTATGCCTGTACCTCACCACTGCTTCAGGAGCTGCACTGGTTGCCAGTGTGCCTCCAGGTACAATTCAAGGTGCTGGTAATTATCTTTAAAGCCCTATAATGCTAGTGGCCCAGGATACTTAAGAGACTGCATCACCCCAAGAACATCTGTCCATCCCACCAGAGCAGACTGGAGAGGCTCTCTAATTGTTCCATCTGCTAGAGAGGCGCATCTTTCTAGCACCGGAAAGAGGGCCTTCTCAGTGTCTGCTCCGGCCCTATGGAACCTCCTGCCAATTGAGCTGCGTCTCCAGACAGAGTTGCTGCCCTTCAGGAAAGGGTTAAAAACCTGGCTGGCAGGGCAGGTGTGGGGCACCAGCGACGTGGTAACCCCAGCCAGCTGCCTAATTTAGTAGAACACACACTCTCTCTTTTAATCTTTTAAAACTTTTGTTAGTAGTTTTAATGGGTTTTTATTGCTTTTAAAACTGTGATTGGTTTTCTTTTCTATGAGCCGCCCAGAGTCTTCGAAGTTGGCCGGCAATACAAATGAGAAAATAAATAAATATTCTTAAATGTGGATGTCAATAAAGGAAGTGCAACATTAAGAGTGGGCTGAAATTACAGCTCTGCTCCAGCTTCAATATTGGAATGCTGTACATGTGAATAATGTGTAGAAAAATGCTTAGCAAAATTTGTGCTGCAAAACCCTACTACCTTTTTAACACCCTGATCCTATCTATACATATGTAACTTGGAACTAAATCCTGTTGGTATCACCAAGTAAGCATGTTTAGAATCAAAACATAAAAAAATGAAATCACACATACCTTCCTGTATGCTGTTTTGTAGATGGTTGACAATAGCTGCCAGAATAGTTGACAAACTCATCACCTGTGCACACTGCGCAAGGCCTAAAGTAAATAGTTCATTCCAGCAAGCTCGCACAAGGATTGTATTACAGTCTTGCCTAAAAGTTTTAACAGGAAAGAGTGATAAATATTATAAAATGATATAACTACTATACAGGTAATATCCTTTTATGGGCACAAACTGGAATTAATTTCTGGAACTGCTGAACCCTAAGATTCAAGCATATGTAAATCATTTTCCAACTAGTATTTAATGCAACAACTATCTGGCTTGTGTTATTTGTACTGGAAATAATTAATAAATTTGTGCCAGTTTGGAGAACTGACATTTTTTCTATTCCAAAACTGTTTACAAACTGCAATACAGAAGGGGCCCCCTCCACAAGGGAAAAAAAAAAGGAAGACTCTAATGCAAAATTATTATTTTCTTCCCCTGGAGCAACCAGGATTAGCTCCTACAATCTCTGGTCATGGAAAATATCTTCAAATAGTTCCAGGTTCTTCCTGGTTTTCATCATTGAATTAGGGTATTTTTGTAGTTCCTATAATGTCTTTTAGGTATTTAATGCTCTGATCTGTGAACTTATAAATGAACATCAATTTATGAGGTACAGAAGATAACTGAGATCAGCTGTACCTCAGTTTACCTTCTTGACCGATTCTGTCACACAATCTCATTGGTTGCTATTTCATAACTATTCCTGTCTCAAAGGTAATTTCAAAAATCAGTCAGGGGTACTATATGCAAATGAAGAGGAAAAAATATATTAAGTGCATCTAAAGCAAATGGATCTATATAGCCAATATACTGCAATAACGGACTATGAGGATATATCTCTAAAAGAGTATATAGATCCATTTAATTTTCTAAATGATTACTTGACAGATATTGCATAAAGGAGTTATTTGAATACAGAATACAAGGTGTTCTGTGGTTACTTCTGTCATTAGATATAAATCTAATTCTTTATTTTAATTGTCAGTGCCAAAAACTAATATTTTTGGATTTCATATACATGTTCTAACAAGATAAAAAGTAATTTTATCTTATTTATAAAATCATTTATACTGTTTTTGGTCCTAATAGGGGTTCCAAACAATTTATATTTAAAATCAAAATATGGTAGAATTTGTACCAATAGCAAGTACACTTATATATACTGCCCCATAGCGCTTATATAAGCTGTTCACAAGGCACTTAGCATTTTTGCCCCCAACAGGCTGGGCACTCTTTTTACCAATCTCAGGATGGAAGGCTGAGTTAACCTGGACAAGTCGAGACTGAACTCATATTGTTGTGGCTACAGCACTACATTTTAATCACTGGGCTCCAGAAAGAAAATAGTGAATACTGATTTACAAAGAAGATGCTATGTTTTGAACTATTTCATCAAGATATGCATAAAATATGTTAGGGAAATAACGTATATGGTAAGCTTTTTTCCAACGAATCTGTAACAGAAAATATTGATTGATTGATATACAACAGCAACAAAATTAGAGTAAGTGAAAGCAATGAGGGTTTAAGACTTGGATATGCAGTGTGGATGTTAAGACTTGGATATGAAGGGAAAAAGAAGAAAGTCTGTTGGAATAAATTAGTGTAGAAAAAAAAAAGATAACAACTCTATAAGAATTAACAAGCAATATGAGAATGATGTTCTGTAGGGTAAAAGAGAATGAAGAATCTGAAGGGCTGCAACTGATATGGAATAAAAAGACTAGGAGGAACAACATTAGGTGAGGCTTGAGCAGGGAATGTGGAAAACCAAAGAGGAATTAGGGGTAGAAGAGCTGAACTAAAAAATTGTGCTAACTTTGTCAAATGAACAAAGGCATGTTGAGTTGGTTTCTTTATATTTCTGCAGACTTAATATGGTTTTTCTAGTCTTGCCAATATACCTGATAATGTGACTGCATCATACAAATACACTTTGATATATACAGTACACACATTCCAAATACAGGGGCTCTGGGGGCTCAGTGGTTAAGAAGCTCGCCTTGTTAGCTAGAAGGCCGACAAGTTGGCAGTTCGAGACCTGGGTACAGCATGACGGATTGAGCGCCTGTCTCTGTCCCAGTTCCTGCCAACCTAGGAGATTGAAAGGAAGAAAACTGCAAGGAGATAAATAGTGACCACCTTGGTGGGAAAAGATATTGGGGACATGGAAGGAGCATCCCTGGATTGGAGTTTCTCCAGCAAAAATCCTTTATTATTATTATTATTATTATTATTATTATTATTATTATTATTATTATTATTATTATTATTATTATTATTATTATTATTATTATTATTATTCCAAATATATAAACAAAAGTTGAGCAAAACTCAAATGACAGCAAGTATATTTTGTTTTTCATATTCCGTACAATTTTAAAATGTGGATTTTGTCATAAATTCAACTCAGTAAATAAAGAAATTTAATACTAGTCCCAACTGAGAGATTTCCATTAATTCCTTTTGAAAAAGGTACCTTCCTCTTACCCTAGTGCTTGAAATGCTGGAATAGATCTAGCCCAGTGCATGGAAAGGAAAAGCAACCGGGATGCTGACTCACAAATGTAATGAACGTTCAGATACTCTGGCATTGGACTCGGCATGGTTAACTGCAAGAGGACAAAATGTAAAAGCATGAAGTTCACCTTCAAATAATTTCAAAATTATTGAGAGATGAATCTTGTACACAACAATGTAATATACAGTAATGTCTGGCTTAGTGCTCAGAATATGATTCAAGAAAATGGAGCATTAACTAAATTGGTACTGAATGGGATCATTTTAACAAAATGGCACAGAGAGGGTAGACTGATTCCAGGTTTTCCACAAGACCAGTCTATCTGCTTTAGATAGACTTGGCTTCCAATAAGTACTACTCAAGCAAACAGGGTTGGACTATGCAAGATATCACAGCATTCAAGGACATTTTGTAATAAAAATAGAAATGTACCATATATCTTTACACTTGATTGACAGTTGATCTGTACACTTGTAGTTAACATGTGATAAGCAGGTTACTTATCTTTGAAACTAAGGCTACTAAATTGTTACATATGGTTAGTCCTCCTATAAGGATGTGAGATTTGGATTATTAAGGAGATGGTGAACGGAATAAACACTTTTGAAATGTTGTATAGAATAATCTTTCTATTGGCAATAAGAACGATTTGAATTTAGTTTACCATACTTCTTTAACTTTACGGATCACAGCTGGTACAGTTGTACCTCGCTTAAAGAGCATAATGCGTTCCACAGGATTGCTCTTTAAGCGAGTTTGCTCTTTAAGCGAAACACCATTGAAAGTGGCCAATGGGGGGGGATTGCAAACCCCAATTTATTTGTTAAGCGAATTTTTGGTTGGTTTTATTTGTTAAGCGAAGCGAACATTCAGAGAAAATTCTGCTCTTTAAGTGAGGTGCTCTTTATGCGAGGTTTGACTGTAATAGGGTAATAACTTAATAACTACATAAAGCACTCAAATATCAGGGGGGAAATTAAGTGTATTGTACTGTGAAGATTTTTATATTTTATAGTTGGGTGGCATTTCATAAACACTGGTCTTTCCTTTATAAGCTACTAGCATATCCAACTCTCAAACCTTATGAAGTTTAATGACTTTTTAAATCAATACTCCTTGGCAAATGTCAGAAAGTATGCGCAATCATATATAGCAGATCTTTAGACATTATGAAGGGAAATAATTCCTTCTACCATTAAAGACTAATCTGATTAGTGGAGAACAATTTAAATATTTTTAGTGAACACTGGGCAAAATTCTGCTGGTGTAGTTACACCTAGATAAGCTGGATCTGGATGATGGAAATAATCTAAATTAATTGAAAGCTTCTTATCCTTCCATTTCAAGTTCCAAAGCTTTCTTTTCTTTTAGGGAATCCTTTGGGCTACTGGAGACAGGGGAGAACATTTAATAGTCAAACATTACCACCAGATTGCTAGTGGTGGCCCTATTCCTAATGGTAGCAGTCTAGCAACATTTTTAAAAAACCATTAAACACTCCTTCCTGTCCCAAGAATCCCAAATGCTTCCCCAGGGCAAAAGAAAGCCCTACAGAGCCTTGGGTTTAGATTAATTACTTCCACTGCCTGGATCCAATTTAGATAGGGATAACTACAATATCAGAATTTTGCACAGTGAATTTTCAAACAAATAGACTACATAGGAAATAGAAAAACTGATTGTTGCCTTTTTTTAAAATGAAGGAATTTATTTATTTATTTATTATGACTTATATGCTGCCCTCCTCAAAGAGACCCAGGGTGGCTAACACTGCCCCCCCCCCCCGTGCCTATACCAACTGCCAGGGGAAGAAGAAGCCAGGGCAGGATGAGGACCTTGCCACCGCTGCCCCCCACCCCTTGTGCCCACCCCAACATATTGTATTATAATGTAATGTAATATATTGTCTGTAAGCCGCCCTGAGTTGCCATGGTGAGTGGGCGGCAATATAAATTTGAAGTAATAAATAAATAAATAAATAAATAAATAATAAAGGTTTAAAAAGACATAAAACACAGTATAAAATCCAATTTAAAATTAATATTAAAATATTAGAAACTAACCAAAGATAAGAAGATTAAGAAATGATACTTTGAGAGAGGGAGGGGTCAGATGAGCCAACAGGCTGACACTACTGTCTGACCTAACCCCATACCTGTCCCGCCAGCCAGGTCTTAACCTCCTTCCTAAAGGGCAGCAACTCGGTCTGGAGACATTGCTCAATTGGCAGGAGGTTCCATAGGGCCAGGGAAGACACAGAGAAGGCCCTCCTCCTAGTGCTAGAGAGGTCCGCCCCTCTATTTTATTTATTTATTTATTTAGATTTATTATCCCGCCCCAATCAGGCGAACCTGACTCTAGGCGGCTTACAGAAAATTCATAAATTAAAACCTTGAGGTTCGAAATTACTTTTAAAAATCAATTAAAAAAGAATTAAACCATGAATTTACAAAGATCTAAAAAATTTAAAAAGGTTAAAAAGTTTAAAAAGATTTAAAAAGTTTAAAAGAGTGAGGGAGGGGTGGCTGTCCCATCAGATCAGCCACCCAACATGGGACCCCATATTCCTGGAGCCCCACACCTGCCCTGCCAGCCAGGTTTTTAGACCCTTCCGAAAGGGCAGGAGCTCTGTCTGTAGACGTAACTCAGTTGGCAGGAGGTTCCAAAGGGCCGGAGCGGCCACGGAGAAGGCCCTCCTTCTGGTGCTAGAGAGATGCGCCTCTCTAACCGATGGAATGATAAGAGAGCCTCTCCGATTCGCCCTGGTGGGACGGACAGATGTCCTTGGGACGATGCGGTCTCTTAAGTATCCTGGCCCACTACCATCTAGGGCTTTAAAGGTAATAACCAGCACCTTGAATTGCACCCGGAGACATACTGGCAACCAGTGCAGCTCCTGAAGCAGTGGTGAGGCACGAGCATAACGCCCGCATCCCATCACTACCCGAGCAGCCGCATTCTGGACCAGCTGCAGCCTCCGAATGGTCACCAAGGGTAGCCCCATGTAGAGCGCATTACAGTAATCAAGTCTGGAGGTGACCAAAGCATGTGTGATCATGAGCAAGGAATCCCGGTCTAGGAGTGGGAGTAGCTGGCATATTACACGAAGTTGTGCAAAAGCCCTCCTGGCCACGGCTGCCACCTGCTCCTCGAGCAGTAGTCGTGAGTCCAAGAGGACCCCCAGATTACGCACCGGGTCTGTTTGGGGCAAGA
The DNA here is from genome assembly GCA_030440675.1 of Furcifer pardalis. Classification (NCBI taxonomy): domain Eukaryota; kingdom Metazoa; phylum Chordata; class Lepidosauria; order Squamata; family Chamaeleonidae; genus Furcifer; species Furcifer pardalis. The sequence goes on along the minus strand of CP126893.1, from coordinate 129,189,498 downwards.
CTGCCCCATTCAGAACCAAAGATGGTAACTCCCGAGATAGCGCAGGACCCCTTACCCATAGCCACTCAGTCTTGCCGGGATTCAGTTGTAGCCCGTTGTCCCCCATCCAGACCCTGACAGCCTCCAGGCACCTGGATAGGACTTCCACTGCATCAATTGGATCTCCACGGGCTGAGATATACAGCTGGGTGTCATCTGCATATTGGTGATACCTCACCCCGTGGGAACGGATGATCTCACCCAGTGGCTTCATGTAGATGTTAAATAGGAGAGGCGAGAGTACCGAGCCCTGAGGCACCCCATATTGCAGGGGCCTAGGGCTGGACCTCTCGCCTTCCAGCCACACCGACTGGGTCCGGCCCCTCAGAAAAGAAGAGAACCAGGCCAACACAGTGCCCTGGATCCCCAATCCTTGAAGCCTTCCCAGAAGGATACCGTGGTCGACAGTATAGAAAGCCGCTGAGAGGTCAAGAAGAGCCAGGACGGATGGATGACCTCCATCCCGTTCTCGCTAGAGATCATCCACCAATGCGACCAATGCAGTTTCAGTACCATATCCGGGCCTGAATCCTGACTGGAAAGGGTCCAGATAATCCGCTTCATCCAGGACCTCCTGTAGCTGCCACGCCACTGCCTTCTCCAAGACCTTACCCAAAAAGGGTAGGTTGGATACTGGTCGGTAGTTGGTAAGTACCGTAGGGCCGAGGGATGGCTTTTTCAGGAGGGGACGCACCAAAGCATGTTTTAAGGGTGCTGGAAAAAGCCCCTCCTGCAGAGATGAATTTATAATTGCCTCGACCCAACCGCCTGCCACAGCCTTAGATGCCTTGACTAGCCAGGCAGGACATGGATCCAATTCACAGGCAGTGGCGCGAACAGATCCAAGAAGCCTGTCCACTTCCTTAGGGCCAACTGGATCGAACTGATCCCAGATAACATGGCCAGACTGTACTCTGGTCAACCCCAGCTCTGTCTCTTCCACGCCGGGATTAAACTTCAAGCGAATCTAGCCTCTCTAGCCAATGGTACAACCAGAGAGCCTCTCCAGTCCGCTCTGGTGGGACAAACAGATGTTCTTAGGGTGATGTGGTCTCTTAGGTATCCTGGCCCACTACCATATAGGGCTTTAAAGGTAATAACCAGCAAAGAAAACACACACCTTAAATGTCACATGAGTGTCTGTAAGAAGGGGTCCTTCAACTTCAATGATTGGTGTTGACTGATCCCGACTGATTACATGTATATTCCCACCACCTGTGGGGTCCATCCCATCTGCTACATTCTGAGCTGCTGCGCCCTCTGTGGTGTTAAGCGCTTTAGCCAAAGTATCAAATGCCCTGCAAATAAGAGTCACTCTATCAGAGAACCTTCTTCCAATTTCTGTTCCTATAATTTTATGAATGAATAAAGTTTTGATTTAGACATAAACTGGGTCATCATGTAGACCAGGGGTGCCCAAACTACGGCCCGTGGGCCAGATCCAGCTTACACTGCCCTAGCTTCTCCTGGAAGTGGAAGTAAAACTTGCATGCGTGTGCATAATGCTTCCATAAATGACCCATGGCTGTAGTAAATACATTTACGACAGTTGTACATCATTTACAGGAGTATTATGCCCATATGCTACGTATGCACATTTTACTTCCACGTCTAGTGAGAGGAACCACATGACTGTGGTCACACTCAACCATGTGACCAGCACATGGTATGAAAAGATTGGGCACTCTTGATATAGGCTAACAGTGAACTCACTATCTGACTACCTAATCCTATACAGCCAAAACAGCAAGAGCAACATATGAAAAGAAGATATTAGCAAGCTTGCTGTAACTGGAAGTATCAAACCTTTTAGAGCAGGGGGACCCAATCTATGGCCCACGGGCCAGATCCAACCCGTGCTACCTAATTATCCGCTCCACACCGCTCCCAAAAGTGGAAGTGAAATGCACCCACACACGTGCAAAACACTGCTGTAAAGCACCCATGGCTGTCGTAAATGCATTTACAACAGCTGTGGGTGCATTTAGGGCAGCATTTGAGCATACATGGGTGTGCTTTACTTCTGCTTCCGGTCGGAGGAACCACATGACCAGCCCACTCAACCATGGCTTGAAAAGTTTGGGCACCCCTGTTTTAGAGAAATAATCCCTAATTGGTGAAAGAAAGTCAAAAACAATCAAATGAAGTCCAAATATTAAAATATGAATATGCAGTGATAACTATTAGATAAAAGCTGGGAAGCTGGGTAATGGAGGGCAAGATGGAATGCAAGGAACTATAAACAGAAAGTTTCTATAGTTCTATATCCATCACAAAGACTTTGTGATAGAATCTCATTATTTGTATTAAATAATCACCAAATATGTGACCCTACAACCACAAAAACAAAAATATCCAGATTTTCTACTCCATACCTATGCCTGCATAACTCAATTGGTGTGAATTTCAGCAGCAAATTGTCACTTGTAAAGAAATCAATGTGGGTCTTTGCTATCACACATAGGGTCATGAGCAAGCAGTAGCAAATGGCTACACTAACTTCTTAACCTGTGTGAATTTGTCACTTAAATTTATGATCATGGAGTTAGCTCATAGGTATAACTAACAGTATTCTGACTTCTTTATCATCAAATCTGTATTAATAACATTCCATTATTGTACTAGTGATAAGAAATTCCAGTAACACCAAAATGAGTAAGACATGTTAGTAAGTTGCTGGTAAAAATTAGCTAGACAGTGCCTATAATAAAAACATATTATCAAGGCTGCCATCTTACTTTGCTCCATTAAATAACTACTTGTAACAGATTGAAAACAGTTAGGAAAGCTCCTAATACTAAGTGCATACCGAGTAATCTCACTCGCAGACTGGTCTTCTTGCTGAATTTCAGAAGTGTCTCCATTATTAAGTGACTCATTCAGACTTGCAAGTGATGTTACCACATTTGCTAGTGTGCCCAATGCACCTTGGCTTGTCTCAGTCTACAACAGATTTTTTTTTTTGAAAAAAAAAACAAAACATTAAGCAAATGTGTTTCTTTAAAAACTATCTATGCCTCTTTCCCAACATGCTAGAGCATTTAAAGAGAAAATTAATTAAAATTACAGTGAAAATGGGAATAAAAATAAATAAAAATAACAAAATCTATATTGGCAAGTAATTAAGCCAAGACTATGCTTCGTCATGGGGTATTATTCTATAGCATATCATCGATGTGGTGAACTTGTACTAAACTTCAAAGGAAGCACAGAATGACTGTTAACATATCTTAACAGGTAATACAAAAAAAACATGGTAAAACATCAAAATAAAATATGTAACAACATTAAATAGACATTACCTTGGAATCTGTGGCCAAGAGTACTGTACCATCTTCCCGTATTAGCGGCTGCTGAATATTAACAAGCATTCCTGAATCAAGAAGGCCAGTTGATCTGCTCAGGAATGAGGGGAAAGTATGGGCAGAACTTGTTATATTATAGGCAATATCATCTTAAACAGTTGCAACAATTTTCCTTTTACATACGGTAATGAAAATATTTGGTGCCTTTCATTTAGGTAAGATTTCATTATTAAAATATACTCTGTTTCTACTTTTGAAAGAATTGCATTTGAAATGTGAACACTGGTTATTCTCAGTGGTGGGCATCAGCAGGTTCGCACCAGTTCATCAGAACCTGTAGCAGAAATTCTGGCTGGCCCCGCCCATCCAAGTTTTGAAATAAAGTAGTTCCCAATTCGGGTGCAATGCAGGGCTTTTCCCCTGGCCACGCCCACCATACCACTCCCACAGTGCAGGCAGTAAATGTTTTTAAATCCCATCACTGGGCAGGCATGACTAGATCGCCTACCTGGTCACATGGCCATGCCCACAGAGTAGGCCACACCCACAGTGTGGTAGTAAAAAATTTTTTAGCCCACCACTGGTTATTCTCCTAAAGGCGGGTAAACAAAACAGATCAGGTTCCTGTAAGAACAACTTTACTCATGAGATGCTTGAATTATTAGACGCAGAGAGGGACCATCATTCATTTGCTTGCTTTCTCCAGCCCAACCTAAAACCTGCTCTAAAACACTGGGAAATGCTGCCATAAAGTATGGGAGACTTGAGAGGAATTGGTGAAAATACCTTCCTGCCAACTGATGACTGCAGTATAAAAGACCTTTCAGCAAATAGTCTGGATCCAAGCCATTAATCTCTATTTCAGTGTTATTTTGCTCTCACATTGTGACATTATTGCCCACTGAATTATAATCCTTTTTGCTTTTGCTGCTCCCGGAAATGGAAGTAAAACCCGCATGTGCGTGCGCATAATGTGCTCGTGGATGTGCATAATGCTGCTGTAAATGACCGTGGCTGGCATAAACACATTTTCAACAGCTGTATGTCATTTACAGCAACATTATGCACATGTACATTATACTTCTGCTTCCGGTGGAAGGAACCATGTGACTGGCATGCTTAACCACGTGACTGGCCCACGGCAAGAAAAGTTTGGGCACCCCTGAGATAAATGATCTCATATTTTGTGTTAAGTATAGAAGAATGATGATGCCCAGTATGGTATGGTGGATAAAATGACATAAAAGGACTCAGGTGGCCTGGTTTCAAATCCCCATTCAGCCATGGAAACTCATTGGGAGTAAGAAACTGGGAAAACCACTAAATATCTCAATTGCCTTCAAAGACCTATTAGGTTGGCTGTAAGTAAGAACTGACTTGATGACACATGACAAAAAACAAACAGGAGAATATTCCCTTAATGGTAATTATTTGTACGTTTTAATAATAAACAAGTTTATTCTGATGTTTCTTTTTTGTTTTCATTATATATTTTACAGAGTTTTTGATCAAAAAGCAAAATAATTTATACAGTACTATGGTTTTCAAGACAAAGTAGAGATGAATTGCATATGACAAATCTCTGCCTCAGAGAATTCACAATATCAGACTCTAATCCTAGTCTTGACACTGGAAGTCTTTTGAGGTAAGGTCCAATTGTACATTATTAAACTGCACTATAAACTGAAAATATATCCTTTATGCTGAAAGAATTGCTTTTCCTAACTATATCATGTTTTAAAGTAATACATATTTATTACTTTTGAAACATATCATCCTAGACATATTACAGCAGATCTGAAATTTACAAAGGTCAATAATGATCTTGAAACATAGTTACATTTTTAAAGTTATTTTCTAGTTCTGTGATTTAGATATCATATTTCAGATCTTGACCTCTCTCTCAAAACGACCTAATTGTCGCTTACCTGGTGCCATCTTTATTTGCCACAAAAGTAGGAGTTGCTATTAGAGGACTTCTTAAATCCTTCCTGATATAAATTTTTTCAGTCGAAGCAGCACAGTTGGTTGGTTTCTCACGCTGCACATCAAAAGGTTTCCTTTCACTCTGTACAGCTATATAACAATATACAAATGGAGATTTATTTATTGTCACATTTATATGCCGCCCTACTCGCAGAGCGACTCAGGGCGGCTAACATGGTGTCATAAAACAGCAATAAAACAAACAATCCAATAGTCAATACAACCCTGACCAATACATAAAATTTAAAGGGATTAAAAATTTAGAAAAGTTAAAAGATTAAAAGGTTAAAAAGAGGGATCAAAGAGGGAGTTGTCAGATGAGCCAGCAGGGTGGGGTGATCGTGTGGTCAGTACCCCACACCTGCCCTGCCAGCCAAGTTTTTACACCCTTCCTGAAGGGCACCAACTCTGTCTGGAGGCACGATTCAGTTGCCAGGAGGTTCCACAGGGCTGGAGTGGACACAGAAAAGACCCTCCTTCTGGTGCTAGAGAGATGCGCCTCTCTAGCCAATGGGACAACAAGAGAGCCTCTCCGGTCCACTCTGGTGGAACGGACAGATGTTCTTGGGGTGACGTGGTTTCTTAAGTATCCTGGCCCACTACCATGTAGAGCTTTAAAGGTAATTACCAGTACCTTGAATTGCAACCAGAGGCATACTGGCAACCAGTGCAGTTCCCAAAGCAGTGGTGAGGTATGCGCATAATGCCCACACCCCATCACCACCTGAGCAGCTGCATTCTGGACCAGTTGCAGCCTCCGAATGGTCACCAAGGGCAGCCCCATGTAGAGCACATTACAATACAGTAAAACCTTGGATAACGCTAAAACTTGGTTCCACAAGTCTTAGTGTTATCCGATTTTTAATGTTATCTGATGCATGCATCGGATAACGTTAAAATCCTATGGGATGCATCCGATAACATTAAAACTCCATAGAGATACATTGTAACCAGCACAGGCTTTAGTAAACATTATCCGATGCATCCCATAGGACTTTAATGTTATGTGATGCAATTTCCCCCCAGATTGTTTAACGTTATGCGGTTTTAGCGTTATCTGATACAAACATTATCTGAGGTATTACTGTACTTGACAATTATTCATTCACAGATTTATAAATAGTAGATACTTAAGAAGATTTTAAAAAGAAGGACATCAGCTTGTTTAAAACCTCTCCTTAAAGTTTAATTTTATCAACCCATGTATAAGTAATAAGATTACTTATTACTTATAATCGGTGCTTTGGGGAACTGATGGTTGTGATGGGGTGTGGGCGGTATGCACATGCCTTGCCTCTGCTTCGGGAGCTGCACTGGTTGCCGGTTTGCCTCCGGGTGCAATTCAAGGTGCTGGTTATTACCTTTAAAGCCCTATATGGTAGTGGGCCAGGATACTTAAGAGACCGCCTCACCCCAAGAACATCTGCCCGTCCCACCAGAGCGGACCGGAGAGGCTCCCTAGTTGTTCCATCGGCCAGGGAGGCACATCTCTCTGGCACCAGAAGGAGGGCCTTCTCTGTGTCTGCTCCGGCCCTATGGAACCTCCTGCCTACAGAGCTACGTCTCCAGACAGAGTTGCTGCCCTTTAGGAAGAATCTAAAAACATGGCTGGCAGGACAGATATGGGGTATGGAAGGTATAATGACCCCAGCACATTGGTTGATCTGAGCCCCTCTCTTTTTTCTACTTTTAACTAGTATCTGTAGCATCTGGTGTGTTTTTAATCTGTTTTTAATCTTTCTCAGTTTTTAATTTTTAATTTTTAAATTTTTTAAAGGTTTTTAGATGGAAGCTCCCACTTCCTAATCCTGGACCTTATCTGCCCAGGGAAGGAAAAGACTAACGTTCTCTGGCCGGAAGGAGGAATGGATTTTAGTTGTTTGTGTTGTATGTGAGTTATTGTTGTTTTGTTTTTGTTTGTTTTTTCCTCCTGATTGTAAACCACCCTGAGTCGTCACGGCGAGTGGGCGGTGATATAAATCTAAATAAATAAATAAATAAAATTATCAGTATAATGACAGTACAGTGGTACCTCGCCTAAAGAGCATAATGCATTCCATGGGATTTCTCTTTAAGCGTGTTGCTCTTTAAGTGAAACACTTGGAAAAAGCGCCACTGCTGCCATGGTAAGTGACTGATCATGACTTCTGGCGGGGGGATTGTGAACCCCAATTTAGTTGTTAAGTGAGTTTTTAGTTGTTCTACGAGGCAACCATTTGGAGAAATTACTGCTCTTTAAGCGAGTTAGTCTCTAAGTGAAGCACTCTGTCAGGAAACGACACATTTCCTCATGTTCCCCAAGGCCTGAAATCACAGTTTCTAGCTAGGCCTCATAAAAATCCTTTGTCCTTTCTGTGTGTCTCACAAGACTGTCACGAGATGGTTTGTTGACATTATAGTGTTTCTGTGTTCCTGTCTCTTTAGCGTGTTATGTCTTCACATGCATGTAAACAACTATTGTTTTGAGAATATTTTTCTCTGTTATCTGATTGGCTAAAGCTAACCCACCTGACCGCAAATTCTCCATTTTGCAGAGAAGTTAGTTAGTTCGTTCTTGGATATCAATTGCTTAAGACCTCAGTTTGGCTTGTGGGATTTCTCTTTTCTTTTCATTATGATTACCTAAGGAGCCTGGACTGTTTACTGGACTGATTCTTGTTATGACCTTTTAATCTGTGTTTTTCCATGGACTTTGTTACACGAACCTGAAGAATAAAGCAGCTGTTTCTCTTTGAAGATTGTTGTTCTTTTATTAGCACACACACACACCGACGACACGCTACTAAGAAACCTCCCTTGTTTTGCTCTCTGCTCAACTGCCTTACTGCCTGAGCATAGTAAGAGTTCCTTTTTAATCTCCTCGGTTCTCCCAGCAATGGTGAGGCAAGGGTTAAGCTCCAGTTTAATGGGCAGTGTGCCCAGGAGCCCAAAAGGGAGGGCCCTTGCGATGGGACGACCGATGTGTGATACGCTCTTTATGTGAGGTTTTACTGTATTTGCTCAATTTTTCAGTGGCTTCTGATCAGTGGCTTCAGTTCTGAACCACTGCTTAGAACAAGGGTTCCCTTCAAACCAGATCCGGCCCCCAGGTCAAATTGCTGCAAACACCAGAAGTGCCGAAATCGTCACGTTTTCTCACCAAAACACTGTGAAAACGTGGTGAAAAAAAATCAAACATGGCACAAAAATGTTCCTCCCTTGCTCCCTTCTCCAAGGGATGTGGTGGAGGTGGGAAAAATGCCTGGAAACGCAACACAAATGCACACACCACCACCGGCAGGAAGAGCTGACTGAAGGGCATGGTCAGGCCCTTGGCAGGAAAAGATTGGGAACCCAGGCTTAGAAGTTGTTATGGATCTGATGTGTGCCGCTAGACCAAACTTTGAAATTAACAGTCAATGGCTGAAATCTTGTTGGTTAACATATTTGTTAAATTTTACTTTGCAGTCTGTTCCTAACTAGCAAATAAAAGAGTCCCTGCCATGATTTTTGGGGCATGCACATATGCTGACTTGGTGCATGCTTAAGAATCATGGTGGGACCTTTTTATTTGGTGGCTAGGGACAGACTGAAATTTAAAAACTGTGCTATCCTAGGCAACAAGATTTCAGCGAATATCATCTCAGATTGATTGGCCTGCTTTTCTATATCTGAATTCCAATATCAAAATGTTTTTTCTGTTAAAACTATTCCAATTTGTAAATGCTGGTAATTATAGCTCACTGAAAGTTTGATTCCTACAGAATCATCAACCACACTGACAACTTCAAAGAGTGGCTTCCTGTTGGTTACAGACAGGTTCATAACATCTGTAATCTTAAATTTCTCATATCTTGTCTTTACAGCATTTCCCAAACTATGTTCTGTGGAACACTGGTGGGCTTTAATTGCCAGAAGCCTAAGTCAGTACATTGGCTGATCGGTGCTTTGGGGAACTGAGTTAGGCTTCTGGGAGTTGAGGCCCACCAGTGTTCCATGGAACATAGTTTGGGAAATGCTGGATTAGACCAACATGACATTTCTGTTGCTCAGCACTGTCATGCCATGTTACTTAGTATTATTGCTTAGTATTATTATGTTTTCATGCTTTGTGTACTTATACCTTGTGTTTGTTAATATTTGCGAGATACCTGATCTCAAGGTGTAACCTTTGTTTGAACAGCATCTTAGCATTTTGTTTCATGGTTTGACTCAAGAATTATAGTACAAGCCTACATAGTCATTTACAGTATAATCCTATGCATTTCTACTCAGAAACAAATTCCACCGAATTCAGAAAGCTTGTTTCCTAAAGGATGACAGCTTTGGTATACACTAGTACCCCGGACAACATTATGACATGGTTCCACAAGTCATGACGTTGTCCGGTTTTTCGCGTTGTCCGATCAATGCTAAAAAAAACCTGAGAAGAGGTGCTCGCACGCGTGCGAAAAGGCGCGCCAGCGGGAGCCTCTTCTACCAAACGGGTATAGCAACGGGGATCACAATGCAAGGCAATGGATCAAAGCAGGGGGTGCCACTCCCCCCTTTGATCCCTTGCCTTAACGTGCGATCCCCGTTTCGCGCACCTGGGCAAGGGTCGGCTTTTCCGAATTTCCCCCCCGCTTTGATCCATTGCCTTGCATTGCGATCCATGTTTAGGCGCTTTGTGATGGGAGTGCCCAAACTCCCATCGCAAAGCGCCTAAACAAGGGTTGGCATTTCCGAATTCTTCCCCCCCGGGGGAGGGGGGAATTCGGAAATGCTGACCCTTGTTTAGGCGAGCAAAATGGGGATCGCACGTCAAGGAAATTGCCTTGATGTGCGATTCTCGTTGCTATAGCGCGTCCGGGAAAGAGGCGGCTTGGTCGAAATCCTCACCCCCATGCAGGGGGAGGGAATTTCGGCCAAGCTGCCTCTTTCCCAAGCCGGGGAGACCCTGCGGAGAGGCGCCTCTCCTCTCCCGATGTTCCGAAAGGGTAAAGATCCTTATCCTTTGGGAACATCGGGTGGCTTGCAGGTGCGTGTGCATTGGTGGGGGTTAGCGCAGGGTACGGAGGTCCCCCCTTATCCTGCGCTAACCCCCACCGATGCGCACTGTGCGCCCGATGTTCCGAAAGGGTAAAGATCCTTATCCTTTGGGAACATCGGGTGGCTTGCAGGCACGCGTGCGTTGGTGGGGGTTAGCGCAGGGTACGGAGGTCCCCCCGTATCCTGTGCTAACCCCCACCGACGCGCGCCGCTTGCCCAAAGTTTCGAAAGGATAAAGATCCTTATCCTTTGGGAACATCGGGTGGTTTGCAGGCGCGCGTGCGTCGGTGGGGATTAGTGCAGGGTACGGAGGTCCCCCCGTATCCTGCACTAACCCCCACCGACCCGCGCCACTCGCCCGAAGTTTTGAAAGGGTAAGGATCCCCGTACCCTTTCCAAACATCGTGGGGGCGGGCACTGGGGGGGGGTTTGGATTGGGTAATGTTCTACCCAATCCAACTCCCCCCCCACGCATACGCTTGTTCCAAATAACGTTAAAATCGCGCTATTTGATACAAGATTTTTCCGAAAATCTTGTCACGTTATGCAGTTTTCGCGCTATACGGTATTCTCGTTACCCAGGGTATTACTGTACTGTGAACATTCACTCTAAAAATAATCCAAAAACTAAATTTGATAGCATCAAAGATTAAAGAAAAGCTGATTTTGGATGATAAAAATGCAACAAGGAAAGTGCCTATACTCTTGATAGACAAAGAACTATTTTGTGCACTGTAAACTCACATTCCATTTTCATCCCCATCTCAAGGCATTTTTTTAGCCGACAAAACTGGCAGCGATTCCGATGGTGTTTATTGATGATACAGTCTTGGTTGCTACGGCAACTGTAGGTCAGATTTTTCCTCACACTCCTTTTGAAGAAGCCTTTGCATCCCTCACAGCTGACAGCACCATAATGACGCCCTAAGAAATGATAAGAAACTAATAATACAATTAAGTATGACAAGGAAGATGGATTTTAAAATGTGTTTTGTAATATGCAAGACATATTATTTGTTTTTTATAGCTCTCACGTTTCCAACATTGAATTCCAGTCCTATAACATTCAGTGATTTTTTAAAAAAGAAAATCTTCTCTGATCAAAACACTTGCCATCATTTTAAAAAGGTTTATATAACAGTACTGCCTGCTCTATGTCGTTCTACCACATTAAATTGGGATGTATTTGGGGCTTAAGTCACTCAGTGGAGACTAAAGTACTGAAAAGCCACTCTATATCTATGCACACACAAATGCATGCATGCCTGCATGTGCAGACACACACACACACACAAAAGCAAAAGTGGCCATATTTTGTTAGTACTGTATCTTAGAATAGCTTGTAATCTGGAACATTGACTAAAACCATCTAGATCTCGGAATTGGACACTCTGTGTCCACCATGTTGGGATGGGATCTGTAGGCATCCTGGCTGCCACAGAAAACTCCTGCCAGATCTTGAGGAGACTGTCTCCTGCAATTCCAATTCTATTAAGGAAGGGAAGCTCCACATACCCGGGGGGGGGGGGGAGGCAGTCCTATAATTGTTTCCTAATTGACCTTCACCCTTGGCTTCAAACCCTATGAATGGAAAATCTAGGCACTGGCTAGGAAAGCTGACCATCTAGTGACTTGTAAACTTGCTCTATGCTTTAAATACACAAACACATTTAAAATGATTATAATAACCTTAGTGATTAAAATGCATTTTAGAAACTAAACAAATCTTTACTTTATATTTCAAATTACAAGTGTCGAGGTTTCAGGAACTTGGGAGTTATGTCTTTAATAGACAGACATATTATTATAGGTAAGATTTCTTGTCCTCCTGGTCAGCATGCAGTTTCTTAAAGAAGCTAGTAATAGTTTAAAAGTACTGTATACTAAAACTATTTGTAGAATACAACACCCAAGCAAAATAGCCAAATAAATGTCATTATCATGCAGTAAGAAATATTAATTTCTCCTTTAACCTCAAGAGTGAAATGTGACCTGTGACCCGTAGGCTAACAGACTGGATGCCAAGAGACCACAAAAGGCAGACCCTGAAAATGATGGGATGAGCCAATGGTAAAGGTTTTTGGCCAGAGATGGAAACAGAAGGCAAAGGATTAAACATTTTGGAATTCAGTTGATTTGCGCTAAAAGAGACAACAAATTGATACTGCATTGGATATTGGACAGTGAAATTGGAGGAATTTCTGGAAAATTTAAAAAGTATTTCGAGAAACTATTTAAAAAAACAATTAGAGGATTGGACAGGGAAAAAATCTAAGGAAAATATCAGAGTAAATTTAGAAGGTAAAGGGTTAATCTGGATTAACATCTCTCCATATCTTTAGGAATTTGCTGAAGATATATTTGTTTAAAGAGGCCTTTGCTAAACTCCCCCCCCCCCCCCCCCGCAAATAAGTCCACTGGTTAGGATTTCTGGTTGGTTTGCTGGTTGAACATTTTTATGTGAGAATTTTGAACTAGTACTGTACTTCTATTAATACAACTAGTCTTTTTTTTGCAGCTACATCACACAATTGGCTCATGTTCAGCTTGTGATCTACAACAATGTCAAGATCCTTTTCCTAGATAGTATCACTGAGCCAAGAATCCCCCACCTTGTAACTGTGCATTTGGCTTCTTTTCCCTAGGTTTAGAACTTTGCAGTTAAATTTCATTTGCTTGTTTTCAGCCTAGTGCTCAAACCTAGTGAATCTTTTTTGTTTCTGTCTTGTTTCTATTAATCACATTGATCTGCCTTTCTGTATATCAGATATTTTGTGACTGTCTGCTATGGCAGCCATTCGGTGAAAGTGCACCTTTTCATGACAGCTATTTTGTGATGACAACCTTGATACCTTTTTAAAGCAAAAAGTGCAACTACTAGTCCCAGAGGCCAATGTTTTCGGATGTACAATGACATACCTGATGCTTTGTCTCCACAGACAACACAATATTCTACTACTTGTGGTCGCTGGACATCTGTTTTAGCCAACAAACGTTCCACAGAGGCAGAATCAGTCACAATCTGAAATGAAACATTGTAAATCTAACTGTACCATTTCTATAAGAAATCTGATGAAGAAAAAACTGGTCCAATTTAAAATGCAGTCTGTACTAGCAGAGGTACTTCAACTGCAATTACCCAACAGCATCCTTGCTGCAATTTATGATAAAACAAGAACTCTTTCAAAATAAATAGCTTAGGTATCAATCACCAATAGCAGCTACTATAACTGCTCATTAAATTTGTAAATTCAATCAACATATAATAAATCAAAATAAAATAATCTAGGAAGAAAATGCACTGTTCTGTAGAATGCATCTCTTCAAAGTCTATTATTTGCCTAATATTCAGTTACAGTATTTGCTTATTTTCAGAGAGGTTACCAGTCTGTTCCAGTATAACAAAAACAAAATTATTTATGTGAGTGATAACCAATGAAAGATCAAATCATACAGCAATACTTTTTTGTGAGTTATTTACCGCGGTGGCTTAGTGGTTAAGACGCTGAGCTTGGAGACTGGAAGGTCTGGTTTCAAAACACAAGGGCTGCATGATGGATCTTGGGGACATGAAAGGAGCCTCCCTCTGGCGTCCCCTGAGCGGAGTTTCTCCAGAAAAAATCCTTTCAACCCAGAGCAATTTCTGACACGAAATTTATTTATTTATTCCAACGGTAGTCATAAATACGATCACTTCTGTTTAAGTCATTTTATGATCTTCCTCCAGAATAATCTCTTAAAATTTCCAATAAATCTATGTAGTATTTCCCTAGCATATGGCTAACATTTCTGCTTTTCTTTAATAGCTATGTTTACCTGTATTCTGCCTGGTACGATGTTATCTGTGGTTGTAAAAATAAGTTGCTTGGTATTAGAAGATTCAGGTGTAGCAAGTATCACTTTCCCTGTCCCTGTCCCATCTGGGCTAGCCAATATAAATTGTTGCTTTGATGATACTGATGGATCCACTGCTGTCACTATTTGGATTTTCTGTCCTGTTTGCTGATCTGTGACAATCTATAATTTTAAAAAGTGGGATATGTTACAATGTGAAGTGTAACTGTTTAGAAGTTTAATAATAAATAAGAAGTATGTCATCACTTTATAAAGAAATTCTCCTTGTCATCTGTTGCCAAATCAGGCACAAAATAGTGTAACTGAAGAGAATATCATTTACTGTATTTGCTGGTGTAAAATATCCACTTCCCCTCCCTTAAAATACACTGGCAAATGGAATGCATATTTTACTGTCGTGGCCTATAGTGGGCTATTCTGGTAATAACGGTGTGTGTCTTATAATCTGATGTGTCTTATACACTGGCAAATACAGTATTTAGAAGTGTTTTGAATACAATATGACTACACGGAATGCAAGTCAACAGGAATTTTCTCAGCACATACACCAGAGTGGAATTAAGCAAAGAAGATGTTTTAAAGATTTATGGGAAAATATTATTCTAAAAATGAATTAATGCCTGGCAAGTCTTAGGCAATTTTGAGTTCTTTGACATGGATATTGATCTATGCACCATTTTCCCCAAAATAACTGTTATTCAATTATACAATTTTATACAAGCAGCCCCTGATATGATATAAACTTAGTTTAATACAAAAGCATACTTGAATACGCTGTGGTGATGATACAGACGAATCTGTGGAAATGATCTGGATCCGTTGGGAAGGGCTGGTCATCACTGGAGAGTCAGATAATGTCTGTAAAGTTTGTACCTACATTGAATAAAGTAAAAAAAAAACTGGTTTCATACATGCTGAACAACATGGTGAGTACAATTTCATCTTGATTGGTTCTTTCCACCAGAAAAAGTCTTTAAGACAACAATTTCTCAAGGACAACAACTTCTTCAATAGTTGAGTGGACACCCATGAATTTGTATGTCTTTACTTAGGATTTTGGAGGCACAGAAAAGACTGTTTATATGGCAGTAATCTCACAGAGAAAAATATTTATAGGATAATATAGTTTACATGTGCATATTTTTTAAAAAGACAACTATAGCAACTGCAGTGGGTATTTTCTACTTTGAATTGTTAGATACATTTTTTTCTAATACATAACATGCCATACAGTACATTCAACCATCCACATCAGCTACAATAACAAACTTGGGTCTGAGTGCCTTGACAAGAAATGTGGCCACCCAAAGTACAGGTATGTGAGTGCATTCTAACTTTACACAATCCAGTAACGTAAATTTTCAGATTGATCAAAGTAAAGGTATTTTTTTTTTGAAAACTACAGTAATATAACAATACCACACAGAATCCTATAAGTGATTTACACAAACTGCGGCATTCCTGGATGCATAGTCTGGTTACTGGGCTTTAAAGTTATAGGAGATACTTTGGGATTTAGAAATAAAGAGGGAAAAGAGAAAGTGCCTGTTTTTATTAGTTTTAATACCTGCCATTAGTATATACAAATGAGCATATGGAGTAAAATTATTATTATTATTATTATTAAATTCAAATTTATATGCCGCTCTCCTTGCCGAAGCAACCCAGAGCGGCTAACAATGTTACAAAATAGAACATAATATACATACAATATAACAAGTATAATACAATCGATGTGGTCGACAAGACCTTCATAAAAAATAATAAAAAATATAAATGCAGTACAATCAAAGAAATATAAAAAACAATCAAAGATAAACAGTACAAAGCAATAGGGAAGGTCCTCATCCCTTATAAATATTTCAACTAGTAAATATACAATATACATTTAACTGGAGGAGTGGCTGGCCGTGGCTCAGTTATGGCGGTGGTAGCAGGACTGGCGTCCTTAATCGGCGGCGGTGGCAGAGAAGTTCTTTTTATAGATATATAGAGTATCTCTAGGGCTTTACAAGTAGTGTTCATGTTTAAGCTTCAATGAAGACAATTTCTTGGAGAGAATGTCTTGTAATTCCATGCCATATGAGGTATATATGAAAAGAGGCGAAAGACAGAAACCAAGACAGAAACCAAGAGGCAGATCCAAAGAAAGGTGGAAAGATCTTTAAGCCTAGTGGCTTCTGGCAACAGTTGATTATTAGTATACATGTTAAACAGTATGGGGGCTAGTACACTGCCCTGCAGGAAGCCATTTCTTTGATTTCTCCATTGGCTGTGTTGTCCATGGATATCGACAACAAATCTATGGTTTTCCAATAAACAGCCTATGATTTTTGTGACTTTAAAATCCTTTGTGATGTAGTTGACTTTCTTCAGCAAGACTGCATGGTTGACTGTGTCATATGCTGCAGTGAGATCTATAAACACTATACCTGTGATTTCCTTCGTTTCAAAACCATCTTCTATATACTGTAATAGGTAAAAGATTTGTACTGTACAATCTTTGCCAAGTCTAAAACCAACTTGCTGTGGTATAAACAGGGGTTCTACTATTGCACAGTCGGTTTAGAATTAAACTTTCATATACTGTATCTTATATGGGTGGCTAAGAAGAGATATGAAACTGTAGTT
Source organism: Furcifer pardalis (assembly GCA_030440675.1). Classification (NCBI taxonomy): domain Eukaryota; kingdom Metazoa; phylum Chordata; class Lepidosauria; order Squamata; family Chamaeleonidae; genus Furcifer; species Furcifer pardalis. The sequence goes on along the minus strand of CP126893.1, from coordinate 129,172,672 downwards.
TTTGAGTCTTCTGTTGGCCTGCCTGGTTTAAGTATAGCTATCATCTGACATAAACGGAGCGTCCCCAAAGACTCCTATTTCAGCGATTGGGCATCCCCTGGGCAATGGTGATTTATCATAAGCTTGCAGAAGCACCTTCTTCAGGTGGAGAGATAACATCAAAGAAATATTACAAGAACATCAAAAACACTGATGGTGGCTGCTTGAAGTGCCAGAGCAATAACCTTGTATCTTCCTAGACACCCAAAGGAGTAAAAGAGGAAGCAAAGAAGAAGAAGAAAGGCAATTTCTCAGATATTTATGCCCTCTTCAATTGGAGCTGCTATGTATCTAGTTTGGGTAGATTATCCAAAACTAGATGTGGTGAAAATCCTTCAAACTTTTTTCATGTGATGCAGAAACAACTGGACAGATAGCAGAGTCTGGAATCCTATTACCTATTTGTGCTGTTATTAACTCTATTGACATAAATTTCAATGGCAACGTGCCACAAGCTTAAAAATCATCTAAGACAGTTGCTACTGCATACCAAGTCATGCAACTTAATTATGACAGCAAATGCCTATGCCAACTTCTTACGTTGCAAAAATTTGCCACTGAATTTTTGCTGGTCTTATGCCAGCAGGCACACTAACATGATTCTTACCAGAAACACAAACACATACATTCCATTTGCATGCTACCGATATTTACATGCTACCAATATTTATTTGTTAACCAACAGAAGTTAAAGTTGTTTGTTAAAGAGGTATACCTCCCTGTCCAATTACAAACCTAAAAGTTTGGTTATTCATTTGAGCTATTTCTTTTTTATTTATTTCTTCCATCATTTACGACTCAAACTTACTGTACTTTTTGAAATGTACATTTAATAAACCCAAGAAATGCAGTGCCTTAAAACAGTAAAGTAACACATGCTTGAATGTATTTACTATACTGTACATTTATAACTTTCAATGATTGCTAGGAGATACTCAGAACATTCTATGAATAGAACAATCCTAATATAAATACATTACATTATTATTATTATTATTATTATTATTATTATTATTATTATTATATTCGAATTTATATGCCGCTCTCCTTGCCGAAGCAACCCAGAGCGGCTAACAATGTTACAATAAAAAACATAATATACATACAATATAACAAGTATAATACAATCAATGTGGTCGACAAGACCTTCATAAAAAATTATATATATATATATATATATATATATATATATATATATATATATATATATATATATAGATAGATAGATAGATAGATAGATAGATAGATAGATATAGATATAGATATATATAAATACAGTACAGTCAAAGAAATACAAAAACAATCATGGATATACAGTACAAAGCAATAGTGAAAGTCCTCATCCCTTATAAATATTTCAATTAATAAATATACATTTATCTGGAGGAGTGGCTGGCCGTGGTTCAGCTGTGGCGGTAGTAGCGGGACTGGCGTCTCTCACTCTCCGGGCCGGACCGGACGAGGAGCCAAAGTTCATTGTGGGCGGCGGCAGGTCTTATAGCCGCCCGCCCGCGCCTCGCAGCAGCTGGGCTCACTCTCCAGGCCAGACTGGACGAGGAGCCGAAGTTCGTTGAGGGCGGCGGCAGGTCTTATAGCCGCCCGCCCACGCAGCAGCTGGGCTCACTCTCCGGGCCGGACCGGACGAGGAGCCGAAGTTCGTTAAAACTTGTAAAGACTTGTTTGGTTGCTGTCTTCTAGCATTCTTTGTATTATAGTTTTCTCATAAATTTAGTTGAACTGTATTAATCACACCTCGGAATGAACAATTATGTCTAAACTCATGGTTTCCAACACGCCCCACAGGTGGACAGTTTGATTTTTAAGGGGGGCATTGGAAGCTTGTTTAGATCAAGTTAATGGCCTTTTAGGCTTACTCCACATGAACAGAGCCAGAAACTTTTTAGAAGCTTGAGATCTGCAACAGAGTAGTCATGTGAGATGGGGAATGGAGTTCCTGTACCTTTAATTATTGTGTGTAAGATGAGATACAGTATCTGGCGTTTCAGCTTGGTATGGAAGCTAAAACTATTAAAATTCCCCCTTCCACATGAATCATTAAAAGTTCAAGAGCCTGTCCTCTGTTTAATGAGGCCACCCTGGTAGCACAGACCCAGGAACAGACTGTTCGAGGAAGTTAACAGTAATTGACACAAACACCCATTCTGCAAAAGAGAGAGCTTGTAGATCCAGGGAACTACAGAAGAAATGGCAGGTTGTTTACGCATAACTAGTTATTTTAGTTGTCATCTGTGAATCACAGATATAGTTCCTTTTGGAATCTTCAAAAGCCTAAGCAGAAGGTTAAAGTGTCACTGTGCCTGTTGCTCATCCTGCAGTGAATCCTGAGTTCCCTAGTCCGCCACTGATACAGAAAAATGCTCGCATGGCAGCCCAAGGGCAGGATGGGTGGGTTGTGTGAATTCACAGATAACCATTCCAATAACTACAATTACAAGTAAGCAACCTGCACTCCTTCTTCATGGTCTCTGTGAATCACACTTATGTGACCAACAAGCTCTTTGTCTTTTCATGCTCTTGCATTTGAATCATTTTTGAAACATGACTTATATGTATTGTTGGCAACTTTTCACAGATGTAAGAATTCGGTGGAAGACAACGATGCATTGATATGAATGAGGTGTGAACATTTGAGGTAAGAATGATCAATACTTTAAGATACCTGGATGACACCATGGGATCATCAATGTGGTTTAATGAGTTCAGATGTAGGTTCAAGCCTCCTTTGGCCATGGAAATTCACTGGGGAGTGGCAATAGTAAACCACTCCTATTAGACTCACCATAAATCAGAAGCAACATCACAGCAAATAAAAACAACAGATGACACATTAGTGCCAGAAAACAGCAATGACTTGAGATGGCTACTAAAGAATGCTAAAGCAGAAAACGTAAAAGTAATGTTATAGCTGGAACATGAAGAAGACAAAAATCATGACTATAGAAGAATTACTTGATTTCAGGGTTAATATGAAGGAAATTGTTGTTAAGAAACCAGACGACTGAAAAGCTCAGCTATGAAAGAATTAGAAAGGATATTCATGTGCATGGATGTTTACGATGTAAAATCTGAACAATGACAAAAGCTAAAAGAAAAAAATTCAGGGAATTTGAAAAGGCATTTTGGAGAACTTCACAGACACACCATGGATTGCTAGAAATAGACACACCATGGATTGCTAGAAATACAGGCCTTAAATTAAATGAAGTCTTGAACTCCCACTAGCAGCGAAATTTAACTCCACCAAGACAGATATATTCTATCTAGGCTTTTAATGGAAAATACAATGCCTAGAAAACTCAAATGCAGTAGGAAAAGAAAACGATTGCCTTTAGTTTGTGAGAAGCGCTTTTAATAACACATAGCAACAAAGTATCTTTAAATAATAGAAATTAGAACTCCTACATAAACAAACACATGAAATATGCAGGGGAATGCTGATGCTTTTCACAAGGAAAAATGCTTGATTTAAGTTCTAAAGAACATGTGTACTATCATTCAGAAAGTCAATGTTGCCTTTTGTAGAGAAAATGTAAGAAGTTTCAAGATACAATAAACTGTTGCAAAGATCATTATATTTAAATAGGTACCTCCAATTGTTCATTTTTTCACAATTTTTCAAACATACAGTACATTAGTGATTCTATTATATTATGATCAGTGTTACAACCTTCCCTATCTCACTTTTATACAGTATGAAGAATAACCTTATGCTATACACTGTATACTGCAGAACATTTTTCAAAGGTGAGAAAAAAGCTTATTTTTTTAGTTTAATTTTTCTTAAAATGTGGGATGATAACCTGTAAGTACTGTTTATTTTTTACTAAGCAAAGCATAATAGATTATATTTTAAAAGAAAATATTAAATGATATCAAATGCAACTATTATACAAATTTCTACAAACTGAACTAAATGTCTGTTTACAAATATTGTCATGTCATTTGTGATATGAAATAAATCAAGCACTGCTAATTATCTTTAAAACTTTAATTAAAAGTCAGTTTGTAGATAATAAGTGGCCTGTAATAAAAAAATATTACAAATTTTACATCTATTCAGTGGTGTCAATATTAACAATCTATTATTCGCTAAAACTGCTGTGAAAATAATTTTTTAAAAAAGGATTATTAAAATGACCCATAAGCAAGGTAAATTGACTTTATCTTCCCCTGACATATATACACAGTTCTTAAGATCCCATCTTCAAAAACCTTTGAATCATTTCCTTCCTAAAGCTCCTAGGTTGATACTGAACAGACTCTAATACTTACAGTGTCAAATCCTTCTGCAGCCTTATTTAAATTTTCTTCAGCAAAGATCTTTGGGTACAGTAATTGCAGAGAAATGAAGTGATCAGTTTTAGTCTGTTCTCAAACATTTGTATCCAAGCTCCATTTATAAAGCTTCTAATCACAAAACCAGACAGAATTGTTTAAAAATGCCCTCTCTTTGACCCTGTTCCTTTGAAGGTCAAGTACACTATCACTCCCTGTAACCAAGGAAGCAGAATCGACGTGTTCCTGCTGTTTTGCCAGCTGCTGAAGCAGTTTGTCTAATAATACAATTAATTTCATTGGGGGTGATGTACCCAGGTCACAATGCTTTTCTTTTCTTTGTCTCCCTTGGCCCAGTTATTATTCTTAGATATACCGTAACTAAAAGATAGCTAAATTCCTGAGAAAATAATTTGTCTAGGTCTTGAATAATTTTAAGACCAATAAAATAAAAAATAAAAATAAAATTACTTTGTTCCCCATAAGACATCCTTTATCTTTATAGCTCATTAAGCTGATATCAATAAAGACAGACCTCACTAAATTCTTGTGCTACCATTAAACATGCATACAGTGGAAACCATGCATCCATTTTATGATACATGTTAGAAAACTACACGCCACCATTTTAATTCTCTGGGGGAACAACAACAGATGTCTTCTAAATTAACAGAACATATTAATATTTTAAGAACCAAACAAATCTAGAAACAGACAAATGCCAACATATTGTGATTCACTGTGAAAATGCTGAAATCAATGTTTTACAAGTGAAAATACAGTAATCTAAATTTTAATTGTGCAATTTACTCCCAATTCTGATTCATAATTGTCCACAAAAATGGTTGACATAAATATGGCATTCAGGAAAATACAGATGTGCTGTACTAAACTGCAATATTTTTCAGTGTATCAGAGAGAAAACAAAACAAAAACACAGCTACTATTAAATGGTGTGTTATTAAACAAATTACTTCAACAACTCACAAAATAATTGCCTCTCTGAACCTTTTCAAAAAAAATGCTAATATTGAAAAATATTGAGCTATAGCTCCATGCTCAGTTCGTGCTCATTTAAGTGTCCCTATTTCTTTTCTTTTAAACCACCTTGTTGACACAGTTAAGAGATATTGCCTTGCAGCTGACAAAAATGGCAAGGTCACAGGCAAATTACAAAACTAGTGATTAAATCATCAACATTGATCATCTTTCTTTATTTGGTGGCTGTTTCTCTCCTGGCTTTCCAGTGAAAAGTGACCTTCTTCTTCTTTGTTCTTGAATATTTTTGGAAGTATTTCACCATAGCAACTGAAAAACACAACTCCTTTGTTTCTGTTAAGTTTTTTTGTGTAGCACAGACAAAGAACCTGAAGGAGAGAAAAGTTTGATCTGTGGCTTCGTATTGCAACATTGGTTAATCAAAAATTCTCAACACTGTTTCTGCCTTTTCTAGAGCCCAGCTTAGTGAAAAATTGATCTCTGTGTCTGACAAGAGGCTCAAGGGACCAGAGAGAGGGGGGGGGAGAGAATACTGTACTATACAGTTTAGCATGTGTGTTAGAAATAGCTCTAGAGTCAATGTCATGATGTGGACACAGTGATGATCTTGGACTCAGGAAAAATGGGCTCAAATATCTACCCAGCCATGAAAATTCATGGTGGGGTGGTGATACTATTAAAAATACCTTGGAAACTTTACTAAAGGGTGCCATAAGTCAGATGCAACTTGATGATACATAGTACACTATTACTATCAGGAACAAAGTTTCCAAGTGTCAACCTCACTGGACTTGTGACAAGGTTGGTGGAAGGTCCTTGAGTCACAGTAATTCTTTGATACTGGTAATAGAGTAAAACCATACTACCAGCAACTCAACGCTGAATGTCAGGCAGTGGTTAACTAACCTGACAACCCTGAGGACTAATGGCCTTGGATGTCAAAGTCCACAGAAAAGGGTGATGGTCCCCAAGTGGATTAAACCCCACTTGAACCCATCTTGATGGAAGGCAACAGCTTCATCAATACTTGCCTGGGGCTGATGAGAACTTTGTGTGCCAAAAGGGCTCAGGGTCAGAAAGTGACTCACGGAATTGGATCATTGGTACAGGTGACATGCTGAGATGCAGATGAAAGGCCACTGCATTATATTATCAGGACAATCTTCATGGATGATCGCCATGAGGAACGCCAATATTTGGATTTGGATATAGCAGAAGAAGAAGAATGCCTAGACTGAAAGAGTTAAGGATAAGGGCTTGTAATGGTGACTTCTAAGGTATAAAGGTGCATGTCCCTTTCAGAAAACAGAAGATTTTTCTTTATCATAGAGGCTTTAAGGCAGGTAGGGAATGAGTACTGTATATGAATGCCGCATATTTTCAGCCAACTACATGTTTGCCCTGCTTGTGTTGCTCAAGGATTTGTTTTTCATCTGCAACCAGTTACATTAAATAGAACATATTTTAATTGTAATCCACTTTTTATGACTTGGGACTCGTTGTAATTCAATTAATTTTTATCTTGCAGTGTTAAGCCACTTTGGGTACCCACTTCTGGTTCTGTGACCTAAAACCAAAAGATACCTCTTGCAGGAGAAAGAAGTTGGACATGCCTAACTGCACATGCCTTAGATTACTTATTCAGAGGGCTGCTAAGATTTGTGGTTATCAAACAAGATGTGGGACATGTCTAAAACATTAGGCGTGCCCAGTTCTTCTTTTGCCCAGCATCCATTTATGAAACCAATGGCTGCTGTCCATTGTCCTAAATAAATATGTTGACATAAACAAATAAAGTCTGATTTGTAAAAACAAATGACTGAAAAGTATGGTTTTGCAATTCAATGATAATAATCAACTTGCAAATAATTTCTGGTGGTAGACTGAATAGACATAAACAATACATAATTATACTTCCCCCCCCCCCAAAAAAAAAAACCCACCCACGGTTGAGATTTACTAAGGTATCATCTATTATTGCTTACCTCAGCCACCTGCTGTGTCTCCACTATCTGCTGAGCCAGCACCTCCATGTTGGTTGCCATGGTAAAAGATGATCATTAGAGACCCTAATTGGAGAGATGCCAATAACTTCTATTAAGCACAGAAACATTAGTCCTTTCATCATTTGTAATACCAATTAAATATGTAGTATAACTCTACCACGATACAAAATATTGCTTCAAACATTTTATTAGAAGATGGATCGTGTTTAGTACAACTACTGTATCTATGTTTGTGGATGAGCAAAACTTAACTCTCTCCTCCCCTAAGCAGAGTTTTGCATGCAATGCATAGTTATGTACAAATTATGCCAAGGAGAGACTAAGCCCCTGTTCTGTCCCCAAGGTCCACAAGCAGACAGAGCTCTCTGACAAGAAGAGAGTGATCAGATCCACATTTTTTGTCATCCGGAAGACACTCATATTTGGTTGGGGAGATGGCAGCAACAACTTCTGTGATCACACTGGACTCCCAAAATTGAAAAGAACCAATGACACCATGCAGCTGCAAGTCATCTACCAAGGCTGACAATTTCAGACAGTATCTTGATGAAGGGTACAAAATTCCATCTCATTTTTTTCACATTTTCTGAGCCCAAACCTTCCTACTAAATCACAGAAAGATAAAAAAAATGGTAGGAACAACTACATTTTTAAAGAATACAGTATCCAACTTCTTACCTCACTGACAATGTTTTCTTGCAAAACAAAATACAATGGCTGAAATCTCATTGTTTAGTGTAGCAAGGCACCAGGAGTAAGCCCACGGACTCAAAAGGGATTTCATAAGTCACCTCCTCTGTAGGTTTTCTAATTCAAATGAATTTGCTTTAGTTGTGACTTCCTAGACAAACTTTGCTAGATAAACCAACATCTGGGACTGTCTTCCAAGGCAATTTCTTATGTTCCTGAAATTATTAATTAATTTTAAATTATTATTTTTTGGAAAAAAGGAATAGTATACACTGGAGAAAATAATCACAAAATTAACATGGACTATCAGAAAGATTGATAAATGTCTTCTAGATCAAATTAAGGAGCCAGTGTAGTATAGGCAGGATTTGAAACAGATAATTTCTCATCCATACAGTGATTTTCAGCATGGAACAGACTCACTCAAAGAAAAAAAAATCTGCAAACTTCTAAACTCCTAAAGGCAAGAGCTTTTGGAGATCGTAAGTTAACAATAATGTGTGCCAGCAAGTCAATTCTGACTTATGGTGAACATTTCTAGGGGGTTATAATGCCCAGATGTTTACCATTCACTTCTACTGGGACCATGCAGCTTGCCCTTGACTATATAGGGTGGCTTTTCTCCTAAGAGACACCGTGGAGAATCAAACTTTCAATCTCTGGTTCACATCCAGATAACTAAAGCACTGAGCTATACAGCTAGCTCATCAGAGTTGTCATAATTCAAGAGCAGTACAAAAGCACATGTTAACAATAACAATTACAAAGTGTTTTATTCTGCAAGTAGCACATACAATGAAAATCATGTAAACAGTTAAGAGTAAAGTTCAAAGTCTGAATAATATCAATGGAAAGCCTACTAACATAGTCACCATTCAATTCCATACTCCAACTCCAAATGCTGAAGAATATATAGAAAGCTTTGATCCAAGTGGATAAAAGTCCATGAGGAATCTGATCACACACCAGTGCAGAACGTGCTAATAATCACAGATGACAAACACAAAATTAGGAAATAAAGCAGAACCAAAAATGATTAAAAATATTGATCTGGAAAACATAGACAAAGCAGAAGTGCAAATCATACACTGAAATCCTGTTGCATAGAGGGTTGAACTAGAATTTGTTGTCGTTGTCGACTGCAACTCGAATCCGAGAATGCACTGACTAGATCAATATGGTTATCAAGTCAACTGTTCTCTAAGTACTTTTGGTTCAAATGAACCTACTCTAGTTATGGCTTACTATGCTAAAGTCTGTCACAATTATAATAGGCCTATTTAAATTAACTCAATTTACAGAGGAGATGATTTACTAAATCCCCAGTGATTTAATGGACTTGAGTGTGACTTGTCACATTAAGCTACGATTTCACCACAGAACTCTGTAAAGCTAATCATTTGTTTATTGCAGGCACACACGTCAGGCAACCTAAAAAACAACTATGCATGCACATGTAACCAGAAGGACAACAAAGAAATAAAATAATACACCATAGAAAGAGAATATGGAAAAGTTGTAAAAGTATGACCAGGAGGGGATTGTACTCCTTAGCATCTCCTTTCTTGGGGAAGAAATGTACTGTATATTGTATACAGTAAAACTCTGACTTAAATATGCCTCGACTTACAAAAAAATTTGACTTACATAATGATTGTTGCACTAAAACCATGTCCAGATTTATATAACACAATTTCCTATGGGTTTGCTTTGAGTTACGTTAAAATCCATTTTTCCTATGGGGTTGCTTCGATTTACATAAATATCATTTTCCTATGAGTTTGCTTCGAGTTAAGTAAAAAATTCATTTTCCCTATGGGTTTGCTTTGAGTTATGTAAAAAATCATTTTTACTATGGGTTTGCTTCGAGTTAATAAAAAACCAATTTACATAAAAGCCTACAGAACAGACTTTTAAAGTAAGTACGGTAGGGGTTTAACTGTACTGTACATGTATTATTACGGCGGCCAACCGTCCCGCATTCTGCGCGGCAATCCCATTTAGGGAGGGGGAATTTCGACTTACCCTTGTTTCGAAAATGGTACCGGACCTCCCCCGTTGCGTCACGGAAGCACCGGTTTCCTTTCCGACCGGCAGGCAGTTAAAGAGAAACGGAGCCGAAAAGGCTCCAATAAACTGCGCCTGCGCAGAAACCCAGTTTGGCGCCAGATTGGGTTTCTGCACATGCGCAGTTTATTGGAGCCTTCCGTGACACAACGGGGGAGGTCCGGTACCATTTTCGAAACAAGGGTAAGTTGAAATTCCCCCTCCCTAAATGGGATTGCCACGCAGAATGCGGGACGGTTGGCCGCCCTATTACCAATCTGTCAATTACCATCTTGTTTTCCAAATTTGTTGGCATACTCTTGTTAGGTGTTTGATGGGTTCAGTTTCTGTGGCTTGAAATAATTTTGTCAGTATTCCATCTAACGTTGGTGAAGTATTTATTCCTAGTATTTCCAGAACAGTTTTAACTTAACCTTTAAGAGTATCTTACAATATTTGAAGAACTTTTGACCAAATTAAGAAAAGGAGAAATAGGAATTAAAGGAATTGTTAGTAAAATTTACAAGATATTGAACAAAAGAGAAAAAAAAAACAGGAGGTCCTGAAAAATACCTGGGAGCAAGATTTGAATGTAACAATTTCGGAAGAAATGTGGCAGAAAAATGGAAAAGAAGAATTATGCAGACTATATCTGTAAGAGTAAAAGAACACAATTATAAGATGCTTTGGCGATGGTATCTGACTCCAATCAGGCTGCACCAGATGAATAATGAAAGTAGTGATAAATGTTGGAGATGTAAACAATCAACGGGGACATATATGCATATGTGGTGGAGTTGTAATGTGTTAAGGGAATTTGGGGGGGAAATAGAAAATGAAATTAAAAATATATTTGATATGCAGCTGGAATTGGGACCAGATACGGTATTGCTAACAGATGTGGATAAATTTAAATTGAGTAATGATGGTAAAGAATTAATGGCTGTGATGCTGTCAGTGAACAGACAATGTGTTGCAAAGATTGGAAAAATGATGCATTGTTAAACATACAAGATTGGTATAAGGAAATGTGGGAATTAGCTCTTAACGACAAGCTCACATGGGAAATAAATATCAGGAAAGGCATAGTCCAAGTAAATAGATTCTGGAGACAATTTGTGGAATATGTGACTGTCAAAAAGAAAGGTATTAATCCTGTACCAGAACAAATTAACTTTTGGGAAACATAATCTGCTATAACCTCCTGGACATTGTACATAACACAGAGGTGATAATGAAAAACTGAGCTTTTGTGGTGAATGAAATAAAGAAAAATATATGTAGGTAATGTAGTAAGTATAGTTTGCAAGACTTTTATATTGTATTACTGTTTCTTTTTACATATCATGTGTAATCTCTTGTGGAGTTTTTGTATTGTATGTTTGTTTCTTTTTTCTTTGAAAACTTATAAATAAAATATATTTTTAAAAAAGAGTATGTCATCCTTTCCTGACTATAGATTAAAACATACATTTTGAATTCACTCCAGAAAAAAAGATCAGCAACTAGTAGAGCTGCAATAGAGGTGTGGGTGAGGTTATGTGATTCCTGTAGCCAGTCCTCATTAACAATCTGGCTGCAGAGTTTTGGGCCTGCTGAAGTTTTGAACACTTTCCAAATATAGCCCCATGCACACCATGTTACAGTAATGCAACCAGGATGTAACTAAGGCATTTGTCACCATGGCCAGATCAGACATTTACAGGAATGGGCACAGCTGGCACACTAATTTTAACTGTGCACTCCTGGCCACTGCTGAAACTGAGGCATCTAGGCTTCTAGACAAATCCAGGAGTATGCCCAAGCTGTACACCTGTTCTGGGGGAAAGCAAGCCCATCCAGATAGGCTGGATTCCTATTCCTTGATATGCCTTTCAACTGATTAGGATCATCTCTGTCTTGTCTTGATTAAGTTTCAGTTTATCCACCCTCATCCAGTCCCTTACTAACTCCAAACATTAATCTAGATTAGAACCAAAATAGTTTCTTTAGATTTAAATGGAAAGATAGAATCAGATGTCATCCACATACTGGTCACAATAAACATCAGAACACTGGACAATCTCTCCCTGAGGCTTCATGTAGGTCTTAAATAGCATGGAGAGCAAAACAGAACCCTGATGGATACCACAGGCCAACGACCAAAGCACCAACCTCAGTCCCACAGAACCAAACTCTGAGTTATCTCCAGGAAGGAACTGAGCCACTGTAAAAGTTCCTCCAAATCTCATTGCCAGAGACATCCTAGAAGGATACTGTGGTTAATGGCATCAAATGGCACTGAAAAGTCTAACAGAACCTATAAGGACACACCCACTTGTTCCAGTTCCCAGCATAGGTCAAGGGAACCAAAGCAATTTCTATCCCATAACTAGGTCTGAAGTCATATTCAAATGGATCTAGAACAGAGGTCAGCAAACTTGGCTCTCCAGATAATCTTGGACTGATCAGCAGGTATGCTGGCTTGGGCTTCTGATAATTGAAGTCCAAGTATACCTGGAGAGCCAAGTTTGCTGACCTCTGATCTAGAATAAACCATCTTATCTCTGAACCTCTGGAGGTGAGAAGCCACAACCCACTTCAGCATCTTGCCTAAGAACAGAACATTGGAGACGGCCAATATAATTATCCAATTCCATGGGATTCAAAGGGAGCTTTTTCAGCAGTGGTCTTACCACTGCCTCCTTTAAGCTAGTCAGGATCCTATTATCCTGCAAGGAATCGGTCACGATTCCTACCATCTCAGCCATTCACTTTCTGGCAGGTTTTTAAGCCTGGAAAGGCAAAGATCCAACAGACATGTGGTTGTCTTTACCTCTTGAAGAGTCCTGCCCATATCATCAAGTGCAAAATACTTACACAGGAGCAGGGACCATAGTCACATTCACAGGACCTGTATTAACTACAGCCTCCAAGTCAGAGTGGATCTGTGCAATTTTGCCTTCAAAATATCATGCAAAGTGGGCAACTGGACACAACAACAGATCAAAGTACAAAAAGGAAGTATAAAAGCCAAATGACACCTGAACATGAAAAGACTAATATAACAATTACATATAAGTTGGATAACATTAATGGGGAGAAACTGGCATTGTTAAAAAAAATGTATCTTAGTGCAATTATCAATCAAAAACGAGAATGCAGTAAAGACATCAGAAAATTGAGATTTGGAAGGGCAGCTATGAAGAAATTTGAAAAAAATTATATAGTATAAGGATTTATCTATAGTGATCAAGGCCAGGGTCCGCCTCACTATGTTATTCCTGCTTGCTATGATTTTAAATAAAGCATCTATATCACATTAATCCTGAGCTCTCATGGGAAGCTAAAATAATTAAACTGAAGCAATCATACTGCAGACATGTCATGAAATGACAAGATTCAGTAAAGCTAATAATGCAAAAAAAGGCTAAAGGAAGTAGGAAAAAAGTAAAATTTATTTATTTATTCAGATTTATATTGCCACCCACTCGCCGAGGCGACTAAGGGCGGCTTACAGTCAAAACAGCAACAGTACAATAAAAATGATAAAATACAACCTCACAAAATACAACCAAACTAAATTGGCAACAATCAGGGCAAACAGTAATGAAGATTGTTCTGGTAAGAATATACAGTTGTACCTCACTTAAAGAGCATAATGCGTCCCACAGGATTGCTCTTTAAGCGAGTTTGCTCTTTAAGCAAAACACCATTGAAAGTGACCAACTGTGTGTGTGTGGGGATTGCGAACCCCGATTTATTTGTTAAGTGAGTTTTTGGTTGGTTTTATTTGTTAAGCAAAGCAAACATTCAGAGAAAATTCTGCTCTTTAAGCGAGTTGCTCTTTATGCGAGGTGCTCTTTATGCGAGGTTTGACTGTAATGCATTAGTCTTCCTGTTCCATGAATCACTTTCTGGTCCTGAGTCCTTTTGGCACACAGGGTCCTCAGCACCAGGCCAGAATTGGTGAAGTCGCTGCAGTTCATCACAATGGATTCAAGTTGGGGACCATCACCATTTCCTGTGGATTTTGCCACCCCAGGTCATTGGGCCTCAGAATTGTCAGGTTAATTAACCGCTGCCTGACAATCCATGTTTAGTCGCTGGCAGTATGGTCTACTCCAGGAGTTTTCAACCTATCATGCAGTAGATTGACTCAATAAGAGAACTCTGGGCTTTTTCTTCCCAAGATCTTAGCAAGTTTAATGTCATTTTGCAGGTTGAGATAACTAAATAAAGCTCAAGATAATACAGGATAGACTGCAGCAATATGTGGAGAATTACCAGAAGTGCAGGCAGGATTCAGAAGAGGCAGGGGAACTAGAGACCACATTGCCAAACATTGGATCATGGAGAAAACAGAGGAATATCAGAAACAAGTCTACTTAATGTTTTATTGACTACACCAAGGCCTGTGTGGGCCACAACAAAATGTGGCAAGTAATTAAAGAGATGGAAATACCAGAACACCTTATATGCCTCATGAGAAATCTGTACATGAGTCAAGAAGCAACAGTTAGGACAGAATACGGAATGACAGAGTGGTTTGGAATAGGAAAAGGAGTAAGATAAGGCTGCATGTTATCACCCTGCTTATTCAGCTTATACACAGAGCACATAATGCACAATGAAGGGATGGAAGAATCACAATATGGGATCAAAATTGCTGGGAGAAAGAGCAACAATTTGAGATATGCGGATGACACTACCCTAATGGCAGAAAGTGAGGAAGATCTAAAAAAGCTCTTGATTATGTTGAAAGAAGAGAACGCACAAGCTGGTTTGATACTCAATATCAATAAAATGAAGATAATGGCAACAGACCCTATCAGCACCTGGAAATAGATGGGGAAGAAGTAGAAGCAGTGACAGATTTTACTTTCTTTGGATCAAATATCACTACAGATGGAGTTTGCAGCCAAGAAATAAAAAGGCGACTGATACTTGAGAGACAAGTTATGGGAAACCTGGGGAACATAATGAAAAGTAGAGACATCACATTGCAAACTAAAATCCGTATAGTCAAGCAATTGTATTCCTGGTGGCAATGTATAGTTGTGAGAGCTGGACCATTAGGAAAGTTGAGCACAAAAGAATAGATGCCTTTGAGAGGTGGTGTTGGAGAAGAGTTTTGAAAGTCCCTTGGACTGCGAGGAGAACAAATAAGTCAATCTTAGAAGAAATCAACCCTGACTGCTCCTTAGAAGGTCAGATAGTAAAGATGAAGCTGAAATACTTTGGACATCAAATGAGAAAAGAAGACTCACTTGAGAAAGCCTTGATGCTAGGAAAGGTGAAAGGCAAAAAAAAAAAAAAAAGGGGGGGGGGAGCCAAAGATGAGATGGCTAGATGGTATTGTAGACACAATGGGCACAAAGCTGGGCAGGTTGAGGAGGATGGTGGAAGACAGATGTGCCTGGAGAACAACGGTCCATAGGGTCGCAAATGGTCGGAATCGACTGTGTGACTGAACAACAACAAAATGTTGAGCTGTGAAGTCAATTCTGACTTGTGGCAATCTTTTCCAGGTTTTTCTAAGTACAGAATACACAGAAGTAATTTATCATCGCTGCAATTTTTAAGTTACATAACAGAAAAAAATAGTAGAAATTGAAAATGACAATTACCATTATGTTAAAAAATGAAAAAGCAATTAGTGCTATCATTAATGAGAGGAAGTAATATCTAAACATGCAAATAGTATTCTACCTACTTCTGTCATACATCTTAAAAGTCATTCTGTTATAATAGCTTTGGTGATTTGGGGTTTTACATTCTTTGCAACAATTTTTCAGGCAGCAAGTGATATACAGTATATATACAGTTGTGCCTCGCTTAAAGAGTATGTGTTCCACAGGATTGCTCTTTAAGCAAATTTGCTCTTTAAGCGAAATACCATTTTAAGTGACCAATTGTGACTTCTGGGGGGGGGGGGGAATTGTGAACCCTGATTTATTTGTTAAGCGAGTTTTTGGTTGTTTTTATTTGTTAAGCAAAGCGAACATTCTGAGAAAATTCTGCTCTTTAAGCGAGTTACTCTTTAAGTGAAACACTCTTTATGCAAGGTTTGACTTTGTATACAGAATTGTTCTTTTAAGTTTTCTTAAAAACTTAAATACATTAGTTGGGTATTTCTGCCAGTGGAGATTGTTGTTATGTGCCCTTCATTTGAAACCGACTTTCATCGACCCTTTAAAAATGAGCGTTTTCACCAGTTCCTAAATTTCCATGGCTGACAAGGAGATTGGAACCGAGGTCTCCTGAGCCCCAGTCCATCACTCTTTAACAACCACAACACCACACTGGGAACCCTAGAAATTAACAGCCTGATTAACCACTTTGTGAATAACTGTAGCCTATGTTGGTGGAAATAAAGAAATTCAAACAAAAATAGTTATAAGAATTTATTTATTTGACGAAAATTTGTTATTTTATTTTGGGATGTATTTGTTTGGTCTGAGTTGATTTGTTGTGTGTTTTGATATCTGTATGTACGCCGCCCAGAGTGGGTTATTATCCAAACAGGCGGTATAAAAGTGTAGTAAATAAAACACTCTCCAGGGTTTAGTAGAGCTACAGTGAGTGAGTGTCCGTACGCTAGTAGCCCTCGCTTTGTACTGTACTGTATGTTGTTATACGCTGCTGCCTCTGACACAAATAAAGACCTGAAACCCCGCCCCGCATTTTTAGTTCAGCCATTGGGCCTCGCCCCATCAACAGCATCATTCCTATTGGTGACCCGGCCCGCCACTCATTTCCTTTGTCCCGCCTCCCAAGGAGGGGCGGTTGGGAAGCAAACACTTGAAGCACGAAGCGAGGCACAAGATGGCGGAGCTGGCACCTGGCCAAACCCAGCCGCTCCGCCATTAGTCTCCCCGCCCTCCTTTTAACCGGCCCCTCCGGAGCCAGGGTCTGGCCTCCTCAGGCCCAGCCGGGTCGCGGCGGCCGGGCTGAGCTGTCAAGACGGGGGGTGGTGGGGGTGAAACGTCCGCTAAGATGGCGGCGGGCTGCCCCGTATGCAAAACACCCGCCGCCCCCTCCCCTCCGCCCTCCCGGTGGCAAAGGTAAAAGGGTCGGGTTCAAGCCACTGCCTCCGCCCGACGTTCAGACTCCATCTTTCTTCCTCCCTAGGCAGGCAAGGCAAGCGGCCGGGATGGTGTTAACTAGTGGCATTGCCGGTCAGGTCCGCCCGTGGGAAGGAAAGACGCCGCGCCACCCCCGCCCAGCCAAGCGGCCTCCTCCTCCTCCTCAGACACCGAGGCACTGGCCCGGCCGTCGGGCGCTCCGTTATCTACCACCAACCCCCGCCTCGTCCGCGAAGCATCAGGACCACCAACAGAGCCGCGCCGCCGGCTAGTAGCGAGAGGAAAGAAGAAGAGCCCCTTTTACCTTAGCATTGCGCGTCAAGCGAACCAGGCGATGTGGCTCCTTCGTAACGGTCCAGCCGGGCCTGGCTGAGGCCCCAGAGCCGCCGCCCAACCAGAGGGGGCGAGAAATGCGGAGATGGAGGCGCCGAGGGAGGGGGGGATTGTTGTTAAGAATTGGCCCCCAGGTGAAAAAGTAGGAGATGGGGGGGTAGAAGAGCAGAAATAGGTGTTAATGTTTATTTATTTGGGGGTGGGGGTGGAAGGTGAGCTTCTGGTGGTTGAAAGGTCAGAGTTCGTGACCCCGCCAGGCGCCGCTGTTGCCGCTGCTTCGCATTTCCCGGTTTCCTCTTCCCAGCGTTACGCCGCCGGCGCCCCCTCCCTCTCCTCCCACCCCCCCCCCTCAGCCGCCACCCCCCTCCGCCTAATGAGGCGGGGCCGGAGCAGGGGAAACGGAGGAGAGGGAGGGGCTACCTGGGGAGGCTTGCGACGTTCCACCGGAGGAGTGCGCGAGGGGGGGGGGCGGCAGGAGGGAGGGAAACTCGATCGCACTCGCGCGCCGTGGTTTGAAAGTGGGGACGGTTGGGCGGGAAAGTGGTCGAGAGGCAGTTTGCCCACCTTACTCCTCTTCGTGCCCTGAAGCTCGCTCGGACCGAAGGTTCAATCTCACCCATCTCTGGGTGGGAAAGGGAAGAAGGGTCACCCTCGCTCCAAAGCCGGCCGTATCCGACTCTAGGGTTCAGTGCTCATCTGTTTATAGCCAAACGCTGTCTGCGTTTGCCACAGTTTCCCGTGGGCACGAGCAGGCATGTCTCAACACCGGAGTGCGCAAACAGTGGTTACCTTCTCACAGAAACGGTCCCTATTTATCTACTTGCAATTACAGTGAAACCCCGGGTTACAACCACCTCGGTTCCAGTTTCTTGCAGTTTACAGTGGCAAACGGAAATGCCATCCCGGCTTACAATTTTAAATGTATTTTTCCTGGTTTACAAGGATCAGTTCGGGACCATTTTTTAATTTTTGAATGCATCCCTATGGATGTTTTGGTTTACTATTTTTTCCAGGTTACAATGGAGGCTATTGGAACGGACCTCTGTTGTAACCTAGGTTTTTACTGTACAGTACTTGCTTCCAAAGTCCTAGCTTGGCAGGAGCTGGGACAGAGATCGAAGTTCACTCCGTCATGGAGTACTCTGACCTTCCAGTGTTCAAGTGCAGCATCTTAACCACTTGAGCCACTGCAATCCTCCCTCTTGTGAGTGTGAGGCTGTATTTGTGGTTGTGGTGGTTTAGTGGTGAAGAGGTTGAGCTTGATGAAGGTCACCCGAGTGCTGCATGAGAGAGTGAGCTCCCATCATATGCTCCTGCCAACTCAGCAGTTTTGAAAGCAAGAAATTGTAAGTAGATTAATAAGTACCACTTTGGCGGGAAAGGTAACAGCATTCTGTGCACTCTGGTGTCTAATGTCTTCCACATAATCATGGATACTCTGGCTCTTGGGCTGCAAATGGAGATTTCAAGCAAAAGAGACCTTGACCTGTAGTGAACAGCCAGAATATATCAAATAACAAAATAAACAGTAAAGCATAATAAAATATTTTTGCACAATGGGAGTGCCTTCCTGTTCCTGGCGAATAGCAGAGAAGTCGCATCAGCTTTGGGAGTTTCTTTGTGGTGGTGGAGGGGAATGAATGTTGATAAAAAATTTAAAAGGAGAACCAGGGCTAGAGCTAAACTATGGAAGACACTTTAGTAAACTGAGTCTCCTCTCTACGGGTTGTTTTGTTTTAAGTGTGTAGTGGATGAGAGTAAAGGATGTCCATTTTCTGTACTTAAAAAAAGTTGCCTAAATCGTAGCAATAGCAGTTACACTTATATACCACCCCATAGTGTTTAGATAATTTTCTGGGCAGTTCACAAGGTAATTAGCATTTTGCCCCAAACACGCTGGTCACCTATTTTACCGACCTCGGAAGGATGACAGGCTTCCTGTCAGGATCGAACTCAATGTTTTGGCTGCAGTACAGCAGTTTAACCACTGCACCACCAGAGCTCCCACATCATAATACCACATTATCTTAAGCCTTATGGAATCTAACCTTGCCCACCTCATGGTCCTTGCAGGCAGGCATAAATAAGAATATTTGCTGTCATGCCACCTGCACTGTTTGGGTGAAAGTAGGCAGAAGCCAATTTGGTCTCCGGGAACATATTCATTGGAATTAGAAGTAGGGGTAAGCATAGAGGGAAGTACTCATGCATGCAGCTCACATTGCTGTGCTACCCAGAGCACATATAAACTGAGGAGAAGTAAACTGTGTTGTCGGTATTTGCAGCAGCTGTCCATGATTCTAGGCAGGTGTTGAGCTACTTAGGGATGTCGTAGGTCCAGTAGTGGGCATCAGGTTCGCAACAGTTTGCCAGAACAGGTAGCAGAAATTCTGGCTGGCCCTGCCCATCCAAATTTTGAAATAAAGTAGTCTTAATTTGGGTGCAATGCAGGGCGTTCCCCCTTGCCAGGCCCACCATACAATGCCCACAGTGGTAGTGAAATTTTTTGGAGCCCACCACTGTGTAGGTCACTGGTGGTGAACCTATGGCACTTAAGCTATAGGGGGCACTCAGAGCCCTCTCTATGGGCATCAGAAGCGTAGCATGCCTTAACGGGGCCCCGTATAAAAATTTGTTTGGGGGGCCCTTGTGAAATAAAAAAAATTGGGAAGTTTTAATTAATTTTTGCTGTAGGGGGCCCCCGTCGCCCGGGGGCCCCGTATAATTGATACGGCAGATACGGCGGTAGCTACGCCCCTGATGGGCATACATGCTGTTGCCCCAGCACAGTTTATCCCTCTGCCCAGCAGCCCAATGGGAACACTTCCACCCGTCTGGTTCACATGCAGCGTGAGGGTCTGGTGCATATAGCAGCAGCCTGTTGAGTCTGTGGTGAAGGTGAGTTTGAGCACTTGATCTCTAAAAGGTTTGCCATTACTGCTGTAGGTGCAAAGCAGTTATTCCCTTGAGGTATGGCATCCTTCCCAAAGAACTCTGGTGGTGCTCATCCAGAAGAACTTTGGTTTTGGCTGGCAGCAGATCTGTTATGCCAGCCCTGCATAATAAAGATACTTCTCTGTACATTAGTTGTAACTATGTTGATTCCTTAGGAGATAAAAATCTCAAAACTAGCCAGACGACATAATAATTACATGCCATCAAATAATTTTTGACTTATGGCAACTATTTCCATGGGTTTCTAGGTAGAGAATACAGAGAAATTGCTCATCATTCCTTCAAAACCTGCTGGTGACTTTAAAGGGTTGAAAATATTTTGGCAGAGTTGAATGACATTCGGAGGGACAGTTTCCCTCATTTAAGTGGATTAAGCCTGATGAATTTCCAATTCATTGGAAGAGTGTTGCACAAGAGGAACAACTATGATTTGGGGTTTTAAAAAACTACTGTACTTCTAAATTTTACTTATTTATTTATTTAGATTTATATTTTGCAAACAATTGTCATGAAAATAGCATACAGCATACTGTACTTTTAAAATCTATAGGATTTCTGAACAACATACAGTGGTACCCTGTATAGCGAACGCTTTGTATAACAAAAAATTCTTACAATGAAGCATTTTTGTGCTATTGGCAATGCACTGTACAACGGGGGGAAAGTTTGTTATATGGATCGCTATTGGCAATACCCCGTACAACAAAAGATCTTTGTTCATTGTACGGGGTATCACCAATAGTGATCCATATAACGATTCTTTTATTCCATTATACAGTGCATTGCCCATAGGGATCCGTATAAAGAAAAAAAAACCTATAGCGAAGAGCTCTGTGGAACAGTTTTTTTCATTATATGGGTTTCTACTGTATTGTAAGGATGTCCTATAGTTAGTATACTCCTTGGCATCTCCTTCCTTAAGGATTGGAATATATACAGTATTGAACATTACCAATCTGATATTTTATTTTCCAGATTTGTTGGCCTAGGGTTTTATTTTTTATGATTTTGACAAATTCAGTCTGTTATGGCTTGAAATAGTTTTATTGGATCCTATCCCTTCTTGGTGATTTATTTCCTCCCAGTGCTTTCAAGGCAACTTTAGCTTCACTTTATTGTACCTCAGGTTTCATCCTCTTATCTCTTCTATTCAAGTCTTCAGTACTGTACACTGTTTCCAGATACAGTAAAACCTCATATAACACTAAAACCTGGTTCCACAAGTCTTGGTGTTATATGATTTTTAGTGTTATCTGATGCATGTTAAAATCCTATGGGATCCATAGAGATACATTGTAACCACACAGGCTTTAGCGGTTGTTATCTGAAGCATCCCATAGGATCTTAATGTTATCTGATGCAATTCTTCCCCCCAGATTCCTTAATGTTATGCGATTTTAGTGTTATTCGATACTAATGTTATATGAGGTATTACTGTAGTGTGTTTCCCTGTTGGTCACTTAACATTCCTAGTCAGGGCTTAAATTTCGGTATCTTTGATCTTCTGGAAGAGATCTGTTCTTTTCTCTTTGGGTTGTTCTCTATTTCTTTGCACTGATTATTGTAATACATAGTCCGGTTTCTGACTATTCTTGTGACTTTTTACTCCTCAACTATCATTTACAATTTTAAGCGTTTTTTCCATCATTCATCTACATTTCCCCATTCTTTTTATCACAGGGATTGTTTTTGCATTGTTCCTTAATAATAATATATCTGGTTTCAATTCACAGTTGAAGTGGGAGTGTCATATTCCATCATAGGGTTTTTATGGTAAGGAAAGTTCAACAGGGATTTACCATTACCACCTTCTGTGTAGTACTAATGTGTCAACACCATTGCCTCCTCTGCCAGTGTCACTTTAAGCTAGTAGCTGTTTGAAAAGGGTGAATGCATGATAGTTTGGTGTCTTAGCTGCGACCACTCCACCTTGAGTGACCCTGTTTCCATAGTGCCACGTTCACCCCTTCAGCATCCTGTTCCTGGCAGCCACAACTGCACGAGTCACTACATGAGAAATCTATCAGTCTTGAATGGGCAACTGGATTTTGTGTGTGAATTGAATGAACAGAAACCTTATAAAATATCTAAATAAAGGATTATACTTAAGCCAACATGATAACTGGAACAGTTTAAGACATGAATGTTGGGTATATTTAACAATTAAAAATCTAAATCATACTTAGGTTTGTCTGGACAGCAGAAATAATTGCAAATAAAAAAGAACTGTGGCCTGGTTCCCCTGATAGCTGTGGTACTTTTAAAGAATATTATAACCTTGAAAGTAGATGGCACTTACCTATAGACTTAATTGGCATAACCTGCAACAGACACAATTCTTTCTCTTGCTATCTACACTGAGTTCCTGAAAAGCATAATTAAGAATACATTTGGCTGACCTTAGATTTAGAGATGAAATTTGGCTGATATGATATGGAGATAATTCCATTGTAAAACCTATATGTTTCTATACTATATGGCAGCTGTGCAGATCTCAAGTTGCACAAGATAAAGATGCTGTAGCCACATAATAAAACCGTTTTATGTTAAATTCAACTCTTCTGTAGAATCAGAATAATTAAGTTGGAATGGATCTATGAGTCCATCGAGTCCAACCTGCTCATTGTAAGACTCCAAATCAAAGCAGATCTGACATGATTGTCCAATCTTCTCTTGAATACTTCCAGCACTGGAGCACTCACCACCATCTTAGATACAGTAATTGGTACCTTGGATAATGTTATGACTTGGTTCCACAACTCATAATGTTATCCAGTTTTTAACGTGTGATGCATTGATCGCACAACGTTAAAAAAAAAAGGACTGTTCCCTTTCAGAAATTCCCATCTGGATTGCTAATGGGTTTAGCGATCCAGGCCGGGGGGAGGGTGTCCTTAAGAGAGGCTTGGGACCCTTTCCCCAGCCTCTCTTAAGAAGCCCCCCCCCCCGGCCTGGATAGCTAAGCCCCTTAGCAAGTCAGGCAGGGGGGATCTCTTCCGACAAACCCAAGCTGTCCCAAGCAATTGCCTAGGACTGCCGGAGTGTTGGGGGAAAAGCCGTGCACGCACACAATCTCTCCCCCAACACCCCAGCAGTCCCAGCCACCACCATCTGAATGGAGATCTCTGCCCCCAAGCCTGCAGAGCTGGTGTTCAGCCTTGCGGGCTTTGGGGCAGAGATCAACGTCAGGGAATTTGATGCAAACATTTGCATCACACAATGTTATGTTAACGTGCGATGCAAATGTTTGCCTCAAATTCCCTGACGTTATCTGATGTTAGCGTTATGCGATGCAAACGCTAACTGAGATATTGCTGCATCTGACTTCCTGTAATTTGAGCCTGTTATTAATGTGTCCTGCATTCTGGGATGATCAAGAACAGATCCTGCTCCTGTTTATGACTGTCAAGTATTTGAAAAAAGTGTGACCATATCCCATCTCTGTCTCCTTTTCTCAAGGCTTTCACAGTCATGTACATAATTCAGATTTTGGAACAGTGGTGGTACAGTGATATTTATAGCCAATCCTCCCTAGCAGGATACTTCTCCACTCCATTATATTTATTACTAGCCACTGAGCAATTTCTTCCCCATAGAATAACTGAAGTTCTGTTGCACTGTTCTGCATGTGCTACAATGATTATGTCACCAGTGACCAATCACTGCTGTTTAAAGATGAATTGTCATTAAATAATTGTGATTTCAGCCTGCACTAGATTGCTACACAAAACAGTGAAGTTATGTGCACCCTGAAACCACCAAAGGAAGCCTTTAACTTTCAGTGATTTACTGCTAATGATGTTGCACCACAAGGTCAAAAAATTGTTTGATTGATTTGTCAGCATTGTAGATATTTTGCCTAGCTAAAATTAGTCCCCTGCTATGGATAATTGAAGGCCTTGGCAACTGAGTGAACATCAGACATGGGCAAAGTACAATCCTTTTGTCTCTGTTGGCTCTCTTTTTAAAAGCAAAAGTGATCGAGCTACCAAAAGCCTCCAGGAGCGGTGATTAACCTTTTAAATGTCATTGGTAGCCTTGCATTGTTTAACACTTCATAATGCCAATTTTTGAAAATTGAAAGTGTACAGTTTCTTTTTCTTTTTGCATTTTCAGCAGATTATCCACAGGATAGTTTCATAAGCCCCCCCCCCCTCTTTAAGTGGACCTGTCAAGAGTTGTCTACCACGCAGATATGGAAGGGCTAAAGAAAAAACCAGTCACCATAGTGAATTTTTCTGGAGAATTTAGATTTGATTGTAAAATATCTGTAACTTGAGATGTTTGGGATTGTTTTATATAATATTGACATAGAAACCAGGAAAAAATAGTAACACACTTCTATGGACCTCATATTTTATTTTTCTCATGTTTCTTAAAAGAAAATTATTGTATTTTTACAAGAAGATTTGAGTAGTTTGTTTTTTGCTGATATAACATGAGAACATTTAAATTCCAGCACCAAAATGTTGTAATACTGTACTATTAATCTGTAGTGCATATGTCTTAATTTTGCTTATTGTGTAGTCTTAGACCTGCCTACTCAAAAGCAGGTTATGCTGAATTCAGCGAGACTTACTCTTAAATAAGCTGTAACAGGATTGTAGCCTTCACTGCTTAAAGTGTGCTACGTTTGGTGTTTTATATTTTCCGGTCAGTATATTTTTTTTCCTTCCCCATATAGTAAATATTGTCCAGTAATCCTGTTCAGTAGGTGTAAGTGGAAATGTAACTGCTGTCATGTTCTAACAAGATCCCAGGCACATAACCAGCACCTTATTAGATCACCACGGATTCCACATTTGTAGTTACAGGCACATGAATATTGAACAGGATACTGGCCACGCTAATTTTAGTAAGGTAAAATTTGTAACCTGAACGTAAATGAACCTTTCTTCAAGATAATGTGAAAGTTTTGTTGTCATGCCTCATCTTAAATATATTACCTGTCTGTCTTGAAATGGAAAAGTTGATGTTTTAAAGAGAAAACAATACACATTATTTTGTCTACACCATATACATTCTTGAAAAGAAGCAAATAACAATATTAAATTTGAATAAATGTAAACCTTTATACAATAAGGGAAAGATCTAACCTAGTCCAAAGTTCAGTTCATAACATGGCCCACAGTATAAATATTATGGTTATTTCATGAATGTATTTTACTGTACACCTGAAATTATCAAATATAAGTTCAAAAATAAATGAAAATCTGTTTTGCAAAAAGATACTGCATGCTGCTGATTTCTTCTATTGTAAGAACTGCTGCTAAGGTCCAAATCCATAATTTGATTTGCATCTCTACACATTTTGCAACTCCTGGTTATGGAAATTGCAATATTGTATCTGTTTACAATGCAAGCATACAGTAATACCTCGGATAACGTTTACCTCGGATAACGCTAAAATCGCATAACGTTAAGTAATCTGGGGAGAGGAATTGGATCGAATAACGTTAAGGTCCTATGGGATGGATCGGATAACAACCGCTAAAGCCTGTGCGGTTACAATGTTTTAACGTTATCCGATCCATCCCATAGGATTTTAACATGCACCGGATAACACTGAAAATCGGATAACACCAAGACTTGTGGAACCAAGTCTTAGCGTTATCCGAGGTATTATTGTAGTTACATATGCGCATGCACTATGCTGTTTGATTAACAGTGCTGAAAGACCCATCCTTAATAATTATTTGGTAACACAGTGTTGCAGCATTAACTCATAACTCATTTTAGTTCGATACCTTTACATTTTTCCTAATGGGTATAAAATAAACTTTTGCAAACAAAATGGTCCATAAAGCCTTTGGATCATTTGTCCCTATTGTAAATATCACTTGGTTCTGGTAATTTTATTGGGAAGATAAACCTGATGAGAACTTTCCTTTCAAAAACTCTTGAAAGAACAGTCTACTCAGATACTGGACACTTCTGACATTTTCTAAACTAGTGTGAAAGAGACCTTAATTTAAAGTGACATTGGCTTTGTTCATCTTATTAATCTTCAAGGTAGGTTTTGCTTCTTTGTGCTATCTGCTAGAACAAAGAAATGAAGATCAGATTTGCTAACATTCAGGGAACAGTATTCCACTCAGTGATCCAGTTGCCACTGTAAATACCACTAATAAAATACTGTAGGATACATATATCCATGAGGGAGCACTGAAATGTATGTGTGCTTTCTCTTAGAAGAATAACCACAGTTGTAACAGTCATAAACATGCTTGCATTTGTCTAACTACCCTTCTTGAGTAGAATACTGCGTAAATAGCATGCACTGTTTCCAGCAAGTTTCATGGTTCCTTAGGACAGCAGTACTACAAAAGCTCTGGCAAGTGTTTCCCAAGGCTAAGTGCTTTCTCCCATGGAAGCTGTGGGTTTTAAAACATCAGCTCTTTTTATTCATAAAAATAAAGTAATATTCCACCAGCCATTAATATATTACAGGTATTTTGTTAGACAGATCGGACTCAGACTATGTAAAGGTTTATAATAAATTAACATCCTTTGGAGTGGAGACTGGTGCAGTCCAATAGTAACAAGAACCGAACTGGATTTTGTAGTGCATTAATTACTGGTAGGAAAATAAACTTACCCACTATTTACGCATCTTGGTGTTAAGAGTATTGCATCCTTACTACTGAAATAGTGTTTTCATATGGTTTCTTGTTGCAGCAATTCAAATAGATATGGTATAGCTTCACCATAGTTACATGAACAACATTGTCACATCAGTCCAGACCTCTTTTGACAGGAAAAAAGACTATTTTAAAATATAATTTGGGGCACTGTATTTCTGTTTAATGGCTGACAAAAAAATGCAATGATTGAATGAGTTGCAAAATTTAACGAGTTGATGATAGTAAATGTATATTTTAGCAAAAATGGAAACTGATGCAGCCATAGTAGAGAGTGGAGCTGAGTCAAGGATGAACTTTGAGAGTGGAAGGGACAAAAATGCTCCTTTTTGAAGTGTTTCAATGAGAAGAAATTTGAGAAAGAAAAAGAACCTTGTACACATTTTCTCCAGTATTTTTAGTCAGAATGCTGCTTCCAGTGGAAGGATGCTGTTTCAAATTTACATTTGTTCATTCAAAGTCCACTTAGATGATGCTATAATACGGATGCTTCCTCCATGGCATCAATCCATCTAAAAATAGAAACAAGTCTTATTGTATATCTTGCAAACAAATCTCATAATTAAAAGGTATGCATGCAGAGCTCTTTCAGGTCTGGTTTTAAAATCTGAATTTGAGAACTAAGATAATTTTTTACTTCCAGCTTCTCATTAGCTTGGTGGTATTGGGAAGTGAAATATCTTCCCCCTCTTTGCTATATATAATAAAACGTACAGTCTATAATGCAGTATATATGAATGGAGGTAAGTCTGTATGCATTGTGTACATGGATAGATGTAAATTAGTTCCAGGCTGCAGCCCTATACACAATTAGCTGAGAACAAGTACTGTACTATTGAATCTGATTTCTAGATAGAAGATTGTATTCTCTCATATATATTTATCATTATTATTATTTAAAAAAAATTGGTACACAGATGAAAAGTGGAAAGTATTTAAAGAGACCAAAACTATATTAATATGCCTTGGATTCCTTCAACATGCAAGATTTTACTAACAGCAAGTTTGCTAGAACAGAAATCCTATTGTGAAGAAGTTTCTCTGTGCTGATTAGAACAACCAATACCATTTTAGACATTTTGCCATGGCCAAGCGAATTCTGCTATTGTGTTAATGCTTGCTGGATTGTGTGAGTCAAAGCTGGTTTTCTAATTAAGGTATAAATAAGAGCTGTTACAACTGTTTAGCAGCAAAGAGTTTCTTAAAGGAAGGAGTACATGAGATAAATGAGAAGCATTGCAAGCAATTTTCCCGTGGTTAGTATGTTATCTCGGGCAGGCTAACACCCAGTACCTCTGTGCTGAATTGCTATCCTCTGCTCGGAAGCTATAAAACAGAGTTTGCTTGTGGTAAAGGTGAAGGACTGCATCCGAATTTCTGTCGTCCTTTTCTGGGATAACTGTGAAACCCAGCAAAGGCATACTCTCTGTGGCGACTTTATCCTGAAATCAGTGTAGAAGGGGGAAAATGGGCTTTAGAGGAGCACTAGACACAAGATTGTAAATGAGGTCTTTGGCAGAGAAGTGAGATTCCATTATATGAGGATCTATTGAAAAGTCTTTGTGCCAATGGATACACTATATTTTGGAGAAAATGAGTGCAAATACATTTCAATGTACAGTATTCTTGTATGAGTAGACATTAGTGCCTCATCTGACCAACATGAGGATTATAAACAAAGTTGTGCTCCAGTTGTTATTCTGGGAATTTCCCTTCTGATAACCACAGAGGAGTCTAGAGTGTGTCTCAATGATCATTAAACAGTTTTATAATAATTTATATTCTTTTGGGAGATAATATCAAACATTTTAGAGGTATCAAACACACTTTCTAGTTTTATGTATCTTGCGGTACAAGATCTTGCAGGAGCTTGAGAATATCCTTAATGGGAGAGGCCTTACCTCATTAGCTGTGTAGGTGTAGAGCACTTTGCCTTTGATAACAAACCACAGCTTCTTCCAGTGTCTCTTCCCTCTCTTACATCTGCTGAGATAGCCACTGATGGAGGAGCCCTCTCCTGAAGCTGCCACCTATAAATAGATGAGAACCAAACACTTGATGACAGCCAATGGCTTCGAATATGCCCTCTTGATTTAAATCATCAAAAATACTCCTGTCCTGTTGAAGCAATTTTCCATTTTAATAGCTAACATTTTTAAAATGAGTGTTTGTGCTGATTACAATAATTATTACATACAGTACTGGCTTACAGCTAAAAGGAGCCTAGAAGCATAAGTCAGGTACATATGATCATGCAGGCCATATGTGCAGGAAAGCTAGGTCTATTGTTAGGAGGTTATATGGGTTTAATTTTAATTAAATTGTTTTCATATAGCAGAAGATATTATGCAATATGTTTTTAATTGTTTTATTGTTGATTTTGTTATTTGTTATATAACATTCTGGCTGTTTGCTCATTGTCTGTTCACTAGGTATAAAATATAATTAATAAATAAATCTAGACAAGAAAGATTTCTGCCCATCACATAAAAGGATATTTTTGTTGTTGTCTCCAATTTACAGCATCCCTATGAATGAGAGATCTCCAAAATGTCCTGTCCTCAATAGACCTGCTCAACTCCTGCAAATTATACAGTAATACAGTATGTGGTTCTCTTAGTGAATCAATCCATCCTTGCATTTGTCCTTCCTCATTTCCTGCTGCCTTGAACCTTTTACAACATCATTCCCTTTTCCAGAGAGTCTTGCATTCTCATGATGTAGGACAGTTTCAACTTCATATAAGGATAAAACAAAATCCCATAGTGAACGACTATCTAATGGACTATCTTAGTATACTGCCAACTCCTGGTTCCTGGTGCCACCACCTTGTGGTGGAGGAAACCCATCATCATAATAAATATCAGTGTCATTTATATTACTTCCCGGCATTTCTTTTCTATATAGAAAAGCAACCCTCAATTCCATAATTTAAACATGAGAGAAATTCAATTTAAGGAGATGAAAAATTTAACTGTTAATAGGAATTTGCTTTGAAAGGAACTGAACTTGGACCTTTTGCATGCAACATGGTCATTCTCTCATCCTGGTCCATCACTCTGTTTCTTTTTGCAAAGAGCTAGTCCTGATCTGCTGCTTAATGATATCTAAATTATATTGCACAAACTTTGTTTCCCTACATTCCCTACATTCCCTCCACTTCCCTTGTGGCTCAATCTAATTCATGTAAACCAGTCTTATTTGTCTGAGTATTTACTGTCCTCTTGTGGTCAGATGGAAGCAATTGAAACTTGGTTTTTGCAAATACTGTACTATAATTTTGTGTCAGAAATTATTCTGGGTTGAAAGGATTTTTGCGGAAGAAATTCTGTTCAGGGAATGCCCTCATGAGGTTCTTTTCATGTTTCCAAGAGCAGGGACAGAGATGCTAGTTCTGATAAATTGACAAGGAATCATGCCATTGGTGAAATGAAAAAAGAAGAAGCTTATTTCAAATAGAAATAGGATTCAGTTGCAATGTGAATTCTAGATTTGGACATCAGATGAAAACCTGAACATTTCTATTATTTCTCCACTGTTTTATTTTCCATCCCAAAGCAAACATTAGACAATCAAAAAATGAACAGTTGGTACAAGAATACACTCTGTCAAAAATTCTTATGACCCATGTGGCATAAAGAGCAGCTTAATTTACAATATAGAAAGTAACGGATATTGGTTTGGGAAGCAAGAATGTCTTCTTGTTTAGTTTCCTTGCCTATTTTCAGGCATTCCTACCTCCAAAAGAGCCGAAGGGATTTTCTTTTGTCTTTTGAAGGATGAGTAGTGGATATTGTGGAAGACAGAAGAAAAGGCACTGCTTGACAACCTGGATGA
Organism: Furcifer pardalis; assembly: GCA_030440675.1. NCBI lineage: Eukaryota > Metazoa > Chordata > Lepidosauria > Squamata > Chamaeleonidae > Furcifer > Furcifer pardalis. The sequence continues at coordinate 129,141,763 of CP126893.1, read as the reverse complement.
ACTTGTGGGGAAGCTTACACTTACTGGTCGCTCTGTGATAATGAGGAAAAACTATGTAAATAATAGCAAATCTCAGAAAAACATTACACTGTTCATTATCATATTTGTTTCTCACCCATCTTCTAGATTGGGGGGGGGTCAGCATACATACTTTTCCTCATCTGAGTTTCACAATGTCCCTGGGAGATACACCTGGCTGAGAAAGGGTGACTAGCAGAGATTTACTGCTGAGGGCTTGATTAGATTGGCATTTGTTCTGCTGTTTGGTTGGTGGTGGGTTAGTTCACACCTTTTTTACAGCAATTGGACAATCTGGTTGCCAGATCTGTCCTCGGAGTGCCCCTACCTGCACTTTTTCTGAGTCTCCATCAATGGTTTATAAATTGACTAACAAGATACTTTTTAACTTTTGACTACATATATAACTTCTTGTTTCATATATCCAGCATTAATCAATTTAATTTTAGTCTGTTACTTTCTGTTAAATTGTGATAATATGTATGACAGTAAAATACAGTAAAACACCAGATAATGCTAAAACTTGGTTCCACAAGTCTTGGTGTTATCCGATTTTTAGTGTTATCCAATCCATGTTAAAATCCTATGGGATGGATCAGATAACATTAAAGCACCATAGAGATACATTTTAACCGCACAGGCTTTAGCGGTTGTTATCCGATCCATCCCATAGGACCTTAACGTTATTCAATCGAATTCTCCTCCCCAGATTACTTAATGTTATGCAATTTTAGCATTATCCGATCCAATCGTTATCCGGTGTTTTACTGTACTGGCATAGAAACTAGCAAACCACGTCAGTAAGATTGCCAAGAGAACTCTATGGACTAGAACAAAACATTGACATCTTGGGAATCAGTGAGTTAAAATGGATAGGGATGGGCGAATTCAGCTCTGGAAACCATCATATCTACTATTGTGGACAAGAAAACCTCAGAAGAAATGAAGTAGCCATAATTGTCAATAAAAGAGTGAGAAAAGCAGTAATGGGATATAATCATAAAAATGACAGAATGATTTCAGTCAGAATTCAAGGCAAACCATTCAGTATCACTGTAATCCAAATATACGAACCAACCACTGGTGCAGATAAAGCCATAGTTGACTAGTTCTATGAGGACCTACAACACTTCATAGAACAGACACCAAGAAATGACGTCCACATTATCATAAGATATTGGAATGCCACAGTAGGAAATAAAAAAGTAAATGGAACAACAGGCAAGTTTGGTCTTGGAACATAGAATGAAGTAGGGCAAAGGCTAAAAGTTCTGCCAAGAAAATGCACTGGCCATAGCAAACACCCTCTTCCAGCAACTCAAGAGGAGACTTTACACATGGACATCACCAGATGGGCAACATTGAAACCAGATTGATTACATATTCTGCAGCCAAAGATGGAGAACTCCATACAATCAGCAAAAATGAGGCCTGGAGCAGACTGTGGCTCAGATCATAATCTACTGATTGCAAAATTCAGACTTAGATTAAAGAAAATAGGGAAAACAATTAGGCCAGACAGGTATGACCTAGACAACATCCTCAAGGAATACACAGTGGAGGTGTGCAACAGATTTAATGGCTTAGACTTGATAGACAAAGTGCCAGAAGAATTATGGACAGAGGTGTGGGATATCATACAGAAGGCAGCAAGGAAAAACATACCAAAAGAAAAGAAGCACAAGAAAGCAAAATGGTTGTCTGATGAGGCTCTTAGAATAGCAGAGGAAAGAAAGCATGCAAAAGTCAAAGGTGAAAGGAAAAAAAATCAATCAATTGAATACAGAATTTCAAAGAAAAGCAAGGAAAGATAAGGAAACCTACCTAAATGAACAATGCAAAGAAATTAAGGAAAACAACATAGGGGTAGAACTAGAGATCTTTTAAAAATAATAATAATGGGGGAAATCAAGGAAACATTTAAAGCAAAAATGACCATGATATGGGACAAAAATGGCAAGGAGTTAGCTGATGCAGAAGAGATAAAGAAAAGATGGCAAGAATACACAAAGGAGCTCTACAGAAAGGACCTCAACACCCCTGATAATCACAATGATGAGAACATTGAACTTGAGTCAAACATCCTAGAGAGTGACTCCAGGAAGCCCCTAAAAAGCACTGCTAACAACAAAGCCAGTGGAGATTATGGTATCCCAGCTGAATTTTTCAAAGCCCTAAAAGATGATGGAATCAAATTATTGCATTCTATATGCCAGCAGATTTGGAAAACACAACAATGGCTACAGGATTAGAAAATATCAGTATATATTCCAATCCCAAAAAAGGGTAGTGCCAAAAATGTTCATGTTATCGAATAATTGCGCTCATCTCACACGCTAGCAAGGTTATGATCAAGATATTACAGGATAGACTGCAGCAGCACGTGGAGAGAGAACTACCAGAAGTGCAGGCTGGGTTCCAAAGAGGCAGGGGAACTAGAGACCACATTGCCAACATACGTTGGATCATGGAGAAAACAAAGGAATATCAGAAACAAGTCTACTTCTGTTTCATTGACTGCACCAAGGCCTTTGACTGTGTGGCAAGTAATTAAAGAGATGGTGTCAGAATCCGGCCGTCCCAGTTAAGGGCCCCTCCCTTCCAGTTCCAGAGACCCCTGTCTCATTACGGGAACCGACAGCCCTTATCAGCTTTCTGGGAGAACCTGCCTGCATTAAAAGAACTCTTACTTTGCTCAGTTAATGAAGCAATGAAGGAAATAAGGGAGGGTAGGGTAGCTAGGCCTTGTGTGTGTGCAGTTCTTTGTTGATGAAAGAGACAATCTTCAGACAAAAACAGTTGATTTATTGTAGTAGGTTTCTTAAAGGATAATCCAGAAAGGCGTAAGTAAGCTCAGAAACATTAGTCAGTCCAAAGACAGTCCAAAAACAATCCATTCACTCTAGGTAATCATTTTGAAGAAGCAAAAAGGCATAGTCCTACAGGCCAAGATGTTAACCCATAGACATCCAAAAGCGAACTCTCTCTGCTCTCCCCAAGATCGGGATTCTGCAGTCAGGTGGGGTACCTTTTAACCAATCAGGGAACAGAGAAAACTTTCTCATAACAAGAGAAGAAGTTTACACACGTGAAGGAAGTGTGCTCTCTAATAGTCAAAACATGGGAACTCAGATAAGAGTACTGGGAACACTGAACTGAAAACAAGCTGTCTTGTGACACGTAGTCTTATGAGACAGAGAGAAGAAAGGATTTTTGAGTCCTAGTTTAAACCAGGTCCTCTCCAAGTTTGAGAACGTTAGAAAAGATGTCATTTCATGACAGATGGGAATACCAGAACACCTTATATGCCTCATGAGAAATTGTACATGAGTTAAGAAGCAACAGTTAGAACAGAATATGGAATGACAGAGTGGTTTGGAATAGGAAAAGGAGTAAGACAAGGCTGCATTTTGTCACCCTGTTTATTCAACTTATACACCGAGCACATAATGTTCAATGTAGGGTTGGATGAATCACAAGTTGGGATCAAAATTACTGGGAGAAACATCAACAACTTGAGATACGCAGATGATACTACCCTAATGGCAGAAAGTGAGGAAGACCTAAAGAAGCTCCTGATAAGGTTGAAAGAAGAGAGTGCAAAAGCTGGCTTGAGACTCAACATCAAGAATACCAAGATAATGGCTACAGGCCCTATGAGTCCCTGGAAAATAGATGGGGAAGAAGTAGAAACAGTGACAGATTTTACTGTCTTAGCATCAAAGATTACTGTAGATGGAGATTGCAGCCATGGAATAAAAAGGTGACTGATGCTTGGGAGACTAGCTATGAGAAACCTGGGGAACATAAAAGTAGAGACATCACCTTGCAAACAAAAATTCGTATAGTCAAAGCAATGGTATTCCCGGTGGTAATGTATGGTTGTGAGAGCTGGACCATTAGGAAAGCCGAGCGCAGAAGAATAGATGCCTTTGAAATGTGGTGTTGGAGGAGAGTTTTGAGAGTACCCTGGACAGTGAAGAGAACAAATAGGTTGATCCTAGAAGAAATCAACCCTGACTGCTCATTAGAAGGTCAAATAGTAAAGATGAAGCTAAAGTACTTTGGACATCAAATGAGAAGAGAGGATTCACTTGAGAAAACCTTGATGCTGGGAACAGTGGAGGGCAAAAGAAGGGGTGGCCATAAAATGAGATTGGCTAGATCAGGGGTGCCCAAACTGTGGCCTGGGGGGCGGATGTGGCCCCTGATGCCAATTCATCTGACCTGCAAAGCCCTCCTTGCTCCTGGAAGTGGAAGTAAAATGCCCCCGGAGAGGCGCGTTTTACTTCCGCTTCCAGGAGCGAGGAGGGCTTCGCAGGATGGATGAATTGGCATTGGGGGCCACATCCGGCCCCTGGGCCATAGTGACCAGCTCCCTAAACCATGTGACAAGCCCACAGCCCAAAAAGTTTGGGCACCCCTGAGCTAGTTGGTGGTGTAGATGCAATGGGCACAAAGCTGGGCAGGTGAGGAAGATGGTGGAAGACAGAGGTGCCTGGCGGGCAATGGTCCATAGGGTCGCAAAAGGTTGGAATCGATGTGCGGCTGAACAACAACAAGCATATACAATGAACCAAAAATGAACTTTGCAGCTGTCAAAGCGTCTGAGACTGCTGTCACTCTCAGCTTCCAGTGTTATGAAGCAGTTTAATGAGCCACTTCAGGATATCCGCAAATTGAACACATCTCCTGCTTTTCTGCAGAGGGACAGGGAAAGTGAAGTTATATATATATTGCTTGTCCAGACTATCACTCATGCACTGAATCACTTAGATTTCATTTAAATTAAAAATAACAACATTATTTGTCTTTGCGAAAAGTGCCAATTGAAATTGACTGCAGGCATTTTCTCAATTGGCACTACATACAAGGCAAAGGAAATACAGTTGTACCTCGCTTAAAGAGCATAATGTGTTCCACAGGATTGCTCTTTAAGCGAGTTTGCTCTTTAAGCGAAACACCATTGTAAGTGACCAATTGTGTGTGTGGGGGGGGATTGCGAACCCCAATTTATTTGATAAGCGAGTTTTTGGATGGCTTTATTTGTTAAGCGAAGCAAACATTCAGAGAAAATCCTGCTCTTTAAGCGAGTTACTCTTTAAGCGAAATGCTCTTTATGCGAGGTTTGACTGTATGCTTTTCTAATTTAAGGGATTCCATACGTCAGTGATCGTCTAGCACAGGCAAAATAATAATACTTTCACTTCCCCTTCTACTCTGCAGAGGAGCAGAGAAAGAGTTCAGTTTGCTGATATCTCAAAGTGGTTTATTTATTAAACCAATTTATGTTACAGGAAATAGGATTGCTTGAGGCTAATAAGTCATTTGGATGCAAGGATTGCACCAAACACCATCTCTCTCCTCCTGATCTCAAGCAACCCTATTTAAACTATCCCATCCGAAAAGAACCAGTATGATCACACTCAAAGTGTCAGTGCTTGATTTGAGGAAATATCATCTGGGGTTTCTAAATACTAGACACAGAAGTTCACTGAACTGTTCCATTTATATGAGTCTGGCAAGATGTTGCATTAAAAGACAAACACTTTAGTAACAAAAGTAGTTCAAGTTTCCTGAACACAGTCTTCCACTAGGGCCTTCATCCTAGAGCTGAGGTGTGTGAGCACATAGAGATTTGTGTACAAGCCACGGTTCACAGCTATCAATGCATGCAGTCCCCAGGGCTAAAAGTTTTGTACACTGGGTAAAGAAGACTCACCTCTCTTCTTGAGTTCTGCATAGCAGCCATCACAGACTTTTGCTAGTCGGTCTTTGAGGTACTTCAGGGGATACTTGTTTCTTGAACAGTTTCGACAAATTATCTGCAAATGTACAGGAGGTGATTAGCACAATCTGCTTTCAAGTGAATCAAAGCTGGAAGGAATTGGAAGTTGTGATGCTGTCCAGCCATACACCCCAGTGCAGGAGTATCCTGTGTTGACTAGATCCTGCAACTTAACCATTTAGCAAAGCCTCAGCAAATGGCACAGAGCTGGGACAAAGATGTTGAGATAAATTACGAAGTGAAACAAGGTTTGTTTTTTTTATAAAATACAATGTTTCTTGGATATTAATATACTAGCCCAAATCCTGTTGTTTAGCATAGTAAATTGTACATAGCTCTATTGAATTAGTGAATCAATGCCTCTTTCAGTTCCATTGATTCAAATGGGCCTACTCTAACCACAACTTACATGTGATAAAATAAGTCACAGTTGAAGAAGGCCCATTTGAATGAATGGAACATACAGAGGAGATGACTTGCCAAATCCCCCTTGATTCATTGGACCCATTCTAGTGCAATTCACTATGCTAAGCAACAGGATTATGGACATTGTATCATTCTCCAGTGATTCAACTGCATTCTCTGTGTTACTATTTTATAAGGAAACTACTTTCTGCCCACTGCTTCACCTTAAACAGCTGGCAGTAAGGTAGGACAAGCCATATGAGAGGGACCATTTTTCTACAGGTGGTGCAAGTTCTTTGTGTATACCGTACATCTGGTAACAATGGCCAGTTCTGTCTTTAAGCAGAGTGAGGCAACAACCGTAGCAGGCCTGGCAAGGGAACAGTAAGGTAAAGGACTCCCTTGCTTGAAAGCCAGTTGTGTCAAACACTAGGGGGTGGTATTCATATCTGTTTACAACCAAAGCCAGCACTGTCTGCATCTCCAGACATTTCCGTGGCCATGTGGCAGGCATGACTAGACGCTGGAGCACATGGAATGCTGTTACCTTTCTCACTGATGCAGTACCTATTCATTTACTTTAAATTTCTTGTTTTTGAACTGCTAGGTTGGCAAGAGCTGGAACAGATATCAGGAGTTCACTCTGTCACACAGCACTCAGGTCTCAAACAACTGACTTGTGAACCCTCCAGTCATCAAGCTCAGCGTCTTAACCACTAAGCCACTGCAACCCTTCAAGGCAACAGTAGTTCCCTACTAATCCTTCTGCTACTCCTCTCTGTGTGACTGTCTTCATCACCTAAGCCTGTGATGGTGAACTTTGGCACTCCAGGTGTTTTTGGACTTCAATTCCCAGAAGCCTAAATAGCACTCCTGCTGATCAAGGCTTCTGGGAAATGAAGTTCAAGAATAGCAGGAGTGCCAAGATTCGCCATCACTAACCTAGGCTATCATGCTGTCACTGCCAGTACTGAATTAAAATTCAAGCCATCTTTGTGGGATTGTTTCCAGACAAGCAAATTATCTTAGACTTGCCCTTCTATCCTGATTGTACAGTTGAGAGACAAGGCAAAGAGCTTTGTATTTGAGAATGGAATCCTGCCCCTTATTGTAAGAAAGTTTAATTTCGTAGAAACCTCTCTGATGCTGAGGAAGTTTGAATTTGAATACAAGAGATTTACCTTCCCACATGCATGACAATGATGACGTCTCAATGTGAGCTTAAAGTCGCAGCCACAGTTCATGCACATCATGACATGAGACACAGGTACCAGGGTTGGAGGCCTCTCACCCAAAGACATTCCAAATCTTTCCCTCAGCTGAAAATAAAAAAACAAGAATGCAATGGCTCATATTTAGCTTTCCCTTATAATACAAGCTGTTTCTGTGATGGATCAACTCTTTCCATTGTTTAATATGAAAAATCATAACTATAAGCACACATCAGCTGGTCTGATCCCTCTACTGCCTGATCTCTTTTATGACTAATCTAATTGATAAAACTAAGATATTCCTCAAAATGGTGCATTGCATGTACATTGTGTTGTGTGTATTCATGACTCTGTACTGACAGATATGAGGAATGCTTGCAAAATTGTTCATTTTTAGTGAAATAGGCTGTCTCAACACACAGACTATCAAGTCCATTAGGAAATCAATAGCCACTGCTGAAGGTCTCACTTCCAGCATGTGTAAGAATTAAGGAGTAAGAGGGAGGAGTTGTTGTTGTTTTCATGGCAGATACAAAATGTCTGCACAAATACTCTTTTCTTTTCTATGTCAAAAGTAAAGTATGGGTATGCATATGAGTAGAGAGAGAAAGAAAGTAAGCATAGAAGGACTGGCTAATTGATTAAAACTAACTTATTTTTCAGAAGTTTGTGCAATAAAACAACCACTATTTTTGGGAGGGGGCAATTTAGGCAAAATTGTTCTTGCAAATAGGAAAATGCGGCAAAATATTTTACAAGCAAGGAGAAAAATTTAATTCCTCATCCTCATGCGGGAGACTAAGATAAGCAAGAATTTCCATCCACAATAAACATGCTAACATCTCCTGTTTTGGGTATCACACTAAGTCTGTGCTGACACACACCTTGGTTGGAATTTTTAAAATCTCTACTTTCACAAAGGACCTAAAGCAGGAATTTTCAACCTGCAGCCCATGGGCCAGATGCAGCCCACGGTGCCATTTCATGTGGCCCACCTCCACCACACCAGGAAGTGCCATGCAGTGGAAGAAGGGCAAAATGGCCGACCGGCTCCCAAAGCTGTCTGAGGGAGCATGACTCGGCCCCTGACTTAAAAAGGTTTAGAATGCCTGACCTAAAGGATTTGAGAATCAATCAAAACACTGACTTTCCTAGAGGAACTGAAAAACTAATGGGTAGTATTATGTTGCACCCAATGTGTTATACCAGACAGAGTGACAGACTAGGACTCCAGAGGCCAGGGTTCAAATCCCCACTTGGCTATAGAAACTTACTGGGGAACTGGAACTGGTAAAGCCACTTCTTAAACATTTCATGTGCCTTGAAGAGCCTATTAGTCTGTTTGAATTTGGCTCCACATAATGATGATAATTGCATTATGTAAAGTCACTTCTGACTTATGGCAATCTTTTTCAGGGTTTTTCAGTATGGAAAGAGTATTCGTTCCATGCCTAGGCCAGAAGTGAAACTGCCAAAATGAAGGCACCTTTTGGTGAGTTCATTTTGCAGCTCCTTTCACTTGACCCAGTGTTAGAAAGATTAGCTGGCAACACAGCATTGCTGTTACCAGGGTATGCACAATTGTGGTTTAAAAATACCACAATCTTCTAGGAGGCTCTTCCTGTGTACCCCGGGAGAGAGTACGCCAAGGAGGTTTGCCGTTCTAGCAAAACATTCTCTTCTTCTGGGGGGATCCTGGGAATATGTAGCTTGCCTATCCTCACACAGGCTGGCTCTCTTCCCTGGAGGCAAAGTGGGAAACTGAACTAGCTCTGCAGCCAGATACCTATTCAACCAGGTAGTTGCAGCCTTAGCAGATACCTAACTCAGGATGTAATGACAAAATCAAATACCATTGGATATACTCCATTTTTAAAAGGGATAAATTTGAAGTATGTTATCACATGAGGCAAGGGCTGATTCAAATAGGTCCAATCCTTTCCACTCCAAAAGCAACTCCCCCTGCCCCTGTTGCTGAGGGGCTTTTACTTTTTCAAGTGGGAATGATTCGGGCAGGCTTTTTCTTGTGTGGTTAAGTTCTGAAACCTTTATGTAAAGATGAGGGCCATGTATGTAAATGGTATATTGGTGACATAGGCAGTTGCGGCATGATGTTCAGGACTGGGGAAACAAGCCCCCACATATTTTCCTTCCCCTCCAACCCTCCAATTTTTGTTTACTTTCTGTGCACTCCGGTGTCTAGTCATGCCTGCCACATGTCCACAGAAACATCTGCAGATGCAGACAGTACTGGCTCTTGGTCTATAAACAGCAATGAGCACCAAAACCTAGAGTCAGATATGATTGGCTTTTGAGCAAGGGTGACCTATATAAGATTAGTGCTAGATCACCCTATCACCAATATTCTCCAAATTTACATCCCCAGAAAAATATCAGAGGGGGAGGAGACCAGGGGAAGAAAGGAACAGCAGAAGGGAGACCAATGGAAGGAAGGAAAGAAGGAGAAGTGTGACTGGAATTAAAATCCAGTATGAACAACGAACTCCTTGAATCAATCCACAGTCCGTATGTGAGCACTGACTATGATTTTGAACATAATACAAACTGTGGTTCAAATAGTTGCAGCCTCAACGAGCTATCCAGCAAACTACGTTATGAGCTAATATTATGTATCTTGTAAAAGATTTTGATGTTTTGTTCTTGTAATGTCTTTGTATGTTACAATTTTTTAAAGTAAAAAATAAAATAAAATAAAGCAAGGCTGCAGATATTTTTAAAAGGCTATCCAGTACATTTATAAGAGTATCTCCCATCCACCAATTATCTACTGTTTAATCTTTCATATGCTGTATGTTTTCAAGAAAGAAGGGCTGGCCATGCCAGCCTCATTCTGGCAAAACACATGGATCCATCTGTATCTCAATGCACAGGATAGGTGTCCCAAGACCCTACTCTTCATAACTGTTGAGAAATCTGGCAGCAGCTTCAGCAAGATGAATATTAATCATATATGTTGTCACAAATTTTGTTGTTTAAAATTTACAGAGCAATTTACATTAAAATAAGGTGAATGTCTTGCCCTAAGGGACTCTTTTCCTGGCCCACTCGATATTCAGACACTCAGATCCAGTTGTGTTTTGTTCTTACTTCAACACTGTTGTGAAATGCAGCTGCACTGTGAGTCCTGTAGCTATCCGGGATGCTTCTGCTGATGCAGCTGTACCACTCATCCCTTTCTGAGCACGAACTGTGGAGAAAACACATGGCAACTCTGTCACAGTTAGGCCTCATCGTTTTGTTTTTGAGGATGGTTTTTCTCCTTAAGGTTTTCTCTCCCCAGATTGCCTTCTGAAGCATTAGGGATGACCACAATAGAAATCAGGTTCAGCACTTCAATAATGGGTAAATCTATCAATACACTCTTTGACAGAGAATTTCACTTGGGCAGCACTTGGGCTGGAAAATGGGAAATATAACCCAAGTGTTCACAGGCTGGCCATTAGAGGTCACTGTTGAACTATGGGAAGTTTGCAGCAAATGTGCTTAATTAGCAAATGCTACTTTTCTGTCTGCTTAGCTGGACTTCAATCTAGTTGCCCCTCTGGAACTCCTGTTTGCCTGATGAGTGCCATACGGGAAACATGATGCAGTATGTCAAGTTTCCAGGGAGAGGGGCAGAATGAAATTAAAAAAGTCATGCAGAGCATAGTATTAACTCTTCCAATGTCGTGGCTTTGTTCCAAACTGCCTCTCAAACATGCAGTTCATTCTTCCACCAAAGGGAAGTTTATAGTAGATCTCCTGCTTGTGAATCAAAGAGTTAAAGCTTCCTCATCAGCATGCAAAACTGCTTTCTGAATGCTTTATTTATATCACTGGTGCTCCAACCTTCACTCTGTTTTGAAGGTAAGAGAGACCTAGACCTTGAAAGAGTTGGAGGGGATATGGGTTAAAGAGAACAGCCAGCATGCTAGGCAGAAAGACAAATTTCCATAGGCAACATGTGCACGCTGCCCTTTGGGGTATTTTGTTATTTAAATTTATTGGCTTGAGAAATGGCTCAGGTATAAATTTATTGACATCAATTTTGGCTGTGAATTGCCATAAACTAAGAGACCAATATAGGCATTTGCTGCTGTGTACCAGTCATGCAGTTGGTATGCAACAGCAAATGACTATGCTGACATCTTAGCTTGCAGCCACTCACAGCTGATATTTATGTTGATGGATTTATAGTGGTTAGATTAAGGAACGGGAGTCTATTCATAGTAAAGAAGTTATTGGATTTTTACACAAGGCTACTGTTTTCCCATGTTTAATGGAATTGCAGTGGCTTAGTGGTTAAGACACTGAACTTGACAACTGGAAAAAAGGCAGGTCAGTAGTTCGAGACCCCAATGCTGCACAACAGAGTCTCTGTCCCAGATCCTGTCAACCTAGCAGTTTGAAAGCAAAAAATGCAAATACAGTACATTAATAGGTACCACTTCAGTAGAAATGGTAAGCTCTCCAGCAACTAGCCATGCCCACCACTTGACCACAGAAACATTTGCTGACACAGACTGTGCTGACTTCTTGGCTGTACACAGAGATGAGCACTGTATCCTAGAGTCGGATACAACAGGCTTTTGAGCAAGGGTGACTTTACTGTATTTGCCAGGATATAAGATGCACTAGAGTATAAGACACACCATGTTATTACCAAAATAGGCCACAATATACAGTACAAGATGCACTCATTTTTTCAGTGTATTTTAAGGGGGGGGGGAGTGAGTCTTATATGTCAGCAAGTAGGATAACTTTACCAGTTGTACAGTCTGTTTGCAACAGCAAATGACTATGCTGATGTCTTAACTTGCAGCCATTCTCGGCTGATCTTTATGCTGATGGATTTATAGTGGTCTACTTAAGGAACAGAAGTCTAGCCATAGTAAAGAGGTTATTGGATTTTTACACAATACTACTGTTTTTCTAGATTTTAGTGTTTTGTATTGATTTCAGCATTAAGGTATAGGTGGGCAATGAGACCTATAAAGGTAACAGTCAAATGAAACCCCTCCTTTTCACAATACAACACCTCCTGGCTGGGGCAAAGGAATGTTGCATTTCTGTAAAATGAAGATGGATCTTGGTAACTTTGGTACTTCTCCTCAGCAACATGTGCAATTACGGGCTCTTTACCTCTCTGAAGCCTTAACTTTAAAGCTAATTGCTCTCTGTGTCCACAGAAAATTCCTATGAGCACCAGCGTTGAGCTGGCTGTGTTTCAACTGCGAGCTCTCTATCTTCTCCCACACAGTATCAAACTAAGGCAGCTGAGACTAGTACAGTATATCTTTTGTGGGAGAAAACCCAAGCGCCCGGCTGAGATGAAATTCTCACAAACCCCACGAGTGAGCACTTAATTGTAGAGAACACCAGCTGCTATAATAAAGCTCAATGGCCCTGCTGACAAAATGGAGACCCAAGACAGAGACATCAAGATAAGAGATTGTACATCACCACATGGGCAACATTTATAGCCTCACATTCCTCCTTTTCCTTCTGTCTTGAAGACTTCCTGACATGCACCTTGCCAACTTTTTAAATGACAAGGACTCCTGTGTCTCCACTAACTGCTGAACAAACAAAACATTAACAGGAGAAATTTCTCTCTCTCTCTCCAGCATGTACTTAACATACAACAGCATGCTAGGAAAAGCTTTTGCTACACTTCAAGTGGCCTTGCAGGTGACAAAGACATAAGAGATATGACAATAAAACAGTAACCAAGCTAGCTGCAACTGGTGCATGCACATTGCACACATGACTTCTGGAAATACATAGTACATAATGCCCTGTGACTGACCATTTATTCATTTAATAATGGTTGTGCACTATGAAGCAGAAAGAGGAAGAAAGTTGGGAAATAAATTCAAAAGAGATAATAAAAATGTGACTGGATTTTGTATCAGTAATGCATAAACATCTAAGTCTGGCTGGGCATCCCACTACAGTAATGGAGTAGACCATACAGCCAGTGACTAAATGCCAAGTTTGGGCGGTGGTAAATAACCTGACTCCCTAATGGGGCCAATGGCTACAGGTGGATGAGCCCCTTTAGGTGGGGCGATGATCCCTCTCAGTGGAGGAAATGCCACTGGAAATCATCATAACGGCAAAATGAGCGGAGGAGGAACTACTTCACAATTCTGATTCCTAATGGTCATGGAGATGGAAGAGGCCATGCCAGGTGGACTGGCTGTGAAGGTGCACCTTGTTAATATCTTCAATGCTGCAGGAGTCCTTTGCAGTCCTGGTGTTAAATCCTGCATGTCTCATTTCATACGTGCCGCAGGAGGTGGCTCTGTGATCACAGTATGTGGGTCACTTCATGGCAACCTGGGATCCACCTTTAACAAATTCACGCCAATGGCATTTTTTCTGTTTGTCATTCTTCTTTCAGTGAAAATGATTTTCAGTTAAAATGTATACTCACTATACATTCCGTAGTGAACAGCAGCATGTTAGCGAACACCCTTTGATTGTGAGTAGCAGCTGATGACGATATAAACATAGGCAGTAATTTCATCTGTGCATTTATGTGTGCACACATGTGAAAACACCTATTTGGCAACCTGAGCAACTACTACCTGCCACTGCACTTTCTAGTTTTTATTTGATGGATATATATAAGCAAGGAAGATGTAAGGCACAAACCAGGGGTATTCAATGTGCAGCAGAAAACCCACCACAATATAAAAGTATCTTTCCACAGCTTATGTGCATTGTACAAGGCACATGTGCTAACTAGAATTATGGAGCAAGATTGTTACTAAGCAGTGGAAGATAGTCGTGCATTATCAGTGCAACATGGGATCTCATGACAAAAGGCAGGCTGAAGATAATTTACTGAATGACCTCTTACTAATCTAAAGTCCTGGTGTCATGGAGCAGTGACTGGTTACAATCGTATGCCTGATGGGCAGATGAAGCACAAAGAATCTCATTCACATTCTGCAGAATGACTGACTGTATAGCCAGCTAGCCAGATAACAAAATGATGATGACAACGAATGTCAGTGGTACATATTCTACCAGCTCAGCTTGTGGATAACTTTCCTCCATTCTTGGTCCCTATAACATGTGTAAGATTTGAAAGAGGGAGAGGTCAATTAAATTAAAATTTAAATGTTTTCAAAGGTTGCTCTTAGCCATCTTAATCTTTACATTCCTAAAACCTTTCCATTAGAACTATGCCATTCTCCCTCCTGCCTCCAATTGCTTGCAAAATATGCAAAATATTTGCTTCTTAACCTTTTCTTTATTACCAAAAATCTCTGGAGTGCCACTGATCATTTTAAAAATAACTTAACCTTCCACCTGCTTGAATTTAATTTCTTGTCAAGTCGCAAGGCGACTAAAACAAATGAAACAATGAAGAGAAGATCACCCAAACAGAGAGTCCCTGCAAAAATAATGGTATGGAACAAGTGAAAAACAAAACACAAATACATGAAACAATGATCCCCATTACCAATAGCTCTGTGTCTAGTCCTTCCACTTAAAAAAGAAAGACTTTTTGCCTCACTCTCTCCTTACTTATGGGCAACGGGGAAGTTGGCATCACATCCAAAAAACTGGCACATACACCAAGCAAGGCAAAGCAATCACTCTCTGGGTGCTTAGTGCACTCTCTGGGTGGTTCACAAGTTAATTAGCATTTTGCCCCAACATGCTGGGTACTTATTTTACTGATCTTGGGAGGATGGAAGGCTGAGTCAACTTTGATCCCTGGTCAGGATCAAACTTACAACCTTCTGGTGGCAGTACAGCAGTTTAACCACACAGTCCTTTGGCAAGTTCCTACAACAAACAGGGCCTTAAGTATGCTCTCCTGCCCATTTAACTAAGAGAACTTTGTGGAAGGCACATGCAGTCCACCAGTACATTTATTTCCTGAATCGCATTTGGTTTTTGACTGAAGAGCAGAAAGGCAAAAACAGCCATCCTCCTTTGAGCTGGGCTGAATGGGGGAGGATTGCCCTGCTTTCAACTATCCAGATCCTAAGTGCTCACCATCTGAGTGTGTTCACTAACATGCTGCTGTTTGCAAGGGAATTCTTCCTTGATGCACAAAGTGCACAACCCTAGGCTGAATGCCAGTTTCCTGGATCCAACTGTTCTTATTTGGACCCAGAGTCCATTCATCACTCCAGCAAGATTCCATCTGCACAACCATCAGACAACCCTATAATACAATATTTGGTTGGTCTTTAATTCATCATGGGGAAGGCTCCTTGTAAATAAAGACCTCATATTGTCAATGAAGTTTTTAATCTTTCTTCTGTCATATAAATGCTATAAACTGCATTGAAATTCACTGAGGGGAAGTAGCTAATTAAATCTTTTCATTAGTCCTCCAGTTACCTCAAGGACATAACAAGTGACATTATAAGAAATAAAGCAGGCAAAGCGTGACAGGGAAAAAGTTACAAAAGATCAACACAGATCGTGAGTTTATTAGAAATAGATTTCCTGCTCTCTCCTCTTAGTCTGAGATCTTCTGAAGTGTCCTTGGCTCATTAAGAGTGCTGAGATAATTGTGCCTTCTGAGCTATACATTTAAAATGAATTCCTTCTTTATAGTCAAACACTCAGCCATTATCCATCACAACACCATGGATATTAATGGACTTTAAATATAGTGAGACAATTAGATCTTGGGGGTGGGGCTCAATTTGCACTTGCCTGGAAATTCAATATTAAGAAATGAATAGTGGCTTGATACTACCTACCTTGCTGATAAAGCTAGGCAATTTTCAGCATATTCAATCTTCAGGACATTTTGGGATTTTTCTGTCACTGGGCGGCTAACCTAAGAGGGGGGAAATGGCAAGAAGAATAAAAGTTAAACAATCAGTGTCCAGAATACACACAATCACATTCATCTCTCCTCTTCCATGTTGGATGATCTTCCAAAGATCTCTGGAATGTTCATTAGTGCAGTTCAACTTCCCTACGGGTTCACCAAAATAATAATAATAATAATAATAATAATAATAATAATAATAATAATAATAATAATAATAATAATAATAATAATAATAATAATAATAATAATAATAATAAATAATGTGGGGTTGGGGAGGCTTTCCAGAAAGATGGATGTCCTTTTCATAGCATCTAAACACAAGAGAAAGGGCCTTGGTGGCTTAGTGGTTAAGAAGCTCACCTTGTTAGCTGGAAGGCCGGCAAGTCAGCACTTTGAAACATATATATAAATGTTTACCAGAATGATATGGAGGTGGCTGACTCTTGACAGGGATAAATGCAAAATAAGCTTTAGTTAGACATCCTACAAGGGATTCTGTACACAATCTGTGGTAACTAAAGCAAAATTGTTCGTGGGGCATCTGGAGGACCAACGGGTTTTTTTTTTTGTGGCATAGAATTCTATGGGGCTAGGTTGTAGGCCAGTGTTTCCCAATATTTTGGTTTTTTGGACTTAAATTCCCAGAAGCCTAAGTCAATTCCCCAAAGCATTGTTGTAGACTATCTAGTCCGAACATATGCTCAACATATAGGCACTAAAACAATAGCACATCCAAAAGATGGCTGGCTAGTCTCTGCCTGCAGATCTCCACACTGCATCAGTTTGTTAGTCAATATAATGAGGAATATTGTCAAATACTTGAGCAACATCTGTAAAAGTTGTATTCACAACTGTTACACAACCTGCTAATCTAATAAGCTACACCAGAAAGAGAGGCAGGTGACATGTCTACAGTGGCCTTCCTGAGCTGGTGTAGAGCAGCTTTAGAAAAGCTTTTTATACCATTTGGCTGTTCTCTGTGGTTTTTTTCTCTTGTGTTTTTATTCCAGATTTTTTAAAAAATATAATAAAATATATAAAGTTTTTACATATTGTAATCCACCCTGAGTGGTGCTTGCAGCAAAAGGGTGTGGTATTAATGTAAATAAATAAATAAATAAATAAAATATAGATATCCCCAGAGAGAGATTGGAGATTAGCTTAACATGATTTCTTTTTAACAAAGTCATGGACAATTGTTTTAGAGTAAATGGAGATTATAAGGCTTTGACTTATTTTCCTACAAAACCTGAATGGGCCCATAGAATCAGCATTCACTTGATGAGTTAACTCGTCAGTCAGTTCTATGGATTCAAATGGGCCTACTCTACTACATTAAAATAAGAACCATAAAATCATAGAGTTGCAGGTGTCTATAAGTCCATTAAGTCCAAGTCCCTGCTCAATGCAGGAATCTAAATCAAAGTAGATCTGTCAGATGGTTGTCCAGTTTCTCTTGAATACCTCCAGCCTGGCAACACTCACCACCTCCAGAGGATCCCACCTGGAACCTGACTAGATCAAGACATCTGATTTCAACTACATTACTCATAAGCAATATCTTAGCAGGCTGTCTTAGTACACTGACATGCTTGCTCACTGATCCTGAAAATATATACCCTTGTAACAAAACAAAAAAAGGTAACTTGGAAGGCAAAATGTTCTGTACTTTCTTTCCAAGCAAAGAAAACAAAAAGTGGTTCAGCTAAACGAAAGAGTGGAGTGGAATTCATGTTACCTTCATGCCAGATACATCCAAGGTGCTTTTGAGACGATATTTGCCATCCTTCTGGGGATATGTATACAGCAGGACATCATTCATCTGTATGGAAAAATAATGACCAAATCAATTACTTGTAGTACACCATTTGCATTCCCTTGGCATTCTACATTCAGTATAAGGATGTAGCACTAAGCATTGTTGCTGAAGAACAGTCTGATATCAAAATACTGTAAGGAACAAATTGCATTGTTAGGAAGGGAGCACTGGATAAATTTGAGCAGATCTTGGAATGGATTTCTTTCTTCTTTGTCATCCTGTCCACTACCCAACCCAGTCCTTACTGGGTTGGGTAGTATCCAAACATATCTCCTGCCTTTTTCATGAAAACTCAATATTCCAAGCATTGAAAAAGGCAATATTACAGAATCCTTCTCCTTCGTTAGCAGTTACTGTGGAGAATATGGTTCTGTAAGCATCTAACACAGGGGTTCCCAGCCTTTTCAAGCTGGGGGCCAGGTCATGCTCTCTTAGTCAGCTTCCAGGGCCAGCTGGCCATTTTGCCCTGCCTGCATGATGGAGGTGGCCATTTTGTCCCAACAGTTTCAAAGGGTGGCCATTTTGTTTGTTAAATGCCCTTGGAGGGGGTGGTGGGCCACATGAAATGGTGCCACAGGCCAGATCCAGCCCATGGGCCTTAGGTTGGGAACCCCTGGTCTAACACAATTCTGATGCAACTGTAACAGTTTGTGAATTTTATAAATCAATATCAGAGAAACAGAAGCTTTAAAGCAGTAAATTATTAAAGCAAAATATGTTGCTTTCTGCCTTCTTTGGTCACTTGGGCTAAAAAGAATTGTCAATATCTTTAGCATGTTCATTCTTTGTACCCATAAACCTCCCCCTGGATGCTACCCCATTCTGTACTAGAGGCCTGATCTACTGAGTCCCAAACAGACCTGCCCTGAATTGCCTCAACAATGCTGTCTACACTGTCCTTCTTTTGTCTGCTCTTATCTGTTAGCCTGGTTAGTACAGCTAGGCCAAAATGTCTGCTTTGAAAGCTTGGTCTATTACAATTTCAACCTAAAACAACAGCTTTTCCTGGAATTCTGTTCGGAGATGCCCTTTCTGTGGGGACCTGGTCAAACAGCACACCTTCAGAAGAGTACTATTGGATGAAGCCATTACTTCACATGTTTATTGCACAGATTCTGAGGGCCAAGATAGACAAGAGAGTAAAAGCTGCCACTAAAAATGTGAACTCCTCTCACACGTTCCCCCCAGTCTAGAAATATCTCCTTAACAGCATCTCAATGATTCCAAGCTATGATCCCACAAAGAATCTAAATATATTAGCCCAAATCCTGTTGCTTTGCATACTGAACTGCATTAAAGCAGGTCCACTGAGTCAATGTGGATTTGGTGAGACAACTCCTTCACAAGTTAGATTGATTCAAATGGGTCTACTCTGTGTCTTTCTCTAGCATAGGGATTTATGGAAGTGACTCATCAAGTTCCCATTGATTTATTGGGCCTTGTTGTTGTTGTTCAGTTGCACAGTTGAGTCTAACCATTTTTGAGACCCCATTGACCATAGCACGCCAGGCGCCTCTGCCATCTGCCATCTTCTGGAGTCCTCCCCGGCCTATGCCCACTGTGTCAATGATGCCATATAGCCACCTTATCCTCTGCCACCCCTTTTTCCTTTTGCCTTCAATCTTTCCCAGCATGAGAACCTTCTCCAGTGAGTCTTCTCTTCTCATTTGGTGGTCTAAGTACTTGAGCTTCAGCATTTGTCCTTCCAAGGAGCAGTCGTGGTTGATTTCCTTTAGGATTGACTGATCTGACAGTCTGATTATTAGGTCTACTCTAGTGCAATTTATTACCCTAAACAATAGGATTTGGGCCATTAAGAACCTAAGCATGGTAACATTATCTATTTAATCAGGCTGCAAAAAACCTTTGGCGCAGCATAACAGTTTGGTGATAAAACAGCAGTCATGGATGGAGTGTGTCATAGGAGCATTGTGAGATAAAGTGGAATATCTTTGTGGGCCCCAGTCTTATGGAAAGGAGAGAGACTATGTTAAAGATGCCCTGTAACACACATATAGAGCTATGGCATTCTTTTGCAACATAAGAGATTAAGAGATAAAAGGAATTTATTCAGCTGAGGATCTGTGAAAGAAACTCGACTCATTGCGTGCTTTGTATGTGTGATCTAGGTCTGGCTTTTCCTCACCAGAGAACCCGAAGTCCCTTTAATGTGAGATGTGGGCTCACCTTCTATCTGAAAAAAAATAATAGGCAATTTGACTCTGAAGTTCAAAGTCTAAACACTAGAGAAATGGATCTGTAAAAAGGGGGAACACATGAACAATCATTCTCTTCCATATCTTAGATTTGCCCTGCTCCCATAAGTCGATCCTAAAAGAAATCAACCATAACTGCTCCTTAGAAGGTCAAATAGTAAAGATGAAGCTAAAGTACTTTGGACACCAAATGAAAGGAGAGGATTCACTTGAGAAAGGCTTGATGGTGGGAAAGGTGCCCTCCATCAAGATGGATTCAAGTGGGATTTAATCCACTTGGGGACCATCACCCTTCCCTGTGGACTTCACCAAGGCTGCTAATCTTCAGGGTTGTCAGGTTAGTTAACCGCTGCCTGACACTCTAATTGTGCCATCAGCTAGAGAGGCTCACCTCTCTAGCATGAGGAGGACAGCCTTCTCTCTGTCTGCTCCAGCCCTGTGGCCCTGTGGAACCTTCTGCCAACTGAGCTTTGTCTCCAGGCAGAGCTTTTATCCTTTCATCAAAACCTCAAAACCTGGCTGGCGCAACGGGGATGGGGGGTGGCTGGGGAGATAATAGCCACTCCAGGCTGGCTCATTTCAGTGCCACCTGGGCTCCCAGCTTTCAGTGTTTTAGTGTTAATTTTAGTAATTTAAGGATGTGGCACTGGGGAAGGTATTTTAAATTTTAATATTTTAATGTCTTTTATCCTATTGTTCTGTAGAGTTTTTAATCTGTGGTGTTTTTATATGTGTAAGCTGCCAGACAGATATGACCTAGACAACATTCCTTGGGATCTGTATATGTCCCACTACCCAAAAAGGGTAATGCCAAAGAATGTTCAAATTATCGAACAATTGCGCTCATCCCTCACGCTAGCAAGGTGATGCTCAAGATAATACAGGATAGACTGCAACAGCATGTGGAGAGAGAATTACCAAAAGTGCAGGCGGGTTTCAGAAGAGGCAGGGGAACTAGAGACCACATCACCAACATAAGATGGATCATGGAAAAAACAAAGGAATATCAGGAACAAGTCTACTTCTGTTTCATTGATTACACTAAGGCTTTTGACTGTGTCAACCACAACAAAATGTGGCAAGTAATTAAAGAGATGGGAATACTGGAACACCTTATAGGCCTCATGAGAAATCTGTACATGAATCAAGAAGCAACAGTTAGGACAGAAAATGGAATGACGGAGTGGTTTGGAATAGGAAAAGGAGTAAGACAAGGATGCATTTTGTCACCCTGCTTATTCAACATAATGCGCAATGCAGGGATGGAGGAATCACAGTTTGGGATCAAAATTGCTGGAAGAAACATCAACAATTTACGATATGCAGATGATACTACCCTAATGGCAGAAAGTGAGGAGGACCTAAAGAAGCTCCTGTTTAGGTTGAAAGAAGAAAGTGAAAAAGCTGGTTTGAGACTCAATATCAAGAAAACCAAGATAATGGCAACAGGCCCTATCAGTCCCTGGAAAATAGATGGGGAAGAAATAGAAGCAGTGACAGATTTTACTTTCTTAGGATCAAAGCTCACTGCAGATGGTGATTGCAGCCATGAAATAAAAAGGCGACTGATTCTTGGGAGGCAAGCAATGAGAAACTGGGAAGTATAGTGAAAAGTAGAAACATCACATTGCAAACAAAAATTCACATAGTCAAAGCAGTGGTATTCCCTGTGGCAATGTATGGTTGTGAGAGCTGGACCATTAGGAAAGCTGAGTGCAGAAGAATAGACGCCTTTGAGATGTGGTGTTGGAGAAGGGTTTTGAGAGTCCCCTGGACAGCGAGGAGAACAAATAGGTCAATCTTAGAAGAAATCAACCCTGACTGCTCATTAGAAGGTCAAATAATAAAGATGAAGCTAAAGTACTTTGGACATCAGATGAGAAGAGAGGATTCACTTGAGAAAGCCTTGATGCTTGGAAAGGTCGAGGACAAAAGAGGAAGGGGCCGGCCCAAGATGAGATGGCTAGATGGTATTGTGGAGATAATGGGCACAGAGCTGAGCGAGTTGAGGGGGATGGTGGAGGACAGGAGTGCCTGGCGGACAGAGGTCCATGGGGTCGCAGAGGGTCAGAATTGACTGTGCGACTGAACAACAACAACAAGCTGCCCTGAGTCACCTCAGCGAGAGGGTGGCAGTAAAAACGTGATTAAATGAATAAATAAATAAATAAATAAATAGAGTCACTGGCAGTATGGTCTACTTTATTACCATAGCAGGATAAAGACACCGCTGCCACCGCCGTGACCATCTCCAGACCCTCCCTCAGCCAGTCGGACAGAGGGAGGGGAAAACAGCTGAGCAGCAGATGGCCCACCCATAAAGATGTCGCTGATGCTGCTTTGACCATATCTGCACCCCCTCAGCCAGTCAGGCTGAGGGAGGGAGAAAAGCTGCGGGCTTCACCGGGCTGCCAGACACCACTGCCCAGCTGACTTCGGTGCCCACCCTCCCGGGGCCAGAGAGAAACTCCACCCCCGGACTTTGAATGCAGCAGGGGTGAAGAGGCCCGTCAGCCATGGGAGCCTGGACCTCTTCAGCTGCAGGCACTCTTAGCCCCCACCCCTTTCTGGGCTTTAAAGGGCCATGATGGCAGCAGAACCTCGCCCTCACCGCCACCCTTGGAACTTCTCTGTGGCCATGGTGGAGACACTGATATTGTATTGTATTGTCTTGAATATTGTTATATGCTGTTTTGTTGATAGAATTTTGTATACTATATGACTATGTGTTTGTTGACCTTGTATTACTGTGTATATTGGTCATTATATATTGCTTAATTTACTGTGCATATTGTATTTATTATGTACAGTATATTGTTTGATGATTATGTGAGCCGCCCTGAGTCGGGTTCCCTGATTGGGTGGCATATAAGTGTGAACATTAAATTAAATTAAATAACCTGGCCAGACTTGTTTTCAGGAACTATAGTTCAAAATTTTACTTCTCCAGTTTCAACAAGCTAAAAAGAAGCTTCCCAGGGAAGTTTATTTTTCGGCGTGGCTGCCTGTTTATAAATCACCTATCTTATAAACATGAAACTCATCTTCACAGTGACCTTCCCCATACACAGACTGACATGGTCTCATTATAAATCCTAGCTAAGCAACGACTGAACAGACCCACAGAGATAAATTCCTTGTAGCTTTTTGGAAGTTGGATCAGTAAAGTTCCAAGTAGCAAAACCTTGACTATTAAATAACCATTCACTGAAATGACTTTCATTAGATTCTTCTTTTGAAAAGAAGTTTAAATATATATTTTGAAAAACCAATGTCACAAGGAAGAAAATTAAGAGAAATCAATTATTATTTATGTCACAAAAATGCTCTTGGTTCAGTTTAGCCTGTTAAAATGGGAGAGTTTCAGTGCAAAAGAATACATGAAAGAATAAGGTTGTAACATTCATTGAATATTCAAAGTTTATTAAATTATGAGAAGTGGTTGTGGCCTCTTTTTGCCTGTAATGACAGTCACACAGTTTGAGGTCAGCCTGTCACAGAAGCAAAAGCTAATGAAAAGCACCCTACCAACAAAAAAAATTAGTTTATGTGAGACATTGTCAGGCTTCTCCCGGCATGCACTGCTGCACCATTTCACTGCAAATCCTGTTCATTTTATTTATATGCCTTATTTTCACAAAGACTAAAACATTCTTTGGTTGGTAATGATTAGAGAAGCCACTCTGGTATACTGTTGCTATGGTAGCCACACTTAGTATCCCTCAGTTTTATTAAACATTAATGGTGGCTGTGTTTGTTAATTGCCCATTAGAGATATTTCACATCTGTTTTTGTCTTTACATTTAAGGAAATGTGTCTAAAATTTCTTCTAAAGCTGACTAGCCATGACTTGCCACTACAAGATTAAATTTAACTCATTCAGCTTGCCAGCATGGGGAGGGAGATGCTTCACTTTGATGCCAGGTTTGATCTATACAAAATAACTGTATGAATGAGGTTGTCAACAGCCATCTTGTTTTAGGAACCCTTTATAGACATCTTGAATACTAGAGTATGCTAGCCAACTGATAAGAGCATTGCTGCTTCCTTTGTTAACATACCCACCAATTTGACCAAGATTATCTTTATTTTGGTAACCCCCTTTTATTCAGTGATTGTGTATACCATACTTTGCTTGTACTGAACCTTCACCATCAAACCATAAGACCAAATACTCCTCTTAGCTTCCACTTTGATGAATTGTGCTGAGAACCAGTCTACCCTTCTCCATTGGCTATTGGATTGTAATAAGGTCTATTCTTTTGAAAGCTTACAAACAGAGGGAAGTTTTCTACATCAGACTGTGTACTCAGAACGGTCCCCTCTTTGCTGGAAAGAACTCTGCAAGACCTTCGGCAAAGTCCTTTCCCCATCACTTTCTACCTGTGTTTTTTCCAGCTGAGATTCTGGGGACTAAACCTGGGTCTTTCTACATGCACAGCTTGTGCCCTGTCCTACAGCTGTGGTTCATCCCTTGACATTTTCTATGTATGACAATCACAAAACCATAGAGAACAATGGGGAAAAGTACAACAAGTTCTTTGACTCTGTGTCTGCAGCAATACATGCAGCTCATTCTCATGCTAGTTGTTGGCAATGAAAAATGAATCCTGAAAAACATTATGCTGTTGATTTACTTATTCAACGTATAGCACATCTTTTTGCAAAGAACATTATAAAAATTCAGAGAAGGCTTTCACCTGCCTCCATGAAATCACAGTTTACCATTGGAATACTCTGCATGTTCTGAACAGAGAGACAATTCATATCTAGGAACCACAGATACAAGCAAAAGTGCTTTGGATAGTTTCTGAATTATGTCAAATAACAATAGTATTGAACAGTATGTGCAAAATCATAGCTAAATTTTCTTCTATAGATGACAGTGTTCTGGCACCTGAATTAAAGGAATTTCTTTTGGGACTGCAGTCCTAGTCTTATTTTTGCAAAGAAGAAAGTATTTTTGAACTGAGAAGATTTGTGTGTGTATATGCAGGTATGTTTGTGTGTGTGTGATGGGCTGTCAAGTCTGAACTGACTCATAGGGACCCTAATAGCGTTTTCAAAGTAAGTGTGATGTTTAAAGAATCGTTTTGTGAGTCCCACTTCCCTAGTGCGGTTTCCCTGGCTGAGCAGAGATTTCACTCCAGATCTCCTGAATCCTAGCCCTTCACTTTATCCACTACAGCACATGATTATTGGGAACACCGAAGTACTTCCTTATAAGTAAACATATTTAGTATATAAGACTGTTTCTGTCTCACAGTAAAAATATCAGTACAGAAATGTCACACATGCTGCAGCAATGTAATATATACACACACAATCCTTTGCCAGACAGCTTTAATCACATGTGCATAAGGATTACTAACCTAATTGTGATTCTCACCAGACCTATTGATGACTTCTAGGTTAACTGATGTTGTGGAGAAACAGTCCTCCTTTTTCAGTTTCAAATGGCCGATTGCCTGGAAAATGTTTCTTTTTGAAAAATCTCCAGTAGAAGCAACAATGCCCACATCTTTGGATCATCATTTATTTCAATAAAGCAGAGACTAATGTTTTTCTTGTACCAACTATGTGTGACTGATATGGATTTAGGAGCTGCTGTCTGATTTTTGTTTCATTCCAAGTATTATTTTTCAGTCTAACTCTAGATAATCTTTCTCAACTTACAACTTCTTATGGCTAGGCTAAACTTTGAAATACATCAGTGGAACAGGGGAGATGTTTAAATCTTCCATTGCTGCTTCACTGAATGACCAGGAAGAGGAAACATAGCTTCCAGGAACAATGTCACAAGGGAACATCCTGGTAACTGGAAGCCCTGCCTGCTGAAGCCAAAATGTGGCAAGCAAAAGCCACTCACTTATTGAAAGGAGGAAGCCCCATTGCCCTGATTGGAGAGTCTAGTTGTGACTAGGGTTTCACACAGTGATGAGATGTAACAGGTTCTCAACAGTTCGCCAGAACTGGTAGTAACTTTTCCTAGTGTCCCAGAGAACTGGTAGCAGCTTTTGGGGGAGAACTACCTTCGGGGCTTACCTTTACACAGGTTCCCCCACTGCACATGTGTATGTATGCCTACAGTGCTTGGCGCATATGCACAGCCTCCTTGCTGTCCTCCCAAGCAGGGAAGAGGAAGAGAAGCTACTAGCCTGAAGCTCCCTATAGCCTGCTCCCCAGGGTAAGTGACTCACCTTTGTGTCTGTGTGTATCTTAATGTGTATTTAATACCTTTACTTATATTGACATACTACCACAGTTCCTAAAAAGGCCTGGCGGCCGGCAGGCCTGGCTTGGGGTTTTTAAGTAAAGTCTTGGAGTTACCTCATCAATAAGCTACACCTGTAATGTTCCAATTGCTGTTCCAATTGGAGAACCCTTAAGGAGGTATAGCTGCTTTACATTTACATTAAGGCATATTATCCTAGAGGACTGGTTAGGCAAAGACTTAGTACCTAACTTCTTTAACTGTTGAAAAGTTGAAAAGTGCCAAAATGAAGCCATCTTGTGGTGAGTTCATTCTGTAGTTCCTTCCATCTGACCTAGTGTGAGAAAGATTAGCCAGAATAAGCTTTAAGCTCTGGTTTAAAAGCTCTGATTGATTTGTGTTTGGGGTGGGTGTATGTATTTTAATGTATTTTTATTTTATTTATTTATTTATTTAATTTATTTATGGGTTTGTGTTGTGGATTGGTGGGTGGATGGGTGGGTTGAGGGGTGTGTGTATGTGTGCTTATTTTTATTTTATTTTATTATTTATTATCTATTATTTATTTATTTATTTTCTTTGGAACCGCCCACAACATCATGACGTTGGCTCCACCCATGACATCATGATGTCATGACATTAGCTCCACCCATACTGTGATGACCTCATGGTGGGGTAGTAAAATTTTTGGCATCCCACCACTGGTTTCACATGCTTCAAAGCTAAACATCCAGGGGAAATAAAACAGGTTTTTGAGCTGAGTCTTGGATAGAATGGTAAGGTGCTGAGCTGGAGACTTGAAGGACGGGTTTTGATTCCCTGAGAGTTGCACCTGGGGACATGAAAGGAGCCTCATTCGGGTGTTCCCTAAAAAAAATCCTTTCAACCCAGAGCAATTTCTGACATGAAAACACACAATAGCACGATGGAGCTCAGGGACATGAAAAGAGCCTCATGAGGGCGTCCCCTGAGCGGAGTTTCCCAGCAAAAATCCTTTCAACCCAGAGTAATTTCTGACACGAAATTTATTTATAGCTGGATCTCAAAAAATCTGAAACAAAGTAGGCATGGTTTTGAAGATTTGACTCTATTCAACATATCTGCTTGTTTCTTTTAAATATTTTGCACAGGAAAACCAGTATTAAGAGCTCGGGCTAACAGGGTTTCATGTAACTTCCTTACAATTAAGGTTAGGATCCTTAGTTACTCAGTTTCACTTGCTTACTTCTGGCTGCAGTACTAAAGCGACAAGAGTAATACCCTCATATTCTTACCAAGAACAAATGTCGAGGGTGCCTGTTTTTCCCAGACACTTTCATCAATGTTCCTTCTTTAAGAAACACCTGAGAGGGAGAAAACAGAAGATTAGTATGTGCATGTGAATATAGATGTATAAAGCTAAAGAGTCTGTTTTACCAAACCTCTGCAATGGCATTATAATAGTGAAAGTGAAAGTCAGCTGTACATTTTGGTAAGCCACTACAGATAAAAGGCTAGTTATACAAAGATAGCTACTAGCATATGAATGGAAAGTGTGTTCACCATGCCTATTATAAATCTATAGGAGGCTTACAAGGTTCTCTCTCAAGAAAGAAAACCAGCGCATTGCCTTTGATTTATGCAAATAAATTATTTTAATGCCTCCCTTCATTAAAAAAAACAAATTCTACAGTAATTCACAATAATGGGCATCAATTTAAAATACAGTTCAACAGTGACATCATAAAACACAGAAGTGAAAGATAATAAATGCTTACATAGATATATCATGGTCAAAAATGACTGAAAATTAAAAGCCTTTTTACCTTTGAACTAAATGCTAGTAATGCTGATGTCAAATGAGCTTCTTGCAGAAAAAAACTCCATAATTTGGGTGCTGGGTGGGGGGGATAAACCCCTTTCTAGATGACACCCATCACACCTCTGAGGGAAGACACAATTACAGAAAGACATGCAGTGGAATTGATCCTGGGGGACTCTGGAATTGACCAAACTACAGTACAGTATTTCAAAGCAGGCTAAATGTAGTCTACTTTCACATGGCCCTCAGCCTAATTTACAATACAGTAAAACCTCATATAACACTAAAACCTGGTTCCACAAGTCTTGGTGTTATATGATTTTTAGTGTTATCTGATGCATGTTAAAATCCTATGGGATCCATAGAGATACATTGTAACCACACAGGCTTTAGCGGTTGTTATCTGAAGCATCCCATAGGATCTTAATGTTATCTGATGCAATTCTTCCCCCCAGATTCCTTAATGTATTACTGTACTGTACTCTCAAGTGATCAGTTCAGACTTCTGTGCTTCAGATGGGCAGAGCACCGCTGTAATCAGTTGTTTTGTCATCTGAGACAAACAGTTCTGCTCACTCTGCTGTGAGGCATGGATACAAATCCCCTTTGTAAAAGGAGAAGAATGTGGTGTCTCCCCTTCCCCTGCCAAAAGATAATCTTTATGCTTTCAAAAAAGGAAAAGTGAACAGGATGGAAGGTGTCGTAATAGAGTTACCAAATGCTCATCAGCAGGTTCACATCTAGATTTCAGCACCCTCTAAATGTTGGAGCCCTGGGGCGAAACCCTAGTCGTAGTGATGGCAAACCTTGGCACTCCAGCTGTTCTTGAACTTCAATTCCCAGTAACTTTGATCAGCAGGAGTGCTGACTTGGGCTTCAGGTAATTGAAGTCCAAGAACACCTGGAGTGCCATCACTACCCTAGTAGATTCGCCCTAAGTACAGCCCTGAAGATATAGAAAAACTGAAGTGAAAGAGAGAAGGTTTCAAACAGATAAAAAACCAACAGAGAGTGAGAGAAGAAAAAGGCTGGTTTCTGTCCTTACCCACTGATGGCTTTTGCCCTGCCAACTCCTAGCAACATTACGGTAATAAAAAGAAATTGTGTCCTTGACAAAAATAAAAATATTGCCCACTTCTATTGATCACCATTTATGTCAATAAAACAGAGAATATATTTTTCTTGTACCACTAAAGTCTTTCCAGCAAGGCCCTTTTAAAAACATCACAATATAAACATTAAATCCATTAATATTTTTTAAAGCAAAATCAGGAAGACCATCATTGAAAAATTGTAAGTTTCTACACTTCCCTTTTTATGCAATGGTTAAAAGCATGAAAGCCTTCAAAATGGGCTGGCAAGGGGTGGGGGTGGGATTATATTATGAGGAGACAGAACTCACCCTTCCTGGCTGGAGAAGATTGCTCTGCCCTTTAACACTGTGCTCTATATGTACCAACTTCTGCAAATTTTCCTGTGGCAGAGTAGGAACATAAAACAAGGTTTAATAGTTAACATTCCAATACAGATTATTATACTGTATAATAGTTACAATAACCTTTCTCTTATCAGTCCATCATTAAGAATTCTTCTGGGTCTCATCAACATTTTAGGCATACTATCTCCCACCCTCCCAAATAGTAGCCAAGGTGGCTTATAAACATTTAAAATAATAAAAACTAACGAGACCACCTTACTATTATTTTATTTTATACTCTGTTGCAATTGGTGCAAGCACCACTCTGAGCAGCTTACAACTTCTATGCAATTAAATGTAATATGCTAACTTAACAAGTCTTAATAATAATTGTTGCTCAGTTGCACAGTTGAGTCCAACCCTTTGTGACCTCATGGACCACCACACACCAGGCTCCTCTGTCAACTGCCATCCTCTGTAGCCCACCCAGATCTACGCACACTGTTTCAATGATGCTATCTAAACATCTGTTGTGATCCAGTCCTCATCAGACTCTGAAGATGATCTGGATCAGGAGGCACTTCCTATGCCCAACCCAGTTCTGGCTCCCCAGCCTGCAGCTGAACCAGAGGATGTCTTAAACCAGGAACCTCAACCTGCTTCTGGCCCAACTCTGACTCCTCAGGCAAATGACCTGTTAGATCAGAGACCTGACTCTGACAGCAATCAGCCCTCAGCCAAAGAAAGGTGCCAAAAAGATCTGTAGCTGAGGCATTAAAAAAAACCAGAGCTTGTTATCAGAGGAGGCTCCCAGCTGATACCAATTAGCTGGGAGACTTCTTAAGCAAGCTTCTCTCACCAGACAAGCATCGGTACAATTTTCCTTTGTGCAAAGACTGACATCCTGCTTGACTTCAGATACCTCTTGTGGTTGCCGACCATGACTTCTCTACCAACCCTGATGACCCTGGACATCCTTTGGACTAGATGCTCACTTGAACTACTGGTAACCAGACCTCAGCTTTCTCTTTGGACTTTGCTATTTGGATTCTCCTTGAATAGACTGCTGCCAGGACTCTCTGTGTAGTGTTGCTGTGTGGCAACCCTGCCCGCTGGGGTAGGTCAGCACATCATCTCATCATCTGCCTCTCCCTTCTCCTATTGTCTTCGATTTTTCTTAGCATCAAGGCCTTCTCAAGATTTGATCTCATTGCAGTCCAGGGTACTCTCAAGAGTCTCCTCCAGCACCACAGTTCAAAGGCATCTATTCTTCTACACTCAGTCTCCCAGCTAATTGGTATCAGCTGGGAGCCTCCTCTGATAACAAGCTCTGGCTTTTTTACATCAAAGCTGCAGATCTTTTCAGCATCTTTCCTTGGCTAAGGGCTGATTGCTGTCAGAATCAGATCTCTGATCTGATGTCATTTGCCTGAGGAGTCAGAGTTGGGCCAGAAGCAGGCTGAGGTTCCTGGTTCAAGACATCCTCAGATTCAGCTGCAGGCTGAGGTTAAGGTTCACCTCTCACAACCATACATTACTAGTGGGAAGACTGTTGCTTTAACTATGCAGACTTTTGTTGGCAGGGTGAGGTCTCTACTTTTTATCATGCTGCCTAGGTTTCTCATAGCTTGCCTCCCTGGAAGTAATAATAAACCAACCCTTTTCTAGAATATGAAATACTGTCAAAATCAATGAAATATACAGGTTAAGAACAACATATGCCAGTCTAAAAAGGTGTGTTGTTATTCTCTTCTTAAAATCATTTAGCTATCTTCCACACCAGAATCTTTTAATACAATCAAACCTTGCTTAATGAATGCCTCGCTTAGCGAAAAACTTGCATAACGAGTGGGCATTTTGTAAAGCGTTCCAACTTGCATAACGGAAATTTTCACTATGTGAGTTGGATTTTTCCTATGGAAAAACTCACACAAGCATTTCTATGGGGAAAACTCCCATAATGAAAATTTTTCGCTATGTGAGTTTTTCCATAGAAATTTTCATTATGCGAGTTTTACCATAGGAATTTTCACTATGTGAAAAAAACTCACTTAGCAAAAAACTTGCATAGCGAGGTTTGACTGTACTAGATGAAGCACCACATTCTTACAATTGGCTGTAAAAAGAATTAAAACACACCATAATATAGTATTATTCTTGAGACTAGTCTGGATTAGGACCAGATCTTCTAGATCAGAACCACAGTAGGGGCTATAGGTTTAAAGCTTCCCCACTCCCACTAGAGTCATGACCAAGACTGGAGTCCCCATATCAACTTTACTTCATCTACGGTAGTTAAGCCCTAGTTAAGTTTTAAAATGGCAGGGACTGTATGTCAAACACAGTATTAAGTAGTCTGGAACCTTTTGTTTGGGATATTATATATATTATCATTGGCTGCTACTCATGTCCAAGTATACATCCCCCCCCCCCCCGAAAATCCTTTTCACAGTCAAGAAGAATGACACACAGGAAAAATACCATTGGTGTGAATTTGTTTATGGTGGATCCCAGCTTGCCATGAAGTGAACCACACACTATGATCACAGAACCATCTCCTGTAGCACGTATGAAATGAGACATGCAGGATTTAACACCAGGATTGCAATGGACTGCCACAACCTTGAGTATATTGACCAGGTGTGCCTTTACAGACAGTCCATCTGGAATGGCCTCTTCTGTCTCCATGACTGTTGGGAATCAGAATAGTGAAGTGGTTCCTCCCTGCCTCATCTTTGCCGTTGGGCCCAATATGATGGTTTCCAGTGGCATTTCTTCCACTGAGTGGACCATCACTCCATCTAAAGGGGCTCATCCTCCCATAGCTCTTGGCCCCTTTAGGGAGTCTCTCATATAAAATAGCTCAGCTATTAATTTAAATGACTTCTTTAAAATAATATTTTCTATCTTAATCCTCTCTCCTGCAGCTACCTAGTAGAAGATGCCCAGTTTACAAGGAGAGCAGAAATCTCCCTTTATTGTCAAAGTGATACAAGCAAAATTCTCAATTATTTTTATGCTCAGTAGTAATGGATGTATCACTGTGGTCTTTCCAAGTAAGTTGAAGTGTGGAGTATATAATGAAGCTGGGCTTTCTTATTAGAGAGCTCGTTACCAGAGTCTGACCCATTTAATGGCCTACCTGCACTGTAAAGCTTGAACACAATCAGTGACTGCCGGCAAGCTGTGTAATATCTCACAGTATGGTACCTAAAATGAATCTAATGAGACCTTTGTTCCCATAAAAGTGACACTGTTAGATGTCACTTGGATATTAAAAGGATGGGTTTCTAATGAATTACTCTCATTATGCTCACAATTTCAGTACAGCCGTGTAAGTCAAATAGCATCTGAATCCTTACATCTCTGTTATGATTCCACTGTTCACTTAAAATATTTTAATTAGCCAGATGGCTTGCTGAAGCTTCAAGCTTGCACGCACGCACACATACACACGCACACACACACACACAAACTTACTCTAGAGCAGTGTTTCCTAACCTTTGGTTTTTGGACTTCAGTTCCCAGAAGCCTAAGTCAATTCCCCAAAGCACTGATCAGCCAATGTTCTGGACATTGGCTTCTGGGAATTGAAGTCCAAAAACCAGAAGTTTGGAAACACTGCTCTAAGGTAACTACTGTACTTTTGAAAACAATGAGATTTAACATGCATAGAATCAGGCTCTAAAAGAAAATAAACTGCAAATGGAACAGAAAAGCGTTAGTTAAGATCTACTCAGCCCCAGTAATTGAGATTGAATTAACTGATATAATGAATTGATAAATCCCAAATTAAAAGGATGCATTAAATTTTAACTGGAGCCTTGCCTAGCAAAATGGCTGCTTTCTATGTACTCTAAGCACATTCATTGATACAAGCAATTCTTTTAAACTGATTACTCTGGCCTCACTAAGTACATCTTTTGGAGTCTGAGGGGAAAAAATTGGTCAATAGAGATGTCCAGCTTTACTGAATAGCACAACTTGTGGGGGGGGGGGATCACAACTTGTGGGGGAAAAAAAATATCTAAAATTGGATTTTAAAACTTTTCATAGAGTTGAGGTTAGTGCCAGGAATCTAAAATTCAATCTGATTTGTTCCATTCTTCTTTATTATATATTGAAATCTCCCTCCCCTTTTTAGATAACCATTTAGGAACTACTTATTTGAAAGCTTAGATGCAATGCTAATAATTAGTAATCTCTTGCCAGCATTGGTAGGAATTCAGCAAATGTATCTTTCTCAGGAATAGAGAGGAATTCTGCTGGCACAAGACCCCTTGACTGGTTTCGTCAGGGTGGGAGCATCCATAGGACCTAATCTGTGGAGTTAAGCCTAAGTAGACAAATATATATTTGTACTTCTCCTTAACATGCACACACACACCCTTTTGGCCACTTTCGCCCTGGTCAGAACTAGTCAGCAGGGCTTGGCTTGCAATGGTAGAGATTTCACCCACTTGTCCTGGGCTCATTTTGGATGGTTCTGCCAATGCAACTTCCCTCTCCCTCCTCTCCTTTAAGAAGCTTTTGAGGGGCTAAAAAGATAGTTAGAGAGGTGTGAAGTATCATAGAATCAATTTCTAGAGGCAAATGGATGGCTTGATCCATTGGTCCTATCTTCTGGATCCCTTCTGGGTGTACATTCACTTCAGGGAAAAGTTTAATCCCTCAAATGAGGCATTGCCAAGTTTATTTGCTTATCTCTAGACTCCATAGCTGTGATGAAATGTGTAGTTCAGCACACAGGGAAAGCACCAAGCTCAGGAAGTTTGATTTAGACAATAAAACATTCCAATTAATTTTTTAAAAACTTCTGCTGACAAAATTTATGTGCGAGTCCAGCTTTTCAGATATTTGTCTATTTAGAGCAGTGTTTCCCAACCTTTGATTTTTGGACTTCACAGAAGCCTAAGTCAATTTCCCAAAGCACTGATCAGCCAATGTACTGACTTAGGCTTCTGGGGATTGAAGTCCCTCTGTGGGGCATGGGCCCCGCATGAGGGACCACTGATTTAGAGTCAAAGTAGAATGGGAAGGGAATCGCATATGGCTTATGATTTGCCTTCCTACGATGAGATCCTTAAACGTAGGTGCCTCAGCAATCAGCCTAACAAATGAAGCCCATGTTGGACCTTCCACTCACTGATTGCAGAACAAAATAGGTGAGGAAAATTATGGGACAGTGAGGCAAATAGAGAACATGCCAAGTATATGTCTTTCACCACATAAGAAAGCTGGAGTACCACTCTTTGTAACATCAACCAAAATAGTTTTGTAAAGCCTGAACCACAGCCAGAGTCAGCAGTTGTCATCACCCTAGGGCTTGACATAAAGACATTGAACAGGTGAAGTTTCCTTCAGCATGTTACCTGGAAGCAGTGGTGGGCAGCAGCAGGTTTGCAGTGCCCGAGAGGGGGGTTCACAAAATTGGGTGGCCTCTGGGCAGGGGGGGGGGAGTAGCGAAATTGGGTGGCCACGCCCTACTCCCTGCCCTGCCACGCCCCATCAAGTTTTGTCCCTGCAAGTGGTTCAAGGTCTCCCTTGCTCAGAAGCCAGTCATATCCAACTCTAGGGTGCAGTGCTCATCTCTATTTACAGCCAAAGAGCCAGTGCTGCCTGTGTTTGCAGATGTATACAAGACCATATGCCAGGCATGACTAGATCACCCACGACATAGGCTCCACCCATGGCACAGGCTCTGCCCACAACATAGGCTCTGCCCATGGCATTGGCTCCACCCACAATGTGGTAGCAATTTTTTTGCTGCCCACCTCTGCCTGGAAGTGTCAGAGAATGTATGACTTCCAGGATTTCTGTGTGCCTCCTTCCTGCTATAAAAGCAGGAGACCAGAGCTGTAGCAAAGCAGTA
The DNA here is from genome assembly GCA_030440675.1 of Furcifer pardalis. Taxonomy (NCBI): domain Eukaryota; kingdom Metazoa; phylum Chordata; class Lepidosauria; order Squamata; family Chamaeleonidae; genus Furcifer; species Furcifer pardalis. The sequence continues at coordinate 129,106,187 of CP126893.1, read as the reverse complement.
CAAAACCTCCACTTGACTCACAGGCAAGAAGGGGAACAGCCCGGTAGAAGCCATTTTCTCTTAGTTTAAGGAGGTAACAATGGCATCTCCCCTTCAGCAGTGTGTCAGGTTCCATAGGAAGGACCCTTCTGTCTTTGGTTTACAATAAAAATATTACTAAAACCTGGGCAGTAAAACAGATCATTGAAATGCTGGCTGCACTTTGTCTTGGCACAGGTTCCTGAGGCTTGAATTTAAAATCCCACAATCAGAGATTCCCGGCTGTGTGGGATCTGTCTGGCTCACTTTTAAGCAGCTGTTTAGGCTTTCCATTGGGACAGAGTACATGATTTTCATTTTTAAAAGGTGAAAGATTCTTTTTTCCTCACAGCCATGACAGTCTTAGATTATAGCTGGGGGAAGATGAGTTGTACTTCACTACCAGCCAGATGTGTTGTGTGATTCTTCCTTGGCATGTTGCCTTCTTCAGAGACTTGATTTTCAAAAGAATGAATGTTCCTTACACAATTCCCCTAGTCCCATGTATAAATGGGTTAATTAGTATAACAGCTTACCATATGGTCTTTTTGATACCAATCAATTTTCTGTCAAAAACATTTTTAAAAAATATATCTCTTTCCTGAACAGGATCTGAAAGGCACCAGTATCTAAGGGTTACTGTACATCACTTTTGTAAACATGGCATGTATCTCTTAGGATGCAGGTAAATGTTTATTGTTATTATAATTCAGAGTCCTGCTCAGCAAACTATAAGGTGTAATTTCCATCCATTGATGGGTGTCAGAAGGGGTGGCCCAAAAGCCAAACAGGGCAACTCGTTCAAAAATAGCACTCTCCTCTGCCTCTCAGACAAGAGCCATGACTAAATGTCAGTTCTATAATTTATTTCTGTTTACTACTGGGTTAAGTCCTAGAATTCTCCATCCACAAGCAGGGTTAGAAGCTGTAAAATAGACCAAAGATTAGGGAAATTAATTTCATATGTGATTGCTAAACAAGATGTGACAGAGAATATTCATGACCAGATCTCTTAAGATCTTTCTTTATATTTTGCAATTACTGGTAGTGGTGGTGGGCAGAAAACTGTATCATTGTGGAGAGAAGATCTAAATAGGGTGAACAACAGAGGGTGAAACGAAAAACTATTCCAAGCTAGCATAGGTGAGAAGCCAAATCAAGGGCTGCAGAGAGGCAAACAAGTGTGTTAAATTTATTTTGGGTTCTGTAGTCTGGCTAGACATCCTGCTATGGTAATGGAATAGACTGTACAGCCAGCGACTCAATGACGAGTGTTGGGTGGTGGTAAATAACCTGACTCCCTAAAGGGGCCAATGGTTCAGTGGCGTCGTGTAGGGGGGCCCAGGGGGCACCCTGCCCCGGGCAGCACCTTTTGGGCTATGGGTGTTCTTGGACTACAATTCCCAGAAGCCCTAGCAGGAGTGGGTGCGGTGTCCACCAGGGGGTGGCAAATTTGGCTTAATCCCTGGGCGGCTGAAATCTATGCAATGTTACCACAATGGCTACAGGCAGATGAGTGCCTTTAGGTGGGGTGATGGTCCCCCTCACTGGAGCAAATGCCACTGGGAACCATCATATTGGGCCCAAATGAGCAGAGGAGGAACCATTTCACTATTCTGTTTCCCAATGGTCATAGAGGTAGAAATGCCCATGCCAGATGGGCTGGCTGTGAAGGCACACCTTGTTAAAATCTTCAAGGCTGCTGCAGTCCATTGCAGTCCTGATATTAAATCCTGCATGTCTCATTTCATACGTGTCGCAGGAGATGGCTCCATAATCATAGTGTGTGGTTCACTTCATGGCAAGCTGGGATCCACCTTAAACAAATTCACGTCAATGGGATTTTTCCTGTTTGTCACTCTTCCTTCTTTCACATATCCATCAACTGTGAAAATGATTTTCAGGAAAAAATGTATTCACTGACATGAGTAGCAGCTAATGATGATTATGATTTTGGGGTCAATTTCTCGTCCAATCTTGTCTCTGAAAACACTGGCAAATTTACCAGGACACTTTTCTTCTGCCATGCAAGCTGCAGGCTTGGAATGCTTTGCCCTAGAGCATTTTAACCATACTGTTTTGAGAAATTTTGACTCACATCAAATTTTGTTTTAATCCACAAACATTTGACTATTTTTAGTACCCACTGTGTAACTTGGCATGCAAAAGAAATACCTACACAAATTTCTTATCTTACACCAATATGTAGCTAAGGTAAAGGTAAAGGTTTCCCTTGCTCGAAAGCCAGTCGTATCCGACTCTAGGGGTCAGTGCTCATCTCTGTTTCTAAGCCGAAAAGCCAGCGCTGTCTGCTTCTGCAGACGTTTCCATGGTCATGTGGCAGGCATGACTAGACACCGGACCGCATGGAACGCTAAATGTAGCTAAAAGTACTCTTAACATTATTTCTGACAGAATAAAATATATCAGTATAATATGGATATTACTGTTACAAACATCAATACTGCTTAGGAATGAAGTTAGCACTTACCCCTTGTTGCATGCTGTCATTGGCTCGGTCTGCAACCTCAGAGATGATAAGCAAGGCAGCTGTGGTGAGGAGGAACAAGGCAAAAAAGTGAAGGGCATAAAGGGAAAATACCAAGAATGTGTTATACTTCTCAACAAATACAGCAGAGGCAATGTGGGTTCAAGTTATCATGTGTCCTGCACTCTGGGATGTTGGAGAACAGTTCCTGGCCTTCCTATTTATGATTATTTTACAGGTATTTGAAGAGTACTATCATATCACCTCTCAGCTTCCTTTTCTCAAGGCCAAACATACCCAGTTCTTTCCATCTTTCTTCATAGGGCATGGTTTCTAGCTCTCTAAACAGTGTTCCATGCACTCCAGTGTTGAGGCATGCTTGTCTCGTGTCCATGGAAATGTCTGCAGACACAGACAGCGCTGGCTCTTTGGCTGTAAACAGAGATGAGCACTGAACCCTAAAGTCAGATATGACTGGCGTTTGAGCAAGGGTGATCTTTACCTTTACTTGTATCTTATGGGTTTTTGAGACTATATTTTTGTTAACGCAGTCTGAAATATCATTTGCCTTTTTTGCAGTAACATCACACTGTTTGCTCATGTTCTGCTTGTGATCTACAACAGTTCTAAGATCCTTCTTGTTTGCAGTATCACTGAGCCAAGTATCCCCCCATCTTGTAACTGTACTTTTCAGGGTTTTCCCCTTGGTACAGAACTTCACGATTTTCTTGTTAAATTTCCTTCTATTGTTTTCAGCCCAGTGTTCAGGGTTATCAAGATCTTTTTGAAGTTTGTTCTTGTTTTCCATGGCAGTAGCTATTCTACCCAATTTTGTGTCATCCATAAATTTGATAAGTATTCCTGCACTCCCTTATGTAAGTAATCAGTGAAAGTGTTGAAGACCACAGGGGCCAGGACTGAACCTTGTGTTACCCTATTATTACCCCACTCCCCCCAGTTTGAAAAATAAGCCATTGGTAAGCACTCTTTGAGTATGGTTCTGTACCAACTGTATCTCCACAGTTAATTGTTCACATATTCTAAAAATTTAAATATAGATGGTATATAAATATAAAAATGGTATATAGATGGTATATAAATATTGGGGCGGGGTATTAAATTTAATAAATAATAATAATAATAATAATATAAATAATAAAAAATAATAAAAATATAAATGGTAAAAGGATTCGTTTCTACTACACCTGGACACAAACAGTATGGGGGTGGTAGTAAAATTTGGTCATGGAATGGAGAGTGGTAGGTGTTAGTGTTCTTCTTCATTATAGTCAAAAAAATGTCTTAAGACAACTGTATCTGGGACTTAGTGTACAAATCAAGAATCCTTCAAAGAGAAACTAGCACACAAAACAAGCAGTTTTTGATCATGAGGACATAACCAACAGCTTCATTAGAGCAATTTACCATTCAAATTGGTACCACCACTTGTGACCAAAAAAATCACTTAGTATAATTTATTCTCATTCAGGAACTGTATCATACTGGGGTACACCATACATTCTAGGTACAATATCTCGTATTACCTATTTTGAGATCTTTAGGAACTGATAAATCAGAAAATGGTAAATTTTTGAGGAGTGGCTTTACCCCAAAACAACATGAAGAGGTAATTCATCCTAAAAGCAAATTGAAATTTTGTTACAAGAACATTGTTTTTTCATAGATTTGTTTTCCTGGACAAAGTGTGCTTTTATTTTGTATGTAAGATAAATAATTATTTTCTTATTATTTTAAATCTTAATTACCTTGTGTATCTTCATACTCAGCAGAATCAGGGCAAAGATTATTCAAGTAATCTGTAAGGGAAGAATCAAGTACTGTATTCAGACATCTAGCAAGTCTCAAATTCTTTCTGATGTACACATTACCCTTATAAATACTCATCTATATAGCAATAAAAGGGTGTGATCCTTTTGTCCTTGAAAGAGCACTGTAGGAACCATAGGGTACTGTGAAGTTCCCAGCTCTTTGAAAAGTTTTTAACTTTTGGGGTGCTGTTTTTTTTTTTTAAATCTTCAGTGGCTATAGTGGCTCTGGCTATCTGGGAGTCCAAAGAATGGAACTCTTATGGGCTCTCTGACCTCCTCTTCAAGAGAGCAGGTCTTGTGGGGGCAGAAATATTTTTCATCTACTGTGGCTTGAGGACGGACAGATCAGTAGAGGCTTGGGAAGCAAAGCAGTTCCCTATACCTGTAACAATCAAACCATAGTAGGGAGAATACAGTAATCCAGGAACCAAACTACTTAACGCCCCACCCCATCACTCTTCTACCTTTCCTCTCAGAGGAACAGGAGCCCAGCTAAACTTTGCCAGCAGTAATTCCTCTGCTGTAACTCCTTCACATTCATACTCCTTCAGCAAAGTTTAGGTCAGTGAGGTCAAGTTTAGGTCAAAGTTTAGGTCAGAGACCGAGTGCCCAAACTGCAACCCCAAACCCACTTATTTATCACAAAGTGCCAACACAGCAACAGGGGAGGAAGGAAACACTCCCATTGGGCTGCTGGGCAGAGGAGCGGGGTGAACTCTGTGCTGGGGGGGGAAGGAGGAAATGCTCCCATTGAGCTGCTGGGCAGAGGGGCGGGTTGAATTCTATGCTGGGGGGAGGGAGGAAATGCTGCCATTGAGCTGCTGGGCAGAGGGGTGGGGCAAATTCTGTACTGGGGTGACTGCACATGGGCCAAAAGAAAGGGCTCCAAGTGCCACCTCTGGCACGCGTGCCATAGGTTCACCATCACTGGTATAGGTAGATATTTATCCTCAGCTATGAACTAATGAAGCCAATTCTATGCGATGGGAAGATGTGAACTGAAACCAAGATGAACCTAAGGCCTCTGCAATTTGATTTCCAAATTGCTTGAGAGAATGAAATGCTTTTACTCACCAGCCATTGTATTGGTTTAATTATTCTGTAGTTTAATTAAAGTAATAGGGATGAGCCTTATGATGGAATCTCACTAGACACAAATATACTTAAAGGGATTATATTTTGCTGGAGAAACCCATATTTAATTTTTGTCTAAATGAAGTTTGACAAGATTACAACGACTCTGATATCACTAGCATGACCTGTGATTCACATATGCATATAGAAACTGAGAAGATATTTTGTTATTTGTGGACCTCTTTGGACTTATGGAAGAACTGTAGCAAGAAGTAATATGCAATTTCTGCATAGGCTATACACAAACGCTGTCTCCAGTGACAGGGCATTGCTTATCCTTGCCTGATGAATCATTGTGGCTTGCAATAATTTCTCCCAAATGTGTATGGGAAGTCAGAAATACTGCAGCTGTAGTGCGTTGGCAGGTCATCTTAAATCTATCCTGCAATGTGATTTATTCTTCTTTGTTAGTAATACAAATGAAAGCAACAATATTGAGGATGACGAGACTGTGTCATAAGTTTAGATTTGTTCTTTAAGGGAGGGAAAAGGGGTCATTGGAGCTCTTTCAGAAAACTGTCATCCCTTCTACCAGAAAAAATGTGCCTTAAGGGAACGAAACATAGCTATAATCCTTTGTGTAGTCACATATACCAGGAAGGAAATGGGACCCACGTGTGAAATATAGCTTGTACAGGTAAAGGTGGGAGTCTAGCCAGTGACAAAATTTAAGAAACTTGAGTGAATTGAGCAAGTTGACCATCCCCATATTAGGGGATGATCAACTTCTCTGTTTGCAGCCTCATTTCATTCTGACACAGTTGCTCACAGGTCAGACATTTAGCATTAGAGTGGACACATGTAATTTTTTGTTTACTCAGGAGAATCCTCTATGTGACAGGAACTTTGTGAAGGCATCCCTCCATCTGAAGGGCTGTCCAGATCGAGTCTGCATTACAGATCAACACCTCTAAGGTAGGAGATCAGGGACCTTGATATTGCCTGTGTAGAAGTAACAACACATGGACAACAGTGATATCACCTGGTTGCTCTGTTCCTCACTCAGATTTTTTAAAGTTATATAAAAAATCATTTCTAATGCTGCATGCCCTTGATCTTGAAGATAACACAGAAACTTGAGGCCAAGGAGTCACTGATAGCCTCATCTTCCATGGCTTTGTCTAATTCCCTTTAAAAACTGCCTAAACTGGTGGTCATCGGAACTTTCCAGCAAATTATATAACACAGCCTTGGTGCTGGAGATGAGGAATAGATTTCCATCACAATTGATAGTTGGTCCTGTGACTGCTAGCTTTTTTCTAATCCTCTTTTAAATGTGGCCCAGTTTAGTAGCCATCAATGCACTGGTGCACCATGAGGAGGGCACGGTAGATGTGTGGACTTTTTTCATAAATGGGGGAAAGTACCATCACCAGCATATATATACAGTCAAACCTCACATAAAGAGCACCTCGCTTAAAGAGTAACTCGCTTAAAGAGCAGAATTTTCTCTGAATGTTCGCTTCACTTAACAAATAAAACCAACCAAAAACTCGCTTAACAAATAAATCAGGGTTCCCAAACCCCCCAACAATTGGTCACTTACAATGGTGTTTTGCTTAAAGAGCAAACTTGCTTAAAGAGCAATCCTGTGGAACGCATTATGCTCTTTAAGCGAGGTACAACTGTATTCTCTTTCTTGTTATATGTTGACTCAGTGTGTACAAATGCCATACACTAAATAAATAAATGTATGTCTGGACAGAAGATTTTCAGGAATGTCCTTGCTGACTGGCTACTCTTTATTTCCAGAAGTGGGGAAAGACATTTTGTCCTGCACTGTCTGAGGTAAAACTTGATGCATGGACCTGATACAACAAGCCTGGAGTCTCTGTGTTATTTAGTTTAGGTAAAGCCTATAATCCCTGGTCAAGATACAATTTGAGCTTTTCCGTTTCTCCTCTTCCACCCCATGCTATGCAATGCCCAGCATGAAAAAAGGTCCAGCCAGATTCAAAAGCTTTCCTGTTTTAAACATTTTAGTGATGTTTAAAGGCATTATAAAATCTTGCTTTTGGATTTTTCACAAGGACCACACTTCTAAAAAAAAAAAAAAAACCTGGCACAACTTTAAAGTATTGATTCTACCTCCTCCTTCAAGAGAACAGGAACATAATTTTAACATGTTGTGACTGAAAAATCCTGTTGTGCATGCTCTGCCATATAAGGCTGATGACCTCACCCCAAAGACCCAGTAATTACCTGCATCATTGAAAAGTCATTGGGGGACAGAAAGAGGACGGAAGGGGGGGAAACCTTTAATTACCAAATTTCACTACTGCCAGGATGACTTTACTAGTGACAGTGCTTCTCAGTAATTAAAGACTTTCCCTTCTCACCCCACAGTTAGCAACAGCATTCCAACAAAGAATGTGATTACTTTGGGAATGAAATGACAATTGTTTAATTTCTGAAAAGTCACCACCACTGCTGATATCAGCAACCTTATCTGACACAATTTATGGGTTCAGATTTCACTAAATATTCATCTACTCTGATACCTTACTCAGGATAAGACCACATGTTAAGGCTAATTTTTCCTCTTCCAACATTATCCTTCCTGGCATAAACATCTTGTAGTGCCTAGATACCAGAGGCATCAGACATGAAAAGAAAGCTGTGCTATCTCCCAAATTATTAGTAACAGAACAAAAGAAAGCTAATTAATCAGAGGCAGACTGAAGTAGGCTTGTGTTAGAACAATCCACCAAGTTCCCTCATGGACCTTTAGTTCAAAGGGAGGCCAGTCCTTGTATTAGTAATGTGTTTTCCTTTGTTATGTTTGATATGTCCAAGATTTTTGTCCTGATATCTTTTTATTATTCTGTCTCACCCAGTGCTATGATTTATATATATAGTAAAACCCTGGGTTATGATGGAGGCCCATTCCAACTGCTTCCATCATAATGTCTTACTAACCTGTCAGTAGCACATGGTACTGGAAGATGCGCTGTACAATTTTCAAGAGCTGATGTTTCACATTCAAAATACTGCCTTCACGAAACTGCTGTCCTCAAGACAAGGAAAAATGAAGAGGGTAAAAGTCAGAGTTTGGATATCCATAACCAGAACACAATCTGTAATCTCTCTAGTTGCCTACAAAGCCACCACAGTGGCAGCTCTCAGATATTAGCCTACAAGAATCCCAAAGAGATCAAGTACCTTCCCTCCAATTCTTCCTTCCGCTCCCCCTGTTCTGTACCCTCTCTTGTAGAAAATTTTAAAAGGGGGGCGGAGGGAGAGAAATGCATTCATGTATTTGTAATGCTTTGACAGATGCATTGTTATTGGGGTTTATTGATTGCCTGGGAACCCAGTCTGGATCTATAGATTCTCCAGGTGGCCACAACACCTTCCCCATGAAGTCCCATGAGACTCTTGAGGAGTAAGGCAACGTTTGTACCCACTGAAGCTATCCTGTCACAAGTAGCCAGAATTATATACATGACAATACAGATTAATTTCTCAAGGCTGATATGAAAACTAAGAGTTTTCTTGACATTAATACTGTTCCGCATTAGTTGGGATTTGGTGAGGGGTGGAAGTATTCAATCAGTATTTTTGACGGAAGTATCCATTTTTCATCTCCTGAGGCTTCCAGTGGGACAAAGCACATTTTATCTCAGAAGTCTACTCCCTTCCCAGCCATGCTGTGCATTTCAAAATACATAGATAAATAAATAAAACTCACACAAACCTATATATACATTTCAAAAAAAAAATGCAAACTACTAAAATCATGTTCAGTTGAGAATGATAGATATATATTTAGAAAACACAACACACACACACACATTCCTGAGAGGGAAACCATGTCTTACAACTTGTTACAAACAAAGGATATGACAAGAACACAAGTGGACTCAGAGAAATGCAATGAAATTGAGAGGTCTCTTCCTTATTCTCAGTCCACTAAATGCTTGTCACTCATCATGGCTTCATGACCTCTGAGTTCACAGCTGAAGCCTAATGCATGCTCACCACCCCATCACAGCGCTAGCAGAGACAAAGGTTGTGACTTCAGGACCATTTGTTGCAACAAGAGCGACATATGAACTATATATTTCATCTCTGTTTTACGCTTCTGTGGTTTGTTCCCATTCACAGATACTATTAACAAGCTAAAGGGGCCATCTTCTTTTCAAACACAGGCAACAATCTCAGACATAAATGCTGAGCTAGAAGTGGACTATGCTTTTCATTTTAATATGTAATTTTAGCAGCAATTTAAGATCCCTTAGCAAAAGAAAACTACATTATCACTACCCCTTCCCACTCTAAAACAGGTCTGAATATAATCATTGATTACATGGAAACATATACGCTGGTAAAGGTCGCCCTTGTTCGAAAGCCAGTCATATCAGACTCTAGGGTTCAGTGCTCATCTCTGTTTATAGCCAAAGAGCCAGCGATGTCTGCACCTGCAGATGTGGACATGTGGCAGGCACGACTAGACACGGAATGCTGCTTACTTTCCCACTGGGGTGGTCCTTATATTATCTACTTGCAATTTCTTGCTTTTGAACTGCTAGGTTGGCAGGAGCTGGGACAGAGATGGGCACTCCATCATGCAGTATCTGGGAATTGAACTCTGATCTTCCAGTCCGTGAGTTCAGTGTCTTAACCACTTGAGCCACTGCAGTCCCTTTTAGCCACCACAGTCCAAGTGTAAAACACCTTTAGCCTACCAACATCTGCTGCAATATTTTATCAGACAGGTGGTGAAAGGAGTTGTGTAAATTATCTATAACCAATTTTCTGTTCAGACATCAACCAATTCTGGTTTATATTATGTTGCTATTTTACACTGTCAGGTCATTTTTGACATATAACAATAGTAATAGTATTTTCAAGGTATATGAGATATTCAAGTTGTGGATTACCATAATCATCTACCGGTACGATATATATATGTGTGTACCTTTTTTGACCCCATGGACCATTGGATAGATATAAAAGATTCCACACTCGGCTTCCCTGCAATGAGCCTTATGCCACATGGTCACTGGGTTGTAATTAAAATTCATCAGTACCCAATCTAATGTCAATTGTAAGATGAATGGCCAATGTAGTCACCCCCTCATGTATACTCCAGGACCCAAAGCACCTTACAACATACGTTTGGGGAGAATGGAGGGGAATAGAATCCTAAAAAACACACAATAAATGGCTATATTAGAACATTATTAAATTGATTACCACATTAAAACAGACATGGAACACAGACACAGAGAGAGAATGAGAAAGAGAAAGGGAGAAAACACTTCTGAGTCCAGATTTATGGCTGAAATAAAAATCCCATTAACTCCAATTGTAGCTGAACTCAGGGGCAACAAGGAAGGCTAAGACCAAAGTATCAACACAGTAATGTTTATCTCTTACTTAATATTGGGAGCCATGATGTCCCTGTGAAATATACTCTGACCCTGATTCCTGGAGCATTGCAAGGTAGATGGGAAAGGGCAGAGAAAGGGCCATTGATTTGAAACATACCAATGGTATTTTCATAAGGGCTGCACTGATTTATGGACAAGACAAAATGAGCAGGATTAAAGCAAGACTTTGAATTGCTCCCAAAGGAACAGAAGAGATGCAACTGCGAAATGTAAAGGTGAAGGAAGGTGAGATCTTTCTGAAGAAGGGAAAGCCATTGACCTCTAGATTGGTGCATGGGGAGGTTAATGAAAGTTTGTGGAAGGAAGAATATGAGAATACTGTATACAGTAAGGTATTAAAGTCTTAGGCCATCAGTAGCTAATCTGGAGAAAATTCAATGGGTGATTGGGGAGGCATAAATCAGCCCCTGAGCCACTTAGGCACTCCTAAATTGAGGACTGTCTTCTGTTGATACTCCTCTCAACCCTCTCCAAGTTTGATGAATTTGGAGTTAGGGTATCTGAGATATGACACCCCAAATCACTCATTGAATCCCTCCCCCAAACTAGCTGGTGGTGGCCTAAGAGTTTTGTACATCTAGGACTGTTTTGTACATCTAGGAATGAACATTAGGGACCTTTTAAATATCAGTTCCTGAGCAGTTCCCCCACATACACTGCTTATGGACTTTCTATAGCCATTTGGATGGTCAGTATAGGAACCGAGATGCCTTTCTGTGGTCTGGTTCTACTAACAGCACAAAGAATGGCAGATCCTAGTTTAAGCTGTAGTACAGTTTCTTGATCAGAGGTTCTCGACCTTTTTAAGCCAGGGGCCAGATCACACCCTCCACATACTGTTTGCAGGCTGGACTGGTGTCCCCCCGCTTGCCACCTTTGGTGGTGTCAGAGGCAGAGGGGCAGCAGGACCACCTTGAGCCCACCACACCCAAAAAAGCCCCCCACTCCCCCCCAACTCCCCTGCTTACCAGTCTGGAGGACCTGTGTGGCGTGGGTGAAGGAAAAAAAACCCGCAGCCACTGCGACCACTGGGAATGCCTCAGCGGCCACCAGAAACACATCAGCAACCACTGGAAATGCATCAGGGGCTGCTGGGAACCCCACCAGCCTCAGGGAATGCGGCCACAGTTGCTTCCTGCAGCAGTGGAAGTGGCGGCTGGAGCAAGGGCACAGGGCGGATGATTTAGTGCCATGGCCCAGATCCAGCCCACGGGCCATAGGTTGAGAATCCCTAATCCCTGATCACCCATACCAACCTCTGAGATATGCATTGGAAGCCCTCCTGTATGTTAACCTTTAGTGGCTCTCTGCTTCTAGAATTCTGTTCCATTGAATGTGTCCATCAGGCCCATTACTTCAGGCCTTCAAGCTGACTCTGAAAGCATACCTATTTGCCTTGTGCAAAGCCACAGACATAGTTGCCAACTTCATTCCTGAAAGGCCATCTAGAGATTGAATGAAGATAGGTGGGTGGTGGGCCAGCATTTCTCTCCTCAAGGCACTCACATTCTGTTTCAAGTTAAAAGGAGTTCCATCACAACACATTGCAGATAAGATACTGGATTGGGACCTTGGGGTCCAGTTTTAGTGGCATGGGTTAATGTGTAACTGCAGGGACATTGTTTCAATAGCTAACTCTGATTTTTTATTTTTATTATTACTTTTGTCATTCTTTTACTGATGAATCTCAAATGCCATTGTATGCCGCCTTGGAAGTGTTTATCCTAAAAGGTGGCCTATAGATCTTTTATAGCAATGACTTAGTTTATTTAGTTCATTAATTGATCTACAGTCAGGGCCAGAAATATTGGAAGAAGGATAACTTTTGGGGCATGTGGCTTTTTCACCCCACCACAGGGAAGAAGGAAAGAAACACGATGTGAGCGAAGTCAGGACTATGAGTTTTAATGCAAGGGGTTTGACAAAAGTGGGGCATTAATCAATCAGGAAATGAAGCCATTGGCAGACACATACACCTTTGTCTTGAGTCTACATATATTGTCTTTCTGCAAGGAGGTTTTTCTATTCTAATATACAAAGCATCCCAGACAACAAGGAAATATACTCCTTAGAGTAGTTTAGCTTAAGGCAGGCTCTAAAACGATTATTGCAATTTAGATGTCAACATTTCTCGACAAGATCTTTACAACAGTATTTCTAGACTTTTTCCTCTCTCTCTTGAAACACAGTTCAGACAATGAAATATCTATGGGCAAATGTTGATGAATTATCATTTTAATGAATTATTGTTATTAATATTTCAGACGTGCTGCTGAGAGAGACACAATCCATATCTCAAGGAGCTGACAGTCCCGGCGACATTAAAAAATACAGCAGCCAATTTATCCTCATAACCCCTTCCATCAGATAAGTAAATATTACTGGCTCACCTTCTCTCCCCTTTACAAATGGAGAAACGGATCTACATTACAGCTGACATTAATAGTGCATTTGGACCATCAGAAAACACAGCATTAATATAGCAAGAAGCAAAAATGGGAGTAGAGAATGTCTTGTTTGCTCCTAAATCACAAACAGTGTGGCAGAGGATTAACGACACCACTCTCAACACCTTGAAGATACAGATATAATCAAAGAAGGAAAGATTTTTTCAGGCATGCATTTGGAACTGGTTACATCTCCATGACTTAATTACAGAAGAGCCTGCTGTTACAAAGACGAGCACTAAACCCTAGCTATGACTGGCTTTCAAGCAAGGGTGACCTTTAGAGTCAGATGTGACTGGTTTTCTAGCAAGGGTGACCTTTATCTCACCTGTCTGGATGGGAAAAAATGTAGGCAGAGGCATGAAAAAAAAAACTTCGTCAGGGAGAAATAACAAATTATGAAATACAGACAAAAGGGTTGAAGAAAGAAATCCTGTGATTATTTAGGAAAACTCAAGGACAATATTAGGTTACAGCAATGAGGTGAGAATATGGAAGGGTAAGAAGTATAATTAATTATGCACTGTTACATTGATCTTGGCTTATAGTGACCCTTCTTTGATTTCCTAGGTATAAAGCAATGAGAAGTGGTTTATCAAGCTCTTCTGAAGGAGTTATGGGATTGCACAGTTTGCCAACGTTCACCCAGGTGGCAGAGCATTTAACCCCGCCAGCTACACATGTTCCTGATGATTGATATTGACTGGCCTCTATCTTAAGAAACACAGAGATAATTCAAACTCCTGGCTGGGCAGTCTGGCATAACTAGATGTCAGAGCACACAGAACACCGTTACCTTTCCTGCTAAGGCAGTACCTATTTATCTACTTGCCATTCCTCACTTTCAAACTGCTAGGTTGACAGACGTTGTGACAGATTATGGGTACTCATTCCATCACACAGCACTCAGATCTTGAACTACTGATAGGGTAGCCATGTGTGTCCTGGTTTTCCAGGATTTTCCTGGATTCAAGCTGTCCCGGCCAGTTCAAGAAAAAACATGTAAAAGTCCAGGATTTTTAAATTTGAACAAAGGAGGCAAGATCACCCCTCATCAAAGGATTTTTGCAAAGAGATAATTCACTGCCTCCCTGCCTTTCTTTCAATTATCTTGCTTGAAAGTGGTGAAGGCAAAACAGCACTCTGAAAAGCCTGCCAGGGAGGGGAGACACTTTCAAGCAAGATAATTGAAAGAACGGCACGGAGGCAATGAAATAATTCCAAAATAAGTCCCTTCCTGTCTCCTGCTTTTCTCCTTCCGGAGGGAAACTGAGGTACCATGGACTGCATTGCCATTCCAGGCCCCTCTTTAGAACTTTCTTCCAAGGGATCCTCATGTGGGGTTTGAGGGTAAGTCTATTTCAGTGGGATGTGTGTGAAGGGGAGGGCGGGGTGACCTCAGGAGGAGGAAGGGTGGTTTCAAGAGTGGCCCAAGAAATTTTATTCAAATTTTTTTTTAAAAAAGTACCATCAAGAATAGTCTTTTGCAAGAAGAATCACACAGGGAAAAACCTCTTGACTACAGTTTATTTTAAACTGACGAAGGCTGTCTGTCCTGGACAGGGATTCTGCAGGGTCTTCAAGCTGCTGTTTCCCTGACAGCCCTGTCTGATGCATGCACAGTTTGAAGATTGCAATGATGTCACATAGCAACCCTTTTATGGCAACCCTAACTACTGACCTTCTGGTCATCAAGCTCAGCGTCTTAACCACTAACCCATCATGACCCTAATGCCATTCTAGAGACTCTCATTAGCCCTTTTCCTCTCTATGCCCAATCTGACTTTGAGAAGACAGAGCTAACTAAGGCATGGAAGTCAGAAACAAACACAAAGAGACAAAAATAGTGAGGTGGAGAGAAAGAGACATAGAATTCACTGACTGTCAAAACAATTGTGAGCAAAGAACAGAGTAGGGCCTTACCTCAAACTCCCGAATGACAGTATCCAGCTGGGATGATTTAAGACGAGCTTCATCCAGCAAAGCCAAGCTCTTATCAAACTGCATAATGTAAGCCGTGTAGTGACTGAATCTTGACTCTCTGGAGAGGAAAACATCAGCCACTTTCTGATGTTTGTCCCTAAAGCCATACAAGAGTGAGCATGTAAGGAACAAGGAGATTTCCCCAACTCTAATTCAGGCTGCCCTCAGCCATCTGTTTTCACCAGTTCTAAACTTTTAGGTGATGCCTTTTGAAATATGTCTCAATAGCTAGGCAAATAAGTGGCTAAAGATATGAGCCCACTTGTTACTGTTGTGTTTCTGTCACAGATGGACATGACAGTGTTCTAGGATAAATATGAGTCTTTTTGTTTTTGTGGAGGATGAGAACATCATAGAGGCAAATTGTCCTCTTTTGATTCTCCCGCCACTGAGAAAAACAAAGTTAGATGCTTACTGTTCCTGAGGATTTCTGGTTGATAGAATGTGGTGCTGACCTAAGGAGGTATAAAGAAATTATCACTTACCAATTAAGAACTCTTTCTTCCAGCTCTTCCAGGATTTCTTGGTGCAGCTTGTAGATTTCTGGGATCTCATTCAATCCGTCCTTGAGCTTTAGTTCTTCATGGTCACCATCCACCTCATCTCCCAGTGCTTTTAAGATAGGTTCATGGAAATCCTGTGGATGTACAAGTCAGGATACCCTCTATGAGTATTTGCAAAATCCTACTTCTGTCTCCCTTTTCATAATCCTTTTCCTGTGTGAAAACTTTTGTGCATTTCCTGCTTCTTGTGCTTCTTCATGCACTACCATCACTATTAACACCTTGGTTTTTCCCTTCTTCTTGCCTTCTTTTTGCTCAGCTGAGTTACATCCAGTTCAAACAACTGTGCTGCTGATTTATATGGCATAGTCCTCATACATGCTGTGATCCCATATTCAACAGATTCTGGCTTACTGGCTTTGATATAATAAACTTGCCACGAAACAGTGTCAAGGATATTGGAGATTTGTTTAATGGTGGCTTATACATGGAGAGCTATTAACTCACCCTGTTTTTTAAGAGGAGAAAATAACCAAAACTAGTGCTGTGGCAGCTCAGTGGTTAAGAAGCTCGCCTTGTTAGCTGGAAGGCTGACAAGTCGGCAGTTCAAGAGTCAGGTACTGCATGATGGATTGAGCACCCATCTCTGTTCCAGCTCTTTGGGACATGAAAGGAGTCTCATTTGGGCATCCCCAGAGTTGAGTTTCTCATGCAAAAATCCTTTCAACCCAGAATAATTTCTGACACAAAATTATTATTATTACCAAAACACAAAGGAACAAGTGCCTTGAGACTGCCCATTGACAGAACCCAGGCAAGGTACTGAGTAAAGACAGAGGCTAACCAAATGCAGGAGAAAGGCAAATATGTTTATTGGATCATTTAAAAAATATCAAACATTCTGCAGGATTTGTTGTTGTTCAGTTGCGCAGTTGATTCCGACCCTTTGCAACCCTATGGACCATTGGCTTCCAGGCACCTCTGTCCTCCACCATCCTCCTCAACCCGCCCAGCTCTGTGCCCATTGTGTCTACAATACCCTCTAGCCATCTCATTTTTGGCCACCCCTTTCTTCTTTTGTCCTCCACCTTTCCCAGCATCATGGCTTTCTCAAGTGAATCTTCTCTTCTCATTTGATGTCCAAACTACTTTAACTTCATCTTTACTAATTGACCTTCTAAGGAGCAGTCAGGGTTGATTTCTTCTAAGATCGACCTATTTGTTCTCCTTGCTGTCCAGGGGACTCTCAAAACTCTCCTCCAACACCACATCTCCAAGGCATCTATTCTTCTGCGCTCAGCTTTCCTAATGGTCCAGCTCTCACAACCATACATTGCCACCGGGAATACCATTGCTTTGATTATACGAATTTTTGTTTGCAAGGTGATGTCTCTGCTTTTAACTATGCAAATGTCATAATGGGCACAGAGATGGGCGGGCTGAGGAGGATGGTGGAGGACAGAGGTGCCTGGAGGACAATGGTCCAAAGGGTCGGAATCGACTGTGCGACTTAACAACAACAACAACAAGTCTCTACTTTTAACTATGTTCCCCAGGGTTCTCATAGCTTGTCTTCCAAGAATCAGTTGCCTTTTTATTTCATGGCTGAAATCACCATCTGCAGTGATCTTTGATCCTAAGAAAGTAAAATCCACTAGGTTAACCAAATTCCTCACGCACACCAGTTCTCTGATGGAGGGATGCATTGACCCCTCCTCTGGCCACAAAAGAAGCTAAAGCCTCCGTAGAGGGCTATCCTTGGGAGCAATATGCAGAACCTGGTTTCCTGCATTTCTTGAATGGGGTTGGGGGTGGCTATCAGATGCAGTGAGTTTTTACAACTCACCCCTAAGAAACAGGGTCCAGCACACCATCTTACCATGAATGTATGGAACTTTCATTGATAATTTTTCTATCCTATCCACGAGAAATGGATGTATGCCTGTAGAAGTGATCTCGAAACACAAAAGCTCGCACAATGTTTGATTTTTAAAAAGTGATCCAATAAAGATATCGCCTTTCCCCTTCCTTTTTTTTTGTATGGGACACACGGCTGTCTTTGCTTGTTTATGGAACTACAGAGGCCAACCAGTCACATCATTTTGTGCTAGGGCAAAATATGTAGCGTTTCTATTTAAATTATAGAAATACGTTCTAAATGTGCATCTACACTTAAACATTGACATATGCAAATGATATGCACATCAGTGTCTTCTCTTGTGCCCTTTTCAGGCACATATTCTCCTGACTCTGCCGCCACTACGTTCATGATGCTATTTGCTGCTGATGTCCTGCATCAAAATATCCAAGGGGTCTTTGCCCAGCTTATAACAGCGGAGCATCCTTGAACTTGTGCAGAGTTGAAGCAAGCTGAGTGTTTCTATTGTGCCTGGTAAGTATCCTGAAAAACCGTTCATGGAGAAAAACTCTCCTTCTTTTAAATTCCCCTGGAGCGGATATACTAGGAGAGGCGTCTGAGCCAGGCAGCTGGGTGTTCTGAGTTCTGGCCTAGGTTAAGGCTTTTGCAGGCAGCTTGGCTCATTTTTTGCCAATTGCATCTTTAGGGGGGGGGGACTAGATCTCACATTGTCTGCAAAAATAAGTGCAAAGGGGTGGGGTGGGAATTGAGAATACATTTTAAGCTTGTGCCTTGCACTGCGGACCATATGGAATCACTTTTAAAAACACTCAGTGTTCTCCCTTAAGTTTTTATTTATTTTTGGCATCGCAATAAACCATGCACGTGTCTGGAGATGTGATTGCACAAGGAAGAGAAAGAAAGGCAGAGAAAGTGACCAAGCGGAGAAGAGTTGAAGCTGTTAATTGAAACACCGGTTTAAAAAAGGATGTCCCATGAAAGTGTAGTCTTTGAAAACTCCCAGGGGTTCTTCGCTAATGGCAGCTGCAGCAGATGTGAATGATACAAAGTTTCCTGGTTTCATTTTAAAAAAAGATTATCAGTCCTGATATGACCTTCCTTGACTGTTAGTAGGAAAAGGAGATACACCATTAACTCTTATTAAGAAAGCAGTGTGGAACATTGTAAGACAGTTTGCTTAATACTGGGAATAAGAGGCATTCAAAGAGAGTGAGTGAAGCTGCATATGGTCCAAAGAATTCTCATTTATTACATTTTTTGGGACAAGCACCTCATATTTCTCTCAGTTTTTGGATTTATATTTCAATATACATAAGGTTATTTCCATACTAGTTTTCTCCTCTGCCTGCCATCCCCTTTTTACAAAAAATTCACACAACATTACCTTTAAATTATTACTTTCCATTTTTCTCTTTGTCCTCAGATTTTTCCTCTCCACCATGACCAGAGCTGTCCAAATTCTTCCCTCTACAGAATTGCTCCTTAATTGTCCTTCTTTAGCCATTTCCCTATCAAATCACTGTTAAAGCCCACAAGATGGACCAGAAGGCATCAGCTTAAACATACCGCTGAATGCTTAAATGTCTTTTCTACCAATGAGAGTAGAAGCATGTTTCTTTCATAACCTTGATGGGGTTCGTTGGATTCATATTCATTAAGGGAACCACAATATGTGGTTGTGGCAGTGGGCCCATGACACCATTTCATCCGACCCACTGCCACCACTGCCAGACCCGGAAGTGGAAGCAGGCATGTTTATGACAGCTGTAAAATGCATCCACACATGTGCAAATGTGCCCATGGCTGTCGTAAACGCGGAAGTGGGTGCATTTATGACAGCTGTAAATATGTCCACTTCCACTTCCAGGGGGGAATGGTCCAGCCCACTCAGCTATCCTGGGGGTCTAGTCAGGCCTACAGCATAAAAAATTTGGCCACTCCTTTGCATGCTACAAGTGATCCCATATTCAAGAGGTTCTGGTTTACTGGCTTTGGAGGGCAGAAGTTTCATCAATACTGGCATGGGGCTGAGGAGGACTTTGTGTGTCAAAAGGGCTCAGGACCAGAAAGTGACTCGTGGAACTGGATCAGTGGTATGGGGGCGTCATGCTGTGATGGCAAATGGAAGGCCACTGCATTATATTCTCAGGACAGTCTTCATGGTATGGATACACAGAAAGAGCCTCCTCAAAGATTGTGTTATTTTTGAACCACAATTGGGCATACCCTGGTAACGGTAACCTTGTGTTGCTGGCTAATCTTTCTCTAGGTCAGGCCAAAGGAACTCCAGAATGGACTCAACAAAAGGTGACTTCATTTTGTCAGTTTCATGTCTGGCCTATACATGGAAGAAGAAGAACTCGCTTTAGATACAATATTACTATCCAATTGGGTATTTATTAATTTAAATACTTGCATCCTGCTTCTCAATTAAAAAGGCTTCTACAAGGTGGTAGACAAATCTATACAAGCCATAACAGACATCAGAACATTAAGTAGGAAATGATTATAAGAGAACAATAAATGAAGAGAAGACATAGAATTCTACACTAAATTTGAAATAATAGCTGGGATTTTTCTGTGATGGATTAGATTTCTCAGTGCAGACACTGAGAAGCATGAGATTTCCCTGCCTTTACCACCAATCTCCATTTTATTTCTTCCTCTCTGCTTTGTTTATTATTATAGGAAGGAGTAGGATTGGGAAACCCACAAGGATCAGGGTTGGGGACAGCATCCTCCAGACCTTCCATGATTACAATTGGGACTGTGCAACAGATGGAGGTTCTTCTTTCTGCTCTAAAAGTCAAAACTAAAACCTTGAATTTAACTGTGAAGTGAATTCAAAACTGCCCAAGATGTTAATACTTATATACCTGACCAAGCAATTCCTGAGCATTTATCAAAGTTATTCTCACCTATGAGAATAAAGTTATTCTCACCTATGAAAGTGTACACAGAGGAAATCAATGACAGTATTTTTTTAAAAAAGTACATTTAATAACATGTTTAATTTCAGAGTGGATCTGTGGTTGTGCAGATTAACTGTATGTTCAACTACATTATGTACTATAAGCTTGCTTCCTCAGCAAAAGATGGGCCATTATATAACATCTGAGGATAATATATAATTAAGATGATTAGTACAGTAAAAAGCAGCTAGTTACTTTCCAAACCAATGCTCCATGCTCAATCTGTTTGATTTGGCATGATATCCATGCCCATGTGCAGTTGGGGGGGGGGCAGTGTATTCTCACAAAAGACACAAAAGCAATTGTCCCTAAACTATAATACTACACACACAGGGCAATATGCACACCAGACCAGGAAATTTGACTAGGACTTTAGGAGTGATTCTCATGCCAATATTTCCTCTTCAAGCCAAAACCTAGCAGATTCAATGGTTTTACACCTTAAAACAGGAGTGGCCAAACTTTTTGCTCTGTGAGCCGGTAACATTTCTCCCACCGTAAAACGCATCTGCAGCTGTCATAAATGCGCTATGACAGCCATGGGTGCATTAGGCTTTTTCAGGAGTGGCTGGATCAACATCTCTTTTAAACAAGAGAGAATAATGCCCTTCGGCAGCAGTGCGCTAATAATGTGCCTCACCCACTCATTGGTGACATTTGCAGATTTTATGAGCCAAGATGGGCAAGGATCATATCGAAAGCCAGTGGCTTTACAGCATGCAAACATCTTGTTTGCTTCCTCAGATGTCACAAGTTGAAACTGCTCCCACAAAATTTGACAAGGTGGTGCATTTGACATCCCAACCTGATCTAATGTATTAAATGTGGAGTCAAGGTCCCATCAGATGGCCTCAAATCAGTGGTGGGCTCAAAAAAAAATTACTACCACACTGTGGGTGTAAATGGTGGGCATGGCCAGGGGAAAGCCCTGCATTGCACCCAAATTAGGACTACTTTAGTTCAAAACTTGGATGGGTGGGGCCAGTCAGAATTTCTGCTACCGGTTCTGGCGAACTGATGTGAACCTGCTGATGCCCTCCACTGCCTCAAATACACAAAAAATTACAGAGTAGGACTAAGTAGGACCACTGAGTAATTAAAAAAGCCCAGTTTTACTTTCTTTTGTATCTCTAGCAAACTTAATTAATCATTAATTACTTTTATTGTGGGTTATTGTCATTATTTCTCAGATTAACAACTTCATTCCAGTAGGCTAGATAGCCAGAGTTGCCATGAGTAATCCCTAAAAACTGAAGCCTAATAGTTATAACTGCAACATGCATTTCTCAATAATAATAATAATAATACTGTTGTCTATAGTGCTAAAGGCTTGGGAAACCATTAATCAACAGTTACAGTAAATACTTTTGAAATCTCAATAATGACAATCAATCACAATTCCTGAAAGGCCTCCAAATCCGTGATGTGAAAAATACAGTCCCCCACCCTCCAAAGGAAGAAACTCACCTCACATCTTTAAAAATTAAACACATCATGTTATTTTCTAAACTGCTTACAGATTTCACAGGCAGGCAATATTCCTGCCTCAGAGCTCCAACTGAACCAAGATTATTATCTTACATTTAGAATACAAAAACATGATACCATCCTTGCCTAAGTATATACGTTTTAATCCCAGCGGAGCACAACGACTGCCAACTTTTGTTGCTTCCTTTGACAAATGCTGCATGGGAGACAAAGAGGACTGATGGATTGCTTTACAGGGCGCCTTTCGTGCTCCCTTCTACATCTTCTCAGTCTGAGAATGACTCCGCTGCAACTTTTCCCGTCCTTCAGCCATGAAACAGCACAAACAGCCACAGGCTCTTTCAGAATTATAGCCTTCGCGGGTCAGGGTGGAGCCACTGGAAGCTGTGCCCATGTTTTATTCAGGCCTCACTTGGCCGTTCTTTGCTGAGGCAACACCCCCACCCACCCCTGCTCAGCAAACAGAGCATGCTGGGAGCTATCCTTAGTGCTAATTGCCACTGAAACTGACAGTACTAAACTGATAACAGCCTCTTTTTTGCCTTGACTTCTTTGATTTACTGTGACTTGACTAGTGTGAGGTACTTAAACTTTTTGCCTCTTGACTGACTGAACTTGATTTGCTTGACAGACTGATTTCTTTCACTTCTTTCTGCAGCCTATCTCTCCTCCTCATGGACTCCAACCACAATACAAACATTGATTTCTTATACTGTATGTGAATGAACATACTCTGGTATGGGTGTAAGATGACAGGAAGCTCATGCTTCCATTTTGAACGAACGTGATTTAGGGCCCTGTCTGTATCCTAAACTATGGTTAATCTTCGCTAAAGATAAAGGTTTCCCTTGCTCAAAAGCCAGTCGTACCTGACTCTAGCGTTCAGTGCTCATCTCTGTTTCAAAACTGAAGAGCCAGCACTGTCTGCTTCTGCAGATGTTTCCATGGTCATATGGCAGGCATGACTAGACACCACAGCACATGGAATGCTGTTACCTTCCCACCAAAGTGGCCCGTATTTATCTACTTGCAATTTCTTGCTTTCAAACTGCTAGGTTGGCAGGAGTTGGGACAAAGACAGGAGCTCATTCCGTCCTACAGTACTTGGGAATCAAACTGCTGACCTTCCACCTCCCAGTCAGCATCTTAGCTAATATAACAGCTTAATAATCCAGGAATTGAGGTTTACTTGATGCAATAAGACAAATCATATTTTGTCTGGGTTCATAATGATAACACCAACCTGTGGCTATGTGAAGGCAAAAGTTACATTTTTCAGTCTTTCCTTCCAGTTCTCTCATCACCTATCACTGTCTCCTAATACAATTAACATAAATTGACTGACTTTTTAGTGGCTTGCAAGAAAGTTATGTGCTATCAAGTTGCTTTTGATGCAGGGCAAGCCAATAAGTTAACTGCCTCTGAAAAGTCCTATCATTAAGAGCCCTCTTCAAGTCTTGCAAAACAAAGGGTTCCTTTATTGAGCCAATCCCTTCCATGTTAGCTCTTCCACTTTTCTTCAGCGATACCTGGCTGAGCCACTGGACTTGATAATGAAATCAGTGTTTACCTTCCACTAACCAATTATGAAACAAATGCCACAAGATGAGTTGAAGCAATATGCATTTAAGGGAGCTCCACTTCTAAAAATGTGGTAACTGTACCACATAATGTGACCTCGAGAGTTCGTGATGGAAAACAGTACAGAAATTAGTAAATTGAGCAAGGTACAAGCAATAACATCCAATGTGCTTCTTCATCTACAATGGGTTTGAACAGAAATGAGTATGACTACTCATTTCTGTTCTGAAATTCAAATAGAAAGAACCCTACTGAGGCTGAAGAATGAATCATCCTAGACTGGTGTTCCCAAATCTGACTCATTATCCATTCTTATTTTTCCAGCTGGTAGGAGGACTACAGTAATTGCTGATAGAGCAAACATACATCTGTCATCCTCCAATGGTTTGGGTGGAATCTAGTTCACAGATCCTCGCCTTCAGTATGTGCATAAACAGACACATTTTTACACAAACAGCCAGTGAGATTACATTCTGGCCAATAGTAGATTGCATATTTCAAATACAAAATCTTTAGGCGCTTTGCAAAATAATGGAGCACCTGCCAAGTGGGGCTGGCACACTGTGTGTCTTTTAAAGGAGGTACTGTATCTTTTTAACAGCCTTTTTGGCTTTCCTGTTGCTTCTGTAAAGATCCATTAAAAAGTTTCTTTCCCACCTGCTGGTTAGGAAAAAATGAAGAAACAGAGGAGTACATGAATCAGCTAACTGTAAGTGAAAACAGTCTATTGTTCTCAGATTTGCTTGACAGACTTTTACATGGCAAAAAACTTTTGTTCAGAACTTTGGGCACTACAATTTTTAAAGTTTTTTTTCTCATTTATCTGCACTTCTTCCATTCACTGAAGGATTCTATTAACTAAAGCTCTTGATTAGTCCAACAGAACATTTAACACTGTCCATGGCAGAATAAATGATGCTTTAGTTCACTGCTTACCATTGCTTCCAGTCATTTGCACTTAATCGTTAGAGGCTCAAATCTCATGGAAGCAAAGGGAGGAAAAATTAGGTTGGCCTAACCTCACTGCTGTACCTGATGCTACTTTCCCCAGAACTGCTAAAATGTGACCATTTGTCTCCTCAAAGCCCCAAAACATGGGTGACTAAACATACCTCTCCAGATGTTGTTAGATTGTCACTCTCATCCAGCCTTAGCCAGTGTAGCTAATGGCTGGGGAAAGTTGGAAGCCAGGACTGGCCCAGCTATTAGATGGAGTAACATCATGGAGGGCCTGGGGCTGTGGCACCTGGAACTGCGCAGATTGTGTTGAGCGGGTGATGCAGGGAACTGTTCTGAGAGAGAGATGCTCCAACAGATAATAAAGGTCCCAAACCATATAAAGCCTTATAAGATAGCACTAACACCTTGTATCTGACACGGCAGGGAACAGGTAGCCAGTGAAGACCTACTAAGGCTAGGGAAATATGATAAAATTTATTTATACCCATCACACAGCTTGGGTCTGCTGCAATATCCATATCAGACACAAGGGCAGTCCCAAATGGACAGCATTATAGTAGTCAATCTGTGAGATTACCAATGAGTGGGCCAGAGTTATGAGAGAGTGTCTGTCCAAGTAGGGGCACATCTGTGCAATCTGACAAAGCTGGGAAAAGGCAGCTTTAGACACCACCACTATTTGATGTTCCAGAGAAAGTAATGGGTCCATAATGACATCCAGGTTGTGAACTTGGTTCCTAGGGGTAAGAGTAGTTCCACCCAGGGTAGGGACCAGACCACCTAATCAGGCAGATGGCCCCTAAAACACCAAAATCTCTGTCTTGTCCAGTTTCAGTTTTATCCTGTTAGCTTTCCTCCATTCTATTATCAAGTCCAGACACTTGTCAAGATGTTGGACCGCATCAACTGCATATGATGAAAAGGAGAGATAGAGTTGGGTGTCATCCACATATTGGAGAAACCGAACCCCAAATCTCCTAATGACTTCTCCCAGTGGCTTCATATAGATATTACACAACAATGGGGAGATGATCCACTCTTGGGAACACACCATTGGAGGAGCTATGGGGCCAAAACAAACTCCCCAAGTTGAAATATCTGGATCTGCTCACCAAGGAAGGAACAGAACCACTGTATTACAGTGCCCTGGATTCCCAACACTGACAAGTGTCCCAGGAGGATACCATGTTTGATGGTATCAAAAACCACCGAGAGGTCAAGGAGCACCAACAGTGGTGGGCATCAGCAGGTTCGCACCAAATCTCCAGAACCGGTAGCAGAAATTCTGGCTGGCCCCGCCCATCCAAGTTTTGAAATAAAGTCAGTGATGGGATGCAACAGGTTTGCACCAGTTCGCTAGAACCAGTAGTAACTTTTCCCAGTGTCCCGGAGAACTGGTAGCAGCTTTTGGGGGGAAACATCTTCAGGGCTTACCTTTCCACTGGTCCCCCCAACTGCACATGCGCGCCAAGCACTTGGTGTGCATGCATGCCTACAGTGCTAGGCACATATGCATGGCCTCCTTGCTGTCCTCCCAAGCGGGGAGGAGGAAGAGAAGCTGCTAGCCTGAAGCTCCCTATAGCCTGCTCCCCAGGGTAAGTGACTCACCTTTGGATGTGGTGTGTCTGTGTGTATTTTAATGTGTGTTTAATACCTTTACCTATATTGATGTACTACCACAGTTCCTAAAAAGGCCTGATGGCCAGCAGGCCTAGCTTGGGGTTTTTAAGCAAAGTCTTGGAGTTACCTCATCAATAAGGTACACCTGTGCTGTTCCAATTGCTGTTCCAATTGGACAACCCTTAAGGAGGTACATTTACAGTTTTACATTTACAGTAAGGCATATTATCCTAGAGAACTGGCTAGGCAAAGACATAGTACCTAACTTCTTTAACTGTTGAAAAGTTGAAAAGTGCCGAAATGAAGCCATCTTGTGGTGAGTTCATTCTGTAGTTCCTTCCATCTGACATTGTGTGAGAAAGATTAGCCAGAATAAGCTTTAAGCTCTGGTTTAAAAGCTCTGATTGATTTGTGTTTGGGATGGGTGGGTGGGTGTTTGGGTGGGTGTATTTTAATGTATTTTTTATTTAATTTATTTAATTTATTTACATGCTTGTGTTGTGTGTGTGTACCTATTTTTATTTTATTTGTTATATTTATTTATTTATTTATTTATTTGGCTCTGCCCACGGTATCATGATGGCATGACATTAGCTCTGCCCACACTGTGATGACGTGGTTGTGCTTTACTGCACTACTGTATTGCATTGTTGTATTGTATTGTATTAAGTTGAATGACCTTGATTATGTTGCACTCTTTTGATTGTCTTATGTGTGTGGTCTCTGTGAACCGCCCTGAGTCGGTTGTACCGAGTAGGGCGGTATACAAATTGAATAAATGAAATGAAATGAAATGAAATGACGTCACAGTGGGGTAGTAAAATTTTTGACATCACACCACTGAATAAAGTAGTCCTAATTCGGGTACAATGCAGGGCTTTTCCCCTGGCCACGCCCACCATACCATGCCCACAGTGTGGTAGTAAAAATGTTTGGAGCCCACCACTGAGCACCAGGAGAAATGAAACTCCCCAGTCTGCTTCCCGGAGAAGGTCATCTTGCAGTGTGACCAATACAGTCTCAGTGCCATGACGAGGCTCACAACCTGACTGGAATGGAACCAAGTACAGTAATACCCCGTATAACGTGAGTATCATATAGCGCTAAAACCGTATAACGTGACAAGATTTTTTGGAAAATCTTGTTTCAAATAACACGATTTTTAACGTTATCCGATACAGTCGTTCTTAGCAGCAGGGTGGGTGGAAAGCTGAAAGGGGTTCTCCGTTCAGCTTCCCAGTCACCCTGCAGCTACGGAGGCAGGGGTGGGGAGGCTGGAAAGCTGATGGGGGGCTCCCCCGTCGGCGTCCCCAGCCACCCCACAGCTGCGGAGGCATGGGCGGGTGGCTAGGGAAGCCGACAGGGAGTCCCCGTCAGCTTCCCCAGCCACCCTGCAGCTGTAGATCGGGTCCTCTGATCTCTCTGGAGCAGGCAGGGGACACGATCCAAGGTGTTTCTGGGCTTCCCCGACGTCCTGAGCCAGTGCAGCAAGCCAGAATGTCAGGGTTCGAATTCCGACATTCTGGCTTGCTGCACTGGCTCAGGATGTCGGGGAAGCCCAGAAACAGCATGGATCGGGTCCCCACACCTCCCTGGACCCAGCGGGGGGGGGGGGGTCAGACACCCCAAAATTGGTTAAAAAAAAGGACGTTTTTTTTTACCAATTTTGGGGGCTCTGACCCCCCCGCCGGGTCCAGGGAGGTGGGCAGACAGGATCCAAGCTTTTTCTGGGCTTCCCCGACGTCCTGAGCCAGTGTAGCAAGCCAGAATGTCCAGAGTTCGAATCCCGACATTCTGGCTTGCTGCACTAGCTCAGGACGTCGGGGAAGCCCAGAAACACCTTGGATTGGGTCCCCACACCTCCCTGGACCCGGCGGGGGGGTCAGAAACCCCAAAATTGGTTAAAAAAAACGGACCTTTTTTTTACCAATTTTGGGGGCTCTGACCCCCCCGCCAGGTCCAGGGAGGTGTGGGGACCCGATCCAAACTGTTTCCAAAGTTCTCCCACCTCCCTGGAGGCTGCAGCAAGGCAAAATGTCAGGATTCGAATCCCGACATTCTGGCTTGC
This sequence comes from Furcifer pardalis, assembly GCA_030440675.1. NCBI lineage: Eukaryota > Metazoa > Chordata > Lepidosauria > Squamata > Chamaeleonidae > Furcifer > Furcifer pardalis. The sequence goes on along the minus strand of CP126893.1, from coordinate 129,077,821 downwards.
TGCAGCCTAAAAGAAGGTGGGGGAAGTTCAAAATTAGCGCGCATCGGGTCTCCCGACCTCCCTAGAGCTGATGCGCACTAATTTTGAACTTCCCCCACTCTCTTTTATGCTGCAGCAAGCCAGAATGTCGGGATTCGAATCCTGACATTTTGCCTTGCTGCAGCCTCCAGGGAGGTGGGAGAACTACAGCTTGGAGAGGGTCCCCACACCTCCCTGGACCCGGCGGGGGGGTCAGAGCCCCCAAAATTGGTAAAAAAAAGTCCAGTTTTTTTTACCAATTTTGGGGTTTCTGACCCCCCCGCTGGGTCCAGGGAGGTGTGGGGACCCGATCCAAGGTGTTTCTGGGCTTCCCCGACGTCCTGAGCCAGTGCAGCTGCAAGCCAGAATGTCGGGATTCGAACTCTGACATTCTGGCTTGCTGCAGCCTAAAAGAGGGTGGGGGAAGTTCAAAATTAGCGCGCATCGGGTCTCCCGACCTCCCTAGAGCTGATGCGCACTAATTTTGAACTTCCCCCACTCTCTTTTATGCTGCAGCAAGCCAGAATGTCGGGATTCGAATCCTGACATTTTGCCTTGCTGCAGCCTCCAGGGAGGTGGGAGAACTACAGCTTGGAGAGGGTCCCCACACCTCCCTGGACCCGGCGGGGGGGTCAGAGCCCCCAAAATTGGTAAAAAAAAGTCCAGTTTTTTTTACCAATTTTGGGGTTTCTGACCCCCCCGCTGGGTCCAGGGAGGTGTGGGGACCCGATCCAAGGTGTTTCTGGGCTTCCCCGACGTCCTGAGCCAGTGCAGCTGCAAGCCAGAATGTCGGGATTCGAACTCTGACATTCTGGCTTGCTGCACTGGCTCAGGACGTCGGGGAAGCCCAGAAACACCTTGGATCAGGTCTGCCCACCTCCCTGGACCGGGCGGGGGGGTCAGAAACCCCAAAATTGGTAAAAAAAAATGGACTTTTTTTTTTACCAATTTTGGGGTCTCTGACCCCCCCCTCCGGGTCCAGGGAGGTGGGGAGACCCGCTCCAAGCTGTTTCCAAAGTTCACGCACCTCCCTGGAGGCAGCAGCAAGCCAAAATGTCAGGATTCAAATCCCGACGTTCTGGCTTCCTGCAGCCTCCAGGGAAACAGGGCTTTTTTTAACATTGTGTGTTCAATGTATCGCACAACGTTAAAAACCGGATAACGACGGGACTTGTGGAACCAAGTCATAACATTATTCGGGGTACTAGTGTAGTTGGTTTCATCCAAGAATACCTACAGCTGATCCATCACTACCTTCTCAATGACTTTGCTCGAAAAGGGAATATTTGCTGCAGGTCTATATTATCTTCAACCTCTGTAGCAAGGTTTGACTTCTTGAGGATCATGCAAATAACTGTGTCTTTCAAACAGCAGAGCAACTTGCCTTCCACCAGTGAACAGTTAATGATGTTCTGTACTCACTCCCTAGCTACCCTAGTGGATTTTACTACCCATGATGGGCAAGGATCAAACTGATAAGTCATGGCTTAAGAGCATGCAAGCACTTGGTCTGTCTCAGATGACACAGGCTGAAACTGTTCCCCAAAATCAAGACTAGATGATTCATTGGACATCCCAACCTGATCTACTGTATTAAAAGTGGACTCTAGGTCCTGTTGGATTGCCTCAACTTTTGATCTAAAATGTTTGGAAAAGTCTTCACAAGATTGAAAACTATTGTGAGGCCCCAGAGGCGTAGCTACCGCCGTATCTGCCGTATCAATTATACGGGGGCCCCGGGCCACGGGGGCCCCCAATGTGCGTAAGCAAAACAAATCTTTACCCTTCCTAGGGCCCCCCAAACAAATTTTTATACGGGGCCCTGCCAAGGCACGCTACTCTTCTGTGAGGCCCATTTGAGTGACCTCCTGCAGTGAGGCTGCAGGCTATCTTATAAAGTTCTACCTGTTGAGTCGAAGCCTCTTGAATCAATTGGGCATTGTAGATCTTCCTTCCCCTCTTTACATGATGCAGATATATTGAGGTCACTTGTTTCACTAGTCTCAAGTTCTCATCCAAAGGAGCTTCTCTCCACCTGCTCTCTAGCCTTCTTCTTTGCTGCTTCATCACCCATAGTTCCTCCGAGAACCACTGTGGTGATCAAGCTCTGCACCAGCAGAGAGTGTTTAGGAGTGATCATGTTGACTGCCTAGGTTGTCTCCACATATCACCTGGCCACCTGAACATTGAGAGGAGTGCTGGCCAGCTCAGCCGGAAACCCACCCAAGACAGCTTGGAAACCAGCTGGATCCAGCAGTCTTTACGGGCGGACCATTTTAATGGGGGAGAGTTGATGTCATAATGTTAAATTTCAGCAGGACATAATCTGACCATGATAAGGTGGTAGGAACAACATCTACCACCTTCAGATCATAGTCTCCACAACCTCTAGAGAATATCAGGTCAAGAGTGTGGCCTGCCACATGTGTGAGTCCAATGACATGTTGATCTATAGTCTCAATGGCAAATCAACATTGCAAAAAAATGATATTAATTAAAGATGGCCTTGTTCACCTCTAGATTAACAGCAGCCATACATAGCATAAATTGCATGTGGCATACAAATTTCAGTTTTACTGACAGTAGAAAGACAACATAGAAATGAATGAATGAACTTTTCTAGTGTATTATGTCAAAATTGTATGTGGAATATTTCTGTTATTGATTTAACTTGGGTTCCCACAAACATTATTTAAAGTTGTATTCAGTGATAGTGTAATTTCTGTCTACATTGTTAGCTGTGTGGTCACTGCTTTCATCATATGATGTAATGAAATATGCATTAACACATCCTAATTTCTCTCTTCACAACAGTAATTATGCTCAGTCCTTTTGCTCCATAAATTGTTGATATTCTTAATTAGAGCACTGTGATCAAAGCTAGCTAAATAACAACTAAATGTCTAGATTAGCATCAGACTCTTTATTTTTCAGCCATACCAACCAATATAAAGTTTTGAGCTCACAGAATGTTTTCCACTCTTTTGGTTGAATAGCAGAGTGGGTGTATGGAAATGTCATCATGTTGGCAATCAATCAAACTATTAAGGTCTCTCCTAAAAGGCCAGCCTGACTGTGTTGTGCTGAATGGGGTGGTGATCTGCTCTGATTGAGGTGGAGATAGGGCTGGTGAGTTAGAATCAGAGAGAAGAAAGGTGCTTCTGAGACTTTAAGAAAACAAAAGCATCTCTCCCCCCCCCCCTTCTCTAATAGGGTGTGGCATGCTTTGGTTTCCTAGTCCTAAAATGTAATTGGAGACACAACATATTTAAAAATAGCAAAACAACAACAACAAAAAACCTCAGAATACTCCTCTGGCAAAGATAGAAGCAAAGGAACAAAACTACATTTATTATGGGGATTTCTACTCAACTTTCTATGGGTAACGTGTTCCTTTGCTGTTATAAGGTCTCAAAAACAGACTACTGTGATTAACCCAAATACAACTTCTAAGGCTGAAGTAGCTAACTAGAGAAGGTTTTAAAAGTGATAGGACCAGGTGGTTAGGAAAGGAAAAGGATTCTAGACCTGGACCTAGGCCTGGACTTGGGCTGTTAAAAGCAACTCACCATGAATAATTTAAACAGGTGAGGCGCTTGCCCAAACACTTCATCTCCATGCAGGGGGGAAAGGGTAAACTGGCTAAAGTTCTTCACATCCTGCTGCTCTTAAGGCACAGCAGCAGGGCCAATAAAATAAAAACTACAAGGAAACATTAAATACAGAGCAGGACATTTAGGGCTGTCAGCTTTCTTCCTGACCTAAGGTTTGGAAGCTTATTGGATAAGCCTCAAGTGCAGACCAAATGCCCCAAGAAAAGCTTCTAAGTGAGGAGTTATCAACCTTTTAAAATGGCAGATGGTCATTTTGCCCTTCCTCCACCACATGGCACTTCCTGGTGTGGTGGAGGTCCACATGAAATGGTGCCATGGGCCACATCCAGCCCACAGGCCACAGGTTGAGAATCCCTGTTCTAAGTGGACCAATATTTGTTTGTTTGTTCATAGCCTGTCCTGTATTGTTGGATCTCAAGACAGGTTACATAAATCTATAAAATAATTTCAAAACAGAAGAGATATGATATGATATACAGTAATACCCTGCATAACATGTGCACCGTACAACATTAAAACTACACAACATCAAGAAATCACACGTTGTGTGATACATTGCATTTTTCCTCAGATTGCTTTGCATCTGGGTGAGCTGGGGAAGTCTGGCAGTGGTGGCAGTAGTGGCAATTTTGAGGCCACCAACACCGTCATCGCAGCTGCTCCCACTTTCCATTGGCTGGATGGCCGGTATATAAATCAAAATATTAAATGTTTAAAAAAAAACCCGCTGCTGCCCGACTCTCTCCCTGGCCTGTCCAGCCGGTAGGAAGTGGGAGCAGCTGCTGCTGTGGCCACTGATGGGGCCAGGGAAGGAGTCCATTGGCGGTGGCATTGCGGTGGCGATTTTTGAGGTGGCCAATGCCGATGCTACTGCTGATCCCACTTCCCACCAGCCGGACGGGCCAGGGAGGGAGTCCAGCGTTAGCGTTGGCGATTTTTCAGGTGGGTATACATTACTTCAGTAATAACGTTTGTTTGCACTGACCAATCAGGCCAGAGGCAGCAATTAGATAATCCCAATATGACCTTAATGGCTCCTCAAATCAACTGTCCTATATGCATCTTAAAGCCTTAGTATAAGTTCTATCCAGCTATAGCAATGGTACTGGATAAGAACTGTACACAGTCATCATAATTACAAAGGAACAAACTACAGAAGGGTCAAATTGTGGTTTATGTTATCAGTGAGAAATTTTCATAAAGAATGAGGAAATAAAACATAGATAACAGAGCTTGCAAATACTGTACTCCAAATTCCATATTGGAAAGCCTTTGAATCTTTCCAGAATCGTTTTTTCTGCTTGTATTGGCATAAGGTCTACATCATTTGCTGTGGCAAGTATTGGCTAATTGACAAGATGGCAGGGGATGTCTCTGTCACGCATCCAATGCTCCACTGAGATATTGATGCCTCACCAGTTAGCTACAATTAGTTACGGCAGATTATGCATATTCTAATACAAACACCAATAATAGAAGAGAAACACACTGAATATTGCTGTCAGTATGAAGAAAGGGAAATTCTTGGCATTTTTGTCAGAGATCTAATTTTTCCAACCTCTGACTAAAAGAGGTGTTTTAAAAGAAGTTCAGGAATATTAAGAAAAAGTAGTCAGGTCTTAACAAGCTTGCCAGAAATAGAGCAAGGAATAACATGCTATAAAATTCTGTCAGTACATTTTTCTTTCCTATTTTTTAAACTTTCTTTTGAGTTGCAAAAAAGCTACTCGCTTAGAGGAATTCTCTGGAACCTTGTGTACTAGTCAAAGCTTTTGTGTGTGTGTGTGTGTGTGTGTGTGCGCGCTGTGGTGGGATGTCAAAAAATTTACTACCCCACCGTGATGTCATCACAGTGTGGGAGGGGCTAATGTCATGACGTTGTGGGTGGGGCCAAAGAAAAAATTAAAATTAAAAAAAAATAAGCACACACGCACCTCCACCCACCCATCCACCCACAACACAAACCCATAAATAAATTAAATAAATTAAATAAAAATACAATAAAATAAACCCACCCACCCAAACACAAATCAACCAGAGCTTTTAAACCAGAGCTTAAAGCTTATTCTGGCTAATCTTTCTCACACTAGGTCAGATGGAAGGAACTACAGAATGAACTCACCACAAGATGGCTTCGTTTTGGCACTTTTCAACTTTTCAATAGTTAAAGAAGTTAGGTACTAAGTCTTTGCCTAACCAGTTCTCTAGGATAATATGCCTTAATGTAACTGTAAAACAGCTGCACCTCCTTAAGGGTTGTCCAATTGGAACAGCAATTGGAACAGCACAGGTGTAGCTTATTGGTGAGGTAACTCTAAGACTTTGCTTAAAAACTCCAAGCCAGGCCTGCTGCCTGCCAGGCCTTTTTAGGAACTGTGGTAGTACGTCAATTTAGGTAAAGGTATTAAATACACATTAAAATACACACAGACACACCACATCCAAAGTTGAGTCACTTACCCTGGGGAGCAGGCTATAGGGAGCTTCAGGCTAGCAGCTTCTCTTCCTCCTCTCCACTTGGGAGGACAGCAAGGAGGCTGTGCATACGCGCCAAGCATTGTAGGTGTCCATGCATACCAAGTGCTTGGCGTGCATGCGCAGTGGGGGAACCAGTGAAAAGGTAAGCCCCGAAGGTGGTTCTCCCCAAAAGCTGCTCCTGGTTCTCCGGGACACTGGGAAAAGTTACTACCAGTTCTAGCGAACTGGTGAGAACCTGTTACATCCCATCACTCTTTGTGTGTGTGTGTGTGTGTGTGTGTGTGTGTGTGTGTGTGTGTGTGTGTGTGTGTGTGTGTGTGTGTGTGTGTGTTAAGGGCAGGTGGAAATCTTCAAAAGACACTGTGAGCCCTTGCTCTGGCTTCACAGTGTGTGGGATTCTTACCCACTAAAACCACCTCCCATTACGCCCTGCCACCCCACGGGACCGCCGTCAGGCATTACTTCATGGGGGGCAAAATGGCTATTAAAAAACCCTCCTCCAATTTGGCTCCTAGCCCTCCTTCTCCTCTATATCTCTGGCTGCCCTCTTCGCAGTCTCTCCACACGTCTAAGTTCCAAGATGACCCCGGCTGCATAATTGGACACCGCGACCCAGGTAGTCTCCCTACTCAACATCTCACTGATGATATCTTCTGGAGACAGCTGTTGTCGAAAATGCCTCTGTAGAATTTCCCGTTCTGCATCAAAGCATGGACAATGAAAAAACACGTGCTCTGCATCTTCCTGCACGGGCTGGCAGACGGGGCATGAAGCATCATCATCCAGCCTGAAGCGGTGTTGATAGGCTCTGAAGCAGCCATGTCCTGTCAACAGCTGTGTGAGGTAGTGGTCCACCTCTCCATGCTGTCTTGTTGACCACACCCTGATGTCTGGGATAAGGCGATGAGTCCACCGTCCCTTGGTTGATTTATCCCAGATCTGCTGCCATTGTGTTATCCTCTCTTTCCTGGCTTCTATGGCAATTGTGCGTCGTTCCTTCTCCTGGTTTTCTCGCCTCTGCTGGTAAATCTCTGCCCGTTCCTCTGCTATCAAATGGATCGGCATCATTATCAGCAATGACACACACGGCATCGTACGAGACTGTTCGAAATGCCCGAGCTACCCGCAGGGCACTCCTACGGTATATTGAATTTATCTGATGCATGTATGATGTCTCTGCTGTGGCTTCAAACCAAATCGGGGCTGCATACAGCAACACGGAACTAACAACACTCGAGAGGAGTCTTCGGCGAGTCTGCTGTGGACCTCCAATATTTGGCATGATCCTTGTTAATGCATTACATACTGCTCCAGCCCTTGCACTCACAATTTGCAAATGTTCATTAAAGCGTAGCCTGGCGTCTATCTGGACACCCAGATATCGTAGTGACGGTTGTGAGAGAATACTGCAGCCTCCAACAGTAAGGGTGATAGTCTCTCTGGCTTTCCTACTGGTCACGAGAACTGCCTCAGTCTTATGATCTGCTAGATGCAAACCAGCTAATGAGAGCCACTGGCGGATTTTGGCAACACACTCGTTTGCAGTTTGGACAACTTCCTCCAGATGTTTAGCGACAACCACTACCGCCACATCATCTGCAAACCCAACTGTTCTTGTCCCCACTGGCATAGGCAACCGTGTGTGTGTGTGTGTGTGTGTGTGTGTGTGAGAGAGAGAGAGAGAGAGAGAGAGAGAGAGAGAGAGAGAGAATCCAATGCATGGGGTGGATCCTAGTTCCCCCCCCCCGACAACTGCCCACCTTACAGGGAGGGTTTTCCAAACATTGGTAGTTTCTTTAGGGTGACCCCACAGACATAGGGCCATCTCCATGTGACTGACTGAGTTGATACAGTTTCAATTACACTGCACAACAACAATTTTGCTACTGGGAATAATATATGTGATTTACATAATATCGAGTGTGCCGATTCCAAATCTGAACTCAGAATTTCCTTATCACGTACCAGGTTTTAAGGTGTGCTATAGCTGTTCAAATTGTTGGTAATTGGGTAATGTATTGTTACATAGGAACATTATAACATTTGCAGCTACCGCTATGCCTGTCACCTCCTCAGCTGAATCACATCCCCTGGTGGCATGCACATTCCAGCAGCAGCCAGGCATGTCTTGGCAAGTCATTGAGCTGATGTCAGAAATAAGTATAAAAGGTGAGATGGGCCAAGGGCTTGTCTCTAGTGTGAAACCCATTTTATTGGACAGTACAACTAGGTCATGATCAATGCAAGAATCTAACCAAGAAGGTGAGATGTGCTAACTTAAGATCCTGACGTCCTAGGCAGAACTGGACTTCAGATTTGGAGTCAGCACACTTGATTTAGTCTAGGACACATGGATTAGACCAAGTAGCAGAAAATATTTATTTTTAGTGTGATGCAGTGTTATTTTTCTGATAAGATAGAATTTACTTATATTTATGATATCAAAGGTATCTGTTGTCTTCACCAATTTTCATTAAGCAAACTCAAAGAACCCAACGAGAAGGAGACCTCTATACAATCTTGAGAAGACTTACTTGAAAACAAGTCCTGTTAGTCAAATATTAAGGCAAAGAGATAGGAAGTATGAGTAGGTTTGCAATCTCAATCTTAATTAGCTGATCAGTTGCCAGTGTGGCAATTTTAAAGCAAAGCAAAGCAAAGCAATCACACATATATACTGTCCCATAGCGCTTAGTGCACTATCTCGACAGTTCACAAGTTAATTAACATTTTGCCCCAAACATTCTGGGTACTTATTTTACCGACCACAGAAGGATGGAAGGCTGAGTCAGCCTTGAGCCCTGGCCCGGGTGGAACCTTTTGGTTACAGTACAGCAATTTAACCATTGTGCCACCAGGGCTCTACAGGGTAGTTGAGGCAAAAATGAAACAATTATATGAGAGATCCATATAGAACTTGCCCCCTACAATAGACCTGTATGAAATGCTAAGCTCTGGAATTCAACTAAGATTTGACAATGCCAGACATCGGTCAAGTATTATCACGCAGTGACAGAAAATATTTCTGATTGTACTGAGGCATAGGGCTGACTGGTTGTGTGTGTGTGTGTGTGTGTGTGTGTGTGTGTGTGTGTGTGTGTGTGTGTGTGTGTGTGTGTGTAAGTAATTGCAGTGGATTTAAGCTATTCATATAGTTTCCAATAGCTTTCTCTAACTTTTTCTCTTTGAATTAGTGGCAGTAACCCCTCTCAACTTCTTCTCTGTCTATGAAATGGCTTCAAGTAAATTATTCTCCCTAAGCAATTTCTTCTCCTCAGGCAACCTTTGAGGTCCACAATTCATTCTAGCTCTAGATTTCTGGCACATAGAGTTATTTTTTTTCTTATCAGGAGACAGATATTCTTTGGATAAGTAGTTCTGCATGACAAGCCATTCCTGACAGGAATTGACCCAGCCTCTTCAGTGCCTTTTCCATGTCATAAATTATAACTAACTAAAAGAGGGCAATTAGGTCTTGACAATTAAAATTATTTACTTACCACACGTAACAGCTGGAGCATCTCTACGTATCTGCAGGAAAAGAGATTCAGATTTATTCAATTGCCAACCAGCTAGACCAGGATTCTCAGCCTGCGGTCCATGGGATGGAGGAGGCCCATGGCATGTTTTTATGAGGGCCCCCACTGCCTCCACCACACCAGGAAGTGCCATGTGGTTGAGGAAGGGGGAAATGGTCACTGGCCCCTGAAGCTGTCTGAGGGAGCGTGACCCGCCCATCCCCCAACTTAAAAAGGTTGTGAACTCCTGAGCTAGACTAAACACATCAGTGTAAAACATCAGCAGCTTGCAAGACTGTGGAAATTTATATGTACGTATATGTTGATAAAATATTTATGTATGTCATAAAGATAATTGTGTACATTTGTATATAAAATTGATGGACTCACGTTTTCTCTGAAGTCACAAGCTCCTGGGCAATGAGATGAGCTCTGGATTGTCCTTCTTTCTGTTCAAAACAACAAGAACATAATGAGGCTTTGAAGATGCTTGTTTTGCTAACCATTTAGAGATAAAATCACCTTAAAAACTGAAAATCACCCAGCTGCTGTCAATGACAGGAACAATAAGAAGAATAACTGTCCATATTGTACAATCTACATGATTTTAAAAATTGACTTTAAACATAATGTTAAAAGACTCTGCAGAATTCTCTCTAGCAGATTGAGGGAGCACTCTGAAAAGGGCCTTACAATATCAGGGAACAGATGATATACAGTGTAAGGGCTGTTTTCCAGAAAGCAAGTCACAAGCCAGTCACAGCTTTAGAAATCAAAAGCACCATTTTTAATTGGATCTGGACTATAGTGAAAAATGACAAAGAATTTTAGTTAAAAAAAAAAACCCCTATAATACCTGGTTACAGTTAGAACTCTTGCTGCTCTATTCTGTGGCTGATGAATTTCCTGGATTATCCCAAAGCAGCTCCACAAATAAGGTATTAAAAAGGGGGAGCTATGAAGGAATGGTTGACAGTGGTAGCTTAGTGGTTAAAACTCTGAACTCGATGACTGGAAGATTAGCAGTTTGAGACCCAAGTGCTGCATGAAGGAGTTCAATTTCCGGGTACTGCACAATGGAGTGAGCTCCTATCTCTGTCCCAGTTCCTGCCAACCTAGCAGTTCCAAAGCAAGAAATTGCAAGTAGATAAAAAGGGACCACTTTGGTGGGAAGATACGGTGTTGAGTCATCCGTGCCACATGTCCATGGAAATGTCTGCAGATGCAGACAGCACTGGCTTTTTGGCTGATAACAGAGATGAGCACCCAACCCTGGAGCCGGATACAACTGGCTTTCGAGCAAAAACAACCTTTAGCTTACCAAGGAATCGATTATTGAAATATTACCCACACGAAATTACAAAGAATTGTGTTGTGCCACCTCATCTGAAGAAATACAGTTCGTCCTATTTTCTGTCGATGAAGAGAATAAGATTTTCCAACCCTTTAATGCACAGCATTGATTAAGTGATAACATTTGCCCATGTATAGAAAGGGTTACCTATCAGAAGAAGAGTGAAGAAAGAATAACAGAAATCATTTCTACAAAACCCCTTCAAAGAAAGCCTAGGAATGAGTTTCTCATGCATACACAGGTCAGTGAATTGCTGCAAGTTAATAGGTTACTGCTTGCATGTCTCATTATAAGCCAAATCATGCAACTGATGCATGATGAGAAGTATAAGCAGTGATTGGTTGACTAGCAGATATGCTCTATATAATTTACACCATTGCACTAATACTGGCTTAAATAACTAATAGTAATTCTGTCCTGAGGGCTGATTTTCAATATGATAGTATGGATAGTATTTGGGAAATTAAAAAAATAATCTCAACATTAACCTAGTAAAACAACACAATTAAGTCAATTATAAGCTCATCATCATATATAAGTGACCTTTTAGGAAGAATTTAAAGCCATGGCTGGTGGGGTAGGTATGGGGTATGGGTTGCATAATGACCCCAGCTTGCTGGCTGGTTTGAGACCCCTTTCTCCCTCAACTTTTTATTCGGTAAGATGTGTGCAACCTGTGATCATTACTGTAACTTGGCGATCTTTTAAATTTTTTAAGATTTAATTTTTTTAAATCCTTTATACAGGGATGGGATGTTGCCGGTTCCAACCGGTTCCTCAGAGAGTCAAGGCCCCAGGGCTTGTCAGCCCCAGCCACCATGCCACTGCGCCACCACTTCCAAGAGTAAGTAAGTGATGGGTTTGTGTTTGGGGTGGGTGGGTGAGTTTATTTGTGCTTGGGGTGGGTGGGTTTATTTGTGTTTGTGGAGGGTGGGTGTTTGGGTGTATTTTTATTTAATTTTTATTTTATTTAGTTCTTTATTTAATTTATTTAATTTATTTATGGGTTTGTGTTGTGGTTGTTTGGTTGGGTGGATGGGTTGAGGGGTGTGTGTGTGTGTGTGTTTATTTTAATTTAATGTTATTAATTTTAATTTTTTATTTTTTTTAAAAAAAATGGCCCCGTCCACAACATCATGACGTCATGACATCAGCTCCCCCATGATGTCATGACATTAGCTCCGCGCCCACTGTGATTATGTCACGGTGGGGTAGAAAATTTTTTTGTCATCCCATCACTGCCTTTATAGTGTCAAATTTGAGGTTTTTTAGGGAATGTTTTTATTTCTTCATTGTTGTTGTGTTTTTTAAATTATATGTAAACTGCCCTGAATCATTTCGGTGAGGAGGGTGGTGGATAAATATGAATGAATGAATGAGGAAGAAAAATGATGATTTACAGAAAGAACTGGAAACTACTTCCTAGATAGTAGTTGTTTTAAATTCAAGCCATTTCTTTCCTTACTACAGGACAGGACAAAAATTCTCAGTCTATATGCCTATTGGTTTGCTCTTGTGTTTTACATTGGCATAATTCAAATTAGAAGTTCAACATGCAAACATTCTTTGTTTCATCTATATTTCCCTTAAGTAAAACTGATAAAACATTTAAAAAAAGAAATAACAAATACTTCAGGTAAACCTGTATATTTTCTCATTTACTGAAATCACTTTTCATTTTAAAACCATCTGCCACAGGAACTAGTCAGGAATTTTTTCTCAGTGGAAGTGAGAAAATTCTGCTGAGATAGGTTATTTTTGAACAAAAGGCACACAAGTGCCTCAGCATTCCTCATGCAAAGATAAGGAAAATAGGGAAATGAAAAACAGGGTTGTAGGGGTGGGTATTCAAGTTGGCCTCTTGAAAAGTAATTGTTCACCCAGTCTTTGAAATTTGCCTTTGCAATATGCATTAATAAAGATCCATATTGTAATGGATCTTTACTAAATGTCATTAGATTAGCCATCCTAGCACCAGAAGGAGGGCCTTCTCTGTGTCTGCTCTAGCCAATTGAGTTACAACTCCAGACAGAGTTGCTGCCCTTTAGGAAATAACTAAAAACCTGCTGGCAAATATAGCAATATCACTACCTTGGTCTTTTAATTCTCACTCTATTAATTCTCGCTCTTAATTCTTGTAGTAGTTTTAACTGTTTTTTTTTAAATGGGTTTTTAATATTTTAGACAGGTTGATTTTAATGTTGTGAGCTGCCCAGATTCATTTCGAGTTGGGCGACTATACAAATTGGATAAATAAATAAATAAAATATATATGGTCTATTATGAGACACAAATTTTCTCATGACCCTAAGCAATTTAAAAAAGATATTAATTCTACCTAAATACCAAAGACTTATACATTAAATAGAAAGCAGAATTCTGTGTCTGAAATCCTATAGGCTCTGAATAATATGTTATGTGAAAGAAGGCCCTTTGAATTTAGCCATATCAGAAAATAAAAACAAAAATGCTATAGCACTTTGAAGACTAACTGTTATATTTTAATGCTAGCTTTCATAGATCAAGTTCACTTCATCAGTCATGGGAGTAAGGCTTCATTGTATCAATTTATACACATCAGGTACAGAGGTACAGAATGATTAGTTAGCATAACAGATAAGCATACAAATTGTATGTGGCTTCATACAATTGGTAATGGCAGATGATCTGTGGTTGTCATTCAGATTAGCTGTAAATCCTCCTATTTTTCAATTGCAAATAGTGTGAAGAGTGTAAAGATACTAATTCAATTGCAAATAGTGGGAAGAGTGGGAAGGTACTATTTCAATTGTAATTTGGCTAGTCAACTATGGGTCTGCTCTAGTTGCAATTTATTATGCTACAATGTAGGAATTTACCCTGTGGCTCCTTCAAAGGGCGAGAATATTACAGTACTTCGTCTCTATAATCCCATTGACTATATGGTTCAGATGAATAGGTAGGAAAATCCTAAGAAGGGGCTGCGAAGGTAGAGGTAAGGTCACCCTTGCTCGAAAGCCAGTCTTATCCGACTCTAGGGTTCAGTGATCATCTCTTTTTATGCCTAGACACTGGAGTGCACGGAACACTGTCTACCTTCCCACTGAAGTGTTCCCTATTTATCTACTTCCAATTTTTTGCTTTCAAACTGCTAGGTTGGCAGGAGCTGGGACAGAGATGGGAACTCATTCCATCATGCAGTACTTGGGTATCGAACTGCTGACCTACTGCCTTCCAGTCAGTGTCTTAGCCACTAGAGCCAGGACAAACAAAGAGGGAGGAGCTCCTATTCCTATGGAGAAAGACAAGGCCATTTGACATTGCAGAAGCCCAGGGGGAGCTACATTTGATCCATGATTTAAGAGTAATTATATGATTCTCACAACTTTTCAAGATACTTCAGGCACCCACCATCTGCATCTGCATGTTATTTTAGGATTTTAGAGACTGTATAATTGGAACTGATTCCTTTATGTTGTTGATGTCCTATTTTGGTTGAGAAATATATCTGGGACTTTGTTCTTTAAAGAAATAATCGAATTGTTCCCTCTTCAATCATCTCCTGCCCTTTTGCTGCTGAAAATAACTTGTGGTGTATTAATTCTAGCATCCCCTTTTGTTGTCACTATTGTTGGTTTGTTGAGTGTCTATAAACATTTTTCTAAAGTTTATGTTTGCAATACTTATTTAAAGATGATAGATAGATTGCAGCCATGAAATAAAAAGGCGACTGATTCTTGGGAGGCAAGCGATGAGAAACCTGGGGAACATAGTGAAAAGTAGAGACATCACATTGAAAACAAAAATTCGCATAGTCAAAGCAATGGTATTCCCTGTGGCAATGTATGGTTGTGAGAGCTGGACTATTAGGAAGGCTGAACGCAGAAGAATAGACGCCTTTGAGATGTGGTGTTGGAGGAGAGTTTTGAGAGTCCCATGGACAGCGAGAAGAACAAATAGGTCAATCTTAGAAGAAATCATCCCTGACTGCTCATTAGAAGGTCAAATAATAAAGATGAAGCTAAAGTACTTTGGACATCAAATGAGAAGAGAGGATTCACTTGAGAAAGCTTTGATGCTTGGAAGGGTCGAGGGCAAAAGAGGAAGGGGAAGGCCCAGGATGAGATGGCTAGATGGTGTTGTGGAGACGGTGGGCGCAGAGCTGAGCGAGTTGAGGGGGATGGTGGAGGACAGGAGTGCCTGGCGGACGGTGGTCCATGGGGTCGCAGAGGGTCGGAATCGACTGTGCGACTGAACAACAAAAGATAGATTAGATAGATAGATAGATAGATAGATCCAGAGAGTGTTGTATGTTTATAAGCTAAAATATATACACACATACACAATGACAACAAGTAGAGAGGAAGTTCATAAGTGGTCCTGCCAAGAGCCATGAAATGTAGGGGGCAGCAACACCAGCCGCTCGGCACGTCCTCTGTGGATGGGCTTGGCTGAGAACTGCCAAGACGCCCAGCATATTTCACCACTGACCAAGGTTCCATCTCCTTTCTTGTATACAGTTTGTCACAGTCGGTCGTTCTATACATGATTAATTTGTCTTGAGCCAAAGTCAAAACACTGGGACCCTTGGTGTCACTTGGTTTGTCTAGGGCGAGTTCTGAGACAGTGTCTCTAGGCGTTGCCCCCATCTTGTGTTGTTTAATTGCTGTTTGTTTAACCAGGAAACGAACTCTGAGATTGACGACAGCATCCGGAGACAGACTTCTGGGAACAGGGGGATGTAGGGAGTGCAGGTCCTTCAACTATCAGGTTCTGAACATTGAACCCCAAGCGGCAGCTGAAATATGAAGAGCTGTCATTTCATTTTAGTGATCTTTGACAGCTATTCGTTAGCCCAGCATCAAGCATGCCTGTACACTTCCTTCCCAGACTTCTGTTTCCTAGTAGCAAGAGAGACTCCAATCCCTGCTGTTACGTCTGAGCTTCAGTAAAGGAAGCACTGGATCTGGCAAAAAGTTCTGGCTCTTTGCCTAGTCAAACCACATTGCTTTTAATAGCCCTCTCTTTCTCAGAATCTAAGGGCCTTTCCAGATGATCCTTTTTTTATATATACTGTATAATCTTCAGTGCTAGTGCTATCCAACACTATTTCAATATTCCATTCTCACACATGAGAAGGGCAGGTAAACACACTGCAAAGGATCACAACACTCTATATCCCCCCTTAAGACCAGAGAAGATGGGTGGGTTTAATACTACAGTTTAAATTGGGATATGTTCCAAACAGAGTTTGGACAATGGCAACAGCCAGAAACATTTTTGCAGCTGAAATGGAGAGTTAAAAATCCTGCTCCTCTGTAAGGTCAGAGGCCGGAGACTGACAGCTGGAAAAAAGGGGCAATTTTTGGAATTTGCTTCCAGAACGGTTGCTTTGGTTTGAGAGGAAGCCAGTTCAGGGGAAGCGAGGGGTCTTCCATGTGTTAGCTACATTTTAGCAATTGCACCTCTAAAGCACAGGAGTTCTCAACCTTTTAAAGCCAAGGACCGGGTCATGCTCCCTCAGACAGCTTCGGGGGGGCGGACAGCCATTTTGCCCTTCTTCCACCACATGACACTTCCTGGTGTGGTGGAGGTGGTGGGGGCCACATGAAATGGTGCCATGGGCCACACCCAGCCCACTGGCCACAGGTTGAGAATTCCTGCCATAGCGGTTAGTGCACTCTCTGGGCAGATTACAAGTATACTAGCATTTATTTTATTTATTTGTTAGATTTATACAACCACCCTTTTTGCCTAAGTGACCCAGGGTGGCTCACTAAAGACTATAAAACCAATCCCCTTAAAAAGAAGGACACCCAGGCAGGACTAAATAGGGGGGGGGGAATGATAGGAGAGTCCCCTGGAGGGGAAGACCCGAGAAGAAGGTGGTCCAAGCCCCGTTGTGCCTGAAGGAGAAGGGGATAAAGCAAGAAATTGCAAGTAGATAAATAGGGACCACTTCAATGGGAAGGTAACAGTGTTCTGTGCGCTCTGGTGTCTAGTCATGGCTGCCACATGACCACGGAAACGTCTGCAGAAGCAGACAGTGCTGGCTCTTCGGCTTTGAAACAAAGATGAGCACTGAACCCTAGAGTCGGATACGACTGGCTTTTGAGCAAGGGAAACCTTTACCTTTAAATAAACCAGAAGGGCTGGGTTGTGATGCCAGTTGTGCCCTACACCTGCTGGCATAGCCACATTTTAAGGCCTTTCTGAAGGGAAGCAACTCTGCCTGGAGGCACAATTCAAGTGGAAGTAGGTTCCATAGGCTGGAGCAAATACCGAGAAGGCTCTTCTCCTGGTCCCAGTACGATGTGCCTCCCTGGCTGATGGGACCACTAGGGAGCCCCTACAATCTGCTCTCATAGGACGGGTCAAGACCTTGGGGTGATACAGTCTCTTAAGTGCCCTATCCCACTCCATGAAGGGCTTTAAAGGTCAAAACCAGCACCTTGAATTGCACTCAGAGGCACACTGGCAACCAATGCAGCTCCTGTAGCAGTGGAGAGGCACAGGCATAATGCCTGCACCCCATCACCACCCAGGCAGCCACATTCTAAATCAGCTGTAGCCTCCAAATGGTCATCAAGGGCAGCCCCATGTAGAGCGCATTGCAACAATCCAGTCTGGAGGTGACAAGAGCATGGGTGACTGAAATTAAGGAGTCCCGGTCCAGGAGCAGGCGTAATTGGCAGATGACACAAAGTTGTGCAAAAGCCCTCCTGGCCAAACATGCCGGGCACTCATTTTACTGACCTCAGAAGGATGGGAGGCTGAATCAACCTTGAACACTGGTCAGGATCGAACTCACAACCTTTTGGTTGTAATACAGCAGTTTAACCACTGTGCCACCAGGGCTCTTCCAAGGCTTTCTTTTTTAAAAGCTAAAAGGAACAATCATGACTCTTCCCTGTCAAAAATATTAGTACTTTCTTTTTTTTAATTAATTTTTATTGATCTTTAAAATAAGAAAACACAAACAAAAGATTACAAAAAAATACAACATAATTGTCCGCATTGAAGAGAAACAAATATTAGTACTTTCTGAATACATTAAACAAATAGCGTATGTTGCAGCATTGGCATTTCAAAACATTTACAATACTTAAAGTAAACAAAGAAGGAAAGCAACACTCTGCTGATCTGTAAATCATTGGTCTCCAGCCATCAAAATGGGGGAAAGACAGTTTCTCAAAATGTTTGGCGCCAGCTTCATGGTAACAAAGCTTTATTGCCACAAGCACCAACTGCCACCAATGGCTTTACCTGAGCACTACAAACCACAGTATGTGCCACACATCCACATAAAAGCTACTAAATCTCTCAAGAGTTCATTTTTCACTCATGTGAATGGAAAGAGCAAACATAGGCAAAAGTGCTACATGGGGCACTTTTAAGACTAATGGGGTATTCAGATGTATCTTCTCCCCTTCTCTTCCTTTCTTAGTGACAAAAGGGACAAGAAAGAAGGAAAGCTTATTTTAAAAATTAGATGTAAAAATGTATTTATGACTACATAAGTTCTAGCTTTGTCACAGAGAGAGCGAGAGAGCAGCCAGGCCATAATGTTCCTGTCCACAGAAAATAGCATTACACAAAGTTAAACCACCCTGCTTATTCAACTTATACACAGAGCACATAATGCGCAATGCAGGGATGGAGGAATCACAATTTGGGATCAAAATTGCTGGAAGAAACATCAACAATTTGAGATATGCAGATGATACCACCCTAATGGCAGAAAGTGAGGAGGACCTAAAGAAGCTCCTGATTAGGTTGAAAGAAGAAAGTGAAAAGGCTGGCTTGAGACTCAATATCAAGAAAACCAAGATCATGGCAACAGGCCCTATCAGTCCCTGGAAAATAGATGGGGAAGAAGTAGAAGCAGTGACAGATTTTACTTTCTTAGGATTCAAGATCACTGCAGATGGTGATTGCAGCCATGAAATAAAAAGGCGACTGGTGCTTGGGAGACAAGCTATGAGAATCCTGGGGAACAGAGTTAAATGTAGAGACATCACATTGAAAACAAAAATTCGCATAGTCAAAGCAATGGTATTCCCTGTGGCAATGTATGGTTGTGAGAGCTGGACCATTAGGAAAGCTGAGCGCAGAAGAATAGACGCCTTTGAGATGTGGTGTTGGAGGAGAGTTTTGAGAGTCCCATGGACAGCAAGGAGAACAAATAGGTCAATCTTAGAAGAAATCACCCCTGACTGCTCTTTAGAAGGTCAAATAATAAAGATGAAGCTAAAGTACTTTGGACATCAAATGAGAAGAGAGGATTCACTTGAGAAAGCCTTGATGCTTGGAAGGGTCGAGGGAAAAAGAAGAAGGGGATGGCCCAAGATGAGATGGCTAGATGGTATTGTAGAAGCAATGGGCACAGACCTGGGCGAGTTGAGGGGGATGGTGGAGGACAGGAGTGCCTGGCGGACAGCGGTCCATGGGGTCGCAAAGGGTCGGAATCGACTGTGCGACTGAACAACAACAACAACAAAAAACCCACATGAGGACACACAAACCATACAAAGAGATTTCTACAAATCAAACTCATATCAACACTTTAATCATTGTTATAATATCCAGTTAACCACATCCCTGAAGCTTTTACAATGGGATTGTTGTCACATGTGTGTGTGTTATGTGCCATCAAGTCAAAATTGAGTTAGAGTGATGAGAAAAGACCTTTCAAGATCACTGAGTTATTTAAAGAGTGGCTTTCCCAACCCTAGTCCCATGTGAGTTCCCATGGTCAAGAAGAGATACAAACCCAGGTCTCCTGAGTCCTAATCTGTCACACTGTCCACTACACCACACTGCATATCATTAGTCTGTAGCCCAGGGGTTCGCAACCTACAGCCTGTGATATAATGAGGCCCCCAATTCTTCACATATCCAAGATGGAGTTTATTAGGTTTCAGACTATAGTAGAAATGTGGCTTCTTGTGCTAGCAAAAGGCCACCTGTTTGTTTTTACTCCCTGGGACCCGGATGGGAAGAGACAGACTGGGAGGTGCCATGCTTCATCAGTAGGGCCAGAGTTGTTTACTCCAACACTGGGACCTGATTGGATGTAAACAAATTAGCCATGATCACCTCACACCTGGTGAGAGTCAAGCACATGGCTTGAGAGAGAGTTTGAATCTGGTGGTCAACAAGGAGACACAAGTATGGAGAGAAGAAGGCCATCCCAACAGGCCTTATCTCCTGAAGTCTTCAACATGGTAACTTAGAACAGATAGATTTTTTTTATTTAGGGGAGAAATGTCTGAAAGCATGCTTTCTCTAAAAGCCTATTTTGATTAGGTTATTTTTCTATGGTGAGATCTGTAACCTGATTCATCAAGAACCATGCTTCAACTTCAACAAAGCTACTTTCTTCAATCAATGTATGTTCATTGGAAATGGGATGCAGGGGTAAGGCAAAGTAAAGCCACTAGCCTCCTTTTAACGCTACCATATTTCCTCTCCAATATTAAATTGGCTGAGCACTGTACACAGACAAGTCCCAGGTTTGTTTCAGCCGGATGTGGCTGAGTGGTTGACATACCATCCTTACCATGAGTTTTGGTTAAGTTCCTAGAGGGGATTTTAAATAATTCTCCTTGGAAGGGGATGCTGGAGAGGTCCCAAAGCAAGGTGAGGAAGTGTATGGGTCATCACACAGCCCATGGGCTGGACCTAGCCCACAAAGGCAAATCATCCAACCTGCGGCAACAACCCTGGAAGTGGACATATTTATGACAGTCATAAATGCACCCACACATGTGCAAATGCACCTACACCTGCGCAGATGCACCCACCGCAGTTTATGGCAGGGGGGACCACATGTCCCACCCGCCCAGCTGTGTGAGGGGGAGTGGTCTGGCCTGTGGCGCAGAAAGGCTGAGAACCCCTGCTGTAGCCTATATGCAGGCATTACTCTGCTTGGAGAATAGGAGCCTCTGACACTTGCAGAAGAACCAGGTTTAATAGGGATGATGGGCAGCAATGATGGGCAGCAACAGGTTTACACCAGTTTGCCAGAACCGGTAATAACTCTCCCCGGTGTCCTGGAGAACCGGTATCGGCTTTTGGGGAGAACCACCTCGGGGGCTTTCCTTTTCACCAGTTCCCCCACTGTGCATGCATGCCAAGTGCTTGGTGTGCATGCATGCCTACAGCACTTGGCACGCACGCATGGCCTCCTTGCTGTCCTCCCAAGCAGGGAGGAGGAAGAGAAGCTGCTAGCCTGAAGTTCCCTATAGCCTGCTCCCCAGGGTAAGTGTCTCACTTTTGGGTGTGGGACGGATGGGTGTATTTTAATGTGTATTTAATGTGTATTTATTTTTAATGTGTATTTTTATGTGTTTTATGTGTATTTAATTTGTATTTTTGTGCTGGTCATTGACTGTAATAAAGTGATTGATTGATTGATTGAATTTGTATTTTAATGTGTTTTTATGTCTATTTAATATGTATTTAATGTGTATTTATTTTTAATGTGTATTTTTATGTGTTTTATGTGTATTTAATGTGTATTTATTTTAATTTGTATTTTTTGTGTTTTTATGTGTATTTTTATGTGTACTTATTTTTATGGGTTTTTTTTACATTGGCTCCTCCCACATCACTGGCTCTGCCCATGATGTCATGATGTTGGCTCCGCCCGCAATGTTGGCTCCATCCACAGTGTGGTAGTAAAAAATTTGCCTGCCCACCACTGGGTGTGAGGATCACAATGTTACATACTAGTTGAGGATAAAATAATATTATCACAAAGCCATACTAGACTGATGCTAATCCCATAGCTAGAACCCTTATTCCTTACAACAGGGGAAAAATGTTTGGTTGTGATTTGTTTTAAAAGTTTTAAAACTTTTTAATCAATGGGTTTTAATCACTTTTGTTGTTGTTCAGTTGCATAGTCAAGTTCGACCCTTTACAACCCCATAATTGTTTCTATATACAATTCATTGGTGTGGGTTTTTTTTAATTGCATGGAAAGCCATCTTGAGCCCCTTCATTGGGAGAAAGACAGCCTACAAAGAAGACAAATTAATTACATCATTGATTCATTGGTTTAACCCTGCCTACATGCCTGTCTACATTACTGCATTATACCAGTTTGCTCTTCAGTTTCTCTTCTTTGGATGCCTTGGAGAGGGTGTCCAAAGGATACCACACTGCAGTTCTCTAGCACAAAAGTCCAAATACTGTACTGTACTTCACTTATTATAAACCCCAAATTTCTTTAGACTAGAACTGTGTCAATTAAAGCAGTACCAAACAGATGTAACTGAATATTGCAGAAACATCTGAAGAAGTGAAGAATATGACTCTTCAACATGTAATAGTCTTATTCTCTCTCCCTACCTCTTCTCTGCTTCTCACCTGTTCTTCTGCACAGGTACCAAGTACATCCTGTGCAGGACAGATGCCTTTCTGTGCAAGAACTATCATAGTCCAGGTTTATGGTCCTTTTGGGGAAGAAATGACCACAAATACCTGAGAAATCCCACAAGAGATCCTCTGAGCCTTCTTGGAGGAAAAAATTATATATGCCAAGATATAATACAAAAGAAATATAGCAAGATGGCAGAAAAGAAGTTTTTTTTTCTCCCCCCCCCCCCCCAACAATTGAAAGGTTGTGAGATTGGCATCACAAAGAATGTAGCAGTCTCTAGACTCCTATAGAATGATTTTAGAGTAAAGAAGAATGTATGGAGTTGTGGAGTCTCATGGGCTAACTCAATGGATCCCTTCACTAAGACAAAGGCAGGACAGAACTAAAAGAGGTAAATAAAATAAACAAAATCCATACTCTGATGACAACTGTACATCCAGTGGCCAGAATAAGAGGCCCCTTTGAATACAGATGTATGCACGTACTTTATTGCTTTATTATTTATTTATTTATTTATTTAGATTTATATGGCCACACCTATTGTCGAAGCGACTCAGGGTGGCTCACAGTTCATAACCCACAATCACAATAAAATGGTCCGCTATCATTAAAAACCATACACTAATGAAATAAGGACCCTATTAAAAACCCACTATCAAAACATCCATAATGCTAAAATCTGAAAATCTAAAATCCAAAATCTTAGATGGCAGTCATTCTCATGATCATATAAGCCAGTGGGGTGAGGTGGGGGTGGCTGCTCCTCCTGCAGCCCCCCATCTCATGAGCCAGCCATGTCTTCAGTCCTTTCCTAAAAACCAACAAATCTTGCTGAAGACAGAGGTCCATCAGCAGGAGATTCCACAGGGCCATAACGGATACTGAAAAGGCCCTCCTTCTCATGCTAGAGAGGCGGACCTCTCTAGCTGCTGGTACTTTTAGAGGCCCCCTCCAGTCCACTCTTATGGGATGGCCAGATATCTTTGGGGTGACCTGGTCTCTTAGGTACTCTGGTCCACTACCATGTAGGGCTTTAAAGGTAATAACCAGCAGCTTGAATTGCACCTGGAGGCACACTGGTAACCAATGCAGCTTCCGCAACAAGGGTGAGGCATGCGCATAATGACCACACCCCATCACCGTGCAGGCCACCGCATTCTGCACCAGTTGCAGCCTCTGAATGGTCATCATGGGCAGTATATAATGGAATTCTTGTGAATATGTGGAGATACTATGAAAATATTACAGTTTTACAGGGTTACAAACATTCCCTATCTCCTAGCTGTGAGTATTTTCATGGTATGACTACAAAAAGATCTGTTGTCATCATTGCCTTTCTCTAATCCTGTTCCTGTTCATTGAGAATCAGGAGCATATAACTATAACAGTATGTGAAGTGGTTAATCGTACACCAATTTGCCTGGGAAAGAAGGCTCACCAAATGACCGGTTTCTGAGTGGGCACATATGGGATTACACTGAAAAGAAAAACCCCGGGCGGGGTGGGGGTGGGGGTACCTAAGTCACTGAGTAGAAGGAAATGTCCAATGAAGAGAACAACATGCCTGTAGTCAACAGGGCAGGCGCCAGAACTTCAGGCTTAAAGCAGAGGAAATTCAATGCCTGCCGCTGAGGAAGTCTACAGGGTTCTCTCATGACATTCTTCTTGTGGCTGGTTTGCCCTTCCTTTGTCTTCATCTTTGTATGCTCAGGTGGCACTGAAAAGATAAGACAGGAAAAGGCACAAGACAGCATGGCTAAAATAGCAACTTGCCATTCTATGTGAAATATACATATCTTGTTGATAAGGCACTATTCCGCCTGCCAGAGGGCTAAGTAACAAGATGAATAATGAGGAAGTACAGTCTTATGTCCTATGTTTCTCCTCTGTAAGATCTCTAGAGGGTTTCAGGAGATCATTGGTACTCTGCAAATTCATGAGGTGCTAACAAGTGGATGGTTTTGGAATATGCTTGTACATCCATGACATTCCATCATTTTTTGGGGGACAGCAGAGAGTGTTTTAGCTCATTAGTGTCCTAGTTTCCTGTTTTTCTTTCAGGGCACTTTATTTTATAGTAATGTCTGGGGCAAAGACTTTTTTTAACCAGAGTTTGGAAGCAATTAATTGCAAACAGCTAGTTACTTGCAATAATTCCTTTTTTGCTATTAACAAATTAGTGACTATGTTGCATCAGAGTCTGGACTGTTAAGTTTAAAAATTAATTAGTTCATTGACAGGAATTGAAAGTCAAGATATTGGTGTTTGTTTTAAAAATATAACCATTTAACTCATTAAATTACATTATAATTATTAACATATTAACTTAAACACTAAGCATACTCTCTCAATAGTCCCCTTCCCAAAGGGGAAAAGGCCCTTCAAAGCCTAGCATATTGGTAAAAGAAAAAATTATAACTCTTTAAATAAATAATTTTATTTTATTGTGAGTGTCCATTTCCTCAGACGCTGGGGACAAACACGTGACTAGTCTCTGTATACATATCCCCATGATGAGGTGAGGATACAGACAACAAAGTGACAATGATTTGTTAACACCATGGGATGAGTCTATCAAACACTAAATTACTTAATTTATTAATGGACACAAATCAGACATCTGGAATGGCAACACAGAGAAACCTGTCTCAAACCACTTCAATCTACCTGGACAGTCTATCCAAGACCTGAAAGTTACAATTTTGGAACAGAGAAATTACAAGATTAGGATCAAAAGAGAGACAGCAGAAACCAGACACCAGAGTGGACCGGAGAGGCTCTCTAGCACCAGAAGGAGGGCCTTCTCTGTGTTCGCTCCGGCCCTATGGAACCTCCTGCCAACTGACCTATGTCTCCAGACAGAGCTGCTGTCCTTTAGGAAGAATGTAAAAACTTGGCTGGTGGGGCAAGTATGGGGCATTGATGGCACAATGTCCCCAGCCTGCTGGTTAATTTAAGTCCCATCTCCCTTTTAATCTTTTAACTTGGAAACTTTTTAGTTTTAATTTGGTATTATTTTTTGATCTTTTAAAATATTTTAAATATTTTAACCTGAATTGTTTTTATGTGATGTCAAACTGCCCTGAGTAACCTCAGTGAGGAGGGCGGTGTAGAAATTTGAATAATAAATAAATAAATAAATAAAATACATCCATCTGTTGGACACCCATCATAGAAGCTTAAATATTAGCCAAGGGTTTCTGGGACATTATCAACTTTGATACACAGATTGCTATATGCTGCTAGACATTTTATATTTTATATATTATATTTTGGTGTATTATACAACCTTCATGCCAATTCTCTTTTACAACTTGAGAATAACAGGAAATGGCCAGGTGGCAGTAAACAAGTGAGAGTTTAAATCAGAAACCAGAAAGGGAGACATTTAAAACTAATCTGAATAATCTATTATTACTAATAGCTGTAGGAAGCTGTATTGTTACACTTGCTTGTCTGTCATTCTGCTTGAGCACCCTTCTCCCTTTAACTCCTGCATTTGGTGTATATAAACCATGGCTGTAAGTTTTACTTCTTGTCTGAAGAAGTGGACTTGATCCACGAAAGCTAACAATAAAAATAAAGCAGTTTGTCTTTAAAGTGCTACAGGATTTTTGTTTTATTACTTTTTTGTTTTTTGTTTTCTGATATGCCTTAATTTCTTCAATTACCAGATAAGTAGTCCTAGAGCAAATAAAGCCTGAACTATCTATGGTGGCAAAAATGACATATTGATACATGGCCCCATGATGAGGTAGGGATACTGATAAAGGACAAAGTGACAATAGTTTGTTCATAATGGCTGTCAAGCTGTGAATAACGTCAAGTACAGTACAGTAATACCTCATATAACATTAGTATCGAATAACACTAAAATCGCATAACATTAAGGAATCTGGGGGGAAGAATTGCATCAGATAACATTAAGATCCTATGGGATGCTTCAGATAACAACCGCTAAAGCCTGTGTGGTTACAATGTATCTCTATGGATCCCATAGAGGATCAGATAACACTAAAAATCATATAACACCAAGACTTGTGGAACCAGGTTTTAGTGTTATATGAGGTTTTACTGTATCAGTGTACAAAGTAACAATAGCATAGTTGATCCAAGTGGCAAAATGTGTGAATCAATGTAACATTTGCACTTGGTAATGGCTTAAGAACGCTTGATTGATATTCAGTGCTTTTGTATATAGCTTATCTCAGCTGTTTCTCTTTCAAGTCTTGATTTGTAGTGGGTGTTTTTTCCCCCTGAACAGTTACTTTATATTCTTTCAAATAGTGTCCAGGCAGACTGAAATGATCTGAAACAGGTTTGTGTGTGTTCCCCTTCTTGAGGCCAGATTTCTGCCCATTAGTAATTAGCAAGTAATTAGCAAATTGCACTTCTATACCACCCCATAGCAGCATATGTGGGCATTTTTGTTATGTCTTGAGGGACCCGGGAGCCAGAATGTTTTGAGAGATCCTCGGGCTTTCCATGCCATGGGGGCTTTTTAAAGATTAAAATACAGTAAAACCACAGATAACGCTAAAACTTGGTTCCACAAGTCTTGGTGTTATCTGATTTTTAGCGTTATCTGATGCATGTTAATATCCTATGGCAGTGTTTCCCAAATGCTGGATCTTGGACTTCAGTTCCCAGAAGTCTTAAGTCAATTCCCCAAAGCACTGACCAGCCAATGTACTGACTTAGGCTTCTGGGAGTTGAAGTCCAAGATCCAGCATTTGGGAAACACTGTCCTATGGGCTGCATTGGATAACGTTAAAGCTCCATAGAGATACAGTAATACCTCGGATAACGTTTACCTCGGATAACGCTAAAATCGCATAACGTTAAGTAATCTGGGGAGGAGAATTGGATCGAATAACGTTAAGGTCCTATGGGATGGATCGGATAACAACTGCTAAAGCCTGTGCGGTTACAATGTATCTCTGTGGAGCTTTAACGCTATCCGATCCATCCCATAGGATTTTAACATGCATCGGATAACACCAAAAATCGGATAACACCAAGACTTGTGGAACCAAGTCTTAGCGTTATCAGAGGTATTACTGTACATTGGAACTGCACAGGCTTTAGCGGTTGTTATCCGATGAATCCCATAGGACCTTAACGTTACTCGATGCAATCCCCCCCCCCCGATTACTTAACGTTATGCGATTTTAGCATTATCTGAGGTAAACGTTATCCGAGGTATTACTGTAAGTGAAAAAGAAGGATTGGAATCCCTGGGTGCAGATATGGTTGTTCAAGGAATGGAGAAAGGCACATGCAGTCAGTAGGCATGTTAGTTATAAATGTGGTTTAGAAATGTGTCTTCTGCTCTGCCTTCTTGGAGGGTGCATTTCACCATTGCTAAGGGAATCTATTTAATAATTAGTATCCCTACCATGTGACTGCAGTGGCTCTAGTGATTAAGACACTGATTGGAAGGTAGCAGGTCAGCAGTTTAATATCCAAATACTACATGACGGAAGGAACTCCTGTCTGTGTCTCAGCTCCTGCCAACCTAGCAGTTCGAAAGCAAGAAATTGCAAATAGATAAATAGGGACCACTTCGGTGGGAAGGTAAACAGCATTCCATGCACTCCGGTGTCTAGGTATGCCAGCCACATGTCTACAGAAATGGCTGCAAACACAGACAGTGTTGGGTCTTTGGCTATGAAACAGAGATGAGCACTGAACCTTAGAGTCAGATATGACTGACTTTTGAGCAAGGGTGACCTTTACTTTTATTTACCATGTGAGAGAAAGAAAGCCCTCTAGATCCAGCTCTTTCTCAAAGAGACTCAAAACAGTTACACCTCTTAATGTAAGTTTATGTATGGGCTTTAAAAAAAATGTGTGCGTATTTGCTTCATTATACGAAGGTTAAAGGTTTACAAAACAGAATGATTAATGGAGCCTGGAAAGCAATCCCACCCAGTAGAGAGATAAGGAATGGCAAAGACAATCTGACATGTTGCACCAGCCGGCCTGTTGCCGCTTGGCTCTTTGCGAAATCTTTGTGGCCTGGGCTGCTATTTCCTTGATTTGCAGACACGTCTGCTCTGCGCGATGCAATTGTTTGCCACCCTGTCCCCTGCTCTGTTGTTGTCTAACAATTCTGGTACCTGACTCAGGTTGAAGGTGCCAGGGTCTCATTCCTCATGACAATCTGAATATAAAATATGTGAAATTCTGAAGAATTAGTGCTGGTTAAAATGAGGACAGGTGTTCACCCCTTTTTAAAAATATATATTGTTAGTAGTCTTTTTTTCACCTTAGAGAAAAGGGACTGTCAAAGGGGGACATAGATGACTCGACTACAGCACTCTTAGACTTTACTTTAAAAATATTTGGCACTTGGTTCTTACATTGTAAAAGATTTTCCAAGTTGGGTGCCAATGTAGCTGATAAATTGTTGGCTGCATTTTGTTGCACACACACAGAGAGAGACTGATTTGTAGCATTTGTTGACTTGCAGTCTGACCCTTTGCGCCCCCGAGTCAGTGGTGGGCATCAGCAGGTTCACACCAGTTCACCAGAACCAGTAGCAGAAATTCTGGCTGGCCCTGCTCATCCAAATTTTGAAATAAAGTACAGTAGTCCTAATTTGGGTGCAACACAGGACTTTTCCCCTGGGCATGCCCACCATACCACATCCACAGTATGGTAGTAAAATAATTTTTTTTAGCCCACCACTGCCCCAAGGACCACAGCATGCCAGGCTCCTCTGTCATCAGCCATCCTCCAGAGTCTGCCCAGATCTATGCCCACCATATCAACAATGCTGTCTAACCATCTCATCCTCTGCCACCCCTTCTCCTTTTGCCTTCGGTCTTTCCTGGCATCAGGGCCTTCTCCAATGAGTCCTCTATTGTCATTTGGTGGCCAAAGTACTTGATATTTAGCTACAGTATTTGTCTTTCCAAGGAGAGCCAGGGATGATTTACTTCAGGATGGACTGGTGTGATCTCCTTGCAGTCCAAGCTTGGCCTATCCTGGCATAAGGCAGCTTTATCTGTTCTCTGTGCAAGAGGCTCCGTGAACCTGAGATCTTCTATGCTGAGAACATGTTGTGCCACAAAGCTGTGCCTTCTCATTCCTACCCCCCCAAGTCCCAAACTGCAATGTTGCAGTTGCATTTTTGCTCTGCCCAGTGGAGACTGGGGGTACAATCAGGTAACAGTAAAGGATCATGTCTGATTGTGCCAGAAAAAATCCCTTTGAACTGAGCAGTCTCCCTCAAAGTGGACCCTTTCGTATCCATAGGAATCAGTTGAGCCTACCCTTCAAAAACATAGCTGTTCCTTTGGATCAGAAAGGCCCAGAAAGCACACAGAGAAGGACCAGGCTGATTTGCGACATCTGTATGTCACCTGATTCATGGAAAATAGCTCACACCAGTCCATGCCACAGTTTCTCAAAAACACAAGCTATTTCTCCACCTTGAAGAACTGGCAGACATGAAGATGTAGGCTTTGGCCTGAACTTGGACTGGACCCAGGTTTTTGTTCAAGCAGAACAATTTTTGCTGAGGCCTTGAATTAACAAAGCGCATTGTTTTCTAGGTACAGTATATTTGTGGACATGTAAATTACATGAGTAAACAGAATGTGCTCATTTGATAACAATGTACCTAAATTGCTTTCTACAGAGCCCCTTGTTTTGAAAAGAAGTGGTTTGTACCTGTAGGTGGTGACTTCCTCCTGAAACTCTTTGCATCTTTACTGGTATATGCAACCAGCAGACAGTGATTTGTGAACACCTATCATACTTTCCCTTCCTTGTTTTACCCTTGTCAAAAAAACGGTGGCGCAGTAGCTCCAAGGGGTCCTGGAGGAAGCAGATTATCTGGATCCTTTCCAGTCAGTCTTCAGGCCAGGTCATGGTATGGAGACTGCATTGGTCAGGCTGTTTGATGATCTCTAGAGAGAGCGAGATGGAGGGTACCCCTCCATTCTCACTCTTCTTGACCTCTCAGTGGCTTTTGATACTGTTGACCATGGTATCCTTCTGGACTGGCTTTGGGGGTTGGGGACCCAGGGTACTGTGTTGGTCTGGTTCTCCTCCCTCCTGAGCAGTCGGACCCAGTCATTGGGGGGTTGCACGGGGCGGGGGGTCGAATTCGAGGCATCTCACATGTGGGGTGCCACAGGGTTCAGTCCTCTCATCCTTACTCTTCAATATCTACATGAAACCACTAGGTGAGATCATCCAATCCCATGGGGTGAGATATCATCAGTATGCTGATGATACTCAGTTGTATATCTCTGTCCGTGGTGATCCCAGTGATGCAGTCAAGGTCCTAACCAGTTGCCTGGAGGCAGTTAGGGTCTGGATGGAGGACAATGGACTACACCTGAATCCCAGCAAGACTGAGTGGCTGTGGGAGAGGGGACCCAGTCCTCATAAGAAGTTATTACCGCTGGTTTGAAATGGGCCATTGTTGCCCCAATCTGACCAGGTGCGCAACCTGGGGGTCCTCCTGGACTCGCGACTTCTGCTCCAGGAGCAGGTTACGGCCGTGGCCAGGAGAGCCTTCGTGAAAGTGCATGTTATTAATCAATTGTGCTCATTCCTGGACCAGGAGGCCTTGCTCATGGTCACCTCCCGTTTATACTACTTTAATGCACTCTACATGGGGTACCCTTGATGACCATCTGGAGATTGCAGTTGCTCCAGAATGCAATGGCCCATCCAGTGGTGGCGTGTAGTCGTTTCACCTGTGCCTTGCCATTGCTGCGGGAGCTGCACTGGCTGCCTATATGATTCCAGGTGCAATTCAAGATGCTAGTTGTCACCTTTAAAGCCCTTCATGGTAGCAGACCAGGATAACTCAGGGACCGCATCATCTCTAGGACATCGACCTGTCCCATGAGAGCAAATCGAGAGGGCACCCTTCAGATATCATCTGTTGGGGAGGCTCACCTCTCCAGCACGAGGAAAAGGGCCTTCTCAGTCATAGCCCCCACACTATGGAACCTCCTCCCAGTAGAATTATGCCTCCAGGCCCAGTTGCTACCATTTAGGAAATAATTGAAGATGTGGTTGGCAAAATGGGTCTGTGGGCTGGGATTGTCAACAATCTCCCCTTTCTGGCTCATCTGAGGCTCCTCCCGCCTGTAATTAATTTTTAACTTTAAGGTTATGCCATTTTAATATTTGTTTTTAGATAGTAATGGCACAGTGATGGGCAATACTGTACTGCTATGTTCTTAAGGGTTTTTAGTTGTTTTATATTGGTTTTAACTTGTGTACACCACCCAGAGTCCATCGGATTAGGACAGTATATACATCTATCTATTAAAAATTAAATACAAACGGCGCTTCCCCTTGGAGAAGAATCAAGCAGAGGGGGAATGTGAAGGGAAATGTGTGGCATTCTGGGTTCCACATATCACATTAATTTTTGTACTGAAACCCTGGGTGACAGTTAAGTGTAATGAGTGTTACTTATATAGTTATTCTACATCTAGACCAGTATTTCCCAACCTTTGGTTCTTGGACTTCAATTCCCAGAAGTTTATGTCAGTACATTGGCTGATCAATGCTTCGGGGAATTGACTTAGATTTCTGGGAATTGACGTTCAAGAACCAAAGGTTGGGAAATATTGGTCTAGACCAAATGGCAAACAACACTATGGGTGCAGCTGCAAATTATTTCATATAAATCCAAAAGCACACTTAATTGTTTCTGTTATGAGCTTTAAACATCTGTATCCCTGATGTTTTCCTTTATAAACATTGGTATTATTACTGATACCACATCAATCTAGGGTGTGTTTGTTTGGGTTTTTTTTGTTAAGGTGAAATAGTTCTGCTTTTCATGTACAATTTTCACCCTCCCTGTTTTCTTCTACATATGTCAAGGCAATCGTTTCCATGTGTCTCTGCCTTGTTCATAGAAGGGGACCATTTAAAGAAAAATCAAAGGTGCACCTTGTTGAGGAAGTTAAGCTCTTCATTTTACAGAAGAAAGTTGCCTGAAGTGATGGGAGTGGGGCAGCAGCAGGATACGAGTGCTTGTAAAAATTAGGTCCTCCATGTTGAACAAATGGGTCAATAACTTATTTGATCAATGATGGGAGTGACAGATAGACAGGAGGGATCTTTATCCATGGTGTACCATCCACCTACATTCCTAGACATCCTCCATATTATGAGTTACCACTAGCGTGAACAACATGACCCCCATCCCCACCACAAACACACACATCCATATGATGGGTAGATCCATGCTTCATAACAGGATACAAGAAAAACCACGATTAGCAGCATTCTGAGCAGCAACAGAGGCTTCCCTTACAGCACCACAAACAGCTAAGAAGTGGGACAGCGGAAATCAAGAACATAGCACATTTGTCAAAAGAAAGCACAGCACTTTGCTTTTGGGTTGGTTTTCCTTTGTGCCATTGACTGAAAGCATGGGGAAGGCTGCTCTCTAGTACTACATCTCTGTGTTTCTTTGCTTCCTGAAATGATGAGGAAATACTCCTGCAAAACCCCCTATTTAGCCCAGACAGTAATTGGAATTTAATGAGGATTTCAGGGAACAGGAAACCTTTTTGTACTCTGATCTGACATTTTCTTCCAGTAAGCATTTTTGTTCTTGTTGTTGAACAAACCTTGAAAAGCCAAGGTCACCTTTGCACAGAGAAAAAAACCCATCTATAGAACCTATATACAAGTAAAGGATAGTTCTGATCAGTCTTTTAGGCAGCTTTAGCAAAGTAAACCAGAGGAAAATGAGCAACGATGTGAAGGGCACATCCATCTCTAAGGAATATCACAGAGGTTAGAAAAATGACATCTTTAGGTGAGAGTTCTGCAGCCCAACAGCATCTGTCAGGTCTCCCCCCCCCCACCACCACCAAATAGATTCAAAGGCAAAATTAGCCTAACTGAGCAAACCTTCTAGATCCAATTTTAAACAAAAAATAGTCAAAAGTACTATGTGACTTCTGAGTTGAGGAACATTATGAAGGCCAGGCCATATATAATGTGAAAGACCTATGGCTGTTTCTTTTATTGTCATTTTTAGAAAATGAAATGAAATAAGTTTTACGTAGTTGACAGAGCAGGTGGAGTGTGAGAAGCAGTAATGGGATGTAACAGGTTCTCACCAGTTCGCCAGAACTGGTAGTAACTTTCCCCAGTGTCCCAGAGAACTGGCAGCAGCTTTTGGGTGGAAACATTTTCAGGGCTTACCTTTTCACTGGTTCCCCCACTGTGCATGCACGCCAAGCACTTGGTGCGCATGCACGCCTACAGTGCTTGGCACATATGCACAGCCTCCTTGCTGTCCTCCCAAGTGGGGAGGAGGAAGAGAAGCTGCTAGCCTGAAGCTCCCTATAGCCTGCTCCCCAGGATAAGTGACTCACCTTTGGAGGTGGTGTGTTTGTGTGTATTTTAATGTGTATTTAATACCTTTACCTATATTGATGTACTACCACAGTTCCTAAAAAGGCCTGGCAGCCGGCAGGCCTGGCTTGGGGTTTTTAAGCAATGTCTTGGAGTTACTTCATCAATAAGCTACACCTGTGCTGTTCAATTGTTGTTCCAATTGGAGAACCCTTAAGGAGGTACAGCTGTTTTAAATTTACATTAAGGTATATTATCCTAGAGAACTGGTACGATGACCATATCCATCTTGCAACATGGTGCTGCCCAGGCACTTATACTAACAGGTAAGTGATGGGTTTGTGTTTGGGGTGGGTGGGTGTATTTTAATGTAATTTTTATTTATTTATTCATTTATTTAAATTATTTATGGTTTGTGTTGTGGGTGGGTGGGTGGGTGGGTTGAGGTGTGTGTGCTTATTTTTATTTTATTTTATTATTATTTTTTGCCCCACTCACATCATGATGCCATGATGTTAGCTCCACCCACACTGTGATGACATCACGGTGGGGTAGTAAATTTTTTGACATCCCACCACTGGTGAGAGGAAATTCTTTGGAAGGATGAGGCCCCCAGGGAACAAGTCTTCTGAAATGGACTAACCCAGACAGAGCCACTCAATCAAAAGCAGGTTAGAGGTTAAGATGCTGAATGTGATGGTTGGAAGGTCGACATGTCAGCAGTTCAAGACCCAAATGCTACATGACAGAGTGAGCTCCTGCCAGCCTACCCCAGAGCTACACAGGCTGGCTGTACTTGTAGGAGCAACAGTGGTGATTTGCATTGTCATCCTCCGGCTGTGGAAATAGAAACCCTCCCTGGAAGAAGGGAATAGCAAACAATTTTTTAGTATTCTACACTTAGAAAACCCTGAAAAGGATCACTATGGATCAGAATCAACTTGATGGCACACAATTATTATTATTATCAACTAAAGTGCATCAATTCAATTAATGGAAATTTCATAAGATTTAACAAGTCCCACTCATTCAGTGGGTTGACTGCACGTGGGACTAACCATAGAATTTAGCTCTCAAATACCTCTACTTTTAAACCTTGTAACAAGATCTGAACAATGAACCTGGAAACTTAGGAATCTTGCCTCAAAAAACTTTCTTGTCCTCAGCAGAAACAGTTAAAAATCTGTATAAACAAGGTTCTTTTAAAATAAAATAAAGAAAGACAACACATTTTCCAGATAAAACGGTAGATCTTATCTGCTAGGTGATCTCATTCCTTTATTCAGCCTGATTCCCCCCTGGGAGAGGAAAGCCATAGATTAGCAAGCACAACGTTTTAAAAGAAAATCAAAAAGTCGCTCTGGCTACTAGACCAGCTGGAACCCTGATTTCACAAGAACAGCTCAGTGCCAAATTCCTCCTTTGATTTTCAGCATTTAAACCTACTATGTCTCTGAACTGTCTTAAGGAACAGTGCCCTGAAGTTTGCCGATGTTTTGCAACTACTTCAACTTGTTCTAAGGATTCTTTTATAAATGAGAGGTAGTATCCAGTGTGGTATAGCAGGGAGCAACAATGGGCTGACTCAGGCTACCTGGGTTTGAATCTCTGTTTAGCCACAGAAACTCACTAGCTGAGTGGAACTGATCAAACCACTTCTTAAACATCTCATTTAACTTGAAAGTCCTGTTAGGGTCAATTTGTCAAGTCCATCTGACAGCTCATAACAAATTTTCTCAAATATCTTATTTTCTAAAGATGCTATAGTGCAGGGGTGCCCAAACTTTTTGGGCTGTGGGCCGATCATGTGGTTCAGTAAGCTGGTCACTAAGGCCCGGGGGGCAGGTGCGGTCCCCGACACCAATTCATCCTGCCCGCGAAGCCCTCGTCGCTCCTGGAAGCAGAAGTAAAATGCACCCGTACAGGCACATTTTACTTCCGCTTCCAGGAGCGACAAGGGCTTTGTGGGCTGGATAAATTGGCATTGGGGGCCGCACCCGGCCCCTCGGTCTTAGTTTGGGCACCACTGCTGTAGTGCTTACCCAACACAGAGGGAAAAGGTTAAGATGAAATCCCCATAATACGTTTGTCAAGTCTGAGTCACCCACCCATATCCACAGGTTCAGTATCCATAGTCTCAGTTATTCAGTTATCTGCAGCTCTAAAAATATTAAATCATAAACCACTGAAATACTGTATACAGTGGTGGGCTCAAACGAATTTTTACTACCACACTGTGGGTGTGGTATGGTGGACGTGGCCAGAGGAAAAGCCCTGCATTGCACCTGAATTACGATTACTTTATTTCAAAACATGGATGGGTGGGGCCGGCCAGAATTTCTGCTACCGGTTCTGGCAAACTGGTGCGAACTTGCTGATGCCCACTATTGACTGTATATAATATAGAGCAGTATTTCCCAACCTTGGTTTTTGGATTTCAATTCCCAGAAGCCTGAGTCAACTCCCAAAAGCACTGTTCAGCCAATGTACTGACTTAGGCTTCTGGGAATAGAAGTCCCCCTGTGGGGCCTGTGCCCCACATTGGGAACCACTGATATAGAGTATTTCTGTAGTACTGTACTGTATTTCTATAGTACATTACCACCGCTGGGCATTAGAGGCCACTGTCCACAATGTAAAATATAAAGTTAGCTGTTATCCTCTGTTTCAGGTATCTGTGGTAGGTCTCAGAATGTATTCCCTGTGGATATGTATTGCCAGTTTTCTCAATGTTATCAGAAGCATCTTTATGAGACACTAAATTTCAGAAAAGGACCATACCAACTTTGAGGAACAATTCTTAAAAGAACACAAGATGAGTCAAGCAACCTTGGCAACTTGCTGAAAGTTCACCTTAACTTCCATCAGTGACGGAGCAATGCCAATTATGTCATGTTGGGGAATAGGTTAGAATTTTCTATGTATTTCCAGGCACATAATATTCCATAATATAACAGCGTTCCATGCGCTCTGGTGTCTAGTCATGCCTGCCACATGACCATGGAAATGTCTGCAGAACCAGACAGCGCTGGCTCTTCGGCTTAGATACAGAGATGAGCACTGACCCCTAGAGTTGGATACGATTGGCTTTCGAGCAAGGGAGACCTTTACCTTTACCTTTAATGTTCCATGCAGGGGAATAAGAGCTAAGAACTTGAAATGAACATGGAGAATGAATGATACAGCCCTGTTTAGAGTGTAATCAAAGCATGGGACATCCAAAGTTTTTTCATGTGATATATATTATCCCTTGAAACAATAGCAGCATGGAGCCCTTACTGTGTCCTTCTAAATAAAGAACTTTAAAACTGATCTCTAACATCATCACTTAATCTTTCTTTCTTGTGCCTGATTTTTCCCCTTCTCTTGCATTATATGGGCCACAATAAAATTCCCAGAACTCCATGAGCTTTCTGACAACACGTGAAACCACACATATTCTTTATTTCTCCCTTTCTCATTCATGTGTAATATATGCTCTGTATATTATTCATTCTTGTACTTCCCCTGTGATGTCCATAAGTTCTCCTGAATCTTAAGGGAATTGTTCTAGGTTCTATAGCTATCATTAAACATTTTTTAGCCCAGTGTAGTATGCTGGGCTCTATCAGCAGTGGGAATGACAGACTTCAAAGTCCTATGCAAAACTAAAGCACTGCCACAGTAAATGTTGTGAAACTCTCTTCATAGGAATACAGTACATAATTTTGAAAGGCACATGAGGTTCTCCCAAATGTACAGCCATGCGTCACATAATGTCAGATTTCTCATGCAAGATATGTTATAATCTGTCAGCAGTCTCAGAAGGCACCAGATCAGGCATTTCCAACAAGAAATGTGAAGCCAACTAATTTCATTGCAACAACAGGGATGGTGCTTTCATAATTCCAATCATTTATTAACACAGGTGGTTCTCTTTCCTGAACTCTATTCTACAGAGCCTGAGGGAGATTGCCAGACATCAGAAGAGTCTTCTAAACAATCATCTAAATCAGGGCTCGTCAACTTTTTAAAGTTTGGGGGTCAGGTCACACTCCCTCAGACAGTTGAGGGGGCTGGACTGGTGGTATCCCTGCCATAAATGCTGCCATAACCGCATCTGCATCTGCCATAACTGTGTTTACGGCTGTTGTAACCATGTCTGTGGCTGCTTCCAGTGGCAGCGGTGGGAGCAAGGGCCCGGGCTGGATGATTTGGTGTCGTGGGGTGTAAGTTGCCTGATCTAAATGTTTATTTCCGTTTTCTTGTGGTCTTTTTTATATTGTATAAAATTGGCTTTTCACTAGCACCAAATGACTGCCTTTATCTAAAGCATAATGGTCATGTACAGTCAAACTTGCTACATCTGCAGCTAGTTTTATCCAACAACCCAATTTAATTTAAAGTATGAGCAGTACTTTATAGAACTTTCTCCATTAGAGCCATATTCAATGGATATTCCTTCCATGTGAGTAATGGATAAAACCAGTTTGGTGGTGCCCAGGAGAAAAAATATGTGGCAGAAATTACCTTAAATACCACCTTAGATTGGATTGGTTAGATTTGTTTCATGTTCTGTCTCCCCATTGTGGTCATTTTGACTGTATTCTAGCTAGAGTAGTGGCTATTAAAATCACCAACACATATGAACAGTAAAACCTGATCTAACTTGACATGTCTGGAAGACTGCTAATATAATAAGAACTGGTCGTGGCAGGTATATAGAACTATTATTCAAATGGGGGAAGAAGCCTACAACCCAGTGTGATTGTGGGAATCCAAGCCAAACCATTTCCCATATAGTGCATGGATGTGTAAACATGAGATTTACAAGAGAGATGTCAATTTTTCTTACTTTATCTCCTTGCTCCAGTCACAATTGAGTGGAGCAAGAACCTGGACATAGCACTATGATGTATATACATGTATATTTTATCATCTTTTATCCATGTATTTTAATCTATACTTGACTCTTACCTCTGGTAACTCTTATAATGTTATCTACTATGTCTTTATAAAGCCGACAGACAGACAGACAGACAGACAGACAGACAGACAGACAGACAGACAGACAGATAGATAGATAAATAGATAGATAGATAAGGTTCCATCTCCAAAAGGTTTTTTACCTTATGAATGAGATGGGAATCCCCCTGGTTGCTGTCTTCATCTCCAGAACTTTTCTGTTCCTCATCAGATGTGACATCTTCAATGGGAATCACAGAGATCGGACACACTTTGTAAGGCTCTGTGTAGGCACTGTGAACAGAAGAAAGCAGTTTTACTTTGGACACATTGACTGGACATGAACAGCAGAAACCACTGTCATTATTTATTTATTTATTTAAATTTCTATGCCGCCCGCCTTGCCGAAGATGACCCAGGGCGGTTTAACACATCCTAAAAAACATCAAAACAGTACAGGCTAAAATTCTAAAAATTCTAAAAATCCATAGTTAAAACCAATTAAAACTATGACTAAAACTTTGTATGATTTAAAAACTTGAGAACTTAAGGGAGCGGGAGAGGAGGTCAAACCAGCCAGCAGGCTGAGGGCGTTGTGCCTCCAGTACCCCAGACCTGCCCTGCCAGCCAGGTTTTTACACTCTTCTGAAAGGGCAGAAACTCTGCCTGGAGGCGCAGCTCAGTTGACAGGAGGTTCCACAGGGCCAGAGCAGACACAGAGAAGGCCCTCCTTCTAGTGCTAGAGAGATGAGCCTCTCTAGCTGATGGCACAACGAGAGAGCCTCTCCAGTCTGCTCTAGTGGGATGGGCAGATGTCTTTGGGACGATGCGGTCTCTTAGGTATCCTGGCCCACTACCATGTAGGGCTTTAAAGGTAATAACCAGCACCTTGAATTGCAACCGGAGGCACACTGGCAGCCAGTCCAGCTCCCGAAGCAATGGTGAGGCACGAGCATAATGCCCGCACCCCATCATGACCTGGGCAGCCACATTCTGAACCAGTTGCAGCCTCCGAATGGTCACCAAGGGCAGCCCCATGTAGAGCGCATTACAGTAATCAAGTCTGGAGGTGACCAAAGCGTGTGTGATCATGAGCAAGGAGTCACGGTCTAGGAGCGGGCGTAACTGGCGTATTACATGAAGTTGTGCAAAAGCCCTCCTGGCCACGGCTGCCACCTGCTCTTCGAGCAGTAGTCATGAGTCCAAGAGGACCCCCAGATTATGCACCGGGTCTGTTTGGGGCAAAACTGCCCCATCCAGAACCAAAGATGGTAACTCCCATGATAACGCAGGACCCCTGACCCACAGCCACTCAGCTGTAGCCCGTTGTCCCCCATCCAGACCCTGTTATGTGGCAAGCTTTTCAGCATCACTCTGCACAGGGCCCATATTTTTGTCTTGAAGGGGGAAAAAGGGTTTGGTGTGTGTGTGTGTGAGAGAGAGAGAGTAGATAGCTTGTGAGCTGCAATTCTCCTCTCCCTATCCATTTTAAAAGCTTATGATACAGGGCAGCTTATACATTTAAATCTTGATGGTGACTGTGACGATGGTGATCACGAGGAAGTGAGCCTCCTGGAAACATTCCAAGGAACATTCCAAGGAACATCCCTTTAAGGAGAAACCAGATATAGACTGCAGCCTTAATTTTCTTCAAAAAGTCTGGGGTGTTAGCATGTTGTTGCTCAAACCAATCTAGGTGACACAAGATTTGTTGCTGATTAATTTTAACTTAATAATGATACAGATGGGATTGAAAGACACTGTGAAATGACCAGAGCCTTATACTGGTTTTGCATGTTTCCCCCTTGATATCTACTTTACTGGCCAGAAACATATTGATGTTGGGGTCACTTGCTGTAGCTCACAGAGGTGGTGACAGGATTGTATAGTCAGCCACATGATTGAGGTTGTGACCTCAAACTGCCCTGGTTGTGCCAATTTATGGAAACCTTATCGGAACACTAATAGGACCCTGGCCCTTTATGTTCACATTCACCTGTGAATTTTTTTTTTAAATCATTTGAAAATATGGAAACCAAATATAAGCCAGAGAAGAAAGGGCAGTAGCAGTGAGGGCCTAAGGAAAAGCATCATAAACTAAGGGCTGAAAGCACATTCATAGTTTTCTGGTCCTAAAAATACCATGACATACCAGCAACTCTGCAAAAATTTCTACTTCTACATGGGAATTTTTAAAAAACCCCAGTATTTTTTTAAAGTCAGGAAC
This sequence comes from Furcifer pardalis, assembly GCA_030440675.1. NCBI lineage: Eukaryota > Metazoa > Chordata > Lepidosauria > Squamata > Chamaeleonidae > Furcifer > Furcifer pardalis. The sequence continues at coordinate 129,036,945 of CP126893.1, read as the reverse complement.
AATGTTTGTACAACAACTCTTGTGTTTGTATTAAAACTTGCATTTTGCCTTTAAAAATATGTATTTTGTACATGATTGCAGGATTTTTTCTTTTTCAATATACAGTACCTGTATTTACCAGAATATAAGACGCACTTCCCACCTTAAAATACACCAGAAAATGGGGTGCGTCTTATATTCCAATGTGTTTTATATGAGGGCAAATATATATCTGAGGGCATATATTCTTTTTTTGCAAAAAGAATCATTCTACATTGTTGTGTGCAAAAAATGGGCTGAGATGCAAAACATGTACAAAAAACTCTCCTAATTTGACACAGAAAACATGAAGCTTTTGAAATTGTTTGGTGTCAGCTGCCCAAGTGAAATAAACAATGGTTTACAGTTCTAGGCTGTACCATGCTGTATGTAATGGAGAAGGCATTCACAAAACCTTGTGTGAGCCAGAAGTTCCTGGCTTTGTTTGTTTTATTTAAAAAGGTTCTGTGCCATAAATAGCTTTGTAGAAGGGACTGATATTACAGCCTTTTGGGATGGAAGGTAAGACAATTCAACAAAGAAAATGAATTCATGTATTAAGGAGGCAAAGTGGGTAACATTCCAGCAGTTCTTCTGGCTCTTGGTTTCAGGCCTTTCCCAGTTCTGTTGTTTTAATGGGAAACTAAACCCAGACTCTTATTTGAAAATGTTACATTTAGTTTCTCAGGTGGAAGGTTCCTAGAGTGAGTAACAAATAAAATAACACTGCCCCTGCTTTCATGCTTGCAAAGTAAACAGACATTGCACAAAAGGGAAAAAGAGATAGGGAAGGGAAAGAAGTCATGTTAAAACTGCACCAAAGACAGAAAGAAAGACATCCAGTCTTTAGCTCAACCCTAACCCCAAATATGGGCACATTGATGTGTTCTTCTTCTACCTTAACTCCCACCATAGGTAAACACTATAGCAATACTGTATGTTGTATGCACCTTGGGAACCACTGTTGTAGCTTGAACTGAAAAGACAGTGACCCAGCTTGTTCCAACCTGGTGTAGCTGAAATTCTAAGGAAACCCATACCCAATTTCTTTCTTTTTTTAAAATATTTTTAAAAATATTTTTTATTAGGTTTATAAAAGAAAAACAAACAGAAAAGAGAAAGTATACATAAAAAATAAACTCATACATAAAGGAAACAACTCTTTCACATAATCTATAGTAAGTACAATACACATAATGTATACAAAACAAAATCCAAGCAAAAATCATACGTAAAATAAAAATTCGTAATCCACCATTGATATCAGCTTATTGACTAATTTTCTAATACATTTATTTTCCTTCTCTACTGTAATTCACACTTTTATTATCACCCTTGTGTTATTTACATTGTCCGGGGGATTGTAACAGCTCATAGTTTCCAAAAATCACTTTGATCTGGTACAGGAGTGATACCTTTCTTTTTAACCATTACATGTTCGACAAATGGTTTCCAGACTCTCCAAAATCTATTGACTTGGACTCTACCTTTTCTAATATTTAACTCCCATGTAAGCTTGTCATTAAGTGCTAGCTTCCACATTTCTTTATACCAATCCTGTATTTTTAGCAATACATCGTTTTTCCAATTTTTTGCAATACATTGTCTAGCCGCTGACAGCATCACAGACATTAATTCTTTGTTGTCATTACTCATTTTAAACTTATCCACCTCTGTTAGCAAAATTGTATCTGGCCCCAATTCAAGCTGCATATCCAATATATTCTTCATTTCACTTTCTATTTTTTCCCAGAATTTTCTTAAACAGTTACAACTCCACCACATGTGTACATATGTTCCCACCGCTTGTTTACACCTCCAACATTTATCACTCATCCTTCTGTCCATCTGGTGCAGCCCAATTGGGGTCCTATACCACTGCCATATTAGTTTATAATTGTGTTCTTTCACTCTAACTGACATAGTTCTCATAATTCTTCTTCTCCACTTTCTCTGCCAATTTTCTTCTGTGATTGTCACATTCAGTTCTTGTTCCCACCTGTTTTTCAAAATTTCTTGTATTTTTTCACCTTTATTTAGGATTTTACAAATCTTGCTTTAATCCCTATGTCCCCTTTTCTTAATTTAGTCAAAAGTGTTTCGAATGTTGTAACCTCTCTATTTAAGCCATTATCATGTATGTATTTCTTATTCCAATTATTTATCTGGAGAGTCTTAAACCAGCCTATCTCCAATTGACCCATACCCAATTTCATTCTATTTTTTTTTTTATCAATGTAATGTAAAGAGACAGGAACTTCATATATGCCTCCTCTCTATGACAGAATTGTGATTTGTAATCTAATCTTTGTCCCTGGGAATCATTCCAGGATCAGACACATTCCCACAAAAAACTAGGTTTCTGTAAGATGAAGGGAATGATGAGGTGACAAAATTTTCATCTCAGAATTGCCACTTTACAGTTTACACCATTCACCTGGGTAAAAGAACACAAGTAAAGGCTTCAGGCTTTCAGAAGATTGAAGAATTGAGAGGAATAACTGCAGCATCAGAAAATAATTGCTCTGATCACAAGGTTACCAAAAAGCACAGTTTCTACCATTTGTTTTGATTTGATCATTGTATAGTATATTTATAGTATGGTTCTTATACATAATTTCCAAGACTGGAAATTAACCACAAAAACTATACAGTTGCCATTTTCCATACAAGCTAGCAAACCTGAATGTGAATATACAACTCATGTGAATTAGGATATAAGAATGTGAGATTCTTAATAAGACTGAATAAATTTACTTATTTTATAGAGGTCCTTTGGGAATAATAACATTAGTAGACTCTGATACATGGACCAAGAGAAATCTAGTTATCCTATTGATTGATTGATTGGACTTATCAGTGTTCCATGTCTGCGCTTGGGTTCCCTCAACCATAAAGTATGGTTTCATGCTAATTTTCATCTAAAAATGCTAGTCTTAGATGCCTAGTTTAAAAAGTGGAAAACAAGTGCCAGAATCCTCCAAGCTGGTTGAGGGATTCTAGGAGCTGTAGTTACTTTACTTTACTATTCATATTTGCTATCCCGCCCCAATCAGGCAAGCCAACTCTGGGCGGCTTACAGCATAGATTAAAAACATATCAATACTTAATTTTTTTTTAATTCATGAAAATTAAAACAGTAACGGGGGTATGATCAGAAAGGGTGGATTATCTCTAGACTAGCCACCCCACATGGGATCCCCCATTCCTGGATCCCCACACTTGTCCTGCCAGCCAGGTTTTTAAGCTCTTCTGGAAGGGCAGGAGCTCTGTCTGCAGGCGCAGCTCAGTTGGGAGGAGGTTCCAGAGGGCCAGGGCGAACACAGAGAAGGCCCTCTTCCTAGTGCTAGCGAGGCGAGCCTCCCTAGCAGATGGAAAAACAAGAGAGCCCCTCCGATCCGCCCTGGTGGGACGGACAGACGTTCTTAGGGTGACACGGTTTCTTAGGTATCCTGGCCCACTACCATATAGGGTGTTAAAGGTAATGACCAGCACCTTGAATTGTACCCAGAGACATACTGGCAACCAGTACAGCTCCCGAAGCAGTGGTGAGGCCCGAGCATATCGCCCGTATCCCATCACTACCCGGGCCGCCACATTTTGGACCAGCTGCAGTCTCCGAATGGTCACCAAGGGCAGCCCCATGTAGAGCGCATTACAGTAATCAAGTCTGGAGGTGACCAAAGCGTGGGTGACCATGAGCAAGGCGTCCCGGTCTAGGAGTGGGCGTAACTGGCGTATTACACGAAGTTGTGCAAAAGCCCTCCTGGCCACGGCTGCCACCTGTTCTTCGAACAGTAGACGTGAGTCCAGGAGGACCCCCAGATTACGCACCGGGTCTGTTTGGGGCAAGACTGCCCCATCCAGAACCAAAGCTGGCAACTCCCGTGATAACGCAGGGCCCCTTACCCATAGCCACTCAGTCTTGCTGGGATTCAGCCCGTTTTCCCCCATCCAGACTTTAACAGCCTCCAGGCACCTGGAGAGGACTTCCACTGCACCGCCTGGGTCCCCATGGGCCGAGATGTACAACTGGGTATCATCAGCATATTGATGATATCTTACCCCATGGGAACGGATGATCTCACCCATTGGCTTCATATAGATGTTAAACAGGAGAGAGCACCGAGCCCTGAGGCACCCCATATTGCAGGGGCCTAGGACTGGACTCCTCCTCCAACCACACCGATTGGGTTCTGCCCCTCAGAAATGAGGAAAACCGGGACAACACAGTGCCCTGGATCCCCAGGCTTTGGAGCCTACCCAAAAGGATGTCGTGATCGATGGTGTCGAAGGCCGCTGAGAGATCGAGAAGGGCCAGGACAGACGGATAACCTCCATCCCGCTCTCTGCAGAGATCATCCACCAATGCAATTAATGCAGTTTCCGTACCATATCCGGGCCTGAATCCTGACTGAAAAGGGTCCAGATAATCCGCTTCATCTAGGACATCCTGTAGCTGTCACGCCACTGCCTTTTCCAACACCTTACCTAAAAAGGGTAGGTTGGACACTGGACGGTAGTTAGTCAGTTCCTGTTATGGAGCACTGTTAGGGACACACCAAGCCAAGTAGAGGCGACAAGGATTGAGGAGGAGGAGGAAGCGGGGGCTGGAGCGAGGGCACAGGCCAGATGAGTTGGTGTCACAGGCTGGATCTGGTCCATGGGCCATAGGTTGAGAACCCCTGGTTTAGGTAGTAGAATTTCAATATGTTTGTGCAGAAAGGGCACTGGAAGGGTTCAACCACATAATAAGCATATACATTTGCATTTGTATTTTATATTAGGTTTTTAGAGCCTGTGTAGAGCATATATCTTGCTGTGGATGGCCTACTTTGTTTGATAAATATATCTTTGACTTTATTCTCATTTAGTTTCAAAGGTACAATTGAATTTCCTCTTTGATTCTTCATCTTCCCCTCTGGCACTAGTGAAAAGAACTTGGGGCATACAACTTATAGTATCCAGTTTTGTTAGATAGTGTTCTATGGTCAGTATAATTTAAATAATTATTTTTACTGTGTCAACATTATGACTTTTTAAATCAACCCTACATTTTTTTAACTTCATATAGGTAAGAAAGTTGAGCTACAAAATGCATCCTTCCAGTTTTTTAATCTCATTCAAATCAGGTCCTAGAGTCTAATCATACAATACCTTGGGTAATAGCTCATAACAACTGTTAATAATGTATTTTGTGCATGATGAACCCATAAGGGCTGTAAAATGAACCACAGCAGCTTACGGATGGACGGAACCATCTGCCACATTTTTACTGAAAGCACAAAAGGCAACTATGTAAATGTAAGCCATTATAATCCCCTTAATTGCCACAGTAGGCAACTCATCACCTTTATAGTTTTTTTTACCTGCTATTAGAGATCTGTAGACTTTAATTCAGCAAACTGATACAGTTAAAGAACAGACAAGTTGTCTTTCACTTCATTAAGTGCTTACATACATAGACCTGGACCCATTACTCCATGCAGTAGGTTCTCCGGCCTTGGATAGCCTCTTAACTCCAATCACTGATTGGAGATATGAGAAAAAGATGTTTCAGACAGGATGGAGAGGTTTATGAGTTACATCTGGACTTGGAGGAAGGTCACCCATTCCTGGTGTTGAACTTTTAGATGTGCCAGCCTGACTTCCAAGTCTGTTGAAGGGCAGCAAGTTGGGGAAAACTTTAAGTCAAGATAGAGCTAGATAGAACAGATATCTGACACTGTATGAGGCAGTTTTCTGTGTTTCTAAATTTAGATCATGCTCTTTCTGTATGTATATTATTATTAATGCTAAGACTGAGTCTGCACAGCAAGTAACATTCTAGACTATATAGCAGCAAATAGAGGCCAAACTTAAAAAAATGTGTTAGGAGAATGAGCAAAATGGAAACCCAAGTGCTTTAAAAGCAATATAAAATATTTAGAATCTCTCAAATTAGTGAGAATGGAAGGCCAAAAAGTTCCTCAAAAGAAAGGAGATCTGGTATTCTATAGTTTCCTAAGGCTCAGAGTGAATTGTACATATATCATATTAACTCTGTCAATACATTTGTTAAATGACAAGTGATTTAGAGAGACCATCTCTCTGAAAGGTCCTAGAATGAGATATGATGTTGCATGGCATAGATATTCAGTGCACACAAAGTATAAGATTGCAAATGCATACCCTTTGCAAGCATTCATCTTCACCCATGATTATTTATGATGGGCAATTGCTTTTCCAAGTTGAAAGGCTATTATTCTTTACACTACAACAATCTTAAGCAACAATGTTTTCCCAAAAGAGCAGCAGAACCTGTCAATCAGCTAAGAGTACCCATGAGTTGAAGAAGTAAACTAGTCAGATGCAGCCAAGCCATAGATTAGGTCAGAAATTTGATTTTTTTTAAAAAAAGGTTTCCCCTTTTATATAATTTATTCTAATCTCCCTCATCCCAAAAAAACAAAACAAAAAAACACACCATCTTAATCACCACCCTCACAATTTTTCTCTTTTTACTGTTCATTGTATTCCTTTTTATTTGTCCATTTATTCTTCCCTCATATTTGTGAGTGTGACTTAAAATTGCTTAGAGAATGATGTAAAACTTAATAACCATTGGTGAAATACATTGCATTATAACTGAGATGTAACTTTGTTACTTCCATCTGACAAATATGGTTACTTATTATTGGCAACTTATTTACTTGGAATTCATTATTTCTTTTTTTCCCCTCTGGATAATAACGTGTACTGTAATTGAGAGGTGAGCAGAGGGAAATATTTTCTTTAAACTATGTTGTTTTTAAATTTTAGTGCTTTGGACTTTGATAAATAAAAAATTACGATTTACATTATTTGTTGATTCACTGTGAAACAATTGACTCAGTGGGTTTACTCTGAACAAGCAATTTGGCCTTAATTTTTAGAATGTCAAGTTCTTTATATTTAAGATAGAAAAAATGCACTTTTGTACAGTTCAATAAGAAACAAACTTAAAACAAAACACACACACCCAATACTAATGTAAAATATTGGCATATAAAGGATAAAATCTCTATGTGTTTGTGTGTGGGCATGCATATACAGTCAAACCTCGCATAAAGAGTGTTTCGTTTAAAGAGTAACTCGCTTAAAGAGCAGAATTTTCTCTGAATATTCACTTTGCTTAACAAATAAAACCAACCAAAAACTCGCTTAACAAATAAATTGGGGTTTGCAGTACCCCCCACAATTGGTCATTTACAATGGTGTTTCACTTAAAGAGCAAACTCGCTTAAAGAGCAATCCTGTGGAACGCATTATGATCTTTTAGCGAGATACCACTGTATACACAATCTGCCATCTACAGTCTGAAGTGGTACAGTCTCTTGGTTTCTCTAACCTGCCATAAGGATTGGGCCCTATTCTTCGGAAAGAAGAGTCTGAGGGTTGCTTGGGGCATTTCTTTTAACAACAATGACAGCGGCAACGCAAGTGCCCAAATGTCTTCTGATTACGCACTGCAGTGGTTTTTGTGGTCAAATAAAAAAATAATGTCTTCACAATATGCACTTAGATTGCTCATACAGGAATCAAGAGTAATCTCGGTGGCTGCTATCTCACAGTCCATACTGTTCATTTAATGAGTTCCGAAGGGACTAAAACTAGCTGTTCAGTTGTTTAGCTGTAACGATGATGAATTATATTGTAGCTACATAATTTGCCTCTGGAAGTAATATCTGTGTTGGTACAGAGATCTCAAGCAAAGCTCCATGTTAGTACTTTCTGCTCATTCATTTGAGCAGGATTTTTTAAATACTTCAAAACATAGTCTGTCAAGTGTGGCAAGCCATTGCTGTTTCGTGGCCAAGAGATTGTGTAGAACAAACTCACAGAGACAAAAGCTGGAGAAAGTATTATATTTTCAGCTGAGTTGGCTGAGAGCAGTACAAAAGGGAGACATGATAAAGAGCTGCATGTTAGAATGCCATGCTCAGCAACAGGCCCATATGAATTGTATTAATGAGGTGCACCTGGGCCAGAAGAAATACATACTGCAACTCCTCTATCAGTCTTACTTGTGAAAATGCTGGATGAAATATCACACACTTAGAGCTTGGAAATTTTCCTTTCTGGACCATGGCCCCCAGAATCCCCAGCCAGCACATCTGTCTGTGCTGGCCTAGAATTCTGGTAGTGATGACTCACTTTGCAAATCTGCATGCACCCTTTCCAATCTGGCACCCTCCTGAGATACTGGACTATAACTTCAATAGATTTTAGTAGTCAGGAATATGGAGACTGAAGTCCATGACATCTAGATGGTGCTTATTAGTGAAGACTTATATGTTCCTTGGCCTGTTTATACTCCAAGCCAATGTTCATTCTATGTCACTGTAATACCCATGCTTTCCTCCTCCACCATCTTGAGTATGAAGGCTACAGAGCATCCAGAAAATTCTATCATAATTCCTTTTTCTAAATCACAGGGGACTGTTTCCTGAACATAGGGGATCAGTTCTATTATCAGTAGTATGGAAGTACACTTAAATTCTATAACAAACTACATTTGTACTGATACTAAAGTACAGAACAGTATATATGTTGGCTCCATCCTTAGCCTCAGGGTGTGAGCCTGATTTTCATGCTCTCCTTGTTGAGGGATCACACACATCACTCTTGCCTGTAGGTTTGTAGGAACTGTAGGCTTACCAGTAGTTTTTTAATGGGTTTTTATTGCTTTTTAAACTGCCATTGGTTTTATTTTCTCTGAGCTGCATAGCATATCCATGCTATGTGCACAAGCAGAAATAAAGCAGGATAAGATAACAAGCCCATGTACATCTGCCTCCGTCACCTCTTAATAATTGCATGCTGTCAATTCTGACTAAAGGCAACTTTTCCCCGAGCTTCCTAGTATAGAGAACAGGGGAATTTTGGTTATTCCTCATAGTATAGTTATATCGTACAGTATGAAGTAGAAAACTAACAGTAGCAGCAAAGAAAATGTGGAGAGATCAACACAGTCTCATCACTGTCTCCTCCTTGGCTCTCCTTGCCAAACTACGGTAGCACTATATATGGTAAAAATCACACTAGAAACATTTAAAATAGAAAAATGTATATTTTCTTACAGTTACTAAATATACTTAAAGTCAGAAGAAAAAATAAAGGAAAATGGAGCACCCAGTACATGGAGAAAATGTCTGTTTGTCACTTGGATGGAGGTCAAAGGAATAATAATAATAATCAACAAAACAACAAAAGAAAGAACAAACAAGAAGAGGAAATGGCAGCTTGCTTTAAATGCCAGAGGTGGGGAAATAATGCCACCAATGAAGTCAGTGGCAAAGAACAATTGCATTAGCCTGTAAAGCCCCCTCCCACTGATGCTCAGTGTCAGTGTATGCAAGATGCTGTTATCCCAACACAGAATTCACAGAAGTGGTTTACTATTCCCTTCCTGTGAAGATGTTCTGGAGTTGTACATCTTGCCCAAGTTTATATAGGCTGAACATACAGTAAGGAATCAAACTCTCAACTTCCATCTAACTTGCCTTCACAAAAAGGGAATGGTAAACCACTTCTGAGCCATCCAGCCAGTATCCCTTTCCTTTTACATGGTTTGAAAACCAAATAAATCAGAATTTGTTTTTCACTTTCAGAGATTCTTGTCAAGTTTTTACTTCCAAACCAGGAACAACAGTTTAAAGTGAGCCTAATTGTTTGCTAAACCAGGCACAGGTAACTTTCAGAGGTTGGCGAGCTAAACGTTCCTACCACTGGATCTTCCAAACTTCTACCCTCTGCATCCGGTTTTCTTCTTCTGTTTCTTTTTCTTAAAAAAACACAACCCTTTAAGACCAATAGTAGCAACTTTCTAAAAAGGAGGGTAAATATGGGGGACAAGGAAGGTCCCCATCTATTAGAGGCCAAAAGGGACTTTTTGAGTGAATTTGTAAAATTTGGGGGTAAATGAGGACGATGGCGGTGCTGTATGTGTGTGTCACATCTGGGTCCTCATGACCTACACATGTTCTATAAGCTGCCCTTTGCCAACCTCTGTACTAAACAAACACAGCAAGTTCTAGTGAACATTTTCCCCCAAAGGTGCTCCTGTGACCACCCACCAATTGTTACTATCAGTCTACTTATCCCATATTGGCATCTACTGGGCATGACATTTTGAGAAACAGCATATGAGGGTTTCCATGTTTCTAAAGAGTACTTCGAGGTAGGCTCTTCTGGAGTATAATTGACAAATTCAGTGGCATTGACACCAATACTGCCAGGGCTAGAGCATCAAGTTGGGGAAGGTAGGACATTTTTACTGATGAGGAATGGTCATTCTATGGAACCCCATGGGGGAGGGCTAAGCTGAGCATTACTATCCTAGTATCCACGTAAAGGAAGAGAGAAAGGGATGCCCGTTCTTGCTGGTATCTTCCACTATCTGGTTAACTAATGTGGCATTATTATCAGACAGAGTAGAATAGCTGCCTAAGGCAGCAGAGTCGATGTGTGCCATGAAACAACAGCAACCTGGAGGCCATCTAACAATGCTTTTGTTTTAATTGCCACGAAAGGAGAAAGGCATTGATTTGATTTTCTGCTGTAAGTACTAATTTACCTTGTCTGGCTTAGGATATTGTGCACCTTCACTTGAAAGGCTGGAGGAAAACCAGATTTCTCGCAACACTGCTCACCCTGTCTTTGATTAGCCCTCCTCATCAAAGCCACCGGTGTATAGAGAATTTGCTGAAGCACATTGTAAAACTCTTGTTTGTTTTCAGCCAGGAACAGACCAGACATCTCTTTTCCTCCATTCATTGCTGACTTGACTAAGTAATTGGGAGCTATTGCAAATTACACAGAATTCTCCCTTCTCTGTATGTTCTTCATTGACTTACAGATGATGGAATGCTGTTTTCCCTTTTGCTGCTTCTTCCATATACTGCATTGATTTGCTATTTGTAACCAACAGAGAGCGAGAAAGCTGGACCATAAGGAAGGCTGAGAGCAGAAGAATAGATGCCTTTGAAATGTGGTGCTGGAGAAGACACTTGAGAGTCCCCTGGACTGCAAGGAGATCATATCAGTCGATCCTAAAGGAAATCAACCTTGACTGCTCATTGGAAGGACAAATACTAAAGCTGAAGCTGAAGTATTCTGGTCACCAAATGAGAAGAGAGGACTCACTGGAGAAGGCCCTGAAGCTGGGAAATGGCAGAGGATAAGGTGGATAGATGGCATCATTGATGCAGTGGACATAGTTCTGGGCAGACTACAGATGATGACAGATGACAGAGGAGCCTGGCATGTGGTGGTCCATGGGGTCACAAAGGGTTGGTCTCAACTGTATAACTGAACAACAGCAACAGCAACAGCAACAGCAACAACAACAACAGAGATGTGCATTTGGAAAACCTTTGATTTACTTTCATTTCATTTCTTTCTGGGGGCTCATCTTTCATTTTGGGGTCCTTTCAACTACCTAGCCGTTCAGCAACTGCAAAATAGCACATGTATTCCACTTTACTTTTTCAGGCTGGACCAAATTAAGCCCTATAAAACCCTCAAAAATCACCTTGTAGGCAATAAACAATCATCTACTTCAAAAACAGTAAACTCAGCAATAGTGCCTGAGAAACAAAAGCTATCAGGCAAAGGTATCAGACCAGTGGTGGGCATCAGCAGGTTTGCACCAGTTCGCCAGAACCAGTAGCAGAAATTCTGGCTTGCCCCACCCATCCAAGTTTTGAAATAAAGTACAGTAGTCCTAATTCAGGTGCAATGCAGGGCTCCCCCCCCCCCCGGCCATGCCCACTATACCATGCCCACACTGTGGTAGTAAAAATTTTCAGAGCCCACCACTGTATCAGACTCTTCACATCTCTTCGTTGTTAGCATCATCAGCAAGAAACAGTACAAATGAGAAAGCGAACCATCACCAGATTCATCAGATCTCATTGTCACCATCTGCCAGACCTATAGCCTTCAAAAATGGGGAAATCCCAATGAAATATGGTAGTATTATTACCCTCTCTTTTGGAATCTGGCATTTATCATTTTCAGAAATTCTCTATTGGATAACCATAAAAGACTCTGAGAATGAACGAAAGTGTTTTCCTTGGTTTGGTCAACTCCAAAGTTCCATTCCTAGTAACCAATTGACAGCTCCTGTTTGACCTCAAAAGTGTTAATCAAACAGCACTTTCTAAGTTGAGAGAAGGAAATTGCTATTTTAAGGTAAAGGTCACCCATGCTTGAAAGCCAGTCGTATCCAACTCTAGGGTTCAGTGTTCATCTCCGTTTATAGCCAAAGAGATAGTGCTGTCTGCATCTGCAACATTTCCATGGTGTGGCAGGTATGACTAGACACTGGAGTGCATGGAACGCTGTTACCTTTCCTATCGAAGTGGTACCTATTTATCTACCTGCAATTTCTTGCTTTCGAACTGCTAGGTTGGCAAGAGCTGGGACAGAGAAAGGAGCTCACTCCATTGTACAGCACTCAGGTCTTGAACTGCTGGCCTGCTGACTTTCCAGTTGAGGAGGATGGTGGAGGATAGTTGTGCCCGGTGTGTGACAGTCCATCGGGTCGCAGGGGTCAGCATAAACTGTGCAACTGAACAACAGCAACAGCAGCAACAACAACAACAACAGAGTATGGGAAGGAAACACATGCCATAGTGACAAGTTAGATCACGGTCCATTTGAAAAAGTGTCAGCTTTTTCTTAAAAAGCAAGGGAGTAACTGTTATGCCTGCTAAGAACAAAATGTGTTTCACATAATGCTTAAATTGACCCTTATGCTACTGGGTACAGGGTTGTGGCTATTCTAACCTTGCTCAAGGACTGATGATGATAACAATTTATCCAGGGAGCAATGCCAGAATGACCCCGTTTATGGCCTTCCTGGGATGGAAGCAATGCTCAGCAGCTGCTGGAGCTATTCTCTTATGGTTTGGTTGACTTTGTTCACTGTCCCTTCTCCCCACTTTATAACTGCCTAATCTAGGGCTACCTTGAAAAATCAGTGTTGTAGCACAAGAGAATGAAAACCCAGAGGAAAGGTGGATGCAGCAAAGCAGAAGTCAGCAGAAGCCAGTGGAGGGGAAAAGAAACTAGCCTTTGAGAAAGGAGAGCAATTTGAAAGATCTGGATGCCAGGAACAAAATAACATTTCCAGGCACATCCAAACAACACCTCTTTTCTCACCAGATTTCCTTTCTGTTCAGCATCTTCCCAACTTCAGTGATACCCAGTCAGACTGAGCATTTCTGAAGAGTCCTTCCCTAAAAAAACAAAAAAAACCAAAAACCTTGCCTTTTAATGATTGTTGGTGTCTAACAAAAAGTCTTGCCCAACTGTGGCTTTTTGTTTTATGCATCAGCTATCAAAGGGTCATGTTTTGTTTTTCAGTTTCTTATCTTCTCCATCTACTACCTTGTACTTGATACTGTGGTAAGATTCTAATTTTTGTCTATTTTTAAAATAATTTCCCCAGATTTTAATATATTTTTTTCATATATGGAGTAAGGAAACTGAAATGTGGATGAAACAGGGATTGAATTCCTATAGCCTTAACCACATTATATATATATAAAACAATTCCAACAAACTGCTTCATGGTACAGTTCTAGCTGAATCCATGGAAAAATCACCCAGCCACATGCTGTTCCTGTATAACATGTAATCATGATGACGAATGAAAATAAAAGGATGTCCCCATTGCTCTGTTAGCTTTCCCCATTAGATGCTCGCCAAAAGAAGATATGCTAAGGAAATGCCCAAGAGGTTCCCAAGTGGCAGAACAGAGATATGAGCTGCTTACTCAGCATAAGCAAGAGCTCCAGAGGAAACAAAACAGATCTCGGAACAGATTGAGAGCCCTTGTAACAGCTTTGCCAACCTCTGCAGGCAAGTGTCTTTTTGCAGTTTTTAACGGTTCGTCCTAACAGATGCAGAATTAGGCTTCTCTCCCTCCCGACTCTTCTAAGACAAATGATCATACAGGTATTACAATTACATAGAAACACATTCTAATAGGTTGAGAATGCCCAAGTATATTACTGCACTCATTGTTGTGAATGGTGCTCTTTTAGACAGCATAAACAAAAAGGCTAAATCCATGAATGGAAACAATATCAAAGAATTTCTTTTTGCAAAAGATCAGGCATTGATGGCAAGTACAGCTAAGGAACTACAGCAACTTCTTACATCCATGAACCAAGAATATAATATAAATAATATGAGAATCAACAAAGAGAAGATTGAGGTATTTTTTATGTATACTGTGGTAGGTTTTGAGCCCAAATCACTGCATGTCCCAATTGAAATATCTAGATGACATTGATAGGCGTGCTACCCAGAGTCAAAATATGAGTGCATTTTCTTTCCAGACATGCTTCTACAAAGTGGTATCAGACACTGCCTTGATATTTCCAGATCATAATGGCACAAAACTGGTTGGAAGAGAGTGGCATATATAAGCTTAATTGACACACAGTGAGAATAGAAATGGGTCTGGGAATTTTCTTTTCTATGAAGACATTTCTGTGATCGCTTATAGTATAATATTTCCCCTGCCCAAACTGTCTTCGAAGTCAGCGCTGATGATATGAATATAGGTGGAAACTGAGAATTCCAAGGTCACCCTTAGGAATTAAAGTCCAGAAACATTTTAAGGAAGCCTGGAAAAAGCATTGGCATTTGTGACAAGAGTTTACAGCAATTTTGTCAAAAATAGGTCTCAGAATTCCAACATGAAAACTCTTTAGAAATGACTGTATTGTCTGGGGAAACATCTTTCAGCTTCTTGGCCTTGGTCAGTGATGGCGAACCTTGGCACTTCAACTATTCATGAACTTCAATTGCCAGAAGCCCTGACCAGCTGGAGTGCTGACTTGGGCTTCTGATAATTGAAGTCCAAGAACAGCTGGAGTGCCAAGGTCCACCATCACCAGCCTAGGTAAAATGGCACATCAATATGGCAAATTGATATGTGTCAATGTTGACAGCACCTCCTCCATCTTCCTAGAGAACAATTGTTTTTTTTTATCCAGTGAAAATGATGCATAGCAGGACTTTAAAAAGGCTCCTGCCCCCGCCTTCCCTCCGGGCTCGTCCACCTCGCCTGGAGAGCCGATAAAGACCAGCGGCGACGGGCGGCGGAAGACGCTCCCAACCTTCCTCCGGCCCTCTTCCACCGTGGCCGGAGCCTGAGGACGCCAGCGCAGCTGCGGCCGGTTGAGCTCCTGCCCCCGCCTTCCCTCCGGGCTCGTCCACCTCGCCCGGAGAGCCGATAAAAGACCAGCGGCGGCGGGCGGCGGAAGATGCTCCCGACCTTCCTCCGGCCCTTGCTTGTGAGACTGTGACTGTTATGTTATTATTTATTTGCTATGTCATATACTGTATATGTATTGGAATTTATTTTGTAACTTCATATCTTGTAACTTATGATTTGTAACCTTTTTGCAGTGTGATTTTGCTTCATTATACTGTATTGTAACTTTATTTCGTAGTGTGGTTGTGCTTTACTGCACTACTGTATTGCATTGTTGTATTGTATTGTATTAAGTTGAATGACCTTGATTATGTTGTACTCTTTTGATTGTCTTACGTGTGTGGTCTCTGTGAACCGCCCTGAGTCGGTTGCACCGAGTAGGGCGGTATACAAATTGAATAAATGAATGAATGAATGAATGAGGTAGCCCTGTAGGAATAACTGTGTGAGGAAAGTATGATAACACATAGAAGTATTCATCTCACTTTAGTGCCTTAGAAACCCTCCTCAATAATGCTGGCTAGTACAATAATGAAAATATCTTTTCTTTAGCAGTTCACAGTCATATTCTGTGCTCATCTAAACCAAAGGCAGACAGCACTGGTGGCTAAAACAGGAAAGCATGAATTTTGAAGGCTAAGTACCCACTTTTTGCTCCCAGGACACTTCCTGACTTTGCACAGAGTGCTGAAAATGGCCACGAAAAAGTAAAATCATCACTGGTATCATCACCACCATCACAGATTTCTGGATGAGCAACAAACATACCATACACAAATGAGAGTGTCATCATCATCATCATCACCATCATCATCAACAACAACAATATCAACTACTACTACTACTACTTACTTTGAATACTTAATATTTGGGGGTGATATACAATTCAGGGTAGTGGTCCTGTCATTTAAAAGGTTAAATTCAGAGACTTCCATTAAGCTGCCATATTCACTGGAAATTGTGGGATGGAAAAGGCTGGGAATGCAGGTTTGAGGACCATATGCAGTCCTGGAGTTCATTCACTCAACTCTAACAGCTCACATTTTGAAATTGGTCATTAGCTCCACCTGCAGAGATTCTTACTGGGTAGCTATATATCCAGTATGGCCAGGTTATCCTGCTATGGTAATAGAGTAGACCATACTGCCAGCAACTCAATGCCAAGTGTCAGGCGGTGGTTAACTAACCTGACAACCGTGAGGACTAACAGCCCTGGGTGTTGAAGCCCACAGGGAAGGGTGATGGTCCCCAAGTGGATTAAATCCCATTTGAATCCATCTTGATGGAGGGCAGCAGCTTCATCAATACTGGCCTAGGGCCAATGAGGACTTTGCATGCCAAAAGGGCTAAGGACCAGAAAGTGACTTGCAGACCTGGACATGCTATGATGCAGAAGACAGTAATACCTCGGATAACGCTAAGACTTGGTTCCACAAGTCTTGGTGTTATCTGATTTTTAGTGTTATCCAATGCATGTTAAAATCCTATGGGATAGATTGGATAATGTTAAAGCTCCATAGAGATACATTGTAACCACACAGGCTTTAGCGGTTGTTATCTGATCCATTCCATAGGACCTTAACGTTATTCGACCCAATTCTCTTCCCCAGATTACTTAAGGTTATGCGATTTTAGCGTTATCCGAGGTAAACGTTATCCGAGGTATTACTGTACATTATCAAGACAGTCTTCATGGCTGATTGCCACAGTGTTCGCCAATATTCAGATTTGGATATGAAAGAAGAAGAAGAAGAAGAAGAAGAAGAAGAAGAAGAAGAAGAAGAAGAAGAAGAAGAAGAAGAAGAAGAAGAAGAAGAAGAAGAAGAAGAAGAAGAAGAAGAAGAAGAAGAAGAAGAAGAAGAAGAAGAAGAAGAAGAAGAAGAAGAAGAAGAAGAAGAAGAAGAAGAAGAAGAAGAAGAAGAAGAAGAAGAAGAAGAAGAAGAAGAAGAAGAAGAAGAAGAAGAAGAAGAAGAAGAAGAAGAAGAAGAAGAAGAAGAAGAAGAAGAAGAATCTATTTACAAAAAGTACACAGGCATGCCTAAAAGCAGGAAGTGGCATGATGTTTTAATCCCATGCAATAGCCCCGTCACTTTCTTGCCTTTGCAAATGCCAGCTAGTTGATGCTCAAGTAGATATATTTTTAGTATTCAACTTGGCTTCTTCCAACCCCTCTGAAGAGCCATTTTCCTTTGCTGACTAAAATTGGTACTTCTTGCACATTTGTCTAAGTAAAAGTTCATTTTGCTTTACTAAAATAAAAAGAAAATCAGCTTCCAGAAACTAGAACAGGTTTCATTCTGTTCTCCATGTATCTGCTGTATTTGTAGATCTACGTCATTTCACTCAGCTTTAGGTGTGAAGTAACAACACTCAGGGACGTAACAATGCTCAGGGGCTTAGTGGTTAAGATGCTGAACTTGATGACTGAAAAGTTGGCAGGTCAGCAGTTTGAGACCCAAGTGCTGCACAATGGAGTGAGCTCCTGTCTCTGTCCCAGCTCCTGCCAAACTAGCAGTTCAAAAGCAATCAATTGCAAGTAAATGTACCACTTCGGTGGGAAGGTAAACAGAGTTCCATGCACTCTAGTGTCTAGTCATGCCTGCTACATGTCCACCGAAATGTTTGCAGATTCAGACAGTGCTGACTCGTTGGCTATAAACAGAGATGAGCAATGAACCCGAGAGTCGGATATGACTGGCTTTCAAGCAAGGGCGACCTTTACCTAACAACACTCAGCAAATGATCTCACAGAGCAGCACTATGCTCTGCTCACCCGGAAGGATGTCATTGAGGACATAAGACAGGCAAAATACATGCAAGGCCTCTGAGACGTTTGGGTAAATATCATTAAGTAATCAGAGCCCATGCTCATGCACGTATGGCAACTCTTACTTCCCAGTCTTTCCTGAAACTTATGCAGCATCTTATTCTTAAGTGTACATAAAATGTGGCCACTCCAAAGTCATTATCTTAAACTACCACTGCAACAAGGATAAGATTTTCTATTAAATTAACCATTATAGGCTCATAAAACGTTCAAAGCCTGTGCAAAAAGGGGAGCCACATTTCTTAATTCAGCTAAATGATATTCTGCTTGAGATCATTAAAATCATTGCTAAATAAAACTTACTGCAAGCCGTAAACTTTAATGCAGTAGCAAATAAGTGTGTGTGTGTCAGAGAGAAGGAGGGGGGGGAAGTGTGCCAGTAAAAGTGTGCTTGGGAGGGCTGGAGAAAGAAAGACATATGTCTCCGTAGGCTCTCTAATCTCCAACTAATTTGCTCGCTTGTAGCAATGATATGCCTGAATGGGAGCAGATTGTGGATGTATTATGCTTCACTCTTCTAGTGATTGCTGGATGATACTGGAGGATGCAATGAGCCTTCTGGGACAGGCTAACCTTAAACTGACTGCAGCAGTTCAGGAGGAGACACAGGGACAAAAACATTTCCTTTAGCAGCGTGTACGCCACAGCCAGCTGTTTGGGAATAAGGAGTAAGAGGAAAGTCTTCATTTGCCTGTCAGAGACCTAGTAGGTCATTTCCATACAATTCAAAGCCAAGGGTTGGCTGTTTTCAAGTGGCCTCCACCCACTTCTTCTGCTCCGCAAGCAGACCAGTTTACTCCCTATCTTCTGGCAATCCATAGTTTCCCAAACAAGCAACTTGTGCTTCACATTCATCCTCTAAATCATTTTTGGAAACTGCCAGAGGATATACAATTCTAGCTTGACTTTCGACAGCAGATGGAAACCTTATTTATCAATTCACTTTCAGTAGTAAGTGAAGATTTGTCCCCAAATCAAAAGTAAAGGAGGGGAAATAGAATACAAAAGGGGATGAAAGCCATGAATCTTAGACAACTAAATCAACACGGGCATTGATGTGACTGCTACAGTAGCTCACATGTTTCCAATTTAGAAGAAAAAAATCCTACTGGAGAAGAATTTGTCTCATTTAGATGATAAGCTGGCACAAGTGATTGTTAAATCCATGCACTGGCCTTGTTGTACTTTATAATGTTCATCAGAATTGGTTTGGATAATCAGCACAGCCTTGTATCATCTTTAGTTTTGCTCCCCCCCCCCCCGATCTGAGTTTTTGAAATTTGAATTATTTTTCTATCCTGTTTATGAAGGAATATGCGAATATTTTGTAATATCTTAACAAATGAACAGACAAACTCCAATTAAATTTACAGCTATCTGTGCTGGTCAGCTTTAATAGTGCAGCTATTTCCAATGCCATTCTCTTTGTTATGTAACGATTAAAGATGAAGAACTTGGCAGGGAAAGAAAGAAAGAAAGAAAGAAAGAAGTAAGTAAGTAGGGGTCCTAATTCAGGATCTCCAATATAGCTGTACACATCATGAAGGAAACCCTATAGCACCCCATATCACATTACAGTCTCTTGCTGGTCCTTTCCTAAAAGTCCTGCTTCCTTCTTGTATCATCCTACAGTTGTCTTCCAAACAGATTGGTCCCCCATTCCTTGCCAAAACAGAAAATGCAATTACAAATGGCAACTGAAACTGAATTCAAATGGAATGTGATTTCAGTAGAATGAAGGAGCACAGAGATCCTTGCCTTGCCTGTACTGCTGCCTTACAACAATGGAAGAAAGATTTCAATAAATTTCAAAAACACAGTGAAACACTAAATTAGCACCAAACCCACCCTCTTCAAGCATACCAACCACCATGATAACAGCTAAAACTGAGGGAAAGCTTTCTGCATATCTCTCAAGCTGTAAATATTAAACCAGAAGGGGCTATGGGCTAAACCTACGGAAAGCAAAAATAACACACCTTTGGATAACTGCCAAGGAATGTCTCCCACCAGGATAAGATTCAGACTGGACCATCTGGAAATCACTTAATAGACTTTGAAGCAAAGTAGGAAGGTCAAGGAACAATCTAGTAAAATGGGGCTACTTGGATAAAGGATAAACTTTCTATGGATGTAAAGAAATGAAATGTATGCAGCATTTATGTGGATACAATTTCTCTCCTACCTTGTGTACAAAAAAAGTTGTAATAAATAGCTGAGAAAAAAAAGATGTAATAAATGGCTGAGATAACACCATTGAAGTAGGTCTTCTGCCCCAAAATAATCAAATTGTGTGATGCTCTAGTACAGGGATCTGCAAACTTGGCTCTCCAGGTGTTCTTGGACTTCAATTACCAGAAGCACAAGTCAGTATGCCTGCTGATCAGGACTTCTGGGAATTGAAGTCCAAGAACATCTGGAGAGCGAAGTTTACTGATCCCTGCTCTAGTATGAACATTCTTCTTCCAATACTTCATAAATGATGTCCCAATCTTGATGTCTCTCTTCAAAGGCTAGACAGATTTATTTAAAGAGAACAGATTTCCAGGAATCTATTTCTGGCCTTGCTTTTCTCCTGTACAATGTAATATTTGTGGCAGTGATGGGCAGTGATTCGGACTGGTTCACCCGAATCGGTAGCACCCATCATGAGGGGGTCACCAGGGGTGGTGGTAAACCCCCAGGCGACCGGTTTGGTCTCCTCTCCGGCCCCCCTCTGGAAGTATATTTCCGGGCAGCCAAAATGGCTGGGTGGGTTGAGGTGTGTGTGTGTGTGTGTGTGTTTATTTTATTTTATTTTATTTTATTTATTTTTTCTTTGGCTCCGCCCACAACGTCATGACATCATGATGTTGGCCCCAACCACGATGTCATGACGTCACGGTGGGGTAGTAAAAAATTTGACATCCCATCACTGATATAGCATTCCAAAAGATGCTATATGTCACAACTGGCTAGGATTGTCCTAACACTTTTTAGCTCCACATAAGACTTGTATTATACAATACAAAAAAGAAAATAAAAAGACAGTTGTCTCAAAATGCCAGCCATTCCTACGACGTCCATGACATCATGGTGGGGTAGTTAATTTTTTGAAATCCCACCACTGCTCCCACCCCCACCCACCCCATCCCAAAGCAGAGAGCCTGGGCAGGCGGGCTGCTTTAGGATCGGTGTGGCTGGGGGTCCTTCAACCGCCACTTACCCTGATCCCAAAGCAGAGAGCCCATAGCACCGGTTTAGCTGGGGAAGGAAACAGGTGTGCCCTATCTCCCCCCAACCAAACCGGAGGACTAAGCCTCGGTAGATCTCTGCCCCAAAGCCCGCAGGGCTGGTCTCTAGCCCTGCGAGCTTTGGTGCAGAGATCAGCGTTGGGGAATTTGAGGCAAACAATTGCATCACACAACATTATCTTAAAGTTGTGTGATGCAAATGTTTGCCTCAAATTCCCCGATGTTATCCAATTTTAGCCTTATCTGAGGCAATCATCTGAGGTATTACTGTATACCAAAACCCAGCCCTGGTCTCTTGTCCTCTTTCTAACCATATAATATCTTCCTATACACTTGTCTCAAGTTATAGTGTTGATATCTGCTTACTTTTTCTGTATGTAGAAGTACAGTCAAACCTTGCATAAAGAGCACTTCGCTTAAGAGTAACTCGCTTAAAGAACAGAATTTTCTCTGAATGTTTGCTTCGCTTAACAAATAAAACCAACCAAAAACTCGCTTAACAAATAAATTTGGGTTCCACAATTGGTCACTTACAATGGTGTTTCACTTAAAGAGCAAACTCGCTTAAAGAGCAATCCTGTGGAACGCATTATGCTCTTTAAGCGAGGTACAACTGTAATTGATGAAGACACTCACTGGAAACCCATATGCTGTAACATGCCATTTTACATGAGATAATACATACCGTAGTTTTGAGACCTACTACTGTGACTACAAGAAGAATAACTGCAAAAGCAAATCCAGTGGCAACCATAGGTGAGAAAAACCCACTCTCTCCTATATTGCAAAAGGAAGCATTTGTTATCAATACTCATATTAATCATGTAAGGTCCAAATATACACCTATGGTAACAGTTGTTGATTTATTTGCTGGACACATTTATAAAGCAGCTCCATATGTGTGTGTTATTTGTGTTATGTGCAATCAAGTTGGAACCAACTTACAGTATAGTGACCCTATAGGGCTTTCAAGATAAGTGAGATATTTAAGAAATGGTTCTAACAACACCAACCCCCTCTCCAAGTGATTTTCTATGACTGAGCAGAGATTTGAAGTCAGATGTCCTGAGCCCAAGTCCTTCACTTTATCCACAAAGCCAAATGGGCATCAACAGCCCTATAGAGGTTATATAAGTATACTTTTGTTTTTACGATATTTCCCAGTCACTAAATACTTTTTATCATACTGCTTGGAGTTTATCATATCAGTTTTCCTTTATAGTTTTGTGACATTCATTTTCTTTTTATGGTTTGTAAATCATGTTGAGCTCTTGGACAGTAGGCTCAATGGTCAACATTTTAAATGACCACAATAGTTCTTAGATCGCCCGATATCTGAAGTGCTCTGCGCTTCGATTAACTCTTGGTATATAGCAATTGAAGCCCAGATGAATTGCCAGAAGGCCTCAGAAAAATGAAATCCTTGAAGGCATTATCCTCACTGATGTCAGTTGCACAAGATAATACATGTTTGCTAAGCCTTTATAGTTATAGCACACCATATCAGCTAGCAAGAGACTTTCATCTTGCTTGTCCTTTGCTTCACATTTGTGAGGTGATGCTTTTCTATGATAAAGCCTCTGTAATAGACTCCTCATGGAGTTATGTCTCAATAGCAGGCAAAAAAAAATATCTGAGGAAACTGGACAGTAGTTTACTGTCAAGATGGGGAAGACCCATTATTCACCTTGTTATCTAAATGTCAGCTGTTCAAAGGCTTTTTAGTACTAAGCTTATGTACCCGCTAACACCAGTTCTGTGGCAATATACTTGAGCCTCCATATTCTTGGGCTGCACCTGTCATAATCCCTTAACATTGGCAGTGCTGGGTGGGCTACAACAAACATTGGGTAGGAATTGTGCTGGTGGCTGAAGTGTGTTCTAGGTTTTTGGTCAAACAAGTCAAGGCAATGTCAGTGTACAGAGACTGAAATGTCTGAGCCAAGCGTAGGGACTGAACTGGCTGGACCTGAATGTTAACACATTGAATAAGTGCCAATGCTTGAGATTTTGATCAGGCTCCATTAAGGATAGGAGAATCCTTCCGTTTTCTCAGCCAACTGGGCTGTGCCTTCCTGATGCGTGATTTGGCAGGCAACATAATGTTCACATTATTTAAAGCACAAGTTTCTTCCATCCATTTATCCACATCAGTTTGTAGATTCTCCTTTTCTTTTTAAAAGATATGCAGCAAAATATATACACATTTTGGATCCAATCCTCATTTATATACACTTTTTTCTAAGTGTTTACCTAAAACGTATGCACATTTGCCCACAATTTTGTCAAACATACCTATTTCTGCTTGTGATTTGTTTCTATATATATCTATATTCGTACATGTTTCTAAGCTTATGTTAACATGTTACCAAATGCAGAGATATTAAAACTGAAACAAATTGTATTCCAGATTGCATGTTAGCTCAGAAAGTACAAATCAATTGCATTCATATTAAAATGCGAACCAAACACCTTTTGACCAAATCAGAAAAGCCAAATACATTATTATTACAAGTGCTTAGAGTGGTATTCTTATGTCTTTACTAATCCTAAAGTAATTATTTTCCAGCATGTAAAGAAAAAGCAATCATCATCATCGCCGCTGCCCTTAGAACAATACCTAAAGGGCTCCCTAGATATTTGGACAATTTGGATTTATTGGACTTAAATATCCTAACTTTACAAAAAAAAAAACAGCTTTACTAGGAACTGCCAGTATACTATGACTTTATCTTAACAGTTCTTAGGTCCCTGGTTAGGTCTCCAACAGTTAATTTTATACCAGTCATTGACTGTGAATCTAACAGTAGATTTTCAACAACAACAAATGATAAATTAACATGTGAAATGAAGGTGAAAAGGGGATTAGCAAATTTAAAAAGATTTTAGAGAGATACAGGGAGAATTCCTAGATCACGTATTAATGAAAGAGAAAGGAATAAAGCCACAAGATATATTATCTTTTTGGTGGTGAAGGGGTGAATATGGAAACACAATAATATAGAAAATAATCATTGGATAAGGTGTTTAAGTGTCACAAGTGGAGGCAGCACGTGCAAATTAACGCTGTTGTGTATGGTTTTTAAACGTTTTCTTTTGTTGTTGTTTTGTATGGTTTTTAAAGTTTTTTTGTAATTTTTCTTAATAAATAAAATCAACAACAAAATTAAAATGCAATACAATGCATTGCTTTTTTAAATAAATACTTGAAAAAAGGAGACTGAATCAACATTTAGTACATCACAGAAACAAATTGCTTTTAAAAATACATTTCCCAAACCCTGATCTTTTTTTGTAGCATCCTTCAGGCCTCATAATTCAGTCAACCTGCAGACTCCACAATTAGAGAAAACACTGGCCAAGGTGCAGGTTGGAAAACTACCAGGACTTTTTGTAAAAAGTGGGCAGCAATCTGCAAAAGGCTTCAGGGAGGCAAACTCTGCCTCCCCCTGATAAAGTCTATCTGCTCCTATCTCAAATCAAATGATGTGTTTAACTTTAAGACCACTATCTAGCTAGCAGTTTAGAAGTACAGGTACAGTACAATCGAACCTCACATAAAGAGCACCTTGCTTAAAGAGTAACTCACTTAAAGAGCAGAATTTTCTCTGAATGTTTGCTTCACTTAACAAATAAAACCAACCAAAAACTCACTTAACAAATAAATCAGGGTTCACAATCCCCCCTCACACACACCAGAAGTCACAATTGGTCACTTACAATGGTGTTTCACTTAAAGAGCAAACTCGCTTAAAGTATAACGACTCCAGCCCGTTGGCTTATCTGAGCCCCCTTGTCCTTAGCTGTAATTTAATATAAACTTTTAATCTTTAATCCTTTAATTTGTTTTAGCTAGTTTTAAACTCTCGATTAATAATTTTTTAGATTGGTTTTGTTATTGCTTTTTGTTGTAAATCGTCCTGGGTCACTTTATGAGAAGGGCGATGAATAAATTTGATTAATAAATAAATAAATAATAAAGAGCAATTCCGTGGAACACATTATGCTCTTTAAGCGAGGTACAACTATATCAGTATTTTATATCTCTGGCCAACACAGCTTCAGCACGATGTGTAGGAGGAAGTCACTGGAAAGGCAATGCATAGGGCTGCCTGGGGCAAGACAAGGTGGCACTTTCTTTCCTTTGGAAGACCTATATTTATTTGTCATTTTAATGTACACAGAGAGACAAACTATGTTGATATGAAGTGTGCTGTGCACATGGAATTATGCTAATAGGCAGCTTTAACACACACGGCCCTTCCTTTTTTGTAAAATAATAAAAAGGCAAACCAAAAGCAGAACAAAGAAACAAAGGGACTGCCCCACCCTCCTCAAGTCTTGTTCTGGTCTTAGTCCTCATATTCCTTGCCATGGGCTGTGGAGACAAACTTTTTCACACTCACCACTTCTCTACCATAGATCCCCAAACTTCTCCCATCCTTGAAGCTTCATGTGTCCCTGAGAGAGCAATGGTCAATGTGGAACTGAACAGATGAGGACACATTGACTGTGGCCCCTCAGGGAGACGTGAAGCTTCAAGGGTGAGAGAGCTTTGGGGCTCTACAGTACAGATGTGGTGAGTGTGAAAAAGTTTGTCTCCACAGCTCATGGCAAGGAATATGAGGACTAAGACCAGAACAAGACTTAAGGAGGGTGGGGCAGTCCTTTTGTTTCTTTGTTCTGCTTTTGGTTTGCCTTTTTATTATTTTACAAAAAGGCTGATCAAAAAACATACCTCCAAGCATTCTGTCCTTGGGACCTGAATGCGCTGCTCACAGGTTGAAACTTTGTTGGCTCTTGTTGGCCCTTGGCTTGCATTTCCTGTTAACAGGGAACACTCCCTCCCAACCAGTGACCTGGCAATGTCTGATGTTAGGATGTGCCATGCCCTGAATATTGCTGAGCAAGAGGTACGATTGGGGAAACTGGTTAATATATAATAGGCCATGAAAAATCCAGTGGGCCCCTTACAGCCAATGCTAATGTAGCTATTGTCAATGCATGATAGCAACCTAGAAGTGGAAAATCTAGGTCAGTGGTGGCAAATCTATGGCACATGTGCCAGAGGGGGCACTCAGAGTCCTCTCTGTGGGCACCCATTCAGTCACCCCAGCACAGAGTTTGCCCCGCCCCTCTGCCAGCAGCACAATGGGAGCGCTTTCTCCCTCCTCCAGCACAGAGTTCACCCCGCCTCTCTGCCCAGCAGCCCAATGGCAGCGTTTCCTTCCTCCCATGTTGCTGTGTTGGCACTTAGTGATAAATAAGTGGGGTTTGGGTTACAGTTTGGGCACTCGGTCTCTAAAAGGTTTGCCATCAATGGTCTAGGTTGAGTCATTTTTCTTCTTTTGTCTCTATGCTCTCCAAACTAAGCTTAACCCATGCGCACAGAGAATGCCTTTAGAGGGAATGGCAACATGGTGATCCTAAAACAGAAATAGAAATGCTTCTTTTTTCTCCCAGAACCACCACTTCCTGACAGCATGTCCATTAGCTGGAGGATTTGTGGAACTGTAGTTCAAAAAAAAAAGGCTAACTTAAATTAAAGGAAAGTGCTTTCCCATTCCATGAGCAAATGGTGGAGCTCATGTATCAGCATCTTACCAAATTACAAGTTCTAGGGTATTTGGGGGAAGCTATGATAAATTAAAATGATATAAAAGAATATACTTTTTCTTATTATGTTCATATTATGCAGATACGTACTTTGGATTCAGTTCTGGCTGGTTTCCTACTGAATGCTTATCTTGGTTGTGCAACAATTTCCACATCAATACTGCTCTTCTCAACTCCATGATTTTTGTTAGATTTCTTCTTCAAAATCAATTTCTCTTCTTGTTCTATTGCTTACAAATGAAATAAAGCAACATGGCAATGTGTGGCCCTCCAGATGTTGGTGGACTTCAGTTCTCATGAGCTCTCACGGTTGACTTGTGCTGGCTCAAATTGATGTCCAACAACCCAGAGGCTCCATGCTAAGTATCTCACCTTTTAATTAAAGCATTCCTTACATTTTTAAAACTATTGCACATTTTAAATCATTTTTGAAATTTTTAGTCAACTAGCGAAGCAAATCTTACTGTCATCAGTTTTATTCAGATCTAGCTTTATCATATTACTGCAAAAAGGAGGGGAAATCCATAGCAAAACATTTTGTCCAAAACATTTTGTCCAACCCTTCTGTGACTTTGAGTTTCACCGTATAAACATCAGATGCAACCAAATTAGAGTAACCAAATTACAGTAATACTTCGGATAACGCTAAGACTTGGTTCCACAAGTCTTGGTGTTATCTGATTTTTAGTGTTATCCAATGCATGTTAAAATCCTATGGGATGGATCGGATAACGTTAAAGCTCCATAGAGATACATTGTAACAGCACAGGCTTTAGCGGTTGTTATCCGATCCATCCCATAGGACCTTAACGTTATTCGATCCAATTCTCCCCCCCCCAGATTACTTAATGTTATGCGATTTTAGCGTTATCCGAGATAAACGTTATCTGAGGTATTACTGTACTTTATTTTCATTCCTATAGAGTAGACAAACAAAGAGAAATGAATTTACACTACGCATCTAGCAGGGTTAGAGGCCACTGCTCGCCAGAAATTCTGGATCAATATAGATCATATCTTGAAGTAACTCGTTAGAAATAATGGTTACATGTAATTATGTACCTTTACTCAGGTTTACTCAGGTTTAGTCACTAAACAGAGCGACATTTGAAAAGTAACATAAAAACATTAGCTTTTGGTGCAACAAGTAATGGTTTTAAGGGTATTTAAATACATTTTAATAATATTTTACATGAATTGTTCAGGTTTTCTATCATTCTTTCTTACACAATCCATAATCATTGAGGGGGTTCTATTTTTAAGCAATCAGTTTTTAGTTATTTTGAGAAAACTTTTAAGAATTTCTCCTGAAGTGCTTTGGACTTTCTCCCACGGAACGGAGCAGAGGATGGTGAGGGGAAGCAAAGGGGAATCTGCTGAGGTGCTGTTTCCCTTTAAAATATGGGTGCAGAGCTGTGGCAGCAGGCTTTTAACAGTCAAGACACATACTGAGAAAAACAGAGAGGCAGCTCAGTGATTAGGAGAAAGGCAAATAGCGGTGGCAAAACTTGGCACTCCAACTGTTCTTAGACTTCAATTCGCAGAAGCCCTAATCAGCAGGTGTACTGACTTGGACTTCTGCTAATTGAAGTCCAAGAACAGCTGGAGTGCCAAGGTTTGCCACCACTGGTATATAGACTTGAAAGTGTCAGAAGGCCACAAAGTTAGACAGACTGGACAGCTGGATAGGTCAATGGTTTAGGTAGAAGTTGGGAGATCAATTCCCCAGTGTGCCTCCTTGACAAGGACTGGATTTAGTGATCCACAGGGTCCCATCTAGCCCTGCAGTTCTAAGATTCTATTAATGGCAGGTAGTAGCATTTATTTTTACTGCACAAGACATCTAAGGAGAAGCAAGTCATGGACATTAACTCAATATGCTACTGTCTTTCTGTGAGCCTGCAATAAATATGCAAGGCACTTGTAAACATAGAATTGTAATAGTATAGCCTTTCCCCAAATAAGTGCTTCCAATATATTTTTACTACAAAATTCCACCATCCTTGGCTGTTGGTCATGTAGGCTGGAACTGATGAAAACTGAAGTGCAAAAATCTAAAGGATGCCAAGTTGGAGAGTACTTCACTAGGAAATTGCAGGGAGAGACTGCTAATATACTTACCCAATTACACATTTTCTAAAAGGGGAAGGAATTCCAAAGGCATGTCTATCCTCTGGAATTCTTAAACAGTGAGAAAAGCTGACTCTTGACAATGAGGCAGGATAGCAGCACCGGGCGGCTTAGTGGGTAAGACGCTGAGCTTGGAGACTGGAAGGTTGGGGTTTGATACCCGAGTACTGCACAATGGATCTTGGGGATGGGAAAGGAGCCTCATTTGGGCATCCCCTGAGTGGAGTTTCTCCAGCAAAAATACTTTCAACCCAGAGTCCTGGAAGATACATTTCTATATTGTTTCTACCCAAAAGTCACCTCAAGATGGAGCTAGAGCAGGAGTTCTCAACTTTTTTTTAAGCTGGGGACCAGGTCACACTCCCTCAGACAGCTTTGGGGGCCAGACAGCCATTTTGCCCTTCCTCCACCACATGGCACTTCCTGGTGTGGTGGAGTCAGTGGGGGACCACATGAAATGGTGCTGTGAACTGCATCCATTGAGAATCCCTAGGCTTGAGAGGAGAAGAAAAGACTATAGTTCTGTGACAGCTTTACTTGGCATTCAGAAGGGCTATGTTCAGTGCTGAGCATCTCCAGATAAGGCTAAGAAAGAATTCTATCTAAAACTCCAAAGAACAGCTAACATGTAATTAGTGTCAATTCTGCACTAGGTTTGTGACTCAGTTTAAGGAAGCTTTCAATGTTCTTACAAATCTAGAGCGGTAAAAGGAAAGGAGTTATCACCTGTAAGCTTTACATTCTGAAGTCCAGATTTTGGCACAGAAAGCTAAAAGTTGCACATGAAAGAGATCAGGTGACACCCTTCCCCATTTAAGGAAAGGGGAATTTCTTCCAGTTGGACTGCCATTTCTTCCTAGGGTTTCTCTCTGGAGTCTTTGGTAGCCTAAACAGAGGCTGAGAAAGTAGTTTTCAGGTAGTCAGGGAAATTGAGGACATTAAAGGATAAAAAGAGCACTTTAGATTCAGCTGAAAACTTACTGAAAGCCAATTAACTTTTCTGAGTATGTTCCAGAACAAGAGCTAGGTGCTAAGAATAGTCTGGATGAGCTCACACTCCCCGAATTGCTATAGCAAAGTTGAGGAGGTGGCAGGACATGAAATGACTTTAGGACAGTGTTGAGAATTTCACTACTGTATACAGTATTTCACAGAGTGGGAGGTATATAAGATAGACCTGGTCAGTACACTGGAGAACAAATGAAGACATTTCATATTATGGTTATGGAATAAATGTTACTAGATAGGTCCCAAAACAAATATCTTAGAAGGAAAACAGTAGAAAAATGGTCAGCTTGGGAACCCACTGCCTTATACGAGTCTGAAATACACCACTTTTGATATAGTTAGTTTTCAATGACCTTTTTATTAATAGACTTTCCCGCAATCCTTCCAACAAAACCCAGAGGCTTAGTAGCTGGCAGAAGACGGAACAGCAATTTCATAGTAAGAGATGGGCTTGTGATATTTCTACAACTACTGGGAAACATGCCAGTAAAGAGCGGTTTGCAAAGATAATGTACTAAGTACAATTTTTAACTCTACTGCCTCGGAGGAATTTCAGCAGTTTTCAGATTGTGTTTAACATGGATAAATTCACATAATTTATTACTTATCACTAGTAATGAAAAGATTAGGGAAAGTGTAGATCCATTGGACAGGAATATGCTCAGATTTAAGATGCACTAGTTTGTCTCATTAAAAAATGCCCTTCTCTCTCTCTCTCTTTCTCTCTCTCTCTCACACACAGCACAATACGTACATGTACAACAGCATGGTGTGGTTGCTCTGAATGCCTGTTTCTGGAATGTGCATGTTATGAATGAAGACATGAGTTGCAGTGCAAGGTGTTGCAGTATAAAGTGCTCCAAATTTGGTTGTCCGTCCACTGCATCCCATTCTCAATTCTATTTTTACATGCAGTCAACCAGTATTTACAGTCAATTGGGACAATTGTTTGAGCTGTTTTAGGGTCCCACCTTATTTTTTCCTGAACCCTTGTTTCTTTCTCTGCAATTCTCAATGTTTGACCCAGTGTGAAAACTGTGAATCACACAAAGAATTGTAATTAAAGAGGTAATGCTGAGTGTTCTTGCAGAATTATTGATTTCACTTTCATTTCAGCAATGGGTAAAATTGGGACCAAAAATAGAGAAAACATGGGAGCAAATCAAGACAAAGAGAAGGGGGATTTGGGCTGTGTGTGAACTGATAAGGAAACACAGAATCCTTAGTTTGCAGTTTAATCTAGAAGATGAAGTGTGTGTCTATGTCTGTGAGGCTAGTAACTTCCTTCAGAGTAGCAGCAGAGTTCAAAGTATACAATAATTGCTTGCACTGTGATTTTCAGCATTCAGCTACCGCACCATTCTATTCTTAACCAGCCTCCAGAAATCCCTTGGGCAATGCTGTTTCTATTGTCCTGTTACAAACTGAGCCAAAGACAAGAGACTGGTTTGGAGACACCATAGTGCAGGGGTGCCCAAACTATGGCCCTGCGCCATTCCTTCTGGCCCACACAGCCCCAGCTGCTCCCAAAAGCGGAAGTACAATGTGCCCATGTATGCACAAAACGCTGCCATAAATAACCCACAGCTGTTGTAAACATGTTTATGACAGCCACAGGTGCATTTACGGCAGTGTTATGCGCATGCGTGGGTGCATTTTACTTCTGCTTCCAGTAGGAGAAACCTGCCCGCTCACCCTCCATCACATGGCACTTCCTGGTGTGGTAGAGGCGGTGGGGGCCACATGAAATGGTGCTGTGGGGGCCACATGAAATGGTGCTGCATCCATCCCACAGGCTGCAGGTTGAGAATCTCTTCACTATGTCATGAGACATGAACATGTGCCCCCATGGGGGGGGGGGAGAAGGAAAGCGAAAACGGCAGGTGGTCTTGCAATTTGTTTATCCAACCCTGACCAGTAGATTCTGTTGAAGATTTGTGTGGCTTATAAATTCTGACACCCTGAGGCAAAATGTTTTCTAGAGATAAAGTATGCAGAAGTGGCTTGCCAATCTCTCCTGGGGTTGCTTAGGGACTGTGCAGCTTGCCCAAGGCCACACAGATGGCAGAGCAGTTACACTGTCTCTAGATCACAGCGCACAACGTCTTCCATGATGTGAGGTGGAGAGGGAGCAGTTGCCCATTTTGACATGCTTTCCCCTCACTAGTAACACACATCATGAGTTTTAAAAATAGGTAGTGAATTCAGCACTGGAAGCCAAAGAACAAAACAGTATAGTAATAATTCTTTGTGCTAGAATGATGGACTTTAAGGAATGAATTCATTTTCCTTTTAGTACTACAGTACTCTTGTTTGCTACTGGAATAAGTCCACATCTCTATGTGTACCTTTAACAAACAGAAGGTGGAGAATCATGGCATAAAGGTTGCAAAAATTTGCTTTTTGTTTATTTACCTTACTTCCAGTATCATTATTATTATTCCTATTTGCATTTGCATCTATTTATTGTTCAGCAGGTATCAAGGGTTTTATGCATAAACAAACAGATACAAAAGTCTCATAAAACTAACTGAGAACTTCTAGATGATTAAGACAATAAGCAAGAGATTAAAATCAATCTTCTGTAACAGAGACCAGTTAACATATGATGTCTTCCCAAAAAAGTGATTTCCACTTCCCCATAGCCTGTGTGACACATTTGTTGGTCACCTATGAAGTGCAATAGCTTGTAGTAGTTAATAAACATAGATGAATAAGAGGAGTTAATGAATAAGAGTCAATGAATAAGAGGAGTTAAGGGGCTCAAGATATTGGGCCCACAAACCAACATAAAGGGAGCATTCCATTAGACTAGCATGGAGGGCAGTATATGCTCCCACCATGTTGGACTATATAACATCTGCAGGCCTCTTTGAGCTGCAAGGAATGTTGTCTGTCAAAAGCTGACTCACTTCATGTCGATCAATTGCTGAGCAGGCATTGGAGTATCTTTGTAAAAGAAATATTAAGACCTTTATACATTTTGTTGGGGTGCCACCCATCTTACAAGTATCACTGTGCTCTGGATCTCAACTTTTTGATTGACCAGTGGTATTAATGGGTCCTCCTGTTAGCTTCTTTATTTACACATACAGTATTAAGAAGAATTGGGAGATTCCCTTCAAGGTGGGCAATGTCCCTCCTGGTTCTTATTTGTAAGAAAGGTGCTCAACAGTTCCTACTGCCCTATAAGCCTTTTTGACATTGGTGGTAAACTGGGTCCTCTGATAATCTTTTGGTGGAGGAACAAGTTGATTACTATTTTTTCTGTTACAACAACATCTGGAAGGGAAATAGACATCGTCCCCTTATCTCTTATTTTACACAGAATTTGTAGACCTCAGAGCAGCTTTTGGCTTCATATTTTGGTCAAGTCTTACCAGCAGTTTGGAATGCTTGAAAACAGGTTGTTAACTTGTTGATGAAGATTGAAAGATTGTATGAAAACTCTAGTGTAGGGGTTTTCAACCTTTTGAAGTCAGGGGCCTGGTCATGCTCCCTCAGTCAGTTGATGGGCCAGACTGGGGTCCAGACACCAAAGCCACGGGAACTGGCCATGGACTCATTTACGGCTGTTGTAAATGCTGATTCTGCTGCTACTGCGACTGCCACCTGTAGTGAGGGCTGGTTGATTTGGCACCATGGGTCAGATCTGGCCCAGGGACTGTAGGTTAAGAACCCCTGCTCAAGTGTATACAGGGAAGTCACCCAGACAGTGATTTTTAAGATCCTATCCATGTAAGAAAGGGAGTTTGCCAGCAATGCTTATCAATATCTCTCCTTTTAAACTAACTGTATATTTAAATGGCATAGTTTAAAAACTCTCTTCTCAACTAATGGAATAGTCCAGCGGATGCTTCATCAAGCCCCAGCATGAGTCTTCTTGGACGTCACACTCTTGGCATCATCTCAGTGTATATTTCTAAGTGGAGTGTTGCAGAAGTTAAATCTTGTTTTGCTAAAGGTAGCCTTCCTGTTGTCTTTACCCTTGATTTTACTGGACTACAAAGATGACAGGAAGTGATTCATAGGAAACAGAAAATATGTGTCCATTCATATGTAGGCTGGGTTCTTTCCTAAGCCACCTCCTTGTTAAGGACAATGAGGTATGATGATGGTGATAATGATTATTTTTAAAAATCCAATTGGTTTTGTAAGAGGCTGGGCTATATGACATGCATTATCAAATCCAAGTAGTAGTAGTTGAGGGTCAGCCCTGGTGTACTACAGCCAAAAAGTTGTGAGTTCAGTCCTGACAGGGACCAAGGTTGACCCAGCCTCCCATTCTTCCAAGGCTGGTAGAATAAGCACCTAGCATGTTGTGGGCAAAATGCAAATTAGCTTATGGACCTCCCAGAGAGTATACTAAGCACAATGGGGAGGTATCAGTGGTGGGATTCAATTTTTTTTACTACCTACTCTGTGGGCGTGGTATCAGCGATGGGATGTAACAGGTTCTCACCAGCTCGCCAGAAACGGTAGTAACTTTTCCCAGTGTCCCAGAGAACCGGTAGCAGCTTTGGGGGGAAACCACCTTCGGGGCTTACCTTTTCACTGGTTCCCCCACTGCGCATGTACGCCAAGCACTTGGTGTGCATGCATGCCTACAGTGCTTGGCGTGTATGCATGGCCTCCTTGCTGTCCTCCTTGCTGTCTTCCTTGCTGTCCTTGTGTTGTGGGTGGGTGGGTGGGTGGGTTGAGGGGTGTATGTGTGTGTGTGTGTGTGTGCTTACTTTTATTTTATTATTATTTTATTATTTTTTCTTTGGCTCCACCTATAATGTCATGACGTCATGACGTTGGCTCCACCCACACTGATGACATCACGGTGGGGTAGTAATAAATTTGACATCCCACCACTGTGTGGTATGGTGGGTGTGGCCAGGGGGAAAGCTCTGCATTGCACCCGAATTAGGACTACTTTCTTTCCAAACCTGGACGGGCAGGGCCAGTCAGAATTTCTACTACTGGTTCTGGCGAACTGGTGCAAACTTGCTGAATCCCACCACTGGGTGGTATATGAGTGTAATTGCTATTGCTATTGAGAGTGCACTTAGCACTAACCCACCAAAAATAATGCTTTCTCTCAAAACTATAGTTTGGAATGGAGCGAAGTAAGTGAGGGCCACAGTGGAATAGGGAGGGAAAGAGAGCACAGAAATTAACAACAGAGAAGGATGGGGAATGGGTGTGTAGGACACTGAGAAAATTTGCTATTTGGATCCTCTGTGTCGATGGGCTACTGAAATAAAAGCCCACAAACACATTTATGTAGAAAGCAA
Source organism: Furcifer pardalis (assembly GCA_030440675.1). NCBI lineage: Eukaryota > Metazoa > Chordata > Lepidosauria > Squamata > Chamaeleonidae > Furcifer > Furcifer pardalis. The sequence continues at coordinate 129,001,575 of CP126893.1, read as the reverse complement.
AGAGTACCATGACAAAGCATGATTAAACATTGGAGGGATCACCCAATGCCGCACTTCAAGTCACAATTGGTCACTTACAATGGTGTTTCGCTTAAAGAGCAAACTCGCTTAAAGAGCAATCCCATGGAATGCATTATGCTCTTTAAGCAAGGTACCACTGTATTATAATTTATCGGTGTTTGAAACCTCTTTGCAGAAATTTGAGAATCACAGCAACCACAAACTTGGTAACTTTAATAGCTCCATGTTGGGGTAGAGCTGTGATAGTCTCTGGAGAAAAACTCTGCTTACCTACAAAATCACTCCCAACTGTATCATTACTTCACTTTTCCTAGGTTGCTCCTTGTCAATGATAGGTAGTGGGTAGCTTTAGGCATGTATTATTTCAGCCTACGACTGTACTTTCCTGCCTCTGACTCACTGCATTTGTCTTCACTTGCAGCTACTAACGTCCAGTGCCTGCCTCACAGTGGTTTCACACACAGAAGAGTACAATTCATCAGCTGGGTGGAAAATAGCCTGGAATTTTCCCTGGCAGGAGGTGAACAATTTGTTGATATAAACTCAGTCAAATGAGATGAAGAGTACAAAAAGGATAATTGTTTTGATAATAATTATTTCCAGATTTTCCAGGCTGTTGTGGGCCAACACAGCAATTGAGAGTTCACTGTTCATAACAGGAAGGGAAAATCCACAGAATGAAAACGGGCAGCTCACTGATCTGTTGCAGCAGCCTATTTGCACTAGAGCCAGTTGGGTCACACTGCTGTGGTGTGGCATCTGAGGTGACCACCTTACCCCCCAAACTGCAAAAATGCTATGAGTTTGTGGCGGGCTGATTCACATTCTCTCCCCCCCCCCCCACAGCTCAGAGGACCCAACTGGAAATGTGAATCAGCCCAGAGTCCCCTTACCCCAATTCATAGCTTTTTCTGTTCACCAGGGAACCTTCTACTTTTTTTAAAAAAGGCAAAGAATGCATGAGGGAAGTGATACTTTTATTGGATCACTAAAAAAAAGAAAAGAAAAGTTGTGCGAGCTTTCAAGATCAAGATCTCTTCATCAGGCAGGCATAAAATTATTAATGAAAGTTCATGGCATGGTGTTATTTTGCCAGGTGCTCTTCGTGGAAATGCATGTTGGACAAACAGCAAAAGAGTTCATGGTGTTTTCAGACTCATCCCCACAGGAAGTTGGGTGTTTGCTCCTCCTTCTCCACATGGTCCTCTCTGAAGCATAACACCGTATAACAACAACAACAACAACAACAACAACAACGATGGCGGCGGCGGCGATGACGCTGGAGAAACTCCGCTCAGCCATTAACTTTCATTATGCCTGCTTGATGAAGAGACCTTGTACTTGAAAGCTCGCACAATGGTTACTGTTTTAGTGATCCAATAAAAGTATTGCCCCAACCTGCATCATCATCATCATCATCATCATCATCATCATCATCATCATCATCATCATCATCATCATCATCATCATTATTATTATTATTATTATTATTATTATTATTATTATTATTATTATTATTATTATTATTATTATTATTATTATTATTATTATTATTATTATTATATGCCGCTCTCTTTGCCGAAACAACTCAGACCAGCTAAAAATGTTACAATCTCACATCTAAAATGACAGAATATATAGCACAAGGGTGATTTTTCTTTTAGTCAATGTATATTTTAGTAAGATGGTAACAAGAACTAAAATTCAAGTTGTGATTTTCTGTATTTGTAGTTTTGTAACATTGTAGTATTGTATTGTTATTCTTTTTTCTGTTTGAAAACTATAAATAAAATCATTAAAAAAATAAAAATAAAATGACAGAATATAAATATAATAACACATATAATATAGTCAATTTATGATTTGAACATGGATCACTCGGCTAATTTCCTTTGTTTGCCTATTCTACTTTTTAAAATCTCAAATCCTTTTGGATTGGTTCCAACATGTAATTATTTGGAACTGCTGCAGAAAGGGATGATGATGTGTGCAGGCGCACGCTCAAAGCACTTTCCTGTCTGCCTGCCTGTTGCTTCTTATCTCATTATGAAGACTCAAACTCATACATGTGCGCATACATAAACATGCACAGAAATGGGAAGTGCTAGCACACACTCTACCCAGCAAAGCATCTGTCTTCCTTTTATTCTAGCAAAATGCCTTAGGTTGTTTCTATTTTATTTTTATTTTTACTTTTTAAACAACTTAACAAGGCATAAGAAGACTCATGTCAGTACCTGGCAACCAAATCAAGAAAATGTCTGTCTCATTGCACATTAATACAGTTCTTTGAACTTCACCACTTGCAAGTAGAACGGCAAACAGTTCATCTTAAGTGTGGCCATTTAATTGGACAGACCTGAATTCCCTGCTGTAACTTTACAGTGAGCGAATGAACATTTTCCTGGCTGTGTAGTCGCACCCTGATGAATCACTCTGAAATGCATCCTGTTAAACTCAGTAAGTTTTCTGCTTTGTGTTATTCGCCATACAACAACTGAAGCTTCAGCTTCATGATATTTTTTTCACTTTTAGATAGAGCTATAAAAAGTGGGATTTTGTACTACATAACCCTGAAAAAGGCAGAAAAAATGGGAACTAATCTTTAGGTGATATTAACATATATTAGTGGGATAGAGACACAAAGAACCTCCTCAAAGATTGTTATAATTTTGAACCACAATTGGGTATACCCTGGTAATGGCAACCTTGTGTTGCCGGCTAATAGAAGAAGAAGAAGAAGAACATATATTAGCATAAGTCTGTTGTGTGATGCAGATATTTACTCTCAGGATCTCAATATAGTTTTTAATGTACATTATTCTAGCATTCAGTGTATACAAATTTATTTTGACTTTTGGTTGAACCCTTACTCCTGGAGATAATCAAAAGAGGCCATGCATTCTGCAAATCTGGGACCACAAACATGGTCTTCATTATTGCTTTCATTTCTTTTGTTTGAAATTCAAATGGATTCTTGTCCTTTATTTATACTTGGCAAAATGATCCAATCATGAAACTTGAATTAAGAATAATTAGTGTGTACTTTGAAAGTGTTGCCAGTGTCTTAGTTTATGATCCCATGGAAAATCCTTATGGCACATCCAAAGCTAATTTGTTCCATTCTGGTCTAGAAAATTACAAGGCTATAACAATGATGCTTTATCTATTGGAAGACACTGCCCAGTGGCACAGCACAAGCTTTGCTTGCATAGAAATCGTAAGTTGAAGCACTGGCATTCACAATAGCCCAACTTACTGAGGTCCAGCAACATCTGAAGGATGCTTTATGCCCCATAATGCTGTAGGCCAGTGTTTTCCAATCCTTGGTTTTTGGACTTTAATTCCCAGAAGCCTATAGTCAATTCCCCAAAGCAATGATCAGCCAATGTACTGGACATTGGCTTCTGGGAATTGAAGTCCACCAGTGTTCCATGGACTACAAATCCCAATTGCACATCCTACTGATTGCTTTTTAGAGGTGGGCAAAGTATTTCAAAGGAATGGCCAATGAGACAGAATAGTAAATGGGACAAATGCTGGCAGAGTAATACAACACATCTCCATCTAACTTTCCCCTAATGAAAACAGACTTTCCTTTCTATATCTCCATCCTTACATCAAGAGTTCACCCAAGGCACAACAGTAGATGGCACCCTTAACCCAAGCTAAGATGGGTACTATCCAAAGCCAGCCAAGTTACTTGAGCTCATGAGGCAAATCTCACAAGGACTACTTCACCACATTTTGGAAATACATAGAAGAAAGTTAATAATAAAGAAGACAAAAATCAATTTGCTGCTTTTTAAATACATTTAAAACCTTCACCCTGTGGCAGCCATCTCACTCTGTCCAGCCCTGCATTCTAAGAATACCAGCCTCAGTTCCCCATCCAGTTCAATGCTTTTTGCTAAAAAAAATCTCCTGCTTTGGTGATGCTATTTGTTTATGCTGCAATGGTCTGTCCTTGAACATCACCAGGAGATAAAAGGTCCCATAAATGTTTCTTTTAAAATGAGGCATGTTGAGTAGGGTGACTGGTTGCAGCCTATAATAATGTCTGCCTGTTAGTGAGTAAGTAAGCTTAGATTGGATCCTTTAGTAAAACAACAATCATAGAACTGCCAGATCCTTCAGTGATTCAACCCTTGCTGCTAGATACAGGAGATCTACTAGTATAGCACAATGATAGGTTACCATTAAGCCTTTGTTTAAAAACCTCCATTAAAATGATCCATCCCTTTCCAAGGTCTTTCCCACTACAGTATTAAGCAGCTATTCACAGTCAGAAAGGAGTCAAGGTAATTGAACCCACTAACTACACTCCAACACTCTGGAAAAAGAGAAGACAGATCTCCTCTATCAGCTTTGAAAAGGTGAATAATTGCCATTCTCTGGATTAATGTTAGACTTCCATGTCTCCTCATGATTCAATTATGTTGACTAGGGCATCTGGGAGTTGTAGTCCAGCAACATCTAGAAGGCTACTTTTGGCCACCATTAGCTAAGGGTGCAAAGTATACTTGTGGAGTTCTTTGCTCTCAATCTCATTAGGCTGTCTCAACACTATGAGGCAGCTCCATATGGGATCGGTAATCCTGGCAAAAGTTTCTTGCCTGTAGAACAAGGTAAAGGGTGTTTTTCTTCCCCTGATGGTTTGTAATTTGCACAAATCTTCTTTCTGGCCACTTGTAAAAATTTATGGTCCTTTTTCTTTAAGAAATACAGCAAGTACAAAATGACTACCTGACTGCTAAGAAAAGATAAAATCAACTATATAGCGCTTTGTAGAACAAGGCAGGTTGTCTGGCCAGGTTATCCTGCTATGGTAATAGAGTAGACCATACTGCCAGTGATTCAAGACTGAGTGTCAGGTGGTGATTAACTAACCTGACAACCCTGAGGATTAACATCCTTGATGAAGTCCACAGGAAAGGGTGATGGTCCCCAAATGGATTAAATCCCACTTGAATCCATCTTGATGGATGGCAGCAGCTTCATCAATATTGCCCTGGGGCTGATGAGGACTTTGCATGCCAAAAGGTTTCAGGACCAGAAAGTGACTTGTGGAACTGGATCAGTGGCACAGAAATCATGCTGTGATGCGGAAGGCATATGAAAGGCCACAGCATTATATTCCCCGGACAGTCTTCATGGCTGATCGCCAATATTCGGAATTGAATACGGCATAAGAAGAAGAACAAGGCAGCAGCAATTGTCATTGTAATATGCCTAAGCCAGGTAAGCTGCATAATTGTCTAATTACCAGCGTTTCCCAAACTTTGGTTTTTGGACTTCAGTTCCTAGAAGCTTAAATCAATTCCTCAAAGCACTGATCAGTGAATGTACTGTCTTAGGCTTCTGGGAATTGAAGTCCACCAGTATTCCACAGAACATAGTTTGGGAAAGACTCTAATCAATATGATCAGAAAATATCTTATCTTCTTGGAGGCTTAAGAGAACATTTTTGCAATTTCTCATCCTCCCTTGAACAAGAAAAGCAAGGATTTGTATCATGAATTGTGTTTTAGGCCCTTCAAAAATCTAAAGACCTCATCGCTCTGTCCTCTCTTTTCCAAGCTAAATATCTCCAAGTCCCTCAACTGTTCATCAGAGGGCTTGGTTTCTAGACCTCTACTTGTCTTCATGGCCCTCCTCTGGTCATGATCCAGCTTGTCAAATGGCCTTATTACATTGCAATACCTGGAAACTGGACAGAGTATTTCAGGGGAAATCTGATGTAAATAGAATAGAATAGGACTTTATTCATCTTACAATTCTGGACACTGTACTTGGATGTTAATGCAGTCTAGAATTGCATTACCCCTTTTATTAGCCTTTCATTAGCTGCTTCATTAACCTTTTATTAGTTCCTGCATCACACTGATGAGAGATGTTCTCTTGTCTCTTGTTTATCCCACAAAAAGCAGTGGTGGAAAGCATTATGAACATTTATTCTGGAATTATTGCTATCTTTATAGCCCCAAAGGTCATGAAAGGACAAAATGGGAACAATATTTTGCTAGGGAATAGAAGCTGCCTTGATAACTGGGGGCAATTGGAACATATAGAAATGGTAAAGTATATTGCAAGCTGGACTGGATATTCAAAGAAGGTTGCCACAACCACTCATGGGGGAGAAGCATTTTCAGAATTAATAAACTGTCCCTGCTAAAGCATGCATATGCTAACCAGGAGATATCTCTACAGTGCACTTGGCTAGAGTGGTGGCCAATAGATCATTGAAAGGTGCTTGGTGAGGATAAGTTTAATTGTGCTTACTATAGGCCTTTGAAGAGATACCCTCTAATTAATCCAACCAATTACCCAAGTGGAAGGGTCCTTTTATTAGCTCTTTTAAGAGGGGGTCCTGGCAAAACAGACCATGCCTCTTAAATACATTCTCCCATCTATTAACTCTAATTGGTCCATTAAGATGAAATTAATTGCTGCATGCCAGTGAAAAGCCAATATTAAGGGGCTTTACATTAAGCCCCCCGGGGCCCCATGAAAGTGCAGTTCTTGCAGGATAATTAAGAGGGTACTGTATACTATAAATAACTGTGCTGGATTGAACAACAGATCATAAACTATTGAATTAGATTTGTAATAACTGCAACTACAACAAGCAAAAGCAATTGCATTTTTAATGCTATGGGATATAAGCACTGTGTATCATTAAGAAGAAAAAGAAAAGATTCATGGGTTGCCTCCGAATGGTAATGCACCATGTCTCACCCAATAAATCTCTGCAATAAGAGTTAACAACTGCCTGTAGAGAAGATAACATATTCCTTACAGGGCAGACTAGGAGTTGGTGCCACAAGCAAGACAAAGCTCAGTTCTGAACTTATTTAACTAGATGGTAGACATTCTGAAGGGGAGTGCAGTGGCTTAGTGGTTAAGACGCTGAACTTGATGACTGGAAGGTCAGCAGGCCAGCAATTTGAGGCCTGAGTGCTGCATGATAGAGTGAGCTTCCATCTCTGTCCCAGTTCCTACCAACCTAGCAGTTCAAAAGCAAGAAATTGTAAGTACAGTACATAAATAGGTACCACTTTGGTGGGAAGGTGAACAGCGTTCTGTGGACTCTGGTGTCTAGTCATGCCTGTCACATGTCCACAGAAACATCTACAAACATGGACAGTGCTGGCTCTTTGGCTATCAACAGAGATGAGCACTGAACCCTAGAGTCGGATATGACTGGCTTTTGAGCAAGGGTGACCTGATCTTTACCTTTACCTAGACATTCTGAGAGAACTGAAGCTATGCATTTGACACATTACTGATGTTAATTCCTATCCAAATGACACGGAATGAACTTTTTAAGCCCTCTGAGAGAAAGAGGTACACACAACACCTCAGCCTGTGGGAAGGGTTTGCTACTCCTATAAACAGATGAAGAAAGTTTACAGGGAAGAACTTCTCATCACAACAACTACAGAAGGGTACAGAAAAAGAAACTCCTTGGTGGTACAGTATAAGTTTACAGTAGAAGGAATTTTAGTGCAACAAACTGCACAACTACAAGCAGACAGATTTCAAGAGTTCAGATCAATGTATATTCAACATACAAGTACTTGAATATACTTGGAATACAAAAATTTCCTTCTTCATATAGAAAGAAGATGCCTGAGTATGAATTTTTTTCCAAAGAGATAAAAGAATTTGGTACAGATACATGCCCTCAACTGCTTGCATCAATATGTAACATAAAAATCTCAGTCAAGTAAAAGCGAACAACTTCTCTACTCTGAACTACATTGCAACTGAAATCCTAACACTTTCCAGGACATTAAGGATATGTTCTGTTTAACAAGTGATATTTCCCTCCAGCAAATGTTTTCAGCAACATTTTGACAAGTGCTTGCTGAATTCAATATCTTTTCAACATTTTAAATTTTGATGGTTTTTTAAAAAAAGTTTTGAAAGTCTTGCCTACTCCAATAATGTCAGTAGCATGCCAGTGAATGCTTTTAATGTCTGGCCAGGTTATCCTGCTATGATAATAGAGTAGACCATACTGCCAGCAGCTCAACACCAAGCGTCAGGGAGTGGTTAACTAACTTGACCACCCTGAGGACTAATGGCCTTGGGTACCGAAGTCCACAGGGAAGGGCGATGGTCCCCAAGTGGATTAATTAAGTGGATTAATGACTAGACACCAAAGCACATAGAATGCTGTTACCTTTACCCCTGAAGTGGTGCCTATTTATCTACTTGCAATTTATTGCTTTCAAACGGTTAGGTTGGCAGGAGCTGGGACAGAGATGGAAAGTCATGTATAGAGTGCTAAAACAATTAGGAGGATGTAATAAAAGCAGTACTGTATTTTAAAAATCATGCTTATGAAAAGTTACCACAAAAAAATTAGCTCCAGTCAAGCCTAGAAGCAAGATCACTGTATCATTACACACCTGACAGTTGAACAGATTTTACAAATGATAGCATGGAAGTAAACAAAAGATAAAATTGAAAGTGTATTGAAATATATATTTATATTGCAATGTGTTAATGTGACTAGAAATAGTGTTTCCACGCCCTATAGCTTGCATTCTTTGTACTGTGTTTCCCCGAAAATAAGACACTATCTTATATTTTTTAAAACTCCAAAATATGAACTAGGTCTTATTTTCAGGGGATATCTTATTTTTCCATGACGAAGAATACAGTACACATTTATTGCTGATACAGCGGATTGCCAGGGCAAGATTTAGGTGAGTGCCTTATTTTCAGGGGGGCCCTTATATTTCCGAGGTGGGGGAAAATAGGGGGGGTGCTTTACTATATGAGGAGGTCCTATTTTCGGGGAAACAGGGTAGTTACAATACCTTTTGGGACTGCAGTGGCTCAAGTGGCTAAGATGCTGACTGGAAGGTAAGATGTAGCAGTTTGATTCTTGAATACTGCAAGATGGAATGAGCTCCCGTCTTCATCCCAGCTCCTGCCAACCTAGCAGTTCAACAGCAAGAAATTGCAAGTAGATAAATAGGGACCACTTCGGTGGGAAGATAAACAGCGTTCCACACGCTCCGGTGTCTCCTCATGCTTGCCACATGACCACAGAAACATCTGCAGAAGCAGACAGCACTAGCCCTTCAGCTTTGAAACAGAAATGAACTCTGAACCCTAGAGTTGAATACGACTGGCTTTCAAGCAAGGGAAACCTTTACCTTTACCTTACAGTATCTTTTTGTACCAGATTCTTTATTTTGCATACCCTTATTCCTTGAGGTTTTGCAAACTATGAGTCAAAATTAAAACATTTATCATCATAGGGCAGATTCTTAGTTAGAAACCATTGTAGTTATGGGGTAGATAAGGACAATAGAAACTCCTATTGGAAAATTTATGTTGGTGCATCAGACCCCTGTACCTCGAGGCCCAACGGAAAGGATTGTTAGTAGGTAATGAAGGAGAGAGGAGGGTATAACGGTAAGAAAAGATAGCCAAGCCATTAGGATCAACACAACATACCTGAGACATCTAATGACAATGGCAACAGACAAGGACAACATGGATTTCCCCCCATAGATTCAAACAGGGAGCATAGCCGGCCTGTGCAGTTATGGACAAGCTACATAGTCCCAAGACACTCCCAGAAGAAGGGAATAGCAAACTGCTATGTATTTACTATGTAGAAAACCTTGGAAGGGGTCACCATATGTCAGAATTGAGTTGATGGCATACATTTATTATTCATTGAGACTTCTGGATGCTTTTACAGCTTTGAAGTATTTTTGTGCATATGTAATATAGAAGCAATGTAGTTAAATAAAGCTTGTAAACAAAACAAGTTTATGTTGCCTGGAATTATTGCAATAGTGAAAGCACTTAAATGCTGATACCCAAATTAATTTTAATATGCTTGTAAATTATTGTCTGAATTCACTCTAGTTAACCCCTTTGCTGGGATAAATGCCAGCTTCAATGAATACAGACTTCTGAATTTTCCCTGTAGATCTATAAAGTTCTGTAGAGGCCTTGGAGCAATAATCAGGCATCAGTCTCCCTGACCTGACAATCTGGAATGTGAACATATATTTGTCTACTACCTATCCTTTTTCTCTCATTAGAGGCAATACAGGCCTGCTTCTGACATTTGATGAATTCCCTCTTTGCCGATCAGTGCAGAAATATGAGACTGCATTGAGAAACACAAGCTCTGCATGCCAGGAAAGTTGTAAGGTATCACAGATAGAACCATTCACAACAAAAATGTAGTTGCTGGGGTTTACACAAAGTTTTGTAACTAGTGATGAGAGTGCAGCTCATTGCTATTGGTGAAAAACTACATTTGGCACCGGCTCCTAAAACTGTTCACTGGGAGAGGAGAAAATGTGGAGAGAAGTCCATACTGAAGTCTGATTAATACTGTAGGCAATATCAGCACAAGACGCATTAGCAGTGGTGGTGAACCTATGGCATGCATACCAAAGGTGACACCCACAGCCTTCTCTGTGGACATTCACACTGTTGCCCCAGTACAGAGTTTGCCCCACCCCTCTACCCAGCAGCCCAATGGGAGCCCTCCTCCCCCCCAGCACAGAATTTGCCCCACCCCTCTGTTTGGGCACTCGGTCTCTAAAAGGTTTACCATCCCTAGGCTATAGGGATGAGCCTGCTTTTAGGCAGAATAAATTGTTCACAGTAGATAGTCATTAACTTTTCTATCTTTGCATTTTCACCTCAAGGGAAAAGGAGATGTTTTTGCAGTATTTCTCTCTCAAGTGCCAAAACAGTTTAGTGGCCTTAGATACTATGCATTTTGAATGAGAGATGCTCCATTTGCTGCTCCACTCAGGCAGCAAATTGTCTTAAACCATCCCTGAACATCTGGGGGATGAGGAAGGGACAATAGAACATCTCTGCCTGCTGTAGTTATCTCTCATCAATTCAGAATCAACTGATAATGATCCTAATAATAGGGCTTTCAAAGTGCACAAGATATTTAGGAAGTTTTCATGACCAAGAAGGGTTTTAAGCCCAATTTTCCTAAACCCTAGTCCATCATTCTGTCCACTATCCCACACTGGGTCTTTTTTAAATGTATTGCAGTTAGCCAGAAGTGGAATTAAAGTTGAGGTATCCTACAACACTTTATATGGTGCTGTATGATTCTATGGTACAGTTTCGCATAACCAGGATTCTCCTGTTCACATAGTAATGAGCAAGCAATGGGAATGAAAACTTCCTTCTTGGAGATTCAATCTGTTTCAATGTTTCTTGATGAGTCTCAGTGAGGGACTAGTGATGGACAGCCTACTGTTGCTTAATAACTCAAAGTCAGTTTCTACTCCAGCAAGAAGGGACCTTTGTTCAACCTGATATATTGCTTACATCGCTCAGTAGTAAAACAGAATTTGATAAAAAGGAAGGGAGGAAGCTGATAGAAGATACACTTGAGCTTTCGATTTTGGGGGTGTGAAGCCCACATGTCACACATTTATTGTGTATAATTTAAGTTTCATGGCCTTTTGTAAGTCATGGAATTGGTGCCACCCTCCCCCTTTCTTACTCAGTTGTTTTGGTTACCTTTTAGTATGGATTTTTTTAAAACAACAATCCTCATTCTGATGTACTACAGTGGACATTGTTCTTTGTGAGATCATTAGCAGCCCTTGCTTTCTCATTCAAATTTTAAAACTCTACGCCCAGATTTGTTGGTGGCTGAGTTTAATATTTGATTGTGCTGACAGCTGTAAAGTAGGAGCCTTAAACACAACTGGTTGCCTAACAACTCTCAAGCTATGTGACTTCTGCCTTGTAAAAACCAGCCAGTGCTCTCCTCTTTCTGATGCCCCATTATCCTGATTTCCCATAATTCTGTTAAAACACCAGGAAGGCTATAAACTAAAAGAGGTAAAAGAAAAATATATATTTACTCACTAAATGCTCAGTAGAAGGTTTATCCACTCCCCTGCTCCAGACTGTTGGAAAACTAGTATTAATGGATCTCATCTCATAATCCCCAACAGTTGTAAAAATGCTAATCTTTCAATTAAAAATGTAAATGGTTATCTTCTAGTTCTAGACACGGTAATACAATGGTACCTCACTTAAACTGCATAATGTGTTCCATGGGACTGCTCTTTAAGCAAGTTCACTCTTTAAGCAAAACACCATTGTAAGTGACCAATTGTGACTTTTGCTGTGGGGTGTGTGTGTGTGTGTGAAACCCGATTTATTTGTTAAGTGAGTTTTTGGTTGGTTTTATTTGTTAAGCAAGGTGACCATTCAGAGAAAATTCTGCTCTTTAAGCGATCTACTCTCTAAGCGAGGCACACTTTATGCGAGGTTTCACTGTAATAATATTTTTTACTGATGCTCAATCCATGAGAAATGTTGTTTATGTTGCCAAAATAGCACCACGGCACTAGAGGGAGACATGAGCAAGTTTGAGAATCTCCTGGGATAAGCCCCAAAGCAATCACTAGGAGGAAGTGGTGGTGGTGGTGGTGGTGGTGGTGGTAGTGGTGGTGGTGGTGGTGGTAGTGGTGGGGAAGCCCAGTGAGGACTGATCATACTCAGTGGCTACAGACATCTGACTCACTCATAAAGAGAAGGGGATGGAGAACCAGGGTAAAGAAAGGAGGAGATAGTATTGCTGCATGACATATTGCAGGGGTGCCCAAATTATGGGCTGGATTTGGCTTGCAAGTTAGAAATATGCATCCTTAACTGAAGCATGTCCTCTAAGAGCAATAATTATGAATGAAAATTAACAGTGTGGAACAGACATTAAATACCACGTGATGAGTAACATTTCACTGAAGGAACAATGCCAATGGTAATTCTAGTGTTGCATTACCAAATTGTATTTTAATTATTTAACGTTACATGGCTAAAATTGGGGAAGAACTGTAATAGTACTTCAGGGGGCAATATTCTGGGAACTAGCCCTCTACATCAGTAATTTTAATGAAAGATTGTATCTACTATGCTTCTCTTATTGGGCTCTTTCTCTATAAATTTTATTGAGCCTAATTAAAAATTATTGGCCACAGCATAACATACATGGACATATAGACATGCGCATTTGTGCACAACACACACCAGCCCTTTAAAAATATATGTATTCTAGCTATAAAAAAGTCAAAAAGTAAATTTTTCCTCTGGTCAGTTTTTGTGAATTTTTGTAAACAACAACTTCAGGGCCTGAGACAGTATTTATTAGAACTTGGAGAGGTTTTTTTAAAAGTAGTTCATTTACATTAGTTGTTATGGTGTTTGATAAAACAAACAAACTTGTTTTGGTAGTTTTTGCCATGTCTAAGTATCACTCATTGCACTGCTTTGAATATTACTCAGTACATTTTAGTTACTTTGGGTGAATTCTTTGTAACTGATAAGCAAATGGCATGAATCTTCAACTACTGTATTGTCAAAACACATATTAAAATGACCTTTAAAGTTTAAAAAAACCTTTTTAATTGAAGCCAAAATGTTACTCATTAAACCAATGACTTAAATCACATTGCCCTAACTTGTGGTAATTTTTGATATTACTTTTCTCTCCCATTTTGTGGCTTCTACAGAATCCCGGTGACAATGTATGGTTGTGAGAGCTGGACCATTAGGAAAGCTGAGCACAGAAGAATAGATACCTTTGAGATGTGGAGGAGAGTTTTGAGATTCCCCTGGACAACAAGGAGAACAAATAGGTCAATCTTAGAAGAAATCAACCCTGACTGCTCCCTTGAAGGTCAAATAGTAAAGATGAAGCTAAAGTACTTTGGACATCAAATGAGAAGAGAGGATTCATTTGAGAAAGCCTTGATGCTGGGAAAGGTGGAGGGCAAAAGAAAAAGGGAGCGGCCCAAAATGAGATGGCTAGATGGTATTGTAGAGACATTGGGCACAGAACTGAGCGAGTTGAGGAGGATGGTGGAGGACAGAAGTGCCTAGCGGACAGTGGTCCATAGGGTCGCAAAGGGTCAGAATCGACTGTGCGACTGAACAGCAAAAAGAGAGTCCCAATAATGAAGAAGTTACACAGTGACTTCTAGGACTTTAAAAAAGAAGTCAGCAATGCTTAATTTATTTAAAAAGTTGCCAGTAATGATGACATAATCATCCTTATGCTGTTATTCAGCACATTCTTAAAAAAACAACAATAAAGTGATAGCCAACTTTAACAATTACAGGCCTTTTGCCAATGTTCCATTTTTGGGCAAGTTGGTGGATAGGGTTGTGGTAGATCAAATGCAAGTGCTCATGAATGAAACCAGTTCCCTCAGTACTTTCATTCTGTCATGATACTAAGATGACATTGGTTGCACTGCATGATGACTTTCTCAAGGAGGTTGATCAGGGTTTCCTTGATCTTTCAGCAGCTTTTGATACTATCAAATGTGATACTATCTTCAAACCTTCTTCATAGTTGCCTTCTTCTATTGGAATATACCCCACTCTTCTCTAACAACTCAACTCCAGATACCAACTCCTAGGTTGGCTAGAAAGTCTGCTACCCATCAGAGGGCTTTCTCGGTGGTGGCTCCAGCTAACTGGAATGCTCTGTCTGGGGAGCTGCATTTGAGTGACTCTTTAGGAACCTTCAAGAAACTATTGAAAACTTTTCTTTTCAAGGAAGCCTTTGGTAGCTTGTTGAAGTCCAAATAGGAGACCCTCCCATCGTTTTTTGCCATTTGGGCTAGTGGTCCTCAGTTATGATTGGACTGGGGGTGGTGGGGGTTGTGATATGGTTTAATTTTGTTTGTTTTGCTCTTTTAACATTGTGAGCCACCCAGAGTTGGAGAGTATCCCAGATGGGTGGGGCATAAGTCCAATAAATAATAAACAATTTAAGACTCTCTTGAACACACACCTGTTTAGGAAAGCATTTGAGGAGATTTTTGGGTAGGTATTCCCTTGAATGGCTATATGTACTTGTATGCTGATCACCCCGCTGCCGCCTGTTATTGTTAACATCAAAGTTCTGTTATTGTTTTATTACTATTTTAATTGTTTAATTCAATTACTTGATATTATATTTATATCTTGCCTTGATTATGTTGTTAATTATTGTTTTTTACTACTATTATTATGCAATCTGTTACTTTTGAATTATTTTTTAATATTATCATGTTGTAAACCGTCCAGAGTAGTTTATATTACTACAGTATATAGATAGCAAGCAGTAAACCAACCTACCAACCAACTAATAACAGCCCAGTATAGCTTCTAATGCTGTTCTAAAGGGTCCCCCCCCACACACACACACATTCTAAGACAGATTTTTAAAGAGGCAAAGAAAGCTGCAAGGTGATGGATGGAGAGCTGGTGAAAATCACATCACCCTCCTGTTCTACCTGTCAGTGTATCTCTTAAATAGTCTTCTCCTTGTTAGGACCCAAACAAATGATATTCACTTGCAGCAGAGCTGGGGAGTCATTGGCCTTCCAATGGTTTTGTACTCGAACTCTCACAGCCCTCCCCCATTAGCCAAGCTGACAGGGGCTGGAAGTGCCTGTCATGCTTCAAAGGAACTCCTATAAGAAGGCTTTCCATCCTGAATGGCTGTTTCCTCCTTGTTTCTTGATGACTGGGTGGATAGTTAAGATGTAAAAAAAGAGAGAGTAAACAAGAGTTCTGTCTAGGAAAGCTGTTTAAAAAGTAGTGTCTTGGAAACAGGCTTTTCAGAGGAATGTGAATGTGAATACAGTACTGGCCTATATCTGTGGGGGAGTGCTTTCTATCTTTTCTGGTCCTCCCTCATGAAACAGGAAGCAAGGGGGAAGGTGCTTTGACAAAACACTGTGTTGTAAGTGTGCATGTATGTGCTTGGTTTATCTTTCCAAGTGAAGAGTCTCTAGTGCGGAGGGGTAACTATGGATTGGGTGAGTGGTACATAATGTCAAAATTATCTAGTGCTAAACTAGGATAATAATAGAATGACTCATTATAGTAAACACATTTGTTCAAAAATTAAAAAGAATCTCAAGAGTCTCTGGACAGATCTTGGGGCATATGTTCCTGCACTCCTAAACATCATGTTCCAACTGCCTATGTCACCACTACACCAACCACAGATATTCTGTCCCCTCCATCCTTTTGCAGAACAAAACAACTTCTCACATGGAGGAAATGCTTTTGAATCATTCTGGCTTATTAAAAAAAAACCAGAATGCCTCAGTGGCAGAGAAAAAACTCCACATCAGGAGCAAAAAAGGTCCAAACGGATTCAAATTGACCTTTGTGTCATGTGATCAGTAAAAAGAAACAACCTATCCATCTAAATCCTGTGGTAGCTGCAGCCTATATATAATTGAACAAGACACTAGTGACAGATAGTTTGTAATGCCTACCTTTGTGCTCTACAGATGTGAAGAATGAGCTATGAAACATGACTGTGCTCATGATCCTATCTGAAAATGATTTGCCTTGAGAACTTCTTCTTACACCTCACTTGTAATTTTAGAATGATGCAATGTAATGATATACTATGCCAGTGATGTGCCAACCTTGGCACTTCAGGTGTTCTTGAACTTCAATTCCCAGAAGCCTTGATCAGCAGGAGTGCTAACTTGGGCTTCTGGGAATTGAAGTCCAAGAACACCTGGAGTGCCAAGGTTGGCATTCACTGTACTATACCATGGGTTGGCAACATCTAGATGTCTTTGGCATGATGGGTTAAAAGCAGCAGGGTTTTCCATATAACATGACTTTTGAACTTCTCATTTGTTCTCACAAATTTAGGCCTTTTAATTTGTTTATGCTCCTCTTTGCTAGATTAAAACCAGAATAACCTTTTTATACTACAAATCCCATAATCCTCCAGCCGGTTGCTATACTGACTGAAGGATTTTGAGCATTATAGTCCAAAAGAAAAGGAGAGTAAAGAAAAGTTACAAACACAGTTAAAAACAACCTGTTTTCCATTTTTTCTTCTCACATTAGGAGCGGGCATCTGTAGCAACAACCTTGAATGTCATGTTGAAACTTCCTGAACCAGTTTTGATTGGCTTTCCCTTGACAGCTCCACACTTCCATGGGAAGTTCACAAATGTCACAGCAATTTGCACAGTTTAATATTTTTAACTTTTATCCATGACAAACATTCTGAAGTGGGATTGTATTTCACTTGACAACAACAACAGAAACCACAATTCTATTGAGAAACATATTTTTTTCAGCAGAAACCCAAACACTGAAATAAAAGTGACCAGGCATAACATTTTGCAAGCTATATTATAAAAGATAGTCTAAATAGCTATGAAAAGTTAAAATGTTTTTATATAGTATGTCAATCACAGAATAGCCTAAACGGAAGCTACAGAAGATAATGGTATGTTGGCTAATACAGGAATTTAAAGTGTAAAACTGGTACAGTTGTTTTGTTCATTTAAAAAAAAAACACCAGCCCAACTTGCATAATCTACCAGAAGCATTGGCCACTGAAGTTGTATTCTAAAAGGCAACTTTTCCATGCTTTGGCCAAAATACGTAAAAACTTTGTTAAAATTCTGGATTTTGATGTTTTAGATCTTAAAGGTAGCACATGCCCAGATCTAACCATTTCTCACACATATTCTGTCTATTTTCTCTGAATTATGAATTTATTATACAGTATTATATTACATTAATTGTCTATTTACTTAAGAATTTTCTGTCAGACAGGTTATCTTGCTATGGTAATAGAGTGGAGCATATTGCAAAAACTCAATGCCAAGTGTCAGGCGGCGGTTAACTAATCTGACAACCCTGAGGACTAATGGCCTTGGGTGCTGAAGTCTACATGGAAGTATGATGGTACCCAAATGGACTAAATCCTTCCTGAATCCATCTTGATGGAGGGCAGCAGCTTCATCAATATTGGTCTAGGCCTGAGGAGGACTTTGCATGCCAAAAGGGCTCAGGACCAGAAAGTGACTCGCAGAACAGTGGTACAGGGGTCATGCTGTGATGTGGAGTGCAGATGAAAGGCCACTGCATTATATTCTCAGAACAGTCTTCATGGCCAATCGCCATGAGGATCATCAATATTCAAATTCAAATACAGCAGAACAAGAAGAACTTAAGAGCCCCACCCTTAGTTAGGCAGTGTGGAGGAGGGGCTTGGCAACCTCCCTATCTGCTGTGTCTGAAGCTCATGCTCTCACTCCATTCGATGGGCAGACTTGGCTTCCATCAGGTCTCTCAACAGCACCCACCTCTGTGACCCAGTTCGGGGACCCCAGTGGTTGGGGAGCCCTTCCTTAGAGGAACACACTGAAACACTTGTATGACAGCAGGAAGTGCAGAAATGCAGTATGTGAGCTATGAGGCAAGTTTTGCCTTGAAATGCTCATTAATTTAATTGAAACATACATGAAAGAGCCATAAGCCCTACTGAAATGATAGCACATGACCAAAGAACAACATAAAAGCATTGGCCAGAGTGAAAACAAGCAAGCAAGGTTCAGTCCAACTTCTGTAGAAGTGGCATTTCTTAAAAGAAATTGCTTTAACTTTTATTTACCGGTTCTTCCCATATAGCAGGTTGGGAATTCTAGCTCCCACCAGGTGTTTCACACTTCAGCTGTCAGAAACCCCAAAAGAACATGGCTGATGGTAAAGAACGATAGGGGTGGGGAGGTTTGTATTTCAAAACCTATGTGGAGCCAAAACTTCTTAATCCAAGTTTTTCACCCCCTGCCCCCACGGTTCCCCACTGTGCTGCACCCAAAGCTCTGCTAACAGTATTTTTATAGATAAACTTTTAAATAAATTACGGTATACTTATATTTCCTAGGTTTTCTATGTCTCTTTCCCTACCCATCCCTTATGCATTTCCAAACATTTTTATAGAAAGTGTTTCCTGAAGAAGAAGAAAATGATATAAACCCAATCACATTAAGAATAATGCCCTATAGACAGGATGTCTAGCCGCTCCGGTCAAGGCTAGCATGCCTTACATAAGCATGTGTTACAATACCTTTCTGTTTCCTGGTTGGTGGGTTGCTGCTTATTGTTCTCAAAGGCTGTAAAACTGCTCATATCCACATAGCCATCATTCTCATTTGCAGCAGATAAGGCCCTACTAGGATCTTCGAAAAATTCAGTAAAAGTTCCTGCCCTGGTCGGCCTTCGAGGAGGGATTTGGATATTTTCATAATCAGAATTCATCGCTGGTATATTCTCATAGTCAGATGTATCAGCGTTAGGAAATGAAATAGATCTAGGCTTAGTTAAAGGAAGAGGCATGAAAGGAGGCCTTGAACGGTCCTCAAAAGACTCTACTCTTGACACACTCCTGCTAAAGGTTTTGGGTGTCCCTTTCCTCTTGCCATCTTTGTAAAAGAGAACAGTTGGAGACTCAGAGGCCCTGAGCTTCCCAGTCCGTGATATTAGCTGGGGGGAGCTACTTAAACTCTTCCTGTCCAGTTCCAAAACCCGGGAAGGTCCATGATAACTAGATTCCGAAGAGGATCTTGATGAAGAAACATGGACATCCACGTGGACTTTATTTTCTGCCTTCTTCTTGAATTTTAAAGTGAGGAACTTTTTAAAGGAGGACTTCTTTTTCTTGCAGTACTTATCAGGAGATTCATTTTCTATTAAAAGTGAAGGTGAACTTTTCGTGATGGGCTTTTTGGTAATACAGGCCAGTTCAAAAGGAGGTGGGATATCAACTACTGAAGAAGGGGTGGAGAACCCACTGGCGGGAAGATGATTTCTCTGGGAAAAACTACCAGAGGACCCAATTACGCAGGGAAAAGAGAGGTCTTCTGTCCTGTTTATTCTATTGTAATCCAAAGTAGA
The DNA here is from genome assembly GCA_030440675.1 of Furcifer pardalis. Taxonomy (NCBI): domain Eukaryota; kingdom Metazoa; phylum Chordata; class Lepidosauria; order Squamata; family Chamaeleonidae; genus Furcifer; species Furcifer pardalis. The sequence continues at coordinate 128,981,811 of CP126893.1, read as the reverse complement.
AGTGTCAGTCTCTCTACCTTCTACTGAAAAAGATCGAGGATATAAAACAAAGCACCTTGGCTTCACAGGCAGTGCTCTGTTCATTTCCATGGGCTTTCCTTCTGACAGAGGGAAACAATGTCCTACATCTTCAGTTGCAGCAGAGGTTGTAGGCGAAGAGGGCAACTCACTGTCTGGGCCTGTTTCTTCTGGAACTGTTTCTGGCACATAGCCAGGTACTTTTCCAGAGAGGGATCTTGTTCTAGTAACAATGGTTTTCCGATCGATGGCTAGCAAGTGATTCTCATTCTCAGTACTCATTCCCTCTCTGAAACTGTTAGAGCTTTCCTGGACATCAGTCTCCCCTACCAGCTTTCTGGTACAAAGGGTTTCAGCTGTGGAAGGCAAACTGTCTCCTAAGACATATGGATCATCTAGAGAGTCACTGGCTGTTTCATCATAAGTCTCAGGAACAATAATCACTTCAGGGACCATCAAATCTTCCTCAGTCATGTTTTCACTGCCTGTGTTTGTTTCAATTTTGCTATTGTGGCATTTGTTCCCTTCTTCTGTGAATTGCCGGAGAGCTTCTGCCAAAGTTGCATTGGGCATATTTGGGGCATTTTCTTCACCACTGTTGTGCTCAACTTCAAGCATCTGGTTGTCTGATTGTGTATCTTTCAAACCACATGTAATAATAATCTGATCTCCCAACACAGTATCCAGCTTTGGTTCTTCTGCATGCCCTGTGTGACATACAAGACTACTCTCTTCTTGAACATTATGGGGTTGGTTATCATTAGGCATTTCAGTTCCTTCAGAGAGTATCTCTTCACCTAGATCTTCAGGAGAATTGTGACCATCTTCACTGCATTCCTTTTCAAAGGGAATGATCTCGCAATTATCCTCCATAGCCTCTGTGTCTATTATTTCATTTTGTTCATTGAAATCTTCCCAGGTGTTACCCACTGGCTCTGAAATTTCTTCCACACTCTTCATCTCAGTGGCTAGGTAGCCACTGACAATGTTCTCTTCTTGTTCTGTATTTGCTACAGGTTCAGCATTTTGGCCCCTTTCATCATCAACTTTATTAAGAATGTCTCCCAAAGTCCCCTCAGAATCAGATTCAGATCCCTTTAATTCTAAGCCGGTGACTTTTCCTTCTGAATCTACACCAGGGTTATCATCAGAACATGCACAAGCATCCTCTGTAGATTCTGTTTCTATCTTCAGGGACAACTCATTTCTATCGTTATGTGCTTGGTCCATTTCTGGATCAGCACTGGGTTGCTCTTCTTCCTTCTCTCCTTGATCAGTTCCAGTTAATGCCAGGCCTTCTGAATCTGGCACTGGGTCTTCTAAAGGCCTTAAAATAATATCTTCACATACAACATCATCTAAAGCTTCATCCCCATTCAAAATTTTATTGTCCATATTATACTCATTATTGTCCTTCAACAAATTCAGTTTTCTGAGTGTTTCATCAGTTTCGTCTGTACAGTCCATTTTGGTCTCACTGGGGTCAGTTTCACAGTCTCCTTTTTCCTCTGCATCCTTAGATGTGTCCTTCTTTTCCTCTTCAGGTCTTTCAGGGCTGCTGAGAGTTTGGGTTTTGTTTTGTGCCTCTGAGCTATCTCCCTCTGGTTCAATGTCATTGTTCTCCAATACCTTTATTTCAAACCCACAGACCTCATTGTTGTCAGTGCATTCATCCATTTCCTCACCTGCTGCTTGAAGAATGGGTAAGATCTCATTCTGGAGTGGCTCCCCATCATGGCCAAAGTCATTATAATCTTCAGCAGTTTCTTCTGTGTCAGGAATTACAATATATTCCCCACTGACTTCTTTTTCCGAGCACTCTTTACTACACCAGACGCTTCCTTCATAAAGCTCTCCTTCCAGTTTTCCATTGGCACATTTGTTAAAGGTGTTGTTGGCACAGACACAGGATCTGTGCCCAACCGCAGGATCGCTCTCAGCAGAGATTTTTGGCTTGGGAGCAATAGGTGGTTTTGGACCCCTAGACATAGAGTGTGTATTGTGAAGTGTGCCAGTCCTTGACAGTGATGGAGGAAATTTGGAAGCAGCTATGGAAGCAAGATGATTGAGAATCTTTGGTTTTGGTGCTAGTGGTGGTTTTGTAAGATCTGGAAAAAGGAACAAAACAACAGGAAATTCAGTGTTACCAAGCCCTCGAAAAAGGTGCAGTTGTTAATCAAATGTTACTTTAAAAGATTTAAAAGTAATTAATTACAGTTGCAAGGCAATAAAAAACAGTTACTATGAGTTAAGCTATCTTCAGCACTGCTTTGTAGTACTAAGGTAGGAGTATCAATGTCATAATGAAATAATAATGAAATATTGTTATAATTGTCAAAATTAAGTCATTGCTTACTTGTTATTCAAAATACTTAAACTGTTATTTGCCGTTACTCTAAAAACCACATGACTGCTACAAGCCACTGGCCTCCAGCCCAGCTTACAGGATACACTCTCATGCATCTACAGTAATACCCCGGATAATGTTATCACTTGGTTCCACAAGTCATGACATTATCCGGTTTTTAGCGTTGTCCAATGCATGCATCGAGCAACGCTTTAAAAAAAAAAAAGCCCTGACTTCAGGGACAAACTGCTTTAAAGGCAGGCAGGGAAAGAAAGAGACCCAATCGGATCTCTTTTCCTCTCTGTCTTTAAAGCCACCTCCCACCCGCAGAGGTCTCTGCGACTGCAGTAGGGTCCAGGGAAAGGCGCACCTTTCCCCCGACCCTACTGCAGTCGCAGAGACTACTTGTGTCTCTTTCCCTCCCTGTATTTAAACTACAGGGAGCGGGAAAGAGAGAGATGTGATTGGGTCTCTAGAGAATACAGGGAGGGAAAGAGACAGGGAAAGAGGGAAAGAGACAGAAGCAGTCTCTCTCTCTCTGTAGTTTAAATACAGGGAGGAAAAGAGTAACACGTCCATCCAAGCTTCATGAAACTGTCAGGTCTTTTATCATGTGACCTCCAGGTGCTTGACAAACCTTTCCCTGGTTCAATATTTTCAAATCCTGGAAGGCAACACCCACATCCATCACCACCAAGGGAGGTGTCGGTAGCCTGATAAATGCAGCAGCTGGTGAGTCACAAGCTAGACAGGGCCCTGAGTTTGGAAAAATTATGTCTCGGACTACATTTCTTATAGATTTCCACCCCTCAACCTCATAGTTCTCCACCTCTACTTGTCATGCCAGCTTGAGGGGATGGTGGTTTATGGGAGATGTAGTTAAAAAGAAGTAATTTTAAACAATTCTGAATGAGCCTGGGATTTTACAGTATTTTGTGTCAGCCAACCTTGTTCTAGGAATATTGACTACAAGAGAGTGACTTCTTTATTATTATTATTATTATTATTATTATTATTATTATTATTATTATTATTATTATTATTATTATTATTATTATTATTATTATTATTATTATTATTATTATTATTATTATTATTATTATTATTATTATTATTATTATTAATGTTCAATTTATGTGCCGTCCCACTTGCAAAATGCGACTCTAGGCTGCTCACAACCATGTCATCACATAATATACATTAACATAATAAAATCATAAAATACAGTATAAGGTACATAGTAAAATACCATTTAAAACTAACATAGTACAGGTACATCGCAATTAAGATACAAAAAATCCATTCGATGCTCAACCTCCTTCAACCAATGAAGAGGACTTACAAAATAACAACAATGTTCCTAAAGTCTTTCTCCCTCTCCTGGCAGGTCGAGGGCAGGCATTTGGAGCTCACTGAGGTGAGATTTTGTAGCCTTCGAAGCCCCACAGGCAGCTGCGGCCACTTTATCCCTCTTCCCGGCAGGTCGAGAGCAGGCGTCTAGTGAAAACCACAACTACATTTCATACAGAGCATTTGAGAGTTTCTTGGCCTGCAATGGCTGTCATATGACACTGTTGGCTCTGCTGCCTAGAAGCGATCGGGGTTATAGCCTGATAACATCTGGAGGGCTAACAGTTGCCTACTCATGCTATATATAGCATATTCCATTCCTCAAAGAGGGCTTGACATATTGTGACTAGCAAAGCAAACAGAGACCAACCCTGCTACTAACACTCTTTTTGAAAATCATTTTAAACCAATAGACAAAAAGGTTTTGTTGTCTGTTTGGTTTCAAATCTGCTCAACCCATAGAATCGCTGAGTTGCAATAGACTTGAGAGTTCATCTAGTTCAGGGGCTCCCAAACTTTTCCTGCCAGGGGCCTGACCACACCCCCTCAGTCAGCTGAGGGACTGGTCACATGGTTTTTCCCACCAGCACCAGCGGTGATGCATTCATTTGTGCTGCATTTCCAAACATTTTCTCCAACTCTGCTGCTTCTCTTGAAGGAGTGAGTGAGGGAAGAACTTTTTGTGCCATTTTTTATTTTTTTCCACCATGTTTTCACAGTGTTTTGGCGTGAAAACGTGGTGATTTTGGCACTTCCAGTGACGTCGGGGCACTTCCAGTGTTGGGAGCAATTTGGCCTGGCCCATGTGCTGTAGGTTGGGAACCCCTGACCTAGTTCAACAGCGCAGAATCTACTGGGCAAGAATATTACATAATCCTTGGAAGAGAACCCTTTTGCTTCAGATTAGATGATACCAGGAAAGGAGAGATCACCAGTACCAATGGGGTTTCAAGTTCCTTAAAGGACTTGAAGTAAGAGCCAAGAAAGCCATGGGGTTGTAGCTGGTGTCAACCCAAGTTCACATTTCCCCAAAGAATTCCTTTGGCTGTTGTGTATGTTCCAAAGAGCAATGCCATAAAGGGCAGGTCTGCTTGGCAAGCAGTTTTCTTTTGTTTTAAGGTCACTGCTAGTGTTCTCTCCAAAGCTTTATGATGGATGGTCTTGGTGGCAATTGGCTCTGTTTCTGCTGCAGACAAAGAGGGCACTGAAACTTTCTCCATCACCCATTTCATCAGGATATCACAACAAAACTTCTTCTGTTGGTGAGAGATACACTAAGGAATCCCTCCCTCCCCTTCCCTCAGCTTCAGAGAGCTTTCACTTAGGTAGGTAGGTAGGTAGGTAGGTAGGTAAGTAGGTTGGTAGGTAGAAAGAAAGAAAGAAAGAAAGAAAGAAAGAAAGAAAGAAAGAAAGAAAGAAAGAGATTTTGCTTTGGTCATTAAATCAATTAATCCCAGGCTTTCAATTAAATTAAACACAATTGCATTCTTGTTATAATAGCAACTTCACTGTTTTGGACACTTGGAAGAAAAATCCTGAAAGGATTAAAATGGGGAACATGTGTGGCCCCCCATCTCCCTTGGCTGCTGGCCATATTGGTTAGGGCTGAGAGGAACAGAATGCTAGCAACATTGGAGCTAACCTTGGGTTCAAATAATAGCAAAACAAATGTGTAATTACACAAAGGTTTGTCTGAGGTTGATGCAGACTTTTTTATATTGAACTCAGGCATTTAAATTGCTACCACAGTTCATGCAGAAATGTTAAATGATCCTGAGAAGATGCATTTTAAGTGCTGACACAGCCTTCTTCTTCCAAACCTTCTCACCATTGTCACCCCCTCATACCTTCCCCATTTTTTGGCATTGATATCTTTTCCCCCTAATCTATTAAACAGCAGTGCCCTGAAAAGACATGGTAAGCATTTGACTAGTTCTAGATCACTTTAACAATATAGCTATAGGTAAAGGTCACCCTTGCTCAAAAGCCAGTCATATCTGACACTAGGGTATGGTGCTCATCTCCATTTACAGCCAAAGAGCCAGTGCTGACATTTCTGTGGTCATGTGGAAGGCATGGCATCTGTTACCTTCCCACCAAAGTGGTACCTATTTATCTACTTGCAATTTCATGTTTTCGAACTGCTGGCTTGGCAGGAGCTGGTACTCACTTCTTTGAGCAGCACTTGGGTCTTGAACTGCTGACCTGCCGACCTTCCAGTCACCAAATTCAGTATCTTAGCCGCTAAGCCACCACAGTCCCTCTATAGATATAGCGCTACACTAATAGAAAATATATTGTACAGTTTACAATTGCAGTCCTAACTGGTGCAAGCAAAAGGCAAACAAAAGGAATAAATTTCTGTCCCATTTCATGCCTATCATACTCTGCTCATCATCAATGATGTCATCAGGACATGCCCAGCAACATCTGAACAGGACTGATATAGGCGACCAGGCAAGAGAAAATATTGCAACTGGAAATGTTCTCGAAACAGAAAAGAAACATATAAGCCTTGTACACCAAACAAAATATATCACATACTCATAAGAAAGATCAGATCTACTCATGATTAGTTTTGACGTGGTAGCCCTGTTAGTCTGTGCAAGCATATCAGAGAGTAAAAAAAACAGACAAAAAAATTGTGACACCTTAAAATAGACTAACTACTGCATTTCGTGGATCAAGTCAGACTCATGATTAGTTGTTAGCATTGTGTAGTTAATGGGACAAACATCAAAAAGACCAGTGAGCAATAATGCAGAAACAAAATGGGACAAATGGTGCTGCAGTGGAAAAGTGGTTAAGAAGCTTGCCTTATTAGCTGGAAGGCTGGCAAGTCGGCAGTTCAAGTCCCAGGTGCTGCATGATGGATTGAGCACCCATATCTGTCTCAGCTCTTGGGGACATGAAAGGAGCCTCACTTGGGCATTCCCTGAGCAGAGTTTCTACTGCAAAAATCCTTTCAACCGAAAATAATTTCTGTATTAGTATTATCCTAACCCCCTCCAAAAACCCTTACTTTAAACATCATGTATTGTTGCAGGATAAAGAACAGATTTTTTTAGAGTGCTGTTCCCACCTCACCTATTTTTAACAATTTCAATTAACACATCATGCTTACCAGTGGCTAAACAGATGTCTCTAGCAAGCTAAAAAATGGGGGAATGCTGTCTTCTCTTGTAGTTTGTTTCCAATTTCCACCGTTCAAATATAAGGGTCAACCCTACCATGAGGCATAGTGAGGCAACTAACAAACAGGAGGCGGCAATTAGTATTGAAGGACAGACAGGGCCCCACAGATAAACTGGTGTGGCCTTCTGCACACACACCTCAGTTCATTTTTCCAATGCTGCCAAGCTATGCTTATGGTGCTTCTGTGGTGACTGGTAATTCCAGAGTTTCACATTAATCCCCCTTCCTGTGGTCTTTTTAAAATTTAGAAATGGCCAAACGTTTTGCTCCATGAGCTGGTCACATGGTTGAACAGGCAGGCCATGTGGTTTTTCCTGCTGTAAAATGCATCTGCAGCTGTTGTAAATGCATTTACAACAGCCCTGGGTTCATTTATGGCAGTGTTATGCACATGTGCAGGCGCGTTATATGCAGGCACAGGCATGTTTTACTTCCACTTCTGGTAGTGGTGTGGGCGGTGTGGGCTGGATGATTTGGCGCCAAAGGCCAGGTCCTGTCCATAGGCTGTAGTTTGGCCATCCTTGTGCTCAATATTTGGGTTGTTAATGGCTTTTTTGTTTGTTTGGAGTAGTCCATGAATACCAAATTACCTGTCTATGGGTCAGGTGGCATCACTGGAATATGGGGAGAGGACGGGTGCCATCTTATCCATCTGAGGCAGAAAAATGCCTTGAGCCAGCCTCATTTGATGCAGGAAAATGAACAATAATTTCTTTACAATGTAACTATACTATCAACTAACATAGAACTCTAATAGGGACTGATTACTTTTTAAAAGTAACTTTCCAAACTCAGAATAGGCTTATCAATTATTGTCCGTTCTCCCCATATTCTTTGATTGAAGGGAATATGAGGTTCTGATAGACTAGGCTACGTTGAAGAAGGCCAAAAGTCCTGGAGTAGGATTTTTCTTTTTGCATTTGACCCCTTTATAAAACAGATGGAAATGCCCTGCCTAATTACTACAAAGAGATTTTGTTGCTATCTGAGCCAGATGGTATGAAATAAGGGAACCACGAGAGAGTCAGACGCAGCCAGGTTTATGCTGCTTCTTCCTAGCATTACCTGACCTTCTAAGTCCCTTCTGGCTCATCCTACTGGAAGGCGTCTTTTGCAACCAGCCAAGGTTCTGCCCATCACCGCCTACTCTTTTTATCAGCTTAAAACAGTCAGCGTGTGAAAATATTTGTACATGACAAAATAGTCCCCACAACAACAACAAAAAGGACACACATCCCAGGAGAAATTACAGTTTGACTGGGGCAATCCCACTTTTGGTACAGTCTGATGTCTGTTGCAGCTCATCATGTACCTGTATAGATGTTTCCATCTACCTTGCAAGGTTATTTTTCAAAACTACTGCTGTACAAGTGTAGTTCAGAAGGCCCTGAAAAATAATTAGCAACTGTTACTATATTTTAAGAGGCAATATTTATGACAGTGTTTCCAAAAGTAATGTAAGTACTTTCTTTAAAAAAAAAAAAAAACCTCTTGAAGCTGCTTGCCTCTTGTTTTCTACCTGACCATCTACAATAGAAGATAAAACGGCCAGGTAAGACACAGTGTTTGAATCATATAACAAGCACCTTCAACCACTGTGGGTGGCTGCAACCCTGTAAAAGAAAGATAGCTATAGCACTAAAAAAAAGGTGATGTTATTTTTAAAAGTTATCTTATGTAGTTGTGCTTTCATTTTACTGGGGGGAAGGAATCCATTAGTTACAAGTAACTAGCTATTTGCTGAACTTGACAACTGGAAAGTTGGCAGATCAGCAGTTTGAGGCCTGAGTGTTGCACAACATAGTGAGTGCCTGTCTCTGTCCCAGCTCTTGCTAACCTAGCAGTTCGAAAGCAAGAAATTGCAAGTAGATAAATAGGTAGATAAATCAAGTAAACAGTGGAAAAGTAAACAGTGTTCTGTGCACTCCAGTGTCTAGGCATGCCTGCCATATTTCCATGGAAATGTCTGCATATGCAGATAGCGCTGGCTCTTAAAAACAGAGATGAGCACTGAACCCTAGAGTCAGATACAACCTAGCTATTTGCTGCCTGATATGCTACATAGCATGGGAGGATCTAAGTCTAAGTAACTAGCTATTTATAACTGATTAGTCTGGAGCTCTTGGTTTCCCACCATGACTTTGTGAAGGACAAAAATAATGTCACACTGTGAGATATGTGTGTATGTGGAGGGTGTGTCTGTCAAGTTGTAAACAAGCCTGTTTGTCTCAGGACTTGTGTCATTGAGCTGCAGGGGCAGAGGAGGGAAAGGCACCCCCTGCCTTAGGAAAACTGTTTGGGATCAGACAATTTCAGGCTGTTCCTCCTCCCCTTATTGTTTGAGACTTCCTGGTCAGATTCTGCTTCTTCCTCTGCTTGTCCACTTTCCTCCGGGTGAGGCTGAGTTCCAGGAGGGCCACGTCCCCTTTCGGGAAGCCTATTCTGCTATAGTCTCAAAGACCCAAAGGAATTCTCATGCCATGATCTGGAGCCACAAGAGCCAAAGAACTTTTTAAGCACAAAGAAAGAAAGAAAAGTAAAAGTATTAAGGAGCTATAGATTTTTTTGTTTCCCCTGCGCAGTGGGTGTATATGGTTGTTGTTCTGTTCCTCTAAAGCAGGGGTTCTCAACATTTTCCTGCTGTTTGCCAGACCACGCCCTCTCAGACAGCTGAGCAGATGAGACACATGGTTTCCCCTGTTGTAAAAGTTGCTGTAAAATCAGTGATGGGATGTAACAGGTTCTCACCAGTTCGCCAGAACCGGTAGTAACTTTTCCCAGTGTCCCGGAGAACCGGTTGCAGCTTTTTGGGGGAACCACCTTCGGGGCTTACCTTTTCACTGGTTCCCCCACTGCGCATGCGCGCCAAGCACTTGGTGTGCATGCATGCCTACAGTGCTTGGCACGCATGCACGGCCTCCTTGCTGTCCTCCTTGCTGTCCTTGTGTTGTGGGTGGGTGGGGTGGGTTATGATGTATGTGTGTGTGTGTGTGTGCGTGCTTATTTTTATTTTATTTTATTTTATTTGGCTCCACCTATGGTATCATGACATCATGACATTAGCTCCGCCCACACTGTGATGACATCACGGTGGGGTAGTAAAATTTTTGACATCCCACCACTGTGTAAAATACATCTGCGGCTGTCATAAACATATTTACGACAGCCGCAGGTGCATTTCCAGTGTGTTTTTTTGCTGCTTCTGTTGCTTCTGGTGGCAGTGGTGGTGAGGGCGCTGGGGGTGGGCCACATGTAATGGTACCGCAGGCTGGGTCCGGGTTATGGGCCATACTTTGGGAACCCCTGCTCTAGCAGTGTTTCCCAAATGCTGGTGTTTGGACTTCAATTCCCAAAAGCTGAAGTCAATTCCCCAAAGCACTGATCAGTCAATATACTGGCTTAGGCTTCTGGGAACTGAAGTCCAAACACCAGCATTTGGGAAGCACTGCTCTAAAGCATAGGTCCTCAAACTTGGCCCTCCAGGTGTTCTTGGAGTTCAATTCCCAAAAGCTCAAGTCAGCACTCCTGTTGAGCAGGGCTTCTGGGAATTGAAGTCCAAGAACACCTGGAGGACCAAGGTTGAGGACCTATGCTCTAAAGGAGGGGTCGGCAACCTTATTAGGTCAGGGGCTGGGTCATGCTCCTTCAGACAGTAGAGGGGGGCTGGACTGGTGGCCCCCACTGTAAACACTGCCATAAATGTATCTGTGGCAGCAGCGGCTGGAGCAAGGGCCAGATTCAGCCAACAGGCCTGTTCTAAAGGTTACAATCCAGTTCAGGAAGCTGCACAAGCTTCCACTGCAATGCAGGGCTTGCAAACAAAGACTGAATTGGAATGATAGAAATGCATCCTGGTGTTTTCAGCAGAATAGTAAAACACAGAACAGACATCTCCACCTCTCTGAACAACATTCATTACTAAACATTATCTGGAATCCTGATTGTTTGTTTTCTTTCTTTCTTTCTTTCTTTCTTTCTTTCTTTCTTTCTTTCTTTCTTTCTTTCTTTCTTTCTTTCTTTCTTTCTTTCTTTCTTTACTCCTAGAATCTCCACTACAACCATGTTGGGTGGCAGGTTCTGGGATTCATGGCTCCCAAGTAGGAAGATTTCCAATTTGTGTCTAATCTGCAGCTGTCCACAATTCAAACTTCTGTACTGTTGGTTCATGCAACTTGTATTGCCTTTAAACTCAGCTGCATCTTTGCTTGCAGGAGAACTTAAGCAAACCCTGTGTTTGTGAATCAACAGGCTACATTATGGACACTGCACCATGCCATGTTTGTAAAGAGCAGGCTAAAGGGACAATGTCCCATGTCCTAGTAAATGCATATTTAGTCCCAGGGCTTAAATTGCCATGGTTTGCTGATGAGGGTTAATTGTTGATCACCTTCATACACATCCCTGAAAACCCATCACTCTGAAATAGCAGCCTCTGGACAACAAATAATGCTAAACTCATCATAGATAATGCCAAACCCATGACAAATATGTACACTCTTAAATTATATGCTATAACTCTGTGTCCTATGATTCCCAAGCCAAAGTAAAAAAAAGGTTTGTTTGACTGACTAACTAAACTTCTATGCTGTCTTTTTCTGGCCATGAGAGAGAGATATCAAGGGATTTGTGTACAGCCTTGACTTTTGAACAGATGAAGAAGTCTTTGTTATTGCAAATGACCTGCATAGTCATGAAAGCCAAAATCAGATTTGACTCTGTGCCAATGAAGACCATGAACATAAGTTTCATTAATGACAGCAAGTCCTCCTCAGGGCCGGCAGGAGAACTTGGCATAACTGGGCATCTGCAATGGCCCAGAGGCATGCAGGTGGTCCAGCTGTTGACTCCTGGAGCCTCCTGTCTCCCCTCCCTTTGGCTACCTATTCATCTGATCTTCCTGGGTATAAGAGCAAATGATGGAAATACCAACTGCCTCCTGCCATGTGCTGTTAAGTCAAGGGGATCTTGTGGGTTGGATACAGAGAAGGGAAGTGAATGGGCAGTGGTGAGAGTGGCAAGAAGAACTTGGCCAAAGACATGACACAAAGCTGAAATCAGTTTTTAACAGAACAAAGGAAAATTTACTTTCCTGCTTTTTCTACATGACGGAGGAGAAGGAGAAATAATTTAGTCTTAATTTATTTAAAACATTTCCATAAATACTCCACTAAGATGAAGTCTTCAGATGTCAGTTTCTGTTGCTTGGCTATCTTAATCAGTCAACCGGCCACTGTTTGATAGAGCTGTGTAGATAACCTATATTAACATCTTTCAGAATTCATATAATTCTATAGCATATGCTTTGTGACCTGATCCCCATATGTTATAGACTCTGTTATACATTGATAGGCTAGAGTGATTTACATGGAAATAATTCCAGCCAGAGGAGCTCTGCTGGTGTTGTAAACCATCTGAGCTGTCATCAACAATATCCCAAAACGGAACACTAAATAATTTCAATATGTCATTAATTTCACATCCCTTAGGTTTCATGCTTTCCCTCAATTCCCTGGGGCTACATCCAAGACAAGTATGGCTAGCTGCTACAAAAAACTGTGGACCAATAGATACACATTACTCCACTAACAACTCTCTGTCTGTCTTATAGGCCCACCTGCTCCTTGAAGTGATTTGGAGGGGGGCATGTGCTCTTAAAGTCTGCCCCATAGTCATTCAGAACAGGATGTTTAAATGCAATGACTCCCTTTATGTCAAACAATCTTCAAGCGTGTTATAAATTTTTTAAGACACACATTGAAGCTCTGCTTAACTATTTATCCAGATCTGCCATGCAATTTACTCCTGTAGGTAGTGTAGAAATCATATATTGACATTATGCGTTGTGTTATATGACAACTGAAAATAATAGGCTTGCCTAACTTTACTGGTGTACATTTTAGCTCTGAATTGCCACCAGTTATGGTGCCAGTGTAGGCATTTGTTCTCATGTACCAAGTCATGTGACTAAAATGTGATAGCAAATGCCCACACCGACTTCTTAACTTTTAGCAATTCACAGATGAGATTTTTGTCAGTGGAGTTATGCCAATGGCCATAGCTAGCAAAATTCTGACCTTTATCTTTTATGAACGTTGAACATAACTTTGAAATGTTTCAATGTAAGATGTCAATAAATAAACAAATCACAGCATATGTGATGTAGCACTTGGCAATGTTACTGTAATAGCCAGAGCATTCTGGGACTGGCAATCCACAGAAATTACATTTCCAAGCTTTTATAGGATGTGTTTTCTACTTGTTGGTTTATCTGATCACTTTTATTTGCTGCATGTGGAAAATGGTGAAATACCACCACCACCACCACCACCTCCTCCTCCTCCTCCTCCAATGTTACTGGGAGATGCAGGGCGGACATGTTAGAGAAGTGATGGCGAACCTTGGCACTCCAACTGTTCTTGAATTTCAATTCCCAGAAGCCCTGATCAACAGGAGTGTTGACTTGGGCTTCTGGTAATTGAAGTCCAAGAACAGCTGGAGTGCCAAGGTTCACCATCACTGTCTTAGAGCTTCTACTCCTGTGACAATGTCTATTGCCTAGCTTGGCACAAAGTGAAGGTGGCACTAAAATGCGGCCTAGTTCTAAAATTCTCACCTAAAACAAACTTGGGGAAAGTTCCATATGAAGATCATCTAAGAGGAGATTTAAGGAGATTCAAAAGAACAGTAGAATTTCTCAGTGATGGAGATTGGGGAGAGCATGTAGAGACAAATGTCACTGGATTTTGGTTAAGGGCATATTTGAAAGTGAATTGTGAGATTCCTTCTCATGAGAAAAACCTAAGGAATTCAGAAGGAAGCCAAAATAGTTACACTCATGGAATTTCTCAGGGGAGGGAGACTGGCTCTTGAAGCTGTCTGAACGGAAGATCTCCCAGGGTGACTCTGAAGTCCACAAAGGAAGAACATTGGTTCCCTATACCTCTGCATAGATGCTAATACACAAATATGTGTACATATTGTGAGCTACATAGCAGGCCATGGAGCAAGTGGTTGGTAGTTTGATACCCTACTCTGCTTCCTAGTAGCCTTGGGCATGTCACACCATCCCAGGTGTATGCACACATGCACACATGCACAGACACAAGAAGAAGGGAATAGTAAACTGCTAAACTATACCTACAAGAGTACTCTATATCTAGAAAACCCTGAAAAGGGTTACTATAGGTTGGAATTGATGACATCTAATTATTAATGTTTATGTATAGTACCATACAATATGCATGTATGCATACACCGATATATGTAACTACAGTATTGTATACAGTTGGGTTTTTGGAAGTTTTATGGATGTTTTTAGATAGTGTTATAGTATTTGCTTTTAATTGGTATTGGGGATTGGTTTTGGCTAATAAATGAACGACAGAACAAACAAACAAATGTTTAATCTGCTCAAGCCCCAACCCAATTTTGTTTGGCTGATTCTTCCTCTGTCCCCTCATGCCAAAATTTAAGCAACACCATTTAGACCAGGGGTACCCAAACTTTTCTGGCTGCGGGCCGGTCACATCATTAACGTGCCATCACATGGTTGCTCCCACCTGAAGTGAAAATAAAATGCACATGTGCATAATGCTACTGTAATGACCCTCAGCTGTCATAAATGCATTTATGATAGCCACAGGTAATTTACAGCAGCATTATGCACATGCGCATATGCATTTTATTTCCACTTCTGGGAGTGGTGGGAATGGCGTGGGCTGGATGATTTGACAGTGCAGACTGTAGTCTGGGCACCCCTGATTTAGACATTTTGGATTGACCTTCTCTGTGACCACTCCATCATACCAACCACTGAAATCCCAAGGCACCTCCTCCTCCTTCCCAAGTTTGACTCCTTCCCAAGTTTTTGATACCTCAGCCTTGATGGCTGGGGATTTTGGGAACTACAGTCTAGAACAGGGGTTCTCAACTTTTTCATGCAGTGGGCCGGACCATGCCCCCTGGACAGCTGAGCGGGCTGCTCACGTTCATCCCACCATAAATGCTGTTGTAAAATGTGTCCGTTTTTATGACAGCCATGGGTGCATTTACGGCATTTACACATGCATGTGTGTGTTTTATGGCTGTTGTAAATGTGTCCACATCCAGTAGCAATGAGGGTGGTGGAGGGCCACATGAAATTGTGCCACAGGCCAGGGCCAGCCCGCAGGCCATAGGTTGGCCACCCCTGGTCTAGAAATTAACTTTCCCATACTTGGTTCAGTGAAATGGCAAGCACCATTCTTCCCAGAAGTTCCAACCCATGTAGGGTTGGGACTACAAACTTTGCTTGCAGGAGAACTTAAGCAAACCAGAGGCACGATATCTTGGCTTCATGAGTAGGTGGCATGTCTTGACTATCTCTTCTGATTCAGGAATCCCTAGCTGAACATTATGGTTCTTCCTTCTGAGTAGCACAGATAATACATTATAATATACTCCTCCATAAAATATTTTACATGCTTACTTATACTATCCACTTGGTAACCTGCTCGAAGGGCCAGGGACCCCTATCTTCCACCATTTTCCTCAACGTGCTCAGCTCTGTGCCCATTGTGTCAACAATGCCATCTAGCCATCTCATTCATAGGGTTTTACTATTAATTTAGGAACCAACTACACAGTATAGATATCTCATGATTAGAAGAATATTTCCTTAGGTTCTGGCAATGCCTGCAGCTTTTCACACTTCTTATAGTTAGCAAAAGTTCCTGGAACACCACAGGCTTTCAGTTTCCAGTGAAGAATTGTCTGTAACCATAGTTTTACCTTAAATGCTCATTTTAAAGCACTTTCCTATGCATTAAAAGAAAAAGTAGTACTTCTTTTGTAAAGTTTACTGGAAATTAAGAAGGAATGCCATGTATAAAGTGCCACTTTGGTGAGATAAAAAGTACAATATAGTTATTTGAATTATTTCTTTCCCTGAAATGAAACAATTGGCCAGAGCTTTGGGGATACAAAATCAATAGGTCAGAACTTCTAACATGTAATTTTTATTATCACTCATGAATGTAATTCAATAATGTAACATCTGGCAGACAGACCTGTGCAGGAGAGGACAGCTTGGAAAAGCAATCTGTCTCTCTTTTTCTTTTTTCTTTTTCCACTGCAGTTCTCAAAATCTGTGTTTTGGATCGCTACAAGAATTCAATTACCAGAACCCATGATTTTTTAAAGAAATAAATTCAGAAGAGGAAGAGTTCTTAGAAAGCTTGATTCTTTAAAAGTTTCATTGTGAATACCTGTGTATTGTACTGTGCTCATGGTCCTGAATTATGGTTGCAATTTGGTAGCTCTGTTGCTCCTTATCCTGAACAGCTGAATGGTAGGTGTATACAGTCAAACCTCGCATAAAGAGCGCCTCGATTAAAGAGTAACTCGCTTAAAGAGCAGAATTTTCTCTGAATGTTCACTTCGCTTAACAAATAAAACCAACCAAAAACTCGCTTAACAAATAAATTGGGGTTCACAATCCCCCCATAACTGGTCACTTGCAATGGTGTTTCGCTTAAAGAGCAAACTCGCTTAAAGAGCAATCCTGTGGAATGCATTATGCTCTTTAAGCGAGGTACAACTGTAGATGATTTTGTCCATATTGAGTACAAGGGATTGTACACACAGATGTGCTGCAGATGGTTGAGAATGTCATTTCATTCATTTTGGATGAGAACTTTGCAAAATGTCCAAATTTCTTCATAGAAAGATCATGATATTTCAGAAATTTGAAAATGGGAGGAAGCAGTAGTAACAACACATTTCCCAGCCAATTCAGGAACAACGACCAGGACAAAGATCATGTCCAGACAGGGCATTTAGCCCCTTTGTAATTACTTTATAATTGTAATTGTGATATTGTAATTGTGATGTTGTAATTGTATTTATTGTAACTGTGATATTTTGTTTCCAATGGCCTCTCCATTCCCTGGCTAAGCCCCAGCTGGCCAGGCCTCCTCCGCCCTCTCAGGTGCACTCCAGGGCTGATGGAGAGCCTGCCACCCATGCATGCCCACCCTGGCCTGGGCACCTACCCTTGTGACCCCTGTGCACTGTCCATCTCTCCCCCTCCCCCCCCCCCGCTGGCTGAGGAAACAGCAGGTCTGTAAGACTGGAGTGATGGGGTGGTAGGGGAGGTTGACTTACTCAGCCCACCCTCTTCCTATGGGTGGGGCAACTCACTCCTATCCTTACAGGGTCACCTCCCCACAGCAGATGTGGGAAGGGAGGGGTGGGTCCACACGTGCCCACTCCCATGGCGGCCGTGGAAGCTGGGAAAACTGGGGAGCCAAACTTGGGAAGGAGAAGGAGGCACCCTGGTTGCTGGGGGGTGGAGGGGCATGGGTGGCAAGCGAGGGCTTTTCCCATGGGGGGGGAGAGGGCTCAGCAAGAGATGGAGTGTCTGGGGTCACGTGGTTCATGGGGGTGGTCACTATGGCCTGGGTCACTTCTATACCACCCCATAGCCAGGGCCATAGCCAGACTTCTAGAAGTGAGTGGGCGAATTTGTACCGGAGCATCCCCCGCTACCGCCTCTTGCTTGATCTCTCTGCACCTCTCACGGTGCCCTCCTGGGAGGGGAGAAGGAGCTGATTTCAAGGGGCAGTGCCTGCATGTCTCTCGGGGAAGTGAGGCAGCAGCAGCAGCTGTGGAAGCAGCGGTGCACCCCTGGTTGTGTCCTCCCAGGGAGAGGGGTGCATGGGTGAGCGGGAAGGTATGTATCTTGGTCTATTAGGAACACTTTCTTTTAAAATTGGATTGGAAGCTGTATCTCTCGTTTCGCCTTTAAGCAAAAACAAAGAAATCACACTTCTATACCGCCCCACAGTCAGGGCCATAGTCAGGCTTCTAGATGTGGGTGAGCGAATTTGCACCACACAACATTAATGTAACATTGTGAGGTGCAAATTTTTCCTCAGATTTCTTGATGTTGTGCGGTTTTAAAGTTGTGTGGTGCACACGTTATGTGGAGTATTACTGTACAGTACTTGCTTTTTAAAACTTGCTTTTTAAATTTCCCATGTTGCCTTGGATGCTTTAATTTATGAAGAAAAGCAGTCACAAAAAGCAACCACACTTATATACAGCCCCACAGCACTTAGTGCAATCTCTGGGTGGTTCAAAAGTTAATTAGCATTTTGCCCCCAACATGCTGGGTACTCATTTTACAGACCTCGGAAGGACGGAAGACTGAGTCAACTTTGAGTCCTGGTCAGGATTGAACTTACAACCTTTTGGTTGCAGGAGAGCAGTTTAACCACTGCACCACCAGGAAACTGGAAATGATTTATTTGGGGTTTTTCTAATCTCTCTCTCTTCACTATACATTCTGTAGATATTTCTAAGGCTGCAATCCTCTGCACTCAATGGGATTTATTTTTCCCACTGTGTTAAAGTATCTATTTCCTAGGACAGTCTGGAATCACCCTAAAAGTATTTCCCAATATATGCTGATAACTCTGTTGCATGGCAGCCAATACCTGGTTCACCTGCTCTGACTTTTTGGGACAATCACCACATTCCTAGAATATCATGCAGATAGTAGAATGCATGCTCAGGAAGGCTGAGAGTTTTATTGCACTATTTGCTACTCAGATGCAGAAATCAAAGAGCATATTCAGTTAATTCAGGCTGCTTGTATTTTCATTCATCCAAGTAATTATGTCACAATTGCATCTGTCCTTGATTTGATTATTATAGTCCTATATAAGGGGATGCTGATAAAGAAACTGTGTGTGTTCAAACTGAAGACAAAAACATTTGCTTCTGCATACAAAAAAGCCCCTCCTTCATTGCAGGAGGAAGAAGCATGCTTAGATCATTCATCAGTTTGTTTCTTGATATACAAAGACTCATTTAGAGCTGGATGTAAGACTCTCTGCTGCATGGAGTTAGATCACTGATCCCTCTAGACCAGTTCTCAACCATTTAAAGCCAGGGGCCAGGTCACGCTCCCTAAGACAGCTTTGGGGGCTGGACAGCCATTTTGCCCTTCTTCCACTACATGACACTTCCTGGTGTGTTAGAGGTGGTGGTAGAGCCACATGGAATGGTGCCGTGAGCTGCATCCAGCCCATGGGCCACAGGCTGAGAATCCCTGCTCTAGACTAGTACTGATGTCACTGGCTAGCAGAAGTAGCTCTCCAGGGTTTCAGAAAGGAGATTCCCAGCCTCCTCTGAAGGCATGAAGAGTTCAACTAGGGACCTTCTGGATTCATGAAAGATTCAACTTTGAACACTGTTGAATAAAATATCTGTGGCAGGTACAGATAGGGATTATTCTAACTGACCTGCATGACTGGGTTAGAGAGGGAAGCCTGCCTTTGCTGCATAATTTCCCTGGTCCCACTTTCCTCACAAGGCACAACTCACAAAGATACCACAACTATCTGTTAGGTCCCCGTCCCCCCCACACATACACACATACACAACTTGGTGATGGACAACTTGATTCAGGAAAATGTCACAGGTAGGAAGCATTTTATCTCCGCCCCTAACACAGCGGTTCCCAATGTGGGGCCACATTCCCAGAAGCCTAAGTCAGTCCATTGGCTGATCAGTGCTTTGGGGAATTGACATAGACTTCTGGGAATTGAACTCCAAAAACCAAAAGTTAGGAAACACTAGCACTTCTGTGTTGGATAGTTACGCTTCCCTTGAAACTTAGGTACACAGCTTGGGTCTGCTTCTGGAACACATTCTTAAGCCTGGAAGCCCAGGTCCTAAGCATACGCAGAAGGGCATATGAACAACTAAAAGAAAGTTGTATGAGCCAAACCTGTTTCTTGAGAGTCTGATTTGGCTACAATGACACATGCCTTAGTTTTACACCCAGCACAGATAACTGTAACACCCCGAACACGGTGATGACTCTGACAACTATTCAGAAACTTCAGCTGTTACAAAATGCTGCTGCCAGAATATTGAGCAGAACTAGTTACAGGAAACACGTAGTTCTCCTATTATAGCAGCTTCATTGGCTGCCAGTCCATCTCTGAGACAAGTTCAAAGAGGTAGTCATTCCCTATGAGGCCCTGTGTGGCTTAAGTCCAGTTTATCTGACCAACTGTATCTCCTCATCAAACTCTCTTCAGGTCTCAGGATCTTCTGAGGAGGCCTTTGGTCTCATCAGCCTTACAGATACATTGGACAGAGACTTGGGAGAGGGATTTCTTTCTGGATAATCTCAGTTTATGGAAAGTCTCACTTATGAGGCCAGGCTAGTGATAGCAAATCTTTTAGAGACCGAGTGCCCAAACTGTCATCCACACCGCACCCTCACGCCGCAAGCGTGCCACCCACCTTACCCCAGACAAGGGAAGAAGGAAGCACTTCCATTTGGCTGCTGGACAGAGGGGTGGGGCGAACTCTATGCTGGGGGAGGGAGGAAGTGCTCCCATTGGACTGCTGGGCAGAGGGGAGGGACGAACTTGGTGCTGGGGTGACGATGCACATCCCCACAGAGAGGGCTATGAGTGCCACCTCTGGCACTCATGCCATGGGTTTTCCACCACTGGGCTAGGCTGAGCCTTCTACATTCTCCTTTTGATGAGTGAAAACCTTTCTTCTCAGACAGGCTTTTAAACGTTTAATTTTAACATAGATGTCTTATGTTGCTGGTTTTATATACTTTTTAATGTTTTCTTTTAAAAATTCCAAATTGTTTCTGGCCGAGTGTCTTAGTATTACTATGTTTAATTGCTTTTTAATAGTTTGATTAATTTTATTTTGACTGCATGCTTGTTTTAGCTATTTGTGAGCCACCTTGAATCCCTCCACTGGGATGAAAAATGGCATATAAATGAAACAAACAAACAACATAATCTTTGGCTACATTCAGCCATTCCCCTAGGCTTCTTTCCCAAGTACTGTATTATGTAGAGTCAAAGTGAAGTTTTTGCCCTTTAGAACATAACAAATAAGATGTTGACTGGAGCCTGAATTTCTTTCCCTGAGAAATTCCCTGTGGCTGATCAAGCTGGCTGGGATATTGAAGAACCAAAGGGAGGAAATGAGTTTGAAGAGGAAGTGCCTGAACATGTGACAAAGCATCAGTGACAGAAGAACATTTTTCTGCCAGAGTTTCTCCTGCTTTAAGTTCTATCCTTTACTTGCCTCCTCCCAGTGACTGCACCTTCACCTTTAAATCAAAATAGGGACCCACAAAGTCTTTCCCTGGGAACTGGCTGCATCAAGTGAGCACTTCCAAATCCCATATCAAGCCTGCCATCAAATCAGCAGGTACAGTATTTCATTACCAGCTTATCTGTGTCCTCTTGAATAACCTGGTTTTCACTCAGGGCCAACCTACTTACCTGCCTGGGCTTTGCAACAGTGTGGATGCAGGCTCCCCCCCCCCACACACACACACACACCATGCAGACAGATTCCTTTGCAGTATCGCACTTTAGGAATCACTCCCCTACTGTGATAAGGTTATGAAAGTCTGGAGGACACTGCCTTCAAGAAAGGCCTCTCTAGCCAGTTACTTCTCTCCTGAAGGATAAACATCATTAGACTCCTACAGTTATCATTTTGGTTCCACTCTCAATGGGATGACTGAAATAGCTACCATGACTTCATCACTCACTTTTATGAACACTGCCACCGGGAAGCTTCGAGCATTAATCTGTAGAGCAAGAGTCCTCACCCCTGCCTGTGAGTGAAATGTACCCATGGCCACGACTCTATCAGAATCAGAAAACGCAGGCAATATTATTGACCATCTAAGTAAGCCAGTTCTAGCAATTGACTTTTCTTCCAGGAGCAGGTCTTTTGTAAAGCAAATGGGTCTTAATTGCCAATTCAAAACCAAGCTACTCCAAGAGAATAACAGGGAGAGTTCAAAAGAAGACACCATCACTACTGGTGATGGCTGACTGAAGTTCAGAGGATGAGAGTGGCATATAAGAACTTCAGCCCTGCTAGCTGAAAAGCCCTAGTGATTTGATCATGCAAACCCTGATTCCACTGTATCATTGTTTCTGCTTTTCCCATGGCTCATCCCAGCTGGTAGAGGAGATGGCATAATACAAGAGTGGTAGGGACACATCGAGAAGGTAGAGCCCTTGCCAATAAGCCAGTGGGACAGGTGTGTGTGTGTGTGTGGGGGGGGGTCCAAATGTCTTCAGCTGGGGGGTCCATTTGGGCAAATGGTGCTGTGTAGCCTCCTCAGGTTGATGCCTCCCCAGCCACCCCACACTTACTTCCAGGTTAGTCAGGATCCCACCTGCATTCCTCTCCTGCTTAGGATCTGTGCTTTTGTGCATGTAAATGCAGAAAAGACGGTGCAGCCCTCAGAGGGGCTTTGCCTTCCTGCTGCCTTTGCCTGACTTAGGGTCGGTTAATGAGGTTGGAAACATGAAAGAAGGGTGACTCTTCCGATCCTGGCGGTTGGCATATACAGCACCAGACAACCCCCCCAGGCGCCTGACCTCACTTTCCCTCTCAGGGTGCCAAAACTCGGCCACCCAAGGCGAAGAGGAACCCAAAGGAACCCCCCCCCATCCTCTCCCCCCCCCCCCCGGAGGGCTCCCCAATTAACTTCGACGGCCGAATGCCTTCACAAAGCAAATCGCAAAAGCAAGGGCACGAAAGGCGGGCTGGGCAGAACAAAACATCCCAGTGTCCGAGACGGGCAACGCTTGGCTTTCCCTCCGGCGGGCGGGCATCGCTGCTGTGCCATGGGAGGAGGGTGGGAGAGAGAAACGTCCACGAAAGAGGGGAAAGGCAGGCGCAGCAGAAAAGGAGAACCGGAGCCGACCATCTCCGGCGTGACAGAGAGCATCCGCCGGACCTTCGCCCTTCCTGAATGCCTGGCCCCGTTTCCTAAGACATACACACACACTCACACACACCACCCCTTTCTATAGGATCTGCTTGTGATGCCAGGGAAACGCAATAGCGATGTCACTTCTATACCGCCCCAGAACGCTTAGTGCACTCGCTGGGCTGTTCACAATTAGCTTTTTTTTGTCCGCAACATGCTGGGTCCACATTTCAGGATGGAAAGCTGAGTCAACCTTGCTGCCCGTCGGGATCGAACTCACAACGTTTTGGCTCCAGTACGACAGTTTAAACACGGCGCCACCAGAGCAACAAGAGGTCGACCTCTGGGCTCCCTGACCTGGGATGTCCGGGTTGTGGAGGAGCCCCGGGACCGACATTCTCACGTGCAGGAAAGAGCGCCTTCCCTCGCTCGCTCTTCTCCCCCCACCTTTCACGAAGAGGGGGGGGGGAGAGACAGATGGACGGGGAAGAGCCTTTGCAAACAGAATAAATGAGAAAACCCGGCACGGAAAGACACCTAGGGAAGCGGGCAGTCTCCAAAAAGCGCACCCACGTCCTCACCACCACCACCACCACCACCACCACCTTCCGGGCACAAGCGAGCCGCGATCTCTCCTCCGGGCAGGGCGTCCTCCGGGCTTTTTCCCGGCATGGCCGGGGCAGCGCCGTCGAGTTCGAGCCGGACTTGAAACCCTCTCCTAGTAGGTTTGGGGCAAAATGCTAATGAAGGTGTGAACCTGCCAGAGTGTGCACTAAAATGCCCTGGGGCAGTAGATAAGGAAGGGGGAGCCGCGGGCAGACCCCGGCTGTTCAGAGGACGCAGCTTTTCCACCGATGGCCATTCCCAGCGCCCTCTCCTCGGAAAAGACGCGGCCCCCTCCCTCCCCGCCGCCAGCCCCGGGTCCCGAGTGGTGCCTCCTCCTCACCTGCGTGGCTCATCTTCCGAGGTCTGCCCCCCACCTTCCCCCAGCTCGCTCAGCCCGGCGATCTTCCTTCCTTCCTCCCTCGCGCTCGCTCGCTCTCGCCTTCCAGGCGTCAAAGCATGTTCCCAGCAGTCCGGCGATCGTGAGGTGGGCGGGGGTCTAAAGTTCCGATCAGGGCACGCAGGGCTCGGAAAGCAGGCGGGGAGGCAGCGAGGAGACCGCGGAGATTGCCGTCTGGCCCCGAAGTCTCCGGAGCGCCTTGGAGTGGGGAGGGGAGGGAGGGGGGAAACTTGGGCGAGATCGCAGGAGAAGTGGGGGTGAGGCAGGCGGGGAGGGGACGTCAGGGGCGCGGGGAGCACGCCTGGACTCGATCCATCGCCTTGCTTTCTCCGTCGGTGGCCGCGGGAGGGGGTCTAGTGGCCCATCGCGCCTGCCCAGGGCTTCTGGCGCGGCTGGTGCTGTCGGCGGCGACTGTTCGCCTCCCCCTCCCCCTCCCCTCCTTCCTCCCCCTCCGGTCGGCAGGCATTTCCCTTCCTTCCCTGCAGAGGAAGCCCAGTTGCTCTCGCAGGGATTGAACGGCAGCCACGAAACCGGGGTGGGGGTGGATTTAAAGAGACCGCGGCTTTTCCTCTCCGCCTTCGGCCCTCACCACCCCCACCCTTTCCTGGGGTTCAAGCCAAGAGGGGAATCGACCGCCCAACCTTCCCGCAGGCAGGGCTCGGCAGGGTTTTGCTCTCCGCCCGCGCGCCTGACCGAGGGCAGTCCGGCGGAACTCCCTGCGACCGGGATCTAAGGGAGCAGCGCCTCTGTTAGGGACCAGGTGGGGGGGAGGG
Organism: Furcifer pardalis; assembly: GCA_030440675.1. Classification (NCBI taxonomy): domain Eukaryota; kingdom Metazoa; phylum Chordata; class Lepidosauria; order Squamata; family Chamaeleonidae; genus Furcifer; species Furcifer pardalis. The sequence goes on along the minus strand of CP126893.1, from coordinate 128,957,359 downwards.
GTCGAGAAGCGACTCTGAGGCACCGAATTGGACACTCCCGGCAGGCGGGAGATCCGGTTTCGGCCGGTTTGGTCTCTGGTACGTTGTCCCACGGTCACTTCTGCTCGAATCTATCATGGCTCTCGCCAAGGCAAGGACGCGGGACCGCAGGGTCGGAGCGGGGCGAGCGGCTCCAAACAGCCCCACCCACGCCTCCTTGCGCTTTGCCTCCTCTTGAGTCGAGGACACTTAGACGTGTTCGTCTCTCCCTGCCCAAAGCGCCCATCCTGACGAGCTTGGCGGGAGAGGGGATGAGCCTGCGTTCTCTTCCTCTCGTCATTTGGAAAGAGGTTCAGTCGCCAAACTAGCCCAGGTGGGACGGAGTGGTCACGGCGCCGTGCTCGGATTCCCCCCCCCCCCGGTCGCCTTCCGTCCTGAGCCACCCGAGGAGCAGAGATCAGCCCCCCCCCCCCCCCCGCCTGCGCTCTTCAAGCTCTCCGTCCCCCTCGGCATGGCCAGAGCCAGGTTGCCGGAGGTGGGCGGGCGAGTATTTTTTCAGGATGGGCAACGAAGCTTCTTCTCAATGCATCCCTATGGGAAAGCGCGCTTTGCATGGGTGGGCAAAGTGCTGCTAACTCAGGGCGGACCAAGCCCACGCTGGCCACGGCCCTGCCCCTCGGTGACTCGCCTCGGCTCCTGGAGTGCGATCCCGAAGCGAGCGAAGCAGCGCCATTGATCAGGCTGCTTCTTTTTCCTGAGACTCCGCTGGCTTAGCGCTCAAGACGCTGAACTAGACGACTGGAAGGTCGCCCGCCGTCTGTCCCAGCCCCTGACAGCCTAGCAGTTCGATAGCAAGAAATTGCAAGCAGATAAATAGGTACCACTTCGCCAGGAAAGGTAACAGCGTTCCGTCCGTTGCGGTACCTAGCCATGCCTGCCACATGACCACGGAAACGTCAGCATACGCAGACAGCTACAAATAGAGATGAGCACTGAACCCTAGAGTTGGATACGACTGGCTTTCCAACAAGGGAGACCTTGACCTTGACCACTTTTTCCCTAAAGGTAGAATCGGCTCAGTTACTTCGCCACCCAAAGGCACTCCGGGAGAAGAGCGACGCCCCTCGATACCCCCTTGGCCACCTGATCCTATGTTTGCCGAGTGCCCCCCCCCCTCTTTTAAGCAAGCCTTTCGGGCTTCAAGAGGTTGCAATGAACACCCCCACACACACACACCGGCGCAGACTCTTGGGAAACCCTGGGATTGACGCCCTTTGTGGGTCTGCTGGCTGTCGACGCTCAAGTCCGGCTCTGTCTCGGGGAAGTTTGTCTCCCCGGCCTGTGTGTCCTCAATCCGGGTCGCGGGTGCGTGGGATGGATGGATGGTGTGTGTGTGTGTGTGAATGGAAGGGGGGAGGCAAATTTGTTCCCGGGACACCAGCCGGGAAAGGCCGCCTGCGGGAAGGAGGCGACGGCGAGGAAACCTGCGCCAGACGGTCCCGGGGGAGGGCGGCGGCGGCTTCCTCCGGAGGAGCGGCAGCCCCGTCGGCACTGGCTCTGCTGCAGCCGCCCCGCTCGACCTCTGGCGAGTGGTGGTGGGGAACCTTGGCACTCCAGCTGTTCTGAAACTTCAATTCCCATAAGCCATGATCGGCAGGGGTGATGACTTGGGCTTCTGGGAATTGAAGTCCAAGAACACCTGGAGTGCCAAGGTTAGCCATCACTGCGTATAGGATCGCTTGCTCTGCGGTTGGATCGCTTTTTTTTTTACCTGCGCAAGGCGCTCTCGGGCCCAGCTCCGGGCGTCCTCCTCGGGGCCAGTGCCCGGTTCACCTTTTCAGCCCTGGAGGAGCCAGCGGCGGAGGGTTTTAAAAAGCGCCCTGGGGGTGGAGGGCGACCCTCCTCTTTGCCCCCCCCTTCTGCCCTCCCTTTGGCGCAATCCGCGCGTCAGGAAAGAAAGATGAGCTAATTTCCTCCCCGGCTCCTCATCCAGCCTGGCAGAGTAGCGCCCGGATCCCGGGCTGGCCACGTGTGCACCAGAGGAAATCCTCACCTGGAGGAGACTGCGGGACTGACTGCCCACTGGACTCCACCTCCCTTCCCTCAAAGGGGACAGAGCAAAGGTGATGCCCTCTCAGTGATGGCAAACCTTTTAGTGCCCAAACTGCATCCCAAAACCCACTTATTTATTGCAAAATGCCAACACAGTGGGGAGAACTCTTTGGGGGGCGGGGAGAGGAAGTTCTCCCATTGGGCTGCTGGGCAGGAGGCCCAGGCGAACTCTGTGCTGGAGTGACAGTCCACATGCCCACAGAGTGCCCCTTCTGGCACGCATGCCATAGGTTCGCCCCCACTGCCCTAACGTGTGAACGGCCATCTGCTTGAACTATGATCCACCCCAAAGCTTGGCCACTGCCATTGATTTCCAGACTTTGAGACCTGCATTCAGGAAGATGAGCAAAAACAGCTGAGCCCAACTGACTAGAACAGGGATTCTCAACCTGCACCCCATGGGCTGGGTGTGGCCCATTGCACCATTTCATGTGGTTCCCCCACTGTCTCCATCACATCAGGAACTGTCATGTGGTGGAGGAAGGGCAAAATGGCCATCTGGTCCCCAAAGTTGTCTGAGGGAGTGTGACCTGGCTCCCAGCTTTAAAAGGTTGAGAGCTCCTGGACTAAAGATAAAGCCTTCCCCTCCCAGTAGATTACAATACAGTGGTGCCTTGCTTAAAGAGCATAATGCATTCCACAAGATTGCTCTTTAAGCGAATTTGCTCTTTAATTGAAACACCATTGAAATTGACTAATTGTGACTTCTGGCTGGGGTGATGGTGGTGGATTGCAAACCCTGTTTAGTTTTTAAGTGACTTTTTGGTTGGTTTTATTTGTTAAGCGAAGTGACCATTCAGAGAAAATTCTGCTCTTTAAACGAGTTACTCTCTAAGCGAGGCACTCTTTATGCAAGGTTTTACTGTATAGAGCAGTGGTGGTGAACCAGAGTCCCAAAATTTGTGCTGGGGGTGAGGGAGAAAGCGCTCCCATCGGCCTGCTGGGCAGAGTGGTGGGGCGAACTCTGTGTTGGGATGATGGCACATGTGCCAACAGAAAGGCCTGTAAGTGCCACGTCTGGCATGTGTGCCATAGTTTTGCCACCATTGGTCTAAAGGAAGTTGAATGTTATACTCAGTTAGGTCACTTAGGAAATCACTGGTTTCAAATGTTGATTCTCTTCAGAAGAGGAAGAGGAATAGGAAGAATGTGCTATCAAGTCAGTTTTGACTTTCAGGAGTAATAATAGGGGGAGGATAAACAACCCTGATTGCTCCTTGGAAGGACAAATACTGAAGCTCAAGCTCAAGTACATTGGCCACCAAATGAGAAGAGAGGACTATCTGGAAAAGGCCCTGATGCTGGAAAAGATTGAAGGCAAAAGGAGAAAGGGATGGCAGAGAATGAGATAGTTAGACAGCATCATTGACATAGTGGGCATGGATCTAGGCACACTAGACGATGGCAGAGGAACTTTGCATGCTGTGGTCCATGGGGTCTCAAAGGGTCGGACTCAAACAACAACAAATTCCCCCCATAACAACTATAGATAGCTGAACAGAGATTTGAATCCCTGTCTCCTCAATGATAGTCTGACATCTGGATGCTGAGCAACTTTGGAAATAGTGTAGTCTCTCATGGATTGCTGAGAATTCAGTGGAGCCACCACCCGAGAACCAAAAATTGCCCAATCTATGGTTTTTGAGGCACTGCTCCGGGGTTATGGCTTGTGAAGCACACTGCCATCTTATGATCAAATATGCTTTCCAGGATTAATAAATCACAAATTACACCCAAGTCTACTCAGCTAGTGTCAATGCCACCACATCCTATTAGCCATCTTTCCTCAATTACAACTAGAACATCTTTGATCTTTATAACTCAGATACTGCACACAGGGTTGAAGACAGGACACTGTGAAGGATCAAAGGTCTGTGAACAAGAAATTGCTAAAATCATGTCACTGACTTTGCTGAATATTGAAGGTAGAGCTTTTTGACTTGTAGCTCAGAAATCAGGGGTAAAAGATGGATAACTCCCTTGACACCTGAATGGATAAAAGAGGAAGTAGAGAAGAAGAAAAATAAGGATTGACACACATAATGTTTTAATGGTTTAAATCTTTCACTCTGTGAACTGCCTTTGGCAGCCTCTGCCTGGAATGATGTTGCATTATCTTACAATCAATAAACCAACAAATAGTTATGTATGTGTTGCTACCTGCATACCTCAATGTGGTGTGAATATATCCAAGAGACTAGGAAGCAAATCTGCTGCAGTCTCTAACTTCACAAGCTTATTTCCTGGGATCCCTGAAATTTGAATACATTACTGTACTTATGTGACCAGAATGTGCCTTGAGAATGAATCCACGTTTTCTTCTCAAAATGATGGTGCATCTCAACCAACAAATCCCAATGGCCAGCAAGAATGCCTTCTATCTGTCCCTCCCCCTGGTGGTGCAGTGGTTAAACTGCAGTACTGCAGCCAAAATGTTGTGAGTTCGATCCCGATGGGCATCAAGGTTGACTCAGCCTTCCAAGGCTAGTAAAATGAGTACCCAGCATATTTGGGGCAAAATGCTAATTAACTTGTGAACCGCCTGGAGATTGCACTAAGTGCTACAGGGAGGTATAGAAGTGTAATTGCTATTGCTGTCTCCCCTACGATTCTGTGGGGAGGAGGGGCCTTCCTCTTGACAGACAGCTCTTCAGGCCCAGCTGCCAGATTTGGTAACAGACCCTTTCCATTCAAGCAGTTCCACTGCAACAAATGCACATTTCTCTCTCACTTGCTGGGCGTAGTCTACATGTTTTCCTGAAGCCTGTGCTTTTGTTAGCACATTCATTGTTATTTTGATCAGTAGATGGAATGTGGTTGCTGTAGGAATCTTAAGAGGAATCTCATGGATACTATTTCTAGCACAATTAATGATAAATTCCCTCCTCCCCTACCCCAACTCTGATGACTATATCATTTTAAAACTGAAACTCTCCCTTCCCATTATATTGTATGTTCTTTGGTGGTGGTTTCCCCTTTTTCCCTGCCCCAAGTGGCAGATTTCCTATCACCCCGTTTCAAAGTGGCCAGTTCTGTTTGCTCTGCCATTCTTCAGTTGTGCCAGTAGCATAACAGACTAACAATCTAAATATTTTCCTGTGTTTGTATTTTGCTTTCAGTCATTCTGCATCATAGGTTCCATAATCTAAAGACTAGTATGTGGGCAACTTATTGCTGTTGTATACATTTAATTTATTTGGAGGATATGAAAAAACCTGAGTGCAAAAAGGTAGAAATACTGATAAAGCAAGATCATCCTCTTGGAAGAGTTACAGTTGGTTGGCAGGATGGTACCAGCTATGCACTGTTCTGTTTTGCTTTTAAGAAAGTGATTCTTAAGTAGAGGCACAGAAGTGTTTCAAAATTCAACCCAATAGCAAGTTTTTGTGAATGTTAAACAGAACCATCTTTGGGAGGACCTTTTTCCTGAAGGAAATGATGCAAACACTATCTGTTTCCTCTTGCGATTGTGCCACTGGATTTCTGAGTCCCATCCCCAGTAATGCTCAACCATACTCTGCAAGGGTCACTCATGCCTATTGATCATAAGGATCTTGTGAACAGCACAGGGGATTTTTTTTTTGGGGGGGGGGCGGTAAAGGTAAAGGTAAAGGTAAAGGTCTTCCTTGCTCAAAAGCCAGTCATGTTCAACTCTAGGGGGCAGTGCTCATCTCCATTTACAGGAAAAGAACCAGCACTGTCTACATCTGCAGACATTTCTGTGGTCATGGCAGACATGACTAGATGCGGGAGTGCACAGAACACTTACCTTTCCTGCTGAAGCGGTACCTATTTATCTACTTGGAATTTCTTGCTTTCAAACTGCTAGGTTGGCAGGAGCTGGGACAGATGAAGGGAACTCACTTGGGTTTTGAACTGCTAGCCATCCTTGTGACACAATAATCTTCATGTACCATCAAGTCAATTCTGAATTATAGTAACTCTTCCCAGTTTTTTTTAAAAAGTAGATTATACACACAAATGGTTTACAATTCCCTTCTTCTGGTGATGCTCTGGGACTGTGCAGCTTGCCCATGATGATGCTGGCTGGTATTTTTCCCAGGAGCCCCAGTAGCAAATTGAACTACAACCTCTAGCTTTGCAACCAGATCACTAAACTACTGAGCTAACCTTACAACATACATACCAAGATAAGAAAATGGGGCCCTAGAACAGAGAAATAGGAAGACAACCCAAAGCATTTAATGCTTCAAGGAAAGCATCTTGTATCTGCATGTAAATATCCCAAGGGAGGTCTTCCCTTAATGTGTTTCTCAGATCAAGTCTATTGAGACCCAAGCAATTAACTGCCTAATAACTAATATATAACTGTTTTAAACATTGCAACCTAAGGTGGAAGGCAGAATGAGCAGAATTTTACTGAGCTGGTGAATGTTCTGAAGTGGGATTTACAGAACTTTAAAGATTCCTTGATCACAATATCTGTGAACAATACATTATAGGGAGAACTGTTAGAAGTTCAAAGAAATCTTGTGAATATTTGATGTGGTTTGGGATTGTTTGCATTTGGTGGATTATGGGCTAAGTGGTAAGTGAAAATGGACAACAGCCTTGTCTTTTCCCGCAATATTTCGTGTTTATTTCATTCCGAAGCATGGAACAAAGGTGCCTGTTCTCATCCCTTTTACAGCACAAAGGGAAAAATGTACATCACATAAAAGTATTCATTACCCTGGTTTCATTATAATCCTGATTATAGGCCTTTTTGTGGAAAACACATTGGTGTGCAAACAAAAGGGAAGCAATGATGAAGCAGAGATGAAAATAAAACTGTTTAGATGGGTCAAAGATAATTGAACACCATATGTTACATCTTTAAAATGTAGATGCTAAACCCACACAAGCCTATTTAAGAATTTATAGTTTTGTGTGTTTTTTTGTGAAAGCAGTAGGACGGTCTTCCTAATGCAGTTGTCAGACATGATGTAGCACAATATGTCTTTTTAAAAATTCCATTGTTGATGTGTCAGTGAAGTTGATCTTTTCCACTTTCAATCCTGTTTTTGCCACAATTCGACATGTATACATACATCCAGACACCAAAAAAGTTGATTTCAGTATCAGATTGAAAACAGCCCTTCTTATATTGCAGTGGATAACAAGGGGTGTGTATGTGTGTGGGAATATATCTATTTTCAGCTGAATTCATTGAGCATACATCAGCTACATGGTACTTGAGCAAGGTACTTGAACATGAAGAAGTAAAGATAATGAATAGAGGCACTTCTACATAGGTATAGCAGTATGAGGGCAGTGGTCAGACAGGTGTTGCAGAAGGTATAAAAGGCCATATTTTTAAAGACATGGGGACAGAAGTGAGGTGAAAGCAAACAGTTGACAATTAATATCCCTTATGCTGATATATGTTGATTTGTTTAAAAACATTCGGACCATACCTCAAACAGACTCATTTGAAATATGTTTTTGGAAGAGAGCTTTGCAGATACCATGGATGACCAGAAAGAGAAAGACACAGGTTCTAGTTCAAATCAAGCCAGAACTCTCACACAAAGGTAAAATGGCTATACAGGAGCAGCCATGATTTGGATTACTCATGCCAAAAAAATACAAGACTCACTGGAAAAGGCAATAATGCTGGGGAAACTTGGAAGCAGCAGGAAAAGTGGAAGACCAAACATGAAATCAAAGAAGCTGGTGTCTTTAGTTGGCAAGATCAGAGCATGGTGCTCTCTCTCTCTCTCTCTTGCTCTCTCTCTCTCACACACACACACATTGGTCACCAATGGCAGTATGTGATAACAACATATCCTACCTTCATTTCCCCAAAAGTTCTAGGTATAATACCAACAACAAAAAAGGCTTGCTAAATGGCAGTATTTTCTTTTGTCTGATGAAGAGTTTCATTATTTTTAATGGATATTTCTTTATAAGTAAATGAAGGCCCAATAAAATGCAGTATACACAGCACCTATCAAAACAACATTTTGTAGATTTTTATTTAACCCACCAGACTAGATAAGGAGGACTGATCAAGTCATGGCCCTGGAAACCAATTCCTTTTCCTCCCCCCCCCCCGAGACTGCCCTGAACATCCCCCCCCCCTCATAGCCCAGCAAAGGTCTGCTCACCCATTCCAAATCAAATGGAAAGTTGTCGCCTTCTGCATCCCATTGGACTAGAATTAAATCCCAGGAAGATATACTCCCCATAAGTAGAATCTGAGGTTTTGTGTGGCAATCTCAACTCATTTAAAATCCTCTGAAAGATGTGTGTGTGTTACCAGTCTCAATTTCTGTGGTTCAGTTATATACTAGGCATGTTTTGTTCAATGGCAGCTCCCCTTGCTAACCAGTACCATAAGAGGTAAAGATCGTCCATGCTCAAAAGCAAGATGTATCCAACTCCAGGGTTCTGTGCTCATCTCTGTTTATCTGACTCTAGGGTTTAGTGCTCATCTCTGTTTATAGCCAAAGAGCCAGCGCTGTCTGCATCTGCAGGCATTTCTGTGGACATGTGGCAGGCATGACTGGACACTGGAGTGAATGGAATGCTGTTTAATTTCCCACCAAAGTGGTCCCTGTTTATCTACTTGCAATTTTGTGCTTTTGAACTGCTAAGTTGACAGGAGCTGGGACAGAGATGGAAGCTCACTCTATTGTGCAGCACTCAGGTCTCAAACTGCTGACCTGTTGACCTTTCAGTCATCAAGCTTAGCATCTTAACCACTAAGCCACCACAGTCCCTTCTAGTACCATCATGCACAATGTCTTTTGAAAGCTCCAGTGGACACTCTAATGAGGCAGAGTGAGGCGACTGCTTGCCTCAAGCAGCCAAATACTGTACTGGAAAGCAGCAACATTATTCTGGAGGTAAACGTTCTGCCTTGCCTGTGCTCCCTAAAGCTAGCTCTGTTATCTTCAGAGACTATGAATCTTTCCCATAGCCAATTGAAGAAGAAATCCACTGGGAATCCAGTTGGCTTTTATACACGGAACAAGAGTCCTTAGCCTGCGTCTCAGGCAATAAGTTGTTTTGGTTTGTTCCCCTCCAAAATCCTCTCGGTTTCTAAAGCACCATGGCACCAAGACTATACAGGTGCTGAGAATAGAGCTGTGGTGAAAGAAGATGAATTACACAAGCCCCAAAGCTTTTGGTAATGCACCCCACAACATCTCTATTTCTTATAAGCTCTGTCTTCATATTGGCCTGTAATGTTTTCTGAATGGAATCCAAACTACAAGAGATGAGGTGATCAAGGTCTAGATTTACTCCCATGTTCTTCTAAAAGAGCCAGAAAGTAGCTGGGAAGCCTCTTGAATTGGACTGTAGGTCTGGCCGCACAGAAGGCAAGCGTAAGCCATTTCACATCTCAGTGGTATTCCACCACCACCCCCAGCCAACATTACTTTCCGAAATCAGATATTTGGTTTGCTTTGGGAAACAGTCATAGCCAGAAACCTCCTAGAGCAAAATCCTCCAATTACAGTTGACAGATTCCTGAATCTTAACAGGAAAGAAACTAAAACAGCATGTTCTGTAAAAACTGAAGCAGGTCTACAGGCTGTTTTTACTAGGCGTCTCTTCCCCCATTTATTCATCTTGAGCAATGCGACCAAACTGAAGCAGTCTGCTGATGTTCAAGCACTTCATTAGGCTGGTTATGAGATTTTGTTTGTTCATGCTTTTTAATTAATTTAGGAGCCATATTCTGTTTTATTGTTATTATTTTCAAGTATTCATGCAAAGGGAATTTGTTCACACTCAGAGCAGAGGAGGTTTTATAGGTTCTTACATAGCCATATGCCTCTTCATATCCCCAGGTTTGTTTTTATAGTAGGCATCCAATAAAGGAAACTTGGCCGCAGTTAGACTGGGGATAAGAAATCCCACACAGCGCAGATTATCATAAGCAAAACTAGAGGCTGGAAAAATATAACAAGTTTAAAAAATAGAAAATAAATGAAAGAAAAGAGGCACTGCAACATGCTTTGCATAAAATACAGTACTCCACTGACATAATTTTATTACTGTTGTCCACCGTGGCATGGTAAATTGTATGCAGAATTGCTAATACTTTTCTACTTGAGGAAAAGTAGTTGCTATATATTATGGATGTTTAGACTGTACTTTAAAGTCTTTTTCTTGGTACTGAACTTGTAATAAAGATATCATAATAATAATTTCATGTCAGAAGTTAATCTGGGTTGAAAGGATTTTTGGTGGAGAAACTCTGCTACGTCCAAACTCTGCTACATGCTCTACAGCCGAATGAGGCTCCTTTCATGTCCCCAAGATCTTTTCCCACTGAAGTGGTCCCTATTTATCTACTTGCAATTTCTTGCTTTCAAACTGCTAGGTTGCCATTATATATTCTTGATAATTATGTAGAATATCAATTTGCATCTTCTACTGCAAGGGTGGGCAAAATGTGTCTCTCAAGGTACAGTTGGACTGCAATTCCCAGCATTTCTTACAGCTGGTGTTTCTGGCTAAGGCTAATGGGACTGGCTGGCCAACAAGATAAGGAGCTCTGGATTTTGTCTCCTGTGCTTTACTGTGTCTGGCTAGGTTATCCTGCTATGGTAACAGAGTAGACCATAGTGTCAGTGAGTCAACACCGAGTGTCAGGCGGTGGTTAACTAACCTGGCAAACCTGAGGACTAAAGGCTTGGATGCCAAAGTCCTCAGGGAAGGGTGATGGTCCCTAAGTGGATTAAATCCTACTTGAATCCCTCTTGATGGAGGACAGCAGCTTCATCAGTTCCTGCCTGGGGCTGGTGAGGTCTTTGTATGCCAAAACAGCTCAGGACCAGAAAGTGACTTGCAGAACTTGATAAGTTGTATGGGTGTTATGCTGTGATGCAGAAGGCAGAGGAAAGGCCACTGCATTATATTCTCAGGACAGTCTTCATGGCTGATCGCCATGAGGATCATAAATATTTGGATTCAGATATGGCAGAACAAGAAAAAGAAGTGCTTTGCTACATTTACATTTGGAATAAGCCATCTAGAAAATAACAGTTGTTGGTAGTCCTTCAACTAGGTCCAGCTCCCAACAGCTTTAGTTAGGATAGCCAACACTGAAGAAGACTGGGAGCTTCAGTCACACAACATCTGGAGGGCCACACCCTAGTCTAAAATTACCAGATCTTGGAAAGTTACATCTTTGAACTATAACTCCCAGACTTGCTCAGGCAGCTGCTATGCATATTCTGGGATCCGTAGTCCCAGAAAGTTATTTCCCAAGCTCTGAAACTTTCTGGTGACTGAGTGTGATTGTAGGGGTTTTCATGGGGACCACTCACTCACCCCCCCCCCCCACACACAGGGAATGGATAGGTGGCTATGCTTCTAATTGAAGCTCTAGTAGCTGGCTGCGAATAGTAGAATTTAATACATCACCTTCCAACTAGAGACACGGAGTTGACCCAGCTTTGGGAACTGCCTTAAAGTTACTTTTACCTTCAAAGGATGGGACGTCAAAGCAGATGAGGTTCCCAAGCCTAGCTAGGGTTGCAGGTGCTGGCTCCTCCTTAGATTTCATAGGTGTTTGTCTGGTGACATCTGTGCTTAGTGACACGGCATCTCTGGAATGTGGCTTGGTATGTCTGCTATCATTGACACACTTCCCTTTCAAAGCTAGCCTTTCTCAACCTATAAGACTATCAAACTACATTATAACTAAATGTATTAAAAGTAATTCAAAGAAATATAAAATGTTCCTTGAATTCCCACAACAGTGATTTTGGAACAGGACAACAATGTGTCCTACAATAAGTTCCAGGTAGACATGTACTTAAAACTCCAGCTCTCCATTTTGCTCTTAATCCAATGAGAATCACAGATAGATTTTAATACACAGCTAACCCACCTAACAGGTTTATCTGCTTCCACTGGTGAATCAATATCAAAATGTCAGGTTGCTGTTGCTGCTATTGCTAGCATTGCATAGTAGTTGTACTGTGATCCTATATAGCAGTGATGGCGAAACTTGGCACTCCAGGTGTTCTGGAACTTCAGTTCCCAGAAGCCCTGATCAGCAAGAGTGCTGACTTGGGCTTCTGGGAATTGAAGTCCAAGAACACCTGGAGTGCCAAAGTTCACCATCACTGCTATATAGGGAAATTCTACGAACTGCACAAACATCCATTTCTACTCAGATCATCAGCCGTATCGACTACGGTGAGATTTATTCTATTCCTGTCTAAATTTTAGATATTATTTCTAAATTTGCATCTATACATATAAATTAGGACATGAAAATTTATGCAGATCTACTTTCTCTTGTCCTGTTTTTGTTTTTTGCTAGTACATTTCCTCTTTTTTTGTTTGTGTGGTGATGGGGCAGTATGTAAATAGTTATGCCAGTGTGTTTATAGTCTTATCCAAAATCCTATACATTACCATTTTTTCCACAAAGGGTCTGAGTTTTCTGTCAACGTTTCCTCTAATGCCCCTGTGGTGCAGTGGTTAATCTGCAATAAAAAAAAAACTCTGCTTGCAATCTGAGCTGGATCCCAATAGGGTCAAGGCTGACTCAGCCTTCCATCCTTCCAGCCTTAGTAAAATAAGTTCTTGGCTTGTCAGATGCAAAATGCTTACTACCTTGTGAACCAGGCAGAGAGTGCTGTAAGCGTTGTGGGTGGTATATAAGTATAATTGCTATTACTATAAAGCAGGGGTGTCCAGACTATGGCCTATGGGCCGTATCAGGCCCCCAACACCAATTCATCCAGCTCCGAAGGCCGCCGCTGCTCCCAGAAGTGGATGGGGGAAGTGTCCGCCAATGTGCATGTGTGTCCTGAACCACTCCTGGGAGTGGTGAAACCACTTCCGGGAGTGGCGGGGATGCATTTATACATGAACAGAGATGTCCAGAACCACTTCCGGGAGTGGCAAAACCACTTCTGGGAGTGACAAAACCACTTCCAGGAGTGGAAGGGGATGCATTTGCGCATGCACAGAAACACCCAGAACCACTTCTGGAGTGATTCCTGATGTGCGTGTGCAGACGTGCCCACTTCCAGGGGCATGGTCAGGCCCACTCAGCTGTTACAGGGGCATGGTCAGGCCCCTGGCGCAAAAAGTTTGGGCACCCCTGCTATAAAGCATAAAGCAAATTAATTATAAAAACTAGATCAAAAACTAAATCACTCACAGTTGCTTAAAATCTTAGCTCACACAGCTCAGTCAACTTTATGTACTTTTGATCCACTGATTTCAGTGTAATGCAGTTTCCTCCCTGTTTTGTCTGCTGTGAGTTCAGAGACTATTAAGCAACACTATTGTTCATTGAAGAAGAGATCTGCAGCTCTAGAAATTTCAAGATCTAAACCAGGGATTCTCAACCTGCAGCCCACAGGATGCAGCCCATGGGCATCATTTCATGTGCCCCCACCATCACTTCCACCACACCAGGAAGTGCCATGTGGTGAAAGAAGGGCAAAATGGCTGTCCAGCCCCAGAAACTGTCTGAGGGAGCATGAGTCAACCCCTGGCTTGAAAATGTTGAGAACTCCTAATCTCTGAATAAATTATAAACATAATTACACTGACATCAAAATGAGAACAAAACAGACTAAATTCAAAGTGAGGACAAGTAGCTGGTTACTAGGACAAAAATAGTAAAAAAAGTTTATCAGGAGGAATTACACTTGTGACATTTTGGACAAATACATGTAGGAAGGTCTTTGCTGTGTAGTTTTACCATTTTATTTTATTTTAAAGTTACAGTATCTGCCCATGACGAACTAAACTTCTTTGGATGACATGTGCAAAGTTAGTTGTTTCTGGAGAGTATGAAGCCTACCATGTTTCAGAAGAACAGGTCTGGAGAATGTTTGGAGGTTAGAAGGTTTTGCCGGGGGGGGGGGGGTGAGGGGAGGATGCACTTATCCCCTACTAGATTTTTGTGAGCTATCGCTACATGACAGAGAACAGAGGTTGCCATTGTCAAGAGACTTGATAAACTTCAGGAAGATAAAGACAGCACATTGGGGGGGGGGGGGAGAGATTAAAGTGGATAAAATTGATTTACTTCCCTTCATCTCCCTTCACTTTGAGTGAGGGGATTTGCATAAAAATCGAATAAAATACAGCCATGACCCTAGGCAAGACCTTCAAAATTTTCAGAGGGATCAGTATAAGGACCAGTGAAGTCCTGTTTTGTTTTGACAGAGGAATGCCAGTGACAAAACCACCCTCCTTTCCTGGTTTGTTCCTTATTACTTGGAGAGAAAAATAGCAGTACGGTATTTGGAAGCACACTAGTCTCTGTGTTCCTCTGCACAAAACTACTAATGAATCTTCAGGTGTGGTCAGATTTGTTTTCAGTAATGTACTGGTTTCATTCAAGCATCCTGTTGTTGTTGTTGTTGTTGTTCAGTCACACAGTTGAGTCCCACCCTTTGTGACCCCATAGACCAACGCACACCAAGCTCCTCTGTCATCTGCCATCTTCTGTAGCCCACCCAGATCTACACCCACCACATCAATGATGCCATCTAGCCATCTCATCCTCTGTCCCCTTCTTCTTTCACCTTTGATCGTTCCCAGCATCAGGGCCTTCCCCAGTGAGTCCTCTCTTCTCATTTGGTGGCCAAAGTACTTGAGCTTCAGCTTCAGTATTTATCCTTCAAAGGAGCAGTCAGGGTTGATTTCCTTTAGGAAATAATTCAAGCATATCAGAGAGTAAATAAAACAAAAATACAAAAACTGTTGTGGCACTTTAAAGACTAACTGTTGTATTTTAATGTTAGCTTTCGTGAATCAAGTCTACTTTGTCAGACTAACATGGCTACCATTTTGTCAATGGTTTCATTCAGAAATGTTCTCAATGTGTCCAAATTAGCCTAGTTTGGTTCTGAATTTTTCACACCCTCATTGTACCTTAAAGTATATAGACAACTTTCCAGTCTCACATTCAACAATTATTAATGACATGACTTTATTTTTTAAAAACCCAAGTATGACTAGGTTTAACGTAGAGAGCCAACCTTTATTCAATTTATAACATAAAACTTTAATTAAAGATTAAAATGTTCTCTTGTCATCCTTCAATAAACTAATAAGGATGAAGTTGAAAGACTGTAAAGGCAAGATGATATATAAGTATATGCAAAGGTTGTACAGGCAGGAAGGTGAGAGAAGAAAGTACAACAGCAGAATTGTACTTAAACAGTAAGGAGACTAATAATGACTAAAGAAAAATTACATGACTTAATTTTGACAAGGAAGAAATCGAAATTGTCTCAGATTTTGATTACAGTATCTCAGCTCAGTCATCCACTCAAATGGAGAATGCTATAAGGAAATCAGAATAAGGCTGAGATTTGAAAGGGCAAAGTATAAAAGATCTTTAGATCTAATGATTATCACTGGAAACCAAAGCAACAGAAAAGGAACAAAAGGAATGAACAAGAAGGAGGAAACATCCTCAAATACCCTTGTTCCACATATCCTATACACAGCTTACAGAACAATACCACTGAGTCCCAAGCAGTGGCATAGCATGAGTTTCAGCCGCCTGGGGCGGAGGCCACCCCCTGGGCCCATGATGCAGATGGTGTCAAATTTTGCCATCCCTAAAAAATGCCACCTGAGCCCCCCCCCAGCCACTGTTTTTGGGAGTGAAGGAGGGATCAGGGTGCCCCAAAAACAAAACCCTCACTTTTTAGGAGATTGGTCTCTACTGTGTCCCGCACCTGCTTCCAATACACCCACCCCAGGAGGCTTGTAGATGACAAAAAGCCCCTGCAAACCCACTTTAGCTGGCCTCATGGTGGACAAAGTTGCTTGCTGTGGGTGCCGCCTCCTCAAAGCTCCCTCGCGCAGGCAACACCCTCACCGGGTCCATCCCCCAATGCAAGGTCTCCCTTGCCCAAAAGCAAATTATATCTAACTCTAGGGCTCAGTATTCATCTCCGTTTACAACTAAAGAGCCAAGGCTGTCTGTGTTTGCAAACATTTCCGTGGTCATGTGGCAGGCATGACTAGACTCGAACTGCTACCTGCTCAATTTCCAGGCATTACGTTCAGCGCATGAACCCCTAAGCCACTGCAGCCCTCAAATGGTTAGTTAGGTAAAGACAAAGGTTGCCCTTGCTCCAAAGCCTGTTGTATTCAACTCTAGGGTTCAGTGCTCATCTCTGTTTCAAAGCCGAAGAGCCAGCGCTGTCTGCTTCTGCAGATGTTTCTGAGGTTATATGGCAGGCATGACTAGACACCGGAATGCACAGAACGCCACATGATTTTCTTTTGTCTAAGCCTTAAATTTTGTGATCAATAGGTTGTGATCTGAGCCACAATCTGCTCCTACTCTCATTTTTGCTGACTGTATGGAGGTTCTCCATCTTTTGCTGCAGAGTATGTAATCAATCTGGTTTTGATATTGGCCATCTGGTGATGTCCATGTGTAAAGTCTCCTCTTGTGTTGCTGGAAGAGAGTGTTTGCTATGACCAGTGCATTATCTTGGCAGAACTCTGTCAGTTTTTGGCCTGCTTCATTCTGTGTTCCAAGACCAAATTTGCCTCTTATTCCACTTACTTTTTGATTTCCTACTTTGGCATTCCAGTCTCCTATAATAATGTGTACATCATTTCTTGGTGTCTATTCTATGAGGTGTTCTAGGTCCTCATAGAACTGGTCAATTGTGGCTTCATCTGCACTAGTGGATTACAGTGATATTGAATGGTTTGCCTTGTATTCTGACTGACATCATTCTATCATTTTTGAGATTATATCCCATTACTGCTTTTCTTACCCTTTTGTTGACAATTATGGCTACTCTATTTTTTTGAGGTTTTCTTGTCCACAGTAGTAGATGTGATGGTTTCCAGAGCTGAATTCACCCATCCCTGTCCATTTTAACTCACTGATTCCCAAGATGTCAATGAGTTTAGAGAATACTTTTATGAATTCTGCAGTGTTTCACTGATAATTTGGTTAAATCTGTTAGAAATCATTTTAATCAATCAAAACCTAGACTGCTGCCAAGAGTGAAACACCTACAAGAGCATACCTCTGGACATTTTTAGAAACATATTATACAGTACTGTATTCCATATAGGCTTTAAAGAGTAAATTCACTGCTGTTTGTTACATCACCACCAGGTGGCTCCAGCAAGTCAAGCACTCAATCTAGCAAGAGCAGAGGAGAAGCCGGGAAGGAGAGGCACCGTGAACGAGTTTTGCTGACACAAGGCTTCTTGTGCTGGGGCATTTTGCCACCCCCTGGTAAGTGGTGCCCGGGGCAACCCGACCCCCCGGCCCCCCAGCCTACGCAACTGGTCCCAAGTCCATTAGCAAAGTCCAACAGGAATCTCACAGCAATTCCATGAGTTAATCCTGGTAAAGTATTGATGGGAGTTGAGGGTTAAAAAAAAGAAAACATTTTTGTTACTCTGAAAAATGTTACTGCAAAAAATAATATTTTTAATTCAGAATTCTTTAATGGATGCATAGTAAAAATGGCCTTTGCTTCTTAAATGAGTGATTTATTATTTATCAGTAAATGATCACACATTCTAATTTTCACCCTTTTTCAAATACACACAAAAAAGGACACAGAGGAGTTGGTAAAAGGAAAGTAAGTTTAAACTATGAATAAAGTCTGGCACTTAAAACATTTCAAACAAGTGATTTAAGTATATATTTACTTTCAAGCATCTGTGTGGTTATCTTGAGAGCAGAAGCCTTATGGAGAACACATTTTCGTCTTGGATTCCTCAGTTTTAGCAACTATGGTGACTGGAATTTATTTTTTAAACTGTTGTCATATCAGCATACACATTTTTAGCTTATTTGCCATTTTAATGAGCTTTCAAAGCAGTGATGGGATGTCACCGGTTCCAGACGGATCTCTGGAACCGGTAAGATGAATCCCGGAGGGTTCTCCGTGAGGGGAAGTCCACTTTTGGCTCCAATTGACTGCGCATGTCCAGAAACTCAATCTGACGCATTGCGCATGCGTCAAATTGAGTTTCTGGACATGCGCAGTCAATTGGAGCCAAATGGATCCAATTTAAAAAAAAAAAAATCTTCCGAAGCTGGAGCCGCCTCTTTTTAGAGTGGCTCCGGCAGCAGCGGCGGCAGCCCTAAGAGAAGGGCACCTCCCCTAGCCGGCCACCGAGCTCCCACGGGGACGTTGGTGCCTGGCCGCGCCGTCCGCCTGCGCCGCGCCGCCCGTGCCGTCCGCCTGCGCCGCGCCGCCCGCCCGCGCCGTCCTAGGGACTTGGGCCCGAGAAACCCCCATGCCCGAGGAAGCTGCCGGCGGCCGGCGGAAGATGATGCGGCGGTGGCGAGCCCCGCCGCGCTTACCCAGGGCATGGGGGTTTGTCCGGCCCAAGTCCCTAGGACGGCGCAGCGTGGGCGGACGGCACGGGCAGGCACCAACGTGCCCGTGGGAGTTCGGTGGCCAGGCAGGGGCTGCAGGCGGCTGTGGCGGCCGTGGCAGTCAGGGGCAGCGTGCCTTGCCGGGTGGCCCCGGGCCACATGAAGGTTCGTCAGTGCCAAGGAAGGTAAGTGAGGCTTTTATATTTAGGGTGGGTGGGTGATTTATTTGTGTTTTCGGTGGGTGGTTGTACTTTAATTTAAATTTTATTTTATTTATTTCTTTATTTTATTTCTTTAAGTTATATACGGGTCTGTGTGCATGTTTATTTATTTATTTTTTATTTTTGGCCTTGCCCACAACGTCATGACGTCATGACGTTGGCTCCGCCCATGACGTCATGACGTCATGACATTGGCCACGCCCATGACGTCCGTGACGTCATGGCGTGGTATTAGAATTTTTGACATCCCATCACTGTTTCAAAGCCCTCATATGTATATTGCAAACAGATCTTTGTTGGCTTTTCTTCCTTTGAAATGTGTGCTTGCTTTTACAGTCACTTAACATGTTGACTGATTGTTTTCAATGCATCCATTCTTTTCATCTTTCTGATTAGGTTCTTTGGAACTCAGCATCAAATGCTATTCAAAACTGGAACATAAAGCAGACTCTGAAGAAAAACAAAAGCAAGATATGTGACAGCAGAGCAAAACATGTTGATTTACTCTAAACATGCTTCACTTCCAAATTTCCTGTTTTTCTCCAGATACCATGTTTGATTGTATTGTCACCAGTGATGGGATGTCACCGGTTCCAGACGGTTCCCTGGAACCGGTAAGAACAATTTCGGAGGGTTCTCCGAGAGGGTAATCTATTTTTAAGGCGTCCGGTTCCGGACGCCTGAAAAAAAGAAAAAAAATTTTTTAAATTGGAGTCAAAATGGCTCCAATTCAGTGCGCATGCGCAGAAGTCAATCTGACGCATGCGTGCTGCAATTTTAAATTGCGCATGCGTCAGATTCTGTTTCTGCGCATGCGCACTTGTTTTTGCCGGAGCCGGACCATTTTGAAGTGGCTCTGGCAGTGGCGGAGGGCTTAGGAGGAGGAGCCGTGCCTAGCCGGGCGGCCCAGCGTTCCCGGCCGCAACGCTCCACGGGCGCCCCAAGCCTCGCCGCCCGGCGGTGTGCCTAGCCGGGCGGCCCACGCTCCCGGCCGCAACGCTCCACGGGCGCCCCAAGCCACACACCTCCGTCCGCTCGCACCTCCATCCGCTCGCTCACCCGGCTGGCCGTCGGGGGCTCTCCGCCGCCTGTTGCCCCTGGCAGCGGCTTTCAGGGGGAGGCAAAATGTCCCCTCCCCACCCTTTTGCTGGCGAGGAGGAGAAAAAGGCGGACAATTCAAGGAGGGGCACACCCGGTCGCCCGCCCAGCTCTCTCGTCAGGGGTGGGTGGCGCCGTGGCGGGGAGCCCCTGGGGGCTGGCTGGGCAGGAGGAGGTGGGCAGCGTGTGCGCGCACGCGGGCCGCCCGCCAGGAGAGCCCCCGACCGACAGCCAGCCCGGCGGACGGGCCCCTCCTTGAATTGTCCGCCTAAAAAAAAACACTTTTTCTCCTCCTCGCCAGCAAAAGGGTGGGGAGGGGACATTTTGCCGCCCCCTGAAAGCCGCTGCCAGGGGCAACAGGCGGCGGAGAGCCCCCGACGGCCAGCCGGGCGGGCGAGCGGACGGAGGTGCGAGTGGTCGGGGCCGCCCATGGAGCGTTGCGGCCGGGAGCGTGGGCCGCCCGGCTAGGCGCGGCGCCGGGCACCAAGGCTGGGGGCCAGCCCCAACGGTCCCCATTGTAAGTGGGGTTTGTGTTTGGGGTGGGTGGGTGTTTGGGTGTATTTTTATTTAATTATTATTTTATTTATTTATTTTATTAACGGTTTTGTGGGGGGGGTTGAGGGGTGTGTGTGTGTGTGTTTTATTTTTATTTTATTTATTTTATTTTTGGCCCCGCCTACAACGTCATGATGTCATGACGTTGGCTCCACCCATGACGTCATGACGTTAGCTCCGCCCCCACTGTGATGACGTCAGGGTGGGGTATAAAATTTTTTATCATCCCATCACTGATTGTCACACTATCAATCTGGGGTTTGGGATGATGCAAACAGAGAAAGTAAGTCTAAAAACCTCTGTGGGTTTCTATTGTAAAATGTAGAGGTTTTTGATTGGATGCATGCTTATTAGTAGACTCACACACTGCACATTTCCCTCCATTTGTTTTTGAAGCTGAACAAGATTAAAGGAAGAATGGTGACATTCCATCAAGCATAATCTATTCAAGAAGACAAATTATTCCCAACATGGCTATGCAATGCTGATTTTTGGCAACGTACATGCACTAGGCAATCTTTATTAAGATGGTACAATTTATTCTTCAGCATTTTCTTGTTTGCATAATATTTTCAAACTTTGGTGATTGTGGGAAGGGCATGGAGTTTAGGAAACACTATAGATACAAACTACCTTCAAACACTGGAAACCTTAAAGACACTTTGGAGATTTTGGGAAGCCATTACCTAACACAATTTCAAGCATTTTTAAGCCCCCCCCCCGCCCACTAAATAAGAGACAGGACACAAGATTGTTGCTATAAAGCTTGGGCCACATTTATTTATTCAACTTGCAACCCTCAACCTGCAGAGGGGCTGGTAGTGCAATTCCTAATACTGGAGCAAGAGACTCCTTGTGCCCTTCTCCAGACCTTGCTCACAGGGCAGTGCTGTACCTTGACAACTACTACCCACCCAGCTATGGGAGAGAGGCATTCCCATTGGACATACCACAGATTTGGCTCATGGTATCCCCTAGTTCCATGATGGCGAACCTTGGCACTCCGGGTGTTCTTGGACTGCAATTCCCAGAAGCCCAAGTCAGCATTTCTGCCTGCTGATAGGGCTTCTGGGAATTGAAGTTCAAGGACAGCTGGAGTACCAAGATTGGCCATCACTGCTCTAGTTGCCCAACCAATTCACCCAAATCATGCCTGGCACATAGGTCTCATCTCCTCCAGTGAGGGATTCACCACTACTCCCTTAACCAAACACTACCCAACTAAATGTGACCTATTTAACTGACTGCACCTGTAAGCTCCAAAAGGTACTATGTGCCAGAATGAGATAGGTGAAAAACATCTGGCACATTGTGTGTAAGTTACATCTATAGAAGATGCAAAACACCCACTTCCTCAGCTCATTCAGTTTTGTTCTAGTCTCTGTCCAGCATGTGTGTGTGTAAAAATCTATGTTTATTTATTACCTTTTAAAACAACAAACAAACATATATTTGTTTAAAAAATATATCTTGAAACTTGCCCTTGGCGGCTGTGTTCTCCATTTCCGGTTCATGAATCTGCTTTCTGATTGGAGAAAAACACTCCTTAAGCCTTCTTGAAAACAGGAAACTGCTCTCCCTGCTTCCTGAAGTACAGGAACAGTTACCCTGGTAACCTCTGAACAAAAAAGAGCTCCTGTTAACCACTGGGGTGCCTTAACAGATACAATGGGAGGCAATAAATTACAAGGCATTCCTAACTTGAAAGACTGAATGACTCTTTCTATATACTGTACTGTACTCTGTTTGTCATCAGTGCTACATTTGTTTTTCCGTTATACTTTTCTCTTTGTTACTCCTTCTCTCACAAGCTTCAATTAGTCACAGAGGGCCAGGATTATGCAACAAACAGAAGAATGCCACAGCATTGCATAACCAATTAATTCTGGCTATATTATGATGTGCCTTGAAGACAAGTAAGGGAAGGAAATGTTTCCTGGATTAACCATATGGTTAATCCAATGCAGTCAATGCTGGGAACAAAATGGAATTTTTACTCTATGTAACATATTACTTCTGGCTGAACTCACAAAGGGCAGAACAAATCAGGAAGGCTTGGGGACAGAGGATCTGCATGACATGCTCCTTGAGTTTGCCTTTTCAAATGTTATAAGTGGTGCAACCCCACAACATAGTAGAGGTGGCTTCTCATTCTGTCCTCCTGACTACTTCCTTGACTGTACATTACATCTATGGCAAACCTATGTTCTGGTTAGAAATTCTGCCACTTTCTGTCTGAAGATAGCACTGCAGGCTTCAAATAGACATAACATTCAAAATGATTATACTCAATCAATTAAACCCCCACCCACCCACCCCTAAAAAACACTAACAACCTGTAAATCTATACTTTAGGGTATTCTTCTACACATGCTAAAGTGGCAGAACTCTATTTTTTATGGTCTTGAAGCTATGGCTCTGACAACAGGCAGCCAGCCAGACATCCTCTTTTATTACAAGAAGTGTGTGAGCATGAAGTATAATTATGATCTGGACCCTTTGACCTGACATGCAAAAATGCTCCTAAAAGCATTGGTGTGATCATGAAGAGAGAAATAGATCAACAGAGTTTTCCTGTGCTCAAAACTGTGATGAAAATCTCTAAAGGAATCATCATCATGCTGTCAAGTAAATTCTGACTTTTGGTGATCCTTCTCAGGGTTTTCCAGGTGAAGAATACTCAGAAGTGGTATATCATTCCCTTCCTCTGGGTGTACCATGGAGCTTGTCCATGGCTACACAGGCTGGCTCTTCTCCCTGGAGGACCAGTGGGAAATTCAACTCACAAAAGCTTGGGAAGCAACTTGTGTATAGGATCTACATCTGCACATAATGTATAGAAACAAATGTATGTTGGTTCATTATATAGAACAGGGATTTGCAACCTACGGCTCATGGGCCTATTCTGGCCTGCAGCACCAATTAATCCAGCCCATGGTGAGGACCCTGGAGCCGCCACAAGAAGAACTGAAAATGTGCCAGAAGCACCAAAAACATGACAAAAAAGCCCAAAATGTGGTGAAAACATTCCGCCCTTGTCTCCGCTGCCACAGGAAATGGTGAAAACAGCCGGGATCTCACCAAGAATGCACCTGCCACTATTGCAACAACTGGAAGCAGCGGAAGCAGCAGGAGGAACCACGCCTCCGGCCTGCTCATCTGTGTGAGGGGATGTGACTGGCCCATGGCATGAAAAGGTTGTGAACCCCTGATCTATGACAAACTGAAAACCAATTTTTGGAAAGCGCAAATGAAATTCTAATGATATATCAATCAATGGTTGCCTGGCTCTCGTATTTTACTTTGGATGTAGCTACCGTGTGTTTCCATTCTGAGGGAAACTCTGCTCAAAATGTTCCTTGTCCTCCAAATGACCTGTCTGACACCTCAAATACGTTCCCAACACCAATCCAGCTGTTGGTACTAATGATGCTTTTGGTACCAGCACCCATCCCTTTCCTTCCTGTGTTCTGACCAGCCAACAGCTTTTCCAATATCTCACACTACTTCCAAACTGGTCTTGATGATGTCATTTTTTCCAACTCATATCACTTCCTTCTCTATGTTCTGCTTAGTCAATTGACTGTCACTTCCCTCTTATTCTAAACTAGGGGTAGGCAACATGTAGCTGTTTGGAGAAGGCTAGATCCAACATTCCTCACCAGAGATTGGCACGACGGGAGCTGCAGTCCAACAACATCTGAAAGGCAACACTTGTCCATTCGTGCTGCACACATTGGATATTTTTGGAACCAGCAATGACACTCTTCTTTCTGGGAGTTGTGACCCCTTCAAGTGCCATTTTGAAGACTAAAATCCAATGTACATTTTCCTGTGTAAAGTCCTGGTAAACTTTTAAGGGCCTTACCTTTCGGTAAATGTGCCTAGGACTGACCTAAAAGAGGTAGATGCTTTGCCTCTACATCTATATAACTAAAAAAATGGAGGGTTACAAAATCATGGTTTAAATGAACTTGTGTAAGCAACTTCTCATGCTGATAGTTTTCAGCTATACCTTGAACATTATTAACCTTCAATTAGCCAATAATGGGTTGATTTGCACCAGAGTTCAATTCCATTAATGTTAAGTGAAGTGAGCTACTGAGAAAGGTTGGGAGGTATTCCAAGAATATTCCAAAAAAAAAAAAAAAAAAAAGAATATTGACTCACTTCTAAATAGACTTGATGAAAGTGGGGGTTGTTCCCCTTACAGACTGCTTTAGGGTGCAGATAATTAACTGAATTGTGCAAGCATTGATCAGGAATTTGCACAATAAACAAGCATCATTCTTCTGTGAAGAGGAAGCACCATCTCAACTTCATCTCAAACTTTTCATACAATATATTTCAAATGAATGATAGCTCCGATAGGGCTAGAACCTGGGTCCTATATTACAGAAGACGAGGCCTAGTGATTGGATGGTTGCTACCCAAAGCTACTGTTGGTAGGTTGCACTTAGAGTTGGAGGGAGTTTTGACCAGAACCTACATCAGCACTTGCTTCGGAATAAAACTGATTTAGGACACAATAAAATCAACCCAAAGCAGCAGCCAATATGAGTACATAGCACTGAAATTCTGCTTAGCTTGACTTTTGATAATGTTTCCTTATAATACCTGAATTGATAAAATAAATATGCAGCTAGTACATTGGGCTTGTTCCAGTGAAAGCAGGATTCAAGCTCCTGCTAATTCATGGATTTGTTCGTTAGCCTTGGGTGGACTGGAGATAAAACAGACAAGCTGCATTAATCACAATGTAAAGATATACATCAGCATGCCACTGAAGACTGAGTGATATGAGGAATGGTGTTCTCTGCAATAAATGCCAATGGCTCTTTCCTCTTTTTATCAATGGCATTTAAATACTACACCTATTTAATTGTCTTGTTCTCAGTCATTCTCTGCTCTGCTGCTGAATTGATTTTGGATTATGGTTTTTCGATATTTTGGTAGCTACTCTTTTTTAAAAGCTCAATTATACATGATATGAAACCCACAATACATGTAGGCAAACTATAACCTGTAGGAAGATCCTTCCACTGATCTCCTTGTGAAATCCAAAGGGTCTCATCCTGCAACTGATCAGTGAATCAGCTGTCAAAGAGCCCCTTGGTTGCTAGGCAGTCTTCCACTGAGGTACATAGTCATAGTTGCTATGTGTCATAAAGTTGGAACTGACAGAATGACTCTAACTGGGCTTCCAAATTAAGTAGGATATTAATTGTGAGCTTCCATGACCGAGTAGGGATGGGCCATATCTAGCTTTCTGAGTCCTTGTCACTCCATGCTGTTGAGGATCAAAATTGTTGTCTTCAGCAAAAGGGATGGAAACTTTATGTGCATGTTGAAAGGCTCTGGATTGCCTGAGACACCAAGAACAGAAACATTGGATGCAGCATAAATGAAAATGTCAGCACATTTTAAAGCAGCAACAAAGGAGGCATATTATATATGGTGGATTATAATGGCTCATAGCCTAGTGACTTTACCTGAATCTCTTTGAAAATACTAAATGCCTGCACCCCAATCATGACCAGTGTCTATACCCGTGAGGGCAAACCTTGGCACTCTAGGTGTTCTTGGACTTCAATTACTAGAAGCCCAAGTCAGCACTCCTGCTGATCAGGGCTTCTGGGAACTGAAGTTCAAGAACAGCTGGAGTACCAAGGTTTGCCATCACTGGTCTATGCTGACCAGGGAACTGTGGCAGCCATAGTTCAAAGAGCAATTTCCTCAAGCAGAGCTGAAGCCAAGATGCCTAGAGGAGGAGCAAAGTTCAGAGAAGAAACAGGTTTTGGAGTCATATGACGAAAACTGTCCTCAGACGATGCCTTCTTACTCATAAGACTAGGAGTGAGAATAATTGTCATGACATGTAGGACAGACACAATGCAATTCTATTATTTACATCTGTGGAAGTTAGGCCCAATAATGTTTCTTTATCAATCATTGCTTAAGACAGCCTCCATGTTTAGAAGCCCTGAGTATCAATTGCTGTAGGTAGGTAAATGGGTGGAGTACCTGTTGCCTTCAGCCTCTGCTTGTAGGTTCATGTAAATGTTTGGAAACAGTGAAACAGACCCTAGAGCAGAGCAACAAGAATAGTTCTTTACTTGCACATTTTAACCCCACATTTGCCTCTTGAGTGTTTCTTGGCAATACTTGCAGAAAACATAACTACATTTTATATACTACCACTGTGCTTACTTCCCTCATCAGTTGATGTGAGAAACTTGCAAATGGAACCTCATGAAGGCTGGATATTGAGGCAGGAAGTGGGTCTGTAGAATGCAGTGTTCCAGGTAGCATGACAAGACTCGATGGAAACCCCACTTCAGCACCTTGCAAACACCTTTGTCAACCAGGTGTCCTTCATAATGCAATAGATTACATTCTTAGCATCTCCCAGCGATATGTCTATTGACTATGCTTGTGTGTGTGTGTGTGTGTGTGTGTGTGTGTGTGTGTGTGTGTGTGTGTGCTTGAGAATGCCAGTAGGGCAAATAGAAGTGACTGAATGTCTCTGTTGGCTATCTGTATGCATAATAAAACATTTAAGTCTCTAAGGCAGACTATTGATCTACCTAGCCTTGCTTTGCATCTTTGACAGGTAGCAGATTTCCAGGATTTGAAGAAAGAGTCTTTCCTAGCCCTATGTGAAAACCCCTGGTATTTCCTGCAGATCTCCTATCCAAGTACATGCTGCCTTTAATGGGAATGACTGGGAGGGACTTCTTTGGTCTAGAATGCAGTGGTGGGCATCAGCAGGTTTGCACCAGTTCTCCAGAACTGGTAGCAGAAATTCTGGCTGGCCCCTCCACCCATCCAAGTTTTGAAATAAAGTACAGTAGTCTTAATTTGGGTGTAATGCAGGGCTTCCCCCTGACCATGCCCACCATATCACATCCACAGTGTGGTAGTAATTTTTTTTGGAGCCCACCACTGCTAGAATGGCCATATAGATACCCAGCACAAACCAATCCTTCTATCTTGCCTCTGAATTCAAAGAGAGCCCTGCTGCTTCTCTGTGTTCTGTGTTTTCTTTGTCAATTGGTGTCAGTTGTTTTGCTGCTGTTTATCTTTTCAATTAGTTGCTAGCATGCACACAGTAAAGAAAACAGCATGTAGCTATCTATAAGATGCTGAACTTCATGACTGGAAGGTTGGCAGGTCAGCAGTTCAAGACCTGTAAGTAAAGCATTTAAAATAGGGGTTCCCAACCTAAGGCCTGTGGGCCGAATCCTGCCCATGGTGCCATTTCATGTGGCCCCCCACCCCTCCGTGGGCATTAAAGAAACAAAATGGCTACCCCCTTTGAAGCTGTTGGAACAACTTGGTCACCCCATCGTGCAGGCAGTGCAAAATTGTAATCTGGCCCTCGAAGCTGACTAAGAGAACGTAACCCAGCCCCCAACTTGAAAAGGTTGGGAACCCTTGATTTGAAACATTTTTTTCTACAAATGTCTCAGAGTGAGCTATTGAGACTGTGAGTGCCATTTAATGAGAAAGGGATGGACTCTGGGAGACTTGTAGTTATTCTCATCTGGGGGTCCCTGTCCTTCTACTATGGAGCTAAAGGGAATTTTACCAGCAATGCAAGATGATGTGGATGTACTGGGAAAAGAAACAGCAAAATGATATCTTGCTTTTCCCACAAGAAACTAAAGCTGTGCACACTAGAATTTTAGGCAGTTTCCTCCCTTAAAGCATTGATCAGATGTGGGCCTTGCTTAGTTTTATTAAGATTGCTACTTTCAGATCACTTCCCCCCCCCCCCATGGTTGAGTAGGCACAATTCATTTTCAGATATATAAGAGGACATTCTTGGCTAATGAATACAGCTTCACTGACGTTTGAACTGCCTACAGAAGGGCAAAGCTCAGGTCAAAGCTTTTAGTGGGCATCCTACCCTACAGTGGCCTACTGCTGAATGATTGTATTAATGTTTATGTTTTGATGTTTATGTAATGATGTTTAACCCAACATAATTAACTAAGAAAAGATGTAAATCTGTTTATCTTTGGGAAGAATCCAAAACATCTATTTATTTTTCTTTATATTGCTGAAATATCTGGATTAACAGACTTTTGCCAAAGGTTGTACATACTAGAAATTAACTGAGATTAAGATGGCTGGTGTATCACCTCCCTGAAAGGTACAACATTGATCCATCAGTTTCAGTCTTCATTCCTTCCTTGCTTCTTCTCTGTTAAGTAAAGCAGAAGATGGGGATTGAGTGGGAGCCAAAACAGGAAGAGACGACTGGGTTAAAGCTACTCCTCCAAAGAGCTCCAGCCTGTGCATACAGTACAGTACTTCCTTTTATCTGTTTTACCACTTAGCTCATCTCTTTTTTGCTAAAGCCATTAAGATGCTACACATGGCAACCCTGGCTGGGTGATTTAAATCATCTTAGCCTTGAGTTTCCCCTCTGTTGCCTAGTCAAGCCCTCTTCAAAGTGATAATTTCAGCATAATGGGCGCTCAGGACTCAAAATAAGTAAGAAAGCACACAGAGCTTAGTTTTCTAACCCTTTTGACCTCCCCAAAGGGACAAAGGTATGTGTGTGTGTGTTCATGCATGTGTGTGTGTATGTGTGTGCAATTTGCGTCTACTATAACGTGCTATTAGGAAATATTCACCATGCTTTTGAATGGACAAATGTACATGTTTCTGAGAAATTCTAGGAATTAAAGTCTGAAAGGTGCCTTCTCCAGGTTGTGAAGTCCAAATCTATTGCATACAATTTCTGTATCATATTATTATTTTCTTTAAAACTCACAAAAATAACATTTATTTTTATACACAGTTCCCCCTTTAACAGAAACAGTTCACTTGCAATTTCCCCTAATATACAAACTTCTGGATGCAATATTTTGAGAGCATTGTTTAGCCAATGATTGCATCACAATACTCAGAAAAATGTGTAGCTCGAAGGATTATTGTGTTCCAAACTGTCCATTAGTCCAAGGAATGAGAATTATGTTGATTTCCTTAAAAAATGTGGTCTAGGATGTGAAGAAGCTGCACACACTCTGTTCTGTGAGCAAATGAAGGCCACACAAGTCAGGGCCACCTGCCTTGTGCCCTTTGCTTGGCACTCCAATCCAATCTTTCTTGGGTTAGTGATGGCATTTGTGCATTTCTCTGTGAAGGCACAATTCCTGCACATGGAGAAAGGGCAATGACAAAGCCAGGCCAAAGACTGAATGGTGCATACATGACAAAAGGGCACCAGAGTTGATCTGCAGAACCTGATGTTCTATTTTGTTTTTATGTTTCTCTCCCCCCCCCCCCCCGCCTCAACTGCCCAGAGAATCAGCTTCTGAAGACAGACATTAGGAAGAGTGTTATTTTGGGACTTAATGGAGTGGAAGGTTATTGACATGGAAAGAGTCTGTTCTGCTCTACATTTCCTTTCCTTTACCTCTCATTTGGCCCATCCTGTTCTTCACATCAGAAATGAGTAGAGCTCCAACCAAGAGATCACAAGGTGAAAATGAGCCAACAGCATGATGTAGCTGCAACAAGGCCAATGCTATTTTAGGCTGCATTAACAAAAGTATAGTCTCCAATCCCCATGAGGTACTAACTAGTCCCCCTCTATTCAGCACTAGTTAGAACACATCTAGAGTACTGCCTACAGTTCTCAGACATGGGCTAGGCCACTGGGACAGGGGGAATTCATCCCGGTGCACCCTCACCTCTGGCGCCCTGGGGCACAAATAATAATTTTATTATTATTTTATCTGTCCAGTGCACTGCACTTTAGATTAAGCCATTGCTCGAAGCTCCCTCCTTCAGCTTGGAACAATGGTTTATTCTAAAGTGCTGCGTGCCAGGCGGAGCAAGCAAGAGGCAGCAACCAAGTGGTTCCCCTGGGGCAGCCTTCTCCCCCAGCCCTTGTTCGCCGCCCCTCGCCCTTATCCAGTGCCCTCCTATGGTGCCCAGCACACCCCTGACAGTTCTGAATGCCTCTCTTTAAGAAAGATGCAAACTAGAGCAGGTACAGAGAAGGGCAGCAAGGATCGTCAGGAGACCGGAAACCAATCCCCATGAAGAAAGACTGAAAGAACTGGATATGTTTTAGCCTTGAGAAAAGGAGACTAAGGGAAGGTACAATAGCATTTTTCAAATACTTGAAATACTGTACAGTATTTGAAAAATTGACATACAGAAGAGTGGCAGGATCTGTCCTCAATTATCCTGCAGTGCAGGACATGTACCAAAAAAAGCTCAATTTAAAGGAAG
Source organism: Furcifer pardalis (assembly GCA_030440675.1). Lineage (NCBI taxonomy): Eukaryota > Metazoa > Chordata > Lepidosauria > Squamata > Chamaeleonidae > Furcifer > Furcifer pardalis. Next base: position 128,926,825 of record CP126893.1, on the reverse strand, counting down.
CCAGATTTTGGTTGAATTTGAAAAAAATCAACTCCTAATTATTAGAGCAATACTACAATGAAACCAATGACGTAGGGAGGTGGTGATCTCTCCAATGTTCTAGAGAATCTGAGACAATCATCTTTCAGATCTACTTTGATTTGGATTCCTGTGTAGGGCTGAGGCCCGGCTTCGTTGGCCTGAGAGGGTTACCATATCTCAGGATTTGTCCTGAGACAGGAAATCTCAGGACAAATCCTGAGATATGGCCCCCGAGACACCTTCCAGCTCCGTTGTTCTAGGTTTCTGTGGTGCTGATTCTATCATGAATGTGCATCAGTGCCACCTACTGGACAACGTTCACAACAGATGTAGTCTGTGATAGATATTCCAATGTAATTGCTCTCTCTCTCTCTTTATCTATCTATCTATCTATCTATCTATCTATCTATCTATCTATCTATCTATCTATCTATCTATCTATCTATCTATCTATCTATCTATCTATCTATCTATCTATCTATCTATCTATCTATCTATCTATCTATCTATTTCACATAAAGAACCCAACACCTCCCATTTCAACCTTCCAGTAGAAGCCTGCAGTAACCATTTCTGACATTCATTTTGGATTCTCTTCCACATGTATACCATGACTTCTCCATACATACAATCTACTGAGACATGAACTTGTATATTAATTCTGAAATTATGTTTCTAAAATTATCCTGTAGTCTATGTTGGAACTTTTTGCCAATAACTCTCCACTGTGTTGTTTTTGGTTAATTCTGAACTCCGTCTTCAAAGCTTACTGACTATTGTGTAAGTTTTTAAAATCCTAATAATGGTTTATTGTCTTGTCAAGGACTTGATTTTGAAAAATCTGCCTTGCCAACACAGCTGTGGACACTTCATAAGCATTCAAATTTGCTTCTTTTGGCCTTTTCATGGTAAAATAAGGAATAATCTTTTCAAATTTGTATTCAAGTTCACGTATTGTGAGAGGCGGAAAATAGCTAGATAGCATACTCTTGCTTGCCCTGTAATAGGCCATCTGTGTTTGTTTTATTTGAGAGGTTTCCTGTCCTCTAATTAATTTAGCATTTAGAATAACTATGGGTAACCAGTGTGCTATAGAAGATAGAGTGATTGGCTGGAATTCAACAGATCAGGATATGAATCCCCAATAGGCCATGGAAACTAGTGGGAGGTAGTAGAGAGGTAAAGGTAAAAGATAAAGGTAAAAGTCTCCATTGCTTGAACACTACTTGTCTCCACCTCTAGGGGTCAGTCCTCATCTCCATTTACAGCCAAAGATCCAACACTGTCTGCATCTACAGATGTTTCAGTGATCATATGGTAGGCATGACTAGCATTGTTACCTTCCCCACAGAAGTGATACCAATTTATTTGCTTGCAATTTCTTGCTTTCAAACTGCTAGGTTGGCAGGAGCTGGGACAGATGATGGAAGCTTACTCCGTTGCATAGCACACAGGTCTTGAACTGCTGACCTGTCGACCTTCTGGTCATCAAGCTCAGCATCTTAGTCACTAAGCCACAGTGGCCCAACCTTGGTAAAATTAACTTTAAATATCCCATGTATCTTGAAATCTCTATTAGTGCTACTGTACCTTGGTTCTAACTTAAAAGCATGAAACACACACATACACACCCATGATGTAGCCTGCACAGTTTCCTTGAATACAAGAAAGATCTTTTAGAATCTGCATTGTTCTTGCCATGTGCTAATTTGCTGCCTCTGAATTATGGTGACCCTATGAATCAGTGACCTCTAAAATTTCCTATTCTTTCTCAGATGTTGCAAATCCTTTAGGGAGTCAATCCTTCTCATCTTCAGTTTTCTTCTTTTCCTGTGTTGCCTTCAGCTTTCTTCAGCTTTCTTGTCTTTTCCTATAATGCCTGCTTTCTCATAATATTTATTTATTTATGCTTAATGCACTGTAGTCATTTTCTAGTGAGAGTTCAGGGCTGATTTGACTTATAGTGACTTATTTCTCTTTCTAGAAGCCTATGGTATCTACAGTCAAACCTCGCATAAAGAGCACCTCGCTTAAAGAATAACTCGCTTAAAGAGCAGAATTTTCTCTGAATGTTCACTTCGCTTAACAAATAAATCAGGGTTTGCAATCCCCCCCACAATTGGTCATTTACAATGGTGGTTTGCTTATAGAGCAAACTCGCTTAAAGAGCAATCCTGTGGAACACATTATGCTCTTTAAGCAAGGTACAACTGTATAAGGTTCTTCACTACTTTTGGAGTCTGTATGGCAGCAATGTAATTTACCAGTACTTAAACACCTGTAAAAGTGAAAGATGTTTCAAAGACACAATCAATGTGAATTGCAACTGTCAGCACAGGTCATGACCACATCTCATGACTCTAACCTCTTTCAGTCTTTGATATTGCAGTTTGCAGAAGTTCTTTCAGTTTCTGCCACAAATGCTGCTAATATAGAAACAACATGGATACATGACAGAAAATCCACTACATTTTTTTTTGGTAAATCAGGTTAATAATAGAGTGGAACCTTGATTAACATAATTAATGTGTTCGCCAGGACATTTCTTACAGCGAAAAATACTTTAACTGAATTTCTCATAGGAATGCATTGAAAACCAATTAACCTGAAAAGAATTCTGTAAACTGAGCCACTATTTTCTATGGATTTCCTTTTGTTATGCAATTTTTATGTTACTCAAGCTGTTTGTTAACCAAGGTTCCACTGTATAACATAAACTGTGAGAGAGATACAAATTACATGATAAAAATTATGTTTTGTGGTGGAGACTGCAGTGGACTGGGAATTCTGGGAGACCAAAAAAAGGTAACTTTTACCAGTAGTATGAATGCTAGAAAACAGTGAGCAGAGCTGAGATGTTACTGAAGGACAAACAGGTGTCTCATGTCCTATCCGGTACCCTTTAATCTAGCCTTCTACCCTCCATTGCATTCTAGGATATGAGTCCATCAACATTGTAGAGAAGACTCAGCAACCATTCTACTTGTTTTCTATAAATGATCTGGGCAGAAGGGATGTCTTATCTCCCTCTCTCATTTTTTGGACAAGAACCATACAGAAGAAATAATTTCTACAGATCCTACATAAAATTGGTTATAGCAAGAGTTGTTAACAATCTGTAAACAGCAGTTAAGAACAAGGAACATGAATGTTTTTTGGTTTCAGAAAGGGAAGTAAACTTTAAAGTGATGGCAATTTTGTTTAGTTGTTTGTTAGTGGTGGCTTAAAAATTCCATAAATGCCTGAAGAACAGAAATAGACATTTTTAAAGATTATTGAGGGCTCATTCTCAGTGCTAATGGTAGCTAGTGAAGATCCATTAAATGGAGGATAAGTCAACATCTAAGTAAATCCTATTGATTAACAAGTCTATTCTAATTGAGACTAACAAGGGAATTCAGCCAAGAGGGCTGAACACTAGCCAATCCTCTTCTTTTCAATTTGTGTGCAGATACATGGATACCTATAAAAGTTTCTTTATACCCTTGCCAATACACTAACTAATCTGTCAAGAAACCTTTTCATGTAATGGTAACCAGTCTTGTTGCATCGATCTAACCATTTACTACAAATTACTTTTACTAGTTGTTTAGTTTACATTAAAAATATTGTCTTTCTGCTACTGTAGATTTCAACAGGACAATAGAAACTTCCTAGCTGCAGATTGAATTGCAAATATTTTATTTAGCTAGAAAGACCTAGAAAAATTGTAGAATTAATAATGTCCAAGTTACCTGATAACAGCTCGGCAAAGCAGAAAGAAAGAAACTCAGCCTCCATAACATCTAACAAGGGGAAATAATGGAAAAGTAGCAAATTGAAAACATGTTTTTATTGTGAAAATGGCAAATATCCGGTGTTTTAGGAGAGATGGGCATAGTTGTTTTTCTTTTCTTGATGGTTTAGATGTTTTTGTAACAACTTACAAATATTCCTACTGCTGGATTTTCAGAGCAAAACATGTTTTCCAGCCTGCACTAGCATTCTACTTCCTTATTTTATTTTATTTTACATAGGAAAGCGTAGGAGTATGGAGCCTTATCCCTTAATTATTTTTCCCCACTCCACTTTGCTTACAGATTATAAGACAAGGCAAAACATGTTTTCCCCCCATGTCATGAACGGAAAATGCAGCAGTTGTTTTCTGACTTCTGTAAAACAAAAATACCTTCCTGGCATGGAAATTACCTTGATGACTTATCTTTTGTTTGTAAATAGCACTAGCAGGGCATGCATTGTAAGGGCAATGCCAAACTATATTAATACGCAGATAATGCATGTTTACATGTGTCTGCTCCTTCTTAACTCCACTGTGAACACAGGGAGTTGCAGAAGAATTTATGCTGCTGTCTCTGCAGCTGAATTCAGCACCAGTTTACCATCCATTAGTATTAGATACTAATCATTGAAATGGTTTTTAAAAACTGCTTACACATATTCCAGCTGACTTTGGAAAACTCAGTCTCTTGCTTTGCACATAATGCTCAACTGCTGGGAAGAATTGGCATATGCACTCAATTGTTTCTTGTAGTAGAATGAGAGGAGAAGGGAAAGAGCGCCAGTTTCAAGAAGACTAAAAGTGAGATGAGCAGAAATGACTATCGCCAGTTCTGGTGCTTACACAGGAAGTCGAAGTTTGGAGACAGGTATAACCTGATCTCAGCGTTACCTTCTGGAATCTCCCACAGTGCCTGCATTTGGACTAATGATAGGAGTCAACCCAGTGGTAAGATTCAGCCAGTATTCTCTGGTATGACCGTATCGGTAGTAGAAATTCTGGCTGGCCCTGGCTATCCAATTGCTGAAACCACAGGTAATAGGCTTGTGCAATCCCCCCCACCCCCCACACACACTCCAACCTTCTCCGTCGTTTTCCAGGAGAGGGAGAAAATGATGGACCAGAAGGGACCCTTTTTGAAAGGTTCAGTTTCCTGTTCCACACCCTCATCTGGTCTCCTTCCCTTCTAGGAATCATTAACTCAGCACCCTTAACCCCTTCTATGCCTGGTATAATCTCTTTTAAGCTACCTGGTAGTCTTCCTTCTTCCCCCCTCCAAGAACCCCACATTTGAAAAATCACTCCAGAAAAAAGGAGGAGCAAGTCACATGGCCACACCCACCATGCCCACCACCTGGCCATGCCCACTATGCCACACCCACATAGTAGGTAGTAAAAAAAATTGAATCCCACCACTGGGTCAATCCTGTTATGAGTATAAGATAATAAATAAATTTCATGTCAGAAATTACCCTGGGTTGAAAGGGTTTTTTTTTCTGGAGAAACTCCACTGAGGGGACACCCAAATGAGGATCCTTTTATGTCCCCAAGACCCATCGTGTAGCACTCGGGCATCAAACCCCGACCTTCCAGTCTCCAAGCTCAGCATCTTAACCACTAAGCCACCGCAGTAAAATAATCAAATAGATACAGGCCAGGATTCTATTAAAATCTGAATCTGGAGTAAGAATAGAATGTGGTAGTAAATTACAGCTAATCAACAAGGTACTGGTTGTTTGCCTCATCAAGTACTCATCAAGTACTGTATGGCAACTAGTTAACTATGCAATTAATCAGAAGAAGTTAAATGGTTTCACTTTCCCTGGAGTAAAATCCCAATAAGATTCTAATATATGAATAAAATACAGTAATACCTCGCATAATGAGCATCTCGTTAAGTGAGTAACTCGCTTAATGAGCAGACCTTTCCCCAAAAGCAACTCGCTGAATGAACAACTGCATGGAATACATTTTGCTCCTTCAGCGAGGTATCACTGTACAAATATAAATATATGTTCTGTTCCAGAGAGGTACACTTCTGTGTATCTGATGAAATGCTACAGAAGCAAATAATATTTAACAACATTTAAAAGTAATCAAACATATAAATTGACATCTGATGTCTTGAAACAATGCACCTTTCAAGCCATTTCCCCAAAATACAAGCATGAAAATGATCTGGGTTTTTACAAAATCAATACAGGTAGTTTCTCTTTTTAAAAAACCCCTTCCTGAAGAATTCTCATAAAGACACAAACACTATTCATTCTGTCAATGTGAGTCGCATGTCTGCCTTTGTGCATATAGTTTGGAATCTGAGTGATGCAAGAATCATTCCAATTTCTAGGGATAAATTAGAAATTCAGATAAATTACACTGTGTGAAAGGTTACATTGACCAATGAACTGACAGCACAGAAAATGCCAGAAATATCAGTGCTGTTTGTGGGGAACAGATTTTGGATTGTAATGGAGCTACTGTCTTTTGCTTTAAACGTTTTAATCATATTAGATGCTAACATATCACAGATGCCATGAGCAAAGATGTTTTTTCAACATTCATAAATCCCAGGGCTTGCTGTCTTCTTCTCTTTGCCACATGACCTATTGCCAGCAGAATTGATAGATAGCTAGTTACTGGGAGTTAACTCTTTGTAGGACAACAACAAAAAGCATTCAGAAGCTCAAAATGCCATTTTTTGCGAGCCTGAACATTTGAATCCTTTGCATTCATGACATTCAAACTTCCTCCCCACAAAGCAAATCCTCCTTTGATCAGTGTTAATGTCCAAGTCTTGCTCCTAAATTGAAAGTGGCAGTAATTGCTTCTCTACTCATTATGCTGCCTTTACAGATTATTCATTAATTACTGGCTTGCTTGTTGAAGATCATGACCTGAGTTACATGCTTTAGGTGTTGGTCCTGAAACTGTAAGTTTTCAGAAAAGGAATAACTTTTCTTTGGAAGCTTGATTCCTGGGCCTGAGACTGGGCCCAGGCCTTCCTTCCTTCCTTTCTTATTAGTTTCCTATTCTATGACCCAAAGACTATTCAAGACATTTCATAGCAATAGCAATTACACTTATATACCTCCCCATAGCGCTTAGAGCACTCTCTGGGCAGTTTATAATTTAATTAGCATTTTTTTGCCCCCAACATGCTGGGTACTCATGTTCATAATAGTGTGAGGACATGAAAATGAAGCTTCTGATAATCTGTGAGAGTATAACCATGCCCCATGTTTTAGGACCATCACTCAATGATGGGTATGAGCCGGATCGGACCAGTATGCGTGTACCGGTAGTAAAAATGGCTGGCCCCACCCACCTCCCTGCCCTGCCCACCTCCTCCTCCTAGAAGAGGCTTCAGAGTGGCCTGGCTCTTGTCCAAGGCTTTTCCTGGTCTCCGTTTCACCCCAAAGCGCATCCCCAGCTACTCTGGAGTGGTTGGGGAGGCACTTTAGGGTGAAACAGAGCCCTGGAAAAGCCTTGGACAAAGGAGGAAATGGCTTCGGAAGGGGCTCTTTGCTATAGAGCTATGAAAACAGAAGCCTTTTCTATTTTCATCACTCTATAGAGAAGCTCTGAAGCCATTTCCCCCTTGTCACTGGAGAAAGGAGAACTAATAGGGACTTTCCCCTGTCTCAAAATAGCCAATTACCCAAAGCAAGTATTCCCTGTTACTTTGTGGTATAATCAACTAGACAAAGAGTATGTCATAGAGATGCTGATTTGAACTCTGTATTTCCATGGTGCACAGCAGGCTCCTCAGTGAATTGTCAATTAATGTCTAAACAGAAAAAAACGATGGCTATTTTTGTAGAGTGTATAAATAGAAGCCTACATGTCTTCTTTTTCTGCCCTATCTTCACCCTGTCTCCAGTTGCAGAGCCTGGAAAAGTTACTTCTATGGATTAGAATTCCCTAACAGAGCCAGCATTTTGGGCATGATAGTCCATGAAAGTAATGTTTGAAAACTCTGATTTCAATAGTCAATCAGATAGACAGTTAAGAAAAAGGCAAATAGTCAAGCCAGGGATCATTTCAGATAAGATGTGCAGCTTGGATTGAAGTGAATTGAAACTGTGGTCCTTTCCCCTCCCCATTGCTACAGACCAAGTTTCCATATCTTTAGTCAGTTTCTCTTCAATATAATCCAGATTGTGTCCACATCATAATATGGTCCCTTCCTTTCTCCCCTCACTTACCCTCCCCTAACACACACACACAATCTAGGCTTCACCCTCTTTAGCCGTTCTTGGAAACATCTGATCTGACCATGGTGATACATGCCTACTTACATCCCATTTGGGTTACTATAACATGTTGTACAATGAAGTTGCCTTTAGAAAGTGCTTGGAGGTTTAGCTGGTCCAAAATGATGCTGCTGGGTTGGACCTGATTAAACAGTTGACATAACTCCTCTGTTACACTTCCACTAGCTGCTGGTCTGTTTCCAGCTATATTTCAAACTGCCGATTTTAATCTATAAAGCACTATACAGTTTGCATCCAATTTATCTCAAGGATTGTATCTCTCTTTATGAGACTGACTGGATGATAAGATCTTCAGGGGAGACCCTTCTTTCCATCCAACCACTCTCACAGGTACATTTGGTGAGGGCATGGGAATAACAATAATTCAATGCTATTGCATTATTTATTTTATTTTGTTTTGTTTTATTTTATTTTTCTGATTTATATTGCTGCCCAACTTTGAAGACTCTGGGCGGCTCACGGAAAATAAAACCAATCACATTTTAAAGACCAACAAAACCTCTATTAAAACTGTCACCAAAAATTACTCTGACCCCTACAGATTAAAAGAGATTAAAAGAGGGAGAGTCTTTTTACTAAATCAGACAGCAGGCAGGGGTCACCACATCGCTGGTGCCCCACACCTGCTTTGCCAGCCAGGTTTTTAGCCCTTTCCTGAAGGACAGGAACTCCGTCTGGAGGCGTAGCTCAATTGACAGGAGGTTCCATAGGGCCGGAGCAGACACAGAGAAGGCCCTCCTTCTGGTGCTAGAGAGACGAGCCTCCCTAGCAGATGGCACAATGAGAGAGCCTCTCTGTTCTGTTCTGGTGGAATGGACAGATGTTCTCAAGGTGATGCGGTCTCTTAAGTATCCTGGCCAAGTATCTTAAGTACAGTAATACCTCGGATAAAGTTTACCTCGGATAATGCTAAAATCACATAGTGTTAAGTAATCTGGGGAAGAGAATTGGATCGAATAACGTTAAGGTCATATGGGATGGATCGGATAAAAACCGCTAAAGCCTGTGCGGTTACAATGTATCTCTATGGAGCTTTAACATTATCCAATCCATCCCATAGGATTTTAACATGGATCGGATAACACTAAAAATCGGGTAACACCAAGACTTGTGGAACCAAGTCTTAGCGTTATCTGAGGTATTACTGTATTATTGTTGTTCAATCCAGTCCTTGGATACTTTGGACTCATTATTCAGCAAGGAGGCTGCACATTGGTAGACATCTCCACCACGACATTCCATGCATGCAAATGGACTTGAAAATCTGCATGTGGTTTTTTAGCAATTTGGATTTCACATCACCCACTGGCTAGGCCAGGGATTCTTAACCTGTACCATTTCATGTCTCTCCCCCCCCCCCTCCCGCCTCCACTACACCAGGAAATGCCATGTGGCGAAGGAAGCTCAAAATGGCTGTCTGGCCCCCGAAGCTGTCTGAGGGAGTTTGACTCAGCCCTGGCTTTAAAAGGTTGAGAACTCCTAGGTGGATCATGATGTGTGCCCTCTGCTTTTACCTTGCCCAAGGAATATGACAGAGGATGCTTGAGTGAGTTTTAATCCCAGCATAACATCACTGATGAGAGATGGGCATCACTGCCAGCCTAGTTAGATCACTCAATCCCTCATGCCCTGACAAGACTCTCACGTAGTGGGGGTTCAATCACTACTTATAAACTCTGGAACTCCCTCCCACGGAAAAAAGCAGGTAAGGGATTGCTTGCTTATTATCTATCTATCTATCTATCTATCTATCTATCTATCTATCTATCTATCTATCTATCTATCTATCTATCTATCTATCTATCTATCTATCTATCTATCTATCTATCCCCTCTCTCCCTCTACTTTTTTAATTAGTAAGATGTAGCATTTGGTGTGCTTTTAATCTTTTTAGATTTTAATTTTAATTTTTAATTTGAACAATTTTGAGGTTTTTAGGTAGAGTTTGTGTTTTATTGTCATGGTTTTTTGTTTTTTTATTACTTGTAAACCGCCCTGAGTCACTTCGGTGAGAAGGGTGGTGGAGAAATACGAACAAATCTATCTATCTGCCTGCCTGCCTGCCTGGTGTGTATCAAATCACCAGTTTACAAATTTCATTCTTTTTAAAAATAATTTTTATTAAATTTTACCAACATAAAACAAAAACAAATAAACATATAACATTACATTACAATACAACAAATATATAAATGAAACAAACATAAAATTACATAAAGAATATAACAAAATAAAAACACATTAAAAAGAAAATATATATAGGGCATTACTTTCTTTATCAAATTGTTATATTTCTCCCATTCCAATACATATTTAAACCTGCTTAGCGTATTGCTTCTTTATTTACCAATAACTTTCTCATTACCCATATATTGAAAACAAAATTAATGTCACCCCATGATGTTGTATACAATACCCTAGAGACCACAATTTTGACACAGTACTATATTACGATTTCCAAAAACTCATATGATCAGATGCTGGTTTACCACCTTTTCATTTCATCAAAGTATGTTCCACAAAAGGTCTCCATATTTACCAAAACTTATTTTCCTTAATTATACCATTCTTTTTATTTAATTCCTATGTGAGCTTATCATTTAATGCAATTTCCCACATTTCTTTATACCATTCTTCCAATTTTAAAACAGAATCACTTTTCCAATTTCTTGCAATACATTTTCTTGCCACAGTTAACATTATAGATAACAAATATTTTTTATTTACATCCATATTCATATTATCTATTTCCGCCTTATTGACAAATTTCATTCTTAAGAGTTCATTTTACAAGGAATAGCACTGACCCAAATATCTACCAAATACATAAAATGCCTACTCAAACTTCCAGTGTAGGTACAAAAATCAATGTGACTATGACTTGATTATTGTTCTCCAATAATGAAAGATTTCCTGTAGTATTTGAAGTACAGTATTGCTATAATTGTGAAGCAATAACAGATTATACTACGGAAGTCAGGAAAGTAATGTACAAAATCTGAACAGCAGACTGCCTCGTACTATACACTTTGGGTTTTGTTTTTTTTTGCTCAGTTCCTGAATTGGAACCAACTTTTTGACAAAAACATTTGAGGTTCTGTACAGTCTGTGCCAGCAAGAAAATGGAACAAAGGTTTTGAAGTATTTTTAGGTCTGTGCACCATGTTAAAATTTATTCTCATTTTTCTATTTGAAGTTTAATGTGTAAGTACAGCTGCTGTTTACCTTTTTCTTGTTGTTTCTCAAGAAATGTGCCCCAAAGACAGAGTTTCTAAAGGCGCGGAGACTCAGGGACTTTCCATTATTATTCTTCGCTTCCCCTCCCCGTGTTGGCCTCCCAGAAACACTCATGTTGTGTTGTTTTGACGCAATTTCAAGCAAATATTTTGCCAGTGAGAGGCAGGGCTGGGTCACGGAGGTCCTGAAGACTTGGACTTTGAGTATCTCTCTCTGTTCTAGTAAACAATGGCTCTATAAGTCATTAAAAGTCCCTTTTGATTACCTTTTCCTGTCTCTGATTGTTTTGGAGCAGCAGAGGTTGAATTCCGTAACTCAACACACTTCTTTTTCCTGCTACTAAATTTAAGGTGCCCTTTTGAGTGAGATGAGATTTTTTTTTTTAGCCAAATCTAGATCACACAGAATAGAAATTAAAAGTGTAAATAGGTGAAGTTCTTGGGAGGGAGGTGCAGTAATTAATCCCAGGCCTGTTTTTGTTTTAACTATAGTCCTGGCATCAGGATTTAAAAGACTGCCTTACAGGGCACATGACTCATGTCTAACATTTCTACACACCTTGTAGTTCTGAGTGAGCTTTAAGAGATGGAATTTTAGCAGGTGCTGCCTTGACAGGTGTCCTATATAAAAATTGATACCCATTTCTTGCTGTTAATGATAGAGGAGACAAACCCTCTCTGTTTATGCATCCTCTCTGTTTATGTTTTCATTACATAAACATTATCTATAAATTGGAGGGAGGGAGATGCTTTTACTTTTCTCATTTATTCAGTATTTCAGAACCCTGGGCTTGATGTGTGAATTGACTCTCGGGTGCTGCAGAGAGCCTGTTATTAGAAGACACAATTGCCTAAGTAATAATTATTTTGTGTCAGAAATTATTCTGGGCTGAAATGATTTTTGCTGGAGAAACTCCCTTCAGAGGACACCCAATTGAGGCTCCTTTCGCGTCCACAAGATCTTTTCCCACTGAAATGGTCCTTATTTATCTACTTGCAATTTCTTGCTTTTGATCTGCTAGGTTGGCAGGAGCTGGAACAGCAACAGGGGCTCATTCCATCATGCAGTACCCAGGTCTCGAACTGAATGTTGGGTCCATGCAGAAGGAACTTCCACAAATTGGCGTGCTTGTTTTATGGTTGATTTTTAAATGTAAGCACAAACTTGTGAAGGTCTTTTTGCCACATTGCTGGAACACTAATAGATTTCTGGCTTCCAGTAATGAGTTATATCTAATGATTAATTTTCCCCTAGAAGAGTTCTGCTTTTGAAATAATGGAAGGCAATATGACCAGTCTTCAGGATTTAACCTTAAGGATTTGAAGACGGAATATGTGGGTCTAAGGAACAGGTGTGGGAACAAATTGTAACATCTTTAATTTCCTTTATGCAAGAGGAAAGTTTAATGACAAGAACAATTCAAGCAGACGGTAGTGTGTTGCTTGCATGTATGGCATGAAAATATAAAGGGCTGAGATGCCTTCCCTGAGGCTTCAGGACTGAAGAATAATTGATATCACAATGCTAGCTAATAATATCAACTCTGCTTTTTGCAGACATCTCCTATAAGTCTTTTATCCCATTAACTGAAGCACAAGAAAATGAATGAGAGCATAAATTCATTCCACAAGCTGGAGGGTACGATTGACTCTATCAGTGACCCTCTGGCAAATAAATTTGTGAACTCGCTGACATAATGGAGTATGCACTCTCTAGTGCAATTACTCCAGGTGTGAGCTGATCCCAGCATGTATTATTGCTGTTCAGCTCAATGGCTCAGTAACTGAATAATTTTGAGTGCCACACAGTTCATTGAATTAGAGGGAGCAGGCCAGTTGATTGCCCATGTGAGTGATTATTGTATTGAACAGAATGATTTTGCTTCTAAGCGATGATCTTGGGCCGCCCCTACTGGATCTCCTGTATATCTGTAGGGATTCTTAATACACTCTACAATCTGAAAGATAATTTTCAACTCAAGAATGAAATCGTCCATGTCAAGATACTTTTAAAAATGAATTGTGTTAGAATGACTCACATGTTTTCATGGAACAAATATTGTTTTCAAAAATACCATGGGTGAGAGATTAATAATATTGAGATAATCAACTCAATTTTTTTCTTCCAATTTGACAGCATGTATGAGATCTGAAACAGAATAACAAACAATTGATTTTCCATGTGCTAGAACTCTCCTATCTGTTTGCATTTTCTATTTTCATTGGCGACAAGGGTTATCCTGGCAGGGATCAGTTGACTTGTTGAAGATAGAAATGAACTTCCTAAAGTTTTGGCAGCTTCTGAGACTGAGTACAAAGGTGACCTTGTCAGCTGTGAGATCCAGCTGTGAAGGTCAAACATGGGTGTTTTGGTGTTTTTTTTAAGGTTGCAGTGTTTGCATCTTTTAGAGTTTCCTGTTGGCCTTTCCCCTACAAGAAGGACTCTAGACTTTTCCATAATAAGCCTAACGACAAAGTTTCACCAGCAGGAAAAAGCCTTGGTGGTGTTATTCATTTAAAATTATGCGACTCTTCAGTGTACAACTGTAAACAAATGAGGTCTTAAAATCCAATATTCTCTCGGTTGTCAGAGCCATTGCTAAAATTGTAGGCAGTTTGTGACTGAGCAGGCTCTGCTGCTTAGTTCACAAGCTGCCCATGGAAGGGAAGATTTCTCTAGACAGGACAGTGGTTTCCAGCCTTGGGGGCCCAGGTGGTCTAGGACTACAGCTCTCAGAAATCTTGACCAGCACAGACAATGGTGAAAGCTTCTGGGAGCTTTAGTCCAAGAACATCTGGGGACCTAAGGTTGGGAACCACTGGTCTAGGAGGCAAGTAAGTCTCCAAAAAATTAACATGGCCTCACCTGACCATTAGCAGGAGCTATAGCACAACACACACACCCCTAACCTTTCTCCTCATTTTTCTTTTGTATGTCCATTTGTTTCTATTGGTGTGATGTTGTTGCAAATGGCAGCATCACATGATAACTTCACTGTCCTTTTGCATCCTGCCTAATGAAAGGGGCCAGGTGCTTAACTGAGGCCTTGAGCAACAAAACCTTTATGCATGATGCATTATCTCAAAAGTAACCAAATAGGAAGTGAACAAGGATGATCCCCAATGGAGGAGGAAAATATGCAAATATATGTTAGGGGATGTAAGTCTTTGCCTCACACCCTAACTGGTTGCAAGGCATATTGTGACTGTGATGCCTTTAAGACCCTACTGCAGGGGCACACAGGTGCTGGGACTTTTCCCTGATGTGCTCCCGGCCACTGTATTTAGGTCAGAGCAGGATTGCAGACTTCCAGCTACAATGCTCAACTTGCCTGCGCTTTAATGCTCATCCTCCTCTGCTGACAGCCCGGATGAAGATTCCTGCACCTTCCAGAACCTGCTATGAGGACTGAATCTTTGCACCGATCCTGATGATGGCTTTTGCCTGATATGCCACTGTGCTTCCTGGACAAAGAAGGAGTACTTGGGGTAAGCCTCCACCAGGAGGACAGAACAGTGGTGGGCTCCAGAAACTTTTACTACCACACTGTGGGCATGGTATGGTGGGTGTGGCCAGGGGAAAATCCCTGTGTTGCACCTGAATTAGGACTAATTTATTTCAAAACTTGGATGGGCGGGGCCAGTCAAAATTTCTGCTACTGGTTCTGGCGAACTGGTGTGAACCTGCTGATGTCCACCACTGGAACGAAAGCTGTAGAAAACTTTGGCTTTGTCTGTAATTACAGCTTGTATTTACCAGGCTGGACTAGACTGCTACTGAACTATATGAACATGTATATAGCAGAACTGAACTATCTCAGTGAGGTCAACTGAGCAGCCCAAGAGAATATATCTGTTTTGTGTTACAGTTGTTGCACTGTATATACTTCAGTGGCGTCGCTGGGGGGGGGACTAGGGGGGCTCTGCCCCTGGGTGGCACTTTTTGGGTTATGTATGTTCTTGGACTACAATTCCCAGAAGCCCTAGTGGGAGCGGGTACGAGCGTCCACCAGGAGGCTTAATTCCTTGTGACGTTACTGATATACTTGCACCTTTTTACTTCCTGAGTTAAACCTACTTTGAGTTTTTCTTCTGTACCAAGATCTGTCTGCCTGTTTTTCTCACAAGGGGCCACCTGGCCAGGTGTGAACCTCTTCCTAGCCACTGCATACCACTCTGCTAACCATTTACATCAACATTATACAAATATATACCAGCTATATATTGTCCATAAGCAGAACTATTGGAAAGGATGTAATGACATTGAAGATTGGTACAGGAAGTGATCCTAGAATATGATCATAAGATATTATATGGAAGAGTTAAAACAATAACAGTATTTGAGAGAAGAAACGGAACAACCATGACAGTATTTAAATTTGACAGGAAAAAACCTAAAGGAGAAAAATATAGAACATAAAAGTAGATTTAGAAAGAAAATAAAAATATATTTGCTCAAGACTGCAATTATAGACCACAGTAACAATGCTTTAAATATCAGAGTGTTAGAAGCATGCCAAAATATAACTAACACTTTCAAAAGAAAGGAGAAAGAATGTAATGTTAAAATGAAATACATTTTTGACAGAAGAAGGAAAACAAGGTAGAGAATACATTGGCATTAACAAAAATGCTATATTTTAAATTTAGTGTGTATTCTAATTGTGATGCTTCTGACACGAAGAAAGAAAAATCAACCACAGGTTACTAAAGCCTCCTTTAGGCATGGTGGAATCTTAGTTTACTTTTTTAATTGTTTGAACCTTCTTTTATTACACTCAATCAACCCCCCCCCCCGTGGCTTTTTTGAGCTAGAAAAGGCAAAAAACCAACACACAGGTCTCACATACCCAAGGATCCTATCCAAATTCTAAAGCTACAGAAACTGTAACCTATCTATTATCATGGGGAAATCATGGAACAAAATTATATCCACAAGACGTACATTCACAAGATGTACTGTATTCCTTCATTTTATATTTAAATCCATGGCTGCCCCACCCTCGGATGCCCAGCTGCCAGGGGTTTCAAAAACTGTGCTGGCTCAGGTGGAGGAGGAAGGTCCCACCGAGAGGCTGAGGTGACGGCTGCCCCACTCCTGAACAATGTTGTGTGTGTGGGGAATTTTTCTTGAGTGGTTGTGACTTCATTATTATACTGTAGTGTTTAATTTTATATATTATATATCGTATTGCTTTGCATCTATTGTGTATATTGCTGGATTTATCATGTAAGCCACTCTGAGTTGGGTTTCCTGAGTGGGTGGCATAAACATGCAAAAATTAAATTAAAATTAAATTAAATATCCAAGAGGCAGATGATCCATTAGAGGTAATGGGCACCCTTGATGGTCCATGAAGCTAGCTCAGTAAAGTCAATGAAACAAATATGGAACATAGTCTAAACGACAACGACAGTGACAATGCATAGTAACTAATAAAAATCAAGCTGCCTATGAAATGTAGTTGAAAAATCATAAGTAAAAGTGTGGAGCTATTTAACAATTACAGTATAAGCACTTTGTTATTGAGCTGAAAGAACAGTGGGATAAAAGCCAAACAATAAAAGTCAGAATACAAATAGCCAAGAGCCATTTCCTTAAGATAAAGAATGTGATGCAAAATAAAAATAAAATAAAACTGGCTTTGTGAATGCACATTGTATGGTGCTATGTATACTTGGTTCTGCTGTATAGCATGGAGTTAATGCAAGGTGCAACAGGCAGAAGCATTTGAAATGTGGATTTACCACAGGAAGCTAAGAATTTGCTGTATTGAATAGGACAGTGATCAACAAAGGTAATGAAGGCAGATGACTCCAGTTTTTCAGGATGAATTCTGGGTTTTAATCTAAAATTTAAAGTAGTGATCCAAGACACTTAAGCTGTTAGGAGGGTAAAATTCACCACTTTGGATATCTCTGTCGAAATATTGAACTTGAATATGTAGTGGCTTTACCATCCCTACAAAATGAAAGTGACCAGCTTCCCCTTGAAGAAGTACTAAAGTGAGTGAATAAAACCAAGAAATTCATAAAACACATAGACCATCTGCTCAGAATTTGAACCACAGTGTTTACGCACTGGTCTTCCCAAGAAATAACTCATTGGCCACCTTCCATGCTGCTCTTCAACCTCTATTTTGTATTGGTCTTTTTGTGTTTGTTATTAAGCAATTCCTTTCCCCCTTTTAACTGACACTTGAATTATTAGACGGTGGTAACACTGCCATCTGGCATTTGCATTAGGTATAGGACCTCTGTTATCATAGCAGATCCTGCCTTGTAGAAGACATATAGCATCTTTTTTCCACAGAGATGTTAACAAAGACACTTTTGTCACTGCTAAAACTGGAGAGACACTAAAAATAGTTAATGGCTGTCTGGGAAGAAAAGAAAAAAAAATCTGTGTTTGTAATCACTGGTCTCATAAAAAGCTTGGGTGAATGCATGCTATACCCCTTCCAGCCCAGTTTCAGCAGCCAGAACAAAGTGTTTACTCTACTGTAGACCTGGGGATTCCTTGGCATTACCAGATGGCAGAAATTTTGTTTCAGCCAGAAACTTGGTGGAATTTTGTTAATTCAGTCTCACAAAGAAGCTGGCTCCACAGATCTAATTAAGACATGGTGTGAACAGCACTGCAATTCTACTAACTGTATTTATTGACTTTTGCAAGCCAGGGACAGAAAGTCGCACTTGGAAAAGAAAAAACATTAAAGGGACAATTTCTTTCACAGCAAATTGCAGTAGCATTCTGAATGGTTCAACAAACATTAGCCAATGGCTAAAATCCAATACAGTACTAAGTTGCAGTAAAACTGACTCATTGAATCAGTGGAGATTCAATTCCTCTGTTAATTTTATTAATTCAAATGGGTCAACTCTAGTTTCAACTTGCTTTCAACTGGAGTTGGTCCATTTGGATCAACAGAATTTATGAAGGAGCTGGTTCACCCAATCCCCAATGATTCAAAGGGTCTACTTCAGTGTAGCCTTTACACTAAGCCAGGTTTTCTCAAAGCTAGCTCTCTAGATGTTCTTGGACTTCAATTCCCAGAAGTCCAATCAGCTGGTGTGCTGACTTGGGTTTCTGGTAACTGAAGTCTAAGAACACCTGGAGAGCAAAGTTTGAGGAACCTTGCACTAAGCAACTGGGTTTCTGCCACTTGATGTGTCAAATCATTACTTTTGGTGTATTTCCTCCCTGATAAACAAAGCATTCCACCTATAGTTCTCAGGGTGAATGAGCATGCACATCATTCCACTATGTATACATGGCCCTGAGAATCACAGGATGAATGATCACAAGGCAGAGCTAGTAGCCACTGGCAGACCATGGGGGCAACCCCCCTCTGACAATTCCTTTGTGCTCATTTTGGCATTTGTGGAATTAATTTTCTGTGGTGAATGGTCCACTGTATCCAGGAAGATTCAGCTGGTGCCAAAGGAGAGAGTGACAATTCAATCACTCAAAGTCTCAAGACCAATCCTGGACACTTAGGTGCTAGATAAGGCTGAACCTGAGGTCTTGGGCACTAAATTCTCCCTTTGCAGCTGCTTTACAAGCCATTTCTTGTATCTGTTTGCTGAAATGAAGCTTTGGGTTATCATTGCTAGCTAGGATTCTCATTCGAAAGTTTTCTTTTCTTTCTTATCCAACTTAATTTACTAAACCTCACAATATTAGATTAAGTGTTTCGGTGATTGTGGCTGAATCCCTGCATTCTTATAGGGACTTTGGATGGCTAGGTCAAAATTAATATGTGAGTCTGTCTCTTTCTCTTGCCTTTTTTCTTCTTTTTACTTGTTGTCACAGTGGTACAAATAGTATGACACTACCAGAAGTGTGCTTGTGGGAGAAGTAAAATCCTCCTGTGTGTCTTTCTAATCTACTATAGTGTACATTGCTAATTCTTACTGGTAAAAGTTAATGAAAATGTCTGTTTTAGAGGAGTGTAATATTTTTATGCTTAAAAAGTAACTGAAAATGTATAAGGATTCACAAATAGCAAGGAAAGGCATACAAGATACCCTAGACCAGTGGTTCCTAACCATTTTTTTGCCATGCCCCACCTAAGCATCTCTAAAATCCTGATGCCCCCTCCCCGTGACATATAATTCTTATTATTCAAAAGTGAACTCCTGTTCATGTGGAGGAAGCCTAAAAGGCCATTAGTTTGGCCTAACTCATTCTCAAATTGCTCCCTTAAAATTCAAATTGCCCTCCTGTTAGGTGTGTGCCCCACGTTGGGAACCACCGGTCTAGACAATATCTGAGAAAGAACATTGAGCTAATGGCAAGAACCTGAAGCAAAGAATATTGCTAATATCATGCTAATCACATACTTCAGAAGAATCTCTAAGGTCATAGGCATAATCACCACCTCTAGTTTAGAGATGGTTAGTAAAGTTCATAGTGCGAATAACAAGGGTTGGTCATTTGTTCTCCATTTCAGTCTGTCACCTGGCATAACAAGAGAAACCATTATTAAAATTGGTGATGAAGAAACCTATAACATAAATAGGGTAGTAGGGAGAATTGTAGAAAAAAGGAGTAGGAAAAAGAAACCTACTGTGATTTTATTTATTTATTTATTTATGTTTCAACTTATATCACTGCCACACTCCGGAGACTCCAGGTGGCTCACAAGAAGAACAGGGACATATCAACAATCTAAAAACCCCATCAAAACACCCACCCAAGCAATAGATTAAGAGATTGAGAGATAAAAAGTACCTGATATCAAAATACAAATTTAAAAATTAAATTAAGTTAGATTGAATTAGAAAATAAAAAGAGAGAGAGCATTTACCGGATTAACCAACAGGTTGGGGTTGCCCTATTGCTGGCACCCCATATCTGCCCTGCCAGCCATGTCTTCAAACCTTTCCTGAAGGTTTGAAGTAACTATTGTAAGAAGGAGAAATAAATGGAATAATTGATAACCGTTTACTTCAATATTCAAAAGCAATAAAAATGGGATGTAGAAAAGGTAAGTTAACAGTTTTCTGGTTTGTTTGTTTGTTCCAATTTTCTCTAGATAAGGGAACCAAAGGTAACTCACAATCATTAAAACAAATTTGACTAAAAATATAGCAGCCAGAATCCAGTTCATCAAGGCATAAAACAGCTTTTCACAATTGGAAAGTTGCTGCATGTTCCACCTCAGCAATACAGCATGTAAATAATGATAGCAATAGCAATTATACTTCAGGTACCACCCCATAGCATTTGGAGCACTCTTTGAGCACTTCACAAACTAATTAGCATTTTTGCTTCCAACACGCTGAGTACTCATTTTACTGTCCTCGAAAGGTTGGAAGACTGAGTCAAGCTTGAGCCCGTTGGGATCGAACTCAGATCATGAGCAGAGTTTTGGCTGCAGTACTGCAACTTCACCGTTGCACAATGAGGGCATCATACAATTCTGATTTGGACTGAG
Source organism: Furcifer pardalis (assembly GCA_030440675.1). Classification (NCBI taxonomy): domain Eukaryota; kingdom Metazoa; phylum Chordata; class Lepidosauria; order Squamata; family Chamaeleonidae; genus Furcifer; species Furcifer pardalis. Next base: position 128,906,073 of record CP126893.1, on the reverse strand, counting down.
TGCACAATGATAGAAGTGCAAACAATAAGTCTCAAACAATAAGATATAAAGTTGTTAAAACACAGGAAAAGGTCCTCAAATTCATAGATGGATAGCACCTTTCTGCCAATTATGGTACAGAGAGGAGTGCTTCCTCTGAAGACTTCGGTGCACTGATAGAATTGTATACATACAGTGCAAAAAATTCTTCATTTACTGCATATTTATTTCTTTGCTTTCTTCCAATGACCTCAAAGTGTCATGTGTGGCTCCGCTCTTTCTGTTTTATTCTCACAGCAGTGCAAAGTAGATTAGGTTGAGATAGATCAGCTGGCATGTTTCCAGGTTCCACAAGGACTTTAAACTGGATCTTCTGTGTTACAGCCCAACCTTCTTCTAACTACAACACTCCAGGAGGATGAATAAGACCAGCTTCCTTGTGTAATTGTCCCGGCTCCTGTCAACCTAGCAGTTTGAAAGCAAGAAATTGCAAGTAAAAAATAGGTACCACTTTGGTAGGAAGGTAAACAGCATTCCATGCACTACCACATGTCCATGGAAAAGTCTGCAGAGACAGACAGCACTGGCTCTTTGGCTGTAAACGGAGATGATCACTGTACCCTAGAGTCAGATACAACCAGCTTTTGAACAAGGGCAACCTTTACCTATCCAATAGCCTGCATTATTTGGACCTCCATTGAGAAAGGAGACTGACCACCATGACTGTCAGACTAAGCACCTGCATTTTTAATTTTTTCCCCTACTTGACAACGTGTGACCATTGGTGTTTCACCTCCAGTATTTCCCCTGTTCTATACTGTGGAATGTTCAAGGAATAAACACTATGTTTGATTTGTCTGCCTATGTTTTGTGCATCCTGTATCCATGTAACATCAATAGATTCAAGGCATGAAGGCAGCTGATGGCACAGAGAAAGTTATATGCTGGAAATAGGAGAGATATTCAAATAACTCAGCTTATTGCACAACTTGGTAAAGTTTTCTTTTTCACTACTGCCCCCAGAATTTCCCCAGAGAGCATAGGCTATGATGACTATGATGTTTGGGGTAGTGTGGGATTGTTAGCCCCAGGTGTAACTTTTTTAAGCTCTCCCTGTTTGTTTATGTGCATGGTTAAGGAGGAGGGATGCTCTAGAAATGCCTCCTTCTGCATAATTTGAACATAAATCTCCCATGAAATTCTATGCATAGCTATAAGTTAAGGGAAGGGCTGTTTTAAATTGTTATAATCTATAAAAAAATATGATCAGCAATAATAATTTTGTACATCAGGGCAGTACTGCTCCACTTCTCTGGCCATGTTCCATATTATTTACAGCTGTAAAGATGTGCACAGATTCATCAGCAGATACTGTAGTTGTTAAAGGCTCCCGATGTTTGTTGAGGAAAATAAAAGGTAGCACCCTCCCCCATAAATTCACATCCAGCTGCTCGGTTACCTGTTGGAGTGAAATACACTCTGGAGGCAGGGGGTGGAGCTCACTCCTGTAGGCTTACAGGACTCGTGAAATTATTATTATTATAACAGGACTCCAGAGAGAGGTATTTCCCAATTTGAAAGGAAACTTGCATTTAGGGAAATTTGTTCATTTGAAATCTCTCTCCGTGAAGAGCATTAATACTGGCTCTAAAGGCAGCAATGCTTAATACCTGTTCTGTTGTACCTGAAGGATTGATATTGGAGTGGTTCATGTTTCAGCAGGTACAAAGCTATTTTTGCCAATACTGCATATTGATGGTGATTCTCCACAAAGCCATGAAGCAATCCACAGCACAGAAAAACTGTAACACAGCTCTGACAATCATTTGTTCCAGTATCTCATTTGGTAAATGCATTGCATGTGATTTTAGCAGTTCTCTGTTCTGGAGAAATCTGCTTGTAAAAGAAAGGAAGTCATTTCATGGAGAATTGAGTAAGGAATCTTTATTTAATCCTTTGGAAAACCATTTGGACTTTGGATGCCTGGCCTAGCTTTGTTTCCCAGTTTTCTCATCTTGTCCATATAAAGTTAACTCTCCATGTCCAGATATGGTGGTCAAGGGAGAAAGAGAGGGAAAAGAAAGGAGACCGCAACACTTTGATGTCCCTAACCTTTGCCTGTTGCTAAACCTTCTGTCTGTCTCTCTTAGCCAATCCTCCTCAAAAGCAGCTGCAGAGAAGTATGGCTCTTTTTGTTTACCTGCCTCTGACAGATGGATAAAGGCACCACAGTTACTTGGTAGTCTATGGCCAGGTACTACTTGGTTTGCTAAGTTCCCTTCAGTGATAAAAGTGAAGTTCAAGGCAGCTCCTTAGGTCATATGGCTTCCAAGAGTCAAACCTGTGGTGTGCAGTATCTACAAAACAAAACTCGAAGACCTGAACATTGAAACTAGAGAAATGTTTAAATTGTACTTTAGAAGCAGTGCCCCCTCAAATGAAAGGCAATGTATTTGTCTTGCACCTGATTTCCCTCAGTTATTTATCTTCCATTTTGTGTTCTTGATTTTGTGAATGGCCATGAAAAGGTACAAATGAGCTTAATGTGAACTCTAAATACAGTATATTGCTAAAGCATCGTTCACTAAGGTAATCTGGATATGTGAGGGAAATATACTGTACATTCCCCTATCTAGTTTGACCCAAAGCTTTTACTTATCTCTTTGTAATTTCTCATGATACATATTCAGGATGAAAATCAGTCACAATTCTCTATTATCCATTTCTTTTTGACAGTCCTGTCCGGTGGGGAATGAGGTGGAATTGATATAGCAAAGTGCTAGAAGTGGCTGACTATGGCCACACCCCAGAGTGTGAGAGTGTTTGGTTGAGTAAAGCACAAAACAAAACTTTCAGCTTGGGTTGTAGGAATTTTCTATTTACACTATATACACAACAATGCACGAAGTGCAAGGTTACACATGCCTTATATTCAGACTATGTGTTGCAGCAAAGTCTATACAAAGTCTATAAACAGTCTTTGGAAAGCTTCAAACGTCTATCTTCAGTAAAGCAAAGCAAACACAGTCCAAACCTTATCTGTTCCTTCAAGGTCGGCTTTGAAGATAGTTAGCAGTTCCTTTTTGCTCTCTCTCAAAACACAGAGTCTTTTCTCAAGGCACCACAATGTGGCAGTGGTATGTTATCCAAAAGTCTTGCAGTCCGGCAAGGCAAAACATACCAGGAAAACGATGAACGCAGTCCAACAGCTGGCTGGCAACGATGGCAACAGCAGTGTCAGACAGCAGGCAGGCAACAGCAACAGCAGTGGCACGAAGCACACAATGGCATGAAGCGATGCAACGGCATTCAGGCAAAATGGCATAAGAGCAAAGTGTCTGAGAATGTTGCCTGAATTTATGCTACCTACAAACCCTTAATGATAGCACCTGGCTGGGGTAACATGCAGAGCCTTAAAGGTACAGTCATTGGTTTGCTCTTGTTGCAAACACTAACTCATGTATCCTAACATACTCCCCCTTTGCGACGAGAGCATTCAACTGATGATTGATACGTTACAACAAAGATACATACAGAGATACAGAATACACATTCACAGTATTCCAAGCGTTTCAATACAGTATTTATGTTTCAACATAGGTAAAGGCTTTGTAAAAACATCTGCCACATTTTCCTCCGTGGGAATATACTCTAGCCTAATGATGTTTTTCCGAACTGACTCTCTAACGTTGAGGTATCTGAGATCAGTATGCTTAGACCGGCTCTTTACCCCTATACTGTTAGCAGTGGTTATTGCTGCTTGATTATCCTCATATACAACTATTGGTTCGGTACAGCTTACCCCTAGGTCCTTAATAAGCTGTACTAGGTGGGTTACCTCAGTGCATGTCAATGACAGGCAAGAGAATTCTGCCTCCATAGTTGATAATGTGATGTGTTTCTGACGCAAGGACTTCCAGTCTATCGGTGCACCCCCTAACGTGACAACCATCCCTGATGTGGACTTTCTGGTGTCTGGGTCCGCTTGCCAGTGTCTTACTTTCGGGTTTTCACAGTACCTGGCTAACTGATTTACGGCAAAAGATATATCTGGCCGGGACCATGTAGCAATATAAGTCAAACTCCCTATTAATGACCTATAAATACCCTTATCGAACTCTGGCCCTTCATTCACCTCCTGAAGGAAGCCAGGGGTCATAGGAGTATTGCATGGTTTTGCAAGATCAAGCTTGTACCGCTTGAGTAACTGTGCTATTTTCTCAACCTGCGACAGCTTAAAACCCCTCGCTGTCTTTTCTATATCCACCCCTACGTATGACTTGATATCACCTAGATCTTTGATATCAAACCTATGTTTAATCCTTTCTATCAGTTCAGCAGCTGATTTCTCATCCGGAGAAATGACTGCAATGTCGTCTGTGAACACCAGGAGCAACATTGTTGCTTTGCCTGACCCCCTTTTAAACAGACATGGGTCTGCTATACCCTGGTTAAAACCTAAACTCTTAAGAAAATCCACTAGGCACATATTCCACTCGTACCCAGATTGTCGAAGGCCATACAGGCTCTTCGTTAGTTTCCAGCACACAGACTTGCTTTCCGGGCTAGTCAGCATTGGTGGCCTCCTCAAATATATTTCATGCCTTAAGGGCGCATTGAGGTACGCTGTGGCCACGTCAATATGTTTGACCACATGCTTGTGCTTTGCTGCGCACGTTAGTGCAGCCCTCAACGTGGTAGCCCTCAGTGATGGGGCGAAGACCTCATCGTAGTCCCCTTCACATTGCTTAAATCCTTGAGCGACCAAGCGAGCCTTACATAGTCTACTTCCATCAGCACAGTTTTTGACCTTAAAAACCCACTTGCACCCAAGGACCTGTTTCCCTGCAGGTATGGGTACCTCTTGGAAGACTTGCAGGCTCTTCATTGAGGCTAACTCCTTACTCATAGCCTCCTTCCATGGCTCTTGGTCAGGTTTAGGTAATTCAGCCAGTTCAGCGAAATTGGCAGGTTCTATTATTACTGAGCAGGCCTGATACCTGTCAGGTTGCCTCCTCTCCCTAGTAGACCGCCTGACGATGGCAGGTGGTCTGGGCACATTGGGTGTCACACCCTGGGAGTCCGAGTCAGAATCCTCTGACTTTACCATTACCCTCTGCTCGCTATTTGAGTGGTCAGAGACCCGATCCTGATCACTATCAGACTCACTCTCGCTTTTGATATTATCTCTGTCCGGTCTGGACAGTCTGAGACCAGAATTATTAGATCCCCTGGTTACGTCACTAGGTACTGGGTAACCGTTAGTCCTCGTAGGCGGGGAGCCCTGCTCCAACCTTTCCCAACCTACGTTTTCTAAGAACTTTGCGCTGGCGCTGTTAAACACTTCCCTAGTGCCAGGCTTCCAAAAGCGATAACATTTTCGGTTGGTTTCATAACCGACAAATATTAATTTGCGGGCACGGTGCTGTCCCTTGCGCCTTTGCTGAGCGGGTACGTGTACCCACGACGGACAGCCAAAGACCCTTAAGTGACCTAAGTCAGGCTGCCGTCCATGCCATAGTACATATGGTACCTGCCCCGTGGTGGAGTTCACTGTAAGGTTTATCAAATGGGTGGCAGTAAGGGTTGCCTCCCCCCAAAGGGCATCAGGTAGTTGAGCGTCATTTAGAATAGTCCGTACCATACCCTGTAGGGTCTGACCCCTGCGCTCTGCATAAGCATTATGCTGTGGGCGGTATGGCGCACTGAGCCTGTGCTCAATCCCTCTCCTTGTCAGGAAATCTGAGAAAGCCTTGTTAACAAATTCTCCCCCTTGGTCAGTGACCAGGCATTTAAGGCGTTTCCCTGTTTTACGTTCGGTAGCTTTAAGCCACTGAGCAAACTGATTCAGGCAGTCACTTTTCCGTTTCAGTAACTTTACAAACCCATATCTAGAATAATGGTCAATGATGTTCAGAATGTATTTTGCTCCCCCTAAAGATGGCTTTCTTGGTCCTATAAGATCTGCAAAGACCAGGTCCATCGGTTGCTCTGTGGAGAAGCCCTGCATCCTGTTTGCTGGTGCAGATTTAGATTTCTCTTCTCCACAGGCATTGCATTGCAAGAATCTATTGCAAGGCGATAGACTTATCCCTTTTACCTGGGACACAGTCTGCCCCAGAACTTTAAAACTGCAATGGCCCAACCTTCTGTGCAACAGGTGGATGCAGTTAAAGTGTGCAGGCCTGTTGTAATTTCCAACACTAACAACAGGTGGGGACTGGGGTCCTAATACATATAGCCCATTCTTGTGGTGGGCTGTATAACACTTTGACTCCTTTCTAATAAAACATTCACCATTCTTAAAGGTTACTTCATACCCTGCCCTATCCAACTCTCTCACTGAGAGTATATTTAGGAACCCAGGGATGTACAACATTTGCAAAGTTGTCCCCAATGGGGTAACATATACTTCACCTACACCCCTAGCAGGCACATCCTTTTTGTTTGCCAGTGAGACAACTGTGTCTGTCTCCTTTAAATACCTAAAGCTCTTTCTTATAGATGAAATTGATCCTGTTGCCCCACTATCAATCACCCACAGCTCCTCTGGTGTCGAGGAGCAACATACACCAGCTGGCTTCGATGAAGCACACCTCCTTTGCTTCTTTGGGCGTTTCCCAGCCTTGGTGGGACAAGACCTGGCAAAATGCCCAGGTTTCCCACAAGCAAAGCACCTCCGGGCGACTCCCACTGTTGTTTGCTGTTCGTTGCCTTTCTGGGACTGGGGAGCGCTGGCCTCTCGAAGTAGGGACCGTTCCAGCCTCCTCTGTGACTCCTCCAGTAGCCGAGGCTTGATTTCATCGAACACCATGTCTTGGCTTGGCAGAGCCCCAAGGGAAACCACAAAATCCTCGTAGCTCTCATCCAGGGAAGATAAAAGGATACAGGCCTTTTGCTGCTCGTTGAACCCAAGACCTTTGTCCTCCAGGTCCAGGAGCTGGGTAGTTATAAGCTGTACGTGCTCAGCCATACTCCCACCTGGAGCAAGGTGAGTGCGGAAAAGCCTCCTGGCAAGCTGTATCTGCGCACCCACTGTTTTTCTCACAAACAGTCTCTTCAGGTTCTCCCAACAGGTGGCAGCAGAAGTCTCCCCTCTGATATGTACTAAGAGGGAGTCTGCAACAGTGAGCCCAATCACTGCCAGAGCCTGAGAGTTCTGCTCAATGGCCTTGTTGTCACTTTCATCATCAGGGTCCAAAGCTGCCAAGTCCACGGGCGTGGACACTGCGCTCCACAAACCCTCCTTTCTCAGCAATAAAGAGCATTTTAATGCCCAAGCCTGGTAGTTCGTGCCAGTGAGCTGAGGAACCAAACTCAAGCCTCCAGAAGTCATTGCTGTTACTTTGGTGTAAAATTCCTCCAAGCAAACAGAACAAACACTCTCTGCTCCAAACAGGGCGTGGTCAATTAGTAGCACCTGGGCCCATAACAATTGAGGTAGAATTGATATAGCAAAGTGCTAGAAGTGGCTGACTATGGCCACACCCCAGAGTGTGAGAGTGTTTGGTTGAGTAAAGCACAAAACAAAACTTTCAGCTTGGGTTGTAGGAATTTTCTATTTACACTATATACACAACAATGCACGAAGTGCAAGGTTACACATGTCTTATATTCAGACTATGTGTTTCAGCAAAGTCTATACAAAGTCTATAAACAGTCTTTGGAAAGCTTCAAACGTCTATCTTCAGTAAAGCAAAGCAAACACAGTCCAAACCTTATCTGTTCCTTCAAGGTCGGCTTTGAAGATAGTTAGCAGTTCCTTTTTGCTCTCTCTCAAAACACAGAGTCTTTTCTCAAGGCACCACAATGTGGCAGTGGTATGTTATCCAAAAGTCTTGCAGTCCGGCAAGGCAAAACATACCAGGAAAACGACGAACGCAGTCCAACAGCTGGCTGGCAACGATGGCAACAGCAGTGTCAGACAGCAGGCAGGCAACAGCAACAGCAGTGGCACGAAGCACACAATGGCACGAAGCGATGCAACGGCATTCAGGCAAAATGGCATAAGAGCAAAGTGTCTGAGAATGTTGCCTGAATTTATGCTACCTACAAACCCTTAATGATAGCACCTGGCTGGGGTAACATGCAGAGCCTTAAAGATACAGTCATTGGTTTGCTCTTGTTGCAAACACTAACTCATGTATCCTAACAGGGAATCAACACTAAATGTTTATAAATGGAAAAATAAGCATCTTGTCAATCTCTACAAAGAGCCTCAGTTTTCCAAAGCCAGACTTCCGGATGGACTGATAAAGGCTTTATCTGTAGCATGGACAGATAAAGCCCCAATGCATCCAAGTAGCAAAATAAATTCAACAATCAGATAGTAAACCTGTAACAATATTATAGTTAGGGTTTGGTCAATTGCTCAATGCAATACTCAAGTCAGTTAGTTAATCAATTGACCATTGAAATGTAATTATTGTATACATTTAACTGCAGTGTTCACACCAGGGTTGCATTGTCAGTGTTGGGACTCAAATTGTTGGGCTCCTTTAGAATCAAAGTGTTACATCATTCATTGATTCAGTTGACTTTCTCTTTACCTAGCCAGAATCCTACTCATGATTCCATAGTAACTATTTATTTATATTTCTATGTGCGTCCCCTGCCCCCCCCCCCCACCCCCGTTAAGAGCCCCAAGATGGCTCACAAGGTCTGTGTAATTTACCGCAACTATTTGTGCTTAATATTCAAGATGCCTGGGCTCATCTTTGCTGCCAATTATGCAGCTGAAAGGAATCTCAGCAAAATCACCAATTGGCTGAAATTAGCCCAGGGAGCCTATGCAAGCTTTATGCAAGCACTGGTAGGAGAACAGTACTGTAATTGTAACTGGTTGTCTAATAGCTTCTTGTGTGGGCTATTGTCATAAACTTAACTGCTTTTTCTTCAGTTTCCACTATTAACAAAATAACCATAGCTATAGAATATATACATATACAATAGAGACCAGGATGTTACTTTTTCAAAGGAATTTGATAAAATTATAATTCCAAGACCAACTAGAATTAGTAAAGTACCCTTAAAGTTAATGTTCAAAACTCACCTTTTTACCTTTCCATTTCTCAAAACCAAAGTTACTTTTAATTTTTTTTTTTTTAAAAAAAAACCCTGAATGGCAGCAACAGGTAACTGAGTACCAAGCGATGGCAGAGACTGCAAAGAAGGTGGACTTAGATTATGCTGTCAAACCTTGGAATGCAGAAAGCCACTGAAGGAGAAGCAGGGTGACTAGGCCAGCACTAGTGTGCAGCGTCTGTACTGTAGAGGGACCATTAGACTCATTTAGAGATTGATAATGAACAGAGCAACTGAAATTAACCAGGGCTAGCCAAGGCAAAACCGATGTGGAGAATAATGAAAAGAACCTATACCAGGGACTGTTTGCCTTTAATCAAGTTTTGTCTGGTTCATTAATAAAATTTCTTTGAGCACAGCTGAAAATTATGGATCATCCTTGCTCTTGTTATGAAAGACAGTGGATGGCTGGACTCTAATGTTGGTAGATAGCCTCACAAACACCCAGATAGTTTCTCAGAATGTTGAACCTATAGAACTATTCTCGGTCCATCCAGTTTATAAATAAATTTTGTCCATTAAGTGAAAAATGCCCAGTTCTAGCCATATCATCTTATGCTGTCCACAAAGACATAGAAACTGGTGCAGGAAAGTTACAATGATATATTGTATGACTGATTCTTGTTTCTTTGGTGGGCTCTGTTTCATCAAATATAGTCTCAATATGTTTAGCCAGAAGTAAAGTTTTTAAACTTCACTGGAACTTCCTCCCCCTGCATTTTGTTTTAGACATATTTCTGTATCTGTTAGTATACCTAAAGCTGTGCTTAAATCACAGTCTTCAATTTGTGGTAGAAACTGGTTGAAGAGCTCTGCTAATTCCATTTGAAAACTGGCTAGATGGATGGATAAACTGATGTTCTGACGTTACCCTTACAACAATGGTGGAACACAATGGATGGTTGTGACCTGGATAAATTTAAACTAGAGAGGTTTCTGCTATGGCTCTCCTTTGCTTAGTTTATTAATCCATAAATTACCGTATTTGCCGGTGTATAAGACGACTGGGTGTATAAGACGACCCCCCAACATTTCCACTCAGAATATAGAGTTTGTTATATACTCACCGTATAAGACTACCCCCTCTTCCACACACCTTCCACACCAAATAAAACATAAAAGAACATCAGATTTGATTTCAACATCTCCCTGTGGCCAGCACTAGTGTGCAAGTGCGCATGTGCGAGCTCTGCGTAGACAAGGGGCGGGGCAGAGCGCCGCTGCTTCCCACTTAGTAGAATGGTCTGGTCATGTCGAAAAGGCTGGCCCCCCTGTCTCGCTGCTGATGCTCACCGCAGCCACGCTGGATACCGCGCGATACTGGATGGTATGTAGAAGGAGGTGGGTGGGCATCGGGAGGCCACTACGGGCACCGGGCAAGCATTGGGAGGCCACTATGGGCAGCTATGTCTATCCCAACTGAAGTGCACCCGGCGTATAAGACGATGACCCCCCCCCCCACTTGGAGGCATGTTTTTCAGGGGGGAAAGTAGTCTTATATGCCAGCAAATACAGTACTGTATTTAAAACAATTTGAGCAATGTACCTTCTTTGACTACTACTCCTAAAATTCCAATGCTGACTGAAGATTTTTGTTTACAAAAGTTACATTTCTAAACTCTAATTCATACAGGTGGAATCCTGGACTATCCCAGCATACAGCCTAGTCACAAACTCCAGACAGGTTTCAGTAATCCTTCTTTCTTTCTTTCTTTCTTTCCTTCCTTCCTGAAAATCCAGTTTGCCACCTGCTGCTATGTACATGGAAATATGAAGCTGGGAAGAAGCCAAACCACTCAAGCGTTCAACTAAAAACAACTGGGGTGACTTTTCTTATTTCCAAGATCTGAATCTATCTGCATTTGGTCATGTTCCTAACTGGTTTATGAGGCATTTCAAGCTGTGTAAACAGTAATGCAATAATGGCAGATTGCAATGCACTTATCACAGCCAATGACGAATGGCCTACCAGCCAAGCAATATGCTCTCCCTAAACGATGTAATGCTTCTTGCCGACAGGAATATTAATCACCATGAGAACTGACAGGATCTGATGGAACAGACCGTTATTAATACTATCATCCCCAGAAGCATTTGCAAATGGGAATAGTGGTTTTAATAATTCTGACATGAAATAAACTGGGTTGGGCTCTTTCATGGCAAATGGGGGATTATGAGAGAGGTGATACATAAACACAATGACTAATTCATAGAGGGAAAGCCCAGTTTTCTTTCCTTGGAAACTGCTGTGGGACAGGGAAGACAGATTTTATTTTAAAGGCCATCATTGTTCCATCAATCGTTAAGATCTTGTTATAAGTATAATTCAGTTATCATCGTCTCGGTGCCATCCAAGGACTGGCTGTATTAGAAGATTTTACATACAAATCTTGCCTTGGGGCAATGTGCTATTATTTTATTATTCTAATTTTCTTGGTTCCCATGGAGCCTCGGAGAGCAAATCATATCAAAAGCAGATTAATATTAACAGCACCTCAAACCCTACTGCCCATCCCTAGATACCTCATCAAGGAGCATAAACAGCTCAGTGCTTATTTTAAGGAAATGGCTATTGTGATATCAGCATAATTATTACAACCACAAACATTGATTGATTGATTTAATAGTCCAGATACAACTATGGGTTTTTTGCAACAAAACTTAGAAGACAATGTGCTGACCAGAAAATATTAAGATGTCAGTTATGAACCTATGAGGTAACTAAGGTGGATTATCCTAATGGGCAACAGATTTCACTGGACATCTCATAGATCATGACACACCAGGAGAACTGTTAATAAATTCCACAGGCAATGAACACTTCTACCATTTGGAACTACAGACTGGAAAACAGTAATGCTGAATATTACTGATCCACACATTAATAGAGCATAGATCAGGAGTTATCAACCTTTTAAAGCTGGGGGCTGGGTTATGCTCCCTCAGACAGCTTCGAGGGCCGGACAGCCATTTTCTATGTTAGATTTATATCCCGCCCCAATCGCAAAGTGTGACTCTGGGTGGCTTACAAACATATCCTTAATACAATATAAAAGCATTCAATCAACATAATATCCATCAACACAATAAAAATATCATAAAACACACTACAGTAGCACATGGCACATAGCAATACAGTATCACATAGCAATTAAATAATAGTAATTAAATAACAAAAAGTCATTGTCACTTGAATGTCCTCAATGAAGCCCGGGCTCAATGTCCTCTACTGCAGTGGTGGCTCTTGATGCCCTTCCTTCACCACATGGCACTTCCTGGTGTGGTAGAGGCAGTGGGGGCCACATGAAATGGCACCATGGGCTGCATATGGCCTGCGGGCCGCAGGTTGAGAATCCCTGCTATAGATAGCAAGGCTAAGTCCTGTCTCATTGTGAACATTTTCATCAGTTCAGGGAATACAGTACTTATCAAATTTACATCTAGTGGAGGAACCAAATACACAGTAAAAATGGGGGATATTTGAAATTGTTATAGATTACAAGCTGAAAATGAGTCAACAAGTGTGATGTGGCTGCAAAAAAGTACTATTTTAGGCTGCGTTAACAAGTCTATAGTCTCCAAAATCCTCGAGGTACTTGTCTCTCTCTATTTGGCAATAGTTAGGCGTCATCTAGAGTACTGTGTCCAGTTCTAGATGTCACAATTTAAGAAGGATTCCAACAAATTTAATGGATGGTAACAAGGATGATCAATGGACTAGAAAATAAGCCCTGTGAGACAAGACGGAAGGAACCAAGCATGTTAGAGGGAGACTGAGAAGGAATATGATAGCACTTTTTAAATACTGTACTTAAAAGATAGTCATAATGGGGAGGAATAGGATCTGTAAAATACAGGACATGTAATAATAGGCTCAAGTTACCAGCAACCAGGCTGAATATCAGAAAAAAACTTCTTAACTGTTAGGACGGCATGACAATAGAACAATTACCACTGGAAGTGGAGAATACTCCAGAGCTGGAGAAATCTGTCAGATCTGCTTTAATTTGGATTCCTACATTCAGCAGGGCACTGGTCTCGTAGATCCTTCCAACTCAATTATTTTATGATTCTATGCTTCAGGTAGCTAATTAATATAAACATCACAGCATTTATGAGTTTGAAATCAGATGGCTAATTACTGGAACAATCTTTTCAATTCAACAATACTATTTCCCAAACCATTATGGGGTCCTTAAAAATTATATTATGATTTAAACAGAAATATAGCACATCTCCTTCCTTGTGTTTGGTTATTCAAGAAAGGAGATGTGCTGTATTTCTGTTTAAATCATAATATGATTTTTAAGGACTCCCATAAATGATGACAAGGTTACCTGGATGCCTGCTTAGTACATTGTCTACCACAAGTTAACACTTGAATTGTGTCCATGTCTCTGTTCTCCATTTCTCTTCCTTATCTTCAACTTGGATTTGGATTGGACACCCCTTTGAATTGAAGACACCTTCAAACAGAGCACAATCCTCTGACCTCTCAACAAACAGAGGGCAGCCTTCTGTGAAGAGGGCCTATGTGGCCTTTTGCCTTTCTAGATACAGTTACATATTTCAGAGAACTCACATAACAAAACACATGTACATGTACCAACATAGCTAAGAAAGGGTGTGGTGAGGACTGTTTTTAATTAATTCTTTGTCAAGACTCTCAGACAGAATTTCATCAAACTACTGTTACTTCTGTCATAGATAATTGTGCGATTACAACCTAGAGCTTAAAAAATCTTAATGGTTTGACATAGGATTTCCGTTGCTGACATGTTATTGGACTCCTATGTAACAAGTGTGGTCTTACGTGCATTCACTGGCTTTATTGTTTTATTCCATTGCTGTTTTGCAGTACGATCCTAACTCATGGGACATCTTTTGCCAAGGCAGTACTGGCAAATGTTTACCAATACAGTAAAACCCTGTACAAAGATTGCATTGCACAGCAATTAAATCGTATGATGACTGCCTTTTTAAATGCTTTTCAGCAGTCAGGTGGCTTTTGGGGCAGGGTGGGGGAGCCTCCCTTCCGCCCGCCACCCCAAAGCTCCTTTGTGAACAGGCAGCTCAGGGCTGCCTTTTCCCTGGGAAGCGTGTTTCCAGGCAACAGGCAGCCCCACGGTCAATGCAGCTAAACGAGGCTTCGTTTCTCTGCAGTGACCGGTGCCCTGATGCAGCCTTTGAGGCTGGAGGGGGGGGGGCTGGAATTCCCCCTCTAACTGTTGCCACCAACATAGCTGGCTTGTGTAGGAGTCACGCATATGTGTGTCTCATACAACGATGATTTTAAGGTAGAACAACTTGCACAGAGGTACGAATTAAAATCGTTGTACGGGGTACCACTGTATGGAGAAGTTGTATGAGTGCACTTACCTTGCTGTTTTTCCTGGAAGAGTCAGGCAAGTCTTTGTTTTTCAAAATCCATGCCCTGCAAACCCCAACCTCCCTGCCCAGATGTGGGTTTTGGTCCAGTACTTAGACAAGGGTTCTTTCTAGGGAACCAGAGGGGTTTTGAATTCAGGGGATTTAAAGCCAGTTCTGTGGCAATCACTGAATGTTCTATTTCAGGCCTTATTGCTGTGCAAGCACCATCAGGGGCAGAACTATACCTGCAGAACTTGAGCTTGGCAAAACTAGGCCTGTGCAATTGCGTTCCCCCTCCTCTGAAGCTGCTATTCAAGCTATTCATCTAGATAGGTCTGACTGTTCCTGAGTCTAACATATGATACCCTGTTGTATGTCTGTATTTCACAGTTTACTTTTTCAGTTTTGGTGGGCTAGAGTGTATTTCAGTGGCTTGGAGAACCTGACTGCAGAGTTTGGGTTTGGAAGTCCAATTTCCCGCTTGCTAAAGGAGAACAGCTTGTGTGGTCAGCTTGTGTGGTCTTGGACAAGGTGTAGAGCCCCAGAAGAAGAGAGTGAACAAACCGTTTCTGAGCATTTCATATCCAAACAGCCCTGGAAAGGGTAGCCACAAGCTGGAATCAGCTTGATGGCTCATAATTACTATTAAACCTGGAGAAGTTTTGTTATTAGATGGAATATAGAAATTAAAAGTAAAAATTACAAATAAATGATTGACTTGGATTCCAGAGACAAATCTTCTGGATGTTGCTGAACAATGGTGTTTATGAAACAAGTTTTAAAGAGAATTTTGCTTTAAATCTCTAAGAAAACAAATTCCCCCCTCTTTTATACTGAAGAATCTTAATTTTGAAATCCAAATTGGAAAGTTTTCATCTGGTTGTAGCTTTAAACCAGGGGTTCCCAACCTAAGGCCCATGGGCCAGATCCGGCCTGTGGTGCCATTTCATGTGGCCCCTCACCCCTCCAAGGGCATTTGAGAAAGAAAATGGCTGCCCCTTTGAAGCTATTGGGACATAATGGCCACCCTCATCATGCAGGCAGGGCAAAATGGCCATCTGGCCCACATAGCTGAGTGAGAGAGCATGACCTGGCCCCCGGCCCCTGGCTTGAAAAGATTGGGAAACCCTACTTTAAATGGTTTCTCTGAGTTTCTGTTATTATTACTCTAATATAGGGCACCAGACTTGAGATTTGGTTTTTGAAAGTGCGGCTGCAATAGAAATTTGAAAGTTAATCTTCTTTCATGTCCCAATCAAACCCTGGACTGACAAAATGAAGCCACCCTCCTGGATTTGTCATTGGCCAAACTCAAGTCCTCATTGATGCATGTTTCTGGCAGTATTCAGCAGATCAACAAATAAGTCAGATTCTCTATCTCTCCACATTCACATAGTGTGTTGTTGTCCACCACCAGCCCCCACTTGAGCATGGTGGTCTTACATTTAGGCACGCCAACCTTCTGCCTATTCAGGGGAACTCCAAGTGACACAGGGATATAGTTTAATACTATATCCTCCTTTAATGTTGTTCCTTGCCGAGTGAACTCCTCCATCTTCTAATTTGATTTTCCTCTTGTGAACCCTCAAGAATATTTGTTCTTGTCATAAAGCTCTTCCTGGATCATAGCCGGCGGGCTTAAAAGTTAATATTTTAGATTTATTCACCCTCCTTCCTAAATTAGGTAGTTAAAAGCTAAGGAAAGGCCTCTTTGCACAGTGTCACATTGAGGAATGCCCTCTCTACATAGGCTCACCTGGTGCCAGCATGACCATTAATACCTGTGACAAGTAAAGCCTTATTTTTATTTCCCTGGACATTTCGGCATCTGCACAAGTCACCTTCATTATAGCTTTATCTCTTCACCTGAATATGAGAACTTTGTTTTAATTGCTACTCTGCTGTTTCCTTTTCTATTATTGTTCATATTAAAAGGATATCTGAAGAATCAGAAAATTGCTGTATTCTAGTGTCAGAGAAACCTTCTGAAGGGCTTTTTTTTTTTTGACAAAGCAGAAATGAGGGAGGAAGGACCCAGTCACCTTCCTTTATTTCATTTCAAGGACAAGGAAAGGTGGACCAATTGCAAATAACATGAGGGGACTTTTCCATGCTATTCTACTAAGTTAAGTAGATAGAGAGAGACTAGGAAGACTTCGCCTCTTTGCTCCCCTTCACCTGTCCTGCCATTGGATTTGTTATTGTTCAGTCGCACAGTGAGTCCAACCCTTTGAGGCCCCATGGACCATGGCATGCCAGGCTCCTCTGTCATCTGCCATCCTCTGTAGCCTGCCCATATCTACACCCACTGTGTCAACGATGCCATCTAGCCATCCCATCCTCTGCCACCCCCTTCTCTTTTTGTCTTCAACCTTTCCCAGCATCAAGACTTTCTCCAGTGAGTTCTCTCTTCTCATCTGGTGGCCAAAGTACTTGAGCTTCAGCTTCAGTATTTGTCCTTCCAAGGAGTAGTCAGGGTTGATTTCCTTTAGCATGGACTGGTTTGATCTCTTTGCAATCTTGGGGACTCTCAAGAGTCTTCTCCAGCACCATAGTTCAAAGGCATCTATTCTTCTGTGCTCAGTCTTCCTTATGGTCCATCTCTCACAGCCATACATTACTACTGCGAAGAACATTGCTTTAACTATTTAGACTTTTGTTGGCAGGGTGATATATCTACTTTTTATTATGCTGCCTAGGTATGTCATAGCTTGCCTCCCAAGAAGGAAGTGTCTTTTTATTTCATGGATGCAGTCACCATCTGCAGTGATCTTAGATCCCAAGAAGGTGAAGTCTGTTTATCTTCTTGGGATCCATTGGATACCTGACATCAAAGAAATAAGAGCCAAGAAGTAAGAAAGGTCAGAGATCAGATCTCCCTGTTTGACAGCAGAATCAGTGGTGTAGTGTAGGGGGGACAGACTGCCCTGGATGGCACTTTTTTTGGGTGGCAAAATGTTCCAGCAGGAGGCGGGGTGATGAGTGCACTCCATCCTGGGTATGCAGCAATGGTGCCGTCATAGTGTCCCAAGAGTACATGAAGTGCTTCAAGGAGCCCAAGTGGGAGGCGTGCGGCCCCTGCTACTAGGATCTGCTCCGCTATCACCTCAGCCGGCACTCCTGGAACAGGCACACCAGCCTTGGTTCTGGGATGGCTGGGAGGACAATAGCCTTAGCAATGGCAGCTAGGGCTCTTCCTCGTCGCCCCCGGGCATGTCCAGGCTGGCTTTCAAGCAAGGGTGACCTTTCCCTTCCCAGCCCCACCAGCCCCGTAGAAACACCAAGGCAGCAAACCAGACCCCGAGCCAATGGGCTTCTCAGCTCCAGCCATGCAAAGATCTAGCGAGGGCAGAGGAGAGGGAGGGAGAGGCAGTGAAGCTCTCGACCACTGAGTGAGCTTCGCTGCCTTTCTCTCCCTCTCTTCTGCCCTCACTAGATCTTTGCATGGCTGGAGCCGAGAGGCCCATTGGTCTTGTTTGCTGCTCCAGTGTTTCTGCGGGGCTGTTGGGAGTGGGAAGAGGAAGGGAAAGGTCACCCTTGCTTGCAAGCCAGTCATATCTGACTCTAGGGTTCGGTGTTCATCTCCGTTTATAGCCAAAGAGCCAGTGCTGTCTGCATCTGCAGATGTTTTCGTGATCATGTGGCAGGCATGAATACACACCAAAGTGCATGGAACGCTGTTTACCTTCCCACCAAAGTGGTCCCTATTTATCTAGTTGCAATTTCTTGCTTTCAAGCTGCTAGGTTGGCAGGAGCTCAACCCTGTCG
This sequence comes from Furcifer pardalis, assembly GCA_030440675.1. Taxonomy (NCBI): domain Eukaryota; kingdom Metazoa; phylum Chordata; class Lepidosauria; order Squamata; family Chamaeleonidae; genus Furcifer; species Furcifer pardalis. The sequence goes on along the minus strand of CP126893.1, from coordinate 128,887,872 downwards.
TGTACCACTTGGGGCTCAAACTGCTGACCTGCCAACCTTCCACTCATCAAGTTCAGTTTCTTAACCACTAAGGCACCCCAGTCCCAATGACCCGATAGGGCACTTTAATGTTGTTTTGGTGCCTCCTCCTCCATCTCCCTGGGAACAGACAGAGGCGGATCCGCCTCCATTTCGTGGAGGAGGGTGGGCTGGCTTACACTGCATGCTACCCAAGAATGAGACACATGTCTCTTGCTTGTGTCAACCCTCCAGGAGAAGGGTGCCTTAAGGCTGATCACAATTGCTGGTGGTGGATGGTGGGCGGAGGAGAATTTGGCCGAAAAGTCCAGGCTAATAAATAAGACTTTCCCACTGTCCCGGACTTCCTAGCAGCTGGGGCAAAGAGGCTGCTGTGGGGATGGACACTGGGACCCTCCACCACCACCGGTGTCCTGGGCCCCACCCTGGGCCAGGGCACAAATAAGCGGGTGGCGAATTTGGCCTATGCCCCAAGTGGCTTAAACCCATGCTATGCCACTGAGCAGAATTCTCTCCCGCCTTCAAAGGGGAAGATCTCATTTATCTGTTGGTCCTTTCTGGAATGCCTTTCCTTAAGATTACATGGATGTGTTGTTGTTATGTGCCATCAAATTGCCTCCAATTTATTAATACCCTATGAATGATTGACTTCCAAAATGGCCTATTCTCAACAGTCCTGCTCACCTCCTACAAACTGAAGCCTGTGGCTTCCTTTATGCAGCAACACAGAAGGAGCCTCCTCAAAGATTGTGAATACAATCAGGTGTACCCTGGTCTGCAACTTTGCTGGCTAATCTTTCTAACATCAGATCAAAAAGACCTGAAGAATGGATCCACCAGAAAGGTCTTTGTCAAGACCAACTGTAACATTGATCTCAATAAATATTGAGGAAATTTTGAGTAATAAGAGTATCTTACTAGTGGACATGTGTAATATGCAGCAATGAATGAATTAGAAAAGATCATCAGGTATGTCATTAGAGAGCAAGGCCAAGATCTTTTTCATTTCATTCATTTCATTTATTCAATTTATATGCCACCCTACTTGGTGAAAACCGACTCAGGGCGGCTCACAACATACAACCGAATACAATGTAACAATTCAATAGAACAATACAATGTCACAGTATAATCAAGTATCATACATCAATATTTCAAAACAATTCAAAACAATAGAATATCATAATTCAAAACAATAGAATATCATAATTCAAAACAATAGAATATCATAAAATACAGTACAATAAAATAAAGTATACATCATAGAGTTACAAAAATATTATGAAGAACAGTACACAAAATAATACCGGGGGGGGGGCATCTTTTTGTACTCATGGCATGGACTAAGTCAGATCCAGACAGTCTGAGATCTTGTTCCTTTGCACAATATTCAATTTGCTTGGTTTATAAGGAAACGTTCAGGTAGTGATTTCCTGTGGTTTATATTAAAATATTATACAATTCCATGGGGATCCCTGTGCCCCTTTTATATTTCACCCCTGCTTTTTCAAATCAGAAGATGAGCAGAAAGGGAGAGCTTATCTGAGGAAAGGCAGAGGACAGATAGGATAATGTTGCTATGTCTGCTCCTGCTGTAAAGACATGAGGAGGTGAAGTACTTGCCTGGGTCATACCACCTGTGCCCATATATCAATCTTATAGGTCCTAACACTCTCTGACTCTTACAATGAAGCTTACTTCTGAGTCCTGGGATATAGTATTGCAGCCTCAGCCATTTTAAATGAAGGCATGCTGCATAAGTAGCTTATGTTGCAAAGCCTAAGACTGATGTCAAAATAGATTATTTATTTTGCTGTTTTTCTCTTCTTTTTCAACAGACACTGTTCCTTATGCAGAGTAGCATCTTTGGATTGTCAGAGTGGGAAATCCTAATGCTGGGTTTATGACTAGTGGAGAGGAGCAATCCCTCTAGAAACTGATATTAAGGAAGGAAGGAAATCTTTATTATATTAGGAAATCTATTCATGGGTAGTAAAAGATTTTTACATTTATTTATAGAAGTCCCTAAAACTGGCTTCTATATGCATGAGGGAGTGACCACTCGAGTGATATACCCCACAGTTCTCACTGGATTGGACACAATCCACTGGATTAAAAGTCAGTGACTACACGACGTGAAGCTCATCGTGGAGAGATCCATGATGGAACTCTCTCCTTTGAGTGGGAAATAGAGAGAGAGAGATGGAAATTGTCAGTTAGCATCTTGTTAGCAACATAAAGCTGCTTCTGCTATTGTAGCAGCATGCAGACTGAGCTCTTAGCCTCAGACCCTGCTGATGTCATCTGGATGGCTACAGTGATTTCACCCATGGAGACCCAATTTGTGAAGCAAAACAGGTTAAGTTGCATTTTCCTTATCGTGTAGTCACTTGTGACCTTTATGGCAAAGCTAGTATTGCTGCCTCTCTATAATGAAGGATGAGAACTAACAGGAAGTGTCCTTAGGTGAAGAAGGAGGAAGGAACGGGCATGCCTAAGGGCATTAATTTGTGCCAGACCCCCCCCCCCCGGGGGGGAGGAAACAGCTGGTTTGTTACCTGTCAGTTTCTCTACCATCATCACTGGAACAGAACATTTTTGTTTTATTACTCCGCCACCCCCACCCCACCCCCGCCACCCCATATGCCTGAACCACAGACTAATATAGCTACTATTCCAGAACATTTCCTATGTGTATTGGAGTTCAGTTCCCAACACTTCCTTGGAACTTCCTTTGTTAGCTCCTCTTTTAGACTGGATAATCTGAATTGACATCCTGCACTGCTGCAGGCACTGTAAAAGGTTGTGTAAGAGACAAAACCATCACAGTATTTTTCTACCTGGATTGGCCACCCTTTCATCTTTTAATGTCAGTTGTCCTGCTTCTCTTGCAGTGCCTCATGAGTATTGCCACACATCCTTCGTTAGAAACACACATGTGCCTTTTGAATATTAAGTGGCAGTCCCTAGAGATCCAAAGGCAGCAGGCCTCAAAGTTGGTGGCGACTGGCATCTCTTAGTGAACTAGTCACAGCTAATTTACCAACACTCAGATGCTTCCAAGGGGATCGGTGCATACTAGAAATTAGTCAGAAATTGGTGCCTTCACAGTTATTGGAGTTAACATTAATGTAAATGTGCAATCACGTAGTGAAAAGGAGTATACAGCTTCTTAACACAGGAGGCAAATAGCACAGTGAACATTTGTACAACAGCTATAGGGAAGGAATATACATGCCCATCTCCATCCATTTCAGATTTGTCATGAGAGCACTTTGCAGATTCACTTTTTAAAAATTATCAGCATGTTTAGAGCACAGGCAAAAGAACAGCAGCAACAACATATAAGCCAACAGCACCAGAATAACCTGGAATTTCTGGTAGGCAACATCTGCTAATCTTCCTATGATCCAGTCATGAAGAACCTTTCCCACATCTGCCATAGAAATCAATGCCTTTCTAGACTCAGGGCTAGGATTTTGCACTGTGTGTTGTCCAGGAATGTGACTGACATCTTGTTTAATAATCAGCAACATCCTACCAAGTCCAAGCAGTTTCCCTTACGGAACCATCAATTTGCAATAAGATTTAGGCCAATATCTTTGTTTACTAGTTTATTTGATAGTTACTGACAGACTATTCTAGCCTTAGTGCTAGGCTTGTGGCTGTTGAAAAGGAGTGATCATTCTGAAACCTGATGTTAAAGCAAAAATAATTTTTAATAATTTAGAAAATTAGTGTAGAGATAGCTCAAGAAGAAAAGGCTCTTTAATACAGAATTAGTTTGTTGTGTACTAGTCTTAAACAGAGGCAAGTCATCTCTCTCTAGTAAGAAAAACCAAAGAGTAAGAAGCAGGAAGTGCCTACAAAGAAGTCATTTAAGAGTACCAATCTCTATGTAAATCTAGAAAAATCAAGAGGGAGGAGAGGACTTCATTATCTATCCCCAGCCTCTACATTCAGATCACTTGCTACATCCATTTGTGCTCTTTTCCAACATTGTTGGAATGGACAAACCCCGATGATTATTTAATTGAGGTAGGCTTAATTGATGGATGCTAATTGTTCCTTTTTAATGCATGTGTTTTTATTCAACTGATTTTTAAAAGATATTTGCTATAGGTTTGTGTTATCGTTTGTGTTTTCTTAGTTTAAAAACTATTACTACTGCCTCTGTGTATCTGTGAATTATTATCATTAGCCACTCTGAGCATTATTTGTACCACAAAGGCAGGACACATAGGTAGCAAATGCTTAGATTATAAATCCTGTCCAAGTCACATGTGAACTCAACATGTCCACATTGCCTACTTCAACTGAAGGCAGTTATGGCTCTCGATCACCTAGTCCACCATTTCATGTGGCCCCACCACCACCTCCACCACACCAGAAAGTGCCATGTGGTGGAGGAAGGGCAAAATGGCCATCCACCCCCCAAAATTGTCTGAGGGTGCGTGACCCAACCCCCGGCTTTAAAAAGTTGTGAACTCCTGACCTAGTCTTTACTTTTAGTTGTGCTGCAACAGTATTAGAGCAATTATGGGGCTATTGGTCATGGCAATAGGATGCTGCCCTTCATTGTAGTAACAGCATTTCAGGCAGTTATAATCAAATGCCAGTGCCCAGTCTAGTCAGGCTGTTGGCTGTGCTTGCTACAAGAATGCTCAGCCCATGACAACAGAGGTAATGACAATTAAGTTGGTCATCCAGTGATCAAATTAGATTAATCATTTAGCTCTTCTTCTTCTTCTTCTTCTTCTTCTTCTTCTTCTTCTTCTTCTTCTTCTTCTTCTTCTTCTTCTTCTTCTTCTTCTTCTTCTTCTTCTTCTTCTTCTTCTTCTTCTTCTTCTTCAAAAGTGTTCCACAAGAAGTGGAAGAGGTGTGTTTGCCATAAGTATCTTGTTTTCTTCACCTACTGATGCATTTAATGTGCTTTGTTTTTGTGATTGCTCTTTGGAACTTAATTTGGAGGTCTGATTGTTGGTGGATGTATCTCTGTGGATGTCCCATTGGGAGAAAGAATGAGGGAGAACGAATGAGTTAATCATAGGAAACACACATTCCCCTTTACTTTTGGATTGACTGGGAATTCTTGTTTTCCATACCAGCTTCCTGAATTGTTAATCATATGCAACACTGATACAGTAATACCTCATATAACATTAGTATCGAATAACACGAAAATCGCATAACATCAAGGAATCTGGGGGGAAGAATTGCATCAGATAACATTAAGATCCTATGGGATGCTTCAGATAACAACCGCGAAAGCCTGTGTGGTTACAATGTATCTCTATGGATCCCATAGAGGATCAGATAACACGAAAAATCATATAACACGAAGACTTGTGGAACCAGGTTTTAGCGTTATATGAGGTTTTACTGTATTTTCATTTCCTTCCTTGCTTCTTTCCTGCAAATGGGCACAACTGGCCAAGAAACATTTCAAATACTTCCAAGAAGTCTTAATCCCTATCCTTTGCAAGAGATGACCAGGAATGACATCATGGCATCTGAAATGGCTAATAGGGCTGTAGCAGATGGCTCCTCCTCCTTTTACTGGTGTAGCCACAAAAGGGACTTTATTAGCTTTTCCAAAAGTACAGCATTGCCATCTAGCGTGCATATGAAAAGTAATTGCTTTCATGAATAGTTTTCTTTAACCTATTGCTCTCAGATCCTTTGAGCGTTGACTTTTAGAATCGTTCATCATTGATCCTGATAGCTGTGGTTGGTATCTAGAATATACAGGTTTGGGAAGGTTGCCTTGAAGAAACAGTCAACAGACATAGGGTGCTTCTTAGGAGACATCTGCACAAAGCAAGACAGCTGTAAAACTGAGATTAATTCCACAAAGTGAAGCTTGTTGTCAGAGTTCATAAATTAAAAGGTGGCATGAAATCATTTATTTTCTAAAAGCAAAGTATGAGACTTTGTTCATGGACCTACATGTGTCAGATATAGCAAAAAATGTGCTGTTCAACCAGGCAGTTAGGGGAAATAACCAGAAATTGGAGGAAGTGGTGGGGGAGATAACCTGCACTCACCAGTGAACGCTTACCAACACAGCAATTGCTAGGCAAGCAAGTGAGGGCCAAATAGCCAAGAGGGGACATGAAATACGGCATGCTACTTAAAGTATAAAAGTAAGACTTTGCATCGCTTTAAATTAGCAACTGGCTTATGCCAATTTGCTTGAAGACCTGGCCTGCTGTTTACAGACATCACATGGGTCCAAGTGGTGGGCTCCAAAAAAATTTACTACCACACTGTGGGCATGGTATGTTGGGTGTAGCCAGGGGGGAAGCCCTGTGTTGCACCCAAATTAGGACTGCTTTATTTCAAAACTTGGATGGGTGGGGCCAGGCAGAATTTCTGCTACCAGTTCTGGCAAAATGGTGTGAACCTGCTGATGCCCACCACTGCATGGATCGTCTGGGCACTGTACGAAGAGAGGGTATGTTTATGCTTGTGTGTTCCAAAATAATGAGATAACAGGGTCTCACTGAAAACGGAGACAACATTATTCTCAATTCACCTAACTGTTCTATTAATCAGTTTTATTTTTGTATATTACAATATTAATGTATTTCTTTATAGTTTAAATATTGAAAATATTAAGTCTCTTATTCTAAGAGTGTTTTTCCTTCTGTTTTCACTTTTGATTTTAAACACATAGTTAACTTCTTATGCCGTGGTGGACAGCAAAAAATTTTGCTACCACACTGTGGGCAGAGCCATGGGTGGAGCCTATGTCATGGGTGGAGCCTATGTCGTGGGTGGAGCCTACATCATAGGCGATCTAGTCATGCCTGTCATATGGCCATGTAAACATCTGCAAACACAGGCAGCATTGGCTCTTTGGCTGTAAACTGAGATGAGCACTGCACCCTAGAGTTGAATATGACTGGCTTTTGAGCAAGGGAGACCTTGAACCAGTAACATCGCATGGAATTCAGACTCCCAGGGCTGAAACCAAATTTGCCCCCCCCCCCTGTGGATGCTGGCACCTGCTCCTACTAGGGCTTCTGGGAATTGTAGTCTAAGAACATACATAGCCCAAAAAGCGCCACCGGGGCCAGAGCCCCCTAGCCCCCCTAGTGATGTCACTTGCCTTGAACCACTTGCAGGGACAGGGAAGTTGGCATGCCCACCCAATTTTGCTAGCCCCCCTGCCCAAAGCCCACCCAATTTTGCTACCCACCCCCCGCCCAGAGGCCACCCAATTTTGCTACTCCCATCCCGGGGTGTGTGTGTGTGCAAACCTGTTGCTGCCCACCACTGTTCCTATGACTAAGAAGCTGTGTTAATTCTTTCTTGACTGTATAACTGAGAATATAGGTTTTAATAGTGATGTATTTGAAATGTCATACTATTTTCCTCTCTGTTAATATAAGTAATAATTGCCTTAAGTGCTTTAAGTAATATTAGTGGCTATTTGTAGAAATCCTATTTTAATTTTCCTCTCTTAACTCTAGATTTTACCTCAATGCAGTGCATTGAAGAAATTACAATACAGGTATTTTAAAATAAAACATGTTTTCTTTGATACTTTCTTGCTATGTAGTTTGCTAGTGCCATAAATATATTAAGCCATTTTGTACACTTATAAGAATTTAGTAATTAAACTATATATCCAGTGGTGGGATGTCAAAAATTTTACTACCCCACTGTGATGTCATCACAGTGTGGGTGGAGCTGATATCATGACATGGGCAGAGCCAACATCATGATGTTGTGGGTAGGGCCAAATAAAAATAAATAAATAATAATAAAATAAAATAAAAATAAGCATGCACACACACATACACCCCTGGGGAGCAGGCTATAGGGAGCTTCAGGCTAGCAGCGTCTCTTCCTCCTCCCCACTTGGGAGGACAGCAAGGAGACCATGCATACGCGACAAGCACTGTAGGCGTGCATGCACACCAAGTGCTTGGTGTGCATGCGCAGTGGGGGAACCAGTGAAAAGGTAAGCCCCAAAGGTGGTTCCCCCCCAAAAGCTGCTACCGGTTCTCCGGGACACTGGGGAAAGTTACTACCGGTTCTGGCGAACTGGTGTGAACCTGTTACATCCCATCACTGTATATATCCATATATCCTTGCCATAATATGCAAATGTTGAGTGTTTCATTTACACTGTTTAGCCTAATATTTCTCTTTCTGAAAGTAATGTAAACAATAAGTATTTTCTAATAGTGTTACTTGTTACTTATATGAAACCTTGCTTTTGAAACAATTAGTTATGCCATATACAGTAAAACCTCATATAACACTAAAACCTGGTTCCACAAGTCTTCGTGTTATATGATTTTTAGTGTTATCTGATCCTCTATGGGATCCATAGAGATACATTGTAACCACACAGGCTTTCGCGGTTGTTATCTGAAGCATCCCATAGGATCTTAATGTTATCTGATGCAATTCTTCCCCCCAGATTCCTTGATGTTATGCGATTTTCGTGTTATTCGATACTAATGTTATATGAGGTATTACTGTATACACATGTTAAATGAATGTTAAAGAAGAATTTTCCCCTGGCCATGTTCATTGCCTCTCCATAAATGTAAATTATTATTATTATTTCAAATTTATATCCCGCCTTACTCAGGAGAACCCGACTCTAGGCAGCTTACAAATCATAAAAATAAAACACAATGGATACAATATAAACAGCAAATCAATGATATACAATAACCAAAATACACTATGAACAAAAAGGTAACAGCATAACATCATACAATATACAAAATACAATTGGAAACAGCATATAACAACATGAATAAATATAAAATTAACGGTCAATGTAGTTAATAAATCTTACATAAAAATACAATAGAATAAAATAATATATTATAGTCAAACTGGCAGGAAAATTATACAATATAGTCAATTACAATACCAAATTCAAACAGCCTCTCCACCCCAGCCACAAATCAGACCAGGGGCAGCTGTGACAAAAATTCCACTGCCCATCGCCACGGTGACCTATAAAGCCCCAGCAGGGGCAAGTCCTGTGCGCCAGTGGAGATGGACCCTGCGCCGGTTGTCATGGCATCACCCCAGCTCCATCCCCAGGTGTTTCTTTGGCGGGGGGGGGGAGAGAGCAAGGTCCTACCACCATGGCAGCTTTTAAAGCCCCAGAATGGGCGAGTCCTGTGTGCCAGTTCCCGTGGCATCCTCCCAGCTCCATCCCCAGGTGTTTATTTGGCAGCGGGGGGGGGGAGAGCAAGGTCCTACCGCCATGGCAGCTTTTAAAAGAGGGTGTACCTTATGCAAAGATGCTGGGAACCCAACATTTTATTTGAGAATTTTGCATTTTGATAAAGAACCTAGAACTTAGTTATAAGGGTAGAGGACAAATGTCTATTGTGATTTTGCATAGGGGGCACCATTTCCCATTCGGGTCCAATTAGACCTTGCAAAAATCATTCCCACAGGAAGGCTGGCATTTGCATATGCAATTCCGCAAATAAAGTGCCCTTTGCCTTGCCCTTCCTCTTCAGATGGAGTCGGACCACCTTGTTGAGGCCTATCATGTTTGGCACGGTGGCAGGGGTACAGTTTTCATGGATGTTTATTTTATAGGTTGGCCTTCCCCCCAGCCTCATGCACTAGATTCTCAGCACCAACCCTCCTTCCTGCCCTTAGATGCAGGATGAGATGAGCTGGTTGCTTCAGGCCGGACAGGAATTTTTGGCCCACACTGCAACTGGTTGGTAGTATGGGGTTTTTTCCACCTGTCCTGTTCTGCACTGGGGGGCAGTTGGCTGGGATGTGTTGCTTTATGTCATCACTGGTGGGTAGTGCAGTCTAAATTGTCCCAAGGAGTACCAGAGTAGTGGGTGGTAGGCCTCACAGCTGACTTAGAATCTCCCAGGGAGGGGAAGATTGGAAGTTCTCTCTGCCTCTTCCGGGCTGTGTGTCAGACAGGGAGGCATCTGCTTACTGGAGGGTAGTGAAAAGCTGCCTCTCAAGGGGCACAGGCCTACCCCTGGCCCCTTTCAGGTAGGTGTTCACTAACATTACCTGCCTAGACTTCCCCAACAGTCAATTCTGGGCACTGCACAGTGGTGGGCATCAGCAGGTTCACACTAGTTCGCCAGAACCGGTAGCAGAAATTCTGGCTGGCCTCTCTGCCCATCCAAATTTTGAAATAAAATAATCCTAATTCGGGTGCAACACAGGGCTTCCCCCCTGGCTATGCCCACCATACCACGCCCACAGTGTGGTAGTAAAAAATTTTTGAGCCCACCACTGGCATTGCTGCACCTCAAGAAAGTTGCAAATAAATTAGAGCAAGTACAGAAAAGGGCAACAAGGATGATCAAAGGAATGGACGCCAAGCCATATGAGGAAAGACTGAAGGAACTAGTCATGTTTAGCCTTGAGAAAAGGAGACTGGGGGTGGTTGGGTATGATTTGTTGTTCAGTCACACAGTTGATTCCGACCCTTTGCGACCCCATGGACCACTGTCCACCAGGCACTTCTGTACTCCACCATCCTCCTCAACTCACTCAGTTCTGTGCCCATTGTCTCTACAATATCATCTAGCCATCTCATTTTTGGCCACCCCCTTCTGCTTTTGCCCTTGACCTTTCCCAGCATCAAGGCTTTCTCAAGTGAATCCTCTCTTCTCATTTGATGTCCAAAGTACTTTAGCTTCATTTTTACTATTTGACCTTCAAGGGAGCAGTCAGAGTTGATTTCTTCTAAGATTGACCTATTTTTTCTCCTCGCTGTCCAGGGGACTTTCAAAACTCTCCTCCAACACCACATCTCAAAGGCATCTATTCTTCTGCACTCAGTTTTCCTTATGGTCCAGCTCTCACAACCATACTGTACATTGCCACCGGGAATACCATTGCTTTGACTATGCGAATTTTTGTTTGCAATGTGATGTCTCTACTTTTCACTATGTCTCTACTTTTCATGTGATGTCTCTACTTTTCATCGCTTGCCTCCCAAGAATCAGTCGCCTTTTTATTTCATGGTTGCAATCACCATCTGCAGTGAGCTTTGATCCTAGGAAAGTAAAATCTGTCACTGCTTCTATTTCTTCCCCATCTATTTTCCAGGGACTGATAGGGCCTATTGCCATTATCTTGGTTTTTTTGATATTAAGTTTCAAGCCAGCTTTTGCACTTTCTTCTTTCAACCTAATCAGGAGCTTCTTTAGGTCTTCCTCACTTTCTGCCATTAGGGTAGTGTCATCTGCATATCTCAAATTGTTGATCTTTCTCCCAGCAATTTTAATCCCAAATTGTGATTCCTCCATCCCTGCATTGCACATTATGTGCTCTGTGTATAAGTTGAATAAGCAGGGTGACAAAATGCAGCCTTGTCTTACTCCTTTCCCTATTCCAAAACACTCTGCCCTTCCGTATTCTGTCCTAACTGTTGCTTCTTGATTCATGTACAGATTTCTCATGAGGTATATAAGGTGCTCTGGTATTTCCATCTCTTTAATTACTTGCCACATTTTGTTGTGGTTGACACAGTCAAAAGCCTTAGTGTAATCAATGAAACAGAAGTAGACTTGTTTCTGATATTCCTTTGTTTTTTCCATGATATGATAGCACTCTTCAAATACTTGAAAGATAATCATAAAGAGGAAGGGAAGGATCTGTTCTCTGTCTTCCCAGAGGGCAGGACAGGTTATAACAGGCTGAAACTACAGGAAGCCAGATAAAGGATGAATATTAGGGGAAATGTCTTAACAGTTAGAGCAGCACAACTGTGGAACCAACTGCCTCAAGGGGTGGTAAGTGCTCCAAAGCTGTAAGCATTCAAGAGAGAATTAGACATATCTGCTTTGATTCAGATTCCTGCATTGAGCAGGGGGTTGGACTCGATGTCCTAAAAGGCCCCTTCCAACTCAGTTATTCTATGATTCTATTATTCTAAAACCTGTGCTTGGCTTTTATAGCCCAAGAATCCAGGCATATCTCTGTCAGCACCTAAAATAACAGCAGTCCAGTAAAACCAGGAGGAGACTTTTGCATGCTTTGGTGGTGGGTTAGTTTATTTCCTACCATCACTATATTTCAGCTAATTAAAAAATGGAAAAATAGACAGCTTTCAGAGAATAAATTGCCTTTGAGGCCTTGGTAGGTGATGAACAAATGCTTTAAATAACTAAATAGTGAACATTTAGCGCAGCATGATGTGAGAAATGTTGATAATAAACAATGTTATACACATGGAAACTTTATGGAGTTCCAAATCTGAAGATAATCATTTGAGTAAAATGGTTTCTTTTCATTTGTAAGTATGTAATCCTATAAAGATACTTTCTGTATCTCCATATAAGTTCTATACAAAAACAGGTACTGTATTGTACTTGTCTCTAGGCATCTCTAGGATTTCTTTGTTAATGTATGTTGATAATTGGTCATTCTTAAGAATTCTGAATTGTTGAGGATTTATTTTGAATTGTATTAATGATTTAATTTACTTGGACCAGGATCTTGTTTGAGCATCACCATTGCATAACTGCTGGTTGTATGACCAGTTATACTTTTTCAGAGCATTTGTAAGGAAGCTTCTAGTGCTTCTTTGTGTGATCAGCTCCCCCTTCCATCAGCTGTTTTTTTAAACACACACACCATACGATAAATTAAGATGCCATTCAGTGGCTTGAGGGAGAAAGAATGGAGGCTTCTATTCAGCACCGTTGATGCTAGAAGCTCCTGAAGGCTCCACCAGAGAGCTCTCTGCTTGAAACTTATACAAGAAGGCTGGTAGGCCTTTCTACTCCATCAGCATTGAATAGGATTCTAGACTCTGGGAGGCAAGGGAAATGCTTTGAATATGTTAGCAGAGGGCTTTTTTTTGGATGTTGTCCAAAAATAACTATTCCGAGCTTGATAACAATAATAATTTTATGTCAGAAATTATTGTGGGGTGAAAGGATTTTTTGCTGCAGAAACTCTGCTCAGATAATTTCCCATCAAAGTGGCACCTATTTATCTATTTGCATTTTCTTGCTTTTGAACTGCTAGGTTGGCAGGAGCTGGGACAGAGACAGGCACTCATTCTGGCATGCAATTCTCAGGTTTCAAACTGTCGACTTGCCAACCTTCCAGCTAACAAGACAAGCTTCTTAACCACTGAACCACCACAGCCCCTCCAAGCATGATGAGATCTAGCAAATCAGTCTCATGTTTGTTTGATCATTTATACACCAATTTCCCCCCAGAATTGGGATTCAAGGTATTTTATAACATGATTAAGAATCAGATGTGGTCAGAATCATATTGATGCTCTTGTAATTTTTTTGTTATTTGCCCACAGCTAATTGCCACTTTTTGATGAGGTGCAAAAGTACATCTATATTGCATGCAACCTCATGGCTGCAATTGCAGAGCTGAGATATGCCCCAGTACCTCATTAATTAATGGTACTTAAACTGCACTGCAGGACTGCAGTGGCTCAAGTGGCTAACAGGCTGACTGGAAGGTGGGAGGTCAGCAGTTCAATTCCTGAGTACTGCAGGATGGAATGAGTTCCCATCTTTGTCCCAGCTCCTGCTAACCTAGCAGTTCAAAAGCAAGAAATTGCAGGTAGATAAATAGGACTACTTTGATAGGAAGGTAAACAGCATTCTGTGCGCTCCGGTGTCTAGTCATCCCTGTCACATGATCATGGAAACATCTGCAGAAGCAGACAGCGCTGGCTCTTCGGCTTTGAAACAGAGATGAGCACTGAACCCTAGAGTCAGATATGACTGGCTTTTGATCAAGGGAAACCTTTACCTTAGCTGCAGCAGGATTCCAACCAGTAAATTTTACTGTTAAAGCAAAATTTCCTTGATTATAATATTAAAACTCAAGAGAAAAGACAATAATGTTGGGGAAAGTTCAAGGCAACAGGAAAGAAGAAAGACCAAAGAAGAAATGGATTGACTCACTAAAGTAAACCACAATCTTGAATTTGCAAAAGCTGGGCAGAGATGTTAATGGATGGACTTTTTGGAGAGCATTAATTAATTCATTAATAGGGTCACCATAAGTTGAAAGCAACAGCAATACTAAAATACAATTGATCTTGAAACCATGGGCACCTAGAAAAGCTGACATCAAAAAAATAGATGCAACACAAAGAGCAATCGAGTGGAGGATGCTACGTATATAATGGGCAGATCTAATATCAAAAGAAGAACTGTGAATAAGATCAGGTGGAAAACAATTATCAATGTTGACTGAGTTTGCAAGGCATCAGTGGGCTGGGCATGTGTGCCGCTTCAACAATGGCAGGTGGACGAAAGCTATCATAGAATGAATACCACTTGACATAAAGCAACCACTAGGAAGGCCAGCAACCAGATGGGAAGGCCAGTTCAGGACAAAGTTCCTGAGGCACAGGATCGGAAACAGTGGAAAATGATGTGTGAAACACTGATCAACCAAATACCCAAATGTAAGTATTTGGGGGAAGAGGGAGTATATATCTTCCAAAAGCCTTATCTTTACCAGCTAGTCAGTTATTAAAAGCCACTTTGTTTGCTAAGAGAAAGACAACAAGGATGGGGTCAAGCTAGCTTTCCATGGCAGGGAATTCTATAACTTGGGAGCAGTGACTGAAGAGACTCTTCCACATGTCTCTGAGGATGAAGGGCCAGAGAGAAGACTATCCCATAAATATCTAAGCCCAGGGAGCTATGAATGGCAGGACATGGCCTTTCATATAGCTTTGACACAAGCACATTCTTGTTTATTCTAAATTTTATTGTTATTCTTTCATCTCTTCCCCCTGTGCTAAGGCAGTACTAACAGATTCGACTTTCTATTTCTATTTCTTGTGTTTCATTCTGATGGACATAGGTGAATGTACCCTAAAGTTCTGGAATGGGTAATGCCATGTTTGGTAACGATCCTGTTCCAGAAATAAAAGGAGACATTGCTCTGCTTCCTCATCCACATGACTGGCATGCGTGAGAAGTAGAAAAAAGAGAGCCCTTCTTGTACAAAGCAGATTTCCTGAGCATTGGTTAGCTTTCCCATCTACAATCCCCACTTTTGCTGCTCAGCAGGGTATAAACAAACCATTCACAAAGGTTCTCATTCTTTATCCTGAGGCACCCGAGTGACAAGTTCAAATAGGGAATGTGAGAGCAGCAAACTTGGCAGAAAATGAGAACATTTCCCTTATTGATCTGTTGTAATATATTGTCCCCCCTGCCAGTTAAAACACAATTGCCTCATTGGGAATTTTTGCTTTCTGAATAAGAGATGCTATTTAATTAGAAACCCCCCCCCCCCTCTATAACTCTATAACTCCATGTAAATTATCTTTTGGTAGTGCTGAAAGATACCCAAGACAGTGCATTCCCCATAAAAACATAGAAAAATAACTAAAATACTGTACTAAGCAGAGACTGTGGGTCAATCTGCAACACTGGCTCTTCTTACAATATAGTAAAGCTTGTGTTAGCCTTCTGATGATCAACCACAAAACAAAGGTAAATTAATTTGCAACATGCAAAAATGAGGAAAACTCTTGCAAAATTAAACAGACACCTCATAACTTTTAACAGAGCATCTAGTGATGTACTGGTTATGCTATTTTACTTGTGTGTGTGTGCGTGTGCGTGTGTGCGTGTGAGTATATAAATACTCCTAGAAGATTCATCTAACTCACTGTTACAACAATAACAACAAGGAAAAGTTAAGTTTTATCAGAAAACTCAACAAATGTGTTCTTTCAGTGTTGTCCTGTTGTGTTAGGTAGAATCTTTAAATGCCTTCAGGAAAACTGGCAACCAGATTCAATGATATGCTACGATGATATTTTAAAGCACATTGTTTAGTGTAACTTTTCCCTAAGAATCACATACTGTATTGGTTATTTTCTTGTCCTTATTGTAACACTGGCAACTACTATGACTTGCCCAGAAAGGAATCCATAGATTGTAGAATGGTAGTTTTTCTGTGGAGATCAATATTGGAAACTGGATGGATTGCTATTTGCAGGAAAATTGAAAATGCCTATGTTTTGTGTAGTCTTTAGGCATTCTGAGAGAATATGAATCATTCACTTTCCTTTTCACTTTGCTTTCTTGTAATGCTTTATATCAGCTAACATAATAAAAAAAATTCAATTTCATGTTTGTAATTTTAAACATGTGCCCTAAAACCTTACTGGCTGTAAATCTGGCAACTCTTATAATGTGGCCCCTAAGACCAGCTGTGTTCTGTTCATGCCATATTTTCCCCCCAAAAGAAAAGGCCTCCTTCTTTCAAGTCCCAGTCAAACCCTAGACTGCCAAAATAAAGCCACTTTCTTTGCTTTGTTATTGGCCAAACATAAATCCTCATCGGTGCAAGTTTCTGGCAGTAATTGGCATACCATTAAATGAGCTGAATTCTGTATCTCTCTACATTCACACCGCATGTTGCTGTCTGCCAGCAGCCCCCATTTGAGCATGTTGGTCTTACATTTTGGGACTCTGACCTTCAGCCTATTCAGGGTCCTCCAAGTGACGAAGGGGAGGTTGAGTTCCTCAGCTATATCCTCTTTTAATGATGTTCCTTGCCCAGTGAGCTCCCTCTTCCATCTTTTAATTTGGTTTTGCCCTTGTGTATCCTCAAGAATATTTGTTCTTGCCATAAAGCTCTTCCTGGATCAGAGATAATATGAGCAAAGAAGGGAGGTCTTCTTCAGACAATGTAGCAAGGATGAAGGATTGAAGAGGCTTCAGAAAGAGCAGAAAGCACAAAATAAGGATGATGGTCCAAGTGGTGGATCTTTAGTTGAGAAAACCACGTGAGATGAGGAAGGTTTGTAAGCCTTAGGATAAAGTATGGCTGTCTTAGTGTTTCTAAGCAAAAAATGCTAGCACCAAGACTAGACAGCATTATGTTCCTATTTGTCATGCTTAAATCTACCACCTCGACTATATCTCTAGTAAAGCCTCCACAGAGAAGTATAAATTGGTCACAGCAACCTGTACAAATTGTTCGATAGTGAGAAATCCCATTCATGCAAAATATGGCAGACATATCTGTCAACAACGATTCCAGGCATTGCTCTGCACTGCTGACAGCTTATTACTGTATGCATTAAAATATTGTTGTTGCACAAATAACAGCAAATAACTCTGGGGAGCTAAGAGTTTGTCCCTACCTTCCCGTAATTTATTATCCTATTATCACTCCTTGCAAACTGCCTGCATTCAGCACTTCTTGCCTTGTAGCTGGCTCTGAAATACAACAGCACTTTTGTACAGCTTAAGCAATGGCAATAAACTGCTGCGTTCACTAACATGGAATTAAAGCCTTTATTTTGGGTTATTTATAGTGGACACTGAAGTGACAGAGGAGACAGTAAAAATCATTATCATTTCGGTTTTATTTTCTTCCCCTTCTGTAATACTTGCAATCAATAGTTAGCATATTAAATAGAGAACGTTATGATTTTGGGATCTGCAAATACAGTACAGTAAACAATGACCTAATAAAGTTGATAAACTAAATAGCAACTGTCAGAGTTATTAGAGCCAACATTTAAGTCAACAGGCGGCTTTATTGGCCAGATGCTCATCATTGCTTTACACCTGGTGGAAGGAAGATATTGTTGTTGTGCCATATGTTGTGGGCAGAGAAAGGAGCCAGGCTACAGGGTGAGATTTCACATAGAAATGAAAAGTTCATGACAGGATCCCAAGGCATCCAGTAATAGATCAAAGAATTTGCCATTCTCAAGCATTTTTCTTTTGGAAATTGCTAAGTTCTTTCTATGGAGCACATCTACATATGCAAAACAAGTTGACATCATGGTTAATGAAGCCATGCATATAGTGACAGGATGCCTCAAACCTACACCAGTTGAGAAAATATACCCTCTTGTTGGTATTGCTCCACCTAAGATCAGGTGAGAAGTAGCGGAGGATGCTGAGAGAATTAAGCAAGAGAATTACCTTCGATACCCTCTGAATGCAGTCTCAGATCCAGGAAGAGTTTTATGGCAAGAACAGTCACACATGAGGTTTTTATTGTTGTTCAGTCGCACAGTCGATTCTGATCCTTTGCGACCCCATGGACCACTGTCTGCCAGGCACCTCTGTCCTCCACCATCCTCCTCAACTTGCTCAGTTCTGTGCCCATTGTCTCTACAATACCATCTAGCCATCTAATTTTTGGCTGTCCCCTTTTTCTTTTGCCCTCCACCTTTCCAAGCATCAAGCCTTTCTCAAGTGAATCCTCTCTTCTCATTTGATGTCCAAAGTACTTTAGCTTCATCTTTACTATTTGACCTTCTAAGGAGCAGTCAGGGTTTTGGGTTGCAGTTTGGGCACTCTGTCTTTAAAAGGTTTGCCATCACTGATCTAACCATTCTCCCAACCTTGTACAAATCAGCCTGTATAAAAATGATTTGGTTCAGGTTTATGATTGGCCTAAATCTATTGTACAGACCTGGTTTTTGAGGGTAAGGAAAATGGAAAGATCAAAATATTGTCTACAAAAATATTCCAGCCTTCTTCTAAACTGGCTAGTTTGGTCTGAACAGCACCAGATTTAAACCTGCCCCATGTTATTAAAAGGTCATTGCTTTAAAGACTTTTTGTCTTTAAAACCATAATATTGATTTAATTTAGAAAAAATATAAGACCAATACTGTCAGGATTTATTTTTTTGTCTGATTTGATCTGAACAAAATCCAAGTTTAAGAGCAAAAGATTGGCTTTAGAGGAAGGATATCTGCCACCAGAATGGAGATTTTAGTTAGGCTCAGCCATAAGAAAGTGACTGGGCCTGATTACACCACCATTCCTCTGTGAATAAAAAAATAAATATATAATTAAGTGAATGCAAGCCCAGTGGTCCCCGGCAGAATGGGCACATGGTTCTTTTTATCCTATATAACGTCAGGCTCTACCATCTAGATTTGGGTGTTAATTGTCCAAAGTTGTGCCGGCCATATCACTGAGACATAGGAAGAGGGTAACATTTTGAAACATGATCCATTTCTTACTGATTTAGAGTGCTTTGAGGGCAGAGACTCGCTTGGGGAATGCTTGTTTTGCATTTAATTATGTTGTCTTGTTTTGCCTTAATTAAATTGAGTTAAGAATGTTTACTTTGAAAGTTTAAATGTTAAAACATTGATAGTGTTATCTTAAGTGTGCTTTTCATGCCGATTTAAAGCTTGTCATGGCTTTTTACTGTAGGATTGCAAAACAGTGAATTGTTTTCATCTGCTTTTTACTTCTTATCTCCAATTTAAGGTATACACTGAGCTCCTACCTTGAGTGCCTGCAAAACTAAGGTTTATCACTTGTTCTAGTTGCTAGTTTCTTTTTTGTAAGTAAGCGATAAGTGTCTTGTTATTAATCACAGAATGGCTAAGCTTCTGTTGTTTCTTTTGACTAGTTTGTCATAAAGTATAAATATTATAGTTACAGTACTCAGGTTTATTTTGTTAAGAGCCAATATGCACCATAAATACTTTCTGATTTTGTTCCAATCACTCCTAAAAAAGCAATCTCTCATAAATACTTTGGTACTCTGAATAAATGCTGAAGGGAAAAACTCTCTCTAATAAGTTTCTTACCTTCAAATGATTGTAAAAGAGTGCATATCTATGCAATATTTTACACATGTATGCTAGTATTTTTAAAAAAGTATTCTGAGTTTTGGAGGAAAGAACCTAATTTTGGTTTTGAAGTAGGGATTCAGTGTTTACTGTACAATTTTCATAGGGAAAATTGATTCTCACTTGGGTCCAGATTATTGTCTCACAAAACCACTTTCTCACATTTTACTGTTTTTTAATAATTGCATGATACTAATGACAACTCACTCCAAATCCCCAGATGACTTCACTTAGTAGCTCTGACTATATGCTGAATTCCGGTCTCCTGGGTAGCACCCTTTTGTTGATGGTGTCTTTTGCTGTTATAGATTTGTGACATGAAAGTTATACCCTTGCAGGCATCTTAATAGCTGACATTAGAGGTTACTGAGTGTATTCAGCTCAGCATCGCAGTGTCTCCCAGCAAATATCTGTGTCATATTTATCTGACTGAATGCTAAGATAAGCTTCACAGGGGATTGATCTACTTTATTAATACAGCATATTGGTTTAAAGCCAGGACACTGGCAGGTTCAACCCCTTCTGAGCAATACATACATTAATGTCAACATGCCACCCTATTTGACCTAATAAGCTCAGGTTGTTGGACAAAATAAAGGGAAAAGAAAAAACACCCGCTCTGGGTTTTGTCAAATTTCCTGGCAACTCTGAAGCCAGAATGGGTCTTTTCATCCTTCTTCTAACCACACTGTATCTTGGTCCTCCATCTGACAGTCTTAGCCAGCTTCCTTCCTCTCAAAAGAGGTCCAGATGCAGGTGTTTTGTGTTCCATTCCACTAACCCTGAGCACAGAGGCTTGTTATAGTTCATCTTTCTTTGCGGGTACTAAATCCCGATGTCATACTTGAGAAAGAAAATTGCCACCCAATCCAACCCAGGAAGCAGACGACAACCATCTGTTGGTCAAAACACGGGCCACTTTGCTGATAAACATAACAATACAATATGAACATCACACGCAATGGGGCATCCTAGTGGGTAAATGGTATTATCTTATGGGTGTATCTACCTATATGCAGATTATTGACTATGAGCTTTTATGGTGTGATGACATCTCACTCCATACCTTTTAGATCACAATTTCCTGCAGGCTGACAAGCCTGCTCCCTTATAATTGAGGGTTCCTTCCCATGACAGTAGACACCTCCAGTGGCTCTGTCCTTCTATTATGGTCAGGAACCCCCATTACGTATGCTCAATTAACATAGTTTTGATTGTCATTTACCCCACTACCACCCCATTGGGTTTACATTACTTACCTCTAGCTCCCCTTCATAAGTATGGAGAGGGCGAAAAACATCATCACAAAGGCCAATCAGTGATTATGAAAAATTTTCTCTTGGTCCCAAAGGGACCACAAAATGCCATACTTAAAAAAGGGAGAGAGGGAGGGACTTTTGCCAGATTACGAAGCAGAAGAGAGAGAGGGAGGCGGGAAGGAAACATGCTCCTATAGAGCATAGGCTCCTCCCTGGAACACCGTGGCCTCTGGGTGGTTGCTCCCTTGGGGCGGATGGGTGGCAAAACACGTTCACACGTTAATTCACATGATGTGGCCAATGTCAGCACAATGCTAGTGTTTCATGATGAAGGTGACAGCTTTAGTAGTTAGAACAAGTTGGCAGTGGGTTGCTGTATTGATGCCAACTTTAATTTTCATGCTGTAGTCCATTTGGCAGTGTTTATAACAAGGAGCAACAGTTGGGCGGCCAGCATGGAGGACAGCTGTCAGACCTTCAGGCATTTGGCTGTTATCTGCAGATGAAGACAAAGGAACTTGAGCAAAATTGCCATTGACTTGAAAACTCCACCCCACCTCGGGCATGATGTATCTTTCATTCTTGTTCTGGTGTGCTAATAGCCTCCAGTGCATTATAAGGTCTTATGCCAAGGGGTCCCAACCTATGGCTCATAGGCCTAACATGGCCTGTGGAGCTAATTAATACAGCCCACAGCGGCCACCCCGGCACCTCCAGAAGCTCCCACCACAACTGGAAGTAAGTGTTACTTACTATGGTGGTGGTAATCATGCCATTTTTGCGGCTTCTTGTACAGCTTCCGTGACTTCCCAGGGCAGTGAGAAGCTTTTTGGAACATTTCCACTCCGTTTCGGGATTTATTTATTTTTGCCGCTTCTACACTGCATTCCAGCAGCTAAACAGTGGTGTTTGGGGATTTCTGGTGCCGGGTGGAGCTTACGTCAGTGCCTGAATTCACACCACGGAAACAGAAAGTGCCCAACCCCACTTTTAGCCCTTGATCTTCCTACACTGTCACACAGTCTGTTTAAAACTTTCTACACAGGCAATGGTTGTTGTCTCCCAAGTGGTACAGCAGGAATCCTCAACCTACCACCCATGGGCTGGCTCCGGCTTATGGTACCAAATCATCTGGCCCATGCCCTCGCTCCAGCCACTGCTCTCACCATCACCACTGCTGCTACCACCTCAATCCTTGTCCTCTCTGCTTAGCTTGGTGTGTCCCTGCCAGTGCTCCATAACAGGACGGATGTTGTAAGGCTTACTAAATCCTCCCTGCTACAGAGTGCAAATAGGGAAATGCCAAGCCAAGTGGAGGGGACAAGGATTGAGGTGGCGGTGGTGGCAGCAGTGGCAGTCACCTTCTATGAACCTAACAGGCTTATTTCAAAAGTTTGATGGTTCAGCGAAGGAACATTTTGTAAGTGGGGATTTATAGACAAATGTCACTGTGCAGTCACTGAGCTCAGGTGTTATTATTTCCACATTGTTCTCCTCTTTCACTGCTGTGGATGGAATCTGGAGATCTGCTCTGGCCAACACTGCACTTCCATATTACCAGTGGCATAGTTCAGTGATTAATCACATTCCAGGAACTTTAGGGCAGCATTGGTTTTCATCCCTGTGAGTTTCTTGCACATATAGTAGGTCACATCTATGTTTATTGCAAAGTTACTGAAGCAAGCATTCTTTAACTGAGGATATTCCTTCAATGTTGACCAATATCACTGTTGGTTTGGTTGGTTATAATGTTTCATGACATTGTGGTTATAATGTTTTATGAAATTGTGGTTATAAAGTTGGTTATAATGTTTCATAAAATTGTGTAGTATTGCTGCCAGTGCCCTGGTGACTGTAACAACCAATGAAGTGTATTTCATCCATAAATGAGTTGATGATGATTGTATAATGTCATCATTTCTTAGTTTTCCTCCAACTAATTTTGTGATCTTTCCACATTGTAAAGAGAGATTTGATATTAACTTCCCTGATTTCTTCATTGTAAGCAATTAAAACAGTTTCCCACTTTTCCATGGTTTTCTTGAGGAACATCTGAATATTTTTGCTAATCTCAACTATTTTAGACTAACATGGTTACTATTCCAAATAAAATAAAATAAAATAAAATAAAATATTTAAGCTGCTGTTAATCCAGCTGTGTGGCAATGAGGCAAACACCTTTTTATACCATGCCATGTTAAGATTTTAAAAAATATTTTTGAATGCTTTAGTACCATCTTGTCAATTTAACAATGAATCTTTTATGCCTCTTGACTTTTTAAATTTCCCTTTCTGTTCAATGGATATAGGGAGATTTTCATTAAATAATTATACAGTATATTGATTTGACAAGTATTCCTGTGGGTAGCTTAAATCTTGTTGGAAGCCATTTAATTGCTTAATAATTACTGAGTTCATTGCCCTTTTTTTGACCTTTTATGATCATGCATATGTGACCTTTTGTCATTCAGTTTTCAGTAATAGAATCATGAAGTATGTGATTGAATTGGATTATTGTACATTGATGGAGACTTGTTGAATCCTTTGACCAAAATCCATGCAACTCCTCAGGACCAGGTACACTCCAATTTTTCACAGCCTTGTCTCTCAATCATTTCAGTTCTTGTCATAGTATCACCCACATGCTTGCTTCTTTGCTGATTTCTTTGATCTATGAGCTGTTTTTATTATGTTCAGTTGGGGTTTCCCAACGTTTCTTCCAAAATATTAAAACATTATCTTTATATGGACTTAGTTTCTTTTGAACTTCATTTTCCACTAGCAATTTATAAAATAGTTTTCTGGTTGTTTCGAAATTGTATGTTTTCCCAATGTTGATTTAAGGATCCCTCATAGCTTTCATTTTCCCTTGTTGCAGCTGAAAACCTCTAATAACAAAAGCTCTGAGCTATTCCTCTTCTAATCTTAACATATTCCAAAAAGAGCATTTAATATAGCTGTTTTGCAAAGAAGCATCTGCTATACGGAACATTATCAATAAAGTCAGCCATAACTCAGGCTGCACATGTTGTTTTTTGTTTACTGAGAAGGCTGTTAGTGTACTAGACAGTAGCATAAATCCTGCTATCATTTTACATAGCAGGACAAATGAATTCCTCTCACTCAGAAAATTAGCTAAAGATGGTAGGTATCAGTAATTGATATCTATTTACAAAGCCCTCCCAGAATCTTGACTGCATAATCGCTATGCAAACCTCACACTTAGGAAAAACAATTACATTTCATAATTATTCATTCACCTCCTTAGATCACATAAAGCCTTCTATGATATAATTATTTCCTTCTTTTAATGCTAAGAGAGCATTTATATATGTTGACAGCATCATCATTAAATCTCAACCTGGATGCACAGAATTGCTTTATTACATGTGAGACATGAAGAAGAGTTAGAAAGAGGAAGAGAAGTCTGGGATAATGATCATGCCCTTTTGGTATCATGGTAAGGGTGTGGCAAAATGGATTTATGTTGATAATGTTATGTTCTCTATTTAAGATTTCTGGTAATGAATACAATAATTGGCGGGCAACTTGCAGTGATGTTTGCATGAATGGCCAACAAATCTACCAGGAGTCACACCTTGCCAATAGGCTTGCTATCATGCAGCTGGATTTCAGCATTGTGACAGCAATACTCTTTGCAACTTCATGACAAAACAAGGTGAATGTGTAGCTTGTTTATACACTGGGGGACCTCCTGGTTGAAAAATAAATGTATACTCATTGGACATCTTGCTCTGTCCCAGCTCCTGCCAACCTAGCAGTTCGAAAGCAAGAAATTGCAAGTAGATAAATAGGGACCACTTCGGTGGGAAGGTAACAGTGTTCCATGTGCTCTGGTGTCTAGTCATGCCTGCCACATGACCATGGAAACGTCTGCAGAAGCAGACAGCGCTGGCTCTTCGGCTTAGAAACGGAGATGAGCACTGACCCCTAGAGTCGGATATGACTGGCTTTCAAGCAAGGGAAACCTTAGGGCAGTGGAGATGTCCCCATGGCTATCCTAATAGGGCAGTCATGGCCCTGAGAAAAAGAAAGTACAGTGGCACCTCATACAATGATTTTAATCCATTCCATAGGGCTTGTTGTTGTACGAAACAATTGCTATACGATGCATGCATCGCATAGCGATTTTCCCTGTGGGATGCAATGTACAAAGCTTTTTTTCATTAAGTGGTTTTCCCATTGAAAAATTGTTGTGCGATTTTTTTCCATAGGTGAAAATTGTTATACAGGATGCCATTTCCCCCCAAAACCTAATTGTTATACAATTCCATTGCTATATTGGGCAATTGTTGTATGAGGTTCCACTGTACAGTAAAACTTCCCATAAAGAGCGCCTCGCTTAGAGACTAACTCACTTAAAGAGCAGAATTTTCTCTGAATGGTTGCCTCGCTTAACAACTAAACCAACAAAAAACTTGCTTAACAACTAAATTGAGTTTCCCAATCCCCCCCCCCACACACACACACACCAGAAGTCACAATTGGTCTCTTACAATGGTGTTTCGCTTACAGAGCAAATTCACTTAAAGAGCAATCAAAAACAATTGTTTTTGTTGCTATTGGACTTTCTGTGGGACTTCTTATATGAGTGCTGTGGGATTTAGCAAATGAGGGGGGGGGGTTGTACTGCTTTGATACTGTGATATTGATACTTTTTGATACTGTGATTTGTGATGATTTGTGATGATGATATGGCAAAATGTTGTATTATGATAATGTGGAACTTGTAATTTGGAACTGTATATTTTGCATCTTTGTTAGCTGCCCACAGTCACTCTGCGAGTGGGTTCGGCATACAATACAGTAATACCTCAGATAGAAGAAGAAGAAGAAGAAGAAGAAGAAGAAGAAGAAGAAGAAGAAGAAGAAGAAGAAGAAGAAGAAGAAGAAGAAGAAGAAGAAGAAGAAGAAGAAGAAGAAGAAGAAGAAGAAGAAGAAGAAGAAGAAGAAGAAGAAGAAGAAGAAGAAGAAGAAGAAGAAGAAGAAGAAGAAGAAGAAGAAGAAGAAGAAGAAGAAGAAGAAGAAGAAGAAGAAGAAGAAGAAGAAGAAGAAGAAGAAGAAGAAGAAGAAGAAGAAGAAGAAGAAGAAGAAGAAGAAGAAGAAGAAGAAGAAGAAGAAGAAGAAGAAGAAGAAGAAGAAGAAGAAGAAGAAGAAGAAGAAGAAGAAGAAGAAGAAGAAGAAGAAGAAGAAGAAGAAGAAGAAGAAGAAGAAGAAGAAGAAGTACTACTACTACTACTACTACTAGACCTTTGACAGGACTTGCATATATATATTTGTTTGCATGCTGTTGGGAGAGCAGCTGCAGCTCTGGGGAGCTTTTGTTGACTAGAATGGCAGACAAGTGGCTCTGAGGAGCCAGTCAGCCCCAAGTGCCTGGCTTTGGGTGTTCTCAGAGTTTGGCATAGTAGGCAGATGGAGGGTGTGCTCTTGGAGGTTGGCTGTGCTGTTGTGGCCCAGGTGTTCTCCACAAAGTCTGGCTCTGAAGAAGGGTCCCATTATTGACAGCCAAGCTGGATCTATGAAGATCCAGGCCAATAATGCTGAGCAGTCAATGTTGTTTTCCCACAGAAGCTGCCTGCTCTCTGTCTAATTCAGGGAGAGACAGAAGGCCGGTGGTATCCACAGCAGCCATGAGAGTGGGATGCCATGGAGAGTGCTCGAGCAAGAGAGCTTCCCTTCCTGTCTGAGGTAGTGAGAAAAGTTCAGGCTGCCTTGGGTTCTGACTCTGGGCTCAGCTTCCGGCTCTTGTTCAACAGCTGTCTTTAGTTCACTTCAGGCAGTTCCAATTACAAGGAACAGTGTAAGGAGGTGTAATGTTTTTCCAGAATTCTAACTTCTGTTTTTTGTCTGAATCCCTTTTGCCCTTATAGGGACTCCTGGGCCTACATCGTCTATTAAATTAAATAGGGGTGGAGGTGGGGGTGGGGTGAGAATTTCTGTCTGGCATACTCTTTTGATTTTCTGTGGCCTTGCTTGGCGGAACAGCAAAATAGCTGTGTTACCTAAAATTTTGAATAAAGCATTATAATTAATCAAAACGTTTATTAAACGCCACATATCACAACACACACACATGGAAAATAAGGTAGAAGCCAAAAGTTAAATCACACGATTGGAATGCTCTCAAGGAGGAAGGGGGATTACCCAATAGTCAATAGACTCTGGCAAGGAATGTAAAAAAATAAGGTCCATTGTGTACTGGGTCAAAGGGTGTGAAAACCGGTTTGTTGGGTTTCCTGATAAGCAGAAATTCCTTTTCATTCCTTCACAAAGGAAGCTGAATGACTCATATCTCTGGTTTGATCAAAGTTCAATTCAACATTTTTTAGAACACTGACCCAAGCACAATCATAGCTTAAAGAGGGGAACACAAGAACCATGGAACCCCAAAAATTGATCAGGGAAAGGGGGGAAGCATGAACCTAAGAAAAGCCTTACACAACAATGAACTGACAGCACAGGGCTGGAAGGGACAAGTGGACGTCCCGTCTCTCACGAACGTAGCAAACAGATTAAGGGTAAACAAAGGCTAAATTGTTGGCTTCCCTCTTCCTGAGATCTCCATTTAATTAAACAAACAAGACATAATGACTCTAACTCTTTTCTTTGTGTTTCTACTTAAGAGTGACTCAAACGCTGTGATTCATTCATGTCCGGAACATTAACCCACGTTGGAACTGCAATTTCCCGCCTCAAAGCACCATTGGCTGTCAATACTGCTAGATCGTCTCCCATTGGAGAAGACGTACCAGCCTCTGTTTCATTCAGCAGAGAACAAAGAGATATTCCTGTCAACCACAAATATGCTCCTTTGACCTAATGTAAACTCTCTATAACCGGTTTTTTCAGCAATAGCTGTAATCTGCCGCTTTTGTGTAACTAAAGTCTCTGACCTCAGAGCTGCCTTTGTTTTATGTTTGCATGTAATTAAAATATGTTAATTGCCTTTCCTCCTGCCCGGTTTCAGCCCCCTCCCCTTGCATGTAGAGTTAGTTTAGATAGAATAGTTAAATACCCCTTCCAGGTGGGTGGGGGGATCTTCTGTTCACCAAATTTTGTGAGCAGGGATCACGAGGGGGTCTTTTCCTCAGAACGGTTGCGGGAAGGTTAGCTATTTAGAATTATAGGTCTGGCCAGACTATATGCCTGAATAGGCTTCCCTTTGCTTTTGCTCCCAATAAACCATATTTTGTTTTGACTGAAAACCCTGCCTCATTGTAAGTTCTTGGGTCTTTCTAGTACCTCTGCCAGAGAGTGAATCCAATCACCCAGAATTGGGTAACAGCTGCTTCATAAAACAACCTTCTAGGCTGCAGTTTGAAAACTGCTCTCAGTTTTCAGTTCTGTTTTCTCTGTACCCTTGTAAATTGTTTGGGCACTCTGTACGCACTCTACAGCAAACTCTGACACATTGAACATTTGACTTCACCACAAGATCCTGATCACTTTAGCAGCTGAGAGATTCACAGCTTTTAACAAAAGACCTGGTTTGGTGTGAGGTCTTTATGCTGTAGTAAGTGTGCTCTCTGTGGTATACTATTGCCGCACATCTTGAGGAATGAACATCAATTTAAAATAATGATGTCTGCACTTGCGTAGCTCCGGCTCATCTTAATGGGGCTTATATAGGAAGAATGTTCTAGTGGATTGAGACCTCTGGTTGCAAATAACCCAATTTACTTACCATATATTGCTAAAATGCTAAGGAAAAGAAACAAAATATAGAAATATTTGACAATGTGTAAAAGACTTTTTAATGCAAAAAGAATCCAATATTTAACGAGAGTACGTTTTCATTGCAGTCATTTATATTTCCCTTTCAATAGTCAGCATGTTGCACAGAATGAGGCTATAAAGCCCAGTACGCTGCTGAGATTTGAAGAGCGCAATTCAGAAAAAGCTGATGAGCCCCTCATGAAATCGATGGGACTGGAGGTGCACAGTTAAGTTCTTTGATTTTACTGGTGTCTGTGAAACGCTAGGGTGCCTAAAACACTGAATTACTATACTCACAAATAACTGTTTGGATTAAAATACTGTAAAAGCTCCATGTTTCATTGGCTTAATTAATGTTTTGTCAGGATACAAAAGGGGCATTAATTGCAAAGCCTGTGATTTCCCTGGCCCAAACCCTTCTACAGTCTTCCGGTGGCTTAAGGGTCAATCCTAAAGGTAGTCAAAAACCAGCTAAGGCACTTTTGCCTGTGGCCTAAATACTGCTCCTCAAGAAAATGGGAAATCTACTGGTAGAATAAGGTAGAAATTTCTGCATACCCCCAGAATTCCATGAGATGAAGCCATGGCAGTTAGTCGTATCAAGTTGATATAATTGTACAATGTAAATACCACCTTAATTCTCATTGGATTCCGTGGAACTTTCTTATGACTAGAAATGCAGAGGATTGACAGTAAAAGTAACTTAAAACTGCAAGAGAATTCTACTAACCACCTTGGCCCCATTTTAGGTAAAGTTAGCTGATATGAACCTTGCTGATATGAACAGATCAGCACACCTTCCTTAAATATCATTGCTGTCAATAAAGCCATGACTGACTCTAGCTTTATTTATTTATTTATTTGTGTCAAAGGCACCACCAGCATATAATAACATACAAATCTAAAATTAACATATCTAAAACAAAAAGGAATTAAAAGAACTAGTTGACATCTGCCCAATATTGGGCCACCTCAAAAGCATTTCCTCTTGCCAGCATAAGGTCCTCCGCAGTGCACATTGAAGGGCATCATGTGCATTGTATCATATAGACAATTGTTTGTTCTTCTCTGCATTCACACAGGCTACCATCTATAGCACTGGTTCCCAATTAGTTTTTTCTACGTACCACTTCAAGAAAGACCTCAAACTTGTGTACCCCTTATTGCAGGAACGTTAAATAAAAAATGAAATCAGGTGTATTTTATATTTATTATCATCAAAAGACATTCTAATGACAGAGAACATGTGTTTCATTAATGTGACAAATGTGCACGTTTTTCTTTGCACAACTCTGAAGAATCTGGTTGGTCGTCTTCAAGTTGAAGTCTGTGATGATGTTTAGTTTTTAAGTTTGTCATTGCGGAAAATCCGCTCTCGCAAAGGTACGTTGTGCAAAATGGCAGTAAATGTTTTATTGCTACTTCGCTGACACGATAAACGTCTTTAGGACCAGCCCAAAAATTAACCAGTGATTGCTCCGCAAAACAACTTTTGAGTCTACTGTTGCATGAGATGTCTATTAATTCCTCTTGATCAGAGATGGATAGGTGATCAGTGGGACAGTTTCCAAAGGGGTTGTTTACCCAGTTCCATTGCGACGATATTTCTGGGAAATAAGTGTGTAATACCGTCGACAAATTTTGCAAGTGGCATTTTATGGCTGATTTTACATCTTCATTCACTGATGAAGAAGTAGTTTCCAAAAAAAGTTTTAAATTCGGAAATTGATCATATTTACATCTGTCGATCAAAGATGTCCAGGGAGACATTTTTTTGATTGTTGACTCAACCTTCTCCTGCATAGTGAATATGGTTGTATCCTGGCCTTGAAGCCCCAAATTCAACTCATTCAGTTTTGTAAAAATATCTGACAAGTAAGCCAATTTTTGTAGCCACAAAGGATCAATCAGCATCTGTTTATACTTGGCATGACCCTGCTCGGTCAAAAATAACTCAATTTCATGTCTCAACTCAAATATTCTCGAAACAACTCTTCCTCTGGACAGCCAACACACTTCAGTATGTAACAACAGGGTCTCATGCTTGCTGCCAAGCTCTTTACAAATGTCTAAAAGTTCTTGAGTTTGTGGCACGGGCCTTGATTAAATTGACAATTTTCACAGCATTTTTAAGAGTACTATCTAAGCAGGCTGGAATTTTTTTACAAGCAAGTGCCTCTCGATGAATACCACAATGGGTCCATTTTGCTTCTGGGGCTACATCTTGTATTCGCTTCACAAGTCCTGAAAAATGACCAGTCATTGCTCTGGCACCATCAGTGCATATTCCTACACATTTTGACCAATCCAATTTGTTTTCTTTTATAAAACCGTCAACCATGTGAAATATGTCCTCCCTGGTAGTATGAATAGGAAGGGCACGACAAAATAGGAACTCTTCATGAACCTTTTTGGAATGAACATAACGAACATATGTTCAAAGTTGAGCCAAGTTTGAGATGTCTGTGTATTCATCAAGTTGTATGGCAAAGTAATCACTTTGTAAAATGCGTTGAATTTGGTGGCTTTTCAGATTATCTGACATGTCTGCAATACGACGAGAGATAGTGTTATTTGACATAGGAATAACATCAAGTTCTTGGGCCATTTTTTCTCTGAACTCTTTTGCTGCAGGCAGTATTTATTTATTTATTTATTTAGATTTATTATCCCGCCCCAATCAGGCGAACCTGAGTCTAGGCGGTTTACAGAAAATTCATAAATTAAAACCTTGAGGTTCAAAATTACTTAAAAATCAATTAAAAAATAATTCAACTATGAATTTACAAAAATCTAAGAGATTTAAAAAGGTTAAAAGGTTTAAAAAGATTTTAAAAGTTTAAAAGAGTGAGGGAGGGGTGGCTGTCCCATCAGATCAGCCACCCAACATGGGACCCCACATTCCTGGAGCCCCACACCTGCCCTGCCAGCCAGATTTTTAGGCCCTTCCGAAAGGGCAGGAGCTCTGTCTGTAGGCGTAACTCAGTTGGCAGGAGGTTCCAAAGGGCCGGGGTGGCCACGGAGTAGGCCCTCCTTCTGGTGCTCAAGAGATGCACCTCTCTAGCCGAAGGAATGATAAGAGAGCCTCTCCAATCCGCCCTGGTGGGACGGACAGATGTCCTTGGGACGATGCGGTCTCTTAGGTATCCTGGCCCACTACCATGTAGGGCTTTAAAGGTAATAACCAGCACCTTGAATTGCACCCGGAGACATACTGGCAACCAGTGCAGCTCCTGAAACAGCGGTGAGGCACGAGCATAACGCGCGCACCCCATCACTACCCGGGCAGCCGCATTCTGGACCAGCTGCAGCCTCCGAATGGTCACCAAGGGCAGCCCCATGTAGAGCACATTACAGTAATCAAGTCTGGAGGTGACCAAAGCATGTGTGATCATGAGCAAGGAGTCCCGGTCTAGGAGTGGGTGTAGCTGGCGTATTACACGAACTTGTGCAAAAGCCCTCCTGGCCAGTATAAGGTTTTCCCCAATTGTATGTGGTTTTGCTTGCTTAGCAATTAAATAACTAACTCGAAAAGAGGCGTTCATATTTGTGTTTTAAAAAAGTGCCTCAATAGATTTTTGTCTTTGTTTAAGGTCTTTTAATTTATGTTGAAAGAAGGATACAGATTAATCTTTCAAATTAGCATGTTTGGTTTCTAAATGGCGATGTAGTAAGGATGGTTTTAACGAATGATTTGACAGCGTTTCTGCACAAACGATATCACGTACCAGCCGGCCCCCTACTTCTGGAAAACCCCTGTAAACCAAAACAAACAAAAGGGCGGGCTGGACGGCGAAACAGAGCTACAGCTCTCAGCTGCTTATCAGCCAAAAAGGGTTTAATTGGGTAGCGTGTTCAAATGTTTGTGTGTGAAATGCAATGGTGCTGTTCCCTTTTAGTGCAATGAAGACACGTTGTTCAGGATGAAGATTTATTGATCAGTTTCATAAAGAATAAAAGTCAGTAACAAAGGACAGTCCAATACAGCCCACAGGTAATCTAGGTAACCATTTTTAAGGAGCAAAAATGCATGGGTAGCATTTTGGGTAGCGTGTTCAAATGTTTGTGTGTGAAATGCAATGGTGCTGAGGATGTTAGCCTATAGAGATCCAGAAACAAAAGCTCTCTAATCAAAAACAGGTCTTAACTCATGGAGAAGCAGAGACGAACTCTTTCTTCTCTCCAAAATGGAGAATTTGCAGTCTGGTGGTTTAGCTTTAGCCAATCAGATAACAGAGAAAACTTTCTCAAAACAATACATTGTTTACACACGTGCACAGAGAATGAACAGAGAATGTTCTCTGTTTAGTCAAAACATCCAGGAGCTTAGCTAGCTTAGAAAGATAACAACACAGGAACACTGTAATGTCAACAAGCCATTGTGGCAGTCTTGTAAGGCATACAGAGAGAAAAATGGATTTTTATGAGGCCAATTTCAAACTACAACTTAACCAAGCTTTGAGAGCATTATGAAAAAGATGTCGTTTCCTGACAAACGACACATTGTGGCAATGGGGAATTAGGATCTCCAGAGCTTGTAAAACCAAACTGAATATAACTATCATCATATTTCCTTTTTTTTTTTTTGAGAGAGAGAGAGAGAGAGAGAGGGACGATTCCTTGTTATCAAGGTTTCTTTTTTTATGTGTCACCCTAGTAGAGGGTGACACATCATTAGCAGGTGACTGTTCAGTATTTTCTGATACCTCCTCCTCAACCTTTCGGCGCCTTAGCAGCCACTGTTCCATCTAAAAACAAGGGGACTTATTAACTCAGCTTTCGTATTTTTGTAATGTAAGTAATTAAAAAGGTTAGAAAAAAACAGAAACTGTGAACAGGCAAAAAATTGAATTTGTCCTTCTGTATTCGAAGTAGGTACATATTAGAAAACAAATTAAACATTATTGCTTTGTATTGAAATTTACAATGAAAATAGTATTAATGTAACTTAAAATCTAGAAAACAGAATCCGCGAACATGCTTACAACTGAAGCAGCTTGAATATTATTTTTATTTTCTAAACATCATTGTATTGCAGTTTATAGTGAAAGTGCTAATTAAACACAGTTTTAAAACATTATCTTACCGTTTACCGAGGTAGGTATATAAGGCTGATCGACGCGACACGGTGTGATGGATATTTATTAATTCACAATTAAAACAACACAACGAGCACAGCGACATGCTCACGGGACATAAACCGAACTGACTGATTGACAATGACGAGCAAATAGGCGGGAACGGGGGTGGCTGCGATCGGGTGACGCGAGACGCAGGAGGCACCTTCTGTTTGGTATTTAGGCAGTTGGTCTTGATGGTGAGAGTTCAATCCAGGGTAATTCCCAGGTAATCTCCATTCTCAGGGGATGCCCAAACACTGAAATAGCAATCTTTGGGGAGGCTCCTTTCATGCCCCCCTCCAACTTTAGCTGAGTCAGAGGATTTCCTGTACCTTAGATAATTTTATAATTTAGGGGGGATTTTGATATGCTGATCTTTGGATGGTTAGTTGATGTATGGACTGCAATCAATTTTTTCAGGAAAAAAGATCAACCCCACTCTTGAGTTTTTTATAAGAAGTCACAGTATTTGGGGGCAAAGGTATCAACAATCTAGAAATGGATACCTGGTTCATTCATGAGTACAGAAGGATAACTGAGGCCCAATTTTTTTTGATCTTTTGATCTTATAGATGGAGGAATCTGTTTGTTTCCCCTTCCCCCACCTTCCCCCACCTTCAGAGATTTTAAACCTCAGGGTGTCCTTCCAAAATACAAAAATGAGCTGTGTAAATTAATTCACGCCCAACCTAGCCATCAGCCTTTGAAAGTGAAAACAACCATTTAGTTTTCCTATAACTAGAGACATTTCTAGCCCCCAGTTATCCCAAAATGAAATGTGCATTATTGAATTCCTTCCAGATTCATGGCCATGTGAAATCTTGACACTGACATCCAGAGCTACTGGAGCTCATTTGCAGTTGATGTTTCATGCATCACTAAAACCATTTTTTCCACTGCTTCACTTCTGTGTCGAGGTGGATTTATAATGCACTCCTGGATTGTATGTTGGCCTGCATTTTAAGTGTTACATTCAGATGATGAAAAGCTGAGTTAGATGTAATTAATTTGTTCCGTTAAGTTGTTCACACAGTCTTGGAACCATGTGAATAGTCATCTTAGGTACATTATGCTGAATTCATAATGAAATGAGGAATCTGGTGCATACTCTCCCCCACTTCTGGATAGAGATGGGCTGGGGAAATGATGCTCTGTACAAGTCCAGTTGATATATCTTGATGGTCCATAAGGTGAGACAGGAAAGATTAGGCCAGGATGGTGTTGCTGGCCCCCAGGCTTTGCACAGGATGCAATTGCCACATTTTTGGTTAGAATTCTATTCCTTATAGGTTTTGTTGTAAGGCATAAAATTTTGAAACCTCAAAGAGTCCATTCCCTTCTGAATAGTCCCCAGAAAGGTCATCCACTGCATAAATGATTACCACACTGCATGTGACTGCTTGACATCAGTTTTGTCGCCACATGGCTTCTAAGTCAGATTGACCGGGAGCTTTTTTCAACTGGGGGGCATAAAGACTCATATGAAATTTTAATGAGCATGGAATGCAGAGAAGAAGGATGAAGAGAAAGAAAAGGAAAGGAATACACTTGATGAATGAAAGTTTTTCCAGCAAGTTTAGCTTATAATGGAAACAGTTTAAATGTGTCCATGCTTGAGCAGTAACCAAGAGCTCCTACATGGTATGGCATTTATCATGTCAGATGTCACCATATATGAGGCAAACATAGCTGCTGCGTAAAGGTATGGGTCACAGCTTAGGTAAGGAGAGGGATTATTTATCACACAAATATAGGATTGGAAAGCACCTACCCTAAATTCTTGGCTCTCATCAATTTAGGCTGACTGAACATGAGGACACTTCTCAGCAAGGAATTTGAAAGTCTTGTTTCCCTTGCAGAATCAAAACACACAGAGCAATTTGAAAAGGACTAATTGCTTACCTTTAAGGAAGGATTTAAGGAACGGATCCGTTGTTTCAAATTCTTAAACAAACCAGTAGACCTCCTTGATTTCTACAATTTTCACAATTGCATAATTTTGACAAAAAGGGAATTTTGTGCAAAGCAGCATTTTTCTGCAAAGGTTATAACTTACTAATTAAAGTATTTTATACCTACACCATTAGATTTAACTGCAATGTATAGAAGCGTGCAATTTCTCTTTCTTTGAACAACCCCATCTCTGCAAGAATGAGAAGTTAAAGTCCAAGTTTTGCTCAGGTTTTAATTTGCCCACTGCTGAATTTATTAGATATCATTGATTTATTCAATATTTTTTTTGTTTATTTTCTTGTTCCTTGTTTTACTTTTTGCAGATTAAACATTTGTAGTTTGAAGTGTATTGTTCAAACATGTTTTACCAAAAAAAAAAAAATAAAAATAAAATTCCAACAATTATTGCAATTCTTCATGCATTTTTAAAAAATGGCTTTTTGAACATTCTAAAAACTTTCTGTGCAGGTCTTGTGTGTGTTCGTGCATGCCTGTGTTTCTCAGCTTCTTGGATTCTGGTTTTTTTTAAAGAAAAATGTTAAATTTTAAAGCTCTGCCCTAGAGACAGCACTGTCAAACCACTAAAAACATTTGGAAATGCTCTTACGGACCACGTGGATTTTTTTATATATAAAATATTTTTTTCTGGCTTCCAAAGTGAGATTAAGGACGTTGCCCTTTAGGGCTGACATTCTAATGTGGTTGTAATTAAAACATGAGCTGAATGATAATGTGGGTGAGATGGCACATTTATTGAAAAATATTTTTTTCTGCTTTTTGGAGGAACATGTCAACAATCCATTCTGTTTGCCCTCTTTATCTGGATTCAACCGATTTCTGGGCAACCAGCATTAATTTTTTAGGAAGGAGGGGAAGGAAGGAAGAAGAGATCTCAGACCAGTAGGTTTGTAATCTCTGCCCTAAATATGATGATGAATATGGAAAAATGCAAAACAAAAATGTTGATGCATATGATAGCTCTGATTATTGAGCTAGTCTTGTGAGTGACAGTGGAAAAATATTTTGTGCTCACAGGTATTTCATAGGAGGAATGATGGTGCTCCACATTCATAAGAAATCCAATATATTTCATTTGAGCAGTGATTTCTACCTCCTATGGTCTATCTGATCCTTCTATGTATCAGCTAGTCAGTTCCCTATAGGGATCTATGCAGGTATGTTGGACTTCTGCTATAGAGGCACGTCTCTCTAGCACTAGAAAGAGGGTCTTCTCAGTGTCCACTCTGGCCCTATGGAACCTCTTGCTAACCGAGTTGCGTCTCCAGACAAAGTTGCTGCCCTTCAGGAAAGGTTTAAAAACCTAGCTGGCACAGCAGGTGTGGGGCACCGGCAGTGCTGTAGCCCCAGCTTGCTGGCTGATTTAAGAATGCTCTCTCCCTCTTTTTAAACTGGTGGGAGGGTAGGGAATGTTTGTGGTAGTTTTTAATGGGGTTTTAATTGTAATTTTAAAATTGTGATGGTTTTAATATCAGTATGCCACCCAGAGTCTTTGGAATTGGGTGGCAATACAAATCCGAAAAATAAATAAATAGATACATAAAATAAATTCCTGTCATAAAATGTACAGTACTTATTTTAGTTAATACATTTATTCATACAATCATTTAAGGAAGGCAAGAGGTAGATTCCCTTCTGCATCAGACCACTTCTGATTTGTCCACATGCTTTCTAATAAAAAAGAATGACCTAAGACTAGAAAACAAACCATTAGGGGACAAAAGAAAGATGGACTAGAAGTCATTAAAATTCACAGAAACCACTCTGCCAATTTCAAAAGACTTCTATCATTATTATATATTACCGTGTATACTGCTATGGTTGGTACTGTTTCATTTCCTACTCCCAGATCTACTGGGAGATGCAGTGATTATCGAGAGATACAGGAACTTGCTGACACCTGGCTTGCTATAAATGTTGCAATAGGAAATGAAATGCAGACTGTAATTTTTTAACCTGATAAGGAAAATGCCCATGTCTTACAGTAAAAATGCGACAGTGTAAAACTAGAGAAAAGATGAGCTGAAAGAAAATTGGTATGTAAAGATGAAAAGAATGAAATTGTCCAAGTGTGGAAGTAACGTCCAATATCTAGTTACTAATTCTAGCTACTTCCTTTTTCCTACAACTCAACATCAAAAAATCCAAGATCATGGCATTCGGCCCCATCAATTCCTGGCAAATAGAAGGGGAAGAAATGGAAGCAGCAACAGACTTCACCTTCTTGAGATCTAAGACCACTGCAGATGATGACTGTAGCCATGAAATAAAACGACGCTTACTTCTTGGGAGGCAAGCTATAGCAAACCTAGGCAGCATAATAAAAAGCAGAGACATCACCTTGCCAACAAAAGTCTGCATAGTTATAGCAATGGTCTTCCCAGTAGTAATGTATGGCTGTGCAAGGTGGACTATAAGGAAGACTGAGTGCAGAAAATTTTATTTATTTATTTACTTATTTATTTATTTAGTCAAATTTAATATCCCGCCTCAATCAGGCGAACCTGACTCTGGGCGGCTTACAAACATTGGTGTTAAAAGAAACAAACAATACAGAATCCTATGGGGCATATTACAATTAGTTTAAAAATTAACTTAAAAACATCGACTATAATCTACAGGATACTAAAAGGAATTTAAAACTTTAAGACTAAGAAGTTAAAAAAGATTAAAACAACGAGAAGCAAGAGGGTGGCTGTCCAATCAGATCAGCCACCCAACATGGGATCCCAAATTCCTGGATCCCCAAACTTGCCCTGCCAGCCAGGTTTTTAGGCCCTTCCGCAAGGGCAGGAGCTCTGTCTGTAAGCGTAGTTCCGTTGGAAAGAGGTTCCAAAGGGCCGGGGCGGACACAGAGAAGGCCCTCCTCCTAGTGCAAGAGAGATGTGCCTCTCTAGCCGATGGTATGATAAGAGAGCCTCTCCGATCCGCCCTGGTGGGACGGACCGATGTTCTTAGGGTGACGCGGTCTCTTAGGTATCCTGGCCCACTACCATAT
Organism: Furcifer pardalis; assembly: GCA_030440675.1. Classification (NCBI taxonomy): domain Eukaryota; kingdom Metazoa; phylum Chordata; class Lepidosauria; order Squamata; family Chamaeleonidae; genus Furcifer; species Furcifer pardalis. Next base: position 128,849,169 of record CP126893.1, on the reverse strand, counting down.
AGGGCTTTAAAGGTAATAACCAGCACCTTGAATTGCACCCGGAGACATACTGGCAACCATTGCAGCTGCTGAAGCAGAGGTGAGGCCCGAGCATTACACCCACACCCCAATGGGAAAAATAGACGTCTTCAAATTGTGATGCTGAAGAAGACTCTTGAGAGTCCCCTGGATTGCAAGGAGATCAAATCAGTCAATCCTAAAGGAAATCAACCCTGACTGCTCTTTGGAAGGACAAATACTGAAGCTGAAGCTCAAATACTTTGGCCACCAAATGAGAAGAGAGGACTCACTGGAGAAGGCCCTGATGCTAGGAAAGATCAAAGGCAAAAGGAGAAGGAGATAGTTAGATGGCATCAGTTATGCAGTGGGCATAGATCTGGACAGACTCTGGAGCAATGGTGGCTAACCTATGGCACCCATGTCAGAGATGGCACTCAAAGCCTCTCTGTGGGCACCCATGCAGTTACCCCAGCACAGAGTTCATCCCACTCCACTGCCCCAGCAGCCCAATGGGAGCACTTCTTCCATCCCCCCAGCACAGAGTTCATCCTGTCCCTCTACCTAGCAGCCTAATTGGAGCACTTCCTCCCTCCCTCAGCACAGAGTTTGCTCTGCCCAGCAATCCAATGGGAGCACTTCTTCCCTCCCGCAGTACAGATTTCACCCCACCCCTCTGCCCAGCAGCCCAATGGGAGTGTTTCCTTTCTCCCTGTTGCCATGTTGGCACTTTGCAATAAATTAGTGGGTTTTGGGTTGCAGTTTGGGCACTCGGTCTCTAAAAGATTCGCCATCACTGCTTTGGAGGATGACAGATGACAAAGGGACCTGGCTTGCTGTGATCCTTGGGCTTGCAAAGAGTCAGACTCAATTGTGTGACTGAGTGACAAAATTGATGGAGCCTTCCAGCCTATTTGCAACTGGTGTGTTGGAAACAAATATTGTGGTGGTGTGTGTGTTTTTAAAGGTTGAAATCCAATAGTAAATCACAGTTTAAAAAGGCCTGTTAAGTCAGTGGAGCACCAGATCCCCACCAATTCAATGGGTCCACTTATTAATCCATGGGGATTTGATGTCAGCTTCTCTGTTAGTTCCATTGATCCAATGGGTCTTACTATAGTTGCAATTTACTACTGGATTTCAGTCACAATCATAGGCATATCATTTTCAAAGTGATCTTGTTCACTTTGTGTAATCACTTCCTATCATTCTTTTGTTGTTCTCTTGTGTTCAAGTAATATAGTGATCTAATCCTGGAGACTGACACTGAATCCCAATGTGTTCAAGGAAAATCCTCTTGTTTCCCCACCTCACCCTGTCCCTGTTCTTTGCTTAAATGTTTGTGGGAATACAGCTCTGTGATACAAGATGAATCTAATCCTTGTTGCCTATTTCTCCTGGATGCTTATACAGACAGCATCATTTGGCATAATTCAAAGTCACACACCTGCCACTTTTCCCCTTGATCTTGTGATATTTCTATCTCATGAATAAACTCATGATTATTGTGGGCCTCACAGTAAGTATTTAATAGCTGCCCCACCTTCACACCTATGAGAATGCTCTGATAAGACACACCAGAAATCGAAAAGGCATCCTAGGTGACAATTTACTATCATCAGCTGCCAATGAGCGAGGATAAAGTTCTTCATTTTATATTCAGGGTAGGGTTTTTCAAAAGGGGAAAATAGACTGACAGATTGATGCAGTGTGGGGTTTCTAAGGGGTGGATTCGGAAAAGTAATTTTCTCACTCAGCAGTGACCTTTTGCAATCTCCACAGCTGATGCCAAGTAATTTGGTAGTCAGAACAGGGGGAAAACCCCACTGCAAGCTTAAAATCAACTCAACTGACCATATGTGTGTGTGTGCCCATACACACATGGGTGTCCTTCATTAGTAGTAAAGGGATCGCCATGGGTCTCCTTCTTTCATTCTAGGATAATGTTATGATGAGATGGCTTTGGGCAAGATTATCACTGCAGGGTTTGCTTTGAACCAGTCCTGGGTCACAGTTTGCAGTTGGAGGAAGGAAAGTTAATGGCTCTGGATGATGCCATCTCAATGAGAGCTAATGACTGGGGTGAGGGGAGCAGGGGACATCTCTTTAACGGAAATCAGTTGTGGAGGATTGTTTCCTAATGCAGAAATCTCTCTGGAAGCTGGAAATGATCTGGCTGAAAAAGTGTGAGCCCTCCCTGGACCCACTGTGAGGAAGAGGCGGCAGATGGTAGCACCCAACTGCTGAAATCATCTTGCTTTGCTTAGTAAATTGAAGGAAAGGAATCAGTGGGGATTTGGTGCGTCAACTTCTCTTTAACTTCAATTTATTCAGAAGGGTCTGCCTCATTTGTGTCTTATTATGCTAAGCAACAGGATTTCAGCCAGTGTGTGTGTGTCTACACACACATGCATACACATACTGTATGTGTATATATGCACATGAAAAAAAAAATCAAAATGAACACCAGATCTATGAAAATAAAGAAAAAAGTAGTTTTAAAGTTACAGTTACACTGTGACAATTTTTATTAAGTTACAAAAATAATATCATTCAGTCATGTCTATATCAATCAGCAGCAGAAATAGTATCACAAAATAGTTCTGTGTCTTGTCCCTTCTTTTTGAAGTTGTTTAGTCTATTGTGGTTCAAAACCCTTCCAAAACCCTTATCACTGGAGATGCCTGTTGCTCATACAAGCCAAGTCTGAATGGAAGACAGGTATGCACAAAATGAGATACCTGAGATACCTACCAGGATTCTGCTCTGGGGTGTTAACCAGTGATGGGATGACAAAAATTCTACTACCACGCCATGACGTCACGGACGTCATGGGCGTGGCCAATGTCATGATGTCATGGCCGAAGCCGACGTCATGATGTCATGACGTTGTGGGCGGGGCCAAAAATAAAAATAAATAAAAAATAAAAATAAACATACACACACACACACCCCTCCCTCTCAGCCCACCCACCCAGACACAAATAAATAAATAAATTAAATAAAAACAACCACCCACCCAAAACACAAATAAATTACCCCTCGCTTACCTTTCTTGGGACCCGGCACCCCAACTGCGTCCACAGCCGCCGCCGCCGCCGGAGCTGCCTGCACCCCTGTGGCCTCCTCCTTGGGCCGGTACCTTTTTAGCCCGGCTCCGGCCATGGCCAGGGGCGGCGGGCAGCAGTGGTTCTGGCGGTGGCTCCAGCCGCGGCTGCCGAGCCTCCCTGGGCCGTCCCCATGCCGCACCGCCACTGGGCTAAAAAGGGACCAGCCGAAGGAGGAGGCCACAGGAATGCAGCCAACGGCAGCTCCGCCGGCGGCAGGCGGCGGTTGCAGGCACCCAGCCCACAGGCCGGCGCCCGGCGGAGGAGGAGGCGTCAGCGGTGCGCCGCGCCAGGCGTCCCCAGGGCATGGGGCTTGTCGGCAGCGGATGGCCCAGGCAGCCCTCAACGTGCCGCGGGGGAGGTGCCCTTCTCAGAGGGCTGGTGCCGCCGCCGCCATCCTGAAAGCTTTAAACAATTTTTTTAAAAATTGGAGCTAAAATGGCTCCAATTGACTGCGCATGCGCAGAAACTCAATCTGACGCATTGCGCATGCGTTAGATTGAGTTTCTGCGCATGCGCAGTCAATTGGAGCCATTTTAGCACCGATTTAAAAAAAATTCTTTCAGTGAGGTGTCCGGAACCGGACGCCCCAAAAGTGGACTCCCCTCCCAGAGAACCCTCCGGAATTGGTCCTACCGGTTCCAGGGAACCGTCTGGAACCGGGGACATCCCATCACTGGTGTTAACTATTCCAAATCTGCCACACCTTGTAAAACACAGCTGTGACTTCAGCTATAGAAGAAATCAAGAGCTGATTGCTCACAATGGACAAGGTACAGAAACTGGACCGGAACTCCTTGCTTACAGTCACAGATGCTCTGGTCACCTCCAGACTGGATTATTGTAATGCGCTCTACATGGGGCTGCCCTTGATGACCATTCAGAGGCTGCAGCTGGTTCAAAATGCAGCTGCCCATGTAGTGATGGGGTGCGGGCATTATGCCCATGCCTCACCCCTGCTGCAGGAGCTGAATTGGTTGCCAGTGTGTCTCCAGGTTCAATTCAAGGTGCTGGTAATTACATTTAAAGCCCTACAAGGTAGAGGGCCAGGGTACTTAAGACACTGCATCACCCACTAGAGTAGACCGGAGGGGTTCTTTAAAAATACCAAGAAGAAGAGCCTTTTCATTATCTGCTCTGGCCCTATGGAACCTCCTGCCAGTTGAACTGCGTCTCCAGACAGAGCAGCTGCCATTCAGGAAAGAGCTGAAAACCTGGCTGGAAGGGTAAGTGTGGGGAGGTGGAGAGCAGTAGTGTAGCATGGGTTTCAGCCTCCCAGGATGTAAGCCAAATTTGCTGTCCCCTGGATGGGGCCTAGGACACCGGTGCCACTCCTGCTAGGGCTTCTGGGAATTGTACTCCAAGAACACCGATATGCCCAAAAAGTGCCGCCCAGGGATGGCTGCCCCCTCCCCACCACTACGCTACTGGTGGAGAGGGAGCAACTATCATCCCCACACTGGCTCATTTAGAGCAGGATCACTCATGCTTTTAAAGTTTTTAACTAGATTTTTAATTGGTGCAGGTGGGAAGTAATTTTTCAGTGCTTTTAAGACTTTTAAGGGTTTCTATAGTTTTAAACGTTGGGGATTTTATGTACCCCACCCAGAATTACATGTTGACTGAGGTGGCTATACAAATTGAATAAATAAATAAATAAAGAGCCAGGGCTATCTGCAGATGTTTCCGTGGACATGTGGCAGGTATGCCTCAACACTGGGGTACACGGAATGCTGTTTACCTTTCCACCAAAGTGGTCCCTATTTATCTACTAGCAATTTTTTGTTTTCAAACTGCTAGGTTGGCAGGAGCTGGGACTGAGACAGGAGCTCACTCTGTGGTGCAGTACTCGGATATTGAACTCCGACCTTCCAGTCTTCAAGTTCAGCATCTTAACCACTTAACCTCTCTCAAGTCCATTTGCATGTGTGGAATGTCATCACGGAGATGTCTACCAATGGGTGGACTCCTCGCTGAATAATGACTCCAAGGTATCCAAAGTATCACAGTGGCACAACTAGAGTAGATCCATTGAAGTAATGGAAATTAACTTACAAAATCCCCACTGATTCACGTTGCTAAGCAATAAGGTTTTAGTCATTGACTTAACAAGTTCCATTGATTTAACATACTCTAGTTAGGAGCTAGCAATTAGCTTTAGGCCAGATGTCCCTCTGTATTATGAGTATCTTAGAACTTCAGAGCTGGAAAGGACCATATGGGTCATTGAGTCATGCTCTTTTCAAAGAGTGCTGAACCAAACACCCATCCTCTGGCTCCAATGCCAGAGATCTAAACCACTATTTTCCTAGATAGCGCAAGCCTGAATTTTATCACTTAAGAAATCATGATATTTGCAATTGAGCCTCCACCAGCCTCCAATGTTGAACAATGTTTAAGATACACTTAGGGACTTTGCTTGTGGCCTTTGCTATCTGGTTCAAACAGTCTCATCCTGCCTTCAGGCTGATGAATTCACCTGGAGGTTCTCTGTAAACAAAGTCTTGTAACAGATACCAGATGGTGCATTAAAGTTTGCCTGGATAAAACTGATGAGACTTTCCTAGAAGGTCTCACACTGTGTCCTCAAACAGTAGAAAAGTCATTACTACAAACATAATTTTTAACAATCATCTTGCAAGCCATTCCCTCCCATATAAATTAGGCAGCTTGTTGGCAGCATGACTTCTGGCTATTGTCCAACACATCAAATTAGGATGCAGTGATTTGTAAAATAGAACACTTCCTGATATACAAATGGAAAGCCATTCCAGCTGGTGGGTGCATTACTTATTGATAGGGGAGAGGGCAAGTGAATAAATATATTTTATTGCTCTAGATGGATGCAACATTAACTCAGAACCTGTCAACTTCATTAAAAACCATTAATGACTGCACAAGGACAGATATCTGTCATGTAGCACATTTTCTTTAATATTCCCCTGAAGTTCCTACCATGAAGGAACTGTCCAACATCTCAGAGGAAGAAATGTTTTGATGTTAGGACTTTGTTAGATAAGTTTTCATGCATGTACTCCAAAGAGATGCTACTTTAAAGTTTTAATGTGATTCCCGTTTCCAGCAATGAAATCTTAGGACAGAAGGTTTCACTTTAGTTACAGTGCTTTGGCAAGAACAGATTGCTGTGTAACTTTCTTTTCAACAAAAGAATTTGGATTTGGCCCAAAGTGAAGGGCCATCTAAGAAAACAAGATGGACAAAGAGAAAACATGTGTTCCTGACACAAAAATAAAATTTGCCAATGGGCATTTCAGAACCTTTCTGTCAAAAAGTAAATATGACATTCATGGTTAAGCAGAGTAATGCCTAAAGATGTTCCAGTTTCTTGCTAAACAATGATTTAATCTTATCCCTTGCAGCTAGCTGGATGCAATTTTCAGTGAGCTCCTCTATGCCTAACAGGTGTAATACTTTTTGCATCCCTAAAATATTTCCTATGAATCACTATACTATGTCGTAAATACTAAAGGAAGCCAGGTGTTCAGTCTACAATATTGGTGTAAAACAGTAAGGTTCTTATATTTTTATTTTGGGGAGGGTGGGTGGAGAACTTAGAGGGACCCCCCTCCACCAAGCCATGATAAAAGAAACACCTCCCATAAAGAGCTCAAGGAAGAGAAATAGAAATTTTGTAGCAAAGCCAAAACCTGGGGAGGCAGTGGATTTCTGAGGTGGCTACAGACCACAGATCACCTATTCCAGCAGCCATAGGAATGTTGGGGACTGAACCCTTGGAAAAGTAACTCCTGGGTATCAATATTTCTCTAAAGCAGGCATGCCCAAACTATGGCCCGTGGGCTGGATCCGGCCCACCAGGCCATTTCATCCGGCCCCCGACATGGTATAGGAACTCTTATAATTTTATTTTATTTTTTTTTAAAAAAAATTGCGGACTTTTTTTTGCGGAGGGATCACAAATCAGTGAAAGACAGTGATTTGCCTAGTTCCTTCCTTCTCCTGCTTAGTACTAGGACTTCTGCCGAATCTACTTTAGAATTGCTGAATCCCTCCGCCTAGGTGATTTGGCTGTTAAGAGTGGAGAGAGAGAGAGACTGAGGCCATCCGGGAGCTAAAAGTAAGTGTCCACCATTTTGTCTTAGCCTTCCGCTTATTCAGGGCTGGGGGGGGGGGAGAATGGTTTCTTCTGGGAGAGGGAGAAAGAGGTGTGAGTGTGTGTGTGAGAGAGAGAGAAAGAGATGTGTGTGGGGGAGAGAGTGATGTGTGTGTGTGTGTGTCCAGGATTACAAGCAGTTTCTTCTGGGAGAGGGAGAAAGATATGTGGGGGGGGGAGAAAGAGGTGTGTGTGTGTGTGTGTGTGTGTGTGTGTGTGTGTGTGTGTGTGTGTGTGTGTGTGTGTGTGTGTCCAGGATTACAAGCAGTTTCTTCTGGGAGAGGGAGAAAGAGGTGTGTGTGTGGGGGGGGGGAGAAAGAGATGTGTGTGGGGGAGAAAGAGATGTGTGTGTGTGTGTGTGTGTCCAGGATTACAAGCAGTTTCTTCTGGGATAGGGAGAAAGAGATGTGTGGGGGGGGAGAAAGAGGTCTCTGTGTGTGTGTGTGTGTCCAGGATTACAAGCAGTTTCTTCTGGGAGAGGGAGAAAGAGATGTGTGTGTATGTGTGTGTGTGTGAGAGAGAGAGAGAGAGAAAGAGATGTGTGAGTGGGAGAAAGTGATGTGTGTGTGTGTGTGTGTGTGTGTGTGTTCCAGGAGTACAAGCAGTTTCTTCTGGGAGAGGGAGAAAGAGATGTGTGTGTGTGTGTGTGTGTGTGTGAGTGAGTGAGTGAGTGAGTGAGAGAGAGAGAGAGAGAGAGAGAGAGAGAGAGAGAGAGAGAGAGGTGTGTGGGAGAAAGTGATGTGTGTGTGTGTGTGTCCAGGATTACAAGCAGTTTCTTCTGGGAGAGGGAGAAAGAGATGTGGGGGGGGGGAGAGAAAGAGGTCTGTGTGTGTGTGTGTGTGTGTGTGTGTGTGTGTGTGTGTGTGTGTGTGTGTGTGTGTGTGTGTGTGTGTGTGTGTGTGTGTGTGTGATAAAGAGATGTGTGTATGTGTGTCCAGGATTACAAGCAGTTTCTTCTGGGAGAGGGAGAAAGAGGTGTGTGTGTGTGTGTGTGTGAGAGAGAGAGAGAGAGAGAGAGAGAGAGGTGTGTGTGTCCAGGATTACAGGATTATCCGACTCTAGGGGTCAGTGCTCATCTGTTTCAAATCCAAAGAGCCAGCGCTGTCTACTTCTGCAGGCATTTCCGTGGTCTTATGGCAGGCATGACTAAACACTGCAGCCCACAGTGTTTATCTGCTTGCAATCTCTTGCTTTTGAACTGCTAGGTTATATGTATATATAAAGGTAAAGGTAAAGGTTTCCCTTGCTCGAAAGCCAGTCGTATCCGACTCTAGGGGTCAGTGCTCATCTCTGTTTCTAAGCCGAAGAGCTAGTGCTGTCTGCTTCTGCAGGCATTTCCGTGGTCATTTGGCAGGCATGACTAGACACTGGAGCGCACGGAATGCTGTTACCTTCCCACCGAAGTGGTCCCTATTTATCTACTTGCAATTTCTTGGTTTTGAACTGCTAGGTTGGCAGGAGCTGGGAGAGAGACGGGAGCTCATTCCGTCCTGCAGTACTTGGGAATTGAACTGCTGACCTTCCGCCTCCCAATCAGCGTCTTAGTGACTTGAGCTGGGACAGAGATGGGAGCTCATTCCATCCTGCAGTACTCAGGAATCGAACTGCTGACCTTCCGCCTCCCAGTCAGCGTCTTAGTGACTTGAGCCACTGCAGTCCCATATGTATATATATAGTACTGTAAAGCTATTTAGATACACTGTATGTCTATAGTGGCTGCACTCTACTCTGGCAGCAGAGGTAGCTCCAGTTGATGGGGAAAACTGTCCCCAGCTAATCAGTGGCATCTCCGCTGCCGTCATGAGATTTCCCATTGATCAGCTGACTGGGGGTAGAGAGATGTCCCAGGTAAGCTGATTGGCAGTCACTATGGCATCAGAGATGCTGTGGACCAAATGGTTATGTTCTCTTTCATCAGCTGGAAATCTGTCTGCACTACCAGGGCAGATCAAAGCCACTGATCAGTGAAAACAGACTCCAGCTGATCAAGGGAGACCATTCCTAGCTATCTCAGAAAACAAAACAAATAAAATAAAATACACAGTAGCACTTTAAAGACTAACTGCTATCCCTAGCTAATCACCCACCAGTAATTCTTTTTAAAAAAATGTTTATTTGAAGAGTCCTAGTGCTATGACACTTTGAATAAATATTTTTAAAAAAACAATGCACCATAGCAGCAGAGGGGCTCCCACTGATTGGTAGTAACTGGTGTCAGCTGATCTGCAGCTGCAGAGAGATGCAGCAGATCTGTTAATGCTGCCTCTGCCAATCAGCTGTAATCTATGTCACCTCCTGCTGCAAGTTTATCTGGGCTTTCCCAGGTAAACATTAACAGGAGTGGGCACAAAGTCTAAACCAGTGATGGCAAACCTTGGTAGTTCAGGTGTTATGGAACTTCAATTCTCAGATGTCCTGATCACCAGAAGTGCTGATTTAGGCTTCTGGTAATTGAAGTCCAAGAACACCTGGAGTGCCAAGGTTCACCATCACTGGTCTGAAGTGATTTATTTTACACTGATTCAAGTATTGGTATAAGTTGGAAGTCAAAACTGATTTACAGTATTATGGCTGTGCATTGTGTAATTCCTGATTTTAAATTGATTGGGAGACCCAATGCGCGCTAATTTTGAAGTTCCCCTACCCTCTGAGGCTGCAGGAAGCCAGGCAGGACATGATGTCAGGAAGCAGATCTTTTCTAAGGCTAATGACTTTTCATTGCTAATTAAAATCCAAAGTTTCCGGTAAGTGGGGTTTTAATTGGCAATGAAAAGTCACTAGCCTTAGAAAAGATCTGCTTCCTGACATGATGTCAGGAAGCAGATCTTTTCTAAGGCTAAATGACTTTTCATTGCTAATTAAAATCCCACCTACCTGAAGCTTTGGAACACAACAACAGCTCCTTGGATGCCACAATGACCAAACTGGATGTGAGTTTCTAGGATCTGTCATATTTTTTTAAAAGGACACTTTTAAAGGACACCGCGAAGGCGGCGAAGGAGGAGCTGGTGAAAGAGGAGCCGGCGGCAAAGGCATTAGTGGTGGCGGTGGAGGAGGCGGCGGCAAGGCTGGGTGGATCTATATACCATGGAGAGATAGTTCGGCCCTCGGAGCCTCTGATAAAATGTTATCCGGCCCCCGGGCCGAAAAGTTTGGGCACCCTTGCTCTAAAGGAAAGCCTATCTGTGCCTGGCGGATGTGTATTGCTTACTCCTTGTCTAGAGGGATATTCTAACATAAGAGTTCGCTTCTTTTGCACCTCTGTTCTCTGCCTTCTCTCCAAAGGATTTAGTTAGACTAGCAGTAACTTCCCAATTTAATTTAATTTAATTTTTCGATTTATATCCCGCCCAATCAGGAACCTGACTCAGGGCGGCTCACATTACAATCAAATACAGTAAATACAAAATACATAAAAATCAACACAGTAAATACAGAATAATACAATATACAATATACAAAATTCAATATTATTCTGATAATAATCGTAGACACTAAACAGACAGCCAAGTCCAAGGATGGAGCAACAGGTGTCCTCAGTGTCCGAGTGGGTCCCTCCTCTGCTGCCCAAGCCAGTGCAACTTTTAAAGCCCCCGGTAGGTGGAAGTCCGGGGGTGGGGCTAACAGCGGTCCTTTGGGAGGGAGGAATGAAGGTTATTTCCCCACTCTGCAATTAGAGTAGAGATATATGAGGGGGCACATTTATTTCTCCAATCCCTTTCCTTGTTCCCAGAGTTAGATTCTCTTCTCCCAAGCACAGATTCTCTTGCTCGTGTCTTGGCTTACTGCCATGATCCTTTGTTCAGCTCTCCCTTACAAACATAGAAAGGAGGTGGGAGTCTTACTTTCTGTAGAGAGCCCTCTCCTGGAAAGAGATATGAGATTTCCCCCAAGAACTTGGATTCCTTTGGTAGTGATGTTTCAGCTCACGGCAGCTAAGCTCACACCTCTTCCTCGTTCTAAAAATGGTTATCATTGATCAAAGAAGATGGCACTGTTTGCAGGACGTTGTTGCTAGATATCACAAGATAGCACCAGTGGTCTAAACCAAAGGGCTACTTCAGTCCAGCATTTCAGGGTAACACTCTTTCTTCTACAATTTAAACAACAGACTTCCCCTACATGGTAGAAATCAGTTGATGGCTCTGTATGGTAGGTAAAAAACAGAAGCTTTCAGAGGGAAAAGAGAGCTACAATTGGTTAATTTTCTATTACTGAGAGCAAGCATGCAGGCTAGCAGAGGGAGCAACCACAGAAATGCTGAAAGAAGACTGTGGACTTCTGGATGGGGATTTCAGGATTTTGAGTAGTACGTATTAGAATACCTTCTGCCAACCTGTCCTCATCTGGATTTGTTAGACCAATGATGGTGAACTTTGGCACCCCAGCTGTTCTTGGACTTCAATTACCAAAACCCCAAGTCAGCACTCTGGCTGATCAGGGCTTCTGGGAATTGAAGTTCAAGACAGCTGAAGTGCCAATGTTCACTGTGTTAGACTATAACTCCCATTTCATTGATTCGATTGGCTATAGATGGGAATTGTAATTCATCATATCAGGAGAAATAGGTTCTAAAGCCTCCTGGCTAGGCATGGTTTCCACATAACAGCATCCAGAGGATAAGATATTCCACCTGAAAGAGCAAAGGAAGGAGGGAATAGGAGCCAGCGATGGTATCGGCAGCATTTCTTCTCACTTATGAAGATGATATGGAGGCTTCATTTCTTTCAAAAAGGCATCATCAAAACATTTCTGGAGGGGGTGAGAGGAAGGAAAGTTGTTCCAATTGGAGATCAAAAGATTTAAGTAAAGAAATTATTTCCTGCAGAGCAATCAGATACTGGCCTTTTGCCCAGATGGTTTATGAATATTAGGCATTGCTTTTGTCAAATGTGAGGGATGCCTTGGAGGCTGTGCCTTCCCTATATAAGCTGAGGAATTGAAGCGCATCATAAAGCAGCAACATGCTGCTGATTAATTTTCCTTGTTATAGTTCATATAGCCTACCTGGTTTGACATTTACTGTAAGATGTCACCAAGAATAAAGTAGATCTCCTGTCTTCCACAGTGATCTTTGTGAGGAAGGGAAATGATGGCAGCTGTGATGTGATCATCATTACAGAGGCAGGGCAATTAATTCTTTCATATGTCAGTGCTGCCACAAAATTAAATAAACTGACCATCTTAGTGGCAGATTTCCCTATAGGCTTTGGTGTGATGTTTGTAATGCTGCTATCATTGTTAATAATACATAAACATATTTAATAAGATCGGCATCAGTTAACACAAGGATATTTTCATTTCTGCCCCCAACATTCAAGTTAGCGTTACAGGGGGAGAATGTTGTAGGTGTTACAAAATTTGTCACTCATAAGAAACCCTCCCCCCCCCCAAAAAAAAGGTCTAATTTCTTCTTTCTGGAATGAAAAAGGTCATAATAATCAAAAACTAGCTTTACCAATCTGCCCTGGTAAAGCATAATTTTGAATGTGTCTAAAACAGCTGCTAATTCCAAATAGAGCAGATCCATCAAATCAATGGCATGTTGCATAAGTATTTATTTATTTATTTAATCAATCATATTTATATGCCGCCCTCCTCACAAGTGACCCAGGGCAGCTAACACGACATTAAAACAGAAATAACTCGGTACATCAATAAAAACCTATCAATATGATAAAACCAATCTCAAGAAAAAATAAAAGATAAAAGTTAAGAGTTAAAAATAAAATAAAATAAAAAATTCACCAGGGGGGTGTGTGTGTGTCAAATAAGCCAGCAGGCTGGGGTGACCATCTGACCCGTACCCCACACCTACCTCACCAGCCAAGTCTTAACACCCTTTCTGAAGGGCAGCAGCTCCATCTGGAGGCACAACTTGGTTGGCAGGAGGTTCCATAGGGCCAAAGCAGATACAGAGAAGGCCCTCCTTTTGGTGCTAGAGAGATGTGCCTCTCTAGCCGATGGCACAACCAGAGAGTCTCTCTGGTCCACTCTGGTGGGACAGACAGATATTCTTGGGGTGACGTGGTCTCTTAAATATCCTGGCCCACTGCCATGTAGGGCTTTAAAGGTAATGACCAGCACCTAGAATTGCACTCAGAGGCAAACTGGCAACCAGTGCAGCTCCTGGAGCAATGGTAAAGCACAACACAAGCATAACGGTTGCACCCCATCACAACCCGAGCAGCCACATTCTGGACCAGTCGCAGCCTCCAAATGGTCACCAAGGGCAGCCCCATGTAGATCGCATTACAATAGTCGAGTCTGGAGGTGACCAAAGTGTGTGTGATCATGAGCAAGGAGTCCCAATCTAGGAGTGGGCATAACTGGCATATAACACAAGGTTGTGCAAAAGCCCTCCTGGCCATGACTGCCACCTGTTCTTCGAGCAGGAGTCATGAGTCCAGGGGGACCCCCCAGATTATGCACCAGGGCTGTTTGGGGCAAAACTGCCCCATCCAGAACCAAAGATGGTAGCTCCCGAGATAACACAGGACCCCTGACCCACAGCCACTCACTCTTGCCAGGATTCAGTTGTAGCCTGTTGTCCCCCATCCAGACCCTAACATCCTCCAGGCACCTGGATAGGACTTCAACTGCATCACGTGGATCTCCATGGGACGAAATATACAGCTGGGTATCATCTGCATATAGATGATACCTCACCCTGTGGGAGTGGATGATCTCACCCAGTGGTTTCATGTAGATGTTAAATAGGAGAGGCGAGAGCCCTGAGGCACCCCATATTGGAGCAGCCTAGGGCTGGATCTCTCGCTCTCCAACCACACCGACTGGGTCCAACCCTTCAGAAATGAGGAAAACCAGGACCACACAGTGCCCTGGATCCCCAATCCTTGGGGCCTTTCCAGAAGGATACTGTGGTCAACGGTATTGAAAGCTGCTGAGAAGTCAAGAAGGGCCAGGACAGACAGATGTCCACCATCCAGAGATCATCCACCAGCACGACCACTGCAGTTTGCGTACCATATCCGGGCCTGAATCCTGTCTGGAAAGGCTCCAGATAATCCACTTCATCCAGGATCCCCTATAACTGCTGTGCTACTGCCGTCTTCAAGACCTTACCGAAGAAGGGAAGGTTGGACACTGGCCTGTATTTGGCCATTATTGTAGGGTTGATAACCCGGCGTGTCTTGCGGAAGGATTACAATAAATCAGAATCAACTTGACAGCTCCAGATTAATTATTTTAATAAAGTATTATCCAAAGAAGTATTTGAGGATTTTCCCCTTATGATAAGGTGATAACTTCTGCTTTTGACTCTACCATCCCTATAGATGAGGAGCATTTCATCACAAATCAGGAGCAGAATGAAATGTATTGTTCAGTGAGTGGTAAAACAGATATCATTAGAAGTACTGTACATAGATAATTCATATTCTGCCAATACTAACATCTGCAGGTTAATTAGCCCAGAATCATACACAAACCTCATCCGTGCCATTAAAATAGCATACAGTGGGGTGTGTGGCTTCGATGGCGTAGAGGAAAGAAGCAGTTTCCCTTCGCTCCGCCGATTCAATGGGGAATCAATGGGTTTTTTCTTGATATTTTGGGATTTAAATATATATATATATATATATAGCGACTCGGAGGGAACGTAGGAGTGATGATTAAGAACTGCTGGTTTTAAAAGAAGAAACGCGATTAGTGAACGAAGAGCTAAAGGGTCCGAGATCCGAGCGGCGGGGCAAGCCGGTGGCTCGAAAAGGCTGCCGGGGGTAAGCCTGTCGCTCGTCGAACTGACCCGGGCTGTGGAAGGATCTCAAGGTGTGAAGAAGATTCGGAGGACATAAACAAAGAGACTGAATATATCCTGAATTCAACCCATCGCCAAAGCGCTTCTGGATGGCACCGGAGTTTCCCCGGAACTAAGTTGATTGCAAGCGGTGAGTTTAAAAGGAAAAAAAAAACCCCCACGGGGGGGGGGGTGCCGAGATGAGGAAGTAGGCTACAGTTTTTAAAGAGGCGATGGGGAAAAGAAAGGGGAAAGCAAGAAGAGTGCGAGAGAGGGCTGAGCGAGAAGCTTGGTGATTGAGTGACGGCGCTATTGGCGGAACGTATGCGATAGAGAAGATCGTGGCTTTCTTAACTTTTTCTCTTTAATAAAGACTGATACAACAGCAAGAAGTGTTCATTTTTAAGAAGGAATGATGCGGATTGGCTAAATGGACTATCTTTTATAAACTTTTAAAGAAGATGGAATTAAATAGACTTGCAAAGGGCAAGTGAAAATGGCGGAGTGAAACGAAACTTACCTTGTTTTAAAACGAAACTTACCAAGCCTGAAACAACAGAGAGACGCGCCATACTGTTCTTTTTGTTCCTTTTGTTGTTATATGTTTGTTGGTCTGATAAGTAATAGTGTTGGTACTGCTTGGTCTTTTTCCCCTCTTGCTCATCACCAGTGTAGTATTTCTTTAGGGTTATGTTTTGTGGTTCTTATATGTGCGTAGAGTCTCAGTAGTTTGTGAATTGATTCGTTCCCCCCTCCCCCCTCCCTTCTCTTGTCTGTGCCGGAGTTCTCTTTTGTCGTTCTGTGTATTACGGTCCCTGGTTCTTTTTATATATATATATATATTCAAACTATTTAAGATTTTGTTATCTGTGGTTGCTAATTTTTCCCTTTTTAAGGTTCTTTTCCTCAGTTTAAATAGATATTTTAAATAGATATTTTTCCTCCCCTTTTCTACCCCTCCCTTATTTCTCTTTTCTCTTATTTTTTTCTCCTTCTTATTCTTTTAACTTTCTAAACTTATTAAATTTATTAAATTTATTAAACCCACTAAACCCACTGTTTAACTAACAGAATTTATTAGATCTATTAAACTTACTAAATTTATTAAATCTACTAAGGTCAATAAAATATATACAAATACAAAACAATAATAATAATAACAACAACAATACATATACACATCTATAGACACAAATACATACATATACAATTTTTGCTTCCTGAGTCATTTCATTGTATATTTTGTTAAAATTGATTAGTCAAGGGGTATTGAGACTGGGTTTACATTGTTTCTACTGAGAAGTTAATTTTGTTAAGTAATCAATCAATTTACCAATCTTATTGATTAGAACATTGTATCTGGAACTTAATTGGAAAATTAATTGGATATTTTGAGGAAATTTATAAAATTATATAAAATAACTGATTTCATTTATTGATTTATATAGATTAAAGTAATTGATTGATTATATAACTATTGGATCCTATTGAAAGTACAATGGAGGGAGGGAAAGATAGAGAGGAGGAGGAAGTGGTTAAGCCTAAAACCAGGAAAGATAAAAAAGAACAGAAGGACCAGAGGGAGAAGGAAAGACAGACTCCATTACCGACTTCGGAAACCCCAGTTGCGACAGACATGCCCAGTTCTGAGCCATCTGATATGGACAAAATGTTTAAGATGCTACAACAAATGTCATCGGAAATTAAAAGAAATAATGATGAAATGAAGAAGGACAGGGAAATTGCCAGACTTCAACATGAGAGTCTGGCGAGATCTCTTTCTGATTTACAAAAAGAAGTGATAGAGAATACAAAAAAGATTAAGGTGATCACAGATACGATTCAAGAGGACGTTAAAAAAATGACAATAACAGTGAATGAACTTTACATACACGAACATGCAACTTCAGCAAGAGTCTCGACACAAGAAAGAAGGATTCTCTTGGTGGAGGAGGGGCAGAGAAAGCAAAACATTGTGATTAGGAAACTGACTGAACGAACGCCAGACAAGCTTAAAGAAAGGATAGTTGATTGGCTTAACTCGCTACAAATGGGGAAAATTTTTGTTCCAGAAGATTTTGGAGGTATTTTTAGAATTGGGGGTAGAAGGGGTAAGAATGCTCCAAGAAATGTTTTGGTCAAATTTGCAAATTGGGCGGACAAGCTAAAAGTGATGGCATATATCAAACAAGCTGGTTCTGGCGCTCTAAAAATTGAGGAGGATGACGTGGAAATTTACAACAATATTGCCCTGGAAGAAAGAAAATGGAAATACAGAATGAAACCGGTTACAAAATTGCTGACTACAAAGGGTATCAAATATAATTGGAGGTTTCCGCAACAGTTGAGTTTTTTTTATGATAAAAAAATGCATATCATTGACTCAAAGATGGATGTTCTGGGCTATCTAACTCATATTGGTTTGATTAAGGTGGCTGAAAGTGATTGGATTGAATTAAGAACGAATTTGTATATGTCTGGGGAAATGGCACCAGTTCTGAGAATGGGGGGGAGGGGGAGCGGTGGGAGGGATGGATACGTCAGATCCGAGTGTTGAAATTATAGAGTGAGAATATTTGAATGATAAAGAAACATCGGTGGAGGGAGGAGGGAACTTAGGGAAAACAATGTCATCCTATCCCGAACCCCCCCTCCCCTCTTGGGTACACGGAGGTGACATTCTTGAAAAGGAAGTGGGGAGGTATAAACAAGGCAGAAGAATAGGTAAGTTTTTTTGTTTATATTTTTATTATATTTTCCAAGTTAGACTTAGTATGTGTCTAGGATATTTTTGTTTATTATTTAGTTTTTATAGTTTTTGTGGGATAGGGGATAGGCAGCACACGTCCAGGGAGCATTGTAAAAAAATTAAGGAAGACAATAAAATTAGATGGTTAAGAATTTAAAAATATTAACATGGAATGTGAAGGGTACAGGTACCATATTAAAAAGGAAGAGATTACAAATAGCACTTAATAAAGAGAAAGCGGATATTATCTTTCTTCAAGAGACCCATCAGAAATCTGCAGAAACAAATAAAATAGTCCTGAGAGGGATACAAATTTATGAGAAGGCCTATGGCTCATCAAAGGCAAGAGGAGTTGCAACTCTAATTTCAGAAAAAGCAGGATTCAATATGACACATAGCATAGCTGACCCAGAAGGTAGATATCTTATAATTAAGAGAAATATAGATGAAGAGGAAGTCACACTGGTCAATATTTATGCCCCAAATGATAATCAGGAAGAGTTCTTAAATAGGATAGGAAAAATTTTAGAAAGGGAAGGAACAAAAAATATGATTATAGCGGGGGATTTTAATTTATTAAGATCAGAAATAGACAGTACAAGTAATAAGAAAAAGGGTAAAAAATACATATTGGATGATTGGATTAAGATACTGGGGATAAAAGATGCATGGAGGGAAATTAAAGGGAAGGAAAGGGAATACACATTTTATTCCCATGTACACAATATGTATTCTAGAATAGATTATATATTTGTTACAGAGGGGTTAATTAGAACTATAGAGGACATTAAAATAGGACTGTTTAAAGAGTCTGACCACGCAAAAATACTAATGGAAATAAAATTGGACAGTGGGGAGAAGAAGGGGTATAATTGGAGATATGACCCAAATTTATATAGGGATGATGCTAGTAAGAAAAATGTAATGGAGAAATGGGAAGAATATTGGAATTGGAATGATAATGAGGAGGTCAGCTATAGTACAGTATGGGATACAATGAAAGCGATTTCAGAGGAGAATCCATAAAATTAAATAGTATTAAAAATAGACGGAACAAAAGCAGATATCAGGAATTAGAAATAAAATTAAAGCAACTTCACCTGGAGCATGCAAGAACTAAGAACCAGAGAATTCTTGAAGATATACAAAAACTTAAGAAAGAATTGGAGGGGAAAGACATAGAAAAAATTAAAAGGGATATGATCTATTTAAAAAGAGAGTATTTTGAGTACAGTAATAAGAATTCAAAATTATTAGCAAAGGCAGCAAGAGAGAAGAAATCTAAAAGTCAGATGGGGTACTCATTGATAAAAGTGGGAAGAGATGTAATAAAAGAATGGATAAAATGAAGATAATAGAAAATTTTTATAACAAGCTGTACTCAAAAAAGGAAGTAAATTTGGATAAACTTAGAGACTGTTTTGAAACTCAAGGAATCTCACAAATATCAGCAGAACATAAAAATATAATGGAGGGAGAAATCTCAAATAGAGAAATTGAGGAAACGATAAACTAAAAGTAGATAAGGCTCCAGGGGAAGATGGGTTATCGGCTGAATTTTATAAAGATTTTAGAGAATGGATTGTACCGAGACTGAGCAAATTGTTTAATAAAATATTAGAGGGCGAAGCAACTCCAAGCTCATGGAACAGATCAATAATAGCTTTAATTCCTAAGCCGGGCAAAGACTTAGAATTGGTGGAATCGTATAGACCGATTTCATTAATTAATCAGGACACAAAAATTTTTACATCAATAATGTCAAATAGATTGAACAGTTTTATAGCTGATTATATAAAGGAAGACCAGGCAGGGTTTGTTAAAAATAGATACATGTCAGATTTAACGCGAAGAGTAATAGATTTAATGGACCTATCAGAACAAAAGAAAGAGAAAGTGGGATTTCTGTCATTAGATATATTCAAAGCTTTTGATTCTCTGCAATGGTTAACAATTCAAGAGATGATTAGATCATACGGATTTGGCACTAAATTTCAAGGAGTGATTAAGAAATTATATCAATTCGGAACAGCAAGGATTAAAATTAATGGTGAATATTCGGGAAATATAAATTTAGAAGCAGGCACAAGGCAGGGCTGTCCATTGTCACCAACATTGTTTATTCTGGCAATGGAGTTTTTGGCGAATTTGATACGCCAAGACGAGGACATAATAGGAATGAAAGGCAATAAAATAAATTTATATGCGGACGATACTCTGATTATTGCAAAACACCCAATGAAAGCAATTGAAAATATATATAAGCACTTGGGCAAGTTCGAGGATATAACAGGTTTGAAAGTTAACTGGGACAAGACTGAAATGATATTTTGTAATGGGACTAGGGAAGAAGAGAAAAAAATAAAGGAGAAATATAAGATAAAAATAGGAAACAAAATTAGATACTTGGGGATAATAATATCTAACAAATTTGGAGAGCTTAAAGGGTTAAATTATGACAAACAAAAGAAGGAAATTGAACAAAAAATAATTCGATATAATAAGCTAAATTTATCATGGTTTGGACGGGTTGCATTATGTAAAATGATGTTATTACCTAAATTAAATTTCTTATTTGATGCATTACCAATTAAGTTCACTGATAAAGAATTAAAGGAATACCAGAATATATTTAATAGATTTTGTAACTGTAATCGGGGAGCTAGGATAGCTAAAAAACTATGGTATATGTCTCAAAAAGAGGGTGGTTTGGGAATACCTAATATTCGGGATTATTATAGGGCATTTCATGTAAGAAATGTCATTAAAATTTTGAATAGGGAAGAAGCGATATGGGAAAAGATTGAAACAAAGGAGTCACAGAAATTTGACAAATCAATATTTTTAAATGAAAAGAAAGAAAATTTGAAAAAAACTGTTGAGTGCAAGTTGACAAAAATAACAATAGAAGAGTGGAATAGAATAAAAGAGAAACTTGTCCCAGGTATTTCACCTGTTGTAGAATTGGACGACCTAAATGCTTTTCCAATACAAATAGATAGTAGGATTAGAAATATACTAGCAGAAAAGGAGGTTCTCTTGTTGAAAGACTGGATTAACATATGCAAGGATAATGAAAGAAAAAGAGAGCTATTTTCGCAATTGCAGCTAGATTGGTTCAAGATTCTCCAAATAAACAACTGGAATAAGAAATATTTCACAAATGACAGTTTAAAGAGAGAGTTAACTTCATTTGAAATTATGTTGACTAAGTTCAGGAAAGGGGACATGGGTATCAAAGGGGTAGTAAGTAAGATTTATAAAATCCTTAATGAAAGTGGAAATATACAAGAAGTGTTAAAAAACAAGTGGGAATATGAATTAAAAGAGACAATTTCAGTGGAAAATTGGAAGAGAAAATGGAGAAAAAGGATTATGAGATCCATGTCCGTTAGAATGAAGGAACATAATTACAAGTTAATTTGGTGGTGGTACAGGACCCCAGTCGGGTTGCATCGTATGGATAATAGGGTTAGTGATAAATGCTGGCGATGTAAACATGAGGTGGGAACATATATACACATGTGGTGGAATTGTAAATGTTTGTAAATTTTTTTGGGAAAAGTAAAAAATGAAGTAAATAATATACTAGATATGCAACTCGCATGGGGTCCGGACACAGTTTTGCTAACAGAGGTTGATAAGTTTAACATGAGTAATGACAATAAAGAACTGATGTCGGTAATGTTGTCAGCAGCTAGACTTTGCATTGCGAGAAATTGGAAAAATGATACTGTAATAAAATTACAAGATTGGTATAAAGAAATGTGGGAGCTGGCACTTAACGATAAACTTACCTGTGATTTGAAAATAAAAAAAGGTAGAGCTAAAGTTAATAATTTCTGGAGAATCTGGAAACCATTTGTAGAATATGTGACTGTTAAGAAGAAAGGAATTACTCCTGTACCGGAACAAAATGATTTTTGGAAATTATGAGTTTTTACAATCCCCTGGACTTTGTATATATCACAGGGGTGAAATAAAAGAGTGATAGAAGGTAGTGTAGGAAATTAATTATATTAGAAAACGAGTTGAAAGATGGTATTAAGGACGATTTAAGCAACTTTTATATGAGACTAGGAGAGCTTAGGCTTTCTTTCTTATTACGAATGTTGTTGCTTATGCATGGGTTATGTATTGTACTCATATAGATGTAAAGTAAGAAAACAAGTTCCTTCTTTTATGATTTATGTCTTTTTCAAAGTTTTTCATTTCTGTACTTTCTTTACTATTGTATTTTTTCCTTTTTATCTTAATTTCCATTATGGTTTATTTCTATTATTGTATTTTTTATTGTTTAAATACCTATAAAAATTTAATAATAAAAAAAATAGCATACAGTGGAATGTGTTTAAAGTTTCCCTACATTTTGTTTACAAAGAATGTAGCAGAACAGTGTGTTGTAATATGAATTTCATTGATTTGGTGTTACAAAGACAAAAAAAAATAGAGTGAAATACTAGCTTAATGAGAAAAGGTGGGATGCTGTGGCAACGGAGTAGTGAGCAAACAGTGGTTAAAAACAGGATGACAGGATTTAAGTTCACAAGAATAACCGAGAAGACTGGAAAGCAAAGAATTTCTGCCAAAGAGAAGTTACGTGAAGTATGAATATTCTACACAAACGGTAGATTGAAACATTTCAGAGGTATCACCAGAACAAATACACTTATCATCTGCACTGTTACTTGTACCTCCAATTTTCTTATAGTCTGCTGTGTATATTTTAATTGGGGAACATAAGAGTGAGGCTCAGTGATGAAGAGGAGTCATCCTTCCACCAACATCATTTGAGATCATTCTTCATTTAAGGCCTGCAGCATGGACCTTCTGCAGCAACGTAGTGATCTTTGTGGCCATAGCAGAGTTCTGTCTGGTTAAAGTCCAGCCATTTCCTCCTTATGGCTCTTAGGAAGAAGCATTCCTGGGTAGACTGAGCAGCATCTCATCCCCTGGGATGCATTGTCAAAATCTGAGGTTGAATAATTTTTATATCATGTGTTGACCCTTGTGATGTTACAGAGGCAAGGGCTGGAAGGGGGTCCAGAAATTCTCCTTGATCAGCTACTTCAGGATTCTTCTTCTTCTTCTTCTTCTTCTTCTTCTTCTTCTTCTTCTTCTTCTTCTTCCTCCTCCTCCTCCTCCTCCTCCTCCTCCTCCTCCTCCTCCCCCCCTTTGGGTCTCAAGGGATAGAGATGTAAAGATACTGGCAATCATCATGGGGATCAGGCAAGATGACTGCCCTGGGATTATAACACAGTAGCTTTTCATTTGCCTTCCACATGGCGGCATGACTTCTGTACCATTGATCCAGTTCCGTGAGTCACTTTCTGATCCTGAGCCCTTTTGTCACGCAAAGTCCTCATTGGCCCTAGGCCAGTATTGATGAAGCTGCTGCTCTCCATCAAGATGGATTCAAGTGGGATTTCATCCACTTGGGGACCATCACTCTCCCCTGTAGACTTCCCCACCCAAGGTCCTCAGGTTTGTCAAGTTAGTTAACTGCCACCTAACACTCAGCATTGAGTTGCTGGGAGTATGGTCTACTCTAATACCATAGCAAGACAACCTGGCCAGTCATGAGGCAGGATTCTATATAAGCTATCAGCTGTAAATTCAATTTTTTTAATAGCCAAGGTGATCCCTATATATGCCATGTGCCCTATTCCTACTAGGAAATGTGGTGCCTAGAGCACAGCCAATGTGACAGATAGAAATTTGGCCTACTAAGGCTTGTAGAATGAGCAGAAAAATAGGAAATGGCCTTAATACTAATTTATGTGTAGATAAAGAAAAGACTAGTTACCATACCATCTTCAAAGGTAGCTCAAAACACAGAGTGTTGCAGGAAACAATTCTCAAGATTACCAAGATGTAAACCAGTTTTGCCCATGAAGGACGGAGCAGAGATAATGTATTGTCTGCATGGATGGTCATTTCCAGTAAATGTAAGAACACAACAAGAGCCCTGTTGGATCAGACCAGGGTCTTCTTTGGTCCAGCAATCTACTCCAAGAATAGCTAACCAGGTTCTACGGGAAGCCTGCCATGAAAACCTGAGTGCAGTAGCTGAACAAATAGTATTTTTGATACTGGAAGAGATGTAGTCGTTCCCAAGCTTAGAATGGCTTTGCTGTAAATTGTTGTAAAATTCCAAAAACTCCAGATGTTTTATTTCTACCAAGGACCAGAAATCTCTCTGCCTGACTACCACTAGCTACTTGGAGAATCATGAGATGCTTTTATTTTCTGCAAAGCAGGCATAGATGGTATAGAGGTCCAAATGCCCCCCTCCCCATTTGTTGTTTTTCAAATCTTTGCTTGCTGGTACAAATATTGAGACAGAGAGACAGAACGAAAACCCAGCATTTAACTGTTTAATCTACCAAGGGGCTCACAGAATCTTGCTGACTCAACATACCAGGAACATTTAATCTAATTCCATTGACAACAAAGGGGGGGGGGAGAGAGAATAACCTTCAGGACAGAATTAATTGCTGCAATTTCCTTGTGGCTTGGATAAAGACAACCTGGCATTTTTTATCAAAGTGATAAGAAAACAATACAAACCTAACACAGTGGAATGGCCAGAAAGGCTATCTGACATTGTACCTTTATAAGGAGGCATGGACTTCAGCAGCCATAGGCCATGTTTAGAATGACTTTGCATACATTACATCAGAAAAGATATTACAGTAAAACCCCAGTTCATGATTTTAGTCCATTCCGACAGTTTTGTTGGAAACCGGAGCAATTGTTAACCGAAGCACACTTTCCCATAGAAATATATTGAAAATAAACAAATGTTCCCAACCTCCCCCCTCCCCAAAAAAACCCAAACCCCCCCCCAAAAAAAAACCATGCCAGATGTACGGTAAATGGCAATATAAATGAGGGAGCTCCCTACCTTTCCCTACCTTGCCTGGGCTCTGGCACTTCTTCCTCACGGTTGGCGTCGGGTGACGAACAGGAGCAGTTTGGCTGGCCACTGTGGCTGGCCACATCCAGGACTCCCCCACTGAAGATGCCACAGCCGGGCGAGGCAAACCACTCGCCACAGAAAGGGGGAAAATGCAATTGCAGTGGGGTGACCTTGACTTGTGCGTTCACAGCACCTCTTCCAGAGCTGCCACTAAGTTGCCAGATTTAAAAGTCATCCAGTGCTTTAGTGGTGGCTCCAGAAGAGGCACTGTGAATGCGCAAGGCAAAGTCACCCTGCTGCAATTGTGCCACCCACAGAGTCCCAAATGGCTATGGGTGGTCTTATATACTCCCCAGGTGCAATGCACTCTGGGGAATTTCTGGTCGTATGGTGAAAAAACATTGTGAAGCAGGACGTCATTTCCTATGGATTTCCGGTCATGAACTGCAGCAAATGTAAGCCAAAGAGGTCAGGAACCAGGGATTTACTGTATAGTCCTTACCTCCTTGGATACCTTGCAATTGTTATTCAGTGAGTAGTCCACACATTGGTGGATGTCTCTGTGATGACTTTCCGCACATACACATGGACTTGAAAAATCAAGACCATCTGCATGTGGGTTTTTAGCCATTTGGATATCACATCACCTGCTGACTAGGTGGAACATAACATGTGCCCTCTGCTTTCACCTTGCCCAAGAGAGCCAACAAAGGATGCTTAGGTGAGTTTTAGTCCCGGCCTAACATCATTGACAAGAGATGGTCAACACTGCCTAGTTAGACCGCTCAGGCCCCTGCACCCCGACAAGACACTCACCTAGCAGGGGATCCTTACTTCACATTGACAAATTAGTTTCATTTAATCCCAAACACCCTCCCCATCTTTTCCAAAGTTGTTTAGGTTGGATTTGTGAAAGGGAAACATGCCTAGACAATATTTTCCAAATGGCTTGGAAAAATCTTGGTGACCCACCTAGCATCACAATTAAACTTAGTGTGTCACCATCTCTCACAACATATCTTTCATGATTTGGGAAACTAAGATGGGTCAGCCTTAGTACTTGAATGAGAGACAACCACGTCATGTCAGGGAGCTCCAGAAGGATCAGGAAAGAACCCCACCTGAAATGAAAACCTGATGACCACTTGCTAATTTTAATAGATAAAAAAGATGAGGTTTTATCTCCTCCAGACTCCACGTTTTATGCCATCTTTGCCTGAGGAGAATCTGATGAGGGGTTTACAGCAGCATAAGTGTAAATGCATGATGGAGTGAGCTCCTGTCACTGTCCCAGCTCCTGCCAACCTAACAGTTCGAAAGCAAAAAATTGCAAGTAGATAAATAGGGACCACTTCAGTGGGAAGGTAAACTGGATTCTGTGCACTCTGGTGTTGAGACATGCCTGCCATGTGTCCACGGAAATGTCTGCAGACGTAGATAGCACTGGCTCTTTGGCTATAAAAAGAGATGAACACTGAACCCTAGAGTCGGATACGACTGGCTTTACTAAATGTAATTGCAAGGGCCACAGTGTCTTAGTGGTTAAGACACTGAGCTTGATGACTGGAAGGTTGGCAGGTCAACAGTTTGAGACCAGAGTGTGGTGTGACAGCATGAGTACCCATCATCTGTCCCTACTTGCAATTTCTTACTTTTGAACTGCTAGGTTGACAGGAGCTGGGACAGAGACGGGAGCTCACTCCATCATGCAGTACCCGGGAATCGAACTCTGACCTTCTAGTCCGTGAGCTCAGCATCTTAACCACTTGAGCCACCGCAGTTACATTTACAACACAGTAGTTTACAAGGCAATTACTTTTACAACAAGGTAAATCCCTAACAGGATTCTGGTTGGAAAAAAAATCTGGACTATCAGCTTATTTGTAGTTTTTTAGTGACACAATCGACTAACTTCAAACTTTGTTGCTATGATTTCATTACATGGCCATCTTTTGTATTTGCTGGAGATGGTAACAGTTACTGACTGGAGGCAACAATGGGGACCTCCCTCTCTCTGTCTCTCATCCAGTCCCCTTTCCTGCAGGGAGCAGGTCATAGGAAAGAAAGGAAGAAAGCCACCAGTGTTGCCCTAGTGGCCATTTTTAGGCTCTCCTCCTCTCAGAAAAATGTTGTTTTTAAAAATAGCATTTTGAACTGTCAGTCATCTCTGAGGCTATTAGATTTTGTAGTTGTTAGTAACAGTAGAATACATAAGCTATTACTCCACTTTGTGTTTGCCAGTTACTTGCATGAACTGCTACATTCCTCTCCATAGCTGTACAATGTCTGCTTTAAATCTCTCCTCTCCCCCTTCTCCTCTGCGTGTAGGTGAAGTGAGGCCTATAATAAAAATAGAGATTTATTAGCCTTTCCTTAGTGTCCCCAAGGCTCAAGAGAGAGGAGATTATTAGAGTTACCACATCAGACAGTCAATGTTTTTGCAACAGTCATAAAACTTCCATTAGGTGCTGAGGAAAAGGAGGAGGACAGATATTTACTCCTGTAACCATTGCAAAGGCCTGAAGTGAAAAACCAGAGGGAGTGACTCACTTCTGACTGCTTTGATTCAACTGTGCACAAAATAAATAATGCAGAATTAAAGTGAACCTCAATAAAAAATATATGTCCAAGATATTGACACTCCTATTTCTCTCTCTCTCTCGTGTGCACACACACACACACAGGTTAATCTTTCAAATGATCTATTTGCACAGAGTGGATGGTTTCAGGCAGAGATGAATTTAATATGTTATTTATATTGTTTATTATCTAAACAGCTGGTTCTTTGAAACAAGGCACTCTGCACTCATCACTGTAATCTTTTCTTGTGGTTCAAAAGAACACCTGATCTGACTTTTCCCCTTGTCAAGGCACATATTGTGGATTTAAAGGCAGCAGGATTGACACCTTCCGTAAGCTGCTGAAATCAGAGTACTGTGGTTCATGTGTAGAACAGTTAAGAATGAACGTTTTACAATATAAAATGAAGTAAAGTTATTGGTATGAATATGTGTAAATTCACCTGTTGCACTCAATGGAGGGAGGACAGAAACCAGTAGAATTTGAACAAAGAAAGTTAGCCGTGTGATCCATATTCAAACTGTAAAAAATGCAGGAAAACCATACAGTAATACCCCACATAATGTTAAAGCTTGGTTCCACAACCCTTAACATTGTGTGATTTTTAATGTTGTGCGATACATGTATCGCACAACATTAAACCCTATGGGATGTATTGCACAACGAAAGCCCTCTGCTGGCTGCTTTGACTTGGAAAGTGCCGGGGGAACCCAGCGCCAGCCAGGGCAGCTTCTAGGCACTCACCCCGGCACTTCCCAAGTCAAAGTGACCGGCTGAGGGCAAGAAATCTACAGAGGTGACCTTGCTGTTTTGAGGCAAGCCTTGGAGCAACCGGGGGGGGGGCTCCGTAGACCCAAGCCCCAAAGCCCACAGGGCTTTCTCTGCCTAGGAAGACACTTCTCAGGCAGAGAGCAACCCTATGGGCTTTGGGGCAGAGAAACCTGGAGCGTGATGTATCGCACAACGTTACCTTAACTTCAGATTTCTTAATGTTGTGCGGTTTTAACATTGTGTGGTGCACATGTTATGTGGAATATTACTGTACCTTTACTGGATCACTTAAAATTAATAAAACATTGCACAAGCTTTCGTGATCCATGATAACTTCTTCAGACATGCATTAAAATGTTCATGGCGTATTGGTCTGCCAGGCTTTCTTCTTAAGAACAGTAAAAGGTTTTATGGTGTCATAATGCCACTCCCACAGGAAGGTGGGTGTTTGCTCCCAGTCCATGGGACCCTCTCTGAAGCATTAGCTTCCTTTTGTGGCCAGACAAAGGAATACAGAACTCCTTTGGAGGGTGTGTGTGTGTGCCAACATAATAAAAAGCGAAACAACTTCTTCCTGTTTGAAGCAATGTTTTCAAGATATCCAGCTGGGTCCTGAACTGTCTCTTCCAATGACCTTTCATCACTGAATGGGTGCTAGACTTCTTAAAACCTTTACACTCACATTCAGCTGCTGCATGTCCTCCTGGGGATGACAGATCTTGTGAACACACACAAGACCAAGAGAGCTGGTGAGTAGGACATATCAAAATAGATCAGTGATCGCGAACCCTGGCACTCCAGTTGTTCTTGAAATTAAATTCCTAGAACCCCTGATCAGCAGAAGTGCTGATTTGGGCTTCTGGTAATTCTGGTCCCAAAACATCTGGAGTGCCAAGGTTCGCCATCACTGCACTAAATGAACAGAAGCCCAGAAATAGTTGTCTTGAAATATCCAACACAAGATTCATTATAGGTGGATTTCAGTTTTGTGCTCTGTGATGCAGTGGAGTTGTAAACCAGGGTTATCCTGCCAATTAAACTGGGATTTCTGATGCTTTACATTGTCAGCAGTGTCAGCAGAAGATGATGGGGCTCTAGAGCAGAATATGACATGTACCGCATAGCCTTAATACAAGCTTAAAACACATCCCATTTCATTAATGAAGGTTGCTGACACTCTGATTAGAGATATATGGGAGTCTTTTTCTGCAGAATGGAGCCAAAGCAGATTGTAAAATGGCAGAGAGGTAGAGTAAATTTTCAGTGGCAGTATGAGTGTTTAGCAACCTTAATCCTGATAGATTCCCCTCTGGGGAGACTACATACTTGAGAGTTTTATTCTCATTTCAAGTGAGTGTGTCTGTGTCAAAACCCTCTTTGTAGTAAGGAAAAGAAAGTACAGTACAGTACTGTATTCCTGTTTAAAGTGCCACCAAAAAAACAAACAAACCTTTTCTCAACCCTTAGAAACTACCGTATTTGCCGGCGTATAAGACGACTGGGCCAGTGGTGGGATGTCAAAAATTTTACTACCCCACCATGACATCATCACAGTGTGGGCGGAGCTAACATCATGACATCATGGGCGGAGCCAATGTCATGACATCATGATGTTGTGGGAGGGGCCAAAGAAAACAAATAAAAAAAACATAAAATAAAAATAACCACACACACACACACACACACACACCTCAACCCACCCACCCACAACACAAACCCGTAAATAAATAAATTAAATAAATAAATAATACATTAAAATACACCCAAACACCCACCCACCCACAACACAAATCAGCCAGAGCTTTTAAACCAGAGCTTAAAGCTTATTCCGGCTAATCTTTCTCATACTAGGTCAGATGGAAGGAACTACAGAATGAACTCACCACAAGATGGCTTCATTTTGGCACTTTTCAACAGTTAAAGAAGTTAGGTACTAAGTCTTTGCTTAACCAGCTCTCTAGGATATCTAGGGGAGCAGGCTATAGGGAGCTTCAGGCTAACAGCTTCTCTTCCTCCTCCCCGCTTGGGAGGACAGCAAGGAAGCCGTGCATACATGCCAAGCACTGTAGGCATGCATGCACACCAAGTGCTTGGCATGCATGTGCAGTGGGTGAACCAGTGAAAAGGTAAGTCCCGAAGGTGCTTCCCTCCAAAAGCTGCAACCGGTTCTCCAGGACACTGGGAAAAGTTACTACTGGTTCTAGAGAACTGGTGAGAACCTGTTATATCCCATCACTGGACTGGGCGTATAAGACGACCACCCAACATTTCCACTCAAAATATAGAGTTTGTTATATACTCGCCGTATAAGACTACCCCCTCTTCCGCACACCTTCCACAGACCAAATAAAACATAAAAGAACATCAGATTTGATTTCAACATGTTAATTTATATTCAAATGCTTATGACATGCAGAAAAACTGTCACAAGGCTGTATGTTATCAAACATGTACAGTAAACATAAAACAGTGCAAGTGCAAAGTGGTACTTATGTATCTACCGTATATACATGAATATAAGCCAACCCGAATATAACCCAAGGTACCTGATTTTGACCTTGAAACCCAGGAAAATAGATTGACCTGAGTATAAGCCAAGAGTGGGAAATGTAGCAACTGCTAGTAAGTTTCAGTAATTAAAATACAGTAATATTAATTATTTTATTGATTTTTTAGAACTTTACTTGCACCACCCACTAGTGGTGGCACTGCAGGTAAAGTGGGTGGGCAGGTCAATTGCACGGAGGCAGGAAGTGTTGCTCTAGTCTAGCCTCTTGCTTCCCATGCAAAGAATGCATGGCTTTTTCCTCCATTTTGGGCAGAGCAGAGATAAGGGCAGAAGATACCAGTAAATGAAACCCTTTCTTTTTCCCCATCAGTTTGAAAGGGAGACACAATTGTAATGTAGAGCTTCTTTCTTCATCTGGATGGTATGTAGAATGAGGTAGGCGAGCATTGGGAGGCCACTATGTCTATCCCAACTGAAGTGCACCCGGCGTATAAGATGACAAACACCCCCACCCCCCACTTGGAGGCATGTTTTTCAGGGTGAAAAAATCGTCTTATACACCAGCAAATACGGGTAGGTTCTTTTTGACTGACAAAGTCCCAAGAAACAGGAAAGAACCTGAGGCTTTGAATTCGCGATACCTTTGCAAATCAGAATTAATAGATAACAGATATGCACCCCCTTACAACATTCAAGGGGCATTGAACATTTCAAACTTCTTCAATGTTTATTTAACATAACAGGAGCATACAACTACTTGCCAAATGCATGCAGCTCATATAAAATAAACAGAATTGCTTAAAACACACTTAGGAACTTATAGTATTGCTAGAATGCAAAACAATAGAATAACAATGTGAACATGTCATATTTTGAAACATTACATTGTTCAGTGTTGCTGACATTGCATTGAGGCAAAATACTTTCAGTTAAATAGTTAACCTAGAAAGGTAGTTCCAAAGTTGCACTTTTGTTCAGCAGTTTCTGTTCTCGGTGAAATATCCTTATCTAGTAAGATTACAAAGAAATCAGAAGTAATGCATCAAAAGCATGATACATCATCACATAAGCATACCACCCCAGTAGCATTGTTGATTGTCAAGGACCCACCTGCTGACTGTGGGAAAGGGATTATATTTATACCTTGAAAGAATGACATGATTTACTATATTATTATCATTTTCACTTATTTTAGCTTGTCTAGGCAGGACACATTCTCCATGGCATGGTTGCTGTTGTTTAGCATGGATTTTTGTCTTTTACCTTCCAAATTCATTATCTCTTTTGAAGGCATTCCACCTTCATTTTACATGGATATGCTACTTGGATTTCTTGGACATTCACCCCAGAGAGGGCCTTCTCCTGGGTTGCTCCCAAACTACAGGATGAACTCATTTCCAATTTGTGTTCCATTTCCACTTCGATTGATTTTAAAAAGGGAGCAAAAACATCTCTCTTTAGACTGGTTTATAATGTCTAATCTGCTTTGCAATATTATTCTAACTACACTCTTTGAGCATTTTAATTACTTTTAATGTATTTACTTATTTTAATGATTTACTGAGAAGATTTTATTATTGTTAGCAAAATATGGTTTTATCTGTCTTGTTTTGTTTTGTTGTTGTTCAGTCACACAGTCAATTCCGACCCTTCATGACCCCATGGACCACCGCCCTCCAGGCACCCCTGTCCTTCACCATCCTTCTCAACCTGCCCAGCTCTGTGCCGAGTGTGTCTACAATACCATTTAGCCATCTCATTTTTGACTGCCCCCTTCTTCTTTTGCCCTCAACCTTTCCCAGCATCAAGGCCTTCTCAAGCGAATCTGCTCTTCTCATTTGATGTTCAAAATACTTTAGCTTCATCTTTACTATTTGACCTTCTAAGGAGCAGTCAGGGTTGATATCTTCTAAGATCGACTTGTTTGTTCTCCTCGCTGTCCAGGGTACTCTCAAAACTCTCCTTCAACACCACATTTCAAAGGCATCTATTCTACCTTGAGTGCAGTCTCACAATGGAAATGTGGGGTATACATCTAAGAAATAAACAAATGTGGGATTTTCCCATTCAGGTCACAACGAGGTGGGGCTATGTGCCCCTTCTCATTCAGATCAATGGCCATCAAAAGTAAGACCTTTGTTGTGGTGGCACCCTTGCTTTAGATGACGAAGTCAACATATTTTTGCTGGTATGTACTTTGGCAGTAATAACCCATGATCTGTTTGTGTTTCCCTTAGTTTTGCTACTCTGGCTATTTCATTAGCTTGTCTGGCTCTTCTGTATTGCTTGAATTCTGAATTGTGAACCTCTCTGAAGATTTTTGAGTGGAAAGTCAGAGTATAAGTATGTGAAATAAACAAATTGGAACCACATAACAGAGATATAAGCAAATTAGAACCAGCTAACAGAGACTTCTCAACATGCTTATTGTGCATATTTGAATCCTTCAGAAGTGACAGTGAAAAAAGAAAAATAATGTGTTGTTCTTGAGAAAATTGTATTACAGGTATTTTAATATAATTAACCCTCCAATGCTTTACTCATATAATGTACATGGCAGTTCCCTATTGTTGACCAACATTTTTCACAGTTGAATCAAACTGTTGGATTTTCACTATTTATTGTGTGGATCATTATAATATAATAATTTCATGTAAGAAATTATTCTGGGTTGAAAGGATTTTTGCAGAGGAATCTCCGCTCAGGGGACACTCAAATGAGGCTCCTTTCATATCCCCAAGAGCTGGGACAGAGATGGGCCCTCAATCCATCATGCAGTACCTGGGTCTTGAACTGTCGACTTGCTAGCCTTCCAGCTAACAAGGTGAGCTTCTTATCCACTGAGCTACCACAGCACCCTGCATCATTATAGTTAACATGAAAGACTGGTGCAGCTGGAAGACTGTCTTATGCAATGCAATTTTGACAAATATAATCCACAAATGGCAACAGCAGCCTTCATGCATCTATTATTAAAGGCTTGGCTTCCCCTGATATAGTGCAGCATACATTCATTCTCACTGTGATCATACACCCAATGCTGCAAGTATGACCACTAACTGCTGGATAGCTCAGTGGTTTGGGTACCTGGCTGCAGAGCCAGATGTTGGGAGTTCAATTCCCCACTGTGGCTCCTTGACAGGGACTGGACTTCATTACACATAGTGTCCTTTCCAGTTCTGTAGTTCTAAGATAATGAGGATGATGATTATAACACAAGATTTTGAGACCAACCTTATACCATCACTGATACCTTCTGGAGAGGATTAGGTTGAAGCAAAGCTGAATGGGATGAACCAACCCAAGAGCTCAGTGGTTCCAACATTTCTGTGTTCCTCCCATAGATATGTAATCTTGTCCTTCAGCTATACCAGCTTGGAGCTATGTCTGGTGTGAAGTTGTTGTTGTTCAGTCACACAGTTGAATCCAACCCTTTGTGACCCCATGGACCTCTGCACGCCGGGCTCCTCTGCCATTCTCCGCAGCTTGGCCAGATCTACGCCTATTGCATCAATGAGTCCATCCATCCACCTGATCTTCATCCTCTGCTGCCCTCTTCACCTTTTGCCTTCAATCTTTCCCAGCATCAGGGCCTTCTCAGGTGATTCCTCTCTTCTCATTTGGTGGCCAAAGTACTTGAGCTTCATCTTCAGCAGAGGTGGGCCGAAAATAATAGCCTGCATTTTGCTTACCTCTTTATTTTCTGTCCTGACTCAGGGTAGCCAGGCTTCAGATGTGGTACTAGAATGGCTGCCTTCCCCTCTCCCACCTCACTTAGGCTTGCACTGTGCATGTGTAAGCTTCAGTTATGAGAGCCAATGCCTGCGACCACTCTGAATCTTTTCCCCCAGTGCTTTAGATCTTATTAAAATAAATTATCAGTGGTATTAAACTGGATGAGCTCAAAGGTGCTCTTAAACATGTGGAAAGTGTCCCCCTTCTCAAAAGAAGTGTTACACCTTGAATTGTACTAAAACTAAATTCAGCTATGTTCATAGGTTCTGGTTTGGTAGTAAAGGTAACAGAGTTTCTTGTGCTCTGGTGTCTAGTCATGCCTGCCACATGACCATTGAAATGTTTGCAGATGCAGACAGTGCTGGGTCTTTGTCTGTAAATGGAGATGAGCACCGAACCTTAGAGTCAGATATAACTGGCCTTCAAGCAAGGGCGACCTTACTTAAACCAATGAGCTATCCAGTGGTATCTTAATATTTTTGACAAAACCACTTTGATCTCTTTTTGCAGCCCTGACAGTGCTGTGGGAATAAAGGAGTGGAATGTGAGCAAGGTATAATTAATTCTTGTATTATTTTCAAACCATGAATTACAAAGTGGATTTAAAGGCACATTTTGTGATGCTTGCCCCACATGCCAAAAATGGCTAGCTATGACTGTGCATGATGGGAACTGAAGCCCAGCACACATCTGGAGGCCACCACATGTGGAAGAAATAGTTTAAATTCTATAATAATAGAGACAAAACAAAAAGGAGGAAGGAGCTCACTGGGCAAGGAACATCATTAAAGGATGATATAGCTGAGGAACTCAACCTCCCCTACGCCACTTGGAGGACCTTATTTATTTATTATTTACATTTTTATACTGCCCTTCTCACCGAGGCGACCCAGGGCGGTTTACAACATCATAAAAGCATAATAAAACCCAACCCAAACCCATTGTTAAAAACCTTGAATAGGCTGAGGGTTGGAATCCCTGAGTGTAAGACATACATGCTCAAGTTGAGGCTGTTGGCAGACAACAACACATGATGTGAATGTGGAGAGATTCAGAATCCAGCTCATCTACTTATCAGTCAATTACTGCCAGAAACACACAGATGAGGGTTTATGTTTAGCCAATGTTTAGCCAATGTATGGATGTGAGAGCTGGACCATAAGGAAAGCTGAGCGCAGAAGAATAGATGTCTTTGAAATGTGGTGTTGGAGAAGAGTTTTGAGAGTCCCCTGGACAGTGAGGAAAACAAATAGGTCGATCATAGAAGAAATCAACCCTGACTGCTCCTTGGAAAGTCAAATAGTGAAGATGAAGTTAAAGTACTTTGGACATCAAATGAGAAGAGAGGATTCACTTGAGAAAGCCTTGATGCTGGGAAAGGTTGAGGGCAAAAGAAGAAGGGGGTGACAGAAAATGAGATGGCTAGATGCAGTGATGGGATGTAACAGGTTGTCACCAGTTCACCAGAACCGGCAGTAACTTTTCCCAGTGTCCCGGAGAACTGGTAGCAGCTTTTGTGGGGAACCACCTTCGGGGCTTACCTTTTCACTGGGTGGGTGTATTTTAATGTATTTTGAAAAATTATTTATTTATTTAATTTATTTACGGGTTTGTGGGGTGGGTGGGTGGGTAGGTTGAGGTGTGTGTGTGTGTGCTTATTTTTATTTTATTTTTTTATTATTATGTATTTTTTTAAAAAAATATATTTGGCCCCACCCACATCATGATATCATGATGTTAGCTCAGACCACACTGATGAAGTCACGGTGGGGTAGTAAAATGTTTGACATCCCACCACTGGCTAGATGGTATTGCTGATGCAATGGGCACAATACTGGGTGGGTTGAGGGGGATTGTGGAGGACAGAGGTGCCTGGGGGAAATGGTCCATGGGGTCGCAAAGGGTTGGAATCAACTGTGTGACTGAACAACAAAATGACAAAGCCAAGAAAGTGGCTTCATTTTGGCAGTCCAAGGTTTGAACAGGATACGAAAGAAGAATGTATCGTTTCAGTTATTGGACTGAAAAACCAGAAACCAGAAAAAATGTGAATATTCAGTGGGACTTAGCAAGGCCCACGTGAATTGAGTCAAAGTGACAAATGAGACCAAAAGGTACTGGCCTATCTATCTGGAATGTGTGTGTGGGCCAGTCATGACCTGAAATCAACCTGGCTCCCAGCTGAGATATCCAGGGGCAGAAACACAGCACTAGGAAATGCAGCTGTGATTCTGCTGCCTTTTGGAATGACATTGTAATCTATAAATCCTAATGGATAGCTTCCTCCACAGCTGCTACAAAAGCCATGCACTTGTGATTAATGAATCTTTTAAAACTATCCACTATTAATCGCTCCCCACCCCTCAGCCTTATTATAGCTAGTAAATCCATTTGGCATTTTTGGGTCCCCACCCCACTCCTGCAACCTCCAATGGCTCTTATTACATCCAGTAAATCTTTTGACTGTTT
Source organism: Furcifer pardalis (assembly GCA_030440675.1). NCBI lineage: Eukaryota > Metazoa > Chordata > Lepidosauria > Squamata > Chamaeleonidae > Furcifer > Furcifer pardalis. The sequence goes on along the minus strand of CP126893.1, from coordinate 128,812,439 downwards.
TCCTTACCTTCTGGTTGCAGAATTCTACATACACTGATGAGGAGTCATTGCTCACCACATCTTTTTCTATTGGGTGAATGTCTCCAGCCACACTTAGATAATTCATCACTTGGGCATTATTGCCCTTGAACTATAGCTTTTCCTTTTCCTCATTCTTCTAATGTGCATGAATAAATAGCTGTGGTCTGTCATCTTCAAGGCAGAGTTTCACAACAGATGCCAAGAAGCAGAGGTCCCTTCATGTCCTGCCATACAAGTCAGATTCTTGATCAGATTTGCAAGCAGGCCTTTGCATTGCAGATGTGTCCCAGATGTGCTTTCCAGGGCTGGCAAAAATAAATAAATATTGAAGCGGAAAACTCAATTTCAAAAAATGCAATTCAATTAACTGCTTCTGTCAGCAGAATGGGATGGAGGGGGAGGTGCTGTATGGAACTGGTAATCCCACTGCTTCTGCCTTCTCTGTGCCTTCAAAATCTATCCAAAGGATTGGGGAGAATCCAGAATGAGTTGGGGGTGCTATCAGAGGAGAATAGAAAAATCCATTGCATTAGTGGATTGCCACTGACATAATATTGTGTTCAGCCCTATTCCAGAAATATTTGAAATATAAAGCAGTTTATACTTCAGAGTATTACCTGATTTAAAGGGGATATATAAGAGATCAAGGGTTTCAACTGATAATTAATATGGGAATGCTTTAATTTTTATGATGAAACTTTGCACTTCCCATTGAATATTATGTATAGGTGTAAATGGATTTATTCACAATATAGTAGAAGCCTCTGTTGTGTGATGTGTTTCTCACAGGAAACTAAAATACCTTCTCCTTTGAGAAAGTTGTAGGATTCCTTGTAAAAATGATTACTGCTTCACTTGCTGTCACACATCCAACTGGATGACCTAACAATATGGGTAAGACAACTATCACATCATCTCACTTTTTCCACCACCCTCAGTTAGGCATTGTAAAAAGGCAGAAAAACAGAATCCAGGAAAAATGATGAATCCAGGCTAAATGGGGGAAAGTGGTCTCTCAATAGGCTTAGAAAGTGGTCAGAAAAATGTTTTTCTTTCTCCCTGAGCAGTAAAAAATATGGAGAGGACTGAGGTTAATGCTAGAATCCATCACTACCCTGCCCCTTAGGGAAGCTAGGTCCAAGCGACTTGCTAGGTTTCTTCAGGTCATCAAGATGGGAGACAAAACTTGGCATAAATAGTGCTAAAGACAGAAGATTAATTGCTGTGTGTCAGGTGACTGTTAAAGCCATCTCCAGCCATCTCCAGCTAGTTGCAGGGCTCATTGACTCAGCACAAGGGTGTTTTCATTAACGTTGTGATTTTCTTTCTGCCAACCCTTGCAGTCTGGCCACGTTATCCTGCTATGTGATAGAGTAGACCATACTGCTAACAACTCAACACTGAGCATCAGGTGGACCTGACAACCCCAACAGCCTTGGCAAAGTCTACAGGAAAAGGTGATGGTCCCCAAGTGGATTAAATCCCACTTGAGTCCATCTTAATGGAAGGCAGCAGCTTCACCAATACTGGCCTGGGACTGAGGAGGACTTTGCATACCAAAAGGGCTCAGGACCAGAATGTGACTCACAGAGCTGGATCAGTGGTGTGAGTGTCGTGTTGTGATGTGGAAGGCAGATGAAAAGCCACAGCATTATAGTCACAGGATAGTTTTTGTGGCTGATTGCCATGATCACCAATATTCAGAATCAGATATGGCACAAGAAGAAGAAGAACCTGTGCTTTCCCTGCCCCTGTAATATCAAATGGGCCTCTGCTATGTTCACTCCATCACATCTTAAAGACCTCCCCCCAACCTCCCCAGTTCAGATTTTGGCCTTGAATTCTTCAGCAGTGCAATTATATTGAACTTAGGTTTTTTATTTTCATTTTTCTAAGTGCAAGGCATTTAGCAGAGAAAGTTGCTGGGTCAAGTCTAACTTGGATGCTATAGTTGACATTTCTTAATAATTTGTGAGCTGGCCTGGGTCCGTCACTGGGAGAAAGGTAGCATAAAATAAGATAAAATAAAATATTATCCAAGTAACACATCATTTAGTGTATTGATTATTCAAACACAACATATCTCAAAATACATCAAAATATGAAAGTACAACATGAAGAGATTATAACTTTTCACATTAAATAGAAAAGACAAGCAATCAAGGGTCACGATTATTAACTTTAAAACAATGATTTATAGAAGCCCTAGAAAATACTTTTCAGGTATTTATAGAGCGTAAAAGCAAGCTTCTGGCACTAAGATATCTGGGAAATGTGGTTTACTATGGTTCATGACCTTTCTGTTACAATTTAGATGTCCTAATAAATTACAGCTCAGATGAAATAGGGAATTTTATATCAGTAAAGATTTGGGGTTGGAAGTCTTCATGTTCTTGTAGGTTTGTAAGAATGGTTGACTGGAGGCTCAGGAGGAAAAGTGGCTTTAAAGAAAGCTGGGGGGGGGGAGGCTAGTATGAAGACATTCGGAATGATCCATGGCTTCCATGATTTCAGATAATTTTCAGAAACAAATCTCATGCAACAATTCAGAAAGCCTAGACCTATTCCAACTTGAGATGCACTAAAACTAGTGATATATACATCTTAGCAAACATTGGCATACAAAAGCACAATAACTAATATAAAGCAGGGGAAACAACAGATAAAAGATGAAAATCCATAACCCATTTAAAGTATGTATCCTGTGATAATATTTGGGCCTAACTTTAGAGAGATAAATCCTCCATGCCAGACTAAATGCTTCAATGACTTGAGAATGGTTTTTACTAACAGCCAACTGAATAAATTCTAAATGTGGATCCTTATGTAGCCAAATTGCCACCATGCATAAGAGGGAGGTCTCTGCAGGTAATGGAGAAGGAGCTTACCTGCAGAATCTGAGGATGATAAACATATCTGGGCATCTCCTGGGTAATGATAGATCTTCCCATTCCAGAAGCACCAATGGGTTGCTTCTAGCATGAACGAAGAAGAAATTGCAAAACTATTAACCATTGCAGGGAGATGTTAAGTGGATGAGAAGTCCCCAAAGAGTTATGAACACTCAGCAAGGTGGGTGGAATTCTGAATTTGGCAGGGCAGAAATGAAATTGGATATTCTAAAAGATGGCACAGTTAGTTAGTTGTCTGGAACCATATGTATGAACACTCTGCTGGTCAACTTTTGATGAAAGTTCCACTGATAAAAACTTAGCAAGCATGTCGGTCATTAACCATGATAAAGTCTATGTAACTAGTCAGCATGTTTGAGATGCATTTCTTATCATCATTAGTAATGGCTAGAACTAATTATACACCAAAGATTCTTTCCAAACAAATTACTTCTCTCTTTGTGGAAACATGTAGACAGGATGGGGGTCCAGATACAGTTTATCTGTTGAGGAAGTATCTTATATTCCTTCTGCTGGAGTTAGGTCCAATTTATAGCAAGTATGTTTGTAGGTCGCACAGATTTTAAGTGCCTCTATTTAAGAGAATGATGCATTCCGCAGTCATGGTTAATATACTTTTTCCCCAGCACAGTAGAATGTGAACTCTGTACTGGTCCCCCTTGATTCATAAAGCTTTACAGTTCTCTGAAATTCATTTAAAATATTTATTTTTAATACCAGGATTGTTATTCTTTTTAGCGAATGAGTTAAGTCATTGCCAGGAGCCACACAATCTTAGGGGTGACAGCCAATCAGAACAATCTTGGACTTTCAGGTAGTTCCTACCATGGAGAGCTCCCTAGCCAACCTAAATGTGACCCTAGCACAGGGGTGGCCAAACTACAGCCCACTGGCTGGACTCAGCCTGAGGTGCCAAATTATCTGACCAGCATTACCTGCTCTGCAACTGGAACTGGAAGTAAAATGCACCAACACATGCACAAAGACTAGTGTAAATGTACCAATGGCTGTTGTAAATTCATTTACGACAGCTGTGAATGCATTTTATAGCGGGAGGAACAACCATGTGACTGGCCCGTGGAGTAAAAAGTTTGGGAACCCCTGCCCTTGCATTTACTGAGGCATTCTGAAGCAGAGAGATTGTGGTAACCATACAATAAATAAGTGGAGTAGAAAGCACCATTGCAACAAACCAGGGGGAGTGTAGTTGCTGTGAACTAGTTGCAAAGAGGTGTAACCCCTCGTGTAACACACACCCAAGTTGCAGGATGCTTCCCTTGATTTTAATCTGACATCTTTACACATGTGGCAGGAAATACTGCAGTGTGGGTCACTGTGGGCATGTTCAAGGCTAGGTATATCACCACATGATATCACTTCTGCAGGGGGTATATATGTGCATATGTGAATGTTCAATCACCATATACCTCCCTTTGTCCCCAAACCAGAGCATCTGCCTTTGTACATTAAAATAAATGAATTTTGAATGAAGGGTATCACACCCTTTCCAACACTAGTAGAAACTCATGAATTGGTACATCCAAGAGACATATTATAGAAATGACAAACTGTGTGGCATGAGGAAGAAGATGCCAAGGCCTAGCAGTGGCTGAGAACATCGCTCCCTCCTCTGGGCCCACAACAACGGCCCGAGGAAGAAGATGCCAAGGCCTACCAGTGGCTGGGGACCTTGCCCACTCCTCTGGGCCCACAACAACGGCCTGAGGGGAGTTAGTTTGTGTTCTGGTTTGATTGTTTTATGTGGTTGCATTTTATAATTTTTATTGTACTGTTGTTGTTTTGACTGTAAGCCGCCCTGAGTCCCCTCGGTGAGTGGGCGGCAAAATACATATGTAAATAAATAAATAAATAAATTGTGGCAGTTCTTCCACAATATCTCCTGCACTCTCTCTTCCCTTTTCTTGAAACAAATTCCAAAAGGGTATAAAAAGACAGCATAGAAAACAAGAAAAGTATGAGAAGAAACTGTAGAGGGGAGATAAGATGGTTTATAACACTATGGAAATATGTTTGATTATGTAATTATGTAACTGCTTATACTTTAGCAATTAAGATAGCTGTGACTTTAGTTTTTTGTAACTTAGTGTACTTTTGTATTACGGTACTTTGTTAAGTGCTTATTACTTCATTATGAAACACTTTATCATGTTTGGAAACATATTACATCTTTATAGTTATAATTTTTGAATATTCAATAGCTAGAAACCTATATACCTGCTAGTATAGGCTTGTTAAAAAAAGAGGAAACAAATATCTTTTTCTGGCTATTTAGTTTGTGTACTTTGCCGGAGGTGAGAAACTGGATATACTAAAGGCAATTAAATTATACAAGGTGCAGGATATTTATCCATCTCACTTTAAAGGAAATCCTAAATGAGATGCTGCCAACTGTGATGAATACCAGCTTTTGGGTTTTCCTGGAGGTCTGTGAAGTTCTATAGGGCTGTTAGGGAGATGTTCAATTATGGGACTTTCTGACCTGACATTGGGCTTAACATACAGGGCAGTTGCTGGAGAAGCAAGCAGATATTGGTGAATTGTGGGAGTAGGGAATTGGTGGATTCAACTTGCAGAAAAAAATGGGTGGTATTGTATTACACACACACCCTCAAACAGTGGTGCATGTGTAAAATAAATAATAGCTAATTACTGATCTCCTCCCCACATCTGTATCTGGTGTGTGTGTGTGTGTGTGTGTGTGTGACAAAATAAGCCCCATTTTAAATGGTGCTTTTTTCATTATCTTTTTACCCAACTAAATGTGTTTTAGTACTTTCAAAATGGCGATTCCAAATCAGGGGGAGAGAGAAAATATGTAAACAATATGTGCCTCATGGAATGAGTATTGTGACAGGGGATACATTCCAAGACCTTCAGCGGATATTTAAAACCAAATGTAGCAATAGCAATTACTCTTATATACCACCTCACAGTGTTTAATTAAAAGGCAGTTAGCATTTTTGACCCACACATGCTTGGTACTCATTTTACCAGCCTCTGAAGAATGGAAGGCTGTGGCAACCTTGAGCCCTGTCAGAACTGAACTTACATCATGGACAGAGTTGTGGCTACAGTAACAGCAAACCTTATATTTAACACACAGCTGAGTCATTGAAGTGGGGATGGGTTTCAAATGCTTCCATCTTTCCACAGGAGGGCTACCAAAATGCATCCATTCAGTGTAAAAGTTACATTACAGACAGTGGCCTCTCATGCCCACCTCTAGTAATGTGTCATAGCAATATATACATATAATGTATTTTTTTAATTGAATATTTTTAGACCTGCAGACAAGCCATAACTGGAGGCATGAGAGAGAGAGTGCTTAAATAAATAAATGAACCAACCAACCAACCAAGAAGAATAGTGCCAGATTGGGCACTGTTTTGAACTGCTATAGGGCTGGGAACCATATGCAGACTTATCCTCATAACATAGCAGGAGTCATTATAGATTTGATTTTTTTTTTCTGGAGAGTTTAGATGTAGCATGGGGCACATTTTCATGGTGGGTGTTGACACCCACTTCCAACCCACTTAGAACAGCAAAAACCATCCAATAAATTTTTAAAACCCTAACAATATAGATCATACAGACTAAACTGGGAAATTAGGGTTTTGCAAGCTCAACAAATATATGCATAAAAATAATTGTGAAAAAAACATGAAAGAACAATAGAACCTGTTTCTGGGCAGTACAACACTCAGGCAGGCACTTGTAAACTGAAGATGCAGTTATTTTCACAGTCTTTTAGGTCATATTCAGGGAAAGGCTGATATATCAGAAATTGCCACATCTGCATTTAAGTTTCTCTGGGAATGTCTGGATAGGCACTATTTTAGAAAGTGAAGCCAATCTAGATCAGCTGTTGATCTAATTCGGGGAGACAGTTCTTTTGGTAGCTAGTATGCTTCCATACTCTGTTGTGAAGCAGTTAATGAGGTTCATGATGCAGGCTATTGGAGAGAAGGAAGAAAAGCAAAACAGTAATACCTCTCCCCCTGTGATCTAATACAGCAATTTTGTCTGCTTGCTAATTTTCTTTTTTGTACAGAATTCATCCAACTTGAGTTATGTCAAACTCATGCAGTGCCTTTTGGATAATGAGAATGAGTTTGCATGGAAAGGCATAGACAGGAAGCCTAATAAAATGTCACTTTAACTCTGGCAATTTTCAGAGCCATATTAATTTATTATACCCTCTGGGGATACTTTGTTACAAAGCTATTACATCCAACATTTACTTTCTTTATTGAAAGGCGATGGACCAAAAACAAAAACAGGGACAACAAAAAAGCAAAAATTCTCAGTCACAGCAGGAGAGTCTTAAGAGCTTTGTGGCACAAACTCAGGTATTTATAATAAATATCAACACTGAAAATGTACACATGAATATACAAGCAATGAGAAACCTGGGGAACAAAGTTAAAAGTAGAGACAACACCTTGCAAACAAAAGTCTGTATAGTTATAGCAATGGTATTCCTGGTAGTAATGTATGGTTGTGAGAGCTGGACCATAAGGAAAGCTGAGCTCAGAAGAATAGAGGCCTTTGAAATGTGGTATTGAAGGAGAATTTTGAGAGTACCCTGGACAGCAAAAGAAATCAGCCCCGACTGCTCCTTGGAAGGCCAAATATTGAAGATGAAGCTCAAGTACTTTGGCCATTAAATGAGAAGAAAGGATTCACTTGAGAAAGCCTTGATGCTGGGAAAGGTTTAGGGCAAAAGAAGAAGGGGACAGAAGAGAATGAGATGGCTAGATGGTATTTTTGATGCAAAGGGCACAGAACTGGGCGGGTTGAGGAGGAAGGTGGAGGATAGGGGTGCCTAGCGCACAATGGTCCATGGGGTCACAAAGGGTGAGACTCAACTGTGCAACTGAACAACAACAACACTGTAAGGTATAGGTTTCCCTTGCTCAAAAGCCAGTCATATCCGACCATAGGGTTCAGTGCTCATCTCTGTTTCAAAGTCGAAGAGCCAGCGCTATCTGCTTCTGCAGATGTTTCCATGGTCATGTGGCAGGCATGACTAGACACCGGAGTGCACAGAATGCTGTATACCTTCCCACCAAAGTGGTCCCTATTTATCTACTTGCAATTTCTTGTTTTTGAACTGCTAAGTTGGCAGGAGTTGGGACAAAGACGGGAGTAGTACTGTACTCAGGAATCGAACTACTGACCTCCCGCCTTCCAGTCAGTGTCTTAGCCCTTTGAGCTGTAGAACGTAGGTATTATAGGGAGAAGCCTTTACAATTTCCCTACTTCGTAGACATTTTAGTATGAAAATTGTCATTTTGTCTGCAGAATTTGCTTAGACCCAATAGATTGTGCCTAAGTACTAAGCTGTCCCTTCTTTCTCAGTGTACATTAGAAAAATGTGAAATATTTTGTACTATTGCCTTTGAACTTACATTGGACCTTTTCTGTCAGAGATCTGAAACAATTTCCTAGGCAACAGACGGATTATTACAACTGAAAAGCTGTCACAGCCCTTTATGGTTACCTAAATTTTATACCTCCTTCTAACTGGAACTTCAAGTGGGTTCTAAAAACCAATATCTCATCAATCTGAGGTCATGGTTTACTTTACTTCAAAGATTTTTATTTTTTATTTTATTTTTTTTGTTGGCAACAAGTTACTCTTTCTGGCAGTGACAATTCTGATTTATTTGACCAGCATCAAGCACATATATTTTGTCTCTGTTGGGTAAGAAACAAAGATTAAACTTTATTATCTCATGATTTAATTCATATAAATCTATAGTGACTCCCTGACATTCTAAGTGCATTTTCACAGAAGATTTACATGCACAATCAAACATCTTCCATGGCACTTGTGCCATATGGCAGTACTGTTACTGTGAGACAGGATGTGGATGAAAAAATCAAAGGCTATGTTGCAACCAGTGTGTGTTTGGCACTAATTGTTCTTCCTTCTTTTCTATCACTTTCCACTACTCTTCCCAGCCCTTGTGTGGCATGGCAGATGTGGAGTAATCGTACTTTATTGTTACAAAAATGACATTGTGCTTGGATAATCAGCTGTCAGGAAGGTCTCCTGATGCATGTCACAGCCAGGTAATTTAACCCGAGATATCCAAGTCTGGCTCTCCTTCTACTACAGAGGTTGGGGAACTCTGCTTCTGCGGATTGTGCTGGATTCCAGCTCCCCTCAGCTTCAGCCAACCTGACCAATGGAGCTGTTACTTTTTAGAATCTGAACTATAACGTAGAAGGCCACCTTGAATGTGTAAAAATGATGTGCTTACAAGAGTGTTTCCCAACCTTTGGTTTTGGGGCTTTGATTCCCAGAAGCTTAAGTCAATTCCCTAAAGCACTGATCAGCCAATGTACTGATCTAGGTTTCTGGGAATTGAATCCCCCTGCGGGGCATGGGCCACATGTTGGGAAACACTGGCCTAGAACTAATTATCTTAGGCTCATTGGTTTGATACATTCATGGAAAGAAAGAACTGGCATTAGCTTCAGAATTAAAACCAAAACTGAAAGATCCACAATCTAGTTTAATCCACAAATCTCAGGATTATATAGAGGTTCTGCACCAACCACTCAATGTTACATTGTTTTCATAAAATTGGAAGAGATATGCAGTAATACTGGGGGGAAATACCAACATGAACCAATAAGGTGTTCACCATCAGATTTCAATGTCACTCCTGCTGTTCTGGGTTTTGACAGGACCTCTTGCAAAGCTGCTTCTGGAATGACATAGCTGCAGGTTTCCTGGTAGAAAGGAAACATTGGTGTAGCCCACTTTTTTTTCTGTGTGAACAGAATTACTGCAATGTAAACTGGAACTAGGGACTTGCAGTGGCTTAGCGATTAAGACGCTGGACTTGATGATGGGAAGTTTGGCAGGTCAGCAGTTTAAGGCCTGAGTGCTGCATGATGGAGAGAGTTTCTGTCTCTGTCCCAGCTCCTGCTAACCCAGCAGTCCAAAAGCAAGAAATTGCAAATACTGTACTGTAGGTACAACTTTGGTGGGAAGGTAAACAGCGTTCTATGCACTTCAGTGTCTAGACATGCCTGTCACATGTCCATGAAAATGTCTCCAGATGCAGTCAGCACTGGCTCTTTGGCTATACACAGAGATGAGCACTGAACCCTAGAGTTGGATATGACTGGCTTTTGAGCAAGGGTGACCTTTACCTTTACCTAAGCTTGAACTACACATTTGCAGGAATCCAAAGAAAATGCATTTTCTGAGCGTTATCAATGAATAGATATGTCTCGCCCACCACCACCACCCCCTGCCAAATATAGCACTTGTAGTTCTGTTTTAATTTGATGTTTGGCTAAGGTGCAGTGCTGGCTCTAAGTATAATTGTGTGTGTAAGAGGGGATGGTGAGGCAATAATTCCCTTTTCTCTGTATGGCAGGAAAAATGGGGGCAGGAGAAGGGAGGAATTTGGATTTCTTCAAATTTGTGGGTCCCACTTCTCAGACCCTAAATTAAGTGGTACTGAGTCTAAACACAGTGGGTGTTGGCATTCAGATTTTCTTTCTTCCCTCCATGTAATTGGAGAAGCTAAGAGGAATAAGGCTAACAACAACAACAAGCTGTCTTGCTCCTTTTCTCCAGCTACCCATCGGGCATAAAGGTATGTATGCACATGTGTGTCTTTTGTTTTAATGATGAAGCCTCTCCTTCCTTGCAGTTCTTCACTGACACTTTTTCTTGCCTCACAAGTCACAGCACAGATTGTGGCTCCTTTAAGGAGAAAAAACAACAAATAATCTTGAGGAAACAGCTGGGCCCAATTCCCAGATTAGGAAGGTAAGAAAGGAGCAGGCCTGCACCACCCAAAATGTGTTATACAGTATCTATAAAAAACAGCGTGGAAAAGAATCTTAGTAAGACTGAGAAGGAGCTGCAGATTCAATGCTGCCCCCCCCGCCCCGAGTGTAATTTTCGCCCATAATGCTCAAAATAGCATGTGTATAGAACCAAATAGACCAGCATATTAGTAATAAAACAGAAGGGGGGACCTCGTTTTATAACACCTTGCACTGGCATGTGGGCCAATGTGTACATTCAGAAGAACTGCAAAAGGAACCTCATTCAGCGATAACAGCTTTTGAGGATGTTTTGAGATGTTCAAATCCTACCACCACCTCATTTTCAGTCCCAGGAGCTCTGACCCATAAGAACACCTTTACCATGATTTAGCTAAGCACATACCTCTGCCACTAAGTTCATATTCCAACACATTGTTGCCTTTCTATCTTGAATCTTAGGAGATAAAAAACATTCATTCCTGGACTTCAGGCAGTCCAATCTCTCCATGGTCTGTACTGCCATTTGCCTGCCATTTGCACAAGGAAGTAAGAGGGCTAATCTCCTTGTAGTGCACCATTGAGGCCATTCAGCCTTTCTTGCTTCTTGACCCATTGATTTATTTTCAGCTCTTCCCTTTCCCTGCCTTGCCATGTTGTAGAACTTACTTCCTCTCCATCCTTCTTATGTATTTTTGTTTGTGTTGACATCTATTTGACCAATCCATACTTTCCTCTAGCATACCACTTAGTCAAGCAACTAAAGCAAGTGATTTCCCCCCAGAACTTCCACTAACTATGCGAGGAACCAGTTTCCAGATGTTTTAGATCCAGATGCCCAAACCTTTCAGGCCATGGCCAGACACTATGGCCCACAGGTTGGATCCAGCCCCTGATGTCAATTCATCCAGCCCGTGAAGACCTCATCACTCCCAGAAGTGGAAGTAAAATGTGACCATACAGGAGCAACAAGGGCTTTGTGGGTCAGATGAATTGGCGATGGGGGCTGGATTCAGCCCACAGGCCATAGTTTGGGCACCCCTATTTTAGATGGACAAGTTTTTGTATGGAGAGAAACTAAAGCCATTCATAACCAGACTGACACCCTTACAGCTTTCACTTTATAATGAAACAAATCCAACCATTGGCACATTATCTACACTTGTGGGTACATTAAATTTGTGAATATAAAAAAAGGGGGGGGGGGAATCCAAAACCATCTTTTTGCCCACATCCTATTTCTTTGTTTTTTTCTTTCCACTGCTGACATGTTTTTGCTTCTTTTCTATGTCTTTCTTCTCAACAACAGGAGTCTCTTCAGGCAAAGGCTCTTTACTCTTGGCATTAAACAAGCTACATGCAGAATAAAAATAAAGCAAAGGGTTGAAATTTAGATCATATGGCAAGTTCAAATCAATTCTTAACAATATTAAACACCTTATTAACATAGAGCCATAAAGGGCAAAATTATTTGGAAATAAATGTCCCATTGCCACAAGAGAATATTTTTAATGGGAACTGGATTTCTGTTAGCAAGAAGCAAAACTGCCCCATAGATACATGTTTAGTAGCCTACAATTGATTCATTGTTTTCATATTGTTCTCTCCCCCCACACACACACACCCCATTTCCTCTGACACCCATTTTGTAAGAAAAAATGCTGAAAATCAGTATTGGAAGCAAAATGTATTATATACAGGAAATATATGCAAATTCAATTTGCAAATCTTTTTATGATTGCGCAGTGTGGAGATTTCCATCACAACCTCTTAAGCAAGTGTAATAAGTCATTTTAGTCAGAGGAGATTTAGTAGATTTAGGCTGCAGTGCTACTCACTTACTTTGGAGGAGACTCCACTGAACCTCATTATACTTAACTTCTGAATAAACATGCATCAATTTCTCCAAAAATGTGACATGCATGTCCTTTTTTTCTGAACTCTCATACTAGCCTGAATATACTAACATCAACTAGATTACACCAATTGAATCAATTGCCAAATGGTAAATCAATATTTTTGTAATACCCATTGATTCAGTGGATCTAATAATTGGGACTCAAAATCTAAACACATGGCTTTGATGCAATTGGGAGAATGAGGCATTGCCTTATGCTGACAACCAGGTTATTTAACCCAATTTAGTCTATTTTGGATCACAACAAACTGTGCCAAGTCTTCACCTGCCTTCTGAGAAACCTTTACATAGGTCAAGAAGCGACAGGACCAGATAAGGAATAACTGATTGGCTTAGATTAGGTGAAGGAGTACAGCAAGATTGTATGTTGTCATCCTGCTTATTTACCTTATATGGAGAGTACCTCATGCGTAATGCAGGGCTGGATGAAACACAAACTGGAATTAAGATTGCTGGGAGAAATGTCAAGAACCTGAGATATGCAGATTACACTACCCTAATGGAAGAAGGTGGAAAAGATCTTAAAAGCCTCTTGATGAGGGTGAAAGAGGAGAATGCAAAAGCTAGCTTAAAAATAAACAGAAAAAAGCCAGGATCATGGCATTCGGCCCCATTACTTCCTGGCAAATAGAAGGGGAAGAAATGGAAGCAGTGACAGACTTTACCTTCTTGGGATCTGAGATCACTGCAGATGGTGACTGCAGCCATGAAATAAAAAGACACTTACTCTATGGGAGGCAAGCTATGAGAAACCTAGGCAGCATAATAAAAAGTAGAGACATCATCCTGCCAATAAATGTTTGCATAGTTAACGCAATGGTCTTCCCAGTAGTAATGTATGGTTGTGAGAGCTGGACCATAAAGAAGGGTGAGTGCAGAAGAATATATGTTTTCGAACTATGGTGCTGGAGAAGACTTTTTTAAAAGTCCCCTGAACTGCAAGGAGATCAAATCAGTCAATCCTGAAGGAAATCAACCCTGACTGCTCTTTGGAAGGACAAATACTGAAGCTCAAGTACTTTGGCCACCAAATTAGAAGAGGGGACTTACTGGAGAAGGCCCTGATGCTAGGAAAGATTGAAGCCAAAAGGAGAAGGGGACCGAGGATGAGATGGCTAGACAGCATAGTTGACAGAGTGGGTGTAAATCTGGGTGGGCTACAGAGGATGGTAGCCTGGAATGCAGTGGTCCATGGGGTTGCAAAGGGTCAGAAACCTTGCAATCCAGGAGACTCTCAAAAGTCTTCTCCATGGAGGACATAGAACTGTCATAAATAGAGATAACTTGATAGTATGCAACAATATGTAGCAATAACAATAACAAAAAAAATAGGTTAATTGATCCTGAGCCTGCCCTGGTGATTGGTACACATATGTAGAGTGCACATCATTAAAAAAAATAATGTTATGGCATGTGCATGTTACTAGAAGCCCTATGCAATGAGCAGGAAGCTCTCATATGCAGCAAAGCTGGCTTATCTTGTTTGAAGTCAGTTAAAGAGCATGTATTACTTTTTTTAAAAAAGAATGGCCACCAACCAATACATTTAGAGACTAAAATTGCCTATTTAAACCCCTGTCTGCATCAATTGTCTTTTTTGTATTGCATTTATATCTTGGCTTCCTTCAAAGATCTCAGGGTGATTCCCTTCATTCTGCCCACCTTCTCCCCTCTTTAACTTTAGGAGGGAGAAACACAGCCAAAAAACAAAGAAACAACAGCCCACAACACAAATGAGAATAAGACTGGGAAAGTGTCCCCGACTCTTGGGTTGTTGGCTTTTTTGCTTTGTTTAGTAGAACCTGTTGAGTCTGAGGTCTGCCTTCATTTTATGCTTAGACATAATGACAGGTCCAGGATCACCCAAACTAAGTTTATATTTCTTTATTATATATTCTTATCCTTAAATCCCACTATAAAAATACTAACCTTGATACAACTTTGCAAGGAGCTTCTGGAGGTTCAAAAGTGGGGCTAGGATGAAAAACAAACAAAATGTATGTTAAAGAACATAGCTAGCTATTTTGTGCCACCTTTTAATATACATAATTACTGGAGCATTTGGCTCTGTGTTTCATCTTACACCAACAGTGTAGACACTTGATACACAGAAAGTGCCACTGGGGAAATTTACTCACCTGGTTGTCTTGAGAGGCATTTATAAATAAATCAGATCAAGGGCCATAATGTTTTACAGTTCTGGTCACAATAATCTTTCTTTGGGTGGCGAAACTAATAATAAGTTCTTTTAGAATAGATGTGTGTGTTTGTGTTTGTCTCACAAACCATTTTATTAAGTCAATTTAAATTGTTGCTGTAATACTTAGCAGTACTGTACTTCACTCTTGCAGTCTCTTCTTCCATAGCCGTAATAATAATTATTTCAAGAGGAAGTGCTGTGTTGGGAAATAGAATGAAAGATTAGGAGACTATATGATTCAAACCTCTGCTCAGCCATTGAAACCCAATTGGGTTTTTTTTGGGGGGTGTGTGTGGTTAAATTACTCCTTAAGTAACTAATATTCCCAGAAAACTCTTTTAGTATTACATATGTTGGATGGAACTGGATGGCACCTAACACATAATTTATCATATTTTATTCCAACTTTTCCCCAAGGATATCAAAGTGGCACATACATCCTCTCTTCCTTTCCCCTCACACTATTCTTTAAGTCAATCAGGCTGAAAATATGACTGACTCAGGTGCAACCCAGTTCTCTGTGATCCTAGCTTGACTATTCTGTTGTACTGGCTATATTTATTAAGCGCAGATTCATTTAACTTTTCCCTCCCTCCCTCCCTCTCTCTCTCACACACATCTGAACAATGTCCACTAGCACTACCTAAGTACAGTATCCTGTTAGGGTTTCAATAAACTCCCTTTTAGAATCCCAGTCTGGAAGTGTGAAAACTAACGGAAGGTTAAGTAACTGACAGGCCACAAAACATAAGACTGATGTGTCACATTCATCTAGGTCAGCCTCAGAATTCACAGTCCCAGTTTATGGCTTGCTGCAGTTAATCAACAAAATCGTTGTCAGAGATGCCAAGACAAGAATAATTACAATTTGTCCCAGCCAAACCACTCCAGAGGTGGCCATAAAAAAGAAGACTACTTCTCCTGAAAGAAGGGTTGAAGAGTCACATATATCTGACAAGCTGGAGCTGAGTAATGGTCTGACTGGAAAGATTCTCATATTTGACAATATCCTGTGTTTCTGTAAACATATGTTCAATTCAAATCATTTGGATCACAACTTAAGCAATCATTCAGTGCATCAAACTAGAAGAAGGCACCTCTTAAATGCTAGAAAAAGAAGAATCTACAGTGAGATATCTCGCCTCATATGCTGGTTAATACTTGGTGAAGTCTCAATTGAAACAAAACAGGTTACTAGCATACACGGCATGGCTTGTTTACTTATTTTTTTATTTGAGAAGTCAGTCACTTTAATAAGCAGGAAATAGATTATCTACACAGATGCAGATGACGTACAGTTTACAGATTGTCCCTGTGCTCCCCACTAAGTCAGTAAGGTAACATTGACATTAGGACAGGAAGAGTCAGAAGTCTTCACCTTACCATGTAAGATATACACCTGTCCTAAAGCAACCGCCTTCATTCAACAGACCATTATCAGATTAAAACAGGCTCCGGGAATTTTACTTTTGGACTACAGGACTTAGCTTCCCCTAGACCAGGTTCCTCAAACTTGGTTCTCCAGGTGTTCTTGGACTTCAGCTACCAGAAGCTCAAGTCTGCACACCTGGTAATTTTGTGCCTGCTCTATCTGTTGTCCAGGTCCATATTACTATTCAGCAAGGGGGCAGCAATAGAAATCTAAATAAATAAATGCATTTCAAAGCTGCTACTCTCCCTTTTTATGCTTATCTTGAAACTTGCATTACTTTTGTCACATATAAAATATGTTTTCTAACAGATTGCCCTTGAACAGAGAACTATTCTTTGGTAACACAGGACACTTGGCTGCCTTATATCACCATTTTAATTTGCTGATTCACTGCTGAGAAAGACCTGGGTGGTTAACCAGGAGAACAAGGAACAAAGTGATCTGAAATGTATACCTTGAAGGTGTAATTACATGGGGGGGGGGGGAGAAATATACTGTATGTTGATCTGCTGTGACTCACACTTGTGTAAATCTGTACAGTATATCCCGGGGGGGCGGGGGGGGGGGCTTTGTTGTAGATATCCAATTTTATAGGAGTCAGCAGGGGCAGAGGCAATGCTCTCTGTTTAAACTGCACTCCAAGAGCATAATCTGCCTTAACAAGGTGCTAAAAGTACTAATTGACCGTTTCCACCACTATGCCACCCTCTTTCTCTCGTATTGATCTCCTCAGTGCTGTAGTGAAAGACTGTTCCAGCACTAAGGTGAAATCCTCCTTTTAAACTATGGTTTGGAGACAAGGGGTGCTGGGTTGAAGAGAAACAACATTCTCAGGACAGTGCCCTTGCTTTGGATTAGGCAATCACATTGGCAGAAGACAGAGAAAAGCAATGTTAAAATGACTGAAACAAATTTAAACCACCTCAATGGCAAAAATAAAAAATAAAAAAATCCTTTTTAAAAAAAGACAATTTCACATTCAGTTTAGTGTCACGTAATCACCAAGCTTTGATTTGAATTCATTAGTGCCCAGTCCAACATTAATTGTGAGGCATGCCTGTCACATGTCTGTGGAAATGTCTGCAGACGCAGACAGTGCTGGCTCTTTGGCTATAAACAGAGATGAGCACTGAAACCTAGAGTCGGATATGACTGGCTTTCGAGCAAGGTCGATCTTTACCTAAATGGCCAATGTGTTCACCCCCTGAGTGGATCTTTGAGCTGATCTAGGAGGACTCTTTCTTTGTAAAGGTAAAGGTTGCCCTTGCTCGAAAGCCAGTAGTATCTGACTCTAGGGTTCAGTGCTCATCCCCATTTATAGCCAAGGAGCCAGCGCTGTCTGCATCTGCAGGTGTTTCCATGGACACGTGGCAGGCATGCTGTTTACCTTCCCCCCGAAGTGGTCCCTAATTATCTAGTTGCAATTTCTTGCTTTCGAACTGCTAGGTTGGCAGGAGCTGGGACAGAGACAGGAGCTCACTCTGTCATGCGGTACCTGGGAATCGTACTCCGACCTTGCAGTCAGCGAGTTCAGCATCTTAACCACTTGAGCCACCGCAGTACCAAGGCTAATTTAGCAGCAGGTTCAACAAAGAAAACATCTTCTTTACATGTAAAGATTGCACAGTGGGTCAATTGTTACTTGGTAGCAATTGCTTCCATCCTGATGTAATACTAACGGTAGAGAGCTTACCAGTTAACATTTTCCCATATAGAAACCATATACGTAGAAAAAGTTCTTTCATTTGGAAAGGATGGTTAATGGACGATTTTGATATCTCTTCTTGCAACTACCTGTGCCTGCCCAGAAAAACTCTTTAAGACTTCATTAAAGTAATTCCCTTATCCATCAGGATCTTTGTTCAAAGCTCTATTCACTTCATACCTTTTAGAAGGAGAAAGATTACAGCCTTGTTTTCCTTCAAAATAGTCCTCCTGTGGTTGCAAGCTATCTAACCAAGGAAGGGAGAGGGATTGCATCTTGATCTGAAGAGACAACATTAATTTCTTTTTTCTTATCCCTGCACCAAGTCTCAGGAAGATTTACTTTACAATTCGGTTAGATAAGAAGTCAAAGAAATCCCAGAGGGTCAGCAAAGTAATTCACTCCTGTGACCTGCCCTTCTCTGAAGCCCAGGGCCTTAGTGTGTGGAATAAAATGCTTTTTGCAAGGACCAGTTCATTGGATACTTAGTTAAGGCAGGTTACAAATATTGAGCAGAACAAACAAAAATCACTTTCCCAGTTTTTTCTGTTGAGGCCTTCTGGTCACAAATGAAATGTCCCTTTATATGTAATTATGTTTCCTCTTGAAAACATTGACACAAGACTACACTTGGATTTGTTTGTGAATCTTTTTAGTACTGTTTTTTTTTAACATGGCAGATTTGAAGATTAAAAAAGTAGAGTCACACAGAAACTTGGAAGCCTCATCTTTTCTGGACGATAAATCCCATAATCCCCTAAGCAAGAGGAGCCGTGGTTCAAAACAGTGACATCTAAAGTCCAAAAAGGAATTTTTCAAAGCTCTGATTTTTATCTTTACTCTCCTCAAGTGCTGCCACTTGAGGGAAGTAACCTTTCACCATTTGGCAAGAAGCTTTCAGAGATTCAACAGTAGGGCTGGGAATTGAACTGAAACAGATAGGCCAGAGATGCAACAAAGACCCTTCAAAGTTACTTTCAAAAAATAACTTGGAAGTGATGCTTTTTTAGATTACAAGAGGCTGGTTGGGGGATTCTAGAAGTAGTAATTTTTTTTAAAAGGCTACTTTCCCCAAGTTCTGGTTATTAACAATACAGTACAAAGAACTGAGCATTTCAGATTTCTCCATTAATCTGTATTGCTGTGAGCCGAGTCGACGAGAAACACAGTATTGTTCAAGACATGTCAGGGGGCTCCATTTTCAATTAAACCTTTTTTAAAAAAATGTATGCCTTGTGTGACACATTCTAAGATGGAGAATCTGATCACACATTCAACTCCAGTAATAAGCTAAATGAAAAGTAATGGGCAAAGCACACACTTTTTGGAATGGGGAACACAGAAACCAACACCGACCCAGTCAGGGGTGATGGTGGAGTCAAGACCAAGGCATCTCACGTGTGGGGTGCCTCAGGGCTCGGCCCTCTAGCCCCTACTCTTTAACATCTACATGAAACTGCTGGGTGAGATCATCCAATCCCACGGGGTGAGATATCATCAGTATGCTGATGATACTCAGTTGTATATCTCTGTCCGTGGTGATCCCAGTGATGCAGTTAAGGTCTTGACCAGTTGCCTGGAGGCGGTTAGGGTCTGGATGGGGGACAACGGACTACAGCTGAATCCTGGCAAGACTGAGTGGCTGTGGGTGAGAGCCCCCAGTCCTCATAAGGAGTTTTCACTGCTGGTTTGGGATGGGGCATTGTTGCCCCAATCTGACTTGGTGTGCAACCTGGGGGTCTTCCTGGACTCACAGCTTCTGTTCCAGGAGCAGGTTACGGCCATGGCCAGGAGGGCCTTCAGGCAAGTGCATATTGTTAATCAATTGTGCCCACTCCTGGACTGGGAGGCCCTGCTCATGGTCACCCATGCCCTGGTCACATCCCATTTGGACTATTGTAATGCGCTCTACATGGGGCTGCCCTTAACAATCATCTGGAGACTGGAGTTGGTCCAGAATGTGGCGGCCCGTGCAGTGGTGGGGTGTAGTCATTTTGCCCACACCTCACCACTACTGCAGGAGCTGCACTGACTGCCTATATGTCTCTGGGTGCAATTCAAGGTGCTGGTTGTCACCTTTTAAGCCCTTCATGGTAGCAGACCAGAATACCTCAGGGACCGCATTGTCCCTTGGACATCGACCCGTCCCACAAGAGCAAACCAAGAGGGCACCCTTCAGGTACCGTCTGTTGGGGAGGCTTGCCTCTCCAGCACAAAGAAAAGGGCCTTCTCAGTCATAGCCCCACACTATGGAACTTCCTCCAAGTAGAACTACGACTCCAGACCCAGACGTAGTTGGCAAAATGGATCTGGGGGCCGGGATTGTCAACAAGCTCCCCTTTCTGGCTTGTCTGAGGCTCCCCCCTCCTGTAATTATTTTTAATGTTAAGGTTTTGTAGATTTTATATTTGTTTTTAGATAGTAAATGGCACAGCGGGGGGCAGGGGGCTGTGTAATATTGTTATGTTTTTAAGGGTTTTTTGTTTTATATTGGTTTTAACTGTGTTAAAAGAGTCCTTTGGATAGGGCGGTATATAAATCTATTAAATTAAATTAAATTAAATTAACAGCTGTTCAAATATGCACTATCAAATCTGGCAAGTCTAAGAAAGGATGGAAGGGCATTTGCTTGTATTTTGGCCTGGCAGTGGGTTTCCTGATATCTATTGTTATCATGGTGCATTAACACAAAACCAAAAATTAAAACAGCAGAAACTCTAATTTATTTGTCAGAATTTCAACTTGAAGTGAGATGTCAACTATAGGCTAAATAAAAACTTGAGATTTGAAAGACTGAATGTACTATAACCAGAATCCAGCACAATTCTCCCTGAAGCCCAATGGCTATAACACTGAAATGGGGCAATTTATACAGCATGTGAGAACCAGGGCCTTTGAATACACAGTTTATAATTTTCCTAAGTACTTTGTTTTATGGCAATCAGTGTTTACATTGTTCTTTCCTTTAAGATCAAGAAGCATAGCTTTACATGGAAACTAATTTTGTAAGAGTGAAGTGCTAGGAGAAATTTCCATTACAGAAAACTGTGAGGACAGCTTTACCTAATGAAGTGATCATCTGAGCCCATTATGAAAAGTGCAGATCCTTCGTTAGGGCCCAGAGCTGGTGTACAAATCTCTTACATTAGCTAAGGCCTCTTTCATTTTCATCATCATAGAGTAGAGAGGTAAATTAAACCATAAACCTGACTGCATTTCAAAGCCCAACGGGCTGTGGTTATAAAAGTACAGTACTGTACTAGATTATACACTTAAACACTTTTGTGAATAGAGGTGCTCTAGTTTTATTTGCAACAAAATCAATTGGTGGCAGTAGCAATTACACTGATATACCACCCCATAGCACTTAGTGCATTCTCTTAGCAGTTCACAAGTTAATTAGCATCTTGCCCCCAACATGCTGGGTACTCATTTTACTGACTTGGGAAGGATGGAAGGCAGAGTCATCTGTAATCCCAATGTTTTGGCTGCAGTACTACGGTTTCACTACTGGGCCACCAGGGCTCTTTGGTAAAGAGGAGTTTAGAAGGGAAGGCCTTTTATTTCCAGTTTGCTGGGGGCGAGTATTAACCCATGGTTTCCATGCTTTGAGCTTCAATGAAAGCTACCTTGAGACAACAGAGGCTGGGAAAGCAAGGGGTTGCTGGAAGGCTGCCTGCTGCTTGCTTTGCTCCTTTCTTCCAGAAAAAGCACTCCATTTCAGCCATGACATGACATCTGAAGGGCAGTGCACTTTGGGCCCATCCATTGGCCAGGCAGCAAAGGCCATGAGGAGGCAGCTGTTGGCGAGACCAACTAGGCCAGCAATGGTGAACCTTTTAGAGACCGAGTGTCCAAACAGAGGAGCTGGGTGAACTCTGTGCTGGGGGAGGGAGGAAACACTCCCATTGGGCTGCTGGGCAGAAGGACTGGGCGAACTCTGTGCTGGGGAGGGAGGAAATGCTCCTATTGGGCTGCTCAGCAGAGGGGCGGGGTGAACTCTGTGCTGGGAGGAGGGAGGAAGTGCTCTCACTGGGCTGCTGGACAGAGGGGTGGGGCAAACTCTGTGCTGGGGTGACGGCACGTGTGCCAACAAAAAGGGCTGGGAGTGCGATTTTAGTGTGATTGCCTTTGAAAGTCCTTTGGATAAGATGAGCTACAAATCAACGTAAGTAAAACATGTTTCCTAGAAAGGTTCCCCCGCTCCTTAAAAGTGAGTGACTAAGAAATGAAATCCCATACAGTGAAGAAAACATTTCAATCGACCTAGTCTTGTTTATTCAATATATACTGGGGAAATGTGAGCTATCAGCTTGCTTAATGTTCTAGTGACAAAAACAGTGACTTAAAGAATGCTTAACCTCTGGTCAGAACCACCTCTAGCTGCCCACCCACAATCATTTGTCAACTCAGAGCATAGAAACAATGAGTGAATAGGCAACAAGTTACTTTCTGTGGTAAAGAGAGTTTGGCAATGTTATATTACAAGTAAGGAAGCTTTGTTAGTCTAACTGTAAGATAAAGGTAAAGATCACCTTTTCTCGAAAGCCAGTTGTATCCAACTCTAGGGTTCAGCACTCATCTCTATTTATAGCCAAAGAGCCAGTGCTGTCTGAGTCTGCAGACATTTTCATGGACATGTGGCAGGCATGCCTAGACAATGAAGTGCATGGAACGCTGTTTACCTCCGCACCGAAGTGGCACCTATTTATCCACTTGCAATTTCTTGCTTTCAAACTGCTAGGTTGGCAAGAGTAGGCACCTTGTAAAGACCCTTTCCAATACATTCAGACAAGATCCTTTCCCACTGCCTGACTGAACTTTTAGGCTGCAAGCTGTGTCCAGACATAATAAGTAATCTTTTCCAATTCCTTTAAAAAGTTACTGTTATGGATCACTTTAGATTCATTTAGAAAAGAAATTTTCAAATGTTATGCCATTCTCTTATCAATCCTAAGGGTTTCCCCCCACAAGTTCTACCCAAAGGAAAGTACTGCAATAAGTAACACAAGTAACATGTATACTTTTGAAACAGCACCGCAAGTGAGGAAAAATCTCTAATCAGAAATGGAATGTATAAGGGCAAGAAGGCTCTAGTTCTCTTTCTCCCACCTTTACTACAACTGCCTTCTCACAGAGCCAAACAGGGATGAAGATGAAGGCAGGGCAACAGTCTCAGATTATTCTTTAGGCCTGGAGTGCATTGGGTAATGAACTGTGCCTTCACAGGGCTTCCCAAGACTTTACACAACATCCTCAGAAGGTCAGCACACCAACCTCAGGGCAGGCAGGAAGCGCTGTTCTCTGTTTTCAGGAGATGAATGGGTCATACAGGAGAGTACTGGAAAAGCAATATACAGTACTGTATATAAAAAAACATTAAAACAGGTGGCAACGAAGCCCCAAATGTCTTGAGATCTGGACTTGATTTACAGGCAGTTCCTTTATTTCTTCCATGACTTGGTTCAATTCAGAAAGCATTTTATGTATTAGCCATGTTCCAATGCATGTCACCATACTCAATTATTCACAGCAATGGGTAGAGACATTGACCGACTGCACAAGCATTAATGCAGTTTAGGAATAGGGACTATTGACTCCCCAGTAATTTATTATGGACAATTATGCAGACCCAGAAAAAGTCATGGGCTTATTTGTAAATGTACAATTCATAATCCATCACAAACTGAAATGTATACCAGACATCCCCTGCTCCCTCACTTTTTGGGATTTAAGGCTTTATCAGCAAGGAGATTTTGTTCATGCTACTTTCTGCAGTAAAGAACAGATATGTCAGCCATTCCTATGGGATGATACAGTCATACAACAGAAATGAGCATTGAACAGACCCAGGAAGTGCATTTTAGTTTCATCACCATTTGTTGCAGGGATTTGCTTAAAGTGCACAACCACAGAAATTCACTTTAAGCAGTGAATTTCTGTCTTGCTTTTGGGGGAAGGGAATGAATATCTGAGGAGAAAGCCAAAGGGCATATACTATATAGCACCAACGTATATTGTGATATCAAAAGCTTATTGTTACAAACAGACTGCTGAAGAGATCTGGTGTAGACTACAGGACATGCCAGACCAGGCAGTGATGGGAAGGGAAGTTAGCTGCCAATGATTTCTTGTCCCTGTGTATAGGGATGACCCACCTACCGTATATACTTGAATATAAACTGACCCGAATATAAGCCAAGGTACCTAATTTTGGCCTGAAAACTCAGGAAAATAGATTGACCCAAGTATAAGCCAAGGGTGAAAAATGCAGCAGCCACTAGTGAGTGTCAATAATCAAAATTCATGAACATATGGTAACATTAACTAAATTGTTGGCACATATCAATCCAACATGGTCCTGGGACCCTCGTGGTCATTGACCTGAGTATAAGCCATGTTCCCTTTGGGGGACTCATTTTTGGGGCTAAAAAACTTGGCTTATACTCGAGTATATATGGTAATCCACTGTTGGCTGCTGTGATACAGCTTGACCATTAGGGTGTGATGCTCCACAGGGGGACATCAATTCCCAGAAGCCTAAGTCAGTACATTGGCTGATCAGCGCTTTGGGGAATTGACTTAGGCTTCTGGAAATTGAAGTCCAAAAACCAAAAGTTGGGAAACACTGATCTCTAGACCATTCTTCCAGTCCAAAAGAAAAGAGGAGGAGAAGAGCCTGGTTTGTGCTAAAGAGAGAAGTGAGTATTTGTTTGTTCATTTGTTTAATTTTTATACCACCCCATCTAACTTCATTGTCACTCTGGGCTGTATAAGAAAAGAAAGGTTTTCAGTTGCTTCTTAAAGTTCCCTAAAGAGTCAATCAAATGCAGCTCCCCAGGTAGAGCATTCTAGTTAGCCGGAGCCACCACTGAGAAACTCCTCTGACGGGTATGACTTTCTAGCCAACCTGAGAGTCAGTACTTGGAGTTGAGTTGTCAGAGAAGAGTGGATGAAGTGGGCCTGATTTCTGAGTGGTAGACACTCCACCAAGTAGGAAGGTCCCAAACCATTTAGAGCTTTGAAGGTTAGTACCACCACCTTGAACCTGACACAGGTTCAGGGGTTTTCTAGGTTAAGACCCAAACTTGAATTGGGCCTAGAAGCCTACAGATAACCAATGCAGTTGCATCAGCATCAGGGAGATCCATTCCCAAGGTCTGAATCCTGCCACCAGTTAAGTGGCCACATTATGCCCAGATTCCAAACTTGGTCTGTCTCGACAAGGCCAGATACCACCTAACCATCAGCAGGATCTCCATCTTCCCATTTTTGTGGCTCCGGCCAGTCCCCAACTGCTGGAACTGCAGGCTCTTTTGTTGTTGGTTCCACTTGTGTCTTGATGTCTTGTGTGTGTACCATCCTCTTACTCCTACAACCTGCCTTGCTTTCATAAGCAGTATAGAGATTATTCACTGTGAAGGGGTACACAGAAAGTGCCTCCTCAAAGATTGTGGTATTTTTTAACCACAATCAGGCATACCCTGTGCAATGGCCACCCTGTGCCAGCTAATCTTTCTCACACTAAGTCAAGAGAAAGGAACTGTGGAAATGAGTTCACCAAAAGGTGGCTTCATTTTGGCAGTTTCACATCTACCCTAGATATGGAAGAAGAATTCACTGTGAACACTTAGCCATGTTTGTATTTTCTTTAGATTAAAAAAAAAGTTTGTCTTCCTTATAACAAATTCAACTACCTTCAAACTTTTCTGAAAGCCAATGCCATAGATTTATCTTGCTGACTTTTGGTTGGACAGACTTTCCTTTCTGTTGCTTTCTAGCATTCCTTTGCCATGTCGAATACATCCTATTTCAAATCATCCTGCTTTCCTGCCCCCAGCCCTAGGCAGATTACAGTAGCAAGCAAAGAGAGCAATAAATCAGCTGTAATTCCAGAGGCCTATGAGTCATTAACTAGAATGAAACCATTGCTTTGTTAGTGTAAGTTGTACCATCACAGATAGCTTTAAATAGCAAGGAATTCACAAAATACTAATCTGATGAGCCTGTTTTCCACTTATCTTAGTTTCTGGACATAATCATTTGACTGAAATGGTTTTTTAAAATGTGGCTCATCTCCTTGGCTAATCACGTCACTCCAGAGCTATGTTTGGCATGAATGAAAGTTAAAAGTGGTTGTTGTTCTCCAACTGCTAGTTCGTCCTCACGAGTGCTTATACAAATGAGGAAAATGCAATTACTGTAGCTGTAACCTACTTTATTTCTTTGTGTGTTTTTAAAAGGCTGCAAAATCAACTTTATTCATTGTCCTTTCTTACCACCTGTTAAAGTTTGTGGTTCTTTCTCATTTAAACTGATTAATTTCCTCCAGCATTCTTTCATATGTCCCTCTATTCACACTGTGCTCCCTTGAATTCTATGCCATAGGTTCAGTGGCACTGATCCAGGGGAACCATGTTCAATATATAATTACCTTTATCTGGCTATGGAAAGACATCATCTCACATTGACAGAGAAGATGAAAATCATTAGAGATGACACTTTGTTATGAAAAAGCCAGGTGTTTTAACAGGTATATATGAATTAAAAGTCCGGACTGAGAGTGATATGTCGAACGCATGCCTATCATACAAACCTGGGCCTGGGGTGGCTCAGTGGTTAAGAAGTTCACCTTGTTAGCTGGAAGGCTGGCAAGATGGCAGTTTGAGACCCAGGTACTGCATGATGGATTGAACGCCCGTCTCTGTCCCAGCTTTTGGGGACATGAAAGGAGCCTCATTTGGGTGTTCCCTGAGTGGAGTTTCTTCCACAAAAATCCTTTCAACCCAGAATAATTTCTGAAATATTATTATTATTATTATTATTATTATTATTATTATTATTATTATTATTATTATTATTATTATTATTATTATTATTATTATTATTATTATTATTATTATTATTATTATTATTATTATACAAAGCTGGGAGAAGTGAGTGTCTTGTGTAATTGACACAAGACCCTCACCAAGATTCATCTAGCCCTCCTTCAGTCAACAAAATTTCAAAATACAAGATGGGAGACATGGTATATCACCTGTGGTATCTATAATGAAGAAATCAGATGTTCTTTTGCTTTTAAAATGGTTGCAAAAAAGGCCATGCAGGGGGGCGGAGTCAAGATGGCGTAGAAGGATGGAAGAACAACATGTCATCTTGCTTCGGTCCCCCCCTCCCCTCTTTGAATAACAGAGGTGACATCAAAAAGAATGATGTGGGGAGGGATGTAGAGGAGAAAGAATTAGGTAAGTTTTTTTTTCATTATTTTTTATTTAGTTTATTTAGTGTTTTTGTTTCATCATATTTTGCCTTAATTAATTTTTTAATTAGCGGGAAATGCTGGGGGGTTTTAGGGAGCACGTCCGGGGATGAAAGTGGAGAATGGGAGGTGTTTTAGATACAGATGGTTAAGTCACTAAAACTAATAACGTGGAATGTGAAGGGAACAGGGAACGCCTTGAAGAAAAAGCGCTTGCAAATTGCGCTCAATAAAGCCAGGGTTGATGTTATTTTTTTGCAAGAGACCTATCAAAAATCAGCGGACGGAAATAATTTGGCGGTGAGGGGAATGGAAATATATGAAAAGGCATATGGGACATCTAAAGCCAGGGGAGTTGCAACTCTGATCTCGGAGAGATTGGGCTTTACTGTGAGTAAAACCATTGCTGACCCAGAAGGAAGATATCTGATAATTAAAGGGAAAATTGAGGAAGAAGAAATAATGTTGGCTAACATTTATGCTCCAAATGATAAACAGGAAGATTTTTTAGATAAAATGGGAAAAATCTTGAACAAGGAGGGAGCTAAGAGCATGGTCATAGGTGGAGACTTTAATATGCTGAGTTCAGACATTGATAGTACAAGTGTAAAAAAGAGAAGCAGAAAATACATATTAGATGAGTGGAGGAAAACACTGGGGATAAAGGATGTTTGGAGAGAGCTTAAGGCTCAGGAGAGAGAATATACCTATTATTCCCATGTGCATGATATGTACTCAAGAATAGACTATATCTTTGTCACAGAAGAGCTGGTTAAAACAATAGAAGATATAAAGATTGGGACATTCAGGGAATCTGACCATGCAAAGATAACAGTAGATATAAACCTTAAAGAGGTGGAAAGAGGAGGGTACATTTGGAGATATAATGTAAAGCTATATAAGGAGGAAGCTATGAGAAAACAAATTATGGAGAAATGGGAAGAAAGTTGGAAACTGAACGAGAATAATGAGGTCAGCCGGGGAGGAGTTTGGGATACAATGAAGGCAATCTTTAGGGGCGAATCAATAAAATTGAATAGTATTAGAAATAGACAAATTAGAAATAGAAATCAGGAATTGGAAAAGCAGTCGAAACATCTTCACCTTGAGTATGCTAAAAAGAAAGAACAGAAATTTTTTCAAGAGATACAAAAAATTAAGAAAGAGTTGGATGGTAAAGATTTGGAAAAAGTAAAGAAAGACTTGATCTTTCTTAAAAGGGAATATTTTGAATATGGTAATAAAAATTCTAAATTATTGGCAAAAGCCCCAAGGGATAAAAAAAATAAAGGACAGGTAGGTATTTTGATAGATAAAAATGGGAAAAGATGCAATAAAAGAAAAGAAAAAGCATTGTTAATCGAAAATTTTTATAAAAACCTGTACTCGAAAAAAGAGGTAAATTTGAGTAAAATGCGAGAGTATTTTGAAAAGCAACAAATTAAAATGATAACAGAGGAACATAGGAATAAAATGGAGGAGGAAATATCTATCAAGGAAATTGAGGAAGTAATAAAAAAATTAAAAAAAGAGAAAGCACCAGGTGAGGATGGGTTACCAGCGGAATTTTATAAAGATTTTACGCCCTGGATTGCCCCGAGGTTATATAAATTATATAATGGGATATTGGAGGGAGATGCAACTCCAGATTCCTGGAATAGATCGGTGATTGCCTTGATTCCCAAACCGGGTAAAAATTTAGAAAAAATTGAATCCTATAGGCCAATATCCCTAATCAATCAAGATGCAAAAATCTTTACAACGATCTTAGCAAACAGATTAAATTGTTTCATAGCCAATTATATTAAAGAAGACCAAGCCGGGTTTGTGAAAGATAGACATATGTCAGATCTTATAAGAAGAGTGGTGGACATATTGGACTTAGCCAAAAAAAGGAAGGAAAAAGTAGGTTTTTTAGCATTAGACATCTTTAAAGCTTTTGACTCCTTGCAATGGAGGACGATTCATGAGATGATTAAACTGTATGGATTTGGAGAAAAATTTCAAGGCGTCATTAAAAAGCTGTATAAACAAGGATCGGCAAGAGTTAAATTTAATGAGAGTTACACAAGTGATATAAAATTAGAAGCGGGTACAAGACAGGGCTGTCCGTTGTCGCCTTCGTTGTTCATCATGGCTATGGAATTTTTGGCAAATACAATTCGTCAAGACGAAGAAATAATAGGAATTGAAGGGACTAAAGTAAGTCTTTACGCTGATGACATGTTAATAACGGTGAAGCATCCAACAAAAATTATTTCTAAGGTTAATAAGCATTTGAAAGACTTTGAGGAAGTTACGGGGTTAAAAGTTAATTGGGATAAAACAGAAATGATTTTAATTAATGGAAATAAAGGGGATGAAGAATTAATAAAACGGACCTATAATGTACAGATTACACAGAAAATGAGATATTTAGGGGTAATGTTATCAGATAAAACTGGGGAACTTAAAGGTTTGAACTATGGCAGAGAAAAGAAAGAGATGGAAAAGAAAATATCACAGTACAATAAATTAAGTCTGTCATGGTTCGGTAGAATAGCTTTGTGTAAGATGATGTTATTAACCAAATTGAATTTTTTGTTCGATGTTTTGCCGTTAAAACACACAGATAGGGAGTTGAATGAGTATCAAAATATGATCAATAGATTCTGCAATGGAAATCGAGGAGCTAGAATAACTAAATCGTTGTGGTATGTGGCACAAAAAGAGGGAGGATTGGGGATTCCAAACATCACTAAATACTATAGAGCCTTCCAAATAAGAAATATTATAAAAATATTAATTAGAGAAGAAACAGTGTGGGGAAAAATTGAAAGGTAAGACTTTTCGAAGTTTGGTAAGGCACAGTTTTTATGGGAAGGGAAGGAAAAAGGAAAAAAGAAGGCTCAGGGATTGATGCTAAATTCGACAATACAGACATGGAGCAGAGTGAGAAAAGAACTTACTTTAGGAATTTCACCGATTTTAGAGGTGGAGGATTTTCAGAACTTTCCAATTAAAATTGATAAAAAGATCAGGGATATATTGGTAGAAAAGAAAGTAATATTATTGAAAGACTGGGTCAATACTTGCAGAGACCAGGAGAAAAGGCGCGAGCTGTATTTGCAATTGCAACTGGATTGGTTCAAGATTCTTCAGATTAATAATTGGAATAAGATATTTTTATGGGAAGATGGTTTAAATAGAGACTGCACGGAATTTGAGATACTTTTGACTAGAGTTAGAAATGGGGAAATGGGAATTAAAGGAATAGTAAGCAAAATTTATAAAATTTTGGATAAGAGTCAAGAAATACAAGAGGTGTTGAGACAAAGCTGGGAACAAGAATTAGATACAAGGATAACAGAAACAAAATGGCAGAGGTTTTGGAAAAGAAAGATAATGAGAACAATGTCGGTTAGAGTTAAAGAGCATAATCATAAATTAATATGGAGATGGTATAGGACCCCAGTCGTCTTGCATCGAATGTATAATAACCTAAGCGATATATGCTGGAGGTGTAACAAAACAAAGGGAACATACGAACATATGTGGTGTAGTTGTGATGCATTAAAAGCTTATTGGGAAAGAATTGAAAAAGAATTGGAGAATATACTAAAGGTGCAAGTTAGGCTGGGGTCAGATACAATTTTGCTAACCGACGTTGATAATTTTGACATGAATAAGGACAATAAAGAACTGCTGGCCATAATGTTGACTGTTGCGAGACAATGTATAGCTAAAAGTTGGAAAAGTAAAGAAAAAACAAGTATACAAGATTGGTATAAGCAAATGTGGGACTTGGCATTAAATGAAAAACTTACTTGGGAGTTAAATTGTAGGAGAGGAAAAGTGCAAAGTAATAATTTCTGGAGGATCTGGGAACCTTTTATAAGTTATACTCTGGGGGGGGAAAGGGCATACCCCCTGTACAAGATCAGAATGACTTTTGGAAACTGTGAAAATACAGAATTCCCCGGACATTGTAAATAACACAAGGGTGATGTCAATGTTGTGAATGATAACAACGTGAAGAAGATTATGTTCAAAGAAATGGGGCAAATGTAACATTGAATTGTTTGGAGAAAAATGTTACATGATCTTCATGGTTATATATATCTTTATAATTGTCTTGTTTTGTATTTTTGTATTTCTTTTTAAATGCCTAATAAAAAATTTTTTTAAAAAAAAGGCCATGCAAAGGTTTCTTATCTATACATTAAGCTTCAGCGAATGATGGCAAAATGGTCAGGTAAGGCCCGGTGGTGCATGAAGTGAGTCCCAACCTCTGCAGTTCACATGGACACTTCTTGCTATCAGTTTCTATAGTTGATGAGCATAAGTTAACCTAAATTAGTTGTGACTGAATCTCAATAAAAGCACTGGAATGGGATTCATTTGATTATTCATAGCCTGCATTTCTTTATGCATGATGTAGCATGGGCCCAATGGCTTTCAAAGACACTTAACACCTGCTGAATTGTACATGCTGTGCACACTAATTTGTGCATACCTGGCCCATTTTATTCTGCTCTATGTCAAGAAAACAAAACAAAATGCCCTGACATTGCTATTACTTGCAAAACAAATGGAACAAGATCATTACATCATGCTTAAAATAACCCATTCTTAGAATTACTATGCACAAGTAATGAAAGAGGGCTCAGTCTTTGCTGTAACAATCTGACGCTCTAGTTGTAGTAAAAAATCTAACAACACCTAGCATATGAACCAAAGGGGAAAGGAATTGTGTCATACTCTTTGCAGATATTTGTGTTGCAGAGTAGTAAAGGCTACAGCCCTCTTGAAGGCAGCTGCAGAAAATATCCCAAGGAACAAACAATCATTAGTTTCCTGTGACAAATGTTTGGCTAGACTGAAATAAATTTATTTATTTATTTATTTATTCGTACTTGCTACCCCGCTCCAATCGGGCAAGCCCGACTCTGAGCGGCAATTACAGACTAAAATATCGATATCCTAAGACTCGATGTTAAAACTTTAAAAATTCATAAAAGCATGAAAATCACACCACATGAACTGAAGGGTGGCTGTCACTAAATCAGCCACCCTATATGAGACCCCACGACCCTATTTCCCCACACTTGCTTAGCTAGCCAGGTTTTTAGGCCTTTCCGGAAGGGTAGGAGCTCTGTCTGTAGGCGCAGCTCGATTGGCAGGAGGTTCCAAAGGGCTGGGGCGGACACGGAGAAGGCCCTTCTCCTAGTGCTAGAGAGGTGTGCCTCTCTAGCTGATGGGACAACAAGAGAGCCCCTCCGGTCCGCCCTGGCGGGACGGACAGATGTTCTCAGGGTGACGCGGTCTCTTAGGTATCCTGGCCCACTACCATATAGGGCTTTAAAGGTAATAACCAGCACCTTGAATTGCACCCGGAGACATACTGGCAACCAATGCAACTCCCGAAGCAGCGGCGTAGCATGAGCATAACGCCCGCGCCCCGTCACTACTCGGGCCGCCGCATTTTGGACCAGCTGGAGTCTCCGAATGGTCACCAAGGGCAGCCCCATGTAGAGCGCGTTACAGTAATCAAGCCTGGAGGTGACCAAAGCATGTGTGACCATGAGCAAGGCGTCCCGGTCTAGGAGCGGGCGCAACTGGCGTATTACACGAAGTTGTGCAAAAGCCCTCCTAGCCACGACTGCCACCTGTTCTTCGAACAGTAGTCGTGAGTCCAGGAGGACCCCCAGATTACGCACCGGGTCTGTTTGGGGCAAAACTGCCCCATCCAGAACCAAAGCTGGCAACTCCCGTGATAACACAGGGCCCCTCACCCACAGCCACTCAGTCTTGCCGGGATTCAGTTGTAGCCCGTTTGCCCCCATCCAGACCCTAACAGCCTCCAGACACCTGGAGAGGACTTCCACCGCACCGCCTGGGTCCCCACGGGCCGAGATGTACAGCTGGGTATCATCAGCATATTGATAAATATGAAATAAAGGTGATATTCTATCTATCCTTGGAATACATGCTTAGAATGGCAGTTCTCCCCCAGCCTACTATGTTCCTGAAAATGTACAGTAAATCTCATTCTGTGATATACTAGTTGCAAACAGAGTCTATGTAACATAAAATAATGCACTCTTAAGCATAAGGCTGGCAGGAGAGGAAAACTTCTCATGGCTGATGGATAACTGAATTTGTGTGTGAATATTCTAGAACAGATCTTGGGGAAGGGGGACATCCTTACTTATTTCAGATTAAATTAAGCCCATTTGGGGAATGTGCATCAGTTTGATCGATCTGTATATTTTATTCTATTTCCACAACTTCAGCTGTCTGTAATGTATGGAATTAGAATACAGAACAGGAGAGTGGAACAGAGACATATTAAGAGTGTGGGAAACGTTCTCTAGAGGACTTTATTTATGAGGATGGAAGGAGACAGAGAAGAAAGCAGTGGGCAAAAGCAGCATGGAGAATCTCCCAAAGCCTTTATATTGCAAGGATACATAGTAGCTGTCTAAGGTGCCCTCTATTGACCTCATGCCCTTTCATTTTTGTTTTTAAAAGTTTCTACTATGGCTCTCCTGTGGTAATAGTGAAATCTGTCCTCAGGAGTCGCAACACACAATCAGAGTTTGATGGTAACAACACATAATCCACATGGAAAATCAAAATGGAACACACACACACACCATCCATCTTGCACAATTAACAAACAAATGGCAACAAATACTGTAATGTGATACCAATGTCAAAATGTAATGATGTGCCATTGGAAACCAAGGTAACATAATGGTAATGAAGAATTAAGCAGGATTAGTAACAAGTTATTCTTTGCAACTATAACTCTTAGCTCTGTCCACAGTAGAAGGGGGAAAGGACAGTCTTTGTTCCTGTCTCAAGTGTTGACAACGTCCCTAGACATATGGGACATTCTTTGCTGTGACTATGAAAAGTGGTGGTGGTGGTGGTGGAACTTCTAACAAAACACCCTGGCCAAGAAATGTAAAACAAAAAGCATTCTTGCTCCCTTCCACTGTCAAAATAACTCTCTCACTTGTTAACATGTCCAGATAAGAAATTTTGTATCCCTCAGAGTATGAAGGAAATGCATTTAGCACCTTCTTCCCAACATGAAGAAACTACACCATTCTGTCCCTAATGCCTGTACTCACCTACCTCTCCCACACATGATTCTACCAGGACAGGGCTTTCTACTAGAAACACAGAAATCTGTGCAATAGAAAGAGCAGGAGAACCTGCAACCATACTGAGGCAGCCTTATCCTATAAAGTGGTAATGCCCATCATCCTCTAAGACAGCATTTCTTTATTTTTCATCTTTCATGTTCCACCAGTCATTCTGTTGAAGAATATGATTCCCGCCATATCAGAAACAAAAAAGCTATTTTCTGAGACAGCCCCTAGTTATAGCCCCAGTTTAAGGATATAAAAATTACATTACTGTTGCTTAGGGTTAATTCAAATCATCAACAATTATAATTCCATCTTGAGGACACTGCATCCCATTGGATGTTCTTCCACATCACCGGTGAGTCGTAGACCATTGGTAGACAACCACTGGTCTAAAGAGTGGCTCTCTCCAGTAAGACCTATAAGTACAGCATCTAAAGCTAACTAACAGCATGATCAGTTTGTCCTATTGCCCAGTCAGAAGGAGCAAGGTTCCTTCCAAGAGCCATTTAATTTTACAAAATGTTCCAGTACTTCATCTCAGATCAAAGCTGGTACACAAACACACCAGGTGAATAGCAGCATGCATAACTGCAAAGGCTACATAGACATAGGCTTATATTTCCGAGGTGAGGAAAAATAGGGGGTGCCTTACTATAGGAAGAGGTCCTATTTTCGGGATAATTATTATTATTGATTACATTTGCTACCCCGCCCCAATCGGGTGAACCCGAATCTGAGCGGCTTACATCAAGGTTAAAGGTTAAAGGTTAAAACATAGGATAATCTATATTAATGCTATTTATAAGATCTTTGGGATTTCAGGCTGAAACAACTTCATTCTTTTTCTAGCAGTAAGTATGGGAAGTGATCACAGTTGATAGCAACTGTCAATAAACTTTTAAAATCTAAAACTTCCAAAAAGTATAATGAGATTTAATAGGCTTAAGAACTACAGTGGTACCTCGCTTAAAGAGCATAATGCGTTCCACAGGATTGCTCTTTAAGCGAGTTTGCTCTTTAAGCGAAACACCATTGTAAATGACCAATGGGGGGGGGGGGATTGCGAACCCTGATTTATTTGTTAAGCAAGTTTTTGGTTGGTTTTATTTGTTAAGCGAAGCAAACATTCAGAGAAAATCCTGCTCTTTAAGCAAATTACTCTTTAAGCGAGGCGCTCTTTATGCGAGGTTTGACTGTATTTTGCTTTTGTTTATACTATACTATACTATACTATACTATACTATACTATACTATACTATACTATATAAATGAATATTCAGTCAGTTTGCAACCCTCTTACTTGGAAATTTGAAACACAGCAAGAAAGAAGGCAGTATGCTATTGCTTGTTTGGCTTTTAAAACAATATTTCTAGTTAAATGTTTGGTAATTATAGAGGCTAATAATAAATTTATGAATGTACCATTCTTTTCATAATGGGTGAGCATCTTGGTTTGCCTTAGTCGTGTGGACTGCAAATGTAGACTTTGCATGACATCTCCTCCCCTTTCCCCATTCTCCTCTTTTCCTTCCCTTGTACTTCCTGCATTACCTAAATTTGAAACTTTGCGGCAGGAAGTGGCCCATCTTGCAGTCGAGGCAAACTTGGTTGATCTGCTTCAGAAAGTCTTTCCTGCTGTAGCTATATCCGTTGAAAACCGTGCTCCCAAAGAGAAGCTCCCCTCCAGCATACATCTGTTGACAAACAGGCAGGAAATGGGGGAGGGGGGACAAAAATGTTTTGTCATGTAAAAAGTAAAATAAAACCAAACGCAAAGGCTTGGACTAAATGGTTTCCTTTTCCTGTTTTGCATAGAAGTCTTAAATGTTTTCACTCTGACATGAGGGGCTTTGACAACTTCTCTTTTCACACACTTCCTATATATCACTTAGCACTTTTGATACAGAATGAAACAGGACTGACTCAAGTCAAACAGAAAAGGTGCAGGTCTTACTGCAGCTTGGCCATTGGAGGCCTTACACAGGCTTTTGGGAGCTGCTCAGTCCCTGGCTGTAAAATTCCAAGGTTTAACTCTTGAATACATTGAAAATTAAGTCATCAAAAAGCAACATTGGCTCTCCTATTTTTTAAACAGTAATTATTAAAGTTATCTGTGCATGTTATTTCACAAGAACTACAGGGATGTTAAATTGTTCAAGAACACTACTGATAAGTTATATTGCATTTTGGACTCTATCAGTGCAGGCCTATGCATGTCAACTGTAAAGTAGGCACCAATGAATTCAATTGGACTCTTTTTTTAAATGGCCAGCAAAATTGTTTCATTTGTGACTTGGTACATAAAATGTTAAGGTGACAGTAGGTAACTTGGGAAGCCACTGCAGACATCAAGAACTCATTAGGACTAAAATCACTGATGAATTTATTGCTATCATGGCAGTAACTGGATGTGTAGTTTCTATGTGATGGATGTTTATGTTTGCAGTGAGAAGGACATACTATAGTATACCAATGAGATGAAGGAAACAAAACTCTGGCAGCAGTTTACTGGAAGATAAATTGGAATTCTGCAGATTTCTTTGTGATTTTGTGGTCACAGTTTCACAGTGGTATTATTTTGTCAGCAGGTTCACTGTTGCCAGAAAATATTAAATGGAAAATTTCAGAAATACGTAATCAATTTTCACACAGCAGAGTCAGTAAATTCTAAATGCTAAGTCTAAATGGTAAACTCATTACCAATTGTGTAATGCCACAAAGATTATTTTTGCATCTATCTACCAGCCATTTACAACTTCATAGAAATAAACTTCATAGAAATAAATCTAATATCAATCAGGGCTCTTTGGTGTAAAAAGCCACACTGATTTGCAATTGTATCTGTTATACTAAACAAACATTGTGTACTTCTGTAGCCCCCACCTGATCATGCGGCTGTGTATACATTAATGCCATGAAGTCTCACTCTTATGTCTGAAGAAGTGGGTTTTGTTCCACAGAATCTATCATTAAAGTATAGTAGTTAGTCTTTAAGGAGCCAAAACATTTGTCTCCTCCCCTCCTTGAATTTTTGTTTGTTTGTTTTATAATGCAAAGTTTTCCAAAATGCATTACTAGAACTGGCCACTAGAGGGAACCAGAAGCTACATTATGCACAGGGTTCACTATTATCTGCAGTTTCAGGCATTAGCAGTAGGTCTTTGAACCTATCCCTCTCTGATATGGCAAGCCTACAGTATAACTGTAAGCAGTGGCCGACAACTAAGATATAAGATATTTTGGCACTTGCTGATGTGGCAAGACTCTCCCACATGTCTGAACTGCATTTTTGTCAAAGCCTTGCTTGACTAGGTAAACCAAACTGTCCTTTGAACACATTTCTATTTCAAAGGGCTCCTGCTCCAAGGATAATCTACCTGCTGCATCAATATGCTGTACATTTGAGGACAGGAATTAAAATCAGACAGCACTACCCTCTGAATTTCAGTGACTAGTTGTGCCACCAAATGTTTGTGGCAACCAAGAAGATATCCATTTAAAAACAACAAAATCTTGCTTTAAACAAATTCTTGCTTTAAACAGCAAACAGTGGTTTACCACCAAATTTCAGTACCAGAAAGGCTAGCAAGCAAAATGCTTGTTCCAATTTTTTTTCACCAAGTGCTGTTAAATTTCAGCAATGTGTGGAGGTGTTGGTGGCCCACAACAACTCCTGAGGGAACAAGACTGGACCTCAGGCCCAATTGTTCTGGAAAAATATGTGTATGCTTCAGCATTTGATTGCCAGGAGAGCAGCCCTTTGTCTTGGAAGCTACCACTATAACATAGTGACAAACAGTGCAGTTGTTCATCAGAGAAAGACTGTAAGCTCTAGAGGAGAAGTGAGCCAGTAGAACAAGAGAAAGAGAATTTCTGAAGAAAAATTGAGCCAGACAAAAGTATGAAAAGACACTGCATAAAGGACAGGACAACAAAAGACAAAATGAACATGTGCGTTGGGAAGCTGTATTGATGAGTGAGTGCCTCTCACAAGCTTCCAGTTCCACATAAGGTGCTGTTTGCTCCTTTCATGTCAGCTCTCAGGGAATTGAACCCCATCATTTCGGTCTCCAAGCACAGTGCTTATACCCACTGAGCCACCGGGAAGCTTTAAGTCAGGGGTTCTCAACCTGAGGCCCATGGGCTGGATGTGGCCCATGACAACATTTCATGTGGCCCCCCACCATCTCCACCACACCAAGAAGTGCCATGTGGTGGAGGATGGGCAAAATGGCCATCCGGTCCCCAAAGATGTCTTAGGGAGCATGACCTGGCACCCGGCTTAAAAAAGTTGAGAACTCCTGCTTTAGGTAAAGGTAAAGACATTTCCATGGACGTGTGGCAGGCATACCTAGACACCAGAGTGCATGGAATGCTGTTTACCTTTCCACTATTTATCTACTTGCAATTTCTTGCTTTCGAACTGCTAGGTTGGGAGGAGCTGGGACAGAGATGGGAGCTTATTCTTTCACGCAGCACTCAGGTCTTGAACTGCTGACCTGCTGACCCTCCAGTCGTCAAGTTCAGTGTCTTAACCACTAAGCTACCTCAGTCTCTTAGGTATCTTTACAATTTGAGAAAATAGAAGCAAATGTGCACAAAACATAGCAAGGATCAATTGTGTGGGGAACTCAGAGAAGTGGAGAGATGGGGAGTGCAGTACGGAGGAGAAACTGGCTACCAGGGCAGGAATAAGTGGGGGTTGGAGAGGTAAGCAGGTGGGCAGAGGCGTAGCTACCGCCGTATCAGCCGTATCAATTATACGGGGCCCCCGGGCTACGGGGGCCCCCAACGGCAAAAAATAAAATAAAAAATAAAAAAGAGCAAAAATTTACTGCGCATGCGCAGAAACTCAATCTGATGCATTGCGCATGTGTCAGATTGAGTTTCTGCGCATGCGCACTTTATTGGAGCCATTTTTGGCTCCAATTTAAAAAAACCTGGGACGTTGGCCGGCTAGTATATTGGGCATGGGGCTGAGAGCCTAAGGAAAGGTTTCTAGGATCCGCGTGGCTCCCGGAGAGGGGATGGAATGTTGTGTCCCTGAGAATTCGAAATTCGAACCTCGGAAAGGAAGCCTTTGCCTTCCTGGAGCAGCAGAGAAGCGACCGAGAGGAGCACGCGCAGGTCTTGCGACCAGGATTGAACCTTCTCTCGCGTTGAGCTGGGAAGGCAACCCCAGCCTCTTTCGCTGGTGCATCCCCGGGGCCGGATCGCGTCCCGGGTCACGCCTCGGAAATGGGACAGGCTAGCAGAAGGGCGTCCGCGTTTACACGCGTAACTGCACGCCAATGCTTTTAGGGCAAGAACTTTTTGGATTGTGGCTCCCAGAAAAAGAAACTCCAATCCAGGAGAAACTCCAATCCAGGAGAGGCCCCTGCCTTGCTATGGAGGATTCTGGGAGTTGTAGTCAATGCACCATAGTTCCAGGCTCTGCTAAAGCAGCAATGAGGAGGGGGAAATAAATTATGAGTGGGCTGTGCATGTTTGAAACTCACGGGTTAAAGTTATTTCCAGTCTGGCCAGGTTATCTGCTATGGTAATAGAGTAATCATCACGGCTGCTACTCGTATCCAAGCATACATTTATTTATTTATGTTGGCTTGTTTAGCCGCCCCCTCGCAGAGGCGACACTGGGCAGCTTACAACACAAGAAACGCCCCTAACATAACACACTCCAACAACCCAAACATATAGATAAAAACTCTGAAATCTTAGAATTACAAAATCTCGAATCTAAAATCTCCATAACAAAATTGGCAGATGGTCATATGATGGATGTGTCTCTGCAGTGATGGGCAGCCAAAAAAATTACTACCACACTGTGGGCGGAGCCAATGTCATAGGCGTGTGTGGTTTTTTTTTTTTACATTTTAATTCTATTTTATTTATTTTATTTTTATTTATTTTATTTTTATTTTGGCCCCGCCCATGACGTCATGACGTTGGCTCCCCCCACGACGTCATGATGTCATGACGTTAGCTCCGCCCCACATATAAAGGGCCCCCAAACAATTTTTATACGGGGCCCCGCCAAGGTAAGCTACGCTTCTGCAGGTGGGACAATGAGTAGATGCGGCATAGAGAGAGTGACAGCAGCCTACAGGATAAATGGTTGGCAATGTTCAAGAAAACAAGGTGGAGCCAGTGGCGTCGCGCAGTCTTCAGCCGCCTGGGGCAAAGAACAAACTCGCCCCCCCCCCAGCTCGCCGCTGCCGCCGCCCCCTCCCCCCGACCCAGGTAGAAGCCGGCCCCCTGCTGACTAGCGGCGTGCGCGCGCCACACACCTCCGTCCGCTCGCCCACCACACACCTCCGTCCGCTCGCACCTCCGTCCACTCGCCCGCCCGGCTGGCCATCGGGGGCTCTCTGCCGCCTGTTGCCCCTGGCAGCGGCTTTCAGGGGGCGGCAAAATGTCCCCTCCCCACCCTTTTGCTGGCGAGGAGGAGAAAAAGTGTTTTTTTTTAGGCGGACAATTCAAGGAGGGGCCCGCCCGCCGGGCTGGCTGTCGGTCGGGGGCTCTCCTGGCGGGCGGCCCGCGTGCGCGCGCACGCTGCCCACCTCCTCCTGCCCAGCCAGCCCCCAGGGGCTCCCCGCCACGGCGCCACCCACCCCCGACGAGCGCCCTGTCTCACGGCAAGTTGGGTGGGTGGCTGGGCGGGCGGAGGCGAGCAGCGTCCGCGCGCACGCAGGCCACCCGCCAGGAGAGCCCCCGACGGCCAGCTGGGCGGGCGACCGGGCGTGCCCCTCCTTCCCTCCCCACCCTTTTGCTGGCAAGGAGGAGAAAAAGGGGTTTTTTTTAGGCGGACAATTCAAGGAGCCTCCTTGAATTGTCCGCCTAAAAAAAACCCCTTTTTCTCCCCCTCGCCAGCAAAAGGGTGGGGAGGGGACATTTTGCCTCCCCCTGAAAGCCGCTGCCAGGGGCAACAGGCGGCGGAGAGCCCCCGACGGCCAGCCGGGCGAGCGAGCGGATGGAGGTGCGAGCGGACGGAGGTGTGTGGCAAGCGGCGAAGCGCACGTGGGGCGCTCGCCAGCAAAAGGGTGGGGAGGGGACATTTTGCCGCCCCCTGAAAGGCGCTGCCCGGGGCATCCGCCCCCCCGCCCCCCCACACTACGCCACTGGGTGGAGCACATGAAGAAACACGTGGGGAGGTAAAGATATGAGGACAGGAAGGTGTGACTAGCCAACTGTAAGGACAGTCCTCCAAAATGGGTAGCTGGCAACCGCATGCTTGCCTTTTAAGATTTAGTGTTACCTGTACTTCCTTTCAAGGAACAAAGAGTACATTATGAAGGCAAACTTCTGTGGCTGCCTAGTAACTTCACCGTCTCTCCAAAACTCTCCCAGTTCAAAGGATCAGGAGTTCCCTCTGGTGGATGACAGCTTTAAATGCTACTGACCACTGAGTACAAGTATTGCCTTTACTCAACATCTCATAGCTGGGGCAGGATGCTCTTAAAGTATATAAGTTATTCTTGCAAAAGCAGGAATGAATCTTCTGTATCTTTTTCAAAATTACTGTAGAGTAGTTACAGAATGTGAGTGCTCAAAAAGGAAAAAATGAGCACAGCAAGAAAATGGTTCTACTCTGAACCAAGACTTTGGGCTTAGCTGAATCATGTTTCTCTGTTGGGAGTGGATCAAGACCTTTTGCAGCCTGAAGTGGGGCTGATAATTATGCCTCCTTCCCCAAACCAAGGTAGATAGCACCAAGGGCCACTCACACCTCCTGGTCCCTGGCAGAAAGAAAGAAACTTGACAGCAATTTGAATAACTGATCATTTACTCCCTTTCACAACACTCAAAATGATTCTGTCAAAGGTTAGGTCTGGCCTTGCTTTTTAACCTCCTTACCACTGAAATGGCACCCCTGAAGAGAGTCAACTGTTTTAGCTGACCCCCTCCCAAATTTCGTATAAGTGGGGCAATTTATCATTTTAAAAAAATGCTGTTTTGTGCAAGCTACAGAGGGGGAAAAGCTAGGGCGACAAATTTAACTGAACAGTGTTATTTAATGGAAAATATTTCTAAAGCTGCAATCCTGTACACAAGCCGCATTGTACACCATGAAATGTACTTCCAAATGCACACAGGACAGGAGTGTGCAGAAAGTTACATTCTCCTGCTGTTGACAACTGAGACGTTAATCCTGAATAATAGCATTTGCTGTGCTAATGGCTACTACATCAGAAGAGGACAGATGGACTGTGTATTTCTAGAGCTGATCAAGCAGTCATTATATACAGAACAAAGGGCAGGTGCCTTTGATTGTACATAATTAGCCCTGATGAGTCCTGTGTTTGCAGCTAGCACAGCTAACTCAAATTGGTTTTGTACTCTGTGTTTCATTATTGCTCTTAAAGCAGACACTGTCTTGTCTTTTTGACCACTTTGTAGTGTGTGCAAGCAGTTTTCAGTGTTATACTTTATTAGACACCCACCCACCCACCAGATATCTTCAGTCCTGCTCTATCCAGCAAGGCACCTTTACATACACCAGTAACTTAAACCCATTTCTGTGTAGAGAAGAGAAATGCTATCACTGGGTTCATTAATTTGTCTGTATACTACGGGACTGTGGTGGCTTAGTGGTTAAAACACTGAACTTGATGATGGAAGGTCAGCAGTTCAAGACCCGAGTGTTACGTGATGGAGTCCCAGCTCCTGCCAACCTAGCAATTCTAAAGCAAGGACTGGCAAGTAGATAAATAGGGACCACTTTGGTGGGATGGTAAACAGTGCTCCATGCACTCTGGTGTCTAGTCATGCCTGCCACATGACCACAGAAACATCTGCAGATGCAGACAATGCTGGCTCTTTGGCTATAAATGGAACTGAGCACCAAACCCTAGAATCAGATACTACTGGCATTCAAGGAAGGGTGACCTTTTCCTTTACTATACTATGACTAACAATGGAAACCCATATATATGTACAACACAGGAGTGGCCCATGGCCATAAATGTTTCTGCTGTTCCTCCAAGCTCAAGGGGGAAATGTAATGGCATGGTATGTGCAGGAGGCTTTTCAAGTGAACATTCTTCAGTTAATGTTAGGGATAGTCGTAAGATGATTTGAAAAACAAAAGCTATGCATACGGCCATTTTTAGATCAAGCTACAATCCCTTCCTGGCCCTTCCACCATATGAATAGCCCAATGGCTGCATAAACATTACATGCTTACAAGTGTACAAGAGCTGTCTTCATTCATGCACTATTGGGCAGCTCACAACTTGGGTTCATTCTTGATATAATAAATTCCTGTTTTCAGGAAATAATTGTAGTGACCATCAAAGAGCTACCACCACCAAATACAGCAATATGTGTTGATGGTGGCCTTTGATGGCAACTATACTTTTTTCCTGAAAACAGGGCATTTATCTATATTAATCCATAACATATATCCATATTCATCTAATTATTACATATATAAGTATTTGCACATGTCAAATATAATAATATGGCTGCAGTCCTAAGCATACTATCTTGGATGCATACATGTTGACTTCTGCATAGATACTCTTAAGATCTTAAGAAGCTCTTGGTGCTGAACTTCCAAGTTAACTACATTAAGGTAAAAGGTAAAGGTCACCCTTGCTTGAAAGCCAGTCATATCCAACTCTAGGGTTCAATGCTCATCTCTGTTTATAGCCAAAGAGTCTGCACTGTCTGTGTCTGCAGACATTTTTATGGGCATGTGGCAGGCATGACTAGACACTAGAAGGCAAAGAACACTGTTTACCTTTTCACCGAAGTGAGAAATTAAAGGAAGATACAAAAACGTTGTCTGTCCTACACCATAGGAGTTTGTAGCCAAGAAATCATGAGAATTGGAAGGTCAACTATGAATGAATTAGAA
The DNA here is from genome assembly GCA_030440675.1 of Furcifer pardalis. Classification (NCBI taxonomy): domain Eukaryota; kingdom Metazoa; phylum Chordata; class Lepidosauria; order Squamata; family Chamaeleonidae; genus Furcifer; species Furcifer pardalis. The sequence continues at coordinate 128,768,167 of CP126893.1, read as the reverse complement.
CAGATCCTAAAGGGTCAGGATGCGTCATCAGTGATCAAAACAGAGAAAGGTAAAGAAGTGAGTTTTAAATAAAGTCAAGCCTGAATTCTCAGTAGAAGTTAAAATAACTAGAGCATGTTGTACTTCAGTTACATCAAAGGATGATAGCTTCACTTTACAGGACTCACTGAAAATAACAATACAGTAATACCTCGGATAACGTTTACCTCGGATAACGCTAAAATCGCATAACGTTAAGTAATCTGGAGAGGAGAATTGGATCGAATAACGTTAAGGTCCTATGGGATGGATCGGATAACAACCACTAAAGCCTGTGCAGTTACAATGTATCTCTATGGAGCTTTAACGTTATCCGATCCATCCCATAGGATTTTAATATGCATCGGATAACACTGAAAATCGGATAACACCAAGACTTGTGGAACCAAATCTTAGTGTTATCCGAGGTATTACTGTAATGCTAGAAGTGAAAAGCAGTGGTAGTAGGAGAAGCCATAACATGAGGCAGATTCATCAAAGGAAGATGAAGCCTTTGATCTAGAACAGGGTTTTCCAACCATGGGTCCCCCAGATGTTCTTGGACTTCAATTCCCAGTAACCTTGATCAGCAGATGTGCTGACTTGGACTTCTGGCAATTGAAGTCAAAGAACACTTGGAGTGCCAAGGTTGGAAGATCAGAGCAGAGTGGTTCATGATAGGATCTTTGGGGGATTCCTCAAAGAGAACTGGACAATGCATTACCATGAGATCAGTCAGCAACTGGTCAGCCTCCCACTGCATTTTCATGAAGTTCAGTTTTTATACTCTCTCCTAGCATTACAGAAATTGGTTCCATACCTCAAGGCTGTATTTTAATAACAAAATGTACTGTGCTAAAACAGGAGAGATTAGCCAAAAGATTGTGTTGTGCCAAAGGGAATTTATAACAGCATCAAGATTCTTAAAAGACCTGATTATGTCCACCAATGTGTTATACTTCCACAGTTGGGAGTCTACAAGCATTTACATTAGTTATATTGTGATACATAAGGGCCTTCATTAGAAATCACTGTTTTAATTGAGTTGGGGCCTCTGCCAATGAGCCGGGATAAAAACAGCTCTGTACTTGAAGGCTTCTTAGAAGGGAACACTATATTTCAGGCATTTACTACAATGATGTCCTAGCTGTAGTATTTACTTCCCATCGTCTTTCAAAAGGCAGTATATTTTCTGCAGAACTGAAAATATAGGCAGTGAAAAGATTTTCATGGTCTGTTGCTTCTTTTTTTCTGTTTTTATATTTATGGATAAGGCCTTCTCTTGGTTTCTGTGTTTTCTTCCCATTTAAAATTGAGGCCCATTTAAAATTGTGGGTGAGGCAATAAATTAAAAAGGATGAGTGCTTTTTAGTAATTTTTTAGAGGCAGATATTCTATAGCATACTTTGGCCACCAAATGAGAAGAGAGGACTCACTGGAGAAGGCTGTGATGCTGGGAAACATCAAAGGCAAAAGGAAAAGAGGCTATCAAAGGATGCGATGGCTACATGGAATGGTTAACACAGTGGGCATAGATCTGGGTTGGGCTATGGAGGATGGCAGATGACAGAGGAGCCTAGTATGCGGTGGTCCATGGGATCACAAAGGGTCAGACATGACTGGGCAATTGACAACAAAATTCTATAGCATAGCTGGCTGGATAGCTGGCTCGGGGTTCAATCCCCACTGTACCTCCAGAAAGCTCCAACCATGGGCAAACTGAACAATTCCAGAGCACCCCCAGAAGAAAGGAATAGTGTACACCTTTTGAGTACTCTCTACCTAAAAAACCTTGGAAAGGGTTGCCATAAATTGGAATTGATTTTACAGCATGCAATTATTATTATTATTCTCCGGCATACTAAGTACAAACTAAGGATACACACAATTCACCATCTTTATATCATTTATGGTGATAACTCTAAACTTGTTAAGAAACTCTCGCTGAACTCAGTGAGACTTAATTCTGAGTAAGTAGACAGCACTATAAAATAGAGATGAGCACTGAACCCTAGAGTTGGATACAACTGGCTTTTGAGCAAAGGTGACCTTTACCTTTATTCATAGGATTCCACTGTAAGAAATTCTTTCCTGGTTTATCTATACATTTTGATCAATGTCTACCTGATTTTTCTGTGCAGGCTATTTAAGGCAAATTTGGAATAACCAATTCATTAACACTGATTGACTGGTGTATGATTAATGTAGCTTTTCCATTTATTAATTGATGCAAAATCCCATACTACTTTCTCCCAACAGAACCCTAGCTTCAGAAAGGCACACTGCCTCTGCTATAAAACATTAAAACACAGTAGTAACAATGAAACACTGGGTAAGAGTCTTGTCACTACTAATGCCAGACTCCATATCTCATCTATGCTTTGGGACACGTATAAACACAAAATTACATTCAAAGTGTAATTATAACAGGCTACCTGGAGCATTGCTTTTTAAAAATGCAAAATACTGCTGTTTGCTTGGAAATGGAAATTCCTCTGTCAACTGGAGAAACGATTGTTCAGTAATCATTCATTTCTTTAAGCAGTGTATTTTGTCTACTGTTAAATTAATTAAGCAGCTTTGTTAATTAGCTGGTTTTAACATTAAGCCTTTAAAAACTTTATAGAAGTTGCAATGGCTGTATTTTACATTGAATTAATACTGACATGCAGCAAAGGTAGTTATTTAATACAGTACTATAAAAATACCTTCCCGTTAATCCAAATGGTAAGGAGAAAACAGCAACTGATGGGGCTCTGCTTTTTATTTTTATTTTATTTCTTACTGAAGCCATTTCAGTCCACCCTATATCATAGGATCTCAGGCAGGTTACAGAGCTGCATAAAGCAAGTTTTAAAATACAATGTTTAAAACAATTTAAAATTTAACAGTTTAAAACCCAAAATTAAAACATTAAAATGACTGTATAAAAACTTGCACGGACCATAATCTTCAACTTCAAAAGGCTTTAATAAAGAAGAGAGTTTTGACTTGCTGCCCAAATGATGCCAATGTTGGTGCCAATCCTGTCTCCAAAAGAAAGGTATTCTACAGGGTGTTATAGCTGAGAAAGCTCTCTCCCAGGTCTCTGCATAATGAACCTTTCTCAGTGGTTGGTATGGAGGAGGACCTCTCCAGCAGATCTGTGACCAGGCAGGCTAATATTTGACTGGGGAGCTAGAGGATGGGAGTTCAATTCCCCTCTGTGCCTCCTGAGCTGGATTTGACAATCCATAGGGTCCTTATCAGCTCTGCGTTCTAAGATGGTGATCTTGCATTTGGCAGGAGGTTGGACCCAATGGCCTAAAAGACCCCTTCTGACTCAGTAAGGTCACCCTTATCTGACTCTAGGGTTCAGTGCTCATCTCTGTGTATAGCCAAAGAGCCAGTGCTGTCTGCATTTGCAGACATTTCTATGGACATGTGGCAGGCAAGCATAGACCCCAGAGTGTTTACCTTCCCACTGAAGTGGTCCTTATTTATCTACAGCACTTGCATTTTCTTGCAATTGTAACAGCAGACATTCATTATTGTTCCATTCACGCAATCAAAACCATCAGATTATAAAGACACAGGTTTTCAGCATGCCTTTGAACCATCAGAGTCAGACTGAGATTAGAAGGGAGAAAAAATTATACTCACCACCACCATTCCAGGGACAACCCCATGTTTCTTCACCAGAAGAGGGGGATTTTGGTTGAGTTGGCTCTCTAGGTCATATTTCACAAAGCGGAAAGGATCATGTTTGCACTGGGAAGAGAGCAAATGTCTTTGTTTAGGGTTTTGAAAAGTCATGGAATTTTCTATTCAAAACATTAAAATAAATGTACTTTTCTACGGTCAGAAGAAAAGCAGGCAAGCAAGCAGATGAACTAGATACCCAAGGTTTCTTTTCACATACTTTCTTAGTCCAGTGGTAAGGAATCTTTCTTCTGCAGAGCTCCCTGTGGACTTCACAGGTTCTGTACTCCAGCAGAAACCAAAGTGGACTTAGGCAATATGGACTTAGGCAACCTGGTCTGAAATTAATTTGCAAGGTGAATCATAGGCACCACTAATTGTCCCCGAGGTCCATTCTCTGTGTTGGTCGGTGCTATAGAGAATCTGTAAAAGTCTGAGTGATTTCTAAAACTGATAAACAATGACAGCAGCTGCTTGTTTTATTAGTGAGCTGTATAAGCCACTAAGGCAGCCAATGGAAAGGGAACAAAGACTGAGGTGGTCAACCTCCCAAAAGAGTCCACTGTACCTCTCTCTCTCCCTCTTCTCTTCTCCCTAAGGATGTCCAAGACAGATAAGGGAAATCTGAGTTACATTGTTCCCTGCATGGTAATGTTGTCAGGAGTAGTTAATTGCTGGAGAGTTCTCTCAAATTGCCCCTATCCTCTGTTTGTGAACCTTTGGTGGGTGGGTGGGAGGGGCAGGCAGAAGCAGGCATGGACAACCAGTGCTTTAAAGGGACTAGGATTAGTTTCCTTCACATCACAATGCACTTGGTATGGTGGCATTTTGAAGAGCTATGCCAGCCAGACCGAAGTAGCCACCTAGTTTCAGCAACAAATCAGAAACAACATTAAAGAGGTTTTATAGTGGGTGTAGGAATTCAGGGTCCTATAATCAGGATGGGGAGAGGCAGCCAGACATTCATGCAGGGGTCAAACAGATAAATATACCCAAGTATATATTTAGCCTTGAGATATTCCAATAACCTCCCATCTTTGTCCCAGTTCCTGCCAACCTAGCAGTCCGAAAGCAAGAAATTGCAAGTACAGTAATACCCCAGATAACATTATGACTTGGTTCCACAAGTCATGACGTTATCTGATTTTTAGCATTGTCCGATGCATGCATCGAACAATGCTTAAAAAAAGCCCTGACTTCAGGGACAAACCGCTTTAAAGGCAGGCAGGGAAAGAAAGAGACCCAATCGGGTCTCTTTTCCTCCCTGCCTTTAAAGCCACCTCCCACCCAAAGCGGTCTCTGCGACTGCAGTAGGGTCGGGGAAAGGCGTGCCTTTCCCCCGACCCTACTGCAGTCACAGAGACTGCTTGTGTCTCTTTCCCTCCCTATATTTAAACTACAGGGAGGGGGAAAGAGAGAGACGTGATTGGGTCTCTAGAGAACCAATCATGTCTCTCTCTTTCCCCCTCCCTGTAGTTTAAATACAGGGAGGGAAAGAGACACAAGCAGTCTCTGCGACTGCAGTAGGGTCAGGGGAAAGGCATGTGCTTTTCCCTGACACTACTGCAGTTGCAGAGACCACTGCGGGTGGGGGGTGGTTTGGGTAGTTCTACCCAAACCACACCACACCCACAGACCATTGCATCAGATAACGCTAAGAATCATTATCCAGAATCGTTATCAGATGTAAGTTTTTTCCAAAAAACTTGCATTGTTATCCGATTCTAGCGTTATCCGATGCAATCGTTATCGGGGTATTACTGTAGATAAATATGGACCACTTAAGTGAGAAGGTAACAGTGTTCCGTGTGCTCCGGTGTCTAGTTATGCCTGCCACATGAGCACAGAAATGTCTGCAGAAGCAGACAGTGCTGGCTCTTCAGCTTTGAAACAGAAATGAGCACTGAACCCTAGAGTTGGATACGACTGGCTTTCGAGCAAAGTAAACCTAACAACGTTAATTAGAAGGCAAATATAACGATAGGTAAAGGCCGCTCTTGCTCGAAAGCCACTCATATCCGACTCTAGGGTTTAGTGCTCATCTCTGTATACAGCCAAAGACCCAGCACTGTCTGCCTCTGCAGACGTTTCTGTGGACATGTGGCAGGCATACCTAGACACTGGAGTGCATGGAATCAGGGCTGTAGCCAGGAATCTAGATGTGGGTGGGCAAATATTTTTTCAGCATGGGCAACAATGTCATAGATATATAAGCAGCTGGGAGTTTGAGGGTGAGAAAACTGCTAACTCAGGGTGGGCAGTGGCCACCCTGGCCACCTCCTGGCTACAACCCTGCAAGGATCACTGTTTACCTTCCCACAAAAGTGGTCTCTATTTATCTACTTGCAGTTTCTTGCTTTCGAGCTTCTAGGTTGGCATGAGCTGGGACAAAGGTGGGAGCTCATTCTGTTGTGCAGTACCCGGGTCTCAAACTGCTGACCCGTCTTCCAGTCAGCGTCTTAACCACTTGAACCACTGCAGTCCCACATATAACTATACAGGCAAAATAAAAAATAACAGCTACCCTAAACCACATTGAATTATAAATCATTTACTGCTATTAGAACAATGATGTTCATAGTTCCTCACACTTCTGACTGGTTGCTGTCCACTGCGACAGAATTTTGCCATTCCTTGGAGTCTTTTTTGTTGTTGTTCAGTCGCACAGTCGATTCCGACCCTCTGCGACCCCATGGACCACTGTCCGCCAGGCACTTCTGTCCTCCACCATCCTCCTCAACTCGCTCAGTTCTGTACCCATTGTCTCTGCAATACCATCTAGCCATCTCATTTTTGACTGCCCCCTACAGCTCCTTTTTCTGCCTTTTTAAATCTCTTCCTAGTCTCCTTCCTGGGTAGCTCTACATCTCTCCACTCCTTTCTCCTGTCTTCCTTTTGGCTGTCCTTACAGCCTTTTTAGGCAGGGATGCCCAAAATTTTCAGGCCGTGGACCAGTCATGTGGTTCAGCAGTCCAGTCACATGGTTCCTCCCACCAGAAGTGGAAGTAAAACGCGCCCGCTCATGTGCAAAATGCTGCCACAAATGCACCTGCGGCTGTTGTAAATGTGTTTATGACCGCCGTGGGCGCATTTATGGCAGTGTTTTGCACATGCACATGTGCTTTTTACTTCTGCTTCAGGGAATGGAGTGGGCTGGATGATTTGGTTCCATGGGACGTAGTTTGGGCACCCCTATTCTTAGGCACTGAAACTTTACCATACAAACCCTTTTTAAAGGAGGTTCATTACAGACCTAACTATCTTTAGAAATCAGTGGTCCTCAACACTAACTGTTGGGCTTTTGTTGGAAAACATTGAATTAACTTTTGAAGCCTAAAGTAATCTTTTGGGTGCGTGGGTGGGTGGGTGAGTGGATGTGTCGGTTGCCTGGTTGGAACTCCACTCCAATACAAGGTGAAACAAAGAACATCTCAAGGTTTGTCACACTCTGTTGGTACCAATTTGAAGGTTACATTGTTTGGAGTATATATAGATGCACAACATGGTCCCTCTTGATGAGCTCATAAATGTTTTAAAGCACAATCACATGGTTATTTGTTCAGAAGTATGGTATCCACTGGTGTTTACTCTTGAGTAAACATAGTATCAATGTCTGGGCAACCAATTAGGAGGTTTAGAATAGCAGATATGAGGAGAAATTTAGTAACCCAAAGGAAATTTAGTGAGCCAAAGGAAAGGCTCAGATTAAGAGAACCAGCACGATGAGTGACTTAACAAAAAAGTACAGAGATAAATGTAATAATACTAACAATTAAAAAAATAAAAGAGCCTGTGTAATCCATTCATGTCAATAAAGTCTTAGGCTGGTCAACATCTAATATAGTGAAGGTATTGCCTAGCCTTGGACTTTACTGGTATAGAGACAGATTAGGCAAGATAGAGGTAGTTTCCTAGTAGGAATAAATACCACTTGAAACTAATGTGTTAAGGACAGCATCTTTCTATCCAGATTTCTAATAAAACCTTATAATTCCCCATTGGCTATACTTGCTAGGGTTGAAGGATGTGATAGGCCAAGAATATCTGGAAACCCACACCTGTCCATTCCTTCTCTAGAAAAGAGACATGAACTAAGCAAAAGACAAAAGGTCTAGCTTTTAAAAGGAACCTGATGCAGCAGAATTTGGAGAAGTTATATATCTGGACTACAGCTTTCAGACTCCTCCAACCAGTATAGCCATCAGCTTCTGTTGACATGTTTTTCCATTTTATTTCATTTGCAATAGTCGCATGATTTCTACCTTACTTTTCTATCTCTTTCTTTCAACCCCATCATGTCTATGAATTTTTAAATTTTTTATTGATGTGTTTTAACTTGGGTTGTAAGCCGCCCAGAGTCGGGCTTGCCCGATTGGGGCGGGTTAGCAAGTATGAAATATAAATAAATAGAAATGCGACTATTAAAAAATGGAGAGAGAACTGACAGGGAGATGGATTCTGCAGCAAATGACAGCCCAATTACCTCCTCATGCAATGCAAACACAGAATATAATCACACAACACTTTTATAATTTAATATGTTCCACAAGTAGTATTTCTCAATATAGAAACAAATACTGGCAAGAAGACAAGAAAGCTACATTATTTTGTGGGAACACCAAAATGCTGGATGTCAACATTTAGCTTACCTGAATACAAGGGGAGGGACGACCGTGCTGCATTTGAACGTAAATCTTTTCAACAGACCACTCAAAGAAAGGAGAGTAGGAATGATTTTGGGGTGACAGTACACATATCACAATCACTTGTAGGGGGTCTCTTGGTGCCGTAATAAACTTCTCAAACTCCAAGTCAGTAACCAACGGGATTTTCACTACACACTTGCAGCATACACCATCACTTTCTTTGGCCAAAATTCTGCGCAGCACAACTGGGCAATCACTAGGAGAAATGGCCCAGGTCTCCCAGATAGGTACTGTATCTCCACCCTGGAAATCTGATTTGGCTCTGTGTGAAATACATGATGGGGTTGAAAGAAAGAGATAGAAAAGTAAGGTAGAAAAGTTAAATAAACACATACATGGCCATACTTTCAATTGAGGAGATTTTTGATTGAACAGAGAAAGTATGGAAACATTACTTTGGTTCCAGTGACTTTTCCAGTATCTAGGGCAGAGGCAACCTTACCACACTTACCCAAAATCTAAAAACTTTCAATTCAAAGTAGTGCAAATGCATGTGGGGTTTAATTGTAGATCAATCTAGAAACTTGAGCTGATACAAACTCAAGTCAAAGGATTATTAACTGGGACTGTTAGATGAGTGTAATGGACCTGTTGCTCCAGTGGTGGGATGTCAAAAATTTTACTACCCCACCGTGATGTCATAACAGTGTGGGCGGAGCTAACATCATGACATCATGATGTCATGGGCGAAGCCAAAGAAAAAATACAAAATAATAAAAAAATAAGCACACACACACACACCTCTCAGCCCACCCACCCACAACACAAATCCGTAAATAAATAAATAAAATAAATAAATAAAATAAAAAATACATTAAAATACAGCCACCGACCCAAACATCCACCTACCTGCCCCAAACACAAATCAACTAGAGCTTTTAAACCAGAGTTTAAAGCTTATTCTGGCTAATCTTTCTCACAGTAGGTCAGATGGAAGGAACTACAGAATGAACTCACCACAAGATGGCTTCATTTTGGCACTTTTCAACTTTTCAACAGTTAAAGAAGTTAGGTAATAAGTCTTTGCCTAATCAGTTCTCTATGATAATATGCCTTAATGTAAATGTAAAACAGCTGTACCTCCTTAAGGGTTCTCCAATTGGAACAGCACAGGTGTAGCTTATTGATGAGGTAACCCCAAGACTTTGCTTAAAAACCCCAAGCCAGGCTGCCAGGCCCGCCGGCTATTAGGCCTTTTTAGGAACTGTGGTAGTACGTCAATATAGGTAAAGGTATTAAATACACATTAAAATACACACAGACACACCACATCTAAAGGTGAGTCACTTACCCTGGGGAGCAGGCTATAGGGAGCTTAAGGCTAGCAGCTTCTCTTCCTCTTCCCTACTTGGGAGGACAGCAAGGAGGCCATGCATACACGCCAAGCACTGTAGCCATGCATGCACACCAAGTGCTTGGTGCGCATGCGCAGTGGGGGAAGCAGTGAAAAGGTAAGCCCCGAAGGTGGTTCCCCCAAAAAAGCTGCTACCGGTTCTCCGGGTCACTAGGAAAAGTTGCTACCGGTTCTGGCGAGCTGGTGAGAACCTGTTACATCCAATCGCTGTGTTGCTCCCAAGTAGACCCTTGGGCCTACAAGTAAGGGGGACTGTACCTGAATTGATGCCCTGTGGCTAAGCAATCCAGGATTTCAGCTAGCTTTTACACAAATCCCGACCTGAATCAGGCTGTTTGTAAGGTAGCACATAGGAAATTAAACAACTCCAGTTATCATCATGTCTCTTAAAAATGTATTTAGTAAAGCAGGTTACAGATTTCTTAGTTTCAGGAAGCAAAACAATTCTAACCAAATGAAGCATTTTCAATTCAGTAAGTGCATTAAAAAGAATGAAACCTATTCTAAGTTTAGAATCCCAGAGGCCCCCATCTCTAGTTTAAAAGCCTACATGTTTGCTAAGTTCTGAGCAGACTCCAGAGAACTACTTACACAGGAAGGAAAGAGCAAAAGAGAGTGTCCTCCCTTATCTCTTCCTTTTTATCTCCTCCCTTTGGTCTGAAGGAGTCCAACCAATGACTACATGGTATTACACGTCTATAAAATTTTAGGTTTCAATTCTCCAAGAACATGAAGGTTAGCATGTTTAGTCTACTAGCAGTTTCTGCCTAGTGACAACCTGTAATGCAACACTGCTACCTCCCTCCTGGTGAACAGCACACAGAAATCTCTGTTACAGAGTCAAAAAACAGACAGGCCCCATTTCTGTCCCATAACAATGAGCCCCTATTATGCCAGTGATTTCCCACTGATCAGTTCAATCTATTTTCCAAAAGCAATTCAAAGTGTTGTTGATATTAACTTTTAAAGGCCAAAGGGTCCGAACCCTTGTTCCTTAAAGAACTATCCTTCCCATGTTATACCCAATGTAACTCTGATACCATCTTCAGAGGCCCTTTATTGCCCTACTACATACATTAGGACCGGTGACTAACTGGAAAGGTTCTTTTCTGTGATGGTGGCCAAGTTACTGAATGCCTTCTCCAGAGGAGTTCCCAGCCACCCATCTTTTGGTCTTTCAGGGTTGGATGAGTTTTCACTTTCCCAGGCTTTTTAAAAAAATGTTATTTTCTGCTGTATTTAGGCATATCACTTTGGTGGGGAGGTAAATGATGTACTCTGCCACGTGATCACAGAAAGGTTGGCAGATGCAGACAGCGCTGACACTTTGGTTATAAGCAGAGATGAGCTCCAAACCCTAGAGTCAGATATGACTGACTTACAAGCAAGGGTGACCTTTACCTTTGCCTCACTGTTAACTGCCCACAGAATGCTAGTTAGTACAATGCACATACAGAAGCCAGAAATCTTCTCCATTTTTTCTACCACCCATCCTGTACTCACTGAGGGTCTCCTGCTCGCTGCCCATTCAGATCCAGCAGTGTAGCAGCATGTGTTAACGTGAGTAAAACCACATATGCACAGCTACGAGGACAACTGAAGGGCAAAGCTTGTGCTTGCCTGCCCCTCTAACCATGTGTTCTTCATTGGACTTTTCCTAAGCAGCTCTCTGTGATGCCCTAGGAAGAGGAAATCTGCCATGCCAATCAACTGAAGCAAGTCTAGCTACCACTGGGGTGTCAAGTTAAGGAAGAGGAGAATGCTCAGGGATGCACCCGGAAGGCCTGAACAATTCCTTTCAATACTGTCACCCCCAGCATCTACCACTTAGGGATGCTGCCTAATGATCATATTTGAATTATATTATTCCACACGACTTATCTCGCCTCTCTTTAGAAGATGGCTCTCTCATTGAAATGACAGTCCTACTAACCGTGAATCAGGCCTTTGTTTCTTCTTGAAAGGTATGTAACCAGTAAGGTCCTGTGCCAGAAGTGGCTTGACACCTGCTTTTGCTTTTGAAACGGAGCTTTGGATGTCTTTTTTTGGTGTTCGATCCCAGGCACGAATTGGTGTTTTCCTTCCTGACATCCTCACTTGCTTGGCAGAGGAAAATTCAAGTGGGTAATCAATACAACATATTCCTGCCAAATAAGGGAAGAATTGCTCTGTCATTTTGTTCTGTTGGAGAATGGTAAAGAAACTGTTGGTAGCCAGTATAAATGTTAAGCTTTATTGGTTCATCAGTATGATTCTGGATTGAAAAGATGAGCCAGTGACAATCACTGTTGCCACCATTGCCAAGGGGATACCCAATCACTGAAATAGGGGAGGCTCCTTTCATATCCCCAAGATGGCTTTCACCTGAAGGAAATCACAGGGGTAGTGTTTATAGATCTTACTGCAGCTTATGATACAGTCAACCATGCATCCCTGCTGAAGAAAGTCTCCCACACCACAAAGGACTTTAAATTTACAAAAATCATTGGCTGCTTACTGGAAAAACCACAGATTTTTTGTCGATTTCCAAGGACAATGCAGCCGTTAGAGAAATCAAAGAAATGGTGTGCTAGCGCCCCACACTGCTTAACATATATACTAATGATCAACCACTGCTGGAAGCCACTAGGAACTTTCTCTATGCTGACACCCTTGCAATTGTAGCACAGTGCACCTTCAAGGCTGTTGAGAAAAAACTGACTGAGGCTTTGAATTTAATGGATATATATTTCAAGGATAACCAACTGAAGCCAAACTGTCTAAAAAATTCAAATATGTGCTTTTCATCTCAAAATCCGTGAGTCCTCAAGAAGGTTGCAGGTGAACTGGAATGGCACCAGGCTCATACACTGCGACACTCCCAAATACCTGGGAGTTACCCTGGATCGAATTCTCACCTTCAAGACCCACTGCCTAAATACCGAACAGAAGATTTTTGCCAGGAACAATATTTTGAGGAAAATAATAGGCACAAGTTGTGGTGTCCAACCACACACATTAAGAAAATCTGTGTTATCTTTATGTTACTCTGCAGGGGAATATTCTAGTCCAATGTGGTTCAGATCAAAGCATGCAAAGCAGGTGGATGTGGCCCTAAATGAAACAGTGAGATTGGTAACAGGATGCCTAAAACCAGGGGTTCTCAACCTTTTTAAGCCACACTCCCTCAGACAGATGAGCACACTGGACTGGTGGCTCCCCCGCCATAAATGCTGCCATAAAACAAGTTTACAACAGCTGCAGATGCTTTTACAGTTGTTTGTGTTGCTTCCACCACTTCTGCTGCATCCAGAGGCAGCAGTGGTGGGAGTGAGGGTGGCAGGCCACATGAAATGGCTCCATGGGCCAGATTTGTTCCACAGGCCATAGGTTGAGAACTCCTGCCTAAAACCAACCCCAATACAAAAAATGCATTACTTAGCTGGCATTCCTCCACCAAAATTTCACTGAGAAAGTCCTACTCAGAAAAAGTGGGTAAAAACAAGATCCTCAGAAACACACCTGCTATTTGATCACCAACCACCCAAGTAGAGACTAAAATCAAGGCACAGTTTCCTCACAACTCCCCCCCCCCCCAATAACCAGCCCGCACACACCACCCTAAAACATTGGAAGGCAAGCAAGGAGCTACCAGACAACTGAGTAGAATGACACGATTCTCTATCGCCTGGCCAAGAAAACCACGGCCTGTGTGGAAAGCTTTAAATGGTCTGTGTGCTGGGTTAGAAAGATCAAGGGCTAATCTGAGAAAGTGGGGTTTCTCTGTAGGAAATGCTATTGATATGGTCCGATATTGAGCAGATGTCATCTAGCCCTTTAATTCCTTTTTATTTTTGATATGTTAATTTTATCTTTGCATGTTATTATATGCTGGTGGTGCCTCTGACACAAATTAAGAAAGAAAACAGTGTGATCCTTTCAGACAGGGACTTCTGTCCTTTATAGTTCCTGCCCTAGTCAGTAAGGAAGTCAGGGCATCTGATTCCTATGGATACTCTTCTTCTTCTATGTCTAGGCTATATTTGAAACTGCCCAAATGAAGGCTCTGTTTGGTGAGTTGGTTCTGCAGTTCCTTTTGCCTGACCTAGTGAAGAATGAGGACAAAGAACAATAGAAAGCTACTTCTTTGTAGAAGGCTCAAGAGGCTTTTAGCTAGTTCTTATTAGAAACAGGATTCTTGATTTAAGTAAACTGTGATCTGATCTAGCCACGTAGTGTTTCAGGCCTTATAACTGATTTATTGGCTTTTAACCTTTGTATAGCCATTGCTTAACCTGGTGCTTTCAATATTCTTTGGACTACAACTCCAAGTAGTCAGCATCATTGGTGATCAGGAATGATGGTACATGAAACACAGTAACATCTGTAGGGGGTACCACGCTGACTAAGATTAGACAATATTTTTGACTAACTCAGGCAAGCAAGGAACTTTCGGGGGGGGGGGGTGTTGGGCTTCAGCACCCAGAATTTGCCAAGAATTCCCTCAGCTAGAAAGGTGGGGTGAAGGTGGGAATGAAGGCTCCACCATTTGTCCTGTGAAAAATACAAAGAATTTGAGGGCATGTGCTAATCTCTATGGGAATATAAGGGGTGAGGGGACAAGGGGTCTCCCTGCCTGTTGGGGTGCCTATCAAAAAGATACCCACTTTTTTTCCAGTGGCAGATCCAATCTATTTAAAAGGTGAATGGCAGCTGTTGCAGGGATCCAGGGAGGAGATATTGTGTGGGGGTTTTATTTTGCCAAGGTTTTTTTTTTAATGGTTGGAACCTGCAGGACTGGGAGACGCAAAAACACACACAAAGTATTGCATGCCTCAGCAGGGTCACACTTTGCCTACCCCTGTTTTCTAAGGGAATGATTGGCAGCAGTGGCTGCTACTTATATCCGAGTATACATTTCCCCCCCTGGAAATCATTTTCCACAAACAGGAAAAATGCCTTTAGTGTGAGTTTGTTCGACGTGGATCCAAGCTTGCCATGAAGTGAGTGACCCACACACTGCCATCATGAAGCCATCTCCTGTGGCATGTATGAAATGAGACATGCAGGATTTAACACTTGGACTGCAATGGATTGCCACAGCCTTGAAGATATTAAGAAGGTATGCCTTCACAGCCAGTCCATCTGGCATGGCCTCTTCCGCCTCCATGACCATTGGGAATGAGAATAGTGCAGTGGTTCCTTCTCCGCTCCTTTTGCCCTTGGGCCCAATATGATGGTTTCCAGTGGCATTTCCTCCACTGATGGGGCCATCACCCCACCTAAAGGAGCTCATCCACCCATAGCCATTGGCTCTTTTCAGGAATCAGGTTGCTTACTGCTGCCCAACACTCGGTGTTGAGTCGCTGGCTGTATGGTCTACTCCAGTGGTTCCCAATTAGTGGTACGCGTACCCCCAGGGGTACACGAGATTGCATCAAGGGGTATGCGCAGCAATCTCTTAACTAAAATATTAAATCCTTAAAAAACAATAATGCAATAACAATTGCCAAAAAATTATTCAATTTAATTAAACGATCAGTAGGTAAGTCAATCGTATGCATCATGCACTTTCTCCCACGGCGGCGGTTTTTTCCATGCCTCCTGCGTCTCGCGTCACCCGATCGCAGCCGCCCCCGTTCCCGCCTATTTGCTCGTCATTGTCAATTAGTCAGTTCGGTTTATGTCACATGAACGTGTCGCTGTGCTCGTTGTGTTGTTTTAATTGTGAATTAATAAATATCCATCACACCATGTCGTGTCGACCAGCCTTATATACCTACCTCGGTAATCGGTAAGATAATGTTTTAAAACTGTGTTTAAATTTGCACTTTCACTATAAACTGCAATACAATGATGTTTAGAAAATAAAAATAATATTCAAGCTGCTTCAGTTGTAAGCATGTTTGCGGATTCTGTTTTCTAGATTTTAAGTTACATTAATACTATTTTCATTGTAAAGTTCAATACAAAGCAATAATGTTTAATTTGTTTTCTAATATGTACCTACTTCGAATACAGAAGAACAAATTCAATTTTTTGCCTGTTCGCAGTTTCTGGTTTTTTCCCCCGGCTTTCTAACCTTTTTAATTACTTACATTGCAAAAATACAAAAGCTGAGTTAATAAGTCCCCTTGTTTTTAGATGGAACAGTGGCTGCTAAGGTGCCGAAAGGTTGAGGAGGTATCAGAAAATACTGAACAGTCGCCTGCTAATGATGTGTCACCCTCTACTAGGGTGACACACAAAAAAAAAACCTTGATAACAAGGAATCGTCTCTCTCTCTCTCTCTCTCTCTCAAAAAAAAAAAAGGAAATATGATGATAGTTATATTCAGTTTGGTTTTACAAGCTCTGGAGATCCTAATTCCCCATTGCCGCAATGTGTCGTTTGTGCAGAGACGCTGTCAAATCATTCGTTAAAACCATCCTTACTACGTCACCATTTAGAAACCAAACATGCTAATTTGAAAGATGAATCTGTATCCTTCTTTCAACATAAATTAAAAGACCTTAAACAAAGACAAAAATCTATTGAGGTGCTTTTTTTAAACACAAATATGAACGCCCTGCAAGCCTCTTTTCGAGTTAGTTATTTAATTGCCAAGCAAGCAAAACCACATACAATTGGAGAAAACCTCATACTGCCTGCAGCAAAAGAGTTCAGAGAAAAAATGGCCCGAGAACTTGATGTTATTCCTATGTCAAATAACACTATCTCTCGTCGTATTGCAGACATGTCAGATAATCTGAAAAACCACCAAATTCAACGCATTTTACAAAGTGATTACTTTGCCATACAACTTGATGAATCCACAGACATATCAAACTTGGCTCAACTTTGAACATATGTTCGTTATGTTCATTCCAAAAAGGTTCATGAAGAGTTCCTATTTTGTCGTGCCCTTCCTATTCATACTACCAGGGAGGACATATTTCACATGGTTGACGGTTTTATAAAAGAAAACAAATTGGATTGGTCGAAATGCGTAGGAATATGCACTGATGTTGCCAGAGCAATGAGTGGTCGTTTTTCAGGACTTGTGAAGCGAATACAAGATGTAGCCCCAGAAGCAAAATGGACCCATTGTGGTATTCATCGAGAGGCACTTGCTTGTAAAAAAATTCCAGCCTGCTTAGATAGTACTCTTAAAAATGCTGTGAA
Organism: Furcifer pardalis; assembly: GCA_030440675.1. Classification (NCBI taxonomy): domain Eukaryota; kingdom Metazoa; phylum Chordata; class Lepidosauria; order Squamata; family Chamaeleonidae; genus Furcifer; species Furcifer pardalis. The sequence continues at coordinate 128,751,265 of CP126893.1, read as the reverse complement.
AATTGTCAATTTAATCAAGGCCCGTGCCACAAACTCAAGAACTTTTAGACATTTGTAAAGAGCTTGGCAGCGAGCATGAGACCCTGTTGTTACATACTGAAGTGTGTTGGCTGTCCAGAGGAAGAGTTGTTTCGAGAATATTTGAGTTGAGACATGAAATTGAGTTATTTTTGACCGAGCAGGGTCATGCCAAGTATAAACAGATGCTGATTGATCCTTTGTGGCTACAAAAATTGGCTTACTTGTCAGATATTTTTACAAAACTGAATGAGTTGAATTTGGGGCTTCAAGGCCAGGATACAACCATATTCACTATGCAGGAGAAGGTTGAGTCAACAATCAAAAAAATGTCTCCCTGGACATCTTTGATCGACAGATGTAAATATGATCAATTTCCGAATTTAAAACTTTTTTTGGAAACTACTTCTTCATCAGTGAATGAAGATGTAAAATCAGCCATAAAATGCCACTTGCAAAATTTGTCGACCGCATTACACACTTATTTCCCAGAAATATCGTCGCAATGGAACTGGGTAAACAACACCTTTGGAAACTGTTCCACCGATCACTTATCCATCTCTAATCAAGAGGAATTAATAGACATCTCATGCAACAGTAGACTCAAAAGTTGTTTTGCGGAGCAATCACTGGTTAATTTTTGGGCTGGTCCTAAAGACATTTATCGTGTCAGCGAAGTAGCAATAAAACATTTACTGCCATTTTGCACGACGTACCTTTGCGAGAGCGGATTTTCCGCAATGACAAACTTAAAAACTAAACATCATCACAGACTTCAACTTGAAGATGACTTGAGATTGAAGCTGATCAAAATGCAACCAGATTTTTCAGAGTTGTGCAAAGAAAAACGTGCACATTTGTCACATTAACGAAACATGTGTTCTCTGTCATTAGAATGTCTTTTGATGATAATAAATATAAAATACACCTGATTTCATTTTTAATTTAACGTTCCTGCAATAAGGGGTACACAAGTTTGAGGTCTTTCTTGAAGTGGTACGTAGAAAAAACTAATTGGGAACCACTGGTCTACTCCATTGCTGTAGCAGGATGTCCAGCCAGGCAGGAAAAGGAATAATCATCTTCTAAATAACATACCTAAAGGGGCTATTTATTGATCTTTTCATAAATACAGGACTGGGCAGTTAAGTAAAAGGGAAACATCTAAGGAAACATATTCCAATGATAGTTTATGGCTTCTGTAAAAAAATTGTTTAGCACTAAATAGGAACTACTAGAGTGAAATGAATGTTTAAAAATAAATGAGTTCAGAACTGCAGATTCATAATTTCCAATTTTGGGTACAATTAATGAGTATTGACTTGGATAGCTCACTTTTGATTTGATGAGACACCCATTTAATGTTTTCAAAACTTCAATTTCACTTTAATCTGTGGCTTCAAAGGGAAGGGCCAAAACTAATGGATTCCATTTACAAAAGGGTAGATTGTAATTAAATAATAGGAAGAAATTCCTGTCAGCAAATTGACTGACTCAGAAGGTGGTGGCATTATCTTCATGGGGGGTTCTAAACATATCCTGGATGACATTCTGTCAGGGATGCTTTCAACTGTGGCTTTCTTGCCTTAGACTTGATGACGTTTGGGGACCTTTCCATCTCTGCAATTCTATGATGCTACAGCTATCATCTCCCTCCCTTAGCCTGAATCTCTGCAGGACAGACCAAGGAAGGGCAAAGAAAGAGTGCCCTCAGTATATAAATATAATCACACGCAATACTGCAGGACTAGTAAAATGGACTGTACCTGAGATCATCAAAACACAGTTTATAAATTGTCTCACTATCTTCTCAAACCTCTTCTTAAGGTCTAGTAAGCTTCTGACCCAGTGTCCATCCTTGTCATCGCTTTCAGTGTTTCTTAAAGACACCTTTGGAACACAAAAGAAGAAACAGAATCAGAATGATTAATGATTAATGGATACTTTTTGGGCATCTGGAAATGTACAATACCTCTGCTATAGTATACAGACATTAAACACCATATATTTGGTAATACCTTAACATTTATATAACATATAACAAATGCTCAAAATAATCCACATATAAATGCATTTTGGAACTGTTTGATCCTCAGAACACCCCTGTAAAAAGTTGCATGTCAGGCTTGTTAGGACATTTTTCATTTGGGGGTATTGTACAAAGATTGCTGCCCAGTGGAATAGTATAACTTTAAGGCCCTCCATGTGTTTTGAACACAGGTGTACATACTAGAGCCTCAAACTGATTGCCAGGCTGTGCATGCCTTGTCCACGTGCTCATGTAACAGCCCAGCTGTGGCTGATTAGAGAATCTGCCCAACAACACTGGGGTATAACTGTGGCCCTCTGGGAAGGGTCTATGGAGGAGGTTATCATTTTGGAGCAGATTATCATTGAGGAGGTTATTATTCTGAGGAGGTTGCCATTCTGGAGGAGGCTATTACTCAGAGGAGGCTGCCATACTGAGGAGTCTGTTATACTGAAGAGAAGGACTGAACTGAGAGAGTCTACAGACAGAGACTGCTGAAGAAGGTCCTGGACTCTATGCTTGCTCCTGGGATTGGAGCCAACAGAGGAATCCAAGCTGTCTACCTACTGTGGGGCTTGGAGAGAGAGAGACTGTTGTATATAGTCCTGTGTATGTCTGTCTTCCTCTCACTGTAAGTAAAGCACACCTTTCCACTGAAGGCATATGTGTGTGTGTTATTGCACTAAGGCTTTCGCTGCGTAAGAGCTTAAAAGTGCTACTCTGCTATCGAGCCACACATATCGCTAGGGGAATCCCTGATAAGGCTCAAGAAACACATCACACATAGTTCAAAATAAATAGCTTTGTCTTATATTGAGAGCAGAATGCTCAGCAATTGCCTTCTGAATACTAATAAGCATAAATACATATACAGGTACTTCATATTTTCAAATAAACAGTGGGTTGTTAACTTGCTGAAGGAAGTTCAGAATATTTTGCATTGCTGGACAACTAATTAGGTGCTTATATCCTCTGCAGCCTAAAACAAGACTGTCCAAGGGTCTGAACCATTTTTAGGTTCCTGAAAATTAGCCTGCTTGCTCTGTCTTCTTCAGGCTCAAGATAAAAACAAGTACATTTCATGATGAACATTGTAGGAGGCAGAGAAGGATTTATCTCAGACAGAAGTCTTAAGTCCCTGCTCATCCACTCAGACCAGTTGAAATCTGTACTGGTCAAATAATGCCACTGAGGTGAATTTATTGTTCCAAACTATCTGACTATGCAGACTGTTATGCTGTAAATGCAAGAGGCAGGGGTTAGCTTCTGTTTCACTTTGTTTTTAACATAGGATTAGACAGGTACATTGAATATAGGTCTGCTAAAAGTAGGGTTTGAAGGGCTGCCAGGGGTAGGTCGTAGGTTTTCCAAGCAAAAGGACTGAGGTTCAGTCCCTGACATTTGCAGTGAAAAAGTTTAGGTACCAAAAGTAATGTGTAAGACCCTACCCTCTTTCCCAAACTTATCATCACACACACACACACACACTATCCACCCTTCACCTCTTCTTTCTCTTACATTTGTACACAAAGATGCTGTTCTTAAAAGGGGTTGGGGGTTTGCCCATCCTGCCCCACTGGTTCCATGCTTTTAAATTACTCTTCATTTTTCAAGTGTGTGGAAGGTGTACTGCCTCTGCTTTACTACATCGTACATGCATGGAGTTATTTTTCAATTCATTTCAATTTTCCTAACAATTACACGGACACGTTTCTTTCTCTGCTGCAACAGGAAGTAAAAATATCTTTATGTTGCACATTATGTTAACCTACCACAGAGATTTTACTCCTTTCTAAACTTACAAACATTCATTTAGACTTCTGCATTGAGCAAGATGCTGGACTCAGAGACCTTATTCAAGGCTTCTGTGAAAAAAGGTGATGGGCTGTGGGGGTTGGGAACAAGATGCCAGCAACTGGACCAAAAATGAATTCTTAATCTTAAAAATGACCCAATTAACACAATGCGGTTGAGAAATATGTCAAACAGGCAACCTATGAAGTTAGCTTGTGGAGTAATAAATCATTTTAATGGAAAGACTGAATCTCCAGAAAAGTGCTTCCACAATGTAAATATTTAGGAAAAAAGACTGGGAAATTGGCTCTTAAAAAAAGAAGGTTGCCTATAGTGTGGGGTTTTTTGTGTGTGTCATTCCTGGGAGCTGCACTTTGAAGGTTAATGGGACCCTAGGGAAGCAATTTAAACAGTGGCAAGTACAGTACACACATAATTTTCATTATTGGATAGGGAGGGAGGCGTAGTTTGACAACTGGCCTTTATAGCAGATTTTGCATTTGCTAGTGATCAGCATAAAATCTGGCTAAGGGAAGGTGTTACCTAAAGGCCAACATGCGGTAATGTCTGAGGCTTAAGGCAATAGACATTCCCAAGAATTGGTACACTTGGGGCAATCCAGTATATCCACCACACACAGTGTGGTGTTGTGAATGGAGTGACAAATTAGGACTCAGGAGTCCTGGATTCAAAAGCCCTACTTGGCCACAGAAACTCACGAGAGGGATGGCACTGGTACAGCTACTCCTTAAATAGTTTACTTATCTGAGAAGTGCTCAGATGCTATACAAGAGAATTGGTGGCACAGAGGTTAAACTTCTGTACTTCAGCCAAAAGTTTGTGAGTTTCATCCTGATGGGGATCAAGGTTGATTCAGCCTATCCTTCTGAGGTTGGTAAAATGAATACCCAGCATGTTTGGGGCAAAATGCTAATTAATTTGTGAGCCACCAGAGAGTGCACTAAGTGCTATGGAGAAGTATATAAGTGTAATTGCTAATTGCTACACTTGGGTTCTGACTTGACTGTACATAACATTAACAAGTGGCTTCAGCTGGATGGGTGGAATATAAACATTAGAAAAAGACAGACAGAAAGACAGACAGACAGAGCTCCAGATACTACATGTCCCTAAATGAATCATTAGGAATTATGTATGATTTTTTTAAAAAAAATTCACTAATAAGAGCCTGACAGGAAGGTGGGAGGTCAGCAGTTCAATATCCAAATACTATAGGACAGAATGAGCTCCTGTCTTTGTCCCAGCTCCTGCCAACCTAGCAGTTTGAAAGCAAGAAATTGCAACTAGATAAATAGGGACCACTTTGGTGGGAAGGTAAACAGCATTCCATGTGTCTAGTAACACCTGCCATATGTCCACGGAAACTTCTGCAAATGCAGACAGCACTAGCTCTTCAGCTTTGAAACAGAGATGAGCACTGAACCCTAGAGTCGGATATGACTGGCTTTCGAACAAGGGAAACCTTTACTTCTAAACCTCCTAACTGGCTGCCCAGACACTGTTATTATGTTTACTAAGAAGTGGCGAAAAAAAACCAAAACAAAAAAACCAGAGTGAACTTGCTCTGAAAAGCCTCCCGCCACCCTGGGAAGCGGTGAAGGCTGTGCAAAAAGCTGCTAAACTGGTGCAATTCCCCCCACTCCCACTGCCACGGTAAATGATGTATCATGGCTTTCAGTGGTGGGTGGGTGGGTGTAGAGGTGCCTTGGTGCCCACTACAGGTCAGATTATTTTAATGCATGGGACAGATTAGACCCACAGGCCGAGGGTTGGCCCCCCATGATCTTGAAAATCCTGAAAAGTGTTGCCACAAGTCAGAATACAAGTCAGAATTTTGATGCCACGTGATGACAATGATCAAGATGATAGAAAGGAAGGCCTGCACTTCTCTGAAATCTCATATCGATTGTGAGTTATTCTTACAATTTAAAAAATTCAGCCCCCTTGAAAATCTCCAGATGTTCATTCCATTTTCATGGGAGAGTAACAGTCTTTTGAGACTTTTGAGTGATTTTGACCCAGCCTTTGTTTTAACTAGTCTGGCAGAATTTAAATGGTTATTTCTATTTTTTATTACCGGTATATTAGGAAAATGTATTTTATACAATGTGACTTGTTTGTTAGCTGCCTTGGTAAGGTTACCTATAAAAGGGTATAATCAATTAAAATAATGAAATTCTATCTGGTGCTATAGATTATGAAAGAAAAATGCACAAAGGGATCCCATAAAAACTATGATAATTGAGGAAAATGGATGTCTTAAGAGAAAATTATGCCTAAGGTAATACAGTGGTTTGATTTTTACTTCTGGTAAGTTGCGTTCATGATTATGAAGAAGAGGTTTTTTCTTTTCACACAGGCTGACCATCATGTTGTACTTAACTTGACTAGGCATCAGAAAACAAGCAGTTACCAAAGTTCATATAATTACTCATACAACACTGCTGGAGTCAAAACCACTTTCATTTTATGATTTTATACCTGCTTCTCCAACTTGGCTCCATGAACACATCCTGGTCTTACCAAAGATATGGTGATGCTTTCATTTTGGGCAGTAAAAGTGAGTGTCATCGAGTGTTGACTAAGAATCTTTAGTTTTAATTGGTCGTTTATCTGAGGAATAAAATAGGACAATTAAATGTTCACTGGCTGATTTCTCTTCCTTGTATTTAACGATTATCTTGGTTATAGTTACATTGTGACATATAGACTAAAATCATGCTCAGCCTTATCTACATTTAGAATAATAAATAACTACTACATGGTTTAAGGTAAGTGTGTTCTGGAAGTAAAGGCAGTTCATGACTTTAGATCGGGGTTCCCAACCTAAGGCATCATTTCATATCGGCCCCACCCCCACCCCTCCAAGGGCATTTGAGAAATAAAATGGCCACCCTTATGAAGCTGTTGGGACAAAATGCTCCCCTCCAAAAAAAATTGTGTAGCCAGGACAAAATGGCCATCCAGCCTTCGAAGCTGACTGAGAGAGCATGACCCAGTCCCTGGCTTGAAAAGGTTGGGAACCCCTGGTTTAGATCCACAGCAAATGCAAGCCTTGAACAAATGAGATATTTGAAGTCTGAACTGTGTTTATGAATGCAGCTAGAATAGGATGGTTTATGGTTGCTAAGTAAGTAGAAGTCACAGGAGGAAAGTAACTTTAACTCATTGGCTGAAATCAACTGGCTTAGCATAGAAGTTAAGGCTCACTCGTTCAGTAGCTATTTAGTGAGTTAACTCATGCTTCCATTGATTTATATAGGCCAGTGATGGTGAACCTTGGCATTACAGGTGTTCTTGGATTTCAATTACCAAAAGCCCAGGTGGCAGTCGTGGCCAGGAGAGCTTTTGCACAACTTTGTGTTGTGCGCCAGTTGTACCCGCTCCTAGATCGGGACTCCTTGCTCATGATCACACACGCTCTGGTCACCTCCAGACTTGATTACTGTAATGCACTCTACATGGGGCTGCCCTTGATGACCATTCAGAGACTTCAGCTGGTCTAGAATGCGGCTGCCCGGGTAGTGTTGGGATGTGGGTGGTATACACATGCCTCACCACTGCTCCGGGACCTGCACTGGTTACCAGTGTGCAATTCAAGGTGCTGGTTATTAGCTTTAAAGCCCTACATGGTTGTGGGCTTGGATACTTAAGAGGCTGTCTCACCCTAAGAACATCTGTCCGTCCCACCAGAGCGGACCGGAGAGGCTCTCTAGTTGTTCCATCAGCCAGAGAGGCGCATCTCTCTGGCACTAGGAGGAGGACCTTCTCTGTGTCCGTTCCGGCCCTGTGGAACCTCCTGCCAACTGAGCTACATCTCCAGACAGAGTTGCTGTCCTTTAGGAAGAATTTTAAAAACATGGCTGGCAGGGCAGGCATGGGGTGCGGGAGTTATAGTGACCCCAGCCTGCTGGATGATTTAAGCTCCTCACTCCCTCAAGATGTAGTAATTTGGCAGTTTTTAAACTTTTTAGATTTTAGATTTTAAATTTTAATCTTGTACAGTTTTATATTTGAGGGTTTTAGGAATGTTTGTGTTTCGTTGGGGTGCTTTTGTGATTTGTGAGCCACCCTGGGTCACCTCAGTGAGGAGGGCGGTGGATAAATATGAATAATAAATAAATAAATAAATAAAATATTTATCTACTTGCAATATCTTGCTTTCGAACTGCTAGGTTGGCAGGAGCTGGGACAGGAGCTGTGGTGCAGTACTCTGATCTTGACATGCTGACCTTCTAGTTATCAAGTTCAACTTCTTAACTACTAAGTCACTGCAGTGACCGTATTTTCCCTTCTCCAGCCTGCTCCAATCTGGCCTTCTAGTCATACCTTCAGTTTAGAAACTCTTTCCAAGCTGTGATAAAATGGAAACTAGAAGGAATGAGCAATTATACACACTCTTTGCCTATCACACCCCTGGGAACACACCCAGTGATGGGCAGCCAAAATTTTAATTACCACATTGTGAGCAGAGCTGATGTCATGGGCAGAGACAACATCATGATGTCATGGGTGGAGCCAATATCATGATGTCATGGGCGGAGCCAATGACATAGGTGGAGTCAAAGTTAAAAAAAAACAGTACATGCTGGCTGGAGGTGCCTGACTCCCCCAGCCAGCCCAGTCTTAAAGGAGGCAGCCCAGTGCTCCCCCCCCCACAAGGCAAATGCCTGGAGCGCTGAGATCTAAGCGCTTGCTTTGCGGAGGGGAGGAGGGCTCCTCTCCCTCTCCTCCGCAAGGCAAGCCTCTGGATCCCAGACTCCAGGCACTTGCTTTGCAGAGGGGAGGAGGGCTTCTCTACCCACTCCGCAAAGGAAGTGCCTGGCTCCCAGCACCTCACGTCATTGCCATGCGGCAAGGAGAGGTGACCAAACCAGTTGCCTCAAAAATAAAAAGTAGCAATCCCAGGTGGTCTCCCAGGAAAGTTACTACCCCGCTCCCCCCGGGAGACCACCCAGAATTGTTGCTACCAGTTCTGGAGAACCGGTCCGAACCGGCCCATGCCCAGCACTAAACACACCTGTGGAGACATTTGTAGATGTGAATCTTAAGAAAAGGCTGTTCCAAAAATGTAAAATATTTATTAACTTTCCTATCTAGGAAAAATGGCAATTGCTAAGAATACACCTGAAAGTCACACCTGAAAGTCAATCGACTGTAGAACTTGTGTTTTGGATTGCCAGCTCCAATGCTGAATTAAATAGCCATCCTTGTCTCTAATAGTTCCTCCTTCTGGATTCATCAAAAGCCCAATTGAACAGCTAGGTGAGGATGAGAACTTGTTAAACAACTGAGGTGAGGTAGGGGAGTGAAATCCTGAAAGAACATTTAATGGTCAACCTGCCTGCATCTATTGATTGAAATTATATTACGAGATTCAACAAAAATGATAAAGAATTCAGTGGCCCAATATTTAAGGAACAATGTGACTCAGTAATCATATGATTTTATAGCCCCAGGATGTTGCCATATCACATCTCATCAGCCCTGTCAAGTAAGAGATTGATAAACTGTTGTAGACACCCACTTTTTTGTCTTAAACCCCATGCTGTGATGGCTGTTGTTCACCATGAAATCTAAATACAGGACAGTACAACCCCGACTTACAAATGCCCCGAGTTACATAAAATTTGACTTACATAATGATTTTGTGCCAAAACCATGTCCTGCTTTACATAAATGCCCCGAATTACATAAATTTACATAACACGATTTCCTATGGGTTTGCTTCGAGTTACATAAAACATTCATTTTTCCTATGGGTTTGCTTTGAGTTATGTAAAAATTCATTTCCCTATGGGTTTGCTTCGAGTTACATAAAAAACCGATTTAAGCAAAAGCCTACAGAATGGACTTTTTGCGTAAATAGGGGTTTTACTGTACTTGGAAATTTTACAAATCATTATGCTTGGAAGATTAGATATCTTTATATAATTGTCCAGTTTACTTATATAATTGTCCAGGGCACTCTGTTTTGCTGACAGATTGTAAAATAAAATAAAATAAAATAAAGCTATTCCTACCAGCTCATTGAAACCAGGTTAGAAGTAATTTTATTAATAGTTTTTGAAACCCATTTCCAGATTTGTTAGATTTAAAGAAAGAAAAGGTTAAAGCAGGGGTTAGCAACCTTTTTCAGCCAGGGTCCAGGGTCACGCTCCCTCAGACAGTTGCGAGGGCCAAACTGGTGGTACCCCTGCCCTTTACGGCTGTCGTAAATGCATTTGCAATAGCCACAGACTCATTTACGGCTGTTGAAAATGCATTTCCAACATCCGTAAACAAGTCTGTGGCCGATTCTAGCAGTGGCAGCTGCATCTGCGGTAGCTGGAGTGAGGATGGGTGTGTGTGGATTATTTGGCACCATGGGCTGAATCCTGCCTATGGGCCACAGTTTGCCTACCCCTCAGTGAAAGTCAAGAATACACTCCAAATCTAAAATTAAATAAAGATGAGATATGAGATGGAGGGGAATAAATCTTCTGAAACGAATTCAGGCCTAAGGACTTTATGAAACAGAAGTGCCATTTCAGACTGTCTCCTTTCCCAATGTTTATCACTCCAGTGCCCATTTACTTTTGAACAATGTCAGGTGGTGTAACCATTAGTTGGAGTCAGCAGCGTTAAGCTTTAAACATCTGCCACTAAACCCTTATGTTGCACACTTTAAAGACTGGGAACTGGGATAATGAATTATGTCACATACAAAAAGGATGATGGATGGGAGTCATAACAGTAAAATTGTTGGTAACAGCCAACTAAATGGATCTAGACAACTTGATTTCAAATCTCAGCCATAAATAAGAAGGCACATTTGATTCAATTGGGGTTATAGCTCCTGGCTTCCTTATCTGTGTCACTGACAAGTTATGTGCCCAGGAAATATCTCTTAGCTTTCATTTTGTATGTTTGTTGATCTGTAAAATTCAGATACAGTATTGCTTCTCACATGATTCCCAAAATAGCTGGGAAGGGAAATGTATTTCTACAAGCATTAATTAATACTTTTTAAATGTTGTGGCTGTTGCCACTTAATGAAGCCTTGCATCAACAATTCTGAACCTTTGAAGCGGTTATGCAGAAAGCAAGCAGGGATGATAAGAATACCTGTGTACGCTAAACGATTATGCAATACTCTTAAACGCAGCATGATTAAGACTAAGATTTCCACAATTTATTGTAAATGCCAACACAGCATGAATATTTGTTTCAAGTACTGTTTTGATAGCACTGTTTTCTCACTGCACCTGTCATCTCTCTCTGTTGCGTATCATAGCCATTACTCACCAGACCTCAGTAGGTAAACAAATGGTATATTTTGTCCCATCCCAACCACCCAAATGTAAGGTCAGTTGGTGCCACTCACCTAGATCTAAAGGAGTAACGCACACAAGAGTGACCATGTGATGTAACCATTGCTAGAAGTGTACGATTTGGACCATCTTGAAACAGCAGGGTGATTGTTCTCCCTACACAGCATATGGGAAATTGACATATTGCAAGACTTCCTGATGGATAGCTATGACATATAAGTTAGGTAACATGACACAATAGAAAGGGAATGTATTTAGCCCTTCATTTCTGAAGTGGTGGGATAACCTGAGATTATTTCATTGGACTTCTGAAGCAAACTGCTTCCAAATGTTATGATCCCCAGATGACACACGGTTCTGGGCTCATCAATCACCGTTAGCAGTATAACACAGAGCAAGGTCCAACAATTGATTTCTAGTGGAGTGGATCCCCTTCCTGATACAGCTTATTCTTCATACCCACAAAATAGTCTTGAGGCACTAGGACACCTTCCAAAACAACATGGACAGCTGAAGGGGAGAGGGGAAGAACATTGGGGTTTTTTTGCTACCAGTAGTGGGGTGTTAGGGTTCACCTGTTAGAAGGGATTTCATTAAGCAAATACTAAGTATTACCGGACTACTCCAGCTGTCCACATTTGTAGACCTGAGTGGCTTACTAGTGGACTTCCAAGCTGGGAAAACTCTATGGCAAATGGGTGCTGAGTAACTAGCCCTGGGTGGCCCCTGAGAGGCATTACCTGAAAGTTGATTTAACCATAGGGGAGCAGTCATGTCACAGGCAAAATTAGTACAAAATGCAATAGAAGAGGGGAAATAATTTCTAACTGACTGCATTCAGGAAACTGATCATCTTGGCTTGTGGTCCAATGTACTAGATGTTAATAAACAGTGTACCAGTCATTGGGGTGTATCTAAAGCACACTGGGATGAGGAATGATCTCTACCAGTAGTTTTTTCTATCCATCATGCAGTCCTGCATGTATCCTTCAAATCTGCTTGGAAGTCCCCACCCACCCAAATGTTATACTGAGGAGACAGAGAGCTTCCTGGGGAGGAGAGGAAAAGTATGACCTTTGCACAGGCAGAAACTATTTGCACAACATGGTGTGTCAACCCTGTATTTAATATCTATAGTCATCGCCCTAGGTTTCTTGTTAGTTGTATCTTTATTTTGTGAGAAAGAAAATTAAACTATATAAGTATTATCCTCTGTGAAAATGTAATTGTGGTAGAAGTCAAATGCTGTAATTAGGCTTTGAGAAATGTGAATACTGTAGTGGCAAATTGTGTGATTTAGGTCTGAGAAAAGCACAGTCTCGGACTTAAGAGAAAAGAGGAACTAGGATAGCTGTGAGGGTGGAAAAGGGCTCTAGGGAAAAAACAGTTGACTACAGAATATGTATGAAAATAAAGAGGAGACTATGAAAGGGGTATAAAAGAGGGAGAGCAAAGGGAAGAGAGGGCACTGCCAACGCAGGCTCTTCTGGGCCCTCTCTTGCTTTGCCCTCTCCCCTTAGAAGCTATAAGGTATTGAATTTTGGATTTTGTGCCTTGACTTCTGTTACACTTTGACTTTTGCATACAATAAAATATACTTCTTAGCATTTTAAGTTTATGCCTGCAGTCTTTTGTTTGTAGCAGCTGGGAACATTGTCATTGAATTTTCATGACATTATGTATGCAGATTTATGCCCACTTGCTAGAGGAGAGGCTTTATCTGTGGCTTCACAGTAAAGTCTGACTGAGGGCACATAGGGTGGCCCTGCCTGTTACGCAGCCAGCCTCTGAAGGCTGCTGTTTCTCCTGTCATCTTCATAAGCACTGCAGCAGCAAATGAATCTATTAACCATAGTGAGGAGGTATGTATACAGAGATCAGAATGAGCCATTTTGTGTTTGACACACAATAATAGAGAGTGGAGAGACTAACAGTTGATACAAAATCTGGCACTAAGCGTTCTTCAGCAGTGCTTCTATAGCTATAGCAATAGCAATGAACACTTATATACCATCCCATAGCGCTTAGTGTGCTCTCAGGGTGAAAGGATAGAAGTCAACCTTGTTCCTGTCAGGATCGAACTCACAATGTTCTGGATGCAATACAGCAGTTTAACCACTGCATCACCAGGGCTTCTTTGATGAATTTCCAGCTGACCTGGGCTCCGTGGCAAAACCAGCTTGGCTTGAAGGGCTACATTGGGCTCACAGGCACCCCTTTCCTTTTGGGAACACTAAGTATGAGTCATACTATATGTTTATAACCATCACAATGTGGGTCTTTAAAAATTAAATACTTGGGGATAGGGAGGTGGGGAAGCAGCATTCACAGAGCTACAATGCACAGGAAAGATTGCTTTCCCTCCCCAGCCATATGTCTGGTTAGCCTTACTCCTTCTTGTCAGGTCTGTGGGCAATGGCACAGTTTGGACAATGGTAGTTTGCATTAAGGGGAAAAGACAATGTCCCTAACGTTGTGTGCATGAATGGATGCTTCCTCCAGTTCTAGTTGGGGAGAGTAAGCATCAACCTCCCCTTTCCACCTACTGCCCTTCCCCAGGCATCTGCCATTACAAAAAACAACAGCAGGTATGAAATACTGGCTAAGCATCACAGCATTAACTTTGCATACAATTAAAGCCTCATTACAGATTTCAAAACGTGCATGCGTAGGTGCGTGCATGTGTGTGTGCGTGCATGCATGCAAACATGCTTGGTTTCTCTACTCTGTGTTCTGTGCCTGTTGCATTTCACATTTAACTCACAGAATTCTTTGACATCAATTTCAGAAGTGAAGCAAATCACAGTTTGCTGAGGCTTTCATTTCCTTTCCAGTGGCTGACTATTTTAAAGTTAACCCAGGCATCCCATAGGATAGATCTAGCAGAACAAGCAGCCTGTCTCAATCTTGAAACTTGCACGGTTTCAAGCAGCCTCCACTTTTTGCTCAGAGCAGGGATTCTCAACCTGTGGCCTGTGGGCCAAATGTGGCCCTTAGTGCCATTTCACCACATCAGGAAGTGACATGTGGTGGAAGAAGGGCAAAATGGCCATTCCAGCCCCCATAGCTGTCTGAGGGAGTGTAACCCAGCCCCTGGCTTTAAAAGGTTGAGAACTCCTGGCTCAGAACTTGGAAACATGAGTTCAATACCTGGGGTATTGTAATCCTTCAAAACTAATTTTCCTAGGCTTCACTGTTGTGTTTAAGTGCCACTGACATATGTTCCCCCTTACCCCAGTTTTCCATAAATATTAAGGATACTACATTGTCATTGTTCCATCAGGAAGGGCAAAAAACATCTTCTTCCCCTTGGAACGTCTGATCTCAGTGGTGAGGAGATTGAGAGATGTTCTTTTCATGGCCTGAGATGGGGACTTGTGGATGGTGAGGTAATTCCTCAATATTAAGGGCCTAGTATGACCCTTGGCTACCGTAGCATTCTTCTCTTCTTCCCTAAAAAGAACAGAAACTATTGTGTTGTCTCTTGTAAGATATGTATATTTATTAGAAGAATAATCATCATTTGAGTGAGTCAGGTGGATAATGACTAAGGCCCATTTGTCCTCCTGTGGTGTACATAACTCTCCTTCTCCATTTATCCTCGCAAAAAAAACTGAGGAATGAGCCAGAGGCAGATGTTGCAACTGGATCAACTAGCCCTTGAGTTTCAGGGCCACGTGGGAATTTTGAACCCAGGTTTGCTAAGTTGTAGACCAGCATGGTACCACACAAGCATTAAACCCTATTACTTGTCTCAACTACAGTAGACTCAGAGAATCAACTGTGGAATTCTTCAATTCCTTTGGTCTGAGCAAGAGCAAAACCAAATTAAAAGATGGAGAAAGGAGCTCACTAGACAAGGAACAACATTAAAGGAGGATACAGCAGAGGAACTCAACCTCTCCTATGTCACTTGGAGAACTGAAAACAGGAGCACCTAAATGTGAGAACAACATGCTCAAGTGGGGGCTGCTCACAGACAACAACACGCTGTGTAAATGTAAAGAGATTCAGAATCCAGCTAATTTACTGGTCTGTCAATTACTGCCAGAAACATACACCAATGAGGATTTATGTTTGGCCAATGACAAAGCTAAGAAAGTGGCTTCATTTTGGCACTCCACGGTTTGATCAGGACATGAAAGAAGAAGAATTTGGAATGGTGAGTCAACACTTGCTTAAATCCCCTTGATTTTATTGGTCTGCCCTAATTGGGATACTAACTGGATTCAAGCCATTCTCTGGAACTTGACTTCTTTTAAATAACTATATAGCTATACATAAGGACTGCAGTGGTTTAGCGGTTAAGATGCTAAATTTGAAAACTGGAAGGTCAGCAGTTTGAGACCTGAGTGCTGCACGATGGAGTGAGTCCCATCTCTGCCCCAGCTCTTGCCAACCTAGCAGTTTGAAAGCAAGAAATTGCAAGTACTGTAGATAAATAAGTACCACTTCGATGGGAAGATAAACAGCGTTCTGTGCACTCCAGTATCTAGTCATGCCTGCCACATGACCATGGAAACATCTGCAGACACAGACAGCACTGGCTCTTTGGCTGTAAATAGAGATGAGCACCAAACCCTAGAGTCAGATACGACTGGCTTTTGAGCAAGGGAGACCTTAATCTTGACCTTGGCTATAGGTACACATACAGATTTACGTCCATATATGGTCCTGGCTTTCAGAAGGCTATTACACAGTGGCCAATAGCTTCTTCTACAAGCAAAAAGCAAGGTGTGGGGAAGGAATAAAAACAAAAGAAAGCAGTTCATTCAATAAATCTGACTATGTAGGAGAAACTGCAATCTCAGAATGTAAGAAAATATATAACCTTTTATTTCAATTTAAAATTTCCTTGTGTGTCTTGACCTCCTGTGATACATTTTCTTTTAAGTTTTTGAAGGTACTCACATACGTCGGCACATTTCTTTGAGCATCTCCCTAGCTTCAGGACATGGATCAATTTTCTCCTCATAACTTTCCTTTTCGTGAAAAGTAGTACTGCCACCTTTACCTTTAAACAAGACTGGAAAAGAATATTTGGAAACAAAGATTAAGCACAGTAACTCTCCTAAAGCCATTCTGTCAATCTTTTGTTGTTCTTGGTTTGGATACCCTATGAAGGAATGATGCCCAAAATATCCTATCAATAACAGCACTGATCAAGACTGTGGTTGACTTATTGAGTCATGCCATCTTATATTTAGGCGCCTTCTCTTCCTGCAGTCTTGGTTTTCTCCAACATTGTCTTTTCTAGTGAGTCATGTCCTCACAATAAGAGACCCAAAATATTTAGTTCCATCACTTTACCTCTAGAAAAATTCTAAATGTGACACACATACACACACTCCAAAAAACCACAGCAACCAATTCATAATGGCATCCAATACTTTTTCTATCAATTGTCCCAGTTTGCAAAAGATCATGAGATATATCTTGATGAAGAATGCAAAATACTGTAAGTGGCCATTTTGCTTTTTCTCAGTCCATATGCATCACACAACACTGCCCTGTCTGAACATTTTTTTAAAAAAGGGCTATTATTATTATTATTATTATTATTATTATTATTATTATTATTATTATTATTATTATTATTATTATTATTAATAATAATAATAATAATAATAATAATAATAATAATAATAATAATAATAATAATAATAATAATAATAATAATAATAATAATAATAATAATAATAATAATAATAATAATGTTGCTCTATTCGCCAAAGCAACTCAGAGCGGCTAACATAACATAGGCAACATATACAATATTACAATCTCAAATATAAATACAACATAATATAAATATAAGAACAAATGTAATACAGCTAATGCAATCAATACAATTTACATGGGAAAAATTTATCTCATCTTCTCTTCCAGACCTGATGATCCATGAAAGCTAACGTTAAAACACAGCAGTTAGTCTTTAAAGTGCTACAACAATTTTGTTTTTGTTTTGTTTATTCTCTGATATGCTTGAAACACAGACTAGCATGGCTACTATTCAAAAAAATAAAATAAAAATGCAACAGTGATCCTAATAGGGTTTTCAAGATAAGTGAGATATTGAGTGGTTTGCATTGTTCCATCCTCCCATGAGTTTCCATGGCAGAGTGAGGATTCAAATTCTGATCTCTTGAGCCCTAGTCCCTTAGTCTACACCACACAGGGTACGGGAGGCAAAAGGCTTACCCTATATTCTGCCTAAAATTCTGCTTACTCTCTATTAATCTCTCTATTCTGCTTACTCTCTATTCTGCCTAGAATCTATTCTAGCCACAAGAAGAGTTAACTGGATACTTCTCACTTCCCTAATATATTTGAAACATTTGGTTGACTGGACAGCTCATTGTCCATTGTCCCTCCAAGGAGAAGAGCCAGACAGTATGTATAGTCATGGACAAGCTGCACAATCCTAGGGCGCCCCCAGAAGAAGGGAATGGGAAACCCCTTCTGTGCATTTTCTACCTAGAAAACCCTGGAAAGGATACTCACGAGTCAGAATTGTCTTGAAAGCACACAAGCATTATTGTTTATATATTGAATTAGGAATATTTGTTTTAGGCTACTGATCCTTGTGTGTTCTGTATGTTAGTGTTGGCACTGGTATTGGAACGTCTTTGTGATGTTAAGTACAGTACATTAATATATCCAAATATGAGGCAACTGGCATTGCTTGGACCTTTCCTCATTAGGGCTTCCAGGAGAGCAGCTCCTCATGCCATAGGATTTCAGGGCCAAAATCTGAGATCAAGAGGTAATATCATATGAGGGAAGTGACATTACAGTGTGCAGCCTCTGTGGTGTCTTAGGAGGTGAGCCCTTAACATAGCAATTCAATGACACAGACGGGTACAGTCAAATCTCGCATAAAGAGCACCTCGCTTAAAGAGTAACTCACTTAAAGAGCAGAATTTTCTCTGAATGTTCGCTTCGCTTAACAAATAAAACCAACCAAAAACTCGCTTAACAAATAAATTGGGGTTCGCAATCCCCCCCCCCAATTGGTCATTTACAATGGTGTTTCGCTTAAAGAGCAAACTCGCTTAAAGAGCAATCCCTTAGAACACATTATGTTCTTTAAGCAAAGTACAACTGTATTTCCTTCATGTGTTATCTCTTAAACCAGGGATTCACAACCTACGGCCCATGGACCAGATGCTGCCTAAGGCACCAAATAATCTAGCCCCTTACCTTGCTTCAGCCATGCCGCTGCCACCAGAATCACCCATGGACACATTTATAACCATGTAAATGCATTTACTACAGCTATAAATGAGTCCACAGCCATCATAAACATGTTTACTACAGCCCTAAATGAGTCCGTGGCCATCAGAAATGGGTTTACGACAGCTGCGGCAGTGTTTTATGGCACCAGTCCAGCCCATTCAACTGTCTGAGGGGGTGTGGTCCAGCCCATGGATGAAAAATGTTGAGAACCTCTGTCTTAAACAAAGGCTATGTGTGCAGTACACATACGCACAGCTTTGTGCTGAGTCCTGGCACAACTTAGGAAACCAGACATTGAAACCACAACACACAATAAAACCAAACCTTCAACTTTTCTGTCCCTACTTATACTGATTTGTCTCCCTGCCTGTAGACAGAAGGAAGCATAACAATTTCCAGAAACTTCTGCTGCCAGCCTGATCTGGCAAGCTTAGCCCTCACCCTCATGCCCAACAACAACATATTCAGATCTTGAAATGGTGTGTCTGAGTTACGAATTAAAATAGACTGAGCTAGAAACTCTCATTCCTTCCCACCAGTTTCCTGTTCCATATTTTCTGAGAAACTATAGTTACCTGAGGTCTTGGATGACTTGCTGTCTTTCAATGCTAATGAAAAGCAAAGACAGGAAATCGACATTTGCTGTATAAGCTGGGTGGTGGAAGAAATCTGTATTGCGGGAACAGCTGCTGCCATACCACGTCCAGCTAGAATAAAGGAGTAATGTTGGAGAAAGGAGTTAGAAGATATTATTTGGTTCAGCGACCATGTGTTGAATCCTCCCTGCTTCCTCTGTATCGAAATACAAGGAACACAGATGTAGCTGGCCCACTTATAGGAGACGTTCTCACTCATCCCTAGTTCATAACATCTTCTCTGTGTTTCTCAGTCGCTTTCTCTTTTTAAAAGAACTTTCTTGCAAATGAGGAAGAAAATAGACTGAGAGCAGGCTAGGCTACATAGTACCACAACTGTATGACATTTCCATTGAACTATTTAATAAAGCAAATTGAATGAGAGAATAATGATAAAGGATACAGTATTCAAAAATTGGTGGGAGGGAAGATGGCAAGTCTTTCTCCCCTTCCTACAGCTCCACAAAATGTCTGATGGAGCAGCTGCAAGGGGATAGTTATACAGGACATGTCTAACGACCCCAGTAGTGCCTCGTTAGTTGGAGCATCCAAAAAATAGCAAGGGATTGATTGATTGATTGATTGATTGATTGATTTCCATAGAACCCCATTAGTGTTATCACACTCTGGTTCATAGCACATAATAAAAACCATACCATAAAAGTGTAGCATAAGAAATACAATAAAAATAAAAATACAATTAAATACAATAAACCCTGCTCTCGCCTGAAAACAATAAACCTACCTTTATTAGGACACTTCCTTCCTATTTTGGCACCAGCAGCTTTGTTTACCAGATTACCTTTCCACTTTCTTCAGTTCAAATTATTGACCTTTATTTTAACCCTACCGATTCTCAGTGGGATGCCAAGGATCCCCTGTCGTGTTCTTCTGCCCTGGGAATTTAATTTAATTTTAATTTTAATTTTTAGACTTTTATGCCGCACCCTCTCACAAAAGCAACTCTGGGTGGCTTACAGGGATACAAGATACAGTTACAAGTTACACATGATCAAATAAAATCGTACTACGGATTAAAAATCATCACAATTTAGATAAACCCAGAGCAATAAATACACAATTAATTAAAAGATTTGGCTATAATTAGCAAAATACTAAAAAACAGATTTAAAAGTTCAAGTTAAAAGTTTAAAACAGCGAGAAGGGTGGCTGTCCTATCAGATCAGCCACCCAGCATGGGACCCCACATTCCTGGGGCCCCACACCTGCCCTGCCAGCCAGGTTTTTAGGCCCTTCCGAAAGGGCAGGAGCTCTGTCTGTAGACGTAACTCAGTTGGCAGGAGGTTCCAAAGGGCCGGGGCGGACACAGAGAAGGCCCTCCTTCTGGTGCTAGAGAGATGCGCCTCTCTAACCGATGGAATGACAAGAGAGCCTCTCCGATCCACCCTGGTGGGACGGACAGATGTTCATGGGGTGACACGGTCTCTTAAGTATCCTGGCCCACTACCATATAGGGCTTTAAAGGTAATGACTAGCACCTTGAATTGCACTCGGAGACATACTGGCAGCCAGTGCAGCTCCCAAAGCAGTGGTGAGGCACGAGTATAATGCCCGCACCCCATCACTACCCGGGCCGCCGCATTCTGGACCAGCTGCAGCCTCCGAATGGTCACCAAGGGTAGCCCCATGTAGAGCGCATTGCAGTAATCAAGTCTGGAGGTGACCAAAGCATGTGTGATCATGAGCAAGGAGTCCCGATCTAGGAGTGGGCGTAACTGGCGTATTACACGAAGTTGTGCAAAAGCCCTCCTGGCCACGGCTGCCACCTGCTCTTCGAACAGTAGTCGTGAGTCCAAGAGGACCCCCAGGTTACGCACCAGGTCTGTTTGGGGCAAGACTGCCCCATCCAGAACCAAAGATGGCAGCTCCCAAGATAGCGCAGGACCCCTGATCCATAGCCACTCAGTCTTGCCGGGATTCAGTTGTAGCCTGTTGTCCCCCATCCAGGCCCTGACAGCCTCCAGGCACCTGGAGAGGACTTCCACTGCACCGCTTGGGTCCCCAAGGGCTGAGATGTACAACTGGGTATCATCTGCATACTGGTGATACCTCACCCCATGGGAACGGATGATTTCACCCAGTGGCTTCATGTAGATGTTAAATGGGAGAGGTGAGAGTACCGAGCCCTGAGGCACCCCATATTGGAGGGACCTAGGGCTGGACTTCTCATTCTTCAGCCACACTGACTGGGTCCTGCCCCTCAGAAATGAGGAAAACCAGGCCAACACAGTGCCCTGGATCCCCAATCTTTGGAGCCTTCCCAGAAGGATACCGTGGTCGATGGTATCGAAGGCCGCTGAGAGGTCAAGAAGAGCTAGGACAGACGGATGGCCTCCATCCCGTTCTCTCCAAAGATCATCCACCAATGCGACCAGTGCAGTTTCTGTACCATATCCGGGCCTGAATTCTGACTGAAAAGGGTCCGGATAATCCACTTCATCCAGGACTTCCTGTAGCTGCCATGCCACTGCCTTCTCTAAGGCCTTGCCCAAAAAGGGTAGGTTGGATAGTTGGTAAGGTCGGTAGTTGGTAAGTTCCGTAGGGTCGAGGGATGGTTTTTTCCAGCAGCTCCTTTCTGGAAGCTGCATTCACTTCAGAATCACACAAGTATCCTTGCTTTTGACCATTTTTGCCCACTTCTTTGAAGAAAATGCAAAGTTTTTCCACCTTGCATTGGGATTAGTATTTACTGTATATTTAAAGGAATTCTGCTATTAGCACACTGTGCCAGAATCCCATGGCTTAGTGTAATAGGTTGCACTGCAGTAGGACCACTGAACCAGTCAGGATTTGAGGAGTCAACTGGACCTACTATAGTTGTTGCTTGCTAGACTAAAACAAATTCTAATCAGAGGAAGTCTATTGAATCAATGGGAATTACAGAAGAGTTCTTAACCATGTCCCCACTGATGTCATGTTATCCATTCTTGGTTTAAACAAACAGGGAGAAGCAAGCTGTGTCTGCTTGCTCCCTGTTATACCACTTTACTATAAACCTTGGATACCTTGGAGTCATTATTCAGCGAGGAGTCCGCGGATTGGAAGATGACCCCAGTAGTGCCTCGTTAGGAAGGTGTAGGAAGGGCAAAATGGTGTAGGAAGGACAAAATGGCCATCTGGCCCCCAAAGCTGTATGAGGGAGCAGAGGACCCAGCCCCCGGCTTTAAAAGGTTGAAAACTCCTGGTGTATACAACAGAAAACGATTACTTTGAGAAAGCATAGACATCTACTCACCTTTCCTCCTTAGGTCCTTGTTCATGTAGTCACTTGCATCTTCCTGAGATCGAGGGCTTAGTTGTCGACCGCCTTCCAGAAGCCGCCTTGCAATCTCTGAAGCACTTTGGCCTGGGGATGAGAGATGATAGTTAATCAGCTGCTTTATATGAAGTCATGTCATTCTTCCATTCTTGCCCAATTGATTCTGATTGGCAGTGGCAACCCAAGGTTTTGGACAGATGTCATTCCTTAGTGCTATCTAGAGAGGTCCAGTTTACTAAGATGTGTCTGCATCCAAGTTCTAAAATCCTTCTGAGATCAGAAAATAAGTGAGTTCAGAGTGCTCTACCAATATCTCCACAAAAGAACCAGAAAACAATTTCTTAAAAATTCTGGAGAGCTGCTGCCAGTTAATATGTGTGATATGTATAAAATGGTACCACAACTTTTGGCTTTTCTGCTCTCCACTTTATCCCCACAAAATATCTCTGAGATAAATCAGATGAAGTAGAGGCCAGCCTTGGGTCATTCACTGACTTCCATGAATCAGTGGAAACTAGTTCTCCATCTTCCAAATCTCAGTCCAAGCCTCTAACCACCACATTACACTGGTGTTCAGACATGCGTAGGCTCCCTGTCCAACGTAATGTTTCAGAGTTTTGAATTTCTGGTAAAATTCCCTTTACCAAAACGAGAACCATAGAAAAAAATACCTACGAGTCTCCTGGAGTCTGCCCCTTTCTCATAAACCACCACTGAAAGTCTCCGTTACTCAATTTGAGACATTTGTAGAAGAAAGAAACAGGTTGTTGAAGTTATAGGCGTTTGCACACTTCTTTCTTCACTGTATCACATGCTGGCAACCAACCAAACAGATCAATAGCAACAAACAAACTGATACCAACCAACAAGGAGAGGGAAAGAACACAGAACAGAGAGAAGTGTGGCTCTCTTCATCATATTTTGTTCCAAGATGGGAGTCATCAGCCTGCTTCTACTATCTCACATCGCCATCATAAAGCTCCATGATTTGTTTATCTTTTAAAGGGATCTACCACTCCATACAATGTGGGGTTTAAGTTTTAGAGATTTATGAAAGCATCGCTGCCTGTAGTGGGAGTGACTAGGAAGGATTTTTCTTCACTGTGGTGTCTAGCTATTCAGCATTAACTTCTGAATTCAACAGGAACCAGGAAAGAACAATTGGTTAATACTGGATAGATAGATACTCTATTCCAGTGATGGTTAACCTTTTAGAAATGGAGAGGTGGGGAAAACTCTGCTGGGGGGGAGAGGAAGCACTCCCATTGATCTGCTAGACAGAGGGGCAGGGTGAACTCTGTGTTTGGGGAAGGGAGGGAACATTCCCATTAGGCTGCTGGGCAGAGGGGTGGAGCAAACTCTGTGCTGTGGTGATGGTGCAAATGCCAACAGAGAGGCCTGGGAGTGCCACATCTGGAACACATGCCATAGATTTGCACCACTACCCTATTCAATGGTAGTGAACCTTGGCACTCAAGGTGTTCTTGGACTTCAATTACCAGAAACCCAAGTCAGTACACCTGCTGATCAGGGCTTCTGGGAATTGAAGTCCAAGAACACCTGGAGTGCCAATGTTTATGACTGTGGGCCTATATTGTACTGTTGCTCCACTCCTTTGCCTGTCACTCATAGCTGGTGATTGCAACTTGTTGCCGTCAGCTGCAACTCAATCCAAGCATAGATTTTTTTCTTCCTGCCACAGGGTGCCAGGAGGCCTATTCTTGGAGGCTACCTGGTTCTGGGCCGCTTTTGCCCTCTGAGGCAATCAGGAAAAACGCCACTGGCATGAATTTGTATAAGGTGGATCCCAGCTCGCCATGAAGTGACCCTCACACTGTGATCTCGGAGCCATCTCCTGTGGCACATATGAAATGAGACATGCAGGATTTAACACTGGGACTGCAATGGACAGCCACAGCCATGAGGATATGGACAAGGTGTGCATTCACAGCTAGTCCATCTGGCATGGCCTCTTCCACCTCCATGACCATTGGGAATCAGAGTTCCTCCTCTGCTCATCTTGCCATTGGACCCAATCTGATGATTTCCAATGGCATTTCCTCCACTGAGGGACCCGTCACTCCACCTAAAAGGACTCATCCTCCCATAGCCATTGGCCCCTTTAGGTAGTCAGGTTATTTATTGCCACCCAACACTTGGCATTGAGTCGCTGGATGACAATCGTTTTTGCCATCTTT
This sequence comes from Furcifer pardalis, assembly GCA_030440675.1. Taxonomy (NCBI): domain Eukaryota; kingdom Metazoa; phylum Chordata; class Lepidosauria; order Squamata; family Chamaeleonidae; genus Furcifer; species Furcifer pardalis. The sequence goes on along the minus strand of CP126893.1, from coordinate 128,726,738 downwards.
GAACTCTTCCAATGCACTTGAACAGGAAAACACATATACCCCAACACATGATCTAACTCAGGGGTTCCCAACCTTTTTATGCCACAGGTCTGACCATGACCCCAGACAGCTGTGTGGGCTGGGCTATCCCCCCCCCCCGAAGCAGAAGTAAATGCTCCCATTTCTGTGTTAATGACAGCTGTGGGCGCATTTACAGCTCATGCAATAGCATCCACTTCCACTTCTGGGGCAGCGGCAGTGGGCCACATGAAATGGTGCTGTGGGCTGGGTCCTGTCCACTGGCTGTAGGTTGGGAACCCCTGTTCTAACTGAAGGTGGACCAAATCCTTTAAAGGAGAAATGGTTCAAACAATACATCTTGTTCCTTTATGTAGGACAGGGGCACAGGCAGTGGCTAGGGACACATTCTTTCCACATGTGATGACTGAAATTCAGTTATATGTTGTAATTAAAGTAGGCTCATTGAATCAAGTTAACTTACTAAACATCTAGTAATTAAATGGTCCCACTTGAACTGCAACTCTTTACTAGATTTCAGCTATTCAATAACTGTGGCATGCCCAACACCCAGGTGTTTCACTGTAAGCATATGGAAAACTCTATACCATTAGAAAGTCTGTTTCCTCAAAGTTCTGGACTGTAATTAAGCACTTTATACACTGGCACACACATTGCAAGAGTGAGCATCCTGGCCATGGAGCATGAACCATTTTGTTTGAACAATTCCCAGGTTCCCAGAGATGAGTGACTTCTTTCAAAACAAGCAACCACATTTAAACATGATCTCACCTGCCACGGCATCAATCATTATCTTCATCTTCATCCTCAGGAGGTCTGACAAAAGCTGGACAGACCGTTTTTGGAATCTGAGGAGCATTTCTTGACTTTCAAATGAAGGCATCACATAATTAGCCTTTTCCGGAGAGACAGCAGTGGCCGTCCTTTGAGCTCTGGAAGTTGCAACTGAAGATTGCTCATACTCATCAGGAGGAAGGAATTTGATGACAGGACAATATAAGCCACTGAAAGATTTCCTTGGTGGCGTCGCCATGAGTTCATCCCAAGTGAATTCAAATATGTTCTTGACCCCTCGCGGCACGTTTAAGCCCATTTTCCGCCATGTAAGAAGCATGTGTACCATTTCAGTCAACATTTGGGGAGCCCGGGCTTTCATTTGTTCATAATCAAAATTTGCCCTTTTGGAGGCCTTGTGGACAGCCTTTTGCTCAGTCTTCTGTTCACCCTTCTGGTTATCCTTTGGGTCACCCTTGGGGCTGCCCTTTTGCTCAGCCTTTTGATCACCCTTATGGTCACTCTTTTGATCACTCATATCAGCAGCTCACCCATCAAATGGGCAACAGTTAAGGTGAAGAGATCTAAATGAGAAGAACGTTGAAAACAGAGAGAGAGAGATCTGTGCCACTGTTTTTAGAATGTCTGTGTCATTTGACAAGTGAATAATATCTTCTACTATAAGAGCTAAAACTACTCCACAAACTCATCTATTTATTTCAGTTATATCAAACTTTTCCTCCAATGGAGATCAAGGATGTGCTCCAGAGGTTTCCATGTCTTCCATTTACCAGGCCCAGTTGCTTTCCTTCAAGATAAACCTACTTTATATTACTTTCCTGTTTGGAAAAGCAAAGTGTTTAACAAAGCTTTGAGCATGATTGTATCAATCCTTTTCAAGTCACTGGTACAACTCTGTGCTAGGATGGGTTCTGTGTCATTTTTTCAGTTGCCTTTTTGATCAACTGTTCTTGCTTACCATTTCTAAGTGATGGTAAACCTTTGCACTTCAGATGTTCTTGGACTTCAATTCCCAGAAGCCCAAGTCAGCACCCCTGCTGATCAGGGCTTCTGGGAATTGAAGCCCAAGAACACCTGGAATGCCAAGGTTTACCATCATGGTCATAGATGCACTTCGCTTTTGTGTCACCTGAGTTAAACCAAAATGGTTCAATAGAAATCTGCAGGTTGGGCTGTAGCTCAAGTTGTCTTTGATTCAGATTCAGTGACACTCTAAGAGGTGGGTAACTTTTGATTGTCCAGTTGTGTTATGCTGCAACTTCTCTCAACCCTTCCAGGCATGGAATTATGGGAGCTACAATCCAAAATATCTGATCAAAGTTTCCCTATCCTTATTCTGAAGGATGCCATCAGGCCCTTATCTATGGCTCACCAGTGGATCATTTTTGTGAGTTCTGGTCCCTGTAGCTACAGAAAGCTGCAGCTGGTTATTAACATTCTAAACCAGGGGCAGTGTCATAGCATGGGGTGGGTGGGGCGGGGGCCCAACCTGGGCAGCACTTTCCAGGGGGCGGCAAAATGTCCTAGCAGAAGGCGAGGTGACGAGGGCACTCCTTCCCAGGTCACAGCACCGGCTTTGGTTCTGGGATGGCTGGGAGGAGCTGGAGCTGGGAGACCTGAGCTAAACAGAGGAGAAAAGAGAGTGGACTGGAAGGTTGAGGAGTGACAAGCCATGGCACCAGGACTGGCTCCGCCCCTACGAAAATAGTTGAGCTGCTCCTATGTCCGTGCCTCCTCGTCCTCCTCCTGCCTCTCCCCCCTGCCTTGCAGTGCCGCTGGGTGTGCGTGGGTTCCCCGGTCCTTCCCACCTGTCCCAGCTCCTACCAACCTAGCAGTTTGAAGGCAAGAAATTGCAAGTTGATAAATAGGGGACCACCGGGGGGGGGAGCCTAGAGGGGGGGCAAGCCTAAAGTGGGGGTGGTGGGCCTAGAGGGGGGGCGACGAGTTTGGCCTGCACCCTGGGTGGCTGAAACCCATGCTATGCTACTGACCAGGGGGCAGTAAACTTGGCAGGGTACACAGAAAGAGTCTCCTCAAAGACTGTGGTATGTATGAACCACAATCAGGTGTACCCTGGTAACAGCAACCTTGTGTTGCCAGCTAATCTTTCTCACACTAGGTCAGGCGAAAGGAACCGCAGAATGAACTCACCAAAAGGTGCCTTCATTTTGGCAGTTTCATGTCTTGCCTAGACATGAAAGAAGAAGCAGCAAACTTGTTTCTCCATGTGTTGTTCGATTTCAACTACCAGAAGCCCAAGTCAGTACACCTGCTGATCAGGGCTTTTGGGAATCAAAGTCCAAGAACATCAAGAGAGCTAAGTCTGCTGACGCCTGCTCTAAACAGTTGCCACATAAGCTTTGGAAACCCCACTTTACTCCTCCATTATTGCAAGCAGGTTAAATGGAAAAGAATACCTTTGTTCGAAGTATGAATTCAGGATTGTGGTTAAATGCACCTCATTATGTGAAACCTTGTAAATTGACAATTCTAATTGAATGAAGATTCATTATCTTGGACTTGTCTAGGTCCACTTAACCACAATCCTGGGTTCACATGGCACATTAGTGCTGTCTTTTCCAAATTTATTTACCTTCTCATGAGAAAGGAGGAGTGCATAGGCTGAAGTCAAGATATTAGATATTTTTTTTACACATGAGCCATAATCTGACATCAGCAAAGATTGGACACACTTAACTCGACCAACTAATAATTGAAACTTAGGCAAGCTTTTGATCTAAACTAAGCACTTCCTCAAGGAACATGCATATAAGGGCATTGTTAAAAACTATGCTTTGAAGATGGCAGCATGAAATGAGCCACCTACAAAGAAGAAGAAAGAACAGAAGAAAATCAAGAATTACATGCAGGGTGGGATGCTGGATCTCACTGTCTACTTTCTCAAAATTTAAAGTATAAATACTTATTGATTGTGGGACTATTTCCATAGGCCCAGGACTTATGAGTTTCAAACCTATTTCATGCTGCTTCTGGAACTGGTAGAATTTCATTTTAGAAGAAATTGATTGTCCCTGCAAACACTGTAAAGATTGAATCATAACAAGTGCGCTGAATGTTCATATGTAATTGAAAAGTCTATGAGAATTGAAACACAGGAAGGCTTTAAACTTTCCCACAACAAGCAGCCTTGCTTGTTTTTATAGTCCTTGCAGCCACCAGGGAATGAGAAATCCAAAAACAGTCATGGGCATTTCAAGTGTGACAGTTAAATTACCTTTGATTTAATTAGAAAATGCAGCTGAAGTGCTTTCTTAATTACAAAGTAAACTTTCAGCTGGAACAAATAAACTTTCTGTCGAAGTTTTTATGTAAATGCAGCTTTCTATAGCAAACTAGAGGCTGATATCCTCTCTACAGAGGAGCAGCTAATTAAGTTCAGCCTGGTCACCCAAGTCAGCTGTGAGGAGATTTTTTGCATTCATATAGTCCTGTTTGTGATTTTTAAAAAATAAAATAAAAGCATGCTTGCTATTTACAATAGTGTGTGTTAAGTTAGAGCAGGGGCTCTCAACCTATGGCCCGGGGGACGGATGCTGCCCATGACACCATTTCATGTGGCCTCCACCGCCTCCGCCACACCCAGAAGTGCAAAATGGCTGTCCAGCCCCCGAAGCTGTCTGAGGGAGCGTGACCTGCCCCTCGGCTTGAAAAGGTTAAGAACCCATGAGTTAGAGCAATGGAGACCAGCCACGTCATCTGTGGCACTGTTCAGTAACTTGGGGATCACTTAGCCTACATTATCTTTCTAAATCATGACTGTGGAATAAGCTGACTTGCACAATGCTGCATGTAAAGCTCAAGTGTTCCCGCCATTCTGAACAGATAATTTTTTTGTAATTATGCACAGAGACACAGAAGGTTGGAGGCTAAAAATCAAAATGCCCTATGGACAATGCTGCCTGTAGGGATTTGCATTATTTTGCTTGGTACTAAACATATCCCATGTGACATATTCCATGGGCAAGTCTAGACATATCAATTATTCTTTGTTATTGTTTTAACAAGCTGTGAAATAATCTCCAATTTATGGTGACCCTATGAAAGAGAGATGACTGCAGTGGGTTAGTGGTTAAGACATTGAACTTGATGACTGGAAGGTCAGCAGGTCAGCAGTTCGAGACCCAACTGCTGCATGACAGAGTGAGGTCCTGTATCTGTCTCAGCTCCTGCCCACCTAGCAGTTCAAAAGCATGAGCTTGCAAGTAGCTATATAGGTACTGCTTTGGTGGGAAGGTAACAGCATTCTGTGCACTCTAGTGTCTAGTCATGCCTGCCACGGAAATGTCGGCAGATGCAGAAAGCACTGACTCTTTGGATGTAAATTGAGATGAGCACTGAACCCTAGAGGTGGCTATGACTGGCTTTTGAGCAAAGGTGAACTTATGAGTGAGAGATATCCAAAATATCATGTCCCCAATTGTCCAGCTCAGTTCTGGTAAACTCAAGCCTGTGGCTTTCTTTAGGGATGCAATCCAGCTCACATTTGGTGTTTCACTTTTCCTGTTGCCCTCAGCCATTCCCTGTGTTATTGCCCTTTCCAGAGAATCTTGCTTTCTCATAATATGCCTCAGCTTCATCATTTTTGCCACCAGTTCAGACCTGATTTGCTCTAGGACTCACTTGTTCATCTCTCTGGCAGTCCCGAGTACAGTATCTGCAAGATTTCTACCCCAGCACCATTTTAAAACGTAGTCAATTTTTACTTTGTCAGCTTCCTTTAGTGCCCAGGTTTCATACCCATATAAAGAGTGTGGGTTATCTTGTTCTTGGTCTCCAATGAAACATCCCTACTCTTTTGCTGAGGCAGGCAAGGTCATTTTCCTTGATGAGCTAAAGCAGTGTTCCCAAACTTTTGGTTTTGGGACTTCAATTCCCAGACGCCTAAGTCAGTTCCCCCAAAGCACTGATCAGCCAGTTTACTGACTTAGGTTTTTGGGAATTGAAGTCCAAAACCCAAAGGTCGGTGGACATTAAGCTACAGCATGGAAAGGTGAGCTTCAAATGGCCATCCCTTCTCTTCTAGCAGGTTTACTGGGGTTTTTTTGTTTTTTTGTTTTTTGGTACAGGTAAGATTTCTTCTTTTGGTTCATTTGGATGGCAGCAGTCACCAAGTGGTATCCCAGAGGAATAAAAAGACCCCTTGGCAGGCCACTCCCAAAAGAAGGGAAGACCCAATCATGAAATGTTTTGGCCAAACCTGGAGAAGAAGAGCACGGCAGCAAAACAAATGGAAAATGAGTTGTGACCAGCAGGAACATATTCCTTGACAGTCTGGTCAATCAAGGAATCAAGGAAAAAGTTCATTTCCAGCATTTGTGGTTTTAAATTTCTCTTCTGTTTTCAATTTCCCAATATCATTAAGTTATTTCTTTATTTGTGTCAGATGCACCAGTAGCATATAATAACATACAAAGCTAAAATTAACACATCTAAAAACAAAATAAAATTTAAAAGGGCTAGATGACATCTGCCCAATATCAGGCCACATCAACAGCATTTCCTCTTCCCAACATAAGGGGTACTTGAAAGGAGCCTCCCCACTTCAGCAGTCAGGCATCCCCTGGGCAATGGAGATTTATCACCAGCGAGTGAGGGAGATTTTTCACTGGCTAATCCTTTCAACCCAGAAGCACCAGAAGTAGAAATATTATTAAGAGAGTTAAGAAGACTGCTCCTTAGCCACTTCATGACACTAGGAAATCAAACACTGCACTTCCTATGCTCCTCCCTAGAGGAATATTGGACTTTAAGTGACCTTATCTAGTCCAATCCAGTGTGTCCAAGTTAAGACCATTTAGAGCAGTGGTTCCCAACATGCCCCCCCCCCACAGGGGGACTTTAATTCCCAGAAGCCTAACTCGGTACATTGGCTGACCAGTGCTTTGAGGAATTGACTTAGGCTTCTGGGAATTGAAAACCAAAAACCAAAGGATGAGAAACACTGATTCAGACAAATGAGACTGAAAGTTAAACTTTTTAAAAATGTATTCATATATTAGATAAAACAGAATAAACATGGAACTGGCCTGTATGAAGAAGCAGAAATAATTAATTTGCAAATAAATAAATACATTTAGGCATCCATAGCTGAACCACATCTCTCAAATCCAACCCCCTTCTATTTCTATAGGTTAAAAAAGAATTTTTAACATTTATTTTTTAATCCAGACAACTGAGGATGTCAAGAATTGCTTTGAATAAAATTTTGTCCTCAGAGCAAACCAGAAGGATCAAAGAGAGGTCCAGTAGGCTTAAACATCTGAATGGAGATTTGAACCCAAGCCATCTCAGACTTTTGCATTGGCTCCTAAGCCTCTCTAACTCCTATCTTAAGTTTATATCTCTGCTATCCCATCATTTACTTCTTGCATCTTTCATTCAGGTGGAGTACAAACTAGCTATTTGCACCATTTTATGTGCATGTTTCCCAGGTGGTGTGAACATTATTTTATATGTTTCCCTATGGAGGAAAACTCATTAGCAGTTATTTTCATATACTCTGAAACTAAGAAAAAGGATAGGAACAGCTGCCCACAGTCTAATGGGTAGTGCTATTTTTAAAGTGCAATTTTTTAAAAAGTGTATTATTTTTAAAGTCTAAATTGTAAACAGCAGGCAACCAAAACAGGTTGAGGGAATAAAGACTTGGGCAACCTCTGAAAAGAGAGGCTGAGGTCAAAGACAACAAACTAATCCTCTATCAAAAGGGTAGGAAACCTGTTGCCTGCCAGATGTTGTTAGACTGCAATTTACACCATTGCTGAGCTGTGGCCATGCTTGGAAGTGTGGTGGAAGCTGGAGTCTGCAGCTCTTGGAAGTAGTTGCTACTCCAACCATCTCATCTTTTACTTCATGGGTTGCTGTATACCAGTAATGGCTAACCTTGACACTCCAGCTGTTCTTGGATTTCAATTCCCAGAAGCCCAAACCAGCACTCCTGCTGATCAGGGCTTCTGGGAATTGAAGTCGAAGAACACCTGGAGTGCCAAGCTTAGCCATCACTATACATATAGTAGCTACATTTGTAAATGTTGCAGATATTTAAGTTTTTTAGCTAGAGGAGCAGCCCAGAAGCCTGTAGATATATCTATATACACCTGCTGCATATTTTATATGGTTAGTTTATCTTGAAGTGAGAGTGGATTTTGTTCTCAGGGTTTATCAGAAAACAAAAGATATAAATATGGAATCAAGTGTCCACACAACTGTACCTTTCATTGGAATTACTTCTGAATTACTTACTTTTATTGTAGATGATGTTTCAATAGCTACAGCATTGGCAAGTGGAAGATGGGATTACGCAGCACATTCTATACAACACTGACTGTTCTTGTGTCATAATAGGAGGGAACCTTCTAATGTAAATCATTCTCTTGGTGAAGAGCTCCATTGATCTATAGAGGTTCCTTCAGGGTGCTGAAGTGCTTCTGAGTGTTAAAAGATAGAAATATATACCGTACTTGAGAAACTCCCTCTGCTCTTTCTGGAGCACATGGTAGCACTTCAAAGCTACCACCAGACAGCATGGTATATGGGGAGAATTTTTGGATCATGTGCTAGTAGAAAGGGACAATGACAGAATAACATGGAACAATGTCAAACCGCTTTCAAGAAATCCATTTCCAGAAGTAAACTCAAGGGCCATTTTTCTACATATTGTTTGGATAAAATTATACTAGCTAGCGTCTGAACACAGCACAGCATTACATAGCCTCTGCAGCATTGTAAAGCAATGGTGTGTGTTTCGTGCAAGCAAGCTGCAGCTTGCTCTGATGGTTGTGTTCCCTAGCAGGAAATGAAGCCTGTGCAATGCAAAGTTGACTCTCATCCCCCCCCCCCCCGGTTGCCCCATTTGCACCTGCTTTGATGTCACTTTTGCAGGTCTTGTTGCCGCCAACATACAGGTGGAGTGGAAGTGAACATCACAGAACCATCAGCTTCACTAGGGCTGACTCCTGACACACACACACACACCCCACACACACGAGTAGTACATCAGGGTGAGCATAAAGCTGGGAACAAGGCAGCCATATATGCAGGGCAAAGCCCCTTCTGTTATCAAGCTGCTGTCGCCAACCACAACGCGCCACAGCCCTGCGACAAGGGAATGGTGTTCTGGCAATAGCACTGAGTAGAGGCAAAACAACACAGCTGGATTCCTTGGCAGGGCCAATTTTATAACACTGGGATCTTGCCTAGATACACCAGGTCCAGTTTTAATTTTTAAAGCAGCAAAGCCTGGAGAATTGGGCGGCACTCCCTCTGCTCTTGTTGACAACTACTATAAATGGTCAACAGCTGGGAGCAGAACTTAGTGAAATAAGGTTAGCAGGATTAAGCCAACCATGCCAGGAGCTCAGCCAGTCTCCCCATATTACTGGCTGCCACTTCCACTGAGAGGCACATGGAGGGCAAGAACAATGAAGTAGCAGCACAAACTCATGCAGATTTATAGAAAGTGCCTTTTTTTTGGGGGGGGGGGAGCTGTGGACAGCTGTGGTACCCCCTTCACAATGATTCTCCCGTGAGTTAAGACCTTTCACTATATAAAACCAAAAAAGTTCCCCATCTCTGCCTATGAGAAATGCCACTAAAAATGTATGACTGCCAGATGATACAGAGTAAAATATAACCATAGTTTCAGTGTGACCTGCTCCCTCAGCCTAAACTTTTTAAATCAAGACAAGCCAATTCCATTCAAATGCCCCATCAACATTTACTAGGAAAAAATAATAATCCAACAGGGCATTTGATATTCGGACGTTGAGAATAGGGGTCTCACATACTGCATTACTCTTATTTATCTGCTGCCATCTACAGGGCATTAATTTTGGTACAGTTCAGAATTGTAAGGGATCAGGCATAAATTTAACTTTGATTGACTTTAGCTCATCAACAGAACTAGGGACTGCAGTGGCTCAGTGGTTAAGAAGTTTGCCTTGTTAGCTGGAAGTTTGGCAAGTTGGCAGTTCAAGATTTGAGTACTGCACGACATAGTGAGCTCCTGTCTGTGTCCCAGCTCCTGCCAACCTAGCAGTTCTAAAGCAAGACATTGCAAGTAGATATATAGGGGCCACTTTGGTGGGAAAAGTTCTTGGGGACATGAAAGGAGCCTCGTTTGGGGGTCCCCTGAACAGAGCTCCTCCAGCAAAAATCCTTTCAACCCAGAAAACACCTTTGTGTGCTTCTGACATGGTTTTTTAAAAAAATCAACTGAACTGTCTTTTCCTCATTTCCCCAAAATCCAGCACAAGAAAATTGGTGGTCTTGTCAAAATGTTTTATTTGATACCTCTTAAAACAACTGTCACAGTAGTAAAGATAGTTTAGATTCGAAGATTCACAGCAAGACAGTACTGTATTTAGTTTTCTTTTTTTGTGGGGGAAACTTGTTTAACAGATCAAATCATAAAAGATGTGATCTGAGGAACTGAAAAATACACTGTGTGTGTCCATAGCTTGGAGAAAAATAAAAATAGAACACTTAAATGATTACAGAACAATTCTTTTTTTAACCCTTAATTCATTCTTAATATATAGCAGATATGTGTTCTTGAACTACAATTTCCAGAATTCCCCAGGTAGCTCCTCCTAGAAATGGACTACAACTCCCAAACATCTGTGCTCCAAGAATTGCCTATGCAGAATTAAAGAACGGCAGTCAGAAACACAAACAGGCAAACCAAATATTGGGACAGTTCGCTCCACTCTTACAACACAAGGCAATACCAAGCAGCACAAAGAAACACCTCAAACAAAGCATATTCATTACCACCAGCGCCAAACATGGACACCACCAACAAAACATAAACAAAATTTGTTCACCATGGAAATGAGATGTCTGAGGAAGGCTGCTAGAGTGACTAGAAGGGATAAAATCGGGAATGAGATTATAAGGGAAAGAACTGGAACAGAACTGATCTTGCACTATATACAGAGACAACAAATAAAGTGGTTTGCCCATTTGGAGCATGTCTGGGAATTCCATACCTTACAAGGCATTTGTGGAAAGAGGAGAAGGACAAAGATCACAAGGCAGACCCAGAGGAAGGTGGAGGGATAACATCAGGGAAATTATACAAGAACACCAAATAGCACCATTAGAGGCCGCTAAAAATGCCAGAATAAGAACCTTGCATTTCTCTCGATACCTGATGTGGTAAAAGAGGAAGCACAGTAGAAGTCAGAAACACCCACAGATATCTGTACACCTTCTAACTTACTGGCGTTGTTGTTGCTGCCACTGCTGCTGTTACCACTTCCACCACTGCTAATAATACCTGGGCTCCTGCTGAGATGGATGGGATGTATGCCATGACAGGCAGCTTCCACACTGCGTCTTAGGAAAACACAACTGGCAGTAGCTGAGACAGAGGAACATGTGAAGACTAGAAAAGTATCTTTAAGAGGATTCTAGGAGCTGCAGGCCAAAAGTGTGAATGGCACACATCTAATTATGACTTTCAATAATAATTTTTTGGGGGTTATTTGATAGCTACATGTTGCTGTTGCTAACACACTTTTCCCCTTTTCATATATAAGGGGTGGTGGGTGGGGAGGTCAACACTCGTTATGTCCCAGGCCTTGGGTGTTATGGAAACAATTCTTGGATCTCATTCGGAGTATTGCATGCCAGCTAAGGTATCTATGGCAGGACAGAGAAATTCATTATTTTATTTATTATTTATTTATTAGTTCAAATTTATATTGCCGCCCACTCGCCATGGTGACTCAAAAAATGATATAAATATGCCATCTTTGAAACAGAAACTTTTAATGTTAGAAGTGACAGCAACAGCCATGGTTGCTACAGGAACTATAACTATAAAACATTAGACACCTATCTCATGATAGCTTTCTCTTGAGTTTTAATCAAGGGCTAGAAGTCAATTATGGCAAGTACAATAAAGCTCATGTTACTTGTTTATAGTATGATAACATATCATCTAAACTCTGGTAAGCTGGCTGCTGGTTTGGCATACTGTTTTCATAAGTCTGATTGATGGGAAACTGGTTGCTTTGTGAGCTGCTGCTGCTGCGAGTCTCAGTTGAGGGTGATGGCAGGTTCTTTGTTTGAGCTTGTTCTGTTCTTTCATTGGAGGATCCAGGCTTGTTCCAGTTCTGGCTTTTGCTGTTATGAACTCTCTTTTGATCCACAAAATAAGCAGAAGGTGGTGCAAATTCTGGGTCTCTTTCATTCCGGAGCTCTGTCTGCTTCTTTGACCACATTCCAAAAGTGAATTCTACGAGCAAGAAGGGAAAAGAAATCAAACTCAATTTGCTTTTTAATATTTGAGTCAACCCACACAGTAGAGCATTTATGGAATCCAAGCTTATTTTAACAACAAGCATTTCCTTACTGACCATCTTTGAGGTTATTACGAAACCTTCATTTGGTCACGTTGGTGCTCAGCCACAGAAACTAACTGCACAGGCAGTACTGAAGGAAATAAAGACTCTCTCCTACATGCTCTGAAACTGTTGGTATTTTAAGAGGGTCTCTCCTGAACATAATGGGACAGATGATCCCTCAGATAGCCAGGCCTCAAGCTCCTTATGGCTTTCAAGGTCTAAACCAATACCATGAATTGGGCCCAGTAAGCAATCAGTGCAGATCTTTCATATTAGGTCACCATACACTATTCACCAGTTAGCAGACACACACTGCAAAAGATGAAGGCAGTGGCATAGCATGGGTTTCAGCCGCCCAGGGCCCAGGACGTGGGTTTCAGCCGCCCAGGATATAAGCCAAATTTGCTGCCCCCTGGGTGGGGCCCAAGACACTGGCACCCATCCCTCAATCGTCTCTAGAGCTTCTGGAAATTGAAGCCCAAGAACTCCCATATGCCCAAGTGTCACTTTGCCGCCCCAAAAAAGTGCCACCCAGGGCACTGCCCCCCCCCCCCGCTACACCACTGGATGAAGGTTTTGGACCTTCTTCAAGGGCAGCCTCCTGCATGGCACATTGCAGTAATCAAGATTTGATGACAATTACTAGGCTACGTCAACTCAGGAGCCTACATGCCCCTTCAATATGCCTACAAAAATCTTTGATCTGAAAAAACAATCATAACAGCAGACATGTGGTCTGAGACAGTGGTGGCGAACCTCTGGCACACATTCCACAGGTGGCACTTGGAGTTCTATCTGTGGGCAACTGTGCAGTCACCCCAGCACAGAGTTTGCTCCGTCCCTCTGCTCAGGAGCCCAATGGGGGCAGTTCCTTCCTCCCCCCAACATAGAGCTCACTCTACCCCTCTGCCCAGCAGCCCAATGGGAGAGTTTCTTCCCTCCCCTGTTGCTGTGTTGGAACTTTGTGATAAATAAGTGGGTTTTGGGTTGCAGTTTGAACACTCAGTTTCTAAAAGGTTTGTCATCACTGGTCTAAGAAAACTGATAGCTCACAGAGTTTTGCACAATGCTGAGCTGAATCACATTCTGGTTTCTTACCTTTCCCTTTATCCCACTCTCGAACATAGGGTACACCGGGCCTTGTATCCTTTCTTTCCTGAATAACAACTTCCACCTTTCTATTTTCTGTGGAAACTTTGGGGACCTCAACAGGTTTCGGCTCACTGGGTCCTTGTTCAACAGCTTCTTCCTCACCTTTCACAGAGGAACAAGTCATCCATAAGCAATGTGAAAAAAGGCATTGATACCAAGGCAAAATCAACAGCTAAGGATTATCTAATTAAATTCCAATGCATCTTTACCGAGATGTTAAGACCTCACTCCTGGAGAAAAACAGCTGTAAATTAACTTGGAAGCTATAATAACTGAGGAATAAAAATTAATATATACCATTTTCATATCAATAGTTGTGAGAGGACAACACAAAATGTATTACTTGATTATGTTATCTTGAATTTACCAGCTTTCAAATCCAATTATTTCCAGTACAGAGAATGGTCTGGAACAAATAGACATGTTCAGACTAGCCCAATTAAAAAGTAACAAAGGCTTCTGAATATCTGGACAAAGTAAGCATGTTTTCAGATTAATAGCAGATGTCATGTAGCATTCTTTATATGCCTGAATTAAGAAAATAAAGCCTGATAGCTGGATGCTTGCCCTTGTTTCAGTATTATGGAAACAGATATGGAGCTTCTATTCAATATGGAATTTAAAGTGACATTACCTCCATTTTCATTGGTACTACCATCTTTTAATCGTTTCTTTGCTCTAAGTTTTGATAGCCTTGCTTCCAGAATGGCCTTACGCTTCTCTTTTAAATGCTCACGTTTTGTTCTCTGATCTGTAGTCTGGGAAAATAAATACAAACATTCATTTCTGTTGATATTCCAACATGATATGGGTACATTAAACAGATATTCAGGATATGTGTTCAGTTGTGTCTTTTCATCAGCAGAAGAGACAAGTCTGACATATCAAACAATCTTTTTTTTCATAAGCCCCTATTCTCAGGACAATCTTCATGGTACAAGTAAATAAATAAAAGTAAATAAATAAAATAAAATAAAAAACAAGTACTCAGATAGAGCCTCCTCAAAGATTGTGTTATTTTTTAATCCCAATTGGCCGTACCCTGGTAACAGTAACTTTGTATTGCCGGCTAATCTTTCTCATACTAGGTCAGGCAAAGGAACTGTAGAATGGACTCATCAAAAGGTGCCTTTATTTTGGCAGTTTCACATCTGGCCTAAATACGGAAGAAGAATAAGGCCCACATATGGCCTGGCTAGGGCCAGATTGAAACCAATCTGGGTAGAAGGACACACAGAAGAGACATCCACATTGTAGAAGCATAAATCTGCTCACAGAAGCCTTAGCCACCTATTTTCTGTTTATGAAGTCTGCCTGCCATTTCTTCCCTTATGCTTGTGATCTTCCTTTGAAACACCAGCCAAAATATTGTGCTGCTATGCAAACTGTAACTTTTAGAGGTGAACTATCTCAAGGAAAGTAAAGAACTCTCTGCAGACATATCCAAGATATATTCCAGATGGGCGGTATAAAAATGTAATAAAATATACAAATATCTGTTGAATACTGAGCCACAAGACTTCACATGGAACTGGTAATACCTATGAAGATTTCTTGAGGCAACTCACTTCCCAACATTCTGCCTTTTGAATAGCAGGGCAACACATCAGCCAGTAAAACTTACCATATAAAACCATGAATTGAAAACAGCTACAAAGATAATAATGGAGGATGGACTAAATTCTAGTAAAGTGGTACCGTGCTTAAAGAGCATAATGCGTTCCACAGGATTGCTCTTTATGCGAGTTTGCTCTTTAAGCGAAACACCATTGTAAGTGACCAACTGTGACTTCTGGGAGGGGGGGATTGCGAATCCTGATTTAGTTGTTAAGTGAGTTTTTGGTTGGTTTTAGTTGTTAAGTGAAGCAACCATTCAGAGAAAATTTTGCTCTTTTAGTGAGTTAGTCTCTAAGTAAGGTGCTCTTTATGCAAGGTTTTACTGTATTAGTCCTACATTGAGCAAAAAGACTGAAATAAGACTTGTTAGTTACAACTAGCATGTGTCACACTTGTTTCAATCACTCTACCTCTGAAAGGACTAACATTTTTAGACATATGACTGCCAGCTACTGGCTGATATTAGTATTTCTTTCCTATGGTGCAATAATTCTTTTAAGAAACTGAAATTCTACGTTTATTTGACTTCTGATGCAATAGATGGTGTGTCGACCTGTAGCTCTGGATTTTGAGATGATCATTCATGAGAACTCTTGCTACTGAGAACTGACAGTTCAGCTCTAGCAAAAAGTTCCCTTACCTCACTGCTAAACTACACAACTTCCAATAGAGAATCTCCATACTGAAGCACATCTCTCAATACAGGTTTAGACTCCCCTGACCTCCATACCTGATCTCTTAGCATTTCCAAAGTTTCCATTTGTTTTCTTCTCAAGGCTTGATCACGGGAGAAGGCAAAGTAACCAACACCAAGCTGTCTGGCCTCTGAAGAAAAAGAGTCACAGAGTGTGAAAAACTACATATTACAAAAACAGAGTGTTTGCTGATAGTCACACCACTCATTCACTTAGCTCACCGTGGTCTACACCGGGGTGGCCAACCTTTCCGCACTGTGGGCCAGACCACACCCCATCAAACAGATGTGCATGCTGGAGGCGTGGTTCCTCCCACCACTCCGCTACTGGCGGTGGGTGTCTTCATGGCACATTTTTGCCCATTTTCACCACTTACGCCACTTCCCGTGGCGGCAGTGGTGAGGGCGGCGCATTTTCACTTTTTTTGGCGTGTTCTCCACGCTTCCAATGGCAGCACCAGGATCTTCATCATGGGCTGGATTAATTGCCGCCACAGACCGTATGCTGGCCACCCCTGGTTTACATTGACTACTAGCATTTCTTCCAGGTTTTGGAAGCAAATCTTTCTCAGACCTGTACAGACTAGCTAGGATTGAACATGTACTCTAATACAATGACATACGACATTCTCCAAGGAGGCCTATTAAGAAGAAGAGACAGAACTCCTAGGATCAGTGATGGAAAACCTTGGCACTCCAGGTGTTCTTGAACTTCAATTCCCAGAAGCCCTGATCAGCAGGAGTGCTAACTTGGGCTTCTGGGAATTGAAGTTCAAGAACACCTGGAGTGCCAAGGTTCACCACCACAGTTCTAGGTCATTTTGCCCATCATTACCAAGAAAGTGATTGCTGATATCAGTCTGCAATAGATCAGAGCATAAACCCATCCATCACAACTATTAAGTTTTTTTAGTATCTCTTACTTCACAACATTTTAACTACACTAACCATCACCACCACACAACTTCACCAAACTATTACAGAGGGGATATATACAGCAAGTTTAAGAAACATCTCAAATTCATTTGCCCATTATTAAAAAAAAATTGCGACAACTTGGTAACTCTTGCTATGATCATCCTTCTAGAAATATAAAACATGATCTTGACATATACGGCATGATCTTATAGAAACACACGATATACTTGATGTGATCTGCATTTTTCAAGATAGATATAAAAGGAAAACTGCACACCATTTTCTCGAATGTCCTCATAATGTAGAGGCCCCATAGGTTTCTTCAGGGCTTCTTCTTCTTCTCTTTCCCACTCCTGACGTTTAAGTTCCCTTTTCATGTCATCAGACAACAGAGTCTTCTCTTCAATTATTTCCCTAATTAGGACAGAAAAGAGCATTACTTAAGATCTAATGCCGGGATTCTCAACCTGCAGCCTGTGGGCCAAATGCAGCCAGTGGCACCATTTCAAGTGGCCCCCACAGCCTCCAACACACCAGGAAGTACCATGTGGTGAAGGAAGGGCAAAATGGCCATCCAGCCCCCAAAACTGTCTGAGGGAGCATAACAAGGCCCCTGGCTTTAAAAGTTGAGAACTCCTGATCTAATGCTTGAATTCTTGCTGGTGGAATTATTCTTGTGAAAGGGTAATGACATTATCAGCGAGGAGGGGCTTCCTCCTCCTACATTTGCACAGGATTATAAAAGACTTTGTGACTGGCAAACAAATAAAATGTTATTTACTGGAACATTCTGTCCACAACTTTCACTAAAAGGCTTGAAAATCTATTCATCTAAGAACTGAAAAAATATATCTTGCAATCCTCATTAGGACACATTAAAATGTGACTTTGTAAAAGGGCCTTTACAAAGTTGAATTTCTTTAAAACACTGCCATGCTTTCATTAGGTTGTTAAGTTAAATGTTCTGCAAATAATACATTAAAACATTTCCCTAAACTGAACATTTTAGATTTTGCCAGCATTGTAATTCTTCTCTTGCACAACTGTGTTTTAAGGATTAATGGCAATGTTCAAAACATAATGCAGGCATCCTTGGTGTACTTTTTCCAAAAAATTCTTCTTGTTTCTACAATCACTACTTCTTGAACTGACAAATAAAATTTCATTTATGAGCCAACAGACATAGCGTGCTGTGAAGCCTCTAGAATTGCTATTTCTGCTATGAGAACAAAATGAAACATATTCCAGTTAATAAAATTTTAGCAACCAGGAGATCATGTATTTGAATAGAATTAATTTTCAATATAAGTGTTCTCAAAGCTTCCAGTGTACTGATATAGGAGTTTTTTGGAGGTATCCATGTTAACTGAAGAAAAAACTTTACTGTGATTAGGTCTGGTTTTCCCCTCAAAGAAAACATAATAGGCATAAAAAGGTGATTAATTGTCCAGGATGTATTATTATCTTTAGAATGAGCATTACCTCTTCCCCTGAAGCTCTTTATCCATTTGAAGCAAATGTGGCAAATCTTTCCTCATGCAGCGTCGAGATCGTCCTAAGGAATCCACATAGTCAACCCTAAAGTTAAACACTAAAGTTACTTTATACAGAAATCAAGCTTTCATTTTGTTCCAGTTAAGGATTAAAAATTTATACACATTGCTGATACAGAGTCATTGAACACCCTAATGATCAGCAATGATAAATTTACCAAGGATATTTTTTTTAAAGATTGAAAGAATAGTCAACATTTATCATGCCATCAATTTGAAAACTCCAATTCTGATGCAGCTCTCTTCTTTTGTAATAATGCAGAATGAGAACCCTTAAACATCTCCGACATCACAGTGCTAAAATAGCACACAATTTATGGTTAGTGGCAAGAATCAAATAGATTTTTGCAAATACTAAATTGCAATAATATAGTTCAACAATCAATCCAAAACTCATTGCAAATACAAATACTAAATTTCAGTAATATGTTTCAACAATCAATCCAAGACTCATTAAGTCACTGCTTTCACGATTATTCCACTATTCAAAACTAATGACAACTTCAAAGCACAATTGCTATGAAAGCTCTTTTTAATGAAAGGATGTTTTCTGCTTTTTCTATAAAACTGTTTCAGATGCAGATATATAGTAATATGTGTAGCCCATGAATAGTGTCAAAGTATTTTTTGAAAGTGAAGTCTCCCAATTATTCAAGTTGCAGGGATACAGCCTCTAAGTGCTGATAGGGGTCAACATATACTGCTAGTTATTAAAGGATTTATCTTCCATTAATATATATTTTTAAAGATAAACATTAAGGACCTAGAATAGGCTCTTAGGTATTGTGTTCCAAAATGTCTGCTGTTGAGGTCGCAATGCAGGTATATCTACCGTTTCTTTTCTTTGTCTTCTCCAATATTTGGGAGTGGAACTTTATATATTCTCAAAAAAAAATTCATCCTGGCAAGAAAAACCAGCCTATGCAGTCTTGAGAAAGCTGTATAGTCCCATGGTGCCCCCTGGAAGTGAACGGGAAACTACCCTTGTGTATTCTCTAACTAGAAAACCCTGGAAAGGGTTCCCTTAAGTTAGAATCAACTTGACAGCATGCAATTATTATTAGAATTACTAACCATTGATTTGATTGATTGATTTGATTTATTTGATTTGTATGCTGCCCACTCAGCATACGGCAACTCAGAGCGGCTCACAAAAATCCTAAAAATAAACTATAGATAGTTGCCCAATGACTGGATTATCAGATATTGTATATACACTGACCACCATAAAAAATATTCACAATACAGTACACAAATTTCACACTTAAACAGTCCAGGACATGCCAGCAAAAGTTATGATCCTTTGGACAATGAGAACAAGTACAAAAACAGATTGGACTGAAAGCAAGAAAAAATGGATCAAAAAACAAATACATTAAGGATTAACTATATTCAAAAGGTTATGTAAATAAAAACTGAAAGTAATGGATTACTACAAATATAACAGGTAGCAAAGGAACTAAAAAGAAGCCTAAATGATTATATTATCAGAAGCAGAGAAAAATTGCATAAGGCAGTGGAAATGGAAAACATTTTGAAAACAGCAGAAACAAAAGCAGAATAAAAGAAACGATTTGAAGCAACGTAAGCAACTAGAAAAATAAACAATTACATGGACAACATCTAAGCCATATTGATAGAAAACATAACAACTTGGGTAGGGCTAAAACAGAGGACCATCAAGAAAGAAACCAAAGGTTTGAGTTTTACTGCACAAGAACAAGCAGGTTTAATGTTATGAAAGCCAACGTTCAAGGAGTGCAAACAGCAGATGCCAAGCTCTCTCAAGAAAAAGATGAAACTACTGTATGTCACACCTCACCTATGAATGCTAAAAGACTGTGCAGACACAAGTTACAAAAAGGAATACGCTGATCACTAAATAAAAAAAAGTAAGATCTGCCAGCATCTAAGATTGATGAGAACAAGAAGTTGAGAAGGTATTAAAAATGACCGAGTTAAGATCTTGTTGGATTTTTAAAATCCAAACTGAATATAACATAGCAGACAAAGCGATAAATGATCAAAAAAATCTAGATAATTGATAATGCATCTACAAAATATGCCAGACTAAAAGAATGGGGAAAGTTAACAAAATAGTCTGATTATAGACATGCTTCAGTGGACCCTACAGTATAGTCATTGGGGTACAGGAACAATGCCACAGAATTTCATAAATTAAAACCAACTGCCAATGCAGTCATACCTCGCATAACGAATTTAATTTGTTCTGAAAGGCTGTTCACTATGCGGGTTTTTCGCTATGCGAAACAAATGCTCGTTATGTGAGATTCAACTGTATCACCATTAGAGCTGTAGAAGACAGCAATATGGAGACCAGCATATATACAACACCCATACTCAACTGATACTGTTATATAATACCAGTCAAAAAAATTATAATAACGTGTTCTGACCGTTTTGTATGTTCAAATAATAATACCATCAAATGAATTCTGCCTTACAACAACACTTTCCCAGGATTTCCTAGGTAGAGAGTACATGGAAGTGGTTCACCATTCCCTTCTTCTGGGGGTGCTCTGGGACTGTGCAGCTTGCTCATTGTTATTAAGACAAATTGACCGGAAAGCAAGCATCATTTTATAAGCATTGTGCTACTGAAAATGGTAACAGCTAGTTTGCTTGAGCCATTCTGTGCCTTTTTCAATAGCACAATTCTTCAAATATATTCAAAACTGCTGAATACTGGAAAAGTAGAGGATAAATATATAGTTTACATACGCATAAATTTTTATATGATCAGTGTTTTATAAAATTATGTTCGTTTTAAGACCTCCCCCTGTGCCTACACCAACTGCCAAGGGAGGAAGAAGCCAGGGCAGGTTGAGGACTTCGCCGCCCTCCCCCTGTGCCCACAGCAACATATCGTATTGTAATGTAATGTAATGTAATGTAATGTAATGTAATTATTTGTAAGTCGCCCTGAGTCGCCACTGCGAGTAGGCAGCAATATAAATTTGAACTAATAAATAAATAAATAAATAAATAATTTTCAGAGTCACATAAATCTATACATTCTGTATCTAACAAAAAGGATATAGGGGACCATGACTTCAGCTGGTGCTTCTGCAATATATCATACTATATATACTTCACTTACAAACTGGTGGATGATGTCTAAATTACAATATGATCACACTTAGTTGCATTTCATGCAACATTGTATGCAGATAAACTGCACAAATAAATTATCCTTAATGACGTGGTAAATTGTACTGGAGAATCTTCTGCAAAGAAAGCAGATCGGCCACAGAGATTGTAACACTATTCCTAAATTAGGGATATTTTACACTCATAGATGTGTATGTGTACAGCCCCACCAATCAGACTATTCCACAAATAGGACAGTATCAATACAATTATGCTACAAACCATTCTTCACTTGGATCTTGTGGCAGTGGAACATCTGCTTCTGAAAGTCTCTCTTCCTCTTCATTCTCTACTGTGGTCTTTCCAGCAGCTCCATTTGCACACAGTTCCTGCACCTCTTTCTGTTTGTCTATGATCTTCTGGGTGAAATCCACTAGGTATAACTCTTCAGTTTCTTCATCTAAGACAGAAAATCAATGCTTAAGTAAACATCATCAACAGTACCAAGCTGAAATAGCTGTCAAAATAAAATTGTAACAATCAGCGCTATTGCTGCCAACAGTTCCCTTGAAGGCGCCACATGACAATGTACAGAAAATATAGGCACTGCAGCAATTGCAGGACACACCTTCAATTTTAGACACAGCTGTCAAGTTAGCTTTGTATATATAAAAGAACAATTTGTGAAAGTCACAAACTTTTTTCTTTCCTTTGCCCTGCATCTGGTACACCCGGCCCTCCAATTCAACTATCAGGCGTGGCTTGAATGAGAAATGGAAAGCAAAATTGCAATGCAGAAGATACAAGCCTCTTCTCCTCTTACTTCTCAGCAATACCTAGTAAGTCACAACACAACACAAGACTATAGAATTCTCTTCTCTCACATCCTCTGGGGATAGGATAAGTCAAAGCACGACCACATTGTGCCATCTGTTTTGCACACCAGATGCCAGGAGGCAGGGAGAGAAAGCAAAGCGGCTTGGAGCTTTTTTCCAATAGCAATCATATATCTACCCATAACTAAGATAGCCTCAGTTAGTACTTTCAGGAAAAATGGAAACGTACTTGCTATATATTTAACAATGAATATTTGCCAGCAGCTTACTACCCATATCCAAAAATATTAATTTTCTAAGTTACAACTTGTAGAAACTACTGGCCATTCTGGCAGGTTACTCTAGGATGTACAATCCAATAGCATAAGGAGTAATCTTTTCAAGCTTTGCCCGAAAGGTAATGATTCATGAGAGAACAGTGATTTTAGCATATTTTAAAATTGGGAACAAAGGTTCCAGGGTTCAGCAGTATATTCTAATTTACAGTAATACCTCGGACAACGCTAAGACTTGGTTCCATAAGTCTTGGTGTTATCCGATTTTTAGTGTTATCCAATGCATGTTAAAATCCTATGGGATGAGTCAGATAACGTTAAAGCTCCATAGAGATACATTGTAACCCCACAGGCTTTAGCGGTTGTTATCCGATCCATCCCATAGGACCTTAACGTTATTCGATCCAATTCTCCTCCCCAGATTACTTAACGTTATGCGATTTTAGCGTTATCCGAGGTAAACGTTATCCGAGGTATTACTGTACTTCCCCTCTCCAAACAATGTCCTGTAGATTAACAGAAGCATGGTACAATGAGACTCCCCTCAAACTGGTTTTAGTGCTACTTACCATTACATAACCGCATTGTTCTTTACTGCCTATGGTGGGGTGGCCAACCTTAGCCTAGAATCCCAAGTAAGCACACCTGCTGATCAGGGCTTTTGGGAATTAAAGTCCAATAAACACCTGGAGTGCCAAGGTTCACCATCAGAGACTAGGGCACCAAGGTTGACCACCTATGGTATACTGAATGCACTATCATACCTTCTAAAAGACAGCTCAAGTGCTTGAACAGTACTAGAACCAAAATGTAGCTAGTTAAAAATAAAAGAGATTTATCAGTATGTTTCAATGAACTCTGAGATAATGTAAACAAAGAGAAACATTGAAAAGAAACCCAAGAAAGACAAGGATAGGAAAAGGATAATGAAATAGCCACTTGTACTTTGCTCAGCCTGAAATACCCAGAGCAATGTAATTACAAGTAATACCCCAGATAACGATTGCATCAAATAACACTAGAATCGGATAATGATGCAAGTTTTTTGGAAAAAACTTGCATCGGATAACAATTCTGGATAATGATTCTTAGCGTTATCCGATGCAATGGTCTGCGGGTATGGGGTGGTTTGGGTAGAACTACCCAAACCACCCCACACCCACAGCAGTCTCTGCCACTGCAGTAGGGTCGGGGAAAAGCACCCGCCTTTTCCCCAACCCTACTGCAGTCGCAGACACTCTTTGTCTCTTTATTTCCCTCCCTGTATGTAAACTACAGGGAGGGGGAGAGATGTGATTGGTTCTCTAGAGAACCAATCACCTCTCTCTCTTTCCCCCTTCCCTGTAGTTTAAATACAGGGAGGGAAATAAAGAGACAAAGAGACTCTGCGACTGCAGTAGGTTCGGGGGAAAGGCGCTTTCCCCAACCCTACTGCAGTCACAGAGACCGCTGCTCATGGGGGGTGGCTTTAAAGGAGGTCTCTTTCTTTCCCTGCCTGCCTTTAAAGCGGTTTGTCCCTGAAGTCAGGGCTTTTTTTAAGCGTTGTTCGATGCATGCATCAGACAACACTAAAAATCGGATAACATCATGACTTGTAGAACCAAGTCATAACGTTATCCGGTGTATTACTGTATTCTACTGTCTACTCTATCTGAACCCTTGTTTGTATGAACATGTAAGAGAAACTCAATGAAGGTCAGTAACCTCTTTCACATATAGGGGAAACATGAAAAACACCATTCCATAAAAACATGAGAAAACATTATAGGAAAACTTTTCCCAGCCCTTCATTTACTAAGCTTCCCAGAGACTCCCTATCAAGCACTATCTCAACATGACACTCAAAAGATGAGATACAACTTCCTTGTGATTTCATAGCTACAGGATTCATAGCTAAGGAATTCCATGATCATAGCCAATTCTATTAATCAATAAGCTACAGGAGCTATATACAAGTTGCTATTGATATATGCTACTAGCATCAAGACTTTTAAGGAGACAACTAAAGATATATTCCCTACCAAATGCATTGCTTAAAAACAAATATTAACTCCTACACTAGCAAGCCAATCTCACGTAATTCAAGATATTTTTTCTTATTGATCCAAAACTGGCAGCTCAAAGTCAAAACAACTGTTTTTCTAAGGCAATGATGGCCAACCTTGGCACTCCAGTGTTCTTGGACTTCAATTCCCAGAAGCCCAAGTCAATAAACCTGCTGGTCAGGGCTTCTGGGAATTGAAGTTCAAGAAGACCTGGAGTGCTAAGGTTCGCCATCTAAGGCAAAACAAACAAACATTTCAATGTAGTTTTTGCAAAGTGAAATGATCCTCCCCTAAATTCATCCTTCTAAAAAGAATTGGCATTCAAACACTTCAAAAAGCAAACAAACCTGGAACCAGATCATGTATTTGCAATATTGTTCTCAGCATGGTTACTGAGAAATAAAAAGCACCAAGTTTAAAGTCAATGGGGCTTTCTCTGAAACAGGAGATAATAACACAAATACTTTAGATTGTGGAAGATTTAATAATAGATTCCCAGAAGTATAATTCAGTTCACCTGGAAAGTCTCCTTTTGTCATCTTCTCATACAGTTGTGCTTTCTCTTCCAGTTTTTGTCTAAGAAGAAAAGAAATCAATGATGCATTTTTGCAATTCCTTCCCCAAACCAAATACTGAAGATCTCATTATGTGACCAAGGACATGTAGTCAATACAGTAATACCTCGGATAACGACTGCATCGGATAACGCTAAAATTGGATAACAATCTGCTAGCATTATCTGATACAGTCGTTCGTAGCAGCAGGGTGCCTGGAAAGCTGAATGGGGTTCTCCGTTCATCTTCCCAGCGACCCTGCAGCTGCGGAGGCAGGGGCGGGGTGGCTGGAAAGCTGACCGGGGGGGGGGGCTCCCCCGTCAGCTTCCCCAGCCACCTCACAGATGGAGAGACAGAAGCGGGTGGCTAGGGAAGCTGAACGGAGAACCCCGTTCAGCTTCCCAGCCACCCTGCAGCTGTGGATCCCTCCCCTGCCTGGCTTCGTAAGGATCTTAGCTATCCAGGCCAGGGGGGAGGGGTCTTCTTAAGAGAGGCTGGAATAAGGGACCCAAGCCTGTTAGGAAGGGCCCCCCCCATCGCTAAACTCTTTAGCAAGCCAGACGGAGGTTTCTAAAAAAAATGGTAGGGGGAAAACATCCTACCTTCTTTTTAGAACCCCTTCCCCCCTGGCTTGGTAAGGGTCTTAGCTATCCAGGCCAGGGGGGCTTCTTAAGAGAGGCTGGGATAAGGGACCCAAGCCTCTGTTAGGAAGCCCCCCCCCCCCCGGGGCCTGGATTGCTAAGCTCTTTAGCAAGCCAGACGGAGGTTTCTAAAAAGAAGGGACCCAAGAAAGGCTTGGGTCCCTTCTTTTCAGACCCCTCCCCCCGGAAAGGGAAAAGGGATTTTTTTTTAACATTGTGCGATTAATGCATCGCACAACGTTAAAAACCAGATAACGTTATGAATTGTGGAACCAAGTCTTAACATTATCCGAGGTACTGTATTGCCATTTCAAAAGTGGTCTTCAAAGAAATACCTTCTACAAACTTATGGAAGCAAAACCAGATTGTTTTTCGTGTCACAAGAGTATTATGCTTTCCTGTGGGTGTGACATCTTCATTGTAGCTACCTCTGTAGATACACCAGGCCACACCTTCCATTTAGTTAGAGGCATGTAGCCACTTGTATATCTGTGACATGAATCACACAAAGACAATTTTGTTCATATTTTTTTTAAATAGCATTTTCCAAATGAACTGGAAACATTTATGGAAAGCCACTAAAGAACAACACATTAGAGAAATGAGAATGAAATGCACAACACAGAGCTTGACTATGCAGACAGCAGAACAAGCCACTGAAAGTTTATTCCAATGTTATGCACCACGAATATACCCGAGTTGGAATTATAGTCAGAAGTGTGAAATTATGATCAATCACAAGCTCAGAAACAGACATTAGGTATGTTGCAGTTTATAAACTGGTAAGTGCTGTTGCCCCAATATAATTTTTTTTAAATTCATTTTTAGCAGATCACAGATCATCCATAGCCATATGCTGTCCTAAGTCTAATATTACAAAAATTCAGTAACAACTCATCCTAGAAATAAAGACCAAGTTAATGGAAATATAGCCAGTGCTCCATCAAATCTGCACATAATTCTGCTGTGG
This sequence comes from Furcifer pardalis, assembly GCA_030440675.1. Classification (NCBI taxonomy): domain Eukaryota; kingdom Metazoa; phylum Chordata; class Lepidosauria; order Squamata; family Chamaeleonidae; genus Furcifer; species Furcifer pardalis. The sequence goes on along the minus strand of CP126893.1, from coordinate 128,700,187 downwards.
ACTTGTTTACCTCTTTTTGTCTCCCTTAAACTGAAGACTCACCTTGATTGATCCAACGTTTGTTGCTCTTCTATCTTATACTCAGCATCCCTTTCTGCTCGGCCGGAGACACCTTTGTTTTGCTTAGTCCAAATATTTGGCTTCTGCATGTTTTCAAAACAGAAACAAACCTAGATTTCAGCTTCAAAAGCATCATCTTTCTTCTTGAGACTTCTGTACATAAATAGGCCACATAAAACTTTGAGGATGCATTCTATTTATCAAAGCTCTCCTTCCTATATAGCTTAAGGCAATTGGAACAAAAGGCCCATCAGTAAGTTGTTTAACAGCCACAGCATGAAGCTATGCGCTCTCCAGATCTTCCTCCTTTTTAAAAAATTGTTTAGTAAAACGTCTGTAATTTCACTATGTACAATCCAGCTGTTTATGATCATGAATTTTTCCTCTAATGTGCCATAGATTTGTGGTATTAAAATGAATCCTTAATTAAACTACTATCAAAGAAACATGAACACAATCAGAATTATCCATATAAACCTGTGCTAGCCAAGGGATTTTGGAAATTACTTAGGACTACTTTGACTCTTTCCTAACTTTGTGTCAACATTGTGGGTATGAGTTTGGGCTGAGCAAGGTTTGGCTCCGGCATGATTCATCTTCTTCCCACTCTCTTCATTTTCCATTCTCATTTTTTGGCTCTTCTGATGACTGCTCCAGCCAACACAGGAGTTGTAGCAGTTGATTCAGTTTTGCTGACACATCTGGTATCATCCAGAAAAGAAGGGGGGTGTCCTACTAGCTAGCAAAAGGCCAGTTGTACCATCACACAGGCTTCTGCCCACTCGAAGCCCACTATAGCGGCAATATTTTTGAGTTTGGAATGTACTGCCTGGCTACAATATTGAACAAGTTTACCATTTAATTTTGAGGCACTCTTTTGAGTACTTAGGACTCTCACCTATATGGAAATTTTAAAACATATACAGATAGATACACAATTGTAATTTAAACAGAAGACGACACTTGGCATGTTAAAGTCAGGTTAATTAACTCTGCATGCATTGTATTCAGTTTCTATCTCTCAGATTCTGAGCCAGTAATATTTCTGGATACAGTTGCTCAGTACTTCTAACAGCTGTTCAGGGAAAGTTACATCCTATGCACTAAGCCTCTACCTTGTTTGTTGCCCTGGGCTTTGTAGGAACTCCAGCATCTTTCAGAAGTTTTTCTTTTTTGAATTCTTCCTGTTTCCGGAAAAGTTCAGCTTTCAAATCTACCAGCTAGATTGGAAGGAGCAAAAGAAAAAAGTGAAAAAAGTAAGAGAAGTTCAACTGACAAATAAATATTTTTAATGTTTTGAAGTTTCTCCACAACTACACTCTAACCAGTGGTGCCCAAACTCTTTTTTTGCCAGTTCGGTCCTGCCCCTGACATGCAGCTGCAGGGACTGGAGGTGGGCTGTTCCTGCTGCTGACAGTTTTGATGTCAGCAGTGGCGGCGATTGCACTTTGTCCCCGTTGCTCCATGCAGTCTCTGGCTCAGTCCCATCCCCTCTGCAGCTTTTGCCAAAGCCGATCGACGTGTTGGGGACATTTTCAGAGCCTCCTCCATTTCAAAATCGGCGGTACTGGGCGAGCCCCTTGGTGCAGCAAGGTGGATGTCAGCACAGCACACCAGGTTTACCCTTCCAGCAATGCAGATTATGGAACGGAGGAGGCTCCAAAAATTTCCCCAATGTGGCGATCGGCAGAACAAGCCACTGCTGATGTCAGGTGGTGCGGGCGGGTGGAGGGGCAGTCTGCACTGAACCCGGGTACTCAATGCAGGCCGCATTAATGATATGCATGGGCCTAATTGGTTCCACAGGCCGTAGTTTGGGTGCCCCTGCTCTAACATTCGGAAATTCAAATATTGGCTAAGTGCTCAGCAAGAAAATAATATGAGGCATTGATTATTTATGCCACAACCTTATCTCATTTGATGTTTAAGTAGGAAAAGAAAATATGTAATGGACAATGACAAAATGCATCATTTAAATCTAGAGCATGAGTTCTCAACCTTTTAAAGCCGGGGGCCAGATCACGCTCCCTCAGACAGCATCAGGGGACGGATGGCCCTTTTGTCCTTGCTCCACCACATGGCACTTCCTGGTGTGGTGGAGGTAGTGGGGGCCACATGAAATGGCATTGTGGGTGCATCCAGCCCGTGGGCACAGGTTGAGAATCTTTGATCTTTAATGTTTTTAATCTAAGGTTTGTGAAGAGAAAGTCCAGGGAACAGCTTTTGTTTTCCAAATTATTTTACCTTACAATTCACATAAGAAGTAAACCTATTTCTAGAACATTATATTGCATTTATCTAGCCCTTCAATTTTAGAAGAGAAAGCTAAAGGTTTTAGATTGTGACTGATGATAATGTTGATCCACTGTGACATTATTCCCAAATTCAATAATAGTAATAATAAATTTGTGCCCTTAAATCAATTCAGACTTATGACAACAACACCTAGACACAAGAGTACTCAGAAGTGATTTTTTTCCCTTTCTTGTTAGGGTGATCTGGGACTGTCCAGCTTGCTGAAAGCTACCCAGGCTGGCTCTTCTCCTGTGAGAAGTGTGAACTCAAATTCCCAATCTGACTCTCCAGGCAGACACCTAATTCACTGACCTATCCAACTAGCTATCATTATTCCTAGTCTTACCCTGGTAAAATTACCAGATCAAGGAAAAGGCTTGCCTTGTCAGTACCCGTATCAGAACTGTTAATATCAACAAGCATAACAAAATGGCTTATAGCATCTTTACAGACCTTAAGACTCCCCAGTCTTTTACATAACATACAAAAGAACTGTATTTAGTACTGAGGATGCTGGAACAAGACAATGAGCTAACATTGTGAACCACCCAGAGTGGGAATGTATCCCAGTTGGCCAGGGCATAAATCGAATAAATAATAATAGTCAGCTGTCTGATCCATTGCTAATGGCAGGGATCTGCAAACTTGGCTCTCCAGGTGTTCTTGGACTTCAATTACCAGAAGCCCAAGTCAGTATGCCTGCTGATCAGGACTTCTGGGAATTGAAGTCCAAGAACATCTGGAGAGCCAAGTTTGCAGATCCCTGGCTAAGGGCCTACGCATGGGTGAGATTATTTTAAAGATCCAGGTTTGGACTCCATTATAGGGAACATATTTTTCCCAAGATGGAGTGAACATGAAGCAGACCTAAAGAGCCCAGTGGCACCTGATGGGGTGGGGCAGGGAGGTGGGCGTGGCCACTCAATTTTGCTAAAAAAACAAAAAACCCTGTCCAAAGGCCACCCAATTTTGCTACCCCTCTGCCTGGGAGCTCCCAATTTTGCTATTCCCCCCCTTCCCAGGGAGGGGTGTGAACCTCTTGCTGCCCACTACTGCCCTTAACAATAAACTAGCTGGTCAGCTGACCTTCTGCCCACAGACACCAAGAATGTTATTTATTCTGTTTTATGATGTACTTATTCGGTGGTTTCATTTTATTTTGTTGCTTGTTTTATTATGTTATTTTGCTGTTTGTCTGTGCGCTGCCCAATGAGGGAAATATCCCAAATGGGTAGTATAAAAATGCAACAAATAATCTTGTTATACATATTTTAAAGTTGCCTAACTTATATTTGTTGTTAGATGTTTGAATATTATGTTTGCTATATTTTGTAATGTTGTTATTGTTTTAGGTTCAATTTATATATATATATATATATATATATATATATATATATATATATATATATATATATATATATATATATATATATAAACACGCATCACGGCCCTTCAGAGGACTGGCAGAATTAAAGCAGAGTAAGAGAATCACAGCAGCACCTGAACACTTATATAGGTGGCTTTAGACAACGCGCTCGTCAATGACACCCATTGCGCAAGAGCCCCTGGGCATACGCAGAGTGCGCCCAAACCTCCCCCCTCCCCATGGTATACTCTCCTCCTTTTGGGATGAAGAGCCCAGGGCCGGGTCGAGTGCGTGACCTCTGACCTTCGCGGCTTACCGAGGCAACGGTCACGTCCAAGGGCTTCTTTTTCCGGTCCATTATGACCCAGCGGGGGCTCCCAAAGGTTAACCGGGGGGGGGGGAGAGACAAAAGGGAGTCCAACGCTGCCCGGTTCCCAGCAGAAGGACACTTCCGGCTTCGGTCGTAAAGCACAAGCCAGCCGCCGACTTCCGGCTCCCTTCCAATTACGGCGTTCGGGTCGCGGCAGTGCCGTAAAGCACGATCAAGACGCTCGAAGGCAGGAATGGCTTAGGCGAGATTAAGTTTATATAGACCAGTTCTTTATGGAACGACTAGCACGTTTCTTACCTTACCATCTCTTGCCTGTAAATCCTATGGATCAGAGAGGGAGCTTCAAGGCTGCAGTCGGTTTATTGGTTGCGGACGGTGGCTCAGTGGTTAAGAAGCTCGCCTTGTTAGCTGGAAGACTGGGAAGTCGGCAGTTCGAGACCCGGGTACTGCATGATGGCTTGAGCGCCCGTCTCTGTCCCAACTCTTGGGGACATGGAAGGAACCTCATTTGGGCGTCCTCTGTGCGGAGTTTCTCCAGAAAAAAATCCTTTCAACCCAGAATAATTTCTGACACGAAATTATTATTAGCTTTAAATTCTGTTAACGTTTCTAAGACCACCTGAAAAAAAATAGTTTAGGTTGATTCTGTGAAAGCTGCAGTTCTGCACACAGTCGGACTCCATGATCTTTCTGAGTGGGAATTGGGTATGACTGCAGTACATGTTTTCAGTATACCTTCATAAGATCAATTTTAGGTTTATGTTGTACAGTATTATTAGGGTTTGGAAGAATTATTTCAGGGGAATAAAATTTCCAAAATCCTCTGGTGTGCCTGGAAGAAAAGCAGTGTTTCCAACGTCCACATTATATCTTCCACACACCAACACTGCTCCTGTGTCAGTGGAATAGTTGTTAAATCATCTACATCCATAGACGGGGGGGGGGGGGGGGGGGAGGGGACACTAATTAATGGAAGCGGACTTGATCCACACAAAAAATCACATTTAAATACAGGAGTTAGTATTTATGGTGCCACAGCATTTTTTTGTCTTTTGTTGTTGTTTTGTTTACTCTCTGATTAGTGGTGGGCTCAAAAAAAATTACTACCACACTGTCTGCATGGCATGGTGGGCATGGCCAGGGGAGAAGTCCTGCATTGCACCCGAATTAGGACTACAGTACTGTACTTTATTTCAAAACTTGGATTGGTGGGGCCAGCCAGAATTTCTGCTACTGGTTCTGGAGAAATGGTATGAACCTGCTGATGCCAACCACTGTCTCTGATATGCTTGCACAGACTAACACAGCTACCACTTCAAAAATTGTAATTGTGAAGGGGCTAAATTGCTACAATCTAGCAACAATTGTAGTTCTGTGTGATGGATAGATACTCAAGATACAGAGATGACATGCAGATACTGTAACAGCATATTACTGGCAGGAATTAGTAGCAAACCACTCTCGACAAAATTTAAAACACAAAAGGACAAAAGTATGACATTAAGATGACAAAATAATAGCTGCAGAAAAAAATACATATAACTTGAATATTGATAAGGAAAATCAAGATTGTTGAAGATTTTTGATATCTCAGCTCACTAATCAACCTCAGAATTTTGTTTTATTAAATGAGACCACTTGAGGTTATACCTTGGCACTTGATACACTTGATTGATATCTTTGGTTTCCAAAGTGCAGGGCATTTTCCTTCACTCAGAGGGAGTACAAGAACATTCTGAGGGAAATGCAAGATTGTGAAATGTTTATAACACACACAAAAATTAACAGAATAGGTCAATGTCAACGCTTGATTAAAGTACGTACTAGAATTTAGGCTTTCTGTACTATTCTGTGAAGACTAACTGCCTTCAATGGAAAGTCAGAACCACAGAAAGGGAAGTATGGAATCCCTCACCAAATTGACTGCCTCCATGTCAGTGAAACACATGCTAAAAACAACTATTCCAAGAATTCTAGTCTGTTTTTGAGAGGGCTGGAGGGTGAAATGCTTACTTGCAGAGAAAACCTTCCTTGCTCTAGAGCCCTTGGATTTATAGTGAAGGTTTGATCCTGGATATTCTTTTGTGTCCTGATCAAACCCTGGACTCCCAAAATGAAGCCAATTTTGTCGGCATTGTTGTTGGCCAAACATACATCCTCATCAGCGCGTGTTTCTGGTAGTAATTGGCAGACCAGTAAATGAGCCTGATTTGGTGTCTCTACATTCCCACAGTATGTTGTCCATCAGTAGCCCTCACTTGAGCAAGTTGGCCTTGCATTTAGGGACTCCAGCCCTCATGCTACTAAGGGTCCTCCAAGTGATTTAGGGGGCATTGAGTTCCTCAGCTATAGCCCTCTTTAAAGTCACACCGAGGTATTGGGGGGTTGAACAATGCTGTAATCCTTGCCACATGACATCCAACTCAACCCTCGCCTCTTGAATTTGAAGGTGGAAAGCACACACTTGAATTAGGCTTCAAATGGTGGTTGTTGTAATGCTGCCCTAAGTCTTCAAGTGCTCCAGTAAGTTTCCCAGCTACCTCATCAAAGCTTGATCCTTGTATGGCCAGAACATCCTAGATGTTCTGTCATGGAGCTATGGAGGCACACAGGTCTTAAACCTACTCTGGAGAGACTTCTGCCCATTTTGCTTCCTTGGAGATTGATTCCTCCTTCCATTTATACTTAATTTTAATTTTAAATTACAAACAATATTTGGCTCGAAGTAGTTGGAGGATGAAAAACATGAGAAAGATTGTCCACTGCTCCCTTGCTGGAAATGGGAAGTTGGTAACATGATGAAAACCAGGCCCGTGCTGGCCATTTGGGACACAGGGACAAGTCCCAGTGTGGCCCAGGACTTGTGCCCCCCCCCCTGAGGTGGGCAGAAGTATGTCACCTGTTGGCTACAACCCATGATGCCATGCAGTGCACCCCATAGGTGCCACCCCTCCCTCCCTATCCAGTGCCAACACACCCCTGATGAAAACCAAGAGTGATCAATATAAAGGTAAAACAAGTCTAGTGCTAACCTTCATAATACACTCCCTGTGTTTGAGGTGGGAAATAGTAATAATTCATATTATTGTTAACTCTTAATCCAGACATGTAATCTTTAAAATGTTCCATAAACCATTTGTTTTCTGACCTCCATATACCAGTAAATATACAGTGAGGTAGATTCTAGAACTGAAAAAATATCCACTTTCAAAATTCTTGAAGCTGAAGTTTAGTAATTGTTATATTTAAAGATGAAGTATTAATTAGATAACAAATATTTGGTCTCAGCATATCAGCAAGCATCAAATCACACAATTTGAAACAATGAACTGCAAAACCAATCATTCCTAGGATGGCTGCCTGATTTTATTACTAACACATTCAGAAACACTACATGTTTCTTCTAGGTCCTTTTTTTCATCTTACAAAGACTGCAGAGGTTAAGCCTGTCTGACCAAACCTCTGTAAACTCCCAGGCCAGCTTCTTTAATTCTTCCTCCATGTCTAGGCCAGACGTGAAACTGCCAAAATGAAGGCAGCTTTGTGCGAGTTCATTCTGCAGTTCCTTTCACCTGACCTAGTGTGAGAATGATTAGCTGGCAACATTACAGCTTCTTTAATATTTAAAACCTAACTTTTACTCAAGCCCCCTCCGGCTCCCTTCCTAGTCTAGCCCTATCCAAATCTTACTTAAATTGGCAGTAAAACTCCCCACCCCTACATTCTAAATCTCCCTCTCTTACCCAGTAGGTTGTTGCATCACTATGGTATAATTAGCAAAAAATGCTTTCAGGAGTTTATTTGATTTACTTGTTCATCGCAGTGGTGGGCTCCAAAAAGTTTTACTACCACACTGTGGGTGTGGTATGGTGGGTGTGGCCATGGAAAAAGCCCTGTGTTGCCCCTGAATTAGGACTACTTGATTTCAAAACTTGGATGGGCAGAGCCAGCCAGAATTTCTGCTACCGGTTCTGGCAAACTGGTGTGAACCTGCTGATGCCACCACTGAAAGGAAGGCATAGGTTCTCATGCGCCAAAGTTTGGAAACAGTTGGTTAACTTGAATTAGGCTGCATTTGTTCTTAGTTTCAAATTGATCTAATAAAAATGGGTACTGCAAGTTTAGTTCCTGGCATGCCGTGGTCCATGAGGTTGCAAAGGGTCAGACTCAATGGTGTGACTCAACAACAACAACAACAAAAGTTTAAAAATTCTGAAAATTGCTAGGTAAAGGTTTCCCTTGCTCGAAAGCCAGTTGTATCCCATTCTAGGGTTTAATGCTCATCTCTGTTTCAAAGCCAAAGAGCCAGCGCTGTCTGCTTTTGTAGACACTTCCATTATCATATGGTAGGCATGACTAGACACGGGAGCACACGGAATGCTGTTTACCTACCCACCAAAGTGATCCCTATTTATCTACTTGCAATTTCTTGCTTTCAGATTGCTAGGTTGGCAGGAGCTGGAACAAAGACAGAAGCTCATTGTGTCCTGCAGTACTCAGGAATCGAACTACTGACCTCCCGCCCTCCAGTCAGCCTCTTAGCCACTTGAGCCACTGCAGTAAAAAATTGATATATACTTCATATTCCAACTTTAGGACAAAAATGCCATATATTTCATTTGCATTTTGATGGGATCTTGTTGTTCATTAAGAAAGATGTCAAGAAACTGACTTTAATGTAAAGGACCACACAAGCCACTCATCTATGCTTCCCAAAGCTTCTCTGGCATGGGCGGTCTCCAGAAGAGCTGGAGTACTGTGGCCAGGGAAAATCTCCCTCTCAGGCCCTTCTCCCATTGTTGTTGTTGTTGCTGTTGTTGTTGCTGCTGCTGCTACTGCTGTTGTTGTTGACATTTGTATGCCACCCACTAGACAATGCGACTCGGCGCGGCTCACAACAGTACCCATCTAATACATTATACATATATAGCAATACAATAAAATTGCACTACAATAAAATAGAATACAAATAGCATACCATAATATAAATAAATCACAATAAGTCAAAGCATCACAAATAATTACCATCATAAAACATTAAAAAAATCATTTGTCTAAAAAATTTAAAGTTGCCCACAGAGGAGTCCAAGGTGTCTAGGCCCCAACGGCCAAGTCTCTGGCACCAAACAGCCTAACCCTTAGCAGTGGGTGGGGCCCGGGGTCGGCATAGTCAACTTCTGTCACCTGCAGCCACAGAAGCTCTTCAACCCCAGCCATGGGTGGGGACAAGGGTTGGCATCAGTGTCCTCTGCCACCTGTGGCCGCAGCGACTCTCCATACTCTTGAGTTCACAGACTTGGTATTTCAAGGAGATTTAGTTAAACTATAAAGTTGTGTGCTTTGATGTTTCCACCAATTAGAACCTGATGTGGAGTTGGGTATCCTGCCATCAATGTAGCCTTGGGCATCTTGGAAGTCCTTGAATACCCCTGAAAGATGGGATGAATAAACCACTTGTGACTAATTGATACTGTACCTAGAAATTGATTTGATGTTACATAATTATCAAAATCTTTTTCAATTTGTTTTGGTACTGGATTAGAGGTTACTCTGCATTGTTATTAGTTTGTGCATTCATTTTTAGGGAAGAGTAAACAAAACTTTGGTAATAACCATAAAGGAAGTGTTGATAAACAGATATTCTGGGAGAGAAGGAGTGTGCCATAATGGTTTATAGATGAAGTTGAGAAGCAAAAAACATTTTTTTCAGATATTACCTCTGGCTCGAGCCCTTTTAATGTTATAGCCAAGTCAATTTCTCCCGTCCCCATCCCTCTTTCTATTGTCAGGATTCTAATTCCACTGCTAGCCATTTTGAGATGAAAGTTCTAAAGATGATCGTGTGAGACTGAATTTAATGGCATAATATAACTTGTTACTTAAGCTCTAATTTGGCTGGGAGCCCACTCTGGTCTAGGTTTACAGTTCCATTCTTTCAAATAAAAACGTATGAGTAATTCTAATAAAGGAGAAAGCAGCCTTGGTTTGACACTTTTGAAATACAGTGTGTAAGCAGTCAATCAATTTCAGACTGCGAGATTGCATAATTTATGGGCTCACTCCACAAGGATAACCTTTTGCTGGCATTCCTTTCTCCAATTAGCAGGAGAAGGACCAACAGGCGGTAATGAATGCTTATGCCACTGATGAGCTGGCAGACTATGGAAATGTGGAGTCTCAGCCCCACTCATGCTGCTCTTCAGCAGTGATTCATGGCTGAGGCAAGTGTGCTGAGAAATAGTTACTGCCTTAAGAGCAGCTTCCCCGGTGGCTTAGTGGTTAAGGTGCTGAGCTGGAGACTGGAAGGTCGGGTTTCGATACCCGAGAGCTGTATTTGTGGACATGAAAGGAGCCTCATTCAGGTATCCCCTGAGTGGAATTTCTCCAGCAAAAATCCTTTCAACCCAGAGTAATCTCTGAGACAAAATTATTACCGGTATACAGTACTGTACTGTCTTAAGAAGTGGTAAGGTTTTGCATACAGTTTTATCAAAGAGAGCTGACCTTAGCACAAGTAGAGAAGACTTCTTTAAGCTTTTGTCAAGGCTCCAGGCCTTTGGTCAAAGCCTTTTTACTGTCTGAGGTGTGATTTCCAGAATGGATGTCACTGACTGGGAAGCACCTTCACCTCCACAAGGGGTTAGCCATATATCTGGAAGTATCTGCACTCCTGCTAACAGCCTCTCTAGCCAGTCTGAGGATGGTTAAAAAAATGCAGGTAGCTTTCTTGGTCTGTAACAGAAGTGGCAAGGTATAGGCTTATTTGCAGCCCTCCAACCCCAAATTTTGTTTAAAATGACCAGATGCACTCTCTGGAGTGTGGCTGTCATCTAGTCACTTTTGGGTTTTGAAACAACAATGACAACAACACATTTACAATCTTGGATATGGTTGGAGGATGGGCCATCATGATCCTTACAAATCTATATGGAGAGGAAATAAACATACACATAATTCTTAAAAACTACGGTGCTGTGGAGTGATATGCAGGTTAGAGTGTGCATGCTACCAAAGTGGGAGGGGGACATATGTTATCCTCATACCTTTTGAAGTTGTCCATCCTGGATATAAATAATAACAACTGTGTGACAACAAATCCATTCTGAATTTTGGTCACCTTTTTTCCAGGTTTTTTATTTTAGGTAAAGAGTACTAAGAAGGCATTTACTGTTCCCTTCTGGGGCACCTTGGGACTGGATCTATCTGCCTGTCTGCTTGCCTGTTTCATCATTTATTCAGATGGCTTAATTGTGCAGCCATTTTCATCCCTGTCTGAGGCATCTCTGTCTTTTGTAAGGCTAATGGATCACTTGGGACTAACTCACTCATAGTGCTTTGTGTTGCAACAGGAGTAGCAGCTCCCAATTATATATTTCTGCTGGGGAACTAGGCTTGCAGCCAAAACCAAAGGGTGGGTGGATGGGGGAGAACATCTTCCTCTTTGTCAATCACGAGGTTTTGACCCTGCAAGGACTGTTGCCATTGCATTTTAATCACTGGATATAGAACCACCATCCTCCAAAGTCTGCTTCTGCTACAACATTACATTATTGGCACAACCAGTTTTGCACACAGCCTAAAATATCCCATTATCCTTCTTTCTGAAACTTTCACTGGCTCATATATACATATTTATCCCTTGATGCCTGCATGTGTGAATTAATGAGCCCTCACCGATCAAAGCCTGATGATAAGACTTTTATAGCATCTCAAACCTTGTTCTTGTCAGTGGAGTTCTTTCAGACATTCAGTTCCAAGAGGCATCAAGTACAAAGCAATGAATTTATGTGAAATCAAAGGGTGTTATTATGTACGTATGAAGTGGCCCTCTGTGGGCAGGTTTGTATCAACATTCAGAGTTTGCTATGTGGGCACTTGCCTGGCCAAGATTTTTGCCCCACCTGAAATTTCCTGCATACTCTCTTGGATTGTCTGCCTTTGGTTGCTGTGTATGTTTTAGTTGCATAGGTTGAACCACATCAGCCTTTCCCAATCCATCCCCCTGCCCCCAGTGAGTTGGATTAGAACTTCAGCTACCTCCAACCAGTATAGCTGCAGCTTCCCCAGTGGCTTAGTGGTTAAGGCGCTGAACTGGAGACTGGAAGTTCAGGTTTCAATACCCAAGAGCTGCACTTGGAAACATGAAAGGAGCCTCATTCAGGCATCCCTTAAAACCCCTTTCAACCCAGAGTAATCACTGACATGAAATTATTATTACCAGTATAGCTATGTTGGGTTGAGTCTGTGAGTTTTGTAATACAATTTACCTGAAGAGCACCAGGCTGGAGGAGGCTGATCCAAATGGGAGCACCAGTTGTTCTGGTAGATATACATTCTGGGTTTTGAAATAGTAATTGACCAAAGTATATACAGTACTGGCCTTGGGCTGATGTGCATGCCAAAAGGGCTCAGAACTAGAAAGTGACTCACAGAACTGGATCATTGGTCCAGGCGTCATGCTGAAACACAGAAGGCAAATGGAAGGACACTGCCGTTATATTCTCAGGACAATCTTCATGGCTGATCACCATGATGATTGCCAATATATGGAATCAGATACAGCACAACAACAACAAGAAAGCATATTAGGTTTCTTAAAACTGTATTTGCTTCTAGAGACAAAGAAGTCAAAAATGTGAAAAACCAATAACAATTAGATGACTGTTGTGTCACTGGATCAGACTGAGGCTTGTGTTCCTGAGAACAATAGGGAGATGGTTACAGAAGGATGAAGGCAAGACTAATGTGTGTCCTAAGTAGCCAGTAGTTAGTCTAAGGCTAACTAAAACAGAGCATACTGTATATACTGTATCTGCAACACTGTGGCTATTATTTTTTACAACTCAGCATGATGACAATTTTGACAGTACAGTACTTGGATTGGGAGTAGGTACAGTTGTTCACGGCAGGTGTCCAAATGAACTCAGTTCCTTTATATGCCTCCTTTGAGTTAGACTACTACATGACAAAGGAAATTTGAATTCATTTGCTGTGAATATGTGCCAGGAATGTGGATTTTTCTGAGTCTGTTTGCCTTAACTGGCCACACACGGAGAGAAGAAGAAATTGACTGACAGCCATGTTCAAGCTTTGTTAACAGAACTCTCTTGTAGCCATGCAAGAGGCCCAGTTACAGGAGAAATATCTGATAGACTGGACAGGGTCACAATGGCAATATTCCTGTCTTGTTTCCTCTTTATAGTTGCAACTTTTGTGGGTCTAGGCACCTTAATGCAATAGCACTTGGACCAAGATTTTTTTAAAAAAAGTCATGCTTGAATTGAAAGGGGCCTAGGAGGCTATTGAGTCCAACTCCTCCTGCTCAATGAAAGAATCCAAATCAAAGCAGATGATGCTCCAATTCCTTCTGGAATGCCTCCAGTGTTGGAGCGCTCACAAGCTCCTGAAGTAGTTGGTTCCATTGTTGTACTGCTCTAACAGTTAAGAAGTTTTCCTTGGTATTAATCTGGCATTCTGTAATTTGAGTCTGTTATTACATGTCCTTCACTCTGGGATGATTGAGAACAGATCCTGCTCACAGTCATGCATATACATACACAATATAATCAGAATACAATCCATAAACAACACTCAGTGCAGAATAAACAATAAAATCACAGTATAATCAATAGCTATGACTGTCTTTCAAATATTTGAAAAGTGCTATCTTATCTCCTCCCAGTCTCATTTTCTCAAGGTTATACATTCCCAGTTCCTTCCATCTTCCTTCATAGGATTTGGATTTATCACCTGATCATCTTTGTTGGCATCCTTCTTAAAGTATGGTATCCAGAATTGGACACAGTATTCTAGATGTGGCCTAAACAGTGCTGAATAGAGAGAGACTAGTATCTCACGGGTTTTGGAGACTATATTCCTGCCAATGCAGCATAAAAAAAGATTTGCCTTTTTTGCAGCCATGTTGTATTGGTGACTCATATTCAGTTTGTTATCTACAACAATTCCAAGATCCTTCTCACTCATAATATTATTAGGCCTAGTATCCCCCATTTCATAACTGTGATTTGAGGTCCCCCCCCCCACTAGGTATATAACTTTGCACTTATCTCTGATAAATGTCATTCTATTATTTTTAGGTCACTTCACTCACTTTTGTGTCATCTCCAAATTTTATACATATTCCCTGCATTCCTTCATCCAAGTCATTAATGAAAGTGTTGAAGAGCACTGGCCCCAGGACTAATCCTTCCGGTATTCCACATGTTACCCCTTCCCTGTTTGAGAAGGATCCATTGATAAGCAGTAGCACTCTTTGATTAGGATTAGCAGTAGTGATTACACTTACTGTATATGCCTCCCCATAGCACTTAGGGTACTATCTGGGCGGTTTACAGGTTGTTGTAATTAAATAGACATGAGACTTTGTGTAGGGTAGAAGCAAAAAGCCCAAAAAGCCCAGAACCCTCATAGGGCTCCTAATTTATTCCTGCATTCGAGGACTGGCATGACGTGTATCCCTAAGACAATCAATCTATGTCATACATGCTAATTGCGAGAAGACTGCAATTAACTAAGGTATATAATTGCCAACTGTCAGAGTGCCAAAACATGACTAACCATGAGCTCATGTAAAAACAAGGTTTAAACCTGGCAGAACTTTTTGCCTTATCTATATTTCCTTTGAAACCAAGCGGTTTGATGTTCAGTAGGGCCGTTAATTGGCTAATCAATCATTCCTCACTATAGGCTGTCCAGCAGCTGTCGCCTCTCCGAATCCACCTATCGTGGGGAAGAATCTCTTAACCCTTACTCACCAAGTTAGGCCCAAAAGCTTACCACAACAGGTAATTAACATTTTGCCCCCAATATGCTGAGTACTCATTATACCGCCCTTGGAATGATGGAAGGCTGAGCCAACTTTGATCCCTGTCAGGATTGAACTCACAAGGTTTTGGCTGCAGTACAGCAGTTAAACCACTGCATCTCCTGGGGCTCTTTTTTCTGTAATTAACTGTGCATCCACCTGACACTTGTGCTATCCAGACCACAGCTGGTTAGCTTGCTAATCAGAATATCATGGGGCACTTTGTCAAAGACTTTGCTGAAGGCAAGGTACTGTATACTGTATCATTATTTGCAAGGACCATCCTCCCCCACCCCTCCCCCAGCACCTCACCATCTCATCAACCACTAGCAAACTTTTTTTTGGTTCAGTTCAAATGATCACACTGGCTAAAGAAATGCAAATTATACAATTTAAAAAGAAGAAGAAGAAGAAGCCCCAGGAGTGAAAGGGAAAACTGCCGATTTAGAGAGGGAAGGGACTTCAGGCTGATTCACATTTTCTTTTGCATCATGTGGTCAAAGGGGAAAAGAGGCAAATAAGTCCATTCTAATACCCTAGCATTTCCCTCATTTTTTGGTCCAGGTGATTGCATTCTCAGCACAATTTAATTTTCAGCAAAAGTATGCAGGTTTTCATGGTATGTTATTGGTATGTGCTATCAAGTCATCTCTGTCCCATGGTGACCCTATGAATAAAGGTAAAGGTCACCCTTGCTCGAAAGCCAGTCGTAACCAACTATAAGGTTTAAGTGCTCATCTTTGTTTATAGCCGAAGAGTCAGCACTGTCTGTGCACTGTTTGCAGATGTTTCCATGGACATGTGGCAGGCATGCCTAGACACCAAAGTGCACGGAATACTGTTTACCTTCTCACCAAAGTGGTCCCTATTTATCTACTTGCAATTTCTTGCTTTCAAACTGCTAGGTTGGCAGGAGCTGGGACAGAGATGGGTGCTCATTCCTTCATGCAGTACTCAGGTTTGAACTGCAGACCTTCCACCTCCCAGCCAGCATCTTAGCTACTTGAGCCACTGCAGTCCTTATGAATAGAGGTCTCTAAAATGACCTGACCTCAGCAGCCCTGCTTGGCTCTTGCAAATCCAAGCATGTGGTTGCTTTTAGGAAGTCAATCAATCCCACAAATGATCTTCCTCTTTTCCTACTGCATTTTATCTTTCCTAGCCTTATTGTCTTTTCCAGAGAGTTTTGCCTTCCCTTATTTATTTATTTAAACTACACAAAATACAAAAAGAGAAACAAGAAAAATACATACAAATCAAAACAACACTAAAATTAATAATGAAAATAATAATATATCAATAAGTGCTCCTAACACCACTTTTTGGTGTTGAGAGTTTTGCTTTCTCATGATGTGCTTCAGCTCTATCATTTCCCTCTAAAGACAGCTCAAGCTTCATTTGCTCGAGAACCCAATTGTTTGTCCTTCTGGCAGTCCAGGGGTGCTATTAACTTTTCAAATTCAACCTAATTGGCTTCAGCTGTATATATTTATTATATGAGATATGTAAATGTTAAGCAAACCAATGCTCTAATTTTTATGTTGTTGATAAGAATGAAGAACCCTGGAATAACTGATTCATTATTTTACACGAGGTCATTCTTTGTTTTACTGTGAAAACACCTTGATATATACTAATTCAATTTCTTGAAATGTTCAAAAGGGAATTTAATTCACAGTGTTGTTGGTTTGTTTTTTGTTTGTTTTTTTGGTGAGATTTAAAGATACTAGGTTTGGAGGAAGTGGGAGATAAGCTTTCACAAATATATCAGTACAGTATCTGGATTTCTCATAATGAGATATTTGATTTCTCAAGGACAATTGTACACAAACATCCTATTTCTCTGCTTCTTAGTAGAGAAACAAGAGGGGGAGGGAACACCAGTAATTTTGAAGTGTAAAAATAATGTAAAAAAATAAGTAAGTGAAGTAAAATTTGATAGACCAAGGGCATGCTATTTTGAGAACGATGTTTGTCATATCATGTCTAAGGAAAAAACCCCTGAAAACTGAACCTCTTAATTTTATGCCACATAGACACAGGGAGAGAAGCAAATGCTTACACCTTGGCCATGAAATTGTAGACCAAGTGGTATGCTACTTTTTTTCCTAAACAATGCCCCCAAGGAGAAATATTTGCTGGTAGCAATTACTCCAGTATTGATGGTTACAACTCTGGTGCTCATTTGCTGCAAGTAAGTTTCTCTGCAATACAAAGAAATAAAGTATCAGAACAGTAAAACTGTTGAAGTGAAGGAAATGGAATATGAATGCAGCCAACTGAAGGATTTGAATTTTACACAACTCTCGAGTAGAGGTTAATAGCCGAGTGACACATTGCCATGGGGATGAAATGGTTAGTTGATTGTTTTTCAGAAATATGCACAGTCTTTCCTCTGTCTCCCCACTAAAGGTTCTATGGCAGTGGTGGTGAACCTTGGCACTCCAGGTGTTCTTGGACTTCAATTTCCAGAAGCCCAAGTGTTAGATATTTGAAAGTCCTAGCGGCGGGAAAATCGCCGCTACCCATTGGTCAGTGGGCGGGGTCAAGCAGGGTATTTAATCCCCTGCTGACCCAGCCGTTGTTGTTGTTGTCTGTGCTAACCACAATAAACAGACGTGTTGTTGGTTCACCCTTAATGGCTTCCGTGTCCTCACTCCCGCGCCCTGATCTCCGGATCTAACACTGGCGACGAAGGTGGGATTTTGAGGAACGGACCAGAACCATCACACACATCAGAGCCACCACTTCCGAAGGCACCTCGCCATGGCTACTTATGTCCCACCGACACCCTTCCAGCCGAAAGACGAACGATGGAAGAGCTATATGGACTGGTTTGAATTCTCCCTGCTAGCTGCGGAGCTGGGGGAGATCGCACCGGAGCGGAAGAAGGCGTTCTTCCTTACTCACTGCGGGGCCAAGGTCTACGAAGTGGCACAGTCCCTGGTAGACCCCACACCAATTCTGGATGTCTCATGGGAAGCCCTACAGTTGGCCCTAAAGAACCACTACGCGCCAGAGCCCTCGAAGTTCGTGTTCCGGATTCAATTCCGGGACCGATATCAGATGCCGGGGGAACCCATCGGCGAGTACGTGGCCGCCCTGAGAGCAGCAGCCATCCCGGCCGTCTTCGGGCCATTTCTAGAGGACTCTCTGACCGAGCAGCTCATCAGAGGAGTCCGCGACAATAAGCTCCGGAAGAGACTATTGGCCCGGAGAGACCTGACCCTGGTCGGGGCCATCGAAGAGGCCAGAGCCTTCGAGCTCTCGACGTCGGCCGCAACCTCCATCAACCGGTCCCCGTCGGTGCATCGCCAAGCCTCCGCTCACCATCAGGACATCGTTCCCGACGAGGACGAAGAAGAAGAAGCAGAGGTGTGTGCGACCAACGGGGGAAACTCGGGCAGGAGCAACCAGCGTTGCGCCAGCTGTGGAGGGCCACACCAGCGGGCGCATTGCAGATTCAGGGAGGCCATCTGCCGCTACTGCGACAAGCGGGGACACATCGGGAAGGTCTGCAGGGCAAGACAAGCGGAGAACCAAGCTGACCGGCAGATTCAAAAGTTCCCGCCGGGCAAGATGGCCGCCAACCAGAGGACGAATCAAAGGCGCCAGGGGCGAAACAGCGGCAAATTCGAAGATGCCGAGACACACACGCTCACGATAAGCCACACCGCCACACAGAAGGGGGAGAAATACTACGCCACAGTCACGATCGACGGGGCTGAGTATCCAATGGAGGTCGACTCTGGGGCCGCCATTTCCATCGTCCCGTGGAGGTGGATGAAGAAGACATTCCCGTCTCTAAAGGAATCAGATCTCCAGGCCCAGCGGATCCGGATCAAGGACTGCCAAGGCAAGTTCCTCCCCGTCGCGGGACAGAAGTACGTCTGAGTCACGTACGGCCCAAAGGAAGAAAGCCTACCACTGACCATCGTCCACGGGGACATCCCAACGCTACTGGGCACCAACTGGTTCCCTGCCTTGGGCCTGTCCATCGCGGGCATCCACTCCACCGCGACTGACCAACCCGGGGACGCCTCACTGAGGGACGACCTGATGGCCGAATTCCAGGACGTTTTCGGGGAAGGCTTGGGCAGGTATGTGGGGTCCCCTATATCATTTGCGCTCAACCCGGGCGTTGCTCCCATCCGCCTTAAAGCCCGGAGAGTTCCACTAGCGCTCAAGCCCAGGGTTGAGAAGGAACTCGATAAACTGGTCGCCCAGGGAATCCTTGTTCCCGTCGACCACGCTAAATGGGAGACTCCCATAGTGACCCCCATCAAACCGGACGGGTCAGTGCGCATCTGTGCAGATTACAAATGTACAATCAACAAGGCTTTAGAGCCGAGCGCGTACCCGGTCCCGGTCATAGACCACCTGCTCCATTCTCTGGGCCCTGGCAAAATCTTTGCCAAGCTCGACCTGGCCCAAGCCTACCAACAGCTTCCGGTGGATGATGCCACGGCCGAAGCCCAGACTATTGTCACGCACCGGGGGGCATTCAAGTGCACAAGGCTGCAGTTTGGGGTCAGCATAGCCCCAGGGCTATTTCAGAGCACAATGGAGAGGCTTCTCCAAGGACTCCCGGGGGTGGTGCCCTATTTCGATGATGTCCTGATAATCGCCGGGGATTCCGGCCAACTCAAAGACAGGGTCGCCGCCGTCCTGGCCAAATTCAGGGCCGCGGGGCTCAGGGTGAAGCGGGACAAGTGTCTGTTGGGGGTCCCCTCCGTGGAGTTTTTGGGGTTCCGCATCGATGCCAAGGGCATCCACCCCACGAGGGGCAAGGTGGAAGCGATCCAGAATGCCCCGGCCCCCAAGAACAAGCAGGAGCTACAGGCGTTCCTGGGGCTTCTGAACTTTTACGCAGCCTTCCTAAAAGGGAAGGCCACGGCGGCTGAACCCCTGCACAGACTGTTAGCGGCCAAGGCAGAGTGGGTGTGGGGGCCCGAGCAAAAGTCGGCTTTCGCGGCTGTAAAAAATCTCCTCTCGCAGGACAGTTTTCTGATACAATACAACGCGACCCTGCCACTGGTCCTCGCCTGCGACGCGTCTCCCTACGGCGTCGGCGCAGTCCTGGCCCACCGACTCCCCAACGGTCTCGAGGCGCCCATCGCCTACTATTCCAGGACCATGTCGTCAACGGAGCGAAACTACGGCCAGATCGACAAGGAGGCGCTGGCGGCAGTGGCAGGGGTAAGAAAATTTCATGACTACTTGTATGGCCGGGACTTCGAACTTGTGACTGATCATAAGCCCCTGTTGGGACTCTTGGCCGGCGACCGGCCCACACCCTCTGCCTTGTCCCCCCGGATGCAAAGGTGGGCCATTTTCCTCTCCGGGTATTCGTATACCTTGGTCTACCGGCCTGGAAAGCACATGGGCAACGCAGACGCGTTGAGCAGGTGCCCCCTCCCGACCCTGGACGGCGCGGAAAAGGGGGAGGCATCAGTTCTTGCCCTGGACATCCTGGACTCTGCCCCCACCACGTCGGCCGAGGTCGCCAGGGCGACGGCGAGGGACGCCGAGCTCCGAACCGTCGCCAGCTGGGTGCAACGGGGCTGGCCGGACAAGGGGGAAGGGGAGTTTAAGGTATTTTGTGATAAAAAAGACGAAATGTGCTGTGTGGGCGGTTGTTTGCTGTGGGGGGACCGGGTAGTGGTCCCCAGAAAACTCCGTCCCAAGGTCCTAGAAACTTTGCATGCCAGCCACCCGGGAATAGTAAAGATGAAGGGGCTAGCCCGAAGTTACGTATGGTGGCCGGGTATTGACAAAGACATAGAGTCGTGGGTGGCCCAATGCACGCCCTGCCAATCATCACGGCCCAATCCACCAGCAGCCCCGGTTAGAGAATGGCAACAGCCCACGGGCCCATGGCAGAGGATCCACATTGACCTCGCCGGCCCCTTCCACGGCCAAACATTCCTGATTGCAGTGGATGCATACTCGAAATGGTTGGAGATCCGACTCCTGAGTAGCACCACAGCCAGAGCAATCATCAAGGAACTCAGACAACTTTTTGCAACGCACGGCATTCCAGACACCCTAGTTTCCGATAACGGGCCCCAGTTCACAGCCACTAAGTTCGAACAGTACCTGGCATCCTTAGGTACCAGGCACGCTCTCACCTCCCCGTTCAGGGCACAAGGGAATGGGCAGGCCGAGAGGTTCGTGCGAAGCGCTAAGGAGGCCCTGGAAAGGCTGGGACCAGGGGACTGGCAGGAGCGCATAGACACGTTCCTGTTAGCCCAACACAATCTGCCCTGTGCTGCCACGGGAAGGGCCCCCGCGGAGTTGCTCATGGGCAGGAGACTCCGCTGTCAGCTGGATCGGTTACACCCCAGGTACTCCCCAGACAAGTTTAAGGGGAACCAGCCACAGGGCCGGACGCTGGCCATCGACTCACCCATCTTCGCCAGAAACTACGCGTCCGGCCCACCGTGGGAAGAGGGAACCGTCAGCGAAATGCTGGGTCCCTACACTTACAAGGTTCGCCTCGCTGATGGTCGAACATGGAAACGCCATGTCGACCAACTCAGGAGGCGAACGAGTCCCGACACGGATAGCTACCTCCCCCGGGGAGTGCAGACCGGCGTTGAGCCAGTCATGCACCCGATGGACGAACCGGTAACCGACCCGATTCGGCCAGAGGACAGCCCCGTTCGAATAGCGCCATCACCAGTCACCTTACCGTGTGGAGCAGGCTCACCCCCGGTCACCGCGGAACCTGACGCTCGTGTTCCGGAGCAGCTCCCGGCCCAGCCAGGGCAGAGCGAGAGCGACAGGTCCACTCTCCCCGATGTCCCAGCGCTGACTGAACTGCGCAGGTCCGATCGGGTAAGAACACGCCCCCGTCATCTGGAAGATTATGTATGCAAATAGGGAACTGATGCATTCTGGCGGGAAGGGGTGTTAGATATTTGAAAGTCCTAGCGGCGGGAAAATCGCCGCTACCCATTGGTCAGTGGGCGGGGTCAAGCAGGGTATTTAATCCCCTGCTGACCCAGCCGTTGTTGTTGTCTGTGCTAACCACAATAAACAGACGTGTTGTTGGTTCACCCTTAATGGCTTCCGTGTCCTCACTCCCGCGCCCTGATCTCCGGATCTAACACCAAGTGTCTGTGAATATACACAAATGGGTTTACTGCACATATTTGAGGATTTTTTAATGAATATTTTTAGACCCATGGATAACTGAAATAGTGGACACTGAACCTGCAGGTACAAGAGGATGACCACAGTTTCAAGCTGTACAGGACCACCCCTCCCCCCTCAATCATCTCTTTCCCACCTTTCCTATTCACTGCTCCCTCAATCATCATATCTAAAGTTTTTTAACCTTTGCTTCTGCATGTGCACATGTGTGATCCCCCTTTTTAATACCTGTAACTAAATCCACACATGTGAAGAATCAGATAACAGATTAAAACAAAAGAAAAAGTGCTGAAACTGGGTTGTGTGTCTTATAAACAATTTCACACCTGTTTGCAATTAACCCACAATAAATGTATTTTCTCCAGATTATTGCAAAGGAGTAGTTCCAGATGTTAGAACGGTGGACTCAGTCTATCTTTTGGAGGATTCTTTTGGAGAGCTTTCCCTGTGAGTAACCTGTAAATTGGGCAAATATTGGAAAATACCAGTGATTTCCCAGTAATCGCTCTAGTGCTGGTAGTTTCACATTGGCCTAGACACAGAAGAAGTCCTAACTCAGAGGTGCTCTGGGTTTAGAGAGTCTGGATTAAACAGAAGCATGTTCTGCAATTTTTTGGTAGCAGTCCCATTTGCTGCAGAACTCTCTCCTGCCTGTGCAGGCTGGCTTCAGAGATGTGCCCACAGAGGGATCTGCCAGCACAACTACTGTGCTTGCTAAGATCTCCTGGCAGAAGAGACCCAAAAGCAGCCTGGAAGGTGTAGAGGGAGGAGCCATATGATGCTAGATCCAAACTTTCTGCAGCTGAGACACACAACTATTCTGCAGGCACAAAGTTAAGCCAAGATGAAGACTGTTCTTGTCATGTGCCACCAAGTGCTTTCATGTTACAGTGACTCTGTGAATTGATGACCTTGAAAAGATCCTATCATTACCAGGGTAGGGTGGGGTGGGGTTAAGGTAAAGTAAAGGTCACCCTTGCTTGAATGCCAGTTGCGTCCAAATCATCTTTGTTTATAGCCAAAGAGGTAGCGCCCTCTGTGTTTGCAGATGTTTCCATGGATATGTGGCAGGCATGAATAAATACCAGAGTGCACAGAATGCTGTTTACCTTCCCACCGAAGTGCTACTTATTAATCTACTTGCAATTTCTTGCAATCAAACTGCTAGGTTGGCAGGAGCTAGTCCTAAGTAATTTCCAATGTTTATTTATTTATTTTATTACATTTATACCCCACTCCTATCTACAATAAGAGTTAAAAAATTAAAAGTTAAAAAGGTTAAAAGTTTAAAAAGTTAAAATACAAGTTAAAAAACAACAGAGAGAAAGGTGGGGTTATTCAAAGGAGCCAGCTGGCCAAGCTAACTGTCTGGCCCTCACCCAAACATGTGCCCCGCCAACCAGGTCTTCACCCCCTTTCTGAAAGGCAGGAGCTCTGTCTGGAGACACAGCTAACTTGGCAGGAGGTTCCATAGGGCAGGAGCAGACACAGAGAAGGCCCTCCTTCTCGTGCTAGAGGTCAGGTGAAGGGATCACATTTAGCCAAGTTTCAGCTGGCCTTCAGCATCTGATTTTATTAGAATTTCGCTCTAAAGCTCTAAGAATACTTGAGTTTCATTTTCTCTTGCTTTTAATTATCTTCTACTGTTATATGATGTTTGTTTCCTATATTGTCAGTTTCATTCCAAATTAGAGACAAAAATTAATCTTAGTTTATTTTAATATTTTATTTGCTTGGTCTCCAGAGTTTTAGTTCTCATAAATCAATCAAAAAGATGAAACAATGGAACCATAAAACCAGAGGTGTAGCTACCGCCGTATCAGCCATATCAATTATACGGGGGCCCCGGGCTACGGGGGCCCCCAACGGCAAAAAATAAAATTAAAAATAAAAAGAGCAAAAATTTACTGCGCATGCGCAGAAACTCAATCTGATGCATTGCGCATGTGTCAGATTGAGTTTCTGCGCATGCGCACTTTATTGGAGCCATTTTTGGCTCCAATTAAAAAAAAAAAGCCAGAGTCGGAGAGTCAGAGTCGGAGCCGCAGCTTTTAAGCAGCGAGGCAGCCCCGACTCCGAGGCCCTCCCCCGGTCGCCGTGGGGGCTCCCTGCCTGCGCCAGCCCGGGTGGCGCTCTCCACGGTCGACGCTGGGGTGGGAGTCCCCAGCTGCAGGACCAGCTCGTGGGCGCGCCCCATCCCGCGGCAGGCGGCAGGTCAGCTCCAGCCAGGCGCAGCCACCTGGAGCGCGCCTGGAGCTGACCTACCGCGCGCGCCTGGAACTCACCTGCCGCGCGCGCCTGGAGCTCACCTGCCGCCTGCGTGCGGGATGGGGCGCGCGAGCTGGTCCTGCAGCTGGACTCCCACTCCAGCGTCGAGGTGGAGAGCCCCGCCCGGGCTGGCGCAGCCTGCCAGGGAGCCCCCGCGGCAACCGGGGGGAGGGCCTCGGGGCTGCCTCGCTGCGCCCGCTCGCCTTCCACAACTGCCCCTTGCCTTCGCCGTGCGCGGCGAGGGAGCGATCGTGCGATGGCAGCAGCGGCGGCGCGGCGGCGGTGACAGCAGAGGCGGAGGAAGAAGAGGCCCCAGGATTAAGGTAAGTGAGGTTTTTGTGTTTCGGGTGGGTGGGTGGGTGGGTTGAGGTGTGTGTGGTTTTTTTTTTTTTTACATTTTAATTCTATTCTATTTTATTTATTTATTTATTTTATTTTTATTTTTGGCCCCGCCCACGACGTCATGACGTCATGACGTTGGCTACCCCCCATGACGTCATGATGTCATGACGTTAGCTCCGCCCCACATATAAAGGGCCCCCAAACAATTTTTATACGGGGCACCGCCAAGGTAAGCTACGCTTCTGCATAAAACATCCAATAATTGAAAAATAAACCAATTAACTGTGATCTACAATGGTAGTTAGCTAAAACAGGAGACCATCATGATGGGAAAATGTGGACTCAGTTTTCGTTTTTGAAATCTTTAAATTAAACAAGAGTAAAAATTAAGCCACTTCACACAGACAATGAAACAAAATGTCTTCCAGACTGGCTTAACAGCCTACAGAGGGGGGGAAACCTCTCTTTAAGGAGGTACTGTAGTTCTATGCATGGAGAACTATTATTGACAAGACAATCTCATTTCTCCACTCAACTATGAGCAATGCTTTCAAAGGCTCATATGGGTATCAGCATCCATTCATTCAGTAACTTGATTCTAAATTGTTTAAAGGTCAAGGCCAAGGCCACCCTTGCTCAGAAAGCCAGTCATATCCGACTCTAGGTTTCAGTGCTAATCTACGTAGCCAAAGAGCCAGCACTGTCTGCGCCTGCAAATGTTTTTGTGATCACATGGCAGGCATGACTAGACACCAGAGTGCACTGGACACTGTTTACCTTCCCACCGAAGTGGTACCTGTTTATCTACTTGCAATTTCTTGCTTTCAAACTACCAGGTTGGCAAGACCTGGGACAGAGATGTGCAGCACTTGGATCTTGAACTGCTGATCTGCCAGCTTTCCACTTGTCAAGTTCAGCATCTTAACCAATGCTATGGAGTAAAAAAATAGCACTTCTATTAAATTCAAAGAGTATTCCCTGAAGTTAATAGAGGCACTACTAGAAATTTACTTCTGTGTGCATTTGTGTTTCAGTAACGTTCACTCTTTACAGCAAAAGAGTTTGGAGAAAAGAAAGCAAGAAAGAACAATTTGATTAGTAAGTGATTTGTGGTGTTCATGGTCCATAAACATTTTTATTAACTTTCTTTGATTACTGGGAGCCAGAATGCACTACTTTACATTTTATTTGGTGAAGGCAGCTTGTGAGGAGCCTTTTCAAATAAATCAATGAGACATTGCCCTTTACAAGAGGCTGACAGAAGCACAAATGGTTGCTATTTCACAATAAGTGGTGTTGCAAATGGAGGGTGAATCAAACTGGAGAAATCAGAGCTGAACAGAATAGTCAAGTATCAGGGAGGGCAAAAAGAAGATTTGACATTTGTTGTCTGATTCTGGCTAGTAAGGCTATCTATGTTAAAATTGCACAATCTCTGAGATAAATCTATTGTTCTGGCTGTTAGTGTTTTCCCTTAGAAGGCTAAGGAGAGATGGCTTTGTGGTAATGGAACTTGTGCTTTGGAGGAAGATGGAGCATGCTAATGTTTCCACTAAAAATCTCTCTGTGTCTATGTCAGGAAATGACACATTTTCTCATGTTTCCCAAGGCTTGCAAATTGCAGTTTCCAAATAGGCCTCAGAAATCCTTTGTCCCTCTCTGTATGCCTCACAAGACTGTCATGAGATGGCTTGTTGACATTATAGTGTTTCTGTGTTCCCACCTCCTCAGAGTGTTATGTCTTCACATAGATGTAAACAATCCATTGTTTTGAGAATATCTTTCTCTGTTACCTGATTGGCTAAAGCTAACCCACCTGACTGCAGGTTCCCCATTTTGCAGAGAAGTTAGTTAGTTCGTCTCTGTTTCTCAATGGCTTAAGACCCTGGCTATGGTGAGACTATGCTCTTTTATTTTCACTATGATTACCTAACAAACTTGGACTGTTTTTATTGGACTGATTCTTTGTTATGACCTTTTAATCTACGGTTTTTCCATGGACTTTGCTATTAATGAACCTGAAGAATAAAGCAGCTGTTTCTCTTTGAAGATTATTGTTGTTCTTTGATTAGCACTCACACAGTGACGACACGCTACTACGAAACCTCCTTTGTTTTGTTCTAAGCTCAAAGGCCTTACTGCCTGAGCATAGTAAGAGTTCCTTTTTAATCTCCTCGGTTCTCCCAGACGTAGTGAGGCAAGGGTTAAGTTCCAGTAATGAGCATGAGGCTCAGGAACTGATAAGGAGGTGCCCTTGTGAATTGGGACGACCAATGCGTGATAGTCTACATAAAAATTGTTGCAGGATTCTGACCTTATTTTTGATGCCTTTTGCTTTCATTTCTCATCTGTCCTTTACAATTGTAAGAGTTTTGTCAGTCATCCTTCCAGGATTTTGTTTACTTTTGACAGAAGGAATTATCTTTTTGCATTCTCCCCTAATAGTATATTTGGCTTTTATTTATTGTTCTTCTGGTTCATGGTCAGTTGATTTTAGTAATGAAAGTCTGTTCTTTGAGTGGGCTTTGAATTCTTCAGAAATGTTATTTAAATTATACTTTGACATTATACTTTGTTTTCTTCTTCAAATTTACTCTAATTTTTGACATTCACAAGGCAGTACCACAATCTGCTCATGGTCTTGTTTTGGCATACAGGATACAGATTCTTCATTTACTGCTTCTAATTATGCAGTCGGTTTGATTTTCATATTGGCCACTTCATGATGTCATTGTGTACAGTTAGCTATTTGATTGGTGTGAAGAACTGTGGTGGGCATCAGCAGGTTTGCCCCAGTTTGCCAGAACCGGTAGCAGAAATTCCAGCTGGTCCCACCCAGTTGTGAAATAAAGTAGTCCTAATTCGGGTCCAACATAGGGCTTTCCCCTGGCCACACCTACTATACCATGCCCACAGAGTAGGTAGTAAAAAAATTGAATCTCACCACTGATCGAAGCACTTTTTCTTCTGCTGATGTGACTGTTACTCCTGGAGAGGGTGAATTCATCTTCCTCTCTTGTCTCAGCTTTCATAACTCCACTTTGGGTGGCCCCTCTCAGGAGCCCAGTTTGGAAATGCTAGGACTTCTGAGATATGTGGTCTCAGAAGCATTTAGGGACCCAGACTTGCCAACCACCATTCTATTGTATCCTTCCTCAATTCTCCCAAAATCTTAGACCAGGAGTTCTCAAACTTTTAAAGCTGGGGGCCGGGTCATGCCACCTCAGACTGTTTGCAGGCCAGACTGGTGTCTCACCACTGCCTTCAGCAGCGGTGGCAGCAGCCGGGGGGGGGGGAGTGAAGATGTCTACGGCCACCAGGAATGCATCCACGGGTGCTGGGAACACCTCTGCAGGCACTGGTAACGCCTCCTTGGGCACTGGGGATGCCTCTGTGGCCACTTATGACAGTGGTAGAAGCAACGGCCAGAGTGAGGGCATAGGCTGAATGATTTGGTACTGTGGGCTGAATCCAGCCTGTGAGCCGTAGGTTAAGAATCTCTGCCTTAGACTGACATTTGCTTTTTTAAAAGTCCCTTCTATATCTTAACTAATGGAAGTACGGTAAGTGGGGAGACTCAGTGAAGAAGCAGGAAGCAAGAGAATGGGCCTCTTACATGCAGTTTGGCTACTTCATATCTGCTAAATACAAATACAACAGAATAAAGACTTTCCCTCTAATTTTTCATTTTTAAAGTTATAAACATTTTCATTAACAGAGCACCTCCATATGCTCTTCTTCCACATGGTACAATAAAAGGAAAGCCAAAATGCCAAGAGTGTCTTATGATCTTGTGCAAAATGTAGATTTCCTCCCCAGGAAAATACACTTTCCAAAAGGGGTGGGGGAGATTCAATCCTCCAGTGTTTTGGACTGCAGTTCCCCCAATCTCATACCACTGCCCAACACAGCTGGATAGCCAGAGGGCCCCACTGCTCTGCTCTAGAACTACTGAACCATACTTAACAGTACATGTCATTAGGCATCAGGCGTTATGTAAACCTAAGTCCCATTATGGTCTCATGGCTGTGTACCTCTGTGAAATGGGAATGAGCCAAAGGTGAGCCAGTTCTTTTAAAGAACAGCAGTCGTGCAGTTTGCGCTCCCAGCTCTTTCTTCCCTCCCTTCCACTCTCAGCCATCTGTTTCTTTTTTGCTGTGGACATGTGAAATTGCTCTATCCTGACAGCAAAATTAGGTCCTGGCTGCTGCTTTGCTATGAGGCTTTAACGTAAACAAGAGTACGAGCAAGTATTTATGGAGCTGGCTGAAGTTTCTAGATAGGAGAGTCTATCCTGATGATCCAACGTGGATTACTGTTTCATCTCTACTTTTACAAAGTCCTTTTGGAGGAGAACAAAGAACTTACACCTTCTTGCCTCTTGCGAGTATCAGAATGACATGCTGGAGAAAGAGCCTGGCTTTTTGTCTACAGAGAATGTGGGATGGAGGTAAGAGATTGGAACCATGCGCGGAAAGGAAATGGTGGAGTAACAATTTTCTACAACAGCAATAAACTCAGATTCTCTGCCTATTGGTATAAAAATAAGAGAGATAAAATCCTAAGCGTCCGTCTCTTGTTGTTGCTGTTTGTGAACCAGTTGCAACCTTTGAGTAACTTGGCAGATGAAAGTAAGAGCACTAATTTAGTTGCATTGCATTCATTTATTGGAACAAGGGTATGTAGAATGTTAATGTGCAAGCCTAATGTGTGAATCAGCTCTGTTGAAACTGGTACCTGTGAGCTGTCAGAAGGATGGTATCATTGGTTCCCAAATTTCATCACCATATGAAATCCAGCTGCCAGATTGGTCTGGCTAGCCACAGTCCTAAATCAGAGAGTGGTGACAGAAGTTACTCTATAGGGTGGCCTGTAAGTCCCTATTGAATCTTTCTCTAAATTTGCCACTTATTGTAAATGGACTCAAATCAGCCATTTTTTTTGGGAGGGTGGGATTAATAATACTAATAGATGGGTGGGGACTTACAGGCCACCCTGTAGATATAATTGCTAAGATATGAAAGAAGATAGCAATTGAAGTTGTATTTATTGGTTGTATATTTTGGTCTTCTGCTTCAAATGATTTTTGATCTGTTGGGCTTTACCTTTATCCATCATGAACTAAATTTAGTAATTTTAGAATACTAAAATGTTTCCAGCCATCAAATGCAAGCGCAAGGATATAAAATGCTTATTCCAAATAGTCCTTATATCAATCTTGAGATGAACAGGCTCACAGTTGGCAGGTATACGAGTGTCTATTCAAAATCCACATGCTGGAAAGCTGCACTCCTAATAAAGGAATAGGCATCTTGTTAAATACTGTGCACCATAAATAGAGGCAGCTGGATGATAGCATGGAGAAGTCTAAAATCTTACAGTTCGGATTCTGGGTTGCTCAAACTGTTAATGCCTCATGATATTTCCTTTTATTTTCCCTTCATGGTCTAATTGTTTTTTGTTGTTGTTGGTGTTTTGCTGAAATTGAACAGTTTGATGTTGATTATGGCAAAGAGGTCATTTCTGTGTCTCAAAACATTTAAACTCACTTCTTCATGTTCCTGCAGCATTTAGTTGATGTCACAAAAATGTACATGCCATGAGTACTGTCTGCTAAATTATTCTGTTTACATCCCACTGAGTTTTGAGGGATGAATTATTTTTAAACTTGCAAACTGATGGTTGCTGGCACAAAAAGCTCAAAGCACACTTTCAAAATGGCAGAAACATTTGACTTGCTTTTCTAGCTCCTTTATGCATTGAAAATAGTCTGCAAGTTAGAAGATAATAGCTGTTAGGAATGTGGGCATATACTCTGTCCAGATTTCAGAGTAATGATGTATTGCAGGCGATGTTGTTAAGGAGTTTGATGGAGAATTATTATCTGTAATTATTGTTAGATATTATTTGAAAGAGAAGTAGGTATGGTATTTATATATATGGTATTTATTTTTGAGTGAATTAATTACTGCTAAGTTATCTGTGAAGGAAAATGGAAATGTATTTTACCCAATTCCCCCTCCCACACACACAAAAAGGATTTAGAATATAGTAGTTATGACCTACGTGGTTGAAGCACCAATCCTCATCATATTCATATGAAACCAAGGCTCGTTTAAATAAAGAAGGGTCAGTTCCAAATAAATATGTTTATTACTGGACTATAATTTTGTGAAACTGGAAGAAGACAGGCAAGGATTGGACAAATTTACAGAAAACCGGGTATTATTTATTCAGTAATGGAATAATAAATTTGATGAATACAAAGTATTTATGTTGGTTTCTCTCCTCTGATCCTTATAATTTTGCTTTATAGTGCTTTTTAAAGAAAATAACGAATCAAAATGAGGCTCTATCATGCTTTGGCATGAGGTTTTTTTGAATGGGAAAACTCTCCTGGTTTTAAGCTATCAACATGACACAGGCAGTGGTAGTTTTTCATATTGATTTAGAAATGCAAAGTAAAACTGTAGCAGAATATCTCAATTACTTTCCACTGTTTGGTTCTTTCCCCCTCCAAAACTGAGTTTCAGTGGTGGGTGTTTCCAAGATGATCAGTGACAAAATGGATGTGGGTAGCTCAATCCTTATCCTTAACCAAAACAATCTTCCTTGTCATCTAGTGTTCTTTCTACTTCCAGTGGTCATTCTGCTTTGATCAGATGTCCTCCCATGAACTCTTGTCTGCCTGGGTGGGAGACCTCCAACAATGTAGCAGGACAATGAATGCTATTGCTACTGATTGCTACTGATCATAAATATGACAAGTGGAGAGAGTCTCCCCTGTTTTTATTCACAACCTCCCCTTTACTGCAATTATTTCACTGGATTAATAGCATGCCCTTTTCTCTTGACGAGGAAACGTGGTATTTTAGTAGGGTTGCCATAATTCTCACCCACAAAACCATGACATTGGCCTAAAAGGCCCCTTCCAACCCAGAGATTCAATGATTTTGAGCACCAGCTCCTTGGCAGGCACGGAAGGTGGGTGGGTGGGTTGAGGTGTGTGTGTGTGTTTGTGCTTATTTAATTTTTTTAAATTTTTTAATTTGGCTCCGCCCACAATGCCATGATGTCATGATGCCATGATGTCATGATGTTTGGGCATCAGAATCCAGATCACCCCCTCCAGCTCTTCTTCACCCCACCCCCAAGGACCATGCAGCCAGAGCACCACCCAGTCCTCCAAGGAGCAGAAAGCTTCCCAGGCACCCTCTGGCGCTCATTGACCGGGTGCTCCAGGGCTCCCCTGGCTGCCAGCTCCAGGCTGAAGCTGGGAGGCCCTACAGGAGTCCTCCAAGCAGGCACCACACAGCCACTTATTCACCACTTGGGGCTTCTCCAGCCGGATGCTCATGCTGCCCATAAACACACACACTTACCCTCGGTTCGAAAATCATCCGGGAAGCAACGGGAGAGGTCCGGACGATTTTCGAACCGAGGGTAAGTCGAAATTCCCCCTCCCTAAATGGAATTGCCGCGCAAAATGCGGGATGGTTGGCTGCCCTAGATGTATGGCAACCCTATATTTCAGGCACACAGTAGAGCAGGAATTCTCAACCTGTGGCCCATGGGCTGGATGCGGCCTGTGGTACCATTTCATGTGGCCCACCACCACCTCCTCCACACCAGGAAGTGCCATGTGATAGAGCAAGGGCAAAATGGCTGTTTGGCCCTCAAAGCTGTCTGAGGGAGTGTGACCCTCCCCCTGGCTTAAAAAGGTCAAGAACTCCTGCAATAGAGTTATAGAAGGCAGAGGAGGTAGGTAGCTACTGTATCAACACAGCAGTCTGAGAGCCCTTCTTCTTTCCTCAAAAATATTTGTGTGTGGGAGGGGGTGTAAATGGCAAGTCTCCAACCAACACCACTTTTAATAGCAGGCTTGCGTTTGTGTGACTATGGGATTGGATAATGTGTTGCTGCTGTTCAACTATGCTGCCAGCTCACAAGGCTGGCATGGTGCCATCCCAGCACCAGAAGCAAAATACCCCTTCCACATTGATCTGGGTTGATAACCAGCAACTTGAGTCTCTGTATCTCTGTAAAGTATAAACCTGTCTCCATCCAAGCTGGAAGTGGGTGGCATTTATATGACAGAAGGTGGGAAAAACAGAGATAACACAAGGAATGTCAGTCGTAGATAAAATACCTGGTGGTGCCTAGCATGGTTATGTAGTTGTGTGATGTTATGCTGCAGAGAAACAGAAGGGACAAATCCAAGTAGGTAGCCAGCCCTTTAAAAGTAAAAATGGTAGCTCCTGCCATCAAAAGTGATGATGAAATACCAAAAGAAAACAGGAAAGGCAAAACTCTGTGGCCCCACAGTGTGTGTCAGTCTCTTCAGTGATGGGATGTAACAGGTTCTCACCAGTTTGCCAGAACCGGTAGTAACTTTTCCCAGTGTCCTGGAGAACCGATAGCAGCTTTTGGAGGGAACCACCTTTGGGGCTTACCTTTTCACTGGTTCCCCCACTGTGCATATGTGCCAAGCACTTGGTGTGCATGCATGCCTACAGTGCTTGGTGTGTATGCACGGCCTCCTTGCTGTCCTCCTTGCTGTCTTTGTGTTGTGGGTGGGTGGGTGGGTGGGTTGAGGTGTGTGTGTGTGTTTGTGCTTATTTAATTTTTTAAAAATTTTTAATTTGGCTCCACAATGCCATGATGTCATGATGTCAGCTCCGCCCACACCGTGATGACATCATGGTGGGGTAGTAAAAATTTGACATCCCACCACTTAGTATCTTACTGTCTCCCACATCACTTCAATTCATCTTGTTAGCATCATTGCTACAGTTAGTGGGAGGGGAAATAAGGTGTTGTAAGGAACAATACTGCATAGGGACATGGAATGTAAAATCTATGAATCAAGGCAAACTGGAAGTGGTAAAAAAAAGGAAATGGAAAGAATAAGCACTGACATCTTGGGAATTAATGGGTTAAAATGGACAGGGATGGGCGAATTCAGCTCTGGAAACCATCACATCTACTACTGTGGACAAGAAAACCTTAGGAGAAATGGAGTAGCCATAATAGTCAATAAAAGAGTGAGAAAAGCAGTAATGAGATATGATCTTAAAAATGACAGAATGATCTCAGTCAGAATACAAGGAAAACCATTCAATATCACTATAATCCAAGTATACGCACCAACCACTGGTGCAGACGAGGCCACAATTGACCAGTACTATGAAGAATTGGAACACCTCATAGAACTCAGAAAACAAAACAAAATAAACAAAATAAAATAAAATAAAAAACACAGTAGCACTTTAAAGACTAACTGCTATATTTTTATTGTTAGCTTTTGTGGATCAAGTCCACTTCATCAGACAAAGAATGAAATTTACAGGCATGTTCTTTATATACCAAATTCAGGGGCTTGGCGGGAGAAGGGGTGTGGTCAAGCAAGATGACAGACAAGTGAAGCACTCACTTTCCAAAGCCCTTGGTGACAGACCCCTACTCGCTTATAGACAACCCCCCAATCTCAAACAACTATTGACACACAACAGACGACACAGAAGTGGAGCAAATATGGGAATTAGACCCTGCTGCAAATCCAGATGTCAACTATGCCCCCACATTTGCTCTGGAAACAGTATTACTGGACCCAATGGCACCACACACAACATTAAAGGCAGTTTTACTTGTGCTTCTGCCAATGTGATTTATGCCATCTCTTGCCAGAAATGTCCATCCGTGCTTTATGTAGGACAAACAGGACAATCTTTACGCAAATCAGATATCTGGAATGGCAACACGGAGAAACCTTTCTCAAACCACTTCAATCTAACTGGACACTCTATCCAAGACCTGAAAGTTGCAATTCTGCAACAGAGAAATTACAAAACTAGGATTGAAAGGGAGACAGCAGAAATCAAATACATCCATCTGTTAGATACCGATCACAGGGGGCTAAATATTAGTGAAGGGTTTCTGGGACATTATCAAATTTGATACACAGGTTGCTATATGATTTTATATTACAACTTTCCTGCCAATTCTCTTTAGTAAAACAGAAAGAAACCAGGTACAGGTGTTGTTTTTTCCCCCTGACATGCAGGTCACAAGTTGATCAGATACCGTAGTGGGCTTACTCAGCAACCTTGAGATTGAAAGGGAGTCATTTAGAGTTTATCTGAATAATCTATTGTTGCTAATGGCTGGGTGAAACTGCAATCTTGTGCTCGCTTGTCTTTCATCTTGCTTGACCACACCCTGTGTTTTTTATTTTATTTTATTTTATTTTATTTGTTTTGCTTTGTTTTCTGAGATGCCAGAACCACAGACTAACACGGCTACTATTCCAAAAAAGAAGTCCCCAATGATGCTCTGAGTTGTGGCTCCAAGCCTTGTGAAGCTGTATGGGCCATTTTAACCATGCTTGCATTGAAACGTGGTGGTAAGCAAATACAGTATGCCAATTGAAGTTTTAGACCCTGCTTAAGGGTTCAGATACTTTGTGCTTGTAAGGTGGAAAGATTGTGGAGGCCACAAGGAATGTTAGTCTTCCTTTCTCCATGGTTGATCAGTGGGAAATAGGCACAGTAGCCATCCAGAAATGTTAATTTCCCCCCTTGTTGGCAAATAGTTCAAGAGTTCTGGACTCTGTCTGTTTGTATGAGAGAAAGAGAGAGATTAGTCTTGTTCAGACATTTTTTTGAAAGCCTATGGTCTACACAGGAGGGAAAAAAGAAATGGCATGAAAGGGTTAGTCCCCCGCCCAACTCTGTATTTTCATTGCCCTTCACATGGACACTGGACACACCTTCTGAAAGACATGCAATCTAAATTTAAAGGATGGGTTGTATGGATTGAAGAAGCTCCCCAGTAGGGGCAGTGAAGGAAAGTGATGAAAATGGACACAGAAGGAGCTGGATTTATGTGCTCTTACCCAACCCCCAACCCCCAATAGGAACTACATGCCTTCAACCTATTGAAACAATGTATGTGTGGATGGACAGATGGAAGAGCCCTGATGGCGCAGTGGTTAAACTGCTGTAATGTAACCAAAAGTTGTGAATTTGATCCTGATGGGGATCAAGGTTGACTCAGCCTTCCATCCTTCTGAAGTTGGTAAAATGAGTACCCAGCATGTGTGTGTGTGGGGGAAAGCTAATTAACTTGCAAACCGCCCAGAGAGTGGACTAAGTGCTAATGGTTGGTATATAAGTGTAATTGCTATTGCTGTCTTGTGAATGAGGTGTGGATGTGGGAATGGGTGCTGTATCAACCCTGGTTCTCTGAGATGGGATGCCACTGGGGACTAAGGAGCGGAGGATATTTGGCCTTCTAGATGTGGAGTGGAGTGGAGGATATTTGGCCTTCTACAGAAGCCCCAGCCAGTATTGCTGACTGCAAGAGATGAAGGAGACTGTCAACATTTGGAGGGCCATAGATCCTGATGACTGCTGAACTCCTTTCTCTACTGAGTGCAGAATAAGCTATGCTCAAGAAGAGGATATTTCTGGGAAACCACAGAAAAGAATAACGACTTGTTCTGCAATGGTGTGCTTATAATGCCAATATTTTTAATGGACCTGGCCTTCTCATTTTAATAACAGACTCATGATAAGGCTGGAGGAAAAGTGATGGGGACACACACATAACACCTTCAATTTCTGCATACCAAACTACTAAGACCTGAGTACATGATAATTAATAATATTGTTGTATCCACCAGGAACACATGAAAAATCCTGCATATCAAAAAGTGTTTACATTCCTGCGGAAGGTGCTCTGTGGACTCAAGGATGTTTCCAAGAGGTTGCAGGCATTGTAGAAATATCCCAGGCCACCCCCATCCACTCACCCCAGCTTATTGTTATATACAGCATGGATTACATTCTTGTTCCCCTCATAACAGTGATGATGGAACATAGTTTAGTGGTAGAAGCCGTCTTCTGCGTGCAGAAGGTGCCAGGTCCAGCCCACAGCATCTGCTGATAGAGCAAAGAAAGAATCTTGTTTTGAAACCTGAATATATATAAGACAGCATTCTATAGTCTTTAGCATCATTCCCCTCCCCACCCCAGCCCCAACTAAGTTTTATGAAGCCATTCCTGCATGGGTTATAATAGTCTTGGTCAATTAAGTGTTAAGGAGTCCATTTTTCCTAGACCATGGGAACTATATTGAAATGCCACACCTGATGTCTGGGAATCCTAGAATATGAACATGCAGAGGGCATATTTTCTTTGTTTCTTTCTTGCACTGTACTGCAATGGATCAATTTTTTCCTCACATGGAATAGATGTTTTCTCAACAGAGGGCAGTAGAAGACTATCATTCAAGATCCACAGTTCATACTGCTCAGCAGGGTGACAGTCATTTAGCAAAACATGCATCTTTATAATAAGAACATCTTTCCTCTCCTGTATCCTATCCTCTCTCCCAAATTGTTATACTGTATGGTGAAAAATAAATTGACTTTGCAGTTTTATTTTCAGAGTGCTACATGCATGGTTTAACTTTGTATTAAAACACGAGGAACTGTCTTCACCCGACTCACTCCTCAGACATGCTTGGGAACTAGAATGAGGAGCCTCTAAGAGATTATTTTCTGGTTCCTGTTGGGAATCTCTGAGAAGGCAAGATGGACTTAAAATAACTCCTCTGTGTATCAATATAAGAGATCAGATTATGAACAACTGCAACAGGTGTAAAGTTGCCACAGTTGTGAGGATTTCATAGCAACCTACCATTAGACCAGGGGTGGCCAAATGTTTTGAATTGTAGGCCGGTCACATGGTTGAACGGGCCGGTCATATGGTTCCTCCCACCATAAAATGCATCCATGGCTGTCGTAAATGTGTTTAGGACAGCCGTGGTTGTATTTACGGTAGTGTTTTGCACCTGTGTGGGGCACGTCTATGTCTGTTTCTAGTAGCGGCAAGGGTGGTCTGGGCTTGATGATTTGGTGCCATAGACCCAATCTGGCCCACAGGCCGTAGTTTGGCTACCCCTGCATTAGACCAAGGGAGGCAGTCCCTTCAGGCAACTGATGTTGTTGTCAGGAAAGGGAAACATATTGTTACAGTTCTTTAAAAAAATGTGTCATTGTGATTATTATTGCTATATTTTTATTGGCAGGGA
The DNA here is from genome assembly GCA_030440675.1 of Furcifer pardalis. NCBI lineage: Eukaryota > Metazoa > Chordata > Lepidosauria > Squamata > Chamaeleonidae > Furcifer > Furcifer pardalis. Next base: position 128,662,447 of record CP126893.1, on the reverse strand, counting down.
GCTAAAGAGGCTTTTGTGGGATCTTTTCCTCTCAGCGGCTGGTCATGAGGGTGGGGCATCCATGCAGCAAAAGGTTTTAGGCAAGCCCAACAGTAAAACAATTTGCCTCTATGTAAACCAGAGGTGGGGAAACTGGGCCTCTTGAGATGTGCTGGACTACAATTCCCACCTGCCAAACAAATGGTAAATAAAAACAAAAGGCAACAAGGTTTATGCAGATTTATCCAGTACATCTCCCAGAATTTCCCAGGCAGCAAAATAACAAATTTGCATACTACTTATATAAATGATAAGATGATGAAACAAACCTTTAGACTCTCACAGCAAATAGGAAGTTTACCTTGGAATATTCAAGGTGGACACGTTTAACATCTTATGCCATGTTGCTAGTTTAAGGGTAGGAGAAAGAGAACCCAGATAGAAAAGGCATCTTCCATAGTCCAACAGCTGGAGAAAATAAAAACCATGTAGTCTTTGTACACTATCCAAAGATAAGAGTGGGCGATACCTTTATTATACCACTGAAAAATCACAAGCATAAGATACCTTTCAACTCTGCTGAAGTCTTCATAAGACTGGACATTGTAAAGCCAGGGGTGGTTCAGGGTAAACATTCTCCAAATTATGGGCAGATGTGCAGGCCAGGTTTCCTTGTTTCAAGCAAGTTCTAAAAATGGGCTGCAGAAATGACTTAAATTATTAAATTTCAGATTTCGCTTCTGTGTGGATCAGAATGACACTCCGAGTCATGTTAGCAACAAGGCTGGTAGTCACTCAGAGCCCCTCCCCTACACATACATGATCTATATCAAAGCACAGAGAACCATGTACACAAACCATGTACACAAACCAGGCACACAAACATGTATAACCAAAGTGGACCTGGGGCTGTGGTGGATTAGTGGTTAAGAAGCTCACCTTGTTAGTTGGAAGGCCAGCAAATCACCAGTTTGAAACCTGGGTACTGCATGATGGATTGAGTGTCTGTCTCTGTCCCAGCTCTTGGGGACATGAAAGAAGCCTCATTTGGGCGTTTCCTGAGCAAAAATCCTTTCAATCCAGAATAATTTCTGACACGAAATTATTATTGTTATTACCAAAGTGGAGCAATCATACCCACATCAAAAAAGTAGCAATCCCTGACAGGAACCCAGAAAGATACAGGTAAAAATGCTCTGAGGGTAGGATATTTCACCCCAGCAATTATGTTGTGTGATCACCAGAAAAAGGAGCAAGCTAGTCCAATCTTATACTGGATGGGGCAAAAGGGAGAAATGCCCATTTGATTGGACTCTATGTCTCTTCCATGATGGATTTCAGCATAAGAATTTAGACTTGATATCTCATGTTAAGTTTTGATACCCATATGAAATTTTACATGGAGCTGAAATAGGGGGCAGGTAAAGGATGGAGAGCCAAAGAAACAGAGTCTCCTTTTCATATACTGCATTCTAAAAATTGTGTTCTCCTCCAAGAGCCCAAGATTCATAGAATTAAAATTCAAGTTTACAGAGGAATAGATAGAACATAACATTTAACATAACGTGGCTCAAATAATCCAAAAGATAGTAGAATTTTGCAGTGGTCCTGTAAAGGTCTTCACTGTATTTGCCTGAATAAATCTGAGCTAAATTGGTTGTGGAAGATCCCATCTGTGTCAGTATGCTCATGACTGAGATGCCAACTGGAACTCAAAACTCATCTAGTCAGAAAGAGGGGAGGAACAGCTGTTGTCTCCTATATTATACAATTACAAACAAATGTTAATCACATGCAGCAGTTGTGGAAGACCTTAAGAGTTCTGAGCACTCTTACTGATAACTTGGAGCAGGAGATTTTGCAGAATCATAGTGACATAGTCAGTCACTCTTGTACCAGAAGATTGAATTACAAGACAGAGTTTTCACCAGTGGATCAGAAATCGATATGCAGCAGCTGCAGAGAAACTTGAAAGTAAGCCTCTTAGAAATGTTAGAATATGTGTGTGAGTAAGTGAGAGAGAATATGAATATGACAGAGTCTGGCTAGATGTAACAAAGTCAAAAGGAAAACTGATCTGAAAGACAATAACAGATTCATTGGCAGATTCCAGACTAGTTTAAAGGCAGAGTCTCCTTTCATTTAGCTGATGATGTACCACAAGAGATGCATTGAGGTTTGGTATGTTTTGTGATTTAGCATTGTCCAGTTGTTCATATTTAAGAGGCCTATTCTAACAGAAAAATTGAACATGTACTCCCACCAATACCTCACATGCCACTTGGCACCCTCAAAAGTCCAGAGTCTTAACATTGAGTATGGTCTAAAACAGCCTTCCATAACATCTGGAGGACACCGGCTTGGGAAAGGTACAAAGCATACATAGCAACTTTTGCTGAAAGTAACAAGTCAGCAAATCATTAATGACTGGGTGGAAGTCTGTCTGGGAATCCTATGGATGTCTCTTTATATTCTGGAATTTTTTCATGCCCCTCCGTTTGGAAACTGGTGTTCTAAATGATTCCCAGAGAGGACAGGATAAACAAATATAGAAAACCAGCTAAAGGATCCCTGTGGAATTTTGCATATGGGAATTTAGAATCCATTTAAAAAGTATTGTGTGCTTGATTTTGGATTGTTCTGTGGTTGCTGTTGTCCCACCCATAATAATTGATTAATTCTGCTGCTATGAATTGAAAATGTCAATTTTGCCCATGCCTTGTTGCAAGAATTCACTATGGTTCTTTGTTTTCCCATTTTGTTTAGAGAAATAGGTTTGTTTGTTTTGCCTGTTTCTTATCCCCCCCCCCCCCCAAGAGGGATAGAAAGTAAGATCTGCACCAACATGCTATAGCTGCTAGAGTCCACTGAGCATGGGCATTTTTTTGGGATGTTAATTAACCCTTTTCATTTTTTTAAATCCCTCCTTGTGCCCCCTTCTGCATACATCAGGATTCCCCTAAGCATCCTCATACCTCTTCTTAAGGTCTGGTTGCCTCTGTAGTCAAGAACCAAACACTTAAGTTCTCTGCCAAAGGCAATGATGAACCTGTTTGTGTTGCAGAAGGAGAAGGTGATACCTTTATTGGATCGCTAAACAAAAGAAAAAATCATTGGGAGCTTTCGTGATTCAAGATCACTTCTTCAGGCATGCGTCGGTTTCTTGTAGGTAAGGCAGGGAAAGTATCAATGAAAATCCAGATTTCATGGTTTGATGGTCTGTTTGCCAGGCTCTGTTCTTAAAAATGAATATGAAGCAGCAATCCATTTGATAATCCTCCCCGGTTTGACAAACTCAAGAAACCAGGCCTCTGCTTATTGCTCTCTCCAAATAGCTCTATTAAGGCTGTAACCCTCTTCTCTGGCTAGGTTAAAGCAATGCAAATACCACAAATTGTTTGTGTTGATTTCCAAGTAGCCTATGCTGGATGGTGGGACAAGAAGGAATACTGTCATGTGAGGTGTCATGTGATAGAACCACTGCACACCAGGAGGTATCTTTTCCTACTGACCTACAATTAATTGAAAAGGACTTGGCAACATGGTTCCCAATTCGTGTAGATAGAATTATGTTCTTTAGGTGTCCGACACTGTTTACTTATTGATGGCACATAGTGTGTTTCCTGAATCTGACTTTTTTCTGGCTTTTGTGTTCCACATAGGCAGAAAAAAGCAACCTATTTCTCAGAATTTGGTAGTCTGTGAAAATAGAATACAATTTGGGCTTTATGTAAAAGATTTTTTATTTATATATTAATGTCCTTGTCTATGAAAGAGGAGTAATAATCAGTGGACTTGATCCACGAAAGCTAACATTAAAATACAGTACAGTAGTTAGTCTTTAAAGTGCCACAATTTTTTTTCTTTTTGTTTACTCTGTGACAGTCTTTATGGGAAACAGTACTACATACTGATGCATTAAATTTACATACACTTTATAATATTATTTTGGAGCAAGGAGCAACATTCAAACTTTAAAGGCTGAAATCCAGTATTAACTTGCAATTAGAGTGTGGGAATGTTGAATCAGCCTGGATTTGGTGAGTCAACCCCCTTATAACTTTCATTAATTCAGTGGGCCTAATTTGGTTATGACTTACTGTTGGACTTCAGCCAAAGAAGTACAGAACTTAATTAAATGGGCCTCTGATTATTATTCAGGCCCTCTCATAAGATGACACAGACTCCAGTTGTTGCTGTTAACTTCTGCCCAGAACAGAACTTAAGCTCTTTTATTCCTTTTACAAGTCCTGCAAGGACTGAGGCCTTCCAGACTTACTTTCTAAAGAAATATATAATGCACGAGACAGTCAGGATAATTGCATGTTTATATTGTAAACATTTTATATGGAATAGATGGAAAATTATTCTGCTCGGGATAGGTGGCTGGCCTACAATTAAATTGACTATCTTTTATTCTCATCATTCTGAAGAAACTAAAGAGCATCTTTCTTTTCCAGCTTCATCCTTTGCTGCTGCTACTTCATCAAGCACAAGGCATGGTGCACAAGATGAATACTATTTACTAGTAGAAACATAGTTGCTCTCTTTCTCCTCAGAGTTGTGAAATACATCTCAGTCTGACAATTGTTGATCATTGACTACTTTTACACTGCAAAGAACAGCCCCTAGCTTGTTATTACTAAAGAACTGATCTTGTTCCCATTCAAGAACAGCTTTAAATTAAGAATCATTCTCTCGAACACTGAATCCTGGTAGACAGATTTTTCTCTTCTTGCCCATGGAGGAGGAGGTGAGAGACCAGAAGACTTCCTTAATGGGATGCAGCTTTTTGCCTTTGAAAATCCAGACATCTTTTTCTCTCGCTTCATCTGCCAGCCAGTGAAGATTTAAAAAATAAAATCCTGCAGGTTTTTGCTTTCCAGGCAGACGACTGTAATTTGGTGACCTTGTTTTACCTGCTGAGCCTGTTTCTATATTTACCTCACATTGCTTGTTTTATGTATTATTTTACTATGAATCTGTGGCTGTCCCTGTTGTACGATGCCCTGAATAATGCATAAACATTGCAAAGATGGAATGTGAATTCTCATATCAGTTCATGTCAAGTACTGTTGATAGGAAACTGAGTCGCAAACAGGGCCAATGAAGGCCAAGGTAGATGTGAATCAAGTTGCTTGCCTGTACCTTCCTGTGTATTATGTAGCTAGTATGTAAGAAAAGGAAGCAAGACTGGAATTAGTGTGTGTGTGTGTGTGGGGGGGGTGTCATTCATCCCTTTACTCCAGGCATAGTACTGTGTGTTCTGAACTGAAGGGCCTTGTACCATCTACTTACAATTGAAGGAAAACTTCTTTTAATCCTAGTATTGCTAACACTAACAGGAACAGAATCAGTTGTTACATACTACAAGTACATTGTGGCATTTAAAGAATGTTGAGAAGATCTTTCAGACTTGATACATCACAACCTTATCCATCTGTTCTACTTTAGATTCCCACTTCCTAATCTATACATTATAGGGTGACCTGTAAGTCTCTATTGAATATTTCTCTAAATTTGCCACTTATTATATCCAGGGTGTCACCAGTATCCTTGCGCTCATGTACAGACATACTTGTCACAATACTCTCTTCAAGTGTTCATGGGCATAAATCAGCCATATTTCACTGAAAAAAAGAATTTTTAAAAATAATACATACAGACTGGTAGGGACTGTAGAAAAACCTCTGAGATATGATGCACTACCAACAAAACTGAGTAGAGTAACTCAGGAAAGTAATCTAGATAAGACTGTTTGTTGTTCAGTCACACGGTCAACTCGGACCCTTTGTGATCCCATGGACCATTGCCCGCCAGGCATCTCTGTCCTCTACCATCCTCCTCAACCCACCCAGCTCTGTGCCCATTGCATCTACAATACCATCTAGCCATCTCATTTTTTGGCCACCCCCTTCTTCTTTCGCCCTCTTCCTTTCCTAGTATCAAAGAGACATTCCCACCCTTTCTGCACTTGGATAGAAACGGGGAGAACATTTTAGGGTGAGTGAGGCTACAGCTAAATGCACATTGTATCATACTTATGTATTTGCTTATTTCAATGGGGGACATTTTGTTTACCCCATGGGTTGAATTCTTTCAGAGAAAATCACAGGGGCTCCATTCCAGCAAGTGGGCAAGATTGACAGCAGATGTGTGGGACTAAAAATACTAGCATATTTTAGCTTAAAGTTTTTAATATCATACCCCTTTCTGCCCTTATTTTTATCTGTTGCATTGTTGTAATTTTTCTTATGAATTTTTAAGGTTTTAACCTGTGATTTTAATCTATGATGTAAGCCACCCAGAGTCAGCTCTACCCGATTGGGGCGGGATAGTAAATATGAGTAAATAAATAAATAAATAAATAAATAAATAAATAATAAGTTATCCTTGGGAGAGAAATTTAAACTTTAAGAATAGAGAAAAGCTGGAGAGAAATTATTGTATTGTCTGGAAGAGGGCATGATCACACCCAGAGTCAGCCCCAGGGGAGGTTCGTTCCCCCAATTTATTTTAATAAATGTATATTATTACTTTCAAGGATCCTTCACATCATAGAATGGAGCATCTTGACCAAGCAAATAGGTCAAGTGGCCCTGTGTATAGCACAGGCAAGCTTCAGCTGCTTATATAGCAAAAATGACAACAGGTATCCCATCTGATTCTACATTTCTGCCTATTCCAGTGTACCATTTTTTCTTATACTGTACTTTATCCAGTGATCATTGCATGCCCCAAAATGACTTCAGCAATCTCTTTATATCAGTTCTGAGGACCAGATGTTTCCTACTACCTTGTAAGATCATGGTTACACTTTTTTTCATGATCATTAAATTGCCTGATTGTATGTCTTTATCAGTGGGTGGGCTGTCAAAATGTTTACTACCACACTGTGCGCAGAGCCTATGTCGTGGGCGTAACCAATGTCATGATGTCATGGGTGGAGTCAACATCATGATGTCATGATGTCATGGATGGAGTCAAAGTCATGACATCATGATGTTGTGGGCAGAGCCAAAGTAAAAAAATAAAAAGAATTATTTTTTTAAAAAAATACAGTACACATAAAAATAGAAATAAAAAACACATTAAGATACAAATTAAAATAGACATTAAATAGAAATAAAAAGCATAAAAATACAAATTAAAATAGACATTAAATACACATAAAAACACACTACATAAAACACACGCACACCCCTCAATCCACCCACCCACCCCAAACACAAACCCATCACTTACCCTGGGGTTGGGGAGCAGGAAGCAGGCAGGCAGGCAGGCAGGAACAGCGGTGGCATGGCACGACAGCGTGGCCTAGCCTGGCACAGCATGGCCTGGCACGGCAGCGCAGTGTGGCCTAGCCTGGCAGTGCAGCCTGGCCCAGCCCGGCCCGGCCCGGCCCAGCAGTGTGCCAAGGAAAGGCCATCGCCGCCGCTCTTTCAGCTGCTGCGCCCTTTCTGGGCAGCCCAAAATGGCTGCTCGGAAGTGCGCATGCATCAAAACTCCATTTGACACATGCACACTGCTATTTTTCAGGCTGCCCAGAAAATTCATCTGGAGGGCAGCTGGAGAGGTGACCGAACCAGTCACCTGAGGGTTTACTACCCCCTCCCTGGCGATCCTCTCCAGATTTCTGCTACCGGTCCAAACCGGGAGCAACCCACCACTGGTCTTTATGTATGTTTCCACCCTCTTAATGAAGACAATGTCAATTATGTGCTTTCAAGTAATTCCCAATTTATGGCAACCTTCCCAGGGTTTCCCAGGTACAAGGAGTACTGGTTTACTATCCCCTTCTTCTGGTGATGTACTGGAAATGTGCAACTTGTCTGAACCAGAAAGGCAGAAAGACACATAGCTTAGATAGCAAGAACATAGTAGTTTTGTGTGTCCAGTCCCTGAAAAGGTATTTATTGAATATCCAAAAGTATCACATGTGCACAAGAGAGAAAAAGGATACATTGGTACAATATGGTATTAGACATGGTCAACAATTGCTACGCCAACTGGGGGAACAAGATCTAAATTGCATATCAGCTCATAAGGGAGAATTGGCCACATTTGGGAATCCCCAATTACCAATCTAAAATCAAGAATTATGAGGGATGACTTCCTGAATCTGTACTTCTGAGAACAGCACCTTCATTAACAACAAAAGCAGCAGCAGCAGCAACAACAACAACAACTTTATGTCAGCACCTTCATTAAGACTTCCTCATTTTAGCAGTTTCACGTCTGGCCTAGACACAGAAGAAGAAGCTGAGAATTAAGGTTAAAATGTTACAGTGAATCAGTGGAGGAGACACAGAAATATCTTCAATGAAGTTTGGTTATTCTGACACATTTTAGTTTTAGTAAAGAATACACTGGGTACTTATGAACATATGTGGTGGAGTTGCAATGTGCTTATGGACTTTTGGGTAAAAATTGAGAAGGAAACTTCAGGAATAATGAGGGTGGACCTCAAACTGGGGTCAGGTGCTGCCTTATTAACTGACATAGACAATATGAATATAGATAAGAGTAAAAAAGAGTTGCTATCTATAATATTAACAACAGGAAGACAATGTATTGCAGGAAATTTGAAGAATGATTCATTACTAAAAATACAAGATTTGTATAAAGAAATGTCGGAAATTGTATTGAATGATAAGTTAGCATGGGAACTGATTTTTTTTAAAGGAATAATTAATGAAAACAAATTTTGGAGCATATGGAAACCTTTTGTGGAATATACATTGATTGAAAGTAAAGGTGGCAGGCCAGCACCAGATCAACTGAGTTTTTGGAAGTAACAAGAAATGTCTGTGCTAAACCGAAATTCCTAGGGCATTGTAAATACTACAGGTGTTACATTTTTGTCTTTTTTGGTTGTGTAGTATAGTTATAGAATAATAATGAGAGTGTTTTATATTATAAAAAGATAGATATAAATAAAATTGAATAGAAAAATATATACAAATTTGGGTATGAGGATTATAACATGATAGGTATTTATATAAGAAGTATATATTGGATGAATAAGTTAACCAAATGAGATTCATTTATCATATTGAACATAAAAAATTCTTTTTAGGTTTTTCTTTTTTCTTTCTCTTTTTTTGTTCTTATTGTATTGTAGCACAGTTCTGTTTATGTACTGAAATGTTATGTTGTATTCTATTTGTATTTTCTTTATTGTTAATAATAATAATAATAATAATAATAATAATAATAATAATAATAATAATAATAATAATAATAATAATAATAATAATAATAATAATAATAATAATAATAATAATAATAATAATAAAAGAAATTTGGTTATTCTGCAGGGAGCTTTTCAATATTACAACAGACCATAAGCTCACAAAAGTTTAATGTCACTACATACATTGTAGTCATGACTACAATGGTAAAAGAGCTGTGTTGAGATCCCCTATACTAGTGGTGGTGAACCTATGGTACGCGTGTGAAAGTGGGCACTCAGAGCCCTCTCTGAGGGCATGTGCAGCATCGCCCCAGCACAAGGTTTGCCTTGTCCTTCTGCCCAGCAGCCCAATGGGGCCATTTCCTCCCTCCTCCAAGCACAGCTCACCCCCCTCTGCCCAGCACCCCAATGGGAGCGCTTCCTCCCTTCCCCCAGTACAGAGTTCACCCAGCCCCTCTGCCCGGCTCACATGTGGCATGAGGGTGCAGCTGTGGACGGCAGTTGTTGAGTCTGTGGTAAAGGCGAGTTTGGGTACTTGGTCTCTAAAAGGTTTGCCATCACTGCCCTATACTAATAAAGGCCTGGCAAAGTACAGAGTTAAGACTTTAAAGAGATTTTGCCCCCAGGAAATGAAACACATGAATTTTATAGCATGCACAATAAATGTCTGTTATCCCTTGTGTTAAATCCTTAACAAGATACTACAAAATCAATGAGGGTTTTTTTCTTTGTGGCTACAGGCACCAATTGTGAAGCCTTTGTGAATAACCATCAGAACTATTTAAAAAATAAAGCTACATTCCATTTCTACATCTTTCACCCGTGTGAGCATGCCTGGGTATGCACATTCGAGACTCTAGAATCAAATTTGTACAGAAATTACTTAGGCTGTCATGATGTACCCATTTATTTTGGGGGGAAACCTCATTGCCATCAGACTTACTTCTGAATAGGCTTATATAAGCCTGCACTGTTCATTTACTTCTGTATGCTATGGAGAAAACTCACTCCCTAACACATTCAGTGAAGGAATTTTTATGATCTTTTATCCTTCCCGCAATTATCTTTTATCCCTCCCGCAACAGTATCTGTTTCTTTCTTTCAACACGGACCATGAAAATCAATGATGCGTGCTTCATTTCTGTCTATAGACAGCGTTACTTCAGGCTTCCAGTTATGGCTGAAAAATGTTTATTTGCTTAAAACTAAGTCAAGCATTTTAACAGATTTTCTTTTAACAACATTATTGTGAAAGCTCTCTTTTGGTTCTCGGTCATCCAGTTAATCAGTCTGAAAGCATACAAATGTTGAATGGCATGTAAGAAAAAAGCTCCATCTTTACAACTTGTTTTAAAAGGACTGCTAGTTTTAAAGAACAGAAAGCACAGCAGAGGTAAAGATGCCACTTTAGGTGTTTTTGCCCATGTTGTCTGAATTGACTCATTTCACTGGTGGTGGAAATACTTTGCATGCCGAGGGCAATTCTTCACACCCCAGACCTGGAAAAGTCACATTTTGGGAATATAACTCTCAGAATATCTCAGCTTCCAATGCCATAGTAATCTTTTCCCATGTGTCCTCCATCTTTGTGCTTAGCCAAGAAAGTCTGACTTTTTGAAAAAATGTAGACAGGTGACATATTGCCCATTGTTCAGTAGCCTTTATTACTACTCTTAAGTCTGTTCAAAGAATAGGACTCTGATGTGGGCAGTGACCTACAAGACATGGGACTCCATCACAGCTCAGCACACATTCATTAGAACTTTCCCTACGGATACTATTTCATAGCCCTATTCATTTTTAAAATGTATTTCTGATTAGCACTAAAATGCTTTTCAATTAAAAAAACAATTTAGCAATGGGAATTTTTAATTTTTAATTTATTTTTGCTCTTAATTAAATACTTCTAAACAGTCCAAAAGAAACATTAAAACACTGTACTTTATAGGTAGTAATGAGCAATCATGCATAAGTGAATAAGCACTTGGCATTAAATAGATAATTGCCTTCTATTTTAGTGAAGCATGGCACCTATTTATTTTTCAAACGATGGCTAGGATTTTCTTCCAAATGATAATTAGGAAATTCTCTCTTCTCCCATATAGAAGCTATATCACATCCACTGGTATAGTGGAAAACAGTATGATGAATATACTGGGATGGGTTTTTTTAATTATTCCAATGGTATGGAAAGTCAATTGGAATCCCACTTTGTTTGTTGAGAAGGAGTGACTATTTAATAGGACTAGAAACCATCCATCTGGAAGCCGCAGTACAGCTAAAATTCAACTCTTTATTCCAACTAAAGACAACGCATTGAATGAATGGAACTTGTTAAATTAACACTTATGGATGACATATTGATTTATGAGTTTATTCTAAAGAAGACTAACAACTAGGTGTAGCAGTTATATACTGAAAACAGCAGTAGTTTTAGGGAGGTGTTTAAAATGAATTAAAACGTTTGAGAAAAAAAGTATTTATTTGCTGTCCAAATGATAGCACATATAAAGGGCACTAGGCAAACCTTGCCAGGAAGGAAAATAATCATCAATGCTAAGTTATAAGACTGTATATTCTCCCAATCTGTTTGATCTAGATCCAAATAGAAGATATGGAAACCTGGATTAGATTAAAATGAAGGAGTGTGAATATGTTGAAGAATCATTATTTAAATTGTGCTAGTGAAATCATATTGCAAGCAGAAAACTGTAAAAAGAATCTGAAAGTAGCATTACATTTGAACATCACCAAAACAAAAATAATTATATAACTTGTAGTGAAGAAATTGGGATTTTCCTGTTCTGTATATTGGTTTAATTATCAGTTTAAACCAGGGATTCTTAACCTGTGGCCCACTGCCTCCACCACACCTGGAAGCGCCATGTGGTGGAGGAAGGGCAAAATGGCAATTTGGCCTCCAAAGCTGTCTGAGGGAGCGTGACCCGGTCCCCCACTTAAACAGGTTTAGAACTCCTGGTTTAACCAGACTAGAAATGAAAAGAACATTGAGACTGAAAGGATATCTATGAGAGAACTGAAAAGATCCTCAAGTGTAAAGATGTGTGACTGGAGACCAAGGCCAAGATCATCCATACTACAATATTATTGATTGCAGAATAAAGAATTAAGGCAGAGAAAAATATTCATTTGAAATGCAATACTGGAGAATAACTTTATGGACATCATGGACTGCCAGAAAGACAAATGTGCTCAAACCTTCCCTAGAAGGAGAAAAAGGTTTGATCTATATCCAAAATGGCTAAACCGAGTCTATTGTACTTTAGGTTTATAAACAAGACTTAATAGAAAATGCAGTCACGTTAGGAAAAGTTGAAGGCAGTACAAAAACCAGGAATTCCAAATATAAAATAGGTTGACTCAATAAAGAAAGCTATGACTTTTAGTTTGGTTAGACCTGAGAAGAACTCTTAATGATAGGACACTCTAGAGATATGGTCTTCTGAAGTAATGTGGCATAACACATACTGTATCAACAAATGCTGCCCACTGTACTGCATGTATTATATGCACTTAACAGTTAGTCTTCAAGGTACTACAATGTTTTTGTTTTGTTTATTCTCGGATATATGTAGTTACCCCAAAGAAGGATACAGCCACATTCAGTACTTACTGCAGGTAAATACAGTACAGTATTTGTTAATCATATATGGGAAAGAGAAATAATGCATAAGATAAAGAATTTGCTATAATAAAGATTTGAGATCCAGTTCTTCTTTTTCCATGTCCAGGCCAGACGTCAAACTGCCAAAACGAAGCCACCTCCTCGTGTGTGTTCATTCTGCAGTTCCCTTGCCTAACCTAGTGTGAGAATGATTAGCTGGCAACACAAGGTCGCCCGTTACCAGGGTACGCCTGATTGTGGTTGGAAAATACCACAATCTTCGAGGAGGCTGTTTCTGTGTACCCCTGAGATCCAGTTAGAATTATTAAAATAAGAGAAGATAGATCTAAAAGTAATTATTTACCACAAAATAGAATGATGGCATTTGTTATTCCCCACCAGTGGTGGGATGTCAAAAATTTTACGACCCCACTGTGATGTCATTACAGTGTGGGCGGAGCTAACATCATGATGTCATGTCATGGGTGGGGCCAAAGAAAAAATACAAAATAATAAAAATAGAGAGCTTCAGGCTATAGGGAGCTTCAGGCTAGCAGCTTCTCTTCCTCCTCCCTGTTTGGGAGGACAGCAAGGCAAGGAGGCCGTGCATATGTGCCAAACACTAGGCGTGCATGCACACCAAGTGCTTGGCATGCATGCGCAGTGGGGGGACCAGTGAAAAGGTAAGTCCCGAAGGTGGTTCCCCCCAAGAGCTGCTACAGGTTCTCTGGGACACTGGGAAAAGTTACTACCGGTTCTGGAGAACTGGTGAGAACCTGTTACATCCCATCACTGTTACCCACCTAAAATCATATAATAGTGTCATAGTGAGGTAGAAAAGCTTCAGGGTTTATAATGTAATGTAAAATTATCTTTAACTGTCCAGTAGACATATAGAAAGCTACTGAAAAGGGACGTCTGCCAGAGTCCATCCCTTTCTCATTAACTGGCACTCAAGTGACAGTCTCAGTAACTCATTCTGAGAGACATGTAGGAGAAACAATAAAAATGTTCCTTTACTTAGTTACAGTACTTCGAATAACAAACATTTGCATGCTGCTTTCTTTATTGCATGCCTGCTAGCAACCAACTAACACCAACCAACAAAGAGAACACAGAGCAAAAGAGGTGTGTCTCTTTGAATTCAGAAGTGGGATGGGACGATTGATTAGTGCTGGATAGAATGATTGAAAAATCCATTCCACCCACTCCAATTATAGGCACCACATGAGATTCTTATAAAACTCAAACATATAAATATGTAGTTGTGTTTCTGTGTTTCCAGTATCCATTCTGGCCATAAATCTAACAGGACTTGGTTGATTTTGGGTGGTGGGTTTTCTCCAATGACCTTTGTTCTCCACTGCCACTTACAGGGGAAAGTGGGGAAGAAGACAAAATTAATTGATAAGAGCAGGTTATTTTGAATCAGTGTGAACTGCTCAAAGTTTCAAACCTGAGGAAAACAGCTGATCTCTGAAAGGGCCAAGGATGTCAGTGACAACTCAAAGCAACCTGGCATCATTGCTATCCTTCTCCCCCCCCCCCCCCAGTGCTTCGACACTGCACTGGGGTGGGGGTTATGGGCAGTCAGGGTAGCAAACATAGGGACAGTGATGACACTTCACCTATCATCTCAGCCTAAAGAAGAGATTGCAGCAGTGTTAAAACCTGACTGTATGGAAGACCCATGGTTTCTTCAGTGGTGCCCTTCCTCTGCTGATGAACGTGGTACCTATTTCATATTTTCCTTTTTTCTGTGGCTGATTTTTCATCAGGTGTCCAACCGTTTGGTGAAAAGCCACCCAACACTTAGCTAGGCTGGTCAGATATGATGTTGGCCATTTGGTGATGCAGTCAAAACCTGGTGCATTTGGTGGGATTTGTCAGAACCTGCTCTCTTCAGGCATAGGTCTTGAAAGGCCAGGACCAGCTTCACCCCATGAGACAGCTGAATAAAACTTAATGGAGGTCTGGAGATATACTGTGCATAAATTAAAGTGTTTCTTTAACCCTTTCAAGTTGCATGAAGGATTAAACCAAATATTTCAAAAAACACCCTTCCAAGTGAAGCAGGACCAGTGATGTCAGAAAACCACATCAGTCTGTCACTGGCAAATTGGACTGTTGATGCAGATGTTTGTTAATCCGTATTTTCTTTTTAAAAACAAAGTGGAAGAAAGGGGCTATTGCCTTGTAGCACAGTACATGTACTGTACATAGAAGATCCTGTTTTTAATTATTTCACGGCTCTTGGTAGGGTTTAGAAAAAATGCCTGCTGAAATGAAATGAAACTGTGTTGCCATTGAATGCACTACACAACACAACACTGAGCTAGGTGTTCTGACTATAGCCTAGGTATCTCCCTATACAAAATAGACCAGATATTACTTTTGATTGGTAAGGGAATATGGACAGTTGTTTGTGGCTCACTTAGTTTTTGTCTTTTTCTATTACATCGCAATGTTTTGTGTTTAAATGTCCAGGGTTTGCCTTAATGAAGAGCAATATGAAAATGTTTAAATACTGTAATTTTTTTAAAAAGGTAAACATAAACATAATTAAAATAAAAATGAAATGCAGCTATTTTTACTTTATGCCAGGTAGCTCAGAAGGTGGGTGATGATGCTAGTTGCTGTGTGGTCCTTCTTGTTTCCAATAGGTGTCTCAGAAAAGGAGGCCTTTTTGAGGCTTTCTTAATGTACAATTAGGGACTGTGGAGGCTTAATGAAAGCAAGAAATTGCAAGGAGACAAATAGGTATCACTTTGGTGGTAAAGGTGACAGCTTTCTGTGCTGCCACATGACCATGGAAACATCTGAAGACAGTGCCAGCTCTTGAGCTGTAAATGGAGATGAGCACCAACCTCTAGAGTTGGGTACGAGCAAGGGAAAAATTTACCTTTACCTTTAACTGTATGGTTCTGGTACAATGACACACACACAGAGACATTCTTTCTCCAACTGTGAACTGTCTGGGAAGCTAGAGATGTCGAATTCAGTTGACCACTGTGCCTCTTGGGAGCAGAGCCTGCCATTGAAGCCTTGGGTATCCTGTATTGCACAGTCCCAGGCACCCACTCATAAGAAATACACAGAGCGAGTCTCCTCAAATATTGTGGCATTTTTGAACCACAACGGGGCATACCGATAACAGCAACATTGTGTTGATGGCTAATTATTCTCACACTGGGTTGGGTGAAAGGAACTGCAGAATGAATTCAACAAAAGGTACCTTCACTTTGGCTGTGGTGGTTCAGTGGTTAAGAAGCTCACATTGTTAGCTGGAAGGCTGGCAAGTCTGCAGTTCGAGACCTGGGTACTGCATGACAGATTGAGCGCCCGTCTGTTTCAGCTCTTGGGGACATGAAAGGAGCCTTATTTGGGCGTCCCCTGAGTGGAGTTTCTCCCGCAAAAATCCTTTCAACCCAGAATAATTTCTGACACAAAATTTTATTATTTATTTGTTAAACTTATATCCCACCCTTCTAGGAAAAACTTTCCTACTCAGAGAGGTTTACAGCATAAAATTCAAAACTACAAACTGACACAAATATTAAAATTTTCATATAAAAATTATTGTTTTGGCAGTTTCACGTCTGGCCTAGACACGGAAGCAGCAGCCACTCCTAAGGAGGGAAGAGGAGGAAAATCACTTCAGAGTACTGAAATGGAATAAATAATAAAGATATAATATATTGATTAAATATTGCTTGCTGCTATAGAAACTAAAGCTAGCATGAGAAGCGACGTGGCAATATTAGAATTCTGTTTGTAACGCTCATATGTAGAACTTGCATAACCATTGTGTAATGTTGAGAATATGCCAAATGTCAGCTTGAACTTGATAATAGTTAGAAATACCAAAGTCAAGCAAATTATGTGCCAGAAATATACAGGATGTTATGCAAATGTAGACGAAAAACATCTATGACTTGCCAAGATCTGGTCATGTTTCATGAGAAGTATATCCTTAATGGTTCCCAGTGGTATCTAGGAGAACTGACATAAACATTCTTTGTAACCTTTTGTACTTGGCTATTGTATTTGGTCAACAAATGTAATGGTGAGAAATAATTTGTGAAACTGATCCAACGGGTCACCGTGACCGGTCGAAATGTTGGAATAAACAAGATCAGGAAGAGAAAAATGTATAAGAATGCTCTGTTTTCCAATAGAGGCGTTCTCAGTTGAGTAGCGATACTAACTGCAGAATCTTTTCTGATCAGAAAAATAAAAGCATTTCTGATTCTGAGTCGTGGAGTGCTGAGTTTCTTTTGGTCTTCTTGAATTGCTACAACATTTTTGGCGAAACTCTGGTGGGACTAGAAGGAAATCAGTAAGAGCTGTTGGAGCTCTTCGCCAAGACCCCCACCCTGGTCTAGCGACCGGTCTTTTCCCAGGGAAACCTCTGGAACGCCGGCTTGCAACCCCTTGAGTTGCACAGAGAATTTTCACTGGGGAGAAGCCGAAGGTGCTGGATCAGCGAGTGAGAGGAGTCCAAGAATCCACAAAGACCAGAACAGAATTGCTCTACGTCGCTGGAGGGAAACGGAAAAAAGCAGGCAAGTATATGGAATTATAATCACATCAAATCCCTAAAGGGTTAAAGTCCCTGTTTTGGGTTAGTGATTATAGGAAACAGATGGCCGAGTTTCCTTGAAGGGCGGAGGGCGATCCGAACCTTTCATTTAATGTTGAAATACAGAATTGTATTCTCAAAGGTTTTAGTTAGAAGCCTGCAAACTGTTTGGTTTTATAAGCCTGTGAACTGTCTGGTTTTATAAGTTGAAATTGTTTGACTGTTTTGGTATTGTTTAAAGTTAAATGTTGTATGTTTGTTTAAGTAGAAATAAGTAACAGCATAAAGAAAACGTAAAAATACAGGGAATAAATGGGAAAGTTGTTACCAGATCATTGTTGCAACCAGTTAAATGCCAAGTAGGAAGTGGGCAAATAACACATCAATTTTTATATGTACCTGAATGCCCCATTTCATTAATGGGAAGAGATTTGCTCACAAAATTACAAGCCACCATTAGCTTTCAGAATGGGACCCAAGAATTAAAAATACAACACCCAGTTAGTGAAACATGGAGAATAATGGCCTTTCAGGAAGTCAAAAATATTGGATGGGAGGAATTTGAAGTTAAGGGTGTATGGGCAGAAGACAACCCCCCAGGTCTAGCTAAATATGTTACCCCAGTCCATGTTGAATTAAAACCAGGAGCTAAACCGGTTAGGATACCACAAAGACGGTATGCTCCAGAAGCATTAGAAGCAATACATGAATTATTTGAAAAATATCTAGAAGCAGGAATAATTAGACGTGCCCAATCAAGTTGGAATACTGCTATTTTACCTGTTAAGAAACCGGATGGAGGATGGAGACCTGTCCAAGATCTACGTCCCGTTAATGCTGCAGTTGTACCTATACATGCCATAGTTCCAAATCCTTATGTATTGCTCAGTACCATCCCTGCAAATGCGAAATGGTACTCCGTAGTTGATATAAAGGACGCATTTTTCACGATACCTCTAGCAGAAGATAGCCAAGACATCTTTGCTTTTGAATGGACAGACCCCAAAAGGAATGTGAGGGTACAACTAACTTGGCAGCGCTTAGTTCAGGGGTTCTCCAATTCGCCCACTCTTTTTGGCCAAGCCTTAGCAGAAGACCTAGCCTATTTTGTACCTGTGAAGGAGGATGATTGTCTAATACAATACGCAGATGATCTTTTGGTTACGGGAAAAACAAAGGATGATTGCTGGGAAAATACTAGGAGGTTGTTGAAATTGTTAGAGGACTGTGGGTACAGGGTATCAAGGAAAAAGGCCCAATTAGTTCAACAAGAAGTGGAATATCTAGGCTATGTAATAGCTGATGGACACAGATATTTGGGAACACCCAGGAAACAAGCTATTCAAGTTCTGGGAAGACCACAGAATAGAAGGGAGTTAAGGGGCATTTTGGGAATGATGGGGTATTGTCGTCTTTGGATTCCCAACTTTGCCTTAATGGCTAAACCCCTATACCAGTCTACTAGAGGAGCAGAAACAGATCCCTTTGAATGGGGGCCAGAGCAAGAAGCAGCGTTTAGACAGCTTAAAGAGGCATTAATAACATCACCAGCATTAGGATTACCTGATTTAAAGAAACCATTTAAGTTATACGTAGACGTGAGACGTAATGTTGCAATTGGGGTGTTGACACAGCAGTATGGGTTATGGCAAAAGCCTGTAGCATATTTGTCTAAACAGCTTGATGGGCCGGCAAGAGGATGGCCCTTATGTGTAAAAATGCTGGCAGCCGTGGCTGAACTATTAAAAGAAACTGATAAAATCACTTTCTCAGCTCCGGTACAAGTAAACACAGCACATGCTTTGCAAGCCATATTAGAAAATAAAGGGCATCTATGGATCAGCAATCAGAGATTGTATAAATATCAAGCAATGTTAATGGAAAATCCCCAGGTAACATTACACCAAACAAACACTTTAAACCCTGCTACTTTACTGCCCATAGAGACAGAGAATAAAGAGGATTTACCTATACATAGTTGTCTTCAAACTTTGGAAAATCAATATTCCTGCAGGCCTGATCTTACAGATGTTCCCTTGCAACATGCTGATCTAATCTGGTATACAGATGGATCCAGCTTTATTTCTGAAGGGATCAGGTATGCAGGTTTTGCTGTGGTAAGCGACGTTGAGGTGATCGAAAGTGGTCCCTTACCACAAGGAACCAGCGCACAGGCGGCTGAACTTTGGGCCCTCATTAGAGCGTTGGAGCTGGCCAAAGGCCAGACTTTAAATGTTTACACAGACAGCAAATATGCCTTTCTCACAGTGCAGGCTCATGCAGCAATATACAAAGAACGGGGATACACAGACTCTAGTGGGAAGATCATTCAGTATGCACACTTAATAAGAAGATTAATACAGGCTGTACAGGAACCTAAATCAGTAGCAGTTATTCACTGCCCAGGACATCAAAAGGGAAATAGCCTGATTGCAACTGGAAATAGAAAAGCAGATAGGGAAGCCAAGGATGCGGCAAAAAGAAGAATGAACCATCCCAATGCAGTTTTGGAGTTAGTTTTAAATTTGTCTGATTTTAGAACTAAGTTCCAACCAACTTATACACCTGTAGAAGTACTCAAAGCTAAAGAGGATTTTAAAGCTACATTGCAAGGGGGATGGTGGACTTTTTCAGATGGGAGAATAATGGTTCCGAAAGCATTAGCTTGGCCCCTGGTTCAACAAACTCATTCAGAAACACATATAGGGAAGACAGCATTAGCTAATCAGCTATCGGCTTACTTTTATGTTCCCTATTTACATTCATTGACACACAAAGTTACAGCTCAATGTTCCACTTGTGCACAAGTCAATGCAAGGCAAGGAATTTCTTTACCCCAGGGGTCTCAGCCAATTTCATATATTCCAATGGATTATGTGATGGTTGATTTCACTGACATGCCTAAAGTAAATGCATATAAAGCCTTGCTTGTTTTCATTGATACCTACTCAGGATGGGTGGAGGCATTTCCTACAAGAAATAAGAAAGCAATACAGGTTGCTAGATTTTTAATAAAGGAACTTTTGCCTCGCCACGGTTGCCCCTCCCACATTTCTAGCGATAACGGCAGTGAATTCGTAGATGAAATCAATAAACATTTAGCGGAGGCAGCTGGAATAAAATGGACTTTTCACTGTGCATACCACCCACAATCGGGGGGGCAGGTGGAGAGAGCAAACAGAACTTTGAAAAATTGCATTACTAAGCTATGCTTAGAGACACAGAGTAATTGGCTTCAGGTTTTACCAATGGCTTTGTTTATTATGCGAACTACACCACGCACAAAGCATCGACTCTCTCCATATGAGCTATTGTATGGTAGACCACCCACTTTATTCCGACACATGTTTGAAGGGTGGCCAGATTTGGCTCATAAGGGGGGAGTGGAGGTTAAAAAGTTATTGCAAGCATTGCAAACTCATAATGAACATGTAAATAATCTAAGAACTTATGTACAGGAAGTCATTCCACCACCCATAATGACAGCTACCCATAATTTTAAACCAGGAGATAAAGTATGGGTAAAGCACTGGAAACATGAACCGCTGAGACCCAGATATAAAGGGCCCCATACTGTGGTAATGTCTTCTCCTCTTGCAGTAAAGACACTGGAGGGAAAGTCCTGGATCCATTGGACTCGATTGAAATCTGCAGCCAAGAGCGATCCTGAGCTACACCAGAGGTCCCAGATCCAGAACTCTGATAGCCCTGATCAGTCCACAGAGGCCCAGGTCCAGAAGAAAACCACGTACCAGGTGAAGCAGACCGGGAAACCATTGGTCCTGAGATTCAAGAGGCTTGAGAAATAAGGGACATAAAGCCTTAAAGGACCATTCAACTTAAGGTACTGTACTTTGTTCACCACACACATAATTCATTTTCTACATAATTGAACATCACATAGAGAAGAAAGAAGACAGAAGAGCACCCTGCTGGGAATTCCCCCTGGAAGCAATTCCCTCTACGCACAGGTGGAAGATATGAGGACACTTCAAGCAAGTCTATATTTGGGACTTTTTATCTTGTGTCTTGAGTATACAGAAGGACAAAATATTTGTGGAAAAAGAAATACTACAGGAGGAAAAATTTGCATTAGCAATAAAGGTCAATGGAGGGCAGTGCCAAATACCAGAAACATACTTAAATTCCCATTATATTATATAAATTTTACAAGGGAAAATACATATGGTAATAGGACAATAAATTGTAAATACCAAATATTTGAGATGGAACCATATGAATGGTTACATAGACCAAATCCATGTTACTATAGATGGTTTTGGGACAGGTGGGTCAGAGCTTTGTGTGCCAGACATTTCAGGGCTGTATCAGCACCAAGATCCGAATGGGAATATATATGCAAACAAGTGGGATGGATCTTTAGAAAGGGAATCAGAAATACTTGTGTGAACGTAACACTAACCCATTAATAGGACATCCAGATGAATTTACACCCTGTGGAGGACGAATAAACTGTCATGGATGGGCTTGTGTGTGTGATTATACTGGAGGAGGATATAAAGGGTGTAATCACATCACAAGATTCTCTAGAATTGAGGGAACAAACCAAGTGACCCTTGAAGTAAGTAGAGACCATCCAGAAGCGTTAAGCTATGGAATAGGAATAGATGGTAAGGGAAGGGATCCCTTGACATTTATAACCTTAAAGGTTCACACGATACATGAAGGAGAAATAAAACACACAGGATGGTCAGTGTATAACAAGATAAAAGAATTGGAAGAAAAAGAGGTTGAAATAGGTTCAGTGGCCCGTAACTTGTTTGTGGAAATGGCTGAAAAGATAGCCAAAACACTAACTGTGAAGAATTGTTTTGTTTGTGGAGGAACAAACATGGGTGAACAGTGGCCATGGACAGCCTTAGAAACTACTCCTGAATTATTTAATAACTTGTCTAAAGCAGGCAGCATATCTAAACGTGTCAAACCGAAGGATATAATTTGGACTCTGACCACTAACCTAGTGGGAAGGACATGTTTCAGAAGGGAAGGAGCTGTAGATGTTGGACATCTAATATGCCTTGGAACGTGGGAAGATGGTCAAACAACATGGAGATCTCCCTCCAAGTTACCCCCTCCGGTAAAATTTGATACCACATTCCTGACGTACTTAAATTCTGCAGGTCCTTGGACCGCACCAGAAAACATGTACTGGATATGTGGAAGACTAGCTTATGAGAAATTGCCAGCTAACTGGTCTGGAACTTGCGTTCTAGGCTGGATAAAACCATCCTTTTTCCTTTTGCCCTTGGAAAGCAAGCAGTTGTTAGGAGTGCCAGTCTATGAGAAATTGGGAACAGGAAGAAAAAAAAAGGACTGTTCTGTATGAAGGTACAGAAACGGCATTTTCTGGGTTCCCATGCAAGGACTTGGCAGCCTATGAAAAAAATGATACTGGAAGTGTCCAGGTGTGGACCAATGAAAGAATAATATGCACTTACGGACGGGCCAATTGGGCAGAGGATGGGAGCTGGGGGTACAGGACCCCCATTTACATGCTTAACCGAATAATTCGACTCCAGGCAGTTTTGGATATGGCCGGGGTTCGAATAAATCGGGCTTTGGAAATACTGGCAAAGAACACAGACAAGCTCCGGACAGCAGTATATCAAAATAGACTAGCCTTGGACTACCTGTTGGCAAAGGAGGGAGGGGTGTGTGGAAAATTTAATCTTACTAATTGTTGTTTGCACATAGGTGAATCAGGACGAGTAGTGGCTCAGTTAACCAAGGAAATAAGGCAATTAACATATAATCCAGAGCAACATTGGAGTACTGCTTTCAATGTTAAGGAGTTTTTTGAAACCTTGTTGCCAAAATTCCCATTATTGCAAGTCTTTGTTGCTATAGGATGCCTTATTGTACTTGGATGCCTAATAATTCCTTGTGTCATACCTTGTGCAACAACTATGATTCGTCAAATGGCTGAAGTAAGTGCGAAACAGGAGACCCTGCTGGCCCTCTGGACTCATGCTTCAGCCACCGCTCCACCCATGATGGAAGAATTAGAGAATAAGGAATAGTGAATCTTTACGTTTTGAAAAGATTCAAAGGGGGGAGTTGAAATGGAATAAATAATAAAGATATAATATATTGATTAAATATTGCTTGCTGCTATAGAAACTAAAGCTAGCATGAGAAGCGACGTGGCAATATTAGAATTCTGTTTGTAACGCTCATATGTAGAACTTGCATAACCATTGTGTAATGTTGAGAATATGCCAAATGTCAGCTTGAACTTGATAATAGTTAGAAATACCAAAGTCAAGCAAATTATGTGCCAGAAATATACAGGATGTTATGCAAATGTAGACGAAAAACATCTATGACTTGCCAAGATCTGGTCATGTTTCATGAGAAGTATATCCTTAATGGTTCCCAGTGGTATCTAGGAGAACTGACATAAACATTCTTTGTAACCTTTTGTACTTGGCTATTGTATTTGGTCAACAAATGTAATGGTGAGAAATAATTTGTGAAACTGATCCAACGGGTCACCGTGACCGGTCGAAATGTTGGAATAAACAAGATCAGGAAGAGAAAAATGTATAAGAATGCTCTGTTTTCCAATAGAGGCGTTCTCAGTTGAGTAGCGATACTAACTGCAGAATCTTTTCTGATCAGAAAAATAAAAGCATTTCTGATTCTGAGTCGTGGAGTGCTGAGTTTCTTTTGGTCTTCTTGAATTGCTACAACAGTACTTTGCAGCTAGAAAACCCAGCAAAGGGCCCTCATAACTTTGAATTTACTTGAGGCCACGCAATGAATTATATTATGACACAGCTCCTAATTCTCTGCCCCTTCCTAGTTGCTCCTCGCTTTCTGCAGCGCGCCTTCTTTCCGAGACAAGCTGGCCTCGGAGGAAGCGGGCAGGGGGCTCCTTCTGCCTCTTCAGCGTGCCTGGACTTGGGCGCCTCTTCTTGACCTCCCTGAGGGGCTCCGTCAGGAAAGACCCGCAACAACGCGGCCGCTTTTCCGGGCCGGAGGGAGGGAAAGGTCGAGGCCGCCTGCCTCCGAAAAGAGCTGCCGAGCGAGCCCCCAGTCCGCGTACACGGCCCGCTCCCCACGGACTCGCCTCCTGCCTCTCAGCCCCTCCGCTCGCCTGAGGCGCCGCTTAGGCTCCCGCTGCGCTTCCGAGCTGCCGGAGACAATGAGGGGCTCGGCGCTGCTTCCGCGCAGCCACCCCTCCCCGTGCACTCGCCCGCCCTCCTTCCCTCCGAGAGGCCCCCATCCATCCCCCAGGCGAAGCGGGGCGCCCTCCCCGGCGCGCGAGCCACGCTTTAGTCTAGGGTTACGGTGATTAATCTGAGGGGGTGTTTCATTGCGGCCGCCGCCGCCGCCCTCAAGAAAGAGCCAGGCTTTACACGCGCCCAGGGGAGGCGGCAGGCAGGCAGGCAGAGGGAAGAAAGGCGGGCGCCGCCGCCACCGCGCTTCCATATCGCCTCCTCTCGCCGCCCGGGTCTCCGCTTCTTGCCCGCACCGGCCCTTGTCCCCGGGGGCTGCTCTCTTCTTACCTGCCCAGGGAGGCCGCCCAAACGCCAGGGCGGCGGCGGGGAGGGGGGGGGAAGGCCGCGCCAGGTGGGCCATATTATTCCGAGGCCCCCAAAAACCTGTCTGACGGAGAGGGCGGCGTGCGAGACAAACGCGGGCCAGGCAGCCCAGTAGCCGTCGGAAAGCCCCCCCCCCCGCTTGCTCGTGTGGTGTGTATTTTTGTACGCCTCCTGAGCTTCCTCGTGTACGCGTGTTTGTATACGCCTCCCGAGCTTCCTCGTGTGTATCTGTGTGTTTCCCGAGCTTCCTCGTGTGTGTGTGTGTGTACGCGTGCAGAGCTTTCTCGTGTGTGCGTATATGTGTCCCTCCCGAGCTTCCTCGTGTGTGTGTGTGTGTGTGTTGTGGCGGTAAGGTGGGGAGACTGAATTGGCGGGAGAGCCGTGGACCCTGGCGTTCCCCCGCAGCCCCCCCCCCGGCTTCCCTGACGACTTAGTACAGTCCCCCCCCCCCCCCAAGAAGACGCGCGCTGGGAAACTGCAGCTCCCGCGGAAAGCAGCCCCCTCGACTCCAGGGCAGGCAAAGCCACTTGGCAGCGCGCGAGTCCCGCCGTGCCGTAGCCTGGGTCTCGGGCCGCCCTTGCAGTTGCCCACCCCCTGCCCTCCCCTCCCTGCTCTCGGCTCCTGCTGGACGAAACCACAGATGGAGCGCGGTGCCCACCTTCATGCCTAGCCTCGCCCGGGAGCCAGGCTCGCTCGCCCAGTCCTACCACCCCCGCCCCCTCAGGCCGGGCGACTCTCTCCGCTTCGCCTGACAGGGTTGAAGAGGCCAGCGCCGGCTCCCGCG
Source organism: Furcifer pardalis (assembly GCA_030440675.1). Taxonomy (NCBI): domain Eukaryota; kingdom Metazoa; phylum Chordata; class Lepidosauria; order Squamata; family Chamaeleonidae; genus Furcifer; species Furcifer pardalis. The sequence continues at coordinate 128,636,713 of CP126893.1, read as the reverse complement.
CTCTCGGCCGGCTGCTCGTGACGCCTCGTCCTCGGAGCGCCCCGGCGGCGGGATGCCGGGCTGGAGGAAGAACCTGACGCTCTGCCTGCAGAGGATGCAGGACGACGGTAAGGCTGGCTGCGGGAGACCCCGCGGGGGGTGGGGTGGGGAGAAGGCCCCCGCCGGAGGGCACGCGTGGAAAGCGCTGCCAAGCGGAGCGTGGAGTAGGGGAGAAGGGGGGCTCGCCAGGAGGAAGGGGGCGGACGAGAGGGGAGGCAAAAGCATTGGTCTGCCCCTCTTCCCCCCACCCCGCAGGCTTGGAAACGTAGGCAGCCTTCTGAGCTGTGATGATGATTGATGATGATGATGATGAAATAATAAAACTGTTATCAAGTTAACAGTTCAAGTCCTAACCAAGGACCGAAGAACTATTAAGGTAGCGTCTGAGTATATAGCCAGTTCCTAGTAAAGTTTTTTTTTTAAAGTTAGGATTTTCAATTACAATAGGTCCAAAATTTCCAAATATCTAGGGAATCCTTTAGGTATTGCTCCAGGGGCTCTGATCACTATGGGTACAACATCTGATTTCTTCCTCCGGAGACGCTCAACTTCCATTTGCAAGTCGTGATATTTTGTTGTTTTTTCCAGTTGTTTGTCCTCAATTTGTGTATCTCCTGGTATAGCAATGTCAATAAACCAGACTTTCTTTTCCACAACAGTTATATCAGGTGTGTTATGAATCAGATGTATATCTGTTTGAATTTTTAAAGTTCCACAGGATCTTGATGTTCTTATTTTCCAAAATTATATTATATAGTATTTATATTATTAATGTCTGATCAGCTAGCTGCAAAAGGACATAGTACGTTAGAGGACCAGAAGGAGAAGCCACATTTTTAATCTAGGCAGATCTACCTTAGCAATAAAATCAGCCGTTTAATATACCTAAAATGCTTCCCCCAACCACCTCTTGTTTGCTGGGTGAGGGGGTGGGAGACAATAAGTGGCTAGCAGAATTTATGAAGTGTTATGAAGGAAATGAACAGGGAGATAAAAGTAAATCAATGAAGCGGTTTGATTTCTGGAAGGATGGTTGCAGTGAATGAAAAACTGAAAGCCTTGTCACAGGCATTTATTTTTGCAAGGATTAGCTGCAGGCATGGGATTATGGCTTCTTCTTGAATTTCATGGTGGTCCTGTATGATTTCATGCTTGCCTGTTGGCCTTTCTGAGTTGGGCCAGGAGGCAAAGGGGGAGCTAATAAAAGTTTGAGGAAACATCCCACCAGGTGGCAGAACAGGGAGGAGATTACAAACCTAGCCCATGAGTTGCCTCTGCTTCTTACAACTAAGGATGATACCAAGAAGGGTGGGTTTAATTGAAATGACTGGCGCTTTGGATACACACGTGTGATTTTAACATGGAGAGAGTTTTCTCAGTTTCTCCTTTTGGTGCGATGTGACATGTGTCATTTTGTATCCTGCTTTTTCCACTCAGTCTGGTGTAATGTCAAACAAGGGTGAAAGAAGTCCAGTAAACAAACAATATGTACAATTGCTGGGTAACCCATGAAGTAAGCAAATGCTTGCAACTATCTTTTCCATACAGATTTTGTATACAAGAAAATAAATGTTTGTATCAATGACTTCTCTTTCTACAGTCACTTTGTTATTGTATGTTTTGAGGGCATTTGGCGCCATTGTTTGAATTTGTATGTAGCATTTTAAACAGAAAATCTCCATGGTGCTGGAGTGTGGTGTGTACTCAAGTAGTTGTGTCAGAAGGCAATCTGTTTAATATAGTATTTTGCTTAATTTTCCCTTCTCTTCAATTTGGCTGCAATAGCACAGTGAACCAACCTTATGTTTCATGTGTTGTGTCTAGTTTACACAAATGCTAATGTCTTTGCATCATTATCTAGATCCTTTGTTCTGTGCTGCAATTGCACTTTTGGTTATTGCCAAATAGTTTGGTGACTTTCCTGGTAAAGAGCTTCCTCTTCATTTGATGCCAGTTTTCACTGCTGAGCAACAAGAAGTTTGGTTATATACACTGTGTCTGCTGAACAGATTGGTCCAAGACATCCAAATAAGTAAAATAGGTAGCAATATTTATTTATTTTACTTATATCCTGCCTATCTAGTAAAACGCCACTCTAGGTGGTTTACACCATATCAACTGACATAAGCCACAATATAAAAATACATACTGTATAGATAAAGGATAAAACAATTTCAGGCATCAGCAGCAATATCATCATTAATAAACCAAATCAGACTGGTTCCCAATCAATCTCTCTCACAAAGCATACAGAACAATCAGACAAAAACTATTTTGAGAAAGAAAATATCGAGTGACAGATTAAAGAGGGGAAGGCTTGGTGAAACAGGAATGTTTTTATCAGTTTTCAGAATGTAAGCAGAGTTGGTGCAGAGCTGATTTCTGCTGGCAACTTATTCCATAGTTGGCTCTAGCACAGGGGTAGACAACCTATGGCCTGCTGGCTGAATCTGGCCCACAGCACCAAATAATCCTGCCCCACCCTTGCTCCAGCCGCTGCCGGCACTGGTATTGGCCACAGACTCATTTATGGCTGTCATAAATGTGTTTATGGCAGCTGTAAATGGTGGTGGTGGGGAACCACCAGTCTGGTCCCCTCGGCTATCTGAGGGAGCATGACCTGACCCCTGACTTAAAAAGGTTGGCAACCCCTGCTCTAGAATTTAGTCCCCATCTTTCTAACTTCATCTGGGAGTGACAACCTGAAGTCTGTGCAATACATTTTACAGGATTGCAAAGGTGCTTTCTAACCAATGGCACCTGTTGAAGGTCAGGTAAATTTTACTTCTCTTGAATTTTTGTTTGATTCCAGGACCTCACAGCCTTGGAGACATGATACATTTCTTGCAAATAGCATACTGTTGCACTCCATAGAACAAACTTTTGCCATGTTTCCTCTTTCTGAATACAGTACAGTATTTGATCTTGTGATCCAGTTTGCTCTCATCCAGACAAAATAAAGCCTTAAGAAGTCTGAACAATTTCTAAGCTTGGGAGCTTATAATGGTTATTTAAATTTGGAAAGCATGCTGTTTTTATTTAATGTTTAGATAATAACACTACTTTCTAAATGTCTGAAAATTCCTTCTCTCTCCTTTTGATAGTCCTTTTCTGCCCCAGCTTTCTTTTTTCAACATACTGTACAAGCACTAACCAATCATGTTTTGTGTTTTCAAAATCAAGATCCGGACTATGCCTATCTAATGTAAAAACAAGAAGAGATGTGTATCACTAATTTGATACATGTTAAACTTAGCTGCAAAAAACTTTCCATTTCTTGTCTGATATAATAGTGTCATGAACTGTTAGTTTGGCTTTGTTCAGATATTCTTTCTGAAAACCCCAACTTCTTAATATAGTATTCCTTTTTAATTTTGTTTGCTTTTGAACAAATCACCTGTCTCTGCCTGTTGCTACAGTTTGAGTGAGAATATTTGGCTTTCTTTAGTTCAGCCATCCATGACTAAGGCAAGCTTTGCAATTTACATAAACTTTTTTTGTTGAGGAGAGAAATATGCCCTAAGAAGTGAGTGAGAGTGAGTTTGCACAAACGTGGATTTTCTTCTTGTTTGGGGGACAGTTCCTCTTACATGTTTGACAAGGCATTCATTTAACGGGATTAAATGTACTTATTTCCATAAGATGCTTAAATATCCTATGCCACAGAGAGAAGCAGCCAATATTGCATATTTAAAGTCTTTCTTCATCTCCTGCTGGGAGACACAGCTATTTCAAGTTTGGACAGGGCAACTCCAAACAGTAATGTTACATTGCACCCAAGTCAGTCTTCAAGTTTTCTTGCACTATAAGTTCTTCCCCATCCTGTGCTTCTTTGCTCATTTATTTCATTCTGGATGATTATATGTAAAAATCTGTATTTTTAAAATCTCCCAGTACATGACTGAAACTGTTAACACAACACATCCCTAAACAGATTTACTTCCATGCAAGTCCAAATATATTCAGTGCAGCCTACTTACATGTTAAGTGTGTTTAAGATTGTAAGATTGGTGCTATATATGAAATGTAATTCTTCGTTAGTAAAATAGGAAGGAAGCATAGTACATTGTTTAAGGGCTGCAGTGGCTGCAGGGAATTAAACCTGTACCAGAACAAGCTAACTTTTGGGGAAAATGAATGGCCGTAATTCCTGGACAATGTATATAGTACATGGGTGATTTATATGTAGAGTAAAATAAAAATGAAAAAAAGGAAAAGGTTTAAGTAATAAATATAAGAGGTATAAACTGTTGCAGAAGAGGTTTAAGTAGATTACCTTTTCCTTTTTTTCAATGATTTCTGTACTTTTTAGTCAAAGTATTCTTTAATAAGAATGTAATCAAAATTGATTTGTAACTCAAGCTGTGATTTTTTGTATTTTCTGTATTGTTGTATTGTTATTTTGTTATTCTTTTGTATTGTTATTCTTTTGTCAGAAAATTATAAATAAAAATTTTAAAAAAAGATGCTGAGCTTGACAACTGGAATGTCAGTAGGTCAGCAGTTTGAGACCTGAGTGCTACATGACTGAGTGAGCACCTGTTATCTATCCTAGCTCCTGCCCACGTAGCAGTTCAAAAGCAAGAAACTGCAAGTAGATAAATACCACTTCAGCGTTCTGTGTGCTTTGGTGTCTTTTCATGCCTGCCATATGACCAAGGAAATGTTTTCAGATGCAGACAGTACTGGCTCTTTGGTTGTAAATGGAAATGAGCATTACCTCCAGAGCAGTGATGGTAAACCTTGGCATCCCAGGTGTTCTTGGACTTCAGTTCCCAGAAGCCCAAGCCAGCACACCTGCTGACAAAGGCTTCTGGGAATTGAAGTTCAAGAACACCTGGAGTGCCAAGGTTCATCATCACTGCCCTAGAGTCAGACACAACTGGCTCTTGTGCAAGGGAGACCTTATATAGTACATTATTTATTGAAGAATCCTGTAACTGACCAGAATGTATGTATGTATGTATGTATGTATGTATGTATGTATGTATGTATGTATGTATGTATGTATGTATGTATGTATGTATGTATGTATGTATGTATGTATGTATGTATGTATGTATGTATGTATGTATCATCAAGCTTCTATGCCGCCTTCCTCACGAATGACTCTGGGCAGCTGACAACAAATAAAACATACCAATTATACAATCCCACAATATAAACCCACCCATCACAAAAGCTAATAAAAGTTAAAATTTAAAAACAGTAAAAATTAAAAATCAAAAATTAAAATACAGCTAAAAACACAGCTAAGAACACAGAGGGGGGGGGTTAATAGGGAGTCAAATGAGCCAACTGGCCTGAGTGACCATCTGGCCCAGCAATCGTTATCTGGGGTATTACTGTATGTGTGATCATGAGCAAGGAGTCACAATCTAGGAGCGGGCATAACTGACATATCACACAAAGTTGTGCAAAAGCCCTCCTGGCCACAACTGCCACCTGCTCTTTGAGCAGTAGTTGCAAGTCCAGGAGGACCCCCAGATTACATACTAGGTCTGTTGGGGCAGAACTGCCCCATCCAGAACCAAAGATGGTAGCTCCCGAGATAATGCATATAGTCATATTTCCTTTTGACACAGAACCAAGAAAGATTTGTAGTCCTGTGAACAGAAAAGGTCCTGTTCTTCCCAGTTAGGTGGCCTTTCATACATGCATGAGTACAAGTCCTGTCATTTCTCAGCCAGCTTGGTGTAAAGAAGCCTGAAATAGCCCATATTGTAAAAACATAATTCTTGAAGTAAACCTACCTATTTGATCTCACTTTATTTTAGGAAGTGTGTTTGATTTCATCCTTACCTATATATTGTAACCAATATTTGTATGTTAGTGTTAAACCATAAGCATAGTGTAATGTATGTGAGGAGGATCACTGAATAAGCAATATGCATTCAGTCTAAGATAGAATAGTAATATACAGTAATTGCTTTTTGATTTTTTACAATCCTAGTTTTTGCAGTCATTCAGGCCAGTCTATTATCTATTAGTTCCTTCTATGTTTAATAAGAATAATTCCATGTCATCAATTTGGTTCCAACTTATGGCAACCCTTTCCATGGTTTTCTAGGTATGGGGTACTCAGGAATGGTTTCCCTCTTTTGGGTGCACTTTGGGACTCTGCTACTTGCCAGAGGCTACACAGGGTGGCTCTTCTCTCAAGGAGGCACATTGGGAAATTAAACTCTTGTCTCTGCTGCTAGGTGCACAACTCTGTGAGCTATCCAGCCAGTATATATAATCATTTGGAGCGGTCTGGGAGGGGGGGGGTGGAGCGGGGGAAGGGGTGAGTCCAGATGTCAGAATTTTCCATTCTGGGAGTTCTATGTATCTATATTATGCTCACCTGGAGGAAGGGTGGTCTGGAAGGTATTGTGGTCCAAGGTAGGCTGAGTTCCTGTTCCCAGGACACTGGGAGCAGTTGGTTTACAAAGTTAGTTGCAGACTTGGCCTGTCTCAGGCCATGAGATCTTCCAAGTCAGCCTTATTACAGAGGAGCACAATTTAGGTGTTTGTTTGGCAGATGGAACTCCCAAAAAGAAGATTTCTGGGATTTGTAGTTTTAAAACACACATGAATGCACATGCCTATTAGCCAGCCTTCTGTGTTTAGAATGGTTTTATATGCCATTATCTGAGTGCCTGGTAAAACATGTGCAATAAAACGATTGTTTTGTCTTAAATAGTAATTAATTTTTTATTAATAGACTTCTCACCATGCTGAAATGGTCATTTGAATTGAAAGGAAAATATCCTCATCATACAATTAGAAATATATAGTGGTCACTTAGTGTGATCTGCTGCTAAATAACCTTGTGTTTTAGCAAATAAAGTCATGATGAAACCAGTCTTCCAAGTCATCATTGAACATCTGCTTAGGCTTAAAGATAAAGCCCAATTTTGTCTAACAGAAAATCCTAGTGTACTAGTATGTTGTCAGCATAATTCTTGATAATTTCACTTCACTAATACTGGTTTCTTATCACAGTTAACAGATTTCACTAGGGATTTTAAAGATGTAGTGCAGCTCAAGAATTCACTGTGGTAATAACTGCAAACCTACCTACTTATTTATTTATTACATATTTCTTTATAGCATTTATACTCTACTCAGCTGGTAGAAAGGCTCCCAGAGTCACTTAGATATAAATATTCAAAATAAAGGGGGGGGGGGGAGAGAAATAAATGAAAATGGAAAACAAAGAAACTAAATAGGCATTTGTTCTGCAATTTGTGCAGTGTTTATTCTGTCAACCTCATAGCATTGATACTAATCAAGAGCAGGTCCCATCTTTTGACATAAGGATGAAGCCTATTGTGTCTCATGGGCAGATTGTTGTTGTTTTTTGTTACATTTCAGTTTATTTGTTTATTTACAAAGGAGGAGGGCAAAAGAGAAAGGGGGCAGCCAAAAATGAGATGGCTAGATGGTATTGTGGATGCAGTGGGCACAGAGCTGGGTGGGTTGAGGAGGATGGTGGAGGACAGAGGTGCCTGGAGAGCGGTGATCCATGGTGTCGTGAAGGGTCGGAATCAACTGGGTGACTGAACAACAACAAATACCCAACCCTTTTGGTTTCTGTGATCACCTCTATGAGTCCATTCAGGCAGTTGTTGCACATGTTCAGAAGACATTGATGATGCAGAGAATGTGGTTTGGTGTGGAAATGAATCCTACTCATCTTGCCTCCTTTCCATTTCCACTGGGTAAGGAATGCAATTGCAACACAATTTGTAAATGGTATTTTGAAAAGTATTTTTCTCTTAGTTTAGTGCTGTAGCACTAACGTGATGCAGCAACTAGTTCAAATGACTACCAAGTCTTGTCAGTTTCACACAGAAAGAGCCTCCTTGAAAATTGTGGTACAGTATTTTTGAACCACAATTAGGCATACCCTGGACAACAGCAACTTTGTGTTGCCAGCTAATCAGTCTCACACTAGGTCAGGTGAAAAGAACTATGGAATGAATTCACCAAAAGGTGGCTTCATTTTGGCAGTTTAAAGTCTGGCCTAGACATGAAAGAAGAAGACTTCTTAAACATTAAAAAGAAGAAGGGATTTAAATCCTTATGAAAGGGATGGTAAGAAAGTAGTCATAATGGCAGAGAAGTGTGTGAGAGAAAGCAGGGGCTGTGTCATATGTGGACACTTTAAATGCATCTTCCTGGGATAATTATACATTCCATTGTGAATGGCAATAATAATTTAAAAACCAATGCGTGTTAGAGACGTTTGCGTCAACTTGAGACAAACATCTGTATGGACACAGCCAAAGGGGGGGGGGAATACAGATTTTTATCTTTACGGCCTACCTTATAAAGTGGTAGAGCATTAAAGGAAAATCAGTGATAAGGAAAAAGGGTGGAGAATGGTAACACAAAGTTCTTAGTGTTATGAAGATCCTCAGAGTGGCATAATGAATACTGGATGACCATTGAGGAGAAGCAAAACATTTGGGGAGGAGGCTATCTTCTTCAGAGAGTTGATGGCTGATCTGTTTTTTCTTCTGTTTATTTCCTATTGAGGTATTGATTGGGCAGTGTGAGGGGAAATTTTAAACTTTCTTCTTTGTGCTTGTAAACTGCTAGTGGGCATCTTCATGCCTAATGTTTTGCATTCCTTGGTAGATGTTTGGAATTGCCTGTGGGATGTGTTCTTTTAATCCTCATGCACCAGAAATGGACATGTTAGTCTCTGGAAATGTGGGTGGATGGAGGGTATTTCAGCCCAACATTCAGACATGATACTTTTCTCCCTGCCCATGAGTCATCTTTGTTACAGAAACTACAGAAAACATGACTTAGAATCAAGGTATGCCTTGTCAGCTGAATAGTTGTAAACAAATTTCAGATTCCTGGTGGCGCAGTGGTTAAACTGCTGTCCTGCAACCAAAAGGTTGTGAGTTTGAGCCTGATCAGGGATCAAGGTTGACTCAGCCTTCCATCCTTCTGAGTTGGTAAAATGAGTACCCAGCATGTTGGGTGCAAAATGCTAATTAACTTGTGAACCACCCAGAGAGTGCATTAAGTGCTATGGGGTGGTGTATAAGTGTGATTGCTTTGCTTTACTTGCTTCATACTGTTTAGTTGATTTAAACAAACAAACAACAGTTAGCTAGCACAACACAAGATGCATCCCAACAATTCTATTGATTTTGGCAATAGGATACTTTTCATCCTCTCAGTCAGTGCAACATACTGGTCAAGCAAAGTTCATGCTGGTTTTCAGTGAATTGTGAGGTTGAGAAGCAGAATTCTGAGGTTGAGAAGACACACAGAGAATTGATGGATCTGATTCTAGCCCTTGTAGAGTCTCTTAGTCACTAACTTACATTGGTTTTTCTTGACTTACTTAAAAGATGTCAATATTCCTCCCTTGTCTCTCACCCATATTATAGGTGTGAGATTGAGACTTCAAAAACAATTCACATCAAAGATTGAATTGAGAGAGAAATTTTAGAATTACTTGCTGAAATCCTGTTAAACAGTTACACAAAAGATATGATTTTCAGAGGTGAATTACTGAAATTAAACAAAATCTCCATAGACATCTGTTCATGCAAAGTCATGCAACCAGGCATGCAAAAGATAACAGCAGGTTCGCACCATTTTGCCAGAACTGGTAAACAGAAATTCTGGCTGGCCACGCCCATCCAAGTTTAGAAGGAAAAAAAAGTAGTCCTAATTCGGGTGCAATGCAGGGCTTTCCCCCTGGCCATGCCCACTGGACCATGTCCACAGAGTAGGCAGTAAAATTTTTGGGAGTCCACCACTGGGTTAGACTATTTTTTCCCTACCTTTGGTTTTTGGACTTCAATTCCCAGAAGCTTAAGTCAATTCCCCAAAGCACTGGCCAGCCAAAGTACTGACTAGGCTTCTGGAAACTGGTCACCCTGTGGGGCACGGGCCCCACATTAGGAACCACTGGATTAGATTATTGGACCTGGACTTGGGAGGTCCTTATTCGAATCCCAGTTGAGGCATGAAACCCATTGAGTGAGTCTAGGCTGGTTAATCTCTGTTTTGAAGATAAAAAGTGGAGAGGAAGAAGGGCAAATGTAATTGTACTGGAAAAAGACAGGACTTAAATTAATAAGTAAATAATAAATAATTTTAGAATAGTTTGTCACATGTTAGCCTCTAGGCAACACTTACCTGTGAAAAGGTTGATTGCATGAAGCATTTCTGAGGTATTTATTTATTTATTCAGATTTTTATTGCCGAGGCAACTCAGGGTGGCTTACAGTCAAAACAGCAACAATACAATAAAAATAAATTTCTGAGGTAAAATTTGTGCAGACAACTTCAAGCCCTGGTGGTGCAGTGGTTAAACTGCTATACTGCAATCAAAACATTGTAAGATTGATCCTGATGGGGTTCAAGTTTGTCATCCATGCTTCTGAGGTTGGTAAAATTCAGCATGTTGAGGGCTAAAATGCTAATTACCTGTAAAACCACCCAGAGAGTGCACTAAGTGCTATGGGGTGGTATAGAAGTGTAATTGTTATTGCTATAAGCATCTACAAGATAACTGCCAGGTGTCAACCTGGCAATGTAAAATATTATATGGCAGTTGACACCCCAGTTTCTATTATGCTAGGTTAGGTATGGGCACATGGCAGAGTGCACTTTGCAAATAACTCCATGCAATGTCCATAGAATTTAGCTTCTCTTGGTCACACAGCTGAGATTTCCCTGTAATTGTTGTGCTTCAAAAAGTGGTGTTTTTGTTTGTGTTGTTAAGCATTAATGTTGCCCTCACCTTACTGTAACATGGCAAAGCCTTCCCCTCCTACTCTGGTGAGAGGAGCATTAGAAGGAGTGCTGCTCCTCAAGTTTGTGAATAACTTTTTCTGGTGGAATACAGAAGAACAGCAAAAGAAAGAAAGAAAGAAAGTGAGTTAAATGCTTTAAAAGCATAGATATTGTAGGATTAGGTGGCTGTGCAATGTTTCTTTCATTCTGCTGTGTCTGTTCCCTTTTATGTGGCTCTGTGATGGTTACCAAGGAAACAACTATAGGAGGGTATAGTGGGATTTTATTGGCTGTATCATTAGACTGACTATCAAGGTGGTGGGTAGAGGTTTCCATTGGTAGGTTTGGCCAGAGCCCTGAGCTGATATTGATTTCTAAGATAAAAGAATGCTGCTAAGTCTTTAATAAGGTGTAAACCATGGCATACATTAAAAAAATCAAAGTTGAATAAGAGAAATTTTTAACAATTAAGTTGGTACTGGATTATTATTATTTTTTAAAAAGAAGCCTCTTTTTTACATCCCCACATGGTGCTAGTATGAAATTGCTTTCCATTGAAGGTTCAGTTTTTACAATTGTAATTGCAGGCATTTTTCTGGGAGAGGGGGAAGCACCTGCGATCCCTGTTATGTTCTCCCCTGCCATTACTAGTTTAATCCATTATCTACCAAGGGGAAAGAACAATGATAATACAGAGAACCCTACCGTAGAGAAATGCATGGAAATTACTATGATTGTTAAAAAGAACTTTTTGTTAGATGTTTTTGTCAAATATAGTAACAAAAGGGTAGGCAAAATCTCCCAAATAATGATAAAAAGGAAACTGGTTTTATTTAAATCTAAGCTTGGCTTGTTACTTGTTAATAGTTCCTACTCCTGAGAATGTCAGATAAGTTCATCAGATGTGTTTGTCGTTTACACAAGAAATCATGGTATTTCCTAGGTATACTCTCTGGTGAGGAAATAAAATACTGTGCAGCAGGCAGACATTTGCTTGCTAATAACCACATCTCTGATTGCTATGGGATGGACATATATTTTATGTCTGCCAATATAAATATGTATAAGGGGGTTGGTGAGTAGCAGTAAAATTAAATTATAGTTTCCACAAACACTATGCTCCATTGTGATTAAAGATCCCCAGATATGTGTGAGTCCAAATCCCCTCTAATTAATATTCTGGATTACTAATAAAGATTACTCCAAATACAAGCTCAATAAAATAACTTCTCTCTCTCTCTGTCTCGCTTGCTTGCTTGGAGATTTCCAGATTCCTATATCTTGCACGAGCAACCTGTCCCTCCTTCTTGCAGCCTGTTGTGTGAGGAAGAGGAGGAAGGAGAGAGACACAGAGGAAAAAGAAAAAGATGAAGGGTGTGTGTGTCCAGAATTTAGTACATTTTACAGAGCATATCATCATTTACTGAGTTTACTGATCAGATCTTCATTAGAAATGAACTCTAACAGAGGTCTTAAGTTATTTCTTAATGTGAAATGCCATGTTGACTCACACAATTTACAATTTGTGTATAACCAGTCACTGTCTCTTGACCTCAAAGCCATGCATAAATGATTGCCATGTAGTCTCAGTTCTTATGCCTGAGGAAGTGTTGAGCCACAAAAAAATTCACATTAAAAATATAGCTGTTAGTCTTTAAGGTGCTGCAACATTTTGACTTCTTTATTTTACTTTTTTTTGTTTTTACTTCTGGGTTTTTTCCTTGTCTAATATAACTGCACAGACTAAAAAGGCTATCATGTCAAAGATTACAAAAGAGAGAAGGTATAGTGGCATGCAGAAAATGCAAAACAGTTGGCTGAAGTTGTCAGGCCTTCCATGTTAGACTATATGGAGCATAAGAAGCCTCCTAAGGCAACACAATGGGCTGAAATGTGTCAGGCTCCTGTAGGTGCAGCAACCTCTAAGGATAGCATCCAGTCCAGTAGAACCCCATACTCTGCCCTTGATTTTTTATGGGGAATGTAACCCCATTCAGCGTTCTTACACCTGCTAGTTCAGATCAACAGATTTCTCTGAGTGAAGAATCGTATCTGCATTAAACTTCTCTTGGTTTCCTCTCATCCACTCTAGAGCTACCAGCAGACACTTGTTTATGTGATGCAGGAGAAAGGTAATACATACTGTACCTTTATTGGATCATTATGGATCACATGGCTGTCATTGTTTGCTTATGTGAGCAAGAGGTCTTCTCCAAATTGGTGACTCTTTAGTTCAAATCTCTGATTAACTTCTCCCAGTGGTTTCATGTGGATGTTAAAGAAAAAATGTATTAAGAATGGAAGCTGTAACAGCCCTGTGTAGCCAATGTGTAGCCAGTATTGCTTAAATGCTAGCATTTTGCCCTAACTGGTTTGCCTGATCAGAGTCCTAGTTTATTCATGAACTTTAATGAGAACATTTTCTCCATCACCCCTGAAGTCTCAGCTGGGTGTTATAAAGTACCATATTGCTGTTAGCTTTGCTAGTCAGTAATTAGCTGGCTGGCTTTTAACCAGCCAATCAATTAATTAACTGATTAAAATAAATTGTTCTATGTCTTAACAAAGTGGGGTGTTTAAAGGAAACTGTTTGCCATGACTGAGCATCACATAGATAACAATTTAGGGAGCATTTTCCAAAGCAAGGATGCCTGCAAATCTCAATTTCTCCCTCCCCTCCTGTTTTTCCTCTGCATGTGGATACATTACTAAGGGAATGTTTTGTACAGTATTCTTGGTTTATTTCTAACAATATGAATGTCATTGCAAATACAGTATGTCAATATGTATGGTGTTTGAGCAAGGATTGTATGACCTGTTGTAGCTTATTGAGGGTAATTGATGAGGTGGCTGGGCACCTTTCAGTTGTGCAGTTCATTACGTGATCAGGTGTGGGACCTAGATGTCTCTACCCCTTCAGTTAGTTGCAATTAGGCAGCAGAAAATTATGTATACCTTATACCAGGGGTGGCCAGACTGCAGCTCACAGGACAGATTTGGCCTGCAACACCAAATCATCCAGCTCACGACACCCTCACTGCTCCTGGAAGCAGAAGTAGAATGCACCAGTGAATGTGCAAAACACTGCCCTAAATGCATCCTTGGCTGTAGTATAAACGTTTTGCTTCCACTTCCAGCCGGAGGAACTACTTGACCAGCCCACGGAACCACATGACCAGCTCACGGCCCAAAATGTTTGGCCACCCCTGCTTTATACAATGCCAGCAGGATTTTTGGTCTACATGTTTCATCTTGTAGAAATATTTTATCTCTACATTTCTTCTATAATTGTTCTCTGTGTTATTTTATAATTGTTTTTTAATAGTTTGATTCTCAATCTCTAAATTCAGAACAAAATATTTCCATAACTAAATAAGTAAATGAACTGTAGTCATGATATAGAAACAGAAACCAAGAGATCTTTTTATATTATGTTTGTATTTACAGAATACAGGCAGGCTAGAACAGAATTGATTGGACAGTTTCTCTGTTAAGGATGAAATCATAATATAGGCCTTGAGAAATAAATAAATAAAGGCTAAGCATCCAATATACAGAAGTAATCTGTCAATCAACATGCAGATTCTGTTTATCTTTTGTGGCTCAGGGTGTTTCTAAGTTGTTAAAAACTCCTACATTTGTGTCAGTTCCAGATCGATTGAAACATTTACACAGCGCACATCGAAACCCGCAATAATTTGGCCACTACGCCAAAACACTATTTTAAAACACTAGATGGAGGGAGTTTATCTTATACTAATACTTGTGTTGGTATAACATACAATTATTTGGATTGTATGTTTTGGTGTTTATCTGGGATTTCCAAGACAAATATGTGGCAACTGTTGAGATGGGCTTCAGCTGATTGGTGGAGATGAGCCCCAGCTGATGGGTGAAGCCCATCTTCCATGCCAGTCTGAATAAATGTTTAAATGAATGCTCTGCAGCAGCAGAGCAGTTTGGCTTTAGCTGATTGGTGGTGGCGGGTCTCCCTGATCCTCTGGAGCCTACTTCCGCCAATTGCCAGTGGCAACCTTTGGCAGCAGTGGAGATGCCACTGGTCAGTCAGTCTTTGCTGCTGTCACAGATCACCACTGCCAATCAGAAGTGAAGAGTTCTGTCTAATCAGATGCACATAACGGCTCAAACATAATGAGACTTGAAATTGGTGCTAACACTCCCCCCCCCCCAATTTCGCAGGATGTTTTGGGCCAGTGTAGCCATACCTAATAGCCATTGATAGACTTCGCTTTTGGGGTCTTCTCTCATCTAAGAGGGCTCAAGTTATGTTTCAAGACCACACCTCCATTGAAAGTGAGCAAAAGTGCCACCTGAGCCTTAGTTGTCTCAGGCTTCTTTGAATTAAGAGTAATTACTTCTGTTTTGTTCCCGTTTAAAGTGTAGCCTGAAATTTTCCTCTTGGCTTGTACATCTTGTTGAAATGCTATCCTGGAGCATCTTGGATTTGTTAAACAAGGAATATTATCATTTGTATAAAAGCTTACTTTCCACTGAGATAATTCCATCCTTACGCCTGCTATTTTATTACATTGTCTGATGGAAATAGCTAGTGGCAAACTCAGCTGAGATTGCAAAAATTGAAAGCTTTCTTCTTGAGTCTGTTTTAGTGAAGGGTTGTTGCCTGGTTCAGGTGATCAGAGTGAATGCTTTGAGAACACAAACTGCTTGTTGCAGACCAACCACCAGTGTTCTTCTTGCATAGTGGATGTGCCCCTTCCACTTGCCTTTTTCATGCATTCAGCATGAAGTCTGAGGAAGCATATTAGGAGCATTTTGATGAGTATGCATAGAAGCACAGGGACCAGGTGTTATCATAGAAAGATATTTGTGCTTAGCACCTCAGTTCAGACCTCCTCACTGATCACATGCAGGTCATGAGCTGAGGGAGTGGAACTGCAGATAGTAAGCAGGAACTGGTGGGGTTTTTATTGGGTACAACTTGTCAAAAAGTTTAGGTTATGGTGCAAGACCTAACTCACAAGATTTGCTCTCTACAAGACTGTTTCTTCTATAACATTTTAGCTTTAGTACTGTTTTCTATCAATTTCTTTGGGTATAATTCAGTGTGACAGATCTGTACTTTCCCAAATTTCCAATTTGCTTATCTTATGATTGTATAACAACTTATATTGCATATTTTCTCAGAGAAGTTTAAGTTAATTTATATGTGTAAGGGTAAAAAACCTCTTGACTGTTTTGCAAGCTGTCAAGTCACATCTAAACTTCCCCTTTGTCATCTCTATTTTTCTATATCTTCTCATATGCCCTTAATACTGGCTTACATGTGGACATCTCTACAACACCATCAACACCAAAAGCCATTGTTAAGCATTTATTGAGCCTCTCTCCAAGATCTCTGCAATGTTGGAATTAATTGTTTGAGAGTAATAATAGCTTGGCTTTTGCTCCTTGAAAGAGTTTCTTTTCCAAGTTTCTTGGCACAAGTTTTCTAAGTCAGGCCATCCATTTTTCAGAAACTGCCAGGGCAGTTTTTCTTCACAAATACCATAGTAACACATGGATGCCTGTTGTTGAATTTCAGTTGGGATTCACAGAGCCATGTTCTCTTGCACAATCCACATGAATCATAAAATAACTGGGTTGGGTGGGGCATTTAGGCCATTGAGTCCAACCCCTTGCTCAGTGCAGGAATCCGAATCAAAGCAGATATGACAGATGGTTGCCCAAATCTCTCTTGGATGCTTCCACTGTTGGAGCGCTCACCACCTCTTGAGGCAGTTGGTTCCACTGTTGTACTGCTCTAGCTGTTAAGACGTTTTTCCTAATATTCAGCCTACATCTGGTTTCCTGTCATTTCAGCCTGTTATGTGTCCTGCACTCTGGGGTGATAGAGAACAGATTCTGCCCTTCGTCTTTATGGTTATCTTTCAGGTATTTGAAGAGTGCTATATGTCCTCTCAATCTCCTTTTCTCAAGGCTAAACAGAGCCTGTTCCTTCAGTCTTTCCACATATGGCTTGATTTCAAATTCTCTGATCATCCTTGTTGCCCTTCTCTGTACCTGCTATAATTTATTTGCATCTTTCTTAAAGTGTGATGCCTAGAATTGGATACAGTACTCTAGATGTGGTCTAACTATGGTTGGAACTAACATGGAACTAGACCTATGTTGTAGACATTCTGTGATCTTATCACGTGAAGAACTGTAAACAATATCCCTAGTTTTCAGCCATTTCAAATACGTACAGTGGAACCCTGGCATACAAATGGTTCTACTATGAAAAATTCGACATACGAAGAGAAATCCTGGCTTTAAAAAAATCGACATACAAATTTTGGAAAAACTTAATTGGAAACACTTAACATACGAAAAAATTACGGTGACATTTAGTGGCCACTTCTGGTAATGCAATATGTTTTCGGCATACAAATTTTTCGACATACAAATAACCTTGTGGAACAGAACAAAATTGTATGTTGAGGTTTTACTGTATACAGTTTTTTTTTAACAAATAAAAGAACAGCTGGGATAAAATATATGTCCCAAAAATCTGTTCCCTTTTTCCTGCTGAAATACCTTTTTGTCCAGTGAAGAACATGGGTATAGAAGAATTAGGAAAATAAATTGTAGAAACCAGGAAAGTTAGTGAGCAGAGAGAGGGATAACAAAGAATTGGACTATGTGACAATCTGGTGTAGGGATTGATTGATTGATTGATTGATTGATTGATTGATTGATTTTTATCCTATCCCAATTGGTGCAAGCACCACTCTGGACAGCTCACAACATTATATAAATAGATAGACATAAGGCAATTGTAAACCAGAATAACACATAACATAATAGCAAAAATAAAAATAAAAAACCCAAAGAAAAATATTTTATTTTATTTTGTCTCTGCCAATATAATGTATGGGGATGAAAATATGTCCTGTTTTTTTTTTTTATCAACCCTGAGATAAAACAGTGATGAACTGTAATTGTCCATAGAGGTAGTCAATTCTGGAGGAGGTAAGATTGTGGGTGGAATTAGAATTCTTTGTAGGTTCAAGAACTGTAAAACCTGTGAGTATAATTCAAGCTCCAGCCTAATCCAAAACCTGGGTATTAACTCTGCAGTATAAACAATCATCAGTATTTTTAAATTTTACTGAACATAATTTTTAAAACTGTGAGCTGTGATGGTTAAAATACTGTACAAACAAAAATGTTGATTGCAACAGGGCTAAGGAGCCTCGATGAAAGCGTTTGGCATACACTGTTGTCTAGCAGCCCAGTAACTTACTTGTCTGATTTACCCTTTCAAAGTCCCCTATGGACTATGCTGATTGGGGTGTTCTTGATGGGTTAGTCCAAAAAGTTATTCCCCCCCAAATACACACACTCTGCTGTTTTGTCTCTTCACAGTTTGTCAGATTACCTTAACCTGCATGTTACCAGCTTTGGCAGAGAAGGACCTACTCACGTGCTGCTTAAGAATTTATTGGCTGCTGTTTGTTGCTGATGCTAATTATACAGGCCACTGCTTTTAAAATGAAATGCTAAAATGAGGCTGTGACCTTTAGCAACTCCTGCCATGTATATGGGGTGTGAAGCTGGAAAAGTGTTGAAGCCTAAACCAGTTGTATATAAGGGGGAAATGTCCTTCCATAAAAGTATGAGGACAATAAGAGCAAATCTCCTCAGACTCCAGTGTGTCCCCCCCCCAAAAAAAATATCTTTTTTGAAATGTACATGGGGGTTATTCACAGCTCCTCTTTCACTTTCCCTTAAACCTACTTCACACATGATATTTGTCCATATGACATAATCTGAGTTGGCTCAAAGTATGTTCCAGCCTGAGGCAAAGGACATGTGCTGGTTGGTTTGATGGATAATTCTTCCTTCAACACTTGGGATATGGAAAGATTTTTCTACATGCCTGAGGGCAGTAGGATTAAGGCATTAAGGGCAAGTTCCCTGGAACTCTTAGCTCTGTCCTTCAACAATAGGAGTGTTTTCTTTCACCCCTCCTTCCTAACACTCAGAATGTGCTGGTTGAGGCAATTGTCTCATCTGCTAAGACCTAGTTCTCCCTGTAATCTTCAGATACAAATGGTAGATCATTATCTAGCCCTTTGAATGAATTTAAAGAAAAAGACAGTATACATAAAGGAACCCTGCTGTGTTTCAGGAGGGCAAGAATTTTTGCTCTAGTTATTCATATTCCAGTAATAAACAAGAGTGTTGTGGCTCAGGGACTGAGCTGAATCAAAGGAAGTCTCCCATTCATATTTAGCCTTAGTCCAAAGCAGGTCATTGTTGTTGTTGTTCAGTGGCACAGTTGATTCCTAAGCAGGTCATAGGAATCCATTTTTACTCTCACGGCCCCAAACCCTAGGTTTGTAATACAGGTACTGTATATGGATAATAATATTGGGTTATCTTACACAGTTGTTCTCCTGATCAAGTGTGTTAAGTGCAAAATAACTATATAGTTCCCAGAGAGTGTTCCAGTCTTGACAAAATAAACAAGGTGCTAGGGTTTTTCTTTTCTTTTGTCCTTCTGGTACAGAGACTGTTGTTGCAAAAGGAGAATGTTAAAGTGTCAGATGCGGTTGACTTGGCAAAACAAGGCAAGGCAAGACAGAGTAGGCAAATGAGAACTAAAATATTTCACTATGCATCTTAAGCTTGGGGAATTTGTTGCATGGAATAGAGTTCATGGTTTGTTTTGCTGGCTAATCTTTCTCATACCAGATCTGGACACTAAAAAAGAAGAAGCCTGGGAAACCATGGAACAGACCTGCCTTTGGGATGCCTGAAAGCTGTTATACTGGTAATTATTCCTAAGAAGACATACAGTTTTCAAAAATGTACCACTCAGTGTAGTAAATTACACTACAGTAGGCCCATTGAAAGGAACTGTGGTGGGTTAGTGGTTAAGATGCTGAACTTGACATCTGGAAGGTCAGCAGGATAGCAGTTTGAGACCCAAGTGCTGCATGATGGTGTGAGTGCCTGTCTCTGTCTCAGCTGCTGTTAACCTATCAGTTTGAAAGCAATAAATTACAAATAGATAAATAGGTATAACTTCAGTGGGAAGTGTAACAGCATTATGTGGGATCCAGTGTCTAGTCATGCCTGCTACATGACCATGGAAACATCTGCAGATGCAGACAGCACTGGTTCTTCGGCTGTAAACAGAGATGAGCACCAAACCCTAGAGTCAGATATGACTAGCTTTCGAGCAAGGGTGAGCTTTACCTTTATCTATACTGTATTTGAATAAATGGGAATTCAGTGAGTCAACTCCACCATGACTTCCATTGATTCAAATGAGCTTTGTGACTTAATAAATAATGGTAACTTAATATGATAAAGTGAAGGTCCACCTTGATTAGCAAAAATAAAATAAAATACAGCAGTACCTCATATACCGAACACTTTGTATAAAAAAAAAATCGCATAACAAAGCGTTCGTTAGGCAATGGCGATACCCTGCATAACAATTTTTAAAATGGGTTTTTCCCCCTTTGGTAACTGGGGTATACCCGGTTGATGGGAACCCCAGATAATGAACATTTTTGTTCATTATCCAGGAGATCTTCCATTAGCTTTGCATAACGAAAAAACCTGCATAGCGAAGAGCTCCGTGGAACAGAGTTTTTTCGTTATGCAGGGTTCTACTGTTCATTCAGGTAGGTTTCCTAATCTCTCCTTGCTTTTCTTTGAAATTCTATATTCAAGTGATTGTATTTTTTCCTTTCTCCTTTGCCTTTTGTGTCCCTTCTATTTTAAAAGCCTCATCGGACAACCACTTAGCTTTCTTACGCTTCTTTTCTTTTGGTATGGTTTTCTTTGCTGCCTCCTGCATGATGTCCCACATCTCTGTCCATAATTCTTCTGGCACTCTGTCTATCTGGTCCAAGCCATTGAATCTGTTCCACACTTCTACTGTGTATTCCTTAGGGATGTTGTCTAGGTCATATCTGTCTGACCTAGTTGTTTTTCCTATTTTCTTTAGTCTAAGCCTGAATTTTGCGATCAGTAGGTTGTGATCTGAGCCACAATCTGATCCTACTCTCATTTTTGCTGCTGTATGGAGGTTCTCCATCTTTGGCTGCAGAGTATGTAATCAATCTGGTTTTGATGTTGGCCATCTGGTGATGTCCATGTGTAAAGTCTCCTTTTGTGTTGCTGGAAGAGAGTGTTTGCTATGACCAGTGCATTATCTTGGCAGAACTCTATCAGTTTTTGGCCTGCTTCATTCTGTGTTCCAAGACCAAACTTGCCTGTTATTCCATTTACTTTTTGATTTCCTACTTTGACATTCCAGTCTCCTATGATAATGTGGACATCATTTATTGGTGTTTGTTCTATGAGGTGCTCTAGGTCCTCATAGAACTGGTCAATTTTGGCTTCATCTGCACGAGTGGTTGGTGCGTATATTTGGTTTACAGTGATATTGAATGGTTTGCCTTGCATTCTGACTGACATCATTTATCATTTTTGAGATTATATCCCATTACTGCTTTTCTCACCCTTTTATTGACAATTATGGCTATTCCGCAAGGAGTTAGCTGATGCAGAAGAGATTAAGAAAAGATGGAAAGAGTACACAAACTCTACAGAAAGGACCTCAGCATTGAACATGAGCCAGACATCCTAGAGAGTGAAGTCAGAAAGGCCCTAAAAAGCACTGCAAACAACAAAGCCAGTGGAGATGATGGTATCCAGGTTGAACTTTTCAAAGCCCTAAAAGATGATGGAATCAAATTATTACATTTTATATGCCAGCAGATTTGGAAAACACAACAATGGCCACAGGATTAGAACAGATCAGTATACCAATCCCCAAAAAGGGCAATGCAAAAGAATGTTCAAATTATCGAACAATTGTGCTCATCCCTCACGCTAGCAAGGTGATGCTCAAGATAACAGGATAGACTGCAACAGCATGTGGAGAGAGAATTACCAGAAGTGCAGGCGGGGTTCAGAAGAGGCAGGGGGACTAGAGACCACATCGCCAACATAAGATGGATCATGGAAAAATATCAGAAACAAGTATACTTCTGTTTCATTGATTACACTAAGGCCTTTGACTGTGTAGACCACAACAAAATGTGGCAAGTAATTAAAGAGATGGGAATACCAAAACACCTTATATGCCTCATGAGCAATCTGTACATGAATCACGAAGCAACAGTTAGGACAGAATATGGAATGACGGAGTGATTTGGAATAGGAAAAGGAGTAAGACAAGGCTGCATTTTGTCACCCTGCTTATTCAACTTATACACAGAGTTCATAATGCGCAATGCAGGGATGGAGGAATCAAAATTTTGGATCAAAATTGCTGGGAGAAACATCAACAATTTGAGATATGCAGATGATACCACCCTAATGGCAGAAATTGAGGAGGACCTAAAGAAGCTCCTGATTAGGTTGAAAGAAGAAAGTGAAAAAGCTGGCTTGAGACTCAATATCAAGAAAACCAAGATAATGGCAACAGGCCCTATCAGTCCCTGGAAAATAGATGGGGAAGAAACAGTGACAGATTTTACTTTCCTAGGATCAAAGCTCACTGCAGATGGTGATTGCAGCCATGAAATCAAAAGGCGACTGATGCCTGGGAGGCAAGCAATGAGAAACCTGGGGAACATAGTTAAAAGTAGAGACATCAAATTGCAAACAAAAATTCACATAGTCAAGCAATGGTATTCCCTGTGGTAATGTATGGTTGTGAGACCTGGACCATTAGGAAAGCTGAGCGCAGAAGAATAGATGCCTTTGAGATGTGGTGTTGGAGGAGAGTTTTGAGAGTCCCCTGGACAGCAAGGATAACAAATAGGTCAATCTTAGAAGAAATCAACCTTGACTGCTCCTTAGAAGGTCAAATAGTAAAGATGAAGCTAAAGTACTTTGGACATCAAATGAGAAGATTCACTTGAGAAGGCCTTGATGCTGGGAAAGGTGGAGGGCAAAAGAAAAAGGGGGCGGCCAAGAATGAGATGGCTAGATGGTATTGTAGACACAATGGGCACAGAGCTGAGCGAGTTGGGAAGGATGGTGGAGGACAGAAGTGTCTGGCGTACAGTGGTCCATGGGGTCGCAGAGGGTCAGAATCAACTGTGCGACTGAACAACAACAAAAGAGGGTTCTACTGTACTACATTTGTATTGGTTTTACTACATTTGAAATCAGTTCAAAGACCAAGGAGTACACAATGCATAGCTGAAGTATGCATTAACCTGCTAAACAAGGTTTATTTTAAGCCACCCATCAGGTGTTCCATTCGGTTTATTTTGCACCAATTCTTGAACCACTGTGTTCTTCTATGTGCATGTGTGTGCTCACACATATTATGCCCTTTGGTTTGTCCCCTAAGGGGATTCCTTGTGTCCTGAAAATGGTGCCTCCCAATCCTTACAGTTATGCAGCCACAAACAGTTCTGCAGCAAAGGTGGAGGTAGAGATGGTAACAGCAGCAGCTGCTGCTGCTCTCCCTTCCCCCTTTCAGAGTGGAGATTGGCTGCCTAACAGCTGACCGGTGGCCACAGCACTGAGGATCAATAAAATAAAAACCTTTGGGGACAAGAGGGGAAAGGGGAAATCAAGCTTCTTAGCATCAAGCATCATGCTAATGGTGCATCTGATATGAATAAAGAAAGAACCATGGGGTGGAAGTCCACATTTAAAAATGTTCTGTATGGAAGGATCATCTTGCCCCCACCTTAGTTGTAGCTCTCAGAACCACAGGCTTCACTTTGAGGGTTCCCTCCCCATAAAAATACTTGTTTGGAGATTTATTGTTGGAAACCCATCTCCAAGTCTTTTCCAAGTTGGTCAGCTGCTAGGTTATGGTAGCAGAAACAGATGAAGGAAGGATCACTAGTCTGGATATATTTCAGTGTATTTGTGTGTGATGACATTTTTCTTTAGCCTTGCCTGAGGGGTATAATGGAAAATACCCTGAGGGACCAAGTTTACACTAATGCTCTAGGCAGTGTTTTGAGTGATGAGTCCTCTCCCTCATGAGTCTTTGATTCAGCTGAATCACAAGCTGTAACAAAGCAGGTTCTGTTCAGAGAGTTTGCCATGTTGTCCAATTATTTTTTTATGTTCCCGTGGATGTGTTTCATGACAAGGAAGAGTAATGAAATGTTCTCTTTCAGCTTTCACAAAGAATAATTTTCTGTTAGTTATCTTCTTTTGCAAAAGGAACTGATTTTCCTTCATTGCCCATCCTGCCTCTTTCAGTCATAGAAGTTTGAATAAATAAATAAATAAATAAATAAATAAAACAAATTTCTGTCTACCACAGAAGCTGCTTGCTTCTTTTTGAAGGAGATGGTGCCCAAATTGGGTAAATGCAGCATCTTCAAATGGTGGGCCTTATGAAGATTCTGATTTTGCCAGACTTTTTCTTTCATTAATGTTGGATGTTTTTGGCAGCCTGTAATTACCAGCTTTGGATCAGTACCCAGAGCTGTCTCCTGTTCAAGTGAAATTCACTGGTTCTGATGACAGTGTTTAAAACACTGCTTTCTGCTGGGAATTTGTCCAGTCAAATGCATTGTGCTCTGATGCTTTTAGCTCCAGGTATTCTGCATTTTGTCCACGCTGGTTGTAAGAGAAGGTGTCCAGGGTCCACTCTGTGAGGTTCAAAGGACTTTTTCTGGATCAGGCTGTGATGAAGTTCAGGCATTAGGCTGAAGAGGTCGCTGACCCTGTCAGCTGAAAGTTCCCTTCTGGCTAGCAGGGGGCACAAATAATGCTGTGAAGTCACCCACTGTCTCTTGAAGGCTGCAAAACCATTTCTCTCACGTATTCTTCACACTTAAGGGCTGTCCTGTTCAATAGTATACATTTTCTGTCACACTGTTTTATTGCCACTGAGCAAAAGTCCTTTCATTTCAGCTAAGACGTGTATGAACCTTGGTGCGTTTCGCCCTCAGATGCTAGAAGATATTTTCAAAATTTGTTTGGCTTATGGATGCTGACATTTGCGTGTGTGTCTCTGTCTGTTTGTGCATGTGTGTTTTGAGGGGGAGGACCTTAATGCAGTGCTATTAGTCACCTTAGAGTTCAGCTTTGCCATCCAAAGCAGGGAAGGGTAGACAGACTTCAGCTGATATTTAAGCCTTTTCTGTCTTACACAGAAGAAGTGTGCAGTGATAGTGTCTCCATGGTGTGAAAATGGTATTTGGAGACATTTTGGTCAATTTGAGAGGATTGGAGAGATGTTTACATGGTTTCTGTGCTTTCCTGTGCTTGTAAAACTTTGAACCACAGATGAGATGTTTATGACATTTCTTGTGCCAAAGGCTTATTCTAGTGGCATAAATCAATGAGATTTAGAGTTGGGTTTGCCATATGCTAGTGGGCATATTAATTTGTATATTAGGAAAATTAGAGAGACTTATGTACATGATATGCAAATATGAATATTGTGCAAAGTATAAATTGTTGTTTTGCTTTTCTAGCCATGCATTTAGCCTTGGCAGCCTTTATATCAGGGGTTCCCAACCTTTTCAAGCTGGGGGTGGGTCACGCTCTCTCAGTCAGCTTCAAGGGTCGGATGCCCATTTTGCCCTGCCTGCATGATGGGGGGCATTTTGTCCCAACAGCTTCAGAGGGCTGGCCATTTTGTTTCTCAAATGCCCTTGGAAGGGTAGGAGGCCACATGAAATGGTGCTGCAAGCTGCATCCAGCCCACGAGCCTTAGGTTGGGAACACCTGCTTTATATAGTAAACAATAATCTCAAAGAGCTAGTCTGGTGTCATGGTTAGAGTGCTGGATTTGGAACAGGAGACCCAAATTCAATTCCCTGTTTGTTTACAAAGCTTGCTTATTGTTCTTGGTTTGATTTGTGGTTCTTCACTAACAAAGTTATTTTGAGGATAAAATGGTAAGAACCATGCAAGGCAGCCAAGTACATTTGTTGTTGTTCAGTCACACAGTAGAGTCTGACCCTTTGAGACCCCATGGACCAGGGGTTCCCAAACTTTTTCCACTATCACTTGGTTCCTCCCACTGTAAAACGTGCCTGCATTTACAGCAGCATTTACGCATGCATGGGCACATTTTATCTCTGCTTCCAGTAGCATTTACACATGTGTGGGTGCATTTTACTTCCACTTCCAGTAGCGGTGAGAGCAGTGGCGTAGCGTGGGGGGGGCGGGGGGGGCGGATGCCCCGGGCAGCGCCTTTCAGGGGGCGGCAAAATGTCCCCTCCCCACCCTTTTGCTGGCGAGCGCCCCACGTGCGCTTCGCCGCTTGCCACACACCTCCGTCCGCTCACACCTCCGTCCGCTCGCCCGCCCGGCTGGCCGTCGGGGGCTCTCCGCCGCCTGTTGCCCCTGGCAGCGGCTTTCAGGGGGAGGCAAAATGTCCCCTCCCCACCCTTTTGCTGGCGAGGAAGAGAAAAAGGGGTTTTTTTTAGGCGGACAATTCAAGGAGGCTCCTTGAATTGTCCGCCTAAAAAAAACCCCTTTTTCTCCTCCTCGCCAGCAAAAGGGTGGGGAGGGAAGGAGGGGCACGCCCAGTCGCCCGCCCAGCTGGCCGTCGGGGGCTCTCCTGGCGGGCGGCCCGCATGCGCGCGGACGCTGCTCGCCTCCGCCCGCCCAGCCACCCACCCAACTTGCCGTGAGACGGGGCGCTCGTCGGGGGTGGGTGGCGCCGTGGCGGGGAGCCCCTGGGGGCTGGCTGGGCAGGAGGAGGTGGGCAGGAGGAGGTGGGCAGGAGAGCCCCCGACCGACAGCCAGCCCGGCGGGCGGGCCCCTCCTTGAATTGTCCGCCTAAAAAAAAACACTTTTTCTCCTCCTCGCCAGCAAAAGGGTGGGGAGGGGACATTTTGCCGCCCCCTGAAAGCCGCTGCCAGGGGCAACAGGCGGCGGAGAGCCCCCGACAGCCAGCCGGGCGGGCAAGCGGACGGAGGTGTGAGCGGACGGAGGTGTGTGGCGGGCGAGCGGACGGAGGTGTGTGGCGCGCGTGCGCACGCACGCCGCTAGTCACCAGGGGGCCGGCTTCTACCTGGGTCAGGGGGAGGGGGCGGCGGCAGCGGCGAGCCGGGGGGGGGGCGGCGGCGGCGAGTTTGTTCTTCGCCCCAGGCGGCTGAAGACTGCGCGACGCCACTGGGTGAGAGTGGCATGGGTCAGATGATTTGGCATCATGGTCTGGGTCTGTCTGAGGGCCATAGTTTGGCCATCCCTGCCATGGACCACAGCATGCCAGGCTCCTCTGTCATCTGTCATCCTCTGTAGTCCACCCAGATCTATGCCCACTGTGTCAATGATGCCATCTAACCATCTCATTCTCTGACACCCCCTTCACCTTAGTAGGAAATATAGTAATACCTCGGATAATGCTAAGACATGGCTCCACAAGTCTTGGTGTTATCCGATTTTTTTTTATTTTTTTATTTTTTTATTTTTTTTGCAATATTAAAAATAAACCAACAAAACAGTCTACAAAACATAAAAGAAACAATTACACACACACACACAAAAGTAGTTCCCACGTACATCCTACAACGTTAAAAAAAAAATGAGAAGAGGAAGAGAGAAGAAAAAAAAATACATGTCAATATAATATAATGTAATCAAACGTTATTTTTTATACATTTACTATACTATATATTTTCATCCTTATATCCATTCTCCTCTTTAACCACCATATTACAACTTTAATATTTTGTACATGGTTCCTACCACCCAGTGCACTACAGTCCTTGAGTCTACCAGCCACTCCTTTTACAACTCATTCATTCTGCCAAAAATACATTGTATTCGGAGCAGGTTTTTCTCCTTTATTATCCATCAATGTGTGTTGCAAAAAAGGCTTCCAAATGTCCCAAAATCTATTTTGTTTTATTAACCCCCTTTTTATATTTAGTTCCCATGTAAGTTTTTCATTTAATGCCATATCCCAAACATCAACATACCATTTACCAATTTCTAAATTCATATCACCTTTCCAATTTCTGGCTACTTGTTGTCTCGCCAATGTCAAAAAAATAGACAATAACTCTTTTATATTTTCCTCTAAATTCAAATCCTCTAAATCCGTTAATAATACTATTTTTTCATTCAACTTTAAACGGATATTTAGAATTTTTTCTACTTCTTGTTCCATTTTATGCCAGAAATTGGAAATAATTTTGCAATCCCACCACATATGTTTGTATGTCCCAATTTCCTGATGACACCTCCAACATTTTTTCGAATTGCTACTATTTATTTGATTTAATCGAACTGGCGTCATATACCATCGCCACAACATCTTGTAGTTGTGTTCTTTAACTTTTGTAGACAGATTTCGCATCATCCTACTTTTCCATTTTTTCTTCCAGTTCTTATCTGTAATAGTAATACTCAAGTCCGATTCCCACATTCTTTTAAGGGTATCCTGGGATTCATCCATGTTGTTTATCATTTTATATAATTTACTTACTATTCCTTTTATCCCCATTGAACCTCTTCTTATTTTATATACCATCTCCTCGAAGTCTGTCAACTGCCTTATTGGCTGTAATTTCATTTTATATTGTTTATTCCACTTATCCAACGTTAGTATCTGAAGCCAGTTCAGTTTTAATTCCTTATAAATTTCTTTTTTTGTTTTTTCATTCTCAATTCGATCCAGCCAATCTTTTAATAAGATTATATCATATTTATACATAATATTTTTTATTAATTCTAAATTTTTAACTGGAAATGTTTTAAGATCTTGCAACTCTAATATTGGAGAGGTGTTTGGTGCCAATTTATCTTTCAACTTTATCCAAACATTTATCATAGATTTTAGGACATTATTTCTTGGTTTTAAATCAAAAACTGTATTTTCCAGAAATTCTCCCTTTGCACACACATTACTATCTTTCATTTCTATCTCCCTCCATATGAGGTCCTCTATCGTTAAAAGTTTTACCAAGCCTTTAATTTGGAACGCCCTGTAATACGATTTAATATTAGGTAATCCCAAACCACCCTCTTTCTGCGATTTATACCATAGGCTTTTAGGTATTCTTGCTCTTTTCCCTCCATTACAATAATCATTCAATAGATTTTGAAAAACTCCTAGTTCTTTTTCAGATTGTTTAATTGGAAGGACTTCAAATAAAAAGTTAATCTTGGGTAATAAACTCATTTTACAAATTGCTATTCTACCAAACCAGGAGGTCTTCAATACCCTATATCGAACAATTTTCTTCTTAATTTCCTCTTTCACTTTATCATAGTTTAGTTTCTTCAATTCCTCTACATTGTCAGCTATGTTAACTCCTAAATACTTTATACTTTTCCTAATTTGAATTTTAAATTTTTCCTTAATTCTCCCTATTTCTTCCTTATTTAATTTACTAAAGATTGCTTCTGATTTCCCCCAATTTATTCTCAGGCCTGTTATCTCTTCAAATTTTTGCAAATGATCTTGTATCTTTTCCATATTTTTTATAGGATCTTTCATTATAATTAAAGTATCATCTGCATACAAACTTATTTTTGTTCCATTTATCCCTTCTATGTTCGTATCACTCCTTATAGCTCTAGCCAATAATTCCATAGCCATTATAAACAAAATGGGGGAAAGAGGACATCCTTGTCTCATTCCTGCTTTAATTTCAATATCTTCTGTAAATGAGTCATTTACTCTTACCTTGGCATAACTACTTTTATAAAGTTGATTGACTACATTTTTAAATTTTTCCCCAAATTCTACTTTTTTAATTATTTCCCTAATAGTGACCCATTGTAAAGAGTCAAAAGCTTTAAAAATGTCTAAAGATAATAATCCTATTTTACCTTCTTTTCTCTTGTTTATTTGTAACAAATTTAACACCCTTCTTATTAAATCAGACATATATCTTTCCTTTAAAAAACCTGCCTGATCTGTATGTATATATTCCCCCAGAAAACTATTTAACCTATTAGCCATAATTGCTGTGAAAATCTTTGCATCTTGATTAATTAAAGAAATTGGACGATATGAGTCAACCAGTTCTAAATTTTTTCCTGGTTTTGGTATTAATACTATGATAGATCTAAGCCATGAATTTGGAGATTCTCCCCCCTCCAAAATATAATTATATAGCCTGGTTAATTTAGGAATAATAATTTGTTTAAATTCTTTATAAAATTCAGCTGGTAATCCATCTTCTCCTGGAGTTTTCCCTATTTTCAATTTATTTATAACATCTAATATCTCTTTCTCTGTAATTTGTTCTTCCATTTTAGCCCTATGTTCTGCTTTTATACTCTCCCCCTTGTGTTCTTGTAGATATTTTTCTAACTTGCTTAAATTTATTTTCTTATCTGTGTACAAATTTTGATAAAATTTTTTAACTATGTTAAGTTTCTCTACTATTTTATTACACCTTTTCATATCCTCCCTTATTAAAGTTCCAATCTCCCCTTTTTCCTTCTTCTCTTTCACTGCTTTTGCTAACATTTTTGAACTTTTATCACTATCCTCAAAATATTCCCTTTTCAGATAAATTAAATCTCTTTTAATTTTTTCAATATCCCTTCCTGCTATCTCCTTCTGTAATAGTTGTATCCTTTCTAAGGTCTTCTTCTCCTTTGTTTTGGCATGTTTAATTTGCAATAATTTAATCTCTTTTTCCAACTCCAGTTGTCTATCTTTATATTGTTTATTTTTTAAACTCTTAAATTTAATACACTCACCCCTGAATACTCCTTTCATTGCATCCCAAATTACATTAAAATTTGTTTCATTGTTATCGTTAATTTTCCAAATTTCTTCCCAATTTTTCATTATCTGATCTTTTATCCCCTTGTCTTTAAATAATTTCGGATCATACCTCCAAGTTCTTATATTACTTTTATTTATTTTAAATTGTAATTCCACCATTACTTTGGCATGATCCGATTCCTTAAAAATTCCTACTTCTACATCATTTAAATCCTTCAATATATTTTGTGTTACAAATACATAGTCAATCCTAGAATATGAATTATACACCTGGGAATAATATGTATAAATTCGTTCTTCCCCTTTCAATTCTCGCCAGGAATCTTTCAGTCCAAACTTTTTTATCCATTCATCCAACAATTTAGCTTTCCATCCTTTTCTATAATTAGTTATATTAGTGCAATCAATATTTGACCTTGTTAGGTTAAAATCTCCGGCAACTGTCATTCTATCACAGTTTTCTTTTATCAAAATATGACTCAATTTAATCAAGAATTGGTCTTGATTCTCATTTGGTGCATAAACATTGACCAACAATATTTCTTCTTCTTCTATACTTCCAGCTATAATCAAATATCTGCCTTCTGGGTCCCCTATCATTTTTGTTTTCGTAAATCCCAATCTTTTCGATATCATAATCGCCACCCCCCTTGCCTTGGAAGAACCAAAGGCCTTTTCATAGTACTGAGTCCAACCAAGATACAAATTATTTTTATCCGCCGCTTTTTGATGCGTTTCCTGTAAAAAAATGATATCCGCTCTATCTTTTCTTAGGGCCATTTCCAATCGTTTACGTTTAGTAGGACACCCCGCCCCTTTCACATTCCATGACAATATCTTAATATTTTTCATGTTTTAACGTTATTTAACCTTTTAAGAAATAGCTGGCAGACTTCAAAGGACGTGTTACCCACTACCCACAATTTAACATATATTACACAAAAATACATATAAAAAACAAAAAATTGATAACCCCCTTCTTTTTTCAAAAAAAAAGCACCTCTACTAATAAGAGAAGGGGGGGAGGGGAGTCATGTGGTTACAAAACTTGATCATTCTTCAGTAGTACTTCAGCTGCAGATGTTACACTATCTTAATCGCCTCCAGTTGCTCCTTGAGCCTCTTCAGTTGTGGATTCTGATTTTTTTGCTGTGTTTGCTCCTGCCAGTGATAATGCTTCTTTGAGCTCCTTCCACTCTTGTGTTCCGTTTTCCAGAATCTTTGCTTCTACTAACACATCCAACACGTATGAATCTTCCTTTATATAAAAGGTTTTCCCCAGGTGCACAAACCTCATCTGTTTTGAAAATTTCCAATTATATAAAATTCCTTTATCTCTCAATTTTTTTGTAACAGGCTTAATTTGATTTCTCCAAATTCCGATTTTTAGTGTTATCCGATGCATGTTAAAATCCTATGGGATGGATCGGATAACGTTAAAGCTCCATAGAGATACATTGTAACCACACAGGCTTTAGCGGTTGTTATCCGATCCATCCCATAGGACCTTAACCTTATTCGATCCAATTCTCCTCCCCAGATTACTTAACGTTATGCAATTTTAGCGTTATCTGAGGTAAACGTTATCCGAGGTATTACTGTACATCTAAGTATCACAGGAAGCATGTCAAAATGTCACTATTTCTTCATTTATGCACTAGTAATGCTTCTGGTGATGTTTGCATAAGATGGCTGTTGTTTTATTTTATTCTGCTTTGTTTATTATCAGGTTTTATTGATGGCAAAGAAAACTTACATATCCAACTGACATACATACAATGAATATAAATTATTTATTTATTTATTTATTTATTTAGATTTGTATAGCTGCCCAATCACCAAAGCTACTCCGGGCGACCTGTATAGCTGGAAGCCCAGAACGATGTCTGGTATCAGAGCTTGGAAAACTCCTTTTAAACCAACAGCAGCAACAAACGATAATTTCAATAATACCTCAGATAACATGGAAGTGGTAGTCCAAAAATGGAATCTTTGCATAATATTCCTTTATCAACTTTGTGGCATCAAATATAACAGAGATCATATTTTGGATTGGATTGTAGCACAGTTGGCATCTTAAAACCACTAACATTTCGATATGCAATTAACAATTTTTTTCTTGTTTTGTATGGGTACTGAATTTGGTTGTACAGTATTCCCTCTTTCACTCATTTGGCAGACAGAGTTGAACCATCTTTATTCAACTTTGGACAAGTTTTCCAACAATTGCAACATTTATCCATCAATTGGGAGAGAATGAGCCTTTAATTTTTGCATCTGTAATATCCTACACACTGTAGATGGCTTCACTAATTAGCTAACTGCACTAAAATAAAACAATTGGTCAAAATAATGATGGCTTAATTCTTAGCTTCTTCTTACTGTACTTACTTCTTTTCCATTTTCTTTAATAGAATGCTTAAAATCTAGACCATCTAATAGTCCAAAGAGGCACTGAAAAGCCTAAAATCTGGGATGGAGAAGGTGACCACCTTTCTTTGGATGAAATGCTCAATAATAATAATAATACTTTTATATCAGAAATTATTCTGAGTTGAAAGGATTTTTGCTGGAGAAAGTCTGCTTGGGGGGCACCCGAATAAGGCTCCTTTCATGTCCCCAAGATCTTTTCTTACATAAGTGGTCCCTATTTATCTACTTGCAGTTTCTTGCTTTTGAACTGCTAAGTTGGCAGGAGCTGGTACAGAGACAGGCACTCATTCCATAATGCAGTATTCGGCTCTCGAACTGCTGACTTGCTGGCTTTCCACCTAACAAGGTGAGCTTTTTGACTACTGAGCCACTGCAGCCCCAGATGATCAGGGGAGACCTACCACCACCAATCATCTGGAGCCCATCTGTATTGCTGTCGCAGAGCATTCATTTAAACATGTATTCAGACTGGCATGGAAGATGGGCTTCACCGATCAGCTGGGGCTCATCTCCACCAATCAGTTGAAGCCCATCTCAACAGTTGCCACATGTTTCTTCTTAACTACTGAGCCACCGCAGCTCCTAAATGCTTGATGAACTATTCTCATATCAAATTGTTAGGTGGCTAAGCAACAGAGAGTGATAGACATGAGTTTCTTTCTTTGAAGGAAAATTAAAAGCAGTCAAATAGTGGCTGTACTCTATGTTGTTATTGCTGGTGTGTTTCTGTAAAATAACCCACATTAATACAAGGCAAAACAGACTGAGAAGCTGTACAGCCTAGCTACTGTTTTGCTGAAGGGAGACTTGGAGAAGAAAATGGAAGCTGGTAAACAAGACTCCTACTCTATAAAGTTCTATGTCCAAAAATTCTGCTCCTTTAATACTTCCCAGCATGTTGGTGGCAAAACGCTAATTACTTTGTGAACTGCCCAGAGAGTGCACTAAGTGCTATGGAGTGGCATATAAATGTACAGTAATTGCTATTCCTATTTCGATTGCCTTCTGGATTGGCCAATGTGAGAGAAGAAAGCTACCCTCTGGCAGGTTATTGAGCTTTGCCATTGTTCCTACCTTGGTTGTGAACAATTAAGAATCCATGTGTGCTTGTGAATAACTTTTTAAAGCATAAATATGAAAATATTAGGTCTGTACAGCATACAGTACTCCTTTCATATAAAATGATCTGGGAAGAAGTATAGGGTGCTTCTCATCACTCATGTGTGGGCTCTCACAAAAGCAGATCTCTCTCCCCCCCCCCAACTCAATTTATCACTTGCTTGGGTTGTGGTGGCTCAAGTGGTTAAACATGGAACACGCTGACTGGAAGGTCAGAGTTCAATTACTGGGTAATGCATGATGGAGTGAGCTCCTGTCTCTGTCCCTGCTCCTGTTAACCTAGCAGTTCAAAAGCAAGAAATTGCAAGTAGATAAATAGGGACCATTTCAGTGGTAAGGTAAACAACGCTCCATGCACTTGTCTACGGAAACATCTGCAGATACAGACACAGTGCTGGCCTTTTTGCTATAAACAGAGATGAGCACTGAATCCTAGAGTCAGATATGACTGGCTTTCAAGCAAGGGCGACCTTTACCTTTGCCTAGTTTTCAATTTGGAAGGAGCAGATCTTTGTTTAAATAAACTGTACATTTTGCTTTAGATCCTGTATGGT
Organism: Furcifer pardalis; assembly: GCA_030440675.1. Classification (NCBI taxonomy): domain Eukaryota; kingdom Metazoa; phylum Chordata; class Lepidosauria; order Squamata; family Chamaeleonidae; genus Furcifer; species Furcifer pardalis. The sequence goes on along the minus strand of CP126893.1, from coordinate 128,602,135 downwards.
AATGCACAAGAGCTCTACATGTGTACATTGTAAAACCTTTGTAACCCAGGGTCTCTCCAGGAGGCCCTTTATTTAGTTTTTCAGAATACCAAGAATTCTCAGAGGTTTTTTCATTCTCCTTACAGTTTGCATTACAATAACAAAAGAGTTTTGAAACAGAAAAGTTTTAAACTTTAACTGATAAAAATGCCACGGCCAGATTTATGACTGGGAAATGATCCCCCAAAGCATCCACTAATTCCCCAAAGCATCCACTAGCTACAGATACTGTATGTTATGGGCACAAGATGAAAAACTGGTTACAGCCTATAAAGTCATACAGAACTTGGATCTCAACTATCTGGGGGACTTTATTTTCCCAGATTCTTTCCCGTGATTTCTTGAAGGGTGCACCCCACTTTTTTATCCTGCCACTTATCTGAGACAAGACTAGTACGGTACTTGTAAGTCTAGTTCTTGCCTTTTAGAGAGAAGACTTTCTTAGCAGCAACTCCCAGGGTTTTGAATGCTACAGATGTATTTATATTCTTTTATTGTCAGCTGCCTAGAATCCCATTCACGGGAGAAAAGTGGGATGTAAATCAAGTGAATGAATGTATGTATGAAATCTCTTAACAAAAGAATCTGCAGAAGCAGGATGGATTTCAACACTTTCAAATGCTGTACACAAGAAATGTCTTTTTAGATGCCGTTTTTGATGTCCATGACAGCTGTTCATTAAAAATACATGTGAATGAATTACTGGTAAAAAAAACTTGGCTTGACTTACCTGTTTCTAAAGTGCTATTCTGGTAAAGTTTAAGGCATTAACAAAACTAAGAAATCTCTAAAAGAAATATTCTATTAAACTTTACATACTTCTTTTAAGATCATATTCAGTCATACTTTGCAGAGTAGAAAAGGGGGAACTGTGATGTGTGCAAATCTCATGTAAACATTAATGAGGTGTTGACTTTAACAGATGTTTTAAGACTGTTGTTTAAGCCATCTTCAGTATCATGTATTTGCTTTATTTCTAGTAATGTTTAATGAAAGCAAACTCCAGGAGAAAATGTCTTAGAACTAATATTTTCCCCAACAAATAGCAGTGAATAGTATTGAAATCATTTTCTGTTGAACTAGGAGGAAATATGATGGTTCTTTCAGTTCTTATAATACAGTAACCAGTAGTAGTTGCTTGAAAGTGAATGAAGATTATTCTTTTGGAGTGAGTTCCACAACTGATCTGCTGCTACCAAAAAGGTTTTTCTTCAACAACTTAGTTTTCTTAAGTGGTGGGATGTACAACAGTCTCCAGTGAGAGTTGCAATTTTCAGATCATGCATGAATTTCCTGTCCACAGATACTTACTGACCCATGAATACTGTGATTGCTTGTGGTCTAAGCAGAGGAAAGCTCTTTTAACATATGATGACAGGGGGCACTGACTTGCTCTGATCCTGAGTTGCCTGTGCTTATGTATCAATAATAATCAGGTGGAAAACTGCCACCTCTAAAATGGTCACAGTAACTTGGCAGTCACAAAGTTGGGATCTTAAACTAAATCAAGCTTAACAATGGTATTTTACATGATTCCTCTTATTTTAGATTAACTTTAGATCAGTTTCAGGCTATGTACTGCATTTTCTGGCATTTAAGATGCATTGGGGTATAAGACACATTTTTATACATATTTTAAAGGGGAAAAAATAATTTTCTACATTTCCCCCCATAAATTTCCAAAATTAACTCCAGGAACCAGGCAGGATGGGATCAGCGGAGGAAGAAGGCTCCTTTGGAAGCTCCTTTGTCCAGCTCCACCTGTTGCTGATCTCCAGGAGCAGGGCAAAGGAACCCTCTTTCTGCCCCCCCCCCCCAGCTCCTGGTGTCCAGCAGCTGTGGCATCGGGGAAAAGAGGGATCATTTGAAGCCCATTTCCCTCTCCAATCCCACAGCCACAGGCCTCCAGGAGCCAGGGAGGGTGGAATGGGGAAAATTTGTAACTGTATCTTTGTATCCCTGTAAGCCACCCAGAGTCGCTTTTGTGAGACGGTGTGGCATAAAAGTCTAAAAATTAAATTAAGTTAAATTAAATTAAATTAAATTAAAAAGAGGCATCTTTTGAAGCTGCCTGCCTGGCTCCAGGTGCCACTGATCAATATGATGATTTTGATTGCCGGCATGTAAGACACAACCCATTTTCAAGTGTATTTTAAGTGTGTGTGTGTGTGTGTGTGGGGAGTGTGTCTTACATGCTGGCAAATACGGTGAGTACATAATATGTGACACCAAGAGCTACCCAGATGTTAAGGACACAGGTGAATGGTATATTCCTTGATCTTTGTGAGCAGAAGTTTTCTGCCTGAAATTACCTGTCTTGCTTTGTGTGTATTAAACGTATACAATTTTATTATAATGGAATAAATGTGATGACATGCTCTTTTGGTTTCACTCCTTATTCACTCCTCCCCACCCCCTCTCTTCGGCTTGCCCTCCTGAAATCCAACAGAGGGCTGTTCTCTGGCTGGCCTAATGTGTTTACTCCTCAGCCAACCTCCCAGGGTGGCTACAGTTCCAGATGCTTTCCCAAATCTGATGGTTTTTACATGAGCAGCAAAATGTTGCCCTTCTTTTGCTTGTTGCTTGAGTAGTTGACCATTGCCACGCACTGTGTGTATTCGATAGTTATAAATGAAGGCAATGATAAAACATCAGCAAGCAGCAGCCTTTTAATGGTGTTTGAATAATTGAAGAAGGAAAGAGAAAGACAGAAAGACAGAGGGATATAAGCCTTAGAACAGGGGAGAAAGTTGGACTGATTTTTGTTTTGTTTTGCCACCATTGTTTTTGCCTTCCCATCTGCTCTCTCGCATGCTGTCTGCCAAAAAGTTTCTGCTGACAGCCACTGTGGCCACTCCTATGCGCACAGCATGAGAATGCATGGAGGAATTGTACTCTGACTCTTTCTTTCCATGGGAAGTAAGACTGTAATGTATGTTGCCCATATTATGTTAGCCGCTCTGAGTTGCTTCGGCGAATAGAGCAGCATACAATTCTAAATATAATAATGAATATAATAATAATAATAATCCCATCATCAATGTTTTCCACTCTGGTGATGTGTCAGGATGCAGCTTCATCAGAATGATTCAGTTTAGCTGTGATGTTAATAGCAGCCTTTACTACATTTGAAATCATTATCAGTGCCCACACTGGGCTTGTGGTTTCAATCAGGAGTTCAGTGCTCACACTTGATAGGTTGCAGTTGGTACTCCAGCCCATAGCTGCCCTTTTTTCTTTTCTGACCTTCTGGTTCTGGCTCTGCCCATCCTTTTTTCTTTTGTTTCTACCTCAGCCAGTACTTTTTATGGTTCTATGACTAGCCAGTTTTGTTTGTGGCATTAGAAAAATGATCAAAATTATAAGAGGGAACCCACTTTAATTATCTTAGTATATCAGCCTGAAAATGTTAGAAAATGCTCCATAAGGAAAAACAGTCAGAGCATTGAGGTGTGTGTGCGTGTGCGCATGTGCCCACACATACCACTTCTCTCCTTCTCCCTATTTGCTTAATTAACCCAAATACAAGGTGAAAGGCTGCTCCCGTGCGAATCTCATATTTTTGTTTTAAAAAATAAGAATGTTTGAGAACACAACATGGGTTGTGTTCTCCTAGTCCTGAATATCATGCTTTGACTGCCTACATCACCAAAACATCATCTGCAAATATGCCCCCACCCCTATACAGTAATACCTCATATAACATTAGTATTGAATAACACGAAAATCGCATAACATTAAGGAATCTGGGTGGAAGAATTGCATCAGATAACATTAAGATCCTATGGGATGCTTCAGATAACAACCGCTAAAGCCTGTGTGGTTACAATGTATCTCTATGGATCCCATAGAGGATCAGATAACACTAAAAATCATATAACACCAAGACTTGTGGAACCAGGTTTTAGTGTTATATGAGGTTTTACTGTATTTACATCAAGGAATCACAACTGGGTAAACAAGAAAAAAACCCATTGAATCATTGTAATGTAAAAAGGAGAAGCCCTCCACCAGCAAAGAAAAACAGGCAAGTCAGGAGCAAAAAAACAAAACAAAAACAAAAAAACAACAACAAAAAAACACTGGATGGATTTGAATTACACTTTACTGATTGAATTCAGTTGTTTTATAAGAGGAACAAATTCCAGGGTTTTTGACTGTGTAGTCGGGCACTCAGTTCTGGTCAAAGACAATGGTGGCTCATCTTCTACAGATTCAGGGTTATTCAGATGACAATTTGTGACTTCAGCTAGAAACATCTCTGCCATTAGGCAGAATGAGTCAACCATTGCAAGCAGCAAATCTGGGGATGGATGGATTGGGTGCAGTGGTGCCTTGGCTGTGTAGGAGCATGGAGTGATGTGGCCACCCAAATTGTCACGATCCCTTAAACTGCCCTGTTGATTACTGGCGTCAGGGAGAATGCTCTTCTCTCTTAACTGTCCAGTCAGCTATTGAACATGGTGTGGGGAGGGAACTAATATTTTTCTTTTACTCTTAAGCATCAAAATGTCTTGACTGGCCTTGCCTTAAACACTTCCTCTCTCACGATACTGTCTGAAGCAAAGTGCTTTAGTTTATGACATGGTGTCACTTTATTTATTTCACAAGGTCTGCTCCTGTGATGGCGGACCTTGGCATTCCAGGTATTCTTGGACTTCAGTTATCAGAAGCCCACACCAGCACTCCTGCTGATCAGGGCTTCTGGGAATTGAAATTCAAGAAGAGCTGGAGTGCCAAAGTTAGCAATCAGTGGTCTACTCCAATTCTATTGCGATAGGGTTGCCATAATTCTCTCCCACCAAACTGGGACAACCACGTGATGTCATTGCATGCTTCAAACTGTGCATGCATTGGACGGGGCTGTCAGGGAGATCACGGCTCTAAGACCCCGCAGATTCCCCGTCCAGGGCAGACAGCCTTCATCAGTTTAAAATAAACTGTAGTCAAGAGGTTTCCCCCCATGTGATTTTTCTTGCAAAAGACTATTCTTAATGGTTCTAGTTTTATTTTTATTTTTTTGAACTACCCTTCCTCCCCCTGAGGCCACCCCACCCTCCTCTTCACACACACACCACTGAAATAGACTCGCCCTCAAATCCCACATGATGATCCCTTGGAAGAAAGTTCTAAAGAGGGGCCTGGAACAGCAATGCAGTCCATGGCGCCTCCATTTCCCTCTGGAAGGAGAAAAGCAGGAGACAGGAAGGGACTTATTTTGGAGGAGGACCTTTGCAATGGAAGACTCTTCACTTTCTGTCCACCCTGTTCCCTTCCTCTTGAAGAATACTGACCCTATGCAATTAACCCTTTGTGGTCACATGAAGAAGGAATCCTCTGTTCCAGTGTATGGTGGAGGTTTGGCTTCTTAGATATGGGTATTTCTTGCTCCCTCCCAGCTTTCGAGGAAAAGGGCTAAGGATGACTCCTTGTCTCCCAAACTTCAAGGTGAGCCAAGGGATTACTCCTGTCCTGCTCTTTTAACAATTTTTGTAATTTTGTAACTCGAAAATGTTTAATTTCCTTTTAGCCTAACTTTTAATATTGTAGTAATTCATATTTTTTAACTGTTAATAGGTTATTGAATTTTGATTGGTGGTCTTCAACTATGTATTTTTAAATCTGTTTTGTAAGCCGCTCAGAGTTGGGTTTTTCCTGATTGGGGTGGGATAACAAGTTAGAACAAATAAATAAATAAATTTTTGCTAAGAGTTATTTCATGGCCTCTGTGCCTTTCTTTCAATTATCTTGCTTGCAAGTGTCTCCCCTCTCCGGCGGGCTTCTCAGGGTGCTGTTTTGCCTTCACTACTTTCAAGCAGGATAATTGAAAGAAAGGCAAAAATCCTTTGGTGAGGGGTGATCTTGCTTCCTTTGTTCAAGTTTAAAAATCTAGGATTTTTACATGTTTTTTTTTGAACTGGCTGGGGCAGCTTGAATCCGGGAAAATCCTGGAAAACCGGGACATATGGCAACCCTAATTGTGAAGAACTAGGGATGCAAAGTTACTTCTTATCTTCCTGGTCTGTGCAGTCCTCCCTTGCACATTTGTGATGCCCCAAGGCTTATATAGTCTTCCATATATTTTTCTACCACTCTAGACTCTGGTTTCAATTATCATATTAAAAATATCCCTAAGAGCCATTCTTAAAGTGGCATTTTGTGCCTGCTAAAACCAAATCAAGCTACAACCACGTACAAAAATATTCCATTGTTACAAATTTCAAAATTCTGTTGCATATAAAATTGATATCTGTTGATATAATGTCCTGAAATTGGGTAGCCAATTTCTATATAAATGTTCCCAATATTGAACTGATTTGATAAAGACACCTAGAGCTACATCACATTAAAAGTTGTGTAAAACTGGCACGTGTGCTTCATTTCCTGCAATTTCCAGAGAGGAATGGGAGAAAAATTAGATAACATTATAGAACTACAGTTCCTAGAATCCCCAAGCCCTCAAGGTAACTGACCAAAAAGTAACTTTTCCAAGCCCCATTTCATATATGTCAGACAAAAGTCAGTCACTTCCATCAATATTATTGATTTATTTTCAGAAGAACTGGGGAGTGAAGCCATGGATATTATTATCAAATAATGCAAAATAGCAGTTCCTGTTCTAAAGCGGAAAAAAAACCCCTGATATGGATGATGGGAAAATTATTAAAATTATGAAGGACAGATAAGAAGCAAAAGTAAATGGTGATAGAAATGGGGACAGAATGCAGTTGTGGTGACTGGTACATAGAGACAAGGAGAACTATCACAATAATAATAAAATGGAAAAATAAGATGTCTTCCATCAGATTCAGGAACTCCAAATATGGTGATAGCTCAGAAACAATAGGATGACTCACTCCATTTAAGAAGTTTCCTGTTATGAAGAGCCAATACTTCTAGCAAGTGAAGTGAAAGCTGCTCTGAAAGCAGTAGGAAGGGGAGGGAATCATGGGAGTTGATGGGATACCAATAGAACTATTTCAAGCCAGAGGGACTGCATTTGTTAAAATCTTAGCAAGAATATACCAGTAAACCTGGTAAACAAAACAATGGTCCACAGACAGAAGACCATACGTATATATTTTAATCCTCAAAAAAGTAGATATCAAAGACTGCATTGTCTAAAGCAGGGGTTCTCCACTTTTTCACGTCAGGGGTCAGGTCATACTCCCTCAAACAGTTGAGGAGGCCAGACTGGTTGTCCCCTCCACCATTTATGGCTGCCATAAATGAGTCCACAGCAGATTTTGGCAGCAGCAGCGGTTGGAGCGAGGGCAGGGGCCAGATTATTTGGCACCACAGGCCATAGATTGACAACCCCTGATAAAGAACCATTGCTTTAATTGCATATATTGTAAATATATGCTGGATAGTAGAGTGCACCAAAGAATTCAAAAGAAGATCAGTTTATGCTTTAAACTACAGAAAGTCTTTGATTGTGTGGATAATGAGAAATAATGAATGGTCCTGAAAGAAATGGAGAATATTCAACACTTGAATTTCCTGATGCCTAGCCTATACTATGAAATACATAATACAGAATAGTTAACTATAGTTTAACTACAGTTAATATTAGGCCTTCTGGTTTTCAAGCAAGGGTGACCTTAGATTTGGGCTTTTGAAATGACTCTTATTTGTTAGCTACAAGTAGCATACATTCCCTTAAATCTACTCTAGTTGTGACCACTGGGCAACTACAGGGCCTTCCTTGCTCCATCAGGGCTATCCTGCATAATATGATAATGTAAATACATTGATTCAAATGGTAGCACTGTTTACTGTTGTCTGTACTCTGAGAGCATTGTTTATACCAGGGGTTCTCAACCTTTTCAAGTTAGGGGCCGGGTCATGCTCTGTCAGACAGCTGAGGGGGCTGGATTGGTGGTGCCCCCACCATTTATGGCTGTTGTAAATGCATTTATGACAGCCATAAATAAGTCATGGGCCATTTGCGATGGCGGTTGGAGTGAGGGTGGGGGCTGGATTATTTGGCACTGTGGGCTGTGATTGGGCTGGACGCCATGATCTTGGTTTTTTTTTTAAATGTTGAATCTCAAGCCAGCTTTTGTACTCTCCTCTTTCGCCAAGAGGCTCTTTAGATCTTTGTCACTTTCTGCCATTAGGATAGTGTCATCTGTATATCTCAGGTTGCTAGACTTTTAAATTTCTTTTCTGGTAGAGAAGGGGGAAAGAGTGTATCTATCTTTAAGCTTATCTGATTTGCTACATAAAGTTGAAGAGCTATCTTGGTACAAACCTCTGTTGTAGCATGTTAGAAATATCCTTCTTTAAAAATTCAGTTGAGAAATAATAGTTTTTTTCCTAATAGATCTCTTCTGTGATGGCTATTTCTCACTGAAATAAGTAAACAGCGGCCTATTCCTTGTCTAAATGGCTATTTATTACAGATATATAAAATGAAACCCAACAAGGAGACAGTCTTTCTGGAGCATGGATCTCTGCTTTATCTCACTTCTGGTCTAAGTGAAACAGAGTCAAAAACCTGGGTATGAAATATATGTTTTTGCCATTTTTGTGATTTTTCTCATTCAGTGTTTTTATGAAGTCCTAAAGTAGAGTAGCTTGGATGAAGTTGTATTTAAAATACTGGCCAATTTTCGAAGAGTATTAGCGAGATTATAAATTACAAAATGCCTTAGAATAACACTAAAACCTGGTTCCACAAGTCTTCGTGTTATATGATTTTTCGTGTTATCTGATCCTCTATGGGATCCATAGAGATACATTGTAACCACACAGGCTTTCGCGGTTGTTATCTGAAGCATCCCATAGGATCTTAATGTTATCTGATGCAATTCTTCCCCCCAGATTCCTTGATGTTATGCGATTTTCGTGTTATTCGATACTAATGTTATATGAGGTATTACTGTACTTTATGCTGTATTAGTATTTATTAGTGTCCAAGGTATAAAAAGGACTTCCAAGAAAGTGGTGCTCAGATTGTATGTTTCTCATTCTGTTCAAAATATTTCCTTAATTTTCCTCCATTTCAGAAAGAAAAATGCATCCTGGTACCCACAAAATCTACATTCCCAGAGAGAATACAGTGGTACCTTGCTTAAAGAGCGTAATGTGTTCCATGGGATTGCTCTTTAAGCGAGTTTACTCTTTAAGCAAAACACCATTGTAAGTGACAATTTGTGACTTCTGGTGAGGGTGTGTGTTGCAAACCCCAATTTAGCTGTTAAGCGAATTTTTCGTTGGTTTTACTTGTTAAGCAAGGCGACCATTCAGAGAAAATTCTGCTCTTTAAGTTTTACTGTAGTACAATTCACATAGAGACACCAAGCAAGAGAGAATACTAGAAGCTGGCTCTTTTCCCCTATCAGTTAACCACTACTTACCCAAAACCCAAGCAATTGTTATGGCCAGTGGTGGGCATCAGCAGGTTCTCACCAGTTCACCAGAACAGGTAGCAGAAATTCTGTCTGGCTCCGCACATCCAAGTTTTGAAATAAAGTAGTCCTAATTCAGATACAACACAGGGCTTTCCCCCTGGCCATGCCCACCATACCACCCCCACAGTGTGGTAAATTTTTTTGCAGTCAACCACTGGTTATGGCTGATTTTTTTTTTACCAAGTATGGATGGTAATCAGGTCAAGAGAGTATCCTCAAGACCATCTGGACTGCTTCCATCAGTGTTGTCAATATTCAGGCCTCCCTTTGCTATAGAAACCTGGCATACTTTTTCCTCCTGGTAATATGGGCATGATATTGTGCAGTAATTTTGGTCCATTTCCTGGTATTTTAAATTGTAGATAAAGGTAAAGGTAAAGGTTTCCCTTGCTCGAAAGCCAGTCGTATCTGACTCTAGGCGGCAGTGCTCATCTCTGTTTCTAAGCTGAAGAGCCAGCGCTGTCTGCTTCTGCAGACATTTCCATGGTCATGTGGCAGGCATGACTAGACACCGGAGTGCACAGAACACAGTTACCTTCCCACCGAAGTGGTCCCTATTTATCTACTTGCAATTTCTTGCTTTCGAACTGCTAGGTTGGCAGGAGTAAATTGTAGATACAAAAACACAATATCCCACAATCATAGACTAGAGGGTTTTTTGATGATTGAATAGAATTCAATATATGCATGGAATTAATGTGTATGGGCATGTTTTACTTCTGCTTCCGGGAGTGATGAGGGCAGTGCGGGCCAGATGAATTGCAGCAAACCCATTCATATGGATTCATAGGGTGCTTGGGCTTCTGGGAATTGAAGTCCAAGAACATCTGGAGTACAAGGTTCACCATCACAGCTTTAGCAGAACCTAAAGTACAAAACTTAGCTGCAGCACAGAGAAAACATGAAGGATCTTAGCATCTACTGCAGTCTGTGCTAGAAAGTCTCTCAATGCATTGGGGTACATTTTAAAGGCTGAATGCAGGACAATGAAAGGGTATTCTGTTTTCCATTGGAATCTGTGGAGGCTGCGGTGGCTCAGTGGCTAAGAAGCTCACCTTGTTAGCTGGAAGGCCGACAAGTTGGCAGTTTGAGACCCAGGTACTGCTTGACGGTTTGAATGCCCATCTCTGTCCCAGTTCCTGCCAACTTAGCAGTTCAAAAGCAAGAAATTTCCCACTTCAGTGGGAAAATATCTTGGGGACATAAAAGGAGTCTTATTTGGACACTCACCAGCAAAAATCCTTTCAACCCAGAATAATTTCTGACATGAAATTATTATTATTATTATCATTGGAATCTCTTTCTGTTGATGGAATTCACTCCAGAATAATCAAGACAAAAGTCTCATGGCAAAAGGCTATGCATTTTTGAATGCCTTTCTCATGATTCTCCTTTCTCAATCTCAAGTGATAGTGCATGTGGAAGCAAAATGAAAGAAGATGTTTGGTGAAATCATTTGGTCTGAACTGACTGTAGAGGCCTTTTTGAGCACATCTGTAAGCTAAATCTTGCCTCCCCACTCCCTTGTTTCCAAAAGGACTTAATATACCTTCTGTGCATATCTCCGCCCGTATGCTGTGAGTGTCAGTTTAATTAGAAATGAAAATTGATTAATGTATTCTCAGTGGATCTTTTAGAGTTTTGGCAGCAAATGCAGATATTACACATAAAGCTGTTTACTGAAGCAAGGGAAAGAAACATTATCCTCTTTAAAAATTGATCAGTACCAGTCCTTGCCTATTGATCTGCAGAGCCTAAGCCAGCAGATGTGATGCCAACCCATTAGAGGTAGGAGGAAAGATAGTGAATAGATTTGCAGAGAGTGGTGAGTGGGCAGTCTACATCCATTCTTCTGATCCAGAGTGGCAGGGTGCCAACTTCCAGTGTTCCTAAGTGTCCTTTTCCATGATTATCAAATGGAACTAATCTATTTCACACAATGACTGCTCATAAATTATCAGCTAAGTATGTTGTTGACAGCCTAAGGGACTCTCTTTCACCTTCTGTAGTAAACTCACTTTAAAAAGTACAATGGAGGTACAGTACTGTATTGCCTGAAATCAGGGTTGTAGCCAGGATACTAGATTTTTTTTTTGGGGGGGGGGATGCGAGGGGGGGTGTTTCAGGAGGGGCAACAATGTCTCTCTCACACATATAACATTGGCATCCCAGGGTGGGTTACCAGAAGTCCAAGTCAGTACTCCTGATGATCAGGGCTTCTGGGGATTGAAGTCCAAGAATATCTGGAATGCCAAGGTTCGCACCATGGGAGTAGACCCACTAAAATCAATGGGGTTATAGAAATAATGTCTTAGAAGACTATTCATTTCTGTGGAGCTATCCTAATTGAAACTAACATTACATTTATTCACTTGTTTGCAGTGTATTCATTTGAAGATGAAAATTTCCCCAAATCTAAAAATAATTCATTCCATATTATTTGCAATAAAATCTCTTTGTAACCAGGTGAAAATATGCAAGATTCTATTAATACCGGGTCACTTTGTAAAACTTTGAAGGTACTGAAAAACAAACTGTCAAACAACTATTCCAAATACAGTAAAATCTCATATAACACTAAAACCTGGTTCCACAAGTCTTGGTGTTATATGATTTTTAGTGTTATCTGATGCATGTTAAAATCCTATGGGATCCATAGAGATACATTGTAACCACACAGGCTTTCGCGGTTGTTATCTGAAGCATCCCATAGGATCTTAATGTTATCTGATGCAATTCTTCCCCCCAGATTCCTTGATGTTATGCGATTTTAGTGTTATTCGATACTAATGTTATATGAGGTATTACTTGTAGATCATTTGCTTTACTCCAGGGCTTGGTTTTGAAATTTATATTATTGATTTAATTTATGACATCTAAATTGATTTCTTTGGTTACATTTTCTTTCTTGTGAATTGTGATGTAATTCCTATGCTTTTTACTTCCTGTAGAAATTTAAGACTTCACTTTCTACCACAAGTACCTTTGCATTGATATACAGTATTGCAATATTGTACATACATGTAGTAGTAAAGTGGAGTAATTAATCCCATTACCCTCAAAGGTCTATCTGAGGTATACAGTGACCAAGGACTCCTCCCCTATTACATTTCCCTTCTTGTTCTGTTATTCTCTCATTCTGAGTTAGCTCTTTGACATTAGCTCAGTGGGTGCTCATCCTCTGGAAGAGAAGCCTGATCCTTTTTCTTTTTGCTCTTTTCCTCATCTAGTAATTTAGAGCTTGAAAACATTATTTTAGGTGAGCTGTAATTTTGAAAATCCCTCATACTGATTGTGTTGGGGCAGTGAGATTTCTTGGAGTTATCCTCCCAAAAAGTAACTTTTCCAAGTTCCAGAATTACCAAAACTAAGAAACAAGTGAAACACTAGAATTTTGGTAAATATGTTCCCTTTTCCCCTCAGCTGTTTTAAATAGTTCTTTGAATCTTTCTCCTTTGGGTCTATAAATAAAGGATATTGATTTTGGTGTTTTGATATGTTTTGTTGTCTCAGGATTCCTTTCCTATCACTGTTTTCCAGGATACCCTTCCTTTCAGACTTGTTTACCAACACAGTACAGGTAATAGATTCTTGGTTTGGTGATTAAAGATGTCTCTAATAGTGATGGTAAATGTGGTCAGTTGAAATTGACCATGTTTCCATTTTCTTCCATCTATTAGGGGCAGATATCCATCCCACATAAATTACATATTCAGCATTCAGGTTGGATTACTTTAGTGCTTGTGTTTTCCTGTTGTGATCAGTGTTTAAAATTCCTCCCATTCATCAAGACATAAACAAGCCACCTGCAGAGTTTTTTAAATAAGTCTCTTCTGTCCTGGAGTTTACATTTGATAACAAATTAAGTTGCACCACTGAAACACTATTAATTGCCTTTCAACGAATGATCTGTTTTGCCTGTTGCAATATGTAAGGCTGGACGAACCAGAGATCTGATAAAACAGAAATAATATTTGGGTGTGTGTGTGGGGGGGAATGGATGTCTGAGACATGTACCTTGAAAGCCTAGAAGATGAAAACCTAACATTGCAGTGTAACACAAGGAGAAAAATAATAATGACATGGCACACTGCCATCATGGACCTGAAAGAAATATCAAGGAATAGATGTGAATTGCTTCTAGTGCTTAATTCACTCCTGGCAGCCTTCCTTTATTTTATCAGGCATTGTGAAATTCTTCAAGCACTTGTTTTTGAATCATTTTCTGTCCAGTGTTTCTGGGGATAAGCTTACCCATATCCCTGCCAACCTGTCAGAAGATACTGCTGGCTAGCATTTCCAAATGCATACAATTCTGTTTTGAAAATATTTGTCCTTACCAACACCATTGTGAGGTAGGTCGCTCTCACTTTCTGTTGAAGAACAGCCAAGAGACAGCAGTTCACTTAGGCCCAAGCTATATAAATAAAACATACATTAAACTGTGGCTCCTTCTGTCAGCCTCCCTCTTGGTTTTATCCTCCATACTAGCATTTTGGCCATTCTGGATGTTTTGTTACCCACCACACACCAGGTTTCTCTGTCATCTGCCATCCTCCATAGTCAGCCCAGATCTACATCCACCATGTCAATGATGCCCTCTCACCATCTCATCCTCTGCCTTCCCCTTCTCCTTTTTCCTTCCATCTTTCCTAGCATCATGACCTTCTCAAGTGAATCCTCTCTTCTTATTTGGTGGCCAAAGTGTACTTGAGCTTCATCTTCAGTATTGTCCTCCCAAAGAGCATTCAGGGTTGATTTCCTTCAGGGTTGACAGATTTTATCTCCTTGCAGTCCAGAGGAGTCTCAAGAGTCTCCTCCAGCACCAGAATTCAAAGGAATCTATTCTTCTGCACTCAGCCTTCCTTAGGGTCCATCTCTCACAGCCATACATTACTACTGGGAAGACCATTGCTTTAACTATGTGGACTTTTGTTGGCAGGGTGATGTCTCTACTTTTTATTATGTTGCCTTGGTTTGCAATAGCTTGTCTCCCAAGAGTAAGTATTGGGCACTGTAATGTGCCCCCGCCCATGTCCCAGAAGATTGTAGATGTCCATATAACTTAAAGTGGGGTATAAAATTCAACAATTGCATGTAAATGGAATACAGTACATCTCAGTTTAGTAGGGATGCAGCCTCATGATCACATGGTCTACTAACTGTTACGGTAAACTTCATTAAGACACCTGGTCTTCCTCTTTGTGGTTCCTTATCTTTAGATTTGACCTGTGCTTTGTACAGTAGGACCCATGGCAATCCTAGTTGGTCAAGTCTGAATGATAAAAGAGACTGGGTTATTTTGGACTGCAAGTGAGATATCAGTTTGCAGCATTGTCCCAAATAACAAAATAAACTAGAAATAAGAAAACTTGACATAGCAAGGAGAACTAGACGTTTCTTCATACTATACTAATTGTTCAATTGCTGGGAGTCAATGTTTGTTTTGGAATAAACCAGAATTGATTTGACCACTTACAGTGTGAACTGGAAACTTGAGATTCATTCTAGCTTATTCTGCATTGAAGTGCACATATGGCCTTAAGACCTGCATCTTCATGACCCTTCAGAGGTGATTAGGACTCTCAAGCAGTAGTGGGATCTCAAAAATTTTACTACCACACCATGGGCAGAGCCTAATTTGTGGGCAGAGCCAATGATGTGGCCGGAGCCAATGTTGTGGGTAGAGCCAATGTCATGGGTGGGACCATGTGACCTGGTGGGCGGGGCCAAAGTTGGTCATGCACACATTAAATACAAATTAAATACACATAAAAATACACATTAAAAATAAATACACATTAAATACACATTAAAATACACACCCACACTCCACACCCAAAGGTGAGTCACTTATCCTGGGGAGCACGCTATAGGAGCTTCAGGCTAGCAGCTTCTCTTCCTCCTCCCCGCTTGGGAGGACAGCAAGGAGGCTGTGCATACGTGCCAAGTGCTGTAGGTGCGCATGCACACCAAGCACTTGGCATGCATGCGCAGTAGGGGAACCAGCAAAAAGGTAATCCCCCAAGGTGGTTCCCCCAAAAGCTGCTACTGGTTCTCCGGGACACTGGGAAAAGTTACTACCGGTTCTGGCGAACTGGTGCAAACCTGTAACATCCCATCATTGCTCTCAAGTCTGCACCTGTATTTTTTAAAAGCAGCATGGTAAGGGCAGAGCAACAGTCTTATGTGTTTTTACCAAAATATTATAAAAACTACTACAATTCCTGGACTTTTTCTAATAGAGCAGCCTACAAAAAGAACGGGAAAAAATATTTTTTTTTTTTTAGCACCCATGACTTTGCAGGTTAACAACAGCCTCCATAAAACAGTAACAAAAACCCTTTTATATTTTATCACATGTCTCTGTTTTATCCATGCTGTCTCCTTTCTGTTTTCAGGCAATATCTACTCTCTTATTTTCATTTTTCCCTCTCTATCTTGTGAACTGATGTATGACACCAGATGGAGCAGTTAAGTGTCCATTTTAGTGCTATTGTCTACAGTTATTTCTGGGCAGGAAAAATGAAATTGCACAAATAGGGCTGAAATAAAACAACAGTGGCTGAATGGAATAACAAAGCTACTCTCCACTCTTCACCTCCATGCCCCCCCTCCATCCCATTAATTTAATGGTAAACATGTTGAAATATCTTACTTTCCTTTCCCCCCTGCTTGGCTTTATAAAGGAAACTGGTGGAACTAAGTGTTATAAAATGGTTCACATAGTTAGGCCTAATCTCACCTCTGTTTTTTCTAAAAATAATTTTTGTCTTTATTGAATTTAAATACATAACAAATAGTACATGAAGTTACAAATTAATAATCATAAAGTGGAACTGCAGTGGCATCGTGGTTAAGATGCTGAACTTGATGACCAGAAGGTCACTCAAGACTTGAGTGCTGCACAACAGAGTCAGCTCCTGTCATCTGTTCCAGCTGCTGCAAACCTCACAGTTCAAAAGCAAGAAATTGCAAGTGGGGCGCAAATAGGTACCACTTTGGCAGGAAAGGTAACAATGTTCTTTGCACTCCAGCATCTAGTCTTGCTTGCCACAGAAACATCTACAGACACAGATGGTGCTGGCTCTTTGGCTATATACTGAGATAAGCACCTCACCCTAGAGTCAGATATCATTGGCTTTCAAGCAAGGGAGACGTTTACCTTTATCTATGTACAGTCAGTGATGGGTAACAGGTTCTCAACAGTTTGCCAGAACCAGTAGTAACTTTTCCCAGTGTCCCAGAGAACTGGTACCAGCTTTTGGTGAGAATCTCCTGGGCTTACCTTTTCATTGGTTCCCCCCCTGTGCATGCGCCCCAAGCACTTGGTGTGCATGCACGCCTACAGTGCTTGGCACATATGCACAGCCTCCTTGCTGTCCTCCCAAGCAGGAATGAGGAAGAGAAGCTGCTAGCCTCAAGCTCCCTATAGCCTGCTCCCCAAGGTAAGTGACTCACCTGTGGTGTGTGTGTGTATTTTAATGTGTATTTAATACCTTTACCTATATTGACATACTACCACAGTTCGTAAAAAGGCCTGGCGGCCTGGCTTGGGGTTTTTAAGCAAAGTCTTGGAGTTACCTCATCAATAAGCTACACCTGTGCTCTTCCAATTGCTGTTCCAATTGGAGAACCTTTAAGGAGGTACAGCTGTTTTACATTTACATTAAGGCATATTATCCTAGAGAACTGGTTAGGCAAAGACTTAGTACCTAACTTCTTTAACTGTTGAAAAGTTGAAAAGTGCCAAAATGAAGCCATCTTGTGGTGAGTTCATTCTGTAGTTCCTTCCATCTGACCTAGTGTGAGAAAGATTAGCCAGAATAAGCTTTAAGCTCTGGTTTAAAAACTCTGGTTGATTTGTGTTTGGGGTGGGTGTGGGTGGGTGTATTTTTATTATTATTATTATTATTTATTAAATTTAATACCCCGCCCCAATCAGGAGGACCCGACTCTGGGCGGCTTACATCCAAAATAAAAACAAAAATAAAACCCAACACTAAAACGTCAGAGTTAAAACCATCAGAAGTTAAAAACAACACAGGGCTATATTCCAATGTTCCCAGAATCCAACCCAGGGGGGCAGTCCTTATATGAGCCATTTGGTATGGGAACCCATGTTCCCGGGTCCCCAAACCTGTCCTGCCAGCCAGGTTTTTAAACCCTTTCGGAAGGGCAGGAGCTCTGTCTGAAGGCGCAGTTCGGTGGGCAGGAGGTTCCAGAGGGCCGGGGCGGACACGGAGAAGGCTCTCCTCCTAGTACAGGCGAGGTGCGCCTTTCTCGCCGAGGGAATAACAAGGGAGCCTCTCCGATCCGCCCTGGTGGGCCGGACAGATGTTCTTAATTTAATTACTTACGGGTTTGTGTTGTGGGTGGGTGGGTGGAGGTGTGTGCGTGTGTGCAAGCACTTATTTTTATTATTTTTAATTATATTATTTTTTGTTTGGCCCCACCCACAACATCATGATGTGATGATATTGGCTCCGCCCATGACATCATGTTGTTAGCTCTGCCCACACTGATGACATCACGGTGGGGTAGTAAAATTTTTGACATCCCACCACTGTATACAGTACTGTACTCTTAAAACATTCGTTATGTACCAGATGTCATAAACATTTGTGAGTCTTTGTAAAATAAGCACATGCCAGGATAATGTTTTTATGTTGCAGTGGCTATGAGACAGTTCTTGCTTTTCTAACAGGCCCTGTTGTCTCTTCAGGGACATTTAGCCTTTATACAAACTATTGTAGCAGATACCTCCAATTACTTGAACACCATGTATAGCAGCTATTGATTCTAATAGTGACTACAGGCCTGTTTTTGGGAGGATCTTCCTTGCTCTTCCTCTATCAAGGCAAAAACTGCTTATGCCCTTGTTAATTCAAATATTTGCAATAGCTTGCAGTCTCCTAAAACAGAGGTTCTCAACGCTTTCGAGTCAGAGCCCAGGTCACGCTCCATCAGACAGCTGAGGGGGAGAGACTGGTGTCACCCCAACATTTATGGCTGTTGTGAATGTGTTGACGACGGCCCTAAATGAATCTGTGCCTGATTCTGGTGGCGATGGCAGTGTCTGGAGGGAAGGGGGGCCAGATTATTTGCCCCCATCGGCCGGCCGATAGGTTGAGAAACCCTGTCATAGAAGATAATCTTTTTTCCCTTGCTGTCTTAGTCATTGTTTCTTCTTTCTTTATTCATGTCAAAAGTACCACAGTACAGTTAACAAACAAATCAGATAATTTTTGTTAAAAAAAACCCCCAGATTTTTAAATTTTAAATTGGATCGTTTTGCTGTAAATAAGATGATTAAATTAAATTTTAAATTTTAAATAAAATCTCTTTAAATATACTTTTCTAGTTAAGATACATTATAGCCTAAAGGTTATTCATCATGAAATAATAATTAGTTTTAATTTTGTAACATAAATAAATTCCATTAATCCATTCCCAATGCCATCCTCTTCCAGAGATTCCCGTAAAATCATTGATCATTTATTTCCCTATCTAGAAGATATTATAATAGAAGCTTAGTTTTGCAGTTCTCAAAACTGTGAATTTGTGTCTGCAGAGATTACATGCCTCTTATTCACAGCAAAAATGTTGTAAAATAGATATATAGAGGTGAGAAAAAGATTTAATCCCAGTGTTCCTTTGCAAATCTATATACAGTACACGGAATCTACCCCTTACCTTTTAAATGCTAATTTTTTAAAAAATAATGAATAAAAGATTGTTGAGAGTGTAGATCTGCACAAGAAGCTAAGTATGAAGAGGGAGGAGCAAGCAGTAAAAATCAAAGTGAAACCCTTTGAGCCTTTATGAGTCTTTTTGTGGAAAACCAAGATTTAAATCTAGTTTTACTACCTAGTGATTTAAAACTAATCCATCCTGGATTGGGACTAACATTGGATTTTGACATTAGTGTATTTTCTAATTTATGTTCAAGCCTAGAAGTTATAGTTAATAATGTCATTATGTAATAAACTGTGGACAAGGTTTTTTCTATGAGACCTGACAGTACACTTAGTTCTGACAGCAGGAAGTACTGTATCTCTACTTCCCAAGAGGATGCAACTTATTTACCATGCTCATAAAAACATCTTTGTATCACAGAAATATTTTTACAATTCATCAAATGCAAAAGTGGCTAATTGTGCCCTTGATAACTTGTCTCAAATATTGCACCAATTTTTTCCTGCTTGAATTATTTATTGTACATGAATTGGGAAGCTTGGTAGAAAGTTATATGTAGGTCCATGCCATCCATAGAAATTGCTGCTGAGCAATGAAAATAGACAACATGATTTGCTTGATGAAATTGCCTGTTAAAAGCTTGCAATTCATTATCTAGGGACTGTGTGAGTTCCCTTTTGTGTTGAAGATTTCACAGTACTTAAGGCTCCCAATTAGAGTTACACATGAACACAGAGTTTCAGGTTAATTTGAAATAAGTTATTTAACACTCACCAAATTGCAGCATTTGAATCATCCCAATAAAGTACCAGTAGCACCTCCCTCCCCCCTTATTAGGACTGTGTGACAGAGAATGGTTTTCTGAAATCATGACCCTGACATAGCACACAATCTGTCCCAAACAAATTGAGAAATGCCAGTTGTATTGTGAGAATTGTTGGACAAATATTTTCAAAAATCACAAGTTAGAAACTAATTGTCTGTGACAAAAGGAGCATAACTAGTCTGACTGTAAAACACAGATTAAAAGGGCAGGTTCTTTGGGTTTTTATATTTTGAGAAAGAGCTGAGGTTTAATTCTTAGGCAAGATCAGGAGGCCTTAGAAATAATTGAAATGTTTGATCCCAGGGATGCAAGTAAATGGGATTACAACAAAAATTTCCCTTTGAGAGGAGGATGTTTTCTCCCTTTAAACCAGTGGATTTGTATCTCTCAGGAGAAAGGAGGTCTCAGTCACACCACTTGAGGTGCATCTGCAGTGACTGTAACTCTTATGTACCAGAACTGGATGTTACAGTCCCTGAGAACTATAATTGATTACAGAAAGGTTGTAGAATCCAGATACAACTAGACCTTCCTTGTCGGCATTCTGTGACATTGTCACTTGCATAATTTTTTAACATTGCTGTATCCCCAATCTCATCCCTCTGTCCTGTGCAGATTTAAATTAGTATTATTACAAGCCAAAAAAAAAGCAAAAATGATAATGTCAATAACAAATCTATTGGTGGATATTTATGATCTTGTTTGTCTTAGGCCAGGGGTAGGCGGATCTGGCCCATGGCACCAAATAATCCAGCCCTCGTTTATGGCATCATTTATGGCAGGGGGGAAATCACCAGTCTGGCCCCCTCAAATGTCTGAGGGAGCGTGACCTTAAAAAGGTTGGTGATCCCTGCCTTAGGCCATCTAACATATTGTAGCATTCAAAGCCATCTGTGCTATTTTTCAGTGAATTATGCTGCTTACAGTGAAAAATATAAATGACATGCTCTGGTTGTCAGTAGGTTGGTCCCAATGGAGTTCTCCATGGGTTCATAAACTCCCAAGGGGATACATTAAAACCCTGAGCCTAATTCTGTTCCTTAACTGTACTGGTAGCCCAGTATATTGGAATTGCAATGGTCAAAAACACACACACACACACACACACACCAAATCCTGGAGAATGAAAGTTAAAAGGAAATACTGTACTGTAAAGAAAACCATGTGGAAGTTACCTTTTACTTTTCTAGGTTGCATTGTGTCACACATCTTTCCCATAGCTGGCCCCATGACTAAGGGGACATCATAAAGCATTATCTTCTGTAAACTAAGAGATGGTGAGCTAGGTGGCTTGATTTTTCTTGCCCTGATGAGCATAAAGATACAGTACCAGAAACAAAAGAGCAGGAAATCAACCATTGTCTCCTCTAACTATGCCACCTGCCCCTCTTTAGCAGCAGAGTACTGTATCTGTAAGACATAGTTTCTTAGAACTGGTGGAGAGATTTTGTAGGACGAAAAGCCTACTCTTTATGATGCCCTTGGTGGCTATGCCTAATTATATATGGGGCTATTGGTTGACTCTTGAGTTTTTGCATCAGTCAGGGGTGTGATTGTTCAGAAGGCTAAATGACAGGTGGAATGCTGAAGATGAAACTTGAATTTATTTATTTTTACTCATTCTGGACTATAACTTCTTGATCTGTCCATGCAGAAGCTATGTGTTCAAGTGTTTGTGAAAAAGCACAGTGGCTGTAGTGGAGCTGGGGCAAGTGCAGTTCAACTGGCTCAGCCCATTCCCTTTTTCCCACTTGACAACTTTGATTGCAGATGCCAGAGATTAAACCTGTTATCTTTCTATATAGCAAAGTCCGTAGCTATGGCCCTGCCCCATTGTTTCTAGCTGAGGTCTGTAGTGCTCAGTCTGTAATATAGAAAGTTATATAACATAGCAGGATTCAGTCATCTGGCTTTCTGGAGCTCATGATATGGAATGAGGAAGGAGAGCTGAGATTTTATTTTAATTTTGGATGTCTCTTCACCTGCGATACAGGACTTTCAGAATGGTGTGTGGTTTAAAAACAAAAATAAGATTGCTTATTTTTATAGCTTTTTTAAATTCAAGGTACATAAATTTGAAAGGTTCTTTCTTTGGTCAGCTCCCAGTATTAGGGAGAGCTTGGGGGGAAATCCTTTTTAAAAATACAGTTGTACGTCGCTTAAAGAGCATAATGTGTTCCACAGGATTACTCTTTAAGCGAGTTTGCTCTTTAAGCGAAACACCATTGTAAGTGACCAATTGCGTGGGTGTGTGTGTGTGAACCCCAATTTATTTGTTAAGCGAGTTTTTGATTGGTTTTATTTGTTAAGCGAAGCGACAATTCAGAGAAAATTCTGCTCTTTAAGCGAGTTACTCTTTAAGCGAAACACTCTTTATGCAAGGTTTGACTGTAATAACACCTAAAGGTAAAGGTTTCCCTTGATCAAAAGCCAGTCATATTCGACTCTAGGGTTCAGTGCTCATCTTTGTTTCTAAGTTGAAGAGCCAGTGCTGTCTGCTTCTGCAGATGTTTCTGTGGTCATGTGGCAGGCATGACTAGACACTGGAGCGCACAGAATGCTGTTACCATCCTTATTTATCTACTTGCAATTTCTTGCTTTCGAATTGCTAGGTTGGCATGAGCTGGGACAAAGACGTGAGCTCATTCCATCCTGCAATACTCGGGAATCGAGCTGCTGACCTTCCGCCTCCCAGTCAGTGTCTTAGCCAAAAAATTCTGTTTGTAGTACCATAAAGAAGGGGCAGACAGGAAGAAGCAAAGCCATGGCAAAGAAGGCTGCCAGAGCTGTTCAGCACAAGTAAACAGCTTTGATCATGATGGCATTAGTCTTGATAACTCTCTTTTCAACACCAGTGAAGATGCATCATCTGGAACAAGGTAGAGTGAAGAAGACTCAATGCTCCACTGAGCAACTTGATGTGCCTTGTTTCAAAAGTCTGCCTCTTTGGGAAGGAGGGGGCTAATCTAACCAAAGGTGTATTATGAAGATAATTTTGTTAAATTGACGAGACACCCTCCTTTGTGGACATTTCTGGAGCATGTGGATATTATGTACAATTATAAATCTCCCTGTCTAGTGATGTTGAATCAAATTTGGCTATGGAAAACTAAATTTGTTCTAGTAGTGGTGTTAAATCTCTGCTAAGGGCCATCAGTTCTTCATGTGTGCTCCAATACGTTTCATTTCCCTGATTATATTTGCACTGAGAGATTCCTTTAGGCTTTAGATTTCCTTTGCTGCTCATGTGATGAAATTCTGGACCACCTGTTTGCCATGAATAAGATGGCAGGTTTCACTCTCCTTCTGCTGTGTGTGTGTGTGTGTGTGTGTGTGTGTGTGTGTGTGTGTGTGTGAGTGAGAGAGAGAGAGAGAGAGAGAGAGTCAGCAATAGCAGTCCAGATGGATTAGTGATCTGACATAAGGCATCTTCCTATGTTCACATCATAGAAGTCATCCCTGTGTCAGGAATTTATGAAATGCTGGCAGTGAACATACTGGACAAACAAATGCAGTGAATGTTGTACTGAGTATTTGTGGGATGAAATCCTTGCTTGGCCATGAAACTTGTTGGGTGATATTAAGTCAATGAATTGTTTATTTGTGATGTGTTACAACCTCCAACCCTATGACTCAGTAGTATCCCAAATGTCATTATTTGCTCTTGCAAACTCAAGGCTGTGGTTTCCTTTAGAAAGCTAATCCATTTTGTATTAGATTCTCCTGCATTCTTGTTGCCTTCCACTTTCCACATCATGATTGTCTTTTTAGTCAATATCTTTCAGTGTTACATGTGCTTTACCATTGATGTGAGAATGGGGAAAAAAAGATTAATTTATTGACTATCCCACCTGATTAGTGAAGCCACTATTCTGGACAGCTTCTAACAGGATTAAAATAGAAATAAAACAAACACTATAGAAATCAAAATATTGTAACATACATTTCAAACAAATAAACCCATTTAGGCTGCCCTACATCTTTTTGAAGAAATGGTGGGATAGAAATTTAATAAACAGAATTGGATAAGATCAGGTATACTGTCTAGACTAGTTATGGCAAACCTTGGGACTCCATATGTTCTTGAACTTCAATTCCCAGAAGCCCTGATCAGCAGGAGTGTTCACTTGGGCCTCCAGTAATTGAAGTTCAAAAGCACCTGGAGTGCCAAGGTTCGCCATAACTGGTCTATCCAAGTCTTTGCTTAATGCAATGCAAAGAAAAACATCCCCAAAAAAGATGGCTGCCCATCTTGAAGACTTCCACAATGGGGATGTATTGTTGTTTTGGTACTTGATTTTCTCATCAAACTGTCCTTACTATCAAGACCTTTCTTCCTGTTCAGTTTAAATTTGCCTTCCTGTAACAGAAACCATTTACTGTATATACTCAAGTATGTCTAGTTTTTTAGCCCCCAATATGAGATCTAAAAAAGGGACTCGACTTATACTCGGGTCAACAACCCTGAGGGTCCCAAAATTGGTGGTGCAAATTCAAACATACTGTATATTTATAAAAAGCACTAACACTACCATAAAAACTCAAAAACATACCCACACAAATGTCTAAATAAATTAATTTTACCATATTTTCATGTATTTTAATTACTGAAACTCACTAGCAGCTGCTGCATTTTCCACCCCCAACTTATACTCGGGTCAATCTATTTTTCAAGTTTTAGAGGTCCAAATTATGTACCTCGACTTATATTTGGGATGACTTATAGTCGAGTATATACGGTAGATACTTAAAAAGAAAAGAAAGAAAAGGCCATGTAGTCCATTCATATAAACAAAGTCCATGGTTGGGCAATTCAATTTTTGGGTCACTGTAGTGTTACAAATAAGACAAGCTTGCAAGTTCTTTAGAACTCTTCAACAGGAAAACATGGAGTTCACTTGGAACTAAAGAAAAAAAAGTTCAAGAACTGGGCCAGATATTAACCATGGCTCATGTAGCTGGATTATCACCAAAGCAAAATGGGGTTTAGATCGATTATGTGACAGAAGTGAGAAAAGTATCAATTTTCCATCTCTCCTCACATTGCAGACAAAAGCTGCCTTGCTCTCCTCCTTGATACCTGAATACTGCTTGACGGAATGAGCTCTCATCTTTGTCCCAGCTCCTGCCAGCCTAGCTGTTCGAAAGGAAGAAATTGCAAGTAGATCAATAGGGACCACACTGGTGGAAAGGTAAACAGCGTTCCATGTGCTCTGGTGTCTAGCCATGCCTGCCACATGACCACAGAAACATCTGCAGAAGCAGACAGCACTGGCTCTTCGGCTTTGAAACAGAGAAGAGCACTGAACCCTAGAGTCGGATATGACTGGCTTTCGAGCAAGGGTGACCTTTACCTTTACTAATAGCAACTGAGATGCTCCTGGCACCATAACAACTGCAATTAATTGCACACGTTATACACAGTTTTTGCAGACACCAATTGGATTCTGTGCAACAATATTAATTTCTAGGAAGTCATCATTGATCTCTTTTCTCATGGTTATATAGGTAGAAATCTATTTCTTCCAGTACTGTAGTTGTTATTTCTGTATTTAAATAGATGAATTTCAAAACATGAAACTTACTTGAAATACTCTGATATCAATGTAAGTAGGTTTACAGTGATGACTACTTATACAATTTCCAATAGTCAGGTTATTACAACTTTCTGAAATTCCGCTTTGAACTTTTCAACATACTTTTTCATTGACTGGGAATCCACTTCTAACCAACCACACACAAATTTTGGCATATACCCATTACAGTATACAGTATTTAAGTTTTTTTAATTCAAAGTGAAGAAAGTAAATTCAAATACATTTCACATTTTGAAATGTTCTGAAATTTCAAGAATTTGTCCAGCCACCAGTGTTCAAATCTTGTGTGAAAGTATTTAAATATGTATTTTTTTATCCTTGCAATATTCCATATAACTTCTTTTAACAGTCTATTTTTCCAAATCATGTCACTATCGAAATCCTAATATCAAATACTCCGGTACTTCCAGCAGTCATACAAATTTTCCTGGACACACAGCAAAACTAGATGTAACAAAAATAGATAAACATATCCACCAGATTTAAAGACTTCTTGCCTGAAACGCTGAACCCCTTTGCCTTGATTTCCCATGCTTGTTGCAGATTTTGAAAGTGGATTTCAAAATCTCTTTTCCTCCAGTTCACTTTTGGGTGAACTCTCTAAAGGTTTGCTCCTTGGTGATTACTACCCCGATATGTTTTATTTTTGCTGCACAATTCACCTTCACTTTGAGTGCAGCTTCCAATGTGTTTTAATTAGGGAGAACATGCCAAAATGGTTGGTGATTTGGAGGGTCTTGGGTCGTCTACAAGTCTGTTAAGAGTATTATAATACTGCAGATAATGGGTTGTAATCAAAGATGTTCTACCATTCATGCAGGACTTCCATGAACAGAGGCTGGATACATGGAAAGAACCTCCTTGAAGATTGTGGTATA
This sequence comes from Furcifer pardalis, assembly GCA_030440675.1. Taxonomy (NCBI): domain Eukaryota; kingdom Metazoa; phylum Chordata; class Lepidosauria; order Squamata; family Chamaeleonidae; genus Furcifer; species Furcifer pardalis. Next base: position 128,575,677 of record CP126893.1, on the reverse strand, counting down.
TTTGAACCACAATTGGGCTTACTCTGGTGATGGCTACCTTGTGTTGCCTGCTAATCTTTCTCACATTAGGTCAGGTGAAGGGAACTGCATAATAAACTCACCAAAAGGTGGCTCCATTTTGTCAGTTTCACATCTGAGGTAGACAGGAAAGAAGAAGGATGAACAGAGACACTTTGTCTGCTCATCAGCAGAAGCGAAACAGCTGAGTGAAGGAATGTATGGCCTTAGATTTCACCAGGCTCTAATTCCCACCAGTGCTATCCAGTCTGTCCTCTAGTGGGAGGTCACTGGAAATATAGATCATGAACATCTGGAAAGCCACAGTATTTCTAGCCCAGGAGGATAAAGTTCTTCCACATTACTTCTCTTTGCTATTAAACCCCTCTGGCTCCTCCCAGTCTGTTCTGGAAGCTCCCTCCTCATTCCTCTGAAGTAGTTTTTCCCAGAAGTGGGAAAGGTACAGTTTTAACATATCCTAGCTCAGTTATGGTGAACCTTGGCACTCCAGGTGTTTATTGGACTTCAATTACCAGAAGCCCAAGTCAGCACTCCTGCTGATCAGGGCTTCTGGGAATTGAAGTTCAAGAACATCTGGAGTGCCAAGGTTCACCATCACTGTCCTAGCTGTCTCTTTCTTTGAACAAATGCAGCTCATGGAATCTTAGGCTCCAACTCAATCTTTCATGTTGATCTCCTGAGTTAATAATGTTTTAGTTTTCCCATCTCTTCCTACTTTATAATCTTAACAGGAACAAGGTAGCACTAGTAGCCTTAGGCTGTGGATTATTGCTAATGAATTTCCTTTAATCACTGCAAAGGTTAAGCATCTATTAAGCATTTATTTTTCAAATACTGTCCAAGGACTAAACAGAACCAGCACGATACAAGGTTTTTTAAAAAGCTGCATTACATATTTCAGTTGCAGTGTACATGGTTGGCTGTAGTTTTCCTCTTCAGTACTGACAAATCAAAAAGCACAAGGAATCCCATTTAAAAAAAGGCCATTCTTTAAAGTCCAGCCAGCCCTGCTCAGGTTCTGAATGCATTCAGTTTCATGAGTTCACAGGACCCCATGGGGCGTGAACCAGAGTCACAAACTCTCAACAACAAGTGTTAACAAAAGTGTCAAGCAAATTTACATAGAAGATCCCAAAAGGCTAGCAAATGCAGTGCTTAGACCAGACAAGAACGTTTCAAAGGGTGTTCTATGTAAGGGGATCTTTCAGTGTTTGGTAGAAAATCTTGTACATTTACCCACATTCTGTATGAATTACTGGCACCCTTGTCCCAGAAGATATTTATATATTTAAGTGTAGATTGCATTGGCATACAGCCTTTTCTACAATAATCCAAAAATTGTGTTATCACAACCACTACACGAGGAAGATCAGGATGATTAAAACAAGAGTATGACTAGCCTATAGTTTCACGGTTCAGTGTGGACTTGACTCTGGACACTTCGAGTTGCAGTCCAGCTTTCTGACCACTGTAGTAGCAATAGCAATTACATGTCTATACTACCCTATAGCACTTAGTGCATTCTTTGGGTGATTCACAAGTTAATTAGCATTTTGCCCTCAACATGCTGAGTATACATTTTACCAACCTCATAAGGATGGAAGGCTGAGTCAACCTTGATCGAACTCACAACATTTTGGCCATCAGGACTCCTAGTACACTCATTTTCAGAATATCTGTAATTGTAAGTGGAAATGCTACTGAAACAGAAAAAGCAGAAGTTTCATGCTGGCCTTTGGGTCTCCCAGGACATGGATTTATCGCTTTATTATGTCACTGGTACCAACACAGGGAAGAAAGCAGGGATAGAAAAATGTTTATTGGATGTCAGTCTCAAACCCTGTGGGGTGGAGAAAAGGGCAGAAGGGGCGGCTGCATGCCTGCAGTAACGCCCCTACCCCTTTTTTCTGCAAAGTGTTTCCAGTTCAGTACATCCATTAAGAAGACATTAATAGTCCCTGATGACAGTTTCACGCTCTGTTTGCATTCTTTCTAATAAGCTCTCTTCCTATGTTTTTTTTAAAAATGGGAATATTTTCTCAGAGAAAAAATGTGCCATCTGCAGATGAGCTGCTAAATTTCTACCAGAGAAAAGAACATTAAAAACTCAGCACAATTAAAGCCTTACTCCTTACACTTGGTCCTTCTACATGTGCCAGGCTTTCAGAAGACTGAGCCTGAGGGCACGGAAGGAGGAAAAAGTAGTATCTTTTTATGAAGACATTAGTGGGCATGATGAACTGCTTACAGTTGCTCATCATCTGATGTGCAAAGACTCTGTATCGCCATGAGGTTAAATACCCTGGCCATTATGAAATTCTGATGCTTTTGAAATGTCACTGTGACAAAAGAGCAGTGATGGGAGGGGGGGTAGCAAAACTGGGTGGCCTCTGGGCAGGGGGGTAGCGAAATTGGGTGGCCACATCCACCTTCCTGCCCTGCCCCATCAGGTTTTGTCCCTGCAAGTGGTTCAAAATATCCCTTGCTCAAAAGCCAGTCATATCTGACTCTAGGGTGCAGTGCTCATTTCCATTTACAGCCAAAGAGCCAGTGCTGCCTGTGTTTGCAGATGTATACATGGCCATATGGCAGGCATGACTAAACAGCCCATGATGTAGGCTCCGCTGATGACATAGGCTTCACCCACACCCACAACATAGGCTCTGACCACGGTGTGGTAGCGAAAATTTTTGCTGCCCACCACTGCAAAAGAGACATTACAACTGAAGGATGTAGACAACGGTAAAGGTCTCCCTTGCTCAAAAGTCAGTTGCATCTGACTCTAGGGTTCAGTGCTCAGCTCTGTTTTATAGCCGAAGAACCAGTGCATCTGCTTCTGCAGATGTTTCTGTGGTCATGTGGCAGGCATCACTAGACACCAGAGCACACAGAACGCTGTTTTTCTTCACACCAAAGTGGTCCCTATTGATCTTCTTGCAATTTCTTGCTTTCAAACTGCTAGGTTGGCAGGAGCTGGGACAAAGACGGGAGCTCATTCTGTCCTGCAGTTCTAAGGAATCAAACTGCTGACCTGCTGCCTTCCAGTCAGCCTCTTAGCTACTTGAGCCACTGCAGTCCCTGTAGACCCATATCTATTGCCCTCCTTCATTTGTATGGCTACAAACACTTGCTCGGAGAGCTGGTGCACCATAAAAATGAAATATGTCCACTGTTAACAAGAAACTTGCCCATTTAGTGAGGTTGAAAATTCAGTCTCATCAAGGGAAGAATGGAAATCTCCATCACTTTCATTAAGTCATATCTTCTTAGCTCCCTGAAGTCAAAAGGGAAGAACAGAAAGCATACCTGCAGGAACTCGAAATTCATGATTTCAAAACAGAGCTTGGAAAGTTGATCACCATGCTGGCAGAATTCTTCTCCAAGGATGGTTTCAAACAAAGTCCGACTCTGCAGGATAGTACAATTAACCAAATTTGCATGCTTTAGGCTAATATGCAGTCAGGAATACTTGTTTTTTTCAGGATTTTATAATGGTTTTCTGGTCAGCAAATATATACAATAATGAGTATATTAGGAGATGCTACATACACAAATGTGTACAGTATGTTGGAGAAGATTGTTTCTGTCATGGAGAATTATGTACAAATGTTCATGTGCATAAAAATGCATAGACAGTTTGTGTGACCTTAAAACACATGTTGTCAGACTGAGGAAATTGGATGAAACAGCATTATGTTTGACAAAACATGAGTATTTTAGAAAGTTAGACAGAAGATTTTACATATCTCTACCTTGTTAATATTCAGTGAAGCTGAAATAACTATCAAAGCAAGGACCTTTGAGAATTTTCCAAGGTACTACAGAAATAGTCCTTGTCTTGCTATCCTGTTCTTGCGATCAGACTGGATAACTGGGCCTGAAACATGTTAACTGCAATCAGACAAACTAATGCCTACTGAAGTCTTGCTATATGGCCAACAAGGTCATTTTTGTTTTTGCCTCCAGTGAAATATACTGTTTGTGGAGTATTGCCCCCCCCTCCAAGTCCCAGAATTATCCAAGAATTTCCCAAACAAAATTCTTGCCCATAGGCATGCAACTATGTTTTGCTCACTGGGAATTTGCCCTATTTTCCAGATTGTTTCAGCCTAGTTCCTGTACTAAATGGAGAATGCCCCAGTGGTTCCTGGAAAACATGTTTTTGTGTGAGATGTAATTTGTTGGGAGTGCCATATGTAAAGGCTGATGTGCAGCCCAGCACATTCTACCCCTGAATGAATGAGTTAAAATAGATAAAAATGACAGATTCCCTGACTGATATATTTTGAGGCTAGATTGGAGGAGGTAGTAAACTAGGGCCATCTATATACTATATGCATTTTCTTAACCAATGGCAATGAAAAATAGTTGGGGGATCCTTTTTGAAACTGCTCCCCCCATACAAAGATTGTTTTGTATGACTTGTTCTTCTAAAATGTGACAGCCATTTGGCTGTTCTAGCCTGACCCTAATTTCTATCCTACGGTTCCATCTATGCTTGCAAGACTAATCTGGTTTTGATACGTGGAAGATAGGGTTATAGCCATTTGTTGTTTTCCAGTCATTGGAGTCATGTATAATTTGGAATTGCAAATCAAGATTTTGATGTGGACTTGCATCAAATCAGATGGCCTCTGCATCAGTCAGTCCGTGCCAAAATGTGATATGTTGAAGCCTTGATTTTTCAGTCTGGATACACAGGCCTAGCAAGTATGCATTTATTTTATTTATTCACATTTATTCACATTCATTTCCCTCCCCTTTGGTGCAAGAACCATTCAGGGTAGCGTACAAAGTATCTATACACAAGGAAAAACACAAGAAACAAAGCCAGATGGCATAAAATAATCTTAAAACCATAACAGTATTCAAATTAAAACAGTATCTGTAGCAGTAAAAGGAGTTACAGTAATACCCCGGTTAATGTTATGACTTGGTTCCACAAGTCATGACGTTATCCGATTTTTAGCATTGTCCGATGCATGCATCGAACAACACTAAAAAAAAAAAGCCCTAACTTCAGGGACAAACCACTTTAAAGGCAGGCAGGGAAAGAACTTTTCCTCCCTGCCTTTAAAGCCACCCCCCACCCACAGTGGTTAAATTTAAACTACAGGAAGAGAGAGGCTTGTGTTTTTTTCTTTCCCTCCCTGTATTTAAAACACAAGCCTCTCTCTTCCTGTAGTGATCGGTCTTTTTTCCTCCCTGTGTTTAAACTATAGGAAGAGAGAGGCTTGTGCTTTTTTCTTTTCCTCCCTGTATTTAAACTACAGGAAGAGAGAGAACTGCTTGTGTCTTTCTTTCCCTCCCTGTATTTAAACTACAGTTTAAATAATTTAAATACAGGGAGGGAAAGAGACACAAGCAGTCTCTGCGACTGCAGTAGGGTCGGGGAAAAGGCAGGTGCTTTTCCCCGACCCTACGTCAGTCGCAGAGACCACTGCGGGTGGGGGGTGGATTGGGTAGTTCTACCCAAACCACTGCACACCTGCAGACCATTGAATCGGATAACGCTAAGAATCATTATCCAGAATCGTTATCTGATGCAAGTTTTTTCCAAAAAACTTGCATCGTTATCCGATGCAATCGTATTACTGTAATATCCATTTTAAAAGTCCAAGGTCAACATTGCATTGTTCTAACCTTTTCCAAGACCAAGTGCCCAAACAGAGGGGCAGGTGAACTCTGTGCTGGGAGGAGGGAGGAAGCATTCCCATTGGGCTCCTAGGCAGAGGGGTGGGGCAAATTCCATGCTGGGGAAGGGAGGAAGTGCTTCCATTGGGCTGCTGGGCAGAGGGGTGGGGTGAGCTCTGTTCTGGGGTGATGGCACACATGCCAACAGAGAAGGCTGGGAGTGCCATATGTGACATACGTGCCATAGGTTTGCCACCACTGTTATAGGCCTTAAATAGCTTGCTGACATAGGCAGGTTTTAAGAATATTTGCACAAATGGCTGCTGCATAGAGAATGAGCATTGTAGCCCTCAGTACACTACTCCATGCTAACATATATACATCCTTAAAGGAGCAGCTCCCCTGGTGGTTTAGTGGTTAAGACACTGAGCTTGGAGACTGGAAGGTCAGGTTTTGATACCTGAGAGCTGCACTGGGTCACAAAAGGAGCCTCATTCAGGCATCCCCTGAGCGGAGTTTCTCCAGAAAAAAATCCTTTCAACCCAGAGTAATCTCTGACAAAATTATTATTCTATCCCTCAAGACAAGGAAAAAAAATAAAGCAGTCTTTGAAAGACCTGGTTGAAGAGACCACATTTAGGGAACAGACTGACAGTGGCTTTTGTGAAAAATAAGAGAAAATAAAAGGTCCTTTGCTTCATATTTCAAAGAGGATGGCAGGCAGATGCCAGGAACAAATTTTCTAGGGCATGCTAAAGTGAGTGAAGGAATTAGGGTCAGGCTGGAACAGTCAAATATCCAAAACCTAAGAGAAGACCCTACACGGCTGAACCAAGTGCCATCAAACAGGTAGGATGTGAGATTTGCAAACAAATGCAAGTCCCAAAGAACAATCCAGGCATAGATGGATTATATTGGAACTGGGAAGAAAATGAGTGGAAAGTGGAGCAGGAATTAGAATACCTGTAAGTAATATTTAATGGCAGAGATTGGGAGTGAGTAATGTTCCCATAAGCCTTAAAATAACTGTAATTCCACCCCTCCTAGGCCTCAAATAGGACAGAGAAGAAAGTTATGATATACTCATTTTCTCTTTCCCTCCTGATTTGTTTGTTTGTTTGTTTATTCCATTTACACCCACCCATCTAGGAGGTATTCCTACCCTGGGCGGTTAACAAGACAAACTCACATATTAAAAACATATTAAAAACACTGCCGAGAAGGCTATCCTCCAAGTCATGGTCTTTCTTGCAAATTTTGGGGTCGGCACTTGAAGTTGTACTGTCTGGGAGGATCGGGTGATGCTGGCTGATGTCCTGAGGGACTAGACAGAATATGGCTTTTCCCTTAAGATTGTCATCCTCTCTGACCCCAACATCCTCTCCCTCATTGTACAATCCTTCATTGATACAAAAAATTTGCATCACAGGCTGTGCAAGCTTTATAATGTCAAGATTTTCAGACCCAAATCCTGCAATTCCATCCAGGTATTCTTCCCATTTGGAAGTTGTTAAGGGTTCAGCTTTCAGTGTCCAGCACCTTGCATAAGGCATTTCTTGTCCTATTGAGTAACCTTCCTTTTTCCTTCATTCCAATTTGCATTCTGTGTCTCACTCTTGGGTGAGAAGGTTAGCTGGGAAGCAAAGTTACAGGGAACCTTCATTTCATTTGATATTTGCCTTCCGTTATAGAAAGTAGCCTGAAAATGGATGTCAGTTTAAAAAGTGGCTTCCAATTTGTTTTGGTTATGCCAACCACTAATACAGGGTCAGTTCTTTTGGTAGGCAAATCTCATTCTCTCTTGCTACATAAATAGGAATACATATACAGTTGTACCTTGCTTAAAGAGAATAATGTGTTCCACAGGATTGCTCTTTAAGTGAGTTTGCTCTTTAAGCGAAACACTATTGTAAGTGACCAATTGTGACTTCTGGTTGGGGGTGGGGATTGTGAACCCTGGTTTATTTGTTAAGCGTGTTTTTGGTTGGCTTTATTTGTTAAGTGAAGCAAACTTTCAGAGAAAATTCTGCTCTTTAAGCGAGTTACTCTTTAAGCGAGATGTTCTTTATGCGAGGTTTGACTGTATAAACAATGAATGAGTGTGACTGAATGGGAATGTTTGTGAAAGGCACATTTTATCCAACAGCACCATCCAGTAATACATTTTCAGAGGCAGAGGTTCATTAGGTTTGTCATCCAGAGATCCAGAAACTGATTGGATCAGACCCCCTCCCCCCTTCCAGGATAGTTAATGATAGTCAACACCAGTTTCTGGTCTCTGGATCTCAGTTCAGGTGGTTTTGTCAAGCCCATGGAGATCCATATACAAACAACAACCCTTCCCATCAGCAACCACAAAGCCAGCCAAGGTCTGACTGAGAGGTGGCAGGTTTGCAGTTCGATACCCAAATACTGAAGGATGGAATGAGCTCCCATCTCTGTCTCAGCTCCTGCCAACCTAGCAGTTCGAAAGCAAGAAATTGCAAGTAGATAAATAGGGACCACTTCAGTGGGAAGGTAAACATTCTGTGCACTCTGGTGTCTAGCAATGCCTGCCACATGACCACAGAAATGTCTACAGAAGCAATCAGTGCTGGCTCTTCGGCTATGAAACAGAGATAAGCAATGAACCCTAGAATCGGATATGACAGGCTTTCGAGGAAGGGAAACCTTTACCTTTACTAAAAACAATTAAAGGGCATAAATAATGCCCAGTTTATGGAATATTTTTCCGGAATAGATTAATTAGTTTCAATGCATTCCTATGGGAAACAGTGTTTTGGTTAATGTATTTTGGCTTTCAGTGCATTCCTATGGAAAATTGCATTCAATTCATTCCCATAGGAAATTCAGTTAAAGTAATTTTCACTGTAAGAAACGTCCCTGAGAACACATTAATTACGTTAACCGAGGTTCCACTACACAAATCAGGAAAATGTTATTTTCCCTGTAGAGTCAGACATGGCATCAATGAGCTTTTAAATTAATTTCCTCTGTTTGTTATTCTTTTAAATATGCTTAATGCTTAAATATATTTGAAGATACTGTATGTTCTTTTCCAATGAGCCTTTTCTGTGAAGTATTCTCTGGAACTGCGGTGGCTCAAGTGGTTAAGATGCTGAACTCACTGACTGGAAGGTCGGAGTTCGATTCCTGGGTACTGCATGATGGAGTGAGCTCCCGTCTCTGTCCCAGCTCCTGCCAACCTAGCAGTTCGAAAGCAAGCAATTGCAAGTAGATAAATAGGGACCACTTTGGTGGGAAGGTAAACAGCATTCTGTGCACTCCGGTGTCTAGTCATGCCTGCCATATGTCCACAGAAACGGCTGCAGATGCAGACAGCGCTGGCTCTTTGGCTATAAACAGAGATGAGCACTGAACCCTAGAGTTGGATATGATTAGTTTTCAAGCAAGGGTCACTTTTACCTCTGGATATGAGGAATTTGTGCTCATGGAAGTTAGAATAATGCAGATGAAAAAAGTTTGTAGAAATAAACAAAATGATGTTGCCTGAAATGATTGCAACAAAGACTTGTATCTTGATACTGAGATGAATTTTTGATATGATTGGAAATTATTGTCCGATCATTCATGAGTTAGCTTTTCAATGGGATAAATGTCAGCTGGAGTTCTATGGGTTTAGCAGGATTCCAAGGATAATGAGTAGGCACCAGAAATCTGAACTTTGTCACACTAGCAATATATACAACAAATTCACAAATTCGTTTATATACACAACCTTTTAATATACGTTTGGCCAAAAGCTACTGACTGGTTAAACAATGCCAAATGAAATTTGTGCCTGAGGAAAGTTTTGATCTTGGGATTTAATGTTTTTAATCCAGCACTACGACAAATGCAGTATATCATACAAAAAAAGTAATAACCAAAATATTAATATGAAAATACTGTGGCACTTAAAGACTAAACTACTATATTTTAATGAGAGTTTTTGTGGATCAGGTCCACCTCACCAGAACTTTGTAGTGCACGAACTCTTTCAAATCAGAGCTTGTTATATAAAAAGTGTCAAGGATGAAGCATATGGATGGTGGCAGAGAGAAATGCAAGTGCTATTCTGTAAGATGCAAAGTAGGCTGCTCAGAACATGGCAATGCTAAACATGAGTAGCACTCTATCAATTAACTGCGCAGGCTCCCTTGGTTTCCCTTCTACATGGATTAGAAAGATATTGGATCCTAGCCTATCAATATTACTTTTATATTTGCACAGTCTAAGGTTCTCTAGAATTAGCTGCTGAATTTTATACAAAGAAAATCATCAAAAGGCTGCAGGGTCTGCATGGAATCAAATCAGTCAGAGGCAGCAGGATGTAAGGAGGAGAAAGACTGAAAAACAATGCAGGAGACAATAGCTCAGTATTTAAGCTTGCCTAGTTCCAGTTCTGTTCCTCTGGATAAAGAAATGGCTGACATGAGTAGCTTATAGAAGAATCATGGGGTGTGAAGGGTTATTTTCCTGCAACTGCCTTAGAGAAGAGAATAGCACAGAGTGACAGACAGTGCAGTGGTTAGTGTGGAAGGGAGAAATTGCTTTTAAAAAACACACCCCAATAACTGTAGTGGTTACATATTGTTGGAAAGAGAGCTCGGAACTGCAATAGTAAGCACAGTAAGTGACCAATTGTGACTTCTGGGGGGGGGGGGATTGTGAACTCCAGTTTATTTGTTAAGCAAGTTTTTGGTTGGTTTTAGTTGTTAAGTGAAGCGACCAGAGAAAATTCTCCTTTTTAAGCGAGTTACTCTCTAAGCAAGGCGCTCTTTATGTGAGGTTTTACTGTATCTACTTCATAAAAGCATTCTCTGGGTTCTGGATCTCACTCACTAATCTTACAAGTGATACTGTGAATATGTCCTTAATTAAAATGGCCAAATGGTTAGCAGGATGCAAATGAATCTTTCAGCCTAGCAGCACTATTGTCTGTCTGTCTGTCTGTCTGTCTATCTTCATTTACTTAGTAAGCTTGTTCACACTGGATGCAACTGAGACTGAGTCATAAAATGTGAGTAATATGCTATTAGGCTTCCACAATGTTGATCATTGCGCCTTGTTTCCTTAATTTTATTTTAAAATATAAACTGGAACAGGCTGTGCTGTAGATTCAAATATCTTAAAAATATCAAACACATTGTAAAACTGTTGTATGAAAAAGAAAATATTGATTGATTGGTTTCTGGTATAAAAGTGGACTGTACAAGAAAAGCATTAATGTTTTGGAACATGAGGCCAACAGAATACATGCTGCAGGCTGAAAGCTTCATCCTGGCTGGAACATGGTTTGGGGTGAGCTGGAAGATATGTTGTTGTTGTTGTTGTTGTTTTGAAAATTACAAAAAAGGAAGAGGTAGCCAGATGTCCTGAGAGCCACCTCAGAACTACTGCACTACAATATTGTGCAAATGAAGGGTTAAAAAGAAAAGCTTTCAAATTAAAAGAAGTATCTTCTGATTTTATTTTCTTTTACTTTAGATCAAACAGTCCTTGTAACTTGGAGTATCCTAATTACAGACCATCTGGTTATGGGCCACAGCTTCAGGGTTCTTATGAGACTCCTTGAGAATTCATTGGGTGCCTTCAGGTGGCAAAGTATGAAGGGGAGTTCAGGGGTTTCTCTGTACTCTGTATCTGCCAAGATTTCAGTGATCAAGAAGGCCACATGAAACAAATCCATCTGGGCAGCAGATAATCTGCCAGCAAATGTATACACAAGTATACACAGACACACACACAGAAGCCTAGGCAGACGGACGGCAAGTCAAGGAGCAATCAAGCATGCAAAAGCAATTGAGCTTTAGATGCAATTTTCATTCCATTAAGTGCAAAGACGTCCTGCTTTACGTTCCTCCACTCTAGTAGGTCCATGCAGGAGGCATTTTCCTATTTTGATGCTCACTAGACTATGAAATGTACTTAGTCACTGATCACAAAAATTGCTCTGATCTCCTCCTAATCAACTGTTCTTTGAGACAACATCTTAATTCTTTTCCAAACATCTCTTTCCTCTATTATTGCAAGGGTTCCCCCCCCCCCCCAAACTCCTGACTGCAGTGTTGTTCTTATTTTAGGAGACATGGCTTTACTTTTGATCTTTTTATGTGCTTTGTTGTCAGTGTCTTCCTTAGGTACTGCAGATTGTTCCAGTTCTTCTGAGCTATAAGCAGCTATCAAAGGAGGTTTGCCATCCCAAGAGGTACCCTCCAAAGATCTCTGTATCATAATTACCATTTTGCAGTTACTTTGCATTGTGATAGGGGGAAATACCTCTGCATCTTCCCAAAATTGTATAAATTATGAAAACCTTGTTGTGTAGACATTATCTCCCATGATTATGGGACTCTCTCCCATGTGAAATTTGTTTGGTACCGTCTTTACTATTAATAAGCAACAGACAGTATTTGTCCTTTAGGCAGACATGGGGAAGCGATTTAATTTCTGTAACTTGGATCTGCTTTTGCTACACTTATTAAGTTTATTAATTCAAATTTCACACCATTGGAATTGATAGTTGCTTTATCTGTTTCAATTCTTTTTGACCTAGCTTGAGTAGGCTGAGGTGATAAATGGTTACAAATTCAGAGTACCTGATATACGTTCCTATTTAGAACAAAAACAACAATACAGTTCTCTGGCAGTAGGAAATTAAATCATAACACATAAAATTTCTAGCCTGCACAGATGGAGAAGTATCAGATTCACTCTTTGCAAATTCTAACAGAAATTGACTAGATCTGCCTCCCCAGAGGGAATATGGGTAGGTATACTCTACTTTCTCATATTTTGCTGTTCTGTAAAAATTTTCAGTGCATTTCTTGGTTCAAATAACTTTCCTAGGCGCATTGTAAAAGGCATATTTTGAGGAAACATACTTCCAGATGCACATAATTACAGAAAATGCATACATTAAAAATGAAAATATTGAGTGGAAATGTGTTTAGAAAAACATATGTCTGCGTGATTTTATGTATGCTTTTTAAAATACAGGAATGGAACAGAGCAGACCAGAAGATGCTTGCTGAAGTGACAAAGAACAGAAATAGGATGGTCTACTAATCCCCATTGGCACAGGGCATGATTAGGGAAGTCTTTTGGGAAGGGTGGGGCCACATTCCCACTGATGGGTAGGGCAAAGGCAAAGGAGTAGAATAAAAAATGCCAACGTAGAGCCCTTAATGGACCCTAAGAACGATCAGGTTGGAACTTTAGTTTGACAGATTCTGGGAGGGGAACACCCAGGCTTGCATTTCTTCTCAAGTGTAAGCAGTGGTGGGTTGTCATAATTTTTACTACCCCACCATGACATCATCACAGTGTGGGCGGAGCTAATGTCATGACATCATGATGTTGTGGGCAGGGCCAAAGAAAAATAAAATAAAATAAAAATAAACACACACCCCTTTTTAGGAACTGTGGTAGTACATCAATATTGGTAAAGATATTAAATACACATTAAAATACACACAGACACACCACATCCAAAGGTGAGTCACTTATCCTGAAGAGCAGGCTATAGGGAGCTTCAGCTAGCAGCTTCTCTTCCTCCTCACTGCTTGGGAGGACAGCAAAGAAACCATGCATACACGCCAAGCACTGTAGGCGTGCATGCACACCAAGTGCTTGGCATGCATGCGCAGTGGGGGAACCAGTGAAAAGGTAAGACCTGAAAGTGGTTCTCCCCAAAAGCTGCTACCAGTTCTCCATGACACTGGGGAAAGTTACTACCGATTCTGGCGAACAGGTGTGAACCTGTTACATCCCATTACTGAGTGTAAGTCATGTAACCCTACTCTATCATGTTCTTTTGCAGCAAGGAGTGACTCATGGGAGGCAATCATAGGGAGCCAGGTGGCCCACCAGTTCATTTCCATTGGATTTCAAACATTAAGATGGCATCAAGACATTGGCATCAATCCTTATTCTCTTTTGCAAAAGGGAACGTAGTTCATAGGACAGGGCTTTCCATCATTCCATTTCTGCATACCAAATTAAAATTAGCTTCTTCAGATCAGGAAATGAAATAAAGTGACATAGTGTATGTTGGGGTGGCGTTAGCAGGGCATGCTCATCTTTCACCATTAAGGAAGCTATTAAGAAGCTAAACTATGATGATTTCCATATTACAGCCAGCCATTTTACTGTTAAGTTGATTTTGTCTTGATGAACATGTACATCCATATACACCCAGCCAGCCTGTTAATTTATACCATGTTACTGCTGATAATTAGTTATTCCCCACCCCCCGAAAAGGATAAAAGATGAAGTTTTATGAGGTATATTTTATAATGAATCAAGAGGCAAGGGAGCTTTGTGTGTGCATGTGCGTGCTTTACTCTTTAAGTCAGCTAGAAGTCAGTCAGAATATAAATGCTGTATAAATAAGTTAAAAAATGTAAATATAATAAATACCTTATATTTTCCTTGCAAATCTTAGGTATATTTGAAGTGAGGAGCTAAGGCTGCCTTGCTGGAAATGGTGTTGTGTGGATATTCATACAATTTTAGTATGATCACAAGATCTAGGATGCCCAAACTATGTCCCGGGGGTCAGATCCGGCCCCTGATGCCAATTAATCTGGCCTGCAAAGCCCTCATTGCTCATGGAAGTGGAAATAAAACATGCCCATATGCATCAGACAACGCTAAAAATTGGATAACGTCATGACTTGTGGAACCAAGTCATAACATTATCCGGGGTATTACTGTACATGAAAATCAACACAGTAAATACAGAATAATACAATATACAAAATTCAATATTCATTATTATACTGATAGTAAACATAGACACTTAAGAAAAAAATCCCTAAACAGACAACCAAGTCCAAGGATGGAGCAACAGGTGTCCTCAGCATCCGGGCGGGCCCCTCCTCTGCCGCCCGAGCTAGTGGGTAGTCAAACGTGACTACTTTGGTAGATGGATTCTGTAGCAAGTGTGACTGTGGATAAAGTGAGTTGATAGTGTTAGCATTATTAGAGGAACTCCCTTAAGAGGTAAAAGAGTATATCTTTATGCTAATATATGTTTCTTTTTATTTCTGGACTAGTCATTGGGAAGTAATCATGGGCTTATTTTCAAGTCTCTTTGCTCAGGCTCAAAGCTTTGAAAAATTGTGTGCCAAAGCAGGTAACATGTATTTCTTTTAATCTGTGATTTTACCCTGAATTACGGGGCTGCAGGACAACTACTGCAGGACAGAATGATCTCCCATCTTTGTCCCAGCTCCTGCCAAACTAGCAGTTCAAAAGCAGGAGATTGCAAGTAGATAAATAGGGACCACTTCAGTGAGAAGGTAAACAGTGTACCATGTGCTCCAGTGTCTAGTCATGCCTCCCACGTGACCACAGAAACATCTGCTTAAGCAGACAGTGCTTGATCTTCAGCTTTGAAACAGAGATGAACACTGAACCCTAGAATCGGATATGACTGGCTTTTGAGCAAGGGAAACCTTTACCTTACAGGGCTGGTTTAAGCATTAGACAAACAGAGACCATTTTCTCGAGCAGAAGAAGGTGCCTGGAGTTTTCTGTGCTTTCCCTTTTCTTGGAGATTAAAGAACCATGTCATGTCACATATCACATACCACAGCCTATTGTTCTCTCTTTCAACTCATAAACTGGACTAGTGTTCTCAGGCATCAGGGTGGATGCTTTCCTATTAGCAGTGTTGAAGGAAGGCTCAGCTACCTGTCCAGCGTGGATTGAAGTGAGGCACTAACTTTGCCTCATATAACAAAATGCCACAGCTGCCTTCAGTTGGATAAGTGAGGAAAGACTGAACCTTTCCAGATCCATGAGAGTCAACAATGCCAATTTCAAACACTGCCTCATCCAATACCAGGTGGCCTTTCTACACCCTCATCTCTTGCAGTATGATAATGATAAATGCTATCTTACGGGCAGTGGTGGGCAGCAAAAATTATTATCATTATATTTAGACTTGTATGCCACTCTAGAGTGGCTTTCACTACCACACCATAGGTGGAGCCTATGGTGTAGGTGGAGCCTATGTCATGGGTGGAGCCTATGTTGTGGGCGATCTAGTCATGCCTGCCATATGGCCCCATATATATCTGCAAACACAGGCAGCACTGGCTCTTTGGCTATAAATGGAGATGAGCACTGTACCCTATAGTTGGATATGACAGGCTTTTGAGCAGGGGAGACCTTGAACCATTTGCAGGGACAAAACCTAATGTCAATTTTGAATACCAATCAGGGATCTTCTGTTAGTAGGTAAAGGTTCCCCTTGCTCGAAAGCCAGTCGTTACCAACTCTAGGGTTCAGTGCTCATCTCTGTTTATAGCCAAAGAGCCAGTGGACTTGATCCACAAAAGCTCACATTAAAATACAGCAGTTAGTCTTTAAGGTGCCACAACGTTTTTGCCTTTTTGTTTTGTTTACTCTCTGATATGCTTGTACAGAATAAAACTTTTTAAATGGTAGCTGTGTTAGTCTGTGTTTCAAGCATATCAGAATAAACAAAACAAAAAGAGCCCCCCCCCCACACACACACCATGCTCCATTGGGGCAGGGAGGTGGACGTGGCAACCCAATTTTACTACCACCCTGCACAAAAGGCCCCCAATTTTGCCACGTCCTGCTTGAAGGCCACCCAATGTTACCACCACCCTTCCGGTGTGTGTGCAGTCTGGTTACTGACCACCACTGCTTACCTGGATAGTGCAGTGATTATGGAGATATTGAAATCCAGATGCCTTGGACCTCCAGTATATACAATAAATACGTTAAGAACAATGATAACTTTGCTAGAATTTGTGTAGATCATTGACTGCATCTTCCAAACCTTACTTCCTGACTGTTACAGGGTATTTCGGTGTTTTATACAGAACTCAGGTTAGTCCAGTGTGTGCAGATTAATGGAGTGTGGTGTTTCATGTCCTTAAGCGAGAGGCTGTTATAATTCTGTCGGTTGCATTAAAGGGCAACTTCTGCTTTGTATAGGCCTAGCAGGCTAAGAGCAGAAAGGTTGAGAGTCATTTTGGCATGCAGACATCCCTGTTTCTGAATCGAAATTAGAATTTCCACGCAGCCATTTAACCTTCAGGCAGAAACGTAGCCATGAAGGATGTCCTCTCCCTATTATGGCTGATGCCTCTGGTTTTTAATTTTACTCGTCACAGAGGTCACAGAACTGAGCAAGAAGTGTCTGTCACTCCCACCCTGGGGAATGCAATTACTTTGGGAGGATCGGTGATAGGACGCGAAGGCAAGACAGCAGAGTCAAGCAGTAAAGGTGCTGCTTGGCTTGAAGGCTTAAGAGAGTGGCACTAGCATTGTGCTTTTATTTTAATCCATTTCTGCATCCCTCAAATCTCAGCCTTGTATTGAAAGCCAAGGTTGTAGAACAGAATGAGAAAACTGGAAGGGGCCTCACCAGTCCATCCCTTTTTGTCAGAGAAGGAGATCCATAGCTCAAGTATCCATGACAAGTGGCCATCCGACCTCTACTTCAAAACCATCAGTGAAAAAGACGTAGTCAATTTCACTGAGGAACACCTCTTATTATTGGCAAATTCTTCATAAGGTTTAGCTGAAATCTCCTTTCATGTTGTTCAAATGTGTTAGATCAAATCCTTTCCTCTGAAACCACAGAAATCAGGAGTGTTTTCTCTCACACAGGGTTATAGATTGCAAGAGGGCATTTTAGTCCTATATCTAGGGGTTTCTTCCTGTGTAGAGGAAAGGGTAGAAATTCCCCCTCTTTTAAAAAAAAATCCAAAGATTTTATTAATAAAGGAACATAAACTGTAGAAAATGTCAAGAGTGAATAGAATTATTTTGTATGGTCCAGTGCAACAACCTTTTGCAAATACCTTCTGGGTTTGCATACTAAATCTTGTTCAAGGGCAGTCAGTTGCAAGTGACATGGTTATGAGTACCTAGTTACTTTGGGGCAAGTAAATTGAGTGGCCCTTTTGAATCAATGGAACTTATGTAGAAGTTGACCCATCAAATCGTCCTTGCTTCAATTGGTCTACCATAGTGTGATTAAAAATGCTATGCAAGCAGAATTTCAGCTACTGAGTTAAAAAAAAAACAACTGTAAGAAAGAATTGAAAAATGAATGGTCACCAGAAGACACAATTAGCCCTGGTTCATCCAAAGACTTGAATAATTAAGAGAAGACTTTGGCAGGTATTTGAGCAAGCTGCTACTTGTAGATTGGAAGCTCACTTAACTATTTGTATTTGTATTTAGATTTATATGCTGCTCTACTTGCTGAAGCAACTCAGAGTGGCTAACATAACACAGGCAACATATATAACAATATCAAATATAAATACAACAACATAATATAAGCATAACATAATGCAATACTATCAATACAGTCAATAAATTTAACATAAAAATGAAAATGCAATACAATCAGGAGAGTCAATCCCTGTAGCAATTTATCCATATAAAAATCAACTCCCTCCTGCTGAGAACTATTACCAAATACTAGCACAGACAATACAATACAAAAAAGCAAAAAATATACAATACACTACTATCAAGAGCTAGACCAAGAAATAAGAAAGCTAAGTTGTCATTAGTTGACAGATCTCAATTATCATTCTTGAGTTTATCAAAAATATGGTTCCATAGAGCCAAAATCTTTCAGAGTCATAGAAATGTAACCTTTTAAATATGCTATTCGGGTGATCACTGCAAAGCTTCCTTTCAAACCAGAAATTCTTAATACTGTACTATATGTCTGTTTTGCTTATTTGATGAATTTATTATTTTAGGTGAAACTGGGCAATCATGTCTTACCAATGGTGCCCATCATATCTCCTCTGCTCAGGCCAGAGTCATTGATATATGAGACAAAAAGTGAGATACTTGACGTTAAATGAAAGATGATGGGATGAGTAAATAGCAATGGATTTAAGCCCAATTATACAGTCAATCCAAATTGTTTCAACACTAATAACACCATCATTTGTTGATCTTTAGGGAAGGTTCTAAGCCATATTTCTTCCAACCATTGTTTGACTGATGAGTGTTGTGGTTTTAAATAATTATTCATTTGGCAGCTACTTTATCCTGTTTTTTATTTATTATATTTGAGTTTTAATTTTGCAATCCTGAACATATTTACTCAGAAACTAGTCAGTGTGACTTTCCTCTCTGTATGTATGGATAGGGTTGCAACTGAAGCTGCCCTGAATTATGGCTGAAAAGGTTTTAAATTAAAATAAATGTTGAAATTTATCACCAGTGGCATGAATCATCTAATGTCATAATTTTTAAAAAGTGAGTTGAGGTTGGAGCAGATATGTACTCTTTATTTATTTTATATACACGTATGTGTGCACACATGCACAAACCCCTGCTTATCTGTGTAGAGAAAGAGATAGAGCTTAAAATCTATCACGAGTGTCTGTATGCTTTGTTTTGCCTTTTCTAAGTTTGCTCTCCAATATTTTAAATCTTTTTAATTAATGAATTTTAATTATTACTGTAGTTTAATTGCTTTTTAATCTGGAACTTATTGTGCTTTTAGGGTTACTTGTTTTAACATTGTAAGCCATCTTGAATCGAGGCCCATGCTGGGGTACCAAATTACTGGGAGGGGCAGCCACGCACCTCTACTGAGAGCCCATAACTTAAAGGGCCATGCCACCTTGGCAGTTTCCACTTCAGCTCCTCTCACAAGGCTCCTCTCGCAGGGCTCCCCTCAACCCTGTGGCAGGAAGTCCAAAGCGTTTCGGACTTTCTCCCACAGGGTAGAGGGGAGCCCTGCAAGAGGAGCCGAAGTGGAAACTGCCGAGGTGGTGTGGCCCTTTAAGTTTTGGGATTTCAGTAGAGGTGCGCATCCACCCATGCTGTTAATTTGACACCCCAGCATGGGCCTGCTTGAGTTCCCTTGTTGGGAATAGGGTGGACTACGAATGATAACAAAAAGAAAGAATTTGTTGTGTATATTTTATTCTAAAGCATGTACATTCTTGCAACCAGTAATTATATTTTAACAAGAACAATTATGGTAATGGTACTTGTGATGAATCATGTTCCTAGGAATCATTGGTCCAGCTGTATTAACTAATTCAGGATTTACATAAGTGTAGTCATACTGTTCAGAAAGTGATTCAGTGGATCTACCATAGTGGAATTTATTAACTGTATTTGGGGTTTTCTCTGGATGTTCAAATTGTCTGCCAGCAGATGTAAGTTGTTTCTTCTTCCCAGGTAAAATATGAATGAAAAACAACATGCTAATGAAGAGCCTTGCAACAAGAATACACAGAATGTGGCCAATCACTTATATACTGTACAGAGAAATAATGTCAGGGCTGTTTTGTTCTTTTTAATCTCCAGACACAGAGTGTACCAGAACCAACCTGTTCAGAATCCAGAATGGATATTTAAACAATCTTTCTAAGCTAGAGAGAAACTCCATCATAACCAGGGAAGGCAACAGGAAACAATCCAGCCAAGGAACCTTGAGCATGCACATTTCAGCATGCCATTCCTCCAAGCTGGGAGTTTCAACATTTTTCATTCTCTATTGAGTACTAAATGTTTGACATGGTGTCACTGTGCTTTGAGTGCCCTCAATTGGCTCCATAGGATGTGAGAACAGCTGGAGAAAAGGAGTTATAGGTTGTTTTTAAGCCAGCCCCATCTTCTATAACTTCTACTGGTATTTGCTGAGTGAGTGTTAGTTGCGAGATTTTAAAATTTTCTGAGGTTCTGATTTTGATTGTTTATACAGTTGTGCAGAGCATTTGGTTTGGTTTTGAAGTTAAATTTAGTGTGAAAACCACCCTGATCCCTTGTGTAGAGTTTCACTACTTATTTATATACTGGTAGCTATTTTCTAGATTTGTTTACTGCTTGATTTCTGGGCATCCAAGGAAGAATTTTGTTAAAAATACATTAAGAGGTTTGAAGTGTGTAGATTAGTCACCATTAATGTGGCGCTGTTCATTTGTATTCGATTACAGTCCCAGAACACCTCACTCAGCCCAGCAGTCCAATGTGTTTATAGCATAAGAAGTTCTGTTGTATGTCATCATCCTGTAGGGATAGTTCATCTAAGTCTTTCTGTTAGTTTCCACCAAATGATTTCTTTAATGGGCTCTGCAAAACTCAATAGCTGTTAAGGTCCTTGTCTGCTCTCATTAGTTTTCTACCTGGCCTAGCATTTTGAAAGCGACTATTCCATTGTCAAAACAACTCATTACCTTTCTCAGCAGCCCATGTCTCATGTCTATTTTCATCCTATGGACCTTTGCCACCTCTGCCTTGTTGTCCAAGCAAATGTACTGTAAAGTTTTAACACGAGTAGTTCAGTGGTGGGCAGCAAAAATTTTCATTACCACACCATGGGCAGAGCCTATGTTATGGGCAGAGCCTACATCATGGGCGAAGCCTATGTTGTGGGTGATCTAGTCATGCCTGCCATATGGCCATGTATACATCTGCAAACACAGGCAGCACTGACCCTTTGGCTGTGAATGGAGATGAGCACTGCACCCTAGATTTGGATGTGACTGGCTTTTGAGCAAGGGACACCTTGAACCATTTGCAGGGACAAAACCTGACGTCAAATTTGAATACTAATCAGAGATCTTCTGTTATTAGGTAAAGGTTGCCCTTGCTCGAAAGCCAGTGATAACCAACTCTAGGCTTCAGTGCTCATCTCTGTTTATAGCCAAAGAGCCAGTGGACTTGATCCACAAAAACTCACATTAAAATATATCTGTTTGTCTTTAAGGTTTCACAACATTTTTGTCTTTTTGTTTTGTTTACTCTCTGATATGCTTGCACAGAATAAAACTTTTTAAATGGTAGATGTGTTAGTCTGGGGAGGGCAGGGAGGTGGGTGTGGTCACCCAATTTCGCTTAGAAAAAAAAAACCCTGCCCAGAGGCCACCCAATTTTGCCACCTCCTCCCCCTGCCGGGTGGTGTTGGTGCGAACCTGTTGCTGCCCACCACAGGAGTAGCTGTGCTTCTCTGAGTCTGATATAATTAAAAATACATGTCTATTGTTGTGTTAGGGTAGCAGGCTGTGCAGCAGAAGTAGGCAGGCTCCGGAGGTCCAGGGTCCACACATGGCCATTGCTGGACCTTGGAGATGTCAATCTTTGCTTGTTTCCATGACCCTCACATTTTTTAAATAAAATGTTGTTTTAAAATTGGAAAAAGTCCCCTTGTACCTTATAGTGGTCCAAAATATATATCTTTTAAAAGGAAAAGTTACACTGATAGTCTGGCTTGGAAATTATTCTAGGGCTCACTTTGGGGTCATAAAGGATGAAATAAAATGCCTTAAATACAACAGTCCAATAGATTTTAGCACTTCCTGTCTAGGCACACATTTGTTGTCATATGTCTCACTTATTTATACTTCGATCCTCCTCCCATGCTAAGTAGCATATTAGGCAGCAAAGGATCTCTAGCAGCTTTGGTCTTGGGGAAGTGCCCAATGTCCTCTCATGTCTTTTCCAGGGCCTTCAAGTCTCCCATGAAAGTTTTTCACCATGTATTTTGAGAGTGTCCTCATTGTCATTTGGCATTAGGAGGAGTCCAGAACATTGCCACCTTAGGGATCCTGTTTTTCTCCATGCTTAAAATATGGCCTACCATGTGGTGTATTCTTTGTGCAACAAGCCATTCCTTCTGAGCACCTCCTCATTGGGAATGTGGTCAAAATAGCAAATCTTTAAAATTCAGCGGAGGACTAACTAATTTCCTCAGAGAGCAAGCCAACGCCTTCTGCATAAGTAGATTTACTCTGGAGGGTCAGATAAATACTTCAAATTCTGGAGATTCTGAAATAAATGTTTGGAACTGAAATTGAAATGGCAAAAATCTATATGATGCAACTACCTGATATTCTTCTGTGGTATGAGTGGGAAGCAAATTAGATCATTCCTGTGCCCACCCTGCCCTTTCCAAATGTGGGAAGTGAAGAGTGTCTTTTAGAAATTCTCTTCTTTTCCTATATGAAGTTCTTATTTTATGATGTTAAGAAGGAGATGCCTTTAAAAGCTGCTTGAGATAAATTTGACAGGTGCTGCTTTCCTGGTTGTGAGGGTAGAGTAATAACCAACAGCAATGGTGGGCTCAATTTTTTTTACTACCACACTGTGGGCATGGTATAGTGGGTGTGGCCAGGAGGAAAGCCTTGCATTGCACCCAAATTAGGACTTCTTTATTTCAAAACTTGGATGGGCAGGGTCAGCCACAATTTCTGCTACTGGTTCTGGCAAACTGGTACAAACCTGCTGATGCCCACCACCAACCAACAGTTATGAAGCAGTTGAAATAATAATGGGGAACAAGGATGATACAGTCCTCTATGGACAATCAAAGATGGTGTTTGTTCTGCCCTCTCACTGGGACTCAAGGACCAGCCTAGATCAGTGTTTCCCAAATGCTGGTGTTTGGACTTCAATTCCCAGAAGCTTAAGTCAATTCCCCAAAGCACTGATCAGTCAATATACTGGCTTAGGCTTCTGGGAACTGAAGTCCAAACACCAGCGTTTGGGAAACACTGGCCTAGATCATTTTGCTGCCTGTGGTGAAGAACAAAATGGTGCCTCCTCTATCCTGAAGCTAGGATAATGGGGAATTGCATGATACTTCAACACTGGCAGAGGAACAACATCTTCCATTCCATTTGAGACAGCTGGCTAGTTGAGAAGATCAATGACAGTTGCATGGCATGCATTGTGATCTCCTCTAACATAGCAAAACAGCCTTGAGAACACAGGAGAAAAAGCTGAGGGGGCCAGATGTCAGCAGGAACATTTGTGAAAACAGGATTTGTTTTTGCAAAATACAAAGCTTTCTCATCCTTTGCCTAGAACAGTGGCTCCCAATGTAGGGCACATGCCCCACAAGGAAACTTCAATTCCCAGAAGCGTAAGTCAGTACACTGGCTGATTGGTGCTTTGGAGAATTGACTTGGGGGAATTGACTTAGGCTTCTGAGAATTGAAGTCCAAAACTCCAAAGGTTGGAAAATACTGGCCTGGAAGAACAGAAGAGGGTTTGTATCAAGGGTTTGTGTTACGCCTCTAGCAGGCTCCATGGGTGTACCTTTTCTCTCACTGATTACAAAATCAGTGGCACAACTGGTCAAATGATAAGAAACCCATTTGAGTAGGGGGTGGGGCACACAATCTTGTTTCTACTCCATGTAAAAGCAAGAGGATTCTGACCTACCTCTTTGATAGTTAGATAGTTCTCTTGGTACTCGAAAGTCTTAACATCCTATAATAGATCTGTATTTCTAATGTTTCTGTCTTTTTATAGCAGCTGGTGTTAAAGTAATACAGGAAAACAAGGATTATAGGACACCATATGATGTGTATTATCAAAAGCAAATGTTAAAGTTTTTCTTGTACTGTATGTGAATTACTGAGTGCATTTTAAGGCCCAGCATTCAGTATGAACAGCAGGTGAGCTTATGCACTGATACAGTGGGCAAATAAAATGCAGTTCACCTTTTTGTGTCAGTTTTTCCCATGGAGAGAGTTGCCAGAAAGAGCTTTACAAGATTTTCATGCCATCTAATGAGACTTTAACGATCCCTGTGGTTTGATCTAGACCCAGCATCGCGTTTCCTATTCCAGCTAAATTAATATCATTATAAAGGCACACACTGTGCTACAGGTCTTTTTTGCATCTAACTTTCTGCCTGAAGTCAAAACTAGCAGCAATAACTGTTTCAGAATGATAAATTGATAAGACATTAATAGTTTCCCATCTTAACTTCAGATATGGCATAATCATAATTACAAAGGAAGAAGAGAATACAAGGAAGCGAGATTGAATTGTCAAGCCAAAGGGCTGCTGAGTCAGTCTAATGGAAGCTGTGATAGGTGTGTCTAAGAGAGTAACAGAAGAAGGGTGGACACCAAAACATCCCTCCATTCTTGTCTCAACACTGTTGTCATTTCAGGTACTCATGCTGAAGGACAGAACTGCATTCAAACTAGATTTCCTTTAAAACATCTCAGCATTGTTGTTCATGGTTTAGGTCACCCATTCCTTTATGAACTTTGCTGATGATATTTGTGTAAGGTAGAAATGACCCTCATGTTCCTAAGTAATGGACAGCACCAGTCTTTCCTTCCACATCATGGGAAGCATTCTAGGAAAATGGCTCCCATGGTATAAGTATTTTCAGTGTTTAACTCTGCCATCTTTTTTCAGAGGATTAGAATAAACCATTTCCCTCCACTTTTGTTGAAGTAAGTATTCCCTAGACATCCGCCTCCACAAGATAAGCTTATGTTGATTCTAAAAGCTTTATTGATCTACATAAATATTCATTTGTGACAGACCCCCTCCCAGAGATTCAAACTACCAGCGATGTTATAAATCTCACAGAGTTTTAAGGACTTTGTTTGAGTGTCCTACTTTTGACCTTGACACACAAATCCAGATAGGGAGAAAGCGACCATGTACTGCCCATTTTCACCTTGCTAAAGGCTGAGCAAGAAAGCAGAATGGATGGTCAGTTTGCAGTGCAAGTGGAACCACACTGTCTATTCACTAGTCAGTACTATCATATAGACAACAGTGTAGTGGTACATACTGATGTGCAGTCACATGTCATGGTAGCATCTGTACCCCAAGCTCCATTGGGACTCCAAGAGTAGTCAGTGGTGTTAACCCACGCCAACAAACTAATTCTAATTGATCAGGTCTTTTGTAAAGCTAATGGCCCTAATTGCATGGGCATCACCACCCCAGTAATGACAATCTATTTTTATTTTATTTTTTTGCTGGGAGTAAATCACATTCTCATGATTAGTATTGTCCCTGGGCTAACCTTGCTCATGAGGAAAATTCTTGCACTTTGTCCCCTTAATCTATGTCTCCACCACAACACCATGTGATGTGGAAATGCTGTTCAGACTCACAACTGTAGAACAACCAGAGCACACGATGGACCGATCACATTGTTGGCTTGTGTTGGGCACAGCTTGAGATTCATCAGGCTGCCTCCCTCTGTGCCCTCTACTTTGTCATGATGCTTTTCCATTGGGGCTTCTCCACTCCTTTCATTTCTCTCTCATTTGTTGTAGAGGAGAACCATTACTGTCATTACCTGTGTCTGTCATTACTAAAGATGCAGCATCATGGACCCATCCTCCCTGTTGCTTGTCCATCAGTCTGGGAGATGCCTGGTCAGTACCCTCCCTGCCATTGCTGCTCGACAATCACTGGGCATGATAGTTTATGTACCACTCCTTGTACAGCTGCTGTTGCTGCTGCTGCTCAATAATATTAACTTAACAACCTTTAAAGCCCTACATGTTTATTACCTTTAAAGCCCTAAAGCTCTAAAGCTCTGTCCATCCCACCAGAGCGGATCGGAGAGGCTCTCTAGTTGTTCCATCAGCCAGAGATCCGCATCTCTCTGTTACTAAAAGGAGGTCCTTTTCTGTGTCCGCTCCTGCCCTATCGAACCTCCTGCCAACCGAGCTACATCTCCAGATGGAGCTGCTGCCCTTTAGGAAGAATCTAAAAACATGGCTGTCGGGGCATGTATGGGGTGCAGGGGGTATAATGACCCCAGCTTGCTGGATGATCTGAGCCCCTCTCTCCCTCTACTTTTTTAATTAGTAAGATGTAGAATTTGGTGTGCTTTTAATCTTTTTAGATTTAAATTTTAAATTTTAATTTTAACAGTTTTAAGGTTTTTAGGTAGTGTTTGTGTTTTATTGTAATTTTTTTGTTTTTTGTTTTTTGTTACTTGTAACCTCCCTGAGTCACTTTGGTGAGAAGGGTGGTGGAGAAATACGAATAAATAAATAAACAAATAAACCTGCTTGATTCCCCCTCTTTCTTTCACTCAATCACTTCTATTTACTTGTTAAAGATCACCAAAACCACCAAAACTACTGATGTCATCATCATCAACACAGATACATGGTGGGAAAACCTGTGTGCAAAACCAGTGCTGTACGATAGACACAAACATTAAAATGCCATTGTATGAGAGTGGGTTGGCATTAAAGCAGCAACATAAGGAATAAGGTGTCTGTTAAGGGCTTAGAATGAATTCACTCTGATATATACCATTCACTGCTACTTGCAAAATGAGAATTTAGACCAGGGGTTCTCAACCTTTTCAAGCCGGGGGCCAGGCCATGCTCTCTCAGTCAGCTTTGAGGGCTAGATGGACATTTTGCACTGCCTACATGATGGGGGTGGCCATTTTGTCCCACCAGCTTCAAAGGGGGTGGCTATTTTTTATCTCAAATGCCCTTGGAGGAGTGGGGGGGGGACATGAAATGGTGCGGTGGGCTGGATCCAGCCCACAGGCCTTAGGTTGGGAACCCCTGATCCAGATCACAAGGAAAATGTGTTTCAATAGTTTTTTGTTTCAGACTGTTGAACTGATGTTTGTTAGAGCTTCTTTATACCAATTTTCAGAAGCAGAGGAACAGATAAAAACCAGAACCTTGGAATTTTTACATTTTTTCAATGATAATTCCAAGGCTTAATCTGTTCAGGAGTTTTACACTGTTTTCTAAGAGCTGTGTTACTTTAAGGTTTAAAAAGAAACTAGCAAGAATTCCCTGAGCAAATGAATGTGCCTTCTATCTAACCAGTTTCTGAGTGTGTCCTTCAATCTCTTTTTAATATGCAGAAGAATGAAGTAGTTTTTATTTAAACCCATAATAGCACTAGACTCGCAAGAGATTTTTCTTCCATGTGAAAGTGTTGTTAATTTTTTTCTAAAGATCCTCTGGAACAATCCCATGAGAGCTTCTATTTACAGAAATCTCCCAGGCGTGGTGCCACTACTTCAGAGAAATGCCACCAAAGCACACAAATTCTTTGAAGGAGTGAGGGGAGTATTACCTCAGCTTATGTTGTATTTGTTGTTGGTTGCTATGTTAATGTACCTTGTGATCAAACTTCAGGTCTGATGCCAAAATCTTAACTATAGGTGACATTGGTGGCTAATTACACCCCCATCCCCAAATGCACTGCACCACAAAGCGTATCAGATGAAGGCGGTAGAAAAACAGCAGTGGCAGTAAAGACAAAGTGTAGTTGTGACCCCAGAGTTTAATGCTTCCACCATGGTGGTAGATAAATGATTGAAATCACAAGAGAAGCATGATAAACACTTGGAAATGCATGCAGTTAACTTTATTGCAGGTCCTTGTAACTCAAAGGTAATTCCAAAATCAATACTAATGTGATTTTGCAGTAGCATGTGAACAGTCTAAGCAGGTACAGCTGTGAGTGCTTTTATAGTTTTGCCGTCTGCAATGGGAAATCATTATTATCTACTAGTCTAAACAAGGCTGGCTGAGTAGCAGCAAAACTGAAGAGTCTTCCCAAACAAGAATAGGAAATGTCTTCCATTGGAGGTGGAATTGTTGTCTGCGGTCATCATCTTCTTGTCTTGCATAGAAGACATTTAGCTGTTTTTGTGGCTGAGGTAGCATTATAAGATGCTGTTTCTCTAAGCATGGTTTCTAGTGAAATTTGAAGCCCAAGAAACTCAAATGCTTCTTTCTTTTACATTAAAAATATTTATTTAGAATATTAGACTTCTTCAAGTGTTGTAGCCAACTGTGAATATTGGTTATCATCAGGGCAATCAGCCATGAAGATTGTCCTGGGAGCAATATAATGCAGTGGCATTCCATTTGTCTTCTGCTTCACAGCATGACACTCATACCATTGATCCAGTCCCATGAGTCATTTTCTGTTCCTGAGCCCTGTTGGCATGCAAAGTCCGCCTCACACCCAGGCCAGTATCGATGAAGCTGCTGTGCTCCATCAAGATGGATTCAAGTGGGATTTAATCCACATGGGGACCATCACCCTTCTTTGTGGACATCTCCGCCCAAGACCATTAGTGTTCAGGGATGTCAGGTTAGCTAACTGCTAACTGATGATTGCTGTTGAGTCACTGGCAGTATAGTCTATTGTATTGCTCCAGTATCTTCCACTTACTTCATATGACCCATTGAGAGGAAACCAATTCATTACCCCTCCCCACAATAGCATTTCTGTAGCCTTCTTGCCTTTGGGATTCTTGCCCCCCCATTTCATTCCACCAATCAGATTCAGAGCTTTCACAATACAATTCAAATGGGTACAAAAAGTCAATAGCACACACAGGTAAGTGAAGTCTGTAGCTCTCTCTTAGCATTCTTTTAGATTTCATCTTTTGAGATTCTGTTTGCTTACCACAAAACCTTATGCAATCTATTTGTGCTGTATATATGAATTTATGAAGCCAAGACTGATACTGCATTTTGACCATTAACAATCCTCAAATGATCTGAGGTTCTGCCATGTATACAGAGATGGGATGTAAATTTTATTTGCTGCAGGTAGTTGGGTACCTTTTAAAGCATGTTGTGGTAAGACTTTATCAACTGCTAGTTGAAAGGAGAAAATTAACATGTCTATGAAAAAACCAATTGATTCCTGTCCACCCTGAAATTAATGGAGAGTTAAAATTTCTACAGAAAGATAAAGGGAAACACTCTGCTACTCCAGTCCTAACTTGTGCATGGAATGAGAAAGGACACCATCTTGGTCTATATATCAGGCAACAAGAAGGAAAAGATCTATGAGGAATTCCTAAAAAGGGATTATCCTTGCAAATAAGATCTTGAAACTTCTTAGCAGTAAGGACTGTGGTGGCTTAGTGGTTAAGACATTGAACTTGATGACTGGAAGGTCAGCAGGTCAAAACCCAAGTACTGCATGATGTAGTGAGCTCCCGTCTCTCTCCCAACTCCTGCCAACCTAGCAGTTTGAAAGCAAGACATTGCAAGTAGATAAATAGGGACCACTTTGGTGGGAAGGTAAACAGTGTTCCATGTTTAGTCATGCCTGTCACATGTCCACAGAAACATCTGCAGACAGAGCTGGCTCTTTGGCTATAAATGGAGATGAGCACCGAAGCTTAGAGTGGGATATGACTGGCTTTCAAGCAAGGGTGACCTTTACCTTTTACCTAGCAGTAAGGAGCAGAACTGGGAACTCCAAGACGCCAAGTTTACCTTACACTGCAGTGAGTTTTGAAAGGATTTCTGTAGCAAATTAAAGAGACAATCTCAGGAGCCTCACCCAAACCAAGCAATGAAAGAGGACAGGAAGGTCTGTTTTCTAGTCTGGGCAGATCCTAAAAGGAGTGGTGGATCATCTCCTTTGGAGCCAGGATAATCCCGGAGTTGGTCAATTAATTTTTATGGCCAAAATCATATTAGTTACACCTGCTGGTGTAAGACAGCCAATATAAATCTCCATAGCAAATTGCTGGAAATGAAGAAGTCAATGTGAGCAATTGCCATCCCATGCTCATATGGATTTTTTTTTA
Source organism: Furcifer pardalis (assembly GCA_030440675.1). Taxonomy (NCBI): domain Eukaryota; kingdom Metazoa; phylum Chordata; class Lepidosauria; order Squamata; family Chamaeleonidae; genus Furcifer; species Furcifer pardalis. The sequence continues at coordinate 128,545,679 of CP126893.1, read as the reverse complement.
AAAAAAAAACAAGGTTTCTATTGTTTAAGATGGTTGTTGAAATGATAAAAAAATTAATTGCTTTCTAATACTGCAATAATTGTCTGTTGTAAGTTGCTTTGAGTCTTTGGGAGAAAGACAGGGCATTAATGGCATGAATAATGAAATGAATGTTAACACTGATTTTTTTTTTAATATACTGTATGGCAGTTTTCCACCACAATTTACTCTGATTGTGTTATGCAAGCTTAAAAAAGCCACAGGATTTTGGTCTGTGTTCTTTAAGGTGACATTGCTCACTGTTGCAGAGGGGTGTAATAAATTATTGTTAGTCTACATGATTGCATATAATGTTGTCCTATAATCATCAGTTTCTACAGTGGCTGCTTTAGTTTCTTCAGCTATGTAAGGACTGCTGCCTTTGATTTGCAGGTACGGTGACTCACTGCTACAATGGAAGCTGCACTCTGCCATAGGAGAAATAACAGTCAGGCTTCCCATGTGAGAAAGGCTTGTTAGTGAGTCACCAGTGCAGGTGTACCTTGTGAAGTTAAAAAGAACTGGTTGCATTAGATCAGTCAAAAGAGCTCTTCCCTTCTCAGCTAGGTGGGAAGTTGAGCAACACTTGATTTGCAAAAGAAAAGGCTGCTTGTCTGAGATAGACCCTAACAAAAATGGTACAATATTCTGGAATTTGAGGTTGCAGGTTCTCTTCTGAATTTTTATTTTTCTAAACTGATTTAGTTTCAGGTCTGGCTAGGTTATCCTACTATGGTAATAGTGTAGACCAGGGGTAGGCAACCTACAGGCCGTATCTGGCCCACAGCACCAAATAATCTGGCCCTCACTCTCACTCCAGCTTCCGCCACACTTGAATTGGACGCAGATGCATTTGCAGCACCCATAAATCACCAGTCCAGCCCCCTCAACTGTCTGAGGGAGCGTGACCCAGCCCCCAATTTAAAAAGGTTGGTGACCCCTGGCATAGACCATACTGCCAGCTTAGGAGCAGAAAGTGACTTGCGGAACTGGATCAGTGGGCCTTTTACTTTCTTCTTTCCCAGTGGAGCTGTTGGGAAATGAATTGCCCCAGTGTCTGCTTGCCTCCCTTGCTGCCTGAGTTGAAGTTGGGGTGTCTATAATGGCACTCCTTTGGGATCTTTCACATTAATTGCCTTGCTAGAACTGTCAAACATGACTTCTTCTATTGCTGGACCAAGTTTCATTTTCTAAGCAGCTCCATGCTCTTCATTTAATATCAGAAGAGATCAAAGGAAGAGATGCTCACTTTGAATCACCAGTTGGCAGTCCTAGGTGTTTCTTCTGCCCCTAACCAATCAGAAATATTTTGAATGTAATAACTTGTCAAATGTTGCAAAATGACTACTTATCTGACAGATGGTTTTAGGAAAATTCTGATCGGGTATGGAGAATCAAAGTGATGATTTGATTCACTTGCTGAAAATGTAACTACAGTATTTAGAAGAAGTGGTTGATTTAATCCTTGACAGATAGTTCACTTAAATGTGAGCACTCAAGAGGGATGGGAGATGTAATCAGACTATCATAGCATTGTGAGGAACAATCCACCTGTCAGCCAACCAGATGGTAGTTCTGATTCTGTTAGTGGGGATATCTCAAATAAGAAAAAATGATACCAGTCTTTCCAGATTCTTTAAAAACAAATTGACATTAAACTATGCCCAATGTGTGTCTGCTGAATTCAACAAGAGCTGTTCTCAGTGTATTGAAGATCATGGTTTACGCAAGCTACCATATTGGTGTTAAATATAAGGTTCCATTCCGGGTGGGTGGGAAGTTTCAACTCCTATTCAGCACTAAAATAATTGCATGCACAGATCCAGAACTGAAAGATTAAGCAACCATGAGCCTAGGCTTGGATGAAAATATCTGTCAGCTCCTATAAATGAAATATCTGTCAGCTTTCCTATAAACGAAAGCTTCTAAAACTAAAGGAATATGAGGGAATATCTCCACATCCATTAAAAGGATGATAAATCAATAGCTGTACCTGTTTCTGTGTGAAATAACCACACCCATTAGGGAGGATGAATATTTTAAGTTTACATTTATTTTAATAAGGACTTAATAGACTTCATACTTTTCTTCCTATTTGCGCTGGAAATAACTTGGTTTTGAACATTTTTGATTGTAGTAGTCAAAGGAGCTGACAGATATATTCATCCAAGCCTAGGCTCATGGATGCTTAACTTTTCAGTTCTGGATATGTGCATGCAATTATTTTAGTGCTGAATAGGAGTTGAAACTTCCCACCCACCCAGAATGGAACCTTATATTTAACACCAACATGGTAGCTTGCGTAAACCATGATCTTCAATACACTGAGAACAGCTCTTCTTGTTGAACACATTGGGCATAGTTTAATGTCAATTTGTTTTTAAAGAACCTGGAAAGACTGGTATCATTCTTATTTGAGATACAAAAAGATTTAAGGGTTTACAAAAAAGAAAGTAGGAGAAATAAAAATGGACAGATATTCCTTTCCCTAACATGGACTGCTCAAAATATCTTGCTAATAGCATGACTTCCCATTTTTTCTGCTTAACTTAAAACATACTTGATACTGAACAGTTAGCCAGACAGTTTAGAAAAATAGGAATATCAAGTATTGAATTGTTTGGATCATAGCATCCCACTTTCATGCCACCTGTTTCTTTTTTATTTCTAAGAAAACTCTATTATGAAAAAAAACCAAACACTTTTTAGGCCTATATCAAATATCCATTTAACAATCACTGAACTAATCCTGTTATTAAGTCTAGCAATATCTTTGATACACATCAGCATTTCAAAGAGTGATCCCAAAGTTTGCCAGCCTTACTACTTGTTATTTTCATCCATCTAACAATTCATTAATAACTTTGTTCCATCCACAAAATATTCCTGCCGGGGGCCTGACCATGCCCCCTCAGTCAGCTGAGGGACCAGTCATATGGTTCTTCCTGCCAGCGGCAGTGGCGTGTGCAGTTGCATCGCATTTCTGGGCATTTTCCCCACTTCCGCCATTTCCCTTGGAGGAGGGAGAGAAGGAGGAACATTTTCATGCAATTTCTGAATTTTTCACACTCCCAATGATGTCGGGGCACCTCTGGCATTGGCAGAAATTTGGTCCATGAGCTGGATCTGGCCTGTGGGCCATAGGTTGGGACCCCTGGGCATAGATGTTGAGCTGCAGAGCCAGAGGCTTGGAGTTTGAGTCTCCAGTGTGCCTTCTGGGAGAAGAGCCAGCCTGTGTCATCTTGGGCAAGCTGCACAGTCCCAGGGTGCCACCAGAAGAAGAGAATGGTAAACCACTTCTGAGTACTCTATACTTTAAAGAATTCCTGGAAAGGGTAGCCATAAGTGGGAATTGATTTGACAGCACACAATTATTATTATTGTATGTTGACTGAAAATGCAGTAAACATCCCTTACAGGAAAGCCAGGCATGGAAGAACAGCTAAAACGTTTCCTTTGCTGTTCTCTCTTCCATAATCCTCAAGGAAGATGGCAAGATGAGTGAGAGGTCTCCAAGCTACCCGTCAGCTGCTCAGTAACAGGCTGTGCCAGTGGGAAACAATGAAACATTGCAGAGATTTATCAGGGATGGCAGCCAACCAAAGCCTTGCTGAGAATTGTTGCAGTGACTAATGACCCAGGGTGCATGGCTGCCCTTAATCTTAGCAAGAAACCAAAGAGTCGTAAGAGAGTTATTGCATTGTTCTAGCGATGGAAATCACAAACGTTTCCACTTTGTTACAGATAAATAAAACAGTGTGATGTGGTCAGATTGGTGATCCAGTCTTTCAAACCTCATGCTTGCAGGCTTTAGACATAGAATGGATATTTTGTTTTGCCTGAATATATTCTTAGTAGGCTTTCATTTCTGTCTTTAACTGAAGCTCCTTCAACAGAGATGAATCACCAGATTAGTGCTTTCCTTAACATACAGTACTTATAAATTCTTGAACAAATTTTCTACCCGTATATTTTCAATTTTACACAGCAACTAATTTGGGGTACACAGAAAGAGCTTCCTCAAATATTATGGCATTTTTGAACCACAAGCAGATGTACTCCAAGCAATGACAATGTTGTGCCAGCTAATCTTTCTCACCCTTGGTCAGGTGAAAGGAACTGCAGAATAAAATCACCAAAAGGTCCCTTCATTTTGGCAATTTCACGTCTGGCCTAGACACAGAAGAAGAAGCAACTAATCTTGTAATACTGTTGGGTGAAAAGACAAACTTATTCACCAGGAAGTAAGGAATGAGTAATCTCTTCCACTCGCTTTTAGAGGCGGTATGGTTTGTCCAGCCAGTGGGCTTCACGTTCCTTCTTGAGTGTGAGGCTTATCCAGAGGTCCAGTCTTGTTCTGCTTCTGTTTTCCTGGTTGCTTCCTTGCCTTATTAGGATCTTCACTGTTCTCTTCCCCATCACCATTTACTTCATTTTGTTATGCCCTTCTCTGATCTATATTTTGCTCTGTGTTCTCAAATCAGGTATCAATGCCAAGACATTAGAAATATATTTTAGTGGTGGGAGAAACATTATTTGAGAGATGATTTTCAAATAGGGTTGATGCATGAGGTGGGGGGTGGGGAAGGACAGGTCTGCTTTATAACAGAGATCCTGTCCTTTTGCTTCTGTGGCCACTCTGTTTGCTCATCTCCTAGTGCAGTGGTGGCAAACCTATGACACATGTGCAAGAGGGGGCACTCAGAGCTCTCTCTGTGGGCATGCACACTGTTACCCCAGCACAGAGTTCACCCAGTCCCTCTGCCCAGCAGCCCAATGGAAGCACTTCCTCCCTCCCCCAGCAGAGTTTGCCACACCCCTCTGCCCAGCAGCCAAATGGGAGCACTTTCTTCCTCCCCCCCCCAACCCAGAGTTCACACCGCCCCTCTGTTTGGGCACTCGGTCTCTAAAAGGTTTGCTATCACTGGTCTAGAGCCAAGTGTGAAATCTATTTCCAATAGGATTGCTCCGTCCCTCCCCTGTCTGGAGTACACACAGGCAGCTCACATGCGGTGTGACGTGGACAATAGCCCTTTGAGTCTGTGGCAAAGGTGAGTTTGGGCACTCGGTCTCTAAAAGGTTTGCCATCACTGTCCTAGTGCAGTGGAGGTTACTGGCAGGAAAGCATGATTGGGAGATAGTTTCCTCCACAGAGCTCCTTCCCTTCTCACATGGGCCTCCTGGCGACACAGGAACCCTTCCTGCCTGCCACCCAAATGCTTCTTCTGCTTACATTGTAAAATGATGGTGGCTTGGGAGAAAGGACTAGTAGCAGCAGAGAAGAGTAAGATCACCAAAGGTGAAGAAAGATAAGTCTGGCTCCTATTCCCTAATGGAGAAGAATGACTTGCCACAAATGCCCCAGGTATGATAAGCCACATAAGCTGAAATTGCCTCTTTTTCACAACCATTAAAAAGGTACAAGAGCCCTTCCTACTTTTGTCCATGGCCAGACCAAAGAGAAGGGTAACAAACGAACCTGTGCTGAGCTTTGTTCTCAAGGAGTTGCCTTGTTTTGTGAAACAACTGGGAGAGAGGAGACATCATCTATCCTTTTGCCTCCTGGCTGAATGAACCTGCAGCCTGTTGGTCTCATCAGAACATTGGGTATTTCCCATTCATTAGGAAGCAGAAGAAAAACCACTTCTGATTTCTTTACTTGTATCTGCCTTTCCTTACAAACATCCATACATATGCAGCAGTTTTCAGTGAGAACCATCTGGGGATGACAGATGCCTCCGTCTTTTGCTAGGCCTATTGTTAGAGGGAGGGAATACTATGAATTGGAGGAAATAGCTTTTGATAGCAGTCTGCAATTTCATGGCCTGTGAGAAGAGGCTGCCTCCCTTTCAGTCAATTGCCATCAGCTCCATTCATTGCAATCTCCATCTATGAGATGGGAAGCTTCTCCTTTTGCTTGGCTGCTTTTGAGCTGCCATGTTTCCGAAGGAAGCTTTTACCTGTATCATAAATGCTAGGTGCATCTACCAGAGTTATGTTATTCAGAATTTTTGCTTTTTATTCTGTGAGAAGTGCAAGATTAGATTCCTTTAGACTCTGCAAGTTGAGTCTTTCACTCTTTCTCCCCAAGACGTCTGCATTTGTGAGAGAGCAATTTTTATGTGTGTTACCACTCACCTAACTTGCACAATTGTGTGACTGAGTTTTCAGTTAGCAAACTTATATATAATTATATTTTATATAGGACTCATAAACTTAAAGTCTAGATATTGGACATCCTAATCGTAAACATGATAATAAGATAATAAAATTATGATAAGTGCAGTGATGTCAGATAAAACCAATAGACATAATAGTAGCAATTCTTTCACAAAATAGAATATACTTTGAGTGCAAAATCTGAAAACCACTCAGATTTTTAAAGTTAAAACAGTACTACATGGACCAGGCAAGGGTGCCCAAACTTTTCAGGCCGTGGGCCGGTCACATGGTTGAACGGGCCAGTCATGTGGTTCCTCCCACCAGAAGCAGAAGTAAAACATGCTCACGCATGCACAAAATGCTGTCATAAATGCACATTTACGAAAGCCATGGGTCATTTACAGCAGCATTTTGCACATGTGCGGGTGCATTCTATTTCCATTTCTGGGAGCGGCAAGGGTGGAATAGATCAGATTATTGGTGCTGTGGGCTAGGTTCAGCTCACAGGCCATAGTTTGGGCATCCTGGACTAAGGTAACAAAAGCCACATGGAAGTCAGTTGGGAATCCTTGAGAGAACATTACAGAATAGTATATTTGAAAACACTCTCTTATTGCCCCTCTCACTCTCTCTGAGACTGATTGAAGGGGAAGCAGAAGATTTCTTTTTTGCTTCTCTATTTAAGTAGAGGGATGCCCAGTGTGCAGTGCATGGAGTGGTGAACTAGGAGTTAAGTTCATGCTCAGCCATGGAATTCCAGTGGGATTTGGAATTGGTACAATCATTCCTTAAATATCTCACTTACTGTGAAAGCCCAATTAGGTTTGCTATAAGTTAGTTCTAACTTGATAGCACAAACAGCTAACAATAAAAGAGGAGAGAGGTCATATAATTTGATTCTCTCTTGAGTAATTGATGATGATATTAAATAAAGCCCTTTGTGTGAGAAAATCCTAAACAAATAAACAGTTTTACTTGTTCACATGATTCTTGAGCTAGACAAGGGGTGGGTGATTTTCAGAGATCTGGGAGTCAAGAAGTCCCATCTATGTGTCTTAAAGGACTGCACCCATCCATGCAACTCAGTGACTTTGCAAGAGGTTTTACACATACAGTAGATGATTTTCCTATTGGAAATTCTCCCCTTTGTGCTCTCTAGTGACAAAAAAAGAAAGAAACAAAAATTAATTATGGGTATGTATATGGGATAGGGTCCCAGAAGTGCTAGGGGCCTTAAAACTGGGCAAAATTATTCCCATTCACCCAAGGAATATATTTTATCCCCAACCCCCACCCCTGGCACCCAATTTCAAATACTCTTCCAAGACACGTGCACCATATGTCTCTGGCTTCATAAATTTTATTTAGCAAAGTCATCCTTTTCTTTCTAAAGTTTTTCTGTAGAATAGAAAATGTTCCTGATCTCACATTTGTGCTAAATGATTTCTGCTGTAAGGTTCAGGTTGACTGCAATACATCTGTATCATTACAGAACCCCTATATTCCTGTTTGCATATCATTCAATAAACCTGTTACATTTTTAAAATAATAATCATAAATCATATATGAAAGATTTATGTGAGGGCACTGTTTTTCACAAATGGTGATTTTAGCAGAACTGACTTAAAAGACTGAATATACTTTAAAAAAAAGGCAGAAATTCCTGGCTTATATTGCTTATAATTTTCTCCTGCAAAATTTGGAGAGAAAAACTAGAGGATTAGATATCCTTGGCTTGATTCTAAGCAACAAAGATGGCTTGATGGAAAAACGGGCAGCAAGAGGAGTGTGGGACAAAAGCGACCATATTCTATTTGAGTTCTTGATTTCAAAAGGAAACCAAAGCAGAGTCTATTCATGCGTGCTTCTGAATTTTAGGAAATCCAATTTTAATAAACTCATAATTATGAGAAGTAAAATCTTATGTCAGATGATCCTAACAGGAAAAAGAATCCAAGGTGAGATTTTAAAGGTTCATTAAAAGGAATTTTTAAAGACAATTATAAACAACTTCAACAAGATAAAAAAGTGGAAGATTGTTTAAAAAAAAAAGTCCAATGAGGCTTCACAGAAAGCCCAGAGATGATCCAAAAACAATAAGAAAGAGGGGGAACATATAGAAAATATAAGGAAAGCAAAGGAAGTGTACAGACAAGTAGGAATGCTGAGATTGAGCAAGAGACATGAAAAGCAAGAAGAAAGTTTTTTTAAAGTATGTACGTAGCAAAAGTCAGAGAAAAGACTTAGTGGTTCATGTGATCAGAATGCTTGGAAAAACAATAACAGACAACAAAGAGAAGGTAGAAGTGCTTGATTCCTATTTTAGTTCAGTCTTTCCCCAAAAGACAGTGTATGACCCTCCAGGCAAATGTGAAGTCCACTGGAGGGGATAGCATTGCAGTATGAGATTGATTTTAAAAAGTCAAATAATGCACTATAATTTTGATTGAGTTCTAATTTCCAGGACTAGATGAACTGCATTCAAGAGTATTGAAGGCTGAAAAACTCTCAGAACCACTGATTATTAGTTTCTCAAAAAGTTCGACATCTGGGGGGGGGGGGGAATTTTGGAATTATTGCAAATCAAAAGCTGGATATGAGCCAAACAGTGTGATGCAACTGCAAAACAGCCAAATGCAATTTCAGGCTGCATTAACAGAACTATAGTCTACAGTTCCTGTGAACTACTAGTTCCTCTCTATTTGGCACTGGTTAGGCCTCATCTCGAGGCCTATGTCCAGTTCTAAATCCTGCAAAAGAAGGATTTAGACCAGGTGACCAACCAGGTATTCTTGAATTTCAATTCCCAAAAGCCTTGATCAGCAGGTGTGCTAACTTGGGCTTCTGGTAATTGAAGCCTAAGAACACCTGGGGCACCAAGGTTGGACACCCCTGATTTAGACAAACTGAGGAAGAGGAAGACAACAAGGGTAACTTGGCAACTGGAATTCTAGCCCTGTGGGGAAAGTCTGAAAGTAAACATGTTTACCATTGAGAAAAGAAGACAAAAGAGAAATATGATAGTAATTTTCAAACATTTGAAAGATTGTTATAAAGAAGAAGAGCAGGATCTGTTCTTGATCATCCCAGAGTTCAGGAACCTAATAATAAACTCAAGTTACAAGAAGCCAGATTTCAGTTGAATATCAGAAAAAAAACTTTCTAATTTTTAGATCCGTAGAACAAGGGGGAACCAACTACCTTTGGAAGTGGTGGGTGCTCAAACGCTGGAGGCATTGAACAGAAAATTAGACAACCATCTGTCAGATAGATTTTGATTTGATTCCATCATTGAGCAGAGGATTGGACTCGATGGCATAAGAGGTCTCTTCCAACTCCATTATTTTATGATTCTATAACACTGTTATGATTCTATAACACTGGCTGAGTCAAAAAGGGAAAAATCTGCGGGCTTGAAAACCACAGCCATGATAGAGATGATGTTCAAAAGCCAAGGAAGAGTACAAAGGCTTTTCATCCAATAAAAAACACTAATCAGAGGCCTTTTTGCTGAAGAGAATATTCTAGGATGACAGTGAGAAAAAGTAATTAGATGAGGATCTGCACAGTCTGAAAGCACTACATGATTCCAGTGGAATGTTCTTTGCATTAGAATGAGCTCAACTGTACCTCTTTTAGTCCTGCTCTTTAAGACTTCCCTGGTGCTCTTGTTTCCAGCTAGAGAGGCATGGGATGGGTCATAACATTAGAACTGTCATCAGCTGAAGGGGAACAGTGAGAAATTTAGGACTAGGAGTACTCAAGATGATAGTATGTACTTAAATTGTGGCATTCACTGTCATAAAACAGAGGGATGAAGCCCAGGTTGGAAACCTTTTAAAAGATGAAGAGCGAGATGAATTCATGAAGGCGAGTGCCACTAGTTGCCACACAGCTGGATGGCTGTATAGTTCCTCCAGGACTAGAGGTACCATGACTCAGTATGCCAGTTGTTTAGGAGTATGGGACTATGAGTGACGTTCTCATGTTCCACTGGCCACCTTCTCATCTGCAACCAACTGGCTACCAAATGAACAGAATGTTTAGTTTTTCAATGTGTATTTCTGCCTGAAAGCCTTCTGTCTCTTGTTCAATGTTCCCCACTAGTTCTCAAGGATGAAAATGATTATGAGAGAGTCCCAAGACTATCTTTTAGAAGAGAAATCAGAAATGTTTAAATAGCAACAGGATTTCAACCTAGATTTTCTGACATTCTGTAAAAAGAAGGTGGGTGAGGGGAGTTTACAACTTTCTGTTGAAGGAGAGATGCCACAGCCTTGCTTGTGTTTGTTGTCCTTGTGAATAGGCTGCTGATGTGAGTTGTTTTTTTAAGTACTGTACAAGTAATCTTTCTGCCATACCAGCTGGAATTGCTTCTGTTGACATGTGTTCTTTCTTTGTGGCTCTCGCTCTCTCAGCTTCTTCGGTTTTTCATCTTTCTCCCACTACTTTGATCACTGTTGAAAGCAAACAGCATGTTTTCCCAAGACTTGCCTTCCTTTACCATGCTTGCCAAGTGTGCATATGTGCATTCAAGGTACTCTTTGAACCTGCATCCTCTCAGCTTAAAGCTAGTGAGTGCTTCAAATTTAGTCCTATCCATTTATTCTGAAATGACCACTATTTGAAAACTGTGAGGCTGGAATTGAACAAGATGATTAGAGAAATTGCTCATGTTTGTGCTAGAGTGAGAGAGAAATACAATGAGAGGGAATACTATTGAGGATGGGATTTTTTGTCTCAAAATACCGGAAAAGTTTCTGTTAAGAAACCCTATTCTCTAAGGATCTGCTCTTATTGTACTGCTTGTAGGAAGATGTAGACAAAATGTGTTGAAGTTATCTCAGAGCAGATTTAAATGTCAAGAGCAATGAAAACAAGTATGGAATGTTACTCATGTTATGAACAAGTAGCAGAATTAAAAATGCAAAGTTTAAGTCTTTATGCAGAAGGTAGAATGTGGTGGTTCAATCTTACTGTGGTCTAGATAACATAAGTTATGTGTTGGTCTTGTGGATCAGACTGTTATTTTCTACTTCATGGATTGCTGCCTGGAGAAGGAAGATGGAAGCAGTTGTTACCACAGAAAAGAATCTTTCTAAGACTGTGATAATTCTAAGCAAAAAGTGAAAATCCTATGCCAGTGACTACTTGAAGGGTTCCTGCATTTCCCTGCTGTCTGGGGAACCTTGTCCCTCAGGAAGCCTGCTAGTCTGGCTAGCCAGGGGAAAAGCCAAATGAGATGATGTAGATCTGTAAACAGAATTTTAATTTTCTATAGAAAGACCTGATTATTTCCATTGTGTGTGTGTTTTTTTTTAGCTTGGCCCTGTGCTCCTTGGTGGAACATGAGGGTGGGCATGTGTACCTAATTGTACAGAAAATATTTCTCTCTTTGAATGTAGCCTGTCTTTGAAAACCTGTCTAGTCTAGTCCCATTGCAGCTCACATATAGTTTTTCAAGAAGGAGGCATGTAAGTCTGTATAAAATGTATACGAAAAACAACAACAAAGTGTTCTGAATTAGAGTATTTAAGCTTTTGTGCCTTACACTCATGTGCCTGAAGAACTGAATTTAATTCGCAATAATTCATACATATATAAAGGTATCATGATATAGTTTTTCAGTTTTTTGTTTTCTTTTTGTTGAACATGACTAAAGGCAAAGCATCATAAGAAGGTTGGGCAGAGGCTATGCTGCTGCCAAGAAGAATTTAGCATCTGGACAGTAGAGGAAGGACATTTACAGATTATCACTTGATTTGTGCCATTTAGTTTCAAATTATTTTTGTACATATATCTTAGCATGTGCAAATTTAATGCTAAACTACCTAATTTGTTTGGGAAAAGTACAAAATCCCAATTTCTCGTCATCATCCTCATGTTTTAGGTGGTAATTTTTTGCATCCAGACTTTTTTTTTTGCTCACACTGCATCCTCCATTACCTCTCTTGGGAAATAGGTTTTGCTTTTAAATTACATCCACAAAGGGCAAAAAGAAAGCAAACAGGAATTGAAAGGTTAGCAGCTTCTACTAACAGTGCCTCACATTTCCAGACCTGTTTATATTTTCTTTACACAAAAGGTAAACTTTAAGACACTATATCTCTCCCAGATGCATACGCCTCCACCCTTGTGTCATGGTACCTGCAAACTGCATGCACAGACTGACATAGGCTTCCTTGAAAGAAAGAAAAAGATCTGGCTTGCCACCATTTCAATTGAAACATGATTCTGTAGAATTGTCCAGAGGTGTCCATACTTTAAATCATAATTGTGTATCATCAAGTTAACCCTTTCCATTTCTTTCCTCTGGCCCAAGGCATCACTGCTCAAGGATATACAGTTTGTCTCTTCCCTCCAGAGGCACAGTGTGGAATTGAACTCCCAACCTCTGCCAACAGATACTTAAACCACTGAACTATCCAACCAACAACCCCATGCTTTAGCACTGCTCATGCTAGAGGAATGTAAATAAATAGGTTACAGTACTTAGTTTGGGCCCACATAGTCTTTGAATGGGAGCCCCATAATGGATGAGCTAGGAGGAGTTGTTTGGATTATTCTGTAATTATTTTTTTGAATTTGGAAATACCTGGATGGAAACCTGATAGGTCTTCTGATCTACAATGTTTGATTGGTTTTAATATGTGATATTGGTTTTATTACTGTGAGCCACCTAGAGTCTTCGGAGTTGGGCGGCAATATAAATCAGAAAAACAAGCAAACAAGCTTTTGGACCTCTTTTTATATCCTTTCTTTTTCTCTCTGCCCTTTTCATATAGCACGTTGTGTATCCAATGCTGTGTTCTCTGTTTAGATCAGTATTTCCAAACTTTTGGGTTTTGGACTTCAACTCCCAGAAGCCTAAGTCAGTACTGGGAATTGAAGTTCTCCTGTAGGGCACGGGCCCTACATTGGGAACCACTGGTTTTGATGTTTATATTCCAATGGATGTGTTAGTCTTAAAAATACAATAAAACTTCTCTCTTTTTCTCATTCATTTCATTCATTCATTATATTTGTATGCTGCCCAGTCTATCGTGAGACTCAGGGCGGCTTGCATACATTACAAAAACCTTCAATGATACAATAAAAAATATAACAGTGTACAAAAAGACAACAGCAAGCAATATAGTAAATGGAGACAATAGCGTACAATATGACCAAGAATGCAGAATATAAAGGTCCCCCGGCAGCCACAGCTGCATCTCATCCCATGCCGATGGTAAGGGGAGGGGGGGGGGCAAACTGGCAAGGTCCTCAGCCCAATGGCCATGGCATCTTTTCAACCCTCTGGGGCCAGGAGGGCAGGAACAGTGGCCACAGCTGCATCTCATCTGGGCTGGCTTAATCTGCTAAGCATTCATGTTATATTTTTTTCCTAAGACATCAGCTATGTTCTGAGTACCACCACCAATAATGACAATAAATGCTGCCACAGCTGCAATAGGGCTCATAAATTTTTAGCAATCTGGAAGTCAGCTAAACTTCAATCACATTCACCAAAAAAATCCCACTATAAAGGTTCTGAAATATAATCACCAAAAGAATATGACAATCCCATTCATATATGCAAGATAATTTTTGTAACAAAAATCTGTAGATCTTAGCACACTGTTTCTCCTCTTGTTCATGTTTTTATATTATGCAATTTAGGGCTTGCCGCCTCCATATTTTGCATTAAGTTAAATGGGTCTACTCTGTGATTTACTATGGTAAAATAAGTTGCAGTGAGTGTAAACCCATTTGACTCAATGGAACTTATGGAGGAGTGCCTCATTAAGTCCCTGTTGATATAATTGGCTATTGTAGTTTTACTTACTATGCTAAGGAACAACATTTTGGCCACTGTCTCCTAACTGCCTTCATATCAAGCTGTACAAAGACACATGGGACACTGTACCATGGGTAGGTCCTGGCAAACCAAATTGTTAATATTTTATTGGGAACACAAAAGAATCACCTCAACTTAAACATTGCCTGTCTAGATAATGAAGAGCTGCTCCTACAGGTCTTGAATGATTTTAACAGCCACCTCCTAGCTTGTCTGGAACAAAATAGACCACAGAAGCATTAACCGCAACGGCTATGTACTCATGGTGTTGTGCAGATGTTTAATGGGAGTGTTAATTGGAAAGCAGAGAAGTATTGCATGTAGCAAACAGGTTTCATGGGGTGGGAAGGGAAGAAAGAAAGCATAATGCTGAAGAGGAAAATGTGTCAATGCTACATTAATGTACAGTGTATAATAATAGAATTATGTGTCATCATGACTTCTGGCAGTTCTTTCCGGGGTTTCCTAGACATCAAGAACTCAGAACTGGTTTTTCAATTTATTCTTCTGGCAATGCTGTGTGGATTTGTGCAACTTACCCAAGGCTACATGAGCTGATTCTTCTCTTGGGGAGCAAATTGGGGAATCAAACTCCTGACCCCTGGTGCTTCATTTCACTGAGCTATCCATTCATCAATTTATCATTGTTTTGGCAATTGAGCCACCCAGTACTGTAATCTCCAGTACTGTGTTTGACAGTAGGGTTTTAGTAGCTTCTCCAGCTGTTGACTGCTGGTTTGATTATACTGTACTGCTTCTCCTCCTTTACTAGTTTTCAGTACTGCTGATATTTCTAGGTTTAGTGCAGTTAAAGAGGTGACTTGGTCCATATTGCCAATGAGCTGCCAACATTCTGTATGAGATGGAGGAGAAGAAGCCCCAGCCAAAAAGTGAATGTAGATTCAAGGGAGTCAGATCAGATTTGAGGAAGAGCTAAGACAAAGTTAGGGATACTTAGCAATAGATACACATAAATACCACCCCATTGTGATTAATGTACTCTCTGGGCAGTTGACAAGATAATTACCATTTTGTCCCCAACATGCTGGATACTCACTTTACCAAACTTGGAAGGATGGAAGGATGAGTCAACATTGAGACTCTTCAGATCGTGAGCAGAGTTTTGGCTGCAGTTCACTACAAGGGCTCTTATATCTGATGTTATTTCCTATTGCACTGCTGGCACTGAATTGGAATTGTACTGTTACAGTTTGATGATCAATGCACTACCCAGTCTGTTGGTAATAGCAGGGCCTGACCTCAGAATCTTTACCTTGGCTGGGATAGTTTTGGCTGACCAATGGTCTGATTAAGAAGCTTGGGCACATATAACATGCTTTCATACTTCTTACACAGTCAAATTGGCAAGAATCCTTTCCCCCACATGCATAACAGCCTGTCATTCAAGTAAGTACTCTTGACTGCTTGCAGAAGGAGATACTCACTGTCTTAATGTGCAAGCGAAAGCCTAATTGTCCTATTCAGGGCCATTTCCAGCTCTCACAACTGCAAGTCGGAGATCAAGGAGAGGATGCAGGAGAGATTGTGTCTGAAGGGCAGCTACACCCCATGTTTCATAAGGGGATGCTGCTGCTTGTGTTAAAGCAGGGGTTTCCAACCTTTTCGATCTGTGAGCCAGACCACACACACCGGACAGCTGAGCAGGCTGATCACGCAGTCCCTCCTGCTGTAAACACTGCTGTAAAACACATCTGCGGCTGTCATAAATTCATTTACAACAGCCGTGGGTGCATTTATGGCAGCGTTTACAGCAGGTGCAGGTGTATTTACGCATGTGCAGGTACATTTTATGGTTGTAAATGCATCCACTTCCTCTTCTGGTAGTGATGAGGGTGGTGGTGGGCCACATGAAAAGGTGCCACAGGCCGGGGACCAGGCCACCCCCTCATTAGAGCTTTGATCTTTTGATTTCGACAACTCCATGTATGTTGGCCATGTAATCTGGAGACACATACCAAAATACAATGGCTGTTCATATTCAGCCCAAGTAGCCTGTTGTATCAATTGCAAAAGGGTGATTTAGTTATGCAAATCCTGTTGATTTAATGGGTGTACTCTAGCTAGGACTATCACCTGGCCCACGCCACAATTAAAATAATGAATTTATGGAGTTCACAACAAACTTGCTATCTATAAAGTCAGAATGGTGCTACATAATCATCTGACTGAGATGACAGTGTTGTTCATTACATTGTACAGGGAAACCGTATGACATGTAAGCCAGTCTCCTGCTGGGGATTTCCATGTGTGCAATGAAATTAGTTGTGCAAACTGTTGTGGAATAGACATCTTGCCAAATAACACACAAATGCGTAGAAATCCCAAATGGCATATTGACCTTATATTTCAAAAGAGTGGATAAAAATGCTAACAGGATGTTTTGTTTTATCTTGCCCTTTTAATATCGGATAAATTAATGTGCTAGAAAGATTCCAAAAATAATGCAGCTCAGCACAGCCTTAGTAAAAGTCACAGAGAACATTAGATATTTTGAAATGTCACGTCTTGTTGTGTCTGTGGCTATTTTGTAAATGTAGCATTATCCATTGTAAAATGGCTTGACACTGTAGATGAGAAGTACTCCTTGCTACCCTGTTTAAAACTGTCATATTGAACCACACAACTGCAGTAGTAGCTGAAGAGAATGGAAGCAAAGGAGGTGCTTATGGCCAGAGTCAA
Organism: Furcifer pardalis; assembly: GCA_030440675.1. Taxonomy (NCBI): domain Eukaryota; kingdom Metazoa; phylum Chordata; class Lepidosauria; order Squamata; family Chamaeleonidae; genus Furcifer; species Furcifer pardalis. The sequence goes on along the minus strand of CP126893.1, from coordinate 128,528,962 downwards.
TGGAAGTTGAAAGAGAGTAAATAGCTTCTCAAAAGAAAATAAATACAGTAATGTACTCTCCAGTTGAGGAGGACTCTCGGTACAAGAACAAACCTGGAGCCCAAGCGGAGCAAAGGTGTCCCAGAGTATACATCAGCTGGTCAGAGCTGAGATAGTGTACAGCTGTGGCAGAGGATGTGTAAACAATTATCTGAATGGATACAGCTGTGGAAGGGAATTGCCTATGCCACAGATGGGCAAATGGAGTGCTCAGATCTCAGTTTGGAACTGTGAACAACTCTCCAACATGACATATGCTGTGCTCCCTGCTCCTGATTCTCAACAGTCTTTGTTTCCATGCTTGATCCATCTGCTGATGACTCAACACAGTTATTGTCTCCTAACTTCTGGCTGACCCTACTTGGATGTTTGCCTTGGGCAGGAGGAGAGATGTGTAGACCAACATCCTCATTATCTAAAATATTTTAAATTGTAGCAAGCAGTGACAAAATAAATCAATATGTTGGTGTTGTTTTCTTGCATAGACTTAATTCAGTGCACTAGGAGAAGGCCCTTTGGACTAATATTTTTGCCTTTTGTTTTGTCCCCCACCCCTAAAAAAATTATACAGCAAAAAATCCAATAAAATTATACAGTTATAGAAAATATATACAGCTACCACCAGTGGAACTTGAGATTTTTTCCCCAATTTTTTCCTCTCTAGGTTACTTCATATGTCCATTTCAGTGATGGGATGTCAAAAATTCTACTACCACGCCATGACGTCACGGACGTCATGGGCGTGGCCAATGTCATGACGTCATGACGTCATGGGCGGAGCCAACGTCATGACGTCATGACGTTGTGGGCAAGGCCAAAAATAAAAAATAAATAAATAAACATGCACACAGACCCGTATATAACTTAAAGAAATAAAATAAAGAAATAAATAAAATAAAATTTAAATTAAAGTACAACCACCCACCGAAAACACAAATAAATCACCCACCCACCTCCCCTAGAAGGGGCGGGGGGGGGGCGAAGAAGGAGAAAACTCGGGGCAGGCTCGGAGCTCTAGGAGGGCAAGGGTGCCAGGCAGCGGGGGTCGGGAGGCGGTGACCCAGGCGCAAGCAGGACTGGGAGGAAGGGCCACTGGCTCCCGGGGCCGGAGCAGGAAAGGGAGTGGTCGCCTTCAGGGCTCGGGCCGCTTGGAAACCGAAGGCGGAGACGCAGCCGCCCAGGGAAGTCCCGGGCTCTTACCTCGCACCAGAATCCGGCGGCAGTAGTCCGCTTCGCCGGCCGAGGCTTGGCTCTCCGTGTCCCGGACGGAGTCTTTCGAGGCGCCCCCGGGGCTGGGGGCCGAAGTCCCTGGCGCCAGATCCTGGGTTCCTCCGGCAACCTCTGCGCGTAGCTTGGCTTTCTCCAGCGCCCCGTGGGGCTCCTTGTCCCGGAGTCGTTCTGGGGGGGCCGCGGGCTCCCCCAGGAGGAAGGGGCGCCTGCCAGCATCGCTCCCCCCATCGCTCATGCCTGGAGTCCCCCGGGAGGGACTGAGCATCCACAGGCTTCTCACGCCGCCACCGTCTCTGTCGCCGCCTCCTTCCCTCCTGCTCTCTCCTCTCCCCCGTTGGGAGGGAGCCAACCAGAGGGGGGAGGGAGGGGGAGGCAGGAAGGCAGCCCATCTCTAACCTCTCTCCCCCCCCTCTAACCCTCCCCCCTTTCCCCCTTCACATTTTCCTATCCCTCAACTCTGGTTCGCAGCTGCAGCTTCGGAAGATTTTTTTTTTTTTAAATTGGATCCATTTGGCTCCAATTGACTGCGCATGTCCAGAAACTCAATTTGACGCATGCGCAGTCAATTGGAGCCATTTTATCTCTGATTTTAATTTTTTTTTTTCCTTTCGGTCAGGCGTCCGGAACCGGACGCCCCAAAAGTGGACTTCCCCTCACGGAGAACCCTCCGGGAATCATCTTACCGGTTCCAGAGATCCGTCTAGAACCGGTGACATCCCATCACTGGTCCATTTCCATGTCCAAAATTTTTCTTTACCATTCAGTAACACATAATTCAAAAATCTATTTTCGTTCACCAATACTTTTTTCAATCTGATTTTGCAAGTTAATTTATCATGAAAAGGTATATTCCAAATCACTTTGTATTGTACATCAAGTTGGAAATCAAATTTTACTTTCCAATTTTTAGTTATAATTAATCTTACTGCAATAACCAGTATTGCAATTTGTTTTCTTTCTTTTTTTGCCATTCATGTTGTAAATCTCCAAAGCTGGATAACAATGTAATTCTAGGGCAATGGTGGCGAACCTATGGCACATGTGCCAGAGATGGCACTTGGAGCCCTCTCTGTGGGCAGCTGTGCAGTCACCCCAGTGCAGAGTTTTCCCTGCCCCCTGCTCAGCAGCCCAGTGGGAGCACTTCCTTCCTCCCCCGAGCAGAGAGTATATCTCACCACTATGCCCAGCAACCCAATGGAAACGCTTTCTTCCTTCCAGCACAGAGTTCACCTTGCCCCTCTGCCCAGCAGCCCAATGGGAGTGTTTCTTCCCTCCCCTGTTGCTGTGTTGGCACTTTGTGATAAATAAGTGGGCTTTGGGTTGCAGTTTGGGCACTCGGTCTCTAAAAGGTTTGCCATCACTGTTCTAGGGCATATTTCTAAATTAATAGACAATATCTCATTCGTTTTAACCAAAACCTTTCTCCATATTTTCTTTATATCCCTACATTTCCACCATAAATAAAAAGAGGTACCAACCTCCCATTTTCCTCTTCCACCATTTAAAAAAATATTTTGCATCACAATAACTCAGTCTACTGGTGAGAATGTGGTAGTTCAGTGGCTAAGAAGCTTGCCTTGTTAGGTGGAAGGTTGGCAAGTTGGCAGTTCAAGTCCTGAGCACTGCATGACTGAATGAGCACCTGTCTCTGTCCCAGCTCCTGCCAGCCTAGCAGTTTGAAAGCAAGAAATTGCAAGTAACATTGGAATGATATTTTGTATTGTACATTGTCAAATTGATTACTGTATAATTTTTGTATATTGTATACTGTATATTGATTGTATTGTATTGTGATTATATTGTTTATTGTCTATTCTGTATTAAGTATTGTTTATTGATTGTACTCTGCTTATATTGTGTTTATATTTATTTTATTGTACTGTATTTTATGATACTATGATATTGTATTATTGACCTGTTACATTGTGTTTGATTGTATGTTGTGAGCCGCCCTGAGTTGGTTTTCACCAAGATTGCAGCATCATCATCATAATAATAATAATAATAATAATAATAATAATAATAATAATAATAATAATAATAATAATAATAATAATAATAATAATAATAAGAAGAAGAAGAAGAAGAAGAAGAAGAAAGTGGTACCTCGCTTAAAGAGCATAATGCGTTCCACTGGATTGCTCTTTAAGTGAGTTTGCTCTTTAAGCAAAACACCACTGAAAGTGACCGATTGTGACTTCCGGCAGGGGGGAATTGCGAACCCCAATTTAGTTGTTAAGCAAGTTTTTGGTAGGTTTTAGTTGTTAAGCGAGGTGACCATTCATAGAAAATTCTGCTCTTTAAGTGAGTTAGCCTCTAAGCAAAGCACTCTTTATGTGAGGTTTTACTGTAGCTAAATAGGGACCACTTTGATGGGAAAAGATCTTGGGGACATGAAAGGAGTCTCATTTGGGCATCCCCTGAATGAAGTTCTTCCAACAAAAACCCTTTCAACCCAGAAAGTATCTTCGTGTGCCTCTGTCATGATGATAATAATAAAGTCCTACCGGAATTAGGTTTTGTTGTTGTTGTTCAGACACACAGTTGATTCCAACCCCCTGTGATCCCATCTCCAAATTGTTTTATAGCAATTCTCTTTAATCCTATCACACACATTTTTCAAAAACCTTTGTTTCCATAATTTGGCCAATTCCTTCTGTTTCATATTATTAATTTGTGTTCTTTCAAGATACCATGTACAGATAATACCCAATTCACTTTTTTGCAATCTTCTTTGTGATTCTTTAGAGTCAAGTGATTGGATGATTTGGGGGATTTGTTTTAGAAAACCTTTAACATTTGCCACATGTCTTCCTCATGTGACAGAAATAAAGCAGTAGCATGCATTCTGCATGTGAGAAAATGAAAGATCTTGGACAGAGTGACCGGTTTGCAGTTTGCTTTACAGAATGCACCAGGAAGAAGGAATTGTTTCTTTTGCCCCATTGAAAGATTCTAAAATTAAATAAAATGGGCATGTATGGCTGGGGCATATACGGACCCCTCTCTCTTGTCTAGTACACTCACCACCTCACGTCTTTGCTTAACCTGCTTATAGAACACCTGGATAGGGCCGAGGTCTTCCCATACAGCTAATTATGCTTGAATGAGAAAGTGATTGGAAATGAGGGAGAGACCGGCAGCAAAGATAAGAAAGGGGCATTTGACACAAGCAAATTGTTGTGAGAGGTGGAAAGAACTGAATGTATTAAAATTATCTTCATTAACTGGCATAGAAAAATGCTAAAATTCTCTGTACTTTCTCTGCTGATTAAAGTTCCAATCCAGCAAACAGAAACATGCATACAAGCGTGCACAGTGGGGAGGCCTCTGTCCCACAAAATCTTTATGCCACTGCTTTTGGATTGATGTATAAATCACACCAGTAGCAAAAACAAGGACCCCTCTGCCTCCCCCCCCCCCCAATTCATCAGTATCTAGCAAGTTAGCTGCAGGTTTTCTGTTTATTGGTTAATTAATTGCTTTCCCTTTCCGCACAGCATTCTTGAGATGAGTTCGGTGACTTTCTTCTTCAAGTGTAATGAAACAAGTGAAGTAGGCGCCTATTTGTAAAGGAGCAATCTGGTGTTCTTGGCTCCACTAAACAGCCAACTGTGATGATTGATTATGATGGGGCTGTTTGGAATAACCCTCCTAAACACTGATGTTCAGCAATAAAGGAAACAGAGTTCGGCTTCTTCCATAAATCTTATCATTTGAGCAATGACAAGACAGTATTTTGGAATAACCCAGGTGTGTGAAAATTCTTGTGGAAGGTTAAAAAAACCGGTTTGACACATGAATCATGTCTGCAAAAATACAGACCCCATGAAACCTCTATCACCTGTGATTAACCCCCTATGTAACTGGAGAAGATGCAAGTTTCTTTTCTGAGAAATGTGGGGAACATAGTCAAAAGTAGAGACATCACCTTGCAAACAAAAATTCACACAGTCAAAGCAATGGTATTCCCGGTGGTAATCTACCGTTGTGAGAGCTGGACCATTAGGAAAACTGAGTGCAGAAGAATAGATGCTTTGAAATGTGGTGTTGGAGGAGAGTTTTGAGAGTCCCTTGGACAGTAAGAAGAACAAATAGGTTGGTCTTAGAAGAAATCAACCCTGACTGCTCCTTAGAAGGTCAAATAGTAAATATGAAGCTAAAGTATTTTGGACATCAAATGAGAAGAGAGAATTAACTTAATAAAGCCTTGATGCTGGGAAAGGTGGAGGGCAAAAGAAGAAGGGGCAGCCAAAAATGAGATGGCTAGATGGTATTGTAGATGCAATGGGCACAGAGCTGGGTGGATTGAGGAGGAGGGTGGAGGACAGAGGTGCCTGGGGGGTGGTGGTCCATGAGGTTACAAAGGGTCAGAATTGACTGTGCAATTGAACAACAACAACCAGAGGATGAATTCTGTTTTTTTGTTTTTCTGCATGCAAAAAGCATTCTAGACATAAATGTATTCTGGACAGAATGGGCTTACTTATCCCATGATCTAGGCCCATGGTTCCCAATGTGGGACACATGCCCCACAGGGGGCAATTTGATTTTTAAGGGGGTCAATTTGAGAATGAGTTATTAACAGTGACTATGGACTGCTGTGGCTCAAGTGGTTAAGATGCTGAGTGGCAGGTGGAAGGTCAGCAGTACAAAACCTGAGTACTGCATGGTAGAATGAGAGTCCGTCTCTGTCCCAGCTCCTGCCAACCTAGCAGTTCAAAAGCAAGAAATTGCAAGTAGATAAATAGGGACCACTTCTGTGGGAAGGTATGATGGCCTTTTAGGCTTCCTCCACATGAATAGAAATTCACTTTTTGAATAATAAGAATTATATGTCACAGGGGATGTCAGATTGAGATTTTAGAGATGTTTAGGTGGGGCATGGCCAAAAACTGGTTGGAAACCACTGCTCTAGGCACATGGGAAGAGTTCACTCCGTTTGCACTTTAGTAGGAACCACCTGAGACAGACTGTTAAGTGCAACATAATTTATTTTGTTTTTGCACTTTTCCGAACCTCAGAATTCCTGTGTTTAGTCTCCAGACCCCAGCACCAATTTCCCATAATTCCTGGCTTCCCACTATTCCACTGCACAGGTTAATCCAGGGCCCAAGTGTTCAATCCACCATGGATTCTGTTAGAAGTTTGGATTATATTTTTGAACATCCAGTGGATACCAGAAAGAACAGCCCGTTTTTCGCAAAATTATTTCTGGAGCATGTGAGGGTGGGTCATGACTCATTGGCATCTGTCTCTGGATTCCTCGCTGAAAAACAAGCTGAATGGCTAATACTATATCTGTAGGAAGTATATAGGACAGCATATGGAGCATGTCAGTTTTCTGCATGGTGAATGCACATAGATACACATTAGAGAATAAGCCTTCACTACTGTACAAGTGTATAGAGCATGTGCCATTTCCATGTAGTTCATTGTGAAAGGCTGGGAATGATTCTCTCTTTGATTTAATATTTTTCAACTCCTTAAGTGGTCGCTGTCCAAAGCATAAAGGCAAACACCCCTCCTGCTGATGACATTTGAAAATCAGGCCAAGCTTTGCCCAGTTTTAGCCAGAAGCAACACTGCTGTGTATTTTGACTTGGAATAGTAAGCAGCCATAGATTCTCTCTGCAGTGGGCAGAGATCTGGTCAAAATCTTCTGTAGGCAGAGTAACCCCCCTCCCTTTCATCCCTTTTATTCTGGCCAACCAAAACTAATGTAAAGAGGCAAATCATCTGGCAATAAACCCAGAAGGCTCTTCATGCTGTTCCTCACTGGAAGCATTTGAAGGTAATGATTATTTGAAGGTAATATTTGCCCTAGAATATTGTCAAAATGAACTAGAACGCTTGGCGGATGGGGCAGTTACTTTTGTGGCATGAAAGCAGGGAATGGTTTACAAGCAGAATCAAGGTCTTTTTTGTTCTTGGTTTTTGAAAGCACCACTTCTTTTTATATAAAGTGACCTTCACTGTGGCCACCTAAGCATCCTGCTCCATTTGGGAATTGTGTGATCCCAGCAAGAAGAAGGCTGAAGGTTAGCCTGCTGTATATCTGAAGTAGGGCAGAGTCTGAAACCCGGTCAATAGGGCTGGTATTGGCTGAGAGATATTGTCTTAGATTCAGGACCATGGCTAGCAGCCCTGCACCTGAGGATCAGCTTTACTTTACAGATAGCATATCTTTAGAAGCAGAATTCATGCACATGTTCTAAATAATGTTTTTCTGGAAAAATGTTGTGCCCAAGAAATCAGACATGCAAATGAAACCCGTGTTTACTTACAATGACCAATTACAAAGCAAAGTGGGATGGGAAACACTTGTGCTGTAACAATCAGTTGTCTGCCAGCAGTTCAGAAATTTCCTCTTCTGGTGACATGCTATCTATAAAATATAATTTGATCATTTTTTAAGCATGCAGCTGGACACAGAAATTACAGTTACAAGAAAGTATCTTGATAAAACTGGTAGGTTTTCAGTTGGAAACAGAGAGTATGCATATTTGTTTTTCAAGCGCACGTAACACAATTTATACAAAGGTTAGGCAGTGCTTGGATTTCCATATTTAGGTCAAACTACCCAGATAATATTAAAACAACTTCATGTGGTTAACTAGAAGTTTCCCCTTTTTACATTGATCATTACTTAAAATCTGCAGGCCCATGTGACTGCAATGTAACAGACACTAAAACAACAATTTAGCTTGAAGATTGATTGATTGATATACTGGGAGATATTCACATACTGGGCAGTTTGCTTTTTTAAAACCCCCAACATATATAATGACAATCCCAATACCCAACCCAGCATCAACATGTTGGAACACCACCACCACCAGCAGCCAAACATACCTGGTAATATAGGTGATATTTCGGGGCTGCCGTTGCTCAGTGGTTAAGAATTTTGCCTTGTTAGCTGGAAGGCTGGTAAGTTGGCAGTTTGAGACCCAGGCACTGCATGACAGATTGAGCTCCTGTTTCTATCCCAGCTCTTGGGGACATGAAAGGAGTCTCATTTGGATGTCCCCTGAGGAGTTTCTCCAGCAAAAATCATTTCAACTCAGAATAATTTCTGACATGAAATTATTATTATTAGTGAGATCTAAACTAAACCTAAGCCTGAACTAATACCATCTCTGAAGGTTTTTATTTCTGGGAAGTGACATCAACTGTCTCAGTCTCTCCCTCTCCCCCTTTCCTATCCTTTTAGTATGCTGTCCTTTCCAGGAGCTGGGGGTTATTTTATCTTAGCCCTGGAACTACCTTCTGAGTTCAATTAGGCTAAGAGATGGTCTTTGAACTTCACTGTTGGCTTTGGGATTAAAACCCAGATCTCCCTAATAGAGGAAGTTGGAGAATGCAGTTAAAAATGTGCCTTTTTCTATAAATGCAGACTGGAAATTACTGCAATTGGAAAGTCTACTTTTAAGAAAACTGTTTGGCTCGAAGATAAGAGAGTTCATTGTTCTAGCTACTGCTGTCCAACACTGTTTACTACGTAACAATTATCATTCTAGTTACAAGTAAAGAATGAATGAATGCAACATACAAGGAGAAAGGGATAAGAAAACAAATGCTTCCAGAGCTTCTGTTCTGCTACAACATCTTCACAGGCTCAACAGATTTTCTCCATTTGGCCCTGTTTTATAAAGTGATTGAGTCTGATTGACAGTTTGTTGATTCCTCTAATGTCTTCCAAGATACAGTAATCCATGATTTGGAGTTCTATAATGGAAAGAACTAAGTACAGTAATACCTCATATAACATTAGTATCGAATAACACGAAAATCGCATAACATCAAGGAATCTGGGGGGAAGAATTGCATCAGATAACATTAAGATCCTATGGGATGCTTCAGATAACAACCGTGAAAGCCTGTGTGGTTACAATGTATCTCTATGGATCCCATAGAGGATCAGATAACACTAAAAATCATATAACACGAAGACTTGTGGAACCAGGTTTTAGTGTTATATGAGGTTTTACTGTACTAATAAATCTATGCCACCCCTTGCCTGACATGTGCTTTTTCTTATGACTGTAGCAGAATGTGTCATAAGACCCCTGCTGGAATAAGTTTATGACCCTTCTTGAAAGGGTAGATGTATCAATAAGAAAAAGTAGCATTAAGAAAAAGCTACTTTTTCAGGGGAATTATCCAATGCTGTTCGTACACAGTTTTTCATCACAACACCAGCAGAGACTGGAAAAACCTTCAAACATAATCAACTCTGGTTTTTGCCAAAAATTGGATAATCCTTCAAATAAACTGGTTTTATGGATAATCCAGGGAAGCAGATGGGGGGGAAGGGGAAGGAAAGTCAACCAAAAAAAAAAGGAATCTGGGAAAACTGGAACTCTGTTAAAGAAATCTTGATGGATCTCAAGAGATATAGCCTGTGATCTCATTTGATAATGAACCAAAGGATTATACTGTGCATTCTTGGTAGCAAGGGTGTTTGATAAGACTTAGCATCACATTTCCTGCTGGCCCCTAGTTACAATTGGAAGAGCAAAAGTGGAACAAACAGTGTCAACATGTTATAGAAATTCCACTGGTAAAATGCAGTCACTGCTCAACCAGTCATGAGGAATCGAAATTATGTTTTTATTAAGGGTTTTTTTGCAGCATTGGTTAGTATCATGGCCCCAGAAAAGGTGTGCACGCATTCCCCGGCCATGGAAAAAGCCACAGGAAGCCTCCCCCACAAAACCTGCATGAGGCCCCCAGAAAAGGCATACACACACACACACTGCTTCCACCCCAAAACTGTGGGAGGTCTCCCAGGCCCCCATCTCCTGGAGTGAGGGCATGGGTCAGATGATATGTCATGGGCCAGATCTGGCCCATGGGCTGTAGGTTGAGGATCCCTGATTTATGGCATACTGGACTTCCTAAAGCAAACAAAAGTGTAAAATGATATCGGTCCAAAGACTTATCGCTTCAGACTCAAAGCCACACATTACAAGTCACACATGTTGAGTTCAAGTTCAAAATACATAAATACATATGGCAGGAAAAATGATGTCTTGGACTAATGAGGTACATCCACCAATTGAACTGTTTCCATCAACAGTATTTGGAATTGAGTTGTACCAAAGGCCTTGAATAGGATCAGGGAGGTGGTCCACCTGTCTCTGAGGGTTGGGGGACCCAATCCACATTGTTTCCTACATCCCCCAACCTACCCAAACGGTGCTGCAAGGCAAAATGCCAGGGTAAAAATAAGGTGTTTTCCCCAACGTTTTGCCTTGCAGCACCGCCCGGGTAGTTCAGGGAATGTTGGAAACAGCACGGATCAGGTCCTCCAACCTTGGCAGAGGTGGCAGAGAGCCCAAAATGGGGGGGGGACACCTTCCATCACGACGGAGTTTTCCCCCACCCATTTTGGGCTCTCCCCCACCCCTGCCACCTCTGTGAGGGTCAGGGGAGCCTGATCCACACTGTTTCCAACAGCCGGGATGTTGGGGGAGAGATTGCGCATGTGCACTATTTTCCCCAAACACCCCGGCAGTCCCAGCGATTGCACGCTGGGCCTGCCGGGGTGTTGGGGGGAGAGATCACAAACGTTTGCACAGTTTCACCCCCTACACCCTGGCAGTCCCAGCATGTGATCAGATTGCCAGTTTGGTTGGGGGGATAATGGGTGTGGGTGCCCCCCCCAAACTGTCAATCTGAGCAGAGATCTCTGCCCCAAAACCCACAGGGCTGGTCTCCAGCCCTGCAGGCTTTGGGGCAGAGATCAACGTTGGGGAATTTGAGGCAAAAGTTAGCAATGCACAACGTTATGTTAACGTTCTGTGATGCAAATGTTTGCCTCAAATTCCCCACTGTTACCCAATTTTAGTGTTATCCGGGGCAATCCTTATCTGAAGTATTACTGTAAGATTCTGGCAATCTTACTGTGATCATAAGTATGTTTTTTGTATGAGGCATTTCAATATATATTTTTCTGATATTTTCTTTCAGAGTGATGGAAATCAGAGTGATGTTCTTTCTAATAAAATTGGTCAGAAATTTTTTAAATAAAAGGCAATGTTTTGGATTAGTTTGTAAACTTTAGCAGAGGAGCAGAACTCTTGACAGCAATTAACTGAAGGTGAAGGGATATAATAAACTTCCTGACCACTAGAGAAGCTTAATGGAAAGCAGACATGAGTATCACTTTGAATAAAACATATGAAAAGATGTTTCAGTAGCTTGGAAATTAATTATTGGATTTTTATGCAAAAGCAAGCTTTTCATAACAATCTTAGGGTCCTTTTGTATGGCTTTCTTCAAGCATAATTCTTTAAGAGAAACAACATTAAACATCTGTGAGTAAATAGTCAACTATACCATACTGTTCCAATGGGTTATAGGACAATGACAGATGGAGACAATTTTGTTATATTCAGAATTTGATAGGAATTTTACCAGATGTGTGTTTTATGAATCTATATACAAACCAGAAAATGTTTATCTTGCAATATTTTATTTTCTCGGTATTTTTACAGTTATGTTAACAAAACAATGGCTGAAATCCTATTGCATTTGGTGTAACATAGTTACTCCTATGGATGTTTATGGAGAGTTATGCCCAAACAGTCTAAGCGTGCAACAAACCATGCAATGGACCACACAACTGATCCCATAAATGGGTCTGGAGACCTTCTTGTGTCTAAGACTTCCAGCTTGGTGCAAATTCCACAATACAGTCAAACCTCGCATAAAGAGCGCCTCGCTTAAAGAGTAACTCACTTAAAGAGCAGAATTTTCTCTGAATGTTCACTTCGCTTAACAAATAAAACCAACCTAAAATTAGCTTAACAAATAAATCAGAGTTCACAATTCCCCCCCCCCACACACAATTGGTCACTTACAATGGTGTTTCACTTAAAGAGCAAACTCGCTTAAAGAGCAATCCTTTGGAACACATTATGCTCTTTAAGCAAGGCATAACTGTAATTTGCTCAGTTTCAAGTTACACAGGTGAAGCTACACAACAGGTTTTATTTTATTTTTATTTTATTAAATTTATACCCCACCCTTATCCAAGGAATCAGGGTGGCTTACAATTTAAAACAATTAAAACACATTATGTATGATAAAAATTAAAATTAAAAGTTAAAAAAAAAGTTTTCAGACAATGCATCCAGAATCCTGTGTTAGGATAAACTGCACATAAAATAAGCATATTGTGAAAAAGAGGACAATAAGGAGAATGCTTGCAAAATATTTATATTTTTGGGTACATTGTGTGTCAAAATGTATATACTAGAAAATACATTTAAATATGCATACATATATTTGTTCTGATTTGTTTCTAATTGATGTGGAAACATGGCAATATGAACTGAAGCCCGAAAAAAGAGAGATAAATTTTTATTGTTAAACTATTGTATCTCTAAGGTAGCAATATAAGTTACTGTTTATCTTGTTCTCATGTGTGAAAATAAGAAATAAAAAACATTTTATTTGCACATGAGAGAAATATATATGTGATGGTTTTTATGAAAAATTGCACATTTGCTAGAGCTATTTTTGCATAAACTGATCAAATTGTGTAAATTGTACATATTGTGCAAAATGTTGGTATCTGCTGACTTGTTACATGGATTTTTTAAATATAGAAGCCATAGATTTTGAGAATGGATGATCATTAAGAAAGATGTAAACAAACCATTCAGTGCTTCAGATTGTTCTATGAAGCAGCAGTCATCCTAGTTTGGTGCAATTTGTGCAAAAGAGTAGCAGCTTTGTCACAAATTGGGCTGTTATGCAAAACATTATTCTTACTGATATGAGAATATTAATATAAGTGGTACCTCTCTTAAAGAGCATAATGCATTCCACGGGATTGCTCTTTAAGGGAGTTTGCTCTTTAAGCAAAACACCATTGTAAGTGACCTATTGTGACCTCTGCCGTATGTGTGAAACCCGATTTATTTGTTAAGCGAGTTTTTGGTTGGTTTTAGTTGTTAAGCGAGGTGACCATTCAGAGAAAATTCTGCTCTTTAAGAGAGTTAATCTTTAAGCAAGGCGCTCTTTATGCGAGGTTTTTCTGTAATAGCAGAAATTTCCTTGCTAGTCTCACCAGCTGGAAGACAAATGCTGAAGAGGCTCTTTCTTGCACTCAAGAAAGAAAGAAAAAATTATATCCCAAGCAGAGATAACCAAGCAATTAATTGTTGGGTGGAGTATGTGGAATTTTAAGGCAATATAATGAAGTGAAATAACTAGAATTATTTTTATTATGGAAAGAAAGGACTTGTGTTGCCATTTTTTTTAAGTTTGATTTTTATAGGAAATGTGTTAACATGCATACAGACGAATTCTGAGAAAGCAGAGGGGAGGAAATATTAAGTAAAATGTTTTCCACTAGATGTCACTGTTGCTTACAAGACACATGATTGATGCTGTGAATTATTCTGGCAGCCAGAATATGGATAAAACCAATTCTGCAAATTGGTTGGATTGCTTAGTGGTTTAGCTATCTGGCTGCAGAGTTAGAGTTTTGGGAGTTAGATTCTTTGCTGTGTCTCTAGGGAGATGAGCCAGATTGTGTAGTTATGGGCAACCTGCACAGTCCTAGGACACCCCCCAGAAGAAGGAAACAGTAAATCTCTCCTGTGCATTCCTAGAAAAACCTGGAAAGGGTAGCCATAGGCCAGAACTGATTTCACAGCATCCAGTTACAGTAATACCCCGGATAACGCGAGTACCGTATAGCGTGAAAACCGCATGACGTTGCAAGATTTTCGGAAAAATCTTGTATCGAATAACGCGATTTTTAACGTTATCCGATACAGTCGTTCTTAGCAGCAGGGTGGCTGGAAAGCTGAACGGGGTGCTCCGTTCAGCTCCCCAGCCACCCTGCAGCTACGGAGGCAGGGGTGGGGAGGCTGGAAAGCTGATGGGGGGCTCCCCCATCGGCTTCCCCAGCCACCCCACAGTTGCGGAGGCAAGAGCGGGTGGCTAGGGAAGCCGACAGGGAGTCCCCGTCAGCTTCCCCAGCCACCCTGAAGCTGTAGATCGGGTCCTCTGATTTCTCTGGAGCAGGCAGGGGACACGATCCAAGCTGTTTCTGGGCTTCCCCGACGTCCTCAGCCAGTGCAGCAAGCCAAAACGTCAGGGTTCGAATCCCGACATTCTGGCTTGCTGCACTGGCTGAGGACATCGGGGAAGCCCAGAAACAGCTTGGATCAGGTCTCCCCACCTCCCTGGACCCAGCCGGGGGGGGGGGGTCAGAGACCAAAAAATTGGTAAAAAAAAACAACAGACGATTTTATTTACCAATGTTGGGGTCTCTGACCGCCCCCGCCCCGCCGGGTCTAGGGAAGTGGGGAGACCCTATCCAAGCTGTTTCTGGGCTTCCCCGACGTCCTCAGCCAGTGCAGCAAGCCAAAATGTCAGGGTTCGAATCCCGACATTCTGGCTTGCTGCAGTCTCAAAGAGGGTGGGGGAACTTCAAAATTAGCGCGCATCGGGTCTCCCGACCTCCCTAGAGCCGATGCGGCTCACGGGCTGTAGGTTGGGAACCCCTGAGCTAGCCTTTAGTAGATGATGAGTCTCTTTTAAGTCTCAGAATCCATAATCTGAATTTGAAAAGTCCCAAATGAGTTGAAAAGACAATTTGATCTTGGAACCAAAAGCAATCACACTTAAATACTGCCTCATAAGTGTCTAATATTATCAGTATCCCTTTTCTAGATCCAGGGCAATAATACACATAGCACTTTCTAGTATCTCTAGTTGGCTCGACAGCTAGGGTGCTGATAGCATTTAAATCTCAGGAGACAAGATATTCCATAGTTTCCATTCCACAGAGAGGCCTGTAACTCCCTATTGAATTTTCCTCTAAATTTGCCACTTATTGTATCCAGGGTGTCACCAGTATTCTTGTGCTCATGTATCCATGTACTTGTCGCAATATGCTCTTCAAGTGAACATGGGCTTTAATCGGCCATATTTCTCTGAAGGAAAGAATTTTTTAAAAATATAATACATAAGGATGAGTAGAGACTTACAGGCCACTCTGTATGTCCATGGTATGCTTCCTCCCCATATGAGGCAAGAAGACATGTAATGAATTTTCATTCTGCAAAACTAAAAACTGTTATCAGGGATTCTTACAGCAGATTAGTTTGAGGGAGTGGAAGAGAGTCCATAAAGAGAGAGGTCTGGCCCAAAGATATTTTCCTATCCTGTCCTGCCCCGCACCAGTTTGATGCAGGAACTAGTAGATAAATTGCTTGTTAAACATTCAAGAAATGTGCAAGGGCAGAGGAAGAGAACGCATGAAATCTTTTATGGCAGTTGAATCAGCTTTGCTATGTGCATTGTTTATCTGTTTCAGAACTGAGACCAATTTTTGCAGCCAGTTGTAAAATGTTTATGAACAGCTTTTATTGTATTTGTTGAGAATGAACATTTATAAGTGGCATCCTTCTGTTAGCAAAATGCTGATGTCCGCATGAGCTGTTGCTGGCAAAATTATTTACTTTAGCTGTTTCTTCTTACTTGCTGCAGGCCATTTGCATAAATGAGGTCATTCTGTCTTCTGCTAACCACCTCAGTTCCTGCCTGGTGAACTGCTATTTGTTCATGCATTCTCAAGGCAACTGAAGCTAGTGTGCTAGGTTTTATAAATGCAGGCTGTTGTAGTCAGAGTGCTAAGCGTATTGACCATGGGTTAAATCCAGCTGAAATCAGAGGGATTTACTTCTGATAAACATATTCAGATTCCACTGCTAAGATGTTCTGGACTTCAGTTTTTCACCATTATTCCAGTGGAGGTTTTTAGTCAGGGTGAATCCAATTTTATTCCATCTTATTGTTGTTCAAGCTAAATAATGACCTAGTTCCCAAAGTGGATCATTAAGTACTTGAAAAATATGGTGCTCCACATTTATGATGCACTTTATTATCACTAGGGGAGCTTTGGGTAATGCAAAATGATAAAGTACAGGGCATTCACCTTAAAATGATCTTGAGTTGTGCCTTTGATTAGCAAAATCTTTTTTAAAAAAATAAAATGTTTAATCACTTTCAATTATGTTTACGAAACCAGCATATATGCAGAAATATTAAGGGCATGCAGATAATATTTTATTAGAGGGAGACAGAGACAGTCCAAGATATACCATATATAGACATAAATGTACATATTTTAAGTCCTTTCAGAATATACTACCCATAATAGTGTTCATTACTAAGTGGGATGTATATCTCTAAGTGGGAGGAAGACGCCGGGACCCAGGGGCAATGTCGGCGGCGGGAACTTTAAAAAGCCCCGCGCCGGCCGGTCCACCTGCTCCGCCTCCCCCGCCGCCTCCAGTGACACCTGCGGCAGGGAAAAGAGGAAGACGCCGGGACCCAGGGGCAATGTCGGCAGCGGGAACTTTAAAAAGCCCCGCGCCGGCCGGTCCACCTTCTCTGCCTCCCCCGCCGCCTCGAATAACGGTTGCTACTATGGCCGCCATCAGCACCCGTCCTCAAATCAGGTTTCCCTGGCCCCACCGTTATTGCTGCCAGGAGTTATGGCGGATGGACAGCCCCTGGAGTGGGTTGGGGAGGATGTAAATGGGGGGTCACAAGGGAAAGTCTGCCAGCCAGAGGGTGGGGATTGGGCTCTGTCTGCTGGGGCTGGGGGTGTCCATGGGGCCCATATTGGTGTGGTAACGGGCATGGGGCGTTACGTCGGGAGCCGAGGGGTGGGCCGCACTCGGAGAACACGGGTCAGATGCTTGGTTGCTGTCCCGTGTTCTGGCCCCCCGGCTACACCTCTAGGCCCTGAGCAGAAGGTCAAGAGTGACCCCTCCCTTAGACTGCTGCTGGTGAATGCCAGATCAGTCTGCAACAAGGCCCCTTTGCTCGCAGATACCATTTTAGGGGAGCGGGCTGATCTGGCATGCATCACCGAAACCTGGCTGGTGCCAGAGGATGGTGTCCCTCTGTCGGAACTATGCCCAGCCGGTTTCGGTATTTGGCACCAGCCTAGGGAGAGGGGAAGGGGCGGTGGAGTGGCCGTGATAGCTAGGGAGTCTCTGGGAGTCACCAGGGCCACGGCACCACAAATTCCGGGTTGTGAGGCCTTGTTCCTACGTGTGGGCCCTAAGGGTCAGTTGGGAGTCCTGCTCATGTACCTGCCTCCCTGCAGAGTAGCAGACTCCCTGCCTGAGCTCCTTGAGGCGGTCTCCATGCTGGCGTTGGAGACCCCCAGGCTCATGGTCCTGGGGGACTTCAACCTGCCATCATTGGGGACCGGCTCAGAGGTGGCTCGGGAGTTCACGGCCTCCATGGCAGCCGTGGGCCTGACTCAGGTAATTCAGGGTCCTACCAGGAGCAGTGGCCACACCCCGGATTTAATCTTTTTGTCGGAGCTGTGGCAGAGTGATCTGTTTCTACAAAAATTAGATACCACCCCAGTGCCATGGTCAGATCACTATCTGGTGGCTCTAGACTTCCTAGGGGCTGGACTCCACCGCAGGGAGGCAGGGCCGATTAAGTGGGCCCGCCCCCGGCGACTAATGGATCCAGAAGGATTCCAGAGGGAACTGGGGGATTGTCCTCTTGACCTGCAAAGCGATTCATCTGAGGCCCTTGTCGCCGCATGGGATAAGAGAGCGACGGCAGCCTTGGACGCAATCGCGCCACTACGGCCTCTCCGAGTCCGTGGAGATAGATCTGCCCCTTGGTTTTCAGAAGAACTAAGGGAGCTGAAACGGGCGAAGAGACGCCGAGAGCGCCGCTGGGTGAAGACTCGAAGCGAGTCTGACCGATCACTGGTTAGAGCTGCTATTAAAGACTACCTAGTGGCGATAGGGGTGGTGAAGCGCCAATACTTCACCACCCTTATTGCCTCCGCAGATAATCGCCCAGCGGCCCTGTTCCGGGTGACCAGGTCCCTCCTCGGTAGAGGGGGCCCAGGCCCTGGGTGGCAGGGATCGGCTGAGGACTTTGCTGATTATCTGGCGGAGAAAATCTCTCAGATCCGCTCGAAGCTGAATCCCGGCGTGGAACGTATGGAGCTGGGGTTGACCATGGCGCAGTCTAGCCATGTTATCTGGGATCGGTTCGATCCTGTTGGCCCTGAGGAAGTGGACAGGCTTCTTGTATCTGTTCGCGCCACGACCTGTGCACTGGACCCTTGCCCTGCCTGGTTAACTAAAGCATCCAAGACCGTGGCAGCTGGCTGGATCGAGGCGATTATCAACGCTTCGTTAAAAGAGGGGCATTTTCCAGCACCCTTCAAACATGCTCTAGTGCGCCCCCTCATGAAGAAGCCGTCTCTCGATCCCACGGTAATTTCCAACTACCGTCCAGTGTCCAACCTACCTTTTTTAGGTAAGGTTTTGGAAAAGGCTGTGGCGCTGCAGTTACAGGAGGTCCTGGATGAAGCGGATTATCTGGACCCGTTTCAGTCAGGATTCAGGCCCGGATATGGTACCGAAACCGCACTAGTGGCCTTGGTGGATGATCTCTGGAGAGAGCGGGACGGAGGGGAGCCGTCAGTCCTTGCTCTTCTCGATCTCTCAGCGGCTTTTGACACGATTGACCATGGTATCCTTCTGGGAAGGCTCCAGGGTCTGGGGATCCAGGGCACTGTGTTGTCCTGGTTCTCCTCATTCCTGAGAGGCAGGACCCAGTCGGTGTGCCTGGAGAAGGAGAGGTCCAGCCCTAGGCCCCTGCAATACGGGGTGCCTCAGGGCTCGGTACTTTCTCCTCTCTTATTCAACATCTATATGAAGCCGCTGGGCGAGATCATCCGTTCCCATGGGGTTAAGTATCAGCAATATGCAGATGATACCCAGTTATACATCTCTGCCCGTGGGGACCCAAGTGGTGCGGTGGAAGTCCTTTCCAGGTGCCTGAAGGCTGTTAAGGTCTGGATGGGGGACAACGGGCTACAGCTGAATCCTGGCAAGACTGAGTGGCTGTGGGTACGGGGGCCTGCGTTAACACAGGAGTTGCCATCTTTGGTGCTGGATGGGGCAGCCTTGCCCCAGACAGACCCGGTGCGTAACCTGGGGGTCCTCCTGGACTCACGGCTACTGTTCGAAGATCAGGTGGCAGCCGTGGCCAGGAGGGCTTTTGCACAACTTCGTGTAATACGCCAGTTACGCCCCCTCCTGGACCGGGACTCCTTGCTCATGGTCACACATGCCTTGGTCACCTCCAGACTTGATTACTGTAATGCGCTCTACATGGGGCTGCCCCTGATGACCATCCGGAGACTCCAGCTGGTGCAAAATGCGGCGGCCTGGGTAGTGGCGGGGTGTGGGCGTTATGCTCGTGCTTCGCCGCTACTCCGGGAGCTGCACTGGTTGCCAGTATGTCTCCGGGTGCAATTCAAGGTGCTGGTTATTACCTTTAAAGCCCTATATGGTAGTGGGCCAGGATACCTAAGAGACCGCGTCACCCCAAGAACATCTGTCCGGCCCACCAGGGCGGATCGGAGAGGCTCCCTCGTTGTTCCATCAGCTAGAGAGGCGTGCCTCTCTAGCACTAGGAGGAGGGCCTTCTCCGTGTCCGCCCCAACCCTCTGGAACCTCCTGCCCATCGAACTGCGCCTGCAGACAAAGCTCTTGCCCTTCCGGAAGGGCTTGAAAACCTGGCTGGCAGGACATATTTGGGGACCAGGGAACACGGGTTCCCATACTAAGTGGCTTACTTAGGGAGTGCCACTTTGGATCTGGACCAGGGGGATACTGGCGTGTAGTTTGCACTGTTTTTACTTCAAATAATTTTAGATAATCTTTTAAACTTCATGATTTTATATGTTTTTATCTTTTACCTCTGTTTTATGACGATGTAAGCCGCCCAGAGTCGGGTTCTCCCGAGTGGGGCGGGGTAATAAATTCAATGAATAAATAAATAATAAAATAAATAAATATTATAAACAAATCCAAAAGGGATAAATTGATTTTATGTATCTGGCAAATATTGGAAACTTAGACTGAGCATTCAGGACTTTATCGAACATGTTTGGTAGGTAGTTAGGTTGGTTGGTTGATCTGCCTTCACATCTGTGACATTTGAAAGATAACTGGTAGACATTAGGGCTGTAGTAGCTCAAGTAGCTAAGACACTGACCGGAAGGCAGGAGGTCAGCAGTTTGATTCCCGAGTACTGCAGGACAGAATGAGCTCCCATCTTTGTCCCAGCTCCTCCCAAACTAGCAGTTCGAAAGCAAGAAATTGCAAGTAGATAAATAGAGACCACTTCAGTGGAAAGGTAAACAGCATTCCGTATTTTCTGGTGTCTAGTCATGCCTGCCACATGACCATGGAAACGTCTGCAGAAGCAGACAACGTTGGCTCTTTGGCTTTGAAACAGAAATGAGCACTGAACCCTAGAGCAAGGGAAACCTTTACCTTTAGGGATGTTATTTTGCTTTCAGCTGGAAGAATCACACTGAGGGATGAGATGCAGGCAAGCAGGCAGGCAGGCAGAAAGGCATGCATCATGTGTAAAGGGCTTGTGCCTTATGTGGCTTTGCTGTCATACACACTTCCTAATTCATTTTCTTACTGGTAGAGTAGACCTTTACTCACCAGCAGGTTGCAAGTAGGGCTTGGAACTTCTGGTTATGTTCCAGAATGCCCCAAGCAGCCTTCATCAGAAAGATAACCTTTACCAAATAGATCATATTTGTAAGTTCACCTTAAGATCCATAAGGAGACACATCTCCTTCTGTGGGGTTGGGCAAGTGAGAGAAGGTAATAAGCCACTGGATCTATTGTAGGAATGTATTTTCCCTCACAACTCCTCTTTCTTGAGAACCCAAGACCAGATGCCCACCTAGTCCACCATTCTGTTCAAACAGTGGCTGATCTGTTGCCTGGGAGAGACCTTTTCTAAAAAGAGACCCAAAGTGGCCAGTCCTCCACTGAGACCTCTGACATTTTCTTCTGCAATGAAAACCCCTGCTTTGGTAGCTAGGAGCCCTGGAAAAATACTTGTGCCTCAAAATGCTTAAGCCTTCTTAAAAGACCTCCTTCTAAGATGAGACGAATCGTCAAGCCAGCTTGACTATTTTCCTTTGATGAGGAGATGGATAGAAATTTTCCTTTGATGAGAAATGGAGAGAAATTACAGTGCAAAGTGTTTAATGGGTAAGGGCACCCTGAATATTATCTATTACAGATTTATATTTTGGGTGTGAGTGGCCCACTTGTAGAGCCAAGATGCAGTCTTCCAGTGGTAGGCTTCATAGTGTGATATGTTTGAATAATCTGTTCCTGTGATATGTGTAGTGGATGGATTTCTGTATACGTATATCCCTGTTGTTTAATACTTTCTTCCCTGCTATACATCTCTGTGTGTGTGTGTGTGTGTGTGTGTGTGTTTACTGTTTTAATTTTGTCTTATTTTAAATGCAGCCAGACATGCTGTTGATATTAGATATCTATGGTAGTCAATGTTCTACTGCTAGATGTTGTTCAGATCAAGTAAAACAGGAGTTCTCAATCTTTTTAAGCTGGGAGGTTGGGTCACGTTCCCTCAGACAGCTTCAGGGGCTAGATGGCCATTTTGCCCTTCCTCCACCACATGACACTTCCTGGTGTGGTGGAGATGGTGGTGGAGATGAGCCACATTGAATGGTGCCATGGGCCACATCTGGCCTATAGGCCGCAGGTTGAGAATTCCTGAAGTGAAGAGAGATAGAATCACAGTCACATTTGCCATACTGTTTGAGGGCACAGTGAATAACCTGGAAGATATACTCCTTTTTGGATTGTAGCACTCAGCAGTGTCACTGGCCAGGGGATTCTGGGGTGTGAAAATTTAAAAACCCCTAACATCCAAAGCTTTGATACCAACCTAATCTTACAATGTAAAGCAAAATGGGATAATTTATAGTTTAGCTCCTCCCTTCACAGATTGTGCAGAGCAAGCAGAAGTCCTCAAAGTCCTGGCACATAGCGTAAAACAAGTCCCATAGTCCACTTTGTTCAGGCTCCACAGGAGTTTTTTGGCAATCGTTAAGAAAAAGCCTTTTCAAAATGTACGGTTTCTTTTATTTGTTCCTCTGCTCATTGGGGAAACAGTGCCTAGGGATGTGGTTTTGGCAACTACTCTGGTATTTAACTTTTCCTCTTGATGACAGCCATTGGATCAATAGCATCTGAGCATTTTCCAACTGTTATATTTATACCCACGGCATCCCCAATGTGTGAGAGAAATACCAATCAAAAAATTAAATTGAGAATTAAAACAATGTGTCAAAAGTTCCAGCAAAGAGACTTCTGGAGCCTAATTGCCCCCCATCCCAATGGGTTCCTGTCAGTTTCTTCCCACATGCTAGAACAGGGATTCTCAACCTGTGACCCATGGGCCAGATATGGCCCATGGTACCATTTCACTTGGCCCACCACTACCTCCACCACACCAGGAAGTGCCATGTAGTGGAGGTAGGGAAAAATGGCTATCTGGCCCTTGAAGCTGTCTGAAGGAACGTGACCTGGGCCCCAGCTTAAAAAGGTTGATAACTCCTGTGCTAGAAAGTAGCATGGGAAGGGCACTTTTTGTACAGAAAACTGAGCCACCGGTGGAGGGGGAAGTTAACTTCTAACATCTGGTTGAACAACATCTGGCCCTAGAGCAGATGTAGCCCAACTGGGCAGGTTGGATAGCGGGAGAGAAGGTGGCAGGAAATAGAAAATGGAAGGTTGGGACCAAATTTGCCCCTGACTATGCAGATTGTATGCATATAGTCTCAATTTACTAGAAGAATCTAGATAAAGAAGCACATTGCAGAATATTTTGATATTTGAGGATACGAGAGATGAGAAGACAGGTGGCTTTGAAAGGAGAAAGCCTGTCTTTAATATCAGTATTATTTTTATTTTCACAGTCTGGTGCAAAGAAGCCTTTTCTTTGGGTCTCATGTAATGTGCATGCAAATGAGAGTAATTTATCTGACTCTGGAGAATCTTATCACAGTTGTGCATTTTACATGACATCATAAATCTTAACTACTTTTCCAGCTTTCCTCCAGAATATGGGTTGTTGCTCCTGTTCCAGTTTGTTGCTTTGCAACAGTAAGGTGGGCAAGGAGAGAGGCACCCACTGGTAGTTTGAAGAAAGGTTATCAAGGGCTCAGCATCCACTTCCTGAAAAATCATGTATCCTAATACCAACCACCCCCTTGCAATAGATACTGCCATGTAATAGTGGGGGGTGGGGGTGGGCGGAGTGGTTATGTAGAGAACATTAACATGTATCAAGAATGTGAAAATTGGGAGGGGACCTATAGTCTGCCATCAGAAGGACCATTTAAAAATGATTAAGGAACATGCAGTGTTTTTTTTTTAATGAAAGGGAAATTGTCAGAGGCAGTGTACAGATAAATATAGCTTCCATAAATAGCCATCCCAGCTTCTTATTATGCAGAGGATAACATATCTGCCCCTTAAATTGTTGTGATGAGTGAAACTGAGACCAAGAATAGAAAACTCCTTTAGGTAGGCAATTGCTTCTAATTTAGGGAGGAAGATTTTATGAGGGTTGGGAGATGGAAACTTACCTTAGCTTTGAGACTTCAGTTGGTTCTGACTGAAACAGACAGACAGACAGCTCTGTTTAATTTATTCTCTCCATGTCTATCACCACCTTACCACCATTCGATGACTCTAAAAACATCCTGAGTTTCAGTTCGCCTCTCCTGTTCATTTATCTATCCTGTGTTTCTCTTATGCTTTTTAGACCCCATTATATAGGTTAATCTTTACTTTGCCTGAATGGCAGTTAATGACACAGCACATGATTCTAAAAGAGAAAATAAATGTACTGTATAACCAATTGGCAATTTTGTGGAATTCTGCTTTTAATTCTTCTTTACTGTGGAAGAGGAAAATAATAGTTTCAAACTGACTTTCTCAGCATTTGCTTCCTAAACACGCCATTATTTCTTCCTCTTCTTCTTTCCCCACTTCACTTCTGTGGTCTTTCCATTCTGGGTTGTTCTTTACATTCTGAGTGTGGAAATCATACCATATGCACAATCATTTTATCAGCACCTCTTCCATCTTCCAGCAACCTTTTGGAGTGGAAGTGATGAGAACTGTACATAGTCATAGCGATCTGTTGGTTTAATGGGTCATTTCTTCAAACCACTCTGGGGTTTGCAGCAGACATTTCCCTCTGAAATAATCTTATGTGTTGCTTCAGAAGTGTTTTCCAATACTACCAAAATAATTCACAGCCAAGGGGATAAATCCTTATAAATATTCAGGTATAGGATAGCCTGTCAAAGGCATTTGGAGCCACCCTTGCTGCCTGTGCCACCTACAGACCTAAGCATTGCTTTTACAGTCTACCTTGGAGGTCAAAAATGGACCTTTCTTCAAGTTTCTGTGCAGTCTAGGACACTGCTAAAACAGGGCCTGTGATCACCTGTAGACATCTTTTCATCAACCGGAGATACTTCTTCAGACCTATCACTTGATGTGGCAGGACCGGTGTGCATTTTCAGGGCTACCAGTGTGGCCAACTCCTCAGCTGCCTCCATTTTCTTTTGCCATGTCAGGCCATTTCCCTCACCCTAATGTCTTGTTTAGGCCTTTCTCCACGCATGTGCCTGGAGGATTCTGGGAGCTATAAGTCAATTCCTCCCTCCCTTCAAACTCTGGTCCCGATCTATCCTTAATAGTGAAAATCAGAGAGGTTAGTTGGTGATCAGTTAATCTCCTTCAGCAGAGGGTAAGCAGGAAATCTCATAACAGGGCATGTCCCTTAAAACAAAGCACATAACCCTCCATGTAGGGATTTCAGGGCTACTTGAGAAGATCCTACTGCAGCTGTTGAGGTAGGAAAGGCCTCCCCAAAGAGAACTTTTTTAAAAAATGCATTGTTCTGACTCATCATTCTTCTTGCTATGGAAATAATGCCCCAAGTTGATATATAATTTTGTAACTGCTGTAAGGTTTAGCATTTCCCTCTGTACGATGGCCACTGGCTCAATTAGCATTTGAGCATTTCCTAACTTTTGTTATGTTTATACTCACATCAGTCCAAATGTCAGAAAAGTATTAACCAGAAATTAATTCAGAAATTAAGCAAGATGTCCAAAGGTCCAGCAAAGAGATTTACTGGAGCACTGCTTAATTCTTCCTTGAAGCTGCCTTTTTTACACCCCTGGGAGATATGACATTGAGTGTCCTGTCACATTTTTCTTGAGGGCAATTTTTTTCCACCAAAAATTCCTTCCCAGTGGTGCATTCTTGTCTTCCAGTCAGAGGTAACACCTGTCCAAGTTCTTGGGGGTTAAGGAAAAAATTTCAGAATGCTATGTGTTGAGTCTTATTTTAAAAAATCACTTCTTTGTCTTGTAGAAGGAATTGATTACTGAATGACTGCTCAGCCCGTTGGCTCTGGATTGATTATTTACTCCATAAAATAAAAGTCTCTTTGATTTGCTTTTTTGATATGAAAATACTTATTGTGGTTCTGTGTTTTAAAATCTGAAACAGTTTAGCATAATACCTTTTCAAAGCTTGTTCTCCAGGGAGAGATTTTCCTTTGTTTTCATTTCCCCCTTTCTTTTATTCTCTCCATTCTTCCCCCATCCTTTCTTACTTCTTCTTGAATTGATGATAATTTTCCAAGCAGTGAATGGCTGCTCTCTTGTTGTATTGAGGCTGATGATGGGAATGTCAATAACAGCTTGAGGTGTAAGATATGTGAGGCGAAAGGCTATGGGATGTTGAATAAAATTCATGCCCTCAAAATTGCTCAAATTTTGTGAAGATCAAGTGGCTTGACATCCTGGGGAGTGAGCATGAAAAGGACCATGCCTCTGACTTGAATTTGCATGACATCTTGATCAATACTGAAAGATCCTGCCCTTGAATTCTGTCCTCTAGAACTCTGCTACTTGGATCATGATGTATATCAACCAGATCAAGTCAAGCCACAATTTACAGTGTTCTACAGCAATTGTCTTCAGATTTTCTGTCTGCAAGTGGAAATCTCCCCCACCCCCACAAGGCATGGTGCATCTTGATGAGCAAGAAGTCCTACATTTGCATCAGTTTTTCCAGGTTTGAAATGGATTCAAATACTGAGGAAGATGCAACACACAAATGTGATGTGCATTAGTTTTTAAATTTTTAAGCTTCTTTTAATCTTTTATTTTTTTTAGTCTTTTAATCGATTTCAAATTGCTGTGGTTGATATGATATGCTGTAAATCGCCCTGGGTCCCTTCGGGAAGGAGGGCAATGAACAAGTACAACTAAATAAATAAATAAATAATCCTGCTAAAAATGACTTATTTTAAATCACCCGGCATGGGTTGTTTATTTTCTATCAATTCTTAAAGCCAGTATTCTTCCTATTAATGAGTGTGTTAGTGCATATTGTGCCTCTTTCCCCCTTAAAGTTTGCAGGATACTCCATTGCAGCCATTAATAATTCCTCCTTTCGTTCAGCTCTCAGGGAATCGAACCCTGTGCTTTTGGTCTCAAGCACAGTGGTTTTACCCACTGAGTTTGATTGAGCAATGAAGCAATGGGGCAAGATGTGGGAAGAGGATTGAGTCACTCTAGGCAGGTTACCTGGGTCACCCAATGCACAGGATTTGCCAGATCCCTGCTGCCTCCTCCCGCAGGAGTAAGAAAGGGGAGAAAGGAATAAGAAAGGGGATATAAACTGCTGGGAGTGGGGATAAATGAGTAATGGAAAGGAAAGGAAAAATTGATGGGGGACCAAAGTGAGGAGAGTGCTTGGAGGCAGCAGCTGCGGGGTTTAAAAAACAACACATTTCCTACAAGGTTTCACAAAAGATGCTCAAACTGGGACAAGCCCCCCTGCCCTTCACCTAATTGGAAATCTGATTCTTTTGACAATTGAGGCATGCCCTCAGTGGCCAAGAAAGTTTTATGTACTGTGAGCAATTGTGGAGTAGAAAAGTTACTATAGACCAGATACAATTACAATAGGAACAAGAAGGTGGAGAGCCTTTAAAATTTGTATTTTTAACTCTATTCACTTGAACCCACAATTTTGTGGGCTCAAACGTTCCTTATCAATGTGCCTTCCATAATACAGTAAAAACCTCGCATAAAGAGCACCTCCCTTAAAGAGTAACTCGCTTAAAGAGCAGAATTCTATCTGATTGTTCACTTTGCTTAATGAATAAAACCAACCAAAAATTCGCTTAACAAATAAATCAGGGTTTTCAATCCCCCCCTCCACCAAAAGTCACAATTGGTCACTTACAATGGTGTATCACTTAAAGAACAAATTCGCTTAATGAACAATCCTGTGGAACACATTATGCTCTTTAAGCAAGGTACAACTGTATTTGTCAAAGATTTCTGGTTTTATTAAAAATGCATTTTACAGCTTCAGAACTCAGAAAAAATGATGCAAAAGAAAGTTATGTGGATAGTGTAACCGATTCTGTACATGCTGGCTATTCTTGATGATTTCTGCTAGATTTTTGTTTCCTGTCCCATCTCCTGCAAACCTAGCAGTTTGAAAGCAAGACATTGCAAGTAGATAAATAGGTATCACTTTGGTGGGAAGGCAAACAGTGTACTATGTAATCATGTCTACCATATGTCCACAGAAATGTTTGTAAATAGTCTGTAAATGGAGATGAGCACCAAACCCTATAGTCGGATAAGACTGGTTTTCAAGCAAGGGCAACCTTTACCTTTTGTTTCTTTATGTTTAAAAAATATGGGCTGAATATTTCACTGACTGATCTGAGAGAATGTGACATTGTTTCTCATTTATCCAATTTGTATTACTGCCTTTTCTAGATGTAAATCTAAATTTTCATCTGTGGTGGAGTTTAATTCCCACTGTTCTCAGTAAAAATATCATAGGAACAATTTCCAAATTCTGAATAATTCAAACAGAACTCATCAGTTGATACTTTCTAGAAGGGTCATCATTCAGCACAAGCCTCCTTAACTTGTAATGACCTGAATCCACTGGCATCCTGTGTAAGGCCCATCACACAGTTGTAGAGTTAAGCACAGTACTTGTTTTGCTAATTTTTTCCTGCAGTTGATGGTGTAATCCAGAGATTTTCAACCTGTGGCCCTGGTGCCATTTCATGTGGCCTCCCACTGCCTCCACCACACCCGGAAGTGTCATGTGCTGGAGGAAGGGCAAAATGTCTGT
The DNA here is from genome assembly GCA_030440675.1 of Furcifer pardalis. Lineage (NCBI taxonomy): Eukaryota > Metazoa > Chordata > Lepidosauria > Squamata > Chamaeleonidae > Furcifer > Furcifer pardalis. The sequence goes on along the minus strand of CP126893.1, from coordinate 128,500,565 downwards.
CTGCCCCCCAAAGTTGTCTGAGAAGGCATGACCTGGTCCCTGGCCTTAAAAGGTTGAGAACTCCTGGTGTAATCTATTGCATAGGTGTTTCCAGAATAGCAATAGCAATTACATTTATATACCATGCCATAGCGCTTGCACACTCTCTGGGTGGCTCATAGTGCAATCCAGTGTAACTACACTAGTAGGGGATTTCACTCTTTTGGTATTATGCTAGATTTAGTCCCATATTTTTATGTTCTGAATTTTAGATAACAGGGATAAGCCCTGTTATAGCATATAGCTTTTGGTATTTATAGCATATAGCTTTTGGTATTTTACCTAAACTAGTATCAGGCTGGAATAACAATTTTAGTACATTTGGCCAAGCCTTTAAGAATTCAGATGCAGCAACTCGATCTAATGAAGTGAAATAAGAACACTCCACTGCTGCTTCAGAACTAAAAAAATAAGAATCTAGCCAGTAGATTACTGGAGCATCTCTATGGCCATCTTTGTAGTCCTGCAATTGTCTGTCTGAATTGTTGGGTTTTTGTGGGCCAGTGTGAGATTAATACACAAGAGAGGTTACTGATGCAAAGCAATTATTCAGGATCTCAGCAGAAAAGGCGAAGGCTTGGCATAGGCAGACTTGAAGGAGGCAGCAGGCAATTTATCCTCCCCCTTCTGATAAATATGCATGTTACATAAATAATATATCACACATAACCTGGTAACTGAATAAATAATGGTCTACATAGAGCCTGAGGAGACATGTGAGCTGTTTGGTCCTGCTCCTTCCCCTTTGAACTGTAAGGAGAATTGGTGAGCATGGTGAAGGCTACCCTTGTACACTTGCCAAGGCAAACATCTGTAACACTCTGTATTAATAAAGAAGTCAGTTCATGGAATCACATGTATCTGTACTGACAGACCTATGTGCAGTCCTGATGTTTTGCTTACTGCATGCCACGAGGAAGGCAATCCAAATTTCTGGCATAGTTACCATGATGTGGTAGATGAATATTGTTTTTATATCCTCTTCCATACTCTTGCTCCCACTCATCATTACAACGTGTTAGTGAAATTGTTATGGTTGTTGTTGTTTGCCAATCTACACTCCTGTTCATTTGACTCTTTGCTTCCATGTCAGCTAAGGACAAGCAAACAGATTTAAGATGAAGACATAGAGTAGTAAAATGGCTGGATGCTGCTGTAACAAAGGCACTGACAACTCCCTGCAGCAAGGGAAAGCAGTAATGTTTGTCTCTGGTAAAGGACTAGTATTGCTATGTTCTTGTGCTAGATGAATTGTTACAGGTTCATGAGGAACAGCCTCTCTGTCATCTGTCACCTTTCTCTGGGTTGTCTGATGTCAACAGAGCAGTTTAGAAGAAAAAGGGGCAAACACAGTTACCAATAGTGTCTTCCCATGGGAGATCTTTTTAAAAACATGAACAGGTCTTTAATCTTCTTTTGTGGTTGTTCAAACACACTTCTTGTCTGCAGGGTTCTGAACAGGAGTGATGAGATTGACAGACCTACCACATTGGACAGTCATTTGTGCTTCTATGTATGGTGGGTATGAGGAGGGGGCACAATTAAATCTATTTTAGGCTCCGAAAGAGTCTGCAGGTGTTCTAAAATCTGGCAGCCAAAACAGAGAGCAGCTGATTCAGCACAATACTGAACACTCCCCAAATGAGAAAGAAATGAGTAATGGTCAGAAATAGGTTTCTAATGCACTGCATTCTAAGGTTCCACAGGTGAGAAACATGTTTCCCTTTAGAACTGATAGACTGATGATAAATTTTAATCCCAATTTTTTATTTTTGGTCATATATATAAAAATGCAAAACACACTGTGACAACTGAGTTGTAAGCAGTTTGCTGATGCTTGTGTGGCTACTGATGTTGGGAGACTGTGTCCTTTATTCTGAGTTAGTAAGATTATCTGGATAATGATAGCTGTAGAAAAATTTATAGATATCCACTGTCTGACCTTATGCCCCTAATACCATTCCTGGCATGAAAATAAATGGCTTTGTGCTGAAAGCTGCTGAGTATACATTTGCCACATTGAAGTCAATGGAGCCTTATTATATGATCAGCACATCTAAACTGAACTTTTATTTAGGCTCTTGATTGTAATTGCAGAACCTCAGTGGTGTTTTTTTAGGGTTTTTTTTTTTAAAAAAAGATTTAAACTTGTAGTCCTTTGTTCACTTGCTAGAGAGTAATTCCCATAGATCTCAGCTGGGCTTTTGAGGTAAGGTGTAGAAGACTGCATAGTGTGCCTGCCTTTTGGTCCCATCTGGAACACATTGTGAACCTGAAATCCCTAAACCAGCATGGAAGCTAGCTATAGATTCCCACATAGGACTTTGGTATATAGTTCAGCATGTGCGTGTTCTGGCATTCCTACCTTTTAGGATTGGCATAAGAATTAAAGCACCTAGCTCTGTGAATAGCTGGTAATAATAATTTCATGTCAGAGATTACTCTGGGTTGAAAGGATTTTTGCTGGAGAAACTCCACTCAGGGGACACCCAAATAAGGCTCCTTTCATGTCCCCAACTGCAGCCCTTGGGTATGGAAACCTGACCTTCCAGTCTCCAGTTTCAGGGTCTTAACCACTAAACCACCAGGGGAGAAAGGGAATACCCTGGTTGGAAGGACTGGGGTGCCAGGAGGTGTATTGGGTAGAATGATATCTCTAGCTTTCAGCACATTTGACCCCTGGAGTTTACCCACATCAGGAAAGTCTGGGCAGTGTGGCTGAGTGGTTTGTGTGGTCCTCTTTGCAGTGGCTCAAGTGGGTAAGATGCTGAGTGGAAGACAGGAGATCAGCAGTTCAATTCCTGAATACTGCAGGATGGAATGAGTTCTTGTCTTCGTCCCAGCTCCTGCCAACCTAGTAGTTCGAAAGCAAGAAATTGCAAGTAAATAAACAGGGACCACTTCGGTGGGAAGGTAAACACTTTGGTGTCTAGTCATGCCTGCCATATGATCACAGAAACATCTGCAGAAGCAGACAGCAGTGGCTCTTCAGCTTTGAAACAGATGAGCATTGAACCCTAGAGTCAGACATGACTGGTTTTAGAGCAAGGAAAGCCTTTACTTTTACCTCTGCCCAGCCATAACCTCAACAAATCTGTGCCTGCTTTTAAATTCACAAAGTTACCTTAGAACTGTTGTGCTGTGGAAACATGGCTGTTTTCTTGCCTTTCCCTGCTTCTACCTTGTCCTTTTGTTTGTTTTGGGAGCCTTTTACTGTGGTCTGTGACTTCTATCCCAGACTGATGGGGCTAATAGATGCTTTAAATATTAATGTATTTTGAGGAGGAGGAGACTAATCACATTAGTAATACCAACCCTGCTATTTAAGAGTAATCTAGCCATTATAGCAGAGGAAGCTTCATTAAGACTCCCCATGGAAAGCTGCAATTCTTTAAAGTTGCATGGACAATATGTTGTACTTGTCTGATCTCTAGTAGCGAGTGTTCTGTGCTGATGATTGTACTTTGAGGAAGATGAAAGTACATTTTCCCTTAGAAAATATATTAAATGTCTGCCTATTATAGATGGAGCAATAATTTGGCAGACCTTCATGAAATATACTGTCTATGGTCCTAGGTGCGCTGCCTAGTATAACGGTGATTTTCAAGCTTTGGAGCTTGAGGGGACTTTCCCCAGATGAAGACGCTGGCTGACAAATCCCTGTGCTGTTGTAACGGAACATGTCACAGGACACACAGTCAATTTGTGTTGAGTGAAGGGATGGATGAATCCATCAAGTTAAATTCTGCTTCACTCCCCATTTTTCTGTATTATGTTTGTTCCATCCTATTTTAACGGTCAATGATTCTTCCCCTTAAATGTCCTTGGAAAAATCGGACAAGTTGTCGCATGCATTTTCCCGCATGTATATTCTGGCAGACCACATTGTCTAAGCTGATGCATTTGTGTATAGTTTCTCTTGTATGTTTTCCCCAAATTATATTACAGCTTTTGGCAAATTAGCAATATTTGTACCTTATTATCAGCATATTCGGCCCCTAGAGCTTATTCACACCATTAAAGTCAGGGCAGCATGGCTGAGTGAAATGTAAACTAAAGAAATGTCTGACCCTTTCCTAGTTATATGCTGGGAAGGCCTATAGAATGCATAGACACATTGTTTGTTACCATATCCAAACAGCAACCCTGAGCTATTTAAAATTTATTTAAATTTGCAGTTAGTTCCACATGTTTTCTGGAATCTTGAGCACCTCTATCCAGCTTGAATGTCTTAACTCTGTTTGGAGCTGTCCATGGTCCCATTTCTTCCAGTTATTATTTTTTATTTTTGGAGGGGAGGCAGTGGTGGGCAGATAAAAAATTTGCTACCACATCGTGGGCGGAGCTTGCATCTGGGTGGAACCTACATCATGGGTGGAACCTACATTGTGGGCAATCTAGTCATGCCTGCCATATGGCAAACTCAGGCAGCACTGGCTCTTTGGCTGTAAATGGAGATGAGAACTGCACCCTAGAGTCAGATATGACTGGCTTTTGAGCAAGGGAGACCTTGAACCATTTGCATGGACATAACCTGACGTCAAATTTGAATACCAATCAGGGATCTTCTGTTATTAGGTAAAGGTTGACCTTGCTTGACAGCCAATTGTTACCAACTCAAGGGTTCAGTGCTTATCTCTGTTTATAGCCAAGAGGCCAGTGGACTTGATCCTCAAAAGCTCATATTAAAATACAGTAGTTAGTCTTTAAGGTGCCACAACATTTTTGTCTTTTTGTTTTGTTTATTCTCTGTTATGCTTGCACAGAATAAAACGTTTTTAAATGGTAGCTGTGTTTATTTATTTATTTATTTATTTCCAACTTGTTATCCCGCCCCAATCAGGTCGAAACCCAACTCTGGGCGGCTTACATAAACAAATTTAAGAAATACATAATTAAATAAAACAACTCAGTATACAGTATCCTCTTAATATATTAAAAATATAAATTAGTACAATGTTAACAGAATTAAGCTAAAAAAGATTAAACAATTCCCAGTTAGTCTGGGCAGGGCAGGGAGGTGGGTGTGGCCACCCAATTTTGCTACACCCCCTGAAGGCCACCCAATTTTGCCACCCCCTGCCCAAGGGCCACCCAATTTTGCTAACCCTCCTGCGGGGTGTATGTGCGAATCTGTTACTGCCCACCACTGGGAAAAGGTATTTACCTCTCTCTCTCCATTGTGGTTTTTAACTTAATTTTTAACTTTTTAGTCTTGGTATTCTTGATTTTAAATCTTGTATTGTATGTGATGTGTTTTAACTCTTTTAGATTGTAAGCCGCCCCGAGTCCTCGGAAAAGGGCGGGGTATAAATATAATAAATAAATAATAAATAAATCTCAACTCTCATCCCATTCCCAATTCTTCTAGTGCAGTGATGCCAAACTATGGCACTCCAGATGTTTTCGAACTCTCAGAAGCCCTGATCAGCAGGAGTCTTGACTTAGGCTTCTGGGAATTGAAGTCCAAGAACACCTGGAGTGCCAAGGTTCTCCATCACCAGTGATGGGATGTCACCGGTTCCAGACGGATCTCTGGAACCGGTAAGACCAATCCCGGAGGGTTCTCCGTGAGGGGAAGTCCACTTTTGGGGCGTCCGGTTCCGGACGCCTGACCGAAAGAAAAAAAAAATTAAAATCGGAGCGAAAATGGCTCTAATTGACTGCGCATGCGCAGAAACTCAATCTGACGCATTGCACATGCGTCAGATTGAGTTTCTGCGCATGCGCAGTCAATTAGAGCCATTTTCGCTCCAATTTTCAAAACATTTAGAACTTTCAGGGCAGCGGCGGCGGCAGCAGCCCTCTGAGGGGGGCGCCTCCCCGCGGCACGTTGAGGGCTGCCTCGGCCGTCCGCTGCTGACAAGCCCCATGCCCTGGGGACGCCCGGCGGGGTACACCGCTGCCGCCGCCTCCGCCGGGCGCCTGTGGGCCGGGTGCCTGCACCCGCCGTCCACAGCCGCCGCCCGCCGCCGCCGGAGCTGCCGCTGCCTGAATCCCTGTGGACTCCTTCTTGGGTCGGTCCCTTTTGAGCTCGGCTGCCGCGCGCTGCGGAGGAGGAAGCTGTAGGCGGCGGCGGTGCGGCATGGGGACGGCCCAGGGAGGCGCGGCAGCCGCGGCTGCCCGTCGCCCCTCGCCATGGCCGGAGCCGGGCTAAAAAGGTACCGGCCCAAGGAGGACGCCACAGGGGTGCAGGCAGCTCCGGCGGCGGCGGCGGCGGCTGTGGACAGCAATCGGGGTGCCGGGTCCCAAGAAAGGTAAGCGAGGGGTTTTTATTTGGGGTGGGTGGGTAATTTATTTGTGTTTTGGGTGGGTGGTTGTTTTTATTTTATTTATTTATTTGTGTCTGGGTGGGTGGGCTGAGAGGGAGGGGTGTGTGTGTATGTTTATTTTTATTTTTTATTTATTTTTATTTTGGCCCCGCCCACAACGTCATGACGTCATGACGTCGGCCGTGACGTCATGACGTCATGCCATTGGCCACGCCCATGACGTCCGTGACGTCATGGCGTGGTAGTAGAATTTTTGTCATCCCATCACTGTCCATCACTGTTCTATTGGATTCTGACAAAATACAGTATTCCAAAATAATCCCATGCCAACTCTGCTATGGGTGGCATGTGGCAGGAGTGGCCCCAGCCCTGCACTCTTCTCCTCGGATCTCTAAGTTAGCTGGCTCTGTGCTTCACAATCTGCTGAGCTACCATTAGATAGAGAGTTTTGCAAAATTATAATCTTTGTTTCATCAGAGGAAAAGGCCATTTTGTGACACTCTTAACAGGAGAATGTTCTTTTGCCCAGATTTCATAAATTACACATTAAACTGCATAAATTACACATTAAACTGCATAAATTACACATTAAATTCTTCTTCAGGTGTCATATCTGAGGCTATCATCATGGTGATAGTCTTCTTAACTCCTCTTAACTCCTTGGAACAGTTCTTCCGAGGACATGCCACACCAGTCTCTCAGGTTCTTTAGCCATGAAGCCCATCTATATCCAGGGCCTCTTTTCCCAGGGATCTTTCCTTGCAGAGCAAGTTGGAGTATTTTATATTTCATGCTGTTCCTCATGATATGGCCAAGATATTTGAGCTTTCTTTGTTTAATGGTTTGAAAGAATTCTTTTTCTTTATCCATTCGGTCCAATACTTCTATGTTAGTCACATGGCCAACCTATGATATCCTTAGCAGCCATTTGTATATCCACATTTCAAAAGCTTTGATTCTCTTTTCAGAGGCTTATTCAATGTCCAAGCTTCAACTTCATATAGCAACACTGGAAATACATAACATCTTACTATTCAGATCTTTGTAGTGAGAGTTAGATCTCTACTGCATAACAAATGTTGCATTTTTATGAAGGTGGATCTTGCTTTTTCTATCTGTATGTGCAGGCCTTTTAAAGATTAGAAGTGTCAGAGTGGCTTCATGTTTTTAAATTAGCATCCAGTCCTGTGTTTGCTACTGCATGTGTGCTTCTCAAAAATAAAGGACACTGTTTTACACAAAGAGGGTGTTTGAAAATGATGTCGTTGGGATGAGAACATGATACTGGATTTTGTCTCGCTCTCATGTTGGAAGTGAGAAATCTTATGAGAACTGAAAATTCCTTGCAAGGTTGACTTAGTAAGATGAGAGTAGAGAGTCTAAATTAATAAGACTGAGGAATGTAATTTAATTTAGAAAGAGTGAGAAGAGGGGAAGAAGGTGCTATTTGACCTTTGTCTGAGACTGCAAAATATTGTGTGCCAGTCCTGGAACAGAACCAAAGAAACTTTGAGATCTCTGGAATCACTGTATTCAGAAGACGAATGATTACAGGGCTTAATCCACTTCTGGAGAGGTTTTTTTCCTTCATGAGTATGAAACAGTTTTAAGATGCAACTGCATTAACCTATGTTGAAAAAAATAATGAGAAGGAAATGATAACAGGTGGCTTTATTGAATAATGTTCAAAAATGAAGGTACAGGTACTCTTTATCTTCTTAAGTGTCAAATGCCATATGATAAGTAATGTGTTTCTAGCTGTACAAGTGGTTGTTTACTATTCCATCCATGCCTTCTGTGATTTTCAGCTCTAATTATTGCTGGGGGTCGGTATATTTTTGTATCATTCACTTGAATAAAGCCAACCACTACCATTAGCACTCTGGTGAGGGAAGGAGGACCATGGTGTACAAACTCTGATTGTTGTCTTTTTAACCAAGGCCTTGACTTGATCTTTTCCTCATCTGTCCCTCTGGCAAAGTGGCCGTCTGATTTCAGGAGCCTAACAACAAATCCCCTACAGGCTAAGGTATTTGCCTTCTTCAATTTCACAAAGCCTCTACCTATATGTCAGCTGCAACAGCTCCAATCCATGAACTCCTAACACCTTTCATGGGCAAAGATAACTAGAAAGATAAATGGCAGGAAATTTTAATGGTCCTACAAAGCCTGAGTCACAAGCTCATGAGATGATGTGCTAATGCTAGCGGCTGGTGGTCTTGGCCACCCAGAATCTGATTACTGTGGTAGGGGATTTATAGTATGAGATAAAACAAGCTAAGCCACCAATATCATCAAAGAGGGATTCAAGCCATGTTATTGAAATATGTCCCCTTTCAATCCCAGGCAGTGAAAGCTTAAACCCCAGCATTAATCTATCCCATAGGAGAGCTGAGATGTAAGACTAATACAACGACTGAGCCGAATAAACCCTTTCATCTTGGTAGGATTTGGATCAAGGCCAGAACTTAATTTGAAGCAAAGGAGGCTCACTAGAATGTCACTTTTGGAACTTCTTTTCACAGCTCTGAGATATATTAAATAAGCAGCAGCTGATGATTGGAGCAGCTCTCCTTCTTAATTTATGGGATGAGGTGTTCTCCTAACTTCATCCACAAGTTGGCCATGTATTAAACCATAAATAAAGTGAGCTTTCTTGGTCGATAACATTTCTCTCACCATACTTATCAACATCAAGTGAAAGACAGTTGTACTTCGCTTAAAAAGCATAACGTGTTCCACAGGATTGCTCTTTAAGCGAGTTTGCTCTTTAAGCGAAACACCATTTTAAGTGACCAATTGTGACTTCTGGTGGGGGGATATTACAAACCCCGATTTATTTGTTAGGCAAGTTTTTGGTTGGTTTTAGTTGTTAAGTGAAGCGAACATTCAGATAAAATTCTGCTCTTTAAGTGAGGTGCTCTTTATGCGAGGTTTGACTGTATGGACAAATCTGAGTTAGTAGAAGAGAGAAGATGAAATGTCTAGGAAGACTATGTTGGTCCCTTACACCATGTGGCCCTGGGCAGGGAGCCATACATTTAAGGTCTGTAAGTGAGTACAATGCATGATCTGTAAGGCAGTCATTTGACAGATGGATATTGAATGAACTGGAGAGGATGGCAGGATGCCAAGCCTATATGAAGGAATGTTATTCATTTCTCAACAACAGAAAGGTCTATGGCAGGGATTCACAAACTATGGCCCATCAGCTAGCCCCTGGCCCCTGACGCAGTTCCATATGGTCCACAGCAAGGACACCCGGAAGTGGATGTGCCTGTGCCTGTGCAAGTGCAAACCCGCCCATCAGCAGGGGAAAACCATGTGACTGGTCTGTTGAGCTGTCGGAGGGGGAGTTGCCTGGCCTGTAGTGTGGTAAGGTTGAGAACCCCTGGTCTATGGTCCAGTTGCAGTTGGAGGCAATGAGAAGAAGACAGTTTTTCTTCTGGGGCTAGACAAAAACAAGAAAGCAAATACAGTAAAACACCGGATAACGATTGGATTGGGTAATGCTAAAATCGCATAACGTTAAGTAATCTGGGGAGGAGAATTGGATCAAATAACGTTAAGGTCCTATGGGATGGATCGGATAACAACCGCTAAAGCCTGTGCGGTTACAATGTTTCTCCTTCGTGTTGTTTGGGGATGCACACTGATGGGTTCTGCGCCTGCGCTGAATCCGGAGCGGAGCTGGAAAGCTGATTGGATAAAGAGTTTTGAATGTGGGACCGCCCACCATGCCCAACCCCTTTAGGCGCCATTTCGCGCTCTCCCCTCAGTTTTGCTTTTTTCCGCTGCGCAAGCAGGAGCCTGGAAAAAAAAGCTGTGAGTACTTTACTGAGATTGTCTCAGAATCTTCCAATTTTTCCTACCTTACAATTTTTCTCGGACTAGGGGAATTGTTCCCTTGGTCCTCGTGTGGCTGGGGCTCGCCCTCAGCCGCCGGTTAAAAAAAAAAAAACAAAAAACCAACATCTCGTGTCGGGGCCTCCCGGCCGGGATAATTTTTTCTCTTCGGCCATCTACTTCAGTAGATGGCCTCAGCGGCAGCGTTCAAGCAGTGTCCGTCCTGCAAGAGAAAGTTCCCTAGCTCGGACGGGCACGTGCGTTGTCTTCGCTGCCTCGGGGAGAGTCACCAGGTCCAGACCTGCGAAGTCTGTCGCGGCTTCTCGAAGGCCGCCATCAAGAACCGCCAGTACCGCCTTCAAGCCTACCTCATGGAGGCCGCACTGGCACCACCGGCTCCCCCAGCTCCAGAGCAGGCCGCTTCCACGTCTGCTCCTTCAACCTCCGCTTCTTCTTCCAGGCCCTCGGCCTCTGAACTGTTCAGGCGGAAGAAGGAGCAGGAGAAGAGGAAGAAGGACAAAAAAGAAAAAAAGAAGCGTCATAGCTCTTCGTCTTCTCTTCCTCCGACCCCGGCACCGGCTCACCCTTCGCCGCCACGCTCCCTAGCATCCGCCCCGGTCGCAGCTCCACCTACGCCGGGTAGGATGTCGACCGAGGCCCGGGACGCCACGCCGGAGAGGGCCCACAGCCCTCCACCGCCACCGGAGACTCCTCCACCTGTACCACCCCACAGGTCTTCCTCCCTCCGCAGCCCTTCCGTGGCTCCTGGTCCGGCTACCGAACCGCCGCCCCAGTTGAGCCTCATCGCCCCGTACATCGAGGCGATGGTGCGGAAACTGCACGCCGAGCTCCAGGGCCCCCAGACGACACCGTGGGAGCGCCCTCTGCCCTCACCACCAGCCACGGAGGCACCACCGCTCCGTGAGGAGGGCCCCGCACCGAAGCGGCAGAGGGTGGAACAGGCGCGGTCGGAGGCCTCTCTCCCTCCGTACCAGCTGCCTTTGCCGGGGAGCGATCCGAGATCCGCCAGGCCGTACTGGTCGGACTCGGACCCCGAGGTCTACCTGCCACCGCCCAGCGTCTCGGAGCGGTCAGGAGACTCCGACTCGTCGGACCAGGAGGAGGAGCAGCATCAGCCACCGCCGGTTGCGGTCGACAAGTCCCCGGACGACAACATCGGCGCCGTCCACGGGTCCCAGCCGGAGGATCTGAAGACCTACACCGGACTGATCACCCGCCTCGGAGCCACCCTGGGGATCCGGGCGGAGGCTCCCCTGGACGACTGCGAGGATGTCGTCTGCGGCTTGGCCGACCGCAAGGAGTTGGTCCCCGTCCGCCTCGGACTGCTCCCTAAGATTGCTAAAGCGGCCAAGGAGGTGTGGAAGAAGCCGGTTTCTTCTCACTCGGTGTCCAACAGAGTGGACTCTATGTACAGACTGCTGGACGACTCCAACTTTCTGCACATCCACCCGGCACCGAACTCCCGAGTGGTCAAAGGCTCCCAACACCGGACGCCGATCAGCAGCACTCCCATCCCGTCGACCCAGGAAGGGAAGAAGCTGGACTCACTGGGCAGGAGGTTCTACGCCAATGCCTCCTTGTCCTTCCGTACGTCCAACTACGCGACGGCTATGGGAGGCTACCAGTGTCGACTCTGGGAGCAAGCGGAGTCGTTCAAGTCACTGCTGCCACCTGACCGACAAGCGGACTTTGAAAAACTCTGCATGGAGGGCAACCACCTCGCCCTCCAGCAAATCCGCACCGGCCGCCACGTCACCGAGTCGGAGGCGAAGAACTTGGCCTCCGCCATCCAGCTCCGTCGCCACGCCTGGCTCCGTTCGGCTAACCTGCAGGACGATGTCAAGCGGCTCGTGGAGGAGCTTCCCTTCGATGGCGAGGGCCTCTTCGCCAAGGAGACCGACACCTCCTTGGGAGAACTGAAAGGGGACTACGCCACAATAAAACAGCTCCGCCCTCCACACCGTGGGTCCGGCCGTTACCATCAGGACCAGCCGTCGACGTCTCAGGCGGGCCCATCCTATCAACCTCGCCCGCCACAGAGGCAAGGGGACTACTCCCGGTACCAGCCCTACCGGCAGCGCCAACAACCCAACCGTCCACGCTACCAGCAGCGGCCTCAGACTGGCAAGCGGACGGAACGGAAGGGCAAACAACGTGTTTGACTCTTCCGTGACCGAGACTCTACCCTACCGCCCCCTATCCGACTACCTATCGGCGTGGTCTGCCATCACCACAGACCGATGGGTTTTAACCATCTTAGACTCTGGCTACGCGATCGAGTTCGAGAGATGCCCTACTGTCGGACGGATCCGCATCACCGATCCATCCCCACCGCTCCAGGAAGAACTAACAGCTCTCCTAGAAAAGGGCGCCATAGAGCCGGTCGCAGCGTCGGAGTCTCACGAAGGGTTCTTCTCCCGATACTTCCTTGTGGACAAAAAAGACGGGGGGGCACGTCCCATCCTGGACCTCCGTCTTCTCAACAAGCACATCGACGCGAGGAAGTTCCGGATGGTAACTCTTCACTCCATCCTCCCGCTGATCAACCACGGGGACTGGTTCACCGTCATCGACCTGAAGGACGCCTACTTTCACGTGTCCATCAGGAGGGAACATCGTCGTTTCCTCCGGTTCCAGGTGGGCAGCAACATCTACCAGTACACATGCCTACCCTTCGGCCTCTCCACCGCTCCGAGGGTATTCACGAAGTGCATGGCACCGGTGGCTGCTCATCTGCGACTTCAAGGCGTCCAAGTGTTCCCGTACATAGACGACTGGTTGGTCTGCTCCCCAACCCAACAAAAAGCCAAGGACGACGTTGCACATTGTCTCGCCCTTATGCAGAGCCTCGGTCTACGGGTCAACTTCAAGAAATCCCAGTTGACCCCCACTCAAAGAATAGACTACATCGGAGCCGTTCTAGACTCTTTGGCTCTAAGAGCCTACGCTCCAACCAAACGTCTGCTCGACATCCGCACAGTGGTGGCACGGATCCAGGGCAGACGTCGGGTCCGTGCGAGGGACGCCCTCCGTTTGCTAGGACTCATGGCGTCGACCACGGCGGTGGTCTCGCACGCCAAACTCAAGATGCGCTCGCTCCAGTCGTGGTTCCTCTCCTCCTTCGACGGCACCCACGACAACCTCGGGAAGTGGCTCACACCGACTCCCGAACTCCGAGACCAGTTAAACTGGTGGACAATGGACCAGAATGTGGCCGCGGGGAGACTCTTCACCCTTCCCACACCGTCCATCCAAGTCACCACCGACGCGAGCACCCACGGATGGGGTGCGTGCTGCCGCGGACTACGGATTCACGGCATATGGACGCCCGAGGAAGCCGACCACCACATCAACTTCCTCGAGCTGCTAGCGGTGTGGAAGGCGATGTGGTCCTTCAGACCGTCGATCGCGGGCAGTGTGGTGCAGGTCGCCTCGGACAACACCACGACACTAGCCTATCTCAACCGGCAAGGAGGGACCAAGTCTCTCTCCCTCCTCTACCTGACCGTCCAGATGTGGGAGTGGTGCCTGAAGGTACACGTGTTCCCCATAGGTGTCCACATCCAGGGCACCCTAAACTCCGATGCAGACTCCCTGAGCCGCAAAGGGACGGCGATGCACGAGTGGGAACTGGACGAATCGGTGTTCGACCGCCTGTGCCGACGGTGGGGCACACCGACCCTAGACGTCTTCGCGTCACAGACCAACTCCAAGTGCCGCCGTTACTGCTCCCGAGCGGGGATCGGCCACGGATCGGAGGGCGATGCCTTCATGGTGCCGTGGCACCAGGAACTGCTGTACATGTTTCCACCGATCCCTCTCATCCAGCGGGTCCTGATACGGATCCGTGCGGAGAACGCCTGGACGATCCTGATTGCCCCGTCCTGGCCGCGCCAGCCGTGGTTCCCACTACTCCAAACCCTGGCTTGCGATCGTCTCCGCCTACCCACCGACCCGAATCTCCTCCGCATGGAAGACGGTCGGATCCTTCACTCGGATCTGCCGAGCCTACACCTGACGGCCTGGCTTATCCGCCCAACATAACACGGATCCTTGATCTGTCCAGGAAACCTTCCACACGGATGTCCTACGATGCCAAGTACCGTCGCTTCACTGACTTCCTAGCATCCAGCGACCGCACCGTGGACTCCGCATCCCTGCAGGATGTCATGTCTTACCTCCTGCACCTAGCCGAGTTGGGATCCGCACATTCATCATTGAAGGTCCACCTAGCTGCTGTGGTCGCCAAGGCCCCACCTTCTTCAGTATTGTCCTCCGCCTTCAGAGACAAAACTGTTAAAAGGTTCCTTCAAGGGCTACGCAACGCCTATCCTCCAGTGAAGATACCACCCCCTCAGTGGTCCCTCACTACAGTGCTCACCGCACTCACGAAGGCACCTTTTGAACCCATGGCTTCGGTGGACATTAAGTTTGTCTCTTACAAGACTGCCTTCCTTGTAGCTATCACTTCTGCCCGACGGGCAGGGGAGCTGGCAGCCCTTCGGTCTGACCCTCCTTTTCTCAAGTTCTACCCCGACAGGGCAGTATTGCACCCAGATCTGACATTCCTGCCCAAGGTCCTGACTGAATTTCACCTGGCCCAAGCCATCACGCTTCCAGCATTCTTCCTGAATCCCTCGTCTCCACAAGAGAGAGTGTGGCACTCGTTGGATGTCAGGAGAGCCTTGCTGTTTTACACCCAGAGGACTGCGTCCTTCAGGAGAGCAAAACAACTGTTTGTGGCTTATGGTGGCAAGACTAAGGGACAGCCTCTGTCTGCCCAGAGACTATCTAAATGGATCTCAGGTACCATTTACCTGGCCTATCAGATGTCATCCCTGCCACCTCCGCCTCATGTCCGGGCTCACTCCACCAGGACACTGGCTTCCTCCACTGCATTCCTAGAGGGCATCCCGATGGAGGATATCTGCAAGGCTGCTACTTGGTCCAGGTCCTCCACCTTCATCACCCACTACCGGGTTGACACAAGGTCCGCCCCTGATGTCAGACGGGGCAGGTCCATCCTGACGGCTGGTCTCCGATCTTCTTCGTTGATGACCGCCCATCCATGATGACATCGCGCTCTCCTGCATCTCAGGACGCCGGCTGCCCACCATCCAAGTAAGTGAGCTTGTTAGTCACCCATCAGTGTGCATCCCCAAACAACACGAAGGAGAAGGACAGGTTTCACTTACCAGTAACTGTCGTTCTCCGAGTATGTTGTTTGGGGATTCACACAACCCAACCCTGCCTCCCCTCAGGGCTGCCGGCCTGAGATGGCCTTCTGCTTAGCGGGCAGCTTTAATATCAAACTGAGGGGAGAGCGCGAAATGGCGCCTAAAGGGGTTGGGCATGGTGGGCGGTCCCACATTCAAAACTCTTTATCCAATCAGCTTTCCAGCTCCGCTCCGGATTCAGCGCAGGCGCAGAACCCATCAGTGTGAATCCCCAAACAACATACTCGGAGAACGACAGTTACTGGTAAGTGAAACCTGTCCATCTCTATGGAGCTTTAACGTTATCCGATCCATCCCATGGGATTTTAACATGGGTCGGATAACACTAAAAATTGGATAACACCAAGACTTGTGGAACCAAGTTTTAGCATTATCCTGTGTTTTACTGTACCAAAGTTAATGGGGAGGGATCCACTAGAAACTGGGAAGAATAGAACTAGAGGATAATTCAGTAAAAAGAGGTGAAGCGCCAATTACCTCATGTGCAGTATAAAATAAAATTGGTGGCATTAGGACAGACTGTTGTTGGACTAAAGCCCTAGGTTGTGTTGGGTCTTATCCTCAAGGGTTTCACTATGTAAAGAAAAAAGTAGAGGGCTATACATGCACTGCTGATGTCTTTGTTATATCTATGTATGCTATAGCCAGCCATGACCTGCTTGTATTATCTGGAAGATGTGAAGGTGACTTCTATGCAGCAAAAGACAGGGAAAGTATTTGTACCCCTACTTGCTTAATCAGAACTCCAAAATGTATGGGTCTTAAAAAACTGAGATCTGAGGAAAAGACTTGTAAAATGGTTGGGCCCTGCCATTAGGCAGAGTAAGATAATTGCCCCAGGCAAAAAGTGATGTAGACCATCAGAAGCAGCATCATGGCTGGTCCTCTAGAACTCTCTGGCTTTTCTATAAGTTAGAGCAGTGGTGGCAATGTGGCACTCCCAGCCCTTTCTGTTGGCACGCATGCCATTGCTTCGTCCCTCCAGCACAGATTTTGTCCCACCCCTCAGCCCAGCAGCCCAATGGAAGTGCTTCCTCCTTCCCCCCAGCACAGAGGTCATCCTGCCCTTCTGTTTGGACACTTGGCCTCTAAAAGGTTCACCATCACTGAGTTAGAGGTTAGTGCTGTATATGTCTTACAACCTGTCCTTGTTTCCCACCTCAAAATAGTGCAGTGGAGAATGCTACTCTATCAGCATGCTGGAGTCAGAGTCAACCATCAATCCTGTCAGTTTCTTTACATGCAGTAGGGGCGGTGCAGCCTCTTGTCCTTTCCCTCTGGCTGCAAACTTCTTTGGGTCAGCCTTGTTAGTGAGTCACTTGCTAGAAGAAGGCAAAACAGAGAATGAGAATGCTGAGTGGAAGAACAGAACTTACCTAGCCTGTTGTGTCCAGCATTGGGGAAAAGAAAAAGACTGACAAAGACTGTGGCGTCAATAAAAAGCAGCTATGTTATCACAAAAACTGAGGAGATTGGGATTGTGGTTAATGAAAAACTGTGGAATAATGAAAAGGATGGAGAAATGTAAGTTGAACTGGCCAGCAGAACATGTTAACTCTTGATACCTCATGAAGAGGCTGGTCTCTTTACCTGCATACAGTACCTCATTCATCAAAACAGTGGTTTCAGCTGGGAATTTTAAAAGCTCCTCTCCTGTGAGCACTGGATCTTGCTGGCATAATGACAGTCCAATCTCTGCCCCCATCTCACTGGCATCTGTGCTCTACTTGTCCCTGGTGTCATCAACCTTTCAATGTCGTCGGAGGCCTTTGAGTGTCAAGCAGTTGCGCAGTATGCAACTGCTGCAGCTGCGTCAACATGTTCTTTCACAATGTGCCTGGCTTACTGAACCAAAATGACAAGGAAAATGAAAGATTGATTGAAAAACAAGCTGTGAGAAATAAGCATCTCTCCCAGAGGAAATCAGGAATGAAAATTCAGGAGCCCATTCCCTGCATCAAAACTGCTGCCAGCAGTTCAGCTGGAATGGGACTTTGAAACCGAAACAGCTCCAGGAACCAATCTGGGTCCATGATGAACATTGGCATTTTTATTTGGTAGATGAAAATGCTGTTATTTATGTGACCCAAGGCATCTTTATTGAGCCTCAGTTAATCTTAACCACCATACAGAAAGAACAGCAAAGACAGAGATTGGTGATCTTGTTTTGAATCCTGTGAGAGAGAAAAGGTTTGGGTCCATTGGGTCCATTCATTCAATCATTCATTCATATGTTTATCATTTGTTTATGCACATCTAGGATTGCAAACATTATCTACATTGATGAATCAACCTGTTGCCAACCTTTTCAATCAACCGAAACAAAGGCAATCCAGAGTAAGCAAAACATAGGAAGGGGAGAAAAAGATTAAAACTGGTTTATTGTACCTGGCTCTGAAGCAAAAAGTGTTCCTTACCTACCCACCCACCCACCATATGCTTCCTGCTCCAGGAAAAAATGTGTTTCCTCAACTTGTCCACCTGTTCCTGCTGTTGCTCTCTCCATCTCTTACAGATGGGGAACATAGGAAGGAAAGCTGCATCCAAACCTCACTTCCTTGGAAATGTAGACACAGGCTTACCATACACAACTTCCCCTCTCATTTGCACCATGTCATAGGCCTAAATGAGGAAAGCAGGCATAGTCAACTTTGCCCCTCCAAAGGAGGCATCCCAGATGCCTGAATAAAATCAGCATGGGAAAGATGCAGGTAAAAAACCTTGCTATACAGGTACTGTACATCTATTCAGAGGTTGCAGGGCCATAGCCAGGATTCTAGAGGGGGATGGGGTTGCCCAAAGTTTTTTCAGGAGGGGCCAAAAATAATTTCAGGAGAGGCAACAATGTCACACATATATAACATTGGCACTGTGGGGTGGGGTGGGGTGGGATGGGAGGGCTGTTAGCTCAGGAGGGTTTTTGCCCCCCTGGGCTCTCCTTGCTATGGACCTGAGAGGTTGGGCATGGATTCTTTGGGGGAGGGACTATAATTTCTAGATATAAGATGGCCATGCTGATTCAGAGATTCTGAGCATTTTATAAGAGTAACGATTCCAACTTGTGTAGCTGTTCAATTTGTGAAGCCAAGGCATGTGCCCTTGTGAGTCCTCACCTTATATGTAACCTGTCTCAGGAAGTGCATAAGAGCAATGTGTGGGAGGGAAGAGTCAGCAATGGGAGTCTGTCAATGGTAAACCTGTCAAATGTGCACTGGTGTCTATACCATGAGGGCAGTTGTGGTATAATCCTTTCTCAAGTTTAAACAGCTTCCACCCCAGCCCACTCCTGCCTCCTTTTTTCAACAGACAAATGAAGGTTAGGACTTGGACCCCTTGCTCTTCCCTTTCCAATATATCTATATGTGAATCCTTGTGATTGTGCATGTGGCTGTGTATGTACGTACATATGTACATATGTGCCCCACCTGGTCTTCTAATCTATGCCTTGATTTTTGTCCCATCAACCAGGATAAACACCAGCTCAATTGCCAATTATAGGAAAGGGTTCATTGACTGATCATCTGTTATTAGAGGCTATTGATCTTGTCTTTGGGAGATGGGATGGCCCTTTAGTGGAGAAGGTGGCCCCTCACAGCCATTCAGCTTGGCTTGCCAGCCTGCTTGCCAATACTCTGGACTTGATTTTAGTATTTTGAAAACTGCTATCACTCTGAATTTCTTCTTTATTCTCAGTGATCATTTTGTCTGGTACAAATGTAAGGCTATTGAATTTTCTCAGTAATATACTGTATACAGGTCTGTTGGAAAATTGATATGGATTTTGTCTCTGAATAGCTTTGAATTGCCTATCATTTTCCATGCAAATCCTATTATTATTATTTGATGTCTTTTAGTCTTCAGCTATATAACATTGGTATTTTTTAA
Source organism: Furcifer pardalis (assembly GCA_030440675.1). Classification (NCBI taxonomy): domain Eukaryota; kingdom Metazoa; phylum Chordata; class Lepidosauria; order Squamata; family Chamaeleonidae; genus Furcifer; species Furcifer pardalis. The sequence continues at coordinate 128,481,265 of CP126893.1, read as the reverse complement.
GTCTTTGATTTCTAGTGTTGAGTGCATGCTATAGTCTAGGAATATAAAAACCTTTCATTTTTGCTGCATTTCTATGAATCCCATTATTGTACTGGATTAGAAGTCCCCTTTGTTCTTTCACAAGTATTTTATTATGTACTTTTTTAAATTATGCATCTTGATGTGTTTCTCCATTGATTAAACTGTTTGTTCACATTTTTTCAAAGGTGTGTGTTAAGCTGCAAAACAATTAATTGCATATAATTTGAAAATAAAATCTTACGCTCTTTCAGTGGCAAACATCAGCATCTCTTATCACATCTATTTTATCTATCAGAATATATCTCCCAATGATCTCCTACCTACATCACCAGGTCCTTAAGGCTACACAGCTCTAGGTGCTGATACTGAGAAAATGGGAAATAAAGTTACAATTAGGTAGAAAGCCTTCTCTATAGCAGCCCCCACATTATGGAATGGTCTCCCTGTGGAACGGCATCAAATCTCTCTGGACATGTTTAAAAATGTTATAGACATAGAAATTAGCATTAGCTATTATATTTATATACCACCTCATTGTGCTTAGTGCACTCTCTGAGTGATTCACAAGGTAATTAGCATCCCCCTCCACATGCTGGGTACTCATTTTACTGGCTTTTTACAGGCACTCCTGTTTTACAGGGAGGAGATTTGTACCACTGCCCCCACCTCGCCGAAGTGACTCCGGGCGCCTAACAGATGAAGATATAAAAACATATACAAAAAACATTCCACGACAATGAAATCATTAAAAGCATCAACGTTAAAAAACCTTTTAAAATACAGTTAAACATACCCTCGTTCTGCCACATGTGTCCATTATGAATATATTTGGTAATTTGTTACTCCCATACCTCAAGAGAAGATGCTCGGCTTATTAAGAAATGGTGTAAATTTTAGAATGAGAGAGATTGTGAGAAGGAAACACATTGGAAACTAGTCTGCTTCTTTGGTTTCTTAGCAGGATATTTACACCCCTGACTATTTTATGGAAGATTGGCCACTCTGAGTAGAAGCTGATCTTTTGGCCAACAGGTTGGACTCTTTTCCCAACATGAAAGTTGACCCTCGCACCCAATCTTTATTATCGTAACAGTCAATGGGAGAGGGTGTAGTTTCCCAGATGTGGACAGTGGTGCTGAAAGGCCTCCTTCTCCCCTCGGCCCACCACACAGAAACAGTAGATCTCTTTCAGGTGCGGGCAGCCCCTGGGCAGCTGTATCAATGCCACGTCCAACTCAATGGAAGAGGCCAAGGGCAGGACCAGTTTCTCTAAAGACCCGACACAGAGTTTGGTAACAAGCTCCACCTGAGTGGCCAACTGGGAGAAAGGCTAGAAATGAAATGTGGAGCTGGGCAGGGATAAGGTCCCACTCTGTGTTGCCTGCCTCAAACTCCAGCCGCACATGGAAACCGGGGTGCCTCTTTCTCACCGAGGCCTGACAGGGAGGAAGGAGAATATATGGGCCAGCATTTCCAAGGGTGGAGGGCGCTGGTCGTCATCTTCTGGAGAACTTAGCCCAAAACCACCCGGGGGGGGGGGGTTTGCTTCTCAGGGTTAAAAGATCAGCCCTCTGAAATGACCCAACCTGGATCGTTGGTCCCCATGGGTAGTAGCGCTTCTGGCTTCAGGTGCAAACTCAGACTCATGCAGACAGGTGAGGCACTTGGGGAGAATGATTGCTGCCACATTTGCCAAAATAAACAGGGTACCAGCCACACAATTTGACTTCATGGAGAGGATGATGTTTGCTGCTTTGCGTCAGGCAGCTCTGTAATAACATCCACAGTCTCTGAGGGAGGCTCACTTTTCTTTTTCTTTGAGGAAGTCAGATTTGGGTTTTATGTCAGAAAAACACCTGCTTCCTTCTTCCTGTTCCTGTTTCCCACAGAAGTAGTTTGTACATGCACATGCCCATAAATTCCAGAACTGCAATTGTGTCAGTATTGAAGTGTTAAGAAACAACCTCCCGCTGAAAGTCAGAATCGGCCTTCCTGATCTGTATGCAGTTCCTGAGAAAGTAAGAGGGAATGTGAATTGCCCTGATAACACATGCTTTGGCATTCTTTCATTACAGCAAATGCAGCCTATAAAACCATAAAGAGGTAGTCAGGGCAAGCTTAATGCCGTAAAAGCTTTCATGCCGCCATTGTAATAGCATCAAATCTGAATATATGTGTTTATGTTCATGCTGACTTTGGAGCTCAGGAGATGTCGCTGAAAGGAATGCAGAAGCAGGGAGAAGAAAACACTTCAAAAGATGGACAGAAAATGAGATTGCTTATGTCTAATGAGACTCGACTATGTGACTGAAGAACAACAAAATTTCCTTAGTGACCTGTCTCTTTCTTAGGGCACTTGAGTAGAAGTGCTTTCTAGAATGTACATTTCCTTTTGTGCTATCTTGGACAAAGACGTTTGCTCCCATTCCTTTTAGAAGACACAAGCCAAAATAAATAAATAAATAAATAAATAACCCAGGGTCTGATCTAAGGGCACTGGGTGAGGCAGTCCCATGGCTGAAGGCAAGCAGGAAGTACACTTTATGTATAATGCCTAGACCTCATGGGAGAAAGATAGTGTCATGATAAGACTTTACTCACAAGTAAGCCCTTCATGCTTATGAGCTGCCGCTCCCTGACTGAGCAACCCAGGACTCTAGATTAGTATATATAAGGTAGCATCAAGCCAAGTAATCACTCCAGGCCTCTTCAGGATGGGCTAAAGCACAAGGTAATTTAGTGGGCAAAATCTCATGAAAAAGTACAGCTCAGAAATTGGCTTTTTCATGACAGTTAAGGTGTAACTACATTATGCCAAACCTTCTTCATTTTTACCCTGAGTACAGTTGCACATGAGCTTATTCTCCCTTGCTGTTTCTGCAAAAGAGAATTCACTATCTTTTGCACAGGGGAAATCCTGTTGTTTTCAGCAGGGTACAGGTACTCTCCAATTTATCTCACTGCAAGCAGGAGATTGGGGAGTTATGTTCTTCACTTCCTTAGCAGGATTCAGCATGGCCTTCTGAAGAAGTCAAGTGTTTTGGGCTTCTTTTAATGATATTTGCTGCTGAGGTTTGGAGTATGCTTTAAGGACGAACCTTTGGGTTGTAGACAATGGTCTTAAGGACAGCATGTTGCCTGTGACTTTCTGTTGGCTACGTTCTGTTTTAAAACTTTATTTTAATCCAAGACCAATAGGCAGCAGAATTTCCCAGTTTCTGGAGCTGGGAGAAGGGAGAAGTTCCAGATACTGTAGGTTTGAGTGTAATCTTAAATATAGACTGGCATAGCTCTCTGTTAGGCTTTAGCAGGGGTTCTCAACTTTTTCAAGCCACAGGCCAGACCACCCCCTTCAGACAGCTGAGCAGGATGGACTGGTGGTTCTCCCACCAGAAATACTGCCGTAAAATGCATCCGTAGCTGTTGTAAATGCATTTATGACAGCCACTGGCACATTTATGGCTTCTTGTAGCACCAGTGCCATGGGCCACATGAAATGGTACCAAGGGCTGGCCCATGGGGCATAAATTGAGAACCCCTGCTTTAGGTTTTCAGTAGTCATAATGTATTATTAATCATTGAGATTAGGTAAAAAGAGACACACAGAGAAGGAAGTCAACCTAGATATCGAATATTGCCTCAAAATATGACCTTACCTGAGGTATTGGATCCCAGAAGACAGGGAGCATTTGGAAACAGAAGCACACAATCTACAGTGCCTTAACTTTGGGTGAGTGAAGATATACTGGGATCTATTGGTAGTTCTCTGGGAGACTTGTAGTAGTTGAGTTCTTGACTTCCCACTGTTTAACAATGGCAACAGTTAATAGTTTGTCCTAATAGTAAATTCTTGGCCTAAGCAATTGCAATTGCTCAGAGGTGCCATTTACTTTTGTTTAATTCAAAGCATATTACTGTCCCACTAATCTTCTAAATAAACACTAGACTTGTGCTGGTGGATCTCAGGGAGATGGTAATGAACCCCAGACTAAATTGTGCACAAGTGAAATTTGCCACCTTTCCTTCTTAAGCACTTCAGTTTTGGAAGCCAACTTTAGTCAGGCAATGTGACATTTCAGCTGGGTAAATAAACCCTTGGCTTTCTTTCAAGTACAGTACAGTCAAAATATTTACACTTGTTATTTCAGAACTGTTAATATCTTGGAAATCCCTGCATCCTATCAAGTATTGCAGAACCAATTCTTTTTTTTAATAGTGTAGGAAGATTCAACCATCCACACAGGTCCTTTATTTCAGCATTCAAACAATATTTATACAGCATATTCTGAGTGTTCACAATACTTTGACATATGTACTCAGTGAGGGTACAATACGTAGTGCTTACTGCAGCTGGTCTTACATCATGTCTGATTAATCTGTTCTGCCAGGTTTGTCTGATGGGCTTTGGAAATGTGGCTTCTTACATTTCCAGGATCTGTCTCTACCAGCACTAATTCTGTTTTCTCCAGAATGGGAATAATAATGGCATCTTGCCAAACTTTCACAATTATGAATACATATAGAACATCTTGGGTACTGTGGTGGCTTAGTGGTTAAGACACTGAACTTGACATCTGGAAGGTCAGCAGGTCAAGACCTGACTGCTGCATGACAGAGTGATTTCCCATCTCTGCCCCAACTCCTGTCAACCTGGCAGTTTGAAAGTAAGAAATTGCAAGGAGATAAATAGGTATGTACCACTTTGGTGTCTGGTCATGCCTGTCACATGACCACAGAAATGTCTGCAGATGCAGACAGCATTGGCTTTTTGGTTGTAAACAGAGATGAGTACCACCACCTAGAGTCAGATATGGCTGGCTTTCGAGCAAGGACGATCTTTAACCTTATCAGTAGAGCATCTTGTCTAGGAAACAGTCATGTAAATAGTTATTGATATTATCTGATGAGACATTTCTGTGAATTATGCTCTCTTACTACTTCTGAAGCCTCTGTAATGGCCTTCTTTGACTAGGAATGGTACTGGTGTACATATATATGCACACAATGTGCATATACCTTGCAATACAGCTGGAAAAGCTCTCAGAGCAGCTTACAGTTTTCTTGAAGACAAGGCAGACAGACCTTTAAAATATTTCCAAAATGTAGAAAGAGAAGACAATTCTTGAATTTAAGCTTGCCATCTAAAATGAGCAGCATGCTAAAGAAAAGGGAAATCAGGGGAGAAAAGAAAAACAGGATAGACAAGTCATCTTAATGCAATTATGTTCCTTAGCCTGGTGGGACGGTTGCTAGATGAGAACTAATAATAAATTTGTGTCAGAAATTATTCTGGGTTGAAAGGATTTTTGAGGAAGAAACTCCATTCAGGGAATGCCCAAGTGAGGTTCCTTTCATATCCCTAAGAACTGGGACAGAGACGGGTACTCAATCCATCATGCAGAACCTGGGTCCTGAACAGATGAGAACTAAGGAATGGCCAAGCCCCATTATCCTTTATGTAGTAGGTCTGGATCAATTGGAGTTTTTCATTGATGCTCAGAGTGCTCTAGAATTAGTGTACTCCAATGCTATCATGTGTAATTCTTCCAAGATCAGATGTAGGTCAGGGGAAAGGAACTACAGAATAAACCCACCCAAAGGTGCCTTCATTTTGACAATTTTACATCTGGCCTAGACACAGAAGTAGAGAGATGGTCATGCATTATCTATTTTTTTGTCCCTTCCCATTTTCTGTGAAATGTTTTTTTTTAAATTATTTGCTTGCAATTGGATATTTTTGTGTGTGCTTTGAATGAGAAGCAATTCATTTAGACCAGTATTTGCAACCGGTATAACTCTTTCAGTTTGTTGGGGGCACATAATTGTAAGATGGGAGGGCTAGAAGCATAGCAGATCAATGTCCTTCCTGTCCACTCCTATGTTTGCAACTTTCCAGATCACAAGCTCACTGTGGAGAGGCAGCCACAATAGACATTTCCACAAGGATGGTCAGAGAGAGGGAACCTGATATCAGATTTGCCTCCTCTGGGACCAGGGCTTCCTCTGAAACCTTGGAGGGGACTTTGATTTCTTACCTAATGGACATAGTACCATACAGTTGCTCTGTTCACCTACCTATCAGGATTCTTTTAAGGCAGGGATTCTCAACCAGTGGGCCAGATGTGGTCCACCACACCATTTTATGTTGCTCCTAGTGCTTCCACCATACCAGGAAATGCCATGTGGTGGAGGAAGGGCAAAATGGCCATGTGTCACTAAAGATGTTTGAGGGAGCGTGATCTGGCTCCTGGCATAAAAAGGTTGAGAACTCAGATTTTAAAGGCAGTCTCTCAGTAGATGGAAACAAGCTACACTGGGATTGATTCCCCTTGTCTTTGTTTCACTGTATGTATGTACACGGACATATACCTTACTGTACAATTGGAAAGGCTCTCAGAGCAAGCATACATTTTTATTGAAGACAAGACTGGCAGTCCTTGCCTTTAAAATCTTTTATAAAAAAATTGTAGAAAGACAATGTGAGGTTTTTGATGCCCTATCCAATCTTGTAGCAGATTGCATTTTAGATTTATATAGCACTGGCAGATGAGTTTGACACGCGAGACTTCATTGCAGGGATGCAGAAAGAATGTGTCTGGCAAACATTTTGACATGAACTGACCAGATCATAGCTTCTGGACCGATGTACAAATTGGATTGAAATTATTCTTCAGACTGTGTGCCTTTCTAAATGTCATATCATGATTTTTGGGTTGAAGCATTAACAAAATACATATATTAGGTTCAAATCTGTTTAGAAATGTGTTCTTTTAGAAAAAGATAAATTTAGAAATTAATATTTCCCAGGTAACATTCATATTATACTTCATATTTCTGTGCCATTTTTAATGCCTACGGATAGATGTAGAAATGTGGTAGAATGTCTGAGTAATGAATGCATGGAGAAAATAATAATTTTGTGTCAGAAATGATTCTGGGTTGAAAGGATTTTTGCTGGAGAAACTCTGCTCAGGGGACGCCTCAATGAGGCTCCTTTCATGTCCACAAGATCTTTTCCCACTGAAGTGGTCCCTATTTATCTACTTGTAATTTCTTGCTTTCAATTTGCTAGGTTGGCAGGAGTTGGGACAGAGATGGACACTCAATCTGTCATGCAGTACTCAGTCTCGAACTGCTGACTTGCTGGCCTTCCAGCTAACAAAGAGAACTTCTTAACCTCTGAGCCACTGCAGCCCCTATGGAGACAATGAAGACAATAGACAGATTTGTCTGCTCATTATTCATTAATTGGACTATCATCTGTCAGATCTGTTTTGTTTTGATTCCTGCATTGAGCAGGTTGGAGTCGGTGTCCTAAAAGGTCACTTCCAATTCAATAATTCTATGATTCTGGGGCTACTAATCAAGAGAGTTCATCTTATTGACCAATCAGTGGCAAAACACAGTTCATTTTGATCAATAGGAAAAAGATTTTTGGGGGCCACAATTCCCTGGTCCTCATGGCCAGATTCTAGGAGCTGTGTTCCTTATTTAATTAATTAAATTAGGGGTTCCGCGTTATCTCTAGAGCTACCATCTTTAGTTCTGGGTGGGGCTACTTTGCCTCAAACAGACCTTGTGCATAATCTGGAGGTCCTCCTGGACTCACGACTCCTGCTCGAAGAGCAGGTGGCAGTCATGGCTAGGAGGACTTTTGCACAGTTGTATGTCATGCACCAGTTATGTCCGGTCCTAGATCGGGACTACTTGCTTGTGGTCTCCCATGCTCTGGTCACCTCCAGATTTGATGACTGCAATGCACTCTACAAGGGGCTGCCCTTGATGACCATTCAGAGACTGCAACTGGTCCAAAATGCGGATGCTCGAGTGGTGATGGGGTGCAGGCACTATGCCTGTGCCTCGCCACTTCTTCGGGAGCGGCAGTGGTTGCCAGTATGCCTCCGGGTGCAATTCAAGGTGCTGGTTATTACCTTTAAAGCCCACCAGAGTGGACCGGAGAGGCTCTCTAACTGTTCCATCTGCTAGAGAGGCACGTCTCTTTAGCACCAGAAAGAGGGCTTTCTCAGTGTCTACTCCAGCCCTATGGAACCTCCTGCCAACTGAGTTGTGTCTACAGACAGAGTTGCTGCCCTTCAGGAAAAGTCTAAATACTTGGCTGGCAAACCAGGTGTAGGGCCACAATGATGCTATGGCCCCTGCCTGCTGGCTGACTTAAATATTAATTCTCTCTCCCTCTTTTTAAGTGGTCGGAGTTGGAGTAATGCACGGTAACAGTTTTTAACGGGTTTTTTAAAATTGGGATTTTTAATTGTAGTTTTTTTTATCTTTTGTAAGCCGCTCAGAGTCCTTGGAGTTGGGCAGCAATATAAATCTTGAAATAAAATAATTAACAACCCCAGCATGCAATGGTTGTTAATGCTAATTTATCCCTGACTAACTAACACACGCTAGCAAGGTGATGCTCAAGATAATACAGGATAGACTGCAGCAGCATGTGGAGAGAGAATTACCATAAGTGCAGGCGGGGTTCAGAAGAGGCAGGGGGACTAGAGACCACATTGCCAACATACGTTGGATCATGGAGAAAACAAAGGAATATCAGAAACAAGTCTACTTCTGTTTCATTGACTACACCAAGGCCTTTGAATGTGTGGACCACAACAAAATGTGGCAAGTAATTAAAGAGATGGAAATACCAGAGCACCTTATATGCCTGATGAGAAATGAGTACATGAATCAAGAGGCAACAGTTAGGACGGGATATGGAATGATGGAGTGGTTTGAAACAGGAAAAGGAGTAAGACAAGGCTGGATTTTGTCACCCTGCTTATTCAACTTATACACAGAGTACATAATGCACAATGCAGGGATGGAGGAATCACAATATGGGATCAAAATTGCTGGGAGAAAACATCAACAATTTGAGATATGCAGATGATACCACCCTAATGGCAGAAAGTGAGGAAGACCTAATGAAGCTGCTGCTTAGGTTCCAGTCCCTGGAAAATAGATGGGGAAGAAGTAGAAGCAATGACAGATTTTACTTTCATAGGATTAAAGATCACTGCAGATGGTGATTGTAGCCATGAAATAAATAGGCGACTGATTCTTGGGAGAAAAGTGATGAGAAACCTGGGGAACATAGTTAAAAGTAGAGACATCACCTTGCAAACAAAGGTTCATATAGTCAAAGCAATGGTATTCCCGGTGGTAATGTTTGGCTGTGGACCATTAGGAAAGCTGAGCGCAGAAGAATAGATGCCTTTGAGATGTGGTGTTGGAGGAGTTTTGAGAGTACCCTGGACAGCGAGGAGAACAAATAGGTTGATCCTAGAAGAAATCCACCCTGACTGCTCCTTAGAAGGTCAAATAGTAAAGATGAAGCTGAAGTACTTTGGACATCAAATGAGAAGACAGGACTCGCTTGAGAAAGCCTTGATGCTGGGAATAGGTGTAGGGCAAAAGAAGAAGGGGACGGCCAAAGATGAGATGGCTGGATGGTATTGTAGATGCAATGGGCACAGAGCTGAGCGAGTTGAGGAGGATGGTGGAGGACAGAAGTGACTGGTGGACAATAGTCCATGGGTTCGCAAAGGGTCGGAATTGACTGCAACTGAACAACAAAAAAACTAACTAATAGGAAAGTCTTCTATCTTCCCACCTTTAGGGTCACCTGACATGTTTTGCTGAGCTCTGCTGTGGAAATCATATCAACTAAATATGAGGAAGGCTGTTATACAGGAGAGCTTAATAACCTTGGTAAATTTTCTTCTTTGTCTGTCATATCTGAATCCAAATATTGGTGATCATAATGGTGATTCAGCCATGAAGACTGTCCTGAGAATTTAATGTGGTGGACTTTCATTTGCATTCCGCATCACAGCATGATCCCCATACCACTGGTCCAGTTCTGTGAGTCATTTTCTGGTCCTGAGCTCTTTTAGCATGCAAAGTCTTCATCAGAACCAGGCCAGTATTGTTGAAGCTGCTGCCTCCCTCCCATCAAGATGGATTCAAGTGGGATTTAATCCATTTGGGGACCATCATCATTCCCTGTGGACTTTGGCACCCAAGGCCACTAGTCCTCAGGGTTGTCAGGTTGGTTAACCTGACTGTATGGTCTACTCTATTACCTTAGTGGACTGGTAAATAGTCACCTCAAACCTGTTGCCAGCAAAAGTAGATTGGCCTGTGGTGCAGATATATTGTTCTGCCTATTTTCAGTCCATTCATTTAATGGGGACATTGATGCTCATAAGCTCATTGAAATGCCAACAAGGTAGGAACTTCTAGCTCACCATGTTTTGCTTTTTCTTGCACCATTATTACAAATGGAATCTGGCCATTCACATTAGTGGTGTCAGCATTAAGATGTATGGGGTAAATTCCCTGCCTAGAGGTGGGTAAATTAACATTTCTTAAGCACCCAATTTGCTTCAATGCCACCATTTTCACTATACCAGCTGAGCTTCACCTTTCCAAGGGGGGATATGGGGGGGAGGGTTGACATTGGTTTAATGGTGCAAGATGGACAGTTAGGATTAAGCTGTGAGTAAAAAGTGAATAAGAAGGAGATTTATAGGCTGTGAGGCTTCCCATGGGAGAGGGCTTTGCTGGATTTCCATCAGCACTGGCTTGACAATTTGCAAGGGCTTTGCTTCTCCTTCGATGAAGAGAAGGATCAATGTATGACAGCATTCAGGCAGATTAAAGGGAAAAGACAGGTGAAGCTGAGTCAGCCAGTCAGTTATTGCTAGAAATACATAGAAACCAATGACCGAGGGAGAACATCAACGTGCATTGGACTGTGTCATCTCTCTGTAGACACTGAACAACCTTTGCCGGCAGACTTTGCCCAGTGGCATAGAACACAAACAATACAGTAGAATATTACTTTTTCTTGTCTTTCTGAGATTTTCCTGTCCTAACAGCATTGACCTTTTAGATCCCTGAACTAAGTCTGCACCAAATTCTCAGGGAACATGAATCTCTTGGTCAAAGAGTTTCTTTTGTATTGATCAACAGCCTTCCTTTCTCCATGCAGCAGGCTTGGCAATGAGAAATGTCATCATGTAGCATCTATCCTACAAAGAGCCAGGCCATTTTCTTTTTCACCAGTGAAAATAAAACAAGACATGGGTCCTCTCACTTATTACTTGGAAAAGCTCCACCTTTGAATGTTCTCTTTCTGTGTTTCCTTCTATTGTGACAGCTTGGCAAAATACCATTGTCATTCCCATTCTGTTTATCTCCAGCACATGTACACGTTTGCATCAACATATTTTTCTCAGTTGTGATCTTTGACAATAATAATCATTTGTTGTCTGGGTTGAAAGGCTTTTTGCTGGAGAAACTCCACTCGGGATGCCCAAATGAGACTCCATTCATGTCCCCAAGTGCAGCCCTCGAGTATCGAAACCTGACTTTCCAGTGTTGAAGCTGAGCATTTTAACCACTAAGCCACTGGGGGAGCTGCAAAAAATAATGATTTTGTGTCAGAGATCACTCTGGGTTGAAAGGATTTTTATGGGATGCCCAAATGAGGCTCCTTTCATGTCCTCAAGTGCTCTCAGGTATTGAAACTTGACCTTCCAGTCTCCAGCTCAGTACCTTAATCACTAAGTCGCCGGGGGAGCTACTCATCTTTGATGATGATATTAATGTTGTTTCAAATGGGATGGGAAAGAGGGAACATTGGGATGTCATTAAATTTCCTCAGTTACTTCCTCAGTTACTTCTGCTTCATCTTCCAAAGATTGACATTAGATGGTGTGAGCCTTGGTCGTCTCCCTCTTTCTAACCACTTGGTCAGAGTGGACATGGTGTACTCCCTCAGAAGTTCTTCCCATGGTCCCTTGCTATTGTCTCTGCAGCTAGGTGAGAGGGAAGATATAGGTCATAAAGATGCAGAGGGCCATAGTTGCTCACCCCTGTTCTATGTCTTATCTCTCAAATGCTCTTTCCTTGTTTTCACTTCGCAGTTCTGTGAGCAGGAGGGAACTTTGATGGAAGAGGAAAGATAAGGAGTCAGTAGGATTATTTGCCCAGCAATGCCTGTATCTGTTAAGCTTTATACTCAGCAGTAAAGTGGGACAGTTTTCAGGTTCTCCAAGGCTTTTACTCCCTGCTTTAGGCTAGCAGTTAAGCACTCCACAAGATACCTTACTTGTATATGCCAAAACTAGGGCCCATGAGCCCAATTAGGTCCATGCATATCATTAATGCAGCCCACGGTGAGTACCCACGGACTGCCCATCCATCCATCCCCACTGCCAGATGTCAGCAGTGGCAGTGATTGTACTTTCCCCCAGCTGCTACTAGTGGCCTCTGGCTTGGTCCCATCCTCTCTTCAGCCTTTGCCAAAGCTGATCACCATGTTGGGGAAATTTTCAGAGCCTCCTCCATTTCAAAATGCGCTACACTAGGATAACCCCCTGGTGTGCCCAGAATGACGTCGGATTCTGCAGGACGGTCCAGCAATAGCAGGTAAAATCCTGCATTGTCCAAGGCGTCCCGCATGTTCCGCATTCCTTGGACGCCTCACCGGCAGGAATTTTTTTTAAAAAAAATTTGGAGCCAAAATAGCTCCAATTTAGTGCGCATGCGCAGAAACTCAATCTGACACATTGTGCATGTGTCATATTGAGTTTCTGCGCATGCGCACTAAATTGGAGCCATTTTGGCTCCATTTTTTTTAAAAAAAATTGGAGTCGGAGCCGCAGCTTTTCAGAGTGGCTTCGATGGTGGCCCTCTGAGGCCACCTGGGGCCGCCGAGCTCCCACGGGCAGGTTGAGGCCTGCCCAGGCCGTCCGCCGCCGCCGCGCCCCCATGGCCTGGGGACGCCCAGCGGAGCGCACCGCCGCCTCCTCCGGCTCTGGCAGCAATGGCGGTGGCAGCGGTGACAGCAGCAGCAGCAAGTGGCTCCAGAGGAGGAGGAGGCCACAGTCAGGGGCAGCACGCCTTGCCGTGCGGCCATGGGGGCTCATCGGCCCTAGGAGGGTAACTGAGGGTTTTGTGTTTCAGGTGGGTGGGTGGTTTATTTGTGTGTTGGGTGGGCGGGTGTATTTTTATTTAATTTTTATTTTATTTATTTCTTTATTTTATTTCTTTAAGTTATTTACGGGTTTGTGTTGTGGTTGTTTGGGTGGGTGGGTGGGTTGAGGTGTGTGTGTGTTTGTTTGTTTATTTTAATTCTATTTTATTTATTTATTTATTTATGTTTATTTTTGGCCCCACCCATGACATCATGACATCATGACGTTGGCTCCCCCCACGACGTCATGATGTAATGACGCTAGCTCCACCCCACTGCCCCGCATTGAAGAATTATAAAGTTGGCCGCCAAACGTCACTGCAGTGTGCTAGGTTTACCCTTCCAGCGCTGTGGATTTTGAAACAGGAGGCTCCGAAAAATTCCCTAACATAGCTATCCTCTTTGGCAAAGGATGCAGAGGGGATGAGACCGAGGCAGAGGCTGCTAAGAGCAGCTGAGACAAAGTGCAGTTGCTGCCTCTGCTGCTGCCATCAAAACTGTCAGCAGCGAGAACAGTCCGCCTCTGGCCCCCACAGCTGCGTGTCGTGGGTGGGAAAAAAGTTTGGGCACCAGTGGGTTAAACAGTAAAAGGTGAATTAGTAAGAGATTGAACTCATTAGCATATGCTTGGCAAATTCTCACTTTTAAGATTGAAAAGGGGACATTTAGAATTAATCTGAATAACAAGCCATGGATCATTTGTTACTGCCAGCTGTGGGAGCCTTATTGATATGCGTGCTTGTCTTGTCATTCTGCTTGGTTGCTCTTTGCTTTGTTGCTTGGTAACCCACTTCCATTGTAACATCTTGATCTCTGTATCTGATGTATATAAACCATGCCTGAAATTTTACTCTTTGTCTGAAGAAGTGGACTTGATCCACAAAAGCTCACGTTAAAAATATAGCAGTTAGTCTTTAAAATGCTGCAGTGTTTTTATTTTTTGTTTTTTGTTTTTTGTTTTCTGATACGCCTGAACCACAGACTAACATGGCTACTATGTTTTAAAAAACTTCACAAGATGTTTAGTAAGATAACAAAAGTATTTATACACCAGTACCTCGGATAACGTTAAGACTTGGTTCCACAAGTCTTAACGTTATCCGGTTTTTAACGTTGTGTGATGCATTGATCGCAAAACTTTTTTTTTAATTAAAAAAACTGTTCCCTTTCCGGGTGGACAAGACGGATCCCTCACTGTTAGCCTTTCAGTGTGGGATTTGTCTTAACAGTGAGGGATTCGTCTTGCCCACCCTGTTGCTTCAGCAGTGGAGGCAGGGGGAATTTCTCGACTTTGGGGAGATCTCTGCCCCAAAGCCCGCAGGGTCCAGCCCTGCAGGCTTTGGGGCAGAGATCAAAGTTGGGGAATTTGAGGCAAACATTTGCATCACACAACATTATCTTAACGTTGTGCGATGCAAATGTTTGCTTCAAATTCCCCAACGTTACCCGATTTTAGTCTTATCCGATGCAAATGTTATCCGAGGTACCACTGCGCTTATAATTAACTCTGAGAGATAAATATGTCCTCTGATTTGTAAAGTCTTTAAGAAGGCCTGCCATGTGGCTGAACAAAATGGTGAGCTTAAACATACAGTACATGCTTCTGTTTGTAAGACAAAAATAGCAAGAGGGAGAGACTTGAACAACAAGGGCTTAATACATGCAAAACATGTCAGGTGACCCTAGAAATGGGAAGATAGAAGACTTTCCTATTGATTGGTCAGGGATAAATTAACATTAACAACCATTGCATGTTGGGATTGCACTAAAATACTCAACAGTATCTACTATAGAAAAGAGAATGTACACCTGTACTACTCTATGGAGAAATATTATACAAAGTTATGCACTGCAGAATGGATTGGATGAATCCTTAGTACAGTGGTGCCTTGCATAACGAACACATTGTATAGCAAAAAATTTGCATAATGAAGAATTATGCATAGCGTAAAAAAATTTTCCTCAATGGGAACCCTGGTTAACGAACTTTCTCCTGCGTTATGTGGGGTATCTCCCATAGGGAACTGCGTAACGAAAAAACCCGCATAGCAAAGAGCTCCGTGGAATGGAATTTTTATTCGTTATGTGGGGTTCTACTGTACTTGCTTATCTTGGAAACTCAGATCCTCTTATGGCTTTGAAATAATTTTTCAGCCTTGACTCTAGATGTTTGGAAGCATTTTCACAGGGCCACTTATGGTAAACAAAGAGAATTATTTTCCTCCAAACAGCTTTATATCTGCTTCTTCTTTAAGTATGAACCAAGGCTAAGAGAACATTCCAGATGTGGCTGCATAGGTGCCTATTGTTCTTGCCACCTTTACCAAAATCAGAATGCAATTCAGAACTTTGCAGAATTCTTTGAAGGGATGCACAAAAATGAGTTTGGCAACTGATGCAAATTGTAGCTTCTGGACTGAAGTACAAACTGGAGTGCAGTTATCTTCAGACTATGTACTTATCCAAAATTTACATTATGATTTTTGGGTTAAAGTATTAACCAAATCCATATATCCATTTTGAAATGCCTACTTTGAGAAATGCATTTAGAAATTAATTCCCCCCTCCCCCTGATAACATTGATATATCAGCACACGTTTTTATGCTATTTTAATACCTACAGATGAATGTAGAAATGAGACAGAATGTCTGAGTAATGAATGAATGAATGGAAAAAATGAATGCAATAAACAGATTCACCCACCCCTTAATCATTCTTGGGGTACTAATCAATAGAGTTCACCTACTGGAGAATCAGTGGGAAAATATGGTTCATTTTGATCAACAAGAAATAGGCTATTATACAGGAGTGCTTAATACTTCTCGTAAATGGTCATCTTAAACCTATTGCCAACAAGAGAAGATGGCATGGGATGGGTGAAGGTTTTTATTTCTTTTCACAGTGTGACAAGCCCTTCTCAGCTTGTTATCTTTTGATATTTGCATATGTATTTTTGAAAATTTGCAGTGCTGTTGTTTGTAGCTGTTAATCGAATGGGAGAAAATTGCTATTAAGTATTTGCATGTAAGGGAAAATTGCAAACAAATGCATGTGTTAGGAGAAATGGGCACACAACTGCATAGTATACCCACTTTTCTTTTAAGTGGTAAACTGACATACCGGTAGTTATGAGATAAATGAACTGGAGGTTAGAAAAGTAAGAAGCCTGCCCGGCATGTGACACTGACAATACAGTATTAGAAAGTTGCTTCACTAGGCTCATCTAGTCTAGCAGTACCAAAACAAAGCTTGGAAAACCCTCCTTTTTTATTAGAAGTTTCAGCATAGCTGGTGAGGGCAGGCGGAGGGCTCTGGGAACTGTAGTATTAAAAAAATCAATGTTTGGTTATGGCTCTCTTGTTACATGCCTTTCTGGGTCTTGTTACCTGTCTATCTGTCTATCTGTTTATTTACCTGTGTTGTTGAGTGAGTTATGCACAGTGTGTAACCAGTTGTAACTCAAAGTGAAGGAGTTATTGGTAATGGCACCACATTGGTGGCTTTAGCCTCTTTCCCCTCATCTTCTCCTCCAATTTTTCTTTGGAAGCTATTCTTTAGGTGATTTTGTTGTTCAGTCGCACAGTCGATTCCGACCCTCTGCCACCCCATGGACCACTGTCCACCAGGTACTCCTGTCCTCCACCATCCTCCTCAACTCGCTCAGCTCTGTGCCCATTGTCTCCACAATACCATCTAGCCATCTCATCTTGGGCCGGCCCCTTCTTCTTTTGCCCTTGACCTTTCCAAGCATCAAAGCTTTCTCAAGTGAATCCTCTCTTCTCATCTGATGTCCAAAGTACTTTAGATTCATCTTTATTATTTGACCTTCTAATGAACAGTCAGGGTTGATTTCTTCTAAGATCGACCTATTTGTTCTCCTCGCTGTCCAGGGGACTCTCAAAACTCTCCTCCAGCACCACATCTCAAAGGCACCTATTCTTCTGCGCTCAGCTTTCCTAATGGTCCAGCTCTCACAACCATACATTGCCACTGGGATTACCACTGCTTTGACTATGCGAATTTTGTTTGCAATGTGATGTCTCTACTTTTCACTATGCTCCCCAGGTTTCTCATTGCTTGCCTCCCAAGAATCAGTCGCCTTTTTATTTCATGGCTGCAATCTCCATCTGCAGTGAGCTTTGATCCTAAGAAAGTAAAATCTGTCACTGCTTCTACTTCTTCCCCATCTATTTTCCAGGGACTGATAGGGCTTGTTGCCATTATCTTTGTTTTCTTGATATTGAGTCTCAAGCCAGCTTTTGCACTTTCTTCTTTCAACCTAAACAGGAGCTTCTTTAGATCCTCCTCACTTTCTGCCATTAGGGTGGTATCATCTGCATATCGTAAATTGTTGATGTTTCTTCCAGCAATTTTGATCCCAAACTGTGATTGCTCCATCCCTGCATTGCACATTATGTGTTCTGTGTATAAGTTGAATAAGCAGGGTGACAAAATGCATCCTTGTCTTACTCCTTTTCCTATTCCAAACCACTCTGTCATTCCATTTTCTGGAATGATACTTGGTGATAAATCCCATTATCCTGAAAACTTGTCAAGAGGGAGGTGCTTTTGCTGCTTACATTTACTGGGTCTTTGAAAAGCAAGGATGCTGACTGGAATGAATGAAATTCAGATCTGATTCTTCTTTAGAGCTGAGAGTGCATCCAGAATCTCTCTCCCCCCCCCCCCCCCGGACCATCTTACCCTTTCACTCAATTTTCTGATTCTATTTTAAGGAATAGTTCCAGTATGTTAAATATCCATTTCGAAGGATCCTTGTAGTACTGCATTAATAATAATAATAATAATAATAATAATAATAATAATAATAATAATAATAATAATAATAATAATAATAATAATAATAATAATAATAATAATAATATGTCAAAAATTATTCTGGGTTTAAAGGATTTTGGGGGAAGATACTCTGCTCAGGGAATGCCCAAATGAGGCTCCTTTCATGCCCCCAAGAGCTGGGACAGAGATGGGCACTCAGTCCGTCATGCAGGACCCGGGTCTCGAACTGCTGATTTGCAAGCCTTCCAGCTAACAAGGTGAATTTTTTAACCACTGAGCCACCACCCCTTGCATTTCTAATCATGACGACTAAAGCTCACAGGTGCTGTTCCAAGAACAGTCACTTCACATACAAATCCAGTCAGTCAGTCAATCAATCAATCAATCAGTCAATCAATCACTATAACTGCAAGGCTTGATTTTGCTCAGAGATTGCAGTACTGGGAATGGACTAAACTAGAGCGCACCTATTTCCATATTTAAAAAATGAGAACCTAAAAAATGTGTGGGTAAGGGCTCTCTGAGGGTGGAATGGTCCATTCCTGTGATTATTAGAAAGATTACTACCCCCACAAGACACCAAGCATCAGGACAATTGCCTATCTAATTAAGCCCTTAGTTGGCTCTTGAAATTGTGTGTAGGAGCTAGTCAGTGATGGGATGACAAAAAATCTACTACCACGCCATGACGTCACTGACGTCATGGGCATGGCCAAATGTCATGACGTCATGACGTCATGGGCAGAGCTGACGTCATGACGTCATGATGTTGTGGGCGGGGCTAAAAATAAAAATAATAATAATAAAAAAAATAACACACACACACACACAACCTCAACTCAACCACCCAACCATCACAAACCCGTAAATAACTTGAATAAATAAAATAAAAATTAAACAAAAATACAACCACCCACGCAAAACACAAATAACTCGCCCACCCACCCCAAATACAAAACCCTCACTTACCTCCTCCTCCGAACACGGCAGGCGCCACCGCCTACAGCCGCCGCCATAGCCACAGCTGGGCTGAAAAGGCTCCTGCCCAGCCAGTCCTTCCATGCTGTCCTTCCTCCCGACGGGCGCCCGGTCCAGCCAGCCCAGTCCGGCTAATGGGATCTCCAAGCTGCTCAAGGAGGAGGCGTCCCAGGCCGGGGCTGGAGCGCTACCGCGGTGAGCAATGTTGCCGCCGTGCCCGGGCAGGGCCGCCCAAGGGGGGCAGGCAGGCTGGGGAGGGGTCTTTGGAAGGTGCGCTGGCTGAGGAACTGAGGGCTGGTGCCGCCGCCGCCGGAGCTGCCCTGAAAAGGTGCAGCTCCGATGCCGAAAGAAAAAAAATTAAAATTGGAGCCAAAATGGCTCCAATTGACTGCACATGCGCAGAAACTCAATCTGACGCATGCGCAATACATCAGATTGAGCTTCTGCGCATGCGCAGTCAATTGGAGCCATTTTTGCTCCGATTTTTTTTAAAAAAAAATCTTTCAGTGAGGCGTCCGGAACCGGACGCCTCAAAAGTTGACTAACCTCCCGAAGAACCCTCCGGGATTGTTCCTAACGGTTCCAGGGAACCGTATGGAACCGGGGACATCCCATCACTGGAGCTAGTGTAAGAAGATGAATAATCCCCTAAACTCTTTAAATGGCTGCCTGTCAGTGTTACTGAAAATATGGGAAGCAGCTGTGCAAAAATGCCCATGCCATGTGGGCAGTGTATGAATCAGCACTGTGAAATGCACAGAAGAGTGATGAATCGAGGTTTATCTTGATGAATGTGTTGGTCCAGAGCTGGGACATTGTATTTTAAAAGCCATTAGTTAGCGTTATAGTTTCTGAAGGCAGCTTCATACAGTTTCACACAATTTGTCATGATATTTTGCATTAGGTAGGCCTATTGGGGGGCGGGGTCAGAAAATTTGATTCTTTTCCCCTTAAACACACCCCAGAGTGCAGGAATGCATGCCTAGCAAGCATAGTAGCTTCAAATGAAGGCAGAGGGCCTGGCTATGTGTATGTACTGTATTTCTGAAGAAATCCAACTCTTAAAATGTCTATATGTCTTCTGAGAGACATAGAGGAGCCATGACCAGTGGTGGGCTCAACATTTCTTTACTACCACACTGTTGGTGTGGTATGGTGGGTGTGGCCAAGGAAAGCCCTGCGTTGCACCCAAATTAGGACTACTTTATTTCAAAACTTGGGTGGGCAGGGCAGTGGCGTAGTGGGGGGGGGGCAAGCGGCACTTTTTGAGTGTGGCAAAATGTCACTTGGGCATATGGGTGTTCTTGGACTTCAATGCCCAGAAGCTCTAGAGGTTGCTGCGGAGATGGGCGCTGGCATCTTGGGCCCCGCCCAGGGGGTGGCAAATTTGGCTTACATCCTGGGCGGCTGAAAGCCATGACCTGGGCCCAGGGTGGCTGAAACCCACTGGGGCAGGGCCACCCTGAATGTTTGCTATTGTTTCTGGTGACTGTAAGCCGCCCTGAGTTGCCTCGGCGAGTGGGCAGCAATATAAATCTGAATAAACAAACAAACAAACCTGCTGATGCCCACCAATGGCCACAACACTCTCTTGGTTTGCTTTATGGAGCTGCAGCCAGTCACTCTGTTAAAATGGCAGGAAAACAAAAATCAAAAACATGCACCGTGTAGGATTTAATATTCCTGGACTGGTGCCACAGACTAGGACTGCGTAATGTCACAGAGCAAAGCAAGCCAGAATTTCTAAATGCTGAAAATGCATTCATGGGAGAACATGGTTTTATATTGAGATTTGAGACAGGCAGAGAACATTTTTTCTTTAGCTCTCCCAAGTATTAGCTTGTTCATTATAGGCTCCTATATAAATCTCTATGGTGTGTTTTCCCCCCCTTCAGAATATTAAATCCCTTATTTGCCTGGGCTTCTGTAATCTCCCATTGGCACAGGCTGTGGAAAAGTTCCAGCAAGAGCAAGACAGCTTAGTTCACTATCTGTGACATTCCCAAATGAAGTAAATCATGTTTGCAAAGGTTCATTGAGAAATGCAGTTCACAAACTCCCAAGACGAGTCAAGAAAGGTATCATGGGCCCCACAGTGATTCTGTTGGCAGACAGCAAAAGAGAGGGTAGTAAACATGCAAGGCAGTAGATTTTAAGGGAGGCTTAGGAGCTTTTATCTCAGAGGCATTTTATTCTTAAAACTGATTGTGATTCAGTTAGTTAAATATAAGCTGATACATAAAATCCAATAAAGATTGAATACTTTGGTCACAAAAGAAGAAATGAGAAGTAGAGGTTATTAAAGCTTTCCCACTCAAGATACAGGAAAAGAAATGCATCAAGGAGAAGCTTCTTCTTTCATGTGCTGATCAAACCCTGGACTACCAAATGAAGCCACTTTCTTGGCTTTGTCATTAGCCAAACTTAAGTCCTCATTGGTGCATGTTTCTGGCAGTAATTGGCAGACCAGTAAATTAACCACATTCTGTATCTCTCCATATTCATACAGTGTGTTGTCCACCAGCAGCCCTCACTTGCTGGTCTTATGTTGGTCTTACATTTAGGGACTCCAAAACTCAGCCTATTCAGGGTCTTCCATGTGATGTAGAGGCTGTTGAGTTCCTTAGTAATACAGTAAAACCTCATATAACACTAAAACCTGGTTCCACAAGTCTTCGTGTTATATGATTTTTCGTGTTATCTGATCCTCTATGGGATCCATAGAGATACATTGTAACCACACAGGCTTTCGCGGTTGTTATCTGAAGCATCCCATAGGATCTTAATGTTATCTGATGCAATTCTTCCCCCCAGATTCCTTGATGTTATGCGATTTTCGTGTTATTCGATACTAATGTTATATGAGGTATTACTGTACCTTCCTTTTATGATGTTTCTTTCCCAGTGTGCTAGTTCCTCCATCTTTTAATTTGGTTTTGCTCTTGTGTACCCTCAAAATTTTTTGTTCTTGACTTAAAGCTCTTCCTGGTTCCTAGTTGGTGGACTTGAGGTTCATATCCATTCAGAAGGTGTTGAGGGTCATTTTCTTGCTTAGTTCTTTCAGAATCCGCTACTACTTCTCTCCTTATCTTAGGTGGTACAATAGCAAGAGGCTTTATCTTCTCAACTGTAGGTTTGAAGCATCCTGTTATTATATGCATAGCTTCATTAACAGTGATTTCAACTTTGAGAGGCTGATTTGAATCAACAGAGCGTTTGTTTAGAATAAGTACCAAATATGTGGTATCAAAGTTTCAGATTCATGAAGATGTGGCAGAGACAGAAACACATTCATTTTGTATTATTGGCAGCCACTGATACACCTAACCTCCATTAATGTTTTCAATTAAAACTAATCCTGTGATGAATTGTATCTTGTTGTCTATATTGTCCAAACAAGTATTTTATTATGACTGTGTCAGGGCTTTTTGCAAATTAATCGTATTCCAGTATTTTGACATCTAGTATCATGATAAATGGCACTGGTTTAGTTTTTAAATATTTGTTAATATATATATATAGATTTTCCCCTCCCTTCAAAAGTGTAAAATTTCCAGCCTTTCAACAATTAGCCAGTAACTCATGCCAGGACTAAAGGACACTCCCCCCTTCCCAAAAAACAGACAGATGGACAAGCACACAAATATTAGTGGATTGACTTTCTATTGGACTTTGCGAGTGAACAATATATGATACACACTCAATAGCAGTGCATATACTTGGCAAACAAAGTTCTTCGAACGAATGTCCTTTACAGAGTACTTGCTTGCTCACTCGTTTGTTCTAAATCTGGTGCATATTGTCATCAGAGAAAGTGAGCTATAATAACATTCAATGGTCTGTGTATGTTCTGGACTGTTTCTGTGTATGTTTGGAATTGGACCCCTGGTGACACAGTGGTTAAAACTGCTGTACTGCAGCCGAAACTCTGCTAATGTTGTGAGTTTGATCCTGATGGGGCTCCAGGCTAACTCAGCCTTCCATCCTTCCAAGCTGGTAAAATGAGTACATAGTGTGTTGGGAGCAAAAATGCTAATTACCTTGTGAACCAACCAGAGAGTGCACTAGACGCTATATGACTGTAATTGCTATTGTTAATTACCGGTAGATATCTGACACCAAGGTTGGCTTTCTGTGTGTAACTTTTTATTCCTGTAAATAATTTCTCTTTACAGGAAATTATTTCAAAAAGTAAGCAGCATCTAGCTATGCGCTACCAGAATTCTTCACAAGAAAGCTCCTATTCAAGTCCTCTTGTCCTGGTCCATGAGCCACACACAGCTGTTGTCATTAGAAATCAGTAATGTGACCTGTTCCTGTATCCAGGTCAGACTCTGGCATTTGTTTAGAATGTTGGCAACAACTCATGGCCTGATTCTGGGGTTAGTGAGTTCTGCAATTTAAGTATTTTCCAGTCCCTTGTGGAAAGGAATAATTACCTGCAAGACACACTTGTGCGAATGTCATAGGGGCACAATGGCTAAAGATTGGGATGTGAGTAGGGTTACCATATCTCAGGATTTGTCCTGAGATTTCCTGCTCTAAAGACAAATCCTGAGATATGGTAACCCTAGATGTGAGAGATCCAAGTTCAAGTACTGAAGAAAGCTGGGATGTAAATTTGAGCAATAATTAATAATTTCCCCCAAGTGTGTAAAGCTGCCTTCCTGGTGCCATGTCTGTGTTGCTATAAGGAAAGCCAGTGCAGTGGAGTAATGAGGGCACTGGACTAAGACAGGTAAGAAATATGCTGCTTCAGTTTTAGTTCAGGTCACTAAGGAAAAACTAAAGGTATGAAGGGAGAAATCTGCCAAATTCAAAATGGAACCTTAAAGCTAAATTTATTTACAGTCAAACCTTGCATAAAGAGTGCCTCGCTTAAAGAGTGCCTCGCTTAAAGAGTAGAATTTTCTCTGAATGTTTGCTTCGCTTAACAAATAAAACCAACCAAAAACTCGCTTAACAAATAAATCAGGGTTTGCAATCCCCCCCACAATTGGTTACTTACAATGGTGTTTCGCTTAAAGAGCAAACTCACTTAAAGAGCAATCCTGTGGAACACATTATGCTCTTTAAGCGAGGTACAACTGTATATATTTATTTTACAGACTTATATGCCGCCCTCCTCAAAGAGACTCAGGGCGGCTAACAAAAGCTTAAAAAGATACATAAAAACACAATATAAAATCCAATTTAAAAATTATTGAAATATTAAAATATTAAAACTAAACAAGTTAAAAGATTAAAAAATATAGATATAAATAAATAAAAGCCTAAAATTTTGCTTTTATCAATATTTGATTATGAACAATGTGACAATAAAAGAATTAATTTTTAAACCTATTAACAACAACAAGATTAATGATAGCAAAGAACTGGGAAGTAAAACATGGCTTTCAGTTATTTGAATGGTATGAAGAAGTTTGGAATATAGCTGTTAATGATAAATTAATATGTAATATTAAGGAAGGGGTGATAAATTAGGGAGTCTTTAATGATATTTGGGAAGATTATATAGATATTGTATTAATGAGGGGGGAAAAGGATTATTTACCTTCTCTAGAAACAATACAGTTTTGGAAGTGGAATAGCCTCAGTAAATGTAAGAATAAATAAATGAGATCTCCTTTGGTCCTGGTGGAACAGAGCTAATTATATTGATTTTCCCCCCACATTTTTATACCGCCGTTCTCGCCGGGGCAACCCAGGGCGGTTTACAACATCATAAAAGCATAATAAAACCCAACCCAACCCCATTGTTAAAAACTTCAAAATTACAATTATAAAATTTAAAAAGTTTTTTAAAATTTATAAAAATCCACAGGTCCCAATAATAATTTTAAAAAGTTAAAAACTTAAAAACAAAAGATTAAAAAGATTAAAAGACCAGTTGTTTTATTTATTATACTACTGTTTTGTAGGTTTCCTTTTGACGCATGTTTGTGCATGCGTGGGTGCATTTACAGCTGTCATAAATGGGTCTGCTTCCACTTCCAGGGTCGTTGCCACGGGCCAGATGGAATGGCATCAGGGCTGGGGCCGGCCTGTGGGCCATAGGTTGTGAAACCTTGATTTAGCCCTTTAGTTCTAGAAGCCAGGATTTGTATTCCTTGAAATCAGTGGTCAGAGTTTGAGTATATAATGACAAAGATGTTAAATATAGGGTCGAAAAGAATGATGTTGTTCATGACTTTGTATTTCTATATGGAAATCTCCCCTTTAATGTCCCCAAATGGGACATTTCTCTTCCACTTTCTCTTTTGTCTTAATAGTGCAAAAATTAAAGTCTTCCTTCCATCTTCTGTGGGGTTTCTTAGGAAACTGTTGGTGGGTTTATTTAGCCTGACTTAATGGCTTGGAGTGGTGGTATTGAAACCAGACAGTTTGAGAGCCTTTTCATCAAGAAACCATTTGTGGGTGACAAAAAGAATTTCAACAAAGGAAAATGAGGAAACAATAATGAATTGGTATCTTCTGAGGGAAATGCTCTGTTTCTAATGGCAATGTAAGGTACAATTAAAGTAATAAAATCTGACACATGGAAGGTGCAATGATTCATTTGCTGCCTCAAAAACATAGATAAACAGTATGCACCTAGAAATTTCACCAGTGTGAGATCTATGAAATGTTGTAAATCTGCTAAACTTTAATTGCAGCTTCTGGGATGCTGGCTTGGTGGGGCTTGACCACATTCTGCAGCCTCATTCAGTCCCTGCTTTTCTCTCTCTGTCGAATGGGAGCAAGTCTAAATTGAATAGACCAAAAAGAAGTTCGGGGTAATATAGCCAATAGGAAAATTTGACAATGTAATTATTTTGTGGTATGTAGTAAGTCAATTTAATGTTTAAAATGTCATGAAGTGTTGATTGATCAATTTGCATCCCTTCAGTTGGGTTAAAATTTGAAGGAAAAATACATTTTTATAGTACAGAATATAAAAGAAGTGGGAAATTTAAGGAGAAGGAGAAGGGTAAAAAGGAGTTTTTATAAGAAGGTCATGAAAAAGAAAATGGCTCTTGTCAAGGAAGGTTAAAGATGGGTAAGGATTGAAAATTCATTTAGGAAAATTTTAAAGGAAAAGTAGTAAAAAGAGAATGGTAAACAACCACTGACTGAAGGAAAGGAAAAAGAGAAGCAGCTGTATTGCTATGGGCAATAAGGATTAATCGATGTCTTTAAACATCAATGAAAATCCACTCTAGTTCCGGTCCCTCCTCCCCTTCTTCGACACTCCGAGGCGGTTCTTCAATGGAAGGATAGGGGAGAGAAGACGATAAGAAGGTGAAGGGTTGGGTGAGGGATGTCTTTGTTTTATGTTGTGCTGTTCTGGGATTTTGGGTGGTATGGGGTTTGATGAGGGTGAATGTATTTATTTGTTTCTGGTGTTGTCTTGTCTTGTGATACTGAATGTTTTCTGTTGATTTCTTTCAATGTGGACAATTATGTTGTATTTTTGTAACTTTTTGATTGTGTTTTTTATTTTAAAGTTTAATTTAAAAATATCACTGCGAAAAAAAAGAAACAATAAACACACTAATGAAGGAAAAAATAAATAAATTAAATAGACCAGGAAGTAGCCCCCAACCTCTTTTATTGATTTCCTTGGCAGTTGCTGCTCAGGATGCCCTGTGTTCGGGCATTCTAGGTGGTGGGCTTCCAGTCAAGATAGATATTTGTTGATACTCACTGTCATCCCTAGAGCCAACAGTGTCAGCAGGGAAGGACTCAATTGTCAGCCTTTTCTGAGATGTTCAAAAGCAAATGTTCTTCTGGTCTTTGACTTATGCCTGCAATTCTGTCAACATTTGTGCACAAACCTGGAAGGCTTTCTACCCTGGATGTGCTGTGTGAGAGAAATGCAGTTCAGACACACCACTTCTTCTTTTCTTTTCTTTTCTTTTTGCAATGCCAACTTAATTGATGTATTTTTTTTTAAAAATCCTACTATCTCTTGTTGTTTTTTAAAGAGAGCACAAGGGAATAAAGATCACACTTGCTAATGCTTCATAGCAATCCATTTGAGATGCAAAAGAAGCACACAAGATAGACTATACAAACATGTGTGGGCACCCACCTTCAAGTCCCAAGCAGTGGGGTTGGTCTGGGAAATACATTCAGCATCCTTGTTTCTCACAAACCTGGTGAGTTTGTGGGAAGACTATGCCAGGTAGATCAGAAATGAGGGGGTTTGGGGCTGTTTTGGGAATCTCCTCTGGATAGACTCTAACTCCATCTATCTCTACTGTAAGAGACTGCAGTGCCTTAGTGGTTAAGATGTTGAGCTTGATGACTGGAAGGTCAGCAGGACAGCAGTTCAAAACTCAAGTGCTACCTACACAATTGAGTGAGCTCCTGTCTCTATCCTAGCTCCTGCCAGCCTACCAGTTCAAAAGCAAGCAATTGCAAGTAGATAAACAAGTACAGTAATACCTCGGATAACATTTGCATCAGATAACGCTAAAATCGCATAACGTTAAGCAATCGGGGGGGGGGGAGAGAATTTCATCGAATAACATTAAGATCCTATGGGATGGATTGAATAACAACCGCTAAAGCCTGTGCGGTTACAATGTATCTCTATGGAACTTTAATGTTATCCGATGCATCGCATAGGATTTTAACACTAAAAATTGGATAACACCAAGACTTCTGGAACCAAGTTTTAGTGTTATCCAAGGTTTTACTGTAATGAAATGAAGTACCACTTTGTTGGGAATGTAATCAGTATTCTGTCCACTCCGGTGTCTAGTCATTGATACCAGATGTCCACAGAAACATCTGCAGATGCAGACAGTGCTGGCTCTTCACCTATAAATGGAGATGAGCACTAAACCCTAGAGTTGGATATGACTGGCTTTATCATTATCTTTACAGTCATTCTGACAAGACAAAAGAGCACCAGTGTGGCTGTGTTAATCATCCCATGTGATGAACTCTGCCACATGCTACGCTCTGAAATGGCCTGATTATTGTACGTAAATATATAGGTATCACTTCATTGGGAAGGTAAACAGAATTCCGTGCACTCTGGTGTCTAGTCATGCCTGCCTCATGACCACAGAAATGTCTCCAAATGCAGACAATGCTGGTTCTTTGGCTCTAAATAGAGATGAGCACTGTACCTAGAGCCAGATATGACTGGCTATCAAGCAAGGATGACCTTTACCTATCTCTACTGTAATGATTGCCATTATTTCTAACTCATGTGCTCTGTCCCTCCTGTACCCAGTTTCTTCTGGGAGGTGAAGTGGGTTCTGTACAAGCCAAATTGTATTAAGTACATCCTGAGAAATGGCAAGTGGTGTTTTCTCTGGGACTTCCTGGAAGCTGGCAGACAGTTGGGCATTTATCAGGCTGATGCAGCCAATAGTAACTGGCAGACTTGAGATGAACAGTCATTAAGGTGACAATATGCTCAGTACTAGGTAATTTAACCCTCCCAGTCCTGTATTTGAAGGCATCCTCTATTTGCAATGATCTGCTTAGATCTGCTTTAAATAAAGTATCTTATAATGGGAGTAAAAATACCCCAAAGTCACCAAAGATACCCCAAAGTAACTCCAGGAGAACAGATTGTTACCTGATCACAGTCTGCCTTGCAATAGCAAGATGCACTGTGGTGCTATTTAAATTCTAGCAATTATTTCTAAATATGTTACATGTACATTCAAATTTTCCAATACACATCTTATGCAAATCTAATGCCCCCCTTTGCCTTCTTTTTGGCTATATAAAATGATTTCAAAGTTTGACAGTTGCCTGTGTCTAAAATCTGTCGTCTGGTGCTTCGATCAACATCTCGGGGTTCTGCATATCTGTCTCCACACAGACAAATCTGTCACATGGCAAAACCTCCCACTGTGCCACAGATCAGGGAGTTTTCCCCGTTCAGCTTTCATTAGGATATATATTATTTCTCACAGCATATAAAAATGAGGAGGCTAAATCAAAATAACTATTCAATCTGCTTCTACAAATCATTACAGCCTGAGCTGCATAATCGCTCCTGAATGGAGGTGATGGCTGAGCACTTTGCAGATTCTGGCCATGGGAGACTCGAAGACGCCACTGCTGCATCCTGTACCCTTCTGGCCCTCCCACCAGCCGAGAGGATAAAGGAGCCCCCGGTGGCCACAGGAGGCTTGAAGACGCCGACGTTGCACCCTTCCGGCCTCTCCACCAGCTGGAAGGATAAAGGCTACCAGGCACTGAGGAGGCAAGGACCAACAGCTGAGCAGCCCA
The DNA here is from genome assembly GCA_030440675.1 of Furcifer pardalis. NCBI lineage: Eukaryota > Metazoa > Chordata > Lepidosauria > Squamata > Chamaeleonidae > Furcifer > Furcifer pardalis. The sequence goes on along the minus strand of CP126893.1, from coordinate 128,452,229 downwards.
GTGGGTTTAAGAACTGCGCTGCTATTGCCGCTGCTGCCAGGTGTGCCTCCTGGCCAGTTGGGCTGACAAGGCAAGGACCAACAGCTGAGCAGCCTGATGGGTTTAAAAACTGCACCACCGTTGCTGCCACCGTTGCATGCCCTCTGGCCAGCCTGGCTGAGGAGGACGTTGAGCCCTGGGCCCTGTCACAGGCATTGAGCCCTGGGCCCCATCGCAGATGTTGAGCCTGGGCTCCATTGTGGACATCGAGCACTCGGCTCTGTCAAGGACACACATCTTTTGTTCGAATTTGTGTTTTATTATATTTTGTGATATTGTATTTTGTTATACTGTACTGATGTTTTGCTGTATTTTGCTACACTGTATTTTGTTAAATTCTGTAAGCCGGCCTGAGTCGTTCTTGTGAGTAGGGTGGCATAGAAATATGAAAATTAAATTAAATTAATTAATTAAACTATCTTGATGAATCCAGAACCAGGACTTCAGCTCCTAAATCTTACTTGGATTTTTGCTGGGGTTTTTGATGAAGTCTGCCTGCCACCAAAGATTTTTGTCCAAAGGTGACAGTCATGAGATAAGAGGAGAGGTTACCATACCATCATGTGGCCCTACCCCATATAGTTAGACAAATATCTGTAACAGATGAAAATACCACTGGTTCAGATTGGCCTGTGGTTGACTTGTAATCTAAACCAATGTATGCGGGAATCAACATGTTACTCATAACTAGGAATCAGGGAGCTCTTCTTGTTTCAGTAGAAGAAGAATAAAAGGAGAGCTTTCAGTATTCCCTGTGGTAAAGCTTCCATTGTCATTATGAACCCTTAGCAATAATGAGCAAGTGATAAATGAAACAGAAAACATGATGTACCAGCAAAATAAGCCTGGGCCACATGGATTGCATAACAAACTAGGAGAATCTTGTGATCTTCGATATTAAGTGTGCTGTACTGGCAAATGAAGAAATTTATCTGGAGTCAGAGCCATCTTCAAGTGACGGATGAATGAGCATGCCAAGGTGTGGATTTCCTGTGTTTACATTTAGGATTAATGATTTAATTTGTTGTGATTGAGCCTTAGAGGGATGTTTGCATTCTACATTAGCAAGTTCCTAATCCATGGTGACACCACTGAAGGTATGGTCCATTTTAAATGCTTACCAAATTCAACTGGGTAGAATTTGTTTTAGAATACTCTCCTGCCACAGAACTGCTCAAATATGCAACATTATTATCAGGATTCCTAGGAATCCCATCTAGAACATGTCTGGAAAGTTTCCTTCTGCAATCTGAAAAGAAACACAAAGGAAACGGCCCTCTAAAAACAAGCCAGTGTTCCATGGGATTGCTCTTTAAGCAAGTTTGCTCTTTAAGCGAAACACCATTGTAAGTGACCAATTGTGACTATTGGTGGTGGTGGGGATTGTGAACCCCAATTTAGTTGTTAAGCAAGTTTTTGGTTGGTTTTAGTTGTTAAACGAGGCAACTATTCAGAGAAAATTCTGCTATTTAAGCAAGTTAGTCTCTAAGCAAAGGTAAGTGAGGCCCTCTTTATGTGAGGTTTTACTGTATGTTAAGAGCAAACCGTTCATCTTCTGCTAAACTAGATAAGCTCATCATCCAGCATGAATAAATATTAGTACCTCACCAGTTGCCTTCTTTTTGACTGACAAAAGTTTAAAAGATTACCTGATTAGTAGCTATTCATCCAGTCAAGTATAGTTTCTCAGCGTGGCTAGTCCCAGAAATTCCCATACCCATGGTTCACAATGTCTGTGAATATGCTGTCTCTGTTTGGATTAACATCTGACTTGAGCACACAAAAGATGTTGAATGCCATTTATGTCATTTTTGTTCCTCCCTGTTTGTTCTCTGTTGTTGCTGTTGCAAATTCTCCCCCCCCCCCCCCGCCCCTGCTCTTTTCAGGGAAAGAAAGCACCTTCTAGGCACATGCATTTTGATGCCAGTAGACATCTCCCCCCCCCCAAGTTTTAATTGAGAAAGACAGCTCTGGTATTATCAGGAGCATCTTTGGACAGCTGCTGAAGGCACCGTTCCTTGGCAAGGCCTAGCTCTGATGCCTGTTCAGAGTCCTTTGATCAGGAGTCCATCTCCAGTATAAATTCTGAGAGCACTTAGTGCACTCTCTAGGCGGTTCACAAGTTATTTAGCATTTTGCCCCAAACATCCTGGGTACTTATTTTACTGACCTTGGAAGGATGAAAGGATGAGGCAACCTTGAGTCCTGGTCAGGATTGAACTCACAATGCCTGGCTGCAGTACAGTAGTTTAACCACTGCACCACCAGGTCTCCCAGTGTAGCATTGCTAAGAGACTTGTGGAAGATTAAAATGACACCATACCACCTATCATGTTCCTAAACTTTCAGTGCTGCTGACACCACATAAGTCTGTCGGGATGCTTGTTATTGTTAGGGAAGGGTTACAGAAGACCATTTTGTCAAGGGTCCTTTTAAACCTAGAGTCAGTCATATTGCTGTTCACTTTTGGGACAAACAGCAAGAGTTCTTTGGTGTCACCTAGTACATGTTTATGTGCACTTTGTTTGCATGCAAATGCAAGGAATTCTGTGTTTTGACTATATATGTTGAAGAACAGGTGAAGAGCATTTAAAAATTCACTACTAGATACAAAACCTGTAAATTGAATAAGACACTCTTCTTCCATTCCTTGTTAGAGGCTTTTATGTGTTTATTTGTTTGGCTTTGTTTGAATGAGATTAGAGGTTTCCCTAGACAACAGATCAGGAAAATTGCAGCCACTGGAGAGAGAGAGTACATAATGAATGAAAGCTAGAGCCATCCATCAAATCACTACTTCCCCTCTCTTCCCCTCCTGCCCTGCTTCACCCTGGCTTTAAGATACACATTGTTTGGGTTCCTATAGCGATATAGGATCCAAACTACTGAGAGATCTTTGGAAACTTCAGATTCAGTTTCTGCCCACTTCAGAGAAGCCCTACTTTAATTAGGGTATATCCCAAACCTTTTAAACTATCTCAGTCCAGTTTAGGTTTCATGGGACCAAATTGATGTTACAGAATAAATATTATTGCAACAGCAAACATGCCAAATATACCGCAAGAGCCAGTTTTGATCAGGCAATTAAGATTTTTGGGTCTCCCCCCCCCCATGTTTGAATAATTGCTTTGCTAGTGACAACCACATGTTGGTGTGAAGTATATTTAATAGTTTGAGGAGCATAACTGAGTAATCTGTCTCCCATTATGACACAAAGTGTACTTGAGTTATTTTCAAAGTGTCTGGACTTGGTTTGGTTTGTATCAAATACTTGAGCAAAACATCATATTATTTTCAAGACAGTCAATCTAGCTCTGGCTTCTTTGGCGAAGGGCAGGTCTTGTTGAAATTGGGGTTGTCAGAGTAAGAGGGCTTTGACAGAGGTAGGCAGATTTCAGTGCTTCTGGTTTTCTCAGGGGCTCCAATCTGCAAAGCTATTTTCAGAAAGAATGGCAGCATTATGTGTGGTGTTGTTTTGCTTCCAGTGTGTTTTAGGCCAGGGAGGCTGAGGATGACCCAAATAAAAGTATAGAGCGTTATGAGGCCTGAAGCTTTGTCCTTCTTTTGAAAAGTAAACTTTTTAATGGAAACATCCATACAAACTTGTGTGGATTGTTGAAATGGAAATACAGTAATACCTCAGATAACATTAGTATCGAATAACACTAAAATCGCATAACATTAAGCAATCTGGGGGGAAGAATTGCATCGGATAACATTAAGATCCTATGGGATGCATCGGATAACAACCGCTAAAGCCTGTGTGGTTACAATGTATCTCTATGGATCCCATAGGATGTTAACATGCATCGGATAACACTAAAAATCGGATAACACCAAGACTTGTGGAACCAGGTTTTAGTGTTATTCGAGGTTTTACTGTACTGATGGAAATTTGCCAACACTAATTAATACTTTTGTATTTACAGTAAAACCTTGTATAACAAAATTAATCCATTCCACGAGGTTTTTCATACAGTGAGATTGTCGTTATATGAATTTCCCATGGGAATGCATTAAATACGATTTCCCGCAGGAATGCATTGAAAAATGAAAATTCATTATACGAAGCATGATTTCCCATAGGAATTCATTGAAATCAGGAAAAAAGTTCTGAAACATTTTCGCTATACGAAGCACCATTTTCTTCAATTTCCTTTCACTGTATGTTGTTTTCTATTAAAGCCCTTCATTATATGGGGTTTTACTGTACAGTAATTTCTTTTCTTTCTTTTTGAAGGAAAGTATGAAGTCATTATTTAGCATTTTTCAGATGATTGCCTGTTATCAAACATTGCTTTTCTTTCCCAGAAAACATTGAAATTCTGGAAATGTACAGATTCCTGCCTGTAAACTCCTCCTTTTGGTTTGAGAGGTTTGATAAACCCATGTAGAAATCTCAACAAACCAAACTCCCTTGTGTATCTATGAACACAGTGGAGGTATTAAGTATTTCCAACTTCAGTAGAAAAAGTACCTGCACTGAGGATCTTAAATGGCCAACAGGGGCACAGATGAGCTTTTAAGGATATTTTTGTGGATTTATTAGCAGGCTAGAAGAGGTGGGTAGAGAGTGGGTAAGTGCAGAATACAGATTAAAGGATATAACAAGTTCCAGAAATTAATAGCTTGATTTTCTGAAGCCTTTATTACTGGTGCCTTCATGATAGGTGGCTTGAATCAAATTCCCAAGACGAGTCCTTCTGCCCACCTCCTTCTCCTCTCTTTTCAACTGGCTTTTATTTGTCTGCCTTATTTTCATGCCTTCATCACAGCACTTCAAATCACTTTAGCAAAGCATACTTGTTTAATCTGACTGCCGGTGCCATGTGCATCTTGTTGATTACAGACCTCTTTTAAGACGCCGTTTATGACTGACTCTTTGCCTGCCTCGCTGTCAGCAGCTTTTTGCTCGTCTAAGCCTCTTGAATGTCTTGCTTGCCAGATTATAAACCTTTCAACAAAAATGGCATGATTACTGAATGAGTATGAACTTTACCCTGAAAGTGCCAGTCATGTAGGCTTTGAAAAGCAGCGGCAGCAATGGTTGTACAGAAGCAAAAGGCGCCAGTATTTGTCAGGAGAGGCCATCTGTAAGTGCTCTAAAGGAAATATTTAATGTAAAAAATATTGCCTATATGTCAGTGAAGACTGCAGAGAGGAGGAAATCATGGCTGATATTAATGTCTTTCAAAGTAAGAAAGGAAGGAATCAAATGTAACTTGATTACCAAAACCTCCCGCTATAATAATAAAAGTGGTTTACACCATTCTTGAGTGTGAGCTGTAGATATAGTGGGAAATAAAAAGTTTTGGATGATGGAGAATGGAAGAAGTTGATTGGTTGACTTCAGTGAATCGCCAGGGAAGGTTGCAAAAGGTTTTTGCATCACTCAGCATGCCAGAGTATCCTGCAGCAAAAAAAAATCCTCTATATTCCTTTACAGATTATTAGGGTTGCTTTGACATTCATGTGTTTTCTTTCATGCTGGGATTGTAAAATTGGATTTCAGAACATCTGTGGTTAGAAGATGACAAGAATGTGTGTATCTTTTTTAATAAATGGAAATGTTTAATCTCAAAGCCAAATATGGGAACTTTAGAGAAGTCCCTCTATATGATATGAGTCTGGGTTTGCCACTTTGGACAGGAGACAACACTTCTATTGCTTTACTGTATTCCAAATGAAGTTTTTCTCATCTTACCTTATGCATCTAGGGACACTCGCTTATGCTTGTTACATACAGTAGTACCCTGCATAACGAACGCTTTGTATAATGAAAAATTCGTACAACAAAGCATTCATTAGGCAATCGCGATACCACAGGGTGTAACCCGCATTATGTAAACCCTGTATAATGAACTTTTTTTCCGTTATGCTGGGTATCACCAATTGGGTATCACCTAATGAAAAAACTGCATAATGAACAGAGGTGGAACGGAGCTTTTTTGTTATGCAGGGTACTACTGCACCTCAAAAATGTATAGCTAGAATAAGGGAGAGGAAACCTGAGGAAATCTATGAAAGGATCTGCTGCTTGCATCACATATTCTAAAAAACATGATCTTTTGCTTATTCTGTATTTTGCCCTCCAAAGCATGAGAAAATAAATGGATTAATGGGTCTTTCCAGTGCAAATATAAAAACACAGGTAGCTGGCCAATGAGATCAAAACAGAAAACAAAAATCAAATTTAAGTGGCTTTGGTTTACTCAGCTTGAGGAACTTAACAAAAATTCCACAGAAGTATGTACAGTTTTGAGTTTTTCAGAACTCTCCATTTGATTAGGTGGCACAAAAGCTGCAGGAAGGGAGAAGAACTGGGGAATGGGGGAGGGTATAATGTTGTAGCTATGAAGTCTGCAGAGAAATTCAGGCCCATAATGGATTTTGCAGAGTAACTGGTATGTGTGAAGGTTGCCTTTAACTCCACGGTGGCTCAAGAACCCATATATTTCACCTAAGACAAAAGGCACATCTTTAGCTTGAAGCCGGACTTGTGTTTTCAGAGGCAAAACCATCATTTTTTAGTAATGACAAAAAACTCCCTACAGACCATGAAAATACCATGGTGACATCTGATTTCCAGGATTATATTTTATTACAACTAGATGAATATCACAGTTTATATTTCTTTGCCATAACTCATCTGCCTGTCTGCTGTCTGATTTTCAACCAAATGCCAGCTCAGTGATGTACCTGCCCTATTTTGATTTTATTTTGAACCACTTCCAACCCAATAGCTAATATTTGTTTGATTGCTATGGCCTACACCAGGAGTGGCCTACCTTTTTGTGCTGTGGGCCTGACCATGACCCCTGGTCAGCTGAGTGGGTCAGACCATGCCCCTGGAAGCGGGCACATTTATGGCTATTGTAAATGTGCCCACTTCTGCATTTATTACACACAGGTGCATTTGTGCATGCATGGGCACACAGCCATGCATGCATAAACATGTCATCTTCCACTTCTGGTGCAGGGGAGAAAGCAATGGGCCTGATGGAATGTCGTCATGGGCTGGGTCCAGCCCACGGGCTGTAGGTTGGGCACCCCTTGCCTATACAATGGTAAGGAATGAGATTTATAACAATCCTTTGACATTTTTATTTATTTATTGAGGATGGGGCTCCACCATCTGCAGTCTCTGACCAGGGGAGTTGTAATCCAAGAAAACTACTGTGGCAGTCACTGCTTCATAATAAGTACAGATATGTCAATCTCCCATATGGTTTCAAGTGGCAGTATACAGGAAAGAAATCATTTATTTTAATCTGGTTTAGCATTTAGTGACAATGTACTAAACACAATAAAAAATAATTTCACTTCCCCTACCCTTTCACAGACAAATAGGAGAAGTGTTCAGTGTTTCAATATGTAAAGTTACAGCAAACCAGCCTTTGGCAGTCTGTTCCAAGCAACTGCACATGCTGAAATGGAGTAAACTATAGCCCATCAACCCATATCAAAATAGTAGAGCCCCATAACATAGGCTCAGAAAGGTACATGTTGGGACAAATTGGTCTGTTCTAGCAATGTGAATGTGTGGATGCTGGGGGGAAAGAGAGGAATAACCTACCCCTTTGGTACTCCCAAAAGTAGAACAAATGCCCACTTCAATGAGCTTTCAATGAAGTTCTCTTCCATTCCATTGCCAAAGTCCTTGTGTTTTCTTCCTGGAAGACACAGGAGAGAGCATTTTTGTGTGGCAGTCTCTTTACATAAAAATGTTTCATTTCTCATTGCTTACACAAATTCCTAGAGGCTCTATCTTTCACAACAGATCTGCTTTGAGAGCATTGCTTGCATGGACTGTAGGCTTCACCAGATGGCGTCAAAGCCCTGAGCAAAAGCACTGACAAGAAAATATTCCAGGAACAAAAGTGATGCAATTTAGATTAGTAAGTAAGCTAAGGAATGGTGAATAAGCAGATGCAGAACAGAATGAAGTCTTATAGCTTCTTTCTCAAGGTTGGAAGCAGAACAAGAATGTGATTTTCCAACAGAATATTTTACTTTAATGCTGCTGTACCTACAGAGAAGCAAATGATTGGTTTTAAATACATGCAAATTTACACACATTTGTAATTCAGGAGGTTCAGGTGCCATTGGCTGCATGATTCTATTTGTGGATGGCTGATTAAACACTATAAAAGCCATGCTTCCAAGAGATGACTGAATGGAGGTTCCTAGACCAAGGAGATCACAAGGAGAGTGCCCAAGTGGTACTATATATTTTACTGTACCCAGTGGTGGGCTGTCAAAAATTTTACTACCCCACTGTGGGTGGAGCTGACATCGTGGGCAGAGCCAACGTCATGACATTATGACGTTGTGGGCAGAGCCAACGTCATGATGTTGTGGGCAGAGCCAAATAAAAAATAAATAAACATTAAATAAACACATTAATTAAACAAACACATTAAAATTAAAATAATCAACCCACCCATCCACTCACCCACCTCAATCACAAATCAAACACAAAACCGTCACTTACCAGGCCTGGGGTCAGGGAGAAGGCACTAGGCAGGCAGGCAGGAACCGTGGCGGCATGGTGGCGTGGTGGCAAACTGCCACAGTGGCAAACCGCCATGGCGGCACGGCAGCATGACGCGGTGAGGAAAGTTACAGTTCCAGTGGCTTGTAGCCCCCACCTCACACCAACAACAATGCCATATCATTACAAAAGAAGGCTCCTACACTCATGTCCTTTTTGAGAGCCAACTGTTTGGCCACCATAGGAATAGAATTGTAGAGCAGCCTTTGATCAGAATGCTGCTTCACTTTAGGTTACCCATCAACATTGAATGGAAAAGACTGTAATTTCTACAAATACATTACTTTTATTATCCTAATCATATATATCAAGCATGGGGTTTTAGGGTAGCTATTGCTTGTGATACATAATTCAGACTAGATGGGAATTATGCAAACAGGATTTATAAAATGGTGGGTTTTACTGACTGATGAAAGTGTGGAAAGTATATGTTTGCTTGTGCACAGATTTGGTAGCATATAATCTGTTGTATAATTCCTATTTTAATGCTGCACCATTTTATCTGCACAGTTGCGCAGGCACACTATCACACATCAGATAAGAAATCCACACATCTTGTTGCAGACAACTTGCTTTAAAATCCCCACTGAGTCTGGCTGTGGGCTACTGTGTCTACTGACATTTTCTCTTTCAGACCTTTCTTCTTCCCTGGCTGGAGGAAGCTCCCTCCAAAAGCTTGCTGAAATTCCACTTTCAATGCTAGTAATATAATTCTAAAAGAAAATCTACTTCACCTAATATTCTGCCTTTAGTAGTAACTAATCAAATGCTACTGGGCAGGTTCCAGCCTGTGAGAGAAAGTTTCCATGTCATTTGTAAGAATAACAAATCCCATTATCCCACTATCATAAGACTCGTTTCACCTGACAGAAAACTGAGAGAACTGCACCTATCCAGGAAGCCAGCATAACACTTCACTGAAATGATCTATCCACTTCTAGATTGCCAGTGGTCTTCTGCGTTTATACACTAGTGTCAGCAGTATTTAAATTTGGTATAACAGTGTGTCCAGCTGAAGTCCTGGTGAGACAATGGGCTACAGGCTAGGATGTTGTCCCTTTAAAGCTCATAACCTGTGGGGAAGTGGGGTGAAATCTAGAGAGAGTCATCTTCAGCTAGTGGAGGCCTCAGTGCAGTTCCAGCCATTTCCAAAACATGGACCACACAGGGAGCTGTCCTTTGTACGACATCCCTAGTTCCCTACCCTGCCTTGCCCTGTGAGTATTGAAGACTGCGAACATGGTATCAATGCAATCTCTTCATCAAGTAGACATTGGCTTGTTATTGTTGTTTATATCATTGATAGGAAAAGGACAGTTTTTCTTATGTTACACAGACCAACAAGTACAACACAGTGTCAGTTGAAAATTTACAGCCAGTTTATGCTAACTTCAGTTAAAGAATGCAAGTGTTTGAATGTACTCAAACAAGCAGCCCAAGCTTTGGTTATTGTTCTGACTTTTTTCCACTTATCTCCTTTAAAAAAAAAAAAAAAAACACCTACCCATATCTTATTCATAAGGGCTCAAACATCTATTTGCATAATGCAAAGTAAGCACAACGTTATTTGTTTCTAATCTTCACCAGTAATTGGAAAAGCGAAAAGACTGCTATCTTTTTTTTTAAGTTAGGATGTCTGCATTCTTATGCCAACTTGTGAGATTGGTTAAAGGGTTTGTGTGAGAGAGAAACAGAAGCAATCTGTATGTGATCAACCATTGATTTAAATAATGAAACATAGTGCCTGGAAATAAATAAAATTAGGAATGAAAGGATGCATTATATAATTATTACCTGTCCAAGCAAACTATCTCTAACTGGATTGTGCCTTGTAGTTTATTTTCCAGCGAGGGCTTTGTTTTGGCCAAGTTGTGCCTAGGTGGCTTGGCACCTTGCATTAATCATCTAATGAGTCGCATAAAATATTCTTCATTGAATAACTGAGTCCAAAATCAAGAGTTCCTGCCTATTTTCTACCTCTGGGAATTAGGAGATTTCAAAATGTACAGAGCTGTTCAATTTATATCTAGAGACAATTTGGAGTGGTCATTTATTAGTCTTATCTAGCTAAAAGCTAATTAAACCTGTGGCCTCCAGGAGAGGTTCTCATGAAGCATTTAGTTTTAAATGGGAAATTATACAAAATAAATCCCTCAGAAGGAGAATATGAGGGTAAAAGTAATTTTTCAGACACATTAAATACATAGTAAAAGTAGGAAGTAGGACATAGTCTAGGAAACCCGAGGGAGAACTTCTAACTTGACTCGGGCTCAAAGCAGATAAAATAGGTTTTTAACAGCAAGCAGTGATGAATTTGCTGAAGCTCTGCCTAAAAAGAAGCCCACCTGATATTGTGGATTCACTGCTTCCTAAAAAGCAAAGAAGGGTGTGAAAGCTGACCAGTAAAGAAACCTGACAGGAAAAATGTTGACTAATTTGAAATATGGTGCTGGAGGAGATACCCTAGAATGCCAGAGAGATAAACAAGTAGTTCCTAGAGCAAGTCTGAAGTGACTCAGGAGACAAAAATGATGAAGCTGAGCCTGTCCTATTTTGGGAATATAACAAGAAGGCAAACTTCTCTAGAAAAGGCAATGCTGATTGGAAAGATGGAAGGCAGCAGGAAAAGAGGAAGGCCAAACATGAGATGGACTGACTCCATAAAACAGCAGCAGGAGCAGCAACAAAAGTGGCTTTTCCAAATAGAATCTAAAAACAACTTAAGCTGACTGATAAAAGGTTGAAGATGATTAGGTAGAAAGCAGCAGTCTCGTTTCCTTGAGCAAAGGGGTCATAGCACCAAAGTGTGCACGAGAAATTGTGTGCTACATTTGACACGGATAGAGTCTTTATCTCTGTGTACATTCTGTATCTGTGTGCATTCACACAGTCGCTCACTTACAATGTTCAAAGTAAAACAGTAGTCTTACAGATTATAATTCATTGCCTTTTTGAGTTACACAATTCACTGAACAAAGTGGTGCAACTGAGTAGCAAGGAATCGGGGCATTGCTACGTATAACTAGGTGCTCATGTAAGGACACCAGCAGACATAGTCCTGGTGGAGTAGCCATGTCTGAAAATCAAGTCTGTGAGGAATGTTCCTTTGATTTTATCCAGGCTATTTTGTTCTCAGCATCTTTATATGCACTGAATATTGCATTATATTTCTGCTCCAGGGCTGTTTCAAGGGGTGGAAGTTAAACCTTAATGAAGTTCTATCTAAGACATATCAGGGAAATAAATGCCTTCCCACCTTCCTTTTCTCCTGGCTGAGCTATTGTTCCTTGATCCCTTCACTCACCTTGATTTTTTTAAAAATCACATAATTGTATGTTGTTGGGTAAACCACAAGGCCTTAATGTTCTGAATGTGGGTTTAGTGATATAATAATGACAAACCACATGGTTTTCCTCTTTCTGCAAAAAGTAAATGCTTGTGGAAAGCGTGTATTCATTTAAGAGAGATGAAGAAGTAATTCCACCAGCAGTTTAGCTATGTGGGATTTCATTGCTTACCAAATCTTTGGCTCATAAGTAATTGAATAAATATTTTTTCTTTCCTTGATGTCTCAGATATGCAATTTAGTGGAGAATTTAGTGGAAAATTTTGTGGAGAAAAAGGCATGGCTGTATGTCAGAGAACACATGTTTTGGTTTCAGGTTCCACCAGTGGCATTGATGGGTACATTTTCCACTTGCAGAGCTACCAGCTAAGCAAGGAAATATTAAGCTAGGTGGATCAGTGGTCTGCTCCAGTAAAGTGCAGCTTTCTTATTTCTCAGAGGTTTCCAGCATTTCTTTTCCTTCACTCAAAATCTGTGAGAAGTGGGTGGCAGAACAATCTGGCAAGGAGATACTTGGCAAGTTGTGCCACCCTGGCTTACCTGAAAGTGGGCAGAGAGTCATATTTGGTTCCCAGAACACCATGTCCCCTGACATTTTACTCTTACTCTTATTGTTCTCACATCACCATTTCACCCTTCTCCCTTCAAGTTACACTTGACCACCATCAGTTCATAACCCATTCTCATTCTTGTATTACAGTAATACCTTGGATAACGACTGCATCGGATAACACTAACATGAGATAACGATGCAAAATTTCTTTAGAAATTTTGCATTGGATAACGATATGTTAGCGATATCCAATGCAGTCATTCGTAGCAGCAGGGTGGCTGGAGAGCTGAACGGGGTTCTCCATTCAGCTTCCCAGCCACCCCACAGCTGTGGAGGCAGGGGCGGGTGGCTAGGGAACCCGACGGGGAGTCCCCATCGGCTTCCCCAGCCTCCCCGCAGCTGTGAATTCGGTATTCGAATCCCAATATTTTGGCTTGCTACGGCCTCCAGGGAGGTGGAGAAACTTCAGAAATAGCACGGATTGGGTCCCCCAACCTCCCTGGAACCGTTAAGGGGGGGGGGGACAGAGAGCCTGAAATGGGCAAAAAAAAAGTCCATTTTTCCACCCATTTGGGCTCTCTGACAGCTCCGGGGAGGTCAGGGGACCCGATCCAAGCTGTTTCAGGAGTTCCCTCACCTCTCTGGCCAGTGCAGCAAGCTAAAACATCGGGATTCGAATCCTGATGTTTTGGCTTGCTACAGCCTCCAGGGAGGTGAGGGAACTTTGGAAATAGTGTGGCTCGGGTACCCCAACACACACACACCCAGAGCCAGCCAGGGGGGAGTCAGGGAGCCCAAAGTGAGCGAAAAAATGATGGGGTTTTTTTTGCCCATTTCGGGCTCTCTGACCCCCTTGGAAAGGGCAATGGGGATTCCACTCATGGAATCCTCACTGCCCTTTCCAAAGAGGCAGGCTGATTGCCCCCCTCTTCCCTTTCCTCTTTGGAAAGGGAACAGAGCTTTTTTTTTTAACGTTGTGCGATCAATGCATGTCACAACATTAAAAACCGGATAACAACGAGACTTGTGGAACCAAGTCTCATCGTTATCCAAGGTATTACTGTATTTAAAAGTCTTCCACTTGTGGCTGATCTACCTATGTCGTAGCATCACAATAGTCTTCTTATTTTATTTTATTTTGCTTTGTTTTATTTTACTTTATTCTCTGTACCAGTTAATCAGTATGTAACCTTCCTTGTAATAAACATCCATTGCTACTGCTTCCAACTTTTCTCAAAATAATACTCTTTTCCTAATTCTACATGGGTTTTGGTATGACACATGGAATGCTTCACCCTATGTTGAAAGTATAATTGTTAATGTATACTTAATGTATACTAACTGTGGGATAAATTGAACAATTTTTCTTGAGAAATTACACATTTTGCTTGGGTAATTTTTGTTTGAGCTACTAGTCCTTTGTTCTCACAAAAACAACATTCATGGAAAGAGACAATGACAAATAATTTATTCTCAATTCCAAAATGATAAATTAAAATGTGACATTCAGAGGTTTTGAAACATTCTCTGGCATTACAAGGTGCCTATGAACCTCAGTGTAAAGTGTATTCCAACGGAAAATAAAAGGTGAAATGAAGTGATCGTTTATATCTGATGCTGTTACAAAAGGGAAATGATTTTTGGTTCCTGACAGTTCCATATTAATATGTGGAATTGTAAGAAGTGAGATGGAAGAAGGAAACAAACAGGTGGAAGTGTTGCTGACCTATAAAAAGGTGGGGATGATTGAGTGACTAAGGGGAAACATGCCTTATGAAACATACTCATAGATTAATAGGGTATTAGAGTTCGTGTGAACAGATTGTGTGCTGATACAAATCAGAGCAATGTGAATCAAAAATATAACACTATGAGAGAACAATGTTTTAAAATATCTGATTGGGAAAGCTATTTGCTCCATTTTGACATTGTGGAAAAGTACAAGAGTAACAGTATAAAGAAATCTGAATAAATGGCCTGAGTGGAAAAGCCCTGTAAAACCAGATGAAATGATATTTTGGAAATGTTCTTCAGGTCTGGAGTGGCCATATAGTTATTGTAGCCATGTACAGTACTCTTAACCAAAAGGAAGGGATCTGAAGTCTGAACGTGCTGCCTGGTTTCTTAGACAGTGTTGCATGATGTTTCAGAAAACCAGCAGCCTTAGCGGAAACAAACTTTCTCTTAATCTTTTTATAATGGGATTTCTGTTGGGTTTCCTTTACAGAGAACAAAAATGGTGCTGTAGAATTTGAGAAATTTTATGACAGAGGTCTTTGGAGTATTTTTGACTCACACTACCTGTTGCCATTCGAACTGGCTAATAGGTTATGTCAGGGGTTCTCAACCTTTTTATGCCGTGGGGCGGGCCCATGCTCCCTGGACAGCTGAACAGACTGGTAACGTGGTTCCTCCCACCATAAATGCTGCCATAAAACACATCTGCATTTGTCATACATGCATTTACAACAGCTGCGGGTACATTTATGACAGTGTTTATGGCAGGTGTGGGTGTGTTTATGAATGCACAGGCACATTTTATGGTTGTCATAAATTCATCTGCTTCTGCTTCCAGTAGTGGTGAGGGTGGCAGCAGGCCACATGAAATGGTGCCATGGGCCCAGTCAGTTGGCCACCCCTGGGTTATAGTGTAGGACTTCAATGGCCTAAACATCTAGAAGGCCAATTCTCCTTCGTGTTGTTTGGGGATGCACACTGATGGGTTCTGCGCCTGCGCTGAATCCAGAGCGGAGCTGGAAAGCTGATTGGATAAAGAGTTTTGAATGTGGGACCGCCCACCATGCCCAACCCCTTTAGGCGCCATTTCGCGCTCTCCCCTCAGTTTGCTTTTTTCCGCTGCGCAAGCAGGAGCCTGGAAAAAAAGCTGTGAGTACTTTACTGAGATTGTCTCAGAATCTTCCAATTTTTCCTACCTTACAATTTTTCTCGGACTAGGGGAATTGTTCCCTTGGTCCTCGTGTGGCTGGGGCTCGCCCTCAGCCGCCGGTAAAAAAAAAAAAAAAAAAAAAAAACCCAACATCTCGTGTCGGGGCCTCCCGGCCGGGATAATTTTTTCTCTTCGGCCATCTACTTCGGTGGATGGCCTCAGCGGCAGCGTTCAAGCAGTGTCCGTCCTGCAAGAGAAAGTTCCCTAGCTCGGACGGGCACGTGCGTTGTCTTCGCTGCCTCGGGGAGAGTCACCAGGTCCAGACCTGCGAAGTCTGTCGCGGCTTCTCGAAGGCCGCCATCAAGAACCGCCAGTACTGCCTTCAAGCCTACCTCATGGAGGCCGCACTGGCACCACCGGCTCCCCCAGCTCCAGAGCAGGCCGCTTCCACGTCTGCTCCTTCAACCTCCGCGTCTTCTTCCAGGCCTTCGGCCTCTGAACTGTTCAGGCGGAAGAAGGAGCAGGAGAAGTGGAAGAAGGACAAAAAAAGAAAAAAAAGAAGCGCCGTAGCTCTTCGTCTTCTCTTCCTCCGACCCCGGCACCGGCTCACCCTTCGCCGCCACGCTCCCTAGCATCCGCCCCGGTCGCAGCTCCACCTACGCCGGGTAGGATGTCGACCGAGGCCCGGGACGCCACGCCGGAGAGGGCCCACAGCCCTCCACCGCCACCGGAGACTCCTCCACCTGTACCACCGCACAGGTCTTCCTCCCTCCGCAGCCCTTCCGTGGTTCCTGGTCCGGCTACCGAACCGCCGCCCCAGTTGAGCCTCATCGCCCCGTACATCGAGGCGATGGTGCGGAAACTGCACGCCGAGCTCCAGGGCCCCCAGACGACACCGTGGGAGCGCCCTCTGCCCTCACCACCAGCCACGGAGGCACCACCGCTCCGTGAGGAGGGCCCCGCACCGAAGCGGCAGAGGGTGGAACAGGCGCGGTCGGAGGCCTCTCTCCCTCCGTACCAGCTGCCTTTGCCGGGGAGCGATCCGAGATCCGCCAGGCCGTACTGGTCGGACTCGGACCCCGAGGTCTACCTGCCACCGCCCAGCGTCTCGGAGCGGTCAGGAGACTCCGATTCGTCGGATCAGGAGGAGGAGCAGCATCAGCCACCGCCGGTTGCGGTCGACAAGTCCCCGGACGACAACATCGGCGCCGTCCACGGGTCCCAGCCGGAGGATCTGAAGACCTACACCGGACTGATCACCCGTCTCGGATCCACCCTTGGGATTCGGGCGGAGGCTCCCCTGGACGACTGTGAGGATGTCGTCTGCGGCTTGGCTGACCGCAAGGAGTTGGTCCCCGTCCGCCTCGGACTGCTCCCTAAGATTGCTAAAGCAGCCAAGGAGGTGTGGAAGAAGCCGGTTTCTTCTCACTCGGTGTCCAACAGAGTGGACTCTATGTACAGACTGCTGGACGACTCCAACTTTCTGCACATTCACCCGGCACCGAACTCCCGAGTGGTCAAAGGCTCCCAACACCGGACGCCGATCAGCAGCACTCCCATCCCGTCGACCCAGGAAGGGAAGAAGCTGGACGCACTGGGCAGGAGGTTCTACGCCAATGCCTCCTTGTCCTTCCGTGCGTCCAACTACGCGACGGCCATGGGAGGCTACCAGTGTCGACTCTGGGAGCAAGCGGAGTCGTTCAAGTCACTGCTGCCACCTGATCGACAAGCGGATTTTGAAAAACTCTGCATGGAGGGCAACCACCTCGCCCTCCAGCAAATCCGCACCGGCCGCCACGTCACCGAGTCGGAGGCGAAGAACTTGGCCTCCGCCATCCAGCTCCGTCGCCACGCCTGGCTCCGTTCGGCTAACCTGCAGGACGATGTCAAGCGGCTCGTGGAGGAGCTTCCCTTCGATGGCGAGGGCCTCTTCGCCAAGGAGACCGACACCTCCTTGGGAGAGCTGAAAGGGGACTACGCCACGATAAAACAGCTCCGCCCTCCACACCGTGGGTCCAGCCGTTACCATCAGGACCAGCCGTCGACGTCTCAGGCGGGCCCATCCTATCAACCTCGCCCGCCACAGAGGCAAGGGGACTACTCCCGGTACCAGCCCTACCGGCAGCGCCAACAACCCAACCGTCCACGCTACCAGCAGCGGCCTCAGACTGGCAAGCGGACGGAACGGAAGGGCAAACAACGTGTTTGACTCTTCCGTGACCGTGACCGAGACTCTACCCTACACATGCCTACCCTTCGGCCTCTCCACCGCTCCGAGGGTATTCACGAAGTGCATGGCACCGGTGGCTGCTCATCTGCGACTGCAAGGCGTCCAAGTGTTCCCGTACATAGACGACTGGTTGGTCTGCTCCCCAACCCAACAAAAAGCCAAGGACGACGTTGCACATTGCCTCGCCCTTATGCAGAGCCTCGGTCTGCGGGTCAACTTCAAGAAATCCCAGTTGACCCCCACTCAACGAATAGACTACATCGGAGCCGTTCTAGACTCTTTGGCTCTAAGAGCCTACGGTCCAACCAAACGTCTGCTCGACATCCGCACAGTGGTGGCACGGATCCAGGGCAGACGTCGGGTCCGTGCGAGGGACGCCCTCCGTTTGCTAGGACTCATGGCGTCCACCACGGCGGTGGTCTCGCACGCCAAACTCAAGATGCGCTCGCTCCAGTCGTGGTTCCTCTCCTCCTTCGACGGCACCCACGACAACCTCGGGAAGTGGCTCACACCGACTCCCGAACTCCGAGACCAGTTAAACTGGTGGACAATGGACCAGAATGTGGCCGCGGGGAGACTCTTCACCCTTCCCGCACCGTCCATCCAAGTCACCACCGACGCGAGCACCCACGGATGGGGTGCGTGCTGCCGCGGACTACGGATTCACGGCATATGGACGCCCGAGGAAGCCGACCACCACATCAACTTCCTCGAGCTGCTAGCGGTGTGGAAGGCGATGAGGTCCTTCAGACCGTCGATCGCGGGCAGTGTGGTGCAGATCGCCTCGGACAACACCACGACACTAGCCTATCTCAACCGGCAAGGAGGGACCAAGTCTCTCTCCCTCCTCTACCTGACCGTCCAGATGTGGGAGTGGTGCCTGAAGGTACACGTGTTCCCCATAGGTGTCCACATCCAGGGCACCCTGAACTCCGATGCAGACTCCCTGAGCCGCAAAGGGACGGCGATGCACGAGTGGGAACTGGACGAATCGGTGTTCGACCGCCTGTGCCGACGGTGGGGCACACCGACCCTAGACGTCTTCGCGTCACAGGCCAACTCCAAGTGCCGCCGTTACTGCTCCCGAGCGGGGATCGGCCACGGATCGGAGGGCGATGCCTTCATGGTGCCGTGGCACCAGGAACTGCTGTACATGTTTCCACCGATCCCTCTCATCCAACGGGTCCTGATACGGATCCGTGCGGAGAACGCCTGGACGATCCTGATTGCCCCGTCCTGGCCGCGCCAGCCGTGGTTCCCACTACTCCAAACCCTGGCTTGCGATCGTCTCCGCCTACCCACCGATCCGAATCTCCTCCGCATGGAAGACGGTCGGATCCTTCACTCGGATCTGCCGAGCCTACACCTGACGGCCTGGCTTATCCGCCCAACATAACACGGATCCTTGATCTGTCCAGGAAACCTTCCACACGGAAGTCCTACGATGCCAAGTACCGTCGCTTCACTGACTTCCTAGCATCCAGCGACCGCACCGTGGACTCCGCATCCCTGCAGGACGTCATGTCTTACCTCCTGCACCTAGCCGAGTTGGGATCCGCACATTCATCATTGAAGGTCCACCTAGCTGCTGTGGTCGCCAAGGCCCCACCTTCTTCAGTATTGTCCTCCGCCTTCAGAGACAAAACTGTTAAAAGGTTCCTTCAAGGGCTACGCAACGCCTATCCTCCAGTGAAGATACCACCCCCTCAGTGGTCCCTCACTACAGTGCTCACCGCACTCACGAAGGCACCTTTTGAACCCATGGCTTCGGTGGACATTAAGTTTGTCTCTTACAAGACTGCCTTCCTTGTAGCTATCACTTCTGCCCGACGGGCAGGGGAGCTGGCAGCCCTTCGGTCTGACCCTCCTTTTCTCAAGTTCTACCCCGACAGGGCAGTGTTGCACCCAGATCTGACATTCCTGCCCAAGGTCCTGACTGAATTTCACCTGGCCCAAGCCATCACGCTTCCAGCATTCTTCCTGAATCCCTCGTCTCCACAAGAGAGAGTGTGGCACTCGTTGGATGTCAGGAGGGCCTTGCTGTTTTACACCCAGAGGACTGCGTCCTTCAGGAGAGCAAAACAACTGTTTGTGGCTTATGGTGGCAAGACTAAGGGACAGCCTCTGTCTGCCCAGAGACTATCTAAATGGATCTCAGGTACCATTTACCTGGCCTATCAGATGTCATCCCTGCCACCTCCGCCTCATGTCCGGGCTCACTCCACCAGGACACTGGCTTCCTCCACTGCATTCCTAGAGGGCATCCCGATGGAGGATATCTGCAAGGCTGCTACTTGGTCCAGGTCCTCCACCTTCATCACCCACTACTGGGTTGACACAAGGTCCGCCCCTGATGTCAGACGGGGCAGGTCCATCCTGACGGCTGGTCTCCGATCTTCTTCGTTGATGACCGCCCATCCATGATGACATCGCGCTCTCCTGCATCTCAGGACGCCGGCTGCCCACCATCCAAGTAAGTGAGCTTGTTAGTCACCCATCAGTGTGCATCCCCAAACAACACGAAGGAGAAGGACAGGTTTCACTTACCAGTAACTGTCGTTCTCCGAGTATGTTGTTTGGGGATTCACACAACCCAACCCTGCCTCCCCTCAGGGCTGCCGGCCTGAGATGGCCTTCTGCTTAGCGGGCAGCTTTAATATCAAACTGAGGGGAGAGCGCGAAATGGCGCCTAAAGGGGTTGGGCATGGTGGGCGGTCCCACATTCAAAACTCTTTATCCAATCAGCTTTCCAGCTCCGCTCCGGATTCAGCGCAGGCGCAGAACCCATCAGTGTGAATCCCCAAACAACATACTCGGAGAACGACAGTTACTGGTAAGTGAAACCTGTCCTTCTTCACAGTGAACATTAGGAATATCTTACGTGTTATGTGGATATTGCTTTCATCTAGTATTATTACAGCTGTTATATTGATATTTGTTGGAGGGAAAACATGGTTTTGTCTGCATTTTTAAAAACTACTGTGGAATTTAAAGTGCTTTGCTGAAAAGGAAGGAAGGAAAAAAGAAAGGAAAAACATGCCTAAGGTTTAAATTAATAGCCTCTTGCAATTTTAGATCACAGATTGCATCAAAAACATTCTTAATTTAGGGAGAAGAAAAGATTACATAGAATTTAGGAAAATACAGTTGTACCTCGCTTAAAGAGCATAATGTGTTTTGCTCTTTCAGCGGAACACCATTGTAAGTGACCCATTATGACTGGGGGGGGGGCAAACCCCATGTAATTGTTAAGCGAGTTTTTGGATAGTTTTATTTGTTAAGCAAAGTGAACATTCAGAGAAAATTCTGCTCTTTAAGCGAGTTACTCTTTAAGCGAGGCGCTCTTCATGCAAAGTTTGACTATATCTTAAAACAGGTCTGGTTGCTTATTTCTCTGGCTCAGTATTTCGTTTGCTTGTGACCATTTTGGCTACAGATTATGAGAATAAATCCAGAGTGTGCCTGGTAAAGGAAAGCTTACATAGTGTAAGCTTTCCTGGATCTTGGACATTTTTTTGGTTTCATTTCACTTTATTTTGTGCTGTCTTTGTTCCCAGGGGGTGGAATCCAATGCAGTTTGTAATATTGATAAAAACAATAACACAAAAACATATTGGCTGAAATTGTGCAGCTCCACCATACAAGACTGAGTCCCCTCCGGAGGAAGATAATTGCCTTCCTGTGCAGCTGCGCTCATGGTGGCTTTTTGGAAATAAATGTTTTTCCCCCTCAGAGGTCTTGTGGCTCCCAGGGAATTACCTTCCTTGTGGTAAAGATGTCAAGAGCCACTGGATAGTGTTGGGGAAACCTTCAGTTCCACCGGGTGACTTAAGCAATATTAAAATGTAATCAAACCAATTCTAATACTAACATGCTATAAACTTAAAACACTTTAAGCACCTTGATTAGAAATGCTACTAGTATTTTGTTTAAAAGTGCAAGAAATAAAAAAGGCATCCCAGTGGAAATCATGCCATCAGATGGTATTTGGTTGCTGAAGGCCTGCCTGAACCTTTGCCTTCCAGGACAATAAAGTGTCCACTAGGCAAGGGGTTCAAAGCCCTCTCTTGTACACTCACCAAATGTTCACCAGAAAGTGGGAGGACTGAAAATGCCTTTCCTGCAGATCTCAAAGTCCAGGTAGGATTGTGTGGAAGAATTCTGTCTTTCAGACAACCTGAACCCAATTGAAATATCCCATCCCATAACATTGACCCACTTTCTGCCCTCTGAGCACACCTCCTGGCTGGCCTGTTTCTTTTTTTTCTTTTGCTGGTTCTCACTCATCTTCCTTTCTTCCTTTCGTATTTTACCTCCCAAATACCCACATCCCCTGCCAATACAGTTCTTGTTCCTGTAGCAAGTTGTGGATTCGGTTATATGGGAGAATGCAAAGAGGTGTCCTTTGGGAAATCATTTGGTACTCATGGTGAACCTCTTCTGAGTGAAGCCTGTTTGATTTGCAGAAGGCCATCTTAGGGTGAGAGATGTCATTAAATATTTCAAAAGAGAAACATCTTGTGGTGTTTTCTGAAAGGCTATTCAAACAAGCTCTACCAAGGGGGAAGAAGTTTAGTCTTCCCAGCATGAAATATATTTACAGTACTGTACCTACATTTTTCTCATTTGCTGCTGAGAGGATTGTGAACGCATGTGAGTCTTTGAAATGATTTCCAAATAGGAAAGAGCAGACAAGCTTATTAAGGAATTAATTGTTAGCCAGCAACTTGAATTTTCCAAGCACTCATTTTTGAGACTCCTAATATACTTGTGACCATGTATTGTGGTATGAATAATTAAGGAGCGGAAAAGAGTCAACACACGAGTAGATATTTAATATATTACCAAAGGGTGCATGTTTTTAAAGCCTAAGACTGCCACAGGTTGCCTTCAACCATTTGTAGCCATACCTAGTTAACTCTCATTTATACTCTTATACGATTATTTTGCTGTAATAGTTACTAATATTTTATACTCCTTGTGTTTTTCTCATTCACATACTTATGACTTATTTATAGTCTTTAACAATGAATGCCTTGGGGAAGGAGATCATTACTACAGGAGGAGGGAAATAACATATGGAAGGGACATACCAGTTGTAAAAAAAAACCCACATTGTTTTCTATACTTATCTGTTATGCTAATCATTCTGTGCCCCTGTATCTGATGAACTCGATGTGTATAAATTGATGCCATATAACCTCATGTTTCTGTCTGACGACTGCTAACATTAAAATGCAGCAGTTAGTCATTTGAGATGTGGTGTTGGAGGAGAGTTTTGAGAGTCCCCTGGACAGCGAGGAGAACAAATAGGTCAATCTTACAATAAATCAACCCTGACCGCTCCTTAGAAGGTCAAATAGTAAATATGAAATGAAGTACTTTGGACATCAAATGAGAAGAGAGGATTCACTTGAGAAGGCCTTGATGCTGGAAAAGATGGAGGGCAAAAGAAGGGGGCAGCCAAAAATGAAATGGCTAGATGGTATTGTAGATGCAATGGGCACAGAGCTGGGCGAGTTGAGGAGGATGGTGGAGGACAGGGGTGCCTGGAGGGCAATGGTCCATGGGGTCGCAAAGGGTCAGAATCAACTGTGCAAATGAACAACAAAAGTATTTAGGGTGCCACAACATTTTTTGTCTTTTTGTTCTGTTTACTCTCTAATATTGCTTGCATAGACTAACACAGCTACTATTTCAGAAATTTCAGATATTTATTTGTTTACTTAAAATATTTTGATCTCTCTTTCCCCCATAAAATGATTCAAGAGAATTAAATACAAAAGACTGTTCAAACATTTTAGTAAAAAGAACTAAATGTACATTTTATGAAATTGTTAATATCATCCCACCAAGGGGTCGCCTCCACAGGGTGATAACCTTGTAATAGCAGGCGTGGGAAGGGTGTGCCAACAAGTATGGTGATTGGGCTGCCCGTTTTTAAACATTATTGATGTCACACAACAACAAAAAAGCTGCATTAAAGTGCTAGGGTGGGGTCAGTGGCCATGGTACACTTCGCAGCATCTCTGACTGCTGTCATCTGAAAAAGCTCTTTGGGATGTGCTACTTCTCAATGTTTTGCCCTCAGTTTTAATGGAAATAGGGGGAGCTGGGGAGGATGCAGACAACCATAGGAGTGATTGTAGAATCAGTGACAGAATGGGATCTGCTTGATAACTGAGATAAACAGAAGAATCTCATGTTATGTCACCCCAGAGGAAATGCATTTTGCATTTATAACATTTGCTGGTTAAACATATCCTGCATGGAAATGTGTCTAAAGATGATGTAGGCGTAGTAGTAGTCCTCATGGTGGTGGTGGTGGTGGTTCTCTCATACTTCCACCACAACACCATATCGGGCAATGAGGCTCCCTGTTGTGCCTTCAGCAATAAGGTTTTATGGGGCCAATGTGTCGTCTTTTTAAAAAGTGCAGCCAAGACCTAGGATGCTATGAATGTGCATTAGAGAAAATGAATGCTATAAAAAGTGAAACAGCTAGATTCCTCTACCCTTAACACTCTCTATTTGTGTTCATCTGTGTACGGTCCTTCATTAATAGGCAGGCAATTGTTTTTTATTTTAGAATATCCTCATAGCCTTGTATTCTTTCAGTTCTGTCAAGGCCACTTCGCTTAGTATTGTCCCTTGTTACAATACATCACAGGCCTGTGAAACATAATGACTGCCAATTAACATCAGACCACAGCAAAACAGACCAGTGCTTTGGATTGTTTGCTTCTGATCTTCCAGATCTGTTATTCCCCAGTTCATGTAAGCCTGAAAGGCAGAAGCTTTGATTCCTAACATATTATCGTAGCCTGTGTAATGCAGACTGGCAGATGTAGAAGAAACATTGACTTTCAGGCAAGATTATCTCTTTTCTCTTAAATCAATTGGGATTATATTTTGCTCCACTCTGCCCTTCTCAGCAAATTTATAGCCAAAGTATTTTATAACCTCAATTATTCAAAATGGAGGACTAGAAATTTAATTTTCTGCACAGTACAGTAAAACCTCATATAACACTAAAACCTGGTTCCACAAGTCTTGGTGTTATATGATTTTTAGTGTTATCTGATCCTCTATGGGATCCATAGAGATACATTGTAACCACACAGGCTTTAGTGGTTATCTGAAGCATCCTATAGGATCTTAATGTTATCTGATGCAATTCTTCCCCCCAGATTCCTTAATGTTATGCGATTTTAGTGTTATTCGATACTAATGTTATATGAGGTATTACTGTATTGGTAATTAATGAAGAGCAGAAGGGAGTAATGTGTTTCAAGAAATGGAAAATGAAGCCAGAAGAATCATTGCTGGTGCTTTCAATGGTCGATGTATCCTCTTCCTGCATGTGTGCTGAGTGAAGGAACACAACATTCATTCATTCATTCATTCATTCATTTCGATTTATATGCCGCCCTACTTGGTGAAAACCAACTCAGGGCGGCTCACAACATACAATAAAATACTGTACAATGTAACAGTTCAATAATACAATATCACAGTATAAAATATAGTACAATAAAATAAATATAGACACAATATAATCAGAATACCATCCATAAATACTACCCAGTACAGAATAGACAATAAACAATATAATCACAATACAATCACTAATCAATGCAAAAATTACAAAGTAATCAATTTAACAATATCTATCTGTTTGGGATGGCTCCAGGAGCCTTGTTGGCGGTGGCGGCGAGGGCAACAAAACTGTCCAAGTTTTAAAGCTCCCGCCCTGCCGCCCAGGTGTTCCTGCTCCTCATCAGCAAGCCAGCTGGCTCCAAGAGGCTCTGTTGGTGGCAGCAGCAGCGAGGGCAGCCCAGGCAGAGCCCCCGGTAACAGGTGGGAAGAGTCCCGGGGCTGAACGCTGAGGCAGCTTCTCTCCCGGGCCGCCCAGGTGTTCTTGGGAGGGCAAAGAGTCCTGCCTCCGTTGTGGCTTTTAAGCCCCCAGCCCAAACGGGGCCCCCGGTAGCAGGTGGAAAGAGTCCCAGGGCTGAACGCTGAGGCAGCTTCTCTCCCGGGCCGCCCAGGTGTTCTTGGGAGGGCAAAGAGTCCTGCCTCCGTTGTGGCTTTTAAGCCCCCAGCCCAAACGGAGCCCCTGGTGACAGGTGGGAGGAGTCCCGGGGCTGAACGCTGAGGCAGCTTCTCTCCCGGGCCGCCCAGGTGTTCTTGTCAGGTCAGAGTGTCTGACACCTGTTCCTTGCCTGCAGAACATTATATACCTATAGGGGAAATGTCAGAAGCCTGGGTTCCTCACAGCTGGCTTTTAGCCGTATAAAGGGTTAAATCCAGAATGAAACCAGACAAGTGTATCCAGCATATCAAAATCTATCAGGTTATCAAAATATAAGTCTTTTCATTGTAGCTATAATTCGAGGCACTATTAGCCTGTCGATTTCTACAAGCTTTATTTATCTACATTGCTTCTCTGTTCCAAGGGTACAAAAATACTTCAGCTGGTAAAATATCTAAAAGTAAGCACAAATTCTTAAAAACATATAAAAAAGTAAACTTAAGTTGAAGACAAATACTTGGGTCAGAACTCAATCCAAAATACCAAAAATACCAAAAATATATTTTTATTATATTCTACAAATACAGGAGCTCATAATCTAAAATGGCACAGTCAGAAGGAGACAGTGCTGCTGCTGCTACATATTTCTGGTGTGTGGGGCATGGTATAATGTCTCTGTCTTATTTGCTTCTTGCCATGGCTCTTTTCTGGCCTTTCCCCCTTTATCTTTCCTTCACCAAACCATCAACAATTTTTTTTCTGGGAGATCCTGATAATTTTTTCCCCAATCAGAAATTCTGTTGTCGTGCTGCAGTCCTTGTGACATCAGGGGGCTAGAACTTAGACTCTGACACACTGCTGTTATGAGAATAATGTCATTGTTTAGACTGAAGGAAAAATTCTTAGCCTTGAAGACTAAGGGTCTGTAGCAAAAAGCTGTTGATGCACCAAGGCTTTGTAACATCAAGGTTCTGGAATGGCAGAATATTGTAGCTTTAGGACTTACAAACTCCATTTCACTATTTACACATTCCAACATCAACATATTCAGGTGTCAGAAATAATAACAATAATAATCTTAGGAGTGCAGAGTTGGAAGGATCTCTGTAGATCAGGGGTTCTCAATCTTTTAAAGTTGGGGGCTGGGTCAAGCTCCCATAGACTCTTTGGGGGGCTGGATTGTTTTTTTAAAAAATATATAATATAATATTTATTTATTATAAATTTCCCACTCTGGGAGGTGTACACACAATATCAGATAATACAAAAAACCAACAACAACAAATCAAAACCAGAACACCCAAACAAATACATCCCCCTGTGGAAGAAGAAAAAGGGAGGCTTTTAAGAAAGCACTTTTGCAAAATTCCAGATCTACCTGCATGCCTGAGTGTGAAATTAGTTTGTGGTGCATTATTATGGGAAATTGCGCTTTGCACCCCTGGTGGCCATCTCTGGTAATGATGGGCAACCCCCCCCCCCCCCGAAAATAGGCTGCTTTTTAGCTGTGGAAAACACTGACAATCATGTGGAGGGCCAGATGGAATGATGTCAGGGGCCGGGTTTGGCCTGCAGCCATAGGCTGCGAATGTCTGCTGTAGATAATAAAGACCAGCCTTGATCAAGAAACAAGAGTGGGGACTCAAATCCCACCCTCTAAACCAATGAGCTATCCAGCAATGACCTTGCTCAGCTAGAGAGTAAACCTCAATTTTAAAGCACTTAGATTTTCAGGGCTAATTTTTCTACACCCCACACAGCTACATGTGGAAGAAAAAATGGCAATGTTGTTTTTCCTCATCTTTTACCATGTAGTCGAACACAAAAATTGGAAACCTGGCTGGTTCTCTGACTGGTTCTCTGACCTGAAGAAGGCGAGGAGTGTGACAGATGGACTGCAATGCAGGTAATCTCATTCACACCACTGCCTAATTCAGTGTATAGACATAGTAGAACTTTTGCTCATAGGTAAAGCACAATTATAACAGCTATCACATTTTACAAAATCAAATTAATGAAAAGCAATTTAATTTTTAAATGTATATCACCTTCTATTAAAGAACTCTTACTTTCAACAGCCAATCAGCTGCCGAAAGACTGCAGTCCACAAAGGTTTATGCCAAGTACCTGTACCTGTAAAATGTATATTTAAGTTGCCACAAAACCCTTTGTTGGTTTTGTTGGACATTGCTGTAGAACCCATACACTGACTACTAGTCTGTCAATTAGACTGAGTAACATTCTGTTCCAGTCATAACGGAAGAAGCCATTCATGTATTGCTGGTCTTACTGTATTACAAGAAATATGTACCTTAACTTCCCAGAAGCTTCCTAGTCCCTTGAAAGGCTGAGATTGAATTTATCAGCGGGAAAAGAAGCAGATGAAAAGAATAAAGAAAGTAGTTCACTTAGTAAAGAAACTGCTCTTGCATTGGTTTAGAATTCTTACAGAACGGTCTGCTGTTTTCAGCATCAGAAAGGGTTTGTGTAGGATCTTAAGGGTGTTAGCTGTTGCTTCAGTGGTGATTCAGCTCAGATTAACAATACTGTATGTATGAGAGCTCAAGGCTTCATCCTGCTTCTGATTGTGGCATGAATTTAGGCTTGCTTCTCACTCCTGAGCTAGACAGACAACCATTTCCTCTGAATGATTCACTGTCTCCCTGCTCTTGTGGTACCAGGGATTGGGGTCTGCAAGCCAACCATGAACCCAAGTAACTAGTTTAGGGGGTAAAGAGGCTTCTGACCCTGAGGTGGTCATGTCTTGATGGGAGGACTCATCAGGATCATTGGTGGTATATTTAGCCTAAAGGAGAGTCCTGCTCCTCTTCTTCCAGTAATGTTTCTGGGTTTTCTGATTTGTTTTCAAAAGTGTAATCAGAGACTGACTGGCATTGTGTATATTTTGTGAGATCAGGGCACTTCCAATTTCAGGCAGTCCTATGAATTCATGAGATCCAAAAGACCATACATTAACTGTCCTGCTCAGCTCTTGTAAATAAAAGGCTATACAGTACTTTATTGAGAAATTTGTCTCACATTAGGTCTCCCTCTTTTTCTATCTGCCTTCTACTTGTTGCATTATTGTCTTTTCCACTGAATCTTGTCCTCATGTACAAAGTACAATAACATCAATATAGTAATTTAGGTTGTAGTAAAGGTTCAGTCTTGATTTGATCTTGAATCCACTAGATTTCCAGGTGGTGGATTACTACTAGACAAATCTCCAGTCTTTTAACATGGATCTCAAGTTGGTGCTGGGAATATCTTAACCCTTCTGAAATATAGAAATTCTGGAAGGATTGCAGGTGAACTATTTTCATAGGCACATGAGAAGGTATCTCACACCATGTCAAATGATTTGTCCATATAGTCCAGGGTTCCTCAAACTTGGCTCTCCAGGTGTTCTTGGACTTCAATTACCTGCTGATCAGGGCTTCTGGGAAATGAAGTCCAAGAACATCTGGAGAGCCATGTTTGAGGAACCCTGATCTAGTCCAATACACTTTGAGTGGCAGGAGTTTATCAGAAAGACAGAGGTCTTTCACACTACATTGTGCCCAATATCTGAGCTCATTTAGGCCAGCTTTCCCCAACCTAGTGACTTCCTAATGTTTTGGACTTCAGATCCTGGCAGAATCTTCATAACAACAGTTTGGGGAAGGATGGTGTGGGCCTTTCCCAGCCTGGTAAATCCAGGAGAAAAAAAAGAGTCTTAATTGGGACTTTGGAATAATAAAAATGATAGAATTATTATTGTTCTGTATATTAATATACAGTATACTAAACTACTGTACTTTGATCAGAAAGTGAGGTCATTAATCTTTAAAACAAAATAAAAGGCAATGAAAAAGATATATTTAAAATACATGGCTACAATTGGTTACCCTACAGACAGACGACATTTTTATACTAAAAAACTGAAAAAGAATTTGGCATGATTATAACAGAATCTGGTTTTGTCAATATTTGTAAATATTAACAAAGATAAACTGATGCACTGAGCATAAGTATAGATAAAACATCAGATGGAGGTTTTAAAATTTGAGATGATCTATGTCTGGAAAGATAAGCCAGACATCATTGACTAAGAATGTGAATGATGTATTTAAGTAGAATTTTGAGGCAGTATTTTAAAAGGCTTCATCATTAATAAGTTAAAGCTAGGTTTCCTTGGTGAAGTTTCAGCAGCTAAAGTCATATTGCTGCCAAATCTATCTTGGCTTAAAAGATTATCAGTTTTCATTAAATGGGAAGGCTAATGTTGAAATATAATTTATAAATATGAAAGACCATAATTAAATCAATAGTTATTCTAGAAGATAAAAATAAGGCATTTCATCTCTATAATATGAAGACATATTATTGTGCTTGTGTAAATTGGATGGAATATTGACTGAGCTGACATTTATTGAGGAATGTCTGTCTCTGTAATTGAACAAGAAAACAATGGCCTCTTTCTCATGTCATATTATTGGAAAATAACAATCTGTGTTAAAAGGGTCTAGAACAGGGTTTCTCAATCTTAGGCCCCCAGGTGTTCTTGGACTTCAATTACCAGAAAAAGGCATCCTCAAATAGAGGCAAATCCTCTCTGCAATCTTTATGGCTCTCAGAAATCTCAATTCACCAAAACACAATCTTCAGTATTTCCTCCCCCCCCCCCCATTACACTTACTAGTATTGCCAGAAAGCAGAATTTGGAGCACTGTGACTCTGGTTTAAAGGGCAACTCAACTTCCCCATATCTGACTTGGGTGCCTCTAGAGTTTTCATCACTGTCGGCTGCAAACTGTAGCAGGAAAAATGCCACTGGCTTGAATTTGTTTTAAGGTATAGCCCAGCTTGCCATGAAGTGACCCACACACTATGATCACGGAGTCATCTCCTATGGCACATATGAAATGAGACATGCACGATTTAACACTGGGACTGCAGCAGCCTTGAGCATATTAGCAAGGTGCACCTTCACATCCAGTCCATCTGGCATGGCCTCTTCCACCTCCATTACTGTTGGGAATCAGAGTTCCTCCTCCGCTCATTTTGCCATTGGGCCCAATATGATGACATTTCCTCCACTGAGGGGACCATCAGCCCACCTAAAGGGTCTCATCCACCTGTGGCCGTTGGCCTCTTTAGAGAGTCAGGTTTTTTTTAATCACAACCCAACACTTAGTGTTGAGTTGCTGGCTGTACAGTCTACTCCATTACTGTAGTGGGTTCTCCAGGCAGACATTGGGAAGGTTGGAGGAAAGGCATTCTCGTCATTGTTATCTAGAGTAGGGGTCAGCAAACTTGGCTTTCCAGGTGTTCTTGGACTTCAGTTCCTAGAATCCCAAGTCAGTACACCTGCTGATCAGAGCTTCTGGGATTTGAAGTCCAAGAACATCTGGAGAGCTAAGTTTGTTGACCTTTGGTCTAGCGTGCACTTCTGTTGTTGCCTTGGAGTGTCGTGTTCAATGAAATTTGCAGAGGATTTTGATCCTGGAGATGTAATATCTCCACTTTGCAGTCATCCTTTAGCTTTTCTTGGTTTCTTCTCTCATTTTTCTTGTTAGAGAAAATGTCTGAAGGAAAAAAATATGGAATATTCTCACAATGTCTTCAGCTGGTAGCCATCCTAGTTTTGGATCTAGCCTCTTCTACTCTGTTCATGTTCCTGACATCTGCTCCAGTTGTCTATGGTCCACAAAGTAGGCACTAGGCTAGAAGGGAAATCAAATGTAAAAGAGACAGTGATTGTTGGTATAGATTGTGTTAAATTTTTGTGTAAATGGGAACTCTTGCTTTTCTATTCTATGCAATATAATCTAGTTGGCTACATCAATTTAGTTTGCATAAATTCAGTACTTGGGTTATAAAACTACTAAATCCCTCTGGAAAAAATATGCATTCTCTATCAAATTGCAGGATTCCTTCAGCTCAAAGCTGATTTCTATTTCTCTCTTTACCAGGGAACAAATAACTGTTTCTTTAGTTAGCAGTGAATGAACACTTATGATAGCCAGTGAAAAGTAGACAAAGACCCCCCAAAAAACTGGAGGCTTTCTTACAAATAGAGATATGAAAAAATTCAAATTGGGGAAGAAACACAATTAATACTATATTAGGAATGAGACTTTGCTAGAGCACTTGGAAAAAACTCTTTCAAGCCAAAATGTGTGTATTCCATCCATTATCCAGTGATCTCAAAGCAGCATGTATGACTTTCCTCTTTCCTACTTTATGCTCTCTCAACAATCTAGTGAGATGATGTGAGAGGAATGATGATGGTAGTGGCAGTAGTGGTGGGCTCACAAAGATTCTCCAAACCTCACAGCCTCTACATCTCCTGTAGCCTTTCACCCATATATTGTAGCTTGAACAGATCACTTCCATTTTATTTATTATTTATTTATTTATTCATATTTCTATACTGCCCTCCTCGCCAGGGTGACCCAGGGCAGTTTACATATCAGAAAAAAGCAAACATAATAAACATAAACATAAACATAAACCCGAACCCATTATCTAAAAATTCAAAGTTTCAATTCTAGAAATTTAAAAGTTTTTTTATTTGAAAAAAATCAACAGATTCCCATAATAATTAGAAAATTAAAAACTAAATCCCAGAGATAAAAGATTAAAAGACCAGGGGAGAGAGGGAGTTCAAACTAACGAGAGAACTGGGGTCATGGTACCACCAAAACCCCATGCCTGCCCCACCAGCCATATTTTAAAGTTCTTCCTAAAAGACAGCAAGTCCATCTTTAGATGTAGCTCAGTTGGTAGGAGGTTCATAGGGCCGGAGCAGACACAGAGACGGCTCTCCTTCTAGTGCCAGAGAGATGCACCCCTCTGGTCGATGGAACAACTAGAGACCCTCTCCGGTCTGCTCTGGTGGGACAGACAGATGTTCTTGGGGTGAGGCGGTCACTTCCATGCCAAGATATTGCAAGAAGAACTGAAATGATATGATGTGCACCTCTGATCACTTTTTCACTATTAAAATCATGGCTGGTTATAGTAAAGGTAAAGGTTTCCCTTGCTTGAAAGCCAGTTGTATCCGACTCTAGGGTTCAGTGCTCATCTCTGTTTCAAAGTTGAAGAGCCAGTGCTGTTTGCTTCTGCAGACGTTTCTGTAGTCATGTGGCAGGTATGACTAAACACTGGAGTGCACAGAACACTGTTTACCTTCCCACTGAAGTGGTCCTTATTTATCTACTTGCAATTTCTTGCTTTCGAACTGCTAGGTTGGCTGGTTATAGAGCTATACATATATATCGGCCCCAGACAAATCCCAGATGGAATTTGCCAGCATGCACCACAGCTCTGAGAAAAGTCTTCCATGAACTCTTGAGCCAGAATTGACAGAGTAATGCTATTTCTCTTCCCATGTACAAACTTTTAGATCCAAATAATTGCATTAGACTATAAAATTAATCCTAAATCGCACCAGACTGTTATATTAATTATACATGAAAACAAGGCTGAAAGCAATTGTTTCTCTCCAAATTTAAAAAAACATCACTGGAAACAAACACACACACCCTTCTTTATTTGTGTTGCTATTTGAACACCATTGCTTTCAAGCAGCATTGGAGGGGGGGACTAATAATGTGTACCTTGTCCTTCCAAACTCAGAGGTCATCTGCTTATATTTATGGAACAACAGTGGTATGTGGAATGGCATTGAATCAAACTCTCTGCTTTATTGGGGGGGGGGGGGGGAAACGAGCCTGAGAGCTATGGAGCAAGACAAACAACAAGTGGTAGATTCACTCTGCAGGAAGGTTGGAAAAAATCTGGATTAGTAGTCCAAAAAGGTCTAATTTGGAGGCAATCCTTTTAACGACTGCATAAAAGGCAGAGAAACTGACAAAGCAAAGTTTTATTTCTCCTCATTGTGTGCATGCATGTGTCCGTGCATGTGTGCAGCCACTTAACTGACTTTTCCATTCCAACGTGTTTGTGTCAGTGGGAAAATTGAACGTGTGATATGCTAAACAGCATTGCAAGCGCATTGTGCTGATTCTGAAATATATCCTCTTTTTCATGTAATGCCACAAATAGAACTATAGCAGCAGAGGACAGTTTAAACAGTGATGGCAGTGTAACTATCCCAGCGGGGGAATAAGTAACTCAATAAGATAATAGCAGCAAGAGTTGTGAGACCCGGAGGGTAGCACAAACATACAAATAATAGCCATAACATAAAGTGGAGTATAATCGTTAGAGAGCCATGCTGTTGATGGGCATAGAAGTGATGTAACTTTACCCCAGTGGATGAGATATAACTGTCTCCATAACCGTACAATTACCCCAGTGGTGAGGGTAAATTGCTGTAAATTGTAATGGTCTTGCCTCTGTTAAAGAAGCTTATAAATAATTTGTTCCTTGAATTTAGCCAGGGGACCCTTTATACACCACGTGTTTAGGGGTACAGAATTATATTACACAAATAAAATGGATTTGCCTTCTGGCCCCAATACACTGGGGCATTATGTACCTGAAGCCAGATTATCTACAAAATAAGATAAATTTGTGGCAGAGAAGTTAATGAATACAGGAAGAAGAGAAAACCACGTAAGATAGATTGATTCAACAAAGTTAACCATAGTTTCAGTTTGCAAGAAATGAGTAAGATTTCAACATCCTATAGCTTTCCGAACAGTGCAGACAAATGCCAATACAGTACTGTATATAAGAAGTTTAGCTGGAACAAGACAGAAGCAAAAGGGAAGCAAGGCAACAAATCATATACAGAAACTTGATATAAAATCAAAAGGTCGACCTATCATTAATGAATTAAATTATTTACATTTAAATTATTATAATACAGTACAGTATCTACATTTTATTAGCTTGAGATAGATCTTGGTGTTTCAAGGAGAGTTTCTTGCAGGGAAAATGGCATAAGACAGAGAGAGTTTTACTGTTCCAAAACACAAAATGTCAAAGTGAACTCTTAGTTGGCTGGGCTGCTACTGGGAAGTGTTAGAATATTTTTGATTGGTTTAGTTTAGAAAAACGTGATTAATAAAGGAAACAGTGGATGTGTATAATGTTATGCATTATGTAAAGAAGGTGGCTATGAGGAATTGCTTGCTTGCTTGCTTGATTTACCCTCTCTCATTCTCCTGAAAATCCAGGATTGTCTAGTGGAGTTGAATAGTGGGAGATCCAGGAGAGGTAAAAGGAACTGTTCTTTGCACAGTGCATAGCCAGACAGTGAAATTTGCTACTAAATGATGGTCACCAGCTGGTGTGGCTTTAAAAGATTCCTATGCCAATTTATGAAGAATACAACTGTTGACAACTGTTGGCTGTGATTTTATGACACTGGCCAGTAGGCGTAGTTTTTAAAGCTTTATCCAAAACAACATGTTAGATTTAACCTATTAATGTCAAAATTGCTACTTTTGTACTGACAGGAGGATAAGCCAGCCTGATGCATCTAACAATTATCATTTTAAAAATAATTTTTCAATTACAGTCAAACCTCGCATAAAGAGCCCCTCGCTTAAAGAGTAACTCGTGTAAAGAGCAGAATTTTCTCTGAATGTTTGCTTCACTTAACAAATAAAACCAACCAAAAACTTGCTTAAAAATAAATCAGGGTTCACAATCAGTTGGTCACTTGCAATAGTCACTTGGTCACTTACAATGGTGTTTCGCTTAAAGAGCAAACTCGCTTAAAGAGCAATCCTGTGGAACGCATTATGCTCTTTAAGCGAGGTACCACTGTACCTTCATTTTTTTCAATTACTGTACCTGAACTTGCTTTCAAAAAGTTACTTTTAAAAGAAAACAGCATTCTTTTGATGTAACACTAATATAACTATTTTACCATGAACCTCTTCAATCGAATCTGTTACAGCCCAAGTTTGTCGGAAAGTCATTTTGGTACTTTGGAGAAAAAGGAAAGTAAATAGTTACTTTAACATGTTCCATTTTAAAAGTTGTTTCAGTTAATCTGGTAGGTTTTGTATATACTGTCCTTCGAAAAGACCCAGGTTGAGGGTCACACTCAGATCACACACTGTCAGCTCTCTGGCATTCTGAAAGTTCTACTTCGAATATAGAATTCAGGATACAACAGTAAAATAGATTTCAAGGGTTTTATTTTTTCTGCAGCTTAAATCATCTTTGATGAACAGATGTCACCAAGTCCAATAAAAGCAGTTGTGGCCATGAGTTGCAAGCAAGCAGTTGGGACTCCTTCAGAAATACCATTGCATTGAAATCTCAAGCTTCGATTATAAATTGGGAGGGAGGGAGACACAGTTTCAAAAGGAACCATGTGTGGTTAAAAGGATATTTTAAGCTAAGTATGCATATCTTGCTACTTCATACTGCCCTTCTACCTAATTAGGTTTTCACCACTAGCATAGATGGTTTGCAAGTCTGATATTTCTGTTGTAATATTCCTGCTGGGCAATTAATTAGCAGCTTTTATACTCTGTTGTTCTCATGCTCTTTTTTTGCATTTTAATGTGCTCCCATTGAAATATGATTGAATTTCAGATGGCTCCCAAACACTACCAGCCAATGCTTTCCTGCAGCTATCAATTATTTTAGATGCCTTGTCTGTTCATAAATAATCATTACAATAATTTATGTGAAAACAGGAATAATAATTTTCCTTCCCTGAAAAATATTATTTTCTCTATTTTTGCTGGTCTGTACCTGGGACTGTGGTGGCTCAAGTGGTTAAGACACTGAACTCACTTAGTGGAAGGTCAGGTACTGCATGATGAAATGAGCTCCCATCTCTGTCCCAGATCCTGCCAACCTAGCAGTTTGAAAGCAAGAAATTGTAAGTAGATAAATAGGGACCACTTCAGTGGGAAGGTAAACAGCATTCCGTGCACTCTAGTGTTGAGGCATGCTTGCCACATGTCCATGGAAATGTGGGCTGACATTTTGACTACATGCTGGAACACTCACTGTACACGTGTGTAAACCATGTCACGAAACCAACAGGCTCCCTCTGCCTTGGCCCTCCTATACCAAAGCCCCCAGAAGGCGAGCTGGCCAGCAATGCAGCTAAACAGCCCTTAGCTGCTTCTCTTCCACAAGGAGGTTTAAACAGGTAGCATATTCAGGGGCTTGTGTGTGAATGTATTGCTTCTCTTACCCCTTAGTCCAATGAAGAGACGTTGTGGAAGCAAACGAAGGTTTATTGATCAGGTTCATAAAGCATAGGTCAGCAGCATAAGACAGTCCAGCAACAGTCCACAGGTATACTAGGTAACCATTTTGAAGAAGCAAAAAGGCATAGCCCCCAGGCAAAGATCTTAAGCCATTGAGATCCAAAAACGAACTAACTAACTTCTCTGCAAAATGGAGATTCTGCAGTCAGGTGGGTTAACCTTGGCCAATCAGGGAACAGAAGAAAACTTTCTCAAAACAATAATCATTTACACACGTGTATAGTGAGTGTTCTAGCAAGTAAACAGAGCTGTAAACAGAGATCAACACAGATATCTACTAATTGGACTAATTGGCATGTTGTCCTTGCAGCCTTCTTTACTGTCCATCTTTTGCAGGCATACATGGTGACTTGGAATACAAGAATGTATATAATTTTGTCTTTATCTCATTGACCCATCCTTGTACTTGACATTTTCTAATTCCTTCATTGCTATCCTTCTGAGTGTCTGTCTTATTCTGATTCTTTGGCTGCAATCTTGATTTTGGATAGGTATACAAAATCTTTCACTATCTCAGTTTCTTCACTGTTAACATTAAAGTTGGGTAGTTTTTCAGTTGTCATGATTTTTGTCTTCTTAATGTCCAGCTGCAGTCCTGTTTTGGCACTTTCTTCTTTCACTTTAATGAAAAGTCATTTCAAGAGAAATTGTGTCATCTTCATATCTTAAAATATTGATGCTTCTTCCACTATTTTTTACTCTTCCTTCATCTGCATCTAGTCCCGCATTCTGTACGAAATGTTCTGCATACAGATGAGAATATAAAATGCATTCCTGCTAATATCTTTGCCTATGGGAAACCATTTTCTGTCTCCATATTCTCTCGTAACAGTACATTTTTGTCCATGACAAAACAGTACATTTTTGTCCAGGCATCAAGTATTGAGATATTGATCATTCTTTTATCTCTCCTTTATCAATCTTCAGTATAATGTTTCCAGCTTCACTTTATTTTCTCCTGGCCAGATTGTGTGCATCTCTCCTGGTCATCAAGCATTGCTAATCTAGGTTTAAATTTTCATTTGATTTTCAACTCTTCTGAAATAACTCTCTTATTGCTCTCCTCTATTTCTTTGTATTGCTTTTGTAATAGTTCCCTTTGTTCCTGCATAGCAGTCACTGAATAATTTCTCCTCCTCCTCCTCCTCCTCCTCCTCCATGTCTAGGCTTGACGTGAAATTGCCAAAATGAAGGCACATTTTGGGTGAGCTCGTTCTGCAGTTCTTTTTGCCAGACCTAGTGTAGCTGGGAACACAAGGTGGCCGTTACCAGGGTATTCAAAAATACCACAATCTTTGAGGAGGATCTTTCTGTGTAGTGAATAATTGTATCAAGCATCCTGACTCTATTTCTGTCACCTTTCACACTCCCTTCTCGCCTCTCCTTTACAATTTTAAGCATTTCTCCCGTCATCTATCTATCTAGTTTCCTTTCTTTTTGACTACTGGAATTGTATTTTCACATTCTTTCAAAAAGTATCTCTAGTTTCTGTCCACACTTCTTCTGATTCAAGTTCAATTGAATTTAGTGACGTCAATCTTTTCCTTATAAGGACTTTAAATTAATCAGTGATATATTTTTCACTACAGTTGTTTTGCATTCTGTTTTCATCTTTACTGTTATGTTGGTGTGAAGAGATGGACCCCAGAGGTAGTTAGGAGGATCCTCGCTGGCTCTTAGCAATGCTAATTTCAGGCACCCAAAATTGCACTGGGTTTCCTCCACTCCCTAGAGGGAAAGTTCTCCACCACTCCCACTCTTTTCCACTCCACACGCAGAGTGCATTTTCCAAAAAAGGAAGCAAACAGACTAGGTTTTAATGCACCTGCCCTTCCCATCCATACCTGACCTGCATGGTTGCCGCTCTCTATCTGCTGCCAGATGTCTAAGAAGCAGATACCTGAATTTAGTTCCCCAGAACACCTCAGTGAACATCTTGACACCAAAACTGGCTTGAACTGAAAACCTGTATTGTTAAAAAAAAAAAAAACTAAAGCAAAACAGGACTGAAAAATAAGGCTTGGCTGGGTGACACATATTCCCCCAATATTCCACATGGACTCAGGTGAGGGAAGTAAAGTTGCCAGATTGTAAATCTAATAAAAACTGCCACAAACCTTTCAGAATGAGCAAAAGAGTGGAACCTGGACCTACCTTATGGCGGTCTAGCTAGGCTAGCACAGATATCTTTTCCCTAGACCAGGAGTCAGCAAACTTAGCTCTCCAGATGTTCTTGGGCTTCAATTTCCAGAAACCCTGATCTGAAGGTGTGCTGACTTAGTCTTCTGGGAATTGAACACCTGGAGAGCCAAGTTTGCTGACTCCTGCCCTAGACTGACAAAACAAGTTTTCTCTGCATTCCGTGGTGCAGCCCTTCTGGGAAGCTTCCTATGGCTTGGGTTAAATGCTTTCCATGCAGGAAAGCCAAATCCTAACCAAACTCCCTGCTGTTTCTGGAGATCATTTTTGTTCTTGTTGATATTTATAATTTATTCA
This sequence comes from Furcifer pardalis, assembly GCA_030440675.1. Lineage (NCBI taxonomy): Eukaryota > Metazoa > Chordata > Lepidosauria > Squamata > Chamaeleonidae > Furcifer > Furcifer pardalis. The sequence continues at coordinate 128,412,897 of CP126893.1, read as the reverse complement.
ATTTATTTAATTTTTATTGTAAAGATTTTTTTAAATATGTTATAAACAGCACAGAGTGGGAAAATATCCCAGATGGGCAGGAAATAAATAAATAAATAGTTTTACCTCTTGCCTCATCTGAAGTTGCCCCAACTAGTGGGAATTTGGGGTATTAAGGTCACGGAGCTAATTTGTCCCTAGATACAAAAGCTAAAATACTGTACAACGTTTATATCATCTCAATGCTACAGCAAGCCTAATCTTTATTTACAGACAAAAATTAATAGAGACTGTCGTACTTTGGGTACTTCATGAGAAGGTAAGACTTCCAGGGAAAATGAAGACATTACGAAAGGTTGCAGATACAGTAATTGGAAAAAGGAAGATCAAGAGATGGATGGCCTTGCAAGACTTGATTAAAGCAATCAATGGTAGGATCTTTCAGCTGTCACTAAACATAAGCAGCCTGATAGCACTGAGAATAAGCAAACAACATGTAGTTACTTCTTCCTAGTCATACTCACTCAGTGACTTATGCTACCTATGCTTGACTGTTGACTAGAGCCATTTTACCTGCTCTTCTTAAAATACTGAGAGCCAAAAATCCTTGGAAATATATGGGAAATCATTCTGAGAGGTATTACAAAATCTACTTTCTGCCTACCTTTCTAGTAATATTCAGTAATCATCTTTCTGGGAATCTAATACCACTCTTTTCTAGTTCAGTATCAGCCTTCAGCCAAGACTGAATTTCTTATTCTGCATGCATTGATGAGCCTTAAACACATTTTGCCCAAGCAATGTAAATTTTTGACTGAAGATAAAAGGATTTTCCAGCTATCCCTTGAGGTCCAGATTGGAATTTATTTTTAACTGAATTAGTAGGATGTATGTAAATTGAATCATATATTTAATTAGAACAGAGGGGGTTTTAAAGTTTGTTTTAAAAACACAAAACACTTCTCAGACTCCAGTCTTAGACAACTTACTAGGGGAATAGTCCCACTAAACTAAATGGGACTTGTTCCTGAAAAACAGGTTCCTGCCAGGTGGGCTTGCGGCAAATTCAGTATTCATTGCAGAGCTAACTGTTCAGATCCACAAAGTGCTTTCCTACTGTGGTTACTATGAAATTATACCTCATTGGTATATTCAAAATATATATTCCCATACCAAACTCCCTTGCTTCCAAACTACTGAAAGGCAGAACTGAGAACAACCACAGAGTTTGGAAGCAACCAATTACTTGTGGTTAATTCTTTTGTGCAATAACAAAGGCATTGTGATTGCTTCTTGATAACCTTTGTGGTGTCCCTTGTTCTTTCTATAGTACTTTTATAAGTACTGTACAGCAAAAAGAGAGAGATAAATGGTGGTGATGGTGGGGAGTCTAGTCCACAGAGAGAATGTTAAAAAAAATTCATATAAAGAGCCTTCATATTTAACAAGTATGATATTTTAATCGTATCAGGAGCACACAAAGGTGCTTTCTGGGTTGAAAGGATTTTTGCTGGAACAACTCCACTCTGGGGACACCTGAATGAGGCTCCTTTCATGTCCCCAAGATCTTTTTCCACTGATGTGGTCCCTATTTATCTACTTGCAATTTCTTGCTTTCAAACTGCTAGGTTGACAGGAGCTGGGACAGATGATGGGTGCTCATTCCATCATGCAGTACTCTGGTCTTGAACTGCTGACTTGCAGACCATCCAGCTAACAAGGCAAGTTTCTTAACCAATGAGCCACTGCAGTCCCACAACTATGATATATTTGAATTAGAGTGCTTAGATTTAGTCCAAATGTATAATGTTTGGTTGCAGGAAGAAACACACACTTGATTTGTTGCAGGCAAACAGACTAGGGCAAAATCCTGTTGTATAAAGTTATGGTAGTATAAACCGGATCTGGCAATTTTTAGTTTCAAAGCATTGAAAGTTTCCTGTCTTCACCCCCTTGTCTTTTCAGCTTCAAAGGTTCCCTAGGCCTCCCTGGGAAACTCTGTGGGAATTTTGGGATGGATGGGGGAGAAGAGACTTAATTTTAAAAAGTGCCCCTAGGTTCTCACCAGTGGTCCCAATCATGACAGGAGCAATTTGACAGATATTTTTGACCATTAAAGTCTCCCCTTCCCAAAGCTTCCTAAAGCTCCCAAAGGCAAAATGGAGCCCTAGAATCTCATAAGACAGAGGAGGGAATAGGAAACTTTCAATGCATTTGAATAAAATAATGCTTGAGCAAATGTACACCAGTGTAACTTTACCTTAGATACCTTGGAGTTGTTATTCAGCAAGGCATCCACACATTGGTGGTTGTGATTGGTCTCTGTGATGACATTCCACACATGCAAATGGACCTGAGAAATCAAGTCTATCTGGATGTGTGTGTGTTTTTAGCCATTTGGATCACCCACTAGCTAGGCGGATCATGATGTGGGCCCTCTGCTTTCACCTGGCCCAAGGGATCCAACAGAGGATGCTTTATTGAGTTTTAGTCCCAGTCTAGCATCATTGACAAGAAATGAGCAACACTGCTTAGTTACACCGCTCAAGCCCCTGCACCCTGACAAGTCTCTCACCTTATGTAACACATTTAGATCCAAGGTTGGATAGAATGTTGAATGAGATCTGGGAATTCCAGACTTTCAGTCTTCACTTGGCCATGAAGCTCACTGGTGCTAGACATCCTCCCCAGAGCCTAATCTACCTCTCCGGTCTGTTGTGAAGATGAAAATTGGGAAGACCATCTTGAATTCCTTGGCGTAAAGGTGTGGTACAAATGCAAGAAATGAACACACGCACGCACGCACGTGCGCGCGCACACAGACACAGACACACAGACACACGCGTGTGTGTGTGTGTGTGTGTGTGTGTGTGTGTGTGTGTGTGTGTGTGTGTGTGTGTGTGTGTGTGTGTGTGTGTGTGTGTGTGTGTGTGTGTGTTTAAAAGCACTTTTGGATTGCCTCTCTGGCTTTCCCACCATTCCACATACAGATTTCTCAGAAGACAGGTGAGGTGATCTGGTGCTCCCATCTCTTTGAGGACTTGCCAAGTTTATTCTGATCCACACAATCAAAGTCTTTGGTGTAGTCAATGAAACAGAAATAGATGTTTTTCTGGCACTCCCTTGTTTTCTCCATGATCCAGCGAATGTTTGCAATTTGGTCTCTAGTTCCCCTGCCTCTTCAGAACCTAGCCTGTACTTCTGAAAGTTATCAATCCACCTACTGCCAAAGCCTAGCTTGTAAGATCTTGCTAGTGTGTGAGATGAGCGCAGCTGTGCGATAATTCGAACATTCTTTGGCATTGCCCTTTTTTGGAATTGGAACATAGACTGATCTTTTCCAATCCTGTGGCTTTAAACAGCTCAATGGGAATACCATCAACTCCAAAAGCTTTGTTGTTAGTAATACTTTCTAAGGCCCACTTGATTTCACAATCCAGGATGTCTGGCTCAAGGTCAATAATCAGCCTTGGTAGAAGACTATTCCTCTGGCATGAGATTGACATTTGCCCTTCTGTTCAGATGGAGATTATCTTTCAATGTAAAATGGTATTTCCATCTAAACTGGAAAAGAATTCTTCTCTTCTGTAGTGCTGGCGTCACTCACTGGAGCAAGGCCATATAGAAAACTGGCTGTCTCTGTATAGACACTTTGACTTAAAGTCATCATGGGCCAAAGAGAGTAAATATTGGCATTTTCTGCACAGAATCTGCTTGGTTTAGCTTAACTGCAGCATCAAGAGAGGTGGCTTGTGGAGAAGCCCGCCTGCCCTGTTGCCATGATCTAAAGTGGTCGTCAAGAGCCCACACCTAGAAATGACATTTCCACTCTGATGTTTCCTCCTGCTGGGCTTTTTAATATTTAGAACTTGTCTGCCATCTTTTTTTTAGAAATAAGCCCAGACTGTTTTGCTTTGATGTGTAAAGAATGCACTAATTAAATGGCTAATTTAGTTATTGGAGTCTCTTGAGAAGGAGACCCAGGGGGACCAACTGGCCTATATTTCATGAGTGCAATTGAGCCAGGGGCAGAAGGTAAAACCAACATTTCTACCTCCCTCTTCTTTTGTCTATTGTACTTTTGTACTCTCCCTTAAGCAAATCAGAATTAATTAGAGTTGTGGCAAATCATACTCTCAGCCACCTTTAGATCCAGTTCAAGTTTGAAAATATAAAATCATGGAGAGATTTTTCTCCCTCTCATTGGAGTTTTCAAAAATTTCCTACATACAATCCACATTTCCCCACTAATAAAATGCCCTTTCCAGTCCACTAACCTGGTTTATCCACATGGGTCCCTTTACACTTTTACCTGTGTGCATCATCCTTGGCAAGCCCCAAAATGACCTTTTCATAAATGCATCTCTAGAATGTCTCATTCATTTAAGAGCATTGCACAGGCAGCTATGAACTTGGTTAGGAAATTAAATGGCTATGTATGAGAATGGGATGTAAGTTTTATTTGTTTATTTTACTTATGGAAATTTGAATCTGTCAGGAATGTTCATGCTGTCTATAAACAGCACCAAGGCTATGTCAACAACTTGTTCCTAAATCTCTTTGGCATCACATCTTCCTTTTATTTACTGAGAAGCTCTCACATGCTTGCATGCACACATTCACATATACACTCTTCTCTTTTGCAATCAATTTTAACTGCCAAATTTGCAAGTTGAAATAAAAAATACACACAAACACATGCTAAAACATTATAATCAATTACAAATGAGCACAAATTTTTTCTCTTCAAAGAACATTTAATTTTTTTCAAAAGTAATATTTTTTAAATGTTTTGGTTTGGGTAGAAAAAGATCATGGAAATATGGCATCTTTTAAAGAAACATGGTGTTTCATAGCATCTGTTTATGTAGGTAGCACATTGACAGCTCATGTAAATAATGATAATATTCTAATTTTGAATTTGCACTGCAGAATCACAAGTTAGAACTTCACTGAACATGAACTATATGCGCAAATCCTACAGAGGTTGGGAAATTTTTGTAATAGTACTTGATATTTTAGAGTGTTCCAAATCATTATCTGTATTGTCTCAGTAGTCTTACAGAAAGACAGAGCAGAATGTTCTCAGTAGTTCCTAAACTCAAGGAAGCAGAGGCTGAAAGAGCCTTACAGAGATTATATAGATTTATAGGGGTTGAGCTAGGAAATTTCTTATCTGTGCTAACATCCCTTATTTCATCAGAGCTCCAGTGCCAAGTGGTTGAAATCCTGTCATGTAGTTCCACCTGTACAACAGAAATGATGTCATCAGTAGTGGGTGACAGCAACTAGTTAAAGGGTTTGTTTACTGATTTTGGGGTGCACATGACTCGCTCTGCGAGTGGGGCGGCATATAAGTCGAAAATACAAATACAAATACAAAAATACCTCTGTGCCTTCAATAATTTTATTGCTGTCCCATTTACTCATGGTAATTTATTTCTTCCTAGTGTTTTCAAGCAGCTTTCACTTCGCTTTCTCAAACTGCAGGATCTTCATCATAGGATTTTTCTTTAAAGGAGTCTGTTATCCTTCTATCTCTTATAATTGCCATCTTCTGTTCATTTTCTCCTAGTCAGAAATTGGGCTCCCTTATTAGTTATTTGACATTCCCAATTTAAGTATGAATTATCCTTGGGTTTATTAGATCTTATGGAAGAGATCTCTTGATTTTCCATTTTGGTTTTCCTTCTCTATTTCTTTACACTGGATTTGGAGTAGTTCTCTCTGTCTTTGTGTCACTGGAAAACTGGGTTCAGGATTCTGGCCATATTTCTGTCACCTTTTACTTCACAATTGTGTTTTTTCTGACATCCATTTTGGCTTTTATTCTGATTACAGGAATTATCTTTTTGCATTCTTCCTTTATAGTGTCTCTGGTTTCAATCCACAGTTCTTCTGGCTCATGGTCAATTGAGTTTAGAAATGCAAATCTGCTTGTTATGTGGATTTTAAGGCCACATCTCTTTAATAGTATTTCCCAGGTGAGATGGATGTTGTATAAGGTTTGTTGCAGTGAGAAATGTTCTGCTGTATTTACTCCCAAGCATGTCGGAATAAGATTATGGTCTTACAGTCTCTACATTGTGCTAGAATTACATAGACAAAGGTGACAAGGAAACTGGCACTAGTGGCAGAATGCACAGATGTTGTCAGCAGCTAAAAATGGTGTATGTTTTGTTCTCTTTGCATTTCACTGAGTTCTAAGCACACTGCAAGATTTACTGGACATTTCCAAGATGCTTGATATAAAATTGTAGCAACCCCTATTTTTAGAGGACCAGAAGAAAAAAGCATTGTTAACTTATTCTTTAGGTCCATAAAAAATCAGTTGTATACTGTATTATGAAATGATATTGAGAGGTGTAACACTCTTCAGCAATAATGTTTATTACTCTTATTTGATAATTCATTAAATGTGTGCTAGTGGGCGGGTATATCATATAAGATAGGAAGCACCCATATATGCCATGTATAAGACAAGAATAAACAATGCATGTTAATATGGTTATGTTTTCACAGCTGCACTTCACTAATCTTCAGTATCAATATTTTTTTCACTATTAGATCATTAAAGAATGGAGTCCCTCTTTCTTGAGTGACTTGTTTAAAACTGGCTAGTTTGGAAACTGATATTTTGATCACAAACAACATCTTGGTTGAAACTGAGTAATTTAAGACAGTTCATTTAATCTGTTTTTGCTGTACTAGAAGCTGTAAGAGGTTTTGCTGTTTCTGCTTCTTTTGGCACAAGCAGAGCAGTTCTGTTCCTCTTAGCCCAAGAATGAATATAAAATATACCAAGTGTTTGTGGAAACCTCTTTAGCCACTGTGAAAAGGCACTCTTTAATTCAGAAAGGAGGTTGTAAGGATTGGTGTGTCTACCCATCTGTTTATGAGGCATTTTATGTTTGTCTCCTTTTACTCCCAGAGGTGCTTCCCAGTTTATTTGACTGGACAGGTTTTTCCCTCCATTTCTTTTCATTTTCAAAGGCCCAGAGATTAAAGGCAGTAGAGCTCAATGATAGAGCACACACAGTGGACCCAAAGTGTCTGAAGTCAGATCCTCAATATCTCTACCTAAGGCTAGCCTGAAATTCTGGCAACCCACTTCCCAGTTAGCAGAGGATAGGGGCAGGGAAATTGTGCTTCTCCCAATGATGCAACTCCCACCAGGCTTAGCCACCAGGCTTAGCCAGCAAAGCTTCTATTCCCGAGTACTGCATGACAGAGCGAGCTCTCGTCTCTGTCTCAACTACTGCCAACCTAGCAGTTTGAAAGCAAGAAATGTGAAGTAGATAATTAGGGACCACTTCAGTGGGAAGGTAAACAGCATTCTCTGCACTCTAGTGTTTAGTTATGCTTGCCATATGTCCACTGAAACATCTGCAGATGCAGACAGTGCTGATTCTTTGGTTATAAACAGAGATGAGCACTGAACCCTAGAGTCGGATACAACTGGCTTTCGAGCAAGGGTGACCTTTACCTTACTCTAATTGTACACTTCCCCAGCTGGGTTTGTTTTGTGACTCAAACTGCAAAGACTTTGCCTTTGGAGAGATCCACCTTGCAGTAAGTTGTAAACCAGCTCTTGTTTTATTTCATGGCTTGTTACTGCAGACTGTTTCATGCTGCTCTGCTTCTTTCTCTCTCCCAGATGCTGCTAGATGGCAATTTTGTTATGTTAATGTGCAAACATGACATTCTGTCGCCACCATTTGTTCCCTGGTGTCCACTCTTGCATCTGCTTCCTCCAGTCTTCTAATTCCATCTCCTCTTTCCTTAAATCAAGCACAGCATTGTGTCCTGAACAACACTGCATTTGTATGTATTTCACCCTAATCACTAACACTCCAAAATCATAACAAAGGAAAAGGCATCTATAGTTGCCAGATATATTTTCTTCACACAGAAGGGATTCCTTGCTTGGTCGTGGAATATCTGATTTTTATTAGTTACCATTATACCCTGCCCTTCCTTCATTGAGTTCAAGGCAGCCACAGTGCTAAGCTAGCCAGGAAATGCATCAAAGTAGTAGAAGGAACAGAAACACAAAATCCAGGAACAGGATGTGGAAGGGGTGTTGACAAGTCCATGAAAATGTCAGCAAACTGCAAACATACCATGCACTTTGTACAAGGGAAACCATCCGTTCAGTTCCAAAGAAACTAGTACCACTACAGTCATAGCACTAATGCTACAACATTTCAAACATAAGAGGGAAGGGGTGAGGACAGCAAGGAACACTCATCACCTTCTTTCAAGGTGGGGATAAATTACTTTCTGTTCTCAAAATTCTCCCGAATAAGTGCTGAGAGAGGTAGGGAGCAGAGGAGACCATTGTTTGAAAGCAGAGGAAAACTCATCATATGAACATAGAAGATCACAGGCAACCAGAAATGAAAAGGGAAAAAGAACCAGATTGAAGGGTGGTATTTGCCAAAGACAGGTCATTCTCACAAGTGCCTATTGCTGGGAAAAATCCAACAATACATTTATGTCTGTGGAAGGCAAATAGGAAAGCTCAGAATGGGTTCTCACTGCTAATTAAAGATTTCCTGCTTGGGTTTTCAGGCATGCAGGAGCCCAGTAGTTGGTGTGCTGCTAAAAATTCAAGCAGAGACACGTTAATTGCCAGCTAGAAGCCTGCTGCAAGTTATGCGTTGTGCATTCCATAGGTGTAATTACGCAGTAGGATTTTTAGACACTGTAGATATCACAGAGGACATGCTCATAGGTATTATGGAACATACCTGTGCAGATATGTGCACAAAAGAAGTAGAGTAATTAAACATAAAAAATGTTGTGACTTAAAAAAAAAAACACCTACATCACATCTTAGAGGAATAAATAGCATTAGAATTTCACTGTAATTTGTGAAAAAGCAATCAGGACAAGAGAAACATTGTTAAACCAGTGACATAATTAGACAGTTTCCTTCTTTCTCACTGTATCTTATGTCAAAGTAATCTTGCTTTTTAAAAGTTATTTTTTATTTTTTGCATAGAACCCATGTAAAAATGACATAAAATGAACTTAAATTGGTAACATTAAGCATTAACACTGTGTACTCAGGTAAAGTAAGTGAGATGTATGGAAGAGAAATGAGACATTATGCAACAACCTGATAATACAGCATTATTTTTATGAGAAATTGTTACTCTTATGAACTTTGGACATCAAATGAGAAGAGAGGATTCGCTTGAGAAAGCCTTGATTCTGGGAAGGGTGGAGGGCAAAAGAAGGAGGAGGCGGCCAAAAATGAGATGGCTGGATGGTAGACACAATGGGCACAAAGCTGAGCGAGTTGAGGAGGATGGTGGAGGACAGGAGGGCCTGGCGGACAGTGGTCCATGGGGTCGCAAAGGGTCGGAATTGAATGTGTGACTGAACAACAACAAAAAATGAACTGTTTAGTCCAGTGATGGTGAACCATGGCACTCCAGCTGCGATTGAACTTCAGTTCCCAGAAGTCTTGATCAGTAGGAGTGCTGACTTGGGCATCTGGTAATTGAAATCCAAGAACACCTGGAGTACCAGGGTTCGCCATCACGGTTTTAGTCCAATGCAGTGGATTGGGAAATCTTTAGAAATGGAGTGTGATACTCAAGTCCCCATTTAGAAAGAGAGCAAGCTGGAGAGGAAAGAAGATTTTGTTCCTCTGGAAGCAGGAATTAAGCTCTTGCCACTTTGAGTTAGGGCCTTAAGATTTTGTCTGTAGGACTCCTTGTCTTTGTGCCTTTGATTATTATACAAATGAAGGCCAGGACATTGTGATGTCATGAGATGTACTTTTGTGTCTTTGTTGTTGATGTTGTTCAGTCCAGTCGATTCTGACCCCCTGAGACCCCATAGACCATTGAATGTCAGGCACCCTATCCTCCACCATCCCTTTCAATTCTCCCAACTCTGTGCCCATTGTGTCAACAATACCATCTAGCCATCTCATCCTCTGCTGCCCCTTTTTCTTTTGCCCTCGAGATTTCCCAGCATCAAGGCTTTCTGAAGTGAGTATTCTCTTCTCATTTCATGTCCAAAGTACTTTAGCTTCATCTTTAATATTTGAATTTCCAAGGAGTAGTCAGGGTTGATTTCTTCTAAGATCAACCTATTTGTTCTCCTCGCTGTCCTGGGTACTCTCAAGACTCTCCTCCAACACCACACTTAAAAAGGTGTCTATTCTTCTGTACTCTGCTTTCCTTATGGTCCAGCAATCACAACCATACATTGCTACTGGAAATACAGTAATACCCCGTATAACGTTATGACTTAGTTCCACAAGTCATGACGTTATCCGATTTTTAGCGTTGTCCGATGCATGCATCGAACAACGCTAAAAAAAAAAGCCCTGACTTCAGGGACAAACCGCTTTAAAGGCGGGCAGGGAAAGAACTTTTCCTCCCTGCCTTTAAAGCCACATCCCACCCGCAGTGGTTAAATTTAAACTACAGGAAGAGAGAGGCTTGTGTTTTTTTCTTCCCCTCCCTGTATTTAAAACACAAGCCTCTCTCTTCCTGTAGTTTAAATACAGGGAGGAAAAAAGACCCGATTGCGAACCAATCATGTCTCTCCCTTTTCCCCTCCCTGTAGTTTAAATACAGGGAGGGAAAGAAAAAAAAACACAAGCCTCTCTCTCCCTGTAGTTTAAATACAGGGAGGAAAAAAGACCTGATCGCGTTTGCGATCGCGTCTTTTTTCCTCCCTGTATTTAAACTACAGGAAGAGAGAGAACTGCTTGTGTCTTTCTTTCCCTCCCTGTATTTAAACTACAGTTTAAATAGTTTAAATACAGGGAGGGAAAGAGACACAAGGAGTCTCTGTGACTGCAGTAGGGTCGGAGAGAAGGCGGGTGCTTTTCCCTGACCCTACTGCAGTCGCAGAGACTGCTGCGGGTGGGGGGTGGATTGGGTAGTTCTACCCAAACCACCCCACACCCGCAGACCATTGCATTGGATAACGCTAAGAATCATTATCCAGAATTGTTATCCGATGCAAGTTCTTTCCAAAAAACTTGCATCGTTATCCGATTCTAGCGTTAGCCAATGCAATCGTTATCCGGTGTATTACTGTACCTTACTTCTGTTTACAAGGTGATGTCCCTACTTTTCACTTTGTTAAAAAATACTTTTAGTTTGTTTGATTTTGCAGGCAACTGGTATCTTGTCATATATTAATGTTTCATACAGTTTGAGCTTTGCTTGTATTAATATTTTTGCTTTAGTTACCTAATTGAACATTTCTAATCTTTGCAATGTGGTTGCAATGCTTATTTGAAAACATATCTTCAAAAAGAGTGGCATGTAAGCCTGGCAGAAGCACCTTGACAATTTACATTTGAAAACTCAGATCAGAGTTGTTTTTTATTATATTCACTCTTTACCTTTGGATATACACAGGAAGCATTTTAGGTGCAGAATGCCAGCTCCCATACGAATGGTTGAAACTGAATGAGTTCAAGTCATCTTACATTCAAGAAGATGCATGGAAGACGAGTAGGAAAGACACTCTCCTCAAGTTTCTTTTGCCTTCTCTTGACCTATACTGTACTAACTTTTCCTTCAGCCTTACCTTGCTCTTCTTAGGGCTGCTGACATCACTTCCTTCTCTCTCTCTCTTTCTTACCTCTCTCTTATTCCTCCAAGGATAAGACAGCTTGCCTTCATTAACATACTGTATTCAGCTTATTTAGTTAGACCTAGGACATCTAAGCATTACTTTTTCTATCACAAGTGCACTTCTCTAATAAACACAGTATTTCTTACTGTCTTAGAAAGAAGTGTGTACTTGTGCCCAGGAAATGACTCTGAGCTTCAAAGAGTTGAACCCACAAGTTAGTGATGCTAGTGTAATGTGCATGTACACTCCAACATCAACATGATTGAGTACTGAGATAATTTAATGATTCTCTTTTCTGTCTGGGCATACAAACATGAGAAGAAAGAAGAAACCAGACAGGCTGCTTTTGGCTGTTGCTGTTGTTGTTCAATCACACAGTCGAGCCTGACCCTTTGCAGCCCCATGGGCCATTGTACCCCAGGCTCTTCTGTTTTTCACCATCCTCCTCAGCCTACTCACATCTACGCCCATTGCTTCAACAATGCCATCTAGCCACCTGATCCTCTGGTGCCTCCTTCTTCTTTTGTCTTCTATCTTTCCTAGCATCAAGGAGTCCTCTCTTCTCATTTGGTGGCCAAAGTACTTGAGCTTCAGTATTTGTCCTCCCAATGAGCAGTCAGGGTTTATTTCCTTCAGGATCAATTGATTTGTTCTCATCACATTCCAGGGGACTCTCAAATGTCTCCCCCAGCACCACAATTCAAAGGCTCTATTCTTCTGTGCTTAGCCTTCCTTATGGCCCAGCTTTCACAGCCATACATTACTACTGGGAATACACAGCTTTCAACAGTGGCACCCCACTAGTTCAGTTGTAAGGATGCCCTGATGGTGCCTTAAATTATCTTTTCTATGCCCTAGGCCAGTGATGGGTAGCAACAGGTTCGCATCAGGTCACCAGAACTGATAGTAACTTTTCCCAGTGTCCCAGAGCACCAGTAGCAGCTTTTGGGGGAACCACCTTGGGGGCTTACCTTTTTGCCGGTTCCCCCACTGCACATGTGCGCCAAGTGCTTGGCGTGCATGCATAGCCTCCTTGCTATCCTCCCAAGCGGAAAGAAAGAAGAGAAGCAGCTAGCCTGAAGCTCCCTATAGCCTGCTCCCCAGGGTAAGTGACTCACCTTTGGGTGTGGGGTGTGGGTGTGTATTTTAAAGTTTATTTAATGTGTATTTATTTTTAATGTGTATTTTTATGTGTTTTATGTGTATTTAATTTGTATTTTATGTGTTTTTATGTCTATTTAATGTGCATTTATTTTTAATGTGTATTTTTGTGTTTTTATGTCTATTTAATGTGTATTTATTTTTATGTGTATTTTATGTGTTTTATGTGTATTTTAATGTATTTTTATGTCTGTTTAATTTGTATTTTTATGTGTACTTATTTTTATGGGTTTTTTACTTTGGCTCTGGCCACATAATTGGTTCCGCCCATGACATCATGAGGTTGGCTCTGCCCATGACTTCATGATGTTGGCTCCGCCCATGATGTTGGCTCCACCCACAGTGTAGTAGTAAAAATTTTTGGCTGCCCACTACTGCCCTAGGGTCACTCAAGCTTTTAAGAAAGTTTGAATGAATGTGTCATTCTGAAGTGTTATTGTCATTTTTGTGGACATGTGTATTTCTTATTGTGTCTTAACTTAGTTGTAGCTTATCTGGAAATGAAATTGATATAAAGCAGTATAGGCTGAATCATCTCATAGGAAGCAGTTCTTTAGAATAGTGAAACAGACTGCTGTGAGAATTGGAGGCTACAGAGCTATCTGATTTCCTCCTCATGTAAGATTGAGCTCCTTCTCCAGTTTTTTTAAATACCTAAATATCATTTACTTACATACACTATTAGTTCAATGGTCCCTCTCTTTACTGAAGCACCCTTAGCAAAGAGAGGCAGAGAGTGACTATGGAAACCTTTTCAAGGCCTCTACTTGTTTTACATTTATATGAATATCTCTTTTCATTTCTTTTCACTGAATTATTGTAAAGAGAGGGCTGTAGTCAGTGATGGGATGTAACAGGTCTTCACCAGTTTGCCAGAACCGGTAGTAACTTTCCCCAGTGTCCCGGAGAACTGGTAGCAGCTTTTGGGGGGAACCACCTTGGGGGCTTACCTTTTCACCAGTTCCCCCACTGTGCATGCACAACAAGCACTTGGTGTGCATGCACACCTGCAGGGGTGTGTGTGTGTGGGGGGGGTGAGGGTGTGTGTGTGCTTATTTTTATTTTATTATTTTATTATTTTATTTGGCCCCACCCATGACGTCATGACGTTAACTCCGCCCGCACTGTGATAACATCACGGTGGGGTAGTAAAATTGTTGACATCCCACCACTGGCTGTAGTGATGGAAGTCCCCTTTCTCTTGACAGCTGTGTGGAGAATTCCATGTTAGGACTGCAGTTATGACTAGACTGACGAAAGACTAATGCAGTGATGGGGAACCGTTTAGAGACTGAGTGCCCAAACTGCAACCCAAACCCCACCTATTTATCACAAAGTACCAGCACAGCAACAGGGGAGGAAGGAAATGCTCCCATTGGGTTGCTGGGCAGAGGGAAGAAATGCTCCCAATGAGTTGCTGGGCATAGGGGTGGGGTGAACTTTGTGCTGGGGGAGGGAGAAAGCACTCCCATTGGGCTGCTGGACAGAGAGGCGGAGCAAACTCTATGCTGGGGTGACTGCACGGGGGCCCACGGAAAGGGTTCCGAGTGCCACCACTGGCATGAATGCCATAGTTTCGCCACCACTTGACTAATGTATTGCCTCACTGTCAAATGATACAAGCCATAAAACTGGCCACAGTGGCAAGAACCTTCTTGTTGGCAACAACCCAATTCCTTAGGAAGTTATAATCAGAGAATAATCAGACGCTTGAAGAATCAGAGGCAGTTGTCTGAACTTTGTGCTTCAGAACACCCCAGAGATCCAATTAGCTCATGGTTTCCATTCTCCATGACAGACCTGATTACTTAAATATTTCTCACATGGATATATAAAAATATTAAATATTCATTTGATGTTACTGTTGCCTGTAAAATGGTAATTTTTACATGAGGAATGTCTGTCCTAGTCATATCTATGATTACAGCTACCATTTTGGTTGTCTAATGTTAAGTCTACTGGTGGGGAATCTTAACAAGATGCACCAGTCTATTAGTGGCTTAGCTATATAATGTCCTGTGTGATAGTGTGATGGCTAAGGAAAGTATAAAGGCTTTCATTGTATATCTCAGACCCCTAAAAAGGATGCTCTGACCAATTTTCTCTTAAAGGCTAGCAAGGGCTGCAGACTAAAGAGTAAAAGCCTAGGTTCCTCATAGGTGACAAAGTTATTTTAACAATGCAATGTTTCCCCAAGGGATTTTGCACTTTTTGATTCAGTATCAGGGTAATTGATCTGGTTGGCCAGGTATAAGTCATTCCAATGTTGCAATAATTCAAGGTAACATTGGCATGTCTATTAAACTTTATTCATCTACATTGCTTCTATGCTCATTATCCAAAGCATTCTCCACATGAGATGTCAAAAGGTCTTGTAGCTATTAAAGAGGTGCTGTAGTGGCTCAGTGGTTAAGAAGCTTGCGTTTTTAGCTGGAAGGCTAGCAAGTCAGCAGTTCAAGACCTGGGTACTGTGTGACGCACTGAGCACCTGTCTCTGTCCCAGCTGTTAGGCACATGAAAGGAACCTCATTTGGGTGTTCCCTGAGCAGAGTTTCTTCTGCAAAAATCCTTTCAACCCAGAATATTTTCTGGCATGAAATTATTATTATTATAGCTATTAAAAACGGTTTATAATTGAAAAAGGGAAATGGTATAATATGGCATGGCGTTTAGCTCTCAATGACAAATTAACAAATGAAATAAAGATTAGAAGAGGTTTAAACATTAAGAATGTATTTTGGGAAATTTGGGAACCATTCGTTATATTTGGTATGACTAGTAATGAAGGCATTAAACCAAGCCAAGAAATGTTGAAGTTTTGGCAGAATTGAGATTTCAATATCTACAAGATACTCAACTTATCTGGGATTATATGTACAATATGAGCTGGCATGATTTATGTGCTTTGTTTACAAGTTAGTATGGGAATGGGTGGGTGTATTCGCAGTTGTCATCAGATGTACAATTTTGGTTTTTGTTTATTGTTTATTCATTTATTTTTTGTTATAATATTGCCTTATATGTTTGTCGCAATATACATGTGTTAATAAAAAATATATATTTTTTAAAAAAAGAAAAAAAACGGCAGTCACATATGCTTAAATCAAAATAAAAATCAAACTACAGGAACATGAAAAGAAAAGAAATACAAAAATGCTCAAACATAACTGGTCCTGTTATCAAGAACTCAAGAGTATGAAAAGTACACTAAAACATTGAAGGGATGTTGGAAAACATGCAACACATCTTTGAACTATCCCAACTTTATAGTAATAACATCAGCTGTAGCATCAGCAGTAGCATTTGCTCTATATTCCCCTGGTAATTTTGCCCAAACTTAACTGAACATCTCCATTTAAGCAATATAACTTAAAATTAACAGTCTTATTGTAGCGCTTTCAACCCTCCATGCTAAATGGAAAGTGAAGCCAAGTGGAACCGTGAAAGGGAAAGACCCACACATTTCCTCACAAAATCACTGTGCTCCTAATGGTCTCGTGATGCAAGTTATGATGAACAATATGGTTGGCTTGATGTAGTCTGAGTTAATAGTATGCTATCCAAAGTTCAGGAGCAAACCAGGTGTCTATACTTGTCTAAATCTTTCTAGTATTTCCCTTTGGCAAATACAACAGATCTATATTAATGATTATTGTATATACTCGAGTATAAACCAACCCAAATATAAGCCAAGGTACCTTATTTTGACCTGAAAGCCCAGGAAAAAAGATTGACCTGAGTATAAGCTGCTAGTGAGTTTCAATAAACAAAATACATGAAAATATGGTAAAATTAATTAAATTGTTGGCACATCTCAATCTGGCATGGTCTTTAGACCCTTGTGATCATTGACCCGAGTATAAGCCATGTCCCCTTTGGGAGCTCATTTTTTGAGCTAAAAAACTCAGCTTATACTCAAGTATATGTGCCAGAAGGGAACTTTCCAAATGCCATGAAAGTTCAAAGGGCCTAATTGTTCTCCTCATGCAACGTCAACATTTCCCATTTTGATATAGAATGCTGCTTCCCAAGTTTTGGTCTGTAGATGTTGCAGGACTACGGCTGCTGGAGTAGAGCATGCAAGTTGAGAATGATCCTCCACCAGAATCCAATAAGAATTGTGGACAGAAATCCAGAAACCTTTGGTATAGAAGAAGAAAAAAGGGAAAAACAAAATGATGGGATAGGTTGGAGCAGTTCATTTACTCCATTCCCTGCATTGCGCACCTTCGTGTTCATCATTATTAGCCTAATATTTTTCATAATGTATAAAGATAAATCTCAACCTCAATGAGGAACCACCCTCCTCAGATTGCATCTGTTATCTGCAGACTAGGAGAAGGAATGAGAAAAGGTTTTATAATGCTGGGAGCAAAACATAGGTAATGATGAATGAAGCATTTTGTTGGCTGAGTGTAAGTTCACTCTAGAGGACCATGGCTGCCAGGCAACAATCTCTAACGGCTGGGAAATCAGATGAGCAGAATGTTTATTAGTTTTTAGATGACTCGTGGCATCATGTCAGTTGCAGATCATCTTCAGCATAGTTGACATTTCCATTGCTATAAGGTTTATGTGCCAAAAGATGGCCTGAGGGTAATGTCAGGCCTGAAGCCCCTTTCAAAGGATCGCCAAATTTGATTCCAGAAAACAATAGTACTCTGGTATTTGGACAAGGCTGGAGCAGATGCTGAGGCAGGCCAGGCAGTGATGCCAAGAAAAAGAGCTGCACCTGCAAATTCTGTTGCTAGTCGGCATTTTGCTCTGGAGCACCCATCCTGCCTCCCTTGGCTCAAGAGCAGATGAGGCCCACAGGGTTTGAGAAGAATGTGAGGGATTCGGATAGCTGAAGTCCTACATGGAGAGTTAATATGGCACACCCGTGGCCCGAACAGACAAAAATGGACTAGGAGTGGCATAGCTGAATGCAAATGGGTGAGTTCTAGATTGGAAAAGAGCTGTTGGGTATGTTAGAAATAGAGGATGATTACAAACATGGTTAGACTGAATCCTTGTAAAACAAGTTGCAAAATAATAGTCAAAATGGATAAGATCACTTCCTTGCTGTATTCAAGTTGTTGTAGATCTCAGTCCAACTACTGCATACAGATTTCTGTACCCCATGAAAGCTGCATTCAAATGCAATTTGAGGGAAACTTCCATTCCATTTTCCTGTGCTTCAGTTTATTTGGTGGAATGTGCCCATCTTCCCATCCATCAGCAAATCTTGGGTTCATATTCAGGCAGAGCTGGAGCAATCTCTATTTCACTGTAAATCACTTATCCAAAAAGCAGTTGTGACTCCTGTTGAATGGAAGTCCTTGTCCATCCCCTTCCCTATATTGCTACCTGGAGACATTTGGCGAGCCATAAAGTCTGGAACAGTGATGGGATGTCCCCGGTTCCAGACGGTTCCCTGGAACCGGTAGGACCAATTCTGGAGGGTTCTCCGGGAGGGGAGTCCATTTTATTATTATTATTATTAAATTCAAATTTATATGCCGCTCTCCTTGCCGAAGCAACCCAGAGCGGCTAACAATGTTACAATAGAAAACATAATATACATATAATATAACAAGTATAATACAATCAATGTGGTCGACAAGACCTTCATAAAAAATAATAAAAATATATATATAAATACAGTACAGTCAAAGAAATACAAAAACAATCATGGATATACAGTACAAAGCAATAGGGAAAGTCCTCATCCCTTATAAATATTTCAATTATTAAATATACATTTAACTGGAGAGTGGTTGGCCATGGTTCAGCTGTGGCGGTAATAGCGGGACTGGCGTCTCTCTCTCTCCGGGCCGGACAGGACGAGGAGCTGAAGTACGTTGGGGGGGGGCAGGTCTTATAGCCGCCTGCCCGCACAGCAGCTGGGCTCACTCTCCGGGCCGGACCGGACGAGGAGCCAAAGTTCGTTTTGGGGGGGGCGGCGGCAGGTCTTATAACCACCCGCCCGCGCCACGCAGCAGCTGGGCTCACTCTCCGGGCCGAACCGGACGAGGAGCCGAAGTTCGTTGGGGGGCAGGGGGGCGGCGGCAGGTCTTATAGCCGCCCGCCCGCACCGCGCAGCAGCTGGGCTCACTCTTTGAGCCGGACCGGACGAGGAGCCGAAGTTCGTTGGGGGGGGCAGGTCTTATAGCCACCCGCCCGCGCCGCACAGCAGCTGGGCTCACTCTCCGGGCCGGACCGGACGAGGAGCTGAAGTCCACTTTTGAGGCGTCCGGTTCCGGACGCCTCACCGAAAGAAAAAATTTTTTTTAATCGGAGCTAAAATGGCTCCAATTGACTGCGCATGCGCAGAAACTTAATCTGACGCATTGCGCATGCGTCAGATTGAGTTTCTGTGCATGCGCAGTCAATTGGAGCCATTTTAGCTACAATTTTTTTAAAAAATTGTTTTACTGCTTTCAGGACGGCGGCGGCGGCGGCAGCACCAGCCCTCTAAGGAGGGCACCTCCCCCGCGGCATGTTGAGGGCTGCCTGGGCCATCCGCTGCCGACAAGTCCCATGCCCTGTGGACGCGTGGCGCACCGCTGCCGCCTCCTCCTCCGCCGGGTGCCTGTGGACTAGGTGCCTGCAGCTGCCGCCCCCCGCCGCCGCCGCCGGAGCTGCCTGCATTTCTCCTCCTTGGGCCGGTCCCTTTTTAGCCCGGCTGCGGCGCCTGGTGGAGGAGGAAGCTGGAGACGGTGCAGCATGGGGACGGCAGTCGCCACCATACCCACTGCTCCCTACAGGCCCTGGCCGCCTGTGGCTGCCGCCAGAGCTGGACTGAAAAGGCACCGCCCCGAGGAAGCTGCAGGTGCCCGGCGGAGGAGGATGCAGTGGTGGCGAGCCCCGCCGGGCTTACCCAGGGCATGGGGGTTTGTCGGGCCCAAGTCCCTAGGAGGGCGCGGCGGCGGGGGATGGCCCGCGCAGGCACCAACGTGCCCGTGGGAGCTTGGTGGCCGGCCAGGGGCTGCAGGCGGCTGTGGCGGCCATGGCCGGTGGCTGCAGGGCCAGCCGCGGCCTTTGTAGGAGGAAACGGCCGCAGTCGGGGGCAGTGTGTCTTACCGGGTGCCCCCGGACCACATGGAGGTTCGTCGGCGCCAAGGAAGGTAAGTGAGGCTTTTATATTTAGGGTAGGTGGGTGATTTATTTGTGTTTTGGGTGGGTGGTTGTACTTTTATTTAATTTTTATTTTATTTATTTCTTTATTTTATTTCTTTAAGTTATTTACGGGTCTGTGTGCGTGTTTATGTTTTTTTATTTTTATTTTATTTTTGGCCTTGCCCACAACGTCATGATGTCATGACGTTGGCTCCGCCCATGACGCCATGACGTCATGACATTGGCCACGCCCATGACGTCCATGACATCATGGCATGGTAGTAGAATTTTTGACATCCCATCACTGGTCTGGAAGCTGAAACTAAATATAAGCAAGTCTCAAAAAAAGTGTGTTAGCTGCCATGGACCATTTGGGGTGCATAATGGACATTATAGGCCCACTAAGATTGATGAGAGATTAGCTGTTAGCTTCAGCCAAGCTGGTGAATTTCCAGGAGTTTTGTTTTGCCTACTGTTTTGCCTGCAGTTTTCATTCACTGTTTTAAAGAGCTAAAGAAAGCTAACAAGGTTCAAGTCAATCATCAAAGCCTACCTGAAATGGCACATCTCAAGGGCACTCCCTGATGTGGCTGTCAAAACTGTCCACACACAGCAATTAAAGCCACGCTTCAGTGATATAAAGTGGAATCTTTTCACTTTTAAACCACCGAATATATTGAACAAGGTCTGCAAGCTTGGCCAAGAGAAAGGCAGGATGGGAGCAATAGGGAAAAACAGAGGAAAAGAACCTCAGAGTGAAATAAATACAGTTGTACCTCGCTTAAAGAGTATATGTTGCAAGTGAAACTGGCTGGGCTATGCCTTCTCCAAATAAGACATCTGTTATAATTCTGCATGGCTCAAGTGATTAAGATGCTGAACTTGCTGACTGGAAGGTTGGAGTTCAATTCCCAGGTACTACATGACGGAGTGAGCTCCTGTCTCTGTCCCAGCTCCTGTCAACCTAGCAGTTGGACCACTTGCAATTTCTTGCTTTCCAACTGCTAGGTTGGCAGGAGCTGGGACAGAGACAGGAGCTCACTCTGTCATGCAGTACTTGAGTCTCAGACTGCTGACCTGATGACTTTCCAGTCATCAAGTTCAGCATCTTAATGTAATTTTTATTGTATGTATGTATGTATGTATGTATGTATGTATGTATGTATGTATGTATTTAATTTATTTATTTACGGGTATGTGTTGTGGGTGGGTGGGTTGAGGTGTGTGTGTGTGTGCATGCTTATTTTTATTTTATTTTATTATTTTATTTTAATTTTTTCTTTGGCCCCGCCCATGACATCATGATGTTAGCTCCGCCCACACTGTGATGACATCACGGTGGGGTAGTTAAATCTTTGACATCCCACCACTCAACATCGCCTATGACAAAGGTATCACCACCTCTCCCAGGTCTTGATTTATAGTTTTAAGGAAAGCTATCAGCTTTCCTATGATCAGCTACAATATAAAAATACAGATGTGATACAAACAGAGGGGAAAGCCAAGGCAAGGCATTAACTCTAATATGTCAAAATGTAAACAAAGATGTACAGGAGTTTCCAAGCAAATATAAATACTATTGAGAAATGAGTGTTCAGCATCTCAACCACTAAGTCATCACAGTCCCTGTAGAGTGAAAGATACCATCAAATGAACATTTATTTATTTGTTTGTTCAAATTTATATTTATATTGCCACCCACTCGCTGTAGCGACTCAGGGCGGCTTACAAACAATACAATACAATATGTTGATGTAGACTCGAGGAGAAGGGTGGTGAGGTCCTCAAGCTGCCTTAGCTTCTTCTTTCCCAGCCATTGGGAAGGTCTGTAAGCTTTTACCACCACCACCACCCCCATTCAACAAACACAGGAACCAAATATCTGTATTAATTTAATAATTTAATGCCTTTATTTAATGACATTTCACTCATATCTCAATAGTATTTATATTTGCTTGGAATCTCCTGCCCGACTTTGTTTACATTTTGACAGATTAGATTTAATGCTTTGCCTTGGTTTTTCCCTCTGTTTGTATCACACCTGTCTTTTACATTCAGTATTAGGATTCTCTTGCCTTTGAAAAAGAACATGCAAATAGAGGCAAGCTTGACGATTCATACTAATGACTGGTCAAATAAATCTAGATATGTTCAAACTTTCTGCTATTAGAGAACTCTCTTCTACATCCACATATGGATAATGTTCCTCTAGGTTTGATGTAGAATTTGAACACAAGGTGAAGACTTTTGAAATTCACTTTAGAAAGTGCTGACTTCATGCAGAACACTGGGTTGGCAAAATCTGTTGAATCTCATCATGACCTAGCATAAATTAAGTCTTGAACAACACCCCACAATCTCCATTAACTGAACATTACAAGGGAAATTTGTAAGGAAGATCAAGTTGCTCTTTATGGACTCTTCAGTCACATTCCTTGTTGAGTTTTAACTGAGGGAGAACTTTGAGAATTAGAACAATAAGAAGTCTAGCACTTCTATATAGTACAGTGAAACCTTGCTGAACGAGCAAAATGTGTTCCACGAGCAAAATGCGTTTGGGAATGAAGCTGGGAAGCATGCATTGGCAGGGTGTTTGGCAACAAGACGGGGGACTCCCTCGCCTTGTTGGTAAATGCCCCACCGATATGCACTTGGGCATTTGGGAACGAGGCAGGAGAGTCCCCCACCTCATTCCCAAATGACCCGCTGATGCACATCCTGCACTGGCAGGGCATTTGGCAATGAGGCGGGGGAGTCCCCCGTTTTGTTGCCAAATGCCCCACCTACGTGCGCTGCTCAGCCTCATTCCCAAACACCCAGCTGCTGTGCAGCACGTGTCCGCATGGTGTTTGGCAATGAGATGAGGACTCCCCCACCTCATTCCCAAATGCCCCAGGGTGTTTTGGAACCCCCGTCTCATTGCCAAAAGTCCCACTGCTGTGCTGCGTGCATTGGTGAGGTGTTTGGCAATGAGAGGGGGGATCCCCTGCCTCATTTCCAAACACCCAGCTGATGCACATTGCACATCGGCAGGGCATTTGGGAATGAGGATAGTTGATTCCCCCGTCTCGTTCTTAAATGCCCCACCAATGCATGCTGTGCATTGGGGGCATTTGGGAAGGAGGGCGGGGAGTCCCTGGCCTTATTTCCAAATGCTCCGCCAATGCAAAGCTTCTTGTTAAGTGAGTTGTTTCTTCTTCTTCTTGTCCCAAACAAACTCTGGACTGCCAAAACAAAGTCACTTTCTTCGCTTTGACATTGCCCAAACCCAAGTCTTCATCAGTGCATGCCTTTGGCAGTAATTGGTAAACCAGTAAATGACCAGGATTCTGTATCTCTCCATATTCACATCATGTGTTATTGTCTGCCAGCAGTCCCCATCTGAGCATGTTGGTCTTGCATCCCTCAGCATATTCAGGGTCCTCCAAGTGACATAGGGTAGGTTGAGATCCTGAACTATATCCTCTTTTAATGTTGTTCCTGGTCCAGTGAATGCCTTCCTCCATCTTCCAATTTGGTTTTGCTCTTGTGTACCCTCAAGAATGTTTGTTCTTGCCATGAAGCTCTTCCTGGATCTGAGCCAGCGGACTTGAGGTTTATATCTGTTCAGAGGGTGTCAAGGGTAATTCTCTTGCTTAGTTCTCTCAGCGTCCTCTGCTACTTCTCTCCTGATCTTAGGTGGAGCAATACCAACAAGAGGGTATATCTTCTTAACTGGTGTAGATTTGAATCATCTTCTCACTATACGTATGGCTTCATTAACAGTGATGTCACCTTCTTTTGTGTGTGTGGATGTACTCCTTACTGGAGCAGCATACCCGGCTGCCGATACGTTCAGAGTCAAAGGTGATGTGTGCAGCATGGATAGTTGAGTTCACTATTTATAGTTTGTTAATTTCCTGATTATGTTGTTCCTTGTACTGTACTAACTTTGGCTTTGGTATTCAGTATACATAAAAGAGAGTCGCACCAAGATATTTTGGTGTAGAAGGCTCTGGTGAAGGCAATGCCTTTTATATTTTGTTTTATTTACATCACTGTTTATACCAGTTACTGGAAAGAGGCACTTAGTGTTAACTAGCCTTTCTGGGGCTGTGTTGTTGTTATGTGCCATCAAGTTACCTCTGATTTATATTAACCCTATGAATGAGTAATCTCTAAAATGTTCTGTCCTCCAGAGCCCTGCTCAAGTCTTGTAAAGTCCAGCCTTCATCAAGTCAATTCATCTCATGTTTGGTCTTCCTCTTTTCTTGCTACTTTTAACTTTTCCCAACATATTGTCTTTTTCAGGCAATCTTGTCTTCTCATGATATGCCCAAAGTAGGACACCTAAATTCATCATTTTGCCTCCAGACACATTTCTGGCTTGATTTGCTCTAGAACCCACCTGTTGGTACTTCTGGATGTACAAGGTATACGTCACCATATTTCAAATGAATCAATATTTCTTCTTCAGCTTATTTTACTGTCCAGGTTTCACTTCCACACCAAGTTATCAGGAATAGAATGGTATGGATGATCTTGGTCTCCAATAAAACATCCTTACATTTGAAGATCATTTTTAATTCCTTCATTGCCGTCCACCTTAGTCATTTTCTGCTTTCTTGGCTGCAGTCTCCATTTGGATTGATGATTGAACCAAGATATAAAAAAATTGTTCACAATGATTTCTTCATTGTCAATGTAGTGCTGCTCTCTTGTAGTCATGATTTTGGTCTTCTTTTGTCTTTTGCAGTCCTGCTTTGCACTTCCTTCTTTCACTTTGATTAACATTCATTTCAAATCCTTGCTGTTTTCTGCCAGTGAGATAGTGTCATCTGTAATCTGCATCTTAAATTATTTATACTTCTTCCACCATTTGTGGGATCATATTGCTCTGGAATTATGCCAGCTCAAGCTTGACCTTGAAAAGACCTGTATTGAATCCCCTCCCCCTACACACATGGAGGGATGGGCAAAACAACTCACAGTCTTGTGCCTTCCTTTTTCATGCATTTATTCATTTATAAATCTGTTTGCTCCATATCTGCATCAATCTAGCATTTAAAAAAAAATACCTAAAGGTTTGGGCCTAATATAGACATTTGGCCAAAATCTAATTACTGATCCTAGCTAGAATGCACCAACTGAAACAATGTCAAACTCAATGTAAGTTTAAATTCCATTCTGTACGTCTACTCTAGTTGGGAGTAGTAATTGGATTTATTTATTTATTTATTTATTTATTTATTCAGATTTATATTGCCGCCCACTCGCCGAGGCGACTCAGGGTGGCTTACAGTCAAACAGCAGCAGTACAGTAACAATCATAAAATACAACCTCACAAAACAACCAAAGCAGAACACAGACTAACTCCCCTACCTCTGAGAGAGGTAGGCTGACTGAATTTTCAACATGATAATTTTGATTACCAGCATACAAGATGCCCTCCATTTTAATAGTGTTATTTTAAGGGGGAAAGTAGGTCTTTTATGCCGGCAAATATGGTACATAACAGACTTAATTCTGCCCTATCCCTGTTGTGTGGGCACTAACATCCTGAATATATATCTGGTGGATATATAGAACTTAGCAGGGCAATGCTGAAATTGATTTCATTGGAGGAAGAAAATGTATTTGGTCTGACTGAAGGTCAACCTGCCAGCCATTGGAAGAGAATAAAGTTACAGTAGGCTGAGTAATTTTTTTAAAATGTGTATCCTTTTTCTTTCTTCAGTGTAATCTAGAGCTTCCATCCATGGTGAGCAGTTGAAATAAGCCAAGAAAAGGCATGCCATGACTCATCATTAATCATTGTGATGTTTTGACATTAAATCCATGTTACCCTTGAGTTCCATGGGCAGACATATTAAACTCAAGGCAGAGGTAGACTATATCTTCAAAACAAAGTGAGCAGCTGTCATATTTAACTGTTTCATTTGTCCCAAGCTTAGATACAAAGCTCTTTGAAAATCTGATGAAATGCAATCCTTAACTTGCCTACTCAAATTCATGGCCCACCAAAATAAATGGGAATTATACTCTCATAAGTATGTTAAAGATTATAACTATTCATCTGGGAGTATAAATTCAGTTTCAAATAAAGGAGAGCCTTGAAATGAACAACAGAATGAAATGGTAACCCATCTAAATCTCCCAGAACTGGTGAGATGTGTTCTAATGAATGAGCACAGCTTAACAGGGTTACTTTTTTTGGATAACAGCTTCTGAAATTTGCCCACCTGCTGGCTCACATACCCACATTTCAAACCCCTGGAATGTACAAAGGATTTGACTCACCAAATCCCAAAATGATTCAGTAGACCTACTATACTGTCACTACTATGCTAAGCAGCAGGATTTCATTCAGTGTAAAGCAACTCCCTCTATTTTGGGGGGAAACTGCATGACAACAGAAAACTTACTCTGGAAAGTGTCACTTTCAGCATAGAATGAACTTTGGAGACAAGTTAAAGATCTGGAATTCAAAACAACAGTAGGCCAGCTTTCCAACAATGTTTTTAAAAATTTATTTTGTAGTCTAACACCAAGAAACATACCTTTTTAAAAAATGAGAGTGCATCTTCATTTTAATAATCAAGATAGTGTATTACCAATATTCTCAGTAACCCCATGGGCTGTTTGAGGTTTATTATTAACAAAGATAGAAGTTTAAATTGGAACACAATTACTTTAGTTTTACGTTCTCTTCTTAATAAGGGGAATGCCACTTTCATAATCTTTTTACATGCTGGGCGGGGAAATGTGGAAGGAAGAATTACATAGTTTTAATGCTCAAGTGGTTAAGATGCTGAAGTCAATGACTTGAGGTTGGAGTTTAATTCCCAAGTACAGTCAAACCTCACATAAAGAGCGCCTCGCTTAAAGAGCAGAATTTTCTCTGAATGGTCGCTTCACTTAACAAATAAAACCAACCAAAAACTCGCTTAACAAATAAATTGGGGTTTGCAATCCCCCCCCCCACGAGAAGTCACAATTGGTCACTTACAATGGTGTTTCGCTTAAAGAGCAAACTCGCTTAAAGAGCAGTCCTGCGGAACACATTATGCTCTTTAAGTGAGGTACAACTGTATTGCATGATAGAGTGAGCTCCCATCTCTGTCCCAGCTCTTGCCAACCTAACAGTTTGAAAGCAAGACATTGCAAGTAGATAAATAGGGACCACTTCGGTAAGAAGGTAAACAGCATGCCTGCCACATGTCAATGGAAATCTCTTCAGATGCAGATAGTGCTGACTCTTTGGCTATAAACAGAGATGAGCATTGAACCCTAGAATTGGATACAACTGGCTTTCAAGCAAGGGCGACTTTTACCTTTACCTGAAGCTTTCAAACTTGTTTTGCAGCCTTTTGTCCTTGCTGTTAAAATAATCCCATCAACACCAAACCTAGAGAATGGAGCAGGACTTCTAACCATTTCCACTGAGCTGCAAACCTTTTCAAATGTTCCCTCTTGAGAATATTAATAGCCAAAGAGTACTCCCCCTCCTCCCTTTTTGTCTTTGGCAAACGGGCAGTATCCCAGCTGTAAGATGTGGGCACTGGCATTCAGGCAGTGTTAATGAAATTGAGAAGCAGCTGGGAAACATAAAACTGGGAGAGAAGGTGGAGTCTGGAAAGATCTTGGAGGCTGTTAGCTCAAAGGAAAAGCACCTCTGAAAAAATGGGCTGTGGATTTCTGAAATACCAACCCCTTATAAATCTATGGGATCCTGTAATCATTTCTAACTGTAATTGCTCTTTCGGCGAGTGGGCGGCAATATTAAATCTGAACAAATAAATAAATAAATATAGGTGCTGTACTTTTAAAAACAGAAATTCTTCATTTGCAGGTAATTTTTATTTCAGTCCTCTGAGACCAACCACTTGCCATGGTGGTTGTCAGACAATAGTGACAATAGTAGATTTGATGGTTACAGAATAAACCAATGATGTAGTCAGTGCAGCAGAAAACAGAGAGTATAATAAGCAACAATATATACAGCTGGATCAATGGTAGCTTTCTGATCCCATAGTCATGTCACAGGATCCAGGGACTTGTTGGTACATTCGTCCCACTCCAAACTGGGGTTTTGTTGACTGCATGGACTAATGCACAGTGAATTCCTCACTCATTGGCACCATGTGTTGATGAACTCCACAATCAGTTGAAACCACAAGTGTATGGCTTTCTGTAAGTGAGGGGGTATGATGGGAACACAACATAGGGATGGAGCATTTGGTCTCTAATGAGGCTGTTGTGGTTTTATATTTTGTGGACTGATGATAATTTGGATTGGGGTGAAGGAGAGACATCTAGGCAATGCAAGGCTAAAACCAGTATCACTGTGACGAAGTGTGATTAAAAACATGCAGAATTATGCCCTGCCCCCCCCCCCAGTCTTTTAAAACTACTTTTTTGATTGTTTCACTTCATACTAGTTGCAGAGTTAAAGCAACAAGAACTTGTTCACTCAGAAGCTTTCGATTTAACATTAATTCACTATTAAACAAACATTATGTAATATTTGAAAAGAAGTCAATTGAAAGAGACTTGATTTCTGAATTGGATGATCAGTGTAGGTTGTTGGTGCTCAATACTTCCAACTGAGCACAATTCCGTTAAAACAAACAACCTCACCTCACAAAACTCTCACAGAGAAGATTGATCCTAGGTTATCTTTCAGGTTATTAAAAGAACTGTTTAAGACAATTGATTTCCAAGGAAGAGTAGCAGCAGATAGTTGCTGCCATCAGAAGCTTCCAGTTTAATAATCTACTCTAGTACATGTATGGAGGAATCAGTAGACAAGATCATTTCAAAGAGGAATAAAAGATTTTTATGGGTTTCTGTAAGGCTTTTGAAATAATTTTGATCCTTTTATAAAAGAGATGATTGTTCTAAGGATATGTGTGGACTGAAATCCCAGTGAGATCTGTGTTCAAATGACACTAAGTGGTAAGGTAAAGGTCACCCTTGCTCAAAAGTCAGTTGTATCCAACTCTAGGTTCAGTGCTCATCTCTGTTTATAGCAAAAGAGCCAGCACTGTTTGCATTTGCAGATGTTTCCATGGAGATGTAGCAGGCATAATTAGATACCAGAGTGAATGGAATACTGTTTACCTTTCCACCGAAGTGGTACCTATTTATCTACTTGCAATTTCTTTCTTTTGAACTGCTAGGTTGTCAGGAGCTGGGACAGATGGAAGCTCATTTCATCATGCAGTACTTGGGTCTCGAACTGCTGACCTGCCACCTTCCAGTCAGCATCTTAACCACTTGAGCCACTGCAGATCCCACACTAATTGGTACCAACTGGTATAAATTGGGCAGGAACAAATGCTGTGTCTGAATTAGCTTGTACAATCCTTTAAAAGCCTCCCTAGAGGATGCTGGTGAAGAAAAAGGGAAGACAGAGAAGCAGAAACTTATGGAGAAACTTATGGAGAGAGAGAACCTGGGTAAAAATAGCAGAAGTAGGTGGGTATCCCAAGCCTGCTCTAGAAATTAACCAGTAGGAACTGGTCTGGTAAGCAAGGCTTCTAGAGCATGATTGGGGTAAACCCTGACTTGGAATCTCTATAGCAGGGGAAGTGCAAGTCAGAGAGACTGACTCTGCTTCTGTCAAACCCTAGTGGAGCATTTCCCAAACTATGTTTCATGGAACACTGGTGGACTTCAATTGCCAGAAGTCTAAGTCAGTACATTGGCTGATCAGTGCTTTGGGGAATTGTAGGGCGCCAGCGGCGCCCTACAAGGCATGCAAGTGGGTCCCTTCCCCCCCCCACGCTACTGGACCCTTAGCGCTTGCTAAGGGTCCAGTAGCAGGTGGAGAAGAGGCACCTGCTAGCGCCCTACAACGCGTGCCAGCGGGTGCATTCCCCCCACCCTACTGGACCCTTAGTGCTTGCTAAGGGTCCAGTAGGGTGGGGGAAAGAGGCACCCGCTGGCGCGCCATGTAGGGCCCCCCTGCTCGGCTTGTGTTGGCCGACAAGCCCTGAATGCATGTGGGGCTTGTTGGCTGACACAAGCCGAGGAGGGGGGCGATCGCCCACCTGGGCAAGACTTGTGTTGGCCAATAAGTCCTGCATGCACACAGGGCTTATCGGCCAACACAAGCCTTGTCCAGGTGGGCAATTCCCCCCCCCCCCGGCTCGGCTTGTGTTGGCCAACAAGCCTCGCATACACGCAGGGCTTGTCGGCCAAGACAAGTCGAGCAGAGGAGGGGGCTACAAGGCACGCCAGTGGGTGCCTCTTTTCCACCCTACTGGCCCCTTAGCAAGTGCTAAGGGGCCAGTAGGGTGGGGGGAACAGGCACCCGCTCGTGTGCTACAAAGCGCAAGTGGGTGCCTGTTCCCCCCACCCAACTGGCCCCTTAGCAAGTGCTAAGGGGACAGTAGGGTGGGGGGAAGAGGCACCCACTCTGTGTCCGAAGGCCAGCAGCTTCGGACACAGCGTGCAAGGGCTTCAGGAGAAGGCTAGCCCAGCCCAGCCAGGCTGGGCTAGCATTCCGCAGCCCGTGCAGTCTGTGTCCGAAGCCGCTAGGCTGTTGACAAAACCTAGTGGTGCTTGGGCTAGCTAGCCCAGGCGCCGCTAGGCTTCATCCAGCCATCTCTCAGGCTGAACTAGGGTCGGGGGAAAGGCAGGCACTTGTGTACCTTTCCCCCAACCCTAGTTCAGTAGCAGTGATCCATCGCTGGGGTGTGTGTGTGGATTGGGTAGATGTTCTACCCAATCCAACCCTCCCACACACAATTGGTTCGGATAACGCTAAAGGATCATTATCCAGAATCGTTATCTGATGCAAGGTTTTTCCAAAAATCTTGTATCGTTATCCGATTCTAGCGTTATCCAGTCTAATCGTTATCCGGTATTTTACTGTGTAGAGTTCCCAATAGTATACTATGAAAATGTGAGTGAGAGTTCATGGATAAAGAATTACATCTTCCTCCAAGAGCTGGGAATCCTTCCCAAATTTGATTCAGTGGATGAAATGTAACTGGAGCAGAGGGGTGGAATGATTTTTGCCTGCCTTTGTTCAAGTATGCCCTTGGTTCCCCCCCCCCCAAAAAAAAAATGATTCAAAATGTTGATGAAAGAGGGTATTGTGAAGGGTCTAAAACCACTCTCAGAGTTTGCTGCGCCAGCAGATTCTGGAATGTTCCAGGATTCATGCCATTGGTGGTACCTATAAAACAAGATAAGAATTTTACCCAGAGTAGGGCACTAAACATAAAGTTTTATTCCTTCAGGTTCATGTAAGAAAGTTCATGGAAAAGCAGAAATCAAAAGGTCATAACCATAAGATCAGTCCAGTAAACAGTCCAAGATCTTTTAGGTAATCATAGTAAAATCATGCCAGCAGACAGTCCGGGGTCTTAAATCATGGAGAAGCAAAAACGAACTCTAAATCAAAACAGGTCTTAATCCATGGTGAGACAAAAATGAACTAGTCACTTCTCTGCAAAATGGAGAATCTCCCGTCAGGTGGGATAGCTTTAGCCAATCGAGTAACAGAGAGCAACAGAGAATAACTTTCTCAAAAC
The DNA here is from genome assembly GCA_030440675.1 of Furcifer pardalis. Lineage (NCBI taxonomy): Eukaryota > Metazoa > Chordata > Lepidosauria > Squamata > Chamaeleonidae > Furcifer > Furcifer pardalis. Next base: position 128,381,514 of record CP126893.1, on the reverse strand, counting down.
AATACATTATTTGCACACGTGCACAGAGAGCGCTGTGACATATAGACAAAACATGGCTCTGAGCTAGCTTAGATAGATAAGACGGGTACACTGACACTGAAAACATGGTTGAAAAACATGCTGTCCAAGAGACAGAGAGAAGAGAAAGGATTTCTATGAGGCCAATAATGAGGCCTACCTGGAAAATAGCAATTTCAAGCCTTGGGAGACATTAGGAAATAGGTCTTTTTCCTGACACGCCCCCCCCCCCCTTTTTGGAAAGGCAAACTATAGTTTTGCTTTACCAAAAGGCACTATTTTCTAATGTTGAGCAAGTGGTTGAGCAAATAAGCTATCCTTTGTATATGTAGGATAGTCAAGCGTTAAAGCTTCTTCCAGTTTTAGTTACTGGAGGTACACGTTAAATAAGTTACATTCTGCATTGCAAGCATACTAACTCAGGTGTTTACGCACACACCTTTACACTCTGGCTAAAACAAATCATGTAACAGGTACATCAGGACCAATTTCTCCATCATCAGTTTCAGGAAACATTCTGCTAAGGGAATCTGCATGTACATTCTGAGTCCCTTTGATGTGTTGTATGGAAAATTGGTAATCCTGTAACAACAAAGCCCATCTCAAGAGTCTTTGGTTTGAACTCTTCATCTTGTTCAGGAACTTCAATGCATTATGGTCAGTGAGTAGCTGGAATTCTCTTCCCCACAAAAATGGCCTGAGCTTGGTTACTGCCCATATTATGGCCAGGCACTCCTTTTCCACTATGGAGTAATTACGCTCTCGGGGAAGCAGTTTTCTGCTGAAGTATGAGATGGGATGCATGTTTCCTTCATCTTTTTGGAGGAGACACGCGCCAAGACCATAATTACTGGCATCTGTCTTCAAAATGAACTCTTTGTCAAATTGTAGTGGTCTGAGAATAGGGTATGAAACCAACTTCTCTTTTAACAAGTCAAAAGACTTCTGACACTCATCAGTCCACACAACCTTAAGAGGTTTTCATTTTTGTGTTAGCTCAGTCAGGACATGTGCAATAGTACTGAAATCAGGAATAAACGCACGGTAGAAACCAACCAGACCTAGAAACGATTTCACCTGTTTCTTCGTCTGCAGCGTAGGCCAGTCCTTGACTCTTTGGACCTTGGCATGGACTGGAACCATTTGAGAAGAACCAACTTCATGTCCTAAATAAATCACTTTTCCCAAACACCATTGGCATTTGGATGCTTTAACAGTTAAACCAGCATCCTGAATACGTTGCAGGACAGTTTCAAGGTGTTTAAGGTGATCAGAAAGTGAATCACTGAAAATTGCAACATCATCAATATAAGCACTTGCAAATGACAAACCATTCAAAACCTTGTCAATCATTCTTTGAAAAGTAGCAGGTGAATTCCTTCCTTCGTGTGAAGGCAAACTGTCCCATCTGCTAAGGAAAAAACAGTTTTGTGTTTAGCACTTTCTGTTAAAGGTATCTGCCAGAATCCTTTAGTAAAATCTAGAACAGAAACATATTTAGCATTAGCAATCTTGTGAACCAAATCATCCATTCTAGGCATTGGGTACAGATCAGGAACAGTTACAGAGTTCAGCTTCCTGTAATCAACACAAAATCTTATTACAGGTAAGATGTTACCAAATGCATCTTTCTTCTTAGCTAGAACAATTGGAGCTGAAAAAGAAGATTTAACAGGTTCAATGACACCCATTTTCAACATTTTCTGTAGCTCTGCATCAATTTGTTTTTGGACTTCCCCCACTGTCCTGTAAGGGGGAGCCCAAATTGGCTCGTCTGTAGTGAGTTCTATGTTATGTGTTTGCAAATTACAGTTACCAGGGTGTGATGTAAAGAGATGTCTGTATTTATCTAGTACAGATCTTACCAACATCTGTTCATGTTCAGGAACCTTGCTATTAATATACAGATCATCAAAACTTCCAGCACGCTGGTACTCATCACTGAGACAAACAAGATCAGCATTTTCCACATCATTAGGTATAGCTGTGTTCTTCATGATGCTGGTCACCCTGGAAGAATACAACTTTAAAGAGTTAACATGATAAACAACAACTTTGTACAGCATAGTTCACTGCGCCCACACGTTGAATGACTTTGGCTGGGCCTTCCCATTCAAGGTTCAGCATAGTCACTGGCAAAGGTGACTTCTTAGTTTACAAATCACTTTAGAAAAGTTCCAAAGTCTTTTTGGTAATTATGACATTTCTTTTAGGAGAACAAGGGTTTTTGTAAATTTTGTCGTCAATAATGCAATAATTATTAAGTTTCTGCCTTGTGAGACAAAAGACTACCCTACAATCTATTGTCTCAGAAAATGCTGTTTAAAATTTCAGTTCTGTTCTCTTGTGACCCTGGATTCTCCATATATATTTGGTGTTCCATCCCACAGAAGAATGGAACAGTAAGCTAATGCTGAACATTCTTTACCTAGGAATCTCTGGAAAGGGTCACCATAAATCAGGATTGACTTGATGAGAGATGATGGTGGTGGTGGTGGTGATGGTGGTGGTGATGATGTACATGGTCCACCTTATCTTTGGACTGGAGTTTTGGAACCTCACTGCTCAAGTCCTATCTCTTAGCCCAAGAGTTAGTACAGTATTGCCTGATGATGTAGCTGCTTCCTAGTACTGCTACTGTCTGGAACTGCTCTATCACAATATTATCAATGCCAATCACATTTATATGTTTCTTCAGTCCTTCTGGGATTGCTCTCAGCACTTCTATTACTACTGATGTCACTGTTGCTCTTTTCTCCCAAATATGTTGTACAGCACTTCATTTCTCATATCCCGATGTCTCATTTTGGCCAAGCTCATGTGCATCATCATCATTATAGTCATTGATGCTGCTGCTGTTATATATCATATGCATATAAAATGTGTTTCTGCATACATGTGATGAGTGCACATGTATATGTGTTCATGTTCATTCTTTATTATAGCTGGTATAACATGCTGATAGTTTGAGTCATTCCCTTACATAGCCTGAAACTGTAGCCTGGTAACATAATGTCAGCGGAATTAGCAGCCACAAGCTGAGCATGAATCATGCATCTTAACAAGGGAAACTGCAGTGCCCAGCTCCATTGCAGAAGATGTATTCCTAGGAGAGAGACAGTTCCCGTGAAATTCCAGAAACATTAATCCAAGCTGTAGGTAAATGGGCTGCAAACAATCAGTTTAGGAAAACAGCTCTTCTGGAACTAAATGCCTATGATGAAAGGAAAGTAGGATTTGTCTCACAGATATAAAGCACTCGAGACCTGTGTCATGTACATCCAGAGCGTTCTTTGTATTGAGTTATGCCACTGGCCCATCTAGTTTCAAACAGACCCTGCTGCTTTCAAATCAGGTACATTTCCCCTGGGTTACTTCCCCTTCCTCCAGTGAAAGGAATGCATGTGTTTATACTTTCAGAAACCTATATTCTGAAGGAAGTGTGAAATAATAGTAGAACATTTGCTCAATGCCAACAGGATGTTGGGCCATAGTTTGGCAAATAATAAAATGAAATAAATTAAACTACATATTCCCCAATGGTGGTGCTTGCTGAAGGGGATCCTGAAAGTTGCAATTTGAAAGAGTGACTTTTTCCCAGCTTTGCGAGGCAACCAGATGAGATTCTGACAGTCTAAAAAGCTTGCCACTACACCAGTGCTTCTCTTCTGGTCCACTATTAGTAGAACTCAGATGTAGCCAAAATACAGCAAAGGATATTCATAAAAATGAAAAACAATCACCTAAAGTGGCTTCTTCTTCTTTACTTCCTCTTTTGCCACTTTGTCAAGGGAGCGTTCTTGTTCTGACACTTCTAGCAGGCTCCTTCCTGGTGTGGTGGAGGTGGGCTACAGGAAACGGTGCTGCGGTCTGCAGGTTGAGAATCCCTGATCTAGAGGCCATAGAAAACTGGTGCTAGTCATACAAACTTGGGGACAGGAGAATATGGAGTCGAATCAAAATGGCATGCTATATTTAGTGATTTGCCTTATTCATGAGCAGCTGTAACCTTTCAGGACTACATGGAGCTTCTCTTGAACGACAATGAGACTATTCAAACATTACAGTAATGTAACAGCGGACTCAAATGCTCTTGCAGATATTTGCCCCTGTTACTTATTGGCAAGCAAATACTTGTTGCTGTTCAGTGTCCTGGGCCAGTGTTTATTACAAAAGGAAAGTGCTCTTGCAGATTAGGCCTAGCTAGTGGCAACATGAATTGATTATGTCAGCTTTGACTAATGAAACTGGAAACTGATAAAGTGGCTATTACATTGGCTCGGCATTATTAGCCTCATTACTAATTATGTAGACACAATGACAAGACCCATGTTAGAATTAACCATCAAAATACAATGGAATTGCACTCATAAATCATATTGATAGAGAGTTTATGGAGGATTGCAGCCACTGGGTAAAAGAGTAATCAATACTTTACTGCAGATGGAAGGAAATTTTAAAGGAAGGTGTAAAGAAAGGTGAGTCAACTCTGTGCAGCTTTGTCTTCTGTCTGTTTCCAAGCACAGTTCAGGAGTTGTGTGCATCTTAAGGCCAAATATTGCTCAGGAACCATATATAGTACCAAACACATACAGATCCTTGTTCCCATATGAGTCTCCCTCAAAGAAGTTTTTCACCAAGTCCTCCCACCAACAGAGATAAGGTAGATGGCAACTAGAAAAAGAAATCTTTCATCCAGGCACCATCTCATGGATTCACTTTGTCAGGGAGACTCGCTTAGTACCACCTTGATATCTTTCTGGCACCAGGCAAGGACATTTTGTTTTGATGTACAGTATTTTTTTAAAATGTATGGGTAGGTGGGTATGCTTGCAGACACAGCCTAGAGCAGTGTTTCCCAAAGTGAGGTCCACATTGCACAGGGGGACTTCAATTCCCAGAAGCCTAAGTTGGCTGATCAGTGCTTTGGGGAATTGACTTAGGCTTCTGGGAATTGAAGTCCAAAAACCAAAGGTTGGGAAAAACTGGCCTAGAGACTTGGATGAAGTTTTTCCAGAGCAGTATGTAAACTTTACAAACAATTAGCATTGAGGAGAAGCCTTGGCTGTATCTCTTCAGATTCAGATCCAGCAGATCTTCCCATACAGATCAATTGTCATCCCTCATGTTGCTGGCTCCTGTGCATCCATAGAAGATACCATGTGTATCTCTTGGTCTGTGCAGGGGCTGAAAGAAGCATCATGGCACTGAAGTGAAAGGCATCTGCTGTCCCAAACTGATACATGATGTTTGCATGAATGTAGAAGGGAAAGATGTATCTTCATATTGGCATTTGGAACTCTGCTCAGGCAATCTCATGCTGTGGCCTGAGACAGATACTCATAGTATTGGACTGAAAACTGGGAGGAGTTACAAAACACCCACATGAATTTGTAGCCTGAGTTTAATGGTGGATTTTGTTTGTACCACAAGCAGGGTAATGGTTTTATGAACCCTCTAATTCTAAAGAGGTTATGTGTTACTTTTCCAATACTTTGGGTGTGCTGTTTATTGCTCTGAGAAAGTACTTCCAATATAGATGTAGTAGTCGTAGTGTGGCACCCATCTCCCTCACTGCAGCATATCCGGAAACAAGGCTCCTCATTGTTTCTTCAGCAATAAGATTTCATAGGGCTGGGGTGCTAATCCAACACCCAACCCTCCTCCTTTCTCATCTGGGCTTGGATTGGTAGAGTTACATAATTTGATTGCCAAGATTTGAGTGGGATTTTTTTTTCTTAATAGGCAATCCCATTCTAAAGAACTTGGAACATAATATTTGATGTAAGGGAAGACAAAGCTTCTGCTGCTATGGGCAGTGAGCCTGTTTCTTAGGTTTTCATTTCTGTTTGAGATGGCACTGGCTATTTCTAATCTTTCAAAATGATGATATGATTTGAAGAATCACGGCTCTTTCCAAATCTGCAATGACATTCTTTGCCCGGGGAGCATTTGAAATCTGCCAGAATGTATCTGACATTGAAAACAGAAATCAGAAACCTTGTAAAACGAGCTGCTGCTCTACTGAGTTATTTGTTCTTGCAAGTTATCAGTGAGTAGCTGTGGCTGTTCCCATTTGAAGGAGCACCTCAAATAGGTTGTGCCTTCTGGCTTTGATTCTTTTCTTCTCCTTTAACTGTGACCCTTTTTAAAGAAAGCAACCTTTCGGCTGCTTGTGAGTTTGGCTGATTGTCCTGGCTATTTAACAAATTGATGGGGTCCTTCTTTCAAAAGGCAAAGCTGGGATTGCTAAATATGTAGGCGTACGGAGGATTTGTAGTTCTTGCCCTTTCTCCCTCTTCCTCTTTGTCTGTGAGGGCAAATGAAGAAGTTTATCAAGGTTTTCCAGATCGTTAAAAAGACTTCTGGAAGGAAGAAGAGACATAAAGAGGAATTCAGTGTAGAGGAAGAGCTGGCAAGTCAACGATCCTGTGACCGCTACATTGGATTCTGCAGTCTGCATCTCTGTGTCACAGGTAAGGAGAATATATGAATGATACTGCTAATGTCAGGGGCCATATGGAGACAAAGACTGGGAATGGTTGTGTTTCCTCAGAGGCTTTCTTATGGGGCTGCAGTGGCTTAGTGGTTAAGAAGCTCTCCTTGTTAACTGGAAGGCTGGCAAGTCAGCAGTTTGAGATCCGGGTACTGCATGATGGATTGAGCATCCATTCTGACCCAGCTCTTGGGGACATGAAAGGAGCCTCATTTGGGTGCTCCCTGTGCAGAGTTTCTCCTGCAAAATCTTTTCAATCTAGAATAATTTCTGAGATTGAATTATTATTAAAGGCTTTATTCAAGATGATTGCCTTTTGTTATGTGTTTGTTGGCCAACTATGCAGACATTGCTTAAATCTAGTTTGAAGGGATCATTTGACTTTATTTGACTTGGTTTAGTTTGGTTGATATTTTTTTTAGACATTCAGAGGATACTCAAGAGGCAGAAGTGTGGATAGGGGCATGGTGAGGCATGATATTAGCAGACATGGAATCAGAAATGCATAGATTCACATAATCAAGAGTGTGTTCAAAGCTTGTTCAAACTTCCTACCAAAGTAAAGAAGCGGCTGTTATACCCTTTATGAATTGATGGGCATCTGAGCATCTGTCCCCTGCTTGAAAACCTCTAATAAAGTAGAGTATAATTTGCTCCATTGTCTAACATTTCATATAGTCAGAGAGTTCTTCATGTTTAGTCAAGAATAGCTGACCCTGTCCATAAATGCTGAAGCCCTTCTTCACATCCCTCATACATAATCATTCCCTCACTCACTCATTCATTTGCTTGCTCGGTTGGCTGGTTGGTTGATCAATTGGTCAATTGTCTATATATGGCCTGACTGACCAGATTGTCACTCTGGGCAGTGGACATCAGGTACAGATAGACATAACATAAATACAGTCCCTTCAACTTTGAACAGCTGAAAATGTTTCCACATTAGCTGAAACTACTACCAGAAGTGTAGGCTGGCTTCTGAAGAGGCAGGGGAACTAGAGACCACATTGCCAACATACGTTGGATCATGGAAAAAGCAAAGGAATATCAGAAACAAGTCTACTGTTTCATTGATTACACCAAGGCCTTTGACTGTGTGGACCACAACAAAATGTGGCAATTAATTAAAGAGATGGAAATACCAGAACATCTTATATACCTCATGAGAAATCGGTACAAGATTCAAGAAGCAACAGTTAGGACAGAATACGGAATGACTGAGTGGTTTGGAATAGGAAAAGGAGTAAGACAAGGCTGCATTTTGTCACCCTGCTTATTCAACTTATACACAGAGCACATAATGTGAAATTCAGGGTTGGATAAATCTCAAGTTGAGATCAAAATTTCTGGGAGAAACATCAACAACTTGAGATACACAGATGATACTACCCTAATGGCAGAAAGTGAGGAAGACCTAAAGAAGCTTGTGCTTAGGTTGAAAGAAGAGAGTGCAAAGCTGGCTTGAGACTCAATATAAAGAAAACCAAGATAATGGCAACAGGCCCTATCAGTCCCTGGAAAATAGATGGGGAAGAAGTAGAAGCAGTGACAGATTTTACTTTCTTAGAATCAAAGATCACTGCAGATGGTGATTGCAGCCATGAAATAAAAAGGCGACTGATGCCTGGAGACAAGCTATGAGAAAACTGGGGAACATAGTTAAAAGTAGAGACATCACCTTGTAAACAAAAATTCACATAGTCAAAGCAATGATATTCCTGGTGATAATGTATGGTTGTGAGAGCTGGACCATTAGGAAAGCTGAGCATAGAAGAATAGATGCCTTTGAGATGTGGTTTTGGAGGAGAGTTTTGAGAGTACCCTGGACAGCGAGGAGAACAAATAGGCTGATCCTAGAAGAAATCAACCCTGACTGCTCCTTAGGTGGTCAAATAGTAAAGATGAAGCTAAAGTACTTTGGACATCAAATGAGAAAAAAGGATTAACTTGAGAAGGCCTTGATTCTGGGAAAGGTGGAGGGCAAAAGAAGAAGGGGGCAGCCAAAAATGAGATGGCTAGATGGTATTGTAGATACAATGGACGCAAAGCTGGGTGGGCTGAGGAGGATGGTGGAAGACATAGTTGCCTGGCAGGCAATGGCCCATAGTGGTAGCTGTTTGGGAGGCCTGTGTGCAAGATATCCAGAGAAAGAGCTCTTTTGTGAAGACATCCCTATCCTTTATTGTCCATCAGTGGCACTGCTTCTTTATCTTTCATCCCATTCTGCACATCTACCCCAAGGGAGAGTGCAAAATAGTGGGTGCGGTTATTGTATGGCCTTGCTGTTTTCAGATTCTGAGTGGGCAGGTGTTCAGACTGCAAGGAAGGGGAACAGCAAGATTAAGGGGTTGCAGGATCTAAACTTGGATCTCTGCAAAGATGGGAGAGGGGACATTCTCTGGGTGCTGATTGTGCTGACTGTGGATGTCAGTCCCCTGTCCATGCTTGGTTTCTTTTTTGTCGTAGATGTCAATTTGTTATAACTATGCCTTTGGAGACATTTGTTTAGCTCTCTTCCCAAAATGCTTGTCTGTGCTTTTTTGCATTTTTAATTGAACCATTGTCATAATCCAGTAAATTATGACACACCATATAGCATGTTGCTTCCCATTTTTGTTCAGTATGGATTTTCTGATATTATTATGTGCCATCAAACATTTTTTATGTTGACCCTGTACCAGTGCTGGTGAACCTTTTAGAGACCGAATGCCCAAACTGAAACCTAAAACCTGTCCTGCCTCTCCCTTCCTCCACCATTTCCCAGCTCACACTGCACCTTCTCTTGACCCTGCCTCCACTGTGTGGTGAGTCTCCCCTCTCACTGGTGGATGGAGGGGTGGGGTGGGGGGAGTGGTAGCTGTGTTAGTCTGTGCAAGCATATCAGAGAGAAAACAACACAGAAAAGACAAAAAAAATGTGACAAACAAGAATCAATAACTGTTAATGGCATCTGAGGCAAGCAGCATCAAACAAATATATCACTAGTTGCCAAAAGGGAGAATATCCTTAAATGCCTACTTAAAAAGCAATGTTTTCAGATGTTTCTTAAAAATATCCAGAGATGGTGTCTTCCAAAGCATAGGTGTCATCACCGAGAAGACTCTACTCCTTGTAGCCACCCTCAGAGTTGTCACTTGAAGCTATGCCAATTGTGGAGAATTGGTGATGTGGAGAATTGTTCTGAGGGAGAGATGGGTCCAAACCATATAGTGCAGTTTTTTCCAGCCTTTGGTTTTTGGACTTCACTTCCCAGAAGTCTAAGTCTATTCCCCAAAGCACAGATCAACCAATGCACTTACTTAGGCTTCTGGGAACTGAAGTCCCTGTAGGGTTTTAAATGTTAACGATAGAACTATGTACCTGATATAACGAAGCTTCTTTTCCTGTTGCTTTGCTTTCGATTAGAATGCAAATCTCTCTCCAATTACTCTGGATGTTAATTTTGCTGAGATGTTCAAATGTCATAAACAGTAAGCTATTTCACTCTGCTAACTACGGCAGTCAGCACCTCTCTTGTTTGCCACCTTAAGAGCCATGAAAGCTGGCAAACAGTACAGTCTGCAGCACTTCTTTATTCTGTTTGGCAAGGATATTAGAGACTCAGGCAAAATGCAACATCAGACACAATGAAGAGGAAATTGCAACTGCTTCTGATATGTAGGTCATTGCTCTTCCCAACATTCACATTTAATGGCTTGTTTTGTTTAGCACACTATATGGGGTTTATTGTTTATGAAGCAGCATGTATTGCCTTCTAGATCTTCCTCACCAACTTTTTATCTACCTAATTAACTCTGGGTTTATTTGTGCTCTGATATATTATCATCTTCAGACACTTGCATATTCACACACATTGTTGTCCGATATCCATTTTGGCAGATAAGAGGGCAGTGGACTTTGCTTCATTTTACAGAAAAACAATCAAGGCATGGAGGTGATAGAAAGGATTGAAACAGCCTGGCATCTTCAAGCAGTGTGGCGCTTGAACTGGGAACCCTCCAACCAGAAGGTGGCTAAAGAAGGCATCTATTACCACTTTCAGATGGGGTGTGTACAAAGGTACAGTCCTCCTGGTTTTGAATGTCAGGAGACACTAAAAGGGTCATTTGTTTCCATAAACTGAAGCATATCTATAGGTCTTGTGAAAGATTTTGACCTCTGTTATTGCCAGCCTACTGCCTTTCAGATATCCTACTTATCTGCTCTTTTACTAACAGATACAAGCTCACGTGATGATGGGAATGTTCATAAAAAATGAACAGTCTGTACAAATTATAAAAAGGTAACAGATCATCATAATTTTTCAAAATCATGAAGATTTGAACTAAGGCAGACATATTCATAGCTCCTTTGTTTCTGTTCATATAAGAATATCTACAGGTAGCAAAATGATTCCCTCCAGCTCTAGCTTTTTAAATCCCACAAGAGTTCCTGCTCCCTGTTATCTTCTGGATTATAAAAATGAAAGAGGGAAAATGCTGCAAAGAAGGAGGGGTGATTGCAGCCTTGGCATTTATGGAATAGAATTTTTGTAGCCAACAGAGTCTGGAAAATGCAATGTAAATCAATACAAAAATGGATTTTGCACCCTGTGGTGTGAAAAGCTAAGGTAGCATTTCCCCATTGTCTTCTGCAGCTGCCTGCACATATCTGGCAGATAGCTGAACAGCCTTAAATATTGCCCCCCCCCCCTTTAAAGAAGCATATAAGATAGGATAATGTTTTTTAGCAGATTAGCATGGCACCTACATAAATGTTGTTTTCCCAAGGTCTCTGCCATTGTAGCATTTCTTCAAGAGCAATACATGGCAAATCAAAGTTTAATCCAATAGGTAATATTTTGAGTGAATAGTTCACAAGACAGTAAAATTCAAAGACAATATGTTATGTGCTAAGTACACAGGTGCTGTTCATGCAAAATAATTATACTAGACATAAAAAGGAGGGGCATCTTGAAATTGTTGTTGAGCCTTTCCTCATTCTCTGCACATGAGCTTTTCCAACATTATAATATACACTAGTACCCCAGATAACGTTATGACATGGTTCCACAAATCATGTTGTTATCCGGTTTTTAGCGTTGTCCGATACATTGATCGAACAACGTTTAAAAAAAGCCCTGTTCCCTTTCCAAAGAGGAAAGTGAACGGGGGGGGGGAGGAGATCAGGTTGGCTTGGCGAGGGAAAGCACCCTCCCTCCCTAAGCAAACCGGGGATCCATGGGGCTGGGGGGTGGGCTTCAGGGGACAAACCGCGCAGCCCCACGGTTTGTCGCCGAAGTCAAACTCAGCTCCGGCTAGCAATCACTAGCCGGAACAATTGCTAGCCAGAGCTCAGCTTGGAGACAACCCATGCAGCCAAGCGGGTGCGCGCATTGTCGCCGAAGTCAAGCTCAGCTCCAGCTAGCAATTGCTAGCCCGAGCTGAGTTTGACAGGTCGTGCGCTACAAAGCACCCGAGCGGGTGCCTCTCTCTTGCCACCCGACACGATCCTTAGCAAGCACTAAGGATTGTGTCGGGTGGCAAGAGAGAGGCACCCGCTCGTGCGCCTTGTAGCACACGAGCGGTTGCCTGTTCCCCCCACCCTAATGGCCCCTTAGCTAGCGCTAAGGGGCCATTAGGGTGGGGGAAAGAGGTGCCTACTCTGTGTCCGAAGCCCAGCAGCTTTGGACACAGCCCCCAAGGGCTTCGGAAGAAGGCTAGCCCAGCCCAGCCAAGGGCTCCCAGGGCAGCGCTTGGTGTGCCCCCCCCACGGGGTCGAGGATCATTTCCGAGCACAGGCTCCATGCTGATTATCGATGTTAAACATGCCCGTTAATTTTGAGTTGCACTAAGACTGCACTCCAGACTCTGCCTCCCCGCTCACGCTGCTCACACACACCGAGCGGAAGAAACTGCCTCAAACGCCACCTATTTTCCCCCTACTCTCTTCCCCAGGGAAAGATCCCAACATTGGGGAGGGGTGGGGGGAGAAGGGCAGTTCCCCCCCCCGGGAAAACCACCCACGGCACCTTCCAGCCTCCTCCCAATTAGCTCTTCACCAACAAGGCTAAGCCACCAACCTGCCTTGCCTGCTTCCCTCTTCCATCCCCCCTTGCCAATCTGGCTTGGGAAAAGGGGGGTTCCCGGGTGCCCCACCAGCCACCTTGGCCCCCGAGGGTCAGGCGAGAGTTTCGGGAAGTGGTTGGTGGGAGGGAAAGGCGAATTAAAACTTCCACTCACTTTCCCGAAGCCGCCTAAAGAGGTGAGCCGCTACGAGGCCGGGGAGACCCCGCGGAGAGGCACCTCTCCTCACCCAGATCTCCCCAGCCTCGCAGCGAGCTGCTACAAGGCCAGGGAGACCCTGCGGAGAGGCGCCTCTCCTCACCTGGATCTCCCCAGCCTTGCAGCGAGCCACTACGAGGCCGGGGAGACCCCGCGTGTCAGGCGAGGGTTGGGGAGAGTACGGGGAAGATATCCGTAGCCTCCCCAATGCCCGTTTGACACGCGCGTGCCTGCACGGTGTTTGGAAAGGGTACGGCGGATCTTGCCCATACCCTTTCCAAACATCGGGCAGGCGTGCGCGCGTGTCCTACAGGGGTTGGGGAGGCTACGGGGAAGATCTCCATAGCCTCCCCAACCCCCATTTGACACGCGCGCGCCTGCACGGTGTTTGGAAAGGGTACGAGTCCCTGTACCCTTTCCAAACATCGTGCGGGTGGGTGCTGGGGGGGGGGGCTGGATTGGGTAGATGTTCTACCCAATCCAACCCCAGCCCCCACACGCGATTGTACCAGATAATGCTAAAAATCGCGTTATTCGATACAAGATTTTTCCAAAAATCTTGTAACGTTATGCGGTTTTAGCACTATACGGTACAATCGTTATCCGGGGTATTACTGTATTAGGGAAAAGAAGAATAGGTTTTTCATTCAGAAAGCTACATGTTTTTTTCTCTTGCATCTCTTAGAAAAGGCTGAAGTCATGGAGAATGAATCCCATGGAATTGATTTGTTTAGGTGTTGTGATAAACCATGGCTTGTTTTAACCATACTTTGTTCTTAAGCCACACATTGTATGACAGGCAAGCAAAAAACAAAACAAAACCAAGAACCATGACTTATTCCCCCCATTTCTGATTTGTTCCTCTCCTAACCTTTTATCAGCTTCTGTTTGTATGGAGAAACTGGAGAACAAGGTGACAGCAAGCCCTTCTTGGATTTAGAACAGCCATCACAGCAAATCATGGTTTAAACTATGATGAATGCACACTCTTCCTCACTTGCTCTGGGACCTCTCAAGCGTTCAATCCAAGGTGGATTATTCCAAAATCCCCTCTAGAACTCAATCAAAGCTCACGGCAAGGAATGTATGTTCACCATTCGTTCTCAGCCACGCCCGGCTAACCAAAACCTGGGACTTCTCTGTATACAGAGCCCAGCCCAGTTACTTTTTATGAGAGGCAAGGTAGCGTTCAAAAAGAGGCCAGTGGACTTACTGTCTTGTTATCCCTGCATCCCATTTCTAATGAACATGAGCTGATTGAAGAAAATATGTTTATTGAAGTTTTAGCATGGTTCTTGATGAATCAGGTTACAGATCTCAGCATAGAAAAATAAACTAATCAAAATTTCGTTTTAGAGAAAGGATGCTTTAAGACATGTCCTCCCCAAAATGAAAAGAATCTATCTATCTGTTCTAAGTTACCATAATTAAGACTTCAAGAGATAAGGCCTGGTTGCATGGCCTTTCTCCCTTATGATGATGTTTCCTTGTTGACCACCATTTTCGAACTCTTTTCTTCTCCAAGCCATGTGCTCATGGCGAATATCTAGGGAGAAAGGGCTTGTAGCATTTGCCCAATTTCGCCCTCCTTCTAAGGTCTACATCTTCTCTGCTTCAGTATCACACTCTCTCTGCCACTCCCTCTATCAAACCTTTTGCTTAATTCTCTCCAGGTATGAAGTAATTAGCAGACATCCAATCAAATCCCAGAGTTGGTGCAAACAACTCTGGTCCTATTGATGAGGCCTGATGCCTCCCAGGCTGCTTCCATCTGGGTCCCAGGGAGTGAAAACAAACAAGTAGCCTTTTACTAGTACAAGAAGCCACATCTCTACTATAGACTAAAGCATAATAAACTCCATTTTGGATATGTGAAGGACTTGGGGCCTCATTTTATCACATAAACATATCAGAATTTGTAAGTCAGTAATAAACAGTGGTTTCAGACAGAGGATCATAAAAACAATGGCTTGATATCAGATGTTAGTCATTTCCTTAAGGGCTTCTCTTAGCAGAAGCCACACTGATTATGCTTCAGCAAAGCATATCTTGCCTTACAAATGCTCATTTTTGCCTTAAGAACATTTTTCACAAAGAACTGAACTTGACTTCATGAAATCTTTGCATTTCATGTGCAGATTCTTCAAATGGAAAAGGCTTTAGCTGAGATAACTGGTTACTATTCACTTCATCACGTAAGGGATGGAGGTGGTATTTTTTAAAAAACAAATCTAGTGAGGGATTCCCTCCTGATCTACACTGTATCTCGAGAGGAAAGATTTCCCTTAAATTATGTGGAGTGAGCAACTGAAAGGTGGTGTATATAAATACAATAAAATAAATAAAACAAGATGGCAGGCCTCTATAATGTATGCAATCTCTCTTGGCTTTCTCTTTTGAACTAGCAGCCTTTCAGCCTTCTAGCAGGCAATTGGTTAAAACCTTGGAATTGAGTTTGGGTGGGGAAATGAGTAGAAAAGTATAGTGATGAAAACCTGACAACATGCTCAGTACCTGCTACTGATGGCATCCTTTTAATTTCATTTTCTGTCTGTTCATTCAATAAACATTCCTTGTGGTTAATTATTCCTGAGTTTTGCCCTGTGTGAATCAAAATGTTCTGACCTACATCTTACATAATCTTTATGATCACTGGTATAACTATGATACTTGGCAGTTCCTCTGCATTTAAAAAAATGGGATGGGGAAAGCTGGAAACCTTTGTTCTAAGTAACCAAGGAAAAAATATTACACTTAAGTCTTCCTCATGCTAGTTTTAGATTTCTCTGCTTTCAGATTTCCAAAGTCTAAATTTAAACAGCATAACCTTGTATAATGAAATTAATCTGTTCCATAACATTTTTTGTACAGCGAAATTTTTGTTATATAAATTTCCCATAGGAATGCATTGAATGTGATTTCCCATAAGATTTTATTGAAAACAAAAATTTGTTATGTAAAGCGTGATTTCCCATAGGAATGCATTGAAAGCAGAAAAAAGTTCTGAAAAATTTTCCCCATTTTTCTTCGATTTCCTTTCACTGTAACGTATTTTGCTATTAGAGCCCTTTTTGTTATATGGGGTTTTACTGTCGCTCCAAATCAAGCCGATCCATTGAATGGATGGGAATACTGTATGAGAATTCAACTCCTACGTGAAAGCTGTAGATTCAGTTGGTCTCTTCCAGCTGAGATAATCCACTGGGTTTAGCCCAATGGTCCCCAATGTGGGGCACATGCCCACAGGGGGACGTCAATTCCCAGAAGCCTAAATCAATTCCCCAAACCATTGATTAGCCAATGTACTATATTGGGTTTCTGTATTACAATCCAGGAGTAAATAAAATATGAATAATGGCATTTTATACTCAAAAATAAGGATAACTTTCTAAAATATTCCAGCATTCTACATGTTGTCAACAAAACCACAAACAAGTCAAGCAGGCAAGTTTTGAGCAGCCTTTCTTACACTCATTTCTCAATAGTATTTATATTTGCTTGGAATCTCCTGGCCATCTTTGTTTACATTTTGACAGATGAGATTTAATACCTTGTGTTGGTTTTTCCCTCTGTTTGTATCAAATCTGTCTTTTTTCCATTGTAGTTGATCATAGGAAAGCTGATAGCTTTGTTTAAAACTATAAATCAGGACATGAGGGAAAGGTGTCTTCCTCTGGCCACAAAGGAAGCTTCAGCTTCCAAAAAAGAAAAGGTCATCTGGGAAGGTGATATACAGATAACTGGCTTCCTGTGTTTGTTAAATGGGGGGTAATAATAATTTTTGTGTCAGAAATTATTCTGAGTCGAAAGGATTTTTGTGGAAGAAACTCTGTTCAGGGAATGCCCAAATGAGGCTCCTTTCATGTCCCCAAGAGCTGGGACAGAGATGGGTGCTCAATCCATCATGCAGTACCCACAACACATCTAAGAGACAAAGCCTGGCTGAACAGAATGCCATGAACATTTGGGACTTTCCTTTATAATTTTCTCACCCTTGCTACAAGAAATTGATGCATGCCTGAAAAAGTGATCTTGAATCTTGAAAGCTCAGAAAATGTTTGATTTTTAAAGTGATCCTAGAATACAGGGGCTCCAAACCTTTTCAAGCTAGGGGCTGGATCACACTCTCTCAGTCAGCTTCGAGGGCCAGATGGCCATTTTGCCCTGCCTGCACAATGGGGGTGTCCATTTTGTCCCAACAGATTCAAAGGGGTGACCAAAGGAGTGGAGGGGTGGGGGCAGTGGCATCGCTAGGGGAGGCTAGCCCCCCCCCCCAGCCCCAGGTGGTGCTTTTTGGGCTATGTATGTTCTTGGACTGCAATTCCCAGAAGCCTTAGCAGGAGCGGGCACCAGCATTCCCCAGGGGGTGGCAAATTTGGCTTCAGCCCCAGGCGACTGAATTCCACCCGATGTTACTGGGTGGGGGCCCACATGAAATGGTGCCATGAGCCACATCCAGCCCCCGGGCCATAGGTTGGGAACCCTGGCTATAAAAGCATTGCCTCCTCCTGCACTTAAAATAATGTGTATCATTCTGTAAAAAGTAATCCATAAATCACCACCAATCGTATGACCTTTATACAGTAACATTCTTCTTAATTGGTTGTTGTTGTTGTTGTTGTTTGATCCCATGTCCTCAAGATTGTTGTGCCAAATGGGAGTAGTGTTCTTCCCCAAAATGTGATCTGGAAATCTCCCATTCCAAATGCTTTCTTGCCTCCCTTATATAATTTAATCCTTTCCTTCATTCCCCACCCCATCCACCCCGGATCTGTACACTAATAGTAATCACCTCATTACCTTAAGAGTGCTTACTGGTTTCCTAAAGGAATTTGAACTAGCTTATTTATTTAAAAGTAGATGGACTGACAAAGAAATGACTGCATGGCTTGAATCTGAAAATTCCAACACTCCTGTGTTGTTTGAAAAATCAATGGATTTTATAGTTCTATGATATTGGGAGGAAGTGGAGGAATTTTAAAAAATTGCATGATGTATCTCATCTATTTCCCAGCCTTCCTGTCACAAAAGACTGAAGAAGAAAATTACAGAATTGTGTCAGAGAACATAAATATATTGAATGAACCAGAAAGGTTGTTTTTGAGCCATTCCAAAATGATTTCCCTTGTGGTGGCAAAAGAAAAAGAAAACATTTCTTAAGAAATCCTGACAGTCTTTCAAAAAGCTCAGACTTTTAAAATATTCCTCATAAGGTATTTGAGCATTCAGTGATTTACTGCTTCTCCTGGGGCAACTTTCCCCACTTCTCAAGCTGTCATCTCTTCCAACAATGGATGGCAAGCGCATGTTGGAGGTTTGGGGCGGGTGGGTTGAAAAGCTGTCATCTGCGATACTATAAACAGGAGACAGACAACAGTTGTAAAAACAAAGCTTCTGATTAGGCAGCATCTAGTGTTGCACAAAACAGATTTTATTTTGAAAATATCCTCTCTCTTGTTTTTGTGTGGAATGGAACTCTTCCGTCTGCATCCTGAATAATGTTGTAATTAATTAGCAAATGCTGACCTGTGGAAAGTAAATAATTTGTTTAAATGAAGTAGCTTAATCCATAATAGTGCATTTGTCTTAGTATTGTGCCTAGTGTACTGTAGCAGAAGTGACAGACTAGAACCCAGGAATCCTGATTTCTGAGTTCTCATTCAGCCATGGAAAAATCATGGCAGCTGAAGGTTGGCACTTTAAAACCACTAGTGTAATATCTCATTTCTCTTGAAAAACCCTGTTAGGGTCATTGTGTGTCAGGTGTTGTTTGACAGCTTGTAACACAATAACACATTTCCCTTCATGAATGAAAAATGAGTGCAATGAATGAATGAAATGAAATTCTAACCTGAATTAGACTGAAACTAGACGTAATTGTGCTAAAGTGGGTTAAATTGGATTCCTTATGGTCATACTGAGGTAGAATATGCCATCCTTATATCTGCATGGAACGATCAGTTGGTTTCAGGGGTGGAAACCATAAAGTGCCTTAAATGACCCTGTTTAATCCATTCGTCATTTTAAAAGACAAATAGCAACAACAACAAAAGAATTCTCCTTGTCTCCTCCTGCCTCCCTTTTTGTGGGGCAGTGGGAGGAAGCTTTCAATTTAACAAAATCAAGTGGCATAATGTGAATTGGATTGGATCCCCCCCCCCCAAAAAAAAAAATACTTTGCATCCTCTTCTCTCTCCATTCCATGGGGGAGTGAGAGGAAGCTTTCAATTAGTGGCTTGATCAAAGAGACAACTTAAGCTATTTGCTTTAGTTTGATCTTGATTATTACTCAGATTGGAGTTGAACCAAAATGGAGTGATCCTACCTGCACTGCAAAAGCAGTAGCCTCTGAAAGAGATCCAGAATGATGTGGGTATGCCTTGAAAAAGGATAGGTTGGTTCACAGTTGCCAATACACCATGCCATTCCTGGAAAAGGAGAAAACCACATCATCCCCAAAGCAGACCAAACTGGTGGACAAATCCCCATCTGATAAAACCCTTAATGATTCATCATTGCTACAGATTCAGGAGCTTATATTTATTCAATCTTCAGCGAGATATAATCCTATACATATCTACTCCACAGGATTTATCGAGACTTACTGCACACAACGTGTGTCAAACTGTAGGCTAAACCAAAATTAAATAATGTAACTTTCTCCATTTGTTGTCAAGATTAGAGTGACAACATAAAAAGGATAACCGGGCTTCTGTATGACAAACTCCAGCTGCTTGAAATCACCTTCTGCACGCTATTGTTTAAAGGTATAGAACATGAGTTCTCAACCTTTTTAAGCTGGGGGTTGGATCACGCTCCCTTAGAAAGCTTCTGGGGCCAGATGGCCATTTTGCCCTTCCTCCACCACATGGCACTTCCTGGTGTGGTGGAGGTGGTGGTGGGCCACATGAAATGGTGCCATGGGCTGATTCTGGCCACAGGCCACAGGTTGAGAATCCCTGTATAGAAAGTTACTGTCTTCTTTTTTGAATGGCCATCCTACTGATGATGATTACACAGTTTGTAAAACATGAATGTATTCCCTACACTTTCAGCATCTCATAGAGACTTGTGAGGGAAGGACATTTGCACAGTATAGGAAACCTCACCCAAAAAACCCCTGACAATGAGATTTATGTCATCTTTTGCCAAAAATGCTTTTCTGTACTCTACATAGGACAGACAAGACAATCACTGCACAAAAGAGTTAATGGGCATAAATCAGATACCAGGAATGTCAATACATGTAAACCGGTTCCAAATAATGTCAGTCTACATGGACACTCTACACAGGACTTGAAAGTTGTCATTCTGGAACAGAAAAAAATACAAGACAAGGATCCAGAGAAAGACAACAGAGATAAAGTACAGTAATACCTCGGATAAGGTTTGCATCAGATAACACTAAAACTACGTAACGTTAAGCAATCTGGAAAAAAATTGCATTGCATAACGTTAAAATCCTATGGGATGCATCAGATAATGTTCGCTAAAGCCTGTGCCGGTTACAATGTATCTCTATGGAGTTTTAACATTATCCAATGCATCACATAGGATTTTAATGTTATCCGATGCACGCATCAGATTACATTAAAAATCGGATAACACTAAGACTTGTGGAACCAAGTTTTAGCGTTATCTGAAGTTTTACTATACATCCATATGCTAGACACCCATCTCAAAGGTTTGAATATTAGTCAAGGGTTTCTGGGACATTATTGAATTTTATACACCAAGACTAACAGGTTGTTATACACTGCTATATATGTTGTATGCTATATGTTGTTATAGCATACCACCTTCACAGAACCTACTTCAGTAGAATTATCATCAACGCCTTCAGACCACCTCACAGAAGAAAGGAAGAACTTGGTGCTTGACCTGGGACATTCACACCATTCTCAATAGATGCTAGGCCTGAAGGGTAAACTCACTAGTAAATGTGTAATGCCCCAATGTCTCTCTTGCACCCATCTATTTACAATTCTTATCTGTTATGATAGCCAACCACTCTGTACCTCTGCATCTGATATGTATAAATTGACACCATGAAGTCTCATTATGTCTGATGAAGTGGACTTGATCCACGAAAGCTAACATTAAGATAGAGCAGTTGGTCTTTAAAACACCACAATGGTTTTTTTTTGTTTACTCTCTGATATGCTTGAAACACAGACTAACACCTCTAGCACTTCAAAAATCCCAGCAAAAAAAAAAGAGTTCTTGGGAAAGTACAGCCACAGAACCAAATTGACAGTGGTTTGGGCGGTGTCTCCTCCTGAGAATCCCATCTGGTTGGTCCTCTTAAAATTGTTTAGATATGTGGTGACACCCTTTTAAAAGAAATAGTCTCATGCCTTTGGAGACCTCTTAAATCTTGAGTTTTATATCTTTAAATGTTTAATCTCCACATTTGACTTTAGCAATTCTGTATTGCTGCAGTGATGGCTATGGAGTTTTAGTCCATACAACTCTGCTTTCATCTCTTTGTTTTAAATATCACTTTTGATTTTAATTTCTCTTTTGTTGGCTATTCTAATGCATACAAAAATGAAGTTGATTTTATGTGTTTCTAAGAGAATGGGGTTTCTGCGTCAGATAAATGCAAGGCTGTATGGTTGACTGAATGAATGAGATCCTAAGCTGGGATATGGGATCTCCTGTTACATGCCTTTAAGTACATCTTTTACAGCAGAGAAAAAATCAGCATGTAGCAATGACCACAGATCACCTGCAGAAAGGATCTTTGAATGAACATGTTCTTGCAGAATGGAAAATATTCTGTCAATTGACTGAACAGATTTGTGCCTTTCACTTTAAGTGTCATTATTTCTGCTGTGTATAGCTACTGCAGTGGAGATTTGTTGATTAGTCTGGGCAGCACAGTGGTCTATCTATAATGTCTCTGTGACTTGATGATAATAGGCTGTAAGTATTGTCTCTCTCTCATCTCTTGTCTCACTATGCCCTTATCTTCTTTTAGAAGATGAGGACTAGTTTTTTTTTATTAAGCACCACAATATTGCTCTTAATGCTAAAGTAGTGTAGTATCTCATAAGCTCACTATATGCTATATCAATTGCTTAGGGCTGTGCATTTCCCTGAACAGCAGGAAGATCAAGACACAGCTTTGTAGATTTCATCAGAATACTGTATACTGAAACTGAGGGCTGTTTTTTCCCCCCAAGCAGAGTATCGTGAAAAAGAAAGCTGCTTTTTCTAGAAGCTATTGTTGAGAAATAGCAACAGACAGAGAGGATAGGATGCAAACAGGAAGCTGGACAGGAAGTATTAATCTACATACAGTAGCACTCAGTGGTAGGATTCAATTTTTTTTTTACTATCTACTCTGTGGGTGTGGTATGGTGGCTGGGGGAGAAAGCCCTGTGTTACACCCAAATTAGGACTCCTTTATTTCAAAACGTGGATAGACAGGGCCAGTTGGAATTTCTGCTACTGGTTCTCAGGAACTGGGGCAAACCTGCTAAATCTCACCACTGGTAGCACTCCTACCCTAACCCAACCTGGCTGTCTTTTTCTGAATCAGACTCAAAAGCTATCTCAGGTTCCAAGTGTGCAACATGGTTCTGATATTGTCAGTTGGTTATGTGTTTCTAAAGAAGAGAAAACAGTGAAACCATAACAAGAAACATTTCTATTTACTTTTCTGTTTATTACTTTAATCTTTCGTCAAAAAATAATAATCCCCCCATATATTTGCTATATAAAAACACCAGAAGTCTGTGGAAAGTAACATAAATGTCTCTGTGTGTCTAGATGCAGTGAATTGGTTTTGTATGTAGTCACCATTAATTTGGTTTGAGGATGACTTATTTAGCAGAGCTTAGTTCCAACTGTAATATTTCTCTATTTTCTTGGCCTTCAGTTTCAATAATGGTCTGTCAATAATATTTAGAACACTCTTCAATAACACATCCTTCCTCACAAAAGCACTTTCTCAGTGTTTTCTTATGATAGTGTATATACCTGCTTGTAAAGTAAAATTTTTCATCATGCAAGCTCATATCATGGGTAATATAAACATATGGCTCCATTAATACAATCTTAAAGTGGAAAATACAAACTGGAGGCTATCAGCAGTAATTCATGAGAATGGCATGACTTCTGTCTTGGATGTGATTTGTTTGCAGAAGTTAATGCAGAATGCCTCTTTCCTTGGTTTCCAAAACAAATTGGCAGTTAGTATAGGAGGCCATAATGCACAGTAAAGATAAGACATGTTCAATTTCCTACTTCAGGAGGCTCAGCCTTTCAGCTGGAATGAGGGGCTGAATCTTGTATAGTACATGGATTTGTGGATTGAGTAAATGCATTGTACCATTTAATTATCCTAAAATAGCAACATTGGTATATGGCGGTTCCTCAGCATTATAGCACACTTCTTTTCTTCTTTTTTTTTTTTTTGGGGGGGGGGACTGAATTCCAGGTGATTGGTTCATTTTTCATAATTCTTCCTCCCTTGACATGTGAGGTATTTAACATCCTGAACCAAATCATTGGTTCCTAGTGAGTAATTCTGGTGTAGTTACAGGCTCCAGTTTTGCTTGGCAGGTTTGGAGGGGTTTAGGGGTACAAACAACTGCAATATATCATTGCAATATTCATAGAAAGAATCATGGCAGAAAACTTCATCGGGTGAACCCCTCCGTTTTAACTGCAGAATCAGAAAGGATATGGTGTTATTTACTTCTTTTAGGGTAGAACTAATACTGTTTTGTAGCAGTATTAGCCACGGGTCAGGTGGCGGCTCCGACCCAGCGCCCCTCCGGCCATTCCTTTTGGATGGAGGGGGGGGGGAAGAGAAAAGAGGAGCAGCAGCAGAAGAAGAAAAGCCGTGGGTCGGGTGGCAGGAGGGCGCGCGCCTCCGACCCAGCACCCCTTCGGCCATTCCTTTTGGCTGGAGGGAAAAAAGAGAAAAGAGGAGACCCAGCGCCCCTTCAGCCAGCAAGGAGAACCCCGGTGAGGTGCTGCCGACGTGAGACCACCCCAGGAGGCACCGAGCAGCCGAAACTGATTACCTGCATGCATAGGATAAGTAATTCATCTACACTAATGTAGTTGACTTTAGATACTTTATAAATAACTGACTTACATAATAGTGAACTTGCAGTAGAGACTTATAGAGAACTTACAGTAGAGACTTGATATATTGGACTTCATAACAAGGATACTTATAACTTCATATTTTTTTGTTCAGTCGCACAGTCGATTCCGACCCTCTGTGACCCCATGGACCACTGTCCGCCAGGCACTCCTGTCCTCCACCATCCCCCTCAACTCGCTCAGCTCTGTGCCCATTGTTTCTACAATACCATCTAGCCATCTCATCTTGGGCCGTCCCCTTCTTCTTTTGCCCTCGACCCTTCCAAGCATCAAGGCTTTCTCAAGTGAATCCTCTCTTCTCATTTGATGTCCGAAGTACTTTAGCTTCATCTTTATTATTTGACCTTCTAAGGAACAGTCAGGGTTGATTTCTTCTAAGATTGACCTATTTCTTCTCCTCGCTGTCCAGAGGACTCTCAAAACTCTCCTCCAACACCACATCTCAAAGGTGTCTATTCTTTTGTGTTCAGCTTTTAGCCAACAGTCTGATACTGTTTAAACTGTGATAATGTGCATGATAATACTTTGTTTTAAACTGTGATAACATGAATGATGAGAGAATACTGGCGTAGAAACTGGCAAACCAATGTCAGGAATTTTGCCAAGAGAACCCTATGGACTAAAACAAAAGGCAAAACAAACGGGGGTAATTTAGATAAAACAGGATGCTTAGCACATCAAATCAGAAGAAGGGGAGGGATAGGAAAGGGGGAGGAGAAATACAGTGTTGCAAGCAACAATACTGTGTAGGGACATGGAATGTGAGATCTATGAACCAGGGAAAACTGGAAGTGGTAAAAAAGGAAATTGAAAGAATAAGCATTGACATCTTGGGAATCAGCGAGTTAAAATGGACAGGAATGGGTGAATTCAGCTCTGGAAACCATCATATCTACTACTGTGGACAAGAAAACGTCAGAAAAAATGGAGTAGCCATAATTGTTAATAAAAGAGTGAGAAAAGCAGTAATGGGATATAATCTCAAAAATGATAGGATGATGTCAGTCAGAATACAAGGCAAACCATTCAATATCACTGTAATCCAAATATACGCACCAACCACTAGTGCAGATGAAGCCACAATTGACCAGCTCTATGAAGACTTAGAACACCTCATAGAACAGACACCAAGAAATGATGTACAGATTATCACAGGAGACTGGAATGCCAAAGTAGGAAATCAAAAAGTAAATGGAATAACAGGCAAGTTTGGTCTTGGAACACAGAATGAAGCAGGGCAAAGACTGATAGAGTTCTGCCAAGATAATGCACTGGTCATAGCAAACACTCTCTTCCAGCAACACAAACAGAGACTTTACACATGGACATCACCAGATGGCCAACATCGAAACCAGATTGATTACATACTCTGTAGCCAAAGATGGAGAACCTCCATACAGACAGCAAAAACAAGACCAGAAACAGATTGTGGTTCAGATCACAACCTACTGATCGCAAAATTCAGGCTTAGACTAAAGAAAATAGGAAAAACAATTAGGCCAGACAGATATGACCTTAGACAACATTCCTAAGGAATACACAGTGGAGGTGTGGAACAGATTTAATGGTTTGGACCAGATAGACAGAGTGCCAGAAGAATTATGGTCAGAGATGCAGGACATCATGCAGGATGCAGCAAGGAAAACCATACCAAAAGAAAAGAAGCATAAGAAAGCTAAGTGGTTGTCTGATGAGGCTCTTAAAATAGCAGAGGACAGAAGGAATGCAAAAGGTAAAGGAGAAAGGAAAAAATACAATCACTTGAACACAGAATTTCAAAGAAATTTGTGGACTTGATCCACGAAAGTTAACAATAAAAATATAGCAGTTAGTCTTTAAAGTGCTACAGTATTTTTTATTTTATTTTGTTTGTTTTGTTTTGTTTTGTTTTCTGATGTGCTTGAACCACAGACTAACACGGCTACTATTCCAAAAAATTCAGAGGTTTCAGAATCTGGTTGGGAGTTTGATTCCCCACTGCGCCTCCTTGACAAGGTTGGACTTGATGATCCACAGGTTTCTTTCAAATTCAGCAGTTCGATAATGATGGTGATGACAACACAATAAAAAACAATTATAAAAACATTGGCTGATAATATATAATAGATACAGGTTTTAAGCAAAAACTAAAGTATCAGTTAAATCAGGGATTCTCAATGGCCCGTGGCACCATTTCATATGCCTCCCCTCCCACTGCCTCCACCACACCAGGAAGTGCCATGTGGTGGAGGAAGGGCAAAATGGCCATCCAACCCCTGAAGCTGTCTGAGGGAGTGTGACCCGGCCCCTGGCTTAAGAAGTTTGAGAACTCCTGAGTGAAATAGTAGTGTGACACCAGAATGCATGGAATGCTGTTTACCTTACCACTGAGGTGGTACCTATTTATCTACTTGCAATTTCTTCTTTTTGGATTGCTAAATTGGCTGGAGGTGGGACAGATGACAGGCGCTCATCCCATCTCTCAGCACTTGGGGCTTGAACTGCTGAACTGCCAAACATCTGGTTGTGAAGCTGAGCATCTTAAATGCAAAGCTACCATAGCCAGCCATACATATAGATAGATATTGAACAGAAAACTGGCTATGCTATTTTTGATACCTCTGGTCAATGAAAAATATTCCTAGCCCTTAATTTCCATTTTACACCAATCCCCAAATCCCTCAGCCAGCATGGCCAGTGTATTCCGGGAAATGTAAACTCTAAAAGTTACTTTGCCCAGCTTTGGAATGCACTCTGAACGATAGCTTCTATCTTATGCCTTTATTGTCTATTATTCTCTTTGCCAAACACAATTATTGATGAGTAAAGCTTTATTAGAGAAAATCAGTACATTTTTGCAAAAGTAAGTAGGCTTAAGTTTACCCCTTCACTGTTTCTGCAACATTATAATTTAATTGCTTTCGGAAGACAACACAGAATGAAATACATATATTTCAGAAATTTACAATGTGCCGATTTTTATTACTTATAATTACTGTAAAGGCAGCATGTTTTCCCTTCCTAAGAGTTGTTATTGTACTGCACAGAGATTGGTCTAAGTGCTATCAGTTGCCGCCCCTCCCCCTGTGCCTATACCAACTGCCAGGGGAAGAAGAAGCCAGGGCAGGATGAGGACCTTGCCGACCCTCCCCCTGTGCCTATACTAACTGCCAGGGGAAGAAGAAGCCAGGGCAGGATGAGGACCTTGCCGACCCTCCCTCTGTGCCTACACCAACTGCCAGGGGAAGAAGAAGCCAGGGCAGGATGAGGACCTTGCCGACCCTCCCCCTGTGCCTACACCAACTGCCAGGGGAAGAAGAAGCCAGGGCAGGATGAGGACCTTGCCGACCCTCCCCCTGTGCCTACACCAACTGCCAGGGGAAGAAGAAGCCAGGGCAGGATGAGGACCTTGCCGACCCTCCCCCTGTGCCTACACCAACTGCCAGGGGAAGAAGAAGCCAGGGCAGGATAAGGACCTTACTGACCCTCCCCCTGTGCCTATACTAACTGCCAGGGGAAGAAGAAGCCAGGGCAGGATGAGGACCTTGCCGACCCTCCCCCTGTGCCTACACCAACTGCCAGGGGAAGAAGAAGCCAGGGCAGGATGAGGACCTTGCCGACCCTCCCCCTGTGCCCACCCCAACATATTGTATTATTGTCTGTAAGCCGCCCTGAGTCGCCATGGTGAGTGGGCACAAATAATAATAAATAAATAATATAAGTGCAGTTGCTACACTTAATCATGAGCAGATGTCCAATGCCCTGTCTTGTCCAGTTGTTATTGGATCAATTTCAATCTCTGATGCCTAATGAAGTGGACAAGGTGCTTGCACAGTGCAAGGCCAGAACCTCCTCACTTGACTCATGCCCTTCAAGGCTACTGAATGAAATCAAGGAAGTGACTACTGAATGGGCTACACAGATTATTAATGTGTCCCTTCAGGAAGGATATATGGCGACCACCTTGAAGGAGACTTTAGTGTGGCCCACTCTTAAGAAATTGGCCATGGAAAATCTTAATAATTTCAGGTCAGCATTTAACATTCAACAGCTTTCTTGGAGACTATCAATAGTTTTGATCCATTTCAGTCAGAGTTCAGGCCATTCCATGACACTGAGACAGCACTGATCACCCTGCTAGATGACCTGCTCCAAGTGGCTGATAGGGGCAGTGTGTCTCTGTTGGTTCTCCTGGATCTCTCAGTGGCTAATGATAACCATCAACCATGGTATCCTTCTGGACATGCTATTGGGATTTAACCTTGGGGCTTAGCCTTGAGCTGGCTCCAGTCCTTACTTGACAGCTGTGTCCAGAGTGTGCAGCTTGGGAAGGCTGTGTCAGCCCCATGGGTACAACAGTATGGGATGCCGCAGGATCAGTCATCTCCCCTATATTTACATGAAGCCATTTGGTGAGATCATAAAGACAATTGGAGTGCAATGTCATCAATATGCAGATGACATATAATTCTAATCATTTTCTTATCATTAGCTGGAGATCCAGACTAGCTCCTGAATTGTTGCCTGATCACAATAATGGACTGGACAAGGGCTAACAGCTTGAGA
The DNA here is from genome assembly GCA_030440675.1 of Furcifer pardalis. NCBI lineage: Eukaryota > Metazoa > Chordata > Lepidosauria > Squamata > Chamaeleonidae > Furcifer > Furcifer pardalis. The sequence continues at coordinate 128,353,068 of CP126893.1, read as the reverse complement.
TGAAATACAGACAAGAAGGAGAAACTCTGTTGTTTAGAGAGATACCTCCTTGGTAGGATGGTTTCTAGTCTCATCTCAGTGGTGTGATTGTACATTTGAAGGATCAGGTTTGGGATCTGGGTGTGATCCTGGACCCAGCTCTCTCTTAGAAGAAGTAAATATCTGCCATGGCTAGATCTCTCTCCCTCCCCTCCCCTCCCCCAATCTAAGGCTTGTCTAATTATAGCAACAACAACAAAACTGGAAAGTAAAGATTATCTTCTGTGTGGCTTTAAGGTTCCTATCCCTAGCAAAAAAAGAAGTCTAGGCCAAGCAACACTTTGTTCTCAGTGGTGGGTCCTGCCCTCTGGAACTTCTTCCTTTCAGAGATATGATAGGCTTCACTGCTTTGCTGCTTCAGGAAACTGCTGAAAATGGTTCTCTATAGGGAAGTTTTTGACGGTTTGTTGATAGGTTAATTTATCATGGGTTACAAGTAACAATATTACCTTCAACAGGTTACATTCTGAGCAATAGCAACACCAAAGCTCTTAAAGTACAGTTGTACCTCGCTTAAAGAGCATAATGCGTTCCATGGAATTGCTCTTTAAGCGAGTTTGCTCTTTAAGCAAACCACCATTGTAAATGACCAGTTGTGACTTCTAGTGTGTGTGTGTGTGTGTGGGGGGGGGATTGCGAATCCCCATTTATTTGTTAACCAAGTTTTTGGTTGGTTTTATTTGTTAAGCAAAGTGAACTTTCAGAGAAAATTCTGCTCTTTAAGCGAGGCGCTCTTTAAGCGAGGCACTCTTTATGCGAGATTTGACTAAATGTAACAAATGGTAACTATATATTTTTCAAATGGGTTGAGTAATGTATATTTGTATAGCTAAAAATATTGTGCTACCTTTAAGACTAACACGTTTATTGTATTGTGAACATTTGTGAAGCATAAAAGCTCACACTGAAATAACTTTGCAAATCTTACAGGTGAATCAATACTTTTGGTTATGCACTTTGTATGCTATTGAAATGCTTTTACTTGCTGCTCCTAAAATGTTGTTTTACAGGGGACATTTAGCAGGATTTTTTTTGTCTTGTTTATATTTTTAACTGTATGACTTAATTATTTTAAAATAAATAAAAAGGAATGTGCTACACAGCTACAGGCATGTTATGGATAAAATAAATAGTATCAAGAAACATTGAAATGCTACCATTTTAGTAACAGAAAAATCCATTACAGGTAACAATTCACTTTAAGTCAAGTTCTGGGCAAAATATAATCTGGCCCACTCCTTTTGATGAGATGGCAACTGCATTATCTCACATATATGTTCTTGTCCTGTTTTCATGTTATATATCCCTGGAGAATTGGACTATTGAGAGCAATATCCTGAAGATGAATAACAATAGCACATATTTAAATGGGGAAACCTCACATCATTTTTATCTTAGAAAGCTAAAGAAAATTTATATACACAAGAGTAATGGAAATGAAATTAAATTTCCATTAATATTTCTGCAATTGTCTACTAGGACAGGTAATCAATGATGATCTATAGAAATAAGATCTTTCCTTTGCAAATTCTATAGCTATTTTGCCATATATTTTCTAGAAGAGAACTTGACTTTGTTTTTCTGTGGCAAAATCATGCCATCCTATTCGAAGTCATTCTGATCAGATATATTTTTAGTTTCAATCAAAACAAAGAATGTCTTCTCATTATTCTTCATGGCTCAGATAATAATATGGTTAATAATATCATGGTTCAGATATACACATCAATAAGTGTGGGGTAACTGAGAAGTCTAGCAGAGCCTCCAATAGGGCGATACAGCTTCGCCTTTTGTGAGCAGAATACTGGATCTTTTATTTTATCCAAAAATGCTCTTCTTTGTTAAATATGAGATTTTGCTCCACCAATACCAATAAATTATCTCTACAGGACCTTCTGCTCATGCCAGCAATTGTAAGCACCATTTATCTCCACAATAAGCAGTCTTCAGGTAGTGAGGCAGGCCACATTACCTACTGCTGGGTTTCAGGAATGAGCCTAGCTCCTAACAGATATCTACCAGTAGCTTTGCATGTATTAGTTAAAGGTAGGGCCTGTATCTGACAAGGTAATTGTCTGTCTGTCTACTTGTTTCCTTGCCTGCTTACTTACTTACTTACTACTGACCAACCACACATAGTGCAAGCACTGCTCTGTGCAATTAAAAATCCCACAGACCACCCCCTCGTAACATTTCTAGCATCCACAAGATTCAGTTGTTAAATCAGCTTTAAATAGTTCTGTTTTCAGCACTTTCCTAAATGTAAGGCAATAACCTGGCATATTGCAATTGGTAACCTGTTCTACAGACTGAGGGCCACCACTGAAAAGGACTGGTTCCTATTCTTCACCTTTTTTGCCTAATCGTGGTACGGCCACTTTTAATGAATTGGATTGAAAATGTGTTTGTGAAATTGGTAGCTGCTTTCTGGGACAGTCCTAAACCATTAAGAATTTGCCAGTGAAGATGAAGCAAAAGTATTTTGGTCATCAAATAAGAGAAGCCTTGATGTTGGGAAAAGTTGAGGGCAAAAAAAGAAGGGGGCAGCCGAAAATGAGATGGCTAGATGGTTTTGTTGACACAATAGGCATAAAACTGGGTGGGTTCAGGAGGATTGTAGAGGATAATGGTGCCTGGCTTGTAGTGGTCCATGGGGTCACAAAGGGTCAGACTCGACTATGCGACTAAACAACAAAAAACAGCACCATGAATTGAGCACAGAAATTGACAAGGAGCCAATATGGGCAGGCCAAGATTGGGGGTTTCATGATCAAAGTTACTAGTCCCAGAGATCAGTCTGGCCACTCCATTTTGGAGTTGATGAACTGTCCATACTGTTTTCAAGGGCAGTCTTACATAGAGAACATTGCAGTGGTCTATTTTTGAGATTATCAGTGTGTGAACCACTATTACTAGGAATTTCTTCTCAAGGAAAGGGTGCAGCTGGGCAGTCAACTAGAACTGATGAAAGGCATTCCTGGTTACAGCTAATATTAGAACCTCCATAGAGAGTTCTGTGTTGGAACTGCAGTCACTTAGTGGTTAAGATGCTGAGCTTGATGACTGGAAGGCCAGCAGGTTAACAGTTTGAGACCTGAGTGCTGAACAATGTCTGTCTGAGCTCCGATTGTCTGTCCCAGTTCCTGCCAACCTAGCAGTTTGAAAGCAAGAAATTGCAAGTAGGAAAGGTAACAGTGTTGCATGCACTCCAGCATCTAGTCATGCCTGCCACATGACCATGGAAACATCTGCAGATACAGACAGTGCTAGCTCTGGTTGTAGACGGAGGTTGCCCTTTTCCAAATCTGGGATGATACTGGTTTCTAGGATTTACAGTACTGTTTCAATAGAGCTCTGTTTAGGAGCTAAATATAGGCAGTGTAATTTTATCCCTTGCAAAGAAGAACCATGAATGTAAAGTCTACGAGTATCACTTTTCAGATCTAAAATTAGTATCTGAGTATGCTCTGTAGAATTAGAAACATGTCTTTCACCTTTTAACAGAGATAGCTGGAACCTGGATATAAGCTAAGAGGTGACTGGATTCTTGAACTTCTTGTGTTGGAAAGAGGTGTAATATCATCTAGAGAAGGGAGAAACGGTCCATTTCAATTTATTCAGCATTTCAAATTTCAAGTTCCTTTTAGTTTCAAATATGTAGGAATTTGCCAACTTTGGTACTGTCTTCAAAAATTAACTGCAATAATTTTGCTATCCATATTCAGTAGTTACAACTCTTTCTAGGAAGGAGAAGACCATGTTCCACATGCCATAGAATGGAGGGAGCATCTCATAGGTGATGACTGAAATTTATCACAAACATGATTCAAAATATAGGAATCCAAGGCCGACATTCAAACATGGAGACTGATTTGCCAGTTTTGATTCCTATTGCAGTATTTTCAGTTTTGTTTTAATTTTCAAGATCTTTTCTCCAGGATACAGAAACTTTTGTAAAAGACCAAACCCTTCAATGATCTCAGACAGGCTATGGAAAGATGTCAACAATTGTGTACCTTGCTATGACACAGGGGAAATGAATCCTGTGACTTAAAAGAATCATGGCACCAGACTGATGAAATATCTATCTTTAAAATATTTTGTTTCTTTAAAAATCAACCACTTTATATATTTTGGCCTCATTTTTACTCTTTTGTCAATTTGTTTATTTATTACTTTGTGAAGGGATGACCATCCAACCTCAGTTTAACACCCCTTGTGACAAAATCCACTACCTTCTGAGACAATAAGCGTGGTCAACCAGCACTTACCTTCAGGAAGTACTTTCTAATTTTTAACCAGAGGTTTATAACCACATTCCTGTAATTTCAGTTTGTTTCTACAATAATTTTAATTTTCAAATATTCAGAAGTAATTATACAATGCTGAAAACCTCCAAATAACATACAACTAAATAACAAGCAATAGCCATAGGACAATAAAATATTTCATTACGTTCATTTAAAACACTAGGTATAATGAACTAAGTTAAGGATTGTAAAAAACATCAGGTCTTCATCTGATGGTCGGAACTCCTTAGGCTGGTGGCCTGTCTGGATTCAGTGAAGCTGTGATTTATTCCTCTTCGTTCTTGCCGAAGAAGACAAGGCCCTTTTCTGCACCACAACCAAATGAACTTCTCCAATTACAGTACACTAAATAGGGCTTCAGTAGGAGGAGATAAGTGATTTCCTGGATCTTCTGCCCTGAACTGTAGTTGTTACCAGCCCTGCCTCCTCCATGCTTGTCCAAATAAAATATACTTTTATTTATTTATTTATTTATTATTTGTACTTACTACCCCGCTCCAATCGGGCAAGCCCGACTCTGAGCGGCTTACAGACTAAAATATCAATATCCTAGACTTGATGTTAAAACTTTAAAAAATTCATAAAAGCATAAAAAATCACACCAGATGAACCGAAGGGTGGCTGTCACTAGATCAGCCACCCTATATGAGACCCCACGACCCTATGTCCCCACACTTGCTCAGCCAGCCATGTTTTTAAACTTTTCCAGAAGGGTAGGAGCTCTGTCTGTAGGCGCAGCTCGATTGGCAGGAGGTTCCAAAGGGCTGGGGCGGACACGGAGAAAGCCCTCCTCCTAGTACTGGAGAGGTGTGCCTCTCTAGCTGATGGAACAACAAGAGAGCCCCTCCGGTCCGCCCTGGTGGGGCGGACAGATGTTCTCAGGGTGACGCGGTCTCTTAGGTATCCTGGCCCACTACCAGGAAGTATGCAATCAAACCTTTAAAAAATTCTGAAATGTAGACCAACTATCAGCAATCAAACAGGGGCTGAGTCCTCACTTGAGGGGCCTTATTCTTTCATGGGCACCTTCAACCTACATTACATCAAGGTGTCACCCATATTCAACAATGGAGGCAGATGGTTCAACAAGTCCCTCACCAGGTTTGGTCACTGAGGGTCTCCTCAGCCTCCACCACTGTCCCACTTTGTTGCACACCACCATTCCTTCTATGATAGGAGGGTTTCCATGGCTTCTTCTCACACACTTTCTGTTCAGTTTCCTCCAGGGGTTCTTGCAGATGAATAACCTCCCCTATCAATCTGCAAGGAAGTCTAACCCAGGGGTTGTGTAGGGAGGTTAACTCTCCTCCCCTTTAGACCTGTGTTCGGTCCCCATCCTTTCTTTTCCAGCTCTGTCTCTCATCAGCCTCCTTTTCTTTCCCTAGCACTCCCTTGATCCATTCCTCCTCCAACGATACTGATGTGGGAGCTCTATTTAATGTTTCCATCTCCTCCTCCTTTTCTGTCTCCTTGAAATTATCTTCCTCAGCTGCCTCCTGTTCTCCTACTTCCCACATTTTCATCTCATATACTAGGGATTCTCAACCTGTGTCCCATGGGCCAGATGCAGCCCATGGCACCATTTCATGTGCCCCCCCCCCACAGCCTCCACCACACCAGGAAGTGCCATGTGGTGGAGGAAGGGCAAAATGGGTTTCCAGTCCCCGAAGCTGTCTGAGGGAACGTGACCCAGCCCCCTGTCGTATCCGACTCTAGGGGTCAGTGCTCATTTCCATTTCTAAGCCGAAGAGCCAGCGCTGTCTGCTTCTGCAGACGTTTCCATGGTCATGTGGCAGGCATGACTAGACACCGGAGCACATGGAACGCTGTTACTTTTCCACCAAAGTGGTCCCTATTTATCTACTTGCAATTTCTTGCTTTCGAACTGCTAGGTTGGCAGTTATATAGAGTCAGGAATCACCCCGTGGGGGGGGGGGGGAACAGATCACAAACTGTGGATTTCTCCTTTCTATAATAGTATAAATACTTTTTTCTTAATGCTTCCTCTCCACCCCCACCCCCAATCTGGGATGCTGTTAGGGGGAGGTCAAACATTTTAAAGATTAAGAGATTGCTACATTCTACATGTTCAAGTCATTGCAATTTTTAGGGATAGCCTTTTTTTTTTCAGTTTTATTTTCTCCTGAATAATTTTAGTCTCAATCCCTACCCACCCCACCCTGGTAAATTTTTGAAGAGATTATTGGGTTCTGATAAACGTTTGTAAAAAAATTAAATGGAACTAGCATTACTGTTCAAATACAGTAAGTAAGTAAATATCTCCTTCTATGGAAAGGACCTTCTTGCTGTGAGGCTGTTAAAGATGATGAATCTGTCTGAGAGGGAAATAGCAGTAGCCCTTAAATGAGTACAATACAGCTGGAAACACAGGACTTTAGAGCCAAACTTTGAAGGCTGAGTGGGTGGGTTAAACTGACAGTCTTACTTTCTTCTATGTGCAAAATGCAATCCTTCTTTAAATCCAATTTTATTTTGATCTCATTTATGAGGAAAGTTGCAAATTGTTGAAAGTTCTTATCAAAAATCTAATAAAACAAAATTCTTACCCAAAATGAGTTAATGAGTTAACAGTGCCTCAAGATGAAAAACCAAGCAGCCATGAATAAAGGGCCTCAGATGTAACACCATGTCTATGCACTATAGTAAAAGTAAAGGTCACCCTTGCTCAAAAGCCAGTCGTATCTGACTCTAGGGTTCAGTGCTCATCTCTGTTTCATGGCCGAAGAGCCAGCATTATCTACTTCTGCAGACGTTTCTGTGGCCATGTGGCAAGCATGACTAGATCCCTGAGCACACGGAGCACTACCTTCCCACCAAAGTGGTCCCTATTTGTTGTTCAGTCGCAGTCGATTCTGACCCTTTGCGACCCCATGGACCACCGTCCGCCAGGCACTCCTGTCCTCCACCATCCCCCTCAACTCTCTCAGCTCTGTGCCCATTGTGTCCACAATACCATCTAGCCATCTCATTCTAGGACGCACCCTTCCTTTTTATCTACAGTACTTGCAATTTCTTGCTTTAGAACTGCTAGGTTGGGAGGAGCCGGGAGCTCATTCTGTCCTGCAGTATTCTGGTATCAAACTGCTGACCTGCTACCTTCCAGTCAGCATCTTAGCCACTTGAGCCACAGAGTTAATGAGTTAATAGCACTAACAGTGCCTCAAGATGAAAAACCAAGCAGCCATGGATAAAGGGCCTCAGATGTAACACCATGTCTATGAATTAGCCTAAAGAGTCAGAGGAGTGATGACTTTCTTTTAAAAAGGGGGTTTACCTCTTTTTTAGAAAAAATCTGAAGCAAACCTTTTTGGTCTATTAATTTACTTGCTCTTGATGTTTCAAAATGCATTGTTTCCTAACCCAAACTATGTGCTGGGGTGGCTTAATGTAGCCACAGCATATTTTTGAAGGACACCCTTCCCCCTCCAGAATGATGTCTCTGTCTTTATCATACATGTGTCCCTTCTTTTCTTGCTGACAACTTTGCTGTGAAACTGAGAATTCCACTTTCGTCACCCTTCTGAGGATTTTTTTTATAGAGGCAGAATAAAAATAACCCTTCAGTTGCTAATGAGTTATGTTAATATCCTTGACAATTCTCGGGATGCTAGGAAGATGTGTGCCTATGTTATTGTTTTCCAGACAGGGGGATGATAAAAATGTAAAAAAAGAACAGATCCCTATTCATCTGGGTGGCTCAAGTAACAACAGTATGCAATCCTGAGGAATTGCTGAGGGGAGAGCCTGCCCCATCCCTGTTTCTTCTCAGCTCTTTCCTTCCTTCCTTCTATTTTCTCTCCCCTTTCCCCCACCCTCAGCTAGAACATGAAGCACAACTCCATTTCACAGTAATCATAAATTAATTTAAAATCACCAGCAGCCCCTCACAGAGCCAGGCGGAGGTGTTGAGGGAGAAGCCACTCAGAGCCATGTGAACCAGGCTTTGTCAAGGACTGGGATCCAGGGAAGATGTTTGCTGTTTCCCTGAAGTGCCGGCTAGGGGTGGTGAGACTTCGGAGCAAAGGTACTGGGTGGCCTGGAAAATGGGGGTGGGTGGGGGATGTTCAGATATCTCATGACTGGCAGAGAAAGAACCTCCAATACAGGGCGGGGTGGGATGTGTGCTGGATGTATATGGAGTTTAAATGTTTCATTTTCTGGAGTTACAGAAGATTTAGCCTACATTGTACCTCCTAACTGCTGTGTGTTTGGAAAGGGAGGCTGTTTCTCCCACCCTCACAGTTTACAAGAGAAAGACCCTCAGAGCCATGTTATGGGATTTTCATACTTCTCCACTTCAAGTTTGCAACAGAGGGATTTATTTTGCCTTTGGACGGAATGGAACCATATATTCCCTTTGTTTCACATATTTGGTGCTAGAAGTTTGGCTAACAGTTGTTTCCTTAGAAGGGTGAGGTGAGAGGAGGAGGGTTGAGAAGAGTGCACAGGAAAAAAGAGTCACTGAGAGATGTTTCTTGTAATCATTGGATAAATCCATTATGAAGGTGGTAACTATTAATAAAGAAATGCTTTACATTCACTGTCTGTCATGCACTGAATCAAGTTGTAGCTATTGGATGCCAGATTATTGGTACGGGTTGCCAAGTTGTTGTTGTTTTGGTTCAAAAGTATTGAGAGAGAATAGGTGTTACTCTTCCCCTCCTTTTCTTTCCTCCTGATGTAATTGTATTTACTGGAGCATAGCCTTTAGATAATTAAGTACCATGCAATGAAAATTCACATATCTTGCCACCTGTTAGACTTTCAGGTGATCCCCAAAGCCATGTGTGTTTTGGACTTTACTTTTACCCCATTAAATCTCAAGAAAGACATGTGTGCCACATACAGTGGATCATCTGTAGATGTTTTGTAAAATGTCAGTCATTCCATCTTTGGTGCAGATTGGGTATTACAGATTCCCTGAACAGTGCTGGCTCAAGTTCTTTTGATTTGTTTGCAAGCCTTGACATACGATACACTGTTTTAATTCAGTGTGTTAGCTTGGAAGTCATTCAAGAGGCTCTAAACTTCAAGCTCAATACAGTATTTCAGACAGAGTAAAGTCGCCCTAGATTTAATACTTACATATGGTAAATCTAGGGTGACCAGATGTAAAAGGGGACACAGCTTCTTCACCTTTAGCCCTTGTGGAGATCAGGGAAATTCAGCAGGTTTCACTTGCACAGTAAGCTACGTCTGTTGAAATTGCCTCTTGTACTTCCAGGCATACCTTGGCTCTACTTTCTGAACTAATGGTTTCCACACTACAGCCAATGGATGTCTCCTGCACCCCATACAATCTTATGTCTGATGAAGTGGACTTGATCCCCAAAAGCTCCCATTTAAATACAGAAGTTAATCTTTAAGGTGCCACAACTTGTTTGTCTTTTTTGTTGTTTTGTTTTATTTACTTTCTGATATGCCTACAAGATAATGTTAATGGTAACAGGGAAAACAAAGCAGCAGCATGAAGAAAGCTCACAAAATTCCTTCTCCTTGTTCCAGCGATGGCTAACCTTGGCACTTCGGGTGTTCTTGAACTTCAATTCCCAGAAGCACTGATCAGCAGAAGTGCTGACTAGGGCTTCTGGTAGTTGACAGAGGAGCCTGGCATGCAATAGTACATGGAGTTGCAAAGGGTCGGACCCAACTGTGTGCCTGAAAAACAACAGCAAAAATTGTCCAAGAACACCTGGAGTACCAAGGTTCACCATCACTGACTGCTTCAACTTGATGAGCTCCATTGAGGATGAATTTTAGGCTCCATGATGCCCTACCTTTAGCAAGCCTCAGCATGCATTTTTTAAATCAGAGTACAGTAATACCTCGGATAACACTAAGACTTGGTTCCACAAGTCTTGGTGTTACCCAATTTTTAGTGTTATCCGATCCATGTTAAAATCCTATGGGATGGATCAGATAACATTAAAGCTCCATAGAGATACATTGTAACTGCACAGGCTTTAGCGGTTGTTATCCGATCCATCCCATAGGACCTTAATGTTATTCGATACAATACTCCTCCACAGACTACTTAACATTATGCGATTTTAGCATTATCCGAGGAAAACGTTATCCGAGGTATTACTATATACAAAAATTGCTCTTGCCCATGGAAGTACTCCTGCCAAGAATGCCCTTATACAGGTAAGGACTGATATGCAGAGGCTCCTTGCCCCTTGAGTGATGACAACATAAAAAGCTATGTTTGATATCTTTAGGCCAAAATTATGTGCACACAGAATTCTCCCTTGAATTGTCTCACTTGAGATGCTTCTAAAAAATCATGAACATTTCTATGCATTCTTCTATATCTTTTCCTAACTTCTTTCTGGATGGAATTTTAATAATCTTGCCACTCTTGAACATTGTTTTCATAAATATTCACATTGTGTGCTCTTTCTCCTATTACACAATTTATCACAATTTCTTTGCTTGATTAGTTCTACTGTGTTTTGAAGGATAACTTGGATGTGTATTTGAAAATGCAAACCATTTCTCTGTTCTCTTGTTTCCAAATACATACTTGTTTCCTGTCATTTCCTCACTGAGAGAGATGCAATTCTACTGTGAGGGTTAATAAGAAGACACTTTTTCTGCACCATCTGATTGAGTTTGCTTGGTTTAAGGTTGATGAGGATCACCTACATTTCTCAGTGACAGTTTTAAATATAATTAATCTGGTGCTAAACTTTGCTGCTTTGATCAAGGATTAAAGAGAGCTGAAATTGGCTTTCTAACATAATATATGGAAGGGAAAGTATAGCTGTTATCTGACTTCTGCATACTTGCAAAAATGGTCATTATCACTTGTTTTCCTTTCTCAATTGTCTCTGTTTCATTTAAAAGGTGGTGTTGGGTAACTGATGTGTTTGACAACTGAAGTGAGTTGTAAGAAGGAATGAGGCATCCAGATGTTTCCCCACCACAAGCTATAAATACTCCAACCAGTACATATCAATCATAAAAGTGCAGATTCCTCCTCCCTCCCCCCATCTTTGGACTAAAATTTAAAGAACATCTCAGGAGTTAACACACAGCTGTTCCTCCCACCACTTCCAGCTTCCGTCATGGTGGCGGGTGCAATCATGCAATTTTTTTTCAGCTGCATTTGCAGCCTCTGCTGCATCCCATGGTGGTGGGGGTGGGGGCACATTTTTGCCATGTTTTGGCAATTTTTTGCCACATTTTTGCTGCATTTTTTTTAGTGAAAACTTGACAAAAATTAACAAAATGTGGTGAAAATGCCCCACCACTACCACTACCATGCGAAGCAGCGAAGGTTGCAAAAGCAGCCAAAAAACTGTGTGATTACACCTGCCATTGCAGAACCCAGAAGTGCCCAGAATGCTGCATTTTTGCTGCAAAAACAATTGAAAAATTTCCAAAACAGAGCAAAAATGTCACCCCACCCCCACCCCCACCACTAGGGAAAGCAGCGGAGACTGCAAATGCAGCAGAAAAAAATGGCACAATTGTGCCTACCACTGTCGCATTTTGAGTATTTCCAGTGTCAGTAGCAAGCTTCCAGCAGTGCCTAGATCCCCATCACGGGCTGGATTAATTGGTGCCATGGGCCAGATTAGGCCCATTGGCCATAGATTATGGACCCCTGCTCTAATGCCAGGCAGGTAGTCACAGTACTTCACAATGGCTGAAACCTTGTTGCTTAATTTAGTAGGACACAATTAGTGTAGGTACATTGAATCACAGAGTCGATTACTCACTAATTCGCCACTGATTCAATGGGTCTACTCCAGCTGTGACATATTATGCAACAGGATTTCAGCCACTGTTTGAGCACATTCACTTGGAGACATTTATAAAGGAGGCTTCTATTTTGAATACATAGAACGAATGAAGATATGTATCCATGTGTTCTTGTACCTAATCCCTGTTAGAGTGTCTAAATATACTCTCTGCCTCCTAAAACCTGAAGAGAAAGCCTTCAAAATAGGATGCAGGAGTCAGTGATACACTTGGAGTTTCTACAAAGAAACACTGATGAGAGGTCATCCTTCTCAATAAATACGCATATTCCCTTGTAAACAGTCTAGAACAGTCATGATCAAATTTGGCAAAACCAAAGCAAGCCTGGGTCTGGTGACCATTTACAAGATAACTTCCTGTATTACTCAGCATTTTATATACTTGGAATTACCCTACTACACATACTATTCTTCTTCTTTTTGTTGTCCTGTATTCAATTCTGAATATTGGTGATCATCATGGCAATCAGCCATGAAGTTTGCCCTGAGAATATAATGCAGTAGCCTTTCATTTGCCTTCTGAATCGCAGCGTAAGACCTGTACCACTGATCCACCTCCGCAAGTCACTTTCTGGTCCTGAGTCCTTTTGGGATGCAAGGTCCTTCTCAACCCCAGGCTACTATTGATGAAGCTGCTGTCCTCCATCAAGATGGAGTCAAGTGGGATTTAATCCACTTGGGGACCATCACACTTCCCTGTGGACTTTGGCACCCAAAACTGTTAGTCCTCAGGGTTGTTAGTTAACTGCTGCCTGACATTCATCATTGAGTTGCTGTCATTATGGTCTACTCCAGGCATTCTCACCCTTTGGCCTGTGGGCCAGACCCAGCCCTCAAAGCCATTTCAAGGCCCACAACATCCTCACCAAACCAGGAAGTGGAAAAAACCACACCACGCATGTGCAGAATGCTGCTAAATGTGTTCTGCGTATTCACAGCACACATTTTACTTCTGCTTCCAGGTGAGAAGAACCACATGACCAGCCCAGTCAGCTGCCCAGGAGGCATGGTCAGGCCTGCCACCTAAAAATGTTGAGAGTTACTGGTCTACTCTATTACCATAGCAGGATAACCTGGCCAGACTGGTACACACACATACTATGCATACTAGATATCATATCACAACAAATAAACTTAATGTAATGAAGTCAAGCCTGGAGCCTTTTTCGAAGACATTCAACAGAAGGGTTAAATAAATATGAGATGGAAGGAGAATGTTATCTCTCCTATTCCTCAGTGTGACTGTATAGACAGCTAACAGGAAAAGAGATCCCTAACTACACGTGGAACATCTCTATGTGATCTGAAGCCTTATTCATATGGTCCTGTTTAATACACAAAAACATGCAGCATAATGTTAGAAAATTTAGCGATTAAGAAACCATCTTATAAAACATATACCCATTTTCCAGATGGGATAAAATAAGGCTGAGATTAGGTCCAAGGCTGGGAAGAGTGAATCAACATATTTTTGATCCAGTCTAGAATGAGCAAATCAGTCTATTTCTGATCTCCACATTGTCCTACATTTTTATGATTTCACCCACAAATCTGTTTCTGCACTAACTTGTGATTGTTAAACAAAAACACACAATATAAATGTATCGGTGCATACTTAAGCTACATATTTTAATACTTATTTGAAATACAAATACACTAGTACCCCGAATAACGTTATGACTTGGTTCCACAAGTCCCGTCGTTATTCGGTTTTTAACGTTGTGCGATACATTGAACACACAATGTTAAAAAAGCCCTGTTTCCCTGGAGGCTGCAGGAAGCCAGAACGTCGGGATTTGAATCCTGACATTCTGGCTTGCTGCTGCCTCCAGGGAGGTGGGGGAACTTTGGAAACAGCTTGGAGCGGGTTTCCCCACCTCCCTGGACCCGGCGGGAGGGAGGGTCAGAGACCCCAAAATTGGTAAAAAAAAGTCCGGTTTTTTTTACCAATTTTGGGGTTTCTGACCCCCCCCCGGCCGGGTCCAGGGAGGTGGGCAGACCTGATCCAAGGTGTTTCTGGACTTCCCCAACGTCCTGAGCCAGTGTAGCAAGCCAGAATGTCAGAGTTCGAATCCCGACATTCTGGCTTGCTGCACTGGCTCAGGACGTCGGGGAAGCTCAGAAAAAGCTTGGTTCGTGTCTGCCCACCTCCCTGGACCCGGCGGGGGGGTCAGAGCCCCCAAAATTGGTGGGGTGTCTGACCCCCCCCCCTGCTGGGTCCAGGGAGGTGGGCAGACACGAACCAAGGTGTTTCTGGGCTTCCCCGACGTCCTTAGCCAGTGCAGCAAGCCAGAATGTCGGGATTCGAACTCTGACATTCTGGCTTGCTGCACTGGCTCAGGACATCGGGGAAGCCCAGAAACACCTCCAGAGACATCAGAGGACCCGATCTACAGCTGCAGGGTGGCTGGGGAAGCTGACGGGGACTCCCTGTTGGCCTCCCTAGCCACCCGCCCTTGCCTCCGCAGCTGTGGGGTGGCTGGGGAAGCCGACGGGGGAGCCCCCCGTCAGCTTTCCAGCCTCCCCACCCCTGCCTCCGTAGCTGTAGGGTGGCTGGGAAGCTGAACAGAGAACCCCGTTCAGCTTTCCAGCCGCCCTGCTGCTAAGAACGACTGTATCGTATAACGTTAAAAATCACATTATTCGATACAAGATTTTTCCGAAAATCTTGTAATGTTATGTGGTTTTCACGCTATACGGTACTCACGTTATACGGGGTATTACTGTAATCTTTTCTAAATATGTTTTCTCTAAGAAGCACAAAATATATCTCAGTGGGGTTTTTCCAGCAAAGAACTGCATAGAAACATTCAAGAAGTGTGAAAACTGGTAAATGAACAGCACTAAACTTCAGTTTGCATATTAATCCAGGATGTGTAGGTCAGGTCAGGTCAGTAATAGAGGCCATGCCTGATATACAGAGAGTCTAGCTTGACTTCCTGGCATTTCCAGTTAAAAAGAGTTGGTGGTAATCGTTTGCAACAGAATTTTCTCCAAGATGCCTCTCATCTTCTGTCTCGCTCTGTCCTCCATGCATACTGCTGCATGACCTTGTTTGAGCTTAGTCATTGCCTTACTTAATGTGAAGAACTCTGATATTATTTGGTTTGCAACTTCTTTTTCTTGTGTTATGGTACTCCGTTCGCTCAAGGTGAAACTAGGGTACACAGCTGAAGCCTTGCATTATTTACTGACTACACATGTAAGTGTTAAAGCTACCAATGAATGCAGACCATGAGGTGAGCTGACAGGCTTCTTGCAGCATTAGCATAGAGATCTGCGTGAATTCTATAGGAGCTGATGAATCGTGGATACCTTGGTGAAGCAAAGCTGACAGAGTGATGTGGGAAACTCACCACAATATTAATCAAAGGGTGGGACAGCCTTTTGAAGAGGGACAGATACTGTAGATGGGCATATTCTCTCAGCCAATGTTGACTTCTTTTGACCCTTTTTGTGATAAGTATCTTGGTGTATCTCTCCTGGACCACAACCAATCAACAAGCAACAAAGGAGAGCCAGATGTCATTCTTGTTCGTGCAACTTAGAGATTTTTAATTTATAATAGCAACAATTCACCTGCCTAGGGAGAATTATTTTGAATATAGACTCCTCTTTTCCAAACACTGCTCTTTCCTCTGAGGTATCTAGTTGTGATTGACTCCAGAGATTCAAAACAGTCTCAGATAAATTCTGCATTCAGGTAAAGTTCTTAGAATAGCAATTACACTTATATATCACCTCATAGTATTTAAAACAGTCTCTGTGCAATTCACAAGGTATTGTGTACCCAACATGCTGGGTACTCATTTTACTGATTTCAGAAGGATGGAAGGCTGAGTCAACCATAAGTCCTGTCAGGATCGAACTTACAATATCAGCAGTTTTGGCTGAAGTATAGCACTTTAACCACTGTGCCACCAGGGCTTTTATAAAGCATTGTGGCCTTTGTTGGAGTAAATTGTTTATTTTGAAACCTGTGTTTATGTGAAGTCCCCCCACCCCTTTTTGGTGCTCCGTGACTCAAATTTGGTTATAGCCACTGCATTGACTATAAGAGGGGCTTAATTAGTTATGTGTCATCAAGTTGAAACTAATCTATAGGGACCCTAGTAAGGTTTCAAGGCAAATGAGGTATTTAACAAACATTTCACTTGATCCACTCCCCCATTGAGTTTCCATGCCAGGCTGGGAATTCAAACCCTTGTTTCCCAATTCCTAGTATGTTACTCAATCTGCTACGCCAGAAGAAGGAAATGGTAAACTACTTCCATGTATTCTCTACCAAGAAAATCTTAGAAAGTGTTGCCATAAGTCAGAATTGACTTGATGGCATGCGATCACAATAGCAACCATAGTAATCATTGTTGCTATCGTTGTTGTTATCATCATTGTCATCATTATATACTGCTTAGACTTTCAGATCATCTGGATGCTTCTAGCAAACGAGTCTTAAAAGGTGGTTTTGAGAGAGTGCTTTTTCACTGGAGTTAACCAGTTGTGGGGTGCTCTTTCCAGAGATGTTTTGTAGTGCTTTCAGGAATCAATGAAAACCTTTTTATGTTTCCAAGCTTTTAGATCTTAAACTGGCTTAATAATAATGTTTTATATCTTTAGGGTATTCTTGGAGTTTTAAAGATCTCAGATCTATGACTACTTGGTGCTTCCATGATTTTATTGTACTGACTTTATTGGCTGCAGCAGATTTGGTACTGTATTTATCTGAGTTTGGGATTTTGTGTAAATCTGCTTTAGTATTTATTAGAAACTTCCTGGAAAACTCATGTTACTGGTTGGCATATAATTATTTTAATTGGATAAAATCAATCAAGTTGGATAAGGCCTTTGGAAACTTATTAAAGTCTGATAAAATGCAGGAAACAGCTTTCACAAAAAAGGGCCATTCAGCTGCCAGTATTCCCTGCTGTCATGCTTTTATGTGCAGCCCAAACATTTCCAGGAAATCCTGTCATTTACGGTGCTACTCAGTCCTTACAAACTAAAAGGTGTAGTTTCTTTTATTGAATAAATCAATGTCATGCTGATTTTTCCTGTATTCCTATTGCCTTCCTCTGTTTATTGTCTTTTTCAGTAAATCTTGTCATCTTTTGATACATCCAAAAATGACAGCCTCAATTTTATAGTTTTAAGTTTAGTTATTACAGTTCAGACTTGAAATACTCAATCCACTTAATTATTGTTGTGAGGGTCCATAGTACACATAAAACTTTCTTCCAATATCACAAGGAAGGAATCAAACTTGCTTCTCTACAGTTTTTCACTATGATTGTTTTATTGTTCTTCTTTAGTAGTAATCTAATTTTGATATTAAGAGAAGAAGGTCTGTACCACATTGTGTTTCTGTTTTTATTTTGCTAACAGAATAGATCATAATCTGCTTCCAACTATGTAGTCTGCTTGATTTCTGTGGTAGTGCTCTCATCTTTTCTCTCATTCTCAGTGTCTGAAATCTTATTACTTAGTGTAATAAATTGCACTATACTAGGCCCGTTGAATCACTGTAGATTTGATGAGTCAGCTCCTCTTAAAGTTCCACTGATTCTAGTTGACATACTAGCAATAGCAAAAGCAATTATACTTACATACATCCCATAGTACTTAGAAGATGGCAGTACTGCAGTTTATCCACTCCACCACTACGGCTCCTTCTTAGCATAGTTACTCTAGTTCAGTGGGTCCCAATGTGGGCCCATGCCTTATAGGGGGTCTTCACTTCCAAGAAGCCTAAGTCAGTACACTGGATGATCAGTGGTTTGGGGAATTGACTTAGACTTCTGGGAATTGATGTCCAAAAACCAGTGGTGTAGCATGAGCTTCAGCTGCCCGGGGCGCAGGTCAAAGTCGCCAACCCCGATCTAGACTGCCCCCCCCCGGCACCTGTGCCTATTCCACCCCGTCTGCCCTCCCTCCTCCCTCCCTGCTTTCTCTTGCGATGCTTCCCACCCTTCCCACAGTTTTTGCACAGCTGCAGGGAGCCAAACCCTGCCTTCCCCACTCTGTGTGTGACCAGCTGGCTGGCTGGCAAGCCAAAGCGTGGGCGCTCTCCGTTCTAGCCCATTGTCTGCAGGAAGTGCCTGAGGAGTGAAGGTGCTAGGTCCTGACTTTATCCTATACCCCATCTCCAGAGGCCGGGCTGTTCCATCCACCCGCTCAAGGCAACACCAGGTGAAGTCAGGCAAACCAGCCCACCTGGACCAAGGGAGTGGCACCCAGGCACAATGCAGGATGGTGGGGCGGTGGCAAAGTCCCATTTACTGTGAAATTTTGCCGCCGCCGCCGTTCCCCCCCCCCCAAGTGCCACCTGGTGCAGGCCACCCCCCATGCTACACCACTGCCAAAAACCATAGGTTGGGAAACACTGTTCTAATTACAAGCATAGTCAGTTACAATAGAGTAGTCCCCTTTAAATTAATGGGGGTTACAGAGGATTTGACTCACCAAATCTATCTATTTAGTCAGCTTACTCTAGTGCACTTTGCTGTGCTAAGAACCAGGATCTCAGCCACTGTTTTATCTGCTTGTTAATTTAGACTTGGAGGCAGCTTGCAGGATTTTTGTGCCTAGCTGTTTAAATTGGGAATGTAAGAAGATGACTTTCTTTAAAGCAAGAGAAAATGTACCACATGCAGAAACAAAGTGACTTCCATTGTAGCTGAAGACATATGTATTATGTGATGGTTTTGTATTCTAGGCAGAAGGCTAGGCTTTCCATCATAGAAGCTGGTCTCTAGCAGTATTCTTGGACATGGACGTGCCAGAAAGCCCTCAAACCAGCATTGGAGAAAATGTTAGTGTACAGTTGATTAGAACAAGACTCCCAGAGATAAATTAGATTGATGGAGGCCTAGATTTAATCACAACTACAGGCTAATCCTTGGAGACAACTCTACCCTTGCTGGATATGGAAAGGGAATAGTTGCTGAAAATCAAAGATTAAAAAGTCACAAACACACATCTACATGAACTCGGTGGGACTGTTTGCTAAATTTAGTAGCATTTGCTACTTAATGTCACAGTTCTCGTGCTGGCGGCTGGCGGCAATGACACCATTAATTGATAAACATAATTATGCTTCGGACCTTTCCTAACTTCTTAGGAAAGAGCATTGAATTGATTGGTCTGTTATATTAGAAGAAGCTGTGGATGGAAAAATATGCACAGTGGATCTCTAGCAATGTAAGCACCTGTGCACTATCTTTTGGTCCTAAAATATGCAGGTAAAAGTCTGGAATAATCAGGGTGGCTCATTGTCTCAGATGCTTCCACATCACCTGCTTCATGGCCTGTTCATCTGCCTTCCTTAGTTCCAACCAGCATTTTAGTTATTATATGGATATCCAAGGGAGCTTAAAATAGCAGACATGCTTTTCACTTCTTATTTTCTCCTCAAAACAGACCTGTGAGCTGGGTTAGAATGCAAGATCTTCATGATTTTTGTGAATTTGAACATGGAATTTTAATAGATTTGTCAAAAAGATACAGAGTCAAAAAAAGCTTCTCTTAATTTTTAGGAGGGAGTTAAGCTGATCAACAGTTCAGATTTGAATTTGTCCTTTTAATTTGAAATATAGTTTAGCTGGAAACAGTGTTGATGTTTCTCCCAGCAATTTTAATTCCAACTTGTGATTCATCCAGCCCTGCATTTCACATTATGTGCTCTGCAAATAAGTTAAATTAGCAATGTGATAAAATGCAGCCTTGTCTTAGTCCTTTTCCTATTCCCAACCACTAAGTCATTCTGTATCCTGTCTTAACTGTTGCTTCTTGCCTCATGTACAGATTTCTCATGAGGCATATAAAGTGCTCTGGTATTCCCATCTCTTTAATTACTTGCCACATTTTGCTGTGGTCCACATAGTCAAAGGCCTTAGTATAATCAATGAAACAGAAGCAAACTTGTTTCTGATATTCCTTTGTTTTCCCCATGATCCAATGTATGTTGGCAATGTGGTCTCTAGTTCCCCTGTCTCTTCGGAACCCAGCCTGCACATCTGGTAATTCTCTATCTGCATACTGCTGAAGCCTATCCTGCATTATCTTGACCATGACCTTGCTAGTGTGTGGGATGAGCTCAATTGTTCGATAATTTGAGCATTCTTTGGCATTGTCCTTTTTTGTGATTGGAACGTATACTGATCTTTCAAATCCTGTGGCCATTGCTGTGTTTTCCAAATCTGCTGGCATATAGAATCCAATACTTTAATTCCATCATCTTTTAAGGTTTTGAATAATTCAACTAGGATACTATCATCTCCACTAGCTTTGTTTGCAGTGTTTTCTAGGGCCCTCCTGACTTTACTCTCCAGTATGTCCAGCTCAAGTATTCTCAAGACTGATTATCAGGGGTGTGTGTTGAGGTCCTTTTTGTAGAGTTCCTCTGTGTACTCTTGCCATCTTTTCTTAATCTCTTTTGCAGACTTGAGCAATCAATATTATCCCAGAATAACCCCACAAAAAGAGGACAATAAATGACTTTTTACTATTTTATACCTAGGAAACCCTGGAAAGTGTTACCATAAGCAGAAATTGACTTGGCAGCAATAAATAGTAATTAGGGTTAGGATAGTGAGGGTGATATAAGTAAACCTAAAGAGATTAAATGACATTTCAGGTGTAGAAGAAGGGACTGATGATGTAGAGCTTTAAATAATATGGTCAGTTGATCATTTAATTTGCAGGCTGGTTACTTTGACGCCAGAGGAAAAGTGAATGCATTTTGGCATTTTGCAGACTTCAGTGTCTTGGACTTCTTTGTGCATCCTGGATAGGTCCTTGGATAGTTCTTGTAAAAGTTGAGTTTAATAAGTCAGCATTACCAGCCTCCATTGCCAAATGCATGCTTACTTGACCATTCTCTTCAAAGCCAATTGCATTGCTTTGTTTAGGTTTTTGTATGTATTAACATATATTTACACACTATATGCCCTGCATTGGAGATTTGACAGGTTCAACTTGAATTTTATTTCTACCCTGAATTGTAGAATTAGTGCTGAACTTTCTTCTTTTTGATTTAATAAATTATCCTGAGGGTTGTCTTAACCTACTTTCTGAACTGCTACTTTGTTTCACAGATTAATTATGAGAAGCCAGCAACTTTGGAAATACTATATGAATCAGCTTGTTCAGACAAAAATATTTAGATCCCTCAACAGTACCCAACTGGTCATTGATCATCATGCCTTGCCAAGGAAGAAGAAGAATGGATAGCTTTGTAAAGCTCCTGGACATAGCCTGTTAACTCTCTATTCTAGCCAACAGCCTTGGTTTTGGAAGGAGCCCTATTTTGATCTCCAGTTTTACTCTTATGTAGCCTGGTCGAATAGAAGTGTGGTTGAAATATTTTATTGACCGATTCATCCATAGGAATGTAGAACTTTGATGACTCTGTGAATGAACAATAACAAGCATTGGGAAAGGTATTGTTGAGAGTCAGAATCTGGATTGGGATAGACCAGGAAGAAGTTTTCACTTCCTATTGTGAGTGGTTGCACTGCCTATAGAAAGGCAGTGTTCACACTTAAAAACCAGTGATGGGATGTCCCCAGTTCCAGACGGTTCCCTGGAACCGGTAGGACCAATTCCGGAGGGTTCTCCGGGAGGGGAGTCCACTTTTGGGGCGTCCGGTTCCAGATGCCTCACCGAAAGAAATATTTTTTTTAAAATCGGAACTAAAATGGCTCCAATTGACTGCGCATGCGCAGAAACTCAATCTGACACATTGTGTATGCGTCAGATTGAGTTTCTGCACATGCGCAGTCAATTGGAGCCATTTTAGCTCTAATTTTTAAAAAAATTGTTTAAAGCTTTCAGGACGACGGCGGCGGAGGCGGCACCAGCCCTCTGAGAAGGGCACCTCCCCCACGACACGTTGAGGGCTGCCTGGGCCGTCCGCTGCCGACAAGCCCCATGCCCTGGGGACGCTGGGTGCCTGCAACCGCCGCCCGCCGCTGCCAGAGCTGCCGTTGGCTGCATTCCTGTGGCCTCCTCCTTGGGCCAGTCCCTTTTTAGCCCGGCTGCGGCACCTGGCGGAGGAGGAATGCAGGCGGCGGTGGTGCAGCATGGGGACGGCCCAGGGAGGCTCGGCAGCCGCAGCTGGAGCTACTGCTGCCCGCCGCCCCTGGCCATGGCCGGAGCCGGGCTAAAAAGGTACCGGCCCGAGGAGGAGGCCACAGGGGTGCAGGCAGCTCCGGCGGCGGCGGCTGTGGACGCAGTCGGGGTGCCGGGTCCCAAGAAAGGTAAGCAAGGGGTAATTTATTTGTGTTTTGGGTGAGTGGTTGTTTTTATTTTATTTATTTATTTATTTATTTATTTGTGTCTGGGTGGGTGGGCTGAGAGGGAGGGGTGTGTGTGTGTATGTTTATTTTTATTTTTTATTTATTTTTATTTTTGGCCCCGCCCACAACGTCATGACGTCATGACGTCATGACGTCGGCTTCGCCCATGACGTCATGACGTCATGACATTGGCCACGCCCATGACGTCCGTGACGTCATGGCGTGGTAGTAGAATTTTTGTCATCCCATCTCTGCTTAAAAACCATTAACTATATATCTTTAATTTAAGAATGCAACAGTAGGTTTGGCAAATGCTGGGAACTTAATCAATGCTGAAATTAATGGTAATCATTTTTTAAAAAGCATTTTACAATCATAGAAAATATTGTCTTAAATCTGAAAGCCAATTTGTATGATTTCAGTGAATGTCTTCACCTTTTCTGTAGTTTAGAATGAGGCAAACGACCCATCTAGTCCAGGATACAGTAGTCTCCTGTAACAGACAACCAGAATGTTGGGGAAATCATCAAGAGGAGTATGGAAGCAATAGTCCTTCTCTTCTGTTGTCCTCAGCAAGTGAGTCTTTTGCACTCAAATGTCCATATAGGATGGCAGCAAATGGTCAATCTTCCTATATTTCTGGTCCTCAGAGGATTTAAATTGTTTCAAGGAAGAGAAGTGTTTTTGAATCTCAACTCTGACTTGCAGCGGGTTTCTAGGATTTTAAGAAGAATTATTTTTTTAATGGAAATCCAGATATTCTCTAATGGTCTGTCATCCAAATTAAAATGAAGCTGAACCCTGCCTCGCCTCTGAAATCCAAAAAGTTGTATATGGCCATGACAGTGTTTTTTACTTCACCACTTGCCAAAATAAGGGCTGGCACAATTGGCTTAAGTTTTACATTGACTGAGGGTACCCAGATCTTACCAGAGGCAAAATAACAGCTGTTGCTGAAGATATGTTTGTAATCCATCTGATGCTAGACATTTTTCTGCCAATTTTGGAATATCAAGAGTGCCACTGAACTCCTGTGAGTTAGTCTTGGGGTCCTTGATCTTGTTAAAGCTCATTGGGATTGACAGCCTTATAATTTTCATGGAATCCTTTAGGACAAGTGACTGGGTAGAAAATAACTTTAAAGCTAGCCCTGGAGTCATTTAGGGTTATAAAAAGTTACAGTCCCTCAAGAGTCTCATGCAAATGTATGACATCAGGTTCCATTGATTAAATTACATCAGTCCTCAGGAAAGTCCTGTGGTGGCCTTTGGGCAGGAACAGTACATGAAGCTGACACAGACATTTGTTAACATGAATTTGATTTTGATGAGTTTTCCATCATTTAAGAACACGTCTTTGTATACTGAAAAACTGAAAACATATCTGCTGTAGGGAGGGTTAGAGAGTGAGGAGTCTGAATCTTAGGAGAAGGTGGGAGATATAAAGAAACAAACAAATATCCTATCCCAGTGCTGGTGAACCTGTGTTACACATGCCAAAGCTGGCATGCAGAGGCCTCTCTGTCAGCACACATGCGAGAAGGGAGGCTGAAATCCTGCCCAGGAGGTAGTGGTGGGGCAAGTTGAGTTGACCAGACACCCACACCCACCCCTCCTAGAAGTCAGGCACACCAGGGAGGGGGTTAGGAGCACTCACAGGGGGGCAGGAGCACACATGGGAGGCAGGAACACTCATGGGAGACAGGAACACTCATGGAGGGTCAGGCACAACTAGGGGGGTCAAGTACACCCATGGGCGTCGCACCTGTGGAGGTGTTGGGCATATCCCTGGGCATTACATGGGATATGTTATATGGCTGTGTGGGCACATGTGGTGCCTGCCCACACGCCTTCTCCTTGAGCACTTGGTCTGTAAAATGTTCACCATCACTGTCTTATGCTATCAAATGCTATTCACTTGCTCTGTGTGTTGTTTTGAATTTGTGCAATAATTTCTTCATATTACTGAATATTAATACTGAAGATTTGCTTACAAAAATAAATGTAATTGTTGGGGATGGGGTGAATGGCTAAAAGTGATGACAGCCCAGAAGAAGATGTTCCAGTTCAAGATTGCCCAGATTGATCCAGGAGGGGCTTTGCAGCTGTGTGACAAAGGAGTCAAGCTGCAGGCAAGAGCGTCTTGGATCGGGAACAAGCAATGTGCATATGCTGTACTGCATCTGGTCAGTCCTCTTGTGAAGCTATTGTTGTGGATACAGATGTTGACATGTGTCCTTGTTCAGTATTTCCAAAGCAACACATTTCTCTGTACCAATTTTGTTACCTTGAGAGAGCCATATATTTTCCATTTGTAAAGGATGTTTTTCCACTTTGCCATCCTTATTTGAATCCACATATCAAATGCTATTTACCAGATGTTCCATTGGTTGTTATTTAGGCTGAAGTCTTCAGCTCGCACTCTGGCGCTTTGGGGACTAATTTAGCTCCATTGGCTCTCTTTTGGAGCTCAATTCCCTGTTTTCAAAGAGAAGCTATTTCTACTTCAGTTCAACCCTCGCTGTATTAGAGTTTTCAAGAATGCCAGCTGTGTGAAGACCTAGGAGGCCTTCATGCCGTTACACACCCTCTCTTTTCCTCTCTCATAAGTCCCAATTATGCAAACAGTTAGAGGGACTTGAAAGTAAATCAGAGAAGCGGAGGAGTTTGCAATGTAAATGATTTGCCATAAGGGACATGACCTCATTTCAATATTCAGGGAAGGAAGCTGTGTATGAAGAAGTAAAAACAAAACATTCTAACGATGGATTATGAAGGTTGGAAACTCATACCACAGTTCTAAACATATTTACTTGGTGCTTGTCCCAATTGATTCTAGTAGAACTGAGCTATATTTTTAAAAATAAAAAAAATAGACATTAGAGCTCTTTAAAACTGTATAGTCTTTTTAAAAAGCAGTTACTGTAAAAATGTGGGGTGAAGTGCTAAAAAATTAGAGAAAATAAAAACATTAAAGAATATTATCAGAGGAGCTGGGCAAATTTTATTACAGAGTTTACAAAAGTTCCTTTCCTGGATTAGAGTGACAATGCTACCTGGAAGGTTACATAAATTATAGTCCCAAATATTCACAAGCTCTGGCTTCTTGCTGATTTGCGACAGTCGTAAATGAGTCCATGGCTGATTCCAGTGGCAGCGGCAGCAATGGCTGAAGCGAGGGTGGTGGCTGGATTATTTGACGCTACAGGCCATAGGTTGCCTACCCCTGATCTATAAGGTTAAACTCAGATACAAACATTTTTGCATTAAAACCACAAGTCAGTCAGTCAGTCCTTCCTTCCTTCCTTATCATTGCACAATTTAAAATTGCAAACATCACTAAAATATAGGTAAAATTTGAAATAAATCAAAATGTTAAAATTATTAAACTATATTTTATTACAAGCAGGCTATTTCAAGAGCATCATCCCAGCTGTTTGATAAATTTTCTTTTGTACCTAAATTGCAGGCATGTAAATGCTATACTGATTGAATTTCTCCACACTCACAGAAAATTTGTCCTATATGCAAGTAGCCCCATTTTACTTGATTATTTTTTGATCTTCCTGCTTTGCTCCAAAGGCTGTTAAGTGACTTCCTGATGGTCCAGCCAGAATCTAGTCCTGGTGGGAGACACTCTTGAGTGGTCATCCATTCAGCAAAATGTGTTGTTTTTGCTCTCCATAGGTTTAGTGTAGCCTCTTCTGGATTGACATTTACTGTCTGAGAGGTGTGCAGAAAACTTTTCTTCAATTTTAGCTGTCATCTAGGAAGTTGGTGTCCATAAACTGGCTAGGTTTGATACTGTATTATCTTATTTTGTTTCTTTCTTGTTTGTTAACACCTCTTGATATAGTTTCAGAGGATGATGCCAGCTAAAGAATATACTTTTTCATTGAGGATAAATTTCAAGTAGCCAGCAATAATCCTGCATAATTCATTAAGAGCTGCATCCACTTGTTTCTCATGTGCTGGTTTATATCATATGGGACTAAATTCTGTTGCGGATTAGCACAGGACAAAGCTGTTATTCTTATTGTTCTTACTGTAAATACTCAAGTATAAGTGCACCTGAATATAAGCCGAGGCACCTAATTTTGACCTGAAAACCCAAGAAAATATATTGACAAGAGTATAGAGGGTGGGAAATGCAAGAGCTCCTAGTGAGTTTCAATAATCAAAATACATGAAAATGTGGTAAAATTAATTAAATTGTTGGCACATCTCAATCTGGTGTGGTTTTGGGACCCTCATGGTAATTGACCTGAGTATAAGCCGTGTTCCCTTTTTGGGGTTCATTTTTGGGGCTGAAAAACTCAGTTTATACTCGAGTATATAAGGTATTCTTTGTGAGTGTGAACTCTGCCTATTTGACTCAGCCAGTTTCCTAAGCATGTTATTTCTGGCAGCAACTTTCTTTTTGGTGTTTAGACAATGTTTTTGTAAGTTAGGTGATATCCAAATTCTTTGGGATAGAGATTATGTTCCAAAATCTTGCCTTCTGAGCTAACACAGAGCAAGAAGCTAATCTTAGGCTAGTCACTAAAACACAAGAGATCACTGATATTCCCAGTGACAGACTTTCAGAATTAAGAGACCTAGAGTGCAATTCTTTCCTCATTTCATAAGTGGGAATAATGTGGGAATATATCCTCTTGAACTCAAGGATTTAACTCTTGAATATTGCATAGAGGGTCATGCTATTAAACTAGTGCATCTTTATACTATTTATCTATGTATTTGTTGTTGTTGTTTTTTAAAAATGCACTTTCTTCTCTGGACTTCTGCCATGTTATTTAAATGAGGTTTATGAGTGTGTCTAAGATGATGAAGGGGCAGGAGGAAGGAAGACTTCTTCCATATTTTATACAGTTTGATTGGCTTGTTAACACTCACATTTGCTATTACAACTAATTATTTAATCCTCATTCCTTGGTATTAGGGTATAGTGGCAGTTCTCATTTCATTGGAACTGGCTAGTTACCCTGTCACCCACTTCTTGCAGTTTTGAGGGGAAAGTAGATTGCTCTGAAATTAGGCTGTTACAGGGATC
The DNA here is from genome assembly GCA_030440675.1 of Furcifer pardalis. Taxonomy (NCBI): domain Eukaryota; kingdom Metazoa; phylum Chordata; class Lepidosauria; order Squamata; family Chamaeleonidae; genus Furcifer; species Furcifer pardalis. The sequence continues at coordinate 128,325,582 of CP126893.1, read as the reverse complement.
ACCAGTACCGTTACTTGGCTGTGTTAATTTAAGCTGCAGTCCCCTGGACTGCAAGGAGATCAAATCAATCAATCCTAAAGGAAACCAACCCTGATTGCTCCTTAGAAGGAAAAATACTGAAGCTGAAGCTCAAGTACTTTCACCACCAAATGAGAAGAGAGGACTCACTGGTGCTAGGAAAGATCAAAAGGAAAAGGGAGCAGCAGAGGATGAGGTGGCTAGATGGCATGATTGACACAGTGGGCATAGATCTGGGCAGGTTATGGAGGGTGGCAGATAACAGACAAGGCTATTGTGTGGTGGTCCATGGGGTTGCAAAGGGTTGGAATCAACTGTGCAACTGAACAACAACAACAAGGTTTCCCTGGCCTCTCTCATTTCCTGCCTTTCAGGGAACTACAGTATTTGCTGGCGTATAAGACTACTTTTTTCCCCTGAAAAACATGCCTCCAAGTGGAGGAGTCATCTTATACGCCGGGTGCACTTCAGTTGGGATAGACATAGCTGCCCATAGTGGCCTCCCGATGCTCACCCACCTCATTCTACATACCATCCAGATGAAGAAAGAAGCTCTACATTACAATTGTGTCTCCCTTTCAAACTGGTGGGGGAAAAGATAGGGTTTCACTTATTGGTACCTTCTGCCCTTATGCCTGCTCTGCCCAAGATGGGAGGAAAAAGCCATGCTTCTTCCTTGCAGGGGAAGCAAGAGGCTAGGCTAGAGCAACACTTCCTGCCTCAGTGCAATTGACCTGGCCACCCACTTTACCTGCACCGCCACCACTGGTGGGTGGTGCAAGTACAGTTCTTAAAAAATCAATAAAATAATTAATATTACTGTATTCTAATTACTGAAACTCATTAGCAGTTGCTACATTTCCCACTCTTGACTTATACTCAGGTCAATCTATTTTCCTGGGTTTCAAGGTCAAAATTAGGTACCTTGGGTTATATTTGGGTCAGCTTATATTCATGTATATGCGGTAGATAAATAAGTACCACTTTGCACTCGCACTGTTTTATGTTTACTGTACATGTTTGATAACATACAGCCTTGTGACAGTTTTTCTGCATGTCATAAGCATTTGAATATAAATTAACGTGTTGAAATCAAATCTGATGTTCTTTTACGTTTTATTTGGTGTGTGGAAGGTGTGCAGAAGAGGGGGTAGTCTTATACGGCGAGTATATAACAAACTCTATATTTTGAGTGGAAATGTTGGGGGTCGTCTTATACACCCAGTCGTCTTATACGCCGACAACTATGGGTAGTCAACTCCAAGGAGTGCCCATCACACAGTCTGGAGTATATTTTAGTCAACTTAGCTCTTACTTAATTGCAGAAGTGAACCATGACTTGTATTCATCTTTTGCTATCAGTATATATTGAGTACAATTGTAATACAGTAGTTTATTCCTTTCTTAAAATGTGTATGCATTTTGTCACCCTCTATATGTATATCCTACACTTCTGCTAAAATGTCGACAACAGGAGAATAATACATTCACAAAATTCTGTAATGTTAGGATGATGAAGTAATATTCACTCTAGCCTCATTGGAACTGGCTAGATACACTGTCAGTGAGGCCTCTACCTTTTTATAAACTGCCACCACAAATGAGGGGTCAAATGGCATTCTATGTTATACACACCACACAACGCTGAAGAGCCTCCTTTCACTCTAAAGTCCTTTGTTTGTGTTTTTTTAACAGGCTAGGTCACAGTGATGGGGAACCTTGGCACCCCAGGTGTTCTTGGACTGCAATTATTAGAAGGCAAGTCAGCACCCCTGCTGCTTGGGGCTTCTGGGAATTGAAGTTCCAGAACACACTGGGCTAGGAGATTTTTATCTTTAAAAAAAGAGATGTAGAAGGTTTACATGTCTCCCATCTGTACTCAGTCCAAAGTGGACTGGGACTTTAAGTGCTTAGTTTATAGTAAAAAGTCATATTTAGTTGTATACAATAGCATAGTTTGATATTTAACCAGGAGTGACACTTAACAATATCTTCCAAAACTAATTATGTATTTCTGTGTGAACAAGAGTGCAGTAGGGACAAGTTCACATAAACACAGAAGAAACTTCCTATCAATGAATAAAGAAAACACCAAAAGAAGTAGTTACATATCTGCAAGATAATCTTAATATACAGTACTGTACTCTTCAATTAATCAAAGAGATGGTAAAGTAACAAAAGATTAAAGAGTGCAGGTTATGTTTGTGGGACAGATGTAACTAGGCCTAATAAGCAAGGCTTTGTTTCTTACTTAGTTTTCAGCATTCTGGTTTATCATTTTGTCCTCACAACAAGACTCTGAGAAGCTGTTCTCCCACAGACTACCCAATAATCTTAGTGTTTCTAGCAAGTAGTTGAGTTTGGATTTTCAATTAGAAAAACTCCAGCTTTAGCCACACTGCTATGGTAACACTTGATCAGCCTATAGTCCTCTGTGTTAGCTTAGATTTGGTCAGGGTTTTAAGATTTCTGTATGGACAGGATGGGAAATTTACCATTATTTTTTACTGCTATGAATAAAAGTGTGTCCTTTCACCATCGATCCAGATCACGGAGTCATTCATCCTGTAATCCACAGGAGGTCCTGGGTCTTCATTTCTCCTTCTTCCCCCAGGCCTTTGTACAATGTCGGAGAGCCTCTGAACCCAACAACCTTCTCTTTGGGTTATTTATAAAGGTTTTTCAATTTCCAGATAGTTCCAGCCTATCCAGTTCATTGAAGCCATACTGCATAACCTCCAGAATTGTGCTTTAGGGAAAATTTGGGTAAAGGCTACAGTTCACAGAGGCATTAAACAAAAAAGACAGAATGCAGATGAATATATACCTCATTCATGTGCATATGACATCCCAGTGTATTTCTGTCAGATTTTTCTGTGTAGAATAGGCAAAGATTTTAATAGGTAAATGTTTGGACTAAATGGGTTCCAAAATTGTAAGTACAGAGAGAGCCTGATGATGGATTAGAATTTAAGAGGACTTCAAAAGCAGAGCTTGAAATAGCAATTGGCTGTTATTATACTGGCAAGGCCCAACATTGTAGTTAGCTTCTTAAAAAGTTAACTTTTTTCTTTCTCATTTCTCAAAATATCAATTACAGTACAGTGGTACCTCACTTAAAGAGCATAATGCGTTCCACAGGATTGCTCTTTAAGCGAGTTTACTCTTTTAAGCGAAACACCATTGTAAATGACCAATTGTGTGTGGGGGGGGGAGATTGGGAACCCCAATTTATTTGTTAAGCAAGTTTTTGGTTGGCTTTATTTGTTAAGCGAAGCGAACATTCAGGGAAAATTCTGCTCTTTAAGTGAGTTACTCTTTAAGCAAGGTGCTCTTTATGCGAGCTTTGACTGTACTATGACTGCAGTAGTTTAGTGGTTATCACAATGAACTTGATGACTGGAAGGTTGGCAGGTCAGCAGATTGAGACACGAGTGCTGCAAGATGGAGTGATCTCCTGTCATCTGTTCCACCTCCTGCCAACCTAGCAGTTCAAAAGCAGGAAATTGCAAGTCGATAAATGGGCACCACTTCAGTGGGAAGGTAAACAGTGTTCCATGCACTCCGGTGTCTAGCCATGTCTGCCACGTGTCCATGGAAACATCTGCAAACAGAGACAGCGCTGGCTCTTGGGCTGTAAACAGAGATGAGCACTGAACCCTAGATTTGGATATGACTGGCTTTCAAGCAAGGGCGACCTATGACATTTTAACTCCTTTAGAACAACAGCAAGAACTTTGTATTTCCTCTGACACCCAAATGGGTGGTGGTTAAGGAGAAGAAGAAGAAGCCGCTACCACCACCTAAGTCAGTACATTGGCTGATCAGTGCTTTGGGAAATTGACTTAGGCTTCTGGGAATTGAAGCCCAAAAACCAAAGGTTGGGAAAGACTAATTTAAAGGAACAAAAAAGAAAATTGGTATAACTCATTTTGGTAGGAGTGAGACTTAAAATACTAGCTGTGTAGAACAGCTTCCTGAAGCCCTACTTTTGAAATCTGAAATTGCTCAAATTACTGTCTAAATATTTTATTGAATTTTAACTTGTTTTATTACGTTGCATGATTACCCTGAGTACCTTTGGCTTCATAAATAAAATCAGAGTTGTGCTGAAAGACTTTGCAGCTTGAAAAATAATGTTTTAATGCTTGGGGACCTATAAAAAATTAAAGAGATTTTTTTTTTAAAAAAAATGTGTTTGTTTGGATCTACTAATGATGGAGTGAGGGTCCTCAGACGTAGAGATCCAGGTAATTCAGAAATGCTCTTGGATCAGTAATCTGTCATATAAAATGATAGCAGTAACTTGCTTTTTTCTGAGAGCAGATAAGATTTCCTACCTGGCTAGAGAGCTAGTGGTTTAGGTCTCTGGCTGTGGATGTTTCTCTCCCCCCCCCCCGCCCCAATTTCCAAATACTGTAGTTCCTGGCTATCAGATTCATGTCTTGAAATGCAAGGTAGATTGCTCTGAACAGGCTGTTACATGAATCACCAGATGGGACGTCTGTGCTTTTCTATATTTTCTACCTAGAAAACCCTGGAAAAGGTTGCCCTAAATCAGAGTTGATTGGCCATCATCATCATCTTGTCTTCTTTCGTATCCAGATTAAACTTTGGTCTGATAAAATGAAGCCACTTTCTGTGTTTTGGTGTTGGCCAAACTTAAATCCTCATTGGTGCATGTTTTTGGTAGTCATCGTCAGAGCACTAAATGAGTTGGATTCTGCTTCTCTCCACAGTCACAGCATGTGCCATTGTCTGCCAGCAGCCTCCATTTGAGCATGTTGGTCATACATTTAGGCACTCCAACTTGCAACCTGTTCAGGGCTCTGCAAGTGACATAGGGGAGGTTTAGTTCCTCAATCATATCCTACTTTAATATTATTTCTTGTCCAGTGAGCTCCTTCTCCCATCTTTTAATTTGATTTTCCTCTTGTATACCCTCAATAATGTTTGTTCTTGCCATAAAGCTCTTCCTGGATCTGAACCAGCATACTTGAGGCTCATATCCACTCTGAGGATATCAAGGGTCATTCTCTTGCTTAGTTCTCTTGGCACCTGCTGATACTTGTCTCCTTATCTTAGGTGGAGTGATACCAACAAAAGGATAAATTGTCTCAACTGGTGTGGGTTTGAGGCATCCTGTCACAATACACATTGTTTCATTAATAGTGATAGCTTGTTTCGCTTGTGTGGATGCAGTCCATACTGGAGCAGCATACTTTGCCACAGAGATGCTCAAGGCCAAAGCTAGATGGTTAAGTTCCCCATTTGTAGTTTGTGAGTTTCCTGATGATGTTGTTCCTCATACTAACTTCAGCTTTGGTATTTAGGCTTAAAAGAGAGTCTGTCAAGCATCACACCAAGGTTTTTCTATACTGAACATTGCTGTAATTTATTCCCTTGCCATATAACATCCAACTCAACCCCTTTCTCTTGGTTTCGAAGGTGTAAAGTGCATGCTTGTGTTTTGCTCGGGTTAGGCTTCAAATGGTTGATAGTGTAATACTGTCCTAATTCTTCGAGTGCTCCAGTAAGTTTTCCAGCTATCTCATCAAAACATGTTCCATTTATGGCCATTGCTGTTTCATCATCGTCCCAAAGACATCTGCCCATCCCACTAGAGAGGCTCTCTGGTTGTACCATCAGCTAGAGAGGCACATCTCTCTAGCACTTGAAGGAGGGCCTTCTCTGTGTCTGCTCCGGCCCTGTGGAACCTCCTGCCAAATGAGCTGCACCTTCAGGCAGAGCTGCTGCCCTTCCGGAAGGGTGTAAAAACCTGGCTGGCAGGACAGGTCTGGGGTACTGGAGGCACAACGACCTCAGCCTGCTGGCTGGTTTGACCTCCTCCCCTGCTCCCTTAAGTTCTTAAATTTTAAATCATATAATGTTTTAATTGTAGTTTTAATTGGTTTTAACTGTGGGTTTTTGAGAACCTTTAGAATTTTAGCCTTTTTATGTGTTTTAGGATGTGTTAAACTGCCCTGGGTCACCTTCGGCGAGGAGGGTGGTATAGAAATTTAAATAAATAAATAAATAAATAATAAATCATCATATTGTAAAAGCAACTTTTAACATTTCCCTTCTTCTTCTTGTGTCATATCCAATTCCAAATATTGAGGATCATGGCAACCAGCCTTCTGCATTGCATGTGACACCCATACCACTTGATCCAGTTCCGCGAGTCACTTTCTGGTCCTGAGCATTTTTGACATGCAAATTCCTCACCAGACCCAGGCCAGTATTGATGAAATTGCTACACTCCATCAGGATAGATTCAAGTAGGATTTAACCCACTTGGAGACCATCATCTTTCACTGTGGACTTCTCCACCCAAGGCCATTAGTCCTCAGGGTTGCTAGGTTAGTTAACCACCATCTGATGATTAGTGTTGAGTTGCTGGCAGTATGGTCTACTCTGTTACCATAGCAGGATAACCTGGCCAGACTCTATACATTTTTGTAACACTGTACTGTAAAATGGCATGAAATATACATTTTTGTAACACTGTACTGTAAAATGGCATGAAATACAGACCCTCATAAAAGTATCTGATAAGTCCCTTGCCCAACAGGGGGCATGGTCATAGGTAAATGTTTGGACTGAGGCCTTAGATGAGTGATTACTCACACACACACACACCCAAGTAAATCTATTGTTACAGTAGTATGGTGTAGTAACAGCTAAATAGCTCTACTAAAGATAATCAGAATACTTCTGTAACAAATGTGAGTCAAAAACAGAGGAGCCAAGTCACACAGTTATCCTGAAAGTGCTCCTGGGCCTTTAAACCTACACACAGAAGGTTTGGCCTTAAGCATTTTTACTGAATCCTGCTACAGTAATTACACCTGCTGCATCTTCTCCATAACTATAAGGATCAGAGGCCAGGCTTTCTAGCCTGCAGTATGCTATAGCTATTCTCAGATGTGCTAGGACTGTGTCTTCTATGGGCAGACCACATCTGTAGAGTAACCGGTTGTGCTGTTGAAAGATTTCAGTTTCATATAGCTACAAGGTGTCTGCTCTGCTAGCTTCTGTGATTCCAGGTCTCAAAGGATGCTGTGGATTGGAGTGTGGAGTACTGTGAATTTGGTATATAGTGGTATGTATTATGATACATTACTGGAGCAAGAATTCTAAGGCAATATTTATTGGTTCTAGATGGACATGGCCGATATAGGCCTCTCCTTAGGTCAGTGATGGTGAACCTTTTGGAGACTGAGAGCACAAGGAGCAGGAGGCAGTGTGTGCCCACACATCCAATGGACATCACTGGTGCTCCTCCAGCAATGTCACATGAGTGTGCGTGCATGCATGCTGTTTGAGTGTGTGTGCATGCATGCCAGCAACATCACATGGGTGCTCACACTCCCTACTGGTGCACATGTGCCTGCCCTGCAAGTGCTCTGCTGCCTCCTCACTTCCGTGGGGGTTGGGGTGGGGTGAGTGTCTGATTGTCTCACCTTGTCGCTTCCACCACCTCCCATGTGGGATTTCAGCCTCCCCTCTCACCTCCCCATTTGTGGAGGAAGAGGGGTGGGTGGAGAAATGGTGCTGCCAATGGTGCTGGCAGCACAGGGTGGGGCTTGCCCAGGATGGGACGTGTGCAGACAGAAAGGGCTCTGCGTACCACAGTTCACCTACCCTGCCTTAGGTTGTTTAGTCTTGCCCATTTGGATCAGTATTTCATAGTCTATCTCTGCCCATTCTAGCATATCCCCTACTTCTTCCCAAAAATACTTCTTGTACTGCCCCTATAATGCTATGTCTACCCTTATCCCAGCTCCCTCCAACTTGATATTGTCCATCTGCATTACTAATTCTAAGCTTTTAGAGGTAGTTACATGTATTTGTGTGTGTGTGCGTACAAATTATCTGGAGTTGAGAATGTTGTTTATCTACAGGTATTATTACCTGTAGCGATAATAATAAAAAATATAGTAACTTTGCACTGTTATAGAACAGAATTTCCAGGGTGCTCCAGCTGGCTGGTCGTAGTATGTGTTTTCAATATATATGGATATTTTCAAATCTCCCTTAGAAGTGCTCCAGAATGCATTCAAATTTTACCATAATGATTTCCTGACTCTAAAATGCCACAAATCTATAGTCCAAAATGTTATTTGTTAAATGCATTTCTGTTCAGTGTGCAAAACCATGCAGAAAAAGTTCAGATTGATTTTTCAATATTTCTTTCAAAAACTGTTTGGGGAATTTAACTTAAAGCTCTAAAGAACTACTCTGTGAGTCTCTTTCATAGACTGAATTGTCAACTACACCAAATTTATTTACATAATAGAACCTCACCAAGTTTATTTATTTATTGATTTCAAGATTTATATTGTAGCCCAACTCCAAGGACTCTGGGTGCCTTACAAAAATAAAAACCAACTACAATTAAAAATCCCAATTTAAAAAACCTGTTAAAAACTGTAACTGAGCATTGCTCTAACCCCTGCCACTTAAAAAGAGGGAGAGAGAATTATTAATATTTAAATCAGTCAGCAGGCAGGGACCATGCCATCACTGTGGCTCTAAACCTGGTTTGCCAGCCAGGTTTTTAGACCTTTCCTGAAGGGCAGCAACTCTGTAGACGCATCTCGGTTGGCAGGAGGTTCCATAGGGCTGGAGTAGACACTGAGAAGGCCCTCTTTCTGGTGCTAGAGAAACGTGCCTTTCTAGCAGATGGAACAGTTAGAGAGCCTCTCTGGTCTGCTCAGGTGGGGCGGACAGATGTTCTTGGGGTGATGTGGTCTCTTAGGTATCCTGGCCAACTACCAGGTAGGGCTTTAAAGGTAATAACCAGCACCTTGAATTGCTGGTTATTACCTTTAAATTGAAAGTTATTTTCAGCTACTCAGTGCTATGGATTTGTCCTTTGTTAATTCACAAGGAAACACTGCCCATTACTCGGAGGAAGAGAATCCCTGTTTTTGACCTTTCCCTTCAGCTACTGTTGTCTTGACCTTAGAGGAATATCTCTGGGTGTAGAAGCAAAGCTGACCTGTGATATTTCACAGCCTTCTTCAGTGATCTCAAAGCAAGAGTTAATTACAGATTTTCCTTCTTCTTGCAGAAACTTGGTTGGCTCTTATCATCAGAGCTGTAATTATGCATGCTAATTGCTTGTTTGGGGAGTTGGGCGAGTAAAGGGGGAGAGCTCCAGATTTTGCATCAGTGATCAGCTGATCAGACTAGTTGCCCTATGCTGAAGCTGGACTTCCTGGCTTTTGAGGGGCTCCTCTGAGCTTAGAGGATGCAGAAGTAAAGTGGAGGGCATTGGGTCAGTTTAACGTTGCTTCTTCCTGTGGGATTGGGAAAAAAAGAGCATGCATTTCTTGCAGACCTTTCTCCGGTGGAGGGCACTGAGAGGTAATTGCCTTCTTGACTGGTCTTTTTATGTGGTGGTTTAATTAGTTTTCTCTTAATGAGGGACTGGATAGCTTGCTCTCTTTGAGATTTACTTTTGAAGTTGTATCACAGGTTCATACCTGAAGAGTTGTACCTAACGTTATGGGAGGCTCCAGGTGTAACGTATGTGTTTTGTCGGTCAAATACATTGTATATAAATGTGTGGCTTCAGCTGTTTGAGATTATACAATTAAAATGTGTGGTTCCTTTTTTTATGCATTCCCTCTTTTAGACAAAAAGGATTAGCCATGTGGGTAGAAAGGGGGAATGGGCCTAAGTTTGGTTTGCTGATGAGAGGAGTCCATCTGCGTGCTTAAAAACAAAACGCCTGGTGATGTTTTTATTGTTTAATACAGGAACTTGAGAATTGGTAGCCCTCTGCAAAATTTGCGGAACAGGATAGGGACTTACATCAGATCCCAGGAGAAGGGGTAATATTTCTATCCAAGTTCAAGGGTTTGTTACTGGGCATGTTAATTTCCAGTAATGTATGCTGGCAATATTTGTTCCTACATTTTTCATAGTCCTTCAGACACCTATAGGTGCTCATGATGTATGGTTACAGATGGTCTTGTGAACAGTCCCCTGCCCTCTCTGAGTGATATTCTTGATGAATAATTGCCTCCTTTCACTTGCTCTCAGAACAAATGGGTTTGTTTGGGACTATGACACAAGCTAGTAGCTGTTGGTTTTCTCTGCTTAAAGTGTCACCACTTTAATTACTTACTCTGTTGTGATGATTTGAAAATGAGCAAGCCAATTCTGGTCTTAAGTGGCTTCAGGACTGAAGCGAAAGCTTGACATTTTGCATCTTATACTCAGTTCCATCAGTCTCAATAAGATCTAGTTTAATAGTGATTTGCTACAACTACCTGGTGTCTCTGGCAGGGAATTCTGCCTTAGGGTCAAAGAAAGAGTATGTAGTATTGGGCACACTGAGAACAGTTGCATTTGGTTTTAACTTGAAATGTTTGCAATCAAGCAGGCTTTTCTTGAAAAATAAGACCTGCAGTTTTAGTGATGGCTTGAGACTGAAGTAAATGAGGTGTTTATTGTCATTTGGGACCAGTTGTTGGAGGGAAGGTATCACTTGTTTAACTCCTGTGTATCTGGCTTTGCTTCAAATATAGAAGCAAGATCGGGTAAAAACATTGGCAGTCTTTCTTGCAATTGTTATGATTTGCTGGCTGTATGTTTTTTTAACAGATCAAAGTTGTTGTTGGGAGGGGGTAATTTCTTGATGTATTCATCCTAGAAGCTAGGCTATGAACTATTTCTCAAGAATTTCAGGGTTGAATTCCAATGAACTGGAAATGTCTGCAATGTCTTTTTAAAAGGGTTCTTCTTTCCCCGGCTATTGATGATAATATCTAAGCCATAAACAGTCTGTCAATTTCAGCCTTAAAGAAAGATGGCTCTGCTTTCTTGAGGCTGGAAATTTATTAAGCCTGTCAGTTGAAGGGCCAATTGCAGGGAGTGACTTGCAGAACCAGGTGTTAGCGTGCTGTATAATTTCCTCATCTGGATGCATTTTGCTGTTTAAATAATTTAGATTTGTTCCAGCTCCAGTACTCTTGCTTTGACCATCTTTATATTAAAAAAACCTCTATAGCAATAATGCCAGCTGTCTCAGAAAGACGAAGTACAAAATGTAGATGGTAGAGTTCAAGATAAGAGTTCCCAGGATCTAGTGTTATCAGACGTCATGGGAGCTGTGGTCCAAAATAACTTTACCCAGATTTGATTTAGAGGATGTCTATATGGCAAACCAATTCTTGTTATATGGAGACAAGATGTGTAGAAGTAAGTAATATGCATGAATGCTTCCTCACAAGAACTTTTTTATCCTGAGATACCTGTATCAGGTGTCTGGCAGACCTCCTCCAAGACTTCCTTACTTTGTCTGCTAAGTACATTCAACTCAGCTTGCCTAGCCCTCATGAACATCTCCTGCGAGATCATGTTGTCATCTCAACAGGAGAGTGAATTTTAAGTAGTGGTAAATCACAAGTGGTTAAGATGCTCAACTTGATGACCAGAAGGTCAGAGTTCGATTCCCAAGTACTGCATGATGGGGTGAGCTCCTGTCTCTGTCCTGGCTCCTGCCAACCTAGCAGTTTTGAAAGCAAGAAATTGCAAGTAGATAATTAGGGACCACTTCAGTGGGAAGGTAAACAGCATTCCATGCAGCGCGGGAACGCCACCGCCGCCGCTGCCGTGCCCCTCCCGGCCACCGTCACCGGCCGGGAGGTGAAAAGGAGCCCCTGGCCGAGGGGGCCGAAGGACGCCGCAGCCGCTGAGTGCGGGAACGACGCTGCCGCCGCCGAAGCGCCCCTCCCGGCCACCGTCACCGGCCGGGAGGTGAAAAGGAGCCCCTGGCCGAGGGGGCCGAAGGACGCCGCAGCCGCTGAGCGTGGGAACGACGACGACGACGACGACGCCGCGCCCCTCCCGGCCACCGTCACCGGCCGGGAGGTGAAAAGGAGCCCCTGGCCGAGGGGGCCGAAGGACGCCGCAGCCGCTGAGTGCGGGAACGCCGCCGCCGCCGCCGCGCCCCTCCCGGCCACCGTCACCGGCCGGGAGGTGAAAAGGAGCCCCTGGCCGAGGGGGCCGAAGGACGCCGCGGCCGCTGAGCGCGGGAACGCCGCCGCCGCCGCGCCCCTCCCGGCCACCGTCACCGGCCGGGAGGTGAAAAGGAGCCCCTGGCTGAGGGGGCCGAAGGACGCCGCAGCCGCTGAGCGTGGGAACGCCGCCGCCGCCGCCGCCGCCGCCGCGCCCCTCCCGGCCACCGTCACCGGCCGGGAGGTGAAAAGGAGCCCCTGGCTGAGGGGGCCGAAGGACGCCGCAGCCGCTGAGCGTGGGAACGCCGCCGCCGCGCCCCTCCCGGCCACCGTCACCGGCCGGGAGGTGAAAAGGAGCCCCTGGCCGAGGGGGCCGAAGGACGCCGCAGCTGCTGAGCGCGGGAACGCCGCCGCCGCCGCGCCCCTCCCAGCCACCGTCACCGGCCGGGAGGTGAAAAGGAGCCCCTGGCCGAGGGGGCCGAAGGACGCCGCGGCCACTGAGCGCGGGAACGCCACTGCCGCCGCGCCCCTCTGTGTTGTTTTATTCTATGTTGTTTGTATACTGTTGTTTTATGTTCCATGGAAGCCGCCTTGAGTCAGGTTCGCCTGAGCAAGGCGGGATATAAAAATAAATTTGAATTGAATTGAATGCACTCTGGTGTTGAGGCATGCCTGCCATGTGTCCACAGAAACATCTGCAGATGCAGACAGCACTGGCTCTTTGGCTATAAACAGAGATAAGCACTGAACCTTAGAGTCAGATAAGACTGACTTTCAAGCAGTGGTGACCTTTACCTGTATCTTAAATCACAACAGAATAATAGCATACTAATAACAAGGTGTATCCCTCTGACTTCATTCCAAGAACAGTGGTGACAGTCCCACAGGAAGTCTGTGAGGTAGATCCAGATGACAGTGGAGTTATTAGTTGCTTGGATACACTCAATAAGCTCATCTAGAGACATAGATGTTCACATTTTTACCTATTGGGGGTTTAGTCACTTCCTTTTCTCCCTGGCACAGTCCTGTGTTAACTAGGTACTTGCTGAAATCACCTGGGGTTAATTAATTACATAATTAAGTCCACCTATGGCCTCTTGGGAAGCTTGTGTGTTCCACAGAAACACCTTCATAAGGACTGAAGAGTGTATAATAAGGTCCATTGAGCTAATTCTACTCTTCATCTTCTTTTAAAGGGAGCAGACTGGTTTACAGGCTTCTCTGCTTTGTTTTGTACTAAATAGCCTAAGGCAGGAGCACCCAAATTACAGCCCATGGGCCCTATTAGGCCCATGCATATCATTAATGCAGCCCATGCATATCATTAAAGCAGCCCCAACTGGGCTCACCGCGGACTGCTCCCCCACCTGCCGCCACCGCCTGACATCAGCAGTGTCGGTGATGGAGGCAGTGACTGTGCTTCGTCCCCGCTGCTCTGAGCAACCTCTGGCTCAGTCTCCTCGCTTCAGCAGCCTTTAATATGTGGACCGCTGCCTTGGGGAAATTTTCAGAGCCTTCCCCACTTCAAAATCCACCACGTTAGGAGAGGCCCTTGGCATGCCTAGAATGACACCATCCCAGGCATGCCAAGGGCCTCTCCTTGCGCCATGTATTTTGAAGTGGGGAAGACTCTGAAAATTGCCCCAAGGCAGCGATCTGTGTCCCCAAAGGCTGCTGAAGTGAGGAGACTGTGCCAGAGGCTGCTTGGAGTAGCAGGGACGAAGCACGGTCTCTGCCTCCACTGCCACCTCTGCTGATGTCAAAATGGTCAGCAGTGGAGCAGCCTGCCTCCGGCCCCTGCAGCTGTGTGTTGGGGCAGGACCAGCCCACAGCAGGAAAAGTTTAGGCACCACTGGCCTAAGGTATGAATTGGAGTTCATTTACTTGTTTTGCCTATTCTGATATTTGGCTCATTGATGGGTAGAATTGTTTGGCAAACATGCCATCTGATGTTCCCAAGTTTTATAAGGAAGCACTTAAGGGGATGGTGAGGGTTGGTCATTCTCTTCTATAAAAGTAATAAAAGGTTGTGCTAATAAATTTTAACTAAAAGCTAATAGTTAATATCAAGATGGAGGCAGGCTATTACTTTGAAATATACACATATGAAGTTTTGTCATACCTTGCAAAGTTAGAGGTGCAAATCTATTGTTCCTCATCTACACAGTGTTATATGTGATGTCTGAACCTCTTTCCCCAACAGTCCAAAGATATGTACAAAACTGTTGCTTTTTAATTCTCTTCTTGGCTGGAGAATGGGCTGAGTAATGCTTTGGATGAGGCTGTACTTGCCTCGTGTAGCATACACAAAATATACGTAATTTAGCTACCTTTCTGTTGTTAAATATTAGTGTCAAAGTTCTTTTATAAAAAGGAAAGTTTAATAAGATTGGTAAGTCTTGTTACAGTACGACTAGCCTGAGATTGTGACATCATCCATGGTGTGCATTTTTAGAGATGAATTTTGAAAAACATGGAAACATGATACATTGGCTGAGGGTTGTCTAGGGAACATCTTCCTTGACAGAAAGCAAAATATTGAGGATGTGACTTAGAAAAGTTAGATCATATAAAACATTTTTACAGACAGAAATTGCTTTGCATGCCAAGTCGTTCATCATTAATATGAATGTTTTCATTCATGGCATAATGTCTCCAAATGCACTGAAAAAGAGCCCAGATCAAAACAATCAAAAGTATTTCAAGTCTACTGAAAGACTTTGGAAAAATCAGTACTTAGAAAAGAATTAGTATAGATTCCATAGGGATAACTTGAATTTTAGCATTGGCTCTTTTTATACAAGAATTATGGCAACTGATAATCTTTTTGAACAATGAAATTGGTGGATCTTCATGCCTCAGGCTCACATTTAGACTGCTCAAAAGCTAGTCGCATCCAACTCTATGGTTCAGTGCTTATCTCCGTTTATAGCCAAATAGCCAGTGGTCTGCATCTAAATAAATTTATGTGGACATGTGACAGGCATGACTAGACACTGAAGTGCACAGAATGCTGTTTACCTTCCCATTGAACGGGTACCTACTTATCTACTTACAATTTCTTGCTTTCAAACTGCTAGGTTGACAGAAGCTGGAACAGATACGGGAGTTCACACTGCCGTGTAGTACTCAGGTCTTGACCTGCTGACCTTCCAGTCATCAAGTTCACATCTTAACCACTTAAGCCACCACAGTCTCTCACATTTAGTAGGTCTTTGACTGATGAAGATAACAACTTACATTTGAATGACATAGAATACCTTCCTACAAGGTACCTATTGTCCCAAGCCTTCATGGGTTGTGTTTATTACCTACTTATTTATTAGCTGTTCACATTAACATTTGTTAATAACAACTGTGCTGTGTTAGCCACTTACATGACTGCTTACACATGAGAAGACAGGTGAGGGATGGAATCTGTCTTTTCCCAAGGCATCCAAGGACATAATTCAGAACGTCAGCTCTGTAAGACAGTATCACAAATTGTGGTGGTACTGTGAAGGACTCAAGCAGCCTGCAATACTGTGGAAGGAAATAAGCTAAACTCATAGGAATTTTTTTTAAAAAATTGACTACATCTAGTAGTGGCCTAGTATTTTTGTGCATTCCTCTTAATGAACTCCTGTATTCCACATGATTGCAGATCATACTGGTTGCATGATTCTTTTATCAATTTTTTCTTTTAGTTCAGAATAGTATTTTAACTGTCTATACAATGGGTGCTATTTGTAACTTTTCAGCTCTATTTCTCCTCTACCTATTCTCTTCCTTTACCAATGTTACATTCCTTTTTCTTTGCCTTTGACATTTCCTTTAGCACTTTGTCCCTACCTTTGGCTCACAAGTGGATATAAATTACAGGTTTGACTCCATGGAAATACCATTGGGTTTTGTTGTTGTTGTACATGTATGTATTTCATGCTTTAGTTGCATATCACTATTGATTCATTGTCCTTTAAAAACAACAACCTAAAAACTAACATAATGATGAAATGTTTTAGCACTGCATACATTTTGCCCTTCTTGATGGTTCCACATTCCCAAAGATAACCTGTGCATTGTATCAGTGTAACAGAGAATTTATTTATTTTATAAACCACAGTTTTTAGATGCAGAATTATCTCACCACCACCACACTTTTGGAACATGAGCTAAAATACTTCAGCACTTTATCAGTATAATGCAAAGCTCTTTTTAGATTTGAACCAAACAATAATTTCCTTTAGAATTACAGTTTTCAGAGACCCAGTTTTCCTGATTTTTTCCCTAATTTATATTGTGTTTCCATTGCAAATAGCTGTTGATTTGAAGTTGCAGATCTAACAACCATTATAGCATTGAAATGATATTTCGCTATAGCACAAAACACATTTTGTAATTGTTAACTTATCTCGTACGTTGGTTGCAAACTGAAAAGATGCCAGAGGAAACACAGCAGCAACAAAAGAATAACAGGACTGAGCAAAAGATCGTATCTGGCCAGGATTAGCAATTACATTGTCTTATCACTGCAGAAAATATTGAAATGATCAGTGAGGAACATGGTACAAACTTTTGATAGTTGAAATGTTCGAAGTGGTAGCTGCGTGCAAGCAATATCAGACAGGAAGTAAAACAAAGCCAAAGACACTGTAGCACCATAAAGGCTAGATGCTATGGTGTAATGTTAGCTTTCATGGATCTAGAAATCTGAAGAAGTGGACTTGGTCTGTGAAAGCTAAGATTAAACTACAGCAGTTAGTCTTTAAGGTGCTACCTCATTTTTGTCTTTTTTTTAAAAAAAATCTTGTCACGTATGGTACAAACTGAGTCAAACGCTCCTAGAGGTCTGTATGAGGAAGTGGCCTTAATATATAAAAGTTCATATTAAAATACTGTATATGCCAGCAGATTTGGAAAACACAACAATGGCCACAGGATTGGAAAAGATCAGTATATGTTCCAATCACAAAAAAGGACAGTGCCAAAGAATGTTCAAATTATCGAACAATTGCACTCATCCCACACGCTAGCAAGGTGATGCTCAAGATAATACAGGATAGACTGCAGCAGCACAGAGAATTACCAGAAGTGCAGGCGGGGTTCAGAAGAGGCAGGGGGACTAGAGACCACATTGCCAACATACGTTGGATCATGGAAAAAACAAAGGAATATCAGAAACAAGTCTACTTCTGTTTCATTGATTACACTAAGGCCTTTGACTGTGTGGACCACAACAAAATGTGGCAAGTAATTAAAGAGATGGGAATACCAGATCACCTTATATACCTCATGAGAAATCTGTACATGAATCAAGAAGCAACAGTTAGGACAGAATACAGAAAGACAGAATGGTTTGGAATAGGAAAAGGAGTAAGACAAGGCTGCATTTTGTCACCCTGCTTATTCAACTTATACACAGAGCACATAATGCGCAATGCAGGGATGGAGGAATCACAATTTGGGATCAAAATTGCTGGGAGAAACATCAACAATTTGAGATATGCAGATGATACCACCCTAATGGCAGAAAGTGAGGAGGACTTATAAAAGCTCCTGATTAGATTGAAAGAAGAAAGTGCAAAAGCTGGCTTGAGACTCAATATCAAGAAAACCAAGATAATGGCAACAGGTCCTATCAGTCCCTGGAAAATAGATTGGGAAGAAGTAGAAGCAGTGACAGATTTTACTTTCTTAGGATCAAAACTCACTGCAGATGGTGATTGCAGCCATGAAATAAAAGGGCGACTGATTCTTGGGAGGCAAGCAATGAGAAACCTGGGGAGCATAGTGAAAAGTAGAGACATCACATTGCAAACAAAAATTTTTAAAGTCAAAGCAATGGTATTCCCAGTGGCAATGTATGGTTGTGAGAGCTGGACCATTAGAAAAGCGGAGTGCAGAAGAATAAATGCCTTTGAGATGTGGTGTTGGAGGAGAGTTTTGAGAGTCCCCTGGACAGCGAGGAGAACAAATAGGTCAATCTTAGAAGATATCAAATTTGACTGCTCCTTAGAATGTCAAATAGTGAAGATGAAGCTAAAGTACTTTGGACTGATGAGAAGAGAGGATTTGCTTGAGAAAGCCTTGATGCTGGGAAGGGTGGAGGGCAAAAGAAAAAGGGGCCGGCCCAAAATGAGATGGCTAGATGGTATTGTAGACACAATGGGCACAAAGCTGAGCAAGTTGAGGAGGATGGTGGAGGACAGAAGTGCCGGGTGGACAGTGGTCCATGGGGTCGCAAAGGGTTGGAATCAACTGTGCGACTGAACAACAACAAGAACAAATTATGAAGTGTACAAGGGTGCTTGTCTTTATTTCCCCCCCCACCCTGTTTTTGCTTTTGTTTTGTTGTCTATTATAGCTGCACAGAGTAAAAGGACTATCACTGTGAAACCTACAACAACTGAGGATGGAAATATCTCATCAATGGATGCAATAGCTTATGACATGGAATGATACACATGGTATGGGTCTGATAAAAATCCGGTTTTTGATCTTGTAAAAAAAGAAAAGAACAATTCTTAGACATTAGCTCAAATTAGCCCAAATGAGGGTCCTTTCATGTCCCCAAGAGCTGGGACAGAGATGGGTGCTCAATCCCTTATGCAGTACCTGAGTCTTGAACTGCCGACTTGCCAGCCTTCCAGCTAACAAGGTGAGCTTCTTCACCACTGAACCACCACAGTCCCAGTTCTTGCTAGTAAAGAAGCATCATGACATTGAGATACATTGGCAAATGTAGTGTTTTCATTTGGTGTGGTGTTTGCTGTAAATGAATGGTGTTCTGGGCTACTAAGGGCTGTTGTAAGATGAACAGGTACTCCTGTATAGATGTTTGCAAGCAGGACTGTGTTTGCCTCAGCCTTCAAGCTATTTTCCCTTTCCTTTGTTCAGATAAATTTATTGGGGAAGGGGGAAAAGGGAGGGATAGCAGAGTGTATTCTTTTCCATGGGGAATGGCCCCACATATTGTGATAGGAACTGATCATCTGTGTGCTACTATTGCTGAAAAGAAATGTCACATCTCCTGTTGGGTGGAAACAGAAACAAGGAAGATGTGTTGCCAGCTTAGGTTTCAGACACTTGTAGCTCAGTTCCTCAGAAGGAAAATACAGTATACCTATTGAGAATGGGGAGCACTTGCCCTCACTTTCCCCAGTGCCAAAGATAGGTTTCTGGGGTTTGGAGTCGGGGAAGGGAAAACAGATATTGGTGATTCCTTCATGAGCATACTCAGGCTGTTATGGAGGTCAGCAAAAACCCATTCTCAAAGATTTGATTGAGTTGCTTTAACAGGCTTGATTTCTTTCCAGGAAAGCAGTGGGTCCTTGAGATGTCCCCTGCAGCACAATCCATCCTTTGGACTAGAGGTCACTCACTGCTGGCTTCTGTTTTTAGAGCCTTGGAGTTTTATATAGCCTTGATAATAGAGCAGGGTTATAAATAATGCTAGAGTTACCATAAATAACATGATTGCAGTGTGATATAGCTCTGGTTGTTTTAATCATGGTAAATAACAGTAGAGCTATTGTAAATGACAGGTTAGCATTCTTTCCACAACTTCAACCAGTTCTTAGAAGTTCAAGGGATAACAATACTTTATAACCAACTCAGTGATCTATTTTTTTCTGTTTCTGTGCATAGCAAATGGTAAGTACCTGTCATCTCCTAGGAGTGACTGTCCTGAAATTCTCTCTTTGAGATGGCAAGGTATTTTTTATTTATTTATTAGATTTGTATTGCTGCCTCATTCCATATCTAGATTAGATAAACTATCTAATCCAAAAGTGGTTGGATAGATAAGTAGCAAGAAAAGAGAGAGGAAGGGCCTAGAAAGTGACCAACAACACTGCAGAAGCACCCTGGTCAAAATTTCTTCCACAGTGGGAGATCCTGTTGGCTGAAATCCTGTGGTTTAGTGTAAGAAAATGCAAAAGATAAGCCTGTTCTTTCTCCGTTCCCCCAGGAATTGCAGTGTGGACTTTTTGTTTGCCTGGGTGGGACAGATTTAATGGTACAAATTTTCTTATGCTAAGCAACAGGATTTGATATGTAGTATTTTGATTTTAATTAGAGCAATTATTTCTATTTTTTTTTGTTTATACGTATTTGGATTTTCAGCTTTTATGTTGATCTGTCCTCTTTGGGGCATTTTCATAATGATGTGTAAATAGCTGCCTTAATGGAGTACCTAGTTAAAATATTATGAATTGTTAAGAGTCATAATTCTCTACAATGTCCATCACACTTTCCAGAATTTTTAGAATACCAATTTCTCTCCCCACCCTCTTTCTCTCATGTGCAAGTTTCTAAGGCACAGATCAATAACACTGCTAAGATGTCATGTAAATATTTTACACAATAGTGAAGCTAATTCTGAACTCTTAGATTATATTATAGCCAATGCCCTCATGTTTCTTTTTCTTTTCTTTTTTTTTACAAAATGAGATGTCTGTTCAACACAAAATTTTGTCAATGGTTGTTGGAATGAAAAGAAGTGCCTGGCAACCATGTCCCTACTAGTCTCATCTGTAAAATATTGGCTGGTATGCCTTTTTTCTGATAGCCAGTTTACCACTTCTGTCTCTCATCATAGCAACCATGCATTCCTTCTAGATTATTCTGCCTATTGCATGAGATGAGAGAAGCAGAATTCAGTGTGGAACCTTTTTTGCTTAAGGAGAGAAAACAAGTCTAGATATGCATTTACTCCACTCTTTGGTGCTCTCGGGGAACAGTCTCTGGCTCTTGGGCTAATGAGCCCTGTTATGCGATATTGCAGTGGAACAATTCACCTTCTTCTCTGCAAAGGAAGAGAGAAAGTGTAATTATTTTTCCTCTCTTAGCTGATTGGTACAGTGCTGCCTTGGTTATCACAGATAGAAAAATTGTTCTCAGCCCCAGTTTCAACTGTTAATAAAGGAAAGACCCTCATCTCCTGCCCTAACCCCGAACGACATGCGCGCGCACGCCCGAAGTTCCGAAAGTGTAAGGATCTTTACCCTTTTGGAACTTTGGGCAGCTTGGAGGGTTGCACGGTGTGGCGGCAGTGACGGGAGGATGCGAGAAGGTCCCTCGCATCCTCCTCTCACCGGCGCCGCACCGTGCACACACGCCCGAAGTTCCAAAAGGGTAAAGATCCTTACACTTTTCGAACTTTGGGTGTGTGCGCGCGGCACCGGTGAGAGGATGATGCGAGGGACCTTCTCGCATCCTCCCGTCACTGCCGCCGCACCGCACAACCCTCCAAGCCGCCCGAAGTTCCAAAAGGGTAAAGATCCTTACACTTTCGGAACTTCGGGCGTGCGCGCGCATGTCGTTCGGGGTTAGGGCAGGAGACGAGGGTCTTTCCCATCTCCTGCCCTAACCCCGAATGACACGCACGCGCACGCTCGAAGTTCCGAAAGTGTAAGGATCTTTACCCTTTCGAAACTC
The DNA here is from genome assembly GCA_030440675.1 of Furcifer pardalis. Lineage (NCBI taxonomy): Eukaryota > Metazoa > Chordata > Lepidosauria > Squamata > Chamaeleonidae > Furcifer > Furcifer pardalis. The sequence continues at coordinate 128,304,172 of CP126893.1, read as the reverse complement.
GAAGTTTCGAAAGGGTAAGGATCCCGTACCCTTTCCAAACATCGGGGGGGGGGGGCGGGCGCTGGGGGGGGTTTGGTTTGGGTAGATGTTCTACCCAATCCAACTGCCCCCCCGCATACGCTTGTATGGGGATGCGGGAAGGTCCCTCGCATCCTCCCGTCACCAGCGCCGCGCCATGCAACCCTCCAAGACGCCCGAAGTTCCAAAAGGGTAAAGACCCTTACACTTTTCGAACTTCAGGCGTGCGCGCGCATGTCGTTCGGGGTTAGGGCAGGGGAAGGGGGTCTTTCCCGTACCTTGCCATAACCCCGAACGACACGCGATCGCGTGCCTACCCGGTGGGGGGGGGGGGGAATGCCGAGCCTTGCCTCGGTGTGGTTTGTCCCTGACGTCAGGGCTTTTTTTTAGCATTGTTCGATCAATGTATCGAACAACGTTAAAAACCAAACAACGTCATGACTTGTGGAACCATGTCATCACGTTGTTCGGGGTTCTATTGTACTTGCTAAAGTTTTGGATATGTGTCTTACACAATTTTGTAACTTTAATTTTTATTTTACAACAAAATTACAAACAAAAAGAAAAAACCATATACAGTACAACATATACATAACATTAATATCTATGTGTTCTCTCCACTCATGGGACTTATGGATGTTATTATATAATTATTTTCTATGTTCTTGCATTGCTATGCATATGCCCCATTGAAAATATGTGTATCACAATCCTACTGCCATCCTTTCTAGATCTGTGGTTCCCAATACGCCTCACAGGAGGTAATATGATTTTTAAGAGGGGCAATTTGAGAATGAGTTATTAACAGTGAATAGCTTTTTAGGCTTCCTCTACTGGAATAATAAGAATAATAGGTCACGGGCGGTGGGCATCGGGATTTTAGAGATGTTTAGGTGCTAAAAAACGGTTTGGAACCACTGTTCTAGATAAATAATTTCTATCCAGGAATTTATTTTGAGTAATGAAGCTAAACAGCTAGGCTGACAGACAAATCTATTCATGCACCCCTGAGACAGGCTCCCTAATTCCAGTGGCATAATTTAAAATCAGTTTTAGAATTAGTTTTCACTGTGCAACAATTGAGAGTCAGGGAGTCCTTATTGGTCCAGTTCACATCATGCAGAGATATACTTCTTTTGTGTCTAGTCCAGACTTTAAACTGCCAAAATGAAGCCACCTTTTGGTAAATTGATTCCATAGTTCCTTTCGCCTGACCTAGTGTGAGAAAGATTAGCCAGTACAAGGTTGCCATTGCCCAGGATGCACCCAGTAATGTCGCATGGATTTCAGCCGCCTGGGTTTAAGCCAAATTTGCCGCCCCCTGGTGGACGCTAGTGCCCACTCCCGCTAGGGCTTCTGGGAATTGTAGTCCAAGAACACCCATAGCCCAAAAAACGCCACCTGGGGCAGGGTGTCCCCCTGCCCCCCCAACACCACTTTGTCGAAGTTCTTTCTGTGAATCCCAGAGATCTACTAATAGTTTGCATTCTCAATTCTGCCTAGCCCCTTTTAGTTTGCATAAAATATGAAAATCAAGTGTAATGGCTAATTAATTATGAATACTTGAGATGAATGTTTCTTTCCTAAGAATTAAGAATGTTGACAGCACTTGATGACCAGGATTTGCCAAAAGCTATAAAAGTAAACAGAATATGTCATATACATGTCATATAAAGAAACGGCTGCAGCTTATCTGCTCTAACTCAGTATATTTGTATATCATGTATGGATAGAAAACAAATCAAAAATAGGCTAAGGTTGGCTAGAGTTATTTTCACATTGCAGAGAGATGCTGCTCAGCATATGTTTTCACATTGTGGATTAAAATAAATGAACCTTGAACATGCACGCGCACACACCCAATACAGCACTGGTACCTTCTGGAAATACTCAGAGCAGATTTTTCTGCCTTGGCTTGTGCTGCAGCTCATAGACCCTGAAGCTTATCACAGGAATAGAGAACTACAGCAGATGAAGAGGGATTGGCATTCTCAGTGGGAACCAGAGGCTCTTCTCTGTGCTTAACTGTGTAGGACATGACACAGCTTCAGGTTCTGGAAAAGAAAAGAATAGCTACTATGGTTTGCTGAGTGGGTCAACAGCATGGTTGTACTTTGGGGGAAAGAAGCTCCATATGTGTATATGGAGACTGTGGTGACTTAGTGGTTAAGACACTGAACTTGAAGAATGGAAGGTCAGCAGGTCAGCAGTTCGAGACCTGAGTGCTGCACGATGGAGTGAGCTCCCATCTCTCTCCCAGCTCCTGCAAACCTAGCAGTTTGAAAGCAAGAAAATGCAAGTAGATAAATAGGGACCACGTTGGTGGGAGGATAAACAGCATTCCATGATGTTTAGTCATGCCTTCCACATTACTACAGAAACATCTGCAGATGCAGACAGCACTGACTCGTTGGCTATAAACAGAGAAGAGCACTAAACCCTAGAGTCAGATACAACAGGTTTTCAAGAAAAGGGCTACCTTTACCTATGTGTCTATACCCATTAGCTTTGTTAAGAGTTCCATTTGAGACCCACAACTTCTGCTGGTCCCTCACAGCATGTCTATCAGACAGTGATGATGAAAGTTATGGCCTAAAATGTTTTGAGGAGACAAGGTTGATGAAGGCTGCTTAGACATTAAGAAGGCAACTGAGTGTTTATGAGGTTGTCAGCTTGGACAGCATTCATTGTAATATACAGGGTGGGAGAGTCTTCTCTCATTTTCTTCTTGAAAGCAAGAGTAAAAATGTTTCAGAAGCTTATTTCTGATGGATGAAATATTGATCAATTGTTCATATTTTGGCAGGTTTTGTAAAATCTTCATAGAAGAGTTTTCTTTTTCTATTACACAGAGAACCTTGTACTTTTCAAAGAAGCCATTGTGTTTTGAGCAAAATACAAGTTTGACTCAGCAGTGATGCTGATTGATTGCAAATGACACCAACACTTACAATTGATTGACTGTAAGGGCTTTCATGTCATGTGTCAGGGCAGGATTTGTACCCTGGTGTTAGCCTCATCCAAGATGGATGTGGCATCTTGGAAACAGGAACCAACCACGGGTGGGCAAGAAGACCTACTTGTGAGTGCATTTGTTCCTGACATCATGTAGAAGTGCTGTTGTTTTGAAAATATGTGAAATTGGTGTGCTGAGAAACTCTTTCTCTTCAAAGATGTGAAAATTAGCTAATATTTCTTCCACCACTAGCAAGTGATTTTTTTTTTTAATTGATTATCTCTGTTGATGGCGCTCTTGGAAAAACCTCACCTTTTCCAAGTTTGCTTAGAAAGATTTAAGTTTAAAGGCTGTAGCTCTGTCTGTTATCCAGCCTAGCTGCTACTTAACCTCTCTACCATAATCATAGACCCTGCAGCTTCCCTAGTGGCTTAATGGTTAAGATGCTTAGTTTAGAAGTTGTAAGATCGGGTTTCGATACCTGAGGGCTGCACTCCAGGACATGAAAGGAGCCTCATTCGGGTGTCCCCAGAGCAGAAAAAATCCTTTCAACCTAGAATAATCTCTGACATGAAATTTCAGTTGTACCTCACTTAAATAGCATAATGTGTTCCACAGGATTGCTCTTTAAGCGAGTTTGCTCTTTAAGCGAAACAATATTGTAAGTGACCAATTGTGACTTCTTGGGGGGGGGGGATTGTGAACCCTGATTTATTTGTTAAGCGAATTTTTGGCTGGTTTAATTTGTTAAGTGAAGCGAACATTCAGAGAAAATTCTGCTCTTTAAGCAAGTTACTCTTTAAGCGAGGCACTCTTTATGCACAGGTTGACTGTATTATTATAGACCTTGCAGTTAAAGGGAGATTGATGTTCAGAATATCTTGAGCAAAAGAAATGCGTACTTTGGAAATGTAATTCTGGAACACTATCTCCTTTAAAACTTAAAAAAGATCCTGTGCATACCGTATATTAGCTTCCTTTCAGTGGTGGGCAGCAACAGGTTTGCACCACACACCCCGGGAGGGTGGTAGCAAAATTGGGTGGCCTCTGGGCAGGGGTGTGGCAAAATTCGGTGGTCTTTGGGCAAGGGGTTAGCAAATTTGGGTGGCTTCGCCCACCTCCCTGCCCTGGCTCATCAGATTTTGTCCCTGCAAGTGGTTCAAGGTCTCCCTTGCTCAAAATCCAATCATATCTGACTCTAGGGTGCAGTGCTTATCTCCATTTACAGCCAAAGAGCCAGTGCTACCTGTGTTTGCAGATGTTTACATGGCCATATGGCAGGCATGACTAGATAGCCCATGACATAGGCTCCGCCCATGATGTAGGTTCTGCCCATGGTGTGGTAGCGAAAATTTTTGCTGCTCACCACTGCTTGCTTTGTATAAATGGACTCAGTTACGTCACAAAGAAAGAAGCTGGTTTTTCCACCAAATGTCTTCGCTTGGCAAGCCAACACTCCGAAGGGTGGTGAGAAAGAGGAATGAGTTAGTCTGACACTGGCTGCAACTGTTTTTCCATGCGAACTTAGATTTTGTCTTTGATATTCCAAGCTGCTAACAAGAGTAGAAAACATGAATTTCTCATGTCTTAGCTTCTGTTTCACAGCAAGAGATTCCTGGCTGGAAGTCTTCAGTATGCATGAATCTCTTTCTTTCTAAGGTTTCAAATTATAAACAGTCTGTGATGCAGAGTGGAGGTCTCTCGACCTGTTTGAGGCTCTTGCAGTTGCTGCTTATTTTTAGTAATCCAGCAGACAAAATATCCTACATTCAAAACAGGCTGAAGTAACAGAAATATGAGAAGTTGGAGAATAGTCATCTTTCTGTTTCTAAATTAATGTTCAGAATGGTTTGGCTTGAAAAAGAAGGCCTGCTGTTTAAATGCATCTTATTTGTTAAGACTCCTGGTGGCACAGGGGTTACATTGCTGTACTGCAGCCAAAACATAGTGAGCTCATTCTTGATGGGATCTCAAGGTTGACTCAGCCTTCCATCCTTCCGAAGTTGGTAAAATGACTACCCACCATGTTGGCAGCAAATGTTAATTGCCTGTAAACCCCCCAGAGAGTGCACTAAGTGCTATGGGATGGGATAGAAGTGTAATTGCTAATTCTGTGCTACTATCCAGTTGTCTTTAGTCTGCTTTCTTTTTAGAGCATATGTTCAAATTGATTTTTGATGCTTGTTAAAGTTCTTAAAGTTCTTTTGACAAAGGAATAAAGCAAGGAGGGGGAGTCATCTGTCTTTTGCCTGAGTAGAGGTAGTGGGGGACATACGAAGACTGAAATGTACGTGGGAGTGGTGGGGAGTGTTTCTCTCAGAAGTGGACTAAAAGCATTGTAGGAACATCAACACATTTTTAGGGATCTTCCCTAAACTTAGTTAAGTCATGGTTAAGGATGTAAAGAATACTTGATGAGACCTTTGATCATCTTGATTTGAACAGCCTCAACTCCTTGAGGTGCCTTGGCAAGGAATTTTCAAGCTTCTCCAGCCATTTCCTGACTACCACCAGGTCAAAGCAGAATAAGGAATAATATTTTTCTCACCAAGCTTTCTATAAGTTTTGCAAACTTTCTCTGCATGAACTGCATGGCTTTTTTTTCCTTTTGCAAAGGGAAAGCACACATACAAAGCAAGGGCAAAAGAACTGGCTGGTAGCTGAAACATGGCATCATCCTTTCCCATGCTTGAAGGTCTGTGCCAAGAAAGCAGCAGGTGTGGCTATTTTCTTTTTGTGTGTGCGCAATTTGCACACACAATTTGCAGGTCCTGCCCTCCCTTGAGTTTTCTCCAGTGGAGGCTGCTGTGGTTGATTTTACAGGGACCGTGAAACCAATGCAAGTGTTAGCTTTAAAATATATTTCGTACATTGAATCTCTACTTTAAAGTTCAGTGTGAAACTCTGAGTGGATTCATCATCCCCATGAAATCAGAACCATATTCTCCAAGACGTTGTCCTTGAATACCTGAGATGAATACCCTGGGTGCAAATGCCTGCCTCACTGTGGTTCTTGCTAGCTAGACAGGGAATTTTTCCAATGCCTTGTTATTCCCCACAAAATGTTTTGCATCACAATTTTTCTTTGAATTTAAAATTTTACCCACTGACCTATTTCAGCTTGTGTGAAAGAGATGCTTGGGTCAAATCACCTTTTTACTTCATTTCATCTGTGTAATGGGTGAAATGAAAGGCCCTTGGGCTTCCACTTTTCGTTTCCAGTAGCTCTTCTTTCTAAACGATGCTGCCTTATGTCTGTGTGTAGGACTGTAGGTAGACAAAACAGGGGAAATTTAATCCGCAAAACAGAAAGCATTAGCCATTTTAATAAACATTCTGTAGGCCCCTTTTTACCGCTGGAAGGTATATGCTGCTCCCTAGTGGCTCATGTGGTACTACAATGGAAGAAAAATGCAGGACTAGAATAAAGTTCATTCAGTAAGAGTACCAGCACAGAGATTTTTCAAAATGAACTTACCCTCATCTTTTTCAGAAATATAAATAAATGAAGTGCAAGACTTATCTTCATTCCCTGTTTTGAATGGAGGGCAAACAAACTGGTAAAGAAGGAAACAGCTGTAAAAACATCTCCGTTTCAAACTTTTGAACACATGCACATGATACACTGGGGATCCAGTGTGGTGACATAGGATTCTGGAGACTGGGATTTGGATCCCTGCTTGGCCATAGAAACTCACTGTGTGACTGGAACTGGTAAAACCATGCCATAAATATCTCACTTGCCTTGAAAGTCCTGTTGTGCAATATCAAGTCACCTCTGACTTACGGCAGCTTTATGAATGAATGATTTCCAAAGTGCCCTCTCTTCAACCATCCTGCCCAGCACTTGACTAAGTAAGTAAGTAAGTAAGTAAGTAAGTAAGTAAGTAAGTAAGTAAGTAAGTAAGTAAGTAAGTAAGTAAGTAAGTAAGTAAGTAAGTAAGTAAGTAAGTAAGTAAGTAAGTAAGTAAGTAAGTAAGTAAGTAAGTAAGTAAGTAAGTAAGTAAGTAAGTAAGTAAGTAAGTAAGTATGGTGCATTTTTGTTTAAGCTTGGATTGGAATTCTTCACAGAAAACCTTCAAAAAGGAATAGAGAAATTAAACTAGATGGCTTCAGTATGCCTCACACATGTGGAGCTGGTAAAGCTCTACCTAAAGTATTTTTTTGGGGGGAGGACCAGTTCTAAGAGCATATAATCGCCTCTAACTGAGAGTGCACAGTGAACAGAATGTACAGTATTACCCATTTCTGGGGAAACTTCATATAAAGTCTTGGCTCATCTGTTAAGTCATTTTTGTGAGACCATGAAAACTTGTCTCAACTGATGCTTTATATACAGTGATATCGTACATTGACATCTAAGCTTAAATGGCAATTACAATTATGACAGTTACAATAATAATTGTCTGCCGCCATGTTGATTTCAATGTATGCTGACCTTTCTCAGAGTTTCCTAGATATGAATGTTTATATTTATTTATTGTATTCCTATACTGCCCATTTGGGTGGTATCCTACTCTGGGCAGTGAATAAACAGATAACAAATAACAACAAAACACACAGCAGATCAAAGAAACAACTAACAAATAAGTTGCAAACTAAACTAAACTGATGAAGTGGACTTGATCCACGAAAGCTAACAATAAAAATATAGCAGTTAGTCTTTAAAGTGCTACTGTGTTTTTTATTTTATTTTATTTTGTTTATTTCGTTTTGTTTTGTTTTCTGAGATTTCATTTTAGCTTAGTCACAATGCTCTCTTCTGTTTCAGCTTTTGTGTTGAAACCTAATGATCACAAGAGGGCAGAGTTGTCATAGCTTCTTCAGGTTACTTGTTTCCAGGGACATTTCAACTATTATTTGGAGTTGTCTCAAGAACTGAATGGAACAGCTGCTGGGATTTGTTCACAAATTACTTCCCACCCCCAATGAATGCATGCACTTATCAAAGAACAAAACATTTTTATAAAGTGCCAACTGGTTTTCTCAATAGTAGTGTGTGTGTGTGCGCATGTCTGTCCTGTGTATAGTGGAAACATAACTGTTATGTAAGTTGCTTCTGGATGCATATGGACAGTATATTGCTAAAGTTACATGCATGCTCTTTGCTACAGTACTTGCTATGGTATATGTCAGAAGATAATGCAACAGATCTTCAGTGGTCCACACCTCATTTTCTCCCCAAATGGTAGATGTAGGTCCTGTCTAGACTGTCCATTTTCAGGCCAGTGCACTGCGGGATGAAGTAGTGTGAGGAAGAAGCAAAATGCCAATTGATGGACTCCATGTGTGCGCATAGCATTTTGCACTTTGCTCACCATTGTCACAGCAGTGGAGGTAACAGTTGCATGCCTGGCTGTGGTGGTGGTGGGGGAGATGATGACTCCAGTGTAGATTTATCTATACAGTGGTACCTCGCTTAAAGAGCATAATGTGTTCTACAGGATTGCTCTTTAAGCAAGTTTGCTCTTTAAGCGAAACACCATTGTAAATGACCAAATGTAGGGGGGATTGAGAACCCGGATTTATTTGTTAAGTTAGTTTTTGGTTGGTTTTATTTGTTAAGTGAAGCGAGCATTCAGAGAAAATTCTGCTCTTTAAACGAGTTACTCTTTAAGTGAGTCGCTCTTTATGCGAGGTTTGACTGTACAGTAAAACCTCATATAACACTAAAACCTGGTTCCACAAGTCTTCGTGTTATATGATTTTTAGTGTTATCTGATCCTCTATGGGATCCATAGAGATACATTGTAACCACACAGGCTTTCGCGGTTGTTATCTGAAGCATCCCATAGGATCTTAATGTTATCTGATGCAATTCTTCCCCCCAGATTCCTTGATGTTATGCGATTTTCGTGTTATTCGATACAAATGTTATATGAGGTATTACTGTATATAATGGGAATGGAATAAAAGAAAGTGCCACAAAAGAGTAGAACCTTCTGATGGAGTTCAAAAAGCATTGCTTTCTGGCATGTTGGTATATTCCAGTGTGCAACACATGTAAATTGGGGGCAGGGAGCAGACAAAACCACCATAAAAATAAGCAAAAGAGCAGGCCAAAGGTAAGTGTAGACAAGCTCTAAATGTGAGTGTTGTATACCTGGGCTGTGGTGGCTTGGTAGTTAAAAGGCTGAACTTGATATTTGGAAGGTTGGCAGGTCCACAGTTTGAGACCCAAATGCTGCATGACAGAGTGAGCTCCTGTTATCTGTCCTAGCTTCTGCCGACCTAGCAGTTCAAAACTAAGAAATTGCAGGTAGATAAATAGGTACTGCTTTGGTGGAAAAGGTAGCAGCATTCCTTATGCTCCGGCATCGTCATGCCTCCCACGTGACCATGACAACATCTGCAGACACAGACAGCACAGCCTCTTTGACTATAAATGGAGATGAGCACCATCCCCTAGAGCCCGACATGGCTGGCTTTTGAGCAAGAGAGGCCTTTAATAAGTAAAAGGGGGCTATTCAGTTCTTTGACCTTCTTTGCCTGATTGCTTGTATGGGGAGGAAGCAATGTAACGATCTGGCGACATTGATTGCTGCTTTTCCACAATGGGGTCTCTTGTTCCTGTCACTTTCACTAGACTGACTTAGATGTTTCAGGGCAGCACACATTCCCCCCCTTGTGAATGATTGCTTACATTATACAGTTCTGAAGGAACTTTGGTGTGCGTGTGTCCATGTGTATGTACACGTTCCTCATGCCTTTTTATTATAGAGCACAGAGAAATATAAAGGTCCCTCCTAGGAGAGACTGGCTGGTCCGAGCTCACCAGAAGTTCAGGATACCTGCTTGTAGGCACCAAGCCCCTTCCACAGTGTCACTGCGCTTTCATAGCATTGTAGAATAACTGAGTTGGAAGGGGCCTATGAGGCCATCAATCCCCTGCTCCAACCCCCTGCTCACTGCAGGAATCCAAATCAAAGCAGACATGACAGATGGTTGTCCAGTTTTCTTTTAAATGCCTCCAGTGTTTGAGTGCTCATCTCCTCTCAAAGTAATTACCATATTTGCTGGTGTATAAGACCCACTCCCCCCTTAAAAATACATTGGGAAAATTGACTGCATCTTGTACTGTATATAGTAGCCTATAGTAGGCTATTTTTGTAACAACGGGGTATGTCTTATACTCCGGTGCATCTTATATGCCAGCAAACATGGTAGTCCCTAAGTTGTATTGTTCATACAGTTCAAAAGGGCTTTTCTTGACATTCATTCTATATTTGGCTTTCTGTCATTTCAGGCCAGCACTAAATATCCTCTCTTTTAGGATGATGGAGAACAGATCCTGCTCCTTATCTTTATTATTAGCAGAAGCGTAGCGTGCCTTGGCGGGGCCCCGTATAAAAATTTGTTTGGGGGCCCTTAGGAAGGGTAAAGATTTCTCACAAAAGAAAAAAAATTGCATAAAATTAAAAGAAATATTTATTCATCATAATTATCTATCTGTCACTTTTTCCAAGATTTTTACAAACAATTCAAATTAAATATACACTCTCCTTGCCTTTTGCTTACGCACGTTGGGGCCCCCCATGGCCCGTGGCCCCCGTATAATTGATACGGCAGATACGGCGGTAGCTACGCCCCTGATTATTAGCTTTCAAGTACTTGAAAAGTGCTATTGATTTCCTTTTCTCAAGTTTAAACAGCCCCAGTTCTTTCATTCCTTTCTTTGAGGACTTGGTTTCCAGTCCCCTGATCATCTTTGTTGCCTTCCTCTTAACATCCTCCAGCTTGGTGTCATCTTAACATGGCATGTCCAGAACTGGACATAGTACAGTACTATAGATGTGGTCTGACTAGTGCTGAATAGCAGGAAATTAGTACTTCATAGACTTGGGAGACTATACGTCTTAATGTAGCATAAAATACCACTTACTCCTTTTGCAGCCACATTGCATTGTTGAATCATATTCAGCTTATGATATGCAACAATTACAAGATCCTTTTTGCTTGTAATATTGCTGAGCCAAGTATCCCCCATCTTGTAACATTCCTCATCTACGCTACAGGGAGACAGCGTACCTGCCAGTTTTGAGACTCTTCCTGGCATACAGTAATACCCCGGATAATGCTAAAACTTGGTTCCACAAGTCTTAGCGTAATCCTATTTTTAATGCTATGCAATACATGTATTGCATAATGTTAAAATCCTATGGGATAAATCACATAACATTAAAACTCCATAGAGATACATTGTAACCAGCACAGACTTCGGTGAATATTATGTGATACATCCTATAGGATTTTAACAATGTGCGATGCAATTTTTTTCCAGATTCCTTAACATTATGTGGTTTTAGCGTTGTGTGGTGCAAACGTTATCTGAGGTATTACTGTATTTCAGTTTCAATCCCATGCTGTATAGCTCTCCTACTACAACTACTCTTCTCTTCTTTTTGCAGGGTGTCGGTTCAATGTCTCTGCTTTGCCGAGCTTCAACTTCTTTCATGTCCTCCTGTGGGGACTCCCATATGTCTTCTTCTGTATGTCCCTCACCAAACTCCCTCACCAAATGTCTGTTTGCATTCTCTGTTCTCTGGGATCTGTCTCAGCTTTATTCTTTTGCTATGCTCTGTTAGGAGTCATCAAACAGACAGGACTCCCAGGTGTTACCTATACAGTAAAACTCCAATTTACGTATGCCTCTACTTACATAAAAATTGATTTATGTAAGGGGTTTTTGCCTAAATCGGTGTACCGATTTAGGCAAAAAATTGACTTATGTAAGGGGTTTCACTGTCATGTATTTCTAAGATGGTGTCAGTGCCATCTTAGAATTGCAAATCCCATCCTGTGCCACCTGCCCCCACCACCAGAAGTTGCAAAAAAATCACTTACCACGATGGCGGTGGCACTTTTGCTGCATTTACCGGAGTCCCTGCTGCTTATACGGAGACTACGTGAGAGTTCAGCAGTTTGTCCGTGCCTTCTCCGGGGCACGGCTTCCCTCCAAAGTGTGTTCCAAGCCAAACCGTTGCCTCCTGCTGTTTGTCCAAGCCTTCTCTGTGTTGTAGTTTGACTTGCAATGCACTTTGGAGGGAAACCCAGAGAAGACTTGGGCAAGCAGTGTTTGATTTGCAACGCAATTGGGAGGGAAAATGCTGTTTGTCTCTGCCCAGGAGAAGAGCTTAGAAAGTGGGAGGGAAAATTGCATGTCATTACAGAGATGGCCACTAGGGGCACAAGGCACAATTTTCCATAGGGATGCATTGAAAACCAATGTCAAGCCTGTTTTTTATTTTTCAATGCATTCCTATGGAGATGCACCAATTTATGTATAACCCCTATTTACATAAGAAGCTACAGAACTGACTTTTTATGTAAATCAGGGTTCTACTGTAACTTTCAGCAGTTATCAGGCCAAATCCATTTCCTTTAAATCACTCCCCTTTCCTTTCCTTTTTGTCACTCCCCTTTTCTTCAGGCTGAGCACATGGTGCTTTTGAATGTGTTCACTTCAGTCTGTTCATCCATCCTTCACAATACTTTTTCAAGTGTGGAAAAGAATAAGTATGAGTACTTTCTACGGGATGGCCCGTAAGTCCCTTCCCAGCCACAAAGAGAGTAGGGCTCTGCTGGGGGAGAAAGGAAACGCTCCCATTGGGCTGCCAGGCAGAGGGACGGGAGAAACTCTGTGTTGGGAGGAGGGAGGAAGTGTTCCCATTGGACTGCTGGGCAGAGGGGAGGGATGCATGCCCACGGAGAGGATGGGTAGGGACTTGCGGGCCACCCTGTATGTTTGGGAAAGATTGCTGAGTTAAAAAGTTGGAAGGAGTTTGGCAGAGATACTTTCCTTCTTTTTATGCACTTTCTCCTTCCCATTGTTGAATTTGCTTGTATAGGTCTGTGTGGCAGATTTTGATGGGGAGCAATATTGTATGTGAGAAGCAAAGATGAGATGAGAGTTCCTAGGAAGAACTTCCCTGACTAAACTATTACATGAGGACGATATGTCTCTCCCCTTAAGAAGGTTTGCAGGCCACAAAGCTTTGGTATCTACCAGGTTTCTGCACAGAATGATCACTTTCTAATATTTAAATGTCTAGAAGAAAACCTGAGACCTAACGGAGTAAAGTGGATTGAATATTGGTCTAGGACTCATGAAGACATGAGTTGGAATCCCCACTCAGCCATGGAAGCTCACTGTAGGGATGACAAATCATCCCTAAGCTTCTCACATAACTTGGAAATCCTATTAGGGTTGCCCTAAATTGAAAGTGACTCGATGGCACATCAGAAGAGTAGAAATTGTTTTAAAATAGACATTGTACGAAAAACAAACAAATAAAAATTACATGTCGTCATGCATGAAAACTTACTGTTACTAAAAATAATACAACACTGCATTATGAAGAAGGCTGATAAGAAAATGAAGTATTCACTAGCTGAAGCCTAAATGTGTTTCTTGAAGCAATTGAGTGAACTGGTTCTCATCAACCAAAAATATTCTTAAAAAGGGAGGGCAACTACAGAAGTTCAAATAAGACAACTAACAAGCAAATAAAGAAATGAATAAAAGATTTATGAAGAGAAACAAAAGCAAGCAAAGCAGAAACACAGAGGGGAGATGAGGCACCAAATTGATTTGTTACATTTAAAGTCAGTTACAAAACCTGAACTGAATACAGGATAACTGAAGTAACCAGTTGAGGGGGAGAAAGAGAAGCCAAGAGACAGCAGGGTCAAACTTTAGCTTCTAAAAGTCAGATGAGAAGAGGAGTGAAAGAAATAAGAGGTGCAAGATAAGGGGCAAACCCGCAACCAAAGAATTGCAATAATTCTGCCAAGATAATAATCTGAGAAAGAACTGAAGAATATGCAGTGTCAACAGAAAGAAAAGAATGAATATTAAATTAAGAAGCTGAAAGTGAGGGACCTTATCGGTGCTAGAAATATGATGCGGAGAAAGACCAAAATTCCCATCTAAAGTTATAGCAGAATAAGAAGAGGAAATTAATGTCAGCAACAGACAATGAAACAAGGGGGAAAGTGTGTACAGACAGGAAAAAAAACCTCAATTTTTGCTAAATTAAACTTCAGAATAAGCAGATAACCAAGAGGAAATGGATAAGAAGAAAATGAGAAAAGAGTGATGGAAGAAGACTCTTAAAAAGTCATGAAAGCACATAGGTGATGACCAACATATAAGTGATATGAATGTCAACATATGGATAATAATAAAAAGGTGGAGAATTGATCCTCAGAAAAGAGAATAGTTTTGCCTTTGTTCCGTAATGAAAACCTAATTGAAAAGGTTTGGAAAGAAGGATATTGAAGGCACTGAAGAAAAATTATGTTCCAGAATCATAGAACAAAAGGTATGAAGAACAGTATGATAATTTGGGGAGGGGGTGTTAGTGGTCTGGATAAGGTCTGCAGATGCAGAGAAACCACAACAGACTTAAGGCTTGTGGGATATATTCCAACAGAAAAGAAGAAATTACTTCAGAACTTTTAATACAGGTGTTGCAAAGGGCAGTCAAGTTTTGCATTTTAACCACTACGCCATCACTGTTGCTAAAAGAACTCTTATCTTGAACTAAAAAAAAATAAGGAAAATGAGCAAATCATAATTTAAATGTTCCAAATATTTTACCTGCTCCTCCCTTTTAAAAATACTTCTCTTTGTCAATCAAGCAAATAGCATTTGAATAGTATTATCTTATGATCTGAGCTGCATTACATCTGAAATCAAACTTGCTCTCAGAGTTGGGGGTGGGTAGTTAGTTTTACTTGTGCAGAAATCTACTCAATGGAGTAGGAACTGCAAAACACAGGGTCTCTGCTGAGTGCCTGCCAGGAAAGATGACAGGGAAAGTTTGGTGGGGTAAGCATTTGGTTTTAGCAGCCGGACATAGCAATTCCAAGGTAGCAGAAGGGCAATCCAGGATGGAATCTTTGAATCTTACTACTTGTGTACATAACATTGGACTGCGGTGGCTTAGTGGTTAAGATGCTGAACTTGATGACTGGAAGGTGGGCAGCTCAGGAGTTCAAGACCCAAGTGCTGCACAATGGAGCTCCTGCCAACCTAGCAGTTTGAAAGCAAGAAATTGCAAGTAGATAAATATGTAGCACTTTTGTGGGAAGGTAAACAGTATTCTGTGCACTCTGGTGTTTAGTCATGCATGCCATATGTCCACAGAAACATGTACAAACGCAGACAGTGCTGGTTCTTGGGCTGTAAACAGAGATGAGCACTCAACCCTAGAGTTGGATATGACTGGCTTTCAAGCAAGGGTGACCTGTATATAATATTGGTAGGGATAATTGCTGCCTTAATTCAGTTATCAGTTATCTACATGGACAAGTCTAAACCAGGAGTGAGCAAATTTGGCCCTTCAAATATTTTTTAACTGTATCTGCCATAATCCTTCACTGTTTACAATACTGGCTAGTGCAGGGGTTCCTAACCTAAGGCCCATGGGCTGGATCTGGCACTTGGCACCTTTTCATATGGCCCCCACCCCTCCAAGGGCATTCGAGAAACAAAATGACCACCCCTTTGAAGCTGTTGGAACAAAATGGCCATCCCCACCATGCAGGCAGGGCATAATGGCCATCCAGAACTTGAAGGTGACTGAGAGTGTGTGACCTGGCCTGGCCTCTGGCTTAAAAAGGTTGGAAACCCCTGGGCTAGTGTTTGTGGGAGTTGTAAGTCAGTGGTATTTGGCTGGAGGGCAACACTTGTCTTCCACTGAAGTATTTTCACACGCCAGAGCAATGTGGTGAAGCAGCAATGAAACCCATCCTCATGGACAGTGTCATTCCCAGAATTCTTGTGATGCAAACTTAATGGCTGGGTTTATTAAGAGACTGAGTAGATTCTCCATGAGCACGATACAGATTATGAACATTTTAGGATTTTTCTAGGCTTTGTTTCAGCTGTCATGGCTCCAAATGCAGGCTTGCAACTTTGGTACTGATGAAAGAAAAAATGTTTAGATGAAATTTGTGGTGAAATCTCAGAAGTCAAGAGGGGGCTTGTCCTTTCCTGCAAACCAAAAGAGCTGCAATCTTAATCTGTTGTTGTAATGATATGGTTTGAAACCAAGAAATTGCAAGTAGATACATAGGTACCACTTTGGTGGAAAGGTAACAGCGTTCTGTGTGCTACAGCATCTAGTCATGCCTGCCACATGTCCACAGAAACATCTACAGATGCAGACAGTGCTGGCTCTTTGGCAGTAAATGGAGATGAGCACCAAACCCTAGAGTCAGATATGACTGGCTTTTGAGCAAGGGTGACCTTTGCCTTTAAGCAGAGTTAGTTGACAATTTGTGTGCCTGCATAGGCCTCTCCCATTTTTTCCCCTTGCTCTGAACAACACCAGGACATACAGTAACTGTATTGCAATTCCAGTACAGTATTGTCTTAAACCCTAGAAGGGAAGGAATGAGGCAGTTTAATGTGCAAGCTGTTGTTTCTGTGGAGTGCTGTCTTGTTTTTTAGAGGTTCCTATTTTGCTACATTATACATTCTGTCTCAAGGCAGGACAAGATCGTAAACAAGGTTCTTATCTTCACACACACACATACACCCTTTAAAACAAGGTAGTACTTGAAAGACAAGATGAATCTGTGTATTAACCTTAGTCCAGAATCAAAACATTCCTTTCCATTTTGCTGAGTACTGTTTGGGAAGGGAAGGGAGGCAGGGTACCTGTCACTATCAATGTTGTTTTGTTTTCCACAATAATCCTGATTGGTCTCCCTCCCTGTTTGAATAGCTACTAAAATTCCTCTTTTATTGTAAGTTCATATTTAAATGAATTCTGTACTGAAAGCTATATTTAGCTGAAAAAGAACTAGGGGCATTTTCTCTCTCTACACCTCTCTTTTTTAAAAAGTAAGTTGTTTGGAAAGAGTTGCCTAGGGATTTAAATGGTAATTCATTGGAAACCTGAAAGGAAAAGACTCTGCAATTAGCAAATCTCTCCTATTGTGACGGCTCTATTATTAAACTGTCATAAATGCAAGCCTGTTAATCAGCTGTCTGCTCAATTCCCTCCACGCTCACTCTCTGCTAACCTCCTCTTGATTTGGTGCTGTAAAATATAACCTGCTTTAGCGCTTAGCTCTCCTGCAGAGGAAATCCTTTGTGAAGCTGAAATACATAATGGGGGGCAAGTAGGGGAAAGCCCCATGAGCTGTCAAATTTCTCTCTCCTCTTTGCAGTTTTCATTGCCTCTTTTTGAAGCTGAAGGAAGCACAAAGTAGGATCCTGGTCTGTTTAAGCTCAAATTAAGCTTTTGCCCTTGAGGAAGGAAGTTGGGTGGGTGGGGGAAGTACAGGTTTAACAATTTCTGGATTTGTTTCCCATTTTATACCTGTTTTCTCCCCCGCAAAGATTGCAACAAAGCTAAGGGTGTTAATCAGTCTGACTTAATAGAATGCATAAAAACATGTTAATCCCAGGAATCAGAATACTAAACAGAGGAGTTTTATTTGACCAACTGGAAGAATCGTAGCTAGAATGGTCAGTAAAAATTATGGTTTCCTATTCTGGCCAGTCTGAGCCAATTTGAAGCATCACATTGACCCCTTGTTGAAACAATTACACTGACTTTCAGTCTGTTTCCAAGCATAACTGTAGGGCTGCTACTATCTTCAAAGTTGCTCCCATATTAGCTGGTGCTAAAGGGTATACAGAAATAGCCTCCTCAACAATTGTGGTATTTTTGAACCACAATCAGAGGTACCCTGGGCAACAGCCACTTTGTGCCAACAAATCTTTCTCACACTAGGTCAGGTGAAAGGAACTGCAGAATGAACTCACCAAAAGGTGCCTTTGTTGTGGCAGTTTCATGTCTGGCCTAGACATGGAAGAAGAAGCTGGTGCAAAAATCTTTTTGAGAAGACCCTTTTGCATGGTGAGGGTCTTATCAGTTGTTGCTGTAGAACCTGGAGTTCTCAGGGTAATGTTGTGCTTCAGATGTCACTAGTATCAGTCAGCCTGGCCAAGGGTAGATGAGCTGTACTTACACGAGAGTCCTTCTTGTCCTGAGAAGTTGTCATGGAAGAGCCTGAGGAGGAGTTCTGGTACTTCTCAGGTCACTTGAAAAACTGTGCTAGAAACCGTGAGTTGAAGGACAGGTAGTGAGAGTTCAATTCCACATGGTACTTTGAGAAAGAAAAGCTAGCCTATTTATTTTTTTTATTTATTTTTATTTATTTTTATTTTTTTTGGATTTCTATACCGCCCTACTTGGTGTGACCAAATTTGGCTTTGGGCAAGCTGCACAGTCCCTGAGAGCCACCAGAAGGCAACACTAGCAAATCACTCCTGAGTACTTTGTAACTAAGATACCCTGACAAGGTCTGCTATCAGTTGGAATTTATTTAACAGCACCTTATTGATACGGCTTGCTCAATTTATAAGATCATCTTCTAAGACTAAAGGAATAGACAATTACCCATGTGAATATTGATGTATTAGCAGTGGTGGGATGTCAAAAATTTTACTACCCCACCATGATGTCATCACAGTGTGGGCGAAGCTAACGTCATGACGTCATGATGTCATGACATCATGGGTGGGGCCAAAGAAAAAAATAAATATAAAATAAAATAAAAATAAGCACACACACACACACACACACCTCAACACACACACACCTCAACACCCACACCCACAACACAAACCCGTAAATAAAATAAATAAATAAATAAATAAAAATTACATTAATACACACACACACACACACACACACACACACCAAACACAAATCCGTCACTTACCTGTTAGTATAAGTGCCTGGGGAGCACCATGTTGCAAGATGGATATGGTCATCGTACAGTGATGGGATGTAACAGGTTCTCACCAGTTCTCCAGAACCGGTAGTAACTTTTCCCAGTGTCCCGGAGAACCTGTAGCAGCTTTTGGGGGGAACCACCTTCAGGGCTTACCTTCTCACTGGGTGCCAAGCACTTGGCATGCCAAGCACTTGGTGTGCATGCACGCCTAGTGCTTGGCACATATGCACGGCCTTCTTGCTGTCCTCCCAAATGGGGAGGAGGAAGAGAAGCTGCTAGCCTGAAGCTCCCTATAGCCTGAAGCTCCCTATTTTCATTATTTTGTATTTTTTTTCTTTGGCCCCGTCCATGGCATGACATCATGATGTCAGTTCCGCCCACACTGTGATGACATCACGGTGGGGTAGTAAAATTTTTGACATCCCACCACTGTCATCGTACCAGTTCTCTAGAATAATATGCCTTAATTTAAATGTAAAACAGCTGTACCTCCTTAAGGGCTCTCCAATTGGAATAGCAATTGGAACAGCACAGGTGTAGCTTATTGATGAGGTAACTCCAAGACTTTGCTTAAAAACCCCAAGCCAGGCTGCCGGCTGCCAGGCCTTTTTAGGAACTGTGTAGTAAATCAATATAGGTAAAGGTATTAAATACAGATTAAAATACACACAGACACACCACATCCAAAGGTGAGTCACTTACCCTGGGGAGCAGGCTATAGGGAGCTTCAGGCTAGCAGCTTCTCTTGGGAGGACAGCAAGGAGGCCGTGCATACGTGCCAAGCACTGTAGGCGTGCATGCACACCAAGAGCTTGGTGTGCATGCAGAGTGGGGGAACCAGTGAAAAGGTAAGCACCAAAGGTGGTTCCCCCCAAAAGCTGCTACCGGTTCTCTGGGACACTGGGAAAAGTTACTGCCAGTTCTGACGAACTGGTGAGAACCTGTTACATCCCATTGCTGTGTATTAGCAGTAGTCTGGCTTCAGAATGAAACTGAATGAGCCTCCTCAAAGATTGTGGTATTTTTGAACCACAACTGGGCATATCCTGGGTAATGACAACATTGTGCTGGCTAATCTTTCTCACACTAGGTTAGGCGAAAGGAACTGCAGAAATGAATTCACCAAAAGATGGCTTCATTTTGGCAATTTTACACCTGGCCTAAACATGGAAGAAAAAGAAAAATTAGCTGCTGTGATATGACTTTATAATGGCAAGAAAACCTTTAAAATCTTTGAATGACTCAGAACTTGACCAAACCAATAAAATAAATTTCATGTCAGAAATTACTCTGGGTTGAAAGGATTTTTGCTGGAGAAACTCTGTTCAGGGGACACCCGAATGAGGCTCCTTTCATGTCCCACCAAACCAATGAAAGGCATTGAACTGTATCGACTGGTAGCGCAAAAGCTTCTAGAGATCTGTCTTTCTGTAATTTGACGTAAAAAGGGTGAACATGCCAGCTTTCAGCACTCTTTAACTTGCTGTACCTGTAGCAACTTTGTCAAGATCAGTTCAAAATGTGGCACAATTGCTTCATTAGGGTGACCTTTTGACAGTTGCCAAATGCTGAGTTGTTGCTTCAGTGAGTTTTGTTGTTGCCAAGCAAGATAATTTTGAGACTATATGGAAAGGCTTCTTCATATCCTCTGAAGTATTCTAAAACCACTTGTGTATAGCTCCACACTTAGCAGCAATCATAATGAAGATTTCTTTTGGGGTGTGTGTGAGATATTTCAGTATTGCAAAGCACTTGGTTAAAAATAATTATTTTATGACAGTAGTTTTGAGAGTCCCCTGGACAGCGAGGAGAACAAATAGGTCAATCTTAGAAGAAATCAACCCTGGCTGCTCCCTTGAAGGTCAAATAGTAAAGATGAAGCTAAAGTACTTTGGACATCAAATGAGAAGAGAGGATTCACTTGAGAAAGCCTTGATGCTGGGAAAGGTGGAGGGCAAAAGAAAAAGGGGGCGGCCAAAAATGAGATGGCTAGATGGTATTGTAGAGACAATGAGCACAGAACTGAGCAAGTTGAGGAGGATGGTGGAGGACAGAAGTGCATGGTGGACAGTGGTCCATAGGGTCGCAAAGGGTCGGAATCGACTGTGTGACTGAACAACAAGCTTTTTTCTGATATGTGGCTATTAGCCAAAGTAACTACAGTATTATCATAGTTCCAAAATACTGTATGAAGAATTTTAAAAGTTGAGCTGTAGTGTTGGCAGGGCCGTAGCCAGGATTCTAGATTGGGGGGGGGGGGACGACATTTTTCATTAGCCCTGAGTGTTGGGGATGGTAGCATTAAAGGAGGATCTAGGGCTGTTCTGCATGAGCCATTTGCAAAGGTTTTGCATCTGCACTACTGAAACTCCTCATGAAATTATAACACTCTTTGTGTTGGAGGAAAATTTAGGAGATAAAGTGGACCAAAGAAAGCCATATGGTTCTCATACAGTACAAGTGCAGGAGAAGGTGATACCCTTATTGAGTCACTAAAAAAATAATAATCAACCAGCAACCTTTCATTGATAAAAATTCACCTCTTCAGGTTTATGCACCAACTTTTAGGAGCCTTGGTAGCACAGTGGTTAAACTGCTGTACTGCAACCAAAAGGTTGTCAGTTCGATCCTGAGTAGGCATCAAGTTTGGCACAGCCTTCCATCCTTACCAGGTCAGTAAAATGAGTACACAGCATGTTGGGGCAAAATGCTAATTAACTTGTGAACTGCCCAGAGAGAGCACTAAGCAGTGGTACAGATGTGTGATTGCTTTGCTTTACTGCAGAAAAAAACTCCTAAAAACCTGTCCCTGTCTGTGCCAGATCTGTCTGAGGTGCATTCAAACTCTAGCTATAGACTGCCTGTGGATCACGTGGGGGTGGGGATTTTAAACCACACCTCTGGCAGTATGGTTGGAAGGGAAATATCTTTTTCTGGGTGCCTCAGATTTGCGGACATAAATCAGCTGGGCTGTGTAAACACTTGGATTACATATGCATTGGGTTGCTATGGTAACTTCACTGGAAGGCCTAGGTTAGAGACTCCAGGCAATGCTTCCAAGCTGTCTGGTGTGTGTGTGGGGTGGGGTGGGGGTGTGAGCCTGCCATATTGTTTAGATCCCCTGATGTTCATTTCTTTAAAAAAGAGTTAGTGCCAGCCTCTCTGTCACTGAGGTTGAACCCCTGTATCCTCTGTAAAAGCCATTCAGGCTTCTTTCAATATTCACAGTTTGCAGCTTGTAAAAGCTAAAAAAAAGTTGCAATGTTTTAAAAATTAAACAGATATCATTTTAAAGCTAGCGGATTAAAGGAGTTTTAAAAACACATTAAAAATAACAAAGTCACAGGCACCTCATTTTTTTTAAAAAAAAATCCTTAAGTAGCCAGTTAGAGAAGAAACTTGACAGGAGAGAAAAGCCACTGACTGGTAGCAGGACAGCATGGGGCCCCCATTGGGAAAAGTGCCACCACTTAGGAGCTATAATAGAAAAGGTCCTCACTGAAACCCATGTATGGAGGTGGCAGGGCAGAGAGAAAGGCCTGTCCAATGAGCTTAAAACCTAGGCAGGCTCATATAGGGAGACACACTCTTTGAGAAAATTTGGACCCACGTTGTTTAGTGCTTTATAAGTTGGAGCCTGCACTTTGAATTACGAACTGACAGCTAATGGAGTTGTTGCAAGATGGTTTTTATGCAATCACAGTGGCCAACTCCAGTTAACAATCTGGCTGTGACATTTTTGGACAAGCTGGAATTTCCATACACTTTGAAAAGGCAGCCCTACATAGAATGTGCTACAGGGCTGCAAACAGAATGTAACCAAACCTATGTCACCTTGGCCAGATGAGACATCTCAAGGAACAGGTACTGCTGGCACACTGCATTTAAGTATGCAAATGATCTCCTTTCCACTGTGAAGATCATCTTGGCATCCATGCTCAGGGATGAATCCAGGAGCACACTCAATCTGTGAACCTGTATTTCTTGGGAGAGCACAGGCTGAATCACTCTTATCCGATCTGCCCTTTGACTGACCAGAAGCACCTCTATCTTTTCTGGATTAAGTTTCACTTTATTCACCCTTATCCACTCCATTACCTGACACCAGATGCTGGTTTATAACTGAAAGAGCTTCCTTGGATATAGATGACAAACCTTGGCACGCCAGATGTTCTTGGACTTCAGTTACCAGAAGCCCAAGTCAGCACTCCTGTTGATCAGGGCTTCTGGGAATTGAAGTTCAAGAATAGCTGGAGTGCCAAGGTTCACCATCACTGGAATAAAGGAATGTCATGTTCATGCTGGTGGCACTGAACTGCAAATTCTAGACAAACTTTCCTGTCAATTTCCTGTGCATGTTAAATAACTTAAAAGAACAAAAGAAAAACCTAAAAAACACCATAGAACAATGGCCAAGACATTGAACAGAATTCCTTCAGCATTAAATTCTGAGTTCTCCTTTCTAGGAAGTATAAGACCTGCTGTAAAACATTGCTTCTAAGTCCCATCCCAGAGAGGAGGCTAAAATGATTCCATAGCTGATCATTCTGTAAGTTGCTGAGCAGTCCAGCAAAGCCAAAAGGAACATGCTTCCACACTCCCATTTCCTGGCCTAGGTCATCCATCATGGTGATCAAAGTAGTCTCTGTCCCATAACCATATTGAAACCATATTGGAAATGGATCTACTTAATCTGACTCATTGAGGAACCTCTGGGAGCTGAGAAGTCACTATATGTTGCCAGCTACTGTTTCAGGGTAACTAAATGATGTCAAGACAACAGAGAAAAGATTCAACTTGGAATTAATTAGTGAGGCTGCAAATCAACAAGTGGAACAATATTATATAGTCCATGGTTTTACCAATGCTGGTTGAACTCATGGGCGTCAACATGATGCATCAACTTGTGATCATTTTGCATTACCTTTTAGATCAAAGGTGATGGGAACGTGACTCCCTGATTAATACAGTAGACTGGGTTGAGACATCCAATGTGTTGTCTAAGTCCTGTGTTTTGGGATCAGGTTTAACTTTTAACATCTGAGGAGGTTAACAAAGAACTTGTAGGCTGTATTCTCCCTTAAATCCTTGCTCTTTTTTGGCCTCTGAAATCTGCCAAAGATGTTACAACAGAAAAGGCTATTCAGATAATTAATACCTTGTTGCAAGAGAATAATGTTTCCTCTTGCCCAAAAGAGACAATTATACAGCCCATTCATTAAAAATAAATGTGGCTTCCTGTTGTACTGTGTCAAGTATGAAGTGTTGATTTTAACATTTAAAGCCCTAAATGGTTTGGGATCTTACCTGTTGTTCGCACCACCAGGTCCTTCCATATCATGCAGCTCTAGGTAGGTAGTGTAATAATTCCTCATAGAATTCAGGCTACCATAGTTATTTTTTTGAGTTTGAAACTCAGAACTAGACCTGAAAGTCAAAGTCTTGAGCTCAATTTAGCTGAGCTTGTCAGTTTGTGAAAGGATTCTTTCCCTTTGCTTTACTCTTTTTAAAAAATTAATAGTTGAAAAGTGCTTTCATGTGAAGAGAAGGAAAACATCTTATAATTCACTACTGCAAGCAATGCAAGGGTAGAATGATGTGTGCTTTTCTTTTCCTTAATGGAACTGACAATTATTTCACTGGTAATTAAATGTTATGTCTTGGACAGTGTTCAAGCTTTTCAGTACAAACCTGTGAGCCTGATATTGTGACTCCCTAATTTAGAGCATGCTTGACAGGTATACTGATTCTTTGTCCTGTTGTTACTTAAGGGGTGTGGTAGGGCAAGACATAGGCAAGTTAAAATGCCTTTTTATGCATCTTGGACTTTAACATATCCAATGTTGATGGCGGCAGGGAGGTGCAGTCAGTCAACATCTGGAAGGTCTCATGGGTTCTTTCCTTATCCTAAAGCCACCTGATTTCATTTAAGAATGATGACATAAGGGCCAACTTAATCAAATCCCTCCTTACTGGTTGTCCATTCTAAATGGACTCCACTCTTATTTTGCCCTGATAGAGAATATGGCAACCCAGGTAGGTGCCCCTACTCTCTAATGAACTTCAGTTAGATTCTCACTTCCCAGTCAT
This sequence comes from Furcifer pardalis, assembly GCA_030440675.1. Classification (NCBI taxonomy): domain Eukaryota; kingdom Metazoa; phylum Chordata; class Lepidosauria; order Squamata; family Chamaeleonidae; genus Furcifer; species Furcifer pardalis. The sequence goes on along the minus strand of CP126893.1, from coordinate 128,279,346 downwards.
TCACACTGTACAACAACCACCCAACCAGCCACCTATTCACTGATGCCACTGGCTCTGGTGTTTCACCACAGATGATCATTTCCAAGCCTTTCCATGTATTTGGATTGACTTTGTGCCTTTCAGACAATGCCATATTGACCCTGTTGGGGTTTTTTCTTAAAACTACTGCAGAATCCATCTGACCTTGGCTTTATTGAACATATTAATGGTAAGTGGAAAGAATGATCTTGATGAAACTGTTCTTTAAGTCTCTAGTTAGCCTGCTAGCACATAGGTGTAAGAGCTCTAGTGGCTGCTATAAATCTTATTAAAAATAATTAAAATTAATATGATGAGGAGAGTTTTAATGTGGGCAAAACAGAAGTGATTTGTTATGAATAAACAAAGAGATAAGAAAAAAGTAAGGTTTGGTTTCTATATATAATAGGAGAAAGATTAACACCATACTGCTCCAATAGTTGAGAGCTTTTTCCTGATACAGTATTTAGCCTGCATCTGGCTTCCTTTAGTTTCAGGTCATCATTATGTGTCCTGCATTCTGAGATGACCAAGAACAGATTCTGTCCCTCCTCTTTGTGACTATCTTTCAAATATTTGAAGAGTGCAAACATATCCCCTCTCACTGTCATTTTCCCAAAGCTAAACATGCCCAGTTCTTTCCGTCTTTTCTCATACGACTTGGATTTCGATCACCTAATTATCCTTGTTGCCCTCCTCCAAATTTGTTCCAATTTGTTGGCACCCTCCTTTAACTGCGCTGTTCAGAATTGAACATTGCACTCTAGATGAGGCCTAACTAGTGCCGAATAAAGGGGAACTACACCTTACATATTTTGGAGACTATACTTCTTTTAATGCAGTCTAAAAAGCATTTGGTTTTCTTGCAGCCATATTACACTGCTGGCTCATATTCATCTTGTCATCAACAATTCCAAGATCTCTCTTGCTCTTAATATTATAGAGACAAGTATCTCCCATCCTATAGCTGTACATTTGGTATTTTCACCTAGATGTTGAACTTCACACTCATTCCTGTCAATTTTCACTCCCCCCCCCCCCAGCTAAGTTCTAGTCATCTTACAAAGTATTAGCTATTCCACACAATTTTGTGTCATTGGCAAATCTAATAAGTATTCCCTGCATCCCCTCTTCCAAGCCATTAATGAAAAAGTTGAAGAGCCCTGGGCCCAGAAGTGAGCCTTGTGGTTCATCTTTGTTACTTCCTTCCAGTGCAGCAGCACCCCCCCCCGGTGGCCTAGTGGTTAAGGCGCTAGGCTTGGAGACTGAAAAGACGGGCTCAATTCCTGAGAGCTGCACAATGGGGACATGAAAGGAGCCTCATTCAGACATCTCCTGCAAAAATCCTTTCAACCCAGAGTAATCTCTGACACAAAAATGAATGAACTTCCAGTTTGAGAAGGAACTGTTGATAAGCACTCTCTGATTACAATTCTATAACCAACCGTACATTTGCTGACACTTGGGATATCCAGCCTTATTTAGTACCCACATCTATAGCTTACTAATCAGAATATCATGGGACACTTTGTCGAAGGCTTTGCTGAAGTCAAGTTATATTACATCTACAGCATTCCTACCATCTACCATAGAAGTTGTCCATTGAAATGTGAGATAAGATTAGTCTGGCAGGATTTGTTCTAATTTCTACTTCATTGATTCCAAGGTGTTTGCAGAGTGACTGCTTTAGAATCTGCCTATGTCTGCATACACAACAACCCATCAACTTTATTGATCACATATCCACACTGTAATAAGCAAGAAGCAAAAGGGTTCCTCATTCCTGGCTTCCAAGCACTCTGTGCAGCTGTCAATACATTCCCCATTTTTATCTGATGAGCAGGCTTCTAGATCAGCCTTTCCAAACCTGGTACCCTTTGTGTTTTCTAGACTTTCCATCTGTGACCACTATCCATGCTTGTTGAGTAGATGTGCAAGATTATCTAGTGAGAGGCAAAAAGGATCAGGGGTTGACGGCCTTATTAGATTATCCCTTAGTTTCCTACAGCAAGAAATTGGAAATGTGAGAGCTTTGGAGGAATAAAAAATAAGGTTTTTTAAAGGGCAAGAACATTTTGTTGGAAGTGTAAGATTGCAAACTAGTAAGAAATTACTTACTAAATCATAACACTCTGACTCCCTCCTCCCACTTAGCTGGAAGGTAAAATGTTGTTTGAGAACAATTGCTATTCCTACTTTAAAGCTTTCTAACTGCCTATACCAGAGTTCAGTTATGACACTGTACCTTATTAGACAGTCTGAGGCAAACAAAAGGTGTACAGATCTGACTCTAAATACTATATATGTTGTGCTGCTGTCATTGAGGTATTATTACGGAAGAAAAATGGAAAACATTTGGCTTATAATGCCTTTACCATCCTGTTGGAAGATGGGTTGCTTTCAATTAAACTATTTCAGCTAAAATAATAACAGTATATAATATCTATATTTATCTCTTGGCAGTTTCTTATTTGAAAATAGTGCTTCCATTCGGAAAGGTCTTGCATCTCTCCACCTAGCCAATGAGGCAAGCAAACTCACTTGTGCCCCTCTGAACTTTCTTCTTCTCTCTCTCTCTGTGAGCTACAAAAGATTAACCTGTTTCCTTGTGCTTTCCAAACTGCTGAAGTATTCATTTTTCCTTTCCTTCCTTTCTTCCTAACCATAGAAACAACAGGATTAGGCCGAGGTGAATTTGTCAGACTCTAAAGGTGTGATCTTGTGCATTTTACCTTCTTAATTTTTTAAATACTTTTAAAATGGTAGTCTTTTTACTATACTGTAATATGTTTCATAGATTTTAATGGTAGTTCCTAAACATGTTTTTAACAGCATCTTTTTTTAAAAAAAGAAATATTGTAAACCACCTTGGGACCATCCATGGTTAGAAAAGCTACATGGAAATGAATTAAATAATTAATATATAAATAAGTAATAAGTTTTGTCCATTAGCACCAAAAACTATGTACTGTAACTTCATAGGAATAAGGCATATCAGAAAACCTGAACCACAGACTAACACGGCTACTATTCCAAAAAATTCTTAGGAATAATATTTTCTTAATTCTAAATGAGCAGTCATGTACCATCCAAATTATGGTGACATGAACAAGGTTTCAAGGTACATGAGGTGTTCAAAGAATGTCTTTACCTTTTCTTCATCCATGCCCCTCCCAGGGGTTTCCATGACTAAGTAAGAATTTGAAACCTAGTTTCATAAGTTATAGCAGGAATTCTCAACCTGCAGCCCGCAGGCGGGATGCGGCGCATGGCACCATTTCACATGGCCCCCAACTGCCTCCACCATACCTAGAAGTGCGATGTGGTGGAGGAAAGGCAAAATGGCCATCCAAAGCTGGCCCCCAAAGCAGGCTGAGGGAGCATGACCTGGCCCCTGGCTTTAAAAGGTTGAGAACTCCTGAGTTATAGCCTAACATTCTGTCCATTGTCTCCCTGGCTCTGAAGGGTACTGTAGAGAGACAGTTAGTTATCTGGGGTAAATAGCTGTATAGTAAATCTTTAATGTTTGTGAAAAGACAACAAAAATCATCTAACTTCAGCTGCAGAGTAATCCTAGACTACAATGATAGATCATCAGGAAGTGAAGACAGAATGTATAGTAAATGTCCTCCAACACTTATGGCAATTTGGACTACAATATGCAGTCAATAAATCAATTGCACACTGTCTCCAAATTCTCTTGTCATTGGAGTGAAATGTTGGAACCTGCTGAATATTGATTGTAGCCGGGCTGAGCTTTCAATGGGCTTCCTGCTCTGGCTTTTTTCCCTATGCTGCTTCAGTTGAGGAAAAGAGACTGTGAGGAGATGTGTGACAGACTTGATTCAAGCAATACAACTAAGTAGCTTTAGCAATGTATGAACACTGGTGTACTAAGAGGCTCCTGTCCTCTCAATTATGACTTAGGGCCTGAGTGGTAAAGGTAAAGGTCACCATTGCCCAAAAGCCAGTTGTGTCTGACTTTTGGGGGTGGTCATTTCTGTTTTCAGCCAAAGAGGCTGCATTGTCTGCACCTGCAGACATTTCTGTGGTCATGTGACAGGCATGACTAGATACTGGAGTGCACAGAATGTTGTTACCTTTCCTGCCTATTTATTTACTTGCAATGTCTTGCCTTTGCACTGCTAGGTTGGCAGGAACTGGGACAGATGATGTAGCACTCAGGTCTCAAACTGCTGACCTGCCAACCTTCCAGTCATCAAGCTCAGCGTCTTAACCATTAAGCCACCATGACTACATAAGGAGGTTTTAAGCAGTCTGCTTTGCGCTGAAAGGCTTTTCTGTATTGTGATACATTTTATATCTCACTTGATAACTTGCTTTATTTATTTTTGTTATTAAATAAAGAGAACCTGTGATGCACCTAACATGGTACACCTAGAATTGCATCGTTTCAGTTAGAGAACTCAAAATAATAGACTTGACAAATTTATAGGAAGTGGTTTCTCAGTCATCCATTTTTATGTCATAATCCACTCAATCACAGCATTGTACATCAAAGGATGTACAAAGAAGTTGTAGTTTAATTAACATTGAGACATAAAGACATTAATTGTACTGTATCAAAACCACCACCACCACCACCACCACCACCACCACCACCACCACCACCACCACCACCACCACCACCACCACCACCACCACCACCACTGGCAGATGAACTGCTTTTTCTCTCTTAAAGCATGAGATATTTTTCTTTAGTGTTTTGCAGCTTCAGGATAGGGTTTCTCAACCATGAGCTTCCAGGCGTTCTTGGATTTCAAGTCCCCGGAGTCCACGTCAGTACATCTGCTGATCAAGGCTTCTGGCAACTGAAGTCCAAATATTTCTGGGGGCCCAAGGTTGAGAAACCCTGTAAAATTATCTTGCTCCAGCTTTTTACCCCCAAGTCTCATATTTTTGACTGTGTTGCTGATGGGGAAAGAACCTCCTAATTTCAAATTTGCCTCCTGCTTTTCCACCCTGCTCTCTGCTTCCTGTTTTCCCCACTCAGTTGTATTTTCTCTGGTTTGTATAGTCTTTCCAGGGAAACTAGTTTACTTTGCACTCTAAGCTGATGTGTTATGGAAGCTTTCTATGCTGCTTATGTGTATCTACTGCTGTCTCTTTATGGCTGGGTTGTTGCTTGCTATATCAAAAAGCAGACGTTGATTTTTTAATTCTCAGGTCCAAAAAATATGGCAATTGGTTTTTAAAATGTATCCAGTCACAATTCTTATTAATAAGCCCTCAGAAGAGATGTTTGCATCTCAAGTATTTCCTATACAGCACCTTGGAGAAAAGGGGTGTGATATGCTGGTGTAAAAATGAAGTCATGTTAAGCAGAAATGCAGGGCTTTTCTTGAGTATCTTGGCAATTAAATTGTGTCTTCATTTGTATGCAGGTCAGGGTAGTTTCAAAGGAGAACAGGGAAGCAAAGCATCATGGTTTAATGTTATGCAAATTAGTGTTAACATGGTGTTTCATTTCTCGTTAATGCATTGTTACAGTGTTACTCATTGAAAAGAAACTATGTGACACCTATTAAGACTGATGACCTACTCACTTAATTTTCCATTTGCTTGGCACCGCATCTAGAAGAAGATTGTAGTGCCAGAACAGTTCTTGAATTTGGAATAAAAGATTAAGACCCTCACTTCCTTTTAAAATAAGCATGGCTATTACTTTACAGGGATAGTTGTTCTTGCATTCATACTGGACCATTTGCTAACCCACTGCAAAGTCTTTTCATAAGGCTCCCATTTCTTTCTACAGAGGCATCCCTGTGTGTCTTTGTATAGTGAAGAATATTATCTATATATTTAGTTGTGCCTTTCACTCCCTATGAAGTGATCAGAGAGGCATTTGTGGACTTACCTATTTTGTGTTCACAAGGAATCTGAGAAGTATTTTGGGTACAGAGCGAATGAGGTGTCTTTATGTTCACATAAAACCTACAGTGTACTAAAAACAAGTGCCAGAGCAGCCATCTCCCCATGTTGCTAACTTGCGTGCATCCTAGCCAGCCAGCCACTCACCTCAGCTTTGCCGTCAGGAAATGTGAGCAAGATCCAGTTGCACTGACAGAATCAAATATTCCCATGTATATTGGAGGTTTATGCCTATACAGTAATACCCCGGATAACGCGAGTACCATATAGCGCGAAAACCGCATAACGTTACAAGATTTTCGGAAAAATCTTGTATCGAATAACGCGATTTTTAACGTTATCCGGAACAAGCGTATGCGGGGGGGAGTTGGATTGGGTAGAACATCTACCCAATCCAACCCCCCCAGCACCCGCCCCCACGATGTTTGGAAAGGGTACGGGGATCCTTACCCTTTCAAAACTTTGGGTGAGCGGTGCGCATTGGTGGGGGTTAGCGCAGGATATGGGGGAGACCTCCGTATCCTGCGCTAACCCCCACCGATGCACGCGCACCTGCAAGCCACCCGATGTTCCGAAAGGGTAAGGATCTTTACCCTTTCGAAACTTCAGGTGAGCGGCACGCATCGGTGGGGGTTAGCACAGGATACGGGGGAGACCTTTGTATCCTGCACTAACCCCCACCGATGCCCACGCACCTGCAAGCCACCCGATGTTCCGAAAAGGTAAGGATCGTTACCCTTTCAGAACATCGGGTGGGTGGTGCACGTCGGTGGGGGTTAGCGCAGGATACGGGGTAGACCTTCGTATCCTGCACTAACCCCCACCAACGCGCACGCGCCTACAAGCCACCCAGTGTTCTGAAAGGGTAAGGATCTTTACCCTTTCGGAACATCGGGAGAGGAGAGGCGCCTCTCCGCGGGGTCTCCCTGGCTTGGGAAAGAGGCGGCTTGTCCGAAATTCCCTCCCCCTGCGTGGGGGTGAGGATTTCGACCAAGCCGCCTCTTTCCCGGGCTCGCTATAGCAACGAGGATCGCACGTCAAGGCAATTGCCTTGATGTGCGATCCCTGTTTCGCTCGCCTAAACAAGGGTCGGCTTTTCCGAATCCCCCCCTCCCCTGGAGGGGGGGATTCGGAAAAGCCGGCCCTTGCCCAGGTATGCGAAACGGGGATCGCACGTTAAGGTAAGGGATCAAAGCGGGGGGTGGCACCCCCCGCTTTGATCCCTTGCCTTGAGGTGCGATCCCGGTTGCTATACCCGTTTGGTAGAAGAGACTCCCGCTGGCGCGCCTTTTCTCGCGTGTGCGAGCGCCTCTTCTCAGGTTTTTTTTAGCATTGTTCGATGTATACCCCGGACAATGCTAAAAACCGGACAACGTCATGACTTGTGGAACCATGTCATAACGTTGTCTGGGGTACTAGTGTAAATCACTCAGTGCAATGCCCACTGGGTTTTTTAATCCCATTGTATATTTGGCCATAGGGCAACTATGTCAAAGCCCAGAAATATATCTTCTTTTTCAACCTTTGAAAGAGATTGTTTTTGAATACCCTTCAACAGATTAGCAATTAGCCGAAGGTCATCTAGTGAGCTTCACAGATGAATGGAATTTGAACGAAAGTCTTTCAGCCAAGTCTAGCACTATTCACTAGTTAGTGAGCAAGAAAAACATCCAGCCATGAGAGAGGGAATTAAGTTTCATTCACAAAACGGAGTTAGCATAGTCTACATATGAAATTAAATGGTCTGTGTTTTAAGGAAGTGTCTAGGCCAGTGATGGTGAACCTTTTAGAGACAGATTGCCCAAACTCAACAGGCTGCCATCCGTGCTGCAGAGAGGTGGGGTGAACTATATGCTGGGGGGGAGGGAGAAAGTGCTCCCATTGGGCTGCTGGGCAGAGGGGCGGGTGAACACTGTGCTGGGACAACAGCATGTGTGCCCACAGAGAGGGCTCTGGGTGCCCCCTTTGGAACATGTGCCATAGGTTCACCACCACTGGTCTAGGCTCAGAACTCACAAAATTCCTTTTGTGTATCACAACGCCCAGAACACCCTCTAGTCAAGGTAGGTGGGTGATCTGGGGAGTGATAGTGCAAAAAAATAAAATAAAATAAAAACAACAGTATGGTTACTTTTTGAAAACTAACAGATTTATTTTAGTGTTCTCTTCATGGATTATAGTCTACTTCCTTAGACATATAGAGTGTCCCAAAAAGTATCTCTTTTAGGCTCTGCTCACCAATCACTTCCGTTAGCTTTATGGGGGCACTGGAGAATGCTGGTTGGCTTGTCAGTTGAATTTCTGGTCTCTTTGTGTTGTCATGATATATTAAGTTTATCATATCACAAATTTTAGGTTTTGTAGAATGTCACTATGCTTTTGAATCAGATTTTGTGCTCAAACACTAAAGCAAGAAAACTACAGTGCCACTCAGTAGGAGACTTCCAAGTTGACTTGATTCTGGTACACAAATTTTCTCATTAATATAGTTGTTTGTACAGTGATATTTGTTTATGAAATGGTCAATACAGTATCATTATATATAAATATTTAAAATGAGAACCTCTACTTGGACACAGCAGTAAACAGCAGGATGATAATGCTGGTGGAATATATGAATATGTCATATATATATGTTGGTGGAAATTAAGGAAAATATTATAAGGTAGATGGGTTGAAAGAAAAGCAAGGCGGAGGAAAAGTAGCTGGGGGAATATCATTCAAGTAATCTCTTTAGGACTGGGATCCAGATTTGGTCAAAACTCAAATTATTATTCAAGTAAAACTATCTCAGACTAATTTGTATGAGGTCAGGACTGAAGTGGGATCTAGTTGTGTTGGAATCATAAACTGAATCAGAGTAGAGCACAGGTTGCTTCAATTTAGGGACTGCGGTGGCTCAGGTAGTTAAGAGGCTTAACTCATCGACTGGAAGGTCAGAGTTCGATCCCCAAGCACTGTTCCTGTCAACCTAGCAGTTTGAAAGCAAGAAATTGCAAGTAGATAAGTAGAAAGCCTTGATGCTGGGAAAGGTTGAGGGCAAAAGAAGAATGGGAAGGCAGAGAAGGAGATAGCTAGATGGTATTATTTACGCAATAGGCTCAGAGCTAGGTGGGTTGAGGAGGATGGTGGAGGAGAGGATTGCCTGGTGTGCAATGGTCCATGGGGTCACAAAAGGTCAGACTCAACTATTTAAATGAACAACAACAAAATAGGTACCATTTTGGTGGGAAGGTAAACAGCCTTCCATGCACTCCGGTGTTGAGGCATGCCTGCCATATGTCCACAGAAACATCTGCAGATGCAAATAGTGCTGGCACTTTGGCTGTAAACAGAGATGAGCAATGAACCCCAGAGTCTGATATGACTGGCTTTTGAACATGGGTGACCTTTTCCTGCTTCAGCTTCTTTTCTCTTAAAGATGACAAGTATTCAAATCCTAGCAGCTCTCGGTTTAAAAAATTGGGATATTTACTCTTTTCTTTATGGTCTACCTTGTCTCCAAATGTCATGTACTTCAGTTCCACACAAGATCAGCTATAGTCATTTTTGGTTTTCTAGTGCAGTTCGACAGGAGACTTCCAAATGGACTTGAGTCAAGTGCACAGATTGAATGGAGTACAGATCATTATAGAATTTCATTAAGATCCATTCCAAATCCCCAAATTGGCTACTGAATAAAATAGGGGAACCCATAAGGATCCCTCATTTTCATAGCCACTTTCTATACAGCAGATGATATGTTCTATGTAAGGTATATCTGCTGACTGAATTCTGTACCACTTGGGTGGAAGCAGCCTTCAGTATTGATATGTGCATACAGTAATACCTCATATAACATTAGTATCGAATAACACTAAAATCGCATAACATTAAGGAATCTGGGGGGAAGAATTGCATCAGATAACATTAAGATCCTATGGGATGCTTCAGATAACAACTGCTAAAGCCTGTGTGGTTACAATGTATCTCTATGGATCCCATAGGATTTTAACATGCATCAGATAACACTAAAAATCATATAACACCAAGACTTGTGGAACCAGGTTTTAGTGTTATATGAGGTTTTACTGTATTTTAAGATTTACTCACATCTCTGTTCATGTTTTCACCTTTGCAATACTTTTGAAGTAGTTTAGCGAGGGGAAAATAATCATCTGTTACTGGGTGATGATAAGCTCTCTCATGTCCTTGGTGAAGATTCTTAACTATTTCAGGTCTTGTGATGCCTTTTTTTAAAAATCTAATCTTTTACTTGTTCTCCTGTACATCTTGATAATGAATATTGGCCTGTTATCTTGGCATGCATTCCAACCTGATTAGGAATGGCTGTTGTGCATGTGAAATGCATAATCCTTGGAGCTTCAAAGAGGCTGGTGTCAGATGAAGGGTCACTTCGACATCCCTCCCCTCTTGCTAATCACAGTCCTCTCCTATACAGTGTCTCCCAGGCTATCTGGTTTTTAATGAGCCACCTAGCTATACATGTTGGCGGCTTTGTTCTTACCTTGGGCCAGAGATAGATGTAGTTGCTGCTGAAGTATTGTATAGATAAATACGGTATGTATGGTAATTCTTTTTGAATTCCACTCCTGAAGAAAACAGCATGATAATGAAGAAGGCTCTTTCGGGAGAGTCTGCAAGAACATGATTTTCTCTTTTTGTACTCTGGCGACTTCTGTCTCTGAAATAAGGACTATAATTGCATGTTGGAAAGGTCCATTTATCTAGCAGCACCAATTATTGGTGATGAATTAGCAGTTAAGGATGTCTAGAGGAATTCTGTCTTTATGGAACAATGCACAGAGGCACCTCCTCCTTTTTGTATTGAGATTCTGATTTTGAATGAAGGTTTTCTCTCAGTATGTATATTTATTACAAATTTGAGCCATGGTCCTAGATGGTTATCTAAGTACATTTTCCCGAACAACCTCCTGTAACCACAAAATGTCAAACTCCATTAGAGGTAGCACCTGTAACTCCTGTTCCCCCACTACCATTTTCTGGCATTGTTTCTGGAGTAGAAAAAGGCTCTGAGATTTGACATGTTTCACCTTTATTGGTGGGCAGTATTACATAGTTTAGTTCCCAGATTACATAGTTGCAACATGCATTATGTTGTCTAACTTAGATTGCACTATACGGTGTTACATGTTGCTGAATCATGATTGTCGATATTTGAAAGTGGATTTTACGGTTTCTTCATTCTCAGGTTAATTAGCTAATAGCTTAAACTTGCTAGAGGAAGTGTATTAAATTTAAGCAATGTGCTGGGAAGGCATAGTCAATTGAAGCCAAATTATGAGTAAACATAGTGAGTAGAGAATGACAGAAGCCTTGGCAGTTTATAGCTTTTCTCAAGTCATGATGTTGATTTGGCTTCCTTTTCTCCGATCTATTGCATGCAAATACCTTATTGGTTATAGTAGAATTCTTAGAAAGGCAAACAGGATGAAAAAGGAGTTTGCTAATGATACAATCAGCTTCATTGTCATTTGTAACTAGTATGATTTAACCCTCTCCAAATTAGCAGTTTCCAAATCTGTTCATCTTCTGAAAAATGTCTAGCACTCACATAATGTTTCTTCTTGCAGAATTCTGTGTATTGTGAAAGGAATACGGTACTAAATCCATCTTGAATCTGTTTCTAATTACATCTATCAAAAGACAACTGTGACATTTCCTCCCCTTAATAATAAATTCTGGAATAAATAACCCAAAATGTTTGCAGTGGCGTATGTTTTTTCTTTTTTGGTTTTGCTAATGCTTGCTTTTTATTCATGGCACTTGAACCAGAGCCAAGGGACTTTGTCCTAATATAGACAGGTTACGGTGCATAAATTCTAGTTTTGTGGTTAATATCCTCTGTCTATATTATCATATTCAGGGTTTTTTTTTTCTTTAACCCTTCCAGCTGGCAAATATTTAGTGCCTCTCGTTAGAAGGTCTCTTCAGATTGGTTCACAAGGCAGAAATTGCAAAGAGATATTGACCCTTTTACAATTACTACATGGGATCACAGAGAGGGAAGAGAGAGACAATGTATCAAGGGCAAAAAATAAGTGCCCAAATTATTTGGAGAGCCTTCATGAATGAATGGCTCACCACATGTTTGTATAAAGTGAAGCAATTTAAGAGCTGTCATAAAACAAGCATGTGTTGGTTATTTGAGTGGCTATTTTTATGTTATAAATATTATAGGAGAAGTGATATGAAAACTATCTTCAAGTCTTTTATCATAGGTGCTATTGGCCAGCAAATTCTTTGGGTTGAGAATTTTGCAAGTATCTTAACTTACATTAGATAAAAATGACATGTTCAAATGTACCTTTTTCCATTTACAGTCAACACAGCTTATCTCTGATGACAGATAGAGTCTGACATGGTGTAAGGCAGCAATCCTGATCCTATTCCTTACTTGTATTTAATGTGCCATCATTCCAACTTATGACAACTCTTTCCAAGGTTTTCTAGGTATAAAGAAGTGGCCCTTTCTTCTGGGAGTGCGTTGGAATTGTACAACTTGGCCAAGACTAATTTTTCTCCTGAGAGTCACAGAGGGGTGTGTGTGTGTGTGTGTGTGAGAGAGAGAGAGAGAGAGAGAGACTGAGTGTGTGTGTGTGTGAGAGAGAGAGAGAGAGAGAAAGAAAGAGAGAGAGAGAGAGACTTGCACTCAGCTGCTATCCAGCCAGCGTTTTAGTGTTTTTGTGTTTGAAACATGAAAAAGGGAAATCAATCTAAGCTTCTGATTTCGATTGGATGTATGCCAGGCTTTGTGAAGGTGTGCAGGACTGGCTACTTTGTCCTCCGAATTGCAGCAATTGTTTAGCAAGGGACCAGGCTGTTGCTTGATGCTCCTGGGCCCTGATTCTGCCTTTAGAGAGATGGAAGGAAGCGGAATGCTTCCACAGCAGCTTGACATTGTCTTGAAAGGTTGCTGGAAGCCCTGCAGTCAGTTGACAAAGGGGGCGGGCAGTGGGGTGAGCAAAGAGTGTTCTGCACACTGCAGCACTAGCAGTCTTCTGCTCTGGCACTTTGAAATGGAGCTCCCTGCAATTTAGGATATTTCTACTGTTCTGACGCCTTTACCGCATTTAAACTTGCCTTGCTAGTTTCAGCAAAAGAAGGGAACTCTTTTGGTTGTATGGCTCGAAGCCAGAAGATTTAAAGCCAGTCTTCTTGGGGTGGGGGTGGAGATTGCTGTGAATTGTTTGGGCAAGAGGAACAGAACAACAAAAGGCTCAACCAAAAAGACGAGCATTCCACCCATGCAGGATGATGGCTGCGCTCTCCCAGCATGGGCTGACTTGGAAGATAGCTGGCTGTGAAGGGTCTACTTTGTAATCACTGGACAGGACAGGGTACCAGTAACATCCAGTCCATTTTCCTGTTGCTTTTCATCAAACCAGTTGTTCTTTCTTAACACCTGTGCTTTGAAATCTTAGGCTGTGCTAGGACCTCTGGCCCATCCAGTTTGACAGATCCGTTGCTGGATTATTCTTGTGGTTTTTTTAAAAAACTCAGATCATATCTGCCTCTTATGCCTGTTTTTTTTTTTTAACTTCTCTTTCCTTTGGAGCACTCTGAGTACTTAGCAATCCATGACCTGAGTATTTCTTTTTCTTCTATGAAGTGTGGCATTGGTTGGGTTGACAATCCAATGGAGTCAATAGGGCTGTGCTCCCTTTAAATGGAGGGGTGGATCACCCATGTGGTGTAATTCTGCTCTTGAGTGGGAGACGGCCTGCGAGGGAGACTGCTGTAATGTGATTCCAGTGCCAACCAAGGCAGAGAGAAAGAGGAGTGCCTTTTGCAATTTAGCTGAATGCTTTGATAGATCATAGCAGACATGCTTTGTGGGCTGAAAAAGGATTTGCAATCAGATTTTGGTGAGTGAGACTCATATTTTACCTCCCTTATCGTTTCATTGAATTTGTGGTCCCCCCCCCCTTTTGAAAAAGAAACTTGATCCTTAAACTTGGTCTTTTACAGACACGCTTGCCCATTTTGAATAGATATATTTCAGACTCTGCTCCCGCTTTCTTGTGTGGTTTCCATGCTTTTATTGTAGGCAGCTGTGTGCGTGTTTGCTTGCATGCAATTTTGACTTTGTAACCTTGGAAACTATAGGTCTCTAATCTGAGCCCTAAGGTGGTGGGTTTTTATTTATTTATTTCAGTAGCTGAAATGGCTTATGGAGGCTTTGTAGACAGCTTTCGATAATTTTTACTTTCTCTGTTAGCATGAAACTGATGTTCTTTCTGTTGAAAGCAGAAGGAACAGCAAGGGAGTAGTAAAACAGCATGCTAAATATAGATAAATTGCTAACTCTAGCGTGTAGTGATCATGGTGGTGATCCTGCAGTCTAATATGATCTAACACATTAATGCTGCCAGTGCACTGAAAAAAAAACTGCTGTTACAATAAGAGCTGTTTTGCATAGATTATGGTTGTACACTCAGGCAAATCCACTGTGTACATATCTATGTTTGAAATACACTGCATGCACCTCTTTCAGTGTGTATACACGCTGAAGCTGTAAACTGAGAGGTGACCCTCATAAACGGTGAGAGCTTACTTTCAGAAGTAAGACATCAATTCTTCTCTCTCATTCTTATTTCCTTTTAAAAGTAGCTCTTTTAGAAGGAAGAAGGGCTAGAAGATTTTTTTCCTGTTAACAATAAATTCATTAGAAGGAAGGAGGGTTTGAAAAATGCAGTCATGATCAATTTTGCCAATAGAGCATTAGCATTTCTAATTTATTGTTATATGGAGGTTTCCCTTCCTCTGACTTAGGTGCTCTCTTTCTAAAAATCAAAATTATTTTAGAAAATGTCTAATACTAAGGAAGAATTTCCAGAGAGATTGCTATATTAAATCTGTTGTACTGGGAATGGTGGTGGGAGACACTTGTGACACCTATGTTATTATAAGTGGAAACTTCTGCAGACTAAAATCTAGTTGGTTAGATTTTGCTGTCATGTAACACCAATGGTTACAATTTATTACCTGTTTGTTTGCTTGTCTATCTGACTCTGTTAATCTTGAAAATGTAACTCTGCCTAATTGTTTTTTCTCATTATGTTTGAGTGGAAAAGTCTTTCCATTTCTTCCTTTTCAATTCTACTTTTGATATCTAAAAGAAAGGAACTGAATGGAAGAAATATTAGTCTTTATAGCAATCACCCATGCTTCAAAGTAGTAACTTTGTTTTTGAAGAGGACTTACTGTATTTCAAGTTTGATTCATGAATGGACAGAGGGAGTGTTAACAACAGCAGGGAAGAGTAAGGCTTTTGTAGCAGATATTGATAGACAGGCTTATCTATGCTACTGAAAGACCTTTTTTTAAAAAAACTAAATGCCCTGAGATCTGTGAAACCTTGGAACTTGCACAGGTTTGGCTTCTGGCAATATGTGAAGGCAGCTTGATCTAAGCTTTCTCTTTTTCCACTGGTGTCAACATAACATATGAACACTGACAATTCCAGATGTATTTAATGAATGCCTAAACATCAATATGTATCCATCTTAAGACTGTTGATTGCCCTGCAATACAATAGAAATAATAGTAATTGTGTGTTATCAAGTCAGTTGTGACTCTTTTCAGGATGCTCTAGGTAGAGAGTTCTCAGAAGTGGATAATCATCCCCTTCTTCAGAGGATATTTTGGGATTGTGTAGTTTGCCTATGGCCATACAGGCTGGCTCTTTAGGGATGCACAAGGAGGAACTGAACTCCTCAGCCTCTGGCTCTGTAGCCTCATGCTTCTCTCATTGAATTATCCAGCCAGATAATATAAGGACCCTTTGAAATAAGTTGGGCAAACTATTTCCTCACTTCTTGTATGTATGTTGTGAATGGCTGATACATTTACACTGTGGTTTCTCTTCAGTGTTCACCACGTTGTAGGACCATCACAGAGGTTCGCTAGAACTGAATTATTGGATTATTAGAAATGAAAGTTTACTACTAACAAACATCTGGCTGTCCGTGTAACTCATCATTTCATTTAATGTGAGTTATACTGTTGGGAACTTTAGGTCTAATAAATATATCTCTGTGGTGATTTCTGGGATTTCCAGACAAGTAAAACAGCCTCCTACCAGTTCATGTAGTATTGTTGTACATCACAGCGTTTGCTAACCTAAATCTCCAGAAATCTTAGACTACAACTCTAAAATTTCCTGACTATCATTACGTTGCATACAGCTGAAAAGAGGTGGTTGCAAACATCTAAAAGGCATCAATTTTGGGTGCCTTTTAGATGTTCTAGAATCTAGAGGATCCTTTTTTTTGTTTTGTTAATTGAATCACATTCCTTATTAAGGCATAACATATGACATGCTGACATCCTTTAGTGCTAGATTCTGAATTTTCTTGAATATTTTTGAAGTTAAGTGATGGAAAAACATCTTAAATGACTCTTGCGACTAGCTAATCTTTTCTGCTAGATAAATTGTTTGTGGTAGAAATTGTGGCATATTGTCACTGTCCCCCCCGCCCCCCATTCAACAGACTCGTTGTACTTTTCATGTCTGTGAACTGGCAAGTGAACATCCGGCTTGTTCCTGCATCTCATCTCTGTGCTCTGGTTTCTGAGCTTTCATCGGCTATGAAGGGAAACTGAGATATGTCATGTTCATCCTTCAGCTAGAAAGTGGCATGCCACTTTGGGGTTATCTGGACCTGTTTTCCATTATTACAATATTATTGGTGTGTATGGTGTCTTGAACCAATACAAATCTCAGCTCTAGCAGTCTGATGGTTTCCCAGAGATTCTGAGCCCCAAAAATTCTAGGTTGGGCTCTTGCTACTTACTACTACTGGTACCATAGTATCATCCTGAGTCATGATAGTCAGATCTCCCATACATGAGATATTATTTTGATGAACAGTAAAGCCCCAACATACATATGCCTCAAGTTACATAAAATTTGACTTACATAATGATTTTGTGCTAAAACCATATCCTGATTTACATGATTTCCTATGGGTTTGCTTCAAGTTATATATAGATTCTTTTTCCTATGGGTTTGCTTCAAGTTACATAAAAATTCATTTCCCTATGAGTTTGCTTCAATTTATATTAAAAAATCATTTTTCCTATGGGTTTTCTTTGAGTTATGTGAATAAATAATGTTCCTCATGGGTTTGCTTTAAGTTACATAAAAAACTGATTTAACCAAAAGCCTATAGAACAGACTTTTTTTTGTAAGTAGGGGTTTTACTGTACATGTTTGTATAAGTATGTTACACTTAGGGTGAGCCCAAGATGGACATATAGAGAGATCGTTCTCCATCACTTGTCTAGGGCAAGGGTTCCCAACCTACGGCCCACGGGCCAGGCCTGTGATGCCGTTCCATATGGCCCGTCACTGCCTCCACTGCAACCAGAAGTGGAAGCGGCCACATTTACACCAGCCATAAAATGCACCCATGCATGCTCAAATGTCCCCGTCGCTGTCATAAATGCAGAAGTGGGTGCATTTACAACAGCCATAAATGTGCAGACTTCTGCTTCCAGGGTGTGTGGTCCGACCTGCTCAGCTATCTGTGGGTGTGGTCAGGCCCGATGCATAAAAAGGTTGGCCATCCCTGTCTAGGGGAACTCGAAATATCATAGGATTTACAACACAGAGTTCCACTTCCAGCACAGACTACCCTGAACTACTAACAATTGTTCTCACCTGATATTCAATTTGGCACATTCCCTAAGAAGAGGCTGGGGAGAAACAAAAGTTTGTAGACCAGCCTGTCTATGTTTATTTCTAAGCATAGCTTCTTATAAGTTAATGGTTTGAAGGCATTTGGTGGAATCACTTTGCTAAAATGAAGCAAGGCTGCTTCTGGTCAGTAGTCAAGTAAGATCAGAAGAATGATGTTACATTCATAAGATAAAATATATGTCTGAAATAACACCCCTTGTTTATTTCAGCCTCTGTGGCAGCTTTTTTCCAAGTGTTGTTCCAACTTCAGTTGTAAGATTAGGGTTTTAGCTTCAATATGTTGCTGCCTGCCCTTTCTTTCATATGCAGTGTAAGTGTCAACACAATGTATTTGTATAGTTGGCTCATGTTTCTAGAGAGTTATAAAATGTTTTCTGTTTTGTTTGTTTTTTTGGTAATTTTAGAATGTATTAATGTATGTTTGCAAGCTTTATTTGCAGTTGACTAAAAGCTATGGTATTAGTAAACATGAATATGGAAGTTGTTGTTGTTGTTGTTCAGTTGCACAGTCGAGTCCAACCCTTTGTGACTCCATGGACCATCACACGCCAGGCTCCTCTGTCCTCTGCTATCCTTAGCAGCCTGCACAGATCCACACCCATTGTGTCAACAATACCATCAAGCCACCTTGTCTTCTGTTGCACCCTTCTCCTCTTGCCTTCAATCTTTCCCAGCATCAAGGCCTTCTCTCCTCCAGCACCACAGTTCAAAGGTGTCTATTATTCTGCTCTCAGCCTTCCTTATGGTCCATCTTTCACAACTATACATTACTCCTAGGATACCATAGCTTTGACTATGCAGACTTTTGTGGGCAGGGTGATGTCCCTACTTTTTATTATGCTGCCCAGGTTTCTCATACTTGCCTCCCAAAAAGTGTCTTTTTTATTTCATGGCTGCAGTCCCCATCTGCACTGATCTTAGATCCCAAGAAGGTAAAATCTGTAACTGCTTCAATTTCTTCTCTTTCTATTTGCCAGGGAGTGATAGGGCAGGATGTCATTATCTTGGGGTTTTTTTTATGTTAGAATTATAGTACAACTATACTGAATCTGTCTTTTACCTCCTTTCAACCATAGCAGAGTCAGTGTTGGTAAATGTGAGTGTATTTGTGTATAGATCTGATCTGCCTCAGTTGCATATAAAGTGAGGTTGTGGTGGAAGAAGCAAATTGCCCTATACTGTGTCTGACCAGCCCATTATTGTTTGTTCTTTTTAGCAATGGACAAACCAAGGATTTATAACAAACACTTTCCCCTTCCCTTCCTATCTGATTCCTAAAACCAGATATTTTACATGATAAACCTGGGAACTGCTTCCTGCAAACTGTGTGCATTTCAAACAAACTGGCATGATATGGCTGCAAGTGGTGATAGATACAGCAACTGAGTTGGTAGCCTGATCCTGGACACCATTTTACATCTCCCACAGTACCCAACCTTGTGCCCTCAAACATACCTTTTGGCAACTGCTGCTATTCGCCACTGTCTCCACAGTTCCTTAGGTGCTGCTGATTTCTTTTGATATTGTAGAATGTAGGATCATCTCACATCTTCATAGGTGGGTCCTTAATGTGTTCAGACACCAAGCCTTTCCAGTTGTAGCCACTTCCTTGCATTGGAGCATATCTTGATACTTCTCCATTCTCTTGTCTTGCAATAGGTACCTCATTTCCCACAGTCATGGGCTTCTTACTGCATGCACGCAAGCTTGACCACATAGACAGGAATGTATATAGCTCTTGTTTTGGTTTGCTACAAAATAAAAAGAAAGTTGAGAAAATGTTGTAATCTAGTCCACTGAATATACTGTACTCCAGAACATAAGAGCAAAAACATTGAAATTCCCTACAAACTTTGTCTACTGCATGGTATATCATCTGAGAATTATGCTGGAGGAAAAGTGTTAGTAGCATCACCATGATTCAGAGCTGATTTAATAGGTCATAATAATTATTAGAATAAGTCTAGTTAAGAGATCTATGAAATAGGGAAAATCTAGTTCAGATCTCATATCTATCATGAAGTCAAGGAAACCATTATTTCTTATTCTCAGCTGGCTTCCTTCATCATATGGCTTCGGCACCTGGCTGCAGAGTTGGAGATTGGGAGCTTGATTCCCCACTGTGCCTCCAACAGGGGTTTGACTCAACATTCCATAGGGTCTCTCCCAGACTTAATTATAAAATTATTATTCTTATTATATATTATTATAACACTTGGCTGGATATCCTGCTATGGTAATGGAGTAGACTGTACAGCCAGTGACTCAATGCTGAGTGTTGGGCAGTGCTAAATAACCTGACTCCTTAAAGGGGCCAATGGCTATGGGTGGATGGGCCCCTTTAAGTGGGATGATAGCAGCCTTCAGTGGAGGAAATGCCACTGGAAACCATCAGATTGGGCCCAACTGCAAAATGAGTGGAGGAGTAACTCTGAGTCCCAACTGTCATGGAGGCTGAAAAGGCCATGCCAGATGGACTAGCTGTGAAGGTGAGCCTCATCCATATCCTCAAGGCTGTGGCAGTCCATTGCAGTCCCAGTGTTAAATCCTGCATGTCTCATTTCATATGTGCCACAGGAGATGGCTCCAAGGTCACAGTGTATGGGTCACTTCATGGCAAGCTGGGATCCACCTTAAACAAATTCATGCCAGTGGCATTTTTCCTGATTGCCTTGGAGGGCGAAGGTGGCCAAGACCCAGCTGGCCTCCCACACCTGATACTGAAGAGGGTTAGATTCAAAGGTTGCCATGGTATTTGTAGCCTATCTTTCTGTTAAGGCAACTGCCACAGGCAGTCTTGTCTTTTCATCTGCAGCCAAAGTTTGATAGCCTCCGCGCAGTCATTTTCATAGAAATGTCTTACTAATTCAGAAGGTAGTGTGCATAAAGTGCTCACAATGTTATGTACTATTATTGGGACAGTTGTGAGTAGAGAAAAGTAAAAACTTGAAAATCAGACTCTATATATTTCTTCCTTCTCCATATTTAAGGGCCCTTTCTCATTAATTTGTTTGCCAAGTTTCATCTTCCACTTTCTATGGAACATCTGATGAAGGTCTTATAAAGATGCCACCATCATTAACCTTACTGACCCTGATTAAAGATGATAAATGAAACTGTTTTGTCAGTTGAGAATTTCCTCCTTCACACCTTTCTTTTCAGAGGAAGTGAGTGCTTCTTTCACAAATGTTTTCTCAAACTCATTTTTGTCTGTGTCTTGAGTATCTTCAGTGAGGAGAAAGTCTTGCTATGTTTGCATTGCTTTGAGATCTAACAAAATAGGAATGAATGGGTTTTCTCTTGTCAGCCTGATGGTAACATCTACATAGGAAAAAAAAAGACAGGAATGATTGTTTAGCTCCTACAGGCACTTAAGCCTGGAATTTATCTTAGTGATGCCAGTGAGAATTTTGTTGCCAAATGTAAGAACCAACTGTTGTTTACAATGTGTTAGAGTAAAGCATTTAAAAGCATGCCGCTGTTGTCATTTTTTAAAAGTGTGGGCAGTGCTGAAACCAAGGTATAAACTGAAATAGTGCATTTCAGCCAGAACACCTTGTTGAATTCCAGTTCCCATTTCTGATAAAATAAAAATTGCATAGTAAAGCAAGGCAGTAGCATCTTCTGTTTATCGGTTTGTCAAGCAGTTTCTCTTCAGATTTTTATTTTGCAAAAGTAATTGGCCCCAGTCAGAAGGAAGGGATCTGCTAGAGAAAAGCTTGGTTCATCTGCCCAGGCCAGTGTTTCCCCACCTTTGGTTTCTGGACTTCAGTTCCCAGAAGCCTAAGTCAATTCCCCAAAGCACTGATCAGCCAATGTACTGAACTTAGGCTTGTGGGAAATGAAACCCCCCTGTGGGGCATGTGTACCACATTGGGAACCACTGTCCTAGGCTGTCCCAAGACATCTCACTGCTTGAACTGAAGCAGTTTATGATACTCTCTTTGCCCAAATCAGGATGCTTGGCCAGTCACCTTATTTTGGTGTTTGAGAGATGAAGTCCCAAAGGTGCATATTGCTAAGACTGAAGTAAACGTACAGCTGTGGTATTCACTTAATTGACATCACAAATCACCTGCCTGAGTTACCTTTTACAATGTACCTAAAGGTAGAGTCAGCCCTGCTGTTTGAGACAGGTTGTGGTGATGAAGTTATTCTCAGCTATAGTGGCTCTTTTTGGAATTCTCATTCCAGGGAGCATCATTGTTGGTTCCCTAAATGAAGGCTGCTTTCTTTCTTTCTTTCTTTCTTTCTTTCTTTCTTTCTTTCTTTCTTTCTTTCTTTCTTTCTTTCTTTCTTTCTCATTCCACATGGATGGATGAGTGGATGGAATGTTTGATTGTTGGGATGTAGCTCAGTGACAAAGCAGATACAAATTTAATCCTTAACCGATGATGATGATGATGATATGATGATGATGTTGTTGTTGTAGTTGTAGTTGTAGTTGTAGTTGTAGTTGTAGTTGTAGTTGTAGTTATAGTTGTTGTACCACCCTGCTTTTCTCCATAAAAAGACCCAAGTCAGCTTATCTTATGGCACTGGGAATCCATTCTGTCTGAAGTTATAAGGACCCTGTAACAGTCATTCAACCATACTGGGCTAGATGCACCCATGGTGTGCCTAGATGCTTTCTTCATACTGTTTTAGTATAGAATGTGTGTGTGATTGACTTTGGCTTTGATTTGTTGTTTGTTTGTTAGTATGCTTTTCTTCTGGAAACTGTTATCAAAACTAATTTTGAAGGGCAGCATAGAAATTCCTTTGTTATGTGCTATCATGGCTTATATTGATTCTATTTTGGGTTCCAAGGTATTTAAAATATTCAAGTGGTGGTTTTATTCATCCCCCCTCCAAAGAGCTTCCATACGAAAGTAAAGATCTGAACTGAGGTCTTCTAAGTCCCAGTCCAACACTCTATCCACTACAAACCTTAGGTCTCCAGTTGTTCTTGGACTCCAACTATCAGAAATCCGGGTCACTGCAGCAATGGTGAAGGCTTCTGGAAGTTGAACATTTTGGGAACCGCTGCATTACTCTACGCTGACTAAGAAATTCCTTACTGAATTTTAAAAATGAGTTTGTTATGTGTCCATAAAGTTCTGATATAATGGACCCCATTCTTCTTTTGTGTCCAGATCAAACTTTGGATTGCCAAAATTAAGCCACCTTTTTGGCTATATTGTTGCCAAAAATTAAGTCTTCATTTCTGCATGTTTATGGTAGTAGTCAGCAAATCAGTAAATGGAATGGGTTCAATATCTGGACCCCATAACATTGTGAAAGTGCCCAATTTATTCCCTTTATATGCTTTCCCCCAGAAGATTTTAAAAAATAAATAAACCTCAGTGTAAACCATTTCGCTTATCAGCGAGGACTAGTCTACAGCCTGTGGCCTGATGTGAAGTGTAAGACAACTCCACCTCCACCCAGTCCATGTACAGAAGCTAACTAGACTTGAACACTCATGATATGTTAGCATGCACCTGAAGCAGGAAATATAGTCCCCACCATGTTGTGTGATAAGCACTATTCTGTTGTCCAGTAAAAGGAGAAATCAGTCGGGCACTCATTCACACCCACATTCACACCCACATCCACACCCCTATATGTGCTGCCTGAGGCATTCACCTCACTCTACTAAAAGATAGGGTTGTTTGTGTTGAGGATCAGAAGAGAGAAACAAAGAAATGGGGCTCAGAATGATGCAATCCTCTGTTTAATCCAGAGCATGGAAATATTGTTTTTAGACTACAACTAACAGTGGCCACATTGGCTAAGGCAGTGCTGGTGAACCTTGGCACTCCAGATGTTCTTGAACTTCAATTCCCAGAAGCCTTGATCAGCAGGAGTGCTGACTTGGGCTTCTGAGAATTAAAGTCCAAGAACATCTGGAGTGCCAAGGTTTGCCACCACTTGGGCTAAAGGATTTTGGGAACTGTAATCTGTTACTGTTTCAAAGTGTGTTGGTCTTGCAAATATTGCAATATTCTGGTCAAAATTGCCATCCATGTTTGATGCAGAATAAGCTTTCTTACAGAGCATTGATTTTGCACTGGTGCACAAATCCAGTTGTGTGAGTTAGAGTCCTAAATCAAGGGGACTTAACTACCGTGTCATCATGCTAACAGAATTCAAGCTAGGTAGCAACTGATTCTACCATCTTGTGCTATGCCACCTTTTCCAGGACCTGACTCTGATTTTTCCTAATACAGTACATTTTTTTAAAAAATGCCACATAATATTGGGTGCATTTTTTAAAAATAATAATATTCCTCCTCATAAGGGTTCTATTCTTATTCTTATTATTAATTCCCTTTTTACTAATGTGGAACTAAAGTTAAGACAGAGTGATTTACCCAAAGCTATTGGGAACTCAATCCCCCATCCCTAAGGACAGATTTTAGTCTTCTAGTCTGTTGGTCCATGCTGTCATTTTTGCTAAGTACCTTATCAGCATTCATTCTGCCTATATATAAACCAGAGTGAATGCAAGAATTTCCTGTCAAAATACATTAACTCCACCCCCAGCTTAATAAGAATAGAGTTTCATTCCAAAGAAGCTGTGTGTGGGGGCATGTGTGTATATATAATATTGTTCAAGCTCCTAGTAATTATATGCTTGGAGATGAAGGCTTTCAAAAACTATCTTTTCCCAGCCATTTTCAGCTGCAGATGCAGATAAAAATATCTCTTTGGATTTTTTTAAACTTGGAAATCAGCAATTATAAATGCAGCCTTCATGCAATTCATCCTGGAAGAAACATACTTTACACAGAAATGCATGTCCTGGTTTCAATAGATGCCAATATGTTAGGCAGATGTGGGCTTTCAGAACGAAGGCAAAATGAAAATTGGTGTCTGGTAAATTAGCTCCCTCCCACACCTGGGAACTATTGAAGGTAGGATTACATTTTTAAAAAAAATAATAATCACTGTTAATTTGCTGTGCATATTTTAGTTCCTGAAATGGACTTATGAAAGTGATTTGCCTTGTCAAAGTGAGAAGATATACATTTAATCATGCCCTAGCAATGAATGTAGTATTTAACTTGCAATTACATAACAGGTGCAAGGCAGATGAAACCGTCATCTTTTCTTTGCAACAAACATTTTTGGTTGCCCAGCCCCTAAGACCCTGCCTCTCTGTAAGACTCGGTCTTGAGCAGCCTTCACTGATTTGGCATTCGCCTGAGGTACTGGACTACAGACCCCCACCATTCCTATTGGTTTGCCATGTGGAGATTGTGGGATTTGGATTCTAGTGCTTACATCCTGGTGCTGGCTGCTGGGAACCTGTCTCTGATTAAGAGAAAACATGTTACACTGGATTCATGCAACTGATTTTGGCATCACCTGCCTTATAATAAACTGAGGACACACCACTAAATTGCTGCTCTCTTTTAGCAGTTGTGTTGTGGTGGGTGGTTGTTTACCAGCTTTGACAAAGATACTGCCAGTGATGGGCTGGTCCATTGGGCAACCAGGAATTACCCTGGGGTGCCTCCTGGGCCCACAGTATCATGGAACTCCTCCTTGGGTGCCAATCCAAAGAGCCGAGCCAAGTTGCAATGCCCGAAACAATCGAGCATGACTCTTTGTTCCTCTGCCTGCCTTTCTCCTCCTCTGCTGCCAAAGATTAGATTACAAAAGCAGCTCAATTGGCAGCAGAGCTGCCATGGTTTAGTGGTTGCAATTTTGCCTTGTAAGCAGGAGGTTGTTGGCTCGAATCCCCAGAGAGGAGTTGAAATTAGAAGGTGAGTGGAAACATTTTGTTAGGGTTAGACACCCTCATCACTCCCTGTCCAGTGCCCTTTTAGTTCATAGCCTATTTGTGTGACATCAAGGAAGGTTGTTCAAGACCTGAGTACTGCACAACAGAGGGAGCTTCTATCTCTGTCCCAGCTCCTGCCAACCTAGCAGTTCAAAAGAAAGAAATTGGATAAATAGGTACCACTTTGGTGGGAAGGTAAACAGCATTCCATTCACTCTGGTGTTTAATTATGCCTGCCACATGTCCATGAAAACATATGCAGATGCAGACAGGGCTGCCTCTTTGGCTGTAAATGGAGATGAGCACTGAACTCTAGAGTGGGATACAACTGGCTTTCGAGCAAGAGTGGCCTTTACTTTTACCTTTACATCTGTTACACCTATACTATTGCCCTCTTCTGTTTAGAGTCTAAATCATGGAGTTGCATTGAGCTGTGTTCCCTGTACTTGAAGTCAAATTAAATGCAGTAGGTATCTTGCTATGGAGCCAAAAGTTTGATTTTCCACTGTGCCTCCTGGGAGAAAAGTCAGCTTGTAAAGCATTGGGCAAGCTGTGCAGTCCTAGAGTGCCCCCAGAAGAAAAGAACAGTAAACCCACACTGCATAGTCTCTATCTAGAAAAACTTGGAACTGGTCACCATAACACAAATTGACTTGACAGCACACAGTCATTATTATGCCTACAGTAAGGGACTGGATCCAGGTACTAATCATCTCTGAATGACAGCCAGAGAGATAAAGGCAAGTTGGAAGAATGGTAGTAGCAGAAAGCAGTGTGATTTGTAAAACCCTAAGATTTGGGCCAAACATGAAATTTAACCCAACACTCTTTCTGGATCCTTTCTTGCCCCTCAGGTATATCTAAGGATTGTTTAGATCAGTGTTTCCCAACCTTTGGTTTCTGGACTTCAGTTCCCAGAAGCCTAAGTCAATTTCCCAAAGCACTGATCAGCTTATGTACTGAAGTATTTTATCCACAAGCCTTGAGAACCAAAATACTGTACAGTGGTACCTCAGATAACATTTACCTTGCATAATGCTAAAATCTGATAACATTGGGGAATTTGAGGCAAATATTTGCATCGCATAATGTTAAGATGACATTGTGCCCTGCAGGCTTTGGGGCAGAGATCTCTGCTGCGATTGCAGCTTGAGTTGGGGGCTGAACCGGCACGGGCCCAAGCAGCGATCACAGGGATTCGCCCTGCCCCCCCCCCTGTTGTTTCAGCAGGGGGACGGGGTAAATCTCTCTGCAAACAGCATTGGTTTGCCTTTGCTTTTTGCCTTTGGGTTGGGGATTGAACCGGCATGAGCACCTGTTCTTCTCCCCAACCTAAGCAGCAATAGCAGCATGCGATCACCGCTTGGGGAGCGGGAAACAGACATGCACGCTGGTTCAACTCCCAACCCAAGTGGCAATTACAGTGTGTGATCGCCAGCTGGGTTGGGGGGGACAACCGGTGTACGTGCCCGTTCTCTCTTCAACCCAACTAGTGCTTGGCTTGATCCGCCTGTCTCTTTGGAAAGGGCAACAGGGATTCCACACATGGAATCCCCACTGCCCTTTCCAAAGAGGCAGGTGATTCCCCCCCCCTCCGTTCCCTTTCCTCTTCAGAAAGGGAACAGAGGTTTTTGTAACATTGTGCAATCAATGCATTGCACAACCTTAAAAACTGGATAACGTCAAGGCTTGCGGAACCAAGTCTTAACGTTATCCGAGGTACTAGTGTACTTATTTCCTAAGGATTTAGGCTAACTCCAGCACAAGAAAAAATAATATTCAAAGGATTCTGGGTTTCCTTTTGGCTTTGTGAGGAAGGAGGCTGTTGAAAGCTGTTTAAGGGAAAAGAAAATACAGTAAAACACCGGATAACGCTAAAACTTGGTTCCACAAGTCTTGGTGTTATCCGATTTTTAGTGTTATCTGATCCATGTTAAAATCCTATGGGATGGATCGGATAATGTTAAAGCTCCATAGAGATACATTGTAACCACACCGGCTTTAGCAGTTGTTATCCGATACATCCCATAGGACCTTAATGTTATTCGATCCAATTCTCCTCCCCAGATTACTTAACGTTATGCGATTTTAGCGTTATCTGATTCAATCGTTATCCGGTGTTTTACTATACCTTATTTGCCAGCATATAAGACGCATCAGAGTAGAAGACACATCCTGTCATTACCAAAATAGCCCACTAAAGGCAACTATACACAGTACAATATGCACTCTATTTTCCCGTGTATTTTAAGAGGGGAAAGTGGGTGTTATATGCCAGCAAATGCAGTATTTATTAAGGTAACTGTATGTCTAGTGGAGAAGACTGGAGCCTGCTAGCTCCAAGACAAAGACTGATGAGAGAGGTTGCAAGATTTAGCAAAGTAAATCTAAGAGTAACAATCTGTGGACAAACAAGAAACAGACTGAACAAAAAAACTTCCTTCAGGTCCCAAGTTTGCATACATTTGTTCTGCACGTGACCTTTGAAGTATTAGAAGCAGCAGGAATGATAAGAAAGTCAATACAGTAAAACCTCATATAACACTAAAACCTGGTTCCACAAGTCTTGGTGTTATATGATTTTTAGTGTTATCTGATGCATGTTAAAATCCTATGGGATCCATAGAGATACATTGTAACCACACAGGCTTTAGCGGTTGTTATCTGAAGCATCCCATAGGATCTTAATGTTATCTGATGCAATTCTTCCCCCCAGATTCCTTAATGTTATGCGATTTTAGTGTTATTCGATACTAATGTTATATGAGGTATTACTGTAGTATGAAAATGAAATCAGACATGCTTGCATTTGGACTGTGTGTAAATCACCCAGCAGATCTTGAGCAATCTCTGAAAATGGGAACTGCACCATTGCAAGAGGCATGGATTTGAGCCAGATAGGGCAAGAACATCTCAGGTGCCTGGTTGGATGCAATGAGTGGTTAGAAGACTCCTCTCCAGAATATTGGGTGAAATCCTGTTGCTTAGTGTAGTAAATTAGAGTAATCTCACTGAAGTAGTGAGAACTTAGTGAATCTCCTCGAGTTTCACTGGCCCTATTCTAGTTGCAAACTATCATGCTAAGCAAAAGGGTTACAGTCACTAGTTGGTTATCTGTGGTCTCTCCCTACCACTTCAGGGGTTGATGCTTCCAGGCGATAATTTGGGGTTTGTTGGGAATTCAGATCTCACCCGTCTTCTCCTTTAGCAGCAACAGCTCATTCTTCTCATTCAGTAAACTTGGGTCTCCCGATGCTCTTGGACTTCAATTACCAGAAACCCAAGTCAGTGCACCTGCTGATCAGGGCTTCTGGGAATTGAAGTCCAAAAATCTCTGGAGAGCCATGTTTGCTGACCCCTGTTCTATATGAATCTTGAGTCCTCAGTTCCCTGTACTGACCATCATTTTGATCTTAGAAATACCAAACAGAATATAAAGAAACTGTTGTGGTTATCATACTCTTGAGGGTTGTACCCTATGAACCCTGAATCTTCCTTCTACCCCATGGTCACCTGAGAATGTCCTGGGTTGTGTTTTTTTTTTTTTTTGGGGGGGTTGTATGTTCATCCTAAGATAGTATCTACTTCACTGATATATCAAAGCTGAGTACAATGCAAGCCATCCATTCAAAAAACATATGGTGTGGGGAAAAGAAGAAATACAGTGGTACCTCACTTAAAGAGCATAATGTGTTCCACAGGATTACTCTTTAAGCGAGTTTGCTCTTTAAGCGAAACACCATTGTAAATGACCAATTGTGTGGGGGATTGTGAACCCCGATTTATTTGTTAAGCGAGTTTTGGGTTGGTTTTATTTGTTAAGCGAAGCGAACATTCAGAGAAAATCCTGCACTTTAAGCGAGTTACTCTTTAAGCGAAACGCTCTTTATGCAAGGTTTGACTGTACTGTATAGTCATGTAGCCATACTTGTACAGCCTTTTGAGGGTACCTTTTTAGAAAGACAAAGGAAAATTAGATAATGAACCAGTACTGTATATATTTAAGTCAAAGAGAACAAATTACAGGGGAATAGGTTTTACTGAGTCTTCTGTTCCAAAAATTTGTAGAATTTCTGCCCATCTTTTAATAAACCCATTATTCTTTTGATACCTTAAGTTCTCTTTTAGAATAGATACATTTAAACCAATCAAGTATGGTAGGGCAGTTTCTATTCTGACAAAACTAGGCAATATTTATTTAGCTGTTGTAAGTAAAGAAAAAACATTAGCTATATCAGTACTATTTACTATTGTCTTCTGTATGTATGAAGATGGTCAGAATCCTGTTGGTGTTTTGTGCAACTTCCTGCAGCTAATTCTGGCTAACTGATGAAGTGCTGGTACATGCTTTGGTTATGTGTTGATCATACACTGATTGTATAACTGAGAGACACCTTATCTTGTTGGTTAGCTCTGACAAATACAAATGCCAGTAGGATTCTGGTCACTATACACCTTGGATTCCTTGACTAGCTATATCCTGCAACTTTGTTTATTATCAGTAATACTGGATTCCCAAACTTTAATTTTTTATTTTCCTGTATTCCTGGTTTGTTTGTTCTTTCCATTTCCAGCAAGACATATAATATATTTTAGTTTATGTAGAGTAAAATTTATTTATAAAAATATCATTTGAGATTTAGATTTATTATTAAATCTATTAATTTATTCTGTCTGACGAAGTGGATTTGATACACTAAAGCTAACATTAAAATACAGCAGTTAGCCTTTAAGTTGCCACAACATTTTTGTATTTATTTTTTGTTACTCTCTCAAGTGGCTAAGATGCTGACTGGAAGGCAGGAGTTCATCAGTTCGATTCCCGAGTACTGCAAGACGGAATGAACTCCTGTCTTTGTCCCAGCTAGTGACAACCAAGCAGTTTGAAAGCAAGAAATTGCAAGTAGATAAATAGGGACCACTTTGGTGGGAAGGTAAACAGTGTTTCGTGCGCTCTGGTGTCTAGTCATGTTTGCCACATGACTACGGAAACGTCTGCAGAAGTAGACAGCCCTGGCTCTTCGGCTTTGAAACAGAGATGAGCACTAAACCCTAGAGTTGGATACAACTGGCTTTTGAGCAAGGGAAACCCTTACCTTTACTATTAATAATCTAGGCATTGTCCTGAAAAGCCATTTCTGCCCAATGGACTATACTGCTTTTTAAATAAAATAAAATAAAGCTTTTTCTCCCAAAATAACTGAAACTTCATCCTTCAAAGAGCAACAACACAAAAGGTTGTGCAGTTGGAAAACATTGGGAGTGGGATGCTAGGGTTCTTGAAACATGGCAGGTAGTTGGATCAGTCCATATCAATGAATAAGAAGCAGGTAATTTGTAAAATTAATGATTCTTAGTTGAAGATTCAAGACCAAAGCATTTTTGCTTGCAGCAATTTCCTATTTGTGGGCAGATCATTTTTCCTCACAGTTAATGTGAGGATTACAGCTGAGTTGAGAAGGAACAAGGAATACTGATCGGAGTAGTGGTGAAATATTATAGCATAGTCCAGTGATGGCTAACCTTGGCACTCCAAGTGTTCTTGGACTTCAATTCCCAGAAGCACTGATCAGCCAGAGTGCTGACTTGGGCTTCTGGGAATCGAAGTCCAAGAACACCTGGAATGCCAAGGTTGGCCATCACTGGCATAGTCTTTTTACTCAGAAAGTCCCAGGGCTTTGACCCTGCAAACAGTGGCTCCATTACACCTTTGCTCTCAGTGGGTGTTATTTTCATTTTCCCCATTTTGTGTGTGTTGACATCTATGTGGACATGTCTGTCTGTTGCTTTGCTTTATTACTAGGTTATGTTTCTGGGTTAAGGAGAAGGAATACTTGCTTTTAAAAGTTACTGTACTTTTCTTCAACGAATTGTAAATATTTACTTAAGATGCATGTGATCAAGAATCGGCCTGTTTCAGCCAAGACGACAGCTTCAAACAAGACCTTGATATCTGGACTTTGAATTCAAAATGTTGATATTTTATGAACTTTGATTAATTTATAGGTTTGATGAGCAACCTTTATGGGGTGATAGCAGATGCAAAATGTCATCAGTCATTACCTGTCATGTAGTAAATGCTACTGCATGTCTCTAGTCAGACATGTCAATGCCAGTAATGAATATAAAGCATCAAAATTAATGCATATAAATGTACGAGTGCAGATTCAAAAGATGGCTGAAGTCTGCCAGAAACCTTCTCATCCCTTTTAATTTGAACTTTATCAGATCTCCCCATGTGATAATATCTAATCAGTCTTTAACTGGATACATAAATATGCTATTAGCATTTACTGAAACTAATAGACCCATCTATAATATAATTAATGAGTTAGATGAGTATCTCCAATAATTGGAATATGATTTTTAGGAACAGATGGGGTAATTCCATAAACACATCAGGAAATATGCAGTAGCCCCTCGGCTTGTTTATATATAAATTACAAAGAGAAAGGAGCAAGAATTTGATGGGCTGGAGAGCTGGTAAAACTGTTTAACAACTCTAGGGAAGTAACATGCCACACCTGCTTGTACAGCTTTAGTTGCTTCTAAATCTGCTTTTGGCACACTTTATTCATCTGGTTTTAAGAGTGTGAGGGGAGGTTCAGCTTCTTGTTCATGGATCATCCAAAGGAATGCTTCGATTGCAAGGTTCCTATCCTTTCCACAAGCAGCGCTACAGGGAGGAGAAGCTGGAGGTTTATCCAGTCTCAACAATCAGATGCTGGGTGGTTGAAGCCATATAAATAGAAAGCTATGGACAGCAGCTATTTTAGTTATCCGTAAAAATATCACATGCTGGATGAGAGGGAAATGAAGCAAATAAATAAATACTGGATATGTTTTTTTAAGAGAAATCACTAAAATAGAACTCTTAATACGTTTCCATGGGATAGACTTCCCCTCATGTTGTCAACAGAACCTATTTTAATCTGTGTCGCTCTGAGGTAAAAGGATACTTTTAAGGACATAGTGCTTGAGACCCCTAGAAATGAGGTACAGTTGATGAGGGTAGTTAGTCTGTGCTGAGAGATAATTGGTCCCTTTTGGATGGATATAATATTCATCATTAAAAGGTTAAGTTCACAATCTCTGAGTACTAGCAAATGTGGCCCTATCTCTGAGGGATCAGGTAGCCTTCAGGCACAAACCACTTTCTACTAGTTAGGAGTGGGACACTAGAAACTACCAAGATATCTATAGTCTTCTCTGACTAGGGATAGGTTGGCCACAATAATTCAAGCCTGGTGACATCCTACAGTCAAACCTCGCTAAAGAGTTCCTCGCTTAAAGAGCAACTCGCTTAAAGAGCAGAATTTTCTCTGAATGTTCGCTTCACTTAATTTAATTTAAATTTTAATTTAATTTTAAAATTTATATCCCGCCCAACCAGGGAAACCTGACTCAGGGCAGCTTACATAATGAACAGTATACAAAATAAATAGAATGCACACAATAAGTTACAGTATACAATAAACAATGTACAAGGTGAATACAAATTCAATACATCACATCATATGAACTACAAAATACAACCAGCATATAATCAGAATATAATACCATTAACAACACATGATCCAACAATATCAGGCCTCTCATCCTGGCCATAAGCAAGCTCCAAAAAATAGTGGTGAGGGCAGCTCGCCGCAGCGGCCCTTTGTAGCCCGGTGTGGGGGCAGGGCTTGGGAGCACCAGGAGGTGGAGGAGTCCAGGCATTCCCGGCCAGAGTCCTCCTCGCCCAGCTGGGCCAAAGCTCTAGGGTGGCAGGGCTGCGAAGCTGCGTCCTGCTGCAACAGCCCTTGTAGCCCGGTGTGGGGGTGGGGCTCGGTAGCGCCAGCAGGTGGAGGAGTCCAGGCGCTCCCAGCCAGAGTCCTAATTGCCCGGTCAGGCTGGGCCAAAGTCTGAGGGCATTTATTTAACAAAAACTTGCTTAACAAATAAATCGGGGTTCACAATCCCCCCCACCAGAAGTCATAATTGGTCACTTACAGTGGTGTTTCACTTAAAGAGCAAACTCGCTTAAAGAGAAATCCTGTGGAACAGATTATGTTCTTTAAGCAAGATACAACTGTATTTGGATTGTGTGGAGTGTTGTATGAGGGTTATTGATTGATTGATTGATTGATTGATTGATTGATTGATTGATTGATTTATTCGATTTGTATGCTGCCCACTCAGCATATGCCAACTCAGGGCAGCTCACAAAAATCACAAAAATTATGCTGTCTACTGGCATATAGACATTTTGGAAAGTGCAGTTACTGACCAGTATCCTATTATTTAGTTATGCTGTTGTACATACAATTGTGCAAACTGGAGCAGGAAATTGCCTCTAATTAATGAATTCTAATTTGTATCCTACTTTACACACCAACTCGTGAAACTGGCATGTGATGAAGGAGTTGTACGCTGTTGAAATCAGTGCTGGAGTAACCATTAGGATTGATGTGGCTACTCAATTGGATCTCTGGGGTATGGAGCTCATATTTTAAAACAACCATATTTGAGCTTGTTGAGGAGGCAAGTGAGATATAAATATAAGAAGCAAACAAACAACTCTCTGTTATTTTTCCAAACTCAAATCAGTAGGAATTTAACCCTTAAAACATTAAACCCTTAAAACATTGAGCAGACTATGTGGTATGCTTGTTGCAGTGCTGGGCTAGGACCCAAAAGACTTGGATTCATACCCTCACTTTACCTTCACTTGGAGAACTTTGGTCTTTCACCCTTGACTAGCCTCACAAAATTGTTGTAATGATAAAGTGAAGAAGAGGACAGCCACATTTGTTGGTGGCGATGGTGGCAGCAAGTTATTAAGTCTAACAAATAAAACAGATGTCTAGGCACTGAGCTGCCTTGAATTGTCTCTTTCCATACAGCCCTATCTCCTTATTAGGATTTTCCATAGAGAGTGAAGCCATGAATGGCATTCTGGGTATAAAGGGCTCTCTGGCTTTAGAACAATCTCCCCAGAGAGGCTCAATTGGCATTGAGCTGTCCTTGGCACCAAGTGACATTTTATTTCCACTTTTAAAAGATTGCAGCTTCTTAATTTGTCAGTACTGTTCAGTCATGCCTCAGCTTGTGCAAACTTGGTGTCTCATTGCCTGCTGTTTTCAGATGATTTGTTTACTTCAACTGATTTATATGAATGGCCTTTGCGTAACACTACACATTATGATTTTTCTGCGAGGAACATCAGTTTGGACAGTGACAATTTTCCTGTGAAATGTGGAAGTAAAATAGGGATTTCTTACAATGACCTTATGGATTGACTTTTATCAAGTACACAAATCAGTTATTTACAATAGGCTGTCTGCAATTCAATATTTTGAGGTGGGCTGCATTTTTGGACAGAAGTAGAAAGTAGGCAAAAATCTTGTGTGATGTTTGGCTATGGGATGGATAGCTTTCATTGGATACTTCTCAATACATCGTGAAGTTGACCTTAGAACCAGTGGTGGGATTCATCAGGTTCACACCAGTTCACCAGAACTGGTAGCAGAAATTCTGGCTGGGCCCGCCCATCCAAATTTTGAAATAAAATAGTTCCAATTTGGGTGCAACGCAGGGCTTTCTCCCCTGCCACTATACCACACCCACAGAATAGATAGTAAAAAAATTTGAATCCCACCAATGCATAGAACCCTGTTCTGGCTTTCATCACGCATGTAGTGGATATGAAGAATGGGAAGCAGAAAAGTATTTTGGCTCTTCCCCCAACATCATGCAACCTGCTTTGATGTTAAACACATAAAGTAGAAAGTTTGGAGATAACTTATAGAGAAACACAACCCGTCAGTCATGATTCTGGAGCCACTGTATAAGTAATTTGGGGTGAATAAATCTATCCATTTCACTTTCTGCTGTGTTTGGATATGGAAAAGTCTGAGAACACACACGCCCTGCAAACTGACACCAAATTTGTAACCATCTTTAGCACAGATTTCCTGCTATAGAACTTCAACTTCATGCTTGAAGGTCAGGAGCAGGGTTGTTTTGGGTGGATGGTCAAATGGCATGGTGTTGTGATCCAGCCCTCCTCTGACTCCAAAGAGGACCTGGATCATGGGGCACTCCCTATGCCATGCCAAGTTCTGCCTGCACCTGAGTCAGGGATCTCAGCCTGCGCCTGGCCCAAGTCTGTTTTTCCCGACAGCTGACCTGTCAGATCAGGAATTTGGCTCTGACAGTGATCAGCCCTCAGGTCCAGGAAACAACTACACCTGAGTCGCAGGCAGGCTAGAGTGAAGCACCAAAGAAGGCTCACAGCTGATACCAATTAGATGGGAGGCTTATAAGCAAGCTTCTTGCAGCCTGCCAGCATTGGTACAACTCTGTGTGAAGACCGACATCCTGCTTGACTCCAGACTGTCTGCCTAGACCCTGACCTGCCTGCTGTGACCCTGACTTCTCTGCCAACACTGGCGATGCCCCTGAACACCCTTTGGATTAGACTATTGACTCTTACTACCAGTAAACAGACCTCGGCTTGGCTTTTGGACTATCCTCGAACAAGACTCTCTGTGTAGTGCCACCGTGCGGCGACCGTGCCTGCCTGGTTGGGTCAGCACACATGGTCACAATTCCACCATGTCTTCATGTTCCTTGTGCATATGACAATGAGTGTTAGTTGTGAAATAGTCTCCAAAACAGTTCTCTTTGGTTCAGATAAAGGTAAAGGTTTTCCTTGCTCTAAAGCCAGTCGTACCTAACTCTAGGGATCAGAGCTCATCTCTGTTTCTAAGCCGAAGAGCCAGCGCTGTCTGCTTCTGCAGATGTTTCCTTGGCCATGTGGCAGGCATTACTAGACACCAGAGTGCACAGAATGCTGTTACCTTCCCACTGAAGTGGTCCCTATTTATCTACTTGCAATTTCTTGCTTTCGAACTGCTAGGTTGGCAGGAACTGGGACAGAGACAGGAGCTCATTCCGTCCTGCAGTACTCGGGAATCGAACTGCTGACCTTCTGCCTCCCAGTCAGTGTCTTAGTGACTTGAGCCACTGGTTCAGAGCCACATGATGACATCAACCCCATGAATGCTCCAACACTGGAAGCATTCAAGAGAGATCTGTCATATCTACTTTGATTCAGATTCTTGCATTGAGCAGGGAATTGGGCTTGATGGCTTAAACCATAGATGGCAAACCTTGGCACTCCAGATGTCCTTGGACTTCAATTCCCAGAAGCCCAACCCCCCTGTGAATCCACACAAATGGGTTTACTGCGATTCATCTGGGCCACGCTGCCCTCATCGCTCCTGGAAGCAGAAGTAAAATGCACCTGTATGGGGTAGGAGAATGAATGTGCAGCTCTTCCTCATAAAAGAATTAATCTTTTGCTGTAAATGAAGAAAATCTGGTTTCTTTAAGACAAGTTTTTCGCTCTTAGTTAAATCTCACAGCTCATAATACATTCATAACAGAATTTAACACTTTTATGAATTCTCTGGGGAGCACTTATGTTTTGCCAGTAGCATATTTATACTTAGAAATTCCACCAAAATAAAGCAAAAAGCTCTCTGCTATTATTTTGATGCCTTCCATCACCAGAGTTTTATGAACTTTCTCTGCAGTGTCTTCAATGTAATCTGGGACATATTCTATTTAAATGGTATGAATGTAATAATTTTGAAATTGCCTAAAGTTACTTAGAACTAACACAGAATAAAAAACTGTGCTTACTGTTTTTAAAAACTCCACAAGCATGGATTTGCTACTTCACTACATTTGAAAGTGAAATCTACAGGCTTTATGCTTCAAAGACTTCCCCAGCAGCGGCTGAATCATCACTGCTTTCTTAGTTCATGTAAAAGCTCAGTAAACTTACAAGACAGCACATGCATGTATTTGAAGTTTTTGTATCCACTCTTCTTTTTAAAAAAATTCTTCTGGCTGCATGAATGGTAAAAGAGATGATGGCTGACTTGTCTTTAATGGAATACAGTCTATTGATCGGAAGACAAGAGGTCTGGAATATACGGTGTTTCTCATTCGTTAGCTAGTACATATGGAACCATCTGAAAGCTGATCTCAACAGTCCATCAGGAATTCTGTAATTAAATTCTATGTGGTGTATTCTTCTTCTGCCATTCCAAATCCAAATATTGGCGATCCTCATGGCGATCAGCCATGAACACTGTCCTGAGAATATAATGCAGTGGCTGCATTGCAATGTGACACCTGCACCACTTATCCAGTTCTGGTCCTGAGGTCTTTTGGCTTCAACCCCAGGCCAATATTGATGAAGCTGCTGCCCTACATCAAGATGGATTCAAGTGGGATTTAATCCACTTGGGGACCATCACCCTTCCATGTGGACTTTGGCATC
Organism: Furcifer pardalis; assembly: GCA_030440675.1. Lineage (NCBI taxonomy): Eukaryota > Metazoa > Chordata > Lepidosauria > Squamata > Chamaeleonidae > Furcifer > Furcifer pardalis. The sequence continues at coordinate 128,241,603 of CP126893.1, read as the reverse complement.
CAAGGCCATTAGTCCTCAGGGTTGTCAGGTTAGTTAACTGCCTCCTGACACTCGTTGTTGAGCCAGTAGCAGTTTGGTCATCTCTATTACCATAGCAGAATAGCCTGGCAAGACTGTGGTGTATATATGGTGTATATGTTTAATGTAGTTAGGGTAGGGAAGATGAAGTAGAGGATGTGGGGATTAGCTGTGCCTGCTTCTTCTCTGATCTACAGTCCTCCTCTTCAATCTGTTATCCCCCCCCCCCAATTAAGAAAAAGTAACTGGTACTATATGGAGAAACTGCACAGCAGGAAGTGGAGAGAGGAGTTAAACTTCTCAGGACTATAGACCCAAACCAATCCTCTTAGTTGATCTTTAATTTGAAGATAGAAAAGGAGATCTGTAACCATATCTCTCAAAATCCTTGGTAGCTTGAGCCTGAAAAATGAATGAATCCTCAAATATACTGGATGCATACAGTTCCTTCCCCTTCAGAAAATGACACTTTCATCACTTTGGAACAGATATTCCTCTGCCTCCTGTTCCAGGGAGTATATACTGTGTTTCCCCAAATATAAGACACTGTCTTATATTTTTAAAAACTCCAAAATATGCACAAGGTCTTATTTTCAGGGGATGACTTATTTTTCCATGACGGAGAAGAATATAGTACACATTTATTGCTGATACAGTGGATCACCAGGCAAGATTTAGGTGAGTGCCTTATTTTCGGGGAGGCCCTTATTTTTCCGAAGTGGTGGAAATAGGCGGGGTGCCTTACCATATGAGGAGGTCTTATATTCAGGGAAACAGGGTATTGAAATATATAAAGGTTTTAGTTCAGTATGTAATATCAATGTTTTTTTTTTCCTGTGTTAATGGCAGAAAAAGAAATGGAGTGGGGAAGAACCAAAAACAGCCTTGAAAGAGGTGCTCTCTCTCATGGTAAATGAAAGGGCCAGATCACGCACACACACCAAAGGCACTCCAGAAAGAACCCAGAACAAAACAGAAAACAAATGTTCTTGCTCAGCAAAGCCTCATACTGTAGTTGCATTACCAAGTACAGACACAGGTTTGCCTCTGGTTTAAGTGTATATATTTCCTACTGATTTATAGATCTTTTATTCCACTACCAAAAACTACCTTACCCAATAATCTCTTCTTAGATACTGTAGTAGGATGAATGAGAAAGAGTGTTGCTCCATTTAGGCAGGTCTTTTTATTTTGACTTGTTCATTTTGAACGGCATTTTAAAAAAGGCACTAGTTAGACCACATCTAAAGCACTGTGTCAAGCTTTGGACAACATGCTTTAAGATGGATGCTGGAACAAGTTCATTGGAGAGCAACAGAGATTATCAGGGGACTGGAAACCAAGCCCTCAGAAGAAAGACTGAAAGAACTAGGCATATTTAGCCTTGAGGAAAGGTGCCTGAAGAGGGCATATGATAGAAGAGGGGCAGGAACTGTCTCAATTATCATGGAGTGCAGGATATGTAACAGGGGGCTCAGGTTAGAGGAAGCCAAATACAAGGTGAATATCGGGGGGGGGGTCTTAACTGTTTCCATTGTTGTACTGCTCAAACAGTTATCTTGGGAGGTGGTGAGCTCTCCAGTTCTAGAGGCAATTGGACGTTCATCTGTCAATTTTGCTTTGATTTGAACTCCTACGTTGAGCAGGGGTTTGAACTTGATAGTCTCATAGGCCCCTTCAAACTAAATTATTCTATTATTCTATGATTTTGCTAACTGATATTATTTCATAATTAGATGTTCTATAATTGAACTGCTTGAAACCCCTGAACCAAAATTGGTAATGCATCTTCTTGGGTTTTGTTTTCGTCATCATAACCTAGATTGGATATTTACTTCCCAGCTGTCTCTCTATATGGGGGAGAGATCATGCATTCAAGTTCCATCCATTCTCCCAGCTATCACTGAGTGAAGACCTGAATTTTGTAAATGGTATGTGTTTGAAAAATCCAGCAAGTGTCTACATCCAGATGATATAATTTATTCCCTGAAGTATATGAAGAAACTTAGTTCCTCTGTTCGAGCTTTTACATACAGTATTGGAATTTATACACACTATTCACATGGTAGCTGATGCATGATTGTCTGGCTTGATTTTTTTAAAGATGTAGTTTTCTCCAATTATCATTCCAAGTCCCCAAAAAGTAGTTATTTACCAAGAATTCTGAAGTTTTAAGAAGCAGGTACAGTAAAACCTCACATAAAAAGCACCTCACTTAGAGAGTAACTCGCTTAAAGAGCAGAATTTTCTCTGAATGTTTGCTTCACTTTACAAATAAAACCAACAAAAAACTCGCTTAACAAATAAATTGGGGTTCGTAATCGCCCCCCCCCCCCATCAGAAGTCACAATTGGTCACTTACAATGTTTCGCTTAAAGAGCAAACTCGGTTAAAGAGCAATCCTGTGAAACGCATTAGGCTCTTTAAGCAAGGTACAACTGAATTTGTGTTCCATCTCACAATATGTACATGTTGATCATGTATGATATGAAAAACTTTTCCCATCTGCTTTATCACTTTTGCACCTATAACTGATCAACGAGGCAGCAATGCTACAATAATGCCATAGTCCTTCTCCATTGCTAACACTGCAGTCCAGTAACTGTATAAGTAATTCAACTTCAAAATTACATTGGAAAAAAGAGTGTACAGTACTTGTCTTTCATGAAGTTATTATAATAATGTTATTGGAAAAGCTAATTACTATTGACTAGTTGTGGCCAAGCTCATTCCTCTACCATGTATATGGAGAAAAAAATGCCCAGTCCAATACTAATTAAACTCTCTGCCAAGGTTGACTGTTCCCTTCTTTAAGATAGAATAAAATATTATAATTATGAATCTTTGAACCGCTTGGTTGGATAAGGTCTGACGTTAGTCATAGACGTAATTCTAGTTAACACTATGACAGGGTCCTTGGTTTTGATAGGTGGTATTTTTGTATTCTGAGACCGCAGTGGCTCAAGTGAGTAAGATGCCAAACTTGATGACTGGAAAGTTGGCAGGTCAGCAGTTCAAGACCCAAATTCAAGACCCAAATATTGCATGATGGAGTAAGCTACCATCTCTGTCCCAGCTCCTACCAACCTAGCAGTTCGAAAGAAAGAAATTGCAAGTAGATAAATACATACCATTTCTGTAGGAAGGTAAACAGCATTCTGTGCACTCTGGTGTCAAGGCATGCTTGCCACATGTCCACAGAAACATCTGTAGATGTAGACAGTGCTGGCTCTTTGGCTATAAACAGAGATGAGTACTGAACCCTAGAGTCAGATATGACTGGCTTTCAAGCAAGGTCAACCTTTACTTTTACGATTTATGTATTCTACTTTTGTTTCTCATACAATGTTGGGCTGAGCTCTATATCGTAACCAAAGGTATGATTCTGAGTAGAGGCAAAGAGTTTACCAGAGGGCTATAATGTGGATTTATTAACCTAGCATCAACCCAAAAGAGTTGTAAATGTGTGTGTGTGTAAAAAGAAAAGTCGGGCAGTATGATTTTTTTTAATCAAATGTGTGGGTAAAAAGGATAATCTGTGAAACTGAAGCACTTAGCATTTTTTCCTATGGATTTAGCATCTGTTCTGGGCTCCATTCAGGCAAGAATTCAAAGCCTTGAAAGGAAAGAGCTCTTTAATTTCAATTACTAATGCTTTTTTCCAGCAGGTGGAACTCTGTCAGCATGAAGACTTGATCAATTAGGCAGCAATGTGCTATTGTGTTAAATGTCTTTAATCCCATTGATTTTGTAGGGGAATTAAATGTGTCAGGAAACAGGATTGCAGCTTCAGAGCATTTTCACATATAACAAGAAACAGGTGTATTTGATCTGCTCTCACATCCTTTCTGGCATATGTGATTGTGTATGATGTGCTGGCCCTGGGAGCCTCAACATGAGTTATGTCTTCCATTCCCAATTTCATAAATGACACCAAAGGTAAATAGGATTCATTTCAGCTGGGGCAGGAGAAATAAAGACACAACCAACAATCAATTTTGGGATTCAGTTGTACCTCGCTTAAAGAGCATAATGCGGTCTACAGGATTGTTCTTTAAGCGAGTTTGCTCTTTAAGCGAAACACCATTGAAGTGACCAGTTGTGACTTCTGGTGTGTGTGGGGGAATTATGAACCCCGATTTATTTGTTAAATGAGTTTTTGGTTGGTATTATTTGTTAAGCGAAGCGAACATTCAGAGAAAATTCTGTTCTTTAAGCAAGTTACTCTTTAAGCAAGGCACTCTTTATGCAAGGTTTTACTGTAGTTCCCTTTACTTCCTGCAGATCCTTCAGAGTTTGATAGTCCTCCAGTTATATTCACCAGTGATGTCCCAATTCCAGTCACCTCTGTGGAGTGCTTTGTAGTGTCCTGCCCCTCATTCCCCTCATGGGTTTAGATTCCCACACCAGGATCAATAGTGACAACCCTAATTCTGCCATTGAATTTAAGATGTCGTATATAGTTGATGTTGTTACACATTAGTTATTTAGTAAGCAAAAATATGCCATGTGACCCATCTCTAAAAGGAAACAAATTCAGAAAGAAGGCAATACCTTTTTTATGGGATCACTTAAAATATAATAATAAAACATTGCAAGCTTTTGTGACTTAAAGGTCACTTCATCAGGCAGATTTTCATGGCCTGATGTTCAAACCAAGTTGGTTTGCCTAGGAGTTCCATGGGAAAATAGACAGCAGACTATTTTTTTTTACAATCTAAAAACAGGAAGCCAGGGATTTGCATATTACCTTCCTGTGCTGACCTACCCCAGCAGGCATGGTCACCAAACAGCGGCACTACACAGAGAGTCTATTCAAGGAAAGTCCAAATAACAACGTCCAAGAAGCAAGCTGAGGTCTGGTTACTGGTAGTTCAAGCGATGTCCAAAGGATGTCCAGAGGCATTGTCAGGGTTGGCAGAGAAGTCAGGGTCACGGCAGGCAAACTCAAGAGGTATCTGAAGTCAAGTAGCGTGTTGGTCATTGCACTGAAGAATTGTACCGACATTGGAATGCTACAATAAGCTTGCTTAAGGTCCTCCCAGCTAATCGGTATCAGCTGGGAGCCTTCTCTGATAATGAGTTCTAGCTCGCTTGCATCTCAGGTGCAGCTCCTTTCTGCACTTTCTCTGGCTAAGGGCTGATCACTGTCAGAGTCAGACTTCTGATCTGACAGGTCATCTGCCTGGGGAAACAGAGTTGGGCCAGAAGCAGGCTGAGATTCCTGGTTTAGGACAGGTTCTCAGGTTCATATGCAGCAGAACTGGGCTGGGCATAGGAGGTGCCTCTTGATCCAAGTCATCTTCAGTGTCTGATGAGGATTGGATCACAACACTTCCCCAAATGGCCTTCTATAAAGCTAGATAGCTTTCTTTGTGCCTGGCTGTGTGTGTGTGCATGCACACGCACACATGTGTGCGCTGGGTTTGAATTGCACACCCTCTCCCTGCAGTCAGCTATCCTAGCCATATCCACATAAACCTTGAAGCTTCTAGGAAGGCAGAGGCCTTCTGCTTATTTCTCTGCCCCCCACCAGCCCTGGAGCAGCAGGTCATGTGATACAGGGCAGGTATGGGGTACTAACTATACGACAACCCCAACCTGCTGGTTGATTTAAATTCCTCTCCCGCTCTTAACTGATTTAATTGTTTTACCTGTTTTATCTTTTAAATCTTTTAATCTGATAAAATTTTAGGGGATTGTCACAGTTTTTATGAATGAATTTTATTGCTGGATTGTTGTACTATATTGCTGTTGTTAGCCGCCCTGAGTCATTTCCTGAGGAGGGTGGCATATAGGTACAAACAATAAATAAATACAGCCTCCCTTGTTATAAGACCAGACTTGTTTAGGGTGGAGTAATGAAGGGCAGATAGGTTAAGGATTAAATTGTGGGGACAGACAGACAGACAAAAACACATTGAGATAGAGCTTGGCTACACTATACATGTGTATTACTAGTGCCATTTTAACTTCTGTGGCCTTGTGCTATAGTGTCTGTGGAGTACAAAAATTCACCATTATTCTTCAAGGGACTAAATTAGTGCTCTCTATCAGAGAATGCAAAATATCTCATCAAGCTACAAATCTGAGGATTCACAGGATGGAGCCACCTCAGTTGAAGCGGCATCAAACTGTTATAATGCAACATGGAAACACTCAGATTTCCAAAATTGTTTTGGATGGAGAGTTTCATGGGGAGATATGGAAAATGACTCTTTTGAACTACAGATCCTTTAATGCCAGCTGGCCGGTTTAAAGAGCTGTAATCCAAAAAAGGTATCATTTTCCACATCTGATCTCATATTGCATTGTTTGATTACTGGGTGATTCTGGAATTCCAGGTGGAATCGTGAGGTTTCTTTATAGAAGGCCATTTGAGGTTTCTAGCTTCCTGACTATTGTGTTCCCAGAAGTCCAATTTAACCATTTTCTGGCTTAGGATCATTGGCACAGTTATAGGGGAAGAGAATGTCCCCCTGCTTTGCTTGAATAAGCAGCGGTGAGTCTGAAATTAAGCATCTTGTTGTGTCTTATGATCTACACACAAATGAGCAAGAACCGAGATTTCTCACTATTTCTGCTCCCCTGTAAACCCTATGTGTGAGTAGGACCCCCTTCTCTTCACACTGTTACTTCTTGAGTGAGTGAGTGAAAGAGAGAGATGGCTAGCTGCTTCCTTTTACCTGTGATGATGATGCTAGATATGTCATGGCATGAATGAAGAGGGCTACAGTAGTGTTTCCCAACCTTTGGACTTTAATTCCCAGAAACCTAAGTCAATTCCCCAAAGCACTGATCAGCCAGTGTACTGACTGAGACTTCTGGGAATTGAAGTCCGCCAGTGTTCCATGAAACATAGTTTGGGAAATGCTGGTCTAAAATATCTTGAGGGCATCATGTTAAGGAAGGCTGATCTAGAACAGAGGTTCTCAAACTATGACCCACAGGCTGGCCCTGACCCATGGCAGCATTTCATGTGGCCCACACCGCCACCGCCAGAAGCAGAAGTGAATGTGTTTAGAAAAGCCATAAATGTGCCTGCAGCTGGCATAAGTTGATGCATTTATGACAGCTGTGGACATGTTTTACGGCAGTGTTTATGGCAGGGGGAACCACCAGTCCGGCCCACTCAGTTGTGTGAGGGGGCATGGTCCAGCCCATGGCTTTAAAAGGTTTAGAACCCCTGATCTTGAACATTTGCAAAGATACAACACACTGGCTTGCTATTTACAGTCACAGTGCTTCATTGTGCTTCATTGTATATATTCATCATATATTATAGTGTGTGTGTGTGTGTGTGTGTGTGTGAGAGAGAGAGAGAGAGAGAGAGAGAGAGAGATGAAATATTAGTTGAAATATCAATGCAGGATAATATTTCTTTCCTCACCAAATTTGACAGTTTATTACCAGTCCTTTTCTGAAAAAGTAATTTTACTTCTGTGTGTCTCCCTTTTAAGATAAATCTGTTTTTAAAATCTGGTTTGGGCAATGCTTAATAACAGTTAGCGAGGATGCCGTTATGTATTCCGCCAGCTAGGTTGATTAGATTAGCGTGGCTGCTGGACTTCGAGGCAATAATATACTTCAGATAGCACCTTTCTCAAATGCTTATCACCTGCACCATTATTCAGTGGGCTAAGATGCAAAGGAGGCTGACGAATGACTTTAATTGTTGCCGTTCATGTAAAAGCTCGCTTCTGTCTTTATCGGTTTATATAAATACACAGTATATATTTCTCATTACATTCCCCACAAATAGGAAATAGAAAAAAATAATAATAAAAGACTAGTAAGGGTTTCCTTGTTCAGCATGTTCAGTATCTGAGATGTTTAAGGAGTGATTTTACTATTCCAGTCAAATCCCTGTGCAGCCTAGATAATTCACTGAAGATTAGACCTCATCAGCTAATTATTAACATATTAATAGTGAAATTAGTACCTATTATAATACGAATAATTCTTCCACATTCCCAAGCGTTCATCTGCAGACAAACTACAAGTCACAAAACCACCGAGGATAACTAGCCTCAAGGTTTCGGGTGCTTGGTCTGTTGCAATGAGTTCTCCAATTTTCTGGATTTAACCAAATGTTCTGGCCCTTTGCATTAAAGGTCTCTTAAGGCAATGGGGGTGTTCTCTTGTAGGTAGCCATTTTTGCCTGTCATATGCTGCTAATTACAGCCAGTTGTTTCCAAATCCATAAAATAAATCCTTTGTTTTCATAATTATGCAAATTTGAAATCTAATAATGAGGCCCTCCAAAGGACACTGGCATGTCATGTAGAGGGCAGATTAGCTTCCAAAGGAAGCAAGGCTTTCCCTGACATTTGACACTGGAATAGCTCCCTTTTGATGTTCCCTGCATATCATAAAGGATATTTTAGGCGTAGAAGAAAAAGGTGACCAATCTATTCAGGAGGGGGGGGGGGTTGCAGTTCCCCTATCTGCCACCTACTTTGGTGTCATTTTAGCACCAATGAAAGCATTTTCCCACCAAGCCTTTGAATCTGGTATACCTTTAAACTGTTTTTATGCCATGTGATATTAATTTAGATTGCTTTCTAACTTGATTTGAGCTGTGTTATATATAAATGGCAGTAAATAAATGATCACTCATTTCATGAGACAAGATGTTCCACAAGTAGCATAAACGTACAATTTCTCATTTTACCCCATTGTGATTCTGTCATAGATGGGATGCAAATTTGCAGAATTTATTTATTTACTTATTTTTTTTTACACAGTCACTAGGACCTTCCAGATAGCATGCTTATGGGCAAGAAGATATGAAATAAAACTATGCATGATAGGAAGACAAAGAGTTGTATTCCCACCCAACAATCCACCTCCCATAATATTAGAACTTGACATCAAGCTGAATGTTGGAAAATTTCCAGAAGCAGAATAAAGTTATATACTTATTTAAAATGCACAATTAAAGTATGAGATCTATGTCATAGGTTGCATGATACCTACCAATTTGCATGACTTTGATAGAGTATCAGATGAATTCACAGGGGATAAAATTGACAGTGGCAACTAGTCAAGATGACTTTATATTGCATCCAGGATCTGAGGGGGGAAATATTGACAGAAGACCAAAAGAAGATCATACCCTCATGTTTTTCTTGCAGGGTTCCTTTGACATCAGTTGGGCCACTTTTGGAAAAATGATCCTCAACTAGACAGGCTTTTAATCTAATTCAGGAGTTCTCAACCTTTTTAAGCTGGGAGACGGGTGATGCTCCCTCAGACAGCTTTAGGGTCTGGATGGCCATTTTGTATTTTCTCCACCACATAGCACCTCCAAGTGTGGTGGTGGTGGTGGGCCACATGAAATGGTGCCATGGGCTGCATTCAGCCCATGGTCCACAGGTTGAGAATCCCTGATCTAATCTGTGGCTTTACTTTGGAGGCCCAGAATATTCCTTCTTCACTTTTGTCTTGGAGGGAGATTGAGATTTTTCTGTTTCAATAGACTTGTGTTTATGTTCGTCTTTGCTATTTGCTGGTAATGTTTTACAACTCTGAACTGATAGATGATCAATTGGTGTAGGCCATAGGCTCTCAACTTTGGGCTCCCAGATATTCTTGGATTTCAGATCCCAAAAGCCCTGATCAGCAAGTGTGCTGATTTGGACTTCTGGTAGTTGAGCTCCAAGAACACCTGGAGGCCCAAGGTTGAGAAACACTGAAGTAGGCTATTTAACTTAGACTTCGTTCCTCATCATCCTAAACAGCATACAGTATTGGGCAATGGGGCTTCTTATTGTTTCTATAACAGTAACGTTTTACTGGGTGCTAATCCAGTGCCAAACCCTCCTCTTTTCTCATGTGGGCTTGGAATTGGCACTGGTGGAATTTTAGGCTATTTAAAATGAATAACATTAAAAGGGCATATACACTGAATTTCTGGTGTGACTTCATTTAAAGACAGTGGGAGTTAGATCCCTTCTTCTTCCAGGTTTCATTGTTCCATTAGAGGAAAAGGTTTTTGGATTACTTTGCTTGATAACCAGATAAGAACTTCTTTACTCTCATGTTCTTAAGTAGTCCCTGGCTCCCTGCTGCCACTCTGTCTCTCTATGCTCATGGGAGACAGAGAGAGATTTTTGCCCCCTTCTCTTTTCTCAACAGTATTAGATCCATCACAAACTGACTTCTTTTTTCCACAATTCTTCTATAATTCATTATTGCAAATGGCTGCTTATATGAAACCTAAAAGCAACCCAAAGTCAAGTTTCTTTTCAAAAATCTCACAAAAGAGATTTCAAGTGCACAAAAAAACAACAACTCTGAACTCTTAGCTGAACAGTGAGTGGCTGTGTGCCTTACAGATTTCTTTCTCATGAATTAAGCAGTAGGTGGTTGTGAAACCTGCATGCCTTAGCAGGAAAATGGATAATGGCATTAGAGTGAAGAGAAAGGGGGGGAGGAAAGTGAGCAGCAGCTGCACGTAATAGGGGAACATACGTGTTGAAATGGAATGTTTGACTGACATTCACTGGGCCACGGGTGTAATTACAGGTGTGTTTTGTCCCAGTGGGTGTCTTTTTTAGGTACTGTACAGGGAAACATTGAGTTTGTTGAAATATCACAAAATGGAGGAGACAAAACTTGAGAAGAGTTTTCAGTTTCATGTGAACATTTGCAGGTGGCAGCTCCAGTCAGGTACTCGGCCTGTAACCTGCATTCGATACATCAACATGTGTATTATGTGATGGCACATACTAGGAATTGGTGTGTGTATTTGTCATCAAGTGGATTATGACTTATGGTGACCCTGGTAGCATTTTCAAGGTAGGTGAGATATTTAAGAAGTGGTTTCAACATCACCACTCCCCAGTGAGTTTATGTGGCCCAGCAGAGATTTGAACCTAGGTCTCTTGAGTGTGAGTCCAATATTTTGTCTACTACATCAACACTTGTCCCACTGACACAGGTTTCCAAACTTGTGTTAATTGATTACTGCAGTGTACTTTATTAGGAGTAAGATGCTGAACTCGCTGACTGGAAGGTTGAAGTTTGATTCCCGGATACTGCATGACAGAGTGAGTACCTGTCTTTGTCCCAGCTCCTGCCAACCTAGCAGTTCGAAAGCAAGAAATTGCAAGTAGGTAATTAGGGACCACTTTGGTGGGAAGGTAAACAGCATTCTGCGCACTCCAGTGTTGAGGCATGCCTGCCACATGTCCAGACACAGACAATGCTGGCTCTTTGGCTATAAACAGAGATGAGTACTGAACCTTAGAGTCGGATATGACAGGCTTTTGAGCAAGGGCAACCTTTACCTTTATGTTACATAGGAATGTTGCCTTTTAACAAGTATTGGCCAAAGAGGACATGCAAAATAGGTATCTTCTGGTTGCTTTTTACTATTTTGGTAAATTTTCTATTGGTAATAGTCGATGTGATGGTCCCCAAGTGGATTAAATCCCACTTGAATCCATCTTGATGAAGGGCAGCAGCTTCATCAAGACTGACCTGGGGCTGATGAGGACTTTGTGTGCCAAAAGGGCTCAGGACCAGAAAGTGATTCGTGGAACATGAACAGTGGTACAGGCGTCATGCTGCAATGCAGAAGGCAAATGGAAGGTCACTGCATTATTAAATTGTTCCCAGGACAATCTTCATGGATGATCGTCATGATGATAGCTAATATTCAGAATCAGATATGACCCTTGAAGAAGAAAAGTTGATGTGGTTGGCAGCCACCATACCTTTCTTTTTCCATGTGAACCTTCTCACTCACTAGGATCACTAGAAGTATTGCACCAAATAGATAAAGAACAAGAAGTCTTTAAGACCATTAAGCAAAGAAAACTCCAATATCTTGGCCATATCATGAAGAACAACATAAAATATAGAATACTCCAACTTGCTCTGCAAGGAAAGATCTCTGGAAAGAAAGGCCCTGGATATAGATGGACTTAATGGCTGAAGAATGTGAGAGACTGGTGTGGCATGCCCTGGGAAGAACTGTTCTGAGGAGTTAAGAACAGGAAGTTTATCACCATGATGCTAGCCAATATCCAGAACAGATACAGCACCTGAAGAAGAAGAAGAATCTGTTATTGCATCTTCATTGTGTGACAGTTCAGAACCCCTTCTGCTTGGATTGCTTTCTCAGTTGCTCCTTTTCAGATAAGTATTTGGAAGTGTGGTGGCTAATTCCTTTCTTTATTCCTTTTGCTTTTGTCCCTTGCTTAATTGATGTTAATTCTTCTCTTGAAACAGCTTGTTCTTTTGCCACATCAGTTTGTCCTTATAAATTGGATGGTGCAGTCTGGGTTGGCATCTTGAAAAGGAGTCACTTTTTAGAATGCAAGGTTGAGATCTCCCAGTGGTGCTATGTATGTTCTGTAAGAGCAAAGGAAGGAATGCACAGGTGGAGGGGGAGATATATGGCCCTCCAGATTGCCATAATCACCTCTCTCCTGACCCCTCCGGATCTCTCCTGACAAAAAGAATTCCCAACAGAAAGATTAATTGTTGCCCTTAGAAGGGTCCAAGAATAGCAGTTTGACCTTTTGGATAGGTTGCAGCCTAACCTTCTCCCACACACAATTTATACACCATATGCCCCCCTCCTTTTTTCCAGAAGCAGAAGTGATGGTCTGTCCATTTCCATTTACCTGTAGTTTGTTTTGTGTGTTTTACCATTTCTACCATGGAGTTGGCAGTCTCCAGCTGAACTCAGTGGCAGAACATTGCCTCGAGCTATCTCTGCAAAGTTGTTCACAAATGAACTCAAGAGGTTTTTGCAAAGGGTATCTGTTCTACCAGTGACCCTCCCAGTCTGAAGCTGTGGTACATTAAAGGGAAAAAAAATTAAGAGTGCTCTGAAACTTACAAACACACACCCGACTGCTAGTCCAAACTACATTGAAGCAATGGCTTTTAAAGGACAGGAGAGAAAGCCACTCTGTCGCTTGCTCCCAAGCTGTGGACCTCACTTCTTTCTTCCACAAGCAGGCAAAGAACTTTTTCTTCAGGAAAGCCTTTTCCTCAGTAACTGACTGCCTCCCCCTTCTTGTTCTGTTGTATCTGAATCTGAATATTGGTGATCCTCATGAAAATCAGCCATGAAGATTGCCCTGAGAATATAATGCAGTGGCCTTTCATTTGCCTTTGGCATCGCACATGACACCAGTACCACTGATCCAGTTCTGCAAGTCACTTTCTACCAGAATCCTTGTCCTTTTCTTTAACATTAATATGTACTTGAAAGGAAGTAGACTATTTCAGGCTTTTGGAACTCATTTACACTGGACCATTTTGAGTGGGCTGGTGCAGTCTAAATAGGATCACTTGAGTTGGGGCAGGGGAGATGCAACATGTCATTTGGTGTGATCCTCTCATCTAGTTTCAGCTGTTAGCATTTCATCAATTCATACAAGGCAAAGAAAATAATTTTGTTTAAGGGATGCAGTTTATCAGTGATGGTTTAGCAGAGTAAAAAAAAATCACCCCATCCCTCTGCCCGTCTGCTGAGGAGCAGGAGAGGTCTTCAATATGTTTGTATCTTAAAGTAGCTCGGTTATTAAGCTACTTCATGATACAGTACTGGAAATTGACAGCAGAAGGAGGCTTGACAGTTTAAAGCTCACATTTTCATGTGTTTCCAGTGATTTTCATGTGTCCCCAGGGACCAAAGTTAGAGGGAAACTACCTGCACCAGAAAGATAGAAGCACCTGGTAGGGGCTCAGAAATGTGCAGGTAGGTGTGTTCTGGAGACAATTAGTCACTCTAGTGAATACATAATCTATTTATTTGAAAAAGAGTGAAACAATCCATCCCCACAGTGCACCAATCAGGGAAAAGATACCTTCTCGGTACTATAATCTCTGGAAATCCCCATTTTATATGAGCATCAGATTTTAGAGGATTTTGAAATTTTAATTTTAAAAAAGGAACTTTTCCATGATCTTTTCCAGTTGTTAAGCAGATTTACATTGCTGAGTAGATCTAACATCCCCATCTTTAAAAAATCTATTAATATTATGCCCTGAATTTCTATTTATTTGTTATTTTACTAAAAGCCATTAGTACCTACTTCTCAGTGCAATATAGTATGTGACTAAGAAGGAACCTAAAATTCTTTCTATTAAGCCTTTGGAGAAAGAAACTCTTGGTGGTGCTTATTTATAGGATAACAGTTGGGAAGGAATAAACTCATTTAGGGATGACATTAATTTGGCATTTCCTAATCTGAGATTAAATGTCACTTCCAAAACTGCCGTTAAAAAACTGGAGTCACACTTCTTTCTGCCTGATTGTATTAACAAAATTCTAGGGCAGTTCAACATTAATCCTGGTGGAACAGAAGTTTTTATATATAAAAAATTCTAAAACCTTTTTTATTTAAGACTTTTCTTCCAAACTAATTATGTTCAAGGGTAAGAAACCCAAACGGGACTAGCTTCATAAAAGTGTATATTTATTGCTGCACTTTATTGCAAGAAAATCCCTTTACTAAACAGTAGGAACCATTAGAAGCAAACATTATAAAAGTCACACTTTTAAAGGTCCAAAGTTTTATCACAGAAGTGCCTTCTGGGAGAATAACTGGCCTAGGCATTCATGGGCAAGCTGCAAAGATCCAGGGCAGCCCCAGAAGGGAATAGTAAACTATTTCTGTGTACTCTCTACCCAGGAAATGCTGTAAAGAGTCACCTAAGTCAAAATTGTGCGTACACATTATTATTCCTTACAGCAATCTGTGGGTATGCTGACTTAGTCATCTACGGATGAAGTGAAACTTGAACCCATCTTATTATGATGTATGTCCATATTGCACTAAATTCAAGTCTGGTTGAAATTTCTAGTGACATTTAACTAGAAAGCCACACCAGGACAACACTTTCTTACTATCCTGCTCATTACATCTGGAAATTTGCTGGGGAAAGATAGGTGAAAGAGAGGAATTGCATATTTTTGGCTATAAATTGGAGGTCTGAAGACATGCATAACTTGACTTGGCTATCCATCTCTTCTTCCTATGTCCTTGCACACAAGGGCATGTACTGGGCAATTAGTTGCCTCCAACGAGTTAGATTACAATTGCAATGCCAATCCCAACCATGGAAAAATGTGGAGGTTTGGGATTGGGTTTGCAACCTGGCCTCATAAAACACATATATTGCAGCAGAATCAACAAATACAAAATAGTTGACTGGGTAATTGCAGTTTCCAAATGGATCACATGATGCTTCGAAAACCTCACAAATGCAACGATATTCAGAAGATAGTTTCACAATCAAATCCCAAACAGGTACTTATCAGCTCAGTTCACCCAGCCGAATCTGTTCTGATTCATTTGTTCTCATTCATTTTTAAGGAGTGAATCCCTCCCTTTTTCTTCTTCAGCAAAAGCTCTTGAGAAGGTACAGGAAGTCAAAACATTAATTTTCAAAGAGTGAGAGGTAAAGGGTCAGTAGAGGAAATTACTAACTGGTAAATGGAAGCCTATGAGCCAGTGGAATGGAAAGAGTGCCAGACTAGAGTTCAAGCATTAGACATTTTGCATCCACCTACTAATCTCTTGCAAGTCAACAGGGCCAAACTTCACAGCAAATCTGAATACCAATTGGGGATCATTTGTTATTACCAGTTGTAAAAAGACACATTGATTTGCATACCTATCTGTTATGTTAGTCAACCCTTGTTTTCCTCTGTACCTGATGTGTATAAAAATTGATGCCATGAAGTCTCACTCTTATGTCTGATGAAGTAGACCTGATCCATGAAAGCTAACACTAAAATACAGCAGTTAGTCTTTAAAGTGCCACAATGTTTTTTGTCATTTTGTTTTGTTTACTCTGAAGATTTCTAGTTTAACTTGCTATTACATATCAATATTATTTTTAAAAAATAGAGCATATGTCTTGGCAGTTGTTGTCAAGCATTGCTTTCTTAAGAGGCTTGGCAACATCCTGCTGCTAGGGGAATCCAAAAATGTAAAATCTATTATTGAAAGAATGCCCACAGACACACCAAGAATCATATTGGAGGGAAAGGCCACATCTGGTAGACTGCTATCACTGTGGCTTATACATAGAGGGCTAAATCTAATTTTTATTTCCAACTACCAAAGACTTGTTAGTTAGTTAATATATGTATACCCTGTCTTACTCCTTAAGAAGACACAATGGACCTTAATTTTACCTTAACTGAGGTGCTTTAAAAAATGTCAACAGAGCTTTGATGTGGTAAAATCATCACTCGGCCATGGAAACTCTCTGAAGGATGGCAACTACTAGAATAAACTACTCCCTGAACATCTCAAATACGTCAAAAACTGTTAAGATTGCCATAAATTGGAAGTGGCTTGATAGCACACAACAACAACTTAGTTTTGTTTTAAAATTATAACTTGCTTTCTTGTGTTTCAATATTATAGCTTAATTTGTTTTTATCTCTATATGTTTTAAATCATATTTTGAACTGCTTTGGGTACTGGAAGAAAGTTGGGCTGTAAATTAAATCTATCTGGGACCCAAGAGACATTTGGGCTCGTATCTCTGCTTGACTCCTAAATCTCAGTGAGAGGTGGTACAGGTGAAAAATAATGATGATATGCCATCAAGTCAATTCTAAGTTATGCCGACTGTTTTCAGGGACTTCTAGTTGTCGAGTTTTCAGAAGGCTTATTCTTCCCTTCTTTTGGTAGCTCTGGGGACTGTGCAGCTTGACTGAGACTACACAGGGTGGCTATCTAGCAAGCTGTCACTGATGAAACCACTCCTTAAATATCTCACATACAGTACTTTGAAAACATTAATTGGCTGCAACCTGATAGTAGATAACAAGAAATAATAATTTACCTCTTTTCTTTTCCAAATCCCTCTGTCCCCAAAAAGGTTTTGTATATCCTCACACCACTGTAATGACCCCTCATACCTCTCTAATTGTATATTAATGAAAAAGCCTGTTGTCCATATTTACACCAAAATATAGGCAAGGTATGCAAATAAAGGTATAATAACTCATTTATGTCATGTAGTCTGATCCAGGCCAGAGCTATGAGCAATGTTTTTAGAGGAGGAGGAGGTGGAGGAGAAGAAGAAGGTTTTTTAAATAGCTCTGGACACTAGACACAATAAATTATAATAAATTCTTTGTGAAGAAGATGTGTCCAAGCAGTAGGCTTTCTTTTCTTTACTATAGGATAGAATTGATGCCAGGGCATACAAAAAGGAAGACAGCAAACTACTTAATTTGACTAATTACTGAATAAAACACTACCTGGTTTCTCGATTGTAACTGCTAGCACACTGCACAACTTTCTTTCAAATGGGACTGAAAGCTGGGTTTGCTCAATGAGAGCCATGAATTACGAGTTGTGGCATTTTGTTTTTCTGGTTGGCCTCAATCGTTCTTCCTTCCTTACTGTTAGAGTGATTTGTCCACTGACTGAATTGCTGTACAGTATATAAAATGGCAAGAAAAGGCGTAGAAGAAATATGGTAGTGTTCATTCTATTGACCATTTCTATAGCATCTAGAGATTCCAAAATGTCTCAGTGTCTTTGTTTGTTCTTTCAACAACCTTCTGATGTAGGTCACTGTTCTCTATTTTATAAACTACTGAGAAACTTTACTGAAAATTGCAAAATAGATAAAGAGATTAGCAGCATGGGTATAGTATTCAAGATCAGAATACTCTTCAAAATCAGTTTGATGCAGAGCATCTTAACAGTAACTAAGGTGTATGATTCCATACTGACTGTGCACAGCTGTTGCAGTAGTATTAACTATGCAGATGCATCCCTGGGCCATCACATGAACCTGGACATCCAAGCTCAGCCTTGAATCCAAGAATTTCCAGTGGGAGGGTTACTGCCTCCACCATAACCATCCCTGTTCCCTCATCCAAGGAGAATCAATGTAGTCTCTGTCCAGTTCCCGGAGCCGGCCATCTACTGAGGCAACTGAAGCCATCTGTATTCCATAAAATACCTCAATCAGATTGAAATTAATCTAGGTCAGTGATGGTGAACCTTGGCACTCCAGATGTTCTTGAACTTCAATTCCCAGAAGCCCTGATCAGCAGGAGTACTAATAATCAGAAGGAGCTTCTGATAATTGAAGTCCAAAAACACCTGGAGTGCCAAGGTTCACCATCACTGATCTAGGTGATCCATCTAATCCAAGAGGTTTTAGAGCTGAGAAGCTTCTTCATGCTTCAGTGCTTTTCCAAAGAATGGACCATTAGAAACCGGCTGGTAATTATCTGAAACAGTGGGGTTCTGGGAAGCCTTTCTTAATAAAGAACTTACCACCACTTCATTTAACCATGCTAAGACCCTAGCTTGTTATCAGAAGAGTAGCGTGCCTTGGCGGGGCCCCGTATAAAAATCTTTTGGGGGCCCTTAGGAAGGGTAAAGATTTGTTTTGTTTACGCACGTTGGGGGCCCCCGTGACCCGGGGCCCCCGTATAATTGATACGGCAGATACGGCGGTAGCTACGCCTCTGCTTGTTATAGAGCAGTGTCTTAGCCATGATGTTTCTTCCAAAGGATACAATAATCTTGCTGGCCCTAGAATTTCCGATCACTGGGAAGTAAGTAGCATATAATAACACACCTGTGCTGAAATAAGGTATTATATGTTCAGTAACTGAGTGCTACCAAGGAAATAAAGGGGATTGAATGTGTTACTTCTTAAAAATTGAAATTATAATGGAATTTTTACATTTTTGAAGCTCTCCCTTTAAAAATAATAACAAAACCTACAAAATCAGATTTTGGTCATGCCCTCTATCTGAAACACTTATCTGAATAACACAGTTTGTTTTTCCCTTGTGAGATTCTACTGAGCCTTTTGCATTACTCAAGTTAGTTTTCATATGAATTTCTATTGATTTTTGAATATATACATGCTTGTCTTTTGCATTAAACTTGCAGCTGGGTACCTCAATGTTATACAATTGCATTCAGTTTGGGTAGAAATTTAGAGAGCACAGCAAATGTGATCAGCTGTCAGACCTTTTATTGCACTGAATAAGGGTGTTGTTGGTCTCTGCCTCCAAATTATGCTAAACTGTTCTGCAAAGTTAATTGTTCATAAGAAAATCAGATTTTTCAACACACCTGTTGATAGAAAAATATTCAAATAACTGGCACTTGAGGCTGGAATCATGAAACCAAAGTGTTTGAAACAGTTTCAGCTTTTTGGTAAGAAAACTGAGTTTGTCCCCAGTGTGATTCCCGATGCCTCTTTTCATGACAGATCAGCCACTGACTAAACAGAAAGGTCTACACACTGGTTAAAGTTCATACTCAATACAAAAGGTTCTCATCTTCTGACAAACAAAGATTGGCAATTTACCACAACTGTATGGTTCTCATACTACAGGTTGTATGGGAAAAAAAGCCATAAGGAAGAAGTTCCTTATGAAACATGAGGGGCTTTCTTAGGCTGGGAATTCCACAACTCTGCAAGCATTTAGGCTTTAAATATTTATTGCAGTCATCAGAATGCTTAGAAAGGTTCATCAAGAAACAGCCAAGCCATTGTACTGTTAGATATTTCTATGGCTCATCTGCATTTAGACAAATCAGGGTTCAACTCTGCAAATGTCATAGTTCATAAGATGCTGAAGTTCTAATCAAGTTTGGAATCTCTGGCTGTCTACACAGGAAAAGCAAATATTGTAGGCATAATCCAGAGCTTGGAATGTTACTTTTTATATACAGTAAAACTTTGCATAAAGAACGCCTTGCTTAGAGAGTAAGTTGCTTAAACAGCAGAATTTTATCTGAATGGTCACCTCGCTTAACAAATAAAACCAACCAAAAACTTGCTTAACAAATAAATCGGGGTTTGCAATCCCCCCCCCCACCAGAAGTCACAATTGGTCACTTACAATGGTGTTTCACTTAAAGAGCAAACTTGCTTAAAGAACAATCCCGTGTAACACATTATACTATTTAAGTGAGGTACCACTGTATAGGTATTTATTACTTTGGAGTGGGATGTTAATGTCTCTTCTTGCTAAAAGGAACAACAATTTATGGCAAATGAGTTGCTTTATTTATTTATTTTATTTATTTTTTGGATTTCTATACCGCCCTACTTGGTGTAACCAACTCAGGGCGGTGTACAACATAATTAATATACAGTCGATCAATAGAGTCCAACAATAAAGGCAGAAACATACAATATATAAAAAATGTAACAGTATAATAGCAAGATAATATTCCAATCAGCATTACAAATATGATTCAGTGTCATAAATACAAATATCAAGTCACAAATACAAATACAAATATCATCAACTTTCACAAGTATAACGTACGCCCGCCAATAGCTGTTCCTAATCAGCTGTCGGGGAATAGCTGTTCCTAATCAGCTCTCCTCACCCCCGCCGCCAGTCTTTTATCGGCCTTCGGGCCGAGATGGAAAGAGGTCCCGGAGGGAGGGGGGGAACGCCTCACCGGCCACAGCTGCGGCAGCTTGTTCCATCCCCGGGCGAGGTGGAAAGACCCAGGGAGAAGCGGGAGCGTCCTCTCGTCGCCCCCCGCCGCCAGTCTTTTATCGGCCTCCGGGCCGAGGTGGAAAGAGGTCCCGGAGGGAGGGGGGGAAACGCCTCACCGGCCACAGCTGCGGCAGCTTGTTCCATCCCCGGGCGAGGTGGAAAGACCCGGGGAGAAGCGGGAGCGTCCTCTCGTCGCCCCCCCTGCCAGTCTTTTATCGGCCTCCGGGCTGAGGTGGAAAGAGGTCCCGGAGGGAGGGCGGGGGGGGGGAAACGCCTCACCGGCCACAGCTGCGGCAGCTTGTTCCATCCCCGGGCGAGGTGGAAAGACCCAGGGAGAAGCGGCAGCTTGTTCCATCCCCGGGCGAGGTGGAAAGACCCAGGGAGAAGCTTTTCTGCTTTAACGTTTTTAAATGTGCTTATAAATACAAACATAGCAAATATTTTAGTACATGGTATTCATGATCTTACCCCACCCACATTTAAAAACGTTACTAGTTGTTTTGTTGCTTTTAAAGTGACAGCATTGTTATCCCCCCAAAAGAACACTCTGGCTGAAATCCTGCTGTTCCATAATGCTAATGGCGCAGCTTGTGAGCACATATTGCATAGTTAAGAAATGTCAGTTATATAATGAATTACAGTAATACCTCGGATAACACTAAGACTTGGTTCCACAAGTCTTAGTGTTATCTGATTTTCACTGTTATCCGATGAATGTTAAAATCCTATGGGATGGATTGGATAACGTTAAAGCTCCATAGAGATACATTGTAACCACACAGACTTTAGTGGTTGTTCTCCGATCCATCCCATAGGACCTTAACATTATTCGATCCAATTCTCCTCCCCAGATTACTTAACGTTATGCGATTTGAGCGTTATCTAAGGTATTACTGTACATGGTACATTACATGGTATGCTGCAGGATAAGGTCAAAAAGATTTCTTAACTTGAAGCTATTTGCCTCTAAAGGTTACATCATTCATGTAAGTGTGCAACAAGATTCTAGTCTCTGAGTGTGTTCACCTGGACCCTGTAAGGTTGTTACCAGGTACCCCTTGTTGTAATGAGTTTCTTCCAAGCAGGGCATAATCTGTTCAGTGTGTACTATCTTTTTGTGGAGGGTGTCTGTATAAATGGGGTTGTCCATGCTTTTGGTTAATATGTGCTAGAATAGCAAGGCTCATTTGGGCCAATGGATTCTCAATGATGCCATGCTATGGGTTACAACAAGTTGATGCCAAATACACAGATGTGAAGACCTTCACTGAAGACAAAATCTAGAAGGGAAAAAATCTCTAATAAGTAAACCTAATTGACAAAGCAGGAAGTCAGCCAAACAGGAACAAAAGGCACACAGCAGGCATACAAACAGCAAGCAACTGGGAGTTCACACTTCAACAGGCATCTTTCTTGACTGCTCAGACATTTCACTCAGATAATGAGCAGAAACAAGCACTTTTGCAGCATCCCCTGTAGGAGGGGACTTGGCATTAATTGTTTTGCTATTTGAATTGTCAGTTTAATGATGGAGGATTTTATCTCCCTCTAATTATTTCTTTCCTCCCAAGAGTACCCTTCTTGAATGGCTAATGATAAATTCATATTTCTTATAAATTCATATTTCTTATTGCTTTGACTGTTTGCTAAGGGTCTTGATAATGATAAACTGGTCAGTCATACAGTTGATTCCTACCGTTTGTGACCCTATAGACTATTGCCCACCAGGCACCCCAGTCCTCCACTATCCTCCTCAACCAACACACCTCTGTACCCATTGCATCTACAATACCATCCAGCCATGTAATTTTTTTTTTTTTTTGCACTCCAAAGGTTCTTCCCTTTGCTCCTCAGGAGATGATCAAGATGATTTTCTAAACATGCTCCTTTAACTTTCCTGTGGAAAACACATTTCTAACTGGTGTGCTGCAGTGAGCAGACATTGATAAGTGTGTCATTTTGGGACACTGGGAAGAGCGCCTTCTGTGCAGTAAATTATAGGAACTCTATCGAACTGTTGCAAGATGCATTGCAACTAGTGCACCCTTGGGTTTCCCTAAAACCATTTTGCTGTGATATGATGCAATCAGTAAACTGTGAGGGGAATGATTAGGTGGTAGTTATTTCCTGGCAAAGAAAACCTTGGTAAAAAAAAATGCACCCCATATTTAATTATACAGGTTGAATTTTAAGATTTTTCTTCAGAAGCTGTTTCCATTCCTCCTCCACCATCCGTGTCTGCATCCCCCTTTTCTTCTATGCTATACTACTTGAAGCTATGACATAAAGAGGTGACTTTGAAATTAAAGGGATGCAAAGGGAATAGGTGATTGAATTCAGCTCTGGGTGATTTAGTGCTCTGTTTGTATCCTGATGTATCATTCCATTTTCAGAGTTTCTTTGTAAGCCTAAGACTTGGGAATGATGTTCATTCACCCTTAAGATTACCTTCAGGGCAATCTACCAAAAATAAATCAGATTGGTCTATTATAGCCACTCTAGTGGAAAAAGAGCTACGGATCTTTAAGAGGTCAAATTGGTATTGTGTTTAATGTTATTCCCAGTGCTATCCTGAAACATTGGTTAGTGTCTCTCATGCCCATTTCCTGTCAACAATGGCAGAAAACCTGGATCAGACCAAAAGACCACTTGGAAGCAGAGCTGTAAATAGAAGGGGAGTGTGGGAGCTTTAATATAAGATGCTGATATTCAGAAGATACAAAAATATGCTTCTTGGAGGCCATGAGCCTCTCTGTCATGAGCACATATGTTGCCTTTAGCCTCTCCTTACTGAGCAATGCTATAGAGTCTTCTTTTGCAACAGGTTCCAGAGAGTGGATCTCCCACAACACAGGTTCAGGTCCTCCATCGAAAGTGTTCCTCCTCATTCTTCTGTCCTTTTCCCATGTATGACTGTTGTGTGAGCCAAGCTTAACCAATACAACAACAAAGCCTTGGGTGCCAAAAACAGTGAGGTCTGTCAATGCAATAATATTATGGCATCTGGGTCAGGAGTGACAAAGTTGGACTACAGCCAGCTAGAGCTAGTGGCCTTTGTAGTCCAGCAGCATCCAGAGAGACCACATATTCTCAGTGTTATGGTAGGTTGTGAAAAAGTCAGCACAAGGACACCATTTAAAGCTCCATACCTCCTGGCATAACAAGTTATACTAACTGCAAGGCTCCAAAAAATTGTGCCTCCCAAAAAGCCTATAAAACACATTAAGCAATAATAGAGAAGCACCTTTTTTGCTTTGGAATGGGTGAACTCAAGTTTTTCTTCCTCCTTTTATAGATGATGGCCCTTATTCAAAAGGAAACAAAGATTCAGGTGGACTAGACACTGCCTTGGTTTCAAGGAGGCAAAGCATTCCAGGTATGTGCAACTATTGTGTTATCCATGACTAGCCACTTAAATGCTTTTCAATCTGTATGATGAGATTATTTATCTGTTGCTAAATATGTATGTCCATATTATTATTATTATTATTATTATTATTATTATTATTATTATTATTATTATTATTATTATTATTATTATTATTATTATTATTATTAAAGCCACAGTTTCCACATTCTTTTGCTCAAGGTTGATGCTTCTTAGGTCATCCTGGAAAATTTGGTGCCAAGGCTTTGTTGGGCTTCCTCTACCCACCTGATGGTATCCAGTTAATCATAATATTGGCAGGGTGTTGTTGTATCCCCATGCGAAGCACATTTCCAGCAAAGCTCATTCTTTGTTTTGTTATCAACTCAGAATATATATACCTAACCCCCGCCCCCCTCTCTCTCTCTCTCTCACACACACACACAGGATGAACAGACTGTCAATTTCTAAACTGAAGATTTGACATTTGTTCTGACTGTTGGAATTGATCAGAGCTCACAGTTCTTCCAGTTAAAAAAAATCCCACTTTGATTAGCATAACCTTCATGGTTATCTTGCAAATGCTCCTTCCCATTTTGCAAGCTAAGATTTTCTAGTATTTTTCAAGCTCTAAAACAATACTGTATTGTCTAATTTTATAACTTTGACCAACTGTCATGTAACCAAAAACTACAAAATCGAGTCCCTGAGTTGGTTTGTGTGAGAGTATAATAATTGTTGTATATACTTGTTAGACAGTTTTGGGTTGGTACCGAACAAGGATTGTGACCATTCTTTGTTCGTAGTTATTTCCTTATGATTATATCCCCTTACTATCAGTTATATTCTTTCTTTTAAGTAGTTTGAATAAGGTATATAAAGTAGCATCTTCCTGAAACACTTGTATAAAGCCAGATTCATTTACAGTAATGTAACTAGAATGTTATTTCTTTTGCAAACTTAGTGTAGCAGATTCTGTGCTGTTAATTGTGTTTTGAAGTCTTTTCATCACATCTTATTCTTCAAGTCTAATCTGAGATTTGGACATTTTGATTGTCTATATAGGAGACCCAAAATATGTTCCTCGTTGTAGTGCTTCCTGACAGAACAGATGATAGTGAAGTTCTCCTTTTCCCTATTGAAAAGTCCATCTGAAAGAAAAAGTAGAGTTTTTAATCTGCCTCAAATCCCTCCAATTCTTCCTTGGCTTGGATCTAACTTCTAAGATAGAAAAGTTCTAAGATAAGAAAGTTCAAACTTTTTAATATCCTTCCACTATCAGCTCTTCAAGGCAATATGTCTGATTCCCATTATTTATCTGGCATGCAAAGTAGCTGCGGGACCCAGAGAAAGAAAATGAGAGGAGAAAAATGCCTGTTTTCCTCTCTTCACACTGTTGAAAGAATCTTTTTGGCCTCTTGGTGATGCATTTCTGCAAACTTGATATGGTTTCTTTACATCAGAACAAGCAATTTCTACAAATTGGAGGCTCAAATAGCCAATTTTCCTTCATTGTGAGATTCTGCATTGCCTCAGTCTAATTTAGATTTGTGTTCCATCAAGTCTTACAATTCACCCTTAAACCACTCAATGTTATTATTGCCCAAAGACTGTCTTTGTCTGTTTCAGATCATTCCTGTTTAGGTACTTTTGTGCATTCTCAAACAGGTGATTGCAAGTGTTGGACAGTGGCTGTATTTAACCTCGGATGTTTATGCTTCAAAAGCTGTAGAATGTAATTGATTTAATATATTCAAATTTGTGATGGAGTGAAAACTGAATATTTTCTCCGTAGACATGATCTTTGATTACTTCTGTCCTCTTTCATTTTGTCCAACAGTGTGATTCTGTGCATATCTAGAGGGAAATAACGTATCCGGATCACTGGTCCTTATTTTAATGTCAGTGTGTTTTAATATCTTCAAAAAATACTCATCATTGCCACTATGCAGCTGTCTGCCTCATGCTACCTTACTGCTTTGTGGCTGAAATCCTGTTGCATTGTATACTAAATTGCACTAGAGTAGGCTATTGAACCAGTGGGGATTTAGGAACAAATTCAGCTGTTCCATTGATTTAAATGGACCTACTCTAGTGCAGTGTACTATGCTCAGCCTCTATGTCAGTGATGGTGACCTTGTTACTCCAGGTGTTCTTGGACTACAATTACCAGAAGCCCAAGTCAGCACTCCTGCTGATCAGGTCTTTTGGGAATTGAACTTCAAGAACATCTGGAGTGTCAAGGTTCACCATCATTGCTCTATGGGAACACATTTGAACTCATTATAGTCCATTTCCAAAGGTAGGTTAGAATCCTATTGGCAACTTACTTTGCTAAAAGTTAAGCTATAAACTCCAGTGGCAAATTGTCACTCCTGAAGAGGACTAGTTAAGGAAGGGAACTAGCACCTTGTTAAGGAACAGTAGTTTGCCAGTTTGATTTGACAATGTCCTTTAAAGCATCTTTTTCTTTTCTTTCCTCTTTTACCCCATTGGGTGTTGAGAGAGATGTGAGATTCTTGTTTTGGCACTTTTAGCCGTCTCCATTTGGTGTTCTTGTAATATTTCTTTGATGTTATTTCTCCACCTTCCTCTGCATCTGCCTTGTGGATTTTGTCCTTCTCCTCTTTCCACATATGTTTTTATGGTATGGAATTCCAAGACATTCTCGCCAAATAGGAAACCACTTTATTTGTTGTTTCTGTATGTAGTGCAAGTTTTGTTCTATTCCAGTTATTTCTCTTATAATCCCATCCCAAAATTTATCCCTTCTAGTCACTCCAGCAGCCTTCCTCAGATATTTCATTTCTGTAGAGACCGATTTTCATTTGTTTTGTTGTAAATGTCCATGTTTGACACTGATAATATAAAATGGGAATGAATATGCTTTATATGAGGTGTTTCGTTGTGCTGGTCAGTGTTGCCTTATGTTGTAAGAGTGGAGCTAACTGTCAAATACAGTATTTGGTTTGGCTTACAGCACCATATGTGAATTTCTTTGTCCATTTTACCATCTTCAATAAATGTTGTTCCTAGGTATTTGAATTCTGCCACTTATTCTTGTTCCCTCTATCTCGATATCTAGAGTATGCTGTTTTCTTCCAACTTCCATGACCTCAGTCTTCACTATACTGATTCTCGTATTATTTGTCAGGCATTCTTGGTTCATGGACATAAGGTGTTGGTGTAGTTCTTTAACTGTACTTGCTATCAGTGCCTTATAATATGCAAAAGGTAATACATAAATCATCTCCAAGATGATTTGGACCATGTTTTTATAACAACCTCACTAGGCATTAATTGTAAAAAAAAAGAAGAGTACTGGTAAGTTCAGTGACTAAAAACATTGGCAATTATGATGGGTAGATATACTGTATGTGGCTTCTGCTTGATTAAGGAGTATCAGTGGCACTTTCATTTTAAATTTGCTGGTGGTGGAAATTCTAGTCCATGGCACTGTTCAAATCCTTTATCCCCTCTTTGCATTGTTGAAACATTCTGAAGAAAAAAATAAATAGGATTTAATCTTCAGCATTACTTCCTTGATTGATGACTGTATTCATTAAGGAGGTCTCTTGTTAAGCAGTTGTCTAAAGCCTCATTTGTTGTCTAAGTCTCATTTGAAGATATAATAACATTTTATAGTGGCACCATTAGTGTCTATTTGTTGCTTCTTAGAGTTTTTGACGAGGGCATTCATGAGATTGTGGCCAGATGGCACTCAGTTTAGAACAGCAGGCAATGAAGGGAAATGTCTGGCACTTACTGAGATTCTGGACTGTTAGAGAGAAAAGTTAGTGTAGATGCTTTCAGTTAAATGGTTCAATATTAAAGAGAGGTTGGAAGGCAAAGCTGCAATGTTAAAAGGAGGTACAGCAATCAATTCCTCAAAGCCTTCCAAGAGACATTATTCCCCCTCTCCTGTCAGAGAGTACAATCTCTCTGGTGAGGTCTCATTTATGGAATAGCACAGAAAAGAGTCATGTTTCGTTGCAAGATCGATGAATCAAAGCATGCTGGCCTCTGGCTGGAAGCTCTAATGCTTCAGATTCTTCATTCACAAATGAAAAGTTATCTCTAGGGGAAAGGTGTTTCAGAATGTACACAGAACACAAGAACGAACATCAAGCAAGGCTGTGTTTTTGTGTATTTGCTGTGGCAGGGGTGGGGGAGTATTTTCTCCATGATTAGCTGGTGAGTGGTAATTTATGAAGATAGCCAGTAGTACATGACAGTATTGCTGCCCCAACAACAACCTGAAGGCTGTGTGTTTTTGCTATCTGGATTTCTGGGAAGGAACGGATGGCATAGGGTGGTTCTTTGAGGATTAGTTCACCATGTTAATTCTGGAAATGAGAAGGAGGTTGGAATCTACCTGTCCAAGAGGAGTCTAAACAGAGAAGGGGAACAGATCCTGAAAACCCATGGATAGTGTGCTGTCTGTCCCATTAAACAGTATTATATCTGCTCACGACCATGTCATCTCAGCACAGTATCTGTGTGTCTTATAGTACAGAAGTGTCCCAATAAATGAAGGATTGTCTTCTTCTGTGTCAAGGTCAGATGTTAAACTGCCCAAATGAAGCCACCTTTTGGTGAATTCATTCCATAGTTCCTTTCAACTGACCTAGTGTGAGAAAGATTAGCTGGCACTATGAGGTTGCCATTGCCCAGGGTATGCCCAATTGTGGTTCAAAAATACCACAATCTTTGAGGAGGCTCTTTCTGTGTACCCCAAGGACTGTCTGAGGACAATCCATTCTGTCTTTTCTTCCTTGCTTGCTAATTTTTTTGTTTGAAAGCATGTTTCATTTGAAGACCTGCCCAATGCAAAACTGGTTTTAAAAACAAAGGAACCGTAAGAGGGAAAAGTGGAGGCCATGTATTTACTATTGTTGTCAGGTCAGCACACAAAGAAAACATATTGGTCACCTGGTTATAGCCTTTCCCTGCTATGACAGGTGGAATTGTTCTGTTATTTAAATTACAGTAATGATTTTTTAGTTTGTATCTAAACACACAAATTGACATATGCAAATTGTACACCTTTTATTTTGCGTCCTGCATCACTAAACATGTCCCATACATGGAAAAAATGCACTTCAGGGAGAAGCCTGCACTGCAAGCATTTTCTCTTACATCAAGTATTAGAATTTTAAAAATCCTTATCCTAGTACTCCAGACAGCAGCTGGGTAAATGGCACAAATGATTACTTCCATAGTATATATCCTTTTAAAAAATCAATGTTTTTATACAATGCATAAGTGAAGTTCTCTTTAATACAGGGAAGGAACTATTCATGCAATTTCCTCTCATGCAGTCTGGAGCGCAGAGATTAGGAGAAAGGTCTCACTCACTCCCACACACTTACACATAGACACTATTGACGAGTGTGTTCCCTCTGTCAGAGGGATCTGCCAGAGGCCATATGCAGAGGTGTAACAGCAAAGCCAGCAGAAGGCAGTGCCTAAGCCAAAAGAGAAAAAGGAGACCCATTTCCACTCTCTTGTACAGCTTCTTTTCTCTTTCTTTTTTTAAAGATATTTTTATTATTATCTAAAAGTAAGATAAAAAACAGAAAAAAATACAGAGAAATTAAGAAATCAGAACTTAAACATATTAGCAGTGATTATAAGACTCTGTTCTAATACAACCTTGTTATGTGCTATTCTATGTAAATCTGTACACAGCTAACCAACTTAAGTGATTACTTGAAACTCTGTTTAAAGAATTATCACTATGTATGGAACATAAAAGTTTTATTAGGTTAAAAATACCTTGCCAAGCAGTGATGGTGAACCTTGGCACTCCAGCTGTTCTTGAACTTCAATTCCCAGAAGCCCTGATCAGCAGGAGTGCTGACTTGGGTTTCTGGTAATTGAAGTCCAAGAACCCCTGAAGTCCCAAGGTTTGCCATCACAGTGCTAGATGTTCCAAGCTGAAGGTCTTCTTGTGAATTTTTCAAAATAACTTTTTGCACTAATATAACTTTCTTTTGCCATCGCCCTTAGTATCAAGGCAGGGTGATCTCTGCTTCTGACTGGGCCCTGTTTGTATTGTTAAAGTCTGGATAGCAGCAGGTAGGCTACTCTTAGTTTACTGGCTTCATTTTTAAGGAAAGCTCTGCATACAATGTACATGTAAATCCAAGGTCTCTAGTTTCATCACTAGAAGGTAGCAAACAAACTTCACATATCCACTCATATGTGGGCATGCACACACGCATGCATGCATCCAGATAAAATGATCACATTGCAGGCTTACACTTTTCCTGTCTTCTGTCTGGCATGGAAATGTTCAATCAATTTTTATTACAGTCCAAGACCAGCATAGTACAGCAAAGAAACAGAAGTTAAGATACATATTAAAAAGGACCATGACTGCTCTATGTTAAAGAAGCAATATATTTATATTATGTTTCAGAGCCAGCATAGTACAGTACAGAAAAAGAGGGGGGAAAGCAGAGTTAAAATGAGGGTACATAAAATACATTTTAAAATGTGTGTGTCCCAACAAGAAACCTAACACTAGACAGATGTTGACCCCTTCTCAAAAGCCTCCCTAAACAGAAGTGATTTAAGATGCTTTCGAAATGCCAACAAAGATGTAGCCTGTCACAATTCCCCAGGAGGGAATCCCATAGGGTTGGCGCTGCTATCAAAAAAGCTCTTCTCTGGGTTGTAACCTTCCTTGCCAGTTTTGGCATTGGTATCAAGAGCTGCCCCATCTGGGAAGTTTGGTTGATGTGGGATAATGTTCTAAGATGGAGGGGCTCCACCATATAGGAAGGTCCCAAACCATTTAGGGCTTTAAAAGTTAAAACTAACACCTTGAACCTGATTCAGAAATAAATGGACAACCAGTCAGCCCTGCCAATGCTGGTGAGATATGATTGAATTTTTTCACCCCGGTAATTAGCCTGGCTGCTGCATTTTGCACCCATTGAAGCTTCAGGGGAAGCCTCACATAGAGAGCATTGCAATAATCTATACGAGAGATTACCAGTGTGATAAGCAGTGTTGTAAGGGACCACCTGGCCAAATAGGGACACAACTGACCTATTTGACACAAATGGAAAAATGCAGCTTTACATACTGCTGTAATTTGTACTTCGAGAATCGAATGGTGATTGAAAATGATCTCCAAGTTGCATACCTGTTTACAAGGTGACAATACCATTCCAGCTATAATTGGATTACAGGATCCTAGTCAGGCAGACAAACCCTCCAACACCAGTACCTCCACTTTACCCAGGTTCAGTCATACCTTGTTAGCTCTTGTCCAGGCAGTCATCCAAGCACCGGGCCACTTCCACTGCTGATGATGTGAAGGAGAAATAAAGTTGCATATTGATGACAGTGCACCTCAAATCTCCAGATGATCTCTCCCAGTGGCTTCACATATATATTAAATAGCATAGGGGGGGGGGAATCGACCCCAGAGGAACACCCTATTGGAGCGTCCATGGGGCCAAAAGACTTTCCTGAAGCTGAACCCTTTGGGGCTGATTGCTGAGGAAGGAGCAGAACCACTGCAACACTGAACCCCAAACTCCCATCTCAGACAATCGTCCCAGAAGGATACCATGATCAATGGAATTAAAAGCTGCCAAGAGGTCCAGGAGTACCAGGATGGACAACGCCCCCCCCCCAAGTCTGTCTTCTGGAGCAGATCATTTTGCAGTGCAACCAGTGCGGTTTCAGTGCTATGACGAGGCCTGAAGCCTAACTGGAATGGGTCCAAACAGTTGGCTTAATCCAAGAGCTCCTGCAGTTGATCTGCCACTACCCTCTTGAACATCTTACCTAAAAAAGGGATACATCTTTATGCAGATGATACACTTATAGTTATAAAACATCCAATGAAAATTTTAGATAGAATATATTTACACTTAAAAAATTTTTGAGGAAACAACTGGTCTGAAAGTAAATTGGGATAAAACAGAAATGATATATTGCAATGGGGAAAGGGACGAACAGGAAAATATAAAAGAAACATATGGGATACAGGTCAAAACTAGTTTAAAATATTTGGGAGTATTGGTATCAAATAAAATGGGGGATCTTAAAAGACTAAATTATGAGAAGCAAAGGAAAGAAATTGAAAGAAAGATATCACAATATAATAAATTGAATTTATCTTGGTTTGGTCGGATAGCTCTGACCAAAACGATGCTATTACCTAAATTAAATTTCTTATTTGATGTACTACCGATAAAACATACATATAAAGAATTGGAAGAATATCAAAAAATTATAAATAAATTTTGTAATGGTAAACGAAGAGCAAGAATAGCCAAAAGTATGTTGTATTTATCCCAAAAGGAAGGGGGTTTGGGAATCCCTAATATACATAATTATTATAGGGCTTTTCAGGTGAGAAATGTGGTTAAAATATTAACTAGGGAAGAATCGATTTGGGAAAAGATTGAAAAGAGGGATTATTCAAAATTGGGTAAAGCTACTTTTTTAAGTGAAGATTCAGATAAAAGGAATAGACATTTGTATAATAACTTGATAAAAACAACAATAGAAGAATGGGATAAAGTAAAGGAAGATCTTACTCCAGGGATTTCACCAATTATAGAATTAGAAGACTTTAATAATTTCCCGATTAAAATGGACAGGGATATTAAGGCATTATTATCAGAAAATGGGGTTTTAAAGATGAAAGACTGGATTAAGGTATGTAGGGAGCCAGAGAGGAGAATGGAGCTCTTTTCAAAATTGAATTTGAATTGGTTTACGATTTTTCAAATAAATAATTGGAACAAAAAAAATTTATGTTATACTGGCTTAGAAAGGCAGCCGACACCATTTGAAGAACTTTTAATTAAATTAAGAAAGGGAGATGTAGGGATTAAGGGGATAGTTAGCAAAATTTATAAGATTATAAATAAGAAAGGTAATATACAGGAAGTATTGAAAAATATTTGGGAAAAAGACTTGAATGTGATAATATCAGAAGAAAGTTGGCAGAAAAAATGGAAAAGAAGAATTATGCGAACTATGTCTGTAAGAGTTAAAGAGCATAACTATAAAATGCTTTGGCGATGGTATCTGACTCCAACTAAACTGCATCAGATGAATAGTCAAATAAGTGATAAATGTTGGAGGTGTAAACAATCAAGGGGATCATATATTCACATGTGGTGGAATTGTAACGTGTTACAAGAATTCTGGGGGAAGATTGAAAAGGAAATTAGTGATATACTAAATATGCGGTTAGAGTTGGGGCCAGATACCGCGCTGCTATCGGAGGTGGATAATTTTAAACTGAGTAATGATTGTAAAGAGTTGATGGTAATAATGTTATCTGCCGCGAGGCAATGCGTGGCTAAAAATTGGAAAAATGACGCTCTGTTAAATATACAAGATTGGTATAGGGAAATGTGGGAACTGGCTCTTAACGATAAACTTACTTGGGAAATTAACGTAAAGAAAGGCATAGTTCATGTTAACAGATTTTGGGGAATATGGAAAAAATTTGTGGAGTATGTGATAGTCAAAAAAAAAGGTGTTAACCCGGTACCAGAACAAATTAATTTTTGGAAAGCATAAAATAACATAATCCCTGAACATTGTACATAGCACTGAGGTGAATAAAGTAATAGAAAATAAATGTAGAAGAGTTGTGGTAGAAATATATGGTAACAGTTGAGAAATATATGGTAAAGATATATTATTAGCAAATATGTATGTCGTATTATTTTTTGTCTTTTCTGTTATATATTAATGCTGTATGTTTATGTAGAAACTTAGCTTTGTATTTTTCTATTTTCTTTTGTTGTTATGTTTTAAAACTCTAAAAAAATAAAATTAAAAAAAAGGGATACAGTAATACCTCGGTTAACGTTTGCCTCGGATAACGCAAGAATTGAATAACGACAACAAAATTTGGAAAAAAGTTTGCATCGGATAACGCTATTCTAGCGTTAGCCAATGCATCATGATGAGAAGGGCTGTCCAAACTTTTCAGCCTAGGGGCCAGATCACAATTTTTCAGAGGCTTCTGGGGGCCGCACGCACGCACGCACGCACGCACGCACGCACGCACGCACGCACGCACGCACGCACGCACGCGAGTATGTCATATAAATCAGCAGCAGGGATTTTGAGGCTGGGCAAAAGCCAGCCCTGCTTTGAGTTTGTCTTTGGAAGCATCAAGTGGTTAAAATGCTGAACTTGACAACTGTAAGGTCTGAGTTCAATTCCCAGGGACTTCGTGCCAACACCAGGCGTTTGGGAGGGTTTCTCCCCCTCCCCTTTTGCCTCCTGTTAGTTCTTTCTCCCTCCCTCCCTCCCCCTCTCTCTTCAGGGGTGGGGGAGCCTCTTTCCCCCGCCAGCAGGCTTTCCTTTCCCCATTTCCCCATAGTACCGGGGGGGGGGGAGTGCCTTCCAGCAACATGAGCGAGACCCTTACCATGTCGCCATCCAGGGGTCATGGCTGTGAGGCTTTCACCTGGTCAGAGACAAAGAGTTTGACCGGCCGCTGACCATCTCCAAGGAGGCAGGGCTTCACTTGGTTGTGCCTTGAAGTTTTCTTTCTCTTTTGGAAACACCAGAAACATGGGAGGGGGAAAGATGAGAGGCACCTCTTTTGAGGCAGGAGCCACATCCCACTCCCCCTTGCCACGAAGACTCAGTGGGAGCCGGAACGGTGCTTTTCATATGGCCAGATGCCCTCGCGTCTTCCCCCTCCCATGTTTCTGGTTTTTCCAAAAGAGAAAGAAACCAAGTGAAGCCCCAAGGCTGGGAGATGGTCAGCAACTGGTTGAACTCTTTGCCTCCGGCCAGGCGGAAGCCCCACAGTCTCGGCCCCTGGACAGCCAAGTAGTGGGTCCCACTTATGTTGCTGGAAGGCACTTCCTCCCCACCCCCAACTCCGGGAGAGAAGTCGGGAAAGAGATGGGAGGGAGGGGGAGAGAAAGAAAGGGTTGATAGGCAGCCAGGTGCGGGGGTGGGGGAACAAGCCCGAATGTCTGGAGTTTGTGTTTGCGGAAGTGGCTGCAGACATCCGTAAGCACTCCTCTCTCTCTCTCTCTCTCTCTCTCTCTCTCTCTCTCTCTGTGTGTGTGTGTGTGTGTGTGTGTGTGTGTGTGTGTGTGTGTCTCCCTGGCCCCCAGAAGTGTCTGAAAAATCATGATCCGGCTCCCAGGCCGAAAAGTTTGGACACCCCTTCTTTAGACAATTATTTCTTAAAGTTCTTTAAGGTTCCAACATGTTTCCTTGACTTCCCCTTGAAGTCTGTGCTGTTTACAATGTATCTCTATGGAGTTGACGTTATCCGAGTCATCTCCATAGGATTTTAACGTTATTCAATGTATGCATCAGTTAAGGCTAAAAATCAGATAACGTTAAGACTTGTGGAACCAAGTCTTAACGTTATCCGAGGTATTACTGTATTCACCACGGGTCTAGAGTTGTCCAACACATCTGTGGCTATATCTGTCCCCCCCCCCCCAGGAGAGGGCATATAATTGTCTCCTTTAGTTTAGAGGGCATAACACACCCTCCACCAAGGAGGTATTGATGATATTTATTAGCCACTCCCCTGTTCCCTTAGATGACTTTAAAAGCCAGGATGAGCAAGGATTGAAATGAGAGGTCATCGGGTTAAAACGTGCAAAAGCCTTGTCCACCTCCTTGAGAGGCACAAGCTGAAGTGGTTCCCAAGAAGTCTAGATGGGGATCTTGCTAGACATCCTATCCAGATGAACTGTAGGAACTGTGGTATCAAGGTCCCAGAAGATGATCTCCACCTTTGATTTAAAGTAGGATGTGAATGAATTGCAGGACAGTTAGAATTGTTGAGGGCCTACAGAAGGCTAGCTATGAGGCTATGAATGATTTTATATAATTCAACCTGTCTATTAGTAGCATCCTGTATGCATGTTGCATAATAGGTATTCCTGGCCTTCCTTTCAGTTAGCTGATACAGTGAGGAGGCCCTCCTCACCTGCCCAAGGCTCTTATCCAATGGGACCTGTCTCCATCTGCTGTCTAGCCTTCTCCTATGCTGCTTCATCACTCAGAGTTCCTCCATAAACCACGGGGAAAACCGAGCTCTGACGCAGACAGGGCATTTGGGAGCAATCGTATCAACCACCCTGGTGGCTTCAACATACCATCTAGCCAAACAGACTTCAACAGGAGTACTGGCCAGCTAAGGCGGGAACCCACCTAAGGCAGCCTGGAAGCCTATTGGATCCAGTAGCCTTTGGGAGTGGACCATCCTAATCAGTCCAGGTTCCTGGGATGGATGGGGTCGGCATCACCACTTTGAACCTCAGCAGGTGATGGTCAGACCATGATAGGGCCAATGAAGTCAACCCCTCGATCCTCAAATCCTTGTCTCTGCGTGCCCTATGGAAAACTAAATCCAATGTAGGGCCAGCCATGTGGGTGAGCCTGCTAACACTTTGGGAGAGGTCCATAAGAGCCATGGCATCCATAAATTCCACCGCCATGTCTGACATCTTCCCCTCCACATATACATTAAAATCTCCTAACACCAAAGTCCTGGTAGATGATAAAGTTACATTATAAACAAAGTGCACCAGCCTCACAAGGGCCAGAAACATCTCAGAGGGTGCTCGATAGACCAGGCCCAGACTCAGTCTCTCCCTGGCTCCTACCAGCATGTGAAGTGTCTCCCAAACTGGCACAGCAGCTGCGGAGATCCTGCTGAGGATGATGTTCTCTTTGTGGATGATGCCCCCCCCCTCCGGTCCTCAGTTCTGCCCTAATGCTGAAATGCATCAGGGCAGAATAATGAAAGTGCAACTCCACCCCCTTCTCCCACCCAAGGTCTCAGTGATACAAGCCAGGTAGGGCTGTTTGTCAATCAATAAGTCCCAAATCAAATGGGGCTTATTTTTCATTGACCTGCCATTCCAAAGCAAGCAGGACAGAACAGAGGGCTGACTGAGCTGACCACCTTCCACCTGCTGGGTCAAAAGGTAGTTTGATCTCAGGATAGATTTTAACCATCTATCCTGCGGTCTCCTGGAATGGCCAACTGCCCATAATGACCTCTGCCCCGCATCAGTGAAATCTCATTACTCATCCCCCATGGAGTCTTCCCATCCCCACCAGTATCTCTATACAGTATAGTCAATCAGTTATTAAAGGTAAGGACTGGCAATCCTGGCATGCAGCAACCTGGATATTTGCAGAGCAGCAGAGATGTGAATGTGGTTTGGATGTCTCTGTGGAAAAGGCAGATGCAGAGAATGTGTTCTATAGTTTTGATTTCTCTGGTATCACAAGGGCATTGTCTCTCTGACATTGGTGTCTTTGGTACTTCCCCTTGAGAAGGAAGAGTCTGGTAATGTGTCAATGTAAATGCCCTCCAATGCCTGGGCATTTTGAGTTGGAGCAAATACCTGGCTAGGGTAACAATGTGTCTCCAAGAGTTGGGACTCTGGCTAGATCGGCTTGCCTCTCCATGTCTAACATTCTCTGTATGATTGTCTGTTTGGGTTGGTTTTGACTTATGGACTGCTTGAGATATTAAGAGAAACCAAGATAATGCAGTCTGGATTGGATTGTTCTTTTCCATGCTGATTGGAAGCCATCCTGGAAAGTTAGAGGAACCTGGCTGCTGGGATTAAACAGAATCCTGAGCTAAAGGTTGAGAGTGGCTAACCACAATCTCACCTCAGCCTTTATCATGCCCACCTCCAGGCAGAGGGTGGCATTAGATACACAGGTAGAGGGATCTGGAGAGCTGCACGTAAGTACAGTAAAACCTTGAGTTATGACGGAGGTCCATTACAACAGCCTCCATTGTAATGTGAAAAACTAATAACCTGAAGCATGTTTTCCCATAGGAATGCATTGACAATTTTAAAAAAGCCCTGGTAGGACAAAAATAATACAATTTTTTTTTACAAAAAACCACAAAAGTATACAAAAAATGCCAGAAACTATCAGCCCACACACACCCAAAAGGGAAACAGTACCAACTGGACCAATAAAAAGCCAAATATTCCAAAAAAATGCCGGATATGATCACCGTCTACCCCCACAAAAGCAAAGGAAGCAATCACCCTAACTTTCCCATGCCATTTGGGGTTCCACTTGGTTCTGCCCTTCCTCTGAGCATCCTGGGCAGGGCTATAGTCAAAAATGTGCACCTCCCCCAGGCATTGGGACTTTGGGTGAAGGGATCAGTGACCATTTTAAATTCTAAAATGGTGGCAGTGGCCATTTTAAACTCTAAAATTGCAGCAGCGGTCATTTTAGAGTTTAAAGTAACACAATTTTTGGTCATAAAGCAAAAAAAATCATAAACTGGGGAATTATTTTAATTAAATTTGCCACCATAAACTACAGCATAACACAGAGTTTTACTGTATTTAGATTGTACTCTTTTCATAAGGGCTAAGTTGTTTTGAGTGGGGAGCCAATTGGACTCCTTAGAGTTTCTGCAATAGGATTTTGGCTTCAAATAGTTTGAGTACGGAAGGGACTTATGACCAGTGGTCCTCAGGAATTTGAGTATGGCGAAGGCAGATATCTGGCCTGTAAAGACAGCATGTGTGATATGGTCATTCTTGAACTGGAAGCTTGGAGAAATCCCAAGTATTTAAAGTTGATTGCCTGCTCTATCTTATGCCCATTTATTATCCAGATGTGTTTCTTAGGGCTTTTAGCAAAGGTTATAACTTTGGTTTTCTGGTAATTGATCTCCAGCTGTTGCTGTTGCAGTAATGACCAGACTTGCCAGGGCTATTTTGAAACCTATTTGGGGTCTGGAGAGAATTACGGCATCATCTGCATATAGAAGTGTGTGTGTATGGGTTTTCAGCATGCTTGGGGGGGATAGAAGTTAGGGCTTCTTAGATTGTAAACTATATTGTTGATGAAGCTGGGCCAATACACATCATTGCTTGATGCCCTTCTGTTTGAGTACTGGCTCTGTAAGGTGTCCCTGCTGGGAGCATTTGACCTTAAAGTTGGTGTTGGTGTGAAGAGTGTGGATCAGGTGGAGCAGCCAGTGGTCAATGGAAGATTTCTCTAGCTTCTCCCACAGCTTGGTCCTGGAGATTGAGTTGAAGGCAGCCTTTGGATCACTGAAATCAGTCTCCAATGATACTGTCCTCTTGGAGGAATATTTCTCAATGAGATGTTGGAGGACTAGGCAATGGTCTGTTGTGGACCTGCTTTCCCTAAAGCCAGCTTGTTCTTCCTCTATTAGGTTTTCGAACCCAGAAATGAACCCAGAGTCCCTTAAAATGTCATTCTTTGTTAAATTACTAACTTTCATTATCAGTCCATTAGTACAAACCATCTCTCCAACTTAAAGACCTGAAAGGAAGTCTAACAAAATAAGAACATTATCAGGTCACACATTCTTGACCCCTTCAAATGCTAAAACAATATTTATCAATTCTGTTGTCATTATAGATATATAGCTGGACAATCATAGCTTTGTACAAATTCCAAAATGGGGGATATTAAAGGCAAGTACTCATTCTTCCCCTGAAGTTTCAAGAGTCTCATGCTGCAATGACTCTATTGGGAAAGAACATATTCCAGAGCAATGAAATATAACCAGAGAGCCCACAAAACTGAGCTCTTAACCTACTAAAGAAATTATCCAGAAAAGAGGATGGGTGTCCACAGCCATTCAGAATATGTTTGATCAGTTTTCCTTAGGGTCAAATTGCTAGCAACATTATCCTACCATGATGAACTTAAACTGCTTGAGAATTACACTGTTCCATCTTCTCAGGATGATCAAGTTACATATATATATTACACAAATCAAGAGAGGGCCATTCTGAGCATTTACGTAGCTTAATCCCCAACCTAAAAGTTCAGGCTATTCTGCAGAAGCACATGGAAAAATAATAAAAGCCCCATTGACAATTCCCAAAGCTTTAGTCTGAAGAGCATGAAGCTGGTTCAACAATGCCTAAGAGGCCAAGAAATAAGCCTGTTAACCTTAATCTGATAACGGCCTTGATAGACCCAATAAAATATCAAAAGGATTTCCCTGTTTGCTCCTGTGTACTATTAAAAATATTCTTTAGTAAATTTAATCTGGCCATTTTCATACTCTCTTTTTCTTTTCTCTTCTCCTTGTACCTAGCAAGAGCCTCCCTGAAGTTTTTGGTATTTTTGAACCACAGTCAGACTTACTGTGGTAACGGCACCCTTGGTTTGCCGGTTAATCTTTCTCACACTGGGTCGGATGAAAGAAACTGTGGAATGAACTCACCAAGGGGTTGCTTCATTTTGGTGGTTTTGCATCTGGCCTGGACAGGAAAGAAGAATACTTCTGGTGTTTAATATTCGCCTTTTTTGCTCAAAATAGCTGTTTTTATCTTAGCCTCTCCATTTAACTCCATTCTTCTTCCCTAATTGGCCTGTAATTGCTCCCAGCTGTCCTGGGCAGCAGCTGTTTGTACTATCCCACTTGGTCGCAGCAATGCTTGCATGCAGTCCTGTTGGCTTTTCAGAGTGAGTAAGCCCCATGTTCTTGTATTTCTTAAGTAGCCCCTTTCTCTAGTATTCTCTAAGTAGGACAAGGATAACTTGGCAAGGCTTCCAGTGGCTTTATACAGCATCTGCAGTGGTGGGATGTCAAAATTTTTACTACCCACTGTGATGTAATCACAGTGTGGGCGGAGCCAACATCATGAAGTCATGATGTTGTGGGCGGGGCCAAAGAAAAAATAAAAATAAAAAATAATTAAAAAATAAAAATAAGCGCGCACACACACACCCCTCAACCCACCCACAACACAAACCCTTAAAATAAATAAATAAATAAATAAATAAATAAATAAATAAGTAAAATAAAAATACATTAAAATACACCCACCCACCCAAACACCCACCCACCAATCCCAAACACAAGTCAACCAGAGCTTTTAAACCAGAGCTTAAAGCTTATTCTGGCTAATCTTTCTCATACTAGGTCAGAGGGAAGAAACTACAGAATGAACTCACCACAAGATGGATTCATTTTGGAACTTTTCAACTTTTCAACAGTTAAAGAAGTTAGGTACTAAGTCTTTGCCTAACCAGTTCTCTAGGATAATATGCATTAATGTAAATGTACAACAGCTGTACCTCCTTAATGGTTCTCCAATTGGAACAGCAATTGGAACAGCACAGGTGTAGCTTATTGATGAGGTAACTCCAAGACTTCGCTTAAAAACCCCAAGCCAGGCTGCTAGGCCTGCCGGCCGCCAGGCCTTTTTAGGAACTGTGTAGTAAATCAATATAGGTAAAGGTATTAAATACACATTAAAATACACACAGACACACCACATCCAAAGGTGAGTCACTTACCCTGGGGAGCAGGCTATAGGGAGCTTCAGGCTAGCAGCTTCTCTTCTTCCTCCCCGCTTGGGAGGACAGCAAGGAGGCCGTGCATATGCGCCAAGCACTGTAGGCATGCATGCACACCAAGTGCTTGGCACGCATGCGCAGTGGGGGAAGCAGTGAAAAGGTAAGCCCTCAAGTTGGTTCCCCCCAAAAGCTGCTACCGGTTTTCCGGGACCCTGGGGAACTTTACTACCGGTTCTGGCGAACTGGTGCGTACCTGTTACAACCCATCACTGTGCATCTGGTGCTGCTTTTACATATATAACTTATGTAAGTAGTATAGAAATGTACATTTCTTCCCCAGGTGCCCACTGTATTCTTCTCATTCACCTTACTCTTCTTTAAAAAAAGATTATAAGAAAGACAAAGCTTCTTCCTCAATATACTGCTTATTTCATCAACTGGACTTTTAAAATCCATAAAGTGAGTTAATGTTGTAAAAAAAATTTATTTACCTCACTAAATCTCATGGTTAACCCCAAACAAAGTAATATTTTTTATTAAAGGCCAGTCCTACCATTTGGCAGAATGAGGCTGACACACCAGGCAGCAGGTGCTATGTTGTTTCTCCAGAGCAGCTGGGTGGAAGATTGAGTTCTATGTGCCACACATCCTGCCCTATACCAAACAGGCCTCAGGTGTGTGGCGAATATTATTTCATTTGTAGTATTGAACTGGCAATCAAAACTCACCCTCTGAAAGTGAAGTAGGAGGATGCCATCTTCAGGAACGGGATGCAAAATTATCTAAAAGGAGGTCTCCCCCACCCCCCCACCCCCAAAATCAGCTTCATAGGCTAGGGATGAAACTACACTCTTTTGAAAATCCTGATTTGAATCTACAGCAATTCCTGTTGTGACACATGATAGCAACCTAAAAAGTGGTTTTAAATGGAACTGGTTTGTGACTATGGGAGACAATTTCCTCATGGAGAATGTATCTTCCAAAAAAAAAAAAAATACACATTTCAGTTCTCCTAAAGCAGTGGTGGTGAACCTTCTAGAGACTGAGAGCCCAAACTGCAACCCAAAACCTACCTATTGATTGCAGAGTGCCAACACGGTGACAGGGGAGAGAGGAAGCACTCCCATTGGGCTGCTGGGCAGAGGGGTAGGGCAAACTTTGTGCTGGGGGAGGGAGGAAACATTCCCATTGGACTGCACATTTTAAGAAAAGAAGAAATGATGCTAAAATTGTAATATTTAATATATATACTGAGGACAATAGATGAGCACAAGTCACGTTTGACACCTACAATTATAAGAGATGCTCAAAGTAGTTACCATCACCATCCAGACACTTCTGATTAAAGCAAACCTCTGCTTGAGTAATGCTGACCAAAGTGCCATTTCAATTCCTTCCCAAAGTATGTTCAGTATAGCTGGTTTTCTCCAGTACATCACATCCTTTAAGGCCCCCCACAGTTTGAAGTCAAGGGGTGTTAAGTCAGGAGAACATGGGGGAAATTCAACTGGACCTGTTCATCCTATCCATTGTCCTGGCAAATTCTAATTGAGGTAAGGTCTCATGTCTTGGTGGAAATGCGGTGGGGAGCTATCTTGTTGAAAGTAAAATTGATAATTCCCAAAAAGACTTCTGTGGCTAGCATGTAAACTGTTCCAATACCATAGCAGAAGGAGCAGGACTTCTTACAGTGCAAGGCCTCCCAGATCTTCCCTTGTGCAAATCACACATAGTACCTTGCCTCTCAAATCTATCATGAATGTGTGGAGTTGTTGGTCATGTTGGAGGTTTTGTTGCAAGCTCACACACGTATACTGTATACACTAGTACCTCGGATAACGATGAGACTTGGTTCCACAAGTCTCATCTTTATCCAGTTTTTAACATTGTGTGATACGTTGATCGCACAACATTAAAAAAAAAGTCATATTCCCTTTCGGAAGATAAAAGGGAACAGGGGTGATCCACGTGCCTCTTTGGAAAGGGCAGTGGCGATTCCATGTGTGGAATCCCCACTGCACTTTCCAAAGAGGCAGGCAGATCGCAGCAAGGGATTGGCACTTTGGTTGGGGGTTGAACTGGGACGCACACACGCTCAACTCCCAAAACCAAGCGCCAGTCATGTGCTGTGATTGCAGTGCCCTGGTAGGTCTGGGGACTTCAGTTTTTTCTCCCATTTCGGGCTCTCCAGCACCCCTCTCCACCTCTGGGGAGGTGCTGTTTCTGATGTCTGCAGACCTGCCTGGGCGGTGCTGCAAGGCAAAATGCTGGGATTCGAACCCTGGCGTTTTGCCTTGCAGCACCAACCAGGTAGGTCTAGGGATGTCGGGAACAGTGCATATTGGGTTCCCTGACATCCCCAGAGACAGCAAGGGTGCCAGAGAGCCTGAAATGGGTGAAAAAACTCCCATTGTTTTTTTGGGTTTTTTTGCCCATTTTGGGCTCTCCGGCACCCCATAACCAGTCATTTCCCACCCCCTAGGTATGTCCAAATACACAGGCAGATGGATCAGACTATAGCAGTGTTTCCCAAATGCTGGTTTTTGGACTTTAATTCCCAGAAGCCTAAGTCATTTCCCCAAAACACTGATCAGTCAATGTACTGACTG
Organism: Furcifer pardalis; assembly: GCA_030440675.1. Lineage (NCBI taxonomy): Eukaryota > Metazoa > Chordata > Lepidosauria > Squamata > Chamaeleonidae > Furcifer > Furcifer pardalis. The sequence continues at coordinate 128,197,814 of CP126893.1, read as the reverse complement.
AGGCTTCTGGGAATTGAAGTCCACTATTGGGCTGTGTACCCCTTGTTGGGAACCAGTGGACTATAGGAACAAATAAGTATCAGGGCTTTCTTCTGTGGCAGTTAGTGGCTCTTAAATACCCTATCAAGAACAAATAGCATTCAAATTTTGTATTACAGCAGGCATATTTTTTCATGTTTGGGAAAATCTCTTTCTCTGCCTATGAGGACTGCATCTAAGCTCAAAGGGAATAGTAATGCCTGCGGAAGGACAGCCGATGAGTGCATTGTCCCTACTAATTATGAAGTCTGGAATTTCAATATTATAAACCTGGGCTCTACCACACTATTGCTAGGGGTATTCCTTGACACTTCCTTGTCCCTGAACTCCAACATTGCATTGGTGGTAAGGGTTTTTCCCTATAACTCCACTTAATTAAACCAGTTGCCAGCTCTCCTGAGTCAACCTCACTTGGAAAAGTCAACCATGTTTTAATTACATTGCATCTTGACTACTACCAAGATTCACTGTACATCCCAGCTAACCTGGGAAAACGTCCACGTTCTTCCATTTGGTTTGGTGTGTACAACTAGCTGAAAACAGGTAAATGATAATATTGCCACCCCAACATCAAAAGGCCTGTCCACCTTGTCAGCTGCCTCTCAGGCCCCATTACACTTAACTATATCTGCTGAATGGTGAATTGAACTGATTCATTCCTGCTTTTTCTTTCCAGAGGAATTCAGAGGAGTCACCATTGTGGAGCTGATTAAAAAAGAGGGCAGCACTCTTGGATTAACGATATCTGGAGGCACAGACAAAGATGGGAAACCAAGAGTCTCCAACCTGAGACCAGGGGGATTGGCTGCAAGGTAAATTCAGCCTCATCATATCATGGATGTTTGGGTAAGATTGCAGGCTGTAGTAATGACCTGCAGGGTTGCCTTTGAAAGTCAACCAGCCAACCAACCAGCAAATCATAGCAATCTGGTCATGTCAGATATGCCAAAGGATTACCGTAATTGTTGTGGGGACTACTCCCACTGCTCACATTGGCTTCAGCCAGGAAAGCCAGTCGTTAGAAAGATTGTAGTCCAAAATTCAGGGAGTGGATATCAATTTGGAAATGAAGCTAGCTCAAGTAGACTAGAAAGATAGTGATGGGTGTTTTAAAAAAAAGTGTTGCCTCTTAAGACTTTATTCCTTGCAATTTGACTAATGTACACCATAATTATTATTCTTTCTCATATCCTTCCACATTGACCCTCCCCAGCCATATTAATTGTTGCTGGAGTCCTCAGCTACCAACAAAATTCTAATATTGCTCTCTGTGGGCTTCTCTACATGGTTCATTCCCTAAGTGCCATTTTTGTTGATTAGCCACTAAAGCTGTAATCTAGTACAGTGATGGTGAACCTTGGCACTCCAGATATTCTTTGACTTCAATTCCCAATAGTCCAAGCCCCTGTGAATCCACACGAATGGGTTTGCTGTGATTCATCCAGCCCATGCCACCCTCGTCGCTCCCAGAAGCAAAAGTAAAACACGTATGCCATCACGGGTCTAGTACCCTGTTTCCCCGAATATAGGACCTCCTCGTATAGTAAGGCACCCCCCACTATTTTTCCCCACTTCGGAAATATAAGGGCCTCCCCGAAAATAAGGCGCTCACCTAAATCTTGCCCTGGCAATCCACTATCAGCAATAAATGTGTACTGTATTCTTCTTCGTCATGGAAAAATAAGACATCCCCTGAAAATAAGACCTTGTGCATAGTTTGGAGTTTTAAAAAATATAAGACAGTGTCTTATATTCGGGGAAACACGGTATGTGCATTATGTAGAAACATCTGAGGAAAGGTCTGGTAGGACTGTTTTGTTTTGTGTATTACAGGAGCGACCAGCTAAATGTTGGTGACTACATCAAGTCAGTGAATGGGATCAATCTGACCAAATTGCGACATGATGAAATCATAAGCCTGTTGAAGAATGTAGGGGAAAGAGTAGTGTTAGAGGTAGAATATGAACTACCGCTTGCAGGTTGGTACCTCCCTGGTTGTATATTGTTTGCTGTTGTTGTTACAAATATTTGCAGTGTATCAAGATGGAGATGATTGTGTCCCCCCCTTGTTTCCCTTTCATGTAAATAAATGTGGTTGCCTGGGTCATTGGATCTCCGATCCACCCTGAAAACTCCACTGATGGCAGCTTCTCCATGTTTTCTGTCACAGGTCTTTCCATCCTTTTAAAACTGAAGTTGCTAGTGACTGAAACTGGAGCTCCTTCTGGGAAGACTGTTCTTTCCATGAATGGGAGTCCTTTCCATTATAGCAGATCCTACTTTGTATATTTGTCTGCTTTCTCTCGTGTTGGGAGAGCTATTCATAAATATTTAACTGCACTGTTGCTGCTAAACATTTAAAAGGTCTAGAGATTTTACAGGCATTGCACTAGACACTTTATAGGCAGTGAAAGAAGTCTTACCTGACTGCTTTTGTGAGATCTACTTGTTTGGGTGTAATTAAATTTGGATATGAATGAATAACTAAAAGGCATACTTTCTTTCATTGTAAATGTTACATGTATGTCTTGTAGGAAACATTGTCTTAGCAGCAGCATTTTGTTTTATTGATGAAAATGTGTGGTATCTGAAATAGTGGTTATTACTGACAATCGCAGTAGCCTGATAACTGATTATTGCACCAAGAGCCCTGCAGTACTTTATAAACCTGTAGCAAAAAAGTCAGAAGCCCATTTTCATCTCAGCAGACATTTATGAAAGGAATAATTTCCAGAGTAAAATAAGACACTCAATTCCCATCATATGAAGATCCATCTGGGTTTCAAGGTATAAATCTTTTCATTGTTACAGTCACTTCAGACAACAGCGGCTTGTCTATTTCTACAAGCTTTATTTATCTACATCATTTCTATGTTCCACATGAACGCAAATACAATAGTTGAAAGTTGTGAAAACATCAAAAAGCCTTACAGCCATGGAAAACTATAAATATAAATGTGTAAAGTATATGAAAACCAAAGTTAAGTTGCTGGAAAAATACTTAAGTCAGTATTCAGTACAAAATACAGGATCTTTAAAAGTAAAATAGGGTGGTATTATTGTTTATAAAAAAAAAATATGTTGTTTTTCTTTTGTTGTTGTTGTTGCATATTTGTTACAACTAGTAGGACACGAGATCGAGATGAAATTTTATTATCAGTAATTGTAATGTAACAAACTTGCTTACTATGTATTATGTATTTTGATGTTTTCCTTTTGTCTTTTTAAAAAAATATTTTAAAAAAGTAAAATAAAAATTCCAAACATCTCAGTATTTCCTAAAAATCCAAAAGTTTATATCCTAAGAAGGTACATTAACAAGCAGAAAAATTATGTTTTCACCCAGCCAAGCCAGTTTGAACCTATGGAGGAAAATGCATGTTGTCCTTGTCCATTGCCATTATGGTTACATGTCTCTGCTGTGTTGTGAACCTGTCTTGATCCTATTGTCTTGTTATCTTTCTGGCCCTTATTTATACATACCCCCCCCCCTTTCATCAATTATCAATAATCCTTTCTGCTAGGCCTGATGCACCAACATAATTTCTACTGCTTTTCTACCTCATGTTAACTGCATGGCTTGCGACTCAGAAGCTGGCAGACTGCCACTATGATGACTAATGCTTTTATTTTGACCAAGAGTTTGCAAAGCCTGGGAGAATAAAGGTATATAAAATAAAGAATCTAGTACAATATGACACTATAAAAATAGGGATCAGTAGCTACAGAGAGTACAAGTTATAGGTCCTGCAAATACCATTTCTGGTTATTGATTCATTGCAACATTTTACATATTAAGCTTTATATACACTTTCAATTTCCTCCCTTGTTAACAGCTCTTATTTGTAAAACACATTCAAATGTCAGGCATGCGGTTATATATGCTTCTATAGGAGCTAATTGTTTTGGAGCAACTTTATGTAAGCCTCCTTTTTTAACATACAATACATGTCCACAGAGGTTTTTCCTACACACCCCTTGATTATTTTAATACTCTATACACCATGGGTTCTCAGCCTATGACCCACGGGCAGAATGCGGCCCATGGCACCATTTCATGTGCCCCCCAACTGCCTCAACCACACCCGGAAGTGCCATGTGTAGTTCCTATTTAATGTACAGGCTGCCCCCATTTTGCAGGTAGGGCAAAATGGCCATCCAGCCCCTGAAGCTGTCTGAGGGAGCGTGACCCAGCCATCAGCTTGAATAGGTTGAGAACCCCTGCTATACACAATAAATTTTCACATTTTGACAGGCATGTCAGCTTAAAAATATTAATTCACTTTCCTTCCTTCCTTCCTTTTGTCTATAGCTTCAGAGAATAATGCTGGCATCATTCCAAAGACCATTGATGTGACGCTGTACAAAGAAGGCAACAGTTTTGGTTTTGTACTACGAGGTCAGTGCTTTTTAGTGGGTGATTAAAAAATTGTGCTTGCTAGTGCATTTGTAAGTCAGGGAAGAAAACAAAGCTGCGTTCTCTAGGAGCATCAAAATTCTAAGGTAAAAGCAAGTAAATCTTTCAAAATGGAGTGTTTGTTAGTCTGTGCAGGCTTAAAGTAAAACAAAAGCAGAAATAGAAAATTAAGAAGACAAAAAAGTTGTGGTAGCTGAAAGATTAACTACTGTATTTTGATGTGAGCTTTTTTGAAGGAGGAAGAGGACTTGATCCATGAAAAAGCTATAATGGAGAAAGAAGTGGACTTGATCTACAAAAGCTCACGTTATAATATAGCAGTTAGTCTTTAAGATGTTATCTTATAGGTATATAACGAAACTCAATGGTTAGGAAAAACATGTAATAAGCAGGGATTTGTACATTTTTTAAAGACTTTGATTGGTATCTGGTGAAAATTTTCCAAGCCTTTAATTATAATAATATTTCTTACCTCTTATGCATTTATGGTCTATGCATGATTTTTTGCCATTTTATTAACAGGAGGAGCCCATGAAGACTGGCACAAATCCAGGCCATTAGTCTTGACTTATGTTAGGCCTGGTGGCCCAGCAGACAGGTAAAGCTCATAATGCACTTAGCTCAAACTTGGAAATGTTACTTTTTTGGACAACAGATCACCCGACTAGCATGCCATTATTTATACTGGCTGGGAGGATTCTGGAAGTTGTAATCCAGGGGAATAACTTTCCAAACTCAACATTTAGCAATGTAGTTCAAGAAAATAAATTTTTAGTCAACCTATTTAAGAAACCAGTTAGTATTCAATAGCTTGGTAGGTGCAGATGTTGCTGCAGCAATCTGAGGAGGTGACAGACCCAGGTAAACATAAACAAGAGCACCAACTTGTAGATCACTGTGTCGGCTTTTGTACTTGGGTAGAACAAATATTGGCCAAAGTTCTTCAAAATATTTGCATCCTGATGTTTGTTTTTTATTGTTGCTTTTCTCGGGTATAGAATTTCCCCTAGTCATCATTTGAATGCCTGTCTTCTAGAGCAGGGTTCATCAAACTTGGCTCTCCAGATGTTCTCAGACTTTAATTCCCAGAAGCCCTAATCAGCAGGTGTGCTGACTTGAGCTTCTGGTAATTAAAGTCCAAGGATACCTGAAAGCCAAGTTTGAGAAACCCTGTGGTAGAACACAGTAAAGTTGTTTGCATTTCTATTTTGAGCCATTTATTTCTGTATTTACTTGTTTCCATGCATGCATTTATTTGTTTGTTTGCTTGCTCACTTGTTCCTAAGTTAGCTGTAAGTGTGCTTTGATTGAAGCCTGTAAATAAGAAATTGTTCTAGGCTTTATTGATGGTAGGGAAAGTGTCGATAGTCAGTGGATGAAGGCTGGATGTTTTCCATCCCTGCCCTACCTACTCTGCACAGAATTGGCTACTCTTTCCTACTAGAAGCTGTCAATGTGGTATAGTCCTCTGTGCAGCTATGTGTCCCTTTGAAATGCCCAGCATGTCAGGCTTTGAAAGCACAGCAGCTGTCCCAGCATTTCTGATCACATGGAAGCTGAATACATCAAGAGAAAGTTTCTGCTTTGGGTGGACTCTGAGCAGCTGCTTACTTGACCATTTGCTTCCATTTTCTTCACATGTACCTTTCCAGCAAGTATGTAATGGTGTGCATCATGTATGCTATGGTGTGCATACACAGCATCCTTTCCCAAGGAAGGAGGCCCAAGATTGTGGCAGAAGCAGCACTGGGGGGGCACCCCTGTCATCTGAATAAAGTGAAGGAAAAACTAATGGCAGAGTGAAGGGAAGGCAAAATGACTAATCCATGGCCGTGATGTGTGTTTTTACTTATTATGGCAACAATCATAGAAACAGCAGTAACTCTGTCTATAAAAATGAATGAAGAACTTTCAGCATTCCAGATGTTTTGAACTTCAGCTCCCAGGATCTCTAATCTGGATTGCCATTGATGAAGGACTATGGGAACTGTTGTCTAAAACATCCAGAGGTGAAAGGTTATCTGTGCCCTTTTACATATCTGTGTAAGAGTGGCAATCTCACAAGTCTTATATGTTTTGATTTAGTAGCATATTTATATATTCAGGACCTATGCATGCACTTTTCCCTGCAGGGAAGGCTCTTTGAAGGTTGGTGACAGACTCCTGAGTGTTGATGGGATTCCCCTTCACAGTGCAAGTCATGCTGAGGCACTAAATATCCTACGTCAGTGCAACCAGGAAGCGTTGTTCCAGATTGAGTATGATGTCACCGTAATGGGTAAGGCCTTTTGTGATGAACTGTGCCTGGAGAACAGAGGCTTCAAAGTTAAGGGACCATACATTTGTATATTTGGTTCCAGTGCAAAAATAGTGCAGTGTGTTTAAGAGACAATGTGTAGTGTATGTAGGCAGACTTGGGACAGGCTGAGATTTCTGTAGTTTGTAGAATTCCATTCCCAGCAGATGGTTGGCTAAGATTAATCATTAAATTGTTTGATTAGTCTGAAAGAAGAACAAAACAAAAATCCAGTAGGCATTGTTGTTCAGTCGCACAGTCGATTCTGACCCTCTGCGACCCAATGGACCACTGCCCGCCAGGCACTTCTGTCCTCCACCATCCTCCTCAACTCACTCAGTTCTGTGCCCATTGTCTCCACAATACCATCTAACCATTTCATTTTGGGCCGCCCCCTTTTTCTTTTGCCCTCCACCTTTCCCAGTATCAAGGCCTTCTCAAGCGAATCCTCTCTTCTCATTTGATGTCTAAAGTACCTTAGCTTCATCTTTACAATTTGACTTTCTAAGGAGCATTCTGGGTTGATTTCTTCTAAGATTGACCTATTTGTTCTCCTTGCTGTCCAGGGGACTCTCAAACCTCTCCTCCAACACCACATCTCAAAGGCGTCTATTCTTCTGCGCTCAGCCTTCCTAATGGTCCAGCTCTCACAACCATACATTGCCACAGGAAATACCATTGCTTTGACAAGACGAATTTTTGTTTTCAATATGATGTCTCTACTTTTCATTATGCTCCCTAGGTTTCTTATCGCTTGACTCCCAAGAATCAGTCGCCTTTTTATTTCATGGCTGCAATCTCCATCTGCAGTGAGTTTTGATCCCAAGAAAGTAAAATCTGTCACTGCTTCTACTTCTTCCCCATCTATTTTCCAGGGACTGATAGGGCCTGTTGCCATGATCTTTGTTTTCTTTATATTGAGTCTCAAGCCAGCTTTTTTGCACTTTCTTCTTTCAACCTAATCAGAAGCTTCTTTAGGTCCTCCTCACTTTCTGCCATTAGGGTGGTATCATCTGCATATCTCAAATTGTTGATCTTTCTCCCAGCAATTTTGATCCCAAATTGTGATTCCTCCATCCCTGCATTGCGCATTATGTGCTCTGTGTATATGTGGCTAAATATTTTTATTTGTCCATATCCTCCAGCTGGATATGAAACCTCCATAACCAATAAGCGAGGCTTACTTCTCAAGGCTCATGTACCACTTTGACATATTAGCAGTAAATATATGGGATGGGGCAAGCCGGGGCAGTATCACAAAGGGGTAAAAACAGTGGTGGTGTGACTTGAATACTTTGGAGCAAATGTTAAGGTTTGGGGGTCTAAGAATTGTGGTGGAGCAGGTTGCCTTGTCCAAGAAAGCTAGTAAAAAACGTACAGACTTGAAACTGTCTTTGTCTCAAATCCACCAGCTCAGATCCAGGGAGAGCTTTATGGCAAGAACACTCTTGAGGGTACGCAAGAGCAAAACCAAATTAGAAGATGGCGGAAGGAGCTCACTGGACAAAGAATGACATTAAAAAATGATATGGCTTAGGAACTCAACCACCCCAACATTACTTGATGGACCCTGTATAGGCTGAGGGTTGGAGTCCCTAAATGCAAGATGAATATGCTCAAGTAGGGGCTGCTGCAGAAAAACAATATGCAGCATGAATGAGGAGAGATGTAGAATCTGGCTCATTTACTGGTCTGGCAATTATTGCCAGAAACATGCACCATTGAGGACTTAAGTTTGGCCAACGGCAAAGACAAGAACGGGGCTTCATTTTGGCAGTCCAGGGTTTCATTGGTACATGAAAGAAGAAGGTTAGTAAAGGAGCTGTTAAGTTGAACAGGCAGCAAAGACTGTTAAAGTTTCCACCAGAATTGTTTAGTTATATATCATAAGGAACATTATTCTGTTCAACTGCTCTCTGTATAATGGAGACACATCGCTCAGCTGAACAAAGTGTGCAACAGGATCTCAGCCTTTGCTATGGCAAAATTGACCATCTGTTATTTTAGGACAGAGAAACATGCTGGTTGGCAGGAATATCTAGATTGTTGAGATCTCGTATTTTTAGTACATGTAAGACACATAAGACAATTGGTACATCTGTATGCACCTTCATTAAGATCAAGGTCCTCTGTGTACATTAAAAGCATGCTTTAAGATTGATGGTTATTGAAATGTAATTCCTCTTTATTTATGAATTCTTAGCTAGTCATCTGTTGATGTCTATCTTCCTGCAAAAGAAGCAACATGAACAAAGAGCATCTCCTAATCTTCAGCATCTGTATAACACAAATAGAAAGTCTTATTTTCAAGTGAGAGGAACAGAGGTCACTCTTAAAAATTCCTGGACTTTTTTGTCCCTGTATAAAAATGCAGAAAGGTGCAGGTGTACATAACCAGACCTTTATTCTCAATATTCAGTCAATTCCTCAATCTTGTGGCTTCTTCCATTACTGTTGTCCTTTATCCTGAAGATAATAATAAATACACATTGTTTTGTTCTTGTTGATTTAGACTGTTTCAGCTTGTTGCTTTCAGTCCTTATTCATGCAATTGAGTAGCAGATGTTATTATTTTGTACTCTATGTACTCCTGGTGTTGAAATGTAACATGCACAAACTTGCTTAATTTGCACAAAAATCATTTTTTCCATCTTTTTTGTTGTGGGGCTGGGGAACGCCACAAAAACTAGGATAATAATATTATGGTACACAATCCTCATGCCCAATGATGCAACAACCCCAAAATTTGCCTCTCCCCACCCCCCAGTGAACACTAGGGCCAATAACCTTCACCATATCTCATTTAGGCTACTGACTTTTCACCTCTGATCTTTTCTACTATCTCACCATGGTCCCCTCATATCTCAAACTCTCTGTGGGCAGAAACATTCACCTCTGTGAACACTTGGTGCCATTTCTTGTATGTCCTTGTTTGTGAACGTCTATTTTTCTTATTTGAAAACTACATTTATGGGAGGGGCAAAATAGTACCTTTTAGATAGAATTTTATAGACAGTGACATGGATTTTCTTGAACATTTTGAACTGGAATTTTTTTTCCAGGTCAAATCCAACCCTTAAATAGTGCATTCTGATGTATCAGTTTATTTATGTCAAATCATTTGTATGTTACTGAACAATATTATGTCTAGCAGTCTATAAATATATCAGCCCAAATATCTGCTATAGTGGTTAGAATATTAAACTTGAACTAGGAATGCTGAGAGCATTAACTCATTGCTTGGCTATGAGAGCTATCTGAATAGATCAGTGAGTTACATATCTCTGGCTGCAGAAACAGAGTTTGGGAGTTTGATTCCTCACTGTGCCTCCAGGGAAAAGAGCCAGCTTGTGTGGCCTTGGGTAAGTCCCAGGGCAACCCCCAGAAGAAGGGAATGGTAAACAACTTTTGAAGATTTTCTACCTAGAAAATCATAGAAAGAGTCATCATAAGTTCTAAGTTGGCATGATGATGATGATGGAGTAGACTCTTGCCCTGAAATAGGCAATTAGTAGACTTGTTCATAAATGGGATAGGAAACCTGGTTGCTGAGTGAGTTTTATGACACACTGAAGATACTAGAACCTGTAGCTCCCAAATCCAGTTCAGCATTTTAAGCATTGCACACAATGGCTTTCATACTTTATGGTTGTTAGGTAGCTTTTGCACAAGTGTTAATGCACTTATTCCATGTTCAAAGGCTTTTCTGTAGCCAAAACAGATAGGCAGGCAAGTGTGAAGGCAGAATACAGGAACATTTCATGTGGCTGCTTGAATAAAGAGGCAAAGCCCATTCTTAGCTGCTACTTCTTAAGCGTACCCCCAAAGCAGAAGGAAATAACAGCCTTACTTCCTTTTGTATTACAGGCCTTTGGCTCCTGCATGACAGTAAAGCTTCATCCAAAATGTTCTGAGACACAAAACCTTTGAATTTCAGAAACATTGTGTGAGAGATCTGTGGTTTTCTGTGCAGTGTTTTAGAACCATTCATAATGGAAAGTACTGAATAGACTGTACAGCTGATGAGTTTAAGGTTACCGCTGAGTCCAAAGCTGTGTTGGTTATAGAAGCTCACTGAACTGTTGGAGAGTGTAATGCCTCTCAAGGTAGGAGGACAACAGACTGGACTGTCTATTTTTAAAGCCTTTCTTCCCTGCGGTCAGCATCTCCTACTCTTTCACTAAACGTATGAGCCATATCTCAACACATTTGAGCTCTGGAGGGAAAGAAAATGCCAAGAATACCAATAATATTTCTCATTTACTACCAAATCAGTAATTCAAACAGAGTTGCATTTTGGTGTATGCCTAGACATAGTTTGGGGCTGAAGAGCAATTAGAAATTATTTATTTATTTATTTGTTTGTTTGTTTGTTTGTTTGTTAACACTTGTTTGCTGCCCTACTCACAGAGCAACTGAGGGCGGCTAACATAGTATCACAGAACAAAATATCAAACACAATAATCCCAACAATAAAACCATGAGCAATCCAGTAAATAAAAAAATTAAAAAGATTAAAAATGTAAAAGAATTAAGAGAAAGAGGGGTAGTTATCGGATCAGCCAGCAGGCCGGGATTACTGTGTTACTGGCACCCCATACCTGCCCCACCAGCCAAGTCTTTACACCTTTTCTAAAGGGCAGAAGCTCTGTCTGGAGACGCAACTCAATTGGCAGGAGATTCCATAGAAATGTGTAGCTCAATTGTATAAGTCTGCATGTAAAAGAGGAGGAAGGTAGGGGTGATTGGGATGGTCCACTCCTTTAGCATGTAAGATTTCAAGGAGTGATGATTTCAGTGGAGTGCAGTAGTCAGTGCAGTTTTCAAGGATACTGTAGTTAGGTAAAAGTAAAGTTGCCCCATGTGCAGTGACTTTTGGGACACCCTGTAGTAGTAGGAAAGCACTGGTGGGCTACAAACTACAGACACCCTGGGTCCTCCATAAATTTGTGTTAATGCTGCAATGCAGTTTCACACTATAAACGTTAAGTTGTTGTCACCACCGCCACCACCGTGGTGGCTACCCTAGACAGGGGAGGGAGGACGTGCTCCCATTGGGCTGCTGGACAGAGGGGCGGGTGATGTGAACATTTTCCTCAGGTGCATGTGGAGAGCCCCGCATCCCTTTTTGCTTTCTAGTAGCAAACTCTGTGCTGGCATGACAGCACGCATGCCCATATAGAGGGCTCTGAGTGCCCCTTCTGGCACACGTGCCATAGGTTCACCACCAGTGGGCTAGGCAGAACCCTTCTGCTTGAAGTGTTTGTGTGCTATCTGCCATCAACTCACATCCAATGTCTAGTGATCACAACAGCATTTTAATTGTATTTGAAATAATTAAGGAGAGCGTTTACCACAGCCACCCTAAATGGTATCTGTGGCCAAACAAGGGTTTGAGCCCAGGTCTCATGAGTTCTAGCCCATCAGCCTGTCAATTTTGATTCTACACATTGACTCTGCACTAGACATGACATGGCATGAGGCATGTGATCCTTCACCTGTATTTTTATGAACCCAGCTTTTGTCCCATGATAAGGTCCTTATCTAGGCTAAGCCTGAAGGCTTAAACAGTTAATATAGAGAGCTCCATGGTCAGAGATGAAAGCATGGAAGTGTTGAAGGAACATGAATCAGATACACTTTCAAGTTTGAGAATCAGAATTCAATAGAATTCTGTGCTTAAGTCCCGAATACCTATCACAAAAAAGCAAAATAATGTGCAAATTATGTGGCATGAGGTAGACTTCTATATAATTCAGTCACTTTCAGCAATTAAGGAATTTCATCTTCCTGTGATGACTTATCTGTATAATCTATTTGTGCCCCAAGACACAGAAGTTAACATTCTCTTTTTTAAAAGTTTTAAAATTATTTTTCACTTTTCTTAGCAATTTTTCTGTGCATATGTTGATAGCAAAATTGTTGCTTTTGTAACAATTAAATAGTTAAATCTAACAAGAAATTTTATAATCTTTTGCCCTAAAGCCATGCACAGATGTTTCAGTTTCAAGTTCATAATTGTGTAGGTACTTCTATTATCAGAAGATCCAGAAGTTGCTATTATACAGGTTTGTGAAGTCTCCATGTTGCTGTTTCAGTGCTCACTGTAAGGTGCAATGTGTGTAGCACCTCCAACTTCTTCAGCTCTTAATTCTGAGATCTTGTGGAGAGAGTTTCACTTTGTATAGGAGGGGGGAGGGTTGCATTCCATATTCAAGTAATGCAAACATTATTCCCCCAATTCTGTACAAATTACAAAAGTAAATGTGTAGTACAGCAGTCCATCCTCTGAACTTGGATTTTTGTTTCTATATCACCTAAAGACTGCCAGATATCCTATATCCCTGGTGGATAACCTTGCCACTCCAGCTGTTCTTAGGCTTCAAGTCAACACTCCTGCTGATCAGGGCTTCTGGGAATTGAAGTCCAAGAACAGCTGGAATGCCAAAGTTAGCCATCACTGCCCTGTACAGTTTGGTCAGAGTGGCTGTGTCTACCAGGTTTCCAACTCAAACACCAAGGTGATTGTGAGTAGCTCCTCCAATGATATGTGGAGTTGAGTAACTTGCAAATATTACACAATGGAATAGATACACATTGACAGAGATGGGCAGAACAGATGTACAGATTGCAAGTAACTGGCATGGGAACAAGATTTCGAAGACATCTATCTAATTCATGTTTCCTGTGTATGGTTAGTTGATGCTAATATAGACTGACTTACAGAGGTAAAGCTCAGCAGAGTGAACAATTTCGTATTCCTCTGCCTTGTAGGCATGGATATTGTGTCAGTCTGGTCTGCTTGTGTAGATCATCCAACATGCTTGACTCCATCATGACAGTGTTCTTCCTTATCTATGGGGTGATGGTGGAGGGAGACATCGCTTGCTTCTGTGTTTCCATCTGCAGCCCAGCCGTTCTTGATGATGTCTGAATGAGAGAGCAAAAGGGTTAGAGCAAGGGTGCCCAAACTACAGTCCGGGGCCAGATGAATTGGCCCACAAAGCCCTCATCGCTCCCAGAAGTAGAAGTAAAATGCGCCCATATGGGCATGTTTTACTTCTGCTTCTGGGAGGAATGAGGGCTTAGTGAGCTGGATGAATTCGCATGTGCCCCAAAAAGTTTGGGTATCCCTGTGTTAGTGTGTGTGTGTTTTGGCTAAGAAGGAAACTGCTGAATAGTTCAGTGGTTTAGGACCCGGCTGTGGAGTCAGAGGTTGGGAGTTGGTTTTCCCATTGTACCACCTTGACAGCAGCTGGATTCGATGATCCATAATATCCCTTCTAGCTCTGTAGTTCTAAGATTATAAACTTCTTGATTGCAATTTTAATGGTGGTCCTGGAGGATTTTAATATGCAGAGCTGTAGTTGTACTGCTCAGCAGCATTGCTGGATGTGCTCTGTGAAGCAGGTCTAGGGAAAGGTTTATAATCTTTCTTTTTTTAAATGATTCTTACCATAACCCCTCTCTTCCGATTCCCTTTTCATTTCACTCTTCCGGTATCTCTCATGGGTGAGCACTTCTCTTCTCATAACTTCAGCCATGCAGTGGGCACAAATTAACTACTTAGTTCCAAACCAGTCACCCAGTGGATAGTTCCTAAGCTGCACCTTAGAAGATGGAATAAAAAGCACTCCACGGGGTTAGTTTGAGAATTAAGAGGCAGCTGAGATGAGGGCGTCTTTGATCTAGAATCCCTGAAAGGTTTAAACAACTAAGTAATCCTTCCTATACTTGAGTGAGAAAGGTACATACTGATATCTTGCAGCCAGAGAATTTTGCAGTTCTTCAAACATGTATGAAGTGTTTTATGGTGTTGAATACATAATAGACTTTTCTCATATACTTTTCTAAGTGAAAATGCCACATTTTCTTTTTTTCTTTTTCTTTTTAAGCCAGACTCTCACCCTGTTTCACTGGCTTGTAGTATTTATATTAGAGGGTTGGCAGCAGTTGTGGGGGTAACAGCAGGAACAACAGCACTGGATTAGTGGATGCAGTAGAGTTTGAGCTGTCCATGTGTCTAATCTAAAGTGGGGTGTGTATATGAGAATCGGACCTTTCTCCACAGGCCCCCTACCTCACCCTTTCCCCAACTCTGAGTCCAGGTGTGGAAATGGGCCTGGCTGAGGGAAGAGTGCTTGGTGGAGCCTTTATTTACAGAGGTTTGTCAAGGAGGGATTCATTTTCTTAGATTAGGCTCCCACACTCCTTTGCTGTCATGCCTACCTTGACCTTTCCAGAAGCGAAGAGGGGCAGCTAGTTGTCTGAGCCCATTTGCTGGCGTGTCTCAATCAAATATGAAGGATGAACACCCTTGCAATTTCGTTTCTGAAAGATACTTGGTGTTAATCAAGGAGACAGAAAGAAAGATGTGCTTACATTTCAAGGGCTTATGGCCTCTCTTGCTCTCTGTGTAAACATTATTATTATGCGTTCCCCACATCTTTCTTTCACTTCTAGGGTCCTAGAACATTAGAATTTATAGTATATACACAGGTTGAGCTATAATTATAGGCACACTTCTTAGATGTTCCTACAGCCAGTCAAGCTCTCTGTCCAAAATTCACCAGTGGAAGCCAGTTTCCAGAAAGTCACCCAGACCACAGCTCTGAGCCTCTTCCTCAGTTTCCCTCTCAGGGCCATAGCCAGGATTAGAGAGAGAGAGAGAGAGAGATTGGGGGGGGGGGGGTCCAGGAGGGACAACAGTGTCACACACACATATATAACATTGGCATCCGGGGTGGGGGCCAGGCTGTTAGATCAGGAGGGTTTTTGCCCCCCTGGCTATGGCCCTGTACCCTCTGCTATTAGTTTTAGAAGCAATTGCACCTGAGAACTTGCAGAGATGAAATTACTCCCTTCAGATGACTTAACATCAAAATCTTGCTTGTCCAGAGCAATAAGTCGGAAATTTGTATAACACACCATATTCCACATAATGATATTAATGACCATTCAAGGGAAATCTGTAGCAACACGTCTGGCTCCATTAATGGTCTTCTGTCCTATTTCCCCAGTCTCAATAATGTATAATTAATAAATCAACAATAATATGATCAATGATTCTCACTTCCTGAAACAAGGATAGAAGGGAACAGTTGGAGGCTCATGTCATTTCTTCTCCTTCACATTTGATTCATTTACAGACATACTTAATATGCAGGTCTGTGACTATTCAAATAGTCAGATGTACAGTATTGTGCAAAAGGTTTAGGCCAGCAGGTTTGGGGAAAATTCAATGAGTTATTTGGAGGGCCTAGCACTGCCTATTAGAGTGGGGACATCAGTTGTATTCAGGCTTCCCCACCCCCATCCCCCATTGCAGGAAACATAACAGAGAGTCCAGTGACGCCTTTAAAACTACATAGTTTTATTTGGCATTAGCATTAACTGATTGCAATTTTCCTTTGCAGGTGCATAGCATACTCATTAAAGTCATAGGCTTATTCATAAGTGGTTATGGGGATGGATTTGAATGAAATGGGAGAAAAGAAAATAACTGCATTATTAACACTGGTCATAACCTTTCATAGGGCTGGCTGATATAAACATGCTGGCAATTAGTTGACAAGACATTGTCCTGTGAGGAGAGAAAGCAGTGGTTTCCACTTTCAAGAAGCCGACTGCTTTGGCTGAAGCCTTGTTTCATGGTCCTTTTGGGTGAAAAATACAGCAGTTTGTTGCATATACAGTATGAACTATACAAAACAGTAATGCAGCCCTGCCGTGGCTTAGTGGTTAAGACTCTGAGCTTGAAGACTAGAAGGTCAGGGTTCGATGCCCAAGTGCTGCACGATGGATCTTGGGGACATGAAAGGAGCCTCAATCGGGCATCCCCTGAGCAGAGTTTCTACAGCAAAAATCCTTTCAACCCTGAGTAATTTCTGACATGAAATTTATTTATTTATTTTAGTTCAATGTATACACAATAGTTCATTATACGTATAAACAATGGATGGGTAAGCAGATTAATATAGCTAGTGAAATAAATAAATAAAAAGTTTGTCTTGGTTCAAGCTGAAGAAAATGGAGCTGAACTGATGTAATGTATTCTCATTTAGCTGTTTCTCCCTGAAATCTTTCCAGCTAGTTCATTTGTTCAAAGATAGCTTTGAGGTCAGGGACAGAGAGTGGTTCATTTGTCATATATAAAGTCCTGTGAAATATTGCTTGGGGTGGGGTGGGGAGAATGGTACATAAGACATCGGAAGATGAACAGGTGAATAAACTTCTGCTGTTGTTAGATTCCCTGAAAATATTTCCAGTATAGGTGCTGGGGCAGAGATAAAACATAGGTCTCCCACTAGGCCTAGTTCCTATGCCAGTACCTTCCGATGTGTCATCAGTTCATCCAAGTATATTTGTTCAATATTGTACTAACATGAGGTCTGTTATGAAATTTGTGTTACAGTGTGGAAAATACAATATTTAAATTCGGAAGTTGAAAAATTCTGTTTCATGGGCCCAGTCTAGAAAGTGGAGTAATTTTGTGAAGTAACTCTTTACATTTCTGGTGTATAATAATAATTTTGTGTCAGAAATTATTCTGGGTTGAAAGGATTTTTGCTGGAGAAACTCCACTCAGGGGATGCCAGAATGAGGCTCCTTTCATGTCCCCAAGATCTTTTCCCACTGAAGTGGTCTCCATTTATCTACTTGCAATTTCTTCCTTTCAGTCTGCTCTTCTAGGTTGGCAGGAACTGGGATAGAGGGTACTCAATCCATCATGCGGTACCTGGGTCTCGAACTGCCAACGTTGGCCTTCCAGCTAACAAGGCAAGCATCTTAACCAATGAGTCACTGTAGCCCCTATTTCTGGTTTAAAGAGCTGCTTATTTATTTGTCATGTAGTTGCACAGATGGTGTCTAGACCTGGTGCATAGACTGATCTAGAGTGAGGTTGATGTTGGAGTAGAAATTATAATTCCTGATGAAACTTCACTGTCGCTTCTTTTTTGATGAATGCAATGTGTAAATATGTTTTTGGTAATTTACAACTTTAAAAAGTAGGATGCAAATTATCTTGCAAGCAGTTGTATCTTGTAGTACAGAACACTAAAGAAGATGCAAATCCCTGTTAGGTATTTGTTTTATGTTTAAGACATTGCTGATACTTTGGCGATCCCTCCTAGGATAAGTTAGGTCAGACCACGTTCTTGCCTGTTGGTTTCTTTATGAACAGTCCTTGACATGCCACACTGAGACACACACCATTTGAATAACACTTTCCGTTCCATTTGCTGAAGAGTTCAAGGTGTTCTTACAAGATGTCCTCTGAAGTGTGACTATGACAAAAATCAGCTGCTGGTTGAAGAAGAATAAAATTAAATTTTCCCAGGTTGGTAAATTGCCATTTTCATTCATGTCGAAAGCCTATTAATCTGAAGCCAATTTGATTTCTGCTAGCCCTGCTTGCTGCTCTCTACTATATAATCTGCTGAAGCTATTCACCTGCAAGGTGTCTCCCCCCCCCCTGTTGAATTGCAGGCAGCTCCCTGCTCTCCAAATAATGCTGACAAGTCAGTTTTGTTGCTTGTGTATAGCTTTTTGCAGTCCTTACATGGCAGTCAATACAACTGTGCAAGATATGATTACCTTCCAGAGGCCAGCTTCCTCTATTGATCAGTTCAGCATGAATTATCAAGGCTGCTGCTATGTGCCTCCCTACCTCAGTGGTAATGCATCTCTGCCTTTTTTTTTTTTTTGCTCTGTTATCTCAGCAGTAACAGTGGCTCACCCTTTGTCATTACAGAACTGCATTTAGTTGAACAGTTCTACTTTCACTACATATAATAAGCAGGTAAGAGTTAAGTTTAGTTGACCTGTTCTATTTTAAAAGACATTTCTTTCACATTGCTTAGGATTTAAAACACATTCTACTGCTAACTCAAAATGTCTGGATTTTGGTCTGCTGCAAGCAAGAACTGTGTTTGATCTAAGGTTAGAACTAGAGTGTACAAGAAGCTCAGATCTAAAATTATTCTTGGTTTCAGACATGAAGTCAAACCAAGGTTTTCAGCATTATGGGAAATCTGTAGTAAGCCTCTGGTTGCACAAACACCCTTCCTTTCCCCTTTTCTCTTTGCCTGAAAGAGGTCAGAAACCTAGTTCTGTTCTGTTCCACCCATTGAACATGTAAGAGTCTAAAACTAGTGTTTGCTGCAGTCTTGAGCTAACAACTGAATTCAGACAGGTCAGGAACAGGTAAGGGTAGTTAACTTAATAATCAGAATAAGAGCATATCAGGTCCTTCTTGCAAGTGTATTTTCTATCTCTACAATCAGTGCAATTTTTGAATGGAAATGCCAAAGATTGAGCTGTAGGCCAAAAATCCTATATACCAATGCTGGTGTAAAAAGCATGACCAAAATACTTACTCAAGGTTTAAGGAAATGTCAGAGATAATCTAGAAGCAAGCAGTTGGCAGAGTGAAACTTGTTTCCCTGTCTCTCAAGTTGGCTGGGGTTTCTGCTGGTCAGGAGCTGTGCCAACATTTGAAGGATTGCTGTCTAAGAGAATGGATAAACACAAGTGTAAGGAGGTATCTGAAGCCACCTTGCACAAGCTTTGAAAAGTGGAATTACTGTACTTGTACAACTGATATTTATTTATTTATTTATTTATTATTTAGTGTAATACCACTGGAGGGACTGTGGTGGCATAGTGATTAAGATGCTGAACCTGGTGACTGGAAGATCAGCAGGTCAACAGTTTGAGACCTGAGTGCTGCATGACAGAGTGAGCTCCTGTCTCTGTCCCAGCTCTGTCCAACCTAGCAGTTATACAATAGAGTTATGTTCTATCATATCAGAATGGAAAACAATTGGTGTTACTAGAAGGATTACAGAAGGAATTACGGGGGAACCTCAGTTAATGTAATTAATGCATTCTCCAGGATGCTTCTTACAGAGAAAATTACTTTAACCAAATTTCCCATAGGAATGCATTGAAAACCAATTAATCTGTTCTGGAAAAAAAAATCTGTAAACTGAACACACCACGTGTTAACCAAGGTTCCACTGTAATAGGAGAGTCAAAGAAAGCTCATAGAATATTGAATTATTGCTAAAGAGTATTGCAAGTAATGGACAATAGATGGCCACTGGACACACTACCCACGCTCCATGCCACATTGACAATACTACGAGATGTGCTGAATGTAACAGCAGTTTTCCTTTTTGTTAACAGTGTTTTGAGTGTTGAAGTAATGGGCAGTTTATTCCTGGTGCCCTTTGCCTTTTGCCTGTATTCACTCTAATTTTCCTACCAGTCAGTGAAAAAAACAGCAATCACCTGGAAATTTATTCATTTTTTTATACTGTACTGTATAAAGAGCATAATGTGTTCCACAGTATTGCTCTTTAAGTGAGTTTGCTCTTTAAGCGAAACACCATTGTAAGTGACCAATTGTGACTTCTGGTGGGGGGGATTGCGAACCCCGATTTATCTGTTACGCAAAATTTTGGTTGGTTTTAGTTGTTAAGCGAAGCAAACATTCAGATAAAATTCTGCTCTTTAAGTGAGTTACTCTTTAAACGAGGTGCTCTTTATGCGAGGTTTGACTGTATTCATTTTGGCATGCTACTTCTGTTAATGTAAGCTATTCTGCATGTTGGTTTTGTGCTGAGAACTGCATCATATAATTTAGAAAAGGGTGCAATCCAAAAAAATAAATAGCTGAATTCTGATCTTCAAAGTAAACTGGGAGGTGTGAGTTGTGCATAAAAATGACAGCCAAACAAAATTATCTCTCAGCTCCATTTTGTTGCTGTGGTAGCATTAATATGGGTAGATGTCTGTCTCCTGAAGGTAGCTAAGGGCCAACTGCCCAAATATTTCTTAGGAAAACATATCCTGAGAACCCCTCTTAAGGAGGGCTGTGGCATGCAAAAAGTAAATATCCAACCCTATAAAGTCCCCCCCCCCCAATATATCAAGCTGCTGAACTCTTGGTTATGATATAATGAAAATGTCATTTCCCCCCTCTTTTATCATGACAAATAACACCATAATTACTTGGCTGTGAATTTTCTGTACCGAACATCAAATCGGTCTTTTGAAAAAACTTTCCAGAAGCAATTGATGCATCATGTATTTTTAAAAGCTCTGATTGAAAATCATGTTGAAGATTGGCCCAACAGAATTGTTCCCAATGAGCAGTAGTGTTCAGAGTGGCGTTCGGAGCTGTATGCATTTCAAGTCTATGCTCACTGATGTTCCAGTTTATGTACCACTCAAGGTCACAGGAAGCTGTTTGGAAAATTAGTAAAACAAGAAAGCTGTACAATCCATAGTTTGTGGTGTGGGGGTGAGAGGTGCCTTTTTGCCAATCCATAAAGGGATTTATGTGACTGTGGTGGCTTAGTGGTTAAGACACTGAACTTGATGACTGGAAGGTCAGCAGGTCAGCAGATCAAAACCCAAATGCTGCACGATGGAGTGAGCTCCCATATCTGTCCCAGCTCCTGCCAGCCTAGCAGTTCGAAAGCAAGAACTTGCAAGTAGATAAATAGGTACCTCTTCGGTGGGAAGGTAAACCATGTTCCATGCACTTTGTGTCCAAGGAAATGTCTGCAAACACAGACATCACTGGCTCTTTGCCTATAAGTGGTGATGAGTACCAAACCCTAGAGACGGATACTACTGGCTTTTAAAGCAAGGGCTTTTAAAGCAACCTTTACCTAAAGCAGTGGTTCCCAAACTTTTTTTTGGTCATGCCCCACCTAAGCATCTCTAAAATCCTGATGTGCCCCCCCCCCGGGGGTGATATATAATTCTTATTATTCAAACAGTGAGCTCCTTATTCATGTGGAGGAAGCCTAAAAAGCCATTTTGTTGTTGTTCAGTCGCACAATTGGTTACAATCCTTTGCGACCCCATGGACCACCACAAAGCCATTACCTTGGTCTAAATAAGCTTCCAAATAATTCACTGTTAATAACTCATTCTCAAATTACCCCATGTTGGGAACCATGGACTGAAAGGGATTTAGATCTGGGAGACTGAATTTGCTATTTGTAGATGGAGTAAATGGGCAGAGAGAGACATGAAGTTTGATCCTCCTTCCACTGAAATCTGGGGGTAACTTTTTAAATGATCATCTGTATTCTTCCTGTGTGGGACCTTCGTGGATTGAGTTCCAAGAGTCCCAGTCACCCAATTCTACATTGCTTTTTATACTGCACTCTATCTCCCTTATGCTCTGTTCATTTCCTCAGCAAACCAAGTACCCTTGGTCCCAACAGGAAGAGGTTGTCTCATCTAAACATTGGCAGGGTGGTACTGTAGGCTGCTAGTACTCTGCAACAGTCTAATTCGGTACAAGCTGTCCTCCTCTGATTAGAATGAATCAATTTTTCTGCTTAACTACATCTATATGTTCAACAATATGTCATCTATCTTCAAATTTAAGCTGCATCATGTGAAATATGTTGTACCTCATGATGCTTTAGTTTTCACAGAACCTAGTTGGAGAATATACAGTACCAGCATCTTAGCAGAGAGGAAGTGGGCATGTGCTCTAAAATTCAGAAGGAAAGCCTTGCTATAATTCATCAAGAGGCAAAAATACCGGATTTACTTGAAATGATTCCAACAGCTTTTCCTTTGAAGCAATGTGGAATGGGTTACTGTAACACTTGCTAGCCTCTGCATATCCTATGTTCACTGAAGGCCCTAATTGTAGGCTGTATGGTGATTACTTACTTTTTATCTGTTTCATAAATCCTGCTGCTTTGTGATGGCTTTCTACTGCTTTAGAGAGAGGATGTTTCACATTTCTTGATAAGGCAGGTATTTGCTGTGTGGGGTGTGTTTTGTTATCTCCTGTAAGCCTCCTTCAGTCATTAAAAATATTTCCCATTATTGAGCAAAAGAAACTTGATATGAATGTGTGTATCAGACCTTTAATTTCTAAATACCTTTCCTGAACATGGCCCTCTACCTCAGATAAGTAACATCAGCTGTCAGTTATGGCTTGTATCTTGGGTCCCTCCCCAAGTTTTACTCTTTCTGGATATTTTAGCCCTCAGTTTAGCATCAACCCCTCAATAATGTCACTGCCTTTTGAGAGAAACAGCTGCCTATTTGGCACAAAAAAACCCAGCAGCTACTGAAATTAAATGAAATGCCTATCCACAGTAGTCTTTGTATGCAAGACTGAAGAACTACAAAATTTATTCGCCTCATAGGAAGTTGAGTTACTTTGTGACACTTTTGACAAGAGATGAGAGCAGGAAGGTTTTTTTTTTAGCAAATTAAGCAAAAATGCACAACTAGGACTTCAATGTAAATAACACAAATTGTGCAAAATAATGGGGGATGTTGCACTGTTGCACGGGCAAGAAGCATCAACAGTTCATTGGCACATGTACTTTGCCTCTCAAAGGGACTGTTTTTGTGCAGTGACAGTTTAGCCAAATGACACTGAAGAAAACAGTGCCTCTGGTCTAGCTCTTGTCTGGAGGCAAAGAATCTCGCAGGGCTTGAAAAGTCTTCGTCATGCTGTCTTGTTGAGTCAAGTATGCCCAGTTTAACAAGAACAAAGAAGTGAGCAAATATTCTTGTCTACCAGAGGCTGAAATGTGAGCATGAATAAGCATTTTTTTATGAGTGTGAAGTTGCTGGTTTAGAAACAGCCAGCTAAGAGTTCAGCCATGCTCACATCAGAGGGGCATTCGGGGTCTATTCTCTTAAGACCAGAATCCTGAACAGAGTGAATTGCATGGGTGATGTGCATAGTCATTTAGTTGGTTTCTAGTTTGTACTGTAGTTGGTTAGTCTTTCATAGATTAATTCTGGGAGGTCTTTTTATTCCATTTTGTTGCTAAGATTAATTGTCCAGGAGATGAGTTGTGAACTCCCTGGGAGAAAGCCATATACACATTTTGCAAGCTGTAATAACTTTTTTTGCACTAAATACAAGGGAACCTCTGAGCAACTGGAGAGCTCAGGTTAAATGTAGTCCAAATCTCGCCAACTTTTGGAGTAGTGCTATCATTATTAAGCTGTTTATTTTCAGTGGTGTTTTTAGATAGTAAATTAGATGCTTCAAAACCAAATAAACAGCTAAATTGAATGCAAAGTTTGTGAGGGCAAGGCAGTTGTATTAGTCTGCTGGAGCAAAAACTACAAAGAGATTTGTGCAACAAAAGTAACAGGAGTTTTGTTGCACCTTAAAACGGCATCCATTTCATGGATTGATGCCCACTTTGTCTAAAGGAATGCCTAAAATTGTTAAATAAGATATGCCTAGATGATAATTTATAAGTGAATAAATTAATAGTGAAAGAACTACTAAATCTTAAATTGGGGGAAATGTGAGGCATCCTAATTAATGTTAAAACACCTTTCTGCCTGCAACTAGGAATGTGGTCTGAATGAGTGCAAATATTTAAATTACTGGGGGGGGGATGACTTTGCTTCTTTTCTAGACGGAGTAATAGTTACCAAAGCAAGGGGTTTCAACAATGAAGGGCCTGTTTAGAATATGACTCCATTTGTTGACATTCCAGTAGTATGTGTAAAGAGAAAAGTTGCATCTTCATATAGGATGTGTGAGGTATACAGTGTATGCTAGAGAGGTACACTTGCCCATAACTTCTTTACCCATTGTATTGCCCCTTTGTTTTTCTCCACTTGTGCATTAATAGGATTACAGTCACAGCAGTATTTAATAATATGAGTCGAGTACCAACTCAGAAAGTAAATATCAGATATGGTCCCCCAACACAGAGTCTAAAAGGTGTGTCACTGGGGAATCTGCTTAACTATAACCACCCTGTCTGTAGCTTTTCCTAGTGAGATATATGGCCATGCATAATTGCTGAGCAGCAAAATGAATCATGTCTGGATTTGCAACTACTGTCCTAAATCCTGCAGAACTGGACTCTCATCCTGATGCAGCTGCTAAGTCTCCCTCCAGGTCCCTCCTCTTCAGAAGTTCCACCTGGAGACCCTATCTCAGCTATATAAGAACAGGCCCTTCCTCCCAGGAATCCATCCCCTCAGCAATTGATGTCAGTAGACTTGCAGTTGCTTGGTTCCTAGGTCTCTTGTTGAAGACCTCTGCCTAGTTCCTGCTCCTGAAGCCTTCCTACTCTGTTCTTGATTGCTGTGGACTGTTGTCTTCCTTGCCTGGATCCTTGCTCCAGCACATGAAAGTACTCTACTATGTCTGTTCTCCTAGTCACCTGACATCTGGCTCATTTGGACAGTGCTTTTGTCATCTGGACTAATCCTGCATCTTTGGCTTCACTTGAACTCTTGACTGGGATACAGTTACTATTTGACCTGATACCTGGTTGTTTGGGCATTTGTGATACCTGCCAGCCTGAACTCTGACAAAGAGTCACACAAAGAACACCCCAGAGCTACAGTTCCTTGTCCAAGAGGGCACAGGACCTGCCAAGAAGCAATAGAATGATTGAGACTAAACTCCAAGCTACAGCATAGCTTCTTGAAGAAAAGGTTCTGTGCCAAGAATGGGCAGGGCATGGTTTACTCCTTGGAACTTCTGCTTCAGAGCAATCTATAGAACTACAGATTGGCTTTTTAGCCCTTGGTCTTCAAACCACTCTTCTCAATTTCCTCTTAATCTGGGCTTAGAATAGTTACTTTTTTAGACTATTCAGAATCACCCAACTTGATTAGATAGCTGAGGATTCAGTGTGGGAATTCTAATTGTTACAGTCAAAATTAGTAAGTTTTCCAAGCTCTGTCTTTAATTTGCATTTTCCTAAGGTGCTGGTTTCTTCTGCCACTTATTGTCTGTCATTTAACTTTGTCCTTAGCCTTAGGAACCAAAACAGACAGTTGCAAATACATGGAATATGGTGAAGGCCTCGAAACACATTTGACATATGGTCTAACAACTGAGAAATGGTTCATGCTTTTAATTTTGTCAGGTCAGCATATATTTTTCAAGAGGATCTTCTAAATGAAACAGTGGCATGCTACAAGTGCCTATGTTTTTGGCACACTATGTTAGCCTCTGCTTGCTCTTTCCAGCTCAGTAGGTTGCCCTAGTTGAGAGGACCTAAGTAGAAGAACTGTAAATGCTTTCATGTCGCTGTTGTTTTACAGATACTGTAACCAATGCTTCAGGCCCTTTGCTGGTAGAAATTGCGAAGACTCCTGGCACTGCTTTAGGAATCACGCTAGCTACAAGCATGCATCGGAACAAACAGGTTATAATGATTGACAAGATCAAGCCAGCCAGTGTGGTGGACAGGTAGGATGCTTAACTGCATTGCTGTTCTTCTGGCTTAGTTCTGTTTTCTCTTTCCCCACCAGCCAAAAATTCTCTTTGAGGAGATTTCAAAGAGAGTGTGGGATAGTACCTACTGCACCAGGATCAATTGTACTCCACACCCATATACTTTGAAAAGAAAGCACAATCATTACATTCTATAATAATTTTGTGTCAGAAATTATTCGGGATTGAAAGGATTTTTTGCTGGAGGAACTCTGCTCAGAGGACGCCCAAACGAGGCTCCTTTCATGTCCCCAAAATCTTTCTCCCACCAAAGTGGTCCCTATTTATCTACTTGCAGTTTCTTGCTTTCTATCTGCTAGGATGGCAGGAACTGGGATAGGGACCAACACTCATTCTGTCATGCAGTACCCAGGTCTCAAAGTGCCAACTTGCCAGCCTTCCAGCTAACAATACAAGCTTCTTAACCACTGAGCCACCACATTCCCAATTATAGAGCTGATATATTCAATATAAAATATTATGATTTTCAAACTGGTTTTTGAGCAGCATTGTCTTCGCTGGAATATGTTTTTGGGTGGGGAGATGCAGGGGACTTGATGAAAAATGTGTTACCAGACAGCTTGCCACTTCCATTCCAACCTTCTCCTGCAGTCTAAATATTCAAGTGTGTGCAGGTGGAATTTCAGAGCATACAAAGTAACAGCGAGACCCAACAGGCACCCTATTTTAAAGTAATGACAAGCCTAGGCCAGTGTTTCCCAACCTTTGGTTTTTGTACTTCAATTCCCAGAAACCTAAGTCAGTACATTGGCTGATCAGTGCTTTTGGGAATTGATTTAGGATTCTGGGAATTAAAGTACAAAAACCAAAGGTTGGGAAATACCGGCCTAGAGTATAATCTCTAATACATGTCTGAAATTGAAAGAGTTCAGCGCCTGATGCTCCCCAGTTATTTGGTAAGCACAGTAATGTGGAAAAATATTTCCAGAAGTGGTGGTGGTGAGCTTTGTCCTTATAAGTCAAATATTGTGAAACAGTTGGACCTTACAGGAAATACTTAACCTTGCCAGAGAAAGTGATTTTAGCCTCATACTGTGTTACATGTAGCCACAATTAATTTCTCAGATATTAATTAGTCACAGTTGAATGTGCAGAATGAGGAGTCATGGAGTGGTGATTTCCCAGGCAGTAGTGACATAAAACATGTACAACCACTTCTCATACCCCTTTCTAAATAGAATGCCATAGAAGGTCCTTCACTGGACATTGGTTTAATTTTTCTTTCATATGTATTAAGCACATAGTGGAGGTATTCTATAAGCTCCACATGTCTTTCCTACACAAGGTTGTTTTATTAGTTATATATTTTATTTCTTTAGCAATGAAAACTCTTCCCTTCTTTTCTCTTAGAACGTGGCTGCTTGAGTGTGGAGTGTTGTAGCTTGAGAGCACTTCTCTGGCTCTTCAGAGTAACGGGGAAAGAACTGAGCATGGTTTGCATCCATAGTGGAATTCAAATTTTTTTACTACTGGTACCTACTCTGTGGGCATTGTTTGGTGGGTATGGCCAGGGGGAGGCCCTGTGTTGCACCTGAATTAGGACTACTTTATTTCAAAACTTGGATGAGCAGGGCCTGCCAGAATTTCTGCTAACAGTTCTGGTGAACTGGGGTGAACCTGCTGAATCCCACCACTGGTTTGATGTATGTCATTTCGCTATTCTTTCCCCAAACCCTTTTAGAAGGCTATACATGTTTTGATCTACATGTTGGATGTTATGTATCCCAACCTCTCAATTATTCTCTCAATCTTTCTTTTTTTTAAGTCAGAGATGGCAAAGAATGTGTGGATAACATCTGGGATTTATTATCTTGTGGTAGCTCAGTGGTTAAAAAGCTCGCCTTGTTAACTGAAAGGCTGACAAGTTGGCAGTTCAAGACCCAGATACTGCATGACAGATTTAGCACCTGTCTCTGTCCCAGCTCTTGGGGACATGAAAGAAACCTCATTTGGGCATTACCTGAGTGCAGTTTCTTCCCCAAAAATCCTTTCAACCCAGAATAATTTCTGACATGAAATTATTATTGTCTGGAAACTCCCGTGGATTCATACAAGAAAGATTGTTGCTGCTGCTGCTGCTGCTTCTTCCTTTTTCTTTTCTTTTGGAGTCTTGAAGTCTCTAGTTTAATATATAGAGAAAAATTGACTCATATTTTCTTTGGATAAAGGGTCTGTGGTTTCATGAATCTTCAACCACATAAATCCAAGACTAGATATATGGCTGTGCAACTGTTGGTTTCAGCTGAACTCCAACAAGTAGCATGGCAGAAAACAGATTTGATGGAATGCCACTGGGGCTTATGTGATGGGTGCTTAACCAATAGGTGCAGGTGACTCCTCAGCTTGTGTGTTTTTGTGTTCTTTTTTCACTGCAGATGTGGGGCCTTGCATGTTGGTGATCACATCCTTTCCATTGATGGCACTAGCACAGAACACTGTTCCTTGTTAGAGGCTACCCAGCTCCTAGCTGCAACGTCAGAAAATGTCAAATTGGAGATCCTACCTGCTCACCAAAGTAGACTTCCTCTCAAGCCTCCAGATACAGGTATGTATGCCAGAATGGATTGTATGATCTGTGGTACCACAGTGTGATATGGCCACATTTCTTGTAGCCCTTGCAAACTATTCTCAGTGTTCTAAAGCAGGTGTGCCTAGAAGAAGTGTTGGCTGGCATTGTGAGTATCCTGTAACATACTCGTATAGAAAAGTGTTCAGAAGAATCTGAGATAGGGTGAGAAGTGAATAAAGCCTGGTCTCTGTGAAGCTTGAACACATAGTCCTCTCTTCATTTCCAGTATAGATTTTTTTTCTCTTCTCTAGCTACAATAGTTTCGATACAATGCCTGTTTTCATATTAATTTAGTCAATGTGGCGGATTAAAGGTAGCTGGGAAATGTAAAAAAGATGGCACAGAGATGGGTATATTGATTGTGACACCAGGTATTATTCAAACAAAAGGTTGCTGGCTAAAGTGTAGATATTGCTGCAATCTTCATAGGCGATTGTTCCTGTCATGGACAAAAGTTCAATACGAATCAGATTCAAACTTTGATTGAGCTGATTAAAAAAAATGACCCAGCTGTAAAGTTGCCCATGTTAAATATTCAGGCATGTTTTAAAATTGTATTTAGTGTACAGCACAAGTTCTTGACAGAAAATGAATAGAGCAGTTGAAGTTTTAGAAGAGGCATCCCTCCCTCTCTCAGATGAAGAAGAGGTAATACCTGTTGTACAACAGTGCTTGTGACACAACAAGCGTCATCCAGCAACAAAGAGAAAATGTTTCTTTCATCAAATGTATTGTGTTTATGAAAATTTGATGGACAGATGAATCAACTGAGGCTCATAGGATTAATGTACCTAAAGTGAAGATTTCTCTAATTGGATGACATCCTTTGAACAGAGTCCACCTAATGCATGTTAACAAGGCCTTTGGGACCAAAAACCAGAGGCAATTATGGGAATGTTTGAAACGGCAGCCTTGTTTAGCTTGTCTGTCAGAGCTTTGAAAATTCCAGTGTTCAACTGTGGAGAGTTCAAAAGGAAATGATTAGCCTTCCAGCTACTGAAGTCACAAGAGCCCCTAACCTGGAAGTAAAAGAGGTTTATCCTTTCTGATTCTGCTGGAACAAGGATGAGGAAACTGGTGTTCCATGGTAGTTAGTGGACTCAACTTATATCAGTGATGGCAAAACTTTTAGAGACCAAGTGCCCAAACTGCAAACCAAAACCCACTTATTTATCACAAAGTGCCAAAATGGCAACAAGGGAAGGAGGAAGCACTCCCATTGGGCTGCTAAACAGAGCAAACTCTGTGCTGGGGGAGGGAGGAAGTGCTCCCTTTGGGCTGCTGGGCAGAGGGGCAGGGCAAACTCTGTGCTTGGGGATGGAGGAAGCACTCTCATTGGGCTGCTGGGCAGAGGGGAGGCGTGAACTCTGTGTTGGGGGATGGAGGAAGCACTCTCATTGGGCTGCTGGGCAAAGAGGAGGGGCTTCGAGTGCTACCTCTGCAATGCATACCATAGGTTCGCCACCACTGCTATAGATACTTCCAAATGTTCTTCCTGTTTCTCTTGGCTTATTTCATTACTGTTTTCCCCCCTGTGTTGGTTATAAGTATGTTCAGTTGATAGTGGCTTCTCATTTCTCTGTTACAATTAATCATCTCTGTTAAAAGATGAATATGTAGAAGTCTGCCTTTTCAACTGATTCTGTTGCAGGCAATCCATTATATCCATGAGTCTAATTCATGTTGCTTTAACTTTGCACAGTCTGACAGCTATCATTCATGGATGAGATGCTCAGTACACACTGAACTCAGTGTGCTTAAATGCTGGCAGTGCATGGAGCATCAGATATTACAAACAGAAGAATAGCTCTCTGAAAGGGACACTGCCATGAGCAATATGTTGGCTGTTTGCAATTCTGGTCTCATCAAGTAATGTTAGCAGCTGTATTCACTACATAACCTGTGCAAAGAAAGGAAAACTTTTGCTTTCTCCAATTCAGTAATACTGCTACTTCTGTGTATGTATGTATGTGGCAAGAGCATTCTCTTATTCTTGTTTGGAAAAGTAGTGGGCGAAATGATTGTCTGAGTGAGTAAGATTCATCACCTTCAATAAAAGTTTAGGAAGTTACTTTTTGAAAAAGTAATTAGTTAAGTAATTATTTAAGTCAATTTTAGCTCCTTTTCCATTTCTTAAAAATAATGATGTACAGTGGAACCTCCGGTAATGAAGGGTCCAGATAGTGAAAAACTTGCATAATGAAAAGAAATCAAATGTAAATGGTGTCCTCAGTGTAGAAATATGAGAAATAAATAAATAAGGGGGAAGGTAACCTAAACAATTCACATTTCTATTAAATTAAATAACTAGTTAACAAAGTACTAAAATTAGTTACCGTAATTTCCCCTCCTCTTGCAGCATATACAGATTAACATGAATTAGTTTTCAAATAGAATAAAATATTCATAAAATAATTTCCTATATGATTTAAATCAAGTCTGTTAAAATTTAAAATATTCATAAAATTATTTCCTATAAAATTTAAATCAAGTCTGTTAAAATTTAAATCAAGTTGTTAAAACACTCATATAGAGTATGGGGATTCAGCAACATGGATCATCGGCATCAGTAGTGAGTGTTAGACAGCATGGTAGGGACCAATGGCCAAGGATATCACAAAAAGAGCAGATTATATTTTGCCTACTTCTTGGCTATTCATGAAGTAGGAAATGTCAGCATGCATTTACAGTCAGCATCTTTGATTCCTTGCCCTTTGTTTAAAGGGGTGGGCTTGAGAGAAAGTCTGCTTTTTGGTGCTATACCAAAGGTTCACTCATAGACACACATCCCAAGTTAATTAGACTGGCTTGGAGTGGATAGCCTCCCCCCCCCCCCAATTCTGAAACCATAGAAAGCTGTAGCCAGTAAGAGGAAGTGATACAAGGCTAGACAAACTGAAGTGTTTTTTAAAAAACAAAACATTGTTCCATGCTTTGTAGAGATCCTGTTAATCATTTATGATAAAGTCCCAGTGAATTCAATGGGACATACAGCCAGATAAGTGGGTGTGGCAGAGAGAGCCTCCTGGGGACATACAGTTGATTCCAGCATTTGTGGAATGCTGAGATCTGTATTTTACTGAGCGACTTACAATTCTCTTTCATAGAGTTCACATGCACTCTCCTGAACTACAGCAGAAAATGGTTAAGTATCTCACCAGACTACGGATCCCAGCATTCTGTAGGATGAAGCTGTATCTGTTAATGTGGAACCTACCTCCGATAATTATATAGGGTGGATACATCCTTGATTAGAGAAGAGAGAGTATTACCTCCACCTCCTAGGACAGCCTGAATTTACTGGGGAAGCTGAGTAATGTTGGAATATGTAACTTTTGATGAGTATGACTATGGAAAACAGAGTTCTCACACCCAGAAAGGAGCCCTGGATTTCTAAGGTGGGGATTACCTATAGCGAGTTTTTACTATCTGTTTTTTCTACCTTTAGTTGCTGTAGAAAGCATGTCTTTTCAGAGTTGTATGGCAAAAAGTAAGGCTTGAATAGTTGGCAAAAAAATCCAGTAGTCCCACAAACAAGCAGAGAACCTGTGTGTAGCTTTAAACTGTCAGAGAGCTTGGTTTTCCTGTCATAGATAGATGTAGATGTATCTGACATTTCTTTTTATTGTTCCTTTCCCTTGTATCATGCTGGACAAAGTCAAAGTGCAGAAGAGTGACCACCACCATTGCTGGGACCCTTGTGTTGGCTACTGTCACAGTCACCATCCAGGGCACTGCAAGACTCCGACGTGGAACCAAACGTCAAGCCAAGATTATTGCAAGTGTAATGCAACCTTTTTTATTTTCTTCTCTGTTGATCTATACAGCCATACCCCATACCCTGGATTTTCAAGAAGCAGCTTCTAAAGGCAGAGTGGCTGAAACTCAAATTAGGCAATGCTATTTGTTCCTTTCAGAAGAGATGCTCCCTCAAGTTGTGAAAGGCTATCTCTTTCACATATTTGTCCTCCTTTGCATATCTTACATTTAATTGGTTTGTAATTGGTCAGTGGAAGGTAAACACCTTCTTAGCTTGAAAATCTGGTTGCTGAGGCCCATGTCTTTGAGGAATTGCCATTTGGGAAGAGAGAGAGAAATTAATCATAGGAAAAGTGCACTTCCTTTAACATCCTGTTTGTCCCTGAGTTTTAGAATCTGCCATGTTGCTTGTTCCTGTTGACTGGATGTTTGCCAGGCAGTCTCGCTCTTCCATTTGTAAATATGCCTTGTCTTCTACTTGAAATTTCCTTAAAGCATCCCAAGTTTAGAGAAGTCATTTTATTTTAAAATTACAAGTTTCAGAACCCTCAATACAGTACTATTCATGCTGGCTTGGGTGTATATGAGTGTTTGGCAGTTATAATCCATAAAGGTAGCTTTTCCATGTTACATATTTTTGAATTTTTGGCAAATTCCTATTTTGGTTAAACAGAAGAATTACAGAAGGTCAAGTTTCCAGGAATCCACCCCTAATCACGCCCAGCATTTATATAAAGAAGAATCACTCTAAAGCAGAGATTCTCAAACGTTTTAAGCCTTGGGGTGGACCACGTCCCCTCACATGGCTGAGCAGGGCGGACTGAGGGCTCCCCCCACCACAAATGCTGCTGTAAAACATGTTCATGGGTGTCATAAATGCATTTATGACAGCCACAGGCATATTTATGGCTGTTGGAAACATGTCCACTTGTGGTGGTGACAGCCACATGAAATGGTGCCACAGGCTGGATCCAGCCCCATCCCATGGGCCATAGGTTGTTAACCCCTGCTCTAAAGAGTAATCTAGATTTTTTTTGGGGGGAGGGGTACTCACCATCTATTTGAAGTTTCATCAGAGGATTCAAGAGGGTGAAAATAGGCAGTCTCACTCCATCATAAAAGGGAGAGAGATGCATGCCAGCTTGCAGTATGCTCAGGATCAGGAAATAGATGAAGTTCATGCTACATCCTTCTCTGGAAACACGCTGGCAACAACAAAAAAAGATAGGAAACAAACAGTAGGAGGAGGAGGAGGAGGAGGCTAAGAGTATGGGCCTGTCTCAAATCTTAGTACAGGAATAAGAACTCTGTTAATTGGTCAGCACTCAAAGAGAGCTACCTTAACCCAGGAAAGTCTCTCCCAGTTATGCCCACTGCTAGCAGCATGCAGAATTGTTAAAATGCCAGCATTCCAAACACTAATACTGTATTGCAGTTTTTCTTTACTTTCTCTTCCACTTTTACTTCACTGTACCTTCGCTCACAGCAGAAGAGTAGCGTGCCTTGGCAGGGCCCCGTATAAAAATTTGTTTGGGGGGCCCTAGGAAGGGTAAAGATTTGTTTTGCTTACGCACGTTGGGGGCCCCCGTGGCCCGGGGGCCCCGTATAATTGATACGGCAGATACGGCGGTAGCTACGCCTCTGGCTCACAGCCAGTATTCTTGTGAGTCTTTCTTTCCTCTGTCTTTTCCACTGAATGTGGGTTATAATTCAGCCTTTGTACTAGGCAAGACACAGAGTAGTTAGTGAGGCTTTTAATACATTATCCTCTCAAAGAGAGCAAGTGAAAAAAAGCTGGGGAAACCCTGAAATGAAATTAGTGGGGAACCCCCTTTGGTAATGTGGAATTCAGCAGGTTTAGCAATTTTGTGTGCCAGAAGCTGGTCTATTGAGAACTCTAAGATTACTGCTATTCTCTAGGTATGATGGGGGATGGGGGGAAATTGTTGCTTCACTGCACATTTTGATATACTCTCAGAAAGTTTTATACTGTACAAATGGGCACATGTTGCTAATAACAAGAATAAGTGTGCACAGATCGTTAGGGCTAGCAGTGTTGGCACAGCAGGTTCACTTATGATACTAAACCCTAGTTCTTGTGTGTCTTTTCTCCAGCTCTTGTAGCTGCCAACTTTGCCTCTCCCACAATGAACATGTCGGGGTTTGCCTGCCAGAATTCTAATACTCTACCTCGGAGCAATCATCCCATGAGCCCACGAGCCACGATGTTGAGGAGAAGGCAGAGGAAGAAGGAACACAAAAGCTCATGTAATTATGGCAGGCACTTTTTGGGCAGGGAAGCAGAGATACCTGCTTTGCTTGGGGTTCTTCCAGATTATTATTCCTGAAAGTACAATCAAGGGTCCCTGCTCATAGGCTGTCTTATTTCATTAAGTAGAACTGACAGTTTGTCTGCCACCCCCCCCCCCCCAATATGGGATGTATGCTGGGTGGATCATCTGGCCTGGCCTTGCCTTTCATCTTTTAGAAAGCAGAAGAAATGAGGAATTCCTTTTCTCTTATGTTAACATCATGTTTTTCTCAAGTTACAAAAGCAAGATGAAGTTGATTCTGAAGTGTTGACTCCCACTGTTTTTCACAAGAGTTGACTCTGTTTATTTATTTATTTTACCGCAAAGTAGATCTGACAGGATATATATAAATTCTATTAAAAAAGAAATTGATTCAATCTTCAGCCCATACAATGTATCATTAAAGTGTTGTTAAAGCTTTCTAGGGCTGTAGTGGCTTTAATTTAAATACTTCCTATTTGCACGTTCAATCAGTTGTATTGCTTCCTGCTAACCATAGCTGAGTGATTAATAGGTCATGTAACCTTGAATCATCATCCTGTGATTTGTCCCATGCTGAGTTTGCTCCTTTAGCTCAGGGATGGTCATCTGTCATCTGTCTGCAGGCCAAACAGGGCCACCTTTGGAGTTTGGAGAGCCTGATCCACTCCTGCACTCCCAACATTTTTATATATTTTTTACTTTTTAAAAATAATCTCCCTCCACCTTCTGGCAATAAAATAAATTGGATACTCCAGTTATATGTTTTGGGAGTGGAGCAAAACATGACAGATTTACTCTCATGTCCTCGTGATGTTACAAGAATATTTTTGCACAATTTAAAAAAAAAATATGCTTGGGGTTCTTGTTGCAGAGTATGTTCGGGCCTCTGGATGCTTCATGTGTTCCACTGTTGGCATATTATTTCCCTTGCCTTATAGAGAGGGCAAGTCTTTAATGACTGAATTTTTTTTCCTTTCTGTTTAGCTGTGAATTAAAATTATTTCCCTTTTAAGAGAAAAGGGAAAACAAAAAAGTAATTTAAAATGTACTTATTAGATCAACAGAATGTAACTAACATTATTCTGATGAGCAAATTAGACATTTGATTATCCGCTAAATTAGAAATTACATGAATCCAGCCAGGGACTCAATTACGGACACTGGGCAGATAAACAATAGAGTAAATTCCCTTCAGTTCTGTTACCCTACTTCCCTCATATGTGCTGTTTATACTTTTTAACCAGTCAAGCAATTACTAATAGCTGGGGGGGGGGGGGTATCCTAATTTGGCTTATGGAAAGATTTAAAGAGAAAATTGTTCTCTAACATTTCCTGCTCCCAGCCAGATTAGTATCTCTTTGGATCTCATCGATGATTATGATTAATAATAATAATAATAATAATAATAATAATAATAATAATAATAATAATAATAATAATAATAATAATAATAATAATAATAATAATAATAATAATAATAATAATAATAATAATAATAAATTTCAGCATTCCAAACTACATTTAAGTACTGTAGTTTAATTCTGTTTTCTTTAGTTGATACAAACTTCTGGGGTGTACAGTGAAGAGCAGTTGGTTTGTTAGACTTTATGAAATAGCATTGCTCTGCCCTTTGATAGGCCTAAAAGCCAATGCTCAGAGCAGTAAAGAAGCTGTTTTCAAATATGGCTGATTTATACTTGCTGGCACTGCTGAAAATCTTCTGCAAGAATGTGTTGCTGATATATCTTGACCAAGTCTGTCTTATTTCAGTGTCACTGACCTCTAGCACTGTGGGTCCTGGTGGGCAGATTGTTCATACGGAAACAACAGAGGTCATTCTAAGAGGAGACCCCTTGAATGGATTTGGACTCCAGCTTCAGGGAGGTATCTTCGCTACTGAAACACTGTCCTCGCCTCCTCTCATCCGATTTATCGAGCCTGACAGCCCAGCAGAAAGGTTAGAGACCTCGCTCCTGGGTATCGTCTGATGGTGATAGTGTCCTCCTTTGTTAATGGAGGTGTCTTCTCCATGTAGAGGTCATTTTGATAGTACCTTCTCCTGAATTCTAATTGTCATGACTTCAAGCTTGTGAATACATCACAGAATAGGAAGTCCATGCCTGCCATAAAATATTTATCAAAAACATATTTGTCTAGGCTCTGTGTGTGCCACTCACACAACAGATACTAGTCCTGAAGGGTAAACTCATTAGCAAATGTGTAATGGTTGTCTTGCAGCCATTTGCAATTGAACAGGGTGAAGTTTCACCACTAATCTAAATAACAGGGTACACTAGTACCCCGGATAACATTATGACTTTGTTCCACAAGTCTCGTCGTTATCCGGTTTTTAACGTTGTGCGATACATTGATCACACAATGTTAAAAAAAAGTCCTGTTTCCCTGGAGGCTGCAGCAAGACAGAACGTCGGGATTTGAATCCTGACATTTTGGCTTGCTGCAGCCTCCAGGGAGGTGGGGGAACTTTGGAAGCAGTTTGGATTGGGTCTCCCCACCTACCTGGCCCCGGGGGGTGGCGCACATCGGCTCTAGGGAGGTCGGGAGACCCGATGTGCGCTAATTTTGAAGTTCCCCCACCCTCTTTGAGGCTGCAGCAAACCAGAATGTCGGCATTCGAACCCTGACCTTTTGGCTTGCTGCACTGGCTGAGGACGTCGGGGAAGCCCAGAAACAGCTTGGATCGTGTCCCCTGCCTGCTCCAGAGAGATCAGAGGACCCGATCTACAGCTGCAGGGTGGCTGGGGAAGCTGACGGGGACTCGCTGTCGGCTTCCCTAGCCACCCGCCCTTGCCTCCGCAGCTGTGGGGTGGCTGGAGAAGCTGACGGGGGAGCCCCCCGTCAGCTTTCCAGCCTCCCCACCCCTGCCTCCGTAGGTGCAGGGTGGCTGGGAAGCTGAACGGAGAACCCCATTCAGCTTTCCAGCCACCCTGCTGCTAAGAACAACTGTATCAGATAACGTTAAAAATCGCGTTATTCGATACAAGATTTTTCTGAAAATCTTGTAACATTATGCGGTTTTAGCGCTATCCGGTACTCGCATTATCCGTGGTATTACTGGATTACCAGTTTTTTTAAAAAAGAAAAACCACCACATACGTATCTGTTATGCTAACCATTCTGAATCTCTGTATCTGATGTGTCTAAATGTATACCATGAAGTCTCACTTGCATGTCTGATGAAGTGGACCTGATCTATGAAAGCTAACATTAAAATATGGCAGTTAGCCTTTAAAGTGCCATTTGTTTTATTCTCTGATATGTTTTCACACAGTTCCCTCTGTTCCCTCATCATGCTGAAGAGTATCATTCTGGAGATTTGATTGTGTGTGTGTGTGGGGTGGTGGTGGTGGTGATATTCCTTGTATCACTGCTAAGTCTGTAGCAATCAAGAGCAGCATCCCATGAAATGACACTGTAATCTTCTTAATGGGGGTTCACAGCTCAATTAGCCCAAATGACACTTTTGCTTTATGGTATAAATTTGACCACCTAGGAATAGCACAAGAAGGAATAAAGTATGTTAAGGTTATAACAGTTGTCTGAAGAACAGCAGCAAGCTTGCATCTTTTTTGCAATAACAAGGCATTGTGTTGGCTTTCTACAAATAAATGAGAATACCCAGCTAAAACTGCATGCGATTTCAAGAAGCAATAGCTGAACCAAACACAAAGAGTAATATGTTTTTAAATGTTGGATTAATGCAAGTCCATTAAGAAACAGATAATTTGATCGATACTGAATCAGTTGTTTGAAATTAGAATTATAGTATAGAATTTATTTATTTGTTTGTTTGTTCAAATTTATATTGCTGCCCACTCGCCATGGCGACTCAGGGTGGATTACAACAATGCAACAACAGTAACAAAATATGGTAAACAAACACAGAATGAGAAACCCATTATGTTCTTCTTGTTTCTCTTTCTCATGTTCTTAGTATACATGTACAGTTATAGCATAGTACAGTTGAAGTTTCTATATCTTTAGAAAAGTCATCAGAAGGTAAAGTGTTTTTCAGACTTTGGGAGATGTGTATTGGTCTGCCATTATTTTATTATTCTTAGGCTTGTTTTTCCCCAGGAAACCCTTTGAATAGCAGATATCACTGTCAAAGGTCTCTTTCCACAGCTAGCACTGAAATAAATATAATAATGAAGGTAGCATGTCCACCGATTGCTGTATTTGTTCCCTGCTTACTTTGCAGAGATGACATTCGTCCAATCACCAGGTTTAGGGAGCTCAGGGGAATGAAATAAATAGGTCAAATTTTCATCAAGCTGATAATCATAAGGGCTTTGGAACCCACCCAGTTTCTCAAATGCTTTTGCCAAGCCTTAAACAACTTGGGCTTGCACAAAGCAATTGAGTCACGTATGTTACTTTTATTTTTGTCATCCTGAAAGAATTTTGGTTTGCTGGTACTTTGTTCCTTCCGTCCTTAATTACTAGAAGTAACAGATTGCATACGGACCAAAATAGTTTCACTAAGGTCCCATTGAATCCAATAACATAATAGTTAGTGACATCTAATTTTTCACATTTGATTCTGTGAAACATCTGTGTCTGCCCCTATTAACTAGGTACAGTAAAACCCTGACAGGGTGTGGAGAGTCCCTGCACAGCAGCACCGCCCTAAACACACCAGCTGATGTTCCGGAAGCTGTCTTGAGTTCCCCAGTACAAGAATAAACAAATAGTCTTGCAAGGGAGTGAGTGAGTTAAACAAAAGACTTTAGTTGCTGACAATAATATACACAAGTGCTGGCTTCTATATACAGTGCAGGGAAATAACATAAACGAAGAAATAATATGCCAAGCTTATCTTCAGCTTTCTGTTGTCTTTGAACGAAGACAGGAATGAAAACAAACAACTCCCAAACCTGGAGGTAGCGTTCTTTGTCCACAATGTGTCCACAAGATATAGCCAAAGTTCAAGGCTTCTTCTGACCGATGGTCACAGGAATCCAAAACGCGGTAGCACAGAAAACAAGCAGCTGAGAAAGCATCAATGAGAGAGAGAGAAAACCCAGAAGCTTGCTCGCTCTTATTTCCTTCACAATAGCTGCTTGTGAGGCAACACCCCATGGTCTTAAAGGTACAGACCAATATCCCATTGTCAAGTTGCAATATAGACCTATGGCCCTATCATACTCCCCCTTGCAACTTGGACAATCAATATACACATGTGAGCATTATTACAGTGGATACAGTCATTACAGACATTCAATCATAACATGCCACACATCTCAGCACAATATTTGTGTTTTACAGCAGACAAAGGTTTTGTGAGGAAATCAGCTACATTTTCCTCAGTGGGAATATAGCACAATTCAATAACCTTTCTGCGGACAGAGTCCCTGACATTCAAATACCTTATGTCAGTGTGTTTTGACCTGGTTCTGACACCTATACTGTTGGCAGTCGTGATCGCTGCCTGGTTGTCTTCATATACTCGTACTGGATTATCAGTACCAATACCCATGTCCTTTAAGAGCTGTTGGAGGTGGATCACCTCTGTACAGGTCAGTGATAGACTGGAAAACTCCGCCTCCATGGTAGACAAACTGATGTGTTTCTGTCTAAGCGATTTCCAGTCTACTAGGGAATTACCTAACAGTACAGCCATGCCTGAAGTAGACTTCCTAGTCTCAGTGTCTGTGGCAAAGCTGGCATCTGCGTACACCGTGAGTTTTAGTTCTCCCTTAGGTTCTAGATGGAGCCCCTTATGCAAAGAGAACTTCAAGTACCTAAGTACTCTCTTGGCAGCCTCCCAGTGACGAACTGTAGGCTGTTCGCAGTGCCTTGCCAACTGGTCCACTGCAGATGCAATGTCGGGACAAGTCCAGTTTGCTAAGTAGGACAAACTACCTACTAGCGACCTGTAGATCCCGCTATCAAAGTCTGGGCTCTTTGGCGTGTCACGGAGGAAATCTATGGCCATAGGAGTACGACAGGGCTTTGCTAACTCAAGATTGTAAGCTTTTAATAACTGACATATTTTCTTAGCTTGAGTCAGCCTAAAACCAGTAGTGGTTCTGGTGATATCTACCCCTAAATAAGAATTGATATTGCCCAAGTCTTTTAATTTAAAGCGTTCCTTAATGCTATTAATGACAGAAATAGCAGACTCCTCAGTCGGTGCCATTATCGCAATATCGTCCGTGAACACAAGTAACATTGTTGTTACACCCCTAGACACCCTGCGGAAGAGACAAGGATCAGCAATCCCTGCCTCGAACCCAATACTCTTTAGGTGGTCTACTAGGCAGGTATTCCATTCAAAGCCCGACTGGCGAAGCCCGTACAAACTTTTCAAGAGCTTCCAACAACAGTTCGTGTTAGTTGGTTTTGATAAGTCTGGAGGTTTCTGGATATACAGCTCATGTCGCAATGGAGCATTTAAGTAAGCTGTTGATATATCCACGTGCCTGACTACATAATTGTTCTTAGCAGCCCAGGTCAGAGCTGCTCTCAGAGTAGTGGCCCTGAGAGTTGGGGCAAACACCTCATCATAATCTGCCTGACTCTGGCCAAAGCCTTGAGCGACTAACCTCGCTTTGCACAAAGGCTGGCCATCTGCCCCATGCTTGACCTTAAATACCCATTTGCATCCAAGCACCCTTTTGCTTGGTGGGGTAGGCACCTCCTCGAATACTTTCAAATCTTTAAGAGAGGCTAGCTCTTTATTCATGGCCTCTTGCCATGGCTTCCTATCTTCTGGAGGAAATTTACACAGATCAGTAAAGCTCATTGGCTCTACCAAGGCTGTACATGCCTGATAACGATCTGGTGCCTTTCTATCTCTGCCTGATCGCCTGAGTACAGACGGTTCAGGCTCAGGAGAGGTCTCCCTTTGGGAATCCTCCTCTTCCTCAACCTCTTCCTCTTTGATCACAGGGAGTTCACTATCTTGTGACAGTTCTGGCACGTCTGATTCAGGTACTTCTTTTTTACTTGTGGTCCTG
Source organism: Furcifer pardalis (assembly GCA_030440675.1). Classification (NCBI taxonomy): domain Eukaryota; kingdom Metazoa; phylum Chordata; class Lepidosauria; order Squamata; family Chamaeleonidae; genus Furcifer; species Furcifer pardalis. Next base: position 128,156,178 of record CP126893.1, on the reverse strand, counting down.
TCTATACCTGAAGAACCAGGAGTGTGGTCCTGAGTACCTGAAAACCCAGAGCCACAGGGTATGCCCACTGGTACAGGGTACCCATTAGGAGTGATGGGCAGAGGGCCCCGTTCTAGCCTCTCCCACCCCACGTGCTCCAAAAATCTCGCACTGGCACTATTAAAAATTTGTTTTGTGCCAGGGAGCCAGAAACGGTAACACCTTTTGTTGGATTCATAACCAACGAAGATTAACTTTCTAGCATGGTGTTTACCCTTGCGTCTTAGTTGGCTCGGAATATGGACCCACGCGGGAACTCCGAAGACCCTTAGATGGCTGATATCAGGTTGGCGACCATGCCATAGGGTATATGGGATTTGCCCTGTAGTGGCATTTACTGTCAAATTAATTAGGTGGGTGGCACACAATGTGGCCTCCCCCCACAAGGCATCCGGCACCTGCGCATCATTGAGCAGTGTGCGGATGACCCCCTGCAACGTCTGCCCCCGACGCTCAGCTATAGCATTATGCTGGGGTCTGTATGGGGCGCAGAGTTTATGTTGGATGCCCCTCCTATTGAGGAAGTTTGCAAAAGCCTGATTAACAAACTCCGTCCCTTGGTCTGTGACCATACATTTTAATTTCCTGCCAGTTCTGCGCTCTATTGCTCTCAGTCAATTTGAGAAAGCCATTAAACACTCACTCTTTCTTTTAAGCAGCTTTGTGAACCCATATCTGCTATAATGGTCCACAATGTTAAGAATATACTTTGCTCCCCCTAACGATGGCTTGCGTGGGCCAATGAGGTCCACGAATACCAACTCCATGGGCGAACTAGTTATGAAACCCTGCATCCTATTGGCAGGAGCAGCCTTACTTTTCTCTTCACCACATGTGTTGCAGTTAAGGTACTTTGAACAAGGGTTTACCTTCATCCTTTTAGCCAAAGAAAGGGTTTTGCTGAGTGCCTTAAAGCTGCAGTGTCCCATTCGTCTATGTAACAAATGGATACAATTCCAGTGCTCTGGCTTATTACACTGACCAACATTAGCTGCAGCTGGACCTTTGCTCTGTAGCACATAAAGTCCATCTTTCTGCTGCGCAATAAACGTATCAGACCCTTTTGTTATAGTGCACTTAGCACCTTTAAACAAAACAGAGTAGCCTGCCTCATCAAGGGCTTTGACTGAGATAAGGTTCATCAACTTAGGGATGTAAAGCATTTTTAAGGTGGTCCCTAACGGGGAGCAGAATGCCTCACCCTCACCAACCGCAGGAATTTTACAATTATTAGCAAGTGAAACAGCAAGGTTGGTATCAGTCAAAGTCTTAAAACATTGTTTAAAGGTTGCTATAGATCTAGTGGCCCCACTATCAACCACCCATTGAGTGCACTGTGTCTTTAAGGAGTGAAGAACAGGCACAGCTGCTGGCGATGCCGATGGCCATTTCCTCCGTGCCTTATTGGAAAGCTGTTTGCCTGCCTTCTTGGGACAAAACTTAGAGAGGTGGCCAGGCCTCCCACAGGCAAAACATTTCCTCACAAGGATTGCAGAAGGGGTCTGCCCATTGCCGTTAGGAGCTTGGCTGGTGACTGTCTCCCGGTGAGCTGCTCGCTCCATTCTCCGATGGGATTCCTCCAGGAGACGCCCTTTTATATTCTGGAAGACGAGGTCACGCGCCGGTAAAGCCTCTAACGCGACGACAAACGGCTCGTAAGAATCATCCAGGGAGGACAGAAGGATGCACGCCTTCTGTTGTTCGTTGAACTCCAGCCCTTTCTCCTGTAGGTCTAACAGGAGCCCAGTAAGCAGCTGCACATGCTCTGACATGCTTCCTCCCGCAGCTAACTGGGTACGAAAAAGGCGTCGTGCCTGTTGAATTTGTGCTCCCACACTGGTCCTTACATATAAACTTTGCAAGGTCTGCCAGCAGGCGGCAGCACAGCTCTCTCCACGAATGTGCACAAGCTGTGAATCAGCAATTGTAAGCCCAATTATAGCAAGGGCTTGCTGGTTCTTCTCAGCTGTTTTCTGGTCTTCCTCATCCTGCATATCCAGGGCAGCTAGGTTTATGGGTGCTGCTACCACACCCCACAAACCCTCCTTCTTTAACAGGAGTGAACATTTTGTAGCCCAAGCTTGGTAATTAGTCCCATCCAACAGGGGAACTAGGTTCATAGCACTGCTAGCCATTACTGCACTTAATCAGCAACAATACTGCACTCACACACACAGAGTCCAAAAAAACAAACAGGGCGAGGTCAGGGGGCGGAGCCTGGGCCCATAACCAAATGACAGGGTGTGGAGAGTCCCTGCACAGCAGCACCGCCCTAAACGTATCAGCTGATGTTCCGGAAGCTGTCTTGAGTTCCTCAGTACAAGAATAAACAAATAGTCTTGCAAGGGAGTGAGTGAGTTAAACAAAAGACTTTAGTTGCTGACAATAATATACACAAGTGCTGGCTTCTATATACAGTGCAGGGAAATAACATAAACGAAGAAATAATATACCAAGCTTATCTTCAGCTTTCTGTTGTCTTTGAACGAAGACAGGAATGAAAACAAACAACTCCCAAACCTGGAGGTAGCGTTCTTTGTCCACAATGTGTCCACAAGATATAGCCAAAGTTCAAGGCTTCTTCTGACCGATGGTCACAGGAATCCAAAATGCGGTAGCACAGAAAACAAGCAGCTGAGAAAGCATCAATGAGAGAGAAAACCCAGAAGCTTGCTCGCTCTTATTTCCTTCACAATAGCTGCTTGTGAGGCAACACCCCATGGTCTTAAAGGTACAGACCAATATCCCATTGTCAAGTTGCAATATAGACCTATGGCCCTATCACTAAGGTCCCATTGAATCCAATAACATAATAGTTAGTGACATCTAATTTTTCACATTTGATTCTGTGAAACATCTGTGTCTGCCCCTATTAACTAGGTACAGTAAAACCCCAATTTACATACACTTCATATTGCGTAAAAATTGTTTTACATAATGATTTTATTTTTTTGCAAATAACATCCCATTTTATGCAAATAAATCATTTTAGTTAAGGGGTTTCCCCAGAATTTCCTTGCATCACTTAAGTCTAAAATGGTGGGCCTTCCATTTTAAACTCTAAAATTGTGCCCCCAAAGCATTTTAGAGTTAAACATTCTACCTCATGCCACCTGCCCCCACTGCCGGAAGTCACAAGACATCACTTACTATGGAGGTGGTGGAAGCAGCAGAGGCAGCACCAATGATTGTGGCAGTTTTGCTGCATTTTCCAGAGTCCCCGCTGCTTTTACCAGCACTGGGAGAGTTCCATGCTGCTTCTACTGCATATCCACTCAGTTCTCTTAGTCCTGGTAGAAACAGCGGGTACTGCGGCAGCAGTGGCAGCACTGGTGGCAATGGCAGTTCCCGCTCCTTTGATGGCCAGACAAACCACTAAGGAGGAAGCAGCAGCATGGAAAAGGTAAGATGATTGCTCCATTACATTTGCTTTGTGTTGATTATTTTTTTATTTATTGTTTTGGATTATTTTTGGTCAAGTTTGGACCGTTTTTTAATATGTTTTCAATGCATCCCTATGGGAATGCCGTGCTTTGCATAAAAAACTGAATTACATAAAAAGCTATGGAATTGGCTTTTTATGTAAATTAGAGTTTTACTTTATAGGTATATTTTAAGTGTAGAGATAAATGGCTGCCACTAGGCATGGCTAATTGCTATCCTTGGTCTGCTTGTTAAATCAAACCGTTCTTTTCGCTGCACTCATTTTAGGCATGTTTTGTAGTCTGCTAGGTTTACATTGAGGCTGCATGTCTTGTGGTGAAAGCTTCCCCAGAGCTCAATAAACCCTTTACTTGTCTCTGGGAGTATTAAGTACAGTAGGTGCCCAGTAGGCTGTGTTCAGTTCAATGGAGCCCAAGTTGTGCAGACCTCATTTTGATTTGTGGTGGATGATCCTAGACCCCAGGTGAGTTTGAGCAGTTGAAAGTACAGTGAAACACCGGATAACTATTGGATTGGATAATGCTAAAATCGCATAACGTTAAGTAATCTGGGGAGGAGAATTGGATCGAATAACGTTAAGGTCCTATGGGATGGATCGGATAACAACCGCTAAAGCCTGTGCGGTTACAATGTATCTCTATGGAGTTTTAACATTATCTGATCCATCCCATAGGATTTTAACATGCATCGGATAACACTAAAAATCGGATAACACCAAGACTTGTGGAACCAAGTTTTAGCGTTATCCAATGTTTTACTGTATTCTGAAATCAAGAGACATTCCTCTTTGTCGAGCCAGATGATAGGATTTGCTTTACTGTTGCTTCTGTTCTTCAGGGGTTCTCAACCTTTTTAAGCCAGGGACCAGGTCAGCTTTGAGGGCCGGTTGGCTATTTTGCCCTGCCTGCATGATGGGGGTGGCCATTATGTCCCAACAGCTTCAAATGGGTAGCCATTTTGTTTCTTGAATGCCCTTGGAGTGGTGGTGGGGGGCACATGAAATGGTGCCATGGGTTGGATCTATCCTGCAGGTTTTAGGATTAGGAACCTCTGTTCTAGTTGGCATCTTGCTATATTTATTCCCCATTTTCCCTCCTGCCTACTCATGGCTCTCTTCTCCCTACTTTAGGTATACTACGCTCCTATGAGATAGCTCAGGTTGAGAAAGTAACTGGCCGAGGTTCACCCGGTGGTCAGTATTATCTGCTCCCCACTCCTTTTCTAGTAATATATCCTTTGTGTAATTTCTGAATACAAAGTAATCTCAACAGGTAATTTCTAGGTGGACTTCCCTAACAGTAAAAGCTATTCTCCAATGGGTAGATTTTGGAGCGTTTCTTAAATAGAGACTGAATTGTCATCTTGTCGGGGGTGCACCAGAGATATGACATTTAGCAAGGTTTGCACTAGATGAAATTAAAGAGTTCTTGTAAATCTAATATTCTGTGAAACTTCCCTTGTTGTCAATTTTTAAAATCATTTTCTTATGCCTGCTGTTTATATACTGACTTATGTTTGTTTGTTTGCTTTTGTTATAATTTGTTAACATTATTTCAGTTGCTGATTATATTGTTTGCCAGATTGAATATCTTTTCCTAGAAAGGCAGGCAAGAATATTGAGAATGAATTCATGAATATGTTTAGGAGAAAACCTTACATGATCACTTTTGAGTGATCTCTCCTTTATGAATTCAAAGACGACAGGTTTGCTAATTTGTCATTAGTAAATACATGTATAAAAGCAATAACAAATTAGATTCACTCTTACTTTCCCCCTCCAAGATGTCCTTTTGCAACTTTTCATAATGGCATTCTCCAAAGTAGCTACTTTGTCAATGGTCTTAAGCAGTTAAATATTTTAATCAGGGTAGTCTTTTTATTGGTGGTCTTACTGTGGCATTTCCCTGTTCTTCCCTGCTTGTCTAATGGTATCTTGAGCTTTGCCATGCTCACTGATGAAGAAGCTCCATATTAAAAGCAAATACATGCATGCTGTTTGAAAACCCATTTCAGCTGTTACATAAATCTATTTCAAGGCAGTAAAAGTCCAGCAGGTCAATCTTCTGTCTCCACCTTCAATCTGAATATTCTTTACCTCGCATTCCATCTTGGCTATGGTCTTGAGTTCAGCACAGAAGTCGCTATATGCATGTGGATGCTACACATATTTCCTACTGTTGATCCAGTTTTATGCATCTTGTGTAGAGAGCCTGTGCTGGCAATCAGTGTTCATGCTTGGTAAACAGACAACATGAAGATCACCAAATGGTGGTATATAACATGATAGTCATTTGGACAGGTTGTTTGTGGTATGTTGATGATGGACATGCCTCCTTCCTCAGTTGACATTTGCTAAATGAGCAAAGTATGCATTTTCTTTCTACTGTAAGAAAGCTTCACTTAAAATTCTTCTCACCTAGTCAAAATATGAATGTTGCATATCTTGCAGTGGTTGTTGTTCAGCAGACCTAGCATTTTGCAAGGATCAACAATATATAGCACACAAAGCTTTTCTTTGTTTTTAATTTCTATACTTATTCTTGTTGCAAAATTGGCATGCATTAAATCACCACTACCACTCAGTAAGAGAACCATTCTGTGATAAATTCACAATATCTTTGAACACTTAGGTCAATTACCCATATTGTATAAAGCATTATTTTTCTAATATTTGTAAGCAGTTGCTTCCTGTGGGTTTTTTTTTTTTTTGGTGGAGTGATTTTTTTGGAGCTAATCATCTACCTGTTCTTTATTATTATGAAATAGCATGTGCTTAATTATTTTTAAATTGCACTGAAGAGGCCTTCTGGCTATAAAACAACAACAACACTGAAAGGCCCTCGGAGTAAGGAAGAAAACAGTCTTGTAATAGAATCAATACTGCTCTTTAAAAAGAGGGTTTTCTGTTCATCACCTACCTTGTAGAATCCGTACATCACAAGCTGAAGCTCAGTTGAATGTATGTGTCCATAAGACAAGGCCAATCATGGGTGATGGTGGCACTTGGATTTCAACAGGAGAACATCTGATTGATCATCTATTCCCCAGGATCAGAACTAGTTTCTATTCAAGTCTGATGGTGAAGTACGAGGCTGCTGTATGCTGTGGCAGACCTTCCAGGCATGTGCACTAGCTGGCCATTCAGGGTAACAGGGTTGCCAGACTGAGCCCTCATGATTCTCAAACCACCTCCAACTTTCACAATGAAGTATCAAGTTGTCTCTCTGCCTTTCCAGCTCCAGCCTCAGGCGAAGGAGGAGGAGGATTGCTGGGGTTCATCTGTTTCATTTGCTGCTTACAAGATACTGGGAATCCTTCCCAAAGCACAGATAATTCTGTTGACTTGTGGGGTTGTGAAGGTGGAACAAAAGGCTACCTTCATTATTATATGAACATTCTGAAGCACATGAAGTATCTCGAATGCCCACTGTAGTGCATGTTGCTCTTTTGGTTGATTAAGAAAGATATTGTCGCAGCTAATGGGTGTTGATATTTCCCCCTGATGACCAGAATTGTTATTTCCCCCACACACACACACGGGACCTGAAACTTACTGACCAACATTTGATTGACTTTTATTGTGGACATAGCACAATTCAGTCTGCATCTGTAAATGCCCATGCAAACTTCTTGACATCCAACAGTTTACCAATAATTACAATATTTACATTATGCAAACGAATATAACTAATAGGATTTTGGCCATTTAGTGTATTTGTTCAGCAGCAAAGACTTTGTGATAGCTGTCTAGAGAGTGAGGATTTTATACCATGAAACTGGGACTGATGGTTTATCTCTAATGGTTCATCTCCTTCTCCACCCTCCAACCCCCCCCCCCCAAAAAAAAAAATTTTTTTGGCTAATCTGGCATCCAAAAATGCCTGTAGCTTTCTTGTTTGATAAAGAAGTCAGTTTGCTTCTCCCAGGATGGTAACAGTTCGGAGTTTAAAGCTGGTTCTTTTATTAAATCAAATCCTTCTGCTTTTCTTACTCCAGGCATTGCTATGAGTTACTCAAGATAAACTTAAATGTAATACAACTCATGACTGCAGTGCTGATACTCTGATAAAGATATCATAGTATCATAAAGATACCATAGTTTCCCTCCCTTATCCCTGCCTTTTGTAGATTCGGAGACCTTCAAAGCTTGTTTAGGTTTGTTCCCTTTTGGTTCAGCTAGTAAAGGATGCCTTTTTGCCATTCAAAGGATTCTTTTAACCTTTGAACAGTGGCACCTCCCTAAAGTGTTAGATAACTTGAGGAAAAGCCTCATAATGTCTTTTCCTCTATTTTGTTAAACTCTTTTCTAGACTTCTTAAAATGTGTACAGAGAGGGCTTCTTTGCTCAGCAGGAAAACCAACCACATCAACTGAAATTTGGCCTTAGCTTAACCTATTGTAAATCAGATTCCCATGTTGTTTTGGTAATGTCATAGCTGTATTGTTTCCTAATTCCCCTTTGCCACCACGTCCTCTCATTCTGCCCTAGCTTCAGTACAGGGAGGCAGAATATAAATTGTGAGGAATAATCCAGAGATAACCACAGAGCTAGGGTTGCCGAAACGGTTGTCACAGCAACATGACCAGTGGCAGCCCACATGGAAGGCCATTTGATTCCTTCCCTCATCAAGGCCGCTTCTTTTCAGGTCAGTGCACCACAGCAGGCTATGTTTAGAAAGTTAATTTACTGTGCCTTTTCAGAGAGACTCAGTTCAATGTCTTATCTTGAGTATCTCTCTGGAAATTAATTGGTCTCCATCTGGTGTCCATTTGGAAGCAGTTTGTGATGGGATTTTACCTGGTCCCTCTGTTCCAGATGGAGGTTGCTTGAAAATATATGATCTACTATTGCCAATTTGCAAGCAAATGCCAAACGGGTTGTCATATGCAATTGTGTGTTTTTTCCACGCATGCCTGAGCACATGTGTGTACATACACCCAAACACACACATGGATTGCGTGTAGTGGTGGGCAGCAACAAGTTTGCACACACTCCCGGGGGAGGAGGTGTAGCAAAATTGGGTGGCCTCTGGGCAGGGGGGGTGGGGAAATTGGGTGGCCACTCCCACCTCCCTGCCCTGCCCCATCAGGTTTTGCCCCTGCAACTGTTCAAGGTCTCCCTTGCTCAAAAGCCAGTCATATCCAACTCTAGGGTGCAGTGCTCATCTCCATTTACAGCCAAAGAGCCAATGCTGCCTGTGTTTGCAGATGTATACATGATCATATGGCAGGCATGACTAGATTGCCAATGACGTAGACTTTGCCCATGATGTAGGCTTCACCCATGACGTAGGCTCCGCTCATGGTGTGGTAGTGAATTTTTTTGCTGGCCACCACTGATTGTGTGTTTGTTTCTTTTGATTGAAAAGCTGTCTCAGACGTTTGTGGGTTCAGCTGGGCACATGGCAGGGGAAGGGCTATTTTTCAATGTTTCCTTCCTTGCCATTTTGTCTGTTTGAAACCCCCGTTGAATGTCCATAGTGAATAACCCCTTTCCCCTTCAAATCCAGCAAAGGACTTCCTATTGTTCATCTAGAGAAGAACCTCAGGCATCTCTTGACCAATGGAGGAAAAGAAGGGCAGACCAGACAGAACTTTGGTCTCATCTGTGAGGGTTCTTATCAATCTGCCATCTGCTCAACTTGCCCCACAGAAATAAGTGTTTTTCCCATGCTTTAAAGAAAAATGAAATATGCTTGATCCGGGTTGGCAGTAGGATGAACTCAATGTCCATGCCATGGGAAATAAATCTTATCTTCCAAGCATTTTCAACTACCAGAGCAAAATGTAATGTTTTCATTAAATCTTTTAACATTTAAATTGAGAGGACTTTGCCTCTCTGATGTCTGGTTCAAGTCCTGTCCAACCTTTCAAATCTCCTATGGAAGTGACTTGTCAACTGCAAAACAGTTAGACTGCAAACCTCAAGGTCTCCTGTCCCTCCACCTTCACCGCATTGTGCCAGCAGCTTTTATGCTTTTTTAAATCAATGTTGCTTTTCTTTATTAAAAAAATACCCCATCGAGCAGCTTATTTGCTTTTTGGTAACAAGCTCCCTTGGTTTTGTGTGCACTGCTGTGGTTAAATAGAGGTAGCTGCCTCAGGTGGAAAAGGAAGAAAAAGAAGGTATTTTCATAGGCAAGTTTTGAAAATACCTGTAGTCCTTTCCTTTCAACCTTAGCAAGAGGAGCACTAGGCAATAGAACTGTCTTCATCCACCCTGTCTGGGATTGTGACGTCTCATAGCTAAATGGAACACCTCCCCGACCCTAAATGTTGCAAACATTCATTTCCTTTCAGGTTGTCCTATACACATCTTTGCCACTCTCCGTCCCCAGATTAATACTGCACAGCATTTCATTTTGCTGTTACTTGAATCTCTATTTATTGGTTTCATTCCCTTTGGTTCTTTGGCATTGGAAGTGTTATCCTTTCTTGTGTTGTTTCCACTGCAAAACACAAAAGCTATGGAAGTAGTTGCTTTGTAACAAATGCAGTTTAAGTTTATAGTGTAGTAGGAGAATGCTTTAGAATAATACAGTATAGATTATTTTGTGCTGTTAAGATGCATCCCTGTGTGTTTGCCTTCAGGAAGGGATATTACAAAGGATAAATGATTATCTAATTTTCTAAGACACTGAAATGAATCCATTGAGTTGAATCTTCCAGTTTCATTCTCATACTAATCAAAGGAGTTTGTAGTGTCATTAATCTGGACAACAGTAGGTTCAGGCATGGTTAATATTGCTTCTGTAGCTTTAGACATGATATCAAAGCAAGAACAACTCTCAGTTTCTCAATCTGTCAGGCATTTCTGATTTTAAGAGCTAGCTAGCTAGCTTGCTTGCTTGCTTGCTTGCTTTGATGGATGGATGGATGGATGGATGAATTTGTATACTGCCCTTCTAGTGAGAATACACAACTCTATGCAGTTTACTTATCAGTAAGATAAAACAAAACACTAAAATAAACCCTCACAACCAGTGGGGCAGTAACAGGTTCACACACACACCCTGCAAAGGGGGTTTTTTTTAAATCAAAATTGGGTGACCCTCAGGCAGGGGGTTGCAAAATTGGGTGACCTTCGGTCAGGGGGGGAGTGTAGCAAAATTGGGTGGCCACACCCACCTCCCTGCCCTGCCCAGACTAACACAGCTACCATTTTAAAAAATTTATTCTGTACAAGCATATTGGAGAGTAAAAAAAACCAAAGCGACAAAAACGTTGTGGTACCTTATAGACTAACTGCTGTATTTTAATCTGAGCCTTTGTGGATCAAGTCCACTGGCTCTTTGGCTATAAACAGAGATGAGCACAGAACCCTAGAGTTGGTAATGACTGGCTTTTGAGTAAGGGCAACCTTTACCTAATAACTGAAGATCCCTGATTTGGTATTCAAATTTGAAGTCAGATTTTGTACCTGCAAGTGGTTCAAGGTCTCCCTTGCTCAAAAGCCAGTCCTATCCAGCTCTAGGGTGCAGTGCCCATCTCCATTTGCAGCCAAAGAGAAAGTGCTGCCTGTGTTTGCAAATGTATACATAGCCATATGGCAGGCATGACTAGATCGCCCATGACATAGGCTCCGCCCATGATGTAGGCTCCACCCATGATGAAGGCTCTGCCCATAGTGTGGTAGCAAAAATTTTTTTTGCCCATCACTGCTCACAACCCAATGAAAACAGCACAATTAAAACAAACATGTATGATCACAGGTATTGCCTGAGTCACAGAGAGAAAGCTACATCTTTATAAGCTTCCCTGCATATCTAAATTTTAAAAAGTTTTTTAAAGATACTAATGGAGGGGGTCTGGCACACCTCCTGTGACAAGCTATTCCATAAAGAGGGGTTTGTACCAGTGGTGGGATTAAAAAGAATTACTACCTACTCTGTGGGTGTTGTATTGTGGGTGTGACCAAGGGTAAAGCTCTGCATTGCACCCGAATTGGGACTAATTTTTTTCAAAACTTGGATGGGGAGAGGGGCCAGCTGAAATTTCTGCTACCGGTTCTGGTGAACTGGGGCAAACCTGGTGAATCCAATCACTGGTCTGTATTGGTTTTAGAATAACTTCCAAGTTGCACATTTGATCCCTCAGGAGGAATGTACTGTATTTCCTTTCAATTTAGGGACTAAATTGGGCAGGAAGAAACTATTTTACTTAAATTTGAGACCGTTTCCATAAGTTTTGCCACCTGAATTCAGAATATATCTGAAGATTTATTTGACCCTCAATATGTCAACTGCACTTTTGTAATAGGGGTTGTCCACTCAATATTGCTCTTTTGAACTGAGATTTTTGGAAAATAAATATCAAGGTCTTTGAATTCTCACCATTCCTGATCTGTCCCATCTGTTTCCACCATTTTGGACTCTAGGTGTGGCCTCCTTCAAGTTGGAGACAGAGTCCTTTCCATCAACAGCATTGCAACAGAAGATGGAACAATGGAAGAAGCCAACCAGCTTTTGCGAGATGCAGCTCTTACTAACAAGGTTGTGCTTGAGATTGAATTTGATGTGGCAGGTATGAAAATTGTTATTGAAACATAATCACAAATCCTCTCCATTAAATATTTTTTCAGGACTTTTGATTTGGATGGTTTCTGGTAATTCTATATTTATTTATGAAGCTAGTCAGTGGCTTTCTCCTAGCATTTCAACAGAAGCTTTGGATAACTGAGTGAAAGCCCAAAGACACCTATTTCAGTAATGCAGCTGCAACAGAACTGCATTAGCAGAGGGAACACAGCTTAATAGTGAAGTTTATTTGAACCATACCATTGAGCTATGTCCCCTCTCCTAATGAATATACAACCTGGATGTGATAATAGGTAGAGAGAGTGATGTAAACCCACTGACAAGTTGTGTTTATTGTTAACAATAAAATTAAGGTAGCTAGTACAATAAAGCTTCAACCTCTCCACGATATTGTCTCTCTCATATTATTTGGTCCTGTATCTTGCCATGCTATGTTTTCTTTTATCAGAATTCTCACAATTTGTTAGCCATTCAATGCAAGCTATTGTTGCCAAATTGTAACTGTCAGGCATCTGCTTCCTTACTTGTGAAAAAATTACAAGCAGATTGAACATTGTTAAAAAGCTTGTTATAGTAAGTAAGAAAGTAGAGCACCTTAACCTTTAAAATGCACATGTGGGAATAATCAAAATGACTCCTGCTTATAGTGTTTCAGCCATCTCCTACATGTACTAGTTGTATTAAGATACTGGCAGTCATCCTCAGATGTATGCTATGCTTACATTGGCTGTTTGGGACAAGGCAAGGGAGCTGCTTCCCCATAAGGTAGTAACTTGCCCTGGTTCGTAAGCCACCTATTTGTGCTTTCATAAAGTTATGCATATGGTAAGGCAGCACAATACCCATGGGAAAAGGTTCACAGACATTATAGATTCTGCATCAGATAACATCTTTGTGTGTGGGCTAAGAAGCATGAAATAGCACTTAGATCCTGCCTGCACATAATTCATCATCATAAATTGTGAGTGTATGTGGAAACTTTGGAACACAAGCTAGCAAAGAAATGCAAAAGTGCATCTCCTCTATGTGATTCCTGTGATTGAATTGATTTTTTTTGCTTGTTCTGTAGAATCTGTCATTCCTAGCAGTGGCACCTTTCATGTGAAGTTACCCAAGAAAAGAGGTGTGGAGCTGGGGATAACTATTAGTTGTAAGTATTCTTAACCCATCTCTCTCTCTCTCACACACACACACACACACACACACACACAGTGAGGTAATACTCTAAAACCAGCTTCTCAGGGATAACAGTATTATGCAAGGAGAAATGGACAGATGGTAAGTGGATCTGTGGGTAGCAGATGTTTTCAGCATTTTTGAAACATGTATCCTCTATTCTGAAAAGAAATTTTGCAGCAGTCCTGGATAATGCTGATATGCCTAGACAATTGCCATCTTCATAGCATCCCACTCAACAAGTTATACGTCTCAGCCCATGGTGATCCAAGCGATGCAACTGAAGTCCTATCCAGGTGTCTGGAGGCTGTTAGGGTCTGGATGGGGGACAACAGGCTGCAACTGAATCCTTGCAAGACTGAGAGGCTGTGGGTCTGGGGCCCTGCGTTATCTCGGGAGCTACCATCTGGGGAGCTATCTGGTGGTCTTCCTGGAATCATGACCAGTTCTGGTTCGCACCAGTCCACCAGAACCGGTAGCAACTTTCCCCAGTGTCCCGGAGAACCGGTACCAGCTTTTGGGGGAAACCACCTTCGGGGCTTACCTTTTCATTGGTTCCCCTACTGAGCATGCATGCCAAGCACTTGGTGTGCATGCACGCCTACAGTGCTTGGTGCGTATGCACGGCCTCCTTGCTGTACTCCCAAGCGGGGAGAAGGAAAAGAAGCTGCTACTAGCCTGAAGCTCCCTATAGCTTGCTCCCCAGGGTAAGTGACTCACCTTTGGATGTGGTGTGTCTGTGTGTATTTTAATGTTTATTTAATACCTTTACCTGTATTGACGTACTACCACAGTTCCTAAAAAGGCCTGGCGGTCAGCAGGCCTGGTGGCCTGGCTTGGGGTTTTTAAGCAAAGTTTTGGAGTTACTTCATCAATAAGCTACACCTGTGCTGTTCCAATTGGAGAACCCTTAAGGAGGTACAGCTGTTTTACATTTACATTAAGGCATATTATCCTAGAGAATTTGTTAGGCAAAGACTTAGTACTGTACCTAACTTCTTTAACTGTTGAAAAGTTGAAAAGTGTCAAAATGAAGCCATCTTGTGGTGAGTTCATTCTGTAGTTCCTTCCATCTGACCTACTGTGAGAAAGATTAGCCAGAATAAGCTTTAAGCTCTGGTTTAAAAGCTCTGGTTGATTTGTGTTTGGGGTGGGTGGGTGTATTTTATTGTATTTTTTATTTTATTTATTTATTTTATTTATTTACGGGTTTGTGTTGTGGGTGGGTGGGTGGGTTGAGGTGAGTGTGTGTGTGTGTGTGTGTGCTTATTTTTTAAATTTTATTTTATTTATTATTATTATTTTTTCTTTGGCCCCGCCCACGATGTTATGACATCATGATGTCATGATGTTGGCTCCACCCATGATGTCATGACATCATGACATTAGATCCGCCCACACTGTGATGATGTCATGGTGGGATAGTAAAAATTTTGACATCCCACCATTGATCATGACTCCTGCTCAAAGAACAGGTGGCAGTCGTGGCCAGGAGGGCTTTTGCACATCTCCATGTTATATGCCAGTTACACCTGCTCCTAGATCGGGACTCCTTGCTCATGATTACACACTCTCTGGTCACCTCCAGACTTGACTATTATAATGCGCTCTACATGAGGTTGCCCTTGCTGACCATTCAGAGGCTGCAACTGGTCCAGAATGTGGCTGCCCAGGTGGTGTTGGGGTATGGGCATTATGCCCATGCCTCGCCACTGCTTCAGGAGCTGCACTGGTTGCCAGTGTGCCTACGGGTGCAATTTGAACTGCTGGTAATTACCTTTAAAGCCCTACAATGGTAGTGAACATCTGTTCATCCCACCAGAGCAAACCGGAGAGGCTCTCTAATTGTTCCATCTGCTAGAGAGGCCCGTCTCTCTTGCACCAGAAAGAGGGCATCTCAGTGTCTGCTCTGGCCTTATTGAATCTCCTGCCAATTGAGCTGTATCTCCAGACAGAATTGCTGCCCTTCAGGAAAGGGTTAAATACATGGCTGGCAGGGTGGATATGGATCACCTGCGACGTGGTAACCCTGGCCTGCTGGCTAATTTAGTAGAACACACACACTCTCTCTCTTTTAATCTTTTAATTTGTAAACTTTTGTCACTAGTTTTTAAGGTTCACCATCACTGATCTAGGCCAATCTACACTTAAATATCAAACCTTGAAACTCCAGCAATTCTAGTACTTCAATTCCCAGAAGGCCTCATCAGCAGAAGTGCTGACTTGGGCTTCTGGGAATTGAAGTCATAGACAGCTAGAGTGCCAAGGTTTGCCATCATGGGTTTAGATAAGCAGAACACATGAGATATAGTATTTTTTCAGTTCCTCTTCCCCAGTTGCCATTCTGTAGTGACTGATCACTGTCATAACTCATTGGGCTCTGAGTTTGTCTCCTTTCGCTGTCGTTCCCCACTGAAAGAAAGAAAGAAAGAAAGAAAGAAAGAAAGAAAGAAGATATTTTTGCATGTCTCCTCAAATTGATTTAAAAAATGCTTTTTGGGCTACGCAGAGATAGACATTTAGATTATTGGAATTGCTATTAGCCTCTTTGTTGCAACTGATCCTCTGCAACAGGGCAAAATGCAATGTCCACAATGAAAAGAGCAAGTTAAATTTTCTTGTACAATAAAGCTCTTTATGACGTGTGCTTCTTTTAGATTCAGCAAAATGCTAGCGCTTAAATCTAGGAATAGATGCAAGTACTGCACTGTAATTAACTCGCCAAAATTTTTTTGTTTGGCCATGCTTTTTTCATTTATATATTTTAATTAACTAATTTCTACCCCACCTTTCTACTGGTAAAGTGACCCGTGATGGCTTATGTCCTGGGACACACAATTTTGTCCAATAATTATTAATGTCCACCTAAAATCTTATATAAACATATTTGAACTTGTTAGTGGATCAAGGTTAATTCATAGGTTTTGCTCTTTGATGCAAGAAAGCTTTCAATCTGCTCATTTTATATTTGCCAGTGGCAGTATCTGCTTCATGGGTGGCCAAGTTGAGTGAGACTTACCACAGTTTTAAACGACTTGCAGTTGATTACCAAGAGCACTGTTCAGACATTATGCAAATACACATAAGGGGCATGGGGCTGTACGCCTCAGCTCTGCTTTGCCATCCATATTATTTCCCAGTGTTGAGGAAGGAGGGCTTTTGTTGACATTCATCCAGTCATGGGTAATTGGCATTCTGTAGCCATAGGGATGGTACAACTCACATTTAAGTGGATATTAATAGAAGCTCTTCTAGAAGTTTTTGCCAAGACTGGAAAGAGAAAGGGCAGGCTAGGAATGTTGGGGTCTAGGAAAGTGATGCCACTTACATGCATTTCTCTACCTTATTCAGTCATACCCCAGATAGACTTTTCTGGCATTCACTGTTTTAAGAACAGCAATAGCAAAATGGCTCTTTCTCCCCTAAAGGTAAACTGATGCAATGAAGACAGCTGGAAAAAGTATACTGTATACAATCAGACTTTTCTGTGAAAAGATTTGATTCCAGAAATAATGTTAGAATTCATGAGCCTTCCCAGCTAGGGCTGCAGAGGTTTTCAGTGACTGATTGATTTTGCCTGATGGAAAGGAACTTTAAGTACATCTTCCAAAAGATGGAGAAAGAACAAAGAGATCAGTTGTCCTGAATCTCAGCCTCACTAACAGAGCTAAAAGTGGTCAGCAAGGTAGAAATAGTGGGAACTTTGGGTGAAGTAACTGTCCCATATTGTGGTTTTGTTACACTGAAGAAAGGAAAGGACAGGATATTCTGGACATTCTAAGAAACCTGATTGCAATAAACTTAAGGAAATAGTGGGTGAAATACTCAAACAAAAAGGGGTTCATAAAGAAATGAGGGCAGAGCTCCAAGTAATACAAATGATCATCCAGTATTGGTAGAGAGGATGCTCAGAAAGATATGACTTGTAATAAGGTTAAGAATAAAAAGAAAGTTATGTTCAGAACAAGAGACAGAACAAGGAAAATAGATCCACTATGTGAAAAGGGTAGGGAAATGCTATTAGTAATGAACGATGAAGGAAAAGCAGAACTGATGAATACTTATTTTGCCTCTATCTACTCCCAAAAGGAAAACAGTGTTTAAGCCTAGTGCAAATAGAATAATGGAGGCCGTGAGGGGTTAATCAAGGTACGGTAGATAAAGTGGAATGCTAACCTAACTACTTCAGATGAATTCAAAATCTCTAGGTCCAGAGCAATTGCATCTAAGGATACTAAAGGCAATTACACATGTAATCTTAGCACTTCTGTCTATAATCTTTGAGAATTCTTGGAGAAAAGACATCTAGAAGAAGACAACTATTACCTGTACTGTCAAAGGAGTGCAGGGAAAGGTTTCAGACATCTACTAATTGATCAGCTTGGCATCAATCCCAGAAAAGGTTCCAGGTCAGCTCAGTAAACAGTTTGTAAGCATTTAGAAAAGAAAACTCTGGCTATTAAGTGTGACTTTCTCAAAAACAAGTCATGTCAGGCTAATATAATCTCTTTCTTTTAAATAGAGTCACAAGTTTGGTAGATAAGGGGAATGTTTTGGGTGTAGTGAATCTTGATTTCAACAAGTCTTTTGATAAGGTATCTCATACTACTCTTGTAGTCAAGCTGATAAAATATGGAATGGATGGTGCTACTGTTGGTCGATTTGTTGCTGATTAATACCCAAAGAGTACTTCTTAACAGTATCTCATAATTTCCAACATGACAAGCGGGGTATCACCAGTGATGGGCATCAGCATGTTCACCCCACTTCACCAGAACCAGTAGCAGAAATTCTGGCTGGCCCTGCCCATCCAAGTTTTAAAATAAAGTCCTAATTCAGGAGCAATGCAATGCTTTCCCCCAGGCCATGCCAACCATACCACACCCACAGTGGGGTAGTATAATTTTTGAAGCCCACCATTGAGTACCACAGTTGTCTATCCTGTCCCCAGTGTATCTAAATTACTTGGATAAATGTGTGCAAGGGATGCTCAATAAATCTACAGAAAGCACCAAAATGGGACTGTGGCTAATACTTTAGAAGACAGACTGTGGTTTCAAGGGAACCTTAACAGTTTGCAGAACTAGATCAAAACAAAGAAAATGACATTGACGGGGGGAAATATGATGTTCTGGATTTAGGCAGGAAGAAAGCCACATACAGAAATATATAATGAGAGAACCCTAGATTGGCAGTACAATACTTGTAAAAAGAACTAGAGGTCTTAAGTATACTATTTGCTGAACTTGACTCAACAGTGTGATGTAATATCAGCAGCAATAAAACAGAAGTATAATATCCCGTTCAAAGGAAGTAATAGCATCACTCTTCTGCCATAGACATTAATTGATATATTGTATTCCATTGTTGTCATCATAGTTTAAGCTAGAGCAGGGGTCTGCAAACTTGGCTTTCCAGGTGTTCTTGGACTTCAATTCCCAGAAGCCCAAGTCAACACTCCTGCTGATCAAGGCTTCTGGGAACTGAAGTCCAAGAACAGCTGGAGAGCCAAGTTTGCTGACCACTGAGCTAGAGCAATGATGGCGAACTTTGGCACTCCAGGTGTTCTGGAACTTCAATTATCAGAAGCCCTGATCAGCAAGAGTGCTGACTTGGGCTTCTGGTAATTTCAGTCCAAGAACACCAAGATTTGCCATCACTAAGCTAGAGCATGCCTAGAAAAAGATGACCAAGAGAGTAAAAGATATTAAAATCAAACTTTTTGAGAAATGGTAAATTTAGCCTGGAAAAGGGAAGACCATGAGATGATATGGTAATGATATCTGTGTAGCATGTTAACCAACCTGTTTTTTGCGGCTCCAAAGAGTATGAACTGCAAATAAATTGATTCAAAGTACAACACAGGAGACTTTATTAAAACATTAGAAATCACTTCCTGATAGTAAGAACAATTTTGACAGTAGAATGGGCTACCACCAAAGGATTTTAAGTATACCACAGGGTTGTAAGTATAAGTTTGATGGCCACATGCTAGGCATGATTTAGCTGTGGGTTTCCTACTTCATGAGAGGGGAAGTGGTCTTGGTTACCTTCAAGCTAACCAGGAATGTGTGGTTTTATTGATTATTTTCTTCCCTCCAAAAAATTGCTGTATGAATGGTCTCTTATCAACCAAAACCTCAATTAACATAATTACTGCGTTCCCCGGGATGGTTCTTAAAGTGAAAATTAATTAAATTGCATTTCCCACAGGAATGCATTGTATGCAATTTCCCATAAGAATGCATTGAAAATAAAAATATGTTAACTAAAATGTAATTTCCCATATGAATGCACTGAATATCAATTAATCCATTCTGGGGGGAAAATTCTGTAAACCGAGCCACTATTTTCTATGGATTTCCTTTTGTTATGTGATTTTTATGTTAACCAAGTCATTTGTTAACTGAGGTTCCAGTGTATATCTTTTTATTAATATCTTCCTTATTCGTTATCAGCATTTTCCTTTAACTTGGTGAAGAAGTATCACAATAGTAGCAGCAGCATTTTTATCCTGCTGCTCTGTTGTAATTCAGACTTGTCTGTTGTAAATGTGTGTGCCTCTTCATTCAGCTATCCTTGGATTCATTTTTAATGGTTATTTTAACAGTTGTGAACACTTCCTTTCTGAGATGAAGCTTTATTAGACTCTGTTTAATTACACATTTCCCAAATGTTATTTTGTCACAATCAATAGTAGAAGATGTTTTATAATTGGTGGAGTCACTGGTGCATGTGAATTATGTGCTGAAGCTCTTCTGAGGGGAATAATTTCTCAATTCAAGTCATTATGCATCCTATGAGAAACATGAATGGATATGTGTTTTGAAACACTTCATCCATCATGCCATAAAGCTGAGGTAGCCTGGTTCTTCTAGAGACTGTGAAACTTGTAAGACTCGAGAAAATTGAAAAAGCCAATTGTCTTAGCTATAATTTTTTTGTAAAATGTTCTGTTTTGATTCTGAGCCCTTTCTTCTTTCAGAAGTCTCAGAAATAGGTATATTTAGTCTCTGTAGTAGCCCTAGAGGTGCTCTGTGTTAAACACTATGGTCAGTTAATGGCATTAAAATAAGCTGTCAAGCCTAATAATGCAACTATTGGTAAGAGCATGATCTACCAGCTAAAACTGTCTCACCCAGAAATGGCGGGGGAATTATAAAATAATAATTTATTTGAGAACTATTTATTTCCAAGATGGATAGTTATTGATCTGTGGTATGGTTACAAATAGAAAACATTGTTGCATGTCAAATAGAAATTATAACATTTATGAAATATTGGGTTAGAGTTCAGTGTACTCCAGATAATACTCTAATACATTGGTGCACACATCCCACAGGTGGACTTTAATTCCTAGAAGTCTTAAGTCAGTACATTGGCTGACCATTGCTTTGGGGAATTGACTTAGGCTTCTGGGAATAGAAGTCCTAAAACCAACATTAGGAACCACTGTTCTGATACTTTCCATCAGAGATTACGGATGTGATTAAACAACAAAGAAAATGTAAATTGATTTACATTCACTTACTGGCCAAAAGAGATTGTGAAGCTGTTAAAATAAATAAATAAGACTGCCCATTTGAGGGGCAGCTGGTTTTTAAAAAAAATGTCTTGGGAGAGTCAAGTCTTTGCAGAACAGAGCTTCTTATCATCTGTCAAGAGGCAGGTGAGGCGAAAGGTCCTTTGCATATGCATGCTTTCCTTTTTTACATCAGCTCAGAACATTTGGAATTGAAGGAAAGGATTTGATTTTAAAAAAACAAGAAGAAGAAGTTTTTCTTGTGGGGAGGAAAAACTATGGATTCGGGTTGTGGGATTCCGGGCTGATTCACATTTCCAAATTTGCTATGTAGTCAGTGGGGTGGGGAGTGGGTGATGGGGGGAAGCAAAAGGTGCTACAACCTGGTCATAGTTCATATATTCTGAATCCTTCAGTGCTGTGGGATGCAAGACAGCTGTGATTTCTCTGGCCTATTCCCTTCCTAGATGTATTTGCCGCTTGTGTGTTATGGGTAGCATCGAAGCTTCTAGTCACTAGTGTGTCACACAGAGGAATGGAATGCAGGGCCAATGATGGGATGCAATATAAAAAGTCATAACTTCCTTATCACCTACTAGACTAAATAGAAAAAGTAATTAAAGATATTATGGGTATTGCAATTAAATTATATGTAAAAACAGCATTATTAACAGATTTAGAATACAGTAATACCCCGGATAACACGAGTACCGTATAGCGTAAAAACCGCATAACGTTACAAGATTTTCAGAAAAATCTTGTATCAAATAACGCGATTTTTAACGTTATCCAATACAGTCGTTCTTAGCAGCAGGGTGGCTGGAAAGCTGAACAGGGTTCTCCATTCAGCTTCCCAGCCACCCTGCAGCTATGGAGGCAGGGGTGGGGAGGCTGGAAAGCTGGCGGGGGGCTCCCCCACATCTGCAGAGGCAAGGGCGGGTGACTAGGGAAGCCGACAGGGAGTCCCCGTCAGCTTCCCCAGCCACCCTGCAGCTGTAGGTCCTCTGATCTCTCTGGAGCAGGCAGGGGACCCAATCCAAGCTGTTTCTGGGCTTCCCCAACATCCTCAGCCAGTGCAGCAAGCCAGAATGTCAGAGTTCGAATCCTGACATTCTGGCTTGCTGCACTGGCTGAGGACATCGGAGAACCCCAGAAACAGCTTGGATCGGGTCTCCACACCTCCCTGGACCCGGCGGGGGGGGGGGGGTCAGAGACCCCAAAATTGGTTTTTAAAAAATGGACGTTCTCATGCACCCGGTCGTCCCAATTCACAAGGGCACCTCCTTACCGTTCCTGAGCCTCTTGCTCCGCACTGGAACTTAACCCTTGCATCACCACTTCTGGGAGAACCGGGGAGATTAAAAGGAACACTTACTATGCTCAGGCAGTAAGGCCTTTGAACATAGAGCAAAACAAAGGAGGCTTCTGGTAACGTAGTAAGCTAAGCTTCATGTGTGTGTGTGATAAGAAAAACAACAATCTTCAAAGAGAAACAGCTGTTTTATTCCATCAGGTTCATGTAGGAAAGTTCATGGAAAAGCAGAAATCAAAAGGTTATATCCATAAGATCAGTCCAGTAAACAGTCCAAGATCTTTTAGGTAATCATAGTAAAATCATGCCAGCAGACAGTCCGGGGTCTTAACTTATGGAGAAGCAGAGTAATCCCATACCAGCAAACAGAGTTACAGTCCAGGGTCTTACGCCATTGAAAATCCAGACACGTACTAACTCTCACTTCTCTGCAAAATGGAGAATCTGCCATCAGGTGGGACAGCTTAGCCAATCACGTAACACAGAAAACTTTCTCACAACAATGGTTGTTTACATTTATGCAAAGACACAACACGGCTAGGCTCTGCTAGAGAGATAACAACCCAGGAACACTGAAATGTCAACAAATCATCGTGGCAGTCTTGTAAGGCACACAGAGGGAAATATGGATTTCTATGAGGCCTAGCTAAAAAATAGCAATTTCAAGCCTTGGGAGACATTAGGAAATAGGGCTATTTCCTGACAGACGTCTCTGACCCCCCCCCCCCCCGCCGCCGCCAGGTCCAGGGAGGTGGGGAGACCCGATCCAAGCTGTTTCCAAAGTTCCCCCACCTCCCTGGAGGCTGCAGCAAGCCAAAATGTCAGGATTCAAATCCCGACGTTCTAGCTTGCTGCAGCCTCCAGGGAAACAGGGCTTTTTTTAACATTGTGTGATCAATGTATCGCACAACGTTAAAAACCAGATAACGACGGGACTTGTGGAACCAAGTCATAACGTTATCCGGGGTACTATTGTATAGGAATTTTGATGTAAACAAGAAGGATTTGTTATCAATTTTTTTAATGGTAGCAAGACAGGAGATTGCAAAACATTGGAAAAATAATATGAACCTAGAGGTCGATAATTGGTATGAAGAAATTTGGGGGATAGCTTTGAATGATAAACCTACCTGTGAATTGATTTTTAAAAAAGGAATAACAAAAGAAAATAAATTTTGGGACATTTTGAAACCTGTGTGTGTGTGTGTGTGTGTGTGTGTGTGTGTGTGTGTGTGTGTGTGTGTGTGTGTGTGTGTGTGTGTGTGTGTGTGTGTGTGTGTGTGTGTGTGTGTGTGTGTGTGTACACATTAAAGAACAATAAAGGGAGTAAACCATCACCAGACACATTGAGCTTTTGGGAAAAGTAAAAAGATTTGAAAAATAAATGGTGAATTCTGGACATTGTTAATAGCACTGTTAATAGCACAGGAGTGGTTATTTTGATATTTTGTTTTGTTTACTTTAACACTAGCATTATATAATAAGAGAAAGCAAATGACATCAGATATTGAAAAGGGGATAAAATAAGATGTTTATTTTTAAAAAAACAGAGATATGAAGTTTATGGTAATAAGATATGATTAATGATATGTAAGTGGAAACAAAAAATGAGAAATTGAATCTTAAGGTAATAGAGTATGGACAGGACTATGTGAGTGACGCCTGAAGAATTTGAATCTGTTGATTTACTTTTATGTTTTTTGCTATACTATTTTGATTTTCTTTTTTGTTTATTGTGTATGTAGTTTTGTTTTAAAAATCTAATAAAAATATTAAAAATCACCTACTAGACTGGAAAGTGCAACCTATGGTGACCATTTTTATAGCTGTTAAACTCATCTATGATAATTGTTAGTGATTGGTCACTTGTCCCATTTCCTTAATAAGCATGAGCATTGTTCTTCAATCATTTATTAAGTAAAAGTACTAAGTCTGTGCCATCTATACTGGCTATTACGTGGAAAGTCCCATCTGGGGCCCCGTAACCACCACTATGTAGTCCTTTTAACATTTTTGCATGTTGCCTTTTTGCCATCACCAACTGTTCAAGCAGCTGTGATGCAACCTTTATTAGAACAGAAAGAATACCTACAGTAAATCTCTGGGATGAACTGCAAGATAATAAGTGTGAAGGCTTTGATCCATTAAAAACAAAGCAGGAATGTCTACATTTATTTTAGGGCTGAATTAAGTGAAGGCCAGCTGGAAGCAAACTTGAGTGAACAGCAAAGGCAGTAGATTGCCAGTGAGAATTTAATTTGGCTAATAAAATCTGTTGGGGTTAATTGAGTACTAATTGACTCCTGTGCAGTCTTCCTCCCCCATATTAGCTTATATCTTTGGCATTTGGGGAGGAGTGTTGCAAAACACTGACTGCCCCATTGGGCTAAAATTATCCAGTGTTTTCTAAAGAAGGATGCCCCTTATTTAACATTATTAATCTTTTTATTGTAAACTGCTAATTATGTTTGATTATTTTAAGGCAAATTGAATTGTTACCAGTTTCTTTGAAGCCTGGCCTGGAAACTCTTCAATTATCAGCATGCAAAATAATTGTATGCTGCTAAACTAATATTAAATATCATTAAGCCTATTTGAAAAGGGATAATTCCACGGTGAAGCCCTGGTGCTCACCGCAGGCTGCATTAATTATATATAGGGGCCAATTAGGTCCACGGGCCAGAGTTTGGGCACCCCTGCTTTACTCTAATGACCCTTGCCATATTTTTTCTTCTCCAAGTTAGATTTTCTGGCCACCTTTCATCTCCTACACATCATTATTTCTATAGGGCTCAAAGTTGTAGAATCTTGTTACATATTTACATAGTCATTAACTTAGTTGATGGAGTCATCAGCAGCTAATTGCCACTAGTGAAGAAATCAGCATAGGAGTTTGCTGCTGTGTACTGATGCTGTGCACTGAGTTACATGATGCAGTGCACAATATTAAATGCTTAAATGAATGTCTTAACTTGTGGCAGGGCACCACTAAGATTTACACTGGATGACTTATGCTGAGAGATGCAGCTATTAGGCAGGGAAATAGCAATGTTAGTCCATTGCAGAAAAAATAAGAAAGAATGTGATACAGTGGAAGTCCAGACTTTTTCCTCCTGGGAAATAAGGATGCAAATATGTGTCATTATTACAATGTCTGTAAAATAACTGTGCTTCATTAATGTTAGACTATGCTTTAATAGTTCTCATTTGCATTCTTTTATTAAATTGCAAGTTACAGAAGCAGGAATAATGCTTTGTATTTTACGAACTATGAGCCCTGATAGCACAGTGGTTAAACTGCTGTACTGGAACCAAAAGCTTGTGAATTCAATCCTGACCAGAGATCAAAGTTGACTCAGCCTTCCAGCCTTCCAAGGTTGGTAAAATGAGTGCCTAGCATGTTTGGGGCAAAATGTTAATTAAGTTGTGATCCACCCGCTAAGCACTAAGTGTGATTGCTTTGAGAGCGCTAATACTGAAGATTGTCCTATATACAGTCTAGGAGCTTGGACCGAGTTTAAACTGCCCATTCCTCTTTTGAAACAGCAAGCAGAAAGTCCGGGGAGGCTTTAATTATCTCTGACATCAAGAAAGGGAGTGTAGCACACAGGTGAGTGAAGTGTATCATTTCCTATGGTTTGTTTTTTGTTTGTTTTTTGGGGGCGGAGGGTGTATATGTCACACTGAACAAGTAGAAATTAGACCACTGAAATGAAGTGTCTGCTGTTCATATTGTTATTATGTTCCATCATGTTGTTCCTGACTTATGGTGACCCTATGAGTGAGTGATCTGCAAGCCACCTAGCCCAACATCATCTGACCCCCAGCAGCCTTATAGCAATCTTCTTCCCCAAACCTGTGACCATATTTCCTACTTCCCTTGAGAATCACAGATTCTCCTCCTATGCAAAATATGCACAGTATTTGGTAGCAAAAGGTGCTTTATGTTTGTGGTGCAGGAGTTGTAAAATGTCCTGATATCTGCTTTATAATAGTACATCTCACTGGAGTAACATTTGTTTTAATAGACTACTGATTTGTAAGAAGATGGATCTGCAGATCTTCAATTATAAAGGTTCATTTGACCTATTTTAGTCTCTTTATCTGACTCTAGCCCAGTATTTCTTATAACATGATCTTGCTTTCAATTAAACAGACACCACGGACCACTCAAAAGACAAATGACATGTATTCTAGACCAAATCAAGTCTGAACATAAGATTTACAGTACATAAGATTCACTGAAAAGATAATAATGCCAGGAAAGTGGAAGGTAGTAGGAAAGGAGAAAGATCTAACAGAAGCCGGGTTAAATAGAGCAGGGTGGCCAAACCTTTTTCCGCTGTGGGCCTGACCACACCCTAGACAGCTGATTGGGCTGATTACGTGGTTCCTCCCACCAGAAGCAGAAGTAAAATGCACCTGCACGTGTGCAAAATACTGCTGTGGGTGCATTTATGGCAGTGTTTGTGCATGTGTGGGCAAATCTGCTTCCAGTAGTGGCAAGGGCGCTGGATGGATTGGCGCTGCAGGCTGGATTCAGCCCACAGGCCATAGTTGGACCACCCCTGGAATAGCTAAAGAAAGCCCCAGTCTTTAGTTTGCAGTACCTGAGCAGGGTTGTTAATGATAGACCCTTCTGGAGATCAAGAATTCATTGAGGTGTCACAGGTAAAAAGCAACTTGATTGTCAGAACAAAAGCTTTAATATGAACTTCTGAAATCACATTTAAATGCAACTAATTTCCAGTGGGATTCCTGCTGTCATAACATCTAATATGTTATCAATAGCCTGGTTTTGTGGTACTGTATTTTGAAATCTTGGATAAATGTTGAACTTATTTCACAAAATGGGTCACTGGCACCAGCAACTTTCACTTTCTCTTCTGATTAGAGGCCATAACATGATGTGAAATTCTAGGATATTCTCATTTGTTTAAGGTACTATGCCTGAAACATTAAAAAGATGTCTAACTTTGGGAAATAGCTACTGAAAATTCAGGGCAATATCAGGGTATCATCATCATCATCTGAGTCTCTTTCCTTTTATTCCCTTCCTTGCATTTTCTGTTGTCATGCCAGATGAGTTCTGCTATACCAGAAGTTCTCAACCTATGACCAGAGGGTCAGATGCTGCCCACAACACCATTTCATGTGTACCTCCACCACACCTGGAAGTGCCATGTGTGGCAAGCAGGGCAAAATGGCTGTCCAGCCCCCAAAGCTGTCTAAGGGAGCGTGACCCAGCCCTTAGCTTGAAAAAGGTTGAGAACCTCTGTCCTATACAGAAGGTTTATCCTGCTGCCAACAGTTGTGTCCCATGAAATCGATCCTGACTTATTGCGACCCTAGGTTTCCTAGGTATAGAATAAGTAGAAGTAGTTTACCATTCCCTTCTTCTGGAGGTCCCCTGAGTCTCTGCAAGTACACAGGCTGGCTCTTCTCCCAAGAGGAACAGTTGAAATCCCAGCCTCTGGCTCTGGGGCCAGATAGCTAAGCTACAGAGCTATCCAGCTAGCTCACTGTCTGCAATACTGCTCTTGAAAATAACACTTTCCTCCCACTCTCTGGGCTGTGTTAAACACAGATTTGTTTTTCCTTTGTGCACAGGACTGGCACTTTAGAACCTGGAGACAAGCTGTTAGCCATTGATAACATCCGACTCGACAATTGTTCAATGGAGGATGCAGTGCAGATTTTGAAGCAGTGCGAAGAACTTGTCAAATTGAAGATCAGGAAGGATGAGGATAATTCTGGTATGCAAATACTGACCTGAACTGTTATCAAGACTCCCAACATTCTCCAGTGGTGAATTTGCTGAAAGGCAAACTGAATAGTAGTATTTGTGGATCCCTGGTGGCATAGGTGTTAAACTGCTGTACTGCAAACAAAAGCTTGTCAATTCAATCCTGTCCAGGGCTCAAGGTTGACTCAGCCTTCCATCATTCCGAGGTGGGTAAACTGAGTGCCCAGCATATTTGGGGCTAAATGCTAATTAACTTTATTTGGTTCGTTCATGTGCCCAGGCAATTTAACCACTATACCACCAGGGCTCCACAAGACCTACAGTCTTAAATGTATGCATATGTGTACAAAGGTTCCTACAAAGAGTTGCTAAGTAGTTTTTAATGGCCTGCATCTCTTTGTAGAAACCTCTGTGCTCACATACACACACTTAAGGTTGGAGGTGAGCCCCTGCACATAATATGTGAGCATGAATGAAGGAAATAATGCTTCTCAGCTCTGATCCCTGCTGCTGCTTCTTCCATGTCTAAGCCAGACGTGGAACTGCCAAAATGAAGGCACCTTTTGGTGAGTTCATTCTGCACTTCCTTTTGCCTGACCTAGTGCGATCCTTGATTAGATAACTTCTGTAGTCATTGTTCAATATCCTCTTTTCTTCCTGACAGATGAACAGGAAACAACTGGTGCTATCATCTACACGGTGGAACTAAAAAGATATGGTGGACCTCTGGGGATAACTATTTCAGGGACAGAGGAGCCTTTTGATCCCATTGTCATTTCAGGCTTAACAAAACGAGGCCTAGCAGAAAGGTGAGCCACGATTTACATTCAAAGGAGCAGAAATCAGTAATGGTGCCAGAGGCATAAAACCACCAGGAAATCTATAGGCTGAGGGTCTGAGCCCCTAAATGTAAGACCAACATGCTCAAGTGGGGGCTGCTAACAGACAACAACACGCACTGTGAATGTGGAGAGACACAGAATCCAGCTCATTTACCGGTCTGCCAGAAAGATGCACCGATAAGGACTTAAGTTTAGCCAATGACAAAGGATGGTGGAGGATAGAGGTGCCTGGCGTGCAGTGGTCCATGGGGTCGCAGAGGGTCGGAATTGACTGTGCAACTGAACAACAATAAATGACAAAGCCAAGAAAGTGGCTTCGTTTTGGCAGTCTAGGGTTTGATTGGGACATGAAAGAAGAACCACCAGGAAATCTGCCAACAAACTATTTCCCAACAAATTATTGACACTACACATATGAAAGGAAAAAGTAGGTCTTTCCATGTGACCATTTTGTTTGGCAAATGCAGACACTGTTGTTCCATGCAATTTTGAGCCATGTTCTGAGAGCTGTTTTTGAGTTGAAGGAAATATCATTGCTACAAATTGGAAAGCAGCTTATAATTTTCAGTTGATTAGTATGGGGAACTTTGGGATATAGTGATCAGTGATAAGCTTGTATATAATAGAAAAGTTAAGAAGGGGATACATGTTAGAGATGTATTTATAGCTATATGGGTGAATGTTGGCAGTTTTGTATTATTCAATGGGAAGGGGCAGAGGCAGATTGCAAGAGTCAATCCAGTTTTGGAAGGGAGATGTGGTTCCACAAGACTAAATGGTATAGATCAGTGGTGCCGAACCTATGGCATGCATGCCAGACAGGGCACTCGGACCCTTTCTGTGGGCACACACGTCATTGCCCCAGCACAGAGTGTCCTGCCCCTCTGCCCAGCAGCCCAGTGGGAGCGCTTCCTCCCTCCCTTGTTTGGGGTAAGGTGGGAAGCTCACATGCCATGTGAGGGTGTGGTGCGCATGGCAGCCTGTTGAGTCTGTGGTGAAGAAGAGTTGGTCTCTAAAATGTTTGCCATCATTGCTATAGGTGATTATTCCTAAATGGACCCTGTCATGGGGAGCACTGTGGACTTAGGTATTTCTTTACTAGATTTTTTCTTTCTGTTTGTTTTTGTTTGGAAATAATTTAAAAGAAACTTCAAAAGTAGATGAGGTCCTTATCTGCCGATGTCTTCGATTGCTTTATGGTGTTATTGGCAATAGGCAACATTCCATTATGGCTTTCATAGTGGCTAATGTTTAAATACAAAGTGATTGTAGTAATAAGAAAAAAACAACATTTTGTCAGTAATCAGTAATTTTCCTCCAGTGATGGAACAGGGAGCATAAAAATGGTTGGATTAACATAGTTAAAAATAAGATACCTATTGAAAACACGTAGGATATTAGAGAATCAGTTGTGAATTTTTGTGAATTGGAAAAATGAAGCCCTTGCTCTCAGTTCTGCTGGACTATTTGTCCAGAATGATGCAGTAGCATTGTTTGTAGGCAGAGTCTTGGAAGAAATAGGGTTGATTTTAATAGTAAAAGGTAAAGGTTTCCCTTGCTCAAAAGCCAGTCATATCCGACTCTAAGGTTCAGTGCTCATCTCTGTTTCAAAACCGAAGAGCCAGTGCTGCCTGCTTCTGCAAACATTTCTGTGGTCATGTGACAGGCATGACTAGACACCAGAGCGCACAGAGTGCTGTTTATTTTCCCACCAAAGTGGTACCTATTTATGCACTTTGGCAGGAGCTGGGACAAAGATAGGAGCTCACTCCGTCCTGCAGTACTCAGGAATTGAACTGCTGACCTCCCGCCTTCCAGTCAGCGTCTTAGTCACTTGAGCCACTGCAGTTATAGGAAGGAAATAATCTTCCTCACCAAGAATACCACATCACAAAAGAATCCATAACCATGTGGTCAACAAACAGGTGACCCAGGTTAGATGAGATGGCATGAATTTCTCCTATGCAAGATGAATGGTTCATGGATGGTTTTCACTCACAGCTGAATTTCTCTGGGATGGACGTGGGAGAGAAACAGAACCAGTAACTTTGACCCAACACTGTGTTGAGTGCCCTGTCAGTTCCACAGTTTTTTTAGCCTATAGTGACCTCTAGTGGGTAGCTGGGAAATCAGTGTATTGGTTAAAAAAAATGGAATGATGAAGAAAAAGAGGGGAAACAGTGGAAGGAATAGAGGAACTGAATTTTTTTCCTAATTACCAATCAGCAAGCCAGATGTGGAAGATTTGCACAGTAGAGTGTGATGCTTTGGTTATCTGAAGCTGATATTGTGCCCTTCTCTTTGTGAGTTGTTGTTCTTATGTGCTATCAAGTTGCCACTGATTTATGGTGAGCCTCTGAATGAGCCATCTCAAAAATGTCCTGTCCTCAATGGCCCTGCTCAGCTCTTGTAAACTCATTGTTTATGAGAACTGTTAGCAAAAAATAATTGACTGCCAAAGGAAGTGGAGAGGAAATGTAGGAAAAGAGTCTGCTGAGGAAAAGATAAAACGAGTTTGAAAGACAACGATGAACAGATTCAGCCATGCCTCATAGAACTGCAGCAGGAGGATATGCTGCTTTCTGTTGTTATCTTATAGTGAGTGGACTGTCTGCATAGGGAACTAGCTAAGCATTACCAAGGGATCTTCTCACTTGATGTTGTGGCTGTGTGACTTTGTGTAGTGGCTAGAGTTGTGGGACTGCAAGGATCTTAGGTCAAATTACAGGGACCCAGATACAGGCTGAATATTAGGATGAACCTCTTAATTCAGGAGTGCCCAAACTTTTCAGGCCATGGGCCAGTCATGTGGTTCAGGGAGCTGGTCACTACAGCCCGGGGGCTGGATGTGTCCCCCAATGCCAATTCATCTGGCCCACAAACCCCTCGTTGCTTCTTGAAGCGGAAGTAAAATGCACCCAAGAGCAACGAGGGCTTCGTGGGCCAGTTGAATTAGCATTGGGGGCCACATCTGGCCCCCAGACCATAGTTTTGGCACCCCATCTTAGTGGTTAGATCAGTACAACAGTGGAACCAGCTGCCTCGGGAGGTGGTAAGCATTCCAACACTGGAAGTATTCAAGAGAGAGTTGGGCCACCATCTGTCATATCTTCTTTGATTCAGATTCCTGAATTGAGCAGGAATTCAGTTATTCTAGAAGTCTCGTTTTGACCTTGAAGCTCACCAGGTGACCCTGGACTGTCTCTCAGTCTAATATACCTCACAGGGTTGTTGTGAGTATAAAAATTGAGAGAGGGAGGGCCATGAACTTCTTGAAAGACAGAATATACATGTGTTATCAATGTACATCTTAATCACCATCACCCTGCTCAGGAGTGCAACTTATCTCCTGTGTTACAACTGACTTGGCTTCCAGGCCAGCATTGGCCGATGAAGCCTGGGACAAGGGGAGATGTATGTCCTAAGGTTGTACAAAGGCATCCTATTACTGTGCTGTCCCAGAGTACAGCATCTCACAGTAATTAGTACTCAGTCAAACACATGTCTTGCTTGATAGTAGATCATGCTCCATGTATGTAAACTGCTAAATTCTGCTCAATAGCAATTGCACTTATATACCACCCCATAGTGCTTAGTGCCCCCCAACATGCTGGATACTCATTTTACTGACCTTGGAAGTATGGAAGGCTGAGTCAATTTGGAGCCCTGTCAGGGTCTAACTCACAATGTTTTGGCTGCAGTACAGCAGTTTAATCACTGTGCCACCAGGGCTTAATCCAGATGAAAGAGAACCCGTTAACATGAAAGAGGGACTGCCCTGGTTATCGCACTTGATATGCTCCTCACAGGATTCAGGACTGTTTGTTTCATATGTTTGTGAGGGTAGTTTGCTTTGGTGATTAGACACAGGGCTGCACCACATGTGTGTAATTTCAGTCTTTCCTTCAAAATTAACCTATTTAGTGTAGTCAGAGAAATGTCAGAAAAAACATCTACCATACTGGACATTTATGTTGCACATCATTATTACATCATAAGCGACTTCTTTGGGGGGAAATTATCCTTCCTTCTTTGACATTGCTTTTTGCTGCCTCATTTGACCTCAATGTCTGCCTGATTGGCTGTGGCAACCATGTAATTTTTGTTTATGGGTATCCATAACATACCATGTTGTGTGTAATATCATAGCATCATTGGCAATCACCATCCTTCTCATGTTCTCCTCTACAAATCGGACTAAATGGCAGTGGCTAAAGTGGCTAAACAGGGTAGACCAAGATGAAATGGCCCAGAGTCCCAATTAGGTTCAAAAAGTCTCTTGCAGATTTAGGCTTTTAGTTCATTTCAGTAGGTGCACAAGAGGATCTAAGTGTTGATTTTATTCAAATTAACAGTCCAACCCATGTGGTTCACTAAGATAGGAGTAGTTGTGCAATGCATGTACGTAGGAGAAATTTTATTGCCATAGGAGACCACTTGATTAAAATAAACAGCTGCCTGTGTCTCCTGGTGACCTCAGTACTCTAGAATATGTCATGGGAACATGGAAAGTTACACAGAATCAGACCATATACCTGTCTAGCCTGATAGTGTCAGCCCTAGCTTACAATAGTTATCCAGGATTTTGAACAAAATTATTTCCTAGCCCTACCTGGACATCCAGGTATTTCCTGGTAGTCTTTCATACAAGTACCAATCAAACTTGATCCCACTTAGCTTTCCAAATCAGATGAGACTGGGCATGCTTATTGTGTTACAATAGGCATGTGTGCAATTATTAACTTATTTATGTATTGATTTTTAGACTTCATCCTTCTTGCAAAAATAGAACTCAAAGAAGTACCAGAGTTAAAACACAAGACAAGATAAATGGTTGAAAAACAGAATTAAATCTAACTCCAGGATTATTTTACTGAGTGTGAATATTTTGAAGTACTGATGGGATAGTTTTATTTTGATTGAGTTTTATGCTTTTAAATTAAATTTCTGCCATGTATAACAGCTGCAGTTTTCTTTATTTACTCTTTAGAACTGGAGCCATCCATGTAGGAGACAGGATATTAGCTATTAACAATGTTAGCCTTAAGGGGAAGCCACTGAGCGAAGCCATTCATCTTCTCCAAATGGCTGGAGAAACTGTAACGTTGAAGATCAAGAAGCAAACGGAGAGTAAGTTCTGCCTTTAAACCCTGCATGTTGTACTAAAACCATCCTCAGCATGGATGAGCGTGGAAACACACTAATAATAGTGAACATTATTTAGGTGTCTCAGCATGTATTCTGTGGTTGAGGAATGAGTACTTTACAGCAGGCTAAGTACAGTAAAACCTCAGATAACACTAAAACCTGGTTCCACAAGTCTTGGTGTTATAC
Organism: Furcifer pardalis; assembly: GCA_030440675.1. Taxonomy (NCBI): domain Eukaryota; kingdom Metazoa; phylum Chordata; class Lepidosauria; order Squamata; family Chamaeleonidae; genus Furcifer; species Furcifer pardalis. The sequence goes on along the minus strand of CP126893.1, from coordinate 128,122,226 downwards.
GATTTTTAGTGTTATCTGATGCATGTTAAAATCCTATGGGATCCATAGAGATACATTGTAACCACACAGGCTTTAGCGGTTGTTATCTGATGCATCCCATAGGATCTTAATGTTATCCAATGCAATTCTTCCCCCCAGATTCCTTAATGTTATGTGATTTTAGTGTTATTCAATACTAATGTTATATGAGGTATTACTGTACCTGATAATTTCAATGTGGCTATAATTTTACTCTTCACATTTTATATTTTTAAATGTTTTCCACACAGCCAAAAGGATATGCTTAGAGTCTAAAAGTAAAATAGCTAAATGACGGAACAGGCCAAAACAAACTTTTGTAGGAAACCAGTATGTTACAAGACAATGGGTTGGTTACCACAGGAGGTTTCTTTGAGACAACAAGAAGGGGAACATAGTTAGGTGAGCAGATGACTCACTGACGAGTATGATTTTTTTTCAAGCCCTCTCATTTGAAATTCTGATGTAAGATGGACTAGATTTTGAGCTGTCTATCTCTTCGTCTCTCTCTCTCTCTCTTTGGCAACAACAGCAACAGAAGTCTTTTGATCTCGTAATGTAAAGAGCACGATGTCAGTTCTGCTAACAAAAGATCTTTTCCCCTTCTTCCCACATCACGTTTCTTTCTCTCTTCCAAGCAGCTCTGCTTTGATGCATCATTGAGCTTCTAAAAGAACAGCTGAAAAGTCAATTGGAGGGGGGAAATTAATAGGCTTCTTTCATTGCCCACCACCTGTCAGTCATCCCTCATCAGACTCTCTGGCTCTGCAGAGTTCCTTGCTTTTGAGATTCTGATGCAATATCAACCTCTCTTCCCAGTCAAAGGGGTTTTCTTGAAAGGAGAGATTGGCCTTTTCAAGTCCTGGTTTTAGCTTCAAGTGTAAAGTTCAGGGGGATGTGTCTGAGCTGAGCATCTTGGTTATGTTGAAGATAACTGACAAAGAACCTGTGCCATTTAAAGTCAGCTGGGAAGGACTGTTGGCTTTAAAACCCCATGTAATTTCCAGCCTTCTTTGTTCAGTTTTCGAGGACAGGGGACTCTCCTGATGGAGTCTACCCCACTTTACTTCCTAGCCATTCTTCAATTACAACTCTTGTTTGCCCAAAGCCTTGCAATCCTTCTATGGTCACTTCCAAAGCCTGGTGGTTTCTTATTCTGAAAAGGATAAAGCACTTCCTTCATTTATGCTCTCTGTAGAGTCTTTTGCCTTAGAGAAGGGTAGAGCTGTAAAGGCTCAGGAAGGGGGGAAGGGGAGAAAATGAAAACATTTTCCCCTCCTAGAAAGTCTCCGGTTAGCATGTGCTTTGCTTTTTCCCTATGGAAGCTCTGTAGAACTTCCGTAGGGAAAAAGAATCCATGAGCTGAAAAGATGATTGCATGAAAGTGGACGGTAATTCCCATTGGTCATTCCAAAATGGTATTATCTGAAATTGAAACACTTCCTTTCTTTCCTTTCTGTCTTTCACAAACAGCCTTCATCCCAGGAGATAGTTTCTGGTCAAAAAGTCAGTTGTCCTGGTGATGATAGTTGGTGAATAAATCATTTCCTTCACACTAAATCTGAAAGCTGTTTGCTTGGTAGTAGGTCTCTAATTGATTTCAGGGAGATTTCCTTGCAAGCAAAAGTACTTGAAATCTCACATCAGCCAGAGCAGTGATCCTTGCATTTTAATTCCTTGAAACCCAATATCTTTGCTCTTCCCTGCTGTCATGGCTGATGCAGCGTGAGGCTCCTGTGGGCCCAAAACACAGGGTTAAGGGGAAAGAAAGGCACGGTGCCCTTACTGCAGTGCAAAGAGTGAGCCTTTTAGACTCTGGAAAAACACAGTTGATTCAATATGATATGATTTAACTAGTGGCTAACAATCCATGGTCTGGCAACTCCCATCTACCTTAGCCATTATAGTCAGTGGTGCAGGGCCTGGTGGCAGTCCGGCAACACCAGGAGGAAAAGGAGTATAAAGATAGCAAGATTCCTGTGATGTCTGGTAATATTTTTCTGTAGCATTTTGTACATTAAATTTGCATCTTTCTTTTGGCCCCAGAGACATATCCCAAGAAACCTGGGAGTGTGAATGAAGTGAGTGACCCAGAAGATGACCTGACTGATTCTCAAAAGACGAGCAAACTCTCTGAGATCTATTCCACCACCATCCCTAGTGTTGACAGTGCCATGGAGTCTTGGGATGGTTCTGGCATTGATGCAGGTTATGGAAGTCAGGGTGAGTCAGAAATGGCTGTTCCTTTATTATGTGGATGCATGGCTTTCAATAGGAAGGAAGTGTCTACCTTCTTCTCTGAAATGTTATCTGAGATAAAACAAAATGGCATCTTCCAACTCCTTTATGTAACCTACAACATCCAATCCTCATGTGCTTATTTCTAATGGGACATTGTTCATTCAATTATGCATAGCTCTGCTTGCTGACAACTTACTGTGTGATCAGAAAGTTCTAATTATATGAGCAATTTTCATAAATTCCTATATCCTCCCAAGTAGCATTTTCAGTGTGATTTAATTAATGGGGTGGCTTGCTCTATTGCAGAAAATGAGATTATCTAGCATGACTGGTCCTGTAAGGGGCTTGGGCTGGGAAAATTTAACTCACCTTTTTCTGACTTGCAAGTAAAAACAATACTTTCAAATGACAGCATTTGCACCATTTGAATTGTGCACCCAAAACATTTTTGCCATTCAATTTTTATTACTTCTAGTTGTGCCAATCCTAGAGAAACTTCACATTTATTTATTTATTTATTTATTTATTTATTTATTTATTTATTTATTTATTTATTTATATTTATATTGCCAAAATATATTTTGGGAATATTTATATTCCCAAAAGCTTATCGTATGCAGATTAAAACAACAACTGAAGGTCGTGCAGATCATGGTATATATTCTAGCACAGTGATGGCAAACCTTTTAGAGACCAAGTGCCCAAACTGCAACCCAAAAAACACTTATTTATTGCAAAATGCCAACACAGCAACTGGGGAGGAAGTAAACGCTCCCATTGGGCTGCTGGGCAGAGAGGCAGGGCAAACTCTGTGTTGGAGAGGTCTCCAAGTGCCACCTCTAGCACACGTGCCATAGGTTTGCCATCACTGCTCTAGCACCAGAGTAAAGTAGAAAGCATAGCTTGTCACTCTAGCCAATTAATGTTTGAAATCTTAGAGTAATTCATTGTGGTTAGCACTGGAGGATTAGATTGTTTAATTTGTTGCATTTGTGCTAATTTGTCAAAGCAATAGTATCATGTGGAATATACAGACCATAGCATATAGATTTTCACCTGTAGTTGTGGCTTATCTGTTCGTCCAAAAGTGAATTTCTCTTGCATTAAAAATAGCTTCCCCTGCCTGACACCTTTTCTCCAATTTGGCTGCATATGGCATAACACAGCTTGGGTGTTGGGCAAAATGGGTCTATTGTATCTAGAAACGGTGAGGTCAGAAAATATTATATTCATAATTATACATAATTAGACATAATTGTATAATTCATATTGAATTTTCAGCCCTGTTTACCTTGTAATGAGCCCATGTGTGGTCTAAACACTTTAGGACATCTTCCAGGCAGTCTCTTCAACCAAACACATGAAAAAGGTCTTGTGAAAGCCAGTATGCTTTTCCCACAGGGGAACCTATCTCATTCAGGCAGGAAAAATTGATTTACAGGGTATCATGTGCACCTGTTCCTCTCAGCCTTGTTACAAGGCCAAATTTGTACAGGAAAATGGAGAGACCACTATTACTAGATGTAATATACATCAAGTGACTTCAGCAACATGAATTTCACCTCTGTGTGAACTCCTTCGGTGGCCTTGGGCAAATCCCATCCCTCTCTCTTCACTTCAGCCTCCCATCCACAACATGGGAAATAACACTGACCTATTTTTACACAGTTGTGATCATACTACAAGATGACTACTAAAAGATGACAGGTGCAAAGCAGTTTCAATGCTTCGGATGCTATCTAAATGATTTCATCCATTTCTTTAATGCAAGCGGGAAAAGGAAACATCTATATGAGACCATGGGGGAGCTCATATGGAGATTTGGAGTTCACTATCATCAGCACGCTGACAATGCATATCTCTAGCTCTCCTTTAACATTTAGATCAGGGGTTCTCAACCTTTCCAAGCTGAGGGCCAGATCATGCTCCCTCAGACAGCTTTGGGGACTGGACGGCCATTTTGCCCTGCCTGCCATACATGGTACTTCTGGGTGTGGTGGAGGTGGTAGGGGGCCACATGAAATGGCCACATGAAATGGTCTCATGGTCCACATCCACCCTGGGGCTGTAGGTTGAGAACACCTGATTTAGATAGTTCATGTCCTTGAGCAAATTCTGGAGGCGATTGGCATGTGGAATGCATACTGTCCACTGAAGTAATTCTGAAGTAGTAGCCATCTTAGTCTGTGCAGCTACATGCATCCATCCACCATTGTTACTGGACTAATGTCCATTTGGAAAGGACTGAATGTCAAATCACAAGGTAGGGAATTCCCCAGTGACTCTCACAATTTGCAACCAACTCCTGCCTCTTCAGCTTGAGGCCATGTAGTCTCACTCTTGTGTCTGAGAAAGCAGACTTAATCCACAAAAGTTCACAATAAAATATATCCATGTGTCTTTAAGGTGCCACAATGTTTTTGTCTTCTTTATTTTTTTTTTAAAAACTTTTTTTGTTTCTTCTTTGATATGCTTTAGGTGTGTCTCCTTTGTTCCCATTTAGCACCTTTTCATCCATTAGTGACTAAAGACTCTGAAGGTGGCACATAACAATCTTGGTCCAGAAAGTAAAAAATACTTGTGGATACAGAAGTCCAAGTTGCTCTTTTAATTGTTATAACCATCAAATTGCCCTTTTCCCTTTTTGGTGTATCTGTCTGGTTATCCAAAGAACAAATGCACTCATCTGCCTGTTTTTGTTCCTCCTCTCTGCCCTTTCCCAGTGGGTACATACTTACCACAGGCTGTTGGCATTGCTCTTCATCCTCATGAGTGGAGATCCGCCCGACAAAAGAGCAGCACCCCTCCCGGGGATCCAAGAAAGAGCTACCCCTTTTTGGATGGGAGTTTCAGTGAGGATGATTGGGAGAAGCCCAACAGGTATGTGAAGCTCGTAAGACACCGAGAGAAGGCATAGAAGTGAATCTGCATTCACAGGAATCACAAGAGTGTACCATGCATGTGTGTCTTGTGTAGGATGGAGCTGACTGGATAGCAGTGGAAAATGCTCTAAAATGTCCTCTCTCTGCCTCTGCTAGTTGTTACACAACAGCTGCATTTGTAGCCAGCAGTATCAATGCACCTGCAAATTTTACAGTATCCATTGCATTAATGAAACTCAGTATTGACATGAAAAATTAATGAAATGCAGTGTGTTAACTTCTGTCTTGTTCTTTGTACAGGTATTATACCTGGGCATCTCATGTTTAAAGGGACAGGTGTCCAGGGAACTTCACAGATATAATGATTCAAGAAGAATTAGTCATAATCCTGGATTTTTTCTTGAAAGCATGAAAGATATATTATTTCAATAAACAAACACAAGTTTTCATGATCCCTATATATTGTTATAATTCAGACCGATTGCATCCATAGAGTTCCCCAACCATTATTTTCTGAAAACATAAGTGCGAGCTGTGCAGGAAAGTCCCCACCCACATCTCTTACAAATCTGGTGTCCGGTCACAAAAAAATCATTTTCCAGAATGGATGTGTGATATTCCTTGTGAGTGAAGCTTGGCAGTAATCAAGCACAAAGGGTTAAATGGTTTTGTATTAGGAATACAGAATGGAGCATATTTTCTGTTATCAGTGTCTCATCCAAACTTACATCAACGTAGAAACTTCCACCAAAACTTTGGGAAGGATTATAGATCTATTTATGGAGAAATCAAATGAATCTATCCTGGAAAACATTCAGGTCTATCTATATTTTCTTCAACTTAAAGCAAACACAGCAGAAAGATCCTGGGCCTCTTCTGTGTTTTGAGAAAATAATTGGACAGCAAAGGGCATGGCAGAGAATTCTGATGAATGCATTTAGTTTTAAGTGGCTAACTAAAACACTGGAAATCAGCATCTGGCCTTTTCTGAAGGTCTGGATTCTTGTTTCATTTGCTCAAATATCCTTTGGGGGAAAATAATGTTTCATTTGATATGTGGTTCACATTTGACCTTTGAGTATTGACTGAAATACTATCTTGATTTCCTTGGCAAATTAATGACCATCTGCAAAGACAATTTAGGGAAGTGATGGCTAACTTTGGCACTCCAGGGGTTCTTGTACTTCAATTACCAGAAGCCCAAGTCAGCACTCCTGCTGATCAGGGCTTCTGGGAATTGAAGTCCAAGAACATCTGGAGTGCCAAGTTAGCCATCATGGATTTAGGATGTATGCTTATACACATGAAGCCAGTTCATTTTCTTTTGTTCATTTAGTTATCTCTGTGTACAATTGCAGTTGCAGTACCATCAAAAATTCACTCCCAGGCTCTCTTTTTGTGTGTGGCACCATAGAGTTTAAACTGGAGTCATATCAACAGGCACCTAGTGCTGCCAATCTAGGAACTGATTCATGCATTAACGTACTGTAAATCATCATTTTCCTAAAATGGTAATTTAAGAGGCAGCTAAAACGATGCTCACACCAGAATTTCTTGTCAGAGTTAATCTGAATAATGGGCTTCTGTCCTGACATTTCACACTTAATTGGCAGCTATGAAACAAGGGGGGCAGGGAGGAGGAGGGGGAGAATTTCTGATTGTTTATCAGTTAAAAAAATTTAATGCTCAGGCTAATCTTGCTCATTTTTAAGTTGGGAGTAGTATGATTTAGCATAGATTCTGCATGGTTTTGTAGTAATCAAGTGGCCTTCAGGAATCTCTTATCTGATAATGTCCCAATTGCTTGCCACAGCTTTGTAGTCTGTGCATTTGCCAGGACTGCCTAGCCCCATGATGGCCAACCTTGGCATTCCAGGTGTTCTTGGACTTCAATTACCAGAAGCCCAAATTAGCATTCTTTCTAATTAGGACTTCTGGGAACTGAAGTCCAAGAACACCTGGTGTGGCAAGGTTGGCCACCACCCATGATTTGCCAGTCACTTTGACCATCAACTCTTTCCCTTGTCCCCTGATTACCTGAGACCACCAGACTTGCTGCTATTTGTGGGGGGGTCTAAAGTGCCAGCATTTGCTCTCTTGGCATGAAAACAAGCATTCTTGGGCCAAAAAGCTCTCTTAAGGGATGAAGGAAAGGGATGGAAGACAAAAAAAGGGAGAACAGTTGTCAAAAATAAAAAACCCAACCCTCAATTCAACATTCCCTCTGTTTGTGTCACAGTTCTTTGTAGTGTTGACCCATTGAAACAGTAATCATTTTCCTTGGCATGAATTTCTGAAACCATTTCATATGACTTTAGTTCATTTTTAATTACTGTTTTCCCTGTAGAACTCTCAGAAATGACACCCAAACATCTAGTGGTGTGATTCCCCCTGTGGGAATGAGACCATGGCATTGCTGATATGTACTTAGTAATTATTGGGCTGGTAAGTAATTACCAACAAAATTACTAGCAAAAATCCCTGTCATTAGGTAGTATGCTTGTGAAGAGGTGCTCTATGGCTTTCCTGTCTGTAGGAGCCAGCTAATACCTTAATATGGTATCCTCAGTGCATAATTTTCTCCCTACCCCCACCCACCCACCCAGTAATTAGTAGCAACTATTGATCTTTTTGTGAGAAAATAATTTGCTAGAAGATACTATTCAGGGACAGATGACCCCATTAAGCCTTCACAAGTGAACTCAGCCACTGAAACTGAAGCCATTGAGAATTGAACTTGGTTCTGTTTAAGTAGAACTATCTTGGATTCTGTATCTTGGTCAGACCACAGCATGACAGACTTCTGGGTGTGTGTACAGCATGGTGGGAACTAAACAGTATATATAAAGGACCTGCCCCCTAACTGCAAAGCAGAGGGATGGGTTTTAACAAGCATAACTATTTTCACTCTTTCAGGAGAAACTCCCCTTCTAGTATCTTGGGAAGGGAAAACAGGATAGGTTAAAAATCTAAAAAAATCAAAGTGCACTGGCCCATGAAAACGGGAGGTAAGGTGTATGGACTGTAGAGAGGCCCTGCTCTGTCTCTGTATGTAATAGTAGAGATAGATCGTTGAATTGCTTGCTTAGACTAGGGGAAATCATTTTATAGACATCTCCTTTTTTCATTATGGACTCCCACAGAGACCTGATGTATTTCTCATTTTCTCACCATGTCTGTTACCCTCTGTGTTTTTCTCTCTCTTCTCAGGTGTTCTGTGTCTCAGATCTGAACTCTGTCCCATCTGCCTTTGTACTAACAGTCTCTGAGGCTCCTGGTTTACCCATAATGCATCCTTTTATTCTTTTACTTCTCTATTTCACCAAAACGTCTTCCTAAACCTACAATCTTCCTACAGGCATTTTTTATTTCCCCTGTTGAACTTGACATTACCGCACCAGTTTATTTCTTCCTTTGGAAAGACTTTTGCCCTGTTAGTGAAAGTGCATGGAGGTGTTGTATTTGGACTCTCTTTTCTTGCCTGAAAAAAAAGCTCATACTGTTTGCTTTTGTATATGAAGACTCTGCCAAGTCTCTCTGCTTTTACTGGCGAGCCACTTGCTCTAGCCTTTGCGGCTTCCGTCCTGCTCCAGAAGAGTGCTGACAATCTTTGGTTCCTACGTTACAACAGATATTCCAATCGCCAAAACGGCCTTGAGACCACCCGTGAGGATAATTTTTGGCGTGTTTTTGGAGAAGCTTTGGAGGACTTGGAAACATGTGGCCAGTCTGAACTGTTGAGAGAAATTGAGGTAAATTAACTTTTCAGAAAGCAGGAATGGTCTTCCTCTTCTATTTTACTTATCTCTCCTCATGCTTGTCTTGCCAGACATCCTGCTGCGGTAATGCAGTAGACCATACAACCGGCGACTCAATGCCAAGTGTTGAGTGGTGGTAAATAACCTGACTCCCTAAAGGGGCCAATGGCTATGGGCGGATGAGCCCCTTTAGGTGGGGTGATGATCCCTTCAGTGAAAGAAATTCCACTGGAAACCATCAGATTGGGCCAAAAAGCAAAATGAGCAGAAGAGGAATTCTCATTCCCAATGGTCATGGAGGCAGAAGAGGCCATGCCAGCTGAACTGGCTGTGAAGGCACACCATGTCCATATCCTCAAGGCTATGGCAGTCCATTGCAGTCCCGGTGTTAAATCCTGCATGTCTCGTTTCGTTTGTGCCACAAGAGATAACTCCATGATCATAGTATGTGGGTCACTTCATGGCAAGCTCGGATCCACATTAAACAAATTCACGCCAATGGCATTTTTCCAGCTTCAGGAAAAATGCATTCTCATATACAAATTGCAGCTGATGATCTCTCCTCATGAATTTCTGTCTTTCAATTACCAGAAGCTCAAATCAGTATATCTGCTGATCAAGGCTTCTGGTAATTGGAGTCTAAGAACATCTGGAAGTCCAAGGTTGATAGACATAAAAAGGCATAAAAAGAGCCAAACTAGGACATGCTCTGTTAATCTAGAACCTTGTTTCTATATGGCCAGCTGAGTACCTCTGGGAAGGCCATAAGCAGGAGAGGAGGATAACAGTAGCACTTTTCTACTTGTGGGCTTCCCAGCATCCATTTCATAGAGTTATGTATGGATTCATCTTTGCCTGCCCAGTCCCAAATGCAACTGTTCAGAAGTCTTTGCATGTGTTCCTCCCTATCAGAACCTGCTTTGTTTTATTCTCTCTCAGACAGAAGGATGCCACTTGGATTCCAGATGCTTGGAACTATCAAAGCTCCCATCAGACATTTAAGCCAGAGTCAAAGCTAGTTGGCATAACTGGGCCAATCAACTTGCAGCAAGTTTGTTGTCCCTATAGGCTGCCATTAGACATCAGCACAAGTTTCCTCACTGACAGAAGCTGTCCTTCAAGAGCATCCCTTAGCATATAAACCAGATGTACATTGAACCCTGGTGGCTCAGTGGTTAAACTGCTGTCCTGCAACCCAAAGGCTGGTAGTTTGATCCTGACTAAGACTCAAGGTTTACTCAGCCTTCCAGCCTTCTGAGGTCGGTAAAATAAGTACCCAGCATGTTGGGGGTAAAATGTGAATTAACTTGTGAACTGCTCAGAGAGTGCACTAAGCACTATGGGGCGGTATATAAGTGTGATTGCTTTGCTTTGCATTGAGCAATGGTGCCCTAATCTCTTTCTTAATGTATGTGCCTTGCTAACTTGTATCCTTCTACTTTTTGTGTGTTTGTTTTTGAAAGAGGAAGGAAGGGAATGCCAGATGTTTAGGAGACCTGGAGTAAGAAAGAATGCCCTCATATTCCTCCTCATGGCACAGTGCTGGACATTTCATGGGAGAAGGAAAGGCTTCAAGCAGTGAAAGAGGAAGGGAGTCTCACACTTAGAGGTCTGATCTAGTCTGAAGAATTCCTCATCCAGCCTATAAGCGTCTCTTAGCCAATCTTTTCCCTATGTCCCCCTCCTAAGCATTGCCCAGGGAGCCATGAAGTGAGTCTGCACTCTCTGATCCACTGGTTAGAGGCAGTAAGGGACATGTGTCCTTATCTTCAGCCCTCTTTGCTGCTCCTTGAGCAATTGTGAAGGGGTGGGAAGGATCATCTGACAGTGTTTTGCTGCTCCTTCTCATTCCCCAAGTCAAAAGAGGATCAAAACCATGTCTCAAGCCCAACTCCCAGATAGAAACCCCTCTGGCCATTTACCCCAAAACAACAGGAGGTATGATGATACCCTGATGTCAACCAGCCCACAGAGCAACAAGGGCAATGTCAAGGGCTTGGGACCCACATTTTTGTTGCCTGCCCACATCATGGACTGCAGTAAATCCACTCTCCAGCTAATTGTAATTTCTGGTTTTGAGATTCTCCAGGGTTGTTGTTGTTGTTGTTGTTGTTGTTGTTGTTGTTGAGTCGCACAGTCAATTCTGACCTTTCACAAGCTCATGGACCACCGAACGCCAGGCACCCCCAGTCTCCACCATCCTTCTCAGCCCACCCAGCTTTGTGCCCATTGCTTCGACACAGAAAGTTTAAACTCTTTTTATATAGGAAACTCTGGGGTGGCCTCAGAGATTGCAAAAAAGCTGGTGGAGCCTCCCACTAAAAAGAATTTCTGCTATCCCTAATTGTTGCCGTCTCCAATCACTGACTAGCTAGCCCATAAGCCTAATTTTCCTTTGAGGATTTAGGAGAAAGAATCCATCTTCCCTCCCTCTCCATAATTCTGCCTCCCCTTCTGAGACTAAAGAGTCAAACACGGACCATCTTAACAAGAACTGATGAATGAAAATAGCAACTACACTTTATATACCAGCCCATAGTGCTTAGTGAACTCTCTGGGCGGTTCACAAGGGAAGTAGCATTTTGCCCCAAACATGCTGGGTACTCATTTTGCCAACCTTGGAAGGATGGAAGGCTGAGTCAACCTCGTGTCTGGTAAGGATCAAGCTCACAATGTCAGCAGCAGTTTTTGGCTGCAGTACAGCAGTTTAAGTGCTGCACCACGAGGGCTCAATGGTTTAGTAGGGTACATGGCTGTGGTGCCAGAGGTTGGGAGTTTGATTTTTCACTGCATCTACTTGGCAGGGGCTGACCTCAATGAGACAAAGGGTCTTTTCCAACTCTGCAGTTCTTACGATGATGATGAAGGTGGTGGTGGTGGTGGTGGTGGGGATTGTTAATGTTCTGATTTTTTTTTAATGTTGGGATTTATTGTGTTACTGTTGTTGTTCTTCTTACTTTCTGACACAGGCATCCATCATGACTGGGAGTGTCCACAATCTAGGCCTTGATGGAAGCAAGTTGCTTATAAACTCTGTGAACCAGCCAGGGCTGAGCCCACCACGGAAAAGTAATGCCAAGAGCTCAGGCGAAGGGCAGACAAATAGCAACGGCACTCCCACCAAGAAGAATGACAGGCATTTAGAGTTTATGAAGGAAGAGATACACGAATTCATGTCTCCCACCCCTCTTGAGCTGCACAAGGTGTGTGTGGATGGGAAGGACACCCTGGTCCTTGGTTTAGTGCATGACTGGGCAGAATCAGACTCTCCAGATGTCACAGATCTGCAGACCTCTGCAACCCTCCCCAGTGATTATGCTAAGGATGCAGCCTAACATCTGAGGTGTCACAAGGTGCCCACCCTTGTTTTAATATATGTAGGGTAACTCTTATCTAACTTGAACAATTTTGACTCAGAAGACAACAATTAGACAAAGTTTCCTGGGTCATCATCTTAAGTAAGGTAAAGGTTGCCCTTGCTTGAAAGCCAGTCGTATCTGACTCTAGGGTCCAGTGCTCATCTCTGTTTGTTGCCAAAAAGCCAACGTGTCTGTGTCTGCAGACGTTTCCGTGGACATGTGGCAGGTATGACTAGTCACTGGAGTGCATGGAACACTGTTTACCTTCCCACCAAAGTGGTACCTATTTATCTACTTGCAATTTCTTACTTTCGAACTGCTAGGGTAGCAGGAGCTGGGACAGAGATGGGAGCTCACTCCATTGTGCAGTACTCAGGCCTTGAACTGCTGACCTGCTGACCTTCCAGTTGTCAAGTTCAGTGTATTAACAGCTAAGCCACCACAAAAATTGAGATATTTTACTTTACATAGTGGCCACTGTTGGGAACTGAGCTGCTTTATACAACTCCCTTGTTAGCATATTTGCATAAGTGGTCATAAATCCCTAGCAGTTCTGGCTAGAGCAGGAAAGAGGGCTTTCTGAATTCCCATGTTGCTACTGCTGGACTACAAGCAAAATGTGTATGAGATGAATGGCAGTCATTGAAAAAGAAAACTTGGAAGATAGCATGGGGCCTTTCATAGTACTTTGTGTTGTTGTTCTCAAATCCATTTTATTTGATGGTAGGGGACACAGGCATTTGAACCCTGAGGGCACCTTGAGGATATCATGTCTGAAAAACCTGTGAGCAACTTGAGAGTCATTGTACAAATGCCTGCACTCTTGCCAGGAATATCTAATCTTGCCTGATGGCAGTAGCATACAGAAGATTAATCTCCTGGGCAGAGAAATGCTTGTGATGGCATCTGCCTCTGCCGGAAGGTTGTAAGCATTTCCATCATTCAGTTAAAAATCAAACACTTCTATTTACATAGTATAAAGTTCAGCTACTGAGCTAGTTTGTGTAAAATTAGAACAATCCCTCTCTTGGCTCAAAGTACAGCTTTTAAGGGTAAGATTAATCATAAATGTATTAATTTACTGTGTTGTTTTTGAAGTAGTTTCCTAAAATTTACACAGTTCTAATCTTTGCACAACTTAACTCACTGGAAGAGTCAATGCTGTGACCTCCCAGTCAGGTTTTGTGTAGGCCAGCGATGGCGAACTTTTTATAAACCAAGTGCCCAAACAGATGGGCGTAATGAACCCTGTGCTGGGGGAAGGGAGAATACACTCCCATTGGGGTGCTGGGCAGAGGGGTGGGGTGAACTCTGTGCTGGGGGTAATGGCACATGTACCAACAGAGAGGCCTGGGAGTGTCATGGCTGGAACATGTGCCATAGGTTCACCAACACTGGTATAGGCAGATGTAAGACAGCCAAATCCCATGTTCATTTTTATTTTACTTCCTCATTTGGTAAATACTCCTTTTGGATGGGAATTCTAAGTTGTAACCTGTGGCATTTACTACTTTTTTAAAGGCCATCTTAGTTCTCAGGTTTCTTTTCCTTGGGTGAGAGGAATGATTGGAAAAATGATCGTAAATATCTCATCATATCACATCCACAGTATATTGGAAAAGGGTAACTTTGATGTTAGCCAAAATCCTCTTGCTTAAGATACACCTACAGAAGCCAGTGTCCACGTAATGAGATGGATTACTCATGAGTTGGACAAGTTGGTGGAAGGAAGAACCCTTTAATTATTGAAAATCTCCCCTTGATGATGACTTCGTCATCCTACTGGAGATATAACTTACACAACAGGATTTGAGCCAGTGTACTTGGAAACAGGCCTTTAATTTTTTTACCATTGAACAAGTAAACCAAGGTAAAGTGCTTTTTGTAGTGGGTTTCTTTTTTGCTGTTTTATAGTATATTTTAAAATGAGGATTGAAATGGCTTGGCCTGTTTGAAACTCAAATGTTTTCAAATTATATTCAAACTCCTCTCAAACAAATTATTTCACTTCCCCTCCTCCCTTTACCTATTCTGTTGCTTCCCTCTTTACCTGTGCAAAAACTAGAGAGAGAGAGAGAGATTTCATTACTTTTTCCAGGATCCCACCTGTTAGCATAACCTCCGTATACTGTAGTTCAAAAAAAGGGGGGGGGGACTTTCTACGCTCTTGTCTTTTCATCTCTGTATACAGTGGGAAGTTATGCAGATCAGATTGCAAGACTTCTAGAACAGGGGTGGACAAGCCATGACTGCATGGGGCATTAAAAAGCCTGACTTAAATCAGTAAATAAATAATCAGGAAATGCCCAGATGAGTTATTCTAGTTTTTATTTTATTTTTATTTATTGATTTTTGGGAGGAGAGGGCTCATAAACCAAAAACTTCTTTTGGAGACCTCCAGCAACAGCCAAATATTTTTGTTTAAGATATTTGTTTTCTTTTGGGATATTCCTAGGGACCCTTGGAGATTTGGGGACCTCATATGCCTACCCCATCCTTAAAGGACAGCATTCTAAAACTCAGACTTGACAGTGAGCAACACTAGTGAATGATACAGCACTATAAAAAAATCAACAAACTCTTTCTGATATTGGTTCTGGTTGATGGGAAACCAGTGACATGGGCTGTCTAGTTCAGGGGTGGCCAAACTATGGCCCATGGGTTGGATCTGGCCCATGGTGCCAAATAATCCCGTCCATGCTGCCCTTGCTGTTCTTGGAAGCAGAAGTTAAACGTGCCCACACATGCACAAAATGCTGCCATAAATCCACTGTGGCTGTCGTAAATGCATTTACAACAAATGCAGGTGTTTTACAGCAGTGTTATGTGCATGCAAGGGTGCATTGTATTTCCGCTTCCAGTGGGAGGAACCACATGAATGACCCACTCAACCACATGCCCGGCCTGTGGCACAAACAGTTTGGCTACCCCTGATCTAGTTGATATAGCCCAGTGGATGCTTCTGTTCCTTGGGGTTTGAGTATGAGTGAGAGCCAATGCCCTACACATCTGTTTAAGCTTACACCATTCTCTGTAACGCTGGTTGGGAAGTACTTTTTGTCTGAGTCCCTGGGCTGCTGTTCCCTCCCAGTACAGACAGCAGGTAGCAGTGCCGACTAATGGTATGACTTGATATAAAACCACTTTCTCCTTTGCTGTGGAAATCTTTGGGTGGGTGTTGTCCCCCAGGGTATCTTGACAACACAGATGACTGTAGCAGAAAAAAGATCTTGGTAAAGGTGGGGAGGGGGATACTCTTTGAAGGGTGGATTTAAGCCAGTATTACATTTTTGCATGTCTTTACCTGACTGCAAAATAGGTGTCTGTCCTGTACAAGGGATGCCTTCTTCACCACTCATGGTCAGATTGTCTTACACTATGATGTTGATACAAAAGTAGGTGAGACATAAGACAGGATTTGAGATATAATTAGGGCATTCTCTGGATGGTTCACAAGTTAATTAGCATTTTGCCTACAACATACTGTGGGTACTCATTTTACCCACAGTTTGTTGGAAGGATGGAAGCCTGAGCCAACCTTGTGTCTGGTCAGGATCAAACTCACAATGTTTTGGCTGCAGTACCACAGTTTAAACACTGTGCCACCATCATCATATCATCGTTGGCTGCAACTCTGGGTCTCTTGGGGTCTCTCAGCCTTGAGCTTCCAGATGTTCTTAGATTCCAATTGCCAGAAGCCTTGAACAGCAGATATACTGACTTGGGCTTCTGGTAATTGAAAGGTAGAAATTTATCAGGAGAGATCATCGGTTACAATTATTATCCGAGAATGCATTTTTTCCTGAAGCAGGAAAAATTCCAATGGCGTGAATTTGTTTAAGGTGGATCCCAGCTTGCCCTGAAGTGACCCACACACTATGATCATGGAGTTATCTCTTGTGGCACAAATGAAATGAGACATGCAGGATTTAACACCGGGACTGCAATGGACTGCCGTAGCCTTGAGGATATGGACAAAGTGTGCCTTCACAGCCAGTCCAACTGGCATGGCCTCTTTCGCCTCCACGACTATTGGGAATCGGAGTTCCTCTTCTGCTCATTTTGCCGTTGGGCCCGATATGGTTTCCAGTGGCATTTCCTCTGATCTCTATAATAAGAGCATTAACTTTGCCTCCGGGTGTTAGTGTAGGAGTTAATGGCTTTCAATTGATGAATTGTACTCATTAGTATTAGGCAACCTAGGCTCACTGCCAAATATTTGGCTCTGATTCTCCTCCTCCTGCTTACCATCACATGGCATTTCTTATCAAAGCCTTGACAGAGAGAAGAAGAAAAAGCATATCTTTTGAGCAGTTGTGCATGTTAACAAAACAAAAAGTGAGTCTCAACACTATGTTTAAGAATTTCTCACTAGGCGAGTGGTCCCTCAGTGAAAAACACAACAAAACAAAAAGAGGTGGAAGTGTCAGGAAAGGTGGGGTGGAAATTGACAAGTAGAAATGCATCTGTAATGAAACATTATCTAGTGGCCAACCTATAAAGTGTGGACAGAACAGCGCAGTGCTAAGGACCACATGAACAAATTGCACACTGAAGCCAATCAGAATGAAAGTGCACAGCATTCTAGCAGTGGGGTGGGGGGTGGGGAAAGCTTGAATGCAATTCTTTTTGTCCTGCTTTGCCTCTGCCGATACTAGTTTCAGTCATGTGGACAGTTGGAAAAGCACTGGTTTCATGGGTGAAAGGAAAGTTGAACAAATGCTCAGGAGTAGAGGAACTCTTTGTCCTTGTAGTTTTTGTTTATTAATAATGGAGAGAAGAAATTCCAGTTTGGTGCCAAGTATAGTCAAGACTCACCATGTACCCGTTTACTGGCTTAAAGCCCTAATGAGGAAAACACCATGCAGGGTACAATGAAAAACTCTGCCTATAACATGCAGTTTTCGTGAGTGCCTCTTAAAGTTACCTGTCTGTGCCCATCTTATACCTCCTTCATTTGTTTCCCCCCCCCCGCCTTTAAATTGCACTTAGTAGCCATGGGGAGGGGGCACCAAAGCCCAATAGGATTTCCTCCCTTCCTTCACCTCTTTTGGTTAAAGTAGCACTTCCTTCTAGCTAAGCTCTTCAGAAAGAATTCAGTGCTGTTTCTAAAGCAAACGAGTCTGACTGCTCTGGGAGTCCATTTGTGCACTCACTCACTGGCTTCTACAAGAGTTGGCCCTCTTCGCTGCTCAGCAAAAGGGCTTCACTCCATCCCTATTTTGCCACTTCTGTACTGTTTGAGGGTTGAAAGAGAATTCAGGACTTGTTTCAGGACAATTTCTATATTATCCAGGGTTCAGGAAAGCCTCGAAGACGCAGTTGGTGCTCATTTCTTCATCACTGCTATCTTCTTGGCTGATAGTACCTCATTGCCTTCATCTTGCTAGTCAAGAATCAAGATGTTTTCCACAGTCCTAAATTTGCATAGCATAGCCCTCTCAACTGACAATGCACATCTCTATCTCCTTTAACTTCTCAGCAGTGGAGGCTGTTTATGTCCTTGAGCAAACTCTGGAGGCAATTGGCATGTGGAGTGCATACTGTCTGATGAAGTAATTTTGAAGTAGCAGCCATATTAGTCTGAGCAGCTATTTCTATATAGCATTGTTACCAAATTAATCTCCATTCAAAAAGGGCTGAATATCAAATCACAAGGCAGGGACTTCCCCAGTGACTCTCACAATTTGCAACCAGTCTCCAACCAACCTCAGCCTCGTCAGCTTGAGGCCGTGTATAAATGAGTGCCATGTAGCCCCACTCTTGTGTCTGAGAAAGCGGACTTGATCCACAAAAGCTCACAATATAGCAGTTTGTCTTTAAGGTGCCACAACGTTTTTGTCTTTTTTAATACTTTTGTTTGCTTTGGAATAAAACACCAAAATGTTTTAAGTATATGATTATTATTTTTTTTTAAAAAAAATCCACCTTCATAATCTCACACATTTATTTTTATTTGTTTGGAGCATTTATATTCTTCCCTTCTTCCAAGGACCTTGAAGCGGCTCAACTGGAATGCTTGTTGTCTTTCCCAGTATTATATTAATAACACCCCTATAAGGCAGGTTATGGTGAGAGACCAGGATCTGGATTTACCACGAGTTTTGATCCAAGTCTCCCTTGGAATCAGTAGAATAAATCACATATGTAGAATAATCACCCTACTAGCCAAATTATTGAAACTTCACAATAGCTGATCCTCATCAACTTGGGGGACTGTTTTCCCCCTGGGATTTTGTTCCTGTTTACACTAAATTTGATGTATCATTTCCTACAGGTGACCATCTATAAGGATCCAGAGACTGAAGACTTTGGATTTAGTGTCTCAGATGGCTTGCTGGAAAAAGGTGTCTATGTGAATATGATCCGTCCAGATGGACCTGCTGATCATTGTGGACTCAAGCCCTATGACAGAGTCCTTCAGGTAATAAAACAGCAGGAATCATGGTGAAAAGGAATTAGAGGTGAACCGATTTGTTTTCAGAAGGGGTTTCCCTCTTCCAGTACCTCTTTGCAACTGTTAGGTAAAGGTAAAGATCGCCCTTGCTCAAAAGCCAGTTGTATCAGACTCTAGGCCAAAGAGCCAGCACTGTTTGTGACTGTAGACATTTATGTGGACATGTGGCAGGCATCACTAGACACAAGAGCACATGGAACACTGTTACCTTCCCAGCAAAGTGGTTCTTATTTATCTACTTGCAATTTCTTACTTTTGAATTGCTAGGTTGGCAGGAGCTGGGACCCAGAGTACATGGATGATGACTAAGATACTAGAACGTGAGCAATTGCCTTATTACAAACTTTCCTCAGCCAGGATAGCCCATGTTTGTGTTAGCTGGGGATGATGGTAATTCTAAGAACATAGAAAACCACCCTGTTTTGATGTACACTCTTCATCTGTCTAGCCCGCAATTGTTAATGCTGAACAAGAAGGGGGCCATCTGGTGTTCCAAACAAGATTCTTTCTGTCTCCTCCCTGTCGGTGTGAAGAATTGAACCCATGACCTCACAAAGCAGGCACAATTACCATTAAACACCCCAGGGTGGGAGGTGGGGCCAGGCAGGATACTATGTTCAAGCAATGTGCTTTTATCCCAGTGGTCCCCAACCTTCCTAGACATGGGGGCTGAAACAGAGTGCCTTTAAAAGGCCACATCTTAAATCAAAAGAGCTCAGGGGCTGCTTGACCCCACAGGTGACGCATTGAGGACTCCTGCTTTGCACCCTTGGTTTACCTAGCTCAGTATGGCCCACTTCAACTGGCATTGGTTCCCTGAGTTTCAGAACGGCCTCTTTCTGTGCACTGTCTGGAAGATTCTAGGAGTGGAGTCTGGTGGGACCTCTGTTCATGCAATGACCTTTTTTTAAAAAAATATAGTATTTATTTATTTATTTTAATTATTATTTGATTGGACAAAATATAAACATATTAACAAATTATAAAATACCATTTCCCATATTTTTTGAATCTCCTGATTCCCACCATAAGTGGAAATAGGTACCAACCTCTTGATTAAACCTCCAACATATTACAGAATATTTTAAATTATAACAAAATCATTTTTATGGTGTTATGTACTGCCTCCATATTGCTTTATAACAATTCTCTTTCATCCTTACCATCATATTCTTCACAATTCTTTTCTTCCATAAACTTCTCTATTCCTACCTAAAACTGTTTCACATATTCTGCCAATCCCTTAACTCTACATGTTACCATTATCAGTAACATTCAAAACAAAAAATAGTCTTAGATATAAAGGACAGGTTGCACTTACCTGTAACTGTCATTCTTCGAGTATGTTGTTTGTGAATTCACACTGATGGGTTCTGCGCTTGCGCAGGAGCCATGTCGGAGCTGGAAAGCTGATTGGATAAATTTGAATGGTTAGTACCACCCACCATCTCCACCCGCCCTTTGCGCCATTTCGCGCTTTCCGCCTCAGTTAATATTAAAGCTGTACAGAGGATAAAGCATCTCATCCCTGCAGCAGTAAGAGGGGAAGGACAGGTGGGTTGTGTGAATTCACAAACAACATACTCGAAGAACGACAGTTACAGGTAAGTGCAACCTGTCCTTCTCCTTCGTGTTGTTTGTGAATGCACACTGATGGGTGACTAGCAAGCTCTCTTACCTGGATGGTGGGTAGCTGGTGCTGTGGTGAGATGTGCCGCCTGGTGGAGATGTGGTGTGGTCTCAGGATACACTTGAGGGTCAGGAGGTCATCATGGCATTGAAGCGCGAAGACCTGCTGTCAAGACCGAGCGTCCCAGCCTGGAGTCGGGGATGGCTCTGGTGTCCACCCTGTAGTGGTTGACAAAGGTGAGTGGCCTGGACCACGTTGCGGCTTTGCAGATGTCTTCCATGGGGATTCCCTCCAAGAAGGCCGTGGAGGTGGCCATGGATCTAGTGGAGTGAGCCCTGACGTGGGGTGGTGGTTCCCTCGATGTCAGGCGGTAGGCCAGGTAGATTGTCTCGCAGATCCATTTGGAAAGGCGTTGGGCAGAGAGCGCGTGGCCTTTGGATCTTCCGCCGTAGGCGATGAACAGTCTATTAGATTGTCTAAAATCTCTGGTACGTTGTGTGTAAAAGAGCAGCGCTCTTCGCACATCTAAGGAATGCCAGCTTCTTTCCTGAGTACTAGAAGGGTTGGGAAAGAAAGCAGGTAAGGTGATGACCTGGGATAAATGGAATTCTGTGACCACCTTAGGGAGGAAGGAGAGGTCCGGGTGCATGACCACTCTGTCGTGGAAAAATTTGAGGAATGGGGGATCATTCCTGAGGGCTGTCAGTTCCCCTACTCTGTGGGCTGAGGTGATGGCCACCAGGAACGCGGTCTTCCACGAGAGCAGGTGGATCTCGGCTGTTGCTAACGGCTCGAAGGGCGGCTTCATTAGGGCTTCCAAGACGGTAGACAGTGACCATTGTGGTGTGGGTAGTCGTGTGGGGGGAAAAACATTCTTCAGGCCCTTAAGGAACCTCTTCATGGTGTGGTCTTGGAAGGCTGAAGAGAGGGCAGAGCGAGGTGAAGCATGGGCGACGACTGCAGCTAAGTGCACACATATGGAGGAGTGTGCCAGGCCGGTTTCAGCTAGGTGGAGCAGGTAGTCCATCAGATCCTCTAGGGAGGCTGTGGTCAGTTCCTTGTCCCGGTCCCTGAGGAATGCGTTAAACCTCTCCATCTTGTTCTTGTAGGACTTGGATGCGGAGGGTTTCCTGCTCTGCTCCAGGATCCTGCTTATCCTGGGATTATGAGCCAGGCCGTGAGGTGGAGACTCGGTAGGACTGCGTGGAACATCTGGCCCCGTTCCATGTGGAGGAGCGACGGGTCGTCTGGGAGGGTGATCGAGTCCGTCGCTAGTTCCCTGAGCAGTGGGTACCAGTGTTGCCTGGGCCATGCTGGTGCAATTAGAATGGCTCGGGCCCTCTCCTGGCGAAGGCGGACTAGGACCCTCTGGATGAGCGGGAAAGGTGGAAAGGCGTAGAGGAGACTTCCACGCCAGGGGACCATGAAGGCACCCCCCATGGATCCTTGTCCCGCTCCGGCTCTCATGCAGAACAGGTTGCACTTCGTGTTGGTCTGGGACGCGAAGAGGTCCACTCGTGGTCGGCCCCATCGGTTGCACAGGAACTCGAAGACCGATGCGTTGAGCTCCCATTCGTGAATGTCCGAGGTCTTGCGGCTGAGGCCGTCCGCTGTTGTGTTGAGTGTCCCTTGGATGTGCACTCCGATTGGTAAGATGTGGTTCTGGAGGCACCACTCCCAGAGTTGGACTGCTAGATAGAGTAGGGATGGTGAGTGAGTCCCTCCTTGCCGGTTGAGGTAGGATAGGGCTGTGGTGTTGTCCGAGGCGACCTGAACCGCCGTTCCTCGGAGGCTGGATTGGAAGGTTTTCATGGCCTTCCAAATCGCGAGTAGTTCTAGGAAGTTTATGTGGTGTGCTCGTTCCTGTTGAGTCCACTTGCCGCTTATCTCCAGGGATCCGCAGCATGCTCCCCATCCGAGTGTGCTCGCATCCGTGGAGATCTGGGTTGACGGTGTGGGAGGTAGGAAGGGTCTCCCGATGGCCACGAATTCGTGGTTGGTCCACCACTGTAGTTGCTGTTTGAGTTTGCAGGTTGGTATGAGCCGTTTGCCTGGATCGTCCAACACAGGGTTGAAGAGGTGTAGGAACCATGACTGGAGCGATCTCATCTTTAATTTGGCGAACGGTATGACCGCCGTGGTGGAGGCCATGAGGCCTAGGAGTCTCTGTGCCGATTTGGCACTCACCGTGCGGCTTTTCTGGAACTGGTGTACCAGCGATCCGATGTGTGCTAGGCACAGGGGAGGGGCGAATGCTCTTGCCTTCGTGGCGTCCAGGATCGCCCCGATGTAATCCATCTCCTGGGCCGGTTCTAGGCGTGATTTCTTTACATTGATCCAAAGACCGAGATCCTCCATGGTTTTGAGGGTGAATCGCACGTCCCTCCGTGCTTGTTCTGCAGACGGCGCCGTTATCAGCCAGTCGTCTATGTAGGGAAATACCTGGATGCCCCGGGTCCGTAGGTATGCCGCTACCGGTGCCATGCATTTCGTGAAGACTCTCGGTGCGGTGGAGAGACCGAATGGTAAACAAGTGTACTGGAAGGCTTGTTCCCCGATGCAAAATCTGAGGAATTTGCGGTGATCTTGGTGTATTGAGATGTGGAAATACGCATCCTTGAGGTCGATTACTGCAAACCAGTCTCCGGTCTTCAGGAGAGGGAGAATGGTCTGGAGTGTGACCATGCAGAACTTCGCCACTCGAATGTGTTTGTTGAGGTGACAGAGGTCCATGATGGGTCTGAGTCCTCCGTCTTTCATGCTGACTATGAAATATCTGGAATAGAATCCGTCGCAGAGAGATGTTGGTGCAACCGGTTCTATTGCCCCCTTGAGTAGAAGTGCTGAGAGTTCTTCTTGCAGCTGGGGGGAACGGGTTGGTGGTGCGAATGTGACCTAAGGTTGGCCATCCCTCGAATTCGATGGCGTAGCCAACGTCTAAGATTCGAAGTACCCACCGATCGGTAGTTATTGAGTTCCAAGTGGCTAGGAAGTTCCGGAGCGGTATGTACGGCATCGGATGGGGCGAGGGAGGATCTTCGGTTCGGAGGGAGTCAAGGCTGTTGTTTTTGCCTCCAGTCAGAGCGCTTGGTGTTCTGGCCTTGGTTCTGGAAGCGCGAACGGTTGTATTGTCTGTGCGGCTTGAAGAAGTGTTGCTTGGCTTGGTCTTGGGATCGAAAGGACTGGCGGTTGCGGTAGTCCTGGTTGTATCCCGAGGAGGGCCTGCGTTGGTATCCGCTGGTCGAGCCAAGCCGAAGTCTGTTGGACGTTGTGATGTCCTTGTGAAGCTCGTTAAGGGCATTGTCCGTGTCTTCGGCGAACAATCCCTTGCCGTCGAAAGGGAGCTCCTTGATGAGCCTCTTCGTGTCATCATGTAAGTCGGCCGATCTGAGCCATGCATGGCGACGCAGCTGTATTGCGGCCGCTACGGTCTTAGCCCCTGAGTCGCAGATGTGGCGTGCGGTTCGGAGCTGTTGTTGGCTGAGTTGGATCCCTTCCTCGGACAGGGTCTCAAACTCGGCGCGGAGATCGGGGGGCAGTCTGTTCAGGGAGGCTTCCACCTTGCCCCACAGCTTGATGTTGTAGGCTGCCATGGCTGCCTCGTAGTTCGCCGCGCGGGTAGAGAGGGAGGAGGCGGCGTAGACCCTCCTTCCGATGGCGTCTAGTTTCTTTCCCTCCTTTGTGGATGGGACAGGTACGCTATGCACGGCGGTGCGGTGTTGGGTGGCCTTAACTACCCTCGAATTCGGCGTGGGGTGCGAATGGAGGAACTCACCCTCTTCCCCAAGGAGCTTGTAGATCCCATCCAGCCGATTGGAGACGACGTGGGATGAGACCGGCCTGCTCCAAACCGTCTTGGCCGAATGGGCGACGGCCGGAAGGAAAGGCAGATGGACTGGAAGGATCTTCTTGGTGTCTGCCAATCCGCACACCTCGTCCACGAACGGAGCCGGCGGGTGTTCTGCCCTGATGTTTAATATCGGGCCCATGCAGGTCAGGAGGGCAGTGAAGGATTTCTGATCCTCCGGCTGCAGGCGCTCCTTGGCGCCGATCTGTTCCACCGGGGACTTTTCGGCATCGACCGGAGGAAGATCGTCCATGTCTTCCTCCTCGCCTTCTCCCTCGGACGAATCGTCCGAGCCTCCAGACACCCCGGCGAGGGATGGGGGTGGCAGTGAGGCCTCGGGGTCCGAATCAGACCAGTAAGGCCTGGCTGAACTCGGTTCCTCCCCGGACACAGATGGCGGTGGTGGCGGCAGCAGTTGGGAAGCCACAGATTGGGCTCGGCGCCGTTTGGAGGCCACGGATGCGTGATCGGCCTTCCGTTTGGAGGTAGCCCGCGATGTAGGATCGGGCGGGGGTCCAATGGTGGCGAGTACCTTGTCGGTGATTTTCTCCGTCATGGCCTCCAAGAGCGGGGACAGCATCTCCAGGGTGAGGAAGGGCTGTGCGGCGGTCTCCGATCCCCGTTCATCACTTCTCCCGTCGGAAAGTAGAGATGCCCCCCGTGGAGTTGGTGCCGGGGGGGTCTCTTGGTGCGGCGGAATGCCCTCTGACTCCGGCTGTGACGCACGTGGAGGTGATGGTGGCGGCGACGTAATGGCGGCCACGAAGACGGCGGAGGCCGGGGAAGCAGAAGGAGACGGCCGGCTTGCTCGAGGTGTGGGAGGTAGAGAGGAAGAGTGTTTCTTATGTTTTTTCTTTTCCTCCTTCTTCCGTTCCTCCTTGTTCTTCCTTCTGAAGAGCTCGACGATGGTGAGCTTCTTGGTGGCTGGCGGTGCCGAAGAGGACGTCTCTTGGCGGGCCTCCGTTGGGCGGCTTGGGCCTTGTGGTGCTAGGGCGGACTCCATGAGGTGGGCCTGCAGTCGGTTCCTCCGGTTCTTTAGGGCAACCTTGGAGAACTTCTTACAGGCTGAGCACGAGTGCACAGGATGGTCTTCGCCCAGGCAGATCAGGCACTTAGAGTGGTTGTCGGTGCTCGGGATCTTGGCCGAACACGAAAGGCACTTTTTGAAGGCCGCCAACAATGCCATCCACAGTGGGGTGGCGAAGGGCTAGAAGGGGGGATCCCCTTCGCGGCTCTTCTACTTTCTGTCTTCTTCTTCTTCTTCTTTTTTTTTTTTTTTAACAAAAAAGGGTACTGGATAAACCAGAAGTGTAGGTGCCGAAAGCTATCCCGGATTAAACAACCGAGCAATTCGGTAGTGAGGGGAAAAACGGGAGAGCTCTCGATCAGGCTCCTGCTGTAGCAGCGGAAAAACAAGAACTGAGGCAGAAAGCGCGAAATGGCGCAAAGGGCGGGTGGAGATGGTGGGTGGTACTAACCATTCAAATTTATCCAATCAGCTTTCCAGCTCCGACATGGCTCCCGCGCAAGCGCAGAACCCATCAGTGTGCATTCACAAACAACACGAAGGAGAACTTCATTTTACATAATATAACTCTTGCAAATCATGATAACCCTAATCTTCTAGAATTGTTTATTTGCCTTTGAACTGCTAGGTTTGCCAGAGCTGGGACAGTTGATGGGCACTCACTCCATCATGCAGCACTCAGGTCTTGAACTGCTGATTTTCTGATCTTCCAGTCGTCAAGTTCAGCTTTTTAACCACTAAGCCACTGCAGTCCTATCTCAGCATAAGGACACTGGAAATCATACCCTCTGTTCATGCCCTAGCACCTTCAGTAATTTCTCCTGAGGAGAACCTCTTTCATGAGCACCTTATGAGGCAGCTGACCAGTCCTAAAACCTTGGGGCAGTTGCCGCAGCATTTCTCCCTTTCCACACTCAGAAGCCTTGAAGCTATTTTAAGGCCTCGACAGGCTGTGCCAAAATTAACTCTCTCACACACACACACACACTGGATCAGGCCCTGAAAACCTGACCGCCATATGAGGAGCTCCATTTGTGCTTGTTTTGGTCTACAGCCAACAAGCCCTGCTCACCAGTTGTTCAGGGGTGGGATTTGAAATTAATTAGACCATCAGCCATGTTTCTTCTGAACACTGGCAATGTTGCAGCCTCTGTCAGCACTGGAGTTTTCCTCATGAAGGTGACCTAAATTCAAAGTTGCTTTCACTAGCTGTGTGCGGAATACCCCTGAGTAGAAGACCATGTCTTCCTTTCCATAGAAGTGAGGACTGCTTTCCCAAGAGAACATAGAAGTCCCCAACTGGGTGAGGAAAACAAAACTATTTATCAAAAAGAGAAAGCCAGATTGGAATAGCAATAGCACTTAGTGCATTCTCTGGGTGGTTCAGAAGTTAATTAACTTTTTGCCCCCAATGTGCTGGGTACTCATTTTAGTGACCTTAGAAGGATGGAAGGCTGAGTCAACCTTAAGCTCTCAGCATTTGTGTCATGCAGGAAGTGAAAAGTACAGTCAAACCTTGCACAAAGAGTGCCTCGTTTAAAGAGTAACTCGCTTAAAGAGAAGAATTTTCTCTTAATGTTTGCTTCACTTAACAAATAAAACAACCAAAAACTCGCTTAACAAATAAATCTGGGTTTGCAATCCCTCCCACCAGAAGTCACAATTGGTCACTTACAATGGTGTTTCGTTTAAAGAGCAAACTCGCTTAAAGAGCAATCCTGTGGAACACATTATGCTCTTTAAGCGAGGTACAACTGTACTTCAGATTCACCCACTGTGGAAGAAGATCAACTCTCAATTTATTTAGTTGTGTAATTGTGCGCTCTGAAGTGGGACAAACTGCAAAAGAAGATCACAGAGGAGCCCAGAGGTACCCAGTGAGTTCCCTGCTTCACTGGAAACTTGACCCTGGGTCTCATCCCAGCACTCTTAACTCCAACACCAAGCTGGCTAGTCACTATCTGGTCACTGGCAAGCCTGTGGAGTTTCAATAATAATAATAATAATTTTGTGTCAGAAATTATTCTGGGTTGAAAGGATGTTTACGGGAGAAACGCCACTCAGGGGATACCCAAATGAGGCTCCTTTCATGTCCTCAAGAGCTGGGGCAGAGACGGGCACTCAATTCGTCATGCAATGCCCGGGTCTCAAACTGCCGACTTGCCGGCCTTCCAGCTAACAAGGTGAGCTTCTTAACCACTGAGCCACTGCAGCCCCATGGCATTTCATTGAAGTTAGAGGAAAGCAGCCATAAGATTAATTTTCAGCCATAAATTAAAGGGTTGGTGGTTTCAAGCTCTAAAGCCGGAGTTCTCAACCTTTGTAAGCCAGGTCCAGGGCACGCTCCCTCAGACAGCTTCAGGAGCCAGACAGCCATTTTGCCTTTTCTCCACCACATGGCAATTCCGGGTGCGGTGGTGGGGCCACATGAAAATTGTGCTGTGGGCCACAGGTTGAGAATCCCTGCTCTAAAGGATGCTCCATATTTCAGTGTTCCTTCTGTTTCTTGCATTAAAGTACCCTAGAGCTGTCTATAGTTGGGGAACTGTAACAGCAAAATGGCAGCATAACTGCAAAGGGGCATATTTTGGAGTTTGGAACCACTTGGTGAGTGGCTTTGTGTTGACAGGCATTTATGTCCCCATCCCCTGTCCATAGTCCAAGAACAAGAATAGAATATCCACCAAGAACTCAGAAGTTCACAGTTTCTGACTTAGCATATATAGGGAAGTCACAATCAGAAACAAGGTTTGATTTTATATGATTGTATAATTCCTTAAGTTTAACAGCAATTTAAAGACCAGGAATGTGTTTCATTAGATATTTCTGCTGCACCTTACTGTGTTTTGGTTTGGTCTGGGATTTTTAATGTGTCACAATAGACTCTTATTAAATGTTTAAATATGAAACAAGATTACTTTAAAAGTCAGTAAAATAGTGAAGGAGCAGTCTAGTGCAGGGGTGCCCAAACCTTTCAGGCCGTGGGCCAGTCATTTGGTTCAGGGGGTTGGTCACTATGGCGCATGGATCGGATCCAGCTTCCCAACACCAATTCATCTGGCCTGCAAAGCCCTCATTGCTCCCGAAAGCGGAAGTAAAATGTGCCCGTATGGTGCATTTTACTTCTGCTTACGGGATCAAGGGCTTTGTGGGCTGGATAAATTGGTGTCGGGGCCCAGATCTGGCCTGCGGGCCATAGTTTGGGTACCCCTGGTTTAGTGTTTCGAGCTTTCTCTCTTGAGTGTGTGTGCGTGCATGTGTTCTGAGTGTCCCCCTTAACCGAGTATGAATTTCCCCCCATCTCCTCAGGTAAACCGCATTCGAACAAGGGACTTTGATTGCTGTCTGGCTGTTCCTTTGATATCAGAGGCAGGAGACAAACTGGACTTGGTAATCAGCCGAAACCCCCTGATTTCAGCCAATGCCCAGCTAGATGATTGTGGCAATCTGCCTGGCCAGCAGTCTGTGGGGGTGGAAGTGAAGACCAATACGCAGACACTATGAAAGGCAGGTGGATTTAGGGTCAACTGTCCTTGAGCTCCTAAATGGGGCAAGTTGGGTTAATGGGTGTCTCTTGTACTTGTTTTCTGTTGCACTGATTATTTTGCTTAATCTGTGTCATGTGACTTGGCATGAAGAAAATGGTTTCTAGTGAGTCATACTTTTGAAGCCTATTGTTCTTGGTCTTGAAGGGTCTGAGCTGAGAGAGATGAAACAGCTTAGCACAAAGTGTGGAACTGGCCACAGACAGCAAGAAAACAGGTGCCAGTGGAACCTGAGGAAGAGGACACCTATTGTTCCTGCTATGAGCTTCTCCAGCACATAGGTGGAATAGGGCACAGGCCACCTCTTTGCTTCAGTGTTGAAGGGCTTGGATATACATGGTGCTATTTCTGTTGTTGTATGTTTTGTTAAGTCATGTACAGCTGATCTTAAAGTTAATCCCCTCTTGTTTCTGTGAAAGGCTTTCCCTGTATTACCCCACAGCTCTTTCTTAAACTCCTGCAAGAACATTGAATCCTTCCCATGCTCAAACTCTTCTTCAGTCTCTGACACATCAATGTGCCACAACACATTCCCTACAAAACCACAAGTAAATTTCAATCAACTTTTTTCTCTAAAAGCTGAGCCCACCATCACAACCGATGGATCTCAGATATGTGGCCCTCTCCACTTCCTGCACAATTGAGAGGCTCTCATTCACTGGGATGCAGAAGAAACACGTTCACCACTTACTGGACTTCAAGACTGCAAAGGGTCTTTGATTATGTTTCTGAAAGCACTTGGATGTGATTCTGTTTCTAAAAGCACTTGATGTGCTACACAATGAGTTACAAGATGTGTTCTTCTGGGTTGTCAGCCACCCTGTGAGCACATGTAAGCCACCATAATTTTTTCTTTCTGTTGAAACCTAGTCTGTTTCTTACAAGTGAGCGAGTGAACTTAAGGCACATCCCACATAGATATACCCATCTCTTTCTTCTTCTTGTGTATGCCAGTGGTGGTGGGAGAAAGCCTTGTATCCCCTTGTCACTTTGTTTAGCATGACATGTCCTCTGCTAGGTTAATGTTGTGTCTCCCAAGTGCCCCTTTGACGGGTCGTCTTAGTGCTAGTACAGACGTGTGCTGTTTTCTTTGTTTCTACTGACTGGTGATGGTGATGTTTGACACCCTGGTGTAACCAGCCATAGCAGAAGCCCTCAGTTTTCAGTAACTCTCTCCTTCTCTATAGCTTTGTGAGCGTGATGAGGCCTT
This sequence comes from Furcifer pardalis, assembly GCA_030440675.1. Lineage (NCBI taxonomy): Eukaryota > Metazoa > Chordata > Lepidosauria > Squamata > Chamaeleonidae > Furcifer > Furcifer pardalis. The sequence goes on along the minus strand of CP126893.1, from coordinate 128,092,252 downwards.
TGTGACATTCAAACCTGCATCTGCCTCCCTTCAAACAAATCCTCTTGTAGTGATAATGGCTGTGATGTTCATATTCACTGAATGATCTGCCCACAGCAAAGGAGTTTGCAGTCTTTACTTTTCACATGACAAAAAAATGCCAGGGTTTGCAAATCTCTTTCTGACCACTCCAACTGCCTGTCCCATGAATTTCTGGGATAGCACTTTATTATGATTTAATTAAGCCCCCAACTTAGAAACTGAGTATATCCCGAATCTGGGAACTGATTCCTTTCCCATGCATTCTTTTTGTTTTTCTTTAGTACTGTTCCAATGCATATTAAGATGCTGGGTTTTGATACTGGTTAGAAATCTCCGTTTGATCAGTACTATGCCAGGACTGGTTTGCATGTCTGTCAGAGTCCAGGTTAAGCAGTGACAGCATCTGAATTTTTTGCTATTTAAATTCCTGGACAATGTCAAAGTACCAGTGGTTCCTTTAATGATGTGCATGGAGTCCTATCGGGCTGTCTCTTGTTATAGCCATTCTCTATTCACAAAGTATGCAATATTCCATACCATTGCTGCCATAAATCTAGATGACGTGCCATAAAAGAAACTGCAGAGTATTGACAGTTGAGAGCAGAAAAGGGATTTTTTTATATGCAATATTCTCAAAATGATGAAAGCTCAATGTGGCATCAAATAAGTTTTTTATCAAGACTTTTAATAAGGCTTTAAATATGGTCCTTCTATCCCTTCCTATGCATTTTGAATGATATGAAGATGAAATGCATTACTTAAATGTGTATTTTTATCCATATATTAGAGTGTATTCCTTGTAAAGTATTTTTCTATGCTAATTTTCTTATGTATCTATGAAAGCACAATATTCAAAGAATATTTTAGTCCTGTTTTGGACCTATTTGTAAATCTATGTATTTAAATGGTATTGCAATTAACTTAGGATTTTTCTATTAAATAAAATAAAATTCAAATGGACTTTTGAAAGTTGTTATTTTTTCCATCCCCAAATGCTAGAAACCAAATGACACTGTGCCACTAGGACCTACCATTATGTGTTTTTTGGGAGTTTGGCTGGCTGTAATCAAGCTCCTGGATCCCAGTTCAGACTAACCACAAGAACAAAATAGAGGCTGGGTTAGAATCTTACAAGTTTTAAAATTTTTCTTGATTTGAATTGAAAAGATTTACAGTATAAAACTCTGAACGTTAACTTGCATGCAAGTTCTTATGAATTGCATGGGACTTATCACAAGTGTCTTTAGGGCTTGACTCTAAAACACATGCCTTTTTCTGCCATGAAGAGTATTCTATCCTAGACTAAGCCTTCTCTTTCTCTCTCTCAGCTGGCTCATTTTGCTCACTCAGTTGTCTGTGGCCTAGGACTCTACAAAACCAACATCACCTCTGCCCCCTAGTGTGAACCAATGTTTCATGAATATTCTTCTTTTGCTAAGAGCAGCACTGTGCTGAAGGAAGGTTGCTTTTGACATTCAGGAAGTGCAGAGAGGTAGCAACAGCTTTGTACAGGGATTCTCAACCTGTGGCCCATGGGCTGAATGTGACTCACAACGCCATTTCATGCGGCCTCACACCGCTTCCACCACACCAGGAAGTGCCATGTAGAGAAAGGGCAAAATGGCCATCTGTCCCCTGAAACTGTCTGAAGGAGTGTGACCTGGCCCCTGAATTAAAAATGTTGAGAACTCCTGGCTTAGTATAAGAGGCAAGATTCAAGGAATCCAAAGCTCAGCTAAGAAGGTAATTGGGATCGAGATGGCCAGTCACTCAGTCACCATTCTGGTTGCAACACTGCATAAGTGTACAAACCTATATTCAGTACGCATTTGTGTTTGGACTTATAGAGCTAGCATATTTAATAAGCAGCCTTGAAATATCTTCTGCAGATTAGGAAAGTGTGGGAAAACTATAACTCATTGAATTCAGGAGGCATATAACCAACAAGCAGAACTTTATTCCATAGCCTTCAACCTCACTGCAGGAGGTCAGCTAAATGGGGTCTCACCAGGATCAACCAATGTGTGTTTCACAACCATTTTAGACTAAAAGTTGTTCTAAAGTTGAGGCCATCTGAGGGGGCCTTGATTCCATGTTTAGTACAGTGATCAGGTTGGAATATCCAATGTGCTGTCTGGTCATGTTTTGTGGAAACAGTTTCAACTTGTGATATTTGATGAGCAAATAAGATGCTTGCATGTTGTAACTTATGACCATGGTGTTATAAACAGGTCTTCTGACCTATGGCATTTTAAACACATTGGCTGAAATTCTGTTCCATAGTTCTGCTTGTGTAACAGGAATGACATCAGCAACAGCAGCAAATACCCTGATTAAAGGCATCTTTTTATGATTTCAGAGTGGACACAACTTTGTTGCATAATGTATAAGTCATGTGCACCTTGAAATTACAAATGGAAGCATTTATTCAGTGGCCATTTGTTAAGGATGATATTACTCCCAGTGAACAAGTGGAGATGTGCAACAGGATTTCAGCCATTATGGTATAATTTTTGCCACAGGAACTTGTATGTTAGCATGCTATCAATGGGGCATGCTACAGAAATCTGGTTTGTATTTTACAAACCAGCACACCATTGAACAGAACCCAACTACTATTCCCTTGCCTTAATACTATTTCAATGGAATTACAATCAATAACTCTTGCTTTTAAAAAAAAACCCCAAAAACCACACCAAACAAACTTGATAAAGGAAAAAAATTTAAATTATATTTTTCTGTTTGTGATGATTACAAACTCATCTAGAAAAAGCAAAAATGACCTTAAAATATCAATATACATTTCCTTTATCTAAAAAGCAAAACAAAGATACAAGATACAAACATTTACTATATACACAAAAAACTAATTTTCAAGGCTGAGGTACATTCCAAATTCTTATTCCTATACAAATATACCATTCTGGAACAATAAGGATGACCATTAAGTTTAACATGTTATTTAAAACAGTTTAAAAAATATTTCTAAAAGGAGGACAGTTGGTTGCCCTCTAAATTCCAAATGAACGCCCATTACAAACTGTAGGTAGTCACATGTGTGAATTTAAACACATCTGAAAAATGCTCACCAAGGTTTTCAGTATAATAAAGAGGTTGTCTGCCTTAACCAATTGCATTCAGCACAATACAGCAAAAACACAATAATAGTCTACTACAACAGTGAATGTATCAAAGAGCACTGTACTGCCTGTCTCGGTCAGGGTGAGGAGAGATAATAATTAACTATCTTGGTCTGTCATTTGGTTCTTAACCCATCACCCTTCTTTCCCGCGCTCTCTCTCTCACACACAACATCTTAACAGAGACAGTCAGAGATACTGAAGCACTGACTCCTGGACTGCTTTCTTGCAACTGATCATTAGGTTGTCCTTTGGGAGCTCACCAAGCTTACCATTTCTCCAGAGATAACTTTTTAACAAACCTGTCTGCTTCTCTAAAGAAAGGAATTTTCAGAAAGGGCAGCTGCCTCTCCTAAGCCATTTTGCATCCATGATAAGAGCTCAGGAAATAGTCCTGAATTAGATTTCTTCTGTCCCCAGTCTCTACCCCTCCTAAAAAAGACTTACTAAAAAGTAAGTTCCATTGACTTGCAATGTCTGCCTTATAGATATATTTAGGAGTAGGTTTCTGTAGCTGGCATTATCTTTAAACCGCATATTCCCCATATATATATTCTTTGTTTCCAAAAGGATATGCATCTTGCCTGTGCTGGTTTATTCTTATCCATCCACAAAACACAAAAGAGGTCCAGTTCACACCTTGTTTCTCCTACAGCGTTTCGGACTTGTGTAGATTTTACATGATTACAGTAAGTTAGGTAGACGTAGGTAAATCAATCTACTTTGTCTTGACTGAATTGCAGACTTGGCTGACAGCACTCATTAGCTGCTTTTAAACAGTAGCAGGGGCTGAGGCAAAGACAAGTGGAGAAAACCAGTCTGGCGCAAACATTAAGTATGCTAATCTAAAATTACATTCTTCCTACAAGTGATTAGCACAATTAGGACCAATATAAGACTGCAGAGGTCATGTCCCAGTAACCTCCTAACACTTTTTGCAAAGTAATGATTGGCAGTCCTTAATTCTGTATGTGAGGCTCTGAATTCTATGACTGAGTTTTGGCTCCTGACAGATTTAGCAAGGTCGGAAGTTTGTATAAGAATGGAATATTTGGCAAAACACTTTGTGTTTTTGGAGTTGCTTCTTGTTTGCATCCAGTCCAACCAGATGGTGTCTGGATTTCTCAATCTCACACGGCACAAACAGCAATAACTTTATGCTACTATAGTATTTGGTTTTTGGTGCTAAGCTTCAGCACTTACAAGAAAGCAAGCATTTTCTCCCCTCTTTTTGGCAATGAGAAAAAAAGTAATTCTGATGAATTAGTAACCAGGGAGTGAAATCTTCAGTAGCAATTATGTCTCAGTGGGGATGTGATTGTCTTTGAAAGCTTGTTTGATCTTCTGCTCAGCAGTTTTGAATTCTCAGGACACAATAGAAACTATATTTGATTTATATTATATCTTTGACCAGGAGCAACCACAGAACTAGGAAAACTATGGAGGAAAGGTGATTACATATTCTAAAGCTCTTTGACTTTTATGGCCCACCCCTTCAAAGTAAAGGATCTTGTGAAAAACGTTTCACTTCTCCAGTATGCAATTATCTGATGGATAGAAACACATATAAGCTTAAATATTTATTACCTCTTTAACCTGCTTCCTGATACAAGAATATAAAAATTTATGGAGGCCTATGTATGTCTACTCAGAAACACATCCGGGTAAATGTAATGGTACTTGAGTTTCCAGGTAAACAATAGTGCAGATTCACATTGTACATCAGAAGTGAAAATGTTTAAGAGAATCACAATGACCTTCTACCTATATTGAAAGCCCACTTGTCTTTCAGCTGTTTCTTTTCTATCCATCTCTCCAGGCCTCCATCAACAGTTACCCTAAATTGCTGATCCCATAACAAATCACTCTTATGGGTTTTTTTTTCTTCCTAACATGTGTGTTCATTATGACTGCTATAGAGTGCAAATATTTGTACCAGACTGTCTTTCTGAAATATTTGATTAGGAGAAGGCAATTTTTTCCAAGCAACTTCAGGAACTGCTTGACAGAACTAGATCTGAAAATGTCTACTATGGATGGTTAACTATTATGTCTGTTTCACCAGACAGAAGTGTGTGTTCCTTGTTGTTTTCTCAACATTTCTAGACACTATCTGAATTAAAATCAGTTTAAGAAACGTGACACTTCCCCCCAAACCAACAGGCATGACAGTTAGGCTCTCATTCTCTCCCCTCCCCAGCTCCCTTTTGGAAATGCAATTATTTCCATAAACAAAGATTTAGGCTTTTTGACATACATCCCAGCCTCTCCCCATATTCCAATCACTTCATCAATAACAGTCACAGTACTGAATATTTAACTTCTTAGTTACAAATGAAATAAAATAGGCCACAAAGTTATGCAAAGTAAATTAGGAGGAAAAAAATCAGTCTCTTTGCAATTATAAATAAGCAGAAAATACAAACAGTTGCTTAAACGTTATCGTGCCCCACCCTGCCCCACCCTCAGTCCTACCCGTTGCCCCTTAATTTGGCAAAATCTAATTCTGACATTCAAATCATCACATTCAATTATTGAGAAGCTTTGTGATATGAAAATTTGTTCCTTGAAACAAAAAACTGAGGATAATGGTTTGGGTAGTGTGTTAAATGACAAGTGGACCCAGGAGTTACTCCGCCCTGCCCCCAGCCAAGCTAACTAGCCAGAGTACCTTTGCAGGACAAAGATTGAGAAAGGCTAACTTAGATTATTTCTCCAGTTTGCATCTACCTGTGGCAAAGGAGTTGGTCTTCAGGTCCTGAAATTATTCATTTATCAGAATGGTTTTACATATCTCTAATGCAACACAGACCAGAATTAACTGTTAAAACCTGTCTCTCACCTGACTCCTCTCTGACTACAAATCTGATAAATACTTTCTTTAGCTAAACTGGATTCCCGCTTCTAACAGAAATAGTTTATCTTCCATACCTGGCAAAATTTACTTGAAACTGTTGCTCTCCCTTGGCTTAAGTCCATATTAACATTTCTGCTACTTATTTTTAAGCAGGAAAATAATGATATCTAAGGGGCCAGGATAATCAGGACAACACCATTTGGTCATCCCATGTTTGGAAAGGGTTTGCTTCAGAGCTCATGGAGGAAGATGGCACCTGAAGGATGTAACCCAAACACTTCTGTGTACTGAAAGCTCAGTTCCCTCACATTAAATTTATCAGACACTATCTACCAAAAAAAGAGAAAGATTTTGCTATATAAGACACTTGCAAATAGCTGTTCTTTTTGGTCCTTTTTATTTAACATTACTTCAATTCTATATAAAAATTAACACAACTTAGCAACATAACTAATATGCAGTGGCCACTGAGAACATAGATGACCTTTTTGTTTCTCTGGTTGTTGTTCTATAATGCGGTGAGGAATGTTGTCAAACGCCAGGTAAATTCCAGTTTAAACTCCATCTGACCTGGCAGAAATGGCAAAGGCCAAGACTTCACTCTCATTCCTGGCATATAATCCTATTGATATTATGCTCAGTGCCACTACTCATTTAAAAGGGGGTGGGGCATTCCCCAAGATCAATGCCCATATGGAAAAGGATAGAGCCTTTATTCAAAAATTAGAGTAGATAATGATTTTAAAGCAGCAGCTGGGCTTGGTCAAATTTTGAATCTTCCAGAAGTAAATCCTTACTTCCAAAGGAAGTGCTAAGATTCTTATCTGATTTCACCGGTGGTGATTTTGTTCAGGTGTTTCATGACTCTTCCAAACTAAAATGCCTTTGTAGCTTACTCCATCTCCTTACGTTTCCTCATCTCAATATTATACAAAGGATGACTCTGCTTAAGCATGTGAAGATCAGGATCTAAGTCTTGATATATTTTCTCTCTCTCTCTCTCTCTCTCTCTCTCTCATCTGTAGTCCTTCATTATTTTTTCTTTAATGGCTTCAATATCTGAATCTGCATCAAGCGATATGCGGCTTATCTGACTTGACCGATATAGTCCGAGCACTCCTTTCTGTGTCCTGATAATGATAAATTTTGGCAAATTTGTGATTTTAAATAAAACTTAGAATCACACAATACTTTTCTAAAATCTTTGTAAATGCAACATGTCTATCTACTCTTTGACCCCAGCCTAATGTTCCAAAGAAATCCAAGTCAAAACCAGCTCATTTCTTGAGTAAAGCTCATGAAAACTAAGCCAGTTCCCACATTATGCTCATCAGTCATTTGAGTGAGTTCTCAAGTCATTAAGTCATGTAAGTTAAGAAAGTGCAGGCCTACACTTCCTTCTGTGGTAAAAACAAGAAGTCAACTCAGCTGTATTCACATCTTTCTCTGAAGCTACCTCATATTCTTTCTATGTTGCCTTAATTAGAAATAGGATTAACACAAGAGAGAAATCCTGTGATGGAACAAGCAACTCCTCACTTCCCTGAGAACAAGGGTGGCCAACCTTGGTGCTTCAAGCACTTCATTTCCCATAAACCCTGATCAGTAGGTTTGCTGACTTGGGCTTCTGGGAATTGAAGTCCAAGAACAGCAAGAACACCAAGGCTGGCCACCCCTGACTGAGAGGGTTTTACCAGACAAACCATCTCTGAAGCAAGAACTACTCTGCTATACACTCTCACAAGTGGTATGCCTAAGAACTGTACTCAGAAATGACTGTTGCTTGGATTGTTCCCTTGATATTTCACTGCTCCCAATACCCACGCCATATTGCAGCTTTTCCATTTATATACACAAACATGATCTCATGTGGACCACAGCAAACACAAAAGCATGTATCCCTTTCCTATTTTAATTCAACTCACTTTGGCCAGAGTAAGATGTGCTATACCTTTGAAAACCAGTTTTGTAACACCTACATTAATTTTGAAATAGCTAATTTCTCCAATGAGGGAGATGCTTTTTAAGTTTTCGTTTTACCCTGTTCCCAATGACACTAGCACCTAAAGACATCTGAGATTTGTAAATGTGATTTGTGTAATCCTATATATGTGTACTCAGAAGTAAGCTCCACTGTGCCCAGGGGCATATTCCTAAGTAATTGTGCATATATAGGACTATAGTCTGTGTATATTGCTGGCAAAAAAAAAATTAAACAAAAAACCTCAATTGGCAAGGTGGTATGAGAAATTGATATGCTGTGGGGAAAATTAGTAAATTCCTGCAGAGTGCCCAATTTGATAAGAAAGGTCTGCTTTCAAGTAGAGCAAGAGTCTTTTGCTGTGGTTTACTTTACAAAATATTAAAAAATAAAAACCAGATACACAAAAAATAACTTTCTCTGTGAGAAATTAAAAAGAAATCCTAGTGCAAATATAAAGCTCTGTAAACCTGGTCCTATGAGAGAGTCTAAGGTTAGTAAACGGCAGTTTTAAAGCAGGCAGTTCCTCTCATAGAGAGAGCTCACATCGTTGTCTCCACGATGATATGAGTTGGCTTGACCAGTTCACCGTTGGGTCCAATAGCAGGGCAGAATGGGGTAATAATCTCTGTGCCTCTGTCCCACCGACTAATCTCTCGTGGGGCAGCCACTGCCTTCACTCTCTAGTGAGAAAGAAAAGATACATAGGGACTGAGAGAGACATCCAGAGAAATCTGTTGTGCTTGTGTTGTGTGTGTTTATGACAAATAATGCATATTTCAGACATTCACTGGTAGGGCCTGAACTGACACTGGGCCATCAGGAAAGGAATCTTGGGGTAATGGGATATAACACAGTAAGATAATCGAATCAGTGTACCACAACTGCAAAAAAGTGAGCAAAAACAAACCCCCCCCCCATCATTGGGGGGGGGGTCTCTATTAAAGAAGGAAAAACAGACTAGGCCCTCAAATGTAAAATTATAGTTTTAGTTCTTGCTGCTGAAACTTGGAAATAATATTGAAGAGCTACAAAAGAGCAATCAAAAGTATCAAGTAGTAGAAAAACTCTCCTGTGAGGAAAGGGACTCTTGGATTACCTCCCCACCCCACCTCATCCCAAAAGGCAAATAAATAGAAAAATGATAGAAAATTGAGTGGTGTTGGGGAGATACAGAAGGAATGACGTATTCTTCCATTCTCATGATCCTAGAACTCAGATCACCCAATGAAGCTGAGTTACAGGTTGCTAAGAAGAGCTAAGTGAGAGAATTTACTTGATCACGTTGTGCCACTGTTTGAGTGTCTTTAAAGGTATGCTTATTGTCAAGAAAAAAACATTGATGGATAAAAACTTAAATGAATCTATTTGGAGCCACTGCTCACAATATATTTTCTGGGCTGGAATCAGAAACTCTATTCTGCAACTGGGAGAAAATGGCTGTGCAGTTACTGAAACTTGAATATAAATTTGAACTAATAAATAAATAAATAAAAATTGAGTTGCTGTAAGTAAGAAATCTCCAGAGACATAATTTGTTGCATTGGGTTCAATGGACTCATAGAGTCCTTTCAACTCAATTATTCTATGATCTATGACTTGTTGTACCAAGGATGCCTATGGAGATACCTTAAGTTAAAAGCAGTTTGCAGCTTAATTTTATGCTGCCTGCACAAATGTGCAACTGGATTTCAGCCACTGTATGTATGTATGTATGTATGTATGTATGTATGTATGTATGTATGTATGTATGTATGTATGTATGTATGTATGTATGTATGTATGTATGTATGTATGAATGAATGAATGAATGAATGAAGTGAGCGCTCTCTGTCAGAAGTGTTCCTAAGATAAGAGTTGCAAGGCAAGGCAGTTTTCTTCACCAACACCTTTACTTGATATTGGTAACCTGAGTTTGCCACTAGATGGCTCCCTAACTGGACTTAGCTGTCCAGTTTGTAGTGTTCGCTAACTCAGCTCTGCTGTAGATGCAGTTAAGTAGCTCTGTACAACACCACAGAGTGATCGACATTTGGTAAAGAAAGCATGGAGGACAAGAGCAAGCAGCACATGTTTAATAAGAATTCTATAGGTCTCACAAATCTCCACTTTGCTGATACTCCTTTCGACATCTGATTATCAGAAACATGCTAACTTGATCAAGATTCCAGGGTAATGACTAAGGATAGGTTCTCTGGCACATCATGCCAAACAAATGTGTGTTGTATCTCTAATATAGAATAAGTATATGGAACAATCACTGCTTGCCCTTTTTGAATGCTCACAAGTGAAAGCCTTACATCCATACCTTGTTATTATTATTCTTTTACTTTTTAATTTTACAATAGTAAATGTTTTCTCATTTTGTATCTATTTCAATCATCTATTTTGCATCTGGACAACAAGATATCTTTAGAAATGGTGCAGACGCAAATAGAGTGCACTATTTTGGCTGTTGCTTAGAACAGTGGCACAAAAGAGGGATCCAACAGCAGCATGTCCTAAGGGGCCCAGTCAACAGTAGCACTGCCAGCATTCAGATATAAGGCTTTAAAAAATGAAGAAGATGGTTCTAAAACATGTTTAGACTAAAGGTGCTATCTAATATGAAATGCTTGAATATACCTGACTTGAAAGGATCACTTGCGATGGATATGTTTTTAGCTGCCCAGTTTGTACTGTTAGCTAAAATGACATGTGGCTTGTGTTTGTTGACTGTCATAAGGATCTGTAAGTTACCAGAGATTTCCAACTGCCCAGTTCCTGAATTTATTGTGCTCTAGCCATCTGTTCCATGATGTAGGAATCATTAAGTTACCAATATTCTGTAACTGCACTGAACCTTATTCTGTACAATACAGGTAATCAACTGCACCCAGTTTTTAAGACCTGATGGAATACTTTGAGGCATATATGGTGCCTATGAATAGCCCATCCACTGAAATGAATTTAAAATCTAGTAACCCCATGGACACTCTGAAGCCCTACACCAGGAGCAGGGCAGCAAAGTCTAGGCTAGTGAGACAACTGCAGAGAAAACATCCTGGGCAGAAAAGTGTTTATGTATTTCCAGATTTTGGAATTTACCTCAATGAGTGAGCCATCTGACTGTACAATACGGATGACCATAACCAGTGGGATGCAGATCATTGAAGAGAGAGCCAAACCCCATCCAAGGCCGATTGCCCAATCAGGATAGATGTAGTATTTGTTGTAGGTCAGTGGGGTATACTTGACCAGAGAAAAGACAAAGCAACCCTGTGCCAAGAGAGAAAAGAGAAGCAAAACAAACAAACAAAACACCAAAAGGGGCAATTAAATATTTGTTGGAACAGTTGCATCCTGTATCTAACTGACATCAGCACAAGCTCCTCAGAAAGCTATTAAAGTTGACAGTAGGTAATTTTCCAAACAGTTGAATTTTGGTATGTATTCACCTCTGCCCCCTAAATCTACAGTGAAAAGTTAAAATTTCATAGCATTCTCTGTCTTCACCTGCCAGGAATGTGTAACAAACCATGTACTCGTCTCCATGTTTACTCACAGTGGGTCTTGGGTCTTGGCTAAGTAAGGACAAGATGTAGTTCAGAATGGTAGCAGTAGGTAGTGCCACTGAGCAGATCCTTTCAGAAGTCTTTAGTATGGTTTACAACATTCTGCTGCTAATCCTACACAATAATATCTGCAGAAACATGCCCTGTCTTTTCTTGCAAATAGCTTAAGAAAGGTACTCAGTAATGATATTACAATACTCACCACACAGAGAAGTGGTGTGATTAGAATCCAACTCCATTTCATCCAGGGACCAGGCCTATAACCAATCATATCTTCAATGGCATCATAAAATTTGTCAGCGCCTTGAGTTCAAGCACAATGGAGGGAAAATTATCAGTCTGGATGTAAAGTTCACTTTGGGTCTAAATTTGCAACTAGAGTTACACTTAATTTTTGATTCAAATACAGTCAAACTTCACATAAAGAGCGCTTCGCTTAAAGAGTAACTCACTTAAAGAGCAGAATTTTCTCTGAATGTTCGCTTCACTTAACAAATAAAACCAACCAAAAACTCACTTAACAAATAAATCTGGGTTCACAATCTCCCCCCCCCACACACACACACACAATTGGTCACTTACAATGGTGTTTTGCTTAAAGAGCTATTCTGTGGAACACATTATTCTCTTTAAGCAAGGTACAACTGTATGTCTGTTTTGGATTTTTTACAGAATGAATCTATTTCTTTCCCACTTTTAAGGTGTGGCATTTTGCGCCAATTTTGCAACACCAGGAATTCAGTTTTCTTAGCTTTTATCCTTCAGTATATCATACAGAGATCTTATAGTAAAAATGATGAAATCACAGAACAAGTCAGATTTGTTGGTTGTAGGTACAGTAATACCTTGGATAATGTTTACCTCGGATAACGCTAAAATCGCATAACATTAAGTAATCTGGGGAGGAGAATTGGATCTAATAACGTTAAGGTCCTATGGGATGGATCGGATAACAACCGCTAAAGCCTGTGCAGTTACAATGTATCTCTATGGAGCTTTAACGTTATCCGATCCATCCCATAGGATTTTAACATGCATTGGATAACACTAAAAATCAGATAACACCAAGACTTGTGGAACCAAGTCTTAGCTTTATCCGAGGTATTACTGTATCAGATTTGTTGGCACTGTTGGAGTCAGTTAAGGCACCCAAAGCTGCTCTGATCTTACTCTGAAGCTTGAATCCAGCTCTAATTCTATCACCACAGGCAAACACAACCTCTCCATTCAAATCCCAATAAAACTGTGTACCCCAAAATATATCCAAGCTTCATGTTCTGTTTTGCTGTGTGGCCCAATGGATTTTATTGGTCCAATGTCTAAGTCAAAAGGAATATATTTGTTTTCCTCTCGGTGAACATTTTTCTCCCCATCCAAATGTTCGCTGAAGAACTGCTGGTAGAAGATGCTTTGCAACATGTACATAATTGTTCCTGAAATTTGTCTTCCACCCACTTTGAGTCTGTAACCTAAGCTTGCTGTAAAAGAAGCATTGCTCCATATTTGGGATGATGAATCTGTGTTCCTTATTCATAGTAGTTCAGAATTTGATTGGATGTGTACATCTATCTTCTTGTCACACTGTTTAATGATGTTGGTAAAATGAATGCCCAACATGTTGGGGGCAAAATGTTAACTTGTGAATCGCCCAGAGAGTGCACTAAACGCTTTGGAGTGGTATATAAGTGTGATTGCTTTGCTTTTAATGAAGCTGCCAGTGCAGCTGGACTGGCTAGTAATTGGATTGACATGTATTCCTAACATACCCATATATACTTGAGTAAAGGCTAACCTGAATATAAGCTGAGGTATCTAGTTTTGACCTGAAAACCCAGGAAAATAGATTGACCCAAGTATAAGCCGGGGATGGGAAATGCAGCAGCTGCTAGTGAGTTTCAATAATCAAAATACATGAAAATATGGTAAAAATAATAAAATTGTTAGCACATCTCAATCTGACATGGTCTTGGGACGCTTGTGGTCACTGACCCGTGTATAAGCAGAGTCCCCTTTTTGGGGCTAAAAAACTCGGCTTATACTTGAGTGTATATAGTACTAGCTATGTGATAAAAGACATTCCAAAATACTTTCAAAAGGCCTCCTTTAATGTGTGGTTCTGAGATTCTTGAACAGGTGCTCTATACTGCCAATTTTCCATGACCATTTTAGCTGACTGTGATCTCTTCAGAATTAGATAAATGCAGTAGAATGTTGTATCCTGTCCTTTACCATTTCTTAAACCAGAAAGGACATTATCTCAAGTTGGAAAAGCCCACACAGGGCTTGAGAAGGCAAGACTTTTTCTTGTTGTTCCTTACAGAAAGTATCAGGTCGGAGCTTTACACTTTACTCACCATAAACCCAGGCTACAGCAATGCATTCAAAGAATGCAACCCACAAAAGGCATACACCACTAGCTGCATAGTAGTCAAAGAGTTGAAACACATACATGCCACCCTGGAAGAGAGACATAAGTGAAAAAGAAATGAGTTCTATTCACACACAACCTCAACGACCCACAAGAAATGTGAAAAACAAGCTGACTTTGCTGCTGTTCCTCACTTCTATGAATCACTCAGCAGATTACCCATCAATGACCAATCAACTCTAGGAAATTATAAATGCATAATGTTCAGTCCAGAATCTTCACTTATTTCTCTTAACCAATTGGAAACAGATAATGAGTGAAATTAAGACACACAGCTTCATCTACTCCAGCACTAGTTACTTGCTTCCTCAACTCTGATGCTCTAGTGTGGGCATTTATAAAAAACAATGGCTATCCAACAGAAATGGCTATTTCCTAGTTTTCTAGCACCATCTACAAGACTCTATTATTACACTGTAACTATAACAAGAGAAACTGCAAGCTGGACATAAATTCCCATATATTTCCATTTGACTAAATTGATTTCACTCATAGCACAGAAGAATGTAGTTCCTGTTATTGAAGGCAAAGATAAAAGACTACTTTTAGAAGGAAAGACTAGAGAAAATAGTAAAACCCCTACTTCTGCATGCTTTGTTTTGCGTAAAAATCATTTTACATAAGAAAATTTTGCTGAAAACACATCCCATGTTATGCAAATAAATCATTTTATGTAACGTGTTTCCCCAGAATTTCCTTCTATCTTCTAAGTCTAAAATGGCGGGGCCACCATTTTAGACTTCAAAATTCCACCCCACGCCACCCGTTTCCACCGCCAGAAGTCACAAGACATCACTTACCATGGCGGTGGTGGAGGCAGCAGCGGTGACAATTGTGGCAGTTTTACTATATTTTCCACAGTCCCTGCTGCTTTTACGGGGACTGGGAGAGTGTGGGAGGCATATCCGTTCGGTTGTGGTATTCATCCGATGTTTCTCCATGGCATGCTTTAGCCAGAAATCCATATCAGACGAAGACTGGAACAGAGTGATCTTTGTCCAACACGCTTCCCAGCTAAAGCGGGCCATGGAGAAACCTTGGACAAACACCGAAACCAAGCAGATATGCTTCCACACTCTCCCAGTCCCTGTAGGAGCAGTGGGGACAGTGGTAGCAGTCCTCATCCGGCACACATTCCCAGCTGGGGACACAGAGAAGCCTCAGACGATTGAGTGAATGTGCCCCCCCATACCCTCCCAATCCCGGTAAAAGGAGTGGGGAGGGGGGGAGACCACTCAGGAGAAAGCAGCAGCAGCATGGAAAAGGTAGGAATAATGTTTCGTCATTCCCTTTGTGCTGATTATTTTCCCCCCGCAATGCATCCCTATGGGAATGGGATGTTTGTAAAATAATGCTCAAATTGACATGGCCCCACATGAATACCATATAGAGATTAGTACAAAAAAGGTTAATCAGTAGCTTTCTGCAAATTAGTCCTCTGAGGAACCAGACTATTCTCTTAGGAACCATCCATGACTATTTATGCATCTCTCCTATCATAGCTCTGGCATGCATTACTCAGAGGTTCTAGAAGAGGTTAATTTTATTTCACAAGAATCTATTAACAAAAAATGTCAGAAACTAAATCTTGAACCCTTTCCACACTATGCATGTGCCCTAACTCTGAGCTCAACCTGAGCTCTGCTTTTCCCTAGAGATTATGCCGTTCTGACTTTTTAAAAAAATCCACATTAAAATACAAAAGCAAAATAAGGCTGCATCAGGCAGTCACACTTACTTCAGTTACCATAGATAGTCCCAGAAGATAGCTGATGAAACATATTACAGCAACGAATGTTTCCCGTCGGTAACCCTTCCCTAGGAAGGATGGGCACAGATCAACTAAAGATGTGACCTGTCCTTCAACTTCAACAAACTGCAGGGGAGGGAAAAAGAAAATAAGTAGAATATAAAACACTGAGCGAATCAACTTGTTTTTAAAAAGAGCCAAGCACTGTTCATATAACAAAGTACTGCCTGCCTACCTACCTATGCCTGGGAAGCACCAACTAAGGAACTCTTACATTCTTGTCAAACTTGCTTGGGAATGTAAAAGAACCAACAGAAGGACCCCTCCAGAAGATCTTAAAAGCTGAGAAGGTTCATATGGGGTGATACAATCCTGCAAATAACCTACATTCACAAAGTATAGGGCAGTGGTGAACCTGTGGCATGCAAGGGCTTTTATGTGGGCACGTGCTGTCCTGGGCAAGCCTCACTCCACCCAGTCCGGCACCAATGGCAGTGACACTTCCACACTCAGCCCTCTCCCTCCACCAATGGGGATGTGAGAAGGGAGGCTGAAATCCTGCCTGGGAGGTGGCAGCGGGGAAGAAGTGAGGTGACCAGACATGCCCCAGCCACCCATCTTAGGAGGCAACAGTGGTGCTGTTGATCTCTGGGCCCCACCAAGTGTTTCGGTTGTGGTGCCAGGGTGTGACTTGTCCCATGACTGTTATGGGATTTTTTCATATGAATGATTTCCTCTTTTTCTGCAATGTTTTATGATGTTTTACGATGGTTGTAGTTTATTCTGCTGTGATTTATGATTTATATGCTACTGTGATTTATTTTCTGTTATTCTATTGTATTTTACTGTGTTGTAATATGTACTATGTACAGTGGAACTTCGTACAACAATCACCCTGTACAGCAACGAAATCGCACAGCAATTAGGTTTTGAAAAAAAATGGCATCCCACATAACAAATTTCCCACATAACAATTGTACAACAATTTTTCAATGGGAAAAACCATTTAGTGAAAAAATTCATTGTACGATGCATCGTATAGCAATTTTGTGTACAACAGCGAGCCCTGTGGAACAGATTAAAAATCATCTGCAGTGGCTCAAGTCGCTAAGACACTGACTGGAAGGTGGAAGGTCAGCAGTTCGATTCCCGAGTACTGCAGGACGGAATGAGCTCCCATGTTTGTCCTAGTTCCTGCCAACCTAGCAGTTCGAAAGCAAGAAATTGCAAGTAGATAAATAGGGACCACTTCAGTGGGAAGGTAACAGCATTCCGTGTGCTCCGGTGTCTAGTCATGCCTGCCACATGACTGTGGAAACATCTGCAGAAGCAGACAGCGCTGGCTCTTCAGCTTTGAAACAGAGATGAGCACTGACCCCTAGACTCAGATATGACTGGCTTTCAAGCAAGGGAAACCTTTACCTTTACTATGAGCATCTCATACAATGTATATGTATTTGAGATGCTCTGCTGTTTCTGTGAGCCTCCAGGAGTCGTGTTGTCAAGTGGGTGCCATACACATTCAAATATTATAACAACAATAACCTTGGCAGTGGCATGTGTGTGTATGCACCCATGTGACCTCGCCAAAGGTGCTCTGGGGAATGTCACATGGGTCACATGTGATACCTGCCCCCAATCTTCCTCCTCCTCCTCGGGCACTAGTCTCTAAAAGGTTCGCCATCACAGGTATAGGGCTTTATAGGTAATAACTCACACTTTGAATTGAGCCTAGAAACTGACCAGCAGCCAGTAAAGCTGTTGTAATAAGAGTTATATATTCCCTGTAGTCAGTCCCAGTCAGCAGTCTGATAGCATTTTGAACCAGCTGAAATTTCCACTCTTCAAAAGCAGCTCCATGTAAAGAATGACACAGTAATCCAGATGAAAGGTAATTAAGGCATGTGTCATCATGTCAGGATCAAACATCTCAAGGAATGGGTATATTTGGCAAACCAGCTTTACCTGTGCAAATGCAGTCTAAAAGTTAAGCTTAAATGCTACCACAGTGATTATATTGTTCTGGAGTGATGCTGTTCTTTTAATATTTGTAGAGTTTCCAGATAAAAACTACAATGCCTTTTAAAATGAAAAATATAATCCATACTAACTAGTCTGATCCTTCTCTGTGGACATAGCATACAAATGCAGGGAGAGCCTCATATTTCTCTCAGAAGAGGAATAATTTTCCTCTTTCCTTTGTCATTAGTGCCCCCCCCCAATAAAAAAACTTAGCCACTTCAAGGATTACAAATACACATTCGCTGCATGTCGCTGCATGTGCCATTTAGGAGAGTGAAATTCTTTTGTATATAGCAATATTCCAAGGCTCAGTGAAACATAGGGCAGAGTAATTTATTTTACACCAGGAGTTCTCAACCTTTTTAAGCCAGGGGCTGGGTCATGCTCCCTCAGACAGCTTCGGGGCTGGATGGCCCTTTTGCCCTTCCTCCACCACATGGCACTTCCTGGTGTGGTGGAGGTGGTGGGGGACACATAAAATGGGGGTGTGGGCTGCATCCATGGGCCGCAGGTTGAGAATCCCTGTTTTACACAAACATCATGTTTGTTCCTATAAATGAGCAGGAGCTAGTCAAGTATTTAGCTAACCATGTATAATATAATCAGCAAGATATTTTATGAAATCCTTCCTTAACATAGGTTATTTCATTAATCTTTTTTTTCTTTTTTCTGTTGCAATATAACTATAGTCCACTTTGCTCCTAAGCTGCTCTAACATTCCAAATTCCTGCCTAACAGCAATCCAAAAACAAACAAAACATTAAGTGGTCCAATTAGTTTTAATTATTCTTCACAGTGACAAATGACTTAAAATTACCAGGCAACATTCAATTTACATTAAGCATTTGGTTGCAGAACCATAGCTTTGAGCATGTTTTAACATTTAATTTGGAAGTGATTAAAAGTCACTCACTGGAGTTCAAAGATTAAGCACTAAAAAGCCATTTAGAATGAATGGAATGCATTGCCAATTCAAAAGATCAAGTGGTTGTTACTCCACTAATCTCCACTCATGAAAGATTTTCAATTCAGTATACTTTCTGCCCTTGTTAAGGATAATTATTTACCGCTAAAGCCACTTCCTCTAAAAAATAAATAGGATTGTTACTTTAAAATCTGAAAAGTACCTCAAAGAAGTTTCTCTTGAAAACCTAGAATTACACAACTAGCAATTGTCTAGAAATTATTAACAGATTTCTTTGGTTTATGTAATTGGGGGGGGGGGGGAGGAAAGCAAAGCTTTAACCTTGCTTCCCTTGGGAAGAACAACAAAAGTGTGTACTGGACAATTAACTCAACTATTACAAGAATGAACATATCCATTGGATTGAAGCCATGTGGCTCAGTTTTCATTGAGGCTGAACTTTTAAAGACCTTACAAAGCTGAAAGGCAATGGTGTATAGGAGTGCTTGTTGCTTAAACCAAACTCCAAAGAATAGCATTACACTAGAATCCCACATAATGAAAAGCTCCATTCCTCGGAGCTCTTTGGTATATGGTTTTTCCAGCTATGTGGATCCAATTGGTGATACCCCCCAAAATGGAAAAAAAGTGTTCATTATATGGGGTTTCCGTTAACCGGGGTATGCCCCATTTAGCAGAAATCCCAGAAATCCCCATTTATCAGAAATTTCGTTATGCGGGGGTACCGCGATTGCCGCACAAACACTTCGTTGTACAAAATTTTCATTATACAAACCGTTCGTTATGCGGGGTACCACTGTATCTCTTTTCTGGTTAGACACATATTTTCTTAATAACCTAATTAGCCAGTTGGCTACTTCTCATGCAGGACAGTGTGTGTGGTAATTTTGATTAATGCATGTTGAAATCTACTAATTTAATTGTCAGCAGGGCTGGCTGAGCTCCTTGTTTTCTCTCTCTCTCTCTCTCTCTCTCTCTCTCTCTCTCTCTCTCTCTCTCACACACACACACACACACACACACACACACACACACACACACAGTCCTCTTTGTGGCTATAGCTACTCACCTGGCTGTCCAGGCCAAGCAAAAGAAGCATAATAAAAAAAAGAATAGCCCAGAAAGTTGGGAGTGGCATCATAGACACAGCTTTTGGATAGGCAATAAAGGCCAAGCCTGGACCTAGAGGGGTAAAGAAACAGAAAAAGGAAGGGGGCAAAGGGAGAAGATAAAGTGAGTAAGCAGCTTGTTCTTGACACAAGATTCCCACCCTACTCATTCTCCCCACTATAGATGCCTGGTTCCATTCAGATAAAACCAAACCCAACTGAAGATTCCAGAATGGAATTCACTCGGATCCTTTATCTGACAAAGAAGCATGCATGGTTACAACAGAAACTCCAGTAACCAAACTCAAAAGCCATGTATTATCCACTGCAAACCTTGCCATCTCCATAAAACATACCATGAAAAGGTCGAACTCTACACATATCCCCCATAAAGAAAGTGCAGTGGAAAGGCTATCAAAGCCACCAAGTTATAATAATAGAAGCAATTCCTGTGATCTTTAAGAACAGAAGGGGGAAATGTTATGCTTTATCATTTTCCCTTAGATTTTCAAATACACAGCAAGCAAAACCAGGACAAAAACAAGCCCCAAAATATTTTTCTAGGATTTGGGTTGTGGTCAACATGCCATACAAGCCTTTACAGTTCTACCAATGCCAATGAAGTAACATTTACAGATAGCAACAAAGTGCCCTAACAGATTTTATTAGGAGAACTTAATATCTGAATAATCATCTGCATGACTGTAGGACCAGTAGCCACATTATTCTAATGGTTTGCTCCTGTGTGTCTACAATAAATTCATTTGCAGCTGTGTAACAGTCACTTGGCAGCATTTACATATGCTACAAAGCGATAAATACAGAATTTTCTGACTATCAAAAGATGTTGACTGAAAAACAATCCAGTCTCCACAAACTAGGGTTATGAATAGCTAAAACAAGGATGTAGTCTTCTGTATTTTCCTTTTGCATCAGCCAGTACAGTAAAAGCCAAAGGAAAGCTTATTTTTAAGACAAACAACATGCATAAGGTGCAAGAAGGTAATTCTCATGTTATACTGGTGCCACTTAATAACTTTACACTGAGCTGGAATAAGTAGATGCTATTTTTAATATATATGCATTAGCACTCTGCCATTCATGACTGATTTTTCCCCTTTTTAGGCAGATGCAACAAAAATGTTGAAAAGAAACTAACACTCCAATTCTAAACTGAGACCTAAACATATTACCTATATGTTTCTCATTAAAATTAGCCAGGACCTTTCCACTCTATTGATTCCAGTGGAAATTAAGTCCTAATAACATTTTTTTTCCAGTAAACAATCTGGCAAATGCCTATTTAAAATTGTATCTGTTACAAAAAATCCCTAGCTGGATGTGGAACCAACCACATAACCCAGACAGAGCTTTCTCACATCTAGTCTGAGAGATAAGGCTGCATGCACAGATTCCTTTATTTAAAAAAGCAAAAATCTCAACAACCAGTTCTTAAGAACAGGAAGAGAAGTGAATCTGGGATGTAATTTTTTTTTCAAAGAAACACTCTGCCTATTTTATACATATAGCATTGATCCAGAGCCAAAAGTTGTATTACATATGGAATGGGGGGGGGGATGGGTATTTCGAGTTTACTTCTCCAGTGTCTCACTTTCTGCCAAGCACTCTTACAAGGCTTTTAGAGCCATTTCATTTTTGTTAGTTCATAAATAATATTACTTGGGCTGAAATCCTGCCCACATATGCTCAGAAGTAAGTCCCACTGAACTAATTGGGGCTAATCTCTGAGATACATCAGGCTTCACCTTCTTTTTATAAACAGTGCTCTTAATGGGATGGATGGATAAGGCATGCAAAATGTTGACCAAACAGTTACATTTCTGCAAAAGACTTACAGTGCTTATTTATTCAAAATCTTATTACATTCAGCATGGCTTAGTCCCAGGTATAGAAGCATATGACTGTAGCTTTGAATATGCTTGAATTAACCAAAATCAACACCATTAAGTACGTCTAACTCTTTGCTGGATCACAGTCAAAATAATTTGGATTACGAATATGCAGAATTATGTGACAGAAGATTAAGGTGTGTTAACAAGCATTCTAAACCCCCTTATTGTTCTCCCTCTGCCTAAAAAAAACCCAGTGCTGGATGTGTTTATATTAAAAAGTGGGAGTCAAGATGAAATCTGGGAGAAAATACACATCTTCCCTGGCATTCCTCAACGCAATTTAAATGGTATGCCTTTTTAAAAAAAGTTTGTTAATGCTACATGAGGGACTGTGGAAGTTGGACTCCAATAAACAATCCTCCAAAGCTCTGATAACAATAATTTCATGTCAGAAATTATTCTGGGTTGAAAGGATTTCTGCAGAAGGGACTCCACTCAGGGAACGTCCAAGTGAGGTTCCTTTCATGTCCCTAAGAGCTGGGACAGAGACGGGCCATCATGCAGTATCCAGGTCTTGAACTGCTGACTTGCCAGCCTTCCAGCTAAACAAGACAAACTTCTTAACCACTGAAAATTGCTGTGTTTGGTTCTCCCACAAAATACCTCAGTTAGTAGCCTCTGTCTGTAGTTTTGGGTGTGCATGACCAGTGGGGTATCTATAGCATTTTAATGACTGCACACACATTGTTCTCATTGCTTCCCATGTCAAACTGACTGAAACTTTCCAAGCTTTGTTCTAAAATAATAACAGCTAGGGATATAATGTTTCTTTCCACCTGAATCTCAGCTTATTCAAATGTATTAAAAAGCACATAAAAAACCCTTCCTTTTATGTAAGGGACACATTCTGCAAATGTCAGGCAATTTGAAAGAATACTTCACAAAGTGGGAGTTTTCCTGGAAAGATATCTATCTCTCCCACTCCAATTTCTAAGCAGCCTTCCTACAGTCTTATTGTTCATTAGTTCCATCAAGGCTTTATACCAAAATGAATGACACGTTGTAATAAAAAGCAGACATTTTCTAGTACAGTACAGCCATCATTTCATTTGGTGGGTCTGTTGCGGTTCCAGATATCTTATCAATTAGGATTTCAGCTAAAGCAAGGGGAGAGGGTTATGGTCTTACGCATTACATGTATTTTGACTCTTTTGAGAATTATGTTTTAAACTAAAGTCTACTTTTTTTTTGTTTCAGCACATTTTAAAAATATGCATTTCAAAATGTTACACTCATTGACATAAATAAGGTTTCAATTTCCTGATTTTTTTGACGTTTTGATTTTCAAAATCCCATTTCTTGTTTTCTCTCTTTCTCTCTCTCTTTTTGCTTGATTTAACCTGTAGCATTTTGCTCACACACTGGGTGGCAGTGCCCACCATCACTGCCACCAAGACCATCGTACCTGACTCTGCCACATCAGCAATGTCCACCCCTTGCTCTTGTGCCATGAAGCCCAGGACGGAAAAAATTGCGAAGCCAGACACAAAACTGGTACCACTGTTCAGGCATCCCAGCAGCATACAGTCCCTAAGTCACACATATGTCATGGAGGAAGTTAATTCAAGAAAAAGATTGAACCCACGGTTCCCTACACATCAATTAGCTAACACACTAAACCCCTTCGGTAGGAAACTTGCCTATAGCAGTTGTATTTGTATTTATTGTAGCTCCCCAGGGATGTCATTGCACCTAAACAGATTGCATAGGAAAAGAAGATTTGAGTCCCAGCATCTATCCAGACCTAAAGGGAAAATGAAAGAAGACACCATTAAGATATGGTACTTTGCACCATTCTCTGGCAAAATCCAGACTATCCTACCTAAGAGCATTCCCTATCCAACCTCAGTATAACAACAACAACATTCTTCAAGAGGAAACACTGTCATGAGCACTAGCAGTTCCCACTTTGCTAAATTAATCACTACTACTCAACATCATGTTCTAACATTTTAAGCATACCATTTAACAAAAACACAGTCAATTAAATATTAAATGACTATCACATTTAATGCACCACCAGTATGCAGGTAACCATATCTACTGTAGACCACACTAGACTAATATGCATGCAACATGTTGTTCAGAATCTGATTAGCATTGTAAGAAGTCCAGTCTTGTAAGTGGGAATAAAAAGGCAGTTAACACTCAGCTAGTTCCACCATTCATATACTTCTTGCCACAATTCTGTATAACCACATATATTTGTCCATTTGGA
The DNA here is from genome assembly GCA_030440675.1 of Furcifer pardalis. NCBI lineage: Eukaryota > Metazoa > Chordata > Lepidosauria > Squamata > Chamaeleonidae > Furcifer > Furcifer pardalis. The sequence continues at coordinate 128,068,334 of CP126893.1, read as the reverse complement.
CCAAATTTGAGTCCTCTAAAAGTTGCTGGATTGCTACACAAGCTAGAAGGGAAAAGATTTGCAATGGGACCACTGCAATGGGACAGTTTCCCCTCCTTTTCTTTGACACATGGAGAATACCTTGAGATACCTGAATGGGAGAGAAGTAGCAGTTTTGTTGTTGCTGTTGTTTTAAAATGCCCTTGTCCCCATAACTTCAGGAATTTAAATCCATTTCAAATGGATGGTGCCTAACGCATTATCAACTACCATTAACATGATAGTAAAGTACAGTCAAACCTTGCATAAAGAGTGTTTCGCTTAAAGAGTAACTCGCTTAAAGAGCAGAATTTTCTCTGAATGGTCGCTTCGCTTAACAAATAAAACCAACCAAAAACTCACTTAACAAATAAATCAGGGTTTGCAATACCCCCCCCCCACACACACACACACACACAATTGGTATGTTGTTTCACTTTGGGGAATCCTGGGATAAGAGGAGAAACTTTTAAATCTGGCAAATTGCTCCTGAATCACTGGCGGCAGTTCTAATCTGGCAGCAGGAATGATTTTTCTAAATTTAAAGGCCCTCCCTCCATCTCAAGGATCCCAAGGGTTTTCCCCCAGACTAAAGAGATCCTAGGACGCATCATAAACTAAAGAAGGGGAAGGGGAATTTAATTCAAATATTCATCCATCCATCCATTCATTTCTATACTGTCCATTTTGGGAAATTTCCCACTCTGGGCAGTATACATACAAATATCAAATAAACCGACAAAACACACAACAAATCAAAAGCAGAACAACCAAACAAATACATCCCAAAGTAAAATAAAATAGCTGGTGTCTGAGGGCACAGGGCAATAATATCATCACCATTTTTTCATGGTGCATTTGTGTCAACTGGATTCCAATCACTGCTTCTCTTTTACTTCTCATATCATAATGTATCCAACAGTACCTCTAGTCTACCTCATTCATAATATGTTTTTCTTGTGTTGGAACAGTAAATGTATTTCGCTAGCACATAAGGCACTGATGATAGTATTAATGATATCTCCCATACCAAAGGGGGAAAAAAATAAAAATTCAGATTCTGGCAACTTTCTACAACAAGTGTGAATCTTCATCAGTTTCCCATTTCTATATACAGTGGGACCTCATACAACGATTGTAATCCGTTCCACGGGGCTCATTTTGTATGAAACAATTGCTATACGATGCATGCATCGTATAGCAATTTTCCCTATGGGATGCATCGTGCAACAATTTTTTTTTGCTAAGTGGTTTTTCCCATTGAAAATTGTTTTCCCATAGGAAAATTGTTATTCTGGAGACCATTTCCCCCCCCCCCCAAAACCTAATTGTTATGCAATTTTGTTGCTATACAGGGCAATTGTCGTATGAGGTTCCACTGTATGCTCCTTAATACCCATCCCAAGGACATCCATAGAACCTGGACAGTTACAAATACTCACAGGTACTTCTTACCATTCTGCTTGATGCTCCGTAATTTTGTTGCCTCTAAGAACTAAAGTCTGAAGCAAAAAAAATCTCCCCTTACCTTGTCCACAGCCTAATATCAACAAAACAAAAAAAGCTGAGATGCTATATTTGGATAGAGTCTACAAGCCTCAGAATCCTTCAGATACAAAAAGATATACACATGTGGAAAATGCATTAACACATTAACAATAACCTTTTGACAGGATACAGTGGGATGGGCGGAAAAACAGAATCATGAGATAATCTTCATTTGGTTTCAATTAGTTAGGATTATCAAAATGTCATCTGTGCAATTATTCCATGACCTTAGTAACATTTTGTTCCAAAATCTAGTAAGCCACTCCAGTTCCTAGTAACCCACCTGTGGATCTGCTAGACGAGAGATGTCAGGATAGAGATAGAACTTGATGCCTGCTGCAGCTCCAGGTAAAGTGACACCACGGATTAGTAGAACAAAAAGCATGAGGAATGGAAAAGTTGCTGTTACGTACACAACCTGTGGATAATAAAATAAAATAAAATGTGGTATTGCTTTTCCCAGTAAAAAGACAGAACTTAAAGGTCTGTATACCTGGAATTAGAAGTCCAGTTTTATTTACCCCTGAATATTTGTTTAATACCCATTTGATTCTGGCTTTCACTTTTTGACGGATCAGTAGCTTCCATAAACTGCAACATTATTGATCCCTAACACTAGAGGTAAACCACTGCCATTAATTAAGAAGATACAATTTATTTTCTGATTTCAGTTCTGGGTACTTTGCTTCACTTAGTTCCTCTGCACCATTAAACTTTCTTTTCTAGGTTTTCTTTTGGTTAATCTCATGCGAATGCATCTGTTAATGTAAATGGCCAGTTTTCCTTGTATACTTCCTGAATGAAATAATCCTAGATAGCTACAAACTAGTACAAGGAAGAAGGTGAAACATAAGACATGCTGAAACATACTATCAGAACTTATTAAACCTCTTTCACGGCTACTTGCTATATTGTTAAGCCCATAGACAAGCCAACACACATCAACCTCATTATACAGATACAGTCAAACCTCGCACAACGAGCGTTTCACTTAGCAAAAAAATTGCATAGCGAGCAAGTTTTTTGCTAAGCGGTCTGACTTGCATAACGAATTTTTCGCTATGCGAGTCGGATTTTTGTTTATATTTCCCTCCTATTTCCTTCCACCTGTTCTGTTCTTTCCATTGCACTAAATTTCATAGCACTACATCATTGCAAATGACTCAGTTCAATATGGATTTCATTGCAATGTTGAGTACATGTTGAAAGCAAAATGGGAATATATTTCTGAAAGGGTCTAAGTATGATTGTTTGCCATCATAATACTTTCAGCCAATATGCTACAGGAAAATGGCACTGAAATGTATCATATTCAGGATTCATGTGGATCAGGGATTCTCAGACTTCACCCAGCAGGCCGGATGTGGCCTGCAGCACCATTTCATGTGGACCCCCACCACCTCCACAAGTGCCATGTGGTGAAGGAAGGGGAAAATGGCTATATGGCCCCCAAAACTGTCTGAGGAAGCATAACCTGGCCCCTGGCTTTAAAAGGTTGGGAACTCCTGCTGTGGATAACTGTAATCCCATATGGACCCCAAAATTGGAGAAAGTCTGGCCCTCTAGCTGCACTTCAAAGATGCACTGAGCTGAAAGGGTAAAGTTAGGCATAGTAGAAGAGTGGATAAATCATCATCATCATCATCATCATCATCATCATCATCATCATCATCATCATCATCATCATCATCATCATCATGTTTGTAAGGCAACAATCTACACATCTGCACTTGAAGTAAAGATCATTTCACATCATGGAGGGACAGATAAGGGCCGATAGAAAAGACAGACATAAGACCCATAGATAGAAATACTGTAACTTGAATATAATGGATGGCAAATAAGAAAACAGGCAATTTAAGGGTATGGTTTCTATCCTGCATTAACAGTATTCACAGTATGAACACAAAACAGTATACAAACATTTAAAATACTGTAGTTTGGTGCTATATGAAAATACCAAAATACAGTTGGAGAATAAATTGCTGAAGAAACAATAGCTTCAAAGACTTAGGTTGCACTGATTATAAAATCCTCTATGACCTGCATCCCATCCCATTTTTATCCAAATAATTATTTTTCCAAAACATTGTTTGATTGTTGCTATTGCTTGTTTTGGGTGGATGGCATCATTATATCACCTGTCCTTCATTTTCAGTATCACAAGACAGGAAAAAGGCTTCTTCCAGATGCCAGTTTATTGCAATAGCTGTTTCCTTCCTCAAACTCTTATGTTTAACACAATGTGAAAAATGACTTTCCACATAATTGCACTGTTTGCCTAAGGCTCCGACCCCACATCATCCCAGCATGAATCAGCTGTGCTTTCTCAGTCCATAAAATGCTTATATTGAATGTGATGGACCTAGGTGTATTCACATGAATGCAAGAAGAAGGTTTTTGCTCTATGAAAGAAACCTATGAAATACCTCCCATGCAAAGTGAAAAAGATTTTGAGTAGACAGGCAAGGATGGGGATGCTGGGCAAAAGGATACTGCTTACAGTCCCACATTCCTAATACAGTATAAGCTATGCTTCCTGTTCCAACAAAGCATCTAGACAAGGCTGGAGAAAAAGACTGACTGCAGGCTGGAATTAATGTGTGGAACTCAACTCCATGTAGCTCATAGTCACCAGCCCAGTGAGAAGCTCTCTTCCTTCAGATGGTATAACATTATCTTTAGCTCTGAAATACTGTATTTGCTGGCGTATAAGACTACTTTCTCCCCCTGAAAAACATGCCTCCAAGGGGGGGGGGTTGTCTTATATGCCGGGTGCACTTCAGTTAGGATAGACATAGCTGCCCATAGTGGCCTCCCGATGCCCGCCCGCCCACCTCATTCTACATACTATCCAGTATCGCGCGGTATCCAGCGTGGCTGCGGTGAGCATCAGCAGCGAGACGGGGTGCCAGCCTTTTTGACGTGACCAGCCCGTTCTGCTCGGCGGGAAGCAGTGGCGCTCTGCCCCGCCCCTTGTCTACGCAGAGCTTGCACATGCGCACTTGCGCACTAGCGCTGGCCACAGGGAGATGTTGAAATCAAATCTAATGTTCTTTTATGTTTTATTTGGTGAGTGGAAGGTGTGCAGAAGAGGGGGTAGTCTTATACGGCGAGTATATAACAAACTCTATATTTTGAGTGGAAATGTTGGGGGGTTGTCTTATACGCCCAGTCGTCTTATACGCCGGCAAATACGGTAATTAGAACCCAGACATAGTCATCTGGAAAATAGCTTGAAATAAATACAGTCAAAGCTCACATAAAGAGTGCCTTGCTTAAAGAGTAACTTGCTTAAAGAGCAGAATTTTATCTGAATGTTTGCTCCGCTTAACAAATAAATCGGGGTTCGCAATCCCCCCCCCACCAGAAGTCACAATTGGTCACTTACAATGGTGTTTCACTTAAAGAGCAAACTCGCTTAAAGAGCAATCCCGTGGAACGCATTATGCTCTTTAAGTGAGATACAACTGTACAGGAGATGGGCAAAACATTAGTTTCTTATTTATTTATTTATTTATTTATTTATTTATTTATTTATTAGCCACATTTGTATTGCTGCCCACTTGGCAAGGGACTCTGGGCAGCATACAACAATTACATCATGAACTACATAAATCCCACTAGAGAACTATAAAAATATATATTATCCAAGCAGAAGCGTAACCTTTGTCTTTTTGTGAATTGATATCCTAAATCAGGCTTCCTCAACCTTGTCCCTCCAGCTGTTCTTGGACTTCAATTCCCAGAAGCCCAAGTCAGCACTCTTGCTGATCAGGGCTTCTGGGAATTGAAGTTAAAGAACAGCTGGAGAGACAAGGTTGAGGAAGACTGTGGCTTCTGAAAACCCACATTGGGCATACACAATTAATCACTGAGTAACATACTGTTATTTGCTTGCTTGTTTCTCTTTACATTATCTCTCTCATTCTCTGCTAATAGGGATCGGATTTATGCCATCTAACAATCACAACTTGGCTATTTCATTTAATATACTCTTGTTTGCATGAAATTGGATTAGCCATATTAAAGCTCCTGAAATACATCATCTTGCCTTTTAAGTGAACCTCAGGAAATTGAGTGACAAATATCCAAGCATGAAGCACCATAGCAACTCCTGCAGCCAGTCACATCAATTAATGCAACATATGTAATTGCAGCAATCTATTCATGTAGTTCTCCCCTCAACTTAATTTTGGAAAATCACATGAGCACTCACATCTTTAAATTTGTTCATAAAATATAGCCTGGAGTTAGACACTAGAAACCTCTCTTCATGTTCTATCCAGGCATTTAAAATTTAATCTCTACCTTAATTATTTTTCTCCTTTTGTACACAAAACAAGCATTTATAAATATAATACAGAGGTTTTTTTGACACTGGTAGAATTTTTTTCCTTCTTGCCTTCTGAATAATTTGAGGAAGAGCTTACATAAATACAGTATAACATCATCATACTACATTTCTCTTCTTAAGTAATCCTTACAGATCCTTTCACTGGAACCAATTCCCTGTTAAGTTTATGTGTGTGACCACAGCTTTAGCTGCTAGCAAATTTCACTTAAAATGTTACTGCCTTTATGAAATCTACCCCCACCCCAACACACAATCCTTTCTGTTGACTTTCTGGGTTTTTCTTTTGTTTTTTTGTTGATAGCATATTAGATCAGTGGAATTAATGCATAAAAATAGGGCTACAAAAAAGCTTATAAAAATAAAGCAACACTGTTCTGAGTTTTTGGATCCAAGATGAAATTAGACATAGAAGGATAAGTACAACAGCGTTGTTGTGCATTTACAATGGTCCTGATTACTGCACACACAATTTTGGAGCAATGATTTTGGAATTCTTGTATTCCATTCACTGGCATATTAATGATATGTAATTATTACCATTTGGTATGGGTTGGTCTCCCGAGGTATATTGGTTCTGTTGACACATGTGGGAAACCAAAAGGGGCTGTTCAGCAATAAACATAAAAAGGGAGAAGGGACCATAGAATCCATGAATGCTCCACATCTGTACCCTTGGAAAAATAGGTAAGACACAGAAACCAAATTTTACAGAGTTCTTGATCTCTGAGGGTTTTCCTCCCCAACTGTTCAGTGAGTTGAGCTGACTAAGCTATGTTCTGTATTACTCAATGTATGAGATGCATCAGAATATAAGTCACACACCATTTTTATACACATTTTAAAAAGGAAAAAAATTCCCATCTGGGAGAAGCATCACACTCCACCCCACCTCAATGGCTCCCTTCGCTCAGTGCCAGCTGGCTTGCAAATACATCTCTGGAACAATCCCATTGAAGAACTCACCCAAATCATCCCCAAATTTCTGCTTTGAGACTAAGAAGCCTCTTAAAGGTGCATCCAAACTGCTCCTTCCTCAGGAGCCCCCAGAACTACATAGTATTACCAAGAGATAATGAGGTTAACTCAACAGCCGTTTGAACACAAAAGTATAACTCTATCTCCAGTTGGTAAATCCCACCAAGATATCAGATGAATACTGTCTTTATTTCAAAAGGTTAATTTATTTTAGAATTCATAGAGTTAACTGATCATTACTTTAAAAAAATCTGGCCTTTAATGAGCACAAATAGAAAAAATGTAAGACACTCACAAAAAAAGGCAGAAAACACTTACCTTCCCGGTGGACTTGACACCTTTCCAAATGCAAAAAAAACATATCACCCACATAGCGAGGAGACAAAGAGCTAGATCCCATTTGACAACTCCAGGCTCATCAATTCCAGAAGACAAGCTCAGTACATTGTGCCTTAACAGGTTAAAAAGAAGCACAAGAGACAAAAGATTTAACAAAACAATTTCATCAATTTTCTTTCAAGAAACAGTCCTAGAAAACAAAATGTGTGTGATGTTCTAGCAAGTTGATTCTTATGACGACCCTAGCAGTATTTCTGAGGTATGTGACATATTTAAGATGAGGATTTAACACTGCCAGCCCCTGAGTGAGATTCCATGGCTGAATAGAACCTTGTACTTATGACTTTACCTATGAGGATTAACTTGTTCAGTTTCTGCTAAACTTTATGTTTTCTTATATCTTCAATCAGGGACTTGAGCCCAGGTCTTCTGAATTCCAGATTATCACTCTATCTATCCATTACATGAAAAGTTGTACTACACTACAATGCAATTTCCCTTACACAGGTATAAATCACAACAGGATTCTGAAAAGAAATTTTTTAAAAAATAGAATTTTTAATAGTTTACTGATAATTTCAAATGTATGTTGCAAAGCACAGAGAAGAAAGCCAGGTTGTACTTACCAGTAACTGTCGTTCTCCAAATATGTTGTTTGTGAATGCACACTTATGAGAGATTAGCAACCTCACTTATTAGGATGGTGGGTTGCCTGCAGCAAGATGTCATGCGAAGAAATCAGGAGATGGGTCACGGATGGGTGGTCAACCCGGATGCTTGGAGGCCTGCCGTGAGGATGGATCTGCCTAAATGAGTGTTAGGGATTGCTCTGATGTCCATCCTGTAGTGTCTGGTGAAGGTGTAGGACCTGGACCAGGTTGCAGCCGTACAAATGTCATCCATCGGTATGCCCTCCAGGAAGGCGGAGGATGCTGCAAAGGACCATGTTGAGTGTGCCCTGACATGCGGTGGGGCCAGTAAGGAGGCCAATTCGTTAGCCAAGTAGATGGTGCCAGCAATCCACTTGGAAAGATGTTGGGCTGAAAGAGCCTCACCTTTTGACTTTCCCGCGTAGGCGATGAAGAGCTGAGAGGACTTTTGGAATTCCATAGTCCGTTTAGTGTAGAACAATAAAGCTCATTTAACATCCAATGAGTGCCACTGTCGTTGCTTTATCGAGATTGTTTCTGGGAAGAAGGTGGGGAGGGTTATGGCTTGGGCAAGATGAAAGTCTGTCAGCACCTTGGGTAGAAAGTCTATGTCTAGGTGGAGGACCACTATGTTCGCATAAAATTTGAGAAAAGGTGGGTCATGTCAGAGGGCCGCCAGCTCCCCTGCCCTCTGGGCGGAAGTTACCACAGCATGGAAGGCAGTCTTCCAAGACAGCAGCTTGACATACGTAGTGTCCAATGGCTCGAATGGTGGTTTCATCAATGCCTCAAGCACAGTGGTGAGGGACCATTGTGGTGGTGGTGGCTTCTTGATTGGTGGAAACACATTTCTAAGGCCCTGTAGGAACCATTTCACCATTCTATCCCTGAAGGCCATTTCCAAAACTGAGCCTGGAGGTGCCGAGGCCACTATGGCTGCGAGGTACAATCTTACGGATGCGTGTGCCAGTCTGGCTTCAGCTAGGCTGAGAAGATAGTCCATTACATCTGTTAGGGTCGCCGTAGCCATTGACCGATTCGAAGATTGTAAGTAGGCCACAAACTTATCACATTAGGATCTATAGGACCTGGAAGTGGAAGCTCTCCTACTTAAGTCAAGAATCCTCCTGATCCTGGCCTGATGAGCCAGGCAGTCAGGTGAAGACTGGGCAAGTCTGCATGTAAGAGTCGCCCTTTCTCCATGTGCAGTAACGACGGGTCAGAGAGCAGTGTCCACGAGTCCGTCGCCATGGAGTGCAGTAGGGGAAACCATGTTTGGCGCGGCCATGCCAGGGCAATGAAGATCACACTGGACTGTCGTCTGCGGAGGCGTATCAGGGCTTTTTGTATAAGTGGTATTGGTGGGAAGGCATAAAGGAAATCCGTTTCCCACCGTACCAGAAACGCGTCTCCCTCGGACCCGTGTCCTATGCCCGCTCTGGAACAATACCTGGGGAGCTTTGCATTGGTCTGCGATACAAAACAGGTCTAGATCTGGGAGGCCCCACTTCCTGCAAAGTTTTGCAAATATGCTGTCGTTGAGTTGCCACTCGTGAGTAGTGCTCATCTGTCTGCTCAGGCTGTCCGCCAGACCATTCAGGGACCCTTGGATGTATACTCCGATTGGGAATATGTGGTGTTCCAGGCACCATTCCCATATCTGAACTGTCAGTAGGCGGAGGGATGGCGACCTGGTCCCTCCTTGTCTGTTCAGGTACACCAAGGCTGTCATGTTGTCAGACTGGAAGGTTTTTATGGCTTTCCAGATTGCTAGACGTTCCAAGTAGTTTATATGCTTGGACCTCTCTAATGGAGACCAGAGATTGTTGATGGTCAGGGGACCACAGCAAGCACCCCATTCCAGGGTGCTGGCATCCATGGTTAGTTATAATGATGGAGACGGCAGGCTGAATGGTCTCCCTAGTGAGACATTCCTGTCCCTTGTCCACCAAGATAGTTGGCTCTTCAGTTATTATTATTAACTCACATTTATTACCCCGCCCCAATCGGGTAAACCCGACTCTGGGCGGCTTACAACATGAATTTAAATCACAAGTAAATCTGTTATGATAATAGCATTTAAGGTCTCAAAACCTTAAAATTAAAAGATTAAAACAGTGCAGCAAATAAACAAAGCAAGAGGGGTGGCTGTCCCTTAAATAAGCCAACCTATGTGGGATCCCGTGTTACTGGGCTCCCATACATGCTCCGCCAGCCAGTTCTTCAAGCCTTTTCAGAAAGGCAGGAGCTCTGCCTGTAGGCGCAACTCAGTTGGAAGGAGGTTCCAGAGGGCCAGGGCAAACACAGAGAAGGCCCTCTTCCTAGTGCTAGAGAGATGAGCCTCCCTAGCCGATGGAATAACAAGAGAGCCCCTCCGATCCGCCCTGGTGGGACGGACAGACGTTCTTAGGGTGACGCGGTCTCTTAAGTATCCTGGCCCACTACCATGTAGGGCTTTAAAGGTAATGACCAGCACCTTGAATTGCACCCGGAGACATACTGGTAACCAGTGCAGCTCCCGGAGCAATGGTGTGGCACGAGCATAACGCCCGCACCCCATCACTACCCGGGCCGCCGCATTTTGGACCAGCTGCAGTCTCCGGATGGTCACCAAGGGCAGCCCCATGTAGAGTTCTGGGGTGAGGGGCAACCATCTGCGTGGATAGTCCTTGTAGGGGTTGAACATGTGTAAGAACCAGGCTTGAAGAGATCTCATCTTCAGCTTGGCATGAGAGATCACCGCAGTAGCCATAAGGCCTAGCAGACGCTGTGCGTCCCTTGCTCTGATCCTGTTGGGTGCTTGAATTTTCCAGACCATGGAGTGGATATCGTGGAAGCGTTTAGCAGATATTGTGGAGCCCTGGTCGTTGTGGAGTCCAAAATTGCTCCACTTGCTGCGTTGGGGTGAGACGGGATTTTTTTGAGGTTTTTTCTTAGAATGAGACTCTCTATGAATCTGATGCAGAACGCGACGTCTTCTGTTGCCTTCAGTTTGGATGGAGCGCATATCAGCCAGTCATCTATGTAAGGGAATACAGTAATACCTCATATAACATTAGTATCGAATAACACGAAAATCGCATAACATTAAGGAATCTGGGGGGAAGAATTGCATCAGATAACATTAAGATCCTATGGGATGCTTCAGATAACAACCGCTAAAGCCTGTGTGGTTACAATGTATCTCTATGGCTCCCATAGGATTTTAACATGCATCGGATAACACTGAAAATCATATAACATCAAGACTTGTGGAACCAGGTTTTAGTGTTATATGAGGTTTGACTGTACTTGAATTCCCCTTAGTCTGAGCTGCGACTGGTGCCATGGACTTGGTGAACACTCTCAGCGCGGTGGACAGGCCGAACAGAAGACTCGTGTATTGGTAGATCTGATTTGCCACCCAAAACCATAGGAAGCGTCGGTGGTGATTCGTTATGGAGATGTGGAAGTAAGCATCCTTTAAGTCTATCACCGCAAACCACTCGTCTTTGTTGATAAGTGGTAGGATGGTTTGGAGTGTTACCATGCGGAACTTCTTCATGTGGATGTGATGAATGAGACGGCGCAAATCCAGAATGGGTCGGAAGCCTCCATCTTTCTTGTGCACAATGAAGTATCGTGAATAGAAACCTGTTGACAAGTTGGTGGATGCAACAGGTTCTATAGCTCCCTTTTGTAGGAGAGCTGTTACTTCCTGGTGAAGGTGAGGAGACGGATTGGTGGTACAGATGCGTCCAACCATTGAGTAGCTCTCAAAATCTAAGGCATAGCCAACGTCTAAGATCTTCAAAAGTCATTTGTCTGTTGTTATGCTGGACCATGCATCGAGGAAGTTTCCGAGTGGATGGTATGGAAGTGGAGCGTCTTCAGTTGATGAGTCAAATGTGCTGCTTCTGCTTGCAGTTGGTCATTTTGCTGGAGGCCATTTGCTGTTGTTGGTAGCGGGAGACAAGCAGAGCGCAACCACAAATGACACCTGACCTGGACCCACAGAGACGATGTTCTTTGCCTCGGACTCACACACATGGCGCACCGTTCTGATTTGCTGGAGTGCCAAGTGGTTCCCCTCTTTACACAGGATATCAAACTCTGCACAAAGTCCTTTGGGGAGTTTGGCCAGGAATGTCTATGCCTTAGACCACAATTTGCAGTTGTAGGCCCCCATAGCTGCTGCATAATTCACTGCCCGGACGGATAAGGAGGCATTTGGGTATACTTTCCTGCTGAGAGCATCCAGCTTTTTCCCCTCTTTGGATGACGGAATCAGGACACTGTTTCCCGGAGTCCGGTGTTGGGAGGCTTTACCACTGTGGAGTTTTTTCCCTCTTTTTTTAATACTGCCCTACTCGGTTGGACCGACTCAGGGAGGTTCACAAACGCATATAAAGCAGCAAGTTTATAAACATAACATGTAAATATAAAAAATAATCAGTATCAATAACACAATACATCAAAATACCACAACATTACAGCATCAAAATTCAATAGGCTTCAATATCAAGCAACAATCAACAATTCCAAATCTCAATCCAGTTCACACAAAGATTACAGAAACAGAAAACTAAGCAAAAATATATGCTAAATCCCGCAACAATTGACAAGCCTCTCTGCCCGGCCGCAGGTGTTTCTGGCAGCGACGGCAGCCCAAAAAAGTCCAGCCACTGTAGCGGCTTTTAAGCCCTAGCCAGGGTGGAGCCCCTGGGGACAGGTGGCGAGAGTCCCGGAGCTGGACGCAGCGGCAGTCTCTCTGCCCAGCCACAGGTGTTTCTGGCAGCGGTGGCAGCCTGAAAAAATCCTGCCGCTGTAGCGGCTTTTAAGCCCTAGCCAGGTCAGAGCCCCCGAGGAAAGGTGGCGAGAATCCCGGGGCTGGATGTGGCAGCGGTCTCTCTGCCCGGCTGCAGGTGTTTCTGGTGGTGGTGAAATAGGGTGGGTGTGCAGGAACTGTCTATCTTCTCCCAGTAGCTTGTACACGCCATCCACTCTCGTGGAGACAGTATGCGCGGAAACTGGTTTCTTTCACACCAGTTTGGCCACATTGCTAATAGCAGGAAGCAGATTAGGTGGACTGGGAGGATCTCTTTCTTGTCTGCCATCCCTCACACCTCATCCACACATGGATCGGGTGGGTTCTCCACTCTGATGTTCAGTGTTGTCCCCAGATGCGTTAACAGGGTGTTGAAGGTAAGCTGGTCTTCCAGCTGAGATCTCTGGGTGCTTCCAATTTGGTCATCGGGAGATTTCTCAGCGTCAACTGCCGGGAGGGCATCTTCATCCGATGAGTTGTCGGAGCCTTCAGACCTCTCTGAGAAGGTGGGACATGGGATGAAGGTCTTGGGGTCCAGGTCAGACCAGGAAGGCCTGGCTGAGCTTGGATCATACCCCGGAAATGGTGGTGGAGGTGGCGGAACACTGGACTGTGACCGCACTGACTCCCTCCGTCGCCTTTTTGCAGGGGTCGGCTCATCAGTGTGGTGGCTGAGTTCACCAATTGGGGGGGGGGGGTGCAGCCTTTACCTGAGCAGAGATTTCTTTTGCCATGGCCTTGAACAATGGCACCAGGAGACCAATCTGGACAGAAGTCGGGGACGGATCGGCGGGTGGAACTGTAGGCGGAACCGTGGTGGTTCTCCAGAATGGCAACATGGAGGCATCATGTGGTAGTGTGGTGGTGGTGGAGTCTCCTGATGTGGCAGAAGGCTGGAGGAGTCTTCCGGTGAAACCATGGTGTGGCACGGAGAGGTAGAAGACCACGGTGAAAGCGCCGTGACAAAAATTGCCAAACCTGGAGAAGGCAGTGGAGAGGCTCTCAGCACTCTGTGTGTCAGCGGTAGGGAGGAAGAGGTGGAATGGTGTCTCTTGTGTTTCTTCTTCTCCTCCTTCTTTTCAAAGAGTTCCGCCATGGTGTGATGCTTGGTCGATATAGCCGAAGATGATGGTGCTGCCGGGGCTTCTTGGCTTGATTGTTGCACTGGTTGAGGTGCAAGTGCAGCTGCCATGAGGTGGGCTTGGAGTCTGTTCTGCCAATTATTCAGGGTGACCTTAGAGAACTTCCTGCAGACACCACACGAGTGGACTGGGTGATTCTCCCCTAAGCAGAGGAGGCACTTCTCGTGGCCGTCTGTGCTAGGATACTTTCTCTGGCAAGCAGGGCACTGCTTAAATGCTGCTAGCGAGGCCATCAACTGATCTCTGTTGATGAAAAATGCACCTAGTCAGGCATGAAGAGTTGTTTTTTTTTTTTTGTTTTTTTTTTGGCCACAAGAGGCAGGCAACAGCCCCTCGTGGACAGGGGTGGACTAAGAGGGGTAAGCCTCCTCGTCCGAAAAAATTTGCAATGAGAAAAAAAGGCTTTCAGACTAGTTCTTCACCATAAAAATTGAAGAAAGCTCTCACAAGGCTCCTGCTGCTACAGCGGAAAAAGGAGAACTGAGGGAAGAGGTGCGAAATGGTGCAGAGGGCGGGTGGAGATGGTGGGTGGTCCTAATATCAAATCTTATCCAATCAGCTTGAAAGCCCAGAAACTGGCTCCGTGCAAGCGCAGACCCCATAAGTGTGCATTCACAAACAACACGATGGAGAACCATATCTTGAATCATCTCTATTTTAGCAATATGACAGCACAATGTTTAGCTTTACTGAATAAGCAAAATACAGACTGATAGGAGTTTTGCAACTTCTGAAAGGTAGCCCACTTCAACGAAAGGGACCGTTTAAACTAGCATAAATGATAAACTGGTTTTGCCTAAGGATCAGTCAAGCCATGGGAAAGAATAGAGCCATTTTGCTAAATTGACAACTGTCTTCAGAGACACATGAGTCTCAAGAGGATATTGTTTAGTTTTAACCCCCTTCTCCTTAGATTTATGTATCTGAAGCATGTGATGAGCTTCCCTTGGATTTTCCATAAATTAGGTCTGCTGACTCCTAAGTACTTCCAATCTTTTGTTGGGTGGCACAGAACAATCAAAGCTCTTGTTTACTGGTAATTGTCCTCTGCTTCTTACCCTTACTTTTCAGTATTATAGCTTCAGTCATATACTGGAGGGGGGAGGGCAGGGTCCTCTACAGCTAAGAAATCAAAACAAACATGTGATGTAATCCTAAGAGCTAAATGAGGCAAGACATTCTTGTCCCTTGTGACTGCTATTCAAACAAATAGGAGCGTTAAACAGGCCATTAACTCAAATAAGCTATAAAGACAGCCTCTGATGTATAATTAGTAGCATTGCTAAGAAATAGAATGTCATGGTGTATGAAGGTGAGTTTTTCAATAAAGCCAGCCATTCCTGAAAATCATCTCCTTCACCAGGCATTGCTGACAAGGATGAATGGATATATATCACATAGATTTCAAAATTCAAACGTAATAATGAAAATGGACTATTTCACTCATAAAATGAGGTACTGTATCTGGCTTCTGAACACACAAAATTCAAATGACATTACACATTATAAAGACATCCACATATTTACAGTGTGTTATCCCAAGTAAGCTGAATGAGTTATCTAATTTATTAGCTACTTATCAACAGTGCAGTTTATCCTGATCTTTTAAGAACTATAGCAGTTATAGGGCGACTAGGTTTTCTATTAATGCATAGTGCAAAATCCTTTGTTGTCCTTCTGGTGTAATAAATTAATAAATCTTACTTCCCCTTTGTTTCTGCATGTATTGGATATTCAAACTGAAACTTATTATCCTGTTCTACAGTTTAATTTCATAAAAGCTCAGTAGCTAACTGTCACTAATTCATATTTCTCCATTCTGTAGACATCATCATCTCATGTATCACATCACTCAGTGATAATTTTTTTAAAAACCCAGGCCATATCATAATTAACACCCTCTCTTTGGCCCTTGGGTTACAAGTTTCAGTCCTCTACTTATGATTTATTTCCCTAACATAACACATTTTGAGTATGTTCCATGCAAATGACATTTCTTGTGCAATGATCGACTTACATATATTTATAAAAATGTCAGGTCAAGTTCATTCAAAGAGCCAATATGACACTGAAGTGAGTGAAACAAGCCAAACCACAACAGAGTAAAAAGTTATGCATGGACTTGGCTGGTTCAGTTTTGGTTTAGGACTACATCCCTACCCATATGCCTAGATCCAGCATAATGATGATGCAATAAAAACCTCCACAAAAGTTTTGTGCAACAAAACCTAAACTGATTTTAATCCTTACACTATGGAAATGTGCAACCATGGTTGCAAAAGGGTCTTGTACAAGTGAAATATGAACAGAAGCCAGCCTATGATGGGGTGGGCAAGCCAGTTCTTATATTGCTTTAATGTGTTAGCAATTCATCTGAACAGATCTAAAGTTTATTTACATTAGCCTTGCTCATACTATATTCCCACAAGCAGAGTAAGCATGACAATGAAGTCAGATTGAAGCCAAACATGGGGTTAGTAACACAACTATTAAGGTGGGGCTGATCATCACATTTACTCTCCTCATGTGATTTGTAAATAGGGCTAATAAGACACAGAAAGCTTAAAAACAGAAGTGGTAAATTTACGCTTGCAAAATATCTGCATATACGGAGGACGGTCTGATTATCTCAGAAATGAGGAGAAAATGCTATCCTGCTTTATATATTGAGCTAAAGTTTTAACCCCAGATTTAAATCTATGACTATTCTGAGCTGTTACAAATCCAAGCAAAACAAAAACACAATTAAATTTACTTACTCCCAGTACTCTACAACGGGTGATGTGAAGTTAGTGCTATTCATTGCCATCCACAATGATTTGTTGCTCCTGAGAGTGTCTTCCACACACTTTTCTGTGTTCCACTTTTGGTTGCAATGTGCCCAAGGCAGGTCACTTGTAAAAGAATTTAACAGATAATATAGTCCCCATGCAAGGATGACGATGTAATACACATTCAAAAGTGACACAATCACTATGGATGCATAACCTATTCCTGTTTAAAGAAGGGGCGACAGAAGAATGGAATATATGAAATAATGCACATCAATATAGGTCAATATATGCTATAGACCAGGAGTTTTCAACCTTTTAAAGCTGGGGGCTGGGTCACGCTCCCTCAGACAGTTTCAAGGGCCAGATGGCCATTTTACTGTTCTTCCACTACATGGCACTTCCTGGTGTGGGGAAGCGGTGAGGAGCCACATGAAATGGTGTCACGGGCTGTATCCAGCCCACAGGACACAGGTTGAGAATCCCTGCTATAGACAAAAATCAAATCTTGCTAGTTTAGGAATCCATTTGTTTAGAATAAGAACTTGGAATCTTTGGCTTTCCTGATATTGCAGGGTAACAAAAGGAACTAAATTCCAGCAGCATCCAGAGAGCTGGAAGTTCCGCATTGCTGGGTTAGAACTACAAATGCTTCAATGATGCACTTCATCTTCGTAGTTCTTTCGAAGCATCTGGAGACATATAAAGATATCCAGAAGCAGAAGAGGCAAGATTCCCCTCTCCCCCGTGAAAACTCTTTGACCTGCTGAAATTCCCTCTTTTCCACAACTCCCAATAATATAGAAGCCTTGCCCTGTTTTGGATCTGGACATCATAATGCATTCCTCAAGCAGTAGTCCGCATGCCATATGGCTGTTTTCAAAATAAAAAGGACCTTTCAGAACAGTTTTTGATGTGGTATTGAAGAAGCACTATTCTGTCAAGGACAAGGAAAAATAAAATATTCCACTCAAGCCTCTCAAACACAGTTACTCCAAAAATAACTCAATTGACTACTGAAAACAGCCACTTGTGAGCCTTACAATAAAAGAAAACAGTTCTGATTATTAAGTACTAACTGTCTTCTTCTTCTGCCATATCCACATCTGAATATTGGCAATCCTCATGGCAATCAGCCATGAAGACTATCTTGATAATATAATGCAGTGGCCTTTTCATCTGCCTTCCACATCGCAACATGACACCCATACCACTGATCCAGCTCTGTGAGTCACTTTCTGGTCCTGAGCCCTTTTGGCACGTAAAGTCCTCCTCAGCCCCAGGCCCGTATTGATGAACCTGCTGTCTTCCATTAAGATGGACTCAAGTGGGATTTAATCCATTTGGGGGCCATCGCCCTTCCTGGAGGACTTCAGCACCCAAGGCCATTAGTCCTCAGAGTGGTCAGGTTAGTTAACCGCTGCCTGGCACTCCAAGTTGAGTCACTGGCAATAGAGTATACTCTATTACCATAGCAGGATAATCTGGCCAGACATAAACTAGCTAATAAGTTGACAATTTTAACTAAGCTCTGTTTGTGAACTGCCCTGAAAAAGTGGCCACAGCCAAAATCACTTAATGGACTGTAGGTAAAGGTTTCCCTTGCTCGAAAGCTAGTTGCATCTACTTTCTTGCTTTCGAACTGCTAGGTTGACAGGACTGTAGACCTCTGGCTTAATCTAACATGAAAACTCAATAAAACACACACAGTTGTGTGTGTTTTTTTTTGGGGGGAGGGGAATGCCTTTTTAAAATATATATGCTCTTGATGATTCTGGTTGCATCATATAGCAAATCTAGGCATGTACATTCTGAACAAATTCATTCTTCAAAAGATTGGGCAGCATGGAAGCCACAGTAGATGCATTTAAAAGTCTGTTGCTTCCATGTGCCATCAAATTGCTTTTGACTTTTCAAGGTATGCAAGATTTCCCAGGGGCAATTTACCACTGCCATCCTTCTCAGAGAACTTCCATGATAACAAAAGCAATTACACTTATATACTGCCCCATAGCATTTACCGCACTCTCAGGGTGATTTATAAGGTAATTGGTATTTTGCCCCCAACATGCTGGGTCCTCATTTTACCAACTTCGTAAGGATGGAAGGCTGATTCCCATCAGGATCAAACTGACAGCATCAGCTGTTTTGGCTGCAGTACAGCAGTTTAACTACTGTGCCACCAGGACTCTGAGTTCTAGTTATCCATTACACTGTGGCCGCTCTTAATGTTCACTATCTACTCAGATATCTACCCACTGAATGCAAATGGAACAAACTCCCAGATAGTTAGTCTAAGCTGTACATTGCAGTCCTATGTCTTTTCAGAAGCAAGTACAATATAGTTCAATTCAGTGGGATTTATTTATTTCTGAGTAAGTACATGCAGGATTGCAGCCCCAGTGCCACAAATAGTAGTGGCTGCAGAAGTAGTAAATAACATTAATATTCTCAGTGACAAACCTACATGCCCAAAAGTTCAAAATTTTTCTAGAGAAAGTAAAAAAAAGTGAGAGCTGGATGTTATGCACACATCTCCTGCCCTTTGTCTCTTCCTTGCTTTTCATAATGGGTCATGTTTTGCTATTTGTAAAGCAATTATTAATGTTTAACTCAGATATCATTGCTTGACCATAAAAACTGTCTTGTTTGCAAACACAGTATCACTGACATATAAGGTCATGCTCTCCATTGATCAAAAAGGCAATGAAATCATCAAGTGCATTTTGGTGTAACTCTTTTGCTATCATCCTAATTCCAATGTCATTTATTTGGGAGGAAGGCCTATTGATTTCAATCTAATGTACCTTCAAGTGGAATATTTTGAGAGAACCCCCCCCCCCCAAAGAAGAATTCCCTCCCCAAATGGTCTGATCTAACAAACCTTTTTATGAAAACATCAACCTGTCCTGGAACAAGTTGATGATCTGTGAATGTACCAATCCCTTCATAAAACAGTGAGCTGTTTTAGACCCTGGCTGTTATGCTGCATTCTTGATATAAACACTAAGCCAATATGTTTGAGAAACTACTTCACATTCATCAATGATTAGCAAAATGTGAGAAAAAAACAATATTAACAGTTCTCCCCACTCTGAACAGGACTTTGAGATAATGGGAATAGCAAATGCTTAAAAACTGTACAGATTTCAGTATTACTTCTATCTCTCTACCTCTAGTACCCTACATGTATTTATGTTGTACCTGCAGGATTTGACAAATATTGGTTGATCTTAACTCCCAAATTATTATTCTTTGGTGTCCAGATCAAACTTTGAACTGTCAAAATGAAGCCACTTTCTTGGCTTTGTCATTGGCCAAAATTAAGCCCTCATCAGTATACCCAAATTAAAACATATCACTGAGGTTCTCATTCCTCATAAAACCCGGCATCACTACTCCTAACCTTGTGCTATGTCTCAAATGCAGATGGAACCAAGATGAGATGAAAACAAACTATCCACCAACAGCCCAGGCTAATTGTGCTCAACAGTTGCTCTCATGGGGAACTCCAGTCTTGAAATGTAACTGAGATCCAGACAAGCCTTCACCTTTGTTTTAACTCAGAACTCTCAGGAGGCAAAGGCATCTTAACTTGCTCTTGTAATGTGACCTTGGTTTGTTTTTCCTATATAAGAACACCCCTCTCATGCCTCTACCTCTTATATCCAGCCCTGACTGGAGGGTTAAAAGGACGTCGCTTTTTGCCAGCTAAGGGCTCCACTGCCTCTCCCCACTGCTCATTCCATCAGCCGGGGATGGGAGGCAGGTGTGGACACTGTCACTGTCCCCCTGCCTCGTCTGGCTAGAGGATTGAGGGAACGTTGGTGTATTGGGGTGCTCTTACTTTATGTGTCTCCTTTCCTGACCGGGAGGGGGGAAATGAACTCTTGGGCCATGCGGTGAGCCAAGGACCATTGTTATCACCTGCCCCCCGCGCCGTATGTTTACATTCTGATTGTATTAACTGTATTGTTGCAATGCTATATTTATGTTTTAGATTGTAATATTGTATTGCATTGCATTTTTTTTCCTTTTCCCCTGATGTTTAGATATATTGATATATTGATTGTATTAACTGTATTGTGTTATGATGATATGCTTATATGCAGTGTGGTTTTGTTTTATTGCACTCTATTTTGTAACCTTATTTTGCAGTGTGGTTTGTTTTATTGCACTGCTGTACTGCATTGTTATATTTATTGTATTATACTGTATGACCTCTAAGTATGTTATATTACTTTTGATTGTCTTATATGTATGGTTTCTGTAAACCGCCCTGAGTCGGTTGTACCAAGTAGGGCGGTATACAAATCGAATAAATGAATGAATGAATGAAATGAATAGAAGAGTCATGTGACAGGCATGACTAAGCACTGGAGTGCATGAAACACTGTTTACCTTCACACCAAAGTGATACCTATTTATCTGCTTGCAATTTCTTGCTTTCAAATTGCTAGGTTGGCAGGAGCTGGGACAGAACTGGGAGCTTATTAACAGGATATGCACTTTCTGTCTAACTGCACAGAACTAATATGTAGGGGCTGAAGTGCACCTTAAACCACTATTCAAAAATATTTAGTTGATGAAGAAAACAGCAATAAAGAAATGCTAACTCACATCAGTAAGTGCTTTATGGAAAAAAAGGTTTAGAGGCGGATAGTACTTAGTGGTAAAAACTGAAGGCACCAAAAAGCCCTTTAGAAGATGATGCACTATTACAGGTCTAATAATTCACTCTGTATGCAGAAGGGAAATTGATTTTGGATTCCTTCCAGAACCAACCCAGTTAACTGACCTTGGTATTCCACTATAAAATATCTATAAAAGTTAATGAGCAACTTTCCCCCCTCGAAATAAACAACTTTGTAAGCTAGCTTGAATCGTAATTCTGGGAGAAAGGAAGTACACATAGGTAGAGTAAGGAAATTAAATATTAACAATTTTATGTTGCCATTTGGGATGTAGGGAGATCACCAAGCCATAAGGATATACCTGATGATGCTGACCACTGAGAACCATGTCTGCTCTATCTGTACAGCTTCACTCATTCTTTCTGTTTAGGCACACAACAGAACCTCCCAGAAATGTAGAAACAAAGAGTATAACAGGTAAACAACTAACCGGTGAAAATAGGGCAGATCTTTTCCCAGCATGTAATTCCTCCTTCAGAGGTATATTGTCCTAGTACCACCTCCAGGAAAAACACAGGAAGACCACCCCCAAACAGAAAAATGAAATAAGGTATGAGAAATGCACCTGTAGGAAGAAAAATACAAGTTAGAAAGATTTATTATTATTATTATTATTATTATTATTATTATTATTATTATTATTATTATTATTATTATTATTATTATTATTATTATAGATGCAACTGATATATTGACATGGATAAGAAATGTTTCTCAGCCCCTTTTGTCAGCATGTTATGAAATTGTTCCACAACAGCAGAGATTAATAATCGGATTTTGAAATGTTACACAAATGTCCTCCTACTCTGACATTAAATGATGGGTTTAAATCAGAATAGACCTCCTTTTATAAAGCTCTGGAGAAGATTATATTGTACATTTTATTAATATCAGTAGTTAGAACTATTTTCCAATTTTGCATCTCTATTTTTATGCACGCTCATCATTTTATGATGTATTAGATAAAGGTAGTATAACTACTTGGAGCATTGCTCAGAGTAGCAGAAGTAATAGTAGAAGAAGAAGAAAATAATCATTATCATTATAAAGGAGGCCTGAAAGGTCAGCTCCTTTTAATTTTTGATCACATACATTTCTAGATCAGACCTATGTTCCCATGCACCCTCCAATATTTCTCATAACCCACCAATGCCCAAATTATTAACACAACACTCACCTCCGCCATTTTTATAGCAGAGATATGGAAACCGCCAAACATTGCCTAACCCAATAAATCCTCCAGCTACAGACAAGATAAAGTCAATCTTGCTAGCCCACTTTTCACGCTGTGGTGGTTTTCCATCTGCCTCATCTTCAGGGCGTGTTCCAGGGCTTTTTCCAGGGGAAGGTTTGAGAATGTCCTTATGGAAATCTTTCAAGCACTGCAGCTTCTCCTTTGTTGCCATGTTTTTGTTTGCTATAAAGAAAAAAAGTTGAATACATATTTTATAAACAGCATTACATGGTAAGTCTTGCTCAGTGGTTTCTCTTGCTTATGAACCATCTTGGCAAGTATTATGCAACGTCAATAACGAAACAATATTTCCCTCAAAATTATCCACTTTTCCAAAACAATACAGAAACACACATGCACAAGAAAGATGCAGTCAAGAAGGTTAGTTATGTCTGACTCAGAAGTTGATAATAAATATCCCAGTGCTTTTTTCTGCTTGTTATGGCAGAGTAGATTTAGCATTTCAGTCTCCAGCATAGTATGGATAGGCAGTTCTATATGCTAACAATTAATCTAATTCACTGCACTAATGGCAGTGTTAAACTCATTAAGGTATTTTCAAGCACTGTGATGTGGGCAGAGTTAAGGAGCATTTTAAAAACAATAATGAAAGGTAGCATTACAGTATACTATGCCAGTGGCCAAAATCCTGTTCTTTATGACAGCAATGTAACACCATCAGTGTAAACTTTTTGTGACAAATTGCTGCAGTGTGAGAAGTCTGAAT
This sequence comes from Furcifer pardalis, assembly GCA_030440675.1. NCBI lineage: Eukaryota > Metazoa > Chordata > Lepidosauria > Squamata > Chamaeleonidae > Furcifer > Furcifer pardalis. The sequence continues at coordinate 128,045,072 of CP126893.1, read as the reverse complement.
AGGCAATAGAAATGCCTAAACTCATATTTAACTTGCAGTAATTCAACACCAAAAAGTTACACCAATGCCATTTACCCTGGCAGGTGTGAGAAATAGGATTTGATGTTTCCTGTTCAGAACAACAGGAATGGAAACTGATGGAAGACCTCATGTCTCCCCTTGCCTGGACCAAAACAATATGGATGTCACACCAAGCCTGGCCTAGGAATGCTTAGTAGCAGATATACCACCATCATTACACTTGAATGGAGATGAAGATCTCATTGAGCTGCCTGAGTATATATTTTTCTGTGCATTTCTTTTGGTAAAAAAATGGAATTTAAATGTTATCACTACAAACTATGTAAGATGTGGATGAGATAACAAGAGCTGGTGGGTTGCTGGCAGAGAGGCCAAAGAGATGTGTTTTCAGATGGAGAGAAATGGAGCAGTGAAAGTGCTTAAAGGATGAAGGAAGAAGCAGTATGCATTAGAGAGGTTAAGGAGGTTGCAAAGGAAATGTCTAGGTCTCTAGGACATACCTAGGTACTGAATGTAACCTTGAACATCCTTGCCATTCTCAGTGTGTAATCCCAGATTTTCAAGTGTTCGGCACCTACAGCTATGAACAGATTATCAACAGGGATCAAATCCTGTTTTGGCATGTAGCAGATATTGCCATGCCCTTTGTACATCAGCTTAGCTCACCTTGTAAATGGCAGCTGACTAGTGTTGAAAATCTGACCCTGTTACTTAACCATTTTCCTTTCCACAAGCTATTATTCTCCAAGTTTGTAATTGTCTCACAAAACCATTGCTATTTTTACGGAGCTTCTATTAGAGTGAAATGCTATTAATTGCAGTGATTTCTACCAATGAACTAATGGAATTTAAGCAACAGCTTCTTATTTATTTTAAACCAACCTTTGTCAAATAAACTTTTCTATTTGGCTGAGTTTATATACAAATTGCCACCTTAGCATCTCACTTGAATGGCAAAATGAGTAGGTGTACAACATAACCTTATTTTTTGGGTTAATAATTAATGGAATAGCCACTTACACAATTTGTTTGATAACTTTTCAAAGGAAAGTACACTCAGGCTTATTAATATCACTTTCAAAATCAAGATGCTACATAAAAAACTCATAAAACATGAACAGATTTAACATGCAAAACACAAAGTTTATATCTACTTGAGTTGTTGAATAAAAAAGGCAATGTAAGATTTCATCCAAAGAGAAAGATTTATCTTTTGATCCATCATTCCCAAATCAATGAGCCATGCAGAAGAGCTGTAAGGAGTAACTGTGGGAGGTAAACTACTGGAATATGTACTGGCAAGTAAATGTTCCTGTGCTGTGGAGGGAGACACACAAACTGCCTACTAGAGTTATGCTAATTTCTGCTGACTTATTTTCTTACACTTTTGAAAACAAATCAGTTAATATACACTTGTGCTGGATGTTCTAATTATCTCTTAAGCTTAAAGTTCCTGCACTGGACTGTGTGCAGGAAAGGTCACACAATGGATATGCCATTAGCTTTTCTGTCTTGCACATCAATTCTAACTATGGCCCCTCTCTATATGAACAACCCCTGGTTCTGTGCTGAGCTAGATGGGGGAATAATTTTAAACTTCAAAAGATTTTAAATAGAACATTGATATAAAATGATTTAGGGACTAAGCGCTTAAATCTCTTTTTGATGATAAAAGAAATCTATGTATGTATTGCTACAAAAAAATGCCTCCTTAATTGCACTGGAAGCCTGGAATTAATTTGCTGCTTTCTGATCTGTAAACAGATTTAGTTTTTATGGCAATGACCTGAAACTAGGGTTGACATTAGCTTCACAGGAAATCTGCAAGTGGAACATGATTCTGGAAGAAAATGTACCCATGCAGATGAAAACTTTTCCAAGCCAAACTTGAGGCAAGGCAATGTTGAACTTGCCTTGCGTATCTCAGCATCTTAAACATTCGAAAAACTCTTCTGAGCTCCCATAATAAATGCTAAACAGTTATTTTTTTTCTGATTATGTTATCTGGGAAACCGGGGGGGGGGGGGGGAGAGGACATGTTAATCTCTCAGAAAGTACCTGAAATAGCTTTTGGAATAAGCAACAGAAAACAGGTAACAAGGACAAATTGGCCAATCTGTCCTGAAGGTGTATTTTCATATGGTAACTATAACAGAATAATTACACTGTTTGAAATGGTAGCCCTGTTAATCTGTACAAGCATATTTGAGAGTAAAGAAAATAGAACAGGGAAAAAAACGAAAAATGTAAAGACAGCTGGCAGGGTAATAGAACAGGGAATAAATTTTATCCAATACATAATAGGTAATGCTAATTTTAGCTTCAGCAAGGGAAATAAGAATAATAAACTAATAACTCCCCCCCCCCCCTCTAAGCATGATTTCAAATATCAATAGGCTGGATTCCCATGCCTATTGTCAACAAAGGAAAACTAAAATTCTTCCTGATAGATCATTGATTTAGATAATAAGTAGAAGTGTTTGTCTTGGAACACAGAATGAAGCAGAGCAAAGGCTAATAGAGTTCTGCCAAGAGAATGCACTGATCATAGCAAACACCCTCTTCCAGGAACACAAGAGGCGACTTTACACATGGACATCACCAGGAGGGCAACATCAAAACCAGATTGATTATATACTCTGCAGACAAAGATGTAGACCCTCCATACAGGCAGCAAAAACAAGACCTGGAGCAGACTGTTGCTCAGATCATAGTCTACTGATTACAAAGTTCAAGCTTAGACTAAAGAAAACAGGGAAAACAATTAGACCAGACAGGTATGACCTAGACAACATCCCTAAGGAATATACAGTGGAGGTGTGGAACAGATTTAATGGTTTAGATTTGATAGACAGAGTGCCAGAAGAATTATGGGCAGAGGTCCAGGACATCATACAGGAGACAGCAAGAAAAACCATACCAAAAGAAAATAAATGTAAGAAAGAAAAGTGATTGTCTGATGAGGCTCTTAAAATAGCAGAGGAAAAAAGAAACACAAAGGAGAAAGGAAAAATTCAATCAATTGAATAATGACTTGCAAAGAAAAGCATGGAGAGATAAGGAAACCTTATATGAACAGTGCAAAGAAATAGAGAACAACACAAGGGGTAGGACTAGAGATCTTTTCAAAAAAAAATTGGGGAAATCAAGAGAATGCTCAAAGCAAAAAATGACCATGATAAGGGACAAAAACAGCAAGAAGTTAGTTGATGCAGAAGAGATTAAGAAAAGACGGCAAGAATACATAGAGGAAATCTACAAAAAGGACCTCAACACCCTGGATAATCACAATGATGAGGAAATTGAACTTGAGCCAGACATCCTAGAGAGTGAAGTCAGGAAAGCCCTAAAAAGCACAGCAAACAACAAAGCCAGTGGAGATGATGGTATCCCAGCTGAATTTTTCAAAGTCCTAAAAGATGATGGAATCAAATTATTGCATTCTATATGCCAGGAGATTTGGAAAACAGAACGATGGCCACAGAATTGGAAAAGATCAGTATACATTCAAATCCCCCCAAAAAGGGGCAATGCCAAAGAAAGTTCAAATTATAGAACAGTTGTGCTCATCTCACATTCTAGTAAGGTTATGCTCAAGATAATACAGGATAGACTTCAGCAGCACATGGAGAGAGAATTACCAGAAGTGCAGGCGGGGTTCCGAAGAGGCAGGGGAACTAGAGACCACATTGCCAACATACGTTGGATCATGGAGAAAACAAAGGAATATCAGAAACAAGTTTGCTTCTGTTTCATTGACTACACCAAGGCCTTTGACTATGTGGATCACAACAAAATGTGGCAAGTAATCAAAGGGATGGGAATACCACAGCACCTTATATACCTCATGAAAAATCTGTACATGAATCAGGAAGCAGCAGTTAGGACAGGATATAGAATGATGGGGTGGTTTGGAATAGGAAAAGGAGTAAGGCAAGGCTGCAGTTTGTCACCCTGCTTATTTAACTTATATACAGAACACATAATGCGCAATGCAGGAATGGATGAATCACAGTTTGGGATCAAAATTGCTGGGAGAAACATCAATAATTTGAGATATGCAGGTGACACTATCCGAATGGCAGAAAGTGAAGAAGACCTAAAGAAGTTCCTGCTTAGGTTGAAAGAAGAGAGTGCAAAAGCTGGCTTGAGACTCAACATCAGGAATACAGTACCAAGATAATGGCAACAGGCCCTTTCAGTCCCTGGAAAATAGATGGGGAAGAAGTAGAAGCAGTGACAGATTTTACTTTCTTAGGATCAAAGATCACTGCAGATGGTGATTGCAGCCATGAAATAAAAAGGCGACTGATGCTTGGGAGACAAGCTATGAGAAACCTGAGGAACATCGTTAACAGTAGAGACCTCACCTTGCAAACTAAAATTCACATAATCAAAACAATCGTATTTCCAATAATAATGTATGGTTGTGAGAGCTGGACCATAAGGAAAGCTGAGTGCAGAAGAATAGATGCCTTTGAAATGTCACGTTGGAGGAGAGTCTTGAGAGTCCCCTGGACAGTGAGACGAATAAATAGGTCAATCTTAGAAGAACTCAACCCTGACTGCTCCTTAGAAGGTCAAATAGTAAAGATGAAGCTAAAGTACTCTGGACATCAAATGAGAAAAAAGGATTCACTAGAGAAAGGCTTGATACTGGAAAAGGTTGAGGGCAAAAGAAGAAGGGTGCAGCAGAAAATGAGATGGATATATGGTGTTGTACACACAATGGTCACAGGACTGGGTGGGTTAAGGAAGATGGTGCAGGACAGAGGTGCCTGACAGGCAATGGGGTCGCAAAGGGTCAGAATCAACTGTGCGACTGAACAACAAAGAAGTGTCTGTCAGGCAGAAGTTAACTGACAAAAGCAGAGCAGGTTTTGACCCCCCCCCCTAGTATATTTTCTTTTAAACGGCAACTTAGTACTTGGGTTTTTCTTCACCCAGTCCTAGTTAAACACATCCAAAATACAGCAGTGCCTAATTCCCATTTGTAAGTTCTCTGTGATATTCAGGCACTTGGAAGGTTGCATGGGTATGCTTTAGAGCAGAGGCTTCTACCCACTCTATAATTCAAAGGAGGAGGGCCACACATTCACTAACTAGTGTCTCATTGAACTATCAGTCATGTGCATAAAACACTCTGTTAAAGTGGATAATTTTGCTGAAATTACCTCAAAGTCACTGCTATTCTTCTACTTAGCTAATTCCCACTACTCTGAGACAAACCAAGTGGAAATCATCCATATCTACGTGAAATGAAACAGATTCCTTTGATAATTCCCCATTTCACTGAATGAATAGTCTTTCATTTTAAAGAGAATTTTGATGTGGAATCAGTTTGCACTGTTGTACATCCTGAAAAAGATCTCAAAGTTGATTTGCTAGTTATAGTGGTTAGTCATGAATTCTGAAAATCCTTCAGCCATTTCAATTGGTACTGAACTAAAAATGGAAATAAACCAAGAACAGTTAAAGGCACAGAGTAGATATGAGCCAGAGGTTGGAATACTGAGACTTTAATCAAGAGGGCTGAAGTACACATTCTTGGTCATGCCTCTTTTACACTGTACAATGGTCCCTCAGTTTACAAATATCCATGATATTTGGTATTGTGAAAAATTCATAAACTGAAATGCAGTTTCCCGCATTGCAAACCTTCTTCTGACCTCAGGAATGGATTAATTGGTTTTCAATGCATTCCTATGGGAAACCACATTTCAGTTTATGAATTTTTAACAATTAAACTCATGAACCAAGACATTATTTTCTAAGGATTTTCATTCGTAAACCGAAAATTATGTTAACCGAGGTGTTTGTAAACCACTGTAGTTTCAGACAAAGCCTGGGAAAAGTCTTCAACTTTAGAGCCAATTTCAATGTCAGAGAATCTTGCAGGGGGTGGGGAGGGAATACATTTTGGTGGCATGGCCATGATGCAAAAGGATCAGAGGGAAGAATATCTGTATTTTTTAGCTTAAACTGCGGAGAATAACTAAATGTTAGGGGGGCACTTCAGTCTTTTGGAATGGAAAGGGGGCGCACAACAACTGACAAACTATCAAATGATGGTCTCTCAGGGCACACCAGAGGTGAAAAGGGGGGAATCTGGTGAACTTTACTTACCTCTCTAGACCATATTTTCTGATATATGCTAAATGGATAAATCCTGTTGGGTCTGCTATTGGGGGGGGGGGGGATCTACTGTTTCATTCCTCTTGTAAGGGTTAATCCCACTCTACCATGGTCACACAGGAGGGGGTGTGGGTCCACAGTGTGGGTACAGAGTGCTGGCTAGAGGGGAAGACAATGTTGTGTATTAGGGGACTGAGGGTTTAACGCTACTATGGCAGAGTGGGGTTTACCCTTACATGGTGCAGCAGCAAGATATGGAACTCCCAGCTTGCTCTGTGGTTTGTTTTCTCAGATTTGACATCGAGAAATAACGTGCACAGTTACTTGGTAAGTTGGCAATTTGTCCAATTGATTATGGCAGAACTGGAAGTTTTTTCTGGTATCCAGTTCATGTTTTCTTATTTTGAGTAGCCAGATAGGGGAATAGAGCAGGATAATGGCAGCTGAACTGAACTAGGAAGTGAGGAGGGGCTGCACTTTTATTTTTCCTCAAATAGTGCTCTACAGAAAGCTAAGCTCATTACAAATCAGAAGCAGTGTATGATCAGATTTTACTGTTCTCAGAGAAGAGCTGCTTATGCCACTGCCATTTACTTTTTCTTTGTATATGTACAAACACCAGCTTCAGAAGACAGAATAACTAAATTTCAGTGTGTGATTCTTTCTCTGTCATGGATTTCTTAGTCGGGTGCTGGGTCACATTCCCTCAGACAGCTTCGGGGGCTTGACAGCCATTTTGCCCTTCCTCCACCATATGGCACTTCCTGGTGTGATGTAGATGGTGGCGGCCACATAAAATGGCACTGCGGGCCACATCTGGCCCATGGACCATGGTTTGAGAATCCCTTGTCTAAGACATCACACAAGATGGGAACTAGAGGCTAGCACTAAGAAGAATTGAAAGTATTTATATCTTTAAGAATTGCATGGTATGCACCCTACATCAATACTTTAGCCAAGATTAGCCAAGCATGCGTAGGTCACATTTTGTAATTAGTACTCTATGCCTTTGTACAAATAATTAGAGGAAAGACTAAGGTCATTATAGCATATCTCTCAGTTAAGATATAAAGGCTTTTCTACCTAGACTGATTTAATCATGTCTCTTTTTATTTAAGTAGATCTGTACAACATTTTTTGCCTGATTCTGACATAGAAATGAAGACTTACAGAATAAGGCAAAAGAGTTTTACTGGCTGTTGTTACATGATGTACAATAACCCTATGAATTAATGAGCTCCAAAAGGTCTTATTAACAGCCTTGCTCAGGTCTTGCAGACTTAAGGCCATTGCTTCCTATATGAGACCAATCAGTCTAACCTTAGGTCTTTGGCTTTTGCCTTCCACCTTCCCAATCATTACTGTTTTAACCCACATTCCGTAATATCTGTTCTCAGACAAGGGAGCAGGAAATTAAAATTTAAAGTCACTACCAGCAGTGAATAGAACCGTTGTTCTGCCCCCTCCATAACTCAGCAAGGGAAGTACAAATATCTCCCCTTTAAGAAATTTGTGCTATATGAAGAAAATTGTGCTAGATGAAGAAAAACAATTTAGGCATTGCTAACCATTATTCCTTGGGCTATAATAACAACAATAGTTTCTGGGAAACATATCCTATAGAAGTGATTCAACTATACAGTATCACCAATACAGTAAGCCCTAAAATATGATACGGCAAGGGTGGCCATGTACACACCACCAAAACTCAGGAAATGCACCACTATAAAGGAAATCCAATGAAGAAAGTGATTTTTTTTCATGAAATATGCATTAAAGTGCTATCTTGTGTGTTTATGTGCATGATACAGTAAATAATGATTGTTATATCAACAGAAATAAAACAAATCTCATTCTAGTGAGGAAGACTAGTAGTTGCCTGTTCAACTTGTTGTGAAGCCAGGTATTGATGCTGATTGTCAAACTCCATGCTACTGTTCTCTCGTCTTACATTTTGTTATGTTTAAACTAGACTTGGGTGAGACAGATCTTTGCACATGGATGCCAGTAGAAGACTGTCTTCCATAAATAGAATATTGTGGTCACCCTAATTACAGCTGTAGGTTAGTGGTAAATTTATTTTTAGCGTATGGCACTTGTACACATTGGGTCAACATATAACAAGAAAGATATATATAAACTATATAAAACTGAGCATTAATTTATAAACAAACATCTAAACAATTTATATACAGTAAAACCTCATATAACACTAAAACTTGGTTCCACAAGTCTTGGTGTTATATGATTTTTAGTGTTATCTGATCCTCTATGGGATCCATAGAGATACATTGTAACCACACAGGCTTTAGCGGTTGTTATCTGAAGCATCCCATAGGATCTTAATGTTATCTGATGCAATTCTTCCCCCCAGATTCCTTAATGTTATGCGATTTTAGTGTTATTCGATACTAATGTTATATGAGGTATTACTGTATTCGATTGCACCAGGAGTCACCCTTAAAAAATCTTCTTTATCGCCCACATATGCTCTAAGGCTACATTATTGTATAATATGTTGCACAATCTGTCATGGTGTCCTGCACATGCTGGTGATGGTAGTTTCCCGCATTTATGCAAAAAATCTGCACATTTACCGTGCCCTGTACATATTCTATTGAGGCTAGTCCATATCTTGCAAGGTTGATCAAAACCGGGTGGTGTTTCGGTTACACATTGAAAATTCTGGTACTGGTATGGCACTTTCTCCAACCATTCTCTTCTCCATGCATCCTGCAGGTTGAGCTTTTCATTGACTCCAATAGTGGCACTAGATAAAGGTGGATGTCTTGAGTGGAGTCTGTTAATATTCAGGTCGAATAACTACCAGAATTTACTGGTAGTTCTGGATTCTGAACTATTTTGTGATACTCTCTTAAAAGAGCATTTTTCCTGCAAAGTTCTGGTGGAGGAATGTTACTTAATGCTGGAAGCCAGTAAGTAGGTGTGGCCCCAATTGTTCTGGATATAATGTGCATGGTGTTATTAAGCTGTTAGTGGTAGAGCAAACATGATTTACACACAGAAAGCCTTGTCCTCTGTATTTGATATTTCCAGTGGGTTTTGCCTCCCATAAATATCTCAGGTAGCAAGACCACAGGCAAAATTCATCTGAAAGTCTGGAGAGCTGCAGCTTGTCAACTGACAGAACCCTAAGTTTAGATGAACCAATGATCTCATTCACACAGCAGCTCCATATTTTCATGACAAAAGTTAACTTATGTCAGCTGATGGTCATAGAAAAATGATTCAGGCATGGCAAAATAAGATGAAGATCAGAGTCTCTGAGATAATAAAATAACTATTAAGAGCTCGCCAGCTTATTGTGTTCAACAAACACCTTTCTTTATTAACTTTGCTACAATCTACTTTATTTTCGATATCTAAGCTTCTTTTTAAAAAAAAATACAAGTGAACAGAAACTTGACTTTATCACATTTGCAACAGGAAATGAAGTTATTTTTACAGTGATCACTAGAGTGTATAAAATGAAAGGGAAAGGGGCCAAGAGAAAATGTTGCAAGTTGCAAAAATTTGCGTGAGGAATCTGACTTTGAATTTCTTGCTCTCCTCAAAGTGACAAAACAACAGCAAGACACACACACACAAATTATGGCCACTGTCTGTTATGTTCTTATTTCCTAGAACACCATACACTGATTTTTAGAACAGCAGCAAGTAAGAAGTCTTCTGTTTATGTAGGTTAGTGGGGAATAAAACCAACTGAATCAGATATTACATGTCTCCTTTGTCACTAATTCACTGAAAAATTACTGCCACAAAGCAAAATAGAAATATCCAGAGTGAAAGACAACTTCGTCCCCTTCATAGCTCATCCATAGTTTGGATTATCTTCTGCAGCCTTAGTAAGATGATATGGTACTACATAGCACACATGCCCAGTTGTAGATAGTTTTAGATCAGACATGACCTCTCTGTTCCTAAGTTGTAACAACATCATGATTACCAGAATTTTACAATGGTCAGCTAGTGAACTGGTGGGAGAGAATATATTGCTGAGTGACAAAGAGCACCAACCCGACATTTAGATGGTTTGGGCATGACCATAAACTTAAAACCTTTCCCAAATAAACCAGAACTATGCTTCTGTGAATAGTCTGCAACTGTCAAGATGCATGAAATACACAGATACATTAGGAAGTAGCCTTGATACAGTACTTAACAAATGAATTATGGTATAGGAACAGATGCACTCAAAATATGAAAGAGCAGTCTGGAGCTCAGCTAAGCAAGTTAATACATACATAGCTACTCATGTAGTACATATAATAAGTGTCCCTAGAAGAATTAAATCACCAACCCTTCCATTCTGATGTCCCAATACACATGTCACTGGAACTACCTCTCCCCATTAAAAAAAAACAAAGTACTTAATGGTCTCTTGAGAGCATTATTTCCAACCTGGGGTCCACGCCTCGCAGGGGAACTTCAATTCCCAGAAACCTAAATCAGTATATTGGCTGATCAGTGCTTTGGGGAATTGACTTAGGCTTCTGGGAATTAAAGTCCAAAATCAAAGGTTGGGAAATACTGACCTAGAGACAGCAAAAGTTACTTTTTGGATCACAAGTTCCCAGAGTACCCCTGCAAGATATTAGGAGTTTGCAAACCAAAATGTAACTCTGTCTCTGGGTATACCTTAATCCTTTTAATACAGTCAAGGGTGAAGCCAAAGCCAAGAGTGGATAGTTTTTTAAGGCCAGAAGAGATGAAAGGTAAGTGGTCATAGGACAGCTATGGAAAGGCAGCAGGTGTATTTGATGACTGAAAAGAAAAGCTATAGTACAGAACAGCAAAACTGCAGTGAGGCAAATAATGTACAGAAGTCTATGCCCTCCATATGTATCAATGGTGTATGTAACCATATGTCTTTCTATATGTACAAAACTGGAACACCTTTCTTCTCTTTATGATTGCTTTGTAATAACACACTGATAATTACAGTACATCTGGATAAGCCTTAGCAGATGTTGCCTATCTGGAAATTTTGTGTGGGTCTCTGAATACTAATCATTCAGTTGCAGTGATTTTAGATCACACTGAATCAATCTACCCTTAAGGCTATGAAAACAAATACTGTCTGATAACATTCTTAATTCTTCCCCCCAAAGACCGTGCAATTCTAAGTCAGTATTAAACCACAAATCTTTAGTGCAGTGCAGTACTTCCAACAAACCTTTGAAATTCACAGGGAAGAAAGGGTTGTGTGGATTTCATTTTATTTTATTTTTTGCTTTTATCCTCGTGTTTACTAAATTGAGGGGAAAAACCAATGCTTAAAATATGGAAACCAAATACTGTATGCAGCTTACTTCTGTATATCATACTCTGAAAATCAAAATATATAACATTAGAAGGAAAAAAAAGACATCCTACACTTTAAACTTTAGTAAAATACCTTACTATATAAAGGAAGGTAAGAAGGAAACTTCAAATTTAAAAAATATTTTCTAAAAATTCCAGCTAATTTAAAACAATTACCTTAATGCTATTATTCATATTTAATTTATGATAATAGCACAAAGGGAATTATGTACTTCAGAAGCATGCAGAACTATTAGAACCTATTCTGGTCACTTAGACATTTAACATTAACAATTTGTGGTTTTATTTCCTTTTTTTTTTTTTTACTGAATCCTAGAAAATGAAATTATAACCAGGTAGTGAATGTTTGTTTTTTTACAACTGCAAAAATGGGAGGAAACTATGAGGATAGGTTCTGTATTTGCGGCTGTAACAACATTACATTAACTAAACAATACAAGAGACTTAAAAAATATAAAATTGTAGTATTACATGCATATTTCTGGTTTACATGCAGTACATAGAAAAAAACAAAACAAAAAAGACCTGGCTAGCTATAGCATGTGCAACAACAGCTGAAAAGAATCAGATTTTTGCATGCTGTGTTGCTCCATTAAAGGAAATTAAGAGCTACTTTTAATCAAAAGCTAGAATACCCTCTTATAAATGCTTTTAGATCTGTGACTCAGTGGAGTCAATACACATTTAAAACAATAAGATCTGATACAGTATAAAGTACCGTATTTTTTGGACCATAAGAGGCATTTTTCCCCAAAAAGGGGGAGGGACAAGGGTGCATGTTATGGTCCGAAGGTGCAGCGTGGCACAGGAGCGGCGTGGCTGGGAACGCGAATGGGGAATTGCCGGTCGGCTTTCCAGCCACACTGCCGCTGTGCTGCCATTGTTGCTTGGCTTGTGGGGAGGAATGGGTGATCAGCCGGTTCCCCTCACCCCACAACCCAAATGCAGATCACGCACTGCCATTGGCGATTGGGTTGTGGGGAGGAATGGGTGCACACACCTGCCCCCCCAAGCACCGATCGCCCATTGGAATCAATTAGCACTTGGGATGTGGGGAGGAATAGGTGTGGGCACCTATTCCTGCTCACAATTCAAGTGCCAGTTGAGCCCAGCATGCGATCGGCGCTTGGGTTGACGGGAGTAATAGGTGCACAGACCTGACCCCCTACAACCCAAGCACCGATCACCCATTGGGATCAATCGGTGCTAGGGATGTGAGAAGGAATGGGTGCAGGCACTCATTCCTGCCCACAACCCAAGCACTGATTGATCCCAGCAAATGATTGGCGCTTGGGGTGGGAATGGGTGCGTGCACCCACCCACACCATCCCAAGAGCCGATAGTGTGCTGGGATCAATCAGTGCTTGGGTTGTGGGCAGGAATGGGTGCCCATCCCTGCCCACAACCCAATCACCGATTGATCCCAGCGCATGATCAGTGCTTGGGATGGGGTGAATGGGTGTGTGCACCCATCCCCACCCCAAGTGCCAATCTTGTGCTAAGATCAATCGGTGCTTGGGTTGTGGGCAGGGATGGGTGCCCATCCCTGCCTACAACCCAAGTGCCGAGTGATCCCAGTGTGTGATCGGCACTTGGGTTGTGGGTGTGGGTGTGTGCAAACCTATCCCCTAACCCAAGTGCCGATCACACGCTGGGATAAATCGGCACTTGGGATGTGAGGAGGAATGGGTGCGCACACCCATTCCTCCTCACATCCCAAGTGCCAATTGATCCCAGCACACAATAGGCACTTGGCGGGGGACAGATGCGAGCATCCATTCCCTCCCCCAGCACCGACTGTGTCCTGGGATCAATCAGCACTTGACTTGGGTTGTGGACAGGGATGGGTGCCTATCCCTGCCCACAACCGAAGCGCTGATTGATCCCAGCACATGATCGCCTGCCCCATGACCATGGAAATGTCTGCAGAAGCAGACAGTGCTGGCTCTTCGGCTTTGAAACAGAGATGAACACTGAATCCTAGAGCTGGATATGACTGGTTTTCGAGCAAGAGAAACCTTTACCTTTACCCAGTGGTGCCCAAACTAGAAAAGTGCTTGATCCTCTAAGTCTTTCCTCATTTGTTAATGGAAGTGATGATGGTTCTTAACACCACTGTTGAGTTTATGCTGTTAAATGTTACCATATTTTGCTTTATTTTCATAAATATTTTAGTATACCAGTTCTATTTGGTTCAGAATATTTTTTTGTTTTCCTGCTCTAAAAACTGGGTATGCCTGATGGTCAGGTGCGCCTTATGGTCCGAAAAATACGGTAACGATGAAGTATGCATAGTATTAAAACTGAATGAAAATCTAGAATACCAGGTAAGCAAAGATAAAATAAGTTAATGAAGGGATAAATAAACTTTTAAGAAATAAAAGGAAACAGGATTACATGCCTTAAAAACCACATCGCAGATTTCTGAAATTTCACAACTATATCAATCAAAAATATTTATAAAATTATTTATAAATTATTCACACACTGGGATCACTGTTGTTATCGTGGGAGACTAAGAGTGAAAACTTTCTAGTTCGTTTATCTAAAGCCAACAAAGTAGCATAAAACACCTTTTAAAAACACAGTGGTATCTTTTAAGGTGTCATTTAAAGAAATGTAAAGAATTAGCATGTAAGCACATAGTTTGCTAGCTCTCATTTTTATCACATCTAATGATATTTAATGTTTCTCCTGTACTTTTAACTTGTCTAGTCATTTGAAAGATGTGGAAAACTCGGCTTTCTGTTTTTAAAGTAAGTTTAGGAGTTCAAAACATAAAAGAGTTTTGAAAAATAAAGAAGAATTTAAAGGCACAATTAAAATTAGGTAAGTTTTTCCATTTTCGAGTGAAATCTTGTGAGAATTTTGAGGAGTGGTTCTGGATCGCATTACATAACACAGCATTAACAGAATCAGTTTTTAAAATATAAAATGCTGCATTTCAGCATGAATAAAAATTTACTGAATAAAACAGATTTAACAGTAAAATTTAGAACTGTGCTATGTAAATCCAGAGAAGACCCAAGTTATTTTCCTTGTTCTTTCTTCTGTACTTTTAAGTGGGTGTTGGTAGAGGGAGATGAAGCAAGGAAAAACACATCTCATTTAGTAGCTTGCAATGAATTCTTGCATTTTTTCAGTGAGGTGGTGGTTATTTATTAGGACAATGCAGTGAAGGGCCTGTCTCTCATAAAAATTCCAGCGAAAAGATGTTATCAGCTGCAAGGGGCAGAATTAAGTACAAGCATTTGTAAATGCAAATGAACTGCCCTTCTGATGAGAGATCTCTCTTCTTGTGCCACTGCCTTCTTTCTGCCAACTGACCACAGAGGTATGTTTATTTCATTTGGCAGAACTGTGGGCACAAGGCTGGCAGTTTAGACAGTATAAAACAGGGGTTCTCAATCCACGGTCTGCAGCACCATTTAATATGGCCTGTGTCGCTCCCACCACCGGAAGTGGACACATTTACGACAGCTGTAAATGCACCTGCAGCTGTTGTAAATGCATTTACGACAGCCGTGGATGCATTTTACAGCAGCGTTTATGGCAGGGGGAACCACCAGTCTGGCGCGTTCAGCTGTCTGAGGGGGTGTGGTCTGCCCTGTGGCTTAAAAAGGTTGAGAACCAATGGCACAAAAGAAATTTTGAGTAATATCTATCATTCCCAGGGCGGGGACAAGTTTAGATTCACCTCAACTTTGGCTGGCCTAGCATTGACCCAGCTGGTCACTGGCCATCGTAGTTCAAGTTGCACACTAATGTGCCAACTTGGGCTCACATTCTGTTTAAGATTTCTTATTGTCAAGTTGCCATCAAGTTATGGTGACATTGTATAATAAACAGCACTAAAAAGCAAGCTCAAACCAGGGCTTCCTTTACTGAATCACTCAATCTCATATATGAGCTCTTTTTTTTCCGTTTCAGGTACAAAAACATTAAAGAATAATTAAAGGATAATTGGGATGTATCCCTTCACTGACAAAGAACATTTCCACCTGCCATGAGGCATCTGTAGCAAAGCTCCACCTCCACCCTAGTACACCTGCTTATATCTCTGAAGGTATACAATGCTACCACTATCAGCTAAAAAACATTAGGCCCTAAAATGGGCTATTCTAGGAGTGGGAGAGAGTATGAGCATGCTGGATCTATAGCCTTGAATCTATAGGATTTAAACTACTTTTGCTCAAGGAACTGCAGAAATGAATTCACCAAAGGTTGCTTCATTTTGGCAATTTCATATCTGGTCTAGGCACGGAGGAAGAAGAATACCTTTGCTCTGAAGGAAAGCCCCAGTATGTCTGATTCTATACATTTGGTAACCAACAGCAGGATTAAGATATATTTTGATCTGTGTAAAGAAGGTAGGGGAAAGCACATTCATGCACACCCTCCAGACACATATACCCCCCCTCCATACTCATCAGTTTAAGCAAGCAAGGCTTTGAACAGGAAAGAGGAGCCACTGTGCCATGTTTTCATCCCACCCTGCTCCAGGTTTGGGTGGGCTTTGCTCAGTACTTTCATTCTGGCTTAAGGTGATGATCCCAACTACCAAAGTGATCTGGCTAATTCAAGAATGAATGTCTGGCCAGGTTATCCTGCTATGACAACCCTGAGGACTAACAGCCTTGGGTGGGCAAAGCCCACAGTGAAGGGTGATGGTCCCCAAGTGGATTAAATATTGATGAAGGATAGCAGCTTCATCAATACTGGCCTGGGGCTGAGGAGGACTTTGTGTGCCTAAAGTGCTTTGGACCAGAAAGTGCCTCGCAGAACTGGATCAGTGGTACAGGGGGTGCAGAAGGTGAATGGAAGGCTACTGTATTATATTGTTCCCAGGACAATCTTTATAGCTGATCACTATGATGATGGCCAATATATGGAATTGGATATGGCACTTGTTGAAGAATTTGAGAATAGCTCATTCAAAGGAAGGAAGGAAGGAAGGAATTAGGCTTTTAGAATATTAGCATTTGTGTCCAAATGATATTTCTGCAGCTCTGTTAGCTCATAATTTGTTTCATTCTAAAAGAACATGCACTCAGTTTGCTTTGAGGAGGGTGAGCAAGAACCCCAAATTACAAAGACATAAAAGACACATAAGGAGCAGATGATTATGGACCAAAAAAAAACCCCAACAGATTTACTTAAAAGCTTCAGAGTCCAAGCAAGCAGGTATGATGCTTCATTCATAAGATTCCAGTTTACACACACACTTACATACATCTCAGACACCTAAAGCCTTTGCTACAGGGAACCTCCTTTTAAGGAACCAGCAATCTATATGACTATGAACAGGCTGCTACCTACACTGAGTGTTTTGTTGGAGATCATACTGCCAGACTAAATAAAAGTGAATTCCAACCATGGCTTAAGCGTGCATGGAGGAGGTGGGATTCCTTTGTTTCAAGCTTCCATATTTTACAATGTAAAATGTTTATGTTTCTCTGCCACCTATGTATTTGGTATGCATAAGAGGATAATCTATTTGAATAGCAAAGTCTATGCAAAGAGGACTTCACAACAAAGCAGGATCCTTAGCAACTCAAGCCTCACCTGTATGGAACAGGGTGGATCCATTCCTTTTTCACTTTTTGGTTTCAGTAAATTATGACCATCTTGTTATTTTTGTTGTCTTTTTGTGTTCGCACATATATGCCCACTATGAAGGGCAATTAAGTTTTCAGAAAAGACATAGTTAAAGAGAGGTTAAACATTCATTAGACTAGTGATAAAATTATGAGAGCAGGCAACTCAGGCTAGGAAACTTGATGGATGTCTGGCCAATGGCAACTACTCTTGATTGTTTGAGAACAGGCATTGCCAATGTAACACATTATAGGAAAGCAGAAAAAAATATCCCTGTATACAACATTCCTAGAATTCTCAATTGAAATATGGATAAACAGAAAAGCAGCATCAAGCTCTAAATACAACATGCCCCTCCACATTTCTCAAGCATCCCACCTTAGCTGCACTCACCAGTTGGAACGTCTGTCCCCTCAATGCGGATGGCCAGTGCGGTTTCCTCCATAGGGTGAGGCACTGATAGAAAGTAATGAATGATGGTAGTATTTGTCCCAAAATGATCACAGTTTAAGATGGTTCCTTCTTAGTACAGTTAAAAATGAAATTTGTGATGGCACTAAATGATCTGTTCCTACCTCCCACACAAAGGTTGCAAAGTAAGAAAAGAAAAAAGACCACATCAAAATATTCTCACAAAACTCATCAGGTGATACTGGGAAGAAAGGATTGGGAATACCAGTCTTCTTCCCATGCCTTTCCATGCATTGCACTGTTTTAAACCCTAAGCACTCTATTCTTTCTCCAAAGTCTCTACACTCAGTGGCTATGACAGTCATTGCCATCATCTTTGCCAAACTGGAAGGTGACAGTGATCACAGTGACTCCATCATTTTACGGCCTGCTTCCACATGGAAACTCTTCATCAAGTGACATTGGCAGGGCCAGTGGGTCCCTACATATGCTGAAGATGGGACTCAACACCACAGTACTAAGCAACAGTATAAAATAAATGTCTATTATTCTAGTTACGTAATTTGGGTTACAATGGACTAGGAAGGAATATCTAATACCATCCAAGAGCCAGGGGCAGAGGCCTTCCTTAACTTGTACCTTCAGCATTTGAGAGTTATGGGGAAGAAATCCTTGTGAATCTTCCCCATCATTAATAGTGGAATACTGATACTCTAAAAAATTAGAATGCAAAAAAAGTACCCGGTTCAAAGCCAACAAAGTTTTGCAACAGATTTCCTTCTACATATGGCTATGCTGAGCAAATACGTAATTATTTTAAATAAAAAGTGAATTTCACAATGTGCTTGTATTCTAAATAATAATCATCCATGTGCTATCAAATCAAGTCTGACTGATGGTGACCCTTTCCGGGGTTTTCTAGGTAGAAAGTACTCGCAGGTGATTTGCCATTCCCTTCTTTGGGGTCAACATGGAGCACCCTGGTACTGTACCCAAGGCCCCACAGGCTGGCAAGAGGCCAAGAGGCCCAGTGGGGAATTGAACATTCAACCTCTGGCTCCAGAGTTAGATATTTAACCCACTGAACTATCCAACTAGCCTTATTCTAAAAGCTCAGTTCAGCTCCATAAAAGTAAGGTGGTTTTCTACAGACAAACAAGTTGTTGGGCAAAGATAAGCCAGGTATGGAAAAATATATTACATTTGTTGAATTATGGGAAAGATGTCCTTGTAAATCTTCCCCATCCTCTTTGCCATCATGATTTACAGGTCCCTGAATAGTTTTCAAAAGTGTTGTATTTTGTTAAATCTTTGCACAATATTAATATTCTTGGGCTTGCCATCTAGTAAGGAATAGGTTATGACTATAACATAAAACAGTCTCCATGCCACGGGAAAACGTTACTGCTTCCATCTGAGGCTGATTTTACTTTAGCCAAATACTCAAAGTAAATGAAGCCCTGTCTTTACTGAACCCATAATTAATGATACCATAGCTAGGGCCTAACAAACTGAACAACTAGATCATTGTGTCTATGGAGTCTTGTCTTTTCCCTACAGCATCCTTTCATGCCACATGAGTAAAATCTATGAAAGTGACAGGAAATTCAGACACAGCTTGTGATACATCATAGTTTGTTTTTTTTAATGATTTATATGACACTCCACTTGCTTTACAGCAACTTTGGGCGGCTCACAAAAAAACAAGATGCAGTATCAAAGTTACAAGTTACTGTTATTCAGAGTTGTGAGAATGCCCAACTCCCACTTGGTTGACTCAGCCCTATGGGCTACTATCATACTCACCTTGGTCACCTAACACAGTAATGTCAAGACTGTGCTGTTTGTGCAGCTATTACATCCACAAATGGTGGGATGTACTACACAGGTGGGACTATCAGCAATAGCTCAGTGGGATATAATCCACAAGCTTACTTAAAGGACTTCTTTGCCCCACCCACATCTGAAAGCAAGTCAAATCCAAGAGCAATCCATAAAACAGTGAACATTGCTTTTCTCTTTCATCCCCATTACTTTCCTGATTACAAAGGGAGTTAGAACTAATCTGAATAATCTATTGTTACTGATGGGTGTGGGAAACTGTATTGTTGTGCTTGCTTCTTGTCTGTCATTTTGCTTGAACACACCCTGCTCACTTTGACCCCTGAATTTGGTGTATAAAAACCATGCCTGTAAGTTTCACTCCTTGTCTGAAGAAGTGGACTTGATCCACGAAAGCTAACAATAAAAACATAGCAGTTAGTCTCTCAAGTGCTACAGTGTTTTTTATTTTGTTTTGTTTTCTGGTATATATTTTAGAATGTACTTCTCAGGAGAGGAATTGGCTCATTTTCTGGTGATCAGAAACTACTCAGAGTGGGGTAAATCAATAAACAAACATATGTTTATTACAGTTTCATGCTTTATTTGCTCTAAGTAGTAAACTGTAAATGCAACAGAACCACTGATAGTTATTGAAACTGACTCTCTAGCACAGCCTTGTGGTAAAACACTTGTTCATTTACTCAAGCTGAATAACCAGACTAGCATTTGTACCGACAGACCATAAATCTGCCAAACCTCAGACTATACTATAACATAGGCATCAGTAGACTACCTATAGAGGCTGAGGTTTTTCTAGAATGTTGATGATACATGTTTGTGCTTACCTTCAAGTAATCCAAAATCACAGAAAGAGCTTGACATTTTTAAATGCCATTGGAAGCCAACAGCTCACTCTCACATGCACACAATAATTTTGCAAATACTAACTTGGATTATGCTTCAGTACCAAATGATAATTTTTTAAAAATCCATGGTCACAACTAAGTCACACTCTATTCAGCAGAACTTATTTTCTTGTAACTACATTTAGGATTTGCAGTCTTATAGCAAAATTCTACATACGTATGCCTAATCAGGACTACATCCCACTGGTTTTAATGGTGATTATTCACAGATATATAGGTATAGGATTGCCATATTAACAACTCTTACTCACAGACTTCCAAAATATGAGCAGTCTTACTCACTGACTTGATCATATGAAATTAGCAATTTGTCAATATGAAGTCTCAGCTCATGACTATACATTTACTCTGATTTCTGTTACTATTATTATCACTATCATCATCATCATCATCTAGACAGCATGGCCAGATGAGGAGGGATTGCTGTTCTCAGTCTTAATTCTTTAAAATGGAAATAAACAGGAACTCTGATTTGCAACATATGCATTGCTGAGGCCACATGCAAATAAGTTATT
This sequence comes from Furcifer pardalis, assembly GCA_030440675.1. Classification (NCBI taxonomy): domain Eukaryota; kingdom Metazoa; phylum Chordata; class Lepidosauria; order Squamata; family Chamaeleonidae; genus Furcifer; species Furcifer pardalis. The sequence goes on along the minus strand of CP126893.1, from coordinate 128,024,296 downwards.
GATTGTAAACTTTCTGATTATAAAATCACCCTCCTTATACAGGAGAGGTTGCTATAAGAAATGTGTTTCTGAAGCAGCCACCAACAACACATGCAGTTCCACCTCCTCAATTATTATTATTATTTTAAATCATGTCAGAAGCACACAAAGGTGTTTTCTGGGTTAAAAGGATTTTTGCTAGAAGAATTCCACTCAGGGGATGCCCGAATGAGGCTCCTTTCATGTCCCCAAGATCTTTTCTGACTGAAGTGGTGCCTATTTATCTACTTGCAATTTCTTGCTCTCGAACTGCTAGGTTGGCAGGAGTTGGGACACAGATGGGCACTCAATCTGTCATGCAGCACTCAGGTCTTAAACTGCCGACTTGCCAACCTTCCAGCTAACATATATATATAGCATTTTGAAACTGCTGTAAAAATAAAATAAATAATAATGGTAATAATTACAACAGCAGTAACAATATAACTATAGGTCAAATGTTACTAAACATTTATTGCCACAGAATTTAACTTAACTGCTCTTCACACTCATACACACACCAAGGTCTTTACTTCTTTTTATCAGCAAGTATTTGGCATTTGGATCATGAACATTCAGGCTTCATTACCAATATCTTGCTATTTTCATTAATTAGCATAAGTAACACTTACATGAAGAAGAATCCTTCCAGAATGGATTTTCTCTTCCTGTTTCAGAAAAAAAAAGAATAAAATAAAATAAAATAAAATAAAATGTAAAAAACAACAAAAACAAATAAAAGATGTTCATGGAGAGAAAGAAAATATGGATATAATCCTGGCAGGTATGACTAGGCCATAAATGGTTTTTAAAATTCAAATTTACATGGTTTGTATTATCAGGCAACAGTTTCTGTTTTCCCATTTCAGCCTTTGATACTTTGTGTCAGCAGGTAATTCTGGCAAACTGCTTCAAAAGAAAGCAGATTACACATAAGAGTAAAAGTAAAGTTCATTCTACCCTTTCACTGAAAAATCTCCTGTGGCCTTCAATAGGGACTTTAAACTTCCAGGCTTCAGGAATATAGCTAGAAATCTGTTTAGGAATTTCCTTATGGGAAAGTCGTCTTATACACCAGACCATTTCATCCATTTAGTCCAGTATTACCCACTTCAACTGACAGTAGCATTTCAGGGGCTCAGATAAATATATTTTGTTACACACCACCTTGCATTTAGTGCCTTTTCAAGTTAAAAAGGACTGAGTATAGAATATTGGATCCTCTCCATGTAAAGCATGTCGTCCACCACTAAACTTCCATTGTAGCTTTATCCCATGATGAGACATCACTTAAGAAAACAGAAACTATGTATCTGAAACCTGTGAGCATTATTGTTGTCTTTCTTATGAACTCTGAAATTACTGCAGCTTTCAGAATCTATGCAGTGTCTAGACCAGGGGTTGCCAACCTTTTTAAGTTGGGAGCTGGGTCATGTTCCCTCAGATAGTTGAGGGGGCCAGACTGGTGGTTCCCATCCACCACTACCCCGTGCTGTAAATGCTGCTGTAAAATGCATCTGCGACTTGTTCAGGACAGTAGTGGACACATTTTACAGCTGTTTAGAGCTGTATATGCTGCTTGCAGGAGCAAGGGTGTGGTAGCCAGATGAGTTTTGGCCCATGGGTTGCTGACCCCTAATCTAGATCCTATGATATGGAATTAATATTACATATGGCAAAATGATAATCACTGTGATAACAAAATGATAATCAATGATGATCAAATTAAACAAAACATGGTTTAAATGTGGTATAAACAAAGAAAGGCTAACATTCAGTTCACACAGAACACAGACATTTTAAGACAGGAGTTCTCAGCCATTTTAAGCCAGGGACTGGCTCATGCTTCTTCAGGCAGCTTTGGGAGTCAGACAGCCATTTTCCCCTTCCTCCACCACATGGCTCTTCTGGGTGTGGTGGAGGCAGTATGGGGCCACATGAAATGGCAATGTGGACCACATCCAGCTCACAGGCTACAGGTTTAGAATCCCTGGTTTAAGCTTTTAACTAAATGAGTCATCTTAAATAAATATAAAAACCTTTAATACTGATTCTGCCTAAAGGAGTGCTACACCTGTACATTAAATTGCATATATATCATGACTCTTTCACACATCATATAACAACAAATTAATGTTTAAAACACTATGTGCTGGAGACTCATGTCTCAAATTTTATGTTTCTGAAATGAATGTAAATGTAAGGCAATGGCCAAGATTGTAATAAATCACACTAGAGTATGCCCACTGAATCAACAGATTTGGTTAATCAACTCCTCTATAAATCCCATTGATTCAAATGGGCTCACTGGAACTGTGACTTAATTTTAGCACAGTAAGCAATGAAACAACATGCAGTATCACCAAATCCCCACTGAATCAATTGGTCTACTCAAGTGTGAATCAATTGGTCTACAATAAGCAACAGGATTTCGGCCAGAGTTGTACAGTAGTCCTGAACACCAGAAAACATTGTTATCAGAAAGTGAATGTGTCTTAATGAAAGGATGCTCTTGTTTACAATAGGGACAGAGGGCAGATAGAGCACACAAAGCAAGCAGCACCTATAAAGCAAGCCGCATCTAAACAAAGGCTCCTAAATAGAAGCAAGTAAATTTGATTTTCATGCAGTGTTTCCTAACCTTTGGTTTTTGACTTCAGTTCCCAGAAGACTAAGTCAGTACATTGGCTGATCAGTGTCAAATGGGGAATCGACTTAGGCTTCTGGGAATTTACGTTCACCAGTGTTCTGCTGAACCTTGTTTGGCAGACACTATGCACGGGGTTATGAGATTAAATAAATAGAAACAGCAAATTTGTTGCTACCACTTGAGCTTTCAAGAAGAAAAACTAACTTTCCTGTTTGACACAATTATTTGATGCAGACACATATTCTCAGAGAGGAGAAAGTTAAAGAAGCATCAGTCTGAATGGATGGCTGTGTTTTATTGCTCAACTCCAGGGAGGATAAAAATCAATGATTGTTTTTAATTAAAATTTGGAATTCGTTAAATTGCATTTTTAAATTAAATGCTTTTTGATTAAACATCTACTCAAAACTGTTTTCTATTTAAGATATACTACATCATAGTCCAGAGCTGTAATCATGAAATACAGGTTCGTTTCTAATTATGTAGCATGAGGCTGTGATGTTTGGAATTTATGGTAAATTAAATTCACTAATCCATTCACAATATTGTATGCTTTCAGAGGTTTCTGTAAGATTATTGAGCAATTTTTCTGTTTAGAAGATGTTCTCATGGATGCTCAGTTTTACAGTTCTCAAAATTGTTAATTTTATCTAAAGAGATCATATGACTTCACAGCAAACTTTTAATAAAATAAACATACAGAGGTGAGAAAAAGACCTTAATCCCATCTTTCCTTTGCAAATCTATGTACACCAGAATAAACTCCTTACCTCTTAAGTGCTAAGTATTTTTTTTTAAAGTGAACAGAAGACTGTTGGAAATGGAAGCGAAGTGGGAGGAGGGAGTGAAGAACAATAAAATGAAAGTAAAAACTTTCGAGCAGAATACCCCACAAGTCTTTGAATCTTCTTGAGCATAGTCTGAAGGTTGTCATATACAGTAAAAACTAGGATAACGCTAAAACTTAGTTCCACAAGTCTTAGTGTTATCTGATTTTTAATGCTATCCGATGCATACATCAGGTAACATTAAAATCCTATGGGATGCATTGGATAACGTTTCAACTCCATAGAGATACATTGTAACCAGCACAGGCTTTAGCAAATGTTATCCGATGCATCCCATAGGATTTAACATTATGCGATGCAAATTTTCCCCCAGATTGCTTAATGTTATGAAGTTTTAGCGTTATCTGATGCAAATGTTATCCGAGGTATTACTGTAATTCTTTACTCATAGGAGAAAATGTATGGTTGTGAGGGCTGGACCATTAGGAAAGCTGAGCGCAGAAGAATAGATGCCTTTGAGATGTGGTGCTGGAGGAGAGTTTTGAGAGTCCCCTGGACAGTGAGGAGAACAAATAGGTCAATCTTAGAAGAAATCAACCCTGACTGCTCCTTATAAGGTCAAACAGTAAAGATGAAGCTAAAGTACTTTGGACATCAAATGAGAAGAGAGGATTCACTTGAGAAAGCCTTGATGCTGGGAAAGGTGGAGGGCAAAAGGAAAAGGGGGTGGCCTAAAATGAGATGGCTAGATGGTATTGTAGAGACAATGGACACAGAACTGAGCGAGTTGAGGAGGATGGTGGAGGACAGAAGTACCTGGCGTACAGTGGTCCATGGGGTCGCAAAGGATCGGAATAGACTGTGTGACTGAACAACAAAAGGAGAAAACTTATAATTCAACTAGGCTGTAAAAGAGTCCCAGTTCAGGAATATTTTAATGGTGTTCCTCTATTTATTGACAAAACCAGGCATGCATGCAAAATGCAAACAATGAAACAAAGAAATACAAGACCCAGTGGCATGAATGACATAGCATCATGGGAAGTGTTGTGATGAATGTGACAAAAGGAACATGTTTGAACAGGAATGATCTTCAGTTTGGTGAACATTATGATTTCATCATATTTAAGGCTGCAGTACTTAGGAACTGTCATGTTTTAGCAAAATTATATTTGCTATTACAGTAATACCTCGGATAACGCTAAGACTTGGTTCCACAAGTCTTGGTGTTATCTGATTTTTAGTGTTATCTGATCCATGTTAAAATCCTATGGGATGGATCACATAACGTTAAAGCTCCATAGAGATACATTGTAACCGCACAGGCTTTAGTGGTTGTTATCCGATCCATCCCATAGGACCCTAATGTTATTCAATCCAATTCTCCTCCCCAGATTACTTAACATTATGCGATTTTAGCGTTATCTGAGTTAAACGTTATCCGAGGTATTACTGTATTACTGCATTTTACTGTCATACTTAAAATATTAAGATTATACCATCAAGAGTGAATCATTATGTAGAAAACTATGGCTTAAGATGAAAATCTTACTGACTAGTGATTTAAATCAATTTGAGTTAAATGAAATCTACCCTGTTCAACTCTGATATTAAATATTAACCATAATGCTTGCTATACAAACACAAACACAACAAAAGCTAAATGATCCCTGCAGTGCTCAAAAGTCCCAGAGAAATCAGGACTAGCAAGGAGAAGTCTGTTACAATACTGTTTAGGCCTCAGACAAAGTAGGAATTAAGAAAAATGACCAAATTCAGAAGGGATACAACCTTCTTCATTCATCTCCTTCAACAGCATGCAACACTCTTGAATGTTTGTGAATGAAACTTTACATCTCTGATCTCCTTCTAGAGTCACGGATGCTCTCTTTCCCCAGATTCTGCACTGTGCAAAGTGCTGAGGTTGTTGTATGAAAAGATGACATTACAGATATGAGATATATGTTAGAGCCAGTGCAGAGCTGGACAAGAGGCTCAGGAGGCTGGGATACAAATACTAACTCAGCTACAGAACTCAGTGACTCTGAACCAGTTATACTGTTCAAACTAATCTACCTTACAGAGTTGTTCTGATGTTAAAGTGGAGAGAGGTAAAACTGCATACATTGCCTTGAACTCACTAAAGAAAAAGATGGCTATGAACGCAACAATACAAAAAGATAAAGACATGAAGCCAATTTCCCATTCCTTCTTCCTTTCATTGCCTGGTATCCCTGAGAAACACTGATTTTTATCCATTGATTCATATTTATCTTTACTTTACCTCCCTTTTGTCACTGTAACCCATTCCTGTTCAACTGTTAGACAAAGAAAGACAGAATGCCTTTAATGACATCAACATCCATTGTTTCAGGCTTCTTTCATTCCACAGGAGGCAGAGAATTCTAATTCAAGGAGCCAATGTAATGGTTGCTAATACTACCAAAGGATTGCTTTATTCCTTTAAGCAGAAAATGCCATGCTGGTCTGTGTAGTTACTACAGAAAATGGGACATTGAGGTAGCATTGTTTGCCTGTACAAGATCAATGGTACATCATAGCCACTCTGTTGTTTTGCCTTATTTATTTTTCGATTTTCTAAGAGTTGACAATTCAATGGGAAATAGTGTTCTTTTCTAGGGGAATATGACATTAGCAAGGGAGCTCTTTTAGTCTTAGGACAGATTTCCAAGGTTATTCCACCCACCCTTTCAGCCTCCTCTTTTTGATGAAATCAGTTCCCATTGACTGGAGTGAAACATTTTAGAGGACAGTTGGTGGTCAGAGTTAATTATGTTTTACAACATCATAGAGCCAGTATTATCACTAGTCTGTGGTACAAAAGAGATGGGTTCACCATGCTACAAATTCTACTCCCCAGTGTGCTTCCTAGGAAAGGGGCCAGCTGAGATCACCCAGTGTGTACATGACTGAAAGGGTCGTGTGCCCTTCCTGTAATCCAAAGGCACCACTAGAAGAAGGGAGTGATTAAAATCCTGGAGGGCTGCCATAAGTTGGAATCAACTTGATGGGGTAATAGTAGCAACAAGAGCAGTAACACTGGAAAATAGTGATAGAAGATGAACTCAGCACTATCTTGCAAAGACAATAGTCCTGTGAGGTAGGAATTGATTGACTTTTGTTGTTGTTCAGTCGCACAGTCGATTCCGACCTTCTGCGACCCCGTGGACCACTGTCCACCAGGCACTCCTGTCCTCCACCATCCCTCTCAACTCGCTCAGCTCTGTGCCCATTATCTCTACAATACCATCTAGCCATCTCATCCCTTCTTCTTTTGCCCTCGACCCTCCCAAGCATCAAGGCTTTCTCAAGTGAATCCTCTCTTCTCATTTGATGTCCAAAGTACTTTAGCTTCATCTTTACTATTTGACCTTCTAAGGAGCAGTCAGGGTTGATTTCTTCTAAGATCGACCTATTTGTTCTCCTCACTGTCCAGGGGGCTCTCAAAACCCTTCTCCAACACCACATCTCAAAGGCGTCTATTCTTCTGCGCTCAGCTTTCCTAATGGTCCAGCTCTCACAACCATACATTGCCACAGGGAATACCATTGCTTTGACTATGCGAATCTTTGTTTGCAATTTAATGTCTCTACTTTTCACTATGCTCCCCAGGTTTCTCATCGCTTGCCTCCCAAGAATCAGTCACCTTTTTATTTCATGGCTGCAATCACCATCTGCAGTGAGCTTTGATCCTAGGAAAGTAAAATCTGTCACTGCTTCTACTTCTTCCCCATCTATTTTCCAGGGGCTGATAGGGCCTGTTGCCATTATCTTGGTATTCCTGATGTTGAGTCTCAAGCCAGCTTTTGCACTTTCTTCTTTCAACCTAATCAGGAGCTTCTTTAGGTCCTCCTCACTTTCTGCCGTTAGGGTGGTATCATCTGCATATCTCACATTGTCGATGTTTCTCCCAGCAATTTTGATCCCAAATTGTGATTCCTCCATTCCTGCATTGCGCATTATGTGTTCTGTGTATAAGTTGAATAAGCAGGGTGACAAAATGCAGCCTTGTCTTACTCCTTTTCCTATTCCAAACCACTCCGTCATTCCATTTTCTGTCCTAACTGTTGCTTCTTGATTCATGTACAGATTTCTCATGAGGCCTATAAGGTGTTCCGGAATTCCCATCTCTTTAATTACTTGCCACATTTTGTTGTGGTCAACACAGTCAAAAGCCTTCGTGTAATCAATGAAACAGAAGTAGACTTGTTTCTGATATTCCTTTGTTTTTTCCGTGATCCATCTTATGTTGGCGATGTGGTCTCTAGTTCCCCTGCCTCTTCTGAAACCCGCCTGCACTTCTGGTAATTCTCTCTCCACATAATGTTGCAGTCTATCCTGTATTATCTTGAGCATCACCTTGCTAGCGTGAGGGATGAGCGCAATTGTTCGATAATTTGAACATTCTTTGGCATTACCCTTTTTGGGGAGTGGAACGTATACAGATCTTTTCCAATCCTGTGGCCATTGTTGACTACTGGGAGATTATTGACTATAATTTTTTTATTTATCATCAGCTCTTTGTAATAGCAAACATGTCTTAGGAACAGCTGTGTGCAGTTTAAACAGGATAAAGATGAACATTTAGAGCAGCTGGCAGTCAAAATGTGAACAGCTGCATGAATAGTGCTAGGCATGATTCTAGCATTAATATAAATGCATCTGTTCTGATCTTCAGACTTCTGAATCTAGAACATTTCTCATTCTGTTGCATGTCAGAAAACAATCTTGGGACACCTTGAAGTCTAAACTGCTACAATACCTTGTGTATAGCTACAACAGACTAGTATAGACTAACCTGCCTTCTGCTCTGAAATTCTCTGTATCTCCTTAAAACTTGCCTACTTTTCTCATCTTCTCCTTTTCCTCCTTATTTCCCTTTTTCTTCTGAGGTGGGAATGTATACCTGCACACATATGTACAGTAATACCTCAGATAACGCTAAGACTTGGTTCCACAAGTCTTGGTGTTATCCGATTTTTAGTGTTATCCGATGCATGTTAAAATCCTATGGGATGGATCGGATAATGTTAGCGGTTGTTATCCGATCCATCCCATAGGACCTTAATGTTATTCGATCCAATTCTCCTCCCCAGATTACTTCATGTTATGCGATTTTAGCGTTATCCGAAGTAAACATTATCCAAGGTATTACTGTATATGTATGTGTATGCTTTCTGGGTTTGGATTACAAGGAAGGGGGTTCTATTAGGGAGAACTAGTAAAGCTGTAGGATAATTGTAGGCTTTTTTAAAACATCAAATATTAACAAAACTGCCTTTTAAAAACTTATAATATTTAAACCAGGGGTCAGCAACCTACAGCCCAAGGGCTAAATCCATCCTGTGGATCAAAATCATCACACACACACACACGCCCTCGCTCCCGCTGCCATCACTGCCACAAGTGGTGTAAAACAGCTGTAAACAGCCATAAACCACAGTAAAACACTCCACAAGTATCATAAACACATTTACAACAGTCACAGATGCATTTACATCTGTCATAAATGCATTTACAACACTTATGGATAGTGTTTTATGACAACATTTGCACCAGGGGTTACCACCAGTTAGACTCTCTCAACTGTATGAGGTAGTGTGACCCAGCTCCCAATTTTAAAAGGTTCCCCCCCCCCCTTTTAAACAGTTGGTTTCTATGCAACCAACACTGGCTAATGCAAAAGGATTCTGCAGTTTTGGTTCTCAATATCTGAATGCCCATGGCCAATTTAGATAATTTCATATACAGTAAAACACCGGATAACGATTGGATTGGATAACGCTAAAATCGCATAACGTTAAGTAATCTGGGGAGGAGAATTGGATCGAATAACGTTAAGGTCCTATGGAATGGATCGGATAATAACCGCTAAAGCCTGTGTGGTTACAATGTATCTCTATGGAGCTTTAACATTATCCGATCCATCCCATAGGATTTTAACATGGATCGGATAACACTAAAAATCGGATAACACCAAGACTTGTGGAACCAAGTCTTAGCATTATCCGGTGTTTTACTTTACACCAAAATGCCACATCAGTGAGACAGCCAGAAAACTTTTATCTTACAACATCATAACCACATTATGTAAGCTGCAGATGAACTGATTTTTTTTCCTTAACAATGACTGGAGGAATTATGAACTACAGTACTTCCATAGAAAAGAGCGGCACTTTCCTATTAAGAGGAAAGTGTACGCTACTTTTTGCACCATGTTAAGGGGGGGGGGGAGAGATACACTCTGCTGAAATCCCCTCAGTTTATGGCTTAATGGTTAATGTCCTCAATTAATGGTTTACATTTTAATATGTCATATACAAGCTTTAATTCACATCTATATCATTGATTATTTCATATCATCTTTTCTCAATAGAAACTCTTATGTAAACCACATCTTTATTTTCCTGTAGATGAACTGTTTTGCAGAGCAATTTACACAGTGTTAACCAGGGATTCTCAACATGCGGCCCACAGGGTGGATGCAGCACACAACACCATTTCATGTGGCCCCCACTACCACACCAGGAAGTGCCATATGGTGGAGGAAGGACAAAATGACCATCCAGCCCCCGAAGCTGTCTGAGGGAGTGTGACCTGGTCCCCAGCTTTAAAAGGTTGAGAATTCCTGGTGTAAACAAATAAATTTAAAGCTCTAGTTAGATCTGACACATAATTTTTTGATAGAGAAATCAATGAGATATGATTCTGGTGTCAAAGCTGGATATACAATCCTGCTCATCCCAGGTACAAAATTATTCAGAAACATTGAACCAACTAAATTGATATGTTGAACATGCAATCCAAATATGTCCAATCTTTTGCCCAGAATATTGAAGCGGGTGTGCGGAACCTTGAGTTCTTTTAAAGAGAAAGGTGGGTATAAATATTTTAAATATATAAATTAAGCAAATAAACTTTGACTATGCACATGTGTTTTCAACAACCACTACACCAGCATAACTCAGTCTAACTCCAACTAAGATGGTGCACCATAAGTGCAGAGCAGAAACACAAAGATTTCTTAAATGTGAACATTGTAGCAAAGGGATACATACTGAGACAAGTAAGCCAACCCATTTGTTACTGTCACTTCTCTCCCTCAGTTCATCATCCACTCTGTCCTGAAGACAGAAACAGAGAAGAGATATCCTTTCTCTTCTGAGTGATAAGCAGTAGTGTGCTGGCCTACAGGGATACAGGGAGTCATCCCAGTGTGCCCCAACAACTGGTGGGCCCCAGAGGCATGCAGAGGTAATGGGAATGTATGGAATTTCTCCCCCAACATCCCCCCCCCCAATAGGAGCCCCATCACTTCCTCCCCACCACCCTCCCAAGGTGCCCAGCACACCCCTGGTGATAAGGTTTCTAACCAGATCAATTGCCAACTTTACTGGCAAAACACACACACCAAAGGTCAACTCCAAAGCATAACATGGTGACAACTCTATTGCATTCTTCTGTGTAACTGTACCCTTCTGAACCTTGAAGTGATTTTGCCAACAACAAAAAAATCAACAGAAGCACACTGACAGGAAGTGCAAGTGAATACGGCTTCATGTACTGATCAGACCCCAAGTTCCTTTCCAGCAACCAAACACCAGGGGACACCCAATATGTGTGGCACTCATATGCTACAGGCAAACATCCCATCTAGCAGCATGGAACATTCTTGGCATTCTAGCCTGTGAGCTCAACCCAGCAAAAGACCTATAGTTACAGCTGCTTCAAATGCCTCATAAGAAAGAAGGGTAATCTTGTGCCAAACTCCCTTTTATAGCAAAAGTAATTACACTTATATACCACCACATATCACTTAGTGTACTCTCTGGGCTGTTCACAACCTAATTAGTATTTGCCCCCAACATGTTGGATACTCATTTTACTGACCTCAGGAGGATAGAAGGCTGAGTCAATCTTCATGCCACACAGGATCGAACTCACAACATTTTGGCTGAAGTACAGCCGTTTTAACCACTGCACCACCAGTAAAGTATCCACATTCCTCCCCAGAGTCAACAATAGCACATAATTTATTATTTTGAACAAATAATAGTGCAATCACTATGATAAAAAGATTCACTTCCCCAGCAATTGCCCCACTGAACAATCTGGCAGGTTCAACACTCCACTCTCCCTCACCCATTTTTTCTTAAAAGTGAAAAATCTGCCCCTGAACTCTCTGTAGCCATTACTTAAGGTAGCACTGGTGGTCTAGTAATCTGCCACTGAAATAATCTCTGGATAGAAATTTACTTCATTTAGTGTAGTGAAAAGAGTGGTGGAACAGGACTAAGCCCATGAAAAGTCACTGGGAGTGTGGCACTGTAAAAACACTTCTTAAATGTCTCTGCTCACCTTGGAAAAAACTTTTGCTCAGATACAACTATATAACACAGTCACATAAACACACAAATTTATATCTTATCCAAGCCTGACTAAAGCAAAGCAAACACACTTATATACTGCCTCAAAGCGCTTAGTGCACTCTCTGGGCTGTTCACAAGTTAATCAGCATTTTGCCCCCAACATTCTGGGTACTCATTTTACCGACTTCGGAAGAATGGAAGGCTAAGTCATCCCCAAGTCCTGATCAGGATCGAATTCACAACCTTTTGGTTGCAGTACAGCAGTTTAACCGCTGTGCCACCAGGGCTCCTAGAACAATAGTATTCTGACTGAAGAATCTCTCGTTCATCTATTTTTAGAAAGCGGCTGTGGTGGCTCAGTGGTTAAGAAGCTCACCTTGTTAGCTGGAAGGTCAGCAAGTTGGCAGTTTGAGACTCAGTTACTGCATGACGGTTTGAGCACCCTGTCTCTGTCCCAGCTCCTGCCAACCTAGCAGCTCGAAAGCAAGAAATTGCAAGTAGATAAACAGGGGACCACTTGGATGGGAAAAAATCTTGGGAACATGAAAGGAGCCTCATTCAGGCATCCCCTGAGTGGAGTTTCTTCAGCAAAAATCCTTTCAACACAGAATAATTTCTGACACAACATCATTATTATTCTAGTCAAGATTTGTTCTTTACCACTTTCCATAATTTTTATTAGCCTCTCTGATCCCATTCTATTCCCCATCTCCTACAAAAAAACTCTTCATATGTTTTATTGCATAATTCTAAAGAAATTGTATTAATATTCTAGTGATAGTATTCTGATACAAATTAGGGTTTATCCTAATTTGATGGCATGAAGTGATGCCAGCATCACATAGATACTTGTCCCTGATACTGTACCTAGAAAATTAAAGAGTCTCACTTTAGGATTGGCTCACAGAATAGCACTTTCAAACACTTGTTTACGTTCTAATCTTCTATTACTAGCAGTCCATTAGAATTTATCTTCTACAGAAAACACTCTAGAATCACAACACTGTGTTCCACTTCCAGGACTGAACATGCCAGTGACATGACTTAAGATCAAAACAAAACAAAAATTTAAATCCTTTCCTTTCCATGCATTCTACAAAATAACTGCATTTGCCTTTTCTGACATATTGCCTCCTATTCTACATGGCAGGATATTATTTGCCAGATCCCAACTAAAGTTAAGTCACACTTGGCTTGATGGCAGTTCTGTAAGAAGATTACTACAAAGGAAAGTGGGAAAGGAAAATGAAAGAAGGGAAAGAACAGAATGTTCCTGAAGATAGTGACAAGGGGTCTAAGAAGGTAAAAAGGAGCGATGGAGAGTTTCTGTTGGGTGTTGCATGACTTTAAAAAAATCCACAAGGCTTCATAGATGGGAAAAAATGCTAAAACAGAAGATTGGAAGAAAACAACTACTGCAGCAGCTAATAGATACCATCTAATTCACGTTCACTTTTTAAGGCAATGACATTGCTACCACAGTAACAATGATCAGATACAAGCGAAAACCCACCCCTCTGCTGTAAGAGATTCACTGATTAGTTTATGGAAACTATTCCTGGGACATTCTTCTCAAGCCAAATGCTGTGGTAGAGATTATTTGTCTTCATGTAAAAACATATCTAGATATGCAAATTAATTTGCCAAGGACACAGATTTGCCTTAGACCATTCTGTAGTATTCTACACATGCACACAGATACAGACACCAACATATAGATGAATGATGCCAACTTTTAAACAGCACATTCATGTAAAATACATTTTAAAAAAAGAGAGAGAGAGAGAGAGAAGCTACATCTTAGCAGCTGCTGCATATCACACATGGCAATTGAACAAAAGGTTTTTGATTTAACCAAACCAATACTTGAGATAGTTTGATGCAGACAGATGAGGAAAAATACAGCAGCCATCAAAATAGCAAATAAAGTACAGTATACCTGACTTTCCATTGCTCACTTTCTGAGGACCATTCCTGATATGCTGAAAAATTAGCAGCTAAAGTTAAACGATGGGCAAGGAGACCTTTCTTTCTACAAGGGCAGAACCAAGGTGAGATTCAAGAGGCATCTGAAAGACATAGCTCTTCTCCCGTATTACACCTGGCCTCTTCAGTTTGTCTTTTTATTCGTGTAACACCCCAGAGAGCAGTGTTTACTATTCAGAATTAAAGTCTGTTTGAAAGATACGGGGTTATCCTCCCATTCGTTCCGCAACTCTTTGTAAATCTAGCGTGTGCACGAAACCGAAACCGAACACACACTAGGCTTTTTTGTTCAGAATTTATTATCTTTCGCCAACAAAAAAGAGGCAAGTTTAGTAGGTAAAGAGCACTTTAGTAAAGGTATCCCTTGCTGGAAAGCCAGTCGTATCCGACTCTAGGGTTCAGTGCTCATATCTGGCTTACTTCATCCTCCAGCTAATCGTTCGTTTTCGTGTCAGAGATTACTCTGCGTTGAAAGCACGGCCGTAGGGGGGGGGGATCCTCCTAAACTAACAGCCTACCCGCTCCCCCAATGATGCCAATGTTATGTATGTGAGTGTGACATTGTTGCCCCTCCAGGAAAATTTTTCGCCCACCCCCAATCTAGAATCCTGGCTACGGCCCTGGTTGAAAGGGGTTTTAGGGGACGCCCGAATGAGACTCCTTTCATGTCCCCAAGTTAATGAAAAGGTGTAACACAGAAGATCGTATTCTCAGTTGGCCTCGTGCCGATCCTAACGCCCACGCAAAAGAGCTTCCTTTTTTATGTTCATATATGGAAATGTTAACGGTGGTGTCTCAAAAGTCTGCATCCTTCCCCCTCTTGGTCAACGACGGCGCACCGAGGTGAACGTTCACACACGCGGCCACGGGGCTGGTTCCTGCTCCCAGACAGAGGGGGAGATGCAAAGGCAGCGCCACTTTCTCGACACCAACACCTTGCCCCACCCCCACCCCTTGCTCAGCACAACGCATCAGTCTTCGGTCGCCGTTTTCCCGCCCTTGCAAGCGAACGGAAGGAACGAACCGCGGCGCCCGCCGGCCACAGCTGCGCCACCACTTTCCTGGGCGCTGAGGCGCTCTTCCCGCTCATTCCCCGAGGAGGAGAACCGGCGGGGACGCCGTCTCGTCGAGCCGCCTGTTACAGGGGAGGAGGGAGCGGAGCGCTGCGCCCAGCCCGGACCGGAGGCGGCGGGGAGGGAGGGCGGGAGAGAGAGACTTCGAGGGAAGAAGAAGAAGAAGAAAAAGGGAGCACATGCTCGCAACGTACAAAGGCGGCGAAGGCAGGACCAGTCCCCCCAGCGCCTCCACCCCATCTGGCCGGACAGGGGGCCCCACTCCGAGGGACGAAACCTCCCTGTTGAAAAGTTAACACCACAGAAGCGACGGCGAGCGGGGGGGGGGGAGGAATGGGAGAGCGGCTCCCCCTGTTCGAGCCCGCCTAAAAGTCCACACGCAGGCACATTATATTATATATTTTTTAGTTTTTGAAAAGGGAGACCAAAGGGAAACCGCCATGCCGTCTTCCTTCCAGGGGGTGAGGAGGAAGGACAACGCCGGGGCATCCTAAAAACCCCTCGCGAAGGAGAAACACAAACCTCTGAAGGAAGTGTTTAAAAATAATGGAAGGGGGGGGGCGAACGCGGGATTGTGTGCGCGTGGTGGTGGTGGTGGAAGGAGTCGCGTAGCCAGTTTAGGAGGGAAACCTGACAGGACTAGAGCCCTCCCCCCCCCCGCCCTTTCAAGCCTTTCTTTCCCACCTCGACTGAGGTAAATAGCGGTGGGGACACGCATTTCCTTTCTTCGGAGGGGTCTCCAGACACGACAAGGGGGGAGGCGCCCCCCATGCCTGCCTCCTTTGTTCCGAAGCTGAGGGAAGGGAGAAATTAAAAAAGGAGAAAAGAGAACAGCGAGGCAGCGGAGCTTCTACCTGGCTCGCCGGGCTTTCTCTCTCTCCCTTAAAAACCACCGAAAAGGGAGCCCTGCTCGAGTACCTGTAGTAGCGCCTCCAGGTAGCGGTCCAGCGCCTCAGGTGCCCGCGGGGGTCTCCGTCCTCTACGTGTCCCAGGCAGAGCGGCCGCCTCGACTAAGAGGGCTGCGAATGAGGAAACGGTAATTTATAAGCGCTTTCTTCCTGACCTCCCGTGTCTGTTGAATAAAGGAGGGAGCTCTGAGCATCACCCATCCTGAGCGGAGTGGAAAAACACCAGCTCGGTCTCGTCCTTGGCGGAGGGGGGGGAGAGGGCGGAGCTTGCGTGGGGAAGGGGAGGGGCCTGGGCGGCATTCAGTCAGGGTCAGCCACTTCGACGTGCACTAAGGAGGAGGAGGGAGGGAGCTCAGCCCAGGCTGCTGCTGGCAGGCGGCCCAGGTGGCTTCACGACCTCGGGCGGGGCTGCCTGGCCGAGGAATTACGGCGACGGCGAGGCGGGAAAGGCGGCCGGGCGCGAGCCAGGAAGGAGGGAGAACCCCACAAGGAGGGGAAGGGGTTGGGGCGCCGAGAAGAAGACGTAGCCTGCTCATGCCGCCCTAGAAGGCTCTGCGTCTGTGTCTCTTGTTCGGGGACAGGGAAGGAGACAGCGAGGAATCCCGCAAGGGCCCTGTGTGTAGCCTTAAACCTCCCTCAGACAGTTTTAGGTACCAACGGCCATTTCCCCCTTCCTTCACCACATGGCACTGGGGTGTGTGTGTGTTAGGTGTCCACATGAAATGGTGCTGCACCACATCTTGCCCACAGGGCTCAGGTTGAGAATCCCTGCCCTGGCCTAAACCTTCATCTTGTTCAGCTGTCGCCTCACCTTCCTCCCTAGGTCCTCTTCTTTCGTGTCCAGATCAAACTGGGCTGCCAAAATAAAAACACTGCCTTGGCTTTGTTGTTGGCTGTAATTAAATCTTCGTTGGCACATGTTTCTGGTAGTACCCGGCACATCAGCAAATGAGCCGGGTTCTGTGTCTTTCCACATTCACATTGCCTGGTGTTGTCTGCCAGCAGCTCCCACTTGCGCATGTTGATCTTGCATTTAAGGCAGAGATTCTCAACCTGTGGTCCACTGGCTGGATGCAGCCCACAGCACTATTTCATGTGCCTCCACCATACCAGGAAGTGCTGTGTGGTGGAGGAAGGGCAAAATGGCTGTCTAGCCTAGCCCCTAGCTTTAAAAAGGTTGAGAACTCCTGATTTAAGGACTCCAAAACTCGGCCTATTTAGGGTCCTCCCAGTGACATTGGGGAGGTAGAGTTCCTCAGCCATATCCTTTTTTAATGTTATTCACTGTCCAGTGAGCTCCTTCCTCCATCTTCTAATTTGGTTTTGGCTTCCAAGGTTAGGATGGGTGAATAAAAGGGAAAGGGGTGAGTCCTTTCTGGTGAACATGTAAAACGTCTTAAAGTGTACAAGTGTGAGACCTCAAAGTGGAAGGAACATTTAGAATTGGACTTGGCCCAGCCAGCTCAAAAGCAAGAAATTACAAGTGGATAAATAGGTGCGGGTTCAGTAGGAAAGGTTTTCTGTGTGCTTTGGTATCTTGTCCTGCCTTCCACATGACTACAGAAATATCTTGTTGTCCTTTGGCTGTGTAAACCAGGGGTGGCTAAACTATAGCCTATGGTCTGGAGCCAACCCACGGTTCCAAATCATTCAGCCCATACCACCTGTGCTGCTCCTGAAAGTGGAAGTAAGATGCACCCACACATGCACAAAACACTGCCATAAATGCACCTGTGGCTGATGTAAATGCATGTTTATGGCACCAGTGGGTGCATTTACAGCAGTGTTTTGTGCATGCATGGGTGCATTTTACTTCCGCTTCCAGTGGGAGGAACCACATGACCAGCCCACGGCCCAAAAAGTCTGGTCACCTCTGGTGTAAACAGATTAGCACCTCCCACTGGAGTAAAAGACAACTAGCTTTCGAGCAAGAGAAACCTTTACCTTTTACCAGTCTCACTTCCCGCTCCTGATTGCCAGCTGCTTGCCTGGCCTTGTGGGGTTGTTTTGGGACAGCAGGAGTTTCTAGAGGAGACAGGGAACAACCAGTGACAAATGGATTGAAAGAATAATGCAAGAGAAAAAAGTTTGGTTAGAAACACAAGGTTTCATTTGGGGATTACCAGAGCTTATCCCTGGCTCTTCAGCAACATGGTTGAGTCCTCCAGCATGTAAGGTAATACAGTACTTTTAATTACTGTTAAATACATGCCCTGTTGAAAGCTCATAATTATTGTTATTTGTGCTAAGTAAGCATAGACCACATGCATCGAATGTTAGGTTCCTATTAGAGGGGGTGTCCTAGTTGAGGAAGTAAAGATCTGGCATCCCACTTTACAAATGAATCACTCTTGAAACGAAACCTTGCCCCTTTTAAGCCCTTTCACTTGGTGAAGTAAAAAAGGACATTAGTGAAACTCTGTTCAGATCTGGTCAAATATGGATTTTTGAGGGGGAAATGAGCATCGTCGTAATTAGAGAAGCATAGATCATGCCTGCAAGAGTGTGTGACCCATTGGAAAGGATAGAAAAATAGATGTAACTGTCCCTCATAAGGACGATGAAATAATTTTCATTCTCCTTCTTCCATATCCGAATTCAAATATTGGTGATCCTCATGATGATCAGCCATGAAGACTGTCATGAGAATGTAATGCAGTGGCCTTTCATTTGCTTTCCACATCACAGCA
The DNA here is from genome assembly GCA_030440675.1 of Furcifer pardalis. Taxonomy (NCBI): domain Eukaryota; kingdom Metazoa; phylum Chordata; class Lepidosauria; order Squamata; family Chamaeleonidae; genus Furcifer; species Furcifer pardalis. The sequence goes on along the minus strand of CP126893.1, from coordinate 128,005,793 downwards.
TGACTCCCATACCACTGATCCAGTTCCACAAGTCACTTTCTGGTCCTGAGCCCTTTTGACACACATAGTCCTCACCAGACCCAGGTCAGTATTGATGAAGCTGCTGCCCTCCATCAAGATGGATTCAAGTGGGATTTAATCCACTTGGGGACCACCACCCTTTCCTGTGAACTTCGGCACCCGTTATTCCTCAGGGTTGTCAGGTTAGTTAACTGTCGCCTGACACTTGGTGTTGAGTTGCTGGCAGTATGGTCTACTCTATTTCCATAGCAGGATAACCTGGCTCATTTCATTAGGAAATGAAAAACAAAAGTGTGTGTGTGTGCAATATGAGACCTCTCCACAAGGAATGAAATAATGTAGAGAAGGTTTAATTTAGCAGAGCAATAGCAATTACATTTCTATACTGCCCCATAGCACTTGTGCATTCTCTGGCTGTTCTCAAGGTAATTAGCATTCTGTCCCCAAGATGCTGGGTAAGGATGGAAGGATGGAAGGCTGAGTCAGCCTTGAGCTCTATCAGGATCTAACTCACAATGTCAACAGTTTTGGCTGCAGTACAGCAGTTTAATCATTGGACCACCAGGACTCTTGAAATAAAAATGCAATGTTGCATTCATTTGCTTGGGGAAACTTCCCCACTGCTATAGTGGGAAAACATCACTGGTTAAAGCATTTAAAACCCATGATTTTTTTAAAAAAGTACAGTAAAACCTCATATAACGCTAAAACCTGGTTCCACAAGTCTTCGTGTTATATGATTTTTCGTGTTATCTGATCCTCTATGGGATCCATAGAGATACATTGTAACCACACAGGCTTTCGCGGTTGTTATCTGAAGCATCCCGTAGGATCTTAATGTTATCTGATGCAATTCTTCCCCCCAGATTCCTTGATGTTATGCGATTTTCGTGTTATTCGATACTAATGTTATATGAGGTATTACTGTACACCACATTTCCTATTAAAATCCTTTCTGCCTGGGCATTCACAGATAAAAGTCTAGTTTAAAAAGGAAACTTCACCTGCCATGAAGAAAAGAATTCCTTTTAAAAAAAATATTTTAATTAGAATTTATCAAACAGCAACAAAAAATATTAAAAAGAAAAAACAGAAAACAAATACAAACAGCATGTTACAATACTAAAAAGAAAAAGGAAATACAAGCCAATATAACATAATGCAATAACATATTAATTCAATTATTTTCAATGCAATCAATGTCTTAACCATACTGTTTATATACATATATAGTGTATACTTTCACATTTTGTATCAATTATCCTCTTCAGCATGATATTACAACTTTTATTATTATTATTATTTAAACATAGTTTAGTACATATATCACCCAAGAGCGCTAAGGTCCTTGGGTCTGCCAGCCATCCCATTTACAACTCAGTCATTCTGCCAAAAATACATTGTATTCAGTGCAGGTTTATCACATTTATTTTCCCTCAATGTATATTGCAAAAAAGGTTTCCAAATGTCCCAAAATCTATTTTTGTTTTATGTTTAGTTCCCATGTAAGTTTTTCATTAAGTGCCATATCCCAAACATCTGTATACCATTTGCTAAGTTCTAAGTTCATAGCAGCTTTCTAATTTCTGGCCACTTGTTGTCTTACCAAAGTTAAAAAAATTGATAATAACTCTTTTATATTTTCCTCTAAGTTCAATTCCTCTAACTCTGTCAATAAAACAATTTTTTCATTCAACTTTAAATTAAAGTTTAATATTTTTGCTATTTCTTGTTCCATTTTATGCCAGAAATTGGAAATAATTCCACAATCCCACCACATATGTTTGTACAGTATGTCCCAATTCTTATCCGAAATATTAATATTAAAATCCATTTCCCACAATCTTTTAAGAGTGTCCCGCGTTTCTTCGGTACAGTTTATCATTTTATATAACTTGCTTTCTACTTCTTTTATCCCCATTGAACCTTTTCTTATCTTATATAACATTTCCTCGAAATCTGTCAGAAGAAAATAATTCCATAGACTGAGAACAGCCACAAAAATGATGTTTCTCAAGTTCTCATCAAACATGTCTGCAATGGCAGCAGGATTAAGGGAAGGCTTGCTTCTAAAGTTCTCAGAGATGGGAGAAATGGCTGGCGGAGTGGGTTATATGGAGACCCAGCTCTTAAAATTACTTGGACCCAGATCAAATCTAGTTTTATAGGTCATAACCAGCACTTTGAATTGAGCTTGAAAAAAGATTAGCAGCCAGTAGGATTGTTATAACAAGAGAATTATATGTTCTCTACAACCTCTTCCAGTCAGCAGTCTGGATGCAGTTTTTTCAACCAGTAGACGTTACTGAATCATCTTCAATGATAACACCATGTAGAGTGTGTTACAGAGCTCCAAATAGGATGCAACTATATAGCAGTAGTGGCGAACCTATGGCATGTGTGCCAGAGGTGGCACTCGGAGCGCTCACTGTGAGCACTCTTGCAGTCACCCCAGCACAAAGTTTGCCCCGCCTCTCTGCCCAGCAGCCCAATGGGATCATTTCCTCCCTCCCTGTTGCCATGTTGGCACTTTGTATTAAATAAGTGGGTTTTGGTTTGCAGTTTGGACACTTTGCCTCTAAATGGTTCGCCATCGCTCAACTATAGCATGTGTCACTGTAGCTATTCAGATGTTTCCAGGACAAGTAGAGCTCTCTTGGTGGTTTACAATATATAAAACAAATGAATGGTATACTTTTAAAAATTGCCAAATATAGGGGAACATAATACCAAGACAATACCAGCAGCAAAGTCCCTAATACTCAAATGGGAAAGAGGGATGTGAAAGTCACTCCCATCAGGAGGCACTAACAAATGCTGCATTTCCTGGTCCACTGAACTTCCAATTCCCATCTCTTTACAAAGTATCTTCAAGACTAGATAGATTGTTTCTACCCCTTCTCCTGGAGAGGAAAAAGGATAAGACTTCCTGTTCCAACTCTCTTTCTTGTGAATGTTCATGAGGTGAGGCTTTTGGATTTTTGGCAGTCCAAAGTTTGATCTGGACACAAAAGAAGAATGAGATTCAAGAAAATAAAAATGAGTAATTACTGCATATATAGACCCAATGGTCAGTCCCATAATTGAGCCTTAATAAAGTGGGTGAAAGCAGTTAAAAAACAACTTCTTTTTTGTGTCCCCATCAAACCTTGGACTGCCAAAATAAAAGCACTTCCTTGGCTTTGTCATTGGCCAAAATTAAGTCCTCATTGGTCCATGTTTCTGGCAGTAATTGGCAGACCAGTAAATGAGCCAGATTCTGTATCTCTCCACATTCACACAGCATGTTTTTGTCCTTCATCAGCACCCACTTGAACATGTTGATCTTCCATGTAGGGACTCCAAACCTATTCAGGGTTCTCCAAGTGACATAAGGGAGGTTGAGTTCCTTAGCCATATCCTCCTTAAATGCTGTTCCTTGTCTGGTGAGGAGCTTCCTCCATCTTCTAATTTGGTTGTGCTCTTGAGTACCATCAAGAGTGTTTGCTCCTGCCATAAAGCTCGTCCTGGATCTGAATTGGAGGACTTGAGGCTCATATCTATTCAGATATAGAGCAACATATTCAGCTGTGGAGATGCTTGGGGCCAAACTGATGTACACAGCATGGATAGTTAAGTTCCCCATTTATAGTTTGTGAGTTTTCTGATGATATTGTTCCTTGTAATAACTTTGTCTTTGGTGTTCAGGTAGTGCTGCTTAAAAGAGAGTGTCCTGTCAAGTGTCATGCCAAGGTATTTTGGTGCTGAACAATGCTGTATTGATTCCCTTTGCCACACAACACCCAACTCAAACCTTGCCTCTCGGTTTCAAAGGGGGAAAGTACACATCTTGCTTGGATTAGGCTTCAAATGTTTGATGTTGTAATGCTATGGCAAAGGTGTGACACTGGTTGGTAGCTTTTTGGTTCATCTGAGTCTTTGCCAGGTTTCAATAAAGCAACAACTCTAGCATGTCTCCACAAATTAGAAATCTTAAATTTATATATGCAGTTGTTCATTAATTGCAGGAGCCATTCCAATGGACCAAAGTGCCTTATCTGTACTGTTCTTCTGTAATCGATGCCTGCTGCTTCATTCAGTTCATTGTTGTGGTTGGTCTTAGCAAATACCTTTCTGGTGGATTCATTCTTCAGTTCATTTAGTTTGATCTGGTGTTAGAAAGATTAGCCTTGCTGCCCAAGGTACGCCTGATTGTATTCACAGTCTTTGAGGAAGTTCTTTCTCTGTACCCCTAAAAACAACTAAGCTTTATTAAATAAGTTTTATTCCAGATAACAAACTCTAATCCTTGAGGAGCAGCTGCCCCTTAGAGATACAGGAAAAGAAAGGGAGACTGACAGACAGACCTAGAGTACCAATCTAACAACAGGTTCAAGAGGAAGTCACTGAGCTGGAGACTGGAAGATCGAGTTTTGCTACCCAAGAGCTGCAATTAGGGACATGAAAAGAGCCTCATTTGGGTGTCCCCTAAAAATTCTTTCAACCCAGAGTAATCTCTGACACAAAATTAAGAGAAAGTACAGGTCAGAGATTAAAAGAGGATAAGCAAGACTTTTGGTAATTTGGCCTGGATAGATGCTAACAGTCAGTGCTTGGAAGATGCTTGGCCAAATGCTTGAAGAACATAATTGTCTCTGATGCCAAGTTTTGGCTTTTCCTTCAATCCTGCCTAGCTTGCTGTTAGATCTTGGCTACTAGTTCAAACTGCTCACGCTGCAGCTGCTAGCTCACATCAGATTTTGTCTAGCTCTAATATGACCACCCTGATCCCTTTGCCATATGTACAAGGAAACAATCAGTAGCATGTTGCAGAGGCATTAGGGAATTAATTTCCAGTAGGGAAAGGGAACAGAGTTTCCACCTCAACCACTTAACAGCCACAGCAAATTTCTTAATACCAGTGAAATGCCATCTAGACTGAAGGTCTATAAAGTACAAAAGACTCTTCTCTTATTCTGATTCTCATGTTTGTTCTGCTGTCCTTAGGCAAAACTTGACTCTTGCTTTAGCTCAAGCCTCATTTTGTTGTACTGAATCCAACATGAGATATTAAAGATAACCAAACGATTTGGGGCACCACATGCATAAAAGGAAACAAAGATGTTTTGGAACCAGAAATATATAAACAATACCAGGAACTGACTAAAGTAATAACAGTGATCATTCTTGCATGTCACAAAATTGAATATTAGTCACCTTTGTTTTATTAAACAAAACCACTGAGACCTACAAGAAGGTAATATGAGAAGTCTAGTTACATTTGTTAAGACACCATGAAAAATATTCCTGTTCATAAGAATGCAATCAAATCAATTAGACTAGTAAAATAAAATACTGTGTTTTAAATTCTGTCTGCACTCTTATGTAGTTTGTATCTGAAACCTCAAATACTACCAGAACAAGTTAGGAGTAATTACTCTGATTCCTCTCAGATTAGGTAAAGGTAAAGGTCACCCTTGCTCGAAATCCAGTCATATCTGACTCTAGAGTTCAACGCTCATCTCCATTTATAGCCAAAGAGCCAGAGCTGGCTGTGTTTGCAGACATTTCCGTCATCATGTGTCAGGCATGACTAGACACTGGAACACTGTTTACCTTCCCACCAAAGTGGTACTTATTTATCTACTTGTAATTTCTTGCTTTCAAACCGCTAATTTTGCAGAAGCTGGGACAGAGATGGGTGCTCATTCAGGTCTCAACTGCTGACCTTCCAGTCATCGAGTTCAACATCTTAACCACTAAGCCAGATTACACATGCTTCTATGCCTGTTTAGTGGTAGATAGATTTCCTCAAATCAAAGCATCATGGAAGTTAAAATAACCTATAAAGCTATCAAATCCAACCCCCTTCTCAATTTAGGAATCAAAATCAAAGTATACCTGACAGATGGCTGCTTAGGTTTCTCTTGGAGCACTCACCGTCTCCCAAGGTAACTGCTTCAGTTGTTGCACTGCTCTAATTGTTAGGAAGTTTTTCCTGATATTCAATTGAAATTGGCTTCCTATAACTTTAGTCAATGATTACATGTCTTCTACTCTGGGATGATTGAAACCAGATTCTATCCCTCCTCTGTATGACAGTCTTTCAAATATTTGAAAAAGTGCTATGCTATCATATCATCCCACCCACCCTCCACCACCTCCAAGGCTTCTTTTCTCAGTGCTCAACATGCCCAGTTCCTTCATTCTTTCCCCACAGGGCTTGGTTCCTAGTCACCTGATCATCTTTGTTGCCCTCTTCTGAACTTATTCCAATTTCTTGGCATTCTACTTCAAATTCAGCATCCAGATCTGGGCACAATACTCAAGATAAGGTCTAATCAGTGCCAAATAGAGGAAAACAAGTACTTCACAGAATGTGGACATGATTCCTCTGTAAATGTAGCTTAAAATAGTATTTGCTTTTTTGCTTTTTGCTTTTTTTTTTTTTTTGCAGCTATATCACACTGTTGGCTTATATTCAGCTTGCGATCTACAAAACTCCCAAGATCCTTCTTACATGTAGTATCACTGAACTACACTAAACTAAGTATTCCCCATCTTGTCACTGTGCATTTGGTTTCTTTTTCCTACGTGTAAAACTTTGAACATACAGTATTCATATTAAATATCAATATGTAGCTGCATAAATAGCTACAGCGCTGTTCATCCTTCTTCTTTGCTCTTCCACAGTCGCCAAGTGAATGCTTTCCAACCTGGGAGCTATCTGAGATGCTATTGATCAGCTGGGGATAGCCTCCCCCAATCAGCCACAGCCTGCCTCCACTGTCAGGGAAGACCACAGCCACTAAACTGCAGGGACAGACTCCAGCTGATTGGGTAATGGAGGAATTAGAATGGATGGCACTCTAGTTCGAACACCACTTGACCTCAAATCAAGATGAAAACACCCTGATTTCAGCTCAGTGTTTTAGGTCAGTCAACACACACTCTTAGTCTGACACAGGGGTTCACAACCTACAGCTTGTGGGTCAGACCTGGCCCAGGGCAGAAAATCATTTGGCTTGTGGCGATGCCCCCAGAAGCGGAAGTGGACACATTTACAACAGCTGGAAACATGCTCATGCATATGCAAACATACCCGTTGATGCGCAAATGTGCCTGCCCATGTGTAAGCATGCCCACCATATTTTATGGCAGCATTTATGGCAAGGAGCACCCACGTGTCCAGCCCGCTCAGCTGTCTGAGGGGGCTTGGTCCAGAAAGGTTGAGAATCACTGACATCTCAGCTGTGACTATTGTGCCTTGACTGAGGAATCTTGGCTCATAATGGTTTCTGGTTTCCTATGTTGTTGCTGTCAGATTCATTGACACATGCAAACCAAGCCGCTACGACATATTAAAGTGTGCATCCAAGAGAGGAATTATCTTTACAAGTTAGGTATGAAGATAAACTTAAAATCATGTCTCTTTTAGGATTAAGGGACTTTTGCAGTATGGCACAAGGATTAGTTAGCTGCACGGCAGAGGGATTAGAAAGTAAACAATTCTCGTAGACCTGTTCAAGCCCTTTGAGTTGGCCTGAGAAACCCATTGCCAATAATACAGCTTCTGATGGACCTATTTGATTTATTTATCTATCTAGTCTAGTGACTTTGTATGCTGCTGTTCCATGTGAAGGATTACCAACACAACTCAGTCTACTTAATTGAAAACAATAAAAAAGCAATTTGACAACATAATAGGCAATAGACCAGAACATTTAAAATATTTTCATAAGAAAAAATCTCAAAGAAGCTTTGAAATAAAACAGGTTCTGCCAACTGCTGAAAGATGACAAAATATGAACCCAGGCAGATATACTTTTAACCCTGGATGCCTTAGAGAAAGTATCCTCCAGCATAAGACCAGAGAGGAAAAGGTAGATTAGATTCACCAGTAGGTCTTTAAGTATTTTTCAGGAAACTGATAAGAGTTTCTAACTCCCTGTTGTTTAATAATAAAAATGGTTCAGCAATGCTTCTACCCAGTTTGTGAAGCGTCTCTTGACTCACTCTCCCTCTGCCTAAAATCTCCCTGAAGGCATGGTTTGCTGGAAAAGACAATAATTCTGGGAAAAGTGGAAGGCAGAAGGAAAAGAGGAAGACCAAATATGAGATGGATTGACTTCCTAAAGGAATTCACAGAGGACAGGGGATTATGAAGATCACTCCTTCATAGGGTTGCCAAAGATTGGAGGTGACTTGTCAGCAGGTAGTAACAACAAAATCTCCCCATGACTGAGACCTTGGTTTTGAGGTTAGGGATAGGTAAAGGTCACCATTACTTGAAAGCCAGTCATATCTGACTCTAGGGTTCAGTGCTTATCTCTGTTTATAGCCAGTGCTGGTTGACTGCTGACATTTCTGTGGACATGTGGCAGGCATGACTAGACACCAGAGTGCACAGGACACTGTTTATCTTTTTATCCACTTGCAATTTCTTGTTTTTGAACTGCTAGGTTGGCAGGATCTGGGACAGAGATGGAAGCTCACTTCGGGTTTCGAACTGCTGACCTGCCGGCCTTCCAGTCGTCTAGTTCAGCATCTTAACCACTAAGCCACTGCAGCCCCTGAGGTTAGCGTTAAAAGGTGGGATATAAATAATTAGGTGGTGAATCAACTCAAGACAGGGAGGGGCTACTTCTTCCATCCTATCAAGAGCATGTATGGAATGTTTCATACTCTTATCTAAGAAAGATCAGGGTAAATTGAAACAAAAGGGCACTTTGTTGCAGAGATGAGAGCTCTGCAGAGTCAGTTTAGAATGATGTTGATCTATCCAGTTGCCACAAAGGAAGTGGTTTGTCTGAAAGACTTTCAGCTGATTAACCCCCACCACCACCCCAGGGATTTTCTTCAAAAGGTCATTTTAAACCCGAGTGGAGCCTGCTCACTAATCATTTTGAAATTCAAGTTGGGGGGGGGGGGAATCATACACCTAGGAATTTCCAATTAATTGACCTGAGGGAGGAATTATTTTTATGGATGAATGCATACCTTCTCCCAGGGCACCATTCTAATCTGTCTCTTGTTGTTCCAAACTGCATTTATTTATAGGTAGTCCTAAATGGTCTGGAAACTTTCCCAGTGTGTTAATTACTTTAGATTTTTCGGGGGGGGGGGGGGAGGGAAGGGTTTTAGCAGAGGTAATAAATTGTTGCAGCATTCCATGATAAGCAAATATATTCGATTGATAAGCTATGTTCTGTGTGGTATTGTGACATATTTTTATCTCTTTTATAGCTGGACTTCTCTTTGCAATAACAACCTTCCCTCCCTCTTTTTTCCTCCCTGCTTCCCCTCCTTGTGTGGGACCACATATACATGTTTATCTGTAAACACAGGATAATGTTTCATGCATCTAACAAAAGTTGGCTCTCAGGACAGTAAAATCTTAGGTAAAGGTCTCCCTTGCTCAAAAGCCAGTTATGTCAAACTCTAGAGTGTAATGCTCATCTCCGTTTACAGTCAAATAGCCAGTGTTGTCTGCATCTGCAAACATTTCTGTGGTCACGTGGCAGGCATGACTAGATGCCAGAGCACACAGAACACTTTTACCTTTCCCACCAAAGTAGTACCTATTTGTCTACTTGCAATTTTTTGCTTTCAAATGGGTAGGTTGGCAAGCACTGGGACAGATGACCGGAGCTCATTCTATCACATAGCACTCGGGTCTTGAACTGCTGACTTGCAAGGCAGCTTGCAAAATATTTAAAAGATAAATATTAAGACAAATTAAACACTGGCCCAAACCCTGTAACATAAATTACACCTGCGGAAGGATGATGGCATCAGTGGCAGAGATAATTTTTCAGGGATTATAACCTTCCTTATCCCATGGCTTTTCTCACCTGTATTGCATGCAAGCCATGCTACCCCCAGAAAAAGGAGGATGTTTATAATTTCCAAAAACCTGTCTCAGACATTAATATCATCACTTTTTCATAACTTCCACAGTGTTAAAAAAAATCACTGTACTGTATTGGCAATCAACAGTGGCAAATTATAGCAGCTGCAGAAAATCTGGCCACTTTATTGGTATTATGGGAGTCCTGGTAAGAAAGAAAAAAATGAAATATTAAATTATTGGGCTCTACCTAGGAATTTTTGAAGAATAGATTTTAAAAAGTGTTGACAAAGGTCACAGTATAAAGAACAGTTATAGCAGAGCATGCCCATCAGTTTCTGTTTCACCATTTATCACGGAGACCTAAACATTCCTGACAGAAATGGGAGCACAGAAGGTAAAACACTAAATCAGGTCAGCATAAAGGTTTTTCTGAATTTGGGAAATGCTGAATTAGCCTTCCGGAGGGGGGGGGGGAATATCTTTTTAAAAAGTTAACATATTTGCCGGTGTATAAGATGCATCTGAGTATAAAACATACCCCATTTTTAAATACACATTTTAAAGGGGGAAAATTATTTTCTACATTTCCTCATGAATTTCCAAAATTAATTCCAGTAACTGGGGAGGGGGGGAGAGGGCTCCTTTGAAGCCCATTTCCAACCCATCCCACCACCAACCATGCAGAGTGGGACGGGGGGGGGAACGGGCTTAAAGGATCCTTCTCCTCCCATTCCACTCTCCTTGACTGGTGGTGGGATGGGGGTGAGAAGGAGCCTTCAAGCCTGTTTCCACCCCATCCCACCACCAGCTGAGGAGAGTGAGATGGGGAAAAAAGAAGGATCATTTCAGAAGGTGGGATCGGCTGGGATTCAGCCTGGGCAAGATTTCTCTTTGAGAAGTCTCTTCCTTGGCCTATCCATCTGCCACTGACCATCAGGAGGCGGGGAGGGTGGGATCTGCCAGGCAAGAGAGCTCCTTTGGAAGCTGCCTTTCACCTAGCTCCAGTCCTAGTGGTCAGTGGTGGCTAGCTAGCTGTTGAACTGCACAAGTGAGGGGGGGTGGAGGGTGGCCTGTTACCGGAGTATAAGATGCATTCTGTTTTTCTGTTAACTAAATCACTGCAGATGGTGACTGCAGCCATGAAATTAAAAAAGACACTTCTTGGGAGGCAAGCTATGGCAAACCTAGGCAGCATAATGAAAAATAAAGACATAACCCTACCAACAAAAGTCTGCATTGTTAAAGCAACAGTCTTCCCAGTAGTAATGTATGGCTGTGAGAGTTGGACCATAAGAAAGGCTGAGCGCAGAAGAATAGATGCTTTCGAAATGTGGTGCTGGAGAAGATCTTTGAGAGTCTCAAGTAGATCAAGTCAGTCAAACCTAAAGAAAATCAACCCTGACTTCTCCTTGAAAGGACAAATACTGAAGCTCAAGTACTTTGGCCACCAGATGAGAAAGGACTCGCTGGATAATTGCTTGATGCCTCTTTTCATTTCATGGCTGCAGTCACCATCTGCAGTGATCTTAGATCACAAGAAGGTAAGGTCTGTCACTGCTTCCTTTTCTTCCCCTTCTATTTGCCATATACAGCACATGTTTTGTATACATAAAGATCCAAGCTCAGTCCCTGATATCTTTCTGGCAGAAATGGAAAAGACCCCTGACTAAAACCTCTGTTCAGCTGCTGCCAGTCAGTACAGGCAGTCTTGGTGAGCTAGAAAGAGATAGATAGCCCAGGGGTCTAACATATATGCAGTAGAACCCCGTATAACAATTGCATCATACAGCAATGAAATCGTACAACGATTGCCTTTTTTAAAAAAAAATTGTATCATACAACAATTTTTACCGTTGTACGATACAATTTTTTAAAAAGAAAATGGCAAAAGAGGGTGGTGTGCGGGTGGTGTGCTTCCCAGGGTTACTATTTCCCTGGGAAGCACTTTACCCCTGCACTGTTAGCATTTCCATGTCGAAAATCATTGTACGAATCATCTCGTAGGGAAAATCACTATAAGATACATGTATCGTACAGGCATATCAGAAAACAAAATAAAAAAAATAAAAAACACTGTAGCATTTTAAAGACTATCTGCTATATTTTTATTGTTAGCTTTCATGGATCAAGTCCACTTCTTCAGACAAAGTGAAAGTTACAGGCATGTTTTTTATACACTGTAGTTTTTTAAATTTTATTTTGTTTACTGTATTTTGTTTTGTTTTCTGATATGCCTGACCCACAGACTAACAGGGCTACTATTCCAAAATATTCATGCATCATACAGCGATTTTTTTCATACAACAATGGATCCATTGGAACCAATTAAAATTGTTATACGTGATTTTACTGCATAATGCTTCAGGTGATCTCAATCCTAAATGAAACTCACTATGTTTAGATGGGAGAGATTGCCATCAGGAAGTGCCCATCAAAATCTTCTTAAAATGGAGACAACAAAGCTTTCTTATCTGTTTGGGAAAAGAATGCAAGCAATCATGGCTGGAAAATACATTTTGCAGCCCCTCAACTGTCATCCCAAGCAGTTATGTGGTCAATGGGAACTGTTTCAAAATGACTGGAGGTGTCATCCAGGGACCACAAGCAGTGCCTGTCACCCTGAATGAGTGAGTCACAAAAAGCTTTGTTTACCTTTCCATATTGATGAAGAAGCTCCTTTGCTGTTGCAGATTGCAAGGCTGCATCAGGATGAGATGAAAGAAGAAATGCCATTTTTCTGCCCTGTTCTATACAGAAAAGAATGGGAATTGATAAATAAATATACCTTCCCTCTGTGTACTGCATGAAGGGGAGGACAGGAGGCTGCCCTAACAAAAGGCAAGTGCCAATTAGAGTGGTAGAGCTAACAAATTCTGAGAGGGTTCCCCCCCTTTATTGAAACCCAGCCAAGATCCAGATGACCTGAAAAGCTACCAACCAGTGTCACTCCTTTGTTACCTTTATAAGGCACTGGGATGGATGATTCACAATCATATTTCCAAATTTATTGATGGAAAGATCACGAAGGAACAAGCAGGCTTCAGGCCAGGAAGCTCATGTTGGGGTCAAATCCTTAACCTTACGCAACACATTGAGGGTGGCTTTGAAAAAACGTACATGTACATAAATTACAGGAGTGGCTTTCATTGACTTAAATGTAGTGTATGATACCGTAAATTACTGTATAAGATTCTGCTCCATAAAAGAAATAATCTTACCAAAGATAATAAGCTTACTAGGATCATTGGCAACTTCCTTGAGAACCAGGGATTTGATGTCATGATGAATGGAAACAACAGCAGATGGAGGTTGCAAAAGAATGGACAGTTCCAAGGAAGTGTATTGTCTCCATCATTGTATAATATACTGTATATACAAATGATCATTCCATTCCTGACTATACAAAATTGTTCATCTATGCAGATGACACAGCAATGGCCATCCAAGGATCAAGCTTTGATGAGGTAGCTGGAAAACTTACTGAAGCACATGAAGAATTAGGACAGTACAGTTGTACCTCACTTAAAGAGCATAAAGCGTTCCACAGGATTGCTTTTTAAGCGAGTTTGCTCTTTAAGTGAAACACCATTGTAAGTGACCAATTGTGACTTCTGGCAGGGGGATTGCAAACCCCGATTTATTTGTTAAGTGAGTTTTTGTTTGGTTTTAGTTGTTAAGCGAAGCAATCATTCAGAGAAAATTCTGCTTTTTAAGCAAGTTACTGTCTAAATGAGATGCTCTTTATGCGAGGTTTTACTGTATTACGACATCAACCTTCTGCAGCCTAATCCAAGCAAGGCTCAAGTGTGTGCTTTCCACCTTCAAAACTGAGAGGCAAGGTTTGAGTTAGGTGTTACAAGACAAAGGGAACCAATTACAGCAATGTTTAGCACCAGAATGCCTTGGCATGGCACTTGACAGAACACTCTCTTTTAAGCAGCACTGCCTAAATACCAAACCCAAAGTTAGTACAAAGAACAATAGCATCAGGAAGCTCACAAACTATAAATGGAGAACTCAACCATCCATGCTGCGTACATCAGGTTTAACGTCTCTGCAACACAGTATGCTGTTCCAGCATAAAATATATTGACATTGCTGTTAATGAAACCATTCATATAGTGACAGGATGCCTCAAATCTACACCAGTTGAGAAAATATACCTTGTTTTTGGTATCGCTCCACCTAAGATCAGGAGAGAAGTAGCAGTAGATGGTGAGATAGCTAAGCAAGAGAATGATCCTCAACATCCTCTGAATGGATTTGAACCTCAAGACCCCTGGCTCAGATCCAGGAAAAGTCAGAACACTCTTGAGGGTACACAAGAGCAAAACCAAATTAGAAGATGGACAAAGTAGTTTACTGAACAAGAAACAACATTAAAGGAGGATATAGCTGAGGAACTCAACATCCTGTACATCACTTGGATGACCCTGAATAGGCTGATGGTTTGAGTTCCCAAATGCAAGACCAACATGCTCAAGTGGGGGCTGCTGGCAGACAACAACACACTGTATGATAGAGAATCAAGATCATTTCTGGTCTGCCAATTGCTACCAGAAACATGCACCGATGAGAACTTAAGTTTGGCCAATGACAAAGCGAAGAAAGGGGCTTCATTTTGGCAGTCCATGGTTTGATAAAGAAGTGATGTAAGAAGTGTTTCTCTCACTCAATCATGCCAGGTTTTCATTGATTTCTTTTACGGAATTACAGCCTGCTTTCCCTAGATTCCTTGTATTTGCCGTGAATTGAAGGACATAATGGTCATCTCTGCCCTCTGAGTTATAAAGCCAATCACTGGACTCTGAAGGAGGCAAAAACATGTGTGAGGAGGTGGGTTTTTATAACAGACAGGGGAGGAAACAACATCAGTCAGTTTTGCCCCATGTCAGAATTCTACCCAGGAGCACATTAGTACAGTAGTGTATTGAAGAGATTAGTACAGTTTTTATATTTTATCTTGATTGCATTTTAAAATCTGCTGACTCTCAAATACAAGAAGTTCCTTAATCGAAAATATAATAGGGTGTTGAGTCAGCTCCTCCTGGATCCTTCCTACTTTACTTTAGATATGTAAACTTTGTTTAATATTTATTTAATCTTCCTTGTGATTCAGATGTCCTTTTTGTTAAATATAGAACATCAGCAAAAATAATACGGAAAATAACCCTGAATACATTAACAAAGGCCAAATATGCACCCTTCCTCAAGTACAGGAAACTGCTAGAGCAGAAAGCAGAAGCACAGGCTCCTAGAGGCTATGTTTTCTCTTTCCTAAGTACATTGTGTGTTCATGTCTCTCTCTAGAAGCCCAAAAGAAAGCCAAGAGAGAGAGAGACTGAGGTAAGCCTGATTGTGGTTTTAAAAAAGTAACATGTACCCACAATCTTTGAGAAGGCTATTTCTGTATACCCTCATCAGTACATACTACCAGAAACATGTAGCGATGAGGATTTAAGTTTGGCCAATGACAATCCAAGAAGGTGGCTTCATGACATCCAAGAAGGTGGTTTCATTTTGGCAGTTTAAAGTTTGATCTGGGCATGAAAAAAGAAAACAACAAAATAGACTGTATAGCAGGGATGCAAATCTGGTTTAATTTCTGGAATATCAGTAGAAGCCCAGTGTATCTCATGCTAGTGGAAGGGTACACAGAAAGAGCCTCCTCAAAGATTGTGGTATTTTTGAACCACAATCGGGCGTACCCCAGGCAACCACCACCTTGTGCCAGCTAATCTTTCTCACACTAGGTCAGGTGAAATAAACTGCAGACTGAACTCACCAAAAGGTGGCTTTATTTTGGCAGTTTAATGTCTAGCCTAGATATGGAAGAAGAAGAAGAATGCTAGTGTAGAAGACAATCCTTTGTCCAGGGACATTGTGTTGCTTGGCAAGCACATATCTTTTCTCTTTCTTTTCTTACAATTCTTTATTTTGAAACCAAACAGTTGAGAACCATTGTGTGGTGGCCATTAAAAGTGTCATCATTTGTGAAACAGGTCATCATTTGTAGACTGGAAAGGTTGAAGAAATCTTCCATGAAAATATGAACAAGCTATGACATTCAAATGCTGGAAGACAGATATCTCTCTGCAAACAATGAAGCTAGCCAATTTTCTCTTCCTCTCGTGATGATGTGCACACAAAACATAATAAAACAAATTAATGTTTAGTGTTAATTAACACTTGTCAATTAAACTATAATAAAGTGATTGATTGAATTAAGCTATAATGACAAAAAGGGAAGACTTGGGTATTAAAACTATGTACACATGTTACCATGTTATGTGCTTTTACATGCTGGGCTGCTAGAAACATTGTCCAATTAATCAAGAATTGTCACCACTTTCTGTGTGACTCCCCTCCTCTTTCTTTCTGTATTTGTAAATATAACTATCCTATCTCTGTAATTCACTCCATGCAAGACCTAGAATTTGTTCTGGCAAATTTGTCATTTTAGAATATCACATCTTGTAGCATATTGGGGAAAAAGAGCATTCTTTGGAATTTGTTCAACTAAGATTTCTAGCATTGCTAGGATGTGGAAAGGAAGGAAGAAAAAGGAACATATTTGTTCTACTTCAGTATCTCTTTTTGCACTCCTTTGCATGTGGTTTATAGTACAATTTCTTGGCTGCCAAGTTCTTTCTGTCTCTCCCACCATATCCCAGTTCCCTATAGGAGCTCTGCTGATGCCTAGAACAGTGATGGCAAACCATGGCACTCCAGGTGTTCTTGGACTTCAATTCCCAGAAGCCCAAGTCAGCACTCCTGCTGATCAGGGCTTCTGGGAATTGAAGCTCAAAACATCTGGAGTGCCAAGGTTCACCATCACTGGCTAGAATCAAGGCTGTATCAAGACATCAAGGCTTTAACCACAGGAGGTTTAAGAGCCCCATAACATTTATTGTGTAAATCCTGATATAGGGTTGGCATTTTGTGTTTACATCTCATGTGAAGCTTTCAACTGTAGCTCATTACATTTGCAAGCAAATCTTGTAATGCCCACAAATCACTCTGGGCTGGTATTCCTGCTATTAGTGATCTGTGTGCAACACACAAGCCCAAATTTCACACACTTGTTGGATATTTCAGATGGTTTAGGTATGTTGGAAGTTCGAGTCCTCACTGAGCCTCCTTGAAAGATGTTGAACTCAGTGATCCATAGGATCCTTTCCAGGTCTGCAATTGTAAGATCATTATATCCCTCTTGCACTAATTTGTGTGATTTGAGGTTGCTCACATCTGCCAGACTCTGCTTGATTTTGATTCAGCTTTTGGTTCCTAAAGATATTACTGAAAGTCTGAGTAGAAAAGATGGGGAAAGGGTCACGTTCTCTGATGTGTCTTTTGGTGGGCTATTTCAAATATTTGACTTATGTAATGCCCTGGAAAAGACAACCATTTAGGGCACTGGTGAAGTGGAACTGGCAAAAGCATATATTATTCTCACTGCTGAAAACAGGTCAGTGTTGATAGACATAACAATGCAAAGGCTTCACTTAGCTGGGATATGTTGATTTAGAAGGTTGTTCGAAGAGAAGAAATATATGTACAGCTAGTTCAAACAACGATTAAGAAAAGAACTTCTTGTATGGATTATTGTGGAAATGTATGGAATATTTTTATAGTAGTCATTGAGGATAAATTGCCCTGGCCATGTGTCATATGCTTCTGTTCCCAGAAATGGGGCTCAGGGAGAATGCAGTCCTGGGGTGTTATAATTTCTGTACCTGCTGTACAGAACAGGTACAGATGATAGGCTTGTCATCTGACCCAGCTGTGCTATTCTGATTTTCTCAGATGCAGAGGAAAGCGAGATTCTTAAACCTGTCAGAATGGGTCAACGCCAGCACTTAGTATGCCATCACACTCATCCTAAGTTGTGTTCAGTGTGGTTTACTCCTAAGTAAGTATAGATAGCTTAGGAACTCTAGTTTTGGACTGCAACAACTCCCAGAATCTTCAAAGCAGCAGAGGTCATGCTGTGGGGACAGGACAGGACAGAGCAAGGTGAGGAGCAGTTCTGGGAGATGCAATCCAAAGTAAAATTTGCCAGGCTCCAGGGATTTTAGCCTGAAACTAATGCAGCAGAAGGACATTCAGTAGAAGCCACTTCTCCTGCCAAGGAGGGCAAAGACTGTGAACAAGTTGAACAACAACAACAACAACAACAACAACAACAACAACTTCTCAGAGGTGTTTTGCCAGTCACAGATGGAGACTGAAAGACTAGCCAAATGGGTCCTCAGTCTGATGTGCTTAGTCATGCAGGACAAACATGAAAGAGAGGGTGTTTGTGTGTATATGTGTGTAAAAGGGTGGAAAGAAGGACTAGTGAGGTTCCTGCTTTTCTTACAATGGCCAAGGCCAACCTTTCCCTGATTAGATAAAAGCCTGCCAATATGGGATACTGTGGCAATAAGGAAGCAGAATGCTTGTTTATCCACTTATCTCACTCATTCCCTCTCTAATGCTCTCCATGTTGAAGATTAGGAAAGTTACTCTTTTAGACTAAAGTGCCATAATTTTCCAGCGAGCAGGCCACCAGTTACTCCCCAAAAGTAACTGCCCAAGTTCTTCATCCTCAAAGGGGTGTTTTGATGTCATCTGTTCTGGTCTAGAATGCCTTGCTGAGATGTATATGTCAAGTTCCTCTTTGTGCTGCATCCTGGATTACTTCACCAGGTTTTACATTTTGCCCAGTCTCTCTCGGTGCTTCTCCTTTGAGTGCCAGCCAGCCTTGTTTATCCACTTATCTCACTCAACCTTGCTCTCTCTTGGCTTGTGTAAACTATACTCTGTACTTCTTATGCTTGTTTCAATGGGAGATTAAGGTGTTTTTGTTCTGGATAATTTATTACCTAAGGAGGCAAGTACTTACCTGTTTCTTTCTTTGTGCTCCAAAATCATATTGGTTATTCAGTTTCATGCAGATTTCCTGGAATAGGTGAGAGGCCAGAGGATGTACATTCATTGCTTGTTGACACAAGAAATAGTTGAATTGTTTATTGTTTTTGTAGGGGGTTTTTCTTTCACAAGCTTATCTTCTTCCATAGGCACTTAAAAGAAAGTCCCCCTTCCCCACAAATTTTCAGGCAATCTGTCACTTTTACAGGTTAGAGTTACCTTTATGCATTTATTTAAAGCCAGTTCCATGTAGGTTACACCACATTAATACCACACCATCCATGTTGATGATTCTTCTTTCATGTGTAGGGCAAACTTTAAACTGCCAAAAGGAAGCCACCCTTGGGTGAATTCATTCCATAGTTTCTTTTTTACCTGACCTAGTGTGTGAAAGATTAGCTAGCCCAGGGTATGCCTGATTGTGATTCAAAGATACCACAATCTTCGAGGAGGCTTTATCTGTGTACCCCATCATCCATGATAAAGCTGGTTTCAGTAGTGGACATGTCATGTAAGTTACCCCTGAAACAAATGCAGTGCTACACAGACATATCTGTCAAAACTTTATATCAACATTTGTAGCCGCCTTCTAGGTACTTTCTCCAAGAGAAGCTTCAGGTGGTGACAGGGAGTAGAGCCTTTCCAGTTGAAGTCTTTCTCTCTCCCTCTCTCTCTCTCAAACACACACACACACACACAATGTTCTCCCCAGTGTTTCCCACCTTAAGCTAATGGACAGAAGGATGGGATACAAAAGGTTTCCTGCTTTTCATTATCCTCCACCATTATTATATGTCTATCAATATTGTAAATCAGTGATAACCAACTTTTTGGCAGTGAGCCTAAGAACGTCATAGGCCAAGTTTGAAGCCCTGAAATCCTGCTGTCTAATTATTGTCAGATGAACCATCACAAAGAGTTTGCTTCTTAATTGGTAACATTTATTGTTTTATTTGGACATCATCTAGGTAGGTATTTTATTTTTGTTATTTAATTTTAGTTAGTTGGCATTTTATGTTTATTTAATGTTGTAAGCCACCCAGAGTGGTGCTTGCCCTTGCACCAACTTTGAGGGGGGGGGAGATAAGTTAAATAAACACGCAAACAAACAAATAAAAATAAATTGGTTGGGAATATGAGCAGGAGAGTACTGCTGTGTGTACCAGCTCCATGGATTCCTTGTATAGACATTTTATTGGTCACTTGTATTTGGTTGGAAGTTTGTATTTCATTGAGGGGTTTCCCATGACCCAACTCCATTCTTTCTGTAAAGACAAAAGTAGGAATTGCTTAGTTTAGCTTTTTTGTTTGTTTGTTGAGATCCATGTGACCATAGGAGTAACATCAGCACCCATAAATGTCACTTTTTATTGTTGATTTCAGAATCAAATCCCATAATGGGTGAATGGTTTGGGGTGTATTTGACCACAAAAGTAACTTGCTCTGGAGTATCTTCCCCTTTATTCAGTATGTTTGTGTGGAGCATACCTTGTCTCTGCACTAAAAGAGTTTGTTTCAACTCTGAGTCTCTAAAACCAACGCTTCCTTCTCGTTGTTTCCTCTGTAATCCACCTTTCCTCGTTCCTCCATTTTTCTGCTCTTTGAAGTTACAAACATGGAGATGTAGTGTCACATTATATGAGATCAGGGAAATCTCTCTTTGCATTTTCTTACACGATAAGGGAATAAAATCCTCCAACAAACTATGCATATAACTACTATAGTGTTATCTAGTGTGATATTGGTCAGGTAGGAAAGAACAGAGTTGGTGTAACAAGTTTCTGCAGAGATAGAAGATAATGCAGCTGAGGAGGGGAATTAGGACAAATTAATTGAGGTAGCTTTGAGAGAAAAACAGACCAAGAAAAAAATAACTTTCAGTATTAAATGCATTTTAAGCCTCTGTGTTATTTATGTGTTTGTCATACCTGATTGTTTCTGTACAGTCAAACCTTGCATAAAGAGCGCCTCGCTTAAAGAGCAGAATTTTCTCTGAATGTTCACTTCACTTAACAAATAAAACCAACCAAAAACTCGCTTAACAAATAAATTGGGGTTCGCAATCCCCCACACACACAATTGGTCATTTACAATGGTGTTTCCCTTAAAGAGCAAACTCTGTTTAAGAGCAATCCTGTGGAACGCAAATTGCTCTTTAAGCGAGGTACAACTGTATATATTGTTCACCATAAGCACATTGTTTCCTTTTTTAAAAAATATTTTATTTATAGGTTTATAAAGAAAAACAGACAATAAAAAGATAAGAAAAAAACATACATAAAGAATAATCTCATACTTAAAGTAAACAACTCATTCACATACTCTACAGTAAATACAGCACATATGGTATATAAAAAAGCAAAAGTCCAAACAATAGTATATGAATAAATGCACATTGTTTCCCAGGTGACCACAAAGAGAAGCTGTTTACAAAAGTGTTGCTTGCCCTTTTTTAAAAAAATAAATACATCTTTTCCTTCCTTTAATATTTCAACATCCCTCCTGATAGCACTGCAAAACAAACTCTACCTATTAGTCATTTACTTAATGCTGCTGAGATTGCTTAATTATTTCACAAACTGCAGGGAGTACTCCTACACAATCTAATTTTTTAACAACAACTGCTTGCTGATATAAAGCACTGGAAAGTTTTCAATGATCATACCTGCCACTTTTTGTCATTGGAATCACATACACAAAAAAAGCAGACAAATGTGCCCCGTGCTGATTGCACTGTAATTTTACACACTATAATAATTTTGCGTCAGAAATTATTCTGGGTTGAAAGGATTTTTGCTGAAGAAACTTTGCGCAAGGGACACCTGAATGAGGCTCCTTTCATGTCCCCAAGAGCTGGGACAGAGATGGGCACTCAAACCATCATGCAGTACCCGGGTCTCGAACTGCCAATTTGCCGGTCTTCCAGCCAACAAGGCAAGCTTCATAACCACTGAGCCACTGCAGCCCCTATTTCACACACTGCATTAGGAATAGCAAAAGCCTGCTAATGTATTTTTAAAGTACTGTATGTATCAACTGTCTCGATTAGATTTTTGAAAAAAGCATAGCCCTGCCTACACCGTCAGGTTCCCAACCTGTGCAGTGGCATAATACATTAGAGATGTATATAGTACAATTAGCAGACAGAGTGATTTTTGGTTCTGATTTCAGTAAAAATCAACAAGATGTTGATTTTAGTTATAGTTGGAATCTACTGCCCATGCTGGCTTCTAGGATTCTGGAAGCTATACTTTAGAAAACAAACTTTCCAGCTTCTGTAAAGCAGATATCAGGATGAGCTTTGTAGCTTGTGTTAATATTGGTTTTACTTTTTGTGGTAAAACAAGCCATAAAACAACAGAGGTAGTATTTTTAACCCCAACCACCCAAATTTCTACAGAGTAATTGCAAAAACGAACTTCCTGGAAAAATAAAGTGTGCTTATTCTTCCAAGACCAGATTTATGTAGTTTTGTGTTTTTTTAAAAAAAAGTAGCAAAAAAGACTTTACTCTGTAACAACATTTAGCAAGCACTATTTAAAAAATACTCTAAAACACAACTTGGCAACACTGAAGAACTGATATGTGTGCCATGAGTGGGTTAGTGAGTGAGTGTTTTGGAGATGTTCTTCACTCAAGTGTTATTTATCCTGAAGGTCTTGCAGGCACAGCGGGTAAAGCTCTGAGAGCAGTTATGAATAAATCAAAGTAGATTTTTATCATGAGAAGTGGCGACAATCTTACATTAGCAATACCCACCCACAAAGATATCTCTTCCCGAACAAGCACTCAGGGTTGCTTCTTGAGAGGAACATACAGGCCCTTCCTTCTCTCCTGTGCCTCATTGCTCCTCTGTGGAAGATTATATTTACATACCACAAATGCATCAGGCTGCAAAGTAGAAAGTGAAAGACAAAAACAAAGCTCAGAATCAAGGAGACCCTGAGACGAACACAGATTAGGTATATTCCAGCTTGGCAAAATAAGATTTCTTGTACAGTCAAACCTCGCTTAAAGAGCGCCTTGCTTAAAGAGTAACTTGCTTAAAGAGCAGAATTTTCTCTGAATGTTTGCTTCGCTTATCAAATAAAACCAACCAAAAACTCGCTTAACAAATAAATCAGAGTTCGCAATCCCCCCCCCACCAGAAGTCACAATTGGTTACTTACAATGGTGTTTCGCTTAAAAAGCAAACTCGTTTAAAGAGCAATCCTGTGGAATACATTATGCTCTTTAAGCGAGGTACAACTGTATATTGCTCCAAATGTAAGATGGCCTGTCCATTGATGTTTTATCTGGGGCTCATGGAAGTTGTAGTCCCAAACATTCGGACAACACAAACTGCAGGAAGGTTGCCATGAGCATTTGTTCCAGGATGCCTAGTTTCTCAGACTTTTCTGCTTATCAAGGAACTCCCCATGGTGCTGACTCTAACAGTGATGTAACAAAGTTAGAAAACCTCACTCTCCGTGAAGGGCAGCAACAGGTTCGCACCAGTTCACCAGAACTGGTAGTAACTTTCCCCAGTGTCCTGGAGAACCGGTAGTGGCTTTTGGGAGAAACCACCTTGGGGGCTTACCTTTTCGTAGGTTCCCCCACTGCGCATGTGCGCCAAGCGCTTGGTGTGCATATGCTCCTACAGTGCTTGGCAGGCATGCGCGGCCTCCTTGCTGTCCTTCCAAGTGGGGAGGAGGAAGTGAAGCTGCTAGCCTGAAGCTCCCTATAGCCTGCTCCCCAGGGTAAGAGACTCACCTTGGGGTGTGGGGTGTGGGTGTGTATTTCAATGTGTATTTAATGTGTACTTATTTTATGGGTTTTTTTTACTTTGGCTCTTCCCACATCATTGGCTCCACCCATGACATCATGATGGCAGCTCCGCCCATGATGTTGGCTCCACCCACAGTGTGGTAGTAAAATTTTTGGCTGTCCACCACTGCTCACTCTACACCTTTGTCACTTTTTAGAATACCGTATTTTTCAGACCATAAGATGAATCCAGTTTTTAGAGTGTCTTTTTTAGTATCCAGTTTTTAGAGTGTCTTTTGATTGGCAATTACTTGGGGACGTGGGCAGTGTTATTTGTAGCAACTGCACAGCAAAGTTTGGCAGGTTGTAGGCCCTTTTGTTTGAATGCACATCTCCCCAGTTCTCCCCCTTTTTAGCCCAGCAAATAAACATACTTGGATGCTTGAGAGAGATGCTTGAGAGAGAGAAAAATAGCATTTACTGACAAAATGAGGTCAGAAGGTACATGTGCTCAAAAGTCTGTGTAAGGTGGCATTAGGTTAATAATGAAGGCAGGAAATTCAAGTTATGTAGTTTTAAAAGTAAGTGATAACCAAAGATGGTTCCTCTTCCCAGCCATGTGGCTAGGAAGATGGAGGCACTCAAAAAGACATCCTCCGCTTCCAATGGCAGAAACAAGAGAGAATGTCCAGAACAAAGAAAGGACTTGAGACATGCAAATAGGGTCAAGTGACCCCAGAGGCAGGGAGACAGGAACTTTTCTAATTGGCTACTTAGAGACAAACAATGCAAACAACTTCCTTTAGGCCAGACTAGTCTTTCCTGTCTCATTGGTTAGTCTGATAGTATTTACTGCATTCTGTGGTTGCACTAGAATACTCAACAGGCAGGAGAGAAGGGTTGCCCACTCTTGGACTCTTGTGGAGATCCTATTGGCCACTATGGGATCAGAGTGTGGAACCATAGCAAGGGTCCTCAACCATTTTAAGCCGGGGGCTGGATCACACCCCCTCAGACTGTTGGCATACCAGATAGATGCCAGCAGTGGTGGTGGCAATGGGGGTGAGAGTGGTGGTGGGGAGTGGTGTTGACAGTGGTGGGATTCATCAGGTTCGTCTCAGTTCACCAGAACCAGTAGCAGAAATTCCGGCTGCCCCCCTCCAAGGTTTGAAATCAAGTAGTCCTAATTCAGGTGCAATGCAGGGCTTTCCCCCTGGCCATGCCCACCATTCCACGCCCACAGAGTAGGTAGTAATTTTTTTGAATCCCACCACTGGATGTGGGCTTGGGCTCTGAGTCCACACCACTCCCCCTGCCACCACCGTCAGCAACGGGACCACTCTGAGCCACCCCCATTCCCCTCCTGCTTCCCTGCTTGGAGGAACTGCATGGCACCAACACATCTGGCCCATGCCCTCTCTCCAGCTGCTGCTTCTGCCACCATTGTCTCAATCCTTGTCTCCTCCACTTGGCTTGGCATGTCCCTAATGGTGATCTGTAGCAGGACGGATGTCGTAAGCCTTACAACATCTGCCCTGCTATGGAGCTCCATTAGGGACATGCCAAGCCAAGTGGAAGAGACAAGGATTGAGGTAGCAGCAGTGGAAATGTAGGTGGTGGTTGGAGCACGGGGTGCAGGGAGGATGAGTTAGTGCCATGGGCTGGATTTGGCCCACAGGCCATGGGTTGAGAACCCCTGAAATAGAGAGACTTTTGTTTTGATCCAGGATGACTCTCATAATCTTTTAAGAAGATTTTAATGTTACATCTTTTCCCAATTTCCATTTTTCACTTTTAAAAGTAATTTTACAGAATTGTGACATGTCATTTCCACCTCCTAGAATGAAAGAGGCACTATAATAATATATAATAAGATTTGAGTTACTAGATTCCATGAATAAATATGGGTGTTTTCACCACTTACCATATCATGAAAGAATGTGCACATGTGGTTCTCCAAATATTGAAAATATGTCTCACATTTTATTCAATTGCCAGTTATACACTGATATTAGATTTAAATACCTTGCATCCCTATTGGAAAAAACAACTACTGTATTTGGGACTTTAATCACAAACTGTCCTATCTCCTCCTGGGTTCTAACATGCACATTGTATGTAGAACTGCCAAGTTTATAATTAAGGCATCAGCTAAAATAATCCAATATGTCAATCAAATTGGGGTATCCTGCAAGGGAGATTCACTTATCTGACTATGGATATGCATGTATTAATTGTATTAAGGCACCTTCTCCAGTTTACATTTCTTTCAAAAGTAGCTCAGGTATGTACATATTGTATTTTTATTGTATTTTATTATATTTTTATTGTATTTCATTGCACTCCATTGTATTGCACAGATTTTAATTCTTCTGCTATGTTATTGATAAGGTCGTAAGACTAATCAATTAATAAATATTTATTCATTCATTCATATGGGCTTTCACTTGGCCAATAAACGTCTTTACTCAAAAATAAAAAAGAGGACAGACAAATCTAATGATCGGCTGCATCCACTGCTGAGAGATGAAACTATCATTTCAAAAAACAGGAGGGGAAGGAATGTGAAACACCTGTAGGTCATATCACTGCTACATGTGTATATTATGTTGCATCAAATTACTTCCCAAGTTCCCATTTATGGCAACCCTATGAATTAATGAGTTCTCAAAGATCTTGTCATTAGCAACCCTAACCAAATCTTATAAACTTTTTTTTACTGAGTCAATTCTTCTTCCTGTTCAGGCTTCCTCTTTTTCTTAACTGTTCCCAGAACTATTGCCTAGTCTGGTAAACCTTGTCTTCTTCTAATATGGCCAAAAAAATAGCCTCAGTTGCTTTTAGCTTTAGGGAGAGTCCTGGTATGATTTGATCTACAAGCCAACTTCTTTGTCTTTTTGAAGGTCCATGGTATCCAGCATATGTAAGACTCCCTTCCAACATATCACCAATACATATGCACACACAAAAATGGGAAACAGAAGGGCAGCAAGGACCACACACGTTCTTAATCAGCCCATTTTATCAGATTAAAGATGCAATCCTAAGTAAATGGCAAAAGACTGGCTGAGGCTGTGCTGATTCCAAACCCTTACTTAACCTAGGGATGTGAGAAATTATTTACAATTACTCTAATCCTTTCTTAAATTTGATCTAGCAGCTGTAAATCACAGTTGAGAAGGATTTGGAAATGTTGTAGCTGAATTCCTCTCCTTCTCTATCCCTTTTGGTTTCTTTTGTCAGCTAATAGCCAGCAAGCACAGCAGTTGTGCCAACAGCAAGCACAAAGATGGGGGTAAGTGGGGTGCTAGGACAAGACAGTAGTGCTGGAATTAGAGGTTTATGCCTATTCCAAATCTGCTACAATCAGCCTATCTTTGAGCTCGGATTGCACTGTTAATGGATTATTTTTCAATATGGAAAACAATGGACAATTAAGGGAGATACTGTAGGATTATCTCCCATATTTGAGGGGAAAATGGCCAAATCCAATTTACAAATTAATTCTAAAGTGTCTTTGAAGACTACTACAGATACCTCCAAAGTTTGAGGAGTGCATTTGTATTCTCTGGGGACCAAAAAAGGTTCACAGTCAGCTGAAAATCTCCAGCATCTAGGTCTCTCTCTCATAATATTAAGCATTTCTTACAGCCTTTTTTTTTTTTTGGTTCGGCTGTACAGTTAAGTCTGACCCTTTGTGACCCCAAAGACCACCACACACCAGGCTCCTCTGTCATCTGCCATCCTCCATAGTCTGCCCAGATCTACATCCACCATGTCAATGATGCCCTCTAACGGTCTCATCCTCTGCCACTCCCTTCTCCTTTTGCCTTCAATCTTTCCTAGCATCAGGGCCTTCTCCAGTCAGTCCTCTCTTCTCATTTGGTGACCAAAGTACTTGAGCTTCAGTATGTGTCCTTCCAAGGAGCAGTCAGGGTGGATTTCCTTTAGGATTGACTAATTTGAACTCCTTGCAGTTCAGGGGGCTCTCAATTCAAAGGTGTCTATTCTTTCAGCGTATACATGTGGTAGGCAAAAGTAACTTTTCTAAGCTCTGATACAGAAGTACACTTATCCCAAATAATGGATGTCTTCAGTAGCCAACAGAATATTATGCAAGTGAAGTTATTTTGTCCAGTGCTTTCTCTCAGCAACCACTTGTGATGGATAATGGCATGTAAAGAATGTTTGACTATTTTGCAAATGGTTTTGTTATTGAGATACAGGGTGAAAAAAGTTCAACATACAATGAACATTATTCTTGGTGAGTAGTTCAAACACTTCTCAGTTGGCATATTTTAGTAAACAGAACAGTACTTGAATACAAAGGAGTAAAACAATACATGGAAACAGAACAGTGACACCACTCAGTTTCTTAAACGCAGAGGCTTGGCTTCTACTCAATCTCTGTTGCAGGAGTAACTTTGTCATTGTTAATCCCTGTTGTAGGTCATTTTGCCACTGATGCTCAGCATTCCAGAAGGACAAAGAAAACATCTTCTCTTATGGCATCAAATTTATGCCATCCAACTGACCTCTTCTAGCAGAGGAGCTTCCCAGTCAGTCAGGTGAGAAATCGAAAGTCATAAAATCCAGGACAGTTTCAAGAGAAGTTCAAGGAAATGTATAGAATGGCTGTTAATGGGAATGCTTATGATAAAGCTGTGATGTTCTTACTTTCGGCTTTGAAGGTTTGCAAGTCTGACACAGAACCTCTGTGCTTTCAAAGACACAGCCAATGGCTTCTTCTTCATATGTGTCTAGACCAGATGTGAAACTGTCAAAATTAAATTAAGCCACAGGCTCCACTCCTGGTAGTGCCCTCCCATCAGTTCCTTTAAGTTTCAGCTTTGCAACCATACTACCCCTGGGAACCCAAAGACTTTGGTTTCCTGGAAGCTGCCCAGTGAGTCATGGGAATAACGCTGCCAGATCGCTAGTTGACATCATTTAGGTCAGAACGATGACAATATTTGATTGTGAAGCACCTTTTGGTGCATTCATTCTGCAGTTCCTTTCACCTGACCTAGTGTGAGAAAGATTAACCAGCAATACAAGGTTGCTGTTACCAGGGTACACACGATTATGGTTCAAAAATACCACAATCTTTGAGGAGGCTCTTTTCTGCATACCCCAATGGCTTGTGTGCCGGGAAGGCTGCACAAACTTTATAGTTATCAACTGGTTTGTAGCTATTCTTGTGTATTGGGACACAAAAGAGATCGCACAGCACACATACAAGTAACTCACTGCAGTGTTGGTTAAAAAGCTGACTTTTTGGGAATCACATCAGCTATGACTGTTTTTTTAACGGGTGCAGTTTTTTTATTTTTTACAGATCTTTAGGTTGATATTCTAGAATTCTAGCTAAGTCTAGTATTCTTTTTTTATTTTTGCCTGTCAGAACACTTAAAACAAATTCTTCTGTTTCACACAGTTCTCCATAATGAACTGAAACCTATGTCCACACACAGAGTCACACACACACCCCTATATACAGAGACTGTTCAGGTGGAAGCAGTAGTGATTCCAAGCAGGATTCAAGTACACCTATTTGTCTGATGGTTACAAATTGCTCCAAGTTCTTTAGAATGGCCAGTGCTAAAAGTGTACTCACATTACATAAATGTGGCTAAGATAAGACAGGTATGTTGTAGTAATATTGTTTGGATGTGTAGGAGAGAATTTCCAAATGGTCCCATTTCAAAGGACAGTAGCACCATGTACATCATGACATGCAATTCAGCCTAGGTCATTACTATACATGCCATTAAAGAATGGTAGCAACTGATCTGTGGTAGAATATTAGCATTTAAGAAATATGGGACCAAATTATGTGCCCACCAAAAATGTTTCAACATAAATTCAGGAGAGTCATCAATATGGAAGGATGGATACTACTTGTTTTTCCCCCTGATATAGGACAGAATAAATACCAGTCTTTATTTCTTGGTTAATTTCCAATGCAAGCAATTATGGATTGTAGTACCCTACTTACACTTCCCTGTAGTTTCAATCAGTCAATTTGTTCTCATACTCTGTGGGGTACTAGTCCTTTTCTCATTAAGTAGCTACAGCTTCTCTCTCACCCTAGGTACTGCCTTTTCTTGCTGTAGTTTAATATCTACAAACACACACAAACACAAACACAGACACACACAACAAGCCAGGAACCAAGGATTGCAGTAGTGTAAATCAACATCATTTCCACTATGTTGCTGGACCTGTGCCAGCATACCTCAGTTGGAGATCTTGATCAGAAAGCATGGAATGTAACTCTTTCCTATATCACAGTGCTATAAATAGAAGCTAATTACACAATGTTATTATTGTTAGTCATTTGTATAATTCTTGAAAGATTTTTCCAAACACTGAAGGATCTCATGCTGATCTTCTTCATAAAGGCATAAAACACAATCTCCTCTCATTGTCAAAGCAATTTGGCTGTTCTATCCAGGACATCCCCAGAAGAGTACAGCTTGACTTGTCATCTAATGAACACTTATATTCCTATTCATACAGCTGTCTTTTCCCTCCACTGTCACATTTCAGCACATCAATTAACACACTTTACAACTGCCAATTTTTACAACAAAGGCAATATTCTGCCAACATTCTCCAAAAGACTGCATAAGACATATTCCACTGTTTACAAATATCACCTAGCTCAACTATGTATGACCAGTCTTAACATTAGTTAGAGTGGAGCAGTCACCTTTAGGCAATATTTGCTGGGAGTGGCAGGAAGATATTGGAAGAGAGAGCTTGTACCAACCTTCACTAAGCTATTTGGTTGCCTTCTGGTGTGGATGTTTTCTTATTAGCAGCATGAGAGAAAGATTTAACTCATATAGCTTTTGTCCATGGAATGAAATGGTCACCTTCTTGTTCTTTCCTTAGGCAGCAAGAGGTCTTTGTCTTGCATCTATGTTTGGTTCACCAAATGTTCCTCTGTTATGTTTTAAACTATCTCCCATATGATACAATGCACATGATGCCCCTCACTGTTGATGTGGCCTGATATTGGCCAGATGTCATCTAGCCCTTTTAAATTCTATTTTGTTTTTAGATGTGTTAATTTTACCTTTATATGTTATTATATGCTGGTGGTGCATCTGACACGAATAAAGAAAGAAAAAACTTACTCATTACTGGTTTGAGTGCTAACATCCTGGACTCTTTGTTCAAATGTTGCCTTAATGAAAGCAAAACAAAAGCAAAGATATTATGGCAATTTTAAAGATTAACAGGTCCCCCCCCCCCCAGTGTGAACATTTTTGGATTATAATCCACTTCTTCAAAACGATTTGCAAAGGAAGGTTCAAGAGAGAGCTGAAGTGTGCTATATTGATAAACATCAATAGGCATACAGAAGGTTAAATAGGGATTGAAGAGGTTTTTTTCTTCTCTTCCTCTGTTTCTCACTAGCCATTTAAACAAAAGCACCTATTCACTTAGAAAATGAGTTCATATCTGCAAGTGGTCAGATAAGGCTTCATGTTCCACTGAAAATGATTGTTCCAGCCTTTATACACTGTATATCTGTGCAGAAACAGCCTGAAGGTGAAACATAGACTGTCATTAAAAATAAAAGAAAAAGAGATAACACAAACACCTAAAAACAGAAAAGAAAAAAACAGCAACCGACCTCTTATAAACTGCAGGAAGTACAAAAAACACAGAAATAAAATCAGAGTGGAAATTTACATTCTTTGAGGCAGTTGAGGTTTCCTTGCTCCTCCCTTTGTTCTCCCCAGATAGTTCCGCCCCCCGCCCCCGCCCCCCCCAACTACAGAGATCTTTTTGGTTGCTCTTCAGCATTGCACAACCAATGAGTTAAGGTTTTGGAGCATTAGGCAATGCTCTTGGGCTTCTGTTAGTGTTTCTTCGTTGACATCCTGTCATGGATATTTAACTGTTCTAAACTATTGCCATGTCCAAGTTTGTTAAGAGGTGAAGAAGGGAGAAGTGGGAAGAGAAAGAGGAATGGCTTCATGCAGATATGAATCATCAGCATTTTTTAAATTATTATTCCTATTTTTTTACATTCTACAAACAATACTTTGGAACAGTTACATCCGCTCCAGCTACCAACTGCTACTCTATTTATAAAATCAACATTTCTACATCCTCATTACTGCAAAAGTACAATGTTACAGGACCAATGTTACTTGTAACATGTTACTTTTATGGTCTGGCTGATCATATTGTCTGATGGTCTTATCTGCATAGCATAGCAATTACACTTTGATACCACCCCATAGTGCTTAGTGTACTCTCTGGGTAGTTCACAGAGTCATTAGAATTTTTTTAAATAATATTTTTATTAATTTTTAAAAGAATTAACAAAAATCAAACAATACATTTCAATACAATACAGAATACAATACAATACATATAAGAAAAAAGAAACCTTTTCATATTCATTATTTTGAACTGATCTCATTTTTAACAACTCATTCATCATTCATCAAATATATACTGTAATCCTTATGTAAATATCTTTTATAATATATAACCACTTGTATGTTAATATATATGTTTCAATAAATATATATTTTATTCCTAACATTCTAATAATATAAAAAAACATTCACATTAAATTCCACAATAATAATAAGTAAACCAAAAAATAAAATAAAAGCAAAAACAAAATAAAATCACCAATGATATTTACAATGCCCTGGAGATTATGTTTTTCCATAACTAACTCCTACTGTTTCAAAAAACTCAGTTGACCTTGTGCTGGTCTGCCCCCTTTACCCTCAATCAATGTATGCTAAAAATGGTTTCCATATACAGTATTCCAAAAATTATTTTCCTTAATTATAACCTTGTTTTTCATAATTCAGTTTCTTAAATTCATCAAACTTAGTTGAAATATTTATCCCCAGGTATCTCAAATTATCTTTAATTTGCATATTATATTGATCATTTCTCTCTTTCTGTTCATCTTTATCTATATTACAAAATATTATTTCAGATTTATCCCAATTTATTTTTACTCCTATCCTTTCCTCAAACTCCTAAGATGCATCTGTACCCTTTCTAATAATTTCTTAGGATTGTTCAATATTACCAGTGTATCATCTCCATACAAACTAATTTTATTGCCTTCTATTCCCTCAACATTTCTATCATCTCTTATGGCTTTCACCAGTAGTTCCATAGCCATAATAAACAATATTGGTGATAATGGATCACCTTGTCTTGTTCCAGCTTTAAGCTGAATATCTTCTGTAAAAATATCATTCACCCTCATTTTGGCAGAACCCTGTTGGTATAATTATTCAATTTTTTTCTAAACTTTATTCCAAAACCATAGTTATCAACTACTGTATCTCATTTATTGTAACCCATTGAAGTGAATCAAATGCTTTTCAAATATCTAAGTACAAAAGTCCAACCTTCTCTTTATTTTGTTCTGTTATATGCATTAAAACCACAACTCTCCTTGTTAAATCCACCATATATCTCCTTTTAAAAAAACTGCCTGATCTTTGTTTATATAGCTAGTCATAAAACTATTTAATCTATTTGCCAATATCGCAGTAAATATTTTGGAATCCTGATTTGTTAAAGAGATAGGTCTATATGCATCAACTTTCTCCATATCTTTGGGAATCTGTCTTTTTAAATACTCTTTCAATTTCCCTATTTCTATTTCTTTTTCAAAATATAATTCTTGATAAAATTATTTCATTATCCCAATTTTGTCCTTAGTCTTATTATATCTTTTTCCTAGTTTATTTATCAAAATTCTAATTTCTCTCTTATCTTTTTTCTCTCTAGCCGCTTTTGCTAATAATTTTGAATTTTTATTACTATATTCAAAATATTCCCTCTTTAAGTATATCAAATCTCTTTTCACCTTTTCAATGTCTTTTCCTACCAATTCTGTCTTTAACCTTTGCATTCTATCAAAGACCTTCCCATCTTTGGTCCATGTATGTTCCTCTTGAAGTTGTTTAATTTCCCTTTCAACCTCCTTTTGCTTTTCCCTAAACTGTTTATTCTTTACACTAGATAATTTAATACATTCCCCTCTGAATACCGACTTCATGGTGTCCCATACCACATTATAACTTACCTCACCCATATAATTCCATTTCCAACATTCTTCCCAATTTCTATTTGTTCTTTGTTCTTTGAATCCTAATTTTACATCATATCTCCAATTATTTCTTTTCTCATTTACCCCTTCGAATTCTAACTCCAATAACACTTTCACATGATCCAATTCCTTGAAAATGCCAACTTCTATCTCCTCTAAATTATTGATCTTGTTGTCTGTAACTAGAATATAATCTATGAGTTGTGAACCTGTGAAAAATATTATAGACCCTTTCTGACCCCTTAAACTCCCTCCAAGTATCCCTTAAACCCAAAAGCTTAATTCATTTATCCATAATTTGTATTTTATATCCACTTCTGTTTTTTGCCACTATCATTTTTGTTGTTTTCTCTTTTTCTAATATATAATACACTTTTCCCAAAAACTTATCTTGATGCTCATTTGGGGCATAGACATTCACAAATGTTATTTCTTCATCATCCACTGTATCTTTCACTATCAAATATCTACCTTCTGGGTCAGAAATACTCTTCGTCATTGTGAAACCTAACATACAATACTTGAAATCAAGATTGCCCACCCCTCTTGCCTTTGAGGTACTGGAGGACTTTTCATAGATCTGGGTCCACCCTAAAAATAATTCATTCGTATCCTCTGATTTTTGTGTGTTTCCTTGTAAAAAGACTACATCAGGTCTATCCTTCCTAGGGGCAGATTCCAATCTCCTTCTCTTCACTTGGCAGCCAGTACCTTTCACATTCCATGTCAATATCTTAATTCTTTTCATAATTAATAATTAATATCCTCTCATTAGGTCTAACACACTCTCCTAAAGGCATGTGCTTATTTAAATATTTAATCCCTTCTACCCTACATATATAAAAAAGAAAAATTCTCCACCATGCCCTACTCTTCTTCCCAAAAAGTCACCTTTGTACATCAAAGAAGGGGGGGACATGGAAGATGTATGGACTGTTCATAAAATATGCTCCAACCACTATCTCCTTATATTTAAACTATTATTTTCTAATCCCTATCTACTGCCTCTCATCCAAATCCTACTTGACTCTCAACCTTCATCTGATTCCAACACTTCAATCACACTAGCAAGAGTCCTGCCCTCTGCTCCCCCCAACACCCAAACCTGCTCCTTCCTTTTCCTCCTCCTTCTCCATGCCTCCTGAATTCATCAACTCTTGTCTCACTTTAGACCATTCTTGAGACTACCCTTTGATCAGACCTATTAAATGCAGATATTCCTGTGGGTCCATTTTTTTATTCAATTGTATGCATTTTCTTTTCAAAAAAAAAAAAATCTCAGTTGTTGAGGAAATCTCCAGTTATATGCAATCCTTCATAAGATCCTTGTGATGGCAAGGAGATCAGTGTGACACTGCCATTTCCCCTGCTTTAAGCTCTGAAATGGTTAAGAATCGTATGAATCTGTATTAAGAAGTAGAATTTGTTCATTTCCCAATTAATGCATTTAAAGGACTTGCTGACCTGGAAAGAAATATTCCCCAATTAAGCTTATCAAATAACAAGGTAGAGCTTTAAAATAGATAGAGAATTATTGGCAGGAGAGGACAGGAAGGACTCTGAACTCACCCATGTCCTTGACTGATAATATTGATGGGCCAAACTCTTCTTGCTCTGTGTAGTTTCTCAAATGACTGGAACAGTTAGTTATTTGGACCTCAGTTTCCAAATGATTTTGAAGTGATGGGAGCTTTTGCTTTTAATGAGTACAGTAGAGTAATTTTTTTGAGTTCTAAATTCCCTGGCCATGGGAAACGAACTTCAAGGCAGGTGCTGGTTAGTTTGGATGTTGTCATAACAGGCTGAAAACTTTGAGGACAGAATTAAGATGATGGGTATTGTATGCTGTGCTTTAATTGGTTAAAAACCAGGAAGAGGAGGGATGCTCCCATGCTTCTCTAACCCTGCCCAGGGAATTTAGAACTCAATGAAACTACTTTACTCATTAAATGCAAAAGCCCCTAGTTTAGGGGGAAAAAATTCTAAGGTCTTCTCTTGACACAAACCCTCAGCATCCTTGGCCTAATAAAGGACAGAGTTATTAGCCTGAAAATATACATTATATACCCCAGCCCAGCAGGAGCTAATGCAAGTCCCCTCCACTTTCCCATTTCTTTTTTCCATTTCCCCTCTTGCTGTAAATCTGCACCAATGACTAAAATAAAATTAATATTAGCATGTGATGGAAGATGTATGTGACACCTATCACTTCAAAATCCTCTGAAATATTTTCCCATAAAGCACAACAATGGCCTGAGGGAGAAGATTCCTTGGCATGGCAGGCGGATGAGAACATCTCCCCCTCCTCTGGGCCCACAACAATGGCCAGAGGGGAGTTAGTTTGTGTTCTGCTTTGGTTGTTTTGTGAGGTTGTATTTTATTATTTTTACTATGCTGTTGCTGTTTTGACTGTAAGCTGCCCTGAGTCGCCTCGGCGAGTGGGCGGCAAAATAAATCTGAACAAATAAATAAATAAATATTTTTTTCACATTAACTTCAGATTGTTATTTATGTGGAACATTTTGAGCAAAGGTTGGTCAAAATATGTGCTCTGTCCTTGGATTACAACCACTGTGGTACAAGTTCAAATCCCACAGGACCCCACACATAAAAGCAGTGACACTATATTGCAAATAATTCACATTTGAAAAGAGAGACAATTTATGGGCATCTATTATTCCACAATGACTTATTAAAAGTTTTTGGGCTTAACCCAGGGGAGGGTTGTTTCTCTCAAGACCCCCCTGCCCCACCCCAATGAGCT
The DNA here is from genome assembly GCA_030440675.1 of Furcifer pardalis. Classification (NCBI taxonomy): domain Eukaryota; kingdom Metazoa; phylum Chordata; class Lepidosauria; order Squamata; family Chamaeleonidae; genus Furcifer; species Furcifer pardalis. Next base: position 127,969,403 of record CP126893.1, on the reverse strand, counting down.
TAATAATAACTGATGAAACTGCTTCTATCAGAAAAAGTTGTTTTCATCTCCTAGTCGAAACAGTCATGCTGCTGTGGTTTCTACTTTCTCATTCATACACCCCAACATCTCACACTATAATTCATTCTCTTTCAATGTCAAGGATGTGACTCATTTTGAAACAAACAGAGAAATGCATGTTGTGAATATCAGTTCTGTGCACTGTTGATAAGCAAATACGTTCAGTGGCAAATCAAGTGCATAAGTCCAGCATCATGCTAGCTGATGTTCTGCGGGATCTTGGAATCTGTAATTTTAAAAAGAAACAACTCCAAGCTCTATTTTCCACCTCTGCAACCATGTCCTATGAAAATCCTACCAAAGGTAAGTGAGCCCTTCTAAAACATGTAGGATGGTAGCAGCTCTTCTAGGGAGGAAGAAGAGGCATGCATTGGTTTTTCCAATAATTTGCTTAAGTTCTCTTAGGAGTTAAACCTGAATGCCTCCTGGGAGAAGAGCCAGCCTGTATATCCCTGGGCAAGCTGCAAAGTGCCCCCCCCCGAAAGGAATGGCAAACAACTGCTGAGTATTCTCTATCTAGAAAACCTGAGGAAAGGTTGTTATAAATCATAATTGATTTTTGTTGTTATTCAGTCTCACAGTCAATTCCAATTCTTTGCAACCCCATGGACCATTGCCCACCAGGCACCTCTGTCTTCCACCATCCTCCTTGATGGCATGCAATTATTATCTTTATGCTGCTTACAAAAATATATATATATCATCTTTCCTTCTCAGCTACTCTAGCAGCCTTTCCCTCCTTCCTTTCCCCTTCATCCCCCACTTCCCCCCCATAGAACTCTTATCTATTAAAGAGCAGCACTGCTATGGGACACTCAAAAATCACTTATCAATTAACTTCAGAGACCTGGGGTCATAAACTGTTACCAGACCTAGCAGCACCAAGTAGCAGCTGCATTTTCTTATGAAAGTCATCCTCTGGAAACCGAAATAGTTAGCAGAGCACACTTTTCCTTTTGGAAATGAATCACAGCCATATTTCTTATTCTAAGAAAATAAGAAAAGTAATTTTTTGAAATGGTAGCCATGTTAGTCTGTGCAAGGATAAACAAAACAAAACAAGAAATATTGTGGCACCTCAATGACTAACTGTTGTATTTTAATGTTAGCTTTTGTGGATCAAGTCCATCTTGTCAGACATAAGAGTGAGTTTTCATGGTATCAGTTTATAAATACAGTATCAGGTACAGAAGCACACAATAGTTGGTTGGCTTCAAAGATAGGTTTGCAAATCAGTGCATTATTTACAACCAGTAATAACAGACGATCCGTAACCAGGAATAGTTTGGTTATCACATAGTTAAGTTCTCCTATTATCTTTTTCTATCTCTGTGTATTTCCCTAATAAACATTAGTTTCTTATCAGAGAATAAACAAAACAGGAATAACAGAAGCTCCCTGATCGGATTTAGTTTGATTATCGTGTAGTTTGGTTATATTAAGTTGTAAACTACACGTAACCCCGATCAGGGATCTTCTGTTATTGCTGTTTATATACCACCCCACACTCTCTGGGTGGTTCACAAGGTAATTAGCATTTTGTCACCAACATGTTGGCTGTTCATTTTCCTTACCTCGGAAGGACAGAAGGCTGAGTCAAAATTGAGCCCATCTGAATTGAACTCAGATTGTGAGCAGTTTTGGCTGCAGTACTGCAGTTTAACCACAATACCACTGCATGTTATTGCTGACTGGCCCTCATTAACTTGACTCCTGACATGTCCTATGTCATGCTTTTGGAAATCAGATACTGAGTGACAGTATCCTTGATTTCAGTGGATGGGGTCGAGGATGTGTTTCAATTCATTGACATGAACAAAATTTTAAAGTGTACAGTGTTGGTTGCTGCCCGTCCCCAGTTAACAAAAGCCTGCATCGAGTCTCCCTGATTGGGCAGCCTATGAATCGAATTATTAAATTAAATTATTAAATTAAATTTGTTTATTCTCTGATAAGAAAACTAATGTTCATTAGAGAAATACACTGAGATAGAAAAAGATAACAGGAAGCCAAATTCTAGCTAACTAAGGTGGAGATGTACAGAGCCATGTCCCCCCCCCTCACATTTTGAGGGGAAAAGGCAAGGCATCTCCCTTACCCCTTCCATGAGATGATCAAAAGAGGAATGGAAGTGGCATCAACAACTCTGATTGACCTAGGTTGAAGGAAGGTCATCATAGGGCAGAGCAGGTAAAATACAGTCTAGGAATTTTGCAGAGCAGCCTTCTCTCTACCTTCTCCTTTCCATGGAAAGACATAGGAATTACATTCAGTGACCTCCAGCCTAGCCTACATATCTTCACACAGTCAATACACTCAAAATACCTGTTGCTAGGTCAGTGTGTACATGTTTTAGATGGATAAAAACACTCCATGTACAACTCAGCCAAGGATAGCTTTGAACTGAGTGACATTATCCTTGATTTCAATGGATGGGGTCAAGGATGTGTTTCAGTTCATTGACATCAACAAAATTTTAAAGTGTACAATGTTGGTTGCTGCCCATCCCCAGTTAACAAAAGCCTTAGCTTTTGTTCCTGTTCTGACTTGTGGGGAGAGCCTTCTCAGAAAAACAAGTCTTCTCTCCTCAAAACTAGCCATTTCCCCTGGGCTGTAACTTTTGACAATAACTTGCAACAGTACAGCATATGGGCTTATCATGTGATAAGCTCATGTGGATACTGGATGACCAAATAAATTTCTTGAAGCAAAAATGTGGTGATCCAGCAATGGACAAAAACTACAATCTAAGCAAAATACTAGGCAGCTTAATCATTGCCAGTTATTTGGCAAGCTCAAAGTAGACTGATCTCTCACCTCCAGTTATCTCTGTCAATTTGTTGATGTCACACTGCCAGGTAAACAGTGAAAGTTACAGCAAAGCCTTACATGCCACTACCTGACTTGGTTATGTTTCACTTAATAATACTGGAGAAGATGCCCCACCTGCTCATTGTGACAAGTTCAGGAAATGCTAAGTTTGTAAAATTCCATTACTGTGTTTTGTTTCTCTCCCAGCCTCTCATGAACTGGCTGAATCATTCAAAACACATCTGAATCATTTTGGAATCTGTTTTTCCTCCTTGCCTAAGTACAATGTAACTATGGAAGGGGAAACATCTATTTCTGTGCCCCATGGCTCTTTTTCTCTTGAACCTAACCTCCATGCAACATTTGCACAGGAATCTTCAGGAGGTGTGCATGCACTTCTCTTGTGTGCATTCAAACTAACAATTTTAAAATGGTCCATATGACCTCTTCTCTGCCCATATATACAGTACATAAATATATTTTCTAACAGCTATGAAAATCTTGCATTTGATAAAGAGAGTTCATGCCTAGAAATTCCATGTCACAGTAAATCCATTAGGACTAAATCCAATCGTTAGATCCACTTAAAATGGATGCATTCTATCAAGAGAAGTGACACAGTTTCTGATTTACCAAACATTCAATTGATTCACTGACCACAGTCCTGTTCTGAAATACCAGCATGAGGCCACAAGTCTCTTATATTAAAAAAATCCATAAAGGGAGCACTATGAGAGTTACAAAATACTGTTTACAAATACAAAATACAAAATTTCCACTTCTCCTGCTTCTGATTTTCAAAAGAATAACATAGGACATGCCACAACTGCTCACAATCTGAGTTCAATTCAAATGGGCTCAATGTTGTCTCAGCCTTCTGTCCTTCCGAGGTGAGGAAAATGAACAGCCAACATGTTGGTGACAAAATGCTAATTACCTTGTGAATCATCCAGAGGGTGCTTTAAACAATGTGGGGTGGTATATAAATTTAACTGCTATTGCTAGTTCAACAACATCTGTAGGGCTACAGGTTTCTTGCCCCAATGCACATTATCACTTGCCTTTTAAAAGCTATCTTCTAGTGCAGTGCCCTTCTATAGTGGCAGAGATACATTACAGTGTGCAATATTACCAGGTTCTTGTGCCGATAGAAATCCTTTAGGCTTTAGCAATGTCATTGTAGGTATCAGAGCCATCTATCAGCAGGGAGGAAGGCTTTATGCCTGTGTAGTTATTTTTCTGTACATCAACTGAGGTCAGTGTGTACAAGTATCATTCAATCCAATTTGTAGCCAAATGAATGCTGTCCAGATTGAGCTGTGCTGGCTTGGAAGTGGCCTGAACTGATTAGTTCATGGGTTGGTTTCTAGATTGGGGAGAAGGGCAAATGAATGGAGAAAACAAAGGCCATAACCTGGGATGAGGACAGTGGTGGGCTCAAACATTTTTTACTTCCACACTGTGGTTGTGGTACAGTGGGCGTGACCAGGGAAAAAACCCTGTGTTGCACCCAAATTAGGACTAGATCAAGGTAAAGGACTACTTTATCTCAAAACTTGAATGGTTCTGGTGAACTGGTGTGAAACTGCTGATGCCCACCACTGGATGAGGAGGTGATAAATTGGGTGCCATGAATTTGGGATATGTAGTGGTTCTTCAGGATGTGGGCAGAACCCTTACAAGCTTCTTTACTTTCTTCCCTCCTATCTCCAGGAGCCACACACTTTACTCCTTGCCCAGGTATCAACCTTCCACACACACACACCCAACTGCAGAGTTAGCTGGCTTATATCCATCATAAAAGTTGCTGACATCAAAGTTGTTGGTGGTACTGGAAAGATCATTCCATGCCATGGAGAAAAAAGGCAGGCAGATATTACTCCTGCAAGTTCAGGTAGCCATTTCTCCTGGGGTACTGTTGCAGTGCACCAAATAAAAGTAAGGAGAAGGGTGGAAGTTAATATGTGTTGAGGGTGAGGGACATGTCCCTTTAGTGTTCCCATTTAGTAGACTGGGTTGCTTAAGTTTGTTCATTGCCCAGTCCATATCAGAGTGACTCCCATTTAACTATAAGCCTACACCATTCTGAGGAGGAACTCAACCTGTTAATTCTTATCAGCAAACCCTGCTTGGCTTGAGTTATATGCTGTGGGAGGCAGATCATGCAACTGATGAGCAAAGTCTTGTGATTCACCCAAGAATTTCATATGGAGGCTGTGTTTGGAACAGAATGTACTAACATCAATACCTGCAAGAGCAGCACAAGACCACAAATTATGTTATTATGTTCTTCCATTGGATTGAACTGAGATGTTTGTTCAGTAAGTCCTCCACTTAAGGAGACTGTGGCTTTCGATTCTAAAACTGACACATAAACACATAAATGTGCAGAAAGAAGACTGTTGAATTGCTTGGGACCTGGACTGAGAACTGTTTCTGAGTACATATATGCCTCCATTGCATTTGTTGTCTCAGTCTGTCCTTGAAGAGAAAAAACAGTGCTTGGTTTATCATATGTACCTAGGAACGCAGGTCTGCTGAATTAACTACAGAGCTTTCATTTGTAAAAATATGGATACAGCTGCAAACTCTTCTTTTTTCCTTTCTCTTTTACCCCCATTGGGTGTCAAGGGAGATGCAAAGTTCTTGTTCAAGCACTTCTAATGACCTCCACTGGTGTTATTTGGTGTTCTTGTAATATTTCTTTGATGTTATCTCTCCAACTCCCTCTGGGTCTGTCTCATGGTCTTTGTCTTTTCTTCTCTTTCCACATATACCTTGTAAGGTATGGAATTCCAAGATCATTCTCTCCAAATGGGCAGACCACTTTATTTGCTGTCTCTGTATGCAGTGGAAGACTGATTCTGTTCCAATTATTTCCCTTATAACCTCATATCTGATTTTATCCTTTCTAGTCACTCCAGCAGCCTTCCTCAAACATCTCATTTCCGTGGTGACCAACTTTTGTTTATGTTTTGTTGTAAGTGTCCATGTTTGGCACTAATAACATAAGCTGGGAATGAATATAATGTGTATGAGGAGTTCCTTTGTGTTAATTGGTATTGCCTTGTGTTGCAACAGTGGAGCTCACTGTCCTAATATTTGGTTGCCTTACTGCACCGTATGTTAATTTCTTTGTCCATTTTACCATTTTCAGTAAATGTTGTTCCTAAATATTTGAACTCTGCCACTTGTTTTATACATGTTCCCTCTATCTTGATATCCAGTATCATATTTCCTTCCAATGGCCATTACTTCAGTCTTCTCTTTATTGATTCTCATATTATTTATCTTACATTCTTGGTTCATGGCTGTAAGGTGTTATAGTTCTTTAGCTAAACTTAATATCAATGTCTGATCATCTGAAAAAAGTAGTTTGTTGGTTTCCATTTTAAAAAGCTTAGCTTTTTTGCTTATGCTGTCTATGTAGGTGATGAATAATAGTGGTGACAGTACACATCCCTGCCTCACTCCAGATGCTACTGCAAAGGGTTTTGATATTCCTTGACTTCTTCTAACGAAACTTGTTCTAGCTACACAGTCACTATATAAGCTTTTACCTAATCTGATAAGATGTTCACTTACTCCATATTGGGCCAATGCTTGCCATAGCAGTTTCCTGTCAACTCTATCAAATCTCTTCTCTTGATCTACAAATGCAACATAGAGATTCTTGTTGTATAGCTGTACCTCGCTTAAAGAGCATAATGTGTTCCACAGGATTGCTCTTTAAGCGAGTTTGCTCTTTAAGTGAAATGCCATTGTAAGTGACCAATTGTGACTTCTGGTGGGGAGGATTACGAACCCCGATTTATTTGTTAAGCGAGTTTTTGGATTGATTTTATTTGTTAAGCGAAATGAACATTCAGAGAAAATTCTGCTCTTTAAGTGAGTTACTCTTTACGCGAGGTGCTCTTTATGCGAGGTTCGACTGTACGGTATTCTATATTTTTCTCTATTAGCTGTTTAAGTGTAAAAATTGCATCTGTACAGCTTCTTTTTTTCCTGAACTCCATCTGTTCTTCTCAGTGATGGGCAGCCAAAATTTTTACTACCACACTGTGGGTGGAGCCAACAGCATGGGTGGAGCCAACGTCATGATGTTATGGGCGGAGCCAATGTCATGACATCATGGGTGGAGCCAGCATCATGGGAGGAGCCAAAGTTAAAAATACAAATTAAATACACATAAAAATACAAATTAAATACACATTAAAACACAAATTAAATACACATTAAAAACACATAAAAATACACATAAAACACATAACAGTACACATTAAATACACATTATTACTGATTGTAAAAAGCCACACTGATTTATAAACTTATCTGTTATGCTAGCCAACCCAGTCCCAGTGGACTCATTCCACAAAAGCTTACATTAAAATATAGCAGTTGGTCTTTAAGGTGCCACAACATTTTTGTCTTTTTGTTTATTTCCTGATATGGTTGAAACACAGACTAACATGGCTACTTTTGAAATGGTAACCATGTTAGTCTGTGTTTCACCAATTTCAGGAAATAAACAAAACAAAAAGACAAAAATATTGTGGTACCTTAAAGGCTGCACAAGCACATGTGCGCACACACACAACACACAACAAAACACATATGTACGACACCCTTCACCCATGACACACACACATGCACATGTGCACACACACACACACACACACACACACACACACAATCCCTCCCACCCTCCATTCCTCCCCAAACAAACAAACAAACAAACAAATTCACCAGGAAGCACACGGCCCAGTGTTAGGCCAGACGCCTGCCATGGCCTCCACTCGGCATGCCAAGCAGAGGCCGCAGCGGGCCTAGCCACGGCCTCCACTCAGTGTGGTGAGCGGAGGTCACAACAGGCACCTGGCCTAGCACCGGGCTGCGGCCTCCACCTGACGCATGCATGCTCCAAGCACAAAATGGCTGCTTGGCTCAGCGCACATGTGTGTTATCAATTGACGCATGCGCATCAATTGATATCTTAACACACATGCATATCGAGCCAAGCAGCAATTTTGTGCTTGGAGCACGCATGTGTTGGGCAGGTGGAGAGGCGACTGAACCGGTCACCTCTAAAAAAAAGGTAACCGTTCCAGGTGGTCCCCCAGGAAAGTTATTACCCTCCCAGGAGAACACCTGGAATAGTTACTACTGGTTCTCTAGAACCGGTCCAAACCGGCGCATGCCCACCTCCAGTTCTGCTAGTTGCAGTTCTATAACTGGTCTCAGTCTTGTTTCTGTTATTTTGGCATACATTTTCCCTGCATGGTTTAAGAGTGAGATTCCTCAGTTTTATGTGCATTCTAGTGGGCTCCCTTTGTTTTTCCACAATGGTATTATTATTGCTTCTTCTTTTTTTAAATGATTTTATTTATAATTTTCAAACAGAAAAAAGAATAACAAAAATAATAACAATACAATACTTCAATGATACAAAACTACAAATACAGAAAATTACAACTTGAATTTTAGTTCTTGTTACAATCTTACTAAAATATACATTAACTAAAAGGAAAATCACCCTTGTGCTATATATAATGTCCAGGAATTACATCAATTCATTTTTCCCAAAAGTAAGCTTGTTCTGGTACAGGTTTTATTCCTTTGTTTTTAACCATCACATGTTCCACAAATCTTTTCCAAATTCTCCAGAATCTATTTTCACGAACTATGCCTTTTCTGACATTCAACTCCCATGTCAATTTATCGTTAAGTGCTAGTTGCCACATTTCTTTGTACCAATCTTCTATTTTTATAGTTAACTCATTTTTCCATTTTTTTTTGCTATGGAATTAGTGAGTGCAGTTAATTGTGACCATGCTGCATTGAAGATTCTGAGTAGCCATGTTATGCCGCTTTGCTGCTTGGATCATTTCTGTTGGTAGTCCATCTATTCCTGGTGCTTCAGGTTTTGATTATTGTTTAACAATTCTTGCTACTTCTTCAATTAATATATCTGGTTCTAGTGCTGTTGTTTTATAGTCTTGTGAAAAATGGCCTTTTCCTACTTATACTAATCCAACTCATAGGCACACAGACACACAGACAGAACGGAAAATGTACAGAAAAATAGGTAGATAATAATTAACATGCACAAAATTCACTTTCACTTTTCTTTCTTTTTCTTTCTTTCTTTCTTTCAGCCTTTCAATTGTCCTTGACAACTAGCCAGAAAAAGGGCATTATAGTTAGACTGTCAACATCCTGGTAGATGGGTTACAACACATTGCAGAGACACAGACACACAATGAAGCACCATCACCACCCTTAAGTGTATGAAACAATGTAGGAAAAGATCCTATACATTGCATTCATTTTATATTTGTGTTTGCCTCTAAGAGCTGTCCTTTGGAATGATGCCTTGGTTTCCATAGTAACCAATATACCTGAAGAGGGGGAAAGGACAGGGAGGATGGGGAAAGAAAAGAGGTGCCAAAAAAGAGAAGATATATAGAGCACCTTATCACATTCTGACAGCACCCCAACTGTGATGCAGTAAGTGTTGCTTAGTGAATGCCCCTGCATTCATTCATTATGTCTGCTTCTAATATCCTGAATTGTGAGATCATTCCACTAACTATGATCAATAATAGCAGTGTAGTACTGTGAGAGAGAGAGAGAGAAAGAGAAAGAGGGAGAATGAAAGAGAGTGCAGATGTGCATACATGAGTGCATGTGCACGCTTGCACACACAAGGATAGGATAGTAGTATTCATCTATATTTATACAGGACAGAAACTGATTTCCCTAGATATGAATGCACAGTATTTATAATTATTTTTTTCATTTCTACTCTCTCCTTGAAGATCAAGGATACACAAAGGCAAGGGGTCATTTCTCTCTTGTTTATTTATTTCCATGTGTAGCCTGCTGCAGGTCCCCAGAGAAGCTAATGGATAGAGCAACCAGAGGGGCTAACTGAAATGAAGATTTTTCCCAAGCCTACCTGATGATACTTTTCCATGACAGGATTTGGAATTGTGGAATCTCCCTGGTTTTCATTTCTATGAAACGGAGACTGCTTCCTGATTAGAGACTGAAGGAAATCAATTATAAGCCCTTCCAAAGTAAACCCTGTGGCTTCCTGTTTTGAGTCTGGAATAAATAGCAGCTTTCTTATTTTTCTAAAACAAGATAATTGTATGTGGTTCTTTCCCTTCAAGAAAGGAGAGTGCTCCGCTAACCATTTTCATTTAAGAGCCCTCATGGTGCAATGGCTAAACAACTGCTGGGTTTGATCCTGACAAGACTCAAGGTTGACTCAGCCTTCCATACTTCTGAGGTCTGTAATGATTAGCCAGTTGGGGGCAAAATACTCATTGCCTTGTGAACTGCCCAGTGAGTGCTATGGGGCAGTATATAGAAGTGTAATGGCTATTGCTATTTTTGGGAGTGTCAGGATCTGAAGCAGCTCTGGTATTTGCAGGGTGAGTTCCCCAGAGGTAGCTTTGATGCTCACAGGATTGGACCTCCAGCCTGGAGAATAGCTGTAGCGTTTGCAGGATTGGGCTTTGACTCTGCTGTAGCTGCTGGGCCCCATCTGAGAGTCCTAGGGAAGATTCTGGACCTGGAGATCCTGGGAGGCTGAGCTATATAAGAACTGTCTCTTCTCTTAGAAGTGTCCTCCATAATGAAGGTGTTTAGATTTGCTGACTGCAGTGGCTCAAGTGGCTAAGATGCTAACAGGAAGGTGGGAGGTCAGCAGTTCAATTCCTGAGTACTGCAGGACAGAATTAGCTCCTGTCTTTGTCCCAGCTCCTGCCAACCTAACAGTTTGAAAGCAAGAAATTGAAAGTAGATAAATAGGGACCACTTCAATGGGAAGGCAACTAGTGTTCTGTGCGCTCCGGTGTCTAGTCATGTCTGCCATTTGTCCAGGGAAACGTCTGCAGAAGCAGATAGCACTGGTTCTTCAGCTTTGAAACAGGGATGAGCACTCAACCCTAGAGTCAGATACAACTGACTTTTGAGCATGGGAAACCATTCCTTCCTGCAGTACTCAAGAATTGAACTGCTGATCTCCCGCCTTCCAGTCAGCACCTTAACCACTTGAGCCACTGCAGTCACATAAAAACTTAACAGAAAAACAAAATGCAAAACCAAGTGTAGCAGCAACAACATAAAAGATTTTGGAAGCTGCATTTGGCCCCAAGCTTGCCATTTACCTACTTCACTTTAGGGCCCATCAGAAGGTAACATTTCTAAAATGTTGTTGTCCCATCACCCCTCAGCATTAGCTGTATTAATTAGGGCTAGTGGAAACAGAAATTCAGAGACATCTGGAAGGCCACAGACTTCTCAACTAGAGTTATCGGGATAAAAGAACCCAAGAAAAATCATTTCTGAATTCTAACTGTGGTAAAGGGAGATAGTAGCAGAAAATGGAAGCAACAAATTACAGAACATAGCATATGGATGATAATAATGTGATTCCTCTTTTTCTGTGTCTAGGCCAGACTGCCAAATTGAAGGCACCTTTTGGTGAGTTTATTCTGCAGTTCCTTTAGCCCAGGGGTCTGCAAACTTGGCTCTCCAGGTGTTCTTGGACTTCAATTCCCAAAAGCCCAAGTCAGCACTCCTGCTGATCAAGGCTTCTGGGAACTGAAGTCCAAGAACAGCTGGAGAGCCAAGTTTGCTGACCACTGCTTTAGCCTAACCTAGTGTGCAAAAGATTAGCTGGTAACACAAGGTTGTCGTTATCAGGGTACGTCTGTTTGTGGTTAAAAAAAAAACCCCCAATCTTCAAGGAGGCTCTTTCTGTGTACCGCATAATAATGTGATTAATCAATAATGCACATATAGATTTTTAGCAAATGAAACTTTGCAGAAAGGAGCTCATGAATTTGGACTCTTCCAAAACCAATTTGCTTCAGTTGTGTGTATGACTATACCCTGCTCTTCCAGTCATCTGATCTTGATGCCTGTTCAGAAAGAATAAAGATGAACATCATGTTCCTGTTTGTCTGTTAGGAAACGTTTAAATGTATAAAAATAGAATGTGGAACTGTATAGAGTACAACCGACCACTGGGTTCACTGCTGTTTATCCAGTTTGATATTGTGGCATGTGAAACAATGGACATTCAGAGCTCCAGTCCTTACAGAACCCACAAAGTACATACTTCTTAAAGGCCACCATTTATTTCCAACAACTTTTTTAGGGAGGAGGGGCAAAAATGAAGCAAAATGTCATTTTTGGATTTCAGGGGAGGAAAAGCCCTGCTGGAGGAGGAACAACACAGAATGGGCTCTTAGGGGAAAACCAGGCATTTATAGAATGTTTCACTCTAAATCCCTTTATGCATTTTCTAAAATTGTTAAGATTGTTGTTTTACACTCATTAAAGCTACTTTACTTATACAGGAAGTTTATATGTGCAGTGGTCATTAAGAAAATAGCCTCATAGTACCAGAAAGAGGGAACAAATTGGCTTTTTATCTGATCAGTGATTGTAATATAGATAGGTACATGATGAAAAATTGGCTTTCAACCTTGAGCATGGAAAGTTTGGACCACAACTCATTTAAACAGTATGGAAGAGGCGATCACATTTGTTTTCATCATCTTCTACTGCTTTCCCCATAAAAATCCTCAGAAAAACTTTTTTCTTTATTTGTGTCAGATGCACCACCACAATATAATAATATGCAAAAAGAATTAACACATCTAAAACAAAATAGAATTAAAAGGACTAGATGACATCTGTCCAATATCAGACCACTTCAACAGCATTATGTCTTGCCAACATAAGGTATGACAGCTAGGTAATGCACTTTTTGTATTGGTGTTGGTTTTAGGCATCCTGTGACCAATATCGCTGTTTCATTTAGGACCACATCCACCTGCCCTGCATGCTTTGATCTGTACCACACTGGACTAGCATACTCTCCTGCAGAGTAACATAAAGCTAGCACAGAAGTTCTTAGTGTGTGTGGTTGGGCACCCCAACTTGTGCCTGTTATTTTCCTCAGAATATTGTTCCTTGCAAATACCTTCTGTTTGGTATTGAGGCAGTGGATCTCGAAAGTGAGAGTTCGATCCAGAGTAACTCCCAGGTATTTGGGGGTGATGCAGTGTTCGAGGCTGGTGCCATTCCAAGTCACCTGCAGGCATCTTGATGCCTCATGTTTTTTCAAATGAAAAGCACAGAGTTGAATTTTTAAGCAGTTTGGCTTAAGTTGGTTATCTCTATAACATATAGCCACTAAATTCAAAGCCTCAGTCAGTTTTTTTTAACAGTCTCAAAGATTGTACACTGTGCAGCAATTGCCAAGTTGTTGGTGTAAAGAAAGCTCCTAGTGGCTTCTGGCAGTGGTTGATAATTAGTATATATGTTAAACAGTGTGGGGGCTAGCACACTGCCCTGTGGGAGGCCATTTCTTTGAATTCTCCATCTGCTGCATTGTCCTTGGAAACCAATAAAAATCTATGGTTTTCCAATAAACAGCCTATGATTTTTGTGAATTTATAATCCTTCATGATGTGTGAAACTTTCTTCAGCAAGGCTGTGTGGTTGATTGTGTCATAAGCTGCAGTGAGATCTATAAACACTATGTCTCTGATTTTCTTCAGTTCAAAACTATATTCTATGTACTGTGTTAAGAATTTGTGGGGAGGGTAGAGAAGTATGCTTGTGATTTTTGTTGTTTTTATTTTTTTATGTAGGGTAGTGGGAAAAATAGGTAGGAGGTAGGAGGTAGCAGTGGTCACAGCATGAGGGTGTTATGGTTTAAATATGAAAAGTATTAAGATATTGTCATGGAATGTGAAAGGTACTTGCTGCCAACTGAAGAGAATATTAGAATCAGCCCTTAGGAAAGACAGACTCAATGTAGTCTTTTTACAGGAAACTCATCAAAAGTCAGAGGATACGAATAATTTATTTTTAGGATGAATTCAGATTTATGAAAAGTCATATGGCACTTCAAAGGCAAAAGAAATGGTGATCTTGATTTCAAATAGGTTAGGATTTACAATGACAAAGAGTATTTCTGACCCAGAAGGCAGATATTTAATAGTGAAAGGGATGGTAGATGATGAGGAAATAACATTTGTGAATATATATGCTCCAAATGAACATCAAGATATATTCTTGGAAAAGGTTTATCACATATTAGAAAGAGAGAACAACAAAAATGATTGCGGCAGGTGATTTTAACTTAATACAGTCAAATACTGTATAGACTGTACAAATATAACCAGGAGCAGAAGTGGACTTAAAATGCAAGTACGGTGGAACCTCATACAACAATTGCCTCATATAGTAATGAAATTTTATAACAATTAGGTTTGGAGGGGAATGGCATCCTGCATAAGTATTTTTCCAATAGAAAAAACTGTACAACAATTTTTCAATGTAGGCGTGCATGCACACCAAGTACTTGGCACGCAAACACAGTGGGGGAACCAGTGAAAAGGTAAGCCCTGAAGGTGGTTCCCCCCAAAAGCTGCTACCGGTTCTCCGGGACACTGGGAAAAGTTACTACCAGTTCTGGGGAACTGGTGAGAACCTGTTACATCCCATCACTGGGAGCAACTGAAGGCTGGGTGTCTGCTTGGGTATGCCAACAACCATTAAATAAAGCCTAGCTGTTGGGGCTAAAGATGTCAACTCAGTCACAGACTGGGGAATGTTAAGGACCTGGATCCAATGGGCATAACCAGAACCCAAGGTGAAGGACTCATGGGAACCAAGGATGGGACAAGGACAGGGGACCTTTGAGACCTGTGTAATATTTCAGTAATACCCACTGTTAACCTACATGCTAAGGCAATGGAGCCTTTGGTGAAGAATTTGGACTGGCTATCTTGGGCTCTCAGAGGGCAGCAGGGATCATAATTCCAAAAATTATAGAATATGTGCTTAATAATTTTTGGTCTGAACCACTTTTTCTATCTGGGGCCAAGTTTGAATGAAACAAGCTTTCAAAAATGGCTAGAGCCAGCTTTATAAGATAAGCCCTCCTTCTCTGAGTTTTGGTCAGAATTTGAACAAATTACTTGATGGCTATGGATTCTGGGAGCTGTAGTTTTAAAAAGTAACTTTTGCAAGCTCTGGCATGGCTATGCCTCTTACCTCTGCTCGGCTATAATATTTCTAAACAGATAATTTAGAAACACTGTAAATATACTTACAACTGCTGCAGAAAGTAAAATGCCTGGCCTCATGCCCATTACTAGTAAAGGAGAAGAAAAGCAGTTAATATGCACACAGTTTGCATTGTTAAGCAATAAAGCTAGTTTATTGAGTTCATTTACAAAAAACAATGCCAGAGCACAGTCATTAGAGAGGTATGGAGAACCCTCTAGGACAGGGGCACCCAAACCTTTTGGGCCGTGGGCCGATCATGTAGTTCAGGAAGCCAGTCACTACTGTTTGGGCACCACTGCTCTAGGAGTATTATTGGCTCATGTAGGCTACTTCAAAGTGTTAATGTATAAAGTTATTCTGGTCTATTAACTTGGATTGATGCCTTCTTACCTGGATCACTAACTCCATTGGTAGTAGCAACAGCAATTATCTGCTCCTGTGAAAGTCTGGATAGGGTCTAGACTTAGAGTAACATTTTATATATGCCAGGCATTCTCAACTTTTTTAAGCAATGGGCCAGACCACAACCTCTCAGAAAGCTGAGCGGGACAGACTGGTGGTTCCCCCTGCTGTGATGAACAAGGCCGTAAAATGCATCTGCTTCCACTGGCAGCGGTGACATGAGCTGCATGAAATGGTGCCATGGGCCAGACCTGGCCCACGGGCCATAGGTTGAGAACCCCTGATATATGCAATTTCTTGATGTCATCTTGCCAATCTCTCTCTCTCACACACACACACACACACACACACAGAATGAGAGAGAGAGTTTTCCAGATTCCTTGCCTGGGAACATGATTGTTTGAATAAAATGGCTGAAGATTGGTTCAGATTCCCACAGGGGGAAGACAATGCTATAGCTTCATGGCTGAGCAGGGAGTTCCTACAGTCTTAGACCAGTGATTCCCCAACCTTTTGGTCCCAGATGTTTTTGAACTACAGTAAAACCCCGCATAACGAAAAACTCCGTTGCACGGGGCTCTTCGTTATGCGGACTTTTTTTGTTATGTGAAGCATTCGTTATGCAGGGTTCCACTGTACAGTGCTTTTATCATTGGCTGTGCTGGCCAAGATCAAATTACATGAGTTTTTGAGCTCAATATGAAAGTTAGCCATATGCTTAATTCTGCATCCTACTGAAGGGGCAATCAATCAGACTTTGGGAAAAGAGCAGGTCCAATTGAATCAGAAAAAAATAGTTTTGCAAGGAGGTATCTTCCTGCTTTCTGGGGTCACTGCAGCCCAGCCTGCAAAATGAATAGTCTTAAAGATGGGCCAAAAAAGATCCAGCCTAGACATGGATCAGGGTAAGGCTGTGATCATGGGAAATATATTCCGACCAGACCACTGCACACGCAATTCAAATTGCATTTGATTTTCCTGTCCAATCACACCCTTGGCTAAAAGCAGGTTCTTCTTAATCCATTCCATTTGCCCAGTTGTCCAAGCTTTTGGGCTTTTCGTGAGCTTATGTAATTGAGTATCCACCACTGCTCTATGCATACAGTATGTACAACTCTGCTTCATTTAGTGGGATTGTGATGGAAAGACATCATTTCCTAACATGTCCAAAATGGAGTAAGCCTGGTTTTCTAGGCCTCCAAAAATCCTTTCTCTTCTCTGTGTTAGCAGACCTTGCTATTCTCAAGCTCCTGTAAAATTCCATCTGCATGTTATTGTTCTAGTAAGTGCAGTGTTTTGGTTACACTTGACCCTGAGAACCAGCAACTGCAGAACTTGGGGGGAAAACATCAAAATGTTTTGAGAAAGTCTTCCTAGCAGGGCAGGAAAGACTCTGATTGGTTGCATTCAAATTTAGCTAGTCAGGAGAGACCCCATTTTGGAGGTGGGAGAAGAGTTCATTTTGAGTTACTCAAGGAGCAGATGCTCTGAGGGAAACTGATTCACGATGGGTTAAACACTGACACCCATTTTCCCCTAAGTAGCCAGGATGCCTACTTAGTATAGATGTTTTTGAATGCTGGACTTGTTTTTATGTAACTGGATTATGAATCAATGCTTTTTATGAACTATGCTTATGAAACAATAAACCAACGTTTTCTTCAACAATGTCTTTTTATTGGGGCAAGGGTAAGAGAATCACCGCATGCGCACACCCTGAAATGCTACCTGAAACCTCCCTATGGATACCCTGGCATTCTTTAATTGGAATGGGTCCAGGATGGAGCAGGTAAGGTTAGTTTAGCTGAAGAAAGGCTGCACAGCTCGCTTTCTGGGGCTCTGGAGAAGTTCTGGGGAGAGTAGGTACAAATCTCTCCCAACGTAAAGGAACACAGGGAGGCCAGAGTAGAGGGAGCCAGCTGGTTGCGTGACAGGGATGGCTTGTGTAATGGTAACCTGGATACACTAGTACCTCAGATAATGTTAAGACTTGGTTCCACAAGTCTTAACATTATCTGGTTCTTAAAGTTGTGCGATGCATTGATCGCACAACATTTTTAAAAACGTGGCAGGTAGAGTCTACGGACACTACCGTCAGGGATTTAGTGCATGAATTTGATGTGTTGAATTATGCTCATTAGTTCATTTATTTCTTTTATTTCACTCATTAGTTAAGGGTGATGTTTCAAATGGGGGAAAATAAAGACATTCTGTTCATAAAATTAAGATTTTCCTAAAATGTTCATAAAAGCTAAGGTTTTCTGAACTAAGGTAAAGGTCATCCTTGATTGAAAGCCAGTCATATCCGACTCTAGGTTTCAGTACTCATCTCTGTTTATAGCCAAAGAGCCAGCACTGTCTGTGTCTGCAGACATTTTCATGGACATGTGGCAGGCATGGAACTGTTTACCTTCCCACCAAAGTGGTCCCTATTTATTTTCTTGTAATTTCTTGTTTTTGAACTGCTACGTTGTTTTAACCCAAAACCAGAAATTTCATTTGTGTTTATTATTATTATTATTATTATTATTATTATTATTATTATTATTATTATTATTATTATTATTATTATTATTATTATTATTATTATTATTATTATTATTATTATTATTAAGATGCTTTTAACCTTTATTTTCCATTCTCCCCAACTTTACCCACTATGTACACATGTCCATAAGCAGCCCACTGTACAAACAACAATTCACCACAGGTGAATAACTGCAAAAGATCTATTTTTAATAAATATTTCAATAGTCAAGCTGCAAAGAAAAAGATTTTTCCTTTCATGATTCCTTGAAAGCAGTTCTTCAATAAGAGGGAAAGCCAAAAAGTAAAATGGTTATGACTTCAAAGGAGAAACTTCCTACACTATATCTATTCTCACACCAATGTATCTATTCTGGTGTGGAGAGATCCTTTTTTTTGAAGGAAAGAAGTTTAGAAAGAAAGTTTGTTTTTTTCAAACCTTCATAGAAAATGTTTCTGAAGTCCAATCCAAATTGTATAAGTATCAAAAGAAAGGTTATTTTGTCCTCCTTCAAGCACACGTTAGATCACTTTGATCAGTTTTTTTTTTAATCACTGCCAAACACCCCCCCTCCCGGGGCGCGGAAATGTCATTTCAACAAGTCATGTTTTTCTTCAATATCTTTTTTTGTGGATTCCTGTTTTCGTGTCATTTTTCTCCACATGTTGTATGTGAACTGTATCCACCTCAGGAAGTTATCATATTCACTTTTAAAATTGGTTTTTCTCCATTTTGGGGAGTTTGTGTAACATCTTTTTAGTGTTTTTTTGTAAAATGCTTCATAGATTATGTTTCCAAAGTCCAATTCCAAATCTGAAAGTGTCCCCACAAAGGTTCATATTTCCTCTTTCAAATACATTTTGGATCATCTGAATTGGTTGGGTAGTTTTTTCGCTGGACCCTCGACAACCAACCCCCTCCCAGCAAAACTGTCACTTTTCCAATGCTACTTCCGAAAGCGATGACGACATTGCTTTGCATTTTTGGCTTTTGGTTTCTACCAATTCTTAAAGTCACCGAGATGATTGTTCAAATGACATAACCCTTATTTTCGTGGGTGCTTTAGTTTTGGTGTTGCAGCTTGGCAAAAGTACATGATTTTCATTACATTGCAAGAGCTGTCAGACCACCCAGCTGAAACCTAAGACGTTCATAGAATTCACGTCAAAAAAGCCCTGTTCCCTTTTCGAAGAGGAAAGGGAACAGGGGGTGATCCACCTGCCTCTTTGGAAAGGGCAGTGGGGATTCCATGTCTGGAATCCCTGCTGCCCTTTCCAAAGAGACAGGCGGATCGAGCCAAGTGCCAGCTGGGTTGGGGAGAGAATGAGCACACACACCAGTTCTCCCCCGCAACCCAGAGAGTGATTGCACCCTGTGATCATTGCTTGAGTTGGGGGGGAAGAAGGGGCACACATGCTGATTCAATCCCCAACCCAGCACTGTTAGTGAGAGAGATTCTCCCTGCCCCCCTGCTGAAACAACAGGGTGGGCAAGGCGAATCCCTCGCTGTTAGGTTTGCCTTTGGCCAGAGAAGCCCTTTCCCAAACCTACGCAGCAAACATAACAGCAGGGATTTGCCCTGTCCACCTTGTTGTTTCAGCAGGGGAGGCAGGACAAATCTCTCTGTGTTAGTGAGAGAGATTCACCCTTCCCCACCCCTTGCGATCACCACTTTGGTTGGGGGGAAGAATGGGGTGTGTGCCGGTTCAACCCCCAACCAAAATGGTGATCACAGCAGAGATCCCTGCCTTAAAGGCCGCAGGGCTTGTCTCCAGCCCCGCAGGCTTTGAAGCATAGATCAATGTTGGGGAATTTGAGGCAAACATTTGCATCGCACAACATTATCTTAAAATTGTGTGATGCAAATGTTTGCCTCAAATTCCCCAACGTTATCCAATTTAGTGCTATCCGAGGTAAACGTTATCCAAGGTACCACTGTATTGTACAGAGCACTACGGTTGAGAAGCATTATGGCCTGCAATCCTAATTTTTGAACAAAACCGTAAGATTGTATTGTACATCTTTCATGTTTTAATTGTTACATGTATTTATTTATTTATTCATTTATTTATTTGGTGTGATTTGTATAGCCACCCAATCGACAGGCAACTCTGGGCTGCATAGAGCAATTCAATACAAATACATAAAATTCCCACAATTCCCTACAAAAACCTTTAAAATTCCTAAAACACTAAAAGGCTGCCACCACTCACACCAATTACAAATCTTATTAAAAACTGTTAAAAAAAACATGAGAGGTCATCCTCTAAATGAGCCAGTGAGGCACACCTGCCCTGTCAGCCAGGTTTTTAGCTCTTTCCTGAAGGGCAACAGCTCCATCTGAAGATGCAGTTCAACTGGCAGGAGGTTCTACAGGGCCAGGGCAGATACCAAAAAGGCTCTTCTTTTTGTGCTAGAGAGGAAAGCCTCTCTAGCAGATGGTACTTTTAAGGAGCCTCTCCTGTCTGCTCTAGTGGGATAGACAGATAACCTAGGGGCGACGCAGTCTCTTAAGTATCCTGGCCCACTACCATGTTGGGCTTTAAAGGTCATCACCAGCACCTTGAATTGCACCCGGAGGCATACTGGCAACCAACACATCTCCTGAAGTAGGGGTGAGGCATGGGCATAACGCCTGCACTCCAACACCATACGGGCAGCAGTATTCTGCACCAGTTGAAGCCTCCGAATTGTCACTAAGGGCAGCCCCATGTAGAGTGCATTATAATAATCCAGTCTGGAGGTGACCAGAGCATGCGTGATCATGAGCAAGGAGTCCCGTTTTAGGAGTGGGCATAACTGGTATATGACACGAAGTTATGCAAAAGCTCTCCTGTCCACGACTGCCACCTGCTCTTTGAGCAGGAGTCACGAGTCCAAGAAGACCCCCATATTATGCACTGGGTCTGTTTGGAGCAAGATAGCCCCATCCAGAACCAAAGATGGTGGCTCCCAAGATAACATGGGAGCACTGACCCCTAGCCATTCAGTCTTGCCAGGATTCAGTTGTAGCCCATTGTCTCCTATGCAGAACCCAACAGCCTCCAGACAGCTAGATAGGACTCTGACTGCATCACTTGGATCTCCACAGGTTGAGATGTACAGCTGAGTATCATCAGGATACTGATGGTACCTTACCCTGTGAGAACAGATGGTCTCCCCCAACAGCTTCATGTAGATGTTAAATAGGAGAGGTTAAAGCACCAAGGCCTGAGGCATCCCATATTGGAGATGCCTAGAGCTGGACGTCTCATCCTCCAGCCACACCAACTGGGTCTGGCCTCTCAGAAATGGGGCAAACCAGGACCACACAGTGCCCTGGATCCCTAATCCTCAGAGCTGTTCCAGAAGGATACCTATGCTTTTTCCTCCTCTGACCATAAACTATAACTAGCTCCTCCCCTTCCATTTTATTTCCACAACAGTATGGTGAGCTAGTTTAGGCTGAAAGACAGTGACTGGCAAAGGCCATAGTGCCATAGTATAAAGCTATGGGGCTGACAGGGGATCTGAGCTTCTGGTCCAAGCAGGTGTGTGCTGGGCACCATGGGAGGGTGCTGGATGGGGTGAGTGGTGGCAACCAAGGGATGGGGAGGGGGAGGCTGCCCCTGGGAACCACTTGGTCACCATCCCTCACTTGTTCCACCCGGTGCGTGGCACTTTAGAATAAACTATTGCTCCAAGCTGAAGGAGGAAGCTTCGAGCAATGGTTTAATCTAAAGTGCAGTGTGCCGGGCAGATAAAATAATAATAAAATTATTATTTGCACCCCAGGGCACCAGAGGCAAGGGCACACAGGGATGGATCCCCTTGTCCTGGTGGCCATGCCCATGCCTGGGTCCAAGGAAATAAGACACTCTTGCTCACAAGGATGGCTCTCTACATTTGTTGGGTATCTAATATTTAGCACATGGCAGAGGTGTGTGAACCTGTAAAGGTTACTATGGGAGGAGATTTGGACAGTAGCAGGGAATGGACTTAGTGGACTTAATGAGTGGGGTAGAGTTTGGGATTTTTGTGAATTGTTCAAAGTGTTTTGATGTGTTTTTGAAATGTTTATGAATTCTTGGTTTTGTGATCGGGATGGGGGATTTCTTGTAACTTTCTTGATGTTTAATGCTTTGATGTGCTTTTGATATGTGATTTTTGTGATGTAATATTTGTACTTAATGAAACATTGTTTTGCTGTAAGCCGCTCAGAGTCGCTATAGGCGAGTGGGGCGGCATAAAAGTCGAACAACAACAACAACAACAACATTAATAATAATAATAATAATAATAATAATAATAATAATAATAATAATAATAATAATAATAATAATAATAATAATAATAATAATAATAATAATAATAATAATAATAATAATAATAATAATGATGATGATGATGATGATGATGATGATGATGATGATGATAATGATGATGATGATGATGATGATGATGATGTTTCCTTTGGGACAGAACAAAATAGAAGGTAGTATTCCTTTGACATGCTCTGAGTGAGAATTATGTTGCATAGCTCTAGATATAACAGAGGTGGAGAAGAATAGACAAGAGGAAAACATATGTGCATCATTAAGCTGACAGGAAAGTACTGCTTTGAGAAGTGGTGAAAATAAATTTAAGAAATTCCCATATTGCTACAACTTCTTATTACAGATTTCTTGAAGGCTTACAGTAAGGTAATAGAGTAGACCATACTGCCAGCAACTCAACACCAAGTGTCAGGCAGTGGTTAACTAGCCTGACAACCCTGAGGACTAAAGGCTTGGGTACTTAAATTCACAGGGAAGAGTGATGGTCCCCAAGTGGATTAAATTCCACTCAAATTAATCTTGATGGAGGGCAGCAGCTTCATCAATATTGGCCTGAGAAGGACTTTGCCTGCCAAAAGGCTCAGGACCAGAAAGTGATTCGCAGAACTGAATCAGTGGAATGGGTGTCATGCTGCAATGCAGAAGGCAGATGAAAGGCCACAACATTATATTCGCAGGACAGTCATCATGGCTGATCACCATGATGATCGCCAGCTTCTTTTAATGCCATAATAAATTCCAAAGATAGGGTTATTCTCTCTTGGACTGTACAAAATCTTTTTTGATATGATCCCAACTGATTTATTTTAAACTTCGCATTAACAAGGCTGGCAGAAAGAAAGGACCTCAAAATAAAGCCCTTGAAAGTTCCATTCCTCAGATATGTTACTCTACTTCAGCTTAGCAATTCTTTCAAGAAATGACTGTGGGCTTTTAGACTTTTGAATCAATGTTATGGTTTTAATTACAGCTTTTGTAATTAATTACCATGATTCTAAAATGTCCAAATCATTTTCATGGCTTAGCCATCATGTATCTTTCCGTCCTTTCAGTATCCCCTTCAGAAGAGGGATTCTTGTGTGACATCGAGCATGCAGCCTGTGGTTCCCTCCATCATAGGAGTTTATTTAATCTTAAGTGAGCTCTCACTTGTGTTTACACTATCTGCATGATGAGCCTGCCTGCTGAAATAATGGGGGGGGGGGCATGGGTGTGTCCACATTTTATTCAATGATTTATTACTGTGGAGTCATGCTGAATTTAGTTGTCTCCTGGCACATCAACAGTAATTCATCACAAATCTTCTGCCAATGGTTTTCTACCATGAAAAACCAAGAATTGCATTCAGTCTTGCTTTTCAGCCGCAGAAAGACAAAGCAGCACTTCAGCCTGGACGAATCTAAAGTGGGACTTTATGAACAAAAATGCAGACCTCCTCCGGTTGCTCATTATTTCCCCTCTGCTATTTAGCCCTCTGGAAAATATACTTGCAACAGTCTTTTGTTTCCTTTGGAAAAACACAGAGGAGGCATGAGAGGCAGTATGAGCTGAAGATATTCTGCTGCCTGAAATGGAAGAACCGTTGGCACTTCCTTCCCAACTTGCTAAATTAAGCTGCAACAATACCCAAAGCAAACGAAAATTATTTTCACATGTGAGGCACAAAAGTTGACCATCATTTTTCTCCTCCAGTTCCCAGATAGTAAAACAACAAACCTTATGTTAAGCAGCTGCTGCCTTGGCCCAGTAATAGAGGTGGCCCTGAAGAGAGAACTATTTTTAAGCAAACTGAAACTGGTACAATCAAAGACTTAGCCCACCCAGTAACTCATGGAATCACTGAGTTGGAAGGGGCCTTTTAGACCATTGAGTCCAATCCCCTTCCCAATGCAGAAATCCAAATCAAAGCAAATCTGACAGATGGTTGTCCAATTCTGTCTTGAATGCTTCCAGTGTTTGAGTGCTTATCACCTCTCCAGGCAGTTGGTTCCACTGTCATACTGCTCTAACCATTAAGAGGTTTTCCCTGATGCAGTCTTCATCCTGCATCTTCATGGTTGTGCATCTCAGAAAATGAAAGTGAATAGAAAAGTCTGTTTCAGCTCTTCCAGAATATCTGCAATGTGGACGTTCAGGGTGGGTGGCTTTTCATTTTGTGCTGGTTGCAGTGAGAATCACTGTCTTTACTTTTGGAGACTGTGGTGATTCCAAGAGAGGCTTTCATTGTGCCCTCCCTTTGCCTTATTCTTTTTGCAATGTGTGTGTGTGAAAGAGGAAGGTGACTTCCATCCATCTCTGGTGTCCCTCCCACCAGAGTGGACTGGAGAGGCTCTCTAGTTGTTCCATCAGCCAGAGAGGCACATCTCTCTGGCACTAGAAGGAGGGCCTTCTCTGTGTCCGCTCTGGCCCTATGGAACCTTCTACCAACTGAGCTAGGTCTACAGATGGACTTGCTGTCTTTTAGGAAGAACTTAAAAACATGGCTGGCGGGACAGGTATGGGGTCCTGGCGGTACCATGACCCCTGGTCTTTTAATTTAATTTTTTAAATCTTATCTTTGTGACTTAGTTTTTAATCTTTTAATTATGATAATTAACTGATTTAAAAAAAATTAAAATCTTGAAAATTTAAATTTTTATAGTTGGGATCCTGGGATGATGGAATTGTATTGTGTGGTTTTTTATGGTGTTGTAGACCGCCCTGGGTCGCCCTGGCGAGGAGGGTGGTATAGAAGTATGAAAAAATAAAATAAAAATAAAAATAAATAAATTGAGACGAGAAAAGCTATTTTTACAGGCTACAGCTCTATAGTCATTATGGTTATGGTTGTGGTGGCTCTAGGATTCTGAGAATTGTAATTCAAAAACTTTCTACCATCTTTCCCCATTTGAAATGCTCACATATTTCCCTGTCCCTTTTCCCACCCACTCCCACCCCATATAAAACATTATGTTGAAGAAAGATAGAATGGATAGATGCATAATGTCTTTTCTAGAGCAGCATAAGGGACTGCGGTGGCTGAAATTGGTGACTGGAAGGTCGGCAGGTCAGCAGTTTGAGACCTGAGTACTGCACAATGGAGTGAACTTCTGTCTCCTGCCAAACTAGCAGTTCGAAAACAAGAAATTGCAAGTAGATAAATAGGTACCACTTCGGTGGGAAGGTAAACTGTGTTCCATGCACTCCAGTGTCTAGGCATGCCTTCCACATGTCCACGGAAACATCTGCAGATACAGACAGTGCTCTTTGGCTCTAAATGGAGATGAGCACTGAACCCTAGAGTTGGATACAACCGGCTTTTAAGCAAGGGTGATCTTTATCTTTACCTTATATGTCTCTGTATTATTTCCACTGTCCCAATCAACTTCCTTTAAAGAAAAGTATTAATGATGGAACTCCAGTCTGGCCAGGTTATCCTATGGCAATAGAGTAGACCACTGTTGGTGGACCCTGGCACTCCATCTGTTCTTGAACTTCAATTCCCAGAAGCCATGCTCAGCAGGAGTGTTAATTTAATGTAATTTAATAGATAGATTTATATACCGACCTAATCCGATGGCCTCTGGGCGGTATACACAAGTAAAAACCAATATAAAACAATTAAAAACCCTTAAGAACATAGCAATATTGCCCATCACTGTGCCAACTCAGCACAAGCATTAGTCATTCAGGTACCATAGTGTAATAGTTTTTAAGCCTGTGTGGGTAAGCTCTCAGACTCACTGAAAACAGATTCCACATCCAAGGAGTATATCCAGTTACAATTGCTTAACTGGATTGTGGGTAACAGCCACCTATATATTTCACAACAGGATTTTATGGGCTATAACTTTTGTAGTGATAGCTCATAAAACATGTGAAATAAATTACAAATAACTGCCTATTATTAGCCAAAATCCGGACTGGATGAACCAAAGAAGTAGCTAGCAGCAGCTTGCTCAATGTTGTTTAATAAGTGAATTAGCTTTAAGGTTTGGAACTGCTCGTGTCTGCCAATTTTGCCTACTGAGTTAATTCACAGATAAGCTATGCTTATTTATTTGTGATATTCCAAATCATTTTGCATGGTTTTGCACTGTCATGAACTTGGAAAATGTTACCTTGTTTTAAGTTACTTGTCACCACTTCTCAGTTTGAGAAATGGAACCTTGCAGCACAGCGAGTTAAAGTTTTTTTGATGCATTACATCATCGGGATTAGTGCCTCTAGTGGTCAGCAAAACACCTGAGAGGGAATCTCAAAGTTCAATGCACTTGCTTGAACTCCAAAACTCAAGTTCATTGTCCTTTTGAACTTGTCATTCACTTCACCAAAAAGAGAGGGGGAGCGAGAAAGAGAGCTTGGCATTTTGCCAACAAGCCCTGACCTTGAAAGATTTTGAGGAGATAAGATTTTATCTCAAAATCTTGCCCCAAGGACACCTGTAAATTCCTTAGGAGGGAGAATGAGGGGGAAATTGTGTATAAAACCCCCTGAAATTGTTTAGTTAAAAATGTGTTTTTTGAAAGACAGCAGAACACTTTGCGGTTTGGAGAAATCAAAGGAAAGATCAGGAAATGAGACTTTGATGGGGCCGAAGGCAGGCCGTTAGCACCAAGATTGGGAGATGGATGGAGCTTAGAGAAATCTTGCCAAGCTGACACTTAGCCGAATTTGCATAGGACACCAGACTTAGATTCTGAGTGTTTTCTTATTTTAAGTATAAGTACAGTGAAACCTCGCATAAAGAGTGACTCGCTTAAAGAGTAACTCGCTTAAAGAGCAGAATTTTCTCTGAATGGTTGCTTCGCTTAACAAATAAAACCAACCAAAAACTCGCTTAACAAATAAATCAGGGTTCGGAATCCCCCCCACAATTGGTCACTTACAATGGTGTTTTACTTAAAGAGCAAACTAGCTTAAAGAGCAATCCTGTGGAACGCATTATGCTCTTTAAGTGAGGTATAACTGTATGCGTGTTAGAGTAAAATTAGAGTAAGGACCCAGGAATGGAATATTTTATTTAAAGATTTTTTTGGAATAGTAGCCATGTTAGTCTGTGGTTCAAGCATATCAGAAAACAAAACAAAATAAACAAAATAAAATAAAAAACACTGTAGCACTTTAAAGACTAACTGTTATATTTTTATTGTTAGCTTTCATGGATCAAGTCCATTTCTTTATTTTAAGAGTGTTTTATTAGATTAGTAGTTTAACTATTGCTATGTTTTGCATTTTGTTTTGTTTCTCATCTAAATAAAAGGAAGGAGCAAGGCTTGGTTTCTCTTCCATGAAAAGACAAACAGACATTTTGTTTTGTGAACTGGACTGATTAGTTCAAGTGTTGAGATAATATTCGAGATAATATTCGCTACCAAAGTTTTGGAAAGTTGAGGGAACTTGCAATACTCCCATTGCAAGTCCTTGGAAGCTTGCCCAGGATGAGGGGATCAAAGGAATAGGAGTGGCTCAGACTGGAGATACTGTCTCAGAGCTACCGTGGGAATAAAAATCTGATGCCCAGCAGTCTGAAGAGGACCTCATTGCAAGGCCTAACCATCCCATTCTAGGCAGCACCTGGTTTTTCAACCCCTCTGCCTGTCCACATTCCAATTTGGCCCTGATTCATGCACATCATGACCTGATAATTTATGTCCTCTGCAACATGCCTACACAGACGTTAATGTTTTATTTTTGTGATCAGTCATCTGGACCTTTATTTTATTGAGGATTTTTATAGGGCAATATTATTTTTGAGCACAAATTTTAAACTCAGATTCCTGCAAACAAACACTTACATTTTCCAAACAAATATTATATAAACACTAGGCTGCAAACATATAACCACATGCATTCTTTTGATTTGTACCCAGAATTAATTTTGACAATTCAAGAATGAATGGTTTTCAGGACATCTCTGCTCTTCACGTTTGAATCACTCTGAAACATACAAACCCATCCTGGCTTCTCCAGAATGATAGAGATCCTAGCTTTATAAAGATGGTGGCATGTTGATTTGATGTTGCTATCTGTTTCAAAAATCTATTGTAACCCCCAGTTCACTTGCCAGATATAAAATAGGTAATCAGATTTAAGCTTAGAGTTAAAATGGATATTAGTCATATAGGCACACTGTTATCCTAGCTGTAAGAATTCTCCATAGTGGTAAACCTGGTAATGTTAAAACACCTGACTTTTATGAGGTCTTCTTCTTTATGGTGTTTTCTTCTCCAGTAATTGTTAGAGTAGACACAGATACTGATCAGAAATTAATTCTGAAGCATTGGGTTAAGAAACCCTGGAACAATCCTCACTGGATACTTAATCAGTGCAAGTACCACCAGTTCTAAAATAGGTTAGCATATCTCTAAAGAAAGATAGAGAATGTGTATGTTTTTGGACTGTTGCTGATTAGTCCCAGCCAGCATGAATGGCACCCAGCCAAAAGTGAGCGTACTTCCTAAGTGGGAAAATCCAATGTTTGGTTGGTTGGTTGGCTGGCTGGCTGGTTGGCTGGCTGGTTGGTTGGTTGGTTGGTTGACTTATATCCAGCCCAACTGGTACAAGTACTACTCTGGACAGTTCACAGACATTACAAAATCAATCAATCAAACAAAAAGAAAATAATCTAAAATAACCAAACATAAAACCATATAAAATATATTTTTAAAAATAATACCTACTAAGATGGCATTCCAATAAATCAAGAAACCCTACCAATAATATATAGTTTACATTTTCATATTCACAGTTCACTAAACTCAGTTAAACCAAACAGATAAGGGGAATACTGGGGAATGTAACATCAATTTACCAATGAGGTAAAAGCTTGGTGAAATAGGAATGTTTTACTCCTACAATTAACCCAGATATCTCTGAAATCCTTTTCCAGACAAGCAATTACAGGAATTACCGTACTGCCTTTTCCTTCAAGGCATATTGGCTTTCAATACTATCAGCAAAAAGGTTCTATTTCGGTGTATAAAGCCATATAGGCAGAAACTCTCCACATGGCCAGTACTCTGATTATACAAAGCCTATGCATGTACATAGTCGTAAGGATGAAGTATACATTTATTTATATTGCATGGAGTGTGCATGGATCAGAGAACTGCAGTCAACAGTAGCTTGTCTTTTTGGTGACATGTCCAGGAGATCAATCTAATTATCTTCTTGTTTCTATACACAGAATACTTCTAGAAAAGAAGGTGTGAACAAATTTACTCCATTAGGCAACTAAGAAAGCACTGATGAAATTGACATCAAATGATAGATCTGCTTAGAAGTTCACATTTCAAGTACTTTATGCTAATTGAGAAGAGGACAGACATTTCTGAGCCCAGTTTGAATCACAGGCATTGGCCTTGAGGGCCCCAATTCAGACGTGGGCTTTTGTTGTTCAGTCGCACAGTTGATTCTGACCCTTTGTGACCCCATGGACCACTGCCCGCCAGGCACTCCTGTTCTCCACCATCCCCCTCAACTCGCTCAGCTCTGTGCCCATTGTGTCCACAATACCATCTAGCCATCTCATCTTTGGCCGCCCCCTTCTTCTTTTGCCCTCAACCTTTCCAAGCATCAAGGCCTTCTTGAAGTGAGTCTTCTCTTCTCATTTGATGTCCAAAGTACTTTAGCTTCATCTTTACTATTTCACCTTCTAAGGAGCAGTCAGGGTTGATTTCTTCTAAGATTGACCTATTTGTTCTCCTCACTGTCCAGGAGACTCTCAAAACTCTCCTCCAACACCACATCTCAAATGCATCTATTCTTCTGCGCTCAGCTTTCCTAATGGTCCAGCTCTCACAACCATACATTGCTTTGACTATACGAATTTTTGTTTGCAGTTTGATGTCTCTACTTTTCCTATATCAAAGGCTATGTTGTCTTGGGGTGTCAGGAGTCACTTGCCAGGTGTGAGCTTAGCCAGAAGCAACAATGGATAAGTCTACTCTTCACATCTTTTCCTTCTCTCTGCCTCTCTTTCTGACACACTCCATTCAGACTGTTTGTTCCTTTCTTGCCCATGTTCCTTTTGCCTAGTTGGTTGCTGGGACTACAGGCTGCTAGCAAACCCATTGCTAACAGTAGGATTCTGAAATTAAGTGAAGGACAGATGGGTTTTTGGTGCTTAGAGAGGGGTGGAGAGTCAAAACATGTAGGAGGCTCTCTTTTGTGTAATTTATCCTTTTTCCTGCAATTGATGAAAGAGAGACTCTTAAACAAGAATGATTCATGTTTATGAAAAGGGATACACTGATGTTTTGTGTTTCTTTCATGTTTCCTCTTTCATGTAACCTTTTGGTGTCCACCTTTTGTCTGGCCAATTACCTGAGAAATTTTTTATCCCATAATTTCGCAATGACTGTCAGCAGAGGTGGAGATTGATAATTTGGAATCAGTAAAACAACTGGAACCCAACAAAGAGTGTTATTTGCTTCTGTTGCACCTTCTGGAATTGCTCTGTGGTGAGCTCATGGTGCCTTCCATCCTAGTTTACTATCTGCTTTCCTGATGTGCCTCCTCCTGAATAGTTTGCATTTTTAAAAAATTGTGGGGGGAATTTGTCCCCCCATTTCTTTGGATTATTTGTACTGCTGCCAGGTAGCTTGCCTATGCCAATATGCCTCCTTGGGATTTTTTAAAACTCCAATTTCTTTGATGATTTCCCCACCTTTTTTATGGAGATACTTTCCTTTTTTGCTGCCAAATGCCACGTGAGCTGCTACCTGCTGGACTCAAAGAAGAGAAGAGGAAACATCAAATGGTGGTGAGGAGAGAACCAAAGGTCCTACATCCTGCCCTCCAATGAAGATTGATAGAAATCCTATAGCAGAGAAAGCTGACAGGTGTTCAAAGAGTTGTTCAGTTCCAACAGATAAATATTAACTTGCATCAGTAGATCCATCAAAGGACAAGTTAAACTTCTGTTGTACTGTGGAAACACTGACATGCTTTCAACTTTTAATGAGGTGCCTCCTGTACCTCCTGCTTTGACTGCCATTGTCACGTGTCTGACTGTGCAAAGTAATAGCAACAGCTTGCATTCTGGTTCTATATTAACCACATAGTTCAACTGTCAATGAATGGCAGCCATTCCATTTGGCTCCAGGAACTCCTTCCAATTTAGAGGGCCATTATCTAGATTGTAACTTTAAGTGTTCAGGATCAGGCCTGTGCTGGACATCCTGGGTGGGTGCTGGACAAGGAGTGATGAAGGAGGGCTGCCTATATGGAGGGGGGGAATACACACCAGGCCCCAAGGGAGATTCCCTGCAAGCGTGGCAGCACATCCATGTGCCTCTTCCACTCTCCTCCTCTTGCCAGGGAGTCTCTCAATGCACTTCTGCACATGCCCCACAGGCCTGCTGGCAAGACTGTTCATGCAGCCTTCCACCCAGCAGTGGCCTCTCACCAGGGAATCCGCCCAGACCGCCCCCCCCTTTATCAGCATCCACCCTCCCTGATCTCCCAAGGCTGACTTTCTACCCGCTGCCACCCAGCCACGTGAGAATGGCAGTGGGAAAGAGGGAGGCTAAAGAGAAGTAGCAGTGCAGAGAGCCCCTTCTGTGACTGCTGGGATGAGGCCTCCACCCTCTGCCTCTGCCCTCAGAATCTGAGCTGGCCATGGCAGGGGACAGGGCTGGTTGGTGCACAGCGATAACCACCCTGCTGAAATAGCACGTCACCACCTGGCAGGTTCCGGCTTGGGGCTGTGGTGGAAATTGAGGTAATTATTGAGGTAATTATTATTGAGGTAATTGAGGTAATTAAAATAAGTTAAATTAAAATAAACACACACACACACACACACCCCTCAACCCACCCACCCACCCAAATAACCACAACACAAACCCATAAATAAATTAAATAAAGAAATAAATAAAAATAAAATAAAAATACACCAACCCACCCACCCCAAACACAAATAAACCCACCCACCTACCCCAAACACAAACCCCTCACTTACCTTGCTTGGAAGTGGTGGTGCAGCGCCATGGCGCTGCCGCGGCAAACCGCTGTGGCAGCAAACTGTTGTGGTGGCAAACCGCCACGGCGGCAAACTTCCACAACAGCACAGTGTCTGGGGGGGGGGGGGCAGGCGCAGAAAGGCCACCACCACCACCACTTCTTCAGGCACTCCCTGTGCCCTTCCTTTCCCAGCAGCCATTTTGGCTGCCGGGAACTGCGCATGCATCAAACCTCTATTTGATGCATGCACAGTTCTATTTTTTCCTGCATATGCGTCAAATAGAGGCTTGATGCATGCACAATTCCTGGCAGCCATTTTGGTTACCCAGAAGTATGCTTCTGGATGGGGCCCGGAGAGGTGACTGAAACGGGTCGCCCAGGGGTTTACCACCATCCCAGCGCCCCCTCCTGATGGGTGCTACCAGTTTGGGCGAACTGGTCCGAACTGGTAACATCCCATCACTGCTATAGATGCTTAATGAAGTGTTGCCTGAGCCAGAAATTGGTTTCTCTAAGCAAGTCATGTTGTCGTTGTCGTTGTCGTTGTCGTTGTCGTTGTCGTTGTCGTTGTCGTTGTCGTTGTCGTTATATTTCAATTTATATGCCGCCCTACTCGGTAAAAACCAACTCAGGGAGGCTAACAGAGTCCCCAATTATAGCATTACAAAAACAGCATCACAATATAAAATATAAGAGAGCATATACACATTACAGCAGGATAAAAAGCAATGGGGTAACAACAAATAAATTACAATATCATATCAGATCATAACACATTGCAAAGAAAATACTAACAATAATAGTAGTGAAAAAATCATTCATTTAAAAAGTCTCATAAACACAGATAAAGATGTTACAGATGAAGTACATAGAGTGGGATTCGAAGGAGGTCAAGGTGTAACAACACACAAAAGGGGAGTACATTATGGATTGTAAGGTACTGTGTAGCCTCCTAAACAAAGGGCATATATTGTGATGCCCAAATTTTTCAGGCTGTCTGGTTCCTCCCTCTGGAAGTAAAGTAAAATGTGCCCACACATGCACAGAACACTGCCATAAATGCACCCATGGCTGTCATAAATATGTTTATGACAGCCATGCCATGGGTGCATTTGTGACAACGTTCTGCACATGCATGGACACATTTTACTTCCACTTCCAGGAGCAGCGAGAGTGGTGTGGGCCAGATGAATTGGCATCAGGAACCAGATCCAACCCATGGGCTGTAGTTTGGGCATCCCTGGCATATATGAACTAGAAGGCAGAATTGAAAGAGCCATGCAAACAAAAAGTCTGTTACTGCAATATATGCATCTGTTACAGTTAAAAACCTGGTGTTTTTTTTTTGTTTAAACTAGTTTTTCCTAGTCAAAACTAGTTTTTACAAAATGCCTTTGTTAAAACTAGAATTGACTGCCAATCAAATACAAAGTTCAGTTAAAACTAGTTTTCACTGGTCACAACTAGTTTTCACAAAGAGGCTCAATGAAAACCGTCTAGGATGTGTGGCCCTTTAAATTTAGTCATGAACTGTATGATGGGTTTCAACAGTGACCAAATGAAAAGGGAGAGGCTAACTGGTCATAGAAGCGAAGGGACAGTCAATTGGTCATAGAAGAGGAGGAATCTGGTGACATTTTAACCACTAAGAGGCTTCAATTAAAAAAAAAAAGGGGGGGTGACACAGTTGAAACCAGTTTTCAATTAAAACACTTTTTTTCCTATTTTAAATCATATGGTTCTGTAGACGACAGCTTACTTCGTCAGAAGCACTGAATGTGACATTGAGGGCTATTGTTCAGTGACCTGACATGAAATACAGTACAGTGGTGCCTCGCTTAAAGAGCATAATGCGTTCCACAGGATTGTTCTTTAAGTGAGTTTGCTGTTTAAGCGAAACACCATTGTAAATGACCGATTGTTGGGGGTACTGCAAACCCCAATTTATTTGTTAAGCGAGTTTTGGGTTGGTTTTATTTGTTAAGCGAAGTGAACATTCAGAGAAAATTCTGCTCTTTAAGCGAGTTACTCTTTAAGCGAAACGCTCTTTATGCGAGGGTTGACTATACTGTATTACCGAATTTACAGGGCCATACCTTCTACAAAGTTTTCACTGAGCCGTTTTGTGAAAACTAGTTTTAACTGAACTTCGTATTTCATTGGCAGTCAATTCTAGTTTTAACAAAGGTGTTTCATAAAAACTAGTTTTGACTAAAAACAGTTTTTAACTGTAACATCAACATTTAACAGCTCACCTTACAATGGTGCTTTGGGAATCGTTCCATTAAATGTATTGTGTATTCTGACATGGCTGAAAGAAGGAAGCTTAGAAGTGAACTGGTGATGCTCAGACTGGGAAATATTCTGAACAACAGAACTGAACATTCCTAAAAGATAAAACTGCATTTATGTTCCATCATGCATATGCTAGCTCATTGTGATAAAAAGAGCAGTGCTAATATGATCTGCTTCACTTTTTAGAAACAGAAAGAGAATGTCATCAAGTTCTAAAGTTCAATTTGCTCCAGTCATAAAACAGTTTTAAAACCCCAAATTATAGCTAAGCTAGCTTTACAGCTTGTTTCATACACTAGGTTATGAATGTTGCCTCTGCCCTCCCAATGTAGGTATATTGCACAATGTGATAACAGTTTCACAGTATACTCTTTTTGTACTCAAAATCTTGTACAATAAAATAGTATAAGGATTACACTGATTAATCGTGGCATAGTTAAGGGTCCTTAGACAGATGTTTTTATATAGAGAGGAAACTTTACCAATGAGCTTTACCAGTTCCACCCTTTATTACAGCAATCAACACAGAATATGCCACAGCTTGTGGTGATTGCAGAAAAAATAACTTTAAGGCTTTCTTCATAATATCAGATGTCCAAATTTACAAATATTGAGCAAAATTTAATTTAATTTTAATTTAATTTTCACACTTGTATGCTGCCCAATCAAGAAACCCGACTCAGGGTGACTCACATGATAATTAAACAATATACACAATAAATATGCAATAGTACAATATACAAAATTCAACTTACAAAAAAAAGCACATAAGAATATATAACACAATACCATAATATAATGATAAAGTCACAACCACATAAAAAGTTCCCAAACAAACAGCAAAGTCCGGGGGTGGGGCGGCAGGCATCCTCAGCCTCAAGGCGGGACCATCTTCTGCTCCACATAGAAAAGTTCATAAGAAAGGGCCAGCAAGAAAGTCCAAGTCCCAAGCTGGCAGGGGGGGGTGTCCAGCCCCCCACCCCAATGGCCAAGTCCCAGCTTTTGCACCCCTCAGCCATGGGTGAAACCCAGGGGAGGAGCGTCAGGTGTCCTCGGCCAAACGGCAGGTCGTCTTTTGCCATGTGGAGCCAGCATGGCTTTTCCACCCCCGGCCATGGGTGAGGTCTGGAGGAGGTGCAGCCCGCATCCTCGGCCAAATGACCAAGCTATGGCAGCAGTGACAGCAGTGGGAGCGATCTTCAGCCAACCAGCAGGGCTGCGCAGATGTCTCTCCTTCCCTCAGCCCAACTAGTTGAAGGAGAGTCCAGTGGTGGTCACAGCACCTGCAGTGGTGTTTTTAAGGTGGCCAGATGGCAGGGCCATGCAGCTGTCTCTCTTTCCCTCATCCTGACTGGCTGAGGGAGAGTCTGGTTTCTGGCCATTCATGGTCCTGGCTGCTCTTATCCCTTCACGGCAGGGAGGGGGCCGGCCACGGAGCAGTTGTGGCGGCATTGATGATCTCTGGCCAGCCACAGTCCCAGATGCTCTTATCCCTTCCCGGCAGGGAGGGACCGGCTACAGAGCAGCTGTGGCAGCGGCAGTGATGGTCACGAAACACACAGCATGGATTCAGAGATGAACCTGAAACCAGAAAATAATTATTTTACTTATTGTACTTGTGGAGAGATATCATTATGCAAGTGTTAATCTTTATGCTTGCTTTTTTGAGTATGAGAAAGGCTTTGTCAAGACCCAACATGGTGAAGTGGTGGAGGTGTTGGCCAGCAAAGGCCTTATTTGAGAACTATTAATACAAGTGGCAATCTCCAGACATTTCTGTGGTCATGTGGCAGGAATGATTAGATGTCGGAACACTACTATAAAAGTGATAGAAACATCTGAAATGTGGGTTTATTGCAGGATGTCTTACTTCAAGAAGGTGACCACCAAAGGTAGTAAATAACTGAGATAACATAGGTAACATAATCAGAAACCACGGAATAAATTCGAGTCAATTCACTGGATCTTATTTCTGAATAGATACATAAGATGCTGCTTCAAATGTTTATAACACCCTTAAGC
The DNA here is from genome assembly GCA_030440675.1 of Furcifer pardalis. Taxonomy (NCBI): domain Eukaryota; kingdom Metazoa; phylum Chordata; class Lepidosauria; order Squamata; family Chamaeleonidae; genus Furcifer; species Furcifer pardalis. Next base: position 127,932,920 of record CP126893.1, on the reverse strand, counting down.
ATTTCAGTGATGGGAAAGAGAGGACAAAATACTTTTATCTCTAGCCTGCAGTAACAATGCTCAAACTGAGTTTCTGAGTATACTGTGATACTTGTCTTAGTAAAAACAGGCAATTCTAATGTTCCCCATATCAGTAAGAGAAAAGCCTCAAACCAAACAACCTTATCAAAACATCTCTTGATGCACCAATTATGTTGGTTATTGCACTTGACTTATGTGGGGAAATGCAATAGCAGTCTCATTTAACCAGATAAATAAAGTCACTCATTTCCAGGGATAATCCAATGTGTCTTCATTATTTTAGTCAAGAAATAAAATCTAGTCACAAGACCTAAACACAAGACCTAAATGGAAGGTGCAGATTTGGAAGTGTAACTTCACTTATAGTTTTAAGAGTGTATGCCATGGTGGTGGTGGTGGTGGTGGTAGTAGTGATGGGACTAAAACAGGAGAAGCAGAGATTTGTTAGAAACATTAAGGATCTGAATTCTGGTTTACAGCTGTGGAAGGAACCCAGCTGTGCTGTTTGCATAAACTGAGTTGTTTGCCAGCAGGGAAATGTTTGTGTGGAGTGGAACATGGCTTCCAAAAAAAAAAAACCCAGTCAGCATGACCTCTAGCCTTGTCAGCTGGGATATACTAGATGCTGTAATCAAACAATTTTTAAAATAAAAACCTTAAAATCCCCTCCATCCAGAGTATACTGGGAACCTATAGTCCAGAAAGGTAATTTTTCCAAGTTTCTGATTCTGTAGCACTGTAACAGAGAATAGAGCCCTGCTTTGCAGCCTGGAATGCCATTATCCATTGACTGACTCCCAAGCAGATGTGCAGAGAACAGAGCTTTACTTTGTGTGCCTGAAAAGCTGTTGCATGGATACTGCATAGAAATGCATATTGTTGAGTGATGCTTTGTATTCCTGAGAGTGAGGGGAAATATGAATAATTGTGTGATTTACAGCTGGCCCTGCCCATTTTTGCTTTCTCCTCAGTCATCTTTGCAATGCTCGTTGAGCTCTGGAATATGGCCAACACTGCCCAAATACGGTAATAAACAAAGTCTCCTGCCCTCTGTTGACAGGGTTATTGTTGAACATGCTGAATCTGCACACCACATAGGCTTGCTTTTTGTACCACACTGCAGTTTTTGCATCATGTGGGGCACGTGCCAATTGTCTAGGATACAGTAAGCCCTAGTTTTAATATTTTTATAATGCTCATGCTGTCTAGCTCTTCCAGTGTTTGTCAAATGTAACTTTCAGGCATAGTCTGGCCAGGTTATCCTGCTATGGTAATAAAGTAGACCATACTGCCATCGATTCAATGCCTAGTGTCAGTGGTGGTTAACTAACCTGACCACCCTGAGGACTAAGGACTTGGGTGCTGAAGTCCCACTTAAATCCATCTTGATGGTGGACAGTAGCTTCATCAATACTGGCCTGGGGCTGAGGAGGACTTTGTTTGCCAAAAGGGCTCAGGACCAGAAAGTGACTTGCAGAACTGAATCAGTGGTACGGGTGTCATGCTGCGATGCAGAAGGCAGATGAAAGACCACTGCATTATATTCTCAGGACAGTCTTCATGGCTGATTGCCATGATGATCCCCAATATTCAGATACAGATATGGCAGAAGAAAAAGAACTTTCAGGCAACAACAAGTTAGGGTAGAGACAAATGCTAATTAAAAAGTAATAGACAGGAGAAAATAAGAAAATTAACAGAAGTACTTTGTGTTTCTAAAATCTGTTGCTGAAAGCACGCAGTGAATGCATTTTTATGAAGCCCCTGTGGAATGCTAGTGTAGGTTTACAGCAATGGTTGATTCAATACACGCCATCTGGAAAGAGGACATCTATTTAAAAAGCAGTGACCTCTAGGTCACAATACTCAATTAGTGTAGCTAGTGATATCCCTATGGATTCCCTTCTCTCTCTCTCTCCCCCCCCCCCCAGCATGTGGTTTAAAGACTGCATTCTCAGCCTTGGTTTACATGTAAGAAACTGTGTATGGAAATGTGACATCTTAACTAGTTACTATGGAAACCATCAGAATGAAACAGCCTTCAGCTTTCCCATTTGGCTGGGTTCTTAATTTCTGAGTCAGCCCTGAACAAAGCATGTGCACATTTGTAAGGAGTAAAAAAGTGTACAAAGAGTCACAACTGGCTCTCTGACTAATGCGATCAGGACATTTATTGTTGCTCACAGAGGCCATTTGGATCAGGCCCCACTTCTGAGCTGATGTTGGATGAGATCTTAGGAATGGACTTCAGTTCCAGTCAGATCTGACAGACATAGGGCCTGATGCATGGAGAGAAAAAGCTTTCCAAACATCATCAATGGACATTCACTTCTCTTTTTATGTGTATTGCTATCTTTACTCTTGCCATCAAAAGACAGCCTGTGGTGGTGCTGAAATGCTCCATGGGGAAATCAGTGCTGGTTGGCCAGGAATACTTCATGAGGAATCAGCAGAGATGCCAATTCAGAGAACCAAGCCTGCCAAAAGCTATTGCAATAGGGACCAGTGAAGACAGACTCTAGGGGGAACAGGATGCTGCTTCAGCAATTGTCAAGACAAGGCCAGTCCTATCATTATACATGTGAGGTCGTTGACTTAGGCAACAGATGGGGGATAATAGCATCAACATAATTTGCCTCCCCACCCCAAGACAGGGTGCTGCCATTGTGGAAGAAAGATTCAGCCTCGTGTTCTGATTGCTTTGTACATGGAATGGGAGCAGATGTCATCTTGTTCTATGACTTGGGTAGCAAATTATCTTGGGCTGTCCCTACATCACATCACCACAGATTTTCCCCTTAGATCAGGTAGTCCACCAGTCTGACCACTTGTCCACATAGAAAAGATATGTTCAGGCATCTATTCTGCTGTCAAGAAATTGAACAAAATGACTTTAAGTTGCATGAGATGTTTTGGATAGCCACTGTGCTAAGAAATTGGGGGGAAGGATACTTTTGGACTACCTCCACCCATAATTTATCTCAGTCAGGATAGCCACAGAGCATGAGTGAATGAATGAGGTTGCAGATCTTCTCCTGGCACATGTGTCAAGACATTTCTCTTCTTGCCAACATGACATTTCTTGCTAAAGTTCTTGCATTTGCAAGAGTGATATTTTACACACCACTGCTTTATTTGGAACATTGGATGAGTTGCTTGTGTCTTTCCTAACAATTGGACCAATCTTCTATTCTTCCTCTTTGTGTGTGTGTGTGCACTTGTGTGTATGTGCACGTGTGTGTGTGTGTGTGTGTATGTGTGTGTGTGTGTGTGTGTGTGTGTGTGTGTGCGTGTGTGTGCATGTGCGTGCTTTCCTTTTCAAAGAAAAGGACACTAGAAGGCATTTTAAACACATTTCAGAGACCTTGGGAAGGGGGGGGGGAGAAATCTGACTCACTCTCAACTGAAAGCAAGAACTCATCCAAATCTTTAAAATTCCTCCTTGAAATTCCTTCTCATACTAAGACTGTTTCAATCGGGGAAGGGGGGATAAGAAGTATTCCTTAATATCTAACGTTTGATGTGGTAGCTGTGTTAGTCTGTACAAGCATTGGCTCCACCCATCTGAGAGTAAATAAAACAGAACAGCCACCGACAACCCCCCCCCCCCGACCTCTTCCATCGGCCAGAGGATGAAGAGCAGCAGGGGCCACAGTCAGTGATGGGCAACTAAAATTTTTACTACCACACCATGGGCAGAGCTAACGTTGTGGACGGAGCCAACATCATGGGCTGAGCCAGTGTCATGGGTGGAGCCAATGTCATGGGTGATCTAGTCATGCCTGCCATATGGCCATATATACATTTGCAAACGCAGGCATCACTTGCTCTTTGGCTGTAAATGGAGATGAGCACTGCACCCTAGAGTCGGATATGACTGAGCAAGAGAGACCTTGAACTACTTGCAGGGACAAAACCTGACATCAAATTTGAATACCAATCAGGGATCTTCTGTTATTAGGTAAAGGTTGCCCTTGCTTGAAAGCCAGTCATTACCAACTCTAGGGTTCAGTACTCATCTCTGTTTATAGCCAAAGAGCCAGTGGACTAGATCTATAAAAGCTCACATTAAAATACACCAGTTAGTCTTTAAGGTGCCTCAATGTTTTTATCTTTTTGTTTTGTTTACTCTCTGATATGCTTGCACAGAATAAGACTTTTGAAATGGTAGCTGTGTTAGTCTGTGTTTCAAGCATATTAGAAAGTAAACAAAACAAAAAGACAAAAATGTTGTGACACCTTAAAGTCTATACACACAAGTGTGTGCACACACACAACACACACACACACACACACACACACACACACACACACAGGCTAGAAATAGAGACTTATCCAGAAGGGGCAAGAGTTGCGGATGCAGCCTGGCCTGCCCCTCCTCTGTGACAATGTCCAGTCCAAGGCCAAGAAGCGAGTGCGCAGGAAAAGTGGCGGCAGAGGGAAACCCCAGTGGAGGCCACCATGGAGACAGCCAAACTGGGGGGCCCACCATGATGAAGGCGGCTGGGGTGGAGGCCTTGTGGTTCCCACTGCAGGTGGTGCCAGGTGACAGCAGAAGGCTGTGTCCCCCAGTTCTCCGGACACTCCCGGGCAAGAGGTGGAGGGGAACCAGAGGGAGGCTCAACTACAGCTGGTCTGGGCAGCCCGTCCTAATTTCTGCTCTCCTCTCTCCCTGCCTCCCTCAGGATGGGCTGCCCAGATGTGCTGCATGTGGGGGCTGCTCAGAAACGCTGTACGCAGGGGCTGCCTGGACGGGCTGCATGTGCCAGGAGAGAGGAGAGCGGAAATCAGGATGGGCTGCCTGGAGTCTGGCCACTCCCAAGCCACTCCTGAGCAGCCACTTGGTACAGCAGCACCAGGTGGCAGTGAAACGTTGTGTCCTCCAGCTGTGTCTCCCAGTCACTCCCGAGCTGAGAGGCAGAGGGGAACCATCCCGATTTCCTCTCTCCTCTCTCCCTACATGCACAGCCGATCTGGGCAGCCCGCGCTCATAGCCTGTCCGAGCAGCCCGTCCTGAGGAAGGCGGGGAGACAGGAGAGCGGAAATCAGGACAGGTTGCCCGGACCAGCTGCAGTTGAGCCTCCCTCTGGTTCCCCTCTGCCTCTCGGATTGGGAGTGGCCGGGGGACACAGCCAGGGGACACAGCCTTCTGCTGCCACCCAGCACCACTGTGCGCCACCATGCACCAAGCACAAAATGGCTGCTTGGCTCAGTGCACATACGTTTTAAGATATCAATTGCCAATGCACCCTGAGCACTGGAGGTGTGCATGCATCAATTGATATCTTAAAACGCATGTGCACTGAGCCAAGCAGCCATTTTGTGCTTGGAGCGCACAAGCTCCAGTCAGGCAGAGAGGTAAAGGAACCAGCCACGCCCCAAAAAATGTAAACACCCTAGGTGGCCACCCCAAAAGTCACTGCCCCTGGGTGGTCACCCCAAAAAGTTACCACCGGTGTACCAGTGGGGACCAGTTCCTGCCCAACACTGGTGGTGGTCACTCATCCTCCAGGCCCCGCCTGGGGCATGGCACAATTTGTGTGGAGATGGTTGCTTTGTTGGTATGGACTCTTGAATTGAACATATGGACTTTTTAAATGAATGGGTTTTGTTTTTTGCAATTTTTATGATGTTTTTCTTTCTTTATAATGTTGTATTTATGATTTGTATGATTTTTGTGATGATTTTGTGATGTTTTCCTGTTATGTGAGCTGCCCAGAGTTGAGCAATCGAGGGGATGGCATAAAAATGAGAATATAAAATAAAATAATTTTGAAAAATAAAATAAGACTTACTCCTGTATTTCTAAGTAATCAACGTTTCCAAGCTTTAGTGTAGAGAAAGAACTTTCATCCTTTGTGAACCAGTCAATATGGGCAACTTTTGATGACTTGGTTGGTTAGGCAAGGGTATGTTTGTTCATCTCTTTGCCTGTTAGAAACAAAAACAAACAGCAAAGATCATGTCGGGCACATTCTGCGATATTTGGGGCAGGTGCCAGCAAGGTCAATGCATTTCAGGACAATGTTATGCCAACTGACTGAACGGTAATAAAGAATGACCAGCAGTCTCCTGACTTCTTTTAGTCATTGAAAATTCTAAATGAAAATAGAGAATGATGACAGTCAAGACCACTTAGAAAAAAGCAAATTGGAGGATAAGACAGAAGTGAGTACAGTTAAGTTGAGCTTTTCATCCAGCTCCATTATACTTAACTCCAGGGCTAATTTTGGATGGAGACAGAAGTAGGACTAGCTTATATATACTATCACAATGCCAAAGTCAAATGGACCACTTTAAAAGGGGATGGGTGAAATTTGTGGATGGTCGCTGTCCTGCTGCCAGGTTGATGCCAAGGGCAAGCTCTTTTCAGGCTGGACCACATTTAGCAATAAGCAGAGGCCTAAGAAACAGATCCCAAAAAGAGAATCAGGTAAGATAAATACAGGCGATTGAAAGCCAAGAACAATTTTAAAAAACCAAGCCAGGCTAGTAGCTAACAAACATGAAGTCACTGAGAAGTATAATCTAAAAAAAAAAATCATACACAGCAGGGAGGCAGCAAAAAGCATGCTGAAAAGAGCTCAAACAACTTCTCTTTAGCAAAAACAGAACCTCAAGCTGAGGTTTTCTTGGCTGGCTACTGGAGCCACATGCTGAGCTCAGCTGCAAGATTTCACTGGAAAGAAGATTTTCCCCCTCAGTGAGACACCCAAAGAAGCAACTTCTTCCAAGGAATCTTTGTACAAACATTTTGTCTGGAAGTCCTTGTCCAGCTTTGCACCTTTAACATGCAGTGTCCACTTAGACTGGGTAGCAATCTAGTCTCTTCTAACATAGGACTCGAGCAACCTTTGCCTGAGGGTTCAGGCTCCTGGTTATCCAATGATCCAGAACTTGGCCTCCTTGATCACTGAAGATCCAAAATCCATTGGATCTAGCAGTTCCAAGCTCATGTCAGGTTCTAGTGGCCCAGTTCATTCTTGCTAGAAGATTTATCTCATGGGACCATTACAATAAGGTGTTGATGGCTATTAATCATAACTGCTATATTTTACCTCCAGGACAGGAGACAGTATGACTTTAAATACCAATGGTTTAGGAAAATTATTGGAAGGATGCTACTGTACTTTTGTCTTGTTTGTGCACATTCTATAGGTCATGGTAGGCCTCTTGGATAGCCTCTTGTCTACTCTAACATGGCTCTTATTATAGGTTTTTGGGCATTACTGCTTGGTCATATGTTTCTCCCTAGAGTTTTGCAGGTAGATTTATACAGATAGATTTGCAGGTACATCTTACGATTTCCATGAGTGTGGTCCTTCCTTGTTGTGGTGCCATTCTGTGGTGTTTTATAGGCCACTGTGGTTTGATGTTCTGTTTCTTATTCACACAAATAACTGGTGGATTGACCCATAAGTATACTGCCCTGTGTGTCTGTAAATAGTACTTGTGATTTTCTATGGATTTTTCTAGTTACCGATGCAATATCCTTCAAGTTTGTCAAACCTTTGATTTTAATAGCTCATTCTCTGAGCTATTAATATCAAAGGTATCCATAAAAATCACCAATAAAGGTAAGTTTGCATTTATTTATGTTCTCCCTTTTGATGCTACTGGCATTGAATGACGAATATCACTATGCATTAGCTCTAGGAACACCTTATCTCCCTTTCAGTCTACTTTGCAAAGGAGAGTTTGCTATCCTTGACGAACATGCAACACATGCATGTTCCTTTTGTTTCAATTAAGTCTCTTATTTGTAGAACTTGCAGTTTAGAAATATCTTTATGGCTAGATCTGTAATATATATATATGCACGTGTTACAGTTAAAACCTGCTTTTAGTTAAATCTAGTTTTCACTAGGAAAAACTAGTTTTAACTAAAATAGGTTTTAACTGTAACATTGATTTGAACATCTGCAATGAGAATGGGAGTTACATAACTCATGGGTCAAATGTGGCTCCCAGGACCATTTTTATGTATTCATCTTCGGCTTGTAAAAACATAGATAGATAGATAGATAGATAGATAGATAGATAGATAGATAGATAGATAGATAGATAGATAGATAGATAGATAGATAGATAGATAGAGGTGCCTGCAGGAAACTCCAGAGGGTGTGCTTCTCCTCTAAAAATATGTTTTAAAACAATAGCAGCAGCAACTGAAGTGATCTTGTGGTCATTTCTGGTTGCACCTGATGCACTGGACCATTCTTCAGGAGAAGCAAACAAAAAGCAACTCTTCTAACTCTTCCTCTGTGATTCAGGATAACCTGAAGTGGAGCAGTCTTGGACAGCTGCTATCGAGGAATACTTCACACAGCTTATCTATTCAACAGTCGTGACACCAGAGATACTGTTTGAATGTATTTCTCCCTGGAAAACTTTTTCCCCACACATCTGTTCACAGTAGCTTAAAAGAACTGTACTGAGTATATGTAGAAAATGCTTATGCAAGCCCTAAGTACAAGTGGCAGAGATGGTGGGGAGGCAAGAGGGGTGTGGACATTTAGTAGCATTTGGGATCAGAATTAGTCTTCTTTTCTGTTGTCCTGAAATGCACAGAAAATGTCAGAGGTCATAGTGTGCCTTTCAAGACTGTACAATACATTATCATCTCTAAAGAGCTGTCTGGTACTTCTGGTGTCATACACAGCACATAGTGATACATCTTTGAAAGTCACGCATCAGATAGAATGGGAGGAAATGAAGCTTCCACATTAAAGCCATAGAAAGATATATCTCACCTGCAAGCCATATCACATAAGAGAAACACAATTTAGAAATGGAAATACAGTACTGTACTTCAAGATTGTTGCAGTATTCTTTCAGAACCCAGCAGTTTGTTTCAGAAGTACATGAGAGCTTAGGGTAGGTTTTCCCATCCTTGGGCCCCCAGATGTTCTTGGACTTCAATTCCCAGTAGCCCTGATTAGCAGGTGTGTTGACGTGGGCTTCTGGTAATAGAAATCCAAGAACAGCTGGGGGTCCAAGGTTGGGAAAGCCTGCTTTAAATGGAAAAAAACTGATGAAATCAGCACACACACATCCCTATCTATCCATCTGTCTATTTTTCTATGGCTATATACATCTAAAACAAGAAGAGCTTATGTTATGTTATGTAACAACAAGAGGTTATTTGCAGGAGGTAAAAGGTGACTGTTATCATCCTTTCCTCAGCTGTCTGTATTCCCCCCCCCCCCCCCCCCGCTTCTGTGTGTCTTTTTCTACCTCCTGTGAGCATGTGAGCTGGCTGGGTATAATCCCCTATTACAAGGACTCCATGTGAGGGTCAGACATCTGACTGTGGCTCCTGCCAGAAAGAGAGATTAGGATGAATATGTTCCAGGACTAGGACAAGGCAGCAGCTGTTCAAGACTGGGCTAGGGGTTCTCTGAGAAACAAGGGCCACAGGGCAACCATGGCAAAACCAAGAGGAAGGAGTGAAAGGCTGAATGAAAAGTATGAGGAAGAGTTGAATGAAGAAATGCAACATGAATGAAGTTCATCTTGTGTGGAGCTGATGAAAACCCTTGAGTAAGCGCACCAAGCATTCAATAGAACTGGGCATAATAATTTAATTGCAAGTGGTAGACATGTGTCATTTAGATGTGGCAATATTAACTTTCTCCCCCACAATGCTATATGATCACACCAGAGTTTTGTCTGACTACTGCTTCATTACAATTCCCGTCGCCGCTGCTGCGCCCCCCCCCCTTGAACTTTTCCTTCTTTCTCTTTTCACAAGCAGTCAGACACCTAGCCTCAGTTCACAGAGGATCATGCAAAACATGAGTCTCTCTGGATGTCCTTGGGCTGCAATTCTCTTCGCCTCTAACCAGCACAGCCAGTGGCAAGAGATGATGGGAGTTGCAGTTGAATAACATCTACTCCCCTTCTTGGCACAAGGAATGGACTGATCAATCAAATGTGACTATGCAACAAGATCCACTAAAGGTATTCAAAAATAAAAGAGTCAAAAACATATGAGCAATGCAAACAATAGCCAAATCTAATGAGGGGTGAGATTGGGAAAGGATGTCCAATTGTAATAGAAAAAGACAGATGCTATTCAGCACTGCTGAAAGTATCTGGGAAACAATGGCCACAGCAATCCTGTTGTCTAGCACGAGGGTCAGCAAACCTGGCTCTCCAGGTGTTCTTGGACCAATTCCCAGAAGCCCAAGTCAGCGTTCCTGCTGATCAGGGCTTCTGGGAATTGATGTTCAAGAACAGTTGGAGTGCAAAGTTCACCATCACTGGTCTAGCCCATGGTTCCTCAAACCTCGCTCTCCAGATGTTCTTGGACTCCAGTGCCCAGAAGCCATAATCTTCAGGTGTGCTGACTTGGACTTCTGGGAATTGAAGTCCAATAACATCTGAAGAGCCAAGTTTGAGGAACCCTGGTCTAGCAGATTAAATCTCACTAGAGAAGGCTGATTGTATCAATGGGGATTTAATGAGTGAGCTCCCCCATAGGTTCTATTGATTCAAATGCAACTACTCTAGCTTCCAATTCCTTTAACATGGTATATTTCAGTTAGAGTAGATCCATTTCAATCAATTGAATTTACAGAGGAGTTGTGGGTCTACTGTAGTTAACTATAGGATGTGGTAGGATTTTGGCCAATAAAGCCATTTGAGTCCAGCCCTAAATAATAGTTACCCAATAGAGGATACTAGGCAGAATTGGTTTGCCACCCATAGCTGACTGACAACAAAGTTGGATCTCTACGCTTTGTGACACCTGACACCCCAGACAGCTACTATCAGTTAAAGCTGTTAATACATGTTTAAACAGGCCACTGGTCCATCTAACTACAGTAGAAGACAGCTTTATGTATTCAAGGAGGAAAAAGTGAGCTGGTGCAGATTAAAAGTATTTCCAGCCAAAGTAGGATTTGCTCACATTCATCCTTCATTATCCCTGACTCCTCCTTTCTCTCCACTGATCATTTCCCTTTCCTTCACTCCCCCATGACTTTGCTATCAGCTGTGAACCAAGTGATCTCTGAATTACTATCTGAGAAACACAATTAAGGTCGAGAGTGTATTTCCCCCTTTACAGAGCTGAATCCTGGGTTGTGACTACTGTCTCTGCAGCCAAAAATTAACTCATGGTGCTCTCCAGCTTCCTCTACATGCACATACTTCAGGACAAGACCATATATATTCAGGATTGTTTTGCTGATGTAAAATTGTATGAATTGTTGTTGAATGTGGTAATGCCGTTTTTGTGTGTTTGAATGTTGTCAAGTTTAAAAATTTAAAATAATTTAAAAAAATACATTCAATGATACTTATGCTCTATCTCTCCTCCCAAACACAGGAAACCTTTCCATCAAACCAATTACACTGTGAAAATGATTCTGATTAGGAATAGCATTTTGTCAGTCTGAAGCCCACTCCATTTGAAATAAACTTTCTCACTCAACAGAGTTACCTTTATTTGAACTTATAAGTGCAAGAACAGACAAAATTTATCTGGCTATACTAATTCATTGATCAGTGGATTGACCAAGCAGCGGGTGTTGATGGGAATTGCATAATATAAATATAATATCATTTATATTATCACTCCCTGACACCAGGCAGAATAATTTTTTAGAAAAATCTTTTCCAGCACAAAGCTTCTCTAAACGGAGCTTAAGGTCTCTTTTTTGGTAAAGTACACTCCAATCTTTTAAAGGGATGTTTTAAAGGACTGCTGCCAGTCAAATAATAAGCTGATTTGTTACATCATGTTTTATTTGTAGCATACAGTGTGGTGGTTAATGGTTGTGGCTTATCTAAGAGGAGAAATGTGAAACCAGGGGAATGGAGAGCAGTGAAAATCTTCCTGTCATCAGTAGCTTTGCTAGTGAATCATGCCTCTCAAATTCTGTTTACCAAAAAGGCCAGACACCAGAGAGAGGGTAGGGGTGGGGATTACAGATCCTTCTGCCTCTGCCTGGAACAGCCAAAAGGCATTGTGATCCTCTTCAAAACAGCAAGTGGATCAATATAAACCATATGTATCCTAGTGATCGATTTGTCATTTTATTCAACCAAGTCTGGAAACCACAATTTTCTTACTTGAAAAGAAGAAATTTGATGGCAAGGCAGAGACAGGGTAGGGAAGAGAAGAGAATACTGTATAGTAATGCCATGAATTCATTGTAAGGCTCTATGCTGGCTAATCTTTCTCACACTAGATCAGACGAAAGGAACTGGAGAACGAACTCACCAAAAGGTGCCTTCATTTTGGCAGTTTCACATCTGGCCTAGACACTGAAGAAAAAGAATTGCACAGAGCCAATGTAAACTGAGGATTATACCATATGGCTTATAATGTTTGTGACAGTGATTTAAGTTTTCAAATACAGTATCCTGATACATATCCACAGGGGTTGGAAAGGTTTCCCTACAGCCAATAGTCTTTAAGATGCTATTAGAATTTTTGTTGGCTCAAGCATCCTAGGATGACTACTAACTTATTTAATAATTGCATTTATACCCCACTGTTTCATGCCTATTTTCATACCAGTTGCCATGCTGCTGGTCACACAGAAGGGATCCTGTTGGAGGGGAGGGGAGCCTCACTCAATTTCCCCTCTGTTCCACATTTAGGCAACAAATAAGACACACAGATACAATGTGGCTCAGTGATTATTCATCCTCTTCCATGTTTGGGCCAGACATGACACTGCCAAAATGAAACCACATTTTCATGAAGTCATTCACAGGTTCCTTGCACCTGACCTATTATGAGAAATATTAGCCAGCTTAAGGTTGCCATTGTCTGGAGTATGCTCGATTTTGGTTAAAAAGTACTGCAGTCTTCAAGGAGTTTTTTTCTGTGTACTCTAGCTCAGTGATGAAGCCGCAGTACTGCAGCCAAAACTCATGATCTGAGTTCCATTCCGACGTGCTAAAAGTTCAGTCTTCTTCCTCTTTAAGTGCTGTATCCAATTCCAAATATTGGCAATCATCATGGTGATCAGCCATGAAGATTATCCTGGGAACAATATAATGCAGTGGCCTTCCATTTGCCTTTCACATTGCAGCCTACTGATCCAGTCCTGCCAGTCACTTTCTGGTCTTGAGCCCTTTTGTCGCATTAAGTTCTCATCCACTCCAGGCCAGTATTGATGATGATGATTCCCTCCAACAAGATGGATTCAAATGGGATTTTATCCATTTGGGGACCATCAGCATTCCCTGTGGACTTCACCACCCAAAGCCGTTAGTCCTCAGGCTTGTCAGGTTAGTTAACTGCTGCTTGACAATCAATGTTGAGTCACTGGCAATATGATCTACTCTATTACCATAGAAGGATAACCTGGACAGACTTTAAAAGTTAACTCAGCTTTCCATTTTTCTGAGGTTCATAAAATAAATAACCAGCTTGTTGGGATCAAGCAGCAGCAGCAGCAACGGCACCATTCAAGAGGACACCATCTGCAGTAGATACCTGCATGCCAGGTGTGTACCTAAAGAGATTACAAACCTATTTTCTTAAGGAGGGAAAATATATTTACAAATGGGGAGGCTGAGACTGAGCTGGCTGATAAAACTTGCCCTGATTTTCTTTTCATCCCCCAGCTCTGATCTAAGATAGGTCACTATTCATTTTGAATGTTTCTATGTATACTCCTGTCCCTTTAGCAAATGTTGTAGGGTTGGAGTTCTCAACCTTTTAAAGCCAGGGCCCGGGTCATGCTCCATCAGACAGCTTCAGGAGCTGGATGGCCATTTTGCCTTTCCTCCACCATATGGCACTTCCTGGTGTGGTGGAGGCGGGGCCCCCAGATGAAATGGTACCATGTGCCACATCTGGCCCATGGGCCACAGGTTGAGAATCACTGCTGTAGGGGAATGAGGAAACATTTTCCATTGCAAAAAGGACATTCAGTTTTGTGAAAAGTGGTGGAGAGAAGCGAACAGCAAACATCATCATAGGAAACTGAACACTGCACTGTTCTCAGAAGGGGAATGTAATTGACTCATTTAGCTGGCAGTTGTTGACACCATTATTTATATGTACAGTTGCTGTTTTGGGTGGTTTCAGAAAACAGATAAGAAAGTGATGCCTCCTTTGCCATTGAGTGAGAAATCTGAGATGCCGTAGAGATTGAGAGACTCCTTTGGTGCCACTTGCTGTATTAAATTGGAGCTCCCTGTGACAGGTGTGCAGAAATTTAAGCATGTCAAAGTCACAGCCTAAGAAGAAAATGGCAGACAATGGGGGGGAAACTAGAAGAGATGAACTCCCATTTTAATTGAAGGGAGGACACAGAGAAAAAACAGTGACATTTGCAAAAGCCAGTACTGTAGAGATTGTGAGGATCTTCATTAATAATAATGATATGCCACCAAGTGAATTCTGACTTAAGCTGACCCTTTTCAGGGCTGTTTGGACACAGAGCATTCTAAAGAGGTTTCCCAGTCCCTTCTTGTGGGGCTATTCTAGGACTGAACTGCTTTCTCAAAGCTGAACAAGCTGGCTCTTCTCAAAGAAGGCACAGTAGGGAATCAAACTCTTGACTTCTGTCTCCACCTAACTCATGGAACCATCCAGACAAAACTCTTCATTAGTCCACCTTATGGCCTATGCTGAATGACAGGCCTTTTCAGATTTCTAAATAAGAGCAAAGCCTAGATCTATCAGCAGAAGTCAATGAGTTTCTGAACTGTGATCCAATTTCTTTACCTGTAAATCTTGCTACTCTACATTTTCTCCAAGTCACTCAAAGCAATGAAAATGGCTTCCCTTCTTCCTATTTTATTTTCCCAACAGCCTTGTGAGGTGAATCAGGTCGAAAGAAACTGACCTGTCCAAGGTTACCCAAGTGAATTTCACAACTCAGTGGGTTTGAGAAGATGCAGCTTCCTAAGTTCAGTCAAAGCCTGTAAATACAACACTCCACTGGCATATAGGGCATATGCTTTACCCCACAGCCACCCAAGTTTGTTTACCATCTTCTTGGGGCTCTGGTTACATTCACACTTGACCCCCATATACTAACACTAAGTGTGTATTTATTTATTTATTTTAATTTGTATTTGTATTTTTTTATTTTGGCTCCACCCACAATGTCATGACATCATTATGTTGGCTCCACCCATGACATCATGATGTCATGACATCATGACATTGGCTCCGGCCACAACGCCCACAATGTGGTAGTAAAAATTTTGACAGCCCACCACTGATGACATATCAATAACATATCAAAATATCACATACATTTCAAGAAATCTCCCTGTCACAATCACAAAATTAAGACATCATAAAAGATACCCCACTCTCTGTGTTCAATTCCCTGCTACTTCTTTTCCCCTCAGCCAAACTGGCTGGGCATGCATCCATATTGGCGGTGGAGGAAGGAAGACCCACACAGCTGTTCCCGCTCTCCCTGCCCGAGGCCGGGTGAGAGCAGCGCCAGAGTCTGATAGTGTCCAATAGCATGGCGGTGGCTCTTCTTAATGCCATTCTTGCCATTACTGTTCTATTACTGTCTATATTTCTGCAATAGGATACTTGCCTTAGTTATTTAATGGCTATTTTCCAACTACAAAAGAACTACACAAGTTATTTTAAAAATTGAATTAGAAGATCTGTTAGGATAAATCAGAAGATATTAGAAACTTCTTCTTTACTTCCTCTTTTATCCCTTTGGATGTCACGGGAGATAAAAAGTTCTTGTTCTTGTAATTCTAGCAGCCTCCACTGGCATTGTTTGGTGTTCTTGTAATATTTCTTTGATGTTCTCATTTCACTTTCCTCTGGGTCTGCCTTGTGCTCTTTGTCCTTCTCTTCTTTCTATGTATGCCTTGTACGGTATGGAATCCCAAGACATTTTATCCAACTGAGCAAACATTTCTATTTATTGTCTCTGTATATAGTTTAAAATTGGTTCTATTCCAAAATCCCCCCTTATAATATTATTCCTCATTTTATCCCTTCTAGTCACTCCAGCAGCCTTCCTCAGACATTTTATTTCCATGGTGACCAACATTTGTTCATGTTTTGTTGTAAGTGTCCATGTTTGGCACTGGTAATATAAGGTGGGAATGAATATGCCTTGTATAAGGTGTTTCTTTGTGCTGGTTGGTATTGCCTTATGATGTAAGAGCAGAACTAACTATCCCAATATTTGTTTGGCCTTACTACACCATATGTTGATTTCTTCGTCTATTCCACCATCTTCAGAAGATGTTGTTCCTAGATATTTGAACTCTGTGACCTGTTTTATACTCATTCCCTTTACCATTACTTCAGTCTTCTCTTTACTGATTCTCATGTTATTTATCTTACATTCTTGGTTCATGGACATAAGGTGCTGCTCTAATCCCTTAGCTATACCTGTACTTGCTAACAATGCCTGATCATCTGCAAAAAGTAATTCATTGATATTGCTTCCATTCATGGGTTTAGCTTTTTTGTTCATGCTGTCTACATAGATGATATATATTAATAACGGTTACCCTACACATCCCTGTATCACTCTGGATCTTACTGCAAAGGGTTCTAGTATTCCTTGATTTTTCTAACTAGACTTCTTTAGCCATTATATAGGCTTTTACATAATCTAATAACATGTTCACTTACTCCCTAGTGGATCAATCTGTGTCATAGCAATTTTCGGTCAACTCTATCACAGTGTTGTGACAAAGAGATTCTTATTGTATTCTATATTTTTCTCTGTTAGTTGTTTAAATATAAAAACAGCTTCTGTACAGCTTCTGTTTTTTCTGAAGCCCATCTGTTCTTCTGCTAGCTGTGGTTGTATAACCCAGGAGTTTCCAACCTTTTTAAGCTGGGTCACGCTCCCTCAGATGCTTTGGGGGCCGGATGGCCATTTTGCCCTTCCTCCACCACATGGCACTTCCTGGTGTGGTGGAGGCAGTGGGGGGCCCATATGAAATTGTGCTGCAGGCCACATCTGGCCCATGGGCCACAGGTTGAAAATCACTGGTATAACTGGTCTCATCCTTATTTCTATTATTTTTGTATACATTTACTCTGCATGGTTCACGAGTGAGATGCCTCAGCATTATGTACATTCTCGTTTGCTCTCTTTGTTTTTTCCACAGTGGTATTGTTATTGCTTGTTGCCATGGCATTATTATTGCCTGTTGCCAATCAGTGGGTGCAGTTAGTTGTGTCCATTCTGCTTTGAAGATTTGGCTTCTCAACGCAGTACCCATATCATTAGATGTGGTAACAGGGTAAAGTAAGAGTTTGCTAGGATTGGGTGAATTATGGTCTGGTCTTGCATCACAGGACTGTTACATCAGCCATTAAGGCCACCTGGATCTTCCTGAAACAATCTGGCAAAAGTGGTTCTGGTGAGGTTGTGACAGACCTAGCAAGCCAGTTATTGATAGTATATTGCTATAGAAACAAGATACAAATGGACTGATCAAATAGGAAAAGACTACAGCAATGTTAAAGGGCTAAGAGACAGAACTACAACATACAAAATAGGAACTCTGAATATAACTAGTTGGGGGGAAAAACAGAAGAAAATTTTAAAATAATGGAAAGAAGAAGGATTAAGATAATGGGTCTAGCCAATATAAGATGCAAGGGACATGAGAGTAAGAAAGTTAATAATGAATACCTATTTATTTACTCAAGAGGGATCATAATGAAAAATGGAATCAGCTTCTTGGTACAATCCAGACATAACAATATGCTTAATAGACATTAACAACTATTCGGAAACAGTGATGGGCATAGGCCGGTTTGCCCTGGTTCTATAGAACCAGCAGTATGGATCCCGGATGGTCTCCGGGGGGGGTACTAACCTTCCCTGGAGACCACCTGGCGTGGTTGCCACTTTTTTGAGGTGACTAGTACAGTCGCCTCACCCGCTGCCCCAATCTGCAGCCCAAAATGGCTGCTGGTGAGTGCGCATGCATGAAAATACCAATTTATGCATGTGCACCTCCAGTATTCAGTGTGCATGCATCAATTAGTATTTTCACACATGCACACTCACCAGCAACCATTTTGGGCTGCAGAATGGGGCAGCCAGGGAGGCCCTCAGTGGCCTCCCTGGAGGTGCAGCAGCGGCAGTGGCAGCAGCAGTGGCGGCCCTTACTCGAGTCACCTCATGCCATGCTGCCACACCACTGCCACTCACCCCCACTGCCTGCCGCCACTCATTGCCACCGACCGCTGCCACTCACCACCGCTGGCCACCACTGCCAACCATCACTGCCAACCACCACTAACACTTGCCGTTGCACCAGGCCAGGCCCCAGCACACCGCCAGGCTGGGCCGGACCAGGCCACTGCTGACCCAGGCCATGCTGCCGGGCTGGGCTGGGTCAGGCCAGGCTAGGCGGCGCCACCAGGCTGGGCCAGGTCAGGCCACACCACACTGCCGCTGTTGCCATCCGCCCACCTGTCCTCCCTCCTGCTACGCTACTGGCTGAGGACAGTGAAAGGAATGAAAATGGACAAAAGATACAGGATTTAGGCAACCACCACCACCTTTTATTACTAATACATTTTGTAACGTTGAGATTCACAATGTTATACATGGTATAAATGGAATGATATCACCATGAAAAGTCAGATTGATTGCATAGTTAAAAGATTTAGAAAGAAGATTTAAAATACTCAGTGCAAAAGCAACCCCCAATGGACCATGCAACACCCACTGGTGGGTATCAGCAGGTTCACACCAGTTCAACTGAACCAGTAGCAGAAATTCTGGCTGACCCCATCCATCCAAGTTTTGAAATAAAGTAGTCCTAGTAAAGCTGAAAAAGCATTATATAAATGATGGATTAAATCAAGGAGATAAGAACATTTTATAACACATTGTGAAAAATGAAATTAGGCAGACAGTGAGATATAATTGGGGTTTAAATAGTTTTTAAAATTAATATTACAATGTTCTTTCATTTAATTACTGTTGTTTAAATGGCACCATCTGCCAAAATATAAATTCAAATTTCTAATCTGATATTTCAATATCTTCTCATTGAATTACACTTGAAATAAGTAATAGAATTTCCATTATCTTAGCTTAAGATGCATTAAACATGATTTTTTTTTTGAATACTAGCCGTGTTAGTCTGTGGTTCAGGCATATCAGAAAACAAAATAAACAAAACAAAATAAAAATAAAATAAAAAACACTGTAGCACTTTAAAGACTAATGGCTATATTTTTATTGTTAGCTTTCGTGGATCAAGTCCACTTCATCAGATAAAGAGTGAAACTTACAGAAATTCAGGGGGTCAAAGGGAGAAGGGGTGTGGTCAAGTAAGATGACAGACAACCAAGCACAACAATACAGCTTCACACAGACATTAGCAACAATAGATTATTCAGATTAGCTCTAAATGACTCCCTTTCAATCTCAAATTTGCTGAGAAAGCCCATTCTGGTCTCTGATCAACTTTTGACCTGCATGTCAGAAAACAAACAAAAACACTGTACCTTGTTACTTTCTGTTTTGCTAAAGAGAATTGGCAGGAAAGTTGTAATATAAAATAATATAGCAATCTGTGTATCAAATTTGATAATGTCCCAGAAACCCTACACTAATATTTAGTCCCCTGTGATGGGTGTCTAACAGATGGATGTATTTGATTTCTGCTGTCTCCCTTTCAATCCTAGTTTTGTAATTTCTCTGTCCCAGAATTGCAACTTTCAGGACATCCAGAATGGCAACACGGAGAAACCTGTCTCAAACCACATCAATCTAACTGGACACTCTATCCAAGACCAATGGCTTCCATGCATTCCATGTCACCTCTTAGATATCTCACTTGGCCTAACAGAAAGTAAATGCTTTCAGAATATGTTGTGCCTGTACCAGAGCAGACTGGCTAGAAGCCACTGCACAAAGAGTAAGGAGAAGATACAGAGTTTTTACAGTCCAAAGGATAAAGTATAGTCATTAGTCAGGAGGAGCCAAGGTCAGAAGCTGGTTGTTTTAGAACTGAGACAGAAGGTTGATCCAAAGCATAGTTGGGTTTCTAGGTCGAGGGTCCAAGGTCTAGAGTCGACAAGCAGGCATAAGATACAGGTTCAAGAGATGCAGAGTTGGGGTCCATAAGGATTGCTCCAACAAAGGCTTCTGCCAGCATGGGTGTCTTCTTAAATGGGCTCCGGCTCAGGACTCCCAGCTTGGGATGGTCCCTGCAGACAAGTCCTTGCCCTTCTTCTTCACACCTTTACCTTGTTTCTTAATTGTAGGCTAGTTCTTTCAGAGGTGCTGGCATCTACCTCCTCATTGCTGGTACCTGGTGCCTCAGCATGTGCTCCTGTCAAGTCTTGATTCGTTTGATCAACTTGATCAAGAGGAGGCAGCTGCAAGCTGACAGCAGGCTGCGGTGCTGACAGAAAGTCTTCCTCTTGGTCAAGAGAAGGCAAATCTGAACCGGCAACTGGCTGAGAAGCTGGCCAAAGGTCTTCCTCCCCAAATTCGGAGTCCAGGGCCATAACAGAATATTGAATATATATATTGAATATATTGAATATATTCTGCTTTGTTTTCTAACTGTTGATTTTGTTTGCTTAAGATGCAATTTCTTTCTTTTTTAAATTATTTTTTAATTACTAAAACAATAGGAAAAAATACAGTGTACAATACCATATACAGATTTAAATACAATACAAATACATTTGTGCACCCATCAACTGAGGGGCTTCCAAATTGCTCATAAAATCCACATAATTCAACTCACTCCATTTCCAAAAACTGTATGTTTCTTGACACAGTTTCATACCTTTTCTCTTAACCAATACATAATCCCTAAACTCACACAAATATCTTTAAACTTAAAGATACAATTTCTCTCTTATCATGCAGTGTTATTCATTGCATATAAATCACAGGGTTTCTTTTTAATAGATGAGGATTGTGTTTATTCTGTCCTTTGCTATAGCCTTCAGCCATTTATGATTACAGACAACATATGTTTGCAAAAGATATTTGTTGGTTGAATAAGCAGTTTGGTGTGTCATAACTTTATCCATTCTTCGCAAAGTCCCCTCATGTCTCTTACCACAATTCCACAGTTGTAAAATCTGCTCCATGATGACAGGTAACCACAATGTGTCCTGCCTCCCTGGAAGATGACTTGCTTGACAAGGCAATTGAAGACCTAGGTTTCAAAAGCAACACCTGTTGGAAGGCATCAGGCAGCTATCTAATCTTTTCTTCATCCTGTTGTAATACACACACCTTATCATGGTAAGGGGGTTTGAGTGTGTTATAGAGCTTCACCCTTTCAATCAGGTTTACATTGTGGAATTAAAGGGGGGGGGGGGAATTAACAGAGAGAAGTTCAACACAAACACTGTAGTCATAGCCTCAGATGTAACTGGATCCCCCCCCCCCCGGCATTTGTGCAAATGTTTTTGATCCCTCTCACCTACTTCCTCCCATGAGCCTGCTGACACTTCTGTTGTGAATGGATAGGGATAAAGACCTGATGAATGAATTTATTATTACACATGGGAGATGTGTGACTCTCTTCTAGGGGAATACAGTATGTGAGGAGGCACATAAGCATGCAGGGGAACAGTTTTGAATGGCAGCAGATGGCAGATACAGCAGTGCTGGCTTAATCAGGACATGCAGAAATACAGTACATCCTCTTCCACAAAACCATTAACACAGGAAATCCAGGAATAAGATTAATTCCAGGGATTTAGCCTCATGGAAATATAGCAATGAGAAACTGTGACTCCTTTACAAAGTGTCATAGTTCCCTGGAGAGCTATTTTAAATGATTCTCACTTTTCCACTACCCCCCCCCCCCAGCATTCAATAGATGAAATCCATTCATTACCAATAGTTAGAGTAGGATATTGAATCAGTGCAGGATTTAGTGAGCATGCTCATCCATAAACTCTATTGATTCATGGGCCTACTCCAGTTGCAACTGACTTCTGTCAGCGTGGCTAAGAGATATGTAAAATCGATCCAGACAATAAACTCCGCTAAAACCACCAGGTGCAAGGTCTTCTATTGGGATTATTTCATGCAAGGTGAGGGGCTTTGCTGAACCAACATGATAAAGAAGGCTTTTAGCATTTTTCTAAAAGATGTGTAGCTTATATTTTGGCAAACCCACAAGGAACAGAGGTTCCATATTGCTAATTTCCCCAATACCACCCTAGCAGAACATGATCCTGTAATGAAGGAGAGAAACTCAAATTAGAGACGTGTCTTGCCTAAACACACATAGCACTTCTAGAATAGACATTTACAGTAGAGTTTCTCAGTCTTAGTAGTGAAATATACCCATATGTAGCCAGTGGTGGGCAGCAAAAATTTTCACTACTACACCATGGGCAGAACCTACATCATGGGCAGAGCCTATGTCATGGGCGATCTAGTCATGCCTGACATATGGCCATGTATACATCTGCAAACACAGGCAGCACTGGCTCTTTGGCTATAAATGGAGATGAGCACTGCACTCTAGAGTCCGATATGACTGGCTTTTGAGCAAGGGAGACCTTGAACCACTTGCAGGGACAAAACCTAATGGGGAAAGGCAGGGAGGTTGGCGTGGCCACCCAATTTCGCTCCCCCCCCCCGCCCAAAGGCCATCCTATTTCACCACCACCACCACCACCCCCGCCCAGAGGCCACCCAATTTTGCTACCCCCTCTCCCAGGGGGTGCAAACCTGTTGCTGGCCACCACTGTTCCCACTCCTTTGTAACATAGGTCAAGGATGCAGACAAATGTTGGTTCTTGTTGTGCCCTTGAGCTGTCTCCTTCATAATCACCTACAGTTATGCTTCAGAGCTGGTTTTGTTGAAGAGAGCTGCCTTGGGGCTATTTTTAAACTCAAGGGCAGGGCCTTCTGCAGCATGCCGGGCTTACACGGCTGTCTTTTAAATTCAGCTTGATGCATATCAGACCCTTGTGCCAACAGCCTCTTGCAGAACACAGATGCTTGGCTTTCATCAGCTGTGGTGCTTGACGCATTGTGCAAGCCTGCCGGCTATGTGTCCAGCGTAGTGGCCTGTGTAAGCCAGGCTACAAACTGCCAGAGAAGCCTGGGACATACTGCTCCTGAAATAATATGCCTTGCTTTATTTAGCTCCATATGTAAAATAATCAAATACTTGGGTACTGGAGTGAAGGGAACAATATGAGCTTGTGTAGAGCAGGCGAGAGCAGGGACAGGAGATGGAAAGATGAGAGACTAATACTTTCATATGGATGTATTATTAAAAGGGCACTGAGTAATAAAGGAAGAATTCCCTAAATTTAGCTTTACAACAATAATGAACTAGAAGACTCCATTATTTGCAATACTGCATATCAATATTTCTGAGACTTCAGTAACAATGTATTTTTCCTCTTTTCTCTCCCCCTCCCACCTGTAAATGGCAGTGTGGCTAAAAGGAAGTGTTATGTTATATTTATGCACACCCAAGTGGCCATCATAAGGTTTCTTCAATTTGACACAGATACCACATGTCCATGTATGCATTGCATCTTTCATTGTTACTCTGAAAGTTCCAAAATTTGTCAAATTCAAAATGCTGAACCATTCCTTTAACTGGAACTCCAATGGACATGGAGATGTTTAATTGCCATTATTCCAAATGTGATAATCAGATCAAGTATATGGGTTCAGATATGAGGCATATGGCTTCCAGAGATGGCTAAATTTACAAATCTAAAGCAATGCAACATTCATAATAGTTCCACTGGCTTGACTTCCAAACCTAAATAACTGTGTGTTTGTTTTGCCCTAGAACAATTCTAGAGCTGTGTTCCTAAAAATATTCCCCACCCCCTCTTCCCCAATATTGCATTAAGATCTCTATGGCTACTGCTACATTCACATTCACACTTAAGAGGCGGTCCAGGGAAATGAGTTTCATTACTAAGTAAACATGCATAGAAGCCAAGTTGGCTATGTTGCTAAGGGTGTGGAAGTTGGGAGGACAGCTTGCTCTGATTGCCAACACTGTATTGCTATTTAGAAGCTAGGGAAGTATGACGCGAGGAAGACAGGTGTTTCAATCACATGCCATACAGCTCATTTTTCACCCTTCCTTTACAGCAGGGCTTCATATCCTATGACCTGCAGGCCAGCCCCAGCTTGGAGTGCCATTTCATGTGGCCTGCCATTCTTGCTCCCTCCTCCACCACCAAAAATGGCAAAAACAGCAAAAAACATGCCACCCTTGTGCCAGCTGCCACTGCTCCCAGAAGCAGTGGAAGCAGCAAAAACAGCCAAAACCATGCTGTAGAAGCACTCACAGCTGTCACTCACGGGTTAGGGTTAGGGTTAGGGTTAGGGTTAGGGTTAGGGTTAGGGTTAGGGTTAGGGTTAGGGTTAGGGTGTTTTACGGCAGCGTTTACAGTGGGGGAACCATAGACATGTCTGACCCATGACATGAAAACATTGAGAACCCCTGCTTTACAGGATGAAAATAATCAGGGAGAAGACCAAGGGTTTTGGAATCTAGTAGCAGTAAAGGTACATGGTCACTCCGGCGAGGAGGGCGGTATACAAATCCAAGTAAATAAATAAATAAATAAATAAATAAATCTATAAGGTCATTGTCTCATTACATACATCCTAGTATTATTTGGGAGGTATTTTTGCCCTGAAAGCAGACATCTTGTTTTGGCTGAAGATACCCTTAAAGCTTGCCTACTCCTTGGCCCTATTGGCCGAAGCCATGGCCAGTTTCAGGACCATCTCCGCTGCCTCCACCTCAGCTGTTCCGTGATTGGCCCTGCCCGGCCGGGAACTGTCAAAAACAGACAAAACCATGGCCAGTGTCGAGACCATCTCTGCTGCCTCCACCTCAGCTGTTCCGCAGCTGGCTGGGGAGCAAACACGAACCACCTGCGTTCCTCGGTGACCTACAAAGTGGTGCTGGGGCTGCTGCTCGCCGATGCGGCTGCCTGTTTTGTTGAGTGCTCCTCCAGCCAGTCCGACTGTTATGTTTGCTAGACTTTTTCCAGGCCAGGGCTTTGTGGCAGCACCTACATATCAGATGGACAAGTTGCCCTTCCTTTTCCCTGGGACAGAAGGGAGGGGAGTAGTCGGTTGGTGGTTGGTGGGTAGGATCTGGGGTGGGTGTGTGGGTGGGGGATGCCTTTTTGTAACATTTTTTCTTTATAATATTCTGTGTAATGTTCATATGTTTTCGTAATTATTTTTGTAACTTTATGATGTATATTGGGGTTTTATTTTACTGTACTGTATTTTATGATATCCTATTGTTTTGCATTATTAATGTATAATATTTGATTATACTGCGACACTGTGTTGTTCTATTGAATTGTTACATTGTATTCGATTGTATGCTGTGAGCCGCCCTGAGTCAGTTTTCACTGAGTAGGGTGGCATATAATTGAATAAATGAATGAAATGGACAAGGAACTCTAGAAGAGTTTTTTTGACAGCTAAATTATCCTCATTCATATCTCACTCACATCTCAATCTAAATATGATGTTAATAGTTAGTGCCCTATGAATTATTCTAAAGTGTAAGACATCATCATCATCATCATCATCAATGAACTGCAGAGCTAGAAGAGATGTTATGAATCATAGAATCCACCCCATGACAAGAAAGCACAGTGAGGAACTGCACTCAAAACCTCTGGCTCCACAGCCAGTTACCTAAATCACTGGGTTAATGGAATGCTCCCTGTATGGTAACTGTCTTGAGCTCTAAGTAACAGTACAAAAACCCTTCCTCTTTAGACATAGTTTCATTCCTATTGGCTGGGATAGGCAAGTGAATGCCGAACTATAGGACCACCATATTTGTCACATGGGCTACAGCAGTGGTTCCCAACCTTTCTTTTGCCAGGCCCTACCTACGTATCTCTAAAATCCTGATGCCCCCACCCCTGTGACATATAATTCTTATTATTCAAAAAGTGAACTCCTATTCACATGGAGGCAGCTTAAAAGGCCATTAACGTGGTTTAAACAACTTTCCAAAGAATTCACTGTTGAATTCACTCATTCTCGAATTATCCCCTATAAAATCAAATTGGCCTCCCATTCGGAACCACATGGCTATAGGAAAGTAAAAGCTGTTAATTGATTCTGGAAACGTCATGTGCCTGTGTGTTATTTTTTTTTTAGCATTTGGTCTTTGTGAAATAGCTTGTTTGGTCTGTTGTTTAATATTTTTATTTGTCTACATGTTAATAATAATTGTGTGCTATTAAGTCAGTATTGACTTTCCAGATTTTCTAGGTAGAGAATCCACAGAAGTAGTTTCCAATTCCCTTCTTCTGGAGATGCCCTGGGACTGAACTGTTTACTCAAGACCATATAGTCTGTCTGTTTGATGATATGCAGTGGGGAATTGAACTCCCAACCTGAGACAGATGACTAACTCAATTATCCAGTAAATCTTCTAGTTATTACTTCTATGAGTTGTATTTTGTATTTTCCATATTTATTTATCAATCTATGTAAAGCCAGACTGCCTGTTGAGTACTATATAAACAGAAATGAGGATTGGGCAGCACTGTGTTCCTCAACTCCCCTCCTCCACAAAGATAGCTCCACTTTGGTCAACCGAGAAGACCCCTTTACAGAAAACAGCAGTCTTTGGGCAACATGATTAGAACTTCACAGGGCAACCCAGGGGGGAAATGTTCTAGCATGTTTAAGAGTCATACTTGCAGAGGACTATCTCGTTTGAAAATCTTAGTTTGAAGGTGTCCTCTAATTCAGGGGTCCCCAACCCTTTTTGCACCATGGAGCAGTTTTATGCTAAACAGTTTTTCTGTGGACAGGTAAGTGGGAGTGATATCTCCTGTCTGCCAGCTGCAGCTTGAATATGGGCAGTGTAATACCTCACTGCACACAGGCAGGGGGAGGAGCCCCACTCTAGCTCAAAAACAAGGCGGAGGGGTCCAGCCACCTGGCTACCTGCCATGTCTGAAGCCTGTACTCTTGCTCTGCTTGCCAGGCAAACCTGGTGGAGCACATTGAGGGCAGAAGGCTGCCATCAGAGCTTCCAGCACCACCCATCCCATGGCCCAGTTCAACGCAGCCTGTGACCCGGTACTGGTGCATGGCCCGGTGGTTGGGGACCCCTGCTCTAATTGATGTGCTGGCTTGGTGAATCAGGGTGCCTTTGTGTAAGAAGAATGGCGTGTTTACAATTTCAAGGGCAAACTAGTAGAATTGTCTCACCATGTTAGCTGGAAGGCTGGCAAGTCGGCAGTTTGAGACCCGGGTACTGCATGACGGATTGAGCGCCCATCTCTGTCCCAGCTCTTGGGGACATGAAAGAAACCTCATTTTGGGCATTCCTTGAGCGGAGTTTCTCCTGCAAAAATCCTTTCAACCCAGAATAATTTCTGACACAAAATTATTATTATTACACTCCTGAAAGCAGTTAGCATGAAACCTTCTTTATATAACATATTATTCACTGCTAATGGCTAGAAAAACAAAAGCAATGACATATTGCACATGATCCACCAGATGGTAACCATTTGCTTCCTACTTGTTTTTCCATAAATTCAAGGAAGCAGCCCTTTATCAGTATTTGATGGAAAGGTACCTCATTGAAGATTCAGCACAATTCTTTGCCAGGCTGAAGGTCAACTTCTTCATCAAACAATTTGCTTTTGGACTGGTGCACTGTGGATGGGCTGCTTAGCTTGACTCTCTCACGTGTACCTCTCCCACCACCCACCTTGCAGCGATCTTTCAAGAACAACAGTGTTAAGGAGGGAGAGTCCTCCACCAACTACTGCAAGACTGGTGACTGTTGGGGGCCAGCTTCTACATTGAACTTGCTAATAAATTTGTAATTATGGACTCCGTAGACATATTTGTTCTTTTCTGGGATAACCATGGGGTGGAGCAAGGAGCTCAGAGGTATTCAGAGGGTGCAGAGACACTCTCCACTAATTTCTTATGTTAAACACAGCATTTCTTGAGTTTAAGATGATAAAATTAAAAATACTTTGAATTTGTTTTTGCATACTTTCACATACAATAGAGCAGGGAGGTCTTTTAACCTTTTAATTTTTTTATCTTTTAATTCTAATTTTCAACTTTTAAATCTCATGTGTTTTTAATCTTTTAATCTTGTAACCTTATGATTTTTACCTTTTTAATTTTGTGAGCTGCCCAGAATCATTGGAATGGGGCAGAAGTTGAAATAAATAAATAAATAAATGTTGCCATGGTACCCAAATGTGCATGTACATGTGTGCATACATGTAACATTGTCAACCAGATAAACAAAAATGTGCTGACTCATAGCTAGATTTCCATATTTAAACAAGTAGTTTATTGGCATTTTATCTACATTCCTCAATAATGTTTAGAGTTCATATCAGTCTCTGAGAATAAGGGATAATTACTGAATTACTATAGGCTATGAGTAATGTCATTCTCTCATCTTATTACAAGAAGCTAGAGTCATATTGTATCCCAGTCAGCTTTTTCCTTTGCCTTTTTTTGTTCTTGTTATTTGTTTTAAAATTTACCTTGTCAAAGCACCATAGTTACCAGAGGAGTCTACAAATAAATTTGAAACAATAAAACCCAGACAACTGTGATGCTGGTGCCAGCCATACCTCTATGGAGACCATATAAATTGAAATAAATAAATAAATATTATACAGTAGAAGTGCCACTAGCCAAAAGGCTATCTCACGTGCTGACAGAAAGGAGCCTTCCATGATAATCTTAAATTGTTATGAATTATTATAAACAGGCTGGCATACAGACAGACATTCCTTCAGATATCTGGGCACCAATTCCATGTAGGACTTTAAAAGTATTGACCAGCATTTTAAGTCATGAGATAGGAGGGAATATAGTCTCCTCTAGTTCTGTACTGGTTTATATCCCCTTAAATCTGAATCTAGTTGATAATCCCAGTTAGAAAACACCCACTGAACTAACTGCTGAATGGTCAATCAGTTTGTATACAAATTCCACCCTTACTCAAACTGGGACTTGCAATTGAATTTAGATTTTAGCCTTTCATGACATATAAGCCAAAATCCAGTAGTAATTGCAAAGTAAAGTAGGCCTATAGAATTAGTAGAAATTTATTGAACTGGCTCCTTCATAAATTCCATTTATTCAATGGGTCTACTGTAGGTGCAATTTATTTCTGGATTTCAGCCGTAGTATAATAATGTATGTGCATGTTTTTTAATCAAACAATTTTATATCATTTCATTTTGGTTTATCCTTCTCAGATTCTGATGTTGATAAGAAAAAACAAAATGTACAAAGTAAGAGGAACTGGATCCTCTATTCAGGCAATACAGTAATACCTCGGATAATGCTAAGACTTGGTTCCACAAGTCTTGGTGTTATCCGATTTTTAGTGTTATCCGATGCATGTTAAAATCCTATGGGATGTATCAGATAACGTTAAAGCTCCATAGAGATACATTGTAACCGCGCAGGCTTTAGCAGTTGTTATCCGTTCCATCCCATAGGACCTTAACGTTATTCAATCCAATTCTCCTCCCCAGATTACTTAATGTTATGCGATTTTAGCGTTAACCGAGGTAAACGTTATCCAAGGTATTACTGTACTCTGATATCGTCACATTGAATCTTTGATGTTTTCTCAGTACAATTATTCCACCCTTGGGAATCTAGCATGCTTTGTAAGCAATAAATATGTCAACAGATCTGCTGCTCAGGAAAAATTAAACTTCTCCAAAAACTACTCCCCTCCCCTCCCAGATTTTCTTCAAAATGTACTCTTGGATACTTGCAATATTTAGACAGAGCTGTTTATGGAAAACAAGAGAAAGGAAGGTCATGGGGTTCATTTCCTCTCTGTAATCCAGTTGCCTTAATTAAAGTAATGTTTCCAGTTAACTTGCAGCTGAATGTCTTGTTTGTCATAGCTAGTTTTGGAACATGTTAAAGTCAAGAAAAGCCTTTATGCATAAAAGGGAAAAGGAATGGCCAGCAGAGTTACCGAAATATATTTCTAAGTTACAGAAAGATATTTAGTTATTCCATCTTAGCTAAAATAGTGTCATTAAGGATGTGACTACATAGTGAGAGAATTGAGAATTACCTCCCATTCTCTCACTGTGAAGTGACGAGACATTCAGTTCTCTTTAATATAAGTGGTAACACAAAGCAGAGCAGGGAATAAAAGCCTTCCTCTTTCATTTTCATTTGAAATGTCTGTAGGTGGTGCAATTCAAAGGTAATGTCTTAAGAAGACTTTCTTTTCTGTATTGTATCTTGCCACAGTATGGGAAGCTGGTCAATTGGGGGTGGGGGTGGGGGTGGCAAGCAGCCTGCCCCAATACCATTGTATTTCCCATATTTTCCCCCATTCAGTCAAGACCAGATTTGCTTCCAGCTTTTATTATACAGTTACATAGTAAATTAAACTTTTATTTGTTAAGTGAAAGAGGAAAAATCTAGCAACGTATGTGGGAGGCATGGGATGAGAAATCAAAGAAGCCACAGCTAATTTGGAGACTGCCCATAGAGATGCAAAGAGAAGTAGCATCTGGGAACAGAAACCTACTGTCTCAATAATGTTTTAAACCAGGGGTAAGTAACCTACAGCCTGTGGGCCAGATCCAGCCCATGGCACCAAATAATCCACCCCTACCCTCACTCCAGCTGGAGCCACAGCCACCGGAATTGGCTGTAGACTCTTTACAGCTATTGTAAATGCATTTACAACAGCCGTAAATGGTGGGGGGACCACCAGTCCAGCCACCTCAACTGTCTGAGGGAATGTGACCCCATCCCTGACTGAATAAGGTTGGCAACCAATGTTCTAAAATTTCAAAACTGACAACAGTCTCAAGAGCTGTTCCAACAAGAATGGCTTGCATATTCTTGTTAGAGACAAAACTTGGAAAAGTTGTTATTTCTGCAGCTTTCAGAATCCCCCAATGGCTGTGCTAGCTGGAAATTTGGGGGAGTTCCAGCCCCCAGAAGCAACTTTTCCTATATTAGGTTCACGTTGTATCATGCCAGAATTGGGCAGGTCTCACATTTCAAGCCATTTCATAAGTGTCTTACAGATGTTGTACTAAATGCTGCCCTGTTTAGATACTGCTTCTGGCAATTAAACATCCATCATCTGCGCTTATTTTCTAAATCAAGTAAATCTGACAACTAATTTACAGAACAAGCCTGTCACCAGCCACCAAACTTAGGTTTAAAAATTACACCTTCCCAGGCCACTTTTAGACACTCAGGGGAAGTTTTGAATTTTCTGCCAGCACTGGGAATGAGATACACTGGGAATAGGATAGAGGAGAGCACCACAAAATAGTAGAAACCCAACAACAAAGACTCAAATATGGTGCTTCAGGATGAGTTGCTCCACTTTGGCACCCAACAGATATGGACACCAGAAGAAAAAGCAGACAAACACGCTGTCTGACATCATGTTAAGAAGATGTTTGTGAAAGTTAGTTATTACACAGAATGCCACCGATTAGTTTCACTGTCTATAGCATGTGTGTACAACATCAAAGCTCTGGAGAACTTATATTCAGGATCAGGATTTGCCCCATCATGAAGCACAGTGTACAGAGGTTGTACAACAAGAAGGCTCATGAGTTACCATGCTGATGCTCTATTTCCCATCTTGCTCTAAATCACTGTTGGATCAACCTGCCAAAAACCCAGGGTGAAGAGTAGGGGCTGGAGTGGGGGAAGGAATGTTTGCAGACTCATTGTCCTATTGGGTACATTACACATACAAACACCTTCACATTGAACGTGTGAATTCTGGTGCCAGGTTGCAATGGATGAAGATGGGCTTAGGAGCCACCTGGTTTACAGAGCTAACACTTTCTCCTTCTCCAGTGCTGCCTGCCCTCCTATTTGACTTCCTGCCAAAAGAAACCTAGTAACCCTATCTCTAAATTACCATCCTCTTGGATGTGATGGAAGGTACTATCCTTGCCAGACTGTTGAGGTTAAGTAAAATGTTCTATCTCAAGGGTCCAGGCATGGGCTGGGCCACCAGGACAGGGGGATTCAACCTAGTGCGCCCTTGTCTCTGGTGCCCTGAGGTGCATATAATAATTTTACTATTATTTTATCCACCTGGCACACTGCACTTTAGATTAAGCCATTGTTCCAAGCTCCCTTGTTCAGCTTGGAGCAATGGTTTATTCTAAAGTGCCAGGTGCAATGCGGAGCAAGCAAGGGGTGGTGACCAAGCAGTTCCCAGGGGGAGCCTTCTCCCTGCCCCTTGGTTGCTGCCCCTCACCCCTGTCCAGTGCCCTCCCATGGTGCCCAGAACACCCCTGCAAAGATCGGTCTAGTTCTCTTCAGTGGTATAAGTCAGTAGCCATTTTGCATGTGACACCTTGTCACCTGCTCCAGGCAGCAAAAATATCCCAGTTTGGCTTTGATCATAACAAGTGAAAATGAACTGCTTGGAAAACAATTTTATGTTCATGTTTCATTACTTCCTTCACAGGGATTGCAGACCATATGCAGGGAAATGGGCCAGCTTGAAACATAGAAGCCATGGCAAAAAACATCAACAACAATAACAGAGGAAATAGCAGTGGTAGAACACCCATGAAGAAAAGAATGTGTTGTGGTTTATAACTTTATATTATGGTGTTCCTTAGACATACTGGAAATATAGCTGCATGATAGAGGATAAGTCAGTTTAGAGTTTATTGCTATAATCTGGAATGTCTTTCTTCCTCTGTTTACAAATAGATGGGGAAGAGAGATGTGGCATCTGGGAGTGGGGGACATAAATAACTTAGCTACTGCATTCCTATCCCATTTGGCTGCTTGTGGATTCAAATGTACTGAAACAGTACATTTCACACTTGCAAGGGAAGAGGTTTGTGTATAAAATAGAATACAGTACTTTACTTACACATACCTTTCCTACTCTTTCCACTCCCAAGGTTTAGACAGCTTATTTTAAGATTAATGGTGCAGTAGAATAGGACTGCGGTGGCTTAGTGGTTAAGATGCTGAACTTGATGACTGGAAGACCGGTAGGTCAGCAGTCTAAGACCCAAGTGTTGCATGAACTGCTTGAAAGCAAGAAATTGCAAGTAGATAAATAGGCACCATTTCGGTGGGAAGGTAAATAGCATTCCATGTACTCCGGTGTCTAGTCATGCCTGCTACATGTCCATAGAAATGTCTGCTAACAGATAGCACTGGCTCTTTGGCTATAAACAGAGATGAGCACTAAACCCTAGGGTCAGATACAACTGGCTTTTGAGCAAGGGCAACCTTTACCTTTACTTAGAATAGGAAACTTGTTTTTAAAGTGTTAGTCTATAAACAGAACTAACTTCCTTCCTTCCTTCCTTCCTTCCTTAACTAAACAGCTCCCCAAATGTGAATTACTGTACATTGATAGGCACTCACACAAGGTTATAATATTGAAACATTTTTAAATGAAGTATAGTAATAGAACACAGCTGAGTTTAAAGGGGCTTAAATGCACACCACCACCACTACTACTACTCATCCAGAAAATCTTGAGGTCAAAACTGAGTGGCGGCAATATCATAAAGGCAGTTAATACCTGGGCAGTGCCTGTTATATGATATTCAGCTGGAATAATTGATTAGACCCAAATGGAATTAGACACCATGACCAAAAAACTAATTACTATGCATCATGCCCTGCACCCAAAAAGTGACATTGATCCAGTGTTGGGATGCAGCAGGTTCGCACCAGTTCGCCAGAACTGGCTGCAGACATTCTGGCTGGCCCCGCCTATCCAAGTTTTGAAATAAAGTAGTCCTAATTTGGGTGCTTTCCCCTTGGCCACGCCCACCATATCATGCCCACAGAGTAGGTAGTGAAATTTTTTGAATCCCACCACTGCATTGATCATTTGTACTTACCAAGAGCTAAGAGTG
This sequence comes from Furcifer pardalis, assembly GCA_030440675.1. Classification (NCBI taxonomy): domain Eukaryota; kingdom Metazoa; phylum Chordata; class Lepidosauria; order Squamata; family Chamaeleonidae; genus Furcifer; species Furcifer pardalis. Next base: position 127,899,043 of record CP126893.1, on the reverse strand, counting down.
GCAGAGGACTCCTACAGTTGAAAAAGACATTAAAAGAAGAAAAGCATAGCTTGAATGACTACATTAAGAAAAGTGAAGAGCCTATGCTTCAGGAAGTGAACAAAGGAGGACTTTTGGAAACAGTGAAGAAGAAAGCTGAATACAGAAAGGAAAAGATAGAAAGTCGAGCTGCAAACTAGAAAAACAAGCCTATGCATGGTCAATACTTGAAAAGCATAGAAAGCAAGGCTGACCCAAAGCTGACATGGGATGGTTATGAGCAGGAGTTTTGAAGAAGGAAGCAGAAGGATTTATTTTGGCAGCAGAGGAACAAGTATTGCTGACAAATTGCATGAAGACAAAAATACAGCACATATTCAACAATAGCAAATGCTGGCTTTGTAATGAAAAGGATGAAACAGATCATTTGATCAGTAGATGCAGCAAAGTTTCACAGACAAATTATTTGCAACGCCATAAAAGGGTTGCAAAAATTGTTCATTGAAAACTTTGACAGAAGTTTGGATTTGAATATAGTAAAAATCATTGGGAACATCAAGCAGAGAAATTTTTAGAAAATAAGAGAGTCAATATCCTCTGGGACTTTAAAATTCAAACCGGTAGATATCTGCCTCACAACACAACTGATATAACTGTTGTAGAAAAGAAGAAGGTCTGGTTTATTGACCTTGCTATACCAGGAGACGAATGAATTGAAGACAAACTAGAGAAAATCACAAAACATTGTGATTTACAAATTGAAGTTGAGTACTGTATCTGGAAGAAATCTACTATTGTATGCATAGTTATCAGAGCCCTTGGAGCAATACCTAAAGGACTCCCTAGATAGCTGGAAATATCTTGCTACTACCCTAAACAGTAGCAGGGCCACATTTTTTATTCCAGGGTCATGGGCCTGATGCTGAGATAGGCCAGCATCCTGTCCAATCTTTACACACAAAGGGCTTCTGCTATGGAAGATGGTGTGGTGAGAAGGTAGTAGCCATGTACTGTACATGGTCATACACAGTGGGCACTCGTTCAGATCACCACAACAACTTCCGCAATTAGATCTCCACACACATATAAATATTGAATGGGATATAAGCCAGTGTCTTTATAAAACCATTTAGTGGATCAGTGCCCAAGGCAATCTTTGACTGGAGAAATTTCCCAGCCTTTTTCATTACTCTCTGCTTGTCTTTCCTTCTAAACAAGCTCACTGATCAGCCCGGAGGTAAATTCTCTCTTAGAGATAAATCCCACAAAAAATCCTTTAAACAAAACTAAATCAAGTTTGTTAGGCCTAGGCTTTTGTAGAAATTCTTCCCAGCTGGATTTTTTACTTGTCTGGAGACACTCAGTCTGATCCTGTTAATATTGATTTTTTTTTAAAAAAAAAATAATAACAAGATTTAGGGCATCTAACCCAGTTCGTTTAGATCAGTAAAATTCAGGGAATAAGATGAAGAAAAGGAGGTGAAAAAAAGAAAGGAAACACTCTTTCTAATAGTCAAACAATCCCCAAATGATCTCTTAGTTAGTACAGTAAAACCTAGCATAAAGAGCACCTCGCTTAGAGAGTAACTCATTTAAACAGCAGAATTTTCTCTGAATGGTAACCTCCCTTAACAACTAAAACCAACCAAAAACTTGCTTAACAAACAAATCGGGTTTCACAATCCCCCCCCCCTCCAGAAGTCACAATTGGTCACTTACAATGGTGTTTTGTTTAAAGAGCAAACTCGGTTAAAGAGCAATCCCATGGAATGCATTATGCTCTTTAAGTGAGGTACGTATATGCTATTCAATATTGGCTGGGGAATTAAAATAAAATATATTTTTTAAAGGGAGCTGATAAAAGTTCTGTGAGTTGAGACTAAATAACTGCATCATTTTGACTGACTTTATTACTATAAATGGATGTATCACGGACAATTAATGGGAAGTTAATGAATTAAAAAAGAGAATATTAGGCCAGTTCAGTATATTTATAGAAGTAGAATACAGAAGCCCAATACTGAACTTATGAATACTGAATAAGATTATCCCTCTGGAGTTTGGTATAGGGCAACTAACCTATTTTTTGTTATATTACACAAAATTTCTTATTAGTTTGCAATAAATTTATGTGAACAGGAGGAAAAGAGAAAATGAAGTCAAGAGGCTTGTTGGCAGAAACCCTGTAGAGCTTTCTAACCTCCATGGGCTCTGCAAAGAAATAAAGGATGTCATTTCTCTAATCATAAGGCTCTGTAGTGAGTGTACAGTATCTCAAAAGGTTGCCATACCCTAGTGCTGTGCATTTCACATGGAACTTAGAAAGCAATACCTATTTTTCCCTCCGTGCATTAGCAGTCACTGCTGATGCAAAGCCACAACAAAAATATGTATGCATAACCTGGGCCTCCCCTGAAAACTTCAATTTTATGCCTAAAGCCAACAGAATTTGTATTGGCAGACTAAAACCTTATAGAACAGAAACTTTAGTGTGGAAATTGATTTCCTTCAGAATACTGTAATGAAAGGGTCACTGGGGTTTACAAAACAGAAGTGGTTAATAGTGGTTTTTAAAAATAATGTGGATCCTGGCAAGCCTGACTGTCCATGATAAACCACAACTTACTGTGGTAAAACATGTGCCCTGTCTGGAAGACTCTTTATATAAACCTTGAAGTTACATGCATCTTTTCTTGCTCCCACATGTGCACACCAATAAATAAAACTGTAACAAATCATTTAGGTACCTGGTGCTTCGCAGCCCCCTTTGGCTTAAGTTTGTGACACACAAGACTGGCATAAGAGGCAAGAGAATGGAAGAATGGAGAAGAATGCCTGTTCAGGACAAATGTCAACCATATTGGGTTTTGCTCAACCTATCTGTTTCCATATGCCAGTGGAGGAGCAGCCAGGAGATGGAGTCATGCCCTTCCAGCAACAAATAGCTTCCAGCTTTCAGTAGCGAATTTTGGATTCTCTGAATGATGGCTCAAAGCCCCATCCTAATTACGGCTCTCCCAATGAGTTAGTTAACCTGCAATTCCTTCCTCCAGCATCAAAGGCAGTGTGTTTCTCATACCATCTGCTAAGGAAGACCAACGGACGAGGGCTTTTGCTCTTTTTACATCAAAAACAGACAATCCTTTGTCTAATGATCCCTTGATATGCTCCTACATACACTTTACCAGGGACTGAATCCCACTCAACTCAGTGGAACTTACTTCTAAATAGACATATGCCATAATTTGTATGGATGTTGCAAGTTTTTGTAACTTGTAATGTTCATTGTATTCATTGATGCTTACATTTATTATCAATCAGGCATGATTTCTCTGAAGTCTTCTACAGCTTGAAAATTAAAATAATATTCTCCACATGGACAGGAAGTGCTTCTTCTTTAAATCTATTTGTTGTTCAGATCCTGGACACTGACTGTATCTGAGATAGACTAAAATAAATTACCTCAGATGGAGATTTGCATGGGAAATAGTTTAGGGAAGCTCCAGAGAGCCTTGGGGAAAGAAGAGTTATATTGTCCTTGCATTTAGGTAATTAAACACAGAGATTTTGCCACATCACCACAAAGTATAGAAAAAGAATGTTGCTTTCATGCAGTGGTGGGATGTCAAATTTTTTACTACCCCACTGTAATGTCATGACGTCGTGGGTGGGGCCAGCATCATGACATCATAATGTCATGATGTTGTGGGCGGAGCCAATGTCATGACATCATGATGTTGTGGGCAGAGCCAAAGAAGAAAAATAATAAAATAATAAAAAATAAAAATAAACACACACACACACACACACACAAATAGGTGTCATCCTTTTGTTCTTTGCCTTATGCATCACACTGTCTTGTGCCTGATCAGTAGAGAGAGAAACTAAGGAAAACTTAACTCATGGTCTCTTTGCAAGCTACATGTCCCGAGGTTATTTTGCAGCACTCATAACTCCTCAAAGAAGCTCTGCATAATCCACATTTCTGGAGTATATCTGTTTTTTCTTTGGGCATTCTGGTGCCAATACTGTAATAGCAAACAGTTCTGCAAGAATTATCCAAGGAATTGCCAGCTCTTTAACAGAGCTTGGCTTATTTTTAAAATAAGCAATTAGAGCCACAGATTCCTGCGGGAGATTTGTGGATATGCCATTAGTTAAGTTATTTAATCAGGTGAATGAGGATGAATTGAAAATAATAGCTGTTCGATGGAAACAACAACAGTAAAGAATGAAAGCATTTGGTGTTTCACAGTCATTAGCAAGACAGAAGCTGGAACATTCTCTCCCCCAAGCTTTTTATTTTATTAGAGCTGTCCCAAAATTTCTTAGAATATCCTGTTTTTCCCAGAAAATTCCTGGCAGCCACTCATCCCAAGGGCCACTTCATACAATTTGCACTGACTATTCTCTCTCCCCACAATCGCCTTTTTGTGTGTGTATGCAACAGTAGTTGCATTTTGTTCTCACAACATCTTGGAACAACACTAAGTCTAGTCAGCTGCATAGGAAGCATAATGGTGGCTAGCTGGATTGTTCATAGATCCTCAGTTTGGTTTGTAGGCCAATCTGGAACTTCAAAAAGTATCCCAATTTAATCCCAGAGCTATCTGTGCCTGGCCCAATTTGGCACGTTGGCCAGTGCAATGGTGGTGGCTGGAGTGGCGCTTGGGATGTGGGGAGGAACGGGGGCGCGTGCCTATTCCTGTCCCCAACCCAACCGCCGATGGCAGCGCAGGGGCAGCGTGGCTAGGAAGCCAACCAGGGAGTCCCCAGTCAGCTTCCCAGCCATGCCTTCCCTGCACCACGCCACCTCCGCCTTTGCTCTGCGTCCGGTCCAGGTGCAGAAAATGGTTGCTTGGCTTAGCGCGCATGTGCTAAAATATAAAGTAGTGCATGCACGTTGAGCAGAAGGAAGTGGCCAGCTACATCCACCCAGTCACCTGGCCATGCCCACAGTTAGCCATGCCCACAGTGTGATAGTAAAAATTTGTGGAGCCCACCACTGTTTGTGCCCCATGCAATTTGTTTAATGATGCGGTTTAAGTCAGTTTGTAAATTTAGTTTTCTTTGGCCTGTTGTTTGTTCAAACCAGAACTCAAACATTTGTTAGGAACTGATTTATTGGAATCCAGAGCACAGCCCTAGAGGCTAGACTCTTATCACTTAAAGCAGAAGCAGCAATAAAACATGCAATAACAACATTCTAGGGAGGAAATAGGGGTGGGGAGAAGCCACTCTATTGCCTCTGTGATTCATGAGCCCATTCACAAGAAACTATCAGATAATTTCTCCTCTCATGGACAGATAGGATCAAAGCATTGTCACAATTTCTTTGCCCACAAAGATAGTGGAAAATTTGAAAAGCCATTTGTACACAGCTTTGTATTTTATAGTAGCTAGCTTAACCAGACCTTTTTTGAGGAACAGCATTAGAAAAGCAAGACATATATCATAATAAAACCATTGGTTTATAGCTGGAGTTCTCAACTTTTTAAAGCCGGGGGCTGGGTCATGCCACCTCAGACAGCTTTGTTGGCCAAACAGCCATTTTGCCCTGCCTCCACCACATGGCACTTCCTGGTGTGGTGGAGGCAGAGGGGGGCACATGAAATGGTGCCATGGGCCACATTCGGCCCGTGGGCCATAGGGTGATTATCCCTGATTTATCATCTGGGAAGTTAAAGTGGCGTTATGCTTCCTCTTGAAATCTATCATATCAGGATCTTACCAACTCGTATCTTTAAAAAGATTGGATTAGTCACTAATTACTTACACTTGGGGTAACTGAAGGCAAATGAGGACAGAGCCATACCAGAGGGAGAATTTCAGCATATGCCGCTTTGCTTGCATTTCCTTCTCATCAAAAGAATCTGCCCTAGGCTAGATCCAACCTAAGCCATAATTAGACATTTTGACCCTGGCACCAGTGGCATCCTCTTCCACCCACTCCACTGCAAAACATGAGTGTCCCTCCCCCCAAAAAAATGAGAAGAAAAATGTAGTGGGTCCCCAAAAAGGGAAATAATGTTCATGCTAAAAAAAAATAAACAAAGTGAAAATATGTTCCTATTAATTTCCCTAACATTCACTTTAGATTTCAATACAACCCCCTTGAATGACTTGGCCAACAAGGTCTAGAAACAACAAAGGAGGGCTCATCAGGAGAAGCATGACTGGACAGAGGGGAGGGGGAGGCTCCCAGACTAGAGACGGGGGGGGGGGGTTTATAAAAGAAGCTCTGGAGGCAGGAGGAGGTAGAAACTATTTAGAGATATTGGGAGGAAGAAACCATTAGAGATATTGGGAGGTAGAAACTGTTAGAGATATTGGGATATAGGGATCTCCTTGCTTGCAATATGTTTGGGTTGTGACGATGAGCTTAGTCCACCTCTGTGTCTGCTGCCCAGATCATTAATAAATTGAAGCAAATTGAAAAGCCTGAGATGGGAGCAATTTACTCAGATAAAGAAGGATTAGGCAACACAGATTTTAATGCAGCAGGGATCTAATGTAGGAAATGAATTCACCGCAGTTAAGGTTTGAACTACTTGAACCATTCTGTGTTGGATGCACAGGGAGAGCAATATCAACTGATCACGTGCCCTTTGACACTGGAAGACTGCTGACAAATGATAAAGGATTCTGAGGAGAGATCTGTTGCAATTTAAAGCCATCCTTGTGGATCAAGATGCCCACTATTTGAACACTGGGAAATAAATGTTTCTGCTTCAGTAATTTCTATTAATCAAGATCAGTTTGTTTGTTTTCTGGGGTCCACTCATAGAAACCTCCAACCATATTTGCTTTATTTATCTTTCTTTTGGTTCTAACATAGGGCTGAGAAATATCTAGCCCTCCTGACAGAAGAGTAGCGTGCCTTGGCGGGGCCCCGTATAAAATTTGTTTGGGGGCCCTTAGGAAGGGTAAAGATTTGTTTTGCTTACGCACGTTGGGGGCCCCTATGGCCCGGGGCCCCCGTATAATTGATACGGCAGATACGGCGGTAGCTACGCCTCTGCCTCCTGATGTTAACCTGCAAGTCCCAGCAGCCCTAGCCAGCAGAGTCAATCATTGACAGATAGTAGAACTTGGACATCAAATGAATTGTAGGGTCATGTATGCTCCCATGCCTTTTACAGCCTTTCCCCCCAGGTCTCTGTAAATGGCATTTATGAAAGGGTGAACATTTCATCTTATTTCTAGCATACATGAAATCCATGCAGCTGAACACCAAGGCATAAGCTTCTGGACAAATGTGTTGTTGTCTAATTAATCAAAAGATAGCATTAGGGCTAAATAGATATGAGTAGAGACAAGGGTTCCCTGTTTCGTTTCTGTTCTTCACAATTTGTACTCTTAAACCCTTACTTCCAAACAAATGCCACTGTAGGTTTAGATGATATGTTACCCTCAATGTTGAGCAGGAACCGGTTCCCACCAGTACGTGTGTACTGGTGGTAATTTTTTGGGATGGCCACCGGGGGGGGGGGAGAGTGACTTTTGGGGGTGGCAACCCTGGGGTGTTTTTAAAAAAATTCGGTGGTTGGTTCCTCCACCTCTCCACCCGACCGACGCATGCGTCCCCCAAGCACAAAATGGCTGTTTGGCTCAGCACACATGCATTTTAAGATATCAGTTGATGCATGCGCAACTCCAGTGCTCAGCGCGCATGCTTCAATTGATATCTTAAAATACATACGTGCCGAACTAAGCAGCCATTTTGTGCTTGGTTCGCAGCGGCAGTGGGTGGAAGCGGAAGGCTGTGTCCCCCAGCTGTCCAGCCACTCCTGAGCTGAGAGGCAGAGGGGAACCAGAGGGAGGCTCAACCGCAGCTGATCCAAGGAGCCTGTCCTGATTTCTGCTCTCCTCTCTCCCTGCCTCCCTCAGGACAGGCTGCCCGGATGACTGGCTTTCAAGCAAGGGCAACCTTTACCTAATAACAGAAGATCCCTGATTGGTATTCAAATGTGATGTCAGGTTTTGTCCCTGCAAGTGGTTCAAGGTCTCGCTTGCTCAAAAACCAGTCATATCCATCTCTAGGGTGCACTGCTTATCTCCATTTACAGGCAAAGAGCCAGTGCTGCCTATGTTTGCAAATGTACACATGGCCATATGGGAGGCATGACTAGATCGCCCATGACATTGGCTCCGCCCACAACATAGGCTCTGCCTATGATGTTGGCTCCGCCCATGATGCTGGCTCCACCCATGACATTGGTGTGGTAACAAAATTTTTGACTGTCCACCCACTGGTTATCCCCCCCAAAAAAACCCACAAAATGTTATACAAGTACATACATACCCCCCCCCTCGGGTGAGGCAAGCATGTGGAAGCTTGTTTTATGTGCCTCCCCCCATATCACAACAGGTTTAGACCTCCAAATTTCAGGTGTGGCACCTGAACAGTACTTACATCTACCACGTCTAGTGACTAAATCACATAACGATGCTATCTGTGGATGTGCACACACACAACAATGAGTTGAGGCTACACAACAATGCTTTCTTTTTTACATTACGTTAGTACAGGACAAACTGAATAAACGTGGGGAGTATGAGAGCCACACACAAAGAGGAAAAGCATCTTCAGTAATGGGTAATGTGAAAGCAGAGAAGAAATGCTCTAGGCACCCGAGCTCTTACCAATGTCTCCATGGAAGTACATACCTTTCTCCAATGTGTCTTGGTGCAAACTATTTAGAGTGATTTATCTCTTCCCCACTTTTTTTAACTTGTGAAATGTTGGAAGATATAGAACCCTTCTACTACAGACACACATTAAAAACATCCCTGCAAAGGAACTTAACACTGATAACTGAGATGCGTTCTTAGGGTGAGTGAAGAAAACTATAAAATTCCATTTGAGAAACAGAATATAATTACTTTTTTTTGTCTTTGCGATATAGCTGTAATGAATTGTTTTTTCAGAAGTATTCTACAACCTCTGAAGAAGCAGTAGTATTTAGAGAAGAAATAAAGTTGTTACAATAGGACCTCCTCATCTGCACAGGATAGGTTCCAAGACCTATCTCATATGCCTGGAACCATGGATAGCAGTGAACCCTATATACAGTGTAGTGTCTGGTTTCCTCTGGTAGCCAGAGCTGGAAATGCATCTTGGAAAATATATATTTCTATAATGTTTTATTTAACAAAAAATTCAGACTGTGAATAATTAAGTCTGCAGAAACTGAATAAAACAACCTCCCCTATGAGGGAGGAGTACCTCTTTTCAGAAGAGAACACTTCTGACCTCATCTGTGTCTCTAACATGAATGGGAAGATATTGTCACCATCGCATCCAGGTTTTGGGCTTCCCATAGGCCCATAAATGTACCAGTATGTACTGTATTACATAAATACGTAATGTTGTTTGAGTATGGGATACATGGTCTTAGAGAACCAGGTATCATTAGAATGATTATTAAGTAATTCCCAGAATTATCTTGACTAATATAACCAGGACCATTGTGTTTCACTTTTTACACATTTTTGCACCCCACTCTCCTAGCACTCATATGCTTCCTGATATAGTGGCACAGAGTGTCTTTGTATTGCCAGTTTTAACAAGGAGGTCTAGATGCCAACATTTGTTAAGTGTATATACAGTGTTTTTTGTCGTGATCGTGGTTCTACAACCAAAAAAATAGAATACTTGGGGGAAGGGAGGAGACAGAGGCAAGGAGAATATGGATGCCATTTTTCTAAACCAAATTGCCTACACCAACTGCCAGGGGAGGAAGAAGCCAGGGCAGGTTGAGGACTTTGCCGCCCCTCCCCCTGTGCCTATACCAACTGCCAGGGGAGGAAGAAGCCAGGGCAGGATGAGGACCTTGCTGCCCATCCCCCTCAGTGCACACCAACATAGTATATTGTAATGTAATGTAATGTAATGTATTTTTTGTAAGCCGCCCTGAGTCGCCACGGTGAATGGGCGGCAATATAAATTTGAACTAATAAATAAAAAAATAAATAATATAACTTCATGCACTGCCCAATGCCATTTCAAGGGGGAAATGTTCTTGCAGTTTCAAACAAGGTGGGAAGTGAAAGTAAAGTGATATAGTTTTATTAGTTCTGGCCTGACACAGGCTTTCCTTTCACCATTTGCCAAATCACTTATCAACGTTCCAATCACAAACAGAGGGCCTCAGAGAACAAGAGGGAGACACAAAGTCTACAATCAGACACACAGTTATATATGCCTACATACCACTGAAAAATATCCACAATGCAACCAAAGCAATGAAGGTAATGAGCAAAAATGTATTCCTGGCTAAATTCAATTGGAAAGCCACTATTGGAACTGAAGCTACAATGCAAGACATACTTTCCTGGAAATCAGGCTGTTTGGAATAGAGTGGAATTCAGTTCTGAGTAAACATGTGTGAAACTGCAGTGCGGGGCGGGGGGGGGGTTTCACTTACATGCTGTTGATTTCAGTGAGAGTTAGAACCCAGCCATGTATATGTTTACTGGCAAGTAAACACAACAAAGCTAGAGCCAGACTTAGTCATACTTAGAGTGGATTGGCTAACCACAGTTTAATTGTATTTAATTTATTTCTTTGCTTTGCTGAGCATTTGTATTCTCTCTGGCATCACTATGTACACAACCCCACCCCACCTGTAAAGACGGATCAAGAGTTTAGATTCTGCATTTTGTGAATTCAGTAGACAAAAGGCTCTTCATCATACACGTAGTTCCTTTCACTTGACCTAGAGAGAAAGATTAGCTGCTACAACAAGGTTGTGCACCTGATGTAAAATGTACCATAATCTTCAAAGAAGCTCTTTCTGAGTAGTCCATGATTTAAATTTGGCCAATGACAAAGCCAAGAAGGTGGTATCATTTGGCAGTTTGAAGTCTAACCTAGACCCAAAAGAAGAATCATCAACATACATGTGAGTGAATCTAATTCTTCATGCTAAGAAATCTCCAATACTGTATCTCTCAACTGCTTGTCAGTACTCACTGTTAAGGTCACCTTTTGCATTGTGATTCCTACATCTCCAACCTATTCAAGCAAGTGCATGAATATCTGTCAAGCAAGGCAAAGAAAGGTATTCCCCAGAGGAAGTGACCTTCATTCCACAAAAGCTCATGCCAAATAAAACTACTTAGTCTTCAAGGTGCTACAAGTCTCTCTCTCTCTCTTCCTGTGATGAACTAGTACAATTTACCCACTCCTCTCCTCCGGTGTTGAGGCATGCCTGCCACATGTCCACGGAAATGTCTGCAAATGCAGACAGCCCTGGCTCTTTGGCTATAAATAGAGATGAGCACTGAACCTTAGAGTCAGATATGAATAGCTTTCTCTTTTTTTTTTACTTTTTATAATTTTCGCACAGTACAAAAAGACAACAACATATATTAACATAAAGATAAATACATACTGCAAAAAAAGAAAATAAAAAAAAGAAAACAATATCATTTCTCTTACTTTACATACTTAATTTAACCTACTCAGTTTTATATGATATTATAAAAAAAGAAAAAAGAGAAAAATATATAGATTACACCAAGTGCTATATACAAAGTCCAGGAATACCGCTGCTCAGTTTTTCCAAAAACAAATTTGATCCGGTACAGGCTTGACCCCTTGATTTTTCACTATTACATATTCGACAAACTTTTTCCAAATTCTCCAAAATTTGTCGTCCCGGACTATTCCTTTTCTAATCTTTAGTTCCCATGTCAGTTTGTCATTTAATGCCAGTTGCCACATCTCTTTATACCAGTCTTCTTCTTTCACATTAGTCTCACTTTTCCACTTCCTTGCTATGCATTGTCTGGCAGCTGACATCTTAATTAACATCAATTCTTTATCATCTTTATCCATCTTAGCATCCTCAGTGAGTGTCAATAGTGCTGGTTCTGGCCCCAGTATAAGCTTCCGTTCAAATATACAACTGATTACCTTTTCTATGTTACCCCAAAAGTTTCTTACCTCATTGCAGTTCCACCACATGTGTAAATATGTCCCTTTCTCTTGTTTGCATCTCCAACATTTGTCGCTTTTCTTGTTATCTATTTGATGAAGCCTGACCGGGGTCAAATACCAGTGCCATAGTAGCTTAAAATTATGTTCTTTGACACGAACTGACAGGGTTCTCATTACCCTCCTTTGCCAAATTTCTTGCCATTTTTTATCAGGAATTGTTGCATTTAAGTCTTGCTCCCAGTTATTTTTGAGTATCATTTGTATATTCCCTGCCTTATTAAACATTTTGTATAATTTGCTGATAATCCCTTTTATACCTTTCTTCTCTTTTCTTAATTTATCCAGCATCTCCTCAAAATCTGTCAACTCTCTTTCTAACTCTCTTCCTTGAACATTCTCCTTATTCCATTTATCTATCTGATGAATTTGGAGCCAGTTTAATTCCATCTTTTGAAAAAGATCCTTCCTTTTATCAATATCTGTACAAACTCTTATCTAATCCCTTATTGACTGTATTTTTTCATTTGCTAACATATTTCTAATCTTTTGATCTATTTTTATCGGAAAATTGTTAAAATCGCCTAATTCTAAAATTGGTGAATTGCCCGGGGCTATATGATTTTTAACTTTCTTCCACTCCTCCATTGTTGTCTTTAAAAATCTATTTTGTATTCCCTTGTTATATGATTTTCCCTTTTCTTCACTCAAGAATGATGCTTTACCCATTTGTGACAATTCCTTCATTTCTATTCCTTCCCAACTTGCTTCTTCATCCAATAAAATCTTTACAACACTTCTAATCTGAAATGCTTTATAATAGTTTTGAATATTTGGTAAGCCAATTCCTCCCTCCTTTTGGGATAAATACCACATTGCTTTAACGATCCTTGGCCTCTTCCCTCCATTACAAAATCTGTTTACCAATTTTTGGTATTCTTGGAGTTCACTAATACTATGTTTGATTGGTAAAGCATCAAACAAAAAATTTAGTCTCGGTAAAAGCATCATTTTTGAGAGCGCTATTCTTCCAAACCAGGAAAGGTTTAAGCTTTTGTATTTCTTTATTTTCTCTTCAATTTCTTTCCTCACTTTTCCATAATTTAACTTTTTAAACTCTTTATAATCCCTCGTTATCATTATTCCTAAGTATCTAATTGAAGTTTTTACTTGGATTTTGGATCTTACCCTAATTTCTTCTTGTTCAATTGTATTCATATTACATGTTATCATTTCTGATTTTTCCCAATTGACTTTTAATCCGGTAATTTCCTCAAACTCCTTTAGGTGTTGCAAAAATTTTCCCAGTGCTTGCTTTGGTTGTTTGACTATCAGTAAAGTGTCATCACCATATAGGTTTATTTTACTATCTTCTAACCCTGATATTTCTTTATCTTGCCGTATCATATTGGCCAGTAATTCCATTGCTATAATAAATATTACTGGAGACAATGGACATCCTTGTCTCGTGCCTGCTTGCAGTTTTATCTCCGCCGTGTACTCCTCATTGACTTTGATCTTGGCAGTACTCTGTTGGTACAATTTATTCATTATCCCTAAAAAGTTTTCCCCGAATCCATATAACTGCATCAATTCCTGTATCGTACCCCACTGTAGAGAATCGAAAGCATTGAATATGTCTAATGCTAAAAAACCAATTTTTTCTTTTTTCCGTTCCGCTACTTCCATTAAGTCCAATACTTTCCTAATTAGATCAGTCATGTGTCTATTCTTCAAAAACCCTACCTGGTCTTTATTAATATATTCTCCAATAAAGGTATTCATTCTTTTTGCCATTATCATTGTAAATATTTTAGCGTCCTGATTTATTAGAGAAATTGGCCTGTATGATTCGATTTTTTCTATATTTTCCCTGGTTTCGGTATTAGTGTTATTATTGTTCTGTTCCATGAGTCTGGGATCTTTCCTCCATCTAATATTTTATTATATAGTTTTCCCAATTTCCCTATCAGCATTCCTTTAAAGTCCTTATAAAAGTTTGTAGGTAAACCGTCCTCGCCTGGGGCTTTATCTGATTTTAGTCTGCCGATCGCTTCACTTATTTCCTTCCCTGTAATTACAGCCTCCATTATATTTTTGTGATCTTCTTTAATTTTACTTATCCCTTGTTTTTCAAATTGTATCCTAAGCTTGCTTAAGTCTACCTTTTTTTCTGAATATAACTCTCCATAGAATTTTTCCACTATTTTTAGTTTTTCTATGCTCTTATTGCATCTCCTTCCCAAATTATCTACCAACACACTTATCTGACTTTTTGTTTTCCGTTCTTTGGCTGCCCTTGCTAACAATTTAGAGTTCTTATTGCCATATTCGAAGTATTCCCTCTTTAAGAAAATAATATCTTTCCTGACTCTTTCCATATCTCTTCCGTCCAGTTCTTTCTTTATTCTCATTATTTCCCCCAATAACCTCGAATCTTTACTTTTCGCATGTTTTGTTTGAATATCTTTCAACTGTGATTCTAGCTCCTGATATCTTTTTGTCTCTTGTTTTTTCCTTATACTTGCTAGTTTTATAGTTTCGCCTCTAAATATTCCTTTCATGGTATCCCAGACTATACTATAATCAACTTCACCATTATCGTTCCACTCCCAGTATTTTTCCCATTCTTTTATTACTTGATCTTTAGTATCCTGATTCCTAAATAGACTAGGGTCAAACCTCCACTTAAAGACTTTTTTCTTGGGCCCACCCAATTTAATTTCCATATTTATTTTTGCGTGATCCGATTCCTTGAAAATGCCCGTTTTGATTTTTCCTACTTTGTCTATTAAATTCGTTGTAACTAAGAAATAATCAAGTCTAGAATACATATTATGTGTTTGTGAATAATAGGTGTATGTTCTTTCTTCGCCCTTGACTTCCCTCCAAACATCCTTTAGCCCTGTTGCTTTTAGCCAGTCTGATAATACTTCTTTGTTTTTATCTCTTTTTACTCCAGTACTATCTATTTCTGATCGAATCAGATTAAAATCGCCTGCTACTATCAGATTTTGCGTACTTTCTTTCCTTATTATATCTGCTATTTTATTCAAAAATTCCAATTGATGTTCATTTGGTGCATATATATTTATTAATGTTAATTCTTCATCCTCAATGGTCCCCTTTATAACTAAATACCTTCCATTTGAATCAGCAATACTCTGCGTGAGGTTGAATCCCAGTCTATCCGATATCAATGTTGCCACCCCTCTGGCTTTAGATGATCCTGGTGCAATTTCATATATTTGCCTTCCTTTCACAAATAATTTATTTGCCTCTGACGATTTCTGGTGAGTTTCTTGCAGAAAAATAATATCCGAATTATCATGCTTGAGTGCTAATTGTATTTTCTTTCTCTTCAAAACACAGCCTGTACCCTTCACATTCCAAGATAATATTTTAATTGCATTTGACATTACAGAATCTTATATCTCTGAACCTATGTTTCCTGGACGTGCAACCCTCCACCCTACATAAAAATTCATATAAAAAAACACTAACATCATCTACTACAAAACATATACCTACACGAACTTCCAAAGCTTTCCTCCCCGCTCTTCTTCTTCGAGGATTGCCTTTGGTTCCCAAAGAGGAGGGGGGGGACAGTGGAACATGGCATGGTATCCCAATCTCTTTTTTTTCTTTTTTTCCCCTTTCTTTCCTTCTTTTCCCTTTTTTTTCTTTTTCTTCATCTTCTCTCCCCTCTCTCCACCTTATCCCTTTTAAATTTCTTAATCCAACAACACCAGGCTCCCCAGATCGAATGAATCCGATCCCCCCGCCGCCCCCTCCAGCTCTTCCACTAAGATCGAACTCTTCTCCAAACCTCCAACCTCCTGCAGACCTTTTTTTAAATCAGTCCATTCCTTAGATGCAAACTTAATCAGACCAATTTGAGCTAGATAATAGAACACATCTGTTTTATCATCAATTTCATGCATTTTCTTGTCAAAAAAAATCTCAATTTCCGCGGAAATCTCCAACTGTACGTTATTCCTTTTGACATCAATAATTTTGTTACTGGCTTCATCTTGTACCTCCAGTTTCTTTCCGTTGGGGAGATGTCATTATACACTTCCACCGCGTCACCATCTATCTGTAGGACACCAGACCCCGCTTGTTTGATAAAGGCCATAATTTTCAATTTGCGAATTTAATCAATACATTTCTATTCCCTTTTTTCCCCCTTTTACTTCCAATTCTATACATGCTCACAATGTC
Source organism: Furcifer pardalis (assembly GCA_030440675.1). Classification (NCBI taxonomy): domain Eukaryota; kingdom Metazoa; phylum Chordata; class Lepidosauria; order Squamata; family Chamaeleonidae; genus Furcifer; species Furcifer pardalis. The sequence continues at coordinate 127,882,896 of CP126893.1, read as the reverse complement.
CTCTGCCGTAAATTCTTTACCCATTCCCAAATTATTTAGCCAATTGATTGTTCGTTCTTTGAGCCTGTCTGGTGTCCTTTCCTCCATCTTTCTAATCACAATATTCCTTTTTCTATTCTCTTCCTCCAGCAGATCCAGTCTCTTGTCTTGCGCAATTATCTTCACATTTGTTGATTGATCTGCATGAAACAGGCCAGTGACTTCTGTTTTAACATCATCTAGTTGCTTGTAAACATCTACCATCAATGCATTTATTTTCGATGTGTTGTCCTTCACCTCTTTAGTTACTTCATTTAACGCTGTTTTCAAGGTCTGATAGTTGTTTTTTGCTACTTCTCTTTCTTTTTTTGTCTCCTCCCTGCATTTCCTCATCTCATCCACAATTACTTGAAATTCTTTTTTCCTTTCTTGCATCCCTTCTGCCATTGTTCTCTCTATTAGATCCACCTTCTTAATAAATTTTCCAAATTCTACAAACATTTGAAGATTCTCTATTGCTGTTGCCTCTACTACCGGGGGAGGGGGTGTTTGTACTTCTTGTCTCTCTTTCTGGTCCTTCTGATCTTTTTGATCTTTCTGTTCTTTCTTCTCTCTCCTCGTCTTAGGTTTGACAACTTCTTCCTCCTCTTTGTTTTTCCCTGCTTCCATTTTGTTATTTACTATTTCTGATTATATCAATTGAATTGTGGGACTATTTTATTACAAATCAAACTACAATATTCTATTGTTTTTTTTCCTCTTCTTCTTCCCTCTTCTTTTCTTTTTTTTTTTACTTTATATTATCTCAATATTATAAATCAAGTCTGAGATAATTCCTTCAGCTAGTACAATTATTTTGCGTCCTAGAATTCAATTGTTTTCTTCACACCACATGAAATACTATTTAATTTACTCGTCAATAAATTATTGGTAAGCTAATCAGTCACTAAGACAGTCAAACAATCAATTATTCAAAAAAGAAAAAAAAGAAAAGAAAAAACTAATCAAAAATTAATTCACTCAATTAATTATATAACACTTCCAAATTTACCACTATTTTACCTTATTATTACACTTAAAAATTATTTTTACTTAATTTGAACTTAAATATCAATCAATTTATCTTATTATAACCCCCACTATTTGCAAAGAAATATTTGAGCTTAAATATCAATCAGTTTATCTTATTATAACCCCAACTATTTGCAAAAAATATTTTCCTCAATTAATTATCCCTATTATTATTCTATTCTTAACTAAAAAAACAAAGAGTTACTTATATAAAGATAATTTATAAATATATAGATTAAGTATTCTTAAATAAGAAGCGAATAGGTCTAGGAGGGGTCAAAAAGGAAGGGAGGACAAAAGAGCAAAAAGCAGGAGTAGAGGTATGAAAAAGTAAAATAAGGTGAAGATAAAGTAATATATAATATATAAAAAAAAATTAAGAAAAAAAAGAGCCAAAATAGAAAAAAAAGTAAAGATAAAGAGAAAAAGGATCCTTATATATTGATTTTCTGTCTTCAAAAATAGTCCATAAATAATCCACAAATAATATTCGATTTTCAAAGTGATGAGGAAATAAAGTCCCGTTTCAAATCTGCTCTTTTGTTTTGCAAACTATATTTCCATTCCAGTTCCTTCTTCTCCCTGTAGAGTTCCGGTTTAAGGCTCTAAATTTCGCTTGCGCCCGCCATCTTTTCCTTTCAAAGCCTCATTAGCTTATCCCAATTATTGTTTTTAGATTTCAAGAGTATAAAGATAACTATATTACTATCTATCAAAGGGTGCTTATACCTATATAGAGTAAATGATCACAGTAAGGAAATGGGGGGGGAGCAAGGGGGGGTCACCAGAGAAAAGGAGCCTGCGTTCAGTGCAAGTCAAATGGGAAAAATTCTAGCACATTGAAATCTTAAGCAAAAATCAGATTCTATGTTAAAGTGTCCTCAGCGGAGATTGCTTAAAACTGTTTTAAATCCCAAAAAAGAGAGATAATAATTACAGAATATGGAGAGAGAGAGAGAGATAATTTCCAAGCCGAATCTATTCCTTTAATTTGGAGGCTATACTCCTCTTGCTGTGCCTTCTTTGCTGTGTAAAGTCCCGTTTTAAAAGTTCCGATTTTCAAATGCGCCCGCCATCTTAATGCCTCTTATTGTACTCAGGTTTTATACATCAAGTCCTGATTCACTTTCCAAACTTCTCTCCTTTTTGCTATTTAGTCCAGAAGCCTGACAGAATTACAATTGTTCGTGGACAGGGCTAGTTTCACGACCTCTTTCTGTCTCTTTTAAATCTTTTAACCTCTGTTCCAGCCCTTCTACACTCTCGCAATCATACACTCTCACTTTCCGCTTCTTCTTTCCTCTCTCCGCTCCAGTTCCCCTAGTTACAAACTCTTCTCTCTGCTCTTCACTCCTTCCTCTTTTCCATCCGATTTCGATCTCTCTCTGCTTTCAAAATATACAAAGTCCGCCACTCGCTCGCCGTTTGCAGCACCCCGTCTGCCCCTGGAGAATCCCGTTTCTCTCACCTCGTGAAACAAATCCCAAATTCGGTCTGGGGCAGACCCCGGTGCTGCGTTTCACTCCGACATTTGATTTTCCAGGACTTTCCTACTTCAGCGCGCCGGCCAGCTCAACGGATAGCGACGCAGGCCAGGAGCCTCTTACGAGGCCCCCCACTCTCACCGCCATCCGGAGTCTGCACCTCCGTGCCTCAATCACAAACAATATTAAATTCCAGCAAGCGGACTTCAGCTCTCTTTCGCCAATTGATTTTCCCCAAAATCACAGTTTAATGTCTCATTAATAACCCGTTGGTAACACGTTGGAATGGCGGAGAGAGGAGAAAGCGCTGTTCACTCTACGCCATCTTGGCCACGCCCTGATATGAATAGCTTTCAAGCAAGGGCGACCATTATCTTTACCTCCTCTTGGGACATTTTTATATTGGAACCTATAATAGTCATTTATTCAACTGAGTCTACTTGGACTAAAATAAAGAATTAAGCAGGAGTGACAATAATCAGTACTTATTGAGCTTTGGTTACTGCTGAAGAATTCTGGATGTCAGATAAGCTACTGAGTATCAAGAATAGTATCCTAGTAGAATAGTTTCAAAAGTCTCATAATGCTGGTTAATGATAATAATGTATTTTAATATCTGATTATCCTTTGGGATAGAGGATGTTATTCGACATAGAACTCTCAACAAGAACAGGGGAACAGAAGCAAAACATTGTTAGGTGATGGTTTGTTCGTGTCACACATCTTCAAAAAATCTCTGGCATAGGTTGCTTACCTATCTTTTGACATGCCATGTATATATCCCTACCCCCTCACCCCAAATGGAAGAACAATCATGCTTGGTTAAACAAGAAACTTGGGAGACTTCCACGTGTCTGTTTCAGAGTTTGGGGAAAATGCTACTTCTTTGAATTTAGGACTCCCCAGACATTTAACATCTTTCCAGGTTTTGGGCTCAGCTTGCACCAGGCACAGCCATGCTTGTGGCCTTCCAGAAGCAGGTCACAGAGAGATGACCATGCAAATTGCTCCTCAAAATGCCAACCTTTCTATCTTGTTCTTCCACTTATGCTATGACCGTGTCCACCCCTGGAAATCTCCTGGGAAAGGCTTTCTCTCATCCTGACCAGCTTCAACAGTGCCATTGATGAGGACTAAGAAGACCTTTTTTAATGCTTGCTCCTATTTTCTACATCTTCCATCCAAATCTAGGCTGGTCTCCTCTCTTTTCTTTTTCACACCCTCAGTCCAGTGGCACCCAGCATATATAATGGACTAGAAATCCAAATGCCATAACCCTCCAAAGTTGGGGTTCCTAACCTTTTCAAGCCAGGGGCCGGGTCATGCTCTCTCAGTCAGCTTTGAGGGCCAGACAGCCATTTTGCCCTGCCTGCATGATGGGTGTGGCCATTTTGTCCCAATAGCTTCAAAGGGGTGGCCATTTTGTTTCTTGAATGCCCTTGGGCGGGGGGCCACATGAAATGGTGCCGCAGGCTGGGCCTTAGGTTGGGAACCCCTGCTCCAAAGCATTTCAACCTATCATGTTAACAGCAGATTGCATTGCTGTCATGGACCACTTTCTCCCAGACATAGCACGTGCACACACATAAATGAACACACATGCTGTGGTTAAATGACATCACGTCATTTCCAATTTATAGCAATCCCATGAAGCTCTGAGATGTCCTGTCTTCAACAGCCCTGTCCTGCTCTTTTAAGCTTGTGGCTGGAGTACACAGAAAGAACCTCCTCAAAGACTGGTATTTTTGAACCATAATCAGGCAATGATCACCTTGTGCTGGCTAATCCTTCTCACACTATGTCAGGCAAAAAGAACTACAGAATTAATTCACCAAAAAGTGTCTTCATTTTGGCAGTTTCACATCTGGCCTAGACACAGAGGAGGAGGAGGAGGAGGAGGAAGAAGAAGAAGAAGAAGAAGAAGAAGAAGAAGAAGAAGAAGAAGAAGAAGAAGAAGAAGAAGAAGAAGAAGAAGAAGAAGAAGAAGAAGAAGAAGAAGAAGAAGAAGAAGAAGAAGAAGAAGAAGAAGAAGAAGAAGAAGAAGAAGAAGAATCCATTTCATGTTTGACCTTCCTCTTTTTTCTTGCTGCTTTCTCAGCATCTGTAATTAGACTTAAGCTATGGTTTTATGGATATGTTTTCCAAAAGTCTGATTGATATTATTTGGTCATATCTTGCATTACAAGTGCCAGTGCTACATCTTGTCTCAACATTAGACCCACTCAGTTGTCTTTTGAGTTTGTTATTTCCAGAGTAAAACAATACTAATGGCCAGCCATTGCTGCACTCAAATCTTAGATTTCACTGCCAGGAGCCCACAGTCCAAGCCATGAGGGGGGAACCTCAATTTACCTGGGTAAATTGTCACTTTGCCAAGACAATAGATGCCATTGCCAATTTTTATCTCTTGCGTCTTCCCTGGTGAACATTTAAAAATGGCTTCTCAATAGAAGTCATAATAAAATGACTACGAAGAACATGAAATGCTGTTTTTAAACCACTGATGTTTATTTAATCCCAGGGTGGAGATTGAAGTATGGAAAAATTGTTAGTTAAAAAAACAAAGGTGTTAATTATGCTGCTGGAAGGAGCCGCGCTAGTTCATTTTACACACTAGGATGTTTCTGAGTTTCAGACAACACTTTCTGTGTTTTCCTAGCTACCTGGTTAGTTACTGATCTACAGGCAAAAGATGAATAAGTGGGAAAGAGAGAGTGCTTCCCTCGGGTCCCTCAAGGATATGGGTGTGTTTGATCTATATAATAACAGCTTTCCTGGATGCTTTGTGCTGTCTCTCAACTTTCAGACTAGATTCCTGCAAGCAAGTTAGTACAAAGTCTTCCTGCACCAGCAGGACCAATCCTAGGCCTGGCCTAACTAGGACCAGTCCTGCTTTCGAATTCAGATACGAATAAAAAATCCTGGCAACTATGTCATTTCACAGGATCTTTAGAGGTCCTGAGAGCTGCACCCAGGGAGGTTCTCGTCTAGTGAAAAGGAGGGTGCAGCTGTATATCAAGCCACTTGTAGCAGTTTGATGCTGCTTTTACTATCATGGCTCCATCCTGTGGAATCCTGGCTTTTGTAGTTTGATGAAACACCTAGAATTATCTGCTTAAGAGCTCTGAACCACTTTCTAAAGGTCTTATCAAAATATAAATTCCATGACCATTATTGTCACGAGATTGAGAATCATGGCTCCTGCTGTCTTCTAGAAAAACCAGGCCTGGTAGTTTTGTGCCTATGGTGAGCTGACCAAAAGAGACAAGGGACTGCCTGCTATTAGGTTGGAAGGCCACTATCATCTGCAGTTTATTGCTGTGGGAATTAAAACTTCAAAGCTGGACTGAGCTCACTCATTGATACAGAGCTAATTACATTGAATGATTTCAGCTGGTGACAGGGAGGGGGAGAGATGTTGCTCCCTTCTTCAGGAAAGTTCTGGATAACTCAATGCCTGGATGGCAGATCCTCTTGAAGAGTCGGAAACTGGAACTTATGAGTATAAAATTGGGCCAGACCTGGTGTGCAATGGTCCATGGGGTCACACCTGGTGTGCAGTGGTCCATGGGGCAATTGCAACTGAGCAACAAAAAAGCTCATCTGTTGCTCTGCACTTTGTGTATGCTCTGGATCTATGTTGAAGTTTTGCAACTTTCTTGTTTTTATGGAATTATTCATTAACTCCTCTTGACACAACCCTTTGACTTTGTTTTCTTTATTGCCTTTTGATTTTCTGTTATATTGAAACTGTTTGAAAGCTTTCTTATTATTTTGACTTTTTTGCCACCTCAAATAAAATATATTTTTAAGCATTGGTTCTTTTGTAGTAAGAGGGTTGGTAGCTAGCCTCGATCATCTCCTAGAAGCCTGTGTGTTTTATGAGTACAGTAAAACCTCTACATACGATTCCCCCCCCCCCCCAATTCCATGAGGTTATTTGTACAGGTACTGTATGTGGAAAATTTTGTATGTCGAAAACACATTGCATTACCAGAAGAAGCCACTAGATGACACTGTATTTTTTTTGTATCTCGAATTTTTACTATTAAAAATTATATGTCAATTTGTTTTTTAGCCAGGATTTTAATTTGTATGTCGAATTTTTTGTAAGTCGAACCGTTTGTACGTCAGGCTTCCACTGTATTTTGAGTATTGTCACCTTGCATGAATACTATAAGAGCCAAAGAGCCACCCTTTTGAGTTGAGTCACTTCTTGGAAGTACTTCTCAATCACAGTGGACTAAGATGGTGGGAGGATACCAGGCAGGAAGATTTTCCTCAGACATTATTACATCTGGACCCCTGGGTTTTACTCACACCTGGACAACTCAGGGGAGTGTTTCTCAGTGGTTAGTATGGGCACCTCTGATCCTGGAGTATCTTCACAGTTATCAAATTGCTATAAATATCTTCAGAGGTAGAGGGAGATGTGAGAAACAGGACTGTGTCTTCAAGAAATCCTACCCAGAGTTGGCCCTACCAAGTCTGAGCAAAGTGAGGCAACCACCTCAGGCTGGGGGCAACGTGAGATGCTGGTGTGTATGTTGTGCTCTCTAGACTAGATTGCTGTCTCTGGTTGCCCTAAAGGAAATTGTTTCATTGCTAGCATTGAAGCAAGACTCCGCTAAGTCCTCCATTAATTTCAGTACAGTGGTACCTCATACAATGATTTTAATCCATTCCACAGGGCTCGTTGTTGTACAAAACAATTGCTATATGATACATGCATTGTATAGCGATATCCCCTATGGGATGTATCATACAACCATTTTTATTTATTTATTTGCTAAGTGGTTTTTCCCATTGAAAAACTGTATGATTTTTTTCCATAGGAAAAATTGTTATGCGGGATGAATGAACCTAATTGTTATATGATTTCGTTGCTATATAAGGCGATTGTTGTATGAGGTTTCACTGTACCTGAAATGAGGAGGGATAGACCAGGGGGAAATCTTGGAAACTTGACTTTTTAAACTATAGTTTCCAAAATCTCCCAGAGGGCATTTTTTTGGGGGGTGGGGGTGGGGTGGGGGAAGCTTGCCATTCTGACCAAGGGCACTAATCTGACTAACACTTGAGGAACCAGAATAACTTAGGCCAGCCCTCATCTTTCTCTGAAAAGGCAGCCTGAATCTGAAATTAGGCAGCAAAGGATTGTAAATTCAAGATGGAGTGTATGGGACTCCAAAGGACTGGAAATCGGAAATTGTCACTGACCCAAAAGAGGTCCTCTCCTCAGAATATGTGAAAACCAAGATGAAGATAAGGGTCCAGCCCTTGTGTCAAAAGCCCAAAGAACTAGATTAATCAGATGATCCTGGACATGGCTGCATCTATGAGTTGTTCTGTGTGCAACACAGAGAAGTCATATGGGAGCAGGAAGCCAGCCTTGCTCTGGAAGCATCAGATATGAGAGTTGGCACAAAGTAATGCCAAGATGCTTTGATAAATTGCCTCATACCCTTAGACCACATCCACATCTGCAATCAAGAGATAATAATAACAGCTTACTTCCGAAGCCTTTTCTATAACAGATACAGATGTGAAGTTGTAACTGACCCAGCCAGTTCCTGTCCAGGAGCAGAAGGGTGGGCAAACAGAGGCAACTTCCTATATGAAAGCAGAGCAACACCCCCTTGTTGACAACATAAGTAAACTCACATTGTTAAATGACATCCTTACTCAACAAGATCATTTCATCCTGGCAGAATGCTTTGAACACTCAGTTCTTTAAAAAATGACTTTTCACACCATCAGCCTGAAGCCAAGTTTGTGGGGCTGATTTGGAGTTACAACCTTTTGTCTTCTGAGAGGCCCTTTTGTTGAGTGGCTCTGTGGCAACCAAGTATTGCTCTCCATGCTGGGATAATAATGGTATCTATTATTATTATTATTATTATTATTATTATTATTATTATTATTATTATTATTATTATTATTATTATTATTATTATTATTATTATTATTATTATTATTATTATTATTCCATGTCTAGGCCAGATGTGAAACTGTCAAAATGAAGGCACCTTTTTGTGAGTTTATTCTGCAGTTCCTTTTGCCTGACCCAGTGTGAGAAAGAATAGCCAGCAACACAAGGTTGCCATTACCAGGGTATGCCCGATTGTGGTTCAAAAATGTCACAATCTTCGAGGAGGCACTTTCTTTGTAACCCATGGTGTCTATTAAATATGGTCAAGGTTCATGGCTAAGGATTTCATTCCATTCTCTACCCCCCCCCCATACAAATATAGCAAAAATTGCAAATTTCTTCATATATTTACTGCAGGGGTTCCCAGTCTATGACCCATGGCCCGGACTTGGCCCATGGCACCATTTCATGTGGGCCACAGCCACCGCCACCACCACTGCACCCAGAAGTGGTAGTGGATGTGTTTATAACAGTCATAAAACACACCTGTGCACGCATAAATGCAATTACATCAGCTGTAAATGTGCCCGCAGCTGTCGTAAATGCAGAAGCAGGTGCATTTACTTCCACATCCAGGGGTGTGGTCCAGCCCACTCAGCTGTCCAGGGTGCGTGGTCAGGCCCACATTGTAAAAAGATTGAAAACCCCTGGTTTAATGGAACAAAAGTCATATACTGTATATGTATTTTTAAAATACTGTATACTGAATGTGAATTGCAGATTTAACAATTCCTACTTAAAGCTCAGGACAGTATAGCAAGAGCAATTACATTTATATACTGCCCCATTACAGTTAGAACATGCTCTGGGCAATTCACAAGTAATTATAATTTTTTCCCAACAGGCTGGGTACTCATTTTAACAAAATTAGAAGGATGACTCAACCTTGACCACTGGGATTGAACTCCAATTGTAAACAGAGCTTTATCTGTAGTACTGCACCTTAACCACTGTGTTTCATGGGTTCAGTGTGTATGAAGCCAGTGGTGGGCAGTAATAGGTATGCAAACCACCACCACCCAGCGGGGGGGGGGGGATAGCAAAATTGGGTGGCTTTTGGGCAGGGGGGTGGCAAAATTGGATGGCCTTCTGGTGGGGGGTAGCAAAATTGGGCAGCCATTGGTTTGCAAACCCTGCCCTGCCCAGACTAACACAGTTACCATTTAAAAAGTTTTATTCTATGCAACCATATCAGAGAGTAAACAAAACAAAAAAGACAAAAATGTTGTGGCACCTTAAAGACTAACTACTATATTTTAATGTGAACTTTTGTGGATCAAGTCTACTGGCTCTTTGGCTATAAATAGAGATGAGCACTGAACCCTAGCATTGGTAACAAGTGGCTTTCGAACAAGGGCAACCTTTACCTAATAACAGAAGATCCCTGATTGGTATTCAAATTTGATGTCAGGTTTTGTCCCTGCAAGTGGTTCAATGTCTCCCTTGTTCAAAAGCCAGTCATATCTGACTCTAGGGTGCAGTGCTCATCTCCATTTACTGCCCAAGCTGCCTGTGTTTGCAGATGTATACATGGCTATATGGCAGGCATGACTAGATCACCCATGACATAGGTTCCGCCCATGATGTAGGCTCTGCCCACGATGGAGGCTCCGCCCATGACATAGGCTCTGCCCATGACATAGGGTCCACCCATAGGGTGGTAGCAAAATTTTGCTGCCCACCACTGTATGAAGCCCCAAGTTTAGTGCCCATTGCTGGTCAACACAATTTTTCTGGCATGAGGTACTCTAACAATTCTAAGGTAATTTTGAGGTGCTGATTCCGAAGCTGGCATCCTTTTTTTTTTCCGAGCACCATAAGGTTTTTGAGATCTCAAATATTGCAATATACCTACGAACAGCAAATTTTTCATCATATTCGCCGAGCTAAACAGACATACGGACCTAATAAAATAACATCCAATATGCAATACTTTATTGAACAAACATATATAATTATGAACTGAAGCACAAAGTTGAGAGTGAAAACATATTAACATGTAAGAATTGAAATGTTAAGATATGAAAATATGTAGAAAAAGGTAAATTGACAATATTGACCTTACATCACCCTGAATGACCTTTTCTTGGGCGCTCTGCGACATTCAACGTGTGTAATGTCTCTCATCAAGGACCAACAGTAATCTGCCATCATGTAGGTGTTCCATTGGCGTTGGTAATGTTCTTCCATTACTTTAATGTCTTGATGAAAACGTTCACCGTGCTCTTCGCTCATGTCACCCAAGTTCTCTGGAATGTTGGCCAAGTGACTATGTAAATAGTGAATCTTGGTGCTCATTCTACATCCAAGTGCTTGGAAACTCAAGAGCAGCTCCTCCACAATCTCTCGATAGTTGTCTGCTTTCTTGTTGCCAAGGAAATTCCGAACAACATCGGTGAATGCATTCCAAGCTCTAGCCTCTACTGCCGTCATTGTTGGAAAAAAGTGTGGATCCCTGATAAGAGTTCTAATTTGAGGGGCATCAAATATTCCTGCCTTTATCTTCTCCATGCGGAGACCTTCATTAATCCAAGTTTTATGTGCAGTGGAGGTAATACAATTTTATTCCTATCAACCAGAGGCTCATTTGTAAAGTTCTTGTCACCAGGCGTCAAACTGATTCTTGGTGGCCAGTGTTTTACTGTAGCCCTTCTGTCCCAATAGCAAAGGAAGCAAGGGTATTTGGTGTAACTTCCTTGCTGGCCCAGCAGAACATTTACCATTTTCAAACCAACACAGATCACCCATCCATGATGTGTGTAATCCAATCTATCCAGAATTGTCTTTATATTGTCATACTCTTCTTTCATTTGTACGGAGTGTCCTATTGGGATTGAACCCAATATATTTCCGTTGTGCAATAACACACATTTTAAACTCCTTTTACTACTGTCGATAAAAAGTCTCCATTCACCGGAATCATATGTGGGCAGTCCTATATGGAGAAGAAGCCCTTTAACATCATTACAATAAACAAGTGGACCATCCGATTGGAAGTACTTTCGCAGTGCTGCTTCTATGTTAGGATAAAAGGAGACACTAGTGCCAGGTCTGAGTAGTCCTTTCTCTTTTGCCCTGGAAGCCAACAATTCTGCAGACTGCTTTGGCAAATACAAATCTCTTACCAGATCATTCAATTCAGGTTGACTAAACAGACTAACAGAACCTGCATCAGATGGTTGTATAGGTTGGAGCATCATTATCCTCATCATGTGTAGTAGAACCGGATGAACTGTGGGATTCAACATCAATCTCTGGTAACAATGTATATACAGGCACAGGTTTTTCCTCACAGTGTCCAACTGGTCGTTTGGCAGACGGAATATCAGGGTATTGTATCTGGTGTCTGTTCTTTTTATTGAAACCTTTGACATTGACAAGGCAAAAGTAGCAGTCATCCACATGGTTCCTTGGTTCTCTCCAAACCATTGGCACACAAAACTTCAGCTTAGAATTCATTCCTTTAGACGATGACCGCAATGTTTTGACACAGGTTTTGCACACTGCATGAGGAGCCCAACATTTGTCTTGGTCTCCTAGTGGTACTTTAAAGTAGGCAAGATACACCCTCTTGACAAAGGTAGTGATGTTGTGCCTTTGATCCCGCAAGGTGAAACTGCCACAGATGTAACAGAAGATATCTGCGTCATTATGGCATTTCCTTCTTTCCGATGTTGTGTCCATTGTTATATCACAAACTGCACTAAAAATATATACATAAATAAGGTTATCTACATAATATCACATTATAATCACTAATTTTATCACCATAATTCTATAACTGACTCGCACCAACATGCAGTCAGGAATGACAATTGGGTTGGCCAATAGCATAAAAATGTGATGTGATAGAGCAAATCTGAGATAATATTTGTAATCAGCAGCCTGAAATTAGTATAAATTTTATAAAACAACCGCAAAAGCTCATGCCAGGAAAAAAAATTTGTATAGCTGTTGCTAAAGGAGAAGAATGGTAGGGTTACAGTGCCCCTGGCAGTAAATTAAGAAGAAGATTGATCAAGGGTGAACTCTTGCTGGTGGGATTAGTTTGGTTGGCTCTTCGCCCAGACTCATGATTAACTAGTGGGAATTCCCCACTTCACTAGTTGGCTGACGGTGGAAAATTGACTGTTTCAAATTACACATTGAATGTATTGTGCTTGTATTTTCTTGGTATAGATTTCTGATTTCTAAATTTATATTACCAGAGTTCAGAAATGTGATAAACTTTGCACGACAACACCCAGAATTCTCCATTCATCATGGGTGGGAATTTTACTCAAAAATGCTAATTTTTCCAAATTATGCCTAAGACTCTGGGGTGTAACTGCAAGTCAGAACAGACAAGTCTAATAAATCAGAAATGACAGGAAGAATTGATCACTGGATGGATATGCACCTCCTCAATTAAGATAATATTTAAAATTTAGCTGTTTACCGACTTTTCCTTTGCAAATATTCTAATGCAGAATTTAGCTGAAATCAAGATAAAAATGCATTTTATGAAGTGAGAAAACACATCGGAGTAAGTGTATCAAGTGTGTATTTAAATGATTTTTAAACAAAATTAGTCTAGGAATAACAATAAGAATAGCAATTACACTTCTATACCATCCAATAGAACACTACGCATTTATAATTTACTCAGTTATTTTATTTACAGGAAGAGACAAATTGCTGTTTAGAATACTGAAGGTTTACCCTCCAACCAATTGATATTTTTTCTGGCCATTCATCAGGCATTCTCCAGACTTTTTGAGGGCTAGAAATTATGTGTTTGCTTCTGTTTGTTTTAAAGAAAAAAGAGGAGATAAGATGTTGAATCTAGGTCACAAATATAAAACTTCAATTTTTAGCCATTCAAGAGGAATCTATAGCTTGCCATCCCCTCTTCAATTTTATTGAGGCACTGTGAGCAAAGCAACCACACTTAAAATACTAATTAACTTGAGAACTGCCCTGAGAGTGCACTAAGTGCTATGGGGCGCTACATAAGCGTGATGGCTTTGCTTTATATACCACCCCATAGCACTTTGTTCACTCTCTGGGCAGTTCACAAGTTAATTAGCTTTTTGCCCCCAACATGCTGGGTACTTGTTTTACCAACCTTGGAAGGATGGAAGGATGAGTCAACCTTGCATCCCAGTCAGGATCGAACTCACAACCTTTTGGACTGCAGTACATTTTTAACCACTGCGCCACTAGAGCTCATCATAATCTGACTGCAAACCCCTACAAATCATAACTTTTTTAAAAAAATAACATTTCCAAGCTGGCTAGAGACCAGGATTTTCAGAGAAGGGGCAGAGACTGATGCAAAAATTACAACTAAGTAAACTTATTGTTACTTAAAAGACATTTGAGAAAGTTATTGTTCTGGGAGAGGTCAAGTCGTCTCTGCATTAACATAGACACCATTTCTAGGCTTCCTTGAGCAGAAGCCAGGGGAGCTGAACTCTCTAAGAAAATTTATATGTGTGCTGCAGAATCTCCATAGAACATGCAGAAATCAGGTTGCAAAGAGCATTCTTGTCAGCCTTTTTGTACACATTACTGCTGAGATTGTGTGTTGTCAGATTTTCTCCTTTGAGTAATGAAGTTCACTATGGGCTGTTCCCTTGATTTATCTCCCAGGATGAATACAAGGTCACAGTGAAGAGGGAAAGAGCCACACAGAAGGACAGAGTGGTTTGGAATAGGAAAAGGAGTAAGACAAGGCTGCATTTTGTCACCCTGCTTATTCAACTTATACACAGAGCACATAATGTGTAATGCAGGGATGGAGGAATCACAAATTGGGATCAAAATTGCTGGGAGAAACATCAACAATTTGAGATATGCAGATGATACCACCCTAATGGCAGAAAGTGAGGAGGACTTTAAAAAGCTCCTGATTAGGTTGAAAGAAGAAAGTGCAAAAATTGGCTTGAGACTCAATATAAAGAAAACCAAGATAATGGCAACAGGCCCTATCAGTCCCTGGAAAATAGATGGAGAAGAAGTAGAAGCAGTGACAGATTTTACTTTCCTAGGATCAAAGCTCACTGCAGATGGTGATTGCAGCCATTAAATAAAAAGGCGACTGATTCTTGGGAGGCAAGCGATGAGAAACCTGGGGAACATAGTGAAAAGTAGAGACATCACATTGCAAACAAAAATTCATCTAGTCAAAACAATGGTATTCCCTGTGGCAATGTATGGTTGTGAGAGATGGACCATAAGGAAAGCTGAGCACAGAAGAATAGATGCCTATGAGATGTGGTGTTGAAGGAGAGTTTTGAGAGTCCCCTGGACTGTGAGGAGAACAAATAGGTCAATCTTAAAAGAAATCAACCCTGACTGCTCCTTAGAAGGTCAAATAGTAAAGATGAAGCTAAAGTACAGTTGTACCTCGCTTAAAGAGCATAATGTGTTCCACAGGATTGCTCTTTAAGCGAGTTTGTTCTTTAAGCGAAACACCATTGTAAATGACCAATTGTGTGTGTGTGGGGGGGGGGGGGGGATTCCAAACCCAGATTTATTTGTTAAGCGAGTTTTTGGTTGGTTTTATTTGTTAAGCGAAGCAAACATTCAGAGAAAATTCTGCTCTTTAAGCGAGTTACTCTTTAAGTGAGACGCTCTTTGACTGTACTTTGGACATCAAATGAGAAGAGAGGATTCACTTGAAAAAGCCTTGATGCTGGGAAAGGTGGAGGGCAAAAGAAAAAGAAGATGGGGCGGTCAAAAATGAGATGGCTAGATGGTATTGTAGAGACAATGGGCACAGAACTGAGCAAGTTGAGGAGGATGGTGGAGGACAAAAGTGCCTGGTGGACAGTGGTCCATGAGGTCGCAAAGGGTCGGAATCAACTGTGCGACTAAAAAACAACAAATACCACCTTGAGGTTTTTTTGAAGAAAAGTGGGATTTTGAATAAAAGGGAAGAGTCAGGTGGCGGTGGCTGGAGTGGTGTTCTTATCCCAGCCGGCCCTGGCCTTGAGGCAAACACATGAGAGCTATCTTGCATAAGTGACTGGAGTGCATTTAAGTGATTGCTAGAATTTAATTGCCATTTTAAAATAGGCTATGATAAGGACATATGGCATGCAAATAAAAATGTTCACGGAGAAATGTCCATATATATCACCTTTCCCAACAGAATATATTAAATTTCACCCTGTGCTCTTTTGCTACTTTCTCTGAAATTGGATCAGACCTTTCAAATTATTACCCATGAGTAAGATCAAGATCTATTTATAGAACTGCCAAAATGATAACGTTTACTAGGGAAAGGGGGAGGAAGAAGAGGAGACTCTTGGGGCTGTTTGTAGGCTCAGGTTTAATAATTAGCTACCAAGGACAGCAGGTTTTTGTGATTCATGCTGATGTGATTCAAAAGTCTACTGACCTTTCTGTCCACAGTGGTTTGCCCATTTCTTTGTTGTTTTTTTCTTAGTTTCACAAGACCTGGGGAAATACAGTATTATTTAACTACAATGGGTTGGACCCAGAGAGTTCTTTCTGCAAGTGGAAAATGAGCCTTTCCTCCTGCAGCATCCCTTGCAACCTCTCGCGCTGTTCAGAGGGCTGCTCAACATCAGAAAGTCCCAAGCCATTGTGCTGATCAAAACTCAAGGGCAAGATGGTGTACTGTACTTTTTCCATTTTTCTCTCAGAGCCTGGCTAGTATTGCAGTTACATCTCACTTCAGCACTGGCAACAGCTTTCACTATCGCACAGGTAGTTAAGGGGAGGGAAGAACTAACTAACTATCTAACAGATAGAATGGATGGATGGATGGATGGATGGATTTGTGTACTACCCATCTGGGATATCTTCCCACTCTGGGCAGTGTACAGCAGTTAAAAACAATAAACATACAATTGACATTTAACAACAAGAAGTAATGGATCAATGACAACTGACAGCATCCTGCAGGTGAGTGGAATGGCTTGTGAGGAGGCTGCTCAGTGGGAACAGCTAGGGAGTTTCTGCTGTTGCTCCACAGGTTCTTTCAGTCAAAACCATTGCCTCATGCTACCAGCTGGCCCAACCACCCAGAAGGCACTTTGAAGTCATTGCACATGTGGAAAGTGCATCCCCTTCATCTCTTCCAGTTGATGCATCCTGCTCATAGAAAATCATGGGTCCAAGCTACTGACAAAAAACCACAAGCTTGTGAATGAAGCACTGGCACAAAATAACATACAAACAAAAGAAAGAGATGGGGGGGGGCATTCCTGCAGCTAGACATCTTGTGCACCAGTATCTTTGCTGGCATGGCAAATGTGAAGATGTTTTATCCTGACAGGGTCAGGGTCACGACAAGTTTAAACAAACAGCTAGCTCTGCCTTGTTATCTCCTGTGACTAGCCATAACTCCTCAGGTTTTCACAGCCAAAAGAGATGTAACAACAGGAGCCTTCGTATGCCTGTCTCCATCCCAGATGTTTGCTTCACCATAGCAGTAAGATGTTCTCAGACATTTGGGAAAAATGTAATGGACTGTTCCATTTTGTGTGAATATTAAGTTGTTTCAGTCTGGAATTCGCATTGGAATCATCATCGGATGCTACTCCAGTCCAAATATACATTTTCCCCCCTGAAAATCATTTTCACCATTTATGGATAAAAGAAGAATGACCAAGAAAAAATGGCATTGGTGTGTATTTGTTTAAAATGGATCCCAGTTTGCCATGAAGTCAGTGGCGGCTGCAGCTCTTACCGGAGAATGCAATCTCCCACCCCTGAAGCAGGAAAAATGCTATTGGTGTGAATTTGTTTAAGGTGGATCCCAGTTTGCCATGAAGTGACCCACGCACTATGATCACAGAGCCATCTCCTGCAGCCAGTAACGTTGCGTTGATTTCAGCTGCCCAGAGCTTAAGCCAAATTTGCTTCCCCCTGGTGGACGCCAGCGCCCACTCCCACTAGGGCTTCTGGGAATTGTAGTCCAAGAACACCCATAGCCCAAAAAGCGCTGCCCAGGGTGCCCCCCCCCCTCAGGATGGCCCTATGCGACGCCACTGCCTGCAGCACATATGAAATGAGACATGCTGGATTTAACACTGGGACTGCAATGGACTGCTGCAGCCTTGAGGATATTATCAAAGTGCACTTTCACAGCCAGTCCATCTGCCATGGCCTCTTCCACCTTCATGACTGAATAATAAGGTGGTTCCTCCTCCACTCATTTTGCTGTTGGGTTTCCAGTGGCATTTCCTCCACCGAGGGGGCCATCACCCAACCTAAAGGGGATCATCCAGCCATAATCGATGGCCCCTTTAGGGAATCAGGTTATTTACCGCCACCCAAATACTCTAGCCTGAAACTCTACTCAGGGGTTCATTCAATCAACAGGAGAATATTTGTGATTTTGTTTCTTTTTATATTGTTGTCAATTCTGACCCTTAACAATCAATTCCGACCCTTTGCAACCCCATGGACCACTGTCCTCCAGGCAACTCTGTCCTCCACAATCCTCCTCAACCCGCCCAGCTTTGTGCCCATTGTCTCTACAATACCATCCAGCCATCTCATTTTTGGCCGCCCCCATCTTCTTTTGCCCTCCACCTTTCCCAGCTTTCTCAAGTAAATCTTCTCTTCTCATTTGATGTCCAAAGTACTGTAGCTTCATATTTACTATTTAACCTTCCAAGGAGCAGTCAGGGTTGATTTCTTGTAAGATTGACCTATTTGTTCTCTTCGCTGTCCAGGGGACTCTGAAAACTCTCCTCCAAAACCACATCTCAAAGGCGTCTATTCTTCTGTACTCAGCTTTCCTATTGTTCCAGCTCTCACAACCATGCATTACCACTAGGAATACCATTGCTTTGACTATGTGAATTTTTGTTTGCAAGGTGATGTCTCTGCTTTTAACCATGTTCCCCAGATTTCTCATAGCTTGTCTTGTATTGGGCCGCCATATTAGCTGTTGCCTTGATTTTATCCAGATGTCAGGTATCTATCTGTTTATAGGCTGTTGCAATCAGCTAGCTGACATGCTAAGTTTACATTTTTATAAAATATAAGTCTTTATTCCTCATAGAAGCAGAGATATAAGCCCAACACATGCCACTGTTTTGGTCAAATGTTTTGTGAAAATAAGCCTATCTATGACCTAGCCAGTGTGACAAGATCTCCCAGTTCTGTAAACTAAAGACTTCCAGTAAATGTTGCAATTCTAGAAATGTTTGGTTGGTTTGCAAATAACTGAAATTTGTTTGCATAGTTGCATACCATCCAGACTACAGTGCTTATATGCACAGACTGTAATTGTGTGAACAGTGGAGGGACTGAGGGTGTTTTTGTGGCATAATTTTTTTTTTACATAAGTTTACCCAGTATGAACATCACAAAACTAACCCAAATAAATCTGTATACTATACTGAAAATCTGTATACAGTAAAACCTCACATAAAGAGTGCCTTGCTTAGAGAGTAACTCACTTAAAGAGCAGAAATTTCCCCTCAATGGTCACTTCACTTAACAACTAAAAACAACCAAAAACTCGCTTAACAACTAAATTAGGTTTGCAATCTCCCCCCCCCACACACACACACACACCAGAAGTCACAATTGGTCACTTACAATGGTGTTTTGCTTAAAGAGCAAACTCGCTTAAAGAGCAATCTTGTGGAACGCATTATGGTCTTTAAGTGAGGTACCACTGTACTATACTGAGAAGCTTGTTATCTGATTCTGTACTAAAATTCATTCAATTAGTATGTGTATTATCTGAAATACACACATTTTTTGTCAATAGGGAAAAAATTCCTCTTTTTCAAAATACATACCAAAAATGTGTATGTTTGGTGGAAATGTATTTGAAAATATATACATACAGTATATACATATTTCCATGCAGGACAGGTGGTGGAACAAGTTCTATGATGGAGATCAGACCACCTCTGTGAATTTTTGTTTTGCTGCTTATTCACATCTTCTCCATATAGCCTTCCTTTTAAAAGCTAATCCTATACAGTATTTGAAAGTCTGTTATATTTTAAGGAATCCTTTGATTGTGAGATGATTTGATCCAAACCTAGTTCAGAGAGCTTAGAACAGGGGTTCCCAACCTATGGCCTGTGAGCCGGCCCACAGCACCATTTTATGTGGCCTACCACTGCACTTGGGAGTGGACACATTTACAACAGCTGTAAAACATCCCCGTACATGTGTCACTGTGGTTATATCAGGCGTAAATGGACCCATGGCTGTCATACATATGGAAGTGGGCACATTTACTTCCACTTCCAGAAGACATGGTCCAGCCTGCACAGCTGTCTGGGGGCATGGTCAGGCCTGCAGCATAAAAAGGTTGGGAACCCCTGGCTTACAAGTATAGGCTTATTTCTGGAGGTCTAACTTTTAATATTCATATTTTCAAGAGAGGAGTCAAGCATCAGCTGACTCTGCCTGCCAGATAGTGGGGAAGTTTGTCATTGCTTTCCCATTGCAGATCAAAGGCCAGTATCCCATTGTTTGCCACTGGTATTTAACTCGTTCATATATAAGGGAATGAGGCCTCTAGTTAAGGTGTGATTTCAGACTAAATGGGGATATGTAACCAGATACTCAGGAACTTTTGCTGTATTTCTGCCTTAGAAGATGGGATCCCTGTAAGGACCTTAGGTTGAAGGTTTTAGTGTTAGATTTATGGCCTATGGAGTTGAGTTTTCTCCATTGTGTATGGGCTGTTTTGGGCATCTTACTCCTCATGGGAGGGGCGGGAGCTGTCCACCAGTAATTTGCCATGTGACCTCTCTTGAACCAATCTGTGGGTTACCTGGAGTTTTGGTTGCCTCATCTATAAAAAGAGAGGTTTTTCAAATCTTCGGGGCTGCTGCTAATTTTGGGCTAGGTTAGGAACAGCCAGCAGTCCTGGGCCTTGACGCCTGCCACACAAGGGCGGGGGGGCTGTGTGGTCTGGGACCCAGGACCCAGTATATTTTCATATTGTTATTATATCATTTTATGTTGTTCATTTGTGTTTCTTTGTATTGCTGATTATCATAGTTTTCTCTCTATCCTGTATTCTCAATGTCTTTCCTCTTTGAAACTTGTTGCATTTCTCATTTATTCTTCATAAGTTTCCATTCAGTCCTCTGCCAGCTAGATCCTGCTTTTAAATAAATGCAACTTTTATTGAAATGTTATTTTCTGGTGTATTTTATACAATGCACCCCATTACTTTGGGGCACTGCAAAACTTTGGGTATTCAGGTAATGAAGGTGATGGGGCACCCCCATGGGCACCCACAGGAACCCCAGGGTTTCAGGTAACACAAGGAAGAACAGTAGCCCATATGCTAACCACCAGTAACACAAGCTGATTTGACATGATGTATTGCATTTTTGTTTAATATCATCCTGTCTACCTTTGTGCAAAATGGTATCCGCTTTAGTCTTCATTTTGTGCAAAATGGTATCCGCTTTAGTCTTCATTTTCAAGAACGTGCTTCCTTTTTGGGATGGGGGCAAGGCATTAAGTGTTAATCCACCTATTTATTTCTTTTTTATGCCCCCTTGTTTTAAAAGACAGTACATATCAATGATGGGTGCACTAAATTTGTTATTAAGTTTTAAAATTAATTTTGCATGTTTTATATCATAATGTTACATATTCTGTAATTATATGTCTTTTTGTTCTTCCTCTCAATAAAAAAACCCTTAAAAACAGGACATATATATCAAATCTAAATCTCCAGTTTTTCTAAGGAACAGAGCTCTTAATGTATAAACCACAAGGCACTGGTGCAAAATGAATATGAAACTTTACATGTAAAAATACTTTGTTTCAATTCCTTCAAGTTTCCATCCATGCACAGCTCTTGTTCAGTTTCAGTATCCAGACAGGACATCCCAAATAGGATTCTGGAACAAGAGTACAGTAGTTTTCCAGGAAGCAATATTCCAGGAAAACATTTACCCAATATTCTTGCAAAACCCAAGAACGGTCAAAACCTTGAGCAGGACAGAAATATATATAAAAAAGCAGCGAGCAACAGTAGTTGGTCTAAAACTGGGGATGTCATATCATCCATTTCTGGAGATCAACTTTGTGTTGTTTTGTTTCTGTGTCCTTGGAAACAGGACTGTGTCAACTCTGGAGAGCTGCTGTCTAGGATTCTAGGCTCCTGCATTCTATTTCAAGGCAGATTTTGGAAAAGAAAAAAAAAAGCCCTTAACAAAAACCTAGAAAGAAAATTCCAAGTTCTCTGAGTTTAAACAATGACTGTTTCAAAAGGCTTGGCAACCTTTGATTGTGAGGATGTATGTCCTATTGGCCACAATCAATCCCAGAATTAAGACTTACCGTAAGTTTGTGGAAATCAATAGGTTTCAGTCCTATGTGTTGGACTGCGACCAAGAAATGCAACCAAAAATAAAAATAAAACTTCTTCTTCTTCTGTGTCTAGGCCAGGCGTGACACTGCCAAAATGAAGCCACCCCAAACATGCTGGATGCTCATTTTACTGACCTTGGAAGGATGGAAAGCTGAGTCAACCTTAAGTCCTATCAGGATCGAATTTGCAATATCAGCAGTTTTGCCTGCAGTATAGCAGTTGAACCACTAGGCTACCAGATCTCAATCAAACGGTGCTTGAGCCAGTTCCTAAAAAAAAAAAAAAAAACACCTAGGATGACCACCCATTATCAAACCAGATTCAGAGCAAGAGTGGAGGAAGCTTTGGTTATCCAGATGTTTTGGACTGCAAGAAGTGGCATCACCTACTAGCACTCTTCATCCCCCCCTCCTTAAAAAACAAAACAGAAATATTTTTAGGGCATGCCACATTCTCCTTCTTCAGAGTGGAACTTGAATTCATGCCCAAAGATGGAGTGGGTGAGATATGGTGCTATTTGTACTGGGCACCTACATAGCTATTTAAAATTCTGCCCACAAGTTGTGGGTCTAGCCACAGATGTCTTCTGAAATACAGTTCATGCCTACAGCAACAAGAACACAATGCAGTTCCAGGAAAAAGAGAAAAGGAGAGAGCACAAGAGAGAGCACAGCCCTTATTTGTCCCTATGGACAAGTTTTCTGTGTTAAAAGCAGTAGGCTTTCATCCTACTGGTTTGAGAATGTAACTAGTCTTGCTTGCCAAGGCCTGGACTGGTTACACAACTGTTGCCCCCACCCCCTCTTCCTCTCTGCTTCAGCCTCTCTCCTGAGAATCCCAGCCCTCTCTTTTTTAACTTTCCTGCTTTGGCAACCAACCTTGTTGACAAAAGGAAAACTACTGAGCATAACAACGCTTTGGCAGCCAGCTCCATGTCATGATGTCAGTGCACTCCCTTTGCAGGACAAGTACCCCCACTCACAGAGTTACTGCCAGGGAGAAAACTAACACCAGGGCCGTGCTTCAACTGAAATGCTAAGCTTGAGAGAGCAAGGATAAAAAAGAACACCCACTCATCGGTGAAGGCTCAAAGAAAGCTCTGGGATGAGATTAAAGTAACCCCTACTGAAGCAGTGGGGTAAGCGGGGGGGGGGGAGAGAAGGGTGAGAGGGAGGGAGAGAGTGGAAAAATACCATTCAGTGTGGCTGGTGGTTCAGTTAAGCTGCAGTGAAGCTGCTAACTCAATGGTAGGCCAAACTGTTAGATATCTGATGTTCCTGGTCAGATTTCCATCTTATGGGAGGGTTATTTTGAGCTAAAGGATGGAGAGTAGTAGGTAAATCCAGGTCCTCCCCAACATGCAAACAGAACTGCTATAAAAGCCCATCCCTACTACTAGCTTTTTTTAGGGGCTGCAGTGGCTCAAGTTGTTAAGATGCTTAACTCGAAGACTGGAAGGTCAGAGTTCGATTCCCGAATACTGCACGACGGAGTGAGCTCCTGTCTCTGTCCCAGATCCTGTGACTCTAACAGTTCAAAAGCAAGAAATTGCAAGTAGATAAATAGGGACTACTTCGGTGGGAATGTAAACAGCATATATAAACCATATGGAGGAGCATTTTTGGTGCATTTGCTTAGGAGCTTCAGTGTCAGGAACCCAGAACACATCTACCCAGTGGTGGGATGTTAAAAATTTTACTACCCCACCGTGATGTCATCAAAGTATGGGCGGAGCTAACATAATGACATCATGATGTTGTGGGTGGGGCCAAAGAAAAAAAGAAAAAATAATAAAATAATAAAATAAAAATAAACACACACACACACACCTCAACCCACCCACCCACAACACAAACCCGTAAATCAATAAAATAAATAAAATTTAAATTACATTAAAATACACCCACCCACCCACCCCAAACATAAATCAACCCACCCACCTCAAACACAAACCCGTCACTTACCTGTTAGTATAAGTGCCTGGGCAGCACCATGTTGCAAGATGGATATGGTCATCGTACCAGTTCTCTAGGATAATATGCCTTAATGTAAATGTAAAACAGCTGTATCTCCTTAAGGGTTTTCCAATTGGAACAGCAATTGGAACAGCACAGGTGTAGCTTATTGATGAGGTAATTCCAAGACTTTGCTTAAAAACCCCAAGCCAGGCCGCCAGGCCTGCCGGCTCCCAGGCCTTTTTAGCAACTGTGGTAGTACGTCAATATAGGTAAAGGTATTAAATACACATTAAAATACACACAGACACACCACATCCAAAGGTGAGTCACTTACCCTGGGTAGCAGGCTATACGGACCTTCAGGCTAGCAACTTCTCTTCCTCCTCCCCACTTGGGAGGACAGCAAGGAGGCAGTGCATACGCGCCAAGCACTGTAGGCATGCAAGCACACCAAGTGCTTGGTGTGCATGTGCAGTGGGGAAACCAGTGAAAAGGAAAGCCCCGAAGGTGGTTCCCCCCCAAAAGCTGCTACCGGTTCTCTGGGGCACTGGGAAAAGTTACTACCGGTTCTGGCGAACTGGTGAGAACTTGTTACATCCCATCGCTGCATCTACCCCATCTAAGAATCATCCTTGTAAAGGGAAACCTAACCTTCTGGAGGATCCTCTAGCAACTTGACCACTGCCAGGTACCCACTTGGAGGTTTCTCAGAAAACAAAGCCCATTTAGTTTCAGGTTCCTCCTCTATCCATTAGGAGAAATTATACTTAGGATTGTGACCCTCCTGGGCCCAGGGGTGATGGACCACCACCTGTTGTGGAGTCCCCACTGGTTTCCAGCTTGTAGGGCCTTTCCAGATAGAATGGGGATTGAACCTGTGCACTCTTTGCACCCTAGACATGTGCTATATTATGCCTTGATCTTTCTCTTCTTGAGCAAAGCCTATAATGGCTCCCCTGTTATTAACTCTGCTGATGAGTCCCAAGCTCAATAAATTCAGGGGTGAAAATGATGTTTATGAGCAGAAGCCGGACCATCGTTTAATTTTGGCAGCATTGCCTAGCATTGGCATCCTCTTCCTACCCTTTATCTCAGTACCGCATGAGTCATCTTGTAATATTGCTGATACTGACAGGTTGGCTGAAATTTTCTGCCCACAGATTATATTCATAGGGTGCTTACAAAACATTTTCTAATCATTTTTCCTTCCATCACACCAAACACCATTAATCAAGTGTTCTTATTCCCAAAACACATTGCAGTGTAGCAATTGTACACTCTGTAAGAGGCATACTGAAAAGTCTGGATTCCTTCCAAGCTGTGTTGGGAGCACATTGGCAAACAAAGCCCAAGAAATTTTAAAAATAACCTCTACCACTTTGTAGTTAGTTAGCCATTGAGAAGGAAAGAAAACATACTTTCTCACTGGATCCATTGGTACCCAATGCCAGTGATCTTCTAGAGCTCTGGATATCAGATTTGCTTTTTAAAAACCAAAGTCAACATTCTAATCCAAAAGACTGTGAGGGTAAGTACAATGATGTAAACATTTTTTGCACTGTATCCAGCTATCAATCATGACACCAATTGTGCAACCATCAGATGACTAGGCAAGTGACAACAGATGGTAAAAATGCCACCTAGCCCTTGCATGTTTACCCTTGTTGTGAAGGCACTGCAATTCTGGTCCAAGGGCATTTCTCAAGAATTTGGAAGGTAAAGAGGGATAGCAAATTTCAGTAAATGCAATTCAGGATATCTGCAGGCCCCTGGCTCTAGCTCTCTCTGTGTGTCACTCACACATCTTACCTGCTGCATCAGGTAGATCTTGAAAAGCATTCACATCTTTCATAGTGACCTTGGGAATAGTAATAGCAATTACACTTGTATACCATCCCATAGCGCTTTGTGCACTCTCTGGCCGGTTCACAAGGTAATTAGCAGTTTGCCCCCAACAACCTCATTTTACCAACCTTGGAAGGATAGAATGTTGAGTCAACCTTGATCCTCATCTGGATTGAGCTCCCAACATTTTGGGTGCAGGACAGCAGTTTAACCACTGCACCCAGCGCTCTAGCAACACAAAAACAGCTTCCCAGAGCCATCTAATGTAGTGATAGTGATGATTATTAAGATCCAAAGGTCTAGAACAGGGGTGGGTAACCTTTTCCTGTTGGAAGGCTGCGTGTACTTAATAATTTCCAATAAAACCCTTCATTTTAAAGTTACTAAAATAAAATAAAAGTACTGTATACAAGACTAACAAAAAAGTATTAATAAAAACAAAAGGATTTGCTCTGTAAAAAATGGGTTCGGACAAACCACCGCACTCATGGGTATAAAATATTTGTCTCCCCTTGGCAGGTTTTGACTTCAGACACAGAAACAATTCTTAGCATTCCTGTGACAACCAAGTCAACTTAGCTTATTACTCCAGCCAGAATCTGATAATTAACAGATTAATAGCTTTATGCTTGTATTGACAATCCATGATTACTTTGTCTATTATCTGTATCCTCACCTATACATGATTTTTTTTCTCCTCCTCCTCCAGATGTCAAGGGAGAGACAAGGTTCTCGCTCTGGCACTTCCAACAGCCTCCACCAGCATTATTTGCTGTTCTTGTAATGTTTCTTTGATGTTATCTCTCCACCTTCCTTTGGATCTGCCTCTTGTACCAAGAGACAGAACAACAAAGTACAAAATAGGTTCTAAACATGAATTTTACCACCACAGGCCAGGGTTTGGCACTCCTGTGTCTGAAGAAGTGGATTTTGATCAAAGAAAGCTCTCACTGAAATAAAACTATTAGTCTTTAAACTATTAAACAACACTATCTTGCTTTTCTTTTGCTATCACGCTAATTGCTAATACAGACTAACATG
Organism: Furcifer pardalis; assembly: GCA_030440675.1. Taxonomy (NCBI): domain Eukaryota; kingdom Metazoa; phylum Chordata; class Lepidosauria; order Squamata; family Chamaeleonidae; genus Furcifer; species Furcifer pardalis. Next base: position 127,856,259 of record CP126893.1, on the reverse strand, counting down.
ACTATGTCTTTTTTTGGTTGTACCAAATGATTTAACTCATTCCAGCATTCTGCTGACCAACATATAACGAGAGAGAGAGGCACTTAATTATGTACACTTGCTATTAGATACACTTGCTAACTTATCCGATAATTTTTCAGTGAACTCTTACATAATGTTTAAAAGGACACTTCAAAAGATGTTTTTGCCAACACATCTATTTCTTCCCTTGCAAACAAACAATCCAGTTAAGCCAAGGAACTAAAATTTAAGCTAGTTCAGTTCCATGGTAATCAAAGGGATTAAACTGATTTAAAAACATGTACGGAGGTTGAACTGACTTTTGGACAAAAGCAAGCTGCATCCGAATCTTGCAATCTTTCCATTAAAAAAAGCAGACATGTTTGGTTTATTGCAAAAATAAAAAAATAAGTACAATGATGGTGATGTTTGATTTGTGATGGCCAAAGTAGTAGTCAAACTGGCTCAAAGTTTTTCATCTACTCCTGAGTCATGCCATAGGTTTTTGGGATTGTTACCTGAATTTCAGATTCGATGATCTTAGAGCTGCAGGCACCCAGGCCAAAAAGGCTGAAATCATTTTATTTTTAATATAAAAGAACCTTTTCACAGGCGGAAGCTTTAAAAATGAGCCATAGACCAATTGTTTGATACATATTAAAGAAGTTTACTTGAAAATCAAATTAAAATAAAAAAATATTAATACAGATTTAAACAGGCAAAGAGCCTGTGGTTTTTGACCTATCTCTAGGCAGATGGTAAACCCAGGAAAATAGGTAAAATCTACTGACTGCAGAGTTCAGTTTTTATATGTTTCAGGGCCCCAAACTAACTACAGTTTCAGTAAAACAAAGAAAGGAAGATCATGACTATTCAATTAAAATAAGTACACAGATTAAAGAGTAAATGTTACAGTTTTACAATCACAAAGGAAAAAACAACTTTTGGAATTTCACAGGTCTCTGCATTCATTTCTTGATGAGTTCTCATCGTAGAGTGATCCAACAATAGCAAGACATCAGCAAACATCTGGAGGGATGGGCAGAGGAGGAAGTATTCATCTCCTTTCCTTAGGCAAGATTATCAGATGTTCTCCTTAGCCGTGCAGGGAGAATTCCTTTTAATACAGTTCTGTATTGATTTAATATCAAAATTATCCTGTTAGTTATAAATTTTCCATCTGATTGTCCCTTGGAATGAGGAGACACAAAATCCAGCATTAATATAATTGTTAAATACAAACAGAAGTTATTCCATAGAGGTTCCCTATATGTTCCTATCTTAAAGGAATCAAACTTCAGTGTACCAAAAGTCTTAAGGGTCAAACATTTGCATTGGCTAGCAGGCAAGATGATATTAACATTTTAGCATTATCTCAAAGTTGAGTAACTCCAGGTCATCACCTGGTCAATTCCACTAATTTCCAGGCTCCATTTGAGTATATTGTGTGAATCTTAGGTTTACCATGGTCCATGAAGGGTGTGGGGGGTATAAAGGAAATCTTTATTGATTAAAATGAAATTTCTATTGATGTTAGATTAAAGTATGACCAGGACATGGGTGTTAATTGATGCAGGCATTGTCTGCCATCATGGTCTGTGTTTGGGGGAATATGAACGTGTCATGACCACTTCAGGGGCCATCTCAAGGGAAACCAAAGAGGTTCAAACAGCTTTATTTAAAAATAAATGAATATGTCTTAAACTAAAGGGTGAATTTCAAAATTTTATGTAACAGGATCATTTCCAAAAGGATATTCTGGAATTATCAGTAGCACTTCTTAAATATATACTAGCTGAGTCCATTTATTTCTAGCTAAAATCCTGTTGAGGTTTACTTTACACATACAGGTATAGGCAATACTGCAAGCATTCTTTTTCCATTTCCCAGATGACCTGTTTATGTGTCTGACTGCAGGGGGTAGACCAGGAAAATGGTAAATAACCTGTGAAATAGCAATACCAATATTAATTACATCTACAGTATTTTCCTCCTCATGGTAGTTAGCGGTGGGTGGTTCACATGGTAATTTGCATTTTTGCCCTCAATGCACAAAGTACTCAATTTACCGACCTTGGAAAGATGGAAAGATGGAAAGCTGAGCCAACCTTGTGTCCTGTCAGGATTAAACTCAAATTGTGAGCAGTTGGGCTGCAGTGCTACAGTTTAACCACTGCACTGTTAATAATGCATTCCCCTTAAAAATCAAATTGCCCCTCTGTAGGGTGTGCCTCACATTGGGAACCACGGTTCTAGAGTCACTTGGACAGAAGTTTTATGGGTCTGTAATTCTTTTATTCATCCAAGATTGTGAGGGGAAATGGCAACCCAGCTGCCAAAATGTAATAACTGGTACCAAAAAAAGTCCCTAACAAACTATAGTGTTCCAAGATCTGTTCTGGGATTTGTCATCTAAAATAAAAGGGAACTTTTCCAAGTTGTGCTATGAAACAGAATAAGGTGTGTGTTTCATGTTAGAGATTTCTCTGGGTTGAGAGAATTTTTGCAGGGGATGCCTGAATGAGGCTCTTATCATGTCCCCTATCGTGCAATCAAACTCTATCCTTCCATTCTCCAAGCACAGTGCTTTTACCCACCGAGCCACCAGGGAGCTGCACAGAATAAGCAATCTTAAACAGCTCTCTTAAACATCAGGTTTAGCTATTGAGTAGGGGCAAACTGTACAACAGCCCTTGCTGGACCTGAAGGGTTCCCCACAACACTGAATGGAAGCAGTGGTTCCAAGGCTGCTGGTGGAGACTTCCAGCAAGCAGAGAGGGTTGAAATCCTGTAATGAATGCATTGGAATAAAGGGCATTTTCTTGTCTCTCTTCTCCAATCCCCACTCTTTCTCCCACTCTGCTGCTGTGTTTATATCCCATATGCTAGGTTGTTGCTGAACTCCCACGTTGATGAGCTGATAGGAAGATGCCTGTGGGTAACTGGCTGCATGCATACAATTCTTATAATGTTCAGAGTGAGCGAGAGATGGTATGTGAATGTTAAAGCCCACTCTCTCAGCCAAGTGGGCAATAGGTTCCTCTAGCAGCCAAATTCCAGACCTTTTTCATGAACTCATTGGCAAGTGCTGTGAAAAAACTTAACACCCCATCCCATTCCCCACCCCCACCCCCAAATGTAACCTTCCCTCTTTGGCTCCTAAAGGCACATTTCTTTCCATGTGAGGTTACAACTAGACCAGTGTATTCAAGTCATCAAATGCCTCAGCCAATACCAGGGAACATTTCATTATTGTTTTTTCACTACAACTCCCATGCTAGCTGCTAGATTCCGAGAACTGCTATTGGCAAAAATAACTTTTCCAAGCACTGGAAAATAACTCCCAAGCATTTTCCAAACATCAGGGAGATGATAGCTCCTTCTTTTTGAAGGGAGAGAGCAAGAGAATTGCTGGCGATAGACAGCTAGTTGTTTAAGGAAAAGATACCCCCCCCAAGTTTGTGGCTATTCCCCACCAGACCCACAATGGCCTGTCTTATTCACAAAAGGTGTAAGTTCAAGGCCCTGCCAATGTTTGCCCTGTTTCTGAAAGCCCAGTCTAACACCTTGTGAGGTGAAAGTATTGTGTGTTGAGAGGGGGAAGGAAGAAAATGAGAGCCTATGAGCTGAAGAGTCAAGTTCTCATCCTGGAAAGAGCAGCAAGTTCTTATGCTCCTCAGCTAAGTTGTAGAGTGGATGAATAAGGTGGAAGTGAGGCACTGTCTGAGCAAGAGCCAGCCAGCAAGTCTGCATCCATGTGTGCGTGTGTACATGTGTGTGTTCATGCAAATGTGTGCACATGCATATACTGACTTTTGCCCTTGGTTCTGTCCAGTGCTGGTTGCTGCTGTGCCTTCTGCACCACCAACCATCATAGGAGCTAGCAACTGTTGGAGAAACTGCTGTATTGCAACCAAATGGTTGTGAGTTCAATCCTGACCAGAGCTCCAGGTTGACTCCACTTTCCAGCCTCACAAGGTCAATAAAATGAGTACCTAGCATGTTGGGGGCAAAATGCTAATTAACTTGTGAACTACCCAGAGAGTGCACTAAGCGCTGTAGGGTGTTATACAAATGTGATTGCTTTGCTTTGCTGGTATGGCTGGACTTCAAAACAGACAGTAGACACAAATATAAGCTATTGTTCCATCCCACCTGGGTGTGCATCAGGACAAGTACCACAAACCTGTGGGGAGGAATCCAGTGCAGCTTGAAAGCTTGCTATGCATTCTGATCAAAATAAGGAGGAAAGCACATCACCATGGCATCCTTAATTACTCCATAAATCAGAAGGCTTTTTCCAGCTGATTCTTTTGGTTCTGCTTCATTTCCGCTTGCTCCATCTCCAGTGAACAAACATGTTGTTCCAACAATGCAGGAAAGAGGCAGAATGTCAATACTGTCTCTCTCCATTTCACCTCCCACTGCACAGATGAGGATGTTTGTTCGGCCTCTTCTACAGTCACATTGATGAGCAAGCCATAAATTTCAAATGACTGAAGAAAGAACCATTCAAAACACCTCATCTGTGGTGAGTGTTCTCCTTGAAACACCATGTCCATGAATGCTGCTGGTTTTGGCACAATTACTGTACATTTCAGGGTCATTCTTAGTGCTTGTTACCACTGGAGGAGCAGCACAGGGTGTTTATTTTGGATAACAGTGAGCACATTGTAAGAGCTACTGAATGGAACAACAAGGAAAGGACCTAGAAATCTAGATGGTTGTGGTTACATAACGTGGGACAGTCTCTGCTATGGAACCCAGGCAACATTTTGAGATTGATGCAAGGATTCAGATGCTTAGAATTTGCCATGTACTTTCACTCCAGCTAATGCAAATTGCAATCTACTCACATGAATGTCATAAGTTTCTTCATGTATCAGACTTTGTATTATATCCTTATCCTTATCTTTCTAGTAGGGAATTCCCATGCTTGTCTTCTTTCATCCTCTCAACACCTTTGTAAAAGAGAGTCCCTGGCCAAGTGTCTTCCAATAAGCCTAACAGCTGCGTGAGAAATTGAACTGAAGTCTGCCCATGCCTCCCTGGTCTCGCTCTCAGTAAACAAAACAGAAAACAAAGTCATATGGCTTTTGTACACAATCTGAAGTCAAGAATTGGTGACAATTTTATTAGTTTACTGTTTTAAAAGCCCACAAATACAGGCTAGTTATCAACCCCACATGAATATATGCATTAGGACAAGTACCACAGAGCTATGGGTAGTGTAGAAAAAAATGCACACATTTCAAAGTGTGTTGCTAGATGTACAGGGCAATCTCCTTTCTTAGCCAGGGGCCAAGTCATGCTCCCTCAGACAGCTTTGGTGGTTGAATGGCCATTTGCCCTTCCTCCACCACATGGCACTTCCAAGTGTGGTGGAGGCAGTAGGGGCTCACATGAAATGGTGATGTGAGCCACAGGTTGAGATTCCTTGGGTTAGAGCAAATTCTAAAATGGGTGCTGTCAGTGTGATCTTTGAATCCCTTTGATAACTTTAGTTGCACCTCAGGATATAGTAGATGTTCCAACAATCACACAACCTGTGGAGTATATGTGGCCAGAAACTGGGAGTCCACACTGCAGCACTGTACAATTATGTGGTGTACCCATTATCAGTTAAAAAGAGAATGTGGGAAGAGAGACAGAGAGCAAGATTGAAATGGGAGATAATCACTTTGGAGAAACTGTATTTAAAGCAGCTAACATTCCATTTTATTTTTAAAACCACTTTTTAATACATGAACATAGCTTTTAGCCAGCTGAATAGGTTAGTGAAATGGAGCAGCTGGTGGGTCAGGAGTTTGACTCCTCACTGGGCCAGTGGATCCTCAGTAGAAGGGGATGGTAAACTAGGTCCCATTGCTCTCTACAAAGGAAGCTTTGTAAAGGATCACCGTACATCAGAAATGCCCTCGCACCAGGAGAAGCTATTTCGGTGCGCGCTTTGCTCGCCTCCCTCCTGGGTCTAGACGGGTGAGCAGCAGCGCGTCATGTGGGTGGAGGCCAGCCCTATATAGGGCTGCACTCGCCCATGCAGCGTCCTTGCTCTTTTGCTTTCTGGAAGCCGAAAGCAGCTTTTCCCACTCTCCCTCCCTGGCCGCAGTGTGATTATTTTGGTCGCCTTGTGGGCTGGATGGGAATTTTTGCGTCCATCATGATTGGCCTATTGATGTACAGCGTTTTTGCCCATCCCACACTGCTTGGTTGGGCTGAGTATTGAGGTTTTTCCTTTTGGTCACTTCTGGCGGGTAGCACGGGTAAGACAAGATCTTAGTCCAGCCAATTCAGGCTAGGAGCGCATTTCTCTCACCAAATGGTTGCAAGACAAGGAGAGGTCAGGTGCAGGGGGGAAAATGTGTTCCAAGAACAAGAGACATCTAGCTTGCCAGCTTGGTGGCCTCTAAGCACTTTCACCTGAATAAGGGGCAGAGGCAGAGATGGGATGTAACAGGTTCTCACCAGTTCTCCAGAACTGGTAGTAACTTTTCCCAGTGTCCCAGAGAACCGGTAGCAATTTTTTGGGGGAACTACCTTCCAGGCTTACCTTTTCACTGGTACCCCCACTGCACATGCGTGCCAAGCACTTGGTGTGTATGCATGCCTACAGTCCTTAGCGCGTATGCATGGCCTCCTTGCTGTCCTCCCAAGTGGGGAGGAAGAAGAGAAGCTGCTAGCCTGAAGCTCCCTATAGCCTGAAGCTCCTCAAGGTAAGTGACTCACCTTTGGAGGTGGTGTGTCTGTGTGTATTTTAATGTGTATTTAATACCTTTACCTATATTGACGTACTACCACAGTTCCTAAAAAGGCCTGGTGGCCTGGCTTGGAGTTTTTAAGCATAGGCTTGGAGTTACCTCATCAATAAGCTACACCTGTGCTGTATCAAGTGCTGTTCCAATTGGAGAACCCTTAAGGAGGTACAGCTGTTTTACACTTACATTAAGGCATATTATCCTAGAGAACTGGTTAGGCAAAGACTTAGTACCTAGCTTTGTTAACTGTTGAAAAGTTGAAAAGTGCCAAGATGAAGCCATCTTGTGGTGAGTTCATTCTGTAGTTCCTTCCGACCTAGTATTTTATTTTTTAATTATTTTTATTTTTTTTGGCCCCACCCACATCATGATGTCATGACGTTAGCTCCACCCACACTGTGATACTGTCACGGTGGGGTAATAAAATTTTTGACATCCCACCACTGGGCAGAGGTGTGAACATGGAGGCCACTTCTGTTTGGACTAATAAGGATCACAATAATAGTTTAGTAATTCCATCTTATATCTTACCCGTGCTACTTTCACCATGCAGATAGTTATGCCATAGTTAAGTGTTTTGATAATAAAGTGGCCCATAGTTTTAAAATCCAGCACGCTTGTCTGTCTCGTCATTTTGGGGGGTTGGCGGGCAATGACTCAATGGCAAGTTATAGTTTTCTCTGTGGTTTAAAAAGATACATTTTTGCAAACTTTCTAAATGAAAACATTGAGCCAATAAATTATTGAATGCATTGCCTTTATTTCTCAGACAATGATTATAGTTTATAGCTGGCTTTCTCAACGTTTTCAGGTGGCTGAGTGGGCTGGTCATCTGGTTCTGCGAGAGTTCTTGTGCGTATTTTTGTGTGCATTCACATGCTTTTGGTGAGTTGTCTTGTGTTTTTGGCATGTTTTTGATGAGTTCTCATGCAAAAAATGCACATTTTTACCATATTTTCTGTGTGGTTTTGGTGCTTCCGCCACTGCAAGCATGTGCCACAAGCCATTCTGACATGCTTGTCTTCCTTCTTTTGCAGGGCCAGGCCTGTCAAACTGAACCAATGATCTTAGACTGCAGGACAGAACCATATCTAGAGCAGGCAGACTGTGGCTTTGATCCAAGATGGTAAAACCCAAAGGGTATAAGAATTTACTGCTGAAAGATGCCGTAAATTGGCATTTGCTACTGGAAGGGTGGGAAAATGCCCACATCAAGTGCATGTCTGACCTCCAGGCACTCTTTCGGAGCCAGAAGTAACCACAAAACAGGCAGGCTGTGCGAAAAACAAATATGGCTGCTGCATGCTCAGAGCCAAGCATACTACCCACATTGCTCTGTACTTTCTCTGCATGTGCCAATCTTGTGTGGTTCACATGTATCCAAAAGGGAAATGGAGCTCTGGGTAACAAAATGGCTACTTACAAACAGGCAGCAAGTTCTCGGATACAACAGTGGCTGTCCCTTAGACATTTTTTAAAATCCCCTGCAGGACTGAGGGGTCAGTGCCCCATTGCCTAGGCTGAACTCCCCATAGCAGTGATGGCAAACTTTGGCACTCCAGGTGTTCTTGGACTTCAATTCCCAGAAGCCCAAGTCAGCACTCCTGTTGATCAGGGCTTCAATCTGGGAATTCTAGTTCAAGAACAGCTGGAGTGCCAAAGTTGGCCATCGCTGTCCTAAAGTGACTTGCTAGCTTCCCTTACTGCTGTTGAACTAAGGCTCTGCTGCTAATCTAAGTCATCTTCAGTAATGGAATTTCTTTTGCATCAGTTATTTAACCCATACTGTTTCTTCTTGCCCTTGTTGCCTTCCGATCAGATCCTTTTGCTGCTACAGATAACACCCGTCCCTTCCACGCCCTTGTTTATGTTCTCCTGCTTTATGAGGAAAACTATTTTGCCGTTATGACATGAGTTAAGGCTAGAAGGACAGATTCAAGGAGCTCCTGTCTCCTCTTCATTCAAGCTGTTCTTTCTTCCAGGAGCTCAGTAAACAAACAAACAAATAGCTTTCGTGGAAAGTAATCTGTGCTAGGAATAGAAGGGAGAGTTTGGAAAACATTTGCCATCAAGGTCCTCGTCCTCTCATCTAACGTCTACTCAGCGCACATGAACCGAAGTGGATTTAACAGTGCCCAAAACAGTATTGCCAATAAGAGTAGGAGACATAGAGGGGCATGTCTCAGAGAACCCTCTTAGGCAAAAAGGTGACTGGTTGGTGTCATGTTCTAGAGTTTCCTCTTTTTCAGCCCCTTTGATTTTCCTTAATGAGCTGGACAGCTGGAGCTGATACACAGTTCAGCATTTCAATGGTAATATGACTGTTCACACTTGCCTCGTTTTACCAATGGATTTCTAAGCAACGTGATATATAGACCTATCATGTGCATCCCAGTCAGACTCCAGACTTGGAGCAACTAGAGCTATTGGAGTGTGGAGAAATGGGTAGAAGTCTGAAATTTGACCTGTCTTTTATCAAAACTCAAATAGAAACCCTCTTATGTGGCTGTGACAACTGTGGTAGATGCATCAGAGAAATGTTCGCTGCTTCTAGCGTCATTAAACCCCTTGTCTTTCTCCCCTCTAAGGCTGAGTGACTTAAATGGGATGGGAGTAGTGGTGGGCAGCCAAAAATTTTACTACCGCACTGTGGGTGGGGTCAATGTCATGGGCGGAGCCAACATCATAGGCAGAGCCAAAATTTAAAAAACCCATAAAAATAAGTACACAAAAATACAGAGCACTGTAGGCATGCATGCACACCAAGCACTTGATGCGCATGCGCAGTGGGGGAACACTGGGGAAAGGACACTGGGGAAAGCTACTACCGGCTGCTGCCCATCACTGGATGGGAGTTTGATGTCTCGCTAATAAAAATAATAATTTCACATGAGAAATTATTCTGGGTTGAAAGGATTTTTGCGGAAGAAACTCCACTCAGGGAAGGCCCAAATGAGGCTCCTTTCATGTCCCCAAGAGCTGGGTCAAAGACAGGCACTCAATCCATCATGCAGTACCCAGGTGTTGGACTGCCGACTTGTCATCCTTCCAGCTAACAAGGTGAGCTTCTTAACCACTGAGCCACAACAGCCACTATTCCTCCTAGAATGTCTCACTATACCTCATGGAAGAAGCGCCAGTATCCATTCTCTGTGTTATGCTTCAAGCAGATTTTACTGAATGTTGATATTTCTTCATGGGTTAAAGCACCAGGAACCAGGAGTTTAAACTCCTCCGCTGTGCTTCCTGGGAATCAGGCCAACCAAGATCAAGCTTGAACATGTGTTGCTCATGGAGCTTATGTGGCCTGCCTTGGGACCGGTTTCACAAAGATTGGCAAATCATTTCTAAGTATGCTGCATCCAGAAAAACATGGGAAGAGGTGTCTTATGTAGGAATCAATTTGATGGTGCATTAAAGAAAGGGCTGAAACTATCTGGCAGGTAGCTTATTGTATGTTAATTAAATTACCTCTCTCTGATGCTTGGAAATCCTCATTCAAGTTCAAGAAGTATACAGAAACAAAACTTGTGCAGACCAATCATGCTACAATCTACAAGAGCCTAGAACAGTTTTATTGCCTTAAACAAATTCACCTCAATGACATTTTTCCTGCTTCGGGGAAAAATGCATTCTTGGATATGAGTTGCAGACAACAACGACAACAATATTTCCCGGAAGGTGAGAAATTCCTCTGAGGTAGATCTCTATATTGATGATGCAGTGCTCGTGCGAAGAACAGCCCAGCAGCAAGACATCCTGAACATCAGATCTGCAAGATTTTATGTAAGATATTAAAAATATTTTAATATAGAAATGCAGCCTGTAAATCTGATGCACAAAGTAGAGATCATCATTTTATGCTTGACATTTCTCTCAGTCCTCTGTGGGAAAATGAGACTTGCAAGAACAGCTCAGGTCTGCCACCAATGCATACTTATAGCTCCATAAGCCTGATTTGTGTCAGTTGAAGGAGAGGCCTTTGGGAGATCCCTAAAGGTTAGAGAAACCTAGGGGTCCTCATTTGTTTTGTAAGGAACTGTGTTACAGAATATCATTGTTTAGCCACTTGTCTCTTTCTGTGAGACTAAGACATAGATAAATAGATGTCACAAAAGGGTTGTAGGCTGGTGACTGCTTACTTTTCCAAAAGAAAATGGAACCCTTCAGTGTTGCCCTTGAAGTTATAGGAGTAAGTAAAGGTAAAGGTTGCCCTTGCTTGAAAGCCAGTCGTATCTGATTCCAGGATTCAGTGCTTATCTCTGTTTACAACCAAAGAACCAGCGCTGTTTGTGTCCATGTTTCCATGGAGATGTGGCAGGCATGCCTAGACACCGGAGTGCATGGAATGCTGTTTATCTTCCCACCAAAGTGTTCCCTATTTATCTACTTGCAATTTCTTGTTTTAGAACTGCTAGGTTGGCAGAAGCTGGGACGGACAACCGAAGCTCATTCTGTCATGCGGTACTGAGGTCTCGAACGGCTGACCTGCCATCCTTCCAGTCATCAAGTTCAGCGTCTTAACTACTTGAGCTCCTGCAGCCCCTGAAGGTAAAGGAGCATGCAACCATAAATACAGGAAAGCAAATACAAGTGAGAAACCCTAATGTTATGCTTAGTGCATGACCTACTTTATGATAGGGCTCAAAGTACAGTCAGTCCCTTCCAGCATTTCCTCAGGTTCACTTATCCTCATGCTTTACCTACTAAGAATATTATCTCTCCCACCCCCTGCTGCCTCGATGATCCGAATAATCCAGGTAAGAGTTAAGGGAGTCTGATGTCTCTTGGATAACCCTAGTGAGTTAAGTGAGAGGTACAGCATTGTTTCACAAACCCAGCTGTGTTCACAATTGATATGGGGCCAAAACGGACATGTTGAAGAAAGTAGTTCATGAACTTGCTGTCAGTTGCCTAATTCACTTTCTGTGAAAACTCACAAAGTTGGCAGGAGGCAGAGGAATCTCCATTGCTGCTGTTCCAGAAAGGATGTCTAAAACTAAAGCCAGAACTAGGATAACTGCTTCCTGATAAGTTCCCACCACCTACTAAGTAGAGATACAAATTAATCACATGGTTTCTCCACCCATGTGGAATTCTCTGTGATGTTCTGGAATTCTTAAATCTTACAGAGGAGTCAGGGTTGTACATTGGGAGAGGACGAGGGAGAGATAGCAGGACTGTAAGAACAAAGAAGTGTTGGCATAATTACTTTTTCAACTACTACCGTACACTCAGCATCTACCAATCAACTGTCCATGTTTACAAAAAAAATATTATGGGAGTTGTATTACAAAATGGATAAATCAATGATGTTAGACAGGGAAAAGATAGTAAGCAATGGAAATGCTGGTGATAGATTAATTTATTTATTTATTTATTTATTTATTTATTCGTATTTCTCCACCGCCCTTCTCACCGAAGAGACTCAGGGTGGTTTACAAGTAATAAAAAATAAAAAAAAACATGACAATAAAACACAAACACTACCTAAAAACCTTAAAACTGTTAAAATTAAAATTCAAAATTTAAATCTAAAAAGATTAAAAGCACACCAAATGCTACATCTTACTAATTAAAAAAGTAGAGGGAGAGAGGGGATCAGATCATCCAATAATATCTCAAAATATCTTATCTGCCTGGTTTAAAAGGTGCTTAAGAGAGGAAACATGAAGGAAAGATGCAAAAGTATCTTGGATGTCAGCCTGATTGACTGGAGTGTAAACTGAGGGTTGGAAATGCAGCAACTGCTAGTGAGTTTCAATAATCAAAATACAGTAAAACCTCATATAACACTAAAACCTGGTTCCACAAGTCTTGGTGTTATATGATTTTTAGTGTTATCTGATCCTCTATGGGATCCATAGAGATACATTGTAACCACACAGGCTTTTGCGGTTGTTATCTGAAGCATCCCATAGGATCTTAATGTTATTTGATGCAATTCTTCCCCCCAGATTCCTTAATGTTATGCGATTTTAGTGTTATTCGATACTAATGTTATATGAGGTATTACTGTACATGAAAATATGGTAAAAATTAATTACATTGTTGGCACATCTCAATCCGGTGCAGTCTTGGGACCCTTGTGGTCACTGACCTGAGTATAAGTCATGTCCCCTTTTGGGGGCTCATTTTTGGAGCTAAAAAACTCAGCTTATACTCGAGCATATACAGTAGATGTTTTATAGGCAGAAACAGTATCATAAAGCAAAAAGGGCATGTGAAGTCATCAAGTAAATGGTATTTCATATAAACAAATGAGCCAGAGCAATTCAGATGCCATTTCTGTATTCAGAAAAGTAATTTAGTGTAGTCCAACCCTCCTGAAATTGTAGCACTTCAGAGTGCAAAGAAGGGGCTGAAATACCGAAAGGTGTACTGCAAAAACAACTTCACGCATGCAAGAAACAAATACAAGAATAGATGACTGTGCCCATTTTTAAAAATACTAGTACTATGGCAACACCTGCCTCAACAGATTTTGTACTATACAAATCATCCCGTTACCCAGTGGTGGGATGTCAAAAATTTTACTACCCCACCATGACGCCATCACAATGTGGGTGGAGCTAACATCATGATGTCATGATGTCATGGGCGGGGCCAAAGAAAAATAATCAATAATAATAAAATAAAAATAAGCACACACACACACACCCCTCAACCCACCCACCCACAACACAAACCCGTAAATAAATTAAATAAATTAAATAAAAATTACATTAAAGGAGGCTGTGCATATGCGCCAAGCACTGTAGGCATGCATGCACACCAAGTGCTTGGCGCGCCTGCGCAGTGGGGTAACCTGTGAAAAGGTAAGCCCCAAAGGTGGTTCCCCCCAAAAGCTTCTACCGGTTCTCTGGGACACTGGGGAAAGTTACTACCGGTTCTGGCGAACTGGTGAGAACCTGTTACATCCCATCACTGCTGTTACCTCTCTCTCTCTCTCTCACTAATGTCTCAGAATAAGCTTTCTGGGGAACCAGGGCAGCCAAAGAAATGTATACCAGATGATTCCTTCGAAAGGCATCATTTCCATCCGACCTGCTCTTGCTCAATCCCTCACTCTGTGTAAATTTGCTCAGAAAGAAAACCTGCTCCAGGCAGCCTTCCTGCTGGCCACTCATAAACCTGCAACATTTGTCATAGTGGGATGGTCAGACTTACACCAAAGTGCTGGCATCTCTCCTGGCCATCGAATGTTATGTGTAGCTTGCTACCACTGCCACCCTCACTCTGTCACTTTGACAACCTGATTAGACCACTTCAAGATATTCTATCTTTGAACTTTCTTTGGATACTGCCCTTGATCCAGAATGCAACAGCCAAGAGTGTTAATAGGCAAGCACCCTGAGATCATTTTACCCCTGCTCTCCTATGCCTCTCCTATTTGCACTGTCAGATTTCAAATCAAAGTTGTTTATAAACCAAATTCCTTGGCTCCAGACTACTCAAAGGGATGGGTGACAACAGGGTGTTGGCATTTTACCCTGAAATGGTGGCAGGAGACCTAGTCCAGCTTAGATCATAAGCCATTTTATGCCCAAGGATCAGCTATTCCCATATCCAGCTGCCAATTCCATCAGTGTCAGAAGGAAGGGTCTCTCTTTGTGTCCCACAGAATACGGGGCCCTGGTTGAGGATAAGAATGACAAGCATGATGTGGTGGATCTCTGAATGCTTTATATCAATGATGGTGAACCTTGGTGCTCCAGGTGTTCTTTGACTTAAATTTCCAGAAGCCCTGATAAGCAAGAGTGCTGACTTGGGCTTCTAGTAATCAAAGTCCAATGACACCTGGAGTGCCACGGTTTGCCATCACTGTCTTGTATCATAGTTCAAACTCTGATCTTGCTGCCATACTGTGACTGTGGGTTTATGTGGCCAGTATAGTCTCCTTGTGGTGAAGCACTTTTGAAAAAACTTGAGCAGACATCCAAGTTGCAAAAAAAAAAAAAAACCTTACTGAGACAGCACAGGATGGTAAGATCCTGGTAACAGTCTTCTCCAAGCTCATGTTGTCCAGTAGTGTTACACTACAACTTTAAATTCTCTCCATAGGAAACTGACTCAGTCTGCTGTGTGGGAGTCAAGAAAAGTGTGGTCCACAACATGTGGAGGAATCCAGACTGGGAAACCCTGAAATATAATATCTACGACTAGTTCAGCAAGTAAACTTAAAGAGGAATACTGTAACATCCCACAGCACTAATATTTTAAAAGTGGTTTCTTGTTTTTTTGTTCAGTCACACAGTTGATTCTGACCCTTCGTGACCCATGGACCACCACATGCCAGGCACCCCTATACTCCACCATCTTACTCAGCCTGCCCAGCTTTGTGCCCATTGCGTCAACAATGCCATCAAGAAATCACATTTTTGGAAGCCTCCTTCTACTTTTGCCCTCCACTTTTCCCAGTATCAAGGCTTTCTCAAGTGAATCCTCTCTTCTTATTTGATGTCCAAAAGTAGTTTAATTTCATCTTCAATATTTGACCTTCCAAGGAGCAGTCAGGGTTGATTTCTTTTAAGATTAACCTATTTGTTCTCTTTGCTGTCCAGGGTACTCTCAAAACTCTCCTCCAACACCACATCTCAAAGACACCTATTCTTCTGCACTTAGCCTTCCTTATGGTCCAACTCTCACAACCATACACTACCACTGGGAATACCATTGCTTTGACTATGTGGTCTTTTGTTTGCAAGGTGATGTCTAAACTTTTAACTATGTTGCCCAAATTTCTCATAGCTTGCTTCCCAAGAATCAGTTGTCTTTTTATTTCATGGCTGCAATCTCCATCTGCAGTGATCTTGAATCCTAAGAATGTAAAGTCTGTCACTGCTTCCACTCCTTCCCCATCTATTCTCCAGGGATTGATAGGGCCTGTTGCCATTACAGTAATACCTCAGATAACACTAACACTTGGTTCCACAAGTCTTGGTGTTATCCGATTTTTAGTGTTATCCGATGCATGTTAAAATCCTATGGGATGGATCGGATAACGTTAAAGCTCCATAGAGATACATTGTAACCGCACAGGCTTTAGCGGTTGTTATCCGATACATCCCATAGGACCTTAACATTATTCGATCCAATTCTCCTCCCCAGATTACTTAACGTTATGCGATTTTAGCGTTATCCGAGGTATTACTGTATCTTGGTTTTCTTGATGTTGAGTCTCAAGCCAGCTTTTGCACTCTCCTCCTTCAACCTAAGCAGCAGCTTCTTTAGGTCTTCCTCACTATCTGCCATTAGGGTAGTATCATCTGCATATCTCACATTGTTGCTGTTTCTCCCAGCAATTTTAATTCCAACTTTTGATTCATCCAGCTCTGCATTGCGCATTATGTGCCCTGTGTATAAGTTAAATAAGCAGAGTGACAAAATGCAGCCTTGTCTTACTCCTTTTCCTATTCCAAACCACTCTGTCATTCCGTATCCTGTCCTAACTGTTGCTTCTTGATTCATGTACATATTTCTCATGAGGCATATAAGATGCTCTGGTATTCCTATCTCTTTAATTACTTGCCACATTTTATTGTGGTCCACACAATCAGTGGCCTTGGTGTAGTCAATGGAACAGAAGTAGACTTGTTTCTGGTATTCCTTTGTTTTCTCCATGAGCCAACTTTTGTTGGCAATGTGGTCTCTAGTTGCCCTTCCTCTTCTGAACCCAGCCTGCACTTCTGGTAGTTCTTTCTCCATGTGCTTTTGAAGCCTATCCTTTATTATCTTGAGCATGGCCTTGCTAGCGTGTGGGATGAGCGCAATGGTTCGATAATTTGAGCATTCTTTGGCATTGCCCTTTTTTGGAATTGGAACACATACTGATCTTTTCCAATCCTGTGACCATTGTTGTGTTTTCTAAATCTGCTGGCATATAGAATGCAATGCTTTAATTCCATCATCTTTTAGGGCTTTGAATAATTCAACTGGAATACCATTATCTCCACTAGCTTTGTTATTAGCAGTTCTTTTTAGGGCTTTTCTGACTTCACTCTCTAGGATGTCCAGCTCTAGTTCAAAGCTCTCATCACTGTGATTGTCAGGGGTATTGAGGTTCTTTTTGTAAAGTTCTCTGTGTACTCTTGCCATCTTTTCTTAATCTCTTCTGCATCAGCTTCCTCACTGCCATTTTTGTCCCTTATCATGGTCATTTTTACTTTAAATGTTCCCTTGATTTCCCCAATTTTTTTTGAAAAGATCTCTAGTCCTTCCCCTCTATTTCTTTGCACTGTTCATTTAAGAAGGTTTCCTTATCCTTGCTTTTATTTGAAAATCTGTGTTTAATTGATTCACCTTTTCTCTTTCGCCTTTTCGTTTTTCATTCCTTCTTTCCTCTGCTATTTTAAGAGCATCTTCAGACAACCACTTTGCTTTCTTACACTTTTTCTTCTTTTGGTATAGTTTTACTTGCTGTCTCCTGTATGATGTCCCCAATCTCTGTCCATAATCCTTCTGGTACTCTGTCTATCAAGTCTAAACCATTAGTAGTAGCTAAATAATTGGGATTCACAGTTCTGACACACGATTACATCTAATACATGGATACTAAGACTTTTAAATGAATGGAGCTATAAAAACTAATATGATCATAAATGACTTTGCAGCACAGATAAAGTCAAATGTTTATATCCAATATAGGTATAGGTTGAATGAATGCCAGAATCAAGACTGGGACTGAGATGTTTAGTTATTTGCAACATTTTAAAATGATTAACTGTATTTTTAATATAGATTTTTATAGTATTTAAAACTTATTATTGTATACTTTAGATTATTGTGAGATGCCTTGGGTCTTCTATGGGTAGGAAGGCAACATATAAACAATATAAATAAATATATTAAAATATTTAAAACAACAAGAAATAAGAACTTATTGTATAAATGTGTTTGTTTCTGTCTATTCCCATAGGTTTAGACACAGTCTTCTGATTCAGCCTTCAAGGCAGCCAGTAAGTAATAAAACTGGGTCATTAAACCTACTTCTTAAATTAGATAGAGCATTAGCCAAGCCATTTGAATCCTTTTTTTTAAACATCAAGACGGAAGCAGGCCAGTCACAGAAGTATTAGCAGGTAATATCTGCCTTACATTCTTTAAGAGCAGTGGAAGAAAGTAGTTGACAGAGGGAGGTTAGTTGGATTTGGAAGGTATGGTACGGCTAGGTCACTATGAAAATAGGATACTAAAGGCAAGAGGTGGGGGTCGAGTCCAGCTGGACTAGTGTGAAAGGAAGCATATAAAGACTGGAAATAGAAAGTTCATCTGTCTGCGCCCCCAATATTCAGAATAAATTCTCCTCTCTTCTCTGTTAAGAGACAAGTGCCATCTACTGGCAAATGGTTAATTAATGAATAAAAATAGAAATAAATGTGATTTGATAGACAGGGTGATCAATGAAGAAACTTTAAGGCAAATGAGTAAAGACCAAGAAATCAGAAAACACATACACTGTAGAAAGCAACAAGGCATCAGTCAGGAATAAAAAATATGCATTGTTGCTGCTGATCAGTCAAGGTAAAAGAAGTAGGAAAAGAAGTGGAAGAGAGGTGAGTTTATTTCTCTGTGTAATGTGAGGTTCCTGGGGTATGTTTCAAAGGCACAAGATTTCTCCAGAGTCCCCTGTTGTCTCCCCTGTTGTCTCCGTCTCCCCCACCCCCACCCCCACCCCCACCCCCATCCCAAAAAAAGCAAAACCATAGCGCCTTGCTCTCTCGGGAGCTATGTGGTGACCCCCAGAAATGATTTAAAAGGGACAGGCTTCACCTTTATAGTTAATAATCTAAACTTGTGACTTTGTATGCATGAAGCTATCCCATTTAAGCCCTCTTCCATTTCTCATTAGACTCAGTGCAATATCACACATTCCAAGGCCAAGGCCATTGTAGAAGTTAACCATTTAGCAACTTCAGAGAGAGACTATGTGGGCAGGGAGAGAGAGGTTTTCCAGAATACTATGATCAAAGCAGGCATTCAAGGGAAACAGCATTATCATCCAATGACTTTAACAGGTGCAGTTTATTTTTAACTTTCTAAAGTGCTCCAGCCAAAACAACACATCACTGGCAAATCCCATTTCTTCTTCCTTGGGAACAGGGGTCTGAAGACAGGAGAGTCACTACTAAGGAATTTATTCTCAAAGTCTGGCCAATGTCCATGGAACAACTCTCTCCCGATTGTAGAGGTCATTTATCATGTCAGCATCTGGTTCTGCACTCCGGTTGTAGCCTGTTTCCCCATCTTTACCAAAGGTGCTGCTTCAGACGGGATTCAGTGCAATCCTATTCCTATTAGGAATCCTATTCTGCACTGCAGTGGAATCCGAAGACACAGAACAAAGCAGCAGTTAGTATGATTTGGAGTATAGGAAAAATAGAGAAGAAGAAGCAACAGGTGGGAGGGGAGGTATGAAAAGACGTGCAGATCCACTACAGTGGATTTGCTGAGCTCGAAATGGATCTTTACTAGGTCTCCTCTTACCTTTCCCCTGCCCCATAACTGTTCAGTTATTATAATTTTTGCACACAGAAGATGAAGCATGAATAATAAAAGGTAATACAGATTAAGAATGATATTCTCCCTTGATACATATGTGTGCAAGCAGATGGGAAAATAAACAATCAATCATAGTCAAACTTTAAGAACAGTTACTTTAAAACATGCTGAAGAATTAACTGGTATAGATTTGGTTTGTGCTTGACAGAATTCTTATAACATTTTTAATGATAAGACGCTTATCAGCTTCTTAACAACTTCCTAACTAGCTCTTACAAACTAATAACAGACATTACAGCATATTAACCCAATTGACAGAAGACAAGCTTAACTGCAGACCAAACCAAACAGCTAGCCGTCTACGTACCTATTGGCTGACACTGGGCACAATCTGACACATGTTCTCTTATGCAAATAATACAGTCCATTTATTTTTGCATACACAAACCCACATGAAATGTACTGGGTGGCCTGTAAGTCCCTATTGAATCTTTCTCTAAATTTGCCACTTATTGTATCCAGGGTGTCACCAGTATTCTTGTGCTCATGTACCCACGTACTTGCCACAATATGCTCTTCAAGTGTAAATGGGCTTAAATTGGCCATGTTTCTCTGAAAAATATATAATACATATGTATGGGTAGGGACTTACGGGCCACCCTGTACATATACAGTGGAACTTTGTATAACGATTGCATTATACAATGAAGCCCCTCTTTTTTTCTACTTTTAACTAGTAGCTGTAGCATCTGATGTGTTTTTAATCTGTTTTTAATCTTTCTCAGTTCTTAATTTTTAATTTTAAAAAAGTGTTAAGGTTTTTAGATGGAAGCTCCCACTTCCTAATCCTGGGCCTTTTCTGCCCAGGGAAGGAAAAGACTAACGTCCTCTGGCCGGAAGGAGGAATGGATTTTAGTTGTTTGTGTTGTGTGTGAGTTATTGTTGTTTTGTTTTTGTTTGTTTTTTTCTCCTGATTGTAAACCGCCCTGAGTCGCCACGGCGAGTGGGCGGTGATATAAATTTAAATAAATAAATAAATAAATCATA
This sequence comes from Furcifer pardalis, assembly GCA_030440675.1. Taxonomy (NCBI): domain Eukaryota; kingdom Metazoa; phylum Chordata; class Lepidosauria; order Squamata; family Chamaeleonidae; genus Furcifer; species Furcifer pardalis. The sequence continues at coordinate 127,835,956 of CP126893.1, read as the reverse complement.
CAACAAATGGAATTTGGGGGGAAAGTTGCATCATACAACGATTTTTGTTGTTGTACAGTGCAATGCTTCCCTATGGGTGCATCGTAGAATGAATTTCTCTATGGGAAAAATCGTACAATGAATTTTTTTTCTTTGTACAATTTTTCCCATGGAGACATATGTTGCACAATGCATCCCATAGAGACATTTGTTATACGATGCATGCATCGTATAGCAATAAAATCGTGCAACAACTAGCCCTGTGGGTTTTAGTGTACTAACAAAATTAGACATCCAGAATAGTGTCTTCCACTAACTGTGGAAGAATACAAATCAATCAATCAATCAATCAACCAAACTAACTAACTAACTAATTAACAATTTTGTAAGGTTGATTAGGCTGAGACAGTGATGGCAAACCTTTTAGAGACTGAGTGCCCAAACTCAACAGGCTGTTGTCTGTGCTGCAAAAGGATGGGTGAACTCTGTGCTGGGGGGAGGAAGGAAGTGCTCCCATTAGGCTGCTGTGCAGAGGGGTGGGGAGAACTCTGTGCTGGAGTGATGGCGCACGTGCCCACAGAGAGGGCTCTGAGTGCCCCCTCTGGCACGTGTGCCACAGGTTCACCACCATTAGGCTAAGATGTGAGGACTACTCATTGCACTACAGTAGCTATCTCTGACCTGTGCTTACTTTATAAATAGTACCAAAGATGAGACAGTTTATGCACCAATATTTTGTGGCTAATGCAGAGCTATTATAAGATGGAGTCCCTGAAATTCATGGTAAGTGGCTGTGACAGGCTTGCTTCTTAAAAACAAGTTCAAATAATGATTGCAAACAGCCTTAGAGCAGAAGAACATCTCTCCTCCACAGAAGAGGAGTCTCCTCTAGATGTAGGTTTCTATGCTCGGCTGGCAATGGCAGACAATAAATTAAATTGATTGATGTTTTATAGAGTTCCAGTCATCTGCAAGGTCCAAACTGATTTATAGTGTTCCTCTTTCTAGGCACTGCTCTATAAATAGGTTTGTGTTCTCTTGCCTGCTGGCTCCCTTATAAGTAATGCCAGAATCTGTGTCAAGATTTTGAACTAAACTCAATCGGATAAATATCTGTTATTATAAAATATACATCAATCATCTTGCTGCCTGTAACTATGACTCCCATCTCCAGCTGTTCTGGATTCTGAAACTATTTGCAATCCTTTCTAGATGTATTATTCAAACCTGAGGGAGGCCCAGTTTATCTTTGCTCCTCCTCCTTCAAAGACCATTTGAGAACTGAGCAGCTTGGTGGAGGAAAGAATGGATTATTCTCTCTCCTTATATAGTTTTTGTTCACATGAACATCACTTTCTTCTTCTTCTTCTTCTTCTTCTTCTTCTTCTTCTTCTTCTTCTTCTTCTGCTTCTGCTTCTGCAGCTTCTGTGTCAGGTGTGAGAAAGATTAGCTGGCAATGCAAGGTTGTCATTACCAGGGTATGCCTGATTGTGGTTCAAAAATACTACAATCTTTGTTGAAGCTCTTTCTGTGTAACCCCAAATGAACACTGTGATGAAAGCAGATTTCTTTTAACGATAGAGGACCTCATATGGAGGGAGATAGAAATGAAAGATAGTAATGTGTGTGCAAAGGGAGAATTTCTGGAAAATACAGTTTTTGATTTAAAACCAAGAAATAATGTCCTAAAATCTATGATAAATGTATGGATAAAGTTGAAAGATAAATTGGCACCAAACACCTCTCCAATATTAGAGTTGCAAGATCTTAAAACATTTCCAGTTAAAAATTTAGAATTAATAAAAAATATTATGTATAAATATGATATAATCTTATTAAAAGATTGGCTGGATCGAATTGAGAATGAAAAAACAAAAAAAGGAATTTATAAGGAATTAAAATTGAACTGGCTTCAGATACTAACGTTGGATAAGTGGAATAAACAATATAAAATGAAATTACAGCCAATAAGGCAGTTGACAGACTTCGAGGAGATGGTATATAAAATAAGAAGAGGTTCAATGGGGATAAAAGGAATAGTAAGTAAATTATATAAAATGATAAACAACATGGATGAATCCCAGGATACCCTTAAAAGAATGTGGGAATCGGACTTGAGTATTACTATTACAGATAAGAACTGGAAGAAAAAATGGAAAAGTAGGATGATGCGAAATCTGTCTACAAAAGTTAAAGAACACAACTACAAGATGTTGTGGTGATGGTATATGACGCCAGTTCGATTAAATCAAATAAATAGTAGCAATTCAAAAAAAATGTTGGAGGTGTCATCAGGAAATTGGGACATACAAACATATGTGGTGGGATTGCAAAATTATTTCCAATTTCTGGCATAAAATGGAACAAGAATTAGAAAAATTTTAAATATCCGTTTAAAGTTGAATGAAAAAATAGTTTTATTAACGGACTTAGAGGATTTGAATTTAGAGGAAAATATAAAAGAGTTATTGTCTATTTTTTTGACATTGGCGAGACAACAAGTAGCCAGAAATTGGAAAGGTGATATGAATTTAGAAATTGGTAAATGGTATGTTGATGTTTGGGATATGGCATTAAATGAAAAACTTACATGGGAATTAAATATAAAAAGGGGGTTAATAAAACAAAATAGATTTTGGGACATTTGGAAGCCTTTTTTGCAACACACATTGATGGATAATAAAGGAGAAAAACCTGCTCCGAATACAATGTATTTTTGGCAGAATGAATGAGTTGTAAAAGGAGTGGCTGGTAGACTCAAGGACTGTAGTGCACTGGGTGGTAGGAACCATGTACAAAATATTAAAGATGTAATATGGTGGTTAAAGAGGAGAGTGGATATAAAGATGAAAATATACAGTATAGCAAATGTATAAAAAATAACGTTTGATTACATTATATTATATTGACATGTATTTTTTCTCTCTCTTCCTCTTCTCATTTTTTTAACGTTGTAGGATGTACGTGGGAACTACTTTTTTTTGTATGTAATTGTTTCTTTTATGTTTTGTAGATTGTTTTGTTAGTTTATTTTTAATATTGTAAAAACCCTAAAATAAATTAAAAAAAAGAAAGCAGATTTCCCACTTTACCTTCTTCCCCCTGCGTCAGGAGTTCTCAACCTTCTTAAGCCGGGGGCTGGGTCACACTCCCTCAGACAGCTTCAGGGGCCAGATGCCCATTTTGTCCTTTCTCCACCACATGGCACTTCCAGGTGTGGTTGAGGTGGTGGTGGGCCACATGAAACGGTGTCACAGGCTGCATTCACCCCTCAGCTGCAGGCTGAGAATCCCTGCCCTACAGCATTGTCCTTTCAAGTACATAGGTTGGTCTTGGAGCCCCACACAATTCAACTTCTCAGTCCATGCATTCTTATCTTATGGGCATCATTACCACAGGGCACAGCAATGACTTCTGATACTAAAAGGCTTCAACAATTATTAATCCCAGTGGGATCCAGCCTCTTTGAGGGGCATAAAATATGTGGTTCCTCCTATTATTATTTTTATGTTTACTATCTGGAAACTTACAAATATGTATAGTTATAAATGAAATTAGGCTTGTGGAAATCATAAGACAGAACTCATGACTCATCATAAGGCTCCCCCCCCCCTTTCTGAATCATGACTTGTATTCATCTTTTGTTATCGGTAGATATTGGGTATTACAATTTTAATAGTTTTTTTCCCTTTCCTAAAAATGTGTATACAGTTTTGTCACCCTCTGTACATTTTTTAGCTTCATGAATGCCAGAATGAGCATGAAAAATCTGCCCCATAAGTGACTCTGAGCTCATTTTCCATTTCTGAGGTGAATAATGAGTGAAGCAAATAGTTTTTGTTTGGTAGATTTCAGCATTTGGCCAAGTATAGTAGATATATGTGTACATAACTATAACATTTGTCCATATATTGTTTATTTGCTAAATCTATATCCTTCCTTTTCACCAGGAGCTGCATTCAAGGAAGTCAACAATATCCAAAATCACTGCAGATGGTGATTGCAGCCATGAAATAAAAAGGCGACTGATTCTTGAGAGGCAAGCTATGAGAAACCTGGGGAACACAGTTAAAAATAGAGACATCACCTTGCAAACAAAAGTCCACATGGTCAAAGCAATGATATTCCCAGTAGTAATGGATGGTTGTGAGAGCTCGAACATAAGGAAAGGTGAGTGCAGAAGAACAGACGCCTTTGAAATGTTGTGTTGGAGAGTCCCCTGGACTGCAAGAAGAACAAATAGGTCAGTCATAAAAGAAATCAACCCTGAATGCTCCTTGGAAGGTTAAATATTGAAGATGAAGCTAAAGTACTTTGGACATCAAATGAGAAAAACGGTCTCACTTGAGAAGGCCTTGATGGTGGGAAAGGTCAAAGGCAAAAGAAGAAGAGGGCAGCAGAGAATGAGATGGCTAGATGGCATTGTTGACGCAATGTGCACAGAGCTGGGTGGGTTGAGGAGGATGGTGGAGGACAGGGGTGCCTGGTGTGCAGTGGTCCATGGGGTCGCAAAGGGCCAGACTCAACTATGCAACTGAAGAACAAAGTTAAAACAGAACTGCCATTCAGATGCAAGCATTGATCAATTAAAAACATAGTGGCCAGAATCCTATTACCCATTCCTTACACTAGCAGAAGTCCAACAGTGTAAGCTTCAGCTGTGAATTGCCACCAGTTAAGAAGCTGAAGATTGTATTTCTTGGTGTGTGTCAAGCAACATGAGAAACGGCTTCTTAATTAGCTGCAATTTGCTGCTAAGGTTTATGTTGCTGGACCTGCTCCAGTAATGAAAAGAAGTAAACAACATATGGTCAGTTACTTCAGTTAAAAAAACAACAGTTTAAATCCCAAACCTTTGCTCATGGATGGAAGGATAACAAAAAAATTGCCAACGAGGAGGCTGTAAATTGCAGGGTTTAAAATTGTACTGTTCTAGGCCTCTCTTGATGTGATCATTTATATAATGGGATTTTAAATATTGGACTTCATTATAGGGTTTTAAAGCTGTATATGTTGTTAAATTCCTATAATAAGGTGTCTTTGGCTCCTTCAAAAAATAGAAGCAGGGAAATAAATAAATAACATTATCCCAGAAGCAAGATGGTAAAACAAGTTTATGAAGGGTTAGCAATTTGGAAAAAAGACAGGGTAATTTAGACCTCATTAATGTTGAAGATTACCTGGAAGGCTGACACAAGAGTTGTACAGATTTTCTTCTTCTTTTTCACTGCTGCAAGATGTCTATGACTCCTTTAGTATTGAAGAATGGTTGCTGTAGTCACAATGGCTATCTATCTATCTATCTATCTATCTATCTATCTATCTATCTATCTATCTAGTGGTGGGCAGCCAAAAAAAATTACTACCACACTGTGGGCGGAGCCAACAGCATAACATAATGGGCAGAGCCAACGTCATGATGTCATGGGTGGAGCCAATGATGTGGGCGGAGCCAATGTTAAAAACACATAAAAATAAGTTCACATAAAAATACAAATTAAATAGACAAAAAATACACTAAAATACACATTAAAATAAATACACATTAAATAGACATAAAACACATAAAAATACAAATTAAATACACATAAAACACATAAAAATACACATTAAAAATAAATACACATTAAAACACACACCCTCACTCCACACCCAAAGGTGAGTCACTTACCCTGGGGAGCAGGCTATAGGGAGCTTCAGGCTAGCAGCTTCTCTTCCTCCTCCCCGCTTGGGAGGACAGCAAGGAGGCCGCACATGCGTGCCAAGCACTGTAGGCGCACATGCACACCAAGTGCTTGGCACGCATGCGCAGTGGGGGAACCAGTGAAAAGGTAAGCCCCCGAGGTGGTTCCCCCCAAAAGCCGCTACAGGTTCTCCGGGACACTGGGAAAAGTTACTACTGGTTCTGGCGAACTGGTACGAACCTGTTGCTGCCCATCACTCTATCTGTCTGTCTGTCTGTCAAAAGAGATTGCCTCCAGGGGACTGTTGGGGACTGTGAACAAGAAAGAGCTATTGTGTCCATATCCTGCTTGTGGGCTCATTGCAAATAACTCACTGGCCATCTAGGTACCGGAATACTGGACTCGATAGGCCTTCAGGGTGATCCAGTGGGATTTTCTTATGTCTTTAAATGGCTTTGGCAAACATGACAGGTTTATGCAACACACGAGTTTTATGCTCTGCACTTTAGTAACTACTACCTAAATTAAGGCATTATACTAAACAGCATGCTATTTTGTTTCTTCTACTTTGATCAGATTTATCTTCTGCTTTTTCCCTCAATTTATATTTCCTTTATAACAGTACTTGAATGATTATCTTTTTGCTTTGATGCCCATTCATGGGGCCTGCTACTTGAAAACACTTGCAGTCCAACAGTGTTAGTCACATAAACCTTATCTTAAAATAGCAATACATCAATTAGTTATAATGAAATTGTTCTATTTGTTTCTAAGGATCTTAAGCATGACCAGAATGTGAGTCATCATTTCTGATACGCTACTGGAGCTATAAAATTTCTGGAAATTTTGAAACCACAGAGCTGGAACTTTCAAGTTTGTTCTGCCTGCTTGCGGAGCACAGAGAAGGAAGTGAAAATATGCAATGCTAATTTTTCAGCTCCCTTTACAGTTTAAAGTTACTTTCCTAGTAGATTTGCTATGATGACACTTGAGTATATTAGCATTAAAGAGTTAATTGGAAGAAATGCAAGCATTTAGAAATTGAATTTCCATTTTAAAAATTCATGCTAGAAATGGGGTGATAAACCACTGAACTTTAGCTCATTCTACTTTTTGTCCATTTGTGAGCATGAGAAAAATGTTAAAGGTGAGAAGTAGACATGATTTAAATCAGGGGCCTTCGAACTATGGCCTGCAGGCTGGATCTGGCCCATGGCATCAAAAAATCTGGCCCTTGCCCTTGCTGCAGCTGCCACCACTGCCACCTCAATCCTTGTTCCCTCCATTTTGCTTGATGTGTCCCTGCTGGTGCTCCATAGCAGGTCAGATGTTGTAAGAAGCTGCTGCTGGAAGGGCTGGGCAAGTGAGGAAGGTGTGTGTATAGCAGCTCCTTTCAACATCTACCCTGCTATGGAGTGCCAGCAGGGACACGCCAAGCCAAGCAAAGGGGACAAGGACTGCGGCGGCAGAGTCCAGCCCCTCAACAGTTTGATGGACCATGAACTGGCCCCTAGCTTTAAAATGACCCCTGATCTTCATCGTAGAAATGAAAAAGGTTACCAGTATTCTGAACAGTTTCCTCTACAGTGTCAAAGAGATAACATAAATTTACATTTAAAGGAGAGAGCGATGAAGAAAAAAGTGGGGATAACAAAAGATTGATTGAATATTAGTTTCAAGAAACTTTGCCCAATCAAGCTCATCTTCAGAGCTTTGTCTATCAGCATACTAGACTTTTAAGATCTTCAGAGGAGGCCCTTCTCTCAGTCCCATTGCCAAAAGGAGGATACGAGAGAGAGTTTTCTATGGGGCAGCTCCCAGGTTGTCAAATGTGCTAGTATTTTTTTAAAAAATATTTCAAATACCACAAGCCACTTTGAGTTTCCCATGGAGAGCAAGGTGGCCTATAAATAAATGCAAATAAATAAATTTCAAGGCATTCATGAAGTTAATACCTGAAATTGTTCAGTAATCTGCAGCATTTGTACATTTCCCCCCATACCAATTCCAAAAAATGCTTACAAGTCATTTTGGGAGGTAGAATAGGCCTGATAGCCATACACACTATACTGGAAAGCCTGTGTAGTAGAGTAAGTTGAGTGTGAGATTGGAACTTACTCAGAAATTCACTAGGTGGTCATGTTGACAGCGGTGGTAGTAAAAACACTCCTTAAATTGAGGATCAATAGTGGACAGAGTGGAGGTTAGCACTCTGGAGATCTGGAGTCAAATTCCTTTCCAGCCTTGGAATTTACTGGAAGTAGCTATGGTATAACCACAGCTTAAATATCTGACATACCTTGAAAACCCTTTTAGAATTGCATGACTTGGATGTGACTTGCTGGCACATGAACACTTTTCTGACATTCATCATTCTGAAGCAAAATATTTTACAATACAGTGATACCTCGGATAACGTTTGCATCAGATAAGGCTAAAATCGGATAACATTGGGAATTTGAGGCAAACCTTTGCATCGGATAACATTAACATAACATTATCTGATACAAGTGTTTGCCTCAAATTTCCTGAGCCATGGACTCACCAGTTTGCCTTGGGAGAAATGGAGGGGGCTGCCTGTTCTCTTTCTCCCAAGGTTGCAAGATCTCAATAACAATGACAGCATCTGATCCTCAGCAGCATACCTCCTTGGGAGACAACAGGGGTGTCCAAACTTTTCAGGCCATGGGCCAGTTATGGGTGCCAAAACTACAGCCTGTGCGCCAGATCTGGCCCTGACACCAATTCATCTGGCCCGTTCCACCCTTGTCACTCCCAGAAGAGGAAGCTGGGTGAGTTCTACTTCCACTTCTGGTGTCATTGGCTGGATCTGGCCCATAGGCCATAGTTTGGGCACCCCTGGCTAACAGGGATAGAAGCAGGACCCAAAATGGGTGCCAACATTTACCAACATGCAAGGTGGCCATCTGGAGCCATGTTCACAGGAATCCATCTGGAGCCATGTTCACAGGAATCCATTTTAAATGCCAACAGCAGAGATGCCCAAACATTTCAGGCCATAGGCCAGTCACGTGGTTCATGGGTGCCAAAACTGTGGGCTGTGGGCCGGCACCAGCCCACAACACCAATTTATCCGGCCCACGCCACCATCGTCACTCCTGGAAGTGGAAGTCGGGTGAGTTTTACTTCCATTTCTGGGAGCGAAGAGGGTGGTGTGGGCCAGATTAATTGGAGTCATGGGCCAGATCTGGCCCACAAGCCTTGCTAACAGCAGGGATGCCCAAACTTTTCAGGCCATGGGCCAGTCACGTGGTTCATGGGTGCCCAAACTACTCCCTGTGGGCCAGATCTGGCCTCTAATGCCAATTCATCTAGCCCACGCCACGCTCATCGCTCCCAGAAGCGGAAATTGGGTGAGTTTTACTTCTGCTTCTGGGAGCAATGAGGGTGGAGCGGGCTGGATGAATTGGTGTCATGGGCTGGATCTGGCCCACAGGCCATAGTTTGAGCACCCATGAACCACGTGACTGGCCCATGGCCTGAAAAGATAGAGAACCCATGCTGTTAGCTTTTAAAATTGATTTCGGTGCACATGGCTCCATATGGCCACTGCATGATGGTAAATGTTGTCATCCATTTGGGGCTTGCTTCTAACCCTCTTAGCTTTTAAAATGGAGTCAGGACATATTGAAAGAGCCCCCCCCCCCAATGTCTTGTTGATCTTGGAAGGTCAGTGCACTCCAGCACAATACACAAACTAAAATTTGTTTTCTTCTGCTCACCTAGTTTTTCTGGTGTGCCATGGCATCATTGAAAAAAACTGTCAGCAAAAAGAGGGAGCAGATCTTTGAAAACAGCACTTTATAAAGTTTTCAAAAGTTTAAAAATGCTGTATGGTTTTGTTCCCCTAAAGTCAGGGTGGTTTGTCATGTTTTTGCAATGTAGAGTTGTGTTTTTACCTTTTAAATGAGCACTTTATAAAGTTTTACAAAGTTTAAAAATGCTGTATGGTTTTGTTCCCCTAAAGTAGTGGTGACCAAACTAAGGCCCAGGGGCCGGGTGTGGCCCCTGACACCAATTCATCCGGCCTGCGAAGCCTTTGTCACTCCTGGAAGTGGAAGTAAAATGCGCCTGTATGGGCATGTATTACTTCTGCTTCCAGGAGCAGCAAGGGTTTCGTGGGCCAGATGAATTGGCGTTGGGGGGCCGCACCCAGCCCCTGGGCCTTAGTGACCGGCTTCCTGAACCACATGATCAGCCCTCAGCCCAAAACGTTTGGGCACCCCTGCCCTAAAGTCAGGCTGGTCGGGCATGTTTTTGTAATGTATTTACCCTTTACACAATTGTTTCTTAAAGTTTTTTAAGGTCCCAGCATGTTTCCTTGACTTTCCCTTGAAGTCTGTGTTGTTTACAATGTATCTCTATGGAGTTGACGTTATCTGAGTCATCTGCATAGGATCTTAATGTTATCTGATGCATGCATGCATCAGATAAGGCTAAAAATCAGATAAAGTCAAGACTTGTGGAACCAAGTCTTAAAGTTATCCGAGGTATTACTGTAATTGATTTAATCTGCGACAGGGGAATATCCCACTTGATTTTTTAAATGTTTTTTTCTTCCATCATTTTACATCTCTATAATAATATAGAAGATGGGGGAATGATATAGGTGAAAAGACCATTCATAAAGACCTGCAATCCATTTTACTGCCGGATATGGTACATCCTCAGATAATGATCCAAAGAAAATAATGGATCGGGTACTATCTGCTCTGTGTTTGATGGCCAGGTGAAAAGCAGATACAGTACCCTTCTTGAGGGTATTAAGAACCATTCCAGAATAGTTCTGAGTACAATGCATGGGTAGGTCACCTGACACCTGCAATTCTGATCACATCAAGAAATGGGTTCTCAGTCAATGTAGGTCTGATGATAATAATTTCATGTCAGAAATTATTCTGGAGTCAAAGGTTTTTTACTGAAGAAACTCTGCTCAGGGAACGCCCAAATGAAGCTCCTTTCATGTCCCTATAAGATGTGTCAGAGACAGATGCTCAATCCATCATGCAGTACCCAGGTCTTGAACTGCTTACTTGCCAGCCTTTCAGCTAACAAAGTGAGCTTCTTAACCACTAAGCTGGTCTGATGCAATCACATAAATCAGAGAATGATATAAACTGCCACCCTAGGCCTTTTGAACATTACAAATAGCTGTTTGTGGTGAAGAATTTGTAAAACAGAAGGTCTTGCACCATACACAATTGGTCTTGCCCTCAGGCAATGAGGATTGTTTCATCCATACAGAAAACAGGGTTTAACAGAAGAAAAAAGAATAACAGGAGAGAAAAGAACAAGAATATTTTATAGCAAAATTTGTTTCTGGTATCAAAAGTCCTCAATGAACTTCCAGACAGCTCACAGCAAAAGCTGGTTTCTCAGCAGAAGAAATTTTTGGCTACCCTTATGTAAAGGCTGCAAATGAATTCTTTGTTTTTTGCTTTCCCTGCCAGGATAGGCAAAACACTGCGTTTCTAGGCTCTGAAGTCCTTGTGTGTTCAGATTCCTTTGGATTAAGGCAAACATCTTGTATCAGCCTTGGAGAGAGATCATACAGTTGTTCATTACCCTTCATCATACTTCAACAAGCACCCGCTTGGGTTAAGGAGAACAGAAGTCACAAGAGGCCAATTTCATATGGCGCCATTTTTCTCCTCTTCTGTCTCTCATCCTGAAACTGATGCCAGGCCCTTGAAACAGGGTGGGATGCAAATCAAAATAAACAAACCATCACTAGCCAGAACTAAGACAATTACTGATGATCTCACCATGGCTTTCATATGAGTTTGCCAACCCTGTTTCTTTGGGGAAATTTTTCTAGGTGTACAACATGCAAGACTGTTTTGACAGATACCCAAACAGATATCAGAGGTTAACAGGAAGAACAAAGAAGCATATATAAAGATGTGGATCTCATAACCTCACTTTTGGAAAGGAATTGAGAACAAAAATCCATTCTCAGAATTGTAAAATTTCCTTCTTCTGAAGATGGTTCTTATGTGCAGTCAAGTCATCTTTGACTTATGGTGACCCTATGAATAAGAGATCGTCAAAGTGTCCTGTCCCAACAGTCCCAACAGCTCAGCACAGCTCTTGCAGACTCAAGTCTATGGCTTCCCTCACATTCAATGCATCTCTTATTTGGTGTTTTATTTTTCTGTTACCATACAGGCACGTTTTACTTCCGCTTTCAGTAGCAACGAGGGCAGTGCGGCGCAGGCTGGATGAATCACATCTAGAGTGCCATGGTTAACCATCACAGCTCTAGGGTCTACTTGTTCTTCTTTTTAGCTGCTCAAGATATTCACAGAACTCTTCTTCAGCACCATATTTCAAATGAATCATTTCTTCTGAGAAATTTGCAACAGCAATTCTCCAAGCTGATTCCCTTCAAATGTATTAGCTGACAACTCTCATCATCTCCAGGGAACCTGGCCAAATATGCATGCTAGCTAGTGGTGATGGAAGTTCAATTCCTGCATTGAACAGGACCTAAAAGACTCGTTCCAACTTAGTGAGTCTATGACTCTGATTATTTTTTCTGTCCTGATTTCACAGCCATACATGGTAAACAGGAGAACAACAGTATGAATGATCCTGATCTTGGTCTCCAGTGATACATCTTTATATTTGATTTAAAGAGCATGGCTTCTTTTGTGCTTTGAAAATGCATCTGTTCTAAACACAGCTGCAAAAGCTTAATTTTTAAAACCTCATCCTTTAAGAGCCAAGCTGTACACTATAGATAACCCATCATTAGAACATAAGATCATGCTAATATTACAGAGGGACAATTATGGCAGACTCTCACACCTAAGCAACCATACTTCCAAACATAGACCACATTTACCTTACCATTTTAGTACATTAGTAGTATGTAACTATGGTGTGAGAAATTTGCCCCAGATTTCTCCAAGCTGATATCCTTTAAATGTATTAGCTGACAATTCCCATCATCTCCAGGGAACCTGGCCAAATGTGAATGTTAGCTAGTGATGGTGGAAGGTGTTGCTCAACACTTCCCCAGGGCACAGCTGCATCATATCACACATCACAACCATTGCAACAATAAAAATCTGGAAACAACAATTTTGTTATTGTCTTAACATTTCTTCAACACAGACAAGAACCTCCCCTTTTCTGACATTTCTGCATTAATTATGAAACAGAAGGTTGCCTTTGAACAGTCGTGGGATGTCAAAATTTTTACTACACCACCGTCATCATAGTGTGGGCGGAGCTAACATCATGATGTCATGATGTCATGGGCGGGGCCAAAGATTTTTTTAAAAAATAAGCACGCACACACACCCCTCAACCCACCCACCCACCCACAACACAAACCCGTAAATAAATAAAATTAAATAAAATAAATAATAAAAATACATTAAAATACACCCACCCACCCCAAACACAAACCCGTCACTTACCTGTTAGTATAAGTGCCTGGGCAGCACCATGTTGCAACATGGATATGGTCATAGTACCAGTTCTCTAGGATAATATGCCTTAATGTAAATGTAAAACAGCTGTACCTCCTTAAGGGTTCTCCAATTGGAACAGCAATTGGAACAGCACAGATGTAGTTTATTGATGAGGTAACTCCAAGACTTTGCTTAAAAACCCTAAGCCAGGCCACCAGGCCTTTTTAGGAACTGTGGTAGTACATCAATATAGGTAAAGGTATTAAATACACATTAAAATACACACAGACACACCACATCCAAAGGTGAGTCACTTACCCTGGGGAATAGGCTATAGGGAGCTTCAGGCTAGCAGCTTCTCCTCCTCCTCCTCGCTTGGGATGATAGCAAGGAGGCCGTGCATACGTGCCAAACACTGTAGGCATGCATGCAAACCAAGTGCTTGGTGCGCATGCGTAGTGGGGGAACCAGTGAAAAGGTAAGTCTCGAAGGTGGTCCCCCCCTCAAAAAAAAGCTGCTACCGGTTCTCTGGGGCACTGGGAAAAGTTACTACCGGTTCTGGTGGACTGGTGCAAACCTGTTGCATCCCATCACTGCCTTTAAAGCGAAGCACTTGTTTTATGCGCAGTAATTTTGTGCTATGTCACAGAATGAAGTATACCCTCTGTTTTATTCTCATTCAATATGGCAATTTCAGATCAGGGGGAGAGAAAAATTTATGTAAACAATATGAGTCTCACAGTGTAGAAGAAATGAAACTTATTGTGTGTTTGACATGTCTTGCTGTAAGATCAGTGGTTGGAATCCCTATGGGAGGAGATATAACCCAGAGACACGCACATACTGGGACATTCTCTGGGATGCTGTGCTTTTAAGCTGCAAAAATGTAAACGCTTGAGAGGAAGGGGGACCATGGGCTATCCCTCAGAGAACCAGTTTGCTTTATTTCCTTGCGTTGAAATGCTTTCTAAGCTTTTGCTGGACAGTATCCTGAATTTTGCTATGCTTTCAATATATTTCTAAAATACCTGAAGAGAGTTGGAGTGGTTATTTGACTTGTTGCTACCGTATCTACATATATCTGATGCCTGGGTTGTCCAGCCTGGGAGCTGCAACTCAGAAGAGCAATAGGGCCTACTCGAGGGTAAGGCTTGTACAGTAATACCTCGGATAACGTTTACCTCAGATAACGCTAAAATCGCATAACGTTAAGTAATCTGGGGAGGAGAATTGGATCAAATAACGTTAAGGTCCTATGGGATGGATCGGATAACAACCGCTAAAGCCTGTGCGGTTACAATGTATCTCTATGGAGCTTTACCGTTATCCGATCCATCCCATAGGATTTTAACATGGATCGGATAACACTAAAAATCGGATAACACCAAGACTTGTGGAACCAAGTCTTAGCGTTATCCGAGGTATTACTGTATTGTTACATGCTATCAAGTCAATTCTGCTTATGGCAACCCATTTCTGAGTTTTCTAGGTGCAGAGTATGCAGAAGTGATTTCTTATTGCCTTTCTTCTAGGGGATGTCCTCTGAATGTGCAAATTGCACAAGCCTATACAGGCTGGTTCTTTTCCCCAGAGGTACAGCGGTAGAGAATCAAACTCCCAATCTCAGAAGCTATCCAGCCAGCACTATGCGTAGTAAGCCTCAATTGGAACCAGAAGAGAGAGAACTTTATTTCCAAACAGGGGTATTGCTTGGATCTCATCTAGTGGTTGCTGTCAGTGGGCAGATTAATAAAATGATATAACAGCCAAAACAACTCACTGGCTGGAACTCAGTAGTGAATTTCAACTAGAGTAGGCCCATTAAATAACAGAACCTATTCACCATATCCCCACTGATTCAGTGGAACCTGGTCTAATTGCAACTTACTACTGAATTTCTGCTGACATGAGAATAGTAATAGTGATAGCAATAACAATATGTTATTGACCATAACTACCCTCAGTCTTGCCTACACTGCAAGATGTCCACCAGGAGCAATTCTTTGCTGTTACTGTAGCTAAAATACAGAGATGACAACGGGTCCAGGTTGGTAACAGGCATAAAGAAATTTAATCATATTTTCCCCAGCCTAGGCACGCCTGCACTGGCATACCTGTTGCCTACTGTGTCAGATACAAGGTGTCAGTGTTATCATATAAGGCCCTATACGGTTTTGGACCATGTTATCTATTAGAGTGTCTGTCCCTCATCACCCATTCATCATAAACAACACAGTTCCAGGTGCCGCCCCCGAGGATTGTTAGAAAGTCTATAATTAGAAATAGAGCCTTCTTGGTGGCAGTACCAATGCTTTGGAATGCACTACCAGTGGAGCTGCACCTGGCCCTATCCCTGGCTATCTTTAAAAAAAGTAAAACTTTCCTATTCAAGGAAGCCTTTAAGAATATTACACCCTTAACTAGCTGGTCAGCTGACCCTGTGTGCCCAAAGACATCAAATTATTTTATTTTATTATTTGATGTAATTACTCGATTGTTTTATTTTATTATGTTGCTTGATTTATTGTGTTATTATGTTATTTGTACATGCACTGCTCAGAGTGGGAAATATCCCAGATGGGTGGTATAAAAATGCAATAAATAATAATAACATGACATTAAATTGCAACAATAAAAACATAAATGGCCTCCTCTTATTGTTTCATGGATTGATGATCCTAAAACTCTGTCAATATATGAATATGTCATATAAATGGCAACTTTGTATGGATATATGTAGACATTTGGAAGCCTTTCATAGAAGGTTATGTATAGAGTTTTTAGACACACACACACTTTAAAAATCCTAAGTCCTAATAGGTGGTTCCATTTGCTTTGGATAGTTTGAAGATAACTTAAAAGGTTTCTTTCTTTCTTTCTTTCTTTCTTTCTTTCTTTCTTTCTTTCTTTCTTTCTTTCTTTCTTTCTTTCTTTCTTTCTTCACATGCCAATATACCTGAGAGACATGTTATCAAATTCTTGTTCAGCCTTATCATTTCCAGCAACTGTGCCAGTATCTGTTGGCCAGCTTTTCAAAGCAGCTAGAAACAGAGTCTAATTGGCTAACAGGGGCAAATCAGGTATCATTATCATGACTGTGGGTTACTTCAACCCAAGACTCAGGGGGTTTTCCCAGGAAGGTTCATTTTTTTAAGCCTGTGAGACTGCTGAGCAAAAGTCTGGATGACAGAGTAAGATTTGGCACCACCTGCTGTTCCTTGTAAAGTTTTAAGATGTTACTTCAGCTCTTGTAGTGGCCTGAAAAGGAGGCAGAATCACAATGTACATTGATTTGCTTGATTTATCCAAAGACATGTTTTGACCTGACCATCTGCTTGCATTGTCCATCTGCTAAAGGCAAATCCTCGGCTCCTATAAAAGGCTGAGGTCACCAGAGTTTTCTGCACAGTCAAAAAAAAAACCATTGAAGGAAGTTTTTCTTGGGAAAGAAAAACTGCCTTTGGGTTTGTCTCAAATGTTGCATGTTACACCCTCTATTTAACTTCTTTATTGATTATATGAACTAATGCTATCAGTGGTTCTAGTGTTGCCTAAAGTTAGCAGTGACTTGATGGCACGGAGCACACACAAGGGTGTGTAACAAGCAATTCTGGCACACAACTTATGGGGAAGGCAGTGTCTACCAATTTCGTAAAGTGTAATTTTCATGAAACTCTGTGGCTGGTGCAAATCAAGTACAGTATCTCTTTCCTTTGTGAAACTAAGTGAACGTTAGTGGAACATACACACTCAGAGCAGGCACAACAGGACTGGTTGATAGATGAGAATAACACAAGTCTATCCGTTCAATGCTGCTACTGGTGGCACAGTGGTTAAACTGCTGTATTGCAACCAAAAGGTTGTGAGTTTGATCCTCAAGGCTGACTTTGTCATCCATCCTTCCAAGGTCGGTAAATTGAGTAACCAGCATGTTGGGGGCAAAAAGTTAATTAATTTGTGAGCCACCCAGAGAGTGCACTAAGCACTGTGGGGCAATACAGAAGTGTGATTGCTTTGCTTTACTTCTTTTCTTTCATTTGACAAAGTAACAGTTACTGTCCCCCCCCCCATTCTGTGCATGTTAAGAAGAGTGCAGAAATCCCTTATGAAATGCCAACAACATTTTGTTGCAAACTGACCACTGAAAAATGCCATCCTCCAATAGTACTGACTTTAAACAAGGAGAACATTACTGAAATGTTCTCATTTACTGCAAAGTCAGAACGTGAATCCTTATTGGACAGCATTTTCTAAAATCTTTAACATGTGTCTCTGTTACAGTGGATCTTCCCAGTCCTATTACTGTGCACAGCCCTCTGTTTTTCTCTACTCATCTCCTTGTGCAGCAATCTTCACATGGAGGAAAACAAACATGCTGTTTTAGGGCTGACAAACATATAAGTAGAAGGGAGCGAATATTGCAAAGTATTTGTCAACAGACACCAGTTTATAGGATCTGTAGAGGCCAGATGCAAAGCAGTGACTTGGGCAGAGGAAGAAAAGAGCCAGGTGCAAAAAAATGGTGGTTGTTGTCGGTGGTGTTGGTGGTGGGAGCCAATTGTCTACTGTAGTGATGGCAAACTTTTTAGAGACCGAGTGCCCAAACTGCAACTCAAAACCCACTTATTTATCGCAAAGTGCCAACACGACAACAGGGAGGGAGCAAGAACTCCCACTGGGTTGCAGGGCAGAAGGGTGGGGCTAACTCTCTTCTGGGGGGAGGGAGGAAGCTCTCCCATTTGGCTGCTGGGCAGAGGAGTGGGGTGAACTCTGTGCTGGGGTGATGGCATGTATACCAATAAAGAGGGCTCTGAGTGCCCTCTCTGGCATGCGTGCCATAGGCTTGCCACCACTGGTCTACTGCATCCCAAGAATCATTACTAGGTTGTATCCAGACAGGCAGTGTGATCCAAAATCACAGAGGTGTCAGTTGTAGGTTTTGCAAGAACAACCCAAGCCTCGTCTGTTAACACAATGGTCCTTGTTTGGGCTGATCTGAGATCTGCTTGGTGAACTTCTTGGTGATTGAGATTAAGCAATACAACACTGGAAAAGAGAGGTGAAAGGGAGGGGCTACACCAGATCCACATCCCTCTCAGCCCAGGCTCTCAACCATTATGCCAGCATAAAGTTAGAGCAGCATCAGAGTAGTCCTAAATACTTTCCAACATCCCTTGACTAGGAGGGGCTGGATTCAGCCCAGCCTCTACTGGCTTAAAATCAGCTCAGGTAGTTCTCCATCATCCTTAGGTAGTTAGGATTGTGCTCTTAAGGTGTAGTCCTAAATACCCAAGCCAGCCAAGAGCCAGCTGAATTGACACCAGGGCAGATTAATCAAAACATCTTCCTGCCTGGAAGTACTGGGTGTTACCTGGGATTACTGTCACCTTGGCATTTACTTGTACTGACAAGTACAACCAGCTGCCTCAATTGAAATAGAAGATGTTTTTCTATGTTCAAATAAGACACAGTTACCAGATCTGTCAGCTTCTGTATACATCGGTGGAAAGGGAGCCATTTTGTACTTCACCTTAGAAAGTGAAGTGTCTTAAAGCAGCCATTCCATTAAATACAGTGGAACCCCGGTTTACAGATGCTTTGGGTAATGGAAAACTCGGCTTATGGAAAGAAATCCATTGAAAATAATGTCTCAGCTTATGGATTTTTTTAGAACAGTCTTTTTTATTTTCAATGCATTCCTATGGGAAACCACACTTTGCTTTACGGAATTTTTGTTTTCAATACATTCCTATGGGAAACCATACAATGCATTCATATGGGTGCTTTGTGATAAGGAATTTTCACTATAAGGAAACCCCCATAACCTGGGTTTTACTGTACAGTAATACCTCGGATAACGTTAAGACTTGGTTCCACAAGTCTTAATGTTATCCGATTTTTAGCCTTATCCGATTCATGCACCAGATAACGTTAAAATCCTATTCAGATGGATCAGATAACGTTAACTCCATAGAGAAGCAACAGAGGCTTCAAGGGAAAGTCAAGGAAACCTGCTGGAACCTTTGTCTAAAGGGTAAACACATTACAAAAGCTTGCAAAACCAGTCTGACTAGTTTAGCAAAGGAAAGGAAAGCCTTGTGCACAGGAATCAGTTTTAAAAGCTAACAGCAAGGGTCCCCAAGCTTTTCAGGCCACAGGCCAGTCACGTGGTTCATGGGTGCCCAAACTACAGCCTGTGCACCACATCCGGCCCTGACACCATTTCATCTGGCCCGTTCCACCCTCGCCACTCCCAGAAGCTGGGTGAGTTTTACTTCCACTTCTGGTGTCATTGGCTGGATCCGGCCCATAGGCCATAGTTTGAGCACCCCTGGCTAACGGATAGAAGCAGGACCCAAAATGGATGCCACCATTGGTGTCATGGGCCAGATCTGGCCCACAAGCCCTGTTAACAGTAGGGGTACCCAAACATTTCAGGCCACTGACCAGTCATGTGGTTCCTGGGTGCCCCAACTACTCCCTATGAGCCAGATCCAGCCCTGACACCAATTCATCCAGCTCACTTCACCCTCACTTCCAGGAGTGATGAGGGTGGTGCGGGCCAGATGGATTGGTGTCATGGGCCAGATCCAGCCAAGAAGCCTTGCTAACAGCAGGCATGCCTAAACTTTTCAGGCTACGAGCCATTCACGTGGTTCATGGGTGCCCAAACTACAGCCTGTATGCCCGATCTGGCCCTGACACCAATTCATCTGGCCCGTTCCAACCTCATTGCTCCCAGAAGCAGGAGTAAAACTCACCCAATCTCCCCTTCTGGGATCAACGAGCATGGGGTGGGCTGGATGAATTGCCATTGGAGGCTAGATCTGAAAGAGTCCCCACCCACCCACCCACCCATGTCTGCTTTTGCTTTGCTTTGCTAAACTAGTCAGACTGGTTTTGCAAGCTTTTGTTATTCAAATGTTGCAACCTTGAGAGCAGGCAGCCCCCTCCCTTTCTCCCAAGAGAAACTGGTGAGTCACAGCCACACCTCAGGGAATTTAAGGCAAACATTAGCCTCAGAAATAGTTAGGTTATCTGATGGATCAGATAATGTTAACATACCGTATTTGCCGGCGTATAAGACGACTGGGCGTATAAGATGACCCCCCAACATTTCTACTCAAAATATAGAGTTTGTTATATACTCACCGTATAAGACTACCTCCTCTTCCGCATACCTTCCACACACCAAATAAAACGTAAAAGAACATCAGATTTTATTTCAACATGTTAATTTATATTCAAATGCTTATGACATGCAGAAAAACTGTCACAAGGCTGTATGTCATCAAACATTACAGTAAACATAAAACAGTGCAAGTGCAAAGTGGTACTTATTTATCTACCATATATAATGAATATTAGCCGACCCGAATATAACCCAAGGTACCTAATTTTGACCTTGAAATCCAGGAAAATAGATTGACCTGAGTATAAGCCAAGAGTGGGAAATGTAGCAACTGCTAGTGAGTTTCAGTAATTAAAATACAGTAATATTAATTATTTTATTGATTTTTTAGAGCTGTACTTGCACCACCCACTAGTGTGGCGCTGCAGGTGAAGTGGGTGGGCAGGTCAATTGCACTGAGGCAGGAAGTGTTGCTCTAGCCTAGCCTCTTGCTTCCCCTGCAAGCATGGCTTTTTCCTCCATTTTGGGCAGAGCAGAGAGACAAGGGCAGAAGGTACCAGTAAATGAAACCCTTTCTTTTTCCCCACCAGTTTGAAAGGGAGACACAATTGTAATGTAGACAGTGATGGGATGTCACCGGTTCCAGACGGATCTCTGGAACCGGTAAGACCAATCCCGGAGGGTTCTCCGTGAGGGGAAGTCCACTTTTGGGGCGTCCGGTTCCGGACGCCTGACCGAAAGGAAAAAAAAATTAAAATCGGAGCGAAAATGGCTCTAATTGACTGCGCATGCGCAGAAACTCAATGTGACGCATTGCACATGCGTCAGATTGAGTTTCTGCGCATGCGCAGTCAATTGGAGCCATTTTGCTCCGATTTTCAAAACATTTAGAACTTTCAGGGCAGCGGCGGCGGCAGCAGCCCTCTGAGGGGGGCGCCTCCCCGCGGCACGTTGAGGGCTGCCTTGGCCGTCCGCTGCTGACAAGCCCCATGCCCTGGGGACGCCCGGCGGGGTACACCGCTGCCGCCGCCTCCGCCGGACGCCTGTGGGCCGGGTGCCTGCACCAGCCGTCCACAGCCGCCGCCCGCCGCCGCCGGAGCTGCCGCTGCCTGAATCCCTGTGGACTCCTTCTTGGGTCGGTCCCTTTTGAGCTCGGCTGCCGCGCGCTGCGGAGGAGGAAGCTGTAGGCGGCGGCGGTGCGGCATGGGGACGGCCCAGGGAGGCGCGGCAGCCGCGGCTGCCCGTCGCCCCTCGCCATGGCCGGAGCCGGGCTAAAAAGGTACCGGCCCAAGGAGGACGCCACAGGGGTGCAGGCAGCTCCGGCGGCGGCGGCGGCTGTGGACAGCAATCGGGGTGCCGGGTCCCAAGAAAGGTAAGCGAGGGGTTTTTATTTGGGGTGGGTGGGTAATTTATTTGTGTTTTGGGTGGGTGGTTGTTTTTATTTTATTTATTTATTTGTGTCTGGGTGGGTGGGCTGAGAGGGAGGGGTGTGTGTGTATGTTTATTTTTATTTTTTATTTATTTTTATTTTGGCCCCGCCCACAACGTCATGACGTCATGACGTCGGCCGTGACGTCATGACGTCATGCCATTGGCCACGCCCATGACGTCCGTGACGTCATGGCGTGGTAGTAGAATTTTTGTCATCCCATCACTGAATGTAGAGCTTCTTTCTTCATCTGGATGGTATGTAGAATGAGGTGGGCGAGCATCAGGAGGCCACTATGGGCAGCTATGTCTATCAGAACTGAAGTGCACCCGGCGTATAAGACGACTCCCCCCCCCCAATTGGAGGCATGGTTTTCAGGGTGAAAAATTCGTCTTATACACCAGCAAATACGGTAATGGTTAACATAACAAACATCCAAATCTTTGCCTCAAATTCCCCAACGTTATGCGATTTTAGCGTTATCCGATCCAATCGTTATCCGGTGTTTTACTGTACATTAAAAGAGCCCTTCTGGAAGGTTTATCTTGTCTAATATTCTGTTCACACAGAGGCCACCATCAGGACAAAAGTGCAACTTTACCCTCCATTTACCAATTCTGTCTTATGATGCTTTCAATATCTTTGACAGCACAAGAGGTTCTCAGAGTTCTGTCATGACTGCATAATGTGTTTGTAAAGGTAACTCATGCTATGAGCAGATGAGACTTTGGCTGGTTTAGCTCTCAGTTTGGGTGGAATGAGGCTGGGGCAGTGGTGGGCTGCTGCCGATTCGGACCAGTTCGGCCGAAACGGTAGCGGAAATCCGGAGAGGTTCGCTGGGGGATAGTAAACCCCCATGTGACCGGTTCGGTCGCCTCTCCGGCTACCCTCCGGATTCCTTTTCCGGGCAGCCCAAAATGGCTGCTCGGAAGTGCGCATGCATCAAAACACCATTTGATGCATGCACACTGAAAAATAGAAGTGTGCATGCGTCAAATGGTATTTTGACACATGTGCGCTTCCGAGCAGCCATTTTCAGCTGCCTGGAAAGGGCGCAGTGGCATCCTTGGAGTGGTGGCGGTGGCCTTTCCTTCACCACCGACCACCAACGCTGCTCCCACAGCGGCACTGCCGTGCCATGCCAGGCCAGGCCTGGCTGCACTGCTGCACCAGGCTGTACTGCCAGGGCTGGCTAGGCCAAGTCAGGCTAGGCTGCTCCGCTGTGCTGCCACCACCTACCTGCTGCTCCCCGAGTCCCCGACTCCAGCAAAGGTGAAGAACTAGGTTTTGTTTTCTTTGTGTTTTGGATGGGTGGGTATTTTATGTAGTGTGTTTTTATTTTATTTTTATGTTTACTGATTTTTTATTTTATTTTATTTTATTTTTACTTTGGCTCCGCCCATGACATCATGACATCATGATGTCATGGTGTTGGCTCTGGCCATGTCATCGGCCCCGCCCACAGTGTGGTAGTAAATTTTTTTGCTCTCCACCACTGGGCTGGGGTATAAGTAGTCCCTGTGATGAGAAAAACTACCATATCACTAGAAGAGAATGTACAGTCTGATTTGTATAAATTAAGCATACTTGTGAACAGCAGAAGTTCATAAGACTTTTTGGGAGATGGGGTCCTGCCTCAAACCAAAAACAAACACAAATTCACAAGTCAATAGAGTATCCAGTCTGGCTCAAACCAGAACTGCCTGCAAATAAACAATGAATTTACGCAAGAAACAGAAGGCTCACATTTTATTATAACAGTTTATACTTTTATTGCAGGAACAGGTTGCTTCCAGCACATTTCCAATGCCCTTGACGTTTCAAAGGGAGCACCATACCTAATTTATTATCTTTCCCCCTGACAAAGACAAAATGTGGTACTGGGTCATTCTGGCACAATCACATGCTGGGACATTGTTCAACTGTCCTTTTGCTTTGAGGAAAATCTCTATTCATGTGAAATCACAGCAGAGAGTTTCACAAGGGACTTGCAGCTGTAAAGTTAAAGGTCGCCCTTGCTCAAAAGCTAGTAGTATCCGGTTCTAAAAGGACAGCAAGTCAGCAGTTTGAGACCCAGGTACTGCATAATAGACTGAGCACCCATGTCTGCCCCAGCTCTTGGGAACATGAAAGGAGCCCCATTTGGGCATTCCCTGAGCAGAGTTTCTCCCGCAAAAATCCTTTCAACCCAGAATAATTTCTGACATGAAATTATTATTATCCAACTCTAGGATTCAGTGCTCATCTCTGTTTACAGCCAAAGAGCCAGCACTCTGCGTTTGCAGACATTTCTTTAGACAGGTGGCAGGCATACCTCAACATCGGAATGTATGGAATGTTGTTTACCTTCCCACCAAAGTGGTACCTATTTACCTACTTGCAATTTCTTGCTTTTGAACTGCTGGGTTGGCAGGAGCTGGGAAAGAGACAGGAGCTCAGTCCATTGTGCAGTACTCAGGAATCGAACTCTGGCCTTCCAGTCATCGAGTTCAGTGTCTTAACCACTTGAGCCACAGCTGTAGTGATTAGGTAAAGGTCTCACTCGTTTGAAAGTCAGTCATATCTGACTCATCTCCATTTACTGTGAGCCAAAGAGCCAGTGCTGTCTACATCTGCAGAAGTTTCCATGGTTATGCCGAAGTGGTACCTATTTATCTACTTGCAATTTCTTTTTTCAAACTGCTAGGTTGGCAGGAGTGATTACCTCAAGGCAAAAAGTTAATGGAGCAATATCATGGTGTCACTAGGAATTTCATAACCTATTTCCAAAATGTGTTTATTTGATCTAGTATTCTGCTATCAAATATATATCTGTCTGAGTATTCATGATTCCCTGGGTGGTATAATGTCCATAAAGGAGGACAAAAGAGGGAGCAGATTTTCATAAAATATGTATGTCCTTGGAAGGACAAATAGTAAAGATGAAGCTAAAGTACTTTAGACATCAAATGAAAAGAGAGGATTCACTTGAGAAAGCCTTGATGCTGGGAAAGGTGGAGGGCAATAAAAGAAGAGGGCAGCAGAAAATGAGATGGCTAGATGGTATTGTTGATGCAATGGGCATAAAGCCGGGCAGGCTGAAGAGGCTAGTGGAGGACAGGGGTGCCTGGTGAGCAATGGTCCATGGGGTCGCAAAGGGTCGGGATCGACTGTACGAATGAACAACAACAAACTAGTTTATAAGTTTAGATGCAAATTTATAACTAATTTCTGTAACCTAAATAGGCATGCAATACTTCACCAGAGTGGTGAAGACTGTTGACCATATGACCAGTATAGCAGCATATTTATTTATTTTAGATTTGTATGGCCACCCCTATAGCTGTAGCGAATCTGGGCGGCTCACAATTCACAACCCACAATCACAATAAAATGGTATTCTATCATTAAAAAACGTTACACTAAAGAAATAAAAACCACTAAAGAAATAAATACCTTTACTAATTGGCAAGGTCAAGCTTTCTACTTTTTTCCCTTGTGATTCTTCAACTAACAAGTAAGTTTGGAGTGGACAGCTTTCAAATACAGGGTTGTCTTCTCAAAGCTAAGGGACCTGGCCACTAAACAAAGATCTCTTCAAATGTGTGCCTTCTTTCCTTATTTTCAGATTACAAACACCTTATGCATTTCCATACATGTTACAGTAAAACTCTGAGTTACGAAAAACTCAAGTTATGAAAAATTTGAATTATGATAGGTGGTTTTGTTTTTTTTTTGTAAATCGGTGTCCCAATTTACAAAAAAACCTTGACTTGCGAAAGGGGTTTCTGTAAAGTTGAGCCCAGCACAAAGAGCGGAAAAGTGCCTTCCCAGTCAGATCAGAGGCTAGGAAGGAACCAGGAGTGAAGTCCGAAGAGCGGAAAAAGTTTTCCACTCTTCAGACAGAGGTATGGGATGAAATGGAGCCCAGTCCGAGGCTCCAAATCACCCTGCACTTCTTTTCCAGCTAAACCGATGGAATGAGCCAATGGTAAAGCTGTTCAATGAGAGATGGAAACAGAAGGCAAATGATAGAATATTTTGGAGTTCAGTTGATTTGCACTAAAAGTGACGACAATTGGATATTGGATGTGCGTGTGTTGCTGTTAATTTTAAAGTATAGCACAAAAGACTATGCAAGAATGGATTGGCCTTGTTCACATCATTTTGCATAATATTCACTTTCCCATCAAGCTCAGTTTGTTGTTCAGTCACACAGTCGATTCCAACCCTTTGTGACCCCATGGACCACCGTCCGCCAGGCACTCCTGTCCTCCACCATCCCCCTCAACTCGCTCAGCTCCGTGCCCATTGTGTCCACAATACCATCTAGCCATCTCATTCTAGGCTGCCCCCTTCCTCTTTTGCCCTCGACCTTTCCAAGCATTAAGGATTTCTCAAGTGAGTCTTCTCTTCTCATTTGATGTCCAAAGTACTTTAGCTTCATCTTTACTATTTGACCTTCTAAGGAGCAGTCAGGGTTGATTTCTTCTAAGATTGACCTATTTGTTCTCCTCGCTGTCCAGTGGACTCTCAAAATTCTCCTCCAACAGCACATCTCAAAGGCATCTATTCTTCTGCACTCAGCTTTCCTAATGGTCCCGCTCTCACAACCATACATTGCCACAGGGAATACCATTGCTTTGACTATACGAATTTTTGTTCGCAATTTGATGTCTCTACTTTTCACTATGCTCCCCAGGTTTCTCATAGCTTGTCTCCTAAGAATCAGTCACCTTTTTATTTCATGGCTGCAATCATCATCTGCAGTGATCCTAAGAAAGTAATATCTGTCACTGCTTCTACTTCCTCCCCATTCTATTTTCAGGGACTGATAGGGCCTGTTGCCATGATCTTGGTTTTCTTTATATTTAGTCTCAAACCAGCTTTTTCACTTTCTTCTTTCAACCTAATCAGGAGCTTCTTTAGGTCCTCCTCACTTTCTACCATTAGGGTGGTATCATCTGCATATCTCAAATTATTGATGTTTCTCCCAGCAATTTTGATCCCAAATTGTGTTTCCTCCATTCCTGCATTGCGCATTATGTGCTCTATGTATAAGTTGAATAAGCAGGGTGACAAAATGCAGCCTTGTCTTACTCCTTTTCCAAACCACTCCGTCATTCCATATTCTGTCCTAACTGTTGCTTCTTGATTCATGTACAGATTTCTCATGAGGCATATAAGGTGTTCTGGTATTCCCATATCTTTAATTACTTGACACATTTTGTTGTGGTCCACGCAGTCAAAGGCCTTAGTGTAATCAATGAAACAGAAGTAGATTTGCTTCTGATATTCCTTTGTCTTTTCCATGATACAACGTATGTTGGCAATGTGGTCTCTAGTTCCACTGCCTCTTCTGAACCCCTCCTGCACTTCTTGTAATTCTCTCACCACGTGCTGTTGCAGTCTATCCTGTATTATCTTGTGTATCACCTTGCTAGCATGTGGGTTGAGCGCAATTGTTCAATAATTTGAACATTCTTTGGCATTACCCTTTTTGGGGATTGGAACGTACAGTATACTGATCTTTTCCAATCCTGTGGCCATTGTTGTGTTTTCCAAATCTGCTGGCATATAGAATGCAATAATTTAATTCCATCATCTTTTAGGGCTTTGAAAAGTTCAACTTGGATACCATCATCTCTATTGGCTTTGTTGTTTGCTGTGCTTTTTAGGGCCTTTCTGACTTCACTCTCTAGGATGTCTGGCTCAAGTTCAATTTCCTCATCATTGAAGTTGTCCGGGGTGTTGAGATCCTTTTTGTAGAGTTCCTCTGTGTACTCTTTCCATCTTTTCTTAATCTCTTCTGCATCAGCTAACTCCTTGTCATCTTTGTCCCTTATCATGTTCATTTTTGCTTTAAACATTCCCTTGATTTCCCCAATTTTTTGGAAAAGATCTCTAGTCCTACCCCTGATATTGTTTTCCTCTACTTCTTTGCACTGTTCATTCAGGTAGGTTTCCTTATCTCTCCTTGCTTTTCTTTGAAATTCTGTATTCAGGTGATTGTATTTTTTCCTTTCTCCTTTGCCTTTTGTTAGGACATTTTTTCTTTTGTGGGGTATTGTAAAAAGATTGCTGCCCAGTGGAATAGTACAGCTTTAAGGCCCTGCAAGTGTTTTAAACACAGGTGTCCATAATAGAGCCACAGACTGATTGCCCGGCTGTGCATGCCTTGTCTATGTGCCCCTGAAACAGCCCAGCTGTGGCTGATTAGAGAATCTGCCCAGCAACACCAGGGTATAACTGTGGCCCTCTGGGAAGAGTCTATGGAGGAGGTTATCATTTGGAGGAGGCTGTCATACTGAAGAGAAGGACTGAGCTACTGAGAGACTTCAGAGAGAGACTGCTGAAGGAGGTCGTGCAGTTGATGTGAGTTCCTTCAACTGAGAAGGAAGAATTGCTGAAGATTACCAGGACTCTGTGCATGCTCTTGGGATTGGAGCCAACAGAGGAATCCAAGCTGTGTGCCAACTGTGGGGCTTGGAAGGAGAGAGAGACTGTTGTATATAGACCTGAGCTTTTTAGGGCCTTTCTGACTTCACTCTCTAGGATGTCTGGCTCAAGTTCAATTTCTTCATCATTGAAGTTGTCAAGGGTGTTGAGATCCTTATCTCTCCTTGCTTTTCTTTGAAATTCTGTATTCAAGTGATTGTATTTTTTCCTTTCTCCTTTGCCTTTTGCGTCCCTTCTTTCCTCTGCTATTTTAAGAGCCTCATCGGACAACCACTTAGCTTTCTTACGCTTCTTTTCTTTTGGTATGGTTTTCCTTGCTGCCTCCTGCATGTTTGTAGAACTCTTTTGAGGCACACTAGGACTAAGGTTGCAAAGTATGCGGGTGGCATTCATTTATAAAAGGTGGCTTTTCTTTGTCTCCCACCTGTGAGAGAAATACATAATGTGGAGAAAAACTTTGTTCTTAACCAAAGAAGCTAGATATTCTGACCTGACAGATCTTCACATGTTGTTGTTGTCGTTCAGTCGCACAGTAGATTCTGATCTTTCGTAACCCTATGGACCACCACACACCAGGCATGCCTACCCTCCACCATCCTCCTCAACAAGCCCAGCCTTGTGCCCATTGCATCAACAATGCCATCTAGCCATCTCATTCTCTGCCACCTCCTTCTTCTTTTGCCCTTTACTTTTCCCAGCATCAAGGCTTTCTCAAGTGAATCCTTTCTTTTTATTTAATGTCCAAAGTACTTCAGCTTCATCTTTACTATTTGACCTTCCAAGGAGCAGTCAGGGTTGTTGTTGTTTTTTAAAGATCAATCTATTTGTTCTCTTGGCTGTCCAGGTACTCTCAAAATTCTCCTCCAGCAGCACATCTCAAAGGTGTCTATTCTTCTGCACTCAGCTTTCCTTATGGTCCAGCTCTCACAACCTTACATTACGACCTGAAATACTGTTGCTTTGGCTTCACAAGTTAGAACCCATGAAATCTCTCTGATCATGTATTTTTGTCCTCGCCCCTTTCTGGTTTTCACCTCCATTTACTGTGAGCCAAAGAGCCAGTGCTGTCTGCTTCTGCCAGAGGCGTAGCTACCGCCGTATCAGCCGTATCAATTATACGGGGCCCCCGGGCTACGGGGGCCCCCAACGGCAAAAAATAAAATTAAAAATAAAAAAGAGAAAAATTTACTGCGCATGAGCAGAAACTCAATCTGATGCATTGCGCATGTCAGATTGAGTTTCTGCGCATGCGCACTTTATTGGAGCCATTTTTGGCTCTAATTTTTAAAAAAAAGCCAGAGTCGGAGTCGGAGCCGCAGCTTTTAAGCAGCGAGGCAGCCCCGACTCCGAGGCCCTCCCCCCAGTCGCCGCGGGGGCTCCCTGCCTGCTCCAGCCCGGGCGGCGCTCTCCACGGTCGCCGCTGGGGTGGGAGTCCACCAGCTGCAGGACCAGCTCGCGGGCGCGCCCCGTTCCGCGGCAGGCGGCAGGTCACCTGGAGCGCGCCTGGAGCTGACCTACCGCGCGCGCCTGGAACTCACCTGCCGCGCGCGCCTGGAACTCACCTGCCGCCTGCGTGTGGGATGGGGCGCGCGAGCTGGTCCTGCAGCTGGTGGACTCCCACCCCAGCGTCGAGGTGGAGAGCCCCGCCCGGGCTGGCGCAGCCTGCCAGGGAGCCCCCGCGGCAACCGGGGGGAGGGCCTCGGGGCTGCCTCGCTTCGCCCGCACGCCTTCCACAACTGCCCCTTGCCTTCGCCGTGCACGGCGAGGGAGCGATCGGCAGCAGAGGCGGCGCGGCGGCGGTGACAGCAGAGGCGGAGGAAGAAGAGGCCCCAGGATTAAGGTGAGGTTTTTGTGTTTCGGGTGGGTGGGTGGGTGGGTTGAGGTGTGTGTGGTTTTTTTTTTTTTTACATTTTAATTCTATTTTATTTATTTTATTTTTATTTATTTTATTTTTATTTTTGGCCCCGCCCACGACGTCATGACGTCATGACGTTGGCTCCCCCCATGACGTCATGATGTCATGACGTTAGCTCCGCCCCACATCTAAAGGGCCCCCAAACAATTTTTATACGGGGCCCCGGCAAGGTAAGCTACGCTTCTGGCTTCTGCAGACATTTCTGTGGACATGTGGCAGGCATGCCTAGATACCGGAGTGAACTCTGTGCTGGGGGGAGGGAGGAAGTGCTTCCTTTGGGCTGCTGGGCAGAGGGGTTGGGCGAACTGTGTCCTGGGGCAACGGTGCATGTGCCAACGAAAAGGTCTCTGAGTATCCCCTCTGGCACACATGCCATAGGTTTGCTACACTAGTATAGGTCATATATTCTTGGTTCCTAAACTTGTCCACACACCAACGTTTCCTCAGTCATTCCTTTATTTCCCTGCTCTCAGCCATCCCAGCCTGTAATGAACAAACGTATTATGCAATGCTAACAAATTTATGCATATACATGCAGTAGGGTACAGAAACACAGAAACAGGAATACAATGCAATTCAGAGTGAAAACAGATCTACCTCTCATGCTGCTTCCCAGCAATACAAAAGATGAGTCCATGAGGTACCCTAGAAAAAATGTTACACAGAACAGCTAAGTATTGCAAAGTTAATTCCATATTGTTAAACTCTGCCATAGAGTTCATGTGTTTATTCTACTAGGATGTGAACATGTGGGGTGCAAGGGAGAAACACAGTGAGTGGGTTCTGTGCCTGTATTTTTATCTCCCATGTTTGAGCAAAGATTGTCTTCCTGAACAGCTCAAAGTAATCAAAACATGAAGACATGGGCATAATGGCTTGTGGCTTCCAAAAGGAAGGCAAGGAGACTCAGCAGAGATAGGGAAGAGAAGGAACATTCAGGGCAGGGGTTCTCAACCTATGGCCCAGGGGCAGGATGTGACCCACAACACCATTTCATGTGGACCACCACCCCCTCCACCACACTCTGTGCCACGTGTGGCAGGCAGGGCAAAATGCCCCCCCCCCCCGGCACCCGAAGTAGTCTGAGGGAGCGTGACCCAGCCCTTGGCTTGAAAAGGTTGAGAACCCCTGAGTTAGAGCAATGGAGACCAGCTTCACAGTGCTACAGTATTGTCTCATGTTGGCCAGGATGATCTTCCCTTCCTACTATCCCTGCTTGAACAGAAGTGATTCAACCAAGTGTTCCTGTTTTCTTTTGTTTCCCCTCCTAGCCAGTAGCACAGTTTGGAGTGAAAAGGATTGCTAGTGGTGCATAAAACAGTCATTCCTGATCAAGTACAAGTCAGAGATAGGAGACCCTCATTCTTCTGTAGTCTGTATGCTCTCCCCTATATTCATTTCTGTAGGGCTAGTGTCCCCACCTGCACCTGAATCTGCTGTTTCATGACTGGGTTTTAGCAGTGCTTCTCTCCTTACCACAAAAACGAATGAGTGGCAGAGAGCCACAGCTTGGGTATAATCCCCCAGTGCTGTAATACACCTACTGGTGCCATTAGAAATTGTCCACCTGGCTGTAGTGATCACTCCTGTACCACCCTTCAAATACAGTCTTCTCCAGTGGAAAGAGTTCCCACATATACCAAATGCTGAGTAAACAAATAGGAATAGGAATAGCAAGTACAGTACACGTATACATCACCCCATAGCACTTTGAACACTCTCTGGGCAGTTCACAAGGCAATTAGCATTTTGACCCCAACAAGCTGGATATTCATTTTACTGATCTCAGAATGATGAAAGGCTGCATCAACTTTGCGCCCATTGGGATTGAACTCAGTTCATGAGCAGAGTTTTGGCTGCAGCTTAACCATTGTGCCATGGGGATCAAATGGGGAAGAATCAGTGGTATGCATACATATATGAGTGAAGGCAATACATTTCCCTACACTAGGCTACTGTTGCTAGATATTTCAACACCCTCAAATTGCATTCCAGATTAATGCAGCACCCTGTATTATCTCACCCGTCTCACTTCTCTTTAGCACCAGCTGCTTAGTCATATAACATTACAGCCAGTGGCACAGCATTAATCATGTGGCTGGCACTCAACAGATCCAGACTAAAAATGAAATGAGCTACATTTTTA
The DNA here is from genome assembly GCA_030440675.1 of Furcifer pardalis. NCBI lineage: Eukaryota > Metazoa > Chordata > Lepidosauria > Squamata > Chamaeleonidae > Furcifer > Furcifer pardalis. Next base: position 127,803,791 of record CP126893.1, on the reverse strand, counting down.
AGGTGCATGAAATGCCATAGAGTTTTACAGCAGCCTATAGGAAGTCTATGGTGAGGGAATTCAATGGATCAGAAGTGATCCACTGATATCAGCTGCCTGGGAACTTAAGTATCATTCCCTGTTTTCATCAGCAACTAGGAGAGTTTTAAGAACACGAGAGCCCCTTTGGAAAGGTCAGTTATGCACAGTACTATTATAAAGCAGCAATATCCTCTGACCTTGTCGCTGTTATATGCCATCAAGTCAGAACCAACTTTTGTTGTTGTTCAGTTGCACAGTTGGGTCAAACCTTTTGTGACCCCATGGACCACCACACACCAGGCTCCTCTGTCCTCTGCCATTCTCTGCAGCCCACAAAGGTCTATGCCCATTGCTTCAACAATCCCATCCATCCACCTCATCCTCTGCCACCCCCTACTCCTTTGGCCTTCTATCTTCCCTAGCTTTCTTAAGTGAATCTTCTCTTCTCATTTGGTGGCCAAAGTACTTGAGCTTCAGCTTCAGTATTTGTCCTTCTAATGATCAGTCAAGGTTAATTTCCTTCAGGATTGACTGATTTGAACTCCTTGCAGTCCAGGGGACTCTCAAGAGTCTGTCATGAAACAACAACTTTTTTCTAACAGTTTCCAAAGCATGGAGGTGACCTGGTTTTTACTATGCCCCAAAAAATCATTTCCTCTTTGTGTCACAAGGCTGTGTCACAAGATTGCTTGTTTTCCAGTTAAGTGTAACCCTTATCCCTAAGCTAGCTGAGTTCCGTTGTTGTGACTCTGTATGTCTGAAAACACATATTGTTGTGGGAACCTTCTCTTTCTATGAAGACGTTCTCCTATTGGCCCAGGAGGCCTCACATGGTAGAGAAATCTCCATTTTGGGAGAGGAGAACGGACAGTTCACTTTTGGATGTCTATGGGTTAAGATCTTTGCCTGGGGACCTTTTTCCTTTCACAATGATTACTTAAATGTGTTTTGCCTTTTTGGACTGAATCTATATTACTGACCTTTATTTACATTTTATTCTTTATGGACTATGCTTTAAGAACCTAATCAATAAACCTACTATTTTTGCTTGAAGATCTATGTCTCATTTCGTCAACAAAAGATAACCTGCACACACACGAAGCCTCGCTACAATTCTCCCCAACTTGCTCCATTTAATGAGCACAGTAAGAAGTCTGCTGCGTTTGGCAAGCTTTTGCAGGCCGGTTCTCCCAAAGGGCAGAAGGGCTAAGTTCACGTAAGGGGACTGGGTCCCTGGAACTAGGGGAGAGGCCCTTAAGTTGGGACGGCCAGGATCCTGACAGAGTCTCCTCCAGCACCACAGTTCAAAGGCATCTATTCTTCTGTGCTCAAACTTCCTTATGGTCCAGATCTCTCAACCATACATTACTACAGAGACAACCATTGCTTTAATTATGAGGACTTTTGTTGGCAGGGTGAGGTCTCTACTTTTTATTATGTTGCCTAGGTTTCACATAGCTTGCTTCCCATGAAGTAAGTGTCTTCTTATTTCATGGCTGCAGTCACCATCTGTAGTGATCTTAGATCCCAAGAAGGTAAAGTCTGTCATTGCTTCCATTTACTCCCCTCTATTTGCCAAGGAGTGATGGGGCTAGATACCATGATCTTGGTTTGTTTATGTTGAGTTTCAGGCCAGCTTTTGCACTCTCCTCATTTACCCTCATCAAGAGGCTCTTTAGGTCTGCTTCACTTTCTGCCATTAGGGTAGAACTTATGGTGACCTTAACAGGGCTTTCAGGATTTGTGAGATGTTTAAGGAATGGCATTACCAGTTCCATATCTCCAGTGAATTTCCATGGCTGAGCAGGGATCTGACCCAGCCTTTCTGAGTTCTGGTCCATCACTCTATCCAATACACCACACTGGGTACCAATGACCTCAGATGATTTTAAATGTTTTCAGCCACCACATGAAAGATAAGTACAGTACAGTAGATATTTAAGGGTTTTTTGACTTCATTAGGACTATGGAAATTGAACAGTATTTGTTTCAATACTTGGTCAGGTGATATGCTTCTACAGCAAAATAGATTCTTCCTTATTGTGAGACACAAACAGAATAGATATGGTTTTTGGAATTCTGCTAACAAGGCTTCTCTCTTGGGCACCAGATTTGCCAAGCCTCAGGGCACAAGCTCAAGTCTCCAAGGAACAGCTTTGTTTCTACATATCCCCAGATACGCAAATCTCAGGGCGAGGAAGGAGGCAATAGCAAAAAATAATGTCTGGCACATATACACCCATGTAATTATGCCTTACACTGGGACAAGCAGGATGATTGTGCCAATGTCACTAGTGTCAATATTTATTTAAGAGTACATAGTGCATCCAGGAAACTTGGGGTCTTGGTCTCAGCTATAGCAACATTAACGATCTATCCTTGGTTGCTATGGAACTGATTGGCCTGAACATGCTATTTTAATCAAGCCCCATCATTGGCATACTGCATTTGTAATAGTTTTACACAGGGGGAAAAATCTTTCATTTCGCCTGCCCCCTGCCAAGTAGAGAAAGTGACTTTCAATGTTGGATCAAAAAATACATATCAGAGAGTAAACAAAATAGAACAGGGGGGAAAAAGACAAAAAAATTTGTGGCACCTTAAAGACTAATGCCTGCATTTAAATGTGAGCTTCCATGGATCAAATCCACTTCATCAGACATACACTACAGCTCCTAAACTGCTCATCTCTCCTTGAGAACACTGCCCTAGGTCAGTGATGGTGAACCTTGACACTCCAGATGTTCTTGAACTTCAATTCCCAGAAGCCCTGATAGCAGGTATGCTGACTTGGGCTTCTGGTAATTGAAGTCCAAGAACACCTGGAGTGCTAAGTTTCACCATCGCAGCCAGTGATGGGATGACCCCGGTTCCATCCGGTTCCCTGGAACCGGTAGGAACAATCCCGGAGGATTCTCCGGGAGGGTAGTCAACTTTTGAGGCATCCGGTTCCGGACGCCTCACCGAAAGAAATTTTTTTAAAAAAAATTGGAGCCAAAATGGCTCCAATTGACTGCGCATGTGCAGAAACTCAATCTGATGCATTGCGCATGCATCAGATTGAGTTTCTGCGCATGTGCAGTCAATTGGAGCCATTTTGGCTCCGATTTTAATTTTTTTTTTCTTTTAGAGCTGGAGCCGCACCTTTCAGGGCGGCGGCAGTGGCGGCACCAGCCCTCAGAGGAGGGCACCTCCCCTGGGGCACGTTGAGGCCTGCCGTTGAGCCTCCCTGGGCCGTCCGCTGCCGACAAGCCCCCATGCCCTGGGGACGCCCGGCGGGGCACACCACCACCGCCTGCAGCCTCCTCCTCTGCTAGGTGCCTGTGGCCTCCTCCTTGGGCCGGTGCCTTTTTGGCCCGGCTACGGCTACGGCCAGGGGTGGCCAGAGGCTACGGGCAGCAGTGGCTCTGGCGGTGGCTCTGGCCGCAGTCATGGAGCCTCCCTGGGCCGTCCGCTGCCAACAAGCCCCCATGCCCTGGGGACGCCCAGCAGGGCGCACAGCCGCCGCCTGTAGTCTCCTCCTCCGCTGGGCGCCTGTGGCCTCCTCCTCCTCGGGCCGGTGCCTTTTTGGCTGTGGCCGCAGCCAGAGCCGGGCCAAAACGGCACCGGCCCAAGGAGGAGGAGGAGGAGGAGGCCACAGGGCTGCAGGCAGCAGCAGCTCTGGCGGCGGCGGCAGCTGTGGACGGCGGCTGCAGGTGGTGGCTCCTGTGGCCGCGGCCTTCAGAGGAGGAGGAGGCCGCAGTCAGGGTGGCGCGCCTTGCCGGGTGGCCCCGGGCCGTGGAGATTCGTCGGCCCCAAGGAAGGTAAGTAAGAGAGGGTTTTTTATTTGGGGTGGGTGGGTGATTTATTTGTGTTTTGGGTGGGTGGTTGTATTTTTATTTAATTTTTATTTTATTTATTTCTTTATTTTATTTATTTAAGTTATTTACGGGTTTGTGTTGTAGCTGTCTGGCTGGCTGTGTGGGCTGAGGGGTGTGTGTGTGTGTGTGTTTATTTTTATTTTATTTATTTTATTTATTTTTATTTTTGGCCCCGCCCACAACGTCATGATGTCATGATGTTGGCTCCGCCCATGACATCATGATGTCATGACATTGGCCACGCCCATGACGTCCGTGATGTCATGGCGTGGTAGTAGAATTTTTGTCATCCCATCACTGATCGCAGCCCAAGGTCTTGGCATCTCATTTGACTTGTGACAGTTATGGGCCTGAACATCCCTCCCAACTCTGGACTGTAATCTGTCCCAGTATGTTCTAAAATTGATCCATGTGTCTCAAACAGAATCATAAAATGTTTGTTTGTTCTTCATGAGACTCCTTTTCCTTTTCTCTCAGTGGTCTCTGCCATCTGCCGACAAGAGACACGCTTGCTGTGATTCCTCAGAAAAATTCTGTTGCCAGGGAAACCAACCTTCTAAAAGATTTTGCTAGATCTAATCGAATGTATATGAGTGCTTGTTCCCTGAAACAGCAATAGATTGGTGTCTCGCAGATTTCCATCTTCTCTGTCTCTTTTTCTCATTGCTGGCTGGCATGGGCTGCGGAAGAGCTCCAAACCAATCATCCCATGGTGTTACATAAAGTTTCATTCTGGTCCCCCTTAAAGGCACAGCTGCTACGTGCTTCACAAACCATCGCTCTGCCCTCCCAGGGGGCCATCTGTTCTGTGTGGGCAGCTGCACTACATGCAGCAGCTGGCACACAGAACAGATTTGTCTTTCAAATAATTTCTAATCTGAAATTTAATGTGTAGATCCTTTTCGTAGCTTTGTCAAGCCGTATTTGGATGGCAAAGCAATGCTATGTTCACTTCTAAGGCCCTATTCTCCTCATGAGAATATGGTTATGGTTAATGCAAGGGTGGGGAACAGCTTAGTGGGGCTGGTATTGATAATTATTGTAAATTTTCAGTGCATTATCCTGCTTTCCTCTTCACCAAAACGTTAGGATTTGTCCCCCTCACTTGAGATTGCTGGGTTTTACCTGGATTCTTGGTACATTTAGCAAGAAACTCCACATAATCCCGTGGTTCCCAACTTGGGCACATGCCCCACAGGGGGACAATTTGATCTTTAAGGGGGCAATTCAAGAATGAGTTATTAACAGTGAATGGCCTTTTAGGTTTCCCCTACATGAATAGGAGTTCACTTTTTGAAAAATAAGAATTATATGTCATTGGGGGTAGGGTGGGGTGTCAGGATTTTAGAGGTGCTTAGGTGGTGTATGGCCAAAAAAAATGTTGGCAATCCCTGTCATAATCCCTTACTGCAGACACTTGGGCCAGAAGCAATTTCCCCCCACATCCCAACCCTTGTCAGCCCTGGCACTATGACATCAGAAGAGTGTGCCCTGTTCTCTGATTTTAAAATCCTAAGGAAAGGAATGTTATGAACTTGTGGACCGTAACTAGGTGAAGAACACTCTAGGACAGGGGTAGGTAACTGACAGCCCATGGGCTGCACCCAGCCCACAGCACCAAATAATCCAGCCCCTGCCCTCGCTCCAGCCACCACCACCACCGGAACTGGCCACAGATGTGTTTATGGCAGCCATAAATGGCAGGGGGACCACCAGTCTGGCCCCCTCAACTGTCTGAGGGAGCGTGACCCTGGCCATGATTTAAAAAGGTTGACAACCCCTGCTATAGAACTTATCCAAGAGTGATTTATATCAAGGTGGCACATTTGAGGAATATTTGTGGTTTTGTTTTTGTAACACCTCGTTATACACAGAAAATATTAGGTATGGTGGTGCTCCTAAGAAATAATTACAAGTGATCTGAAACCTGTCTCTGTCCTGTTTCCCTCCCATGGGTTTTGCTTCTACACTCCATCTTCAGCTTTTACACTCAGACATATTTAAGCCTGACTCTACCTAAACACTTCCCTTGGATACCTTCCCTGCTATGTGCTCCAAATATTCCGAATGTCCTGGCCTTGCCAAATCAACCAATCATTTCATCACCAGGGGCTTCCTGGCAGATTGCCTCCTTTTTTCATCTCACTATCCCTGACAGGGAGGAATGGTCTGAATATTTGAACAGATAGGAGTACAGAACTACACCTGGAGTAGAGATTTGAGGTGGGGAGGGGGAGGGGGAGGAATGCACCAACCAATGCCAAGTTCATTCCAAACTGCTGGTACCAAACCAGTTTCCTTCAATTTCCTGGCTTTGTCTGAAAGGTATGGAGTAGGTTTTCCCATGCTTCTACTGTCTGTCCATCTGCACCCACTGGGAGTCAGTCACAGGAAAATAAGTTCTCAAAATGTTCCCCGTGGCAGGTCAATTTGTTTGTTTTGCAAAGAAGCAAAATCAGAAAGAAGGGAGGAGGGAAACTGACAGGGTGGAGACAGAGAGCAAAATGTCCTGCTGTCCTGCATCTGCACATTTAGAACTTGTGGTCTTTTTGTGTGTGGCAAGGAGATCCATTTTGAATAATTAGCCCTGCCCAGTTCTGTCCCAGCTGTGTGAATTGTACCACAGAGGCTTGTACCACGACCATTCCAACATCCTTGTACACGAAGCAAGTCAGAGCGAAGGGAAAATGCTGCTGCTCAGTGACATTTCCCACATCCCTTTGGGTGCAACAGTTGGAATGGTGGGCAACACACCCCTGTGAAAGGTAGCCCACCCTCAGGTATTCCTGTGGTTTTCTAGCACTTGTTTCATAGAAGCAAAGTAAGAGAACGGTAGATTCTGTTCTTATAAAGGGTACTATTCTTCATATGGGAAATCTGTAATTCACTGCTACTTTCAAAATGTGGCAACCCAGCCCTGCTTTATCTAGGAGTCCTTCTCAGTCTTGTGAGAAGTCTCTTGACTTCTGCTCCCTAGTTCACCCTTGATAGCTGCCAACCTGAATAGGGCCACTTCCCAGCACCTTCCATTCTAAGAGTGATGCTGCCATGTGCTTAGGACTGTTTCATACCTCCTAGTCCTATCAGCATAGCTTCTGCCACTTTCCCACCCCCACCCCCATGATAAACATATTACACATGAAGGAGATGTGTGTATTTCCAAACAGTCAAGGGAGTCATGTTGGAGAACTGTGGTTGCCCGCAGCTGCCTGGTACATGCCTATTATGTGCTCAGATTTGTGCACTGGTTTATTAAGTACATGTTATGCATGTCCTACAATAGTCACTAGTGGAATGCAATTTCTTTTACAGTCAGCCATGCAGATAATTGTTGGGAATCTGTAGTTATCTGCACGTCACTGGAAAACAATTGTTGAATTTTTGATAATTAAGTACTGAGGATTGACAGCTACAAAGAGTTCCTATTACATCCTTTCAGAGGAAAGTAACTACAGTATGTCCATATATTTTGTTCCTGCATTCAGAATGGCTGCATTAAAATATAATTTTTTAATCGAGGGAAATATTGCCAGTCCAAAGATATATCTCTATGCCTCCCTCTGCTGGATGTTTCTGTTCTTTCTAGAACAGTGTTTCCCAACCTTTGGTTCTTGGAACTTCAGTTCCCAGAAGTCTAGGTCAGTACATTGGCTGATCAATGCTTTTGGGAATTGACTTAGGCTTCTGGGAATTGAAGTCCAAGAACCAAAGGTTGGGAAACACCTATCTAGAACTAAAACAGACAGGAGGAAAACATTTATCTTGACAGATGGACATTGGCAAATATAAGAAAGCCCTGGTTTGGGTAGCTGGTACTTTGCATGACTGATTTCACTTGGACTAATTCAGCCTTCATTTGTGTTCTTTTCTAGAACTATATCTGAACAGCCAGGCAACTGTAAAACAATTTTACACAGATAATCTGAAGGATGTAGGCTGAAGTCACACAATAAATATGAAGTCACAAACAAAGCAAGATGCAAAAAGGAAAGGAAATGTCTAAAATGTTTTTCACCTATGTTTGCACATTGTTGTAATTATATGTTATTGTATTCTTTTCCAATTATGTTGTAAAAGTTAGTTAAAGGAAGGGCTCACATATTTGTGAATGTTCCCTAATATTGCAGACCCTGACTATCCCAAAAACTTGCACAGTATTTACCAATCTATTCAAGTTAGGCCAGTATTTCCCAACCTTTGGTTTTTTGGACTTCAATTCCCAGAAGCCTAAGTCAATTCCCCAAAGCACTGATAAGCCAATGTACTGACTGAGGCTTCTAGGCATTGAAGTCCCTCTGTGGGGCATGGGCCCCACACCACTGACTTAGGCTCTTTAAAATGTTTATGGAACTAGGTATATGGTAACGGTTACATAATTCTGCAAATAAATATTTCCTCATTCATATGTACATCTGATTCTACTTTCACCTTCAAACCAAATTATGTTTATCTTTAAAGAGCATCACACACAAATACAAACTAAAGCAAATACATTCATTTTGAGGTTGTTGTGTGGTTGTTGTTTTTTTTGGGGGGGTGTTAGTGGAAAATTTAAACATAATGGCCCAAATCCTGTTGTGTAGCTATGCCTGCAGAAGGTAAATGGTGTAAATCTCAGTGGACCTCTTGCCAATTAATGCACCCACCCTTTAATTTTCAGGCACATGCCAGGTGGTAGATTGGCATACACCCAAAAATCCAAGCAGGAACTCAATTATCAGCAAGAAACTATTGATAGTTATGCAGTTTGCCTTCTTGCAGCCAGAACTACACAACATTATTTGTGCAAATAATGAAAGATATAGCCTATTGAAAGAAAAAGAATGTGAATAAACAGTGCTAATGGATTCAATATAACTAAAAATATCAGTAACTCAGCTCTATCTTATCTTTGTCCCCAATTTTCCCAAAGTTGTTCTTTAAGATTTGTTATATCATGTATATACCTGCACTATAGTTCAGCATGTTAGAATACTCTGGCAGTGGTCCAAACTCCGTGAAATTGCAAACAAAATCTTCTAAAGGTAAGTAACCAGCCACCTCGATTAACATCAGTGCTACGATCAAGGTGGCCACTAAGGCATTGGCAATGATTGCATACTTAGCAGGAAAAGGAAGCCTTCTAGATGAAATTATGCAGATGAACATATTAGTTAATGAGATCTTAAGCTATTTGACAAACATCGTCTGGGAGCAAAATTAATGGGGAAAGCAGCAGAGCGTTAAACAGGGAGTCTCTCTAGTGGCTATGTGCTGAGAACTCTGAAATCTTAGACACAACCTGCTGCTAATTTTGTGTAGATATGAAGCTAGGGTAGACTTAACTTTCACTTTACTGAATATATATTATTATATGGGCTTATGCTCAGAAGCAGGGCTTGCAAATTAACCTTACACCATGCTGCAGCCATGTTTTAGTCATTCCATTTTTACAGAGGATATTCAGCTACATGGTGTTATAGTCAAACCATTGTTCTCACTCTCATTTCCTCCACAGTTCTGTCATCCCTTTTGAGGCCAAAGAAAAGCTACCTTACATGGCAGACACCACCCCAGTCTCTAGAATTGTAGTGTCGATTCTACTCTTCTATCTTTTGTCAGAGGTTGAGTCTGGACATGTACAGTGATTTATTGGGTGGTTGTCTCTATCCTTGGAACATCTGGAATTATTTTTTGTAATGATTACTCAAATTGCATGCTTACCTCTATCCTTCCTGCACAACTATGCTCATGATGGGAGGCAGAATATAATGGGATTTACAGCATTGCAGTTTATGTTCTATATAACAGAGTAGCAGCATCGATGGCTAAGTGTTGTGAACTGCTAATATGAAAGCAGCTGAAATTGTTGCTACCAAATACCATGGTATGTGAGTGGAATGCCACAACCTACTTGGGCTGCCAGTGCCAAATAAAATTGCTTCAGAGGAAAATGTCGTTCATACAAGGTTGGATTTTAATTTAGCTGAAGCTTCTTAAAGCCTACAGTGGCTCTCACATTAATGACCATGCTAGCCCATGTCAGTCACTCAGTTTATTACCTGAACCAGACAAATGAGATCTCGTTCCTATTATTGTGTGTATCATTTAGTAGCTCTGTGACTTCTAGCTGAACCAGGACCATTTTGAAATGAAGAAATTCATTTCTAAAGTACAAACGTTGTTTTTCAAAGTAAGCTAGCTGAAGACTCACACCCTTTCTTATCTAGATTCTAACAATGTTCTAACAGCAGAAGGAAACAGAGGCTTGACCATTTGTTTACAAGTTAACCCCTTCGGAGGAGCCAAGGGCAAGCCTGACATGAAATAGATAAGATGAAACTATGTAAACCAGTTTAAATACATTGCTTCATATGATTGGCCCACATATTTATCTGTTTGAGAGTTAATAAGTTTAATATTCTAGTATTTCTTCTTAAGAAGTTCATATATTTGGTGTGTGAAATGTTTATCATATTTTTGGGAATATAATAATGGGAGGAGCCATTATGTATGTTGTTTGCACCAGCGTAAATTGTTTGTTCATCAGTTTATAAGATGTACGCTAGCATACAGTAAGGGTCCCTCCTCATAGAGAAGGCACCATTTTGCATGCAAGATATGAATAAATTGGTTTCTATTTTCTTCTCCAAGCAACACTGACCGATTTTTTTTATTCCTGAATTAAGTATTTCTAAAGGCTTGTCATTATTAAGAGTTTGTAGTGACAGTTCAATGAGGCACAAGTTAAATAAAGAGCTGTCTACTACTAGGTGAGACTCCAATAAAATTCAGGGAAGCCAAGATCCTCTCACATTTTCTGAAGACCAGGTGGTGGCTGTCAGAGATGGGAGTTTCCTTTGGGATGACCCAAGACATTTTGCTGTGTAAGGCAAAAATAAAGAGAGCTAGCATCCATTCCCCTTTTCATGTACAGATATTTATTTATTTATTAAAAAATCTCATCTAAGTTTAGTTTAGTGGAGACAAGATAGCATTCTTCACTATACCTAATGCAACAAGCAAATCAAGTGAGCCCAAGGCAGATCGTGTGACATGTCCTACTCTGTCCTGCTCAAAAGGTACATGTTATAGCCGAAGAGTTCAAGCTAATAGCTGGGAGGTTGCCATTACTGCCCTCTCCCAACCATGACCACCCAAGGTCATTACCACCTTCTGGCTAATGACAGAGCAGGCCCCATCAGAAATTGACCCTTGTGTATAAAAACCTCTTTTATCTACTTCCTACACCACATTTCTTGACCTTTATGTGCCTGCTTAAAAACGAATGTGTGTGTCTGTGTGTGTGTGTGTCAAGTGTTTGCATGTTTGTTTCTTGTGATTTTAAGTGACACTGTAGCTTTACTGATGTTTGAAATGTTTCTTTCTGTCCTGTTATCATATTGCTACCCTGTTTTCTTATAGAATCATAGAATGACTGAGTTGGAAGGGGCCTTTGAGGTTATCAGTCATCAGTTCTAACCCTCCCCCTCCCCCCGCTCAATGCAGGAATCCGAATCAAAGCAGATCTGACAGATGTTGTTCAATTTTCTCTTGAATGCTTCCAGTGTTGGAGTGCTCACCACCTCTCCAGGCTGTTGGTTCCACTGTCATACTACTCTAATCATTTACACTGTAAGCCGCCCAGAGTCGGGTCTACCCGATTGGGGCGGGATACCAAATGTGAGCAATAAATAAATAAATAAGAAGTGTTCCCTAATATCTAGCCTGTATCTGGCTTCCTTTAGTTTGAGCCTGTTTTTATGTGTCCTGGACTCTGGGATGAAGATTATGCACTTCTTTATGGGTTATAAACACCATCGTGGGAGTTTAATAATGATCAAAAGAGTAGAAATGTCCCCAAGGGGTGGGGGTAGACACACACAAAGTAGGCAGTAACATATGTGTCTTCAAGTCAGAAATTGAAGCTGATTTCTTAAGAAAGAAATTATGATGGAACAACTCTAGGCAAGCATTTTCATAAAATGAGGACACAAGGCAATCTGTCTTGGCTAAAATTAAGTAAATCTAGGAACAAATGGGTGCAAGTGGGTGCAGCATAAAAGTCTAAAAATTATATTAAATTAAATTAAATTAAATGCCACATGAACAAACATGTGCAGAAATTGTTTGTTGCCTGAACCAAACAAACTGTTTTGCATTATGATTATCCTACAAACCTACATATAAGCCATAAGGAAGGCTGAACATAGAAGAATAGACACATTTGAACTGTGGTGCTGGAGGAGACTCTTGAAAGTCCCATGGACTGCGAGGAGATCAAATCAGTCAATCCTGAAGAAAATTAATCCTGACTGCTACTTGGAAGAACAAGTACTGAAGCTGAAGCTCAAGTACTTTGGCCACCAAATGAGAAGAGAGGAGTCACTTGAGAAGACCTTGATGCTAGGAAAGATCAAAGGCAAAAGGAGAAGGGGCCGGCAGAAGATGAGATGGCTGGATGGCATCATTGACACAGTGGGAGTAGATCTGGCTGGGCTGCAGAGGATGGCAGATGATAGAGGACCCTGGCATGCGGTGGTCCATGGGGTCACAAAGGGTTGGACTTGACTGTGCAACTGAACAACAACAACAAAAATCTTCAAGAAATAATAGCTACAAATGCCCGCAAATTTAAAAAAAAAACCCTAGGTGGTATTTTTTAAAAATAAAGGATCCATGCAAATACATGTACACACAACTTGTTTATGCCCTACCTGCTTCCTGAAATGTCCAAATCCTGTTGGACTCCCATAGTGAGGAATGATGAAACAATGTATGATAGTCACAAGTCTCGTCACTTCTGCCCCACATATGTTGTATGCAGTCAGTGACACAATTCCCTTTAATTCCTAAACAACTTGGGATATCAATCATACCACCTAGCATCAGTTGCAGGGCTAATCTTAGGAATTTGTATAAACATCTTCCATTTCCCTCCCCCCCCCCCCCGACTTTTTTACATGAAACATAGAGTTTGCATTTCTTGTTGTATCTTTTCTATTTTGTAGATCCGGAACCAACCCTCATATAGTATTTATTATAATGATCCCATGCATTCCCAACCCACCCCAATATCCTCTGAGAGGGTTCCAAAGCTTACAAAAAACTTATGCTGGTTTTTTAAAGACGGTCAATAGTTTTTCTTTTTCACGTAAGTCCATTAATTTTCTAGTCTATTCCATAATGTTAGGTGATTCATGACTTTCCTACCTTCTTGCATATACAAGTTAACACCCAGGGAAAGTGGATGAAGTCTTTTTTAAGGGGTTTGGGCTTTATAGGGCTTGTTTTGCTGCTTTTTTCCCTTTTCCCTTTGTTTGTTTGTTTGATTTATACCTCACCCTTTTGGTACAAGCACCACTCAGGGTGGCTTACAATGTGTGTGTGTGTGTGTGTATCACAATCAAAGGGGGAAATATATGGACAAATATAATGATGAAGGAATTAATTTAACGAAAACATATACTACCCCTTTGGTAGTGGATGCATGTACTAGATACATAAGACTGTAATGATCTGGTGTATTATTTTGCCCCCAACATGAGTACCCAGCATGTTGGGGGCAAAATACTAATTAACTTGTGAACCACCCAGAGAGTGCACTAAGAGTGCTATGGTGTGGTATATAAGTGTGATTGCTTTGCTCTGCTTTGCTATTTCTGATTTTATCTACCTGTACATTATTTATTTATGTTTACTTATGTCTGTTTAATAAAGTGAAAAGTTTTTGAAAAGAATGTATATAATCAGACAACTGTCAAGACCTTCAGGCCATCAGGGGGTAGTGGTTCCCAACCACCTGAGCATCTCTAAAATCCTGATTCCACCGCCACCACCATCCGTGACATATAATTCTTATTATTAAAAAAATAAACTTCTATTCACGTGGAGGAATCCTAAAAGTCCATTAACTTGGTTCACATGTAAGAAGCCTAAAAAGGCCAATAACTTAGTCTAAACATTCTCAAATTGCTCCCCCCCTTGATTAAAAATACCCCCCTTGTTGTGGGGCATGTGCCCCAAATCAGAAACCACAGCTCTGGATCTTCCTGGCACCTCCCTGCTCTTGCTGTCTTTTCACCAGTCCTCTTTAATACACGGAATGGTGAGTATGATTGCTGGGGGGGGGGGGGGGATAGCATTCTCCACTTGGTCTCCCTCTAGGTTGTGATGTAGGCCTGGGCCAACAGGAAGAGACCAAGAAAATATCTAGTAGCGAGGGACAGAAAGCACCCTTAATGAAGGAGTGAGGTCTTCCTGTTGAGGGTCTGTGGGAGTCAACACATTCTGGCAGAATCTTTATTGAGTCCAAAACAATACTGACAACTCTTTCCACTGTCATAAGATAATAATTTTGTGTCAGAGATTACTCTGGGTTGGAAGGATTTTTAAGGAACGCCCAAAAGAGGCTTCTTTCATGTCCCCCATTGTGCAGCTCTCAGGTATTGAAACTTGACCTTCCAGTCTCCAGCTCAGACACCACTAAGCCACCAGAGGAGCTGCTACTGTCATAAGATGCTGCTGCAGGATGGGACTGAGATAAATCAGTTTAATGAGCATTATGTTGGCATGACTCATTGTTCTGAAATAAGATTCCTTGGATTCTAAGATGCTCAAAATATCATGCAGAGGCTGAATTCTTTCAGGACTGAAAAAAGGGAAGCGGGGGATAGATGCTAAACATTTTCAAAGGTTTCAATAATAAGTGGGCTGAGAAAACCAGCAGCAAAGTTGTTCTCTCTAAATCTGGAACTTCTGAGCTTGCATCAGGGGATAAATATACATCTAAAAAGGAACAGCTGGAAATCATGCTGTGTTGCATCTGTACCTTTCAGCTAGAGAATTTCAGCACTTTGATCCAATAGCTACTAATTCCAGTTCATGGGGCTATGAAGAGACTGAAGAGACTTTTATCTCATTCCCTTTTTAAAGAAGATAACAATGGAGTGGACAACTTGACTGGTTGACTTAGTACATCACATAAGTAGCAATGTTCAAGAACAGGTTAGCTATTTTTCTGTTCCTGAAATCTGTTCTGTGTCTTCCAAGAAATAGCTTTGATGTCAGTCTAGGATGGAACCTCTGTAAATACATTTCAGACAAACAAAGCAAAAGTAACAGCAGCAACAACAACAGCAACAACAACAGAGACAAAAATGTTGCGGCACTTTAAAGACTAACCGCTATATTTTAAGGTGAACTTTTGTGGGTCAAGTTGAATGAGTGAATTCATATGAGCCAAAGAATAGATGCAGAATCAGAAAATATATAGGTATAGAACAACAAAAATGAACACAAAATATGTAGTTGTTAATATTACACTACAGCTCAGGAAGCCTGGGTTTCAATCCTTGCTCTGCCATGCAATTTAATCTGTCATGCAAACAGAAGGTCTCAAATAACATCCTTGGAACTATCCATTAAACATGGATGTCCACGCTCTACTTTTCCAAATTATTTTTATGTTGGATGAAATGGAATTTCTATACAAACAAATGAAGTGTATGGATGATTGCATAATTCTGCAGTTCTCTTTCATCTGTGACACCATTTTTATAGTACTGGTCTGGGACAGCCAATGTTGTGTCATAGGGACATTCTGGACTTGAAAGAGAGGGATTCTTCTAAGTCAATGCTTACCAGATGGCCGTGGGCCAAAACTATCTCCCTGGGTCCCTGCAGGAATAGATGGGGAGAGGAAACTATGCAAATCAGCCATTTACATTTCTGATGTTATATAAATTAATCAAATAGATAATAACATTTTGACACACAGTGGCTTTTGGTGCCTGTTCTCAGATCAGAGTTTCACCACCTGTTTTTACAGACAGGGGAAGGGCCCCAAATCCACAAGAATGTGAGAAGCTACCTCATAAGTGATACACTGTCATATAAGTTTCAAGGAAATGCAGGAGAAAATGAAAAAGGAACAGGAAGAATTAAAAAACTGAAGGGGGGGAAACCCAAAACTAACCAGAAATCAAACACAGACACACACCACAAAACTGAGTTCTTTTAAAGATACTGATTAAATATTTTATTTGAGAGAGAAAATATTCTTGTTTAACTTGCTTTGGCTCATATTAAATTTAATTAATTAATTAATTCAACTTGAATGCTACCCCATAGTGCAGGTACTCTCTGGGCAGTGCCATGAAAATAAATTAAAATGAATACAATACAAATACAATAAACAATACTTATGAGCAGGTAAATTGGCCTCTGCCATAAGCAGACCTAACTATAAACCAAGTTAAACAGATTAAAACAACTTTAAGAATCCCAGGTAAAACATTAATTAAATGCAGTTTTAAATCATTCTGTTTTTACCAGTTTCTTAGAAACTGTGAGTGGAGGCACCTAGCAAAGCTCTGGTGGAACCTTATCACAAAGAGAGGTGGCCACAGCCATGAAAGTGTGGATTCTTTATATATACAGTCAAACCTCGCATAAAGAGCGTTTCGCTTAAAGAGTAACTTGCTTAAAGAGCAGAATTTTATCTGAATGGTCACTTCGCTTAACGAATAAAACCAACCAAAAATTTGCTTAACAAATAAATCAGGGTTCACAATCCCCCCCCACACACACACATCCAATTGGTCACTTACAATAGTGTTTCGCTTAAAGAGCAAACTCGCTTAAAGAGCAATCCTGTGGAACGCATTATGCTCTTTAAGCGAGGTACAACTGTATATATTATTTTTATTGAAATTTTTTAAAGTACAAAACAGTGTTAAATGAAAAACAAAACAATTTTAAAAAGAAAACAAAAAAAGAAGAACATACACCAAGAAAGATATCAATCATAAAAAAACATTCAATATCATTTTATATTCCTTATAACATTCTTATAACTTCATTTCATGAAATATATTCTGTATTTGCTCTTTACTCCATTTTTCCTGGTTGTAAGGAGAGAAAAATATAAATATAAATGTGTGTGTTTGTGTGTGTGAGAGAGAGAGAGAGAGATAAAAGAAAAAAGTATGTCACTCTGTTCTATCTACAATTTTCCTAAGAATTCACCAAGTGTTATCAACATTGATAAACCTTTGTATTTTACCTTTTCCAAAAATTCATTAAATTGGGTGCTGGTTTTCTCCCCCTGTTATCTTTTTAAAAATAATCCAAAAAAGGTTTCCAAATATCCCAAAACTTGTTTTTACTTTAATATGCCCTTTTTAATATTTAATTCCCATGTCAGCTTGTCATTCAAGGCCATCTCCCATACATCTTCATATCATTTATTTGTCTCCAATTCTACATTATTTCTCCAGTTTTTCACAATTTGTTATCTTGCTACAGAAATGAAAATGGACAAGTCTTTCCTATTAATATCACATTTTATCTGCTCCAAATCTTTAATAATACAGTACCACTCATACATCTAATTTTATATTCTCATCCATTATTTTCCCAATTTCCCTTTCTATTTTTTTCAATATTCAGAGATGACTTGACATTCCCACCACATATGCTTATACGTCCTTGTTTCCTTTTGACATCTCCAACAACTCTTGGTTTTACTTCTATCAAATTGATTTAAACAAACTGGTGTCAAATACCATCTCCACAATATTTTATAATTATGTTTTTTAACCTTTATTGAGAGATTTTTCATAATTCTAGTTTTCCATTTCCTCCTCCAACTTTCTTCTTATATCTTTGTATTCAAATCTAACTCCCAAAATTCTCGCAATGTATTCTGTGATTCATTTTCTGTGTTCAAAATTTTATATACTTTTTTCACAAGACCTTTTATTCCTACTAATTATTTTCTTATCTCATCGATTAATTTCTCAAAATCCATCAATTGTCTATTCATTCCATACTGCCAGTATTTTCTGTTCCATTTGTTTATGGCCAATATTTGAAACCAGTTCAAATCCAGTTCCCTATATATTTCCAGTTTCTTTTCTATTTCCTCACATAGTTGTAACCACTCTTTAAGTGAATTTATCCCATGTTTCTGTAATACCTCTTTCAATTTATCTCCTTTAATTGGGAACAATTTCAAGTCTGACATTTGTGTAATCAGAGAACAATTAGGGATCAATTTTTGTTTCAAAGAATTCCACACTGTCATCATCCCTTTTGCCAAGTTAGTCTTAATATTTATTTTGGAAACATCTTTATCAAAAAAAAAAATCCCATTTCCATATTGTTGAAACCCTTGAAAGTGTGGATTCTTATGTCCACTTTTTTGGGGGGCTGGGGGATCTCCTTAGATGTCACTATTCTTAGCATCATGGACTGTGAAGAATGGGTGGGATGGGTAGCTGCTGCACAACAACGGCCTGAGGAAGAAGATGCCAAGGCCTAGCAGTGGCTGGGGACCTTGCCCACTCCTCTGGCCCCACAACAACGGCCTGATGGGAGTTAGTTTGTGTTCTGGTTTGGTTGTTTTATGTGGTTGCATTTTATAATTTTTATTGTACTGTTGTTGTTTTGACTGTAAGCCACCCTGAGTCATCTCGGCGAGTGGGCAGCAATATAAACCTAAATAAATAAATAAATAAAACCAACAGTTCAAATTATGCATGGAAACTAACAAGGAGCAAATGAACACAGGCCAAGATTAGAAGATATGTGTTCAGAACTTCTGGTACCAGTAATAGGTCCAGGTGCTACATTTTGGTTAAGCTGAAGTTTCTGTGCTAATTTCAAGAGCAGCCCCTACACAGAGAGCGTTGCAGTAGTCTGTCTTGATGCATTAAACGCTGTTGTTAGACATTTCTTATCCAGATAGAGGCACAGATTTTTTCATTAAAACTCTTCATTGTTCTTTTGGGTACTAACATAGTTACCACTCTGACAAACTTGAAGGATGTGCCTTTGTGTATACTCTAAAACAAGAAGCAATTAGGGTAGCTGTAGATTACATATGTCACGATCCAGCCGGCCCCCACTCTTCTGGTTAACCCCTGGAAACCAAAACAAACCTACACAGGGCGAGCTGGACGGCTAATTAGAACAGAGATAGAACTCTCAACTGCTTATCAGCTCTTAAGGGGTTTTTATTTGGTAGCGTGTTCAAAGATTTGTGTGTGTGAAAGGCAGCTCTTACCCTTATTAGTCCAATGAAGACACGTTGTTCAGAAAAATGATGAAGATTTATTGATCAGGTTCATAAAGCATAAAAGTCAGTAGCATAAGTCAGTCCAATAAAGTCCACAGGTAAATCTAGGTAACCATTTTTAAGGAGCAAAAATGCTTAGCTCCTAGGCTAAAGAATGCTAGCCCATTGAGATCCAGAAACAAAAGCTCTCTAATCAAAAACAGGTCTTAAGCCATGAAGAAACAGAGACGAACTCCTTCTTCTCTCCAAAATGGAGAATTTTCAGTCAGGTGGGACTGCTTACCCAATCAGGTAACAGCAAGCAAAATGAGAAAACTTTCTCACAACAATGGTTGTTTACCTTTATGCAAAGACACAACACGGCTAGGCTCTCAAAAGATAAGAAATACTGAAAAACATGGTTGAAAAACATGCAGTTACACAGCCTTGAGGCTCAGAGAGAGAAAAATGGATTTTTCTGAGGCCTATTTGAAAATTGGCAATTTCAAGCCTTAGGAAATAGGTCCATTTCCTGACACGCCCTCCTTTCTGGAAAGGCAAACCGGGGGTTTGACTTTACCAAAAGGCATTATTTACTAATGTGAGCAAAGCAATTGAGCAAACAAGCTATCCCTTATATATGTAGGATATCAAGCGTTAAAGCTTCTTCCAGTTTTAATTACTGGAGGTACACGTTACATAAGTTACATTCTGCATTGCAAGCAAACTCAGGTATAAAACCTTGCTGGAACAAAAGACTTGGGCATTTTCAGGTACCAAAGGTTTTCCCTTTCCAAAACACATTTTGCCCAAACAGAACAACCTTTAAATCAGAAAACAGGTCAGTAACACCACACATGTCACAGAGGCCGCTTGTACGAGCCTCTGGAAAAATAAACAGATGATTAGCAAGAAACAATAACATTTCCCCCCTTCTTCGTCTTCTTCGATGTTGCACCTGCAAACAATTAAACAACCAGTTGAACAAAGTCCATTTAGAGTTCCGTTATCAGCTCTTCTTTCAGACGACAGTAACACGTGCATCTCCTAGTAAAACAAACTCAAGAAACAACCTTTAAGGTATTTATCAGAACACAGTCCAAAGGAATTAATCAAACAACCCATCACCCTCATCCCTGTGAGGTTTGGGAACTAAACAGGCAACAGAATTGATGGCTTGACTAACGTCTCAACTCAAGAACGCGCAGGGTTCCATTCACTCTCCTCAGTACGTCGGGAATCTGGATCTGGATCTGGCTTCTGCTATTGTTGACACCGCTAGTTGGGCTTCCCACAGCCATCTTTACTTATTACTCCCACACTTCAGCTCTTGGCTTTCGGAGGGTAGTAAAACTCAGGGAAACACTGCATCCGGCAATTATTTCCCACTTCCCACTAGCTGACCAAAACAGCGTAGTGTAACAGCCTGTAGATAACACTTTTCAGAGTGGTGGCTCTGCCCCACACACTCTAGCAAAACATTTCTTCCTTGGACACGTGGAGGAGTCCGTTGGAGCTCTTCCACCTTTAAGCTGGTATCTCAAACACAATGAGGCAATCAGCAACTTCTCCAGGTCTTCAAAGACCAAACAGCACATGTAATCAGCAACTAGGAACTTCAATGCAGGAAAATAAATCTTATCTGAAGGGTTCCACTCCTTCTTCCTGGCTTTGGGGAAAATTAACTTCAAGGAACTGCTTCTGAGTGAAAATAGGCACTCTGTGGAGGTTTTGACTCCAATTCAACACAAAAGAGTCTTATTTAGGGCTTGGGGCTTGCTGGGCGTCTGGGGAAGTCTCAGAAGTCATCTGGACAAGCTTCACCCACCCTGGGCCCTTCCTTTTGGCTAAACATCATCTGGGCACCTTCTCCAAGATCCCATCTGGAATGGAGTCTGTCTTGGGGTGCTAACTGTGGTGAGGGGGTACATTCATCAGCCACTGGCTTACCTTCTATCTTGTAGGCTTGGAAGACGTCTCAGTCCCTCTGGAACTGCCAGCAATGGATCGGCCCTCGGCCCACGGCCCTTAGATCTGGGAGCTTGAGAATCCGACTCAAAACTCAAAACGAAGAAGCAAACAGCTGCGATCCTGCTTTCCTTTCAGCACCCTTATCTCAGGAAAATACATTCCAAGGATGCAGTTTCTCAGCTTCTGCTGCAGACGCACACACGCAGGCTTTCAGCCAAACAAACGAAGCTTGCTTCTTGCTGGGCCGAGATTGAGAGCATGCACACACACAAAAAAAACTTCTTCAGGGCTCGTATATCCCACCGCTAGGCCAACATGTCACGTATACAACTTCAGGAGGGAAGAAACATCCCACCGCTGCCACCATGTCACGATCCAGCCGGCCCCCACTCTTCTGGTTAACCCCTGGAAACCAAAACAAACCTACACAGGGCGAGCTGGACGGCTAATTAGAACAGAGATAGAACTCTCAACTGCTTATCAGCTCTTAAGGGGTTTTTATTTGGTAGCGTGTTCAAAGATTTGTGTGTGTGAAAGGCAGCTCTTACCCTTATTAGTCCAATGAAGACACGTTGTTCAGAAAAATGATGAAGATTTATTGATCAGGTTCATAAAGCATAAAAGTCAGTAGCATAAGTCAGTCCAATAAAGTCCACAGGTAAATCTAGGTAACCATTTTTAAGGAGCAAAAATGCTTAGCTCCTAGGCTAAAGAATGCTAGCCCATTGAGATCCAGAAACAAAAGCTCTCTAATCAAAAACAGGTCTTAAGCCATGAAGAAACAGAGACGAACTCCTTCTTCTCTCCAAAATGGAGAATTTTCAGTCAGGTGGGACTGCTTACCCAATCAGGTAACAGCAAGCAAAATGAGAAAACTTTCTCACAACAATGGTTGTTTACCTTTATGCAAAGACACAACACGGCTAGGCTCTCAAAAGATAAGAAATACTGAAAAACATGGTTGAAAAACATGCAGTTACACAGCCTTGAGGCTCAGAGAGAGAAAAATGGATTTTTCTGAGGCCTATTTGAAAATTGGCAATTTCAAGCCTTAGGAAATAGGTCCATTTCCTGACAACATATACTACAGTAGATCCACATTTTGCCAACAGAAATCCTTTCTTGTTTTAAATTCTTTATTTGTAAATTTTCAATAAAAATGACACAATATAAAACAAACATACAATACAAAAAAAAAGTCACAAGAGTACTACACTTAATATACTTGAATGCAAAAAATAAAAGATTATAACACATTTTTCAGCTTTTATATCAGCTCTCTTAAACCAATAATTCTAATATCTCTATTATGACTACAGTATGCATTCTACATTACTTAATTCACCTCTGTGTTATATACAATGTCCAGGAGGGTTATGTCCGTTTACATTTTCCAAAAATTAACTTGTTCTGGTACAGGGTTAATTCCTTTATTTCTAACAATCACATAATCCACAAATTTCCTCCAGATTCCCCAAAATCCATTTATTTGAACTATGCCTTTCTTAACATTTAATTCCCATGTCAGTTTGTCATTAAGAGCTAATTCCCACATTTCATTGTACCAATCTTGTATCTTCAATGTCACATTACTCTTCCAATTTTTTGCTATACATTGTCTTGCTGCAGACAGCATCACAGCCAACAGCTCTTTACCGTCCTTACTTATCTTATATTTATCCACATTTGTTATTAATGCCGTATCTGGTCCCAATTCTAACCGCATATCCATTATGCTTTCAATTTCCTCTCCAACCTTACCCCAAAATTCTGATACCACGTTACAATTCCACCACATATGTACATATGTCCCAATTGAATGCTTACATCTCCAGCATTTGTTACTTATTTCCTTATTTATTTGATGCAGTCTTATTGGGGTCAGATACCATCTCCAAAGCATCTTGAAATTATGTTCCTTTACTCTTACAGACATAGTTCTCATTATTCTTTTTTTCCATTTTCTATGCCAATTCTCTTCCGTAATTGTCTTATTCAGATCTTGTTCCCAAATATTCTTTAAAACTTCCTGAATTTTCCCTTGTTTGTTCATTATTTTATAAATTTTGCTAACTATCCCTTTAATTCCCATGTTTCCTTTTCTTATTTCAACCAGAAGTTTTTCAAAAGTCGTAAGTTGTCTGTCTAGACTGTTATAGGATAAAACTCTCTTATTCCAATTATTTATCTGGAGAATCTGAAACCAATTTAATTTCAATTGTAAAAAAAGTGCCTTTCTTTTCTCTAGATCACTACAGATCTTCAACCAATCTTTTAGCAGTGAAACCCCACTTTCTAATAAAATTGCCTTAACATCTCTATCTAATTTAATTGGGAAGTTATTAAAATCTTCTAATTCTACAATTGGCGAAATCCCTGGAGTAAGATCTTCTCTAACTCCATTCCATTCTTCTATGGTTGTTTTTATCATCCTATTCTGTATCCCTTTATGTTTTTTACTATCTATTTTACTTAAAAATATAGCTTTGCCCACTTGTGAGAAATCTCTCTTTTCAATTTTTTCCCATATTGATTCTTCCCTCATCAAAATTTTAACAACATTTCTTACTTGAAAGGCTCTATAATAATTATGTATGCTTGGGATTCCCAGTCCCCCTTCTTTTTGAGATATATACCACAGTTGTTTAGATATCCTTGTTCTTTGTTTCCCATTACAAAAATTATTTATAATTTTTTGGAATTCTTCCAATTCTTTGTTACTATGTTTTATTGGTAAAACGTCAAATAAGAAATTTAGTTTAGGCAGTAACATCATTTTACTTAAGGCTATCCGGCCGAACCATGATAAGTTTAGTTTATTGTATTGTGTGATTCTCCTTTCAATATCCTTCTTTAATTTTAGATAATTTAGCTTTTTAAGGTCCCCAGTTTTGCTTGAAATCGTTATTCCCAAATATTTTAAATTGGGTTTAACTTGTATCTTATATTTTTCTTCAATATTTTCTCGCTCCTCTTTTTCCCCGTTGCAATATATCATTTCTGATTTTTCCCAGTTTACTCTCAGGCCAGTTGTTTCTTCGAACGTTTGTAAATGCAAATATATTCTTTCTAATGCCTTCTTTGGTTGCTTGACAATTATAAGTGTATCATCTGCATATAAATTCATTTTATTATCCTCTATTCCACTTATTTCTTCATCTTGGCGTATGTCATTGGCTAAGAACGCCATTATAAACAAAACTGGGGACAGAGGGCACCCCTGGCGGGTGCCTGCTTCCAATTTTATATCCTCTGTATATATATCATTAACTTTAACTTTAGCTGTTCCTTGTTAATATAATTTTGTAATTACACCCTGAAATTTATTACCAAATCCATATAGACCGATCATTCCATGAATTGTAGCCCATTGTAGAGAGTCGAATGCTTTAAATATATCAAGGGATAAAAATCCTATCTTCTCTTTTTTCCTTTCTGTAGAGTCCAACAGGTCCAATACTATTCTTACCAAATCCGACATGTATCTATTTTTCACAAATCCTGCTTGATCTTTATTGATATATTTGTTTATAAAGCTACTCAAACGCTTTGTCAATATTGTAGTAAAGATTTTTGCATCTTGATTAATTAATGAGATTGGCCTGTATGACTCTACTTTCTCCAAATCTTTTCCTGGTTTGGGAATTAAGGTAATGATCGATCTATTCCATGAGTCTGGAATTGATTCACCTTCCATTATTTTATTAAATAATTTGCATAACTTTGGAACTATTACTTCCTTAAATTCCTTATAAAATTCGGCCGGTAACCCATCTTCTCCTGGTGCTTTATCTATTTTTAGTTTTCCAATAACTTCCCAAATTTCATTTTGTGTTATTTCCTCCTCCATTTTTATTCTATGCTCTTCTGATATCTTATTTATCTGTTGTTTATCAAAATATTCCTTAAGTTTTACTATAGTTACATCCTTTTTTGAATAAAGATCTCGATAAAAACTTTCAACAATTTTGACCTTCTCTGTACTTTTATTGCACCTTTTCCCTTTTTTATCTGTCAATGCACCAATCTGACTCTTGATCTTCTTTTCTTTAGCTGCTCTTGCTAACAATTTCGAGTTTTTGTTGCCAAATTCAAAATATTCTCTTTTTAGAAAAATTAAGTCTTTCTTAACTTTTTCCATATCTTTTCCTTCTAGTTCCTTTCTTATTTTTTGAATTTTTCCAAATATATCTTGGCTTTTAGTCCTTGCATGCTCCGATTGTAATTCTTTTAATTGTTTTTCCAATTCCTGATATCTGCTCCTATTTTGTTTATTTCTCGTGCTTGTAATTTTTATAGATTCACCTCTAAAAATTGCTTTCATGGTATCCCACACTGTACTATAACTAACCTCGTTGTTATCATTCCATTTCCAACTTTCTTCCCATTTTTCTATTATATAATTCTTAGTAGCTTGCTCCTTAAAAATTTTTGAATTATATCTCCAATTATACATTTTCCGTCCTGGGCCTTCTAATTTTATGTCCATTAGTATTTTTGCATGGTCTGATTCTTTAATTGTTCCTATCTCTATATCTTCCGTCAATCTGTTCAGACTTTCTGTAACGAAGATATAATCTATCCTAGAATACATATTATGTACTTGGGAGAAATAAGTATATGCTCTTTCCCGGCCCTTGATTTCTCTCCATACATCCTTTAAACCAATTGTGTTAATCCAATTATCCAATACATACTTCTTACTCTTTCTTTTATCTCCTGTAGTGTCCATATCCGATCTTATTAAATTAAAATCCCCCGCTACTATCATATTCAAGCTACCTTCTTTACTGAGAATTTTTTGCATTTTATCTAAAAATTGTTCCTGATTGTCATTTGGTGCATAAATATTAACAAGTGTCAATTCCTCATCGTCTATATTTCCTTTAATTATTAAATACCTCCCTTCTGGGTCTGAGATACTTTGTGTCATATTGTATCCAGTTCTATCAGAGATCAGTATCGCTACTCCTCTAGATTTGGATGTCCCATATGCCATTTCATAAATTTGCATTCCTTTTAAGACTAATTTATTTGCTTCCGCTGATTTTTGATGGGTTTCCTGTAAAAAAATGATATCTGGTTTATCTTTTTAAAGGCCTAATTGTAATTTCTTTCTTTTCAATATGCTGCCTGTACCCTTTACATTCCATGATACTACTTTAATATTTTTAATCATCTATAGTTAAGCTGTTTCAACGTGTAGTAACCTTCCCTGGATGTGCAATCCACCACCTTACATAGAATAACCAAGAGAAACCCTAAACACCTACCTCTAACTAATCTAATTAACTTACCTGTTCTAATGAAATCTTTGGACCTCCCCACTCTTCTCTTCAGAGTTGTGCCTTCGTCTTCCGAAGAGGGGAGGTGGGGACATGAAAAGAATGGCATGATCTAATTACAGTCCCTGTATTTACCCACCCAGCTCCACCTATCTCTCGCAGTCTTTTTTTTTTTCATATAAAAGCAGAAGAAAACAAAAGGCATAGAAAAAGGAAAAGTAACATTCAGAAAGCAGTATCTACTCACCTACCGCTACCACACTCAAAGAATCATCAGTACCCCCCGTAGCTCCCTCTTCTTCTTCTTCTCCAGTTCGGTCTCTTTTTATAGCTCCAGATTCTAACAGGTCCTTTCTTAAAGACATCCATTCCGGTGTTCCCACCTTGACCAAGCCAATCTGGCACATATACTCCAATACATCCATTTCTGAATTAACAACGTGCATCTTTCTATCATAAAAAAAACATATTAGCTGTGGAAATCTCCAATTATAAGTGAGCCCTCTAGCTTTCAAAAGTTTTGTCACTGGCTTCATTTTGTATCTCCAAACACGTTCTTCTGGGGCTATATCATTGTAGACTTCCACAGTAGTCCCATCTATTTCCAGAACGCCAGCACCAGCCTGTTTGATAAAAGCCATCACCCTGAGTTTATCACCCCAATTTGCGAATTTGACCAAAACATTTCTATGAAAGCTCTTTCCTCTCTTTCCCCCCACCCTAAAAACACTGGCTATGTCTTCCGCAACAAAATCTTTTCCCATTTTGAGAGAGTTTAGCCAATCAACTATTCTTTCCTTCAGCTTGTCTGGCGTTCGTTCTGGCATTTTACGAATCACAATATTTTGCTTTCTTAAACCTTCTTCCACCAAATCTAATCTTTTTTCATGTGAACACACTTTATAATCAATTTCTTTTGTTTTGGACTCCAATTCTTTCACATCAAGTTGTAATGTCTTTACATCCTTCCTCGTATTCTTCATCATGTTTTCCATCCTTTTTGAATTATCTTTAACTTCCCTTGACAGGTCATTAAGAATTGTGGCCAAATTTTGGAAATTAGTAACAGTTGCATCTCTGTCCCGCTTCGTTTGCTCATTGTTGACTTGAATCTCTTTTTTCAATTCTTGGAAATTCCCTGACATTGACTTTTCCATCTGTTCAACTTTCTTCATAAATTTACCTATCTCTACATAAAAATGCACGTTTTCTCCTGCTGAAGTCTCGGCCATCGGTGGTGGTGTTTGTCCATCTCTTTGTTCTCTTCGTTCCCTCTGTTCCTTTTGCTCTCTTTGGTCCTTTAACTCTTTCTTATCCTTTCTTGTTTCGGGTCTCTTTGGCTTAACAACTTCTTCCCCCTCTCCACCCTTACCCCCCTCCATGACTATGCTCAATTAATGTGCAAGATCAATATTTTTGGCTAAACAATTAAAACCAATTCCCTCCTCTTTTTCGCTCACTCAAAATAGCTTTTAAGATTCTCTAATTAATTTCAGTTAATCAGCCAATTTTCAGATTAATATTGCACACCATCCAAAACTAATCAAATCAAATCTACAGTAATCAAAACTTAATAATCAATTAATTTCCAATAAATCAAATATTCAAATATTCAAATTGGTCAATCTCGATAACATCAATCAATAAAATCTATTTCAATTCAATCAATTCCAATTATAATATCAAAATCAATATCTGATACCCCTAATCTGTTTCAAACTAATAGTTTTCTAAAAACATAACTTTTTAATAAAAATCAATTAATTTATATGTATGATCCCAGTTAGTTACAAAATCATTCAATTTAATATCAGTTTAATAGTTTTTCTTAATTACTTAAAAATAACTTCCATAGCACAGTTTATGATTGATTTATCACCTTAAGGGGGGGAGGGATTTGAGAGGGGAAATCAGGAAGAAAGGAATTTAGCTTAAAGGCTATGGAGCAATCTCTTTGTAGATGAGAGAGGGCGGGTATGACACACAGTTACCATAAAGCTCACACAATTACACTAAGACTCACATAAGAAGAAGAAAGGGAAAAAGGAAAACCTATAATTTGTTAATTTATTTTGTTAAAGATTAGTCTATATAACAAATAAAGCCAAATATAAAAAACAGCAGGCTACTAACAATTACTAACTGCAAAAGAGAAAAGAAAAGCAAAGGAGAAAGAAGAGAAAATATTTGAACAAATGGGGGCTAGCCCCAAAAATAAAAAATAAAAATTAAAAAAAAGAAAAAAAGAGAAAAAAAACTCCTTCAGTTCTCTCTCTCTCCCCCCTCAAAAGTTAAAAGGTACCAAAAGAGGAGGAAATTAAAAAAAGGAGAAGAAGGAGGGAGGGGAGGGAGAGAAACACGAGAGGAAAAAAGAAAAAAAAGGAAAAAAATATGTACGTTGTTTGGTATAGTACTTAGTCCAACTGCTTTTAATCTTCAAAAGGGAATTTCTCTTTCCCCTCCCTTAAAAAAAGAAAAGAAAAAGGGAGAGAGTGTATTATTCTTTTAAAAACAATGCTCTGTCCCAAAAATCCTCGTCTCACATGCAGTTTCGGTTTCCTTAAGTTTCGTTTCTGTCTCTCACGCCGCCATTAATCCAAAGCGTACTGCTTCTTTATCCCAACCAACAAAAATAGCAAGGAACAAAGAAAACCCGAAAAAAGTAAAAAAGAAAGAAAAAAAACGCCCCTGTTCTCTTCTGCAATCTATAGCCCCCAAATATCCACTTTATTTAAAGAGAAGAAAAAAAAATCTCTTTAGAAGCTCACTTTTCCTCCGTGTGAGTTGCCGATCTCGCCACCCGCTGCTCAGCTCTTCTATTCACCGCTCACTTCGTTAAGACAGCCAGCTGACCACAGGATCTCCACACTTTTCAACTTAGTTTTCCTCTCTCGGTGCTGCGGGAATTCTTATGTTGATCTCCGGCTCCTGAACCGGCTCAACGGGGCGAAGCCGGCAATCCGGAGCCTCTTTTGAGACCCCGGTCTGCCCCTCCCCCGGAGCGCGATTCCCTCGAGCCCCGACCTTCTGCTGTGAGCGCGGGCGGCTCATTCGGCTCCCCCCGAACTTCTTGCTTCAATCAATGCTTAGAGCTCTTTTTTTTTTTGTTTCGCTTTGTTTGGTTTAATCCCGTTGAAAATCTCATTAATCGGTGGAGCTAGGCGCAATGGCGACCGCTCTCTATGCCATCCTTAGCCACGCCCCCAGAAATCCTTTCTACATCCCAACCCTGACCAGTGAATGCTACAATGAAATTGGAATTACATTCCTAATAGAATTTGGGAATTATACTTTTTCCGTCGACTACATTTACTTAAATGTAAGATTCACTTAATTTACTAAGACATATATTGGACAAAAGGGGCTGTTGTGGTTCAGTGGTTAAGAATCTCTCCTTATAAGCTAGAAGACTGGCAAGTTGGCAGTTCAAGACCCAGGTAATGCATGATGGATTGAGTGCCCATTTCTGTCCTAGCTCCTGCCAACATAGAACAATAATACCTCGCATCATGAATTTAATTTGTTCTGTAAGGCTGCTCGCTATGTGAGTTTTTCGCTATGTGAGTCAGGCTCGAATAGCAAAAATCCCTATGGAAAAACTCGCATAACGAGCTTTTTAAGGGGAAAAACTCGCATAGCAATTTTTTTTTTCATTATGTGAGTTTTCCCCATAGGGGAAGTCTGACTCGCATAGTGAAAATTTTCGCTATGCGAGTTGGACTCACATAGTGAAAATATTTGTTATGCGAGCCAGCTCGCTTTTTGAAAAAACCGCTCATTAAGCAACTTTTTCGATAAGCGAGTTGCTCACTAAGCGAGGTTTGACTATAGATCGAAAGCAAGAAATTGCAAGTAGATAAATAGGAAACACTTCAGAAGTAAAATATCTTGGGGACATGAAAGGATCCTTATTCAGGCATCCCCTGAGCGGAGTTTCTCCAGCAAAAATCCTTTCAACCCAAAATAATTTCTGACATAAAATTATTATTTTTGGATACAAATCAACCATTTGATTCACAGCTGAGGACTGGAATAAAATCAACAGTGCAAGCCCTAACCAAGGACCTAAGAACTATTAAGGTAACATCTGAGTACAGTAATACACTGGATAATGATTGCATCGGATAACGCTAAAATCGGATAACGATGCAAGTTTTTTGGAAAAAACTTGCATTGGATAACGATTCTGGATAACGATCCTTTAGCATTATCCGATTCAATCATCTGGGGGGTGGGGGTGCAATCGTGCGCCCATGCATGGATCGGCTCGTCTGAAATGACCTCCCCCTGGGGGGGGGATTTCAGACAAGCCAATCCTTGCACGTGCGCACAATCGCTCACCTAGATAAGGATCAGCTTGTCTGAAATGACCTCCCCCGGGGGGGGATTTCGGACAAGCCGATCCTTGCACTCCTAGGCAAGGATCAGCTTGTCTGAAATCCCCCCCTCGGGGGGAGGTCATTTTGGACAAGCCGATCCTTGCCTAAGCGCGCGGTTTGTCCCTGACGTCAGGGCTTTTTTTTATGGAACCAAGTCATAACATTATCCGATGTTCTAGTGTATATATGCAGTTCCCTAGTAGAGTTGTTTTCAGAGAGTTAGGATGTTCAGGTCTGATAAGTCCAAAATTTCCTAGTATCTAGGGAGTCCTTGATATTATTGCTCCAAGGGCTTCGATCACTATGGGTACAACAGCAGGTTTCTTCCTCCGTAGACGCTTGACTTCAATTTGCAAATCACAATATTTTGTTATTTTCTCCAGCTGTTTGTCTTCAATTCGTGCATCTCCTGGTATAGCAATGTCAATAAACCATACCTTCTTCTTTTCCACTACACTTATATCAGGTGTGTTTTGAGGCAAATGTCTATCTGTTTGAATGTTAAAGTCCCAGAGGATCTTGACTTTCTCATTTCTAAAACTTTCTCTACTTGATGTTCCCAGTGATTTTTTACTACATTCAAAAGCAAACTTCTGACAAAGTTTCAAATGGATAATTTTTGCAACCCTGTTGTGGTGTTGCAAATAATCAGTCTCTGAAATTTTGCTACATCCGATGATGATGACGACGACAATGATGATATCCTGAATAATAATAATAATAATAATAATAATAATAATAATAATAATAATAATAATAATAATAATAATAATAATAATAATAATAATAATAATAATAATAATAATAATAATAATAATGATGATGATGATGATGATGATGATGATGATGATGATGATGATGATGATGATGTTGGATATAGCTGTGATGAAGGCCACACCATTCTCCCAAGCAAAATAAATGTCCAATTAGCCCTTCTGAGTAAATACCATTTTGTTACAGTATCTTAGTTTGAAACTAAGATTCACAATACAATATGCTTAAGATCAGTAAATTCAATATGCATCTACCTATTCTCACCTATGGACTTCTTACAACTCTTCCTTTTCTCAAGATAGCAACCAGCTATGATTTCAGTAGCCTAAAGGGAGATAAAAATCACACTTTTTTCCCTGAAGAGTCATAGATAAGGACAGTGGCATAGCGTGGGGGGCGGGGGGCGGATGCCCCGGGCAGCGGCTTTCAGGGGGTGTCAAAATGTCCCCTCCCCACCGCTTTGGCCTCCCTCTTTGGCTTAGGAAGCAGGACTTCCCAGGTGGAGGGCGGCCCTTTTGCTGGCGAGCGCCCCGCGTGCGCTTCGCCGCTTGCAGGCGAGGAGGAGAAAAAGGGTTATTTTTTTTAGGCGTCCACGGGCACTGGTCCCGAAAGGTCCCGTTTTGTTCCGCCCTGAGCTGGCGCTTCCCTTTGCTTCACAGTTGACGGACAATTCAAGGAGGGGCCCGCCCGCCCGGCTGGCCGTCGGGGGCTCTCCACCGCCTGCCCCTGGCAGGTGCCCCGCGTGCACGTGCACGCTGCTCGCCTCCGCCCGCCCAGCCACCCACCCAACTTGCCGTCAGACGGGGCGCTCGTCGGGGGTGGGTGGCGCTGTGGCGGGGAGCCCCTGGCGGCTGGCTGGGCAGGAGGAGGTGGGCAGCGTGCGCGTGCACGCAGGGCGCCCACCAGGGACAGGCGGCAGAGAGCCCCCGACGGCCAGCCGGGCGAGCGATCTGCCGGAGGTGCGCTCGTCGGGGGTGGGGTAGGGTGGCGGAGGGCCCCTGGCGGGCGAGCGGGCGGGGGTGTGCGGCGCACACGCGATTGCACGTGCACCGCTAGTCAGCAGGGGGCGCCTTCTGCCTGGGTCCTGGGGGGGCGAGTTTGTTCTTCGCCCCAGGCGGCTGAAGACTGCGCGACGCCACTGGATAAGGAGCAGTAGTAGTAGCAAAACTTGTGAAACTTGCTTTCATGGGATGAAATTCCTAGAAATACAAATGAACTCAAGGGGCTGGGACAGGGCCGGATTTTCCTATAGGCTAACTGGGCTTCAGCCTAGGGCCTCAAGATCAAGAGGGGCCTATATATTGATATATATCACAGTAATGATGTATTTTATTATCTCTCATGTAATTTACAGACTTAAAAATGGGAGGTGAAAGGGCCACATAAGTGGAATAGCCTAGGGCCTCTTTTCATGTAAATCCGGCCCTGGGCTGGGAGCTATAGTCCAAAATGTATCTTTTAACATGTGAGGATTGTATGTTCTCTTGATCTTTTAGCATCTCTAATCTAGGTTTAAATGTTCTTTTGATTTCTTGGATTTTATTGAGTTTTTTGTTCCTTCTTTTTTGTTGTTCCCTTCTGTTTCTTTGCAATGATTATTGTAATTGTTGAGTTTACAGCAGGCAATCCCATCTTGCTTTGTGTTTGTTTTACACACTAAAATGGAGATGGGAAGGGTCAACATAAAAGAAAGAAAGAAAGAAAGAAAGAAAATGAACTGTCACTATGACCTCTCTTAGTGTTATAAATTAATTTAATTCCAGTGGGGAGTGTGATAACCATGTGATCTGCATTCCTGTGTTGTTCACTGTGATTGGGTACCTTTAAGGTCCTTGGTCGCCCTCCCTATGCTTCCTTACCTTGAAATTGATGTACATGTGGTTATCCCCTTTTGTCCTCATAACAACTTTACAATATGGTCTACACCAAAAGATAGTATTTCTCAAAACCAGAGTTGTCCTTACTATTCAATAGTGTGAGGTGGTCACCTAGGAGGCACCAACAAAAGAGGAGTAAAAAGATCTATGGGGCATTTTGCCATCTTTGACCCTCCAAACTGGTCTGCTATCTTCATGCCACTCAAATTAACATTTGTATATGAAAATGGAGAGAATTGTTATCTTGTTCTTTGTCCTGGGCAGACAGATGTTTTTAGCCAGCCCTCCACCCAGTAACCTTCCTGGCTGAACATGGATTCCAGCCAAAGTCTCTGTGAACCAAATCTAATTGTTTATTTGTCATGTTGAGAAGAAGGAACCCCTATGTACATAAGGTCTCATGCCAGTACCAAGCAAGATGGCTGCTGAATGTTTGCTTTTTGGAGCAGCAGCAAGTTAGTGTAATCTAAAGTGAGATAAAATATTGCACATCAGACTTTGTTTATTTACAGATGGAACTTCAGCCAAGGAAGCTAAATGGCCACAGCAGAGTTTTGCCATTCATTTGCAGCTATCTCTGCTATCAGCCGTCCAGTGCATGACTAAGATAATTTTTCAATCCATTCTCCCAAAATTGATCTTATTACCATAAAACACATTATTGTTACTACAACAACAAAATTGAGAGCAATTCCAAAAGTGTAGGTATGTTAGCCTGTAGTACAAAAAAGATACAAAGTACAAAAAACACACACAAAGAGGCACTGTAATCATCATATACTGTAGCCAACACAAAAACCAGACTGATTACATAATCTGCAGCCAAAGATGGAGAAGTTCCATACAGTCAGCAAAGATGAGGCCTGGAGCAGAGTGTGGCTCAGATTATAATCTACTGATTGCCAGATTCAATTTTAGATTATAGAAAATGGGGAGAACAATTAGGACACACAGGTATGACGTAGACAACATCCCTAAAGAATACACGGTGGAGGTATGGAACAGATTTAATGGTTAAGACTTGATAGACAGAGTACCAGAAAAATTATGGACAGAGATTCGGGACATCATACAGGAGGCAACAATAGAAAAGAAGTGTAAGAACACAAATTGGCTGTCTGATGACTGACTCTTAAAATAGCAGAGGAAAGGAAGGACGCAAAAGGAAAAGGTGAAAGAGAAAAAGTCAATCAATTAAACACAGTTTTTCAAAGAAAATGAGAGATAAGGGAACAGTTGACCAGTTCTATGAGGACCAGTTCTATGAGGACCTAGAACACCTCATAGAACAGACACCAAGAAATGATGTACACATTATCACAGGAGACTGGAATGCCAAAGTAGGAAATCAAAAAGTAAATGGAATAACAGGCAAGTTTGGTCTTGGAACACAGAATGAAGCAGGCCAAAGACTGATAGAGTTCTGCCAAGATAATGCACTGGTCATAGCAAACACTCTCTTCCATCAACACAAGAGGAGACTTTACACACGGACATCACCAGATAGCCAACATAGAAACCAGATTGATTACATACTCTGCAGCCAAAGATGGAGAACCTCCATACAGTCAGCAAAAACAAGACCAGGAGCAGATTGTGGCTCAGCTCAGAACCTACTGATCACAAAATTCAGGCTTAGACTAAAGAAAATAGGGTAAACAATTAGGCCAGACAGATATGACCTAGAAAACATCCCTAAGGAATACACAGTGGAGGTGTGGAACAGATTCAATGGCTTGGACCAGATAGACAGAGTGCCAGAAGAATTATGGGCAGAGATGTGGGACATCATGCAGGAGGCAGCAAGGAAAACCATACCAAAAGAAAAGAAGCGTAAGAAAGCTAAGTGGTTGTCCGATGAGGCTCTTAAAATAGCAGAGGAAAAAAGGGACGCAAAAGGCAAAGGAGAAAGGAAAAAATATAATCACTTGAATACAGAATTTCAAAGAAAAGCAAGGAGAGATAAGGAAACCTACCTGAATGAACAGTGCAAAGAAATAGAAGATAACAACACAAGAGGCAGGACTAGAGATCTTTTTCAAAAAAAAAATCAAGATGGCAAGGAGATAGCTGATGCAGAAGAGATTAAGAAAAGATGGAAAGAGTACACAGAGGAACTCTACAAAAGGGACCTCAACACTCCTGATAATAACAATGATGAGGAAATTGAACTTGAGCCAGACATCCTAGAGAGTGAAGTCAGAAAGGCCCTAAAAACAGTGGTGGGATGTCAATTTTTTTACTACCCCACCATGATGTCATCAGTGTGGGCTGAGCCAACGTCATGATGTCATGACATTGTGAGCGGAGCCAAAGAAAAATAATAATAAAATAAAATAAAAATAAGCACATACACACACACACACACCCCTCAACCCACCCACCCACCCACAACACAAGGACAGCAAGGAGGACAGCAAGGAGGCCATGCGTACGTGCCAAGCACTGTAGACATGCATGCACACCAAGTGCTTGGTGCACATGTGCAGTGTGGGAACCAGTGAAAAGGTAAGTCCCGAAGGTGGTTCCCCCCAAAAGCTGCTACCAGTTCTCTGGGACCCTGGGAAAAGATACTACCGGTTCTGGCGAACTGGTGAGAACCTGTTACATCCCATCACTCCAAAAAGCACTGCAAACAACAAAGCCAGTGGAGATGATGGTATCCAAGTTGAACTTTTCATAGCCCTAAAAGACAATGGAATCAAATTATTGCATTCTATATGCCAACAGATTTGGAAAACACAACAATGGGCACAGGATTGGAAAAGATCAGTATACGTTCCAATCCCCAAAAAGGGTAATGCCAAAGAATGTTCAAATTATCAAACATTTGTGCTAATCCCACATGCTAGCAAGGTGATGCTCAAGATAATACAGGATAGACTGGAGAGAGAATTACCAGAAGTGCAGGCAGGTTTCAGAAGAGGCAGGGGGACTACAGACCACATTGCCAACATACGTTGGATCATAGAAAAAACAAAGGAATATCAGAAACAAGTCTACTTCTGTTTCATTGACTACACTAAGGCCTTTGACTGTGTAGAACACAACAAAGTGTGGCAAGTAATTAAAGAGA
The DNA here is from genome assembly GCA_030440675.1 of Furcifer pardalis. Taxonomy (NCBI): domain Eukaryota; kingdom Metazoa; phylum Chordata; class Lepidosauria; order Squamata; family Chamaeleonidae; genus Furcifer; species Furcifer pardalis. The sequence continues at coordinate 127,767,508 of CP126893.1, read as the reverse complement.
TGGGAATACCAGAACACCTTATATGCCTCATGAGAAACCTGTACATGAATCAAGAAGCAACAGTTAGGACAGGATACGGAATGATGGAGTGGTTTGGAATAGGAAAAGGAGTAAGACAAGGCTGCACATAATGCACAATGCAGTGCTGGACAAATCAAGAGTTGGGATTAAAATTGCTGGGAGAAACATCAACAATGTGAGATATGCAGATGATACAACCCTAATGGCAGAAAGTGAAGTAGATCTAAAGAAGCTCCTGCTTAGGTTGAAAAAGGAGAGTGCAAAAGCTGGCTTGAGACTCAACATCAAGAAAACCAAGATACTGTAATGGCAACAGGCCCTATCACTTCCTTGCAAATAGGTGGCGAATAACAGCTTATATGTCTCATGAGAAATCTGTACATGAGTTAAGAAGTAACAGTTAAGACAGGATATGGAATGATGGGGTGGTTTTTGAATAGGAAAAGGAATAAGACGAGGCTGAATTTTGTCACTCTGATTATTTGACATAATGTGCAATGTACGGCTGGATGAATCACAATTTGGAATTAAAATTGCTGGGAGAAACATCAACAATTTGAGATGTGCAGACGATACTACCCTAATGGCAGAAAGTGAAGAAGACCTAAAGAACTTGTTACTTAGGTTGAAAGAAGAGAGTGCAAACGCTGGCTTAAGACAGAACATCAAGAAAACCAAGATAATGGCAGCAGGCCCTATCACTCCCTTGCAAATAGAAGTGGAAGAAGTGGAAGCAGTGACAGACTTTACATTTTTAGGATCCAAGATCACTGCAGATGGTGATTTCAGCCATGAAATAAAAAGGCAACTAATTCTTGGGAGACAAGCTATGAGAAACCTGGGGAACATAGTCAAAAGTAGATACAGTAAAACCTCATATAACACTAAAACCTGGTTCCACAAGTCTTCGTGTTATATGATTTTTAGTGTTATCTGATCCTCTATGGGATCCATAGAGATACATTGTAACCACACAGGCTTTCGCGGTTGTTATCTGAAGCATCCCATAGGATCTTAATGTTATCTGATGCAATTCTTCCCCCCAGATTCCTTGATGTTATGCGATTTTAGTGTTATTCGATACTAATGTTATATGAGGTATTACTGTACATCACTTTGCAAACAAAAGTCTGCATAATCAAAGCAATGGTATTTCCGGTAGTAATGTACGGTTGTGAGAACTGGACCATAAGGAAAGCTGAGCACAGAATAATAGAGGCCTTCGAAATATGGTGTTGGAGAAGAATTTTGAAAGTCCCTTGGACAGCAAAGAGAACAAACAGGTTGATCTTAAAAGAAATTAACTCTGATTGCTCCTTAGGTCAAATATTGAAGATGAAGCTAAAGTACTTTGGACATCAAATGAGAAGAGAGGATTCACTTGAGAAAGTCTTGATGCTGGGAAAGGTCAAGGGCAGAAGAAGAAGGGGGCAGCAGAAGATGAGATAGCTGGATGGCATTGTTGATGCAATGGGCAAAGAGCTGAGAGGGTTGAGGAAGATGGTGGAGGATAGGGGCGCCTGGTGTGGGATGGCACATGGGGTCGCAAAGGGTTCGACACAACTATGTGACTAAACAACAACAACAAAATAATAGAAGGGGCACACCAGGACCACCTTTCCCGGATATCATTCTTGTCAGAAGTCCATCTGGAAAGGAGAAAGAGCAAAGGCTCCTGACCTCTTTGCACAGTTCAAAGGGAGCCATATCAGCACTGAGCACTGTGGGAGAGTGAAGACTGAGCACAGCAAAGGAACAGATAAGCCAGGTTAATAACGGTAATAATTAAAGATAACAGGAATGAAATACGGAGCCATATGAGGGCGAGGGAGAAAGAAAGCAAAGCTGTCATGAGAGCAAAACAAGAAGCTGTTTTCTTTGAAGTGCTGCATTTTTATTACCTTCATTTAGGTTTAAGTGCTTTTCAAGAATTGCCAGCAATGCCGATTACACCTAGCCATGTGGAAGGGTTGCTGCTGACCAGTGTGTTGTTTTTGAGATAACAGCATAAGGATGACCTGAGGCCACCTTTACAGGTCAATGAGACCAGAGGAGATCTTTGCACAGAGGCCAAAGAGCAAAGCTGTCAATAACCTCAGGGTCGGCTAAGTGAAAACAACTGGGAAAGGATTCCAAACCTTGGTGTGTCAACTAGGACTTGGCTGCAACATTCCTGTATTTCCACATTACAAAGAAAGATTTGTGGGGAGAGACAAAACTGAGACTAAGAGCAGGCTGAAGATCAGAGGCTTTTCTGTGGGTCTGGTCTGGACCAAACTATTTATGGCCTGGGGCAGAAGAGCAAATGTGCCTTCCCTGCTCCAAACACAATATTCCAGCCCCCCAAGTTGGTTTGGTTATATTTGAAGCCACATCAGTCACAAATGCTTCTTTCCCTTCCCAGCAGTAAAAATGCAATCCTGATCTCATTGTACTAAATAGCTAACATTTTATTGCCTCTTAAAGATACTGTACTCTAAATCTGATGCTTGAAGCAGCCATTTCTTTTCATCTGACAAGAAAGCTGGAGTTGACTTTATACCAAGTGACTCTCAAAGCTGCTAAAGGTGCCCCTAAGCATTTCCAACTGAGGTTTAAGATTCACACCCATTTATACCTTGCCTACATGGATTGAAAGGGGGGGGGGGTATGTGTTAGAGACCTATTGTGATTTTTGCATAACCTCCAATGTGGTGACTGCTGATAGTTTTACCCTTGTAATGTAAAAGATGGTGGCTTTGTGCCTAGGGGAAATTTTTGGGATAAACTGCCCTGGGTTAAGCAGTACTATCCACAGGCTAAAGGCACTTAAACATTGTTCAGATAGCAAGGGATTCATTGATCATTCTGATATCTTTGGTATTAAGGCTTCTAAAGGAATTTGTCCACAAACACTGGCTACAGTTTAGGGGTAAGGTAAAGGTTGTCCTTGCTAGAAAGCCAGTCATAGTGACTCCAGGGTTTGGCACGCATCTCTGTTTATAGCCACAGAGCCAGCATTGTCTGCATCTGTGGACATTTCCATGGTCATATGGGAGGCATGACTAGATACCAGAGTGTATGGAATGCTGTTACCTTCCTCCCAATGTGGTACCTATTTGTCTACTTGTAATTTCTTGCTTTCAAACTGCTTGGTCCTCCAGTTCAAAAGCTGCCCTCTTTTTTGCTGGCACATGTCTTCCTTTTTGATGAAGTGTAAATAGGCATCCTCACAGTCAGTTAAATTTCTAGCCAGGCAGGGAAAATAGAGGCTTTGACAAATTCTCTCAACACCTGATTGGGTAAAGATGAAGCAAAAAAGAAGATGGGTAAATGTATAAAATTGCCCTCTTTCAACTTTTAAGTAAAATGGCTCTGCAAGAGGATGACCATTTTGTAGGAGAAGGTAAAACCACACATACTGACATAACTATGGGGTGAATAAATTCTTTGAGAAGGCAATGGGACTTGCAACCAGAGTTACAGGAAGCAAGTTGCAGGAGCTAAAATTTCTGCTTATGGAATTTGGGCAGGTCATGCATCAACAATAACTCCACAAGAACCTCCTTTCATGCTGGGATAAACTGGCAGTCCTTCATTCTCCAAACAAAACTTTAATTTGGAATCTTATTTCTCTTTCTTGGTTCCATCTTGTGTGGTTTCCAGCAGCAATTTAAGCATCAGCTTTACAGGTGCATCCAAAGTTCAGAACAGCTCTGAGGAAGACTTTTTAAATGGGAATTAAGTAGAACATTCTTTTCTGGGTACCGTAGTTAGATATTGGCAATAAAGGCTGAACTTTGGAACAAATATATTAAGCCTGCAGGATTTGGCAGAAAAAAGGAGTTCCTTTTTTGGAATGAAGATAGTTTTACCACAACATTCAACAATTGCGTTTATCTATTCATGCAGACCAAGGGTGGCAATAATTAGAGATGGAACTGGAATTTCTGAACTGAAGCAGTAATCTCTCTTCGGTATTTCAAAGTTCAAGGGTTCAGGAATTCTGTTCAATTTACTGTGAAGACTATGAAACCACAGGACTGAGAAAAGCCATTCTCTAACACCACATTTAATAATGCTTTGAGATCATCACCAATGAAGAATATTAAGAAAAGTTGTTTCAATTTTCAAATATTTTTAGATCTCTCCTGTACAAATCACTTTTGTTCTTCTGTATCAGGAGTACAGTCAAAAAGGCAGCTCCTCCACTGATATACTGAAGTGGTACCGTTCATTCTTCTTCATTTTTTTTGTTGATTATCTATTTCTTTTCTTTTTGCACCTCAGCTGCTTCTTACAATTTCCCCAAAGACTTCCCTTCCTCTCTCTCTCCTGTTGCTGCAGAAGTAGAATTATTACACTGCCTATTATGTTTCTTAAGTGTTTGGAAGACATGACTTCTTCTTGCTCCTGCGATCCAAGTTGTAAAAAAAAGTTGGGTGTCCATGTGTCATCACTGGGACATACTAACAAGTACAGTATGGCCTTATCCTTAGGCAGAGTGAGCTGGTTGATGCAGGCGAGAGAAGCTGGCAGCTCTTGTAGTGTAACCTGCTCAGTAATCATTGAAGGCAGAAGATGCTCTCCTGTTCTCAATGTTGGAAAAAGATTCAGCTACTATTCCAGCTGGCATTTGTGCATAAAAAGAAAGGAAGTTGCATTTTGTTTTCTGCCTTAGCAAAACACTGCGAACAAGCCTAAGTACAGCAACAGCCTGGGTCTTCTTGCACAGCTTTCCTATGTCCTGCCACAGGAGTTCTTGGGCAGATTTGTTGTTGTTGTTGTTGTTGTTGTTGTTGTTGTTGTTGTTGTTGTTGTTGTTGTTGTTGTTGTTGTTGTTGTTCTTGTTGTTGTTGTTGTTGTTGTTGTTGTTGTTGTTGTTGTTGTTGTTGTTGTTGTTGTTGTTATCAATTTATATCCCGCCACACTCACGAAGTGCGACTCTGGGTGGCTTACAGACATATCTAAGTATAAAACATTCAATCAACACGATATGCATCAATACAATAAGAATATCATAAAACACACTAAACTAGCACATGGCGCATAGCAATACAGTATCACATAGCAATTAAATAACAGTAATTAAGTAACAAGAGTCCTTGCCACTCAAACGTCCTCGATGAGGCCACTGCTGCATCAGCGGCTCTTAAAGCCCTCCAACTCCAGCCAGTGGCAAGGGCATGGGGGGGGGGAGTCAACATTGGCTGGGCCACAGCACAGGGGACCAAGCATCTGGGTCGAATCTTCTCCCCAGTTGGGGAGAATTTAATTTAATTTATATCCTGAGATATTCTCCCACTCCAGGTGGTGTACAAGAAATTAATAATTTTTATAAACAACAATATAAAATTAAACAAAATATAATACACAAAAACCCAACAAATAAACCAAACAGAATAAATTATAGACAATAAGCAATATTTAGTTAAAGTTTCATTTACACAAAACCTCATTATTGTTTGCAAGATATAGTATTGGAACTCACCCTTTAAGCTTCTCCTTGCAACCCACAGTGCTGCACACTGTCGTGATGCTGAATGCATCATCAACTTCTTCTGTGTCTAGGCCAGTCGTGAAATGGCCTAAATGAAGGCACCTTTTGGGCAGTTCATTCTGCAGTTCCTTTCGTCTGGCCTAGTGTGCAAAAGATTAGCTAGCAACATAAGATTGCTGTTACCAGGGTACACCCGATTGTGGTTCAAAAATACCACAATCTTCCAGGAGGCTCATTCTGTGTACCTGAAGAACTAAGATGCAACAGTGTTAGTCATACAAATGAAGAAGCAGAACTGTAGCTGCAGAAACTAACAGTACAGTAAAACACCGGATAACGATTGGATCGGATAACGCTAAAATCGCATAATGTTAAGTAATCTGGGGAGGAGAATTGGATCAAATAACTTTAAGGTCCTATGGGATGGATTGGATAACAACCGCTAAAGCCTGTGCGGTTACAATGTATCTCTATGGAGCTTTAACATTATCCAATCCATCCCATAGGAATTTAACATGGATCGGATAACACTAAAAATCGGATAACACCAAGACTTGTGGAACCAAGTTTTAGCGTTATCCCGTGTTTTACTGTATATTTTTTTAAATATTGTTAGAATGGTCCTATACTGAGAGTGGGGGAATTAAGTTAATAAGATGTATACAAGAACAACTTAAGAGGAAATAAATATTGATGACATTTCATTAGTGTTACTAAGTAACTCACTTTGTGAAATTGATCAATAACCAGAGACCTTTTAACTATAAAGCAGGGGTTCCCAACCTAAGGCCTGTGGGCCAGATCGTCCAGTCCATGGTGCCATTTCATGTGCCCCCACCCCTTCAAGGACATTGAGAAACAAAATGGCCACCCCTTTGAAACTGTTGGGACAAAATAGCCACCACCACACACACACACCCATCATGCAAGCAGGGCAAAATGGCTGTCTGCCCCTCGTAGCTGACTTAAAGAGTGTTACCCGACCCCCAACTTGAAAAGGATGAGAAGCCCTGATATAAAGGAACAAAGCTTTCAACACCAGAATGTCCATGAATCATGGGTAGTTATGGAAAACTCACTTCCCCATTTTCAATGGCATTATTAGTGTTGGCATTATAGACCCATAGATGATGGATAAATTTAATTGAAGAGACAGAAGACGTGGCTTGGTGGTGAAGAGAGATTGTAATCTAATCCACAACAGCCAGTTCCTTGCAGACAAAAGTCTGAATGTGATAGTCTGGCACAGATGCTGAGCCCATATATTCACCTTCTTCTTTCAGAAGCCTCCTTGAAAAATGAGTTTACCATTTCCCTTGAGACCGGATTGGGAAATAGCCCGTTACAAACAACAGCAACAACAATAACATTTTGTTGCATTTATATGTGGGAGGATCGGGAACTTTATATACTGCATATCATTAAGGTAAAGAATGCCACAATTTGCCACAGAAGATTCAACAATAAAGTTGAAATTAGGTTTTCTTCATGTTCTTAACATCAGAACTTTTGCTTACATTCTATACAATGCAAAACAAATCCCAAAGCTATATATTGAGATTCAAAACAGCCATGGCAACTAGCCAGACTTTATTGTGCATTTCAATTCAGTGAAAGCTTACATCCAACTGAGTCTCAAGATACTGTACAGTAGTTGATAGTTGTTGCCAGTTCTACTAAACACTGCCATCTTGTGAGCAAAGCATTGCATCACAGCAAAAATGTGTAAAAATTGTATTTGGGCGTGACTCTGGATTGAACGCTAAATTTAAATAAGAAATTGACTAAACACTAAACAGAAAGTTGCCACCAGAAATAACATACAGTACTTAGGAAATAGGCTGGGTCAGATTGGGATGTACACCCACAGACAATAAGAACAACAACTCTGTACCTGTGTTAGGTAAAGGTAAAGGTCACCCTTGCTCAAAAGGCAGTCGTATCCAACTTTAAGGTTCAGTGCTCATCTCTGTTTATAGCCAAAGAGCCAGTGCTGTCTGAAATTGCAGACGTTTTCGTGGGCATGAGGCAGGGATTACTAGACATGAGAGTGCTTGGAATGATATTTACCGTCCCACCAAAGTGGTATGTATTTATCTACTTGCAATGTCTTGCTTTCAAACTGCTAGGTTGGCAGGAGCTGGAACAGAGATGGGAGCTCACTCCATAGTGCAGCACTCGGGTATCAAACTGCTGACCTGCCAACTTTCCAGTCATCAAGTTCAGCATCTTAACCACTAAGCCACCACAGTCCTTCCCTGTGCTACTCCACTGCAAAATAACCAAACATTGATTAGAAAAACCAGTGCATGTCAAATAAATGGATGTAGCTTTTAATGAATCACACATGATTATTATTAGCTGCCTAAAACTTACTCCCACTGAAAAGATTTTTTTTGTTGGCATTGAAAGTATGTTGAGAGATGATAGCAAACAATGAACAGACTAAAGTAATATAGCACCAAACACATTCACTTCCTGGACACCAATGCCTTAGATGACAGCTAAAATCAAGGAAACGTTTTCTGCACACTTCTCAGGTTTTAAATATTAAGCCAGAAGAGACTAGGCTAAACCTATGGAAAGCAAAAGCAGCACACCTCCCAAATCAATGAATGTCAAAGAGTGCCCTTCCCCATCAGGAGTATTTTGAAGTCATTTAATAGACTTCAAAGTAAAACAGGAAGGTCAAAGCAAAATCAAGTAAATTGAGGCTACTTGCATACAGGTCAGTTTTTTTGTGGATGTGGAGAAATTCAGTCAATGCAGCATTTATGTACATGCAATTTATGCACCAGCATGGGTACAAAAGATCTAGTAAATTACCAAGATAACACCATTAAGTAGCTCATTTCTGATAAAAAAAATATTGTAATGTAATTGTGCAATGCTAAAGAAAGAGGTAAATTTTTCAGGATCATTAGGCTATGCCTGCATACACCTTTTGGCTCAAATCCCACATAGCCATGAAGTCACTAGGCTTCTTTTTTGATGAGCAGGGCCATAGAGTGGGCAAACTGCTAACTCAGGGTGGGTGTCGCCCACCCTGGCTATCACCTGGCTACGGCCCTGTTGATGAGCCTGTGTACAGTAATACCCCGGATAATGTGAGTACCATATAGCGTGAAAACCGCATAACGTTACAAGATTTTTGGAAAAATCTTGTATCGAATAATGCCAGTGATGGGATGTAACAGGTTCTCACCAGCTCGCCAGAACCAGTAGTAACTTTTCCCAGTATCCCAGAGAACAGGTAGCAGCTTTTGGGGGGAACCACCTTCAGGGCTTACTTTTCCACTGGTTCCCCCACTTGGTGTGCATGCACGCCAAGCACTTGGTGTGCATGCATGCCTACAGTGCTTGGCGCGTATGCACGGCCTCCTTGCTGTCTTCCCAAGTGGGGAGGAGGAAGAGAAGTTGCTAGCCTGAAGCTCCCTATAGCCTGCTCCCCAGGGTAAGTGACTCACCTTTGGATGTGGTGTGTCTGTGTGTATTTTAATGTGTATTTAATACCTTTACCTATATTGATGTACTACCACAGTTCCTAAAAAGGCCTAATGGCCTGGCTTGGGGTTTTTAAGCAAAGTCTTGGAGTTACCTCATCAATAAGCTACACCTGTGCTGTTCCAATTGCTGTTCCAATTGGAGAACCCTTAAGGAGGTACAGCTGTTTTACATTTACATTAAGACATATTATCCTAGAGAAGTGGTTAGGCAAAGACTTAGTACCTAGCTTCTTTAACTGTTGAAAAGTGCCAAAATGAAGCCATCTTGTGTTGAGTTCATTCTGTAGTTCCTTCCATCTGACCTAGTGTGAGAAAGATTAGCCAGAATAACCTTTAAGCTCTGGTTTAAAAGCTCTGGTTGATTTGTGTTTGGGGTGGGTGGGTGGATGTTTGGGTGGGTGGGTGTATTTTAATGTATTTTTTATTATAGTTATTTAATTAATTAATTAATTTAATTATGGGTTTGTGTTGTGGGTGCGTGGGTAGGTGGGTTGAGGTGTGTGTGTGTGTGCTTATTTTTATTTTATTATTTTTATTTTTATATATATTTTTCTTTGGCCCCACCCACATCATGACATCATGATGTTAGCTCAGCCCACACTGTGATGACATCACGGTGGGGTAGTAAATTTTTTGACATCCCACCACTGAATAATGCGATTTTTAATGTTATCCGATACAGTCGTTCTTAGCAGCAGGGTGGGTAGAAAGCTGAACGGGGTTCTCCGTTCAGCTTCCCAGCCACCCTGCAGCTACGGAGGCAGGGGTGGGGAGGCTGGAAAGCTGACGGGGGGCTCCCCCGTCGGCTTCCCCAGCCACCCCACAGCTGCGGAGGAAAGGGTGGTTGGCTAGGGAAGCCGACAAGGAGTCCCCGTCAGCTTCCCCAGCCACCCTGCAGCTGTAGATCGGGTCTTCTGATCTCTCTGGAGCAGGCAGGCAATCCGATCTACAGCTGTTTCTGGGCTTCCCCGACGTCCTCAGCCAGTGCAGCAAGCCAGAATGTCGGGATTCGAATCCCGACGTTCTGGCTTGCTGCACTGGCTGAGGACATCGGGGAAGCCCAGAAACAGCTTGGATAGGGTCTCCACATCTCCCTGGACTCAGCGGGGGGGTCAGAGACCCCAAAATTGGTAAAAAAAACCAGACCTTTTTTTACCAATTTTGGGGTCTCTGACCCCCCCCCCCCGGTCGGGTCCAGGGAGGTGGGGAGACCCGATCCAAGCTGTTTCCAATGTTCCCCCACCTCCCTGGAGGCTGCAGCAAGCCAAAATGTCAGGATTCAAATCCCAATGTTCTGGCTTGCTGCAGCCTCCAGGGAAACAGGGCTTTTTTCAACATTGTGTGATCAATGTATCGCACAACATTAAAAACCGGATAATGACGGGACTTGTGGAACCAAGTCATAACGTTATCCGGGGTACTAATGTATTAACAAAATGGGGCTATTATTGGCCTATCTTACAAGATTGTTGTAAAAGCAAGCGAAATGTTCTGAAACTATGGGCCACATATAAGTTCTTTGATAGTTCACAGAGCATCTTAAACTGGTCACTGTTGAAAGAAAACTAGCCACAAAAGACCACAGGGTTATATTTGTAAGTAAGTGGAACCTCAGTTAATGTAATTAATGCGTTCTCCGAGATGTTTCTTACAGCAAAAATTACTTTAACTGAATTCCCCATAGGCATGCATTGAATGCAATTTCCCATAGGAATGCATTGGAAACCAAAATACATGATTAACCAAAATGTAGTTTCCCATAGGAATGTATTGAAAACTAATTAATCCATTCTGAGGGGGAAATTGTGTAAACCGAGCCACTATTTTACATGGCTTTCCTTTTGCTATGCAATTTTTATGTTAACCAAGCCATTTGTTAACCGAGGTGCCACTGTAATTTGTACAAATGTGATTTGGGGACATGAGAGAAAAACTTAAAACAAGAAAGATGTAATAAAATTGGATCGCCTGTTTCTTATCCACATTTCTAATTCACTGAATGCTGAATACATAGCCTTACAGTTGGGATTAATAGCACCTGCTTCCTATCTGAATGATGGCTTTGAGGGTTAATTGGTTTTTGTAAACATGCCCTCCTAAGGGTTTCTAACCAGAGCTCTGGAATATGCAAAAACTGTCTCCAAATAATCTAAATGAGAATCTCTGCCCAGGCTATTTCATGCTAAGGCTGGGCTTCGGAGGAAATTAAGGAGTACAGATATAGCTGTGTTAGCACAGGAATGATTTATTGTGTAAAATGAAGAATGTGAATTATTGGGTTGTGTGTTGCTTATGCACCTACTGAAAAAATGAAAAGTGAAGTCCCCTGCCAACAATGCTCATATGCTAATTTTTTAAAATGCCAAAATCACAGGACTCTATTTATCAGTTCACCACTGGATGTACTATTCTTAACATCTGGATACCCCAGTAAAATCACGTGACTTTAAAGACAAGGATTGGTGCACAAAGGGGACTCCAAAATGAAAATAAAGCCTAATGGTTAATTGCAGGGTATAGAAATCTGTAGCACAGATACTATGCTACATTTCCCATGAGTCCAAAAGCCATTGATGTGGTATGATAGGAGTTGCAGTCTACCATCACATGTTTTTCATCCCTGGGTGTTTTTGGAGTTGGTGGGGACTCAGATTTGGAAGGGAGGAGTGTCATGACCATAACCACAAAATAGGGATTATGGTTCATAATATCTTGGGAGAGTCTCATTTCAGATCCACGTGGTTTCCAAAAACATCACAGAAAACTAAGTGATGGCAGGTGTGGGAATCTACCTCCTGAAACCCTCCCTCCCCCATCAATGTCATGTCCCTCACTGTTATCAGTGTCTTAGTTCTACACTATAGCTCCTTCTATACAGCTCAAATGGGTGGGTGGGTGGGTGGGTGGGTGGGGGCAAGAGGTGATGACAAGAGTAGGATTTGAAGGAAAAGGTTTGGGAGAAATGAAGAGGTTCAACGAATGTGCTGAAACACACATCTATGTCTGAGAGAGAACAGCTATTGCCATGAAGATCCCTTGGACAAGCAGTGTTGACAAAATTAAAACAGAAAAAGGAAGTAAATATAGGGGAAAAACATTTTTGGTGATGCAGTGTTTCCATAGATTTGCAAGATCGAGGAGAGGGGAAGATACTTGAAAGCAGTGGTGGGCTCCAAAAAATTTTACTACCACACTGTGGGTGTGGCCTACTTTGTGGGTGTGGCCTCATGACTGGGTGGGTGATCTAGTCATGCCTGCCCAGTGGTGGGATTCAGTGGTGGCATCCAGCCCAAAGACCGCAGGTTGAGAATCCCTGCTTTAGGGTGTTGAAGGCTAGACACTAAAGATTTCATCAATGAACCAGTTGAAGGCATTCGAAATGTGGATGTTCCAGAGAATGAGAAGAGTCCCATGGACGGACGACGTCACCAATGAGGTGCTTCATCATGCTGGGAAACATGTGAATTTTAGATCATCACAAAACACAGGAAAGCAGCATATTTTTGATATATCTTCTACAATGAAGATTATAACATTATGCAACTTATCACTGAGGATAACAGGGAAGGGAAACATGGAGCTATATGGAGGCTTTCATGGATATAGAACCTCCAGCAATGGTTTGACATCCTTAAAGTGGCTACTTGGATACAAAAAGTGCAGAATAGACACCTACTCCATGATGGTTCCCAACCTTCTACGAGGAGATGGTACAAGAAGTCCCTAGGTGATGTTGGATCTTGGTTTCTAGAATCCCTCCGATTCAAATCCTTGTGATTTCTGGGAGGTGTACTACAACAACATCTGGGGACATGAGGTTAAGTACTTCTACATTAACAAAAATTCCTGTGCAGTGAGATGGTAAAGCTAGCCTCTGCTCTTTGTTCTGCTGTTAAACCTTATTCTTTCTGCCTAGTACAGAACATAAAACAGCACATAGACAGGAAAGTCAACAGAATTTAATAATACCAGAATGGTTATCTTTTCAACAGATGTGGGATACCATTTTGAGTTATACAAATCTTTGCATAGAGAAATGTATACCATCTCTACACAGCATTTTGGCTCTGGTTAGATCCTTCTCATTCCTACAGGCACAGATGATACAACAAAAGGCTTGCTTCCCAGAGAAAGTACTAGATTTATATCATATTGCTACTATCTTGCTGACAAACTTTATGATAGGCACTTCCCAAATACAGTAATACCTCAGATAACAACTGCATCAGATAACACTAAAATCGGATCTGTTAGCGTTATCCGGTGCAGTCGTTTCGTACCAGCAGGGTGGCTGGAAAGCTGAACAGCTGCGGAGGCAGGGGGTGGGGTGGCTGGAAAGCTGACAGGGGACTCCCCCATCAACCCCACAGCTGTGGAGGCATAGGCGGGTGGCTAGGGAAGCCGACGGGGAGTCCCCGTCAGCTTCCCCAGCCACCCTGCAGCTGTAGATCGGGTCCTCTGCTCATCCATTTTTTTACCCATTTCGGGCTCTCTGACCCCCCTGCCTGCTCCAGGGAGATCAGAGGACCCAATCCAAGCTGTTTCTGGACTTCCCCCACCTCCCTGGAGGCTGTAACAAGCCAAAATGTCAGAATTCGAATCCTGACATTTTGGCTTGTTGCAGCCTCCAGGAGGGTGGGGGAACTTCAAAATTAGCGCGCATCGGGTCTCCCAACCTCCCTGGAGTTGATGCGCACTAATTTTGAAGTTCCCCCACCCTCCTGGAGGCTGCAACAAGCCAAAATGTCAGGATTCAAATCCCGATGTTCTGGCTTGCTGCAGCCTTCAGGGAAACAGGGCTTTTTTTAATGTTGTGTGATCAGTGCATCACACAACGTTAAAAACCAGATAATGACGAGACTTGTGGAACCAAGCCTCCTCGTTATCCGAGGTACTAGTGTATATAGAACTTTGCACTAAAGCCCCTAGAGTGAGCTATTAAATTTATGTTTACTCCTATTTTTATGTGCCTGCTTCTTACTCCCCTCCACCTCCATCTCATGTACTTTTGTGCAAATGGGACTACCAGAAATAATGTAGTCCCAATCCGTAGAATTGACACAGTATTGAAAAAAATTACAGTATTTACAAAACAACTGAGAAAGATCTAGTTGTTTAAGATTACTGTTCAATATACTGCAACTGTTTACTGAGGGCTCATTGTTATGGCAGTTTTCTGTTAGAAATGACAAAAATTGATAAAAATACTTGGCAGCATAGGGCATTATGTTACATCCTGAGAAGATGTCAAGCCAGTTGCATTACTGATAGTGACACAATACACAATTTTTATGCAGGCAACACCATCTATTGTTCAATGAGGAGGGGAAATGATTTACAAAAGCAGTAGCTATTAAAATAAACAGTCACAGGGCAAATTTGACAGTATGGAGAGGCGAGTGCTGTGAAAAACTGTTGCCAAATGCCTGAAGAGGACATAGTTATAACAGCAAGACCTAGACACATTAGCACTGGCCATGTAAAACATATCACTCCTCCTCTGTTATTCATGTTTAGATGGAATGAGCTTAATTCCAGTCTGCCATATAAATAGCTGGTGACCTATCTTTACCACCTGATTTTAACAGCTTGCAATGTTTGTTTCTGAGCAAGTAATATAATTACCAAGGAGGAAAGGGAGCTAGTTAGCTCTTTGTAATCCTCTTCCTCATTCTTTTTCTGTGGATTTATAACAAGGCACCTTAATACTTTCTTCTCACAAAAATACAACTATTGGATAATACACTACATGCATGCAGACAACTCAATCACTGAAGCAGTAACACCACAATAAGTCAATACCCAATGGATTCATGATAATTTGTCTCAGATATTGCCAATGGTAACCAAGGAGGCAAAAGTGTAATAATGTGCATGTACACAAGAGGCTGCTCCCTTGTGTATGAGGAGTGCTTATAAAAAGGCCCATATACAAAACAAACAAATGAAAGATTTATTCTTTTTCTTAGAGGTGAAAAGTGTCCATAAATGTTAACTAAAAGGATGAATGCACTGATCTGATACAGAAGACAAAAGCATTTAAATTATTTAAGGAAAATATCTGACATCATTATTCACTAAAGGAACTTGAGCCTTCAAACACACAGTCAGAGTTGGAAAGTCTCCTGTAATATTATGTGCAGCCTTTGTAGTTCAGGGTTTGAGATCCAACTTGGAAAAACTTTTAATTGTTTCAACCAACTCTCAGTGGAGGAGCAACCAATACAACACCATCTCCTCTGACAAACAGCATTGGAATATTCCTCTTGGTTGACTAAGGAGAGAGAGAGAAAGAAAGCAACAATTTTCAGCCTACATCCAGCAAAAAATGTGATAATTATTGCAATGATTAATTCTATATAGATTAAAATCCACAAGTCCAGAGGTTTTAAGAATCTTGCTTTCTTGAAACTAAGTCTACACTGAAAAGTATCTGGAAAAGATAGCATACAACCATAAGATTTAATATAACAATTAAGCATATTCATGAATTGTAATTTACTTAACATATTCAAGTCAAGTCACTACACTAATTTAGTTAGCAAATGAAGAACAAGACATCCTGCTTTTAAATTTATGTAAATGTTAAATTTATGTAAATGTTAAAAGTGAAGAAAATTAGAAATTCTTACTTTATATATTTCTTCATAAGTTTCTTCATCGATCTCAATTGTTGTCACGGTCTCCTCAACATCACCCAAAATCATATTTAAATGTTGGTCATAAGCCTTGGGAAGTGAAAAGTTTACAGTGTTTAAGTACCTATTTTTAGTTCTCATGGCAATATTTAAAGTCTTATAAATTCTGCATTTGTAGCTCAAAGGAAGAGGAAGAAATCCAGCTACATGATGCAGCACTTTTTTCAATATTTCTGGCATTGCATCAATATTTTAATATTCTTTATCAAGTATACTTCAAGCATACTCTCCAAATAAGTACTTCCATTACACATATTTATGAATGCAGAGAAGATTTATTCTTTTTTTAAATAGCTAAATATTGCCCCAAATATAAACTAAAAGTTTGATTATAGTAAATTGATACAGAAGACACAGCATTTAAATTATTCTATAAATATTGCATCAAGACTGTATCAGAAAACAGCATGGCATTAAAATAATAAGCAAGAAAAACTCAAATCTCAAAATAAACTTAACAAATTAGTCATTGACTGCAACTCGTATACAAGAATGCATTTCCCCCCATGAAGCAGGAAAAATGTCATTGGTGTGAATTTGTTTAAGGTGGATTCCACCTTGCCATGAAGTGACCAACACACTATGATCTCGGAGCTATCTCCTGCAGCACACACAAAATGAGATGTGCAGGATTCAACACCGAGACTGCAATGGACTGCCGCAGCCTTGAGGATATGGACAAGGTGCGCCTTAACAGCCATTCCATCAGGCATGCCCTCTTCTGCCTCCATGACAGTTGGGCATCAGAGTTCCTCCTCTGTTTATTTTTCCACTGGGACCAATATGATGGTTTCCAGTGGCATTTCCTCCACTGAGGGGGACCATCACCCCACCTAAAGGGGCTCATCTGCCCATAGACCTTGGAAAAGGAAGCAAAGTTTACAGAATGCCATCTGAGTTAAATATATCAGATGAAAATCCAAATAAATAATTCCACTGATCTCATGATCAACTAATCCTACAATCAAAGTCACAGACCCTAAAAGTGATAGGCCCGTTGTTGATTTTTTTGCAGCAAGCAGTCCCTGTTACTAGTAGCAACTCTCTACAATCCCAACATGCCATTCTCTAGTCCCAACATGCCATTCTGAAAATATTTAAAGTCAAATGTTTCATTCATTAGTAGAAATGCCTCTCTGTAGGATCTGTATAATTCTCATTTCTAAGACAGAGTCTATCCTTGTTTTCTGTTCTGTGCATTCACTTTAGTTCCTCTGAGACTGAATCTTACAGCCTAAATCTGCCACATAGATTTTGTTTCATTTTATCTGCTTTATCCTGCCTTTCAGAGGTGAAAAATATGCCAGAAACATAATGTAATTGGGCTGCTATATTTAATCTCTATTCTGGAAGTGTTTTAATAAAAACCATTCAATCCACCTTTTCATAAGTTTAATCAGCAGCCTATATGTCTAGGTAATTTTACTTACATGTAATCTGCCTCTAAGTTCTCGGTCATTCCTCATTTTTACATAAATTCGTTCATCAAGACTAAGTCTGATGAGATCCAAGGGCTCTTCTACAGTATTGGTAGTTTGTTGCTACAGGAGAATAAAAGATAGCATCTTCATAAATACAAATGATCAAACTGATACAGTTTGGCTACTATCTTGTTATACATGTTCTACTAATTCAGGTTCATGAAATCGCTGGACTCAAAAGTGCAACAACATGTAGAATTAAAAGACGACCATCACATTTTGCTGTTGAGCAATTAATTTATGGACAATTAAGGATGTGATTCCTGTGCTGTGTTAGAAGGATCAATACAACAAGTGGGAGTTCAACAAAGTTCAGCTACTGCTGCTACTAGGGATATGTCACTCCCAGAATTCTCCAAGAATTCCTCAGGTAGAATTCTGGGAGTTCTGACCCACAATCAGACACTTACTGAGATCTACATTTCACTCAGCTGGATAAGGGATTAGCTTCTAGGTTGCATGGCCTAGCTCCAGCCTTGCTTCCTGTTCTCAATGTTCAAAATAAGGAAGCTTCTTCTAGTTCTTCTGTGTCAAAGCTAGACGTGAAACTGCCAAAATAAAGTCACCTTTGGGTGAGTTCATTCTGCAGTTTCTTTTGCCTGTGAGAAAGATTAGCTGACAACACAAGGTTGCTGTTACCAGAGTACGCCAAATTGTGTTTCAAAAAGACCACAATCTTCAAGGAGGCTCTACCAAGATGCTTCTTGTGAGGGGCAGTATCACTGCCTTTTAGGTTCTATAGGACACCTTGAAAAGAACTACAATTTGAAAATTAAAAATGACACATCCCTCACTGTCACCTCCTCGGATGCGCCAGATTCACTTATGTCTTTTTTCCCAAACAGGAAATTGGAAATGCATTTCACTAAAAAGGTTAAAATGCATTTTCCCATTGGCTGACTCTGCCTGCCAGATAGTGGAGAAGTTTGTCATTGCTTTCCCATTGCAGATCAAGGGCCAGGATCCCATTGTTTCCCACTGGTATTTAACATTCATAGGTAAGGGAATGAGGCCTCTAGTTAAGGTGTGATTTCAGAGCAAATGGTGGGGATGTAATCAGATACTCAGGAACTTTTGCTGGTCTTGTATAATCTATATTTCTGCCTTAGAAGATGGGATGCCAGTGAGGACCGTAGGTTGAAGGTTTTAGTGTTAGATTTATGGCCTATGCAGTTGGGTTTTCTCCATTGTGTATGGGCTGTTTTGGACATCTTACTCCTCATGGCAGGGGGGGCTGTCCAACAGTAATTTGCCATGTGACCCCTCTTGAGCCAATCTGGGGGTCACCTGGACTTTTGGTTGCCTCATCTATAAAAAGGGAGGTTTTTCAAATCCTCGAGGTTGCTGTTAATTTTGGGCTAGGAACAACCAACAGTCCTGGGCCTTGACTCCTTGCCACAAAGCATGGGGCCCCCTGTGTGGTCTGGGACCCAGTATATTTTCATACTGTTATTATATCATTTTATGTTGTTCATCCATGTTACTTTGTATTGCTGATTATCATAGTTTTCTCTCTATCCTGTATTCTCAATGTCTTTCCTCTTTGAAGCTCTTTGCATTTCTCATTTATTCTTCTAAGTTTCCATTCAGTCCTCTGCCAGTTAGATCCTGCTTTTAAATAAATGCAACTTTTATTGAAATGTTCTTTTCTGATGTATTTTATATGATGCACCCCCTTACTTTGGGGCACTGCAAAGATTTGGGTATTCAGGTAATAAAGGTGATGGGGCACCCCCAGGAACCCCAGGGTTTCAGGTAATGTTATTATTTCTACTTATATCCTGCCCATCGGAGGATGAATTCCTCCCCCCCCCCTCTGGGCAGCTACCAACAATATATTAAAAACATCTTAAAATTCACACAATCATAAAATGACAGCATAAACTGGGAACCGCATACCTGTTAGGTTTAATCAATAGACAAATACGACATTAATAAATAATAAATTTAAAAGGAGTACAGAAGAATGAACCTTCAGACTTCCCAAACGCCACTTAATCAATACAAAAGGGTTCCACCGTCCACAATTTCATCACTACAGAATATCCCTATCAGAGAGTAAACAAAACAACGAGACACAAAAGTTGTGGCACCTTGTTTGTTTTTTTGTTTTGTTTACTCTCCGATATGCTTGCACAGACGAACACAGCTACTTCAAAAATATTCCTATTGAGTGATACCCATTTGAAGTTTTCATTTTTACCATATTTTATTGCATTTCTTTTCCCACTATATATTGTATTGTATTGTTATGTCATATATGTTTTCATTGTATGTCAGTAAAACTTAATAAAATAAAAAAATATTCCTATTCATTATTAAGCACTGGTTTGCTTAATTTCGTATTTAATTCTTCACCCCCTATTGAGGCACAGCCAGTAAAGAGCAGGGCTGGAGAGGAGGAAAAAAGAAAAATAAATAGGAGGGAAACATGCCCCGGGCAAGTTTATTATTGCAAAAATAATCTCTACTACGCCACATCAAAGAACATAACATTTCAATGACATTCAAGCGCAGAAAGAGATGCCGTCCAAAGCTGCCCGGTCGAGAATTAACACCCCTTTCCCGCCCGCTCCACCGGCAAAGCTACTGGCGGCGATGCCACTTCCATCACCCACCTGGTCGACTTCGTCCGCCATCTTTCAAAGGCGCCCCCAAATCTCTTCTCGCGCGATTTTATACCCAGTCTGCTTTGATTACCAGGAAGCGCGGGTAGGAGACCAACGACCACATAAAAATTAGACGAATACATAGGCGGTGTCTTCCGGGTTAATATGCCTTTTATTTTTAATCTTCCAGGGAAGAATTGCTGTTAAACAAAGAGCGCCAAATGTGTCAGAGAGGCTGTTAATGGGATGCCACCGTGCTCCAACCCACCAAGCAGAAACAGCACTCTTCTTAGAGCAAGGGTGCCCAAACTTTTTGGACCGCGGGCTAGTCACGTGGCTTAAGTGGTTGGTCATTATGGCCCAGGGGCTGGATCCGGCTTGCTTGCAGGCCATTTTAATTTGAACACCCCTGCCTCTTAGAGAGTAAACAAAAAACAAAAAGACAAAAAACTTTGTGGCATCTTAAAGACTAACTCAGTTAGCTTTCATGGACTACTCTTCTTTGCTTCCTCTTTTACCCCATCGGGTGTCAAAGGAGATACAAGATTCTTATTCTGTCACTAGCCTCCACCGTCATTATTTGGTTTTCTTGTAATATTTCTTTGATATTCTCTCTCCTTTGGGTCTGCCTAGCTAGTGGTCTTTGTCCTTCTCCTCTTTCCACATTTGCCTTGCAAGTTATGGAATTCCAAGGCATTCTCTCCAAATGGGCAAAACACTTTAATTGTTGTCTCTGTATGTAGAGCAAGTTTGGTTCTGTTCCAATTCTTACAATCTCCTGATTTTTTATCCCTTCTAGTCACTCCAGCTGCCTTCCTTAGACATCTCATTTCCGTGGTAACCAACTTTTGTTTGTTTTGTTGTAAGTGTCCATGTTTGGCACTGGCAACATAAAGTGAGAATGGATATTCTTTGTACTGTATAAGGAAACAGCAATAAAACAAAAACAAAGCCTTCCAATTTTTTAACAGAAAAAAATGTAAGGGAACTGGAAGTCACCCTAAGTTTTGTTATTTTTACATTCAATAAACAACATAGTTCTTTTTACACCCTGGATATCTAGTGCCAGTCAGTATACACAAGCAACACAAAGCTTTTGCAACTAGCCATTCTGATTCTGGCATGAAATGGTTTGGTCCATATAAGGCAAAATCTGCTTTGCACAAAAAAGCCCAGCAACTGGGTTACTACAATTATGTAGGTTAAGGTTAAGGTCACACTTCCTTGAAAGCCAATCATATCCGACTCTAGGGTTCAGTGCTCATCTCTGTTTATAGCCAAAGAGTCAGTGCTGTCTGTCTGCAGACG
Organism: Furcifer pardalis; assembly: GCA_030440675.1. Lineage (NCBI taxonomy): Eukaryota > Metazoa > Chordata > Lepidosauria > Squamata > Chamaeleonidae > Furcifer > Furcifer pardalis. Next base: position 127,746,406 of record CP126893.1, on the reverse strand, counting down.
TTTCCGTGGACACACAGCAGGAATGCCTCAACGCTGAAGTACGTACATGGAACACTGTTTACCTTCCCACTGAAGTGGTACCTATTTATCTACTTGCAATTTCTTGCTTTCGAATTGCTAGGTTGGCAGGAGATTGGACAGAGATGGGAGTTCACTCCATCAACCTTTTCTATGCTCAAAATAAGAGATGTGCCTCAACTTTACTCATCTCTGGCTGAGGAACTCGATCTCCTCTACATCACTTGGAGCACCCTGAATGTGCTGAGAGTCAGAGTCCCTAAATGCATGACCAACATGCTCAAATGGGAGCTACTGGCTGATGACAACATGCTGTGCAAATGTGGAGAGAGATTCAGAATTCAGCTCATGTATTGGTTTATCAGTCACTGGAAAATAGATGGGGAAGAAGTAGAAGCAGTGACAGATTTTACTTTCTTGGGATCAAAACTCACTGCAGATGGGGATTGCAGCCATGAAATAAAAAGGCGACTGATTCTTGGGAGGCAAGCGATGAGAAACCTGGGCAGCATAATGAAAAGTAGAGACATCATATTGAAAACAAAAATTCGTATTGTCAAAGCAATGGTATTCCCTGTGGCAATGTATGGTTGTGAGAGCTGGACCATTAGGAAAGCAGAGGGCAGAAAAATAGACGCCTTTGAGATGTGGTGTTGGAGGAGAGTTTTGAGAGTCCCCTGGACAGCAAGGAGAACAAACAGGTCAATCTTAGAAGAAATCAACCCAGAATGCTCCTTGGAAAGACAAATTGTAAAGATGAAGCTAAGGTACTTTGGACATCAAATGAGAAGAGAGGATTCGCTTGAGAAGGCCTTGATGCTGGGAAAGGTGGAGGGCAAAAGAAAAAGGGGGCGGCCAAAAATGAGATGGTTAGATGGTATTGTGGAGACAATGGGCACAGAGCTGAGCAAGTTGAGGGGGGTGGTGGAGAATAGGAGTGCCTGGCGGGCAGTGGTCCATGGGGTTGCAGAGGGTCAGAATCGACTGTGCGACTGAACAACAACAACTGGAAACACGTACCAAGTAACGTTTAATTATGGCCAAATACAAAGTCAAGAAGGTGGCTTCATTTTGGCAGTCCAAAGTTTGTCAGCTCCGCCTTTCCAACACCGTCATGGAAGGGACATCAGATAAGTCTATCTTAAAACAAATCAACCCCAACTGCTCTTTGGAAGGCCAGATATTGAAGATGAAGCTAATGTACTTTGGACATCAAATGAGAAGAGAGGACTCACTTGAAAAGGCCTTGATGCTGGGAAAGGCAAAAGAAGGGGGCGGCAGAGATTGAGATGGCTAGATGGTATTGTTGATGCAATGAGCACAAAACTGGTGAAAGACAGGGGTGCCTGGCATGCGATGGTCCATGGGGCCGCACTCGACTATGCGACTGAACAACAACAACAAGGAAGGAAGGGTGGGTGGGTTGAGTGGGGTTATTAAACTGCAAGCATCCAGCGTTGGCGTCGCCCGGGCGCCGCCACCCAGAGGGCCCGCTGCTCCGCCTCGGAGGGCGGCGCTACCTTCTTCTCGGCCGCGGATCCAGTGCCCTCCTCTGCCGCCGTTTTCGCTCCTCCGCTCGGCAACGCCTCCTCGCGGCTCTCCCTGGCTGGGATTCCCCGGTCGGCGTGGAAGGGCGCAAGCGGCATGGTCAAAAAGCGCAAAGAGAGCCGCCAGGGTCCGGAGCCTAGCAAGAAGAGGCTCAAGCGGGAGGAGGAGGAGGAGGAGGAGGCTACTGCCCCCGCCGCCATCTCGGGCTGTAAAAGTCACCAGCAGCCACGCGGTGAGTGCGTAAACACACCACACACTTAGTACTTACACACACGCTGTTGTTGCTCCGGTTGTGTAAGCATCGCGGGGAGAGGGAAATGGGTTAAAAACACGCACATCGGTCTGCTCCATTGGCTTCCCTGGTGGGAGGAAATTCGGGAGCCTTTTTCTCCAACAGGATGGTCGAACTTTTGCAACTGAGCTTTCTCTTCCTCCGTCTTTTGCAATGTGCAAAAAATAAAATAAAATCGTTTTTTAAACTCTCGAGCCCAACCCTCGTCGTATAAAGTCAGAGAACCAGACCGTGCTAGAAATTGAACAGATCCTCTCTCAATACACTTGCACCCAATGTTTTAGGGTAGCCTTATTGATGGGTTTCGGAATTTAAAAAAAAAAATAGAAAAGAAAGACATGATCTGTATCCTGGTAACTGCATTGAGATTAGGCAGAGGTAAGAAATGGACATCTGATAGCAAAATAGTGTTAGAAGAATGGTACAGAGAAATGTGGAATATGGCGATAAACGAGAAATTAACATTAGAATTAAAAGTCAGAAAAGGAGTTTTAAAGAAATCAAATATTAAGGAAATACAGGTGTGGGGAGAGTTTCTAGACTATGCAGTGATAAAAGGGGAAGGAGGGGAAAAGGCCAAGAACAAATGTCATTCTGGAAATAAGGATAAATAACAGATTAAAAAGATTGTAGAATAAACAAGGTAAACAAATACATACATATTGTCCTGCTGGGTGAAGGGAACACATTGTACTTTTGTATATTATAATAGTGTTTGTTTTGTTGGTTTATTGTAATGTATAATCTTTGGTATTGTATTTTTTTATTTAAAAATAAAAACGTGGAATGGGGACGACAACGAACCAGGCCGTGCTTCCTTTGCAACTCTTACAGCAGAGAAGTCCACTGTTTATATGCTATTTATTTGTTTTTATATTATTTATTTAATTATTTGCATATGTACCCCACCTTTTTGGTGTGAGCACCGCTCAGGGCAGATTGCAATCATACTATAAAGCATCCAATGCAGACCCCCTTGTCACCGTGTTAAAAGAAATAAATCTGAGAACAACGCAAAAGCAGGCATGTCACTTCCACCTGCTAAAATAATACAGTAGAACCCTGTAAAATGAAAAAGCTCTGTTCCATGGAGCTCTTCTTTATACAATTTTTTTCGTTATGCCCCGTATAATGAAAAAAAAATTGTTTGTTATGCGGTGTATACCCCGTATAAAGAAAAAAATTATTTTCGTTATGCAGGGTGTCACCAATAGCTCAAAAAGCTTCCTTATATGAATTTTTCGTTATACGAAACATTCGTTATACTGGGTACCACTGTGCTTGGTTCCATGCTGAAAGAGTATTTGTTACGCCTCTTGTTTACATTGTTGATTTCTCACATAACTACTTTTCTGAAATATATCTGAGAGTACACAAAACAGAAAAGAAAAAAAGATGTTGTGGCACCTTAAAGACTAACTCCTGTATTTAAATGTGAGCTTTTGTGAACCAAGTCCACTTCATCAGACATAAGTGTGAGGCCTCATGGCATCAGTTTATACACACACCAGGTACACAGGCACACAATAATTTGCCAGCTTAACGGAATAGTAACATTTTAGCTTTTTACAAATGACAAAATCCACAGAAAAATTTCTGAAAGGCAATGATAGTTCTGTGATATTAGGAGTAATAAGTAAGACCAGCTCGCTGCTGGCAGACAATGACACACACACTGTGAATGTAGAGAGATACAGGATGCGGTTCGTTTACTGCTCTGTTGATTACTATGTACCAATGGGGATTTAATTTTAGCCAAATACAAAGCCAAGAAGGTAGCTTCATTTTGACAGTCCAAAGTTTGATCTGGGCACAAAAGGGAGAGGCATTCCTTGATTTGGTACCTTATACAATAAGTCACATGAGCAAGAGTTTTTCTTCTAGTTTCCTTTGACACTTTCAAATACCACAGATGTAAAGTATGTTACATAAACATGGCAGGTCTCTCATAGAAAAAGGGAAATATCTCATTGTTCAAGTTTTAAAAAATATTTTTGAGAAAGAGAAGTGATAAGCTGGAAAAATTGATGAAAGAAAGAAAGGGCTAAAGTTGATCTTTTTCTGCTAGAATGAATAGAAAATAAGGTACATTGTTGTTTTAAATTTTTACCTGGTATACTGCCTTTAGGAGATTTTGCTTTGAAGTGTAGCATAAAGTGGTTTTAGTTTTTAAAAAAATATATGTCATCTTCCTCCTCCCAGTAGATTGAATTTTGCAGAGTGTAAGATGATAGTCTTTGCCCCAGAGAACTTACATACTTTACTGAAATTTAATGTGGGAAAGAACAAAAAATGGGAAGATGCAGCACATTATCTTTACATGTATTTGCTTAGTCTTGGAAACACAATTTACATTTGCTGGTTTGCAAGCCTTTGCAATGCCATGCGTGACACTGGGTTTCCTATCACTGGGTGACAGGTGGCTAAATGTTTAAACTGACTGTTTAAAAATGTTGTGTTTGAGGCAGAAGCTGCTGTTGAAAAATCTTGTCTGTGGTATTAGGTTGTTGCCACTGCATTCATACATGTAAATCATAACTGTTGGTGCGGTAGCCAAGTTTTTTGCTTGAAACAGAGAAAAGGAGAGCCATGTATCTCACTTTGAGCCCAGACTACTCCTTAATATAAAAGTACTTTTTTAAAAAAATTCATCTACATTAATTCATGATTAAAAATTAAAATGCTAGTGGAGTTTTAGAGTTTAATCCACTTTTTAGTCCTAAATGGAGGATTGGTGATATGAGTGTCACACTGCAATGCAGGAGGCAAACGAAAGACTACTGCATAATATTGTTTCCAGAACAATCTTTATGGCTAATTGCCATGATAGCCAATATTCGGAATCAGAGTCGGCACTTGAAGAAGAAATAGTGTACAGTAAACCTGTTCAACCAATGGGACTTAGGTGGATGTGTCCTATCCATTCATTGGATATACTGGGTACACAGAAGGAGCCTACTTGAAAGTTGTGGTATTATTTGAACCACAATTGAATCTACCCTGGTAACAGTGACTTTGTGTTGCTGCCTAATGTTTCTCATACTTGGTCAGGCAAAAGGAACTGCAGAATGAACTCACCAAAGGGTGCCTTCCTTTTGGCAGTTTCATGTCTGGCCTAGACACAGAAGAAGAAGTGGATATACTCTAGCTGGAATCAACAACCTAGTTTAGCTTTCAGTGTTCAACAGTTTGTCTTGCCCTGATATTTACTGTAGAGATTTAAGTTAAGAGGCTGCTACTTCTTACTTCTTGGTGCCCAATCTTTAAGTGATTTATTGAGAGATGTCACTAATGATTAATTAAACTTTTGTCAATTTTCTACTATTTTTTCAGTCTCTGCTTGAAATTCATGTGGACTTACTTGTGATATAATTCAATAAAACTTTCTTTTAAATATTTGTGAACAGTACTGGGCTGGAAAGATAGTATTTTTCAATCTATCTACATTACAAAATAAAAAGTAAAAATATCCAATGAGTGATGTAACTGATAGTTTCATTGCACATCATAACATTATTGGTTCAAGGTTTTTGTAAAAAGATTGCTGTAATAACTAATCTTTTTCACTGTTGATTTAGTGCACATTTTGTTGAAATGTTTATTCAGCTTTCATTCCTTCCTTCCAATGTGATGCAGATGATTTTGAAGAGGAAAAACCAAAGAAGAAGAAGAAAATCTTGGCCAAAGCTTCCTCTGCAGAAAAGAAGACAAAAAAGTGTGAGAAAAATGTTTCTTCCCCGAAATGCAAAGATTCAAGGCAGAGAAAAGGAACATCCAATGTGAAGGAGGAAAACACAACAAATCGACAAAACTGTAAAAAAGAGAAGAAATGTAGGTGAGTGAAATTACAGGCCTAGTTCACTCATAATGATAAGCCAGGAAGGCCATGACTTCTGGTTCATTGTTGCGTGTATTGTATTAGTGCACACTAGCCAGCTGTTCCCCTTTGGCACCTCTTAAAAATAGGAATGGCTAAACCACAGATTTTCAACCTGGGGCCCGCAAGCTGGATGTGGCCCATGGTGCCATTTCATGGGCCCACCACACCCAGAAATGCCATGTGGTGGAGGAAGGGGAAAATGGCCATCTAACTCCAGAAGCTGTCTGAGGGAGCATGACCCGGCCCCTGGCTTTAAAAGGTTGAGAACTCCTGGGCTAAACTAACTAGGAAATTACCACTTCTTATATCTATCCTAGGAGTTTTGGCTTGTTGTTATTGAACATACCAGGATTCATAAGCCAAGAACAAATCCCTTCAGAAACTGATTTGATAGGAGGGAGACAAACCTATTCATATGTAGCCCTCTAACCTTTTGTTCACTGGTAACATCCTGCCTACCTTACTCTTTGCTTGGCAGGAGGAACCAATGGAGGTGATTAAGTAGCATCAGCAGATTGCTGATAATAGATTATGACCCATTACTTACAACAATATGTGTTATGTGGACATCAGCTCACAGATTGTTCAAAAGGAGATACTGTATTTCATTTCCTGAGTCCTAATTTCCATTCAGCCAATCCTTTTATATGGAACTTGGGTCCAAAGCCCCAGGGCTGTGTCTTCTCCTTTCTCCTTACTGAAGCTGAGTGGTGTTCAAAGCGAGAAAACTTGAAAAGATGGGCTCTCAGAAAGGAGAGAATACATGAACTGACAATACACTGGTTTCTTTTTGCACTTGTTAAAAGTACCTTACAGAGCACTCCTAAGAAGAAAGAGAGGAATATAAAAAGTGAACGTACCATCAAAAAGGGAGAGGAAGATGATGAGGATGATGAAAGTGAGGATGAGTGGGAAGAAGTGGAAGGTAATGCATGTTTTGCTTTCATCTTTGTAGACCACTATTTTCAATTATTATAAAAAGGTAAAGGTTTCCCTTGCTTGAAAGCCAGTTGTATCTGACTCTAGGGGTCAGTGCTCATCTCTGTTTCAAAGCCGAAGAGGTATTTTAGTATATCATTTTTTGAATTCTCATTCTAAAATCACTCCATTTTTATCACAGCACACCTGAATGTTGACTTTATATTAACACTTCAGTGAACTTTCAATAGTAAAATCTATATATTACAACAACAACAACCTATTGGAAAATTCAGCCATATTGAGTTACAAAACATTTACATCCAAGCAAACTTGATGAAGATTACAACCATACTCCGGTTATATACAATTATATAGATGTCTTAGTGATACATAATGCACTTATTTCCCCTCTCAAAATGAATGATTAAGTACATTAGAAGCATCCATTTCTGTTCTAAATAATTCACAGTATACTCGGTTGCCCAGATTCAGAACTGTAATTAATCTTAATGATGGCTGGTGGAAAGAAGCCAGCTTAACAAACTATAGTTTGAAGTTGGTTTGTTTCTACATAATTAAGATCAAATAGTTTGCCAGGTTTCTTATGATATGTTAAGCAGTGATTGATAAAACAAACAAAAGCTTCTAAACTCCTTGCTACCATGCTAAAGGAAGAAACAGATTTTGTGAGCATCGCGTCATTTTTGCAGTGCTAATCTATGGTTTAGTGTTAAATATGAACCAGATCTCTATAAAATCCAGGAAAGATCATCTACTCCTTTTAAATCAAGGCACCTGCATATTTGTTTGTTTTATAGGCCACCTTTCTCCCCAGAGAGGAGTCATTTTGAAAAGTTGAAATCCTTTTAACAGGTTGTTAATATATTGGATTTTTTTTTCTTAAAATGGTTAATGGATACCACTGTTTCCTCTGCTGTACTGGTGCCATATAAAAACTGGTTCGTCCCTGAGCTAAGGTCCCCCATGGCTGGCTGGGTTGAGTTAGAACACAACTGGAGGATTGCATTCAATATTTCTCATATATCAAACCTTTCAGTCCTTCTCATAGATGCTCTGTCAAAAGGGACTTGCAAGCATAGTGTATAGAGAGGGCTGTGCTTTTTGTTTCACAGCCAAGATGTGAGTTTGGCAAAGTCTTGGCAATCAGTTGGGAGAACGAATATCCTCAGAGATACCAAAACACCAGTAAATTGTTGGTTGTGAAACCTTCATGGATGATCTGAATTCATTGGCCTTGAGAGCCATTTTGAAAACAACTGAAAGCTGCCCTGAATTGCACTTGAAACGTTCAAGCCCTTACTGAACCTCATTATTTTTCCTCTTGTTTCCAGAGCTTCATGAGCCTGAGATAGAGCTGCTGCAAGTTAGCACTGCCCCAAAGCTACCTGATAAAACTGTTGAGATAGAAATTGAGACACCAGAACAGGCAAAGAAAAGAGAAAGAAGGTAAGTTGAAATAGAGGGATTGAAAATGTAAAAACTATGCATTGTACATGTGTGTGCGTGTGTGTATGCACATTCATTTATATGTTGCATTTTACTGCTGGATCTACATCTTTTGATGTTAGCTGCTTGTAAAAAGTAAAAGCGTAGGGTGCATGCATGAAGTATATACAGTTGTACCTCACTTAAAGAGTTCCACAGGATTGCTCTTTAAGCAAGTTTGCTCGTTAAGCGAAACACCATTGTAGGTGACCAATTGTGACTTATGATGGGGGGGGGGGGATTGCGAACCCTGATGTAGTTGTTAACCGAGTTTTTGGTTGGTTTTAGTTGTGAAACGAAGTGAACATTCAGAGAAAATTCTGCTCTTTAAACAAGCTACTCTCTAAGCGAGGTGCTCTTTATGCGTGGTTTTACTGTATAGGTAAAGGTCACCCTTTTCTTGAAAGCCAGTCGTATCTGACTCTAGGGTTTGGTGCTCATTTCCATTTACAGCCAAAGAACCAGAGCTATCTGCATTTGCAGACGTTTCTGTGGACATATGGCAGGCATGACTAGACACCAGAGTGCACCAAATGCTATTTACCTTCCCACCAAAGTAGTCTATTTATCTACCTGCAGTTTCTTGCTTCCAGACTGCTAGGTTGGCAGGAGCTGGGACAGAGATGGGAGCTCACTCCGTCATGCAGTACTTGGGTGTCGAACTCCTGACCTGCTAACCTTCCAGTCATCAAGTTCAGTGTCTTAAGCACTAAGCCACCACAGTCCCCTATATATATTGGGTTGGTGTCAGATTTTGTTGTTGATTGTCAGTCTCACTTGAGATGTGTGCTTTGAATCTAGCAAAGCAAGTCTGTACATAGCACTCACTTTTGGTATGTTTGTATGGGGCATCTCTTAGAGAGAGGAGGCATGCTGAGTTTGAGACGTATCTCCGTAGAATGATGAAACGCTTTAACAAGGAAGTTCATGAAGATACACACAAGGTAAGAGACTACATTAGTAATAATGTTAGAAGGTAGTCAGGAGAGCAGTAGATAAAAATAGAAATTTGATGAGTCACCTTATCAACCCATTGCTTAGTCAAATAGGAAGGGGGCAAAATTACACAAGAGCTGAAATTTCTCTTGAAATTGAGATGAGTTGCGATGTTAAATCCTGCTCTTCTCAGCCATTGTTCTTACCTTAAAAAGTGAAAGTAAATTAAGTATTACCTAACTGATCAAATGTAGGATTGACTGTGTTGTAATATCTTCACTGAAACAGTATTTGTTTTGTTTCTTTTTAATACATATGCAAATATCTTCTTGCCAGTTGCTGGAATTCTGTTCCTTACCAGCATAAGTGCAATGACTTAAACCTCAGTGACAAATTACCACTAGTTGTAGAGTTGCTGCTCTTATTTCTCATCACATGCCAGTTCCATGATTTGTTGCGCAATGAATAGTAGAAGCAGTGATTCCCACATCTACTAGCAATTGGCTCTTGAGATTCACACTATTACAGCTAATACTGGTGCTGGAACATATAAGATTCTGGCCACTATTGTGAGTAAAGTAAAACAGAGCAGCTCAACAGGACCTCCATACTCAAGCTGCTCTTTTATGTTCCAATTGAGAGATTATCTCTGGATCTCCTGGTTATGGTAGGTCTGAGAGGAAATAACCTTAGATGTTAAAGATCCCTTACTTTATCATTGCCTCAAGAATTTCAGGGCAGAGTGGAAGAATGGAGTCAGAGTTAGGATTGCCTTTTTGTGGTGTACAGTACTGTATAAACAAAGACAGACAACATGACTTAACATATTACTTCTGCTTTTTTCACCCTTGAGAAAAAAATTCCATAGGGATTTTGATTTATTTCCTTTATCTAACAGGTTCATTTACTGTGCCTATTAGCAAACGGTTTCCATAGGAACAGGATCTGCACCCAACCAGATCTGCAAGCTATTGGGCTTTCCATCATCCCTACTCACTTCACTAAAGTCCCTGCAGATCGCGTTGATCGACTCTACCTGTCAAATCTTGTGAAATGGTAGGTTTTTCTCTCCCTTTTTCCATTTTCCCCTTTAAAAATGTATTTTTATGTATGGCATACAAGGAAAGGATACCATTTAAAATTGTAGTTTCCTCAGAGTAAATCATTTAACCCCCTTAAAGAAATGTGTGAGTGGGAAAGCCAGGATCGGGGGATGAGCTGTTAAGGTGCAGTCTGGACAAGGCAGCAGTAAAATAAAGTTTTGTTCTTCAAGGTTTGTGGCCACCTTCACTGTCAACAGTGAGCTGTCTGATCATGGAGAAAGCTGGCAAGCTACTCTTGAGAGGCGCTTTGCCATTTATGCTGCAAGAGATGAAGAAGAGCTGGTTCATGTAAGTGATGCAAGGTTTTTTATGGTTTGCCAGATGAGATCACTAATCATCATCTTCTTTCATGTCACCATCAAACTCTTTTTCTCCTGTATCCAATTCCGAAAATATAGGTGATCATCATGGTGATCAGCCATGAAGACAGTCCTTAGATTATAGTGCAGTGGCCTTTCATCTGCCTTCTGCATCGCAGCATGACATACCACTGATCCAGTTCCGTGAGTCACATTCTGGTCCTGAGCCCTTTTGGCACATGAAGTCCTCATTGGCCCCAGGCCAGTATTGATGAAGCTGCTGCCCTCCATCAAAATGGATTCAAATGGGATTTAATCCACTTGGGGACCATCACACTTCCCTGTGAATTTTGCTGCCTAAGACCACAAGTCCTGAGGGTTGTCAGGTTGGTTAACCACTGCCTGGCACTCGGTGTTGAGTTGCTGGCAGCATGGTCTACTCTATTACCATAGCATGATAACCCGGCCAGACTGGTGATCAAACCCTGGACAGCCAAAATGAAGTCACTTTCATTTTGTAGCTTCAGATCACTGATGTTGTAGCCATAATGTGGGCAACGCAGAGGAAACAAAAGATTTGAAGGTTCAAGCAATAGTGGTGATAAGCAGCCAGACAGCCAGTTGGACAGTTCAAAGAACCTAATCAAGATTAATATTTAATCAGTTGCGAAATATTTTCACACAAAATGCCAGCTTCAGTGGACTTAACGTTTTATAGAATCTTATAAATCATAAAGTTTTTTTTAACTTACCCACTAGATGCATTACTGCTTAGATGTATTGTAAATATGTGCATTACATTGGCTATCTATTGACTGATTGGAGGAGTCTCATTTTTCAAATAGCATTTGTGGAAGTCCTCTACCCTTAGGTTTTAAATTAACATGCCATGTAAAGAAGGTGCTTTATAAGAAACCAAATGGACCAATAGAGGAACATCCTAGATTTTTCCTGGTATGGGGATAATTACATCACTCACAAAAAGAATGGAAGTATAAGTTTCAAATATGACTCTCTGCAGGTGAGAAACAATTTATCACTTCTGTGTAGCCTAGACCCGTGATGGTGAATCTTGGCACTCCAGATGTTGTTGGACATCAATTCCTGGAAGCCCAAGCCCCTGTGAATCCACATCAATGGGTTTACTGCGATTCATCCGGCCCGCGGCGCCCTCATTGCTCCTGGGAGCAGAAGTAAAACATGCCCATACTTTAAAACTATATTTCAAGAGCCCTTGGGTAGGGTGGTTAAACTGCTGTATTGCAGCCAAATCTCTGCTCACAATCCAAGAGCGATGAGGGCGACACAGGCCAGATGAATCACAGTAAACCCATTGATGTGGATTCACAGGGGCTTGGGCTTCCAGGAATTGAAATCCAAGAACATCTGGAGTGCCAAGGTTCGCCATCTTGGGCCTAGACCAATGATGGCCAACCTTTGAACTCCAAATGTTCTTGGACTTCAATTCCCAGAAACCCAGATCAACACATCTGCTGATCAGGGCTTCTGGGAATTGAAGTTCAAGAAAATCTGGAGTGCCAAGTTTGGCCGTTACTGGCCTAGACACTTTGTGCAAAAGTCATCCTGTTGGAAGAAGGTGTTTAGGAGGAATGATTGCTTTTCTAGGATGGGGATTGACATATTAGTATGACTTGGATTCCATTTTTCATAAGTGTTTTATCTTTTATGCAGATATTTTTACTTATTTTGCGAGCATTGCAATTGATTTGCCGTCTCGTGTTGTCTCTGCAACCCATTCCTCTGAAAGTATCCTTGGGGAAAGTAAGTGTGATAAATGGATTATTTTTCTGCCTACTATTATACCAAGCCCCTCTTTGCTCATTCCTAAACTCCAATCTGAATGTAATTTCCTTTCCAGTATGCACAGGGTACCTGGCTCCAGCAAGGTATCCGACTCTAGTGGGCGGAGCTTATCTCCATTTATAGCCAAAGAGTAAGCGCTGTCCGTGTCTGCAAACATTTCCATGGCTGTTGCCTTTCCCGCTGAAGCAGTACCTACTGTATTTATCTACTTGTAATTTCTTGCTTTCGAACTGCTAGGTTGGCAGGAGCTGGGACAGATGACGGGAGCTCACTCCATGGTGCAGCATTTGGGTCTCAAACTGCTGACCCGCCTCCAACTTGCTGTGTAATCATTTTACTGTGCTTGGAAAGATGGGTCAGCCTTGATCCCCATCAGGATCAAACTTGGATTGTGAGCAGAGATTTGGCTGCAATACAGCAGTTTAACCACCCCACCCGAGGGCTCTTGAAATATAGTTTTAAAGTGGAGCAATGCACAATTATTTCAAATTCAAATAACCTTTATTGGCATTACAACCAGCACTACAGTGCCAAGAACATCGCAGGCAGTTGATACAACAAGGTGTGATACAAATAAAATCATGGGGAACCTGGGATCAACTGCTCCTACCTCTAGGGTGGTGTCCTTACTTACAGAAAAACTGATAATTTAAAATGTTTTGAATTTAAAACAAACACATGAGGTACTTTAGAATTGTTGTAGAAATGTAGCAGGTACATGTACAATTCCTCATGCATGAGATCAAGTCTGGTTTTTCACCATTTAAGGCAGGGGCGCCCAAACTACAGACCACGAGCACAATTATTTCTCTGTTTGCTTTGGTCTTTGAAATCCCTAATTCTCTTGTTTTATTTCAGGGAGAGGTTCCCCCCAAGAAGCGTCCTTCATGTGCAGTTTCTGTAGAATCGGATAGTTCTGCCAAAAAGCCTAAAATGGCATCCAAAAGACGCACAGGACCTAGCAAGATCAAGCAGAAGACAGACCAAGAGAAAATTCCACCAAGGAATCAAGAAGTTGATGAGAAACCAAATCGCTCTGGAATCAGAAGGAAAGCAAGTAAATCTCCAGCATTGAGAGGTGCTAAGGCAGGAAAGGCATCTGTCCGTGGAGAAGGGAACCTAGGGGGAAAGGAAGGGTTGGGAAGACCTAAAAATGACCGTCAACGGAGAGTGGCCTCTAAAGTGTTCTATAAAGAAGAGAGTGGAAGTGGGGAAGACAGTGATTCTGAATTCCATGCTTCAGAGGAAGATGTGGATGATAGTGACATCTCTGATGAAGATTTTGAAACACCCCAGAGGAAGCAGAGATTATCACAAAGGACCTCTGGGGCTAAAGTAGGTGGTAACAATAGGCGGATATCTTTACCTTCCGCATTGAAGGAATCCAACACCTCAGAGAAAGTTTCTGGGAAAGTAGCTACAACAGGTTGTTCTAGACAACCAAAGAAAAGGAACAAAATAATTTCTAGCGATGACGATAATGATGAAGGGGGGGAGCAAGTCACAGCTAAAGTAGGAGGCACAGACCAGTGGGTGGAGGTCTTTCTTCCACGGGAAGATCGATGGGTGTGTGTAGACTGTGTTCATGGAACAGTTGGGCAACCTCTGCTGTGCTTCAAATATGCCACAAAGCCTGTGTGCTACATTATTGGCCTTGACAATGATGGGTTTGTAAAGGATGTGACACAGAGATATGATCCAGTGTGGATGACTTCGACAAGGAAACATCGTGTGGATGCTCAGTGGTGGGAGGACACTCTGGAGCCATATAGGAGTCCTTTTGTGGAAAGAAACAAAAAAGAAGATAGAGAGGTATATAAAATGGAATTGTTGGTTATTTTCCCTACAACGTAAATCAGGTCCAGATTCACAATGCCATCTTCGGACAGCTTTTGATTTCCAGGCCGTGTAAATACTTTGGCTAAGGGTGGGGGAATAGGATGAATATATACCAGTAGGTAGATGACATTACTGAGCCAGAACCTGTTGGGTGGGTTTCACTGCATGGCCTCCGCTCATCTTGAGGTAGGAACGAGGAAAAGGGGGAGTCAAGCAATGGCAGTGGGATCCAGCTAATGCCATCTTCAGCAGTGTGTTAGGAAGTTATGCCTAAAATCTGTCACCAACACTGAAGATGTCAAGGGTAACTTAGATTCCATGGGTGCCTCAGGAGGTAAACAGAAGGGTCCAAGAATCTTAATGAATGAGAGCTTGTCAAGGAACATATAGCATTGTCCGCTCCTTGTTGATCAGGATTTACATTGCTCAGCTTCTTCTGTGTCTAGGCCAGACGTGAAACTGCCAAAATGAAGGCACCTTTTGCTGAGTAAAAGAGAAAGTATTTTGTTTCTCCAAATACAGTCAAATCTCAAGATAAGAACAGTTTGACTTCTGAAAAACTCGAGATACATCTGGAAATCTCAGTAAAATCAGGTTCAAGATATAAAATTTTAATGGGATTTTTAAATATAAGAAATTCAATGCATTCCTATGGGAAATTGAATTCAATGCATTCCTATGGGAAATTGAATTCAATGCATTCCTATGGGAAATTCAAATTTTTCAAGATACAGTTTTACCTCGCTTAAAGAGCATAATACGTTCCACAGGATTGCTCTTTAAGCAAGTTTGCTCTTTAAGCGAAACACCATTGTAAGTGACCAATTGTGGGGGGGATTGCGAACCCCGATTTATTTGTTAAGCGAGTTTTTGGTTGGTTTTATTTGTTAAGCGAAGCGACCATTCAGAGAAAATTCTGCTCTTTAAGCGAGTTACGCTTTAAGTGAAACACTCTTTATGTGAGGTTTGACTGTACAACCAAACTTGAGGAATGAATTAAATTCTTATGTAAAGGTTTGACTGTAAGACATAAATCTTTAGCAATTTGAGTTCTCAGCAGAGTATTTCTATCTTTTTAAGAACAAAGTGAAATCAGAACAATTGCAGAAAAACATAAACATATGTTATCCTCCCAGCTTCCTAATGGTCTTTGAATTAATCTATTGGCAGCCTACAATATTTCAATCAACAGGAGAGTGTTATATTTATACTGTTGAATGGTGACATAAATCAGTTTTTTCAGTCATTAGCACTCGCTTCACTTATGATCAGCGACACTTGAAAGCTAATTGCTGTGTGGCAGTTGTTTGCTGTCAGCCCCCCTTCTAGTTTCTTTCCTTTTTTATTGTATTGCTAGACAGCATTCTACTAGCTTCAGGTTATAAATGTAGCTATATAAACTACAAAAAAGCTTCACAGATTGCATCTAAATCCCAAATAATTTAATATCACCTTTTAATTAATGAAATGTGATAGCTGAGAAAGGGAAGAAGGTTGACAATAGATGGATATGAGTGAGATATGACAAGTGGAGCTGAAATTTCATGTAGGTATTTTGTAGGCTATTTTGGTTGTTATTGTGTACATGTTGTATATGGCAAGGTCTATGGACCAAATAACCGCAGCTATATTTCTGCCATTTAAAAAGGCATTATGTCCTGCATACTGTTTTTAATCTATTTGAAAACCTGAAACATCTATTTTCTTTGGTTGTAACCTAAGAACTATATCTGCTAATGCCATGATTCCCAGTTTCTAGTAAAACTTCAAGACCAACCCCTGCCAACAGCCATTGGTGAATACAAGAACCACCCACTTTATGCCTTGAAGAGGCATCTCCTTAAATATGAAGCCATCTATCCAGAGACCGCTGCTATCCTGGGATATTGCCGAGGGGAAGCAGTGTATTCCAGGTGAGGTATTTTATTGGGTATCTGCTGTTAACTGTGGCCTCATTTGGTAGTTATTCTGTGGGCAAGCCTTAGATTTCCCATTGGGTAAATTTGTTTTAAATGTATTTGAAGTGCCACATGTCACGCTTAACAAATATTTTATCAGCTTCCAGCAAGAGAATGGAGAGAAGGACCTGCCTTTCTCTCCCATTTGAAATGGGGGTTGATTTCTTCAGTTGACCAGTGCTTTGAAGGACATGGCATTAGGGCCAGAAAGAGTCTCCTTGAAGACTGGTATTTTTGAACCACAATTGGGCATACCCTGGTAACGGCAACCTTGTGTTGCCAGCTGATTTTTCTCACACTAGGGCAGAATGAACTTACCAAAAGGTGGCTACATTTTGGCAGTTTCATGTCTGGCCTAGAAATGGAAGAAGTGAACCGCCTATGCCCTGCATCTCTCCTCTAAAGTGGAGCAGGAGATCTGCTTAGAGCAGTGTTTCCCAAATTCTGGTGTTTGGACTTCAATTCCCAGAAGCTGGTGGCACAGTTGTTAAACTGCTGTACTACAACCAAAAGGTTTTGAGTTTGATCCTGACCAGGGTCATGGTTGACTTAGCCTTTCATCCTTCTGAGGTTGGTAAAATGAGTAGCCAGCTCATTTGGGTCAAATTACTAATTGTGAACTATGCACTATGGGGTGGTTTATAAAACAAAGCCATCACATTTATATAGTGCCCCATAACACTTAGTGCACTCTCTGGGTGGTTCACAAGTTAATTACCATTTTAAGTTTGATTGCTTTGCTCAGAGTGCCTCAAGAAAATTGAAGAGGAGATGACAAGCTTTAGATTTCTTTGAATGGCTAAAAAGTGGGGTTTTATATTTATGACCTGGATTCAACATCTTCTCTCCTCTTTTTCCTTTAAAACAAAAAGAAGCAAATACTCACATAATTTCTAGCCCTTAAAAAGTCTGGCGAATGCCTGAAGAATGACCAGAAAAAATATCCATTGGTTGAAGGGTAAACCTTCAGTATTCTAAACAGTAATTTGTCTCCGCCTGTATATAAAAGAATTGAGTAAATTATGAATGAGTAGGTTTTTGCTCCATTGGCTCAGTTTTTGCTGGTTGCAGAATATTGCATTAGTATAGAACTCTGAGAGTTTTGTTAACGGGTTAAGTACACTATTTTCAAAGCATGTTACTAAGAAGACACAGAGTCAATAATGCACTGTATCTACATTATTTGTGCTCTTACTAGATTCTCTGGGTGGTTGGGCTCTTTTCAGAGACTGTATCCATACACTACACTCCAAAGACACGTGGCTAAAGCAAGCTCGAGTCATCAGGATTGGAGAAGTGCCCTATAAGGTAAGAAACCACGTTCAAAGGGTGGACTCGAGTGTGTCCCATGCAGTAGCAGAAAGGGGTATCCATACATGAGAGTTTATGAATTAAAGAACTTAAGATGATCCTGGCTGAATCAGACTAAAGACCCATCTAAACCAGAATCCTGTTTTCTCAATGGTCTCTGAGAAGTTCACAACTGTGACATAAGAGCATTGTTCTTCCATATATTGGTGCTGGTAGTTATATACAGTGCATCTATCTCACACTTAAGACAGGCAGCTATGCTGGGAACACCCTGTATTTTGGAGACTGGAGAGCCAGATTCAGACATTTGCTCCATTCAGGGAGAACAGTATTAAGAAGGTGGACCTTTGTTTGGATGTAATGGGTTGGCATCGCTTTATAGCTTTGCATTCTAAATGACCATGAACATTACTAAGAGAAAATGTGTGAAAATGGCTTGTGTAGCCTCTCCCTGTCTCCAGAGTGATGACAGAAGTGACAAGTGAGATGATGAACCTCAAAACTACGTGCTTGGGATGACGTGTAGGTGTTCTGTTTTGATGGAGCAGTAGAATGGGTGAGGGTATTGAGATTGTTATGTTTTGTGCAGATGGTCAGGGGTTTCTCCAACCAAGCAAGGAAAGCACGAATGGCAGAACCTGCAAACCGAGACAAAAAGGATTTGCCCCTCTTTGGCTTTTGGCAGACTGAGGAATACCATCCTCCTGTGGCTGTGGATGGAAGGGTAAGCTGCAGGAGAGATCAGAAGAGATGGGCTTTAATATGCTCCAGACCTCAGCATTTGGGTTCAGAGTTATCTTCTGCTCGCAGATATAGTTACCCATTTTGAGAAAGAGTGTATCTCGTATCTCTTAAGTCATGTGACATGTTGGCAAGGCAAGTTTCTAAGGCTGAGATAGATAGCAATAACAATTACACTTATATACTGCCCCCATAGTACTTAGTGCACTGTCTGGGCAGTTCACTTGTTAATTAACATTTTGCCCCAGACATGCTGGGTCCTCACTTTACTGACCTGGGAAAGGTGGAAGGCTGAGTTTACCTTGAGTCCTGGTCAGGATCGAACTTGCAACATTCTGGCAGCAGTACAGCAGTTTAACCACTGCACCACTAAATAGAGAAGATAGATATTTTTTTTCTGAAACAAACATGATTTTTAGAAAATTAAATTGATGTACAGGTGTTTGTGCTATTGTGGATTTTGCCACATATTTTGTTTATCCTCTGATAAATACACAATTGTTAATATGTTTCTATCAAAATACAGAATGGACAGTTGATGATGCTTTCCTCTCACTTCTCAGGACATTGTGCTGTGAGATAGTGCAGATGGGCCCTGAAGCATATATTCAGTCTCTAAGATTGGGCTTTAAATCCCACAGATTTGCCAACTCCAGTTCTAAGTCCAAGCAAAGATACACTGTCACAGATTTCCATGTTGATTATTGAATTCTGGATCCTCTCCCCCCACCAGAGAGCCTTAGGACATCCTGGAGCAGATTTGACTTATGTGCAAAGCTGTGCAGGCAAGAGATGGTTTTGACTTGCACTGCATAGACTAGACCGAAACTGTGTTTGATGGAACACTGGTGGACTTCAATTTCCAGGAGCCTAAGCCAGTACACTGGCTGATCAGTGCTTTGGGGAATTAACTTAGGCTTCTGGGAATTCAAGTCCAAAAATCAAAGGCTGGGAAACACTGGGGTAGAGACTGAGTCAGTTGCAATGTGTAAAGCTGTCTTAGCATTTTGAAATGTGATCTGATCTTTTCATCTAATAAAAATATTGACATGTGAATGAAAAATCTGAACAAGATAAATTAAGCAAGTGCTTTTGCAAACCCATCACTTTATGTTGAGAGGTACAGGAAATTATTTGTTCTAATTCTTTGTCAAACTCAATAAATCTTGTAAATTTTTTGCATAGGACTCATGTTGTCAGCAACTTTCCTCCTGTTTATTATTTTCAGTTGCCCCGTGTATACCCTTTCAGCAACAGCCTGGTTAAAAAGTGTAAGCATATTTACAGTAATACCCCGTATAACGCGAGTACCGTATAGCGTGAAAACCGCATAACGTTACAAGATTTTCGGAAAAAATCTTGTATCGAATAACGTGATTTTTAACGTTATCCGATACAGTCGTTCTTAGCAGCAGGGTGGCTGGAAAGCTGAACGGGGTTCTCCGTTCAGCTTCCCAGCCACCCTGCAGCTACGGAGGCAGGGGTGGGGAGGCTGGAAAGCTGACGGGGGGCTCCCCCATCGGCTTACCCAGCCACCCCACAGCTGCGGAGGCATGGGCAGGTGGCTAGGGAAGCCGACAGGGAGTCCCCGTCAGCTTCCCCAGCCACCCTGCAGCTGTAGATCGGGTCCTCTGATCTCTCTGGAGGTGTTTCTGGGCTTCCCCGACGTCCTGAGCCAGTGCAGCAAGCCAGAATGTCAGAGTTCGAATCCCGACATTCTGGCTTGCTGCACTGGCTCAGGACGTCGGGGAAGCCCAGAAACACCTTGGATCGGGTCCCCACACCTCCCTGGACCCAGCAGGGGGGTCAGAAACCCCAAAATTGGTTAAAAAAACGGATGTTTTTTTTACCAATTTGGGGGTTTCTGACCCCCCCCCCCCCGCCGGGTCCAGGGAGGTGGGCAGACACAATCCAAGCTTTTTCTGGGCTTCCCCAACGTCCTGAGCCAGTGTAGCAAGCCAGAATGTCAGAGTTCGAATCCCGACATTCTGGGTTGCTGCACTGGCTCAGGACGTCGGGGAAGTCCAGAAACACCTTGGATCGGGTCCCCACACCTCCCTGGACCCAGCGGGGGGGTCAGAAACCCCAAAATTGGTTAAAAAAACCGGACTTTTTTTTACCAATTTTGGGGTCTCTGACCCCCCCGCTGGGTCCAGGGAGGTGGGGAAACCCGCTCCAAGCTGTTTCCAAAGTTCTCCCACCTCCCTGGAGGCAGCAGCAAGCCAAAATGTCAGGATTCAAATCCCGATGTTCTCGTTTCCTGCAGCCTCCAGGGAAACAGGGCTTTTTTAAACATTGTGTGTTCAATGTATCGCACAACGTTAAAAACCGAATAACGACGGGACTTGTGGAACCAAGTCATAACGTTATTCGGGGTACTAGTGTACTTACTTACTCACTTACTTGTCTGCTTTATGGATTTACTTGTCTATTTCCAGGTTCCTCGGAATGAGTTTGGGAATGTGTATCTCTTCCAACCCAAGATGTTGCCGATAGGCTGTGTGCAACTGAAGCTTCCAAACCTTCACCGAGTGGCCCGTAAACTGGATATTGACTGTGTTCCTGCCGTTACTGGATTTGATTTTCACGGTGGCTATTCACACCCAGTGTAGGTCACAGGCGTCTGGCTTTGCGAGAGCAGGGTTGACATTGATGGGAATTTGGAGAAATTACTTTTGTGCATTCTGACTACTAGGATTCTCTTTCTAGCATTGCCCCTCCTAATAGAGGGTAGATTTTTTTGGTCAATGGCCACCCTTGTGAGAACGGTATTGGTTGAGATATGCTGTCCCAAACAGTTAAGTACCCTTTCTGTTCCTTATTTATCCAGAATTAAACAACAGCATTGACTGTTCTGTTACCTGCTAGGTATTTTATTCTGATTTTTAGGTTTTGTGTGTATGTGTGCGTTCACACATCTATAATATACAAGCAGCAGGAATCAAGTCAAGTGGAATCTATGAAGGCATTTCCCTTCCCAGATACTTGATATTTTCCAATTTGTTTTCCTGGGGGGTGGGGGAGGCTCTGATCTATAATCTGTTGTGTAAATGCATGAGCAGCTCCTAGACAGTGATAAAAATGGCCCCAGTCTAGGCACATACATGAGAAGTTATTGTCTTCTTTTCATCAGTATTGAAGGCTACATCATCTGCGAAGAGTTCAAGGAAGTTCTTGTTGCGGCTTGGGAAAATGAAGAAGAGGAGAGAGAAAAGAAGGAAAAGGAGGTGGGGACTTTTATCCTGGAGAGTTATAGCACTGAAAGCCTGAACTGGCCCTGCTAGAAGCTAGCCAGCATTACACAGCTAGACATACATCTAATCTAGAGATAGAACTGATGAACAGTAAATGTTGTGGGGAAACCAGGGGAAGAGGATGGTGCCAACTGGGTAAGACCAAAGAGCCAGAATTGTTTGGGTCCAAGTACCCTGAGGTTCCCCCCCCCCCCCCAAATATATTCAAGTTAAACAAATACATTAAACCCAGCATAAATCTTTATAAATGGACTTTGACATCTTCATTCTTCACTGGAGTTTTGATGGATTTCTGTGTATTACCTGTCATGCGTTTGTAAAATGGAAGTCCAACGCCTGTTTAATTCTGATTCCCCTTGAGACCCCAAACTTTGGAACTGTGCCTGTTGCTTCTAATTCTCAATCTCATTTTACTTTACAAACAGAAGCTGGAGAAGAGGGTGCTAGGAAACTGGAAATTGCTGGTGAAAGGTCTTCTAATCAGAGAGAGACTGAAGGAGCGCTACTCGGTTAAGGTAACCAAGGCTGGTATATCCATATTTTGCATTGTTGTAAGGAATGCTGCTCCTGAGATTATTCAGGTCATCATGAACATCGGAGGGTATATGTTTAATTTTTCAGAAAATGAGAGCATGTTTAAGCATGCAGCCTTCCAGTTATGGTCATCCCTTATCACTGGCTACAATTGCTCAGTCTGATGACATGTAAAAGGGGCAAGTATTCTCCACCTTGGATACCTTGGAGTCATTATTCAGCGAGGAGTCCCTGCATTAGTAGACATCTCCGCAATGACATTCTGTGCATGAAAATGGACTTGAGAAATCAAGTTGATATGCAAGCATTTTAAAAAATATTTTTATTGAAATTTAAAAGAATTATAAGATAATTGTTGGTATTTTTGTTATTTTATTGTTTGCATGCATTTTTAAGCCATTTGGCTATCATGTCACCTGCTGGCTAGGCAGACCTTGACATGTGTCCTCTGCTTTCACCTTGCCCAAGGGATCCAACCAAGGATGCTTCGGTGAGTTTTTAGTTCCAGCCTAACATTATTGACAAGAAATGGGCACCAACGCCTAGATAATATAAAATATCCCCCACCACTGCTTCATATATTTCAACAGAAGATCACCCTGTATAGCAGAATTCCATTCTCTCGTATTCCATTACTTCCATGATAAAAGGACTGCTTTCACAGGATCGACTGAACCTTTCCTTTTTCTCTTCCAGAATGAGGTGGCAGAAGCAATGGTGGGGAAAGGGGACGGGTTCTCTTCTGATGATGATGATGCAGAAAAGGGACACAGCTCAAAGACACGTGCTGAGGATATGACTGTTTCTTGGCCCCAAAACCGGCAAATGGAAGAACAGAGTGAGGGAGAAAAGAGGACTAGAAAGAGTAAGAGAGAAAAGCAAGGAGAAACAAAGCACTTGTTCCCCTTTGAGAAGCTGTGACCCGAAGAAGCCTGTGTGTGGAAAAGACATTTCACCAGTTACGCAAGAACCATCCTGCCTTCCTTCAGGCCAACTTCTAAGTCTTGCTTACAGAATAATACTGTATATATCTTTAGAATTATGAGCAAGGTGGAAGCTTCGGTTTGAGTCAATATAAAAAGCTAAAGTATCTGTTAAAAAAAAATACTGCTGGTAGAAGTGAATTGGAGAGCTATTAGGATTTCTGCAAGTCTAGGCCATAAAATGTACATTTTGCTTTGTGCTGCAGTTCTAAATGCACGGTATTTTGAAGAGCAGAAAAAGGCATGATTTACTTTTACCCCTGCATAAATGTTCTCTCCTTCCTTCGTCTTTGTAAAATTATGAGAGATTACGTTTAGAAGGATTATGTTTAGATGTATGTTGTTTTTCTGATGACTCATTTTGTGGACTTCTTCTTTGAACATTCTCCCAGTTCTTAAGATACTTTACTGTCGGTGGAGTCCCTCCCACTGTCCATCATTGTCCTTGGTTTAATTTTTCCCTTCTGTTTGTTTGAAAAACAGTTTACATGGCAGCTAGGGAAAGGTGCCACATACGTCATTGCTGGCAGGAAGGCAGCAGTCTTTTGTCTAGAAATAGAGTTCTTGAGGTCTTCCCAAAGTGCCTCCAGCTGTCAGTAGCATTCCTCACTGTTGGCTGAAGTGGCTAGGAGCTAGAAGTCTGAAATGTTTGGAAGGCATCAATTGGGGAAAGGCATCCTTATTGCTTTCAGGAACTTGGCAATATACAAGGTGCCATACAAGGTGCAGCCTTCTGGAAAATTCTCCTGTACAAGCTCCACCATGAGCAGTGACCACTCTGCAAGATCATTGTGCTCTTGCCCATTCCCTCTTCATTTCAGTAGAGCTTGATCAAGAAAAGCTAATGGGAACAATTTTGTTAGTATTAAAAATCATCATATGAATCGGAATCTTCAGAAACATCCGTTTTACTTTAGTCCAGGAGTTCTCAACCTTTTTAAGCCAGGGGCCAGGTCATGTTCCCTCAGACAGCTTCGGAGACCAGATGACCATTTTGCTCTTCCTCCACCACATGGCACTTTCTGGCATGGAGGTGGCGGTGGGGCCACATGAAATGGTGCCATAGGCTGCATCCAGCCCACGGTTGCAGGTCAAGAACCCCTGCTTTAGTGTCTGTTTGATTCAGTCTCTCCTTTATCTCTGCTATGTATTCTCATGTCTCATCAGTCATGTTGGTTTTGTATGTGATGTTTCCAGGGGAGTTTGATGAGTCAACTGCTTCATAACTTCCATAGTTTTAGTGGGACTCTGTTTGGGACATGTTTCTGGATTTTAGGCAGTGCAATCTAGACTAAGGTGAAAAAAGTCATACTTTCTAGCTGCCATTAATCATTTAATAATCTACAATGACATGTTTGCAAAGGAGAATGCTTTGATTTATGTATGCAGTTGCTGCTGTGAAAAAAATCTTGACACCATCTGATTTACATGTGCACTTTTAGAAATTTTATACTTTTATTGGCCTAGATTTTATAGTGAAAAATCTTCCTGTCTGTAAACTAACTAGAACTAGTTTTGGCACTTTAAATATATTTAGGGGAAAAAGTATTTTTGTACTGAATCTTTGGCAGAAAAAATAAAGATCTCATTGATAATGCAAGCCTCTTCTTTCCTGCCATGGGTTTATTGTTGTGAAGTGGACACAACAGCAGCATGATGGGCATAAACCTATCTATGGTACTCTTTGAATCCTATTCCTCTTTTAATCTGCCATGGGGAAAGCTGTGATGTGCAAAGGTGATTTAAAGGCTTTCATGTTGGCTGTTGCTATAAATGCAAAAAATATGCAGAACATGCTGTTTCAACAAATATGAACGTCAAAGAACATTGAACATCTTGACACACATGATCTCAATGTGTATGTGTAAGATGTGAACTTCTGTGAAGGTGGTGATCAAATGCCTAGGAAAGTGATCAATATCTTGTTAATTAGCTGTAATTTGTCTTTACAGGTTATACAGTTTTGCTTATGTATGCATAAATTGCCAGTAAGATTCTCACCACAATCTGTTATTTTTACTGAACAAAGGTTGTGTTGTGTGCTATCAAGACATTTCTGGTGTATGACTCTAATAGGGTTTTCAGGGTATATAAAATATTTAAGTGGTTTCACTGGTCACACACACACACAGTGAGTTTCCATGGCTAAGTAGTCATGAGTCTGAGTAATAATCCATCCCTCTATTCACTGTACCACACTGCCTCTCATAATAGTATCATAAGTAAATCTGGGAGGACTCTTTTCTGCCTCATAATTTTCTCTTTTTACCAGACGGGGCAAGCTAACAGTCCACCACAAGTATGACATTAACTATAGCTTTTTCTCTTAGACATAGAACTGAGATTGTGAGAACTCCATGGAATCTGTAAGCTACATCTGCTGTGCACCTAAATTTCCCCTGCCATTTAATTTAGATGCACAGTTCTGCTTCCAAGTTTGAGATTACATTTTACATGCCTGTATCCATTACCTCCCTTCCCTCTTATATATAAGCTGGTCTCTTGGGCTGTGAAATTTCACACTGAAATAAATCTGTTAGCCTTTAGGTGCCTCTGTACTTTATATACTTTGTTCAGCTGTGCTATGTCCAGACATGATGCAGCCAATATCAATTATTCAAAAATAGCTTCCAGCTGTAAAACCAGGCTGAGGAAATGACTGTTGACAGAAACTAGGCTGGCCTGTCCATGTCGTCCTTAGACTGGAAGGCAAACTTTTTTATTCATCCAAGTTTATGGTAATTGAACTAAGTTGTTATGGGAAGCACTTTTATCCAACCTGATTTTGTTATTTCTTTTAGTGTGTTTAACTATATGATACCCAGTATGGTAAGGTGGACAAAGTGAAGGACTATGGCAGGGGTTCTCAACCTACGGCCCATGGGCCTAATCTGGCCTATAACACCAATTAATCCAGCCTGTGATGAGGACCTAGGCAATGCTGGAAGTTCCCTGATGCTACCGGAAGTTTCAAAACCATGACAAAAAAATCACAAAAATGCACCAAAACTGTTCTCCCTCCTCCTGCCGCCATGGGAAGCACCGGGAAAAACAATTGTGCCTGACACTGCAGAAACCGAAAGTGGCAGGAGCCATGCCTCCGGGCCTCTCGCCTGCATGAAAGGAGCGTGACCGGCTCACAGCGGAAAAAGGTTGGCCACCCCTGGACTAGGCCTTAAGAGCTCTGGGTTCAAATTCGCACCTGGCTATGGAAGTTCATTGTGGGGAGTGAACTGGTAAAAACATTTGCTAAAGATCTCACCTTAAAAGCCCTTTTAGGGTTGTTAAGTCAGTTTGGATTTGATAGCACAAAAATAATTACATGCCATTAGGTTGTTTTTGATGAAATATGACCTGGTTTCATGCATATAGATTACACAGAAGAGGTTTACTATTCCTCCCTCTGAAAGCACCCGTGGGACCTTACAGCTTGCGAGGTACTAACATTTCTTTTACTTACGTATATTTATCATTCCTTCTTTGTGGTTTTATTCTTTCATTTTTAAAGATTCACTTATCTGACTATCAATATGCATGAATTAATTGTATTAAGGCACCTTCTCCAGTTTACATTCTTTAAAAGTAGTTCAGGTATGTATATATTGTATTTATTGTATTTTTATTGTATTTTTATTGTATTTTATCACACTTTATTGCATTGTACAGATTTTAAACTCTTATATTATTGATAAGGTCGAAAGACTAATCAATTAATAATAAATAGATAATACATTTTTAATTGTATTTGTTTCATCATAATTTTAGCATTGATCGCCACTTTGTTTTCCATCCGTGAGGAGAAAGGATGTAAAATGAGCACTAGAATCTTGCTAAAGGAACATACAGAACTTCTTGAAAGAAAGCCTCACAAACTGTATGGCAGTATGCAGAGAATAATATCTTGACTGAACTGTCCTCCTGGACATACAGCGATGAGTCTGTTACCCCTTGCTTAGAGATTAACAGGTTTTATTTTCTATTTGCTTTCATGGCCAGCAGGGCATTTCTTCAGAAGCAGGTGGACTTTGGTCCATGAAAGCGAATGCCAATCAAAACCTGTCTGACTTAAAAGGTACCACAAGACTGCAACAGGCTGGCATGGCTAGCCACACCTCCAACTCCCTCTCATTTCATATTCATGGGGAAAGGGGAAACGCTCCAATTATAGTCATTAAAAAACAAGAGGGAGCTGGAGCACTACCGCCCACAGTGGTTGGGGCTAACACAGAAGCCTCAGACCAAACAGGAGAAGCCCACAATTCCTTCCTCTTCTGGCACTGCCCGAACTTCAGGGCAGCCTCTGCTTAGGAAGACCATCTCCCAGAAAAGTCAAGAAGGGCCTTTTTGCCATGTAGTGTGGGAAGGATGAACATTGGAACACTTTGCACACATAGTACAAGTAACACCACCTTTGCATAAGTACTACACTAGCTGTTGCATGCACAATCGAAAGCCACTTCTTAACTTTTCTCCTACTATCTGCAGGATGCTGTATAAATCAGATTTCTGCCCATTTCTTCAAGCAGGCCTTTTAAGTCACATGCTGACACCATGACTTGGCTCTTGATAGATTGAATAGACATCCTTCGCCATGAATTATGTTTGAAAAAGAAACGTAACACTATTGGTGAAAGTTTATTCATGGAATATAAAAGTGTGGCACCTCTACCCACAAATAGTTTCAAAAAGCTCTCAAAGCATACAAATACTGGTTATTGTTTATCTTGAACACAGTCACAGTATTCCAGCCTG
The DNA here is from genome assembly GCA_030440675.1 of Furcifer pardalis. Lineage (NCBI taxonomy): Eukaryota > Metazoa > Chordata > Lepidosauria > Squamata > Chamaeleonidae > Furcifer > Furcifer pardalis. Next base: position 127,718,707 of record CP126893.1, on the reverse strand, counting down.
TATCAGCACACACCTGATGTAGTAAAGCCTTGTTAAGCAGCACCACCACAAGCATCTTAAAACAGCAAGAGTATTTAAAAAAAAAAAAAAACACTTTTGAGGGTAGGTGGAGGAGCTGTGTTGTCATCCTGGGGTTACTTGGATAGTAATCACTAAAATATGAGGCTCCTGGTTCTTTGGCATTCAAGAGAAGGACGTGTCCAGAATTCACTCTCGCACAGCATCGGCTATTTACAGATCATATGCTTAAATTGCCTCCCACCCACCCGCCCTTAAGACCTATAGAGAACACAGTTTAGTACATGGCTGCCTACCCTTCCTCCCCTCTCAACTACAGTTAACTGTATAAAAATGTAAAAAATCTGGACTAATGGTCACAGAACCAGGGAAGCCTTTGCCTAATGGTAACCCAGTTGTAGAGGTTTCTACTAAACCATCCCTGTCATTCTGGGATTAATCATTTTGCTAGCAACTAAGAACAAATTACTGTACCTTTTTGTAAAAGTAACCCAAGCATGTGATTTATGCAGACATTAGAGAAATTGTCTCCTCTCGTTTTCAACATCATTTTGGTTTACAACATGATCAGGGAATGTGTAGCTACTGGATATGGCATCTCCCCTGCTTTCTACCCACTTGTTATGCTAGCTAAGACTGACACTCTAGTAACATATGGTGGACTAAATATTTCCCCGCTCTGATTCAGAAGCTTAGTCCTAATTTCCCAGTTAAGCTCTTTTAAAGTTTGTTTGGAGACATAATTCTTAATGTGAACTAAGCCCCTTATCACAAGTACAGATCCCACTGAGTTCACTTAGCATCTATCACACTAATGTCATTCCGAAAGAAAAAGGAGGGGGGGGAGGGAAAACAAAAACCCCAATGGTATTCTTCCAAGTTGAATACAACCATTTCAAACAAGAGAAAAAAGGGTCAGGAAGCATCTTGGCCAATGTGTGGTGGGCAATTCATTGCTTGTACCATTCAAGCTCATCTAGCTAAGATAACTTAAATACACATTTAAAAAAAAACAGACTAGAGATATACAAGTGAGATAAAGCTAGAGAAAAACTCCAAACCACTGCATGCATTAAAACACATAAAGGTATTGTTAGAAATAAAAGGTGCTAACACTGTAATGATTTTACATGGGTTTCAAAGCCCAACTTGGCCTCACACACTCCTGTACTCCCCCCCCCCCCCCGGGGACCAGCAAATGTTTCAGTCAAATTATAAAGTCACTGAACACACCTAACCATGTTTAACATCAGGCATAAGAACATTCTACTGCTTATCTTTACATTCTTCTTTTAGGAAGATAAACCATAACAGACTACATTTTCCCACATGATTCCATTATTAGACAACAATACATACATTTTGCACCTAGGTCCATTGTGTAACTGTTTGGTGTATACCATCTGTACTGCAATGTCAAGGGGCATTGAGACCTGCACTTACAGCTTATGGCCATTGCTTTAGATATGGCAGAAGCTCTTGATCTCCCAGGGTTTTGAAGAGATGCCTGAGCAAATGGCAAACTACTAGTATTTTCTTCACACGGTCATTGTTGCTTCTTTGGTGGAACACGGGACCTTGCAAGCACAATGGGAACAGCAGCCAGCAGGCCAATCATTACAGCCCAGAGGGGTCGATAGAAAAGCCAGCCGACTGAAATGGTCAGCAGGGTTAGGGATGTGGCTAAACAAAAGGCAAACGCCTTCAGGCCAATGTTAACCAGGTCTCGGACTACCGGAAACCAATCCACTGTAGGAGAGAGAGAGAAAAAAAAAAGACATGAAGTCCTGGCATTGTCTTTAAAATTAACTAGGTACAGTACATGCAACTGCTAAACCATTTCAAGCCAGGCACCAGGTCACGCTCTCTCAGTCAGCTTCAAGGGCCAGACGGCCATTTTGCCCTGTCTACACGATAGGGGTGGCCATTTTATTTATTTGTTTGTTTGAATTTATATTGCTACCCACTCACCATGGCGACTCAGGGTGGCTTACAATCAGCAAACAACAAAACCAACAGTTTCAAAGGGCCAGCCATTTTGTTTCTCAAATGCCCTTGGAGGGGTAAGGGTCACATGAAATGGTGCCGTGGGCTGGATCCAGCCCATGGGCCTTAGGTTGGGAACCCGTGCTAAACCCTACTTATATACCGGCCAGAGGATATCAACCAGCATGCAGCAGATAATGCCTATGCTGATTTCTTAACTTACAGCAGTTGCCTCCAAAGTCATGCCATTTGTGCAACTGTGCACCAAAGATTTCAGCCACCAGTTTCTAATTCCTGATGGCTCTAGAAAAGAAGTCATTCTTAACGAAGAGATAGGCACAAGTACGATCCTTAGGAGATTTCTCATTCTGCGTTGTTGTCTTCCTCATAGTCTCCTCTTTGTATCAAAGATCATATTTATATCTACACATTTGTTGCTCACATCTGAACCCTCAGGAGTCTCAGAAAACCAAACACTTTAATACTGGACAGAGGAGACCATACTTGGCCACAAACTTTATGATTAGCTAAAGAAAGTCATTATTTTTTAGCCTACCTGAGCATAGAGCTGCTGTTATAAAGCTAAGATGGGCAACTCTGGCAGACCCAAGGGGTGAAAGTTTCACTTGAACGTGAGTCAAAGAAATGTTAGAGAAATGTATTTTTGAGAATCAAAACTCAAAGTGCCCAGATGCCTATATCCTGATTATATTTTAGGGTGCTGGGGGTGGGGGGGGGGGAGGATCCACCCTGTCTGATTTACATAAAATTAACTGTGATCAAGAAAGTCATTTTACAAAATAGAAGACTAGGTGTACATGTTGCCCACATGTTAAAAAAGCATGCTACAAAAACTTACCCAAGGTGTAAACAATTCTGGTCATAAGGCTCAGGCCTACAAACATAGACAACCATCCAGCTGCACGCAAGCCCCAGGTCTTCATGCTGTTACTTTCATGTTCTTTCTGGAACACCTCCTAAAACATGTGTAATGTTAAGTAAGCAAATCCAATCTTATAACTCTCCTTATTCTAACGTAATCCAAGTCTTCCCATTCTGTATATACCGGTACTTTCATTCTGGAATTTGTATTAATAAGATCCTTCTTAGCTGGCTGGACAGTTCAGGACTTTTGGTTTCTGACTATGACTCCCAGATGTTGGGAGTTTGATTCCCCACTGTGCCTCTTGTGTGACAAGCTGCACAGTCTCAGGCCACCCCAGGAAGACAGAAATGGTAAGCCACTTCTGGGCACTTTTTACCTAAAAAAACCTGGAAAGCATTGCCATTAACTTTGAATCAACTTGATGGCACACAACATACATACATACATACATACATACATACATACATACATACATACATACATACATACATACATACATACATACATACATACATACATACATACATACATACATACATACATACATACGCGCACACACAATCCTTTCTGTATTTGAAAAGAGAAACAAGCAGCAAAGGAGAAGTGAGGAGGAGGGAAGTATGCAAAGTCCCTCAGTTGTCAACTATCACTGTACATGAATTAGTTGGGCACAAACAGCTATCTCCAGTATATCTCAACGTCTGGATAATAAACTACTATTCAAAGTTGGCAAAACACAGTTCAGATATAAGAGGAAACAATATGAGACAGAATTGGTTGACGACAGAAACAAGTGCTCCAACTTCTTTCCCTCACATGCACTGGTGCCAGAGGGTGTGTGTGGGTGATGCAAAAACCTAAGGCTCACTCAGACAGTATTAAACCCTAGTTTACTGTTATCCCTGTATAAAGAGACACACAATTTTTTTACATACGTTATAATATTCAGTACAATTGAAGGTCACTGAAAATAACTTTCCACTCCCAGAGGACTCACAAAAATACTGAACTTTTTGCCTTTTGAACATATCACAATATGACACCACACTACACCAAGGGTTCCCAACCTTTTTGTGCCGTGAGCTGGACCACGCCCCCTCAGACAGCTGAACTGGCAGTCACATGGTTCCTCCTGATGTAAATGCTGCTGTAAAACACATCTGCAGCTGTATTTATGGCAGCATTTACAACAAGGGCGGGCACAGGCACATTTTACCACTGTTGTAAATGTGTCCGCTTCCGGTAGTGACAAGGGTGGCGGGAGGCCACATGAAATGGTCCAGCCCTGGCCTGTGAGCTATAGGTTGGCCACCCCTATACTACACCTAAGATGGCAACATGCAAACCTAAGCATGTTGCTTTGGTCCTCAATTTGTTCCACCATGTTTCTACAGTAAAATACAAACAATGGAGGGTCTATCCCATGAGGGTCCAAAGGAAGGGGCAATACTGGCCCTGGGTCCCACCAATGTTGCCCACCTAGCACCCTTGATTTGCCCTGCATCTTGATCTCTGTTGCTATACTATATCCGCCTTTAGAGGCAGAAAGGGTGAGGTACCATTCTACAGAATCAGGCTGCCTAAGCACGCCTTGGAAAAAAGTTTGCAAACCCCCCCACCCACCACCCACCACCCACCACCCAGTTTTGTTACTGAGGTATGTAACAAAACTCAGTAATAAAAACTCACTGACATGATCACAGATTAGACAGAGATTGTTCTGTATGAGTCTGGCAAGGGGGAATATGCTCGTTCTTCTACCAGAAACTTCCCATCTGTTACAATAGGTGTCATTCTCAAAAGAATTACTTTAGGACAAAGAAATAGGAAAATACCGGTAGATCAAATTTTAATTTTTTTATTTCTCTTGTGCAAATGGGGGGGGGGCTACTTGTCACCATTCTTCTCCATATTGATAATTAACTCTTACCTGAGGAGAAAGCTGACCAAGATAGAGAATCTGCAAAGCATCCCCAGATTTAGTTTGGTATGAAACCAGCTGGTCTCCCTGTTGACGAGCAACTATTGTCACCTGAAAAGTGGCGGGAAGAAAGTAAATAAAAATATTCCAAATATATATAGAGAGTTGTAAGATGTGGGCACTAATTTCTTCATAGAGTATTTACCCAATCTGCTGGGCCCAAGTGGGATGAATCTTCACTCAAACCTGCATAGAAGAATGAAACACGGAGATCTCCTACCTGGAAGTGGGAGAAACAAATAAAACTGTTGGCAACAGAAGCTTCTGAGTGAAGATTTTAGATACAGTAGCAAAAAAGCTCCGTTCCACAGAGCTCTTCGTTATGTGGATCAAATTGGCGATACCCTGTATAACAAAAACAAAGTTCATTATACAGGGTTTACATTAAGCAAAAACCCAGTTAACGAAAACCCCATATAACGAAAAAAAATTGTTATGCAGGGTATCGCGATTGCCTAACAAACACTTCGTTGTTCGGATTTTTCGTTATACGAAGTGTTCATTATGCAGGGTACCACTGTATAGACTTCACATATTCATAGACATCACATTGTTAATACACTTTAAACAAGGTTCCCAAGTACTGCTCCTGATGAAGCAATAGTTTCTACCGTAAGTCTTTACTCAGCCTCCCTTAGTCCCTACTAGCAATAATTTCCTACATTTCCAACAATCTTCATATGCAGTTATGGGCATAAAGCGAACCAAACAGCATAATGGAATGTGTAAGTAAATACTAAGAGGACAAAAACAGGGAGAAGTAAAAATACAAGGCAATTACCTTGCTGTTATGTGCTAACAAGTCATGTCTGACTTGTGGTTGACACCTTGAGTCAATGATCTCCAGGTGATCCAGTCATTAACAGCCATGCCTATAGTTTGCAAACTAAAAAAACATGGCTACCTTTATTGAATCAATCTCACATTAGCTCTTCTTCCTCTGTTACTGCTTTCTACTTTTTTTTTAGCATTATTGTCTTTCCCAGTGAGTCTTCTCTTCTCACGGTATGTCCAAAGTAGCATTAGATGATACTTTGCCCACCCCCAAGTACACATCTTAACATGGCAAGGAGATCAGAGTGTGTCAGGGAAGCAATGCCTTCAGGAGACAAAACTCTGTTTCAAAGCTGGACTTCAAGCAGAATCACCCAGGGTGGAATATTCAGAGCTGAGATACTAGATTAAGATGTATCTGTCCTTTGCAGGGATTAACGGTCACAGCAAGAGAAGAGAAGTGATACTTCCAGTGATGATGAGGGTAAAGAAACTCCTAAAGAGCAACTACTGGGCAGAAGCAGTAGTGGAAAGTGACATTGGCAGAGGAGCTTTCACAAACAGTGGCAGGGCACCCAAGCTAACTCTTGTTAGTGCTGTGAACAAGGTGGTGAAGATAAATTACTTGTGAATGCTTTATATCCTATGATAACTCTATGCTTTATAAGCCTACAGTGAGGCAACCCAGTATCTTTGTAGAATTTAAATTGTCTTAGTTTCAGACAAATGTTTTCTCTTTTAATGGACATACTCTCTAATAGTTGTTTTTTTCAGTTTGGGGGCCAGTGGTAGGTTGTGAAAACTGAAAAGTGCATTTATTCTTTGGTACTTAAGCACCTGATGAAGACACAAGAAATGGGGTTTTACCATGATGCATGTCACATGTCTGTGTGTTTCTACCTGTTTGAAGGTATAGTATCTCCATTTCATTTATCTTTAAGTATATTTTGTACATGTAATTATTTATGTGAGTTTTTCAATTAATTTCAAGGTCAGTATAGTTTACTTATTATTACATTAGATGCCTGTGGCTTAACATGAATAAAATGTTGGGGTTGCGCTTAGAAATTTTTCATACAATAGAATTTTGCCATTCACATTTTGGTTGTTTCATGATACTGAAAGAAAAACTTCACTTATGGGGAGAGGAGATGCCATGTTTTTGCTTATTCCTCTCTGTCGTCATCTGCATCTTACTTCTGGACGCCGGGGGTTCTCGCTGTGAAAGAAGTAATCCCCTGAGCGGATCACATCAGCATGAGGATCTTCAAGTTTTGACAAACTCATCTGTTTGAAGTTATCAATCTTCTCCATGAGGCCTAAGGAAGAAGAGAGCATCAACTCTTTATTGCCCAATAAAACAAGAGACATAATTACAATATTCCATGCAAACATTTGGTTCTTTGCAAGAGATGCTTGTGTTTTGGATGACAACATCCAGAATCCTACAGCCAACAAGGCTAGTGGCCCTGGGAAGATGTAGTAAAGGTAAGGTAAAAGTCATCCTTGTTTGAAAGCCAGTTGTGTCTGAATCTAGGGTTCAGTGCTCACTTTCTGTTTCAGTGAGGTTTGTGTTTGCAGATGTTTGCATGGATCTGTGGAAGGCATGACTAGATGCTGGAGTGCATAGAACGCTGTTTACCTTCCCACCAAAGTGGTCCCTATTTATCTATTTGCAATTTCTTGCTTTTGAGCTGCTAGGTTGGCAGGAGCTGGGACAAAGACAGCAGCTCATTCCATTGTGCAGTACTGTACTCGGGTTTCGAACTGCTGACCTGCCAACCTTCCAGTCATCAAGTTCAGTGTCTTAACCACTTGAGCCACCGCAACACAAACAAACCAACAATTTGCAACCCTGAACAAAAATCAGCTGGAATTGGACATTGAAATTGCCAAAGTTAAAATTTCCTTTTAAGTAGTTTTTAAAGAAACATCCCATCTTCAGGATGATCCTAAAATGTTTTGAAAGAAGAAAGGAAGCTTCATATAATTAAACTCAACTGAAGTACCTACCTCTGGAAAGAAAGAATTTGCCCACTTGGACATCAGGAGCTACAGCTGTGAAAGATTCAACAGCCATAGCACTGCATGGACAAAAAAAGGACAGTTAAATAGATTCCATTATCTCAGACACAAAGATACAAAAAAGAGACACAAGACAGCAAAGCTACACTTCACTTTTCCCAACTAAAGTAACTGATATGCAAGCATGTCACGTTGGAAAATGACAGCATACTAAGCCAAGGTGGGAAATATTTGACCCTCCAGATGTTCTGCACTTCAGCTTCCAGAAGTCTATCTTGCCCTACTGTTACTGATTACTAAAGCAGGTCACCTGGAAGACCAAAGGTTTCCACACCTGTGCTAAAGCAAAACACAGTGACATCCTATTCTGACTTCAGAGAAGCCAACAGCATCTGTCCGGGATTATGGGAACCAAAGAGAAAATTTTCTGTAGTGTGTTATCAGAAGCACAGGAACAGCTTTACAGCCTACACCAGAAATTCTCAACCTGCGGCCCGCGGCACCATTTCAGGTAGCCCACCACGGCCTCCACCACACCCGGAAGTGCCATCTGGCCCCTGAAACTGTCTGAGGGAGTGTGACCCAGTCCCCAGCCCAAAAAGGTTGAGAACTCCTGGCCAACACCTTTTCTATTGCTCATTTGGGAATGGGGAAATACGGCACTTACCTGGGATTTTTATGACTAATCTCTCGATCAAAGTTTTTGCTATTCACAACTTCTGATTTCCATTCAGTATCTGAAAAGGAAACAAAGAAGAACATAGAGAAATGCATCAAGGCTACAACTGCACTGCCCATGGGAATACAGAATGGGAGATAATACAGTAGTTTAAAATGTGCTCTGTTTCTACTGAAGATAAATAGCATTACAAGCATACAGTGTAACTATTAAGGAATATTTATATACTGAAAAGTTTCAACTGAGTAACCTAAGAAGGCCAGACCTCAAATGTACACGAGGAGGGAGGAAGACTGGAACAACACAAGTTATTCGTTAAGAAGATAACAGTGGAGCAAAGTTTTTTTAAAAAAAGACCATGGAGCCTTAAGAACAGGATAAAATCTTACCCGTTTTCTAGGAGCCAATGAAATTTCTGAACATGTTTGTCATTTAATTTTATGAACAGCAGGGTTACTTATTCTGGTTTTGAGCACTAAAGCCAGTCAGCTTTTTCATAAATTGTCCATCTCTCAGGGGGGTATAATAATAATAACAACAACAACAACAACAACAACAACAACAACAACAACAACAACAACAACAACAACAACAACAACAACAACAACAACAACAACAACAACAACAACAACAACAACAACAACAACAACAACAACAACAACAACAACAACAACAACAACAATAATAATAATAATAATAATAATAATAATGTGTTCTTGATGGCACAATAGATCTATGTTCTCTACTGTGCTTTAGAACATCATCAACCAGTAACACCAATCCCAGTTTTGAGCTGAAGACTGTGCACAGTACAAATACAGAACATAAATATGCCCCCAAAGCATTTTAATTTCAAGATTCTGAAAATAAAATGGTTGTCTTCTTTCCACCTGTGCCTTTGTGCCTTTAATAGTTGCATGCTATTGCTGAGGTGGCTCAGAGGTTAAGAAGCTCACCTTGTTAGATGGCTGGCAAGTCGGCAGTTCGAGAATCAGGTACTGCATGATGGATTGAATTTCCATCTCTGTCCCAGTTCCTGCCAACCTAGCAGATCGAAAGCAAGAAATTGCAAGTAGATAAATAGGGATCACTTTGGAGGGAAAGATCTTGGGGGCATGGAAGGAGCCTCATTCAGGTGTCTCCTGAGCAGAGTTTCTCCAGCAAAAATCCTTTCAACCCAGAATAATTTCTGACACAAAATTGTTGTTGTTGTTGTTGTTGTTATAATTGCATGACTGGCAGAAATCCAACAGAGGCAGCAAGCACCTTATTTTTTTATAGCAACATAGGGAAAATTATAATTACAAGTCATGGAGGGGACAGTGAGAACTTTGCCTTTCTGCCTGCTTTGCAGTTGTTTTAATGCACAGAAGTATAGTCGGTGACAATTCTCATGGAAGAAAATAGATGCTAAACAACTTACTATATGAGTATTTAGTTTCTTTTTTTATTTCACCATTCTCTTCATATTCTCTAGAGAAGCAAAACAGAACAAAACAAAATATAACCTGTGGGAAATCAAGTCATATTTTATAGTTGATGAATGATAGAAGAAACATTAGTTCATGACAGTGTAACATTTAACCTACAGCAGAATGCCAGCCAAACAGCACTATTTCTGGATAAAATGGAAAATTCTGTTTATATGGGAGATACAGCATGTACTGTTTGTAGGAGAGGGAAGGAAACCAAAGAAAGGGTACTGTGGGCAAGAAATTTAGAGGAAAGGAGAAGCTGGATTAAAATGAAACACAAAGGTCAATATTGAGCAGGTGGTTGGACTCAATGGTCTCATAAGCCCCTCCCAACACAGTCATTCTATAATTCTATGATAATCTATGCTCTGCCATTAAAGATATGCCATAATCTCAGTACAGTAATACCTCAGATAATGCTAAGACTTAGTTCCACAAGTCTTGGTGTTATCCGATTTTTAGTGTTATCTGATGCATGCTAAAATCCTATGGGATGGATCGGATAACATTAAAGCTCCATAGAGATACATTGTAACAGCACAGGCTTTAGCGGTTGTTATCCGATCCATCCCATAGGACCTTAACGCTATTCGATCCAATTCTCCTCCACAGATTACTTAACGTTATCCGAGGTAAACGTTATCTGAGGTATTACTGTACATGAAGACAATATTTGGTTAGTAAAACTTAATATACTTAGTATGCTTCCTGAATATTCTAAAATTGCACTGCCAGGAAACAGAGTGCAATCAATCAATCTTAAGTCTTATTTGCATGGTGAAATCATGGAATTTGAACCATGGGTTAATGTCAAGATTACTGAAAACATGTTTCCTAAATGGTCAGACAAATTTATCTTTCGCTATGCTTTATTACTTTAGAGTTCTCTGGACAGGCCTCTTTCAAAAATCCGACTGAAAAATTCACTGACCTGAGTAAGATTAGAGCCTAGGTTTGGTGTGAGAAAAGATCTGGAGCAGTTGGCAAAAAGCCAACTTCCATGTCTTGATAGCCCATTTCGCCACATTATTCGCCCAAGACAAAGCAGACATGGCGAGGAGCAGTTCCCCAGCACCCCCTCAGCTCAGTTCCTCATACTTTCCACTCCAGAAGCCAACTATAAACAAATGACTCATATTTCTATATTCACTTGCTCTTCATAACTCTGAATCATAACCATCATGGGTGGGGAGAAGTGGATACTAAAAGAAAAGATTTGATCAGTGTTATAGGTGCCAACAACGTACAACACAAAGAAATAGAAGAAAAGACTCCAAGTCAGCATAACCACATATAAAGATGTCTTCCTAATATCTATCTGGATTAGGTAAAATTAAAATCTACTCAAACAGCCCCCACTTCATGTACACACTTTACAATAGAGACAAGATTACAGTGCATGTCTTACTTGGAATCTTCATATTCTACCCATTGATACATCTCTACCTGACGCTTGAGCTTGACAGCCCGGATAGAAAGTCCATAGCTGGGATCATACAAAGGCTAAAAAATGCAAAGAAAATTCACATCAGTGTGAAATACATGCATCAGGATTTGGACTGGCAAAGAGACCAGAGATAAAAGTACATTTAAATCTGTGGAGGAAGGACACGTTCCCCATAGTGGGTACATGCTGGGCCTTGTTGGATTAGAATCTGGTTTCCTCTGACTCAGATACAATGTCTGGGCACAGTCACCAGAAAGCAAGCTACGGCACTCAGGCACATTGTAAAGCATTTGTTCTGGTCCAGTTTCCTGATTCCGCCTCTGCCTGAAGCCTCTGTTTACTGCTAGAGGCCTTCTGCTGAACCTTGACTAAACTACTGTGAGGCTTTCCCCTCAGCTAGAAATACTTTTCACAGCACCTCTGAATCCAAGGCATAGTTAGAGAATCCCATTACTTTATCCTTCTCTCCTGAATTCCTGATTCTCGCCTAGGATCCTTGTCATCTTGCCAGTCTTGGAACCTCTGTCCAACATTTCCTCTCCACCCCCACCCCTTTTTGCTGAGCACTGGAATTATACCAGCGTCTCTTCAAACAATCTAAAGAGAACAAGCAAAAATAATTTATGTCAGCTCAAATCTATTTTCTGAGGGTATTTTCCACTAATAGCAATGACTATCCTATCTATCCTCTCTCTTTTTATTTTGGTCTCTGTTCATGGCTCAGAGCAGGGATTTTCAACCTGTGGTCCATGGGTTGGATGTGGCCCACATTTCATGTGGCCCACCTCCACCACACCAGGAAGTGCCATGTGGCGGAGGAAGGGCAAAATGGTTGTCTGGCCCTCAAAGCTGTCTGAGGGAGTGTGACACAGCTCCCCGCTTAAAAAGATTGAGAACTCTTGGTTTAGAGAAAGATCCTTTTCCCCCACTTTGCCCTTCTCATTCTTGAAACATCCTTTGAATCCCAAAACATGTAAATTTACCCAGGCCTCATAATTAAAAGCCTGAATTTTAGACTCCTCTCAGCTTTCTGAAGTTTGCTTCACATGAGTTAATAACTCCTCAAAACATTTCTGAAGCGCTTGTATTTTAATAACTAGTAATTTGCTTATTCTTTGTTGCTTATGGAGCTCTGCTAGCAATCACTGTGTATACTTAAATTATTGTATGTCCAATAAAACATCAATTAGACAATTCAGTGTAAATGCTATTTAAGAAAACCACTATGTCTTCAGATGCAAAGTTCAAAGATCCTTTACACGTATGTATTCTCAGAACACATAGAGTTCATGCATGCAACCCAACAGCAGTTGCAGATTTTCATATATACTTTAAAGGGGATGAAATAAACAAGTATGGCCATTTTTAGGTAAAGTGTCCAAAGCTAAGAAAAAAAACAGAAATGTCACTGGGGAAGAGCAAAAACTGTCTTCTAATCCAGACATTACATTTACCTTTGATGTTCGAAGGGGGCCGCTGAGGTGTACGAGCTTTCTATCATTCTCTTGCAATACATTTTGGATACTGTCAAGAGGGACCACCAGAGAAAGCCCTTCCTCCAGAGAGGAGGCTGTCTTCAAAGCACGCCCCTATAACAGACAGTTAAATGAGAGATGAGTTGGTTGGGAGCAGCACCCTTTAGTCACAACAAGAAGTCAATGGAGCATCATGGTAAGATCAATGTACAGAAGACAAGACTTTTTCTTAGGCTCCAAACAGAAATACCTTAAACCTCATTCAACCAACAGCCACTTAGAAGTTAAATATAATGTTATAGTAACACTTAAGCAAGAAATGTTAGCCCTCCATATGCTAAGATTTGATAGAAATGGAAGTTCAATAACATCGACAGAGAGGTAGAACACCTGTCATTCTTTAAAAGGATTCATATTTTCTGAGACATCAAATGCATGCAAAAATTCATGAAGATTTTTGAGAGATGTAAGTATGTATTGTGTTTGTACTCATGTAAATTAAGAATGTGCATGAGGGCTATAAACACTTCATAAGGAGGCTTATGTCCAGTCATTTAAAATCCTTGCCAAGATAATTTTCTACTGTTGGTCACAAGGTGAGACCTCTGTAGTTATTAGCATAGACTAGAGTAATCTCAGTATGAGTGAGGGGGTGCACATAAAGAGCCTCCTCGAAGATTGTGGTATTTCTGAAACACAATTGGGCGTGCCCTGGTAACAGCAACCTTGTGTTGCTGGCTAATCTTTCTCATACTAGGTCAGCTGAAAGGAACTGCAGAATGAACTCACCAAAAGGTGCCTTCATTTTGGCAGTTTCACGTCTGGTCTAGACATGGAAAAAGTGTGAATGAGACTACTGTAGAATGGGGCTTAGAGCTTATGTAGAATGGAGCTCAGAACAAAGTTAGTAGTAACTGTTCAGCAATGCAGATCAAAGATCCAGCAAAAGGAAGTGGCAATATCAGTCAACCTGTTTGGCAAACAGTATCAACTGAAAATCATTTGTTAAGTAATGATAGGCATCACCACTGAGAAACCTTTCAAAGAATTACTTACATATTATAATTACAGAAATAAGTTAAACCACCTGCAAGCAGCAAAGTGGAATCTTCAAGGTGACTGCTTTATTCAGGGTTCATTTCAATGAAACAAATATTTTCTGATGCAAGGGGGAAAGGGGGGAAACTGTAAAGAACATGTAGGTTTTCAGATGTCAGGAATGTTGTAATACCACAGTTAGCAGAGTCAATCATAATTTTTGGCACAAGGGATTGTCAAGATGCAAAATGTTATGTGTGCAGAATGTTATAAAAATGGGGTATGAAAAAGCAGCCCTTCATATGGAAATGCTTGAACAATAGTTAATATAATGATTAAAAAATGCAGCTGCTTTGCAGCAAGGTCAATGCAACAGAAAAAAATCTTAACTATTAAAAATATGAAAATGACACTAGCAAATTCTACAGCACACACTTTCAGTGATTACAGAGTTGAAGTTTTACAATGGTTTGGCATTTCAGAATCTGGGCATTGCAATCTCTTGGAATTACAAGGCATTGTAGCTACAAAGCATTAATCATTTAAGCGCCACAGAATGTTAGTCACAACAATGGCATTACCACCATAGGGGCAGCCAGCCATTTTTTGTGTTCCAAGCTCTTGGAGCAACAAAAACTGCAGGAACAATAGAAATTCCTATTAATATTTTTTTTTGCCTTGCTACATCAGTCTTCTAGAACTCCAAACCTTGCAAAAAGGACTGGTGATAGCAAATGAAGGACAAATAAAAGTATAAAAATGGCCAGAAATAAGAGCCAGGGCAAGGAGCAAATGAATGCCAAGACAGCATAATTAGTGGGGAGAAACTGTGCTTAGGGTTAAAAAAATTTTTTTCATATGTTGATGTGCTGTTATATTTTTATAGATGTGACTTAACTGAGAGTGGATTTTTATAACTTAGAGAATATGTTTTTGTATTTTTTTATTCTTGAGTATTTTGTAACACTTTACTACCATCTTAATATTTCCTTCTTCAGCGTCATAATAACTTTCGTTAGATTACTCATATTTTACATTTACTGTACTGTACTTTATTTACTTTTCATTGTTGCATTTCTATATTTTTATATTAGTTTGTTGCCAGTGGTGGGCTCCAATCAGCTCGCACAGGTTCGGGAGAACAGGTAGTAAAACCGAAAGGCCCCACCCACCTCCCCACTACACCATGCCCACCTGCCTCGAAGTCTGAGTGTGCCTTGCATGACCACAGGGAATCCAAGATCCACTCTTGGTAGTGCAGTGCCTCCTGGCCCAGGGCCGGGCCATGCTGTGGCCACCTCCCCAGGAGTTCCACTCCCCCCATGAGCCCCGATTGGTATTCAAATTTGCTGGGAAATTTGGCCCTGTTTAGTTGCAAGTGGTTAGTAAAGGTAAAGGTTGCCCTTGCTCAAATGCCAGTCAAATCTGACTCTAGGGTGCAGTGTTCATCTCCATTTACAGCCAAAGAGACAAGTGCTGTCTGTGTTTGCAGATGTTTTCATGATCTCATGTGGCAGGCATGACTAGATCGCCCACACACTCACATGCCCATGCCCACAGAGTAGGCCAGCCATAGAATAGGCCATGCGCACAGAGTACACCACACCCACAGAGTGGTAGTAAAAACTTTTGGAGCCCACCACTGTTTTTTACAGTTAAATTCCTGAATATTCATTAGCTTGACAAATATATGTACACTTATACATGCTTGCATGTGCCACTTCAATAAAAGGAAGAAAAGCAGAGACTATTACATACAGTCTGTCTTTCATGGGACACATAAATTAAAGGATATTCAGAATGAAAGGTAATTGTACAAGGTGCAAAATATTTATCCGGATAATATGGGGGAACACTTATTTCAGATAAAGGCCAGCTGTGATGAACATAGGCTTCTGATTTCTCCCTGGAGGTCTATAAAGTTCTGTAGGACTCTTAGGAAGAGATTGAAGCATCAATTTGATTAACCTGACAGAATTACTGATCCAAAATATCCAGTTAAGAGAACATAAGCAACACTCAAACACAGGGGAAAGCTCAGCATGCTGATACAAATACATCTAGAGCAGTGGTTCCCAACGTAGGGCACATGCCCCAAAGGGACAACTTGATTTTAATTGGGTGTGTGTGTGTGTTCAAGTTTTGATGTGCATCAATTCCACAGTCTTTTTCTCAAATCAGTACAAATCACCAGTCTAAGATGTTAACCTCCTGGAAGTCATTACAAATGTACAAACACTAAGTGGAAAGGCTAAATTCAAAGAAAAGCAACTTGCCAGTATCTGCTATTTGATGCCTTCTGCTGGACAGAGGAATCCAAACTCAAATATATGTTGGCTGTATTGGGTTTGGAATGGATAGAAGCCCCTTGTATTGTTCACAACTTACTTGTGCTCACTGATCTGCCCATAAGGATAGGAATTTTGGAATAAAAGGATTCCCAACCCATAATTCAAAGGAAACCCATCCCCCACCTCACCCCCAAGCTCAATTATGGGAATGGGAAATTTCAAGCTGGAAGGAGGTTCAGCAGCTTCCTTCCCTCCCTCTTTGTGTGCTGCTGCTTCAAACCATTAGAAAAGTGTCCTGCTGCACTATGAGAATCACTAGGATTCCTTGCAACACAAACACAGAAAGCATCTTCTGTTGATACTGGTTGCGCCATACACCTCTGCAAGTCACAGGGAATCCCTGCGGTTCTCACAGTGCAGCAGGGCACTTTTCTAACAGTTCAAAGAAGTGGCACAGGAACAACCGGGGGTGGGTGGGGGGCTGTTCTACCTCATGTCTACCTCTGGGCGGCTAACAAAGATACAATATATACAATTACAGTTACAATTACAATCATCATAATACAAAAAACATACACTTCAAAACATTTCATAATAATAATAATAATAATAATAATAATAATAATAATAATAATAATAATAATAATAATAATAATAATAATAATAATAATAATAATAATAATAATAATAATAATAAATCCCAATTACAATAACAAATATTTAATTATCATAATACAAAAACACTTCAGGAAAAAACACAGAAAAAAACCCCATCAAAACTCAACCCCACTATGTCCGAGGGCAAGTCCGGTGGTGGAAGCGGTGGCCGCTGCAGTGTTTCCATGGCTGGCCAGTGGGGCCGCTCAGCTGTTTTGCCTTCCCTCGGCCCAACTGGCTGAGGGTGAGTCTGGTGAGGGAGCGGCAACCGCTGCAGCGTTTTCCCTTCCTGGCAGGGAGGTGCTGGCCACAGAGCAGCTGTGGCAGCAGTGATGGTGGTCTCTGGCCAGCCGCGGTCCGGCCGCTCTTATCATTTCTCTGCAGGGAAGGGCTGGCTGTGGAGCAGCTGTGGTGGCAGCAGTGATGGTGTTTTGAGGCCTCCCAGTCTCATAATTTGGTCTAGGGCAGTGGTCTGCAAATAGTGGCTCTCCAGGTGTTTTGGACTTCAATTCCCAGAAGCCCAAGTCAGCACTACTGTTGATCGAGGCTTCTGGGAATTGAAGTCCAAAACATCTGGAGAGCCACTATTTGCAGACCAAGGGTCTAGGGCATTCTCACCCATTTATAGGACTGGGGCCCTTAATTCTAAAAATCTCATCTCTATTTGCCAGCACAATTACTAGAGTGTCTCAGATCAGCCAACAGAAGAGCAAAAAGGGGTCAGGGTTGGGAAAGAATAACGGAGCTGAATTACATTAGGTCTAAACTCTGTTCAGGCTGGACTCATAGCCACTAGGCCAGTACAGGATTAGGCCAAAGATTGGATTCTCCACAGCCTCAGCCAGCTTAGTGACAGCTCAGGTAGTCCTCAGCCATCTGGGCTAGCTATGACTGCAACCTCAGTAATACAGTGTACAATCTATTAGAATGTAACTTAATGGTCAACCAAAAAGAAAAAAAACCACTATTATTTCTGCAATATCAGAAACTGTTCCTTAAGTAAAAAAAGGGCCTTTCTAACACTAGGGATCAGATCTCTATTTATTCCATTTTTGGAGGTAAAAGCTAAAAATGTCAGTAGACAAAATAATGAGAGTCTTTGTGCCTCCCCCCACCCCCACCCCCAGCTTTCAGGTCTTTTCAAAAATGTTGCACTGGTAAAAAGCGTGTATGTGCAACAACTATTAGTTTTTCTGCAAAATACAAGTTTTTTTTTAAAAAAAGAACAAATTACAATCTTTTATCTCCAAAGCACAAGGTTTTGCTAATCCTACTGTTGCCAACAAGAAAAGCTGTTTTTTAAAGGAATGAAAAATCTTGCAGGAGTTGACATTCTTTTGATACAGCTTAGTGTATCAAGATACACTTTTCCACTGAGGATGTGAGAAATTGCAGATATTTGCTATAGTTTTAATAAATATCTCTCCATGACTCTGTAGCTCATTCATCTGATTAAAATATACACTGTGCTGCAGGGATATCATAAATTACATTGGGAACCCCAAAAATATTTTGATATTTGGTATTCCCATAGCCCAGTGATGGTGAAATTTATCGAGTGCCCAAACTGCAATCCAAAACCCAATTATTTTTTGCAAAGTGCCAACAGGGCAGGGTGAACTCTGTGTTGGGAGGAGGGAGGAAGCGCTCCCATTGGGCTGCTGAGCAGAGGGCTGGGGTGAACTCCGTACTGGGGGAGGGAGGAAGTACTCCTACTGGGCTACTGGGCAGAGAGGTGGAGCAACGCTGTGCTGGGACGACAGCGCACAAGCCCTCAGAGAGGGCTCTGAGTGCTCCCTCTGGCATACATGCCACAGGTTCATCACCACTGCCATGGCCAATTAAAAGCATCTCAAATGCCTTTCCATCCCCCACCATCCCTGACTTACCTCATTGGTGAAAAGAATGTAGAAAGACAACGCAAAAGCAGCAAGTCCCATGAGCATCCCACCAGATGTCTCACTGAGGCGTTCCAGAAACCCAGGTTTGGGCTCACTTGTGATTTTAACATGCTCTTTCTTGCTAGCCATCTCAAAACTGTTAAAAGAGAAATTAAAGAAAACAGAAGATACTTCTTCACTCAAATTCCTGATGCAAAAGAAACTGACAGTCAAACATTAACCCTAACCCTGTGTGTTGTAGAGCTTATGGTGCAGTATCAATTTGGGTAGAAGAGAGATTAGAATCCATTGGTAGATCTCTGGATATCTCAACACATTGGGCTAAATAATGCAGTATGAAATGCATCATTAAAAAAGGGTGCTGAAGATTTATTTGATGCTTATGTTTAAACACATCCAATGGTGTGCCTACTGGAAATATATTTCCATCATTGCATTTAGCAATGTGTTTTTTGAGCCAGCCAGAAGAACAATAACTTTCTGATGGCACTATGCAAAGGACATGTGTGCATGTTTGTGCATGTTATGTTCCAGCAAAGTTTGTCTTATTTGGATTGTGAAGTAGAAGTTGAATGTTTCATTTTCATGTATTGACAGTCAAAAGAAAGAAAACATTTGCTTTCCCCTCCCCGTGTGTGAGGTTTCATTAACTTTTGTGTCCTGCTTGCCCTTTGAATAATGAAAAGGGACACAGCTAGCAAAGTAAACCCCAACTGAGAATAGAATCCTTGTCAGCTGTCTCTTTCGCATCTTCATTTTTAATTTATTCACAGATTCCAGTGTATAATAACAGGATTAAATAAGGCCAGGAATTCTTAGTGCACTGCCAAAACTTTAGATGGTACTAGTTTAGGGGTGCCCAAACTTTTTGGGCCATGGGCTGGTCATGTGGTTCAGGGGGCTGGTTACTATGGCCCAGGGGCTGTATGGACGGGTTTTACTTCTGCTTCCGGGAGCGAGGGCTTTGTGGGCTAGATAAATTGGTGTTGGGGGCCAGATCTGGGCCCCAGGCCATAGTTTGGGCACCCCTTAACTAGTTTATAGTATATGCAGTGCACTAAGAATTTCTGGTCTTACTTAATCCTCTTATTATACACTGGGATCTGTGAATAAAGCCCATGCCAGCTGTCTCTTTTGCGTCTTCCTCCAGCACTGGAGCCAGATAGTCCCTCCCTTGATATAACTGTAGCCTCCACACTCTTATCTGAGATGGGGTGGGGGTATCTCATTATATAGATAGCCTATTCTCAGCAACAGATGCTTTAATTGAGTGGCTCAAGTGGCTAAGATGCTGACTGGGAGGTGGAAGGTCAGTAGTTTGATTCCCAGGTACTGCAGGATGGAATGAGCTCCCGTCTTTGTCCCAGCTCCTGCCAACCTTGCGGTTTGAAAGCAAGAAATTGCAAGTAGAAGAAAAGGGACCACTTTGGTGAGAAGGTAATATCGTTCCATGTACTCTAGTCATGCCTGCCACATGACCACGGAAACGTCTGTAGAAGCAGACAGCTCTGCTCTTCAGCTCTGAAACAGAGATGAGCACTGAACCCTAGAGTTGGATACAACTGGCTTTTGAGCAAGGGAAATCTTTACCTTTACTAATAACAGGTGTTAACATAGTTGCCATTTTTAAATCTCATTACTAACATATTTATCACTCTCTTCTTCCCATTTCACTTGGTATCCATTGCTCTGCACTGTCCTCTCTGTATATAAACCTGCAGCCTAAATATTATGATTCCTACGTCTGAGGAAGAAGACTGAACATTACACTAAAATACTGTAAAGCTGTTAGTGACAAATGTTGTAGCCCTTCTAAATTTTGCTACAGAAGCTTTTTAAAGCATCATTACTCCAGATGTAATTAAGGAACTAAGACAATACACAATAAACTAAGCTTTCCCCTCAGTTTGTGAGAGTTTTAGGCTTGCCTACACAACTAAAGTCCTGCTATGATAAAAGAGTAATCCATACTGCCAGCAACTCAAGCTAAGTGTGAGGAGGTGGTTAACTAACCTGACAACCCTGAAGACTGAGGGATAACTGAGCCATGCCTTGGGTGGCACAGGGAAGGGTGGCACAGGGAAGGGTCCCCAAGTGGATTAAATCCCACTTGAATCCATCTTGATGGAGGACAGCAGCTTCATCAATACTGGCCTGGAGCTGAGGAAGACTTTGTGTGCCAAAAGGGCTCAGAAACAGAAAGTGACTTGTGGAGCTGGATCAGTGGTATGGGTGTCATGCTGTGATGTGGAAGGCAGATGATGGGCCACTGTATTATATTCTCATGAGAGTCATCATTGCTGATCGCCATGAGGATTGCCAAGAATTGGATACAGCAGAAGGAGGCAGCCTGATGTACAAATTGATGTGATCCTCACATCCAAGTGACATATGGACATCAAGTGATCCTATTGGGTCTACATCAGCCTTTGCCAATACTGTATTGTTAAGTGGCTTAATAAGACAACCACTTCTAGATACAGTACTGGCAAATTAATCACTTCCTTAGATGGAGTGTGTGGAAATTTGGCACCCCCATCGTGCAGGCAGGGCAAAATGGCCGTCTGGCCCTCAAAGCTGACTGAGAGAGCATGACCTGGGCCCAGGCTTGAAAAGATTGGGAACCCCTTGGCTAAACACTGGTCTGATCACACCTTAAGTTCTGCCTGCAGGAACCTGGAATAGATCTTGGTTCCTTAGCTTTGCTAAGCCTCCTACCTAGTAAGATTTCCAAGATCTGCTAACCTTTTCTGGACACTAGCTTTCACATTTGTGCAAAAACCTTGCTTGCTGCATGGATGTTGTGCTTTACTATTTATAATCAATCAACTCAATGCTTTTTAACACCACAAACAGTCAACTATCCACTTAGAAGTAAATTCCACAAAATTCAAAGAGCTTTCCAGGAAAACGATCTTATTAATGTGGGAGAGACCTGAGCATACGCTCGCCAAGGTAATGTGCACCTCTACACGACGATGCATCCAAAGGCCAAAAACCCGTTGCTAACTCTTGTTAAGTGACATCATTGCAAAAGGATTCACAGACAAAACGCCCTTCTCCGAGGGAGCAGCGCCAAAACATAGTAACCCATGCAACATCGCAAGAAGACCTCATTCCCCAGAGGCTTAAAGCGGATCAAGAGGAAGCGATTCTTCCCCCCGTTTCTCCCAACCGAAGCAACCCTATCTCCTAGATCACTAGAGACCCCTCCACAAGCGATCGCTACCAAGTATCTGATAAAGGTTACTTCACGCAAAGAAAGAAAGTTCATGCCGAGAAGCCTCTCGCAACCCTATCGATCCGTAGCAAATATTTAGTCGGAATCCTCCTCGTTCAGTTTAATAAATTTCACGCCCAAGCCTGCCTGAATTGGGATCGCAACCGAGATGATTCTCCAAACAGTATTTGCTCTATTCCCGCAAACAAGAATAACCACAAAAAAGCCTGGAGGCACCTTCAGCACTAACACTTACTTCTTATAATGGGAGGAGGACAGACACCTTCTTAATTCAAGAAATCTTAAATCCTGTAAATAGTAACATTGTCTATCGTCAATTGTGACTTGTGTGGCCACCCTTTCCAGAGTTTTTTTCTAGGTAGGGCATGCACAGAGGGGGGTTCCCCGTTCCCCCTCTCTTCTTCGAGAGCATCCTGAGATTGTGCAGTTTGCCCAGGGCTAGACAGGAAAAGCCGGGAATCGAACCCCTCACCAACCCGAAACCCTACATCTGTTGCAAAAAAAGATGCAACGCGTTTGTTACCTGCTGGGCAGCATCTTTCCCCTGATCCTGGAAGGACTAAATCCTTTTTTGGGGGGGGGTAAAGGAGAAACAGTCACTTACAAAACTCCACTGGCCAATTCCTGCCGAAGAAAAGCGAAGTCAAAGCGTTTACACGAGACCTTCCAGGGACCCCACACCCAGCGCTTCCCAGCTGAAGCTCCGCCACGCTCGCCACGCCCCCTTTTGTCCAATAACTCCGCCCCCTTGGGGATCCCTTCTCAAGGCGCCTGCAGGCACGCAGAGGGAAGCCGCACGCCGCCGTCGCGGAGCATGCTGGGAAGCGTAGTCTTGAGACACTGAACTACGAGAAAGCGCGCGGGGTGGTGGTGGGTGAGAAGGCGCTACCAGGGGACGGTCCCAAAGCATGCCGGGAAACCAGCGGGGCGGTTAGGCGCGAGTCTCTTCGGGAGATGTAGTTCTCCGGGATTCCTGTCCTTGGCAGGGCTCGCGTTGTTATAAGGATCGAGTCCTCCGCCCGCCTTGGGTTATTAGAGAGGATTCCCAGGCGTCCGTCGGCGGGAGGTTTTGGGCCGCTCGCCGTTTCCTCGCACGCGGGCGTGACAGAGGCGTGCAGGCATCTCCTGGGGCGCCTCTTTTTAGGGTCCTTCGGGGCTAAGGAGGAGGAGGAGGAGGAGGAGGAGGGAAGCAACGTGCGTCCCTTCAGCGCCTTTCCAGCCATGTCCTACTGCAGGGAAGAAGGTAGAAATGGGAGGGAGGGAGGGAGAGAAGTGGCTGCGGCCAGGCGGGCGCTCTCAAGGGCAGGGGCCTGAGGGAGACCACCGCAGCTCCAGATAAGAGACCTGCGCCTGGGCGGCTCCAATGTCTCATTGGGTTAAGAAGCTCGCCTTGTTAGCTGGGAAGGTCGGCAAGCCGAGACCCGGGTCCTGCATGACGGAGTGAGCGTCCGTCTCTGTCCCCAGCTCCTGCCAACCTATCAGATGGAAAGCAAGAAATTGCAAGGAGATAAATAAATAGGGGACCACTTCTGTGGAGAAATGAAAGGAGCCTCATTCGAGCGTTCCCTGAGTGGAGTTTCTTCAACAAAAATTATTTCAACCCAGAATAACTTCTGACACGAAATTATTATTATCTTCGCCTTGAAGGAGGGTCTGAATAGGAGCCAGATAGAAGGTGGGAGGGCGAAACTAGGGACCTCGAGGGTTTGGCTAGAGGGGAATAGAAAGTTATTGGGGGGGGGGTGTCTATTTTTCCTTATTATTATTATTATTATTATTATTATTATTATTATTATTATTATTATTATTATTATTATTATTATTATTATTATTATTATTATTATTATTATTGCTTCTGGAATGGAGGGACCGAGTGTCTGCTCTGCCAGTTTTTAAATTGTATTATGCAGAAACTCCAAGCCGTGGTTTGTCCTGCAAAGGTATAGCCTTCCTTCTACCACCACCACCCCTTCCCCATTCTATCCCTCCAGTTATATAACTTTATTCTCCCAAATTATAGCAATTATGCTTATCTACTGCCCCACTGTGCACTATGGTGTCTAGTCATGCCTGCCACATGTCCATGGAAACGTCTGGCTCTTAGCTTATATAACTGGAGATGAGTACGACTGGCTTTTGAGCAAGGGCAGCCTACCGCCTCACAGCTCTCAGTGCATTCACTGGGTGATTCACAAGTTAATTAGCATTTTGCCCCCAACGTGCTGGGTACTCATTTGACCAGCCTTGGAAGGATGGATGGTTGAGGCAACTTTGAGACTGGTCAGGATCAAACTCACAACGTTATGGCTGTAGTACAGCAGCTTTAAACAACAACACCAGGGCTCTTTAGTTATGGTTAACAGATTTCATTTCCGTTGCTGTCTTTGGGTGTGAAAACAAAAACTCAAAGTCAAAAGGAGTGGCCCAAGGTCACTCCTGGTGACCTTGGCAGTTTGAGTCCCACCTCTTTCTAAGCCCTTAATTATCACCATGCCACAAGGTTTTTAAAAAAAGGCTTATTCTTAGATGCTTGTGAAAGACTTATAGAAGAGGAAGATTGTGCTCCCAGGCGCCATATAAACACACTGAAAACTTTGCATAACTCTTTTAACAAGTTGGAAGCTGTATTGTTAACTTCTTTCCATGCCATGGTGGAAACCTGCCACAAAATGGGATGCTGCTTTTACTTCTGTGTCTGGGTCAGATGTTAAACTGTCAAAATTAAGCCACCTTTTGGGGAATTAATAGTGCAGTTCCTTTTGCCTAACCTAGTGTGAGAAAGATTAGCTGGCACAACAAGGTTGCTGTTGTCCAGAGTAAGCCTGACTGGTTAAAAAATACCACAGTCTTTGAGGAGGCTCTTTGTGTGTAAGATCAAGAGTCACCCTTGTTCAAAAGCCAGTCGTATCCAAATCGAGGGTTCGGTGCTCATCTCCATTTATAGCCAAAGAGCCAAGTGCAGTTTGCATCTGCAGACGTTTCCAGGGACATGTGGCAGGTGTGAGTAAACACGAGTGCACAGAAGGCTGTTTACCTTCCCACAGAAGTGGTACCTATTTATCTACTTGCAATTTGTTGCTTTTGAACTGCTAAGTTGGCAGGAGCAGGGACAGAGACAGGAGCTCATTCTGTCCTGCAGTATTCAGGTATCAAACTGCTGAACTGCTGACCTTTCACTCAAGTTCAGCATCTTAACCACTAAGCCACCACAGTCTCTTTCTGTATACCTCACTGCTTTTACTGAGATCCTGGCTCATCAAAATCCTCTTATCTCCCCCTGACCCCCCCCCCTTTCCATATATTTCTCTGTAGCCAGCCTCAAGGTCTCAGGGAGAAGTCTTTCCCAGTCTTGCCAGTAGAAGCCCCTCTTTATTTAGCTGAACTGTGTGTTTTCCCTTTGGTGCAATCAAGTTTACAGAGATCCATGCTGTCTTTTCCAAAGACGGTTGACAGATGCGTTGGGGGAGCAATCCAGAAAGCAGAGACCCTGGAAATGGAGACCTTTCCTACTTCTGTCACATGGAATTTAAAATTCAATTTCTGGTAGTTTGCCTTCATGAGCTGTGAATGTCATATCTGGCCCACATTTTGGATTATTTGCCTTAATCCCAAAGGGTGTCTCCTTTTTGTGTGATGATGAATTTGAATTGTGGGAAACTCAAAAACTTGTTGTAGTTATAGCATGTTAACGATCCAATTAAGATGTCACCTAATCGCAGAACTTTGTCTTTTTGCATTGAGATATTGGTGGCTGAACAGAGTAGGAGGACTTCTGTATGGACAACACACATTGACTAACAGGTCCTTCTGTTGAGCTGTTTTGATCTACCCCTGACTGTCAGATGTAGACTGAATAAAAGTTTCTTATAACACAGCTGAAAGGTGTTTGGTAGATAGCTTGACAAATCTTGGGATTCGTGCTATAAACCCAAGTGGAAGAAAAGATATTTTGGTTGTGATGACCTTAACCTAAAAACTACCATGGAGTGTTTTTACTGTACTGTACTATTCTCAGAAATACATTAGATTTCTATCACATTAGATTTCTTTAATAAACATCTAGAGTAAGTGTTTTTGATAATCATTGCATAGTATAATTATCTAATGCAGTGGTTTCCAACAAGGGGACTCCAATTCTCAGAAGCCTAAGTCAGTATATTGGCTTATCAGTGCTTTGGGGAATTGACTTAGGCTTCTGGGAATTGAAGTCCAAAAACCAAAAGTTAGGAAACACTTGACTGAAGGCAGTCCAACCAGTTCTGGTTCCTTGATATGTGCTTATATTATTGTTCAGTGCAGGCTTAAATTAAGGTTTGTTTGTTTTTCATTTGCAAAGCTGATTTGTATGCTAGTGTCTAGTTCTAGTGTTGATAGAATGTAGTTCCATTTTCTAATAATTCTCAAACTGGTCTCCTTTTGTTCTTTCTTTACTTTTGCAGTTTATTCTGGGAAGAAGGAAAGGACAGACTGAAAGAAATCTTGACACTGAATAGTAGTTACTGTCAAATTATGTAGTGATGACATAGTAACAGCCACCATAAAGTCTGTTATTTAACAGGATGCTGTTAAAAGAAAACAGTTGGTTATTTAAAAAAACCAAGCAAGCACAATATTAACTATATGTTAGCAATAAGAAGACAGTGTTTTAGTAAATCAGTTAAAATGATTGTAATGGATTGTGATTTAAAGCTAAAGAAATGTTATTTTGAGAATTAAATGAACACAGTACTTATAGGCACATTTATATTACCAGTAATGACTATGAATTTTGGGTTCTGCTCCTACCTCATAGTTCAGCATGATTTGTTCCATTTTGACAGCATGAGGATTATTGTCTGGCCAGGTTATCCTGCTATGGTAATAGAGTAGACCATAGTTGCTCATGGTCACACATGCCTTAGTCACCTCCAGACTTGATTATTGTAACGCGCTCTACATGGGGCTGCCCTTGGTGACCATTCGGAGGCTACAGCTGGTCCAGAACGCGGTTGCATGAGTGGTGTTGGGGTGCGGGCGTTATGCCCATGCCTCACCGCTGCTGAGGGAGCTGCACTTGCTTCCAGTTTGTCTCCGGGTGCAATTCAAGGTGCTGGTTATTACCTTTAAAGTCCTACATGGTAGTGGGCCAGGATACTTAAGAGACCGCATCATCCCAAGGACATCTGTCCGTCCCACCAGAGTGGACCGGAGAGGCTCTCTGGTTGTGCCATTGGCCAGAGAGGCGCACCTCTCTGGCACTAGAAGGAGGGCCTTCTCTGTGTCCACTCCAGCCCTGTGGAACCTCCTCCCAATAGAACTATGCCTGCAAACGGAGCTGCTGTCCTTCAGGAAAGGATTGAAAACCTGGCTGCCAGGTCAGGTCTGGGGAATGGATCGATCAATTTCCCCAGCTGGCTGGATGGTTTGACACCCAGTGCCTCCTAGCTATAATTTATTTATTTATTATTTATTTATTAGTTCAAATTTATATTGCCGCCCACTCGCCGTGGCGACTCAGGGCGGCTTACAGACAATACATTACATTACATTGCAATATGTTGGGGTGGGCACAAAGGGAGGGTCGGCAAGGTCTCATCCTGCCCTGGCTGCTTCCTCCCCCGGCAGTTGGCATAGGCACAGGGGGAGGGTCGGCAAGGTCCTCATCCTGCCCTGGCTGCTTCTTCCCCTGGCAGTTGGTATAGGCACAGGGGGAGGGTCGGCAAGGTCCTCATCCTGCCCTGGCTTCTTCTTCCCCTGGCAGTTGGTATAGGCACAGGGGGAGGGTCGGCAAGGTCCTCATCCTGCCCTGGCTGCTTCTTCCCCTGGCAGTTGGTATAGGCACAGGGGGAGGGTCGGCAAGGTCCTCATCCTGCCCTGGCTTCTTCTTCCCCTGGCAGTTGGTATAGGCACAGGGGGAGGGTCGGCAAGGTCCTCATCCTGCCCTGGCTTCTTCCCCTGGCAGTTGGTATAGGCACAGGGGGAGGGTCGGCAAGGTCCTCATCCTGCCCTGGCTTCTTCTTCCCCTGGCAGTTGGTATAGGCACAGGGGGAGGGGGGCAAGGTCCCCATCCTGCCCTGGCCTCCTCTTCCCCTGGCAGTTGGCATAGGCACCTAGCTACAATGCCTGGTTTTTAATGCTAAGTTTTTAAGCTTTTAAAACTTTTAATTTCTAAATTGGTTTTAAATTCTTGTCTTGCTGATTGTGTTGGGAATTGCCCTAGGTCCCTTCGGGGAGGAGGGCGAGAAACAAAATTAAATAAATAAATAAATAAACATACTGCCAGCGACTCAACACCAAGTGTCAGGCAGTGGTTAACTAACCTGACAACCCTGAGGACTAACAGCCTTAGGTGCTGAAGTCCTCAAGGAAGGGTAATGGTCCCCAAGTGGATTCAATCCCACTTGAATCCATCTTGATGAAAGGCAGCAGCTTCATCAATACTAGCCTGGGGCAAATGAGGACTTTGTGTGCCAAAAAGGCTCAGGACCAGAAAGTGATTCGCAGAACTGGATCAGTGGTATGGGGGTCATGCTGCAATGTAGAAGGCAGATAAAGGGCCACTGCATTATTTTCTCAGGACAGTCTACAGGTACACAGAAAGAGCCTCATCAAAGATTGTGGTATTTTTGAACCACAACCAGGCTTACCCTGGGAATGGTAACCTTGTGTTGCCAGCCAGTGGTGGGATTCAAAAAAAATTGTTATCTACTTTGTGGTCGTGGTATGGTGGGCATGGCCACGTGGGCATGTGACTTGCTGGGTGTGGCCATGTGACTGGGTGGCCACGCTGCATGGGCAGGAGGCAGGTGCAGGCCTACGACCTGAGGCTTCGGCAACTGGAGGGGGGAAGCCTGTGGAGGCTGTGCCATCGGTACTTCAGGCAGGCGCAGGCCTTCGACCCGAGGCTCCGGCAACCAGATGGGCAGGGCCAGCTGGAATTCTACCAGTATGGATGTACCAGGGCATACAGGCTCAATCCCACCACTGTTGCCAGCTAATCTTTCTCACACTAGGTCAGGCCAGAGGAACTGCAGAATGTACTCACCAAAAGGTGGCTTTGTTTTGGCAGTTTTACGTCTGGCCGAGACATGGAAGAAGCATGAGGATTCCCATTATTGGAATAAGTTCGTTGTCTCTGTGTCAATTTCTCTCACCTCCGCATTTGTGCACACACACTTAAATATACACACATAAGATTAAGAAAATAAGCTTAAGTTAATGTTAGCAAAATATTTATGTTTATTCAAACCTGCTATGGACTTGAACAAAAATTATTTCCATTAATATCTTCACTTAAGCATTGTCTTTCTAAATGTTCTCTCTTGGCTAAAATTAGATCAGAATTAAGCTAATTGGTCCATGTGAAATGACTGGGAAAAATATTGTTGCTACAAGATTTTTAATGCTTCAGTTGTCTCTGGTCTATGAAGCTTATTTTGGATTTGGCAACACTTGGTGCGCCTATCCTTTGCTGAGGCATGATTTCCGTATGCTGAGGCTAGACAAGTGGGATAGAGCCCTAGGAAAATGTTACCGGCAGGGTCATCCAAGGAGAGCTATTCCCCCCCCTCCTCCCAGTTCTACACTATAAAATCAGAGCAAAATGTGGTGGCTGGGGCTGAAATGCAACCTACAAACCCTCCCCCTCTGTACTTTACTTATTCAACATTTCATTTGGAAAGTCCCCTTGTGCATTCTAGAAATTGTGGATTTATGTAATTTTAAAAACAATTTTCTGTTTAAATTTGGCTACTAGAAAGAGTGGCAAAGAGATCTCTGGATCCAACCTGGTCTTTATCTTCATTTTTAATGGTTTTTATGCATAGACTCGTGTACAGGTATGATCGAAGCATCTTTAGGATCAGATTGAAGAAACTCATTAGCTTCTGTCAGGAGTACATCTCTTTATAGAATTGCATAGAGTTGCATTGGGCCTGCTTTATTTGCATCTAATACTTTTCTGAAGTTTTTAAATAAATTTAACAGTATTAATAATAATAATAATAATGTTTTCAAAAATTTTCAGGAAAAGATAGAATTATATTTGTCACCAAAGAGGACCATGAAACTCCAAGTAGTGCTGAACTGGTTGCAGATGATCCCGATGACCCATACGAAGACCATGGTGAGTACCATGAAAATAAATACAGTGATTACTTACACATGTCCCTATAAGTGTTTGTTTGTTGTTTTTGCTGTATTTTGATAATTTCATGTCAGAAATTATTCTGGGTTGAAAGGATTTTTTCAGAAGAAACTCCACTCAGGGAAAACCCAAATGAGGCTCCTTTCATGTCCTCAAAAGCTGGGACAGAGACAGGGCTCATTTCATATTCCACTATGCCATACATGTTGTGGCTTGCTGAAAATAAATAGGTTTTATCTGGCCTCTGTTTACCAAAAATGCATCAGTTGAAAAATATATACCGTATATATATCTCACACACGCAATGCAGTATACCAGCAGAACTCCCTTATAAAGGTCTTACTTGGTGATTGGATGATAGGTGGCATCTAACAATTTTCCCTACTGTGTTCTCCAATTCCAAAAATTGGTGACTTTTGTTCACAGAGTACAAACATGGAGCAACCACTATTCACATACAACAAAATGAGCAAGTGTTTCACGTGCTCCCTCATTTACTGAAATTAGGATTAAGCTGTCATCTTGCTTTATGATTAACTATCTGCAGAATGTATATGATAGGAACTTCCCAAAGTTTCCAGTCTGTGCAGGAGGGCAAAGAACAAGGAACAATTCATATATGACCAATTAACTCAAGACCAATTAACTCAAGTGTCCTGATAGTTCTGATGTGTCTTTTGAACTGGTAGTAAATGTTACTGTCAAAACATATTGAAAATTATTAGATTATGTTTGCTTGTTATGTGCTGTCAGATGAGACCCATTTTATAGAGACCTGGATAGGACTTTCAAGTTAAGTGAGATATTTAAGAAGTGGTTTACCAGTTCCATGCACTCTAACCAATGAATTTCCATGGCCAGCCAAGGATTTGAATGTTGATCTCCTGAGTTTTACTCCATCACTTTATCCACTACACTATATTGTACCTTATCAGTCATGTACATGTTCTCAGTGTATATCCATCATCTGAAAATTGAAATATTATTACAGTCTATAATTAACAAATTGAAATTTGGACAGCTTTGTAGTTATTAGAACACTGTGTTTTTCTTTGCCCATCATATGTTTATGTTGTGAGATCCCAAATATGTCCAATACGTTCACACTTACCATTAATGGTGAATATAGCAGGGGTTCTCAGGAGGGTTGGTAGGACCCCATCAAGAAATGTTTAGACACTGTTGCCATGTTTCTTGACTAGGAAGAACTATAGTACAGGTTCACTGCCTTTTGTCTCATGATAAATTATAACATTCAATTTATACATATAGTATTTTGTAAGATATGGTTCAGCAATTTTACCTTCATTTGTCCTCCAGACTCTTATTTTTTTTTAAATTCATGTTGCTTTTTATTTCAAAAAATCAGCAGCCTGGTATGGCAAACCATGGGAGCCAAGACTACAAAA
Source organism: Furcifer pardalis (assembly GCA_030440675.1). Lineage (NCBI taxonomy): Eukaryota > Metazoa > Chordata > Lepidosauria > Squamata > Chamaeleonidae > Furcifer > Furcifer pardalis. Next base: position 127,687,299 of record CP126893.1, on the reverse strand, counting down.
GTCAGCTATTTAAACATTTGTTGTAGCCAATTGGCATAAGCAGTACTGGATTATTATATAACCAAAAAGGAGGCTCCAAACAGCTTTGGAAACACTGGTCTTGTTTTGGTGAAAAAGTCCATTTCCTGGAGGCTTCTGCTGACACAGTTTCCTTTTAAAAATATATATTCTACCTGCATGCCTTATCTTAAGTCTAAAATGCTGCCTTCTTTACTTCTATTTTGCCTAATTTTTCAGCTGGGGAGACATTGGACCAAAGTAGATTGTAAAACAACATATTCCATGAAACTCAATAGAAAATTGCAGCTGGAATAGACCTAATGTATCAGTAAATACTAAATACAGTACTCGATATCTGTCTTCATGCATATCTTGGCCAAATCTGAAGGCCTCGTGGAGACTTGACCTCTTGTTTTTGTTTTCTAATCTTTTTGTTGCCCTAATAATAGCAATAATAATTTTTATGTCCTTAAGTCAATTTTGATTTATGGCAACCCTTTCAAGAGGTTGAGAGAGAGAGAGAGAGAGAGAGACAACTGCTAGGAGGTACAAGTAGATAAATAAGTACCGCTTTGGTGGGAAAGTAACAATGTTCTGTAAATGTCTGCAGACCCAGACAACACTGGCTCTTTAGCTATAGACAGAGATGAGCACTGAACTTTAGAGTCGGATACGTCTGGCTTTCGAACAAGGCTGACTTTACTAGTTATTTCATTGTCATGATTTTTATCATCTTGGTGTTCAACTGCAGTCCTCCTTTGGTATTTTCTATTTTCACTTTCACTAAAAGTCACTTCAGGTCATTGCTGCTTTCTGTCAAAAGGATGTGTCATGTGCACATCCGAATTTATTGAAGTTTTTCCCACCAATTTTTACTCTTACCTTCTTTGAATCTAATCTGAAATTAACTTACTTCTAAAAAGGTTAAAATTTTCAGTTTCTAATAAAAGCTACTGGGAAACTTACTGATTGGATTTTAAAATGTAATTTTCATAATATGCGGCTCTCCGTGCTTAAGCAGTGTTCAGTACTGGGACTGCAGTGGTTCAGGAGTTAAGAAGCTTGCCTTGTTAGTTGGAAGGTCGGCAAGTCGGCAGTTTGAGACCTGGGTACTGCATGATGGTTTGAGTGCCCATCTCTGTCCCAGCTTCTGCCAATCTAGCAGTTCTAAAGCAAGAAATTGCAAGTACAGTAGATAATTAGGGACCACTTGGGTGGGAAAAGAAAGGAGCCTCATTCTGGCGTCCTGTGAGCAGAGTTTCTCTAGCAAAAATTCTTTTAACCCAGGATAATTTCTGACATGAAATTATTATTAGTAGTACTATTGAAGACAAACTTGTTTAAATTCTGAATTTTGATAGTTGATTTTCCTTCCTTCAAAATAAAACAAAGAATCTGTACTTGGCTATTAAACTCTAGGGGGCAGCACAATCACACAGAAACTTGAATGTGTGATCCCCTATGAGCTGACTTCAGTATGCAAAGTCCTTTGCTACAAAGATTAGTTTGACACTTTACCATACACAATATCATCTTCCTTCTCTTTCCTATGGAGTTTGTATCCCAAGAAGACTGTATCATATCAGTTCTCTCCATTCCACTTGGTTTTTCTTATGCTGACTTTATGTTTTTCTTTTAAACTACTGTACCAGTAATCTAACCCTCCTGTTTTAAGTCTTAGTATTGGCTGGAAGAAACACCTACCCCTGTTACTTCTTCTCACTCCTTTCTCTATGGCCTTTAGGCCTCTTTGACTGGCTGTTATGTTTTACCACATCTTAATGGTCAATTTCCAGTTTGTCCCTGTTTGGTCAGCTGAAAATATTTTCATCTTTATTCAGAGAGCACGACTTAGCTGGGAAACACAGGAATAACATAGAAAGCAGCCTGATACTGAGTCACGGGGTTGGATCTTCTGTCCTGGTATTGTTAAGCCCAGCTAGCAGCAGCTCCCTAGGGCTCCAAGTGGGATTCTTTTAACGCAGGGATTCTCAACCTGAGGCCCATGGGCCAGATGTGGCCCACTGCACCATTTCATGTGGCCTCCACCACACCAGGAGGTGCCATGTGGTGGAGAAAGGGCAAAATGGCCGTCCGGGCCCCAAAGCTGTCTGAGGGAGTGTGACCCGATCCCTGGCTTTTAAAAGGTTGAGAACTCCTATTTTAACACTCTGTTCCACAGGGATTGTGCTTGTTATCCTCTACATACAAAGCATGGCTCTACCACCAAGCTGTGACAAAAGGATGCCTCCCCAAGGTCTTTGGCTTCTCCCCACATTTTACTTCCAAGGCTGTTCTGCCACTTTCCCTTATGTTAACCACCAGCAGTGTAGTTCTAAGTCTAGTTCAGCTTTGATTCACTCCTTTTCTACAGGGTATCTTATTTTGGAATACTCCTTAAAAGGTAAAGGTCCCCTTGAAAGCCAGTTTTGTCCCTTGAAAGGACACTCCCTTGAAAACCAATTGTTTCTGACTAGGGGTGGTGGTCATCTCCATTTACAGCCAAAGAGCCATCACTGTTTGATTCAGTAGGACAGAGGGAGGGGGAGTCCCAAACTTTCCGTGCTGCAGGCTGGTCACATGATTCCTCCCACCGGAAGCATAAGTAAAATGTGCCCATGCAAAACGCTACCATAAATGTATCCACGGCTGTCGTAAATGCATTTATGACAGCCACGGGTACATTAACAGCAGCATTTTGCAAATGTGTGGGTGCGTTTAACTTCCAGGAACGGCATGAGCTGGATTATTTGGCACTGCAGGGCAGATCTGGGCTGCAGGGTGTAGTTTGGGAATTCCTGCTGTAGATGTTTCTGGAGTCAGCTACAGTTTGCAACCACTGTGGCAATGATGGGTAAATTAGGGTCCTTCAGTTGTTGAACAGCAACTCTCATCAAATGTCACCACTAGCTCAGACTAAAACTGCTGGATGCTACCATCCATTGACATCTGGAGAGCTGGAATTTGCCCATGTCTGCTCTAATGAGTGGAAACTAGGTCAATTGAGCCCACCAGCAATGAAGATTATTATCAGAGGAAATGACAATGGACAAAGGATTAAAGAGGGGATATGGTTTGAGCTTCTCTGGAAATAACAGGGGGCTGAGTCACTGAGCTTGGTTCAGTGTGAACCTTCTAGCATAAACTGGTTGCAAAAACTGTATGAAAAGTCTAATGCTTAACATGGTCTATAAAGTTCATATCCAAATGTTGAGTTTATAAACTGTAGTTAAAGACATGAAAGCAATCTACACTGAGTCTAAATGTAATGTGACATCTTCATTACTGTTCACCAGTAGAGTTTTCCACCAGCTACACCAGCATTTATGAGCTGTGGGAAATTTACTTTTTTGGAGTACACCTTCCAGAATCATCCAGGTGGCTTTGCTGGTTGGGAATTTGCTGGTAGTAAATTTTCCAACCAGGGCTATGGTGTAATTTATAGACTATTATCACATGGGTTAGAATGAATTTACAAAATATTCTGACAACCATTCAGGAATGGGCCTGTTGATCTTTTTCTATTAGTAATACCTCGGATAATGACTGCTTCGTATAACGCTAAAATCGGATAACGATGCAAAATTTCTAAAGAAAGTTTGCATCTGATAACGGTCTGTTAGCATTATCCAATGCACTCATTCATAGCAGCAGGGTAGCTGGAAAGCTGAACCGTGTTCTCCATTCGGCTTCCCAGCCACCCTGCAGCTGCAGAGGCAGGGGTGGGGTGTCTGGAAAGCCGACAGGGAGTCCCCGTCAGCTTCCCCAGCCACCCCGCATCTGTGGATTGGGGCCCCTGACCTGCCCGAAATGGGTAAAAAAAACCACCATCCTTTTTTCACCCATTTTGGGCTCTCTGCCAGCTCTGGGCAGGTTGGGGGACTTGATCCAAGCTGTTTCTGGAGTTCCCCCACCTCCCCGGCCAGTGCAGCAAGCTAAAACGTCAGGATTTGAATCCCGACGTTTTGGCTTGCTGCAGCCTCCAGGGGAACAGGGCTTTTTTTTAACGTGTGATCAATGCATCACACAATGTTAAAAACCGGATAACGACAAGACTTGTGGAACCAAGTCTCATCGTTATCCGAAGTACTAGTGTACAGTTAGCAGAGTCTAACCAGGTGTAGGCTTAGTGGACTCATCTACTACTGCAGTTCTGCAAAACCTAGAAATTTCTACAGGATTTCTTTCAAAATGTGCTTCCAAACAGCATGTTTCTAAAAGATTATCTTTTTGGGATTTAGATCTCTTTGCTGTGTCATTATTTTTACTTCAGCGGATGATATATGAGTTTAATATGACATTTATAAATTGTCACTTTCCTTCTCATTGTCCAGGTGCTTAAATTGCAAGTGTATTTACATTTTTTCCTGTGGTGGTTTCTAATCCAAGTTACAAGGTTCTTATATGATATTACCTGTGAAAGCTATATAATAATAGCTTTTAATATTTTTACTAAATTGGTTCCAAATGCTCAAACATTCTGCTTTGTAACTCTCACATAACTTTGCTCAGAAGTGAACCTCATTCTGTCCAGTAGGGTGTGCTCCTAGAGAAGTGTGAGTAGGATTACAGACCAGGTTGAAAAATTCCTCCCTGTGGTATTCAACCTATTAAACCTTGTTGCTGTGCGGTTTCTATTAATGTTCAGCCTAATCAGTGATCATTTTCAAAGACATAGCTGTGCTATTCTGTGCTAGTAGAACAACAAAAGAAAAGTAAGGCATTTGTGCTACTTTTAAGACCAACAGATTTATTTTAGTTTAACTTATTGTATTAGTCCTCTTCTTCAGTGACATATTTATAATCCATGAAGACTTGTGCTAGTTTAAACCTATTAACCCTAACGGCGTAACAAAAACTTTTCAACTTTTTTATTATATGAACAAGGATTTTGCTTATTCAGTTTGTGAATTGACTGAGAAGCTTAATGTGATTCAGAAAAGAGTGCTTACTGAAACTGTCCAGTTTAGCTTCTAAAATGCTATAAAACAACCTGAAGTTCAAACAGCTGTTCAGTTCTTCAGTAAAAATATTTTGTTTTCTTACTTGTAAAGCAAAACAGTATTTCTTTTGCTTTGGATGATGATCACTTCTCAGTTTCATCCTACCTTTAGTCCCAAATTAGGCTACTTGTTAGTTTTTCTTAGAATCTAAAACATGAAAACAGATGAGGATCTCTTTTTCGTTTGTGCTTCAGAACCAGACAGGTTTGCCAGTACTGTATTAGTAAAAACGGCATGTTGTCACCATAGCTTGCTTCAAGACAAAATAAATCAAATTGTTTTTAGAGGGCTTCAAGTGAGGAGTGGTGTGAAATAGCTTTGTTGCTGATCATATTTGAACTGCAACAACTAATTCGGTCAAATGAAGTCAATCTAGTAGCTATTTTAAAATTCCCATTATCTACTCTTTACTTTTCCTCCCTAGGTTTGATACTGCCTAACGGAGAAATCAACTGGAATTGTCCTTGCCTTGGTGGAATGGCTAGCGGTCCTTGTGGGGAACAATTCAAGTCCGCTTTTTCCTGTTTCCATTATAGCAAGGAAGAAATAAAAGGATCCGATTGTGTGGACCACTTTCGTGCAATGCAAGAGTGCATGCAGAAGTACCCGGATTTGTACCCCCAAGAAGATGACGAGGAGGATGAGAAAGAAAAGCAGAGCAAAGATTTAGAAACTTCTACTGTGAATAAAGAGAAGGAGGGATCTAGCTAATGAAGCTGAATGGAGGCTTGTAGTCTCCTTTCTATATTCAGAGACACACAAACATAAGCAGAGAACCACCTTTCCCCTTCCTCTTTCATCTCCTCACCTCCTGCTCCTTCAAGGGATGCATGATGCTGTATTATATGGAATAAGGAAGGGTTTTTAAGATTTACAGCCTGAGCAAGGAAGGACTTTTCAGATCTACACAGGCTGAACTAATGCTACAAAAATCACTACTCAGCAAAATCACTTGCAGCCATCGCCACCACTTTAACTGTTATTTTCTTAAGTTTGCAGGTTGATTTGAAAAGGCCAATTGTTGTCTAACTTGGCTGTTTTCCGTGCTAGAAAAAGATCATAACATTCTTCCTCAAATTTACCAAGAAGTTTAAGAAATCACTGAGAACATGGTACAGGTTTTCAGTTTTGTAATCAGTTTGATTTAATGGCATATTACATATACATATGGTTTAGTAATGGAAAGTTAATGATAGTATGCATCAAAGAGAGCGGGATGAATGTTGGGGGGGTGACCCCATTTTAAAAAAGTGCATTGACTAATTTTTCATGTAACTGACTTAAATGGTGAAGAATATTGACCACTGTGTTCCTTATTATTCAAACCAAATCCTGTTTTGTATGTTTACGTCTGTTCAACTCTGTCCATTTTCCAGACATATTGCTAAAATAGTTATCCTTGGCAGAGAAATTACATTACCCGGTGTATTAGGCTCTTGAGTAGAAAACTGTGATTTGAGAGTATATTAAAGGTAAAACCTTACTATCTTCCTTTGAATTCATTTCACCAATAGAGAAATAAAATCTTTCCTCTGCAAAGTATTGTTGGTGTATAGTACCGTAAACATACAAAATTTGTCTTTTATTGCTTCTCAGTCCTGTGAGTGGTGGTGGGAACTGGCTCCTGGCAGGAAAACATTGCAAACCCCTGCCTTAGATGCAATCAAATGTATCCATTCTCTTATATTTGTGAAACTTTTTGGCATATTTAGCCTCTCTCTTCCGAGGAGTTTCCCAGACAAATACTTATATACTCAAGTATAAGTTTTAATTTTTTAGCCCCCAAAATAGGGTCCAAAAAGGGGACTCAACTTATACTCAGGTCAACAGATGTCTAAATTAATTAATTTTACCGTATTTTCATGTATTTTAATTACTGAAACTCACTAACAGCTGCTGCATTTTCCACCTCCGACTTATACTCAGGTCAGTCTATTTTCCTAGTTTTAGAGGTCCAAATTAGATGCCTCAACTTATATTTAGGATGACTTATAGTTGAGTATATACGGTATTGAGGGGGGAAATGCATGCTAATAATTATACTTAATATGTGTGCCACTTATAATACTTTTTTTTTTAAATGAAAAGCTTAAGACAGTGGTGGCAAACCGCGATACTCCAGCTGTTCTTGGACTTCAGTTCCCAGAAGCAAAAGTCAGTAAACCTGCTGATCAGGGCTACTGGGAATTGAAATCCAAGAATAGCTGAAGTGCCAAGGTTGGCCACCGCAGACTTAGGAGAAAATGGATTGTGAGGTGTTAAAATTGCAAAGACCAACTGAGGAGGCTTCATAATTCCTATTCCTGTTAGGTTAAAAGATCTATTAATGCAGATTTCCTGCATAGTATGCTTGTTTTGTTTTCATCCTAGTCTCCAGCAGCTTGATATAAGGCAATGTACCCTGGAATCATTTCTAATCAGCAGCCAATACCTCCAAACAGCAGTCATCACCTACTTGCCTTGGCACTGCCTGATCTTTCTTAAAGTAGACAATGGTATTGAGATTCATTAATATTAACTATGTTACAGACCCCTTGTCTATTTAGCTGTTTGTTGTCTCCTGCCCAGACATCCTCCTGTTAAATATGATGCAAATGGGTTTTATTGCTGGCTGTTCCTTAAGAGTTGCCTTTGTCATTGACTGTTCATTTAGTAAAGTGGGGTGGACGACTTAGCTCTGTTTGCCATTCACTCCTGGGAATGGATTGCGGATATTTTGAAAGTACATTCTTCTCTAAGAGAAAAGAGTGTGAAAAGAGCAGTCAACAAAACAGATGCCAGAAGTGCTGAAGAGATAAAACATTGGCGCCTAAGCAGCTAGATAGGGCACTTGTTAAGATTGGGGCATACATGAATCTATCTTTTCTGTGAAAGGGAAGCAAAACCTAGCTGGCTGTTAAGGACCAGTCAGTAGAAGTAGGAAATTACTCCTATTTTGTGTTTTGTATAGCCTGGTGGTTATGCCATGGTTGCAGCAGCAAGTGGATAACAATTCATACTATACAAATCACTGTAGAAAATGTTTTTGTCTGTGTGGCTGTCTTAGTCTAGAGGAAAGGCAGAATATAAATACAATCAGTTAGTTCAAAATGGTATGCTTGGCCCTCTTTCTTCCTACTTCATTTTCACAACAATCCCATGATGTAAATGAGACTGGGAGAAACTGGCTTAAAGTCACACAGTGTGTTTCATGTTTAAATGGGAATTGGAATCTGGCTTCGCCGAGTTTTAGTCCAGCATTTTATGTCTGCACAACAAAGCTCTTGCTTTCTAAACTTTGTGGAGGCATTCCAAGATTAAACCATAGAAAAAAGTCACCTCCACGGTGATTGTATGTGGCAATCAACGTGGTGTAGCGGTAACCCTGAGTGTCCGACAGCTATGATGGCCGGGGTGTATTCCCTTGGCAGGTTCAACCATGCCACAAAGGTGTTGACTAGAGGTCCGGAATGGTTCTCTGTTCTGGAACTGCAGGCCAGCTAAGTGAGATTGGGCACCCAGGCAATGCACCTGCCCGGTGCATTGCTGTAACATGGTCAACTTCGACATGAGCCCTGCTAGTGATTTCATTGTATTTAAAATGGCTAAAGGAGCATCGAAAACATGGGCCTCAGTTCCGCATGCGCCTACAGCAGTGGTAGGACCTCCCGATGTCAAGAAGCTGCTAAAATCTTGTGGGAGACGATGCTTCAATCCGCCACGTCAAACTAGACGCGTAAAGAAGTACTGATCAACCAAGTAACCAAGTACTGTAAGTAACAGTGATTGTCTAATACCTAAAGGGTGCCCAGGATAACCTTTGCTTTTGAAAAAACTATCCTCCACTTTACAACTTGACCACACATGCACAACAGGAAACATAATTTCCTCCAGTAATTTTTCTTTGTAACCACAAGGTATAGTGAATTGGATTGAGACTAAATTAGTTGAATTTACATCACACTGATCAGCAAAACCAGTTTGTCTTCACTTGTGTCCCACTGAAATTGATGGTGATTATATTTAGTAATAATAGGGCTACATCCAGTGATGTTCTTGGCCATAGCAGAACATATTTATCTTGCCCTTCAGCTCTCCAAATGTGCTATGGAGAGCCTGTAAACCGTCCAGATTGAATCAAGAAATAAAAGAGGAAATGGAAGTTATATTAATAAAGCTCCACGCACATGATATTGGATGAACTTTATAGTTTGGATACAATCATATACCTGCCTTTGCAAATTTTCATTTTCAACATGTACTCAATGGCTGAAATCCTGTTGAGGCAGTCATACAATGTTTGGCTGATGACAGTCGCAGCAATTTTTTTTAAAAAAAATCAATTCTACCCAAAAATCTTGAGATTCCCATCGAGTCCCCTCCTTTAAAATCATTTCAGCAGCAGCATTTCCAGAAATAAAAACTTCCCAAGATGATGAGGAATCCTGGAACCTTCTGTGGGGGGGTGGGGGGAGGAATTGGATTTTTTATTTAGTTCTGAAACATCGCTGTGGCTGGTGACATTATCAGCCTTACACAGTACAATTATGGAATAGGATTTTAGCCAACATTTGTTTGAAATGTACACTAAAAATACATAACAGAAGATCACAGTGGTTCACATTTCTACCCTGGAAGCATTTTAATCCAATTTATCCTGTGTGATCAGAATGAGTAATAATCCCATCAAAGAAAGCACATTAATCTGTATGTGTACCTTATTCAGTCTTACTCTTAAAATGAAGCTGAACCACAAAAATGGTACATGATGTTCATGAGTTATGAAATCAGACCAGTACATGAAATTCCTGATAAGTACCTGCTCTGGCTCTTATGTCTGTCCAATGCTAGAGTTGCCTCTTCTCTTGCCACACACAACCCAACTATGTCATCTCTTTTTCCTGTCCTGGTAATTAATATCTCCTTTATAACTACAAGTAAATCAGGGGCATTATGAACTAATTCATAATTAGCATGAGTCATGCTTACCCTTCTTGCGACCCACAGAAGGCACAAAAGCAGGGCTTCTAAGAAATGTATATTTAAAATACTTTAGCTTTGACAGAATTTAACTAACTTAGCTCTTTACCCAACACAATATTCCTTCTCAGAACAAACTGACAAAGCGAGTGTTACATTCAGACAATATAATATAAATGTAGTGTTTACAGTAAATGTGCTTGAATAGACTTCAGCATTTTAATTAAAAATGAGCTGCTGGAAGAAATGTCTTCTGCTCATAGATTACCTGAAGTGCATATCAGTGCACTAAGCGCTATGGGGTAGTATATAAATACAATTGATATTGCTATAAATAAAAGACAAGACTAATAATATGGAAAATGTCACAATCTGTCTAGAATTATATGCAGTTAGCATCAAGCACTTTGTTCCCCTAGTCTATAGCTCTTTAATTTTAGTTGAAGTTGGGTTCATTTGTTTTTCAGTGACTGGCACTCAAAACAAATGTCATAGGCCAAAATCACTTGCCAAAAAGGGCAAGTTCACAAATGACTTTGATCTTTTGCTTCCTGCCAGGCCCAAATTTTAAGTTTGTGCCTAATCCCATGACCCAGGATGTCCAAACATGCAATTGATATCTTTCAAGATTTCACACTACTTGGGCAGTCTTCTGCAAATCCAACAGGATTCAGGCTATACACACTATGACAATTTATAAGTAAACAATGCCTATTGTATTCCTCTATCACAAACAATGAAAATACAATACAGTACAGTATATGCCTTTAATTGATGTCTAACATAAAATAGTATTTTCTTGAAGTCAGCTTGGTCAACCTTTGCTATCTCCTGATAAATCCTTATGGGTGCCAATTGTATTTTCTTGCTCACCTCCTTTTTAAGAGGCATGTGTGTTTGTTTATAGTGAAAACAAAGTACTGTATGAGTCAAGTCTCATGTTCCTTTAAGGGCGTGTTAGTGTTCAAAAGGAAATACTATCTGTAGACACTCATTCAAGCCACTGCTGCATGTAGACTCATCAACTTTGCTGCAAGACTGAGCTACAGTAAAAATGTTCTGCATGGTTTGCATTAAAAGCAAGCTAATGCTTTAAGCAAGGAAAATGAAATACAGTAATACCTCATATAACATTAGTATCGAATAACACTAAAATCGCATAACATCAAGGAATCTGGGGGGAAGAATTGCATCAGATAACATTAAGATCCTATGGGATGCTTCAGATAACAACCACGAAAGCCTGTGTGGTTACAATGTATCTCTATGGATCCCATAGAGGATCAGATAACACTAAAAATCATATAACACCAAGACTTGTGGAACCAGGTTTTATTGTTATATGAGGTTTTACTGTACTGTAAATTGTGCCCAGAATGAATTAAAATTTGGATAAAGAGAGAAGGATAGACTGCTACACTGGTGGTCAGATCAGGCACGTACAACTGTCAAGTATGCTACATAAGTAGGAATAGGCCAGTACTGTATATAAAACTCAGACCATCAATGGCTTGCAGCAAGTGCCAATAAATGCATGTATACTTACAGCTTGAGCCCCTCTCTATAATGTCACAGCCAGTTCATGCAGCTGTACCTGATTACCAGATTTTAAAAAGTTGGTCTAGGCAAGAGTAGCACAGAAACTGGAATATTTGAACCCCAGCTACCTCTACACTACATATCATATACTGTAACTAAATATTCCCTAGCTAGTTGATCAGGAACTGTAAATGATTCCATTCCAACCCTTTTGGAGCACTAGTCTCTGGTTAGAGTTTCTGGATATCTACCAGCTTCTTGGATACTGTGAGAGGCAGAAATATGAATGTCTGTTCAGTGCTCACTTGTATCACCTCAAAGTGCACAAATCCATGGAGCAGGGTTGCCTTTTTCAATTTCATCACTTCAGATTTCTTCAGGGCCCTCCTCAGCAGGATCTGTACCAACCATTAGCATTAATTTCCAGTGAGAATCACTTTCCAGCCTTATTTTGAACTCTGAGACAACCAACCTGATTTGAACTACATACATTTGGAGCGAGAAAATAGGTAAGTTCCAGCAAGTCATTCCCACCCAGAAAATGATGGTGTAAATATTTTCACATGACATTTGTGCAGAACAAAAACTGAAAACCAGAGAGACGCTGCTTGAAAAGAATATCACAAAATAACCATCTGGATGGTCCTGGAGAAGTCAGTATTGCTTTTGAATGATCAGCTCAGTTGCTGCAATGTCTTACCGATGTTTTGTTAAATCCACCAAGCCCAAATCAAGCCAGTTTCTGAGATGACCCCAGCGTTGATACACATTTCTAAAAAAAAAAATCGCTGACTGGCAGTAGCTCTCCAGGGTTTCTGGCAGATGTTTTCCGGCGCTAGAGATGGATAGGAACTGAGCCTCAGACCTCTATGCAAAGCATTTGGGCTACTATTGAGGCGCAGCACCTCCCATTGGTAAGACTCCTCTTGAAATCTGGATGGGGGAATGGATACTAATGGAAGGGTAAATTGAGATAAGTTCATTGATAAGGGAAACCAAGCTCACCTGTACAGCCAAATGTATTGCTTAGTTGGTGTGCGCCTTGAGACACCAAACCCCACAGAAGGCAAGCTCTAAGTTGGGGTTCTCAACCTATGGCCCGGGAATCAGATGTGGCCTACAACACATTTTCATGTGGTCCCCTACCACCTCCACCAAACCCGAAGTGCCATGTGTGGCAGGCAGGGCAAAATGGCCGTTCAGCCCCCAAAACTGTCTGAGGGAGCATGACCTGGCCCTCAGCTTGAAAAGGTTGAGAACTCATACTCTAAATATTGAGTTACTTGTAATCTCTACAAGTAAATACCCTCCCCACAATCACTATGGAAAAGCAAAATAAAATAAAATAAAATAAAGGAAGCCCATGGAGACTCCTGCCCGCAGGATTGGATCCTAATCATGCCTCCCACATCACAGAATCCATACTGAGCTAAGTACTATTCATCTTGTCATCCTCTTCCTCCCTTCTCACAGGCTCTGCCTGTTATGTTTTATGGTAAATTACAAACATAGAAAACATACATCTACAAATCCTTTCTGTCCCAATGCAAACATCAACAGGGCACATATAAACTCTATGAATCTGGAAGGCTCTAAACCCGTGTTACCCAATCCCTTTGGTTTTTGGACTTCAATTCCCATAAGTCTAAGTCAGTACATTGGCTGATCAGTGCTTTTGGGAATTGGCATAGGCTTCCGGGAAATGAAGTCCAAAAACCAATGGTTGGGAAACTGCTAAACATTATTTTAACTGTGTTTGCACAGTGACTTTTAGAGGAGAAAGACTCTCAAGGTAAGCAAAAGTCATATGGTAGGCAAACCAATGAGCATCTCCTGGCTCAGAAACCTGTTTGTCCTTTATGAGCATTTCAAGAAAGCAGCTTCACATAACTGAATCTTTTTAGTGCAACAACTGTATGTTCGTGCGTTAGTAGTATTGGGCTCAGTGGTAATGTTACTTCCAATACTGGAATTGGCCATGATATGTAAGTGCTGGTTAACCATGTAGCCAATGTTATATGATGCTCATTAATTTCTTATTTTTTAAGTATGTTTCTGTAAGGCAGTCGATTACTGTTTGGGGAGAAATTGCAACACCAGATTCCTGTCTAAAACACATAACAGGAGGGGGTCAAAGCAAGTCTGCTTTTAAATTCCTCTTAGCTAGGAATGTCTTGATTGAGAGCAAGAAAACTAACTAGGCCTTCCACTGCAATAGTACTAAGATGAGTAAAGTTCATAACTTTCACTTTGAAAGGAGATACTATTTGCATCCAGTTCGAAGCATGTCAGCTACGATTTTCCCCCAGTGAGCTTTCCAGGGCTTCACCAAGCTGTTCATATTCACAAGTAGTTTATTTGTCCATGTGTCCTCTTGTCCTGCTATAAGATAGTCCACACCTAGTTTGGAAAAAGGGTGACAAAAATATTAGAGTACAGTACAGTACATACCAGTTTTTCCCATGAAACCCCAAGAACCTACATATCATTCAGAGGAGTTTAAAAGGACTGCAAATTTCACAAACATTAGGCCAACATGCAATAACATAACATATGCATTAAAAAAGCAATAGGTGGGAAATGTGCATTTCATGACAATCAGTAAGAAGTTGCTTTGCTTCAATCTCCATGTTATTCTGCAAGTCAAACAATGCACTTATTATGCATTCCACTCCCATCAAAACTAGTGTGATTATTTATGTGCACAAAACCTACCATAAATGATAGATAATAATAAAAAAGAACACCTGTAACATATAAATGTATTAGGAAAACCAGCAACAGTTCACAAAAGCCAAGCACAGTTTAGTTATTACAGTGTTCTAGTTGGCTGCTGAGCTGCCTAAAGATCCAGCTCAATCTGTATGTGCTCTGCAGCTAAGCCAAGATGGCTGTTTGATATAACAAATGGCAAAACCCCGTTCTTTCCCTAGTATAACAATGTATGTCTCATTATCTTCCCCAATACACACAACGTTTTACAATACAGATCTTTTTACAGCTTAGACAGATCCAAGAATTAAGTTTTTGTGTTTACCATATTAGAGACACTCTCCTTAAAGAGTGAGGGAAATCTTAAATTAGTCTCTTCCTTTGAAGAATTATGTATATTGGGATTAAAAAGAACAGTTATAAAATAATATGGAGATGGTACCTGCTGGCACCAGTAATGCTGAGCAATTATGGTTCAAAATACTAAAAAAATTATTGAAGATGTAAACAGGATGTTGGTACTTATTATCATTTATAGCAGGAGTATGTGGTAATACAGAAAATATGGGAAATGGTATTTGATGAAATCAAAGATATATTATCTATTAATTTGAATATGTGCCCAAGAACTGCATTATTATCTAGTTTTAGAGATAAAGTTTTAGAGTCGGGTTCTCCCGAGTGGGGCGGGGTAATAAATTCAATAAAATAAATAAATAGAGATGTGCAGTTGGATTGGAGAGAAAAAAAGATTGTTATATTGGTTATGGCAGCAGGATTAATTATAACTAAAAATTGGAAGGTCAGTTTTGACTTTCAAATTGATGAATGGTATAAGGAGATCTGGAATATTGCTATTAGTAGTAAATTGACAGTATAAATACTGTTGATTTAAAAATATTTGGGGAGAGTTCTTGGATTACGTTTTATTGAAAGGGAAAGGCATAATGTCAGTGCAGGAAACAATTTCTTTTGGAAGATGTAAAATAAATAAATAAAAATTTAGATCCTGTGTGAGCATGAAGAGTTGCTATGTTGATTTGTTGTTCATTTTGGTTTTTAAAAATTATTTTGATTGTTTATAAATAATAATAATGAGACTACTCCAAAAATATAGACACAGTACCTTATTCCTACATTTCTAATCATATATGCTGGCAAAAGAAACATAGCTCTTTGTTCCCCTTTCTAGCCACTTCATAGATACTTTGCTACCTGAAGCAAAGGACAAGATGGAGATATCACCACACAATTGCCCAATACCGTGTCATACTTTGCTGATCCCCAGCACCAGCTCCTTGAGGTGACCACATGGTTTGACTTGATGTTAAGGCTCTCTGTCTGCTCAATAACCCCAAAATTACAGAAGGCAAAAACGTGACTGAGTTTGTCTTCAACATGAGTGTCCCTTAGCCTGAACAACAGCTTAAAAGAATGATCTTTGACAACAATAAAAGAGGTGCCACCAATACATTCTTGGGATTGTGGCTGAATCAGGAACTCTCATCCTGCCTGGTATTTACTACAATGGAGCAGAAAATGGAAGTAACCAAACCTACTTATAGATAATTCCTTTCTCCAATAATAAAAGTTATATGCATTGCCATTGTAAAATAACTTGAGGTAACTTCATTAATTTTGTGATATAACTAATTGTTTAGACCTATACAGAACATATGATCAGTAGACCCTGGTGTGTTTGACCTGCTAACTGGAACACTCTCCTGTTTTATCACACAAGCCATCCAAAACTAGCAAGAACAGATGTTAGGTGTCAGATGGACTCTTCCCTCCAGTTAAATTAAAGGAGAAGGCAGCAAGAGACTCTTCAAAAGCTGCAGAGGAAACTGGAACAATAGCTATCTGTCATTAAAAATAAGAGGCCTCTGTTAGGACCAGAATAGAGGGACTAAAGAACAAGTACAGGGACAGCAGCATCTGTCTGCATGCTTATGCATTTTGCAAGGCAGGGCTTCCTGCCTTTGCCCCTCCGCTCGTCATAGCATAGATCAGTGGTGCCGAACCTATGGCATACATGCCAGAGATGGTACTCACAGCCTTCTCTGTGGACATGCAAGCCATCAACCCAGCACAGAGTTCGCCCCACCCCACTGCCCAGCAGCCCAATGGCAGTGCTTCCTCCCTGCCCCAGCACAGAGTTCACCCTGCCCCTCTGTTTGGGCACTTTTTCTCTAAAAGGTTTGCCATCACTGGCATAGATCTTTACTTCCTTTGCAGGTGCTGAAATCCCCAACAGTCCTAGCCAGCATAGACTATGATGAAAGATGAAGAAAACAAGAGGAATGCCACAAACTTTCCTGCTTTGCCTTAAATCAATCAGGATTTGCTTATGTTCCAGCTTAGTAAAGGTAAAGGTCATCCTTGCTCAAAAGCAGGTCATATCCAACTCTAGGATTCAGTGCTCATCTCTGTTTCAAAGCCGAAGAGCCAGCACTGTCTGTTTCTGCAGATGTTACCATGGTTATGTGGCAGGGATGACTAGACAATGGAACACAGAGAATGCTGTTTACCTTCCCACCGAAATGGTCCCTATTTATCTACAGTACTTGCAATTTTTTGCTTTCAAACTGCTAGGTTGGCAGGAGCTGGGACAAAGACAGGAGCTCATTCTGTCCTGCAGTATTCAGGTATCAAACTGCTGACCTTCCACCTTCCAGTCAGTGTCTTAGCCACTTGAGCCACTGCAGTCCCAGCTTATTTGCTCTTGAATGCCCAGTCAAACAATATTGTTTGATGGCCTCACTGAAACAGTAAGACAATGAAGTGGACTTGGTCCACAAAAGCTCACAGTTAAATACTGGAATCAGTCTTTAAGGTGCTACAACATTTTTTGTTTTTGTTTGCTGTTCTGCTTTATTTACTCTCAGATATGTTTAAAAATATATTGTAAATTTCTTATATTTCCACTAGAGAGAAAGGCTTTCCCTTTTCCCAATCCATACTGCAGTTCCACTGCACTTCGCCATAAATTGGGTTCCGTGATTGAGCTCTAAGGCTATGAGATTAGCGATGGACTTCCTGTCACCAGCCAGGGAGGAACACAGCAGGACAATGGCCCAGAGACTGCTGGGCAAGGAGCCAGATTGCTGCGCACAGCAGAAATCCTGGGTCATGGCTGCACTGCCAGACCAGACTAAAAGGAGCAAAGGTAGATTACTCCCTCATACAGCTTTCCACTTTGTGGAACAAAATAACAAACAAACAAAAGGGAATAGGAGCCAAAACTCTGCACATATTGTTCAGGAAGAGAGGGGATGTACGTATAGCCCAAAATGGATTAAAGCATGGCATGCCAGTTTGTGTATTCCATGTCTCTGATCCACAGGTCAATAGTAAAAAAGACATAGTGCGCAGAAGACATTTCCATACTTTGAGTTGAAGCGCCTGTATTTACATATCCTCACATAAAAGTGAAGTGGATTTCTACTTTGTGACAGATAGAACAGTGTACCAGTTCTGCATGGGCTTGGCCAAAAGTCTATTGCATACTGTTTTCTCTATGTTGCTCCAGAGCATGATGGACAACTCAAACAGAGAGGACAAGATTCAATCTCCCACCAGAACCCACTGACAAAAAGGGTAATCACCATAGAACTGTGATGGCCAACCCTGGCACTCCAGGCATTCTTGAACTTCAATTCCCAGAAGCCCTGATCAGCAGGGGTGTTGACTTGGGCTTCTGGGAATAGAACGCCAAAAACACCTGGAGTGCCAAGGTTGGCTATCACTGCCATAGAACATTCTGCCCAGGGCACCCATAGTGTTGCTACTGTGATAGGTGTGACCATATAAATCAAAAGAAAGAAAGAAAGAAAGAAAGAAAGAAAGAAAGAAAGAAAGAAAGAAAGAAAGAAAGAAAGAAAGAAAGAAAGAAAGAAAGAAAGAAAGAAAGAAAGAAAGAAAGAAAGAAAGAAAGAAAGAAAGAAAGAAAGAAAGAAAGAAAGAAAGAAAGAAAGAAAGAAAGAAAGAAAGAAAGAAAGAAAGAAAGAAAGAAAGAAAGAAAGAAAGAAAGAAAGAAAGAAAGAAAGAAAGAGGAAATGCATGAAATATTGCCAGCTGATATGTGCAAATGCAAATTCAAAAAGTTAAATTGCAATTCCATATATCTCATCCTAACACAGAAATCTATGTCCAACTAGTAAACCCAGTGTGCCTGCTGAGCCTGATGCTTTTTCAACACTGTGAGCCACCTTGAGACCTTTCACTGGAAGAAAGGAGACTTACATAAATGACAAGGATAATAAAATAATAAGTATTGATAGGCCAAATCAAGGGCTTTATTCTCTTTTTCCTTCTCTCTTTTTAAACTGGACTTGTACCAAGCAGCCTTTCAAACAGAAGACTATCATCCCTAGAAAGTTAGATACTGCTCATCCTGAAGCCTCCTCAAACCAGGGTTCAGTTATGCATAAACAGAATAAGATCAAAGAGACATATCAAGACATGAAATCGAATCTTAAAAATGAACTGTAACCATTGGTGACTGTCTAAAACAGTCATTCTCTACCCTGTGGCTCTAGATGTTCTTGGACCACAGCTCCCAGAAATCTTGGGCACCAGAGCCAATGGTGAAGACTTCTAGGAGTTTTAGTCCAAGAACATCTGAGACCCCTCCAGGTTGGGAACCCAATTCTTCTTCTTCCATGTCTAGGCCAGACACGAAACTGCCAAAATGAAGGCACCTTTTGGTGAGTTCATTCTGCAGTTCCTTTTGCTTGACCTAGTGTGAGAAAGATTAGCCAGCAACACAAGGTTGCTGTTACCAGGGTACCCCCAATTGTGGTTCAAAAACACCACAACCTTTGAGGAGGCTCTTTCTGTATACCATACTCCCCCCAAAAAACAAACCCAACAACAACCAATGGTCTGCCTTTCTTGTATCTGACATACAGAAATTAACATATCTGGGAAGCATTAACCTTTTTTCCTTCTCAGGAATGCCTCCAAGAATGACACTGTGCCATGCCATAATCTTATTGATTCACAAAATTCAGCTAGTGAGAAGATAGAGAGTGCAGTGGGTAAAATAATCTTGACCATTTGAAATGTAATGAAAAGGCCATCCCCACTTCTAATAATTTCTTCATTTCTTAAATTGACTTTATTATTATTATTATTATTATTATTATTATTATTATTATTATTATTATTATTATTATTATTATTATTATTATTATTATTATTATTATTATTATTATTATTATTATTATTATTATTAGGATTATTAGGATTATTATTATTATTATTATTATTAGGATTATTAGGATTATTATTAGGATTTCTATCATCGCCCCCTCACTGAAGCAACTCTGAGCTTCACTCAAATATAAAAACATCTCCACGGTAATTAAAATCATAAAAACATTTAACTTTTAAAAGCTGTTAAAATGCCCTCTCAACAATCACAATAAGTTAAAACTAAAACCCGAATGGCCTTTCATGTAAGCCACCGATGGTGTGTGTGTGTGCTGCCTCACAAAATAAATCTAACATTTGGGAAATGGTTTTGCGAAATCTCCGTTCCTCCAGAAAATATCATGGAAGGCCACTTTTCATGGGATGATCAGCTACTATCTGCTACCAAACTGTTGTTCAAATGATAGGCAACTGGGATAGGAGACAAAGGCTGGCAAGGCTAATGGTAGGCTGAAAAAAAAAACCTGGTTTTGCAGGTTTTTGAAAGAAATCAAGAACCTACTGTACCTACTTACAATAGGTGAAAAGAAGGATGAGTAACGTATACACATGCACCATGAACAACTATTTCTTCAAATTGTTTTCAGTTCTCTTGAAAATGCCATTGTCCATCTCCAACCTTTGTTTAGAAAATGGAAACTCTAAACAGTGCCTTCAAGAAACATAATGAAGGAGAGCTATAGGCATTCATAAAGAGCAGCTTCTCACATTAGTCATGGTGACTGATTAGGTTATAAACCTTACATTTGAGACAAAACATTTCCTTTAAGTAGATGTGGATGTGTGTTTAATTTAGTCTTGAGATTAAAAAGGACAATAGGTTTATCTGTTAGTATCTGAATGAAAGATGGGTGCATGCAAGACAGGGCTGACCTTTGATGGCTCACATTTGTTCATCTTGAACTGAGAAGTTACTAAACTAATTCATTCCCTAGTTATTTCATCTTGCAATAAAAAATGCTGCCCAAATTTAGTTTCTAGGCTCCCGTTTATGGGACTTATGGGGCATGGTACAAACTCAAAGCAGTTACGGATTAAGAACAGATTTAACAATAACACGATTAGAACTATTTTGACAAAAACTAAAACAATTAAAACAGGGGTGGCTAACCTAATGCCTGTGGTGCCAATTAATCCAACCTGCAGTGAGGATCCCGGTGCCGACACTGGAAGCAGGGGAAGTGCTAAAAACGGGCAGAGAATGGGCCAAAAATGCCCCGAAAATTCACTGCCCCCACTCCCACCACTGCTGCTATGGGAAGTGGCACAAACAGCAAAAATGGGCAAAAACGCACCATGAATCCATCTGCCACTGCTGCCATCACTGCCACCGCCACCACCATCACAGAAGTGGTGGAAGCAGTGGGAGGAACCATGCCTCTGGCCTGCACATCTGTCTGAATGGGCGTGAAAAGGTTGGCCACCCCTGAATTAAAATGCCATCAGCAGAGAGAGAGAGTAATGACTCAACACAACAAATCAACTAGAAGTATGTAAAAAAACTAGGCCACTAATCAGGGCCTAGAGCTTCAAAAATTTAAATTTTGAGAGCTATTTAATTCTGTTAATTTTATTTGTTTTATTCAGTTTTATTTTTGGCTGCTTTTTCCTATTTTTGAGAGAAGGGTGACATATGTTTAACAAGAAGTTATTGATTGCAGGAATTGAACCTGGGACCTTCTCTGTGCAGTATGTGTGCTCTGTCAATGAAGTATGCTTACTGCCTTTTGTACAGCAGGTTCAGAGAACACAAGTTCATGGATGTGGTATTTTAAAGAGGTTCCAAAGTCCATCCCTTCCTAGAAGTGACTCAACCCAAATTATATCGGTTCAGCAACAACATATAGTTGGGAGAATAAACATGTAATGTATTCTGTGTGAAATCCTTCTATGTGTAGAAGAGGCTGGATTATGCCCGTTCAAATGCAGGCAGTGGCTGAAATCCAATAGTACTATATTGCAACTAGAATAGACCTACTGGTGGTGATTTGGTAAGTTAATTCCTCTGTAAATTCTACTGATTCAACGGGCTTACTCTAATTGTTCCAGTTACTACAGGATTTCAGATAGGAAATTAGAAAGCCCTGTTCGGTTTTGTGAAATAGCAAAATCTCAGTAGATGAGACTCCTTATTTGAAACATACATTACCATATCCTCACCACATAGAACCAGTCACAATGCAGAAGACTTACCAGGATTAAGAATAGGGCATGTACATCCCCTATTAGTCCAGGACTCTGGATAGATGCTCCTGTTAGTCCGGGTGATTTTTACTTTGCCTGATTTCAGAATCTTCTTTACCTTCACAATAACTTCAGCATGGGTTCCTTTGTCATGAGCGGAGAGGATCTTTGCTTTTATCACTGCCAGAAAACATGCAGCTTAGTATGAGTAATTTCCTCCACAATGTTATTTTAATTGTAACACATCTTGTTGAATATCTACCATATAAGGCACATGTGAAAAGAAGAGGACAAAGACTACAAGGCAGAACCAGAGGAAGGTGGAGAGATAACATCAAAGAAATATTACTAGAATACCAAATAACACCGGTGGAGACCGCTAGACGTGCCAGAACTGAGCGAGAACCTTATATCTCTCTCAACACTGAAGAAGAAGAAGAAGAAGAAGAAGAAGAAGAAGAAGAAGAAGAAGAAGAAGAAGAAGAAGAAGAAGAAGAAGAAGAAGAAGAAGAAGAAGAAGAAGAAGAAGAAGAAGAAGAAGAAGAAGAAGAAGAAGAAGAAGAAGAAGAAGAAGAAGAAGAAGAAGAACTAATTTTATTAGCTTGACTACCAGTCTTTTCACATCTCACACACAACTTGGATTTCTGAGCATATTACCATTAATGTGTTAATGTGCTTTAAAGCTGATTTGCTTATAGTGGCCCTAATAGCTTTTCTTAACTATGTGAAATATTTAAGAAGTAGTTTTACCCCTGCCACAGAGTTTCTATAGTCAAGTGGGAATTTGAATCTAAGTCTTGTGAGTCTTAGTCTGTAGTCTGATACACTATCCCAGGGGGGGGGGGGTGAACCTATAGGATGTGTGCCAGAGGGGGCACTCAGAACCCTCTCTGTGGGCACACGCATCATTGCCCCAGCACAGAGTTCACTCCACTCCTCTGCCCAGCAGCTCCTCCTTCCCCCAGCACAGAGTTCACCTCGCCCCTCTGCCCAGCAGACCAATGGGAGTGCTTTCTCCCTCCCCCTAGCATAGAGTTCACCACATCTCTCCACCCAGCAGCCCAATGGGAGTGCTTCCTCCCTCCCCCAACACAGAGTGGGTTTTGGGTTGTAGTTTGGGCACTCAGTCTCTGAAACGTTCACCATCATTGCACTATCCACTACATAATGTGGTTGTCCTTAATACCAGTAGCAGAAGTAGTAACAGCAATTAATTAAATTTATACATTGCTTTCCTACTTAAAGTTAGTGCTCAAGGCACTTAGCAGATGTAATCGAAACAAAACTCAAACCAGTTACAAATTAGGTAGAGATTAAGCAATAGCATCATTAAAACTATTTTAACAAATAAAGCAATTTAAATCAAAACAAAAAACAGTGAAAGAGTTTTAAAGGGCCAGTTTCAAGAACTGCGTCTCCACATCCTTGTAAAAAGCAGCAAGAGTGAAAACTGATCACAGCTCTCAAAGGATTGCATTCCACAGGCTGGGAGTAACACTTTCAGCTCACTGAGATCATGGCTGGGATTTTTCTAGGAAATGGGGAATAGCACCCCTGGGCATCACACACTACAAAAAAAAAGTTTTAAAAGATAAGAAAGTGGCCCATTAGAGAATGTCAGTTAATTACAAATTTCATTTTGGGGATGTATGGGAACACAAGAAGGTATAGCCCTCCAAGGTCTACAAGTAAGTGGAATAGGAAATTCTTTATAAGTATTATGATGTCCCTGTGTTTCACTCAAACCTCTTCTGTGTCTCATTGTTGGTAGGTGTGACATTGGCTGAAAGCCAGTGAAGCAGACAATTATGACCTGTCCTAGATGGACAAATTGCCTGGCTCGCTACAAAACTGAGTTTGTTTGTTCCTATTAACAGAAGGAAACTTTCAATGACTTGACTGAGATGCTGTGGTAGCTCTGTGGTTAAGAAGCTCGCCTTGTTAGCTGGAAGGCCAGCAAGTTGGCAGTTTGAGACCCAGGTACTACATGATGGATTGAGTGCCCATCTCTGCCCCAGCTCCTGCCAACATAGCAGTTTGAAAGCAAGTAGATAAATAGGTACCACTTTGGTGGGAAAAGATCTTGGGGACATGAAAGGAGCCTCATTAGGGTGTCCCCTGAGCAGAGTTCCTCAAGCAAAAATCCTTTCAAATCAGAATAATTTCTGAAACAAAATTATTATTAATGACTTTACTCATCTGACATGTTGCCTTACTTTGATTCATGGAAGAGTTTAAAACTAAACAGAGGTCAAAATCCTCTGATGTGGATTTTTGGAAGGTAGAGAGGAGGAGGAGAAAGAAGTTCCAGTGTCTCACCTGGTTCCCCCATTTAAATGAGAAAACCTGTCGCACTTACCATAAGCATATTTCATCTGGCAGAAACTGCTGACACTTCCTAGTATCCGTTCTTTGCACACACACTTTTCTAATCAGGGAAGCACAGGCCAGTATATTGAAGACAGAAGACCAAATTGAGAAAAGAGGGATTGGGGGCAAGAATGATATTAAGTCATTTTTATGCACACACACACCATCATAACAATGAGCATATGCTGTCAAAGTGATTGCTTACTTAAAGGTTGTCTAGGTATACAATACTCAGAAGTGGTTTTGCTTCTTATGGGGACACATAAGTGTAAAGTGCAGCTTGACCAAGGCTGTTTTACTTGGAGGTACAAGGAGGAGGAATCAAACTCCTCATCCTTAGTCTCCATAGCCAGGTAGACAAATACACACATTACACCATCTTTCGAATATCTGGATATTTGGTGAAGGGACGAAGGTATCTGTGCTAAACACAGGCCAATACTTGGGACTGATTCTTATTGATACACAAGAGTATCTGGATGAGACAGTTATAATCTGATTCCATTTCAACTGACATATCTCTGTTTTCTGGAAGCCTTGGATTTGTTACAAGTCTAGTAGGGTTCTCTATATTCTCTGTTGTAGTCCCTGAGAGGGGATGAAAGATATCTAGTTCAGAACTCTAAATATTTCACCAACTATAAACTCCAGGATTACAGGGGAAATGGAGGCATGATGATTAAAGTGCTGTCAAACTGCTATTAAATAAGTAATGTAGATACAGTCAGAGACTCTATAGTGGGGGATTCCTAAGTTTGGGAATTACATTTTTAAACTTCTTCTTGATCGGTTGTGCTTCTTTTAAAGAAAGAGGTCCACCACCGTACTATGGTCCTGGATCCAGTTTTGCACCTGGAGAACTCGTTGAGCCTGGAGGTTCTGAGAGCTCGTTACCAGCTTCTGCTGATAAGACACTATTCCTTTTCCTGAATGAGAATGGACTATCTGCTATGCTTCACCCACTGGGAAGCTAACAATCCTGCAACTTGTTCCTATATGTTTCCTGGTTCAGGAAATGCTGCATGCAGCAGCTAAGGCACTAAGGAAGACACTAAACTATAGGCATTAGGCATGAAAATGTTGTGATTCTTGGATTTCAGCCCACTAAATGCAGCAGGAACTCTCCCAGCCAGAATTCTGGGGGCTTTAATCAAGAAGTCAAATTCCTGACAGGTATCTTCAAGTCCTTACAGATGGTTAATAAAGTTGCTGGTAGCCATCTTGTGGAGAAGACAAGGGAAACTGGTGATAAACTCCATGGGAGCTGAAAGGAACTAGGGATATGGTAGCTTTTTGAGAGGCATCCTGTGCAAAGCCTACTAGGTTCCTAATTCCTTGGAGTTCCCAAGGAGTGTAACTTAACCCTGGAGTTCCTCTGTTTTCTCCACAAAATGAAAATGGCTGCAGGAGCCTTAAAGTAATCACTGCTAACAAAATAAAAACAATGGTCAGAACTTTGATTTCTTGATTATAACCTCCAGAATTCCAACTAGGGATTTCTTCTAAGTTCTATACAGCACTCCCATGCCTAATAAACATACAGCACTGATATCTGTATGTTATGTGTCAAGTCACACCCAAATTATAGTGGCTTTCAAAATAAGTAAGCCATTCAAGGAGTGATTTCACCGGTCACATACAGAAAGTTACCATGGTTGGGTAGGGATTCAAATCCAGGTCTCCTGAGTCCTAGTCAGTGATGGGATGTCAAAAATTCTACTACCACGCCATGACGTCACGGACGTCATGGGCGTGGCCAATGTCATGACGTCATGACGTCATGGGCGGAGCCAACGTCATGACGTCATGACGTTGTGGGCAAGGCCAAAAATAAAAAATAAATAAATAAACATGCACACAGACCCGTATATAACTTAAAGAAATAAAATAAAGAAATAAATAAAATAAAATTTAAATTAAAGTACAACCACCCACCGAAAACACAAATAAATCACCCACCCACCCTAAATATAAAAGCCTCACTTACCTTCCTTGGCACTGACGAACCTTCATGTGGCCCGGGGCCACCCGGCAAGGCACGCTGCCCCTGACTGCCACGGCCGCCACAGCCGCCTGCAGCCCCTGCCTGGCCACCGAACTCCCACGGGCACGTTGGTGCCTGCCCGCGCCGTCCGCCCACGCTGCGCCGTCCTAGGGACTTGGGCCGGACAAACCCCCATGCCCTGGGTAAGCGCGGCGGGGCTCGCCACCGCCGCATCATCTTCCGCCGGCCGCCGGCAGCTTCCTCGGGCATGGGGGTTTCTCGGGCCCAAGTCCCTAGGACGGCGCGGGCGGGCGGCGCGGCGCAGGCGGACGGCACGGGCGGCGCGGCGCAGGCGGACGGCACGGGCGGCGCGGCGCAGGCGGACGGCACGGGCGGCGCGGCGCAGGCGGACGGCGCGGCCAGGCACCAACGTCCCCGTGGGAGCTCGGTGGCCGGCTAGGGGAGGTGCCCTTCTCTTAGGGCTGCCGCCGCTGCTGCCGGAGCCACTCTAAAAAGAGGCGGCTCCAGCTTCGGAAGATTTTTTTTTTTTTAAATTGGATCCATTTGGCTCCAATTGACTGCGCATGTCCAGAAACTCAATTTGACGCATGCGCAATGCGTCAGATTGAGTTTCTGCGCATGCGCAGTCAATTGGAGCCATTTTATCTCTGATTTTAATTTTTTTTTTCCTTTCGGTCAGGCGTCCGGAACCGGACGCCCCAAAAGTGGACTTCCCCTCACGGAGAACCCTCCGGGATTCATCTTACCGGTTCCAGAGATCCGTCTAGAACCGGTGACATCCCATCACTGGTCCTAGTCCTTCACTTTATGCACTACATCACAATGATTACCACAGCTGCCTACAGCCTGCCTGTCAATCTGTGCTGTACACATGGTTATTAGAGAGAATGCCTTGTTCATCTATGTGTTTCACCTATATCCAATTACACTCCCGTGAGCTCAAGATGGCATATTCATTTAATCCTTAAAACTTTTTAAAGTAGGTCAGGGTGGAAAATAATGACTGACCCAACACCACTTATGTCTCAGCTATGACGGGGATCTGAACCTCCCAGGTCTCACCGTGTTCTCACAACTACTGTACCACACTGGTTTTGTATAAATTAAAAAATAAACATAATGTCTTGACACTCAAATCAAGAAAACATACTTAATTCATATGCATGCTCACTTTCCTCTTCTTATTTTGAAACAAATCTCTATCATGAAAGTCCCAAGAATATTTATCTTTGGCCAGTGCTGTATAAATTAACCTGCGAATACTTCTTAAGTACATTGTAAAACTGATAAAGTACTAGTCTACGTTGATTCCATGGAAAAGAAAAATAAATAAACCTATACAGTACCTGGATGTCTTAGTGCAGAAAATCCCTGGTCATTGTTATTCCATTGCCAATCATCCTCACTTTCATTGGCTGGTGTATGAATGAGGTCAGGGATTCTTCCACCGATAGGAATATTGAACAAGGCTTGATCGTCATAGCTAAAAAGTAGAGAAGGAAAAGATAAGAAAATGAGCTTAGGCATTCTCAAACTACAGCCTGCGGGCCAAACCTGACCCCCGAAGCCTTTTCATCTGGCCCCCGACATCCTCCTCGTTCCCGCCACCACCGCCTGGAAGCACTGCAAACTGGCAAAAATGTGCGTTTTTGGCAAAATCTCACTGAAATCTCACCAGAAACACACATTTTTGCATAAGAACTTGCGTGGAAACACGTGACCGGCCCGCACTGCCATTCTGAGGGGAGTGAGTCGCCCCCTGCCCTGAACAGGTTGAGAAAGTCTGGCTTAGATTATAGGATGTGATGTCTTTGTTGTTCAGTCGCACAGTCGATTCCGACCCTCTGCGACCCCATGGACCACTGACCGCCAGGCACTCCTGTCCTCCACCATCCCCCTCAACTCGCTCAGCTCTGTGCCCATTGTCTCCACGATACCATCTAGCCATCTCATCTTGGGCCGTCCCCTTCTTCTTTTGCCCTCGACCCTTCCAAGCATCAAAGCTTTCTCAAGTGAATCCTCTCTTCTCATTTGATGTCCAAAGTACTTTAGCCTCATCTTTATTATTTGACCTTCTAAGGAACAGTCAGGGATGATTTCTTCTAAGATTGACCTATTTGTTCTCCTCGCTGTCCAGGGGACTCTCAAAACTCTCCTCCAACACCACATCTCAAAGGCGTCTATTCTTCTCCGTTCAGCTTTCCTAATGGTCCAACTCTCGCAACCATACATTGCAACAGGGAATACCATTGCCTTGACTATGCGAATTTTTGTTTTCAATGTGATGTCTAGCTGTGATTATTTATTACATTTGTACCCCGCCCTTCTCCGAAGACTCAGGGCAGCTTTACAACTAAAAACAATTAAAACACATACATAAAAATTAATGATGTATTCCTGACCAAAATTTCATAAGTACTGTACAGTAAAATACAAAATGTTTAACATAACACATTCATAAAGTTTGGCTGAGTGGGAATTGTGCTATTTTTAAAGGTGTTTGGTAATGTTACTGATAACGAATTAATTTTTTGGCCTTGTAGCAAATTACACTACAAGTTACACTGAAAAATAACTCTCCCAACGTCCAATTTATCAAACTTACCTGCAGCATCCAACTGTACACAGCAACATCCTTATGGAGAATAAGAATCTTGTCAGATTGAAGTATCTGTTCATAAAATGGAGGTTGCTTACCTATTAAGACATTCTCCGGTATGCTTGTCACAGTCTCTTGCACAGTCACAGGGCTGGCAGCCATTTCCCCCGAAGCCCCAATACCCCAAGAGGCATCGGTCACATTTGGGGCCGGCAACACCCGGCTTGCAGTAGCAGAATCCTGTCTTTGGGTGGCATTTCCAACTCGGGTTAAGGGTGGTATTAGCTGAGCCCACAGGATGGCAGGAGCAGGCTAAATAACAAAAGAAAACATCAGATGTAATTAAGATGAGAAATCCACAGTCATAGATATGGCTGGAATAGTTGCATGGTTGTGAACATGGATGTGAACATGAGACTGCCCATTGGGCACAGCTGGATAATTTTAGATGCTTCGCACAGATTCCTGTTTTTGTGGGACCCCGATTCCTGGGAAGACTGTACCCATTGAATACATGCATATCATTCAACACTTAGAGGCACAGGTAGACTCTGAAGAAAAGGGTGGCAAAGAAGAAGGGTAATGGGGTTGTATGAAATACTTTATGCTGCAGGTGTATATCCATCTCTAAAAATTCCCTTGTTCCCCAAATGTGCAACTGCTGAAAGGTGAGTGGAATCCACCTGAAATGACACCCTCACTCAGGAACCCATCAGGTTGTGTCAGGCTGTCACTCCTGGAATGAAAACTAATCAGGAACCCCATATGGAATTAAGAGGATGTTCCTTTTTGATGTGTCTCTCCTCCCCATTTCCCCAATCTCCTCCCCCCTCCCTTTAGGATTAAGGTGGGAGCAGCAAAGCCCCTGGCTGTGTTATGGAAAAAGGCCACTTGAATTGATAACCGTTTGCAGAGCTGCAGGGCCATTTTCCAGGGAAAACATGTTTTCTCCCTTGCCAGGGTAAGGTGCAACACCAGACATTCTTCCTTAAGACTTTCAGAACTGAGGGTGTCTCCATTTTGAACTCACTCTGGACCTTACACCGTCCCATCAATAATCATGTACCAACAAAGGGAACTCCAACCTACAGCAATTCTCTCCAGTTTTTCTACGTACAAAGTACAATACAAAGAAATGGTCAACCAGTCCCTCCTAGTGGCACTGAGAATGCACACCTTGGCCATGACTATAAGGTAACAAAGCACATAATAACCCCATCTGGTGCTCATACCCATGGTGGAATCAGATGGTCCCTATTTGGGAGACGCAGTGGGATTTGAACTCCTCGTTTATGGCTCTACAGCCAGGTGCTCCCCTTCACTGAGCTATATCCCTGCATGTACATCCAAAGAAACCAAAACAACCCAATCTTCTCTTTCCTATATATATGTGCTCATATACATTGGTCAATCCTTTCACTGAACTAAATAAGATCTGCATGGTTTGCAAATAATAATCCTTATTAAATGCATATGTGTAATCATCTGGATTAAAATATAGAAATCATGAGGGGCTGGAAGAGGGAAGAGACTCCTTGTTTTTTGGTAATGGTGGCAGGAAAATTGAGAGAACAGAAGGCCAAACAAGCATTAGAAATGGGGAAAAGACTAGTGAGAAAGAAAGGGGGGCGGAGAAAGATGAAACATAAAAAGTTTAAAATATTTGAAACCCTGAGAGAAGCTGGTATAGGCTTAAAATATGCTTGGATGACAAAACAGAAAGACAAACAAGGAAGAAAAAATGGAGTAGAGTGGAAATAGACATGGTGTTGAGATAGGATAGAGATGTAGTTGGGTCATTCCCTAGTTCTTCTTCTTTCATGTCCAGATCAAACTTAAAACTGCCAAAATGAAGCCACCTTCCTGGTGGCTAAACATAAACCTTTATTGACACAGTACATGTTTCCAGTAGCAAATGAACTGGATTCTGTATCTCCCCATATTTACAGCATGTGTCATTGTCCACAAGCAACTCCCACTTGCGCATGTTGGTCTTACATTTAGGCACCCCGACCATCAACCTATTCACTTTTCCTGGTGATTAATAATAACTGGTTTAAGTCCCCATATTCACACACGTATTGCATTAGAGCTTTGCACACACTTATAGATTAAGAGCACATCTCATCCCCTCAGACATCTAACTCAAGGGTGCCCAATCTTTTTGGGCTGCAAACCAGTCACGTGGTTCGGGGGGCGGTCACTTTAGCCCATGGGCTGGATCCAGCCCCCAAAGGCAATTCATCCGGCCCATGAACTCTTTGTCGTTCCCAGAAGTGGAAGTAAAATGTGCCCGTACTAGATGAATTGGCATCAGGGGCTGGATCCGGTCCCCGGGCTGTAGTTTGGGTAACCCTGGTCTAACTGTTCACAGGGTATCGTGTGCTATTATCAAAAATCAGCTAGAAAAATGCCCAAGGTTGAAATTCTATGCCCAGTGATTTGGGAATAAATCCCATTGAACTCAAAGGGTCGGACTTGACTGTGCAACTGAACAACACCAACAAGGGGCTTTTTGAAAGATAGCATGCCAAGTCCTTATCTGAATATGTGCACAGGCTCCTTTGCAGAACCTAGCATTAAATACACAACAGCTCCAGGGTGTCAGCAACCTTAGTGGTAGGACTTACATATACATCTCCATCCACACCACCCATTTAGCCCTACAAGGACTGAAGTCTATAGGAATAATAATACTGAACAAAAATAATGCTGAATAATGCCAAAATACAGCTGGGAAGATAAACCTGTGTTGTGGGAGGAGACAGAAAAAAGCATGAAACTCCAACAAATTGTTCTTCTGGGAATGTAGCCCATGATGCGATAGGGGGAGTCTTCCCTACTTAAGATCTGAATGATTGCACTGTGAGCCAATATCATCAGAAAAAGTCAAGTGGTATTGGCATTACATAATAAACATGGGAAAAAAACTGGCCATGTGAATAATCTTTCAAGTATTCACATTCCTTAGTCTGAAATTATTGAGAGATCTAACAGTGGTACTTTCCAGTATGTCTAGACTAACATCAAAAGGATGCTCTGACCCTCGACTTCTCTTTTAATGTTATTTGACTGTGATTTGTATTGAATTGTTGCTGTTACTCTTGCTGTTTATCCAGACCTTGTTCCATAACACATTCTCCTGAATCTGCTCCGTGGACATCTTAAGCTACAATCAGGCCTACAATCAGGACACAGGCTACTTGAATTTGATTAAAATTAGAGGACATCAAGCAAGTTATCTCATTGTCTATACAGGTTGCAGGTTTAGACTTGAGACCTGACTGTGAGGAATCTCACATGGCTTGCAAATTCCACACTGAGGTGTCTCTTTGAGTTAAGACAGTCTAAATCCATTCTTACTCGGAAAGCAACCATTAGCTCTCTCTATTTACCATACTTCTCTCACAGCCTGTTGCAGACCCGCATTGCAACACAGGTCTACGCTGAGCATTTGTTCAACATTCCTTGCACATGACACCAGTGTTGCATCTCACTGTCCACACAATGCAAGATCTGAAACCAGTGCCAAATAAAGTGAAAGCAAAAGGACAGAATGCCTTGCTTTTCAACTTTTCTAAAACTGCCATCACATGTTGGTATATTTTTTTCTGCTTTGTTTCAGATCTTTCTCAGACAGAAACTGCTCATAGACTATGGAGTTGTTCCTTAGAACAAATGGAAACAACACCACTATGCAAATGAGCACGTAACACATGGTGAACATGATTTAGAGTTAAACATGGCATAGTGCTGCTACCCAGATCAAAACTGGAATCCCTTTCTGGCTCATGTTATGTTTGTTTGGTTCCCCCCCCCCCTTTCAAAAGTCAAATTGCTGCAAATCCCACCTCACACCTCAATGTGGTGGGGCGGTGGCCCTGGCAATCCGAAAGCTATGGTGGTGGGGGTATATTCCACTGGCAGGTTCAACCATGCCACATAGGTGTTGGCTAGCAGTCTGGAATGGTTCTTCATTCTGGAACCGCAGGTTGGATAAGTTGGCTTGGGTACTTGGCAATGTACCTGGCCAATGCATTGCTCTAACATGGCCAACTTTGACATGAGCCCAGCCAGCTGGGTTGTCATATTTAAAATGGCTGATGCTTGGAAAGGTCTAGGGCAAAAAAAGAAGGGAGTAGCCAAAAGTGAGATGGCTAGATGGTATTGTAGACACAATGGGCGAGTTGAGGAGGATGGTGGAGGACAGAATTGCCTGGCGGACAGTGGTCCATGGGATTGCAAAGGGTCGGAATCAGCTGTGCAACTGAACAGCAACAAAAAAAAAGGAGCATCGAAAATGCAACCCTCAGTTCCCCATGCATCATCGGACCTTGCTACGGTAGTGGTAGGAGCTCCCGATGGCAAGAGGGTGCTAAAATCTCATGGGAAACAATGCTTCAATCCGCCACATCAAACTAGACATGTGATGTACGGATCAACCAAGTAAGTAAGTCAAAGTCAAAGTGACTATAGACATCCATTTAAGGCCTCACTTCAAACAAAGCTATGAGCACAGCCTGCCATGTCTTCCACTCTGACTTGGTACCAAAAGAGTACAAGGAAGGTCAGAAGTGAATAATTTGACAGAATGATTTGGAGTGGCAGACAGGCTCATATTTATAATTTTTCACCTTCTTTTCATATTGTAAAGGAATGTCTCCGAGTTGCTACCAATAGGAAATGAGCAAAGGAGGATTTGGCTAGCACCAGAGCATATAAACAGTTATACAATGCATTTCCCCCCTCTTAGTGGTGATTAAGACAGAATGTGCTCGATGATTATGACTAATGCCAAGAGATTCCTTCAGAGCAGAGTCCTGTTCATTTTTTTCTTCTTGTGAGCCTGAGGGCCTGTTTCAGCCTAGGCACTTTGCTCTGGTTGGAAGGGCACACTTAAAGCCTGCTTTGACAAAGGGATTAACAGTTTCATTCAGATTTTTCATGTGCTTTCCTTTGCCAACTTGATGCCCATTGGAGAGACAGGGACATTTTTGATGGCCCTTCCCCTTCCTGAAGTATTTCTTCTTCCTTCCTTTCCTTCTCATAACAGAATGAGAACTTCATTGCTCATCTCACAAACATCTGTGCAATCCGCTGTGACAAATCTGTTATTTTCCTCTTTGCTACTTCACAGCATACAACAAAAGGCTCACTGCATATTTTTCATGGTGTTTCTCAACCAAAATAAGCCGAGTACAGTACTTAAATTATGACTGGTACCTTCTAAACCCTCAGGTCCTTAGCTTAAATAAGATGAATAGGATGACACCTGGCACCTATGAATAGCTGTGAAGCTACAGTTTCCTGATTTCTCACTGTGGCCTGGTCACTAACAGGTAATGCTGATTAACAGCTGTATTGGGATTGTACTAATGTTATTTGGTTTATAGTCAGTCTACACTACATAATAAAACAGAACAGGATTGTGCATATGATCTCTGCCATTCCTGTTCAGCATTTTTTTATACCGAAAAGACTGAAAGTTGGACAAACATTGTAATACACAGTTCTAGCTATATAATCAGGAACCCACTACATGTACAATTTATACACAATTTATTTCACAAGAAAGGATGTACCACAGTTGACATTCTTATACATCAACATAATTGGAATTAATACAAGCACTGATTATGTCTGTCTGCCTATCTATCTAGCTAACTAGCTAGCTATCAGTATTTTTTTGTGTCAGCAGTTCTGCTGGAACCAATAAAAACAATAATTGTATATACATAATGTCCAATATTCTATTACAACCAGGTTCCCAGTTTAGCCAACAAGTTTGCTTTCCTATTGTTGCTGTCAGTGATCAGAGGATGCTTTAGGATGCAATCCTATATACACTTCCTTGAGAGGCAATCCCACTAGAAACAATAAGTACATTATAAGGTCTGTTAGTAACTCACTTACTTTGATGCCAGAGGTGGCAACCAATGACATTTCATGGACTAGTTGTTGCTAAGTTTGAGGCCCTGAATGTTGTTGGACTCCAACTTCCAAGTGTCCCAGCTACCACAATCATGGTTTCTGGGCACTGGAGTCCATAAACTTTGGGATGGAAGTGGAGGTCACACCTAGGAACCTCTGCAATTAACCATTTAATACTACGCAGCATTGGAAATGCCATATATCACTGTGTATCTATTACTGACAAGAGGAAATGCCACTTTAACCCAGCTATCAATTACTGTTGAATGCTACATTCTGCTATAAGTATTTGGATATAAAATTTCAAGGGGTAGATTGAATTGTTAGTCCTATTAGATTAGACCTATTACATTTATGGATCTTATATAACTGCTGATGTTCCTAAGTCCTACTGATCAAATGGGTCTTCTCTAACTGGAGCAGTTAATTTGATTTCAGATATTAAATGGAGACTGTCATTTTTCAGCTGAAGGTATTTGAATAACAGAGGAAATCTATGGAATGTCAAAACATGAAGGTGAATTCTAGACAAAGGTGAATTCTAAAGAGAATATTTGTGAGTACATTTGTCTAAGAACTGGCACAAGCTGGTGATATCAGTTTCAACAGCCATGCGGAAAACTGACCTCCGATTCCTCCCAAGTAGACTGCTCTAAGGTTTCCAACCGGTTCCTTAGTAAATAATGATTTTACTTCCCTGTTTCTGCTCTCTAAAAGGATATCCAGTAATACACCTTTCTAGTTAGACAGCCTTTGCACCACTGCCAGGGTTTTTAGAACTTGGCTACAAAATCTTTCAGCTGCCATAAGCCTTGAAATTTAATCTTGTGAAACAGTAACTTTACAAAGCATTGCTTTTCCCATCTCAGAGTAGAAGAAGAGAGCTATGGCAGAGATCTCTGCACAGTCATGCAACATGGCTGGGCATGCCAGTAAGGTGGCTAGGGCACTTCTCTTTTGCTGTGTTTTCAATAAAGGTTAAAAGGTGGTGATGGAGGCTGAGCCAGCACTAGCATTTAGAGTGGGCAAATACAAAGAAACAGAAACAGACGGCATATGTGGTGAAGCAGTAACAGAAGCCTGGCAGATGCAGTGTGAAAAATATATGTAACCTGAGTTTAAATGAAGGCAGTTTTTTGACTGGAGACTTGATGAAAGGATAGAATGCAACAGAAACACCATCTAAAATGGCAATTGTCTTTCTTAGCCAATCAGATGCTGGCTCAACTGCCAGTCTTTGCCTTGCACCAGAACTCTGTTTCAATGTTCACACCTTTAGCAGTGACTCTTCTTCTTCTTCTTCTTCTTCTTCTTCTTCTTCTTCTTCTTCTTCTTCTTCTTCTTCTTCTTCTTCTTCTTCTTCTTCTTCTTCTTCTTCTTCTTCTTCTTCTTCTTCTTCTTCTTCTTCTTCTTCTTCTTCTTCTTCTTCTTCTTCTTCTTCTTCTTCTTCTTCTTCTTCTTCTTCTTCTT
The DNA here is from genome assembly GCA_030440675.1 of Furcifer pardalis. Lineage (NCBI taxonomy): Eukaryota > Metazoa > Chordata > Lepidosauria > Squamata > Chamaeleonidae > Furcifer > Furcifer pardalis. Next base: position 127,651,310 of record CP126893.1, on the reverse strand, counting down.
CTTCCTCCTGATCAAACCCTGGACTGTCAAAATGAAGCCACTTTCTTGGCTTTGTCAGTGGCCAAACTTAAGTCCTCACCAGTGCATTTTCTGGCAATAATTAGCACACCAGCAAATGAGCTGGATTCTGTATCTCTCCACATTCATACTGCCAGCAGCCCCCACCTGAGCATGTTATATTTAGGCACTCCAACCCTTTACTTCAGGTCAATTAGAAAGCAATCTGTTAGCACTGCAGACTTTCTCATTCATGGTCACTCAATGGCAGCAACAGCCAATGCTAAGTTGAAAGTGTTTTATACACAAGGTCATATGCATTTTTTCGTGAGGTGTTTTTTTTTTAAAACAGTAGATGTTTATAGCTTAAAAAAAATGTTGCGATTTATTTCTGAAGCCTCGGGCAAAACCACAGTGAACCAACATAGCATGCAAATTCTTTGGGTAAAAATAAAGATACATGAAGCTCTCATCGCAAAGGAGAAGCCTATCAGTGGTTAGTAATCAAGGTAGCTGAGGAGGATCTCAGCCATTGAAAGCCACTGTAGAAGCAAATTTTTGCATGATGCAGACCTGTGGTTTCACCCAGAAATTAGGTGTCTTAGGTGAGCTTAATATCCATCATGCATTTATCTGTGTATACATTTGGGTGGGTGGAGAATGAAACAACAAGAGAATGAGAATAACTTACAGTTACAAGTTTCTGGGGAAGACATGGGTTTTCCTCTGTCCCTATAGAAACCAGGCTTGCATCGTTGACACCGGTAGCCCTCTGTGTTATGCCTGCAGTTGTCACAGACCCCTCCGGACTGTTTTCCCGATGCCAGCCAGACACCCAGGTCAAAATGGCAGCTAGCAGCATGATTGTGACAGCGGCACTCTGTGGAGGAGGAGAAGAGTGTATGCCAGAAGGAAGGCAACAAAAAAGTCAGTTCTTGTGAACCACATGATAGTACTGTATGTACATTTGTTGTCTTTAGTGTGGCGAACTCTGTTTTGTGCATACAGTTAAACTTGCCATAGCAAGAGTGCTTTATTCATTTTAAACCTAGAACTGATTAAGAAAACCAAGGGTAGGCGCTTATTAGTAATACAGTTTAACCAATCTTCAGCTCAAACAGCCCTGAAGCTCATTTTCATTTGTGTGGAAGACTGCTGTAAGCATGTGCAATCTAGAAGACTGCTAATCTAAGTTTGGTGAGGAAGATGCCACAGGCTGCAGGCCTGCAGTTTCATGTAAGTGACTACTGACTACAAAAATGGACCCTAAGTATGACTAAGGCTTGGAGCCAGCTCAATCAGGGAATAAAGGAAATAGACTGAACAATATGTTAGGTCAGGGATTCTCAACCTGCAGTCCACGGGCCCTATGTGGCCCATGGTGCCATTTCATGTGGCCACCCACTGCCTCCACCACACCAGAAAGTGCAATGTGGTGGAGGTAGGGCAAAATGGTTGTCCAGCCCCAGAAGCTGTCTGAGGGAGCCTGACCCGGCCCCTGGCTTAAAAAGATTGAGAACTCCTGTGTTAAGCATTTCCCTTGCCTCTTTTGTGCTGTTAACTGAATATCTTTTGCTATTCTATTACTGAGACTGTTTTAACTTCCCCACCCCTGAAAGATTGGGAGACCTCCCCCCACCACACTTGTGATGCTGAGCCTCATCCTGTAAACTGCTAGAAGCAGATCCCACTTCTCTACCCTAACCATGCTGTGTGTAACTCTCATCATTTCCACCCTGCTGTGAGGGCTTACTTCTCTAAGAACAATTAGAATTCAGCTGGACAGCCAACTATCCTCCTTGAAGCAGAAGAGCCATTGCATAAGCATTCTTTCCTTGTGGTAGACTATCTCTTACATGACTGATCTCCCTCAAATAGGATAACACCAGAGACAGGCAAAGTGGAGTCGGCCAAAACCAAAGCCAGCCAAAATTCCTCTCTGAATTTTGTGAGTAGGCTACAAGCATGGGAATCTAAGATCTGCACCTTAGGCTTCAGTGATACAGAGATGTATCCATGCTCTTTGGGCCATGTGGGGACCCACTTCCTTTCTGCAGATCCTATTGCACCTCCCCCACAGGGGTACCATATTTTAACAAGATAGCAACAAACTAGGTGGTAGCAACATAGTGCAGTAGGTTGAAGGAAGGGCAATGTAACTTGCCTCGCCCTCTAGAAGTCCCCTGCACTTAACAGAAAACATATTGTCCGGATAAGATACTATGTAGAAACAGAAATACAAAACACTGACCCCTAGTCTGAACAAGAAAATCAAGAACTTGAATCAACACATAGTAGGCTGAAGTACAGCAACCAAAACTCTGCTCGTGATCGGAGTTCGAACGCAATGGCATCAAGGTTGAGTCAGCCTTCCATCCTTTTGGGATGGGTAAAATGAGTACCCAACATGTTGGGGGCAAAATGCTAGTTACTTTGTGAACCGCCCAGAGGTTGTTCTAAGCTAGGGGGCAGTACATAAGTGCAATTGCCATTGTGTCCAGACTACCTCAAGATTTTTTGTTTGCTTTACACCAGGGGTTCCGAATCTAAGACCCAAGGCACCATTTCAGGTGGCACATCACCCCTCCAAGAGCATTCTAGAAACAAAATGGCCACTCCTTTGAAGCTGCTGGGACAAAATGGCCAACCCCCCCCCCAAAAAAAAAAAATTGTGCAGACAAGGCAAAATGGCTGTCTGGCCCTCGAAACTGACTGAGTGTGTGTGACCTGGCCCCTGGCTTGAAAAGGTTGGGAACCCCTGCTTTACACCTTCTGCTTTTCAAGCTTACAAAGCCCATTCTTGGCTACTTTTGTTGATGACATCCCCTCTGGGATTTGTGGACTTAACTCTGAAGCCGAAAGAGCTTAATGCGACATTTGAAATAAGATTTGGAGTGTATCAACTATGTGGAGAAAATAGCTGTTTGTTTTACTGCAAGAAGGCTACACAGTTTTCTAAAAATCTCTCTTTCATCCTTTGTTTGTGGCTTTTCTTTCATATTTTTTTATGTCAAATCCTCTGACTAATTTTTTAATCTAATACTATTGTGAAGGCTGGTATGACCTTTTCCCCCATCCTTCTTTCACCCTTTGTAGTTCGAACTGCCCAACAATTCCACACACACACCCCAATCCAATTCTGTAACAGGAGCTATTGCAAAGAAATGATGATGTGACCAACCAGTGATGTTTCCCTTTATTTACTTGTGTGGAGGGTTGGTTATTTATTGTATCCCCTCCCTTATTTCTTTAGGGATTTTCACCTCTCCACTTCTCTCCCGTTTGTAGCACAAGAGACAGCATCCTGGTAGGGAGAGAGAAATCTCTCCATCTTCTACTTTTGTCTGGAGGGAGGCTTTGATTTGTTTCCCTTTATTCTCTTGGTTTCTGGGAGAGGGGGCTGTGGATAGATTTTTTTTAATCCTATTCCATGTGTTAGTAAACAGCATTTCCCAAACTATGTTCTGAGGAATACTGATGGACTTCAAATTCTAGAAGCCTAAGTCAGTACATTAGCTGATCAGTGCTTTGGGAAATTGACTTCAGCTTTTGGGAGTTGAAGTCCAAAGTCCAAAGATTAGGAAACACTGTGTTAGTATGTGGGTATTTTCCCTGTTGGACTGATTAAAAAAATATTATTATTTGGTTAATATACTCAATATTTATTCTGTCAGAAATGAATTTTGGTGGGTTGATAATTACCTTGTGAACCACCCAGAGAGTGCACTAAGTACTACAGGGCAGTATATAAGTGTAATTGGTATTGCTATTCTTATTATTTTTCTTTCTGTTGTATTGTAGCCTGATTCTATACTGCCTTGCCTCAGTTTTTCTGAAGTAGTTATTAAGGGTTCTTTTGGAGTGCCAGGGAAGCCCCAAATGAAAAATCTGAAAGAAACTTACCCTTTCATGTAAAATGAAAGTGTCAATGCACGAAAAATTAAAAAGGTATCTCCCAAAAGTACTAAACACGAAACAAACAGGAAATTTTTCACTGCACACATCTACATCTACTACTTAAATGCAGTCTCTCTGTGTGTAAAAACATGAAGAATATTAAAGCTTAGGGAAGGATGACAGAGGAAAATCTTTTAGAAAATCAGAACTTTGTTGTATAGTATATTGATAAACAAGCCAGCTTCATTTATACATGCATGTGCTTATTTTTCACATACTGAAAGGGAGAGAGAAAGATTGAAAGAATTTTCACACAGTTATTTAGCAATCTAATCTCCATCTGCTGTTAGAGCACCATAAATCCAGACTCAATGAATTGGCTCTTGCAGAGCATGACTACTAGACAGAATTATTTATGGTTTTGCAGCCCACCATCTCTAAGCTGTCTTCACCATACCCACATACTTTTGCATTCATTCGGTGCCCCTGTTTTTCCATCGCCTGGCTCCCAAGGCCGGTCATTGTATAACGGTGCACACCTCTCACAATGATGTCCTGCAGTGTTGTGCCTGCACACACACTGCCCATGGACCTGCCAAATAAATAAATGAATAAATAACTGAATGAATGGATTAATAAATAACACAGTTTAACAACTACAAGAGCTTAAAGAGAACAAATATTTCCCAAATGAGCTTAAAAGCAGACATTTAAAATCAAGGAGATGCAGTCTGAATGTTTATGTCAGGTGTTCCAAACCTAAGGCCCATGGGCTAGATCTGGCCCACAGTGCTATTTCATGTGGCCCTTACCCCTCCAAGGGAATCTGAGAAACAAAATGGTCACCCTCTTGGAAGCTGTTGGGACAAAATGGCCACCCCCATTTTGCAGGCAGGGTAAAATGGCCATCCAGCCCTCAAAGCTGACAGAGAGTATGACCCAGCCTCCAGTTTGAAAAGGTTGGGAAACTCTGCTTTATGTGCTCCATTCCAAAGGACTCCTTCAGTAGGGAGAGAGATATCTTGAAGAAGTCAGGTGTTAGTGGTAAGACTAGAAGGGGACTCGTTGAAGCAAAAAAAAAAAAAATCCCTTCTGGATAATTATGTGCCGTGCTGAAATATCACACATGTGAAAGAGCTCAGGCATAAGAGAGAATGCAGCTCAGAATATTGCCTTGGAAAAGTTATTGCAAAGTTTTGGGCTGGAAAACGCCTTTACTGCATCACTAAAGCATTGTAAACAAGGATTGGTTTTGGGTTCCCCCAGAACTCTTTTTCAGATTTATTGGACAAAATGGAGAATTTAGGAACGAATCAAAAAATACACTCAGATTTTGAACTTTCTGCTTCTTCCCCATAATTTAAATTTTGTACCATGTGAGCCTAAAAAAGGATTCTGGAAAACTGAAAACCCTGCCTTTTTTTAAATAAGGAGGAGCTTCTTCAAAAATTGTGGCTATGTACAGTACAGTATATGAATACTTTTAAAACACAATCAGGTGTAACCTGAACAATGGCAACATTGTTTTGCCTGCTAATCCTTCTCACATCAGGTCAAACCAAAGGAACCAATTAACCAACCTCAACAACAATCCCAATAAATATTGAGGGATTCTCTACTAATAAGAATATTTTACTAGCAGATATGTGCAATACTGTAAACATAAATGTGACACGTCACTAGATAGCAAGTTAACAACCCAAAGTGGCTGGAGTGAAATTAATGATTGATAGACGACATGACTGCAGTGGCTCAAGTGGCTAAGACTCTGGAAGGCAAGAGGTCAGCAGTTCGATTCTTGAGTACTGCAGGACAGAATGAGCTCCCGTCTTTGTCCCAGCTCCTGCCAACCTAACAGTTCAAAAGCAAGAAATTGCAAGTAGATAAATAGGGACCACTTTGGTGGGAAGGTAAACAGCATTCCATGTCTAGTCATGCCTGCCAAATGACCACGGAAACGTCTGCAGAAGCAGACAGCGCTGGCTCTTCTGCTTTGAAACAAAGATGAGCACTGAACCCTAGAATCAGATACGACTGGCTTTCGAGCAAGTGAAACCTTTACTACATGATGAATTTGGGACCATGATAAAAAAAAAACACTTTTGGGGTGACACATCTTATTATCACTTCCGTATCCACAACAAAGTGCACAAGCATAAGCCAAAACTTGATTTGTGGAATATTCTTCCCTCAGCATAGCCACATTCAGGTTAACCATTAAAGCAGTAAAAAGGCTAAAATCATGTCGTAAAAGGAGCAAACATATCTTCTATTAAACTATAATCATACTGAAACAAAAACTCTATTCAGGTATACTTCAAAGCACTCAAAGCCTATATGGGTTGACTTGAGGGGAGTTTGCTAGCCCTGACCTTCTGTTGTTTTTTTTAGTCTTGTCAGTGTGAATGTCTCCAGAGAGGAAACCTGCTTCACCCAGGTAGCCTTTCCACTTAGGCCAGCGCCCCATCCACCAATTGGGGGATTGGCTCACATACAACATTTCCCTGATTTAAAAAGATGGCTGAGCGGGAGGGATGTATTACACTCCCCTCAGGGCATGACTGTTCTACACATTTTAAAGCGTTGTGTGGGTAGGGCCTTCCTTACTCCCACCCACCCCAAAATGATTTTATTTTTATAAATGCTGTATCTAATTATTTGTAACTAGTTATTTCTCACCTTCAAATACTTTCTTTTAAACTAAATGTTACAATGGAGACATCTGTTCACCCGGTAGAATAAAGTGATTACCTCAAGCAGCAGATGTGGAGAGTCATAAACAAGACATGGTAGCAAATTAATGACATAGTAAAGGTAAAGTTCGCCCTTGCTTGAAAGCCAATTGCATCCGACTCTTGGGTTCAGTGCTCATCTCCATTTATACCCAAAGAGACAGCGCTGTCTGTATCTACAGATGTTTCTGTGGACATGTGGCAGGCATGACTAGGCACCGGCATGCACAGAACACAGTGACCTTCCCACCAAACTGGTATTTATTTATCTACTTGCAATCGCTTGCTTTCAAACTGCTAGGTTGGCAGGAACTGGGACAGAGACAGGAGCTCACTCTATCATACAGCACTCAGGTCTTGAACTGCTGTCCTGCTGACCTTCCAGTCATCAAGTTCAGCATCTTAACCACTGTGCATTTGTATACCAAAATATTCTCATATACCAAAGCAGCTTGCACAGCTTTGGGAATTGTGCATTCTGGAAACCCTGTCTTACCTGTATCATTTTAATGAATGAACAAAGGCTTTACTCAAGTTTTTTGCTATTCTACCAGAAATGGCAAAATACCCTGAGCTGGTTTGGTGTCCATTAATTCTGGCTCTACCCAACTCTACCACCCTGTTTAAATGTCTTACCCTATGTCCAGCCAATTTGCAAAGAAGGGTATGCACTAGTTCTGCTCACTCTCTCATCTGGGTTGCTAACTTAGAAAGCTACATCTGAAAAAGAGGGTGAGGTGCACTACAGTATAAGGGGTTGTTGATCCACACAAGCAAAACCTTGGAAAATCAGAGTTCTTACTTGTGTAAGAGCCACTGTGAACAGTGCAAAGAAAGTACTGATTGACAGCATGGGGCTAGTGTGCCTTCCTCCTCACACATTGATAGAACATAATGAGTAACATCTGAACAAATCAGCTCTATTTAAATTTAAGCAGAACAAACATCATGAAAGGAAACAAAAAAGGGTGTACAGAACCAGGGAACGGATAAAACACAGTCATTTTCAGTTCCAATCTCCTATATGTCTTCCCCAACAATGAAAACAACAATAGTAACAGCTACAGCAGAAGGTGTCCCTCTGGACTCTGACTTCCTGTCTTGTGCCTGCCATGGGATGCCAAGAGTAGTACTTGTACAAATATGCTTCTGCCTCATTGCCTACTTAAATACAAAAGAGGAGCCTGAGATTTCATTTCTGACTGAGGCATGAATTTAATCTAAATCCCTTTAATCTTGCTACTAATGCCAGTGACAGTTCTCAGCAATGTTTCCCTTTTAAAAAAAACTACATCAGAGTGATTGCATTTCATCCCCTTCTTTGGATCTGTACACATCATGTCAGGCAAGACAGAAGTGAAAAGAAATGCAGTTGATTCCCCCATACGTCCCACCCCACCCTTTCCTATTTGTGGTCACTGCCAGTTCATTTCAGTAACCAGTTGTTTTTTCTCTCCATTCCTAATCCCTTTAGATCTGATATGAGGACAGGCTACAGTCATGATACCATTGCTCATCTGCATCTAGCGTTGGCTGCCTTCTCATGGAAGACTGAACCCAGACTTCAGGGTGGGCATTTCTTTCTCACTTTCTCTTTCATTCTCTCTCTACATTTGGCTCCAGTTAGCCTCAGGGGAAGATGCAGTGTTCAGTACTGAAGAACATTATACCAGCTCTCCAAACAACCACATAAGAATGTCTGTGTTTACAATCCATGAGAGGTAAAGGTATAGGTATAGGTATATGAGTCGCCACAGCGAGTGGGCGGCAATATAAATTTAAACTAATAATAATAATAATAATAAAGGTATAGGTAAAGGTATAGGTCGTATCCAACTCTAGGGAGAGGTGCTCATCTCTGCTTATAACCAAAGAGCCAGCACTATCTGTGTTTGCAGAAGTTTTTGAGGACTAGTGGCAGAAATGACATGACACCGGCGTGCACGGAATGATGTTTACATTCTCACTAAAGTGGTGCCTATTCATCTACAGTACTTGCAATTTCTTGCTTTCGAACTGCTAAATTGGCAGGAGTTGGGACAGAGACAGGAACTCACTCTGTCATGCAGCACTCAGGTCACGCAGCACCCACTGCAGTCCCTGAGATTCATGAGAAGACACATTCAAAAACAAGCTTGAAGGAGTGACTTCCAATCCACAAAAGCTTACACTGATCACAATCCTATTGTGACTAAAGTAGGAGCCAGAAACTGGAAGGATTATGCCAACATTAATAAGATTAATATTTATAAATATTTCTAGACTAAAGAGTGGCACAGACCATTCTGAAAAGGTTTCTCCAAATCACAGGATACCTCTTTGCTTAGATTCCTTTCCTAACCTATCTTAAAATGAATTTTACCTGACTTCAGACTAGAATCCCTGCATGCTCACATATGCAACAAGCAACTTTGTGTGAAGCAACTGTGACAGAAGACAAATATCCATATGCATCTCACTGCTCCCTTTACTGAAAATGATCCCAGAATAAGGTTTTCTGGAAGTAATAGCCCTGTGACCATTCTGTGTGGACTTTTTAAGGGTCTGTGAAGGGTGAATATAGAAGACAGGGTAACAGTAGCAGTACACATCTCTGGCACCGTGACACATATGTTCAGTTTAATTTCTGAACAAGCTGTCTCTGTAACTAAGGTGTACATAGGATGGGGTGAGTTGGAGCTTCTTCTTTTTTTTATGTATAGTGAACACCAGTGGTCCCCAACCTTCTGAGACATGGGCCCCACATTAGAGTGCCCTGTGACTAAAGTAGGCCATGTTTTAGATCAAGATGTAACAACATTATAAACCTATCCATTTAGATCAAAAGGAAACATTCAGAGGTCAATGAAAAAATGTTAAAGTTCTGGGTACCTGAGTTCTACTGACTAGTAAAGCATCCAGAATGGCTAGTGGGGAAGGTAAGACAAAGAAGGAGGCTGACAGAAGGAAGCACAGAGAGCAGAAGAAACAGTTGCACTTTTTTTTTTTAAGAAAGGGACAGGAAAGACAGCAGTAAATGGAGGCAGGAAGAACGGTGTGGATCTGAAGGAAAAATGCCTTGAGGGCGATTGCAGTAAACAGGAAAGCTGGAGGGCCCTACAGAGAGTGGAGACCCCAGTCTATAGTGTTGAAAGCTGTAAAAGAGCGCAATACAAATGAAAACAAATAAAACATGCAGTTAAAATAAGTCAGAAAAAACAGATGGGAGAAAATAAAAATTTAAAAGGCTAAGCGATTTGAAATGTATTGTTTGGCCTCTCTGTGTTTGTAGTGCGTCTATGTAGAAAAATAATACCTTGAGCTCTCACAACTTTCGACATGCATGTGCTTGCAACGTATAGGTACTCTTTCTACAAATACCCACACAAACCTCATAACCAGCATTTTTCCAGTAGTGATTGAGCAACAGCTTGAATAGGGCTCAAAAGCTAACAGGCAACAAGTGCAATTGAGCAAGTAAAACATCGGATAACGCTAAAACTTGGTTCCACAAGTCTTGGTGTTATCTGATTTTTAGTGTTATCCGATGCATGTTAAAATCCTATGGGATGGATCAGATAACGTTAAAACTCCATAGAGATATATTGTAACCGCACAGGTTTTAGCGGTTGTTATCCAATCCATCCCATAGGACCTTAACGTTATTCGATCCAATTCTCCTCCCCAGATTACATAACATTATGTGATTTTAGCATTATCCGACCCAGTCATTATCCGGTGTTTTACTTGTACTATAAGGTGCTTACTGTACTCCTGACACAATGGATCCCATACAAGAATCGCTTTTGTTCATAGTCATCATCATGACGATGATAAAAGTATGGAAACTACATTGGCTTGGTCAGGACATTTGTGATGCAGACTGTTGTGACACATCCTTCCACTTCCACTTGTTTTTACTTCATCCTGCATTCCTCTCATGTTTACTCCACAAAAGCTCAAGCTTCTTTTTCCTGTTGAAGCTTGCTACTCATTGTTGGTACTACAGGGGCTACTTCTTGGCTGACATCAATATATCTTAGGAGTAGCTTTCCCTGTCTTGGTTAAATGAATTATGACTGCTTGAACCATTTCAAAAACTGGGCAACTGTTGTTCATGCACCAAAAATATTTCTCTTTGGACTACCGTACATTCTTTATGTTGTAGTGTTGCCAAAGCAATGTTGGTTCTACAGGCATCTGAAAGTCTCTTGGAAGGACTTGAGGATGAGTAAGAGACATCCTTGATATTCAGTGGTGGGCATTAACAGGTTCGCACACACACCCCGGAAGGGGGTTAGCAAAATTGGGTGGCCTTCAGGCAGGGGGGAGTGAAATTGGGTGGCCACGCCCAGCTACCTGCCCTGCCCAGACTAATACAGCTACCATTTAAAAAGTTTTATTCTGTGCAAGCATATCAGAGAATAAACAAAACAAAAAGACGAAGACGTTGTGGCACCTTAAAGACTAACTGCTGTATTTTAATATGAGCTTTTGTGGATCAAGTCCAGTGGCTCTTTGGCTACAAACAGAGATGAGCACTGAACCCTAGAGTTGGTAAAGCAAGATCAACCTTTACCTAATAACAGAAGATCCCTGATTGGTATTCATATTTGATGTCAGGTTTTGTCCCTGCAAGTGGTTCAAGGTCTCCCTTGCTCAAAAGCCAGTCATATCTGACTCTCGGGTGCAGTGTTCATCTCCATTTACAGCCAAAGAGCCAGTGCTGCCTGTGTTTGCAGATGTATACATGGCCATATGGCAGGCATGACCAGATCGTCCACGACGTAGGTTCCGCCCATGATGCAGGCTCCGCCCATGACATAGGCTCCGCCCACAGTGAGGTAGAGAAATTTTTTGCTGCCCACCACTGTTGATATTGGGTTTCTTGTAAAGCTGTATAAATTCTCTTCTGCCCTGGTTTTTATTGTTCAGTCACAAGTCGAGTCCAACCCTTTACAACCCCATGGACCACCACACACCAGGATCCTCTGTCCTCTGTCATCCTCCACAGGCCCTATGCAGATCTACACCCATTGCATCAATGATGACATCTAGCCACCTCATCCTCTGACTCCCCCTTCTCCTTTTGCCTTCTATCTTTCTCAGCCTTCTGGCCTTTTCAGGTGAATCCTCTCTTCTCATTTGGTGACCGAAGAACTTGAGCTTCAGCTTCAGTATTTGTCCTTCCAATGAGCAATCAGGGTTGATTTCCTTCAGGATTGACTGATTTGATCTCTTTACAGTCAAAAGTCTCCTCTGACACCATAGTTCAAAAGCATCTATTCCTGCCCTGGAGCTGAAGATAAATCTGTATTTGGTGAATACCAACTCTCTGTTTGGTATTCCCTAGTAAAGAAGAAAAGTGTAATAGGAGCTGCTTTTGTATAATTCAACATTTACTGACCTTACTGCTTGTGAAATGGGGTGAAATGAAGTTATATGTTTCTGCCCCATGTTTCTACAGTTTAGGGAGGATATTAACCAGAAAAATGGACATCCACCAAATAAAAATGCATACCTTTCCTCATTTCACTTAAAACAGAGTTTGAAGCAACAGATTTAAAAATTATTTGCTGACATTAAATGTTAAAAATTGGAAAATGAAATTGTTGTTGTATGCATTTTAAAAACACTGAACAAATTGAATTAGGAATATCAGTTTGTTATTCAAATACAGGGTTCATTCTTTTTTTTTATCTCTAATAGTACATTTGCCATCAGAAGTATTTTTGGTTGTTTTAAAATTGTCCCCCTCCCCCCATTCAGATTTTCCCATAATACAAATCCCATAATACAAATATTTGCCATAGCTAAACAGGGATTTGAATCCCGGTCTCTTGGATAGCTGCTTCGATAAAAATGTTAAACAATGCTGAAGGTAGGCCAGGGATTCTCAATCTGTGGCCCATGACCTAGACGTGGCCCATGGCACCATTTCATGTGCCCCCCCCTGCCTCCACCACACTAGGAAGTGCCATGTGACTGAGGAAGGGCAAAATGGCCATCTGGCCCCCAAAGCTGTCTGAGGGAGCGTGACCCGGTCCCTGGCTTTAAAAGGTTGAGAACTCATGAGGTAGACTCAAGTAGCCACCTCAAGCAATAAATTCAGGGTGTCCCAACAGGGTAGAAAATGGATAGGTAATTGTGTTGTTAACCACAGTACTCTACTTTTACTATCACAGATGTCTGACGAACTGGACTTACTCCACAAAAGCTAACATCAAAATACTGTACAGCAATTAGTCTTTAAGGTGCCACAACATTTTTTGTCATTTTGTTTTGTTTACTCTCTGAGAAGGGGACAGGTAATTGGGACTTTTTGACTGGTTTTGAGAACTATGAACCTTGAACAGAATGAAAGAGGCATCAGTTCTCTAAATGTAAGATACAGCACATAGCTTCTTCTTCTTCCATGTCTAGGCCAGATGTGAAAGTGCCAAAATGAAGCCACCTTTTGGTGAGTTCATTCTGCAGTTCCTTTCACCTGTCCTAGTGTGAGAAAGATTGCCATTGTGCTTTGACAAACAAATATCATTTGGAGGACCATCCCTACAAGCAAACAAAACATGGTAAATATTAATTTCAGACAAACCTTCTATTTTGACCATAAGCCACTATTCCTCGCTCCTTTCCCATACAGATAAAGGAAGCAGGTGGCTACTTTCTGTTCTCTCACAGTCCATTAGGTAAGAGTAGGATTTAAACACACAGCTTTCTCCTGTTTGAATTTTTATTACAGGTACTATTTTGTGCAGTTTTATTACAGAGGCTATTTATAGAACGTTGATATTCACCTACAGAGAAAAGCGGCTCTTGGCATTAACATTTGGCAGAACATAACTATTGGTTTTAGTCAAATGTGAATAACATGAAGCACAATCAGTAGATGGTGGGTGGCAGTGGCTGAAGAAAATCCTAAATCATTCTACAACAATTTGCATTTATATTCTCAATTAAAGAATTGTTCCAACTTAGCTTGATTACTTTTTCTGAGAAAATAACATACTTAATAGAAAAATGTTGTTTTGAGTAAAACATAAGGCCAGCTAACCTAGTTTACTAGCCATAAGTGCTTTTACAAGACTTTTCCCATCAAAGATCTCTACTAGCAGGATTAGTGTTGATTTTTCATTGGAGGTGAAAGCAGCAGAAGGCCACAATGAACCAATTACAATAACCCATTCCCAAGAGTAGTCAAGCAATCAAATTGGTCTCCCTTTAAATTTCAGTCATCTTACTTTGAAGCCATTTATTCTAATAAATTACTCATGCACGTGTGTGATGATGGGAAGCAAAGCAGACCAGTAGCCAACAATATCTAAAGCTCCTTGTTTTGTAGGGCACAAAGTCAAATTGCCCCACCTGTCTCTCACTTCTGAGTAGTTACTAATTCTGTTTAGCAACTAGTTATCTTAGATCTTAAAACTTCTTCTTGCTGATGCTGTCTATTGTCAACTAGTGATGTTCACTGCCTTTAGACAAAAGTGAGACAAATGGACTGGATCAGGATTATTTGTTCAATCTGAGGGCAACCATGGCATAAAGGAAAATGTTCCTGGTCACCCCACAGGTTGGAGGAGTGCACCTGTGGAACCTTAATTTTTCCTATGGCAATTCTGAAGTTCAGTTCAGGACCCATTTGCTCCTTTTCATGATCTGTCACTTGATATGCCTCTCCAGTGAGCTGGCACAACATTAATATTTCCCTTTAATCAGAACTGAGCATCAAACTTCTCTCCTGGCACGTTTCTTCTTCCCCGGGAGGGCTGGTTCCTCAGCAGACTTAAACTCCTGATATTAACAAGTTAGGAAGCAGATTGGAAATGGGATGGAGGGATTGCTAAATGCCACAAACAATGGTTCTGCTGCCTTCGGTAGCACCAATTGGCCTGGGAATCTGGCCCCAATCTACACTGTTTCAGTGGAGTTTGTACCAGGCAGAGTAGCTTTCAGATGGGCAGAGAAATGAAAAAGTTTTTTTAAAAAGAAAAGAAAAGCTTAGCAGTTTTAACTAAGGAAACTGGTAATTGGAAGTGTACACATTATCCATAGACTGAGCTTCTTGGCACCAAACATGGGTCATTGCAGAAAATTCCAACAAAGGCCAGACTGTGTGAGTCACTAGGGAGGTCTCTCAAATAGAAGTCATGGCATACTATATATTCCCTTGCAGCCACTTGGCCTGTTGTTTCATGTAGGGGGAAGTAAAATATTTGTATTGTTGTTGTTAGCTAGGATTCACATGCCAGAGGATGGGGTGTGTCTGGAGGTAACATCTTCAAATGTGTTGATTTGGGTTCTGAGCTACAGTTCCTGGAAGTGAGGAACATAGGACAAACAGTGGGATGAATGCTTGTCTTGTCATGCCCTTGTTTTGCTAAACTGTTTACTGCTAAGACTGAGTTATGTGTGAGATTATGGATGAATGCCTGCATTCCTGTTGCATGGGCTTTGATTGGTTAAGAATGAATGCACTATGGCCTGTTTTTCACCTTTCATTTTTCTGTTTTGAGATTATGCAAATCTCACCATTTTTGTACAATAGCCAAGAGACTAACTGCAGGTAGAAATAAAATTCTCCTTCCTACCCTTGAAATGGATGGTGCTATATATATCTGGTTCTGTGCAAAAGTCTTAGGCCACCACAAGCTGGTTTTGGGAAAATTCAATGAGCGATTGGGGGGAACCACAACCCAGCCCCCAAGCCACCTAGACACACCAAAATTGGAGAGAGTCTTCATCTGACTCTCCTCTCAACCTCTCCAAGTTCGGTGAAGCTTGGAACCAGAGTATCTGAGTTATGTCCCCTAAACCACTCACTGAATTTTCCCCAAGCCAGTTGATGGTGGCTGAAGACTTTTGGACAGTAATAATACATCCCCACACCAGGTCATGTCTTTTTGTTTTTGCCAGTCACAATTCTTTTAAAGTAGATATACAGAAACACAGAAAGAAACAAGTTATAGTGTCAGAAAAGGAGTGGATCCAAAGTGCTTCCCAAAGGGTACAGGGCAAAGCAATCTTAATGTACATGCCTTTTATTTGAGTATGGACAAGTCTGGTTTTTCAAAATCCATTTATTTTTACTTTTTTATTTTTTTGCATGTTGAATTGCATTTGGGTGACTTTGATAGCGACTGCTAGCCATACAGGCACCAAAGGAAAGACTTCTTAACATAATGCAACATTTTTGGTGGCTTGACATTATAACAGTGATGGCAAACCTTTTAGAGACAGAGTGCCCAAATTGCAACCCAAAAAACATTTATTTATTGCAAAATTCCAACATGGCAAGAGGGGAGAGAGGAACCGCTCCAATTGGGCTGCTGGGCAGAGGGGTGGGGCGAATTCTGTGCTAGGGCAATGGCATACATGCCCACAGAGAGGGCTCTGAATTCCCCCTCTGGCACATGTGCCATAGGTTTGCCACCACTGCCTTACTCAAAACCTTACAACATTGCCTTTTGAATTAGAACAAGACCTTAATTGCATACTTAAGATTTCTTCATATGTTTTGATATATCTAAAGTCAGGAACATCACCAGGATTTATTATTGACCTTTCATCTGTCTAAGACATAGGCAACTAGTTGCCATAATATGTGGCATAATCTCAGTACTTTGGTCTGGCTGAAAAGAGGCACAACACAATTCTTTACCAAATGAAGCCTAAATCTGGATTCCCTAGTGAAGTAAATGGGATCTTAGGAGTGATTTAGAGAGGAGTAACAATGGCCACAGGATTGGAAAAGGTCAGTATAGGTTCAAATCTCAAAAAAGGCCAATGCCAAAGAATGCTCTAATTATCAAACAATTGCACTCATCCCACACACTAGCAAGGTTATGCTCAAGATAATACACGATAGGCTTCAGCAGCACATGGAGAGAGAATTACCAGAAGTGCAGGCTGGGTTCTGAAGAGGCAGGGGAACTAGAGACCACATTGCCAACATACCTTGGATCATGGAGAAAACAAAAGGAATATCATAAATGAGCCTACTTCTGTTTCATTGACTACACCCAAGGCCTTTGACTGTGTGGATCACAACAAAATGTGGCAAATAACTGAAGAGATGGGAATACCAGAACACCTTATATGTCTCATGAGAAATCTGTACATGACTCAAGAAGCAAAAGTTAGGACAGAATACGGAATGACAGAGTGGTTTGTAAGACAAGGCTGCATTTTGTCATCCTGCTCATTTATCTTATATACAGAGCACATAATGTGTAATGCAAGGATGAATGAATCACAAACTGGAATTAAAACTGATGGGAGAAACACCAACAGTTTGAGATATGCAGATGATACCACCCTAATGGCAGAAAGTGACGAAGACCTAAAGAAGTTCTTGCTTAGGTTGAAAGCAGAGAGTGCAAAAGCTGGCTTGAGACTCAGCAGCAAGAAAACCAAGATCATGGCAACAGGCCCTATCAGTCCCTGGAAAATAGATGGGAAAGAAGTGGAAGCAGCGACAAACTTTATATTCTTAGGATCCAAGATCACTGCAGATGGTGATTGCAGCCATGAAATAAAAAGGCAACTAGTTCTGGGAGACAAGCTATGAAAAACCTGGGGAACATAGTGAAAAGTAGAGACATCACTTTGCAAAGAAAAGTCCACATAGTCAAAGCAGTGGTATTTCCAGTAGCGATGTATGGTTGTGAGAGCTGTACCATAAGGAAAGCTGAGTGCAGAAGAATAGACGGCTTTCAGATGTGGTGTTGGACATTTTAGAGTACCCTGGACGGCAGAGAGAACAAATAGGTCGGCCTTAAAAGAAATCAACCCCAACTGCTCCTTGGAAGGTCAAATATTAAAGATGAAGCTAAAGTACTTTGGACAAAGTACCAGCTAAAGTACCTGTCTCTGCTTTAGTTTTCCTCTTCTTGTATTGTTTTTTCCCCAAAACAAAAAAGAAATTAAAAACTGCCCTGTTTGTTGCAAAGGTTTAAGAGATCACCCTCTCAGATGTTTTCTCACCAACAGAAACTTGTCTGGAGTCTTCTCCAAGCTGTCATGAATGTCTAATATGAAGCTACCCAGCTAGCTGGCATAAACAACCAATCTGTCTTCTCAAGAAAAATACATTTAGTGAATTGCTAGCTACAACATGCAGTAGCTCTTGCAGTATGTGGAGGTTACGAAGACTGGCTCAGTTTAGATCAGATAATATGGAAACCTGGTTGGGGGATTATTACAGGGAGCAGCACAAAAGTATTTAGAGGAGAAGATAGTGTTTGCATGAGAAGATGACAGCCACGGACTAGAGAAGAGAAAAACAGGCTTTATCTTGTATAATCTTGATTTGTTCTACCCCTGACCAGATATTCTATATAAATGGCATATGCTCCAGCCGTTCCCATTTAACTGGATAAGTTCCTATTTTCCTCTCTCTCATATATTACTTCTTTTGTGTTGTCCTCTGGAGAGATTGAAGGACTTTTTCTAAATGAAAGAAAGAAGAGACAGAGGTAATGGTCTGAGGCAGTGTTTCCCAACCTTTAGTTTTTGGACTTCAATTCCCAGAAACCTAAGTCAATCCCCCAAATCACTGCTCAGCTAATGTACTGACTTAGGCTTCTGAAAACTGAAGTCCCCCTGTGGGGTGTTGGCCCCACGTTAGGAACCACTGGTCTGAGGTAAAGGGGTAGAGAAATGAGATGAATAAATTCAAGAGGATTAGAGATTATGATAAACAGGCAGCTCTGGGATTGGGGAAAGATGGAAACCAAATGTAGAACTGAAATGGAAGAGGTTAAGACAAGCAACATCTGCCTAATGTAAGTTTACAGAAATGTTCCCTTCCAAATGACAATTTAAGGTACAAGAGCCCTGTTCTCTGTTTTAGGTGGCCACTCAAAGAAGAAGGATAGCAGATATTTAGCAACACACTCCCACCGTTTGGTGAATACCTTACAAATAATAACATTAATTACCTAAACTCTGAACAGCATTTTTCTCAGAATATCAATTTTTTTATTCAAACAATACTTGCCAATCTCCCTAATACAGGGTTTCTCAACCTACAGCCCAGGGGTTGGATGCGGTCCACAACACCATTTCATGTGGCCTCCTCACTGCCTTCACCACACCCGGAAGTGCCATGAGTGGCAGGCAGGGCAAAATGGCCATCCGGTCCCTGAAGCTGTCTGAGTGAGCGTGACCTGGCCCTTGGCTTGAAAAGATTGAGAACAAGATTGAGAACCCCTACCCTAATATATGCATTATGTATGTGAGTTTTGAAAGCTTGAAATTCAGACAAACACACAATGCCAGAGACAACTGTTTAAGCTGGTCTGATTTTAAAAATTGGAGCAAATTATAAATTCTTCCCTATCTTTTAAAGAAGTTATTTATTAACCAGTGCACTTGCAACAGATTATAAACTTTCTGGTCATAAAATAAAGAACAAGAACCTTACATACCAGAACATGAACCTTGTATCTCCCTCAACACCCAAAGGGGTAAAAGAGAAAGTGAAGAAGAGAAGAAGATAAAATTTAAAAAAACAAGGAAGAGGGATATGCTTGAAAGTAAACCTTCTGCATTGGGTAGAAAGCCTCCCTATTTAGAGGCTGTCTTGTTCACAAAGTTGGTTTCTTTATGAGTGGAGCAATGGAAATATGCAGGTAAAAGGATGAGAGTAGAAGTTTTCTGGCTCTCCCCTGTTTTTTAAAATATATTCTTCTTGTTGTTGTTCTGCCATATCCGAATCCGAATATTGGCGATCCTCATGGCAATCAGCCATGAAGACTGTCCTGAGAATATAATGCAGTGGCCTGTCATCTGCCTTCCATATTGCAGCATGATGCCCATACCACTGATCCAGTTCTGCGAGTCACTTTCTGGTCCTGAGCCCTTTTGGCACATAAAGTCCTCCTCAGCTCCAGGCCAGTATTGATGAAGCTGCTGCCCTCCATCAAGATGGATTCAAGTGGGATTTAATCTACTTGAGGACTATCACCTTTCCCTGTAGAACTTCAGCACCCAAGGCCATTAGTCCTCAGGGTGGTCAGGTTAGTTAACCGCTGCCTGACACTCATTGTTGAGACACTGGCAGTATGGACTACTTTATTACCATAGCAAGATAACCTTGCTAGACTGAAAAGAAGCAATCTATGGATTTATTTCTTCAAGTCACTTCTACAAGGGCAGGCCCACATCAGTGGAACACAGAACGCAGCCCTAGAGACTATAATCAGCATTGGAGGGTGGGAATGCTTCAAAAAATGGGCAAACCCAGTAGAATATAGGGAACTATTTAAAAAGTGCCCTTGGCCCTATCTGTCTCTTTCACAGTTAGAATATTTGTAGGTTTCTTGCTGGATCAGACAGGAAATTACTAATCAATTTATCACAACAAAAGCCACCTCCTCTGAAGCACTAAAACTATCTTGGCCAGAAGAATTATCTTTAAAAGGTAATAGTTTCATTCACTTAATATAGTACACATTGATTTCAAAGACATTTCATATCTGCAATTACTATATGTAGTGTATTTTCTTTTCTTCTTTGGTGTAAAACAAAAATGAGTGGCTCATTCCAAGAAAAGAGATTTATGAGATTACTGTCTAGGATTTGTATTAAGGGCTACTCATATGAAATTCTATGATGTTGTTTATGTCTCAGGTATGAAACTTTCCCCCTTCTGTGATACCATTGACTGCCAAGTTCCACCACAACCAGAGCTGGGAAATAACAGATGAGAAGTGGCTATATTACCTGTAATATATTGGAGTTTTTGGGGAGGTACCTTATTTTTATGACTTGGGGGGGGGCATTATTTTGAAGAGTAACCATAACAACCACTAACATGTTATTTGTTTGTGCTGAGTGTGTATGCCTGTGCATGAGCCAGGAAACTATTCATGACTACTCTTGACTTCTACAACACTAGCTTTTAAGTTGCCATTCCCTAGGGTATTTTTTTCTTTTTCTTGTTTTGAAGGTTTTTAAATATTTTTTAAAGAAAATAACAATCCTTCATTGTTTTAGGAATACAATAACATGCAACAATTAATGACTGACACTCACTCATAAGTTAAAAAAATAATGTTCAGGATACACAGACTCTTAGATGATAAAACACTCTATAAATGAGACATTACTTATTTGTTGCATTTATTATCTGAGTAGCAGTTCACTGCTGTCTGGGAAAACTGGATCCCTTGGTCCCTTGTTTTTCTATAAATATTGTGCACCTTTAAAAGCCCATGTATAGCACAGTAGCAGTAGCATGAATAATAACCAGGAATATAGCTGTATTTCTTCAGTTGCTAATTTTCTGGAGTCCTGTTTAAACCAGAGAAAGGGAACTGCAGGTGCTTTACATATTCACATGGAAATGAGCTGATATGTAACCTATATTGTGGACAGGAAACTATCATTAGGACAGAATATGGAGACACAGAATGGTTTCCTATTGGCAAAGATGTTAGGCAAGGGTGCATTTTATCCCTTTATCTGTTCACTCTGTATGTGGAACATATCATATAGAACGTTGGGCTAGATTCAGATGAAAGGGGTGTGAACATTGGTGGAAGAAACATCAACAATTTAAGGTATGCAAATGACACCATCTTATTGGCAGAAAACAGCAATGAGTTGAACATCAAGAAGACAAAAATCATGACCACAGAAGAGCTGCTGACAATGACAACACCAAGTTAGTTAAAGATTTTGTAAACCTTGGTTCAATCATCTATCCAAATGGAGACTGCAGCAAGGAAATCAGAAAAAGATTGAGACTCAGAAGGGCAGCAATTAATGAATTAGAAAAGACCATTAAGTGTAGGGATGTGTCATTGGCAACTAAGGTCAAGATAATCCACAATCTTTTATTCACCATCACTATGTATGTGTGTGGAAGCTGGACGGTAAAGAAAGCTGAGAGGGGGGAAATTGATTCATTTGAAATAAGGTGCTGAAGGAGAGCTTTGTGGGTCCATGAACGAATCAAGCCTGAACTGTCTCTGGAGGCAAAACGGATTGAACTGAGGCTATTCTACTTTGGGCACAGCATGAAAAGCCAAGATTCTCTGGAAAAGACAAGAATGGTAGGAAAGGTTGCATGCAGCAGGAAAAGAAGAAGACCAAATGTGCTATTGATTGATTCCCTAAAAGAATTCACAAGCTTGCATTTGCAAAAGCTAAGCAGGGCTGTTGAGAATATGACATTTTAGAAATCTCTCATTGATAGGGGCACCACAGGTTGGCCACAACTTCACAGCACATAACAAAAACAACAACAACAACCTACAACTTGATTTGCCCTATTAAGCCAGGTGTATGCAACCAGAATAAAATGGCAACCATAGAACATAGTTCTTTTAAAACATTTCAGTCCTACAAATGAGTTCTAAGGACCTTCTTCAGTGTTTTGAGTCATCCTTGGCCTTCCTGCTGTTTAACCCGATTTAGCTGTAACAGCTTGTGTAATTTGGGTTTTATGGGTTCACAACATCACTACATCACCCACAGCGTTATACCAGCATCTACAAAACCAGTGGGCTCACCAGAGTCAACATGGTTAAACAGGATCATCTGCAAATGAGGTATCATGCTAAAGGTGACCATGGAGGAGGAGAAGAGGAAAAATAA
Source organism: Furcifer pardalis (assembly GCA_030440675.1). NCBI lineage: Eukaryota > Metazoa > Chordata > Lepidosauria > Squamata > Chamaeleonidae > Furcifer > Furcifer pardalis. Next base: position 127,629,099 of record CP126893.1, on the reverse strand, counting down.
TAGCATTGAGATGAAATGGAATGATCTTTTGCACACTTATGAAATGAAGGGGCAGAAAGATTGAAGAATGTTGAGAGGTGATATGAAAACATTCTTCAAATTCCTGAAAGATTGTCATAAAGAAGAGGGGCAGGATCTGTTCTCAATTATCCCAGAATGCAGGCCACATAATAAAGGGCTCAATTTATACAAAGTCAGATTTCACTTGAATATCTGGAAAAATGTCTTAGCTGTTAGAGTTGTACAATAATTGAACCAATCATCTCTGGAGGTGTTGAGCACTTGTTCCAGCACTGGAGGCATTCAAGAGAAAGTTAGACAGCTATCTATCAGATATACTTGACCTTGGACTCCTGTATTGAGCAAGGGTTGGTCTTGATTTCCTTAAAGACTCTTTCCTGGGCTATTGCTCTATGACTCTAAGATTCTAAAACAAGCAGGAATAATTCATGCAGTCAATTATAAAGGTAAATAAATTAAAATGTTTCAGATCTTCACATTCCAGGATCCATTCTTCACACTGAAGTCTGAGAAATGAGACTTTCATGAATGTTTGTTAAACAAAACAATGTTACTCTCTGCTAGATGAAGTCATTTAATGGCACATGTAGTGGAAAATAAATGAAAGAAAAAGAAGAGTCCAGCAGTGGTTTATATTCAAGATGCCAACTGTGTGGGCTGAAATATGTTTTCTCTGACAATGGGCAACATATTTATTTTCCTACCAACTGTATCAATTTATTCTGTTATTTGCCCTATAAAATCTCACCACTAGTTTATTTAGTAGTTTGCATTCCTCTTATCACCTCACTGAAGTGGGTCCATATTTGTCATGACTGGAGTTCAATAGCATCATTTATTGCTAGAATCAAATTAGAAGGAGGAGGAAGGAGCTCACTGAACCAGGAATATTAAAGAGGGATATGGCTGAGGAACTCATCCACCCCTACGTCACTTGGAGGACCCTGAATAGGCAGGCTCTGTGTTGCTGCACCAATTATTTGTGCAACAAGAAGGCTCATGAAACCCTTTGTGACCCCATGGACCACCGCATGCCAGGCTCCTCTGTTATCTCCGTAGCACTCCCAGATCTACGCCTACTGCATCAACGATGGCATTTAGCCCCTTTCTCCTCTGCCACCCCCTTCTCCTTTTGCCTTGGATCTTCCCCAGCATCAGGGCCTTCTCCAGTTAGTCCTGTCTTCTCATTTGTTGACCAAAGTACTTGAGATTCAGTATTTTTCCTTCCAAGCAGCAGTCAGGGTTCATTTCCTTTAGGACGGACTGATTTTCTCTCCTTGCAGTCCAGGGGACTCTCAAGGGTCTTCTCTAGCACCACATTTCAAAGGCATCAATCCTTCTGCGCTCAGCCTTCCTTAGGGTCCAGCTCTCACAGCCATACATTACTAATGGGAAGACCATCGCTTTAACAATGTGGACTTTTGTTGGCAGGATGGTGTCTCTACTTTTTATTATGCTGCCTAGGTTTGTTAGGCTGCCTTCCATCCCTTGCTCCAAACATCCTGATAGTTCCACGTGCACGGATTCACCACTATCCACCCAGTTTCATGCCCATGATGCACCAATATAGAGTCCTGCTTTTGGGGTATTGTTATTGTGTACTGCTTGTCTGTAATTTATTCTATTTTGTTTATTGTTTGTTGTTTTTGCATATTATATTATATTTAATCTTATAGTGTTATTAGTAAAAATCTTTTAATCTGTTGTATGCCACCCAGATTGGGAGAGTATCCCAAATGGGCAGGGTAGAAATGGAATAAATAAATAATAAATATAGCATAGACACATCATGCATAGAAACACTCGCTTTTCATGAAGTCAGCGGGTCCTGGAGCCAGCTGGCAATGTGTAGAGACATGCATCCAGACATTAAAATTGTCACATACAATAAAACCCTCTTGTCATGGGATTTGTCTGTCCTTTTGGAGACCAGAGGAGCTTCAGGAATTTCCTGGGCCTTCAACGCTTGCCCTGAAACTTGGCAACTTTGCTTAGTGTAATGGTGGTGTGGTCAATGCCCAGGGACAAAAGTATTTAGCACTGGTAAGAGAGAAATTTTAGGTAGAGATTTAGCATACTAATGAGAAGCCAACATTATTGACTTCAAAAATGTCCATGCAAAGTATGCATTCTTTATCTCTCCTGAGATCACTCTCCATACAACAAATTAAAAATCATCTCTGCTCCAGACCACACACATATTCATTCCCCTCAAATCACTAATGCATTTCACTTGGGCAGTCTTAGTAGAAACAGATTTCTGACATGTTATGTTTTGGAGTTGAGGTATCCAGAATCCCCTAGCCAGCAAAGGGGGAATTCTGGAAATTATAGTGTGATTTTAACTCTGGAAACAGGGGAACCTCTAAACAAGCTTACTGTCACAGATGGATTTTCTGAGTTTCTCAAGACAAAAAAAAAGGACTTCCTCTCATTTCTTTGCTGTTTTTCTTTGCTGTTTTCTCTTTCATTTTCCCCCACAAACATGATGCTATAATCCAGCTTTTTCCAAATTATGTTTCACAGAACACTAGTGGACTTAAATTCCCAGAAGCCTAAGTTAGTACATTGGCTGATCAGTGCTTTCGGGAATTGGCTTAGGCTTGAAGTCCAAAAACCAAGATTGGGAAACACTAGTTGCACCCCAAATTGCATTCCTACCGAATGGCGACTGTTTCCAAGAGAATGATCTTTGACATCCACTGAACGGATATGTGCCTCAAATCCATTGACTCAGATCCAGGAAAAGCTTTAAGGGTATCATTTAGGTTAAGCCAGTGGTTCCAAATGTGGGGTCCAGGCCCCACAGGGGGACTTCAATTCCCAGAAGCCTAAATCAGTATATTGGCTGATCAGTGCTTTGGGGAATTGACTTAGGCTTCTGGGAACTGAAGTCCAAAACCCAAAGTTTGGGAAACGCTGCCTGTGGCACTCAGTGGAACTAGCTTCCATCATATATGAGCCATATGTGGCCCTCATACACAGTTGGATTGCAGTTCCCAGCTGCCTTATTCAGCAGATCTACTAGTGAGGAATGCTGACAATAACCAGAGGGCCACCTGCCTCCTCCATCCTATACTACAAGGGCCTCATGAGTGGTGCACTGAGCCCCCACAAATCCATACATACATACCACAGATGTGTGCATGAGTTTATTCTGTAGCAATTTCTATGGGTTTTGTTCAGAATTGTTGTTGCAGGATCAAAGACTGTAGCCTCTCCTTCCATCCACCCACCAACCCAGTACTTGCATTGTCCTTTCGGTAGTACTGCTATTCTCTACAAACATCCTACCTATTGTGATGATAGATATTTTCCTATTCTTGCAATCAAGTGCTAGATCCATTTTTATCCTTCAATTTAAGTTGCTGGGGAAAATAAAAACTACCAGAAGGATTTATGCCTATACTGTACAGTGGTACCTCAGTTTACGAATTTAATGCGTTCTCTGGGACATTTTGTATTTGCAAAAAAATCGGAAACTGAAAGGCAGTTTCCCATAATGCAGAACACACAGTAAAAGCCAAAACAATTCATAAACTGAGGCATTATTTTCAATGGATAATCATCTGTAAACCAAAAATTACGTTAACTGAGGCATTCGTAAACCGAGGTACCACTATATTTTTTAACATCTAGGTAAAAGTAAATCACACAACCCAAATGAGATTTGCAAATTTGCCCTCATTCTGTCATTTTGTTTTAGAGGTACTTAAAAACTTGTTCCCAGCTTATCAAAAAACTGACTAATTCCCAGACCCCTTGCAAATCTGGCATTTCTCTAGAGGCCAGAATAAGGTTAAAATTGAGAGCAATTGTTATTCAGAAGAGGAATTAACATTCCCTCTATGTCTCTTAAAATGAATATATTTAAGACTTGCAACATCCAGTGCACTTTTAGTATTACTGTATATAGGTTTTTAAAATATTCACAAGTAGGATCAGACACTGCATGTGCTTTGAGATTGGGCAGGTATTTATAAAACTAGGTGCTTTAGCTGATGAGCTCTTCATTCATAACTACAAGGTTCTTATTTTTGAGGTACAGACATGCTAGATCGGGGGGGGGGGGACCTTTCCAATTCAATTATACCAGAAATTCCAGAAGCATAATTAAATGTAGAAGCCAATTAGAAGCTGTTATCCTATATCTGGTAAGGTAAAGGTCACCCTTGCTCGAAAGCCAGTTGTATCCAACTCTAGGGTTTGGTCTCTGTGTATGCAGACATTTCCGTGGACATGTCACAGGCATGACTAGACACCGGAGTGCATGGAATACTGTTTACCTTCCCATTGAAGTGGTACGAATTTATCTACTTGCAATGTTTTGCTTCCAAACTGCTAGGCTGGTAAGAGCTAGGACAGAGACAGGAGCTCATTCCTTCATGCAGGACTCGGGTCTCGAATTGCTGACCTGCCCACTTTCAGTCATCAAGTTGAGTATCTTAACCACTAAGCCACCACAGATCTAGTATCCTGTGATAATAACTGTCCTCCACACCAGCAATAAGATTTTTTAAATGAACCTTGGTGGTTTTTAAGAACCTTTACTAAAACCAAATCCCTGTTATTGTTTACATGGTGGCTTATCCCAATAAGCCTCAGGAACAGCTGGTTATCTTTCTGTTTTTCTCTAATATATGCAGATTGATTCAGATTTTTTTAAAAAAAAGGAGGTGTAGGGGTCCTAAAATTTATAAAGTCTTCTGAAAGATGCAAAAGTAACTTTTGGAGAAGATGTGAGATTTTGCCAATCATCCTAGTAAAAGAAGAATTAGGTGCTAAATTGACTGAATGTTATTTCTGGTTATTTCCCCCATCAGTGAAAATGACTCTAGTGGAGGTGCAACAATAGAAAAGGAAAAATCACTTTTCATTTAATCAGTCAAATATGTGGTAACTATTTGTATGTGTGGGTGGCACAAAGGAGGCAAGTAATAAAGGCCTTCAAGTCTGCTCCAGCTTCACTGTAAACTCCTTACTCGCAATTGTCCTGTGGGAAAGCATCCTAATGCTTTTACAGTAGTATGCTATAAACATACCATTTAGCCTGATTTGTTTTAAGCATTTTGATGCTACATGTAAGCCACCTTGAAAAGACTTGTCTCTGGAAAAGCTTGATATTATACTAGGAAGATGAATAAATCAAATGTTATCAGTGTAACACAAAGGCCAATTGCACAAAAAGCTTCTCCTTTTTTTGTGCAGAAATAGTTACTGGAGTACAATTCCCAGAAGACACAAATCAGTGTATGCTGAAAAGAATAACCTTTCCTATTTCCGAGGGGTTTTCTCCCTAGCTGTCCGTAATGTTATATTTAAAAAGCTGTACAGTATGTACAAAACTCTTAGAATTCTTCAAAATGGCAACATTCAAAGGACTGCAGTCTATCACAAAATCACCCCATTGCTACAACTGATGTGTTTAAGGAAAGCATGACTTTCCCAGAGGTGTCCTCCTTCCTTTAACATGGCATAAATCATGCTACCATCAATACTCACCACATTATCAACAGCACCTGTTCCGTTGGCATGTTGACATTCTTCAGCATGGCCATTGCAAAAGCAGCTGCCGCGGACAATCAGGTCATAAATGGCATAATGGGCAAACCAGTGGGGTTTCTCCAGCAGCCCGGCATCTTGGCAAGGACACTCTTGTCTCTTTAACAGTAAGAGCCGCAGATTGGTGAGTTTCAGGAGATCTTGCGCTTCAGGACTGTATGGGTCTTCTATCTTGTTAGCAGGAGTTAGGGCACGAAAAATCACCTGGGAAGGCAGGCAGGGAGGGAAAGAGAAGTCTGTGGTGAAGTCCAGCTATTCACACATGGGCAACACAGGATATATATGCTGTTTAAAAGGGGGGGGGGGGTTAAATAGTAGTCCACATGGCATGATTTCTCCCCTAAGAATTCTGGGAATTCTGGGAAGGATTCCATATGGGAGGCAATGCCATAAGGGTTGTTTTGGGGGCAAAACTATTGCACAATGGATAAGTCAAGGACCAAGTATATCTTATAGGTAACCTATTACTGGAGGAGTGAATTCCTTTAGCACTAGCTGTGCATGGTTTTCAATTCCCCACTCTGCCCCCTGAGAGTATGACCAGTCTAGGTTCTCAACCTTTTCAAGCTAAGGGCCGGGTCACCCTCCCTCAGACAGCTTCGGGGTCCAGACAGCCATTTTGACCTGACTGTCACACACGACACTTCTGGGTGTGGCAGAGGTGGTGACAGCCCACATGAAATGGTGTCATGGGCCGCATCTAGCCCCCAGACCATAGGTTGAGATCCCCTGGTTTAGAGGCTTAGTGTGACCTCCAGGACCAAAAACAAATGGGAGAAAACCCCTACAAAAATAAGGGAAATCAGCTGCCTAACTTGGGAGTTCTGTGTCTGACACAGCATGGCAGAAAGGACTGCAATTCTTCTGCTGATCAAAGAAGATGTTCCCTCCCTCATCTTCTTCCCATCTCTTTAGGGGATGCAGATTTGCAAAGGGCCCAGGGTTCGAGCCGGAGACGTCTCTTGATCCTAGGAGCAATGGGCAAACTGCCCAGGCTGTGTAAGCAGTGCAGGTGCCTACACATTCCCAGATCAATGAAAGCATGAGAAAACAACACAGCCCCTTTCCGGCCAGCTGTCCACATTCCCCTGATGAATGGAACCATGTGCAAATAGTCCATTCTGTTCAGCACAGGTGCCCAGCATTCTTTCGATCCACAGAACTGAAGGCCAGGGACCAAATTTACTCAGCCCACGTGCTTGCCTCGGCTTGGTTCATGGGAACAAAGATGAGCTGACCAGCTTATTTGGCTCAGATAGCATTGTTCCATTGCAGATAGAGTGGAGCACTGAAATTAAATATGAACGCAAAACCATGGGTAGAGTATCTATGGAACTAAGATTTCCTATTCTTATGGTTGAGATTCGAAAGGATTCAAATAAGGCCACACATTCCTAAAACAGGTATATATTGAAACCAGAATAATCAGTTTTGAGCTTCATATAGCCTACTATTGTGTAGTCCTAGCAGACTATGCAAAAGCTTAGGGAATTTCAGCAGCGTTCCAGCAGGATTTTGTACATATTTCTGTTTCATAGTTTGCTTTTATTCTAGCATAAAGCTTGGATAAAGTCTGTCCATATTATCTTGCTATGGTAATACAGTAGACCTTACTACCAGCGACTCAGTGCTGAGTGTCAATCAGCAGGTAATTAACCTGACAACCCTGAGGACTAATGGCGTTGGGTGCTGAAGTCCACAGGGAAGGGTGATGGTCTCCAAGTGGATTAAATCCCACTTGAATCCATGGTGATGGAGGGCAGCAGCTTCATCAAGAATGGCCTGGGCTCAGGACCAGAAAGTGATTTGTTGAACTGGATCAGTGGTACAGGTGTCACACTGCGATGCAGAAAGCCCCTGCATTATATTCTCAGAACAGACTTCATGGCTGATCACCATGATGATCGCCAATATTCAGATTCAGATACGGAAGAAGAAGATAGCTTTGACATCTCTAGGTTCCCATGAGCCACCAAATACCTCTCCATCACCAATGAACCGTGTGTGTGTGTGTATCCCAATCATGGGTCTCTTCTACCACCTTTCTAAGGAACTTTAGCATGCCAAAGCATATCATTCCTCCACTATATCATTTTCCATGAGAAGTAGCAACAAGGAGAAGGCAATACATGTTTCCTCTCTGTTTCAAACGAGAAGCTAAGAAAGTTATTTGCTGGACAACAGCAATAGCTACTGAAAAGGGAGCAGGAATGTCAATTGCTCATTAGAAATAGAGTCACTTGTGACTACCAGACCAATAGGATAATCATTCTGAGTAGGCTAATAAAATTCTGGGTAGATCAGTAAAACCTCTGCTTGCTCTCTGCTTCTCCATCCTATAGTTTTCTAACTTCTATGTTTGTCTGTCTTTCCACTGACCTTATATCGAAGACAAATTAGATGATACACTTCGCATGTATTTAGATAATGGCACTTTGCTAAATGGTAAAATATGTCTGTTTGCCTTTGCATGTCTTTTTCCCCACCTCTGTATACTAGGTTTCAGCATGCTTTGTTTTGAGACTTGTCAGAAGGCAGACCTGGGCCTAATTTGCCTAACTTCAAGAAGAAAATGTTTTAATCACAGGTAATATTGAATAATGTTTAGTTTTAGACACTTCCTTTGAGTGCTATGTGCTTAATTAATATTCTACTGCTTGCTTAGACTGTCCTGAATCTGGCCAAGAACTGCCATGTTGTCATGTTTCTCTCAAGTATTGCTCCTTTCTTCCATGCTATAGAAAGAAAGGTAAGGACAGATGGAGAATCCAAATGAGGACCAGAAATACAATTCCTTTTGGTGGTAAGATGAGCAGAATTTGGAAAAATTACTGCTTTGGAGTACAAGTCACCCTCCCACTATATATGCAGATTTGGTACCTATAGATTCAGTTAACTGCAAGTCTAAAAATATTCAATTAAAAATCCCTGACATTACAGAGCTGGCTGCTAAAGGCCACTGTTCTTTACTGTAAATATAAGGTTCATTCTTACCCATGGTTTCAAATATCCATGGTAAGTCTTGGAATACAGTATAGTCCTCAAGGATAAAGGTGTGTATGACCTGCATTAGTCCCAGAAATCTACAGCCAACATGACAAGTGGCATGCTGACTGCTGGATCCTGGTAGTTGTAATCTGAAGATATTAGAGGTGGCCGTCACCTAACCTGACTCCCTAAAGGGGCCAATGACTTTGGGCGGATGAGCCCCTTGAGGTGGGGTAAAGGTTTCCCTCAGTGGAGGAAATGCCACTGGAAACCATCATATTGGGCCCAATGGCAAAATGAGCAGAGGAGGAACCACTTCACTATTCTGATTCCGAACGATCATGGAGGCAGAAGAGGCTGGATGGACTGGCTGTGAAGGCGCTCCTTGTCAATATCCTCAAGGCTGTGGCAGTCCATTGCAGTCCTGGTGTTAAATCCCGCATGTCTCATTTCATTCATGCTGCAGGAGATGGCTCCTTAATCACATTGTGTGGGTCACTTCATGGCAAGCTGGGATCGACCATAAACAAATTCACACCCATGACATTTTTCCTGCTTCAGTAAAAACGCATTCTTGGATACGAGTTGCAGTCGACTTTTCCAAATCCTGATTTTAACTACTGTATTTGGTTACTGTGCTTTAGCCTAACTCCACATTATTCTGGGTGATATTTACAATGTGTATACATTTATCTCATATCATGGGAAAAAATTTTTTTGGGGGGGACTAGAACTTCCAGAATCCACCAGCAAATAGCCTTGGCTGGGGAATTCTGGGAGCTGGAACCCAAAACAGTAACCTTCCAGTCTTCCAAGATTTACATAGTGGAATCCCCCTCTGGGTCAATAAAGAAGCTCTCAGATTCCTACATGAGGGGGGGGGGGAAGAGAGACCAAAAGACTAATCATTTTCATTTACAGTAAATCAAAATGATGCTGAATTCTATTCTGTTAGCATTTTTATTCTTATCTTGCAAATGCTAGTACTGTATCTCCAATCTTTCACTGGCAACTGTTATTAAATATTGGATATTATTGTTTCTCTCTCTTCTTCATGCATCATAATTATTTTTAATAATATTCTGAGGTATCTTAGAGAGACAGGAAAACTAAGACAGGCAGCCATCAGGAATGGGAGCTATGTCTCCAGGTCCCTCTTCTCTTCAGAGTCTTGCATTTTTCCTTCTCGATATTTTATCTCTAGCCAAGATCATCATCTTCACTCAAGCTGAGTGCTCTGAAATTTTTGTTTGTTTCCATGCCACTAACTGCTCCCTGTTTTCATTCTCTGTGCCCAGCACATCTAATTCTGTTGTTCTAAACTGATCTCTCTGTCTGGAAGTGACATAAAAAGACATGGCCACAACACTCCTCTTACCAGGAATTCATTGTAGACAGTCAAGAAAGACAGCCAAATCATTGCTTCAGGGCACTTCTTATGCATGGCCTCTTGCAGCACATTCTCCTCATATGGAAGGAAAGAGTGTTGCAGATTGTTTTTAAAACTTGAGAAGGATATAGGGCTGATAAGGCTAAAATACTGTCTGTCTTCCAGAGGTACAGCAGGGGAAAGTGGAGAGGAGAGCCACATATGCTGGGTTAACTGGAATGAAGGGTGGACATAAATGTAACAAAGGAGTAAATGTCAGGTTTCGTCTGGTTGCCAGTCCTTGTGGTGTGGTGGTTAAACAACAGCCAAAACTTTGCTCATGATCCGAGTTCAATCCTGATGGGAATCAAGGTTGACGCAGCCTTCCATTGTTCTGAGGTCAGTAAATAAGTACCCAGCTTGTTGGGAACAACATGCTAATTGCCTTGTGAACCACCCAGAGAGAACACTTAGCACTATGGGACAGTATATAAGTGTAACTGCGATTGTTACTGCTCATCCCAGCTGCAGCAGATACATGTGGGGGGGAAATTGCTGAATGCTAAATTAATGGCCATCTAGATCCCTGTACTTACAATTACCAATTGGATCCTAATGCTTTCTTTGTACTGTTCTTTAATAAGGCTGGCTTCTCGCAAGGGGTGCAGAAGGAACAACAGATGGACATGGACAGATCAGTTACATATGCTAATCACTTTGTAACACACATTCGGGAGGCAAAGGCTGTTGGCCTGGTTTTGTTTGTCCGCAGGTCTGTTTGTTTTCTTACTTCTGTGCCTCTTTCCAATCACATTTGTCCTGCCAAGCGCAGAGCAACACATTTTTAAAACAATACATCAAAAAAGCTTGAGTCGGTTCCAGCTTTCATCCCACCTAGACTAAATACTGAACCTCACACAAAAGAACTACAGACGAAATACGTCAGGTTAAAGCCATCATTCAAATGGAAGCTGAGGTCTACTCTAAATATAGATTAAACTGGCTCTAATCCAACAATTTAAAAAGCTGAAAGGAAAAAAAAACCACACCACACAACTAGCTAATACTTACTCAATTCCAAAAGTTTCAATAAGGACTTAAAGTCAGTGATGGGCTGCTACCGGTTCGGACCGATCCGCCCAAACTGTTAGCGGCCATCTGGAGGGGATCGCCGGGAGTGGGGTGGGGTGGTAAACCCCTGGGTGACCAGTTCAGTCACCTCTCCGGCTGCCCTCTGGATGTATATTTCCGGGCAGCCAAAATGGGTGCCCGAAACTGTGCATGCATCAAACCTCCATTTGATGGATGCACGCTAAAAAAATAGAAGTGTGCATGTGTCAAATGGAGGTTTGACGCATGCACAGTTCCAGGCACCCATTTTGGCTGGTCAGAAAGGGTGCAGGCAGCGCCTGGAGGAGCGGCAGTGGCCTTTCCTCTCCGTGCTATGCCACGCTGCCAGATCACCACAGCGGTTTGCTGCCGCACCGCTGCGGTTCCTGCCTGCCTGCCTGCCTAGTGCCTGCTTCCCAACCCCAGGCCAAGTAAGTGAGGGGTTTGTGTTTGATTCGTGTGCTACGTATTATGTGTATTTATTTTAATTTTAATGTGTACTTTAATTTTATTTTTATTTAATTTTTAAATTGTATTTTATTTTTATTTTTTCTTTGGCTTCGCCCACAACATCATGACATCATGATGTTGGCCCCACCCATGACATCCTCTCTGCCCACGGTGGGGTAGTAAAAATTTTGACAGCCCACCACTGCTTAAAGTACACACACTGAATGAAGACAATGCAGAACATTTGCTATCAAGCACTCAAACATATCAGGACACTGAACTTGATGACTGGAAGGTCGTCAGGTCAGCAGTTTGAGACCTGAGTGCTGCATGACAGAATGAACTCCCATCGTTTCTCCCAGCTCCTGCCAACCTGGCAGTTCAAAAGCAAGAAAATGCAAGTAGATAAATAGGGACCACTTCGGTGCAAAGGTAAACAGCATTCAGTGTTTAGTCATGCCTACCACATGTCCATGGAAACATCTGCAGACGCAGACAGCGCTGGCCTTTTGGCTATAAACAGAGTTTATAGAGTCCTAGAGTTGGATACGGCTGGCTTTCGAGCAAGGGCAACCTTTTCCTTACCCAAACATATCACTGAGCAGCAGCAACTGACATTCCTCCAACAAAATCTAATGAATTGAAGACCTGGATGAGTTTACTATCTAGCAGAGGTTCTCAATTTTTCCATGCCATGGCTTAGACCACCACCACCCCTCAGACAATGTGGTTCCCATGCCTTAAATGTTGCCGCAACTGTGGCAGGTGTGGGTGCAGGCACATTTGTGCAGGCATAGGTGTGTTTACAGCTGTCGTAAGTGCTTCCACTTCCAGGGTCATTGCCATGGGCTAGATGATTTGCCACCACAGGCCAGATCTGGCCCATGGGGCATAGGTTGTGAACCCCTGCTGTATAGACAATCAGGGTAAATATTTGCAGTTTTTATCATGAAGAGATCTAAGGCAAAGTTGCAAGATCATTTCCCTACCAACGTTGTTGTAAGCCTTCCATTACACAAAGGCAGAGATGTAACCCAACCATTGCACAGTTTTGAATAAAGTCAACTGGTTGACCATGTATTTTGTTGCAATCCACCACACGGTTTGAAGAAAAGAAACAGTAGGGGGAAATTACTCTTCAAAGATCTTTTACAGTTTCTGGCTAGAAAGAAGGTGTACTTGCATGGGACTGATCACTGGAGAGGAATTTCCCACTGTGAGAGGATGGCTCTAAGGGTGATAGCTGTGTGTAAGCGATTAATTTATCTGCAAATCCACTCTGACAAAATGGCAAATTTATCTCACAAAGGTCAGCGGAATTACTGTGCAGCATGAATGTCTGGACAAGTAGGATTGTGAACTGTTAAGCTCAGCTCTCGCTCTCTCGCACTCTCTCTCACACACAGAGAGAGAAAGAAACTGGATAGTAGTTGCATTCAGTGTTTGCCAACTTCGGTTAGAATTGAACTAGTTACCTAAAACGAACTCAGCTGGGAAAAAGAAGAAAGCTTATCAACCATGACCCTGATAGAGCTCCTTGAATGGTCTTGACTGTGCTAGATGCTGCAGCTTTGTTGAAGTTAAGTAGATGTGACTTGGATTAGTGCCTGAGCAGGGAGGGAACAACACTGAGATTCCCGTGTAAGATGTTATAACAACTCAGAATCCAAGAAATGAAATTGTAAATAGAATCCAAGTGCAAGTCAAGCACAGAAGCAGCAAAATTACTTTTTAACAAAAGGTTTAAATTTCTAATAGAAACAGCTGTCCCTATCCCCAGTGCCCATATAGAACAAAGAGTGATAAATCTTTTCAGTATCTCCTCTCCAACATGTCAAGAAGTTTAGAAATAATGCTGTAGGGGGAAACTTCATCTTCAGCTCGTTGGGGTCAGCGTAGGACATAAATAGAGCTAAAAAGCACAAAACACCTTCTTTCTGGCCTGTTTACAAATTGTGGAACTGGTGGTCAGAGACTTAGAAGGCATACTACAATAACCAATGAAAGTGTTGATCAGAAGATCTAGATTTCTTTTGCATAATGGTAGCAATTGACTTCTTCCCTATTCTGCTCTCCCCCTCCCCGACTTATATTCACATTACACCATTTTCTCTACCCCACCCCACCAAAATAAAGCCTTCCCTCTGGGGAAGAGGAACCTGGCAGTGCTATCTACATGTTTATTCTGCTGGAGCTAACTGCTTCCCTCACCATGCCTCTGTTTTTTATCTCCTTCGTAGCTCAAGTTCAATGAAATGCTGAACAGACAGCCCTAGTCATAACATTTGGGCACTTGCCTTTGGGAGTGACTAATCCCCTTCGCCGATCTTTTCCAGCTGGAAGTTGGAACAGCTAAAGCATGGCAATGGGTTTTCTTTGCCATAGTGGCCAAAATGGAGCCGCTGGCTGGCTGGACAACCATGTTACTCAATGGCCCCCTTCATTCAGATTTGGATTGTGGTGGAGTTGGCCTAATCTGCTGACATTCTCCTGGTCATGACTACCATGAGTAAAGCAACTGAAAAATATACTGTTGGAACAATGGGGGCACATATCACACAAAGCAGCTGTTGGCATGCTGCTAGTCTCTTGCCAATTATGTGCATGTTTGGATGATATTGACTTGAAAAACATGATTTATGTGGCAGTGTGATGAGTCTTCTGCTTTTTGTAAGGTCTCCAGAGCCAGAGAAGAACCCAAAAGGATGAAGAGCAGCATACAACATCCTCTTAAGTTTGAAAGAATAGGTGACCATCTGTGCCAAATGAAGAATTGACAGCAGTGGTGGGCTCCAAAAAAAATTACTACCACACTGTGGGCATGATATGGTGGGCGTGGCCAGGGGGAAAGCCCTGCGTTGCACCCGAATTAGGACTACTTTATTTCAAAACTTGGATTTCTGCTACTGGTTGTCAGCTAAGCAGTAAGTAAGAGTGAACTCAGCTACAGACAACTGGGAGTCTTGGAGCACCTTAGAATCTTCTCACAGGGAGTATATTTTGGAATGCCAGTTTAAACAACTCTGCCTTCAGTTGTTTTTTTTAACTATGCCAATTGGTGGAGCTTTATGCAATCATGCTGGCAATGTATTCCAGAAAGAGGACACCCACTCTACACTAGTATGGCCCACAGATAATTCAATGGAAGGAGTACCTATCCTCCATGTGTGGCAACATGTCATAGCTAAGATCAAAGGATTCCAAGGGACAGCAACATGACCAATGGAGATCTCATGCAGGGGTGGTAGAAGCTCATTTTCCCCCCTGACTCATTATAATGAATTCTGAAGTGAACTCAGCTGAAACAGACCTTAATCTCAGTTTCATTCAGATTTGATGGGAAATGTTAGAAAATGTATTAGTTGTTCCATTGTAGCTTTTGTTTTTTACATTTTGATTTTAAGGAGTGCACATGGTATCATCTTCACTTAAGGGGTTACAAAAGGTGAGACAGTGGATCCTGAACAGGTCTGTTAAGCAAGGTACATTCAGCAAGTTGCCATGACAACAGATTACTTTTCTCAGGCACAAACAACTCTTCATTCCCCTTGTGAATTCTAGTAATGGCCTTATTCTAGCCCACTTCATTGGTGTCATCTGTCGCGCAGACTCTCGGACCAAATGAATGACTTTTTAAATGTTTGAACCTTTTGTGCATTCCACCAGAAAGGAAATAAACAAGCAAGCCTTTCCACTCTGTAACGGAAAAGTGTGCTGACTTCTTGTTTCTCCAACTTTAAAGTGAAATGTCATAACTGATGGCCTTTTGTTGCTCTAAAGTCCTTCTGCAAAGACTTCTTGTTTTCATTTCCAGATACTTCAGATTATTAAAAAATGTGCTTCTAATTTCCCAGATCCCTCAAATGCATGAGGGCAGTAAGAAAAATCCTTCATACAGTATTTCTCTTTCTGTTTGTAATATCTCTTCTGAGACCTGAAGTTCCATATGAGTCTCCACCAGTATGTTCCCATTTCAGCTTTTGAACCAATTTTCCATTTCATTATCACAAGGTAGGTGAAAGTAAAACTAGAAGCCCCTCCACCCACCCCCTGGACACACATTCTGAGTACTGTATCTATATTTGCATTGCCTTCCACCAATACTTCTTCCATGTCTAGTCCAGACATGAAACTGCCAAAATGAAGCCACTTTTTTGTGAATTCATTTTGTAGTTTCTTTTGCCAGCCGTAGTGTAAGGAAGTTTAGCTGGCACAAGATGGCCATTGACTGGGATATGCCCAATTGTGGTTCAAAAATAATCCAGTCTTCAAGGAGACTTTTTCTGTGTACCCCTTCCACCAGTTGAATTTGCTCAACAAACAAACTGACACAAATTCTCTTGTTCCCTCTGAAACAGGCAATATGTGTAACTTCATGTACCGGTAAATTAAAATCTTGGTGGGATGAGTTTTGGATAAATATGTATCCAATTCTGCTATTAAAAGATCAAATACAAAACACGAGTTTTATAGGCTATACCAGTCATGGCCAACCATCTCACGCCAAATGTTCTTGAAATTCAATTCCCAAAAACAATAATTAGCAAGTGTGTTGACTTGTGCTTCTGGGAATTGAAGTTGAAGAATACCTGGCGTGTCAGGGATGGCCATCACTGGACTATACTGTCACGTCTTGTATTTTGGAAGACCAGGGACAGGAGTCAAAACTCTATTTTAAGCCCAAGTCCAAAGTCCATATAAGGGGAATATATTTTCTTCTTCCATGTCTAGGCCAGACATGAAACTGCCAAAATGAAGGACCTTTTGGTGAGTTCATTCTGCAGTTCTTTTTGCCTTACCTAGCATGAGAAAGATTAGCTGGCAACATAAGGTTGCTGTTACCAGGGTATGCTCAATTGTGGGTCAAAAATACCACAATCTTCAAGGAAGCTCTTTCTGTGTACCCCAGGGAAATACATTTATTTAAGCCAAATTAACATCAATACGATTGGATTTCTTAGATAAGAAGTAGAAAGTAAGTGAGAGTAAGGGACAACAGACTGACGTGAAATGGGGGACAGGCCTGCAGGCACTCAGATTGTTCTCTTAAAGATAAGGCTTACTGAACATGTTTGCAAAAGACTCTCTTCTTAGAAAACATTTGCGGAAGCAGGCTACACCACTGGCTGCCACACTTTTAGGAAACTGTGTTCTATTGAATCAGACCATTGCTGTATCTTAGCTCTGTATCATCTGGTCATGCCTTTCAAGCTCTGGACAGGTATTTTTCTGTGCTGGACCCTATCCAGAGACCAGAAGAGTAGCGTGCCTTGGCAGGGCCCCGTATAAAAATTTGTTTGGGGGCCCTTAGGAAGGGTAAAGATTTGTTTTGCTTACGCACGTTGGGGGCCCCCGTGGCCCGGGGGCCCCCGTATAATTGATACGGCAGATACGGCGGTAGCTACGCCTCTGCCAGAGACACTAGGAACTGAACCTGGGAACTTTCCCTGTTACAGAGAAAGAATGTTCTCCCCTGCTAAAATTACAGCGTCTCTGCCCAGCTGAAGATACCATATCTTGTTAAAAGAGAAAAGATGTTAGACAAAATTAAACTGGTATCATTTTTTTAAAAAACCATTCTGCAGAGGCATACATCTGTTCATTATTGTACAACCTATCATCCAGTGATGGCAACAGGGCGTAGCTAGGATTCTAGATTTGGGGGGTGGGGGCAAATTTTTCAGAAGAGGCAAAAATTCCAGGAGGGGCAGCAATGTCACACTCACATATATAACATTAGCATCATGAGGGGGGGGGGGCAGGCTATTGGCTCAGGAAGGTTTTTGCCCCACCCCCGGTCTCCCTCGCTACAGCCCTGGATGGCAAACCTTGGCACTCCAGTTGTTGTTGAACTTCAATTCCCAGAAGCCCTGATTAGCAAGAGTGCTGACTTGGGCTTCTGGGAATTGAAGTCCAAGAACACCAGGAATGTCAAGGTTCTCCATCACTAACCTATTCTCTGTACAGAAGGAAGGAAGGAGGGTAGGTGTCATGACACTGAATTATGTTGCTCTGAACCAATCCAAGGTCAAAACAAACAAAAAACAAAAGTCATCCCTTAATGAGAGTACTTCTTTTGTCACTTTTTGATATTTGGAAGGGGGACCAACTTCTGGAAGATCTCGCTATTGCCCATAAGTGGTACATTTTGTTTCTGTTTCTTTGAGTGTATTTAAGTTGTCTTCTGCATTGTGGCACTTTCCCAGTATGTACAACTTCCACACACACCCCACAGCTGGCTGGATTTAAAATCCCAACACATTTGAAAACTGCCAGGCGTCTTCAAAGCATCATATTTAACAACCTGTGCAATTAAGGTTTACCACTGATCTGCAGCATCTCTTCTCTCCTTTCTCTCATAACCTACAGCTGGCAACAGAGGATGTTCATGCATGTTTTATTTAACTGAGAACAATATGAAACTTGAGAAAACTGTATTCTAGCACCTCTAAAATATCTCAAAGTGCCCTTTAAATACAGTAATACCTCAGATAACATTAGTATCGAATAACACTAAAATCGCATAACATTAAACAATCTGGGGGGAAGAATTGCATCGGATAACATTAAGATCCTATGGGATGCATCAGATAACAACCGCTAAAGCCTGTGTGGTTACAATGTATCTCTATGGATCCCATAGGATTTTAACATGCATCTGATAACACTAAAAATCGTATAACACCAAGACTTGTGGAACCAGGTTTTAGTGTTATCTGAGATTTTACTTGTATATGTAACTTTAAAAGAGGAATTAGAATAATTACATGTAAATAGCTAATATTGTTACTACATGTTAAATTTTCTCCAAAATAACTCCTTTAGCCTTCATTACCTGTGTGTGTGTGAAATATATTACACGTAACTGTGTTACTTTAATCCTTTGGTTCCCATCTCTAATCAAGACATATCACCATCCTAAGCTTGAAGGACTCTTCCACAATGAAAGATATCGTCTCAGGGAAGTGGTGGAGGACTCTCTTTCATGGGTGGTTCTTAAGCAGAGGTTGGATGGCCACTTGTCAAGGTTGCTTTAGTAGTGGGTTTGCTGCTTTGGCAGGACCTTGGATTCAATGACTCTCAAAGTCCATGATTCTTTGACTACAACTTATATATTTCTTTTTCAGGTGTAATTTTGAAGTGAACATTGAAAGGGTTATCACATTCTGGCTACCATCACTTTACTTACCTCTCCCCTGGTACAAGGCACCACATCGGAATACCTGGACGTACACAGAGATCCCTCCTCAGTGGTATCATCTGGAAGCCCAAAAGTAGCTCTACAGTTGACAGAGAAATATTTATAGGGCCTCCATGTCTGCCCATAGTCCTGGGACCTCTCCAGTACCATGGCTGATGGTCGAGGAGACTTGAACACAACAATGACATGGGTCAGGTAGAACTCTGTTTCAAAATCTAGCCTGATTTCCTCTCGGTGTACTCCCTGTGCTGACTGCCACCAGGAGGCAGGGTTTACAAAGAAGTCGTCCGTCATGGCAAAGGGGAGGTGAGAATTTTCAGGCTGGTTGGCATTGCACTTGGTGCACCTGGGCTGGCCACAACTGTGGGAGCCCTGAGGGAGGAGGCGGTGGTGGTCAGGGTAAAAACAGTACAGTTCAGTGCTGTTCTGCCCACAGGTGGTCAGTGTGACTGGTGTTCTGCCTGTTGCTAGATTTCCCACTGCAGGATTGCAGGAGTGCCCATCACAACGGAAAGCCCGTAGCTTCACTGAACCTGAAATGGGAGCAGCAGGGAGACATTGTTATCCTCATTCCACATCCAGCCTGCTTCTGTAACTCAGTCTGTAATCATGATCCTTAACAAACCAACACCTACTGTCAATCCACACTCCATTCACGCTCTTACCCAAATAATTCCTCCTAATTATCTGCCTTACCCCAATCAGTGTTTACAAAAAAAAAAAAACCCTCTGCACTGTTTGAAACCCAACATTTTGGACTCACAGAATGAATTTATTTATTATTTGTTTATTACATTTATATCCCACCCATCTTGGATATTTTCCCATTCTGAATAAACGATGCAGCTATTCAGTGCTGTTGTTGTAGGGCATAAAAAAGTGGGGGAGACAAGCATGGGAAGATAACTGGAAGACTTCAGTAGCCGGGTTCACCATGATATCTGACATGCCAACCAGTAACTAATTTATTCAATCAGGAGTCTCCATTTTGAAACCAAGCTAAGACTATGACCCTCATAATCACAACAGCTGGTTGATGTTTTGGACTTCTTTCTTTCTTCCCTACACTCTGATTTATAAATAGTTCTTACAATTAGCAACTCTGGAGAACTTAAACACTTCCATCTTTTGGAACAACTGGGGATTTTATGTTCCTCTCCCTGCCCTCTTTAAGACTTTTTTCATTTTACCATTTTACATTTTACCATGCAGCAGCTACCAGTAGAGGGGAAAAATTAAGCCACTATCCTAGTGGACACAAACTGTGTTGTGGCATATGTGTAGTTACAGATGTTAACCAAAGCTTGGAAAAACTGGCAAATCGGGGGGGAGGAATGACAATTCCCAGAGCATGACAGACCAAACTGCCAGTTATAAGCACATCATTCTAAGTTAGTTTCCGATTGTGTTGCCTATTTCATAATGATGTTTCCTTTCAGCTCTTGCCTCTTTTGATTTTACAGGTATCTTCTGCTTTGCACTGTAGCCTCATTTCAACTTTGGACATGACAGACTTGAGAGTATGCATTGAACAAAACTTAGGCTGACCTTTCCTTTCAGTCACAGGGCATCACATGCTTTCCACAGATCAAACACTGCATGTTTTATTTTGTATATGCTGTACAAACACAGGATATTTTATGGCTCCAGAGCAATTAGGGAAAACATAATACAGCTTACAGCAGTTCTATAATTGAATATCTCATCAAGGAAGTTTTCAGGAGCTCCCTCTTATTATGGAGGCATCTGAGTAGACCTCTTCTGGAAGCTTTTACTGTAGATAGAAGATCATCTTGAATTTGAGATCCTTTCAAACTGTTAGGAAAGGGGGAAGAGCAGAATAAACTACTCATTTCTAAGTTGTCTAAACACAATTCAGCAGGCTGGACATTAAGAAATATGAATGGATATAAAATACATGTAGTTGTTAAAGCAGTTCAACAAGGGATTGTGCTAGCATGAGAAGTGGGGGCTGAGCTGAGTTTGAGCAAAGAAAGCCTTCTCACTCAGGATGGGGGCTCCCTATTCCATCCTGAGCTACCTATAGTTAGCAATGCTAAAACAAGCAGGTTCTGGTAAAGGCTTCCCTTGCTTGAAAGCCAGTAGCATCCAACTCTAAGGGGTGGTGCTCAT
Source organism: Furcifer pardalis (assembly GCA_030440675.1). Lineage (NCBI taxonomy): Eukaryota > Metazoa > Chordata > Lepidosauria > Squamata > Chamaeleonidae > Furcifer > Furcifer pardalis. Next base: position 127,608,265 of record CP126893.1, on the reverse strand, counting down.
CTCCATTTACAGCAAAAGAGCCAGTGTTATCTGTGTCTGCAGACCTTTCTGTGATCATGTGGCAGGCATGGTTAAATACCAGAGTACATGGAATGTTGTTACCTTTCCTATCAAAGCAGGACCTATTTATCTACAGTACTTGCAATTTCTTGCTTTTGAACTACTGTACTAGGTTGACAGGAGCTGGGACAGATGATGGGAGCTCATTCTGTCATGTAGCGCTCAGGTCTCAAACTGCTAGCCTGACAACTACATTAATGCAAAACCCTCTTTGGGTTCAATTTCACTTTCTATGCACAATACAGTGGAACCTCAGCAGTGATGGGATGTAACAGGTTCTCACCAGTTCTCCAGAACCGGTAGTAACTTTTCCCAGTGTCCTGGAGAACCGGTTGCAGCTTTTTGGGGGGGAACCACCTTCGCTTACCTTTTGACTGGTTCCTCCACTGCACATGCACGCCAAGCACTTGGTGTGCATGCACGCCTACAGTGCTTGGCATGTATGCACGGCCTCCTTGCTGTCCTCCCAAGTGGGGAGGAGGAAGAGAAGCTGCTAACCTGAAGCTCCCTATAGCCTGCTCCCCTAGATATCCTAGAGAACTGGTTAGGCAAAGACTTAGTACCTAACTTCTTTAACTGTTGAAAAGTGCCAAAATGAAGCCATCTTGTGGTGAGTTCATTCTCTAGTTCCTTCCATCTGACCTAGTGTGAGAAAGATTAGCCAGAGTAAGCTTTAAGCTCTGGTTTAAAAGCTCTGGTTGATTTGTGTTGTGGGTGGGTGGGGGTTTGGGTGGGTGGATGTATTTTAATGTATTATTTATTTATTTATTTATTTTATTTACAGGTTTGTGTTGTGGGTGGGTGGGTAGGTGGGTTGAGGTGTGTGTATGTGTGTGTGTGCTTATTTTTATTTTATTTTTTATTATTTTTTAATTTGCTTTCTTTGGCCCCACCCACAACATCATAATGTCATGACATTGGCTCCACCCATAATGTTAGCTCCGCCCACACTGTGATGATGTCATGGTGGGGTAGTAAAATTTTTGACATCCCACCACTGAACCTCAGTTAATGTAATTAATGCATTTTCCAGGACATTTCTGACAATGAAAATGACTTTAACTGAATTTCCCATAGGAATGCATTGAAAACCAATTAATCCATTCAAAAAAAAAATACGTAAACCAAGCTACTATTTTCTATGGATTTCCTGTTATTTATTTATTATTTATTTATTTAAATTTGTTTATCACCCTCCTCCCCAAGGGGACCAAGGGCGATTCATTATGCAAATTTTATGTTAACTGAGCCATTTGTTAACCGAGGATCCACTGTAGTTTAACAACAGCTACAACACAGGCTAAATTAAGAATAGCTTTATTGTGTGATAAGGGACCTTGATGGCCTCAGTGGTTAAGATGCTGAACTTGATGACTGGAAGGTCAGCAATTCAAGACCCGAGTGCTGCACAATGGAGTGAGCTCCCATCTCTGTCCCAGCTCCTGCCAACCTAGCAGTTTGAAAGCAAGAAATTGGAAGTAGATAAATAGGTACCACTTTGGTAGGAAGGTAAACAGCATTCCGTATCTAGTCATGCCTGCCACATGTCCACGGAAACCTCTGCAGACACAGACAGTGCTGGCTCTTTGGCTATAAACAGAGATGAGCACCGAACCCTACAGTTGGATACAACTGGCTTTTTAGCAAGAGTGACCTTTTTTACCTTTTATTGTGTGAAATGGTACCAACCAAGACTTCCAGGAAATCTTTGCCTAAGTGTGTTCTGTGAGTAAACTAGTCCTTGCAGCACATGAATCCATGGGTGCCAGAACATTTGGATAAGACAACACAGAATGCTTCTCCCAGAACAAAATAAAACACAACTGAACAGCTGTTTCTTTTTCATTGTTGGAGAGGAAATCGGAACATGACCTCTTCACTTTGTGAATTGCATTTTAGTAGGGAGCATGCAAAGAAGGGGGAATATGGCACTGTTGCCTTTCTTCTCCCCAGTGATGACAAAGAAGTTTATCTGCAGTGCCTGCAAATGCAGCCACATGAATAAATGTGGTCCTGCTCAAACTGCTGTGTCATTAGGGCCATCAGAGTAGATCACAAGGCAAACAGACAGAGAGAGGGGAGAAGAGAACAAAAATTGGTGGTTGCTGAAAAGGCTCACTATGGAAGAAATCAATGTCTAGGACCTGCATGGCCTTCCAATAAGGCAGCCCATCCATCACTCAGTTATTCTCTGCAATGTGGGGGTCATGGCATTGGGGCACAGTATAGACGAAGGGACAGAGGTCTCCGGCAACCAGGGACTTACCCTGAATGTCAAAAGAGGTGCCTTGAATAATTCATAAAAAGAGAAACAATCGAGATTGAAGTGTATTCTCCCTCTCGCCCCCAGTGGGCTGCATGTCATTAAGGCTGAGGAGGATTGGCCCTTGATGGATGGAGTGGCCCAATAATCCTTGCCTCTCCACTATTTACATATTTTCTGTACCATCCCCAGGGGCGCTGCTAGTGGAGGTGGCTGGCCCACGATAGGAGCATCTGGTGATGAAAAAGGTTTGGCGGTGACTTCCATAGCTGGAAAAGCAGCAGTAGGCGACCTCTTTGCTGGGTGATGCTTAAGAGCAGAGGCCCAAGGGGGCACCAAAATACAGCTATAGTATTGCTTCTGTAAATCTCCAGGCATCAATTTATTTGCCCTTTTTAAAGGGATGCTCAGAAGAAAACCAAAACAATGAATGTATGGATTCAGTGATACTTATTGAGTTGCACTGTGTGATGAAAAGAGAGACATCCAGTTGTCTGAGGGTTTTTTCCTTCCAAACATGTCTTGCATCTTCTAAGGGGTCTTTTCCATATTTCAAGTGGATGGGTCTACTCTTGTTACAGACAGCCTTTCTCTAGTAGAATCCCCATTTGGAAACAGTTGGAAAGAAAGACCTTGAATGCAGGGTGGGCTGACCAGTGTTGTGTGGTCCGGCTTATTTTTTTTTGTTTTGACTAGAATCTCTGTGGTCCTTTCAATGTGTTTCACATTTGCAAAGCAAAACTACTCACTCCTGCAGCCAACTCTAGATGGGGCGATATTGTGTCTTACAGAGGTGAAGTAAAGGGCTTGGAGTTGCTATGAAAATCAGTGAACACTCGCTTAGCATCTCCAGCAGTGGGTGTTGTCTACATATGTAGTGTGAGGCAGTGGTGTATTGTTGTTTATGTGGATATTGGCATGTTTGAGTTTCCTGTGTGGAAGGAGCCCTAGAGTGACTGACTGGATGGGTGTTGGAATGCTGAAGTGTGATTCTGGATGCTGACTGGATGGAGGGAATGAGTAGGGAGACAAGACATGAAAGGTGTGACAGCTGGTTAGAGAGCCGTGGGTTTTTGTGCTGTAGAGCCTGGCATGGTGTGGGTGGGTGTAAATTAGTTGCAACGAATTATCAAGTTGAAGTTTATATTCCTGCTGTTTATATTCAGCGTCTTACCCTTTTCTTGTGACTACCTAGTTGTGTCCCAAAATAAATGCCTTTTGTTTCATTTAAATGTGAGTCTTTTCCTCATTATTTTAATTCATTAGAGTAGGATGGCCAACTTTGGTGCCCCAGGTGTTCTTGAACTTGAATTACCAGAAGCCCAAGTAAGCACATCTGCTAATCAGGGCTTCTGGGAAATGAAGTCCAAGAACAGCTGGAGCACTGAAGTTGGTCACCCCTGCACAGGCATGTCATTACACCCATGGGTGTAATGGGCCAGCAGGCTGCACTGGAAACTTAAACAGTAGTTTCATCAAGGAGGGCAAAGAATCAAATCAGCTCATTGGGTGGGAGATGGGGGTTATGTTACTTTAAAAAGAAAAGCAGCAGAGTCAAGGCGGCACTGGCTGGAAGACACAATGAACAGAGGCAGTCCCAAATACCGGGAAAGGATTGAGGGTGGCTGTCTGGTAAAATACCAAATCCCCCAGTACAAATGCTGTATGGCTGCCACAACTTCTGATGTTGTGATGGGGTTCAAGGTTGACTCAGCCTTCTATCCTATCAAGATAAAATGAGTATCCAGCATGTTGTGGATAAAATGTTAATTACCTTATGAACCGCCCAGAGAGTGCACCAAGTGCTATGGGGAGGTAGGTGAAGGTAAAGGTCACTCTTGCTCGAAAGACAGCTGTATCCAACTCTAGGGTTTAGTGCTCATCTCCATTTATAGCCAAACAGCCAGCGCTGTCTGTATTTGCAGATGTTTTCATGGACATTTCGCAGGCATGACAAGACAATGGAGTGCAGGGGTTGGTACTTATTTATCTACTTGCAATTTCTTGCTTTCAAACTGCTAGATTGTCAGCAGCTGGGACAGAGACTGGAGCTCACTCTGTTGTGCAGTACTTGGGTCTTGAACTACTGACCTGCCAACCTTCTAGTGATCAAGTTCAGCATCTTAACCACTAAGCCACCACAGTCCCTTACCGGGAGGTACATAAATCTAATTGCATTTGCTAAATGTACAGCTGGCTGGATGAGTGTGGTGGCGGCACAGAAAGTGGGTGACAACAGGAGTGTAAAACTCACTGAAGTGCTGTGGTAACAAAGGTGCCTCCCCAGTTTGTCACAGCATCCATGGCACAAAGTGCCTTTAGCTATCTTTTCACATATTTAACTGGGAGTGAGCCCACTGGACACAACCAGGCTTCCTTCTGAGTAAGCACATGTGGGATTGTGCTTTTAGGCTGATGCCCTTCCTAAACAAACAATGGTCTTTTATATGCCACTTCCCTGATACTACCTTCAAGGTGGCTCACAGTTTAAAAACAATAGTGCTATGCATCACTTAACAGACATGACATTAAGAGAAAAAGTTAGGAAGGGAATAAAAACATAAAACAGATGTGGATGACATAGCTGTAAGTCACTAGGAGAAAGGTAAAATACAATGACAGCTTTCCCCAACTAAAGCTCCTGTAGCAGTCTTGCTACCCCATCTCACTTTCTGGAATAGGTAGGGAGTCTGGCCAATGATAGAGGCATTTCTGGGGAAGGAGAAGCCAAAGGGAACTTGCTTTTGCTTTTCGCAACATACATGTGTGCATACACACACTCACTCACTCATTGGTGATACAGTGGAATGCTTTTACAAGAAATTTGGGGCATTTCTAAATGAAAGTGGCACTGTATATGTAGTTTTTTTTTAAATATACAAATGTACTCAGGATCACCCAACTATCAAGGCACAATGAAGTTGTCTAAAGTGATTCCGTCTTCCCTTGCTTGAGCTTGTATGAAATGTATTGCAAGATTGGATCATCCTCAACATTTGCAAAGATCCAGCAGCCAGTCTTTGAAAAGTTACTTTTCTACAGACTACCATGGCTCAGAATTTCCTCCACCCCCAATAGCTATGTTGGCTGGGGAATGCTAGGAGCTGTGGGCCAAAAAAGAATTTCTAAGCTGAAAAAACAACCAATAACTATCAGGTGATTGACTGATCAGTGATTTTCTAAATGATCTACTTTTCATCCACTCTATCTCTGTGCTGTTAAAATGCCACCTTTTGAGGAAGTAGGCCAGAACATGGCAGAATCATGTTACAAGTAATGTTTCTTTTTGGACAGCAACATCACCAATGAGTGATAATGATACTAACATTGTCTAGTACAACAAACACTGGTGCAGGCGTGGCCAACCACTGCCCTCGCTGCTATCAGAAGTGGAAGAGAATGCATTTACAACAGCCGTAAAATGTGCCCATGCCTGCTGTAAACGCTGCCATAAATGCACCTGTGGCTATTATAAATGTCTTTACAACAGTTGTGGATGTGTTTTACAGCAGAATTTACAGCAGGAGGAACCACGTGACCAACATGCTCAGTTGTCCAGGGGGTGTGGTCTGGCCCACAGCGTGAAGTTTGGGAAACCCTGCACAATTGGTTTGTAAAATACTAGTTGGGGGGCAGGGCGGCGGGATTTGTATATCTTTAAATGTGCATCCACAAATAATTTAAAGTAAAGTTGTAGTCTAGACATAATGATAAACAGTTAACAACTCACTGAAAGTAATAAAAAAATTACAAATGTGATGTGCTCACTAGGAATGAGCATTCATAATTTTATTGCTCTTATGCCAACGAAACAAGCATGGATCCGAAGGATTGGGCAGATCCATGCTACGCCTTATCATGATGTGACTGCTTTGCTTTCCTCCTTTGCTGTCTTGGCTAGGATGCTGAGAACAGCATGTCTTTCAGAAATGTCATCAAGATATCCATTGCTTCTCAAGCACTGCCAACATCCACCTGTTTGGTGTTTTAGGCTTCTCTTGCCACATCACAGTGATGGCATGAGGATGTCTCGTGTTCTTTCTGAGATTCCTCCCACAAAGTCAATTCTTTGCCAAAAAATGTTATTGCGAGTTTTTAACCAAAAAAATGCTAGTTTTTGTAGAACCCATTGTCTTTTGGAGGGTATATGCTTTTATGAAAATATCACCTTGAGAAGCAGAGGCAGTGGTAGCATTCCTATAGATCTGTGGTGGCAAACCTTGGCACTCCAGATGTTCTTGGGCTTCAATTACCAGAAGCCCAAGTCAGCACTCCTATGGACCAGGGCTTCTCAGAATTCAAGTTCAAGAACAGCTGGCGTGCCAAGGTTCACCATCATTGCTATAGAGCCTAAAGAAGGAGGCTCCAGATGAGTGATAATGAGACCATGCTTGGTATCCTATGAATTCAGTCCATAGCATCTCCAGGCAGAGTTGACAAACCCTGGAGAGGCAGTTCTGACCCCATGAATTATAAAGCTTTGAGTCCAAGCCAGCTGGGAGACTGTATTCTTCCATACAAGCTTATCCAGACTTTGAGATCTGCAAGAAAATCCTTTCTTAGTCCTGCCACCTTCAGAGGCACATTTAATAAGGACACGAGAGAGGTCCTACACGCCATGGAACTCCATGCCAAGGAACAGCAGGCTGACTGCCTTCTTGATGTTCTTCCTTCAGCACAGAAAGACTTTCCTATTTGGGTAGATCTTCAGCAACTGATAAAAGATAGGGAAGTTAGACATGTGTTGTACCTTTCTTTTGTGTTATTGTTACATGTGATCAAGTTGCATATAATGTAAAGCAATCCTAAAAGAGATTTCAAACTGTATGAGATACTGAAGTAATGATTTTACCAGTGCCATCCCCAGTGACTTTCCATATCCAAGTTGGAATTTGAATCCAAGTCTTCTTAATCTTAGTCTATCCACTATACAACATTATTTCCCACCTGTTAGCTGTATTTCTTTATGATTTTGACTGCATTCTGTTCTAATATGGCAACTGGTTTGATTATGTTCTAATTTGATTGATTGATTGATTGATTGATTGATTGATTGAATGATTGATTGATTGATTGATTGATTGATTGGCTGGGTAACAGGCTGGCTGGCTAGCTGGTTGATTATAATTTGTATGCTGTTTCTGTTCTAATATGGCAACTGGTTTGATTATGTTCTAATTTGATTGATTGATTGATTGATTGATTGATTGATTGATTGATTGATTGATTGATTGATTGATTGATTGATTGATTGATTGATTGATTGGCTTGGTGACAGGCTGGCTGGCTAGCTGGTTGATTATAATTTGTATGCTGTTTTTATCCCAGTAGGTAACCAAAGGCAACACACAGTGTTAATACCAGTAAGACTAAAAACACAATACATTTCAGATTAAAAAGGAATTAAACTGCAATAATAATTAATAATCCATTAAATAATTTAAACAAATTAAAAAATGTAAAAGCAAACTTAGAAAAGCAAAAATCCAACAACCAGAGATTCAATTGTCATTATTAAAAACCTGCCTGAAGAAATGGTTCTTCAACTGTGAGCTGAAGGATAAAAGGAAGGGGGCCAAGCTAACCTTTTGTGGCACTGGTTCAGAATCAATTCCACTTCCTTGGAATTAGGGGGATACTACCATATGGCTGATGGTCTTGACAGCCATGGAGAAATCAAGCAGAATCAACAGGGACCCATTCCCCCTGCCCAATTCCCTTTGTATGTCATCCGACAAGGCAACTCATTGTGTCTCCATCTCTAAAGTGGGCCTGAAACCAGACTGAAAACGGGTCTAGACTAGAAGGAATCTGCTTCATCCAGGAACACTTAAAGCCGAAAAACCACCACATGCTCTAGTATCCTGGCCAGAAAGTGAATACAGTACTGTACAGTATTTAAGTAGGATTCAAGGAGGGCTTGTTCTTTAAACAGAGTCTCACTACTGCCTCCTTGAGGCATATTAGTACCCTGCCTTGTTGCAAGGAAGCATTCCCTTACTCCCCTGATCCACTCATGCAGTCCCATCCCCCAGCTGCTTTCATAGGCCATAGTGGGAAAATATCCCAGATGGGTGGTATAGAAATTCAATTAATTAATAGATAGACAGACAGATAGACTTTTTGTTGTTGTTCAGTCACATAGTCAAGTCCGATCCCATGGACCATCGCACGCCAGTCACCCCTATCTTCCACCATCCTCCGCAACCTGTCCAGCACTGTGCCCACTGCGTCAACAATACCATCTAGCCATCTCATTCTCTGCCACCCCCTTCTTCTTTTGCCCTTTCCTAGCATCATAGATAGATAGATAGATAGATAGATAGATAGATAGATAGATAGATAGATAGATAGATAGATAGATAGATAGATAGATAGATAGATAGATAGATGGGATGTAACAGGTTCGCACCAGTTCACCAGAACCGGTAGTAACTTTCCCCAGTGTCCCGGAGAACCGGTAGCAGCTTTTGTGGGGAACCACCTTCAGGGCTTACCTTTTCACTGGTTCCCCCACTGTGCATGCGCACCAAGCACTTGGTGTGCATGCACACCTACAGTGCTTGGCACGTATGCACGGCCTCCTTGCTGTCATCCTAAGTGGGGTGGAGGAAGAGAAGCTGCTAGCCTGAAGCTCCCTATAGCCTGCTCCCCAGGGTAAGTGAGTCACCTTTGGATGTGGTGTGTCTGTGTGTATTTTAATGTGTATTTAATACCTTTACCTATATTGATGTACTACCACAGTTCCTAAAAAGGCCTGGCGGCTGGCAGGCCTGGCAGCCTGGCTTGAAGTTTTTAAGCCAAGTCTTGGAGTTACCTCATCAATAAGCTGCACCTGTGCTGTTCCAATTGCTGTTCCAATTGGAGAACCCTTAAGGAGGTACAGCTGTTTTACATTTACATTAAGGCATATTATCCTAGAGAACTGGTACGATGACCATATCCATCTTGCAACATAGTGCTCCCCAGGCACTTATACTAACAGATAAGAGATGGGTTTGTGTTTGAGGTGGGTGGGTTGATTTATGCTTGGGGTGGGTGGGTAGGTGTATTTTAATGTAATTTTTATTTTATTTATTTATTTACAGGTATTTAATTTATTTACGGGTTTGTGTTGTGTGTGTGTGTGTGCGCGCGCGCGCGCTTATTTTTTATTTCATTTTAATTTTTTCCTTTGGCCCCGCCCATGACATCATGATGTCATGACGTTATCTCCGCCCACACTGTGATCACATGGTGGGGTAGTAAAATTTTTGACATCCCACCACTGGATAGATAGATAGATAGATAGATAGATAGATAGATAGATAGACGTCCCAAAACCAATCACAGGCATCTTTGGGTAAGACTTGGGGGGGGGGGGGCTTGACAGTCAGTCAATGTAGAGAGCGGGGCAAGAGCCTGGCCATTTCCAGGACATTTCTCCACCCTTATACAACGCAACACGCTAGAGGGCTCTGCATGAATGAAATGCGTATGGGGAACCCATCCACTCTCCCAGAGAGCAACTGAACATACAAAATATGTTCTTCTGTAGAGAAGCGGTATTGAAAAGCACAGGCACGTTTCGGATGTAGGTTACATAAATGACTGGCTTGGACTGAAACGTGTGTAGCACACCTAACCCTTCCCACTCTTCTTACTCTTCCAACCCTCAGGTTAGTTTCCGCAGCGTGTCAGGTGCTTGACCCTCATCCTGAGTAAGCTACCAAAGCTGGTGCTCACAGACAGTGTTTGTGAGTGTTATCTGCATCCTGGATTTCTGACCATTCAAGCTTCCAAAGAGACGAAACCAAAGCTTCTGCCCTGAAACTCCCACATTTGAAAACTATTCCCCGAAGCAGCTCGTTTCTGCCCTGTCCAAAATCTGACGCCGCCCTCGATTTCACGGGGCTGCTTTAGGAAATTTAAACTTTCTCTCTTTAAAAAGGGGAACAAGAGAATAACAGCAACCTAGACCGGTGCTGTCAGGCAGGAATGAGTAGATAAACGCGATCCAATTCTAGTCTTGGTAATCTTAAATAAAGACCCACCTTGAAAAATAAAGGGTACAGTTGGATATTTGGTGTGTGTGTGTGTGTGTGAGAGAGAGAGAGAGAGAGAGAGAGAAAACGATGTCCTTTCCTGCCTCCCGTTATTGGTTCCTACTTACCTGCTCCAAGTTGACCAGAAATGACATATTCCAGGAGTAGGATGAGCGTTAGGCTTTTACGCCGCACCATCTCGCCTAGGAAATCCATCTTCGGCAATGATGATGATGATGATGTTTACAAGTCCGGGTTCCACATGACTTTCTGGAAGAAAAAATCTCCCCTTAGGGCAGTGAGGACCGCTGGGCGTCTGATCTTTCCCTTTGGGGGGCAGATTGGCCACCTGCCCCCCCCCCCTTTTCTCTCTCTCTCTCTCTCTCTCTCTTTGAAGAGCTAGGCGGAAGCGCTCGCCCGGGTCTCCGCTCTCGACGCTGACTCTCCGCCGTCCATTACCACCCAATAAATCAATCAGAGGTGGAAAGCGCCCCTCCCTCGTCCCCTCCGGGGGGACGTTCACATGTCTGGCGCAGGCGGAGGCTCTCTTGCCCGGTCGGGTCTCGAACCCTTGCCCCTCCGCTTTCGATTCCGCCCTTTCGATTCAGGTCCTCCTTCGCTCGTTCAGCGATACGGCTGGGATTTCTCCTCTCTCGGTTTTGATCGCCCGCCCCCCCCTCTCCCCCCCCCCACCCCCACCCACCCCAACCATCCGCTTCGGACTGACTCACGCGCCCAGCTCCGAATGGGAGTGGAGTCCGGCGCCCAGGAGCCTTGGTTTTGCGCTGATTCTCCCCCACCCTAAAATCAACGTGGTAATGAAGAAGTGGACTTGATCCACGAAAGCTAACAGTAAAACTATTAACAGTTAGTCTTTAAAGTGCTGCAGTATTTTTGTTTTATTATTTTTGTTCTTGTTTTGTTTTCTGGTATACGGTGTATATTGAACTGAGTGGGACTGCAGTAGCTCAAGTGGCTGAGACGCCAGCAGTTCGATACCCGAATACTGCAGGAAGGAATGAGCTCCCGTCTTTGTCCCAGCTTCTGCCAAGCTAGCAGTTGGAAAGCAATGAATTGCAAGTAGAGAAATAGGGACCACTTCGGTGGAAAGGTCCCTGCGCTCCGGTGTCTAGTCATGCTGCCACATGACCACGGAAACGTCTGCAGAAGCAGACGGCGCTGGCTCTTCGGCTATGAAACAGAGATGAGCACTGAACCGTAGAGTCGGATACGACTGGCTTTTGGGCAAGGGTGATATTCACCTTTTATTGAAGTTAACTGAGTATATGTTTTATGTATGTACGTCTTATGTTTTTGAGCCAATTTATGTTTAAATGCTAAGTTTGATATAAAACCAAATAAAAATATTTTTTAAAAATCAACGTGCTGCTTCTTCCCCTTTTGCGCTGCGAAGCATAGAGGGAAGAGGACTTTCTCAACCACGGCTTGCTCTGGGCCGAGACAACCCGGCGCACGTTACCGCTTGCTCGTCGTTGATTGTAAGGAGAAAAATAACCCTCGGATTAAATCGTCAACTCGATCGTTCTCTCTCGTGGCTCTATCGGCGTCCCTTTCCGCTCCACAGACGGGGCAGCGGGCACTGTAGAGGGAGCGACGGCACAAAGCCAGACCTGTCCGCCGTCGGGCGACCCCCTCCCCCTCCCCACCAATTACTCTCTCCTCCCCCTCCCCAAGCTCTGAAAATAGCAGGAAAGAGGGTCGATTCTTTCTGCTCGGCAGGGGCTTGGAAATGAGACCCCAGTACGATCCCGCCAAAGGGTGTGTGTGTGTGTGTGTGTGTGTGTGTGTGTGTGTGTGTGTGTGTGTGTGGACCCTAGATGCGGAGCGGTTGTCTTGGGACCGGAGCGCAGTTTGGAGAGCTCTTGCGAGCACCTTGAAACGATGGGCGCCGTCGAGGTAACCGTGAGCTAATTTGAATGAATTAACACTCCGCCCCGACACTAGATATTATTTGGGATTATTCCAACACGTGGTCCCTCCCACCTGCTTTAGTTGTGGCTGACGGTGCACTGGTTAAACTGCTGCTCTGCAACCAAAAGGTGAGTTCGATCCTGGCTAGTCTAGGACTCAAGGTTGACTCAGCCTTCTATCCTTCCGAGGTCGGTAAAATGAGTACCCAGCATCTTGGAGGGCAACATGCTAATTAACTTTCTGAAACTCCCATTGTGAAACACTATGGGTCGATATAGAAGTGTGATGGCTTTGCTTTAGTTGGTTCCAGATTTTGTGGGGTGGGGTGGGGGAGAGAAATACTTTTTACACAGTCACTCCCAATCCTCTCCGTCTGGGTGGTTGACGGATCTCGCCCTGGGAGCGCACGCGTCCCTCCTCGCTTGCAAGAGCCCAAAAGACGCGCCGCGTCCGTCCGACAGAGTTTCTGCCCAAGCAGGGGCTGGAAACTCTTACTTAAAGAGACGCCAAGGTGGGGGGACGGGGGGGGGACGGGCGGTGGGCGGAGAGTGTGAGAGCGAGGCTCCTCCCCTCCTTTCAGTTTGGTCCGGGAGGCTTTCATTCAGGACTGCCTTCACAGCGCCCTCTGTCGGGCGAAGCGGCCAACAACCAACGCACCCCCCCCCCCTACCCGGGCGTATCGGCCAACGTGCGGAATAGCCACGGGCTGCTATCCTGCCACCCTCGCTGCAAGGGAGGGTCCCGGTCAAGAGGCAGCCAAGGCCGCGTTAGCTGGAAGACGAGATTACACCGATTTGCTCAAGCAGGGTCTCAATTAATTTGGCGCCACTCTGACTTTTTTTTGAGTTTTGGCAACACTTCATGCCTCTCCATCTTTCCTTTACCAGCACCACCCTGAAAATTCCCCTGATGACAAAACATGAATTCATACAAATTCCATCATTTATTACCTCATTCTTTGGCTTCCTTGGTGATTAAAAGGGCTTTGTTTACAAGTCAAAATGCAACTTTCATCCTACAAGATTTTAATGTAAAAAAACCAAACCAGTTTATACTACTATAAATATTTTCTCACTATGAAAAAATCTCAGTTTTCTGGGGGAGCACCCCCCTTTTTTTGGAGACCTGTCTTCTGAAAACAGGTTGCAGACATGTTTTCAGTGGGCAGAGAAAGCAGAGGGGATAAAAACATCAGTGTTTCAAAACTTAATTCTCCCAATTTGTAGACTGTATTTGTAGACAAAATACTATCAATAGGATAAAACAGGAGTTCTCGACCTCTTTAAGTGTGTGTGTGTGTGTGTGTGTGTGTGTGGAGGTTATGCTCCCTCAGACAGCTTGGGGGGGGCTGGATGGCCTTTTTGACCTTCCTCCGGCACATGGCACTTCCTGGTGTGGTGGAGGTAAGGGGGGGGGGACATGAAATGGTGCTGCAGGCTGCATCTGGCCCATGGGCCACAGGTTGAGAATCTCTGGGATAAAATATAGAAAGAATGGTTTCCTATAGAAAAAGGTGTCAGATGGAGGTGTGTTTTATCCATCTCTCTGTTCAATCTGTATACAGAATATATCGTACAAAAAGCTGGACTGGATTCAGATGAAGGAACAGTGAAAATTGGTGGAAGAAATGCTAATATTTTGAGATATGCAGATGACACTATCTTACTTGCAGAAAGCAGTAATGACTTAAAACAACTTTGAGTGAAAGTGAAAGAAGAAAATGCAAAAGAAGGGTGGCAGTTGAACATTCAGAAGACAAGAATCATAACTACTAAAGAACTACACTCTGATGACAATGAAGAAAGTGAAATAGTGAACAGTTTTGTATACTGTACTATGGTTCAATCACCGATCGAAATAGAGACTACAACCAAGAAATCAGAAGAAGACTGAGACACAGAAGGGCAGCAATAATAATAATTTCATGTCAGAAATTATTCTGGGTTGAAAGGATTTTTGTGGGAGAAACTCTGCTTGCTACTTTAATGTGCTGGAACAGGTTTTCCAACCTTCTTAGATGTTGTGCTGGATTTTCCAATCTCTTTTTGCGGTAGCTCTGATTAAGTGTTTGGATGGCTTTTCTAATCTCTTTCTACACTATATCTGACTACATGCCTGTATAAACATTCAATGACATAATGAGAGGCAAAATATTCATTAGCCTCCTTTCTTTATCACCACATAGGCGTTCCCCTCCACCCAAATGTTCATTTCTGCAACCCTTTGATAGGAAGCTTATCCTCCCATCCTTTCTCATACTGCTTTTGACTTTGTACTCAGACCTGAATGAATATTTTGACTTCGTACTCTGATCTGAATGAATATTTCATTACCCCGTTTTTTACCCCACCCCCAAGGGATTTGCAGGCCCTGTGTGTCCAACATAAGATAAGCCTCGACTGGGAGGCTGAGTTACATTCAGGAGCTCTTTCATGTTGCTTGGGGAGGACTAAAGCCTTTCATGCAAAGATCTAGACTGGGGCTCAAATCAAGCAATACTGATATCATTATTGAAAGCTCAGTTCCATAGAGATCTCTATCTGAGCACTCCGATAGGCAAATAAAACCCATGCTAAAAATCACTAAACAAAGCAACCTAAATTGCAACAAGACAATGGAGGTGAAAAAGCTCCAGGTTTGTGCTTCTAATTGTAATGTAAGAGTTTACATACATTTTGGGCACCTTTTTTTTTTTAGTTCTTTGCCTCCTTGCCTGCCTAGACTAGTCCAAGAAGTGGAGTTTTGCCATCAGGAGTAGACTTTTGCCATCAGGAGTAGACTTACAAATGGCGCCCCATTGCTTGAGAAAACGTGCATCAACATGCAAAGTCTGTCAACATATTTTGGCACTTGAAAATGGATATCTCCCCCTACTGCTTTGAACGTCAAATAATGCATCCCTGTTTGAGGGCTTACATGATCTGAGATAATTCAATGGGATATCAGAAGTTTTCTGACATGTGAACTCCACACACTAGGATCCTTTTCTGAGGCTCAGATAACCCCACTGTCAGAGGCGTGTTTGACTGTCAGTGCAGTACAGGAACTTCCAAAAGATAACAGTAAAATTCTAAGAAAGATTTGTTTCGTTGAGTGCTTGAGAAAGGTTGCATTTCCTAGTGCAGGGGTGAGCAACATCTGCTCCTCCAGATGTTGTACTGCAATTCCCATCATCCTTCTCCATTGGCTATGTTGGCTAGGATGCTGTCCAAAAGTATCCAGAGGGCCACAAGTTGCCCATATCTCCTTTACAGGGTTGTCGTAGAACCTCTGGGGGGAAATTCAGTAATCAAACTTTGAGGAATATAGGTTTGAATAACTAAAACCAATGAAAAATAGTGTCAGAAATGCTCAATGGTAGTCCAAGCACATTAGATAATAAAGTCCTATTAGGGAATTGCTGTAAGAGATATGGAAAGATCAATGCTAAATGTATCCCTTCATGACCACATCCCCAACACCCAGATAAGAGAATAAAACGGAATCAACGAAGTTGTTGGTGAATATCACAAACAGAAATTGTGCTGGGCTAGACACGTCTCTTGAATGACAGATGGGCATTGGCTAGTAGCAGTCACCGAGTGGTATCCCAGAGAAGTAAAAAGACCCCTTGGCATGACCCCCAAAGATGGGAAGACCCAATCATGAAAAGTGTTGGTCAAACCTGAAGAAGAAGAGCACAGCAGTGAAAGGAATGGAAAATGAGTTACAACCAGCAGGAACTGATCTCCTGATAGCCTAGTTAATCAAGGAATCAAGGCATTAGGAAAGTCTAACCCTTTGCTATAAAGAGTGTTTTAAATGAAAAGGCCAAGTTGTGTCCTTCCTTTTGGTCTCTGTACCCTTGCAAATGTTTCCCACACACATATTACTGGATTGGAGGCTCCAAATGTTTGTTGCAATGACAGTGGGGTGTGCAAAGTGCAGCAGCAGGAGGAGGAGGCCAAGCTTGGTTCAGAGTGAGAGAGCAGCAGTAGTCACAGCACAACACAAGGGAGAGCAAAACGTTAGACCTGTGAATGATTCTTTAGGGGGAGGAGGCATGGAAAACCAATAGGATTCTACAGGCGGGCAAGATGTGTCAGGCTTGGTTGTTTTTTTCTCCAAAAGCCAGAGATAGAAGCCACCAGTCCACCACTGGTTCTAGGTTCCTTTCTCAGGAGTGAATTCTGTGGGCATACTCTTGTGAATTATGTCAACCCTAAAGGAAATTTGCAGTGGGCTCCCCCTGGACCCTCTTCCTGAAAACAGAGGCAGAAGGAGCGGAATCCCTCATGCACCAGTCAGGAACCCTAACCTCACCCCTCAGGAAAAGAAAGTAAGAGAGGGTTGGGGGTTTATTTTTATTTTATTTTATTTTATTTTATTCATGTCTTCTCCATGCAGACTTTCATGAATCTGAAGCATTTGGGTTTACCATTAAGGGCAAAGAGATTAATTCATCCCTTTCAGTAACAGCACAAAAAGACAGGTGGGGTGAGATAAAAAAAACAGCATGGTCTTCACAGAAGATCTTCCGTTCAAAAAGGGTAAAGATCTTTAATAGGTGAGACAGATTCTCTCTCTCTCTCTCTCTCTCAATTTGTTGTTGCTATATGCTGTCATGTCAGGACTAACTTATAGGTCTTTCAAGATGTGTACAATATTTAAGGAGTAGATTTACCAGCCTCTTGTAATGGGTTTCTGTGGCCAGACAGGGAATCAAACCCAATCTCCTGAGTTCCAGCCCGTTACTCTATCCTCTACAACAGGGGTGGCCAACCTAAGGGCCGCAGGCTGCACCTGGTCCACGGCACCATTTCATGTAGCCTGCCACTGCCCTTGCCACTGCTGACAGCTGTAAAATGCACCTGTGCATGCATAAACGTGCCCACATCTGCTGTAAATGCTGCCATAAATGCACTCACGGGTGTCATAAATGTGTTTATGACAGCCACAGATGTGTTTTGCAGCAGCATTTATGGCAAGAGAAGCCACGTGACTGACCTGCTCAGCTATTAGGGGGCCGTGGTGGAGAATAAAATTAATGCTACCAAGAAGTTAGATGGGGAGAAGGTTTCTTTCTCCCCTGTAATACTCTCAGGAGAGAGAAAAGGAAGTGCTTCTTCCTACAAACACAACACAGAATTAATGTATGTAATTCCCTGCCACAAGGAAAATAATAATAATAATAATAATAATAATAATAATAATAATAATAATAATAATAATAATAATAATAATAATGATGATGATGATGATGATGATGATGATGATGATGATGATGATGATGATGATGATGATGATGATGATGATGATAGCCTGGAAGTCTTTGGAAGGAGATTAGCCAAATTCATGAAGAAAATAATGTCCAGTGGCTACTAGTTATTATGCAGATACAGCACCCCCAGTGTGAAAGACAATATACTATGCTGTTTGCCAGCTGCTCTTGGGCTTCCTATGGGTAACTGAGTCTTTGCATGTACAGTAAAACCTCATATAACACTAAAACCTGGTTCCACAAGTCTTCGTGTTATATGATTTTTAGTGTTATCTGATCCTCTATGGGATCCATAGAGATACATTGTAACCACACAGGCTTTCGCGGTTGTTATCTGAAGCATCCCATAGGATCTTAATGTTATCTGATGCAATTCTTCCCCCCAGATTCCTTGATGTTATGCGATTTTAGTGTTATTCGATACTAATGTTATATGAGGTATTACTGTATCTTTATGTGTTTTTGTGAACATGTCAAAATCAACTTATGCAAAGTGAAGGGAATTGACTCAGGTTTTCGAATCAGGATGTCATTAATGTTTTTGAACTGTTTTTATTTTTTTTGTGGGGGGCAGAACTAGCTCCATTGATGGTCTGTTGTATAATGCTTAGGGAAATTGGTCACTCTGACACATTAAGCTGACAGCTACAGGCTTCAGGTGGTTGGGTTAATGACTTGTGCATTGGTTGTGCAACAATTTATTGATCCGTGCAGGCAGCTGCTCTGTTAGGCAGTAGTGGAATCTTCTTCATAATGTTTCATGCCTTGAATTATTGTCAAGGATATAGCTCAGGGGTTCCCAAACTATGGCCCGTGGTCCAGACCTGGTCCATGGCACTAATTAATCCAGCCCATAGTGAGGACCCCACTGCTGCTGGAAGCACAGAAAATGGCATATTTGGTGCATTTTCAGTGTGTTTGGTGTGCTTCTGGCATTTTTTCACCATATTTTTGGCACATTTGGGGTGTAAACGCACCAAAAACATGGTGAAAACACACAAGAAGCACCCAAAATGTGGTGAATGCACCTGCCGCTGTTGTCACCACCTCCACCAAAAGTGACAGAAGGAGCCATGTCTCTGGCCTACACATCATGGTGTGAAAAGGTTGGCCATCCCTGATATAGCTAATGGGATTGCTTTTCTTTGACTGAGGGAGTAACTGACATCAACTTTGTAATATTTAGCTAGTGTGAAAAACAGTGCTCAAAGGCACAGGACTTTTATCTTCTTGGGAGCTAATACTGTACTAAATCTAAGAGAAATTACTTTTTTTTTGATAGCAGCTCCTGGAATCTCCCAGTTAGTGTGGTCACTGGTGATTTTGGGTGTTATAGTCCAAAATGTAGTTTTTCTGGACCCTAATTTAATTAATTAATGCCCTGCCTTCTCCTTTATATAGTATTAATATGGTTTCCCCAAGCCAGCCTAATACAGTGGTACCACTATTTAATTTGTTTTGTGCTGTTATTTATAACAACCTTCTACATTCACAGGGTTTTTGAGGTAACTAGAGACATCCAAGGTGCAGCTTGCCATTGACAAAAGTCTTGTGTTTCTCAGTGATTTTATTGCTTTGTTGGTTTCTTAGACCTAAATATTAATGCTGGGATGCAGCAGTTCTTAGAGTAAGGTCCTTTAGCAATATATTTCAAAGTCATGTTTTAATTTTGTTTTGTGAGTTTAGGTTTGTGTAAAGGATGTTGAGATTTCAACCCTAGTGAGAAAGAAATGCAGGAATTCTCTGTCTCTTACTATTAAATACTTTGTGTTGAAGCTTCCACAAAACACTGTATCATTAAGAATTCTTGTATATTTTTCCAAGCAGTCAACCATCACCTTTCTGTGCCATTTTTCTATTTGCAGTTTTTCCATTTCTCCCTCATTCAGTGAGCTTTCTCGGCTGACAGAACGTGGTTTCTCATTGGGCTGTACAAAGGGGTTGCTTCTTAGAGTTTATTTTTTTAAAAAAAAATTAGAGGGATGTTCTGTTCTCTATAATTTTAAGTTTTTGTGAGCCTGCTGTTATTTACTTTTTGCAAATGAAAGGTGCTACTTCAGCACCATAAGGACAGGATTCTAAGGAGCTGTTCTATAAATTACTGAAATAGTAGAAGTGATTCGTTGGAAAAATTGTAATATGTTCCCACGCTTGCTTTATATTAAGAGGAAAATGCCAGTTAATATAAGCCAAGGGATCATGTTTGTAAATCTATAGGTCTTCATTTTCAATTTATATTTGCAATAATAATCCTAAATTGTTTCCATGTTTTCTTTTCAGCTGCCTCTGATTCTGGCAATAATGTAAAGCCTTTATGAAAGATTTTTTTAAAAAAAAACTCCATTTGCCTTCTGGGTCTCCTGAAGAACTATGCAGCTCTTTCTTCCATCCAAACTTTAATCTCCTTGGATAAACCAAACAATATCTGCCAGTCTCATTCTGTATATATTTCCTGACTTCCCTGGTTTACAAGCTCTTTGCTAAAATAGTATCACTTCTCATCTTCTTTCAGTCACCAAAGCACAGACTTCTCTGTTTCTCTGTTACTGGTCTCCAGATAATTTTTGTTTCTTCCTCTGACAAATTACACAGGATTTCCATCCTGTGGCTCCAGACCAAACCACAAGTATTTGTTGATTATATTCTGTTCAGTTATCAGACAGTCTTTAAGACTCAGCAGGACCCTCTAGATATTTGGCTGCCTAGCCAGAGGTTGGGAGTTCAGTTTCTCACTGTGCAAGCCAGAAAAGCCAGCCTATCTAGCCCTGGGCAAGTTGCAAAGTCCCAGGCTACCCAGCAAAGAAGGGAATAGTAAGCCACGTCTATGTATTCTCTACCTAGATTCAGTTTTGTCAGTGGTTTTTAAAAAGTTTTTTAAAAAACAATATTATGCTGGCTCTTTGGCTGTAACTGGAGATGAGCACCGAACCCTATCGTTTGATATGACTAGCTTTTCAGCAAGCGTGACCTTCACTTTTACCTATGCTGAATTTATTATCTAATAATAAAGAAAAGTTACTTTTAGGACTAAAAGTTATTTCTTTTAGGACAGAATCATCGTACTCACCATGGCAAAAAAGAAACATTTCCAAATGCTGTGTTTGAAATCCACTTCAAAGGACTCAGAGTAATGTATGTGTCATAACAATAGAATGGTTTCTAAAAGGTAGACCTACTGTGACTGTTAAGTTGGCACCATTGAGTGTAGGGCTGACTCTAGGCACAGTGAGTCAGCTGCCCTGTGTACCAGAAGTTGAGCCTAGGAATGGCAGATCCAAGGTGTTGGAGGATAAGCTCTATGTGATGTATGTTCTGCTTTGAGACCTTAGGTTAGTGATGGCAAACCTTTTAGAGACTGAGTGCCGAAACTGCAACCCCAAACCCACTTATTTATCACAAAGTGCCAGCACAGCAACAGGGGAGGAAAAAATGCTCCCATTGGGTTGCTGGGCAGAAGGATGAGGTAAACTCTGTGCTGGGGAAGGAGGAAGTGCTTTAATTGGGTTGCTGGGCAGAGGGGCAGGGCGAACTCTGTGCTGGGGTGACTGCTTGGTTGTCCACAGAGAGGGTTCTGAATGTCACCTCTGGCATGCGTGCCATAGATTCGTCACCACTATCTTAGGTGCTGCCTTGAGAGACAATTCCCAGAAGCCTAAGTCAGTACATTGGCTAATCAGTGCTTTGGGGAATTGACGTAGGCTCCTGGGAATTGAAGCCCCAAAACCAAAGGTTAGGAAACACAGAACTAGAACTTCCTCACCAGGAAAAATGGCAACAACCCCAGTCAAGACTACAGTAGAGACAAAAGGTTAAATTTTCTTAGCTCCATGTCACAGTTCTTGACTTGGTTGTCCCCATCTTCTCTCTGTGTCTCCTGTGTATTAAAAAAAACCAAATAATCTTAAACTTTTGAATAACATTGTGTCTAGGTTACTTTGAGAACTGGTTTGAGATGAAACATAAGTTACCAGTAAGTTCTCTTTCTTAGTAGCAAACAGTTTTGCAGCTTTGAAACATTGCTGCCTTTGAGTTACTGTATATGTAAAAGCAAAGCTATGTGTTTTGCTTTTAAAGCAACAGGAATAGTATAATCTGCTGCCTTCCTTCATGCCTTCCATCATGATATACAGGACTGCAAATCCATTGTCTTTCTACATTTGTTTGTGCATGAAGCAACAAATACATTATTAAATGTATTTTAATAATTTTTGGCCAATAACTGGCAACAGCAAGATAATTTGGGGCAACTAACATAAAATATCCCATGGTGTGTGCTGAGGGGCATTAAAAACATTGACATAGGCATGATATGAGCCCGTTTTAATCTGCACTTGCAAAAAACAGTGTGAAAATCCCATTTACTGAGATTTATTGTAACTGTGTCAGTGTGAGAACCCTATGATGCTGAGACAACATGGTCACAGACTGTGCTCTGTCTGAACTCCTATTGCTTTATTGCACATGCAGAAAGCAAGTTGCATAATATTTACTCACTTCTAACTGGCAATTGAAGTGGTGGCTTACTTACTTGATCCCTGAAAGGTCAGCAGGTGAGCAGTTCAAGATCTGAGTGCTGCACAATGGAGTGAATGTCTGTCATCTGTCCTAGCTCTTTCCAACCTAGCAGTTTGAAATAAAGAACTTTCAAGTAGATAAATAGGTATCACTTCGATGGGAAAGTAACAGTGTTCTGTGTATTCCAGTGTCTAATCATTCTTGTCACATGACCATGGAAATATTTGCAGATGCTGACAGTGCCGGCTCTTTGGCTGTAAACAGAGATGAGCACCAAACCCTAGAGTCAGATATGATTGGCCTTTGAGCAAGGGTGACCTTTACCTAGCTAGCAATTACCAAATCCCTGCTGAGATTCTCCAATATGTGCCAGCTAGAAGTGGATGAATATTGTGCCATTTGCCTTCCACATGAGGAACAAAACAAAATAATTTCCACCAGTCTCTTGTTAGTTAGAAAAAGTGGGATAATCCATTAATAACCCAACAAATTTTTGATTTTGTTTGTTTATTTCATTAATCATTCATTCAATTTCTATACCACCCATCTAGTGAAACCCACTTTGCAATCAAAATTCAACTCCCCTCCCCAATCCAATCCAACAAAACTGCAGACAAAACATAACTATAAATGAAAAACTAAATATAAAGCAACAAAAACAATAATAATTAAATCACAATAACTGACAGCAAACAACAAATAGCATAAAATATGTGTCAAATAATACCCAGGGAGAATCCATTCAAAAGCTTTAAATGACTCTGTTTTTAAGAGCATCAAGAAGTTCACCTTGTTAGCTGGAAGGTCAGCAAATTGTTCAAGACCTAAGTACTGCATGATGGTTTGAGCTCCCATCTCTGTCCCAGCTCCTGCCAACCTAGCAGTTCGAAAGCAAGACATTGCAAGCAGATAAATAGGGACCACTTCGGTGGGAAAAGATCTTGGGGTCATGAAAGGAGCCTCATTTGGGGGTGTCCCCTGAGTGGAGTTTCTCCAGAAAAAATCCTTTTGACCCAGAATAATTTCTGACATGAAATTATTATAATAATATCTGGAGGAAGGGGTCCTGGTGTACACCCTGCAGAAGGGCATTCAACAAGGATGGGACTACTCCTGAGAAGACCTGGTTCCTAAGTGTCCTTCTAACCTCTCTAGGCCAACAAGGAACAGTTGGGATGGGCAGCATATTTTTGGAGGAGACACTACAACACTATCAAGATCCCAATCTAATTAAGGCTTTATGTATTAGTATCAACACTTTGAACCTGGAACAAAAGCTTTATGGATCTACTGCAGTTTCCATATTAACTTGAGAGGAAGCCACAGAGAGAGCATTATAGTGGTTGATTTTTGAGACTAGCAATGCATGAACCACATTGTTAGGTACCTCCTGTCTAGATAAATGTGCAACTGGGCTATTTGTGGAAGCTTCTAAAAAGCAGAACAGACCATGGCAGCCTCCTGCTGTTCCATTCTACGTGTTGGGTCAAAAAGAATAAGATTTTGAAGCCTCTCTCTGTGGTAATACATTTACGAGTTCTAAGAGACCACCAACAATCTCTTTCTTAATTTTCTCTACATGAAAACTGGTGGCATATTGTAAGAAAGGTCCAATACAAATATTTAAATATGATGAGGTCATACAATTAGGATTTTGTGTGTATCTAGTTTCCTAACAGGCACTGCAGTGGCTCAAGTGGTTAAGATGCTGAACTCATTGATTGGAAGGATGGAGTTCAATTCCCGGGTACTGCATGACTGAGTGAGCTCCTGTCTCTGTCCCAGCTCCTGCCAACCTAGCGGTTCGAAAGCAAGCAATTGCAAGTAGATAAATAGGTACCACTTCAGTGGGAAGATAAATGACATTCCATGCACTCCAGTGTTTAGGCATGCCTGCCACATGCCCATGGAAATGTCTACAGACAGTGTTGGCTCTTTGGCTATAAACAGAGATGAGTACTGAACCCTAGAGATGGATACGACTGGCTTTCGAACAAGGGTGACCTTTTACTAGTTTCCAAAAAGGTTGCCTGGACTATATGCCATAAGAATAGGACATCTCTATCACAATGCTACTTTGAGTTTTTAATTATATTCTGTTGCTTGTTATAAATACAGTATATTGCAGTTAAGCAACATTATTCAAACTTTGGCTGGATGTATAAAAGGCCTCACATTATCCTTGAATCATTGAATTGTAGAACCGGAAGGGACCCTATCATCATGAGTCCTGCACCCTGCCAAAATGCATCCCTCAAGGATCCCTGATAGCTTTTCCGTGTCTGATTAAACTTAGGACTGTGTCTTGCATTCTCCCCTTAAAGTGCCCCCCCCCCCCATTCCAAGCCTGGTTTCACGATAAAGAGCAAATGAAAGGTAAACTGTACCCTGCCTTGGAATAATCAAATGCAATGAAATCAAAGTTGTTCATCAGCAGTGAGCTTCTGGATAGCAAACTGAGTAGGAAGGTTAACACAATAGTCTATTAACACTGTAGTACAGCTCCTCCCGTGGCTTAGTGGTAAGACGCTGAGCTGGAGACTGGAAGGTTGGGTTTCAATACCCCAGAGCTGCACTTGGGGACATGAAAGGAGCCTTATTTGGATGATCCCTAAAAATCCTTTCAACCCAGAGTAATCTCTGACATGAAAATTAATTAAAGTGACTTCAGTGGCTTAGTGTTTAAAACTCTGAATATGACCATTGGAAGTTCAGCAGTTCGAGACTTAAGTGCTGCATGACAGAGGGAGCACCCGTCTCTGTTCCAGCTCCTGCCAACCTAGCAGTTCAAAAGCAAGCAATTGCAAGTAGATAAATAGGTACCACTTTGGTGGAAAGGTCAACCGCATTCTGTGCACTCCATTGTCTAATCCTGTCTGCTACATGTCCATGGAAACATCTGTAGATGCAGACAGTGTTGGCTCTTTGTCTGTAAACAGATATGAGCACTGAACCCTAGAGTCAGACACAACTGGATTTTGAGCAAGGGTGACCTATACCTTTAATTTTACTTAAGCATTCCCAAATTGCCATCTGAATAAAAACCAGTATACTGTACATGCATTTCATTTGTTGTGTGTGATTAGTTTTCCCTTCTCCTTTTTGGTGATATGCTCTGTCTCTTGTAAATATCCTAGACCAGGGTTCCTCAAACATGTCTGTCCAGGTGTTCTTGGACTTCAGTTACCAGAAGCCCAGGTCAGCACACCTGCTGATCAGAGCTTCTGGGAATTGAAGTCCAAGAACATCTGGAGAGCCAAGGTTTGAGGAAGCCTGCAGCTGTACGCTACAATGTTTATCTGGAAAAAGAGATAACTTTTGTGCCCTTAGTGAAGTGACCGTCATTGCTAGAGGCTGATTGAGAAGCCAAAGTAACTCTTGAGACTTCATCAGCTCCACAAGACTTTCCACCTTCACTGTGAGATCAACACAAAGAATGTTTTTGTTTTCTATCATATTCTCTGTCATTTCTGCAGATTTTATTTGTACAAAAACTGATGACCCTTTTCTGTAAGAACCAAAAGGGTGCAGAGAGCAAGACCAGAAAGATTCCTGGCTGAGTGTTCAAAAAAAGACACAAACAACTGCTCTGATACTCAAAACAAAAACAGCAGCTATTATGGAAGTACTGTAGTGGTAAAATGATTCACACCACTCATGAACTCTCATAAAGACTGATAGGAAATATACACCAGTCTCAGAAGTGGGAATAAAAGTCCTGTGGTTTCTCATGATCAACCATGAGAATGAGACCAACAACCATTTACACCCCTACAAAAGAACAAGGAAGGGCTTTCTCTGCAAGTCCTCTGTCAATTGTTCCAGAAACATCTGCATTCATGTCAGAGCAGCAGAAATCAGAACTCCTTAATCTCTTACTAAGCAATTGGGGGAGGGGGAATACAGTACTACCAGTCCAAGTGCTAAAGACTTGGTTTTTAAAAAAAGGTATCAGGAAGAGAGAACATTCAGGGAAGGAAGCTCGGATACTCTAGGAGAGGTAATCTTCCCAGGCTACTGAATCAAAGGGGGTGCTCTGCTAGGGCTTCATTCACATCCAAGAGGAGTAAAAACAGCTCTTAGATCTCAAGAGTAAAGCTGAAATGACCCTACTGTTAGGTTCCAGGCAGCAGAAGTTGCATGTCATGAAAGACCAACACACATTACTTTTGTCCCTTGTTATTCTTATATATATTTTACCACCAGGAATACACATAATTTCTCAGAATAATTTATCTGCATGACTTAGAGCTGGGGTTCTAAACCTATGGGCCGTGGTCCTCAGCCCATGCACCATTTCATGTGGCCTATGCCGCTGCCACCAGAAGCAGAAGTGGAAGTGTTTACAACAGCCATGGATGTGTTGTAAGGCAGTATTTTATGGTATCATTTATGGTGGAGGGAACCACCAGTTTGGCCTGCTCAGCTATGTGAGAAGGCATGGTGTGGCCCACAGCTTGAAAAGGTTGAGAATCCCTGGCTTAGAGGATGATGTTGTTTGGTCAGCAGATTTTGTGTATGCAAGGATGTCATTTGTTCCTTTGCCCCAAGCAGCAAAATGATTTGGGTTGACTCTGCTAAGAGGAGGTTTAAACAGGTGATTGGTGTGGATATTTTTCCCCTTCTAGGCTAAAGTTGCTTAATCTTTGACTAGTATACCTGCTTGTCAGGATTTTAGGTGAAGAGGGTACCACAACTTATTAATTTGGCTAGAGTCATACACCAAGTTTCCAGGATTTGTTTTAAAGAAAGCCGTTGGAGTTATTTCTGTCCTGAATGAGGCCTTGCTAGCAAGATTACAGGGCAGGGGAAAAAATTGCTACCACACTGTGGGTGGAGCTTACATTGTGGGTGAAGCCCACATCATGGGTGGACCTATGTTGTGGGTGGAGCCTACATCATGGGTGATCTAGTCATGACTGCCATATGGCCATGTATAGATCTGCAAACACAGGCATCACTGGCTCTTTGGCTGTGAATGGAGATGAGCACTGCACCCTAGAGTTAGATATGACCGGCTTTTGTGCAAGGGAGACCTTGAACCACTTGCAGGGACAAAATCTGATGGGTCAGGGCAGGGAGGTGGGCGTGGCTACCCAATTTCCCTACCCCCCCCCTGCCCGAAGGCCACCCAATTTCACCACCACCCTGCCCAGAGGCCACCAAATTTTGCTGCCCCATTCTGGGGGTGTGAACCTGTTGCTGCCCACCACTGTCTTCATCAATTCACTCCACTTGATTCTGTTACTCAGTTTCTCTTGGAGAATAGATGCGTGACAGTGTCTACTGCTTAAATCCTGTTGCTTAGTACAGTAAATTACAACTAAGGTAGACCCATGCAATCAATGAAATTTGATGAGTCAATTCCTCTGTAAGTTCCATTGAATCAATTTATGACTCTGTAAGTTCCATTGAATCAGTTTGATTTCTCAAGTTGCAACTTACTGTTCTAAGCAAATGGGATTTCAGCCTATGTCAGGATAATTTTGTTGTCTGTACAAAGTTAGAGTGAAAAGATTGTTTCTTCCTTATTTGCTGGCTGAATATATTATGCCGGATGCCTGCAATACCTTGTTATGATTCAAGGAAGGGAGCCTGATAAAATACATGTGTTTAATGAGCTATGATAACCACCCACCTAGTCCGTGTTAGGTTCATCGTGTTGCCTCCTGTTTTCTTGTCTTGGCAGCAAGCTTTGAAGAATTCTCTGCGTTATTTCCCATCCAGTTTGCATCAAGTCCTGGCACCTGAATTTGCCAAAGAGCTGCAAACCTATGGGCATATCTACATGTACAGATTCTGTCCTCAGGTGAAAATGAGGTAAGGGCTCTGGGTGTGTTTTCTAATATTACAGTGAACTGCTTATCCCATTCTGGGACTTGGGGGGAAAATATCATTCTTTCTGGTTTATTTACATAATCAAAGTCTATTGGTGGGCTGGTATCTTCTGAACTGCAAAACTAACAAAGGGTTTTGTGCCACCTTAAAGGAAAAACAAGTCTTATTAGCAAGAACTCCAGGCCGCATCATCAGTATTCACCCAGAGTAGTGGTTCCACTAATTGGGGCGGAATATAAATCCAATATATAACAGGTGGACCAGTGCCTATGAAATGTTACACCAATTAAGCTTGTTAACTTTTAAGATGGTGAGAGATCCTTTTTGGTTTTGGTTCAATGGATTAATTAACATGGCTATCGTCTCCCCTCCTCTGCTCTTCAAACCAGGTGCAGGTATTCTTCATTGTGATCTCAGAGTATTGAACATACTAATTGGGGAAGGAAATCAATCAATCAATCAATCAATCAATCAATCAATCTCACTACTACCTCTGAGACAGTCTATATAGAAAAGCAGGTATGCTGATCTGTCTAGATGTGCCCACTGCTTTTCATAGACTAAATGGGATTTTATCCATCAAAATAATTTTACCATCCGCAAAATACTTTTTTACTCTTTTAACATGTTGTTGCTGATAAAACCCCATTTCCTTATACAGTATAGTGATGCTGAGACATTCCTAGCCATCCCTCTCCATTGCTTGGAGGGCTGCAGCTGAGCACAGAGGGAGGTTGGAGAAGACGTCCTTATCCTCTCTTGGTGTTTCCATGTCTAGGCCAGACGTGAAACTGCCAAACTGAAGCCACCTTTTGGTGAATTCATTCCACAGTTCCTTTCGACCTAGTGGGAGAAAGATTAGCTGGCACAAGGTTGCTGTTTCTCAGGGTACTCCTGATTGTGGTTCAAAGGTGCCACAATCTTCAATGAGCCTCTTTCTGCACATCCCATTGGAACTAATGATCAGGAGGCATAACCATAATCATGCTGGGCAGGCAAAAGGTCTTCTGTTGCACAACAGAGAAGGCAGGGTGGGGGTGTGATGAAACAAAGCAGTCACCAGACAGGAGGACAGGTAATCTGATCTGTCCATGAATGTGAAGGTAGTTGCTCTCTGTCTGAGAGTAGATTTGGCCCTCACACTAATGAGGTTGCACAGGCAGAAGAACTAGATCAGGTGTTGGCAACCTATGGCCCATGGACTGGATCGAGCCAGTGGGCGCAAATCATCTGCCCCCAACACACACACACACACCCTTGCCCGTGCTGCTGCTGCCAGCAGGAGTGGCATAAACAGCCATAAAACCCATCCATGGATGCATTTACGGCTGTCATAAACTTGTTTTATGCTGTTTTATGACTGTAAATGCAGTCATGGGCACATTTTACGGCAGTGTTTATAGTGGGTGGGCACCAGCCTGGCCCCCTTAACTGTTTCTGGGAGCTGTTTGCATCTGCAGATGTTTCTGTGGACATGTGCATGGAATGCTATTTACCACCGAAGTGGTACCTATTTGTCTACTTGCATTTTCTTGCTTTCGAACTGCTAGGTTGGCAGGAGCTGGGACAGAGACAGGAGTTAACTCCATTGTGCAGCACTTGAACTGCTGGTCTGCCGACCTTTGGCATCTTAACCACTAAGCCACCTCAGTCCCTTGTTGAATATCATTTCCATGGCATTAATATTTATTTTGAAAGATATACAGAGATTTCAAAAGCTGCAATTGAGACACTGGTTGTTCCTCTCTGCAGTGATACATTTCTGTCACTGTGCACAATAGAGCGTGGCAACCTGTGACCTTAGGGGACCTTGTGGCCCACAATATTAAGTCTGTGTAACCTTATGCGAAATATCAATTCAGACCTCTGGCAAGAGGCATCTAGCCCTTTCCTGGTAGCCAGTGGTGGGCATCAGCAAGTTCGCCCCAGTGCGCCAGAACCGGTAGCAGAAATCTTGGCTGCCCCGGCCATCCAAGTTTTGAAATAAAGTAGTCCTAATTTGGGTGCAACGCAGGGCTTTCCCCCTCGCCACACCCACCATACCACACTCACAGTGTGGTAGTAAAATTTTTTGGAGCTCACCACTGCTGGTAGCCCAATGAGCGTACAAAGTGGGTGGATGGGAAGGGTTTGAGAGAAAAGAGGGATGGAGGAAAGTGAAGAAAGAACAAGACAACACACCTAGCCTTGCCCACTTCTGCTCACCTGTCATATCTTGGCCTTCCAGATATGGTTGAATGGCATATCCCATGGTAACTCACCATTGGTCATTCTGTCAAGGCCAATAGGAGGTGCATCTGAAAGCCAAGATAGTTTCCCCCCATCTATGTTAAACCAATTTCTGGGGTTTTTTTAATTTTAAAAAAGTGAGCTAACAGATATTACTGTCCTTCCAAATATGTTCTCATTTTAGATTTTCTTTGCCCTCTTTTTGAGATAAATTGGAAAGAAATCAAAATTTGCAATTGTAAACAAAGTTTTGGGAAACTTACTGTCCCAATTATGTATGTAATGTATTTTCATTTCAGAGCTTATCCCATTCAGGAATATCCTTGCAAATCCAAACAAGCTGCTGCGATAATGCACATGATCATGAATAATCTTGACCCCACAGTGGCACAGGTAAAAAATGTTCAACGAATGCTTAATTCTGGAAAGAAATAGTAAATTTGATGGCAATGAAATGGTTTTTGCAAATCAAACCATCTTAGTTTATCATGGATCAAGTCTGGCTATGACATTAGGCAGACATATCAGAGGGTAAACAAAACATAAAGACAAGAAAACATTGTGGCACTTTAAAGACTAACTACCTTTACCTCTACCTTTACTGTATTTTAATGTTAGCTATCATGGATCAAGTCCACTTTGTCTTTAAAGTGCCATGACATTTTCTTTTTGTTCTGTATACTCTCTGATATGCTTGAAACACAGACTAGCACATTGGCAGTCTTATTAGGAGAAGGCTATGTGTACATGGTTGGTCCTCTGTCCTCTATACCAGTGATAGCCAACCTTCAATTACCAGAAGCCCAAGTCAGCACTCCTGCTGATCAGAGCTTCTGGGAAATGAAGTCCAAGAACATCTGGAGCACCAAGGTTGGCCATCACTGTTCTATGCTGAGTTGCTGCTTTTAATTTGCAATGGGAAATGCTATCCTATTTCATATGTTTAATACATAGGGATAGCTACCTGAAATAGAGGAGAAGTGCCATATTGTTCTGTGTTGCAGACAGGAAAAGGTCTGGAACTAATCTTACTCTGGATGGTTCTGATATAAAGAGAGCAACTCCCTATGCATGTTTGCTTGTGTTTTACATGGTTGTAAGACTTTATAAGGTGATATATAGGAAGGTCTTAAGTACTGGGAAAGAATAATGTTTAAAATATTTATTGATTTGTGATTCCACTTATTTTAGTGGGAGAATGTAATACAGGCCACTTATTAGCTGAGAGAAAGAGAGAAGGAAAATTTCATAATTCCAGAAGAGAATGTGTTATCTCTACTTTGGGTAAAAGGTACCAGTTTCAGTGGAATGAATTATGTGATACATGTGTAGGGAATTACATACTCCACTGCATTTGAGATTAAGATTCTGTTATTGAGTTGGAAAGGCAAAATGCTGAGGCTGCTGTAAACAAAACCTTTATGGCAGCACTACTAAACATGGAATTTTAAAATGTGCCTCTTGTAGTTTCCCCAGGAACTTGTAACTTATGGAGGAAATGGACAAGTTTTCAGCAACTGGGCCCAGGTAGGAGAACATTGATATATCTTCTGCCACAAATTGCATAACTGTAACCCATAGTGCATCAATGTTCTGTAACACTATATACAGTACAGTATAGTATATTAAATTATGTGGCTGTTATTGATGGCAATTCAGAAATCTCTGTGATCCAGTCCATGGTGTTAGTTATGGGACTCCCTTTTCTTTAATCAAAACATCCTTAGAGCCAGATTAACAGTGAAAATGTGAGGAAGCATTGCATTCAGACAAGAGTCTAGATGAGGTGGTGGTTCTACAGGGCAGGAAGTATAAGCATCTGCCTGGGAAGTGATGCATTCTGGGATAACCACATGCACCTTATCAAAATGCATTAGCAAAGAAAGACAATCAACTAAGGCATCGAGTGTCCATAAGTTTATGACTCTGAAAAAAAGCCTTTGGCCAATCAAATGGATAAACATGAAAGGACTGAAGTCTAGTAATAAGTAACAAATAGAGTAGGCCCATTCAGTTTAATCAGTGGGGGTTTGGTGGGTCAATTTCTCCATGAATTCTATTCAATCTCTAAACCTGTGACTTACTACTCTAGGGCAACAGGACTTAAAACTGGGTTTCAGCCAGTGTGTTATCTGGAATTAGGAGGGCCGTGTTCCCAGGCAGCGTGGCGCCCTCTCATCTTTTGTTCTAGAAATAGCCACTATGCTAGTGGCTCCAGATATAAGCAGACCCTGCTTTTCTACTTCATGGGCCTATCATTTCCCTCAGGGCTGGTGTATTAGGCTGCCGAGCAAAATGCAGACAATACAACATTTGGAAACTTGCTATCTGTTTCTTTGCTCCAGCAGCCTTGTCCAACTTAGATATGACAGTGATACAGAGCAAGAGTTTCACAGGAGAACAATTACTTCTCTGTCACTGGTTACTTAAGAACAGTAATTGGACAAATTATTTTATTTAGTGATGATAAGCACGGTTTCTCCTTAGTTTTTGGTGTCGCATAAAAGAGACAGTTTATTAAAAATATATATTTGGCTGTAGCAAAACTGGCCCTCAAAATGTTATTTCTGGTGTATATTATTATCGACATTGCCATTTGTGTTTCTTTTAAAATTAGGGTTCCTGAAGAGTGTACAATATGTTAAGATATATATTTTTCTACATGACCTAGCCCAGTGATGGTGAACTTTGAAACTCCGGGTGTTCTTGGACTTCAATTCCCAGAAGCCCAAGTCTTTGTGAATCCACATGAATGGATTCACTGTGTGTACATGCAGTAAACCCATTCATGTGGATTAACAAAAGACTTAGGCTTCTGGGAATTGAAGTCCAATAACACCTGGAGTGTCAAGGTTCGCCATCATGGTCTAGCCCTACAGCCCCCTCTGAATCAAATACTTTAGGGTGGATTTCCCTCCTATCTTTATTCCAAGAGTTTGTTATGTCTGAAAGCAGAGGCTGTTTTCTGCTATTCCTGTTAAATGCTAAAAATTAATTGAAATGTTGTTGTTGACATAAGCCATACACAGAATGCAGTCATAAATGATTTTGCAGTGATAATCTTGATTACAACATCATGGGAATATTCCCCAATGTTCATCTTGGCTGGCCAATTAATTCCCTACTTTTTTCAATAACCCCTGTAAAATAGGTTCGGCTAAAAGAGTGACTGTGGCCCAAGTTTCAGAACTATACCAAGAGCAAAATGGCTTGGAAAATAGTTTCCGGGGGGGGGGGGACTGGGGGAGGAAGAAGATTTTCATTCTCTTCATCAGGGCAAAGTTACTGAGGCCCTGAATGAAACTGGCATGGGATCGGAAACAGTGGAAGACGATGTTTCAATCTGCCACATCAACCAAGTAACCATCATCTATAAAGGCTGCATTTTAAATGGTTCCTCTCAACATGACAGGAATTTGGTAGCTATGCAAGTCCTTGTCTGCCACCCTGTCAAATCTGCCTCTTAGAAGGTTGTAAATGCTGATCAATAATAAATAATCATTTTTCCTACTTTTTAAATTCATTTCTGCTTCAGTTCTGGATAGTGATGCATTATTTGTCTGAGATGGATGAAGACCAGACCTTAGTCATGTACAGTGGACATCCTCTGGGACTCTTCCCTAGCCAACACATGGCTCCCCGATTAGTCATCACCAATGGCATGGTAAACACAGCCCCTCTTTGTTGTCCACTTAAAAAAAACCTTCTACTTTCATTTATTGCTCATTCGGCCCTCTTCTGTGGTGAGTTAACCCTAAATGTGCAGGAAGCAGCAGTCTCACTTTCCCCTCTCCCAGCAACTTTAGTAGAGTATAGGCTTTTCTGTATCCAAATCCCTTTTTTATTTATTTTTATTTATTTATTTTTTAGATTTGTATCCCGCTCTCCTCGGTTTCAACCGACTCAGAGCAGCTCACAGAGTCCCCTAACATCACTATTAAAGTGCAAACAAAAACACAATAGCATACAATATAACAGAACAGTAAAGTACAATAAATATCATATAGTAGGTCAGTACACATTACACATCAATACACATTACAGTACTATCAAAATTTGAAAAACATATGTTTGTATGTAAACAGCAGAATGCCTTTATATTGAAATCTATATGCCCCTTTCAAAAAATGTTTCCCCTGGCACCTACAATCAGTATCAAAACACATCTAGTAACCAGTACTCCAAAACCTTCAAGAAAACAGGAACATTAAACAGTATTCCACATTTTTACAACTTTTCCTTCTGGATGGGTTTGAGCTTTCCATTCACAACTTGTAGTTACCATCTGGATATGATTGTCATAAGTCAGGATCAACTTGATGGCCCATAGATATTATTAATCAGAATATAAGATGGGACCTGCTGAGTCAAACCAAAGATGGCTCTTTTTCACACTAGCAGAGGTCAACCAGATGCCTACAGGAAGTGACATGGAAACTGTGAAAGATATAAACATCCTACTGCACCTACTCTCTGCTGTTGTTAGTCCTTAAGCTGATTATATGATCTAGTCAGAAGGTGGGGAAAGACATGGCTTTCCAGATGTTGTTGACTAATAGCCAACAGCTGTAGCCAGCAGAGCTGATAATAAAGGATAGCAGGAGCTGCAAAACACCAAGAAGGTACTCATTTCAATCCTCCTACTTGGTATAGGGCAGTGATGGCAAACCTTGGCACTCCAGATGTTTTTGAACTTCAATTCCCAGAAGCCCTGATCAACAGGAGTGCTGACTTGGACTTGGGTAATTGAAGTCCAAGAACACCTGTAGTGCCAAGGTTCGCCATTACTGGTATAAGGTGTGACTAGAAAGCAAAGGAAATACAAATTAATTTACAACCACTCACTATAAAGTCACAAAGGGATATTCAGTTCTCTTCAACACTGGCAGAGGAAGGAAAACCCCATTCAAATAGCAGTTCCATGTAATGTATCTGTAGGTGGTGGAATTCAAAAGAACTGCCTTAAGAAGGCTTTCTTTCCTTATTTCAGTATCTTATCTTGCTGCTAGCGTTTGTGAAGCTGTTAAAAACAAATAAACAAAAAACAAAACAAACAAACAAACAGGACCACTTATCTGAGGAGCAACTGTGAGGAAGGAGGAGGAGGAGAAGAAAACAACAAAGAAGTGTCTTGGGAGAGGAGAGGCTTTGCAGATAGAAGTAAATGCTGGTGCTGCTTGTGTGTGTGTGGGGTGTGCGTGTGTGTGCATTTGTATGTGTGTTCATACATGCATGTGTGCATGTACGTGTGAGAGAGAGAAAGCTCCGTGTCCTCCCTTTAGAAGCAAAAGTTGAAGGGAAAGGTGCTTTGTCAATACACTGCTCTCCCCCCTTGTATCCTTGATTGGTTTTTACTTCCTGCATCAGTTCAAATGGATTGTGTGCTTTGGACTGTAGTGAAAGAACTCAATTTTTAAAAAGTAGAAAGGGTTCTGGTGGGGAGCACCAGGACTCTGAGCCTTTGGGCTGATTCACATTTACCATTGTATCGTGTGGTCAATGGAGAAAATGTGAGTCAGCCCACCTAAAACCTGTGTACAGTGTTTCCTACATTTTTTCCCATGTAGTCAAGTCTTCAGTCAAAACATTAGTATCCAGTTACATCAATTTCTAATGTATCCATTCATAAGTCAATCATATTATTGTTACCTTTTTAGCTAGTCTATTTTCCAAGATATTCAGGGCATTGTGCATAATTCTCCCCCCATTAATCCTCACAAAAATCTTGTAGATCATTTAGAAAGAGAGAATTAACCCAATAAGCCATCAAACCTATTGGGTTAATTCTCTCTTTCAAACTGATGTCCTGACATCTGTCTAACACTAACCATTAAACTACATTTACTTTCCATGTCTCTGTTCTCCTTTCTTCTTGTCCCAGAGAGAAAGAAAATAAATCACAGGAGCATTCCAGAGTGCTAGGAAAAAAGGACCATTATTATAACAGTGCCCTATTTCCAGTAATAATTGGGATTTCCATTCAGGATTACATCTTGTTTGCTGTTCCTATAGGTTCTTCACATTATGCATAAGAGTCATTTGCATTTTCCTGACTGGTAGCTGAATATGTTCTAATCTAACATGCTTTTATTATTCAAATATTCCTCCTCAACCCCTTAATTCCATTTTCCTTCTTCATCTTTAAGGTGATTCCTAACTATTCTTCCAGAGATGAGTATGAGAAAATGTTTGCAATGGGAGTTACAATGTAAGTGATCCACTGTCCAAACTTACTTGATATTACTAGTTAAATTTTACAAAACCTATTTTTTATTTTGGGATTTTTGGAATAATCTGTGATGGTAGAGGGAGGATTAAGTTATATGGGACACAAAAAATCTATCTATCTATCTATCTATATATAGAAATACAACCTCAGTGGGACTTAAAATAAACAAATGTAGACTTCAGTGTGAAGATGGAAATAGAGGCAGAATTTGATTAGAGGTAAAAACTAAATAGGGAGTGTTTTATTAATAGTCCTGTCTTCCCCATAGGCACTCCCCACATAAGTAGCACTGCTGCTCCCATTAGCCTCCAACTGGTTACCAGGGATGGTGAACCTTTTAGATGGCCCAAACTGCGGTCCATGCCACACCCTTATGCTGCATGTGAGCCACCAACCTTACCCCATACAGGGGAGGTAGGAAGTGCTCCAGTGGTGGGCTCAATTTTTTTTTTACTACCACACTGTGGGTGTGGTATGGTGGACGTGGCCAGGGGAAAAGCCCTGCATTGCACCCAAATTAGGACTACTTTATTTCAAAACTTGGATGGGCTGGGCCAGCCAGAATTTCTGCTACCGGTTCTGGTGAACTGGGGTGAACCTGCTGATGCCCACCACTGAAGTGCTCCCATTGCACAGCTGGGCAGAGGGGCAGGGCAAACTCTGTGCTGGGGGAGGAAGTGCTCCAATTGGGCTGCTGGGCAGGGAGCAGGCCAAACTCTGTGCTGGAGGAGGGAGAAAGCACTCCCATTGGACTGCTGGGCAGAAGGGAGGGATGAACTCTGTGCTGTGGGGAAGAAGCATTCCCACTGGGCAGAGGGGTGGGATGAACTCTGTGTTCGGGTGACAGTCCACATGCCCACAGAAAGGGGTGTGCCATAGATTTGCCACTACTGTACTATAGCCAGTGCTGATGCTGACTGCAGATGATGGAAGTTGTCATTTATTTATTTATTTATTAGTTCAAATCTATATTGCCGCCCACTCACTGTGGCGACTCAGGGCGGCTTACAAATAATACATGATGGGTGTATCCAGAATCAACTGAAGAATGCTGTTCTAGTCTAGCAGAGTAATATACTGGTACTGTTGTGAGGTAAGAGTTTCTATAGTATGATCCAGATCTGACTGAAAAACATGCACTGCTATTGATAGGTATGGACAGATGACAGCAGGAAGTTACTGCTATATTGGACCCCAGGGAATAGTCCATGGCACAGTGGTAAGAACTCCACTTCCTTGCAGAAAGTACCATTTGTAGAAAAGGGGAGCATCAAGTTACTTCTGACTGATATAATAAATACAGCTTTCTTTTATAGAGCTCAGAAAGTTAAAGGTGTTGCAACCTTAAGGTTCCAAAGCCTTAAAATTAATTAATCACTGTTGCAATATATTACTTGTGTGTGTGTGTGCGTGTGTGTGCATGTGTGTTTGTGTGCATGCATGCATGCACTTGCATGTGTGCACACGTGTGCATATGCATGTGCACTTTTGAAGCAGCAGCAGTAAATTTGGAATGAGAAACAAATACAGAGGTGTCAGAAGTGTACTTGTGATTATGTATGCGGGGGGGGGGCATAATCTACCACAGTGGTGGGAAGCAGGCGTCCACCCCTATGTGCCCAGATGCAGTTCCTCAGCACCAGTGGCGCCCCTCATAACCCCTCAATGCCAACCAGTTTGGTTGTTTTGGGGAAAGGGTTTTGCCTACACACTCTTCAGGCAGTATGGAGGATTTATCTTTTTTGAAGGACCTTTTTTTTTAATTTCCCTCTTGGGGAATCCTGTCCTTCCCATGCTCTTAAAATGACCACCGTCTTCCAATTGTAACATTGCTCTAGCTGACAGTCCTCAACGCAGGTCGACGCTACCTGGGAGTGGAAAGCCTGGCTGGGAAAGTTTTCGTTACCTCTGGTCTTGGAGGAATGAGTGGGGCTCAAGCTAAGGCTGCGGTCATTGCTGGCTGTGTGGGAATTATTGCTGAGGTAAGCCTGCCTGCTTAGTTGTATGTTTTGACTCAGACGTTTGTGTTCATATCACCCCTCCATCCCATTTTTTTCGTGAACGTTTTCTCTAACTGAAACTTTTAATACCCTTCCACATCAAAGGTATTGAGGAAAGGGAGGGGGTACCAGCAGTTCAAGGCCAATGCATGTGAGCCATTTAAGCCACAAAATAAGGGAGAAGGATATTCAGATCATACACAATAAAGAACACACATTTAGGCATTGGGTTCAAGAATGTACACTATCTGACTTTCTACCCAGCATCTCTTGCCTGCACTACTGAGACAAGTCGCTTGCATGGCATAGATAGCCGCTTTTCCTTGGATTTCTTCCCTTTCTAAAGCATGTGACTGGATCTTTTCTTGGGAATGCGCACACCAGATCTAGAAGTGGACTAATGTGTGAAATGAAAGAGTAGGGGCATTTGCTCCAATCCAGACAAAGCTTGTGTTTTCAAACATTTCTGAAAATGATAAAGAGTGACACCCATGGAGGCTCAGCAGAAGCAGATAGTGACAGCAGTTTTTTTATTGTTTAATCGCACAGTCGATTCCGACCCCCTGCGACCCCATGGACCACTGTCCGCCAGGCACTCCTGTCCTCCACCATCCCCCTCAACTCGCTCAGCTCTGTGCCCATTGTCTCTACAATACCATCTAGCCATCTCATCTTGGGCCGCCCCTTCTTCTTTTGCCCTTGACCCTTCCAAGCATCAAGGCTTTCTCAAGTGAATCCTCTCTTCTCATTTGATGTCCAAAGTACTTTAGCTTCATCTTTATTATTTGACCTTCTAAGGAGCAGTCAGAGTGACAGCAGTAGTAGCTCAAAATAATTATACTTGCAAGACAAAGTTATCTGAAGCAAAAAATATAATTCATCACAACTTAATTTGCTCAACATTCAGAGAGAACCCTCTTAATATTATTTAGGTTATATATTACCACCTGCTGTATAATTGTTATTCTGCATTGTTTATTCTGACTGTATTATTTTGATAGATGTTTTATGTAAACCACTCGGAATAGCTACTGTGCTAGATAGGCAGTACAGAACAGCGATGGCGAACCTTGGCACTCTAGATGTTCTTGAACTTCAATTCCCAGAAGCCTAATCAACAGGAGTGCTGACTTGGGCTTCTGGTAATTGAAGTTCAAGAACACGTAGAGTGCCAAGGTTCGCCATCATTGGTATAGAGCTGTGATGGGGAACCTTGGCACTCCAGATGTTCTTGGACTTCAATTCCCAGAAGCCCAAGTCCCCATGAATCCACACAAATGGGTTTATTGTGATTCATCCAGCCCACACTGCTCTCATCGCTTCCAGAAGCAGAAGTAAAATGCATAGGCCAGATGAATCACAGTAAGCCTGACAAATTCTCTCATGGGTTGGCCAAAGCCTGCCATCTGAGACAGCCTTCTTGGATAGAAGCCCTATTTCATTTTTTTTTTAAAGTGTGAGTTGGTTGCCATTATTAAACCTCATAGGGCAGTGATGGTGAACCTTGGCACTCCAGATGTTCTTGGACTTCAATCCCCCAAAGCCCTGATCAGCAGGAGTGCTGACTTGAGTTTATGGTAATTGAAGCCCAAGAACACCTGGAGTGCCAAGGTTCGTCATCAATGTCATAGGGCTTGTGTCAAGTGCAGCGGCAGGAGTGGCTGTGAATTCCACCCAGTTTCCCTGCAGTTTGTCATTTCAGCCAAGAGCTATAAAATGTGCGAAAAAAACCCCAAAACATTTTTGCATATACAGTACAATATAAACACACATACAATTAAAAACAACCTCATCCCACCTCTTCCTCTCTGCTGTTGCTGTACATTTTTGGAATTTTCACATCATTAGTCCCATCCCAACATGTTTATCTCTTGTGTGGATTACTGTTTTAAAAGGCTCTTCACATCATCTTACCTCAACTCTGGATCCTTCTTTGTTTAAATCAACATTTTTTAAAAAATAAAATAAAAGAACAATGAGTTATTTCTGGCTGAGCTGCTGTTTATTCCAAGTACAGATTTTGTTGGGCAGATTGCAGCTCAGCTATTTCATGGTTAACAGGTCTACTAAGTTATGCTCACTCCCTGAAATATTTCCCTCAGGAACTGAAATGTTCTCATGTGAAACAAGCTTTAGAGCTGGGCTATTAAACAGGGCAATAAAAACGTTTCAGTGGGCCATGTAATTTTACCACTGGTGATGTAGAGAGAATTTGCTTTTCAATTTCTCCTGGTTGGAAATCTCACAGAGTGGTAATTTGTATTTCATAGCAGATGACTGACCTGTCTGAAATTTGACCCCAGATATTTGAAGAGTTGAGGGAACTGCAGTGGCTTAGTGGTTAAGATGCTGAACTTGATGACTGGAAGATCAGTAGGTCAGCAGTTCGAGAACCGAGTACTGCAGGACAGAATGAGCTCCCATCTTTGTCCCAGCTCCTGCCAACCTAGCAGTTCGAAAGCAAGAAATTGTACCATGTTCCATGCAGTCCAATGTTTAGTCATGCCTGTCACATGTCCACAGAAACATCTTTGGCTGTAAACGGAGATGAGCACCAAACCCTAGAGTCAGATACGAATGGCTTTCGAGCAAGGGTGACCCTATTTAAAGATTCATTAAATTTAGTTCACTCAGGCATCAGGGCAATGCCTGAAATCTCAGGAAATAGTTATACTTCTCTAGGTTTCTAGCAAGGAATCAAAGCTCAAGCTGAACACACCACCAGAGGAAGAAGTAGAGTACAGTAGTTCACTTCTTGTGTGTGAAGTGGCTTTAAACTTTAGCCACTCATCTCTGCCTTGACTTGGCTTGAAGTTGCTTATGTATGTATTACTTCAGAAAGCACAGTTGTCTCATGTTCCCTCCTTTTACTTCAGGTTTTTTGGACCACTAATGTTGGGCCCAGGGTTCAAAGAGTGTTAGGAATTGAAACAACAATATTGGGACTCATGACAGAAGAAATTCCCCCTCAGCCTGTGCCTACACAGATCTTGTGACATAACAAAAGTCCCATCTCTCAGTTTCATATTCTGGTCCTGAAATCTTGGGGAATTGGATGGTGCTAACCTAGCAAGCTTAGGTCACAATCACCCAAAACTCTTTTGAAAACCTGTAGACCCTTGAGAAATGTTTTTTCCTTTCTTTCTCCCAAACACAATGTCTCAGGTGGACGAAGCTGCTCTTTTAAAACGTTCTCAGCAAGGATGGCTAATGGAATCTACAAAGAGTCTGGATCGTTGCATTGCTCGGCTCAGGTATGGAACAAAAACATGTTATTTGATTTTGTCTCTAATTAATTCCATATCTAGGCAAAGGCTTTTGGGATTGTTTTCTGCAACTGTGTGAAAAAGCTTCCTTCATGCATCCTTCATGTCTGAAGATACTTTTCAATAGAGATGTGGAAAACTCATGGACTCAGAGCTTGTTCATACTGGCTTATGGGGCAGTCTGGGCTCAGTCGTTTTTAAGTCATTAGAGGATGAGGGATGGTCTAAATTACACATAGCCCACTCCTCCCAGCTGAACACCAGAAGTGACCCATTTGCCCTTATGGCAAAGAAGCTCACAAACCACTTCACTATGAGGGTAAATAATACATTTTCCTTACTTTTTTTTTTTTTTTTTTTTACAAAGGAGTCAGCAAGGGGGGAAATGGATCAGCAAGGAGGAAAACATTTACACTTTCCCTATAAAGATGCAGGGAAAGTGTAAAATGAAAATATTCAGTATGCTGATGGGGCTTGTTATCCCTGTCAGCAAACTGGATGTTTACAGAGGAAGGAGCTTTTGAAGGCTGCTGCTGCTTTTAGACTGCATCCCAATTATGTGGAGGCACTTGGGATGCTGCTTTCCTCAGAAAACTTAAAAAGTAGAACCCCCTAACTAAAAGTGAGTTCCAAAAGGATAGCTGAGGGTAAAGTTGGGATGCTACAGCACTTTCTAAATGTGGCTGCTGCATGTCCCCAAAAAACCTCCAAGAGCTTAAAGGAGCAAACGAAGCACTTGTTGAGATGTACTGTTTCGTTCTGTTTCATCAAACCCACTAGCAGTTCCATGCCACCATTTGTTCATATCATTTTGTAAGACATCATATTTACTTCCTGCAATGGCATTTTCAGACTCCCCACATACATTTTCCATAGCATATACAGTTACTTATTTTATATAATTTTCTTCATGCTAGTATTAATTCTATAACACAGAATATCTATATTGCCTGTGTAGCTCCAAGACACACTGTTTCTAAAAATGGTCACATTTACTTGAAAATGTGTATCAGAATGTTTTATTCTGAAAATAATCATTCAAATATTTTAAAGATATACAGTCAAACCTCGCATAAAGAGCGTTTCGCTTAAAGTGTAACTCGCTTAAAGAGCAGAATTTTCTCTGAATGTTCGCTTCGCTTAACAAATAAAACCAACCAAAAACTCACTTAACAAATAAATTGAGATTCGCAATCCCCCCACACACAATTGGTCATTTACAATGGTGTTTCGCTTAAAGAGCAAACTCACTTAAAGACCAATCCTGTGGAACGCATTATGCTCTTTAAGCGAGGTACAACTGTACTATCATACATAAAATTTTACAAGGGACTGTTCTTGCAATTTTTACAGAGAAGCAAAGAAGAACAAAATGGCTTTAAGTTTGGGATATCATGGGAACATCGTTGATCTTTGGTAAGTGTTGATTGAGCCATGATCATCTTAATGGTGATACATTATAATTAATTTTTAATTTAAGATTTCAAATTTTTCTGTACCAACCTGTATTGCAACAGCCATTCCAACCTAGGTCTATATTTGCTTATACCTACAGAAGTACAATGATATAAAATATCACAATGGAATCCAATTTAATTATTAAACTGATTGTTCAACAAAGGATTCACTTACGATAATTTTTTTTTAGCAATTTAAAGAACCAAAATACTGTAGATATATATTAAATAGGTAACTGCATTTAAAATTTTGCATTCATAAGGAAAATCTATATGTTGTGATCAGGGTTAAAGCTACAGCTTTGGGAGGATGT
Source organism: Furcifer pardalis (assembly GCA_030440675.1). Taxonomy (NCBI): domain Eukaryota; kingdom Metazoa; phylum Chordata; class Lepidosauria; order Squamata; family Chamaeleonidae; genus Furcifer; species Furcifer pardalis. The sequence goes on along the minus strand of CP126893.1, from coordinate 127,564,878 downwards.
AGTTGCCGCGGTTTAGTGGTTAAGACACTGAACTTGATGACTGAAAGGTAGCCAGGTGAGCAGTTCGATACCTGAGTGCTGCAGGACGGAATGAGCTCCTGTCTTTGTCCCAGCTCCTACCAACCTAGCAGTTTGAAAGCAAGAAATTGCAAGTAGATAAATAGGTACCACTTTGGTGGGAAAGATAACAGGTTCTGTGCACTGCAGTGTTTAGTCATGCCTGTCACATGTCCATAGAAACATCTGCAGAGAAGAAATTGTAAATAGATAAATAGGTACCACTTTGGTGGGAAAGGTAACAGCATTCCGTGCACTCCAGTGTTTAGTCATGCCTGTCACGTGCCCACAGAAACATCTGCAAATGCAGACAGCACTGGCTCTTTGGCTATAGACAGAGATGAGCACTGAACCCAAGAGTCAGATACGACTGGCTTTCAAGCAAAGACGACATTTACCTTTACCTTTTTCCTCTATGCTACAGTTACCATTTTAAAAAGTCCCTTGCTCCTATTCTTCCTGAAAGGGATGCTGTTAGTCAGTCTCACTGAAATCAATACAATTAACACGTGCTTGAAGAGGCTGTAGGTTTTGTTGATATTGCTTTCTGTAATGGGCCCTTAGTAAAATGTACTTTGGCAAATGTAACAATTCTGTTTCTTCCAGTTTATGTCTGTCATTCCCCTAAACCCACACCCCATATTCAGACCAAAAATCAAATTAACTGGCCCAATTTAATCCACTTTTTCTGTTTGTTTACACAGGGAGAGGCTTGCTGAAGAACTTGATAACACTGGAGAATTGTTAGCCGACTTGGGTTCTGACCAAACATCTTGTCACAATCCTTTTAATGGAGGCTATTATCCAGTACAACTGAGCTTTGAGGAAGCTAACCAACTCATGGCTAGCAATCCTGTAAAATTCCAGGCCCTCGTGCAAGAGAGGTACTTTAAAAACATTCACAGGTTTAGATGAGGGATGAAATTCTACCTATGGTAATTTTGAAAGGGACAGAAGTCTCTTTTGAATAAGAAGTCTCCTCCTATAGACAGTGTCTTTATTAAATTTGTGGGTTTTTTAAATAGAGGAAAATGGCTTTTTGAATATCAATGATAAAGTCAAAATGGCAGGAGAGACTATCAGTTGCTGCAAACTTGGTACAAGACAAGCAATATTTGTTTATCAACTTAACTCTATCCAAACTCATAGTTGGACGATGTCTTTGTCCCAGCTCCTGCCAACCTAGCAGTTTGAAAGCAAGAAATTGCAAGTAGATAAATAGGGACCACTTCGGTGGGAAGGAAACAGTGTTCCGTGAGCTCCAGTGTCTAGTCATGCCTGCCACATGACCACGGAAATGTCTGCAGAAGCAGACAGCACTGACTCTTCGGCTTTGAAACAGTGATGAGCACTGAACCCTAGAGTCGGATATGACTGGCTTTTGAGCAAGGGGAACTTTTACCTTTACCTTACATATGGTAACATTCCTCAGTATGTGACATCAGTCTAATATACCTAAGACTACATTTTCTCCATCTCCGGTGATGTCATTCTTTTTTTTACTCATCAAGATTCAGTGTACATAAGAAATTGGTACAGAGTTAATCTGCAAACAATAGTTTCACTAAGCTTAAACTGTGTGCGATAAACAGTTGGGTTTGATGAGCTAGCAAATGTCAGCCAAGGGACGGAACATATGGCAGACAAGGCTGTAGCCAGGATTCTATGGGGGGAGGGATTTCAGGAGGGGCAAAAAATTCCCGCAGGGACAACAATGTCACACTCACATATATAACATTGGCATCGTTGGTTGGGGAGGAGGCGGGCTGTTAGCTCAGGAGGGACCCCCCCAGCCCCCCTGGCTATAGCCCTGATGGTGGAAAAGACTCAAACCCCTATAATGTATGTCACATGTCATGAATTTGTCCCATGATGGAAATAATGCAGCGTCATCTTAAAGTACAATAGCAACTACACTTATATACCACCCCATAGCGCTTAGTGCACTCTCTGGCCAGTTTACAGGTAATTAGCATTTTGCCCCCAACATGCTTGGTACTCATTTTACTGACCTCAGAAGGTTGGATGGCTGAGTCAACTTTGAGTCCTGTCAGGATCAAACTCACAGCCTTTTGGCTGCACTATAGTGGTTTAACCACAGCACCACAGGGGCTCTTAGCCTAGAGGCCATGTGGCATGCCAGTTGTTACTGGATTGCAGATCCCATCAGCCCTGATCAGTACTGTATCATCATTAGTGAAGAATCACAGGATTTCCAATCCCCTGATTACATTGAGGGCTATACATTTCTCACCCTGCCTTAAAGCATGCTTACTCTTCAGACCCAGTCAGCTTATTTCATTTCTGTTTACTCCACAATGGCATTGGTCTTAAACCAGTAGTTCTCAAGCTCGGGGCATTGGATGTTGCCGGACCTCAAATCTGAGAAGTCCTAGTCTAGTGATGGTGAGCCTTGGCACTCCAGCTGTTCTTGAACTTCAATTCCCGGAAGCCCTGATCAGCAGGTAATTGAAGTCCAAGAACAGCTGGAGTGCCAAGGTTGGCCACCAGGGCCCTTGTCTATATGGCCAATAGGTAGGGGCTACAGGACTAGAAGCCCACCAACATTTGGAAATCAAATTTGGGAACTTCAGATTTACACCAAAGCAAAGGTTCCAGAGTTTGAAAGCTTGATTCAATGATTATTATTTTTTACTTTGGTAGAGGAAAGGGGTACTTAAGAGTGGAAGAGGGTAATTCCAGCCCATGATGGAAAGGGTCAATATTTTTTTTCTTTCTTCAAATGGGTTTTGACATTGCCTGGGAGAACAGGAAAAATAGCTCTTTTCACAGTGGTGACCACTGACTGCTTGCTGTCATTAGAAACAGCGCCGGCCCTAACATTAATCAGAGTGAGGCAGCTGCCTTAGGCAGCAGATTCTGAGTACTGTATTGTGAAAGAGCAGAACCTCCTCCATTTCTGAAGGGTTAGAGCTATTATTTATTTATTTATTTATTGTTCACATTTATTATCCCGCTAAACCACATAACCAATCAATACAATTGGCAATTAATTTTTTTTTAAAAAAAATTACTTCTAGGGATAAGGAAGAATACAATGTACAATAACCAGATTGGCTTGGGGTACTTCGGGTGGTGTGTGTACTATGCATCTCTGCCACAGGCAGCAAACATATGTTCTTTTAAAAGAAGAAATAAGTGGCAACTGAAAGCCAGATCAAATTATATGACCATGTCTGGGGGGGGGGGCAGAGCAGAGGAAAGAAGAGTCCAGGAGAGAAAAAGTCTTCTTTTCAAAGGTCAAAGTTGGCTGCAGAGATTTAATCCTCTCTTTCTCTCCTGCACACACACACACAGTCACATGTTTTGTTTCACAATCGAATCAGCAAACAACTGTGCGCAGGAAGAGGAGTCTTATGTCTGAGAACACTGCAAATGCTCAGTGACCCAGCTGTATTGATTTTGATCGACAGCCCAGCTGCCTGTGTGTTTGTTTGTTTTTCAATGCATGCTTTCTGGAATGAGGCATTAGAGAATTAGGTTATATAGATTAGTAATAAGAATGTTCTTCCTGCAGCTTGAGCTGATTGAGCCTGACTTTGAGAACAAGGTGGCTTGGGAACTGGGAGTTGCTCATATTGACTTGCTCAAAGGAGCTTGAACAGTTCAGCCAAAATGGTGACACAACGGCAGAATTGTTCTGCTAAATCAGATGTAAAGAAGGATATGAGTTGAATTTCAAAATTAAAAAATGGGTATGTGTGATGAGGAGCTTGGAACACGTCCATTGCCCATAGCCCAGCAGAGCGGGCTCTACCATTAATCCTACGTAGGGTATCATCTCACGGAAATTTGTTGCTCTCCCCTACTCCGTCTTCATGGGGCTCCCACCACTTGAGAAGGCAGCTGTTGCTTAACCCAGCTCTCCAGTAACTTATCTGAGAAGAAATCAAAGTGGTCCCTTTTTTCCTCTTAAGAATGTGAGGGTGATACCCCTTTCTTCCTCATCTTCCTCCTCCTCCTTGTCCACCACCACCACTTCAGGTGTCAAGAGAGATACAAGATTATACAAGATACAAGGCACTACTGCCACCATGTATAGCTTATTCTCCTTTGGAAGGGGGCTTCACACTGATGAGGCTATTCCTTCCCTTTGTCATCATGGGGTGAGGTTTGAGTATACAGATGTTGAAGCACTATGTAGTGGTAGTGGGAGAGGTCTTGCTCCTCCTCGTTGTATGGAAGAAGTCCTGGCTTTTGTCCTAGACTGGAGACCCGCTATGGGAGAGCAGGAGGAAACTGAATACCAGACTGTGGCAAAATAAGCTTTGAGAGAAGTCAAAGGATTCAATTCCTCTCACCCATATACATTGTTTGTTTATTATTTAAATTCTGGCTCTCCTCTCCCTCTTCACTTTATTGATGTCTGAGGCAGACCCTTTTTTAACCTGCACATCTTCATTATCACATTTATATCAGTAAACAGTTGCATTTATGAACTGTAAAATGACTCACTGTATTCTTCACACCCATTTCAGGAAGGGCAGATTTAGTGTCCCACCTTGACTTTTGAGATACAGCTGGTAGGAAAATGGGATAGATATTGTTTATCTGCAGCATCCAGACTGGGGAAATTTCCTCCCAGAGGAGGTTCATTGGTGTCTTTCTTACCTTTAGTGTCTGATGAAGACAAATTCTACCTCTCCACCCAAAATTCCTTCAGCTGAGCATTGTTTTTTCTCTGATTGATTGCTTCTCTTGCTGATTTTGGTCCTGCTCTCAAGTTGCTCAGGATATCTTTATTGCTCAATGTTTCATTTTCAACTAGCTTTTGAAAAGAGCTGATTATTTTCATAATGTGTTTTTATCTGCCCTTGTCCCTCATTGTGCCCCTTTGGGTTAAAAAGCATGGTATACATATCATCTATTCCAATGTCTACTTTTTTTAAAAAAAAAAAATCTGTTTTCTACACTCTTCCATGCACTCAGCTTTCAGTATAATCTTATCTCATGATACTCTTGAAAAAGAAAAGGAAATGGTTTATTCATTCAGCTGGTTCATACATTGAGGAACCTGCAGAAAACTTCATAGGCATAGCTACAAGAAGATTGTGGCTGCATCAGAAACAGACATTTGATGTCTTTCCCCTTCCTCAGAGTAATGGTTGTGAGCTAGAAACATTTACACATGGGGAAAGGGGGGGGGGAATTGGCCAAGTGGGATCTTGTTCCCTATTACCTTTTCTATGTGATCACTTGTTGATCTACAATTTGCTACACTTGGATTTTACTTCCTTCTTCCCCCCCCCCCCAAAGGTTAGTAGTTCTTGTTTTCCTTTGTTAGAGGTATGAGATCTCCATAGGGCCTTGATGGTGAACCTTGGCACTTCAGAGGTTCTTGTACTTCAATTCCTAGAAGCTCAAGTCAGCATTCATGCTGATCATGGCTTCTGGGAATTGATGTACAAGAACACCTGGAGTGCCAAGGTTAGCCATCACTGCCAAAGGGGCTGCTAGTGTACTCCCCTAAACAGATTGAAGGGTTTCTTTTAAATGGGCTCCTTCTTACTGAACCATCCTTCAGTGGATTTCTTGAAGTAATAAATTGTGCCTTTCTCAGTTAGAAGCTTCTGTTTAGTAGTTAAAAGAACATCACTTCTCTTAAATTTAGCATAAATACTCAAAATGTTTTTGCCAGTCATAAATGGAAGCTATGATTTTTCTTTGTGTAAATTGATATAGGGAATAAATGGTAATATTGCTCTTTATGTGCTTTCAGCCTGAGGAGACAAGTAGCTGCAATCAACAAACTAGCTGATCAAGGGATGTTTTTTTGGGATTATGGAAATGCCTTTCTTCTAGAAGCTCAGAGAGCTGGTGAGTATTTTCTTGAGTGTAAATTAAGCAGATTATACACCCATCTGAGCACAACATATACAGCACCCTTCAGATGTGGTATGCATTACCTTAAAATATATTTCCATAAAGAACAGGTAGGAGTTTTGAGTGTTTGTAAGAAATGGATGGCGCAGTGGTTGAACTGCTGAACTAATGCCAGAAGGCTGTGAGTTCAATCCTGACCAGATCTCAAGATTGATTCAGCCCTCCATCCTTCTGAGGTTGGTAAAATGAGTATCCAGCATGTTGGGGGCAAAATGCTAATTAACTTGGGAACCACCCAGAGATGCACTAAGTACTATGGAGCGGTATAGAAGTATAATTGCTATAATGACTTTCACTATTTATTTATTTATTTATTTATTTATTAGTTCAAATTTATATTGCTGCCCACTCACCATGGTGACTCAGGGCGGCTTACAGACAATACATTACATTACATTACAATACAATACAATATATTGGGGTGGGCACAGGGTGGCAAGGTCCTCAACCTGCCCTGGCTTCTCCTTCCCCTAGCAGTTGGTGTAGGGTAGGCTATCATTTTAGCAGTACATTGCCCCCCGACCCCAAATAACGAGACAGACAAGTGTGCTGGGTTTAAAATGGGCAACTTTATTGCCAAAAACCAACCAAACATGATATAACTGTCTGCGTGGTGGGAGTAGCACAGGTGAGCAATCCAATTGTAATATTAAACTATAGTGCTAATTGAGTTAGTCCATAACAGAAGTGGCCTCCTGGTTCACACTTCTGCCCTTGTTTCAGGTGAACATGATTTGGGGCTCCCAAGACCTCCAACTTGGTTACCCCTGTTCGTGGAACGCATTTAACCGACCACGACTCACCTCACCTTGCCTCGCTACGTTTGGTCAGTCAAATGCGCTCCTTGCCTGAAATGGCTGGACTAAGCAATGGCTCACCCATGCTACCCGCCACACGGAGAGCAACTTTTTTTAAAAATAATTAACTGCTCTCCGACCCACCCCAGCCCGGCAATTCGGACTGGATACCACCACACAGACCATACCAAGCTCAGAGAGATGGACCCCGTCAGCACGGTACAACCTGGGATCATCAACCACAAGGGATGGATGCTCAACCACGGTACCAAAGGCCATATGGGCGAAAAATCGGAAAACCCTACGGTTAACCCTACACCATGCCGTATTAATGCATACGGTGTCAGCTGACGTCCTGTAAATAGCACGAGGTATAATTGCTGACCAGACAATACGGGTCTGAGGCCACCAACTATGAATCTGTGCCAAATCCCTACAAATTGTGCCCGCAAGATCCCACCCCGAAGTAACCCCCAGATCGTTTCCCCCCAAATGAAGAACAAGTACATTGGGCGGAGGGCCATCAGAGTTGGCCACAATAAAAGGCCTTTTTACCCCCTAAAGGTCAGATATTGGGCCAATGCATGAACCGAACAGATTGATTGCAAATGGCAACGCAGCAAATGTACCTTGGTACCCCTAGCTGCCGTGTCCGTTTTGGAAAAACGCACCTTCAAAGTGGCCGAAACTGAGTGCATGGACAGATCTGACAGCTGTAAGGCACGTAAAGAACGATCCCTAGAGCTGAAGGCCACCAGCTCGCCGATGCAAAATGCACCAAAAAATGCTACGGAAGAGGCAGCATGAAAAAGTCTGGCCTCATATTCATCTCGGCAATGAGCTGACCAAGACGATGCCACCCGCTGCAAAACTGCAAGGGATATAGGTTGTCGGGTGTCCGGTCGGGGACCGCGCTCCCTAGACCAACCTTCCAAAACACGCCGGATTCTAAAATCCTGTGTAAAATCTTGATGACCAGAGGCCTTGGACACAAAGGCAAGGGCTGAGAGCCTTCCCCTAATAGTTGATGGTGCTAAACCACGATCGTGTAAAAAGACCATATATGACAGCAAATGTTGAACAGCCAAAGGCCAGGAATCCTGCAAAAGGGCATCCCTACGAAAAGCAATGAAACCCTGTAATGACATGCGATATGCCGATCGGGTACCAGGTGCCAGGGAATGGGCGATCGCACGGCTCACTTCCCCAGTCCAATGGTCCAGATAATCGGCGGGAGATGGGATGGCAACATGCTGGCGCCGGGAGTGAGGGCCCGAAACCTGTCCATCTGTGAACGGGACAAAGCATCAGCAATACTGTTATCTAGTCCCGGGATATGGCGGGCCCTAAACACGATATTAAGCTGAAGGGCACGCAAAACAAATGGACGAACCAGACGCATGATACGAGGAGACCGGGACGTCAAGGACCTCAAGATGTGTACCACGGACATATTGTCCGACCAAAAAGTCACATCGGAATTAACCCACAGATGACCCCACATCAAAAGTGCACCCAGGATAGGAAAAAATTCCAAAAAGGTAAGGTCCTTGAGAATTCCCATGCCCCGCCACGCGTCCAGCCACAGGCCTGCACACCACTGGCCCCGGCAAAACATGCCGAAGCCAAAGGTCCCGGATGCGTCAGATTGAACCTGAAATTGTGAACAAAGAGATAGGGGATAACGCCAAAAGGAGACCCCATTAAAATCCTGAAAAAACGTTAACCATGTGCGTAAATCTTCCTTAATCCCCCGGGTAACCCTGGTTCTGTGAAAAGGCTTGGACAGTCCAACCATCGCATCACAAATGCGGCGAGCAAATGCCCGACCAGGAGCAATTACCTTACATGCAAAGTTCAAATGTCCATGCAATGATTGTAATTCCTTCAGGGTGATCTTATTACGCGAGAGAGCCGACTTGATCAAGGTGACCAACCGTTCAACCTTGTCAACCGGGAGGCGTGACATTTGTTCAACAGTATTTAATTCAATGCCCAGGAATGTGAGGGACGCCGCTGGCCCTTCCATTTTTTCCGGAGCTAGGGGAACACCGAGGTGACCAGTGAGCCGTTCAAACGAACGTAAAAGGTGTTGACAAACACCTGACGAAGGGGAACCACAAAAAAGAAAATCATTTAAATAATGGGTGATCTGTGTGGACCCCGCCTGAATCTCCAAGGCCCAATGAAGGAATGTACTAAATCGCTCAAAAGCTGAGCAAGAAATAGAACATCCAAAAGGCATAGCCCGGTCCACGAAATAATGGCCATCAAAATAGAAGCCAAGAAGTTCAAAATCGTCCGGGTGCACAGGCAGCAAACAAAAGGCAGATTTAATATCGCATTTCGCAAGGAGTGCACCCCGACCACAGGACCGGACCATGCGAACCGCCTCATCAAATGATGTATAGCGCACCGAACACAGCTCGTGCGGAATAGCATCATTAACCGACTGACCCTCTGGGAATGAAAGATGGTGAATTAACCTAAATTCCCCTGCTGCCTTTTTAGGGACCAACCCCAGGGGAGAAACCCGCAAGTTGGGGAAAGGAGGGGTCGCAAAGGGACCAGCTACCCTCCCCAACTGTACCTCCTTGTCAATTTGTTGGTGAACCACATCCTCCATCCCTAAAACGCAACACAAATTGGGTGCAAACTGGGGACAACGCGGCCCGAAGGCAGGGATGCGGAAGCCTAATGAAAAACCATCTAGCAGATAACTGGCGTCAACCCGCCAGGGGTAAAAACGAAGCAATTGCCGTAATGCCTCAAGGCAAATTGGGCTGGGGCCCTTTGGAAGTGCCTGGACCGTCAGAGGGACGTCTCGCTTGGCTGGGCTGGCATCACTGCCTGGAGGCACCCACCCTGGGGCATGAGGGAGCAGGGTGCGCGGGGTTGAACCGCCTGCCCCGCCAGAGGGCGGGGCGCCGAAGACTGCTGAGGGCGCTGGACTAAATGACCGCAATCATATCGGTCACCCAGAACAGGCCTAGAAGGTGTCATAAATAATAACCATAATTGCTGATGGGTAACGTCCCAACGCATATCATAGTGTATGGCGGCCCTCATACGGAAAGCCTCATCATAAAGGAGCCATGCGCCCCCCGGGAAGTCTACATAAGCCCTATATATTATGTCTAGATACTGAATCAAAAGAACCACCAATTCTGGGGCGCCCTTGATGGAAACACCAGCATAAATTAAGTAAGCCGGGAGCCAGTTGGCCCAAGTGCGTGGCGGCTTTTTACGCTTCGCCAATTCCTTGTCCTTATCGTCATCCTTATCCTTATCCCGCTTGTCGGAATCACGATTAAGCAAGGAGAATATATCAACATATTCCCTTCTCCAAATTTTGTCTCTGGTGGCAGGGACGCTCCCGACCTTCCTCCGGCCCTCTTCCACCGTGGCCGGAGCCTGAGGATGCCAGCGCAGCTGCGGCCGGTTGAGCTCCTGCCCCCGCCTTCCCTCCGGGCTCGTCCACCTCGCCCGGAGAGCCGATAAAGACCAGCGGCGGCGGGCGGCGGAAGACGCTCCCGACCTTCCTCCGGCCCTCTTCCACCGTGGCCGGAGCCTGAGGACGCCAGCGCAGCTGCGGCCGGTTGAGCTCCTGCCCCTGCCTTCCCTCCGGGCTCGTCCACCTCGCCCGGAGAGCCGATAAAGACCAGCGGCGGCGGGCGGCGGAAGACGCTCCCGACCTTCCTCCAGCCCTCTTCCACCGTGGCCGGAGCCTGAGGACGCCAGCGCAGCTGCGGCCGGTTGAGCTCCTGCCCCCGCCTTCCCTCCGGGCTCGTCCACCTCGCCCGGAGAGCCGATAAAGACCAGCGGCGGCGGGCGGCGGAAGACGCTCCCGACCTTCCTCCGGCCCTCTTCCACCGTGGCCGGAGCCTGAGGACGCCAGCGCAGCTGCGGCCGGTTGAGCTCCTGCCCCCGCCTTCCCTCCGGGCTCGTCCACCTCGCCCGGAGAGCCGATAAAGACCAGCGGCGGCGGGCGGCGGAAGATGCTCCCGACCTTCCTCCGGCCCTCTTCCACCGTGGCCGGAGCCTGAGGACGCCAGCGCAGCTGCGGCCGGTTGAGCTCCTGCCCCCGCCTTCCCTCCGGGCTCGTTCACCTTGTCCCGGAGAGCCGATAAAAGACCAGCGGTGGCGGGCGGCGGAAGATGCTCCCGACCTTCCTCCGGCCCTTGCTTGTGAGACTGTGACTGTTATGTTATTATTTATTTGCTATGTCATATACTGTATATGTATTGGAATTTATTTTGTAACTTCATATCTTGTAACTTATGATTTGTAATCTTTTTGCAGTGTGATTTTGCTTCATTATACTGTATTGTAACTTTATTTCGTAGTGTGGTTGTGCTTTACTGCACTACTGTATTGCATTGTTGTATTGTATTGTATTAAGTTGAATGACCTTGATTATGTTGTACTCTTTTGATTGTCTTATGTGTGTGGTCTCTGTGAACCGCCCTGAGTCGGTTGCACCGAGTAGGGCGGTATACAAATTGAATAAATGAATGAATGAAATGAATGAATGAGTAGGTGATCACCTAAAGGGAGGGATGGATCACCAAAGGGCATGGCCGAGATCAGCACAGAATTATAACCAGTATTACCCACAGCAAATGCAGGCCAACATGGCGGTGGGCCAGACGGTGCAGAAGGATAACTGTATGGGCCCAACTGTGGATAAGGAGGGTGCCATGCGTGTGATGTAGAAGCAACAGGCAAGGTACCCGCATAAGTCGGGTACGGCGGGCCAACAGGCCAAGGCCACCGTGGTAACGGTGGGGACAAGAAGGATCCAGGTGACGTGTTTACATTTGCCGCAGGCATGTTTGGAACCATATACTCACCCGGACCCCGATCCCCAAAAAACCAGGGGGGTGAGGGTTGTTGTTGTACATATTCATGAGGAGCGCCACTGGGCCGGTCCGATTCTTCAACTACCACCGGGAGTTCAACAGCCATTGGTGGGTCAGGCAGAGGAACCTCAGTTTCAGGCTGGTATGGCGCTGACGCTGAGCAGCCTCCAATTCTTCAAGCCTATGAATAATGGAAGCCAAATCATTGCCCTGATTGTTAGAACTGGAGGGCCTGGGTCTGCGCCTGGAAGGTGGGCCAGTAACCGGCCGGGCCGCCGAACCCGGGGCAGCACCCTCTAGTGCCTCTATGCGGGCCACTACATCCGCAGTAGCCACCGCATCCAAGGACGTGGCACACGGCCCGACCACAGGACGAACAGGGGGCCTACGGGCCCGAGGCCTAGAAGTGCAGCCTGCATCTGCGGCAGCACGTTGCGGCCTGGCACGAGGTGCCGTACGGGAAGGCATGCGCTTTGGCGCCATAACATGTCAAACCCCCCTTCTTCTTCTTCTATTTTTTTTAAATTAATTCCCGCTTTTTATATATATATATATATATATATATATATATATATATATATATATATATATATATATATATATATATATATATATATATATAATTGCAAGCAAACAAGACAAACAAACAACACCGCGCTAAACAGAAAACAAAAACTCCTGAGGCGAAAGGCCCTTCACGAGGCACGAAAGGAGCGGAGAGAGAGACAAAACGGTCTCCGCTCTGTCCCGGGCGCAGGCAAAGAGGCCGCGCCCGTGCACGCCCCAGCCTTAAATAGGCTGGGCTTCAGCCAATCAGCGCCCGCCACTTGTCCGCCTCAACCGTGAGGCGGGAGGCAAAGCGCGCTCCCGGAGACGAGCTCCGGGTGCGCGAGCATTTTTAAACTCCTAAACACCTCCAATCTACAGTTTCAGCCCAAAACAAACATTACACACTTCTGTTTTTTATTTCTTGTATAATCCTACATACAATTTCTTATAATAAGAATGAAGATATAGCAATAAGGTGATAGGGTGATATAACACTGTTCTTTTCTATCTGATTAAAAAAAAATCCAAGAGCCAGGATTGCATGAAAGAAAGATGGGCAGAAGTGGGATCTTAGTTAGGAAGGAAAGAAGAAGGGCTTAGATCATCGTCGAGTCACACCCTCTATTAGGTATCTGTAAGGACAGGTCACCCATCACCACCTATCCCAAGATGGTGGCAGGGATTACTTGCTCAGCACAAATCTGTTTGCATATATACTACATATCAACTGTACCTCCTTCACTCCCCACCTTACCTCCTCCACCTCTATGATGTCACAAGCCACCCCATGACATCATAAGGATTTGCCTTCTGATTTCAGGGTTTGGCTCTAAAATCTCAAAAGAATGCAATATTGCAATGTTTGCTAGAAATTTTTTAGCAGTCAGTGGTGGGTGGAGCCAGGACTGCCATGAAGGACCAAGATAAAAGTGTTTTATCTGCATTTTATTTTTTGTTCCTGTTACTGCTTAATCAGACTAACAGACTACCTCTATGGAAACTCTTACGATGGAGGAAAAAAGGAAATTTCTCCTCCCCCCCCCTCTCTTTCTCTGACACACACACACACACTTACCTATACAGGCGGTGAGACTGGCAGTTCAGCAAGAAGGGAACACATCTTTGGAAAGGCTAGACAGACAAGAAAGCACTGCCTGGGGCAGACTGAGGCCAGAGAGGTACATCACCCATAACGAGCCAGCTTTTGCTAGACAACTGGCCCTTCAGATAAAGCAGGTCTTTCTTTCTACACCTGTAGTAACCATGCCATGTCCACTGAGCAGGATGTGAGACATTAAGATAGAAACACATGGGAAAATGCATGAAAAAATAAGTTTATTGCCATCCATCTTGTAGCTTTAAGCTGAAGAGTGATGATCTGTTAGTGCTTCCTCTCTAGAAGAAGCTTTGTTGATTTCCTTTGCACTTAATAGCAACATTTATACTCTTTTGAAGGTGCTGATCTTGAAAAGAGAGGAGCAGGCAAAGGAGAATTCCGATACCCTTCTTACGTTCAGCACATTATGGGGTATGTAATAATAATAATAATAATAATAATAATAATAATAATAATAATAATAATAATAATAATAATAATAATAATAATAATAATAATAATAATAATAATAATAATAATAATAATAATTTTGTGTCAGAAATTATTCTGGGTTGAAAGGATTTTTGCTGGAGAAACTCTGCTCAGGGGACGCCTAAATGAGACTCCTTTTGTGTCTCCAAGATCTTTTCCCACCGAAGTAGTCCCTATTTATCTACTTGCAATTTCATGCTTTCAAACTGCTAGGTTGGCAGGATCTGGGACAGAGATGGGTGCTCAAACCATGATGCAGTACCCAGGTCTCAAACTACCTACTTGCTGGCCTTCCAGCTAACAAAATGAGCTTCTTAATCACTGAGCCACCACAGCCCCTATGGGGTATGTAGAAGGGAAGGAAATCTGGTACACAATCATTTTTCTGTCCAAAATTCACACCTGCCTTATGTGACTAAGTAAATCCAAACTAAGAACAGACTTCTCAAATGCCACAATTCAAATACTTTTCTGGAAGCCATCCCAAGGTGTCCTTCATCCATACTGCAATGATCACATATAGCAAGATTACATCCATGCCTGTATGATTGCATATGAATGAATGAATCACAGTGAATAATTCTGAACTTAATGAAAGTATCATAAGAGTTAGACCGGAGCTTGAGACACAGAGAGACAGATCATACCAGGAAGGTCTGCACTGCTAATTCTACTGTAATCTCAACAACTAACATTATTTCCGCTGCTGCTGCTGCTGCTGCAAGTTGTGGTAATAATAGGACTACTACAAGGACCGGTATCAAAATCTCAGACAATAGTACTGTTCCAGCTGCTTTCCCTGAAGGATTTCTGAGATGGTATAAGTCTTGAGTACTGTAATTACCAAAGACGTGATCTTAAAGTGTTTGGAGTGGAAAACACCACTGAAATAGTTTAGAATTACTGGTAGGTCAGTGCATACAAGACTGATGTGAATGTGTTACATAGCTGTACATTTAAGCATACAGTACTGGTAACTGTTCTTAGGAATACAATAAATAGGCTACATCATTTACATCTCAGCAGCTGGTGTTCTAGCAGCCAAATTGTTCCCTTTGAGTGGTGCCATCTGATCCCATAGCTGCTTCCAGTGCCCATCACTGCTCACCCGCTTTATTCCTTCAGGCAGTAGGTCTAAGAGAGGCAGGAAGCATCCAACTGTGTGGGGAGGCAGTGTGTAGAGTGTCCTTTGTACCCCCATGAAGAGAACACTTTTTCTTTGCTTGGCTGCATCTGAATAAGTAGTGCACACACACACCCTGCCCCCGGACCTTCCTGAGAGACTTTTGCTATGCATTCACACTTTCTTGTTTGTGGATGCTTACAAGAGCTTCATATAATGAAGTCTTTGGTAAGCAGTTCTACAAATCCTTCCACCCCTGTTATTTTCATCCCTTCCCTTACTGAAGAAAATCTGCTCAGGGGGAAAGGTGGAATGGCTGCACAATGCCCTTAAATTTGGAGCAATAAGAACCCTCAGGAAGCACCCTGTCTCACTGTTGCTTGCTAGCACACACACACACACACACACACACACTTTCATTCATTCATTCATTCATCCATTCATTCATTTCATTTAAACCTTGCTCTCTGGCTGTTCATGCTCTTGGAATGCTGACTTATCAATTAAAGGACATAACACTCCTTGTCCTGAGGGCTACAATTTGATGAGATATGATGCCTCACAAGGAAACAAGGATGGGGAGTGAAAAAGAAATTATATTGGTGGCATTATACCTGATATTGGAGTTTATCTAGCAATCTTCAGAAATGTCACAGTTGACTCCTGGGTATGCTTCGATACCCCCAATCCCTTTGAGCCAGCTAGCTACCACACATGTACTGAAGGTATGCTTCCAAGATCTTTGCTTTGCCTAGAAAGGTCTCCAGTGTGCATGCCACTGTCATGCTCTCTGCCTCATCACATGTCACTGTGTAGCTATCTTTATATTAAAGACAAAGATGGTAAAGGGGCTGCCCCAGTGATGGGATGTCAAAATTTTTACTACCACTCCATGATGTCATCACAGTGTGGGCGGAGCCAGCATTGTGGGTGGAGCCAGCATTGTGGGCGGAGCCAGTGTCATGGGTGGGACCATGTGACTTGGTGGGCGGGGCCAAAGTTGGTCATGTGACTTTAAAATATTTTTTAATTTTAAAATAATAATAAATAAATATAAAATTAATATAACCGGAACGTGGCCGAGAGGGCCGGAGGCCTCTTGCCGGGTGCTAGGATGCCTTCCCCCAACCCACCCACCCCTCTTGTAGGCGCTGCTCTGGCCGCCGCCGCCGCAATGGAGGCCGCCGGTGAGCGGCCTCTTGCCCTCCATCCATCCCTCCTCCCCAGCGCGGCGGCCTCTATCGGGTTGGGGAAAGGCGTCCTGGCGCCCGGCAAGAGGCCTCCGGCCCTCTCAGCCACGTTCCGGTTCCGGCTGGAGCCTCTGAGGATGAGTGCCTGGGCGGCCCAGGCAACATTTCTCTCTCCCCCCCTTCCCTGCTCGGACACAGAGAATACACCCCCCAACTCTGCTTACCTTCCCTCTGCTTACTGTATTTTCTCTCCCGACTAACAGCTGATCAGAGACTTTTTTTAAACTAGGGAAACAAGGGGGAAAAATTCAGCGATGTGATTGGATCTCTATGTCAGCTGACATAGAGATCCAACCACATGAAGGGAGGGGAATACAGCGATGTGATTGGATCTCTATGTCAGCTGACATAGAGATCCAACCACATGAAGGGAGGGAAATACAGCGATGTGATTGGATCTCTATGTCAGCTGACATAGAGATCCAACCACATGAAGGGAGGGGAATACAGCGATGTGATTGGATCTCTATGTCAGCTGACATAGAGATCCAACCACATGAAGGGAGGGAAATACAGCGATGTGATTGGATCTCTATGTCAGCTGACATAGAGATCCAATCACATCGCTGAATTTTCCCCCCTTGTTTCCCTAGTTTAAAAAAAAGTATCTGATCAGCTGTTAGTCGGGAGAGAAAATACAGTAAGCAGAGGGAAGGTAAGCAGAGTTGGGGGGTGTATTCTCTGTGTCCGAGCAGGCAGTGGGGTGGCTGTGTTCTTTCATAACACATGGCGTATTTTCGGGTGGTAGCTTATATTTTTAGAGCCCCCCGAAAATCAGCACATGGCGTTCGGTGGTCTCTTATTATGGGGGAAACACGGTATTTGCAATTTCAGTGCGCATGCGTCAGATTGGTTTCTGCGCATGCGCACTAAATTGGAGCCATTTTGACTCCAATTAAAAAAAAATTTTTTTTTCCTGCCGGTGAGGCGTCCGATCCGGATGCCTCAAAAATGGTATTACCCTTCCGGAGAACCCTCCGGAAATCTTCTTAACGGTTCTGTGGATCCGGTCAGAACCGGTAACATCCCATCACTGGGCTGCCCACAGATAAAAGAGCAGAGGTTTGAAAGTTACTGGTTTGGTCACACTGACTGTGGGATTCTGGGGGTTGTAACTCTAAAAGAGTTACATTTCCAACCTTGAATAAGAACAACTTTTTAAACAAGATAATATAAAGCAGAGGCGGCTTTATGTGTTCTACCACCTTTTCATCTGTAGCTAAAATTAGGCAGGTGAATCATAAGATCCTTTTCTTTGAATAAAACCTCCCAATATTTTTCCAGAACATACTCATGGCATGCATAGTTGTGATTTTACATCCATGCACACAAACGTTTGCTGGCTTAAATCCTCCTTTAAATTCAGAAGCAATGGTCTAAAGTGCTCTGTGTTTGGATTAGTTTGTTTGAAATTTTTGAAATTCTTCCATCTTCAGCTAATGAAAGAAAAGCATTGCTAACTGCCAGGATAAATACGGCAGGAATGTAAACCATCTTCTAATCACTAAATATATTCTCTTCCCAGTGACATTTTTTCTCTGGGGTTTGGCCCATTTCGTTGGGTTTGTACCTCTGGCAACCCAGAAGACTTGGCAACCACTGATGTCATTGCCACATCTGTGCTTGAGAAGGCTGTCCTTGAAGAAGGTAACTCTTTTCTGTTCTTTAGCATGGAAGCTGCAGGATGGAGCCTGGGGAAACCTATTTGCTGTTCTTGGTATCTTACGTCCTGGACCTGTGCTGACCAGCAGGTGGTCATCCTGATGTTGCAGCTGCAGCTGTCTTCATCCCTCATCAGCTGTGTTGGCTGAGAGTTGAAACCCCAAAGCATCCGGAGGGCCACCATTTGCCCAAGTCCTATATTAGATCTTATCCTCCTTGCCAGGTCATTAGAGGGACATCTTCCATATTGGGAAATTCCATGTGCTCATATGATTAGGTCTGACCCCTCTGCCAAGTGCACAGAAGTTTGCTATGCCACTTGGGACTTCCTTCCAAGAGTATGTTTTAAATCTTCAGCCAACATTTTCCTTTCTCAGGCAAAGCAGCAAATGAGGCTTTTCACCCAACTACCCAAATATAAAAGATGAAACCAAATATAAAGGATGAAGTCTCAGGATGTTGGGGGTGGGGAGAATTGGTTTATTATACAGTACTTTTAAAACTGCCCAATGCATTTCTACTGATTCAGGGTTTGACTACATATCACAATACTGTACTCCTGTTTTTGTTTCATGTTTGCCACACTTGAAATCAGCTTAAAGATCAGGAACCACGCAATGTCCAGCTAAATGTGCATTTCTTCTTCTTCTGGAAATAAGTTTTTTTTAAAAAAAACTCCTGTGGGGATTCTTTATTTGGAATTAATTCCAGTCACATTTTTTTAGCATATGTGAGGTAAATTGTGTCTCTAGAGTTTGACACATTTAGCAATCACAGATAACTTTTTAAAAATCTATTTCAGTTTTTGCATTTCATTGTTTAAGCACTTATATGCTATAGCATTTTGAGAGAAAAATATCTAAAATAGTAAAACGGCAATGTAGACCAATGGTAAAAATTTATCTAGACAAGGTCAAAGGAAATGAGGAAAAGTTGCAGCACTGAAGTGCCAATTTCAGGTGGTAGTTTGACGTTTTTATATATATATATATATAAGCAGTAGGGGGGACAAGTTAACAAATATTTATAGTTAGCATGTTCTCCAAGTATTACACTCCCATTCTATTCCAGCAATAAAACTCTCCACACGTTGCTTTGAACAATATTTTTTCTTTACTTACAGTTGCTTTGCTTTAGATAGATTGGTAAACAGTTGCTTGGGTAGATAAACAGTTCTGTACAGTAACTTACCTTTAAACAAACATGCTTGACTTGTAAAGCAAAATTGGAGAGTGAATAGGAGAGAATATTAACATGATGATGAAAAACCCGAGATGACTTCCACTAGAAACCCAAATAGCAAGCAGTCTGGTACAGGTCAGGTGACCCTAGAAGTGGGAAACTAAAGAACTTTTCTGATTGGCTGATTATATACATAAGTTACATCAATACATTGCATTGTGAGGTTGCTTTAATATATTCAACAGATAGCTCCATAGTGGCTGGTATCCGCTATAATAATAATAATAATAATAATAATAATAATAATAATAATAATAATAATAATAATAATAATAATAATAATAATAATAATAATAATAATAATGTTGTTGTTGTTGTTGTTGTTATAGCAGCACTAAATTCTACAGTACTTCAGTACTGGAGTAAAGAATGTATTATGGTGACTCTTTCCACCCAGTAACTATTTATTTGTGACCTGTTATAGAAATAAACTATGGAAGTTGTGGGGGATTGAACCTGCGACTTTTGCATTTGAATAGTGTGCTTCACCCACTGAGAGCTTGCCCTTTTCTCCCTGCTTGTACGACACTAGAGTGGTGTGCAGTTGACAATTTGTGATTTCTTCAATTGAGTGATAATTTTAAAATGACACCAATTATATTGGGGTCATGGTATCCCATAAAAACAAACACTGCAGCAAGACAGGATATTTTTATTCTTACTGTGCAGATATTCCCTGAAGATATGACATTTAACCTTTTAAAAACTGCTTTCAGTTCCCACCATTCAAGTGAGGAAAGGGCCCCACATGTTTTAATACACAATAAAGCTATAAGGATATGTGTCTTCTACAAAATGGCCATTGGAATTACATGCATCTTTATATTTATTAAATATAGTCACCTTTGTCAGCTAGAAGCAGTACTTCAACTTTAAGTCTCAATAGCCCTGCATTGATATGTTGAGAAAGTGAATTGAATAGATTTGTACATAATTTGGCACTTTGGACGTGTGTGGATACTTTACTGTGTTCCCAGCTTATTATTTATTTATCTATTTTCATTTCATTTATAACTCACCTTTTCTCTCAAAGATCAAAACTCAGAAGGAGATGCATGGTGGATTTGAGATTGCCCTATAATTAATCAGAATGTATGGGTCAAGGCCATGACCTCTCCTGCAACCCCTGCAAGTATTACAGTAGTAAGATTTGATTGCAAAACCATTTGGCTTTTGCATGGGTGATGGAGGCTCCGAAGGAACAAATCTTGTCCTTTCACTCAGGCAGTAAAATGTATCAAATTGGCCCTGCACTTCATGTATGAAAAACAGTATGGTGTACTGGTTTCACTGCTGCAGGATAAAATCCCTAGTAAAGGTAAAGGTTGCCCTTGCTCAAAAGCCAGTCATATCCAACTCTAGGGTTCAGTTCTCATCTCTGTTTATGGCCAAAGAGCCAGCACTATCTGTGTCTACAGATGTTTTCATGGATCTGTGGCAGGCATGGCTAGATGCCGGAGTTCATAGAATGCTTTACCTTCCCACCAAAATGGTACCTATTTCTCTACTTGCAATTTCTTCTTTTCAGACTGCTAGGTTGGCAGGAGCTGGGACAGAGACAGGAACTCACTCCATCGTATAGTACTCGGGCCTCAAACTGCTGGCCTGCCAACCTTCCAGTCATCAAGTTCTTGGTGTCTTAACCACCAATCCCTACTTGACTGTAAAACCCATTACAGTAGCTGACTTTGGGCCAGTCTCTCAACCTGAACAAGCACACAGGACTGTTGACATGATAAATGCACAGGAGGAGAACCATGTGAAGGGCCTTGAGCTTAAAAATGCAATCAATAAATAGAAACATAGCCAAATGAATATAGCACATAGCATGTGTCAAGTTTCCCAATTAAAGCATCCCTTAGTAGATTTGAAAGAGTGACAAAATGTGCCAAGAAATTATGGTTTCTTGATATCCTAGCTGAAGTGGGAGTGAAATGGTATGAACTAGGTTTAAGAGAAGAATGTGCTCCCTGTTCTGAGCATATCTGAAGAAGTTTGGAAGGTGTTAAAAAAAAACAATGGAAAATAAAACCGGGTAGGGAGTCAACTTCCTTGCTGACACAGATAATGTGGATGAGATCATATTATCCTTTTTAATACCTTCTGGAACCTAAATAAAGATCAGCAAGCAGGAGCAGCAGCAAGTACGGTCATTAGGAGCATTTTTATAAATGGAATGATGACTTCTTTAGAAATGAAAACAACTGGATTTAGCAAGCCAAGAAAGTATTCCAAAAGCATGGAAAAGTGAATATTGGAATTGCTTGTGGAAAGTCTGCACAACACAAAAGAATTTCAAACTGAGTTCTGCAAAAGATAATTAGTATGAATTACATTTCTGTGCTGTGTCTATCAGGAATCTTCATGGAGGGAATATGAATTCTGTTTTCTTTTAGTGGATTGAAACGTGGCATTATGCAACCTCTCTTTCTCTCTTCTGGGCAAAACTGTAATTTTTATTTATTCCAGTGACTTGAATGAAGGGAGAGATATTTCCGGGAAAATAGTTGGTTAGAAGGAGACCTACCCTTTCCTAGGGGGTACATAGAAATACTCTCCTCGAAGATTTTGGTTTTTCTGGACTACAATCAGGCATGCCCTGGTAACGGCAACCTTGTGTTACTAGCTAATCTTTCTCACACTTGGTCAGGTGAAAGGAACAGCAGAATGAATTCACCGTTGTTTTGGCATTTTCACATTTGGCCTAGACAAGGAAGAAGAGAAACCCTTTCCTAGCTAATTTTGGGACAAAAAGGAATTTGGTGGGTCTGGGATTTCTCTTCTGCCACAGATTTCCTTCCATATGTTTCCCCACCATTTTAAAATCAGTGTTGAGCATGTTTTCATTAACTTGAATTAAGAGTTTACTCAAAAACGTGGGTGGAGATGGTATGAAATCCCAATCCTCATCAAGGACATTGGTGACTGTAAGTATAGATGGTAATTGTAAGTAAAGATACTGCAGTCTTTTTAATTCAGTTCTGCTACTATCTTTGTGTAGAATAGTTGCTTATAAAATGCAAGTGCATTATAATACTCTGTAAAATGGCTGATTTCTCAGTCATATTTGTTTGCTTCTTTTTACAATGACACATTGGGTCAAAGCATCATTGTCTTGAGAAAAATTGAACTGGGGCAGGCTTGAAATCATATTCCATCTCTCCTTCCCTTGCTTGCTGGGAACGATAGATTTATAGTCCAGTATATCCAAGTTGAACTTTTCAAAGCCCTACAAGATGATGGAATCAAATTATTGCATTCTATATGCCAGCAGATTTGGAAAACACAACAATGGCCACAGGATTGGAAAAGATCTGTATACGTTCCACTTGCCAAAAAGGGTAATGCCAAAGAATGTTCAAATTATCGAACAATTGCGCTCATCCCTCACACTAGCAAGGTGATGCTCAAGATAATACAGGATAGACTGCAACAGTATGTGGAGAGAGAATTACCAGAAGTGCAGGCGGGTTTCAGAAGAGGCAGGGGGACTAGAGACCACATCGCCAACATAAGATGGATCATGGAAAAAACTAAGGAATATCAGAAACAAGTCTACTTCTGTTTCATTGATTACACTAAAGCTTTTGACTGTGTCGACCACAACAAAATGTGGCAAGTAATTAAAGAGATGGGAATTCCGGAACACCTTATAGGTCTCATGAGAAATCTGTACATGAATCAAGAGGCAACAGTTAGGACAGAAAATGGAATGACGGAGTGGTTTGGAATAGGAAAAGGAGTAAGACAAGGCTGCATTTTGTCACCTTGCTTATTCAACTTATACACAGAACACATAATCCGCAATGCAGGAATGGAGGAATCACAATTTGGGATCAAAATTGCTGGAAGAAACATCAACAATTTGAGATGTGCAGATGATACCACCCTAATGGCAGAAAGTGAGGAGGACCTAAAGAAGCTCCTGATTAGGTTGAAAGAAGAAAGTGAAAAAGCTGGCTTGAGACTCAATATCAAGAAAACCAAGATAATGGCAACAGGCCCTATCAGTCCCTGGAGAATAGATGGGGAAGAAGTAGAAGCAGTGACAGATTTTACTTTCCTAGGATCAAAGCTCACTGCAGATGGTGATTGCAGCCATGAAATAAAAAGGTGACCAATTCTTGGGAGGCAAGCAATGAGAAACCTGGGGAGCATAGTGAAAAGTAGAGACATTAAATTGCAAACAAAGATTCACATAGTCAAAGCAATGGTATTCCCTGTGGCAATGTATGGTTGTGAGAGCTGGACCATAGGAAAGCACAGAAGAATAGACGCCTTTGAGATGTGGTGTTGGAGGAGAGTTTTGAGAGTCCCCTGGACAGCGAGGAGAACAAATAGGTCAATCTTAGAAGAAATCAACCCTGACTGCTCCTTAGAAGGTCAAATAGTAAAGATGAAGCTAAAGTACTTTGGACATCAAATGAGAAGATAGGATTCGCTTGAGAAAGCCTTGATGCTTGGAAGGGTGGAGGGCAAAAGAAGAAGGGGACGGCCCAAGATGAGATGGCTAGATGATATTGTGGAGATAATGGGCACAGAGCTGAGCGAGTTGAGGGGGATGGTGGAGGACAGGAGTGCCTGGCGGACGGTGGTCCATGAGGTCGCAGAGGGTCGGAATCGACTGTGCGACTGAACAACAACAACAAATATTTTGAGGATGCCAAGTTATGAAAGGTTATTTTGGTTGATCAAAATCATGTTGTCCATTTCTTTTCCTCCCACCCCTCAGTGTCAGTCATTTAACCTCCTCCTTCTAATCTTCACTTGAACTAGTGCCATCACTATGTAGTGTGCAGATGTTTAACCTCTCATGGGTATCTCAAAACAGACCTGTCTGAATACTGGCTTTCGCCCTTAGCGGTACCATAGGACCTGGATTACCATGTGTTTCTTTTAAGAACCATTTCTGTGTTGTTGTTTTCTCCTTCTTGTCTAGTGAATCCAAATGTCAAACAGCAATATCATGACAACATCAACTGGATTCATCAAGCCAGGAGACACCATTTGGTATGTGAACACAGCTAGCTGAATCAATGATCAAATTAAGTAAAACTGTTTTCAAGGACATCCCTTTAAATGGAAGGTTTCCTTTTTCTTCCCAAGGCCATCTCCCCCCCCCCCCCAATTATTTTCTGTTATCTGGTTTAGAATAGGAAAAGGAGTATGACAAGGTTCCACATTGTCACCCTGCTTATTTAACTTATATGCAGAGTATAGAATGTGCAATGCAGGGCTGGATGAATCACAAGCTGGGATTAAAATTGCTGGGAGAAACATCAACACCATGGGATATGCAAATGATACTACCCTAATTGCAGAAAGTGAAGAAAACCTAAAGAAATTCTTGACTAGGGTGAAAGAAGAAAGTGCAAAAGCTGGCCTGAGAATCAACCTCAAAAAAACCAAGATAATGACAACTAGCCCTATCACTCCCTGGCAAATAGAAGGGGAAGAAAAGGAAACACTGACAGGCTTTACCTTCTTAGGATCCAAGATCACTGCAAATGGTGACTGCAGCCATGAAATAAAAAGATGATTAATTCTTGGGAGGCAAGCTATGGCAAACCTAGGGAACATAATAAAAACTAGAGACATCACCCTGCCAACAAAAGTCCACATAGTCAAAGCAATGGTATTCCCAATAGTAATGTATGGTTGCGAGAGCTGGACCATAAGGACGGCTGAGCACAGAAGAATAGATGTCTTTGAAATGTGGTGCTGGAGGAGAATTTTGAGAGTACCCTGGACAGCAATGAGATCAAATAAGTTGATCCTGAAGGAAATGAATCCTGAGTGCTCCTTGGAAGGACAAATATTGAAGATGAAGCTAATGTACTTTGGCCACCAAATAAGAAGAGATGACTCACTTGAGAAGGCCTTGATGCTGGGAAAGAATGAAGGCAAAAGGAGAAAGGGACGGCAGAGGATGAGGTGGCTAGATGGCATTGTTGATGCAATGGGCGTAGGACTGAGCAGGCTATGGAAGATGGCAGATAATAGGGGAGCCTGGCGTGCAGTGGTCCATAGGGTCGACTATATGACTGAACAAAAAAATCTTTAACCTGGCATGCAGTCTTGCAGGCTGTTCTTGCTCTGGCCTCAAGCATCTCTGCAGACACAGAAGAAAAAGGGTGAGCAGCATTCATCCCTAAGATTGGATGGCGGTATGAGCCTTCTGATTTAGCTATAGCAGCTATCTCTGAGATTTTGTACCTTGAGGAAATTGCTAATCTCCCTGGGTCTCCTCCCTGCCAAGTTAGGCCTAACATTCCTAAATAAAGACTCAATATAAGCAAGTCTTTTTGCTTTAGTGAGAGCTTGAATTATAGATACTCCATGTGGATTCTTAGTTTGAAGGAGTATTTTGGTATTGGGAAACAATACATCTTACAAAACTCCATTCCATTGCATTTGATGGAAAATATCTCATTCACATTTGTTTGTTTGTTTGTTCGACTTGTATAATGTCCCACATTGATCATAACAGACAGGCCACTAGATGAGTACATTTTAAAAGTTGGGAACTTACTTCAGGGTTTACCCAGGCAGCACCTGCTAGAAAGTCCAATTAAATTATGCATGCACATAGAAAGTTATAGATATTTGGCTTTCTTTGCAGTCAAAGTTCCTTCCTAGTTCTAATCTTTTTGGTCATTCTAAATATATGAGCATCCTTGAAGACTGGTATTTTTAAAATCACAATTGGGTATACTCTGGTAATGGCAACCTTGTGTTGCCAGCTAATCTTTCTCACACTAGGTCAAGCAAAAGGAACTGCAAAAGGAACTTACCAAAATGTCCTTCATTTTGACATTTTCACGTCTGGCCTAGATATGGAAGAAGAAAAATCAAAGTATATGCTTCTTCTCTAATAGTAATGAAAGAGCATATATTGGCCTATGCTTCTTAAATTGATTACCAGACTGTGACAGGCTAAAGCCCCCTCAAATGTAATTTGTTTTTATTAAGTGAACCAGATGGAAATCCTTAACAATGGGAAGTGGGTATTTTAAAATTCACTACGCATGCTTTTCTCTTTAAATAATTGTTCCCAACCTACATATCTGGAATATGATGATTAGACAGTGAATGCTATCATTATATTATTTCTGTCTTCTAGGTTGTAGGATCTCAAGCCAGAATATTGTATTCTGATCAGAAAGGCCGTGTAGCTATTGCAATAGCTATTAATCAAGCCATTGCTGAAGGAAGAATTAAGGTACAATCTGTAATTCCCCCCCCCCCCTCCACACACACTGCAACTGTTGATTATGCTACAACATGTGAAATTGATCTGGAATGGAAAAGGCCATATGGTTCATGTACCCAGTTTAAAAAATGGTAACACCATATTAACTGGATCAAAAAAGATGGAGGTTAATGATTTTTCTTATTAAAAATGCAAACCAGCTGAAGTCGATGAAATGAGTTTGGCTCTTAATACTAACCATATGTTGTGTAAATTTAAAGTTCTGTTCACTTTTCTGAACCTTACTCTTTAGTCTAATCATGTTAGCAATGATCCATTGCATGTTTGTTACAAAATGTTAGTTCAATTGAAATGTTTCCTACTTTTTTCAGTACAGTAATGCATCACAAAGCTCAAGTGCATATACCGTCCATGGACAGACTTCAGTGATGGTGAACCTTTGCACTCCATGTGTTCTTGGACTTCAGTTCCCAGAAGCCCAAGTCAGCACTCCTGCTGATTAGGGATTTTGGGAATTGAAGTTAAAGAACATCTGGAGTGCCAAGGTTTGCCATCACTGGAATAGGGAATCCTATATATCAGCTGTCTGTGTTGTGGATTAAATGATGCCCGGTTCCCTGGGAGTCTTCCCTTCTCAATATTATCAGGCTAGTGCCAGAGGGAAGCCTGCAACTACCCATCCTCAAGTAGCTGCAGGCACCCCTCTGGCACTTCACTCTAAGCCTGGCCACCTCTTTCTTAGTGCTAGAAGATTAGGTGTAAGCCCAGGAGCTACTACTGCCAAACTTTTGCAAAGTGTTTGGGGATGCTCTTTTAACTGTGCCATCCACCCAGTGTCTCCTCATCCCAGCTCATATTTCCTCAAAAGAAACTTGGCATCTGGCTTAACCTAAACCTTGGAAATTCCAGAGATATCATCTACTTCAGCTTTTCTTTGGTCAATAGAAACTTGTAAGAAGGTTCCAGCTTCAAAACTCCAACTGAATTTCTGTCCATGGAACAAAGACTTAGAGAGCCTGGTTGTTGTGCTGTTGTTGTTGTTGTTGTTGTTCTTGGGGGGGCGGAGAGACATATGGCATCCCATGGTCTCAGCAACTTGTGTCTACACTGAAAAAGCCAACCAGTCCTTCACATTCCTTCATACAGACATCATAACACATGGATCTGCTTTTCAATGTGTTACCAAACGTAGCAGGTAGATTAGACTTCAGGCCTGCCAAGATTAAGAGGCCCAAAGATGTTCAAGCACCAGAAAGAGAAAGGTATTGCTTTCTGTAGCATAGCTGAATTATTGTAACTCTGTAAGAATCATTTGGATGAATCTTGACTATGTTATACCTGTGTTGTGGCATATTGAACATGTTTAAAAGGTAAAGGTCACCCTTGCTTGAAAGCCAGTCATATCCA
The DNA here is from genome assembly GCA_030440675.1 of Furcifer pardalis. Classification (NCBI taxonomy): domain Eukaryota; kingdom Metazoa; phylum Chordata; class Lepidosauria; order Squamata; family Chamaeleonidae; genus Furcifer; species Furcifer pardalis. Next base: position 127,537,224 of record CP126893.1, on the reverse strand, counting down.
ACACTATTTGAACATGTTTACTAAGGCATGTGAAGTATTAAGCCTTTCTAGAACTCAGGATGAACCTGCAACAGAGTAAAACTAGCTTAAGTTTCAGACACGCTCCTGGTACACAAGGGGAACATTCAACTCTTTCTGTGCCTAGTCATGAATTCCACAGCAAGGGAAGCAGTGCCAAGGTAGTATGGTGGCAAGGATGTTGGGCTGGGACTTGGGAGACACAGGTCCTTGTCACTGGAGGACCTACAAAGCTGCGATGAGGGATAAGGTGGGGAGGAAATAACTCATAGACACTGCCTTGTATTCATTTAGGGGGAAACAGTGATATAGCTGAAACCAGTACATTAATATTAAGAACTAATGGGAAAACAAGAGTTGGGCCTCCTGTCATAGCCTTACTACCTCCTGTCTGGAATGGAAATCACTGTAGTATCGGCCTATGTTATGGAGAAGGTTGCAGCCACTGTAATGTCAAAATGTGACTTTCCTTATTGCACTGCACTGCATGTGCGTGCACACACACACACAAAAAAACTATGCACAGTGCTCCCATGCCTTCACCATTTGGATCAAAAACAAGTCCTCTTCGCATAATGTCTTGAGCCAAGAAGACAGAATTGGGGGAGTCAGCTGTTGCCTGCATCTGCTGTCCTCTCTGTGGCAGCATAATGTGCAGCAGGATGCTGAAAATGAAGATAATCTCTTAATCTTGGCAGAAGGTCAGACAGGGAACTTCTGTGTTTTCTTCTCCCCACGACTGTTATGTCTGCCTTGTTCCTGCCTCATTAGAGACTTGTGCCAGCTGGCATAGGCTGTTCTGTGGGGTGATTAAAAGGGGCATTCATAATGACTTTCCCCTATCTCCAGAAAAAGTTCAAATATGATGATTTTTGATAGCTGTAAACAAATCAATACCTACATTTTGTTTCTTTTCTCTCAAAGCTGCAAAAGGCTGAGGACTGGAATGGTGGACAAGAGAAAAGATTATTACTCACATCATAATTATGGCCAACTTTTTTATAGGAATAGTTCAGGGAGTAAAGGCTATGTGTACAGCTAGATAACATATTTAACTCTTGTTTGTCCTCTCTGTGTATTGTCATTCAATTCATGAGTATTCAAGATAGTTTAAAGGAGAATACTAAAAGGATATGCAAAAAACACAGAAGGTGAATACAGGAAGAAAATATATCAAAGGAAGATAAAATACAAATATTAGAAAGAGAGAAAGAAAGAGAGAGAGAGCCTTCTAAAATAAAGGAGAGGCATTAATCATAGAAAGCTCAGCAAACCTGGGTCTTGGTAGTAGATAGCTTTTTGGGATTACAATAATAGAATCCCATAACTACTGGTCATATTGGCTTAGAGATTTTGAGATTTCAAAACAAATTTTTCCCCAGTACCAAATAAAGCTATAATTTGTAGTATACACCTAAAGACTAATAGCAAGGGAATTAATCTAAGTTTCCTAGCACCATGTTTAGGCTGGGCTACACAGTGCAAAGGGCAGCCAGAAGGTGCAGCACCAAGGATAGCTCCCAGCGAATACTTTATTTATTTATTTATTTATTTATTTATTTATTTATTTATTTATTTTATTGAATTTATTACCCCGCCCCACTCGGGAGAACCCGACTCTGGGCGGCTTACATCGTCATAAAACAGAAGTAAAAGATAAAAACATATAAAATCATGAAATATAAAAATTATCTAAAATCATTTAAAGTTAAAAAACAGTACAAACTACACGTCAGTATCCCCCTGGTTCAAATCCGAAGTGACACTCCTTAAATGAGCCACTTGGTATGGGAACCCATGTTCCCTGGTCCCCAAATATGTCCTGCCAGCCAGGTTTTCAAGCCCTTCCGGAAGGGCAAGAGCTCCGTCTGCAGGCGCAGTTCGATGGGCAGGAGGTTCCAGAGGGTTGGGGCGGACACGGAGAAGGCCCTCCTCCTAGTGCTAGAGAGGTGTGCCTCTCTAGCTGATGGAACAATAAGGGAGCCTCTCCGATCCGCCCTGGTGGGCCGGACAGACGTTCTTGGGGTGACGCGGTCTCTTAGGTATCCTGGCCCACTACCATATAGGGCTTTAAAGGTAATAACCAGCACCTTGAATTGCACCCGGAGACATACTGGCAACCAGTGCAGCTCCCGGAGTAGCGGCGAAGCACGAGCATAACGCCCACACCCCGCCACTACCCGGGCCGCCGCATTTTGCACCAGCTGGAGTCTCCGGATGGTCATCAGGGGCAGCCCCATGTAGAGTGCATTACAGTAATCAAGTCTGGAGGTGACCAAGGCATGTGTGACCATGAGCAAGGAGTCCCGGTCCAGGAGGGGGCGTAACTGGCGTATTACACGAAGTTGTGCAAAAGCCCTCCTGGCCACGGCTGCCACCTGCTCTTCGAACAGTAGCCGTGAGTCCAGGAGGACCCCCAGGTTACGCACCGGGTCTGTCTGGGGCAGGAATACTTTGCTGGAAAATGGTTTCCTCCAGTCCTCTTACACTGCCAGGCCAGGGCAACTCCCTTCAAGCCCAGCCCCTTCTATCCCAGTAGGATATAGTGTTAAAGGAAGACATTTTGAACAAGAGGACTAATGCTTCCTTTTGCTTGACTGATGAAGATGACTGCTAAAGAGCCACTCTGTTTTTCTCTTGCCTTGTCCTCTCTAGGCACCAGTAGTTCTTAGTCGAGATCACCATGATGTAAGTGGAACTGACAGTCCATACCGAGAAACTTCAAACATCTATGATGGATCCGCATTTTGTGCAGGTCAGCTGAAGGGCTATTGGGTTGTATTTTTTTTTTTTTAGTGATCAGGATGCCTTAAAGATAAACGAATAAATATCAACAAATGTCTTGTAGAAAGCATTTCCTCAAAATCTGATCAGATGAGATCCCTGTTAAACATAAGTTGTCAACAATGGTGGTTCTGTCTTTGATGTTTGGACTTCAACTCTGAAACCTCTAATCTTTGCTGATGCTGTCTGAAGCTTCTGAAATTGAATCCAAAGCTTCTGGAGCAGTGTTTCCTAACCTTTGGTTTTTGGACTTTAATTCCCAGAAGCCCATGTCAATTCCCAAAAGCACTGATCAGCCAATGTACTGACGTAGGCTTCTGGGAATTGATGTCCAAAAACCAAAGGTTGGGGAACACTGTTCTGGAGGATAAGTGGTCTGTGATTCAGAAAGGTAAGAAGACCCAAAGGAACTGCAGCACCTCAATGAGTAACCAGGTCTTTCTGACCTGGGTTCTAATAAAGAGCAGCTTGTTTCACTAGAGGCAGGAAATACACTGAGAAGATAACTGGTAACGTAAAAACATAGATGAGTTAGGTAAAAATCTTGCGAGATGAGAGCTAAAATGAAAGAAAGAGCAGGAGCATGATGATTCTCTATGATTTTGAAGTTCACCGTATGAGTGCAGCTGTTTATGTAGCCCAGTGGTTCCCAAACTTTTTGTGCTGTGGGCCTGACCACACATCCTGGACAGCTGAGTGGGCCGGTCACATGGTTCCTCCTGCAATAAACACTGCTCTAAAATGCATCTGTGGCTGTCATAAATGCATTTATGACAGCCATAGGTGCATTTACAGCAGCATTTATAGCAGGCATGGGTGCGTTTACGCATGTATTAGTGTGTGTTTAAATGTGTCTGCTTCTGAGAGCAATGAGGGTGGCAGTGGGCCACATGAAATGGTGCCATGGTCCAGGTCTGGCCCATGGGCCATAGTTTGGCCACCCTTGTTGTAGTCAAAATGAATTTGCTTCTGCACAAGAGGAGTAAAAGGTTTAGAGGAGCCCAATATAGGAAGAAGTGAAAAGAAAAAAAAGAAGAAGTCTGAGATTTGAAAGAAATCTACGTGAGTAACCCCCCCACCCCCAGCATTCTTAGTGGCCACAGAATGCTGATTGACTGTTGAGGGAACAAATTAGAAACCACAGGCTAAAGGGGCTTGGCTGGAATTCTGAACAAAGGGAATTCTGCTTCGTAATAATTTATATAACATTATAACGATCAAGTTCTTCTTGAGTGACCAGGTAAAATGAGAGCACAGCACAGCCCCTTTTGTGGAAGAGACAATTTCATTTGAAGCAGCTTTTCTCAATTATGAGTGAGGTATATAAACTGCTTTTCAGCAAGGTTGAAGCTTGAAAAAGACTGATATCTAAACTGTTGTTAGAAGTGTTGGTATGCATCTCTATTTGCATAGAGGTTGCTCTTTTGGTAATATAGATTAGTACCACCTTATGTCTTTTTCACAAAATGGACTACAGTCATAAAGCCATAATATTCCAGTTTTTAAATAGGTCAGGTGTAAACAAGATGTAGATTTTTGGAGAGATGTTTACTGATTTATGCACATACACAGGGGAGAGAGAATATTGTCTTGGGAGATTTGAGCTATCCAATATCAACAAGCTTTGGATAAGATGAAGCCTGTTTATATTGAAGGTCCAGTTTGCATACTTTTCAGAGAGGTTGGGAATGGGTGGATGTGAATCCCAGGCAATTCCAAGGATTCCAGCTTGGTTTGGTCACACACAGCAGCTTTTATTAAAGACACAGTCAGCCTCAATGGACCCTTCCCTTGGTTTCCCAGACGATTAAGTTGGCTTTTCTGAAATGACCAAAAGTTCAAGTCTAAAGAAGCAAGTATGAGTCCTGATCTGGGATGCACTCCTTTTATGGAGGGCTAGTAGAGGTGGACGATAGGGACCTTGCTCCATGACACTGCTCCACTTCCTTTGCTGTGGCTGTTGGCCCTTCCATCTCCAATGCCAAAACAGGCATGCCCAACTGCCTCTCCCAATGTGAATCCTGAACTCTGCAACACCTGGCCCCTTATTCCCACCATCACTCTTTCCTCCAGTCATTTTGCATCAGGTGGCTGCTCCTTCTCCAACTGTGGCAATTCATCCCTGCTGAACAGGAAAGCATCACTTTCATTCAATAGCCAGTCCTGGGCTTGTGGAATGGTGCCAGGTGGCCAAATGGGGACTTCTCAAGGTGATGCCATCACAGTAATAATAATTTTGTGTCAGGTTTTTGCAGATGAAACTCCACTTAGGGAATGCCCTAATGAGGCTCCTTTCATGTCCCCAAGAACTGGGACAGAGATGGGCACTCAGTCCTTCACGCAGTACCCGGGTCTCAAACTGCTGACTTGCTAGCCTTCCAGCTAACAAGGTGAGCTTTGTAGCCACTGAGCCATCACAGTAGGATTAGATTTACTGATGCTTCTTTTCATGTTTGGGGATTAAAAATGCTGATTGATCTTTCTTGTTTGTGAAGGAAAGTTAAACAAAAAAGACCAGAACAGTCCCTTAATATGAAGCTTAGGACACAGTTTTCAACTAAAGGAACACTGTCAAGATGCATTAAAATGTCTATTCTATTAAACTATGATACAGTACCTGATCTTCCATTGTTTGGACTGGTCTGCTGCCTGGGATCACCACCTGCTTGCTCTGAGAAATATGTAGGTGACCAAACTAGCAGGCTGTGAGGAAGACTGGAGCAAGAACAGTTGTTACTGCCAGGCTACTCAACTGTTTCACCTGAAGATAGGAAAGCAGAGGAATTAATGGAAAAATAGAAGCAGCCATCACCTTGCTTACTTCACCCAATGGTTCTCCAGTGAGGGTTGCTCATTCATAGTGAAATTTGCAGGGGGGGCAAACTAAGGAATCTAGTGGCATATTAATTGTTTTTATTTGGTGGCAAAATTAAAGGGGGAAATGAAATTTAAAAAGAGATTAAGAACAAGGTCCCAGGCAAACACATTTGTTTGAAGACAAACAAATGTGTTTCAGTTTTTTTTAGCTCTATCCATTTCTTCAAACAGAAAGTTTGAAAGTTTTAATCTGTGTCATATTTTTGGACTATAGCCTGTGGAAGCCTAGTTCAAATAAAACATGTTAGTTTTTAAAGCATCATAACCACCACCACCCTGCCAATTCATAGTTAAGAGAAATGCAAATCAAAGATGTCTGTACTTTAAATTGCACCTCACCCACCCAACATATATAGATTGTTGTCAGTATTTCCAATCTGGTACATCAAGTCTGACATCTTATTTATTTTGGCTATACTGTATATTGAAAGATGGAAGGGGAGCCCTCTTGCAGCAGTGTGAGAATACCTATTTTGCAAGCCTATATAATACAGCATGCAGAAAGGTCTCATTTGGCACATCAGCCTTCTCAGTGGCCTTATTCTGATCAGCAATGATGGCATAAAGCCAAAAACAGGGGTGCCCAAACTATGGCCGATGGGACAGATCTGGCCTACAGCACCAAATCATCTGGCCCTTACCACTCCCAGAAGCAGAAGTAAAATGCACCTGCACTTGTGTAAAATGCTGCCATAAATGCACGTGGATGTCATAAACACGTTTATGGCAGCTGCGAGTGCATTTATGGCAGCATTGTGTGCATGTGTGGGCATGTTTTACTTCCACTTCTGGTGGAAGGAACCATGTGACCAATCTGCTGAACCATGCGACTGGACCATGGCCCAAAAAGTTTGGGCACACCTGCCCTAAAAGCTACTTATAAATGCAGGGGGAAAGACTCTACCATAAATAGATCATATACATTTTCTCTTAATGCATTTTTGTCCTGTGCTTGCATCATTCATTTAATAATTATCTTAAAAGTTTAAATAAGATGTTTTAAATGTTTTTAGTTCTGGCTTTAATGCTTATAGAGGTTTAATGGGGGGGAGGTTAAGTATAGGTTTTATGGCACTTTAAATCTATGGTTATTGTATGATTTTAATTGTTATGAGATGCCTTGGGATCCTTATGGGGAGAAAATCAGCAAATATATATAAATAATTACTTTCCTTTCTTTCCACAAAGATATGGCTGTCCAGAATTTTGTTGGTGACGCTTTTAGAGGAGCCACTTGGGTGGCCTTACACAATGGTGGTGGTGTTGGCTGGTAAGGAAAATTTGCCTTTGAAAGAAAAAGAGAGCTGTCCTATAGCAAGGTGAAAGGGGGTGGGAAGTAATGATGGCAGGCTTCAACAGGACTTTTTTTTTTTTTTTTTGCAAGCCTGGCACTTTTTTAGGTACAGTACTGTATAATGGATTGCAGCTTCTTCCATGGCTTAGTGGAGATGTTGAGCCGGAGGGGAAGAGACCTCAAGAGAAACAGAGTCATGTACATTCTTCTTCTTTCATGTCCTGGACTGCCAAAATGAAGCCACTTTCTTTGCTTTGTTGTTGCCCAAACCCAAGTCCTCATTGATATATGCCTCTGGCAGTAATTGGCAGACCAGTAGATGAGCTGGATTCTGTATCTCTCCACAGTTACACTATGTGTTGTTGTTGGCCAGCAGCCCCCACTTGAGCATGTTGGTCTTTCATTTAGGGACTCCAACCCTCATCCATGTAGATAGGACATGATGGCTTCATGCTGCTGTTACATATTTCTGGGGTGGGGACAATTTGTCAGGAAATATTTCATAAGGTAAAGGTTTCCCATGCTCAAAAGCCAGTTGTATCCGACTCTAGGGTTCAGTGCTCATCTCTGTTTCAAAGCCAAAGAGACATTCTGCAGACATTTCCATGGTCATGTGACAGGCATAACTAGACACTGGAGTGGATGGAACACTGTTTTCCTTCCCACCAAAGTGGTCCTTATTTATCCACTTGCAATTTCTTGCTTTCAAACTGCTAGGTTGGCAGGAGCTGGGATAGAGATGGGAGCTCATTCCGTCATGCAGTATTCGGAAATCGAACTGCTGACCTCCCGCCTTCCAGTTAGTGTCTTAGCCACTTGAGTCACTTCATTGTAATCACCATTAAAATGAATGCCAATTCAGTGGAGATTGTGCTTTTACAAGCACAGCACTATTTTTACTCTTGTTGTAATTGACCAACCACATTCATGATAGAAAATGCAGGGATATGTAAGCTTTATCATGGTCACAAAAATGGTAAAGTATCTTGACCATTGTATGTTCAGAGTTGAATGGCAGGATTAATTAGAAAAGCAGCAATCTGTAATGAGCTTGTGCCTTATTAAAAATTGGCAACTGTGGAAAGCAGAAGAAATATAAGGTGCAACTGAAACAGAAGAAATATAAGGTGCATGCAAAACAATGTTTCTTTTGCCAATATCCTGTTTCCATGGGTAGTTTGCATAATTACCTTGTAAAGTGCCCAGAGAGTGCTTTAGTGCTTTTAAAAACACCGTCCTTGCCTGATTAAAGTAGGCTTTTGAAACCCCTTCTTGGTTTAAGGATGAACAATTCTTTTTTAAGTTAATGTGCAGATCTTAAAAAAAGAAAAAAGAATCCCAAATGTGTTTAGAAAGCAACCTTAGTATTATTTCATGCTAAAGAGAGGAAAAGTATCTTAAGAGGTGTGTGTGTCTTAAATTGAACTCACTTCCAACATCATGTTCAGTTGCTCAGAGTGTCAGTAGATGAGATGTATTTAGAATCCCCTCAAGCTGTATTTAGACCTATGACCTTTGGACCCCCATATAACATGCCCATCTGCTAAAATGCAGCAAAAGATTGCTGATACAAAACAGGTCAGTCACCAGCCATTTTTGATTCTACTCCTATCCCAGATTAGCTTCCCATTATGTTTTTTTTTTGGGGGGGGGGGCAACAAAAGGTAACCTATTTCAAACCTCTTCACTGGGCATTGAGCCTCTGTGATTTCCTTTTTTAAAGAGCATGATATCCTCTCAGTTTAAAGAGCAGCAAAAGCACATGAGCTGAACTCCAGAACAGTCATTTGGTCCCTGAATCAACAGAATGATTTGAAAAGGCTCAAGTGGTTAAGATGCTGATTGGGAGGTTGGCAGGTCAGTAGTTAAAATCCTGAGTACTGCATGACGGAATGAGTTCCCGTCTCAGTCCCAGCTTCTACCAGCCTAGCAGTTTGAAAGCAAGAAATTGCAAGTAGATAAATAGGGACCACTTTGGTGGGAAGGTAAACAGTGTTCCGTGTACTTCGCTGTCTAGGCATGCCTGCCACCTGTCCATGGAAACGTCTGCAGACACAAACAGCACTGGCTTTTCGGCTATAAACATAGATGAGCACTGAACCCTAGAGTTGAATACAATTGTTTCCTGACCCCCACCTAGAAATTGCAGAGAACTGGTCAAAAGCAAAACTTCAAGTTTAAATTGTTGTTGTTGTTCTATTTTTGTTTAGCTGTTAAACTCTGCAGATAGACACCCTACCCCCTTTGGAAAGAATGGAGCTCTGTTCTTAGAAAAGTAGTGGTTCACCTTTCTTGTCTAGCAAAAATCAATGTGTGTGTGTGAGGGAGGGAGGGATGAGATATTCTGATGGTGCCTGGGGCCACAGAAGCAACCTTGGGGACCTCATGTGGTCCCAAAGCCATATTATGCTCATCCCTTATATAACTCTTGAAGACCCCCTTCCCCAGTGTTCCCATTCATTAGTCACCCAACAACAGTACCTGACAATTGTGTTTGCTGTTTTGTACTGGTGAGTCTGAACATCCCATCATCACTGAGACATTGTTGGCTAGGAAACCACAGTGTTCTGGGAAGATACATGGATTTATCAGCACATTTCAATATGACTTTCGTTTTCCTCCGATTTGATTTTTCCTTGAGCTTCAAAAACGACAAACAATCTTTCCCACGTATTTATCTCCAGGACTGATAATCACACAGCCTAAACAGAGGCAGATATCATTTACTTATATAAACCTGTGTCATTTTAGTTAAACCATATATGGGATTACATTTGGATTGGTCCTGGTCACAGAAGTTCAGTTCTGAAAGCCTGTTTGTTAGCAGGAGGGCAAATTAACTTGTAGCAGCAAAGAGTCTGGAGCAATTTACTGATTGAAATACACAGTCAACAGTGTGATGTCCTGATTGCATGAGGGGCCTGGTGTTCTTTGATCACCTTGAATGGAGACATCTGGAAATTATAGGAGGTAGCTTAGGTCAAAATGCCACACATTTCTTTAATTATTTGAATATATGACCTACTGCTAATGAGGGTAAAGCATTCTCATATAAAAGCAAGAAGACTTGTTGGAAAACTCAGTAAAACTTGACATGCTGTAGATTCAGTTTATGAGCCTTTTTAGATTAGTGGAGTGAAGCAAATCTCAGTCTCTGACTCTGGATTTATTTTGGTTTAGCTATCAAAATTCATGACACAATTCTATATTTGAATCCAATATGGGGATGCCTGCAATTTTATTCAGACCAGATGTTTTAATGGTAGAACTGGCAGATTTCTTTGGAGGAATGTTGGAACTTGAAATACCAATTTCAGTAACAGATAGCAATAGGAATTATATTTATACACTGCTCTGTAGTGCTCAAAGCACTCTGGGAGGTTTGCAGATAATTAGCACTTTGCCCCCAACATAATGGGTACTCATTTTATTGGCCTCAGTCAACCTTAATTCAGCCAGGATTGAACCCAAATCATGAACAGAGTTTTGGCTGTACTACTGCAGCTTAACTACTGTGCCACAAGGGCTCTGAACAATGCCTTGTTAAATCACAGTCTCGCCTGAAGATTTAGCTATACTGTATAGTAAAACCCTGGATTACAACAGAGATCTGTTCCAACAGCCTCTGTTGTAACCCGAAAAAATTGTAATCCGAAACATCCATAGGGATGCCTTGAAAATAAAAAATGGTCCTGAATTGATTGTTGTAAACCGAACAAATACATTAAAAGTTTGTAAACTGGGACAGCACTTCCATAGGATTTGTCATTGTAAACCGGAGCAAACTTAAACTTGGGTTTTACTGTATATTTTTTCTCTTGCTAGCACTATTAGGAATATTGAGTTGATTCCATGAAATCTCTTCCCTAACAACATTAACTGAGTCTTGGGTATTACTTATACAACTCCATTAGAGCAAGCTTGAATTTGGAAGACAGGGTCATTTAGGGTTGTGGCATAAGTACCTCAAGCAACCTTATTTGATCTACTTTCGTTAAGAAAAGAACAAAGGAAAAATGTCATTCTTTCCTCTCCTCTTTTCTTCCTTCTGGGAGGAAGTTTTCCATTTTAAAACACCCACACCTACAAGTTGTATAGCACATCAGTGATAGCTTAATAGACTTTTAAAGAAACCCTTTTGTTTCCTTCCTCTGACCCTGCAGGGAGAAGCAGAGGAAGTATTTAATTTCCCAATACAGATATTGTGATGTGGCTAAACTGTCTTTTTAGTAAAATTGAGAGTGGAAGGGAAATCTAAAGCCATAAGCTCCATTATGGATATACAGTATCCCAGTGAATGCAGGTCTTGGAATTGAACCCAAGTCAGGGGCCTAGAAAGGTGTGGGTAGGAATGCTCTAGGGATAAACTGGTTCACTCTAGCAATTAAGTAATCTGATTACTTGAAAAAGGAGTGTAACAGTGCATCCCTGCAGCAGACAAAAGGTGGGACAAATGTCCTTCTGATTGCACCCTTGGTCTACTGCACAGCTACTTTTGACAATTTAAAAAATCTTTCAGAGAAGTAACTATGTGACAAAAACAATGAGTAGGACCTTAAAGACTTCTTCCATGTCTAGGCCAGACATTAAACTGCCAAAATGAAGCCACCTTTTGGTAAATTTGTTCACAGTTCCTTTTACCTGACCTAGTGTGAGAAAGATTAGCTGGCATGGAGTTTCCATTGCCCAGGATAGGCCCGATTGTGGTTAAAAATACCACAATTTTTGAGGAGGCTCTTTCTGTGTACCATGCATTAAAGATTAACATATAAGCATACTATATTTATTTTATGGACTCTTGTTCTGAAAACTCATGTTGTAATAGATTAAATGGCAAGTCCCTCTTTGTTGTTTCCCCCCATTTTAAGATTTAAACATAACTGTCTCTTTCTTTGTACATATTTCATTGACATTTGGGTAGTTTCCACTTTTAAAAAATGTCTATTGTTAATGTATATCTTAAAATTCTTGTATAACAGGAGCTTCAGGCTTAACCAAGTTCTATGTTATGACTTGCACTTTGAAGAATGGAAATGCTTTGGAAACCATCATAGCTTTCTTTAAAGTGGGAGAGGCCACAGCCTGGTACCCTCCTCTGGATGTGTGGGATTGCTACCTCTGTCAGTACAAACCACCATGATCAATGCCAGGTGTAATCCAACACATGGGACTGTGGTGGCTTAGTGATTTAAGACACTGAACCTGATGACTGAAAGGTTGGCAGGTCAGTAGTTCAAGACCCGAGTGCTGCATGACCGAGTGAGCTTCCATCTCTGTTCAAACTCTTGCCAACTTAGCAGTTTGAAAAAAATAAATTGCCAGTAGATAAATAGGGACCACTTTGGTGGGACAGTAAGCAGTGTTCTGTGCACTCCCGTGTCTAGTCATGTCTGCCACATGTCCATGGAAACATCTGCAGACGCAAACAGTACTGGCTCTTTGGCTATAAACAGAGATGGGCACCTAGAGTTGGATGCAACTGGCTTTCTAGCAAGAGTGACCTTTACCTTTACCTAAACCAACACACATGCAGAGGAAAGTGAGACAGACCTAGAGAATAATCTGTGCCCTAGGCATAATGCTTACCACCTCCATCTAAAAATATCTCAGGCAAATAACTCAAAAAAGCTTCTGCCCATCAAAGGAAACAAAACTAGATGAGATCAGTCACTCTTAGACAGCAGGCTGTATGACTGGGAATTATGGGAGTTTTGATCATTCACCTCTGGAGAAGACCAAGTTAGGAAAAATTGCCTCATGAAAAACAAGCTATTTAGAAGGGCAGGAAATCTACTTTCTCCTAATCCAGTGAAGTATGAACTGGACTGTTTATCCAGATTCCAGCTTGATCACTGCCACTAGAACAACTAAATTCCAAACTGCAGCACAATAAACTTAAATAACCATGGTCTGACCTTTTTAAGAAACCCAATAACTTTAGCTATTTAATCATCAGGCATGTAGGCATTTTAATTATTTGTTTAAACAAGTGTTTTTGGGACTGTCCTGTACTCAGGGGAATTAAGGAAGGCTTAGCCTTTAGTACAGGCATTTGGACAAGAATGGAACTTGGAGGATTGGCAGTGGGGGGGGGGGGATAAGATGTTTGACTCACTGTCCCTCACTAAGGTTCTCACTTTTGAATGAAGCAATTTGAATTATAGGTTCCTAGACCCATCAAGTTGTGAGGGTCTTTTAAAGGTCATTTAAGTCCATCTCAGTGAAAGAATCATTTAATTACAATGTTGTCCTTTACAGCTGGTTACATAGTCTCTGCCTAAATAACTTTTACCCAGATAAAATGGGGTGTGTTCAGAACAGTGTTTCCTTGGCATAATATACATCTTTTCCCCCTCAAGAATATCTCCACAGCTTGGAAAAACTACCTTTTGGAATACAACTAATGCAGCCAGCATGGCCAAAAAAGTAGCTGTGTCAGATTGGGGTGTGATAATATCATTGATTAATGCCAGGAAAATAAAATAATATTTTTCTGTAAATGTATAAAGGGGAGAAGTGATCAATGGAGGATTTGGTCTTGTGCTGGATGGTTCAGCTGATGCAGAAGAACGTGCAAAGATGATGTTGAGCTGGGATGTTTCCAATGGAGTAAGTAAATCGGCTTATTTTGAAAAGCTGTTCTTTGGTATTATACATAGGTACGTACTGTATGTGTATATTTATACATATACAGATGCCTGTGAGGCTTGGGCAAGCTGCACAGTCCCATGGTACCTCTAGAAGAAGGGAATGGTAAACCATTTTGGAGTATTCTTTACTTGGAAAACCCAGATAAGGTTTGCCATAGGTTAGAATTGACTTGACAGCATATGATTATTATTTATACTACATATACATGTACAGTGAAATTTCATTATTGTTATCAAGATTGCATGAAATTAGTATTGCATGTTCTTTGCTAGACACCACAGCCCAATGACCCATCAGCAATGGAACTGTAAATGCCCCTATTGCTCCACACCCTGACATCTCAAACTCCTGGTTATCCCATTTCATACACTCCCCTTCAACACATTTTATGATAACTGAAGTGTTTGGAATACTTCTTAGGCTTAGGATTCATAGAATATAAGGAGTCAACTTTTATCTTACTACATCACCATTCTAACAGCATTATAAGGGTAAAGCACTGCTGTTTTTAAACAGTATCCCTTATTAACCCATTTGGACCTAAATATGTAATTAAGATGCTAATTAACTTGTGAACTGCCCAGAGAGTGCACTAGGCACTATGGGGTGGTATAGAAGTGTAATTGCTAAGCTATTAAAATCTGCCTGGATAGCCCTATTAAAAGGTCCAGAGAGGGAATTTTTTTTTGCTTCTGAGTTGTAGAAATTAACCTTACCCTGGGAGGCTGTACAGCTCCTTTACTGGATTCTTTCTGCTGGGCCACAAAACGTGATTTTATCCTGAGTTAAAACAAAGAGTCATTCTAGTTAGGGGGCAAATACATAGCTGTGAGATGCAAGATACGTTTTGATTTTATGCTCATTTACTTTGTTCCATATGGACAGGTTGCTAGACGCTGTTGGAGTGGCAACAGCAATGCTTATGAAACCATCTGCCAAGCCATGGAGAAAGAAAAGAAACTCAAGGTGACCCTTCCGCATGAGGTGGTAGAAGACAACATCCTGGAAAAAATGCTTAGTTGTTAATTTTAATATTAACCATTTGTTCTGCTTTTGGATATTGCTGTTCCCTTCCCACAGTAATCCTCAATTTATGGTACAAAAATCCATTTTTAAATCTGTCTTTTAAGTAAGCAGTTCTCCCTGTCCTTCCTCGCCACCAACATTTTGAGGAAATTTATCTCTGTTTAACAGTAACTGAAGGCAACATCTCTTCACTATGGCCTGTTTAAACTGTTCCAATGTTTATTGGTTGTAATGATTTTAATTTGGTTCTAGTGACATTTGTTATCAAATTGTTGGCTGCAACTCATATCCAAGAATAAATTTTTTTTCCTAAAGCAGGAAAAATGCCATTGGCATGAATTTCTTTAAGGTGGATCACAGCTTGCCATAAAGTGACCCACACACTATTATCACGTAGCCAACTACTGCAGCACATATGAAATGAGACAGGCAGGATTTGACTGCAATGGACTGCAGCAGCCTTGAGGATATTAACAAGGTGCGCCATCACAGCCAGCCCATCTGACATGGCCTCTTCTGCCTCCATGACCGTTGGGAATCAGAAATGATTCCTCCTCAGTTCATTTTGCCATTGGGCCTGATATGATGGTTTTCAGTGGTATTTCCTCCACTGAGGGGACAATCACTTCACCTGAAGGGGCTCATCTGCCTGTATCTGTTGGCCCCTTTAGGGAGTCAGGTTATTTACCGCCATCCAACACTCAGCATTGAGTTGCTGACTGTACGGTCTACTCCATTAGCGTATGGGATATCCGGCCAGACATGTTATCAAATATAAATGCTGTATTTGTAGAGGAAAAGTAGGATAACTTGCAACAAACAAATGTTATAATCAGTAGAATACAATTACTGGCCACCCGTTCTATTCAATCTAGAAAGCCAAGCACAAGAGCTGGAAACATGTAAATGACCATGCCATTTCTGTGACTAATTATGTTGCTGCTTCAGTAACTTGTTTCTTGATTTTGCAGCCAACCTTCATTAGTTATTCCAAAATCCAAGGCCTCAATGGAATCTATGGAATATCTATGTATGAATATGTGAATTTTGTCATGTTGTTTTCCACTAATTTATACGCATAATTAGGATAAATCACTTGCATTTGTCTTTCCTTATGGCAAATTCTCTTAGATCACTGGTTACCAATGTGTGGCAGAAACCTAAGTCAATACATTGGCTGATCAGTTATTTGGGGAATTGACTTAGGCTTCTAGGAATTGAAGTCCAAAAACCAAGATCAGAAACCCTGTCTTAGGTTGTTACTTTTAATGTGTGCTTTGTGTCAAACTGTTTGTACAACCCAACATTGTTTCACCTACTTCATTCCAGATCTTTGCCCCAATTTTTTTCAGTTTATCAGGAAGGTGTAATCTGCCCTGTTAACCACATGGATCCACATTCTTTGCATCATCAAACCCTGCAGAAAAGAAGGGAGGATTTCACAAATGGAGGGAGGACTTCATTTCATGACATTTTTGCTTCAAATATGCTGTAGTTGCAGTTGAAGATTGGATGATGAGTTTTGATGAGGGATAAGTATCTTTTTTCCATAAAAGCTGTGTTCTCTCAGAGCACAAGTTCCAAAACATTTTGGCATCACACTCCCACTTCTGATTTTGGAGAAACCCTTCCAGTTCCTACCTATCCTGTCACATCAGTTTCAACCCTTCAAATTTATAATTTGTAATGTGAATACAGGATAGACTGCAACAGTATGTGGAGAGAGAATTACCAGAAGTGCAGGCGGGTTTCAGAAGAGGCAGGGGAACTAGAGACCACATCGCCAACATAAGATGGATCAGGGAAAAAACAAAGGAATATCAGAAACAAGCCTACTTCTGTTTCATTGATTACACTAAGGCTTTTGACTGTGTAGACCACAACAAAATGTGGCAAGTAATTAAAGAGATGGGAATTCCAGAACACCTTATAGGCCTCATGAGAAATCTGTACATGAATCAAGAGGCAACAGTTAGGACAGAAAATGGAATGATGGAGTGGTTTGGAGTAAGAAAAGGAGTAAGACAAGGCTGCATTTTGTCACACTGCTTATTCAACTTATACACCGAACACATAATGCGCAATGCAGGGATGGAGGAATCACAATTTGGGATCAAAATTGCTGGAAGAAACATCAACAATTTGAGATATGCAGATGATACCACCCTAATGGCAGAAAGTGAGGAGGACCTAAAGAAGCTCCTGATTAGGTTGAAAGAAGAAAGTGCAAAAGCTGGCTTGAGACTCAATATCAAAAAAACCAAGATACAGTAATGGCAACAGGCCCTATCAGTCCCTGGAAAATAGATGGGGAAGAAGTAGAAGCAGTGACAGATTTTACTTTCCTAGGATCAAAGCTCACTGCAGATGGTGATTGCAGCCATGAAATCAAAAGGCGACTGATTCGTGGGAGGCAAGCAATGAGAAACCTGGGGAGCATAGTGAAAAGTGGAGACATCACATTGCAAACAAAGATTCGCATAGTCAAAGCAATGGTATTCCCTGTGGCAATGTATGGTTGTGAGAGCTCATCTCATTTGGCGTTCAAAGTACTTTAGCTTTATATTTACTATTTGACCTTCTAAGGAACAGTCACAGTTGATTTCTTCTAGGATCAACCTATTTGTTCTCCTTGCTGTCCAGGTGACTCTCAAAACTCTCCTACAACTCCACATTTCAAAGGCATCTATTCTTCTGCACTCACCTTTCCTAATGGTTCAGCTCTCACAACCACACATTACCACCGGGAATACCATTGCTTTGACTATGTGAATTTTTGTTTGCAAGGTGATGTCTCTACTTTTATTATTATTATTAATTCAATTTATATGCCACCCTACTCGGTGCAACCGACTCAGGGCGGCTCACAAATATAACATTCAACACTATAATCAATTAATGAAACATTTCAGCAACATTACAAATAATACAAAAACAAATCAAAAACATATCCGAAATTCCTAATCCCCAATCACAATTACAGTTCAAAGTCCCCAGAGTCCCCAATCATAGTTACAAATTACACAATATCAGGTCATCATAAAAGCACAGCTGTCGGCAGCTGGAGTAAGGGCAGGAGCGTCCTCTCGCCGGTGGGAGCATCCTCTTTTAACTATGTTCCCTAGCTTTTGTTATTTAGACTAACCTAGAAGAAAATAGATGGGGAAGAAGTAGAAGCAGTGACAGATTTTACTTTCTTAGGATCTAAGCTCACTGCAGATGGTGATTGCAGCCATGAAATAAAAAGGCGACTGATTCTTGGGAGGCAAGCGATGAGAAACCTGGGGAGCATAGTGAAAAGTAGAGACATCACATTGAAAACAAAAATTTGCATAGTCAAAGCAATGGTATTCCCTGTGGCAATGTATGGTTGTGAGAGTTGGACCATTAGGAAAGCTGAACGCAGAAGAATAGACGCCTTTGAGATGTGGTGTTGGAGGAGAGTTTTGAGAGTCCCATGGACAGCGAGGAGAACAAATAGGTCAATCTTAGAAGAAATTATCCCTGAATGTTCCTTAGAAGGTCAAATAATAAAGATGAGGCTAAAGTACTTTGGACATCAAATGAGAAGAGAGGATTCACTTGAGAAAGCTTTGATGCTTGGAAGGGTCGAGGGCAAAAGAAGAAGGGGACGGCCCAAGATGAGATGGCTAGATGGGATTGTAGAGACAATGGGCACAGAGCTGAGCGAGTTGAGGGGGATGGTGGAGGACAGGAGTGCCTGGCGGACAGTGGTCCATGGGGTCGCAGAGGGTCGGAATCGACTGTGCGACTGAACAACAAAAGAAGACTCAGAAGTTGGGGTATTATGTTCAGGACTAAGAGGACACAACCCATATTTTCTCTTCTCCTTCAGCATTTTTTTTAAATTAGAGATTGTCACTACAGCAGCCTTTCACCTTATCACTGGGTCACTACCAAGTAGGTTGAGAAGGCGCAAGAAATGGGAGTTTTTCTTGGGACATCTCTTTTTATTGAAAGAAAAGGTGCCACCAATGGAGAGAGACAGACCGAAGGTGCTCAGCCTGAGAACAGGAAATGGAGGGATTCAAAATATAGTGGTACCTCTCTTAAAGAGCATAATGCGTTCCACAGGATTGCTTTTTAAGCGAAACACCATTGTAAGTGACCAGTTGTGACTTCTGATGAGGGGGACTGTGAACCCCGATTTAGTTGTTAAGCAAATTTTTGGTTGGTTTTAGTTGTTAAGTGAGGCGACCATTCAGATAAAATTCTGCTTTTTAAGCAAGTTAGTCTCTAAGCAAGGAACTTTTTATGCAAGGTTTGACTGTAGTTGTGTGTGCGTGCATACCCGAGGAAGAAAGGATGGGCAGGAACTATGTTCTGTGAAATACTGGTGAACTTGAATTCCCACAAGTCTAAGTCAGTACATTGGCTGATCAGTGCTTTGGGGAAATTGACTTAGGCTTCTGAGAATTGAAGTCTAAAAACCAAAAACTGGGAAACAGTTATTTGGAATAGTAGCCGTGTTAGTCTGTGATTCAGGCATCTCAGAAAACAAAACAAAATAAATAAAATAAGCACAGTAGCACTTTAAAGACTAACTGCTATATTTTATTGTTAGCTTTCGTGGATCAAGTCCACTTCATCAGACAAAGAATGAAACTTACAGGCATGTTCTTTATATACCAAATTCAGGGGCTCAACCCTTCTCCCGTTGAGATGGGAAACAGTTACAATTTCAAACATAAGGCTATGATTCAAGTCACAGCACCTTTAGTGTCAGGTCATCTTCCATTAAAAAAACCAGTGTGCATGCTTTTCATATCCTAATATGCCTGTAAATGCAAATCCCAGCTTTATTAGCATTTACACACACCAAGTGAAAAGACAGGCAGAACCAACGTATTTCAGCGCCTCACTTAGAGGCTCCTAATGATATTATTTTCATTATGCACTTCAGAGGAGAGAAGGTGCCTTTCACCATGCACAGCATATTGCAAGTTTTGTGGCTGTCAATTCTTCAACCAAAAAAATCATAAAGGGTGCTGAATTTATCTTATCCATATACGGTACCATAGCTAGAGATCAATTATTTTTCCTCTGGTTTTGGAAATTTGTGATGTTCCTGTTTTGTTTTCAATCAGCTCTAAAACTGTACCTATATTTCCCTCAATAACACTGTCTTCTACATTATTTTCAGGAATATTCCCATTTTGTGCACACTTTCACCTAAAAGATGCATATAATGTATTTTTTAAATTGGAGAACAGCATCAAAAAATTAAACGAGTACACTGAGTGTACTGGAGACTATCTGGTTAGATGTGCCTTATAGAACTGTCCTGGCTAAAAATCATAACCACCTAAACATATATTATAACTTCTAAGAGATGACTGTGAACAGGTAATGTCATGTGGGATTTGCCCTTTTACTGATCTTTGCAGATTCAACAAATTCTTTTCCTCATGTAAATCACTTATGAAGAAGTTAAGCCATACTGAGATAACAGCATTTTGTAATCCCTCACTTATGGTGAAGAGTTGATGACAAGTTAGGGGTGTATTTCACCAACAAACTACAAATCCAACTAATAATAGCATTTTCTGCCCTTCTTCTTCTTCCATATCTGAATCCAAATATTGACGATCATCATGGAGCTCAACTAAGAAGACTGTCCTGAGAATATAATGCAGTGGCCTTTCATCTGTCTTCTGTATCACAGTGTGACATCCCTACCACTGATCGAGTTCCATGATTTACTTTCTGGTCCTGAGCTCTTTTGGCACATAAAGTCCTCATTGGCCCCGGGCCAAAATTGATGAAGCTGCTGCCCTCCATCAAAATGGATTCAAGTGGGATTTAATCCATCTGGGACCATCACCCTTCCCTGTGGATTTTGCCACCCAAGGCCATTAGTCTTCAGGGTGGTCAGGTTAGTTAATTGCCACCTGACACTTGGCGTTGAGTTGCTGGCAGTATGGTGCACTACTCTACTTTATTAACATAGCAGGATAACCTGCCCACATTATAAAAATCAGCCAACACAAATACAGAAACTTCAACAAAGTCCTGCAGAAATCAACAAATGCTATAAACTATGTCTACACCAGTCTTCTAATATAGCAAGCTAGTTAACTGTATCAAAAAGGAGATAAAGTTTGATGTGGTTTCTTCAGGAGCCCATGCTGGACAATTCTTCTCTTCCAAGCTGAGTCTTAAACAGGCCACTGAGCTTATGAGAAATTTCTAGCATGACCCATTTGAAGAAACATTCACTCAGTTTGACCCTCCTGTGGGATGCAAAAAGAAAAGTAGGTGGGAGAGGATCTTGGGCAGATGGGCTGTGTGCAGTCCAGGCTATGGTGTGCAAAGAGAAGCCACATTTGGAAAGGGGAATCTGAAACTTCTTTCCATATCTCAGAATTTATTTTTCTGGTGACCATCTCCCTCTTAACTCTAGTATCAGTGTTCCCCAACCTTTGAGTTTTGGACTTCAATTCCCAGAAGCCTAAGTCAATTCCCCAAGGCACTGATCAGCCAATGAACTAACTTAGGCTTCTGGGAATTGAAGTTCAAAACCTCAAGGTTGGGGAACCCTGCTCTAGTTTGCATAATAACAGGGATATGTAATATGTAGCCTTCTACATGTTGTTCATCTACAACCATCAATTTTAGCCAGTAAGGCCAATGGTGAGAGATCATTTAAAATATTTTTACTCCAGCTTTCTTGAATATGGGAACTTACTAAGGCAGTTTACACCATTAAAATATAATAACTAAAAATTATTACAATATCAAAAGAGAATTTAAAACTATATTAAATTTAGTGCATGAAAACACTAAAACACATTTGAAAGCAGTAATCCATTTTAAGAACTTCCTTTAAACAACCAGTCAGTGCCTACAGAGAAAGGTCTTTGCCTACTTTTAGAACTTGGCCTCCTGTGGAAATGGCACCAGGGAAGGCCTTCTTCTGTGTCCCCACCAAAATACCTGACCAGAAAGGTTGGTGGGATGGAGAGAAGGGCCTCTCTTGAAGATCTTAACATTTAGGCAGCCTCATCAAGGGCAATGTGGTCTTCTGCAGCCCAACTATGTCTGGAGGGCAGCTTGCCTATCCCTGCATTACAGCTGCTGTATAACTGTTTCTCACAACTTGATATGCCTTACTGTTTAAATGCTATACTAAAGATGGTTGTAAAGTGTATATATGTGCACAGGCACAATCACATGTACATAAGTAGAATTTACAAGAAAATGGAGCAGCACAGAGTAATACCACTCAGTGTTGCAGCTAGCAGAACACTGTACTCATTTTCATTTCTTAGGCACCCAAAATGTCGGTGGTGGTGGTGAGCTCCTGTTGCTTGGCCCACAAGCTGAATTGCTTGAACTGAGGATTTCCGTTTTTCAAAGAAGTTCTTCATACATTGGGATTTTTCCCCTCAGGCACCCCTGTTATCTCCCTCCCTCCCTCTGCCTCAGTGGCCATGTTTTGGCTACAGTCCTGTCAGCTCCATTTGCTACTACAACAAGTGTTATTCCAGCCAAATTATCTGTGAAGTACATGCTGTGCTTAATATGAACTGCTCTATGTAGAAGAGAAACTGCCAAACAAAACACAGCCACCAGTTAAGTAGCTTATACAGCCTGTGTTTCAGCCTCAAAAACAATGCTAGTAGTTTGGGGATGGGGGTGGCAGCAGCAGGGTGTAGCTCCTGTTTTCTAAGGCAGCCAAAGCAGCCTGGAAGTGAAATGACCAAATACAGTCAAACCTTGCATAGAGAGCGCCTCACTTAAAGAGTAACTCGCTTGAAGAGCAGAATTTTCTCTGAATGTTCGCTTTGCTTTACAAATAAAACCAACCAAAAACTCGCTTAACAAATAAATCGGGGTTCGCAATCCCCCCCCCCCGGGCAATTGGTCATTTACAATGGTGTTTCACTTAAAGAGCAAACTCGCTTTAAGAGCAATCCTATGGAACGCATTATGCTCTTTAAGTGAGGTACAACTGTACTGTAATATATTTCTATTGTTAGAGATTATATTGCACTGAGGTTGCGAGTAGGTACTGAAATTTTGGCTAATTATCTTCAATGAGATAAATGAAATAAGTAGATTAAACTTAAGAGCAGTGTTTTCCAACCTTTGGTTTTTGGACTTCAATTCCTCAAAGCACCCATCAGCTAATGTACTGACTTAGGCTTCTGGGAATTGAAGTCGCCCTGTGGGGCCTGTGCCCCACGTTGAGAACAACTGATTTAGAGCTATGTGCTAAAATAGTTCTACGTATATTATATTCATGCTTTGTCATGAATAGTTCTATACAGTATTCAGTTTGGTCATGAATGACTCAGGATGTCATGTCTTCCATGATGACCATGGGACTGTCCTAAACAGTATTTGCTCCCACCATTGCTTGACAACACACTTTAGACCTGGTTTTCTGCACTGGAGTAGATGTTGGTTAATTGGGTGTGGAGGAACTCTCTGCAGTTCTGTTGTCATGAACGGATAATTATCAGGTGGGTTTTAGACTCAATGGAATTTAGTGTCTCCTTAAGGGTGAGGAATTAAAATTGCAGGCAAAATTTATTGGAGTCACTCTCCCTTGGCTACTGTAGTTGATACAGGTCCTGTGGATGTAACTATGTCTCCTGTTTATCCTTGATTATTGTAAAGCCCTCTACATGGGGCTGCCTTTGGTGACCATCCGGAGGCTGCAACGCAGTACAGAACGCAGCTGCTCGGGTTGTGGTGGGGTGCAGGCGTTATGCTTGCGCCTCACCATTGCTCAGGGAGTTGCACTGGTTGCCAGTGTGCTTCCAGCTGCAATTCAAGATGCTGGTTATTACCTTTAAAGCTCTATATGGTAGTGGGCCAGGATACCTAAGAAACTGTATCACCCTAAGAACATCTGTCTGTCCCATCAGAATGGACCAGAGAGGCTCTCTGGTTGTATCATCGGCTAGAGAGGCACACCTCTCTAGCACTAGGAGGAGGGCCTTCTGTATGTCCGCCCAGGCCCTATGGAACCTCCTGCCAATTGAGCTATGTCTCCAGTTGGAGTTGCTACCCTTTAGGAAGGGGGTTAAGACCTGGCTGGCGGGACAGGTATGGGGTCTGGATCAGACAGTTGCATCGGCTTGTTGGCTCATTTGACCCCTCCCTCTCTCTCATTGTATGAATTTTTAAATCTGTTAACTTGTTTAGCTTTAATATTTTAATAATTTTAAATTGGATTTTATATTGTGTTTTTATGTATCTTTTTTAGGCTTTTGTTAGCCGCCCTGAGTCTCTTTGAGGAGGGCGGCATATAAGTCTGTAAAATAAATAAAAATACTGTATTTCATCTTTTACAACCTAATGATGTGGACACAACCTTTGGAGATGTGAAGGCTATCATGTCTGTTGGACCCTTGCCCTTCCTACTTTATAGAAGCTACCACAGATGGACTGGCTGACTGGGCAGGAAGAGTTATGAATGCTTCCTTGCAGCAGGGTAGGATCCAAGAATGCTTAAGGAGGCAGTAGCAAAACCATTGTTGAAAAAGCCCTCCTAATAGCCCACAGTACTGGATAATTATCAGCCTGTCTCTAACATTCCAATTTTGGGCAAGATGGTAGACTGTGTCATGATTCTTCAGCTCTAAAGGTTCTTAGATGAGATGAATTGTCTAGATCCAATTCAATCTGGCTTCAGTCCTGGCTATGGGATCACTGTGATTGTCTTGGTAGATGACCTACACTGGGACTGGACAGGGAGAGTGTGCCCGTTAGTTCTGCTGGACCACTAAGTGGCCTTCAGTACCATCAACCTAGGTATCTTCCTGGGCTATCTCTCAGGGATGGGACTTTGAAGCACTGATTTACAATGACTTTGGTCCTTTCGGGAGGGGAGAAGACAGAAGGTGGTGCTGAGGGCCCCCTATTAGACAGCCTCGAATAGGATCTGGGCATGTTTAGCCTTGAGAAAAGGAGACTGAGAGAGTATATGACAGTACTCTTCAAATACTTGAAAGATAATAATAAAGATGAAGGGAAGAATCTATTCTCCATCATCCCAGAGTGCAGGACATGTACTAACGGGCTGAAACTACAGGAAGCCAGATATAGGCTGAATATTAGCAACTTATTAACAGTTAGGGGAGCGTGACAATGGAACCAATTGCCTCAAGAGGTAGTGAGTGCTCCAACACTAGAAGCAATCAATAGAGAATTAGACATACAGTAATACCTCGGATAACGTTTACCTCGGATAACGCTAAAATCGCATAACGTTAAGTAATCTGGAGAGGAGAATTGGATCGAATAAAGTTAAGGTCCTATGGGATGGATCGGATAACAACTGCTAAAGCCTGTGCGGTTACAATGTATCTCTATGGAGCTTTAACGTTATCCGATCTATCCCATGGGATTTTAACATGCATCGGATAACACTAAAAATTGGATAACACCAAGACTTGTGGAACCAAGTCTTAGCGTTATCCGAGGTATTACTGTACAGTGTATCTGCTTTGATTCGGATTCCTGCATTTAGCAGGGGGTTGGACTCGATAGCCTAAAAGGCCCCACCCAACTCAGTCATTCTGTGATTCTATCCTTGACATTAGTCTGTGAGGTGCTTCAGGGTTGTTTGTCCTCCATGCAATTTAACATCTACATGAAATCACTGGGAGAGGTTTTCCAGAGCTTTGGTGTTAACAGTATACTGATGACACCCAATTCTATGTCTCCCTTCTGTCTAAATCCGAGGAAGCTGTTTTGGCCCTAGATTGGTGTCTGGTATCAGCAATGGACCAGATGAGACTGAATAAACTGAAACTTAATCCAGATAAGACAGCTATTTCAGGTTAGCCTAAAAGTAGATTAAGGATCCAGCTGTTTTGAGCGAGGTTAACATTCCCCCTGAAAACACAGGCGTGAATTATTACAACCATTGCAATAACTGATGAAGCAAAATCACACAAAGAGTCATTTGATCCATTTTTCTGTTCTGTTTCTGTAAGAGAAAAATGCTTTGTTTTAATTTCAAATATACTGTGTGTGTATATATATATATACAATAGAACCCCGAACGTGATGACATGGTTCCACAAGTCATGACGTTGTTCGGTTTTTAACGTTGTTCGATACATTGATCGAACAATGCTAAAAAAAAGCCCTGACGTCAGGGACAAACCACGCCGAGGCAAGGCTCGGCATTCCCCCCCCCCCCCCGGGTAGGCACGCGATCGCGTGTCGTTCGGGGCTAGGGCAAGGTACGGGAAAGATCCCCGTCCCCTGCCCTAACCCCAAATGACACGCGCGCGCACGCCCGAAGTTCCAAAAGTGTAAGGATCTTTTCCCTTTTGGAACTTCGGGCAGCTTGGAGGGTTGCGCGGCACGGTGGCAGTGACGGGAGGATGCGGGAAGGTCCCTCGCATCCTCCTTTCACCGGCGCCGCGCGCGCACGCCCGAAGTTCGAAAAGTGTAAGGATCTTTACCCTTTTGGAACTTCGGGCGGCTTGGAGGGTTGCGCGGCGCCCCCGTCTCCTGCCCTAACCCCTAACGGCATGAGTGCGCATGCCCGAAGTTCGAAAAGTGTAAGGATCTTTACCCTTTCGCAACTCGAAGTTTCGAAAGGGTAAGGATCCCCGTACCCTTTCCAAACATCGTGGGGGCGGGCGCTGAGGGGTGAGTTGGTTTGGGTAGATGTTCTACCCAATCCAACTGCCCCCCCACGCATACGCTTGTATCGAATAACGTGAAAATCGCGTTCTTTGATACAAGATTTTCCCGAAAATATTGTCGCGTTATTCGGTTTTCACACTATTAGGTACTTGTGGTATACGGGGTTAAAGGTTTCCTTGCTTGAACTTCACATGCAATATGGCACCACCTGCTGTTGAAAAATGTTATAGTGAGAATTATAGTACAGTATGTAATCATTCTCTAGTGGCACAATGCATCAAATTATTGCAAGTTTTCCTTTGAATTCAAGGATACAGCTCAGAAAGGCTGAGGAAAAAAACTTATTTGTTTTTAAAAAGTAAGACAGAATTGTTGTTGCACATAAAAAAAAAACTAACTGCTATATTTTAATGTGAACTTTCTTGGATCACACAATAAAGTGAACTTAATCCACAAAAACTCATAATAAAATATAGCAGTTAGTCTTTAAAGTGCCACAACATTGTGTCCCCCCCCCCCCAACTGCAGCTTTGTAATCGTCCCTCAACTGGCAATGCTGAATCTGAATGTATTGTCAATGGTAGAGCATTTAATCAAAGGTTAGTAAGAACACCACCTTACTGAAATAAGGGGAAATAACCCATAAAGGCACTGAGTTCTTTTCCAGGATCTTAAGAGATCTTATGCCCCACTTATTATTTGATGATCCAGGTGGAAATGAGCATACCCGGTACAAACTCGTGCATCAGGGATTCTCAACCTGTGGTCCACAGGCTGGATGCAGCCACACAGCACCATTTCATGTGACACCCCCCTCCCAACTGCCTCCACCACACCAGGAAGTGCCATGTGATGGAGGAAGGGCAAAATGTCAGTCTTCTAGCCCCAGAAGATGTCTGAGGGAGCATGACCTTCCTTGCCCCAGACTTAAAAAGGCTGAGAACGCCTGCCCTGCCTACATTCACTGACTTTGTAGGGAGAGACTTAAGTTATATATGAGAAACAGAGGAGTGCAAATTCGTCCTTTTGAACTACAGCTCCCAGAATTCGCCATTAAACATACAACTTCTGAAATACTTAGCCCAAAATAACTCCCCCACAAATCTGCACTCCTGGACTTGGAAGCCACGTGCGTGATTCGTATCCACAAGCTGTCCTACTACAGAATTCCCTTCGTCCTCGTTGTTTTCTCTTTCTTAGCCTGGTTAAATTGATGCCATGATGAGGTCTTCTTCACTCTTGTCTGATGAAATGGATTTGATCCCCGAAAGCACACATTTAAATACAGGAGTTAGCCTTTAAGGTGACACGACTTTTTTGTCTTTTTTTTTTGTTTACTCTAAGTAGGGGCTGTGGTGGCTCAGTGGTTAAGAAGCTCGCCTTATTAGGGGGAAGGCTGTGAAGTGGGCAGTTCGAGACCCGGGTACTGCACGACGGATTAAGTGCCCCTCTCTGTCCCAGCTCTTGGAGACACGAAAGGAGCCTCATTTGCGTGTTCCCTGAGCGGAGTTTCTTCGGCAAAAACCCAGAATAATTTCTGACACGGAATTATTATTATATTTATTACCGTATCCCTCAGAATCTCTTTTGCTTCCTGATCCCGCTCGATTAATTATCCGCTCCAGGTTTTCCAACCCGCCGCGCCGTCCGGATTCCTCCCTTCTTCCTCCCCCCTCCTCTTCCGAGATCCGCGCTCCGGGTTTCCCGAGCCGCTCCTCCGGCTCCGCCCCGCGGCTCCGGTTTCAGCCGCTGCTGCTACAGGGACCCCCAAGATGGAAACGCAGGGGCTGCCTGCCGCCGTGGAGGAGGCGGCGGCGGCCCAGCCTGTGCCGGGCACCCAACAAGATGGCGGCGGAGGTGGCAGCAGGAACCCCGCCGTGGACCAGGCGGGGGCCGCCTCCGCCTCCAGCCCACCTCAACCTCCGCGAGGCTCCGCGGTAACGCACCCCGCCGGGGCCTGGGGCTTGGACGTGGCGTTCCCGGTGTTGCTCCTGCTGGAAGGGAAGAAGCCGACGGAGCCGCCGCCGCCGCCGCCTCCCCTGCTTCCCCAACCGCCATTTCCTGCCCAACCGACGCCGACGCCGCCACTTCCTCCCTCCTCGCCGCCTCAGCAGCAGCCACACTCGCAAGTCTTGCTGCCGCCGCCTCCGCGACCCTCCTTCGCGCTGCAGCCGGCAGGAACCGGAGGCCCCGGGCAGCCGCCTCCTCTTCCTCCTCCTCCACCACCACCGGACAACGAGGCCTTGCTGCTGGTGCTCAGTTTGCTGCGGGGCGGAGCCGCCTCCTCCGGGACCCCCTCCTTGCCGCGAGGCCTCCCTTCTCAGGAACCGCCGCTGCCTCAGCCCGAGGAGGAGGAG
The DNA here is from genome assembly GCA_030440675.1 of Furcifer pardalis. Lineage (NCBI taxonomy): Eukaryota > Metazoa > Chordata > Lepidosauria > Squamata > Chamaeleonidae > Furcifer > Furcifer pardalis. The sequence continues at coordinate 127,508,580 of CP126893.1, read as the reverse complement.
GAGGAGGAGGAGAGCGGCGAAGGCCCGGCTTCGGGAGCGGCCTTGGCTGACGACGGCACGGAGCCGCGGCCCCCGGGGAGCTCGTCCTTCTCCGGCACGCTGACCATCAACAACCAGAGCCTCCTGCTGCGCTTCGAGAACGGCCTCCTCAGCCTCGGCAGCCCCGCGCCTCCGCCATCATCATCCTCATCATCATCCTCGCCGCAGGGGCTTCTTCTGGCGGCGCCTCTTCCTCCTCCTCCTCCTCCACCCCCCGCGCCTCCCGCCTCATCCCCGGGCGGCTCCTCTCGGGCTCCGGCCTCGTACCCTTGCCCGGAGCCTCGCTGCGCCGAGACTTTCTCCCGCAAGCAGCTCCTGCGGCTGCACCGGTCGTCGGCGCACGGGGGCAGCCCGGCTCAGGATGGGGGGAAAACGGCAGAGGGGGCGGCGGAGGGTGGCCCCGTCCCCGGTTCCGTCCGCGGGGCGGCGCGTCCCTTCTGCTGCCCGGTCCCGGGCTGCGCTTGGGCCTTCGCCACGGCCTACAAGCTGCGGCGCCACCTTCACTCGCACAACAAGCTGCGGCCCTTCGCTTGCTCCGTGCCCGGCTGCGCCAAGCGCTTCACCACCGTCTACAACCTGCGGGCCCACGGCCGGGCCCACGAGCAGGAGGCCAGCCACAAGTGCGAGGCTTGCGGGCAGCGCTTCCCCAGCGCCGCCCGCCTGGGCGCTCATCAGCGGCGGAGCCACCTGGAGCCAGAGCGGCCTTACCGGTGCGAGTATCCAGGTAGGGACCTAAGGCTAAGGGGCATCTCTTCACCTCCATTCCTCCCCGTAGGAACCCCCTAACACACACACACACACACACACTGCGTGGTTGTTATTGTTGATACTATTATTGGTAAAAACGGCCTTCCTCCATAATTTTGCTTTATTAAAATAGGTATGATGGGTTTTTCTTTAAAAAAAAAAAGGTGTGACATCCCCACAGGTATTTATTTATTCATTCATTCACATTTATATCTCGCTAGCACCACTTATTTATCTACTTGTATACATGCAATTACTGTACTGTACAGTAATGTAGATCAAAGGTGCCCAAACTTTTTGGGCTGCGGGCCAGTCACATGGTTCAGGGGGCTGGTCACTATGGCCCAGGGGCCATATCCGGCCCCTGATGCTAATTCATTGCCCCACAAAGCCCTTGTCGCTCCCGGAAGTAAAACACACCCATACGGGCGTGTTTTATTTCCACTTGTAGGAACGATGAGGGCTTTGTGGGCTCTGATGAATTATTATTATTATTATTATTATTATTATTATTATTATTATTATTATTATTATTATTATTATTATTATTATTATTATTATTATTATTATTATTATTTAGACTTGTATGCCGCTCTACTCAGTAAAGACTGACTCAGAGCGGCTCACAGCATTCACAAATAACAATATTACAGTGCAAACCAAAATACACTAGCATATTGGTGTTGGGGGCCAAATCCGGCCCCTGGGCTGTGGTTTGGGCACCCCTGCTGTAGATAAATAGGGACCACTTATAAAAAGGGATCACTAATTTATCTAATAAGGTAAAGGTTTCCCTTGCTCAACAGCCAGTCATATCCAACTCTAGGGTTTAGTACTCATCTCTGTTTCAAAGCTGAAGAACCAGTGCTCTCTGCTTCTGCAGATGTTTCTGTGGTCATGTGGCAGGTATGACTAAACATCGGAGTGCACGGAACGCTGTTTATCTTCCCACTGAAGTGGTAGTGGTACCTATTTATCTACTAGCAATTTCTTGCTTTTGAACTGCTAGGTTGGCAGCTGGGACAGAGACAGGAGCTCATTCCATTCTGCAGTACTCAGGAATCAAACTGCTGACCTCCCACCTTCCAGTCAGTGTCTTACCCACTTGAGGCACTGCAAGTAGGTAAATAGGGATCACTTTGGTGGGAAGGTAAACAGCGTTTGTGCCAAGGCATGCCTGCCACATGTCCAAGGAAACGTCTGCAGACGCAGACAGTGCTGGCTGTTTAGCTATAAACAGAGATGAGCACTGAACCCTAGAATTGGATACGACTGGCTTTTGAGCAAGGGCGACCTTTACCTACACCACCTATGATAAGTACAAAACACACATCATAAAATATATATGAAAGATCAGGATAAATTTATCCAGTACAGTCAAACCTCACATAAAGAGCGCTTCACTTAAAGAGTGACTCCCTTAGAGAACAGAATTTTCTCTGAATGGTCACATCGCTTAACAAATAAAACCAACCAAAAACTCTCTTAACAAATTGGGGTTCACAATCCCCCCCACCAGAAGTCACATTGATTACTTACAATGGTGTTTCACTTAAAGAGCAAACTCGCTTAAAGAGCATAATGTAGAACACATTATGCTCTTTTAAGTGAGGTACAACTATAGTAGTAATAATAATAACAACAATAATAACTTGTGGAAAAAGAAGAAGACCTGGTTTATTGACATGGCTATACCAGGAGATGCACGAATTGAGGACAAACAACTGGAGAAAATCACAAGATAATTCTAATTTGCAAATTGAAGTTGAGCATTTATGGAGGAAGAAATCTGTTGTGCCCATAGTGATCAAAATCCTAAAGGACTTCCTAGAAATTTGGAAATTTTGGATTTATTGGACTTGAACACCCTAATTCTACAAAAAAAATCTTTACTAGGAACTGCCTATATATCTTAACAGTTCTTAGGTCCTTGGTTAGGTCTTGAACTGTTAATTTTATACCAGTCTTCAACTGTAAATCTAATGATAGATTTTTTTAAGTGATCATAATAATAAATTCAGGACCAACACTGCAGTTCTGGTAGTCCATGTTGCTATGTAACAGTGTCTACATTTCACTGTTTCAGTTTAGTGAATATTTGAAATCAAATCTCTCTGGCCCAGGTCAAATGCCTTATCTGATATATTAGGAAGCTTTTTAGATAAGAGTACAGTATTAGTAGCTCATATTCCCGGTCTTAAGTGGAATAGCTTAAAAGTTTCACTTTAGTTGAAATCCTGTTACTAGCAGTTAGGCTGTGTAATGTTGGTGATGTCATCAATTGTAGTGGTTTTTTGGAAATTAAAAAAATCCATCCCCCCCTTCTAGATTAGAAGATCCCAATGCTCCTTTAAGATCCATTTCATCATAGAAGGGGGGTGGCTGGCTGTGGGATCAGCCACAGGTGGGTGTGTCTGCAAAAGTCACCAGCAGTTATTTTATCATGGGCAATGATTTCTTAAATCAAAGACTTATTCCTATCCTGTGGCTTCCCAATATCTTCCTCATAATAAAAAGGATCCCAAGAGAGCTTAGTGATCTCGTGGGCAGGTGCAACTAATGACAACATCAACCTTATGCAGTGCAAGTTAAATAGCAGAATTGCAGCCTTAACATCTTGTACAATATCCAGATGTTCAATGAGTAATTTTTTTTTGTCTTTTAAGGAATGAGACAAAGGATTCTTAGTAGAGTAGACAGCCAGATACCTATACTGGCAGAGAATGGTGGGAAATAGTGAAGCTTGGTGGAACTGAGATTTTGTTTAGCAGTTGTAGCCAAAACTATGTTAGTAATAGGAATCCCCTATTGCAGAGCTCTGTCTATACATATGAATGAAGTGAAGATTTATCAGTTTCCATGCTGGAACTAAAATAAAGGTACAGTAAAACCTCATATAACACTAAAACCTGGTTCCACAAGTCTTGGTGTTATATGATTTTTAGTGTTATCTGATCCTCTATGGGATCCATAGAGATACATTGTAACCACACAGGCTTTAGCGGTTGTTATCTGAAGCATCCCATAGGATCTTAATGTTATCTGATGCAATTCTTCCCCCCAGATTCCTTAATGTTATGTGATTTTAGTGTTATTCGATACTAATGTTATATGAGGTATTACTGTATGCTTTCAAATCAAGAAAAATTGAGTCATGCCCAGAAGAAGATAAAGTTGCATAGTGAATGGTTTTTAAGAGTTTGAGAGGAGACACAATTTTTAACACCATTATTTTAAAATGTAAATTACTGTTGCAATACTGTACAGCACAGTATTGGGAGAAAACTTAGGTTAGAACCACCTGTTCTACTGCTGTTGTATTAAATAGTAAGTGCTTTCTCCATAAAATGTGGTTTGTTTTCCTCCCCCTTCCTTTCCAGGATGTGAGAGGACCTTCATAACAGTGAGTGCTTTATTTTCTCACAATCGAGTCCACTTCAGGGAACAGGAACTCTTCTCCTGCTCCTTTCCAGGGTGTAACAAGCAATATGACAAAGCTTGCCGACTGAAGATCCACATGAGAAGTCATACAGGTACAAACATGGGTGTTGGCTAAATTTGGCATATAGATAACAATTGGGTTGCTGAATTAAAGAGTCTTTATGAGTCTAAGGGAATAATTTTTTAAGAAAGAGTTTAGAGACATACAGTAGTAGCATTAAAGAGTAATCTATAATTTCTTGCTTTTTTCTTATGCAACTGTTTAGTTTATGTGAATGTGGATAACTAAGTGCATTGGTAGTTTGAAATCCAAAGAATGTACAGTATGTTTCATAGCTAAATGAAAGTAGCAAGTGGAGTAGCAAAGGGAACTTATTATTTTACTGACTTATAATGAAGTTTCCTTGGATTTGGAAAGCTTAACAACATTTGCAAATTTATAGAATGAATCTTTGAACAGTCTTTGTAGTCTGTTACTGACTTTGGGTCAATAATATTCCCTTGCTCAACTCTTTGAGATCTAAGTACTCAGCTAAACATTATCTTGCAACTGGGCTGCTACTTGGTTTATTTATTTATTTAATTTTTATTTATTTAATTAAATTTATATTCCACCCTACTTGCACAGGCGACTCTGGGCGGATCACAACTGATATACAATGAACAGTTAAAAACTCTAAAAAACAAAAGATTAAAAACCATTTAAAACAACCTCTCATTCCTTTAACTAAAGGAATAAGAGGGTAAGAGGAGGAGATTCATGTTGTAATCCAATCCATCTGCAGATGTGTTGGATTACAGATTGTTGCAAACCCCTTTAGCTGTTCCTGCTTGCTAGAGAATGTAAGTGAAGGGACTGAGTAGTGTGCAATCAATACTGCAATTTATTGTTTGTTAATACGTTGTGTAGTGTGTTTGCCAACCTAGCAGTTTGAAAGCAAGAAATTGCAAGTACAGTACTGTAAATAATTAGGGACCACTTCAGTGGGAAGGTAAACAGTGTTTTGTATGCTCCAGTGTCTAATCATGCCTGCCACATGACCATGGAAATGTCTGCAGAAGCAGATAGTGCTGGATCTTCGGCCAATAAACAGAGATGAGCACTGAACCCTAGAGTTGGATACAACTGGCTTTCAAGCAAGGGTGACCTTTACCTTTACTAGTGTGTATGTGAAGGTTGTCAAAAAGGGGAAACTGGCAGAATACAGTAATACTCTGGATAACGTTATGACTTGGTTCCACAAGTCATGACGTTATCCGATTTTTAGCATTGTCCGATGCATGCATTGAACAACGCTAAAAAAAAGCCCTGACTTCAGGGACAAACGGCTTTAAAGGCAGGCAGGGAAAGAAAGAGACCCAATCGGGTCTCTTTTCCTCCCTGCCTTTAAAGCCACTCCCCACCCGCAGCGGTCTCTGCAACTGCAGTAGGGTCAGGGAAAGGCGCAGAGACTGCTTGTGTCTCTTTCCCTCCCTGTATTTAAACTGCGTGCTTTTCCCCAACCCTACTGCAGTTGCAGAGACCGCTGCAGGTGGGGGGGTGGATTGGGTAGTTCTACCCAAACCACCCCATATCCGCAGAGCATTGCCTCAGATAATTCTAAGAATCATTACCCAGAATCGTTATCTGATGCAAGTTTTTTTCCAAAAAAATTGCATCCTTATCCTATTCTAGCGTTATCTGATGCAATCGTTATCCGGAGTATTACTGTATGTAGTTGGTTTTATTGTAGAAACTAGATCCAGGATTTAGTATGGCTCTTTAAAATAGAACAAAATCAGAAGTAAAAGAACATAGGTTTACATTCTGAACTACTAAATTGTGTCTTTTGGGAAATCCGAATGTGTGACATTGCTTTCTTCATAAAGGTAAAGTGTAGTTGAGATGTTTTCTTTTCATCCTCTTCCAGGTGAGAGACCTTTTATCTGTGACTTTGAAGGGTGTGGCTGGTCCTTCACCAGCATGTCTAAACTGTTAAGACACAAAAGGTAAATGTTTTGATTGATTTTATTCATGGGAAAATATTGTCGCACATGACCTCAGAGAACGTGCACTCAACATTTTGATATGTGGGAAGCTAAAGAAGGAGGGACAGAAGATAAAAAGTTAAATACATTATTAACAAAACTGGAAATGAAGCCTGCATTATATGAAAGAGCATTTTAGAATTCCTTAAAATTGGTGTTGATTAGCTTAATAAGTAACTGAATACCTGTAAAAAGTTGAAGATTAGTTTTCAGCTGACACATATTTATATTTCTCTAGACAGTACAAACAGTATTTATTAACTTAGAAAATATGCAATTTTTCTTGTAGAAAACATGAGGATGACAGGAGATTTACATGTCGCGTAGAAGGTTGTGGAAAATCCTTCACAAGAGCAGAACACTTGAAAGGCCACAGTATAACTCACCTTGGCACAAAACCATTTGAATGTCCCGTTGAAGGTACTGTGTATACTTCAGATCCTGTGTCATATTTATCTTCTTAGTTGCTAGCCACTCAAAGACAACCAAAATAAATGTGAAGGTAACAGATTTGTGTATTAGGATTGCATTGTTACTGATTCCTGTAATGGGGAAATTTCAAAGCAGCATGGGTGGAAAAAAGTATCTCTCCCCCATCCTTGCACAGCTGCTGCTTTTTAAAAATTTAGGTGTATGTATGTGCTCAGATTCATGTTTTTGGACTGCAGTTCCCAGAATTCTTCTAGAATTCCACAGGCATAATTATGGGAGCTGTAGTGCCACCATCCCCCCCTTCCTGGTGACACTGCTGGGAGCGGATGCAGAAAGTGTGTGCTCCAGAAGAGGCAATTCTGATACCATATGCCTTTTGCCTCCAAAGCTCTCATAGTCAAAGTGGAGGCTTTCTGCAGGCAATTAATTCCATGGTGCCCTGTACTAATAAGTCTCCTGTGCCACCCAGAACAGGGTGCATGAGAAAAAGTTCACCAAACATTCTGCTAATGGCTTCCCACTGCCCTGGCCCAGGTGGAGTGGGTTGAGTTCTCCACCATCCATGCAGCTGCTGCTTCCTCCCTGCTGAAGCAGCTCCTGACTGCTGGCTCCAGGCTGTGCTTGGAGGGGCTCTTGGAATAGGACAGATCCCTGGGTAGAGGAGCCAGGACTGGAGCAGGCACCTTTCATTTTGGACTACAGCTCTCAGAATTTTGCTTGGCAAATTATTGGAAAATTCTGGCATTTGCAGTCCTATTCTGGGAGATGGTGCCTGGAAAGTTCTAGGGATTCCTGTCCAAAAATTACTCTCTGCTCTCATACAAATGACTAACATTCGTTTTAAAAAGCTGTTTTGGAAAAAGGCTCCGTTTCACCAATCCACACATTTTGGTTTTTTATGTCGCCTCTCCTTTGAGTACATTCCTTGTTAGAATATGTTGCTATCATGATCAGCTTACTTCTGAATTATGTGTAGTTTTTCTGAAGGAACATTGCTGGGGAGAGCAGAATATCCCGCCCCTCCCCCTGTGCCCACACCAACTGCCAGGGGAGGAAGAAGCCAGGGCAGGTTGAGGACCTTGCCGCCCCTCCCCCTGTGCCCACCCCAACATATTGTATTGTAATGTAATGTATTGTCTGTAAGCCGCCCTGAGTCGCCACGGCGAATGGGCGGCAATATAAATTTGAACTAATAAATAAATAATTATAACACAAAGTTAGCTCTGTTAGAATAAATTGATGGTGTAGGTCAGTGGTTCCCAACAGGGGGTACACAGCCCACAAGTGGACTCCAATTCCCAGAAACCTAAGTCAGTACATTGGCTGATCAGTGCTTTGGGGAAATGACTTAGGCTTCTGGGAATTGAAGTCCACAAACCAGCATTTGGGAAACACTGGTGTAGGTGGATCTCTGTTACTTTTGAAGCTAGAATCCTTATCACAGCTGTTTTTCTGGAATTAAATGGACTGTCCCACCTCAAGAATTCTCATTAGTTAATACATGCCTCTGTGCAATTCTACCCTTAGCCTCTGCTAGATTCTGACGGCATGGCTTCAGTGTGTTTAGTAATGTCTGTATTGTCTGTTTTATTGATCAGATAGGGGTTGCATGCAAAGGTGATAAATATTGTTGAGTTAATTTTATATGTTATTGTGATTGTATCATTCTGCTTTTAATCTATTTTTATTCTGTTTTTGTAATCATATTTTATCTAATGTATTTTACCACATTTTAACCTGATATGGTCAGATGACTAATTAGTTGATACTGGATACTGGGCTTGACTGTGCAACTAATTCAGAATTGCTCTCCACTCTTTTCTAGGCATTCTACTCCCTTGGCACTCATTTAACATTGTTTTATCCTCAAATCTTGGGAACTTTGGGAGGGAGGAGGTTGTGAAAAGAAAAGAATAAACGAGGGCTTTTAACATCATCTTTCAACTGTGCAGAAGAATTTTAGTGTTAAATTATGAAGATTATCTTTATTCATGCCTTACGTCTATGTAGACTTTTTTCATTCATAAATGTAATGCATAGTCATTTTTAGTTAACTTCTAAGTCATTACATGGAAAACATGTTTGGGTATTTCTGAAGTTCTCATAGATGGGAACAGCATCTAACTTTAACAGCTGTCTAAACTGCATATCCTATTTCAGGCTGTTCTGCAAAGTTCTCAGCACGTAGTAGTCTGTATATCCACTCCAAAAAACACCTTCAGGACGTGGATTCATTGAAAACTCGTTGCCCTGTTTCCAGTTGTAATAAATTGTTCACTTCCAAACATAGTATGAAAACTCACATGGTCAAGCAACACAACTTTAGTACAGGTATGTTTGTGGGCGATATTTGAATTATATTTTTGATAAAATATACCATGGCTAGAATTTTTTATTACTGAAGCCTGATCTCAGTCAGTTAACACTGAAATTTATAATATTTAGAGAATCACATCATGGTCTCCCCAAGATCTTTTCTCCTGAGATTTTGCCGCGTAGTTGTAACAGCATGCTATGTTTTTTGAAAGGAAACAGTATCCAAAAGATTTTCTGACTTTGGCAGGAGCCAGTAGTTGAATAACTTGGTGTTGTTTTGTTTTAAAAACAACAACATTGATATATTTCTGCAGGCATTTTATGTTTAAGTCATGTTTGAACTTGAGAATTGATTATGTGTGGAAGAAGATGTACAACTTTGTGGAAGCACATGAATGCAGTTCCCCATGTGGGCCATTCTGATTAAGCAATTCATACCCATACTAGCTTCCACGAGGTGCAGCACCTACTTTTAAATCTGGGTGACAAGTAGAACATTGTTCAAAAGACAGCTGTATGAAGTCTTGACTGCATAAAAATTATTTTTTAACAACAACCATGACACTATATGTGCCAAAAAAACAGGCTTAATTTGCAGTAAAACAATTGGGATTAAAGGTACAGAGATCTGTGTTTTAGAATTAAAATTTCTAGAATTCCTCAGGCAACATAGATGTAGAAACAGATCTCCACGCTTTTAGTGATTGTAGCAAGCAAGAAATAAAATAACCTGAAAGAATAACGTAGTGGTCTATCAGAATTGGAACCCATCAGGTTAAGCACTGGTGACATTGGTTTCTGCCAGATGAAAGAGACATTGATTAGATTTATTGGTTCAACAGGCTACAAGCAGTTTGAGACTTGAGTGTGTTGTAACAGTAGTGGTACAAGCCACAGGTAGAATTTTTGGTTGACATGCTGAGTTCCACTGCCCATGAGTGAGTTAGTACTAACATGCTGGCTTTATAAAGTAAATACATTGATATTTTTTTTTTGTTTCAGATCTCTTAAATCAGATGGAAACGTTTGGTTCCCTCACACCTAGCAATGAACTCGCCAGTTCAGGACAAAGTGACCTCAGCAATGTAGACCTTGGGTCCCTTTTCTCTAGTGTATCTGGGAACACCTCAGGAATTTCAACTGATATGGCTCTGATAAACTCTGGCATTCTCACTATAGACGTTGCTTCCGTGGGCTCTACGCTAGGAGGCAATATTTCTGTTAGTAATCACTCGCTTGGTCAGACGGTTGATCCACTGATTTTAGTGGCTAGCAGTGATATTCCACACAACCTGGACAGTTCTCTTCTTTTGGGAACCTCTACCACAGTTTTACAGCAAAGCACTTTAAACCTGGATGATGTACAGACTGTAAATGCAGGAGCCTTGGGCTCTTTAGCATCTTTGTCTACAAGGACTTCTAGTCAAGACCTGCACGGTTTGACTTCCAGCAATAATCTGACAGTAGACACTGCCCCTTTAACCCCTTCAAACAACCTTTCTGGAAACAATGCATCCGAATTGTTGGCTCCAAGTAAAGCAGAGCAAACTTTGCTTCCTAGTTTGGACGTTGTGGGACAGCAAGAAGGCAGCAAAGTGGTGACTCAGTTTGTGTTCTCCAACCCTCCAGGAAGTTACAGTGCACAAAAAGAAACTGATCTGAGCACGGTGACTGGCAGCTCTTTTCTGGTATGCAGTAACTCTCAATAACTGTAGTTTTCATTAGTATCTTAGCATTGAGGATATTATATTGCCGTGTATGAGCCATCCTTTCTACCAGATCAAATGGGTTTGTGGATTGTCTGCCACGAATGAAGTCGTCGTATATTTTGTACAATGTAAGTGGTATAAACTGTGGTTGTGAAAACATTAAATCCAGTTACATGTCGTACATCACACTTGGAGGAAAGACGACACCTTCCCTTCCCCCAGCCAGAGCTTAGTACTATTAACTCACTTGCCAAATTGTTGTAAGTACTTGAAAACTGGGTAATTGGGTGCCTCTGGGATTCATTCAGGAAAAGGTATGCCCTCTTCATTCCTCATAGAAAGGGAGGGGGATTGGCTGCAAGGTCTTGAAAAGTTGCCTCTTGCTTCATTTCTTGTTTTTCTCCCACATTCTGTTCTTTGTATTCATGGTAAGAATTGGGCTTCCATCAAAGTTAAGCCATTTAAGATTAACTAGGATTTCTGATTTGATGCAATTAAAGTTATCTGTTAGTTTGGGGAGAAAGGAAAAGGCCATGCAGATTTTGCTAGGATTACATAATGTGCTTTGATAGTTAACATTTTGTTCTAATGTCTTATCAATATTAGATGCACCTATTTTTACATCATAATCCTGCTAAAACATTGATGAGTATAAAAAGCTCCATTTAAGGTTATGTAAACTGGTATTCAACTCATGTAGCAGGACTTACAGCAACACTCCCCATTTTCATTTACCTTAGAAGGTTTCACAACACACTGGAACGGGATTTGAGGTCCTAAGGCAGGAATCCTTAACCTACAGCCCATGGGCCAGATCCGGCTCGCTCCTGCTGCTGTTTCCACCGCTGCCGCCTTAATCATGTCTCCTCTGCTTGGCTTGGCATATCCCTAATGGCTCTCCATAGCAGGGCGGATGTTGTAAGGCTTGCAACACCCACCCTGCTACAGAGTGCCATTAGGGACATGCCAAGCCAAGCAGAAGAGACAAGGATTGAGGCGGTGGAAGCAGGCTCATTTGCTGCAGGTATGTTTCCTTCACCCACTCGACGCAACTCCTCCAGGCCAGTAAGTGGAGGAGCAGGGGTGTGGTGAGCTCAGAGTAGTTGCCACTGTGGCGGTGGGGGGACCACTAGTCCAGCCCCTCAACAGTCTGAAGGAGCGTGACCCAGCCCCCAGCTTTAAAAGACTGAGGAACCCTGTCCTAAGGGCTACAGAAAAGGAGTGGGAATCTGTCCTGCTAGTGAATGAAATTCTGCAGTGTATTACCATTCCTTATTTTGATGGTATGCATAAACCTTTGTTTATCTTACCAGGAGAGTGGTGGATCTGCAAGAACAGATTATCGAGCTATTCAGCTTGCGAAGAAAAGAAAACAGAAAGGAAATGCAAGTGACTTAGGTGAGTATTAGCTGTTTCGGCAGAGCATATCCCTTCTAGAGTGAAATAAATCTAAATGATTAATGATTAAGTGTGTATTATATTCCAAATTACATGTTAGTGAACTGGTCCCATTGTTAATTTTGGACAGTTTCTGGTGAATATATCTTAAATTGTGTTTTTATGTTATAGTCACAAAGATGTCCTGTAGCGTCTGGATGAATGGATACTTAAGAAATCATTTTTAAAAATTGCATAATCTACATTCTTTCTGTAAAATCTTGTACCACTGTTTGGAAAAGTAATTATAATTTATTTTAATAAACAGTTCCTATCCATGTTTATTAAAGCTTAATATTTTTTTACATCAGCTCTCATCTTGATATGGTTACTGGAGTACTTTCTATGGTTGCATCCTGTGAACAGTCTGGTTCAGTTTTGTAGTATTGATTTCATTTGTAGCCACCTGGGAATGTAGATTGCATCAATTTTTTTTAACTTATTAGAGACTTAGAGTCCATCAATAGTGTATCGTTCTGAATGGTATATTATTATGCCTGTTGTTCAGCTAAATGTTTTCATACTCAAGCCCAATAAAGGTTTGATACATACTATTGGCCTAATGCAGTGTTTCCCAATCTTTGGTTTTGAGACTTCAATTCCCAGAAGCCTAAGTCAATTCCCCAAACTATGTACTGACATAGGCTTCTGGGAATTGAAGTCAACCTGTGGGGCATGGACCCCAAAGCCACTGGTCTAGTTTGTTGCATGTGTCATTTGCTTTAAAAGCAGTCATTGATTATAGTAGATGTTACTTTAATTTTATCTCATAATGCATGCAAAAAATCCATGAGCATTTTGTTATGGGACACAGTTTGATTAGGAAAAATAGATGGTATTGTCTTTTTGAGCAAAACCTGCTGTGAGCCTATTAATTAGGGGGTAGAACCTTGGCCACTGCCTCCTCCTCCACATGACAAAGCTCCTTCTTCCGTGTCTAGGCCAGATGTGAAACTGCCAAAATGAAGACACCTTTTGGTGAGTTCATTCTTCAGTTCCCTTTGCCTGATCTAGTGTGAGAAAGATTAGCTGCCAACACAAGGTTGCTGTTACCAGGGTGCACCTGATACCTGAGGCATTGTTACTATTTTGTTGGACGTGGCACCTTGGCTTAGGTCCAGAATAGTCCTTCCTTTCATCATGGTATAGTAAAAATTGTAGCTCACTCAAGAGATAAGGATCTTTTCTAGTTTCACTTTTCTCTAATGGACCAGCATCACCTTTCACATTGTTCCTTAAGTTCCTTGGCTCCCTGGAGTATATACTCTAGGGCAGTGGTGGCAAACTTATAGCACACGTGCCAGCTAATCTCAGAGCCCTCTGTGGGCACGCATGCCGTTGCCCAGCAGAGTTTGCCCCGCCCCTCTGCCCAGCAGCCCAATAGGAGTGCTTCCTCCCTACCCCCAGCACAGAGTCTACCCTGCCCCTCTGCAGCACAGATGGCAGCCTGTTGAGTTTTGGGCACTTGTTCTCTAAAAGGTTCACCATCACTGCTCTAGAGCACAACTGCCCTGGAGAAGGGAGGATTGCCTCTCCCTCCCCACGCTTTTTTAAGCACATCCCTACTCACCCAAACCTCAGTCTCCAAATCCATGCTATTGTATTTCAGACATAACATTTAAACCATCTGCTGTCTTCGTGGTAAGAAGCATATATTACTACATATATGTCATCTTCTAAACATACTTAGAAGTACAGAAAACTGAACAGAAATTTATCCCAGAACATGATTTTGTATTACACACATCCCCAATAACTTCACTTTAGGAACCCCTAACTATGGTGGAAGAAAAGGAAAAGGTGATAAAGTTAGTTCTTCAAGCCATGGGACTCGGTTATGCCAAAGTGCTTTGCCAAATGGAAGTCTAACTATGAGAGACCCATCAACTGCTACACAGTTTGTTCAAATCCAGCTGCTGCAGGTAAGAATTTACTTCTTGACTTGCAGAAGCTAATTACTCATTTATGTTGGAAAAATCCAGAGTGAATCTGGGTGGATAATTGAGGAACTGTAGTCTTCCCTCTTGGCCTGTTGAGCAGGAGGTCTGGTGAAAACCGCCTTAGCGTGACAAAGACGCAGCTAGTAAAACTAGAAGTTTTTGTAAAGGGAATCCTGTTTCCACCTTATACAAGTCTGGCATTCTGTCAGCCTTGGAACCAGGCAAGTAAATATCCTATTAGAATTAATGGGAAATTGGGAGGCACTCTTAAAGAGGAAAAGTTGCCTCCTTTCCCTCCGTGATTTAGCAAATCAGCAGGGCCTTATTAGGAATATAGAAGAACAGATTCTGTCCCATGGGAATACTTTCAGTGTAAAGCAGAATGGCAGATTCAGAAAAAAGTATTCACTTTCTGATTATTTCAAGTAACTTATTTTTAGTAGAAGAGTAATAAATTGATACCTCATGCAAGAAAGAAATTGCTTAGAGGAATTTTTAAGATCATTTTTTCAAACTGTATCAGTTCAGAGTAACTGGAGTCTTATAGGGTGCTCCTGATTATATTTTTTGGGAAGCAAGTTTTATTTAATGCAGGGGAGATTAATCTCCAATCTTTATGGGGTATAGCTTTAATCTAGAGGAAATTTCAGTGCAATATTTTCTGTATGTAGTGCATGTAAAAATCTTTGTGGCACATTGGTTAAATTACTGTATAGTAGCCCAAACAGCTGATGTTTTAAGCTCAGTCTTGACAGGGATCAAGATTGACTCAACCTTCCATCAGTCTGAGGTTGGTAAAGTGAGTACCCAGCATGTTTTGGGCAAAAATGCTAATTACTTTGTAAAGCACCCAGAGAGTGGTCTTAAGTGCTGTGAAATGGTATTCAAGTATAATTGCTATTACTGTGTAGAAAAAGGTTGCCTGTAGGAGAATAAGCCGGAATAAATATATAATTAGTTGAGCTCTTGTTTTGAATATATCACATGGTAATTAAGATGTTTTAACATTATTGATCTTGGAAACAAGTAAGATTAGAATGCAGAATTCATAAGGCATGTGCTGCTTACCAGTAGTTCTATATGTTGGTAGTGAAAAAAAGTTGCTGAAGGACTGTCTGACTGGAAACTCACATTCTTTTCTGCCTAGGATGATTCTCCAGGAGGAGATCTACCCTTTCAGCTTAGTTCTCAGTCCTCTTCACACGCTCAACTGACGGTGGACTTACCAGTTCATATCCTACAGGTAATAATATCTCCCTGTTGCAATGTAGAATACAGAAAAACTTCAAGTGTCCTGCCTTACTGGGGGTGGATGACAGCTGAGATAGAAAGAGCAGTCATTACATTTATTGTTCTTGCCAGTTTAGACTGTCTTAAATGGGGATTTTTGCTGAGATTCCTTCCCTCCAACTGTCAGAGAAAAAAACCTCTTTTCCCATCTCTTTACATGTAAGAATGTACATATCTAGATGTCTGTAACTTTACAGTAGGCTGTTTTTATGTAAACTGGTTGCTTCTTCCAAGTTTGATGTTTAAATAGTAAAAATTGCAGAGGTAGAAACATGCTGTGGACAAATATCTTACTATTTAGGAAAAGGTGGAGGGTTACTCCAGGAAACCTAAATGCTGGGGAGCTTTGTAGTATGCAGTGCTTGAATAATTTCACTTCAGCTGAAACAGCCACTATGAAAACTGTATGATTTTCTCCTTCTCATTTTCTTTTGAACAGGAATCACACAATTCTGCTGAAGAAGATGCCAGTTCTGATAACTCTCAGTTTACAGGAAGCACCATTAACCTACAAGACCTTGAGTGACTGTTAGGGACCGAAACATTGAAATGTTCAAGCTCAGAAGTGTCTCAAGGAACATGTTACTGCTTCTACAGTGTACACATCAGTGTTACATTATGGCTCACTTGATTATTATTGTGCAATGGAAAATTTGTTCAGTAAATTTAAGTTGATGAGGGTTTTTTGAGGTCTTAGTATGTTGTATCTTGCAGTCAGAAACAGGTACTAATTATTTACATTATGCATTTGGAGGCTTTGAAATCCTGTCTTAGAGTGAATATGCAGTGATAATTCCATGTTGACTTTTTAAAGGACACTCCTCAAATGTTCATGACAGACATGCTTGGCAATTTTCTTAATGTCCATTCAAGTTGGTGTTGAGAAGTGTTCTTGTTCGAACTTTGGATTTGATGGGAGCAACTAAGGTGAAAAATATTTTAATGTTTTTGGTCATGAATTGATGGTTTTTCTACACTTTTAACGAAACAAAGGCATTAAAACACAATACAATACTCAGGGGTAGTTATAGCTGAAGTAGAACAGTAATTTGTTGTTCTACAACCGCTGATAATTTATATTATACACTGCCCTTAGGAAGTCACCTACAGGATGTTAATATTTACATCTGTCGATAATGTTTACATAAATACAAGCCAGTATTGCCAAATCCTATTAAGCTGCCACTTTAATTATATATAGCTCTTGCTGAGTTCTGTGGAACTTAAATAAGTATCCAAAGTATTACAAAAAACAACAATAACCACAATCTGCTAGTGTCCCTGGTAAATAACGAAAAAGTGACTTGATATAAAAGAATACATCCATTTCATTAAATGGATAACTGTTGGTAGTTTGAAGAGAGTTG
Source organism: Furcifer pardalis (assembly GCA_030440675.1). Taxonomy (NCBI): domain Eukaryota; kingdom Metazoa; phylum Chordata; class Lepidosauria; order Squamata; family Chamaeleonidae; genus Furcifer; species Furcifer pardalis. The sequence goes on along the minus strand of CP126893.1, from coordinate 127,491,834 downwards.
TGTAGACTTTGAAGGAGCTGCTATCCAAGACTTTAGCTAAGCAGAAGAACATGACACCTGGAACTATACCCAGATGGCTATAAAGGTATACATACATAAGATCTCATTAAAAATAGAGTATATATGTATGGGTTTTTATTCTCATTGAGTGTGACTGCAAAGCACTTTTTTAAATCCAAGAGGGAGAATACCTTACCTATTTGCAGCAGTAAGGTGCATTAAATTGTTAATCAGAAGATTCTCCTAATTGGAACCTCCCCTGGCCCCTGGTGCAGTGCATTAAATGTTAGTGCCCCATAAAGAATGGGATTTCCTTCTTGCTGCCATAATTTAACAAGCAGCAGAGACAAAGAGAATGCTCTTTAAAAGGATCCCCAACAAAGCTATAAAGGGCTGCTGTTTCAGCCCCTTGGGTATTCTTGCCACTTTGTGTTCCTAAAGGCTGTTTTTCCTAGGATTGCTGGAAAGAGTTGGTTTGTGTCATCTCACATTGTCCCATAATGAAAACAATACGTATGGTTAAATTTAAATAGGAAACAAAAAAAAATTGTTTCCTGACCTTTCTTGGTCATTAATTTGTTTTACCTTAACCCATTCCAAATTAAGACCAGTATTGTTGGATTGCTCATATTTAGTTGGAAGTGTAAAAAATTCCAGTGCCTTTAATGCCATTATTTTTAAATGCAGCCGTTTGAAAGCATTTCAAATTCATATTCTGATCTGCAGATAGTATCTTTTTAAATGATATTTAAAAGGACTAAATTTTCATTGGGAGTAGTACAAAATAGGTATGTGTCTCAACCTATTACTGTACTGGATTAGCAAGATTATGCAAATTATTTTTTATTCTTCTGGTGACAGACTTTAAGCCCGAAGAAATGACTGAAGTTTAAAGATTTTGCCACCCCCAAGTACATTTCAGTTTAAGAAAAGTAAAAGTGTTTGAAATAATAAACTTGTCACCTCAGATTCTGTACTTGGTGGAATACAGTAGCTCACACACTTAGCTACTCAGTGATTTTCAATAGAGTTGGTGGGCACTCCAATGTCGCTTGTCCAGTTCTAAGCACCAGAGGCATCTAGTGTGCTGGTGCATAGGAAGGCCAAGTCATAGGATACTTTCTCCACCCCACACTTTTCCTTGAGAAGGCAGAGAGGTCCTTAGTAAAGATTGCTTACCTGCAGTTTACCTGGGATAACAGATGTGAGAAACACACCCATTCTTCCATCACTGAAGGAGTCTGGCTGATGGGTTAAGAGTGTGAACTGGGCCTACATGAACATGGTGCTTCTGTTTTACATATTGGTGCTTATTGAAAAATAAGTCAATACAGTACTTCTATGGAACATGTAAATGTGTTTTCTTCTACAAAGTTTTATTTATTTGGCTTTGTATATCATTGTAAATTCCTAATGGTTTATGGGGAAGCATCATATTTAGTCCAAAGTCCATTGCTGGCAGTGGACAATTAAAACATTGCTAAGATAAAGAGGACTAATAAAAATCTATGTCCAGTTTCTCCATTTCAGCTACTTCTTTCTTATTTCTGTCCAGAATGTTCTTTAAAAGGAACAAACTTCTGTAAATTCTATTCTGGTCCTGAACACTTCCAAGTCAAAAGCTGAAAAATACACATCCCTGCTGCTTTTATTTTTATACCTCTAGGATTCAAATGTAAAACCAAAACATCTGAATGTAGCTTTGATTTCTCCTGGTCATCATTTTGTGGCCAATGTCTTATTACTTGACTGCCTTTGTACATCTTTACAGAAGGACAATAAAAAAGATTTTGAATTTCTGGCTGAAAGCAGAGTAAACATTGCCAGAATCTTGCTGTTTACATATGTGATTTGCTGCTAGTGAAGGAGGCATGACTTTTTTTTCTTATCACACATCATTTGTGTTGGTGCACAATAAGGAATACTGTACAAGAGATGACTAACTGGCCACAGTTTGCCTTTGTGATTTAGTTGTTGCATGTAAGCAGTAAGATTCTGACCATTAATTCTTTTTATCTAAATATACTTAGTATTAGGGAGTGGAATTTTAAAACTCTGCAAATAATTTTGAGAAAGCGTTCACTATCAACACTTTTTCTCCCATTTAGTTTTGTTACTTTTTTCATGCTTCACGATTCCTTAGTTTGGGCTGCTAAGTGAAGTAATAGAGCAATTCTTCTTTTTCCTTGTCAAGCCCTTCATCCTCATCTTCCTTCTCTTTGAAGGCAGGCGGTTCAGAACGGAAAACCAATCTTCTGCCACTCTGAAAATACACATGAAAGGCAAGCATAAGAGGAATTCTGGGTATTTTGTTTGTGTGATGTGTCAATGGTGACTCCTAATATAATGAACCTACAGTGTCCCAACAAAAACAGAACCAATGTCAGGCTTCTCCCTGCCACCTTTCGTTGTTAGGGAATGAAGAGATAAAACACCAAAGAGTAATTTTCAACAATGCTTAACTGAAACAGCAGAAAAAAAATTAATACTTTCCCCAAATGCAGCACCTTTCTCTTTAGCTAGGAACAAGTGATACTTGCACTAACTAAGAAGTAAACTTTTGTAGAAGAGCATTCTTTATACACAACTGCTGCAAAATCTGTGCTGTTGTGATGCCTATGGTAATTTAGTTAAGAATGATGGTAGTCTGGCTCTGATATAGTACTGTTTAAGTACTGTACTAAAATGTGACTATAGCCAGTATACACAATACGATAAAGGTGTACACACAAACACACCCGCAAAAAAGGAAAAAAGGCTAGCTGGGAAAGAATGCTGGGAAAAGGAAGGTGGTAGATGAGGAGGAAGAAGAAAACATGAGATGGATTGACAAAAGCCACCGCCTTTAGTTTGCAAAACATGAACAGGGTTGATAATGTCAGTAACTTTTGCAGGTCATTAATTCATATGGCCATTATAATGTTGAGGCAGATTGATGGCACATAGGGTAAAAGGACTCCCTTGCTTGAAAGCCAGCCGTGTCCAATTCTAGGGGTCGATGCTCATCTCTCTTTACAGCCAAAGAGCCAGCGTTGTCTGCCTGCAGTTGTTTCTGTGGTCATGTGGTAGGCATAACTACACACCAAAGTGCATGGAGCACTTACCTTTCTGCTGAAGTGGTACCTATTTATCTACTTGCAATTTCTTGCATTCAAACTGCTGGGATAGACAGAAGCTCACTCCGACGTGCAGCACTCGGATCTCGAACTGCTGAACTGCCTACCTTCCGGTTGTCAAGTTCAGCGTTTTAACCACTAAGCCACCACAGCCCTTAGATGTCACATAGCACAGAGTTTTAAAAAAAGTAATAGGAGTGCACAAAATAATACATCCTATGGGAAACCTTCCTATTACAGTAAAAACCCCATTTATGTAAAAGTCCGTTCTGTAGGTTTTTGCGTAGTATGGTTTTTAATGTAAATCAATGCATCTCCATAGGGTTGCACTGGAAAATAAAACAATGGTCCCGACCAGACCAAAAATAATTAAAAAATAATCAGCACAAAGGGAATGACAAAGCAATCTGCCTACCTTTTCCCTGCTGCTGCTGTTGCTTCCTCCTGAGCGGTTTGTCTGGCAGTTGGGGGAGTGGGAAGTGCCACCAGTGTTGCCATGTCTCCCAGAATTCCTGCTGCTTCTACTGGGACTGGGAGAGTACCCCCCACATATCTGCTTGGTTTCGCTCTTCGTCCGAAGTCCCCCTGCGGCGCACTTTAGCTGGGAACACGCTTCAGCCGGAAACCGCTCCATTCCACTCTTCATCCGATGTGCGTTCCCAGCTAAAGTGTGTTGCAGGGGGACCTCGGACGAAGAGTGGAATGGAGCGGTTTTTGTCCAATGTGCATTCCCAGCTAGAGTGCAACTGAGCAGATATGTGGGGCGACTCTCCCAGTACCGGTAAAAGCATCGGGGACTCCAGAAAATGCGGCAAAACTGATGCAATCGCCACCACTGGCACCATGGTAAGTTATGTCTTGCGACTTCTGGTGGTGGAGGCAGGTTGCATGGGGTGGAATTCTAAGTTTAAAATGGCAGGGGCGCCATTTTAGACTTACAAGACACAAGGAAACCCGTTACGTAAAGATTTATTTGCACAAAATGGGACACTTTCTGTAAAAAAAATGCTACGTAAGCCCAATTTTACATAAAACTAGATTGGGTAAGTCAGGGTTTTACTGTACAGTAATACCCCGGATAACGCGAGTACCGGATAGCGCTAAAACCGCATAACGTTACAAGATTTTCGGAAAAATCTTGTATCGAATAACGCGATTTATAACATTATCCGATACAGTTGTTCTTAGCAGCAGGGTGGCTGGAAAGCTGAACGGGGTTCTCCGTTCAGCTTCCCAGCCACCCTGCAGCTACGGAGGCAGGGGTGGGGAGGCTGGAAAGCTCTGCTTCCCCAGCCACCCCACAGCTGCGGAGGCAAGGGCGGGTGGCTAGGGAAGCCGACAGGGAGTCCCCGTCAGCTTCCCCAGCCACCCTGCAGCTGTAGATCGGGTCCTCTGATCTCTCTGGAGCAGGCAGGGGACACGATCCAAGCTGTTTCTGGGCTTCCCTGATGTCCTCAGCCAGTCCAGCAAGCCAAAACGTCAGGGTTCGAATCCCGACATTCTGGCTTGCTGCACTGGCTGAGGATGTCGGGGAAGCCCAGAAACAGCTTGGATCGGGTCTCCCCACCTCCCTGGACCCGGTGGGGGGGGGGGTCAGAGACCCCAAAATTGGTAAAAAAAAAAAAAGGACTTTTTTTTTTACCAATTTTGAGGTCTCTGACCCCCCCCCCCCCCGGTCGGGTCCAGGGAGGTGGGGAGACCCGATCCAAGCTGTTTCCAAAGTTCCCCCACCTCCCTGGAGGCTGCAGCAAGCCAAAATGTCAGGATTCAAATCCCGACGTTCTGGCTTGGTGCAGCCTCCAGGGAAACAGGGCTTTTTTTTAACATTGTGTGATCAATGTATCGCACAACGTTAAAAACCAGATAACGACGAGACTTGTGGAACCAAATCATAACGTTATCTGGGGTACTAGTGTATATTGTTATTGCTCTACATCACTGTCATTCAAGTTTGTCATAGCTATTTGAAAATGTATCTGAATGCAGTGAATATTTTCAGGAATAGATTGAAAGCAAGATCAAACTTTTATAGAATTTATGGATCAAGAAATGGCACATGATGCATCCCTTTTTTTCTTAAGAACAGGGCACAATTTAGTCAGTACACTGAATTGCTTGATCCTTATTCAAATGTATAGTCCAATGGAACAAGGGCTGTTGGATGTTTCTAAACAAAACCGTTCATAGAACTGGCTAAAATTCTGGAGTCAAAAAAGTACAAAAGAAATTGACATGAGCTGCTGGATTTACCTTTTTCTTAACTTCCGCTTGTGCTCTTGCCAGAGCCCGCTGTAGCCTCTCTTCCTGCTGTTGTCTCTGCTGCCTTATCTTTTCTTCTCTCAGCCTAGTAAATTAAAGAAACAAATCAGGGTTAGAATTTTTAGCTACATTCGCCTGGTAGGATTTTAATAACTTGACTTCTCTCAAGGGCTGGGATCCATTTCTGTGTGTGCAAGAAGGAGGCCAGTGGTTCTACTGGCAGCCCTGCTGTTTTGTTCTTGTTGATATTTATAATTTATTCAATTTGTTCAAATTTTTGTTGTTGTTCAGTTGCACAGTTGAAAGATTTTTCTTAATATGTTATACGCCACCCAGAATGGGAAAATATCCCAGAAGGGGAGGATATAAATGTAATAAATAAATATAATAATATCATTTGATAGAACTTCAGTTGGTTCAAAATGCAACTAGGGTCCCATGAAGTGTTAATCATTTTGGCTTGCAGACAACCTAAAGTCTATTGGCCATGGAGGATTACAACAGGTACAAAACAGCCAGTGTGCTGCCCTTGATAAACTGTTGCTCAGAATTCAGGAGATCTTGGTTCAAATTTCCCTTCTTGGCCATCAAAACTCACAGCAGGGGAAATGTTAAGGCTTGCCTTAAAAACTTTCATACCTTGAAAACTATCAGTAAGTTGGAAGCGATTTGACAACATATAAGAACAATGCTCTAAAAGTAATTTCCCCAAGCTGTGTGGTTGTCTCTCTTCACTATCGATTTTAAATCCAAAATGTTAAGATTGAATTTCCAAGCTCTAACTAGAGGAAGATATCATAAAGTAGTTCTCTGTGCAATGAAAGGAATCCCCTCTATTCTCCCTTTTTTTTTTCTGGAGAACACATTAATTCTCAAGGCAAGGAAGGCTCATTGACAGAAGCCACTGAAGCTGCAAATGAATGTAACTGTCGGCTGTGGATTTCATTGCTACCTCATCCGTCGCTCTTTCTCTTTGGCCTTCTCGGCTTGTTCTATTTTCGCAGGAGGCACCCTTTCAAGGCACTCTAGCAGGTCATCCAGCTGATGTTCTATCACAGTTAACATCTGGAGGGTTCCAAGGTTTGCTTCGTTTTCTCCAATGCAGCGTCGATAAACTTCCAGCACCTTTCGATGCAAGCTCACCAACATTTTGTCCTGCAGTCAACAGCCATGAATAAAGATATACACACATATACTGTATGCGCATATAAAAGGTCTGCAGTGGCTTAGTGGTTAAGATGCTGAACTTGATGACTGGAAGGTAGCCAGGTCAGCAGTTCGAGACCCCTGTACTGCATGATGGAGTGAACTCCTGTCTCTGTATCAGCTCCTGCCAACCTAGCAGTTTGAAAGCAAGAAATTGCAAGTAGATAAATAGGTATCACTTTGGTAGGTAGGTAAACAGTGTTCCATGCACTCCAGTGTTTAGTCATGTCTGCCACATGTCCACAGAAACATCTGCAAATGCAGACAGCACTGGCTCTTTCGCTATAAACAGAGATGAACACTGAACTCTAGAGTTGGATATGACTGGCTTTCAAACGGGTGACCTTTAACTAAAGGTACCTTTACCTATACATACATATATACCTACATGCACACACAGAGGGGACTGGTAATATTACACTGAAATTGTCAATAGTGCAAGATACTTTTTCTAGGAAATGTTTATGTTACTTTCTTTTAGTGCAGTAGTCGAACAAAACTCATCCATCCTGGTCACAGGTTGCGCTTTGTCAACCTTTTGCGAGTCAGAGATTGCCCATTTCTTACTCTGTCAATCTGTGCCCTGGCAGGGATGGGGAAAGTGTGGCTCTCTTGATGTTGTGGAACTGCATTTCCCATCAGTATTAGCCAGCATAGCCAACAATAAAGGATGATGAAAGCCACAGTCTGACACCATCCAATGGGTAACATTTTCTCGACAGTTGCTCTACAGGCATGTGTAAGTCCAGTACATGCCATTTGTTTCTCTGGCCATTGCTTCTTAGTCAAGGACTTCATACATTAACACACAGACACACATACAGACATACCTGAACTTCTGCTTTGTATTCTCCAAAGGAAAAGACTCGTGCTTTGAGTTCAAGTTCTGCTGCTGTCTCCTCCTCTTTAATGATGTTTGTTTTGAGGGTGACTGTAAGCAGCTTCAGTTGCTCTATTTCACGGTCCCTGGTCCAGGATAAAGTCAAAAATGTTTTCTGAGGAAGACTTTTATACTTGGGAGTTTTGCAGCGTGCACTAATATGCTGCAGATGCCATGGGCAGGCGTCATTTAAAAATTTTACCAGAGGGGCTCAACATACATTTAGCTTCTTGATCTATGTAGCTTCCTGATTAACTGGACTGAGGGTGTATTGTCATATCTCGTAAAGGATAGATTGTGTCTGCAGCTAAAATTATGATTTTAGGTATTTGACTAAAGCACTTCCTTTCCCATAAAATGATGGCAATGTCTACAGCACAAGTGTTTTGCACCAATTTTTGGGTGAGGAGAAGAGGGTGACCTGTGTCCCATGTTTTATGATGATTCACTGAGCAGCCTTCTTTAGTCACTTACATTTTATTCCGAGTGTTGGCCAAAGTGTGCCGAATCTCATCTAGGGTTTCCTCGGTCTCTTGAGAATTCTGAATAAGAGATAAGTTCTGTTCTTCTAGCTCAGTGAATAGATTCAGCAGTTGCTGTGGATCTGTAAAGTATAATTCAGGCTCCTATGCAGCAATAATAATAATAATAATAATAATAATAATAATAATAATAATAATAATAATAATAATAATAATAATAATAATAATAATAATAATAATAATAATAATAATAATAATAATAATAATAATAATTTTGTGTCAGAAATTATTCTGGGTTGAAAGGATTTTTGCTGGAGAAACTCTGCTCAGGGGATGCCCAAATGAGGCTCCTTTCATGTCCACAAGATCTTTTTCCCACCAAAGTGGTCTCTATTTAACTACATGCAGTTTCTTGGTTTCAAACTTCTAGGTTGGCAGGAGCTGGGACAGAGACAGGTGCTCAAACCATCATGCAATACTTGGGTCTCGAACTGCCGACTTGCCGGCCTTCCAGCTAACAAGGCGAGCTTCTTAACCACTGAGCCACCAGAGCCCCATTAGCCTCCTGCACAAGAAAAGCATTAACATTAAGGAATCTTCTCCACAATCTGTGCTGGAAAGTGCATAAGGCAAAAGAAATAAGCACTTCTATTTCCTCTAGCCTAACTGTTCATCTCCCCATAGCCAGTTATGACAAATGGGAAGAAACTGATAAAAGGTGCTGGGAGAGATCAGTTATTGAGATTCCTAACTCCTCCATCCCCTAGAAAGAGTACCACCATAATGCCAATTCTAATTTAATTTTGCATAAATATTGATATAAACAGTCAAAAGTAAAATCTTAAAAAGAATTAAATTCCCTTTTTTTGATAGCAGATGGTTAGTTGCATTCAGTTAGTTGCAACAGACTTGAGATACTATTGTACTTCAGAGCAATGACAGAGTTAAGGAAGGTTTTCCCATATGATGCACAATATTTCATGCTTCTACCATTGCTCTTCATTCTTTCTAAGATGTTATCTGCTATCAAGTTGACTCTAACTTATGGAAACCTCTATCCTCATGAACTGATAGCTCTTCAAATCTATCGTAAGGCCCTGGTTTAGAAAAATAAATGTGTGTATAAAATCAGATTCAAGGCTACTAACCTCGTCTTCTTCTTCATCAGATAGTTCTGGAGCAGTCCTTTCTTCTGGTGCCACAAATGGAACACTCCTGCAGAGGTTATTGCTAAGTTAGATATCACAGCAAAATGACTGTGCACCTTTTATAACATAGGTACATTTAGTATTAAATTTGCCTTTCCCTTCCTCTCGGTTCTTGTTAAGCAACTGCAGTAGTATTTCATAAAAACAAAGCCACGGTAAGACCCGAGCGCTAAATCCAAGTGTTAAATACAGAGTAGTTCAACTGAGTTGATAGGTTTTTGGTAAGCTAATACTTAGGTAGGTTCCATTGTTTCAGCAGACTACTATAGTCAAGACTGGTAATTAGAGAACTATTTTTAAAAAAATACCTTGGAAGTAAATATGTTCATGACATAATAGACATACCTCCAGTCTTCTAGACTGCAACAAAAATAGTGTAATAAGTCTCCATGCTTATCTCATCAGAGATAGGATAGATTTTGGAACATCTGTCATTTAGACTGCCTTAAAGAACAGCATTCATTGTTTAATTGTCTCCTCTAATGCAGCTGTCTACTTCAAACTGCCAAATGCTCAATCCACAAAGCTTCCTAAGACTTTCTTCTATTACAACTGGTGTGTTACACTGGACATCTCCTAATATTTTTCTTCCTAATGGGTATTCTAACATAGTGACTGAAATCTTCTTGCTTAGTATAGTTCAGGGGTCAGCACATTTGGCTCTCCAGGTGCTCTTGGACTTAAATTACCAGAAGCCCAAGTCAGCACACCTGTTGATCAGGGCTTCTGGGAATTGAAGTCTAAGAACATCCAGAGAGCAACATTTGCTGACCCCTGGTATAGTAAGCCACAACTTGAGTAAGGCTGATTGAATGTGTGGATTTAGTGAGTAAGCTCCTCCACAAGTATGATTGATTAATTGGGCCTACCCTAGCTGTGACTTACTACACTACGCAACAGGATTTCAGCCAATATGTAGTGCAGAATGAGCTCGAGATTTGTAATGATACAATAGTCATACCCATTTTTTTTAACCTTGAGCTCCACAGATTTCACAGCCTTGGCTGTTTTCCTTTATTATTCTAATTCAGAACATCTGAAGTGCAAGCTATCATTTAAAAGATGAAATAAAATGGCATACAGTTGGATATTCATACATCTGGTGGCTATACAATGTTGTTGACTTTAGTTCCACTTCTTAACCACTCTGCCCCAAGCTTTTGCTAATACTTACATCCTCCTGTTGTATTGGGTCTTAGAAGACCTTCGACTCATCTTGAGGGAGTTTTTTCTGCTCAAAATTTGACTAGGAGAATGAGAAGAACCAAAATCTGATCCTGATAGGTCAAAACTGGAACGTTTTGCCAGACTCATTCTTCGTGGTCTGCTCTTCTCTTTGAAATCAGGGCCTACACAAACCCAAAACATTCATTAAATAAGACATTTATGTTCACTTTCCAGATTGCATTTTTTGGGAAAGAAAATTAATAGAGTATATCATTCTGGGGGTATGGGTCATAACAGTCATGAACAATGAGCATCACTAAGTGAAGGGATGGATTTTACTTCTGGACGTATTTTACTTCCGCTTCCGGGAGCAGTGAAGGTTTTGTGGGCTGGATGAATTGGATGAATTGGGATGGACATAGCGTTGGTCTCCTTGAGGGATAATCTATGCTAGAAACTAAAACAGAGGGTGTGTGTCCCTGTTGGTTCTGCCGGACCTCTCACTGGCCTTCGATACCACTGACCATTGTATCTTCCTGAGTCATCTCTCCGGGATAGGACTTGGAGGCACTGTTTCACAGTGGTTCCAGTCTTTCCTACAGAAGAGAACTCAGAACTGGGTGCTGGGGAATTCCTCTTTGACACCCTGGCCATTGGGAGTTTTACCCATGCTTTGAAACATAAATGAAAAAATTGGCATATGTTATCTGGACATTAAAGATGTTTCAGAAACTAGTTCAAAATGCAGTGGCGTAGTGGTGGCAGTAGGGGCGGCAAAATTTCACAATAAATAATAATGATATCTTGTAATCTGAACTAAAAATTTGAACCATTTCACTTAATATTTCATATTTTTGTCATGCCTACAATTTGGACCAATTAAAATGAGCACGGAACTTTTCATTATTTAATCTGTGATAGAACCGGGGAATCCCCTTTCTTTAGATGAGTGTAGTCATCTCACTCGCTCTAGCAACTGGCAACACCGTCTGTACTAACCAGTTGCCTTGCAGTAATTACCCTTGTTTATTTTGTGCTCGGATTGTTCACGTGAATATTAAGTGATAATTAATTCTTTCATATAAAGAATAGAGTTCAATATTGTCTAATAACACCTGCAAATTAGGATACGGTGCGGGTAAGTCCCTTCAGGGAAGTCCATCCGTGACGGTGAATTATGGCCTACACCCTGGGTGGCTGAAACCCATGCTATGCCACTGTCAAAATGTAGCACCCAGACTGCTGGCTGGAGCCAGTTTTAGGAAACATGTGCCCCTGCTACAACAAACTGCACATATCAGTCCATTTCTGGGCCCAATTGAAAGTGCTGGCCATTTCCAGTAAAACCCTACATGGCATGGCTCCTTGCTATCTGAAGGATTCCATCTCCCTAGATAAGCATTCTTAACCCTTCAGAAATTCAGAGGTGGCTCTCTTCTCAGCCTCATTGACATTGCAGGGATTTGATGGAAATAAGCTGCTAGAGGCCCTTCTCTGTGGCAACTCTCAGCTTGTGGAATGTGGTCCTTCAGACGTTTAGCTTGGCCTACTCTCTTTTATCCTTTAGCTCTTCAGGCAGGCTTCAAAGTTCTACTATTTAACTTGTAACTAAGTCCCCAGATGCTTGATATATTTTAATTATTATGATAATTTAATTGTTTTTAATGTATTTATTGTGTTTTTAATTTTACTCACGTTAACTTTGGAAGCCATCTTGAGGCCTATCATGGGGAGAAAGGCAGTCGGTAAATGAGACTAAATAAATAAAGTAGATAAATCAAGTGGAGAAACCTATGTTCTGGGTTTCTCTGACAACATTAAAAGGTGGGGAAATTGGTCAGATAGCAAAAAGTATTTAATTTGCACACTGTAAATATGCTTTTGTTGAGATACTAATTTGGCCAGCTTTATCAGGGAAAGAGATAAATCCATGGAGGGGAAGTCTTTATTCAGGGGTTCCCAACCTGCCCATGCCGTGGGCCAGACCAGGCCCCCTGAACAGCTGTGTGGCCTGGTCACATGGTTCCTCCCATCGTAAATGCTGCCATAAAATGCGTCTGCAGCTGTCGTAGATGCATTTACAACAGCCACAAGTGCATTTGTGGCAGATACGGGCATGTTTATGCATGTGCGGGTACTTTTTATGTCTGTCATAAATGTGTCAGCTTCCACTTCCAATAGTGGTGAGGGCGGTGGCGGACCACATGAAATGGTGCTGTAGGCCAGGTCCGGCCCATGGGCCGTAGGTTGACCACCCCTGCTTTATATTAATAATTAAAGGCTTTATATGAATCCATGCAAGGAAAGGCTTCCAATGAGTAGTGTTCATGATGCCTATCTATTATCTTCAACATTCCAGGTCATATGCTTTTCAATATTAGTTGCTGGGAAGTGTGTGTGTGCGTGTGCATGCATTTGCACCCACATGCACACACACAGTATTTGTCCAGACAGACACTTAATTATACTCATGTCCTGCTTGTCAGGGTCTCTCAGGCAACTGGGAGGCCACTGAGATAATGGAAACCTGGATATGAGAGACCTTCCATCTCTTCTTGCTGTGGCAGTTCTTAATGTTCATCCCAGTTTGCCTCATTCAAAAGGATCACCCAGTTCTCTGTTTTGGAGACTGTTGGCAAGGAAGCTGCTCAGGGGAATGAAGGAACAAGGGAGCCTCCATTTGCTAGCCCAGCTGCTGCATGTGTATACAGTCAAACCTCGCATAAAGAGCACCTCGCTTAGAGAGTAACTCGCTTAAAGAGCAGGATTTTCTCTGAATTGTCACCTCACTTAACAGTTAAAACCAACCCAAAACTCGCTTAACAACTAAATTGGGGTTCATAACCCCACCCCACCACCACCACCACCAGAAGTCACAAACTGTTCACTTACAATGGTGTTTTCCTTAAAGAGCGATCCTGTGGAACACATTATGTCTTTAAGCGAGGTACCTTTAACCAAACTATAGTCGGCAACAAAACCCATAATTTTTCTACATGACAGTTATCAGTGTTTGTGTGTTGTGAATGTGCAGATCTGTGCAATACGGGTAAAATGTGCCTTTGTGCATGCGAACAACAGACATTTCTTTGACATAAACTCTTGCCTTTCGATATCGGGGTAGGCTTCTCTTCCAAAGAATTTTCATTAATGATTTTCACCACTTTTTCTCTTCCCTTCATCCGCTTCTTTTCATATTGTTCCCGCCATTCTTTGGGGGACAACTGGTAGAGGAAGTCCTTGAATACCACATATTCCTGCAAAGTGTCATCAAACCTGGCTATCTCACTGGAGGAGGGAAATAAGTTAAATCAAGACTGTGCTGCCACAAAGGGAATCATCTTCAGTTTCTCAAAAGCAGTTCTGCCAAAGGGTAGGCTTTCAAGACTGGACTTTTTACCTCTGTGGGTCTCCTCTCTTAGCAAAGACAAATACAGAGGGTAGAGAGGCAGTGTCAATTCAGCAGCTGCTAACCTTTCTGCACCTGAAGAAAATTCTTGCATCACAATGCTATTGTCTCTCAACAGGGATAGCTAAGTAATAGCCTGCGCAAGCTCCTCTGTATAGTAAAGGTAAGGGTCACCCTTGCTCAAATGCCAATTGTATCTGACTCTAGGGTTCAGTGTTCTTCTCTGTTTATAGCCAAAGAGCCAGCGCTGTCTGCATTTGCAGATGTTCCAGTGGACATGTGGCAGGCATGACTAAACACCGGAACACTGTTTACCTACACACTAAAGTGGTACCAATTTATCTAGTTGCAATTTCTTTCTTTCGAACTGCTAGGTTGGCAGGAACTGGGACAGAGACGGGAGCTCACTCTGTTGTGCAGTACTTGGCTCTCAAACTGCTGAACCTGCCAACCTTCTAGTCATCAAGTTTACCATCCTAGAGAAATGTATAAAATCTAGCTTTCCCTGAAAAAGGTGAACCTTATGGTCCATGTAAGGTTTTCCAAATGAATCAGACTGTCTTAAAATGGCTTGGCCATGACATTAACTCCTGAACTACAAAGCAAAACTCTGAAATACTGTAACATTAAGACTGACACTATTAATTCTGGCCCCAACAGCTTGATAATTCCATTCCTGTGCTATTGAACCACCTCACTTTGTCCATCATCTCTATCCCCATCTGGTTATGGGACTAGAGCTGTGATGGTGAACCTTTTAGAGACCAAGTGCCCAAACTGCAACCCAAAAAACACTTATTTATCACAAAGTGCCAACGCAGCAACAGGGGAGAAAGTAAATGCTTCTATTGGGTTGCTGGGCAGAGAGGTGGGGCAAACTCTGTACTGGGGGGAGGGAGGAAGTGATCCCATTGGGCTGCTGGGCAGGGGGGCAGGATGAACTCTGTGCTGGGGAAGGGAGGAAGCGCTCCCATTGGGCTGCTGGGCAGAGGAGCAGGTGAACTCTGTACTGGGGTGACTGCACAGCCATAGGTTTGCCACCACTGGATTAGAGAGAAAAATAGAAGACAAATATTTGTACTTCTTCATCTGATGAAGTGGGTTTTGATCCACAAAATCTCAACACTGAAATAAATCTGTCAAAGTGCCACATTATTCCCCCTCCCCTTTAATGAACTAACATGATTACATCTTTGGAAATTAAGCTTCAGTCTACTAACCTTATTGTTTGTTAGAAATGAATGCTGTAAAGGCAAAGGTCGCCCTTGCTTGAAAGCCAGTCATATCTGATTCTAAGGTGCGGTGCTCATCTCTGTTTATGGCCAAAGAACCAGTGTTGTCTGCATCTGCAGACATTTCCATGGTCATGTGGCAGGCATGACTAGATGCCAGAGAGCACAGGACACTGTTACTTTTCCCTTCTAGGCAGTACCTATTTATTTACTTGCAATTTCTTGCTTTTGAACTGCTAAATTGGCAGAATCTGGGACAGATGACAGGAACTCACTCCATTGTGTAGCACTAAGGCTTTGAACTGCTGAATGGCTGACTTTCCAGTCGTCAAGTTCAGTGTCTTAACCACTAAGCCAAAGCAGAAACAGAAGCTTTATCGGGGATTATTCCTGTGCAAGATGATTCTGAAGGCTTTACAGCCCTCTGCACCAGATATTGTGAGCACTTGAAGGCTGTGTAGGGATTCCTATGCTGACAGATTTGGAAGGAGTAAAAAGGAAGCCACACAATGAACATATAGAAGGGAAAGTGAGGAGGGATCCCATTTTACCTTTTACCACAATCCCCTTAGCTATCATATTTAAGGTGGCATAGGTTGTCTAAAAGTGCATATAGGCATCCAGGGGTAGGGAATCAAGATTTTCCTAAGGCTTTCCCCACTAATCTGGACACTGGGGGTCTAATTACCCATTAAGAGAAATATATATTCCCCGCTCTGACATTCTGTCTTTAGGCATGCAGTTCTTTCAAGTTCTGTAACTTAGCAGTCAGATAAAACCCATGTTTACCTTTAATGACCAAACACAAAGCTAAAACAAGCTAATTAGAGCATGAGGCAAGCTCATGATAGGATAAATTTATTATTTATTTATTACATTTATCTCCCACCCATCTGGGATATTTTCCCACTCAGGGCAGTGCACAACACGTTAAAAATATTTACAATAAAATGTTAGACAAATTGAATAAATATAAATATCAGCTAGAACAAAAATAATACCCACGCGTTAAAAAAATGCCAGCAACAAAAACACCTATTGGCAATGGAAATGTTAATCACACCCCAACCTTGTCCTTCATAAGAGGTTTCCACTTCTATTTGCATGCAAATGATTCTGTCAAGTCCTGCCCTATACCCAGTCTGGTGAAGTCTCTTATACAGTATGCAGCATACAGTCCTTGAAAGTCTATGAATGGGATTCTCCAGAGCTAGTGTGCTACTAAAAGTGAATTACATCATTAATTCTGATATTTTCTGAGCAGTTATTACCTTTGTATGTTCATCATCTGTGCTGTCAGCTCTCGGATCTCAATTATTTTCTCCATTTTGGCCTTTGTTTCTTTTTCAGCACTACAAAAGAAGGCACAAATACAGCTGTTATATGTTAAACAGTCAACAGAGATAAGTGGCTACCAAGGGCAGACATGGTCTTCAACCTCTAAAATAGGTACCAAAGGCAGTTGCTAGGAGAGATAAAAGCTTTGTTTGATCTTTGGGCCTGCATTTGATAATTATAGGTGGTGAAGTAAACTCATGCTATAGCAATCACACAGTACGCATTCATCTACAGGTGTGTTATTGGTACTGTAGAATTTGGCCCTTTCCATCCATGACCTTCCCCTCCATTGGACTATTAAATCCTCAGTTCAATCAATCAATCAATCAATCAATCAATCAATCAATCAAGTCCAGACCTTTTTACATAGGAGTTCTCAACCTTTTTATGCCGGGGGCTTGGACACACTCCCTCAGACAGCTTCAGGGGCCAGATGGGCATTTTGCCCTTCCTCCACCACATAGCACTTCCTGGTGTGGTGTAGGTGGTAGGGGGGCACATGAAATGGTACTGCAGACCACATTCAGCCCACGGGCTGTAGGTTGAGAATCCCTGCTTTTACAGATGCAAAATTCCTGCTCACCCTTCATGAGTACAATGTACTCTTCATGCACTATACTCTTGTGATGCAATTGGATGAAAAGTTTCTTGGGCAATTTGACAAAAGAATATTAAATGAAAGGAGAAAATACAAAACTTTTCTGTGCCCCTTTCAGCAATACAAATGAGTACACAGAAAGAGCCTCCTCAAAGACTGTGGTATTTCTGCACCACAATCAGGTGTACCCTGGGCAACAGCCACCTTCTGCTGGCTAATCTTTCTCACATTGGGTTGGGCAAAAGAAACTGCAGAATGAACTCACCAAAAGGTGGCTTCATTTTGGCAGTTTCATGTCTGTCCTAGGCATGGAAGAAGTAACACATATCATTTGTGTTCAAGAAGATTTTGGTAACCAATGAAAGTTTATGTCCAGAAGGAAACTGGTCAAAGGTTCCATTTGGCTAATTCTACTGCATCTGCTGATTAACATCTTAAAAGAAATTCCCACATTCCTTCTGCTAGCTGTGTGTGTGTATTTTTTTAAATAGTAAAGTCAGAATGGGAGGATGAAATGTTTGGTCTTGGAGATAGTGCTGGCCTGTGAACAACGTCAGCACTGCCTATATTTGTTGCAGCCAATAGTTGTTGTAGTTCAACCACACCAAAATAGCCATCTGGTTGCAATCCCTATGTTTACAGCACCTAAACATTAGCATTACACTTTTAAGGCATAGGCAGAATTCCGGTCATTCTCCTTCAAGAACTCATCAAACATCGCAGCATCCTTCTCTAGGTCTTCCTCTGCTTTCTCCAGTTTTGCCTCTTCTTTAATGGCCAGATGTTCCAGTTTCTGAATTTCATCTTTTTTTGCAGTTACAGCATACTGAAATGTAATCCAAAAGAGAAGTGCAAAGACATTGGGGAGGAGCACCTAAGGTACATTAGACAGGAAGACAAAACAACTAACCTGAACTAGAGATCTATTCAATTGCATTTGCTACAGTTTCTGACTCGGCTTGTCAATCAGGCTTAGTGGCTTTAAAATCAATTCAAGTATCAAAATGGGACAGAACAGCATTTAATGATTAAACTATTATTTAAACAGCCTACAGTTCAATAAACAGTGACAACTAATCATTAAAATGATGTGGCACCATCCTATCAAGATAATACAACCATAGTATGCAGATTAAGGAATGGTGCTTCCATATGTTTACGTCAAAATCTCCCTACATACAGCAAAGTAAAAGTAATAGGTAAAGGTCACCCTTCCTCAAAAGCCAGTCATATCTGACTCTAGGGTTCAGTGCTCATCTCTGTGTATAGCCAAAGAGCCAGCACTGTCTGCATCTGCAGACATTTCCACAGACATGTGGCAGGCATGTTTACCTTCCCACCAAAGTGTTTATCTACAGTACTTGAAATTTCTTCCTTTTGAACAGTTAGGTTGGCAGGAGCTGGGACAAAGGTGGGAGCTCATTCCATCATGCAGTACTCAGGTATCGAACTGCTGACCTGCAGTCTTAACCACTTGAGCCACTGCAGTCTTACAGCAAAGTAACACCTCCAGATATTATATGAGGATCTTGGCCTTCTTCAGAGGGTTTAGAAACACACAGTTTCCATGTTTATCTTCTTGGCTCAGTTGAAAGTTATAAACTGTTAAAGATGACCAGCTAGCTTTACAAAGAAACAAAGTTTAGTAAGCCAGGGATTTCCAATTCATACTTAGCCAATGCATATACCTGAAGCAAGAACATTTGCCGTTTCTGATTGATGTACTCATGAATGGTCTCTCTTTCTACAATCTGATCTGGTGGGAGGGGGATAAAAGGGAAGCAATAAATAAATAAATAAAAATGCACAGGTTAGAACATGTAGCCCAAGTGACACACCAGCAATAACCAGATGGGCATTATATGGTTCTCCCGACATTGTCAGACTGTAACTAGCAGGATTCCTTACCATCAGCCATAATGGCTAAGGATTATGGAAACACGGATCAACATCATCTATAAGGTAAAGGTAAAAGTCACCATTGCTCGAAAGCCAGTTGTATCTGATGCTAGGGTTGAGTGTTCATCTCTGTTTAGAGCCAAAGAGCTAGTGCTATCTGCGTTTACATACATTTCCATGGACATGTGGCAGGCATGATTAGTCACCGGACTGCACGGAATACTGTTTACCTTCCCATCAAAGTGGTACTTATTTATCTATTTGCAATTTCTTGCTTTCAAACTGCTAGCTTGACAGGAACTGGGACTGAGACGGGAACTCTCTCTGTTGTGCAGTACTTGAGTATCAAACTGCTGACCTGCTAACCTTCTAGTCGTCAAGTTCAGCATCTTAACCACTAAGTCCCTCCAGTTCGTACACTTTATTAATCTTTTTAGGTTATAGCAGGTGAAATTCTATTACTATTTTTACAAATATAGAAGGGAAATGGTGTACCATTCATTCTCTTCTAATTTGCAATTAACAAATCCCCCTGGGATTTGTGAGCATGCCCCAACCTAGTGGTAAAGTCCACCCTGAAAAATCACAGTAGCAACTTGCCAATTGCCAACTAGAAGCAAATGAATGTTAATTCTGTTTGCCTTGCGTTCTGCATGTGTAGAAATACAAAATAATTCAGCCAATGTTTCAAGAATATTTAACAGTTCTATGATAGGGTATATGTACATTCAAGTATGAACCAGCCCTCTTCCTAGATTAAAAAGTGTCCACACTTCCACTAACTCTTCTGCTCTTCACAAATCCTTCCAATTATGTATCCTTGACTTTAGTGTTTTAATACACTATCCTTATGGAATTTGCAATTTATTGATACTGGAGATCCATGTACTTTGGAAAAGATTCCTAGGTTACCTTTTGTGACAGCTATCTTCCATGAGATGCTTTCTCTGAGAGCTTTCAGCCGCTCGGCTTCTGCTGCCAACTCCTTATTTTCAGCTTCTTCTTCCAGTTCGAGCATCTTCCTGAACCCAGATTGCTTGCAACTTTGCTGAGTTGCACAAGTCATCTTCTCATGGATTTTCAGTGTCTTCTTTCGCTCTCGCTCCTGCAGGTAAATGCAACAGAGTAACAGCATCATCTAATTTTTAGACGACTTGCAAAGGACTGTCCAAAGCCTGCTCCCAATTTTACAGGGAAATAGCACAAAGAACTATATGGGACAAGGTAGAGTGATTTGTGAGCTGCAGTCTGAGAAGTAACTCTTCCAAGCACTGCAAAGTAACTAAAGGGTAACATTGTCCTGATGGTAACTATTCATATGGATTCTTGTATGTTCTTCAGTATCTAGTCCTGCTATTTATCTTGGCTAAAGTCTTGCTAAAAAATTGTCATTTCCCATTTTATAAGATAAGAGAACCAAGGACTTAAGGAACATGGGAAATACCCTCCTGTGAGCTCAGCTTACTGTGCCATCAACTCCATGTCTGCAATCACCAACTGATTGATAGTTGATGTTTGGGTTTTCATGGTCAAGCTGTTCACAATCTTACTCAGAGGTCCCAAGACCTCAGTCTGCCAAGGAGAGGCAGTTCTTCCATAAAGTAGGCTTTCCAACATGGTGTCAGCATGTCCACTTGTTTCTTTATATCTGCCATTTATTCAAATGTTACAATCAAGAATTGCAAAGTTGGAAGGGATCATAAATCAATTTTCATTTTAAGGGATCTCAGATATATCACCAATACCTGTCCCAAACCCAAACAATGTTATACAGTATACCCAATCATGTTTTTCCTAATTCTCTTTTCCAAACTTACTCTCCCATACACTTGCTAGGTCATAAATCTTTCCCTATTGTATTGGGCAGGATAATATACTTCTACTATATTGCTTTAAGTGTACTGAATGTGTGGCAGAACAGGTTAATTGTATTAGCTCATCAGTCAGCTCACTATGTGCTTAAAAGTAAGGTCTCAGCCACAATCACTTTAGCTGAATGCTCAAAAGCTGAATGCTCACTGCTGGAAAAATGCTGAAGCTGAAATGCTGAAGGACTACTAAAGGACTGCTGAAAGACTTGTTACTGAATGCTGACTGTTTGCTACTGCTGCACAGCTTACGAATAGCTACTTTGTTCTTTGTTTATACTACTGGACTATTTACTATTGGGCTGTTTTTCCTCAGTGACTGACCTGTCTGGTAAGAGGAACAGAGTATCCTGTTTTCTTTGAAACAACATTTGCCTTTTGTATATACCTTGGACAATTGCTTTGAATCTTTGAGTTTATCACCAGTAAAACAGCTCTCTCCACTATACACTGTATCACTGTTTTCCATTGAGTCTCAGACTTTTGCTGCCACACCCTTGTTACACAAGAGCCCACTCTGCATTCCCAACAACACTGTCAACTTCAAATTTTGGGTTGTACATTTTTGTATATTTTCTAGCTTTCACCTTACATCTGGTCAGCCCATTGGACTGAGTCCATAACTCTGTGCCAGGATTTTAAAAATCTCATCCTCATTCTTGAAAGCACAGAGATTCTCTTAAGATATATTCAAAATCACACTGTGTGTAAACAAATTGTTCCTGTAGCTTCCTTCTTACTTTGGGGTTGGGGAGTAGATATGAAAACAGAAACCTGTGGCTCCCCTGATGTTTTTGGGACGAGAGCTTTCAAAGATGCTTCAGCAGTGACTATTTGACTAGGTTGCTGGGAACTGCAGTTCAATGATTTCTGGATTGCTATATATTCCCCACCGTTCATAAAGCAGAATGCAACAATGGAAAAGGTGGGTGGTTGACAGGGTTATGCCAATTTGCTACTCTCATGATTTCCACGTACAAGTTTTGCCTTTTCTTTCTGTTTGTCTCGCAACAAGAACATATCAACATCTGATGGGATTTTAAATGGGTGTTTATCAAACAACCAGTTTGCATCTTGAGCCTTGTCTGCAAGAAAAAAAGGACAATATTATCAACACAGCAACAGCACTCTTCTTGTAATGATTCTGAGCAAATTAACAACAAACCTCCCCCATTTATGATGCCTGGAAAAAATAAAAAAATAAAAATTGGACTATGGCCAGAAAGCTACTGGTATTCATATAAGGGTTGTACAACTTGCTATGTCTAACTGTGGTTAATTGATGAGATGTTGGGCACATCATACATGCATGTCTGCTCCCAGCCACCTTAACAATTAGCCACAATTAGCTGTGGAAAGATATACACATCTTACATGAACACCAATAGACTTCTGAGTACAGTAATTTATTTACTCACTCATTTTATTTCATTTTTCATTTTAAATTTAAAACACATATAAAATATACACACAAAATATAATTAAAAATAGAAAAACATGACAATATCTGGCTTATTACAAAATTCACATTAATTATTCATCCTTATTTATATTGCATTTTATTTCATTTTTATGCCCTGTAAGTGAAAGATTCCCAAACAACTCTCAAATTATTATTTTTTAAAACCAGTTGCACTGGGGTATTCAATTAGTCAAAACAATTTTTAAAACTCTAACAGGATAAACATACAACAGTGGCGGCAGCGATGATGATGTGCAGTACCCAAAATCGAAACTCTTCACTGCCAAATTAGTTGCTAAAAACCCTTCTCTCAGGGGTTTAGCTTCCCTAAAAAGAAGATTCTACAACATGAGAGCACACTCAGAAAAGGCCCTCCCTTGCATCTTCACCAGACATGCCTGACTGGGTTGTAGGACTGAGTGAAGGGAGTTGAGTAGGCTTAAATGGGGTGATGTAAACTTTCTTGGCTCTTAAGATTTTCAGGGGAGGACCTTCTCTCAATAACCAGTCTGGCTGGGGTATCCTGGAAGGGTTAGCCCAAACACTAACATATTCAAGTACTTCCAGCACTCTGTTTTCATTTGCCCTTCAGCGTATCTGCACTTTGGCCTGACATTCATTACAAGCAATTCCCACATCAACCAGTTTTACTCTCAAGTACAAAATTAGATCTAAGGTATCACAGACCAGGGATTACGACACTTTTTTGTTTGTTTGTTTTTACTCTTGCAAACAATGGAAACATTAAGAAATCTGGATCCTTGGTTCATCTAGTGCATTTTACTCAGCAGCCTACCACTAAATCTTGATCTACCTTCTGCCCATCTTATTGCTGCACAGCCAGATAAAGCTAAGAGAATGTATGTATGTATGTATGTATGTATGGATGGATGGATGGATGGATGGATGGATGGATGGATGGATGGATGGATGGATGGATGGATTTATTGGATGTATGTATGTATGTATGTATGGATGGATGGATGGATGCACAGGGATGCACAGAGCTGGGTGGGCTGAGGAGGATGGTGGAGGACAGAGGTGCCTGGAGGACAATGGTCCATAGGGTTGCAAAGGGTCGGAATTGACTGTGCAACTGAACAATAACAAAAAGGGATGTATGAAAGACCCCTTTACCTGATATTGATCTTTCAGGTCCAGATTTGGTTGGAGGAATTGTAAACACATCTCCTGTTTGTGGAGATTCCAGCCTTGCCCCTGTTCCAATAAAGAATAGATGTTACCCTTAGTCATATATATATCAAGAGTAAAACATAATAGATAAATAAGAAATGAAGCCATAAAACAGTTGCATGAATGACAGTTGCATGAATGCTCAAGTCATAGAACCTAAGAAAAGGCCGAGTATCCTATTTTGCACAAAGCCTGAAAAAGTTCCTTTCTAAAGACTACAACTGGAATAGCCAATCCACTATGTAGGCATGTTGGCCTTGGCTTTTTAATTAATTAATTTATTTTTAGCTAGCCACAACATTTCTTTAAGAAAGGCATTTTAGTTGGGGTCTTGCTTTGGGGCAAGTTAGATGTCAAGGAGGGGATGTACAGTCCTTCTGATTAAGCCATTTTAATTCCAATGCAAATCTTCCTCAGAGTTATGTGCCCTGGCAATCAGATATGCAAGGAAAACATAAGTCACAGAAGCACAGTAAATATAAAGTGAAGACAATCATGTGCTGAGGCTAACAAACACCTTTCACAAGTAAAAGTTTCAGCTTGATTCCATGTCAACAAACTGACATGAACGCAAGCGGAGTGTGGAAATAACAAGTTAAAAATGGCATACTTAACTAGTAGCCAGCATACTATTTGTGTTAGCATAAGGTCTGCAATCACTAATTGCAGTTAATTGACAAGATGCTGGGGGCATGTCTTAGTTGTATGTCTGATTATGTGGCTATATATCTCAGCACCTCGTCATTCAGCCACAATTATCTGTGGCAAGTTATGTAAAATATACACAGACACCAACAGGATTCCATCATGTAATTTTTTGAGGAATGACAGCCAATGCTATAATTTTAAAGCTTTTAAAAAATAAAACAAGGCAAATATAAGTCTCCCTCATCAATAACAATAATTTGGGGACATTTTTTTGTATTTTCAAAAGTATTTTTTACTTTAAAAATCAATTAAAAGTTATGTCTTAGTGACACTACTACCAAATATGACCCATAAATTACTTTAAAAATTGTAAGTTATGAACTGCCCGTGCTTCAGGAAACAACATCAAAGAATCTAGCTACTTGATGATTTTAAAAGAATCATTTCATAAGTGTCTCATCCCAGAACTGTATTCCAGGTGCTACACATATCATTACATGAATTCTTTACACCCAAATTGTTAAACCAGTTCATGACAATGCTAAGAAAGATAAGCCGCCAAAGCTTACTGTAAGCCGCTCCAGATCCTTCTGAGTCTGGTTTGAGAGAGGTACTTGAACGTACAAATGTGACTCCAGACATTTTTGACAAAAAGTCTTGACAAAATGCAGATGTATACTGTATATCTATATCTATAGGGTGGAGGTTTGCTTTCCAGCAAGGGCGTGGGGTGTTCACTTCCTAGAACAAAGGTAGAAAACAATATTATACATTATGGAAATATACCAACCACATCAATTGCTTCTTGATTAATCGAGCATGCCATCAATTCTCTAGGGGAAAAGTGATATTTCTGATCTATAACAGTATCTATTTATTAATCTAAGAATATTTTATTAAACATAGTTTTCTTGGTTTTTCATATTATTGTTCACTAGAAACACTCTTTCAAAACAACTATAGTTGTGTGTAAACTAAAATTAAAGCTGTCCTATTCTTTGATGATAAAAGTCCTGCATCTTTAAGGAATATTTTGGCTAATCCCTGGAAGAAATTTTCTACTGATAAGAGTTGTTTGACAGCAGATGTCAACCTCCCTCTTCCACTGCTAGGAAATACTGTAGCATACCGTACTTGCCAGATTCCTGCACTGAACAAAGGGTTGCGGTATGTGATTCTTAAAGGTAAAGGTTGGCCTTGTTCAAAAGCTAGTTGTATCTGACTCTAAGGTACAGTGCTCATCTCCATCTACAGCCAAAGAGGAAGCATCATCTGCATCTGCAGACATTTCTGTGGTCATGACTAGATGCAGGAGTGTACAGAATGCTGTTATTTTTCCTGCTGAAGCGGTACCTATTTATCTACTTGCAATTTATTGGTTTCGAACAGTTAGGTTGGCAGGACAATGGAGCATACTCCATTATGCAGCACTCGGCTCATGACCTGTTGACTTTCCAGTCATCAAGTATAGTACAGCATCATAACCACTCAGCCACTGTGGTCCCTAGTCCCCTCAAAATGTAAAATTCTATGACTCAACTGTCTGCAGCAAACAACATTTCAGAAGGCCAGCTTTTCCAAGTATGAAAAAATGACAATGTTCCAGCCTTTGAATCCCTACTAGCATAAGCTTTAGTGACACAGAATTATCATTACAATAAAAATTAATAAACACAGGATTATTTCTTTTACGTTTTTAAATTGTGAAAGTTTATAAAGTGCATTCCAATATAAATTCCCAGTATGAAGCATTTTTTTTAATGCAAAAATCAATAAAACAAAAATTCAGACAAAGGGACAAGTAAAAACCAGTAGCTCAAATATGAATCCATGAAAGAAGTGTGCAAATAACAATACTAAGTTCTAAAGTTTTGAAAATGCACAGTGTAACAAAGAGATGGTTCCAAAGGACCAGGCATCATTTTACTGGCTGAAGTAATCACACAGCCAAGTAAAGATGCATTGTACCCAGGGTCAGCCAATTATACTGACACAGGAACCACATTTCACCATCTGTAGTGGTGAAAATACAGGAATAACCAATGGGATGCAACAAATAACAAATGAAACAATGCATGGTTTGCTGTCTTTTCATGAAACTTTGGCTGGAGACAGATGCCTCCAATTGCTTAATGGTAGGGATTGACTTTCATGCTGATCATGCAGTAATCAACTGCCCAGTACATAATGGGGAACATCATTATTATCCTATTACCAATCACACCTGAGGTACCAGAGAGAGAAAGCATTTTCTCAAATACAAATATATGTCACTTTGTTAATACATGATGATGGGTAAATATTTAGCAGAAATAACTTTCAACAATTAAGTACAGAGGAGCCTGGCATGCAGTGGTCAGACTCAATTATGCGACTGAACAACAAAACTTAATAAAATTAACAGTTAGAAATGGTCCTTCTTACCAGATGAGAAAATCTGTGTGATTCAAAAGCCTCCACATCTACTTGTATAACAGCAGGACTAACCTTTCAAAATGACAAGAAGCCTTCTAGAACTGTGACGTGCCCAATATGATGCATATAAGCAAGCCACAAGCAAAATGCTACATTCAATGGGGCTATTTGCAGGCCTTATAGCAGTGGTGCCCAAACTAAGGCCCGGGGGCCAAGTGCGGCCCCTAACACCAATCCGGCTTTGCGGGCTGGATGAATTGGCATTGGGGGCTGCACCCAGCCCCCGGGTCTTAGTGACCGGCTCCCTGAACCACATGATTGGCCCACTGCCTTATAGGATCATCACACTTTTTAATTGAAACAAGGCCAAAATTTACATATTATTATAGGATTACAGAATTTATTTGTTTGTTTGTCTGACTTATATCCCACACTGGGTGGCTTAAAACATTAATAACCATAACTTAAGCAGAAACAGATTACACAATTCAATCAAACACCAAATAACTAAAATTGAATAACAAGAATAAAATACATACCTAGATGACGTCCAAATAAAACAATATTCCCAATACTGTATATCATAAAGCAACAGACAAATATTCCAGACCAATAGGATCATTTTAATTGTTTCCAAAAAGCCATTACTGTGGAAACAGATTTAATCTGGTAATTCATTCCACAATAAGGGATCAATATCTTGATTTAGTCATATCAGAAAACAAAATAAAATAAAATAAACAAAAAATGATTTAGTCAAAACCTATTTAACTTCTCTGGGTGTGACTATCTGTAATTTGAAAGCCTGGGTGCTTCAGATACAATATTTTAGGAAGAGGTGCTTCCACACATATCATGGTCCTAAACCATTAATGACTTTGTATGTTAACATCAGCACCTTGAGTTTGCATGGAGCAAACAATTGAAGCTAGCTAAGACTGGAGTGATATGGTCTTATTTTTCTTTTACCTCTTTGGGTGGGGTACACAGAAAAAGCCTCCTCAAAGATTATGGTATTTTTTTAACCACAAGCTGGCATACCCTGGTAATGGCAACGTTTTGTTGCCAGCTAATCTTTCTCACACTCGGTCAGGCAAAAGGAACTGCAGAATGAACTGATCAAAAGGTGCCTTTATTTTGGCAGTTCCATGTCTGGCCTAGACAGGGAAGAAAAAGACCCCTTTGGGTGTTGAGGGAGAATCAAGGTTCTTGTTCTGGCATTTCTAGCAGCCTCCACCAGTGTTATTTGGTGTTCTTGCAATATGTCTTTGATGTTATCTCTTCACCTTCCCCTGGGCCTGCCTTGTGTGTTTTGTTCTTCTCCTCTTTTCATATATGTCTTGTGAAAACCCAAACAAATGACATGATCAAAATGACCAACATATGTAACCAGTCTAGCTGCTGTATTTTACACCCACTGAAGCCTCGATACCCACCTCATGCACAGCCCCACATAGAGAGCACTGCAGTAATCAAGTTGGAGTTTACCAGTGCACAGGTCAGCATTCTCAAGGATTTCCTATCCAGGAGTGGGAGAAGCTGGCCAATGCACCGTATATGATGGAAGGTGGACTTGACCACAGATGGTATCAGATACTCCATAGACAGAGCTGAGTTAAGTAGCACATCCAGATTCCTCACACTCTCCCGAAGAGGGAGAGCCACACTCTTCAGAGTGAGGGAAATTCTTTCTGGTCATAATTACTTAATTAACAATACGATTTTGAGAGTCACCCAACAAACAATCCAGAGCAAATTTACAGGGCAACAGAATTCAGAGAGGTATGTAGCCCAGACTCAGAGGACCATCCAGGTACTTCAATGGGACTTACTCTTAAGTATGCATGGATTACAGTTTTTCTTCTATTTGTGAGCCTAAGATTGCAGTCTATCAGCTTTGTTTGGGAGGAAAAATACAACTGGCAACAAACTCACAGCAAAGAGAATAAAACTGAAACATTTTAAGAGTTATATTCCACCCTCTCCCAATAACTGTAGATGGGTTACAATGTTCTCCTCTGTGTGAGATAATATGTACAATATTACCCTCTTCTAAAGGCCAAAGTGGCAAACAAAAAAACCCCAGAAAATTGAAAGTTTTTTCCAGTTCCCTCTCTAAGAGGATGCATGCGGAAAACATAAAATTTCAAGGCCTTGAATGAAGAAATTGTATTTCGAAGCACAAATATATAAATCTCCTATCAAGAGGAGAAACAGCATCTGAGTTGAGAAGTCACTGGAAATATTTTCAACTCCCTGAGAGAGATTTAATCAGCACATGAATTACCATAGACTGCAGTGGCTCAAGTGGCTAAGATGCTGACTGGAAGGCAGCGGGTCAACAGTTCAATACCCAGATACTGCAGGATGGAATGAGCTCCCATCTTTGTCCCAGCTCCTGCCAACCTAGCAGTTCGAAAGCAAAAAATTGCAAGTAGATAAATAGGGACCACTTCGGTGGGAAGGTAAACAGTGTTCTGTGTGCTCTGGTGTTATCATGCCTGCCACATGACCAGGGAAATATCTACAGAAGCAGACAGAGCTGGCTCTTTGGCTATGAAACAGAGATGAGACTGAACCCTAGAGTCGGATATGACTGGCTTTCTAGCAAAGGTGACCTTTAACTAAGAATTTTGGAAGAAAATATTTGTGGGTAGATGGATGGATGGGGAAAGGCTACTACAGCTTTAAATCCACAAATTTTCTCTCCCTTTTAGGGGACAAAGCTAGGTTCCTGCTGTTTTCTATGGAATGCCTGCCCTGCAACATATGTTTGTAGTTAGCAGGGTTTCAAACAGTACATTAACACACATACACACACACACCGTCGGTGCATAAAACGAAACAAAATACGTGGCTCACCCTGAATTATTTCTCTGTTCCGATTGGGGGGGGGGGAGAGAGAAAACCCCAAAGACTAAAATATTAGCAAGGATAATAACAGATCAAATGCACTCTTATTGTGAACCAAGGTCGTCTTTTCCCACGCCGCAATAAAACGCTTTGTTTAACGGCTCCTCCAAGCATCAGCGCTCGAGGTCCTCCTGCCCAAAGCCAGCGGGTCTCCAGCCCAGCGGCGCCTTCGGACCAGGAGAAGGATCCGGTCGTGCCACGTTCTGCCGCTTCCCATTGTCTTCCTTTCTTGTTTACGTCGCCATGGCAACCTTTGTCTCCGGGTGCGGGGGGGGGCTGACGTCACAAAGGGAGGGAGCGTTTCAATGTTCGGAAGGGCTGCACGGAGAACATGGCAAGCGAGTCAAAGGAAGGCGCTAGCCTGGGGGGAGAGTTAGGATCTCCTTTCCAAGCCCGGGCTCTCTAAAACAGGGGTGCCCAAACTTTTCGGGCACCTGGCAGTCATTTAGTCCAGGGGTGACCAAACTACGGCCCATGGGCTGGATCTGGCCCCCAATGCCAGTTCAACCGGCCCATGATGACCTCATCGCTCCTGGAAGTGGAAGTAAAATGTGCCCGTCCAGGTGTGTTTTACTTCCACTTCCAGGAGTGATGAGGACTTTGGATGAATTGGTGTCGGGCCCTGATCCAGCCCATGAGCCATAGTTTGGAAACCCCTGCTCTGAAAGAATAAGGCAGGAATATAGCAATTCGAAAGCAAGAAATTGTAAGTAGATAAATAGGGTCCATTTCAGTGGGAAGGTAACAGCGTTCTGTGTGCTCCGGTGTTTAGTCATGCCTGCCACATGACCACAGAAATGTCTGCAGAAGCAGACAGTGCTGACTCTCTGGCTTTGAAACAGAGATGAGCACTGAACCCTAGAGTCGGATATAACTGGCTTTTGAGCAAGGGAAACCTTTACCTTTATACAGTAGTTAGTCTTTAAGGTGTTACAATGATTTTTTTTTTTGCTTTGTTTTGTTTACTCTCTGATATGCAGGAATACCAGCACACTTGACAGTTCGATACCTGAATACTGCAGGACGGAGTGAGCTCCTGTTTCTGTCCCAGCTCCTCCCAACCTAGCAGTTCAAAAGCAAGACATTGTAAGTAGATAAATAGGGACTACTTCATTGAGAAGATAAACAGCATTCCGTGTGCGCCGGTGTCTAGTCATATGTGCCACATGACCATGGAAACGTCTGCAGAAACAAACAGTACTGGCTCTTCGGCTATGAAACAGATGAGCACTGAACCCTAGAGTCAGATATGACTGCCTTTCGAGGAAGGGTGACCTTTACCTTTCCATAGGGCTTAGTGCCCTCTCTGGGCAGTTCACCAGTTAATTAGCATTTTGCTCCAGCCTCAAAAGGATGAAAGGCTGAGTCAACCTTGTCTCCATTGGGATTGAACTCACAACCTTTTGGTTGTAGTACAGCAGTTTATCCACTGTGCCGCCGGGACAGGGGCAATGAATGTAAGGCGGGGAGGGTGGGGAGTTGATTCATTTATTTGTAGGATTTATCTTTTGAGACGTGAAGCTTTTCTCTTTATTGGGATTCCATACCTGGGAAAGTTACTACGGTATCTGTCCTTTAGTCTCAGAAGGGAAAGAGGTACAAGAAGATTCAGATTACACCCACCTGTTCTAAGTACTGCAAGGATGTGCCACCAAGTGAATTCTAATTTATGGGCCACCTTTCAGGGTTTTCTAAGTACTGTATACAGTACTTAGAAGCGATTTACCATTCCTTTCTTCTCTGAGTGCCTTGAGACTGTGCAGCTTGCTCAAGGCTACAAGAGCTTGTAAAACACCCAGAGCATGCACTAAATGCTATAAGTGTAATTACTATTGCTACACAGGTTTCCTCCAAGGAGATGCAATAGCAATTACACTCATATACTGCCCCATAGCACTTAATGCACTCTCTGGGCTGTTTACAGGTAATTAACATTTTTGCCCAAACATGCTGGGTACTCATTTTACTGACCTTGAAGGATGGAAGGCTGAGTCAATTTTGATCTCCATCAAGCTCGAACTCACAGTGGCTGCAGTACACCATTGCTGTTGGACTACTATAGAGCAGGGATTCTCAACGTTTTTCAGCTGCAGCCCAGATCACAACCCCTCAGACAGCTGAGCGGGCAGGACTGATGCCATAAAACGCATCTGCAGCTGTCGTAAACATGTTTACGATGACTGTGGATTCATTTATGGCTGCAGTAAATGTGTTTACATGGCCATACATGAGTCCATGGCTGATTCTGGCAGCGGGGGCAACTGGAGTGAGTTTGGGGGCTGGATTATTAGGCACTGGGGACCAGATTCAGCCCACGAGCCATGGTTTACAAACAGTGATGGGATGTCAAAAATTTTACTACCCCACCGTGATGTCATCACAGTGTGGGCGGAGCTAATGTCATGATGTCATGACATCATGGATGGAGCCAACATCATGACGTCATGACGTTGTGGGTGGGGCCAAAGAAACAAATAAAATAAGCACACACACACACACAAACACCCCTCAACCTACCCACCCACCCACAACACAAACCCATAAATAAATTAAATAAATAAATAAAATTAAAAATACATTAAAATACACCCACTCACCTAAACACCCCCCCACACCCCAAACACAAATCAACCAGAACTTTTAAACCAGAGCTTAAAGCTTATTCTGGCTAATCTTTCTCACACTAGGTCAGATGGAAGGAACTACAGAATTAACTCACACACAAGATGGCTTCATTTGGCACTTTTCTACTTTTCAACAGTTAAAGAAGTTAGGTACTAAGTCTTTGCCTAACCAGTTCTCTAGGATAATATGCCTTAATGTAAATGTAAAACAGCTGTACCTCCTTATGGGTTCTCCAATTGGAACAGCAATTGGAACAGCACAGGTGTAGCTTATTGATGGGGGAACTCCAAGAGTTTGCTTAAAACCCCAAGCCAGGCCACCAGGCCTTTTTAGGAACTGTGGTAGTATGTTAATATAGGTAAAGGTATTAAATACACATTAAAATACATAGAGACACACCACACCCAAAGGTGAGTCACTTACCCTGGGGAGCAGGCTATAGGGAGCTTCAGGCTAGCAGCTTCTCTTCTTCCTCCCCACTTGGGAGGACACCAAGGAACCCGTGCATACACTCCAAGCACTGTAGGCGTGCATGCACACCAAGTGCTTGGTGTGCATGAACAGTGGGGGAACCAATGAAAAGATAAGCCCCGAAGGTGGTTCCCCCCCAAAGCTGCTACCGGTTCTCTGGGACACTGGGAAAAGTTACTACCAGTTCTGACGAACTGGTGCGAACCTGTTGCATCCCATCGCTGGTTGCGAATCCCTGCTACAGAGATTTGGACTCCTCACTATGGGGCAGTTCACTGAGGTATCTCACCATGTTTTCTAGAGAAGGATTTAAGGTTTAACAATACCACTTCCCTAAGTTTCCCCAGGGTATCACCATTCAAAGGTGTGTGTGTGTGTGTGTGTGTGTGTGTGTGTGTGTGTGTGTGTGTGTGTGTGTGTGTGTGCGCGCGCGCGCGCGTGCATGTGCGTGTGCGTGTGCGTGCAAGTAAAATACAGTGATGGTGAACTTTGGCACTTAGACTTCAATGACCAGAAGCCCACATCAGCACTCCTGCTGATCAAGGCTTCTGGGGATTGAAGTTCAAGAACACCTGGAGTGCCAAGGTTCACCATCACTGGTATATCAGAATATATATTAGTCAGCAGCCACTAGAATTTGCTCTCTAACAGTGATACAGGTATGTCTTCAGATGTGACAATGGGAGCATTCTCACATAAGAAGGGTAGGATATAAATGTAGATAAATAAATAAATACACTGGACAACCATATGTGACATATATAGCACAAGGGTGATGTCAATGGTGTTGTAGAATATAAAGTGGAGAAGATCATGTTTAAAGTAGTGTGGCAAAAGCAATATTGTTGAGTAGAACAATAAGTTACAGGTCTTCACAATTCAATATATTTTTCTTTGTAATTGTTTTGTTTTGTACTTTCATAGTTTTGTATTTTTGTATCTTTTGGTATTTTTCTGTATCTTTTTTTAAAATACCTAATAAAAATAATAAAAAAAGAAAAAAAAGAAAAAAAAAGACATCTGCTTTGATCTTGATTCCTGCATTGACTAGGGGGTTGGACTTGGTAGACTTTTATGTCCCTTCCAACTCAGTTATTCTATGATTACATCTGTAGAGCATTCAATCTGGGTTAATCAATACTATTCTCTCATTCCAGTAAAAGGCTCTCGTCTCAGACCGGGGGTTCCAAGTACAGAGGACAGGTTCTGGCTCACAATGGTGTAATTGTGTGTTCCTTGTGTTCCATATCCCCCTTTCTTGTGTTGTTTATTCCTAACTTCATCTCTCCCTCTCAATGTTACTCAGCCTGGTGCCTGAGTAAATAAACAACAGTTATGCTCTGTTATCAGCACTGTTCCAGAAGATGAGTTTATGTACTCTATAAAATATATTTTATCTTTCATGATCCATGAAAGATAAAATATATAGGGCACACTTCCCCAACCCCACAGAATGATCCTAAAGTTCTATCCAGCTTTTAAAGAGAATCCTTGCTTGTAACTGCTGATCTCTCAGATATTGGAGCCAGCAACCAATAAAATTGCTGAATCAAGACAAGAAAGGAGATTGATTGTGAAACATTAAAAAAGTAACAACACACCAAACATCTGTTTAGGCTGCACATGAATCCCATGGCATTCATCAAAAGGAATTGAACAGATTCATCCAAATGCACGTTATCATTTTATTGTAAGTGAGAGTTTCTGATGCATAAATGAAGAAAGGGTAAAACTTTTTTTAGATTTTAGCTAGGGAATGAACTATGGATTAAAAAGACTGCAGTTCTTGATAAAGGGAAAAATGGATGCTGAATCTGGCCACATACAGCAAATCAATGCTTTCTGTGTAAAACAGAAAGACCACATAGAGAAAGAAGAATTCTTCTGATAAATTACCAGCTACAGAAATGATGCTCATCAGAGAAGTTGCAATTCAGGGACTATGAGGTAAGCTTTGTGGATGAAACTGTGTCACTTCATGGCTTTGTATATACTTTTACCAACAGATTAAAGCTTGGGGAAAATATACTTTTTGGAATGCAACTCCCAGATTCCTTCAGTCACATGATCTGCAGGTCTGTGGGTGTACAATCCTGGGAAGATGAAACTATGTGGTATAGCCCTATTCTTGCCTCATGTATTGGTGTGGGGCTGTGATGGCTCAGTGGTTAAGAAGCTCACCTTGTTAGCTGGAAGGCTGGCAAGTCAGCAGTTTGAGACATGGGTACTGCATGATGGATTGAGTGCTCATCTCTGTCCGAGCTCTTGGGGACATGAAAGGAGCATCATTTGGGCATTCCCTGAGTAGAGTTTCTTTTGCAAAAATCCTTTTAACCCAGAATAATTTCTGACACAAAATTATTATGTGTTGCACAAAACAATTAGTAAAACCAGGCATTCTCAACCTATAGCCCCCAGGCCAAACCCAGCCCCCCCCCCATGCCAATTCATACAGTCCCCGACACCCTCTCTGATCCTGGAAGTGGAATTAAAACATGTTCTGCGCATGTGCGGCATGCATTTTACTTGCACTTCCAGGTGGGAGGAACCATGTGACTGGCCTGATCAGCAGTCCAGGAGACGTGGTCAGGCCCATAATCCAAAAACCTTGAGAAAACCTGAATTGAATGTTCCAATAGGGCATATTTCCCATTTTACATCCCAAGAGAGGCATGCCCTCAGTCTTCTAAAATAATTTCTTTTTGTTCCCTTGCACAGTACAAATAGGTAAAGGCTTCCCTTGCTCGAAAGCTATTCATATCTGACTCTAGGGTTCAGTGCTCATCTCTGTTTCAAAGTTGAAGAGCCAGCGTTGTCTGCTTCTGCAGTTGTTTCTGTGGTCATGTGGCAGGCATGACTAGACACTGGAGCACACGCAACACTGTTTACCTTCCCACCGAAGTGCTCCCTGTTTATCTACTTGCAACTTCTTGCTTTCAAACTGCTAGGTTGGCAGGAGCTGGGACAAAGACAGGAGTTCATTCTGTCCTGCAGTACTCGGGAATCGATAATAGGTAGGTTTAAAGTACAAATTGGATGATTTTGTTTAAAAAATTGTGCTTTTTCTTCTTTAATAGCACATAAAAATAGGATGAATAGAAACATGGCCAAAGGGACTACATGTTTTTATGAAATTTGGAAATTCAAATAGAGAGATTGAGGGAAGCTACTTTATTTAGACCATTGCTCCCAAAAAGTACGGTAACTTTTTATGCAGAGGCGTAGCGTGGGGGCCCCCCGAGGGGGCCTCCCACCCTGGGTGACCCTTTGTGGGGGGCGGCAATCCCCCCCCCAGACTTCCCGGTGGCCGGGGGGGGAGTTTGCTGTGGGGACGGGTGGCAGGTGCCTCCACCACCACTGGTGCCATGGCATCCCCCCCCGGGCTGGAGAGCACGGGCCCGATCGCGCGATGGGGACCAGGAGGGATCCCCTCCTCCACTCCCATCCCCCTCCTCCCCAGGCGACCCCTCCTCATGGCCAGCTGGTGATGCCCGGCAGTGTTGTTCTGGGGCCAGCCCTGGGTCAAGACCCAGGGGCTGGGGCAGTGCGGTGGGGTGTGGCTCTAGTGGGGAACCGACGATTGGGGTCTCAGGTGCATGGCTGTCCTGCCTCTGATCCCGGCGGTGGCAGCACGTTCGCCTTTGGTGTTAGCAGCGCCCAGGAAGGTGGGAAACGAGGCTGGCAGTTGCACGGCCCAGCACTCGCGGCCAGAGCAGCACTGGCCAGGCCTTGCAGGGGGGGTATTATCTTTGGCCTGGCCATGAGAAAGAGGATGAAGGTGGTAGAGGAGGAAAAAGTGCCCCCTGGTCTCCACTGAGGTAGGATTTTCATGCCTAGGTGGGGTGTGTGCGGGGTGAACCTAGCGGGGGGTGGCGGCGAGTTTGGCCTGTGGCCCAGGGGGCCTGAAACCCACCCTACACCACCGTTTTTATGCTAGTCAAACCTGGGCATAGAAGATGCATGAGTAGCAGAGAAGAGCTCAAGAAGATCTTTACATACGTTCATCAGGTCCTTCCAGCAATAGTTCAAAGGTCGTGTGTGGATGCTCATATTTTGCAGCTGCCTAGTTTAAATTCTTAGATATCATTCGGGAAGTGTGATACAGTACTGTACTCCATTTCTACTGGGTGCATTTCCCAAATCTACCACAAGATGTCATCCAATATTGGGATTTATTTTGATTTCATGAGAGGGGCAAGAGAAGGGAGGCGAAGGGGGGGAAGGAGGGAGAGTAGAAAGTTCTAAGCTTCGCGTTTTCAGGTAGATGAGTGTGTATGTAATTATACTAATCTGCATATGTTGAGAGATTTTCATTCTAAATTCTTTCTCAATTGATAATTCTACTCTTACAAATGTGAGCAGTCTTCTGGCTTCAAAATCGCCACCTGCATATCTTGTTGTCCCATACTTATTTGATTATATTCTATCATTGTGTTGGCTTAGATTTTGAATTTGCTTCCATTCGCAGGTGCATCATATAAACAAAAGTTTCACAATAGAGTTGACAGGGAAGAGGATTTTTGCACATTGTCGTCTCTCTCTGCAGCTCCTTGGGTTTTTAAGCCTTTCAGCCAGAAGGCTGAAAGAGTAATAGTATGTTACACCCAGTAACAGTACACCCAGTAACAGTATGTTAACTGGGTGGATGCTGGAAGTAACAGTATGTTACTGGGTGGATGCTGGAAGAAGAAGGGAATGGGCAAAAGTTGCCCCATCTATTTTACATTAGTGGATCATCTGTAGGTTCAGAAACTATCTGTGAAAGGAAGGAGCATTTCTCTTTATAGAAGGCTTAGGTCAGGAGTTCTCAACCTTTTAAAGCTCCCTCAGGCAGCTTTGGGGGCCAGATGGCCATTTTGCCCTTCCTCCACCACGTGGCACCTTCTGGTATGGTGGAAGTGGGCCAAATGAAATGGCGTTCGGGCCACATTCAGCCCATGGACCACAGGTTGAGAATCCCTGGCTTAGGTTAAGGGTAAAGGGGTAAAGGTCGCCCTTGCTTGAAAGCCAGTCATATCTGACTCTAGGGTTCAGTGCTCATCTCTGTTTAACAGCCAAAGAACCAGTGCTGTCTGCATCTGCAGATGTTTCCATGGACATGTGGCAGGCATGACTAGACACTGGAGTGCACGGAACACTGTTACCTTCCCCACTAAAGCAGTAACTGTTTATCTACTTGCAATTTCTTGCTTTCAGACTGCTAGGTTGGCAGGAGCTGGGACAGAGACAAGAGCTAATTGCATCATGCAGTACTTGGGTCTCAAACTGCTGACCTTCCAGTTGTCAAGTTCAGCATTTTAACCACTTAAGCCACCACAGTCCCTTTTATAGAAGGCTTAGTTACTATTGAAATCATCGAATGTGTGAAGAATACTGGATTTTACTGAAAATACACATGTGGAGTTTGAGATCAGAGCGACCCTATAAAACACACATATACAAACAAACAAGAAAACATTGGGCAAGCCCCTTCCTGCTTGGGTCCACAAACCACCTCCTGGAACAATCCCTTATTCTTTTAGGTAGTTGAATAGGATACAAACACTATTAAAATAAATACATCCACTCTGTTCAATGTGACTGTTCTAGAGACTGACTTACATTTAATGTGTTGATCTCATGAACTTACAGTACTAACGTTTGATTGATTGCACAAATCTATGTACTAATTTTTAAATTGTTCTGATTTTTACACTGTACCGGTAGTACTGTTTTCTTCTCTTCCCCAGAAAACCTAAGTTTTGGTTGTGTTCGACCAAAACAATATAAATGCTTGAGTTTCCCCATTGTCTTTCATCTCATGATGGCAATGTAAAATTGTAGGTTACAATATCTGGAAAGAGACTAAGAGATTCCAAGCTCTGGCAAAACAGTGGAGAGGGTGTTTTGGAGCAATCATATAATCTCTACTGGTCACTTTCACGTGCCACCATCTGGTAATGTGGGCCTCAATATTTATTTATTTAGATTTATTATCCCGCCCCAATCAGGTGAACCTGACTCTAGGCTAACCAAATTACCTGGGAACCTTCCCAAGACATCATGGAACACCTCAAGATTTAATGGTCTCTAAAACCAGATCATATTAATCGAGGCTCCTCATGGAGGGGGAGTCTAGTCATCAATTTAAAATTCAGCAGAGAATGATCTGACCATGACAGGAAAATCTCATGCCTGCCAGTTTATGTTTGTTTTGGCTCTTCCTTGCTGGAACATGATAAAAAGATAAGACAACTGATAAGACACAGCTTTGCCTGGCCTGGCCTGGCCAGGCCAAGCCAAGCCAAGTCAAGTCAAGTCAAGTCAAGTCAAGCCAAAAATCTTTTGTAGACCTAATTCATAGTTTATTTGAGTTTCAATTTAATTGTCCTGCTTTTTTACAGGACAGAATATGGAGAGACCAGAATGGTTTCCTGTAGACAAGGGTGTCAGACAAGGGTGGATCTTATCTGCTTATCTGTATGCAGAATATATCATATGGAAAACTGGAATAGATTCAGATGAAAGAGGAGGAGGAAAAATTAGTGGGAGAAACACCCATAATCCAAGATATGTAGATGACACCAGTTTATTGGCAAGAAGCAGCAGTGACTTGTAATGACTTTTAATAAAACTGAAAGAAGAAAGTGCCAAAGTAGGGCTACATTGAAAGTTCAGAAGATAAAAATCATGACTACACAGCTTCATTGTTGACAAGATAGAAACTGAAGTAGTGGACGATTTTGTATACTTTGGTTCAATCATCAATCCAAATGGAAGCTGCAGCCAAAAAATCAGAGTAAGACAGACTTAGAAGGATAGCAATGAAGGAATTGGAAAAGATAAATCAAATATAAGAATGTGTCACTAAAGACCAAGATAATCAACACTCTGGTTTTCCTGATCATTATGTAAGGATGTGAAAGCTTGGACAGTAAAGAAGGCTGACAATGAAAAATATTCACTTGTATGAAGTATGGTGCTGGGGAAGAGCTTTGCGGATACCCTGGACTGAGAGAAAGATAAATAAGTGGATCCTTGAGCAAATTAAACCTGAACAAATCTGGAGGCAAAAATGATGAAACTGAGGCAGTATTGCTTTGTATTATCTCATTAAAAGGCAAATACAATAATGGTGGGAAAGGTGGAAGTTGCAGAAAAAGAGGAAGAGCAAACTTGAGATGGATTGTCTACTTAAGGGTAGCCACAGGCTTGAGTTTACAAGAGCTGAGCAGGGCTGTTAGTGACCAGACATTTGGAGCTAGTGTACTCATAGGGTTGTGATATGTCAGGGGCAGGCTGAAGGCACATAACAACAACCATTTCTGACCCTGTTCTCTAGTGTTATGTGTGAACTGCAAAGGTGAAGATCTCTTGCTTCTGGAGGTGGGAAGAGAATTACTGCCCCCAAACACATTGTTACTGCTGCCTCCCCTAATCTGCCCCCCAATTGCCCTCATTCCCATTTTGCTGTTGCCTCACATTTGCTTCCCGCTCCTCTTCTTGGTGAGTGGCAGAGTTGCTCTGTGGGCCAGAGCCATAACTAGGGTTGCTGAAATGGAGTGGGCACAAACATTTGCTGCTGGAACCTGCCCTGTAATATCTGCTGACAGGACAGCATAAACCAATCTATTGGTATTTGCTGAGGCAAGGGCATGAGCTTGAATGCTGTGAGCACATGTCGTGTCGCCCTCTGGACAGACAGAAACATGACACGGGCAGGCTCAGTGAGAAACCCATACAGTCATTGTGGACTCCCACCTAGTTACCACTTCCCAACTTCTTGGTTTTTTCTATGTTTCAGTGTCCCCTGTGACTTAAACTTAGCCATTGGGTGGTGAAGCCCTGAGCTTTGCAACTGCTCATTGCAGCTCTGCTGTGGATAATAGCAACAAGCATTCCGTTCTCCACAGAGCTGGCTGTTTCAAGCATGCAGGTCTCCAGAACGCATCACTGTGGTCGGGATGTCATCTGTGCTCCAAGGCACACAACGTCTCTGGACAGCCTATCAAACATGGCTGCTTATGAGGGATTCTCAAAGCTGGCACTGGAAAAATATGTAAAGCTGAAAAGAAAAAGTGATTTGTTCAAAATATGAATCCCTGAATATGTCTGCTCCTGTAGATCCCACATGGAGGATTCTAAAACACAATTTGTTTCTGTCCTGTGGACACTCCAGAAGTGTAGACCAGAACAAATTTGTACAATCTATGTCTGAAACTGGATTTATTATGTTTCCCTTAAAATGAAATAGAGTAACCTGGAAAAAATGTGACTGAGTGCCTGGCATCCTGAAAAATGATGGCTCCACAATGCACTTTAAAAAAAAAAAGCTAACATGAAAAATAAATGTAGAAGAAGAAGGCGATACATTTTTGGATCACTAAATACATTCATTCTTCTACATTTGTTTTGTATATGGATCACACAACTGATTTGTTTGTTTATATATATAGTTGTACCTAGCTTAAAGAGCACAGTGTGTTCCACAGGATTGCTCTTCAAGCGAGTTTGCTCTTTAAGCGAAACACCATTGTAAGTGACCAATTGTGACTTCTTGTGGGAGGGATTCCGAACCCCAATTTATTTGTTGAGTGAGTTTTTGGTTGGTTTTATTTGTTAAACGAAGCAAACATTCAGAGAAAATTCTGCTCTTTAAGCGAGGCGCTCTTTATGAGAGGTTTGACTGTATATGGGTCACATACACACAAAACCCTCTCTGGTGGTGTTTGTTTATATATATTTTGCCAACCATATTGCTTGAGAATTAAAGCAAGCAGAGAAACGAACTGGGTCAAAAGGGCTCTCAATGGCAATCTGTTATACTTGGTTGTCCACTCTAGAAGTAACTCAGGGCACTTTCACTCCTGTCTGGGTCAAACCAGACCAAGCTGTAAATTCACTTACTGAATATTGGGAACCTGCAGGGGCAGGGCAATGGTGAAATGCTAGAGTGCTGCTATTTAGAGCTGTATAAAACCAGCTTCTTTGGATTGACAGAAAGAAAATATGGGTTTACAGTTATTTCAAATGTTGCATGGACTGGTATATAAGACTGTGTGCTCATAGTCAACTTTCATGTGAGTTAAATGAGTCTAAAGCAACTTCGTTCTACTCCCCAGCCTGGAAGTGGCAAGTCCTGTCTTGAGTGATGTCTGAGGCTGGTTCCAAACTAATTTAATTTTTTCTGAGGTAAAAAAGGACCAGTTTCCCCAGGGGTGGCCAACCATTTTTTGCTGTGGTCCTGACCACTGCTGGACAGCTGAGCAGGCTGGACCATGCCTCCCAGAAGTGGAAGAGGGCACATTTACAGTGGATGTAAATGTGCCCACTTCTGCATTTATGAGAGTCGCAGGCATGTTTGCACATGCATGGGCATGTTTTACAGGTGATATATGAGATGGAATTGATATAGCAAAGTGCTAGAAGTGGCTGACTAATGGCCACACCCCAGAGTGTGAGAGTGTTTGGTTGAGTAAAGCACAAAACAAACTTTCAGCTTGGGTTGTAGGAATTTTCTATTTACACTATATACAAAACTGAGCACGAAGTGCAAGGTTACACATGTCTTCTATTCAGACTATGTGTTGCAGCAAAGTCTATACAAAGTCTATAAACAGTCTTTGGAAAGCTTCAAACGTCTATCTTCAGTAAAGCAAAGCAAACGCAGTCCAAACCTTATCTGTTCCTTCAAGGTCGGCTTTGAAGATAGTTAGCAGTTCCTTTAGCTCTCCCTCAAAACACAGAGTCTTTTATTAAGGCACCACAATGTGGCAGTGGTATGTTATCCAAATGTCTTGCAGTCCGGCAAGGCAAAACATACCAGGAAAACGACGAAGCAGTCCAACAGCTGGCTGGCAACGATGGCAACAGCAGTGTCAGACAGCAGGCAGGCAACAGCAACAGCAGTGGCACGAAGCACACAATGGCACGAAGCGATGCAACGGCATTCAGGCAAAATGGCATAAGAGCAAAGTGTCTGAGAATGTTGCCTGAATTTATGCTACCTACAAACCCTTAATGATAGCACCTGGCTGGGGTAACATGCAGAGCCTTAAAGGTACAGTCATCGGTTTGCTCTTGTTGCAAATACTAGCACATGTATCCTAACAATATAAATGTGCCCACTTTGACTTCCGAGTGTGGCAGAGGCAGTGACGGGCTGGATGGGATGGTGTTGGGTGCTGGGGCCAGCTCACGGGCTATAAGTTGGGCACATTTTACTTCTGCTTCCAGGAGCGACAAGGGCGGCATGGGCCAGATGAACTGTAGTAAACCCATTCATGTGGGTTCACAGGGGCTTCTGGGAATTGAAGTCCAAGAACATCTGGAGTGCCAAGGTTCACCATCACAGCTCTAAGCACTAGTCAGTTAGTGACAGACGCTCTAGTGTGGTTCAAAAAATTGCACTTTGGTGCCATCTTTTGAATG
This sequence comes from Furcifer pardalis, assembly GCA_030440675.1. NCBI lineage: Eukaryota > Metazoa > Chordata > Lepidosauria > Squamata > Chamaeleonidae > Furcifer > Furcifer pardalis. The sequence continues at coordinate 127,449,034 of CP126893.1, read as the reverse complement.
CACCAAAGTTTGCGTAGTGTGCAGCAATAAGAAGTCACTATCAATGATTTTCCCACATGCATAGTTATAGCCCGCAGGGACAAGGTCCTTTCTCAAGGTGACACACAAGTAAAGAGGGCTCTAGAACTGCTGAGGGACACTAGTGGAGCTTAGGGAGACTGAGCCATAACTAGTATGGGAGCAACTAGAGTGCAGAGTGAACACATTTAGAGGGCCCTGACATTTGATGCTGGAAAAGTATGCACCCACCCCAAGTGCATGGGCCAAGTCCATGGGCAGAAGGAAACACAGAAGAGACAAGTTCTTTTTTTAAAAATAAATAAATTTTATTTTATTAATAAAAACATCTGACAACAAATACAATCTACACAACTTAAAAACACGTAACAAAATTGCATAAATAATAAGTGCACCCACCACCTATTTGTGTCGCTATGTGGTGCTAAAACTGCTGACTATAGTTCTGGAAACATCATCAGAAGTAAGGCACACTGGTTATAGTCCTGTGGCCATGGATTGCACGGGCTACTCTTTGTTGTACTGGGCTTAAAAAAAAGTTTATGCTAGATGGTATTTAGTGTTCAATCCTGAACTATCTTTTGTTGTTCAGTCGCACAGTCGATTCCGACCCTCTGCGACCCCATGGACCACCGCCCGCCAGGCACTCCTGTCCTCCACCATCCCCCTCAACTCGCTCAGCTCTGCGCCCACCGTCTCCACAACACCATCTAGCCATCTCATCCTGGGCCTTCCCCTTCCTCTTTTGCCCTCGACCCTTCCAAGCATCAAAGCTTTCTCAAGTGAATCTTCTCTTCTCATTTGATGTCCAAAGTACTTTAGCTTCATCTTTATTATTTGACCTTCTAATGAGCAGTCAGGGATGATTTCTTCTAAGATTGACCTATTTGTTCTCCTCGCTGTCCATGGGACTCTCAAAACTCTCCTCCAACACCACATCTCAAAGGCGTCTATTCTTCTGCGCTCAGCTTTCCTAATAGTCCAGCTCTCACAACCATACATTGCCACAGGGAATACCATTGCTTTGACTATGCGAATTTTTGTTTTCAATGTGATGTCTCTACTTTTCACTATGTTCCCCAGGTTTCTCATTGCTTGCCTCCCAAGAATCAGTCGCCTTTTTATTTCATGGCTGCAATCACCATCTGCAGTGAGCTTTGATCCTAAGAAAGTAAAGTCTGTCACTGCTTCTACTTCTTCCCCATCTATTTTCCAGGGACTGATAGGGCCTGTTGCCATTATCTTGGTTTTTTTGATATTGAGTCTCAAGCCAGCTTTTTCACTTTCTTCTTTCAACCTAATCAGGAGCTTCTTTAGGTCCTCCTCACTTTCTGCCATTAGGGTGGTATCATCTGCATATCTCAAATTGTTGATATTTCTTCCAGCAATTTTGATCCCAAATTGTGATTCCTCCATCCCTGCATTGCGCATTATGTGTTCTGTGTATAAATTGAATAAGCATGGTGACAAAATGCAGCCTTGTCTTACTCCTTTTCCTATTCCAAACCACTCCGTCATTCCATTTTCTGTCCTAACTGTTGCCTCTTGATTCATGTACAGATTTCTCATGAGGCCTATAAGGTGTTCCGGTATTCCCATCTCTTTAATTACTTGCCACATCTTGTTGTGGTCAACACAATCAAAAGCCTTCGTGTAATCAATGAAACAGAAGTAGACTTGTTTCTGATATTCCTTTGTTTTTTCCATGATCCATCTTATGTTGGCGATATGATCTCTAGTCCCCCTGCCTCTTCTGAAACCCGCCTGCACTTCTGGTAATTCTCTCTCCACATACTGTTGCAGTCTATCCTGTATTATCTTGAGCATCACCTTGCTAGCGTGAGGGATGAGCGCAATTGTTCGATAATTTGAACATTCTTTAGCATTACCCTTTTTGGGGAGTGGAACGTATACAGATCTTTTCCAATCCTGTGGCCGTTGTTTTGTTTTCCAAATCTGCTGGCATACAGAGTGCAATAATTTGATTCCATCATCTTGTAGGGCTTTGAAAACTATCTATGGAGACAAAAAGGATGAAACTGAGGATTATTCTTATTCTTATTCTTATTCTTATTCTTATTCTTATTCTTATTCTTATTCTTATTCTTATTCTTATTCTTATTCTTATTCTTATTCTTATTCTTATTCTTATTCTTATTCTTATTCTTATTCTTATTCTTATTCTTATTCTTATTTAGATTTGTATGCCGCTCTATTCGCCAAAGCGACTCAGAGCGGCTAACATACTATAGGGCAACATATATCACAGTATTACAATATCAAACCATAAAGCAACATATATCACAGCATTACATCATCAAATATAAATACAGCAACATAATATAAATATAGCAACATAATGCATTACAGTCAAATACAAGACTCACTGGAAAAGATAATGGTGCTAAGAAAAGTTGAAGGCACTAGGAAATAGAGGGAAGAGGAAGTATGAAATGGATTAACCCTGTAAAGGAAACCACATTCCTGAATTTACAAGAGCTGAGCCGGGCTGTTGAGGTCAGAATATCCTGGAGATCTCTCATGCATAAGTCACCATAAAAATTCTCTCTTCCATGTACCTGTTGAAGGCACAGGAACACTGTCCTCCTCTTTATGAGGCCATCTTGTTTAAAAACTCAGGAAGATTACTTTTGGGGCCTACAACTTCCAGAACCCCTCAACCAGTTTGGCTTCTGCCTTTGCTAAGGGGAGATTCTGGGTGCTACAGACCACAAAAGCTTTTCTAAGTTCTAGATCAGACTGGTTCTTTAAAAACCAGCTTAGGACACCTAGCACCATGAGTGGATCTCCTCATGAGATCCTCCCCTAGCCTACCAGTAAAAGCACCAGTCAGGCAGTGGGACAATATTTCTCAAGATGAGACTATGTGTCCCAAGGTTTTGCAGAAAGTGAGCACCTCTGAACCAATAGCTGTTAAGCAGAGGGTTTAGCACAGTGGTGGGCTCCAAATGTTTTTACTACTACACTGTGGGTGTGGCCTACTTTGTGGGCATGGCCTATTCTGTGGGCATGACCATGTGATTGGGTGGGTGATCTAGTCATACCTGTCCAGTGGTGGGACTCTGTGGGAGTGGCATAGTGGGTGTGGCCAGGGGGAAAGCCCTGCATTGCACCCAAATTAGGACTACTTGGATGGGCAGGGCCCAGCCAGAACTGCTGTGAACCTGCTGAAGTCCACCACTGGTTTAGCATCTGGATGACTGAACTCAATAATTTTTGAGATTTTGAGTACAGTCAGAGACAAGCAAATATTATGCAATAGATCATACCTTTCCTAAATAGGAATCTTTTGGATATTTGGATTGATCTGACAAACTTTATAATAAAGTTTGTAAGAAATATTCAGCTTCCTAGTGAGGTGCTTGGAGCAGTGGAGAAGCAGCAGCTGATTTTTAATATTAAATTATTTTGTAACAGGGGACGAGTTGGAGGCCAAATATCTGTGCCTGTATAATGACTTATTTACTAATACAGTAATCCTTATGTCACCATTTTGTTCTTTTTTTTAAGGAGGACTGTTTGGATGTCTCTCTTTTGTCACATGTGGGAACTATCTTACTTCCAGATTGTCATTTGTGGTTGCTACTTCAACACACACACCCTTCCCGTATGGCCAGCTTAGGGTTGCTAACGGGAAGTTCACTCCCCCTATATTCCACAGAGAGTGGGATTCATTTGCTTTCTGGCAGATTGCTGTCATTTCTGAACCAGACTAAATGTTGTATATTATGGTTATGAGGTGCACAGAAATGTCCCCTCCCCAATAATTTTGACTGCATGTGATGAATCAGCGCAAAGCAGCTTAGAATGATATGATTATTATTTTTAAAAGGTCCTGTTTTGACCATTTCCTCAAACCATGAGTAATGGCATTCAGCTGGGAGTGCCTAGCTTGTTACAAAAAGCAATTGTCCACCTTCAGATGTTTGTTTACTTAAATCATCTTGCTTTTGCCAAACTATTACTAGGTTATTTCCACATTTAGCGCTGTTGAAGCATTGTTTTTTCCTACAATTCGCTGAAGTGGAACTAAAACAATGATTTCATTCAGCACTTAACATAGGGATATCCAACACTGGCCTTCCCCATCACCGTGGTTCTTCCAGACTTTATTTTTTAAAAAGACCTGTTCAGTAAAGCCCCTGTATTGTTAATTAAAAAATTCCTTCTAGAATACTACAGCTCTTCTTGCTGGGGTATAAAAACTGGGACAGGGAGGGAGTTATATTTAATTAATAATAAATTATTAAGGGAACAATAATTCATTAAAGGGGACAATCACACTGTTACAATGTTACACCTTAATGGGTAGGATCCGGGGTGTTACAATGTCACACTGTTACACCTTAATGGGTAGGATCCGGAGTGAGTAGGGTGGGGATGCCTTTTTGTAACATTTTTTTTTCTTTGTAAGATTTTCCTATGTTTTTTGTAATATTTTTGTAACTTTATGACGTATATTGGGGTTTTATCTTACTGTATTGTATTTTATGATATTCTATTGTTTGAATTATTGATGTATATTTCACTATACTGTATTGTGACATTGTGTTGTTCTATTGAATTGTTACATTGTATTTGATTGTATGTTGTGAGCCGCCCTGAGTCGGTTTTCACCGAGTAGGGCGGCATATAAATTTAATAATAATAATAATAATAATAATAATAATAATAATAATAATAATAATAATAATAATAATAATAATAATAATAATAATAATAATACAATGGGAAATTCATACTGAATTTGATGTTTATTGTAAAACATTCCAAAGGGCAAAATATAATTTTTATATCAATTCTCCTTTTCTTTTCTCTAGGCTCATGGCTGTGGGGAGTGAAACTTTAGAACAGGGGTTCCCAATCTTTTCAAACCGGGGCCCAGGTCACACTTTCTCAGTCAGCTTCGAGATCCAGATCCCTGCTTGCACGATGGGGATGGCAATTTTGTCCAAACAGCTTTGGGGGTAGGGGGGTATTTTGTTTCTTGAATGCCCTTGGAGGGGTGGGGCCACATGACATGACACAGTGGGCCAGATTTGGCCCACAGGCCTAAGGTTTGGGACCTCTACTTTAGAATTTAATACTACAATGTACAAGTAGTCCGTGTGTGCAACTGGGAGTGTTATGAGAAGGAAATATCAGAACCATCCTTCTTAAGGGACAAATTACATGTGCCACTTTATACTTCTCCCTTTAACTTAATTAATTAGGCCAAGAGGAATTCATTTCTTACTAAGCATGAGGGCAAATGAATTTTATCCTTTCCCTTTTCAGCCATCCTCCCCTAACCACCATTCCTTTATGAAGCTGGAAATATTGCGGTGCAGGGGGGTGGGTGGGTGGGTTATTCCTGGGAGACCCATCCCTAGTAGTTCCAGGCTATGTGTGCGGCAAAGTTTGTGGGGTGGAATGTTGAAAGAGCGAAGAAATAAAAACACTGTCCTCGTGTGTTATGATTCTAATCAGCGCTACTCTCCCATTCAAATCTAAATAGTTGGAAAAATACAAATAAGTAGACTCAGCCAATGTACAGTATTAAGTTTTCGTTCTGGTTTATTCCTTAGAGACCGATGGGAAATTTTGTTTAAGTCTGTTCTCATTCTGCATCTCTTCCCTAAAATGGTAATTGGGCCAGCTAATAATAACATAAAATAACAAAAGAGTAATTCAAATATAAAAGAAAACAAAACAAAATAAACAAAACAAAATAAAAAAACACTGTAGCACTTTAAAGGCTAACTGCTATATTTTTATTGTTAGCATTTGTGGATCAAGTCCACTTCTTCAGACGTGGACTTGATTCAGTTGTGGACTTGATCCATGAAAGCTGACAATAAAAATATAGCAGCTAGTCTTTAAAGTGCTACAGTGTTTTTTATTTTGTTTTGTTTATTTTGTTTTGTTTTCTGATATGCCTAAACCACAGACTAACATGGCTACTATTCCAAAAAATTCAAACATAAAAGGTTAATTTTAAACATTTGGACAGATTAAATACACCATTAAAACATATATGTGGTATTGCAAGGCATCATTTAGGGTAGGGAGAATTGTACATCTTTCCCATCACTTGGAATTTATTTTTCAGGAATTCCTGTATACATGGTCACTTTCTTTTCATTTGCCTTTACTGGTGTTAATGCAGTGGTGGGCTCCAAAAAAAATTACTACCACACTGTGGGTGTGGTATGGTGAGCGTGGTCAGGGGAAAGCCCTGTGTTGCACCCAAATTAGGACTACTGTACTGTACTTTATTTCAAAACTTGGATGGGCGGGACCAGCCAGAATTTCTGCTACCAGTTCTGGTGAACTGGTGCGAACCTGCTGATGCCCACCACTGTGTTAATGACATGAAGTGATGCTAATAGCCATTTCCATTTGTCTTCTTCTGTGTCTAGGCCAGATGTGAAACCTAGTGTGGGAAATTAACCAGCACAGCTATTGCCTGGGGTATGTCTGATTGTAGTTCAAAAATACCACAGTCTCTGAGGAGGCTCTTTCTGTGTACCCCAGCTGTTTCCATATTGAATAGGGTCAAGATTTCTGTTTGCACTTCAAAGCACAGGAGCAGGGCAGTACCCAGGGCATTGAAATCTATTGGGCAAATATTAGAAAAATAAATAATAACTATTGGCCTTATTTATGCCCCCTACCTTTTTTTTAACAACGTAAACTTTCTCTCTCCTAGAGGGGCTCTATTTTCATGCAGGCCTTGCCCACAAGCCTCATGTGGTGTCCTTGATTCTAGAAAAGCTTAACGTAGCTCTGCATAGGAGCAGCTTGGCCCAAGTTTATCAAGTCCTTTGGCATCTGCAGTGACCAACAGTAACACCTCTAGCTTTTTGTGAAATCAAATAATGTTTGATTTGATTCCAGCTTAGTAGGGACAATGCAACTCCAGGGCCAATCATTTGGCTTCTCGCCAAGGTCCTGCCTGTTTGAAAGGACGTTCCATGAACCGGCCTTTCAGTGGATCCTGGTGACTGTTTTGGAGCTGAAAGGCCCCTTGTGTTAACATTGTATTCACAGTTGTTCTAGCTGAGTTTTCCTACTCACCCTTTGCACTGCAGTGCAATGCCCTTCATGGCGATAAGACTAGTTCCTACCAGAGAACACTGTTCTTGTAACTATCATCCTATCCATTCCTCTGACCAGTTTTGTGGCAAGAGACCTCCTACACCTATAACGACAATAGTCTTCATCTCTCAGGAGCAGAGGTATCTTAGTCACTATCCAGTCCCTGTGAGCAACCATAGGTTGAGAACACTATTTGTAGCATTTAGATTGGTAAAGTGTGCTTTTGCAAGATACTTTTCCTCTCCTTGTGAGACCATGACTGAGTAATGTAGTGGTGTCAGGGCTTCTCTGCTTAGCTGGGTCAGCAACGTCATACACCCTCGCACTCCAACAGACTCCCCTGTTTCCTTTGAGTTCAGCTGTAGTCTTCACAACAACTGAAGGCTTAGGAAGGTGATGTTTCAAGCATCAATGTACTGTCATGAGCTATTCCCATGTTGAGGGGATTTTGAGAAAACATTGTTTTGGACTAGGAATTAAGACCCATTAGAAGTACAAAAAGCTCTGCTACAGGTAAAGGAGACAACAGCTAGAACTATTCTGGCATAACGGGTTTCTTCCTGATTTTTTTTTTTTGGGGGGGGAATACCTTTTTTGGGATTCTTCTTGAGGATGCTGCTATAGAGACTGCCAAAATGATCATATATAGTTCAAGATGGTTATTTAGGGTGTGTTTCTCTGTGATTAGGCCAAGAATACTGAGTTTAATATCATAAAAAACAGCATGTCAAAATTCGAGATATCAAACCTGCTAATATAGACCAAACTCCCAGAGTTACCCATTTAGCCAACCATGCTGGTGTAGCTTTTATTATTTGACTGTGTCAATATATGGAGAAATCCTTAAGGAGAGGCTGTGATTGGGCAGTTTCAACTTGAAGAGAGAAATTCACGTTAGTGTCACCTGGATTCATTCATGCATTCATTCAGCTTGTGTACTGCCCCATAGTACAAACACTCTCTTGGTAGTTCAAAACATAATACATCACAATAAATAAAATACAAAATGCAATGTACAATTAATATCAAAAATAAACAAATCCCTGTCACCAGCAAACCTAACTTTATATAGAATCAAACAAAATTTAAAAAACATTTGACCATCTCAGATAAGAACTAATAAAAATAATCTTTAAATAATTGTGTTTCTACTACAGTATTTAAATAAAATTGAGAAGGAGGGTGTCTGATGAATCTCTATTGGAAGCTTATTCCAAAGGGACAAAGCCATGAACTCCAGCACTGTTCTAGACAGTTTTGTGTCTGTAAGTATGTTGAAGCCTCCCAGCAGCAAAAGTCTGGAGGACTTGATGGAACATGTTTATGTTGTTGTGTTGAGGTCTTCCAGACTTCCAACACCAATCCCTATGATTGACCATGAGGTAAAGTCATTCCAGACTTAGGCATGACAGGACACAGCTCCTACTGATAGTGACAGAATTTCTGTGGACTATATCAAGACCACCTCCCTGCCCCTCTGAACACCACATTACTAAAGCAAGAAAATGAATAAATAAAACAATATCCAAGCTGAATGCAATAGAATTGTGTTGTTGTTCAGTCGCACAGTCAATTACGACCCTTTGTGACTCCATGGCCCACTGTCCGCCAGGCACTTCTGTCCTCCACCATCCTCCTTAACTCGCTCAGCTTTGTGCCCATTGTGTCTACAATACCATCTAGCCATTTCAAATTTGGCCGCCCGCTTCTTCTTCTGCCCTCCATCCTCCCCAGCATCAAGGCTTTCTCAAGCAAATACCAAGTACAAACAAGGTTTCGGACCAGGAATTTTCTGCAGAAAAAGAAAGTTCTACAAAATCTTTCATCTAAACTGTGTCAGGAATTAAATAAAAAAAAAACTTCATTGCCTTCTAAAGTCATCTTTTATTTAAGGATCCAAGGCATAACAAATACAGTCCTACAAATAAAATCTTAAAATCATTAAAATGAAATACAAATCATAGGAAACTATTGGTGTTTATGTAAGGTTTGTATGATTTGCCACAGGTAACTACAACTAATTGATAAAGCGCTGTCTTATGTTGGTCATAAACTTGGCTACATAGCTGAGATATACCTTGGCAATTAACCACAGTGAGTTATGTAAACCTTACACAACTACCAACAGAAGTCTGGCCAAAGATAGGTGAAAACACAGATTGTATCTCCAAGGATTTGCTTTTTCATTCCCCTTCTTGCACACATGTTTTAGAAATTCTTTTACCTAAATTACACACGTTACCATGCTGTTTAAGGGACATGTGGTCTTAAAAAGTAACTTTTCTGAATTCTTAGTATGTTCTGCTTGGTATGGTATGGTATTTTGAGCTCAACTGGAACCCAAAAAATACCTCTTGCCTAGTGCCTAACAATGTAGCTCTGTTTTAAAGGACAACAACAACACATCTGAAACTTTCCTCGGTACACAATGTTGCTCTAAAACAATCAGCTTGGCTTTTCTGAGAACTTGTGAGAAGCTCTGGGAAGCAGGCCAGCAAATGTCCTTTTCCAGATGCATTCAATTAAGAAGATACTGCTTTCTTAACCTGCACTAATTCATTCCTTCACTCCCAAGTGTTTTCTGGTTTCACTTGATGTATAATCTGTAGAAAGCAAAAACAGTTTGAATTGATACATAAAACACATGCAAATAGAAGGCCTGCACCTGTTGTGTTTTTGCTACTGTATGAGCTCTGGTCCTTCTTCAGGGAGCATGACCAGAGAGAGCAGCTAGTACAGAAGTTATTGGATCCCTAGGTACAACAATATGGGTACACCTCAGGAGGCAGCTATCTCCCTGGAGCTATTTAGTATCTACCATATTTCCCCCAAAATAAGACATACCCATAAAATAAGCCGTAGGAAGAATTCCCAGCAGTTGTGCAATATAAGCCATACCCTGAAAATAAGACATAGTGATAGGCGTGGCTATGCAGCGTCCCTGTGCGGAGTGGTAAAGAAGATGAGCAGCCAGTTTCCTTTCATCAAAATCTCTCCCTCCTTTTCCACCTGGATGCTGGTCTCACCCTGGAGAGATGTCTGGAGGCAGTCATGGATTGCATGGAGGATAATAAGCTGAGACTGAATCTGAATAAAATCAAGGTCATGCTGGCTAGGAGTAACCAGATTCAGTTTGGGAAATTTTCCCTCAGTCTAAGGGGCTTTGCTGTCTCATTAAAGGAGAGTGCACGTAATCTGGATGTGCTACCTGACCAGGTTCTATCTATAGAGCATCAGATATCATCTGTAGTCAAACCTGCTTTGCACCATCTGCAATGTTTTGCCCAGCTTTGCCCACTCCTGGACAGGATGTCCCTGACAAAACTGGCCTATTATTATTTATTATTCGAATGTCTACACCTCCCTCCTCACCGAGGTGACTCAGGGCGGTTTGACATCACATTAAAAAAAACATTTACAGCAATTTAGGTTAAAATTTTAAAAAGTTTTTAAAAGATTAAAAAGTTAATACCAGATTAAAACTAGAAAGTTTCCAAATTAAAAGATTAAAAGGGTGACGGGACTCAAATTAACCAGCAGGCTGGGGACATTGTGCTACCAGTATCTCATACCTGCCCCGCCAGCCAAGTTGTTGCACTCTTCCTAAAGGACAGCAGCTCTGTCTGGAGACATAGGTCAGTTGGCAGGAGGTTCCATAGGGCCGGGGCAAACACAGAGAAGGCCCTCCTTCTGGTGCTAGAGAGGTGGGCCTCTCTGGAAGATGGCACGACCAGAGAGCCTGTCTGGTCCACTCTGGTGGGATGGACAGATATTCTTGGGTGACCTGGCCTCTTAAGTATCCTGGCCCAATACCATGTAGGACTTTAAAGGTAATAACCAGCACCTTGAATTGCACTTGGAGGCATCCTGGGAGCTGGTGCAGCTCCCAGAGCAGTGGTGAGGCATGAGCATAACGCCTGGACCCCAGCACAACCCAGGAAGACGCATTCTGTACCAGTTGCTGCCTCCAAATGGTCACCAAGGGCAGATCCATGTAGAACGCATTATAATAATCAAGTTTGGAGGTGACCGAAGTGTGGGTGATCATGAGCAAGGAATCCCGATCTAGGAGTGTGTGTAACTGGCGCACAACACAAAGTTGTGCAAAGGTCCTCCTGGCCATGACTGCCACCTACTCCTCGAGCAGAAGTCATGAGTCCAGGGGAACCCCCAGATTATGCACCGGGTCTGTTTGGGGCAAGGCCACCCCATCCAAAACCAAAGATGGTAGCTCCCGAGATAACGCAGAACCCCTGACCCACAGCCATTCAGTCTTGTCAGGATTCAGTTGTAGCCCGTTGTTCCCCATTCAGACCCTAACAGCCTCCAGGCACCTGGAAAGGACTTCCACTGCATCGCTAAGGTCCCCACGGGCCGAGATATACAACTGAGTATCATCTGCATATTGATGATACCTCACCCCATGGGAATGGATGATTTCACCCTGCGCTTTCATGTAGATGTTAAATAGGAGAGGTGAAAGCACAGAGTCCTGAGGCACCCCGTATTAGAGAAGCCTAGGGCTGGATTTCTCACTCTCCAACCACACCGACTGTGTCCGGCCCTTCAAAAATGAGGAAAACCAGGACCACACAGTTCCCTGGATCCCCACTTCTTGGAGCTTTTCCAGAAGGATACCGTGGTCGATGGTATCGAAAGCTGCTGAGAGGTCAAGAAGAGCCAGAATGGACGGATGTCTGTCACCTATGCACTGGTAATCTCTAAGACTGACTACAGCAGGGGTCGGCAACCTTTTTAAATTGGGGGCTGGGTCATGCTCCCTCGGAGAGTTGAGGAGGCCAGATTGGTGGCCCCCATCATAAACGCTGCCATAAACATATCCACACCTATTGTAAACAAGTTTACGGCTGCCGTAAATGCGGCCACAGCTGCTTCTGGCAGTGGCAGCAGCAGTTAGAGCGAGGGCAGGGGCTGGATTATTTTGGTGCCATGGGCTGGATTTGGCCTGTGGGCCATAGGTTGCTGGCCCCTGGACTACAGCAATGCTCTCAATGTGGGTCTGCCCTTGAAATTGGTATGGAGGTTTCATCAGGTCCAAAATACAGCTGCTCGACTGGTTATGAATATTGGTCATTATGATCTTATCACTCCGGTGCTAGCTAGCTTGCATTGGTTGCCTGTTGTATTCTGTGCCTAGTTCAAGGTGTTGATGTTAACATACAGGAGCATTATACTTGGGGTATCTAGATGCTTAAATTGCATTTAGTCACACCTAAAGAAATAAAAAAGGCTGTGACTAGATCAAGTTTGTCTTCTGTGGTGGCTCCTTTAATGAGCTGCCAGTGGAAATTAGATCTGCTTCCACATTAATGGCTTTTAGGAAACAATTGAAGATGTTCCTGTACCAGCAAGCATTTTCTTAGTAATGAACTGCTTACAGAACTGTAGACGTTCTCTCTTTTTTAATTAGATTTAGTGAGCTGTGATGGTATATTATTGGTTTAAGGTTGAATTAATAGACTTATAGATGTCATTTAGGTAGGTATTTTATTTTTATTATTAATGATATGTGTTGGTCTGGTAAATTTGTTTGACTTAATGTAACTTGCATTACCTCATGTCTGTTTGGTTTATTTAATTTTGTTAGCCACTCAAAGTGATGCTTGCACCAATTGGAGTAAGATAAAAATCAAATTAATCAATAAAATATCCTGAAGCAATTGACTTCTCTCAGGGCTGGATCCAGTGGTGGGCAGCAACAGGTTTGCATCCCCATGGGAGGGGGGTCACAAAATTGGGGGGGCTCTGGGCAGGGGGGTGGCGAAATTGGGTGGCCTTCGGGTGGGGAGGTAGCGAAATTGGGTGGCCTTCAGGCGGAGAGGTAGCGAAATTGAGTGGCCATGCCAACCTCACTGCCCTGTCCCATCAGGTTTTGTCCTTGCAAGTGGTTCAATGTCTTCCTTGCTCAAAAGCCATTCATATCCGACTCTAGGGTGCAGTGCTCATCTCCATTTACAGCCAAAGAGCCATTGCTGCCTGTATTTGCAGATGTATACATGGCCATATGGCAGGCATGACTAAATCGCCCACGACATAGACTCCACCCATGATGTAGGCTCTGCCCACGGCATAGGCTCCACCCACAATGTGGTAGCGAATTTTTTTGCTGCCCACCACTGGCTGGATTGCTACAAAAGTTCCCCAATGTAGAAGAATGGCAGTTCCAGTTTACTCTGCATTAATTTAGGTGTTGTTTTTTAGCAGTAACCTTAAACATAGGACTGAAATATGAATCCCAAGAGCTCCAGAATTGGATCTGTTGACTTTTCTGCAATGTATATCTTGCCCTTAGACCACTAAATACTGAGTTGCTTTGTTCAAGTCACTGGAAGGAAACACAGCTTAATCTATCAACCTATCCCACTGTTATGTGTGGTAAGAAGACAACCTAGTATTTTCCCACTGTTTCCTCTTCCAAACCTTTAACTTTGTGGCTCATTAAAAGGGCTTTTGCTCTCACATTATTCTATGGCCTTCTGAACCCACATTCAGTGTGTTTTAGATTCCTAAGAATGGCATCTTGCAATTGGTACATTCACTTCTCCTTTTGCCTCTCTCCTTATTATAACCTTCACATAGGAGGGACTGCAGTAGCTCAGTGGTTAAGAAGCTTGCCTTGTTAGCTGGAAGGTCAACAAAGTAGCAGTTAGAGACCCAAGTACTGCATGATGGAGTGAGCTCCTGTCTCTGTCCCAGCTCCTGCCAACTTAGCAGTTCGAAAGCAAGAAATTGCAAGTAGATAAATAGGAATCACTTGGGTGGGAAAAGATCTTGCATGAAAGGAGCCTCATTCGGGCATCCCCTGAGTGGAGTTCCTCCAGCAAAAATCCTTTCAGCCCAGAAAGCATCTTTGTGTGCTTCTGACATGATTTTAAGAAAATGACCTTCACAGATTAGATTTGAATCTGTGCCTCCTTCCATTTAAAACAAGGTGCAATGTACTCATACACAGCCAAATTATTTTGGCACATCCCATAAGCACATCCAAGCCTATTCCTCCTGTGACTCTTCTGAAGACTACAGCAAAACTTAGAAGGACCAGGATTGCCCAATGGGGCTGGAGTAAAGAATGATGTTAACATCAGTAGTGGGCTGCTGCCGGTTCGGACCAGTTTGGCTGAACCAGTAGCAGAAATCTGGAGGGGTTATCGGGGGGGGGGGGGTAGTGAACCCCAGGACAACCTGTTCGGTCGCCTCTCTGGCGGCCCTCCAGATTTCTTTTCCGGGCAGCCCAAAATGGCTGCTCGGAAGTGTGCATGCATCAAAACACCATTTGACACATGCACACTGAAAAATAGAAGTGTGCATGGATCAAATGGTATTTTGATGTATGCACACTTCCGTGCACTATTTTGGGCTGCAAGGAAGGATGCGGCGGCTGGCTATTGAGGCCCTCAGCGGACTCTTTGGAGGAGTGGCAGCAGCAGCAGTGGCCTTCCCTCGGTGAACTGCTGGGCCAGGCCAGGTGGGGCCAGGCCGCACTGCTGGGCCAGGCTGCACTGCCAGGCCAGGCCAGGCCAGGCCAAGCCGGGCTAGGCCGTGCTGCGCCGCTTTGCCGCTGTGCCGCTTTGCCACCACGCTGCTTTGCCGCTGCACCACTTTGCCACTGCACCGCTTTGCTGCTGCACCGCTTTGCCACCACACCGCTGTGCCGCTGTGCTTCTGTGCCACTGCATCACTTTGCCGCCGTGTTGCACCGCTTTGCCGCACTGCTGCTGTTGCTGCTGTTGCTGCTGTTGCTGCCTGCCTGCCTGCTGCTCCCCGACCCCAGGGTAAGTGACTAGGGTTTGTGTTTGGAGTTAGTTGGTGGGTGGGTGGGTTGAGGTGTGTGTGTGTTTTATGTAGTGTGTTTTTATGTGTATTTAATGTCTATTTTAATTTGTATTTTCATGTGTTTTTTATTTCTATTTTTATGTGTACTGTATTTTTATTTTATTTTTATTTTTTACTTTGGCTCCGCCCACAACATCATGACATCATGATGTTGGTGCCACCCATGATGCCATCACGTTGGCTCCGCCTACGACATCAGCTCCGCCCACAGTGTGATAGTAAAATTTTTGACAGACCACCACTGGTTAACATCCTGGAACACTGTAGCCTTAGATCCACTACATCAATGCTTTAGAAGAGCACTGCCCTGTAGCCAACCTTCTCATGTGATTAGGCTTCCCAGTGTTCTAACACCTACCGGTATACTGGATTTTCCTCTTACCCAAGGTATTCAACATTGGTGTGTACATCTCTTTGTATGTTTCCCCTTTGTGCTTTTAAGATCTTACAAGTTGTACAATGTGGCTCTTCTAAAACAAATGTCAAACGCTGGAGGTTATTATCTTGATACAACAGGTTGCCAAGATCAACGATGCAATGTTGTGCATGTGCAGTTAGTAATAAGAACCACCAACTCTTATCAGATTTATTCCCAAGACAAATGTCTGCAGCCTGACTGACCTCTCTTTTCTTCTAGTTGTATGGAATTCAAATATGAGTCTAAAATCATTAGGTTTTTTTTTTTATAAGAATGACAATGCAATTCAACCCTTTTAGTAGAAAGAGATTGCATGAAAATGCCAGTCATCATAGCTTGTATGATTCATTTTCTTTCTTAAGGAAGCAAAAGTTGATATAAATCAGTAGCATTCCCGGTCAGATCTATTCTGCTCTTGTGTAACAAAACTTTGGACAAACAGCTGAATGTCATCCTATCTGAATGACGTCAAAGCGTGCAATATTGTCCTCGTGTATCATTTCAACACCAGCGGAGGTAAGGTTTCTTGGCGAGATCTCAGTTGCTGTCACTGAATGACAGAAATCACACAATGGTAGTTCAATCCTGGCAGCACAGTTAATAGATGACCAAATGGCAGCCCTGTGGTTTGCATAAGGAAATTGTTTTTGTTTGTTTTGCCTTCTCTGAGATTGGCAGCAGAGGGCAAGAAATCTGCAATTTAAAAATAAAGGAAAAGAAAATTTGCTTCTGAGGGAGCAATACTGAGGTTCAACCCTGAAACTAATATAGCATCTGGCAGAACCTAATTTGAATGTCTCCAAAATCCTTCCCTCTCCTATGATAATTCCAAAGTCTATGCTATTACGGTCAACAGAAGGTTATGAAATGTGCAAAGGTTTGAAATCTCCAGAGTTGTCCATCAGTCAAGATGGCACATAAAGTGAAGTAGGAGGGAGGAAGATGAACATCTTCATAGTCACCCTCCTAGGATGAAATGGAAGGAGGAGGTGTGTGCAGACATCCAAACAAGGCTCTACAAGGTGATATGGTGGTTTAAGGTTGCACATGGAACTGTCTGTAGAGCTATTTAGAGCAAGAAATACAAAGAAGTTTGATACTTTATTTCCTTTTTGAACTTAAAACAAACAAACCCATACCTATTACTCAGGCATCTCTCCTCCTTGGTCAAAGCAAACTATTTCCTTTCTTGGTGGAAAAGAGAAAAACTAAGTAATAGTTTTAGTAACTATTTAGAGGCTCTGTTTTAAACAAAGTCAGTAACAGCTCCACAGAGTACCCTTATCCAGCATCATGGGTGACAGTGACTGTAGCTGGAGTATTACCTCCTCTGTCCCTATTTGAAACTCTGTGGGTAAGAATAAAAGGTTACCCCATCTCCAAGGGGGGACCAAAATGCTGTTGGACTGTTTGAATAGAAGGGACTATGGCTTCATCTGCCATTCTTCTGCCTTTTCTGTTGCATCTGAACCTAACAGTAGTGATTCCAGTAGTCTGTTTGGGGAGCTAGCTTTCAAGAGAAAGAGTATATTGTTGCAAATTATCTCTGTAGTTGAGGGTGATCTGGTTTTGAATGGACAGTTAAGAACCACTACCTTTGCAAAAGACCTACTCATCAACAGCTGATATGCACCAATTCTAGAGCCAACACATTCCAGCTCTCCTCTTGGAGCCACCTAGCTATGGCAACTGTCATGTTGAGTACTGTATTTGCTTTTCCAGAATTACCATTTCATCTCTGATCAGGGCACTAGCCAAAGTCTCAGGGAGTTACTGTACTTTTCCAAGTCTCCAGGTAGGAATCCTGTCTCATGGTGAACAATGCTGAAAGAGGAGTAAGTTTGTTTTTTGTGATTTTTGAACTCAGCAACTCAACAAAGAGCTGTCCATAGGTACTTTATGCTTGTATACCCCTATCATGGAGAAAGAAGAGGCCATGCTAGATGGACTGGCTGTAAAGGCACACCTTGTTACTATCCTCAAGGCTGCGGCAGTTCATTGCAGTCTGGGTGTCAAATCTCGCATGTCTCATTACATATGTGCCACAGGAGATGCCTCCATGATCACAGTGTGTGAGTCACTACATGGCAAGCTGGGATCCACCTTAAACAAATTCACACCAATGGCATTTTCCCTGTTTGTCATTGTGAAAATGATTTCCAGGAAAACATATACAGTAAAACCTCATATAACACTAAAACCTGGTTCCACAAGTCTTGGTGTTATATGATTTTTAGTGTTATCTGATCCTCTATGGGATCCATAGAGATACATTGTAACCACACAGGCTTTAGCGGTTGTTATCTGAAGCATCCCATAGGATCTTAATGTTATCTGATGCAATTCTTCCCCCCAGATTCCTTAATGTTATGCGATTTTAGTGTTATTCGATACTAATGTTATATGAGGTATTACTGTATACAGTAATACCTCGGATAACAAATGCATTGGACAACGCTAAAATCAGATAACGCTATGAAATTTTGAAAAAGTTTTGCACTGGATATAATTATTTTAGTTTTATCTGATGTGCTAGATCCGGAGATCCATGCGTGGGAATGAGGACGCGGTAGCCAATGTAGTTGAACCGGACAGCACGTCTGTTTATTGTGAGAACAACATAACAACAACAACAATGGCTGGGGAGGCAGGGACTTATGTACCCTGCTTGACCCAGCCCACTGACCAATGGGATGCGGCGATTTTCCCGCCGCCGGACTTTTGAATATCCAACACCCCTTCCCCCCAGAATGCACTATACCATTATTTACATACATAATCAGCTAGGTGACTGGGGCATGTGCGCACCCTACTGGACCTGCGCAGTTCAGTCGGCGCTGGGGCATCGAGTGGAGTGGACCTGTCGCTCCCGTTCTGCTCTGCCCTAGCAGGAACCTGCTCCGGATTAGCCGCGGTGGCTTCAGTGGTGATCGGGGGTGGACCTGCTTCCCCAGGTGAGTCCACCGGCATCGGGTCTGAGCTAGAGGGGGCGTTGTAGGGCTGAACCGGGTCGGTGACCAGTTCAACTAAGGCTGGTGTCTCTGGTTCGGGGTTGAATTGCCTGGTGGGCATGAAGTCGTCCTGCGTGTCGTGCCTTGTCCGCCTCCTGAGCTGGTCGATATGGCGTTTCCATATTCGACCATCAGTGAGGTGGACCCTGTAGGTGTAGGGGCCTAGCATGTCACTTATGTTGCCCTCTTCCCATGGTGGGCCAGCTGCGAAATTTCTGGCGTAGACAGGGGTGTCTATGGGGAAAGTGCGGCCTCGCATGTGTCCCTCCCGGAATTTGTCTGGAGAGTATCGGGGGTGTAGGCGGTCCAGTTGGCAGCGGAGACTCCTGCCCATCAGGAGTTCCGAGGGAGCCTTTCCTGTAGCAGCACAAGGGAGATTATGTTGTGCTAGTAGAAATGTGTCTATTCTTTCCTGCCAGTCCCCTGGGCCCAGCCTCCCCAAGGCTTCCTTCGTGCTGCGCACGAACCTCTCAGCTTGTCCGTTTCCCTGTGCCCTGAAAGGGGAGGTGAGTGCATGCCTGGTTCCTAGGGAAGCCAGGTACTGTTTGAACTCTGTGGCCGTGAACTGTGGGCCATTGTCCGAGACCAGGGTGTCCGGAATGTCGTGCGTGGCGAACAGCTGCCTGAGCTCCACGATGATTGCCTTGGCGGTGGTGCTTTTCAAGATCCTCACCTCCAGCCACTTTGAGTAGGCATCCACGACAATGAGGAATATTTGCCAGTGGAAGGGGCCTGCTAGGTCGATGTGGAGTCTCTGCCACAGTCCCGAGGGTTGCTCCCACTCCCTGACTGGTGCCGCCGGGGGATTTGGTCGGGACAATTGGCAAGGTGCACACTTGCTTACCCACTCCTCTATATCCTATCAATCCGGGGCCACCACACGTAGCTCCTGGCCAAGCCTTTCATCTTGACCACCCCCGGATGGCTGGTATGTAGTGTTTCCAGGACTGCCATGCGTAACCTTTTTGGGATTACCACCCGATCTCCCCACAACAGGCATCCCCCCACACAACACAAGTCATCCCGCTTATCGAAAAATGTCTTGAACTCCCCTTCCCCCTTAACCGGCCACCCCCGCTGAACCCAGCTGGAGACAGTCCGGAGCTCGGTGTCTTTCGCCGTGGCCCTGGCAACCTCAGCCAAGGTGATGGGGGCAGAGTCCAGAACGTCCAACAAAAGGACCGACGCCTCCCCCCGCTCCGCGCCATCCTGTTCAGGAAGGGGACATCTGCTTAGGGCATCCGCGTTGCCCATGTGTTTTCCGGGGCGATAAGTCAGTGTATAGGAGTAGCCCGACAAAAACAGGGCCCAACGTTGCATGCGGGGGGATAGCGCAGAAGGCGTAGCGCGGTCTCCCGCCAAGAGCCCTAACAGGGGTTTGTGGTCTGTGATGAGCTCAAAGTCCCGTCCATAGAGGTAATTGTGGAATTTCCTTACCCCTGCCACAGCCGCCAACGCCTCCTTGTTGATCTGCCCGTAGTTCCGCTCCGTCAGCGACATTGTCCTAGAGTAGTAGGCGATGGGTGCCTCAACCCCTTTGGGCAGCCGGTGGGCGAGGACCGCGCCAACGCCGTAGGGAGATGCGTCGCAGGCGAGGACAAGCGGCAGGGTGGCGTTATACTGGATCAGGAAGCTGTCTTGAGATAGGAGATTTTTTACAGTCTTAAACGCTGACTCTTGTTCAGGACCCCACCTCAAACCCGTTTTGGCCGCTAAAAGTCTATGTAGCGGCTCAGCAGCAGTGGCTTTGCCCTTGAGGAATGCTGCGTTGAAGTTCAAAAGACCCAGGAAAGCTTGTAACTCTTCCTTGTTCTTTGGTGCCGGGGCGTTCCGTATCGCCTTTACCTTGCCCTCGGTTGGGTGTATGCCATTGCAGTCTATGCGGAAACCTAAAAACTCTACAGAGGGCACCCCCAGTAAACACTTGTCCCGTTTCACCCTTAATCCAGCGGCCCTGAATTTCGCAAGGACAGCCGCGACCCTATCCTTGAGTTGCCCCGGGGTCTCCGCAATGATCAGGACGTCATCAAAATAGGGTACCACCCCCGGGAGGCCATGGAGGAGTCTCTCCATGGTGCTTTGGAACAGTCCCGGTGCGATGCTGACCCCAAATTGTAAACGGGTGCACTTGAACGCTCCCTGGTGGGTCACTATGGTCTGTGTCTCGGCCGTGGCATCGTCCACCGGTAGCTGCTGGTATGCTTGCACCAGGTCTAATTTGGCAAAAATCTTTCCGGGGCCTAACGAGTGCAGCAAGTGATCGATGACGGGAATCGGATAGGCGCTTGGCTGCAGGGCTTTGTTAATGGTGCATTTGTAGTCCGCACAAATCCGCACCGACCCGTCCGGCTTAATGGGGGTTACTATGGGGGTCTCCCACCTGGCATAGTCAACCGGAACGAGAATTCCCTGGGCTACCAACTTATCCAGTTCCTTTTCCACCTTGGGCTTGAGGGCCAGGGGAACCCTCCGAGCCTTAAGGCGTATCGGGGCAACACTCGGATTCAGTGAGAAAGAGATAGGTGACCCCACATACCTGCCCAGTTCCTCTCTGAAAACGTCCTGGAATTCCGCCATCAGGTCGTCCTGCAGCGAGGTCTCACCGGGCTGTTGGATGGTGGAGCTGTGGATACCCGCGATGGTCAGTCCCAGGGCTGGGAACCAGTTCGTTCCTAAGAGGGTCGGAACATTCCCGTGAACAATGGTGATCGGCAGGGTCTCCTCTTTTCCCCCGTACTTGACATGGACCCATTTCTGCCCCGCGATGGGGATGAATCTGCCTTGGCAATCCTTCACTCGGAGTCTTTGGGGTTTCAACTCAGACTCTCTGAGGGAGGGGAATGCTTGCTTCATCCACCTCCAGGGTATGAGAGACACGGCGGCCCCCGAGTCGACCTCCATTCTGCATTCCTTTCCGTCGATCCGGACAGTCGCATAGAACTTTTCCCCCTTCTCTGTATCAGCATGGCTAATGGTGATGGTGTGTGCTTCGGCGTCTTCGAATCTGGCGCCATTGTTTGCTTGGTGCCTGTGATTCGTCCGGTGAGGGGCGGCCATCTTGCCTGGCGGGAGATTTTGAATCTGCTGGTCCGCTTGGTTTCCTGTTTGTCTCGCGCGGCAGGCCCTTGCAATATGCCCCCGTTTGTCACAGTGGCGGCAAATAGCATCTTTAAAACGACAGTGCGCCCTTTGGTGGGGCCCACCGCAGCTGGCACAACGGTGGCCGCTCCTGCCCTGGCTTGCCCCGTCGGTCGCGCATACCTCCGCTTCCTCGTCATCCTCTCCTTCGGGGACGGTATCCTCGTGGTGGATGGTGGCTGGACGCGGCGCCGACGGGGCCCGGTGGAGAGAGGATGCGGCCGATGAAGAGACCTCATAGGCTCTCGCCTCATCTAACACGGTGGCCAGAGTCAATTCTCTTCGGGCTAAGAGACACCTTCTGAGTTTGGTGTCCAGGACCCCACGGATGATTTGTTCGATCAGGGCATCCTCGAGGTTCGCCCCAAATGCAGCCGGAATGGCTGCTGCTCGCAGGGCGGCTACGAACTCACTTATGGGCTCCCCGACCCTCTGGTAGCGATCTCGGAAGTGGATCCGAAAGACGAATTTCGAGGGGGCCGGCGAGTAGTGTTCCTTGAGGGCAGACTGTAAATCCTGCCACGAAACCGCCATAATAGACGTCGGAGCCACCAGAGCTTGGGCCACTTCGTAGACCTTTGAGCCGCAGTGTGTGAGGAAGAACGCCTTCTTCCTCTCTTCCGAAATTTCTCCCAGCTCAGCGGCCAGGAGAGAGAATTCGAAGCGGTCCAGGTAGCTCTCCCACTTCTCGTCCTTCGGCTGGAAGGGTGGCGGGGCGGTGTATGTAGCCATGGCGTTGTGCCGATTCAGCTGGCTCGATGTGTCCTTGCGGTTCTGGCTCGATCCTCAGTATCCCATCCTCGTCGCCAGTGCTAGATCCGGAAATCCATGCGTGGGAATGAGGACGCGGTAGCCAATGTAGTTGAACCGGACAGCACGTCTGTTTATTGTGAGAACAACATAACAACAACAACAACGGCTGGGGAGGCAGGGACTTATGTACCCTGCTTGACCCAGCCCACTGACCAATGGGATGCGGCGATTTTCCCGCCGCCGGACTTTTGAATATCCAACATGATGCATTGTGTTTTTCCCAGTTTGTTTTGCACATGGGCAGTTTAAAAAGCTCAGCCTGCGTATTCCTTGCTCTTGTGGGTTTGCATGAGGCAAGGAGTGTGTAGGAGTTGTTTTTGGGAGCCATTTGGAGTGAGATTTGGATTTTCCTGGATTCTTTCATCAGCATTTTTGGAAGCATTCTTTGCATTTTTGCTGCATTCTTTGGATTATTGGAGCATTCTTTGTCACAGTGGAAAGATTTTGGGTCTGAATGGCTTGGGGGTGGGGAGGTGGATGGGGGGTTAGGGGTCAATGTGTTTTTTAAAAAAGGAAATTCCTTTGCCCATTTGGTTTTTTGGGGGAAACTGTTGTGGGGGTGTCCCGCATAACAATTTTCCCTATGGAAAATATTGTACAAGAATTTTTCAATGGAAAAAACCACTTAGCAAAAAAAAAAAAATCATTATATTATGCATCCCATTGGGAAAATCACTATATGATGCATGCATCGTATAGCAATTGTTTTGTACAACAATGAGCCCTGTGGAATGGGATTACAAGTGTTGTATGAGATACCACTGTATTTCTTAAAGTTCTTAAAGGTTCCAGCATGTTTCCTTGACTTTCCCCTGAAGTCTGTGCTGTTTACAATGTATCTCTATGGAGTTTAATGTTATCTGAGTAATCTCCATAGGATTTTAACATTATCCAATGCATGCATCACATAACACTAAAAATCAGATAATGCTAAGACTTGTAAAACCAAGTTTTAGCGTTATCTGGGGCATTACTGTACTTGGATAAGAGTAGCAGCCACCACCAATACCCCTATGAACTATTTGGTTCAGCCCAATGGGTGGGGAAATCCCAGGAAGGAGCTGGGATTCAGGATTTAAATTAACAAGCATGGGAGAGCTGGAGAAGTAGGGGTTGTTGTTCCCATGAAGGATGATCAGGCCCTTAACACCTTGGTCTGTGATGTAGCAGAATCTCAACATGTTTGTGCAGGAAGGGTGAATTCACACAGTGATCTTATGTATTTGCATTTGCATTTTATTTTAGAGTCTTAGAGACTGTATATGTGAAGCTGATTCTTCTATGTTGTGGATGTCCTACTTCAGTTGATAAATACATCTTGGACTTTGTTCCCAGTTGGTTTCAGAACTCTTTAATCCTTCAAGCAAATCCTGCTCTGATGTTGGTGAAAAGAATGTGAGGTGTGTAAATAGTGTCATCCAGTTTTATTATATAACTATTAGTATTTATTATAAGTTAGGTATAGGTATATCATCTCAGGCTGCAAGATGCTATTGAGTGGGCAGCTTGAAGGAGGCGTGTCTTTTCTGTATCAGAAGGGAGTTTGTTGTGTCCTGGGCAAAGAGATGTGTGAGACTGAAACATTCTATTGGGAAAAATAATAATCAAGTGGCCAGAGCTATGAATCATGCAGAAGTATGGCTGGAAGCATCCTCTGAAGGCTGGGTATCATTTACCCATAGGGAGCTCTAATGCCATGTTCAGCATTTCTTGTGGCACATGAGTAGCTTTCTTGTAGTTTGCTCTTACCTCTGGCTCTGAGTTTAAGGAATTATTGCTATAGGAAGACCTTGATGGTCTTGTCCAATATCCAAGGCCCCATTGTTGTTTTGCTGTGGTGGAATTGAGTTTCTTCCAATCTAGCCTCTCAGTTCTCTCTGGCTTACATCCAAATTGCTTGCATCTTTGTCCAGGAGTGAGAGAGAGGAATCTTACATTCATCCATACATTTTATTATGCAAAGAGTCACTCTCTGGGGGCTCCATACTTACAAAGGACTTTGTGTGGCATCTGCTCCACATACAACCAGCAACATTTCACAGTGTGTAAAACATGGATGCCTTTTGAAGGACCTGTTAGATGTCCCTGAAAACAGCTGCAGTGTCTGCCTCTCTGTTTCCAATTTAAAGGTAACCGTGTCTATAATTTAAAGCCCTCACGAGTCACGGCTATCTTTGAAATGCCTTGGGAACAGTTAACAGATCAGTGGGTATCCAGAACATGAACTTAGAGATGACATAGTGGAAGAAGTGGCAGCAAGATTAAATCTAGGGGAAAGTGACCATCTTTGGGTTCTTGACTTAAAAAGAATCAAAAGCAGAGTATATGCTGGGTTTTAAGAAAGTCCAATTTTAATAAACTCAGAACAATGATAGTTATAGTTCCATGACCAGGAAATCCCAGCAGGAAAAGGAGTCCAAGATGGATGGTGGTTTCTAAAAAGGGACATTCTAAAGGGGCAATTACAAACAATTCCAACAAGAAAAAAAGGTAGAAGACAAGAAAAGAGACCAAAGTGGCTTCATAAAAATCTCAGAGAGGAGTGGGGGAAGGGCGAGACATATAGATGAAGTAGAAGGAAGGTGAGGCAACAAAGGAAAAGTACAGTCAAGTATCGAACAATTGCAGTGAAAATGTTAGGAAGGCAAAAGTTGACAATGAGCTCAGGATTGTAAGAGATGTTGAAAGCAACAAAAAAGCATCTTCACAACTGAAGATTCCAATTCAATTGAGCAAGGGAGTTTTCCCAACAGAAGCATCTCCATCTTGTCTGGATTCAGTTTCAACTTGTTCACTTTAACCCACTTCATCATCAAGGCCATATACCACTCTAGGGGTTGGATAGCATCCACTGCAAAAGAGGAAAAGGATAAAGAGGGTTACATGTCATCCATATACTGACAACAGCACACTCAAATTTCTGGATGACCTATCACAACAGCTTCACATAGATGTTTGGTGAAATGGCCTAGCCCTGTGGAAGTAACCCAAACATTGAAACCACCTCCCTAAACTTACCATCTGGACATATTTATTAAGATGTTTGTTCTCCCGTTTCTTCTTCACTTTTCTTTAATTTTGTAAAACGTTAGTCGTTGTCTCCCCTCCTCCCATCCCCCTGTTCAGTGGGCCCATTTAATGCTAAACCTGACATCCTGTCCAGGTGGATACTGTGGTTGATGGTATCAAAGGTCATTGAAAGGTCAAGATAACCAACAGAGACACAGTTCCTCTGTCAGATTCCCTTAGCAGGTCTTTCTGCAAGGTGGCATGTAATTCTCCCATAGAGATCCATTATCTGTATGACTCAGATTTGCCTAGCAAATCTAAAAAAAAAAGTTTACCAGCCAATAAGGGAAAATATTGAACAGGGAAGTGGCAGTTCTATTGCAGGGCTTCCCAACCTTCAGCCCACAGGCTGGATGTGGCCTGTGGCACTATTTCATGTGGCCCACGTCACCACCATAACCAGAAGTGGATGGATTTACAACAGCTGTAAATGCACCCATGGCTGTCATAATAAACTCATTTATAATAGCTGCAGATGTGTTTTACAACAGAGCTTACAGCGGGGGGAACCACCAGTCCAGCCAACTCAGATGTCTGAGGGTGTGTGGTCCAGTCAATGGCTTTAAAAGGTTGAGAACCCCTGTTCTACTGCATTCAACCACCTTGTCTACATCCTCAGATGAAATTGATCCAAGAAACATGAACAAGATGGTGCATTGGACCTCTCAAGTTGATTAAATATATTAAAACTGGAGTCCAGGTTCCATTGGATGACCTAAATCTGAAATAGGCTTCCAATTGATTACAGATGGATATGTCAGGTTGAAGAATCAAATATGAGAGTCCATCCTTGGTGAGATCATGAACAATATGATATAGTTTGGCTTGTTGATTACCTACTTACCAATCAACTTAATATTGTATGTCCTTATCTATTGCAGCCCATAAATTATCATCCAAGAGAGCTTTCCTTCATTTGTTCTCTAGCTTTCTCCTTAAGTGCTTCATCACCCAAACTTTATAAGTAAACCACAGAAATGGTTGGAGGTAGAGAGGGCTTTTAGAAGTGATCATGTCAACTGCTCAGGTCACCTCTGTGTACCATCTGGTGACCAGTCATCAACAGAAGCACTAACCAGATTGGCTGGAACCCCTCCCATGGCATTCTGGAAACCAGCAGGATACAGTAGCATGCAAAGGCAGACACTTTTAATAGGTCCTGCTTTCCCACTGATGTGGGGTCTGGTCACAACTGTCAACACAGTGATCTGAGAAAGTGATTTGATCATGACAGAGCAGTGGACCTAGTGTCCTCGCAGATCATGAAACACACACACCAGTGGTACTGATAACATGTTGGAATAGGTCCATGGAGGCAACTGCACTGGGCAAATTTGTCTCTGTGTGGATGTTGAAGTCCACTAGGAGTAACAGTCTGAGGAACATCAACTTTGCTGCAGAGACAAAGTGCCCCAAGCTTGGTTGGAACAGTGCTAGGTCATTGGGATAAAGGTACCCCAGTGCTATCCTCAGGCAGTTGCCTCAAGTGGCAGATGTTAATGGGAGCAGCAAAGTCTTGGTGGAAAGAGCTGTGTACTACATATTTATTTTTATTTATTTATTAGTCAAATTTATTCATTGCCCTCCTCACCAAAGTGACTCAGGGGGATTTTACAACAGAAACATCAATAACAGTTAAACCCAATTTAAAATTATTAAGTCAAAAGTTTAAAACTAGCTAAAACAGATTAAAAGAGCCATCTTTAATCCCCTTATGCTAACCTGCTCCCTCCAGGAACAGTGAAAGACAGGATCCAATTATTAGTGCTGACAAAGGATTCACCTGCTGATTCAGAAGGCTTTTGCCTATTGAACAGGAAAGGGTGTCCTCTTTTTCTTTACCTCTAGCTGCTGAATGTTGTCAACTATGCAGATGGTATAGGAGGTCCAAGGTTTGTTTAATATTATGGTCCTATGCAGGGCTGTGTTGGCTTAGTGGTTAAGATGCTGAACTTGATGACTGGAAGGTCGGCTGGTCAGAAGTTCAAGACCCGAGTGCTGCATGTTGAAATGAGCTCCCACATCTGTCCCAGATCCTGCCAACCTAGCAGTTCAAAAGCAAGAAATTGCAAGTAGATAAATAGGTACCACTTTGGTGGGAAGGTAAATAGCATTTCAGCACCAGACCTAGAGTCAGATATGACTGGCTTTTTGAGCAAGGGCAACCTTTACTATGGTCCTATAGGTGCTGCTGTACATTTCCAAAAAAGCCACCTTCACAGCCTTCATACTGGCTATTCTACCTCACAGGAGCATATTGTTGCCTTCCTCCATGAAGTGACATTTGGTGGTAGATGCTCATAGTTTCCAGTGAGCCATTCTATGAGGTGCTGCAGTTTGGACACAGTTGCAGGTGATAGCAATATTGCATGACGTGGTGCTGAGGTGTGTCCTGTTATCTATCAAAGCTCTGTAAACTTGACATGTCAAGGACATACAGTAAATATTTGATGTCCTATCACTGGACATGCTAAGGGCATGCTAAGTTCTGTCTTTAAATTATAATATGAAACACAATGGTTGTATGTGCACATGCATACATGCCAAATTCCTAAACCACAGAGCTCTCCAATAAGCCATGCATCTATCTCTGTTGCAATGCTTAGATTGGCCCAGGATATTTTTCTGCTCATAGCATTGGTCTTGGAAAATATGGCCATGATCTAAGCCAGCCAGGGGTAATAAGTGACTCACAAGAGTACATTTCCTATAAGCATTCTATCCATTGGCTGTGCTAGCAAGGGGTGATGTGAGTTGACGTACAAGAACTTCTGGAATGGCCAAATATTTCTATTGCTGCTCTTTAATCTTAGAACCAGTACTGTTTTCCCACATTGTTCTTTATGGTTCTGGAAATGTATTGGGTAGATCTGTCTCTAGATTAGTGGGAACCCCAATCCCATTGCTTCTATTAGTGAGAAATAAAATTAATTTTTTTTAACCTTAAAACCGAACATAGCAATTAATTACATATTTGTTGCAAAGTCTTGGGTTAAGCCAGCAGAGGGCTCTTGATCATACAGTAGGAATAGCCCTGGTGAATTCCCATCAACTTCCTATTTCTGCAAGGGGGGGGGGAATTCATGTGCCTTTGGGGGGGGGGGAGCCTATGTCATTTGCATATTCATTTGGTTTTCATTTTTTATTTGAAAAAAAAATGCTTCAAGGAAGCAGCACATAGTGTCATGATTGTCACAAAAGCCAGGACTTTGGTTACTCATGGGAAGAAAGAGTTTCTTAAGACATTGACCTACAGCAGGGGTGCTCAAACTTCTTTGCCATGGGCCAGTCATGTGGCTCATCGGGCCGATCATTTTGACTTTTTATTTTGATTTGTAATGGGTTTTTAAGGATTTTTATTTAGTTTTTTTAATTGTTTCTAATTGTTGTTAGCCACCCAGAGTCGTTGCCAAATTGGGTAGCAATAGAAATTCAAATAAATAAATAAATAAATCACGTGGTTCCTCCACCCAGAAGCAGAAGTAAAATGTGCCTTGTAATCTATTTTGCAACAGGATGAGATAGATTTTAAGCTGCCATTTTCTCTGCTTAAATCTGGGGTGCCCAAATTATTGCCCATGGGCTGGATTTGGCCCTCAATACCAATTCATCTGGCCCACACTGCCCTCATGGCTCCCAGGAGCGATGAGGGCGGTGCAGGCAGGATGAATTAGCATTGGGGGCTGGATCCACCCCACGGTCTATAGTTTGGGCACCCCTGACCTACGGGAAGGTAATTGTTCATCTTCCCCACATGCAGTGGGTATATTTCCGAAGCAAAGTGTCTGCTGAAACCACTAATGTTTTTAATAGGACTTATATTTTTCACTTTCCAAATTATCTCTATAGACTCATTGTCTGGGTGAAGGTGGCATGATAAGGCAGGATTTCAGTGAGTTAGTGAGTTAGCGAGTTAGTGAGTGAGTGAGTGAGTGAGTGAGTGAGTTAGTTAGTTAAGGTGTATTAGCTTGAATCACTGGGTCTTTAGCTTCAGAGTCTATGTCCAGATAGGGCATGCATCTGATCCCATAGGGAGAGTATAACACCATCCAGGAGAAATTTTATACTAGTTTGTGGAATAACTACTGTAGCTTAATTTTCCAGGTCTTGTTCTATTTCATCCTCTGATCAGAATTACAATTGATCATTGCCCCAAGAACCCTACAGAACTTTATAGACCTCCAAAGGGGGGGGGGGGTGTCAGAAGCCTGTGTTCATCATAGTTAGCATTAATCCTCAAAAAAGGCTTATTCCAGAATAATCAGACAATTATTTCCAGTGATATCAGAGTTAATCATGATATCAAGATATAAGTCCTCTTAGCCTTGCAATAATTCTGGCAACATCAACTTGTTTACTTTTGTAATCTTTATTTATCTATATTGTTTTTATGCTCCATATGTGCAAAACTACTGTACTTCAAAGGTATGAAAACATCCAAAAGTCTTACACCTATGGCGAAGCTGTAGGCACAAATGCTTAAAATATATGAAAACTATACTTAAGCTGGAATTCAGTCCAAGATATGAAAGCCTAGAAATTATAATAAAATATCAAAAACTAGTTTAATTACATTCTAAGAATGTGTGGACTTACAGCATATTGAAAACCAGAGAATACACTTGTACAATACATCACTTGAAAGTAAAAAACATAACTTTAAAAAACCTTTATCCTTGTAATATAATAATAATTTTGTGTCAGAAATTATTCTAGGTTGAAAGGATTTTTTGCGGAAGAAACTTTATTTAGGGAATGCCCAAATGAGCCTCATTTCACGTCCCCAAGACATAGTAGTACAATAAATTATTCTAGGGAGGGACAACAAAGCCATTTTGAATCTTTGGAGGAAAATCCATGTTGTGCTATTCTTCTGCTGCTGATATTACATGTCTCCAGTGTGTTGTGAAATTTTGGGTTAATACTTCTCAGGAAATAAATATCAGACATTTATATAGAACAATCACTAAGGAAGTGATTCCCAATCTTTCGATTTGGGACTTCAGTTCCCAGAAGCCTAAGTCAATTCCCCAAAGCACTGATCAGCCAATGTACTGACTGAGGCTTCTGGGAATTGAAGTCTCCCTGTGGGGCATGGGTGAGTCCCACTTTCAGAAATTCTGCACTAAGATATACTCTTTAGGGAGTTTTTCAAAAACAATTTTCTGTTTCCGTTCCAGCATCTGCTGTGGATTACTTTTTCTACCAAAAGGAGTACAATTTAATTTAAAGAGCTCCTTTAAAGATAAAATGCTGTCAGCACTGCCTGCTTTACCACACTGTTATCATGATGAGCATTATTATTCAACACATAGAATACAGGGAGTGGGTAGACTGAGAATGACTCCTGCTTTCAGTCATGTTGCTAGCCTTCTATTTTGTATGAGAGATAGTCACAGGATTAATTACTTGTGAAATTTAAAGTCTTCAAACTTTTATTTCTGAACGAGATGTTGTGAGCAAGGATCAAGAAAGTAGTTAGTGTATATCTATTTCCCAATACAGTATATTTCTCTAAACCTTTATAATGGATAAGTTGAAAAATATCCATAAACATGCTGGCTACAGTGAACAGTATACCCTGTTTCCCCAAAAATAGGACCTCCTCCTATAGTAAGACACACACCCTATTTTCCCCACCTCGGAAATATAAGGCACCCCCCCAAAAAAAATAATAATAATAATAATAAGGCACTCACCTAAATCTTGCCCTGGCGATCCGCTCTATCAGCAATAAATGTGTACTGTATTCTTCGTCATGGAAAAATAAGACATCCCCTGAAAATAAGACCTTGTGCATATTTTGGAGTTTTTAAATATATAAGACAGTGTCTTATTTTCGGAGGAACACGGGTAGTAGGCTGTGCGTATGGGACAATTTTCAGACTCCTAGAATAATGGTTTTGGAAGGGATCTCTAAGGCCACTGAGTCCAACCTGTTACTCATTGTAGGCATCCAAGCTGAAGTATATCCAACAGATCGTTGTCTAACTTCCCACTGAAGGCTTGGAGATCTCACCATCTCTTGAGGTAACGGGTTCAATTGTACTGTTCCAACAGCTAGAACTCCTGCCAACCTAGTAATTCGAAAGCAAAAAAAAATTGCAAGTAGATAAATAGGTACAACTTCTGTGAGAAGGTAAACATCATTCTATCCACTCCAGTGTCTAGGTATGCCTAGACACGTGTCCATGGAAACCTCTGCAGATGCGGACAACACTGTCTCTTTGGCTGTAAGCAGAGATGAGCACTGAACCCTAGAGATGGATATGACTAGCTTTCAAGCAAGAGTGACCTTTACCTTTACCTGACAGTTAGGAATTTTTTCCTGATATTCAACCCAAATCTAGCTTCCTGTTGTTTGGGCCCATTATTATGTGTCCTGCGCGCAAGAATGATTAAAAATAGATCTTGGCCCTTCTCTATATGATAACCTTTCCATTTTTAAAAAGAGTTCTGTCATAACTCCTCTCTCAAGTGAAACATGCCCTGTTCTTTCAGTCTTTCTTCAAATGGCTTAGTTCCCGATCTTCTGAACATCCTTGTTGCTTTCCTTTGACTTCATTCCTTCTTAAAGTGTAATGTCCAAAACTAGACTAGTACTCAAGGTGAGGCCTAACCATTGCTGAATAGACCAAAGAGTTCCCATGATTTGGGGACTATACTCAGTGATGGGATGTAACAGGTTTGCACCAGTTTGGGTTGGGTGGGTGGGTGTTTGGGTGTATTTCAATGTAATTTTATTTATTTTATTTATTTACGGGTTTGTGTTGTGGCTGGGTGGGTGGGTTGAGGGGTGTGTGTGTGTGCGCTTATTTTTATTTTATTTTATTATTTTATTATTTTTTTCTTTGGCCCCGCCCACGACATCATGACATTAGCTCTGCCCACACTGTGATGATGTCACGGTGGGGTAATAAAATTTTTGACATCCCACGACTGACTATACTGTACTTTTGTTAATGCAGCATAAAATAGCGATAGTGTACCATGTCATCTCACCTGTATTTCCCCCCCGCTGTCATGATGTAAAACTGGGTGGGTGTGAGGATCAAGTATAAAAATAACAGGTCTTTCTCAGTTTTGCCACCAAAGTGAAGAAAACAGATATGGTAATGTGGGGCTTGTTTGGAAACATGGCACGTGCATCAGTTCATCTGGAATGAGTGTAATGTTAAGAAGAGTGTTGTTTTTCAGTATGGGATTGTTGCAGTGTAAACTTTGGCATGAGCCAGTCTTGTCAATCATCTTATTGCAAAATAAATCACTGGTATAAAGGGGGAAAACATTGTCACCATGATATTTGATTGCCCTTGGGAATATTTCTCAGCTGTAAACGATGGGCCCTTGGTTTCCTGCCAATACTTCTACCTTGCGATGAAGTGCAGGGCTAGAGGATAAACATGTTCTTTGTGTCAATAGTCGCAGAGCATTAAGAGGACTTGGAGTTCTTATCTGCTAATGTTCAAGGACTGTAAATTAATGAGGTCAAAACATCCTAGCTGCCTACGCAGGAATGGGATGTAAACACTTTAGTTATTAGTCCAGGTTCCTAAGCTTGGAAATATATGTCACTGTGTTGTATAAATACCACTTGCAAGTTATTTCAGGAAGCCTGCTACTTTCACATAGTGTGGATTTTGACAACATCAATTATGACTGAGCCAATAAGGGAGAATTTATAATTACTGTATCCTTAAAAGGACAGGAGACTGGTCTTGAATTGTGGGTCTGTATCACCCCTTCCAACCTAGCAGTTCGAAAGCAAGAAATTGCAAGTAGATAAATAGGGACCACTTCGGTGGGAAGGTAACAGCGTTCCATGCGCTCCGGTGTCTAGTCATGCCTGCCACATGACCATGGAAACGTCTGCAGAAGCAGACAGCGCTGGCTCTTCGGCTTAGAAACAGAGATGAGTACTGACCCCTAGAGTCGGATACGACTGGCTTTCGAGCAAGGGAAACCTTTACCTTTACCTTTATCACCCCTTAACTGGAATAAGGAGTCAAGCAAATTTCTGCAGGTTTGTTTTCCCCAACCACCCGGGACCCCATCTCATGTTGCTTCTCTGCAAATTTTCCTAAAGTGTGTGTGTGTGTGTGGGGGGGGGGGGAACAACCCCATCTGATGCACATTTTATTGCAGATTAGCAGGAACCTGCCCACGCACACACACACACTAAAGCATGTTTGTTCACACTTTAGAAATGCTGCAGTATATTTCTCAAATGTGTGTATGTTAGAGGGAAGAATACATGGTAGAGCGCTTCAGGAGGAGAGACAAAGACTTAGCAGCATGAAGCCTAGGGATGTTGGCAGGCCAGCCAGAGCCATTAGTAAGCAGGTTCGTCACCCTGACAAGGCGTGAAGCCAATAGCAGCCAGTGTCTGCTTAGTCCATTGGAACCAATGGTCCACAAGAGATGTTGGTCTAGAACAGTGGCTCCCAACCTTTTTTTGGCCATGCCCCACCTAAGCATATCTAAAATCCTGATGTGCCCCACATTGGGAGCCATGGGTCTAGTCTCAGAGTACAGTACAAATTTTCTAGCTGTCTTGCTTGCATGCCCAGAAAGGAGAAACTGGGCTGCCCTCTGGTGGTGCTGGGTCATGGCAATTTCTCATACAAATACACTAGTACCTTGGTTAACGTTAAGACTTGGTTCCACAAGTCTTAATGTTTTTTAATGTTGTGCGATGCATTGATCCCACAATGTTAAAAAAAAGCCGGTTCAACCCCCAACCCAAAGGCAAAAGGCAAAGGCGAAAGAGATTCGCCATGCCTCCCCTGCTGAAACAACAGGGTGGGCAGGGCGAATCTCTCGCTGTTAACCTTTGCCTTTGGCCAGAGAAATGCAAACATAACAGCAAGCGATCTCAACGATGGGGATTATCTTAACATTGTGCGATGCAAATGTTTGCCTCAAATTCCCCAATGTTATCCAATTTTAGCTTATCCGATGCAAACGTTATCCGAGGTACCACTGTACAGTAAGTGGCTTCTTGTTGGTTTCTTCTAGTAAAGGCTGTAGCCTCTCTAGGAGAAGCCAGTAAGTAAGGATCAATGTAGCTGCATGTCCTCTCCTTATAATAGGACTGAGGTCCAGTAGGAGTTGAGACACTTCTGCCTTGATGGGAGCAGCTGAAATTCCCCACCTT
Organism: Furcifer pardalis; assembly: GCA_030440675.1. Classification (NCBI taxonomy): domain Eukaryota; kingdom Metazoa; phylum Chordata; class Lepidosauria; order Squamata; family Chamaeleonidae; genus Furcifer; species Furcifer pardalis. The sequence continues at coordinate 127,414,455 of CP126893.1, read as the reverse complement.
CAGCTGACATCCTTAATGTTTCTGTCAGCTTGCTTGTGTTTTTTCTCTTAAACATGTTAAAAAGAATGCTTTCCTTTAGTTACCTAGAATTTCCACAGCCTTCAGACAGACATTTAGTTCAAAAGGACTTTTCTATTTGTTCTACCTTGTGGTCTGGTTTTTGCATTGGAAAATGCACTCAGACTCCAGAAAACATCCCTTCTCATCTCATGATTTACTGTGATGCATATAAAGAACACCCATACATTTCTAGCCCTATAAAACCCCTGGTGAATCTCCTTCTCCTGGCAATAACAAAATTCTGGTTCTTGTAGCTCCAGAAAGAACCAGTAGGTATTCTTTCATGATTAGAATACTGCCTAAGGATTTGAGTAAAGGTAAAGGTCACCTTTGGTCGAAAGCCAGTTGGATCCAACTCTAAGGCTTAGTGCTCACCTCTGTTTCATAGTCGAAGAGCCAGTGCTGTCTGCTTCTTCAGATGTTTCCGTGGTCATATGGCAGTCATGACTACACACCGGAGCACATGGGAATGCTGTTTACTTTCCCACCGAAGTGGTCCCTATTTATCTACTTGCAATTTTTTGCTTTCGAACTGCTGGGATAGAGACAGGAACTCATTCCGTCCTGCAGTATTTGGGTATCAAACTGCTTACCTTTCACCCCCCAGTCAGCATCTTAGTCACTTGAGCCACTGCAGTAAAGAGGGCTAAAACCATTTGGTTATGAAATAAAGGTAGGCTGGAATTTAGACCAGGGTGCCCAAACTATGGCCCATGCACTGGATCTGGTCCCCAGTGCCAGTTCATCCAGCCTCTGCTGCCCATGCCACTCCTGGAAGTGGAAGTAAAACATGACCACACATGCACAGAATGCTGCCGTAAATGCACTTGCGGCTGTCGTAAATATGTTTACGTCACGACAGCCACAGGTGCATTTATGGCAGCGTCGTACACATGCGCAGGTGCGTTCTACTTCTGCTTCTGGTGGGAAGAAACATGTGACCGGCCCACTGAACCACATGACCAGCCCTCAGCCTGAAAAGTTTGGGCACCCCTGATTTAGAATGTTCCCTCCATTTTACTTTGAGGCTCATTGTCAACAAGCAAGTTGAAGCCCCCTGTTCTCCCCATCCTATAATTCTTTACTTTGATAAGGAGCAGTTTTTAAAATAGAGTCTGCCTTCAAATAGCAATCAAAGCAAAGCAATCACACTTCTATACTGCCCTATAGCGCTTTAGTGCACTCTCTGGGCGGTTCAAAAGTTAATTAGCATTTTGCCCCAACATGTTGGGTCCTCATTTTACCAACCTTGGAAGGATGGAAGGCTGAGTCAATCTTGATTCCTAGTCAGGATCATACTCACAACCTTTGGGTTGCAGGACAGCAGTTTAATCACTCCACCACCATGGCTCCAGATGACTGTTCTCTATGAATTGGACACATGGACACCCTTCTTTAAGTAACTGAGGCTGGATTCCATCTTGTTAGTGCATTGCAAAGTATGATTGTAAATATTGAGGTGGGTGGAGGGTAGAGAGGGAAATTCTTTATCAAAGTTTAGCTATAACAAAATTTAGAAAAAGTAATCATTAGGAATCTTATGACTTAAGGCCGCTGTCTGTTTCTGTAACATGAGGGATTCACGTGAAATGAATCATCAACAGTAATTTCCTTTGCTGCATTTGGAGCATAAGCAACATGCTTTGTATGTTTATCAGGCCCATCTTCGAATGAATGTGCAAAAATGAAATGAATCGGGCCTGTTTGCTTGGTATATGTGGGTAACTATGGGGCAGAATAAAGAACTGCAGCTGACCCCTAATATGGAGCAACTTCACTTATTCCTTTTGTCTTTCACACGGTTAAAAAGGTCAGGTTGCAATTTGGTCTGAGAAAAGGGGTAAGCAGGACCAATACATTGAGTTCCTGGCAGTGAGAAAGCAGATTCTTACAGTGAAGCCAAAGAGCCTCATAGACTCCTTGGTTCAGTCAAATGGGTTGGGGGGGGGGGGCTGTGATTCAGGATCCAGATTTAAAAGAGTGGAAGAGCTGGAGAGGCAAGACTTGCTTATTCCCACAAAGAAGGATCAGGCCCATAACACATTGTTTTAATTTTTCGTTATGATTATTATTATTATTTGATGTGGTCAGACAAATACCAGCCACTTCCTGCTGGTTACAGTGTTAATAATAATTTTGTGTCAGAAGTTATTCTGGGTTGAAAAGCTTTTTGTGGAATAAACTCTGCTCAGGAACGCCCAAATGAAGCTCCTTTCATGTCCCCAAGAGCTGAGACAGAGAGGGGCTCTCAATCCGTCATGCAGTACCCGGGTCTCAAACTGCCGACTTGCCAGCCTTCCAGCTAATAAGGCGAGCTTCTTCTTAACCACTGAGCCACCACATACAGTGTTAAAATCTACCACGTGCCAGAAATGGAAGGTGTTGTATATCCCACCCAGGACCCAGCTGTTCAGAATTCTCCTGACCCACTTCATTTGCATAATGTCTTTTTGTCTGTTGGAAAACTGGAATAATATTATGGACTCTGGATGGAGTGGGTTGGAATGTTTCTCAAAGGGCAAAAGGCAGGTCATTCCTGATCTTCACGTCTTTCATTTGTTGGAGTATATAGTTGCACAATGAAAGTGTTTTGAATTGTTTGCAAATCCACCCCCCAAGTTTCCATCATGTTCAGCACATTTCCCAGCAAAAAAATAATTACTCAGGCCAAAAATTTGAGAAAAATATTTACTCGCTATATGCTCAGAAATTTTAATAGACTGATTTCAGGTTTGTTAGAAGAGAATGAAGATTAAGATTAAGGGATAGGGGGAGAAAAAGGTTTTTCTTCCATTACAGTAGAGTGGGTGAAAAAAGTCAGAGAGAGTTCAAAATAGTTTCACCCCCCTTACAGCAGTGTTTCCCAAACTTTGGCTTTTGGACTTCAATTCCCAGAAGCCTAAGTCAATTCTCCAAAGCGCTAATTAGCCAATGTACTGACTTAGGCTTCTGAGAATTGAACTCCCCCTGTGGGGCATGGGCCCCACTTTGGAAAGCACTGCTCTACAGCCAACTACTGCCAACAATCAAGGGGATGAGCGATCAGGGGTAGGCAATCAAATTTTAGGCAGGAAGACAGGGACTTCTGTTTGGTTACCAAAGAAAGCAGGCAAGCAAGTTAGTCCTGTTAACAATAAACTCCCTCCTTCCAAGGATTATGTCCTAAGGCTTTGTATGCTGAACTGCCATATTCCAACATGTTTTTCATATAGAAAGAGTTATGAAACTTTCACATACAGTGCTGTATAAAAGTCCTAGGCTACCGTCAGCTGACTGGGAGAAAATTCAATGGTTTATGGGGGAGGGAGAATACCTCAGATACCCTAACTCCAAATTTTCACCAAGCCTGGTAAGTGTTGAGAGGAGAGTCAACTGAAGATTCTCTCCAATTTTGGTGTATCTAGGTGCCTTGTGGGTTATGTCCCCAGAACCACTTATTGAATAATAAAGTCAAACCTTGCATAAAGAGTGCCTCACTTAAAGAGCAACTCACTTAAAGAGCAGAATTTTCTCTGAATGTTCGCTTAACAAATAAAACCAACCAAAAACTCGCTTAACAAATAAATCGGGGTTTGCAATCCCACACACACACACCAGAAGTCACAATTGGTCACTTACAATGGTGTTTCACTTAAAGAGCAAACTTGCTTAAAGAGCAATCCTGTGGAACATATTATGCTCTTTAAGCGAGGTAACACTACACATAAATTCTTGTGAATTAGGGCATAGCCAAAAGGCCAGAAATTGACCTTTTGCATTAATATCATCTGAATCTGGTCATATCTTTGGTATTTGACACAGAAGCAAAGAAAATCAGAACATGTATAGTTCCTCTTTGTCTGCTCTTGCGTACTGTACTGAATGAGAACAGCACTCCATGATAAAGTCCCATAAACTGTTGCATCCAAAACTCTTAGGAGTTGAATCCAAGACTCAGGGCTTTTAAAAAAGATATTTCCAGTGGCCCAGGGATTGTGATTGTAATTCATATACAAATAATGCAATGGCACAACACAATAGTGTATAAATATGTTGTGATGGTTGCATGATTTGTGTATAATTCTTATGTGTCTTTCTTGTGGTATATGATACCCTTCAGTGATGGAATGTTACAGGTTCGCACCAGGTTGTAACTTTTCCCAGTGTCCTGGAGAACCAGTAGCAGCTTTTCGAGGGAACCACCTTGGGGGCTTACCTTTTCGCCGGTTCCCCCACTGTGCATGCATGCCAAACGCTTGGTGTGCATGCGCGCCTACAGCACTTGGCACACATGCATGGCCTCCTTGGTGTCTTCCCAAGCGGGGAGGAGGAAGAGAAGCTGCTAGCCTGAAGCTCCTATAGCCTGTTCCCCAGGGTAAGTGAGTCACCTTTGGGTGTGGGGTATGGGTGTGTATTTTAATGTGTATTTATTTTTAATGTGTATTTTTATATGTTTTATGTGTATTCAATTTGTATTTTTATGTGTTTTTATGTCTATTTAATGTGTATTTAATGTCTATTTATTTTTAATGTGTATTTTTATGTGTTTTATGTCTATTTAATGTGTATTTATTTTAATGTGTATTATATGTATTTTATGTGTATTTTTATGTCTATGTAATTTGTATTTTTATGTGTACTTATTTTTATGAGTTTTTTACATTGGCTCTGCCCACAAATTAGGCTCTGCCCACATCGTTGGCTCCACCCACAGTGTGGTAGTAATATTTTTGACATCCTACCACTGATACCCTTGCACCATCATGCTGAATAAGACTATGTCAACCAAGTCAACCAAATCAAGTCACATTTGTTAGGAACTACTTACCTTCACCACTCCTCATACCTATGCAGTCTATCCAACAGTTGTTGTTATTGTTAATTGGGTTTATACAGGGCCATAGCCAGGATTCTAGATGTGGGTGGGCGAATATTTTTTTCAGGATATATATGTGTGTGTGTGTGTGTGTGTGTGTGTGTGTGTGTGTGTGTGTGTGTGTGTGTGTGTGTGTGTGTGTGTGTGTGTGTGTGTGTGTGTTGTATATATAAGCAGCCTGGAGTTTGAGGGTGGGCAGTGCCCACCCTGGCCACCCCCTGGCTACAGCCCTAGGTTTATATCCTGTCATTCCGGATGGTGGACAGACATAAATTAAACAGACATACAATGCAATCAATCATAAAATCAGAATTAGGAAAACAGCAAGAGTAATAACTTTTAAAAATGAATATACAGTTCAATATAAAATATAAGGTTAAAAGAGAGACCAAATACAAACAAACAGATAAAATCTCATAAGCTTCAAGAAAACCGTGGGAAAATAATGTAAAAGATGTCCCTGTATAGCTCATTCTTCACCGTTTTGCAAAAATCTTGGCGAGAGGGAGGGAAGATCACTTTGGCATGGCATTCCAAAGCATTAGGACCGCCACTGAGAAGATCTGCTATACTGTGTGCTGCTATACTGGCTGCTGCTATAAAAATATTTGCAAGCAAAAGTATTTTTCTCATTTTATGTCCCTATTATGTCTCACCTGGTACTTCCTTTCATCTAACAGTTTTCAGGACAACTTAAACATCATGTAATTTGCAAGGAAAGGGAATCCTCATATTCTAGAATAACATTCTCCTGTTGGGTGGACACTGGATGGTTTCCTATTGCTGAACACCCTGCAGAGAAGTGAAGGAGACTCCAGGGAGTATTATTAGCAAGGAGAGAGGAAAGGAGCACGTTTGATGCTTCTGGGATTCTAGTGGAGGCTGTGTTGCAAATGTTTTTAGATCACAAGTTACAACTGGATTGTAAATTAACTTGGAACTATGTTCCAAACAAGAATGGATCTCTCTGCCTCCCTTTCGGTCTACACATGTCTGAAAGGACAGAGATTTCCATTAATATTTCTGTCTTTAAAAATGGAATAAATTGTATTTCTAGAGATTCATCCAACCTGGGAAGAGGATATTAATACTGTCATCCATGGGGTCGCAAAGGGTCGGAATCGACTGTGCGACTGAACAACAACAAACCTCGCTTAAAGAGTATAATGTGTTCCACAGGATTGCTCTTTAAGTGAGTTTGCTCTTTAAGTGAGTTTGCTCTTTAAGCGAAACACCATTGTAAATTACCAATTGGGGGGGGGGGATTGCGAACCCTGATTTATTTTTTAAGCGAGTTTTTAGTTGGTTTTATTTGTTAAGTGAAGCGAACATTCAGAGAAAATCCTGCTCTTTACGTGAGTTACTCTTTAAGTGAGGCACTCTTTATGGGAAGTTTGACTGTATGTTTTTTCTCACTTTGCAGTCCCCAATCATCTTTCATGCCAGCGGCAGTTTACCTCAGGAGTGGAGGCCAACAGCACTTTCAGGAAGCAAAGTTCCTTGTAAGTGCAACAAATTGGAAAAGGTTAATCCGCCTGAAAGCTACAGCCTTGATTTTTTTAGACCCAGTCAAGCCTGCTAATGATGTTTTGGAAGTCACTATTTCAAAGGGTCACCATAAGTTAGAAGCAGCTTGATGGCACATAACAACAGCTACATGGTCTGTAGGCCTGTCCATGATTGCCCCTTTCACAGCTATTTTTAATGAGTGAACCCCATAACAGCGAGTTACCCCTTTTATGAACAGTGTAATCTAGACCAGAGATGTAATCCGGAGGATGTGAACTCCAGTCTACAGGCCTAATGAAGTCCACGTTCTCAGTCACTTCTCCCTCAACCCCCAATCCCCAAGATAGAAGGTTTCTCCATAGCTGGGCCCCTCCTTCATCTGTCATTCCAAACATCCTGTAATCCTAACTGCTCTGGTGGAACTAATTAGATTTACTGCTGAATAAGCAGATTTTCGTGACTGGGTGAGTGAATGACATGCTCCCTGAAATTCATGTTCAGGTTGACACTGCACCTGCTCACAAAGAATTGCATATTTTGGTTGGGAATGACATAGATCTTTAGAACGGCCTTGATCACTACTGTGAGATTAAACATGTAAACTTCTGCTACAGCCTTGCAATACTAACTCTGCTTAGCCTGTACTTAGCCTGTCTGCTCCTCCTGCTCCCCCTCCCACCCCCAATTGAAACACTGTGTAGTATTGTGCTGGAACTAAAATAATTAGCCTTGTACACTTGGGAATGCATTCTTCCTTAAGTGACCTGAAAATACTTTCCCTCAGACTACAGCCCCGTTTGCCTGAAACCACAAAGGGTGAATTCATCTTGTCTTCTTTCTGTGTGATGTTTAAACAACAGCCTTTTTGGGTAGACACAGGAGATGTGATTACCCTAAAAGGCTTAAGACAGAGAAGTGATTCTTTACCAGTGTACTTTACCAGAAGTTACTTTACCAGTGTACAAGGTCAGTTATGCAAGGAAGTCATTTGCTTTTTGTGATTAAAAAAAAACGTAAAAATTAATATTTCTAAAGACATTTCCAGCATAGTTGTATACAGCGGTGGGACAGGAATGTGGAAGGATATTAGGGGGTTCATAAGTCCAAAGATAAGGAGAATCACAAGAAATATCTTGGCACTTGCAACACTAACATGTTTTATTTAGTTTAAGCCTCTGAACTGTAGCCAACTTCTTATGATGCATATCTACACATATCTATTGTTGTTGTTACATGTCATCAAACCATCTCTGATTTATGGTGACTCTATGAATGAGAGATCTGACATTTTTGCAGGTAGGAAACACAGTCTGGCCAAGCTATCCTGCTATGGTAATATAGAACACCATACTGGCAGCAACTCATCACTAATCAGTAACCTGACAACCCTGAGGACTAACGGCCTTGGGTGGCAAAGTCCACAAGGAAGGGTGATGGTCCCCAAGTAGATTAAATCCACATTGAATCCATCTTGATGGAGGGCAGCAGCTTCATCAATCCTGGCCTGGGGCTGAGGAGGACTTTGTGTGCCAAAAGGACTCAGGACCAGAAAGTGACTCACAGAACTAGATCAGTGGTACAGGTGTCACGCTGTGATGTGGAAGGCAAATGGAAAGCCACTGCATTATATTGTTGCTAGGACAATTTTCATGGTTGATTGCCATGATGATAGCCAAATAATACTTGGAATCGGATACAGCACTTGAAGAAGGAGGAGGAAACCATTCTCTCTCTCCATATTCTGTGCTAATGATAGTTTCTTGTTCATGAAATAGGTTGTTAATCAGGAGAATCAAGTGTCAAGGCAACCCCATCTCTTTCAGAATAACCCATAGTTTTGCACAATCCACACTGTCAAAGGCTTTGCTATAGTCTATAAAGCACAAACTGATCTTCTGAAATTAATTGGCATGCTCTAGTATCCAATGGATAATTGCAATATGTTTTTGAGTACTTTTTCCTTTTCAGAATCTAGCTTGGTCTTCTTCTTCTCTTCCTCTTTTACTCCTTCGGGTGTTGAGGGAGATGCAGGTTTCTTGTTCTGGCACCTCTAGTGGCCTCCACCAGTGGTTTTTTTTTTTTGTGTTCTTGTAATGTTGTTTTCATGTTTCTCTCCATCTTCCTCTGGGTCTGCCTCATGATCTTTGTCCTTTTCTTTTCACATATGCCTTGTATGGTATGGAATTCCAAGACGTTCTCTCCAAATGGGCAAATCACGTTATTTGTTGATGCTGTATGTTGTTTAAGATTGGTTCTATTCCAATTTATTCCCTTATAATCTCATTCCTGATTTTATCCCTTCTTTCTAGTCACTCCTGCAGCCTTCCTCAAACATCTCTTTTCTGTGGTCAGAAAATTTTGTTTATGTTTTGTTGTAAGTGTCCATGTTTGGCACTGATAACATAGTGTGGAGATGAATATGCTTTGTCTGAGATGTTTCTTTGTGCTGGGTGCTACTACCTTATGTTGTAAGAGTGGAGCTAGCTGTCCCTATATTTGATTTGCCTTACTGTGCTGTATGTTAATCTCTTCATTCATTTTGCCATCTTCAGTAAATGTTGTTCCTAGGTATTTGAACTCTCACTTGTTTTATACTTGCTCCCTATATTTTGATATTTAAAGTAAGCTGTTTCCTTTCAATTGTTATTACATTTATCTTCTCTTTATTAATTCTTATTTATCTTGTATTCTTGGTTCATGGACATAAGGTGTTATTGTAATTCCTTAACTGTACTTGCTAACAATGCCTGGTCATCTGCAAAAGGTAATTTGTTGATATTATTTCCATTCATGGGCTTGTCTTTTTTGCTTATGCTCTCTTGGACATCAGGCATTATTTTTTCCTTATAAGGTAGAAGGTTTTGTGTGTGTGTGCATATGTGCGTGTGCATGCACGTGCGCAACAACTTGAACATCATCTTGCTTCATTTGAAATCAATGCAATGGCCCTTTACTTACTCATTCCTTGACATTATCTTTCTTGGAATGTATATTAAGCATTGCCAGTCTGTGGGCCATTGTTTTGTTTTCCAGATTTTTTTAGTATATTCTTATTACAATTTTGACAGATTCATTTTCTGTGGCTTGAAATAATTCTGTCAGTATTCCATCTGCTCCTAGTGATTGATTTTTCCTAGTACTTTCAGAGCAGCTTTCACTTCACTTTCTAGAAATGCAGATTCTTCATCATAGGATTCTTCTTCAACGGAGTCTGTTATCTGTTTATCTCTTCTATGTAGGTCTCCAGTATAGTGTTCCTACCTTCTCTTTATTTTCTTTTGTTGAGATAGTGTGCTTCCGTGTCGGTCATTCAGCATTCCCAGTTTAGACTTAAACTTCCCTTTGATTTCTTGAATCTTCTAGATCTCATTTTTCCCTTTTTGTTGTTCTCTATTTCCTTGTACTGATTAATATAATAGTTTTCTTTGATTCTGTGAGCAAATCATTGAAAGACTATATTCAGGATTCTGACCCTATTTCTCTCGCCTTTTACTTCTGCTTCTTGTCTTTCCTTTACAGTTGTAAGCATTATGTGTGTCTGATACACACATGCTGTATCAGTTTCTCTATATATTCTGTTGGAGATATATATCTTTGAATAAGTTAGATTTTCTATAGTGTAATGTTAACCTGCCAAAATGTTTTGACACTTGTCTGCATTCCCTCTTCATATTTATTTTTGAAAATGTTATACCTTTATTTTTGTTACATTTGCTTTTTATTTTTGGTAATGTGAGATGCCATTGAGGGAGTGTAATTTCTTGATGTGTAATATTGTACAATCTGGCATGTAATGGCAAGTAAACAACTGGTTGGTTGGTGGCAGGGTCCTTGGCTGGTCGTGGGCAGAAAAAGTGAGAAGTTAAAGGTGTTGACAGAAGTTACTGTTAAATCTTCAATGTTCTGGAAACTGAAATACTGTAACATACAATGCCTAGTTAATTAGATGTTGGAACAGAAAATATGGAAGTACAGTACTGTATAGTCAAACCTCGCATAAAAAGCGGCTCACTTAAAGAGTAACTCGCTTAAAGAGCAGAATTTTCTCTGAATGTTCGCTTCACTTAACTCGCTTAACAAATAAACCAGGGTTCGCAATCCACCCCACAGTTGGTCATTTACAATGGTGTTTCCTTTAAGAGCAAACTCGCTTAAAGAGCAATTTCTGGCGTTGTTTTAATGTTTTATGAATTTTTATAGTTTTAAGTATGAAGTTTTAAGATGAATTAGTATTATCATAGGCTTAACCTATGATTTTAATCTGTAAGCTGCTCAGAGTCGGGTTTACCCGATTGGGGCGGGATAGTAAATATGAGCAAATAAATAAATAATTCTGTGGAACGCATTATGCTCTTTAAGCGAGGCACCAATGTATTTAATATACGGTATACAACTGTGTGGAGGTGCCAGCGCTGGTCTAGGCAGCGAGGGCAGCAAGCGCAGGATGACGAAATGAATGACATCCGTTAAAGTCATGTGGTTTGCCATCCACACGACATTCACCTAAAGGAGCTGGGGAGGGGGAGGGGGGAAGGAAGGCCCCCAAACCCAGGAATACAAAGTAAAACAAGCTTTTTTGTGGGGGGGGGGGGAGGGTGTCGGAGGGGAAGTGTTCTTCACACAGGGCCGTAGCCAGGATTTTAGATGGGGGGGAGCGAATATTTTTTCAGGAGGGTCAACAATGTCACACACATGTATATACCATTGGTATCTTGGGGTGGGGCCAGGCTGTTAGATAGGGGGGCTGAGCCCCCACCACCCCACCCCCTGGCTCCACAAGAGAACGAGCTTTTGGCACATTCTTCTGGGAATGGTTTCCCTAGGAGAGGATCCTACAGTAAGACGCTGAGCTTGACGGTCATCAGTTCGAGACCCGAGCGCTGTGTGGCAGAGTGACCTCCCGTCTTTGTCCTAGCTCCTGCCAACTTAGCAGTTCAAAGCAAGAAATTGCAAGTAGATTAATAGGTACCGCTTGGGTGGGAAAGGTACCGGTCCTTCCGTGCGCTCCGGCGTCTAGGCATGCCTGCTACATGGCCACGGAAACGCCTGCAGACGCAGACCGCGTTGGCTCTTTGGCTGTCAAGGGAGATGAGCACCGCTCCCTAAAGTTGGACACGGCTGGCTTTTGAGCCAGGGAGACCCAGCTTTCCCTTTACGAGAGTTAGCCGTCAGAAGCAGTGGAAGCCAAGCACCACCCGCGAGCGAGAGGAGAGCGCAGCCCGCCAGAGGCTCCCATTGACGACAAAGCCTCGGCCCCGCCCCTGGCCTGCCGCTCGGCCAATCAGGCGCCTATTCCGGGTCGAGCCTCCTTCAAGCCTTCCCCTGCTTTCCCAGGGCTCAAGCTCTCTGCCAGTCATGTGATGATGGGGGGGGATATAGTACTACGCGAGGAGAGCGAATAAGGCAGACCCATCGCCAGCCCTTTCGCTGGGTCTCCTGCTGGGGGCCCCTGTTGGCTTTCCAAGGACGCCTCTCTCCCTCCTCCAGCTGCTTGGGCCGCTCATCTTCCAGTGGGGCTAGCTAGGAGGGGAATGCCACGATTTTAAAAGAAAAACAGCCTTGGGGGTCGTTCCCCCCCCACCACCACCACCGCTTTTTACTTTTCTTCCTCCTTTTTTAATGACAAGAGGAGCTGCAGCGTTTCCTGGGATTTTGGTTGTTGTTGGGGTTGGGGTTTTTTTTTTTGCCCCTAGAGGGTAATTTAAAATCGAAGGGGGACAATTGACCCTTCCCAGGGTCACTCTCACCGCCGGGGTTGGCAGGAAGGAAAAAAAAAACCCAAAGTTCAGGTAAGAAGCCACTAGGTTTGGTTGGGAAAGTGCGGGACGCGACCAGGCGAGGAACCTGACCCTGTGTGTATGCCTGCCTGTGCGGCGGCGTTAGGAGGGATCGGTTGTGTAGATCTCTGGATCGGATCGATCCAGCCGCTTTTGCTGGAAGTGACTGTATGGGAATTCCAAAAATGTTGACGGGATGGAGAAACAAGGCGGCGAGATCCGTCTTTGCTCCGATCCACCCAAGCGGTCCGGTGCGTGTAAGGTGTAAGGAGCGGGAAAAAGCGAGGCCGAGAATTGGGGGGTTGGGGACGGAGAGGGATTCCTCCTATAATTAATCCCCTCTCCCATCCTGAAGGGCTAGACCGCCGCCTACTAGATTCTGATGCGTTGCGATCCTTTACTACTGGTGGAGATCTGAGTCGTCTCCCGAAGAAGGAACGAGGCAGTTTCCTCCCCACCATATGTTTACGCGTGGTTGTCGGAGCCACTGGCTAAGCAGTCCTTCGGCGGGATAGAGTACCTTCGTTTGAATGGCAAGCAGAGGCTTTTCCACTTCCTAGATCAGGGGTGCCCAAACATTTTGGTCTGTGGGCCAGATCCGGCCCCCAATGCCAATTCATTCGGCTCACAAAGCCCTGGTCGCTCCTGGAAGCAGAAGTAAAACGTGCCTGTATAGGCAAGTTTTACCTTCGCTTCCCGGAGCAACGAGGGCTTCATGGGCCAGATGAAATGGCATTGGAAGCTGGATCCTGCCCATGGGCCATAGTTTGGGCACCCTTGTCCTAGATCAGCAGGACGTGAGAGTCCCCCCTCCCCTGTAAACCCCTGGAGGGGAATCCGAAATCTGCTCCAGGGGTGATGCCTCCTGTTCCACTTCAGACTCAGGTTAAAAATAAGTGCCTCCGTTTTATTTTAAGATTTTTCCACCCACCACCCGACCCAAGAAGTGGAATACAAATGGGGAGGGGAGGGTGGAAGGAAGGGCACTGCAAATGGCGATCGCTTGGGATCTTGTTTGTAGCCCGGCGCTAGGGGAGCAAAGACAGGCAGCTGCGCCAGGGTAAAGTTCCCAGAGAACGACCGAACAAACAAAATAGGCAGGCGCCGAGCTGTAGCTTCCCCTAAATCCGTTGATGCGGTGCGTTCGTTTTCGTGTCAGTGATTACTCTGGTGTGTTGTTGATGCCGTGCTTCTGGGCTGCAAACGGCCTTTACTCTGTTGAAGAATTCTGTGTGGTTCTGCAGCTTGCATAGTTTGACACCAGTAGCGGTAACTTGAGGCAAGAAAAGGCTTGGTTATTTATTTATTACTTTAATATACCGCCCACCTGGGTCATTTATATCTCCTTTTGGGAAGCTAACGTGGCAGCTATAAGCGGTGCCAGCCCATACCATGCCGTCAGGTCAAAAATCCTGCCTTTACGATCTTGTTTTCCCCCACTACCTCCAAGTTGTATTACCGAAAGCCATAGTGTTTAGTGTGTGTGTGTGTGTGTGTGTGTGTGAGAGAGAGAGAGAGAGAGAGAGAGAGAGAGAGAGAGACTTAATCCATGAAAGCTAACAGTAAAAATATAGCAGATAGTTTTTAAGTGCTGCAATGTTTTTGGTTTTATTTTATTACCGTATTATTACCGTATGCCTGAGCCACAAGCGAACACGTCTACTATTCCAAATCATTTTGTGATGATGTGTATTTTCTATAGATTGTAAGCCGCCCTGTGTGGTGCTCGCATCCAAAGGGCGGGTTATAAATGTAAGTAAATAAATAAATATGCCAAGCGTTCCTCTTCCAAGCCACCGGGGAAGGATAACAGCTCCAAGGCTGTTTCGCACATTGAGCGCCTCCATCTCATGGGGTGGGTGGGGAGGGGAGAGTTTAAAGGGGAAACGTCCCAAAACTATCCTGAGAGAAAGCCATGGGTTTATTATTTTGCTCCTGAGCACATGGCAAGAGAGGCACTCGGGTGACTTTCTGGCCAAAGGCAATTTTTGCCTCTGCGCCCATAGAGAGGAACACGCGTCACGTGTGAAGCCCCCCCGCTCTTTTTCTGCGCTGCTCTCAGAACAAGCCCACCCGACCCAGTCCCCCCTTTCCCAAACACCTTTTCCCCCTTCGACTAATCCGGACGCTTGATCGGGGGATTTTTCTCCTTTCCGGGTCAGGCAGCTGAAGATGGGAAGAAAGAGAGAGAGAGAAGAGGTGTGTGTGTGTGTGGGGGGGGGACTTTTGCTGCAGAGAGCGGGGAGGGGTTGAGTGTCCCCCCCCCCATCTCTTTCTGGAAGGTCGTGGTGAGAAAGTAAAGCTACGGGAGCCGTAAAGCAAGAGGAGGAGGAGGAGGAGGCAGCTGTGAGCCTTCGCAATGCTCTGGTGGCTGCGGAAAGGCTGAGAGAAACGGGAGCGAGAGGGTTGCAGCAGGGTTACTGTCGGTCATCTCGCTCTCCTGCGGGCCGCGGCCAAAGGGAGGGCGTGGAGAAGACGGCGCACCGGGAGGGCAGTTCAGCCACTTTCTTGAACGCGCAGCTTTAAGTAGCTGAAACACACTTGGCTATTGAGAGGAAGCAAAACAACTCCTTCGAGGCCGCCAACCCCTCCTCTCCCCTGCGCTGCTCAATAGCAATAGCAAGCATACTTCTACACCGCCCCATAGCGCTTAGTGCATTCACAAATTAATTAGCATTTTTGCCCCAAACATGCCGGATACTTATTTGAACGACCTCGGAAGGATGGAAGGCTAAGTCAACAATGAAACCCGTCAGGATCGAACTCGGATAGCACGGTTTGAGCTGCAGTTTAACCACTGCACCACCTGGGCTCAACTTGCCTCCCATTTTCTTGCAAGGCTCTGTAGTAGGCATGGGGTCCTTCCGAGGCCATCCTTTGCTTCCTGGCTAGGGCAAGGAAGGAATCCCCCTGCAAGGATCCTTTCATCTCAGGATCCCTGAGCAGAGAGGCAGGCTGGGAGCCCTTCCTGGGGGGTAGCTATGGTGAATAGCCAAGTGCAAATGGAGAGCAGCCCCAGATGGAAGTGTTAGGCCAGAGTGCCCAAACTATGGCCCATGGGCTAGATTTGGGTCCCCGATGCCAATTCATCTGGCCCATGGTGACAGAGTAGGTTGTTTACAAGGAGGCATAGCTAAAATTTACTTCCGCTTTTGGGAGTGACAAGGGTGGTGTGGCGTGGGCCAGATGAATTGGCATCAGGGCCTGGATTTGGCCCACAGGCCATAGATGGGCACTCCTTGTTTAAGCAAAGAAAATGGCAGCCTAAAAAATCAATCTCCTGTTGCAAAACATTTGTTGCAAAACAGATTGCAAGGTGTGTTTTACTTCCACTTCCAGGGGGAGAAACCATGTGATCGACCACTGAACCATGTGATCACCCTGTCGCCTGAAAATTTTTGACACCCCTGTCTTGGGCCTTTGCAGTTTGTAAACTAAGCCTTCTTTCCTTCAGAAAACAAAGAATAATGGGTGCATTTTACAGCTGGTTGACTCCTCTCTCCCTGCCTTCCTTGTTCTTGTGCTCCTGCATCCATTTCAGCCAAGCTGTGAAGCTCGGTTAGCTAGGCAGCATTTTGCTCCTGTGCCTGCCATTCCTCCCAAATGACCTCCCTGAGACTTCACCTTTTGTATCTGCTTCCCCAGATTATATAGGCTACTTAGCCTATATTTTTAATTATAAAATAACGGCATGGGAAGAAGTAAGAAGTCCTGCGTTGGCTATGGTCAAAGGACAACCACTGAGATGACAATTTGAGATACGCAGATGATATCACCCTAATGGCAAAAAGTGAGGAGAAAGAAGCTCCTGATTAGGTTGAAAGAAGAAAGTGCAAAAGCTGGCTTGAGACTCAATATCAAGAAAACCAAGATAATGGCAACAGGCCCTATCAGTCACTGGAAAATAGATGGGGGGAAAGTAGAAGCAGTGACAGATTATACTTTCCTATGATCAAAGCTCACTGCAGATGGTGATTGCAGCCATGAAATAAAAAGGTCACTGATACTTGGGAGACAAGCTGCGAGAAACCTGGGGAACATAGTGAAAACAAAAATTCGTATAGTCAAAACAATGGTATTCCCTGTGGCAATGTATGGTTGTGAGAGCTGGGCCATTAGGAAAGCTGAGTGCAGAAGAATAGAGGTCTTTGAGATGTGGTGTTGGAGGAGAGTTTTGAGAGTCCCTCGGACAGCGAGGAGAACAAATAGGTCAATCTTAGAAGAAATCAACCCTGACTGCTCCTTAGAAGTTCAAATAGTAAAGATGAAGCTAAAGTACCTTGGACATCAAATGAGAAGAGAGGATTCACTTGAGAAAGCCTTGATTCTTGGAAAGGTGGAGGGCGAAAGAAAAAGGGGGCACCCAAAAATGAGATGGCTAGATGGTATTGTAGAGACAATGGGCACAACTGAGCGAGTTGAGGAGGATGGTGGATGACAGAAGTGCCTGGCGGACAGTGGTCCATGGGGTCACAAAGGGTCTGAATCGACTCTGCGACTGAACAACAACAAAAGCAGAGAGAAGAAAAGTCATCCTTAAACCTTTCTTGCAACAATTTGGCCTTGATCCCATGTTCTCTCTAACCATAAGATCTAGAAACTTGCCCTGCATCTTGAGAAGCAATCAAGTGCTTGCAGGAATCGAGAGGATGATGCCTGCCCTGTGTTTGATTGCATCATGTAGTAAGAACAGAAGTGGAATCAGTATCTCCCAGCTATCTTTGTGCTCTGTCAAATGTGTCTTTCTCTTAAGTGACTAATTGCCATGACTTTTCCAGTCATGTGTTTTGTAGGCTGAACAAGTATTAGGAAGGCTTTGCTTGCAACCTTTAACAGCAAAAGCACATTTTAAGCAAGCCAGATGCCATCAAAGTATTTGTTATTATGGAGTGCTTCATGATTTACATATGGTACAGCCAGCTGTGTTGACCCAGGATACACAGTGAGGTTTTAAACATGCTTTCTTCTTTTGACCTTTCATATGTTGGGTTGGAAAGTTGTATGACATTTGGACCAGGGTGGTTAAATTCCCAGGAGGTCTTCAGGACCTGTGTCAACTACCGGAGCTATTCCAGCTCCCACTGCCCTTCAGTAGCTGAAGTTGATTTTCTGTACTGCAGGAGGGTACAATTCCACCTCCCCTCGTCATCCCAAAGTACAGATTAGAAGGCCTCTTTCCTTTCTGGATGGGAAGCCCCAATGTTTTTAGAAGTGGTACCACTGACCATTTTTTCAACAACACAGTTCTATCAAGAGTGCTGTTTTGGGGGTGGCAGCAAATGAAAATTGGGAGGAGCCACAGAAGCAGAGGGTGTGTGCGCGGGTGTGCGCGTGACATGCCTATTGCCTGTCCCCATTGAGACGTGAAATTCTGTTGGTTTGTTGCTAATAGTCAGCCTGGTCTACATTACAAGGCTGATGTAAGGATGAAATGTATGGTACGCCAGGAAGAAAACTGGGAGAAATCAGTCTAAAAATGGGATCACAGCATAAAATATGCTTTGTTATATCTTCACTTTTGGAGGCTCCCTTTAGTTCTGCCCTAACACTAGAAGGCGTTTTCTCAATGGCAGAACTATCAAACTCAACAACAACAATCCCCTTAAGATTGATGGTGTTAGGCATGTTTGGGACACTGAAACTGCCTTTCCAGGTGTATCAGTTGGGTAGTTCACAGGATAAAACTCACCTGCACAGTGTAAGACGTAGACTTTGGCATGAATACTTATGCTTCCTGGTCCTGTTGATGCCCAATTTTGAAAATCGAGTAAGGCAACTAGATGCAAGTGAGAACAAACCTCCTGCTCCTGCTAGCATTGTGTAGAAGGGGATTGTAGCTGGTGAAGCTCACGTGATGGGTGACACCTGTTGAAATTCCCATTTCAAAGTGGAAGAGTTCTGTCTTCTGGTACCTGACCATTCTAAAAACAAAATTGCCAGTAAATGAGAGAATCAGAGGGTCTTGTTGGCTAGCCCTTCCATACCCCAATAGCTACATAGTTCAGCCACAATGAGAATGGGCACTGGATGCAGAAAGCTAGATGCTGAGCTACCTCCTCTATGCAAAAAGAAATTCTGAAATTCCCTTTTTCACAGGGAAAGTCTGCCTATGTACATCTGTATGTGCCTAGGAACAGTTTACACAGACATGGGGTGCATCCAGGAAATATGGTGTTGGGAAGGGTAAGATTAACCTGCATGTCCCTTTACAGCAGGGTTGCCCAAACCTTTCAGGCTGGGGGCCGGTCATGTGGTTCAGGGAGCCGGTCACTATGGGTTGGGGGCCAGATCCGGCTCCTGGTCCATAGTTTGGGCACCCCTGCTTTACAGTAATAGTGTGCAATATACAATGATTCCCAGGGGTCCCAATGCATCCACTGTCCAGGGCCCTGCAGGACCTGCAGAATCACCATTAAAAAAAATCTCTCTAGGAGGAAGGGGGTCATTTTTCCTATTTTATTGGTGGGTCACTCCTACACTTTAATTTTGGGGCTTCTTTAGCAAACCACTTGTTAACTTTTGTAAGAGTTTTTTTTTAAAGGAGGTAGCAATTAAATTGTGAGAGCAAATGCTGCCCTGCAATGTCCAAGGTATTTATGGCTTGAGGACTTGTAGAAGTTACCCACCACTGCTTTACAGTTAAAGTGAACCTGGAACGTTTCATCAAAACAAGCCCAACACCAAGCAGCAGAGCACTCTGGCGCTTGTGCTTTGCCCGGGGGTGGGGGGTGGGAATGACAATGACATGTGTTTGCTGAGTGATTCTTGGAATTTCTAGGCTCCTGCTTTCCAGTGAATTTTTGCATGAAGGTCTTTGAGTTTACATTGATTATCTTCCCACCAGATACTTGCATATATTGAGAAGCATCTACACCCATTCAGTTTGTGTGATGGGGGGAGACCAAGGGTTAAGGGGTTGTTTTGCATCAAAGAACTGTTGGCACCCCTTGAGCGTAGCTGTCAGCATATTCTCAGCTGTTTAAAGAGCAGCCAGTAGGAGCAATGAGATGGCATTCCTCAGTAGTGCTCAAAACGTCCCTCAGAGTAACCAACAGCTCAATTTTTTACATAGCTTTCTGAATTCTCCTCTGAATGCTGACTCTGAAAAGAAGCCAGAGGCAAGCATTTAGTAGGGCAACAGCAAGAACTGTTTTGCTAGAGCCCTGGTGGTGCAGTGGTTAAACTGCTGTACTGCAGTCAAAATGTTGTGAGTTTGATCCTGATGGGAACAAGGTTGATGCAGCCTTCCACCCTTCTGAGGTGAGCAAAATGAGGACCCAGCATTTCGGGTGCAAAATACTAATTGTGAACTGCCCAGAGAGTGCACTAAGCGCTATGGGGTGGTATATAAGTGTAATTGCTATAGTCCCAACTAGAACAGAGACACCAAATCAATTGCAGTGTTTCCCAAACTGGTTTTTGGACTTCAATTCCCAGAACCCAAAGTCAATTCCCCAAAGCACTGATCAGCCAATGTACTCACTTAGGCTTCTGGGAATGGAAGTCCACTAGTGTTCCACAGAACATAATTTGGAAAATGCTGAATGGTAAACCACATTGATTTAGTGGGTTTACTGTCGTCCAGACTGGCTACCAACAGGCTTCAGGTCTTAATATTTAGCTGGTGAGCTCCCCAAACAACTATTGTGCAGAACAAGGTGACTCTTAATATAGCTAGGGAGAGAACAGCTTCCTAATAATATCTCTGTGATACTCTGAAGTCAATGAGATGATTCTCACAAGTGGGTGCATTGGAGGGACATAATATCAAGATTAGCTTTCAATGAAAGGAACCTATTCATTCATAGTCTTGGTGAGTTAAAATGCATTTTTCTCTCCCATGATTGCAACATTATCATTGCATTACATATTTCTGTGAAGAGCCCAGAACCTGGGAGAGCATTTGTTCACTATGGGGAGAATGAGTAATTGTACCCATTCCTCAGCTACCTCACATTCTTCTCACATTCAGTGACAGGGCAAGGATTTCATACATGCCTCCTGACCCCAAGTGTCTTTGCCTTGTTTTCTTGTTTCTTCAGTGAGACAGCACTCATTTTGTGCTATATGGATATGGAAATGTAAAATGAGTAACAGTTGGGCAATCATTAGAAAGCATACTTATGCTTTGTAGACTGTTCCTCTCTTTACCCTCTTCTAGTGCATAGTATAAGTACCATATTTTTAGGCATACACACCTTATGAAAATCGCAAAATGAAACATACCATATTTGCTGCCGTAGAAGATGCAACATCCCCCCTTAAATACACCAGAAGAATGGAGTGTGTCTTATACTCCGATTGGCAAATACCATATTTGCAAGCATATAAACACACTTCTCCCCTTCAAATACACCAGAAAAATGGAGTGTGTCTTATATTCTGATGTGCCTTATACACCAGCAAAAATAGTAATAATAATATTCATCCACCCACCCAAATGACAGTCTAATGCAGGGGTCCTCAACCTTTTAAAGCCATGGACCGGGTTACACTCTCTCAGACAGTTGAGTGGGCTGGACTGGTCATCCCCCCCCCCCTGTAAACACTGCTGTAAAACGTGCAGTGGTGGGCTCCAAAAAATTTACTACCACACTGTGGGCAGGGTATGATGGGCATGGCCAGGGGGAAACTGCATTGCACCCAAATTAGGACTACTTTATTTAAAAACTAGGATGTATGGGGGCAGTCAGAATTTCTGCTACCGGTTCTGGTGAACTGGTGTGAACCTGCTGATGCTTACCACTGAAAATGTGTCTGCAGCTGTCGTAAATGCATTTACAGCAGCTGTGGATGCATTTACGGCTGTCGTAAACACATTTACAGCAGCTGTGGATGTGTTTACAGCTGTTTCTGTCACTTCTGGCAGTGGCAGAAGAGAGGACAGCGGGCCACATGAAATGGCGACATGGGCCATAGGCTGAGAACCCCTGGTCTAACATATCAGGATATTAAGAACAGATGCAGAGCAGCATAGCAGAGTATCGTGTGCAGCAGATTCACAGGAGTATAATGGAACAGTTTCGTTTTAGGCAAAGACAAGTGTTATGGCAGGAAAGGTACTGAAGAATTTAGCATGTTTGGATATTAAAGGGGAGTGTCATGTAGGAAGATATGCTCCTTCATTCCAACTTTCCAGCCTGATAACTGCAACTCTCACTGTTCCCTAACGGTCAAGAATTAAGATCCAACAATTCTGCCAGTATGCTTTATTCCTAACTAGTGCTATTGTGAATCACAGGGTTTGGATACACTCTCCACTTCTGCCCAATGCTGCCTTAAGGTATGCAGTTCAATTAGGGTGCTGTTATAGGATGTGGAAACATACTTTAGAGTAGGTGCTGTTAAGAACGGACTATCCTGAGTATTATCATGGAGCCAGTGATGATTGCCTATAAAATGTAGGCTATCACAGTTTGATATATTAGTTTCAAGTTTTAAAAGGAAGCTCTGCAAAGAGTGTATCACTGTAAACTGGCCTGAATGTTGCTATGTTCTTTCAAGTGTATGGCTATTTTTGAAGTAGCAGTTGCCCCTGGGGCACTAGCCCAAATTAGTAAAAGCCACTCCTGCCAACACTTTGGATTCAAGAAGAAAAAACAGCTCAAGGAACATCTCCAAGTAGCTCACCTGAAGAGGAAAGCAACCTCACCCACCACAAGACATCTGCCAACACTGAGTTCAATCAGAACTCTCAGCATTTACATCTGGACTGTTATTGGATTATAAACTATTTAGTAGACCCACTGAATCAACGTGGTTTCACTTTCTTCACATTTGCCTTGCCTAACCCTAACCTAACCTCAAACCATCCACTTGTGCTTCCATAAGAGCTAGCTTTGATGTTGAAGGGAAGACAGAAGAATGGCAGGGTGTTTTGTCTACTCTATGCTAATGTCACTTCACCTCTAACTTCCCTCTGGAGCTTTCTGTAAACTTGTAAGAAGAAGACAACTAAATCCCCCATAAGTCAGCATTGGACAATATGTCTCCCCCCAAGCCCCAGCCCAACCTCCTGGGTCCAGACTAGGTAAAGGTAAGGGTCGCCCTCGCCTGCAAGCCAGTTGTATCCAACTATAGGGTTCAGTGCTCATCTCTATTTCATAGCCAAAGAGCCAGTGCTGTCTGCGTTTGCAGGCATTTCTGTGGACATATGGCAGCCATGACTAGACACGGAATGCTTGTTTACCTTCCCACCGAAGTGATCCCTATTTATCTACTTGAAATTACTTGCTTTCGAACTGCTAGGTTGGTAGGAGCTGGGGCAGAGACTGGAGCTCACTCCATCATGCAGTACTCAGGTCTTGAACTGCTGACTTACCAACCTTCCAGTCATCAAGTTCAGCATCTTAACCACTAAGCCACTGCGGTCCCCTGGGTCCAGACTAGAGATCTGCAAAACTTGGAGGGGAGTGGATTTTTAAAAAATCAGAAATGTAGAAAAAACTTCCAATCAAATATATTCTCTTCTAGAACGTGAAGTCCTTTTCAATAATTTAAAAAAAGTGTATTAACTCAAAATGTTGGAAAATAGGTTTATGCGTAAACCATTTATAGAACAGAAAAAAACATTGCCATTGAAGGATTCTTGTTGTATTTGCTTGTCATGTTTTGTTTTTAAATATTGTAAGCTGCCCAGAGTAGTGGTCTCACTAATTGGGTGGGCTATAAATCAAATAATCAAGCCAGCAAGCAAACAAACACAGAAATACAGGGTGTACTTCTGCAGCCAGTGGGTGCTGCTACTTCCCCAAGAGGGAATACAAGAAAAGGGAATTTTCTTCCTTCTCAGTTGCAAAGCAAACCATGGACCAGTTTGCAGCTGCCTCTTTTACACAGTCTAGGTCCGTGCACTCTGGCGTGGAGGCATGCTTGCCATGTGTCCACGGAAAAATCTGCAAATGCAAACAGTGCTGGCTCTTTGGCTGTAAACAAAGATGAGCACTGAATCCTAGAGTCAGATACAGCTGGTTTTCGAGCAAGGGCAATCCATACCTTTACCCAGGTCAGGATTTATTCACACTGTTGCTTGCATAAAGCTTCTGTTTTTAAATTTCACAAATATGAACACTTATATGCTAATTTAAGGCATAAGTGAAGTATTTACTTTGTTCAATAAAGTAAGTTTAGGTAGATGAGGGGGGAAATACTGTAAATGTTTGTGTTTATCCCCAAATTTACCTTCCCATGCCCAGAAAAACCCCAGGGAGGAGCTGCTATCTTTTTCATGGCTCCAAAACTTCTAAATCATATACAGTACTGTATACAGTACTCTATCTGGATTGGGAACTTTGTGGAAATAAGAATATATTGCAGCTCTTGTCAGATGGAAAAACTATTAGTGAGTTTTGTTTTGTTACACAATTAGGAATGCAGGAAGATGCTGAGAAGCTGTTTACAAGCTATTCACACTGGGTTTTTTTTACACTTGTAATTATTTTCCAAGGGGAAAAGGCAAAGATAAATTAATTAAGAAAAGAGTATTTAACTTAGCAATAATGATATTTCCCCTGCCAGGTAAGTAAGTCAAATTCTGCTCATGATCTGAGCTTGGTCCTGAGAGGATCAAGTTTGACTCAGCTTTCCATCCTTCTGAGGTTGAGAAAATCAGTACTCAGCTTGTGGAGAGCAAAGTTTCATTTACCTAATTCTTCTAAACTGTCCAGAGAGTGCTTTAGCATTGTGGGGTGGTATGTAAGCAGTTGTCTTTTAATCAGTCAATCAACTAATTTAATTTATTGGTGTATTGCCAAAACTTATATATTGGTGCATTTTCTAAGCTATAAAAAGGAATTTGTGATAGTTTATGATCCAATAAAGACTCATTATTATATATAAATATCTTTATTTTTTATGTTTAATTTTTATTGGTTAAAAATAATAAAACCCAAACAACAATAAACAATATAAAAAGAAAGGAAAAAGAAAAATACAGTGTCAGTCTCTGCTTATATCCAATTATGTCATTCATAATAAGTAATACCCCGTATAACGCGAGTACCGTATAGCGTGAAAACCGCATGACGTTACAAGATTTTCAGAAAAATCTTGTATCGAATAACGTGATTTTTAACGTTATCCGATACAGTCGTTCTTAGCAGCAGGGTGGCTGGAAAGCTGAACGGGTTTCTCCGTTCAGCTTCCCAGCCACCCTGCACCTACGGAGGCAGGGGTGGGGAGGCTGGAAAGCTGATGGGGGGCTCCCCCATCGGCTTACCCAGCCACCCCATAGCTGCGGAGGCATGGGCGGGTGGCTAGGGAAGCCGACAGGGAGTCCCCGTCAGCTTCCCCAGCCACCCTGCAGCTGTAGATCGGGTCCTCTGATCTCTCTGGAGGTGTTTCTGGGCTTCCCCGACGTCCTGAGCCAGTGCAGCAACCCAGAATGTCAGGATTCGAATCCCGACATTCTGGCTTGCTGCAGCATAAAAGAGGGTGGGGGAAGTTCAAAATTAGCGCGCATCGGGTCTCCCGACCTCCCTAGAGCTGATGCGCGCTAATTTTGAACTTCCTCCACCCTCTTTTATGCTGCAGCAAGCCAGAATGTCGGGATTCGAATCCTGACATTCTGGGTTGCTGCACTGGCTCAGGACGTCGGGGAAGCCCAGAAACACCTTGGATCAGGTCCCCACACCTCCCTGGACCCGGCGGGGGGGTCAGAGCCCCCAAAATTGGTAAAAAAAAGTCCGTTTTTTTAAACCAATTTTGGGGTTTCTGACCCCCCCCCACTGGGTCCAGGGAGGTGTGGGGACCCGATCCAAGGTGTTTCTGAGCTTCCCCGACGTCCTGAGCCAGTGCAGCAAGCCAGAATGTTGGGATTCGAACTCTGACATTCTGGCTTGCTGCACTGGCTCAGGACGTCGGGGAAGCCCAGAAACACCTTGGATCAGGTCTGCCCACCTCCCTGGACCCGGCGGGGGGGTCAGAAACCCCAAAATTGGTAAAAACGGACGTTTTTTTTAACCAATTTTGGGGTCTCTGACCCCCCCCCCCCGCCGGGTCCAGGGAGGTGGGGAAACCCGCTCCAAGCTGTTTCCAAAGTTCCCCCCCTCCCTGGAGGCAGCAGCAAGCCAAAATGTCAGGATTCAAATCCCGACGTTCTCGCTTCCTGCAGCCTCCAGGGAAACAGGGCTTTTTTAAAACATTGTGTGTTCAATGTATCGCACAACGTTAAAAACCGAATAACGACGGGACTTGTGCAACCAAGTCATAACGTTATTCGGGGTACTAGTGTAATACAAATACAAATAACCTAGTGCAACCCTGCTCATGATTGTAGAGGTGTCTACATTATTCCAGTAATTACCATATACTCCATACTTATTAACTCTTTACTTTTCAGAAAGACATAACTTCTTGGGGAGGTTTACTACCCTTGTTATCAGCAAATAAATATTCCACAAAAAGTCTCTATACTTCCAAAAAACAATCAATTTTGATCAACCCTTTTTACACTTCAATTCCTCTGTTAGTTTGTCATTCAGCGCAATTTCCCAAAGTTCCTTGTATCATTCCTCGATTTTATAAGCATGATTGGATTTCCAATTCCTTGCTATTAATAGTCTTAAGGCCACCAGGAAAAGATACGTGTTTTTATCTAATTTGACTTCTTCCATTTCCATAATTAGTGCTTCCTTAGGAGTAATCTTTATATACCTACTCATTATTTTATTAATTTTTGATTAATAAAATAGAATGTAGGGACCTACATTAATATGTGGTGGGTTTGTAAACATGTATGAAATTTCTGATTCAGTATAAATATCATCTTTCATATTTTCTTTTTCAATGCTTATAAACTGAAGCACTGCCATCAATGTCATCTGAACAAATAAGAACATGTGTTCCTAATTTTCAGCTGTGCTGCTGGTACAGTTTATCAATCAATCAACACAAGCTCAAGTTGATTAACCTAACAATTCCACTGAAGAAACCTGTAATCTTCCCTCATGCTTATATGGAAAAACAGAGAGGAGTATAGAATTGTGCTGTAAAACTTACAGAGGCCAGGAAAAAGCTGTAGATCAAATATAGGTGTAGTGCAGGGGTGCCCAAACTTTTTGGGCCACGGCCCGGTCATGTGGTTCAGGGAGCCAGTCACTATGGCCCAGGGGCTGGATCCAGCCCCCAACATCAATTCATCTGGCCTGCAAAGCCCTCATTGCTTCTGGAAGCAGAAGTAAAACGTACCCATACAGGCTTTGTGGGTCAGATGAATTGGGGGCTGGATTAGTCCCCCAGGCCGTAGTTCGGGCACCCCTGGTGTAGTGGATGCTCGAATGTATATTAATGGAGGTTATGTGAAGAATTAGTTGTATAACTCAGAGTGACAGCAGGCTGTCACACAACATGGGTTGTAAACTTAGTTTGAACTTCCTCCTGTTCAACCCATGTGAGCATTTCCTAAGTGTTGTCAGTTGAAAGGGGGGAAAAGACTGGCATTCATGTATGACCAGGAAAGTGTGCAGCTTGGCAGGCCAACAAGTGGCTTTTCTTTAGAACTAGTTAGCTACATCCTCCCAACCCCACTTCGCACTAGTCAGGAAGCCCTCTCTGGATTGAAGAAATGTATTTTTTTTAGTGCCTTGCATTTCCTGTGGAGTGTTAATGTACTCAGGCTGACAGAGCATATAAATGGCATGCAAAAAGTTTCTTACTAAACCAGCCACAGCTCACAGACATAGGGTTTTATTTTTTCAAGTGGAGCAAAACAGACACAGGCCTGGGAAGTATGCAAAAGAATCAGTGTGGATTTTAGAAGGGTCACATAAACCGCTTTCATCCCTCCTTTGGGAAAGTGACTTCTGTAGCCACTGCAAATGAGGAGGTTTAAAACATTATGGTGGGAAAAGGTATCAGGATGCCATATATTACAAGCAACACACATTTCCCCTCATTTTTTGCCAGTCTTGGAAAAACAGTATTTTTGGATGGCAACTGCCAGAACTCACCGGGATGGGTGATTCTGGGAACATTTCCGAGTTCTTATTTCTTTGGCAAAAGTAGCTCATATGACTAAGCTTCCACAGTCTACCTAGCTGCCTTGTTACTTTTTGGGACAACAGCTCTCAGAATCTTTCTGGCATTAGCTATGGTAGCGTTTCCCAAACTATGTTCTGCAGAACACTGTTGGACTTCAATTTCCAGAAGCCTAAGCCAGTACATTGGCTGATCAGTGCTTTGGAGAATTGACTTAGGCTTCTGGGAATTGAACACTGGCAACTATGCTATAGGATTTTAGAACTTGTCATTCCAAAAAGTGATCTTTCTTATCTAATTTTTGACTCTGAGTATTCCCATGGACCCCTTGACTCCAACAAACAGTGCTAATTAATATTAGCCCAATACAATGCCATCTTCCTTTGTCAAGTATGCTTCTGCAGCTGTCCTATTGCCTCTGGTGCATGTTCGATTTGAGTGGGGCGATCTTGTGTTTCCTTTTCCCAACAGGCATCTGCAGAGGCCTTTCTCCTGAAGCTGCTCCCAATGCAGTGCTTTGAAATCCTATGTCAAAAGCTAACTCTAACAAGATTCTGAATATAGAAGCTGCCAAGTGATTAAGATCCCAAGGCAGTACAGTATCTCCAAACAACATTCAGAAGAATACACAGGAACAAGTTCACTATAGTTTCAGTTTGGGCTTGGGAACTGCAAGCCAGAATCAAAGTTTGAAAGGCTTCCTGAAAAAAGGGGGTGGGGGTATCCTGGTCTTTGGCAAGGTAGAAGGAACAGTGCAGAGGATAATGGTGCTAGAAACTATTAATGCATCTGGAAAAGAAAATCCTCCTAGTGTATTTGCATTTGAAGCCTAGCCAGTATACTTAGCTCTGGCTACAGTGAGCTTTGCATTACACACTGATTAGCCTATATTTGTGTATGTGAGCAGGTTAAAAATAAAGCCATTGGAAAGCTACAGCCCAGCAATAAACTCTCTATTTGAGATGAAGATTTTGGGATGGTAAAAGTTTCACTATCCGTTAGCTTTGGATTCATGGCTAATCAGAAGGGTTTCTCTCCTCTCGCCAGCAATCTTTTTGACAAAGAGCTGTTGTAAATCTAAAGGATGCAGAGTTGAGAAATGGCTTTTGGAGATAATTCTTTTGCAAGCATGTGGTGCAATCTTGGAAAAGGCTTTCAAGCTCTCAAGAAATCCTCTTGGGTGCTGCAAGCAATATCAAAAACATGTGGCAACATGTGCACTCAGCTAGGGCTCGAAGCCAAGCTATGGAAAGCTTTGTAGCTGTTAAGTACAGAGATGAATGATTAGACCTGACCTCTGATTGTTGCTGTTTATGTTTCCCCTATCCAGGCTTTTGTTCTGTTGGTACACACTGGTGGGATACGCGTAAAGAGACTGTCCAGGAATGGTGGATCACTTGCTTCCTGCGGGTGAAACTTTCTCATCCCCAAAGCCCTCAGTGGGATACTTTGGGGACATGATGCCCATGAGGAGATCATACCAAAGGCTGCCATCTCCTCTCTCAGAAGATGACAGTGATTCATCAAGTTTTTGCTCATGTTCTAGCCCTGATTCCCAGGTTCTTGGCTCAAGTTATGGGAGCTCATCAAGCATTGAGAGTCAGGACAGTATCTTGGACTATTTGCTGTCCCAGGCCTCTTTCGGAAATGGCCTTGCCTCTTGGTGGGACAAAAGGAGACTTCAACCCATTGTGAAGGAGGAACATTTTCGGATGCCGGATTTCATGGTGGAGATGGAAGACTCTGGACCATTCCAGCCCACTCTTGAGGAGATAGAGGAATTTCTGGAAGAGAACATGGAGACAGAACTCAAGGACGGGCCTAAAAGTGAGACCAAAGACATGAGAGCTTGTAGCCAGCTTACTGTGGCTTCTATCCAGCAGAAAGACCATCTACTGCCCAGTGTTAGTTTAAAGGACAGTAAAAGTGAACAGTCAAACAACACAGTAGACCATGCATCCAGTGGATCAGCATCCCTCGATGGAGGGATACCGGTCATGCTCCAAATTCAACCACTACAAGTTAAGCAAGCTTCAAATACGAGTCCCAGCTCACAAGAACCAGCACAAGAGAACATTAAAATTGCACAGCTCCTGGTCAACATCCAAGGGCAAACATTTGCACTTGTGCCACAGCTTGTTCAATCATCCAGCTTAAACTCATCTTCCAAATTTGTCCGCATAGCCCCAGTTCCAATAGCTGCAAAACCTCTTGGGCCGGGTGGTACAATCCAGGGTCAAACTGGGGTCCTCATGGGTCAAAAGTTCCAAAAGAATCCGGCAGCAGAACTCATTAAAATGCACAAATGTTCCTTCCCTGGATGTACCAAGATGTACACCAAAAGCAGCCATTTGAAAGCTCACCTGAGAAGGCACACTGGAGAAAAACCGTTTGCGTGTACTTGGCCAGGATGTGGATGGAGGTTAGTACCAGGATGTTATGGGTGGACAGTATTTCATAACAATTATTCTTCTCTTCTCATGTGTCGGGTCATAGTTGTAAACAAAATTTAATCATGAACACATGTTCTCTTGAATCTTGTCACTACTAGAATTTAAACATATTTTCTTACACTTAAATCATCACAGGTATGTGTCTGATTTGCAGAACACAAACAATTGACTTTTAACAGAATGTCTCTATTTGTTTGTTTGTTTGTTTGTTTGTTTGTTCACACTTGTATGCCACCCTACTCGCAAAGCAACTCAGGGTGGCTAACATAGTATCACAGAACAAAATATAAAACACAATAATCCCAACAATAAAACCATGCACAATCCAGCAAAAGTTAAAAAATTAAAAGATTTTTTTTTTTTTAAGAATTAAGAGAGGGAGGGGTAGTCTTCGGATCAGCCAGCAGGCCAGGGTTACCATGTTACTGGCACCCCATACCTGCCCCGCCAGCTAAGTCTTTATGCCTTTTCTGAAGGGCAGCAGCTCTGCCTGGAGATGCAACTCAATTGGCAGGAGGTTCCATAGAGGACACAAGAGAAGGCCCTCCATCTAGTACGAGAGAGATAAGCCTCTCTAGCCAATGGAACAGTTAGAGAGGCTCTCCAGTCCACTCTGGTGCGACAGACAGATGTTCTTGGGGTGATGTGGTCTCATTACCATGTAGGGCTCATCTCTCTCTCTCTTTCCATAATTAATACAAAAGGAGAGGCTAGATCAGGGATGAGAAAACTTGCCCTTCTTGAACTAGGACAGTGGTCAGCAAACTTGGTTCTCCAGGTGTTCTTGGACTTCAGTTCCCAGAAGCCTTGATCAGCAGGAGTGCTGACTTGGGCTTCTGGGAATTGAAGTCCAAGAACACCTGGAGAGCCAAGTTTGCAGACCCCAGAACTAGGATAATCTGGGACAGATGTCAATTTGAGATGAATGGTGGAACAGCTGCTGCGTGCAAGGAAGGTCCCAGGTTCAATCCTTGGTTTATCAGTGAAAGAGTGGTTGTTGGGAAACATTTCCACCTGAGACACAGGTGAGCTGCTGCCTGACAGAGTAGACAATGATATATTAAATGGGCAATGGTCTGAGCTAGTATAAGACTGCTTCCTGTGCAGTGATGGGATGTAACAGGTTCTCACCAGTTCGCCAGAACCGGTAGTAGCTTTTTCCAGTGTCCCAGAGAACCGGTAGCAGCTTTTGGGGGGAACCACCTTCGGTTTAAAAGCTCTGGTTGATTTGTGTTTGGGGTGGGTGGGTGTATTTTAATGTATTTTTATTTTATTTATTTAATTTAATTTATTTATGGTTTTGTGTTGTGTGTGTGTGTGTTGAGATGTGTGTGTGTGTGCTTATTTTTGTTTTATTTTGTTATTTTTTATTTATTTATATTTTTTCTTTGGCCCCGCCCATGTCATTATGTTGTCTCCACTCACATAATGATGTCATTACATTAGCTCCGCCCACACTGTGATGACATCACGGTGGGGTAGTAAAAATTTTGACATCCCACCACTGTTCCTGTGTGTATTCATATGTCCAGATTTACAGAAATTTGTTTTGTGAAAGACCCAGTGCTAGGAATGTAAGTACAGTAAATCATAGCAACATTCAATTTCTCTTTTAGACAGACTGTCTTGACACAGTGAGATAACTTGTTGAGGATACTCTAAACCAGAGGTTCCCAACCTTTTTGTGCTATGGGCCGGACAACACCCCCTGGACAACTGAGCATGCCGGTCATGTGGTTCATCCCACCATAAGCGCTGCCATAAAATGCGTCTGCGGCTGTCATAAACGCATTTACAACAGCCACGGGTGCATTTACAGCAGTGTTTACAGCAGGTGCAGGCATGTTTACGCATGTGCTGGCGCCCTTACAACTGTTGTAAATGCATCTGCTTCCACTTCAGATAGTGGTGAGGGCAGCGGTGAGCCACATGAAATGGTAATGAGGTTGGCCACGCCTGCTCTAAACTCTAGAAGAACCCTTGGCTCCAGTTTGGGAATGAGACAAGAACCACTTACTTCATGCAAGAAAGCAACATGTATTGTATTTTCTGACCCTTCACATTTTCCAGTAATGAAATTGAAAAAAAGGAAACAGGCAAAAACTTAACTGTTTCTGGGAAGGAGATGAGTTTTTGACATTTTTCATTTGCTATACAAAACCAAATAGGGCAGATTTGTATCACTTTTCGATCCACAGCAGTCTAAAATGTTTTTGCAAAAGTAATCTAGTGGCTGTTTATTAACCTTGCAACTGATTCCTGTACTGAGAACCTTTGATGTGCCTGATACCTGTGTGGTGATTACTACTGTAATTCTGAAGTGAGAAATAGTACTTGTGTACGTTAATTGAAAATCTGGGTGTAAATTGTTTGAGCTTTTCTTTAAGACATAGAAGAGCACTGAGAATGAAAACAGATTCCCCCCATCATGTAACTGTTCTAAGCTCTAAGTGGCAGGTTGTGAGCACCAATCACAGGATTTGGTTCACATCCCATCTTGGTAGCTGAGATAATGACCCATTTTAGTTTGGACTGATTCAGAAGCCCCTTGATTTGATTTGGGTCCCAACTGAGATCTTGAAATGGGATTGGAACTCAAAATATTTTTCCCCTTATTAATTTCCCTTTGAAATAAATTTTTTCCCTCTATCAATAATCTGAATGAGATGAAAACTGAAATAGCAATAGCCCTTGGGAGGAGATAGCAGACATTTCATTGAAAAAGATGCATGAGATTTTGAACTGTGTGCCTTTGTGCCAATTCCATTTTTTAGTTTTTCCAAAAAATGGAACTGCCAGTAATGTTTTCATTTTTTTTGGCAGAATAGGAGAAATATTCAGGTTCAACAAACATGCCATACAGGTTTCTTTAGGCTAATTCAGATTTGGATTCATTCTGCTTCTGAGGAATCTAACTTCAAAGTGGACATCTCTCGAATTTCTGTTCAGACCTCTATGATTCTGGTCAAGATTCATGAGTCACACGATTAGCTATTAAACAACCAATGGAGATCCATAAATTGCAGCTTACTGAGCAACAGTAGAGTATCAGATTGCTTCCTCTGGAGTAGCTTGTGGTGGTCATCCCTACAAACAGGGCACACCCCAGGGCACATACTCTACCAAGAAAATCAACTTGAATGCACCTCCACCTCCTCCTCCTCCTTATTCTGCTGCTGCCGCCATATCCAAATCTAAATACAGTATAGGCAATCAGCCATGAAGACTGTCCTGCAAATATAATACAGTGGCCTTTCATCTGCCTTCCACATCGCAGCATGACCCCCATACCACTGATTCAGTTCTGCAAGTCACTTTTGGATCCTGAGCCCTTTTGGCACATAAAGTCCTCATCAGTCCCAGGTCAGTATTGATGATGATGCCTTCCATCAAGATGGATTCAAGTGGGATTTAATCAACTTGAGGACCACCAGCCTTCCCTGTGGACTTCAGCACCCAAGGCTGTTAGTCCTGAGGGTTGTTAGGTTAGTTAACTGCCACCTGACACTCAGCATTGAGTCGCTGGCAGTATGGTCTCCTCTATTACCATAGCAGGATAACCTGGCCATATAGACTTAATGCATATAATAATTCTGCTGTAGAGTAAAATGTGTCTCCCCTGCTGTTGCATGTTTCATACCTTCAGTGTATTCAGACACAGATGGACCCATTTTAGGGTGCGTATGGACCACTCTGACTTTGGGTGCATACAATGTGAAAACTGCATTTCCCTAATACCTCCTCCCCTCCCCGACTTCCTCTTCTCAACATTTCTTTCTTTCTATGAAGATGCACACAAAGTATCTAGGAATGTGCCTATATGACAAGCAGTGCCTATGCTCAGTTAAATGATGAGGGGGTTAACAGAAATATCTGTGAGATCTAGTTCTGTTAGCAAGCAATGGAATGGAACCAGATGGAAGCCAATCCACTGCCTTTTGTGATTATTCTCCTCAGCTGGTGAGCAGACCACTTATGCAAGCAGTTAAATACCCAACTCAGCTGACTCAGATAATATTAAGCATTGCTGGTAGGTCAAAGATTAATGACTCTAAATACAAAAGTTTATGTCACTGTTGACAAACTAGTCTTGTCCTGGCTGTTCCTCTTGTGCATTTAGGAAATCTTAATGCTTTAGATCTAACCTTGTGGTAACTCTGGGGCCATCGGCATCTCAATTAACCCTTTCCAGTTGAGATTGTTTACTGTATGGAAACAGTGGCAGTGACATCTTTCCCAAGGTGTGCAGTTTACTTCAAGTCTCTTTAGAATAAGTCTGGAATTCAGGTACAATAAAATCCTGTTTTACAGAAGTCTCATTTTACAGAAACCTCATTTTACAGAAACCCCATTTTACAGAAGGTTTTTTTGCTGAAAAAATGTCCCGTTTTATAGAAAACCCCCGTTTTACAGAATGTGATTACCCAGAGCACATTGCACCTGGTGGGCTATAAAATTCCACCCTCAGCCATTCTGTACCCTCTGGGTGGCAGTAGAATTGTCTGGAGAGGAGTTAAGAGTGTTTTTTTTTAGTGTGTGTGTGTGTGTGTGTGTGTGTGTGTTGGGGGGGGGTAAGGAACGTCTCCTCCCCCAAAGCATTCTTATGGGAATGCCTCATTTTAGAGAAAAATCAAGTTAAGAAAAAATCACAGAACTGACTTTTTTTTTTTGAGTAAAATGGGGTTTTACTGTACTTGTGTGTTCTTCTTGAACATGAAAGTCAGACTGGCAAGTAGCTAGTGCTGACAGGGCTCAGAATCACACAGTTCTTTATCAGTGGAGTATGTTTACTTTTCAGAAGTTCAGAAGGTGGAGGGAGAGAGAGGAGGACCTTACATGTATATGCTGAGTACATCTGCAGTTTCTGTTCTTTTCCAGTTCTCTTTATCATCCCAAATGAATTTACTAGCCCGAGATACGGCTGGTATTTTTCCTCCAGCCTTTTTCCCTTTCTTGTTTTTGCCAACCTTGGTAGCGTTATTTTTCATCTCAAGCAAATGTGTTAGTTTTATTTTTTAAAAATCTGCACAAAAATTAATTAAAGTAACTTGGAAATGTTACTTTTCTGGGCCCGACCATGTGTCTCCTAGGATCCACTAATCATTTTACCCACTAGTCCTGCAGAATGGGGGAATCCTGCGAACTTTAATCCAGAGTAGATAACTTTTCCATAGTTTCATTTAGTTCTGGACAGAAGTTCAAATGTTCCTTCCTCCTCAACAAATGGGATTATGGAAGTAAAAACAGCAGGACCTCAAATTGCTACCATGTCTCAGACAGGCTTTGACTTTCTTTAAATGCATTCTTTAAATGATGTGGCCTGAATGAAGTCAGGGACCAGTTTGTGTGTTTGGTTATGATTATTTTCAGTAGCTCAGGGGACTCAGCCATACATTCGTTCTGGCAGTGTACTTTTCCTTCAGTTTTAAAACCCAAACAGAACTGGAGGGAGTTGGAGAAAAACATGACCCTGAACATATAGACACACAAGTGTATATAAATTAAGATGGTCTGGTGGAGTTGGGGGGAAATGTTCTGTTTGTTTGTTTGACATTAATAGTTTCAGATAGGGATGCATGTGTGCCCTTCAAGATTCATGGCAGGAACATTTTATTTGTTCATTAGGAAGGGACTGAATTACATAATTTCTTACTATGCTAAAGTAAGTGGTGACTTGAATAGGCCCATTTGACTAAATGGAGCTTAAAAGAAGTTCACTCACCAAATACACACAGATTCAATGGGCCTGTTCTAGTGTAACTTAACTATGTTAAGCAATGGGATTTCAGCCACTAAGTCCTGAATATGTTTGTTCAAACATCTCCTCTTGAATGATGGTTAAATGGCTGATCATGTCCCACTGGTAGAGCCAGACTGCCATCCATTCAATCACAAGGTAGTAGAAGACAACAGAAAACCTTTTGGTTTGCAATAGATCAAGAAGGGTTTCTG
This sequence comes from Furcifer pardalis, assembly GCA_030440675.1. Classification (NCBI taxonomy): domain Eukaryota; kingdom Metazoa; phylum Chordata; class Lepidosauria; order Squamata; family Chamaeleonidae; genus Furcifer; species Furcifer pardalis. Next base: position 127,378,873 of record CP126893.1, on the reverse strand, counting down.
ACTTCCAAATGTTTAACAACAAAATGGGAAAAAATGCCCCCCCTGAAGTTGCCTGCTGAAACAAAGGAGGTGTGGGGTAAGCATAAACAATTTCTGTAACGGGACTGTTAGTTCAGCTGTGGTAATGAACAGAAATTGGAATATACTTGGAGACACCTTCTTTCATTCTGAACTTTATTGTTTGGTGCACTTTGGGATACAGTACTTGTAATAAAAACGACTTAGGTCCAGGAATCCTGAGAGCTGCCTGTCTCTAACCTACCAATGAGTTTCTCCTGTTTTCCATTTTTCTTCTGGATGGTCCTTTCTTTTGCAGTACACTGCTCACAGCAATCGTGCCTTGCAAATTGGCACTCTGTCCTCCAGTATCAGTTGTTTGCCTCACGTGTTGTACTTGTCTCTGTAATACTTTATCTGTACCACAGCTGCTTCCTCCTGTTGAGCCACCCCTCTGAGTAACATTTGAAAACACCAAGAGACTCAATATAATCAAAGTGTGCATTTTCTTGCCCCCATCAATGGGAGGAGGAGGAACCACAGATCTCTGGCAGAGCAGAAATGTTGGCTACCCAAAGTCCCAGTTTTACTCCCTGGCATTTTGCTTCCAAAGATGAACAAGAAAAGCTTGTGCCTGAAATGCTGGATAGCTGTACTGCCAGTCCAAAGAGATAACAACAAGCCAAGTGGACAAAGGGTCTGACTACATTTAAGCCTGTGCTCCACTTGCCTGTACCAGCTGCTGGTGGAATGAGGGAAATTCACTGAATGATGAAACTACAATGTGCAGTGTTTGTAGATCTTACACAATAGGTATGGAAACTTACCATGAGTGAGTTAAGCTACATTCAGGTTCAATTTTAGCAACTTCAGTTATTTTTGTTAGTATTATAACATTATGAGATTCTGCAAGATAAATGATCTGCTTGTTTTAAGTAATCAGATGAGCACTGCAGCCAGATGAGAAATATTTCCCAGAGGGGAAAAAAGATTTCTCAAGGTTTCGATAGATGAGACAACATGAATGACACTCCATCTCAATGATCTCATCAATCAGAGCCATCACAGCAAATGTCCAAATAATCTCTCCTCCCCACCTCATCTCAAGAGATGAAATTATGTAAGCCTGATACACATTAATATGCACTAAATTTCCTTCCCGTGACTGCATATCAGAGTGCCTACCTGTGTACTGATGCTGTGTGTGGTCGAAAGGGCCACTGGCACAATTCAGTCTTTCTTTTTTCATGTCAGACATACCACCAGCATATAACAACATACAAAGCTAAAATAACACATCTAAACCAAAATAGAACCAAAGGGTTATATGACATCTGCCCAATATCAGGCCACATCAACAGCATTTCTTCTTGCCAACATAAGGTCTTCGTCAGTGCACATTGAGGGGCATTGCGTACATTGTTTCATATGGAAAATAGTTTGTTCTTCTCCACAGTCACACAGGCTGTCATCTACAAGGAAACCCCACTTTCTCAGATTAGCCCTTGATCTTCCTACCCCAGCACGGACTCTGTTTAAAGCTTTCCAGGGTTGTTCTTGGGCAGGCGGTAGAGAATCATATGGGTCTGCCCAGTTATCTGTTATCTAGTAGCTCCCTGTTTGCCTTCCATAGTTCTGAGGAGGGCTGTGAGGGCTGGTTGGGGGGGGGGGGGAGTTATGAGGAAACTGTGCCTTGAGTTCAGTCTCTGCTTTGGTGGTCGGTGATCGAATAGAAGGTGTGTTTCTGAGGGTCTTGCTTTTACCACTCTTTCTGAGGAGCACTTTCTGGTGAACATTTGGTGAAAGGATGCCAGCTAAGTAATGCACTTTTTATACTGGAATTGGTTTTAAGCATCCTATGACCAATCTCACTGTTTCATTTAAGGCCACATCCACCTGTTTTGCATGTCTTTATCTGTGCTGCAGTGGACTAGCATACTCTCCTACAATGCAACATAAAGCTAGCACATAGGTTCTTAATGTGTGTGGTTGGGCAGAATTCAGTAAGAGGATATTAACCATAACTCAGAAGGAAGCATTAGGCAAATACCAAATTTGAGGGAGCTGTAAACTTATAGTGGGAAAAGAGTTTGGTTGAAGTTATTGCTGAGCTGCCATGATTAAGTTTCTAAATTAATTCTATATTCAAAAATCCAGTTTGGAATTTGCTGCAGTTTACATACTTGGACCCAGATCTCAGGCTGAAATGCAAATATCCAATTCCAAGGCTGGTATGTGACCTATGAAATTGATATTTAAACCTACATCCTTGATATTTTAGGATGTGGCACCTACGTTTTTATATAACAGTCCTTGAAACCAAAAACAAAACCCAACCTCAATATTTCTGTGTTGCTTCTGCCCAATTTAAGTGAAAAGTTGGATTTTTGATATTTACCGAAGGTTTTAGGTGCCATTCATGTTTAGATTCAGGCATATGGAAAACATAATCTTTGTTGCTGATGATATCATCATTACTGTGCTTCTGAAAACCTATGTAAGGAGCAGGAAATCATTGGCCAAAATCCTGCTACTTAGCATAGTAAATTGCCCTAGAGAAGACACATTGAATCAATGGGGATCTGTTGAATCAACACCTCCATCAATCCAATTGATTCCAGTGGGCCTACTCTAAGTGTGACTAACTATACCAAAGTAAGTTGAAGTTAGAGGAGGCTCATTTGAATCCACAAAATGTATAGAGGAATATACTTATCAAATCCCTTTTGATTCAGTGGGCCTGCTTGAGTGCGATTTACTGTTCTAAGCAAAAGGATTTAGGCCACTGTGTTAATGCTATGGTTCCCAAATGTTATGTATGTCACAGGCTTTCAGGTCAAAGAACAAGCAAACCAGAGTTCAAGCTCACCACTATTATCTGGCATAACAGGAATGTTATTTCTTGGTTTGTCTTACATAATATAACAAAAGCTTTTGTAGTATCTTAGTGAGCAACAGAATGCTGTGAACAGTGTCAAAAGCATTTCTTTATGTTCTGAAAGCCATGATGATAGCAAGGAAATATGATCTTATATCTTCATAAAAATTTGGTTCCCTGAAAAAAGGGAATGACCATTAAATGGATTGTCTATAAATAAGTTAGCAGGCTTAAATTCTGCTGAAGTTTTTTTTTTTTTGGGGGGGGGGTCTAGAACAGGGTTCCTCAAACTTGGCTCTCCAGATATTCTTGGACTTTAATTACCAGAAGACCAACTCAACACACCTGCTGATCAGGGCTTCTGGGAGTTGAAGTCCAAGAACCTCTAGAGAACAAAGTTTGAGGAATCCTGGTCTAGAACAAAGACAGATAACTGTGACCCTTCATCTATTTTAAACAGCAGGATTCTGAAAATTGTCAATATAGACTAGGGCAGGAAATTTTTTGGAAGGTCACAGTTGCCCATACTGGATTTAGAATATCTGAAGCATATTGATACTGAATTGAGAAAATGTTCTGTCTTAGTTTCCAGATTCAGGCCAGGATCTAACTGCATACTTCTCCTGATGGAAACACATCCATCAGTGGCACAAGGTGGGCATATTTTTCCTTCTCTCTACAACCTTTTCAAGCAGGCCAGAAAAACTCTAGCAACATTTTGAAAAGGGCAGAAGAAGGAAAGAGTCTGTGGGATTGCAGCGATAGGGGGAAGTCTCCCCCTTCTGGTTCTAGTGATAGAACTACATCTATCAGGAGAAGTCTACCTTAGCTAATTGTTGTTATTCTATTGCTAATTCTAGGATCTAGCAGTGGTCAAAAGTGCCACAGTTAGTTTTTCCAAGAACCATCTGTTAGTGTATTTAATTATCTATTACAGCTATCTTGTATTATTATCTTGTATCATTATAGATACGCTGTACTGTAAAACTGCATGACATAATAGCAAACCAAAGTGAATAAATAAAAGCTTTTCGGACACATAAGGCATTACATAACACCCTATCTTTTTTTCTTTTTTTCTTTTTGGTCAACACATAGGGAACACTAGGTCTATTTTTGTGGGTATAGTAAGATGATCACTCAGAGCAAGCTGGATGAGAACATAGCAACATTGTTACCTGATCAACTGCAAATTTATTCATGATGTAAAATATATATTTATCATATTAACTCATGCTGCTTTCCGTAGCTCAGATGACACACATATTGGATAGGCACATTCCACTCATCTCTTGATTTTGCTCTTGATAAAGACAAATCCCAAAGGACTTCGCATTTCTTGCCTTGCTTATACTAATACATATCTGTGGATATATATATAGACAATGACATCTTTGTTTAGTTGGTGTAATACTTGGAATCAGAGATGGAAATTGTTATGCTGGCTAGGGTCTTCTTACTGTTGTAGTTCAGCAAAGTAACTTTTTCCATCTGTATTTGGAATGGACTCAGAACCGTATAACAAGAGCTTCATCCCCCTCTTGATGTTGAAGATTGGAGTTAAAAGATGAGCACAAACAACTTCAAGCATCAATCAATAAAGAGTGGCATTTGGATGTTGACATCCCATGCCTATTTTTGGCACAAGGTGATTACCAACTATAAGTTCCACATCTCTGCCTTTGAAAACTCTCACCCCCATCTTTTTACACATAGATATAGTACAGATTCACTCTCTCTTTTAATTTTCAATTAGTGCTAAATGACTTCATTTATTTACTATTTATAAACAGCTGGCAGGGTTTCTTTGGAGTTCTTTTCTGTGCCAATCTTTTCAACTGTTCTGGCAGATACCACTTCATGGGACCACGGAGCAAAGGGGTTGTATTTTCATTCATTCATTCATTCTTTCATTCTTTCATTACATTTATATCCTACCCATCTGGGATATTCTCAGTTGTGGATTAGGAATCTTTGGATTTTCCAGGGAAGTTGGAGCTAGTGTCATGTCTAAAGATCTTGAAATCATAGCTCAGAAAGAGGCTTCTGAAGGAGGATGAATATAATGGCATGCTGATGATGGTCATACTTGAGCTTTGAGTGATAGGATGGTGTTCTGGGACCTTACATCTGCTCTACCTAAAGTAACTTTCCAGTTTGTGCTTGAAATTCATACTCCTGTTTGTGGACTGAGACAGGGACCACTTCAAATAATTACCCCATGGAGAGGAAGAGTTATGCAGCAGCTTCTCAGGGCAAGACTCATCATTAGCAATGTGTGAGAGAAAGAGACAGAAAGACAGACAAAAGTACTGTCATAAGGCTGGTTCTTGAGAAACCTCAAAATAGTCATTCTTCAGTCTTTTTGACAAACATGCAAGTCCAGTAAACAGCAATGCCTCTTTGAAGTGCTCCACTCTTGCACTCTTGGTATCTTTTACATGGCACATAGAGTTGTTGGTGCTCAGATATTCAGAGAAAAGCTGATAATCATGTAGTGGCTACAGGTGGTCTGTGGTACAAATCACACCTCTGTTTGACCTTACTTAGGGTGCATGTATGATGGACACACAAGCTTCTTTTAGGGAGGCCAGTCCTCCACCAGAATGACTACCAGAGGACAAGCCTCTTATTTAGGGCTGTCCAGTCCAAATCGAGTCTGGACAGACTGTGGTGGCTTAGTGGTTAAGAGACTGAATCTGCCAACTGGAAGGTTGGCAGGTCATTATTTATTTATTTATTCATTTATTTATTATATTTATATCCCACCCATCTAGGAGATTTTCTTACTCTGGGCAGCTAACAATAGAAAACTCACACATTAAAAACAGTCACACATTTTTAAAAAAATACATATAAATATGCCAGGAACAAAAAAACAACAACATATTGGTGACATCAACAGTTCAAGACCTGAATCCTGCATGATGGAGTGGGCTCCCATCTCTGTCCCAGCTCCTGACAACCTAGCAGTTTGAAAGCAAGAAATTACAAGTAGATAAATAGGTATCATTTTGTTGGGAAGGTAACAGCATTATATGTACTCTGGCATCTAGACATTCCTGCCACATGACCACAGGAACATCTCCAGATGCAGACATCGCTGGCTCTTTTGCTGTAAATAGAGATAAACACTGAACCCTAGAGTCAGATATGACTGGCTTTCAAGCAAGGGTGACCTTTACCTAGTCAAAATCCAGTTTAAACATCAAGGTCTTCAAAGAGGGAGCTCAAGACTTGGCTAGAAGAAGTGAGCCCTGCACTTGAATAATTGACAGTTTTGCTCAGGTCTTGCAAACAACAGATGACGGTTTCCTTTACTGGGTCAATCTGTTAGATTCTCCTCTCTCCCTCCCTCTCTCTCTCCATCTCTTACTACATTCTATTTTTCCTTGCACTATTATCTTCTCTAGCTTGTTTTGTCTCTATGTGGTGTGTGCAAAGCACATTAGAGAGTTTAGTCAATTTGATTTCTAGTAAGTCTTCAAGCTTCATTTGATTAAGAACCTCCTTATTGGTCTTTCTGGGGGCCATGGTATATGTCAAGCTCTTCTCAAACACTACATTTCAAATTAACAATTTTCTTTCCTGTCTGTTTTTTTCTTACTCTCTAGCTTTTATATGAATGATGGCCTTGATCTTATACTTAGGGGCCTGTTCTAGTTCCTTTATAGCTGCACTGTTAGCATAGATCAGGCATTCTCAGCCTTTTCAAGTCGAGGGCCGGGTCATGCTCCCTCAAGCAGTTGGTGGGCCAGACTGGTGCTCCAGCTACTGCTGCCGTCATTGGCCGCGGACTCATTATGGCTGTTGTAGACGTGTTTACAACAGCCATAAATGAGTCTGCGGCTGATTCCGGCAATGATGGCTGGAGTGAGGGCAGGGACCAGATTATTTGGTGCCGTGGGCTGTAGGTTGAGAACCCCTGGTGTAGATAGTATAAAAGAGCAGAAGTGTATGGCTGAAATATCTTACTGCTGTTTGTAAAAATGGAGACAAGTGAACTGGGGAGCTCTGAGGGCTGAAGGCCAAAATCCAGCAGTAAATTGCAACTAATGTAGGGTCATTGTCACACGGAGGCTCAAAGGTTCTTTATATCTACAAGAACTAAATGGTAATTATTATTATTGCTTGTCATTGTACTGATGGTGATTTGCAGAGGCAGAAGCAATGAGTCGATCAGTTTCTTCTTCTTTGTTTTCAGGTTTTCTCGATCAGATGAACTTTCTCGGCATAGGCGCTCTCACTCCGGAGTGAAGCCTTACCAGTGCCCTGTGTGTGAGAAGAAGTTTGCTCGAAGCGACCACCTGTCCAAGCACGTCAAAGTCCACCGGTTTCCTCGAAGCAGCCGCTCTGTGCGCTCAGTGAACTGAGGTGTCCTCCTACCTCCTTTTTCACCAGTTTGTCCAAGGAGAGGTGTTGGCGGCTGGTTGGTCAGCATCTTTCTCGTGAAGCAATAACTTTCTTATGATAATTTATTCATTGCCACATGACATTGGACACCATGACTTCACGTGCACATCATGCACATCCTTTTTGTTGTCACCTTTGCCTTACTTCTTCCCTGTCCGTTCCTTCCTGCTGCTGCTTTTGAAAATTGCAGTGTTTTATTTTGGGCTGTTTTCTCCTGTCCCGTAATACTTTATGGGCTCCTTGCAGCAAGTTAATTATAGTTCTGACATTCTTGAGGGCTTTGCTCATGTATAAGGCTATTCATTGTGAATGTTTATTTTTTTAAAAATTGTATTAAGTTGCCCCTATTTGTCCAGTTTGGAAACAACTCCTTTTGTATGTGTGTACGTTTTGCTTGCTTGTTTGTTTGTTAAGGAGGTTTCAACCATCTAGGAATTTGTGGAGGCTATCAAAAGAGGAAGAGCAAAAAGAACAGGTCTGATGCATTTGTGAGGGCATGCGTGATTATGTACATGGCAGTCAACAAGGCCTGGAAAAGTTACTTTTAAAAGACTATAGCAGTGATGGCAAACCTTTTAGAGACTGAGTGCCCAAACAGAAGGGTGGGGGTGAACTCTGTGCTGAGGGGAGGGAGGAAGTGCTCCCATTGGGCTGCTGGACAGAGAGACGGGAGACACACTGTGCCGGGGGAAGTAGGAAGTGCTCCCATTAGGCTGCTGGGCAGAGAGGTGGGGCAAACTCTGTGCTGGGGTGACAATTCGTGAGCCCATAGAGAGTGCCCCCTCTGTCACGTGTGCCATAGATTCGCCATCACTGAACTATAGGATCCATAGTCCATCAATACACCACTGCCTGTGCCAGAATGCTGGTGGCCATTTGAGTTGGAAAATTCTGGGATCTGTACCTTTCAGAAAATTATTTTTCCCCAGTTCTGCCAATCAGCTAGTCTTCTGTCCTTGTCTGAGCACCAATACAGTGCTCTTTTCTAGACTCAGTACTGTGCTTTAAGAAGAGGCAACCAGATTCTCCCCACTCTTATGTAAAACCTGACTGTTTGTTGGGCTTCTCGGCACCCTCATCCCTGCCTTTCACTCATCACTTCCCGGCTCCTGTAGTCAGAACTCTTTGAGAGAGTTTAGGGAAACATGACTATATTTCCAACAACTTTGAAGGACTTGAAGAGCATTGTAGAAGAATAAAAGCTTGCAGAATAGTCCAGGTGGTTTTGGTGTTGCATTATTGCTACATTAATATGAGCCTTGGTGGCACAGTGGTTAAACTGCTGTACTGCAGCCAAAATGTTGTGAGTTTGATCCTGATGGTGACGGGGATTAGCCTTCCATCCTTCTGAGGTCGGTAAAATGAGGATCAGCATGTTGGGAGCAAAATGCTAATTAACTTGTTAATTGCCCAGAGAGTGCACTAAGTGCAGTAACGTTGTGTGGATTTCAGCCGTCTGGGGTTTAAGCCAAATTTGCTGCCCCCTGGTGGACACTGGCATCCACTCCTGCTAGGGTTCCTGGGAATTGTAGTCCAAGAACACCCATAGCCCAAAAAGCACCACCCGAGGCGGGGCGCCCCTCTGGCCCCCCTACATGACGCCACTGACTAGGTGCTATGGGGCAGTATAGAAATATTATTGCTGTTGATAACTAGATGGTTTAAACTGCTACTGATCTGCAAAGGTTCAGAATCCTCAGGATGCAATCTATTGATAGAATACCTTTGTCACTTGGAAAAGAACCCAGGCTTCTTTATCGTTCCACAATATATCCTCATGAGTAATATGAAAAGCATCTCTCAAAGATGTCTCATACAGTCCTTCATGCTGCATCCCATGGTGCTCAGTTGTGTGTCACTTCACTACTTGACCTTGCACAAAGAACATATTGAATTTTTGAAATAAAACATTGCCAGCTGAAGGGAGGAAGGAGAAGGAGAATGGTGAAGAATTTGTATTCCTTGTCCAACCACCTGGACCTTGGGAGACATTCAAGTATTGGGATATGACCTATAAAAGCTTGGCTGCCAACTTTATATGGTTTCTAATGGCCACAGCTGTAATGCCAGTGACTTAGCATGTTTCCCTACACAAACCTAAATAAATGGAACTTAGCATCAACTAGTTATAAATGACTAGTTACTTGTAACCAATTCCTTTTTAAATAATGAAGGCATAACTATATTATTTTACACTAGTATTACTTCAGTTACTAGAAGCCCAAGTCAGCACTCCTGCTGACCAGGGCTTCTGGTAATTAAGATCTAAGAACATCTGGAGTGCCAAGATTGGCCATCATTGAGCCAGAAGGTATATCACATGCCTCAAGTGCACTGTGTTGAGGCGACAACAAGATGAAGAAAACTTCATTTTCAATACATTCTAGTGATTCCATATGCTTTTAAAAAGTAACTAAAATAGCAACTATGGTAGTTATTCTTGAGTGGGCAGAAGTTTTAAATTGCAATGATGACAGTAACTTACTATTTTTGGAGCGTTAGAACTATGACTAATTACTTTTTTAAAAGTAACTTTCCAAGCTCTGAATATGCTAGCCCCATTTCCCATGCTCACAATGTGGAATGAAATCCTCTCCCAAGCTGTTGGGATCAGAAGACTTAAGTATTTGTTGAATGTTTCTGTAAACGCACTTTTGGAACTTTATTCTGGCAAATGGTCCCCAAATGTAGATTATCCCCATAGGCCACTATTTGAAGAGCAATGCAAATGAGGCATCTGGAGGTATGGATTTAAAGAAGGGAATATATACATATACATATATATATAATAAAATAATAAATAAAATGTATACATGTAACTAAATGCTGGATACAAAAAAATATTGTTTTAGATAACATTTACTTCCCCTTTTTTGTAGTCTGCTGATTGTACAAAGCTTTCTAATAATATAGAATCTGATAATGCAAAAAGATTTAAAGGATTAAGAAAAAAGGAGGTATCAATTTTTCTTTGATTGCAGATACTGTTTATAGCGGGAAAATAGACAGTGGCGCAAGTTCTGCTGCTGTCAACCAGCCAATAGAGAGCTGGTTGCCATGAATTTCTTTTAGACGATGCCCTGTCTGTTCCATTCCCCCTCTTTTATTTGGATGAGCCAAATGGGAAACAGAACACTACAATTCTAGCATTAATAGGTCAAAATGGAGACTCCACAACCCTTCTATAGGAATGCATTCCTTCTGTCCTCTAGAAAGAAGCAGAAGTGAATCTCTCTTTCATTGACTGTTTTTTTAAAAAATCTCACATCCTATGAATGTATGTAAATAAAATTGTACATATTGCACATCTATATAAAATATCTTATAATAACATATTGAAAAAATGTGTAAATTGCAAACAAAAGAATATCTTTAAAGCCATTGTACATAAAGTTACAATTCTGTATATTTTTTCTTTTGTTCTTCATAAGATATATTTACTTTGACAATAAAAAGAAAACTGAAATTTTGAAATGACATTTTCCTGGTTCTAAATGTGAATACCAGTTGTTACTGCTCATTAGTACTCAGTGGGCCAGTGTTCATGGAGAAGGGAGATTATTACAGGCTTCCCAAAGACATTTTGTTGGGCAGTGTGGGGAAAGCTGGGTGCCTGCCAATATGGGCCTTGGATCCAGGAAGTAGCTTCTGCAGTTCTTAACATTAACCTGATAAACTTTCAAAACAGCTCGTCGCTATCAGCAGGGGGCCATACCGGCTGGGATGATGGGAGTTGTAGACCAACATATCTGTAGGATGGCAGGTTGGGGAAGCACATCATGAGAACAGTTACAACTGGATGACCTTTCTCTGATTAAATAACTTGTGAGTTTCCATCATTTTCATCTTTGGTTATATGCTATGTGGAAGGATGGCTGTTGTAACCATGAACTCCCGATGGTATTAGAGCATCCTCAGAATTTGTTCTCAGATGAGATGTTTGATGTCCATATATTTCATTACTCCTCCACTTCCCAAATGTAGGTGGAATACATACACTTTTGGCATCTTTTACTTGCCAATTATTGGTATTCATGGCACAAGGTAGAATTCTTTGCTATGATCACCACAATCAAGTGCTAAATCTTCCACTGAAATATTACCTCTGCCTGCTAGTGGAACAGACTTTCTAGATTTCAATGCTCCTTGCTCCTCTTGTGAAAAACAATGGATTTACACCAGGTGTCAGCATTGCTTGAGAACATAAGAGTAAACCCCCAAAGGTGACAGCTAATTATTTTAGTGGATTTGCTTTGAAACTAAATAATTGCCATCAAGAAATTTCTGACTTATGGCAACCCTTCCCAGAGTTTTCTACATTGAGAATATACAAAGGTGGGCAACTTTCCCTTCTTTAGAGGGTACTCTGGGACTGTGCAGCCTTGCCCAAGGTCACACAGGCTGGTTCTTCTTCCAGGAGACACAATGGAGAATCAAAGTCCCAATCTCTGGCTCTTTAGCTAGATACAAATCCGCTGAGCTACTGAATAAGCCCTGTTTATTCAAGTCCACTTCATCAGACACTTGATCCACAAAAGCTAACATTAAAATACAGCAGTTGGTCTCCAAAGTTCCACAATATTTTTTGTCTCTCTTTTTTTTGTTTACTCTCCGATATGCTTGAAACATAGACTAACATGGCAACCATTTCAATAAGAACTTGGATAAGTCCCTGGTTGGTAAAATAATATGCAGTGAAATTTCATTCATCTCTACCCCTCAGGGTAAAAGTAAAGGTCTCCCTTGCTTGAAAGCCTGTGCTGTCTGCATTAGCAGACATTTCCGTGGTCATGACTAGATGCTGGCGCGCACAGAACATTGTTACCTTTTCCACCAAAGCGGTACTGTACTGTACCTCCATATGCCTTGCCCAACTAGGAGAGTATATGGCACTCTTCCACTTATGCGGACCCCAATGGACAGTGAGCTGACCCGCAGTTTCTAAGATGCTATTCTTGCTCCAGAGAAGAGTGACCTGAGGAAGTGGCTACCAATCCATTTCATGCTGAAATGTTCCTCTATTTTAGATTACCCAGTCAATCATGTAAATTAAGGAGTGCCATTTTGTAGTGAACACGTTTGAGCCCCTTGTGGCCATTTGAATGAATGACTGTGGATCTCGAGGCTTTTTCAGCCTCCTTCCTCAGGAGTGAGTCTGCTCTCTGGGCCCCTTCTGCCCTGAATGGCAGGCATCCTCCTGGAATGCTGCAGCTGTGAACATGTTTTTCATTCCCTAACATATCGCTATATGTTTAATCCAAGCAAACAGGTGACTTGAGAACAAAGTGAACTGGAAAAAAGGGGGCAAGGTTAATGATTACTCTGACCCTTTGCTGTATTATGTAAGCCTGAGCCTTGATGTTTTGCATGGTTGCTGTACATTCCACTGGATGACAGAGAGGCGGGCTTGTTTTATGTCAAACAAACAAAAAGTGCATGGTGTGGTACCAGCAAGCTAACCAGAGACTGCAGCCGGTCCCTAGAAGCACAGTGGTTAATAAGATGCCATATTATGAAAACTATGTGCAGTAGTTCAATGCCACTCATCCTTATTCAGAAATCCCATTGTGCCCATTGTGGCTTAGCCCCTAATAACTGTGTTTAGGATTGCAACCAACCCCTTATTGACCAAGTGAGACAGAAGGTGATATGCCATTTGGATGTCATTTAACTGACCAGGTCAGGGTTCCCAACCTAAGGCCCGTGGCCTGGATCCAGCCCATGGCACTATTTCATGTGGCCCCCACCCCTCCAAGGTAAACATGGTCACTCCATTGAAGCTGTTGGGACAAAATGGCCACCCCATCATTCAGGCAGGGCAAAATGGCCCACAGCCCTCAAAATGGCCATCAGCCCTCAAAGCTGACTGAGAGAGAGTGTGACCTGACCCCCAGCTTGAAAAGGTTGCGAACCCCTGGACTAGGCTGTTGATATCTGCTAGTGTAGCAAAAGGTCCTAGGAGAACATTCCCCTCTGCATAGACTTCCAAGGCCTATCTGAAGAATCATACAGAGAAACGGCTCCTCAAAATTCTCCAGCTAATTAATTGTGAGAGGAATAGTGGTAGACCATTTCATGCAAAATCCACCAGAGTACATGTGCCAGCTGGCAACTAGTGCAAAGACACCATTTGAGGTATCGCAGGGGGAATCCAGCACAAGGCATTTCTCTGGTGGAGAAGTAAATTTTCCTATTTCTGGCACGTAGTCACACAAATTATGATGCTGATGCTGCGGTGGCTTAGTGGTTAAGATGCTGAATTTGATTACTGGAAGGTCAGCAGGTCAAGACCTGAGTACTGCACAATGGAGTGAGCTCCTGCCTCAATCCCAGCTCCTGCCAGCCTAGCAGTTCGACAGCAAAAAATTTCAAGTAGATAAATAGGGACACTTTTGTGGTAAGGCAAACATCATTCCGTGCACTCCTGTGTCTAGTCATGCCTACCACATGTCCACGGAAATGTCTGTAGATGCAAACAGCACTGGGCCTTTGGCTATAAACAGAGATGAGCACTGAACCCTAGAGTCGGAAACGACTGGCTTTTCAGCAAGAGTGACCTTTATCTTTACTTAAAGGACCAAGTCTCAGTCTCTTTGAATCTCCCCTGCCCACTCTTTTCTTACTTGATTTAAATGCTGGTAACGAGGCACACAAGTTGTTTTGTGGCATATGCTGCTGTGCAATGGAGAAAACAGCAAAGTTCGGCTAAGAGATGTTTTCACTCTGTTTGCTTTATGTTGGATCTTGCCCAGTTTCTCCCCCTGAGGAGAAGCCATTCAGCACTTTTTTCAGGAGCGGGGCTTCCCATAAGTCATGGCAATGAACACAAACACTTGCTTTTACTCTCAAGGTTTCTTTGTATGCTTCCGCCATTTCAGTGCTGTCTTCAGGAAGTTCAGGCACATCTCAAACAGCTTCCCAGAAAAATGTGTCCTGCGCGGCGTCTGCTCAGTGCAATTTTAAATCTTTTCACATTGACATTCTGTGCAGCATTCCACGTGGCAAATACTAATCTTTGCTTCTTTGTCAGCATCTGGTGCTCCTATTGTCTTCCCTGAGCACTTGGGCCAAGACTCCGAGGAGTAATTACAATATCAGGCCGTTTTGCCAAATGGACGCCAAGCTTTTAATAAGCCATCTCTCCAGAAATGTAAGAGGGACATAAACACCCAGGCTTGGCTGCTTTCTAAATTGGCTTTTCATCTGCCTTCTATAAATGGCAGCTAGGTAGTCACTTCATTTCTCCATCCCACTTTCTCTGATGAGTGTTGTTTTTTCCATGGACATTCTGTCCCATACCTCATGGAGCAGAAAACAGAATGATAGTCCCTGGTGGCAGGCAGACAAGGGAGGGCAAAGTGTTTTGCAAACATGATTATGCCAAGGAATGACAAACACAGGTTTTACCCATTTAGCCTGAAGAGGAGGGTTGTGCTGGCTGGGAAGAGAAAAGGTCCGGCGGGCAGGATCAGCGCCAATTCCTAAGTCTTATTCCCGGTCAATTACAAGCTCAGAGCACACACGATTGGATTTGAATGTGCTCTGGACACAAATTACCCCTCCGCCCAAATGCTGGGCTCAATATATATCATGCAAATTAATTGAATTTGTCTCCCAGTGCTAGCTTGGCACAATTTGTTCTGATTTCTCCAAAAATTTGGGATTAGGCAGAAAGGACAGATGAGGTGGGTACAAAGAGCTTTTAAGACTACTGATGACTATTCCATGATCAGTACAGTTTTTGCCCAGAATTTCTGATGCATGAATTTCTGAACAAGAATGGGGAACCACCTAGTTCATGGCCACCTAGTAATGACTCAAATCCAGGAGTAGACAACATATTGCTCATGGGCTTCAAGGCCAGTTCTGCACCTTCAATGCCTGTCTTTTTTGGTGCAACCAAGATCAATGGCATTCTCATAACTACCAAAAGAGCCACACCATAAAAATGACAATAGCCCATGCACATGTGTGTTGATCCCCCTTCCCCTTTGCTCCCTAAACCTGCCCAAGATCATGACACGTGAGCTACACGTGAGCTATTTCATTTTTACAGCAGTTGCACAAGGAGCTATCCAGCATCTCTTTATGCAAGTGTTAGCTTGCAGTTCACATTCAGGATCTCAGCTTGCACAACATTAACACTTAATGCAAGTGAGAGATCCAGTGCTACTGCACTGACAGGGTAATTCTCTTTTGCGGCATCCAACAAAATCAAAATGCCACCCTGTCCCCACACTCAAGTTTCTTTTCCTTTCAAGTCCAGAAGAATGGCAGAGCTCTGTGGCAATGCTGGTCCACTGCTGGTGCAGAAAATCCCAAGAAGATGGCTACTCCTGGTAAAACTTCAGGTTTTCCCCTCAAGATCTTTCCCCATCCTCTTAATCTACATTCCCAAGGCTAACCAATCTTAAATACATGCAGCTGCAGTTCTTAATTATCCTCCCTCTCACAGTCTTTTTCTCTCCCCCCCCCCTGCCCAAATGCTAAATTGTAAGTTCCTTGCAGGTAGAGAATCCCCCTCCCATTAATTAAATTCAGCAGAGCATCATATTCACAGATATTTCATTTCCCAATCCCTATTCCGAACTGCTCTCTGAAGCCCGGAAAGATAGGGATCTGATTCCAGACAAATTCTCACTATATCAAATCCAGCACAAGATTTCAGAGTGGATACTGAATCTGGGGACCTGTGGCAACTGCAGTGCATCAAAGAAGGCACACAGGCAAGAGTTTACCAAGCAGTAAAAAAAAAAATCATGCATGGATATGCATGCTAATCAGTAAGCAGTAAGTCACCCGAAAATGCAGTTAAATATCCAGAATGAAAGTGTGGAGTGTGTTGACAAAGATAAGTTCCTTGGGATCTGGCTGAGTCAAAGATAGGATCATAGCTGTCCAATGAAAGTCAGAATAGAGATTGCTCGGAGCAACCTGAAGGTTATATGCCATGAAAGCCTAAAATTGGCTTTGAGGCTGCACATTGTGTGGGGCAAACCCCTTCTTGGATGCATATCTTAATGTACTGCATCAGTAAAGCTGAGAACAATGCCCTCAGGAGTGTAGACTCCCTTATGAAGCTGGACTCTTAGTAGGGTTATCCAAGGTGAAATGGTCATAGCTGAGATATCAGATTAAAACCCAATGAGCTTGTTCAAGGCAGATATTATGCAGCAGCAGTAGCTGAAGGTGACATGGCGGAGGAGGCAATGGTGGCGGCATTCAATGTAAGTGATGCACAATTAGTATTGTGAAGAAAATGGCAATGGTAATGTGAACTTTCTTTACTGTGAAAACCCTAGGATGAGAAAGTACAAAATGAACCAAGAGATAATACTGGGAGGTGAGACTCCCAGGTCAGAAAGCATTCAGTCAGCTACTAGAAAAGAGCACAAGGGCATGTACAAATAGCTCTGTCACTAATGACACAACTAGATTAAAAGGATGTCCAGTGGCTGATGTGCACAAAACAGAAAGGAAAGTCTAATGCTGTACAACACATAAAATTGTAACCTAGAATGTGAAAAAGTATGAATAAATGTAGACTGGAAAATATAAATCCCAAAATGGAATGTATAAACATAGCAGTGCTTAGTGTCTATAAACCAGGGATGGCCAAACTTCAGACTGTGGGCCAGACCCGGCCCATGACACCATTTCATGTTGCCTGCAATGACAACGCTGACACACTGGAAGCAGATGCATTTACAACAGCTGTAAAATGTGCCTGTGCAAACACACCTGCAGCTGTCATAAATGCATTTATTACAGCCCCAGATGCATTTTACAGCAGCATTTACAGCAGGGGAAACATGTGATTGGGCTTCTCAGCTGCCCCAGAGGCATGGTCAGGCCTGTGGCATAGAAAGGTTGGGAACCCCTGCTGGAAATTAAGGTGAACTGGAATGGGTTGATTTCAATCAGACAACTATGAAGTGTTCTTGGAAATAAAATGTTCAGAAAAAATGAGGTGGTTCTAATACAAAGAACAGGCAGTTAGGGGCTAAAATGCAGGATCTGACAAAATAGTATCAATCAGACACCATGGAAAACTAATCAACATAACCATCATTCATGTCTGTGCTCCGATTACTGATGTTGAAGAAGGTGAAACTGAAAGCTTTTATGGGATCATCCAGGAGGAAATTGATCACACACCAAGGAAGACATACTTATCATAGGAAATTTACATTCAAAAGCAGATAACAAAGCAAAACTAAATGTTGGAAAAATTGGCCAAGGGGATGGAAATTAAGCAGGAGAACAACTCAAACAGTTATTCAAAGCCAACAATCTGTTTATTGCAAATATGCTTCACACAAACAATCAGATGACTTTACATGTAGACATCACCACATGGTCACTATAGAAATCAAGTACTGTACAGTAAAACCTCGGATAACGCTAAAACTTGGTCCCACAAGTCTTGGTGTTATCTAATTTTTAGTGTTATCCGATCCATGTTAAAATCCTATGGGATGGATCGGATAACGTTAAAGCTCCATAAAGATACATTGCAACCGCACAGGCTTTAGCGGTTGTTATCTGATGCATCCCATAGGATCTTAACGTTATTCGATGCAATTCTCCCCCCCCAGATTACTTAACGTTATGCGATTTTAGCGTTATCTGAGGCAAACGTTATCCAAGGTATTACTGTACTGTAGTTTACTTGATTAGAAGCAGGAGATGGAGAAGTGGGTCCTAAAACATATTAAACCTGAACTATCTATGGAAGCAAACAATATGAAACTTTATGTGCTTTCATACTTTAGGCACATCATGAGAAGACTCTCTGGGAAATAATATAAAGCTGATAACAGTGGAAGGCAGCAGGAAAAGAGGAAGGCCAAAATATCAGTTACAGTAATACCTCATATAACATTAGTATCAAATAACACTAAAATCGCATAACATCAAGGAATCTGGGGGGAAGAATTGCATCAGATAACATTAAGATCCTATGGGATGCTTCAGATAACAACCGCGAAAGCCTGTGTGGTTACAATGTATCTCTATGGATCCCATAGAGGATCAGATAACACTAAAAATCATATAACACAAAGACTTGTGGAACCAGGTTTTAGTGTTATATGAGGTTTTACTGTATATTTATTCTCTAGAGCAGTGATGGCAAACCTTTTAGAGACCGAGTGCCCAAACTCACCTTCGCTGCAGACTCAACAGGCTGCCATCCGTGCCGCACCCTCATGCTGCATGTGAACTGCCCACCTTACCCCAGACAAGGAAAGGAGGAAGTGCTCCCACTGGGCTGCTGGGCAAAGGGGTGGGGCAAACTCTGTGCTGGGGCAATGGCACACCTGCCCACAGAGAGGGCTCTAAGTGGCCCCTTGGGAATTCATGCCATAGGTTTTCCACTACTGCTGTAGAGGAATCACAGGCTTGAATTTACAAAAGTTTAGCAGTTGATGAGGACAGGATATTCTGGAGATCTCTCTTTCATAGAGTTGCCATAAATCAGAAGTGGCTTGAGGACTGGTACCAACAACAACATGTAAGATAATGGAGAAATCATGCTTTAGTCATTTAAATTGCTGTATTTGCCGGCATATAAGATGTGCTTTCCCCCTTTAAAATACACTGGAAAAATGGAGTGTGTCTTATATGCTGGTAACAAGCTGCCACCCCTCTTTTGCTGGTATGATTTGGCAGCTAGAGAAGCCCCGCTGCTGGAGACTGGAAAGGGCTATTTTTAAAGCCACTCTCCCCCTTGCTGGTGCAGTTCAGCCAACAATGACGACCACTAGGAGCCGGGCAAAGGGTGACTTCCAAAGGAGCTCTGTTGCTTGGCTGATCCTGTCCTCCCCACGTCCTGACTGTCAGTGGTGGTAGGATATGGAGGAAGGCTTAAAGGATCCTTCTTCCCTCCATCCCACTCTCCTCAGCTGGTGGTGGGATGGGGGAAAATTGGCTTAAAGGATCCTTCTTTTTTCTCCATCCCACACTCCCTGGCTGGTGGTGGGATGGGGGGGGGGGGAAAACGGGCTTAAAGGATCCTTCTTCCCTCCCATCCCACTCTTCTTGGCTCCTGGTGGACAGCAGCGGTGGGATGGGGGGGGGGACAGGCTTCAATTGAGCCCTCAACCCCCATTCTACTTTCCCCAGCTCCAGGAATTAATTTTGGAAATTCATGAAAAAATGTAGAAAATTATTTTCTCCCTTAAAATATATGTACGTATAAAAAAAACAGAGTAGTGTGTCTTATATTCTGATGTGTCTTATGTGCCGGCAAGTACAATAAATTCATCCAATCTACCTAACCTTCCTCTTATTCTGTCATTCATTTGCAGTCTTCTATCTTTGTAATAAAGAATTGAAAATGCTCAAAAAACACTTTTTTTAACCAATAGAAGGTAGTTCTTTCCTGGGCACTATTGAAATTGTCATCCATTAATAGAGCCAAGCAGCATAGGAATAAGGCAAGCTTCCTGTTTCTGAAAGATATTGAAAAGTGCCCTTTATTCAATCTGTAAAAGACTGCTTTAATCATTCATGACATTTAATCCAGGTCGCTAGAATTAAACAGACCATGTTAACATTAACACAATCTGTTCTGTTAGTCTGAAGTGATTTGTTTTTCAGTAGGTTTATTGGAAAAGTGCATCAGTGATTGCCAAAGGGCAAAAATGTGTGTGTGTGTTTTACATAACTTCAATATGTCTACGTCTACTAACTGTTGTTTTTGACTGTCGAGAATGTTAGCTAAAAAAAACCACTGCAGGTAGAAGAAATGTGTGAGGGACTAGGACAGTGGCAGCGAACCTATGGCATGTGTGCCAGAGGGGGCACTCAGAGCCCTCTCTGTGGGCATGTGTGCTGCTGCCCCAGCACAGAGTTCACCCTGCTCCTCTCCCCAGCAGCCCAATGAGAGTACTTCCTCCCTTCCCCCCAGCAGAGTTTGCCCCATCCCTCTGTGTCTTGGATGGCAGCCTGTTGAGGCATTCAGTCTCTAAAAGGTTCCCCATTACTGGACTAGGATTTCCTGGGCACTATTGCAAGTTTCTGTGGTATCTGAGTGAACCTTGACTCGGTCCAGCAAACTAACTGTGGGGCCCAAACTAGGTACTGTTAATTGCATGGTGCCATTAAAGCTCCTATTTATGTTATATAAATAACAACCACAGGGAAGCCTGGAGACTGTGTAACATGCTGGGGGTGGAGGAGACTAAACACAAACTGTTCCAAACCCCTCCATGTGTACCCTCTCTGGAGCTATTTTGTGCAGGGAATTATTTCCAGGGAAGAATCCAGAGACACAAATAAGAACAAACACGTGGGATGGCGCACTGGCATTGGTACTTAGGTTGGGGGCAGAAATGGGTATGCATTCTGGTCCCCCCCAACCCAAATGTCCATGCAATCAGTGCTTGGGTTAGGGGCAGGAACAGGCACACATGCCGCTTCCCCCCCAACCCAAGCACCCACATGATTGGTGCTTGGGTTGGGGGCAGGAACGGGGGCGCACGGCTGGTTCCTCCCAACCCAAGCAATGATCATGGGCTGCAATCGGCACTTGGGTTGAGGGGGACCAGTGTGCCCCCAACCCAAGCTGAATAAGCTGATTCACCAAATCCCAAGTGATTCAATGGGCCTATCACTAGTGCAATTTCAGTGGCTCCGTAGAAGAAAACATTTTATGTCAGCAGCTGTACTTGTTTTCTTTGTTTTCATTTCCATCTGGTCATTTTGTGCAGAACACAATAGCCCAATGATGGAATATACAGATTAGGAAGTAACTAATTATAAATAATTTGGTTACCTATAACTCATTACATTTATAACAAACAACACAATAAGTAGTTATTAAGTTACAGGACACAGTTTGTTACTTTGCTATAAAGAGTGACATTTATTTCTGTCAAAAATTATTTCTTAAGGGCATGTTAAGATACCGTATTTTAAGAGACACTTTGACAGGAAATCCTCAGGTTATATAGCATTCAGGTGAGACTTACTCTAAGTGGCAAGGAAGGTATTTGTTAGTTTTGTTTTAAATCCATTTTGAAAATGAATTAAGAAGCAAGTTCACTATTCTACTAAATGATTCTTAATTCTTCTAGAGCTAGTTTGTATTGGATATACAGTAATACCTCGGATAACAATTACATCAGATAATACTAAAACCAGGTAACAATGAAAATTTTTGACAATATTTTGGCATCGGATAATGATATGTTAGTGTTATCCGAGGTAATTGTAGTGGCGGCATGGCTGGGCAGCCAAATGGGGAGTCTCCTGTCAGCTTCCCAACCACACCACCCCTGCGCTGCAATCGGCCCTTGGGCTGGGGGCAGAAACGGCTGTGCATGCCCGTCCCCCCCCCCGCAACCCAAGCACTGATCGTGCATTGCAGTTGGCACTTGGGTTGGGGGGGGGGCAGCGGCGGCGGCGGCACACATGCCAGTTCCTTCCCCCAACCCAAGCCCCAATCGCAGCATGCAATCGCCGGCGGGGTGGGGGTGGGGAGAACATTTCTCTCCCCAACCCAGCCAGCGCTTGGCTCGATCTTCCTACCTCTTTGGAAAGGGAACAGGGGGTTGTTTCTAATGTTGTGCAATGTATGCATTGCACAACATTAAAAACCAGATAACGATGAGACTTGTGGAACCAAGTCTCATCATTATCCGAGGTACTAGTGTAACGTTAACTTTAGATATGGGTTCAAATACCAGTTTGGCCATGGAAATTCACTGGGATTTGGAAATTGTAAATTATTTCTTGAACATCTTAAGTAGTAAAAATTATGTAGCATCAAGTCAATTTTGACTTATGACAACTTTTGCTAAGGCTCCTTAGATATACAGTACTCAGAAGTGGTTTACCATTCGCTTCTTCTGGGAGTGCTCTGGGATTAATTAGATTGCCCAAAGTTAAGGGATGGTGTTTCTCACAGGAGGCATGTTGAAGAATCGCACATCTAACCCACGGCTCTGCAGCCAGGTATCCCAGCCAGCTTTTGAATATAGCACATACAGTACAGTACAGTACAGTATCTTGAAAACTTTATTAGTATTGCCATCCAGCAAGGCTCTTGACAGCTTGCAACAACATTATCATAAATGTTTGTGAGTGCAATATCACTACGGGGTCACTGTCAGGCACGGATCACAGTCCAAAGGCAGAAATCAGAAAACAACAGCTAAGCAAAGCTGCAAGAACTTGCAAAGTTGTAAGAACTGGAAATGCTTCAGAGGGCCTGTGGCACTGGGATTAGCCTGTGGGACCTGTTGGCAGGGTATTTAGACAGGCTAATGTTTTAACCTAGATAGCGTCATTTAATCCCCAAGTTTAATCTTCCTCAGGTGAGACTCTCAATTAGAAAACTCTGCTGTAATGTGTTATCTTGAGTTTCTATCTAACATGGTATCTTTCATATTACTTTATGCATATTCATGAATATAAAGTTTGTCCTTGAGTCACATTTCTGGGTCTTTCTTCTGCGTTGGTGTGGTAGCATAGGTATGAAACGATGAGAAGTAGTTACATTTCCATTATTTTTGGTCTTTTATTTTTACTG
Organism: Furcifer pardalis; assembly: GCA_030440675.1. NCBI lineage: Eukaryota > Metazoa > Chordata > Lepidosauria > Squamata > Chamaeleonidae > Furcifer > Furcifer pardalis. The sequence continues at coordinate 127,356,047 of CP126893.1, read as the reverse complement.
CTAGCGATGAGGTGGGACTGACAGAACATGTTTGGTTTGGTTTGGGGTACTGTCCTTCTTAACTTGTGTGCACGTGTATGTGTGTGCATGCATGCATGCATGCTATTTCCTGTTCTTTTAAAGGCATATTTTGGGAAAGTGGGTGCTGTATAATAGAAAAACCATTGGATCTTGCCTGCTGAATGAATTTGTTTGGGTGTGCATATTGTCACATAACAGCATACTTATAGACCGTTCAAAAGTAAACAGCCTCAGGTTTCCTGCCTAATTTTACAACTCTGTTACAGACAGGAGGCCAGTAATTTGAAGAATGGGACTAAATTGTTTTGTAATTATTTTAAAACTTTCTTTCCCCCTTCAGGGGATTAACTTGCCCAAAACACACACGCGCGCGCGCGCGCTCACACACAGAGAGAGAGAGAGAGAGAGAGAGAGAGTGAGTTATAAGCTGGTCTTCAGCCAGAAAATGGGTGCTGCTGCTTGGACAATGGAACCCACTTATACCTCTTCTTTGGCAACATATCATGTTGCCAAACTTGGAGCACACAGAAACAAGACCTTACTCAGTTCCTTGTTTTTGAGATGAAAGTACACAGGAAAATCTAGTCCAACATCCATCTACAAGGGAATTGAAAAAACGCCATAATATAGAGTTGGAACAACTCTACAAGGAATCTAACATTGTTGCACTGGTGAAAATAAGAAGACTTGAATGGGTAGGTCATGAGGTGAGACTGAAGAAGATTCTACTTCTTTTTCTTCAGTGTCCTGATCAAACTCTGGACTGTCAAAATGAAGTCACTTTCTTCGCTTTGCCATTGCCCAAACTCAAATCTTCATCAGTGCATGTCTCTGGCAGCAATCGGTAGACAGTAAATGAGCCGGATTCTTTGTCTCTCCACATTCACACCATGTGTCTGCCAGCAGCCCCCACTTGAGCATGTTGGTCTTCAGGGGCTAGCTGGCTACACTAAAAGGGCAGTGGACAGGGTGCGGTGAGGGCTTCTAACCTTAGCAAAATATATACGTTCCCACTCGACTTCTAATTTCAACTCCCCTCTGGGAGCTGCTTTTGTAATCTTATCTTTGGCAGCAAAGTAGGAGGAAGGCAGGCAGAGGAACATGGAGCCCCACTCATTTGCTCAATCATTCTGGGCATTGCAGCACAGCTCACCTCTTTGGATTGGCACCCAAGGGGGGTGCCATGGTACTGGGAGACTGGGAGTGCACTGGGCTGAGTCCCAGTAGCCCAATGGGCCATCCCACCACTGTTGGTCTTGCATTTAGGGACTCCAACTCTCAGTAACTGGCCCTCCATGTAGCATAGGAGATAATGAGATCTTCAGCTATATACTCCTTTAATGTTGTTTCTTGTCCAGTGAGCTCCTTCCTCCAAATCAGGAACTGAAGAAGATAATGATGGATATGATTTCATTGGGCAGGAGACATATGGGAAGACCTAGGAAGAGGTAGATGGATGGAATAAGTTGGCTATAGTAGGCTGTTTGCTATGTCGACCTTTGCCATATGTTACTACTGATTATTAGTACACAGTGGGCCAATGTTCATAGAGAAGGGAGAATATTACATGTTTTCCAAAGGCATTTTGTTGGGCATTATGGAAAAAGCAGTATGCCTGACAATATGGGCCTTGGATCCAGGAAGTAGCTTCTGAAGTTCTTAACATTACTTTTATTATCCAAAGAATAATAGGTTCCAAGGGAAGCCAATTATTGCGTTCCATATAAAAGTGGAAAGGTTTGATGTTATTTTTCTTATGAAAAACTAAAAATCTATTTTCTCCTCCTGAGAAATAAGGGCCAGTTTGCTTGGCATCATAAAGCACAGGGCACCAGACAACACTCCCTTCTCTTTCCAAACATGTGTGGTGTTGTGAGGCAACCCAGCGCAAAGTCTCAGCACAATGGCCTTTAGTTCTCCCAAATGAAAAAAAGATCTACTGTGGAGCAACCTCCAGATTTTTTCCACCTTGGGGCTCAAGCCCAGACATCACCCTGACAACTTACAATAACATAAATAAAAATAACTTCCAGATGAGAGAAGTACGTAATGCTTTGTTTTGTTGGTTGTTGAGTTAGTTGGCTGAAATTTCCAATTGGCTTGCCTCAATGGTTAATAGTAATAATGATAAGAAACAATGCTGACCACTCAAATTGTCTTTCACATCAAAAAGATATAGGAACTATGTGCAAAAAATGACAAAACACTCACCCATCTTTGGAGAGAAATATAGCTATGGTTGTTGCCTGTGTTAGAAAGATGAGGGAATAAAGAAGATCTCTCATCAATGCTGTGCAGTCACTGATGCACTGTTTTATATCAAAACTATAAGAGAAATTGGCTGTATTACCTTTGAGTTACACAGAATTCACATAGTCAAAAATGTTTGCTTAGGGAAAAATTGCACTAGAAAAGGTCAATTGAATCAACTGGGATTTAGGACTCAACTATGTATTTATCAGCATCTATAATTACAATGGAGGGATTTCCCTTACTATAATCAGGGACTGTTTACGATGCAGGTCCTCACACAAAGATGTAGAAACATGAAGTGATGTACATGCATATTTTATAGATTATGCAAAAGCCTTTGACAGATGCCAGCATGAGAAGATGATCACAGCATTGAAGAAAATAGGTGTAGATGATAAAGATATCAAAATCATCACAAATCTTTATTGGAATAAGACAGCTCAAGTCAGAGTTGAAAAGCAGCTGACGGAGCAGGTTCAAATTCACAGAGGTGTGTAACAAGGCTGTGTGTGATCCCCGACACTGTTTAATATATATATTCAGAGAGTATTTTTTCAGAAGCATTATCAGATTTAAACATTGGCATTAAAAGTAGTGGGGAATACCTGAATAACATCCGATATGCTGATGAAACAGTGTTGTTGGCCACAAACCCTGCAGATCTTCAGTTGATGCAGGATCAAGTTAGAGCTTCAAGTGCAAAATATGGTTTGGATCTCAAGGCCAAGAAGATGAAGTATCTTGTTATAAGCCCAACACCAACTCAAGGTAAGCTAATGGCAGGAACACAATAAATCGAAAGAGTGGATAAAATTATATATTTGGAGAGTATGTTAAATGAAAACTGGGATCCTGAAGTAGAGATTAAAATACAAATTTAAAAGGCAAGATCCACCTTCATGAAAATGTGAATTTGTTATGCAGTAGAGATTGAACTCTCACTATAAAGATCCGAATAATGAGATGTTACATATTCCCAGTGTTGCTATATGGAGTTGAAGCTTGGACATTGAATAAGCCTCTGAAAAGAGGATCAATGCTTTTGAAACGTGGATCTTCAGATGGCTGTTATGGATATCATGGATTGACCATGTGACTAATGTAGATGTATTGTGCCAGATGGATAAAGAAAAATAACTCTTTAAGACCATTAAGGAAAGAAAGCTCCAATATCTTGGCCATATCATGAGGAACAACATAAAGCACAGAATACTCCAACTCGCTCTGCAAGGAAAGATTGCTGGTAAGAGAGGCCCTGGATGTAGACCGACTTCATGGCTGAAGAACGTGAGAGACTGGTGTGGCAGGTCCTCAGAAGAACTGTTCCAAGGAGTTAAGAACAAGAAAACTATTGCCATGATGATAGCCAATATCTGGAACAGATACGGCACCTGAAGAAGAAGAAAATCAGGGATACATTATACGTACATTCACTTTCTTTTCTTAACAAGGATTCATTTACTTATTCAGTTGTTACTTCTTTGGTAGTTATCAACTCACTAAAAGAGTGGTTAGCCTTTACCCTGTCCACCATCAAATCCTCCATGTTGAGACTACTGGAGGGAAAACATAGATTTCTTGGGGTTCTTGCTCATGCATAGAGCTTACATATAAGCATTAGTTTCTCTTCTTCAGAGAAGTCACTGTCTAAATGTATAAAGTAGCAGTTGCAAAGAGACATTTCAGTCACAAATGTAGAGGTAATGATTGAATAGGATTCATATTGTCTGAAGAACAGATTGGTTCTAAAGACCTGTCTATACTGGACTTTCAGTACTAAATCAGATCTAGTTGCTGTCATAACAAGTAGAAGCTTAATGCTTTGGATCCGATTCCAAGATACAGCAACAGTATTAACTAAATGTAAGAAGAAATAACTGTCTTTGTCAAGGTATGTTTATGAACTTCTCCTTGGATATACTCAAAACTAATTCTGGGGACAAAAATACCCAAGTGTATTTTAAGAATATATTTGTGGTTATGTTTCTGTACCCAGTGATTATAGCAGTGTGAAGAACATGGGTCAAATGGTTACCCTATGTTTTGTTTCTAAGAAAGAGAGGTTTCCCCCCTCCTTTGGTATGCAGTATGCAGATTCATTGCATTCTGTATAATCATTTTCCCTGGGGAATATTTCTCCAGGGAAAATCAAACAAACCCCTTCTCTTTGCATTTTTCAAAGCACTTAAAAGCATTCTTTTATTGAGAAAGGCTTTTGTCTGCTTAATGGTTTAATGGTTTTATGAAATCTGTGTCTACTGTTGTTGTTGTTGTTGTTCAGTCGCACAGTTGATTCCGACCCTTTGGGTTAAATGCTAATCTGCGGGGGGGGGGGAATAAAACCACCCCAAAACAAAATACAGTAAAACACATTTCTCCAGTTTACCACAAATATGCAGTGGTGGGCATCAGCAGGTTTGCACCAGTTTGTCAAAAACAGTAGCAGAAATTCTGTGGCCCTGCCCATTCAAGTTTTGAAATAAAGTACAGTACACTAGTACCTCAGATAACGATGAGACTTGGTTCCACAAGTCTCGTCGTTATTCGGTTTTTAATGTTGTGCGATGCATTGATAGCATTGATAGATGTTAAAAAAAGCTCTGTTCCCTTTCTGAAGATGAAAGTCGGGAACAGCGACAAAAAAAATTTCTTCCCATTTCAGGCTCTCCAGCACCCCTGCCGGCTCTGGGGAGGTGAGGGGACTCGATCTGCAGCTGTGGGGTGGCTGGGGAAGCCAACGGGGGAGTTCCCCATCGGTTTCCCCAGCCACCCCACAGCTGTGGAGGCTAGGGTGGGGTGGCTGGAGGAGCAGATGGGGAACTCCCCCATTGGCTTTTCAGCACCCCCCGCCCCTGCCTCCAAAGCTGCGGGGGGGGGGGGGGCGGCTGGTAGCAGCTTTTGGGGGGAACCACCTTCAGGGCTTACCTTTTCACTGGTTCCCCCACTGCACATGTGCGCCAAGCACTTGGTGTACATGCACGCCTACAGCGCTGGTGTGCTTGCTTGCGTGGCCTCCTTGCTGTCCTCCCAAGTGGGGAGGAGGAAGAGAAGCTGCTAGCCTGAAGCTCCCTATAGCCTTCTCCCCAGGGTAAGTGACTCACCTTTGGATGTGGTGTGTCTGCGTGTATTTTAATGTGTATTTAATACCTTTACCTATATTGACATACTACCACCGTTCCTAAAAAGGCTTGGCGGCCTGGCTTGGGGTTTTTAAGCAAACTCTTTGAGTTACCTCATCAATAAGCTACACCTGTGCTGTTCCAATTGCTGTTCCAATTGGAGAACCCTTAAGGAGGTACAGCTGTTTTACATTTACATTAAAGCATATTATCCTAGCGAACTGGTACGATGACCATATCCATCTTGCAACATGGTGCTGCCCAGGCACTTATACTAACAGGTAAGTGACGGCTTTGTGTTTGGGGTGGGCGGGTAGGTGGGTTGATTTGTGTTTAGTGTGTGTGTGTGTGTGTGTGTGTGTGTGTGTATTTTAATGTAATTTTTATTTATTTATTTAATTAATTTACGGGTTTGTGTTGTGTTGTGGGAGGGTTGAATGGTGTGTGTGTGTGCATGCACACTTATTTTTATTTTACGATTATTATTTATTTTTTTCGTTGGCCCTACCCATGACATCATGACGTCATGATGTTAGTTCTGCCCACACTGTGATGACGTCATGGTGGGGTAGTAAAATTTTTGACAACCCACAACTGCAATGTATTGTTCCATGAACACTATACAATCTTGGGGGAAGTAGGTAGATTGATACATTCATCCTATAGCCGCCGCCGCCCCCGCCCCCCCAAATTTGAATGGAAATTATTTTTGATGGGGGGGACAGAAAAAACTGAAATACAGTATATTAGACAAGACCTGGCTCTTTTAAATATTCCACCTCTCTCCTCAGTGTTTTTAATTTTAATTTTTATATATGTGTTTTAATTGTTTTTAGTTGTAAAGCTGCCCTGAGTCTTCGGAGGAGGGCAGGGTACAAATGAAAGAAAATAAAATAAAATAAATAAATAAATAAGACCAACACTGAAACTGTTTTGATAATGACAAGAGACATTTTCTTTACAATTTTATCCTTCTGCTTGGGACTGCAGTGGCTCAAGTGGCTAAGACACTGACTGGAAGATGGGTGGTAGGTAAAAATTTTGACAACACACCACTGGATGCAATTTAAATGAATCCCACCACTGGGCAGGCATGACTAGATCGCCCACTCAGTCACATGATCACACCCACAGAATAAGCCATGGCCACAAAGTAGGCCATACCCTGGGGCTGAGAGGACTAATTTCGATATTTTTTAATGCATTGTTTTATAATAATTCTGATGTGTCTTTAATGATCTGATATTGTGTAATTTGTGATTGGGAATCTGGTGATTTTGATTTGTAATTGTGACTAGGGATTGGGGATTTTTGATATATTTTTTATTTGTTTTTGAACCATTTGAAGTGTTGCTGAAATGTTTTAATAATTTCTTTACTTTGTAATTATGATGGGGGATTCTTTTATATATATATGTGTTATGTGACACTTTGATATATGATACCTTAATATGTTTTGTCATGTGATACAGTATTTTATTATGTTGTTAGCCGCTCTGAGTTGCTTCGGCAAATAGAGCCGCATACAAATACAAAATGCAAATACCCACAGTGTGGTAGTAAAAAATTTTTTAGTCCACTACTGCACATATGTAGTTCCAGGAACTAAAAATGGAAGGCCCTTAACACAGCAGCAAAGCTATACAAAGCAGCAGTACCACCAGCAGTAGCAGCAGCAGTGCTGATGTTCTGAACACCTGCTTCCCCTTTCCTTTGCCTTTTGAAAGCAACCCACACTTATTAAACAAAAATATGTTTACAGTGGAAACTTTGCTCTCTAGCCACTGCACTCAGTGCTATGCAAGGTGTTATTCTTTTTATACCCACATAAGGAACAGATCCTTGCTCTAAGATAGTAGCATAGGACATTTATTTAAGGCAGACACGGGGCTTCTTAAACCCTCGTTAGGCTGATTTATTCACTTATTTTTAGATTGGTTGGAAAGATGGCATGTGAACTAGTGAGATCAGGGGGGAATCCAGAGTGTAACTTACAGGGCACAGTATATATATTGTCTGCTACTTGGTCTAATCCATGTGTGCTTTACTAAATCACGTGTGCTGAATCCAAATCTGAAGTCTGATTCTGCCTAGGATGTCGGGATCTTAAGTAAATTACACGTATAGGTTCTTGGGTTGATCACGTGGGTTATATTTGCCACAGATGTAGCAAAAATTGTCTGGTTTATTAACACAGCTGTGTCTACTCATCTTTAACTGAAAACAGACTCACTATGGCCTAGCCGTACAATCCAATAAAATGGTTTCGCACTAGAGACAAGCCCTTGGTCCATCTCACCTTATATACCTATTTCTGATATCAGCTCACTGACTTCCCCAGACATGCCCAGCTGCTGCTGGAACATGCATGCTACCAGGGACGTGATTCATGCTACCAGGGACGTGAGGTGGCAGCAGGCATAGTGCTAGCTGCAACTGTTATAATGTTCCCATGTAAAAATACATTACCCAATTACAGCTATAGCACACCTTAAAGTCTGTAAATGATAGGCAAATTCTGAGTTCAGATTTGTAATCAGCACACTTGATATCATGTAAATCACGTGTTATTCCCAGTAGCAAAATCGTTGTGCAGTGTAACACTCAAGAAGTCCTTTCATTGTAATTGAATGAACTTCAGAGTATTGTGCCTACATTATTTACATTATGTAAAAGAAGCCAGATGTTGCATGTAGAAGAGGCTAGCCATTCTACGTGTACTGAAGAAGTGCCTTAAGCTTGCAACCCTTTCTAGCATCTTCAGCCATGTGGGAGCCTTGAAAGACTTCTTTATGTATAGCACCAAGGTCTGCGTTATGTCACAATTTGTAGAGGTGACTTCTCAGGTACCATAACAAAGGAATTGTATACGCAGGCATGTGTATCTATAGAAAGCTGGGTGAAAATGACATTCAGAAGAATGGAAATCATATGGTGGAAGATACACAGACATAAGGTGAACACTTTCTGCTTGTGCAAAATTCATGTAATCACCATTAGTGTAATTAAATGAATGGAAATTCAGACACTGTTTCAAGCATGTTGTTCTCTACTCTGCTCATACCTTCAGGCAATTCTTTAAAAAAGCACATTTCTACTTTTTTCCTCGGGTAGGCATTTTTTCATGCAATTTTCTTTCAAGTGTACCTTTTTATTGACCTTTCTTAACTTCAAAGAATTGCATTACAAATTGGGTAGTAGGCAAAAACTGAAGGATAATGGCATTCCAGTTTGCATGTTCATCCAAGAAGGAAACCAGATTGATTTGTGTTAAAATGCAAACCAAATACATTTTTTTCATCATGTGGCTGAATGGGGTGATCCATAGGATACTATTACATGTGCCTTCTCAGCTGGAGTTTAACTAGATAACATCTATAAATAAAATATGACACTTTCACCAACATGAGCTTGCCATTGTCTTCATCTGAAGCAATACTTTGGAGTCACAGAGCTGGGGAGAGATTTGTTAGCCCTCAGGTTTAATTTCTAATTGATGGGGGGGGGGGTCCAGAACAACACATGGATGTGTGACCTACATTCTCCAATATTTATTTCCTCAGTAAGTCAGCTTTCCCCTTTCATAGGGGTGGAATCTTGTACAATCTCACTTTGTATTCCATCAAAAGCAATGTGAAGTAGCTCAATTTCTCACTACTCTACTTGCCCCCCTCCACCTGATGAGAGTGGCTGGGCACTGCTTGACTTTTAATAGCCTAATTCTTGCCTGTGCATGTGTACATTAGCAAATTGTCAACTGTTCCAGAAGTTAGTTCTACTGTCAGTTTACTCCTACCATTACCAAGTGTCTTCTAATGTCTAGCTTAAATATATCATCTTCTGATTTAACTCTTGTACCAGATCTCAATAGGATCTTTTCTTTGGGACAGCAGAGGAGAAGACTTTGCTCTCTTCTTTGTGAGAGCCCTTCAGATATCTAAAGAATACTATCGTGTTTCAGGCCAAAATTCTCATTCCTCCCTCTTTTACTCACAGGACCAGTTCACAGGCCACTTTTAACCTTATAGCAGGGATTCTCAAACTGCAGCCCAAGGGCCGGACGTGGCCCACGGCACCATTTCATGTGGGGCTTCCACCACCTCCACCACACCAGGAAGTGTCATGTGGTGGAAGAAGGGTAAAATGGCCCCTGAAGCTCTCTGAGGGAGCATGACCTGGCTTTAAAAGGTTGAGAACTCCTGCATTACAGATTTATGCTTCAATCATAAAGCAATAGCAATTAGAATTATATGCCGCCTCATTGGGCTTAGTGCATTCTCTCACAAATTAATTAGTACTTTACCCACCTCAGGAAGGCTGAGTCCACCTTGATCCCAGTCAGGATTGAACTATTTTTCCAGAGCTATTAGGGTAGACTATTTTTTCCATTGCTCTTTTTGGGAAGGCTCTTACAGAGGGCATTCGGATTTTTAACTTCTTGCTGCTACAGAAGCTGACAACACTTGACTAGATGCTTTCTCTTGCTAAAAATAATGATGATGATGACAACACCATGAAGTCATATTCTTGTTTTTGCTCCTAGGCTGCATGTCTGAAGTGACAGAGTAGAAAGCAAGTCATTTTCAAGGAACAATGACACATTTGTGTTTCACCTGTGAAACATTTAAGATTCATAGAACTTTAAAAGCAGTCATTCAAATAAACATGGATGATAAATAATAGCATTACCTGCCTCAGCTATTTTTATTTGTGAATGTAGTTTTTTTTTTTAACCTTCTATATTTAGTGCTTGCATGGAGCGGGCAACTTTGGAAGTGTCTGTTCTTTGTTGCTGCAGAAAAAGAAGAAAAGGGGGAGATACTTCACAAATGGAAATCTTGCAGGTGGCTGTTCTTTGGCTTGTCTTCTGAATAGAATGGCTTATTTTATAAAATATATGGAAATTATAAAATAAGTGCAGATGCATGGAACAAGAAAAATATATGGAAATAGTCTTAATTCAGTTAAGTAAAATGGGGAAATCCTTCAATTAACAACTGAAATTCTATTTATTATTTTACAATTCATGGTTATTTATTTATTTATTTATTTATTTATTTATTACATCTTTATTCCACCCATTTGGGAGATTTTCCACTCTGGGTGGTGTACAAACAAATATCAAATAACATGACAAAGTACACACAGATCAAAAACAAAACAAACGACAAATGCGACTCAAAATAAAATAAATACCAGCGGGCTGAGCAAAGAGATTTTGGTGTCTGAGATCAAACAGCAAGCAGTGTTTCCTCTTCAGTGAAGATGTACAATACTACAGTATCCATAGTACCAAGGCCTATCTAATTATTTTGGCACCTGAGATGGGAAATTCTAAAAATGTTTTTCTTTCTCATGGAAAGGAAAAATATAATGGGGTCATAGTGGAGTCCCGGCTTTATTCATACTTAAAAGCAGAGACACTGAAGTAAATGAAGCAATCCAAGAATAATAAACCAATAGCAAAAAGTTGCTTTTTTAAAGAAAGAATCCCCCCTTCTCCTTAATGTGACTCGTTTGCTCTGCCTATTATAGGTATGGGATACCCTGGTAATTTCACATTGTGCCCAATTCCAAATGTAAGAGAATTGTTTTTCTTTTCAATGTCATTCTAATCACAAGGGTGGTCTTATACCTTGTAATGATTCAAGAAGCCAGACTTAGGTATATGAGGGTTGGTGTCCCTATATCTCTTAGTTGGTGTAGAGAAAAGATTGGGACAGAAAGGGAAATGAAAGAGGAGCAGAGTTTGGAAAAGTTTGGTTTTGGACTATAACTCCCATAATCCTTCAGACAGCATGGCCACTAGGGGATTCTGGGAGCTAAAGTCTAAAAAGAAATAACTTTCACACTTTGTGGTGGAATATGAATGTACTGTACTCAGATCACAGGTGTGGGGCTAGAGTTGTTGCTGAAGAACCATGTCTCAGCACCTCTTCCAGATTTTATAAGAAAAGAAAGAGCAGATAGCTGACAAAGGCATATTTGCTTGACAGGTTTCTGAGATAGTGAACTAGATTGTAATTAAATAATTGGGAACTATGGACAGTGCATGGGACAAGTCCCAAAGGCACATGCAAAACTGGAAAAATAGATTGTATAGCAATTGCACAGCTAAGGCAGGTAGTGTAACTGCATTGCCAGGATGGAACAAGGTTACAACTTTAAACTCCTTTACTATGAGTGGGAAGGTGTGTCTTTTTCTTTCCTATCTTGAATTCTGACCAGATACTTTTTCTTCTGGTCAGTTTACTACACAGTATTATCATCATATGAAGTCAATTGTACTCCACTAGTTCAATTGTATTTACTGGGACTTGGAACACGTAGCTTTGTTTTCTACAAATATTTCAGCACTTCAAATTGCTTTCAGGATTTAAAAAATCATTACATCATGTCAATCAGTGGGAAGTTGATATACAGTGTCTTAAACACTGCAGAAACAGTTTAACACAACATCTTAACCAAACACTAATTAGCCCATGTTGCAGCAGGGTGAATAGAAGAAGCCCTAATATATAATAATAATTTTGTGTCAGAGATTACTCTGGGTTGAAAGAATTTTAGGGGATACCCAAATGAGGCTCCTTTCATGTCCTCACGTGCAGCTCTTGGGTACAAAACCCAACCTTCCAGTCTCCAGCTCAGTGTCTTAACCACTAAGCCACCGGGGGAGCTGTGCTCTAATATTTGAGAGCATGTAAACACAGAGAACAGTGTTTTAGCCCATTGATACATTACAATACAATGGAAGCATTTAAATTTACAGAAATACTTAAGTTTAGATTTTTTTTATTTTGAACAATCAATATTTATAAGTGAATTGATGAAATGAACAGATTGATGAAATGAACAAGAGTAAAAAGAAGATTCAGATTACTCAATACAAAAGCAATTCCCAAAGGGCCATGTGACACTGTTAATAAAATTGTAAAGTTGACAGCAAGAAGTGATACAGCCAATACTAAAAGAAGAGAACCAAACAAAACCCAAGAATTAATTAAGATTGCAAAACTCAAACAAAGAGAAAAAGCAGAACAGTTGCAACAAAAGGTGAAGACAGCATTTAACTAACTGCCCACAGAGGTGAAGAAAGCAGAGGATGAATGGAAGGGTTACAAAACTACCCTACTTATAGCTGCCGAAGAACTATGTGGAAAAAGGAAAACTGGAAAAAGTTGTCATTGGTTCAAACATACTGCATGGTGGTGCAAAGAGGTCAAAGAAGCAGTAAAACTGGAAAAAGAAAAGAAAAGAATTATATAAATGTTGGATAAAATTGAGGAGGGAAGAAGACTATATAAACTATAGATTGCAAAGTAGAGATACCAACAGGATAATAAAAAAAGCAAAGCACGAATCCTGGAAATGCTTTGGAAAATTGTTAGCAGATAACAGAAGAACAGCCCCACGAACATTTTTCAAGGTAGTTAAAAGTACTGTATGCGCAAGAATGGAAGACCATTAATAGAATCCCCAGAAATTATAGAAAGGCAGAGAGAACACTTTAAATAACTCCAGAACCCCATAGGAGAGTACCACAGCAAAATAACACAATACTACAAAACAACAGCACTAGAGCTGGACATATTAATTGAAGAAGTAGCAATAGTCATTAAACAATCACCTAAACGCAAAGCACCTGGAATAGATGGACTGCCAACAGAAATAATCCAAGCAGCAAAGCAGCATCAGATGGATAGGCAGAATCTTCAATGCACCATGAACATAATTAACTACACCCACTGATTAGTAATAATACCATTGTGGAAAAACAAAGGGAGCAAATGAGAATGCACACAATACCATGGCATTTCACTCACAAGCCATACAGGCAAAATGTATGCTAAAATAATAGATACAAGACTGATATTTAGAAACACAACTAGCTGAAGAACAGATGGACTTCAGAAGAAGTACAGAAGATGTACAGATGCAATTTTTACAGTTAAACAACTAATAGAGAAAAATATAGAATACAACAAGAATCTCTATGTTGAACTTGCAAACCAAGAGAAGGCATTTGATAGAGTTGACAGGAAACTGTTATGGCAAGCATTAGCCCAATATGGAGTAAGTGAACATCTTATCAGATTATGTAAAATTATGTAAAATCTTATATAGTGATTGCATAAGTGTAGATAGAACAAGTCAAGGAATATCAGAACCCTTTGTCCCTGAGGAAGTGGACAGGTTGCTTGGATCTGTTCATGCCACTGCTTGCTTATTAGAGCCATGCCCCACCTGGTTGGTCAAAGCATCCAAGGTAGTGACAGGTGGTTGGGTCAGAGCAATAGTTAACTCTTCTTTATGGGAGGGTGTATTTCCTGCACCATTGAAACGTGCATTGGTACACCACCTCCTTAAGAAGCCATCGCTCGACCCTACACTATTAGCCAACTTTCAACCTGTATCTAACCTCCCCTTTTTAGGGATGGTCCTGGAGAAGACTGTGGCATGGTAGTTACAGTGGGTCCTGGATTAAGTGGATTATCTGGACCCTTTTCAGTCAGGATTCAGGCCCAGATATGATACTAAGACTACATTGGTCACACTGTTGGATGATCTCTGGTGGGAGCAGGATGGAGGTCACCCATCTGTCCTTGCTCTTCTTGACCTATCAGCAGCCTTTAATACCATCAACCACCATATTCTTCTGGAATGGTTCCGAGGATTGGGGATCCAGGGCACTGTGTGGTCCTGGTTTTCCTCATTTCTGAGGGACCGGACCCAGTCAGTGTGGTTGGAGGGAGACAGGTCCAGCCCTAGGCCCCTCCAATACCAGGTGCCACATGGCTTGGTGCTCTCACCTCTCCTATTTAATATCTACATGAAGCCTCTGGGAGAGATCATCCATTCCCATGGGGTGAAGTATCACCAATACGCAGATGATACTCAATTGTACATCTCATCCCATGGTGATCCAAGTGATGTAGTCGAGGTTCTATCCAGGTGCCTGGAGGCTGTTAGGGTCTGGATGGGAGACAATGGGCTACAACTGAATCCTGGCAAGACTGAGTGGCTGTGGGTCAGGGCCCCCACGTTATCTTGGGAGTTACTACCTTTGGTACTGGATGGGTCTCTTTTGCCTCAGACAGACCAGGTGCGTAATTTGGGGGTCCTCCTGGACCCATGACTCCTGCTTGATGAGCAGGTGGCAGTCGTGGCCAGGAGGGCTTTCGCACAACTTTGTGTCATCCTCCAAATACACCTGCTCCTGGACTGGGACTCCTTGCTTTATGGTCACACATGTTCTGGTCACCTCCAGACTAGATTATTGCAATGCGCTCTACGTGGGGCTGCCCTTGATGCTCATCTGGAGGCTGCAGCTGGTCCAAAATGCGGCTTCCCATGCCTCACCCTGCTACGGGAGCTGCATTGACCGCCAGTGTGCCTCCAGGTGCAATTCAAGGTGCTGGTGATGACCTTTAAAGCCCTACATGGTAGTGGTCCAGGGGTACTTAAGAGACCACATCACCCCAACGTCATCTGTCCATCCCACTAGAGCAGACCGGAGGGGCTCCTTAAAAGTACCATCAGCTAGAGAGGCTCGTCTCTCTAGCACTAGAAGGAGGGCCTTTTTGGCATCTGCTCTGGCCCTGTGGAACCTCCTGTTGACCAAACTGCATCTCCAGACAGAGTTGTTGTCCTTCAGGAAATTGCTAAAAACCTGGCTGGCAAAACAGGTGATGTGGTACCCCCCCCCCTTTGCTGGCTTATATAGTGAGGGCTGCTCATGCTTTTAGTTATAATTTCAACTGTTGGGGCGGGGGTAGTTTTTAGCATTTGTTAATGGTTTTTTAAGTTTTTTAAAGTTTTAAGGGGGGTGATTTTATGTGTTCATTATGTAGATGTTATGAGCTGCCCAGAGTCGCTTGCCAAGTGGGTGGCAATAAAATGTAAGTAAGTAAGTAAGTAAGTAAGTAAGTAAGTAAGTAAGTAAGTAAGTAAGTAAGTAAGTAAGTAAGTAAGTAAGTAACATCTGGAGTGAGGCAATGATGCGTATGATCGACACAATTATCCATCACCTACATAGACAACACAAGCAAAAAAACTAAGCCCATGAATGGAAACAATATCAATGAATTATTTTTTGTAAATCAGGCATCGAGTATCCAACATGTTGGGTGGGTGGGTGGGAGAATGCTAATTCACTTGTGAACCATCCAGAGAGTGTGCTAAGCACTATGGGGTGGTATATAAGTGCGATTGCTTTGCTTTTTGCTTTTCATTCATAGCAAGTACAGCTAAGGAACAACAGCAACACCTTACATCCATGAACCAAGAATGTAAGATAAATAACATGATAATAAAGAGAAGACAGAGGTAATGGCAATTGGAAAGAAACAGCTTACTCTAGATACCGAGATAGATGAAACAAGTATAAAACAAGTGGTAGAGATCAAATACCTAGGAGTAACCTTTACTCAAAATGGCAAAGTGAATGAAGAGAGTAACATACGGTGCAGTAAGGCAAACCAAATATTGGGACAATTAGTTCCACTCTTACAACACAAGGCAATACCAATTAACACAAAGGAACACCTCATACAAAGCATATTCATTCCCACCTTATATTACCAGTGCCAAACATGGACACTTGCAAAAAAAATAAACAAAAGTTGATCACTATGAAAATGAAATGTCTGAGGAAGGCTGCTGGAGTGACTAGAAGGGATAAAATCAGGAATTAGGTTATAAGGGAAACAATTGGAACAGAACCAATCTTGCACTACATACAGAAACAACAAATAATGGTTTGCCCATTTGGAGAGAATGTATTGGAATTCCATACATTACGAAGCATATATGGAAAGAGAAAGACAAAGGCTATGAGGCAGACCCAGAGGAAAGTGGAGAGACAACATCAAAGAAATATTGCAAGAATACAAATTAACACTGCTAGAAGTGCCAGAACAAGAAGCTTGTCTCTCCCTCGACACCTGATGTGATAAAAGAGGAAGCAAAGAAGAAGAGAAGACTTTTTCAGATGTTGATGGCATTAAAAAACACATTCCTGTTTTCATATGGTGCACTTCTGATTTTGTATGAGACACCTGTGTGTATCTCATGGTATTGCAACATCTCAAATGTTCTAAATATTTATTCATTATTTTGATATTGATGAGTATCAGCTATGAAGTATAATGAATTGCCAAATGTAACAAATGAAATTCCATAGCAAATACCATCAAATATGAAATACCATCAAGCATCACTAAATGGTCGATAAGAGCTCAGTTGTTACTTCTGGTAAGTGGATCAAGGACCTCCATTTTAAAAAAATCCAGCAATTTTGGCTTTTGGCTTCTGGGAATATGTGCACAAAGCTCATTTGCTCACTTGGGGGAAATTTCCAGTCATATCCATGTATAGACGGAACTGAAGGTACAGATGCATATAGTGCCTTGCTCCCAATTTATTTGAGAAATTGACTGTCAGGAGTGGGTTGGGCTATGCAATGGAATGGAATGGAATGGAATGGAAGACCAATGCATTTGCATACAACCTTGCAAAACACACTCTTCAAAACGGTGTCAGCCAATTCCATGTACTGTATATCTTACCACAAAAAGTCAAACTAGGCTCTTGTAGATTTTTTTCTATAGTTTTCCAGTTCTGTGAACAAATGAAGAAGACAATATTTGGCTAGCTCTTCCCAACCACAAACCAGTGTGATAACAAATGTGGGATAGCATTCCTTGCCCATGTAGATTTGACTGGTATCTACTTCCTGATGATTACTTTGAGGGTCCAGAGATGAAGGGCCTCTGATTCTTATGTAAGCATGCAAAACATGAACCTATACCTTTATTTAACTGTCTTTTACTGTCATTGGCTGTGTTCCTTATCACAGCTGGCCCTACCATTAGGATGAAAGAGGTTGCTGATTTTGGTTGCCATGACAAGGCAAAAATAAAATATAAAACAAAAAAAACTTTATGGCACTTTAAAGACTGTTATATTTCAGTACAAGCTTTTGTGGCTCTTGAGGGAGTGTAAGTATCTAAAAAAAACCCTGATGTTGAAATATAACTTAGTGTTTAAGGTGCCACAGTATTTTAGTTTTTATTTCATTTTTTTGACAGGATATGACCCAAGAAGTAAAGGTCCAGGAGTCCTGTCCTCCTACTAAGTCAGGGATTCTCAACCTGCGGCCTGTGGGCTGGATGCGGCCCATGGTACCATTTCATATGGATCCCACTGCCTCCACCACACCAGGAAGTGCCATGTGGTGGAGGAAGGGCAAAATGGATGTCTGGTCACTGAAGCTGTCTGAGGGAGCATGACCCAGCCCACGGCTTTAAAAGGTTGAGAACTCCTGTGCTACCATAAGTGGTTAAGGAATGCTGTTCTAGTTTGCTGTTCTGCCTCAGGGCAGTCTTGTTTCTTATTTCCATCCTATAGTGATTTCCACATTCTTTATACTACTATCACAAGTTGTTCACCACATTTATGGCTCTATTAATGTACCAACAGATTCAATGAAGATAACCACCTAATGTAGGAAAGGGTATAGGAGACAGTTCTCATAATATGCACATTTCATTTTTATTGCATAACAGTAGATTACAATTATTTTTTGCCCTATTTAGTTACCAACATAGACAAGATACCTGAGTCAAATAACAAATCAGTAATTAGTAATTTAGATATCTTTTTAAAAAATCACATGGTTATGTTTTCCATACAGTTTCAAAGTGGCTCCACCAAGCAATTGATAACTAAATGAAGTACAGTCTTTTAAAAAAGCAAACAGCCGATTGAAGTTACTATTTAACTTTTGGCCATTTAGCTCTGTTAGTTTTGGCAGGCATGTTGATCATTTAATGCGTGCACCTTTCCATGGCAACTGCAGCCCTGGAAGACCTTGAGGTTCAGTCAGCGAAAAATAATAAAGTTAATTTGTTTAGGCCTCTGTTGATAAGTGTCTGCACTCAGAGTCAATTGTTCGTACAAACAAGAGTTGCAGTTATTAGAAATGTACTGGATGTTTTAGGGCAACAGTTGCACAAGATTACCTCCTAGAGCTCTTGAGAGCCAGGAGGATGCAAGCAAATAAAAAATCTCTGCTGACTTGCATGTTTAATATAAAAGGAAGGTTTATTGCCAAATGACTTAGCATTTGTGGTATCATTACAAAACCAAGATAATTGTTGGTTCAGTAACAGCTTCTCAATTACCATCTGGATCCCTTTTAGGTACTCATTTAAACACAATGAATATTACATACTTTTAGTTCAATTCCCCACTGTAGCTCTTGGGAAAAGAGCCAGCCTGTGAAGTTATGAGCATGCTGCACAGTCCCAGGGTGCTGTCAGAAGAAGGGAGTAGTGAACTACCTTTGTGCATTCTCTACCTGCTAGTCAGTACATTGGCTGATCAATTCTTTGGAGAATTGACTTAGGCTTTTGGGAATTAAAGTCCAAAAATCAAAGTTTGGGAAACACTGTTCTAAAGAGAGGAAAGCATTTGGCGGCTTATATTTTCTATGAAAAAACAAAAACTTTGGTTCTGGATAGAGAACAGCCAGTTTTCAGTCAAGACACAAATACTGCATAACTTGCCTAATTGACCAACTTTTTAGATTAACCTATTAGAGCAGGGGTTCCCAACCTATGGCCCATGTGCCAGACCCAGCCTGCAACACCATTCCAACTGGCCTGTTGCTGTCTCCTCCGCATCCGAATGTAGAAGCGGGCATGTTTATGTCAGCCATAAAACACACCCATGCATGTGCAAACATGCCCGTGGCTGATGTAAACTTGGAAGTGGCCTCATTTATGTCAGCTGTAAATTTATTTATTTATTTATTTATTCGTACTTATTCATCGCCCTCCTCCCTGAAGGGACCCACTTCTGCTTCTGGGGGTGTGGTCCAGCCTGCTCAGCTGTTCCAGGGGGAAGGTCAGGCCTGCGGCGCAAAAAGGTTGGCCACCCCTGTATTAGAGTGTGTTAGGAGCAGAGCTGAGGGGGAAATGTTCATTGGACTGCGATAGCGCAAATTCCACAGCCAACGGGACTAACAGCTGCAATAAATGCAGGATTCTGGAATCCGTCCTGTAATGTTTTGTGATTGTATCTACATTTCTTCAGCTCTGGCAGGGAGGATAAATTATAAATGTTGTAAAGCATTCTTGTCATTGCCTTTAAAATGTGGTGTAAGGATGATGAAACACGAACTAAACACTCCAGAAGCCATCTGAGTGCAATGAACATCTGTGAAGCTTGCCTGGCCTTCTCACAGTCCTTTACCTTGTTGAACCTCACAAGAGACAAAGTGAAGTAATATACTGTAATCTCAGTGATGAAGATAAGGGGAGAAAAAACTTCAAATCAATGGCTATTTTGGCTATCATTTATCATTATCATGGTGAGGATTTGACCTTACCCTTAGGCCTGAATCCTGTCTTCTGTAATTCTTCCTGAAATTGAGTCACAAGGTCATAAAAGTTTCAAAACTCAGAGACAAAAAAAAAGTTCTGGAATCCCTTTTTAAAAATTTCATGCAGAGACCAAACTCGTGGGTCTTGCATTTATTCTAGGCACAAATTCTTCAATGATTCACCAGAGGGTTTTTCCTTTTATTGTCCAGTGCATAATAATTGTGTGTCAACAAGTCAATTCAGACTTATGGTAACCCTTTCCCAGAGTTTTCTAGCCAGAGAATACGCAGAAATGGGTTACCATTCTTTTCTTCTGGAGGTGCCCTGAAACTGTGCACCTTGCCCAGGGCCACTTAGGCTTTCTGTGAGGCAAAGTGGAGAATAAAAACTCCCAATGCTTCTGCAGCCAGATAACCTAAACACAGAGCAATCCATCAGTACCAATAGGATTTATAAACCAGCCCCAAACAATCCTTTCTCCATGTTTTACAGTTGAAATATTGGTTGGCTTCAGTCGAGGTTTTAACACAGGAGTTCTCAACCTTTTAAAGCCGGGGGCCGGGTCACACTCCCTCAGACAGCTTCAGGGGCCAAATGACCATTTTGCCCTTTCTCCACCACATGGCACTTCCTGGTGTGGTGGAGGCAGGGGGGGGGGAGCGCATGAAATGGTGCCATGGGCTGCATCCAGCACAAAGGACGCAGGTTGAGAATTCCTGTTTTAACAGCTTCATTTCATACACTGGCTAAACCTAGCCAAGAAGCTGTGAAAGATTCTGGTAGGACTCACTCACTCCAGATTGTCAGTTGGTTCTGAATCCACATTACGGACTAATGCTCAGGAGTTTCTTATATCTATTAAAACAGTACAACTGAGATGGAAAATATCTATGGGTCTCTGGGACAAATTCCTTGCCCTCCTTACAAACTTCAGCAGATGAATATCTGTCAGATTAGTCACAATTCCTTCCCCCCAATCCCCCCTTAAGTCTAACAATAATGCTCCAGGACCCCATTCCCAACCTCTCTAGACATTATATTAGTCATGTAGCAAAGTTGAGTGTTTTGTCTGGAAGTGAAATGAGGAAGAGAGTTGTTTTTTTTTATATTCCTGCCATGGAAAATTGGCAGAGGTGATTGAAACAAGGGTCAAGGACATAAGTGGCTTGAGCAGATCATGCTGTCCACCCCTAGTGCTAGAATAATCTTAGAAAGCTTCTTTCTTTCCAAAATGTGAAGTAAGGCTTCTTTGCTGTATACATGCTTTGAGTGGTGAGGGGATGTGGTTAATAATCTCATTCCATGCTCTGTAAACACTTTATGGAATGCTGTGAATTCTCTGAGGATGATCTGAATTACACAGGACCCTTTCTGCAATGTGTATGGAACATTTATACATAAAGAGTTTTCATTCCTCACATGGAACTCCATGATGCAGAAGACAATGGGTCAAATTCTTTCCTACACTGAGATAATGCCAATGTCACTATCAGTTTATTGCTACCAACATTATTTATATCCCATGGTTCACTGATGGGTATCAGAATGATATATCTAGTCCCATGCTCCTGCTTTAATCTCCCAACAAACCGTGGAGGTCATATAGATTAATGGTGATTGTCTCAAAGTTATTCAGTGAGCTTCACAGCTGATGTGATTCATGAATTGAAGTCTCCCATATTCTAGTGCATCATGGTAGCTACTGGAAAACGCTGCTGCTCTTCTACTTAACTTTTTACTAGCAATGGCATCTTTTCTACTGTCATGTCCCCTAAGAAAGTCAGCCCATGTTAGGATTAAGCCATTCCAAAAGACATATTCCAGTCCACTCTTCTCATATACCAAACTATCAAAACTTGAAAAATTTGGTTGTGCACTGATTCTCAGATTTTATACTGAAGGCCACAAGGAACACAATAGTACAGAAAATAACAAAGCTATCGTGAAAGAAAGAAAGAAAGAAAGAAAGAAAGAAAGAAAGAAAGAAAGAAAGAAAGAAAGAAAGAAAGAAAAAGAAAGAAAGAAAATCTTCTCCCTTGATGTTTCACTCCCCCTCCTCTTCTTTTGCCAATTAATGACATTTTGCAAACATCTTCTTGGATGGTTAAGACAACTGTTGCTTAGCATTCCAAGTGACCCAATTCTTTTGAGGAAAGAAGAAAAACAAAGGCAGCCAAGTTCCTGACTCAAGTAGAACAACGATTCTTGGCTCCCAGTAAAGCATCTAAGGTGGTGAATTATTTATCTGATGGCAAGAAACAAAACACATTTTTGTAGTCACTTTTGCAGAATTCTCCACGTGTGTTGAAACAGGGACCATCAACATAACATTGTTGGCAAAAAATGAAGTTTTCAAAATAAGGCAGTAACAGCGGCTGAAGGAGGATTTCACAGTAGACTCTGACTAGGATACTACAAATGGGGAAAAATTGCAGGCTGCAATTCTATGAGTATAATAAGAATGGCAAGTAGAGACATGGGAAAATGGCAATTGGTTGAAGGGCTGGAGACTCTGGAAGAATGGGGTGGACCCTGGAAACAACTTAAAGGGTTGTGTGGTCATAAGTCCTACTTTGGAATCTTCTGGCTAAAGATGTGCTTTGTGTGAAAGGCTATCCAGTAGAAGCCTGGTTTAAAGAGAAGAGAGGAAACCAGCTTTTAAGTTGCCCATCAGCACTGAGTACCTGGACAGCACACAAAGCAAGCATATCAATTACCTCATCACAGTCTCCACTCACCCCAACTGTAGTGAGAGATTTTTTTATTTCTACATTTTTCTTCTTAAACTTTATTTCTGTATTTGTACACATATAAGAACTAATTCTAGATCATTTCTGAACAAGTTGAAAAGTCTCAAAATATATCCTCAAAATATCCCACTTTTCAATTCTGCTGACTATTTATTTCTACACTCTGCTTTCAATTTTTATCAGTTACCAGTTAATAAGAGTAGTATTTGTTTGTTTGTTTGATGCATGACAGAACAAGCTCCCATCTCTGTCCCAGCTCCTCCCAACCTAGCAGTTCAAAAGTAAGAAATTGCAAGTAGATAAATAGGTACTACTTCAGTGGGAAGGTAAACAGTGTTCGTGTGCTCCAGTGTCTAGTCATGCCTGCCATATGACCACAGAAAAGTTTGCAGAAGCAGATAGTGCTGCCTCTTTGGCTATGAAACAGAGCTTTTTTGTTGTTGTTCAGTTGCACAGTCGATTCTGACCCTTTGCGACCCCTTGGACCACTGTCCACCAGGCACTTCTGTCCTCCACCATCCTCCTCAACTCACTCAGCTCTGTGGCCAATGTGAAACAGAGATGAGCACTGAACTCTAGAGTCAGATATGACTGGTTTCAAGCAAGGGTGACCTTTACCTTTACTAGTAGTGCTTTGTGCTAATTGTTGTGGGGGGGACACACAAAAGTTACCCTTGCTTGAAAGCCAGTTGTATCTGGCTCTAGGATTCAGCACTTATCTCTGAAGTGGTCCCCATTTATCTACTTGCAATTTCTTGCTTTTGAACTGCTAGGTTGGCAGGAGCTGGGACAAAGACAGGAGCTCATTCTGTCCAGCAGTATTTGGGTATCAAGCTGCTGACCTACAGCATCTTAGCCACTTGAGCCCCTGCTTCAGAGTATTTGATTAAGAATCTTATTAAACCTTTTTGTAACAGTCCAAATAAACAATTTCACTGGATCTCTCTAAAAGACTAAAAAAGCAAGAATACTAACAGAACATTGAATCATTACTTCGTAGAACAATACTAATTCTTCAGCAGGACCTCTCCTTCTGCAGAGTTTATAACTGTATAAAATAAACTTTCCAACAGTTTAGCTGGAACTAAGTTGTCTATAATTTTCCTGGATTGCTCTTTAATTACTAGCAACACAAAAGCCATCTCCTAATTCTCTTGTACAAAAGCTAATTTTAGAGATGTCTGGTATTTTCTTAAAGTAAATTAGCATTTTTATATTTGTTATCTGGGCCCAGGAATTTCATATCATCATAGAATAGTGGAACTGGAAAAAACTCAACAGTCATCATATCCAACCACCAAGGAAGCCTGAAAGATAGATACAATTTATACAGAAAACTGTAAAGCCTCCAGCGAAAGAGAGGCACTCACATTCTGATGTAGCTTATTGCATTGTTGAGCAGCTCTGACAGCCAGGAAGTTGTTGCTAATGTTTCTTTAAAATCTCCTTTCTTGTAATTTGAATCCATCACATTGGGTCCTACCCTCTGAAGCCTAAAAGTCAAGCTTGTTCCATCTTCCATATGGCAGCCATTCAAATATTTGAAGATGACTATCACATCATAGCCCAGCATTTCCTTATCTAGGCTAAGCATCCCTGTTCGCCTAACTATTCCTCATAAGTATGTATGATACTTGATTGATTGTATTGCTACATTGTATTGCTCAATTATATTGCTACATTGTATTGCTCATCCTATTGCATTGTTGTATTCTATTGTTATATTTATTGTATCATATTGTTGATTATATTGTTGGTGTTGTGGAATGTTACATTTGTGGGTTCTGTGAGCTGCCCTGAGTAATTTTTTACCGAATAGGGTGGCATATAAATCGAATAAATAAAATGAATGAAATGAAATAAGGTTTCGTTTCTGAACCTTTTAATATCTGTACTTGTTCCAGCTTGCTGATATCCTTCTTAAACTGTGCTGCCCAGAACTGGTCATAATACTCCAGGCAAAGACGGACCAAAGTAGAATGCAGTGGTATTGCTCCTTCCTGATCTGAACATTATATTTCTGATAACATAGCCAAGTATTGCAATAGCCATTTTTTCATGCCATATCCTGCTGTTGATTCATGTTTAGTTTGTGGTCTACTGCAACCTCTAAATCCTTTTAACAGATACTACTGCAAAACCAGCTGTTACCTAACCTATATTTATACATCTCATTTTTCCAGCCTAAAGGTAGAACATGTTATTTTACTTTGTTGAAACTCATTTTGTTTGTTTTGAGTCAGTTCATCTATCTGTTAAGTTCTTCTTCAATCCTGATTAAGCCTTATGTTTTGGTGTTTCACTAGATGAGGTGTTCTAGACACACTTATTTTTGACATAACTGTGTAGGGTCAGTTCTGAATGCAGACACTGCAAAACAGACTCAAGTTATCGTATGCTGCAGAAGCCTTGAGCAACATGTGATTGTATGCTAGACTTGAATACTGTACTGTATCTGCTTTCAGGCGACTAAATATTTCTTTCTTCCTACTCAGTTACAGTTTTAGACTCTACTCCAGACCTCGTTTGTAGACTTTCACATGCTATCACCTCTTTGATTTTTAATTTTATCTCTTCCCCCTTATTCTCTCAGATACATTTTAACCTTTTTTCATTAGCCCACCCTCAATCAGAGCACAGAAACTTTATTTCATGAAGTAAGTTTCATGAAGCCCATAAAGACATATTTGTTTTAACCAGACAGCCATTAAAAAACCCCTTTATTTTGACTTAGTTGTCAAATCAGCCAACTGAAAGCTTCTATAGCAGTCCATACCTTCCAATCTACTGAGGTAGGAGAGATTAATGTTCCCCCTTTTCCTGGAAATTTGCAAATGTATTCTCATTCAGAATTAAAAGAACGTGAGTGTTTAAAATAACTAGTTGTGGGCGAAAGGGGGAAAAGTTAAAGATTCAGACTCAGGGCACCTAGGTTCAAATCTCCATGTGGCCAAGAAAGTTATTGGATAACCTAAAGCCAACCACTTTCTGACAGCCTATGTGCCACAGGATTGTTGTGACCTTGAGCAGCTTGGATGAAAACTGTTATAGAAATGTATGAATGTGGCCAATAAAGAAACACCTGGATTTAAATAGCTGTCTGCTCAACTGTTTAGTGTAAATTAGCATTGGCACATTATCTTCTGACAAATTCTTAATCTTTAACATAGTGCAACAGATAGTTACACTCAGTTTACCAGAAGCAGCTGTGTCTCCTGAATTTGATAAAAATGAGTGGGAGAAAATTTCTTTTAGGCTTTGGAAAAATGGCCAAGCACATCTTTTGAATGCAAAGAATTTGAGGTAGTGTAAAAGTGCAGAAGAAAACAGGACAAGAATGACCATTACCAAGCTGCTTTTGGGCTTCCAGATTGCTTACATTTTATTTCTTCAATTGGCCACTTAGTCTTGACTATGCGGGACTTAGAAGGAGTCAGAGGATGGAAAGCATTGCCAGTATTCTCAGGCATCCCATGGACAATGGCTTAGAGCTGGCCAGTCTTTTTGATCCAGAAGCATTGCACTCTACTGTGAGACCCTCTGATACAAAGAAAGACAGAACTGAGTCTTGGCTACTCTAATTCATGAAGCACACACCATGTAAAGCTTCCTGTTCATTATCATAAGAACCATAAAGGTTAATGAGCTTCCAAGAAGCTTAAAGATTTGAGTGTATATGGAAGAGGTTCCCAACCTAAGGCCTGTGGGCCAGATCCAGCCCCCGGCATCATTTCATGTGATCCCCTCACCCCTCCAAGGGCATTTGAGAAACAAAATGGCTGGCCCTTTGAAGCTATTGGGACAAAGTGGCCACCTCCATTGTGGAGGCAGGGCAAAATGGCCATCTGGCCCTTGAAGCTTACTGAAAGAGCATGACCTGGCTCCCAGCTTGAAAAGGTTGGAAACCCCTGGTGTACAGTCTTAAACGTCCTTTTAAAAGAAGCTCATTAATTCCATACACAATTATAGCCTTCCCTTTAACCCGGACTGTCCTTCAGTTTTGTTTTCCTTTTTTAAAACAAATGCTGCTAAATTTAGAGCATTGCTCTGCAAGAGCTCATAATAAAACAAAGTGTCATAAAAGTCACTCTTATCTAGCAATAGGAATTTGAATCAACTGGCCTGGCATTTGACACACTTCTTTCTGTAGCATTTCATCAAGCAATGGAAGCAGAGCAACCACTTTCTCTTTCATTTAATGGGGGGGGGGGGGAGGGGGCTCACAAAACTCTCCAGCACTATCTTAAAGGGACATTGCCAAATGTGTCCTTGTCTTAGTTTTCTTTGCCCTTGCAATAATACAGCTGCAAAGCTAAACAGTTTTCTGAACTCTCACTCTTGGTGATGAAATCTACCACCTTAATGACCAGCCGCATCTCAGTGCTTTCATTGTATTGTCACTGAAGGGGGAGGGGGGAATTGAAAGGTGTCTTGCAACAGCCATATTAGCTTGGGAATTAGGGGAGCTTCTTCTGCTGCTGCTGCTGCTGCTGGACCCAACAGCACCACACACAACATTAGAGACAGTTTTACTTGTACTTCTGCCAATGTGATTTATGCCATCTCTTGCCAAAAATGTCCGTCTGTGCTTTATGTAGGACAAACAGGACAATCTTTATGCAAAAGAATTAATGGACACAAATCAGACATCCAGAATGACAACACAGAGAAACCTGACTCAAACCATTTCAGTCTAACTGTACATTCTATCCAAGACCTGAAAGTTACAATTCTGGAACAGAGAAATTACAAAACTAGGATTGAAAGGGAGACAGCAGAAATCAAATACATCCATTTGTTAGACACCCATCATAGGGGATTAAATATTAGTGAAGGGTTTCTGGGACATTATCAAATTTGATACACCAATTGCTATGTGCTGCTAGATATTTTATATATTATATTACAACCTTCCTGCCAATTCTCTTTAGCAAAACAGGAAGTAACCAGGTACAGTGTCTTTGTTTGTTTTCTGACATGCAGGTCAAAGGTTGATCGGAGACCAGAATGGGGTTTCTCAGCACCTTTGAGATTGAAAGGGAGACATTTAGAGCTAATGTGAATAATCTATTGTTGCTGATGGCTGTGGGAAGCTGTATTGTTGTGCTTGCTTGTCTGTCATTTTCACCCACAAGAAAAGCCTGGTAATTTTAGGGTTTTAGTCTTTTTTCAGTCTGGTTAAAATTAATAGGAATTGGGCAATGAACTTCCTTAGCTTTGAAAAAAAATCTGAACAATGTACACTAAATCAGCTGCTTAGCTCCACTAAACAATGCACTGTCCTGGAACGGTTGACATGGTTCACTGCATAGGAACACTGACTTTTCTTCACTCTCTTGTCTACAGCCCATCATTGGTTAGAATTTTTTTTCATTTTAACCAAATAACTCAAGCAGTACACTTGTGTTCATCAACCTAATTTTTTAAACCATTTTAAAGAAGGGAATACTCAGTACTCTGAATACTCTTATTAATACTGTATACCAGGATTTACATTTACATGTGGACAATTCCCAACTAGAGTAGACCTATTGACCTAAATCCTACTGATAATAGATCAACTGTTGGATTTTAAGAAAATGCTTATGAAAATCCCATTGGGTCTACTTTTGGATCAACAATAGGATTCTGGCTACAGAATCAGTAGTAGCTATATAAATTTGGACTTAGTAATTCCTGTTGATACAGTGGGTCTCTTGTTCTGCAAACTAACAATAACCTTTAGCTCTAAGTGTGATAAATAAGAAGGAAATAGTTAAGGCCTTATTCTGATGCTTGTCTTTTGTTCTAGCCAAAAGATTGGAAGGTTCCAATATTAGAACTGCAGGTAATGTTTATGTTACACTATGGCTTAATTTATGTTAGCCATTATCTGTTGCCTCAGCCATGAATGGTCCTACTGCAGATATCAAACAGACTAGTTTATTTTCATTGTTTTTAGTCTGTGTCTGTGCTGCATGTTTCAGCAACTTCTTTGTCGGGGTGGACACCTGTTGAAACAAACTAGAGACAAGCTGCATTTCTAGACTTGTCATTGTTCAGTTGCACAGTTGAGTCCAACCTTTTGCAACTCCATGGACCACCACACGGCAGACTTTTCCATCATCTGCCATCCTCTATAGTCCACCCATATTTCTAGATTTAGACATGCTTTAAGGAAACCTGAGTTAGTAAGTAAACTAACTGTGGCTCTTAAATATAATTTGTGGCTAGTTAAAATCAAGCCACAGTCTTCAATTTGCAAGACTCAAGCAGGGTTGGCAATGACAAAGAATTTTGGAGGTCACTTGTTCATAAGATAGCTATATATTGGAGGTGAAAGCAAATCGTAGTTGTTTTGCAGGGATGCTTCTGACATAACACCAGAATTCAAGAAGTGTACTGTCCTTGAATTTCAGATGTGGTTCATTGACTTGGAAAGCTGACTCTCTATTGCTGTCTTGTTTAGATACCTTAATAGGTTACAAGGTTTTTCACTTTAACTAGAATGCTTATGCAGTATCCTTGCAATCATCCTTTTTTTAGAAACAATAACAACTGATATTACATCTTCTTAATAGTTACTATTTTTATCTGTCCTGCAAACAGGGAGTTTCACATAGATGGGGCATATAGCACACTCTAGGTATAGTGGTCAGAGAACCATACTCCTCAAAAGCAAACACTTGGGCTCCAGAGGTCACAGCAGAATCTTTGAGGTTATTAAACTATGAAATGACAGAAGAGCAAGCAAAGCCTGCTTGTCTGCTTTGCTTTGCAAACTATGTAATAGGCATGTGATTCAATATTAAATGTAGCGATCCTAGAGACCACATTGCCAACATACATTGGATCATGGAAAAAAACAAAGGAGTATCAGAAACAAGTCTACTTCTGTTTCATTGACTACACTAAGGCCTTTGACTGTGTGGACCACAACAAAATGTGGCAAGTAATTAAAGAGATGGGAATGCCAGAACACCTTATATGCCTCATGAGAAACCTGTACATGAATCAAGAAGCAACAGTTAGGACAGAATAAGGAAGGACAGAGTGCTTTGGAATAGGAAAAGGAGTAAGACAAGGCTGCATTTTGTCACCCTGCTTATTCAACTTATACACAGAGCACATAATGGAGGAATCACAATTTGGGATCAAAATTGCTGGGAGAAACATCAACAATTTGAGATATGCTGATGATACCACCCTAATGGCAGAAAGTGAGGAGGACTTTAAAAAGCTCCTTATTAGATTGAAAGAAGAAAGTGCAAAAGCTGGCTTGAGACTCAATATAAAGAAAACCAAGATAATGGCAACAGGCCCTATCAGTCCCTGGAAAATAGATGGGGAAGAAGTAGAAACAGTGACACATTTTACTTTCTTAGGATCAAAGCTCACTGCAGATGGTAATTGCAGCCATGAAATAAAAAGGCAACTAATTCTTGGGAGGCAAGCTATGAGAAACCTGGGGAACATTGTGAAAAGTAGAGACATCACATTGCAAACAAAAATTCGTATAGTCAAAGCAATGGTATTTCCGGTGGCAATGTATGGTTGTGAGAGCTGGACCGTTAGGAAAGCTCAGTGCAGAAGAATAGACGTATTTGAGATGTGGTGTTGGAAGAGAGTTTTGAGAGTCCCCTGGACAGCGAGGAGAACAAATAGGTCAATCTTAGAAGAAATCAACCCTGACTGCTCCTTAGAAGGTCAAATAGTAAAGATGAAGCTAAAGTACTTTGGACATCAAATGAGAAGAGAGGATTCGCTTGAGAAAGCCTTGATGCTGGGAAGGGTGGAGGGCAAAAGAAGAAGGGGGCGGCCAAAAATGAGATGGCTTGATGGTATTGTAGACACAATGGGTACAAAGCTGAGCGAGTTGAGGAGGATGGTGGAGGACAGAAATGCCTGGAGGACAGTGGTCCATGGGGTTGCAAAGGGTCGGAATCGACTGTGCGACTGAACAACAACAAGCAGTCCTATACAGTGAAACTTCATTTAACAAACGGCTGGGTTAACATAAAAATCACATAACAAAAGGAAATCCATAGAAAATAGTAGAACGGTTTACAGAATTCTTTTTGGAACGGATTAATTAGTTTCAATGCATTTCCTATGGGAAATTGCATTCAATGCATTTCTATGGAAAATTTGGTTAAAGTAATATTCGCTGTAAGAAACATCCTGGAGAATGCATTAATTACATTAACCGAGGTTCCACTTATTACTCATTTCAGTGAATATCCTACCTTTCTTTTTTTAAATAAATAAATAAATTTTATTGGATTTTTCAAATTAAACAATGTGATGATAATAAAAGCAAAAGTAAGAAACAGAAATATATATAACATAACTCTTTACATATTACATCAATTGTTTCTCTAATATCAATTTTCACATAGTATAACCCTTGAATCATTCTTGAAACCATTAAAACTCTTTAATTGATAGTAATAAAGGTAATAATAAAACTGAAAATTGAAATATCCCAAAATTTATTCTCTTTCAATATACCCCTTTTTTTAAAAAATTAATTCCCATGTCAGCTTATCGTTCAAGAATATCCTACCTTTCTGTCAATTGTTTTTGGCATCCAAAGCAGCTAACAAGTAAAAGAGACAACCTATAAAGCAGCAATACAACATTCCATTGTTCAAATACCGGTTTCATTAATTTTTGTCAAATTCTGATTTTATTAATACACTATTTTATACTGCCACTTTTCTTTCTCTGATTATCTTGCAACCTGATCTTAAAATCTGCTGCAGCAGTATATAAAGGTTTAAAAGGCTGAACTATTGTAGGAGCAGACAGTCCAAATCTCTAGCAGTCTTATAAAACTGAACTTGGTGTAGAAGCCCAGCTATAGTTTCAAATATTACTGTATTTTATACTTGATTTTTCCATTACCACCATATCCTTTCAGGAATGACTCAAACACCTGCTTGAGTCATGTCCAGATTTCTGCTGGGTTGTTTGATATCTTAGACTGAGACTCAAATACCATACAATCTTTTAAATAAACACAGTTTGCTTTGGCAATTTAGCTCCAAAGCTTAAACGTGGCTTTCTCATTCCTGTTTCAATCTTACATCAGGAATGATGCAGTCAAAGTTAAGTCATGTTGATTTCAGGGGAGCATGCTTATTCTCTGTCTAAGAGGACTAGAGTGAACAGGATTATTCAGTACTTATGCTTAGCTCAGTTGTATTTCCCCTTCCAATAGTACCCCATCTTTTTACATATTTTTTACATATTTACTCTGCTAAATGCTTGGCTTTACAAAGAAGCATCATCGGCATGGAATCAAATGCCTCCTGGGCAACTAAAAATTGTATAAAACAATTTCCAGGAATCTAATATCTATTAGGCAATACTGTACCATAATTAATTATTTTACTTAGAAGTCCTGCTGAGCTCAGGACTTTACTGAGTATTTAATTCCCAATCCTATACCCACTTCTGTGAGATCTGGAATAATCTCAACTAAACTGTCAGGCTCACTAGCTGAAACTATAGCTGGCCTTAGTCAAGTTCATTTTTTGATGCGGTCATACCTGGTGAATGTCAAACTGCAGTGTGAGGCTATGAAAGGAGCTTTAGTTGTTAAGTAGCATAGAGTTTGCACACCTCAAAGTGAATTATACATTCACTAAAACTCACATAGCGACAGACTGCAGCTGAGAAATGAGCCTAAGATTAATAAACATTTAAAGCTGAAAGCCTAAGAATAACTTCTTGGGGAGAAAGAATTATGTTTTATGTCAGCACCGTCCAAAAAGCCCAGGCTGAGAAAATCAGCAAGGAGACAATTTACCCTACAGCAGTGATGGCAAACTTTTTAGAGGCTGAGTGCCCAAACTGCAACCTCAAGTCCACACTGTGCTGGGGGGAGGGAGGAAGTGCTCCCATTGGGCTGCTGGGAAGAGGGGCAGGTTAAACTCTGTGCTGGGGCAATGGTGCACATGCCCACAGAGAGGGCTCTGAGGGCTCCCTCTGGTATGTGTGCCATAGGTTCGCCACCACTGTCCCACAGTCTCAGTTGGATTGTGTGGGGGAGGGATTGGATTATGTACATGAAACTGAAGGACAATTATCCAAGGTCATATTTTCCATGCCCCTTCATGGGGAACCAACTACTGAACATAAAAAAAGAACTACAAAACCTAATGAAAGAACTCCCCAGAAAAGAACATGGGCAAGTCCAGAAATGCCCCAGAGTAAGATGAGTAACCAGAAACAACTGACTATAAGACAGACCCAGAAGAGAAAATAACAGGATATCACCAGTAATTGCCTACTGCTCTCAACTGAGACCACCCATTGTAGTTATCAATTATTTAATGCCCATGCTGGTCAGTAATATCTACTCACTTGCCAAACTTAAATAACTATTGACGTACAACAGGCTGCACAACTGGGCTAAGAAGACAGGGATGAGACATTTCTAGAAACATAGATTCCAACAGTGGCTCTACATCTACTTTGGCAATACAAGTAGGGGCCCTGGCAATGTCAGTCCCCATATCAAAGGCTCAGCAATAGTGCATCATCATCAGTCACAGGAGTGTTATAGAAATAAGCGCCAGTGTTGGGCAAAGGACTTGACAGTGAATTGTGTCCTTAGGAGTCGATGCTAATAAAGAGGGCTGGGATTTTCAGAATGTGAAGATTCCCAGTCTTGTAATTCAGCCAGAATTCCCGGGCAGAATTATGGGAATGAAAACTCCCAAACTCAAAGCGGTTGGAGCAGCCATCTCTACCTTTATGCCTTTCATGTGCTCTTTCTTCTTTGAAAAGTAAGAAAAATGCTTGATGGCATTGCTAATCTGTTATGATATACTGTTATGATATAATGCCATCAAACATTCCTGTGGTTTAGTGGAGATATTCTACATTCTTTTCTCTGTAAACTGGAACACTTGAAGCTCATTCCTTTTAGTTTTGTAAAAAAATGAATATTTTTTGTTTCTTCCCGAGTTGTTAACTAGTTATGCAATCTCTTTGCACTGAGTTTCTGTATGGTGGTGTATGTGGACAAGATTCAAATAACCAACCTCAGGCTTATGCAAGTATTGGAATGACATTATTCTATATTCATCTTCCCTTCTTTCTTTTAGATATTGTGGGATGCATTTTCCAAATACTGTACCTGGTTTCACTTCTGTGAAAGTCTTTCACATCCATTATTATACTGTGGCAAACTACATAGATCTTTTCTACCCAAGTGGCATTTTACACAATTGTTTGTGACACACTGTTAATTATGCCAGATAATTGGTGCAAGAGGTATGCTGGGCAGAATTCAGGGAACTCCTGTTCACAGACACACATCTAATGTTACTCATCTGGAACAGGCCCTATCTTGAGTCGACTTCCTTCACCAAAAAGGAGATTGCCCTAGTGCTTTCTGGGATGTTTTAGTCTTTTTGGGAGATATTTGTTTCTTTGCTTGCTCGCTTCTTTGTTTGTTTGTTTGTTTGCTTGCTACATTTTTATACCACCCATCTCGGGTATTTCCCACTTTGGGAAGCGTAAAGGTAAAGGTTTCCCTTGCTTGAAAGCCAGTTGTATCCAACTCTAGGGTTCAGTGCTCATCTCTGTTTCAAAGTCGAAGAGCCAGCGCTGTCTGCTTCTGCAGACATTTCCATGGTTATGTGGCAAGCATGACTAGACACCGGAGTGCACGGAACGCTGTTACCTTCCCACCAAAGTGGTCCCTATTTATCTACTTGCAATTTCTTGCTTTCAAACTGCTAGGTTGGCAGAAGCTTGGCAGTGTACAGACAAATAAACAACATCAACATCAACATAATAAAACAAACAACAAAATATAATAATAAACAAAACTTCTTCAGAGTTGGCGGGATAGCTCAATGATTCAGGTACCCAGGTGTGGAGCCAAGGGTTGGGATTTTGATTCCCCAGTGTCCCTCCTGGGAATAAAGAGACACATTTTTATTGTGCTGTTTAATAGTTTAGATTAAAATCAGAAAAAGAGGATTCCTTAAAACTCGCACTCCTGTTAGACTGAACTTTTGATTTTAACTCTGGGATACACAGAAAGAACCTACTTGAAAACTGAGGCATTTTTTAACCCAATTCGGGCATACCCTGGTAATGGCAACCTTGTGTTGCTGGCTAATCTTTTTCACACTAGGTCGGGCACTGCAAAATGAGTTCACCAAAAGGTGGCTCCATTGTGGCATTTTCACATCTTGCCTAGACATGGAAGAAGAAGAACTATAATTTACAAAGTGGGGTGTTTGCTCTGTAATTCCTTTCAAAAATATAAATGGTACTTAATATTTAACCTTTTTACAGCAGGAATATGATCTTTTTATAGTAGAGCTACTAATCTTTTGTTCCATTATTTCATACACACTTAGGAAGTCTGTCAGAAAATATAGCCTCCTCCAAAGAAGCAAAAGCTTGAACGAGAGGGGTAGACATATGCAAGTGATTTGGTGTCATTTCAACATTGTAGAAATAGATCTTTGCCAGTCACGTTTCAGGATCCTAATTGCCAAAGACTCATTTCATTAGATTAGAAGGTGCAAACAATGGTTATAATAAAGATACAAAAGTAATGATACAAGCAGCTGGCTGTGAAACAGTTTGGTTTCAGTGCAAGTAGAGCCATGGATTTAAATCAGTTATAAATACTGTACAGTCTATGGAAGACAAGCAGTATAACAGATAAAAAGGGAGGGAGGATGAGTATCAAAACACACATCATTCTGATTTGTCGTCATTGGCTGCTACTCATATCCGAGTATACATTCCCCCTCCCCTGGAAATCATTTTCACAGTTGATGGATATGAAAAGAATGACAAACAAGAAAAATGCCATTGGCATGAATTTGTTTAAGGTGAATCCCAGCTTGCCGTGAACTGACCCACACACTGTGATCACGGAGCCATCTCCTGTGGCACATATAAAATGAGACATGCAGGATTTGACACCAGGACTGCTGCAGCCTTGATATTGACAAGGTGCGCCTTCACTACCAGTCTATCTGGTATTGTCTCTTCCACCTCCATGAGTGTTGGAAATCAGAATAGTGAAGTCGTTCCTCCACCTAGAACAATAAGCAAGGGAATGGCTTGGTTGTGGAGACTCACTCTAGCATGGGTAGGAAAAGTAAACCCTCTCCATAAATATCACACTTAACCTGGAAAGCCCTATTATGGTTCCTAATAAGTCAGTTCCAACTTGACGGCCTGTAGCACATACACATGTTAAATGTACTTGTCACTTTGAGTTTTTGGCACACTTTTTCATGGCTCACTGAAGTTTTGAATATAAGTGTTGTAACAGCAATGAGAGACAAATTATTGGAAACAAATGTATATTTTTTAAAGCAAAAACAAGTGTCCCCAATATTAAAGACAGGAGGGGACAGACACTGTTTATTCTTGATGCCATGAAAAGCAAGCTCTGTTTTCTGATTTCAGTCTTGCTTCTCTTCCCTTTCCTCTGCCCTGGAGCCTCTTTCTTCTCTCTCTGTCCAAGGCATTTAGTAACGCTATGTAAGAAATTATGGTATACGCAAATATAAAGCCGTGTGGTGTTTGAACTCATTCCAGTATCTTTCTGTGGACATCGTGTTCTCTTGCTGTTTATGTTCTGAACAGATCAGGTTTCCTTGTTTACAATCTGTCCAAAGTAGGAACTGGAATTCCTGAAGAGCAGCAAAACAAGGACATGTGATTTAGGGCTTATTTCTAGGAAAAGAGGAAGAGGTTCAGAAAGGGAAGGCAATTAATGCTTTGCCTTTTCCCCCTTTAGTTTCCTCTAAAAAGTGGAATGAATAGATTCAGCTTTAATAAGAAACAATATCCCTAAAACATTACCACCATGGAATTTCAAGGCTTTTTAGCATAGGGAAGACATTCTTTAAATGACCTCTTTTTATAATTTGTTATTTTGAATATAATGAATGGATGCAGCAGCTTGTTTTGTAACATGTTCTAATAGTGTCAGGAATCCAGGATTCTAGGAGTTATTTGGACTTTTAAAGTGTATTTTAACATTTAAAAGCACTTTGGCAAGATTGTTTTTTCAAATTCCATGCCATTCTCTTACCAGTCTTAAATGGCATGGGAAATATTGTTCGACTTTGATTTTTATATTCTAATATTTCAAAGGTGCAGTGTCAGAATTATTCACTAGAGGAAGCTGGAGAATAATCCCCTCCACACCTGTGGAATGCTTTAGACAACCCAAATCGAGGCGATTATAAATTCATCACTGAAGGAGGGGTCTTTTCCAGCACCGTTTAAACACATTTTGGTGTGCCCCCTCCTAAAAAAGCCATCCCTCGACCCTACGGCACTTACTAACTACCGACCAGTATCTAATCTACCTTTTTTGGGCAAGGTTTTGGAGAAGGTAGTGGTGAAGCAGCTTCAGGAAGTCCTGGATGAAGCGGATTATCTGGACCCTTTTCAGTCAGGATTCAGGCCCCGATATGGGACAGAAACTGCACTAATCGCATTGGTGGATGATCTCTGGAGGGAGCGGGATGGTGGTCATCTGTCTGTCTTGGCTCTTCTCGATCTCTCAGCGGCCTTCGATACCGTCGACCATGGTATCCTTCTGGGAAGGCTCCAAGGATTGGGGATCCAGGGCACTGTGTTGGCCTGGTTCTCCTCATTTCTAAAGGGCAGGACCCAGTCGGTGTGGCTGGAGAGTGAGAAGTCCAGCCCTAGGCCCCTTCAATATGGGGTGCCTCAGGGCTCGGTACTCTCTCCTCTCCTATTTAACATCTACATGAAGCCACTGGGTGAGATCATCCATTCCCACGGGGTGAGGTATCACCAATATGCAGATGATACCCAGTTGTACATCTCGGCCCGTGGGGACCCAAACGGTGCAGTGGAAGTCCTCTCCAGGTGCCTGGAGGCTGTTAAGGTCTGGATGGGGGGAAACAGGCTACAGCTGAATCCCGGCAAGACTGAGTGGCTATGGGTAAGGCACCCTGTGTTATCGCAGGAGCTGCCAGCTTTGGTTCTGGATAGGGCAGTTCTGCCCCAAATGGACCTGGTGCGTAATCTGGGCCAAAGGGCCGGGGTGAACACAAAAGCCCTCCTGGACTCACGACTACTGTTCGAAGAGCAGGTGGCAGCCGTGGCCAGGAGGGCTTTTGCACAACTTCGTGTAATACGCCAGTTATGCCCACTCCTAGACCGGGACGCCTTCCTCATGGTCACACATGCTTTGGTCACCTCCAGACTTGATTATTGTAATGCGCTCTACATGGGGCTGCCCTTGGTGACCATTCAGAGACTGTAGCTGGTCCAAAATGCGGCGGCCCGGGTAGTGATGGGGTGCGGGCGTTATGCTCGTGCCTCACCACTGCTCCGGGAGCTGCACTGGTTGCCAGTATGTCTCTGGGTGCAATTCAAGGTGCTGGTCATTACCTTTAAAGCCCTATATGGTAGTGGGCCAAGATACCTAAGAGACCGCGTCACCCTAAGAACATCTGTCCGTCCCACCAGGGCGGATCGGAGGGGCTCTCTTGTCATTCCATCAGCTAGAGAGGCACATCTCACTAGCACTAGGAGGAGGGCCTTCTCTGTGTTCGTCCCGGCCCTTTGGAACCTCCTGCCAACTGAACTGCACCTACAGACAGAGCTCCTGCCCTTTTGGAGGGGCTTAAAAACCTGGCTGGCGGGACAAGCGTGGGGACCCAGGAATGTGGGATCCCACACAGGGTGGATTATTTAAGGGACAGCCTCCCTTTCTGTTTGGCTTTTATCCTGTGGGGCTGTTTTATTTCCTATTTTTTATGAACTTTTAAAGTTTTTTAATTATTAGTATTCCATAGGGTTAACCTATGATCGCATTTTATCTTGTAAGCCGCCCAGAGTCGGATATACCTGATTGGGGTGGGATAGCAAATGTGAGTAAATAAATAAATAAATAAATAAATAAACACATTTAAATGCAAAATGCATGATATTCACTTAGTAGATGAAACAACAACAATGACAACCTATTTGCAGCAAAGCAACAAATACCATAACAAGTCCCTTTAAAGGGAGTGGGGGGGGGTCAAAAGAACACAAGACATGTAATGAAGATATTGGCTTAATCAAGATGTTTTATTTTGTTGTATGTAAGAAAACTAAATAAGCTTCAACAGCTGATTGACCCTTCAGGAGAAATCTTAAAAATGAGCATTTGCTCTGTAGTAGCCAAGTCACCGATGCACTGGCTTTAATGATAGATTCTGGATCAATGTCATTTGCAGCTTCATATTTCAAACATATTTGGCTTCTTTTCTGGGGCTCTGCATTCCATGCCTTCATCTGGTATAAATCTGGGCACATTTAAAATATAATGGCAAAAGGTGGTTTAAAATACGTCTGTGGCAGATTATGGTGTCTAGTTAAACAGAATGTGAGGATGCTCAGGGTCAGCACAAGTCATTTTGATGACTATAACAAAATGCAAATGGTGCTCCTTCATCTGTTACAGCCAGGCCATGTGCTTGCCTACCCCAGAGGGCATGGTCGCTGCACAGCAGTGCTGCACAGAGAGTCTATTCAAGGAGATTCCAAATAACAAAGTCCAAAGAGCAATCTGAGGTCTGACTACTGGTAGTTCAAGTGAGCATCTAGTTCAACGGATGTCTAAGGGCATCATCAGGGTTGGCAGAAAAGTCAGGGTCACAGCAGGCAGGCCAGGGTATAGGCAGGCAATTTCAAGAGGTACCCGAAGTCAAGCAGGGTGTTGCTGTGTGCACTGATGAATTGTACCAATGGTAGAATGCTGCAACAAGCTTGCTTAAAAGCCTCCCAGATAATCACTATCAGCTGGGAGTATTTTCTGGTAACTAGTTCTAGCTTGCTTGTGTCACAGGTGTAGCTCCTTTCTGAACCTTTCCCTGACTGAGGGCTGATCACTGTCAGAGTCAGACTTCTGATCTGACAGGTCATCTGCCTGGGGAAAAAGAGTTGGGCCAGAAGCAGGCTGAGATTCCTGTTTCAGGACATTCTCAGGTTCAGGTGCAGACAGAACTGGGCTGGGCATAGGAAGTGCCTCCTTATCCAGTGATATAGTCCTGCCACGAAGGTCCAGTCGGACTAGAAGGCCACCTGATAGGTATCAGGCCACTGTGGCGTTAATGGATAAAGCAAAGCCAGAAACCCCTACTGAGATAACTGCATTGCCAGGTGCAAAATTGTGTGCACTGCAGGCAGAATTAGACAGGGAGGTATCCCCACCTCGGGACCTGTCTGTGTCTATGCCAGAATCTGAAAGGCATAGGGTGTGTGGGTCTAGGAGACCAAGGTATTTCAAAGGTGCAAGAAAAGGTAATAAACTGTTTCCTCCTGGTGCCAATAGGCATGTGAAGAATGTAAGCTGATGTTGTAAATACTGAAACTGAGTGTACTGTAAAGAATCTTGTACTGTAACTGTGTATATGTATATATTGCTTATGTATTCTATCCTGTATATTGTGGCATCCATCTTGTACAATAGGAGGAGCATGTTAGGACATTTTTCATTTTGGGGTATTGTACAAAGATTGCTGCCCAGTGGAATAGTATAACTTTAAGGCCCTCCATGTGTTCTGAACACAGGTGTACATAATAGAGCCTCAAACTGATGGCCAGACTGTGCATGCCTTGTCCACGTGCTCAAGTAACAGCCCAGCTGTGGCTGATTAGAGAATCTGCCCAGCAACACTAGGGTATAACTGTGGCCCTCTGGGAAGGGTCTATGGAGGAGGCTATTATTCTGGAGGAGATTATCTGTGAGGAGGTTGCTATTCTGAAGGAGTCTATATACTGAGAAGGACTGAGACACTGAAGGAGGTGATGCTGTTGAGAGCTTTTCTTCAACTGAGAAGAAAGAACTGCTAAAGGATCACCAGGACTCTTTTGAGTGCTCCTGGAGTTGGAGCCATCAGAGGAATCCAAGCTGTCTACCTACTGTGGGGTTTGGAGTGAGAGAGACTGTTGTACATAGTCCTGTGTATGTCTGTCTTCCCCTCACTGTAAGTAAAGCGCACCTTTCCACTGAAGGCATATGTGTGTGTGTTATTGCACTAAGGCTTTCGCTGCGTAAGAGCTTAAAAGTGCTACTCTGCTATCCAGCCACACATATTGCGAATGGAATCCCTGATCATCTCCAGAGTCTGATGAGAACTGGATCACAACAGGCCTTTACATTCTTCAAATAAATTGCATGATGGCAGGTCAACTCTGACTCAAGACAACCCTTTCAAGGGTATTCTAGGTAGTGAGTGCTCAGAAGTGGTTTACCATTAGCTTCTTCTTGGGAAGTCCTGGGATGCACAGAGAGGAATCAAACTTCCAACCTATCTGAAGTACAGACAAGACACCATCTGTATCCTAAGTTCAACTTCTAGCACTTTAAATCCAGAATCATAATGGCTGATGATTATTCTTTTCCAAAGTGTTGTCCAAGGACATATGAGGGAAGTACCCTGCTTATCAGAGAATAAACGAAACAAAACAAAAACATTTTATGACACCACCCCCACCACCCCGTTCATTTCATTTAGTTGTTTCATTTGTTCTTTTGGTGCTTTTCTGCAGAAAGGCCTTCAGTGGGTACAGTGGAAGGTATAACTGACCTGAAATTTCTCAGATAACTTTCAGAAATGACCTTTGGAGTTTAAATTTTTCTTGTTCCCACTTCGGTATGAGAAGATTTGGGATTACTGAAGATACTGCTCACACCTGGCCACGGTTGGAACACTGAGCATAATTAGCAAGTAACCTGGACAAAGTCAAATGGCATTAGGATGATAAATACTTTGAGTATCCTTCTCCTTGTTCTCCACCCCACCCCATCTAAATGTAGCTTGTAACTTTTAGGCTCAGTTCCCTTTTCTTTTTTTAGGTCAATGCCTGTTTGCTTGTTTTCGCCTTAGGATAGAAGGAAAGACTACCACACAGGATCTGTCATCAGAGCTACAGTCATATAAACTAGCTCTTTGAGTTTGTAAATAGAAGTAGGGATTGTTTCCCCCCTGTTCAATTAAAAAATGAACGCAGAAATTGATTTCTTTCAATCAGGGATGTGGTCTGCAGCCCATTTCATGTGGCCATCCACCACCTCCACCACACCAGGAATTGCCATGTGGTATAGGAAGGGCAAAATGGCCATCTGGCCCCCTGAAGCTGTCTGAGGGAGCGTGACCCAGCCCCAGCTTTAAAAGGTTGAGAAATCTTGCTTTAAATCAAGAGCAAGACATTCTCTCTCTCTCTCTCTCTCTCTCTCTCTCTCTCTCTCTCTCTCTCAACTTGCTGTAGAGCAACTGCTCTTATTCAACAATCACAAACTCATCACTAAATCACTGTGCTCCAATGGTGTACATTACCATATCACCCTGCCCTTTCGGAAAGGCCTAAAAACCTGGCTGGCAGGGCAGGTGTGGGGCCCCAGGAATGTGGGGTCCCATGTTGGGTGGCTGATCTGATAGGACAGCCACCCTTCTCGCTGTTTTAAACTTTTAACTTTAACTTTTAAATCTATTTTTTAGCATTTTGTTAATTATAGCCAAATCTTTTAATTAATTGTGTATTTATTGTTCTGGGTTTATCTAATTTTGATGATTTTTAATCCGTAGTATGATGTTATTTGATCATGTGTAATTTGTAACTGTATCTTGTATCCCTGTAAGCCGCCCAGAGTCGCTTTTGTGAGAGGGCGCGGCATAAAAGTCTAAAAATTAAATTAAATTAAACAAGAGCTGTCCGAGCAGCAGAAGAAGAAAAAGTTGAGCTGATATTTTGCTAATGCTGAGCTGTGCTGAAGAAATTGTTGGAAAATCTATCCTTATGGGACAAGATATGGGACAAGATAGTATTTTGTACAAAAACTACTCTGTTTTTCTGCCTTGGGTCCCTACACTTGGAGAAAGGTGTCATGAAACATGATTTCATGAAAATCAAATCAAAATGTTAGCATTAACCTTGTTTTGCAGCCCAATATTAACTCATACATTTAATCAATAAACTGTTTTGGATATTGCAGTTAAGAAGCATCTCATGAGCAAACTTGAACATATCCAAAGAAAAGTAGCATACAGTCAAACCTTGCTTAACGAGTGACTCGCTTAGCGAAAGCTTGCATAATGAGTGGGTTTTTTTGCTAACCGGTCTGACTTGCATAGCGAAAATTTTCACTATGTGAGTCAGACTTTCCCTATGGAAACACTTGCATAGTGAGCATTTCTATGGGAAAAACTCGCATAACAAAAAAAATTCCGCTATGCGAGTTCCCCCTCTAAAAAAGCTCATTATGCGAGTTTTTCCATAGGAATTTTTGCTATGTGAGTTTGTTTCGCATAGCGAAAAACTTGCATAGTGAACAGCCTCACAGAACGAATTAAATTCGTTATGTGAGGTATAACTGTAGTTGATGAAGAGCTTAGATAAAACCACAATGAATTCCAGCACAGTTTCTGACAAGAACAAATCTAAAGGTGGCTCTTCTGCATAGCTAATTATGTAAATATGCATGGATGGTAGCACCTAAGTGGACTCTGATGCATTACCATATTTAGCCATAACACACTTTTTAAGTTTTAATTGCCTATTTGATATGGGATGACAGTGGTACAAAAGAAGTGTGCAAGTTTGTATGAGGATATATATCTCTACCGCATGAGGAGGGACTGCCTCTGTGACACCATATCTTCCTTCCAAAAGGAATGATCAGCTACCAGTCTGGAGCTCCAGCTGAATGAAGCACATTATTATATAGTTCT
The DNA here is from genome assembly GCA_030440675.1 of Furcifer pardalis. Taxonomy (NCBI): domain Eukaryota; kingdom Metazoa; phylum Chordata; class Lepidosauria; order Squamata; family Chamaeleonidae; genus Furcifer; species Furcifer pardalis. The sequence goes on along the minus strand of CP126893.1, from coordinate 127,312,785 downwards.
TTTCTCTGATGACCATTTTTAATGAGAAGCCATTTCAGAGGCTGCAACTGGAGGGAGTTCTTGACCCTTTTCCTTTATGTGAGTTGTTTGTTTGAAGCAGAGCCAGCTGTGCAATTAGCCAGAATGAGGTGTAGAAGCCTATATAGCACAACTCCCTCTGGAAGGATTATGTGAATAACATCTTAGTTGCTTTATGTCGGCTCTGAAGGTGTTCTTGTGGCATTGTGGAAGAGGGGGCTTAAAAATCACCTGTGCCATGGCAGCTCCTTCAACACACCTTTACATTAAAGAAACCCCAAACATTTTGAGAAAGATTCCTACAGTGAAGCAATAGGGATAGCTTGGCTGTTCTGCCCAATGTTTACATGTACGCTTATTCAGAAAGAAGTATTTCTGAGGTCAACAGGGCCCACTTCTGTATAAACATCCATAGGTTTATGTGTGTGTGTGGGGAAATACAACACTCTTAGTGTCTCTGATGGATGCTCTGCCCTGTCGCCAGGTCTCAGGGAAATGCCAGTGGCAGCCTCAGCAAGAACCTCACCAACTCTGCTACCTTAATGAAAACCTCACTGAACCCACAGATAGTTCAAGAGAATGGGGCTGTGGTCCAGAAATAAGTTGGGGCCAGATATGTCCCAAGTGGGGGGATGAGGATGAGCAGAGGAACATTTGTGTGAGAGTAGGAAGGCAAAGCACCTGGTGCAAAAGAAGGGCACAGATGGGACAGAAGCAGTGGTGGGCTGTCAAAAATTTTACTACCCCACCGTGTGGGCGGAGCTAACATCATGATGTCATGATGTTGTGGGTGGGGCCAAAGAAAAAAATTAAATTAAAATAATAAAATAAAAATAAGAATAAGCACGCACACATACACACACCCCTCAACCCACCCACTCACAACACAAACTCGTAAATAAATTAAATAAATTAAATAAATAAATAAAATAAAAATTACATTAAAATACACCCACCCACCCCAAACATAAATCAACCCACCCACCCCAAACACAAACCCGTCACTTACCTGTTAGTATGGGTGCCTGAGCAGCACCATGTTGCAAGATGGATATGGTCATTGTACCAGTTCTCTAGGATAATATGCCTTAATGTAAATGTAAAACAGCTGTACCTCTTTAAGGGTTCTCCAATTGGAACAGCAATTGGAACAGCACAGGTGTAGCTTATTGATGAGGTAACTCCAAGACTTTGCTTAAAAACCCCAAGCAAGGCCGCCAGGCCTTTTTAGGAACTGTGTTAGTACGTCAATAAAGGTAAATGTATCAAATACACATTAAAATACACACAGACACACCACATCCAAAGGTGACTCACTTACCCTGGGCAGCAGGCTATAGGGAGCTTCAGACTAGCAGGTTCTCTTCCTCCTCCCAGCTTGGGAGGACAGCAACGAGGCCGTGCATATGTGCCAAGCTCTATAGGCATGCATGCACACCAAGTGCTTGGTGCACATGCACAGTGGGGGAACCAGTGAAAAGGTAAGCCCTGAAGGTCGTTCCCCCCAAAAGCTGCTAACAGTTCTCCGGGACACTGGGGAAAGTTACTACCGGTTCTGGCGAACTGGTGCAAACCTGTTACATCCCATCACTGGACATAAGGCACCCCTGGTGGATAAGAGGAGAGGGGGAAAGGCAGTGGTAGGCATCAGCAGGCTCACATCAGGTCTCCAGAACTGGTAGCAGAAATTCTGGCTGGCCCCGCCCATCCAAGTTTTGAAATAAAGTAGTCCTAATTCGGGTGCAACACAGGGCTTTCCCCCTGGCCATGCCCACCATACCACGCCCACAGTGTGGTAGTATTTTTTTTTGAGCCGACCACTTGGGAAAGGCAACAAGGAAGAATGATCTGGATACATGGCAGAGTCCTGGGAAGTGGATGCCTGCATTTTATGCCTCCATGGAGGTGAAAGCTGAGCATCCTCTCAGGTCCGTGTACTGGAAAGTGGATGATCTTGGATGTAGGTGAGGCACACCCATGTTTTATCATGAAGAGAGTCAGGAAGTCAACCTGAATGACTGGAGGAGCTTTGCCCATCCAGACTCAGTCCTACTCAGCACAGATACTGGAGAAGCCACTGTTTGAGGCTGCACCTCAAGTAGCTACCTCAAGTACTAGAAGTGTCCTCCTGGTGAGAACCAACCTTTGCCAGCTCTTGTTGAGGGGTGTTATTGGGCTGGAAAGTTAATCCCAGAGAAAGGTGAAGTAGGGAATAGGGAAAACATGTGAGAAATCACAATCGGAATGTGGGGCACCACTGGAGGCAGGACATTTCAGAAACATCTCCCTGCTGGTTTAGGCCAGTTGCCAAAACCAATAAAATCTGTTGAAGAGTGTCCATACTCTCCCCTCTGAAGGTGCAAAAGGGAGCCCAGATTAATTGCAACATTCAGTGAAGCATAGTCTCAATGAAAGGATTTAACTTCTTGACTGTATCATCTATTATGATTATATGACACATTTAAAACTTTATGTGAGTTCTGTCTAATGCAAATGAAATGATCTCACTCCTGATTCTCTTGCCTTTTCCATGACAAACTCTAGGCTAGAATCCAACATGGTGGATCAGTAGAGAGCATGACGCTGTGGACATTTTGCAGCTGCCCTGATAGGGCAGTTTTGCAAGCTATCCAGTTTTGGCTTAGCATTTGTCAAAGTGATGATTGGGAAATTTCCATGAGCAAAATGAAAGGCTATTTTGCAACTGCTGATGGAGCTGTCATCAGAACAGTAATTCCTCTGAATTCATCAACTCTGGACACTGTGATTCTTTTGAGCTAGGGACAATGGAAAGTGGTTGCTAAATATGTCAGCTAGACATATGACCTGCGGTTTCAATAGAGGAAAAAAGTACTCACACGAGATTTTGGAAATGCGAACTTTGGGGTAAAAGGCCAAATTTTGTCCTTGGCTAATAAGGATCTTGATTTAATGTTGCAACTGGGGTGACTGAGTGGACAGTAGGCATCAGCTGACAACCCAGGAGATCATAAATCCAAAAGCTGAACACACAGATCAAACTGACATGGAGACAACTGATTAATGTTAAATACGGAACTGAGAATTTTCACTCTACATTTCAAAGCTGTCCATCAGTCTTTCAAAAAAGAGATGATTGCTTCTCATTATGGTTTTACATTCTAGGATTTCATACATATATTTTGCTGCATAAAAGTCAACTGTGATATTTCCAATTACTGTACTATACTGTGCAGCATAGCCTTCCTGCAACCTGTTGCCTTCCAGATGTTTTAGATGACATAACTCCTAGCTAGCAAGACCAACAAAAATTTCCTAACTGACTAGGGATTATCAGAAATATAGCCTAATACATCAGTTTGGGCAAGGCTGCTATAGCACTTTCAGTTTCCCTTTCTAATGTATCATTTTGAGAAACATCTGTCTGAGCATTCTTCTGGAATTAGAATATTGACATTTGTTCCCTATGTCACAGAAATGTAGCCTTGTCATATTATTTCCCAACATTTCCATACTATTAGGATTAAACCCCAGTTATAGTCTCATGTATACAACATGCACATCTAGGATGGGAGTCTTAGGTCTGTTCCTTAGAGCATTAGCTGTGATTGCCCACATTATTACTTAATTCAGGGGTTTCCAACCTATGGTCTATGGGCTGGCCCTGACCCCCAATGCCATCCCATCTGGTCCATTGCTGCCTCCGCCGTACCTGGAAGTGGAAGTGGGCATGTTTACATCATCCATAAAACATGCCTGTGCATGCGCAAACATGCCTGCGGCTGGCATAAACATGGAAGTGGACGCATGTATGTCAGCCGTAAATGTTCCCGCTTCTGCTTCCAGGGTGAGTGGTCCACCCCGCAATGCTGTCCAGGGGCATGGTCAGGCCCACAGTGGAAAAAGGTTGGCCCCCATGAGTAAAAGAAAAGTCTGGGCAATAAAAGCAGCCTGAGCGTCACATCTTCATTCTCTCATCTAAATGGCCCAGTTGTAAAATCATTATCATGTAGAGTCTCTTCTCAAAAAGTGATAGCACGGCTATGTAAGATGAAAGCCAAACAACAAAATTGTATGCAGCTGGAACTGATCAATTTTAGAGATTATTCTGTCTTGTGTTGTTCTGTTCCTTTATCCTGAAGTAGCACACATGTTCAGTCCACAGGGTGAAAGATGGCATCCATGGGGTTACCAAGTACAGTACTGTAATTGCCTATCTCATCACTGACCAATGCAAGATCCATTCAGCTTCAGAAAGGCAGTTGCATATCCTGAACCATCAGGCCATTCTCTGACCATAGTGAATCCACCATAGCCCTTCAATTAGAAAACTGTCCTTTGTAAAATAAGATCTATTGTCATCCTATCTGATAAGATTTATACAGTCGCAAGTTCCCATTGTCCAGTTGACCAGGGATTCCAGTACAGCTGATATTCCAATGAGAGAGAACTCACCTAAAATACGAACTTGAGTTTCACAAAGAAAATTGTCAGTTTGAAGAGACTCCAGGGTTTCTAATTGGCAGTGAGTAAGAGAACATGATTAATCACACTGCCTATTTCCTTCCTTCAGCTTAAGAAAGCAATATCTCAATTCCAAAGGAGAAATCTCTATGGTCCTATATAGATTATTTTACGCTTCTGCAGCCCAGGTCCTTAGCTGAACAGAGGTGATAAGGCAGCAGCCCCAACTACTTGGAAAAAGCAACATTTCATGTTACTTCTGACTCCTGAGTACTCTTGTCACCATGTTAAGAGGGGCAAGATGTCCCTTTGGTATTTTGTAGTGTCTCTTTCAACCTATTGCAAGCCTCCACAACATTAAAAATCAGGTAGATAATTTCAGAAGGGCAGCGCTCGGAAGAAAAACAAAATAGTCTTGAGTGAAGGCCGATTTTCCTCACATGTAGAGGGAAGTCTGCCACTTCACTTGAATAAGTGAGGTAAAATCCCCAAAGACAGTTTTGAGCTATGTTGTGTAAGGCCTTGGCTACCCCTCTGTAGGAATACAGGGCCTCTTCTCCAAATGTTGGCTGCAACTCTCACTGATTTTGGAGGAGTTATCTGTGGTTCTGCGAAACATCAGCACAACAAGCAAATTAAGAGAACAAAGGAGGTCTGTTGGTGCACATGAGTTACTGGAAGTGATGGAGACAGAGGTGGGATTGATCGAGCCGCTTCTGTAGCGTTCATATTTTTACATCTCAAGTGTGACTTTAGCTGGCAAACAGATTGTCAGGATCAGCGTCTCAAAGGAGCTCTCTGACTGTAAAGAGGGCTGGGCTGGCAACCCACTCTCTTCTTCTCTGGGGCTTGTGTGTGAGGGAGGCTTGCAAAGTTAATGGAGTGGGGCATTTGCTGGACCAGTATTTTGTGTTTGAGGGTGTCAAACAAAGGTACCCAAGGAATTATGTGACTGTAAATCTAACAGCTCATTTTACTGTCTGACTGAAACTCCTGGTGCATGCCTGTTTTAAATGGGAAATGAATTCAGTTCAGCTCCCCCATCTAAAAATAAAGCAGTCCATAACTGTACCCTTTTAAAACCCCAATTTTGTTTCTTTGAGGCAATGCTGATAAATTATAAATCTTGTGGTGAAACAGATGATATATTGGGCTGCTTACTCATTCTCTTTTTCTAGATTACCAGTGTTGTGTGAGGGTTTTATACCAATATTTTATTAGCATGATGTTTTCAATTTTTCAGATATTGTGTATGCAAACTGATTACACCGATACATATTTTACCACATTCTTCACTAATTAAAGTCCACTAGTAGGCAGCTGGAGTAGGCCTATTGAATCAACGGAACTTGATTAATCAAAATCCCACTGATTTAAGTTGTGACTTGCCACTGGATTTCAGCCACTGTTTCTCCAACCTGTATTCCACTGCAACTATTTTACAAATACTGTACAATAAAACCCCAGGTTACAACTGCCTCGGTTTAAGTTTGCCGTGGTTTACAACGGCAAATCCTATAGAAATGTCATCCCGGTTTACAAATTTTTAATGTATTTTTTTACAACGATCAATTCAAGACCATTTTTTAATTTTTCAATGCATCCCTATGGATGTTTTGGTTTGCAAATATTTCAGGTTACAATGGAGGCTGTTGGAATGGACCTCCGTTGTAACCCAGGATTTTACTGTATATATTTAGTTCCTGATAGGATTCTAGCCAGGTTATCTTGGTATGGTAATAGAGTAAACTATACTGCCGGCAATTCAACACCTGAGTACTAACTGCCTTGGGCAGTTAGGGTGATGATCCCCATGTGGATCCCAATCTAGATTAGTGGTTCCCAACATGGGGCCCATGCCCCACAGGGGGACTTCAATTCCCAGAAGCCTAATTCAGTCCATTGGCTGATCAGTGCTTTAGGAAATAATGTAGGCTTCTGGGAATTGAAGTAAAAAAACCAAAGGTTGGGAAACACTGATCTAGAAGGAGGGCTGCAGCTCCATCAATATTGTCCTGGAGCTGTGGAAGCCTTTGCGTGCCAAAAGAGCTGAGGACCAGAAAGTGACTCACAGAACTGGATCAGTGGGTTGGGTGTCATGCTACGATGCAGAAGGCAAATGGAAAACCACTGCAGGACAACCTTCATGGATGGTTGCTATGATGATAGCCAATATTTGGAATCAGATATGACACTTGAAGGAGTTCCTGTTAGACTGGTCAGTTAGGTGCTTCTAAGGAGAACAAAGGGACTGCAGCAGCTTAGTGATTAAGACACTGAACTTGATGACTGGAAGGTCAGCAGTTTGAGACCCGAGTGCTGCATGACGGAGTGAGCTCCCATCTCTGTCCCAGCTCCTGCCAACCTAGCAGTTTGAAAGCAAGAAATTGCAAGTAGATAAATAGGGACCACTTTGGTGGAAAAGTAACAGCATTCTGTGCATTCCAGTGTCTAGTCATGCCTGCCACTTGTCCATGAAAATGTCTGCAGATGCAGACAGCGCTGGCTCTTTGGCTAAAAATGGAAATTAGCACCAAACTCCAGAGTTGGATACAATAACGTCACGTGGATTTCAGCTGCCCGGGGCTTAAGCCAAATTTGCCTCCCCCTGGTGGATGCCTGCTCCCGCTCCTGCTAGGGCTTCTGGGAATTGTAGTCCAAGAACACCCATAGCCCAAAAAGTGCCTCCCAGGGTGGGCCGCCCCCTGTCTCCACGCTACGACACTGGTTGGCTATGACTAGCTTTTGAGCAAGGACTACCTTTGCACTTCCTTTTATCCCACTCTTTTGGGTATTTCGAGACAGGTTAGTCCTAATTTTTCTTCCAGCTACACCTATGGAAACCATCTGCAAAATGTTCTTGAGCCTTTGTCAGGGGTTCTAATAGTTTTCTATGTTGTTATTTAAACCCATTCCCAGAATATGTACATGCTGGGGGTAGGATAAAATAGAACATAGCAGCAGCTATCAGCTGCAAAAACCCAATTGTGACAGAAGGGCTATAGCTGCCGCTTCCCAGCTGATTGGCAGGAGCACTACAACCAATCAGGTGGGAAGTGGCTGCTACACTCACACGTTGCCAATAGGAGAAGAAGCCAGGGCAGGTAGAGGACCTTGCTGCCCCTCCTGTGCCTACACCAACTGCCAGGGGAAGAAGAAGTCAGGGCAGGTTGAGGACTTTGACAAACCTCCCCCTGAGCCCACACCAACATATTGTATTGTAATGTAATGTATTTTTTGTAAGCCGCCCTGAGTCGCCACGGTGAGTGGGCAGCAATATAAATTTGAACTAATAAATAAATAACAAATGAATAAATAGGGCTGATTGGTAGCATGTGGTTTGTAGATAGGAAATTGGCTGAATCATTTAGCTCCTCCCCACATCTTAAAGCAACCCAGTAAAAACCAGCACAATCAGCACACAGAGGGCCAGTGTAGCCAGCCTCTAAGTCAGGCATGCCCAAACTACGGCCCGCGGGCCGCATCCGGCCCGCCAGGCCATTTCATCCGGCCCCCGACATGGTATAAGAACTCTTATAATTTTATTTTATTTTTAAAAAAAATTTTTTGGGCGAACTTTTTTTTTGGGCGGAGGGATCACAAGTCAGTGAAAGAGTGATTTGCCTAGTTCCTTCCTCCTCCTGCTTAGTACTAGGAGTTCAGCCGGATCTACTTTAGAATGGCTGAATCAATACGCCAGAGTGGAGAGAGGGACTTCAGTCGGAGCTAAAAGTAAGTCGTTTGGGCATGCCTGATTTAAAGCAATTAAAAAAGAAAGCCAGGAGCAGGGGGGAGGGGGAGGGAAGCGAGGTTTAGAGTTCTTCAGATCTCTTTGTCAGGCTGCTTATATTGCAAACTTAAGATATCAGAAGAGAAGCAAAAAAAGTTCACAACTTATCAGGTGCCACAATGCATAATAATGCATCCACCCATCCATTGGCTGGGCAAAAGAAGTTTGTTTTGCAGCCCTTTGTAGGAGGTTTGAATAAGACCCCCGGGATCTTCCCTTACTGTCAGAAGCAACAAATGTTGCTTTTCAGCTCACTTGTGCAAAGAAGTTTGCTCTGCAATCTTTTGCAATTGCAAAGGTTTAAATAACCCGGGATTTTTCGTCAGTTGCAAAAAGAGACGTTACTTTACCTTTAGGCTTGCCCCGTCATTGTGTGCCTGTGGAGTTGATGTGCTCTTACAAATTCAACCCACGAAGCTTTGCTCTTCTGCCTGATGTGTTGGATTTGATCTCAAATCCACCTCAAATTTAAATACAGCTCAAATTTAAATACAGGAGTTAGTCTACAAAAGGCCCTGGAGAATGCATTAAATTTGGTAAAGGTTTCTCTTGCTCGAAAGCCAGTCATATCTGACTCTAGGGGTCAGTGCTCATCTCTGTTTCAAATCCAAAGAGCTAGTGCTGTCTGCTTCTGCAGGCATTTCTGTGGTCATGTGGCAGGCATGACTAGACACTGCAGCCCACAGAACACTTGTTACCTTCCCACCGAACTGGTCCCTATTTATCTACTTGCAATCGTAAAGGTAAAGGTTTCCCTTGCTCGAAAGCCAGTCGTATCTGACTCTAGGGGTCAGTGCTCATCTGTTTCAAATCCAAAGAGCTAGTGCTGTCTGCTTCTGCAGGCATTTCTATGGTCTTATGGCAGGCATGACTAGACACTGCAGCCCACAGAACACTTGTTACCTTCCCACCGAACTGGTCCCTATTTATCTACTTGCAATCGTAAAGGTAAAGGTTTCCCTTGCTCGAAAGCCAGTCGTATCCGACTCTAGGGGTCAGTGCTCATCTTTGTTTCAAATCCAAAGAGCTAGCACTGTCCGGTTCTGCAGGCATTTCTGTGGTCTTATGGCAGGCATGACTAGACACTGCAGCCCACAGAACACTTGTTACCTTCCCACCGAACTGGTCCCTATTTATCTACTTGCAATCATAAAGGTAAAGGTTTCCCTTGCTCGAAAGCCAGTCGTATCCGACTCTAGGGGTCAGTGCTCATCTCTGTTTCAAATCCAAAGAGCTAGCGCTGTCTGCTTCTGCAGGCATTTCTGTGGTCTTATGGCAGGCATGACTAGACTGCAGCCCACAGAACACTTGTTACCTTCCCACCGAACTGGTCCCTATTTATCTACTTGCAATCGTAAAGGTAAAGGTTTCCCTTGCTCGAAAGCCCGTCGTATCCGACTCTAGGGGTCAGCGCTCATCTTTGTTTCAAATCCAAAGAGCTAGCACTGTCCGGTTCTGCAGGCATTTCTGTGGTCTTATGGCAGGCATGACTAGACACTGCAGCCCACAGAACACTTGTTACCTTCCCACCGAACTGGTCCCTATTTATCTACTTGCAATCATAAAGGTAAAGGTTTCCCTTGCTCGAAAGCCAGTCGTATCCGACTCTAGGGGTCAGTGCTCATCTCTGTTTCAAATCCAAAGAGCTAGCGCTGTCTGCTTCTGCAGGCATTTCTGTGGTCTTATGGCAGGCATGACTAGACTGCAGCCCACAGAACACTTGTTACCTTCCCACCGAACTGGTCCCTATTTATCTACTTGCAATCGTAAAGGTAAAGATTTCCCTTGCTCGAAAGCCCGTCGTATCCGACTCTAGGGGTCAGCGCTCATCTCTGTTTCAAATCCAAAGAGCTAGCGCTGTCTGCTTCTGCAGACATTTCCATGGTCATGTGGCAGGCATGACTAGACACTGCAGCCCACAGAACACTTGTTACCTTCCCACCGAACTGGTCCCTATTTATCTACTTGCAATTTCTTGGTTTTGAACTGCTAGGTTGGCAGGAGCTGGGACAGAGATGAGAGCTCATTCCGTCCTGCAGTACTCGGGAATCGAACTGCTGACCTTCCGCCTCCCAGTCAGTGTCTTAGTGACTTGAGCCACTGCAGTCTCATATGTATATATGCAGTACTGTAAAGCTATTTAGATACACTGTATGTCTATAGTGGCTGCACTCTACTCTGGCAGCAGAGGTAGCTCCAGTTGATGGGGCAAACTGTCCCCAGCTAATCAGTGGCATCTCCGCTGCCGCCATGAGATTTCCCATTGATCAGCTGACTGGCGGTATAGAGATGTCCCAGGTAAGCCGATTGGCAGTCACGATGGCATCAGAGATGCTGTGGACCAAATGGTTATGTTCTCCTTCATCAGCTGGAAATCTGTCTGCACTACCAGGGCAGATCAAACCCACTGATCAGGGAAAACAGACTCCAGCTGATCAAGGGAGACCATTCCTAGCTATCACAGAAAACAAAACAAATAAAATAAAATACACAGTAGCACTTTAAAGACTAACTGCTATTCCCACCAGTAATCCTTTTTTTAAAAAAATGTTTATTTGAAGAGTCCTAGTGCTATGACACTTTGAATAAATATTTTTTAAAAAAACAATGCACCATAGCAGCAGAGGGGCTCCCACTGATTGGTAGTAACTGGTGTCAGCTGATCTGCAGCTGCAGAGAGATGCAGCAGATCTGTTAATGCTGCCTCTGCCAATCAGCTGTAATCTATGTCACCTCCTGCTGCAAGTTTATCTGGGCTTTCCCAGGTAAACATTAACAGGCGTGGGCACAAAGTCTAAACAAGTGATGGCAAACCTTGGTAGTTCAGGTGTTATGGAACTTCAATTCTCAGATGTCCTGATCACCAGAAGTGCTGATTTAGGCTTCTGGTAATTGAAGTCCAAGAACACCTGGAGTGCCAAGGTTCACCATCACTGGTCTGAAGTGATTTATTTTACACTGATTCAAGTATTAGTATAAGTTGGAAGTCGAAACTGATTTACAGTATTATGGCTGTGCATTGTGTAATTCCTGATTTTAAATTGATTGGCAGACCCAATGTGCGCTAATTTTGAAGTTCCCCCACCCTCTGAGGCTGCAGCAAGCCAGGCAGGACATGATGTCAGGAAGCAGATCTTTTCATTGCTAATTAAAATCCAAAGTTCCAGGTACGTGGGGTTTTAATTGGCAATGAAAAGTCATTAGCCTTATAAAAGATCTGCTTCCTGACATCATGTCAGGAAGCGGATCTTTTCTAAGGCTAATGACTTTTCATTGCTAATTAAAATCCAAAGTTCCAGGTAGGTGGGGTTTTAATTAGCAATGAAAAGTCACTAGCCTTATAAAAGATCTGCTTCCTGACATCATGTCAGGAAGTGGATCTTTTCTAAGGCTAATGACTTTTCATTGCTAATTAAAATCCAAAGTTCCAGGTAGGTGGGGTTTTAATTAGCAATGAAAAGTCACTAGCCTTATAAAAGATCTGCTTCCTGACACCATGTCAGGAAGCAGATCTTTTCTAAGGCTAATGACTTTTCATTGCTAATTAAAATCCAAAGTTTCAGGTAGGTGGGGTTTTAATTAGCAATGAAAAGTCACTAGCCTTAGAAAAGATCTGCTTCCTGACATCATGTCAGGAAGCAGATCTTTTCTAAGGCTAATGACTTTTCATTGCTAATTAAAATCCAAAGTTTTAGGTAGGTGGGGTTTTAATTAGCAATGAAAAGTCACTAGCCTTAGAAAAGATCTGCTTCCTGACATGATGTCAGGAAGCAGATCTTTTCTAAGGCTAATGACTTTTCATTGCTAATTAAAATCCCACCTACCTGAAGCTTTGGAACACAACAACAGCTCCTTGGATGCCACAATGACCAAGCTGGATGTGAGTTTCTAGGATCTGTCATATTTTTTTAAAAGGACACTTTTAAAGGACAACGCGAAGGCGGCGAAGGAGGAGCCGGCGAAAGAGGAGCCGGCGGCAAAGGCGTTAGTGGTGGCGGGGGCGGGGGCGGGGGCGGGGGCAAGGCTGGGTGGATGTATGTACCATGGAGAAATAGTTCGGCCCTCGGAGCATCTGATAAAATGTTATCCGGCCCCCGGGCCGAAAAGTTTGGGCACCCTTGCTCTAAGTTTTAAAAATGTTTCATCAATTGCATTACATCTGGGTATGACAATGTATCTGAATAGAAATTGATATACAGTCAAACCTCATATAAAGAGCGCTTCGCTTAAAGAGTAACTCACTTAAAGAGCAGAATTTTCTCTGAATGTTCGCTTCGCTTAACAAATAAAACCAACCAAAAACTCACTTAACAAATAAATCAGGGTTCGCAATCCCTCCCACAATTGGTCATTTACAATGGTGTTTCACTTAAAGAGCAAACTCGCTTAAAGAACAATCCTGTGGAACGCATTATGCTCTTTAAGCGAGGTACAACTGTATAAAAATAATGACAGTAATTGAAATAGAAATACAACATACAGTCAAACCTCGCATAAAGAGTGCCTCGCTTAAAGAGTAACTTGTTTAAAGAGCAGAATTTTCTCTGAATGTTTGCCCCGCTTAACAAATAAAACCAACCTAAAACTCGCTTAACAAATAAATCAGGGTTTGCAATCCCCCCCACAACTGGTCAATTACAATGGTGTTTCGCTTAAAGAGCAAACTCACTTAAAGAGCAATCCTGTGGAACGCATTATGCTCTTTAAGTGAGGTACAACTGTACTACAGTGAATGGTGTACCATCCTCTAGTAGTGAGGAGACACTGTAACCTTAAGGTTTTAGAAGACCTTACACTAGACAGATTAGAGGTGAATTTACCTCAGAATTTTGGAACTGAAAATCTTAAAGGTGAGTCTTACAACACAATTTTTTATAATGGAATGTTATGTGACCTTCAGGTGGATCCACTGAATGTGTCCTGGGACACAGTGACAGCTGGCTGTTTGAACCTGAGATGACTGGAGGTGGGATACAAGGAAGCATACTCATACCTCAGTTCAATGAGCCAGTGTAATGCTTCTCCACAGTTACCTTATGTTGATGCAGCAGGTAAGCTAAAGACTGGGTACAGATCTTCAAGAATGTTTCTTTCATCCCAGTCTCCACAATGTTTTGAAGTGAATGAAGAAGTCCCTGAGGTGCTGCTTTTAAGAGTTCATAAGAACTGACCCTCAGGCAGTGACAGGGGGTGGTTAAAAAGGAAGAGAATTGTATCCCCCCCCCCACTCCATTTGGATCCTTTCTGCTTTTCTTACAAAAAGTAGACTCAAAGTAGCTCGTGGTCATATTAGATTAAGGGGCAGAATTAAAATAAGAAACAAACTGAATGATTGAAACAGAATTAAATTACATACACATTTAAAAACACAGCTTAAGAAAACATCATTAAGATGCATTCGACAGCCTACTGGCAATTGAATTTTTTTCTCAGCAACCAGACTGTCGTTGTCGTTGTTCTTCTTCTTGTTCTTCTTCTTGTTTTTCTTCTTCTTCTTCTTCTTCAGGTGCCATTCCAGATATTGGCTATCATCATGGCAATAGTCTTCCTGTTCTTAACTCCTTGGAACAGTTATTTGGAGGACCTGCCACACCAGTCTCTCAGGTTCTTCAGCCATGAAGTCCGTCTACATCCAGGGCCTCTCTTCCCAGGGATCTTTCCTTGCAGAGTGAGTTGGAGTATTCTATACTTTATGTTGTTCCTCATGATACGGCCAAGGTATTGGAGCTTTCTTTCCTTAATGGTCTTAAAGAGTTATATATATTTATCCATCTGGCGCAATACTTCTACGTTAGTCACATGGTCAACCCATGATAACCAGACAATTGGCAAATGCAATTTTTAAAAGTCATATTTACCAAATATAGGATGTATAAGGGGGCAGTCCAACCTCCCATAATAAGAAGTTCCATACCTTAAGAGTGTCTATAGAGAAAACTTGTATTCATTATGATAACACTGTTTTCCTTTTCCCTTCCTCCTCATTATCATTTTTATATCTTAGAGACTCATTTTGGAAATGGTTCAAGGTGTCTTATAAGAACTAAAATATACAAGAGTTAAAAACAAAAATAATAGAAAAATCCACCATGATATAAAAAGCTATACTTCTCCTTAAGGATAACAAATTAAAGAATAAAATCCCATGTGTCATATAGCAATGTGTAACATGATTTCATTATTAAGAGTAACTTGATTTTTTTTAAAAAAAAAACCCCTACAACTTCACCACTGGGGCTCTATTTGGTCATACTATAATTATCACCATTACTTTTTTTAACTGTAAAAGAGGTTAAGCCCTCATCTATATTTGGGGTGTGGAGAGGAAACAGCTTGATTACTGTGTTCTATGTGTCTATTCAGTTACAATCTGAAGCAGTTTGAGGAAGGAGTGTGGGGAACAAATAACCATGTTGATGTCTAAAAAGTGGTAAACAAAGTCTTGATCGGACTGCCCATTAGGGAAGAAGAAAAAGTTTTCTAAAACGAACTTTCATTTTTTTTAAGCTTTGGAAAAGCTGGATATGTTCTTTGGTGTCTTGAGCTGTTTATTTGCACCTTTAAAAAAAAAGATAATTGCTTGAAACAACAACTCTTTTGTATACACAGTACATGGAATCAAAGATAAATAATTAATGTTGCCAAATCCAATCCATGTGCCAAGAGGTAATGAAAGTTCAAGGCATCACATTTTGAGCTAGCAACTTGACTATAACCTCCGAACAAAGTGACCTAGCCCAATAGTCAAAAACATGATGAAGCAAAAAACACCCACACCCAGCCATGAGTGGTGAATCTACAACCAAGTTCCAAAGAAAACAGTTGTTTCATCATCATCAGAATTGAAGGATGGTAAAGCCAACTTTCATTTCTATGTATTTTGGTATGTTCTGATAAAAAAAAAAACTAAGGGAAATGCCGTTTGTACAATTCCCAGTGAAAATATAGCAACTCATGCTTCCAAAGATTCTGCTTCCAAGAACCTCTCCTTTGTCATAATGAGAGGTACAACAGCACCCCTGTTCAGGAAGAGAAATCAGATAAGAGGAAAAAACAAAGCAAAAAAGTAATAACAAAGAAAATAAAGTAAAAAATATTGAGGGATTTTAAATACTTATTCTTCTGCCGTATCCGAATCTGAATATAGATGATCATCATGGTGATAACAGCACTGCTGTGGCTTAGTGGTTAAGATGCTGAGCTTGGAGAATGGAAGGTTGGGTTTTGATACCTGAGTGCTACACGACAGTTCTTGGGGACATTAAAGGAGCTTCATTTGGGTGTCCTCTGAGTTGAGTTTCTCCAACTAAAGTCCTTTCAACCCAGAGTAATTTCTGACATGAAATTTATTTATTTATCATGGCAACCAGCCATGAAGATTGTACTGAAAATATAATGCAGTGGACTTTCATCTGCCTTCTACATCACAGCATGATCCAGTTCCATGAATCACTTTCTGGTCCTGAGGTCTTCTGGCACACCAAATCTTCATCAACCCCCGGGCCAGTATTGATGAAGCTGCTGCCCTCCATCAAGATGGATTCAAGTGGGATTTAAGCCGCTTGGGGACCATCACCCTTCCCTGTGGACTTCAGCACCCAAGTCCTTAGTCCTCAGGGTGGACTCAACACCACCTGACACTTGGTGTTGAGTTACTGGCAGTAGGATCTACTTTATTATCATAGCAGGATAACCAGGCCAGACTAAATGCTGTATTTTAATGTGAGCTTTTTTGGATGAACTCCACTTCCTCAGATAAGAAAGGAGATGGTCTTGGTCCCAACATGCTTACAGTCTTAACCTTTCTGTTTTGCATAGAGATCACACGGCTGTCTTTGTTTAATCTTTTTCCAGTTACTGTATTCTTCAGTTAAAAACAAACAAACACCATTGTTATGTACTTGTCATCCTCAAAATTAACATGTTACAGGAAAGTTTTCAGAAGAGTAGCCATGTCAGTCTCTGCAAGCATATCAGACAAGAAACCAAGGGACAAAAACACTGTGACATTTTAAAGACTAACTGAATTATTTTTAATGTGAGCTTTTGTAGATCAAAACCATTTCCTCAGACATAAGAGTGAGCTGTATGGCAGTCATGAGATGGATCCATAACCAGGAGAGGATACAGAAAAAGTCATAATGACTAGTTAGTAAAGAAATAAACTCCCAGGATGAGAATAGTCAGTGTGGTTGACACACAGGGCTAACTGTGTGTGTTTTTCTGTCAAGAATTACTCTGGGTTGAAAGGATTTTTGCAGGGGACACCAAAATGAGGCTCCTTTCATGTTCCCCATTGTGCAGCTCTCAGGGAATCAAACCTTGTCCTTTCAGTCTCCAAGCACAGTGCTTTTACTCACTGAGCCATAGGGGGCGGGGGGGGGAGCTGCACAGGTCTAACTCTGTGAATCAGTATTGCATTTCACACCTGATAATGAGCTAAGAACACTTGGCTGGTATTCAGTCTGCAGCATCCTCTCACATCTGTATCTGTTCTGTTCTATATCACGATTTCTCTTTGCAGTCTTGTTTTGTATGAAGTGACAAACGTTTATTAGTAAAGGTGTAAGTTATCAGGCTGTTAACCAGATAAAAACTGTGTGAAGCAAAATACTTACTTGTGTCAACTATGCTATTCATAGCCTGATAGCCTGAAAGCTGCTTCTTCTTCATGTCCAGGCTAGACAGAAAATTGTCAAAATGAAGCCACCTTTTGATGAAGTCATTCCTCAGTTCCTTTTGCTTCCTTTACTAATTAACCATAACCACTGTCACTTTATTCATTATTTGCATCTCCACCTTGCCATGGGGCCATGTAGAAAAATGACTGTCACATATTCTCACTCTTGTTTGACAAAGTGGAGAAGTGCAGAACCACTTTTGGAAATAACAAGTTTCTTTCTTTCTTTCTTTCTTTCTTTCTTTCTTTCTTTCTTTCTTTCTTTCTTTCTTTCTTTCTTTCTTTCTTTCTTTCTTTCTTTCTTTCTTTCTTTCTTTCTTTCTTTCTTTCTTTCTTTGGGATTTGATTATAATTTGTACTGTGTTACAGATTTCATGTGGGCTCTGGGACAACTGACATCACATTTAGTTCTACGGTTTTTTCTTCAACACTGTTGAGCACACCTTGCAATGATGACAGTTCAGTAACTGCTGAGTAAGAGTAATTGTTATCATGTTAACACATTCTGCTGTCTAGATACTAAAAAAGCTCCATGTTGCCACAAGGAGAAGCTAGGCAGAGGAGACATTTATACATTCCTTTCACATTTTGTGCCTGATGGAAAGGCAGCTTTCCTATGTTATGAAGAATGCTATGTCAAAAAGTTAACAACAATCCTATTCTGTTTGATGAAATGTCTTATTTGACCTGAAAGCCCGAGAGCTCATAAAGAATATGAAATACTGTACAATTGTTTTATGTAGCTATTAAAGAGACTTTAGAGATTAGATGAACATTTGTGGTTTCCCATAGGTAGCAGAAATACTTTCATATAACACTTCAATTATTTTCGAAATTCTTTGGTGACCCAAAGGCATGTTCTGATTAATGCTACCTGAAGGACTTTGTTTTCTGAAATGAGTTTTTCTGGGCTTTGAGATCTTTGAGTAAAACATTTCTGAGTCTTTCTGGCACCCTCAAAGGTGCATTTGGTGAGGATGTGAGGGAAAGCTTTCAAACCAGCTAATTCTAGCTTCTGGAACAATCTTCTAAAAGAAGCTAAACTTGACCTTCCAGACCAAAACTTTTTTATTCAGATAGGCTTTTAGTAAGTGATTAAAAAGACAAGGTTTTTTTTATTGGTTTGGTGTTGCAATGTGTTTAAAGTGTTTTAATGCAATTTTTTTTTTAAAGTATTTAACATGAAGCACATTGAGTTCTATTTTGGAAAGAAAGTTAGACTATAAATCCCATGAATACATACATAACTGCATAATAGAACACAGGATTCTGACATGGCAGGAATCATATCTGACTCTCAAAACATCCCAATTTATTTCCTGGACAATTAGAAATATACTGACGTGTGCTCTTCTTATTATCATAAGAATGACTTATAGCCAACAGGATATGGAACCAGGTTTTACAAATAGATAACCAAGAGAATCAAATTCTATAATAGGAATAAGTCAGGCACATCATTCTCATTTATATACATTCCCTTGGGTTGCAAATTTCATCTTGATTAGCGGATAGAAGAATAGGCAAGAAAGGGAGTAAAGAAACACTGTTCTTCAAGCATTTTGAGGCCTTCCTGTTTTTGCCATTGTGGTTTTAAACTTATTTGCATGGTTCTAGAAACTTGAAGTTTGTTTTTAAAAGAGAAAGATGAAATCCTCCATCTTGGGTTGGCACAATGACTAGCCCAGAAATTAGTTTCACTTCATTGCTGACAATGACTTATCCAAGACCACTGGCTACGGCTCTTCAAAGTGTTATCCATAATATGGGCTAATGAAGCAATCTTTCACACAGAACTGGCCCCCTCCTGGATGCTCTGATTGCCTGCTGACAGCAGCTCTTGCAACACTATTGCTTGAAAAATTTCCTAGGCAATTTGACAGACAAAGAATAAGGGCAAAGTTTAACAAAAACAGAGAAACACAAAAAAGAACTCCATGGAATTGATGTGTACCTCTCTTTCATTTAAACAAATCCACTTCGGATTTGAACCAGGGGGATACTGGCGTGTAGTTTGTACTGTTTTTTAACTTTAATTGATTTTAGATAATTTTTTAAATTTCATGATTTTATATGTTTTTATTTTTTGCCTCCGTTTTATGACGATGTAAGCCGCCCAGAGTCGGGTTCTCCCGAGTGGGGCGGGGTAATAAATTCAATAAAATAAATAATAAATAAATAAATAAGAAGGCAAAAGTGGTTGATAACCAATAAACAATTCACAAACAGAAGCAAGCTTTCAACCCCGTACAGGTCTTCATCCGGCTGTGCACTACAGAACTGTGGATGGTGCAGAAAAAAACCCCCATTAAAATGTTTCTTTCCCCTTTTTGTTTTTAAGAGGTTCTCTTTTTGGAACTGACAGAAGAATCCAAAAGCAAAACAAGAGACTCTTTTATGGTTTTGCCCTTTTGTTTTCAATCACATTTCCAATTACTAGTTGTTAACCACTGACATTGTTAGGTCATTTGTATGTTGTCCATGCTTCAAAAAAAATGGCTAACTTTGCTGAGCACAGATGTGAAAGTAAGTTTCTCAGGTCCACCTGCAAGCACTCCCCTTTGCTGCTATTTGGATCATTTTGGGATGTACTATGGTGACACTCCTAATAATAAGTCTAAAGCCAAGGTAAACCTTTTAACAATAAATACCTCTTTTGCTTCCTATGGAAGAAATAGGAATTCCCTGTGGCTCACAAGGTGATACTGGACTATATGTTCCACCAGCACTGTATAGGGTACCCTTCAGTGAGGGTATGAGTAACATTGCAATCCAACAACATCTGGAGGGATACAATTTGTCACTCTTATCATTGGACACACAGCAATTGGGAAAAGTGCACAACACTCACTTAGTTGTCGCTGTACACATCCTGATTCAGATAGTTTAATACCATAGTGCACATTTGGGGTAAGCAAGTCATATAGGTCAAGAAGGAGATAGCTCAGCTTTTCATCTTCATGCTCAGGTTAGAAGGTCCTACTCCCTGGGAAGAAATAGAACTGCAGCTTGAACCCCAGGGAAAAAATGGAAATGGAAGTCTTTGAGGGCTCTTTATTTGATACATTGTACATGCATATGTCATAAGGATGTAAAGAATACTGACACATTTTCTTGTCCTTGAGGAAAAAAAGGTATCGTGACCCTATTGTGAAGCATCAGAAGTTTCAATCTTTTTGTGAGCCAATCTATGATGAGTTTTTGGATTTGTTCTTACATGAGATTGAACCACACCCACACCGACAGCAATTTGTTATTTCAGCAGCAGCAGCAGCAGCAGCTTTGTTGTTGTTGTTGTTGTTGTTGTTGTTGTTGTTGTTGTTGTTGTTGTTGTTGTTGTTGTTGTTGTTGTTGTTGTTCAGTCGCACAGTCGATTCTGACCCTTTGTGACCCCATGGACTGTTGCTCGCCACCAGGCACCTCTGTCTTCCACCATCCTCCTCTACTTGCCCAGCTTGGTGTCTACTGCATCTACAGTGCCATCTAGCCATCTCATTTTTGGCCATCCCCTTCTTCTTTTTCCCTTCACCTTTCCCAACATAAAGGCTTTCTCAAGTGAATCTTCTCTTCTCATTTGATGTCCAAAGTACTTTAGCTTCATCTTTACTATTTGACCTTCTATGGAGCAGTCAGGATGATTTCTTCTAAGATTCACCTATTTGTTCTCCTCGCTGTCCTGAGTACTCTCAAGACTCTCCTCCAACACCACACTTAAAAAGGTGTCTATTCTTCTGCGCTAAACTTTCCTGGAGGTCCAGCTCTCACACCCATACATTACCACTGGGAATACCATTGCTTTGACTATGTGAACTTTTGTTTGCAAGGTGATGTCTCTACTTTTCACTATGTTCCCCAGGTTTCTCATAGCTTGTCCGCCAGGCATCAGTCACCTTTTTATTTCATGGCTGCAATCACCATCTGCAGTGATCTTTGCTCCTAAGAAAGTAAAATCTGTCACAGCTTCTACTTCTTCTTCCTCATCATCTATTTTCCAGGGACTGATAGGGCCTGTTGCCATGATCTTCATTTTCCTGATGTTGAGTCTCAAGCCAGCTTTTGCACTTTCTTCTTTCAACTGGAACAGCTTCTTTAGGTCCTCCTCACTTTCTGCGTATCTTAAATTGTTGATGTTTCTCCCAGCAATTTTGATCCCAAATTGTGATTCTTTCATCCCCACATTGTGCATTATGTGCTCCGGGTATAAGTGGAATAAGCAGGGTGATAAAATGCAGCCTTGTCTTTCTCCTTTCCCAAACCTCTCTGTCATTCTATATCCTGTCCTAACTGTTGCTTCTTGACTCATGTACAGATTTCTCATGAGGCATATAAAGCAGCAGCTTTAGCAAAAGCAAAATAAAACAAAAATAAACACAAAAGCAAACAAACTAAAACCCCTGTTGTGTTTTTTCCCCCCAAACCTGTTTTCTGGGTAATTTTTTTTATTTATGCATAGGTGTTCATAGAGTGCACTCACTCCATTTAATAAAATATACAGCAATCCATAAAGGCTTATACCAAATTAGCATTAGTCTTTGAGGTAGTAAAAACACTCTTTAATCGCATTTTAAGGGGTCTATTATGCAGTTATTTGAGAATCGGCCTTATCATTGTGCCTGATAGCCTTTCCCCTATTGACTTTGCATGACATTTGTGTGTTTATTCTAATATTGGTAGCACACCCAATTTTCTCCATATACTCATGAGCATTCTTAGAAATGGATAACAATAGCTCAGGGCATCATTCCTGAAGAGGACTGGGTTACAAACATTGCTTGCACAAGGCGGTGGATACAGTCAACTTAGCTTTTCTGAAAGAAAGCCAACACTTTGTTCAGTTTCAAAGTTCAGTGCCAAACACAGTGTTGTAGGTTATCCCAGTACTAATGCAGCTTGTTAATTAGCTTCTTTCTCTAGTTCACCAAGTATTTGTAACATTTTACAAGAGCTCGTTTATGTTCACTTCAAAGAATGAGTTCCTAACCAAATAGTTTGGGGTCAAAGAAGAAGTGAGCAGGTTGCACATTAGACTATGGAATAGATTATTGCTACAGTGCCTTTATAAATAGGGCTGTGTTGAGTTTGCTCCCATGAGCATTTTGAGAGTAAAAGTTACAGTTTTAGAAGTAAAAGTTGTTTCACAAAATTACAACCTGATTTACCTACAATTTTCTCCTCCATCCCTTCACATTTTCCTTTTCTTCTCAATAACTTGAGCATTATGCTGGGGAACATCACAACAGGCCCCTTTTTCCTATACAGCCCCATCCAATCAGGACAAATGCGATGGGATGAGTTGCATTTGGCTATGTAAAATGGCTACACAGTGAATCCAGAAAAAGTGGGTTCCAGAAACTTAGCCCCAGCCTTCTGATGATGACAAGTCATTGGCTTCCTGAGAATGACAAGTAGCCAATGAAATATGTATACATAATTACATCATGGAGTCAAATAATTCTAGCCCTTCCGCTGGGTGGGCAAGCGTTTAAACTTAACCTTCCATCTCCTCAAAACTTACCAAATAGAGCAGGGATTCTCAACCTACGGCCCACAGCACCATTTTGTGTGCCCCCCCCCGTCTCCACCACACCAGGAAGTGCCATGTGGTGGAGGGAGGGCAAAATGGTCAGCCCTCGAAACTGTCTGAGGGAGTGTGACCCACCCCCTGGCTTTAAAAGGTCGCACAGTCGATTCCGACCCTCTGCGACCCCATGGACAACTGTCCGCCAGGCACTTCTGTCCTCCACCATCCTCCTCAACTCGCTTAGCTTTGTGCCCTTTGTGTCTACAATACCATCTAGCCATCTCATTTTTGGCCGCCCCCTTCTTCTTTTGCCCTCCACCCTTCCAAGCATCAAGGCTTTCTCAAGCGAATCCTCTCTTCTCATCTGATGTCAAAGTACTTTAGCTTCATCTTTATTATTTGACCTTCTAAGGAGCAGTCAGGGTTAATTTCTTCTAAGATTGACCTATTTGTTCTCCTCGCTGTCCAGGGGACTCTCAAAACTCTCCTCCAACACCACATCTCAAAGGCATCTATTCTTCTGTGCTCAGCTTTCCTAATGGTCCAGCTCTCACAAATAGAAAGTAGTTTTTGCAGGAGTTTGGAGCTCAATGTCTTTCCATTTCAGTCGTGTCCTCCTTGTACACAGTTATAATTGTGATTTAGCAATGCTCTGCTTATGAAGCCAGATGCAAGAACATAATATATGCAATTATGGAATGGACATTTTGACATACAACCAAGCAACTTCAGTCAGAACAGTTTAGGAACAGGTTGGGGAAATCAGTATGAAGGATGTTATCTATGTAACAATCCTTGCCAAGGGACTTAGTAAGCTTGCAAATGTTGCTAAACAATCATTTTCTGTTTCAACTGTGTGCCTGTGCTGGAATACATTTAAATGTGTGTACGTGTGCATCTTCGTGTGTGCATACTCAATATAATAAAGTCTAACCCAGAGGTTTGGCAACATCCAGATAAATTTAGACATGACACAAAACTCAGGGGAATGAAGAATAGAAATTAAGTCTGACACAGAGTTTTGGAATTGAGACAACATTTCTCAACCTGCCCAGCTTGATGAATCAGGTTCTGCCCAGGCTGATCCAGAAAAAATAAAGATTGACTAAGATCCAAAACACCCATGATTCTAGACATACATCGGGCTTTTTTCCAGATCCTTCTTCCCACCCTAGCACTTTACAACCCTCCAAAAATGTACTCTGAAGGGCAAGTTTCCCTCTGAAGGGATGTTACTGATCCATGGTAATTTGATGTAGGTAGTTTTTCCATGGGTTACAAACAGAACTTTGGTTTGTGCTGACCAGAAGAGTTACAGTCCAAAAATTTACCTCCTCCCCCTAGACGATAGATATGAATTACATAATGGTGTGGTTTCCAAACTTTGGACCCCATAAGATGATCAACACCAGCTTCTCAGTACATTGGTCCTTTGCCACATAAGCTGCCAGCCAGCCAGAGAAGAAATTGCCATCCATCTATAAGGCCATCCCATCTCACAGATTGCCCTCTCGAACTGCTATTTTTAGAAATAATTTCAAGAGATGCTAATGTGATCATCAGCCCTTGTATAGCACAAAAATATTCATGTCACCCACCTCTCTGAGAGGAAATAGAGCCTCATTTTTCTTTGTCACCACAAGCTATTTATTCTTTCTTTAGACTGACCTTAGTTACTGCTGATATCAGAACAGTGTGTTGATGGACATGACTAAAACTGTCCACAGTCTGGCGTTGGGTCTGAAAAACCACAGTTGTGGTGTGTGAGAAACCATGTTCTCCATTTTCCTCTTCTTCTGTTATTTTTAACTTTCATTGAGGAGACTCCAAATATTGAAACATGTTTACACACATCATCTGCTTGTGACGTGCATTCAAAAATAATTGGGTTATGTAATTCTGAATCTGATTATATTTAACTAATGATAGTAATGAATAACCTTTGAGAAGTCTTCCATCAAAGACGGATTGTTTTTAATAGGGTGTAAACAAAGGGCATATAAAAATATTGGTTTTGAGTGACAACTCTTGAAATGGTTGCACTATCCCTAATCTGTGCAATTAGTATTAACAAACTATCTCTAATATACTTGTCTCCTTAATTTAATTTCCAGCTTTGCTATTATTAAAGCTATTACATTCTTGACTAGGTCTATTACGGCAAGGGCTGTAAATAGAAATGGGTGAGATTTTCATTTTATTTAGTTTTTTTTAAACCAGACTTTATCCACAAAATTGGAATGTAGGAGAAAATGGAACTGACTGGTTTCTCCATCAACAGAGAGTTTTTTTATCTCTGTGTTGCTGCACCTCTAGAGGGAAATCTTCTATTTCCTGCTCTATCCCAGTGGACTGCCACTAGCTAACTCACACAGCATCTTAACCTGATCTTCGAAAAGTTATCAGTTTATGTGGCCACTGCAGGCTCTAGAATGCATAGGCAATGGCGGTATTCCTTTTTTTTTTACTACCTACTCTGTGAGTGTGGCATGGTGGGCATGGCCAGGTGGCCATGTGACTGGGTGGGTGTGGCCAGGCGGCCATGTGACTTGCTCCTTCTTCTCTTTTGGGGTGATTTTTCAAATGTGGGATCTTGGAGGGAGGGAGAGAAGGAAGATCACCAGTAGGCTTAAAAGAGATTTTACCAGGCACAGAAATGGTTAAGGGCACTGAGATGATGGTTCCTAGAAGGGAAGGAGACCAGATGAGGGTGTGGAAAAGGAAATTGTCCCTTTTCAAAAAGCGTCCCTTCCGGTCCGTCATTTTCTCCCTCTCCTGGAAGACGACTGAGAAGGTTGGTATGAGTGTGTGTGTGGGACCAATTGGGGAGGCAGGCGTAGGCCTATGACCCGAGGCTCCAGCAACCAGATGGATGGGGCCAGCTGGAATTTCTACTACCGGTACAGGCGTACCGGGGCATACCAGCTGAATCTCACATTGCAGCATAGGGGATTGGGAGTGCTATACAGTAGTTCAAAAGAATAAAATCTCTGAGTTCCGGTCTTAACATGAAACCAGTTATAGACAGGCCTTTTAAACCTCGACTCCACTCTTGGATATCCAAGCTGGATAAGAGTTTTGTGTCAATTCTTCTGTAATTTTCTACATACAGTAATACCTTGGATAATGTTTACCTCAGATAACGCTAAAATCGCATAATGTTAAGTAGTCTGGGGAGGAGAATTGGATCGAATAACGTTAAGGTCCTATGGATTGGATAACACTAAAAATCGGATAACATCAAGACTTGTGGAACCAAGTCTTAGCGTTCTCCGAGGTATTACTGTATCACATAGCAAACAAATTTTGCTCACCATTACAGTGTAATTTTACTGTCCCTGTGATTGACTCATGTACAACTAGTCCAGAGATGATCATCTACAGTGAGCCATGAAAGAATCATGGAAATGGATGTGGAGCAGGAGGGGGCAAGCTAGACAAATAGAAAGGCTAATTTTCTGCCCTTGGGATCTTCCATGGACTATCCTAGAGGTGTTGCTTAAAGGTTCTGAAAATCAAGAAGTGGTCATACATTCCCTTGTGATTTGGGGTTGGTGGAATGAGTTTGGTGGGATCAGCAACCAGAAAAACACCACATATGGTCCCTGAGCCACACGTGTGATGTAGAACTTCAAAAGACGTCGTGATCCTATATTATTAAAAGCAGTGAAGCTCTACAGTAAGATTTAGATAAGAGTCTCAGTGACCATGTTCTTATAATTTACAATGCTCCAGAAAATCATCAATAGAAGCAGAGTTCTTACAGAGTAAAGGAACATGAAGCTGTTGGTACACTGATTTTAAGTCACTGCAACCTTGCATGGTCATGATAGAAAATCAAACAACCTTCACCAGCTAGCAAACAAAAGCTCAGGCTTCCTCTGAACTATTTGCCTAACCTTGTCTTTGAAGGAGATTGGTTGAAAATAAAGCATTGTACACATTTCAGCACACTCAGGTCACTTTGCTTCACTACTGCCTCTGTCTCTTCAATCAGATGCTGTTTTCTCCCTGTGTCATTCAGTTTCAATGTCCTACTCAGCTCTGTCAGCAATCACAAGCTTGGATGAACTTTAGTTATGCTCCACAATAATAAGAATGGCTAAGCAACTGTTAAGGATGTGGGAAGATTATCAGTCCAAGATGATGCCAAAATCCCACCTCACCCAAATATTACAACACACACTATGAGTAGTGATGGGCTACTACCGGTTCGGACTGGTTCGCCAAACTGGTAGCAGCTTTCTGGAGGAGATCACCGGGGGGGGGGGGGTAGTGAACCCCCGGGTGACCGGTTCGGTCGCCTCTCCAGCCACCCTCGGGCTGACAGTTCCAGGCAGCCAAAATGACTGCCCAGAACTGCACATGCGTCAAAACTCAATTTGACACATGCACACTAAAAAAATAGAAGTGCACATGCATCAAATTGAGTTTTGATGCATGTGCACTTCTGAGTAGTCATTTTGGCTGCCCAGAAACGCGGAGCGCCTGGAGGAACGGTGTTGGCAGCCTCTCCTCAGCGCACTGCCAGGCCAGGCCAGGCCGCGCTGCAGAGCTAGGCTGCGCTGCGCTGCCGGGCCCAGCCAGGCCCGGCCGGGCTAGGCCGCGCCACCGCTCTGCCTGCCTGCTGCTCCCTGACCCCAGGGTAAGTTAAGTAACAGGTTTGTGTTTGGGGTGGGTGGGTGGGTTGAGGTGTGTGTTTTATGTAGTTTGTTTTAATGTGTATGTATTGTATTTATGTATTATGTGTACAGTAATACCCCGGTTAACGATTGCTAGAATGGTGATTTCAGCCAAGATGAGCCTTGCCTGGGCGTGCCATCACCCACCCGGGTAAGGCTCACCTTGGCCAAAATCACACACACACACACACGGGTGGTGGTGATTTCGGCCAAGGAGATCCTTGCCTAGGTGGGTGTTTGCGTGCCCAGGCATGGCTCGCCTTGGCTGAAAGGTGATTTCGGACAAGGCGAGCCTTGCCTGGGCACACCATCACCCACCCGGGCAAGGCTTGCCTTGGCTGAACCAGTCTGTCGGGGGAAATGCGCTCATGAGCATGCATTTCCCTGACCCTACTGCGCTCGCAACAATCCTTGCGAGCGCAGTAGGGTCGGGGGAAATGCGCTCGTGAGCGCACCTTTCCTCCTGACCATACTGTGCTCACAAGAATTGTTGCGAGCGCAGTAGGGTCAGGGGAAATGCCCACTCATGAGCCTGCCCGGGCAAGGGATCGCAGCGGGGGTGGTGGATTGGGTCCAATCCACCAACCCCGCAGCGAGGGATGACTGCGTGGGGTGGTGGGTTGGGTCTAATCCACCAACTCCCGCTGTCAGGGCTTTTTTTTAGCGTTGTTCGATGCATGCATTGGACAACACTAAAAATCGGATAACGTCATGACTTGTGGAACCAAGTCATAATGTTATCCAATGTTCTAGTGTATATGTATTTGTTTTAATTTATATGTACAGTATTTATATATGTATTTATTTGTATTTGTATGTATTTATATGTATTTAAATAATGTGTATTTTTATTTAATTTTCAAATTTGTTTTTTTTTTAATTTGGCTCTGCCCACGACATCATGATGTCATGAATTTGGCTGCACCAACGACATCGGCTCCCCTCATGGTGGGGTAGTAAAATTTTTGACAGCCCACCACTGACTATGAGTATTATATCTTGTCATGACATATTCTCCTGCCATTTGTATTGTCATTGCCTCAGCACCCTAAAGCAGAATATCAGCCATTGGCAACATGTTCCAAAGCTTGACTGAGAACAAAAACTTCACATATGTGCTAGGACACTGATGGCAAACTTTGGCACTCCAGGTATTTTTGGACTTCAATTACCAGAAGCCCAAGTCAGCACTCCTGCCTATCAGGGCTTCTGGGAATTGAAGCTCAAGGACATCTGGAGTGCCAAGGTTTGTCCATCACTGTGCTAGGAATTTCACTATATGGCAGAGACATAAGTTTTTCTCTTTTCACCATATGAAAAGCTGCATCTCGGTAAACAAGTGCAAAAGTAGCTACACTGTAAAAGAAGTGAGGTTAATCCTCCTAAACTTACAGTCTTAATGGGATGGAGTTATACAGTAGGACCCCCACCCACCTATATCTACAGGTTTGGTAGCCATGATTTCAGTTATTTATGGCCCAAAAACAGTCCCAGGAAAGTACTATACAGTAAAACCCTGATTTATGTTAAAAAGCTGTAACTTCTTACGTAAATAGGGGTTTTATGTAAATCAATGCATCTCCATAGGAATACATCAAAAAATAAAATGCTTGAAATGGGTTTTCAATGCATCCCTATGGGGAAAAAAATCATGCTTTGCGCCCCTAGTGGACAAGAGGCTAATGAGAGGTATTTCCCTCTCCCTCCCCGCACACACCTTTTAAGCTCTACTCCGAGGCGCGTTCACAACTAAAGCATGCGCCCCTTGAGAAATCTTCAGGTGCAATGCAGGGCTTTTCCCTGGCCACGCCCAACATACCACACCCACAGTGTGGTTGTAAAAAAAAATTGAGCCCACCACTGCTTGCTATGCTAAACAACAGGATTTTAGCCACTAATTCAAAATACAGTACTACCTTAATTTCCTGGGCTGCTCTTAACAATTCTGCCCCTTCCACTGTTGTAGTTAAAAATTTTCTACAGATTCCTCTCTACTTCTGCTAGACACTCAGAAATAAATAAGATGAATGAAGTCTGTTATGCTGTTTATTTCCTTAAGTGAACTGCTGCTTGAACAGCTATTTGTTTACTGGAAAATATTTGTGCGTTTTGAGAGCCCACTAAGCTGCAAATGGCTACAAGGGCTGGCAGAAATAATGAGCAAACATTTTTCGTTCATGATGCTGAGGGCCTAATAAATCCCATTACCATGTGCTGTGCTATAACAGGGTAACACAACAAATAGACTTTATTAAGGCTCAGTACTCCTCTTCATTAGTTTAAAGCCAGACTAGCAGAAGGGAGATTATATTTATTTCCCAGAAAGTTGAGATGTTCCCTGAGACAGAGGCGTTTCCCTCAGGCTGTAGGTCTAGGTACAAATGAGGACCAGTTCCTTAAACTTATTAAGAGTGGGCACCAGGACAGCAAGGGATGTGTGATTTCTTTTACATCAGTGTGAATCTAGAATAACGCATGCCAGTGAACACAACTCATAGCTACACTTGCCAAAATTGTTGTGGGAGGCACTGTTACTTCTAGGGGAGACCTTCTGAGGCTGCATGCTGAGTGGGGGGTGGGGGGTGGGAATGAAGCATCAACAAGTTATACCAGCTCTCATGGCTGGGCCAGTGACCAGGGCTAGAAGACAATGAAGAGGAAAGAGAAAGCCCCAAGCCAACAGTTGGGATCAACAAATAATCAAGAGTGCAGGAGGATACTGGGATTCTGGAAGACAATGCTACTCATGGAAGGTTCATTTGCCCTCTTCTGCTTCTTCCTGTCCAGAAAGATCCAATGACTAGCTTGAGTGGTCAGGTTCAGGCCAGAAGCTAAGATGACCAAGCTGCCCCCTGAGTTCTGTGGTTCACCAGAGAGTCTCTTGCCAATAACGCCTCTGTGGTGCTCTGTAGTGAAAAAGTTATATGAAAAAGTTATACAGATGCCAAATTTTGGGGCAGCTCATGCATTTTCTCATGTGTTGCACCTTTGAATATCATTCCAGAAATGTGAAAAGGAGGCACAAAATCATCATATTTATTTTCTTGATATTGAAAAACATTGCCAATTTCAGGTAATATAAACACAAAAATGATATGCATATCTGGCCTCATATGGCGTTTTCTATGTGACTCATAAACATAATAAGAGGGCTGT
Source organism: Furcifer pardalis (assembly GCA_030440675.1). Lineage (NCBI taxonomy): Eukaryota > Metazoa > Chordata > Lepidosauria > Squamata > Chamaeleonidae > Furcifer > Furcifer pardalis. Next base: position 127,282,495 of record CP126893.1, on the reverse strand, counting down.
GGTGGCTCAAGCAGTTAAGACACTGAACTTGCTGAGTGGAAGGTCGGAGTTTGATTCCCCAGTACTGCATGACAGAGTGAGCTCCTGTCTCTGACCCAGCTCCTGCTAACCTAGCAGTTAGAAAGCAAGAAATTGCAAGTAGAGAAATAGGGACCACTTTGGTGGAAAGGTAAACAGTATTCCATGCACTCCAGTGTTGAGACATGCCTGCCACATGTCCATGGAAATGCCTGCAGATGCAGACAGCGCTGTCTCTTTAGTTATAAACAGAGATGAGCACTAAACTCTAGTGTCAGATATGACTGGCTTTCAAGCAAGGGTGACCTAAACATAATAAGAAGAAAGAAAGAAAGAAAGAAAGAAAGAAAGAAAGAAAGAAAGAAAGAAAGAAAGAAAGAAAGAAAGAAAGAAAGAAAGAAAGAAAGAGCATTTGTTACAGCTCATTACATGGACTGTTGAATCCACATTATTTTTTTCTATAGCTAGTTTTTCATTTCCATTACATATATCTTAGTTTTGCAGAAGATTCAGAAAGCAATTACCAACAGTAAAAATATTAATACAATGTGTTGTTTTTCAGACAACTCACTTGAATTGTCAATTCAGTAGCATCCCATTCTCTGAGATCTGAAGGACAAAAACTAAGAGCAAAAGGAGCAGATCCTTGTGATATGACAAAAGAGAGAACTTGTGATGTCCCAGGTCTAAGCCAAAAAGAGCGTGAAGGACAACAGCACAACATATAAACTGCTACCTTTAGCCAATGAGTCTTGGCACCAGATGAGAATGGCTGGCCTGGAGGTGAATACCCAAGCTTTGTAAATACTTCTTACCTTAAGTTACTCTCTCTTCTTATGGAGATTCATAGCTCTGCTTGAAGACCTGGAAAAGATACAGTGATTCCTTGCGATTTCAGCTGGCACCCTGAAATCTGGGAAGTACGGTCTTGGCAGCATCTAATTGGGAGTTTTAAAAAGGTCTCCTTTCCTTTCCCACTTAAATCACATAATGTAGGAGAAGCCAGTGGCAATGTATCACATACATTTTTACATGTCAACCACGATAAGGCAAAGTGTAACAGCACATGAGAGTGTACCAAATGTAGTCACCCACACTCCTTCACACACGCTTCTCAACAGAATATACTTCAAAGGGAAAGGAAGAGAATGGAGGAAAGGAGGGTGTGGGAAAGGACAATGTAGTAGGTGCAGAACCGAAACCATTAGTGATCCCTTGCTGCCTGATATACTACATAACATGGAAGGATCTAAGTCTAAGTAAGGCCCCAAATAAAGCACCTAAGTATGGGATGGAATAAAGTACAGTGATGCAATTTAGTAGAACCCCTTGATGGAATCTCAAAATCAACATGAGTATATGATCGGACCATCCTGCCCACAACCCACACCCAACCTCCCCAAAGAGTGGTCTATATCAGTGAACCTTTTAGAGACTGAGTACCCAAACTCAACAGGCTGTCATCCGAGCCGTGGGGGTGGGGCGAACTCTGTGCTGGGAGGAGAGAGGAAGTGCTCCCATTGGGCTGCAGGGCATAGGGGCAGGGCAAACTGTGCTTGGGGAGGGAGGATGTGCTCCCATTGGGCTACTGGGCAAAGGGATGGGGCAAACTCTGTGCTGGGGAGAGGGAGGAAGTGCTCCCTTTGGGCTTCAGGGCAGAGGGGCAGGGTGAAATCTCTGCTAGGACAAGAGTGTGCATACCCACAGAGAGGGCTCTGAGCGCCCCCTCTGGCACACATGCCATAGGTTCACCACCACTGGTCTATATACTAGAGTAGACAGCCTCAGAGGCAAGTAGTAATACTGTACATATTTTCACTCTCTGGGCCAATATCCAATTAACAAAATAATTTTAAAAACCATTGTCTCTTGTCTGTGCCCGTATGATATCTGAAGCTCACATCAGGCTGACATCAGGTTAGATTTTTGTGTCCCATAAATAAAATTACAGCTTCATCCCCATGAAACAAAGAGGCTTGTGTTGTTTCAGGAGTGCTCTCTCGCTCTCTCTCTCTCTCTCTCTCTCTCTCTCTCTCTCTCTCTCTCTCTCTCTCTCTTTCTTTCTTTCTTTCTTTCTATCTATCTATCTATCTATCTATCTATCTATCTATCTATCTATCTATCTATCTATCTTTCTTTCTTTCTTTCTTTCTTTCTTTCTTAATAAACACTTCTTTACATCTATAGTCAATCAAAATATTTTTGAATTTGCAGGGTTTCTTTACATTAGTTTGTTTGTTGTTTGTTTCACACACACACACACACACACACACACACACACACACACACACACACACACTTTTTAAATCATGCTCTTAACACTCAAGTGTGTGGAGAAAGGGTGCAGTCATGAATTTGGCTTGTCATCAGACTGTTGATTGCCAGCCAAATGGTGATCTCAGTTTCACTGGCTTCATTAAAATGATTCTGGATTTACACTGGTTTTGCTGAAGTCAGAATAGAGATTTCTGTCATTCAGTACTTGATTGCATTGTACTATTTTCATACAGGATAACCGGTGTTTTGCATCTGGTCCCAGATGAACAAGGACAAGATAAACTTATGCTTGACATTTGAGTCCCCATTTTACTATCCCTTACAAGACAGAAAGACACTCTTACAGGTTTCTGCTGACAATTCAAACATCATATCCCACTGAAGCATTAATTGAGTAATCATCTACATTTTACAGAAATGCACAAAAACTATTGCAAAAATACACACATTTTCTGTTACGTTAATAATAAAGCAACAAGCCTACCATTTTACAGCAATGAGAAAAGGCTTTTTTATGTACTGTGCAAGGACAAATCACACCAGGATCTATATTCCTATCGTTACCGTAGTTATTGCTCAGTCGCACAGTCGATTCTGACCCTTCCCGACCCCATGAACCACCGTACGCCATGCACTCCTATCCTCCATCCTCCTCCTCAGCTCACTCAGCTTTGTGCCCATTGCATCGACAACACCATCTAGCCGTCTCATCCTCCGCCACCCCCTTCTTCTTTTGCCCTCAACTTTTCCCAGCATCAAGGCTTTCTCAAGTGAATCCTGCAGAAGGCACAATTTAAGCTAGCACCACCACTGTGTGACATTCCTCATCCATCATTTTTACTAAAAATTACAATTATACCATAAAAGGAATGGGTTCACCTCCTTCTGTTAGGTTACAGGCATAATGTAATATTGTTTTACCCATATCACTGGAAAAGGGAACCAATTACAGAGTTAATTGTAACTATTTACTCCCTTGCCTCCAGGCTCTTGCAAGACATATTTCCTGCTCAAGCTATGGTCTTTTACCTCCTGTTGCTTCCTTGATATGTAATGTCAATTTCATTGTCTTAGAGCAGGGGTGGCCAAACTACGGACCTGGGCCAGCCCCAGCCCGTGTTGCCAAATTGTCTGGCCAGCACCGCTTGTGCCGCTACCAGAAGTGGAAGTAAAATGTGCCCACGCATGCATATAACACACCCACGCATGTGCATAATGCTGCTGTAAATGCACCTGCGGCTGTTGTAAACACGTTTATGACAGCCACAAACGTGTTTTCGGGTGGGAGGAACCATGTAACTGGACCACTCAACCATGTGACTGGCCAGCAGTGCAAAAAGTTTGGCTACCCCTGTCTTAGAGGTTCACTAGAAGAACATTAGGAAGTATATGTGACATTTCCCCTCTGTTTTGAAAGTAAGAACAGCCCTGCCCCTGCTGAATCAATCTAGTCCAGTATCCTTTCATCCATTGTCCCCACATTCTATAATGGCTATTTGTTGTTGTTGTTCAGTTGCATAGTCGAGTCCAACCCTTTGCAACCCCATGGACCATTGCATGCCAGGCACCCCAATCTTCCGCAGCCCGCTCAGCTCTACACCCATTGTGTCAACAATGCCATCTAGCCATCTCATCCTCTGCCACCTCTTCTTCCTTTTGCCCTCGATCTTTGGCCATTATTCAATGTTAATTAATTTATTTATTTAGACTTGTATGCTGCTCTACTCAGTAAAAACTGACTCAGAGCAGCTCTCAGCATTCACAAATAACAATATTACAGTACAAACCAAAATAAGTAGTACAGTACATGAAGTAGTACATTCAGTTGAAATAAATTAAATGTTATATTAAACTCAGTGTCAGTGGATTACAGTAACAAAATAAGATTAAAAGAAGGGATATTATGGATTAGAAGACTACTGTAGAGGGCTGAATTAGGGTGCATGAGACCTGAGTTCAAATCCTCACTTAGCCATGGAAATCCACTGAGGGCCAGCAATAGTAAACTACTTGTGAAGCATGTCATGCACATTTTAAAAAGCATATTGAAGCTGTCATCTGTTCATGGTGTAACTTGATGTTGTGTGTCAACAACAAAAACTTTCTAGTACCACATTCCATTCCCAACATGGCCTGCCTTTTGACTCTGAAAGCCCACAGGCATGATATGAACACAATAGCAGCCTCTGACATCTATGTTTCTTGGCAGACATAGGAAATATAGAGCCATCATAATCAGTAGCTGTTGGGTATAACTATTAGTCATCCTGGCTTGGGATGGGAGTGGGTTTGAATTAACCCAATAGAAGACAGATCTAGGTTGTTTTGAATAAGCAGCTACTGGGGTTTTGTTATGTACTCATGTCACATACAAATAGAGCCTTAAGTCTTCTCAAGTATTTGGAGACCATACAGCTGTTCTTCTGAAGCATGGAAAGAATTCTCATTTTACAACTCTTTCTTTGGTTTTGTCTTAATTTCTCCCTTGAGGTTGTTCCCATCCTGCAGCTCCTTGCACAGGCTATAAAACTAATTGAATTAGTGCATTCAGAGTGACCCTCAAGCCCCATGACCATTCAGGTCTCCCTACCCCCACCCTGTTATACTCTGACATTTATGATGGCTTCATGGCATATAGTTCTTGGTTATACAGCCTCAGTGCGGACTATGATTTTTAAAAAATTGAGAAAGACCAGCTGCAGCATTATATATCCTGTAAATCAGTCAAACCGGCAAGACAACCCCAGTGGACAGGATTTCCAGCATTTAAACTTTTAGGTCTCCCAAGCATATAAATCACTTTCTCACAGCTGCAACATTGACTGTTGAATCTGCCTTGTTAGAACCGAGTGAAATAGAGAGGAAACATGGAGGAACATTCTAATCACATGATCTCTTAGACTATCCATTTATTTGGCCACTTGATGATAAACAATAAGATTTGTTACAGAAGCATTTTATAGAACTGCTTTGCATAATACATGTGTATTGGGAAGTCTGCATAAACTGTAGATGCTTCTGTTCGCCTTTACACATAAATTACAGTTGAGCTGTAATTATTCCTCTGTAGCTAAGTATACTATGTCAGGAAATATTTCAATGAGGGCTCTGTACCTTTAGTTGAAAGCAATACATCTTGGAACAGATTCAGGACTGAGCAGAGGAGGTGCAATAAATCCAGAGTAGCTTCATGGAACTCAGTGGAACTGAGACTCTTAAATTTACATGACTGTCAAAGGGCATTTCTGAAGCCATGCATGTGAGAACAACAATTAATCTTTGATATTTTTAGCACCCAAAGTCCGCTGCTTATAATACAGAGAGTAGGTTGCTGAAATATGAAGAACTGGAGTTTGTGTTGAATGTGCCATGGGTTATTTCAATACGCCTTCTGTTTTGTGTATTGCTGAGGATTTTGGAGGGGGCGGGGTATAGCAGTATGTTATTTCTCAATCTATTGGTGTGCATTAGCAGAATAATGATCACCACCTGTGTCACTACTGTCATTCTAGATGTTGTTGTCAATGTCCCTACTCTATCCTGTTCCCTGCTAAATGAAATAGACAACCTATTGGGTTGTTTTCATGCAGCCTAGTTTTAAATAATATGTCTCGAGGTCAGCTGTGGTGAGATCAAATCTATCTCCTCAGATGGCAGTTTATTCTACAAATCTCAAATATGTAATATATCTGAACAAAATATGAAAATATTCTTATTACTGAGGCCTTACTACATACTTATAACATAGACAGAATATGAAGAAATAGAATGTTTTGCCACTGATGAAGAAGTTGGATGATGGTGCATTTTATCTCCCCATTTGTTCTACCTCTGTGGCCCACCTGCCATCCTCCATACCAGAAATAAACTACAAATGTTTCTTGGTGGTGCAATAAATCATTGTTCATTTTAAAAAGAATATCAATGGATGCTCAGAGTTAGTTTGATTATTTACAAACAGTTCCAGCTAACAGTTACTTCACTGACACTCTTTCCTCAGACTGAGAGTTCTGTTAAGGCCACTTCATGTGGAACTGGAAATGAAGGCTCTTTGCAGGAGATGTTCCTTGGGTGCTTGCTTCAAACAATTGTCCAAATACCCAGCTTGACCACTGGGCTTTCCAAGCTTTGACTCATCATCTCTCCCATCATCCCCCACCCCCACAATCTCTCCCATCAACCAGAAAATCATCTTTGAGTTTCTGGCTGATGGGAGAGATCATGTACAGTATATTGCGTACTTAAGTATGTGGAGCTCCTTTCCTATCTGTTGGAGAAGTGTGGAGGTGCGATAGTTGATGAAACAGAAGAGTAAAGGAAAAATGACTATATTCTTAAAGGAAAATGAATTTGTATTCTAAGAATTCGATTGAATTCTTAAAATAACAGTGGTTAGATAGGTGGGAACCAAGTAAAAGAAACACATCCAGTTGACCATAACTTTGTGTCTTCTCTGCTTTTGCCATCCGTCCCCCCTGAAGCTCACAGTACTTGATGCAAGCATTGCTGCATCTTTCTTCATTCCCAACACTGTCCATGTCTTTTTAACTGGGTACTGTATTTGATTATGAATATCAAATTCTCAACAATAAGCACAGAAATGAGTTTCTTAGCAAATGCAAGTAATCCATGAAGGACTCGTTAATTAATTTTAAAATATGCTCACAACATGACCATTGATTGGTTATTTTTTTTTTGCACTAAACAATCAAAAGTGGTCTGTTGTTGTATAATGAAACGATTGAAATAACTATCAGATTGCATTCTGCATTTGGCCCTAAAGCATAAACAGTTAAATAATTGTGCAGACTCCTATGAGGTGTTTAGGATCTTTGGTAGACAGTCCTGGTCCAATCCCTTCAAACTACAATTATGGTGAGTAATTAGCCTAATAAATTCTGACAAGTTCTGAATCAGGTGTTTTGTTCACCCAACATTTCTCATATACAACTTAGTTGAGCCCAGAGCTAGAACATGAGTCTTTCTCTTTCCTTCTCCTTTGTAGGCATGTTGTGTAAAGGAGAAAGGGAAAGCTTAGGGATCAGATGGTTTGGGGTGAAGATTTGAGGAAATTGCAGTAAGGGTAACTATGCAGCAAAAGTGCTGCTTCTCTGGTCTTTTTCCAGTGCCATAAGATACTTTAAAGCCAGTCTAGGTTCTATAATATTGCTAACAGTTAATTCATGGTTAAAGTTTAAGTAAAATTTAAAGTGAGATACGTTCCCATCGCCTCAAATACCTAACTTACTTGGTTAATTCAGCTTATTTTTCAGATTTCTGAGCCATTATATGGGAACAAGAACAATATCATTTTTTAGGCAGACAATACACAGAATACACCTTCTGGGGTGGATTCTGGGACTGTACAGCTTACTCAAGGCCTCACAGGTTTGCTCTTCTCCCAGGTGTCACAATGGGTAATCAAATTTCTAACCTCTTAACCACTGAGCTGTCCAGCATTGAGAACAATGGAGATCCTTATTCGTGGAGTCACAAATGCAGAGGCTTCAAAGCCTTTTGTATATGCAGCTTTGGCCTGTAGCATTAACCTGATCTAAGCAGAGTCTCCTAGAAATAAACTTGGGAGCTTACTCACAAATGTGCACAGAAGAGCAGCCTGGGTGTCTTTACTTCTGAAAAAGCAAAGAGTGTTAGAGTCTGCAAAGAAGTCATGCATTGTGGTTCACTCATAAGCTTATCTATTCTTGTCCCAATTAGTTCCACCAAATTAGTCATTTAGAAAACAGTTCTCTAGTTTTTTCCTGCCGCGTTTATAGGCTGTTTGGGATTTGAGCCTGTAGTTAGAAAAGATTCGCCTGGATGCCTTCCAGGCTTAACCAATGAGAAAATGATTTGCATTTGATAGCCTGTAGACAACAGGTGATCTGTTTTCCCCCCCTTGGGCTTTTTTTTTTAATATTATTTTTTAGGTTTTAGGGAGCTTGCCAAAAAGTAGCATTTGCCAACTTACTGTGGGTGTTATGTTATGCTATATTCAGAATCTATGACTCTTTATATATAAAGAAACAGAGCTGGTTATAGAGGAACTTATTAGCATTGGATATAAATTGCAAATGCCAACAGTATGTGTTAGTGCTAAAAAAAAAACCCAAATTGATAACATTTTAAAAAATATCAATATGAAAATGCAGGAAGGGTCACATTTCAGCAGCTATGGTGGTCTCTCCCTTTTTTTATTATACCTTTATTCATTTATTCAATCTGTACCGTAGATTTCTCCCAGAAGTGGGATCCAAGGCAGCTAAAAACATTATTTTTAAAAAAGAAATGTGCAACTATAAACACCATCAGTTAAAATATTAAAACACTATTAAGTAGATTATAATGCTAAAGATAATTGTATTTTAATGAGTTTTTAAAATACAGTATAGCAATTAAAAGAATGATAGTGGAAAGCCCTGTCTTTCACAGCCTACCTGAGCAGAAAAGTCTTTGCCTCCAGTTTGGGTGATAGAAAATCCAGTTTTGTCAACATGTTTAGCCACTATTCTTTCCATGGCTGGGTTCTTCACATGATGACCAACAAGATGAAAGATGAGAAGATCCTGTTTGCGTGTAGGTTCCACATGGGAGCAAGAATCATGGAAAATCTGTGTACAGTGGTACCTTGCTTAAAGAGCATAATGCGTTCTACGGGATTGCTCTTTAAGCAAAACACTATTGTAAGTGACCAACTGTGACTTCTGGTGTGGGGGATTGTGAACCCCGATTTAGTTGTTAAGCAAGTTTTTGGTTGGTTTTAGTTGTTAAGCAAGGTGACCATTCAGAGAAAATTCTGCTCTTTAAGGGAGTTAGTCTCTAAGTGAAACACTCTTTATGCGAAGTTTTACTGTACTTGCTCCCAGGTAGCTCCTGTACACAAACTTAATGGGACTTACTTAAGAGTAGACACATGACTCAGGGTATTGTGACAGCCTTAACATATAATACATCATTCATTTTCTCAAAATTGTTCAATCCATACCAGCTACTCTTCCAATCCACAAGAAAACTTACTTTTCTTTCATATCCATAACAGACACAGATGCATATACACCACAGTGCTTTCTTTCTTTATTCATGTCAGATACATCACTAGCATATAATAACATACAAAGCTAAAATTAACACTTTTAAAAACAAAATAGTATTTAAAAAGGCTAGATGGAGTACAGTGGCTCAAGTGGCTAAGACGCTGACTGGAAGGCAGGTTCTATTCCCAAATACTGCAGGACAGAATGAGCTCCCATCTTTGTCCCAGCTCCTGCCAACCTAGCTAGTTCGAAAGCAAAAAATTACAATCAAAAATAGGGACCACTTCAGTGGGAAGGTAAACAGAGTCCTGTGCTCTCCGGTGTCTAGTCATGCCTGCCACATGACCATGGAAATATCTGCAGAAACACTGAGCACTGAACCCTAGAGTCAGATACGACTGGCTTTCGAGCAAGGGAAACCTTTACCTTTACCTTTAGATGATATCTGCTCAATAATGGACCAGATCAACAATGTTTCCTCTTGTCACAGTGCTTATCCAAACTCATCCTTTACCATGAATGAGCATGCACAGCCTCATCTGGCCACAAGCTACTGTGTTGGCTAATTATGCTCAGATAGAGCTAAATCTAGCCACGATTTCCCCCTTCCTTCTTTCTGCAAAATTATTTTAACTGTGGAACAAAGGAGAATCAGGTGCACAGTCCTAACTAGAGTCTCCTGTATAAAATAAGAAGAAATAAACATTTGCAAAACAGCAAAATCTACTGATTGTTCAAATTACATAATTTTGAGCATGGAGTTGACGAATTGTCAAATCAAACTTTTCCAACTGAATTTGAAATCTACTTTGTTTAACTAGCTTAATAAGTGGATGGAGTTTAAATAAATTTACTCAACGCATCTATCACATTTGATTGCTTCTGGATGCTACCTTTCAGATTCTTCAAAAGATAGCTGCTATAGAGCACGTAATGTGTGTCAGCTGTCAAAATATATGTGAGTGTATGTATGTGACTAGCTAGGCATGTAAACAACTGTGCATGGCATCCTTTTAAATGGCAATTGCTTTATGTGTCAGATGTTAAAAGCTAATTGATGCCATATGTCATCTCTGCTGTATGTCATCTCTGTCATTTGACATAACTGTGAAAGATGTGTTGTTGATGCTGTCAAAAACTGGTTGTTACTGAATCTTGTATGTTGGACATTGTCATAAATGTATTAGGTGTAATAGTTTTTGCTGCAATGGTCTAATGTCTGGAAGTTTGTTATGTTTTGCAAAATCTCCATACTGTATCTGTATGCTGATGTTCACCAAATATTCTGAGAGTTTCACACATCCAGCTGACGTACCAAGAATAACTACCCTGAATCTTAGGAAGGCAATCTGGGACACAATTATTGACAGCAACAGGAACACTGGCTGTGGTCCAAAAATTGTAAGAGAAGGCTAAAGGTCAACACACATGTTTGTAACATCTCCTTATGTCGATTATGGCCAGAGAAGTGAAGTCTTCCAAATTATCAAACAATTATAGATTCCATAATGCTGGAACAAGAAATTCATATCCTTTCTGCTAGGTGTGCATTCTTTCCTCTGGCATGGTTATGTTACCTTTCTTGCTAACTTTCATTTCTGCAGATGAATGGCAGTTTGTACTTCAAAGTATTTTGCATTCCTTGCATTTCCAGGCTTATGTATCATCTGATCTCATTGCAAGTATGCTTAGCATAAAGAAACATCCAATGCACAGCACTCCAGACACATGTGAAACATACTTCTTCCACGACTCTCAAAGGTCTCTGTTAGATACTTGATTACCTCTAATGGTCACAGAGATTAGCATTAAAGTAGCTAGTACAGGGATTCTCAATCTGCGCCCCATGGGCCACATGTGGCCTGCAACACCATTTTATGTGGCCCACCACCACCTCCACCACACCCAGCAGTGTCATGTGGTGGAGGAAGAGCGAAATGGCCATCTGGCCCCAAAAACTGTCTGAGATAGTGTGACCCAGCCCCCCGGCTTTAAAAGGTTGAGAACTCCTGAGCTAGTATTTCAGAAGACAAAACCAGAACTCAAGAAGGCCTTGAAAAGACTGGAGATCAGAGACAAAAGGAAGAGGTAACAAGGAAAAAGGAAAGTGTATTTCAGTGGGGAAATTATAGACCTCTCCGGCCTCGCCTCCGGCCTCTCCACTTGACAGAGAGGCTACCACAGCTGTGGGGCACCAGGGCCACTCCATCGCTGGCGCCCCGCTCAGCCTTGCACCAGCTCAAAAGGATGCTGCGGCAGTGTATATCACACTAACTGTCCTCCACCATCCCCCTCAACTCGCTCAGCTCTGTGCCCATTGTCTCTACAATACCATATATATTTCTGATACTGTGATGGTTGTGATTATGATAATGCGGAATTTGTGACTGTAAGGCTGATACTTTTATAATATCTAAGCCGCCTAGAGTCAGGTTTACCTGAGTAGGGCAGGGTATCAATTTGAAATGAAAATACAAATGTGGGAGGGAAACAAGTAGTTTCACAGTGGTATTTGCAAAGGATCTTCTAGGTGTTTCAGAAACCAACATTGTTTGTTGCCATTCCAAATTAGTTGCTTTTTCAAACAGTGTGAATAAATTAGGAATCATCATTATCGGCAGAGTGTCCTGATCAAGAGAATAACATCGCCACCCTGCTCTGCTTTGGCTGGGCCACACCTGCTATACCCGTCCATGGCCAGTTTTGGGCACCACAGTTTAAGAAGGATATTGAGAAGTTGGAACATGTCCAGAGAAGAGCAATCAGTATGATAAAAGGTTTGGAAACCAAACTCTATGAGGAATGGTTGAGGGATTTGGACATTTTCTGTCTAGAGAAGACTCAGAAAAATATGATAGATGTCTTTTAAAAATGTGAAGAGCTGACATGTGGAAGAGGAAGCAAACTAGTTTTCTTCAGCTCCAGATGTAAGACTCAAAGAAACAAATCCTAATTACAAATGAGGTTATTTCAGGTAAACATTAGGAAGAGTTTCCTAAATAATAAGAATTGTTCAAAAATGGAACAGACTGCCTCTATAGGTAATGAATTCTCCTTCAGTGGACATTTTTAACTGAATGTTGGTCAGCCAAGTCTATATTGCTTTACTGGTGGATTTCCTGCTTCTGCAGGAAGATGGATGTAATGACTATTAGGGCCCTTTTCAGCTTTACAATTACGGTATATACTTCAAATATAAGCTGAGTTTCTTAGCCCCCAAAAAGAACCCCAAAAATGGGACACAGTTTATACTTGAGTCAGTGACCACGAAGGTCCCAATACTGTGCCAGATTGAGATGCACCAATAATTTAATTAATTTTACCTTATTTTCATGCATTTTGATTATTTAAACTCACTAACAGCTGCTGCATTTCCCACCCTTGGCTTATAATCAGGTCAATCTATTTTCCTGGGTTTTCAGGTCAAAATTAGGTACCTTGGCTCATATTCGGGTAGGCTTATACTCGAGTATATAGGATACATAATTTCTATGAATTCAAGAGTTGTTCATGTACCTTGTTGAATGAATAGATGAGCAACTAGAATAGAGATATTCCAAAGTCAAATACGTTTTTAGTTCATAATTCCTGTCTAAATGTCTAAGTTTTCCAGGAACTTCCTCACATATTTAATATGTTTTGGTATTGAATTCAGATTAATGTATGGTAAAATAAGCACAGCATTTCTTACTTAATACAGACTTACTTACTTATTATGTTCATGTAGGTGAAATTAACTCATAATAACATGTATATTAAAAATCAACTTAAAATTTTTTATGTCTATGATTAAGCATGAATTGCCCATGTGTTTGCATGTAGATGATTAAGGATGTAGATAGACCTGGATTTGGGCCACTTTACATAGGAGACCTATATTAAGTAAGCTTTTGCTAGTATTCCAGAGGCTACACAAATCCCACACTTTAATCTGCAAAGACTTGCTTTGTTCATTGCCTGCACAGCTTTGCCTATGTTTGAATGTCCGGTACACACATATATATAGGTCTCAATTGGTGTCAAACCACCATCTTCAGCTCTCCCAATGGAACATACAGCAAAAATAATAAATAAATAATAAATAAATGAATGAACTACATTTACAGGATTGATGCCCTTTAGATTACCACTGTGTGTATGCTAACATGGTGAAATGCCAGGTCTTTAATGCCTTAAAGCTGAAATATTAAATGCATGTGTTTTTTTAGCTCAGGTAACATGAAAACGGAAACTTCAGAGTTCGCATTTGTTTGCTTTCAGGAGAGAAAAAAAAGAGAAATAAAGGTCTCACTAACATATCCTGACAGCATCCTGTTCTGATCTCCAACAACATAGTAATGTTGTTATTACATGGCTTCAGGTTGATTTTGACTTGCGATGGTTCTAATAGGGGTTTTCAATGTAAGTGAGATGGTCACAGGCTAGTTTTCCAATGCTAAACCCTCTCACCTAACAAGTTTCTATGACTGAGTGAGAAATTGAATCCAGATTTCTTGAATCCAGGTTCAGGACTCTGTCTACTACACTGTATCGACTCTCAAGGATTTATTTATTCATTCTTTATTTTATTTGCTTTGTTTATTTAATAAGTTAAAGAACTTATTCCATGATTAATTAATCTAACATTCCATCTCTGCCTGGCTATGGATGGAGGACCCTTTCTTTCTTTCAAGATCACTTACTCAATCCTTTACCTGATCACCTTACAAGGAATTTTTAAAAGCCCCACGTTTGCACAGGTTCAAGATCAATTTAAAGACTGTCCTTTACACGACGCACATCCATTCGCACAGTATTTTGGCTGCAAAGCAGTTTATTTTAGGCCACTGAGCAGGAGTCATTTATTTCATACTGACACTTCTTTTGATGTGCAATACATCAGTATGAGCTATGTACCCAAGTTACAGGTGCAAAAGTCTGGCCAGACATCCCGCTATGGTAATGGAGTAGACTGTATAGCCAGCGACTCTACACCGAGGGTTGGGTGGTGGTAAATAATCTGACTCCCTAAAGGGTCCAATGGCTACATGTGGAGGAGCCCTTTTAGGTGGGGTGATGGTCCCCTCAGTTGAGGAAATGCCACTGGAAACCATCATATTGGGTCAAATGTCAAAATGAGCGGAGGAGGAACTCTGATTCCCAATGGTCATGGAGGTGGAAGAGGCCTTGCCAGATGGACTGGCTGTGAAGGCGCACCATGTCCATATCCTCAAGGCTACGGCAGTCCATTACAGTCCTGGTGTTAAATCCTGCATGTAGCATTTTATATGTGCTGCAGGAGATGGCTCAGAGATTATAGTGTGTGGGTCACTTCTTGGCTACCTTAAACAAATTCATACCAGTAGCATTTTTCCTGATTGCCTCGGAGGGCGAAGGCAGCCCAAAAACAACTGGCCTCCAAGACTAGGCCTCTCGGTGCCCAGGGGCAGGAAAGAAATATATACTCAGTTTGAGTTGCAGATGACGACATGTGCAAAACAAGCATTAATGTTGATTGAGTGTACAAAGCATCAGTGGGCTGACATGTGTGCCACTTCAAAGATGGCAGGTGGATGAAAGCTTATCACAGAATGGATACCACTTGACATAAAGCGATCACTAGGAAGGCAAGCAACTAGATGGGAAGACCAGTTCAAGGAAAAGTTCCTGAGGCCTTAGATGAGACTGGAATGGGATTGGAAACAGTGGAAGACAATGTTTCAATCCGCCACGTCAACCTGACATGTTAAACAGGGATCAACCTTGTACCCAAGTAAGTAACCCATGTTAAACTTGTAGCAGCAGTGGCAGAGATAGGTCCCAGCTGAATGCCATTACATATCCCAAGTGGCAATCAGCTGTGGCCCATCTCCACTGATCAGCTGGAGCCCATCTCTGCTGATTGGTGGTGCGGGATCTACAACTGCAATGGATACACTTCCAATCATTTGTGGCTGGTTTCTGCTGCTCTCACAGATTGCCAGAGAAAGGCTCCAGCTGATTGACAAGGTCTCTGCTGTCACTAGAGATCCTCACCAGCAATAATCTGTGACACATTTCTCTTGCTGCTGCAGATCATTACCACCAATTAGTGGAGACAAGCACCAGCTGATCAGTAGAGAATGACCCCAGATATTATGGACGTGAACACTACATGAGCTGAAATTGGGGTTAAAAACATGGCATGGTGTTTTGATCTGATAGAACTGTAGCTTTACATAGATGAATCTAAAATAAAAAGTAGTGGTTTAATTGCTGTTGTGCAATAACAGCAGGCAACAATGCAAAAATAATTGTTGCTATAAAATAATCATTAAGGACTTAATTCTTATTTTCTAAGCATCTTTTCTTGAATGGGGATCAGGAAGCTAGGAGATAAAAAGCCACATGCAGCTAGTAACTGTGATTCAGAATTCCTTAGTTGAGACTGTGCTATACAAGGTGGAACATGAAGGACACTTGTGGATAAATCATATACCTGCACTGTGCAACTGGATACAACCATTTGCAATTCAACAGGGGCAAGCTTCAGAGCAGGTTTGAATAACAACCAGGTGCTTTCCATTATTGCCAGTTGTAAAAAGCTACAATATTACTTTTCTGTTGGGCTGGCCAACCATTGTGTGCCTCTGTGTCTAATGTGTATAAATTGATGCCATGAGGTCTCACTCTTCTGTCTGATGAAATGGACTTGATCCATGAAAGATCACATTTAAATGCAGAAGTTGGTCCCTAAGGTTCCATAACTTTTTATGGTCTTTTTTGTTGTTTTGATTTTTTTTTTACTCTCTTAGTGGCCAACATCGAAACCAGATTCATTACATACTCTGCAGTCAAAGATGGAGAACTTCCATACAGTCAGCAAAAACAAGACCAGGAGCAGATTGTGGCTCAGATCACAACCAACTGATTGCAAAATTCAGGCTTAGACTAAAGAAAATAGGAAAAACAATTAGGCCAGACAGATATGACCTAGACAACATTCCTTGGGAATACACAGTGGAGGTGTGGAACAGATTTAATGGCTTGGACCAGATAGACAGAGTGCCAGAAGAATTATGGACAGAGATGTGGGACATCATGCAGGAGGCAGCAAGGAAAACCATACCAAAAGAGAAGAAGCATAAGAAAGCTAAGTGGTTGTCTGAGGAGGCTCTTAAAATAGCAGAGGACAGAAGGAATGCAAAATGCCAAGGAGAAAGGAAAAAATACAGTCACTTGTATACAGAATTTCAAAGAAAAGCAAGGAGAGATAAGGAAACCTACCTGAACGAACAGTGCAAAGAAATAGAGGAAAACAATATCAGGGGTAGGACTAGAGATCTTTTCAAAAAATTGGGGAACTCAAGGGAACATTTAAAGCAAAAATGACCATGATAAAGGACAAAGATGGCAAGGAGTTAGCAGATGCAGAAGAGATTAAGAAAAGATGGAAAGAGTACACAGAGGAACTCTGCAAAAAGGACCTCAACACCCCTGATGATCACAATGATGAGAACATTGAACATGAGCCAGACATTCTAGAGAGTGAAGTCAGAAAGGCCCTAAAAAACACTGCAAACAACAAAGCCAGTGGAGTTGATGGTATCCAAGTTGAACTTTTCAAAGCCCTACAAGACGATGGAATCAAATTATTGCATTCTATATGCCAGCAGATTTGGAAAACACAGCAATGGCCACAGGATTGGAAAAGATCTGTATACGTTCCACTCCCCAAAAAGGGTAATGCCAAAGAATGTTCTAATTATCGAACAATTGTGCTCATCCCTCATGCTAGCAAGGTGATGCTCAAGATAATACAGGATAGACTGCAACAGTATGTGGAGAGAGAATTACCAGAAGTGCAGGCGGGTTTCAGAAGAGGCAGGGGAACTAGAGACCACATCGCCAACATAAGATGGATCATGGAAAAAACAAAGGAATATCAGAAACAAGTCTACTTTTGTTTCATTGATTACACTAAGGCTTTTGACTGTGTCGACCACAACAAAATGTGGCAAGTAATTAAAGAGATGGTAATTCTGGAACACCTTATAGGCCTCATGAGAAATCTGTACATGAATCAAGAGGCAACAGTTAGGACAGAAAATGGAATGACGGAATGGTTTGGAATAGGAAAAGGGGTAAGACAAGGCTGCATTTTGTCACCCTGCTTATTCAACTTATACACAGAACACATAATGCGCAATGCAGGGACGGAGGAATCACAATTTGGGATCAAAATTGCTGGAAGAAACATCAACAATTTGAGATATGCAGATGATACCACCCTAATGGCAGAAAGTGAGGAGGACCTAAAGAAGCTCCTGATTAGGTTGAAAGAAGAAAGTGAAAAAGCTGGCTTGAGACTCAATATCAAGAAAACCAAGATAATGGCAACAGGCCCTATCAGTCCCTGGAAAATAGATGGGGAAGAAGTAGAAGCAGTGACAGATTTTACTTTCCTAGGATCAAAGCTCACTGCAGATGGTGATTGCAGCCATGAAATAAAAAGGCAACTGATTCTTGGGAGGCAAGCGATGAGAAACCTGGGGAGCATAGTGAAAAGTAGAGACATCACATTGCAAACAAAGATTCGCATAGTCAAAGCAATGGAATTCCCTGTGGCAATGTATGGTTGTGAGAGCTGGACCATTAGGAAAGCTGAGCGCAGAAGAATAGACGCCTTTGAGATGTGATGTTGGAGGAGAGTTTTGAGAGTCCCCTGGACAGTGAGGAGAACAAATAGGTCAATCTTAGAAGAAATCAACCCTGACTGCTCCTTAGAAGGTCAAATAGTAAAGATGAAGCTAAAGTACTTCACTTGAGAAAGCCTTGATGCTTGGAAGGGTCGAGGGCAAAAGAAGAAGGGGACGGCCCAAGATGAGATGGCTTGATGGTATTGTGAAGACAATGGGCACAGAGCTGAGTGAGTTGAGGGGGATGGTGGAGGACAGGAGTGCCTGGCGGACAGTGGTCCATGGGGTCGCAGAGAGTCGGAATCGACTGTGCGACTAACAACAAGTGGGTGTTATAGATCTGCTCTTCTGGAGTATTATCCTGAACATTTGATGTTAGGCTATGAAAATGTGAATGGAAATAAAGAGGCACTTTTCACACATCTCTATAGCCATTACCTTGTCAATGCTCATGTTTCTTTTAAGTCTCATTCCATTTTTTCCTACTTGGAAACTCTTTCTGGAGTAGCTTTCTTCTTCTAAACTCAATTCAGGGATGTCAGCAGATCCAGTTAAACTCACAATAAGGGCTTTGATTCTGTACTCACTTATTTCTAATACGCCACTTTAGGGGACTGTGGCGGCTTATTGGTTAAAATGCTGACAACTGGAAGGTCGGCAGGTCAGCAGTTCAAGATCTGAGTGCTGTATGACAGTGTGAGCTTCCATCTCTGTCCCAGCTCCTGTCAACCTATCAATTTGAAAGCAAGAAACTGCAAGTAAATAAATAGGTACCACTTTGGTGGGAAGGTAAACAGCATTCAGTCCACTCCAGTGTTTAGTCATGCCTAACACATATCCACATAAACAGCTGCAGACACAGACAGTGTTTGGCTATAAACAGATATGAGCACTAAACCCTAGAGTCAGATACGACTGGCTTTTGAGCATGGGCAACCTTATAGCCACTTTGGCTCCAAAGTCAATTTATGTCCAGTTCTGCATCTGCCTCCTGGATTTCCCATACAAAACTGTCAGAATTTTGGAGATGAGAGTAATTAACAGACAAATAGAGCAAGCAAGCCTCTTTTCCAGCAATACAGTATATGTTTAGCATGAGGTGTCAAGTCTACATTGTGCCAGAGGTATTATTGGGTGCCACTGAAATGAGCTTTAGTCCAGTGGCACTCATATAGTCATGTATCAAAAGCAAAATGTTCTCCTAGCTTTGGCTCAGTGCTTGCTTAGCAAAGGTTTTCAGTAACACAACTGACAATTTCAGATTAGTGCCAACTTCTTTATGGCTGGCGGGACAAGTGTGGGGACCAAGGTATGTGGGATCCCACACAGGGTGGTTGATTTAAGGGATAGCTTCCCTTGCTGTGGGTTTTATTCCGCGGGGGTTGTTATCTAGATGAGATGAATAAATGCTGGAAATTGTGGCCAGGAGAGGGACATATGTTAACATTTCTTTCTCGTGTGATTTAAAAAATAATAATTGAGGAAAAAATTGCAAAAAGAAAGAAAGAAAGAAAGAAAAATAATACAAACAAGGAAAAACAACAACCAAACATAAATGCAGAACAGCATTAATCTCTACACACTCCCACCACCTGTCGGATTAATAAACCATACCAAATAATTATTTTCTATAAAATTGGGTTTCTGTATTCACCCCTTCCTCGCCCTAAGAACGTCTGTCCGTCCCACCAGGGCGGATCGGAGGGGCTCTCTTGTTATTCCATCGGCTAGGGAGGCTCATCTCTCTAGCACTAGGAAGAGGGCCTTCTCTGTGTTCGCCCCGGCCCTGTGGAACCTCCTCCCAACTGAACTGCACCTACAGACAGAGCTCCTGCCCTTCCGGAAGGGCTTAAAAACCTGGCTGGCGGGACAAGTGTGGGGACCAAGGTATGTGGGATCCCACACAGGGTGGTTGATTTAAGGGATAGCTTCCCTTGCTGTGGGTTTTATTCCGCGGGGTTGTTTGTTCCCGGTTTTTACTTCTTGTTTTTATGATCCTTTTTACAGTTTTAAAATTTTAATTATTAGTATTTATTGGATGGGGTTGGGTTTGTGATTGTGTTTTGTCTTGTAAGCCGCCCAGAGTCGGGTATACCCGATTGGGGCGGGATAATAAATGTGAACAATAAATAAATAAATAAATAAATAAAAAGATAACACATCTACTTGAAGCTTTGTTCCTTTCCCTTTCACCAATACATAGTCTAGGAATTTTCCCCATTGCTCTCTAAAATAATTTCCCCTTGCTAATTCCTTTTTTAAAATTTTCATTTCACATGCTAATTTATCATTAATTCCATTCCATACCAACCATCCAGTTCAAAATCACTATCTACTTTCCATTTTTAGAACTATGTTCAATCTCACTGCTGTAACAAATATAATTATCATTTTTTTTCTTTTCCCATTTTATCTGTATATTTTCAAAATTCAATAATAGTGCTACTTTAGGAAACATCTCCAAATTTATAGACAATATTTCATTAATTTACATAAAACCCTTTTCCATGTGATCTTAACATTCTTACATTTCCACCATAAATGAAGATATGTTCCAACTTCTTTTTTACATCACCAACAGACTTTTGAATATTTTGTATCATAATAACTCAAACTTATTGGAGTCATATTCCATTTCCATCTTGTTTTATAACAATCCTCTTAAATTCTGATGTATTTTTCATAATCTTTGTTTCCTTATCTTTGTCCATTCCTCCTCTTTAATATAACCTCCTAAATCAATTTCCCAACTTATTATTAAACCTTGTTGTTTTGCCTCAGATTCTGTCAATAGTTTCGTTGTCAGTTGCTACTCATATCTGAGCAAAGATTTTTCCTGAAAGTCATTTTCTCAGTTGATGGATGTGTCTCTGGTGACTCTATAAACCCATCCTGGCATGAAACATATGACCACACACATTATACTGAATAGATGGTGGTGGACGTAGTTGAGTTTGATAAAGCTTTCGTGTTTGTTGCTTAACCTCTTCATGTCTGCAGTCTTCTCCTTCAAAGAGATCGATAGCAGCAGAGATGGTTTGATGCCAAATCTTTGGTTGCTGCCTCCCAAGTTTGTGGATTTATACCTGATACCTTCATGGTTTGTTTCAGCTGGTCCTTATAGAGTTTCAAAGTTGCTCTGCAAGGTTTTATATATTTTACTTACTAACTCTTTTGTTGATATTTCATTCCATCTCCATTATCAGGACCTTAAATTTTGTTTAATTTCATACAACTACCATGTTGTTTTAATCAGTGTTTATTCTATTTCTCCAGTTGTAATATATGAAGATATTTTTGTTTTCTCAAATATATGAAGATATTTTTGTTTTCTCAAATATTTCTCTTATATATACCGTATTGAATATTTTGCTTATCCAATCCTTCAAACTTATTACTCCAGTTCTTTCAAAATCTTCTATTATTCTTGCTTTTCGATTCTCTAGAAATTTCTCTAAGTCTATAATTTGAATCAGTGGCGATATTTCTGGGCTAAATACCCTTTTAAAATACCAAATATAAAGAATTGCGCTATAAAATTATTTTTGACTATCCTTTTCCTTTTTTCATCTTCCTGCTTAAAAAACAATCCATTTCTTTTAATTCAGTCTCTCCCCAGATCAACTCCTTTGATGTTATTATATTGGGAACCATTCTAATCTGACTACTATTATGACTACATAATAGGGTTTTTAAAATATATATTTGGGATGACTAAACCTCCTTTCTGAGAGGCATACCACAGTTGTTAATCTATTCTCTAACTTTTATTGCAGTTACAAAAATTATTTATTATCATTTGCCATTGTTTTAATTCCTATTCTATTAATTTTATTGGTAGCATCCAAAACAAAGAAATTTATATGGCTGCTTCTCTCACATTCAATCCTGAAGACCTCTGCCCAGTCCCTGTTTCCTGTGGACTGTTGTTGTGCCTCCACAACAAAGGCCAGCAGCTCTGCAGTTGCTTCGCTCTTGGATCTCCTGCTTTGTTCCTTGTTTCTGGAAGATCTCTTGCCTTGTTCTTGGTTCCAAAGATCTCCTGCCTTGTTCCTGGTTTCTGGAGGATTTATTGTCTTGTTCCTGTTCTTGTAAACTTCCTGCTTTGTTCCTGGTTCCTGTAAACTATTGCTATACCTTGCCTGAACCCTGGCTCCTGGGAGCCCACCCTCACGTTGCTCCAACCTTGTTCTCTGCCTTGTGTGTTCTCCCAGTTACCTGGGACGCCTGGTTCATTTGGATTACACTTTCATCATCTGGACTAATCATGCTTCCCTGGCTTGATTTGGTTTTGGACTTTGGAATGAGATATGGTTACAATTTGGCCTTTTACCTGGTTGTCCTGTGTCCTGATGTCTGTGTTATCTGCCTGTGACTTTGATGCTGAAACACGGTATGTACTCTTCTACTGAGCAATGGCTAACTGAGATGGGACATACCAGCCTCATGGCAACACAGGCTGCAAAACATCTGCTTTTTTACTTCCATGGTTGTTACAAGTGATGTGCATTTATTAGGACAGCAATATGAGAAACTGTGTTTAGCTAAGTCAGAGCACAGGTCTCTCTGGCTTGATGCAATTTGGAAGGCCCAGTGGCTACTGCCCAGAGTTCCAGACAGGAATCTCTCCCAGCCTCAATTGAACATGCCAGGAACTGAATCTGAGCTCTTCCCAATCCAAAACACATGCTCCATACATTACACCTCTTCTCCATCAGATATATCATGTCAAATGTTGAGTGTCAGGGTGTAGCAATTAGGAGTTGCTTAAGAGCTTGAGTAGGCATATTCGCCATTTTTCTTGCCAAAGAATCAACAGGGAAACCAGCCAGCAATAACTTATGGTAAGTATGGTGTGAGATACCCAGCATAAAACATGAAAATGGGGTGGGATGTTTGGACTGAGAAACCTTTATTCTGGATACATGTCCAGATGGCATGGCAGCCACATGGAAGCAGAAGCCATGGGGAGACTCCAGAAGTTTTGCTCAGAGTCACACTGTAAAATCTTAACTTGCTGCTCTTTGGTCCATTAAGAGAGCTGGATCAGCACTTGGGAAATAGAAATTTCCAAGCTGTAAAATGAGGATTTGGCTCCACTCATTCTCCACATATGCCTGGGGAGGGACTATAAGCCAAGGTAATATAAAGAAAAGGGACAAGGAATATATTTTGCCTAAAACCAGCAAGGAGTTTTGATTCATTTTGAACATCCTATTTATAATTCATCTCTAAAACAGCTCGTCTGTTTTTGAAACATCGAAAGCATTTTTCCTAATTAAGCAGAGATATGCCCCTTTGGGGGAGCAGAGATTTTTACATGAACTCATGCTTATGAAGCCCAGGCCCATGGCAGGCTAGGCCACATGCAGACTTACACATGGTGTGCAGAAAGTTGACAGGGAGGTAGATATTTTTCTCTCACTCCCATAATAACTGAATTTGGAGACATCCAATGAAGCTGGATTATTGCCATAAAAGACTGCCTCCAACTCCCATCTAATAGTAATAATTCAGATACCAAAAGTGATGGTGTCAATAACCATGAAGCCATTGAGCAAAACCCACAGGGATACACTCATCTGTTCATTTCCTTTTGTAGTGTATCTATCAAACTACTTTACTTTGTATATATAAACCTTAATGAGAACAATAAAGAAAACACTTTTCCAGTGCGTTGGAATGCAGAGAGAATTAAGAAAAAAAGCAAGAAAGAAAGAAAGAAAAAAAGAAAGAAAGAGAAAGAAATTGAATGGTCACCATGACCTCTCTTAGTGTTCCAATTCCTGACGCAATATGAATGGAAGGACACACCATGTAAAGGGGACAAGTATGAGTACAGTACTTTAAAGAAAGCTTAATATCCATGTTTACTTTAGCTAGCAAAATAAGGATCTTGTTTTCTTCTACCCAACCACTAAATGCCCTCAACCGAAGCATCTTGGGAGCCTACTATGTTGACACAACCACAAGTACTATGTCACAAACAAGCATTTCATCCTAGAAATTGTTATGTTTGGCTCTCTCAAGTCAGGATGGCATAACCAGTGGGGTCCAAGTGATTCTCTCCATTGTTTGATACTCTTCACACATTTATTATAAATATTATAAATAAATAAATACTCTTCACATATAAAGACTTCAGCTGAGCTGGGCCAAAGGTAAAACTGGCAACATTATGCCCTATACAACATCAAGGATAGTATTTGTCAAAAAGTTCTATGGTTCTTATACTTAAAACTGTGTGCGCCTGGGCTGGCAGCCATACCATTCATATTTTTGCACTGATTCACTCTTGATCTGGGTTGTGTGGAGAGAAGGAGAGGAGAGCATGCTAAATTGGGTTTGGTCAGTTAAAAAATTGATGGAAATTGTTTGTAGGTAGATGGCTGGTTAAATAAGTTCAACCTGGCAGAAAACCCTGTTGAGATACTCACAAATTGTAGACAGAACTGCTATTTCATGCATTTGAAAATCTCCACCTCAACTCTGCTTGCACACATCTGGATAGTATTTCTTTGAGTGCACTTCCATGGTGCTTGACAGAGATTAATAATTATAATAACTATGTGCCATCAATCAACTCTGAACTATGGTGACACTTTGCAAGGGTTTCTAAGTAATAAGTCATGCAGAGAAGTGGTTTACCACTCTCTTCTCCTGGGGGTGCTCTGGGACTGTCCTGCTTGCTCAAGGTTATACAGGCTGGCTTTGTTCCTGAGAAGCACAGTGAAAAATCCAAACTCCAATTTCTGACACTGCAGCCAGATACAGTACTTAACTCACTGAGCTATCCAGTTGTCTTAATATGGATTAGGTAAAGGTAAAGCACTCTACATGGGGCTGCCCTTGATGACCATTCAGAAGCTGCAACTGGTCCAGAATGTGGTGGCTAGGAGGGTGATGGGGTGTGGGTGGTATGCCTGTGCCTCGCCACTGCTTCGGGAACTGCACTGGTTGCCAGTATGCCTCCGGGTGCAATTCAAGGTGCTGGTAATGACCTTTAAAATCCTGCATGGTAGTGGGCCAGGATACTTAATAGACCGCACCACCCCAAAAACATCTGTCCATCCCACCAGAGCAGACCGGAGAGGCTCTCTCATTGTGCCATCTGCTAAGAAGGCTTGTCTCTCTAGCACTAGAAGGAGGACCTTCTCTGTGTCTGCTCTGGCCCTATGGAACCTCCTGCCAATTGAGCTGCATCTCCAGATGGAGTTGCTGTCCTTCAGGAAAGGGGTAAAAACCTGGCTGGCAAAGCAGGTGTGGGGCACCAGCATTGGGGTGACTCCTGCCTGCTGGCTGATTTAGTAAGACATTCTCTCCCTCTTTTAATCTGTAGGAGTCGGAATAATTTTTGGTGGCCGTTTTAATGGGTTTTTAATTGGTTTTAAAATGTGACTGGTTTTATTTTCTGTGAACCACCCAGAGTCTTTGGAGTTGGGCGGCAATAGAAATCAGAAGAATAAATAAATAAATAAATAAATAAAGGTTTCCCTTGCTCGAAAGCCAGTCGTATCCGACTTTAGGGTTCAGTGCTCATCTCTGTTTCAAAGCTGAACAGCGAGTGCTGTCTGCTTCTGCAGACCTTTCTGTGGTCACGTGGCAGACATGACTAGACACCAGAGCACACAGATTAGCAGCATTCTATCTTGCTTTTAGCCTATTCTAGAATCTTGTAGCTGCTAGAAGTACCAGAACAAGAACCTTTCAGCATCAGCATCCACTGGGGTAAAAGAGAAACTGAAGAAGGGGAGGAGTTCATTTAATATGTTGCGATATACCCATATTATTAATGGGTACTGTAAAAAAGTTAGGCATAAAAATCTCTAGAACACACTGGAACATTAGTTTCAGATGCTGACAGGTTTCTTCTTATTCTGCTCTGCTTCACAACTGATGTCCAATTTTGCTCTAGTCATTTTTCCTTTCCATTTTGCAGACAGATGTACAATGAATGCCTAACATCTCAGCTATTTCCTTTTCTACTGTCTCCAGTTTCATTCTTTTACTCTTAACATGAAACATAATTTCCTCCAACAAGAGTCTGCTCTTTGCTCTGTGTACTCACGTACAAAACCTTATAAAAAATAAGCTGAAAGAGTCAAGATGCTCCCTGTGGTGGCAGGCAGCTAATGTTCACTTCTGCTGGTTCCCAGCTATATTTTTCCCCTCATGTTTTCTTTTGTTTTTTAGCTTTATATACAGGACACTCAGTGGGACACTATGTTTTATGGCGAGGTATTACAAAAAGAATTTCAAATATGAGGGAAATTGTGAGTGTTTGCTCTGCAAAAACCACATTGTTTCAAAACAAGGGACATACATTGTGTTCTGCAGAGTGAGCTTTTTCTCGAATAAGATGTTTTATAAATACAGAAAACAGAAAGAAAGAAAAGAAAGAAAGAAAGAAAGAATGAAAGAAAGAAATGCTTAGCACTTTTTCCTTTGAAGGAAGGATTTGTTGATTTGAAATTCTTTAAAAATAATAGGAATAATAGACCACGTTTTGATGGATGGCTGTATAGCTCATTGGGTTAAATATCTAGCTGTGGAGCTAGAAGTTGAGAGTTTGATTTCCCACTTTGCCTCCTGGGGAAAGAGCTAGCCTGTGTGGCCTTGAGCAGTCTTAGGGTGTGCCCAGATGAAGGGAATTATAAACTACTTCTGTGTATTCTCTACCAAAAAAGGGTTGCCATAAATCAGAATCAACTTGATTGCACTCAACTATTATACAGTATTTATTCTCACCACTAGGTGAGAGCCTTGTTGAAGAGCGAGGGCCTGAGTGGTCTATCTAGGCAGTATTGCCTGTCTCTTGTCAATGATGTTAGGCTGGGACTAAAACTCACCATAACATCATCCATTTGACCCCTTGGGCAAGGTGAAAGCGGAAGGCACACATCATGGTCCACCTAGCCAGCAGGTGATGTGATATTCAAATGGCTAAAAATCTGCATGCAAGTGGACTCGATTTCTCAGGTCCATTTGCATGTGCAGAATGTCATTGTGGAGATGTCTACTGGTGCACTGACTCCTCGTTGAATAACGACTCCAAGGTATGCAGGGTAAGGTATTTATGGTTTATGAAGAATTAAGGAGGGAAAGTGCATTACATAAGAGCCCTGGTGGTGCAGTGGTTAAACTGCTGTATTGCAGCTAAAACTGCTGACATTATAAGCTTGACCTTGACAGGGCTCAAGATTGACTCAATCTTCCATCCTTCCGAGGCTAGTAAAATTAGTACCCAGTATGTTTGGGGCAAAATGTTATCTTATCAACCACCCAGAGAGTGAACTAAGTGCTATGAGGTGGTATATAAGAGTAATTGCTATTGCTATTATATGTAATAAGACATCATAATTTCAGATCAGTAGGCAGCCTGCAACTCCAGTTGCTAATACGTGTCATTTTTAACAAGCAAGCAAGCAAATGTATATTGATTCTCTCCAACACCCCCCCCCCAAAAAAAAAAAATCATTTGACATTGAAAGAACAGATGTATGACTCTTGGATTTAAAAATACTGGTTGCCACAGGCACAAGTGCAAGTTAAAATAAAATGAAAACATGGAAAGAAGGTGAAGAATGCTGGTTTGGATTCAACAGAACATCACTTTTTAGAGCTTCTGCAATCCAGCTGTGATTACAACCAAACTCCAGTAGGAGAAGAGCTAGAAGGGGAAGTAGATTTTAGTTTTGTTCATGCTTAAAAGATGGAAGAAGGAGCTTAATGAACAAGGAACTTCAATAAAAGAGAAACTCAACCTCTCCCCTTGGAGGACCCTGAATAGGGCAAGGGTCAGAGTCCCTATATGTAAGACAAACATGCTGAAGTGGGGGCTGCTGGCGGACAACAAGTGGTGTGAATGTGGAGAGATACATAATCCAGCTGATTTACTGGTTTGCCAATTACTGCCAGAAACGTGCACCGATGAGGACTCAAGTTTGGCCAATGACAAAGCCAGGAAAGTGGGTTCATTTTGGCAGTCCAGAGTTTGATCGGGACACAAAAGAAGAAGAATGCTTATTATATTTAAAGCAAATGTTCCCTGTTAGAATGTGAAAACTAAGTTTCTCAATTTAGCTGTTTCTCCTAATCTCACGTGTGGTTCTTCCTTCCTTTCTTTTTCTTTCTTTCTTTCTTTCAAACCGGGTTCTGAGACTTCAGGGCTTTTTTTTCTTTTCACACTGAAACTTACTAATATTTTATTGCTTTCCCTCAATTTGTAGCTCTTCCCACTGTCCAAAGAATGTTTCTGCTTCTTTTCAGTTCCCTGCATTCTACTAGTTTACATTTCTAATTGTAGACACTGTCTTCTAGATAGTTTAAGGTAAAGGTTTCCCTTGCTCGAAAGCCAGTCGTATCTGACTCTAGGGTTCAGTGCTCATCTGTTTCAAAGCCGAAGAGCCAGGTCATGTGGCAGGCATGACTAGACACCGGAGCACACAGAACCCTGTTACCTTCCCACCAAAGTATTTATCTACTTGCAATTTCTTGCTTCGGAACTGTTAGGTTGGCAGGAACTGGGACAAAGAACTGCTGACCTTCCACCTCCCAGTCCCTGTTTGTTCTCCTCGCAGTCCAGGAGACTCTCAAAACTCTCCTCCAACACCACATCTCAAAGGCATCTATTCTTCTGCACTCAGTTTCCTAATTGTCCAACTCTCAAAACCATTCATTATTACCAGGAATACCATTGCTTTGACTATGCGGACTTTTGTTTGTAAGGTGATGTCTCTACTTTTAACTATGTTCCCCAGGTTTCTCATTGCTTGCCTCCCAAGAATCAGTCACCTTTTTATTTCATGGCTGCAATCACCATCTGCAGTGATCTTTGATCCTAAGAAAGTAAAATCTGTCACTGCTTCTACTTTTTCCCCATCTATTTTCCAGGGACTGATAGGACCTGTTGCCATTATCTTGGTTTTCTTTATATTGAGTCTCAAGCCAGCTTTTGCACTTTCAACCTAATCAGGAGCTTCTTTAAGTCCTCCTTACTTTCTGCCATTAGGGTGGTATCATCTGCATATTTCAAATTGTTGATGTTTCTCCCAGCAATTTTGATCCCAAATTGTGATTCCCATCTCTTTAATTATTTGCCACATTTTGTTGTGCCCCACACAATCAAGGGTCTTGGTGTAGCCAATGAAACAGAAGTAGATTTGTTTCTGAATTCCTTTGTTTTCTCTATGATCCAGCATATGTTGGCAATGTGGTCTCTAGTTCCCCTGCCTCTTCAGAAACCAGCCTGCATTTCTGGTAATTCTCTCTCCATGTGCTGCTGCAGTCTATCCTGTATTATTTTGGGTAGCATGTAGGATTAGTGCATTTTTTTAAAAAAAATAATTTTTAAAATTGTAATAGTTCAATTCTAATGCTGTTTTGATGTTTTTGTGAATTTTTGTTTGTTGTGAGCTGCCCAGAGTCGTCTCAGCGAGGGGGCAGCGGTAGAAATGTGAGAAATAAATAAATAAATAAAATTGTTCAATATTTTGAACATTCTTTGGCATTACCCTTTTGTACATTGAACTTGAGCCAGACATCCTAGAGAGTGAAGTCAGAAAGGCCTTAAAAAGCACTGCATACAATAAAGCCAATGGAGATGATGGTATCCAAGTTGAATTTTTCAAAGCCCTAAAAGATGATGAAATCAAATTATTGCATTCTATATGCCAGGAGATTTGGAAAACACAACAATTGCCACAGGATTGGAAAAGATTAGTATAGGTTCCAATCCCAAAAAAGGGTAATGCCAAAGAATGTTCAAATTATTGAACAATTGCGCTCATCCCACATGCTAGCAAGGTTATGGAATATCGTTACTAAATTTTAAAATCTTATATAGCCTCTTATTTCTTTCTCATTTCCTTGTAGAAATGTAAGAATATGTAGCATTGGTTGAATGGGACACCTCTGCGTATTTCCCCTTCTCTATCGTTCCCTAAGACCTCTTGGAAAGAGATTTATGATGTTATTGTCTATGTTCATGGTGTTCTTGATGCATTTCAGTCCTGCAGGATAATCATGTTTATCTGTAGCCTGTTGCAGCAAAAACAAGGAAGAGACTTGTGGCCTTTTAAAGACAGATATTTGCACAGAAACTGCTTAGTCTTTAACTAGCACAAGGGTCTTTGTTATTTTAATCCTGTCACTGCAGTAACCGATTTTATGTTGTTTATGTACTCCAAAGCATCACTTAAACTGCATCTTAAAATAAAGTTTATACATGGTGTGTGGCTTAGGTGTGAACCCAAGGACCTAGAGACAGGTAAATAGGGTGCAAAAAGAGGAAGGGAAAGTTTGTCCTATGAAATAAAATGAATTTGACTCTTCTCTAATCCAATGTAATAGAAGAAGGAAGAATGGATGATGATGAGGAGGAGGAAGAGGAGGAGAAAGGCAGCAACATGGCACCTTAAAGACTAACTGCTTTTCCCACCCTGTCAACATTTTTTCTGTATGAAAATACCATGGTCAAACTGCATATGTACCATATATTAGAGAAATGATTATAAAATCTTACCTATAAAGTTTGCTTAATTTTATGAATGACAAAGAACTACATTTCAAAATGTGATTCTGTATTAGCAATTAAAGCTTCAAAAGACAAAGATGAAGGAGGTGGTATATATTTATTGAAGAATTTAAACAATTTATAATGTTTATCAGTTCAGATTCAATTGGTGCTTGAGTTGTTGATGAATCCCTCTTGAAATCTTATAGACAGTGGTGGCATCTACAACACTGTCACAAATTATTTTTTTTAAAAAAATTAAAGTAGATAGTTCTTTTTAAAATGCTTTTAAGGAATTTTGCCATCTACACTACAGGTTCTCTGAAACACTGTGAAAAGTTACTACCAGTTCTGGCGAACTGGTGCGAACCTGTTGCTGCCCATCACAGGCTCTGCCCACAGCCTAATCTAAAATACTGTACTGTACTTTTTTTTAAAGGCTATTGTTTTTTTAAAAAAAAACTTTTAAAGTGACATATTAAATAGAAGAGGGAGAAATTTACAACTCAAGCTATTTCTTATTGTTCTTATGGACTGCAACCATAGAGAGGCCAATCTAATGCCTATTCAGTCATTACCATCTGGTGATGGTCAATGTGATTGAGGAAGGACTCTTGATACTTGGTAAGTATGTTGCTAAGAACCAGCTGAATGGAGCTTCTGAATCCTGAATTTCATTGCCCCCAAAAAGTTTTTTTAACTTTACATTGCAAAGTGCATAAATAAATTCTTCAGCAGGCATTGTATATCTGCTTAGCTCAACCTGCAACCCGCAGGCTGGATGCGACCTGCAGCACCATTTCATGTGCCCCCCTCCACCACACCAGGAAGTGCCATGCAGTGGAGGAAGGGCAAAATGGCCATCTGGCCCCTGAAGCTGTCTGAGGGAGCATGACCCGGGCCCTGGCTTAAAAAGGTTGAGAACTCCTGGCTTAGCTGCTCACTCTAAATCTTGATTAATAATTTGTCCAGCAAGATGTGGCAACCCTATTTAATACTCTGTGGCTATAGCACACGTTTTTTCATGGTTTCCTTCTAGGAAGAATCTGACTCACTGAGCAACCAACAATTTCCTTTTGTTGGCAGAGTCCTTCTCCTCCTCTTCCAGTTGCTCAAGGCTCAGCTATTGCCACAGAAACAGAACTTCATGGTTACACACAGAACCCTTTGTATAATCCAATAAAGAAAATTATGCAAAAGGCAAAAAACATGGTCTGGAAAAATTAAGGTGTATGCCCAGCCTTGTCAAATAAGAGAAGGAAGGAAAAACACTGATAAATGTTGTTCAGAAAGTGGGAAAGAGTCGTCTTCCATAAGAAATCATTAAGGAGTAGATTTGTACATATTCTTTCTAGACTTCTCTAGCCAAAGGTAGCAGAATTGGACAGGAATTTCTTCTTGGATCACTAGCATTATTTTGATAACATAATTACACTCATTATAGCTTTTCTTTGGTCTTCACACACCTGTCTCTGCAGTTTCACTGGGAAACCTTATCCTTACCAGCAAAATCCTATATGCCTTCTTCTGATCTCTCTCCAAAACCAGTAAAAGCAAATTCAAGATATTATTCACTCTATATCTATATCAATAATAGATCTAGAGAGAGAGAGATGGCTACAGATACAGTGGTACCTCATACAATGATTTTAATCCGTTTCATGGGGCTTGTTGTTGTACGAAACAATTGCTGTATGATGCATGCATTGTACAGCGATTTCCCCTATGGGATGCATAGTACAACAATTTTTTTTTGCTAAATGGTTTTTCTCATTGAAAAAATTTTGTACGATTTTTTCCATAGGGAAAATTGTTATATGGGACACCATTGTTATGTGGGACACCATTTCCCCCAAAAACCTAATTGTTATGCTATTTCGTTGCTATACGGGGCAATTGTTGTACGAGGTTCCACTGTATATAGATATAGATATTTCGTGTCAGAAATTATTCTGGGCTGAAAGGATTTTTGCTGGAGGAACTCCGCTCAGGGGACGCCTGAATGAGGATCCTTTCATGTCCCCAAAATATATTCCCACCGAAATGGTCCCTATTTATTGATTTGCAATTTCTTGATTTCGATCTGCTTGATGGCAGGAGCTGGGACAGAGACGGGTGCTCAATCCGTCATGCAGTACCCAGGTCTTGAACTACCGACTTGCCGGCCTTCCAGCTAACGTGAGATTCTTAACCACTGAGCCACTACAGCCCCTGAAAAGTGTGTGCCACTGTGCCTTTGCACAACTGAAAATAAAACTGTTTCTCAAAGTGAAAATGCTTCCCAGATTTTCTGTTTAGACATCATCAAATTTCATAACATTCTGGGAATCCTTAACCATAGTACAAGAGATCCTTTAAAAAAAGGTATTGTGTTATTTTCCACCAGAAGTCCAGTGGGAGTCATATTCTGCAGCAACCATGTGAAGTATTCAATTTGAAGATAAATGAGTGTCATATGGGAAGCATGTTTCCACTTAGAACATGGAGCAAGGGAAAGCAGCCAGTAAGAAGATGAAGCATCCTGTGTGTGTCTGTGTGCATGTGTTTTGAGGGGGATATTTTGTTATAACAAAAAAGGAACAGTCTCATTGCATTATTCTGAATTATTGGCTTAAATGGTTGGTTGACTACAATGTAAAACTGCAATATTCATATCACTTAGGGATAATCTGGTCCCAAATTTTTCCAGTGGTGGCAAACCTATGGCATGTAGTTAATTTTGTTCCTATCTAGACTGATCATTTTTCTTTTTATCACAATACTTGATGTGGTATATTGCATGAAAAAACTGTGCATAAAGACCTCATTCGAAGTAATTTTCCACAGAATGAGGAGAAACAGTGGGATTTTACTTGTGTGTCCCAATCAAACCCTGGACTGCCAAAATGAAGCCACTTTCTTGGCTTTATCATTGGCCAAACTTAATTACTCATCAGAACATGTTTCTGGCAGTAATTGGCAGACCAGTAAATGAGCCAGATTCCTCTCCACATGCAACGTGTTGATGTCCGCAAGCAGCCCCCACTTGAGCATGTTTGTCTGGCATTTAGGGACTCCAACCCTCAGCCTATTTAGGGTCCTCCAAGTAATGTAGGGAAGGTTGAGTTCCTCAGCTATATCCTCCTTTAATGTTGCTCCTTGTCCAGTGAGCGCTTTCCTCCATCTTCTAATTTGATTTTTCTCTTGTATGCCCCCAAGAATGTTAGTTCTTTTCATAAAGCTCTTCCTGGATCTGATCCGGTGGACTTGAGGCTCATATCTGTTTATATCCGTCATTCTCTTGCTTAGTTCTCTCACTGTCGGTTGCTACTTTTCTCCTGATATTAGGTGGAGTAGTACCAACAGAAGGGTATATTTTCTCAACTGGTGTAGGTTTGGGGTACACAGAAAGAGCCTCCTTGAGGATTGTGAATACGATCGAGCATACCCTGGATGGCAAGCTAGCCAGCTAATATTTCTAACACCTGGTAAAACCAAAAGAACTGAAGAATGAATCCACCAGAAAGGTCTTTGTCAGTCAAGACCAACTGTAACAATTATTTAAATAAATATTGAGGAACTTTTGAATAATAAAAGTGTCCTAATAGCAGACATGTGTAAAACAGACAAACAGTAAAGTAATTTGATATTATATGTCTTGAATTCACTTTCTATCCACCAAATGATACTGGCAGAAGATTCAATTTTAGCTACGTTTCACAATAGGAAAAGCAAGAGCAAAGTACACATGAAATATAAAGAAAAACACATGTAAAGGTATTTGCATCTGAACAAACCCCAGAAAATGCCAACCCCCTTTTTTGGACTACATGTTCCAGCACCCCCTAGCCAGAATGGCCAACGATTTCGGAACTTGATGTCTAAATAAATAACATTTCCGTACTCTGCATACGAATAATGTCCGTGCCTTTCCAGACAAATAGATATTTTCCCAGGTCATCAGTTACTAGTTCCTGAGCCTTAATGTGGGAAAAAAACCATAAGAAACAGATACACAAGAGAAATGGGATCTAAGAAATTTTCATCTTACTTTCCCACAGTTTCTTTAGGCTTTTGATATACTGTACAGTATTTAGTTTTTATTTTCTCTTTTGTCTTTGGAAAACCTGCTTCACCCAGACGCCATTAGAACAGGAACAATTCTCTCATGTTCATTCAGTTTGGCACAGGAAGTTGCAAAATGAAATGCCTTTTTGTTTTACTTCCCTAAACCTGAATTGCTCACAGAGACCAGGAGTGGCAAAGCCTGTCTCCAGTTAATCAGAGACTCCTCTGTGGTTTCAAAGGCTTGTTTTCCAGATTTAGCATGTTTCCAGTTCATTTCCTAGTCCTCTGTCGCTGGTACTAACATTCTTTGCCAGGTTTGTCAGCCAGTACAAAATGCGGGTTCCAGACAGTTTCATCCAAATTTTACAGGTAATTATAAAGCAATAAGTAGGCGACTTCTTCCATCCTTGGGGACTTGTGATTTCTACTACCGTCATCCAAAGAGGCTAGTGTTGCTGACACAATGCAGTCTGAAAGCAAAAAATGAACATTCTCAAACTGGGGAGGAAATAAAAGCTTACTTCCTGGTCACTCACAGCTATCCATCTGCAGGCAGCATATGCTTCTTACATTATCTTGTGGTAGCCATTTCATAATTTCCATCCCAGTTGGTCATGATACAAACTTTAATAGCTTTAATCAGTGGTGCCTGGTTACCCTTTCTCCCTTCTATCCCCTCTTAGCTTTTACTCTTTAGAACAGAATAGGAAACTATTGGTTATCTCAGCTGTCTTGGCCTACAACCTGCCTGTTTGCCCTGTCTAGCATAGCTGGCTGGTAAAAGATTGTAGGAGATGCAGTCCAAAATGTCAGAGAGAGAGAAAGAGAGAGAGAAAGAGAGAGAGAGAGCACTGCACTCTAGAGTCAGATATGACTGGCTTTTGAGTAAGGGAATCCTTGAACCACTTGCAGGGACAAAGCCTAAAGGAGCAGGGCAGGGAGGTAGGCGTGGCCACCCAATTTTGCCACTCTCCTCCCCAAAGGCCACCCAATTTTGCTCCCCCCCCCCCGGGTGTGTGAACCTGTTGCTACCCACCACTGGTGCTATGGCCTGTCCATCTTCTTTTTGCCACATATAATTCATCATCCACATCAAGCAGTCTGGTCCTTTGGTGTGATTCCTTATTGCTGACCTTATCCCTGATTGCTCCTCCACACATCTGTCTTTCCATTGCTCTTTGGGATACCGCCAGTTTTTCTTCCTCTGATTTTGTTATTGCCCATGTTCGGATGCATACAACATTGCTGGTAACACTGTCATATTGAATACATTTGCCCTGATATTCATCGGCAGACTGTCATCTGTTAGCATTATTCAATTTATATTAAAGGCATTCCAAGCTGCTTTGCATCTTCTTATCCACTTACCACATGGTATGTTATCTGGTTGGATTTGCTGACCGAGGTAGACATAATCAGCTACTTCTTCAATCTCGGTTCCATTTATGTTGATGGAACCATGAGTACATTTACCGTTTTTCATCCATTTTGTTTTTGTTAAATTCATCTCCAACCCGACATGTTTAGAAGAATTCACTAATTGCTTGAGCTTATATTGTAGGTCGTCAGGGCAGTTTGCAAAAAGGACACAGTCATCAGCAAACAGAAGATGTGTCAGTCTTTATCCATCAACCTTAATACCACCTTTAAATTTGATTTTTCGAAATAGACTTTCCAAAGTTACTGCAAAAAGCTTTGGAGATATTGTGTCTTTTTGACTAACACCTTTATTGATTGTAATATGACATATTTCAGATAGCGGTTTTATATCAGTAGTTCATCCCATATTAATGCTTCTTATGACATTGTCATATGCTGGATTTATCCCAGCATCATGTAGCACATTGAGAGCAGCATTTGTCTCTTAGTAATCAACTGGCACCATATATTCTCTGCTTTTCTCTAATAGTTGTCTGACTGCATGGATGTGGTCAAGAGTGGAACAGCCTCTCTTAAAGCCCGCTTGGTCTCTGCTGAATTCTACATTTTTGAATAGTTTTGTAGAATTCTAATAAACAATTTATAAAGTTGAGAAAGGAGGGTGATAGAACGATAATTTCCCAGATCTTCCGTATCTCCTTTCTTCATAAGTAGCATGGTTTCAGATGTCATCATAACCCACTTTCAGGCTTTTATGGATCTCTTTGCAGAGTTCTTTGTACTGTTCTCCATCCATCTTGCCTTCCACT
Organism: Furcifer pardalis; assembly: GCA_030440675.1. Classification (NCBI taxonomy): domain Eukaryota; kingdom Metazoa; phylum Chordata; class Lepidosauria; order Squamata; family Chamaeleonidae; genus Furcifer; species Furcifer pardalis. The sequence goes on along the minus strand of CP126893.1, from coordinate 127,245,759 downwards.
CTTTGCTGGGCTCTGGTTGCCATCAGGTGTTTTGTGCCTTGCCAGACCCTTCTGAGTTTTGTTGACTTTTGTTGACTTGAAAGATTGATCCGCTTCTTTATTTCCCCCCACCAACTTTTCATAATCTTCATCCATGTCTACGCTGTTTACAGACAGATCCATTTCTTCCAAAAGTACAGAAAAAGTGGCTTCTTTAGCTATTTTCCTTGGATGCCTTATCATTTTTAATATTTTTTTCTCGTTTGAAATTGATTGCTATCGAGGAATGAATAAGGCAGTGGTCTGAGCCCATACTGTATTTACAATTCTTTCACCAATAACTGATACATCATTGAATATATGTTTTGTATCTATCAACATGCAATTGATTTGGTTTAACTTTTTACCATATGGGCTTCTCCATGTCCACTGTCTCTCCTTACGCTTTTGGAAATGTATGTTCATAATATGGAGTCGATTACTTGCTGGAAATTTTACTGAATGCGACCCTCTTTCTTTTCTTTCCTCCTTCCAGAACATCCAACAAATTTATTTTATGTCATATAACTTCCATCCGACAATGGCATTGAAGTCTCCCTGAACCACAGTGTATGCTGATTAAATCTGCATTGTTGTCTCTGCTTCATGGTAGAAGCCTTCTAATTCTTCATCTGCCTCTTTCTGGCTTTGCTTGTTATTTGGTGAGTAGATTTGAATAATTTTCAGAGTGACATATCTCCATCTTTAGTAGCAGTACTGCGACCCAAGGTGACATGATGTCTCAACTTTTGATAAGGTTTACCAGCTTTTTCTTCACGATAGAAACCCCCCACCCCAGTTTCTTGACCTGTTGTTGAATGCTCTCCCAAGGAAAACCTGATCACCTGTGTGCCATTCAGCTATGACATCATTTATTCTGATTGTTTCGCATATGCCAATAATATCAGCCTTCAGTTTTGTAGTGGTATCAATATAACTGTCTATAAGAGCATCTGAGGACATTGTTCTAGTATTGTGCGAAGCAATAAAGATTTTTTTGTTGTGCTGTTAACCCTTCCTTTATTCATTTTTCATTGTCCATCCAGTCCATTTATCCTATTTCAGAAATCATTAGGATAGTATTTTGTATTCAGTTATTTTAGCAAAGGGATCTTGCCGTAGTGTTGTTTGGTTTGCCAGCCCTTATGACCCTATGGCCACTTTCACCTCTCCACATTTAGCCAGCAGACCCCTGGGGATCAAATACCTCTGGGCCTACTGGAAGCCTGTCCAACAAGGTAGAACCTGCCACAGAATACGTTCTACTGGCATAGCTTTCCAGGCCTGTTTTCAGTTCTGCACCAACTTTGAAGTAGTGAAGTAGGACCCAGAATGTTGGGGACAAAATGTTAATTACCACGTGAAACCACTCAGAGAGTGCACTAAGTGCCATGGGGTGGTATATATGTGTAATTGCTATTGCTACTGGGGAAAAAAATCACAACATAGATACTGAATACAAAACAAACATTCAGTATGACAACAATTGTTAAGCCTCTACTAGACCTCAGCATTCATATACCTGGAACAGTTGTAATTATTTTTGTTATGGTGATGTTAAAAGTATTGACCAGGTTGTTTTTACACAGAAAACAAAACAGGGCAAGTTGACTACTTCCTGGAAAACAAGGTCTTACTATTGTTCAAATGTTTTCTTCTTTGAAAAAAAAATGTATTAGTTTCATAATCAAGGTATTTTTATCCCTTGAAATAAACAGAACAGAACAGGTTTTGCTAATCACTCTAGTTCATTTCACAAGATCCCTTTTGAGATATCTAATAATGCTCCCACTTTCACCTGTAACCCTATTGTGGTGAATAGTTACCATGGCTGCTTCTATAGAAGCAGCAACAGAAAACACATTTGTCACACTTCATTTTGTTAGCTACCTGCATGTTTACCTTCATCCAGGTACTCATCAGAAGCCATGCTAACAGAGAGCGCTGAGGCTAACTGACATGTAAGACAGGTGCTGAGATGGATTATGGTCCTGCCCAAGAGGTTATTCGACTTCTGGAGAAGTGGTCTGATAATGCATTATGGAAACTACAGATATAGAGATACGATTTTCTGATATGCTCCCTCTCCATTTTTCCTGCTGTTTTGCTTCTTCATTTGCAGGCTGATACACTCAAGTTTGATTTCCCTTCCTCCTATACAACTCCTCCTCCTCCTCTCTCTGTGTGTATCAAATTACAGTACATGTTAAGGAAATGCATGTTTTCTGCTGTTAACATTTTCCTGTCAGGCACTCAGTTTCTTCAAAGATCTGTACAGAACAAGCAACATGTAGAAGAAGCCCATGTTTTACCTCCTAAGGACCAATCATAAAACAGCAGCAAGCTGATTTGCAGCATGCAGTGGTCAGACAAACTTATGCTAGCATAGGAGTCCTGGTGGTGGAGTAGTTAAACTGCTGTTCTGCAACCAAATGTTTGTGAGTTCAATCCTGACCAAGGATCAAGGTTGACTCAGACTTCCATCCTCCAGATACTCATTTTACTGACATCTGGGGGATGGAAGTTTTTGAGGTTTTTGTGTTTTGAGGGGTTTATATGAAAATTTTAATATTTGTGTCAGTTTGTATTTTTGAATTTTATTCTGTAAGCCGCCCTGAGTAGTATAATGTCAAAAAACAAGTGTGGAAGACATAGGTCATACATCAAATCAGAGCTAATCACACTCTGGTGTATCACAACTCAAAAAATGCGTCACCAGAATTTTTGTAAACAGCTAGTACTATTTTACTGATTAAAGACCAAAATGCTATAGATGTAGAATTCAATGCAAATTCACACAAAGCAAGTGCCTCTTAATAACTTTTTTAAAAAAATAATTAGATAATACCTTTATCACAACACAATGATATATCAAAAGACAATATGGTGAGGGAGGCTGTTGCCTGCTGGGAATAGGCTGAGAACTTCTGGGAGGTGTAGTCCAGGAGTTCTCAGCCTTTTTAAGCCAGGGGCTGAGTCATGCTCCCTCAGACAGCTTCAGGGGCTGGGCAACCATTTTGCCCTTCCTCCACCACACGGCACTTCCTGGTGTGGTAGAGGCAGGTGGGGCAAATGAAATGGCACTGTGGGCCACATCTAGCCCACAGGCCACAGGTTGAGAATCCCTGGTGTAGTCCATTGGATTTAACTCTGTGTCTCTGTTTTGTCCCTGTCCAAGCTTTTCTTCCATTACAAATAGTGGACAGGGCAGAAGCAAAGGACCGCAGCTCCACCTTCTTTGCAAGTGTAAACTACGTGACAAATGTCATGTCTACTTGGACTGTCATGGTTTGTTCCAAATAGTTTCCTGTAGTTCTTCCATTTCTTTTCCATGTTTTCAGTTCCCAAGACCAATAAAAAGCAACAAGAACATGAACATTGCCAGCTATGGCAGCCAAAACAAAAGGAAAAAAGAAAGGAAAGGAAACAAGAAAAACAGAGCCAAAAAAAGGAGGAAGGAGAAAGGGGGGTGGGGGAGGAAAGATGGAAAATTGACCTGAAAATCTCTTTGAAGAAAATTAGAGACTAATAAGATGGTCAATTTTTTAAAGCTGGAGAAGCAATGAATTGTGAGTCTTCTTCCCCTGCCAGGTAGGCCTCAGTGCATCACCACAGTCTGTTTGAGATGTGTCCCATAATGTTTGTTTGGTCATCTGTCTATCCGTTTAACACATCTGTATACTGCCTAGCTAGAAAAAATGCACCACTCTGGGCGGTTTACATAACAATAAAATAATAAGAAAAGGAAAAAAAGAACAGTCTCTGACAAAATCAGGGGCAACATCACATTCGTGTTAACATTCAGAACTTTGAGTCCAGAAACATTTGCTGGGAGGAAGACTCCTCTTTATCAGCTCCCTTGCACAATCAGTTTTTAGAAGTCTTTTGACAATACCAGAGGAGGGGACCTGGCACATGGCCAAAGATGTACTTCATTGTGAAGGGGGATACCACCAAGAAGGCTCTCTTCCTAGCTGTTGTGTTCTTCCCCATTCTCAATATTAGCACCTGCATCTGCAATGGTTTGAATCAATTTTTAATGAAAGTTGTAAGGATAACACAACCATGGACTCGTTTCACCTTCCAGAGACCTGTACCCATTCAGGAAGCCCACACCACCTTTGTGCTACTTCAGAGTACCTGTGGTCCTGTGCCAGGCTAGAGAAATCTATGTTAGGTTTCAATCACTGACTGGGCCCCATATGATGGTTTCTAGTGGCATTTCCTCCACTGAGGGGACCATCACCCCACCTAAAGGGGTGACTAACAAATAAAAATCTGCTGTTACCTGGAACATAATTTTTGTGGTACAGGCACTGAGAGACAGAATTCACTCAGTTTTTCTCCAAATATGGAAATCTCATTCATTGTAGTGATGTTCAAGGGCTAATGAAGTGATTGAAATAGAGTGGCATCTATTCATTGATGCGTCTAAAACAAGCCTCAAAGCAGTTTTGCTGCATAATGGAAATACATTTTCATCACTTCCTATAGGACACTTGGTGCATTTGGATGGAAACTATAATGATTTAACTGTGATTCTTGACAAAATCAAATATCAAGAACATCGCTGGATGGTTTGTGGAGACTTTAAAATACTAACCATGTTGCTAGGCCAGCAGGCAGGTTACACAAAATATCCCTGCTTCCCATGTTTGTGGAACAGTCGAGCCAGAGGCCTCCATTGGACAAAAACTGACTGGCCACTTCAAGACGCCTTAACCCCCTGCAGAAAAAAAAACATCATGAATACTACCTTGGTTCCAACAGAAAAGGTTTTATTGCCACCTCTTCATATTAAATTAGGGCTTATGAAGCAGTTTGTTAAATCACTGCCAAAAGATGGGGAATGTTTCAGATATCTGTGTTCCAAGTTCCCAAAACTGTCTGAAGCCAAGTTGAAAGAGGGATTTTTTACTGGCTCTGACATACGAAAACTGTTATCTGCTCCCCTCTTTTTAGAAACAATGGGAGAGAAAGAAAAGTAAGTGTGGGACTCTTTCAAAGACGTAGTTCACATGTTTTTAGGGAATACTAAAGACACTCACTACAAAACCATTGTACAACGTATATTGAATGTGTATAAAGCTCAAGGATCCAAGAAGAGCTTAAAAGTTCATTTCTTACACTCCCATGTTGACTATTTTCCTGAAAACTTGGGAGCCTACAGTGAAGAGCAGGGTGAAAGATTTCACCAGGATATCCGTGATATCGAGAGGCGCTACCAAGGAAGATGGAACGTCAATATGCTAGCTGACTACTGTTGAATGCTCAAACGGGAAACAGAAAATGGAAAGCGAAAGCATGTCTGGAGGAGTATACAAGAGAAGAAGAAAAGGTTTCACAGACAAAAAGAGTGAGCACAAAATGTTAAGTATATATTATGAAAAAATTATTTGTTTAATTATAATAAATAATATGTTTAGTTCATTATCATAAATAATATGTTAAGTTCATTGTAATAAAATAGTGATTTTCTCATCACATGCTTTTTTAATGCAAAACCATCATATTTTGTGAGAAAACTGTATGTGATAGGTCATTTTTTGTTTCAGCACACTAGAAAACATAAACTTTACCAAAATATCTTATGCAGCTTATTATTATTATTATTATTATTATTATTATTATTATTATTATTATTATTATTATTATTATTATTATTATTATTATTATTATTATTATTATTATTATTATTATTATTGCAGACCTGTGTTATCAAATGTAAGGATCTGTCACTGGAGACCAAGACCATCCACACTCATGTATTTCTTTTCCCTATGTATTGGTATGAAAGCTAGACAGTATAGAAAACTGAAATGGAAAAAAACATCATTTATTGGGGGGAAATTGTGCTTGAGAAGAGCATTGTGGATTCCCTGGCAGAAAGCTGAATAAGTGGGTCCTACAGCAATTCAAACCTGAACTGTCCTCTGAGGCAAGAATGATTAATCTGAGGGTGTCATATTTTGGGCACATCATGGACAATTGTACTGGGAAAGGTGGGAAACAGCAGGAGGGGGAAGAAGACCAATTGAAAGGTGGATTGATTCCCTAAGGCGGGGATTTCTAAGGTGGGCTGGACTGGTGGTTTTCCCCAGCATAAATGCTGTCGTAAGATGCAGCTGTCATAAACAAATTTACAACAGCTGCAAGAGCATTTACAGCTGTCATAAATGCATCTGCTTCCGGTGCAGTGGTGGCACAGGCCACATGAAATGGTGCCGCAGGCTGAGTCCGGCCCTAAGGGAAGCCACAGGCTTGAGTTTGCAAGAGCTGAGCAGGTTTGCTGAGGACAGGATATTTTGGAGATCTCTCATTACAGTTAGTTAAGGTTGCTCTGCTGTGGACATGCATCCTGCAAATCTGGATGGCTACAACAGACACTGCTTTAACAAGCTGTAAACAAGTACCAATGGCCAATTTCCTCCTCTTATCTGCTGAATCCTCTCTGATTGACTGAAGTAAATACACATGAGGAAACCTCACTCCCTGGGTGCAAATTCACAGCAGATCAATTCATATTTTTCTGAGCTCATCCCACACGCTAGCAAGGTGATGCTCAAGATAATACAGGATAGACTGCAGCAGCACATGGAGAGAGAATTAACAGAAGTGCAGGTGGAGTTCAGAAGAGGCAGGGTGAGAGCTGGACCATTAGGAAAGCTGAGCGCAGAAGAATTTGAGATGTGGTGTTGGAGGAGAGTTTTGAGAGTCCCCTAGACAGCAAGGAGAAAAAATAGGTCAATCTTAGAAGAAATTAACCCTGACTGCTCCTTAGAAGGTCAAATAGTAAAGATGAAGCTAAAGTACTTTGGACATCCAAAACAATTATGGAGGGCATCAAAAGCCTTCACTAGAAAGCAATTACACTTTATATTAATCAGTTCTACCACTGATTTTGGCAGAATCTATTACTAATTTGGGCACCCATCCCAATTTTCTTTGCCAGTTTGGTGAAAACAGCTGTCCTAATTTCTTTGCTTTGCAATATAGTTCACAACATAGTATTTTTAGAGGACACACTGCAACCCCTGAATCCCACAAACATTTCTCCAAGCCAAGAATCATCATTTATATGTGCAAGCCAAATGTCTATTTTCAAAAGTTATCGGAAGAAAAACCCTGCAAACATCTGTAACTTCCCAAGGGAAACATAGATTTTCATGCTGCATCTCTTTCCTCCTTTCCCCACTGCTTCAGCTTTTTGAAAACCTGGGACACCACCAAGAAAGTTTTATATTTCCCTTTTTGCTTAGCTGCTATTTCCAGAATTGGCAGCCATTGTGCCTATTATATGTATTTTCTAGAAATGCTAGTTAATGCCTGGTCTTTGGCATTAAACAATGTTACTTAGATTCTCTTTCCAGTCTCCTTACCCCGCTCCTCTCACATCATGCTCATGGAATAGGGTCAGGAGAAAAAAGTTGGAACCGCCAAGGAGACAGACAAATGTGGTGTGGCAGAGAAGAACCTTGGGTGAAGAACATTTTGCTTAACAGGATCAATGCCATCATGTGCCCTTGGGCCAGGGTGACTTATAGTCTCTCTTTGCACTGGCAAGTGAATGGGCAGAGAAGGCAAATATTGAAGCAGGAAGGGAACACTTCATTTTTCGTATGTGCACACCTGTGTGTGTGTGTGTGTGTGTGTGAGAGAGAGAGAGAAATAGAATGTGAAGTATACTGTGCAAAATTTCTCTTTCTCCAGATGATAGTGAGAATGAGAGTAGGAGCACTTCGCTACTAAAACTAGAAGTGAACATTTTTAAAACACTAGCCCTGTTAGAGTAAATAAAACAAAAAGATGAAAAAATGTTGTGGCACCTTAAAGACTAACTGCTGTTTTTCTAATGTTAACTTTCATGGATCAAGTCCACTTCGTCAGACAGAAGAGTGAGACTTCATGGCCTCAATTTATTCACATCAGGTACAGAGGTACACAATGATTGGTTAGTATAACAGATAAGTATACAAATCTATGTAGCTTTTTACAACTGGTAATAAAAGATTTCTGGTTGATATTCAGATTAGTTGTGAAGTTTTGCCATGTTGAATTGCAAATGGCTACTAGATGGATGTAAAAAAAAACATTGTGACATTACACATTTGCCAATGAGTTTACCCTTCAGACCTAACAGCAGGCTATTTCTCATTTTTTAAAAAAATGCTTTCTTTTTGGAATACAATTTTTAATGTGCTAAAACAAGGCAGGGACATATCTTGTTGGGTAATACATCCTCTGGAGGTGGTTTTCTGGTGGAACATTTTATCTCCACTGAGTGTGTCTGCAAGAGTTCTTGTGTACTTTTCTATTTTAGCAGGAGAGTATTTTTGCACACAAAATTTGTTTGCTCAAAATATATATAATGGTGCTAATGCAAAGTTATGTGAACATCACTAAAAGTGGGACCAGTGTATCTGTCAATGTACATTAAAATAATACCTAAGTGTAAGACTTATTTACATGAAACCTACCCTTGATTTAAATATTATGTGTGTCATGTGGCATCAAATTGCATCACATTTATGGAGTTCTCAAGGCACTTGGTTCCACTGTCATAATGTGTGGATTGGTTTGGAGAAGCAGGATCTGCAGTTGTTTCAATACTTGTGGCTGCATCTCTATTCTTATTTGCAAATACTGTAAGTGACTGTTCATTTGTTTGCAGCACATCCAAAAGAACAGCCTGTAGTTGCAAAATATCTCCTGAGCTTTGTGCTGCTCAGAGCAGGAATGAACAAGACAGTACTAAGGCCAACATAAGCATTTGCGCTCAGAGTTGTCCTGCAAAATTATACAAGTGCTAAATGGTTCAATGTTTCAAAAGCTTACTTGGTTGGAACATCTTGTGCTTCAGAAAAACTTAAGTTGATTTCACGATTTCATAGCATCAGATCTGGCGAAGCTTCTGAATTACTAATGATAGCCAGGCTTTACTGGATGTGTTCCAAGAAACAGAAGGCAAACAGATTACATTTCTTCCACTTGGTAATTAGCTACTGGACATGCCCATGCTACATCTCTTAGAAAATGATGAGTCAACATGCTTGCCTTTCTCCTGAAGGTGTGGTGTCTCTGTGGAGAAGATGTATATATATTAGATGAAATCCATGGGTACACAGAAAGAGCCTCCTTGAAGATTGTGGTATTTTTGAAACACAATTGGGTGTAACCTGGTAACGGCAACTTTGTGTTGGAGGCTAATCTTTCTCACACTAGGTCAGGTGAAAGGAACTGCAGAATAAATTTACCAACTGCCTTTATTTTGGCAGTTTTACATCTGGCCTAGACATGGAAGAAAATGAAATCCAGTACTCACTCAAAGCCAGAGTAGGCCCAACAAGTCAGGCGGGATTTGGTGAGTCAATTCCTCTGTAAATTCAATGGGTTCAATAGGCCGAACTCTCTTTGTGACTTACTACTGGATTTCAGCTGCTAGATGTGTTCGACGATGAGTTGACCATTCCGAAGGAGCTGCAGCATTCAACTTTGATTAAACCTGAAGCACTTCATCAGCACCATTTCTTTATCCCTTTCTGGAAGAAAACGGAAAAGCTGATCCTTCCCTTAGACCACGGATTTTGGATGCCATGAAAAGGCAGACCCTTGTTTCAAGAAGAGTTGAAAGAGAAACAGATATAAGCATGATTCACCCAGACTTTCTTATGTGAAAAATCAGATTTGAGAGGCATCCTGTACACAAGTCCTGAAGACCAAGCATGAAACAAAACAAGCTCATTTGCAAATCACATGAGATAAGAAGAGCTTCCATTGTGCATTCATTTGGTTTCAAGAATTAGGACATTCATTGCTCTAATAATACATTATAACAATAACAATTGCATTACACTTATATACTGTCCCATAGCACTTAGAACACTCTCTGGGCAGTTCATGGGTTATTAGCATTTTGCTCCCAACACGCTGGGTACCCTGGGATGGAAGGCTAAGTTACCCTCCTGCTCATCAGGACTGAATTCAAATCTGCTCAGAACTGTGGCAGTTTAACTACTCTCAATGCAGGGTCTTTACTACCTGTATCTGTAACAATCTGATCCATTGCTGTTTGTAGTTCAGTTTGAGTTGAAATACTGAATTCATTCTTGAAGACTGCACCAAACTTCCAATGTCATTATATTAGAATAGGGAGGAACCTGAAACTGAGAAATTTCTCTAGTGACAGAGGAGGTGGAATTTACCATGCCTGAACCAAGCGCTACCAGTCTATTTGAACAATATGACTTAGGAGTGGATCCAGACAATCCTCTCCCCTGCTTCGCATTTTTTCCAGGCTATTGTTACTTGGGTTGTTTTAATGAAGTTTCTGTATCTTTAGGAGCCCTGGTGATGCAGTGGTTAAACTGCTGTCCTGCAATCAAAAGGTTGTGAGTTCAGTCCTGACGAGGGATTAATGTTGATTCAGCCTTCCATCCTTCCAAGGTCAGTAAAATGAGTACTCAGCAAGTTGGGGGCAAAATGCTAATTAACTTGTGAATGGCCCAGAGAGTGCATTAAGTACTATGGGACAGTATATAAGTATGATTCTTTTGCTTTGCTATATGAAAAAACATCCACAATAGAAACAAATTCACTAGCAACATAGCTTAGAAAGTGAACAGTGTTTCTTGTTCTGTCCTTTAGACAGAACTTGAAATTTGGCTTTAAGCAGAAGGGGGAAAGCTTGCTGAATGCAGTTACTTTGCCCTCTTACCTACTCAGTGAGTAGACAGCTGCATTTATGTACCTACTATAGGTTCATCACTTAAGACATATGGGCAACATATGCACAAGCCTTTGAATTTTTTTATAGCTCTCATCTGAAGGCACTCTGCATGATGGATGGATAGGTTAGAACATTTATTCTAGTAAATATTGCTTACATTTTAAATGCATATTCACTGGAACTGTTTATTCAACATGTCTTGTATAATCGCTTTGATAATGGAAGACTTAATAACCTGGAACCATGAAGAACTGCAGATGTGGTTTCACTGTATTACAGAGGACAAAGGATAACAGCAAAATGACTGTACAGCACTATTACTTCTATTTATTAATCATATTTCTATACTGCCCAACTGACTCATCACTCTGGACAGTGTCCATGAATATATAAATACAATAAAGTATTTAGCCCTACCCAGGGTTCTTATTTACTCTTGCCCTGGTGTTCTTCTTTTTAAGGGGATTTGAGAGGTTTTATAAATGTTTTTAGATAGTTCTATACTATTCAGTTTTAATTAGCTTTGGGTAGAGGTTTTAACTGACGTTGTGAGTTGCCCTGGGTTGCTTAGGCGAAAAGGGAAGTTATATACTGTATATCCAATAAATAAATAAATAAATAAATAAATAAATAAATAAATAAATAAATAAATAAATAAAGTAAAGTCACATTTGTCTATACAATTCACAATCCCACATATAATACTGTATATTTAAAAAACAGATGAAACAAAAATGATAGAAAATCAATAATCAAATCCTGTGCTAATAATAGCAAAATCATCTATGGCAGGGATTCTCAACCTATGGCCTATGGGCTGGATCCAGCCTGCAGTACCAAATCAACTGGCTGACACCCTCACTCCAGCTGCCGTTTCTGCTGACGCCGGAAGTGGCCATGTTTCGGGCTGCTGTGGACACCGGGAACGCGTCAGTGGGTGTCAGGAACACATCAGCGGCCACCTTGAAAAACCCCACAGTCACTGGGAATGCATCCACAGTCTCCAGAAATGCCTCTGTGGCTGTCGGAAATGTGTATGCAGCCATCTGGAATATGTCTGCAGAGGGGGGATACACCAGTCTGGCCTGCAAACAGTCTGAAGGGGCGTGATCAGGCTCCCAGCTTAAAGCGGTTGAGAACCCCTGATCTATTGGGCTGGTCATGCAGTCTCTCAATCATTAATTTCATTCGAGCCCCTTTGGATCTTTAACTTGCTGTCCCTCAATGTGTTTCCAGGACCAGAAATATGTCACATTTATATTTACTACACATGTCCACAAGCAAATTACCCTTATTACTAGAAAGTCCTTCAATATTTATTGAGATCATTGTTAAGGTTTGTTTAAGTAAGGTCTTTTTGCTGAGTTCATTCCTCAGTTCCTTTTGTTTGACCTAGTGTGAGAAAGATTAGCCAGTACAACAAGTTTGCAACGGATTGTGATTCAAAAAGATAAAATGTTTCACAGTCTTTGAGGAGGCTCTTTCTGTGTATAACAAAACACCTCGGTGTGACACCTGACAGGACACTCTCTTTTAAGCAGCAGTGCCTGAATACCAAAGCTAAAGTTAGTACAAAGTACAACATCATCAGGAAATTGACAAACTATACATGAGGAGCTCAGCCATCCACACTGAGGTTGTGCAGCAGCCTGAGCAGACATATCTGCTAACAATCACCTGCTCAAATTCTTCACCATCCTGTGGCCAGATAAACTGTATTTTCATTTTAACTAATGTACAGCTCTGTTTATCAGTTAGCATATAGATATTTTACACCGTAAGAGGTTTCTTCTGGACTCTTTTTGATCATTTTCTTTTAACCTCAATCAATTGGTCACCCTTGCTGCTGAACTACAATGTAACCTCTTAATGTTGTCAAGACAACATTATCCTGTCCATATAGGACTGGCTGAATTTCATGGCCCCTGGGAAATAAAAATCCCAAACCACTGAACCTGACTCAGAAAGGGAATATATTGAATATTATATAAAAAATAAAATACATTTAAAGTATTCAATCTTTACTTCAAATTTAGTTCCATGAAATTTCCATGAAGCTATAATTCACCAAAACTCTTATTCCACAGTGCTTTTAATCCTACTCATCATAAATGTACCTTTAAGTAGAAAATGCTTTGTAGTCAAGTGATACACAGGTTAAATATAGAGACAGACTGGAAAGAACTGTCCATGTTTGTCGCATCACTACCCAAGGTGGTGAAATAGGTCAGCATCATGTAAACATCACCGTTAAAACATTTCAGATTTCTACCATCCCAAACATTTCTGGGGGGAAGTCATATGGTCCCACGATTAGGTCAGGCCTTGCCCTTTGTGGTGTATTTGTTAGTTGATCCATGGTATGCTTGTATTAAAAATATTCTCTTTTGGTTTATAGAACCAGTACTTTCCTCCTCATTATAGAGTTTGTGGGTAGGGATCAGAGAAGTGTGTACTTCCTTAAACAAATAATTTTTAAAAAATCTTCCTGAGCTCTATTTCTCCAGTTCTGAACTTTCTCTTCTCTTATCCCTTGCCTTCTCGCAATGTACCTTCCTCTGTACTTTTGGAAAATAGCACAGTGATGCTTTGGCTGAAGAAAGCAAAGCACTGGGTTAACATTTAGCACATTCAAGTAGCACTTCTGTGAAAGACAGGGTTGTATTATGTAACAGCCCCGCTGCCAAATACTTAAACACTGGCATCACTCGACTTTCTATGCGCCATTGACATGAAAAACCAAGCAGGGTTTGATCCAGAGACAGGATCTGAAAGAAAGCCTTGTGTTATTTTCTTCTCTTCTTCAGTCTTTACAAACAAGATTTCTCTCTCTCTCGCCTAAGCATAAAGATACAAAGTCATGTTTGATAAATGACTAGAAAAATTAGTGGTTTTCTCCATCAAGCTTTGGCTGTTTATTTCTTTAAGAGCAATTGCTTTAGAACAAACAGTTTCTATTTGCAGTGTTTATCGCATCATTGAAATTTAGGGAGCGTAAGAAGCCAGAGAAGGAATCAATGCCTGTGTGTGTTCTGGATTTCATGACAGTTTGCGTTACAGGTTCCACACATTTATAATGGCATTTTACATCGTACATATGCATAGAACAAATATTGAATGTATCAGGTCAACGATGACTAGGTTGTCTTCTAAGAACATGGAAGAGCACAGAGTGACAAATTGAGCAGCCCTAAGGAAAAAATCATCTAGACTTCTGCAACTGAAAGAATAAAGCCGGAATTCTCAACCTTCTTAAAGCAGGTGCGTTTATGTCAGCCATAAAATTCACCTGCGCATGCGCAAACATGCCCACAGCTGTCGTAGGTGCAGAAGTAGGTGCATTTATGACAGCTGTAAATGTGCCTGCTTCCGCTTCCAGGGTGTGTGGTTCAGCCCACTCAGATGTCCGGGGGCATGGTCAGGGCTGTGGCATGAAAAGGTTGGCCACATGCTGATGACCTTTTCCTGACATTCCAGGGGGTATTTATTTTATTTATTTATTTATTTATTTATTTAGATTTATATTGCCGCCCACTCGCCGAGGCGACTCAGGTAACCTTTGTGTCCATTGAGCCCCAGCTTATTTCAGCATCAGAAGATCTTTCCTTATACTATAGTATAAAAACAACCAGCTGAAACAAAACTATTTGAAAACACAAGTCCATGCATTCCACTTAAAGAACAGAGAAGCAGAGAGAAATTTCCAAGTTAGGTGGGAAGCAAGATTTTGGAACAATGGTCTACCCAAAGTGTTTGGGTCTCATGCTGAATCAAACCCTGATCTACAGAGAAATTTATCCAAACACCAAACAGAAAACTGCTGTAAGAAATAACATACTTAGGATGGTTCAGACTCTGCTGCACATTTATAAACAAAGCTGCGCTGGGAGCACCTCCGTCTCCTGGGACTCCGCCCCTGGCCGACGTATGAAAAGGCAGCCCGGGATTGAAGGACTTGCCCCGCTGCTGCGTAGAGACCACCAGGGGGTAGGATTTTGCCACAGCCGCATCAGGACTTAATTGCGGTTGTGGTAGAGAGGATGTAGATTATCATTGGAACTGTATTTTGTACTGTATTGTGATTATACAGTATTGTCTATTCTGTACTGAGTATTATTTATGGATTGTACATTGATTACACTGTGTTTATGTTTATTTTGTTGTACTGTATTTTATGATATTATGATATTGTATTGAACTGTTATATTGTATTTGATTGTATGTTGTGAGCCGCCTTGAGTTGGTTTCACCAAGTAGGGCGGCATATAAATCGAATAAATCAAATCAATAAGAACAAGTTTGTTCCTCTGCTATTTCACAGAAGAATATGCTAGTGCCATATATTATAAATCAACACATGACAAACACGGAGATGAAAATGTTATTTATTTATTTATCAAATTGCTATTGCCGGCCAACTCGACATCCTACTCTGGGCAGCTAACAGCAATTAAAACAACATTACCAACATAGCTAAAACCCTTTAAAAACCTCACAAAAATACCCATGAAGTTATCCACCCACCCACGCCATCAGTTAAAAGAGACAGGAAGTGATCTTGTAAAATGAGCCAGCAGGCAGGGGTCACTTGCTTTGCCAGCCAGGTTTTTAGCTCATTAATATTACTGGATGCCCAAAGCCTTTCCCTACTGAAAAGTCTGTTATCTGGCTAGAATTATCCCTCTGAAAGTAAATTGAGAGGTGCTAAAAATAAGAAACAACATAAGGTAAAACAGCACCCAGTGGTGGGCATCAGCAGGTTCGCACCAGTTTGCCAGAACTGGTAGCAGAAATTTCGGCTGACCCCACCCATCCAAGTTTTAAAATAAAGTAGTCTTAATTTGGGTGCAATGCAAGGCTTTCCCCCGGCCACACCCACCACTCCACACCCACAGAGTAGGTAGTAAAAAAGTTTGAATCCCATCATTGACAGCACCAAACCCACTTCATGGACACCAACCCCCTAGACCAGTGATGGCCAACCTTGAAATTCCAGGTGTTCTTGGACTTCAAGTACCAGAAGCCCAAGTCACCACTCCTACTGATCAGGGCTTCTGGGAATTGATGTTCAAGAACATCTGGAATGCCAAGGTTAGCCATCACAGCCTTAGACAATAACTACATTGCATTCCTAATCCATTACTCAACCCAGGGCTGAATTCCAGTTTGGGAAGGGTGTATTCAGTCACTGACTTAGCCTAAAACAGAATAGGTGAGATCAGATGTTAATCATAATGTTTAAAAGCTAGTGTGACCATTCCACTTGCTCCTTCTTCATTCACGTACCTTCCAAAGACAATTCCAAATACTGTGAAACTCAGGATGACACCAAACAGCTGCTATAAAAACATCATGGAAAAACTGTGCTCTCTCTCTCTCATTTGATCTGTCTCTCACATTTCTCTTCTTGGAAGCCATAAAAGACTGAGCTGCTAGAGCCTTTAGTGAAGATTCAGTTTCTCCTTGGAATCCTGTGCCATTCGAGTGGACAGACTGCCTCCATTTGGAGAAAGAATGGTATTATGCTTACACTTCATGCTGTTCTTTTCCAGTTTCATTGGACCAGTACAAAGGTGCTGCCTAGATGGAAACCTATATGCTGTACAATTTGTGCAAGGGAAAGAGGTAAGGCCAATTCATACCTCTTGGCTTTCATATTATGATCTGAGTGAGGTTGAGATTATAGGAGACAGAAATTTTAATATACCCATAGGTTGTCCTTGCTCAAAAGCCAGTCATATCCAGCTCTAGGGTCTGGTGCTCATCTCTGTTTACAGTCAAAGAGCCAGCACTGTCTTCAGCTGAAGACATTTTCATGGACATATGGCAGGCATGACAAGACACCAAAGTGCATGGGACACTGTTTACCTTCCCACCAAAGTGGTACCTATTTATCTACTTGCAATTTCTTTCTTTCAAACTGCTAGATTAGCAGGTGGTGGGACAGAGTCAGGAGTTCACTCTACTGTGCAACACTTGGGTCTTGAACTGCTGACCTACTGTCCTTCCAGTTGTCAAGTCAGCTGTATTCAAAAAGAGTGCTCCTTCAAATAGCAAAGAAGGTATAATTGTGAAAACCTATTGAGAAGAAAAATATTTTTGTCATGAGTATTACATTTGGAATGTCCATAAAAGTCTTCTTTTCACACCTAACATCAGATATGCACAGAACAAGGTAGATCACTTAGTTGTTTACAAGAGTAGGAAAGACACATTTCTCTGAACATTGCTTTGGCCCTTAAAACATGGGAACCTATGGAGAAGCCAAGTGGAACAGGCCAAGGCAACCTTAATTCCATTGTTAACTACGTCTATAGTAACAAGATAACTGGTACCACAATCTGCCAGTGGGTAATTTCAAATCCTTTCCCATATGAAGCATATAACATCTCCCCCCTCCTCCACAAAAGAGCCAATTTAGAAGCTTCACCCTTCCAGACTATAGCTCTCTAGATCCGCTTGCTACAATGAATACGAGGCATGCACATTTTACTGCCCTCAGGCAGAAGCTATACAGTATATAGTTTATATTTTAACTTGTTTATACTTAATTGACAGTGTCATATAATAATGTTCTGCTTTTTCTTTGGGTTGTCAGTCTTTTGAAACTGCTCTGTAGACTTGCTTGAGAAACAAATGCATACTAAGATATGATAACCCAAGCAGACTATAACAAGTACTGTAAGCTATCAAATAATCGAAAGAGTTATTTCTTACAGAGCTGAAATTTGCATTCTGTTAGCAGGAGACGGTGCTGTGAAGTAAAATCTAGAGAAAGTAGCCTTTGTGCCAGTAGAAAATACATGTTTTAAACTAGAGACTAGACACAGGGAAAGAAGAGCTTTTGAATCGGCATTACAGAGTGCAAAGGAGAAAACAAACCAAAGGATTTTTATTGCAGAAATTTGATGGTAACTTAAGAGACATTTTACTTAATACAAGACACACAACAACCTCTCTTATGTCAATGTTAGGAGTTACCTCATCAGGAATCTGTGGAAAACTGCCTTCTGAGGTGATGAATCACAAAATTTCGGATGGAAGAGGGAAGCATCGTCAACCTTGGCATGACTCCATCTACCAAGGCTGGTTATTGAATTGGTTCTCCTGGACAGAAAGAACTGTAAGCATATTTTTCTTACTCGAGTGAAGTCTTGTTAGAGAAATAAGGTATTCTCAAAGTAAGGCATGTTCATGTGTGATTGTTTGTTCTCCTTTCTGCCTTGCTTTTTGGTCATCTCCTGATTTGCCCATTGGTCCAAAGGTGTTCTTTGTTCATGGCTCCAGGCCTGTCCTAGCTAGCCCTTGTGGTTCTTTTGTCACCAAGGCTTCTTCCCACAGCCCACTCATGAGCTGTGGATAAACATGTTTTTCAAAATGAGAAAGGCCTTTATAATATGTTCACTAGAACAAGAGTTCTCAACCTTTTAAAGCTGGGGGCTGAGTCACGCTCCCTCAGATAGCTTCGGGGGCTGGATGGCCATTTTGCCCTTCCTCCACCACATGGTACTTCCTGGTGTGGTGGAAGTGGTGGTGGGCCACATGAAATGGTACCGCAGGCCGCATCAAGCCCACAGGTTGAGAATCCCTGCACTAGAAGCAAAAAATGAGATAACTGTGAATACATAGCTCAAGCAGAAATCCCGTTTCAACCACCTCATGACTCTAATTTCCAAACAACCCAAGAGAATAAAGGATATCTATTTACAGAGCATATCAACAGCCACAGTTATATGACAAGCCTGTTCAAGTGTTCTTTTTGACTTCCTAGATGCTTTTGGAACAGATCTGTTGTTCTTTTCTGTTGCTCTCTATATATATCTCTGTATGAACTCTGGTCAAATTATAGAAAGGCTGATTATGCAAGAAATCAGCAATTTTGAAAACCATAGAACACAATTTGTCTTCCCACAAAGAATCCAGCTGGTTAACCAGTCTGTGAGGAAAAGTGATCAGCATCCCTCCAGCTTCAATGACCAATGCAGCTACTAAGCAAAGCCACGTTCCCCACCACCAGAACCACCTCCAGGTCTGCAGTCCTCTACTTGGGCCAATCCTCAACTTTAGACCAAGCTGAGTTTTATCAAATAGGTTGACATTCATTGACAATATAAGCTCTTCAGGTCCACTGAATGGCACAGACACTGGTGAGGAAAAAGAAAGGAATCAGGAATGGCATACATGCTTCTTCTTCATAGGGGCTGCAGTGACTCAAGTGGTTAAGACACTGAACTCGATGACTGGAAGGTCAGAGTTCGATTCCTGCGTACTGCATGACAGAGTGAGCTCCTGTCTCTGCCCCAGCTCCTGCTAACCTAGCAGTTTGAAAGCAAGAAATTGCAATTAGATAAATAGGTTCTACTGCAGTGGGAAGTTAAACAGCATTCCGTGAGGCATGCCTGCCACATGTCCATGGAAACGTCTGCAGATGCTTTGGCTATAAACAGACCCTAGAGTTAGATACAACTGCCTTTCGAGCAGTGGGGTGGGTTCTTCTACAAGCAATACTTGAATCCCAAATATTTTAGAATAGCGTTCACATTGTGGCAAGGTTCTAATTGACTGAGTGCCTGTTTTTGTGTTTAGATAGACATATAGTAGATATAAGAAGAAGATACTGTATTGGTGTGAAGATATGAAAGCTATCAGCTTTTCCCTTCCACCTTTACCTCCTGACTTTCTCTTGTGCGTCTCCTGGCGTCAAATAAATTGAAATGAAAAGCTATCTGAATTGGCTAGGCATCTACCAGTAGGCAGGTTTGGCTTGAATCACCAGCACATTGGCCTTAGACTGTGCCCATTTTCCAAGCCAGGTTCTTTGCCTGGGTCTCTGTTTTGTTCTCTGTCACTTTGGACACTCTAGTCTTGTTGAGGAAGCCAAACCAAACACAAAGTTCATTTTTTTCACTCAGTTATGCTTGGCTGACATTTTCTTAGGAGAAGAGCCCCTTGATATTTATTGGGCAGGATTATAATAAAATTAAATACTCATTCAATTTTGCAATTAACATATCCCCATATTTCCAAGATTCACTTGTGAGAAATATATATTTTCAATATATGAAGCCAAAGAATCTGAGGTGGAGTTCTAAGAGGGATTAAGTCTCCTAATACCAAGTGGAATACTGTCTCTTTATTTTTAGGAACAATTCTTATTTTTATTTCCATGCATACATGCTTTATGTTTAATAAAGTGAAGTAGGGAGAGCCTCCTACTGTATTTTTTCACATATTCAAGCATCTGAAGTTTCAAGTGTAATATTGGTGTAATAAGGATATATGTGGTTAAACTACTACTAATGCAAGTCAGACTAAGGTTTGCTAAAGCTAAACATTCTAGAGGCATATAAAAATAAAGGACATAACCCTTTGTATTATCTGTTATGGTTAATACTGGCTAATTGACAAGGTACTGGAGTGCATTTCAGTTGTGCATTTAGTTATGCTCTTCATTGCACAGTCAAGATGCATCCCACCACAGAGGAATGCATATTTTGAGTAGGAAATTTATAGGAAAATATGTATTTGGTAAGACATGACTACAGTGTAAATGTGATATTTACATGCTGCCATTTAAAAACAAACACTCTTCATGATGACTTGGATTTATGATTAAAGCCATGTCAAATTTCCATAGACCGCAAAGAAACTGATGGGAGCTTTACTGAGCAATTTATAGAACCTACTTCAGTAGAATTCTCATCCACAGTCTAAGGCCACTTCACAGAACAAAGGAAGAACTTGGTGCTTTGTCTGGATCACCCACATCACTGTCAATAGATGCTAGGTTTGAAGGGTAAACTGATTAGCAAATGTGTAATGCCACAGTGTTTGTCTTGCATCCATCTACTAGCCATTTGCAACTCAACAGGGCAAAACTTCACAGCAAATCTGAACAACAACCAGGGATCTTCTGCTATTACCAGTTGTAATATGTTGATTTGTATAGTTATCTGTCATGCTAGCCAACCACTGTGTACCTCTGTACCTGATGTGTATAAATTGATGCCATGAAGTCTCTCACATATGTCTGATGAAGTGGACTTAATCCATG
Source organism: Furcifer pardalis (assembly GCA_030440675.1). Lineage (NCBI taxonomy): Eukaryota > Metazoa > Chordata > Lepidosauria > Squamata > Chamaeleonidae > Furcifer > Furcifer pardalis. The sequence goes on along the minus strand of CP126893.1, from coordinate 127,224,961 downwards.
AAAGCTAAGGTTAAAATACAGCAGTTAGTCTTTAATGTGCCACAATGTTTTTTGTCATTTTGTTTTGTTTGGGAATCTGGTCTCATAGCTTAAGACAAGCTTTAAGGTGACTGTGTCTTTAGCAATAATTTTTTTATGTTTATAGAAGACAAGAGGTTTTGTCTAAGTGCCTGCATAAGCAGTAGATAACAGTATTAGCAGAAATTCTGCCCAAAACAGCAAAGGTTTGGGAGCCAATCTGGACATTATATTAATCAGATGGACAAAACATCTAATTCTTTAGCTTTTGACTTCACCTTCCAGGATGTTTGGCTTGAGATCAGCAGTCACATCACTGTGGTTGTCAGGGACATTAAGGTCCTTCTTGTATAGTTCTTCTGTGTGTTCTTGCCTTTTTCTAATCTCATCTTATTCTATTAGCTCCCTATCATTTTTGTCCTTTATCACGGCTGTCTTTGCTCAAAACGTTCCCTTAATTTCTCCAATTTTCTTTAATTTCTCTAATCCTTCCCATTCTGTTATTTTCCTCTATTACTTTGCATTGTTCATTTAAGAAGGCCTCCTTATCTCTCCTTGCTGTTCTCTGGAAATCTTCATTCAGTTGAGTCAATCTTTCTCTTTTATCTTTTCCTTTTCCTTTTCCTTTTCTTCTTTCTTCAATTGTTCTTAAAGCCTCATCAGACAGCCACTTCACTTTCTTGCATTTTGTTTTCTTTGGGATGGTTCTAATTGCTGCCTCCTGTACAATGTTATGAACCTTTGTCCATAGTTCTTCAGACAATCTGTCTGTCAAGTCTAATCCCTTAAATCTATTCTTTACCTCCACTGTATATTTATAAGGGATGTGATCTAGGTCATACCTGAATGGCCTAATGGTTTTTCCTACTTTCTTCATTCTAAGACCAAATTTTGCAATAAGTAGCCCATGATCTGAGCCACAGTTAGTTCCAGGTCTCATTTTGCTGACTGTGAAGAACTACTCCATCTCTAACTATATCAATCTGACTTCAAAGTTGGTCATCTGGTGATGTCCATGTGTAGATTGTTGGAAGATCTTGTTTACAATAACAGTGCATTTTCTTGGCAAAACTCTACTAGCCTTTGCCCTGCTTCATTTTGTACTCCAAGGCCAAACTTGCCTATTATTCCAGTTACCTTTTGACTTCCTACTTTGCTATTCCAATCTCCTATGACGATAAGGACCATTTTATGTCTGTTCTAGAAGATGTTGTAGGCCTTCATAGAACTAGTTGAGCTCATAATGGTTTGCCAAGTTGAATTCGGACTGAGATCATCATGTCATTGTTGAGGTTGTATCCCATTCCTGTTTTCCACACTCTTTTATTAACTATAAGGGCCACTCAGTTTTCTTCTGAGGGATTCTTGCCCACTGTACTAGATATAATAAACACCTGAATTAAATTCCCCTGTCCTTGGTCCTTTTAGTTCACTGATTCCCAGGATATCAATGTTCAATCTTGCCATCTCATGTTTGACCACATCCAGGCTACTTTGATTCATAGATCTAACTTTCAATGTCCCTGTGCAATGTTGTTCTTTACAGCATCAGACTTTCCTTTCATTGTCAGACACATCCACAGCTGACTCTTTGGCTTTGGCCCAGCCACTTTATGGGGCTACTTGTACTTGCCCTCTGCTCTTCCCCAGTAACATGTTGGACACCTTCTAGCCTCAAATATTTTACCCTTTTGATACTGTCCATGAGGTTTTCTTGGCTAAAATACTGGAGCAGGTCACCGTTTCCTTCTCCAGTGGATCATATTTCGTCTGAGTTCTCGACTGTAGCCTCTTGGACTTAGGTGGATCTACACAGCATAGCCCATAGCCTCACTAAACCACACAAGCCCTGTCGCCATGGCAAACCAATGATCCTTGAGGGGAGGCTGCTTGGTACTATGTGTTTTTGGTTCTGCAGCATGGCATGCATCTTAACACAGACTACTATAAAACAAGAGAGAAGCACTTGACATGTGGATAGAAATTACTGTATTGAGAAAATGGCTAATGAAGAAGTATTAAGCAGGAGTTCTCAACCGTTTAAAGCTGGGGGACAGGTCACGTTCCCTCAGACAGCTTCAAGGGCCAGATGGCCATTTTGTCCCTCCACCACATAGCACTTCCTGGTGTGGTGGAGGTGGTGGTGGGGGCACATGAAATGGTGCCATGGACTGCATTTGGCCCATGGGGTACAGGTTGAGAATCCCTGTAGTAAAGCAAATGAATAAAGGCAAGACTGTTGCTTGCAAATGTGCAACACAACAATTTTTCTTTCCTTTAATACAGCGGTAGGCAACCTATGGCCCACAGGCCATATCCAGCCCATGGTATCAAATAATCTGGCCCCTGCCCTCACTCCAGTCCATTATTTACTTACTGCTTGTGCAAGAAGGGATGTTGAACGCTCGTTTAAAACAATGGGGTGATCTCCAGTTTCTGTAACTATAAACTGAAAACAGAGAGTGCGGGGGGTAGGGTGGAACACTCCGGCCATGGAGTGCTATTATGCACTCTGCAGTCAGAATCAGGATACTGGATGAAAAGGTCACAAAATGTGTAAGGCACAACAAGCTTAAACAGGAAGAAGTAAGAAGGAGAAGTGGAACAACTAGATAACTGTGGTGTCTCTGGAAAAGCCACAAGTAAGACTCAAGGACAACAGCAAGTTGTGGGGCAATGGTTAAACTGCTGTCCTGCAACCAAAAGACTGCGAGTTCAACCCTTACCAGGGCTGAAGGTTGACTCAGCCTTCCATTCATTCATCCAAGGGCTGTAAAATGAGTACTCAGCATGTTGGGGCAAAAATGCTAATTAACTTGTGAACTGCCCAGAGAGTGCTATGAAGCGGTATATAAGTGTGATTGCTTTGTTCTGCTTTGCAACCATGTCTCCTCTTTCTCCTTCTCTGGCTTTACCTTATTATAAAATTTGTCACGTTGAGATCTTTTCTTTGTGAAAGAAATGTAAATATTGAGCTAAGAAAGCAGGTGTTGCCAAACTTTTTAAGTTGGGGGGCTGGGTCACATTCCCTCAGACAGTTGAGGGGGCAGACTGGTGGTCCCCCTGCCATTTATGGCTGCTGTAAATGCATTTACAATAGCCGTAAATTAATCCACAGCCAATTCCACCAGCGGTGGTGTCTGGAGCTGGGTGGGGGCCCAATTATTTGGTGCCAGATCCAACCTGCGGTCCATAGGTTGCCTACCCCTGTATTAAAGGAAAGAAAGATGGAAAGAAACTAGATATTTTCAGCAACAGGAACAGTGATCACGGGATTCATGGGTGTCTGTAAAGAAGAAAATACTGTTGAAATATTACAACTAACCTTTTCCTATCAGAGTTCAAAGCAGTTAACAATGGCATTAAACCATAAATACAATGGTTGTTAAAACTAAAACACTAAAAGACAGGAGAGATTTTACAAGCCAGAAGACAGATGAGTGTTCAATTTAATGTAATTTGAAACAGCTTCTTCTTAAATTAGAAACGGGTGTAACCAGTTCTTCCTCTTCCCTGGCCTTCTGAAAACAAAAATTCTAGTAAACTGACAGAAAGATATTAGAGATGAAGCAATCAGTGCAATCCTTGGGAGAGATCATTTACTGAAGAGTAGCCCCTGGAGAAACAATATTGGGAATATGGCAGTTGTCACTGGATAAATGCTGAAAGGATGAGTCTCTCAGTTTGCCAACATGCACAAAAACTAGCTTTCAGCCCAATGAGAAATTGTCGCTTGACTGCCTTACAAACCTGTTGTTCATAATCTCTTAGCACACCCATGAAATAGATGTATTCCACATGGCTAATCCCTGGAACAGCCAGGATTTGAAATTGCTGTGCCCGGAGTCCTGCAACTCTCGATATCTTCACAGCAAGAGCCAGTAAATTGCAAACACTTGGCAAAAAGCAGGCCCCTTGAAGATGTTGCTGGCATTATATTCTTGGCTAGAGAGCACGTCTAATGGAGTGCAGATGATGTGAACTAATCTTTTCAATAGAAGCTCAGTTCACTGGCCAAGTTCTGATTATCAGTTGCGGGGGGTGGGGTGAGTTGGATGGATGTGGTAGTAGTGGTGTGCTTGTGTATGCATGTGTATGCATGTGCAGTCAGTCTTCTGGAAATGTGGACAGTTGGTTTCATTTGAATTTTACTGGGGTCAGGTTATTGATAACATGGGGCTCAGAATTCTGGACATCTCATCTGGGGCTCACTCAACTAACGTCTCAGATTAGAATCAATGTCTTCTCAGCAGCACCTTATGACACTTGCTGTGAGTGAAGAGGGAAAGGACATCATCACAACATTTCTCCTGAAAAATGAAGCCTTTTCTCTGAATTGAGCAGTGTGATTGGCAAGCTTGCAAAAAAGCAGATCTGAAGTATAGTGGTTAAACTAATTCTTTGTCATGGAAATACTAGTTCTTATTAGGCACATCAGTGAGTAAAACTCAATAGAGTATATCTATCAAATGAAAGGCACTTATAGAACATCTAGATGGAGCCATCATTAAAAAAAAGATAGTAACATACTTCTGAGAGATCATATTCTGCAATGAGAATGTTTTACTACTAACTCCCAAACCAGAAGAATAGAAATGTAAAATGTATTTTTCTTTACATGTATTTTATGTTCCTCACAGAGAAATGGACTTTGAAATACTTAACCTGAAGCTAGATTATCACCACAGTTTTTAAACTTCAAATGTCCTCCAATGTACATATTTTTTTAATGTGCTTGAGTGCAAACAAGATTTGTGTCAAAGTAGGACCACTAAAGGCTGAGCTAAATAAAATGCATTTAGAAGATAATAAAATGTTTTCAATTGTCCAAAGCTGCTGTATCTGCACAATAAGGCCGTTCAGGTTTTAGTTTTAACTTACCGTGATCGTTGGGAGGGCATTTTAATGGCTTTTAAATGTTAAATGTTTTTATGATTTTAACTTTCGTGGGGATGTTTTTATATTTGAGTGTTTTTGTGTTTGATTGTAAGCTGCCTGGAGTCGCTTTGGCAATTGGTGGCAGCAATAGAAATCAAACCATTAATCAATCACCAAGCTAAGGGGACTTATAGGTGTTCTCCTTTAATAACAGTAGCAATTACACTTCTGCATTACTACTTACTGCTGAAATTCACAAGATACTGTAATTAGCATTTTGCACTAACAATCTTGGTACTCATTGTACTGATCTCAGGGGGATAGAAGGCTGAGTCAACCTTCTTCTCACCATGATTGAACTCAGATCATGAGCAGAGTTTGGACTGCAGTACTCCAGTGTCACCACTGCACCACAGGAGCTGATTAAAAACCAATCTGGAACATGAGAGATTGCTTCACCCTCTTCACAAGCCTGAACCACAGACTAACAAGGCTACTATTTTAAAAAAAACCTTTACTCTCTTGTTACCTTCCTATATGGTGGATCCAAGAAAGGCAGCTGCTTCTCTGTGGAGTGTGCTTGACTGGCCACTTAATGGAGTGAAGGGGCAGAGTCACAGACATTAGCTTGGGGCAATAAGGGCAATAAGCAATAAGGGAAAGCATGAGAGGAAAGCAGTTAAGCATGTTCAAGACAGATAATAGTTAGAACTCAAGCTGTGCTAAATCCATTGATCTTTCAGTGCTGGGCAATAAAAGAGGAAATGCAATAAGATGAAACAAATGTTCTAACAGGAACAGCCCTAATTTGCATATTGCAAAGCTAATGCAGAAGAGGATAAAGGAATGAACTTAGTCTCTGGAGGGAGCTCTGTTTCTAATGACAGATTCACTGTCAAATTGGCTTTGATCCAGAAAAGCAAGAGGGAGATACTAGCATGCTTACTGTGAGGTTGGAGCACACTCAAAAATCTCACTGCCTGAAATACAGACAAAATAACTCTCACTGATCTAACTCAGACTAGGCAACATATTTTGGCACTGAAGAACTTGCAAGCATCTCCCTCCATTTTGGCCAATAACGATAAAATTAACAATTTGCTGCTCCTGCATGAGATTCCAAATGTGCTGCCTGAAGCAATAGCTCCACTCTGAACAATGTTAGTGTAGGTTACTCCTGAAGTAGGCAGGAGGAAGGAACTCCCAAAAAAATGGACCAATAATAATAATAACTTAGTGTCAGAAATTATTCTGGGTTGAAAGGATTTTTGCTGTAGAAACTCCACTCAGGGGACACCCAAATGAGGCTCCTTTTATGTCCCCAAGATCTTTTCCCACTGAAGTGATCCCTATTTATCTACTTGCAATGTCATGCTTTTTAACTGCTAGGTTAGTAGGAGCTGGGACAGAGATGGGCAGTCAAACTATCTTGCAATACCAGAGTCTTGAATTGCTAACAAGGCCTGCTTCTTAACTATTGCAGCCCTGCAATGGACCTATGAGGACTATCTGGTTCTCTTAAGAAACTATGGGATGTTCTGTGCCAGTTGAGAAATGAAAGTGCCTATTGCCCTGAAAGCAGTGGTGGGATTCAAAAAAATTTACTACCTACTCTGTGGGTGTGGTATGGTGGGCGTGGCCAGGGGGAAAGCCCTGTGATGCACCCAAATTAGGACTACTTTATTTCAAAACTTAGATGGGCGGGGCCAGCCAGAATTTCTGCTACTGGTTCTGGCAAACTGGGGTGAACCTGCTGAGTCCCACCACTGCCTGAAAGGTTTTACAAAAAGGATGCCTACTTCGTTGGATCAATAGGCCTGGGAGCTAGAAAAAAATATGTAGAGTCAGTTGGAGCTAACTCACGATTTTTGCCCTGGAGTAGGGAGTGATTCAACCGAAAATTCTTGACCATAAATATAAATGATTTTTTAAAATGACACCTTTTTCAACTACATTTTTCTAAATGATTTTGGAAATGGAATGGTGTGGACAACATATAACAGAACACAAAAGCTTTCCCATTTACATGTCTTTTTAAAACTTTGCCATACATTTTAACACAACTTTCAAATAAGGTTCTCACAGGACAGGCTGTTCCTTATAAACGCAGCTACGCCAAAATAAAGCTATTGTACCTTACAAAAACTCAGTATCCTGTTTCCTGGGACTCTTATGTATCCCACTACCCACAGATGTACCATTGATGAGCACCTCTCCAAATGTTCAGTGCAGCGAAACACATTCAGTGCAGCTAAAGAATACTATACTTTTGACACTCTGCTAATGTAATTCTGCAATGTAAGGCTGACAACATCATCAACTGTGACATGAGGGGAGGAGGTGGCATATCAAAAAAATTATCCCATATCCTATCCCCACAACCTGGCCCCTTTCATTGTTGGGAATTTGACAGAAAATCAACATTACTGCTGCCAGCAGGATGACTTCACCCATGGGATCAATTGTTGATAGTTAAAAACTTCACTCTCTCCTTTACCAATTAAACATAGTGTTAAAAAACTTCAGGAATATCAGAACATGATAGACAAATTCTGTAACGGACCTCATAGGCCGAGGATTGTTAAGGCATTATGTTATTTATCTCAAAAAGAGGGGGGATTAGGTTTTCCGAATATACAAAATTACTATAAAGCTTTTCAAATTAGGAATGTTATTAAAATATTAATGGAAGAAGAAGTGATTTGGGAAATAATTGAGATGAAAGAAATATCCCAGATGGGTAAGGCAATATTTTTAAGTAAAGAAGGGAATAAAACAGGTAAAAAAGGTATACAAAACAAACTGCTAAAGACAACTATGGAGGAATGGAATAGGGTAAAAAAATATATGGCACCGGGTGTTTCACCAGCTTTAGTAATGGGGGACTTTAATAACTTCCCAATAAGAATAGATGAAAGAATTAAGACTATACTAATAGATAAAAAAGTCTTATTACTCAAAGACTGGGCTAAGATATGCAAAGAAAGTGATGAAAGAAAACAACTCTTTTTACAGATGAAATTAAATTGATTCCAGATTTTTCAGATAAACAAATGGAATAAAAACATTATATATGAAATAAGTTTAGAAAGAGATCTGACAGCTTTTGAAGAAATGATAGTTCAGATTAGAAAAGGTAAAATGGGATTATTAACAAATTATACAAAATTTTAAACAAAACAGGAAATATACAAGAAATTTTAAAAAACAATTGGGAACAAGAATTGAATATAACAATTTCAGAATAAAATGGTATGAAATTTGGAGAAGAAGAATTATGAGAACCATGTCAGTATGTGTTAAAGAGCACAATTATAAATTGTTATGGCGCTGATATCTGACCCCAGTTAAGTTACACCAAATAGATAATAAGATAAGCAATGTTTGTTGGAGATGTAAGCAATCAACGGGGACATATATTCACATGTGGTGGAATTGCAATAAACTGAAAGAATTCTGGGGAGAAATAGAAAAAGAAATTAAAAACATGTTTGGACAAAGACTTGAGCTGGGGCCGGAACCAGCCCTATTAACAATTTTGGATAAATTTATGATGTGTAATGATGATAAGGAATTATTGATTATAATGATGTCAGCAGCCAGACAATGTATTGCAAAAAAATGGAAAAATGAGCTAATGATAAAAATAGAAGATTGGTATAAAGAAATGTGGCAATTAGTACTTAATGGTAAATTAACATGGGAGTTGAATGTTAGAAAAGGTATAGTCCATGAAAATAGATTCTGGAGAATTTGGAAAAGATTTGTGGAATACGTGATGGTTAAAAATAAACGAATCAAACCAGCACCAGAACAAGCTAACTTTTGGGGGAAATGAATTGCTGTAATTCCTGGACATTGTACATAGCACACAGGTGATTTATATGCAGAGTTGAATAAATATGGAAAAATGGAAAGGGTTAAGCAGTAAATATAAGATGTATAAATCGTTGGAGAAGAAGTTTAAGCAGAGCACCTTTCCCTTTCTTTTTCTTTGATGACCTTATGTATTTTTTTTAGTTAAAGTATTTCTTAACAAGAAAGTAATCAAAATTGATCTGTAACTCAAGCTGTGGGGGTTTTTTTGTATTTGTTGTATTGTTGTATTGTTGTACTGTTATTCTTTTGCTATTTTTTTTGAATTGTTATTCTTTTGTCAGAAAACTATAAATAAAAAATTAAAAAAAAAACAAAAAAAACTTCACTCTCCCCCACCCCTTCACATACCTCACAATTTCCTCATGATGAGAAGGTTTATTTGGAATTACTTGGGAACTGTGTGCCCCAGAGGATGGAAGGAGGAGATGTTTAATTTCCAAAACAAAATATGGCCCTGTTGATGTTATCATCAGCCATACACTGAAAGGCTTTATAGTTGTCACTCTGTTCATGTTAATCTCCTATACGATCAGAAAAATCAAGCTTTATTTGCATTAACTATATTTCTGATCCAATTACACAGATAACATTTTGGTTCATTTTACAGTATTTATTTATTTAAATTATTTTTACCCTACCTTTCTCCTAAAAAGGACCTAAAACAACCTAAGAATTGTAGAATCATAGAGTCATGAAAGAGGAGAGTTCAGAAGCTGGCCTGAAACTCAACATATTAAAAAAAATACAAAGGATTAATTGGGGGGGGGGGGGACGGACGGACTGAATTAGGACATATTTCCAAGTAGCTTTTCCTTGATGTAGTAATACTGAAAATTCATGCTTTCCCCATATCAGTAGCAAGCAGATCCTCATACACAATCATTGGAGCAAAGAAGAAGATCATGACAAACAAGGAGTGTATCTTATGATTCATTCAGATGAGTTCTAATGTTATTTCCCTGTTTATTTTTTCACATGCAGAAACAGTGGATGCTACTGTTTTCAGCAACACACACATGACTCTGTCTTCCTTGAAAGGCTGACTGTGCCCTCAGAATGAATGCTCCATGAATATCTCGCTTATCCCAATGTTGCAAGTAATCAGCTAAAGCTGTGAGGGGCATCACCACCCCAATTCCTTTGGGTCCTGTCCCAACTTAGGAACTGGGAAGTTTTCGGCTTTGGGTAATATGTAAGTCAAGGATGGTGGCAATTAACTGCACACAAAGGACACAAGACTAGGATGCTTAATTGTTCCCAGAAAGCTTCCTTCATGTGGGCCAATTATAAATCATAAAAATATTGTGGCTAGAAGGTACATTACAACAACATCTGGCCTAGACTAGGCCTCAAAGAAGGAGTAATTGTGCCCAGATTATTGTTTTGCTGAGTTGAACCAAACATCTGCGCTGTTTGCACATTTAAAGTGTGCGCACCCACTGTGCCTAAGCCTAGAGATGTCTTACCTCGCTATGGTGACACATACCTTAGTGACATTCCATCTGGGTTACTATAATGAGCTCTAATGAGTGGGGGCTGCCTTTGAAAACTGTTAAGAAACTTCAGAGGGTCCAAAAAGCTGTAGCCAAACTCTTAACTGGGACTGGTAACAGGAGGCACATGATTCCCTTGCTACATAGCTTTACCAACATACATGTCTTTCTGGAAGTCTGTGGTATCCAAGAAACTTTTCCCCAGCTCCACAATTTGGACCAAAATATTTCTTTCCTTTCAACTTTCTCCACTGTCCAACTTTCATATCCTTATATAGTCAGTTGTTGCTGTTGCTGTTGCTGTTCAGTAGCACAGTTGAGTCCAACGCTTTGTGACCCCATGGGCTACTGCTCCTCTGTCCTCCTCCATGGCCCACACAGATCCACGTCCATTGCGTTAACAATGCCATCTAGTCACCTCGTCCTCTGCTGCCCCTTTTTCCATATAGTGATAGGGAATACCAAAGTATACATGATCTTGGCCTTTGTCTCCAGTTGGGCAAACAAGTGGGTGCTAGATAAAATCAAGCCTGAACTCTTTCTAGCAAAATAAACAGGCTATCATACTTTGACCACATTATGAAAACACAAAACCCAGTGAAAAAGACAATTTTAAAAGGAAAATATGAGGCATTAGGAAAAGTGGAAGAACAACAGAGAGATGAATTGACTAAATAAAGGAAATCATGGCCTTTGTGTTGGAATGACCTCAGCTGTTAATGGCATGGTCTTTTGATGATTTTCCTACTGGTTTCAGGTTCTAGTGCTGATATCTCAGGGACTGTTACTAACCTACCAAACATAGCAGAACACTAACATGCATTCATCAATTAATCCATCTGTTTAAGTCAATTGATAAATGCATGAATTATATGGAACCTCAATTAAACAGGATGGTGGTGTGTCTGAATCAGTCAAATATGAATGAATGCACAGGGACAGATCCTTACAACTACAGTAAAACCTCGCACAAAGAGCGTTTCGCTTAGAGACTAAAGAGCAGAATTTTCTCTGAATGGTTGCCTCGCTTAACAACTAAAACTAACCAAAAACTCACTTAACAACCAAATCGGGGTTTATAATCCCCCCCCCTCTGGCTAGGAGTCACAATTGGTCACTTACAATGGTGTTTCACTTAAAGAGCAAACTCACTTAAAGAGCAATCCCGTGGAACGCATTATGCTCTTTAAGTGAGGTACCACTGTATCTGCAAAAACCTTACATACAACATGAAAGCACTTTCAGTACAATGTGTTAATCTCTTTCAAAACCTAAAGTCCAGACTGACTGACTGACTGACTGACTCATTCATTCATTCATAAAAACGGGTGAAACAATAAAAACAGACAATACTTTAGCTTAAAAAAACCAGTACCCATGGAGGCAGTTATAATTATTATAAGCCTGCCTGAAGAGATGGGTCTTCAGCTTTCTGCAGAAGGATAAAAGAGAAGGAGCTAATCTAATCAGACTTCTCCACATTTAGCACCTTGCTACTCTAGCTGTAGTGTGTTATGGTATAATTCGACAAGGATGGTGAATATGTTCTAGTGGCATATTTTGGATAATCCTAAAATATGTTCATGAAGTAGGATTACTAATAGCATTTCAACATACAATGATGTTAATCAAGAGAGATTTAATAAGACGGATCAGTAAGTATAGTTTGTGTTGTAAAATATAAATTGCTGCTATGTTAAGTGTGCTTGAGTTGAAAAGATAAAGAGTAACCTATCTAGTGTTGTTTGTGATGATCCTCAAAAAAGAAGTCTACACTGTACTATGAATAAAGAGGAGTAAAAACTGCAGCAATGGTTGCATTCCATCAAGGTTCTTGTTTTGTTTGCATGAGGTCTAGAAGTTTTCAGAGGCAAAGAAAAATGCTGGAATAAATCCAACCACAATGATCCTTGGTGTTCAGGTTGTGACTTTATTAATCTATCATTTCTTCTCTTCCCTGGAGTTCTACCTTCACTGGGCATACTTTGGATACCTTGGAGTCGTTATTCAGAGAGGAGTCTGCACCATGGTAAATGTCTCCGCGACGACAGTCCACACATGCAAATGGATTTGAGAAATCAAGTCCACTTGCAAGTGGTTTTTTTTAGCCATTTGGATATCACATCACCTGTTGACTAAGCAGACCATGATGTGTACCCTTCACTTTTATCTTGCCCAAGGGATCCAACAGAGGATGTTTCGGTGAGTTTTAGTCCTGGCCTAACGTCATTGGCAAGAGATGGGCAACACTGCGTAGTTAGACTGCTCAAGCATGGGCATGCCTTTGTGAAATAGATCCCCAGGTTCAACAGTGGCAGCACTTTCTTTCTTACTTTCTTTCAGTTTTTGCTTGAGAATGAAGAGCTATGCAATCAAGAAGAAAACCCACCATGAAAAGCACTGGAAAGGGAAAGGGTCAAGGATCTGACGTTACCCACAGTATAATGACAGCCAAGCAGCTTTGCCATGGTAACAGAGAGAAGGTTTCTCAGCATGGAAGTCACAAGCAGCGTAAGGATTTGAAAGAACACAAGAGAGAAATTAATGGAAATAACATGATGTTCTCGTTCTTCTTTGCTGGGATATTGAGAGCCACTTAATTCCTAGTGGCTGAGATTCCAGGATTTCAGTAAAAGCCCAATAGAAGTACCTGTACAGTAGATGGAAAAACTGATCTGGGTACTACAGTCTGAAAGTGCGCAGGAAGAGAACAGGGTTACTGGAGAAGAGTATTCAGTTTGCAGTTTAATGGATACTTTAACTAACTTTGCACTGCCAAGCTGCTTTTTTTTAAAGTTGTGAACTAAAACACAGTAATATTTCAAACTCTGTGTCATTGCATGTCTTGTAATGGAGTACAGAAACATGTAAAGGAGCCAACCGTCACGCAAAAGTCATATCTTATCATGATCACATTATTGACCTTTGCCTGCATCCAAATTTTGAAAATATTTCCATTCCAAATAATTGATTTGCAAATCATGTACTATTTGTAGGGCTACCTTTAAGGCTGGTCTAGAAGTTGCAGATGGTGCACTTTATTTCAGTTTGGCTTCTGAGCAAAGCAACCAGTTTTGTAGTGGTAAATTTGAAAATGCAAGTGCTCATTGTGACAGTCTTCTCAGAAGCTGCATCTCCAACCAATCCCCACAGGTAAAGGTCACCACTTGCTTATAAACCAGTTGTTTCTGATTCTAGGTTGCAGTGCTCATCTCCATTTACAGTCAAATAGCCAGTGCTGACTGCATTGGCAGATGTTTCTGTGGTCATGTGGCAGGCATGACTAGACACTGTAGCACACAGAATGCTGTTACCTTCCCACCAAAGTGGTAACTATTTATCTACTTGCAATTTCCTGCTTTTGGACTGTTAGGCTGGCAGGAGCTGGGACAGAGATGGGAGCTCACTCCATCATTCAGCAATTGGGTTTCAAACTGCTAGCTTGCTGACTTTCCAGTCATCAACATGGCCATTAAAGCCACAGTCCCTAATCCCACAGAGAGAGTTCAAAAATGCAAGTAACTGGATCATCCAAAAATATGTTTAAAATCCATGCATTAGGACAAGGTGGGCAATTTTTACAACTCTTATTTTACCCTTGCAGGATCCTTTGCAGATATTTACCTGAAAATAAATCCTCACCTTGCAGTTGAGCTGTAACTCATAGTGTGTCATTTTACTCCCACCATCACACTGGCCTGTCTCTTAGTCACACAACTCATCAAAGTGTATAAGAAAGAATGATGAATCATTAACTGCTACGGTTGCCAGTAAAAAAAAGTGTTCTGTATGCCTGCCATATTGTCCCCCAAAGGCAGCAGATGATGCCAAAAATGTCTGATGCCAAAAATATATCATGGCAAGCACTATTTGTGGAGGTAATGACTGTGTATGTAAACTGGCAAAACTAAGCCGTGTCAGAGATAGGGCCTACCATTCTATTTCAAAATGAATGGGGTGGCAGTTTGGGGACTGAAGGAAACCATGAGATTTAGTGAGCAAAGCGTGATGTTTTTGTTCTGTTGGGTTTTTTTATTTAGATTTTCCCCCAAAAAATCAAAAGCTCTCATGATTTGTAACAAATTTCAGAAGATGCTAAAAATAAGAGAATTCATCTATTCAAAGATCTCTGCATTCAACAGAACTCAATTTGCTTTGAACCAGGGCCAGCCCCAGGTTTAGATGGAACGAAGCTGCTTTAATTGGAATGTTTCAGGCTTCATGAAAGGCAACAAACTGATATTTATTTTATTTATTATTGCTTAATGTGTACTCAGGGGAAGGAGGACAAGACATGCTTATGGGGACTTCTCTCACAGATGCCAAAAGAGCATGGCCAGTTTGGGTACTATCAGCCTCTTGGCTTGGATTAGGTGATACAGACTGTTGTGCTTCAAGAAACAAAATGTCTTGGACTTGTCCTGTCCTGAATTCCTGGCAACTGAAGAAGACATAGATAGCTATAATAGTTACTTTGAAATTCATAAGATTGCTTTAGCCATCATACAGTTACTTTTGATTAGACATTTCCATGCAATCTCTTTCATATAAATATAGAATCTGTGGTTTGGTGTGACTGGCATTCTATTCATTACCACAATAAAAAGTCTGTCAAGCGAAGAGAGGCGAGGCGAAGCAAAGCAAAGCAAAGCTCAATTTCATTTCTTCTTCTTATTCTTCAAGTGCCATATTCAGTTCTGGATATTGGCTATCATCATGGTGATCTGCCATGAAGATTGTCTTGGGAATAATATAGAGTAATGCCTTCTGCAGCATAAGACCCATTCCACTGATCCAGTTTCATGAGTCACTTTCTGGTCCTGAGCCCTTTTGATACACAAAGTCCTCCTCAGCCCCAGGCCAGTATTGATGAAGGTGGTGCCCTCCATCACAATGGATTCAAGTAGGTTTTAATCCACTGGGGCCCATCACCCTTCCCAATGGACTTTTCCACCCAAGGCTGTTAGTCCTTAGGCTTGTCAAGTGAATTATAGTCACCTGACGATCGGCATTGAGTTGCTGGCAGTCTGCTCCAGCATTTCCCAAACTATGTTCTGCAGAATACTGGTAGACTTCAATTCCCAGAAGCCCAAGTTAGTAAATAGGGGAATTGACTTAGGTTTCTAGGAACTGAAGTCCAAAAACCAAAGTTTGGGAAACACTGGTCTGCTTTATTACCATAGCAGGATAATTTGACCAGACTTTCATTTATAGGAAACAGAAATCCCTCTTCATTTGTATGGAAGATATAATACAGCAGTGTCCAATCAAACAGAAATATAGGATGGGTAGAACAAACATAGAAATGTCAAGATGGCTATTGTAACTATTATTGAAACTGGATGGATAGCTCAGTGACTTAGATATCTGGTTGTGAAGCCAGAGGTTGAAAGTTCAATTCCCCAGAATGCTTTCTAGAAGAGCCAGCCTGTGAATCCTTGGGCAAGCTGCATAGTCCCACCGTGGCTTCAAAAAAAAGGGAATAGTATACCACTTCTGAATATTTTATATGTTAAAAAAAAAGAACTCTGCAAAGGGTCACTGTAAGTCAGAATTGATCTGATGGCACATAATTGTCAATATTCTGTTGGCCAGAACTACAGTTCTACGTCTGAATTTTGTCACTTTCTGAAACTTTTATGTCTCTGCTTCTTGTGGCTTTTATTGAACTGAACACTGGACAGTGTGCATGTTGACACTTTCATAACACTGCCCACTTCCCTGGATAGAAATAGGCTTTAACAGAACAATCTGATCCTGGAATATGTTTCCCATGGGGAATTTTTGAGCAGAGAGCAATGTGCTGCGAAGTTCAGATTTAGCAGCAACACTTTGTTGCATCTCTTTAAGAGAGACTTAAATAACTGTCATCTCCCCTTCTTGAATAGATGTTGTTTTCTTGAAAATCTATTTAGAACTGTTCAGAGGAGTTGGTCAACTTTGTACGATGAGTTCAAGGTGTTACATCACTATTGATTAGTTTCTTATTTGCATTTTTTTTTCAAATGTTTTCAGCTAAGACAGACTTTCCTTTCTCAACATGGATGTCTCTGTGTCTTTTTAAAAGTGGAGAAATTCCTGAAAGAACAAAAATCTAAAAGTTGTAGTTTGAGCTGTACTCCCCAAAACAAGATCATTCAGCTTCCAGAGCAACACTACTCTACTTGATTCAATATGCGGACACACTGATGTGCCCTTCTTGTACCTTAGCTTCCATCCAAAGCAAATAAAAGAAGCAATGAGTTCCATTCTATTTTTCTAAATAGAAATGTCCACTACTAACCTAGGACTAAGCCCATTAAATGAAAAGAGACTTTGTTACCTTCCAATCCTGGTACTGCACAATAGGACTTTGGTTTCTGTCTTCTTCTAGTGCTTTAAGAGTGCAGTTGAACCTGAATGTGGAAAATTTCCATATAGATGATTGAGATGGAAAGGGGAAATTGCCTTTTCACCCTAAGACAAAACTGGAGGCCCCCACTAATGCTACATCTGGAGATGGAACATTCTCACATATACAAAAGAAGAGCCAAAATACTATTGGTGATGTACAGATGTGTTAAGGAAATAAAATACAGTGATGGTCTAATAATAGCCATGTATTGTAAAGTCAATTCTGACTTGTGGTAATCCTTTCCAGGGCTTTCTAGGTAGAGAATATACAGAAGAATTTGCCATTCCCTTCTTCTGGGGGTAACCTGGGCCAGCTTGTCCATGACTACACAGATTGGCTGTGCTCACAAGAGATATGGTCCAGAATCATATTTCCAGCCACTGCTTTTGCAGTGAGGTGCCTAAGCCCAGTGGTGGGATGTCAAAAATTTTACTACCCCACCATGACATCATCACAGTGTGGGCGGAGCTGACATCATGAGATCATGGGCAGAGCCAACATCATGATGTCATGACATCATGACATTGTGGACGGGGCCAAAGAAAAAAATAAAAAATAGAAAAATAAAATAAAAGTAAGCACACATACACACACACATCCCTCAACCCACCACCAACACAAACCCGTAAATAAATTAAATAAATAAATAAATAAATAAATTAAAATACATTAAAATACACCCACATCCAAAGGTGAGTCACTTACCCTGGGGATCAGGCTAGAGGGAGCTTCAGGCTAGCAGCTTCTCTTCCTCCTCCCCACTTGAGAGGACAGCAAGGAGGCCATGCATACGCGCCAAGCACTGTAGACAGTAATGCACACTAAGTGCTCGGCGGGCATGCACAGTGGGGGAACCAGTGAAAAGGTAAGCCCCGAAGGTGATTCCCCCCAAAAGCTGCTACCGGTTCTCCAGGACACTGGTAAAAGTTACTACCAGTTCTGCCACGCTGGTGTGAACCTGTTACATCCCATCACTGCCTAAGCCACTGGGTTATCCAGACAGCCCATGGTGGTCTACTGCTGCTCAATAATGAGATGTTGGCATGTAGGCAGTTGTGTTGTTTAGCATGCATCAGGAATCCAACCAGCATCTAATTAATGAGCAGGAGTTTCCCACCCAAATTTATGTAATTTCCCCTATGTGAGCCTCAATTGCCAAATCAGAAAACAAAATAAATAAAATAAAATAAATAAAATAAAATAACACTGTAGCACTTTAAAGACTAACTGATATATTTTTATTGTTAGCTTTCGTGGATCAAGTCCACTTCTTCAGACAAAGAGTGAAACTTACAGGTATGGTTTTTATACACCAAATTCAGGGGGTCAAAGGGAGAAGGGTGTGTTCAAGCAAGATGACAGACAAGCAAGCACAACAATACAGCTTCACACAGCCATTAGCAACAATAGATTATTCAGATTAGCTCTAAATGACTCCCTTTCAATCTCAAGGTTGCTGAGAAAGCCCATTCTGGTCTCTGATCAACTTTTGACCTGCATGTCAGAAAACAAACAAAAACACTGCATGCATCGGACAACGCTAAAAACCGGATGACGACATGACTTGTGGAACCAAGTCATAACGTCATCCGGGGTATTACTGTACATCCATCTGTTAGACACCCATCGCAGGGGACTAAATATTAACGAAGGGTTTCTGGGACATTATCAAATTTGATACACAGATTGGTATGCGATTTTATATATTATATTAGAACTTTCCTGCCAATTCTGTTTAGCAAAACAGAAAGTAACCAGGTACAGTGTTTTTGACGACAGGCACTTTCTTAAATTGTTACCTGACTCTGAGTGAAGACCTGTACCCAGATCTCCTCGGGCCATCAACAGCTATTTGGTATTAGATATCAACAGAGAGGGTTAGATTCAAACAGTTATATAATAGCAGAACCCATCACAAAATGTGTTCTCATCCACAGGATTTTTGCTGGAGAAACTCTGCTCAGGGAACACCCAAAAGAGGCTCCTTTCATGTCCCCAAGATCATGCCCTCATGGCACACCCCTCCTTCAACTGGGCATGGAAACTAACAGGGAGACAATGAAAGCATGCCAAGACTGCAGATCCATGTCCACATATCCTCAGACAAATTATTAGGCTAACCAGTTGGCCTCAGTTTGATATTTTAAAAAAAACCAGTCAGTTTCCTCCCATAAATGTAAGCAATGCAGGGCTACAATGTAGGCCAGCCATCACCACCAGAAATGGCTTTTGCTGGTTAAGCCCATCAACAATTCAAACTAAAGCGTCCCACCAAAGTAGTTCCTATTTATCTACTAGCAATTTCTTGCTTTCAAACTGCTAGATTGGCAGGAGCTGGGACAGAGATGGATGCTCAGTCCATTATGCAGTACCTGGGTCTTGAACTGTTGACTTGCCGCCTTTCTAGCTAACAAGGCAAGCTTCTTAACCACTGAGCCAGTGCAACCCCTAAGATCCTGCTGCAAACAAGAAATATCATAAGTATCATTACAGAATGTGTTCCACTTGCAGTCAAAAGCCAGTCTATGGAGGAATAATAGAAAGCAAGAGTCATTCTTAGTTCAGACAAAATCAAATATTTGGGTTTGCTACTCATCAATCCTAAAAAGATTGTACAGTAAAACCTCATATAACACTAAAACCTGGTTCCACAAGTCTTGGTGTTATATGATTTTTAGTGTTATCTGATCCTCTATGGGATCCATAGAGATACATTGTAACCACACAGGCTTTAGCGGTTGTTATCTGAAGCATCCCATAGGATCTTAATGTTATCTGATGCAATTCTTCCCCCCAGATTCCTTAATGTTATGCGATTTTAGTGTTATTCGATACTAATGTTATATGAGGTATTACTGTACTTAGTTATGACTGTATTGACATGGCACTCCACTTTCCCCTGGATTGAGTGAAATTATCCCAGGAACAATGATTAATCATCCTTCTCCCAGTCCTCTGCCCTCTGGACCTTGTTTGTGATCTCATACTCAGCTGACATACAACACTGTCCATGCTGAATTCATAAAATGAAAGTGCCTTCAGATCCTCTGTGTGGCTGCCAAGCACAGTGTGTCCCTTGGATGTGATAATGTAATTAAACAGTAGCTCTTTTACTGACCAATTATCAACATAATGATTGAAGAACTTATGAACCAGCTGAAAAGCAGCTACAGTAGTTGAGATGTGGTTTCACACTGTGCTTGTTACATTGTACATCCCACAGCAGTCCAGGAATGCTCATGGTGACAATAGCATTGGGCTTTGAATGACAACACTCCCACCACTCTTTCAGAGCAATTCTCCTGACTTTTTTCTCACATCATCCTTCCTTTTCAGTTGGCCATATATCAATGGATTGCACTGCAAACTTGGCTTGAAGGGCAAAAGGATGCATTCAGTTACACACACATGCAACCACCCAAGCTATGAGCTGAATTCTCCTCCCATTGTTTCTTCACTTCTGGTGAGGAGTGGAAAATAGGCCTCGCATGCAGAAGACCCAGGCTGTATCCCCCAGCTGAAAGGATCAAGTGACGGGGAGATCTAAAGGCCTAGAACAGGAATTCCCAACATTTTCAAGCCAAGGGCCGGGTCATGCTCTCTCAGTCAGCTTCAAGGGCTGGACGACCATTTTGCCATGCCTGCATGATGGGGGTGGCCATTTTCTCCCAACAGCTCCAGGGGGGAGGGGCATTTTGCTTCTCAAATGCCCTTGGAGGTGGGACACATGAAATGGCACCCCAGGCCAGATCTGGCCCATGGGCCTTAGGTTGGGAACTCCTGACCTAGAAAGCTGCTGTGATAGTAGCTAATATTAAGTTAGACCAGGGGCAAGCAAAATGTCGCCTTCCATATGATGTTGGAGTGCAACTTTCATCTGCCCAAGGCAGGATACGCAGCAGTGCAGAATGCTGGAAAGCACAGTTTATTTATTTATTTATTTATTTTCATACTTGTATACCACCCTCCTCGCCAGGGCAACCCAGGGCGGTCTACAACACCATTTAAAAAACACACACAATACAATCCCATCATCCCAAGATCCCAACTATAAAAATTTAAATTTTCAAGATTTAAAAAAAAAATCAGTTAATTATCATAATTAAAAGATTAAAAACTAAGTCCCAAAGATAAGATTAAAAATAAATTAAAAGACCAGGGGAGAGAGGGAGCTCAAACTAACCAGCGAGCTGGGGTCATGGTACCACCAGGACCCCATACCTGTCCCGCCAGCCATGTTTTTAAGTTCTTCCTAAAAGACAGCAAGTTCATCTGTAGATGTAGCTCAGTTGGTAGGAGGTTCCATAGTGCTTGAGCGGACGCAGAGAAGGCACTCCTTCTAGTGCCAGAGAGATGTGCCTCTCTGGCCGATGGAACAACTAGAGAGCCTCTCTGGTCTGCTCTGGTGAGACGGACAGATGTTCTTGGGGTGAGGCGGTCTCTTAAGTATCCTGGCCCACTACCATATATGGCTTTAAAGGTGATAACCAGCACCTTGAATTGCACCCGGAGGCAAACCGGCAACTAGTGCAGCTCCTGAAGCAGAGGCGAGGCATTTGCATACCACCCACAGCCCATCACCACCCAGGCAGCCGCATTCTGGACCAGTTGAAGCTTCCAAATGGTCAGCAAGGGCAGCCCCATGTAGAGTGCATAACAATAATCAAGTCTGGAGGTGACCAGAGTGTGTGTGATCATGAGCAAGGAGTCCCGGTCTAGGAGCGCGCATAACTGGCGCACAACATTAAGTTGTACAAAAGCCCTCCTGGCCACGACTTCCACTTGCTCTTTGAGCAGTAGTCACGAGTCCAGGAGGACCCCCAAGTTACGTACCGGGTCTGTTTGGGACAAAGCTGCCCCATCCAGAACTAAAGATGGTAGCTCCCGAGATAACACAGGACCCCCTACCCACAGCCCCTCAGCCTTGCCAGGATTCAGTTGAAGACCCTAACATTCTCCAGGCACCTGGAAAGGACTTCCACTGCATCGCTAGAGTTCCCATGGGCCGATATATATATACATATTGATGATATATATGCATATTAATGATACCTCACCCTGTGGGAGCAAATGATCTCACCCAGCGGTTTCATGTAGATGTTGAATAGGAGAGGCGAGAGTACCGAGCCCTGTGGCACCTCATAACAGAGGGGCCTTGGGCTGGACACCTCCTCCTCCAGCCACACCGACTGGGTCCGGCCCCTCAGAAATGAGGAAAACCAGGACAACACAGTGCCCTGGATCCTCAATCCTTGGAGCCTTTCCAGAAGGATACTGTGGTCGACGGTATCGAGCGCCTGAATCCTGACTGAAAAGAGTCCAGATAATCTGCTTCATCCAGGACTCCCTGTAGCTGCCGCGCAACTGCCTTCTCCAAAACCTTGCCCAAAAAGGCAGGTTGGACACAGGCCAGTAATTAGTAAGCACTGTGGGGTCAAGTGATGGTTTCTTCAGGAGGGGGCGCACCAAAGCATGCTTTAAATTCACTGGGAAAAACCCTTCCCATAGTGATGAGTTTATGATAGCTTCAACCCAGCTGCCTGTCACCACTCTGGAAGTTTTAATCAATCAGGCGGGGCATGGATCTAACGCACAGGCAGTGGCACGAACAGATCCAAAGAGCCTGTCCACTTCCTCAGGGACAACTGGATCAAACTGATCCCAGATAACACAGCCAGACTGCACTCCAGACAACCCCAGCTCTACATTATTCACACCGGGATTAAACTTTGAGCGAATTTGAGTGATTTTCTCCATCAGATAATCAGCAAAAGCTTCAGCAGATCCGTGTCAGCTGGGGCCCGCCCCTCCTCTACCAAGGAGGGATCTAGTCACCCAAAACAGAGTCGCTGGACGATTATCCACGGAGGCAATAAGGGTGATGAAATATTGGCATTTCACCACCTCTATCACCACAAGGTAGGCTTTAATAGTAGCTCTAATCAGTGTTCGGTCAGACTCACTCTGGGTCTTCACCCAGCGGCGCTCTCGGTGTCTCTTTGCCCATTTAAGCTCCCTCAGTTCTTCTGTGAACCATGGGGAGGATCGTTGCACATGGGCACAGAGAGGCTGTAGTGGTACGATAACATCCAAGGCTGCTATCAACCTCTCATTAAAGAGGCTGACAAGAGTCTCAGATGAATCACATAGCTGGTCCAGAGGAAAGCATCCCAGTTCCTTCTGGAATCCCACTGGATCCATTAGTGGCTGGGGGCGGGCCCATTTAACTGGCTCTACCGCCACAGTGACGCCTCACCCCTAGGAAGTCAAAAGTCACTAGATAGTGATCTGACCATGGCACAGGAGTAATCTCTAATTTCTGTAGCTTCAGATCACTTTGCCACCACTCTGACAAGAAAGCTAAATCCGGGGTGTGGCCACTGCTCCTGTTTGAACCCTGAATTACCTGAGTCAGGCCCATAGCTGCCATGGAAATCATGAACTCCTGTGCTACCCCAGAGTCAGCTCCCAATGAAGGCAAATTGAAGTCCCCCAGGACCATCAGTCCGAGGAGCTCCAACGCCACCATGGAGACAACCTCAAGGAGCTCAGGTAGAAAATCTGCTACTCTGCACGGAGGCAGGTACAAGAGCAAGATTCCTTGCTGACCCTTAGGGCCCAAACGCAGAAGCAGAGCCTCACAACCTGGGACTTGCAGAGCCGTGGCTCTGCCGACTCCCAGTGACTCCCTGGCTATAATGGCGACTCCACCACCCCTCCCTTTCTCCCAAGGCTGGTGCCAGATACTGAACCTGGCTGGACATAATTCAGATAGAGGTAAGCCATCCTCTGGTCTCAGCCAGGTTTTGGTGATGCATGCCAAGTCAGCCCGCTCCCCCAAAATAGAATTGGCCAGCAGGGGGGCCTTATTGCAGACTGACCTGGCATTCAGCAGCAGCAGCCTAAGGGAAGGGTCACTCTGGACTGGCTGCACAGGCACCAGAGGTGTAGCCGAGGGGCCAGAACAGGAGACAGATATTACACATCTGTCCCGTGTTCCCCAAGTGTGGCCCGCCCCACGGCTCCCACCCCATGGCCATCACAACACCAATATGGAGCCCAGGAACCCCCCTGACAGTTCCAAACAGAGCGCTGCCTCTATTCCCTGGCTGGCAGAGTCCCCTGCCTTCCCCGATCTGCCCTCCCCAAAGTCCCACCACTGGCACTGACTGTCCATCATTTGAGCCTCTGCCGCTGGCTCTCTGGTGACTGGGGTCAGTTCTGCAGCCCTTGGCCTAATATCGACCCCGGTCAGGCCACTGCCACTGGCCCTCCAGGTGACTGGGCCCAGATCCATGACTCGTAGCCCATGCCCTGTTCCTAACGCTGGGGAGCTCTGCCACCATCCCCCTGCACTGAAGCTGGCTTTGCGGCCGCAGAGCAATGTCCTTCTGTATAGTCAGTCCCTTAAAGTCTGAGGGTCTTGCAAGGTATTAGGATGTAGATCTGTAGTACGAGTAGGCGAGACGCTTGATCCCTCAGCCAGGACTCTCCCAGGGTCCGATTCCGCATGGAGCTGAGGGATATGAAGATCGTGACAGCTATCCTGGCTGACAAGAGGCTTTGATGAAGGGCCTGGGACTGAACATAAGTTGTGAGCTTGGATAGGACCCCCAAATGGTATAACAGACAGATCAGAACAAGCTCCTTCTAGACCCCCCTCAGTAGGTAATGAAGGGGGGGGGGAGCCACTGAAGCTGTCCATTAGGGACCTCAACAATGTCTCTTTAGAAACAGTCTCTGGGGAAGTGTGGCTAGGAGAGTGTTTTTGTAGAGAATGTTCATACAAAGAGATTTTAAAAGAGCCCCCTCACACACACACATTGATATAGTAGAGGCATATTGGCTCAATTTCAGAATTAAGAGATGGATAAGAAATCTTCATGGAAATCCACACTGATTTTCTTCCATGCAAAGAATCAAGCCTCAGAAGATCGCTTGCAATATTTCTTTTTCCACAGTACAGCCTCCAAGAATATTATTCGGGATGTTTTTAATGTCACTCTCTGTGCCTGTGTATTATTAGCGAGCCAATCACAAGATGTAACATGCTACTGCTCATCCAGATGCCAGAGGCTCGAAACAGCTACAGCGAGCAACATTGCCACAAATATGGAAAGCGAAGGAGCTGCAATGCCTATTATGGTTTGTGTTACTCTCTCTGGTGCTGCTTGCCAATATTTCCAGCAAAGAAGTTACTTCACAGGCATTTCATTCACTCACGTTGCATGTGTAGACTTTGACGTTGCATTGTTCTCCCTACTTTGGCTAATCTGCCTCTGCCCTTCTCTTGTCCAGATGTAGAGACATGGTTTCACAGTAATTTTGAAGATTTTTGGCTTAGCACCAAACATGTATTTACAGAGCGGTTTGCCCCCAAAACTATCTTTGATTCCTCTTTGCAGCTAAAAGATAGTACCCAGGTGGAAACACACATTCTCTGCCAAATCTGTCATGTACCCAAGATTCTTTCCATGCCAGAGATACAAGATGCTTTCACACTAATAAAAATCAGTTCGAGAAGCTCTCTGTTTGTAATTTGTTCCATTTATTATTTCAGCTTGCATACTGCCCCACAGTGGAAGCATTCTCTGGCTGGTTTACAAAATATTATATTTCATTAGATAAAATACAAATACAGTGACCATAAATATAATAAAATATATAAAACTCTATTACTACCAAACATAACATTATATAGAATTAAAAAAATAGAACAACTTTGAGCATCTCTATAAAAACATTAATAAAAACAGTTTTCCATAATTCTGTTTTTATTAGTTTCTCAAAAATTGAGAGGGAAGTCATCTGGCATGCCTCCATTGGAAGCTTGGCACAACTGAGCAAGCATGGTTCCTGGTGTTAATTCTCTTGGGCCTCCTTAGGTATCACCATTCTTAAAATTATGGACTACAAAGAGTGGGAGGAATGGATAGCTATTTTTCAGGAGAGCTATTCCAATAAACACCAAAGTTCTATACTGTTAAGAACTGTATGTGTCATAACCAGCACCTTCAACCAGGCATGGGCTGGGACACTGGAACAGGGAGATTCATCCTGGTGCACCGTTGCCTCTGGCCACCCTGGGGCGCAAATAATAATTTTTATTATTATTATTTTATCCGCCTGGCACGCTGCACTTTAGATTAAGCCGTTGCTCCAAGCTCCCTCCTTCAGCTTTGAGCAATGGGTTATTCTAAAGTGTCGCCCGCCAGGCAGACCAAGTGAGGGGTGGCGACCAAGTGGTTCCCAGGGGCAGCCTTCTCCTCAGTCCCTTGGTCGCCGCTCCTTGCCCCTGTCCAGCACCCCCCCCCCCATGGTGCCCAGCACACCCCTCCTTCAACTGGGCATGGAAACTAACAGGGAGACAATGAAAGCATGCCAAGACAGTAGATCCATGTCTACATCTCCTCAGACAAATTATTAGGCTAACCAGTTGGCCTCAGTTTGATATTCAAAAACCAGTCAGTTTCCTCCCATAAATGTAAGCAATGCGGGGCTACAATATAGGCTAGCCATCACCACCAGAAATGGCTTTTGCTGGTTAAGCCCATCAACAATTCAAAGTAAAGCATCCCAAGAAAAAAAAAACAGGGTGGAGAATTAGAGGATTCTGTTTGGAATAACAATAATTGCTTCTATATCTCCAGCCTAAAAGGCAACATTGCTTAAAGAAAACATTGTGCCTCACCCTTCAGTTTATTCATTTTAGAAGAAATAGGGCAAAGCCATTATTAGCCAGCAATGTAGAAAAAGGAAACTTAGCAAAGGGGTGGAAGTCATTAATTTGAAAGGAATGAGTGAACAAAACAGAAGCAAAATGGACACCTTCGGGGTTGTTCCAGGCATTAAATCAGATATAGCTGGGCAATCTATATAGTTCCAGAAGGCCTGGAACTAAGGTAACAGCAAACCACTTCTTAGCGCTTTTTTCCTAAGAAACTCTGGAGAAGACTTGCAAATCAGAATCAGCTGGAGAGCATATTGTTGTTGTTCTTTACTCTGAGCAGGGAAGATAAAACAATGTTCAGAACTCCATGGCCTACATTTAGTAATTCATTGAGACACATTTCACAAATAACTGAAAGTAGGGATGAATTTGTACTGAAAATACTCAAATCCTAATCTCATTTCTGGGTTGGAGAATTTCAAGGAATTGACACTCTCATTAGATCACTTGAAATAATCCCTGAGACCAGAAACTAACTACAGTATAAGTAATTCATTATTGCAGCAAGTAAATATGAAATGCATGTCTAAAAACTTCCTATGAATATTCTTACACACACTGAAAGGTGCTGTATAGCCATCTATAGAGAGTCTATTACCTGCTGTTGATCCCAGAGTGGAAAGATAATGAATGGTATTCCAGGAGAGTTGGCAGGAAGGTGAGAAGCTACATCCAGATTACAAGCAGTGTTGTTTCAAGCTGTAACAGGGCGTACAAGTCTAACAGCTGTTTTTGCAAATCAGCTGTGGCTTTATGAGAACAGAACGTTATCAAATTGCTACAATCTAGGTGGCTAGATTAAAAGCAACATTTTGTTTTACCACAGCTACTGCACAATTGGTACTTCATTGGGTGTTTCTGAGAGAACCTAGAAAAAGTACTTATTTACAACACATTTCCCAGACGCTTGCACCCAACATGTGCACTAACCAACTGGCTACTCTGGCTGGGAGATTCTAGGTGTTGTAGCCCAAAAAAGTGATTTTTCCAACCACTGGTAACTATGATCCAATCATATCTGTATTGTGGTTTGAAGATTGTGGTTTGAGGATCAATTTTATTGTGTTGCATTTTTCTAATTGTATTATATTCTTATTTTTTATGAAAGGTTTGTTGACTATACTGACTGTATCATATTTGTTATATTTATATTATGTTGTTTTTTAAATATTTGATATTGTAACATTGTAAGCCGCTCTGAGTTGCTTCGGCAAGAAGAGAGTGGCATATAAACTGAATATAATAATAATAATAATAATAATAATAATAATAATAATAATAATAATAATAATAATAATAATAATAATAATAATAATAATAATAATATCTTGGAAATATGCCCCATTTCCCCAGATAAACATGTAGGACTGTGCAGCTTGTTAGCATTACTGCGACTAAAAGCAGAGAACACACACCAATGTTGACAAAGGCAAAACAGAAATAATAGCTTTTTTCCCCCCAGAAATCTTAGAAGTATTCTAGAATTCACAAGGATAGTTATTTCCAGGATAGGCATATCAAGAGATTTATTTATTTATTTATTTCTGAAACTTAATATGAGACAAAAAATGTTTCTGAAGTCCTATCCAAATTGTATAAGTGTCACAAGAAAGGTTATTTTGTCCTCTATCAATCACACTTTGGATCATTTCAATCGATTGATTGGTTTGGTCACAGGCTCATCGCCAACTGACCCCCCCTCCTTGAAAATGTCATTTTTATGAGTCACTTTTTCCTTAATATCTTTGTTGTTGATTCCTGCTTCAGCGTCATTCTTCTCCACATGTTGTATTTGAACTTTATCCACCTCAGGAAGTTGTCATATTCAGTTTCTAACACAGTTTTCCCTTTTATTTTTGCATTTTTGTGACCTCGTTTGAGTGTTTTTTTTGTAAAACGCTTCATAGTTTTTCCCCTGAAGTCCAATTTCAAATGTAATAGTGTCACCACAAAGGTTATTCTTTCCTCTTTCAAATGCACTTTGGGTCCCCTGAATCGGTTGTGTGGTTTGGTCACTAGACCACCGGAAACTGAACCCCCAGCAAAGATTGCATTTTTTCAAGGCAGCTTTTGGAAGCAATGATGTCATCGCTTTGTATTTTTGGCCAATGGCTCTTTACATTTCTGAAAGTCGCCGAGATGAGCTTTCAGTCGATGTAACCGTTATTTTTGTGGGTGCTTTAGTTTGTGGTGGCAGCTTGTCAAAATACTTTATTTTTGTTACATCGCAAAAGCTGCCAGACCACCCAACTTCAAAAGTGGAAGAAGAAACTAGAAGATTAGACATCCTTGACTTGATTCTAACTAATAGAGATGACTTGGTTGATGAATTGGCAGTAAGGGGAACTTAGGGAGAAAGTGAGCATGTTTGAGTTCTTCATTACAAAGGAAACAAAAGCCAAGTTACATACAGGCACACTGGATTTTAGGAAAGTTGATTTTAATGAACTCTGGATAATAAGTTTGGTCTCATAACAGGAGATCCTAGCAAAAAAAAAAAAAAGAACTCCAAGATGGATGGGATTTTCTTAGAAAAGAAACACAATTCAAAAGACACAATTACAAACAATTATGGAGGGGGGGTGAGATGGAAGATAGCAAAAAAAATTTTTTTTTAAAGAAAGACTGAAGGAACTTGTCTTGAAAAAAGAAGACTAAAGAGAGGTAAGAAACACTGTTCGGATGCATGAAAGGCTGTCATACAGAGAAGGAGCAGGATCTGTTCTCAATCATTCCAGAGTATGGGAAGCCAGATTTTGGTTGAATAGCAGGAAAAACTTCCAAACTATTAAAGTTAAATGACAGTGGAACCAGTTAACATGGAACATGGCGAGTGTTCCACCACTGGAGGCATTCAAGAGAAAACTAAATAGCTATCTGTCTTATATACTTTAACTTTGATTCCTACACTCAGCAGTGCTTTGAACTCAGTAACTTTGTATGCCCCTTTCAGTTCTGTCATTCTGTGAGGATGTGGCTATACTGAAAAGCTTATTCGCAGCGATTCAGTTCTGCTAGGTCCGTGAATGCGAACCTTGGCACTCCAGATGTTCTTGGACTTCAATTCCCAGAAGCCCAAGCCCCCTGTGAATCCACATGAATGGGTTTACTGCAATTCATCCTGCCTGCGCCACCCTCGTCACTCCTGGAAGTGGAAGTAAAGCGTGTCCACACCAAACAAGGAAGTGAATACGGATGCTTCTGCACATGCATGAGCATGTCCATGCTGCCAAACCAGGTAGTGAATATGCACAGAAGCATCTGTATTCACTTCCTGGTTCAGCAAGGGCATTGTGGGCCAGATGAAATGGCCTTGGGGGCTATATATAGCCCATGGGCCATAGTTTGAGCACTACTGCTGTGTACCGTTGTGTCAGGAAATGAACCTATTTCCTAAGGCTTGAAATTGCCAATTTTCAAATAGGCCTCAGAAAAATCCATTTTTCTCTCTCTGAGCCTCAAGGCTGTGTAACAGCATGTTTTTCAACCATGTTTTCAGTATTTCTTATCTTTTGTAAGCTAGCCGAGAGCCGTGTTGTGTCTTTTCATAAAGGTAAACAACCATTGTTGTGAGAAAGTTTTCTCTCTTGCTTGCTGATACTTGATTGGCTAAGCTGTCCCACCTGACGGAAAATTCTCCATTTTGGAGAGAAGAAAGAGTTCGTCTCTATTTCTTCATGGATTAAGACCTGTTTTTGATTAGAGAGCTTTTGTTTCTGCATCTCTATGGGCTAGCATTCTTTAGCCTAGGAGCTAAGCACTTTTGCTCCTTAAAAATGGTTACCTAGATTTACCTGTGGACTTTATTGGACTGACCTATGCTACTGACTTTTATGCTTTATGAAGCTGATCAATAAATCTTCATCATTTTTTCTGAACGTGTCTTCATTGGACTAAAAAAGGGTAAGAGCTGCCTTTCACACACACAAATCTTTGAACACGCTACCAAATAAAAACCCCTTAAGAGCTGATAAGCAGCTGAGAGTTCTAATTAGCCGTCCAGCCCGCCTCGGTTGTTTTGTTTTGGTTTCCAGGGGTTTTACCAGAAGTGTAGGGGCCGGCTGGATCGTGACATGTTGGCCTAGCGGTGCGATAAACGAACCCTGAAGAAGTTTTTTTGTGTGTGTGTGCATGCTCATCTCTGCCCGGCAAGAAGAGGCAGCCTTCGTTTATTTTGGCTGAAAGCCTGCGTGTGTCCATCTGCAGCAGAAGCTGAGAAAGTGCCTCCTTGAAAGTGCTATTGTTTTCCTGAGATAAGGTGCTGAAAGGAAAGCAACTGATTGCTGTTTTGAGTTTTGAGTCGGATTCTCAAACTCCCAGATCTGAGGGCCGTGGGCCAAGGGCCGTTTCCAGTGCTGGCAAGACTGAGACGTCTTCCAGGCCTACAAGATGGAAGGTAAGCCAGTGGATGATGAATGTACCCCCTCACCACAGTTAGCACCCCAAGACAGACTCCATTCCAGATGGGATCTTGGAGAAGGTGCCCAGATGATGTTTAGCCAAAAGGAAGGGCCCAGGGTGGGTGAAGCTTGTCCAGATGACTTCTGAGACTTCCCCAGACGCCCAGCAAGCCCCAAGCCCTAAATAAGACTCTTTTGTGTTGAATTGGTGTCAGAGTGCCTATTTTCACTCAGAAGCAGTTCCTTGAAGTTAATTTCCCCCAAAGCCAAGAAGAAGGAGTGGAACCCTTCAGATAAGATTTATTTTCCTGCATTGAAGTTCCTAGTTGCTGATTACATGTGCTGTTTGGTCTTTGAAGACCTGGAGAGTTTGCAAATTGCCTCATTGTGTTTGAGATACCAGCGTAAAGGTGGAAGAGCTCCAACGGACTCCTCCACGTGTCCAAGGAAGAAGTTTGCTAGAGTGGGTGGGCCAGATCCACCACTCTGAAATGTGTTATCTACAGGCTGTTACACTACGCTGTTTTGGTCAGCTAGTGGGAAGTGGGAAATAATTGCCGGATGCAGTGTTTCCCTGAGTTTTACTACCCTTCGAGAAAGCCAAGAGCTGAAGAGGGGGGAGTACGTAAAGATGGCTATGGGAGAGCCCAACTAGCGGTTTCAGCAATAGCAGAGGCCAGATCCAGATCCAGATTCCCGACGTACTGAGGAGAGTGAATGGAATTCTGCGCGCTCTTGAGTTGAGAAGCTAGTCAAGCCATCAATTCTGTTGCCTGTTTAGTTCCCAAACCTCACAGGGATGAGGGTGCGGGGTTGTTTGATTAATTCCTTTGGACTGTGTTCTGATTAATACCTTAAAGGTTGTTTCTTGAGTTTGTTTTACTAGGAGATGCACATGTTGCTGTCATCTGAAAGAAGAGCTGATAACGGAACTCTGAGTGGACTTTGTTCAACTGGATGTTTAATTGTTTGCAGGTGCAACAACAAAGAAGAAGAAGAAGAAGAAGAAGGGGGAAATGTTATTGTTTCTTGCTAATCATCTGTTTATTTTTCCAGAGGCTCGTACAAGCAGCTTCTGTGACATGTGTGGTGTTACTGACCTGTTTTCTGATTTAAAGGTTGTTCTGTTTGGGCAAAATGTGTTTTGGAAAGGGAAAACCTTTGGTACCTGAAAATGCCCAAGTCTTTTGTTCCAGCAAGGTTTTATACCTGAGTTTGCTTGCAATGCAGAATGTAACTTATGTAACGTGTACCTCCAGTAACTAAAACTGGAAGAAGCTTTAACGCTTGATATCCTACATATATAAGGGATAGCTTGTTTGCTCAATTGCTTTGCTCACATTAGTAAATAATGCCTTTTGGTAAAGTCAAACCCCCGGTTTGCCTTTCCAGAAAGGAGGGCGTGTCAGGAAATGAACCTATTTCCTAAGGCTTGAAATTGCCAATTTTCAAATAGGCCTCAGAAAAATCCATTTTTCTCTCTCTGAGCCTCAAGGCTGTGTAACAGCGTGTTTTTCAACCATGTTTTCAGTATTTCTTATCTTTTGTAAGCTAGCCGAGAGCCGTGTTGTGTCTTTTCATAAAGGTAAACAACCATTGTTGTGAGAAAGTTTTCTCTCTTGCTTGCTGATACTTGATTGGCTAAGCTGTCCCACCTGACGGAAAATTCTCCATTTTGGAGAGAAGAAAGAGTTCGTCTCTATTTCTTCATGGATTAAGACCTGTTTTTGATTAGAGAGCTTTTGTTTCTGCATCTCTATGGGCTAGCATTCTTTAGCCTAGGAGCTAAGCACTTTTGCTCCTTAAAAATGGTTACCTAGATTTACCTGTGGACTTTATTGGACTGACCTATGCTACTGACTTTTATGCTTTATGAAGCTGATCAATAAATCTTCATCATTTTTTCTGAACGTGTCTTCATTGGACTAAAAAAGGGTAAGAGCTGCCTTTCACACACACAAATCTTTGAACACGCTACCAAATAAAAACCCCTTAAGAGCTGATAAGCAGCTGAGAGTTCTAATTAGCTGTCCAGCCCGCCTCGGTTGTTTTGTTTTGGTTTCCAGGGGTTTTACCAGAAGTGTAGGGGCCGGCTGGATCGTGACACGTTGTTACTCCTTTTATGATTTTCTCCAACACTTTTTGCCATGCTCTTTTATGGATGTTGCTTGGGAAATGGAGAACAGATAAATATGACAGAAGAGGGAGGAGGGAAGAAGATGGACATGTTACCCTACCCTAAACATCATTCCCACCTGTTTATGTCACCAAGGCCTCACCTATAGATACACTCCCCATGTTTTTACATGCATCTGCATGGGAGGGGAAAACCTTTTAAAACCTTCCAACATGAAAAAAGTAGAAGCCTTGACGCATCACAACAAAGCAACTGCTTTGGGAAAGAAACGTAATGGATGGCTTGAGTTCTGCTTTTCTACCATGAAAAACAATTTGAATTCACTCATTTTATAAGCATAGCAAATCTTGACATTTTTATGGAGTAGTCATCGACTTACTCTATGAATCAGTCAATTATACAAGTGACATGAAAACCTCTGATCAGGGAAGGGCATATCATGACATTGTGACACATGAGCATGAAAAAACGATGCCACAATAAATGTTACATATAGTGTGTTCTCAAGATGCATTTTGGTCAGGAACATATCCCAGAATTCAGAGAAAACTCAAATTTTCAAAAGATCATCATAGAATTTCATTTCCCATTTGTAATGTTGGATTGAGAATGTGATGAGCCACTTCAAACTCCTGAGCAGATAGGTTCACCTGCAAAGGATGCAGGAAAGTAAGCGACAGCAGACAGAAAGCAGGCAGAAGATTTCCAGACCAAGGGACTTCATTGGAGTTGCCTTCTTGACATGATCAAGGGCCGAGACACCTGCGGCCGGGGGAAGAGGCGGCTGCCGCGCCCAGCCCGGGACACCCTCCACCTGCGTCCTGAGGCTGCGCTGGGACAGGGGGCTTAAAAGCCCAGCAGGACATTTCGCTCCCCGCCGCCGCCGCCGAGACACCTGCGGCCGGGGGAAGAGGCGACTGCCGCGCCCAGCCCGGGACACCCTCCACCTGCGTCCTGAGGCTGCGCTGGGACAGGGGGCTTAAAAGCCCAGCAGGACATTTCGCTCCCCGCCGCCGCCACCAAGACACCTGCGGCCGGGGGAAGAGGCGGCTGCCGCGCCCAGCCCGGGACACCCTCCACCTGCGTCCTGAGGCTGCGCTGGGACAGGGGGCTTAAAAGCCCAGCAGGACATTTCGCTCCCCGCCGCCGCCACCAAGACACCTGCGGCCGGGGGAAGAGGCGGCTGCCGCGCCCAGCCCGGGACACCCTCCACCTGCGTCCTGAGGCTGCGCTGGGACAGGGGGCTTAAAAGCCCAGCAGGACATTTTGCTCCCCGCCGCCGCCGCCAAGACACCTGCAGCCTGGGGAAGAGGCGGCTGCCGCGCCCAGCCCGGGACACCCTCCACCTGCGTCCTGAGGCTGCGCTGGGACAGGGGGCTTAAAAGCCCAGCAGGACATTTCGCTCCCCGCCGCCGCCACCAAGACACCTGCGGCCGGAGGAAGAGGCGGCTGCCGCGCCCAGCCCGGGACACCCTCCACCTGCGTCCTGAGGCTGCGCTGGGACAGGGGGCTTAAAAGCCCAGCAGGACATTTCGCTCCCCGCCGCCACCGCCAAGACACCTGTGGCCTGGGGAAGAGGCGGCTGCCGCGCCCAGCCCGGGACACTCTCCACCTGCGTCCTGAGGCTGCGCTGGGGCAGGGGGCTTAAAAGCCGCAGCGGCGGCTGGATTGTTGGTATTGCTCTAATTTTTGTGTAAATTTGATGATTTCTGTAATTTCTTATTGTTGTTGAAATTGATACCTATTGAATTTTGATTATGTAATGATGTTGAGATGTTTTGTGGTGTTGATACAGTGCTGATTATTATTTTTTCCTATATTTACATGTTGTGTTTATAAATTTGTTGTTTCTCTGTGCTTGTGAACCGCCCTGAGTCGGCCCAATCCGAGTAGGGCAGTATAAAAATTGGAAAAATAAAATATAATAATAATATATAAACATGTCTATTGGTAAAGGACAAGTTGTGTTCTGAATGTTCACACTCAGGAAACCAGCAAGAAAGAGGGAAACAATCAAAATCTTTCTCCATGAAGTGTGTTTGTGGGAGAAATATTAGCTACTTATTCCAGAATAGGACATCTGAATAGCAGGAATTAGGGAAAATAAAATGGATGATTATTACTTTCATCATTATATATTTGTTGGGGCCTGACTACACAGGGGAGAAATGGGGGAAATACTATTGGTTTAGGGCTGAGCCACATTTTTCCCATTGACCACATGATACAATAGGAAATGTGACTCAGTTTGGAGTTCCACAGTGGTAATCTGTAGTTTTTCTTCCCCATCAGAAATCCTTCTATTTTTTTAGAAAAACATTTTTTTCACTTCTAAGTGTGTGGTTCACTTCTAAGTGTGTGGTTACTCTGAATAATGCAGAAAGGAAAGACCAACCAAGGTTTGCACACAAATATAAGTGGTGCTTTAGCAAAGCACCTTTCCCCCACCTCTTGCCTCAAGAGAGTGTATGTGCACATGCATGCACACAATACAATTGCACACATACACACAGCATCAGTACTCTCCAAAGCCTCTCTCCTATGACACCTTTTTTAAAACAGCTTCTCCTCGAGCAAAGGTCCCGTTTATTTTTTATTTTATTTGTTTACAGTTTAACATGCTCTATGGCCAGCAAGATAAGATGAGGAAATGAGAAAATCAAGGAAGGAAAGCCTTCTTAAGGCAGTTTGTTTGAACTGTGCCACTAACAAGTGCTTCAACAGAATTGCAATTAGGAAGTGTTTACTCTCCTGCATTGTGTGGCCACTTAAATCTCTTGCTCAGACTTCACACTGAGTGAATACAAATTAATTCATGTTTCCTTTACTGTATAGTCATATCCTGAATTTGCCAGAAACGTTCTGTCTGGCAGCTGTTGGAGACGGCCAACGTCAGGTTTGTTATTAGGGCAGGATTTGAGGCCAAATATTCACGATCCCATTCAGCTGAAGATGTTATTAAATATTTTGATGTAATTGAAGTTATAAACATGAATATCTAAAAATCACCCCCTTCCATTTTAGATGGACCAGATCAGAGGTGGGTAACTTCAGAGTTTTCCAAGCAATTCCCCACCTTTTGCATCCATTGTAAGGTTACACCATCCTTTCCTGACCAAACTGGAAGTAAGTAGAAGTCCACTTCCACTTGCAAGACAACCTTAAAATCCCTCTTTTGTGTATAGGCCAGATGTGAAACTGCCAAAATGAAGCCACCTTTTGGTGGAATTTTTCCATAGTTGCTTTCACCTGACGTAGCATGTGAAAGATTTGCCAGCACTAGGTTCTTGTTGCCTGGGGCATGCCCAATTGTGCTTTAAACAGAGGCGTAGCTACCGCCGTATCTGCCGTATCAATTATATGGGGGGCCCGGGCCATGGGGGCCCCCAACGTGCGTAAGCAAAACAAATCTTTACCCTTCATAAGGGCCCCCAAACAAATTATGATACGGGGCCCCGCCAAGGCATGCTACTCTTCTGGCTTTAAAATGCCACAATCTTTTAAGGAGCCTCTTTCTGTGTTTTATTTATTTATTTATTTAGTCACACTTCTATGCTGCCCTCCTCACAAATGACTCAGGGCAGCGAACAATAGTTAAAAATACAATAAACAATAATACCTACCCATTTCAGAAAGTTAAACTTTAAAGGTTAAAAATTAAAAAGAGATTAAAAGTTTAAATTCACCAATTAAAGTTACGAGGGAGAGGGGGGAACAGTCAGATTAGCCAGCCGGCTGGGGTACCCGACTGGCCCAAACCCCACACCTCCCCCACCAGCCAGGTCTTCACACCCTTTCTAAAGGCCAGCAACTCTGTCTGGAGATGCAACTCAGTTGGCAGGAGGTTCCATAGGGCCGGAGTGGACACAGAGAAGGCCCTCCTTATAGTGCTAGAGAGATGCACCTCTCTAGCCGACGGCACAACCAGAGAGCCTCTCCAGTCTGCTCTGGTGTACCTTGATACCTTGGAGTCATTATTCAGTGAGGAGTCCACGCACTGACAGATGTCTCCATGACGACATTCTGCACATGCAAATGGACCTGAGAAATCAAACTGTGTACTCCAGCCTTAAAATAAACTTCTATGAAATACCAGCATAAAATGTGAATGGGCCATGCACCTTCATTAAATTCTCTGTGTTTTAATGCTGGTATTGGCTCACGATGCTACAAAATGGGTTAGGTTGTACACAGCCTTGCTGGACAAAGCCACCCATTGTATCCCTGGACTGCATGGACCAGTCCGACTCCAGTGAAGCACTTCTGACACTTTTGGATTCCCACCAACATTTTTCTTCTGACGTGTGTGCATTTTAAAGTGCTGGCCCTGAAAAATGCCAACTCTTTCTTGAAATGGAAATATTCTCATGTTCTTTATAACAGGTTCCTGGAAGTTCCTGGGCAGATATAGGGACCTTTGCATGCAGATGCCTCCTTTAGCAAATACAAATGAAGGGGAAGACATATGAAGAACAGAGATCATTGTTATGCAGGGAGAGCACTCTGTTCCTTAAGCACTTGGTTTCCAAGTAAACAAGCTTGGGGAGGTAAGGTTGCAAAAAGAGGCTGATTCATTAGCAGCAAAGCGAACCAGAGGGCTGGAGGGCTGCCCAAGTGCCCAGAGGGGATTTGTGTAGCTGGTTTAGCTGCCTGCTATTCACATCTTGAACAGAGGAAGCTGTATGACAAACAAACACAATCTTGGACTGTACCAGAGTCATATGCTTTCTGGGCACTGTGTTTACCCCATGAATTTCTCTTCTAGGCTTTCCCTCCTTTCTTATTTGTTGGTGGGGATTACCTTTGTGACTGACAGGCATCTTTAGGTGTTCAGCGCAGCATTCCCATGCCTGATGGCTCTCATGGTAACAATAAACTGGGAGGGTAAATCACTTATTTTGCAAGAACTTTAAAAAAGCATTCTTGAAACACACACACACACACACACACACACACACACACACACACATATATATACCTGGTGACAGTGATGGGATGTCACCGGTTCCAGACGGATCTCTGGAACCGGTAAGACCACTCCCGGAGGGTTCTCCGTGAGGGGAAGTCCACTTTTGGGGCGTCCGGTTCCGGACGCCTGACCGAAAGAAAAAAAAAATTAAAATCGGAGCGAAAATGGCTCTAATTGACTGCGCATGCGCAGAAACTCAATCTGACGCATTGCACATGCGTCAGATTGAGTTTCTGCGCATGCGCAGTCAATTAGAGCCATTTTCGCTCCGATTTTCA
Source organism: Furcifer pardalis (assembly GCA_030440675.1). Taxonomy (NCBI): domain Eukaryota; kingdom Metazoa; phylum Chordata; class Lepidosauria; order Squamata; family Chamaeleonidae; genus Furcifer; species Furcifer pardalis. The sequence goes on along the minus strand of CP126893.1, from coordinate 127,186,785 downwards.
AAACATTTAGAACTTTCAGGGCAGCGGCGGCGGCAGCAGCCCTCTGAGGGGGGCGCCTCCCCGCGGCACGTTGAGGGCTGCCTCGGCCGTCCGCTGCTGACAAGCCCCATGCCCTGGGGACGCCCGGCGGGGTACACCGCTGCCGCCGCCTCCGCCGGGCGCCTGTGGGCCGGGTGCCTGCACCCGGCGTCCACAGCCGCCGCCCGCCGCCGCCAGAGCTGCCGCTGCCTGAATCCCTGTGGACTCCTTCTTGGGTCGGTCCCTTTTGAGCTCGGCTGCCGCGCGCTGCGGAGGAGGAAGCTGTAGGCGGCGGCGGTGCGGCATGGGGACGGCCCAGGGAGGCGCGGCAGCCGCGGCTGCCCGTCGCCCCTCGCCATGGCCGGAGCCGGGCTAAAAAGGTACCGGCCCAAGGAGGACGCCACAGGGGTGCAGGCAGCTCCGGCGGCGGCGGCGGCTGTGGACAGCAATCGGGGTGCCGGGTCCCAAGAAAGGTAAGCGAGGGGTTTTTATTTGGGGTGGGTGGGTAATTTATTTGTGTTTTGGGTGGGTGGTTGTTTTTATTTTATTTATTTATTTGTGTCTGGGTGGGTGGGCTGAGAGGGAGGGGTGTGTGTGTATGTTTATTTTTAATTTATTTTTATTTTGGCCCCGCCCACAACGTCATGACGTCATGACGTCGGCCGTGACGTCATGACGTCATGCCATTGGCCACGCCCATGACGTCCGTGACGTCATGGCGTGGTAGTAGAATTTTTGTCATCCCATCACTGCCTGGTGAGGAGGGGGAAATAGACTCATAAATGTACCCTTCAATCATGAAACAATTTCCATTAGTTTTCATATTTTTCTCACCACACCATCCATTTGTGTGACCACCCATGAGATTGAATGGTTTGGGGTTTTCCTGTTATGGCTCCTTAAGGTTTGCAAACCAGAACGCATCCAAAATTAGCACCAAGGGCTAAATCTGGAACCAACAGGAAAGTCAATGGCTTTCCATCTTGTGAGCTACAGGCTCACACCTGTCAGGAGTCATGTGTAGTGGAACTCTGGAAGAGGTAGACTGCTGTGGCTGTTAGAAGACAGCCTGTGGAGAAGCCCTTCTCCTTCCTAGGAGGACCTTGTGCTGTCTCTCCTCCACAGTGCTTGGACAAACACTCACCCACCCACCCACCCACCCCAGTAGCTTCCACTCAATTGTTGTTCTTGTCAATGCTTGGAGAAGCCTTCTACTATCTGGGGCTCTCAGAAGTTGCAGCCAATTTCCCCAACATTAGTCATCAGCTAATAATAATAAGACTTAGGTAAAGGTCTCCCTTGCTCGAAAGCCGGTTGTATCCGACTCTAGGATGTGATGATCATCTCCATTTACAGACAAAGAGCCAGCACCATCTGTGATTGCAGATGTTTCTGTGGCCATGTGGCAGGCACATGGAACACTGTTACCTTCCCACTGAAATGGTACCTATTTATCTACTTGCAATTTTCTTGTTTTCAAACTGCTCAGTTTGCAGGAGAATAGTAAAGCAGGCTTGCTGGCTGGCTTGCATCCTTCCATGCTATGTAGCATATTGGGCAGCAAATAAGACTTACTTGCCATTAAATTGATTCTAACTGTTAGCAACCTTTCTAGAATTTTCTTGGTGTAACACACTCAGAAGTGATTTACCACCCTCCTTCCAGTGATGCTCTGGAACTGTCTAGCTTGCCCAAGGCCACACTGGTCTCAGGGTCCCACTCACAAAAGGTGCAGTGGAGATTCAGACTCTCAGACTCTGACTCCACACTGTGTTATGTATGACTAGTGACTTATAATGCAAAACATCTCTGGCAGGCAACAGATTGGAAAAGGCTGATAGCAAGATGTCTGGAAATTTCCTACCCCACCCACCCCCTGTTTCCCATGTAAGATAAAATATTGGAAAACATTGGTATTTATAATAGCAGATGGGAATAGGGTTGAGGCTGACATTGTGTCTACTAAAATAAACACATCCTCTAGAACAGGGGTATCCAAACGATGGCCCGTGAGATAGATCTGGCCCTGATACCAATTCATCTGGCCCGCAGTGCCCTTGTCGCTCCCAGAAGCGAAAGTATAACGCACCTGGGGCGAACCGGGGCGAACCGGCCAATGCCCACCACTGGTGATGTGGGTTCAGCTATCCCCATCAATCCTTTCAAGCAAAGTATAGAAGACTTTTTGATATCAGCAAGACTGAGCTGTGCCTGGATCTGACTTATAAGAGTTGTAGTTCAACATAGCTATAAGTCACCAGTGACAGAAAGTTGTGAAAGGGTTTAAAATAAATAGATGCAAGGGAGAACTGCACAGAGTCTCTTTGTACATAACTGATGCAATCACATTGAGGGCATCTTTGGACATTGCCACTTAGCAAGAGCCCCAAGTATCAAACTCAGGTCAAATTAGAAGTTCAGGAGAATATATACTCCACACAATTAACCTGTTTCCCCTGACATTATAGGATTTCCTCAGAGTTGCACACTTCATTAATCAATTATCCAAAGTAAGCCCATGCTTACGTTCACAAAACAAAACATGATAAACGTAAAATACACAAGAGGGGGAAATCACATGCTAAGACCAACAGACATTTTTCACCTTCTAAAAATGCACTAAACATATCCTCTAGTTTGATTCTCCAAAGCATAAAAGAATTAGATCAATACACACCAAATCAATAAAGATTGCTGTGATATCAACGTCAAGGAGTGGTAATACAATCCACTAAACTCTCCAAAGCAAGCCTTGTTGAAATCTTTGATAGTTCTATAGCAAACCTTTCCAGTAGATTTTAAACTTCTTATGAGGAAAGGCAAAGTCATGGGTCTTTTTGATATTGTTGCTATTTACTAATACAGTACTGTACTTTATTTCATGGTCCTTTTGAAGTGTTTAGGACTGAGTTTCATGTGCCTCTGCTGCCACCTCCCGTTAGATTGGGAGTCCTTGCATCTCCTGCCATATCTGCTGACCAAACTGAAGTGAGATCAACCTGCGCAAGTAATGAAAGGGAAAGAAAATAGGATGCCTTGAAAATACACTTGGTGTGCATTCCAATTGTATGATATCTGTGCTAATTGCTGACTTTTGTAAACAACACTCATTAGAAGGACCTTTCATATACTGTTGGACTGGAACTACAATTATCTATTGGGACTGCAGTGGCTAAGATGCTGACTGGAAGGCGGGAGGTCAGCAGTTTGATTCCTGAGTACTGCAGGACGGAAGAGCTCTCATCTTTGTCCCAGCTCCTGCCAACCTAGCAGTTTGAAAGCAAGAAAATGCAAGTACTGTAGATAAATAGGGACCACTTTGGTGGGAAGGTAAACAGCATTCCGTGCTCTCCGGTGTCTAGTCATGCCTGTCACATGACCACGGAAACGTCTGCAGAAGCAGACAGTGCTGGCTCTACGGCCTTGAAACAGAGAGCTAAAATTCTGTTGCCTGAATATGGAATTACAAGTAAAACCTCATATAACACTAAAACCTGGTTCCACAAGTCTTGGTGTTATATGATTTTTAGTGTTATCTGATGCATGTTAAAATCCTATGGGATCCATAGAGATACATTGTAACCACACAGGCTTTAGCGGTTGTTATCTGAAGCATCCCATAGGATCTTAATGTTATCTGATGCAATTCTTCCCCCCAGATTCCTTAATGTTATGCGATTTTAGTGTTATTCGATACTAATGTTATATGAGGTATTACTTGTACATAAGACCTCCTTTCCCATCCAGCAAGTTTGCCATTGTTTGCCTGTTCTTGAGGATTGCTCATGTAACTATTCACACAAAACGGAGCATAATGGTGTGGCATGCTGGTGATGTTTGCATGATTTGCTTTTCATCTGAGCTTTGGCAACAGGATACTAGTCAAAAAATGCAGCTGGAATGAACTTGCAGACAACCCATTGTTTTCTACAAACCTGTAGGCAAGCCATAGTAATTGTCCAGCTTAAAAGTATTTCCAGGAAGAAACTTGCTCACATAAGGAAAGAGAACATAATGTCTATCCTTCTAGCATCAAGACAATGTTTCTTTCCAAGGATTCTTCTGGGATGGAAAAGGTCATTCTGAAGGGTATTTAATGCATATATGTTGGTAATCACTATAGTAACATTCCGATACAGTTCTGAGTCCTGGGAAGCTTTTCTAGTCCTTAGAATCAGCAAGGTTAAGAATGGCTAGCGGGAGATGAAAAGTCCACAAAATGCCACCGTTCATTTCCCACTAGCAGTTATGTAAATTTTAGTAGGATACTATTTACTTGAGGATCATAATCATATGATCTCTAGGGACAGCTTTCATGTGTTAGCATGTCAGTTCTTTTTAAGCAGACAAGTAACTCAAATGCCATCCAACTTGCAGGGATGTTTCAAGTCATTTTTCAGTATGAGGCAAAGCAGCAAATAACTGTATTAAAGCCAGTTTTATTATTAGGGGAAATGAGCGGATGGAAATCCTATAAATACAGTACCTCTCTTCTTGTTGTAGAAATACAATGACAATACAGTAAATGGATAACAATATGTTGTCCTTTCATGAGACCCCAACCAAGCCTTACTAGATGGCCTTCCATGATGCCCACAAGGAAGCTGATGTGACCTGGAAGTGTTCAGTGAGGGCAACTGTTGATCCACTCAAAGGGATGCCTCTGCAAATTTCCTTCTCCAGGAAATAGCCACTGTTTTATCAATGACTGAATTTGTAACAAAGGGCAATCTTTGGCTCAAAAAGCAGGTGGGAAGATGTCTCTGAAATAGATATATTTTCTACAGCAAGATACTTGGCTCCACACAAAAGCCTGTCAGCGCAAGAGGGAATCTTCTATCCAACCTCTGGAGTCTATCCAGCTCCTGAAGGGACATCCCTAATATGATGTATTACATTGTAAGGGTGGATGGGGTGCATGCAGTGGTGGGATGTCAACATTTTTACTACCCCACCATGACATCATCACAGTGTGGGCGGAGCTAACATCATGACATCATGATGTTGTGGGCAGAGCCATTGTCATGACATCATGATGTTGTGGCCGGGCCAAAGAAAAATAAAATAAAATAATAAAATAAAATAAAAATAAGCATGCACACACACACACACACACACACACACACACTCAATCACCCACCTACCCACAACACAAACCTGTAAATAAATTAAATAAATAAATAAAATAAAAATACATTAAAATTCACCCACCCACCCAAACACACCCACACCCACCCCAAACACAAATCAACCAGAGCTTTTAATCCAGAGCTTAAAATTTATTCTGGCTAATCTTTCTCACACTAGGTCAGATGGAAGGAACTACAGAATGAACTCACCACAAGATGGCTTCATTTTGGCACTTTTCAACTTTTCAACTGTTAAAGAAGTTAGGTATTAAGTCTTTGCCTAACCAGTTCTCTAGGACAGTGTTTCCCAAATGCTGGTGTTTGGACTTCAATTCCCAGAAGCCTAAGTCATTTCCCCAAAGCACTGATCAGCCAATGTACTGACTTAGGCTTCTGAGAATCGAAGTCCACCTGTGGGCTGTGTATCCCTTCTTGGGAACCACTGCTCTAGGATAATATGCCTTAATGTAAATGTAAAACAGCTGTACTTCCTTAAGGGTTCTCCAACTGGAACAGCAATTGGAACAGCACAGCCCTGGGGAGCAGGCTATAGGGAGCTTCAGGCAAGCAGCTTCTCTTCCTCCTCCCTGCTTGGGAGGACAGCAAGGAGGCCGTGCATATGCATCAAGCACTGTAGGCGTGCATGCACACCAAGTGTTTGGCACGCATGCACAGTGGGGGAATCAGTGAAAAGGTAAGCCCTGAAGGTGGTTCCCCCAAAAAGCTGCTACCGGTTCTCCAGGATGCTGGGGAAAGTTACTACCGGTTCTGGCTGACTGGTGCGAACCTGTTACATCCCATCACTGGGTGCATGATATAGAGAGCCCTTTGAGTCCAGTATGCCCCTAATCATTGCAAAAAAAAAAATGCTACCTTTTCATAATAGTGGGCAAAACTATTTCATCTGTATGTAATAGTGTCTTAAGAGGCCAGTTACAGTGAAATTTATCATCACTTGATACTTGTAAATATATATTTTTAAAAGAGCACTAAAGCAGCAAACAGCTTTGATTAATGAGGCCTTGTTCTGCTCCATTTCTATACTGTAATCATCTGGCTTTCAACAGCATTATCACCAGCTGGGTAGCAAGCGTGCAGGAGCAGAATAAGTCTACAAAGATAACACTGCATATAGGGAACCAGAGCTTTGGTGGATATATATCTCTGGATAGTCTCTCCTGGAATCCATTAGACAGCATGGCTACCTGTGTGCTCTACAATAAGAGAAATGTGTAGTTTGGCCCTCACCAATAGTAGAGTATTAAAATCTTTAATAAGGAAATACAATCAATGTGGAGAACGAAGGCTTTTAAACTTTGTGAAGTTGGGTAATCCTTCTACCTAGCGGTATAAGCACACACACCAAACTACTCCATCCCCAAATAAGAGCACATAGATGAGTGCCCAATCCATCCTGTTTACTTCTGGTGACACTCCAACCTGATCCTTGTTTGGGTCCAGGAAGTATTTGTGTCTTTCTTGGTCTTTGTGAAACACCTTGTTCTCACAAATGGAGAAAATACAAATGGCTACGACTATTTGTGCTATGCTCCTGGTGGGTGGGTGGGTGGGTATGGGTGGAGGAGCTATAAAGTTTCATCAGTTTGGGCCATATGATAGGTTGGAGCATTTTATTTCTGACTTCTGTACCTTTCTAGCAGTTGTGGAAAGGTCAATTGGATAGTGGATTTGTATCACAGAGAAGAAACTGGAGATGAAAAATGAAGGACAGAAAATTCCACCAATGTAAAAGGAATGCAGCTATCCATCCAGTTTCTCTCTCTCTCTCTCTCTCTCTCTCACACACACACACACACACACACACACACACAACCCTAGTACTAATTTGTTTAATAAACTATCTACCTAGATAAGAAGGGGGGAGAAAATTCTAGAAATACTAATCCTAACTAGCAACAAAAATAGTTTTGATTTACCTTACATAAATTCAAAACAGCTGGTAGGTGGCTGCAAGGGAATATACAGCATATGGTGACCTCAGCCTCTCAGTGTGAGCTTCTCCCTCCCACCCTGTGCTTTAGTAATAAAATATCTAGGGGCAACCTTGGGCTTTATTGGGGTCCCACTGTCACTCACTTTCTCCTTTGGCACTAGAAGCTCAGCCATTTCTATTTCCAGTTTATTTATTTATTTATTTGTATTTAATACCCCGCCCCACTCGGGAAGACCCGACTCTGGGCGGCAGTTCCTCAGTTATCTTTGATTAAACAACTATTTAACCCCTCAAAGCCATGTAGAAGATGAAGGATGCACAATGGTGTTGCTCTGCTCTGTGCAAGACCAGCGACTTTTTACTCCACTCCATAGTGAACCCAGAATCATACAAATATCTTTGATACAGTTCATGTTCACATATTCATGTTAAGATGGTTCATATCTCTACTGCTATCTGTCTATATTAGTAATGGAAGGATGAAAAGACACACATACTAGCACATACATCCTCCTTAGCTCTGGACAATTGAAACTTGGCACCTAGAGATTTGTAATCTTCTGGTTTTCTAACAGTATTATTACCAGCTACTAGCAAGTCTGCAGGAGCAGAACAACTTGGCACCTAGAGATTTGCAAGCACCAAGTTAATTGCCTTTTACTAATAACCATGTGAGGTCAATTCTGACTTATAGTGACCCTTTCCAGAGTTTTCTAGATACTCAGAAGTGGTTTACCAATCCCTTCTTCTGGGGACAACCTTATGACTGTGCAGTTTGCCCAAGGCCACAGGCTGGTTCTTCTCCAAGAACCAGCCTGTGGCACAGTGAGGCACACTGGCTCCACAGCTAGATAACCAAACCAATGAGCTATCCTGCCAGCTCACTTACCTTTTAGAACACTGTGCCTTCTTGACAGGGTCCAGTCTTGATGATCTATAGCAATGATGGTGAACCTTGGCACTCCAGGTGTTTTTAGACTTCAATTACTAGAAACCCAAGTCAGCACTCTGGCTGATCAGGGCTTTGGGGAATTGAAGTTCAAAAACATCTGGAGTGCCAAGGTTTGGCATCACTGATCTAAAGGATCCCACCAGTTCACTACATGACCCTAAAATTGAAGAAAAGTTTTATGCCCATTTCACAAGCTCTAAATATTAAACTAGAAAAGGCTAGGCCAAACCTACGGAGAGCAAAAACAAAAAGCATTACTGAACAGACAAATGTCAAAGAGCATCTCCTATCTGGAAGTTACTTAATAGATTTTGAAGAAAAGTAGGAAAATCCAAAAATAAATACAATTGGGATACTTGGATATATATATATTAATTTTTATGGTTCCGCTTTTTCACATTTTTGTTACCTTTTAATATTTACATTTTATAGGCAGCCTTTCTTTCCATGGTGGCTGAAATTTTACATTACAATATATATATTATATTAAGATGTTTATATATTTTTGTAACTGTGCATTTGAGTACAAACTGTTTAGGATTTTTCATTTATCCATCTTAAGCACTGCAAAGAGGCAAAGGCAGCTAACAATTTGCAACATTGTGAACAGGTTAATGAATGTATTAAATGTGTTCTTTCTTGCTGGGTTGTTGTTTTTAAATTGAGGGGTTATTATTTTTGTTCTTGTTGATATTTATAATTTATTCAATTTGTTCAATATTTATTGTAAATATTTTTTAATGTGTTGTAGCCGTCTAGAGTGGGAAAATAACCCAGATGGGCAGGATATAAATGTAATGAATGAATGAATGAATGAATGAATGAATACAGGACAAAATTTCTGTGAATGTAGAAAAATTCAATCAATGCAGCTTTCATGTACTGTATGTGGAAGGGACCTGCCTCTCGTTCTTCTGGATTACACTTCTTTAGCTGGACAGCCAAGACCTCTACAATGTGTAGAAAAGGAAGCGTTAGACCAAATAACCACTCCAAGTTTCTTCAACAAATATATTGAAAGCATTTTAACATACAGGATACAGTTCATCAAGAGATCAGCAAGCATCTCAAAGCAGAAATTAACCATTAAAGGTTCCAGGGAAAGCACTCACCACCACCCCTTCCACAAGTCTCACATTTTGCAGAATGGCTGCACAGCATTCCAGGGAAAGGAAATGCTGTCTGGGTGTGTGTCTGCGTCACTGGGTTACACCTCTAGCCCTCCTCCTTAGGGATTCTAGCCCATGATCTTACAGCAAAGCATGTCAATCATATATTCACTTTCATTTTTACAGTTCCATGAGGTTCAATTGTTTTGAATTCTTCTTTCTCCCCCAGATCCAGAATCGCCATTTTAAGTGTACTAGAACCCAATTAAGTGGGTATAAAGCTAACAGAAAAGCACCTTTTAAAAAAGGGCCCTTTCTACGACACCTAGCTCATGTACAAAAGAAGATCTAGTAAAGATAGTAAAGAAAACACTATTCCCTAGTAGTGAGAACACTATAGAAGCAGCCAGTTTCTGGTAAAAAAAAGTCTAATTATTTTAACATCTTAATTAATTTTGATTTTTGCCTATATTTTACATACATTCATTGGTTGGTTGGTTTATCAGTGTGTTCATAATTTTAAATTGTGTAACACTCAAGAAGGAAGGAAGCAAGCAAGCAAACAAGCATTATCTTGGCAAGATCTTTCATGACCAGATTACATTTGCTGGGGTAACAGTGGAGTAAATCTCACTTAAGGTCATTCAAATACCATGTGACCATTTTAAGGGAGGGTCGACCAAAAGTCATGGAAAGTCACAGGGGGAGGAGGGTTCGGCGTGAAGTCACATAACTCCAAAATTATCATTTGCTTTTTACATCCAGCTGGCCATAGATCTATCTTCAAACCATGTGATTTGGGGGGCAGGGGCGGGCGAGTGATGATCAAAGGTCATGGAAAGTCACAGAAGGGGGAGGGCCTCCCAAAAAGTGGCCTATTTTAGGTCACGTGGTATTTGAAAGCGCCCTAATGTGTGAAAGCAGTAGACATGGTTAGAACCACAATGTTGATCACAAATAATGCATCAATTGTGAATCCAGTTTACTTTCCCAGATGTGGCTTCCCAGATTTTGGGGGGCTACAACTTCCATAATTCATATTATATTATTATGATTATATTTTCTCATTTTTAATTGTTTATTTCTTATGCTTTTTAAATCCAATTGTAACCTACCCAAAGTGGTAACACCTCCTAGGCAGGCAGGCAGGCAGGCAGGCAGGCAAGCAAGCTCTTGACTAGCTTAGCTGATGGAAAGGAATGATGAGATCTATGAGACAATAATTCATAAAGACAACATACATTCCCTATTCTTTTGCTAAACTAAGATACTACAAAACAATTAGACCTGGTTGTGTTTGTTTGTTCCTTTCTCACTCCATGCATTTCTTGAAGAGCTTCCTATTTGGTTTCTCGAAGCTCAGTTGAAAGCTGATAGCAAAAGCCTTATGCCTTAAAGGATATCGAATCTAAAAGTATCTCAGTTAAGGCACTATTTTTAACAAGGACAGCTCTCTCCTTTAACCCCATCCCATCAAAACCTGTTTTCATAATTACCGAGGTAAGAAGATGAAGCGGTGTGCAATTTTCAGGGTCCAGTGAGTTACCTCAAGGGAGAAGAGGTTTTTCTTGCTGGACACCCCACATAATGGACACCAGTGCCTAGGAAGAAAACAGAGACACACAATTATACCAAGTGAGCTGAAATTGAAGCCCAGCTGGTCTAGAAATGGCATCCTAAATGATGCACAGCAGCTGCAAGATTTAGTTACCATCACTTGAAAAATGTTGCAACTCTTTGCAGACCATGTTGTTCGTGGATCGTGTGGAGCAGATTAAGGAAATTTTCGCCTGACAGTCTTTCTTTCTGAACTGGGCTTCTTGTAGGACAGGCTGTTATTCTGATTCTCAACTTGAGGTAATAATTCTAAATTTTGAAATATTTAAATGACACAAACAGTATGTCTAACAATTCATTTTATGTAAGTTTGGCTGATAATGTAATGCTTCTTTTGCTTGTAATCTTTGTGAACTGTGTGAGTGGGAGAAAGAGTGAAATTAAGTAACACAGGTAATAAAATGACAAATATATGTACTTTCTAACTACATGAGATACAAATGAAATGGCCAAATTTAACATTGGTGTAGTATTATTATATACTTTTCTTAGTCATATATTATATAATCTCTATTTATTTAGAGCATAAAAGTAGCAAAATCTATAGAGTTTTAAAGTATCTGTCCTGTAAGTTCTAAAATGATTACCTAAAGATTACCTAAATATTACCTAAAAGATTACCTAAATATACCCCCCAATTTCCTTCCGGTTTCTAAGTATAGTTTCACTGTAATGTATTGAACATCCTTTCATTCTATGGTTCTTCTCTTGGGTTCTCATTCTGGTGTTGCCATTGCTCCCGCCCTTCCATTTTTCCTCAGTAGCTGGGCTTTAGAGGTTTGGTGTTGCAGTGTCTTTCTGCCTCCTCCTGAGATACACTTATTGCACAAGGACCTCTGTCCATGCATTCCCTTTATAGATATACCCACAGTCGCCTGGAGGCTTTTGTTCTTCCGGTGTGTGTGTAAGGGCCCTCCCACTCATGCTCCTGAGCATATGCTCATTACTGGAACATATTTAACCCTTACCTTTCACCTTTGAGAGACCTGAGCCGCTTTTAAAAAGAACTTACTGAGCTCTGGCAGTAGAGCAGAACAAGGGAGGCTTCTTCTTCAGGTAGCATGCAGCCAAGTTGCCTTGTGTGTGTGTGTGAAAAGAAAAACAACAATCTTCAAAGAGAAACAGCTGTTTTATTCTTCAGGTTCATTGATAACAAAGTCCATGGAAAAACGCAGATTAGAAGGTCATAACAGGTATCAGTCCAGTACATAGTCCAGTATCTTTAGGTAATCATAATGAAAGGAAAGAGCATAGTCCCACCATAGCCAGGGTCTTAAGCCATTGAGAAACAGAGACGAACTAACTCACTGTTCTCCAAAATGGAGAATTCCTGGTCAGGTGGTTTAACCTTGGCCAATCAGGTAACAGAGAAAACTTTCTCAAAACAATGAATTGTTTACATCCATGTGAAGACATAACACTAAGCTCTGCTAGCTAAGCCAGCTAGAAAGATAATAGCACAGGAACACTGTAATGTCAACAAGCCACTCGTGACTTGTGAGGCATACAGAGAGAAAAATGGATTTTTATGAGGCCTAGCTGAAAAATAACAATTTCAAGCCTTGGGAAGCATTAGGAAATAGGTCTTTTCCTGACAGCCTAATATGATGGTTTCCAGTGGCATTTCCTCCACTAAGGGGACCATTGTCCCACCTAAAGGGGCCCATCCACCCATAGCAGTTGGCCCCTTTAGGAATTCAGTTTATTTACTACTGCCCAATTTCATTTTCATTTCATTTCAAATTTATACCCCGCCTTGCTCAGGCGAACCTGACTCTAGGCGGCTTACAAAATATAAAAAAATAACATAATAGTCACAAATTCCACATTATCATAATCACAATCATCACAGTATCAGAAAAATCTTGTATCGAATAACGCGATTTTCACGTTATTCGGAACAAGCGTATGCATGGGTGGGAATTGGATTGGGTAGAACATCTACCCAATCCAACACACACACCCCAGCGCCCGCCCCCACGATGTTTGTAAAGGGTACGGGGATCCTTTCCCTTTCGAAACTTCGAGTGCACGCACGCCTCAGCTGGGGTTAGGCGAGGATACGGGAAAGACCCCCGCATCCTCGCCTAACTGCCGCCGAGGCGCGCAAGCCTCCAAGCCGTCTGAGGTTCCGAGAGGGTACCCCTTCGAAACCTCGGGCGTTCACGCACACCTCGGCTGGGGTTAGGCGAGGATACGGGAAAGACCCCCGCATCCTCGCCTAACCGCCGCCGAGACGTGCAAGCCTCCAAGCTGCCTGAGGTTCCGAGAGGGTACCCCTTCGGAACCTTGGGCATGCACGCACACCTCGGCTGGGGTTAGGCGAGGACACGGGAAAGACCCCCCCATCCTCGCCTAACCGCCGCCGAGGTGTGCAAGCCTCCAAGCCGCCTGAGGTTCCGAGAGGGTAACCCTTCGGAACCTCGGGCGTGCACGCACGTCTCGGCTGGGGTTAGGCGAGGATACGGGAAAGACCCCCACATCCTCGCCTAACTGCCACCGAGGCGCGCAAGCCTCCAAGTTGCCCGAAGTTGCGAAAGGGTAAAGATCCTTACATTTTCGCAACTTCGAGCGTGCGCGCGCGTGTCGTTTGGGGTTAGGGAAGGATACGGGGGTCTTTCCCGTATCCTGCCCTAACCCCGAACAACACACGCACGCACGCACGCACACTCGAAGTTGCAAAAGTGTAAGGATCTTTACCCTTTCACAACTTTGGGCGGCTTGGAGGCTTGCACGCCTCGGTGGCAGTTAGGGCACGATATGGGGTCTTTCCTGTACCTTGCCCTAACCCCGAATGACACGCAATCGCGTGCCTACCCGGGGGGGGGAAATTTCGGACAAGCCGAGCCTTGCCTCGGCGTGGTTTGTCCCTGACGTCAGGGCTTTTTTTTAGCATTGTTCGATCAATGTATTGAACAACGTGAAAAACCGGACGTCATGACTTGTGGAACCATGTCATAACGTTGTCCAGGGTTCATGTGTGTGTGTGTGTGTGTGTGTGTGTGTGTAACCACAGTAACAATCAGAAAGTATTAATATCACCATAAAATGTTTAAAAAATATTACAAAAAAACAGCAAAAACAAAAACCACATTTACTGAATCCTGCAATGATTATAAGCAAAATCCTACCAAATGTAAATGGGAGGAATCCAGGAAGTCAAAAAAGAAGGGATCCAGTCCCAGTGAGAGCTGACCTGAGTCCAGTGAAAGCGGCGGCAGCGAGGTCTTTTAACGCCGCCCGAGACCCGCAGCTGTTGCTCCCTCAAGGCTGGCCGGCTGAGAGAGAGTCCGGCGAAAGCGGTGGTGGTGAGGTCTTTTAACGCCACCCGGGACCCGCAGTTTTGCTGGCTGTACCCAATCCCCGCAGTGGCATGTCCGGCCAGACATTACTGTATATGCTGGCCTATAAGACTACTTCCCCCCCCTGAAAAACATGCCTCCAATTGTGGGGGGGGGGTCGTCTTATGCGGTGGGAGCACTTCAGTTGGGATAGACATAGCTGCCCATAGTGGCCTCCCGATGCTCGCCCGGTGTCCATAGTGGCCTCCCGATGCCCACCCACCTCATTCCACATACCATCCAGTATCGCGTGGTATCCAGCGTGGCTGTGGCGAGGATCAGCAGCGAGACAGGGGTGCCAGCCTTTTCGGCGTGACCGGCCTGTTCTGCTCAGTGGGAAGCAGCGGTGCTCCGCCCCGCCCCTTGTCTACACAGAGCTCGCACATGCGCACTTGCATACTAGTGCCAGCCACAGGGAGATAATCAAATCTGATGTTCTTTTATGTTATACAGTATTTGGTGTGTGGAAGGTGTGCGGAAGAAAGGGTAGTCTTATACGGCGAGTATATAACAAACTCTATATTTTGAGTGGAAATGTTGGGGGTCATCTTATACTTCCAGTCATCTTATACCTTCCTGAGGTTCTTCTACTACATCTCTCCAGTCTTCCAGTCCTTCCATCTCTTTCACTATCACTTCTGGAAAATCTCCTGTTTGGACTTCTTGTTCTACTTTCTACCTTACACCCCAGGCCTTCTCTCCCCTTCCCATCTCCAGAGTGTCCTTTATATTCTTCCATTACCATGACCTAGAGATGCTTCGTATTCCAGGGGGACTCTTCTTCTTTCTCCCCCCCTCCCTATTGACACCTTTTCTCCAGGATCTTCCATCTGGATCCCAAATTCCTTGGCCATGACTACCTTGCCACCAGGTCCTTCTGACACCCACTCCTCCCACAAGGCACTGCTATCAGATAGCTAGTGATGGCAAATTCCTCACTCTCAAGAAGGAGGGGAGAAAACCACCCATTGAGACGTCTCTTCACACTCTTCAACCACAACAGGTTTTTCTCCCTTGTGCTCGCTGATGATTATTGTACTTATTCCCTACAAGCCATTATAGAAACCTCAGAGAATACAACAGACATACTGCTGTAGAAAAGAAATTGACTGTAAGCATACCTAGCTTTTGTGACAGTTCATTAAATATAAAATGCAGCACAACAGTAGTTATTAAAGAAGTGGGAATTAAGTGTGCGGTCAAAGATTAAAACCCCCTAACATATGTTCTTTCTTCCTTTCCTACTGGTACATTTTCATTTTTAAAAAACTTCAAAATTCTGGGCTAGAACATATGGAACATAATGTTAACGGTTCAGAAAAGATTATGTTTCATCACTTTAGACTGCTTAAAACATATTGCTCTTCTTTTTATTAATACCATAAGTTTCACAGTACAAGTTTTATTTGAAAAGTACACTTTAAGCTAAAAGCATCAGAAATACTTTTATTTTTTAAAAAAGAAAAAGTTATTGTATCAAAATCTGTATACTATTTCAGTAATGACCAAAACTGGCTCAAATCATACACAAAAGCCAAAGGAGAAAGAAAAAAATACAATCACTTGAATACATAATTTCAAAGAAAAGCAGGGGGGGGGGGGAGAGAGAGAAAGGAAACCTACCTAAATGAACAGTGCAAATAAATACAGTAGAAGAAAACAACACAAGAGGCAGGACTGGATATCTTTTTTAAAAAATGGTGAAATCAAGGGAACATTTAAAGCAAAAATGACCATGATAAAGGACAAAGATGACAAGGAGTTAGCAGATGCAGAAGAGATAAAGAAAAGATGGCAAGAGTACACAGAGGAACTCTACAAAAAGGACCTCAACACCCCTGATAATCACAATGATGAGAACATTGAACATGAGCCAGACATCCTAGAGAGTGAAGTCAGAAAGGCCCTAAAAAGCACTGCAAACAACAAAGCCAGTGGAGTTGATGGTATCCAAGTTGAACTTTTCAAAGCCCTAAAAGATGATGGAACCAAATTATTACATTCTATATGCTAGCAGATTTGGAAAACACAAGGCGAGCTTCTTAGCCACTGAGCCACCGCAGCCCCTAAGACCCCACTGCAAACAAGAAACATCATGAATATCATTACAGAATGAGTTCCACTTGCAGTCAAAAGCCTGTTTATGGAGGAATAATAGTGGTCCCTATTTATCTGAGTGCACAGAACACTGTTACCTTTCCTGCCAAAGTGGTAATTATTTATCTACTTGCAGTTTCTGGCTTTTGATCTAGGTTGGCACGAGCTGGGACAGAGATGGGTACTCAATCTATTATTATTATCATCATCATCATCATCATCATCATCATCATCATCATCATCATCATCATCATCATCGTTGTTGTTAACTGCTGACATGCCGGCCTTCCAGTTAACAAGGCGAGCTTATTAACCACTGGGCCACCACAGCACCTATTTGCACACTTTGTCGTTGACTGCTTCTTTCTCTCTTGCTCTCCTTTCTAGAGACAAGGGTGCTTTCCCCCTTCCCAACATAGTCCAAGCGAGGGGTTGTTGTTTATTACAATGTGCAGTCAAGTTGCTTTGGACTTATTGCCAACAACAACTGCTCGCCTTGTTAACTGGCATGTAGAAACCCGGGTACTGCATGATGGATTAAGTGCCTGTCTCTGCCCTAGCTCCTGCCAACCTGGCAGACTAAAAGCAAGAAATTTGGAAGTAGATCAGGGGTGCCCAAACTTTTCAGGCCGTGGGCCGGTCACGTAGTTCAAGGAGCCAGTCACTACGGCCTGGGGGCCGAATGCGGCCCATGAAGCCCTTGTTGCTCCTGCAAGCGGAAGTAAAACGCGCCTGTCCAAGCGTGTTTTACTTCTGCCTCCAGAAGCAACGAGGGCTTCATGGGCTGGATGAATTGGAATCGGGGGCTGCATCTGGCCCCTGGGCCATAGTAGTCCTTTGCCCCAGGTTGGCAGCTGAGCATTCTGACAGCCATTCTCCTTCCCCCGCCCCTCCCGTAAAGGCGGCACTTCCTTTTCCGCTCACCAAACAAAGCTCCCCCCCCCTCCTGCAAAGAGGCCTGGCAGCCAGAAGGGGGGGGCGCGAAGAGTAGAGCCCCCCCCCGCCTTCCCGCAGAACCCAAGTGAGGTCCGGCGGGCGCTTGAAAGCGCCTCACGTCCAGGTGGGTCCCCGGCCACGCCCCCTTCCCCGTCCGCTTGCCTGCGTTCCCCGAGGCGCCTGAGATGCCCTTTTTGGTTCCCAGGGGGCGGTAAAGCTCTAGGCGAGGAGGAACAAAGGAGCTTGGTAAGTAAGGGCTGCACCCGGGATTCGGGGGAGAAGGGGGCGTGTGTTTGTGTCGCTTCCCCCCCCCCCCTTTCCTTGCGGCATTTGTAAGCGGCGGTGGGTGGGATGCAAAGCCCTCCTCCCTCTTGGAGAGATCATGATAGGACTCAGTAATGGCCAACCGTGGCACTCCAGGTGTTCTTGGACTTCAGTTCCCAGAAGTCCAAGTCAATACACCTGCTGATCAGGGATTCTGGGAATTGAAGTCCAGAAACACCTGGAGTGCCAAGGTTGGCCGTCACTGTGATAGGCTGGTTGTACCATCCTAGCGTTCTCACATCCTTTTAGGTAAAGGTCTCCCTAGCCCGAAAGCCAGTCGTATCCAACTCGGTGGGGTGGGTGGGGATCATCTCCATTAACGGCCAAGGGTCCAGCACTGTCTATGTCTGCAGACATTTCTGTGGGCATGTGGCAGGCATGACTACTAGACGCCATAGTGCATGGAACACTGTTACTTTTCCAACCAAAGCAATACCTTTTTATCTACTTGCAATTTCTTGGAGACTCTTGAGAGTACAGTACCCTTGACCCAGAGGCGTAGCTACCGCCGTATCTGCCGTATCAATTATACGGGGGCCCCGGGCTACGGGGGCCCCCAACGTGCTTAAGCAAAACAAATCTTTACCCTTCCTAAGGGCCCCCAAACAAATTTTTATACGGGGCCCCACCAAGGCACGCTACTCTTCTGCCTTGACCACAAGGAGATCAAATCAGTCAATCCTGAAGGAAATCAATCCTGACTGCTCATTAGAAGGACAAGTGCTGAAGATGAAGCTCAAGTACTTTGGCCACCAAGTGAGAAGAGAGGGCTTGCTTGAGAAGGCCTTGATGCTGGGAAAGCTTGAAGGCAAAAGGAGGATGAGGTGGCTAGCTGCCATTGTTGACATAATGGGCGTAGATTTATGTGGGCTGCGAAGAATGACAGAGGACAAGAGAGAGGATCGATGTAAAGTAGTCCATGGGGTCGCAAAGGGCCAGACTTGACTATGCAACTGAACAAGAACAACATTTCTTGCTTTTAAACCTCTAGGTTGACAGGAGCTGGGACAGGTGATGGGAGCTCACCCCGTCGCACATAAAAATCACGTATATACCGTCCCATAGCACTTAATCCACTCTCTGAATGGTTCACAATATAATTAGTATTTTCCTCCCAACATGTTGGGTACTCATTTTACTGACCTGGGAAGAATGGAAGGCTGAGTCAATCTGGTTCCCGTCAGGATTGAACCCACAATGTTTTGGCTGCAGTACAGCAGTTTAAACACCGTGCCACCAGGGCTCTTTTCTGATTTCTGCTCTTGACTCTCCCCTCAACTTAGGTGGGCTCCTAGTTTTTATTTGTTTGTTTTTCTTTTGCAGTTTGGTGCCCACATTTCTGAAGACTGGGGGGCTACATCAGTTCGAAGTGCTGGGCTTCGTCTCAGCGCTGATTTAACATCCCATTCGTTCAATAGATTTGCTGTAGCTGAGGCTGTCAGTTGAATTTGGCCCCTTCCTATACTGCTACCACGGAGGTTAAAAGTGAGTGACCTGCACAAAAGATGACAAATAATCCCATCAGACACCTTGTCCATGTATTATTTTTTATAGGACATTCTCAGATCCATTTGTAATGCCTTTATGAGGCCAATCAGAGAAGCACAATAATACATTTGGGCTTTAAAGATCTCCTAATCTCCACCTTGGTTGAAGAAATATGTATTGTAATTCAATGTGTTGGGCAACTAGCTATAGAGAAGTGACTGTCACATATCAGAAACAATAAATATGAATCACCCAAATGAATCAGGAATGGTCTTGGTAAAGGTAAAGGTTTCCCTTGCTTGAAAGCCAGTTGTATCCATCTTCTAGGGTTCAGTGCTCATCTCTGTTTCAAAGCCAAAGAGCCAACGCTGTCTGCTTCTGCAGACGTTTCTGTGGTCATGTGGCAGGCATGACAACACCAGAGTGCACGGAATGCTGTTTACCTTCCCACAGAAGTGGTCCATATTTATCTACTTGCAATTTCTTGCTTTCGAACTGCTAGGTTGGCAGGAGCTGGGAAAAAGACGGGAGCTCATTCCGTCCTGCAGTACTCGGGAATTGAACTGCTGACCTGCTGCCTCCCAGTCAGTGTCTTAGCCTCTTGAGTCACTGCAGTCTTGAACCCTGGTCAAAAAGTCACTGCAGTCCTCTGATATTTTTTTTTAATGTCAGAAGCACACAAAGGTCCCTATTTATCTACTTGCAATTTCTTGCTTTTGATCTGCTAGGTTGGCAGGAGCTGGGACAAAGACGGGAGCTCGCTCCATCATGCAGTACTGAGGTCTTGAACTGCTAACTTGCTAACCCTCCAGCTAACAAGGGGAGCTTTTTAACCACTGAGCCACCACAGTCTCTGATCATCTGAGCCCATGCCTGCAGCTGCCCCTGAAGGTAAAGCAATGGTACTAGTGCTAGTTATTTTTGTCATTAAAAAAGAAATATACAGGTAAAATGTTTGAGTGAGTGCGTAGGTCTCTCTAAAAAGACAAGCAAAGCAATGCCAGAGTTCGTGCCGTTTGAGGAATATAGTGTGTTTTAAAATCTGAATTCCTACAGAATATGTCAGATTTTCTATTCCTTCGGAACATTACAACTCCTTTTAGAACTGTAATCTAGACTACCGCAATGCCACACGTGTAGTTTTTAGTGATGGAAAATGCAGTGAACCAGGATAGCAAGTGGGGTAAAAACAGATTTAGGTATAAAAGACATACATATGTAATATTTCTGCATGCCATTTTTCCTTGGGATAACATGGATTCTTCTTCTGTTTCTAGGCCAGACATGAAATTGCCAAAATGAAGTCACCTTTTGGTGAATTCATTCCATAGTTCCTTTTGCCTGACCTGGTATTAGAATGATTAGCCGGCAGGCAAGACAAGGTTGCCATTGCATGAGGTACGCCCATTGCATGAGGTACCACAATCTTCAAGGAGGCTGTTTCTATGCACCCCATACCATAGATCAGTGATGGTGAACCTTGGCACTCCATGTTCAAGAACACCTGGAGTGTCAAGGTTCACCATCACTGGCATAGATGAACTTTCATGAGTCTCTTTCTTGTAGAAATTTGCAATTAATTATGTAACAGCATCACAGGCTGTGTGTATGAGGAATATCAATGAACCATATGTCTGAATTACTATCCCTGGTGTAAAGTATGCCAGTGGAGCTCACTGAAAATAATAAATTAGGTAAAAGTCACCCTTGCTTAAAAGCCAGTTATATCAGACTCTAGGGTTTGGTGCTCATCTCCATTTAAAGCTGAAGAGCCAGCACTGTCTGCGTCTGCAGATGTTTCTCTGGTCATATGACAGGCATGACTAGACATGGGAGTGCACTGAATGCTGTTTACCTTCCACCAAATTAGTACCTATAAATTACTATAAATTAAGTAAAGGTAACAGTTACTCGAAAGCCAATCATACCTGACTCTAGGAATGGTGCTTATCTCCGTTTATAGCCAAAGAGCCAGCGCTATCTGCATCTGCAGACCTTTCCATGGTCATGTGGCAGGCATGACTAAACACAAGTTCATGGAACACTGTTTACCTTCCCACTCAAGTGGTGCCTATTTATCTGCTTGGAATTTCTTGCTTTCGAACTCCTAGGTTGGCAGGAGCTGGGACAGAGAAGGAAACTCACTCTGTTGTGCAGCACTCGGGTCTTGAACTGCTTACCTGCTGACCTTCCAGTCATCAAGTTCAGCATCTTAACCAATAAGCCACCACAGTCCCTGAAGACCCATAAATTACTGTGACATAATTGGATGCACAAGGGAAAATAATACTCTAGAATGCTTTACTTCTCAAGGATACAGTGAAACACTTTCTCTCGTTTTTCTTTTCTCTGTCCGTGGTTTGGTGCTGTTGGCCAAAAGAAGGAGTCACAAATTGCAAGGATCAACATGAAAGGTGAGGAGACTCGTCAACGACGGAGGGAAGGCAGGACTCGAAATGGGGAACGAGCCAGGCAGAAAGCGAAGACCAAGAGTAAACACAAAGAGAGCAAACTTGGCAGCCAGGGAGCAGAGGATGGCCCTTTGCTCCTCTCTCAGAAGCCGCCCGCGGAAGCCAAAGTGGCCATGGCCAAGCTTCAGGAGGAGTCTGCCATGACCATTGGCCTACAGGTGCTCTTCCCCTACATGCTCGCAGGCATGGGCATGGTCTTCGCCGGGCTGGTCTTGGATTATATTCAGGTAGGAAGGACAGGTAGATGAAAATATCTTTACCAATATCTGTGCACAGCTGCTGTGGGGTAGACCTCTTGAGCTCAGGGAGACTTTTGTGTGAATATGCATAGAGTTGAACGATAAGGCTGCAATGTAGGATGCGTTTGTTATAGAGGGGGTGCCCTCATCGCTCCCACATGGGCGCATTTTACTTCTGCTTCCAGGAACGATGAGGGCATTGTGGGCCAGATGAATTAGCATCAGGGCCAGATACATCTCACGGGCTGTAGTTTGGGTACCCCTCTTCTAGAGGATGTGTTTATTTTAGTAGACACAAGGTCAGCCTCAACACTATTCTCATCTGCTACTATAAATACCAATGTTTTCCATATGGGCATGTTTTACTTCCACTTCTGGGAGCAACGAGGGTGTCAAGGGCCGGATGAATTAGTGTCGGGGGCTGGATCTGGCCCATGGGCCGTAATTTGGGCACCCCTGTTATAGAGCAAGTTTTGCCAAACCTAAACAACAAGAAGCACGTTGGAGTGCATGGAGTTTTATGTCAAGTTTATTTATTTATCTGCATTTATACTCTGCCCTTTTGTTGCAAACACCATTCAGGGCAGATTAGGTAAAGGTAAAGATCACCCTTGATCAAAAGCCAGTCGTATCTAAATCTAGGGTTCAATGCTCTGTATAGCCAAAGACCCAGCACTCTCTACGTCTGCAGATATTTCCATGGACATGTGGCAGGCATGACTAGACACCAGAGTGCACAAAACGTTGTTTACCTTCCCACCGAAGTGGTACCTATTTATCTACTTGCAATTTCCTGATTTTGAACGGCTAGGTTGGCAGGAGCTGGGACAGAGATGAGAGCTCACTCCATTGTGCAGCACTCAGGTCTCAAGTGGCTGATCTGCCGCCTTTCCAGTCAGAGTCTTAACCATTTGAGCCACCACAGTCTTACAACGTACAAAAAAGTTGTTAGACCAGTATCTTGTTCGGCTTACCATGTATGGAATTGCAAACCTGCAGGCAGTTTTCTCTATTTTCTGGGGTGTCCATTGTGCATTTGATCATCCAGTGACAGCTTGTGTAGTTGCCATATCTGTGCTCAGAAAATAAAACAAGATACATGTACTGCACTGGTCTTTAAGTTGCTCCAGGGTGATTTGTTGGTTTCAGTGCAACAAGCTAACACAGTTACCTTGCCTGCTCCCTGGGGGATCTTTATAATACATAATTAGGTATGAGAACTGGCTGCCTTAGGCT
Source organism: Furcifer pardalis (assembly GCA_030440675.1). Lineage (NCBI taxonomy): Eukaryota > Metazoa > Chordata > Lepidosauria > Squamata > Chamaeleonidae > Furcifer > Furcifer pardalis. The sequence continues at coordinate 127,163,874 of CP126893.1, read as the reverse complement.
TGGTTTGAATTTAAAAGACGGATTAGATTGCATTGGAACCATCTATGTTAAGAATTCTTTTTGATTCAATGCAATTTAAAGGTGGTTGTTGTGTTCTGTTTTAAGTTTAGGGCTGTTGACAGATACGTTCTGGTGGATGCTTCAGCTCTTTCCCGTGTTTTTCTTTGCTAGCCTCTGTTGATTTGCTCTGCTTTGCATTTATTTTGAAGTGTGAGCTGGTCTGAGTTGAAAGGCTGTTGTAAGTGAAATGGAAATGTATAAAACAAACCTGCAACACAGATCCAAACAAAATAACAATGACTCTTGTGGAACCTTGAACACTGAACTCACTTTGTATGGTGTGCATTTTTGTGAACTGCAGCACACTTGTTCAGGTACATGTTCTGGAAATGTACACCAAATCAAACTGGTTAAAGTTTTAAGACAGACTTGCTCATGATCTGATGTATTTGTATTTCATTCCAGAATTTCAGAATGAGCACCTTCCAACCCTGTTTGATCATAATAATCTTTGATGGTACATTCTAACATAGCAATAGGCAGACAGACACAGAGACACACAGGTTTACTCAGCTATCTGGCATAGTGACCAAAATTACATGCACAAGTACGATTACAGTCTTAAACAGACAAGGTTTAAAATATGCAAAACCAAATGTTCAGACTAAATCAAAACATAGAACTAGAACAAATGAATATTTACTTATCCATGTCATTAATAGATATTAGAAGTTTTTCTATTCTATAATTTAAGTTAGAATTCTTTCTTAATGGATTATTTTCTTAGCACTACAGTCCTTTTCTCTGTTTGATTCATTTGACCTGTAAAGTGCCAGGTCAGGCTGCACCTTATCTTTCTGATAGGATGACACTAAAAAACCCTATTGACTGTTCTGACGGCTTTCATGAAGTTGGAGTTAATATTTCTCTCTGGTGTTAACCTTGTGCTACTCAACATTAAAGAAATCGATCAGGGCTCTGTGAGATTAAAGGTCCCACATAGTTTCAAGTGACATTGTATATATATTTTTAATTTCTCTTGATTGTACTAGATCAGGGGTCAGGAAACCTGCCTCTCCAGGTGTTCTTAGACTTTAATTACCAGAAGCCCAAGTCAGCACTCCTTTTCATCAGGGCTTCTTTGGGGATGGGGGGGGGGTATACAGAAAGAGCCTCCTTTTGTGGTTTTTGTGACCCACAATCAGGCGTACCCTGGTAAAAACTTGTGTTGCCGGCTAATCTTTCTTACACTAGGTCATGCAAAAGGAACAGCAGAATGAACTCACCAAAAGGTGCCTTCGTTTTGGCATTTTCACGCCTGGCCTAAACACGGAAGAAGAAGAAGGGCTTCTGGGAATTGAAGTCCAAGAACATCTGGAGAGCCACGTTTGCTGACCCTTGTACTAGATAATCAGGTCTGTGCTGCTAGGAATGCCCATAAAAGCTGTAAAACCTGCAGGATGTTTTTAATGTGTGCCTCCTTTAATTAATTAAATCAGCATTATTGAATCATGCTACTACCATGTTTCCCTAAAAATAAGACACCGTCTTATATTTATTTTTCCTCAACAAGATACACTATGGCTTCTTTTCAGGGGATGTCTTATTTTTATTACGCCACTGGCTGCCCGTCTTCTTTACCACTCCACGCCGGGACGCCGCATAGCCATGCGTATCACTATGTCTTATTTTTGGGGTATGGCTTTTATTGCGCAACTGCTGTTAAATCCTGCTACGACTTATTTTATGGGTATGTCTTATTTTTGGGGAAAGAGGGTAGTTGCTTTAGCCAAACAACTAACAGAAAATGTGTGGGATATGACAGAAATGTATGCAAATGTGTTTTGTCTTGGTATTATATATAACTTAATCTAAGAATGGGATGCTGTGGAAAATCCAAGGGCGGTTTCACATGCTATGTGCTTTTTTCACCCATTTTTTAAAAAAACTAGAAGTAATGGCTAGGGCACAACTGAGGGTTTTTGTGCAAATAGGCTATTTTGAAATGGGTTATGTGCATAGACAGGAAAATGGAGTGCAGTTGCATACTGGAGCTTCTGGATGTGGTTTTCCTTTTCTGATGGTGACACAGTTCTCACTCCAATTTATACTTAGCTGACAGTCCAATGTATTTGGATTTCTTGTCCCACCCGATCAAACTAATGGAGAGTTCTTCTCATTCTTATTTGTATAGTGCTGGGAATGTTGGTGGCACTTCGCAGAGCTTTGCCCTAAGGAATTTTCTGTTTAAAACTACAGTGGAAATGAGAAAAGGAAGTAAGGGAGAGAGAGGGTGGGAGAGGAAAAGTAAGCAAAGAAACAGTATTGCTTCCTTGGTTGTTTCAGGGCAGAAATATAACAATTGGTCAAAGTGGAAGGTACATTAATGTTGGAGAAATGTGGTTAAGGCTGCCTCAAGGGCATCTTGTGCTTAAGTCCTAAAGACAATCACAAAACAAATCATGCCAGTTTGTAAACTCCAAGTTGCTGAGAGATTCTCCTTTTGAGACAATCGCACACAATCAGCCCCTGGGAATCCGCCCACCTCCGCCTCAATGTATAACATATATTTCTGCCTTCAGTTCTCTAGGCCAGTGTTTCCCAACCTTTGGTTTTTGGACTTCAATTCCCAGAAGCCCAAGTTAATTCCCCAAAGCACTGATCAGCCAGTGTACTGACTAAGGCTTCTGGGAATTGAAGTATCCCTGTGGGGCGTGGTCCCCATGTTGGGAACCACTGCTCTAGGCGGTTCACAAAGTAACTAGCATTTTGCCTTCAACATTGCCGGACACTCATTTTATCAACTTCAAAAGGATGGAATGGTTAGTCAACCTTGATCCCTGTCAGGACTGAATTCACAACATTTTGGCCATCAGGGCTCCTTGTAAAGTTGATTATTAATGGACTACATAGTGGGAATGATTCTGTAATTCATTTTTGATCTCTAGAAGGTTCAAAAGTAAATAAATTTCATGTCAGAAATTACTCTGGGTTCAAATGTTTTTTGCTGGAGAAGCTCCACTCAGGGAACGCCCAAATGAGGCTCCTTTCATGTCCCCAAGACCTGTCATGCAGCACTCGGAATCGAAAATCAACCTTCCAGTCTCCAAACTCAGTGTCTTAACCACTAAGCCACCGCAGTGCTGCGGTTCAACATTAATTTCAGATTATAGTAATAGACACGGTTCTGTCGTGTCATTTCGGGAAACAAATCAACTTTTCTATTTATATTTTTATAGTATACCTATTGTCTTAATTGGGTTTCATATTGATATTGTTATACATAAGGTGGAAATGTGGTGTACTGTATATAATAGAGTAAATGGATGGATAGCTCCACAGGCAGAACAACTCACTGCTGTGAAAGTACAGTAATACCTCGGATAACGCTAAGACTTGGTTCCACAAGTCTTGGTGTTATCCGATTTTTAGTGTTATCTAATGCATGTTAAAATCCTATGGGATGGATCGGATAACGTTAAAGCTCCATAGAGATACTTTGCAACTGCACAGGCGTTAGCAGTTGTTATCCGATCCATCCCATAGGACCTTAACGTTATTCGATCCAATTCTCCACCCCAGATTGCTTAACGTTATGCGATTTTAGCGTTATCCGAGGTAAACGTTATCTGAGGTATTACTGTACTTATATCTTGATTATGACTGGGCTGGTTTTCATTTCATATTTGATAGCAGTTCTTTTTATATATAAACGACTGTGTAAAGTGATTTTTTTCACTTCTTCAGTCATACAGATCTGGCTTTTCTTCAGCTTGTAGTAAAAGGAAAGTTATTTGAGTATTCACAGCTATGTGTTTTTATTATTTCCGTACTGAGTAACTATGTGTATTTTTCTGGAGGTACCTTAACTGGGTTGTTTAAAAAACATGATTCGTACACTTACCTCTCCTGACTTACCTGCCACTTTCTGAGTGGTGATTCATTGGCTGTGTACTTTTTATTGTGCTTACGTATAGATGGAGAAAGAGCAGTGAACCTATTCACCCAAGCAATGAACCTATTCACCCAAGACTGCTGAACCTTAATAAAGATGATCTCTTTATTGCTACTGCATCCCTTCATTTTGCTAATTACCTTGTGAACCGCCCAGAGCATGCACTAAGTACTAAGGGGGAGGTATATAAGTGTAATTACTATTGCTATTCATTGCCAGGTTATCCTGCTATGGTAATAGAGTGTCAGAGGGCACTTAGCTAATCTGACCACCCTGAGGACTAACAGCCTTTGGTGTTGAAGTCCCACAGGGAAAGGTGATGGTCTCCAAGTGAATTAAATCCCACTTGAATCCATCTTGAGGGAGGGCAGCAGCTTCAGCAATACTGGCCTGGGGCTGAGGGGGACTCTGTGTGCCAAAAGGGCTCAGGACCAGAAAGTGACTCGTGGAACTGGATCAGTGGTACAGGGGTCATGCTGCAATGTGGAAGGCAGACAATTGCCAATATTTGGATTCAGATAAGGCGGAAGAAGAAGAAGAATTCATGGCCACCAGCTTTAACAACTGCCTGTGCCGCAGAATCCGATAGAGTAAAATAATGGCCTCAGACTAATGACATAATTGTGTGCCTTACTGGAGCCTTTTCTCCTCTCTAGTTAGCCAGTAATGTTGTTGGGATAAGGCTACAAGAAAGGGCTGTTTTCTCAAGTCGGCTGGCAGGGATATAATGAAGGTTGGAGGCAGTTGTTGCTATTAACAGAGGAACAGAAAGGTTTGACAATTGAAGTCAATTGCCATGTGAAAAGATTTTTCCACATGCCTTTCCCTTGATAGGGTTTCATATTATGTATTCTAAATACTTATAGTTGAAGGGTCTGTTGTGAGTGGTTAAGACGCTGGACTTGATGACTGGAAGGTTGTCAGGTCAGCAGTTCAAGACCTGAATGAAGGAGTGAGCTTCCATCTCTGTCCCAGCTCCTGCCAACTTAGCAGGTTGAAAGCAATAAATTGCAAGTAGATAAGTAGGTACCACTTCAGTGGGAAAGGTGAACATCATTCTGTGCCTAGTCATGCCTGCAACATATCCATGGAAACGTCTGCAGACACAGGTAGCACTGGCTCTTTGGCTGTAAACCAGGGGTGCCCAAACTTTTCGGGCCGTGGGCCGATCATGTGGTTCAAGGAGCTGGTCACTAAGGCCCGGGGGCCGGATACAACCCCCGATGCCAATTCATTTGGGTGTGTTTTACTTCCACTTCCAGGAGCAATGAGGGCTTTGTGGGCCAGATGAATTGGTGTCGGGGGCCGCATCCGGCCCCTGGGCCTTAGTTTGGGCACCCCTGCAGTAAACAGAGATGAGCACTGAACCCTAGAGACAGACCCAACTGGCTTTTGAGCAAGGGCGACCCTTTACTTATAGCTGAAGGGAAACTCTCATTGCTCATCCATTCGCCTCAACCGACGTCCACAAAGAACTCTCGGCTCCAACTGCCATTTTAACAGAGGCTCTGACAGGAAGCATAGCTCTGGTTCCCTCTGCCTGCCAGGGAACTAAAGAGTGCAGGATTGTATCTCACTATCAGTTTCCAGTGTGTAAACTGGGCCTCCTATATGCCTCTGATGCACAATGTGTAAAAGGAAATGGGAGATATGAGCACTGTTGATTTTAATGGAATACTGTACCCTAACAACAGAAAGTCAGGATGTGTGTCTTCTTGTGCAGCAAGGTAAAATCTAAATTGAGGTTGGCTTGTGTGAAGTGGCAATCCGTGTAATTTTGGGAGTGAGGGGTCCCTCTGTACCCATCAATAAGCTGCCTGTGGTCTAAAGACTGCCCAGAGCATTTCCATCCAAATGGATTCAGGAAATAGGAGTCGTAGACTTAAGCCCAGGCCTATTCTAAACCTCTTCACTGTGGGAAAAGAAGCAGTTAAAAGAAAGCCTTGATTATAATCTACATTGGGAAAACTATTGATATTGAATTTAAAATTAAATTGAAATTGGAAGAGTGTCTGTTTGTTTTCAGAACTGTTCTGAGTTTAGTAATGGGCCCATTTGGACCCATCCATTAGCGGAATGCATCCCTAACAACTTCCCAATGAAATATAATGCATTATTTGAGGTGAATTAGGGTCTTCACCCCATGTTTAGAGCATGTGTGGGCATTATGTACTCCATGGACCTTACATGACCTGAGCCATTTTTGTATTGTCTCCAAAACCCTGCAGCAATTTTAATTTAAAAACACAAAGACTGGGTTCAAATCCCTGCTTAGCTGTGAAGTTACCTAACTTTTAAAAAGGCTCTTGTGGTGGCTTACTGCAGGGACCACCAACCTTTTTAAGTCGAGGGCCAGGTCACGTTCCCTCAGACAGTTGAGGGGGACGGACTGGTGGTCCCCCCAACATTTACAGCTGTCGTAAACGCATCTGCAGCTGTCATAAATGAGTTTACGGAAGCCGTAAAACAAGTCCGTGGCCAATTCCAGCTGCGGTGGCTGGAGTGAGGGCACAGGCTGGGTGATTTGGCACCATGGGCCAGATACGGCCTACAGGCCATAGGTTGCCAGCCCCTGGCTTACTGGCTTTCATCTGTCAAATTACATTGCAAAGGGCTGGTCATCCAGTTAATGACAGACTCACGTCATGTCTCTAACCTCCTCAACCTTTCCAAAGATTTTGCCTGTAAAGAGACACAAAAGGAAAAAAAAGTCTAGCCAGATGACAAAATTTGAACAATCTGGGCGGAGAAAATTGTTAATTGTTGAGTTTTTTATTAAATAGGAGTTGCAGTGACCATTTTTGTCCAACCAACCATTTTATGCGCCTGGCAAATAGTTTAGCCTCTTGATTGTCACCCCATCATGGGCAGTATGACTTTCAAAAATCTTTTTTTAGAAAGCCATACATTACAGTACTTTGAAGATTTTTTACAATAGAAAGTTTTAAAAAATGACAGAGAGGGCACTGGAAACTTTCCATTAACTATAGAACTCTTGTAGAGACTCTTATCAGGGCCTTTGCATAGTAGCTGAAAGTTGAAATGATGACAGCAGATAAGAATGTTCCTTTGAAGCTCATTGGCTTTTATTGTGGAAATTCCCTCCTCCTTCTGAAAGTCAGTTATTTAGAGACAGGGGCCACATATTTCCTGAGCTCATATACTCTTAGCCAGGTTGGAGGAACAGAAAGAAGAAAAAGGAGCTGAGGAAAAGAAACGCCCTTCCAGCTGCTACATCTTCCTGGCTTTTTCTGTTGCGCTCTTCTGTCATATCTGCAGCTTCAGTAGGATTAAGCTCATGTTCCTGGTGACCTTTCTTCAGCTTGAGGAAACAAAAGAAGAAACAAAATTGAAGCCTTAACTTGTCCTCCCCCTCCCTTGTCTTGGAACCACAGGAAAAGTTCAGCCTCACGCATGGTGAGCGTGGAGCAGTATGACTCTTTTAGCAGCAGAGGCTTATATTTTAAACCAGTGTGTTTGTAACACGAGGAGAAAGGGCATCAGAGGCTGAAAGTAATCCCACAGAACCTGTCACTCTTCATGCTGCTATTCCTCAATGTCGTAGTTTAAGCAAATCTTTTTGGTTTCTAGCCAGGTGATAGTAGCCGAATATGTTTTGATCCAATTCCTTTCCTCTGGATCCTATTTCCTGCCTGGAGTGTAATGCAAAGAAGCCACTGTCTAGAAGCTTAGTGGAAACTGGGCTTATCTAAGCAAGATGCATTTGGGAACGTAACCACTTTGCCTTTTGGTTGAGAAGAATAGAGCATCTAACTGAAAAGTGGTTACAGCCACTAAAGAAAGGTGCCTTTGGTCCTGGACTGTGCTGCTGAGAAGTGAGAGCTGCCTCTGTTTCTGGCGATCCTCTTGATCCTCTGCTTCTTGAATATGGGTTAATGACATTCAGCTATGGTGGTCACCCAGCTGAAATTGGAGCTGTGCTTCCGTGGAAAGAAACTAAGAGGTTTCACCTGTAAATTTATCAGATCCACCAGTGGATTCCTTCCGGAAACATCCTGCGACATTGCATCACAGATATTTGGGCCATTCCTCTTGGCAGGTTTAGGCCTGGTGGCTGCTGGCATGGTGATGGATATTGTTCAAGTATGTATCTTCTTTCACATAACCTTGGTTAGCAAGATGGGGAAATGTCTGTTTTGCCTGAGTGACCTTGAGCATCCATTTTAAACATGGCTTTCTGATAAGTGGGATCAGCGCAGCTGTGCTGCCTGCCTGTCTTCAGAGTCCTAGGGAGAGTTGGGTGACTTCGATTGTGTCAGAGGAAATAGCTTTTATTCATTTTTGTGACACACTTCTGTTTTTTAACTATCCTAGAAAACAGAGAACAGGAGACAGCTGGCTGGAAAGCATCCTGAATATATTAGGCTCTTTAAGCAGTGGGAAAGGGAGATGTAAATTATTAGGTAATGACACCTGTAAGTAAGAGGATGAGGTTGTTGACTGAGAGCACCAGTGATCTGGGGGCTACTGTAATGCTCTCAGTCTGATTATTATTACATCTTTGGGCAGGAGGTTATTTGTACTTCCCATGGTGCCCAAAAGAGGGTTATGCAAATTTTGAACCTGATTTCATTGCTCCTTCTAGTATAGAATAAGCCAGGGATTCTCAATCTGTGGCCTGTGGGCCAGATGTGCCCCCTGCCTCCACCACACCAGGAAGTGCCATGTGGTAGAGGAAGGGCAAAATGGCTGTCCAGCCCCAAAGCAGTCTGAGGGAGCATAACCCGGCCCCGGCTTTAAAAGTTTGAGAACTCCTGGAATAAGTCATGGGGGTAACAGACCAATTCTATCCTGTTTTTCCCTTTTCAACAGACTTTCAACATGTGTTCCATGATTCCTAGAAAGCTGGGATTCCCCAGTTCTTCTGTGGCCATTTTGGTGTTTTCCCCTTTTGTTCAGTGTACAGACCAGCATGTCTCCATACCTAGAGGATATCCCAAGAGGACAGATACTTTTATCTCATTTGTGGGAAGGCTCATTCCATTGCCCTGTTGAATCTCATGGCAATCTTCCAGATGCCTATGTTGTTGACGTACCAGAAAGATTCACTCCTCTTCTTACACATCCTTAGGCATAAAACTGTGGGGATGAATCTTGTCCTTTCTAATGGAACTTTCTTCCTAGATTTTATGTGATGAAAACACAAGTCTCTTAGCATAATGTTAATTAGCAAGTAAGGCTGCAAAACAGGGCTGGTTCTAGCATTTTCTGTCACTTTTGCATATTTGCGCCTATATTCTTTTGAGATGCACAATTTTCCCTCCCTTTTTTCTCCTCCTGATATGAAAGGCACCAAGTGGTGGTTAATGTGGAATCCCATTGAGCATAATCTTACAGAAATGTTGAATCAACTAAGAATATTCAGGTGGCCTATCCCAGACGATCAGCTAATATACAGCAATAAAAGTGATGTACAGAAGCCATTACATGCAAGGATTGGAAACTAGTGTGCACTATTTATTGCTGGTAGCAGTGACCTTGAGACTGTTTTAATTTATTCACCTTTGGTTGTGTAGAATCATAAGCAACAAAGACAATGCCATACTTTACTGTAAAATATCCGTCTCCTTACATAACTGTAGGGCCATGAATCATAAAATGTATGCACTAGCTGCACTGCGTATGAACAAATTCCAATTTTGTAATAACTGTCTGGGAAGCAGCATAAGCAAGATCCAACAGTGCTTACTGTGTGTACATTGTCCCCTCTACAGAAAGATAGCCCACATGTGTCACCAGTTAATGAACGAAACAAATCCTGAAGAAGGTGAAATTAAAAAGTGCAGACAAGGACATTTGAGTAATCCTTGGTTCCAGACTGAAATAAATGCAGAGGTCATTGAGTTGCCCTGTGCAGTTGATAGTGCTATTGTAAAATCAGAATACTTGTATTCATTAGTGGATGGTTTATCAAAAACAAGTCTGATATACACCCCACCCAGTTCACTGAAACAACTATACAGTCAAACTTCACATAAAAAGTGTTTCGCTTAAAGAGTAGCTCGCTTAAAGAGCAGAATTTTCTCTGAATGTTCGCTTCGCTTAACAAATAAAACCAACCTAAAACTCGCTTAACAAATAAATCGGGGTTCACAATCCCCCCCACAGTTGGTCATTTACAATGGTGTTTCGCTTAAAGAGCAAACTCACTTAAAGAGCAATCCTGTGGAATGCATTATGCTCTTTAAGCGAGGTACCACTGTATGTTAGAAGAGCAAAGTAGGGGCTAAACATTAGAGTTCACATTCTGGACTGTTTAGCTTTTTTATTACTATTTTTAATTATAAACGTTGCCTTTGGGAGCTGATAAAAATGTGATCATAATTAGGTTCTAATTGTCATTACCAAAGTGCTGCCTGTTGCTCTAATTTTTATTTCTAATCAGACAATCAGCTGTTTCCAAAACTTCTATTACCTTTAGTTATGGGCAGGTTATTTATTCCATCTTTTTGAATCTATTTCTTATATACCATTATCCAGAAAGCTAGAGATTTTATTCCCCCAGAGCTGTGTACTAATACTTTACTTTTCAGTTCTCCATCTCCTGTTTCTTTTAGCATTGCTCATGTCCTTGTGGATATGTGACTTTCTGGAACCCCTAGCATCAATGGGAAAAATCCTGTTGGCATCATAAACAGGAACTAGGCACCATGAATGAATTGAAAGCTTTCCCTTAAGGTACCAAACTTGCTGGTAGTTTTTACTACAGATTAGGACAGAGGTTCCCAATTTAAGGCCTGTGGGCTGGATCTACCCCTCCCCTGGCACCATTTCTTTTGGCCCCGACCCCTCCAAGGCTTAGTGGTTAAGAAATTCACCTTGTTAGCTGGAACGCTGGCAAGTCAGCAGTTCGAGACATAGGTACTGCATGACAGCTTGAGCGCCTGTCTCTGTCCCAGCTCCTGCCAACCTAGCAGTTCGAAAGCAAGAAATTGCAAGTAGATAAATAGGGACCACTTTGGTGGGAAAATATCATGAGGACATGAAAGGAGCTTCATTCGGGCATCCCCTGAGCAGAGTTTCTCCAACAAAAATCCTTTCAACCCACCCAGAATAATCTCTGACATGATATTATTATAGTCTTAGATGAGGCAAAATTCCTTGTGTCCAAAGGCAGTTTTTCATCCTGTCATCTTGGGTTAGATGATTGATTTAAAAAAGTTCACAATCAAGATGCCTCTTGAATGTTTTGCATGCTAGACTACTTTTAATTTCCAACCTAACACATAGTGAGCCTGCCTACAGCATCTAGTATGTTTTGCCAAATTCTAAGTATTTAATATTTTAAAATATTTTTTTCATATTAAAACTATTTGTAAAATACCAGAGAGAATGTTCCTTTGTTCTTTCTTCAACTGAATTCTAAGAATTCACACTATCCTTCTCATTTAATTTCAGGAAGAACCTGAATGTTGCATCTAAATAAGTATTGATAATTAGACTAATGGATGAATGTTCTAACCAGCAAATGATCTGCAGATTCACAGCAGTACAATTGTCTTACCACTTCTTTAGTTTAGGAGAGGTTGTAGTTATTCCTTGAAGCTATACAATGCCTGAAATTCTGTTGCTTAGAGTAGTAGGTCACAACTAGAATAAACCCATTGGGTCGATGGGAATTTGGTGAGTCAACCCCTCCATATGTTCCCCTGATTCAGTAGCCTACTTGTGATATACTTCGCCAAGCAACAGTGTTTCAGTCTGGTTGAATGTGCTACTGTTAACTGCTATTTATTTCATGGTTATTATTTTTCAAAAGATGTGTAGAAAGATGGAGGATGGGTTGAGATGTCATTGGTTCTGTTTAGTGGATTCTCGTGCCAAAAACACAACATTATTCTGTGAGGAAAAATCCTTTGTGTAACAAACAAACAAAAAACTTGCCTCTCTATAATAAAAAACTGTTGGCCCAGTAATTGACAGGTTGTCTTAACTTTTTTTAAAAAAAGTTCTGTTAAATATAGATTTTGGCAGGCAATTCCAAAGGTTTTGTTAAGGTAGTAGGATCTCTGGAAACCAGTGTTGACCTGACAGATTGGAAAATTAGTGTGTATTGCCCAGAGTCATGGAAGAAGGTTCGTGCCAAGCCCTCACATTTACACATGTGCATATAGCCTGTGATTGCTATGGCAATGGATTCATATCCCCTCCTTTCTCCCTCCCTCCCCCTCCTTTTTTTTTTTTTTTTTTTTTAGCACTGGACAGTATTTAAGACAATCACAGATATCTTTATCCTAATTCCAGCCCTAGTTGGTTTGAAAGGCAACCTGGAAATGACCTTGGCATCAAGACTTTCTACTGCTGTGAGTATCATCCTTGGGGTGTGTTTTTTAATATGCAGAGATGTAATTAAGGCTGTTGTTTGTCAAGGAACATTCTGTGGTTTAATCAAGAATCTCATCAATAGTTTGTCTATGAAAATTGAGTGTGTTTGTTCTTTATGAAGCAGCAAAGACATGGTACAGAACAGGGGTTCCCAACCTTTTCAAGCCAGGGGCCGGGTCACGCTCTCCCAGTCAGCTTCGAGGGCTGGGTGGCCATTTTGTACCAACAGCTTCAAAGGGGCAGCCATTTTGTTTCTTGAATACCCTTGGAGGGCTGGGAGGCCACATGAAATGGTGCCACGGGCCTTAGGTTGGGAACCTCTGGTATAGAATAATAGCAAGCAGTATAGTGATAATTAGTGGTGGGATTAAAAAAATTACTACCTACTCTGTGGGTGTGGTATCAGTGGTGGGCATCAGCAGGTTCACCCCAGTTCTCCAGAACTGGTAGCAGAAATTCTGGCTGTCCCCATCCAACCAAGTTTTGAAATAAAGTACTGTAGTCCTAATTCGAGGGCAATGCAGGGCTTTTCTCCTGGCCACATCCACAGTGTGGTAGTAAAAAAATAAAAAATTAGCCCACCACTATGTGGTATGGTAGACGTGGCCAGGGGAAAAGCCCTGTATTGCACCTGAATTAGGACTACTGAATTAGGCCAGAATTTCTGCTACTGGTTCGGGCAAACTGGTGGGAACCTGCTGAAACCCACCACTGGTGATAATTCTTACGCATTCTTTTCCTACTGAATTGAGACTTAAGAGAGAGTGGTTCTTGAAATTGCTCTTCCTCTTGACTTGGAACCAAAATGCTATAAGCCAAGTACAAGACTGAGCAAGGAGAGTTAAAAATTTAGACTCATATGTATCCTTGATTAATCATTGACCTCACGTTTAGCTGCTGGGCTTCCTAAGGGGGCATTTCATTTTATCATCAGTTTTAATTTGCTGCCAATAAATAGATTATTTTATGAAATACATCTATTCTCAGCAAGTGTGAATAATTAACACAGATTCCAGTTTTTCCTGTAAGTTGGAACACACCTGCATGGACACTGTTTGGGCCCCAGTCTGTGCCCAGCAGGTCCAAGTGGAGGAAGCCCTGATCACTAAGAGAAGGTTGAAAATGAGAACATTTAGGAACAATGTCTAGCACCTGCCACATTGCTGGCAAACCTGCTGTGCAAGCATGTTATGGCAGGAGTTCCCACATTCTTACTATCATTGTCTCAGATTTAGATATATTTTTCACTCTTCTATCTTCCAGGCCAATACTGGGCGAATGGATGATACACAGGAACAGTGGAAAATGGCTACCTGCAATTTGGCCTTGATTCAGGTGGGAAAATAAAAACATTTACTTGAGACATCTTGGTGATATTAATCAAACTACAGCTCTTGAGGTAACTCCTTTGGGTAGTTCAGCTGGAGTGTGTTTTCTTCCTAAAATGAAGATCCATTTGCTGTGCTGTTTCAGACCTGAACTTTACATGCAATGAAAGAAAGATCGATTTTTCTTGCATAATGGTCTGCTGGCTTTTTAGTTTTTTTTTTTTACACAGCAATTTCAGCTAGAGACCTAAAAATCAAAAACCTGAGCCATCTCCTTGAAGTCATTTCCCTTCAAATATGCAGCTCATAGTGTGATGCTAAGTACCATTACCCAGAAGGGATCCCATTGAATTTAATGCCTTCTTCCCTGAAGGCTGCTTTAGTGAATGACCCATATGCCATTCTTGTGAGTTGATTTGGAACCTCCAGACTTGGAAGTATATTTTTGTGATTGAATAGTGAAAAAATCTTTCTAATTGTTAAAGCAGGACAACAATGAAGCCATTTACTCTAAGACAGGGGTGCCCAAACCTTTTGGGCCGTGGGCCGATCATGTGGTTGAAGAAGCCATTCATTAAGACCCATGGGCCGGGTGCAGTCCCTGACACCAATTCATCTGGCTCGCGAAGCCCTCATCGCTCCTGGAAGCGGAAGTAAAACGCGCTTATATGGATGTGTTTTATTTCCGCTTCCAGGAACGACGAGGGCTTCGTGGGCTGGATGAAGTGGCATCCGGGGCCACATCTGACCCCCGAGCCTTAGTTTGTGCACCACTGCTCTAAGAGGTGGTGAGCACTACAACCTTAGAGGTATATGACTAGACACCAGAGTACACAGAATGTTGTTTACTTTCCCACTGAAGTTGTACCTATTTATCTACTTGCAATTTCTTGCTTTCAAACTGCTAGGTTGGCAGGAGCTGGGACAGACACAGCAGCTCACTCTGTCATGCAGCACTTGGTTCTCCGGCTGCCGACCTACTGACCTTCCAGTTGTCTAGTTCAGCGTCTTAACCACTAAGCCACCACATTCCCTGAAACACAGTCGGAGGTTCTGATTCAGAAATTCTCAGCAACTCTGCTGGGACATTGGAGTGGTGAATAAAACAAAGTGTTTTGCTAAGTCCAGTATGGATAAAGCCTTAGCAGTTCATTGTGTTCAGTGCAATGTAGCGCAGCTTATGTTGTAGAAGGCTTCCGTCCATCCATCAGAGGGCAGCAGTGGCCTTCTGTGGTCGACTGAATTACTTCAAATTTAACTGAGCACCAGATGAGATTGGAAGTAGAAGCCACTTCAAATATTAAGTTCTGGCTGCTTCTTTGCCATTGCAAACATGACTGAAATTCTGCAGAAGAAGATTGGAGTTGAGCACTCAAAAGGTTCCTTTCTCTTAACTTTTTCTTTAAAAAAACTTTCATTATTAGGGGTTTCCAATCATATTTGTTTGTGATGCATAATTTGTCAGAGCAGAACCTTGACTATATACCTTCAGGGATACTTACAAGAGGTGGGAAGAGAACGATCTAATTAGGGTTTTATACTATTCTCTCCACTGTTTTTGCTCAACAGGTACAGGCTACTGTGGTGGGGCTCTTGGCCGCTTTGGCCGCTGTCTTTCTAGGTGCTCTGTCCAAGGGGTATGTGGAACTGAACCAAGCAGCTGTGCTGTGTGCCAGCAGTATGACAACTGCATTTGTAGCTGCCCTCTCCCTGGGTGAGTCTTTTAAAGCTCCTCAGACTCATTTGATTTGTCAAGGCCAGCATTTTTGAGACCCTGTGCATGCTCCTACCTCTGTTGCCATGTATTGAACCTGGAACCTTATGTATGTAGAACGCTGGATCAATGTACAGCAACTTTTCCTGAATTTGATCATGTATGCTAGTTTGGGAGCCAAGCTGGCTAGAAAAGCAGAACATATATATGAATGAAGTGCTGTACTGTAATTGGCTTTTGAAACCTTGTGCTCCACATTGACGTTTCTCAGACCACTGTCTGCCAACAAGATCCTGTTTGGTAGCCTTGTCAAACTTGGCATCTTTACCCTTTTTATTCTTTTTCAAGTGCCGTATCCGATTCTGAATACTGGTGATCATCATGGCGTTCAGCCATGAAGATTGTCCTGGGATCAATTTAATGCAGCGGCCTTCTATTTGTTTTCTACATTGCAGCATGACATCTGTATCACTGACCCAGTTCTGTGAGTCACTTTCTGGTCCTGAGCTCTTTTGGCACACAAAATCATCATCAGCCCCTGGCCAGTACTGATGAAGCTGCTGCTCTCCCTCAAGATGGATTCAAGTGGGATTTAATCCACTTGAGGACCATCACCCTTCCCTGTGGACTTCCCCACCCAAGGCCGTTAGTCCTCTGGGTGGTCAGTTTAGATAATCGCCACCATGACGATTGGCGTTGAGTTGCTGGCAGTATGGTCTTTTTTATTACCATAGCAGGATAACCTGGCCAGAATCTGCCTTTTTATTCTAATAATTTCTACCTCATACTCTGCTAACTAACAGTTCTAAAAGAACAGCATTATTTACCTGATTCTGGAATTCAGCTCTAGAAGAGACAGTATGAAACAATATAAAATGACAAGCAAGTGAGAGCCCCTAGGCACAGATAAACACCCTAGTAGGGCAGTGCTGCCCTTTTCAGTAAAAAAATGGTGAATCCTCACCGGTTTCCAGTTAAAACAACTGTTTTGCAGAAGCTATTTAAGAGTGGGGCCACCTCATAAGCTGTTAATTTTCAGTCCACTTCTAGTATTTATTTATTTATTTATTTATTTAGATTTATACTGTTGCCCACTCACCGAGGCAACTCAGGGCAGCTTACAGTCAAAACAGCAACAGTACAGTAAAAATCATAAAATACAACCTCACAAAACAACCAAAGCAAAACACAGACTAACTCCCCTCTGGCCCTTGGTGTGGGCCCAGAGGAGGGGGAGAGGTCCTCAGCTGTCTGCCAGTCCATGGAATCTTCTCTCTCAGGCGGTTGTTGTGGGCCCAGAGGAGGGGGCAATGTTCCCAGCTGCCTCCCAGGCCATGGAGTCTTCTCCTTCAGGCCTTATATATATAGTAATATGGCCCAAAAATCTACAGAAGCACTTGAAAATGTATTTATATTTTAAAATATTGTTTCATATTAAAACTACAGCAATAACCCATATAACAATTTTAATTGGTTCCAAGGGGTCCACTGTTGTATGAAAACATAGCTATACGATACAATTTTCTGCTTTCCTCCTGGGCATAGGCAGCCCTGCAGGGGTCTGGGAAGGCATCTACGGAAGTCCCCTTCCAGTTTTGAAGCAAGGGGACCTCTGTAGATGCCTCCCCTGAAGAGCGCAAGGCTGATTTCCCCCTAGGAACCCATTTCCCAGGACAGAAACAGCCCAGCACTCTTAGCAAAAGGGATTCTTGGTGTTCCCCTTGCCATTTTGAAATGGCAAGGGGACCACCGTTGATCCCATTGGCTAAGAGTGCTGGGCTCTTAGCCAAATGTTCAAAGCAAGGGTTCCCAACCTATGACCTGTAGACCAGATCTGGCCCATGGTGTCATTTCATGTGACCCAATTTCATGTGACCCCTCCAAAGACATTCAAGAAACAAAATGGCCATCCCTTTGAAGCTGTTGGGACAAAATGGCCACCCCATCAGGCAGGCAGGACAAAGCAAAGCTGACTGAGAGAGCATGACCTAGCCCCCAGCTTGAAAAGGTTGGGAACCCCTGGTTCAAAGCAAGATCTTTTCTATTGGTTGCTGTTTGTAGCAGGTTTACTTTGCAAATTGGTGACCAGCAGTAGTAATGTCAGAGATTGTAATGCTGGCAATGCCCCAAAAATCAGTTTGTTTCAGCATGTTTAATCAAATCAAAGACAAACAAAACTCACAGTATTGTGGCAACTTTAAGTCTGATTTGTTTCTTTTGGGGTATTTTGGCTATTCCAATTAGTCAGTGTAGTATGAGGTAGAAAGAACAACAACACAGAACGAGGGGATGGCTGCTTGCCTCAAATGCCAGAAGTGGGATAAACACTTTTATTAATTAAATTAGCAATAAAGGACAATCACATTAGGGTTGTAAACCCACCTCATTCTGATACCAAGTGTTAGTGATGAAAGATTGTTGTTATCCTAATAATTTCAGTGTGAGGATTTATAAATTTGGGGAAAGTTCTCCCATATTGAACTCTTTCTGGTATACCTATTGACCTTTCCCCAAACCAATCTAAGTCTTGATTCTCTGTTCTTTTTTGTAGGCCTGGTGATGATTGGTGTAATACTTGGTGCAAGAAAGTTGGGGATAAATCCAGACAATGTTGCAACCCCTATAGCTGCAAGCCTTGGAGATCTGATCACTCTTTCCCTACTAGCTGGAATCAGCAGCACTCTCTTCAAATACATAGGTAGTCAGTTTGTCAGTTCATTCATGCATGTGCATCAACTGTGTATTTCAAAGCAGTGTACAACAGCAGTAGTAATAATAACAATTAATATATATGTACAACACACAAACTTAGAATGTAGCATATATTGTTGCAGCTGTATCCAAAGTGGGCTACACTCCATGAAAGGTTGTGCTAATTAACATTTGTTAGTCTTTAGGGTGCCACTAGATTCCTGGTGGCGCAGAGGTTAAACTACTGTACTGCAGCCAGAAAGTTGCGAGTTCTATCCTGACAAGTATCAAGGTTGACTCAGCCTTCTATCCTTCCGAGGTTGGCGAAACGAGTACCCAGCATGTTGGGGGCAAAATGCTAATAACTCTGTGAACCACCTAAAGAGTGTACTAAGTGCTATATGGCAGTATACAAGTGTTGTTGCTAATTGCTTGTTGGTTTTGCTGACACAGACTGATGTGGCTAATTCACTGGAAATACTTCTGGTACTCATGAATTAAGGGGTAGGTAGGTTGGACCACCAAAGAAATGCAAATTAGGTCAGTTTTCAATTAGTGTTTAAAAACAGGAAATGTTGAAATGTCTCCAGTACCCAAGGTAAATGTGTTTTTCTTAGTGGATCTTATAGAGATCCAAACAACTAGCATATGACAACCAAATAGGAAAAAGTGCCCTGTTAGGCTTAATTAGGAATGTGTAATGGACAACTGTATTGTGTTTGGCAGCAAGGGGGAAAGTCTGCAAGTTCTCTCAAATCCATAGTGTGCTTAGGTAATTTAAAGAAATGGAATCTATTTCAGAATCTGAAAGGAGCCAGGAGGGATGAAGAGTTTATTTGGATAAGTCATTACAACAGATTTCTCCTCCTTCTCCTCCTTCTCCTCCTTCTCCTCCTCTTCTTCTTCTTGTTTTAAAATTCTTGCACTCTGTGGATATTGCAAATGTTCTGGTCCATTCTCCTGATTTATTTATTGTTCACATTTGTAGTGATATAAGTAGTGTAACCAAATAGAAACAGAGATTTTTGTAGTCTTTTGGAGTTTTGACAGATATGAAGGGTGGATAGAGAGAGAAGTTACAACCACCCAAATTCCCTCTTCTCCAACAAGCTGCTAAAGAAGTTCTGTCCTCTGAGGCCAGGGATTCTCTACCTGTGGCCTGCGGTCCCATTTCATGTGGCCCTCCCACTGCCTCCACCACATCAGGAAGTGCCATATGGTAGAGGAAGGGCAAAATGGCTGTCCAGCCCCTGAAGTTGTCTGAGGGAGCATGACCCAGGCCCCAGCTTAAAAAGGCTGAGAACTCCTGTCTTAGGCTTTAATTATCCTACCTCATGAGAGGCATTATGAGATTCAAAATGTGCTTTGGGACTGAGTGTCTTGTGTAATACATGTTCATATGTTACATATAAACATGATGGACAAACCTTGTGAAGGCAAACAAATGCCACAGACCAAGGGCCTGTTGTCTCTAACCATTCTGCCAGAGGAGTATCTACAGGTGTAGCTTTATTCAAATTAGACATCTTTTCACATTCTAGACTAGTGGTTCCCAACAGGGGGATTTCAATTCCTAGAAGCCTAAGTCAGTCCATTGGCTGATCAGTGCTTTAGGGAATTGACTTATGCTTCTGGGAATTGAAGTCCAAAAAAACAAAGGTTGGTAAACACTAGAGTTCCCATTCCCCATCTGATGCCTGATACTATATTTTCCTGCAATTCTGAAAAGGAAATGGTTGGAGGGTCAAAGATTTCTCCATTTCCACCAGGTAGATGATAGCAAAGATCCATTCTGCCCTCTTGCTGTCACAGGATAATCCATGGGCTTCATTCCATCTATCATTTTATGAGATGTTGCATGGTGTTAGAATCTTGTCCCATTTTCTCCCAAAAGAGGCTGCATTTCTTTTCTGGGTGATATTATTTGAGATTAATGCAATTTTTGTCATTAAAGGCTTTCATAACTTCATGCCTCTGGCCTTGGTTCTTTGATAGCACCTTTTTTTTTTTTGAAAAAATACAAAACATATTTCAAGAATGCTTCATCTGCCCCATTACCTGCTAAATATGTTGCAACTGGCCTTGCTTTTACAAAGAGCAGATGGAGAGCCCTCTAAGAAAGATCATTAGCATATCAAAAGGCTTGGCACTCTCCCTATTGCTTGAAGGTGTTTCTGAACCTTCCTTCTGTTTCAGAGTCAGCTTCGTTTTCTCAAAACATAATGCTCTCCCCCTCCCCCTTTTGTAAACTTCCTTGTACTTCTCAAAGTCATTTCAAGGTATATTTTCTTGAAAAGAAGAGGATAGAATGAGTTGATTCAAATTAAAGGGAGTTAATAAACCCAGTTTCTGAATCCTGGCTACAGAGATAGAAGTAAAGATGACCAGGGGTACGCTGGGCACCATGGGAGGGCGCTGGACAGGGGTGAGGGGCGGCAACCAAGGGACCAGGGAGAAGGCTCCCCCCCCCCCAAAGGCTGCCCCCAGGCACCACTTGGTCATCGCCCCTCTCTTGCTCTGCCCAGTGCTAGGCACTTTAGAATAAACCATTGCTCCAAGCTGAAGGGGGAGCTCGAAGCAATGGCTTAATAATCTAAAGTGCAGCATGCCAGGTGGATAAAATAATAATAAAATTATTATTTGCGCCCGAGGATGCCTGGCTGGGTCAATACATTGGCTGATCAGTGCTTTGAGGAACTGACTGAGCTTCTGGGAATTGAAGCCCAAAAACTAAAGATTGGGAAACACTACGGTGCTGCTTCTTTGAGAAATCATTTCTCACAGCTATAACTAAAAGAAGCTTTAACGCAATCATGATCAGCTTTTAAAAATTATTTTGTCACCGCACACATGCACACACACAAGAATCCTGTTGGAAAAGGCCACATTCACAAGGGGAATCGTATAAGCAGTTGCTTCCCCTTGGTGCCAAAGGAGAGGACCATTTGTGCCATTACCATTGTAACTGCCCTTCCCATTTTCACCCCTCCAAGAAGATTCTGGCAGATAAATTGCTTAGTTTGTGCTCTCTTGTATTCACCTTCTAGATCTTCCAGCAGTGTGTTTTCTCCCTTACATGCGCTCCTTGGCTTATCTTTCAGCCTCTTATGTTTCCTCATTCGTACAAATGAATACATTTCTTTTAGATGCTGAGTCCTTCACCAAGACAAAATTGCTGCTACAAGGCAGTAAGGAGCTTGTTAAATTATCCCACGACAGCATATTACATTTAATTAGGTTGTCTTTATTCTTTACCTCCAGGTAGTTTTCCTTGAGCCAATTTCATACTTTCTAGTATGATCCCATTTAAAGTTAAGTGCCAAATGCAATTAGTGTACCCTGGGCTGATGTTTATGTAGAAATAGAACAAGAAAATACTTACCCTAATCCAACTGAATTTAGTTGTGGTTTATATCCCATTGAAAGCAATAAGCCTAAAGGATTTTGTACCACATGATCAATTTGCTTGGGATACAGATAAATAATTGTTGTCTTGATATCTTTGTTCTGTTCCATTTTGATTGCTGCAGATGCTTTCATAATACAGTGGAACCTCATACAACAATTGCCCCGTATAGCAACAAAAATGCATAACAATTCGGTTATCAGGGGAAAATGGCACCCTGCATAACAATTTTCCCTATGGAAAAAATCATACAACAAATTTTCAATGGGAAAAACCACTTAGCAAAAAAAAAATCATTGTACGATGCATCCCATAGGGAAAATCGCTATACGATGCATGCATTGTATAGCAATTGCTTCGTATAATAACGAGCCCCATGGAACGGATTAAAATTGTTGTATGAGGTACCACTGTACAGTATTAATTTGCTTATCCTTTTTTATACTCCGTGTTTATGTCAATGTTAAACCCAATTTGCAGATCCCTTAGGACAGTAAACATTTTAATGTCACCTCTCTCTTTTCCTCGCCCTTCCTTTTCCCTCCTTCTTTTGTCATTTCACTGCTGTATATTAGAGTTTTTAAATATTTTTATAGATCACTTTTTATACATCTCATAGATGTCCCATATTAACTTGTAAGTCCCATACTGTTTGATTATAGATGGTGCTGGAAGGAAAATATCCATATTGCCTTATTCTGAAATTGTATGATCTTGGGTACTCATCACTGACCCAGTGATCTGTTCTTGGACTTGGGAAGATTAGCTGGGATCTTTTTGGGCAGTTTGTCCAATCAAGGAGAAGGAAAGGGGCATGTTTAATGGAAGGTTTTCTTTTCCTATGCAGATGTGAGATATCTTTCCCCGATGATATGTGCCACCTTCATTGTGATGATTCCTCTGTGGATTGCGGTTGCCAGGCAGAGTCCTCCCATTGCTGAAGTCTTGAAATCTGGATGGCAGCCAGTCATTGTGGCAATGGCCATTAGCAGGTAATCATCAACAGGAATTTAGTAGGTAGCCTGAATTTAACAGTCTGCAGGTTGGCAACTTGCCTGACCGGTGACCTTCCCGCTGTAAATGTTGCTGTAAAATGCATCAGCGCCTGTTGTAAGCACGTTTACGACAGCTGCACATTTACAGCTTTTTCCGCCACTTCCAGCAGCAGTGGGAGCAAGGCCCCCCCAGATGATTTGGCACCGTGGGCTGTGTCTGGCCCGTGGGCCATAGGTTGCCAACCCCTGCTCTAGATGGAGCAGTTTTACCACCTTGTTGCTTGGGGTCAAAGAGCATGGGATTTGCCAAGATTTGCATCCCAGCTAATACAGGCAGAATTTCTTGGAATCCTGGTCACAGTTAAATGTCTTCTGATGGATTTTTATTTATTATTTTCCTCCAATTTTTTCTTCTCTAGAAAGAAGGTTATAATCTTTCTCCTCTTGATAAAACTCTCTGCCCCTGTATTATGAGCATCATTGGCAGTTCTACCATAAAATCATGGAAGAGTTCAGAGAAAGGACTAAAATTCATCAAATATGGGGTCAAAGTGGAATAAATTATTATTATTATTATTATTATTATTATTATTATTATTATTATTATTATTATTATTATTATTATTATTATTATTATTATTATTATTATTATTATTATTATTATTATTATTATTATTATATTTGTATTTATATGCCGCTCTCCTTGCCGAAGTAACTCAGAGCGGCTTACAATGTTACAGTATCAAATATAAAAGCAACAACATATCAATATAACAAATATAATACAGTCAATATAGTCATAAAAGCAAAGGCACAATACAATCAGAAAAATGCAATTCAATCAAAAGAAAATACATTATGGTCAAAAATATACGATACAACACGGCTGGCCGAGGGAGAGACCAGCGAAGGCGGCGGTGGCGAAGGTCTTTAACGCCACCCGAAGGTCTTTTATCGCCGCCGGGACCCACAGGTGTTGCTCCCTTCGAGGCCGCTGGCCGAGGGAGAGTCTGGCGTGGTGGCGGCAGCGGCGAGGTCTTTTATCGCCGCCCGGGACCCGCAGGTGTTGCGCCCTTCGAGGCCGCTGGCAGAGCCTCCGGGAACAGATGGACGAGTCCTGGGGCGAACGCGGAGGCAGCTTCCCTCCAGCCACAGGTGTTCTCGTTGGCGGCGGTGGTGCGAGAGCCCTGCCGCCGCCGCGGCTTTTAAGTCCTGCCGGGCAGAGCCTCCGGGAACAGGTGGATGAGTCCCGGGGCAAACGCGGAGGCAGCCTCCCTCCAGCCACCGGTGTTCTCGTTGGCGGCGGCAGTGCGAGAGCCCTGCCGCCGCTGCGGCTTTTAAGTCCTGCCGGGCAGAGCCTCCGGGAACAGGTGGACGAGTCCCGGGGTGAACGCGGAGGCAGCCTCCCTCCAGCCACAGGACTGTTGGTTTGAAATTATACTCATATTTTTGTTTGTTTTGTTTGAACAGCCTGGGAGGACTAATCTTGGATAAAACCATAACAAACCCAAACTTTGAAGGTGTGGCTGTTTTTACTCCTGTAATCAACGGTAAGGATAATTAAAAAAACCTTTCATATTAATGTAGAGGACTGGAGATTGCAAACAAAATACAGTGGCACCTCGCTTAAAGAGCATAATGCATTCCACAGGATTGTTCTTGAAGTGAGTTTAAGTGAAACACCATTGTAAGTGACCCATTGTGACTTCTGGCGGGGGGAATTGCGAGCCCCGATTTAGTTGTTAAGTGAGTTTTTTGTTGGTTTTAGTTGTTAAGAGAGGTGACCATTCAGAGAAAATTCTGCTCTTTATGCGAGGTTTTACTGTATTATCTTCCTCATTATTATAAGAATTGATGCCTCAGTTTTTCATTCCATTCGCAAAATAAACCCAGAGTTTCAAAACTTTAGTGTATAATTTAAAATCTTGGGAAACTGAAAATTTCAGTCCCCACAATCCCTTTTAGTTTAATTATTGAATCCACATGCCTTCTTGAAGTTGTTGTAGCTCAATGAAAGAACTTCGATTTTGCATGTGGAAGGACCCAGGTTCAATACCTGTCATCTCTAGGTAGCACAGGAAAAGACCCATACAGTATCTGATATCCTAGAGCAGGGATTCCCAACCTTTTCAAGCCAGGGGCTGGGTCACACTCTCTCAGTCAGCTTTGAGGGCCAGACAGCCATTTTGCCCAGCCTGCAAAATGAGGGTGGCCAGTCTGTCCCAACAGCTTCAAAGGGATGGCCATTTTGTTTCTTAAATGCCTTTGGAGGGGTGGGGTGCCACATGAAATGGTGCCATGGGCCAAATCCAGCCCACGGGCCTTAGGTTGGGAACCCCCCTGTCCTAGAGGATGATTGTTGGTTTCGGTATCCATTTTGTGGACCATTGGTCTGACTCCATATAATGCATTTTCTTGTGGTCTCTACATTCTGATTTCTAGTAGAAAATTAAATTCTTTGAAAACTATTTATATTTTTAAACACTACTGCATGTCAGAAACTATTGCAAATGAATTAAGATGTCATCAGCATATGGAGTTTGCACTGTTTAAACAGTTGCCAGTGTTGGGTATGTGTGTGTGAATGAGGAATGTGCATTAAGGGTGTGTGTGTGAGAGAAAAAAAGAGAGTGTGATAGCTCTTTTCAATATGTTCAGGACATTAGTGTGTGGTGTTGGTCAAAATGTAGCAGTCTTTAGGTTAGTACAGGGAAGGACCTGTTATGGGGTTGTTTTTTGAGCCCCACAACAGAAGCTTTAGCTGAAGCAGAAATATATTCAAAAATCATGGCTAGTGCTAGGTTGAATTTAATCAGTGCTCCATTGATGTGCATGCAATTTACGCCCCACCACATGAACAAAATAAAATCTCATAAATGGCTAAAATAAAACTGTTGAATTAGCCACCTCTGATCAAAAAATAGTCTAATTATCTTACCATGTTAATCTGTTTTAAATTTTATCCATGTTTCATATTCATCCATAATTTTAAAACTGCAGTGTTTCACTACCAATACAGAAAAAGAGAAAGTAGAGCTGTTGGAAGGCATGTTATTCTTGGCACCAAAGGCTAATTACCATATTCTGCACCTTCTGTTTGTAGGTGTTGGTGGCAATTTGGTAGCTATCCAAGCCAGTCGCATTTCCACATTTCTCCACTTCTGGAGCATGCCTGGAGTCCTCCCACACAAGATGAGGCAGCACTGGCCTAATCCATGTACCACCTTCTTCACCTCAGGTATGAGACCTATATGGATGGATGGATGAACACTCTCTTTCTTTCTGAAATATTCTCTCTGTTTACGACAAGCCATGGACACATTTACGGCTATCATAAATGTGTCCACTTCTGGTGGTGTCGGTGACATGGGCCACATCGAATGATGCCGTGTGCTGGACCCGGGCCATAGGTTGAGAACCCTGATATAGAGGCTTTTTAAACTTTCAGAAATTGGTTCCTAGTTACGTGAGCCATTCTGGGCACTAAAGACATCACTGTTCCCAAGAAAGGCCCTGCTTTTTTGAAGAGAAATCATGTCTTACTTTCACTTGCCATAACTATAACGGTTGCATCATTTTTGCTTTTCTTTTTTTATAGGGGTAAATTCAAAGTCAGCTCGTGTTCTGATCTTCCTAGTGGTCCCAGGACACCTGGTGTTCCTGTACACCATTCATCTCCTTCAAGCAGGGCATACTACCCTCACCTTCACCTTTGTGGCATTTTACCTGATGGCTGCTGTCTTACAGGTAACCAGAAATGGACTGACTTCTAAGGCATGAATGAATTCTTTAATGTGTTCCAAAGCAGAGCAGCCGCTGCATCTGTGCTTGTGCCAGTTAATATGCCCTCATTTCTTCACACATTGCAGCATGCTTTTCATCGCAGTCCCTTTAAAATTCCCAAACTGGGAGAATTTGCTTAAAGTCATAGCACTTTTGGGGCATACAGTATAAGAAGAGCCCTGGTGCTACAGTGGTTAAACTACTGTACTGCAGCCAAAATGTTTTGAGTTCAATCCTGACAGGAATCAAGGTTGACTCAGCCTTCCAACCTTCCGAGGTTAGTAAAATGAATACCCATCATGTTGGGAGTAAATACTAATTATGGGGCACTATATAAGTGTAAGGGGTGCAGTGGCTCAGTGGTTAAGAAGTTCACCTTGTTAGCTGGAAGGTCAGCAAGTCGGCAGTTCGAGGCCCAAATACTGCAGGATGGAATGAGTGCCTGTTTCTATCCTAGCTCCTGCCAACATAGCATTTCGAAAGCAAGACATTGCAAGTAGATAAATAGGGACCACTTTGGTGGGAAAAGATCTTGGGGACATGAAAGGAGCCACATTCAGGCATCCTCTGAGCAGAGTTTCTCCAACAAAAATCCTTTTAACCCAGAAAGCACCTTTGTGTGCTTCTGACACGATTAAAATAAAAACTGTTTTCTCAGAGGGTGCAAGGATTCCCTCTGCACACACGTGCCACATCTGTGAATGAGATGGGAAAATTAGGCAGAAGGAGATGGCCTTAGTTTAGTCCAAGACATTTCTGTGGTCCATGACATCAGTGGCAAGGCTTTTCTGTGTCCCATTGTTGTTGGTGGTCCTGGAGTTATAATTGTGTTAGGTCACATCACTGTAGTAGATGCTCTGCTTTGTGTTTCTGTTTACAGGTAGGAATTCTGCTCTACGTGGCTGACATCCTTGTGCGGCTCATGTGGAGAAAGGGTCTTGATCCTGACAACTACTCAATCCCCTACCTCACTGCCCTGGGAGACCTCCTGGGCACTGGGTTCCTGGCACTTTGCTTCTACTTAGTTTGGCTGCTCCATGGATTGAAGCTGAAAATGGGCAATTAATGGAGGCTTCTACTACAGTGGTGACCTACCAGCTGCTCTGATAAGCCAAAACTTCCATGATGGTGCTTTTGACATGGTCCAACAGGGTACTGAAAAAAGGATATCCAGGTCTCTAAACTGGAATGAATTGGATACCTCTCCCCTTTGATCTCAGTTCTCTTCTGATGTGGTTTTTTATTTTTTTTAAAAAAGTACCAGTTAAGGACCATTAACATGGACTGTAGTTTTTGAAGTATCAGTGAAACACTCTGCTCCAGTGTGCTTTTCAGTCGGTTGAGAAGTGCTGTTCAATGGCCGGCTTTGAACAGTTCATTGATACCAACAGGAGGTTTTCCACTGATATCGACGGGCTTTTGATTGTGTCCTAAATGAGGATGTTGCTCTGTCACTGTCAAGCATTGGCTGGCAGTCAGAGGAGGAATTTTAATGCATGTCTGTCTGTCTTTGATGTAAAAGAGGAGAGAGAATAAGAGATATTTGTCTGGGGTATTCACAGTCTGCATCAAAAAGTCTATTACCTAAAGCAGGGAAACTAAAGCCAAGCACTGTATAGCTCAACATTTGTTTCTGAGTTGCATAACACGTTCAGCATTTATGCACTGCATTAGATTTCTGAGTGTTGTGTGCTTATGTTGAGCTGGTGAAGGAGAAGGTTGTTCGTGATTGGTTTTACTGGCAGAATTTTGAAATGGTTGAGACAATGACAATAGTAGAGCTCTAAACTGAAAAAGGCAGAAAGAGCAGGGGGTTATTATTACAAACCAAGAGAAGAACACAGGAGAGCCCACCTGAATGCTGAAGGTTTTGGACATTCCATGGTTTCAGGTATATGTGTGGTTGTATGAAATCTGGGAGAAGCAGAGTATTTTCTGATGCAGAAGCAAGAAAGCCTACTTTATCCTTTATTTTGACATTTCTGTCTTGTCCAAAATAGATGTATGCTCTCATAACTCCATATGTCAGAGAAAGATAGTCTGTCTCTGCTCCATGAGGAGGCAAAGTGCAAATGTTCTGTTTGGGGAAGACAAATAAAGCAAATTAAGAGGACATCCCATACCACCACCACCACCACCTTTTCCAAAGCCTCTCACAGAAGAAGCTCATGTTTATGCATGATATCTTAAGAGTAATGACCAGCCCTGATTGTAGGCTTCATAAATCTTTTTTTTAAAAGAGAGAGTCAGCTTCACTGTGTTCTAAAGACTCACCTAAGGATAGGAATAAGGCTTCACAAAACTAGAAAGAGTTCAGTTTTTGTAGAAACAGGCATGGCCTATTCCCAGATCTTCAAGAGTTCTGCACTGGGGTGGGGTGGAAGAGAGAAACCCTGAAAAAGATTGTCTGAAATAATCTACTCTTCCAAAGGCAAGAACATTGGCTGACTTTCTTCCTGACATAGAGATGAAAGACGAACGAGCATTTGCTTCAGGAAGACCTTTGCAGTTAAAACCAAGGAATAGGGAGAGGTTGGATTTCACTATGCCCGCAGCATCAGTGTCAAGCTTGATCAGATTTTCATTCACTCTCTCCCTTGTTGTTTGTTATGACTTTTCAGAGCTTGCAACTTTTTATGGTTTATAGAAACATATACATAATAAAATAGTAGTGTGTTGACAATTTTCTTTCATGTCCCTACTTTTGGGACATTATTGCCAAGACTCAGCAAGTAAAATGTTGTGCTACCTTTACTGTTTTTATTTTTATCTTAGTAGAGTGGAATCAAGAATTGTAAGGCATTTGCTTCAGATATTATCACAATTCTGAGATGATGGAGCTGACCTTTCCAAATAAGCATGTAGCTTTGGTTTTCACATTCTTAATCCTGATACTGTATTAAAGAACTTAAATTCTTGAGGTGGGATGGGTAACAGAGATGATAACATGAAAGTAAAACCTGAAATATTTATTGAAAGAATCGTGAATTATATGTTGTGTGTCCTATCCAGTGACAAAAGATGAAATTGATTGCAAGCCTATAGTGCAGGGGTTCCCAACCTACGACCTGCAGCCCAGCCCTGGCCTGTGGCACAATTTCATGTGGCCTGTGCCGCCACCGCCGCACCCGGAAGTGGACATGTTTACACATGCGTGGGCATGTCATACATCAGCCATAAAACACGCCCTCGCATGCGTAAACACAGACACAACTGTCATAAATGTGAAAGTGGCCGCATTTATGACATAAATGTTCCACTTCCAGGGGCGTGGTCTGGCCCACTTAGCTGTCCAGAGGGCGTGGTCAGGTCCACGGCAAAAAAAGGTTGGGAGCCCCTGCTATAGTCAATATACTGAACTGAAATGTATAAGATTGGGGACAGGAAGATTCGTGTGTGTAGTTTAGTAAGAAAAATAATATAGTGGGAATATAACAAAATGTGTGTGTTACCAAGTCAGGTCTGACAAAAACCTCTGCAGGGTTTTTCTAGGTAGAGAAGACACAGAAGTGGTTTACCATTCCCTTCTTCTGGGGTTGACCTGGGACTATGCAACTTGCCCAGAATGTCACAAGCTGGCTCTTCTGCCAGGAGGCTGAGTGGGGAATCGAACTCCCGACCGATATCTCATTCACTTAGCTATCCAGCCAGCCATTGTGCAAATAGGAAGAAACAAATCAAAGACCATGAGGAGATTATACAAAGCACATCAGTCTGTCATGACGACCACCTCAAAAATCCCAGGAATTGTACTTCACAGGGATATCTCAATGGGGTGCCATTCTTCAACTAAGAGCCCATCATAATTTTTGCCAAGCCTTGAAGCCCCTCCCCCGAGTTGTCCCTGTGACAAGGTATTTTGAACAGAAGTGTTGAAGTGGGGTGTTTTGGTGAAACATTTCCATATACTTGACCATTAAACTGGAATTATTTGATTCTAGCAATGCTTTAACTAGAAGGACAGATGCACTGCAACTGCTGTGGTGTAGCCATGAAGAATTCTTTAAAGTTCCTTATTTTAAAGTTTGAGAGAGTGACAGTTCCTAGTAATTTTTAAAAGGTGGCACAACATCCTACATAATCAAGCTATGAACAAATTTCCCTTTTGAGGGAAATGAAACCAGTAAGAAAAAAATCTTTCCTGGAGACATGCCATTGCTCTTTGTAGAGCAGCTGTGGTGCATATGCACCAAATCATTGCACTGGTGACAGCCTCTTGAGTGCTGCTTTAGTCGGCGGGCCTCATCAGTGCCATCTCTGTAGTTTTGGCAGTGCACTACGTTGCTGCCTGTTGTTGCTCCAGAATTTGCTTTTCATTATATCCTACTTTGTCACTGTTTCACCCCAACATCTCAAGAGAGTTGCTTCCTCAGGAATCCTGAGAAGAAACTGTCCTTATTTGAGTGACAAAACAAAAATGAAATATTAAAACCCGTCCTGTGGTTTGTGCTCCACCTTGGGAGTGGTCCAGAAAGAACATCTGTGTAGGTTTTAGCTGTGGTTTTTGGCAATGCCTGTTCAGTCAACCGAGAATGGGAAATGCTTGCCTTGGGCCATAGCTTTTAGCTGGTGGTTGCTGTTGGGGAGAATCATAGGAACATGCCACTAGCTTGATTCCAATTCATGGTGATCCTCTCGAGCTTTTTCTACCTGTGATGGACTCAGAAATGGTTTAGCACTGGAGTTCTCACCCTTTTAAAGCTGGGGGCCAGGTCACATTCCCTCAGACAGTTTTGGGGGCTGGACAATCATTTTGCCCTTCCTCCACCACATGGCACTTCCTGGTGTGTTGGAGGCAGTGGGGGAGCCACATGAAATGGTGCTGTGGGCCGCATCCAACCCATGGGCCACAGGTTGAGAATCCCCAGTTTAGCAACACCTCCTCCGAGTGCCCATGATCGTAACAGAAGGCAAGGTATGTGTAAACCCATCAGCCACACATGCACTGGGTGATTTCAGGTGGCCCCTTTCCTGGGAATGCTACTGATGACTAAAGGGAAGGAAGGACATGTGTGTCATATTATAAAAATAAAAACAGGAGTTGGTTTAGCCCTAAGAAAAGCTGCTTCTAAATCAGAATGAGAAATGGTATTAGCCTTGGGGCCATTTTGTGAAATGCATCTGAAATTTCTACTGTATTGCTATGTTGCAAACATTACTGTGACACTTTTATGGGCAAAACTTAAGAGCATGCAGTTCCTTTCCTCTTACCACCTTTTGTCCTCAAGAAATGTGATGTAACAGAAGGAAATGGTTTTAATAAAAAGGGATTTTTATGGCACAAGCCTACCACCCAGATGTTTTGTTTTTCATCCTTAGCATCTACATCTGGGCCCTCTGAGCCAGTTAAGATCACCCACTCCTGTTGTAAAGGAAAGTGCAGTAAAACCTCACATAAAGAGTGCCTCATTTAGAGACTAACTCGCTTAAAGAGCAGAATTTTCTCTGAATGGTCGCCTTGCTTAACAACTAAAACCAACCAAAAACTCGCTTAACAACTAAATCAGAGTTCACAACCCATCTCCACCAGAAGTCACAATTGGTCGCTTACAATGGTGTTTCACTTAAAGAGCAAACTCGCATAAAGAGCAATCCCGTGAAACGCATTATGCTCTTTAAGAGAGGTACCACTATAATAATTGAAATCTGTAACAGAGACTCTGAAACCATCCTCTTTCTAAAAGACTACATTAACAAAATATAAAATTTATGTCTAAACATTTATTTAAAAATATTTTTATGGTGTATAGCAACTACAACATTAACCACATCAGTGAGCAAAGTGAATGATGCTATCCTATCAAGTTTGGGAAGTAATTCAAATAACACCTTAGGTTCATGCAGCAAACAATAATGAATGGCAAATGTATTGCAATTCAGAATTTCTGAGGGAAACCACAGCCCTTGCTGTAGAGCAGAGGTTCCCAACCTATGGCCCACCACAGCCCTTGCTGTAGAGCAGAGGTTCCCAACCTATGGCCCACGGGCCGGACCCAGCCTGCAGCCCATCTCCTGCATACCTAGAAGTGGAAGCAGACACATTTATGTCATCTGTAAAACACACTCGTGCATGCATAAATGTGCCCGTGGCTGTCATAAACGCAGAAGTGTGCACATTTGCAGATGTCGTAAGTGTGCTCACTTCTGCTTTCAGGGGGCATGGTCAGGCCCATTCAGCTGTTCGGGGGGCATGGTTAGGCCCGTGGTGCAAAAAGGTTGGCCACCCCTGATGTAGAGGAATCAGACATTTCTGACAGAGTTAAGTCGGAAGTCATCGTTCTTTGCTGTACTCACTGAGCAAAGTTTTTAATTTGCCTGTGTTTCACAGAGACTGCAACCCCCCACTCCCGAGCCATGTTTAACTGTCTGTCACATGGAGGATACCCTCCTTTGTTGAAATGCACACCCATTTCATGTATAAAGGGAAATCTGGACCCAAGGAACCCTGTATCAGGATGTGGCATTGCCAGGCTTCTAGAAGTATTCAAGAATGGCCTACTACTATGGTCACCACATGGAAGTGGCACTGCTATTCTAGTTTCCAGTATGCTTGTGATTCAGCCTTGTACCTGGACAGTGTGGGACTTTCAAAGGGTAGTTTGATGGGTGGTTGTGGCCAGACCGTTGTTCCTGCCACCAGATTTGCCTGCAGGAGGTACAACAAGAGAGCATACAATTGGTTTGCAGAGTCTGGGCCAGTATAGTTTGAAGCAGGAAGCAACCAAAGAGACCTGCAGAAGGCAGTGAAGGGGGCAGGAGTTGGTCTCAGTCAAGAGACAGGATGTCTTTGGCCAGCTCTGGCTATCTTGCTTCATTCCAGTGAAAGCAAAGCACACACACTTCTTATTCCTGCTCACACAGTGCTGTTGTTCAGGCATCCAGCAGCAGTTTTCCAGAAGGAATAGTCTGATAGACATTGCA
The DNA here is from genome assembly GCA_030440675.1 of Furcifer pardalis. NCBI lineage: Eukaryota > Metazoa > Chordata > Lepidosauria > Squamata > Chamaeleonidae > Furcifer > Furcifer pardalis. Next base: position 127,130,735 of record CP126893.1, on the reverse strand, counting down.
AAATGCCAACAAGTAAACACTTTCCGATTAAAATTACCTTAAACAAATATCCCGCCCCCAAGTGCCCAACAGTGTTTTCCTCTTCTAGGAAGATTATCTTATCCCTCTACCTCAGGGGTACCCAAACTTTTCAGACCGCAGGCAAGTAACATGATTCAGTAGGCCAGTCACACTGGTTCCCCCCACCATAAGTGGAAGTAAAATGTGCCTTGCAATCTGTTTTGCAACAGAATGAGATAGATTTTAAACTGCCATTTTCTCTGCTTAAACCAGGGGTACCCAAACTATGGCCCATGGGCTGGATCCAGTCCCCGATGCCAATTCATTCAGCCCGTGCCGCCCTCGTTGCTTCCAGAAGCGGAAGTAAAATGCACCTGTAGGGGCACGTTTTACTTCTGCTTCTGGGAGCAACGAAGGCAGTGTGGGCTGGATAAATTGGCATTGGAGCCGGATCTGGCCAGTGGGGTGTAGTTTGGGCACCCCTGCTCTACCTGGTAAACATGTAAAATTGTGTTACCAGCAGCACCTTGTGAGGGGAGATCTTCGCAGCTGTGTGTTCAACAATCATCCACAGCCCCTCCAGCTTCTCAGTATGGCATCAAACTCAATGTTCTTTAAACAAACAAGGCAGGGGGTGAACTCCTGTTTACTAAAATTCCAGGCAATATAATGAATTGCATTTCACAGTCAAGCAGAAGTAAGGAGGTAAGTGGAGAGAATGATGGCGCTGTTTGTTTGACACTGAAAAACAATCTGATAGAGCCTTTGTGGAGATCCACACTTGTTACTGAAGGATCAGGGCCAGTCTCATTCATCCTGGTCACTGTTCATTGCCAACTAAAGAAGAAAGGATATCTAGGGCTTCTCTTATCAATAACATCTGCAGACTTTTCCAGACACCCCCATATCACCTTCAGAAGCCACGTACTTTCCTAAGCTGTGCCTTACAGGAAGGGCAGAAAAGGAAGCCAGCAACAAGACTAGGCAGAAAATGAGGAGTCTCTCAACTAGGGTCTCTCTCTAGCCAGATGCTGAAAGGTATCCTCTGTTCTGACTGGGAATAATATAATCCTGCAGCTGTAGAAAGATCAATAGGTCACTGATTGATAATAATACCTTTTGGAATTTCTAAGCATCTTGGGTAGCACAGTGATTTAGGTACCGTCAGTGGTGGGTTCCAAAAAAATTTACTACCACACTGTGGGCATGGTATAGTGGGCGTGGCCAGGGGAAAGCCCTGTGTTGCACCAGGATTAGGACTTTATTTCAAAACTTGGATGGGCGGGGCCAGCCAGAATTTCTGCTACCGGTTCTAGTGAACTGGTGCAAACCTGCTGATACCCACCACTGGGTACAGTGTATCTGGGTTGCAGAGATTAGTTTGATCCCCCATTGTGCTTGTTCCTAGTAGAGCCAGTCTATACAGTCTTGAGCAAGCTGGTGACCCCTGAAGAAGGCAATGGTAGACCACTTCTAAGTACTCTGTACCCAATGGTGGGCATCAGCAGGTTCACACCAGTTCACCAGAACCGGCAGCAGAAATTCCAACTGGCCCCGCCCATCCAAGTTTTGAAATAAAGCAGTCCTAATTCGGGTGCAATGCAGGCCTTTTCCCTGGCCACGCCCACAGTGTGGTAGTAATTTTTTTGGAGCCCACCACTGTCTGTACCCAAAAAAACTCTGGCAAGGATCACCATAAGTCTGAGCTGACTTGATAGCACAGTTATTAAGCATCTTAGGAAACATACTAATCTCTCTATTGAAATTTGATGAGTAGGAACCTTTGTCTAGGGGTACACAGAAAGCGCTACCTCAAAGACTGTGACATTTTTACAATCAGGCATACCCTGGGCAACAGCAACCTTGTTGTACCAGCAGCAACAGGTTCACACCAGTTTGCCAGAACCGGTAGTAACTTTTCCCAGTGTCCAGGAGAACCGCTATCGGCTTTTGGGGGGAACCACCTCGGGGGCTTACCTTTTTGCCGGTTCCCCCACTGTGCATGCGCACCAAGCGCTTGGTGTGCATGCACACCTACAGTGCTTGGCACGCATGCATGGCCTCCTTGCTGTCCTCCCAAGCGGGGAGGAGGAAGAGAAGCTGCTAGCCTGAAGCTCCCTATAGCCTGCTACCCAAGGTAAGTGACTCACCTTTGGATGTGGGGTATGGGTGTGTATTTTAATGTGTATTTTTAATGTGTATTTTTGTTTTATGTGTATTTAATTTGTATTCTTATGTGTTTTTAATGTGTATTTATTTTAATGTGTATTTTATGTATTTTATGTCTATTTAATTTGTATTTTTATGTGTACTTATTTTTATGGGTTTTTTACATTGGCTTCGCCCACATCACTGGCTCCGCCCATGACATCATGACATTGGCTCCACCTATGACATCATGATGTTGGCTCCGCCCACGATGTGGGCTCTGCCCACAGTGTGGTAGTAATTTTTTTGGCTGCCCACCACTGCATACCAGCTAAACTTTCTCACACTAGGTCAGGCGAAAGGAACTATGGAATGAATACACCAATAGGTGGCTTTGTTTTGGCAGCTTAAAGTCTGACCTAGACACAAAAGAACATTGTCTAAATCACAGCAAGTTTATGTCAGTGTTTAAAGGGATGTGAAGCTGTTGCTGGATTACTATTCCTACCTGGCTCCAATCAGCACCATCAGTAAAAGGAGGAACCATTGATTTGAGGCACTGAAAGGACCCTGGGCAAATGTTGACGTGACCTCCCTTTCCATTGCTGCTTCCTCATATTAGCACCTTGTGCAAGTTGATATGGCCTCCTCCATAGGTGGGCTCCACTGATATGTAAGGCTGGAGCAATTCCCTCTCCCCTCTCCCATGCTCTAGCCCAGATGCTCTAGTCCAGTGATGGTGAACCATTGACACTCCAAGTGTTCTTGGACTTCCACTACTAGAAGCCCAAGTCAGCACTCCTGTGGATTAGGGCTCCTGGGAATTTAAATTCAAGAATATTTGGAGAGCCAAGATTGGCCATCACTGCCCTAGTCACTGGAAGTTAAGAGCCCAACCACAGGAGAGCCACCAATTCTCCACCCTGGATTTAAGAAGCAAACCTGCCCCCTCTGATTAGACACCCATCAACCAAGCTGTTTTGTGGAGCTCTGGGAGGGGTTCTATATTTATTTATATTTCAAGACTTATATTTCCGCCCAACTCCAAGGACTCTGGGTGTCTTACAAAAGATAAAAACCCACTACAATTAAAACTCCCAATTAAAAAACCCCATTAAAATCTGTTACCGGGCATTACTCCAACCCCTACCACTTAAAAAGAGGGGGAGAGAATTATTAATATTTAAATCAGCCAGCAGCCACATGGACAGTGACTTTCCCAGGCTCAGCTACATCCTCTTCCAAAAGGGTAAGGCTGGAGCCAGTGCTGGAATTTCCTTTTGCAGCAAGCTGAGGTCAGTTTTTAACAGATCTTTATGGGTGAAACAAAGATTTATTACCAAGCCAAACCTTCTGGTTTTATGCTGAAACAAAATGATTAAAGTTCCATTTGGAGAACTCTCTGGAGAGCAGCCCCCACCCCCACCCCTCGCTTGCTGTGTGAGCTAAGGAGCAAGGAAGAAATGTGTGACCATTTGGTGGCAGTTTATTAATTCAGCCCAACAGAGAGCAGATTAAATCCATTTGACACAATGTACTCTAATTTAATTGACAAAGATTGAAACTGCATGAGATTATTTGGGCTGCTCAGCAGAAGAAGGATGACAAATAGCTAGAAGTGCTGCTCCAAAAGCCAGAAGAGGGAAAGAGAATTAGTGTCTATATGTCACAGCATGGAATGAAGAGATTTGGTGATCTGCAGTAATGCCGCAGGAAGGCCACCATGCTCAGGAAGAGAGCAAACTTGTAGAAATGGGGCCCTAATAAACTTCAAAGAACTGCTTGAGGCTCCAGTTTACAATTGCTCAACTTCTATTAACAACACAGAAGCTGTAAAGGAGAGCCAGCTGTGCTCCCTCTGGCTTGCTGAATACAATATGAAGCTGGTTCTATGGCTAACAGATTTACAGATCTTTCTTGTTGGAAGCACAGCCAACGGCCAGCCGTCTGTTGATGCTTGTTGCTCCACTCCTGTACATGGGCTGGGAGAGGAGGCTGCGTCTGTAGGGCTGTAGCTTTGTTGTACATATGCTTAGACGCACAAAAATCATTGCAGTGTGTATCCATTGGGGGGTGGGGGACTGGAATCCTGCAGAGCATGTGTAAAGTATCTCAATTATTAGTATGAGACAGAGGCTGAAATCCTAATGCTTAGTATAGTAAGTTGCACTGGAGTAGGCCCATTGAATTAACAAGGATTTTGTAAGTCATTTTCTCCATAGGTTCAAGTTGTCATACTATAGTATGACTTAACTTGCTAAGTAACAGTCTGTTAGAAAGCCATACAAAGATAGCAAGTAGGTGTTCTTGTTATATGTCACCAAGCACCTTCCAATTTATTGAGACCTCCATCGCAATGTTTCCCAAACTATGTTCCATGGAACACTGGTGGACTTCAATTCCCGGAAGCCTCAGTAAATTGGCTGATCAGTGCTTTGGGAAATTGACTTAGGCTTTGAAGTCCAAAAACCAAAGATTGGGAAACACTGTGTCAGTGAACTCCAAAAGATGTGACCAAAGTACAATAGCTTAAGGGTAATCATTTTTCTTTCTATGGAGAGTACATGCTTGTTTTGATCTGGAACTCATTTGTCTTTTTGGAGGACCATGGTATCTGTATCATACCCTCCAATATATCTGAAATGGATTTTTTTTGCCAGTTTTATTTTCTAGCCTTCACATCTATATCTATTAACTGGTAATACTATAGGATGGATGGTCTTGGTCTCCAGTGAGACATCCTTACACTGGATGATCAATTCTGATTCCTTCATTGCTGCCTTTCCAAGTCTTCATCTTCTTCTAGATTTCTTGGTTCCAATTTCTAAATTTAAGACTCAATTAGGGTAATAACTACAAGTAGTAGTGTTCAAAAATTGTGCCTGATAAATGGTCAACAGAGAAATAGCACTTATTAAAAGTCCAAGCAGAAGGGAGTCTTAATTCACATAGTCTAGCCTTCTGGTTGATGTCAAAAGCCCAGTAGTACAGGATCACCAACTGATATTTGTCCCAGAGCTGGTAAAGTTATTTTTAAAAAAGAAATTTGTCTTGCAATTTCTTGGAAAATATCTGTCTATCTATCTATCTATCTATCTATCTATCTATCTATCTATCTATCTATCTATCTATCTATCTATCTGCCCTATGGAATAGTTGGCAACTTGAATGAAAACAGCCTATCTCATAAAGTTAAGAAATGCAAGACAAGTTTTCCAACTTTTCCCCCTGTATTAAAAACTAGATTGGAATTCTGGGTGAGAAAGTGTATTTACTCAGTTGGGAAGCAAGAAAGCAACTGAAATGAGAAATGTTTGGCTTCACAAAATTACACAGCCACTGCATGACTTTGTATTCCTGCACATACATGAGCTGTTAAATTAACCGTATAAAAGATAGCATGCAGCTTGTAGAGATGTAAATGTCTCTTATATAGGTGCATAGCAAAGAGTACAGCACAGATTGAAGTTAGCATGTTCAACATTTTCCAAACTTTGGTTTTTTGACTGAATTCCTAGAAGCCTAAGTCAATTCTCCAAAGCACTAACCAGGTGGAATCCCAGGAGATTATACTGACCTAGGCTTCTGGGAATTGAAGTCCACTGGTGTTCCATGGAACATAGTTTGGGAAATGTTGTGTTAAACCAAGATTTGTAGTGGGAAGAGTCCAGGGAAGGCAGGGAAGTTTACACAAGAGGAGACACAGAGGAATTCAGAAATGGGAAAGCACCAATCCAGTGGTTAGGACACCATAGGAGCTATTTCAGAGAGCTGGGAAACAAATTAGCTGCAGGAAGAGGGAAATACCATATATGCCGGCATATAAGACGACTAGGCGTATAAGACGACCCCCCAACATTTCCACTCAAAATATAGAGTTTGTTATGTACTCGCCATATAAGACTACCCCCTCTTCCGCACACCTTCCACACACCAAATTTTCAACATCTCCCTGTGGCCGGCACTAGTATGCAAGTGTGCATGTGCAAGTTCTGTGTAGACAAGGGGCGGGGCAGAGCACCGCTGCTTCCTGCCGAGCAGAACAGGCTGGTCACGCTGAAAAGGCTGGCACCCCTGTCTCACTGCTGATGCTCGCCGCAGCCACGCTGGATACCGCATGATACTGGATGGTATGCAGAATGAGGTGGTTGGGCATCGGGAGGCCGCTATGGGCACCAGGCGGGCATCAGGAGGCCACTATGGGCACGGGTGAGTGTCAGGAGGCCACTATGGGCAGCTATGTCTATCCCAAATGAAATGCACCCGGCGTATAAGACGAACCCCCCCCCCCACTTAGAGGCATGTTTTTCAGGGGGAAAAGTAGTCTTATACACCAGTATATACAGTAGGTATACTGTACAAGGAAGAGGCAGGAGCAATACGGATACCCATCAGGTCTCAAACCACACACTGGTACCACATTTAGCAGTTATGTTTTTACACCCTTCCTGAAGGGCCGCAGCTCTGTCTGGAGGCGTAACTCAATTGGCAGGAAGTTCCATAGGGCCGAGTGGACATAGAGAAGGCCCTCCTTCTGGTGCTAGAGAGATGCACCTCTCTACCTGATGACACAACTCTGGTGGGACAGACAGACAGATATTGTTGTTGTTGTTATTATTAAATTCATTTTTCTTGGGGTGATGCGGTCTCTTAGGTATCCTGGCCCACTACCATGTAAGCCTTTAAAGGTAATTAACAGCACCTTGAATTGTACCCGGAGACATACTGGCAACCAGTGCAGCTCCCGAAGCAGCGGTAAGGCATGAGCCTAATGCCCACAACACATCACTACATGGGCAGCCACATTCTGGACCAGTTGCCTCTGAATGGTCACCAAGGGCAGCCCCATGTATAGTGCATTACAGTAATCAAGTCTGGAGGTGACCAGAGCATGTGTGATCATGAGCAAGGAGTCTCAATCTAGGAGCAGGTGTAACTGATGTATGACACAAAGTTGACATGGAAGAAGTAATGTGTTACACTGAGTAGCAGAAGGAGAAGCCACACTTTTGTGCATCTTGTTTCTGTCTGATGTGTTATATTTTCTTAACATGTTGGGGTGTATATGAGATATACCTTAAGTCCAAGCTGCAGGGGGTATGTTCAGACAGATCTGATATTTCTCGGTATGATGAAGGCTGCCACTTTCTGAAAGATCATGCGATTGAGCCTCAACTTCTTGTGAGAACCTCTATTTCACAAAAGCAGTCTGGTTTCTTTCATTGTCTCTCCTCCCACCCATCCTAAAACAATTTGAATCTTGAATGTACATTGTATGAAACTTTGTGTACTTACCATGTTTGCAATTTGGCAGACATAATTAATCTTAATCTTTGGTTCTGGATGGGGCAGCTTTGCCCCAAACAGACCCGGTACGTAATGTGGGGGTCCTCCTGGACTCGCGACTACTGCTCAAAGAGCAGGTGGCAGTCGCGGCCAGGAGGGCCTTTGCACAACTACATGTGATTCACCAGTTACAGCCGTTCCTAGACCGGGACTCCTTGCTCATGGTCACACATGCCTTAGTCACCTCTAGACTTGATTATTGTAATGCGCTCTACATGGGGCTGCCCTTGGTGACAATTCGGAGGCTACAGCTGGTCCAGAACGTGGCTGCATGAGTGGTGTTGGGGTGCGGGCGTTATGCCCATGCCTCACTGCTGCTGAGGGAACTGCACTGGCTTCCAGTTTGCCTCCGGGTGCAATTCAAGGTGCTGGTTATTACCTTTAAAGCCCTACATGGTAGTGGACCAGGATACTTAAGAGACCGCATCGTCCCAAGGACATCTGTCCGTCCCACCAGAGCGGACCGGAGAGGCTCTGGTTGTGCCATCGGCCAGAGAGGTGCACCTCTCTGGCACTAGAAGGAGGGTCTTCTCTGTGTCCGCTCCAGCCCCGTGGAACCTCCTCTCAATAGAACTACGCCTGCAAACAGAGCTGCTGTCCTTCAGGAAAGGATTGAAAACCTGGCTGGCAGGTCAGGTCTGGGGAATGGATCGATCAATTTCCCCAGCTGGCTGGATGGTTTCACACCCAGTGCCTCCTAGCTATAATGCCTAGCTATAATGTCTGGTTTTTAATGCTAAGTTTTTAAGCTTCTTTTAAAACTTTTAATTTCTAAATTGGTTTTAAATTGTTGTCTTGCTGATTGTGTTGGGAATTGCCTTGTGTCCCTTCGGGGAGGAGGGCGATAAACAAATTTAAATAAATAAAATAAAATCCCCTCCTAGGGAGTTACTAAGCTTGCCAATTTCATTCATTTCTTAAAAATTGAGAAAATCAACTACAGCCATTGTCATACAGTAATACCCCGGGTAACGTTATGACTTGGTTCCACAAGTCATGACATTATCCGATTTTTAGCGTTGTCCGATGCATGCATTGAACAACGCAAAAAAAAAAAAAAAGCCCTGACTTCAGGGACAAACTGCTTTAAAGGCAGGCAGGCAAACAAAGAGACCCAATCAGGTCTCTTTATTTTCCTCCCTGCCTTTAAAGCCACCCCCTACCCGCAGCGGTCTCTGCGACTGCAGTAGGGTCAGGGAAAGGCGTGCCTTTCCCCTGACCCTACTGCAGTCGCAGAGACCGCTTGTGTCTCTTTCCCTACCTGTTTTTAAACTACAGGGAGGGGGAAAGAGAGAGACATGATTGGGTCTCTAGAGAACCAATCACGTCTCTCTTTCCCCCTCCCTGTAGTTTAAATACAGGGAGGGAAAGAAAGAGACACAAGCAGTCTCTCCCTGTAGTTTAAATACAGGGAGGAAAAGAGTAAGACACGATTGTGATCGCATCTTACTCTTTTCCTTCCTGTATTTAAACTACAGGGAGGAGGAGAGAGAGAGATGTGATTGGTTCTCTAGAGATCACGTCTCTCTCTTTCCCCCTCCCTGTAGTTTAAATACAGGGAGGGAAAGAGACACAAGCACTCTCTGCTACTGCAGTAGGGTCGGGGGAAAGCCACAGTCTTTCAAGCAGTCACAGAGGCCGCTGTGGGTGGGGGGATGGATTGGGTAGTTCTACCCAAACCACCCCACACCCACAGACCATTGCCTCGGATAACGCTAAGAATCATTACCCAGAATCGTTATCTGATGCAAGTTTTTTCCAAAAAAACCTTGCATCGTTATCTGATTCTAGCGTTTTCCGATGCAATCGTTATCAGGGGTATTACTGTACTTCCATGACAGTCATGTGGAAGCATGAGTTCTTCAGGTTTCTATATCTTCCAGAACAGACCGTCTCCAGATGCAACCTGTATGTATTTTTGTTTCCAAATTAAGGATGCAGGCAGCAAAGCATAAGACACCCCCCCCCCCGGGTCCTCATTGGGCAAGTGTTGTAGAAACTAATCTGAACTTCTTCCTCTTCCATGTCTAGGCCAGGCGTGAAACTGCCAAAATGAAGGCATCTTGTGGCGAGTTCATTCTGCAGTTCCTTTAGCCTTAGAGAAAGATTAGCTGGCAATACAAGGTTGCTGTTACCAGGATATGCCCGACTGTGGCTCCACAATCTTCGCGAAGGCTCTTTCTGTGTATCCCAACTCCTAAAGCTTAATGGATGCCATGGACAGAAGGTATGAAACATGTATTTCCTTCCTCATTCCTCCCATCATAACCCTGGGAGCCACTTTTCCAGAAAAGCAGCTGCCCCTCCCCCCATCAGAGGGAGTCCATTTCTGCCTTTTAAAAAATGTGTGTGTGAGAGAGAAAGAGTCACTTTTGCTGGAGGACCTTCTGTCCTGCTCCAGAAGTGAGACACAGGAGAAGAGCCTCATGGAAAGAAGCCACTGGAGAAAAGAATCACTGTGAGAGCTACTAAGGCCATACAAAACCAGAGTGGGTAGATAGATCTTCTGGAATAGCAGCAGCCCATATTCCAGGGAGAAATGGGTGATCATACAACCATTAGCTCTTGAGATTTCCTTTAAGAGATGTCAAAAGGATTCAATAATTCCTAGTTCTTTTCCCCAAGACTCATGCAACGTCGATCTCCCTCAAGCTGGCACCAGAATCCATTTCCTAAGCAGGAAAGAGATGGTTATAAAATCAGAATTAAGCAGACACTTTAAGCAGAAGAGGGAGCTGTTAGAAAGCACATCTGTAATTACTATGCAGATAAATAAAAACTCCTATGTGGCATTTTAAAGAACTGAACAACTGAACACAAGCCACTGTGTACAGCTGTTTCAGTGGCTGCAGTTCATGCAAAGAGCCTCAAGGTGTCCCCATAGATCTATACTGGCCTCCTCGGTCTCATGGGCATCAGATGCTTCTATTAGAAATCCAGGACTTCAGTGACAAATCTAGAGCTCCCCCCAATTAAGATGCAAAGCAGGAAACAAAATGGTAGTCATTTGGTTTGCTGTCCTCACTTTGCAAGCTGAGACATGTAATAGCCTGAATGCTGTTAACGCATTGTCAAGGCTCGAAGTAATTGCGCCACAAAAATGAGGCGTTTTCTCACAAGAAATAGGGTTTTAGCACATTTTTCTGAACTACTTTCGGGTGCTGTCCTTTTAAAAATCCCTTCTTCATCACCAATTGCCACTCAGACCTGACAGGTTTGAGAAGCTTTCCAGACATTTTATTCAAACCTGTGTTTACAGAAAGAGCTAAAATTCCAAAATCTTCCCAGATAGTAAACGGAAGGGAAGGGAGGGAGGCCTAGCTATGCCACAAGCGAGACGAGCTTGTAGAGAGAGACCAAATTTGGCTAAAGAACAATCAGGGCAAAAACAACAGAAGGATGAGCCAGCTCAGGGGCAAGGATTAAAAACCTTAGTCTTCTTCAGTTCACAAGGAGAAACTTCATGCTTCTGGAATTTTCTGGTGCTGTGCCACTGTTGGATAGAACACAAGCTGCTCCACGTGGGCTTAAGCCATGTGCTGGCCAAACAGTTGCTCTCCATGTGCAGCAATCTTAAAACCACTGATCAAAATGTGTCCTGTTGAACTTGATGGGTATTTACCGCTGACTACACCTATAATAGGCTGCTATATTTAATTACCCCTATTTTATATTTCCCCTTCTCCTTAGTACTCACTGGATGGAATATAGCCCAACATTGTTGCACATTGGCTTCCAGTGACATCAACCCATTTGGCAGGCTCATGAAGAATTACAAAGCTTTCTCCACAGGGGCTCCCATACTATGCAAGACCCTTGAAAGTCAGCTCCATCTTTGGCTATTTTTTGCACATTCCTTTGTTCCAACAGGCCTTGTCGCTGACTGGACTTCTTTTGATGTCCCTGGAGCTAATGCTTCACCCCCTTGTTTCAATGTGCTGTCTTATATCATTTTCACTGCAAGTATAAGAATGACAAAAATGCACACCCAACATTAATTGGCTTTTTTTAAAAAAGGTGAATGGAACGAATCCAGACCTCTTCAGAGGCCTACTTGGATTAAAATGTAATAAAGTTATGTACACTATCTTTCATATGCTTTCATAAACCTACCTACAAGTTTACCAAAACTTCCAAATCTGTCTCAATGGGCCCCTATTCTGAACTAACTAGGCACAGGACTGCAATCTCACTATTCCTTGGAAATCACTGTAGGGCAGTGATGGGGAACCTTTTAGAGACCAAGTGCCCACTTATTTATCGCAAAGTGCCAACACAGCAACAGGGGAATAAGGAAACGCTCCCATTGGGCTGCTGGGAAATGAGGCAGGGTGAACTCTGGGGGGGGGGGATAAAACACTCCCATTGGGCTGCCGGGCAGAGAGGTGGGTGAACTCTCTGCTGGGGGGAGGGAAGAAGTGCTCCAATTGGGCTGCTGGGCAGAGGAGTGGGGCAAACTCTGTGCTTGGGTGACTGAACAGCTGACCACAGAGAGGCTCAAAGTGCCACCTCTAGCAACCATGCCACAGGTTTGCCACCACTGCTGTAGGGTTAACAATGTTTAATTTTGATTGAATTTGTTATCTGCTTTAGAAGAACTATCACTCTGAAACAAAAAATACATGTTTTGGCTGTAACGTAACCAACTTTAACTTGCTGCAAATGTTCTGCTAGAACTGTCATTCCAGTAAATATGCTTCAAGTGTTTTTTAAGAACATCATGACAGAGAAAATGTTCTCTTCTTATATCACATTCCCCCACAGAATTCCCACACCAGTGCACATTTATTTTTGACTGGGGGGGGGGGGGCGGTGACGGGACCCTTTGGATTGCTACAATATCCACATTTCATTCTTCCAACAATGTGAGTTTAGTTTATGCACGTGACCATGGATCAGTGGCTCAGATTAGTATTATCCCAGTTAAGGTTTTGGAGAAGCTTGCAGTCTATAGACAACCATGGCAAGACAGCTATGTTGAGCATAGGTTGGTTAAAAACAAACCCAAAGCCACTTGCAAGGGCATTGAAGGAAGCAGCAAGAGGTACTGGAACTTCATGCAAAGGAAGCCAGAAGCATCACAGAATTAAACCGATCAGAATCAACATACTTGTAGATGCAAGGATTTATTCTGACTTAAAAAACAACAACGGTTTTTGGAGAAAATATAATTTTCAAAAGAAGGGAAGTCAAGAGAACTTTTAAAATATACACATCCTGTAAACTACAAATTCAATGAAATAGGCTCCTTATTGGTATTAACGTCCTGTGAATGTGGAGAGACATAGAATCCAGCTCATTTACTGGCCTGCCAATTGCTGCCAGAGACATGCACTGATGAGGACTTTGGTTTGGGCAACAGCAAAGAGAAGGCGGCTTCATCTTGGCAGTCCATGGTTTGATCAAGAAACAAAAGAAGAAGAAATGGTTTCAATGGGCATGCTTTTATGAAGGCTGGAGTAAGCACACCTTTCTCAAAGTTTCTGGACAGCAGTTCCCATTATATTTCCCTTATTGGCCATGCTGGCTTAGCCTACTGGGAGTTGCAATCTCACAGCAATCAGAAGAGACCCCACACTCATATCTCTCTGCTATACCCTGTTGTCAGCACTTTTGTTTAACCAAAGGAATCTCTTTTGTACACAGAAGAGGGGACGATTTGGATTTGGAACCTAAAAGGGAAAAAGACAGCCACTCTAGATGGAAAGCTAAGATTTATGTGCAAACTGTTGTAATTTTATATGACAAAACAACAACATATTCCTTGCTGAATGTAAGGGAAGTCTATCCAATTGTAGGTTAAATTGCTACTGAACTAAACATTTTCTGGGAAATATCATTCCACATTTTAAAACAAAAATTCTCATGAAGTCAGCTCTTCCCAAGTCCACCAGCTCTTCTCTTGTTATAGGGCTGCACATCCTAGCCTAGTTCATGCTGAAAAAATACATTTTAAAGAGAAACTAAAAATATTGGGAAGATGTTCCCCTGGAACAGAATCCTCTTAAGGAGAAGAGGTTGGCTGGAGAAGGCAGGTAAAAAGATTTTGAATACTGTATATGGAATGTGAATCAGGGTTCGAAGGATAAAAGCCAGGGAAATGGTCCAAACTAGATTACTTTAATACAGTAATAATAAAAATTCCCCATAGCGATTAAGATGGGGGTCTGTGACGACACTCTTATGGGGGGGGGGGGGGAGAGAGACTGCAATAACCTTAAAAGTTCATAATGAAAGGCAAATGTTTCCTGTAAAAGCTTGTGCTCAATAAAAAGCACCCAGTCCAGTGAAATGGGAAGGCTGACAACAATAGAGTGAACCCACAGCGCACAGGTCTCACTGTGAGTATACTTCATGATGTCATCATAGGACAAAACATGATTACTTTTACATGACACTGTGGTGTCACCATGATCAGTGCATGGTCTTTGAGAGGCGGGGATTATATGTAATAATGATGAAAGAGATAGCAATGGATTGAAAGAAAGAAAGAAAGAAAGAAAGAAAGAAAGAAAGAAAGAAAGAAAGAAAGAAAGAAAGAAAGAAAGAAAGAAAGAAAGAAAGTAAGTGGTAGCAAAATGCTTTAAAAGCACCTGTTAGACCTGACCAAGTCCACAACCCTCATCCTTCCAAAAACACAACTTTTCCACACATGATCTGTGGTAGAGTTCCAAATCTATAGGTATAAATTTATTCCAGAACAAGTTTTATGAGCAACCCACATGCCAGCAGCTTAAGGGACTCAAAACAGCAAGGTATCCCCCATACCATAAAGATATTCCTGCATCTTCTCTTTTCCTTCAAGCCTAGATGTCCCCCTGCTCTAAAGACCAGTGCTTAAAATGCTAGTTATTTCCTTAGAGCAGTGGTTCCCAACATGGGGCCGATGCCCCACAGGGGGACTTCAATTCCCAGAAGCCTAAGTCAGTCCGTTGGCTGATCAGTGCTTTGGGGAATTGGCTTAGGCTTCTGGGAATTGAAATCCAAAAACCAAAGGTTGGGAAACGCTGCCTTAGAGCAAGGTGGGGAACATACAGCCTTCTGATGCTGCTCAGCTTTAACTTCTTTTAGCCCTAATGTGCACAGCCAGTGGTGAGTGGATGTGGGGATTGCACTTCAACACCATCTGGAGAGCTGCATTTTTCTTACACCAAAGCAATAATGACTGGTGAAGGGAGGAGCTGAAGATGATCACATTCTTCCAGGGGGCATTTTCAGAAAGCATGTGAGTAAAACACACAAAGTAGGAACTGAATTTCAAAAACAAAATAGAAAATGGATCTATGAGACATTATGTCCTGCATGCCTTCCATACTGACAAAAGTTGTGAGGGGGTCAGGTATTCTTTCCTCCTCACTAGAGGCGCTCCGGTGTCTAGTCATGCCTGCCACATGACCATGGAAAGGTCTGCAGAAGCAGACAGCGCTGGCTCTTTGGCTTTGAGCACTGAATCCTAGAGTCAGATACAACTGGCTTTCAAGCAAGGGAAACCTTTACCTTTAGAGGCCAGTGGGATCCTAAACATTTAAGAGATGCATTGCTGAGAGGATGCATTGTCGAGAGAGGTTTTTTTCCTCTGTGAAGTAAAACAAAACATCTCTGGCCTTGGAATCCCATGTTTTTAAATGTGTCTGCTCTGGTACTTAAAACTAAAAAAGTGTGATGTTGGACCTTATCTTGGCCAGATCTCCATTGTATTAAGCATGTGAAAACAAATACTTCAACAATTCTTCCAGACAGCCAATACCTGTTAGTGTGTCTTTTCCAAAAGGATTTCGGGAAGAGGTTTGAGGGAATGTTGAACATATATATACATGTACGTAAATACAAATTTTATTGCTTCTCATTAATCACCATTTTTGGCCACGACATTCAAGTACATAAATGTACTTACACATATGCACCCTTCCTCAAGTTGGCGCTTTATGAAGCACTATTCCAGTGCAATATCCATTCTTTTAAATGGAATTTGCATGGGAGTAGACTTGGGTGGTCTGGTGTTTGAAGAAATGCTCTGTCATAGCAAATGCCAGCTAAGAGGTAGGAGAGTGGAGAGCAGAATAGAGATGAAACAGGCTTTGTTTCTTAGAAAACTGTAGCTGAAACTATAGTAGTATTCATAATAAGACACTTCTGGCTCATGTTCCCCTTTCTTCAGTCTATGATGAAGCGAGAAGCTTGAGGGAATTTTAGGCATACTCATATACTATTTATTGCTTTCCTGGCTGTTCCAGAGTGATTCTCCCAACCCCTGATCAAAAGACAACAATTCCAGTACTTTCCAAAGGGGTAAAAATCTTTGGTTGGGAAACAGGAGAAGGGGTGGTTAAACAGTGGATTCTTCTGACTGACATAAGGGAGGGGAAAGAGAGGGTACTGTGGCCACAGTGTTAGTTGACAGGCAGGAATTGTCAGGCAGAAAGTTATCTCCTATCTATGATCATTGGCTGGCAGCAAAAATGAGGAGGAAGGGCCAGGGGTATCATCGGATGCGCAGATAAGAAGGGATAGTATAATTGAAGAGCAAGTAGTCCATTTTGTATAAATTAAATAATCTCCTTTGGTAGAAGGGGCTGATGTTGTGGAAGAACTTAGCCGTCATGTCATTGTTGGTCCTGGTGGTCTTAGAGGAGGATGGGAACTTGACGCCTGCGTCAGCCCCAATCAGCTGCAGGATGTAATTGGCATCCCTGGCCAAGGTCTCATACTTGCCCACCACATCATAGTGGATGATGCAGGGGTGGCAGAGTGAGTGCACTCGCTCCCAGTGTTCATTGAAAGGCTCCTCGTGCTGCGTCCGTGGATCTAGCAAATAGTACACAAACTCCTCAAAATGCACATCATGCCCGCGTTCCAGAGCCTCGTCTGTGGGGTCCTGACGGTGGCGCCGAATGATCTTCGTCCCGTAGCGCTTGTGGAAGGCCGTGTTGTAGCTGCGGGTGAACTTGTTGCGGTAGGCAGAGACCAGCCGTTCTAGAGGTTCCCGCACAAAGATGAACTTGAGGTAGTTGCGCAGGCGGTAGTTGATCTCTGGAGTGCTATATTCAGAAAGAGTGCGCAAGTTGGATGAGACATGCGCCTCGCTGGCCGGGATCTCCAGTGGATCATGGTACCTGCCCTGGCCTGTCAATACCATCATGACTCGCTTCCAGTTAGTGCACGCCACCTTGGGGACATAGCAGTAGAGCAACCCATGGACATCGTCGACCACCAGGTGGCGTAAGTCATCAGGGGTCAAGAGGCGGCGTTTGCGGGTGTACCGACTGCACATGTTGCTCAGCAGTTCCCGCCTTTGCTGGTGAGTAGCCTGCAAGGACGACATCTTGAACTGGGGGAGAGACACAAGATAGAAAATGAATCATAGCTTATCATGTTGCCACATAAGCAACTGTAGCATGACCCCACGTAGTTTCCTGCTCACCACCACATGTTTTTATGCTGAGCTGGGGAAGGGAGAGATTACTCTTTTGGCCTACAGGCCACGGAATCCCTAAGAAAGGTTGGCCAGTGTGACATAGGAAAACAGCTTCAAAAAGTAACTTTTCATACCACAATTCCTAAATTTCCCACTAGTTATGTTGGCTGGAGGGTTCTGGGAATTCTGCTGCCAAAAAACAAAACAAAAACTTTCACCACCAGCCAGGCCGGGAGGAGAAAGAATAGCCATGAGGCTCGGCTCAGGAGACGCCACCTCCCTCACCACCGGACTCCCCTCGGCCAGGCTGGCCTGGAGGGGAGAGAGCAGCTGTGCGGCTCAGCAGGGTTCAAAAATGCTGCCACCACCAACCATGATCACTGGGCTCTTCCCTCGGCTGACCCGGCCAGGAGGGAAATGGACATAGTGGTTTGGGCTGAGTTTGTAACGTATTTCTGAACTTTGCTCTTGAAATGTTTTGGTAATTACTTTATAATTGTAACTGTGATCTTGTAATTGTATGTATTGTAACTATGATATTGCTTCTTTGTTAGCCACCCAGAGTGGAGTCACGTTGTGAGTGGGGCGGCATACAAGTTGAATAATTGAACTGAATTGAATTGAATCAAGGAGATAAATAATGTTTTGCCCTTCTATGGTTTTTAAATGAGATTACATACCACAGGAAATCATTTGTTAGATTGTGATGCAATGGTTAAACTGCAGTCGTGATCTGAGTTTGATCCCAAGGGGGGGGGATCAAGGTTGACTCAGCCTTCCAAGACTGATAAAATGAGTACCCAGCCTATTGGAGCAAAAATGCTAATTACCTTGTGAATCACCCAGAGAGTGCTCTAAACACTATGGAGCAGTATATGAGTGGAGGGAAAAACCAACACATCACTATTTTACCCTTTTCATGGGTTAGTGACATAATTGGAAAAGAATAACCCCCACCATCCATTTGAGAGACAATTTTACTTTTAATAGCTGAGATTTAGAAAGCTTTCCTTTTAAAATTTAGGTTCTGAGCAGTGGCACAGAAAAGTAGAAGAGAAGTCTTTTCTCCTATAAATGCAACTTGCCTTGGCTCTAGCAGTTTTAGTGTACGCAATGGGTGCGGTGAGGATTTAAAGGCTGGCAGAAAGAAGAAGTGTGTAGTCAATAGTGAAATAGGAAAAGAAATCAGAAAGGGGCATCACCTAACTCAACTTCCCCCTTCCTGGTCACTCCTCTGTATGCCAACCAACATAGTTGGCAGAGAAAAGAAAAGGTTAGGACTGTCAAAGGGAGGCTTTGTAATTGGGAATAAAATAGTCTCAAGGAAGATCCCAGTATTTAGGGTCACATTTCACATTCAGCCTCTTAAGTTGCCAGAGATGCCGATCAATTCTCTATTGAGCAGAAGAAAGTCACACAGGCCCTACCCATGCCACAGGCTCAAACTGGCTTGATGGATTTTCCCATTCTCCAGCAAAACTGAGGAAACTATCCTTCTGTGAGGAAGAGAAGTCTGAGAACTGTCAAAAAACTGCACTTCTTTGAATTAAATGGGTACGGTCAAAAAGGAAAACTTTTTTTCCAAAGACACACCCTGACTTCCTCTTATATAACCTTACACTTGCACTGGTTTTATTATATTATATTATATTATTATAGCTATTGACAGTATATGTGAGAAAGAGAAAAGCTAAGTTGGGAGAAGACTTTCTAATAGAGGGTTATAACTTCAATCCAGACATATGTTTCTAGTACAGATGACACCACAACATGGGCATTCTAATATTTCCCCTTCAAAGTTTCTCAGTAGCATCAACCTCTTCCAAAAATGATAGGAATCATTTATCTCAGTTCCCTCCTTACATATCTTTGATTTTATTTAATGATATTTATTTGTCACGGGATTGGAAACCTCATGTGGCACACGCTGAGAGAGCTACAGTGGCCACAAGAGACTAGCAGGAACACGCAGCGTTAAATCAAAGTTTGGGAAAGATTTCCCCCCTATAATTCAAACTCCCCACAAACCATTAACAAAAAGGTATCTTTCTAAGCTCTGTGCTATACTGCAACCAAAAGGTTGTGAGTTTGATTCTGACAAGGGCTCAAGGTTGATTCAGCCTTCCATCCTCCCGAGGTCAGTAAAATGAATACAGTTGTACCTCGTTTAAAGAGCATAATGCGTTCCATGGGATTGCTCTTTAAGTGAGTTTGCTCTTTAAGCGAAACACCATTGTAAGTGACCAATTGTGACTTCTGGCGCGGGGGGGGGGGTTGCAAACCCCAATTTAGTTGTTAAGCGAGTTTTTGGTTGGTTTTAGTTGTTAAGCAAAGCGACCATTCAGAGAAAATTCTGCTCTTTAAGTGAGTTACTCTCTAAGCGAGGTGCTCTTTATGTGAGGTTTTACTTGTACTTAGCATGTTTGGGGCAAAATGCTAATTATCTTATGAACTGCCCAGAGAGTGCACTCAGCACTATGGGGTGGTATATGGGGCCTGCTGAGTTCTGGTGGGCATGTGTACAGGCTAAGCAAGGAGAAACAACAAAAGGCCTGCCTCAAATGCTCATCTGAACACTCTAAGAAAGTTCAATGCCAAGGACAGAATGATGTGAACACAGACTGCCTCTGGCTAGTCAAAACGTTCCCCTCCCTTCCTTTCCTGCAGGGGCCATCTGTTAGAAAGGGCACACCAGGCCATGCCAGGGTCATGCCTCGGCCCCAGGGCTTGCGACTCTGAACAAGTTCAAGAACTCACTTTGTAATTCTGTGTGTTTCTTAGGGCTTCTTTTGCATGTGTGCACACAAAGACACACACCTCCCAATTTCTTCTCTTTGGGAAGAAGAAACCAGCATCCATAGGAAGAAGGCGACTTCTCTCCAGTCCTCCACAATTTTTTTTGAAAGGCATAAGACTCAAGCTACTGTCAAGAACAATAACAAGCTCTCCCATTGTTTGCCTAGAATTTCCTTTCCCCCTCTTAAAAATTTTGCTCTTTTGCCAAAAAGCCTACACTGGAAGATGTAGGACACAAGACAAAATATCTCCAGTTCCCGGGTAAAATGAGTTCTGACTTTTCCAAAGAGTGCTTACCATTCTATTTGTCTCACTCTTCTTCAGGAGATGCTAGAAAGATACAGCACACATGGCATTTATAAATACACTAAACCCAATTCTTTGATTCACATCTAAACTAGCATTCCTAACTTGACTTGCAAAGGTTTCATCAAACTGGATTAGTTTTAAAAAGAAAACACAACTCTGAACTTGCAATCCAGGGTATGCAACAGGAAACCTCAAAGGGTTTCAGAAAGGCTGTCAACTGGATCTGTTTATAGAGTTGGGCTTTTTGACTTCTCCCAACACAGCTGGGGTTTTCTTTCCCTAGCAGCTGGGGGTGATCGCAGACAGTGGCCTTTTCCTTTTGTCATATTCTGGCTTCTGAGGGTTTCTGACAGCTGACAGCCAAAATTATATCACAATGAAGGTAGCTGCTTAGTCAACCTATTCTCTGTACCTACATTTGCCGGTTCAAATAAGACATTCATTCTCTTCAAAGTAAGGGAAGTGTGAAGGAGCATATTAACAACATCTCCTTTATATTACTTTTTCACATGCCTGTCTACCAACACTATGGTCATTCTGAGCCATCCTGCAAACTGGTCTGAAGAAGTGGACTTGATCCATGAAAGCTAACAATAAAAATATAGCAGTTAGTCTTTAAACTGCTACAGTGTTTTTTTATTTTATTTTTATTTTGTTTATTTTGTTTTGTTTTTTGATATGCCTGCAAAACAAGACTCATTTATACATGGGGAATAAAACCAAGGCAACCAGATGCTGAACTCAATGAAGGCAACGTATGGCGGATAAGACTGTGAGTGACCATTCATCATTATAATAAATGCAGAGCTTAGAATAGTTCCTTTTTGGAAGTACAGCTTCCAGAATCCTCAATCTCTTAAACTCTGTTTTCAATATGTTCTTTGCATCTGTGTAGGAACACATGGGAGAGAATGATCTTTCAGACAACCTGACCCTAAGACATTTAAGACTTGAATGCAGGGGTAAGTAAGTAACATCTGGCTCTCCAGGTGTTGCTGGGCTGCAATTTCCTGAAATCACTATTAGCTGTGCTGGCTATGGTTGATGGGAACCATAGTCCAAGAAGATTTAGAGGACTACAAGTTGCCCACCATTGTTTTAAAGGTTAAGACCTACCCTCTGAATTTGGCCCAGAACCAGAGATAGAAAGCAAGATAGTGGGACAGAGGCCATTTGTCCGTCCTGGCTCTTCTTGACCTCTCAGTGGCTTTTGATACCATCAACCACAGTATCCTTCTGGAACAGCTCTGAAGAGTGGGGATCCAGGGCACTGTATGGTCCTGGTTTTCCTCATTTCTGAAGGGCCGGACCCAGTTGGTGTGGTTGGAGAGTGAGAAGTCCAGCCCTAGGCCCCTCCAATATCTCGCCTCTCCTATTTAATATCTACATGAAGCGTATGGGGGAGATCATCCGTTCCCATGGGGTGAGGTATCATCAATATACAGATGATACTCAGTTATACATCTTGGTCTGTGGCGATCCAAATAATGCAGTTGAAGTCCTATAGGTTGGGGGACAATGGGATACAACTGAATCCTGTCGAGACTGAGTGGTTGTGGGTCAGGGGCCCTGCGTTATCTTGGGAGCTACCATTTTTGGTTCTGGATGGGGCAGTTCTGCCCCAAACAGACCCAGTGCGTAATCTGGGGGTCCTCCTGGACTCGTGACTCCTGCTCGAAGAGCAGGTGGCGGTTGTGGCCAGGAGGTCTTTTGCACAGCCTTGTGTTATATGCCAGTTATGCCCACTCCTAGATTGGGACTCCTTGCTCATGATAACGCACGCTCTGGTCACCTCCAGACTTGATTATTGTAATGCACTCTACATGGGGCTGCCCTTGATGACCACTCGGAGGCTACAACTGGTCCAGAAAGCAGCTTCTCGGGGGGTGATATGATGCGGGCAATATGCACGTGACTCACCATGGCTTTGGGAGCTGCACTTGTTGCCAGTGTGCCTCTGGGTGCAATCAGCCTATTGGCTGATTCTGTAACCCTCTTTCTCTCTTTTAACCTTTTAATCTTTTCATTCTCTTAACTTTTAAATCCTATATGTTTTAATCTTGTAATTTTGTAATCCTTTTAATATTTTTATTTTTTGTGAGCCGCCCAGAGTCCTTGGAGTGGGGCGGCGATATAAATTGAAATAAATAAATAAATAAATATTTTGAAAGGCCCAGTCAGCTTTTGTATAAGATGAGAGTTAAAAATTCATACCCATGGATGTGTTTCTAAAGACATGTTTCCAATGGCCTCAACAGAAAAATTAAAGCATAAAGATTATAATATTCAAAAGTCTCTCATTTTGCTGTAAGGACTCACTGGGGTATCATTTTTGTTTCTGTGGGATCACTTAACTACCTTTCCTTTTCTTTCCATTTTTATTTCTCTTGTCAAAAGTAAAGCAGGAGTTTGGGGAGGGAAGAGAGAAAGAATTCTATCCTTATAAGATAACCATACCTAGACAGTACTCTGTCTCTGCATAAATTGCCAGGAGGTACCTGTCCTCCTTGTTCTGAGGTTTTCTTGCAAATGTCATGTACAATTTATGTCCCTAACAAAATTCATATCCTTACTCAAAGCCTGTAGCCTCACCAGCAGGTGAGGAGGCAAACCCTTTGCAGGACTGTACCATTTCAGATTGCTGGTGGGTTTTCTGAAATGTCTGTTCAAAATATGTACATAAAGTGATAACAAGCCAGACAACTATATCATCTGCTGTTGTTAAGATCCAGTCCAGGAGTTCTCAACCTTTTAATGCTGGGGGCTGGATCATGTTCCCTCAGACAGCGTTAGGGGCCGGACAGCCATTTTGCCCTTCCTCCACATGGTACTTCCTGGTGTGGTGGAGGCAGCCGTGGGCCCCATCCAGCCCTTGGGCCACAGGTTGAGAATGTCTGATCCAGTCTCATGACTTTCAGAGGGCCAAACCTTTGTGCAGCAGAAGGTTAAAAGAGCTGTGGCCCTTCAGAAAGGAGCCAGACCTCATCAGAACAGTTTATTCTTTACATGCAGAAGGTTCCAGATTCAATCCCCAACATGGCAGAGCAAGACTGGGAAAGACCCCAAATGAAACTGTGAAGAATTGCTACCAAAATCAATGTAGACAAACCTGAGTTAGAACAACTCAGAGAACAACCTCGATGGAAGGCAGTTTTCTGTGTGGCATTATGACTGCCATCCTGATGTAAACAAGGGCTGCTCACAATCCAAAATCGCCACACCCAACAGGTGTAAAATATGAAGAACCTGCCCATGGTTTGCATCACATTTCAAGTGTGGAATCAAAGTGACAGCACAGGGCAATTAACTCTGGGTCTGATGGAACCATCACTCATTCTGGAACAGCAAATCAGAACTTAATTACCATCTTTAATTGGCTCTTTGCACAAACAAAAATTTCAAACTGGACTTTTCTTCATCTAGTAGTGTTTCCCAACCGTAAGTTTTTGCACTTCAATTCCCAGAAGCCTAAGTCAATCCCCCAAAGCACTAATCAGCCAATGTACTGACTTAGGCTTCTGGGAATTGAAGTCCCCCTGTGGGGTGTGGGCCCCACGTTGGGAACCACTGATCTGGAGTCAATAATTATTTCAATTAAAGCAGGACTTTTATCTTCTTGTGGGTGGAGTTCCTAAGGAACTATGACAGTCACTCCACAGGACAGATAGGAGAGCTAGGCAAGCAAGTGGCATGGGAAGACTGCAGAATCGGTTCTACATCTATGTTGTTTCTGGATGTTCTCTTCATGCATGTGTATGTTTTTGTCCATACACAACTTTTCCTTTCCTACCAGATTTCTTTCTAAACAAGCCCTCCCTGTTGCCTATTTCTCTGAAAAGGGGGGGGGGCAAGGATGCTTAAGCTCCCAGAGGCTAGCATATGACTCCTAGAAAGATGAAGGAAATAAATCACAACTAAGCCAATAGCCTTTCCAGCAAGCTTCCTAGCCCTCAGTGACCAGTATACCAAACTACCTGTACTGTATAATGTGGCAAGACAGGCAGGTACTTTAGTGAGTTTTAAAAGGGTACCTCAGACAGTCTTCCCTCATCTAATAATATATTCTCTTATGGGTCTGTTCCTGCATGGAATTGTCAAGAACAATAAAAAGTTTCTCCTTCCTTTATTCCATATACTTTTTAGAAAACTCTACACCCTGGGCAGGGTGCAAATCCCATCAGCTTGCACTGTTTTTGATTTAAATCATTGTTTATGCAAAAAAAAAAAAAAAAAGCTTTGCCTGCCTGTTACCTGCTCGCATCTTCCACTTACTGCCTCCTTGCATCTTTTAGTGTACTCACCTGATCACTATTGTAAAGAGCCTGAAGTGGATTTCGGCCGGCCTTCCCATGCCAGATGGTCGTCAAAATCCTGTCCTCTGCAGCTGGAAAGAAAAGAGAAGCAACAGAGACTAGTCTCAAAGCAGCTCTTTTTAATGACAAATTGTGTGTTACTGAGACACTTCTTAGGAATTTCAGAGAATAATAATCTGGAGGGGATTTTTTTTCATATACACATATCTGTATGTATGCTCAATGTGTTCCAAATTAAATTATTAATTCAGTATAATCAAAACTAAAACAAAGACACTTTCTCTACAATAAAAGCTGTATGTAAACTTGTTCAAAAAAAATATTTCTTCCTTTGCTGCATTTCTCATTTTTTCCTTCATAATAATTACAGAGAACAGTTGTTATGTACCATTAAGTCAAAACTGACTTTAGCAACAGTAATTTCATTGGAAAGTAAGATGTTTATGGAATGGTTTCACCAGTTCTACACCTACAGTGATTTTTCATGATTGAGTAGAAATTTGAACCCAGGCCTCCTAGCCCACCACTCTATCTACTACACCAGGGGTCGGCAAATTTGGCTGATCAGCAGGTGTGCTGCTTGGGCTTCTGGGAACTGAAGTCTAAGAACACCTGGGGAGCCAAGTTTGCTTACCCCTGCACTACACCATACTGGGTCCCAGAAAACAACCAGGATTCACCAAAATCATATCCTATTAATTTTGCACTGCTGAACACTCTCAAAGTGGAAAAACCATTATTAAAACCTTTAAAATGTTTAAATATTATTTGTTTCAGAAAATAGATAAGCAGAGGAATAAAAACAGAAATGACAGCAAACGGGCAGAAAAACATCTCAAGCTGAAAGTATCCAGAAGCAAAAGGAAAAGAGGATCTAGTTGATCTCTCAACAGAGAGAATTTCACATCTTGATGCTCTTATTAAAAACACGCCACACCTATATTCTCCTTGCTTAGTCCAAGTAAGTGCAACTGGAGCTATAGCTCCCAGAATTCCCAGTCAGCATGACCACGTTGCTGGGGGACTTCTTGGTGCTATAACCCAAAGGTATTTGCTAGTCCAGCGTGGCCAAACTACAACCCACACGCCGAACCCAACCCATGCCACCAAATCATCCGGCCCCACACCACCCTTGCAGCTACCAGAAGAACAAGTAAACCATGCCTGTGTATGCATATAATGCACCCACACATGACGCTGCTGTAAATGCACCGGTGGCTGTTGTAAACACATTTACGACAGCCGCAGACACGTTTCACGGCAGGAGGAATCACATGACCGGCCCACTCAACCATGTGACCGGCCTGTGCATGGTGCAAAAAGTTTGGCCACCCTTGTACTAGACAGTCATGTGGGATTGCTGCAAAAACAACTGTTGATCTTAACTGGTGGGCAGGATCACGGAAGACTATCCTATATTTGAGATAAATTGGCCACCAAGCATACTAAGGGCTTTAAAGGCTAAAAGCTCCATTTTAAATGGAGTCCAGAAAGAGCCAGATAACCAGTCTGGATGACACAAGATTAGGCTGTCATGCTCTGGAAACAATACAAATTTAAGAACTGTTTGCCGCAGTAGACCAGCCATAGTTAGCCCTGTTTCCATTCCAACAACAGTTTATTATCATCTTAAATCAACTGTTATCTTGACAAAGAAAACTCGAACTTGTGCCCCATATTATTTCAGATTTCCCTCTTAGGCTACCGAGAAACGCCTTCACCAGGGACTTGCTACATAATTAGGCTCATGTGGATACAGGAAAACACGACTTCCTACTGCACCAAACTCCCGAAGCAATTAAGCAACAAGTGATTGCTGTCAACCCAACAAAAGCACAGCCTGCAACAATTGAGGCCATCGCTGTTCTAGGGGGAGTTAAGAGCCTGATCAAAAGCTGACCAGGCTGCCTTCTTCTGTTCTGCGGCCCATGTGCAGTTTTGAGCTGGTTTCCCAATTAAAATAGAAATCTGTCAAGGCAATTTTCCCAAGTCAGAAGGCTAAAGTTTCACTCATGGTAGGAGCGAAGTCCTTTTGAGGCATGGAAGGGAGATAAGAGTCTAAAGAAGTAAAAAGGAAGGCTCATTAGTTTATTTCCTTATAACAGGAACCCAAGGGACTCTTACTGCAGCTAGGCGACTGACTGGTGTCAAAATCTAGGCCAGGATCCTCACTTCTTGTGTAAGAACAACACAACAGTATAGTATAGCAATGTGCAACTTGAATGGCTCTTCATTGTTTTACCTGCTGTGGCTGCAGCCACTGCTCTTAGTACTATAATTATTAAGTAAAGGTAAAAATGACCCTTCCTCGAAAGCCAGTCGTGTCCAACTCTAGGGTACAGTGCTCATCTCTGTTTCATAGCTGAAGAGCCAGCACTGTCTGCTTCTGCAGATGTTTCCATGGTCATGTGGCAGGCATGACTAGAACGCTGTTTACCTTCCCACCAAAGTGGTCCTTGTTTATCTACCTGGGGTTGGTGCAAGTGTGTTTGGGGTGCAGGGCCAGACTAAGACAAACAGTGAAAGTTACAAATCTCCATGCATAAAACACTCCTTATTCACAAGTAACAGACCACTGATCCTTCATCCAAATAGTCCTGTTGTGATGCATAGCAAATGCACCCCTTTCCCC
The DNA here is from genome assembly GCA_030440675.1 of Furcifer pardalis. Lineage (NCBI taxonomy): Eukaryota > Metazoa > Chordata > Lepidosauria > Squamata > Chamaeleonidae > Furcifer > Furcifer pardalis. Next base: position 127,103,776 of record CP126893.1, on the reverse strand, counting down.
TCTTGGTTTGTGCAACTGCTTCATTACAGCATGCTAAGGAACAAAGTAATAAAAACTGGCATATCCTTGCAGTGAGAAGTTATAGTCTGGTTTGGATATCAGCTAAGAGACAAATGTTGCCACCCTTTCTCCTTGCTTGTCACGAGACTGCTGGTGACACAATCTCACTCGGAAGTCACTGTGGTTCCGTTTGAGCAAGGGCAGCAGCTAAAGAAAGGGTGAGTGGTAAGTAGTTCCTGCGATGCGTGCAGAGAGAAAAGCACCCAAGCTCATTTTGAGACAACATGAACAATTCTCTTCCCTATGTGGCTCTACCACAGAAAAGGAGAAATGAGGTGTTGCAAGCTTGCTGCAGCCCATGGCCACAAAGCTACTGTTAGAAAGGTGACAAGAAAATCCCCCCCCCTCCAGTTCTTCTTCTTCTTTCGTGTCTAGGTCAGACGTTAAACTGCCAAAATGAAGCTACCTTTTGGTGACTTCTTTCCGTAGTTCTTTCCGCCTGACCTAGTGCAGCAAAGAAACAGAAACCAAGTGGTAAGTGAGAAATTCAGTCTTTTTGCAGGCTGGTCTTAGACTGGAGATGAAAATATCTCCTTGAATTTGGCTGGACTTTGGCCCCATTAGATTGGCGGTGGAAAACCTCCAGAACATGGTTCAAATCCAGACCTTGGCGCTGTTTCATCTGCAGTAACTCAGGCCTTGTCTCTCATTTGGCCTAGAAGGGCCATTAATGGAAACCAGCAATGGCAGGGAGGGATTGAAAAGAGTGGCAAAATAGGTTCTCCCTTCCTTTAATCAATTCCACAGGTGTGTCTGTAAAGGAGATTGAGAAAGTGCCATGGTCAGCTTTCATGTATTTTGTCTGCTTCCCTTCTGGTCAGTAGGTCTGTCTAGGTCAGTAGTGGCCAAACTAAGGCCTGGGGGCCGGGTGCGGCCCCCGATGCCAATTCATCCAGCCCGCGAAGCCCTCGTTGCTCCTGGAAGCGGAAGTAAAACGTGCCCGTACGGGCTGGATGAATTGGCATTGGGGGTCGCACCCAGCCCCCGAGCCTTAGTGACCGGCTCACTGAACCACATGATCAGCCCATGGCCCAAAAAGTTTGGGCACCCCTGGTCTAGGTCCTCAAAATACAGTCAGTAAATATGGATTCTCCTTGCTAATGCATAGAGAACAAAACAAAACAGAGAGAAGGCAGGTTTGTGAGCATTGCAGGTGACAGACGGATGGACCTGTATACAGTACAGTATATATATTTCCCAACCACCCTGGCTCTCGTCAACCAATGTAGGACCTGTCAATTTCCATCTCAGGTTGGTTGAACTTCAACATCAAAAGTTTTGCCATCCCTGCATTAAAATTAAAACCAAGATCCCTTAGTTAAGAAGGACTCTGTTCTGAAGTTCACCCTGTGATTTAAATCCAGCCAATGTTTCAATTCAAATATCAGCCCTTTGTCTTTGCTGCAAGACAACATGCAGAAATCACCCAGTTATACAACACCACAATTAGACATACTTTTTCCTCATACTTTCCCAAATGTGTAAAATTAGATAAAGTGGTATAGAACTTACAGTAAATAATGGCTGACATCCTGTTGAGCAGCTCTGCCTGCACAATGGGAATGATATCATTGGCAACCACAGAGTTCTTCTGAGGATTTCTTTTGCAAATTTTAGGGTGTGTACAACTTATATGGAATGCAGTGAAGTCATGTGCACTCTGAATGAAGCCTTTAATCAGTGACAATCTGCCACCGCTAATGAGATATTTTCCACTGTACAAATGGATCCCACCCAACAGGATTTCAGCCAATAATAAAAATAACTTGTTCCCAATAACAATTTAAAACGATATATACAGTAACACACTATAAAATGCAATAAAATGAGTTGAAATTCTTAAAACATTTTCAAGAGAGCAATTTGAAACCATTGCCAGAAATATTTCAACCCACCAACATTTCTGACTATAAAGTATGGAACTCTTTGGTGCTCTGGGGAAAGTGGTATTTAAAAATTATCTGTCAGGCTTTTCGGAGGTAATACTCAGATGTAATCTAGGTCCAAGTAAATCAAAATGCAGTAGTTTCATTCTTGGAAATATGAGTATAAAGCAAAACAGCTCATTTCTGGTTTAAGGCATGTCTTGATGCACAAGCATTGGTGAAACCTGCCTTCCCGTCTAACGAAAGTCATGAAATTTGAAAAGCATCCAGTCAGAGAGATGGTGTAATCATAGATGTAATATGAAAACTGCCAAGTTCCATGCAAAGAAAAGAATTGGCTGCTGCCTTTATGCAGGCCAGAGCTTCAAACCTCCTCCATCAGTAATTCAGCAGCTGATGTTCTTTTCTTTCTAGAAGAGTAATAATTACAGCACTTTCTTTTTTGCCAAATAGGCCAAAAGTGCATGGAAGGATATGTATCCATCAGACAGTACCTCGAGGGAGAACATTCTAGAATCTAGTACATGATTGGAGCCCCAGAACCTGGTACTATGTGGAGGAACAGAAGGTACAACAATGCTGTGCACATTTGCTTTATTAAACTCTCCCATGCCCTCCCAAGTTTATTTGTTAGTTTGTGTTCTAGTTTGGTTGTTTTATGTGGTTGCATTTTATAATTTTTATTGTACTGTTGTTGCATTGATTGTAAGCCACCCTGAGTCGCCTCGGCGATTGGGCGGCAATATAAATCTAAATAAGTAAATAAATAAATAAATAAATAAATAAATAAATATTTATTTATTTATTTATTTATTTTGACTTGTTTAGTTGCCCTGTCGCTTAGGTGACTCCGGCCGGCTTACAACACAAGAAACACCCCCAACATAAGACACTCCAACAACCCATACATATTGATAAAACATCATAAAAACTCTAAAATCTTAAAATCACAAAATCTCGAATCTAAAAATCTAAAATCTTCATAACAAAATTGTCAGATGGTCATTTCAAGAGCCTTCAGATATAGAAGATGTTGGTTGTGGTACTCAACATATCATAAAGTGAGTTGGTCTCCATGCTTCATAAGATCTCAAGCTTTTTGTGAACTACCGTGTTTCCCCAAAAATAAGACACTGTCTTATATTTTTAAAAACTCCAAAATATGCACACGGTCTTATTTTCAGGGGATGTCTTATTTTTCCATGACGAAGAATACAGTACGCATTTATTGCTGATACAGCGGATTGCCAGGGCAAGATTTAGGTGAGTGCCTTATTTTTGGGGTGGGGGGGTGGGCTTATATTTCCGACGTGGGGAAAAATAGGGGGGTGCCTTACTATATGAGGAGGTCCTATTTTTGGGGAAACAGGGTAGCATTCCAACCAGGCTGGAGGATCTAGCAGGTGTAGTCCAAAATAGGAAACTTTTGGACATTTTGGCGATAACTGGATGAACATGGGTAATCCACACTCTACAATCCAAGCTCTACCTGTGTCACAAACACAGCAGGATTCCCCAACGTTAAAAATAAAATCCCCAAATGGAAACATTTCCCAACAATAACGGCTGGAGACCAACTCACTTTATGATACGTCAAGTACCACAAGCAACATCTTCTATATCTGAAAGATCTTGAATTGTTTAGCAGAGCCCTATTTGCTAAATTCCAAGAGTAAAGCACCTCACTCCAGGAGCAAGATTGCAAGCACATCTCAGTTTCACTCCTGTTCTTCTCAAGCCATTTTCTTACAAGCATCATCATTCATTTGCAAATGAAATTCATTTAACTCTTGCTACCCAACTTTTTTTTTTACTATTACCCAGACCTCTTGAAAGCTCTTCAGAGTGGTTAACTTTTCCATCACACAGGGCCATGAAGACATCTTTCCCCAACATGCTACCCTCCAGATTATTGGGAGGGGATGATGGGAATTATAGGCAAACATCTGGATGGTACAACAGAAATGGCATCTAGTCATGCAAAAATATCTAATACATATTTTCTGCAACAAAGGGAAAAGACCATAAGACCTTCCACAAATTCTGGAACCAGAGAAGAGCTTCATTGTTCCCTGAACATCTAAATAACAGAGAAAAATGGAATGGCTCAACAAAGAGAGAAAACTCACTGTTGGCCATTAAAGATAAAATGAACAAAGGAGTTATCCCTAAGTACTTCTTGTTGTGGCCTATCTCCCAGTGGAGAACAGGCACCAGAATGGCCATTTTGACTTTAAATAGTCATTTGGTGTTGCATCCAAATCAGCCTCCAAGTTTCTTCAGCCAAAAAATTCTTCCACCTTTACGTTATCTTGAATGACCAGCTCTAACAGTCTTTACTTTGCATTTCACATTACAGCACATGACTGAATCAGTCTAGCTGTCTGCATTTTATTTATGATTTCTTGGTCTTTATTCATTCACTTCAGCATCTCCTCATTGGCTAATCTTTCAATCCAAGACATTTTTAGCATCCTTTGATACATCTGCACTTCAGCTGGTTCTTCCTTTGTTATAGCTGCCTATACTGAACTTATATTTTCACACAATACAGCAGAACTGAGAATCCATAGCCCCATTCAGTGCATGTTCTCAAAACTAACATTACATTTTTGTTGAATAGAACATCTATCACCTTAAGGAAACTGTACTCATTCCAGTTTTTTCTTTCTTTCTTATTAAAATTTTCAATAAAGTGTAAAATGAAACAAAATAATAAAGGAACAAAAAAGGAAAATGAATATCTTCACAATGATAATTAGCAGTAGGTTTGTAAGTCTTTCCTAATACACTATTTAGATCAAGACACACATTGCCAATAATTCACCTTACTACCTTACTTTCAACAATCTTTTACCTTAAATCTAGTGCTTTTAATACATAACATTAACATTTTACTCTATTTTAAAAAAGGAATCCCTACCTCTTTTCTATAACTTAAAAGTGCACCCAGCACCCCTCGGGGATCACTACTTCCTCCTTTATATTCAAATTTATCTAGTTGTTTATATTGTATTACCTTTCCAGAAATTCATAGTCTCTTTGTATAGGTTTAAAACAGTCTCTTTGTATAGGTTTAAAACCGTGATTTCTTGCTATTACATGGTCTATAAGGGGTTTCCATATTTCCCAAAAGCGATTTTCCTTAATCAATCCCTACCTCATAGTCAACTCCCATGTTAATTTGTCATTTAAAGCCACATTCCAAATCTCTTTATACCCATCTTCTAATTTAAAGTTCCAGATTATTTTCCAGTTTCTAGCAATCATTAATCTCACCATTGTTAGAAATATCAACATTTATCTCATTCAGCCCCATGATCATTCCAGCTTTTTTAATGCTACCTCCATGAAGGGAAACAGTTTACTTTAATGCATGAGTTACTACAGCACTGACGAAAATAAGGATTATGCCATATGAAAGATCATCTCAGCAACTTTCAGGAATGCTAGGACCCAACATCCGGGAATGCAAAACAATGACATCATAGCTTCCAAAAGTTGCCTCGGAAAAGTGCCGGGGGGGGGGGTTGGTTGTCAGTGAGCCAGCAACCAAACCACTCAGCCGATTGAAGTGATCCGAAGTGCGATGGATAGAGGATAAAATCACCTTTTCGGTGATACTATTAGAATTTGGATCTGACTTCGAGAACATTTTCTATGAAGCTTTTTAGGAAAAAAAAGCAGCAGGTAGAGTCTAAGGACACTACTGTCAGTGAATTTGATGTGTTGAATTATGCTCATTAGTTCATTTATTTCTTTTATTTCATTCAGATCAAAAGAAGTAAATGAACTAATGAGCATAATTCAACACATCGAATCCATGAACTAAATCCCTGACGGTAGTATCCTTAGACTCTACCTGCCTTTTTTTTTCCTTTCCAAAACAAAGCATATCATTCCACACCTGATACTATGTGAAAGAGTCAGTGTCCTTTGAGGTACAGTATTACACAGGGGCAAAACACATGGTTCACCACTAGGGAAATCCAAGCAATTTAAGGTTCCTTGACAAAAGATACCCATATGATCCATGCATTAATTCACACTTTTATATTTTTTACAAGGCATTACATTAAAATAGTCCCAATCAATTGAGTAACATGTAAATTGGTAACATGTACATTGGAGTCAAATCAATGAGAACAAACAGATGAACACACGCGCACACACACAAGCTTCCCCAAATACCAATCTGTTGAGAAGCTTTTCAATCAGAAGTTTAGACAAGTAACTAATTAATACTGAGAAAGTGGTTTTAAATAAATCCAGCAGTCGTTGAGGTGCCATAGCCCTTGATTTTATTTATCTTTGCTGTACATTACTGATGCGTGTTAGGATAGGCTGACTGTAATGCATAAAGATCTTTCAATGTAAGAGGCATGCAACATAAGTGGTGGTGAGCGCTCCAACACTGGAAGCATTCAAAAGAGAATTGGATAACCATCCTAGATCTGCTTTGATTTACATTCCTGCATTATTATTATTATTCCATGTCTAGACCAGACGTGAAACTACCAAAATGAAGCCACCTTTTAGTGAGTTCATTCTGCAGTTCCTTTTGCCTGACCTAGTGTGAGAAAGATTAGCTGTCAACCAAGGTTGCCATTACCTGCATTGGATTTAATGGCCTAAAAGGCCCCTTCCAACTTAATTATTCTATGATGCTATGCCTTTGCTTAGTTAACCTCTACCACTATCAATCTTGCTTATAGATCTCAGAGAAAGCAAAACACCACTCCAAATTGAAGTAACATTCCATTAAACAGCCATGCTATTATTCTCTACCAGTTTGATAGCAATAATAGCTTTAGAGCATGGTCCTGAAATAGCTTGCCAGCTGGCTCCCATTACTCTTTCTCCAAAACAGAGAGAAAATCAATCTGAAACTAAGGCTGGTTTATTAATCTGATTGAATGGTCAGGGGATAAAGAGAGAATGTTTCTTGAATATTTCGTTGACAACATATAGGTTGGAAATCTGCTCAACTGATCAGATATCAAGTATTTCAGTGTGCTGACCTACCCTCAGAGGGCACAATCACCACACAGCAGCGCTACACAATCTATTCAAGGAGAGTCCAAATAGCAAAGTCCAAAGAGCAAGCTGAGGACTGGTTACCGGTAGTTCAAGCAAGCATCTAGTCCAGGGGTGCCCAAACTTTTTGGGCTGTGGGCCAATCATGTGGTTCAAGGAGCCAGTCACTAAGGCCCAGGGGCCGGGTGCGGCCCCCAACGCCAATTCACCTCACCCGTGAAGTCCTCGTCGTTCCTGGAAGCGGAAGTAAAATGCACCCATACGGGTACGTTTTACTTCCGCTTCCAGGAGCGACGAGGGCTTCGCGGGCCAGGTGAATTGGTGTTAGGGGCCGCACCCGGCCACCGGGCCTTAGTTTGGGCACCACTGATCTAGTCCAAAGGATGTCCAGGGGTGTTGTCAGGGTTGGCAGAGAAGTCAGGGTCATGGCAGGCAGGTCAGGGTCTAGGCAGGCAATCTCAAGAGGTAAGTCAAGCAGGGTGTCGGTCTTTGTACAGGGTGTCGGTCTTTCTACCACCGCTTGAATGCTGGAACAAGCTTGCTTAAGAGCCTCCCAGCTAACTGGTATCAACTAGGAGCCTTCTCTGGTAATGAGTTCTAGCTTGCTTATCTCAGCTGCAGCTGCTTTCTGCACCTTTCCCTGGCTGAGGGCTGGTCACTGTCAGAGTCAGACTTCTGGTCTGACAGGTCATCTGCCTGGGGAAACAGAGTTGGGCCAGAAGCAGCTACTACTTAGTCTGTCCCTCAAGTTCCAACACAGCCAGAGGTGTAGAGGCAAATCAAAAACCAATCCTGCTTTCCTCATGGAATTATGTCTTAAAGGAAAAACCAGAAGGAGAGTTCATATCCAAACAGCAGTGGTACCTAGTTATATGCAGTGTAGTCATAAGTGCAACCTGAGTTGCTGTGTTAAAAATCCTCTTTCAGGGCATGTGGGGAATCCGTGATGGGGAAGAATTTGGTTTTACTGAGACAAAGAGGGCAGACAACTTTTTGTTCCCTGAAGACCACAATAAAAGAATGAGGGTTTTGCAACTAGAAGCCAAGCTCCCTTAAGCAATAAAGGGAAAGACATCTTCTGCTAATACTTTGACAGCCTCATATGGTGCAAATTGTCTTGGTCAGCAGAAGGAAACATCAGGTTTTGTAACTTTGTGTCAAAATGAAGGTGATGTTGAAACCAGTTGGATGTCTAAAGAAAAGACATTCCTTAACTTAAAGAGGAAGATAGAGAGATAACATCAAAGAAACATTACAAGAACACCAAACAATGCCAGTGAAGGCTGTTAGAAGTGCTAGAGCAGGAGTTCTCTACCTTTTTAAGCCGAGGTCTGGGTTGTGCTCAAATGGTCATCAGCAGGTACACACCAGTTGGCCAGAACTGGTAGCAGAAATTCTGGTTGGCCTCGCCCATCCAAGTTTTGAAATAAAGTACTGTAGTCCTAATTTGGGTGCAACACAGGGCTCCCCCTGGCCATGCCCACCATACCACACCCACAGTGTGGTAGTAATTTTTTTTGGAGCCCACCACTGGTCGCGCTCCCTCAGACAGCTTCAGGAGGCAGATGACCATTTTGCCCTTTCTCCACCACATGGCACTTCCAGGTATGGTGGAGGCAGTGGGGGCCCACATGAAATGGTGCTGCAGTCCACATCTGACCCATGGGCCATAGGTTGAGAGTCCCTGTGCTAGAGCAAGAACCTTGTATCTCCCTCAACACCCAGAAACAAAAGAGGAAGTGAAGAAGATTCTTTAACCAGGACACCAGAAGAAAGCTGACCATGCCATCTCCACATAAGGTGCTGCATACAATTGTGGGACATAAAGGAGCCGCCCCTGTCCGATCCAGCAGATCTTAAAGACCAGGTAGCTCCATAACAGGATAGGTCAGTGGTGATGAACCTGTGGCACACGTGCCAGAGGTAGCCCTCAGAGCCCTCTCTGTGGGCACACATGCAGTCACCCCAGCACAGTTTGCCCTGCCCCTCTACCCAGCAGCCCAATGGGAGCACTTCCTCCCTTCCCTAGCACAGAGTTCACCCACCTCTCTGCCCAGCAGCCCAATGGGAGCACTTCCTCCCCCCCCCCAGCATAAAGTTTATTCTGCCTAGCAGCCCGATGGGAGTGTTTCCTTCCTCTCCTTTTGCTATGTTGGTCCTTTGTGATAAATAAGTGGGTTTGGGGTTGGAGTTTGGGCACTCGGTCTCTAAAAGGTTCGCCATCACTGGGATAGTACTTACTTAAACCTCAGGAGTCCCAAACTGTTTAGGACTTTGGCCATTTCCTGGAAGGTTAACTGGCAGCCAATGTAGTCCTTTCAGAACTAGTGCTGCATGGGTTCTGGAAGGTATTGCTGCAGCCTGGCTACTGCCTCTTGCACTCTTAATAGCTTCCATGTCACCTTCAAGGGCTGCCTCTGGTTGAGCACATGGCAAAATGTGTAATACATCTTTAAACATATACAGTACAATTAAAATCTGGAAAGAAGAACATGCCTATTCCTTGTGCTGTGGCTCATAAGTGTACAAGAGGCTTGCAATTTGATAACAAAGTTGGAAAAACACACTGCTAAAGGTGTTTGCCCCCATGCACTCAGCAGCACCTGGACTGAAGAAAGCAGCTTCTTTCACTGCCCTTTCTTATCGATGCAACACACAATGCTTTCCCAATCTTTTATCTTATTGCTTTCCTTTCCTTTCTGTTTCTAGTACTTTCTCCCAAACTCCCAGGGACTGAGTTTGCAGTGACTCCTCTGAGTAAGCATTTTTTATCAAAAGCACAAACACATGCAAACACGAATTAAAAAAAACACAGTTGTTTAATCTGAAAATGACAACAAACAACCCAAATTTTTCACCAGGAAAAATCCAAATCACTTCACTTCCAGGTTTCTTAAATCTGCTTTTCCTTTTCCTGATAGTCAGAGGAAGGACATCAATCTAATGCCCTCCTTCTGGAATTCCTATGTCTGTGATGTATGCAATGCCCTATCATCCACTACTACCTGCACCTTATAAGTGTCTTGAGATTCTAGCAGGCAGGAAATATTTATACAGTATTTCAACAAAGCTGTTTTCGTGGAATTGGGAGTTAGAACATACTCTAAAAACAATCAACACAGAGTTTCTCAAGATGATTAGCTTTGCCCTAGTACTAATTTCTACGCTTGTACAGCATGTCCCAGGGACTATAAAATGCACACAGCCTATTGGGCACAGCTGAACTCCAGTTTCCCAGCTACCCCAAGTTTCTGTTTGTCCTTTTTCTCTGCCAGGCACATGAAGGACAAAGGAAAAGCTTAAGACAATTCTACAGCTTGAATCTATTCTGTCCAAACAAACAAAAAATGAATGGGCAGGACACACAAAACAGATGAAGCAAAGCAGAACTGTTTGGACCTCAGCCATAAGAGAATCCAATGTTTAAGGGCATGCACGCACATGCACAAAAGTGGCTGGAAATAAGAGCAATTTTTTTTTTATCAAGATAGCCAAAGATGACATCCTCATTTAGATTCCAGTCAGGAGGATCTTCCTATCCAGTAATTATTATGGATGGATAAATTATGCAATGAATTGGAAATCCAAATCATAATGGGATAGGTCCATACAAAATTAAGAATTTGAAATCAGTGAAGGTTAAGTTAGCTTTGTTAACTAATTAGAGAACTAAGAAAACTTATTGTTCCTGAATAAGCATTCAATTTATCCAGCAATTTCAAGGGATGAGATAAAGAGTTCTTTCTACAAACAACTGAATGTGATGCATTTAAACTTAAAAGCTCTGAAGTTTCTTGAGCTGAATGGGAATGCAACAACGTGCTTAACTCTCCTACTGAAATCTATTTCAAAATGTTTCACTCTGACTGGATCTTGTGCCTGGAAGAGATATAGGGTGTGAAGTTACATGCATTTATAGCATGTTAAAAAGGTTATACAGTACAGTACTTTATATTGCTACAAAGATTTGAATAGAAAAATGTTACATATTCTCAGTAGTACTATATGGAGTCAAAGCTTGGGCACCAACTAAGCAGAGGTGGCCATCCCTGGTACCCGAGATGTTCTTGGACTTCAATTACCAGAAGCCCAAGTAAGCACACCTGCTGATCAGGGCTTGTGGGAATTAAGTCCAAGAACTATCTGAGGCACCAAGGTTGATCACCCTTGGACTAAAGCATCTGAAAAGAAAACCGAAGCTTTTGAAATATGGAGCTACAGATGATTGCTAAGGATATCATGGGTTGACCATGTTACTAATGTAGAAGTGTTGTGCCGGATGGATAAAGAACAACTGTTTAAGACTTTTAAAGAAACCTCCATTACCATGGGCATACTATGAGGAACGACATGAAGTATAGAATACTCCAACTCGTTATGCAAGGGAAGATCCTTGGGAAGAGAGGCCCTGGATGTAGACAGACCTTGTGGCTGAAGAACCTGAGAGACTGGTGTGGCATGTCCTCAGAAGAATTGTTCCGAGGAGTTAAGAACAGGAAGACTTTTGCCAATACAGTATTTTGAATTAATATGGCACTTGAAAAAGGAGAAGGGAAAAAATAGCCTCTCTGCCCGCCAAGAACCGGCTGAATTCCAACCCACCCTTTTCTTCCTGTTCCTCGATATAAAAAGAAAAGGAAATGATAGAGTTTTTCTTGAAAGCCAGAAATTATAGCTTTTGACAAGAATTACAACCATTTGCTTTCCTGGAGGCAGAGTGCCTGTAAAGTGATTCAGAATACTTTTTTAAAAAATGTTATTATTTTATGTCTTTGTTTGCTGTGAGGCAAAATGTGAAAGCTGGTTTGGGAAGAAAGGGGACAGGGGGGAAACCCCCCAATAAATTCAAAATATAGCCTTAGAGGATAATTTTACTGATAGCATGGACTGCCAGAAAGACAAATAAGTGAGGTCTAGATCAAATCACACCTGAAAGCTCTGTAGAAGGGAAAATACCAAATTGCAGCTATCAAATTTTGAACATCTCATTAAAATAGAAGACTTATTCCAGAAGACAACAATGCTAGGAAAAGTGAAAGATTTAACAAGAGATGGATTGATGCAATAAAGGAAGCCACAGCCTTTACTTAATAAAACCTGACCAGGGCTGAAAGTGACAGGACCTTCAAAGATGATTAGAGTCACAAAACATCAGAAGCAACTTAATTGCATATAACAATATCAGTGCTGCTTTGAAAAGGGTAACAACATTTACCTCGCTTAAATGTGTTCCATGGGACTGCTCTTTAAGCGAGTTTGCTCTTTAAATGAAACACCATTGTAAGTGAACAATTGTGACTCCTGGGGGTATGTGTGCGAACGCTGATTTAATTGTTAAGCGAGTTTTTCGTTGGTTTTAGTTGTTAAGCGAGGCAGCTATTCAGAGAAAATTCTGCTCTTTAAGCAAGTTAAGTCTCTAAGCGAGGCACTCTTTATGCGAGGTTTTACTGTATTTAAAAGTTAACATTTTAAATACTTATCACAGACAATAAAGGGGGGGAGGAAACCTAGAAAGAGCCCTAAGTTGTGTACCGTTTCATATTAGATTTTTATATTTTAAAAAGCATCCAAATAATAAATAAACAACAGGTAATATCACTGTAATCCAAGTGAGTTCACAATTAGAGCACTTTCACATATGAAGCACAACATAAAAACATACCTTAGAATGTTTATCCTGCTTCTAGTGCTACATGTAGGTCAGAATCCTAAAGCAGCTCATATAAAACTTATGTAACTTGCTGTGGTTAATTGCAGTTAATCAACAAAGTGCTGACAAACACTTTGGTTATGCAATTGGGTGTGTGACTAGGATCATGACTGAAACACACACTGACTCAATGTTAGTTAGCAACAATTAGCCATAATGGGCTAGGCAAACTTTATGTGAACACTAATAGGATCCTGTTTGCTACATTATACGAGCGCTAAAAGAAGATCTAAGAATGAACTGGCAATATGGTGCAGTGGTTTGCGTTGGAATAGGAGGAGGCAGACTGAGGTTCAAATCCCTACTAAGTTATGATGGTTACTGAGTAATTTGAACCACTAATTGTTCCCTTATCCTAATCTACCTCAGAGGATCACAGTGGTGAGAATAAGAAAAGAGGCAGCTACAGTTGCCAGCGTGAGCTCCTTACACAGAAAAAAGGATGAAAAGATCAACCAATAAAAAATAGTCATTTTAGCCAAGAAAAGTTTTATAGCTGAACTAGAGGAAGGTATCAAGAAAATACAATTTTACCTTCAAATGTACCCTCAAGAATTCTGGTGGCACAGTGGTTAAATTGCAGCCAAAACATTGTGAGATGATTCCTGATGGGGATCAAGACTGACTCAGCCTTCCATCCTTTTGAGGATGTTTTTGAGCCTGTTGGGGGCAAAAATGCTAATTACCTTATGAACCACCCAGAGAGTGCACTAAGCACATGGGGGGGGGGGGTTTATATAAGTGTAATTGCTATTAAATGTAAAGCTTTTTTTTTAGCTTCCAACCCATAGACACATCTCCTATTTCATGTGACACAAAGCGGGGCAAATAATGCCCGACTTATTCTTTTCCATTTTTTATCCCTTCTATAGACATTCACTTTGGAGGGGAATGCCGCAGACATGAAGATGCTAAGCAACAAGCACAGAAGCTTTGTCAAACCCAAACACATCCTCCACCATCTATTCAGTGTATTGTGTGTGGTCACATGTTCCATGCCCGGATTGGTTTGTTGAGTCACCAGAGACACATCCACCAGCTGAGAAAATGACCTCCAGGAAAAATGTGTGCTCCGATACGAGTAGCAGCCAATGACGATGGACAACATAATTACATGTACAGTACTGACATTTTTTTAAAATGCTTTCGAAACATACAACATCACACTTTATATTTACCTCAGAAGAAACCATCATGAGTAACCAGTGTGGGTGGGACTGCCTCAAGTGTATCCAGTCCCCACCCACACATCCAGTCCACCCCCACCCCAGCCCAGCTGTCTGGGTATCAGTAATAAAAAGGCCAACAATAGCCCTTGGACCTCTGCAGGAAGAGCTTCTTCCTGTTGAAGAATACCAGGCAGACCTTGCAAACACTGAGTTACTATTCACTGGTTTTGATTGATGAGAACATGTACATTCATTCATTTATGGGGCTGGGTGCACTAAAGGCCCACACTGGTTCCTCAGAGTTTCTCCCTCCGAGGTGAACAGGCCAAGACCATACTATCAACCTAGGTGGCTTCCTACAGACATCAGAGGCACATGGCAGAGTTGCTGAGAGGTGGGAAAAGCTTTTGCCTTTGCCAGACATGTTGCTCAAGCATATTGATTGAGGGCTACATTGACGTACTGGGGAGTGCAAAACTTTGCACTCTTTTGCTCTTGATTTTACATTTGCACCATCCATGTAAAAACTGGACAGTTGGTTAGATCTGCTCTGTGCTTGCATGTGTGAGTGTGGGCAAATACAAAACCCAAGCATCATATTGATGTGGGAAATATTTTTGCCTTTGGGGTCCTATAAGCCAAAGGGGTTCCATTCCTGAGAAGAGGAAGTCTAGCAGCTGCTCTCTGGCCAGTCAGGCCCTGACCTACATTGCCCTTGAATAGCATCTTTATTTTTTAATAATTTGTGTTCTCTTCTTCCAAAATCCTCTCTGTCTCCTGACTCCAGGCATTTTCCATTTGCAAGGTAGACTTGCGTGCCTGTGGTCTGACAAAGCAGCACACACAATAGGAAGGAGTCTGTTCTGAGCAGGCTTGGACAATCCACTGAGCCTACACAGACACCCTAGACGTAATGCCCGTGTCAGGTTGCCTTTCAATGAAGTGGCAGACTGTTGACTGGCAAAGGCCTGTATCTGGCACAGCTGTCCCAGGAGTTTGCTTGAGAGGCACTGCCAAAGAGCGGCGGTGGAGCAGCCCAGCTAGAAAGCGGTTTTATTATGCTCCTGAGGAGAAAAGCAGAGATTTGAAAGTAAGGAGAAGATATCCACAGGGGCCTCAGCCCCATGTGAGACACATAAGGTGGTTCTGGTATTCTTGGTTGCTGACTGAGTGACTGAATAAATGACCCACCTCACACACTTCCCCAAGCCTGTGGAAGATTGCAGTGGCCTGAAGACTCTAATGTAAGAACTCTGAAAGTTACTTTCTAAAAGTCATTCATTCTTGTTGCTCATTACAGTGTTTGATCATTAGCTCATTTGCTGATACTCACTACAATGCTGGAAAGGCAATCTGACATGTTACTTGTTGCACTTATAGTTTTCACTATTTCTCACTCCTTTTTATAATGTAGTGACCTCAGGGCAGATAAGAAAATGGCAAAGCAATTGGAAGTGTTGCGTCTACAAATACCCTTTAAATAGCATTTAAAATATTTTAAAGGTAAATTTTTGAGACTGAGAAATATAACTCATTATACTATAACTCATTGCTCTCTAACTATTCAAAACTCAGATTAAAATACCTTTGATCCTATTTTCTTCTTCCATGTCTTCTTCCATGAAAGTGCCAAAATGAAGCCACCTTTTGGTGAATTCATTCTGTAGTTCCTTTTGCCTGACCTAGTGTGAGAAAGGTTAGCTGGCACAACAAGGTTGCCGTTGCCTGAGATATGCCCAATTGTGGTTCAAAAATACCACAATTTTCTAGGAGGCTGCTTTAGGACACCTTTGTCAATCAAAACCAGTGAGTAGTAACTCATTGTTTGCACGGTCTGCCTGGTATTCTACAAAAGGAAGAGGCTCTTAGTGCAGTGGTCCAACAGCTATGTTAGTCTTTTTATTACTGATACCCAGACAGCTGGACAAAAGGGAAGTGGACATCCACAGATGAGTGCGAAACATTTCTTTGTCAGGAAAGATCCAGGAATGAGAATGCTCTGCAGTGGGTTGAAGACACACAACAAGATTATGGTTGTGGTAGTCCCCAGGCTTAGTTATATTGAGGATTGGACTGGAGAAAACAGAATGAAACCTGTAGGTCAGACTGGTCATAAAACTAAAATGAACTAATTTTGGTCCAGTAATAATGAGCAGACCCTGCAGTTATCCAATGAAGATGAATTATGTGAGATTCAAAATAAATGACAGGAAGTACTTCTCCACATAACTAATGTCATCATTATCTATATGTCATCATTATCTATATCCAAAGGGAAGGGGGGTGAGCCTCCAGCCAGAATTCCATTGTATTCTACAACTCTGGAACTGCAATCAGAAGAGTGGTTCTAGTTATCTTCCCAGCTATTTGTCACAATTATGACTCACTGCACTCTGCTTGTGTGGCAGCCAGAAAATCATTTCTATGATAGGCCTTCTACTCACAGTAAAAGGTATCAGGATTCTGCCCTCTTGAGTATTAGCTGTTGGGAAACACAAAGAAGACCATGCTGTTTCTCTCACGTTCTGCTTGAAGAAACCCCCTACAAATGGCTGCAGTGGAAAGGCTGGATTACTTACATCATTGCCCTTGTGCAGAATGGCTCTTATGGAGTACATTTGTCACACATTTTAATAAATGAGTGCTTTCTATACCTTTTAGTAAAACACCTTTAAGAAGGTACAGTATATGATATGAAGTAGAAGGGGAGAATGGTTGATATGCAGAGACTTTACGTTTAAAGACTAAACATGATGAAAATTGGCCTTTTTTGTGTAGTTCAAGATCTCCTGTTCTGTCAAAGGTTTGTGTTTAACATTTTAGAATGCTCGGGTTTGTGAAGCTGTGTTGAGCCTCCAAAGCATAAAGGCCCCCCACCACCTGGTATTTGTATCCGTCTTAATTATGTTTTTATCTATTTTTAAGGTTTTACTGTTTTAAATTTTTTTATGAATTGATGAATTTTTAAAGTTTTAACTACTGTATGTCATGGACTACCCATTATGCTAATGGGCTCTGTAAGCCGCCCAGAGTCGGGTCTTCCCGAGTGGGGCGGGGTATTAAATACAAATAAAATAAATAAATAAATAAATAAATAATAAATACATTGTGTCTGAAAAAGTGGATTTTGATCCATGAAAATTCACATTGAAATAAACATGCTAGTCTTTAAAGTATGATCATATTTTGTCAGTTTTTTTTAAAGTATTTCCCTTTTATTTTACCAACATGATGAGACTGGGTAATCTGGCTACTTCTTTGGAAAGTCCTCGAAAGACATTGCCTCATTATTTGGCAACATTACTGACTGGCAAAAAAAAAGTCCTTATGGATAATCACTCAATCCCTGTTTCCAGTTTATTCTTTGGAAAAGCACCATCCTTTTTTTCCAAATGTTTTACATGCAACATACTCTTCTAAACCAATTTCTATAATCCTTTATGCAAACTTTTATTCATCTGCTCACCTCAAATCTAAATGAATATTTTCCAAAATTGCTAAAATAAATGTCCCCTTACCTCTGCACAGTCTCTTTTAAGAACAGTGACTCCTTGAATTGCCATATCTGTGCAAGACTGCCACGTGTACAGTAGAATCAAGAGGCTGGTATAAAAGTCATACAGGTGGGAAGGTATTTATCACAGCAGTAATTACCAGACAGTGAATATAACTGTCATTACCTGAGAGATAATTATCAGGGAGTAAATATGTGGTTATGAACTGAGCAAAGTGCAACACCATGAAGGGAGGGGGGATTTTTAAAGGAACTGACTGAGAACTGCACTAGAAACTTTTCATGGATGAGCTCAGGAGCCACAAACTGTACTCTTATTTTAGTAATGTATGTGGAAAATGTGGTTAGATGGAAATTGTGGGAAGCCTTCATGTCAGCTGATTCTTCAAAGAAGCCAGGATGGCAAAGATTTTTCCAGTAATGCTAACTTAAACACTAAAGAAAGCATTATGTTCACCTTTTTAAAAATCAGGGTATTTGTAAACTGTTAGAAATACATCAAAGTCTTATTTGCTAACCTCAAAGCTATTTTGTTTTTATTTATTTATTCTTTTAAATGATGAGTCAAAATGAGAGGGCAGTGCCTCCTGAACAGACCGAAAATGTATCCGAACAGAGCTGGCCTTATCATTAAGCAGACTGAAAGAGCTGCCTCAGGCAGCAAACTTGAAAGAACTGGAAATAATACGATATTTAATTTGTTGTCATGTTTCTACTACCATGAATGGGGACAGGTGATTATGAGATTTTCTACCTCATGACTAGGAAATAATTTGGCTGTCTTTGTGTAAGGTAAAAGTCACCCTTGCTTGAAAGCCAGCCGCATCCAACTCTAGGGTTCAGTGCTCATCTCTGTTTATAGCGAAAGAGCCAGCAGTGTCTGCAACAGCAGACGTTTCCGTGGACACGTGGCAGGCATGTCTAGACACTAGAGTGCACAGGAAAACAAACACTTTACTTGAAAAGCAGTAGGGGTGAGCATTCTCTGTTTGTCTACTTCAAAATGGTCCTATGCTTGACCTGGCCGGCCTTGTACTTGAAGCGCCATCTTTGTCATATCCCTCTCCATCCCTTAACATAAATAAATAAATAAATGAACCAAGGAATAAACAGGCAGGTTGGTTAAAGCAAAAGGACGGAAAAAGGGAAAGAGGTGAAAAGAGAAACAAATGACAAAGATTCCACTCAGCAACTATTCCAAGATGTGATCATTTTGGCAGACAAAAAGGAACTGATGGCGTCCTGCTGAGACATGACTGTACCTGTAGGGGTGGGCAGGGTTCCCAACAAAACAAAGGAGGAAGGGAGTGAGATCAACTCCGGAAGGTCCCAAGGACAGACTCTGCACAGATGAAAACCCCAAGAATGTGAGCTACAGAACTGACAGCTCTGACAGTTCATTCGGGATCACTCTTCAACACTGATGACTGGGCAAAAGGGCTCCAATCCGCCTAAAAGCAGCAGGCTGACTTAGGACCCACATGAGAGACACAGCTGTTTTCTCCAACATATTGCTGCGACAGGGCCAACCCTGTGACTTCAGAACCCTGCAGACACTTAGCATTATGCATATACTGTACGTTTATAACCCCAGTATGGTGCAAAAAACAATATTTCACATTATTCCAACTCAACTCATTTAGCTTAGTTGGAAACACAGCAATGCAGCGTCCTTCGCAAGGCAAAGCAGAATACAAATTATTTTAAAAGTGAATGAACTGTATGAGGGCAACCAATCTGAAAGTCGTTTTTCTCTGCTCGGAGGCAGTGTTTTTGGCATAAGCTACTGTTACATAAATACAGAATTCATTCCCAATTCAGAAGTTAATGGAGGCGACAACAGTCTGACAGACAAAGCTAGGAATTCTGAACCAAAGGCGTGCAGTTTTGAGCTACAGTAAACTGTAGTGCACATATGGCCTTTGCCAAACCTCAAAATAGTTCACACTTTGCCTCCCTCTTTCCTTACAATAATCTCAAGCTATAGCAAGTACCATTCTAGGCAAAGAGGTGTGGCAAACTCTGTGCTGGGGCAGCCGCATGGTGCCTACAGAGAGGGCTCCGAGTGGCACCTCTGACACACGTGCCATAGGTTCACCACCACTGTTCTAGGTAGAGAATACTTAGAACTGGTTTCCCATTCCCTTCTTTTGGAGGCACCCAAGATGACACAGAATAGCTCTTCTCCTTTGAGTCACAGCACTTGGGGAACAGCACTCCCAACCTATGGCTGCTATTTAAACCACTGAACTATCTAGCCACTTGTGCACTTACTACTGCACCGCAAAACCCTTTCCACACACTGCCATTTCCTTTCTTGTTTTCTACACGGGAAACGCTTAAATACTGTACACTCTGTTAAAGCAGCAGTGCTAACAGAGCTTTGCAAACCCACCCAGGTTGTGGGTTCTTCTGAATTTCAGGAGACCCAGCAGAACAGCTAGAGAGTAACCAGAGCTGTTCACCCACCCCCACTCATATCCTGCCGATAACAAAAGTATGTTTCTGGCCAACATGCACAGTTTCAGATGCTTGAAGCGTCATTAGTTAACATGCAACCGTCCAAGCAAACAGCAGTAAACTTGACTGGGAGAATGAGGGGAAAGTACTCATTTTTAAAAAGCACATTAGAAGGGCAGTAAAATACCAGTCTCTCTCTCTCTCTTGCAAAAGCAAGAGACTTCAGAAGATTCAAGGGTCACAGGACCTACTAGAGCAGGGGTGCCCGAACTTTTCAGGTCGTGAGCCTGTCACGTGGTTCAGGGTGCTGGTCACTACAGCCTGGGGGCCGGATGCAGCCCCCAACGCCAATTCATCCAGCCCACAAAGCCCTCATCACTCCTGGAAGCGGAAATAAAATGTGCCCATATGGGCGTGTTTTACTTCCACTTTCAGGAGTGACGAGGGCTTTGTGGGCCGGATGAATTGGTGTTGGGGCCACATCTGGCCCCCAGGCCGTACCTTGGGCACCCCGTACTAGAGTTTATACGACCCCTGAAAATAAATAAAATGTACAGAAAATCAAAATCAAACATTTCTAGATGACCACTTCTGATTTAACATAAATACAGTAATTGGGGTTGGATGACCCCATTTGCTTGCAAAACCACCATTCCTTGAGAATTCCAAAAGAGAATTTTAAAAAAAGTATTGCTCTAAAAGTTAAGAAAGTAATCATTGTTGTGTGCTGGCATGTAATGGTACAGACTTGGACTGAGGATAATTGAGTTTAAATCTCTAGTCAGTCACAAAATTTGAGTCAGACTGAGAAGGTTCAACTGGATCAAAGTTTCCTGGTGAGCTCCATGGCCATGTGGGAATTTGAACCTTCTCAAGAATCTTGGTCAGGCTGAGAGAGAGAGAGTGACTGTCCCAAAGCATTTCAGTGAATATCATGGCTCAGTGGAGACCTAAACCCGAAAAGTTGACTCAGTCACTTTGGATCAGGCATGGTATCCTAACCTAATTTTCCACACATACCTGTTGCAGAGATATGAGGGTGGTGGGAACCAGTAAGCCATTCTGAGCTCTCTGGAAAAAGGTTGGGAAACATTAAGTAAATGATCTTCCCACCATTAAGCTATTGACAGGATCTGTACCACTATAGCAAGTCTCAATTTGTAGGAATGGATTGCCGTCTGATCTGTGTCACGCCTCATTCCTGCAGGATTTCAGAAGAACTTTGAAAGACTAATATATTTTCTGTGGTATTTTTATATATAGCTTTAATTTGGCTGCTAGTGGGTTTAGCTGTAAGTATTTATTGAATTTTAATATTTTATCGTGCTGGGTGTTTTATAGGTCGTTATTAAACAGTTGATGTTTTTATAAGCATTAGCATTTTATTTATGAGAAGATTTTCCTACATTTAATAGCAGCCTATAAAGGTTTAAAGTGAATAAATATAAGAAAGCAGTCCCTCATGTAGTGAATTGTGCCCCTGAGTGTGGTGTGATAGTGGGGTTTTTAGAGGACAAAACATTTGGTAAGAGGAAGAAAGCCCATCCATTGGGGAAGAGAAGCTGAAACATATTAGTGGACTGGAAAAAAGTAGAAGTTAAATGGGGTTTTGAGGAACTTGCCTAAGTCTTCTTGAGTGGGGTCCCCCGGTTTGAAAATTTCTGCATAAAACAATAGTTTAAAAAGAAGAATCAGAAGTTCATGCCAAAAGTAAACCAGAGTCCTTGCAATATTGCATGGCATTTGTTTTTCCTTTCACTTGTGAATTAAATACAGTAATACCTCGGATAACGTTAAGACTTGGTGCCACAAGTCTTAACGTTATTCTATTTTTGCCTTATCTGATGCATGCATCAGATAAAGTTAAAATCCTATGGAGATGACTCAGATAACATCAACTCCATAGAGATACATTGTAAACAACACAGACTTCAAGGGAAAGTCAAGGAAACATGCCTGAACCTTATAGAACTTTAAGAAATAATTGTCTAAAGGGTAAATACATTACAAAAGCATGCCAGACCACCCTGACTTTAGGGGAACAAAACCATATAGTATTTTTAAACTTTTAAAAACTTTATAAAGTGCTCGTTTAAAAGGTAAAAACACAACTCTACATTGCAAAAACATGACAAACCACCCTGACTTTAGGGGAACAAAACCATACAGCATTTTTAAACTTTTGAAAACTTTATAAAGTGCTGTTTTAAAAGATCTGCTCCCTCTTTTTGCTGACAGATTTTTTTTTTCAATGATGCCATGGCACACCAGAAAAACTAGGTGAGCAGAAGAAAACAAATTTTAGTTTGTGTACTGTGCTGGAGTGCACTGACCTTCGAAGATCACCAACACATGGGAGGGGGAGCTCTTTCAATACGGTATGTCCTGACTCCATTTTAAAAGCTAAGAGGGATAGAAGCAGGCCCAAAATGGATGAGAACATTTCCCATCATGCAGTGGCCACATGGAGCCATGTGCACAAGAATCAATTTTAAAAGCTAACAGCATGGGTGCCCAAAGTTTTCAGGCCACAGCCCAGTCAAGTGGTTCATGGGTGCCCAAACTATGGTCCATGGGCCAGGTCCAGCCTATGACGCCAATTCATCCAGCTCGCTCCACGCTCGTTGCTCCCAGAAGCGGAAGTAAAACTCACCCAACTTCCGCTTCTGGGAGCGACGAGGGTGGCATGAGCTGGATGAATTGGCCTTGGAGGCTGGATCTGGCCTGCAGGGAGTAGTTTGGGTGCCCGTGAACCACGTGACTGGCCCATGGCCTGAAAAGTTTGGGCACCCCTGCTGTTAGCATTTAAAATGGGTTCCTGTGAACATGGCTCCAGATGGCCACCTTGCATGATGGTAAATGTTGACATCCATTTTGGGTCCTGTTTCTATCCGTTAGCCAGGTGTGCCCAAACTATGGCCTATGGGTCGGATCCAGCCAATGACACCAATTCATCCAGCCCACGCCACCCTCGTCGCTCCCATAAGCAGAAGTAAAACTCATCCAGCTTCAGCTTATGGGAGCGATGAGGGTGGAACAAGCCGGATGAATTGATGTCAGGGCCAGATCTGGCCCATAGGCTGTAGTTTTGGCACCCATGAAACACATGACTGGCCCATGGCTTGAAAAGTTTGGGCACCCCTGCAGGTAGCTTTTAAAATGGATTCCTGTGCACATGGCTCCAGATGGCCACTTTGCATGATGGTAAATGTTGGCATCCATTTTGGATCCTGGAGTGCCCAAACTATGTAATGTGGGCTGGATCTGACCCATGATGCCAATTCATCCAGCCCACTCCACCCTCGTCACTCCCAGAAGCGGAAGTAAAACTCACCCGACTTCCACTTCTAGGAGTAATGGGGGTGGTGTGATCCTGATTGTGCCACCTTGGGAGAAAGAGAGCCACCAGCCCCCCCCCCCCCTTTCTTCCAAGGCAAGCTGGTGAGTCCCAGCTACGCCTTAGGGAATTTGAGGCAAATAACGTTGTACGATGCAAATGTTTGCCTCAAATTCCCCAACAGTGCAAACATTATCCGAGGTATCACTGTACTCCAAATCCAATTAAATTGCTTCTGATTAAGTGGCTGCAGTCCACAAATGGCAATTATGCCAAATGCAACTAATTAGCTTTCAAGGTGCTGCAGGACTCTTTGCTGTAGTCCAAAACTTAACTTTTCAGAGCAATCATTTTTTTGCCCTTTCTGATTACTTTCAACCCTAACTGCTCCTTAGAAGGTCAAATAGTAAAGATGAAGCTAAAGTACTTTGGACATCAAATAAGAAGAGAGGATTCACTTGAGAAAGCATTGATGCTGGGAAAGGTGGAGGGCAAAAGAAGAAGGGGGCGGCCCAAAATGAGATGGCTGATGGTATTGTGGACACAATGGGCACAGAGCTGGGCAGGTTGAGGAGGATGGTGGAGGACAGAAGTTTCTGGAGGGCAATGGTCCATGGGGTCGCAAAGGGTCAGAATCGTCTGTGCGACTGAACAACAAAACACCCTGCTAGTGTGAGTTGGTAGGGGTGCATGTTGGATCATTTCTCTCTAGGAGCTTTCTATATTGCACATTTTGGTTTCAGCGCCCAAATAATCAAGTGAGATGAATTACCTTAAGGAGATGGATGAAGCATTGGAGTCTCAAAGGCTGCACAGTCGCTTTGGAATAAGATAAAGGAATCAGGATACTAAATGTATACCTCTATTCTCATCTAGAAAATTGTGGGACTGCAATAGACTCCTGCAGCTTTGAGGCTATTAACAAGGTGCGCCTTCACAGCCAGTTCATCTGGCATGGCCACTTCTGCCTCCATGACCGTTGGGAATCAGAATGGTGAAATGGTTCCTCCTCCTCTGCTCATTTTGCTGTTGGGTCCAATATGATGGTTTCTAGTGGCATTTCCTCCACTGAAGGGGCCATCACCCCACCTAAAGGGGCTCATCCGCCCGGAGCCATTGCACCTTTAGGGAGTCAGGTTATTTACCACTACCCAGCACTCAGCACTGAGTCACTGGCTGTACGGTCTACTGCATTACTGTAGCGGGATGTCCAGCCAAACATTACGTAGGAAAAGTACATCTGGGCTAGTAGACGTTATATTATTATTATTATTATTAAATTCAAATTTATATGCCGCTCTCCTTGCCGAAGCAACTCAGAGCGGCTAACAATGTTACAGTATGAAATATACATAAAAACACCCTATAAATATAACAATATAATACAATCAATGTGGTCAACAAATCATCATAAAAAATAACAATAAAAATACAGTACAATCAAAGAGATGCAAAACAATCAAGGATATACAGTACAGAACAATGGGAAAAGTCCTTATCCCTTGTACATAATTCAATTAGAAACAAATATACAGTACATTTATCCGTGGAGTGGCTGGCCGCGATACAGCTGTGGTGGTAGTAGCGGTGCTGGCGTCTTTGGTCACCTGGAGGCACCAATTTTTAGTATTGAGTTAACTATGTGGTATCTTCTGAGCCCAACTGCTTCCCTGGCTTCCACAAAATGAAGCAGATTCCTCATATGTCAGACAAAGCCACGGAACAGAAATAGGAAGTATTTAATTCCTGGAAATCTCTCCATTTGTAGATACGTTACCAAAGTAGGAACACTACAGAGGAATACTTGAGAGGAGGAAATGTAGATGCCTCAGACAAAACAACAACAACAACAGGGAAGAGAGGTACACTAAGAAAGAATGGATGTTCATGGCCAGTAGGGTCATTGCCACTCTCCTCTATCCTTTCCTGGAACACTGTATCATTTTTTTAAGCATTCAGATTGTGGGGAGGGGGGCTTTATTGGAATTCACAATTCAACACACTTTTTGAACAAAGGTTCTAGAAGCAGGAAGACCGATTTCTGAAAATGCATTTTGCATTCAATGTATTCTCCATGAATCCCTTCAGAATCATTTCAAAAAAGAAAGAAAAACGCTCCAGACCCAGTTTTAATATGGTGCTAATTATCCCTGGCAATGTGCATTTTGGAAACAGTAGTCTTAGTTCCTACTAGGAGACATATTGGCTGTTAAATTTGTTAACAGACATTGAGACATAAGAAATTTTCATGCCAGCAACCACAGCTTAGTCATCTAAAAGCTAGGGTTTTCCTTCTGCCTTTTTAAAAATACTGTATGACTGCTAAGTTGAAGCTCTTTCCTTCTTTTCCATTACTCTTAGGAATAGGAAACAGACCGGATGAAGCTCATTACATCATCAAATATCTGCCATTAATTTTTAATTTCCTTGCATCTGAATCTCAGCCACAGTTCAAAATTGAATGTACAGTATTTTATTTAAAAGAAAAGACAGATGTATGATAATATCTGACAGAAAATGGCAATGGAATCATTTCCAACCATTATAAAGTACTAATGAAGTCTAGAACTGATGGAATCGCTGAGTCACTGGGGCTCTTTTGCAAGGAGTTTGGTTCTTTTCTTTGATGGACTGGACGATACTCAATGCATGTTCCATGTCATGTTTTCCTCAAACAAGAGTCAAGTTCCTCTTATGAAAAACGTAAACAAGACATTTCCAGAAAACCTTTGACGGGACCAGGAGCACAAGATTTATCAGGCCCTGCCTTTGCCCTTTGAGCTTCTTCTTCTTCTTCTGTGTCTAGGCCAGATGTGACACTGCCAAAATGAACCCACCTTTTGGTGAGTTCATTTTGCAGTCCCTTTTGCCTGACCTAGTGTGAGAAAGATTAGCTAGCAACACAAGGTTGTCATTACCAGGGAATACCTGACTGTGGTTCAAAAATGCATTCGTCTCAACAAGCAAACATCATTTTTTTCTGTCAACGTTCTAGAGAAATTAAAAACAAGTGCTAGTAAAGAAATATTACAGATTTCGGCATATATACAGTAACTGTTTTACGATTCTTGTGAGAGACTTAGTTTAAATTGAATGAAAAATCCTCTCACTATTCCTTAGAGTAGCCTAGGTCAGTGGGGCACAAACTTTTGGGCCTGCGGGCCGGTCACGTGGTTCCTCCCACCCGGAAGCAGAAGTAAAACGTGCATGCACAAGACACTGCCGTAAATGACCCACGGCTGTCGTAAATGCATTTACGACAGCCACAGGTCATTTACAGCAGTGTTGTGTGCATGTGTGTTTTACTTCTGCTTCCAGGAGCATTGTGGGCCAGATTAATTGGTGCCATAGGCTGGATTCAACCCATGGGCAGTAGTTTGGCTGGCCTAGGTATTGCCAAAGCTTTTGGGGCTAGTGGACACATTTAAAATTTTGAGTGATGCAGGTGCTGCCACAAAAAACAGCACCACAAAACAGACAAATGCAGTTATATGTGTTTGCTCCAACACCCATACCATCAAAGGCAAACTGGAGGCTCAGACACAAGTTTAACCAGGCAAGGCAAAGACGAGATCTAAGCGACATATGCCAAATTATGTATCTTGAGCAATAAAACGAACTAGTTTCATAGAAGACAATCTACAAGGTGGCCTGTAAGTCCCTACCACTCCTTATGTGTTATATTTGTCCCTTTCTTCCAGAGAAATATGGCTATTTTAAGTCCATGTGTACTTGAAGAGTGTATTGTGACAAGTACGTGGGTACATGAGCACAAGAATACTGGTGACACCCTGGATACAGTAAGTGGCAAATTTAGAGAAAGATTCAATAGGGACTTACAGGCCACCCTGTAGTTGTTCAAAGGGGAAATGGCCCACCTTGTACCTTCCAGTGGGGCCACACAAGTGACAGGGCACATAACCCCACAAGCCACACAAGTTAAAACTGATCTGGCCCGGCTCTTCTCTTAGGCATCACTGTGATGATTTGAACTCCCAGCTTTGGCTATATAGTCAGGCAGTTGAACCCACTGAGAGAAGCAAACTCTCTCTCTCTATTGGCCCTCTGGTTATTTAGAGGGCAGGGCATTGCATTTTAGCAGCAGCTTTGGTTCTTATTTTCCTGAAGTATAAATGTGGCACATTTATATGCCTGTTTGCCAAATAATTCTTTTTAGTAATAAGGTTTTAAATGTCATTTCTCTCTAACAGAAGAGCTAAGCACCTGCTGAAGAACGATGCAGTGATGTTCAAGAAAAGCACCATGGAAACAAGACAAACACTGTTTGAAAATAGACAACCCTTCCCAACATGCACTAAGAGGCTAAAAGTTTTTTTTTTAAAAAGTCCCCACTGGCCCTCCACCAGATCCAAAATAAAATCTAAACTGGTGTTTTGTGTCTTTTAAATAAAAGTTCATTTTGAGTAAATTGAAGAGTCCAAAGCTCCACAATGATGAAGCCCAACTTAAAAAAAAACACCACAGCATTCTATTTATTTATTTTAAGAAAGTGCACATTGTTTCTTTCTAATCCATTTCAAAACACTGGTAGTAACATCAGTTAGCACTATTTACTACAAAAACTATCTGTGATTCGGAGACCCAAGTTGCCAGTAGGTCTTTTCTAATTGCCAGAAAAATCCATGTGGTGGTAGAGCCTTATCTCTGTCAAAATATAGAATAAAAAAGTGAGAAGAGCAAAACTGCAGTTGTTAATAAACTATAATAAAGTGCCAGAATCTGTTAAATAACTTAGCATAAGTAAATAGTGTAACCACTGATGTACCCCTAGGCATCAAGATCGGCCACAAATAAAAGTGCCAAAAAAGATAAATAACAAGAAAAAACAATCAATTGTATTTTTAAAAAACCCATAAAATGTATGAATTTTTAAAATGTTGAATACAGAATTATCAAAAAGAACGGGATAACATTTCCAACCATGCATACAACTTAAATTCAGTAGACACAGCATTACCAGGATAGAGAGGATCCTGTAACCTCCTGCTATTTTCTTGTTCAAGATTGGGAACTTTTCAGAAAAATAAGTGTCAGACTTAATTTGGCCATTGCAAGTATGGCTGAAGTACAACGTTTCTAAGTTGGGCTGTTTAAGAAAAAAAAGTTCTGAACCAATCTTGCCTCAGTTTACCTGCTCCTCTAATGCTGACTCTGTCCTCTTCCACATTATCAACCATTTTCAGTCCTATCTCCTACTCTCTTTTATCTCCTGAATGAACCTCTTGGAAAGGGATGCCTCGTTTCTATGTTCTGTACAGTACTCAGCACCATGGCTGGCTTTAAATAAACATCAAAACATAGGTACAGTACAATACAGTTGAGGGATAAGCTCAGTATGGAGACACTGAGGCCATTTCTAACCAGGCAGCAAAAATAAATTAGGAAATCAAGAAGCACAATCTTGAAGTAGTAGATATTCTCATGGTAACTCAGACAGGCATGAGGCATTTCATACTTCTGAAACTTTCCTAAAGTGGGAAAAACAAAACCCTACATTTTATAAAGTATAAAAGGAAGATACTATGTAGAGAATATAAATAAATACCGCAGAGAATGTAAAAGTCCATTTTTGTACTACATCTTCCAGAACCACCCAATCCATGGCCATTTTGGGTGTCAGATTTTGAGAGTCCTTCATCCCAAAAAGCAACTTTTCCAAACTATAATCTACCCTCACAGGGCAGATTACAACTATCAATATTAAACAAAAAGCCTAAAATTTAACATAAAATTTGTGAGAATATGAAATAAAGTTGCACCTCGCTTAAAGAGCATAATGTCTTCCACAGGATTGCTCTTTAAGCAAGTTTGCTTTTTAAGCAAAACACCATTGTAAGTGACCAACTGTGACTTCTGGCAGTGAGAGGGGGATTGCGAACCCCGATTTAGTTGTTAAGCAAGTTTTTGGTTGGTTTTAATTGTTAAGCGAGGCAACCATTTAGACAAAATTCTGCTCTTTATGCAAGTTACTCTCTAAGCAAGGTGCTCTTTATGTGAGGTTTTACTGTACAAAACAACAACTAGGCTAGACCTTCCTTGGTGGTGTGTCAGTTGCAAGAAGTGTCATCCACAATCAGAAACGGCACGGCAGTCCCTCCTTCCTCATTGTGGAACGTTTGGCGTCACACAGACTTTTAGTTCCTCTATTTCACAGTACTGTACTTGGACAGCATTACAGTAAAACGTCACATAATGAGCGCCTTGCTTAGAGACTAACTCGCTTAAAGAGCAGAATTTTCTCTGAATGGTCGTTTCACTTAACAAATAAAACCAACCAAAAACTCGTTTAACAAATAAATCGGGGTTCACAATCCTCCGCGCCAGAAGTCACAATTGGTCACTTACAATGGTGTTTTGCTTTAAGAGCAAACTTGCTTAAAGAACAATCCCGTGGAACGCATTATGATCTTTAAGCGAGGTACAACTGCATTATGTATTTAGTAAAATCTCATTTTAAAAAAAGGCTATTTCAGGCTTAGATTTTTGGCACACTTCCATGTTTATTTCTGAGTGGGGTCTTGCCATTTCAGACTGAAGGCAAGTGCTTGACTGTGTGACTGGACGTTTCTCCATTCAAACTCATTCCCTACACGGAGCAAACTAACATTCCAGATAAAAACCTGTCAATATCCCTTCTCCTGGGCATCTAGGTTTCTGCATACAATGATACATGTGTACACACATTACTGCAAGGAGATTTTAGTCACGTGAGCTCTAAGCTGCCCCTGAAGTTGTACAGCCAAATATACATTGACTACCTCACCAAGCATGGGGCTGTGGTGACTCAAGTGGTTAAGAAGCTGAACTTGCTGAATGAAAGTCGGAGTTCAATTCCAGGGTACTGCATGACGGAGTGAGCTTCCGTCTCTGTCCTAGCTCCTGACAACCCAGCAGTTTGAAAGCAAGAAATTGCAAGTAGATAAATAGGGATCACTTCGGTGGGAAGGTAAACAGTATTCCATACAGTCCAGTGTTGAGGCATGCCTGCCACATGTCCACGGAAATGTCTGCAGATGCAGATAGGGCTGGCTCTTTGGCTATAAACAGAGATGAGCACTGAACCCTAGAGTCAGATACAACTGGCTTTCGAGCAAGGGCTTACCTCACCAAACACAAACTAAGCCCAAGTCTCTTCTGATCAAGTAACAAGCAGTTTTCAACCCTGCAGCACCAGGATGTCTGCACACCTGGCCCCATAAAGGAAGTCCCAAGGAAGCACTCACAGCCAAGCCAGTGTTTTTGATGGCACCATTGAAAGCCACTTTTTACTTTTATTCATGCAGGATCAATTTCTAATGCTCTAGCCAAGGCAGCCTACAAAGCTAAGGTCAGGGAATCACAGCCCTGAAAGTTTAACCTGCTATATATCATGCAATGAAAAATCCAGACACCCCTTAGAAACGACTGCCAAATTCCACAGCAGAAGATGCAAGAACTGATAGAACAAAATCCCATTAACTAAGCCTAGACAAAGTTCACCATTGTTCCTGGAACAGCTAGATGATGAACCATCAGGTGTGAATAGAAAAGGACTTCACTCTGTTTTCATGGTTGCTTTAATCAATTTACAGCTGCAAAAGCAGATCATTGTAGCTCAACACCCAGCCCCAAAGCAATCAGAGAGAGCAACCTCTTGTTTAGATATTTTAGTCTTTTTCCAGTTTTCTCCTACATGCTAAGTATTCAAATAGTTAACCCTGCCTATTTTTAGCCTCCATTTTATTTTTGATTAAAAAAACCCTTTCAATTCCTCTTGCCATCAAGCAAACCCTGCTCGCAAAAGGTTCAATTTGTTACATAAATGGTATGAAATTCAGCTCAGAAAAACATTTCTTAGCCATGACATCTCCGTTTCATCCCGCCTCCTGGAATTTCTTTATTTATCCTCTAGGTTAGGGAAGCAGTGATTTACCTGCCAGGTCACTGTTGACCTCCAATGTACATATTTTGCAGTTACAGAATGTAGCACAAACATCATCTGTACTTATGGAATGAGATTTACTATGGTAGCTAAACAAAGGCAAAAGGAAAACTGCAAATACATGGTAGAACTGAAAAGGAATGTTAACATTGTATGGAATTATTCTCTCCATGAACATTGAATCTATACTACATAGTTATAGCAGTCTACTGTTACTTTAATTTGTATGGCTCCATCCTGTAGAATCCTGAGATTTTAGTTTTGTGAGGCAAGTGGTAGAGTCCTCTCCTGAACTCCTTGAGCTCTCTAGCAGATAATACGACATACCTCATCAAACCAATGAATTTAAGATTCTATACAATGGGGCAATGGTATAAAAGTAAGATCTAATTGTTTTAACCCTTCACTGCTGTTGGCGGTGGTGGCTGCTGCTACTCATGTCTGAGTATATATATTTTTTCCTGATAATGTTTTCAGGAAAAATACAATTGATGTGAATTTGTTTAAGGTGGATCCAGCTTGCCATGAAAGTGACCCAAACCCTGTGATCAAGGAGCCATCTCCTGTGGCACATATGAAATGAGACATGCAGGATTTGACACTGGAACTGCAATGGACTGCCACAGTCCTCAGGATATTAACAAGGTGTGCCTTCTCAGCATGTCCATCTAGCATGGCCTCTTCTGCCTCCATGAACAGTGGGTATCAGAACAGTGAAGTGGTTCCTCCTCCACTCATTTTGCCATTTGGCCCAATATGATGGTTTCCAGTAGCATTTCTTCCACTGAGGGGGGACTATCACCCCACCTAAAGGGGACTCATCTGCCTATAGCCATTGGCCCCTTTAGGGAATCAAGTTATTTAATGCATCGTTATTGGGTCACTGGCTGTACAGTGTTGAGTCACTGGCTGTACGATATACTCCATTACCTTAGTGGGATGTCCAGCCAGACACTATAGATATCTACACTTCACTGGAGATATAGTCCAAATATGACTGGAGCAGCCAGAACAATTCTTTAATAAATGCCTCATGAAGAAGCAGCCAAATGAACTTATTTAACATACATTCAGAAGCGATGATGTAGTCAACAGACTATGTTTCTCAAGAGGGAAGGTAGCCATCTGCTTGGTCACTCGCAGATTTACTTTCACAATGCTGCCTTCACACATTGCCAGAGTAGATCCAAGAATTCCCTGTATCACATGTTGGAAAAACAGATTTCCTCAAAGAGGTATTGCTCATAGTATGACATGCCTCAAAGAACTGGGCATGCCTGGTTGGCTTCTTTCTAGCTCGCCTGCCAACTCCCCATCTGGAACTGATGAATCCAAGCCCACATTGCAGCGAGCAAATCATGGAAGAATGACGATGCAGATTATCTTTTCCATATCATTCCAGTGTATCCTCATTCCCTTTGCACAGAGTCAACTACCAAAGAGTTTATTGCATTTGAAACAGAGAAGAGAACTTATTCAAATGACACAGCAGTGTCAATTCTTACTCCTTCATCTCCACAGGGCACCCTGGAAACTACAGCTCTCTTTAGGGGGCACTAAAGATAGCTGACAAGCACTCTTATTAAACCATAATCCACAAGATTCTTTCAGAATCAAAAATTATGAATAGCTTTTCTTTAAAAAACAAAGTTGGCAGTTTCTACCATTTCTTAATGCTCAGTATATATACATAGGTAAAGATCGACCTTGCTCAAAATTAAGTCGTATTTCACTCTAGGGTACAGTGCTCATCTCTGCTTACAACCAAAGAACCAGCGCTGTCTGTGTCTCCAGATGTTTCTGTGGACATGTGGCAGGCATGACTAGACACTGGAGTGCACGGAACACTGTTTACCTTCCCACTGAAGTTGTACCTATTTACCTACTTGCAATTTCTTGTCTTCGAACTGCTAGGTTGGCAGGAGCTGGGGCAGAGACAGAAGTTCACTCTGTCATGCAGCACTCGGGTCTTGAACCCATGGCCTGCCAGTTATCAAGTCCAGCATCTTAACCACTAAGCCACAACATATTTACCTCCTAAATTCACTGATGACTTCAAGCATCTGACAAAGACCAATTCCATGGAAGCTTATTCTGTAATGCATGTGACAGTTTTTAAATATGACAAGATATATTTTTTTCCTGTAACTTTCACTGTGGCTAACTTTAAATAGGCGGTGCTCTGGCATATGATTTCCATGCTCCTATAAAACTGGAGAATTGCCCCTACCCAGCCTCTAAAAGTACAAGCTTTACCACTGAACCAAAAAGGTCCATCTTGGGCACTGACTGGGTTTGGGCTGCAGCTTATTTCCTGTTTAACATCTATGTCAGGGGTGCCCAAACTTTTCAGGCCGCGGGCTGGTCACATGGTTCCTCCCAGGCAGAAGCGGAAGTAAAAGGTGCATGCGCGGGGGCATAGTGTACATGCGCATAACACTGCCATAAATTACCCATGGCTTTCTTCGTTTTGTGTCCTGATCAGACTCTGGACTGCCAAAATGAAGCCACTTTCTTTGCTTTGTCGTTGCCCAGATGCATGTCCTCATCGGTGCATGTCTCTGGCAGCAATTGGCATACCAGCAAATGGGCCGGACCCTGTGTCTCTCCACATTCACACCATGTGTTGTTGTCTACCAGCAGTCCCCACTTGAAGACACCCTCATGTTTTGGGGGATGGCGTTACATGCACTCCCATCTGTGTGGCCTTAGACAAACCGTAGTCCCAAAGTGGCAATGGACAGCAGAACTGACCAACTACCCCGGAGTACTGGGGGGGGGGACCTAGGAAGGCAGCTGTATGTTAGAATCCACTAAACAAAGTGGAACTCCCTCCATCCTCCTTTTTGGAAATCAACACCCTGGAGGATTTCCTTGTGCTGCAAATGAAATATATAATGTTCAAGTATTCATACAGAGAGCGAACAGAAAACAAACATTCTAAACAGTTGCACCTGGAAAGCCAAGACACTCTCTCTCTCTCTCTCTCTCTCTCTCTCTCTCTCTCACACACACACACACACACACACACACACACACACACACACACACACACACACTTTGGTGAATGAGGCATAAGTTGATATAGTTAGGCTGTGATGTGTCTGTTTTATTTTAAACATTCAGCATATGTTTCAGAGCTTCTTCACCGTGGTCACTGTAAAAACACACACTGCTTTGTACTGCACCTGCACAGACATTGACTGAATCTTCTAGGCAGGGGTGACCAAACTATGGCCCATGGGCTGGATCTGGTCCCTGAGGCCAAGTTATCTGGCCTGCAAAGCCCTCATCACATACGGGTGTGTTCTACGTCCACTACTGGGAGCGGCGAGGGCTTCATGGGCCAGATGAATTGGTCTCAGGCGTTGGATCCGGCCCACAGGCGGTAGTGATCAGCCATCTGAACCACGTGACTGGCTTGAAAAGTTTGGGCACCCCTGTTGTCAAGCTTAGCAACACCATGAAAGCTCCACCCTCTCTCCTCAACAGGTTCTCGAGTGAGTTTTTCAGTGGCACCATTCTTAACTTTTTTTAAAAAAGTTACTTATATCTTTCACCATTTCCAGACCTGTTCCAAATGCTACCCTGGCTGGAAGCTTTCCAAGTTTTGGGAGGCATAAAAGTTACAACACGAAAGCAACAAGTCAGCACAGTTCCAAGTCAGCACAGTTCCAAGAGGAACAGCAAATGAAATGCACAGAGAGAAAAAATACCAGGAAAAACCAAGCCACCCAATATTTGCAAAGCTAAAATAGAAATGCTAACAGAAATGGAATGGTTATGCTAACCATTCCTCCAGTCTTAAGAATGCCAAATAAAACGTCCCTGCCTATACAACCTCATCAGCTTATATTTTAAAGATTAAACAAGGAACCACATTTTGATGGACCTGGCATGGAAAGGCCACAACTGTCGCCTCTGCCCAGTGATTCTCTCCATCTTCTTTCCTTTATGGAAGCTCACACTTTCCATTCTTTAACCTACTCTTTGCCACCATAAACAGCAACAAAAGCTCTAACAGAACTATATTATACATTTTCATCTATTCACTTTCCTATAGAAACTCTGGGACAAGCCATGCAACACAGACCGGAATCTTCTTAGAAGCTGAAATCACATTGTTATTCCAGCAACAAGATTCTGGTAGACTTTTGCGTCTCAGCAGTCCTGCTCGCAAATGAAGCCTTTTATGTTTCTATGGAAAATGAATCACAAAACAAATTTGTCATGGGAAGAACCCTATTTCCTTAATGTTCCCAAAGATGGAGGAAACCTGGTTCCCTAAAAGCCTCCAAAAATCATTTCTTCTCTGCGTGTCTAATAGACTGGTTGTTTTCCAGTACAGTAACATTCCATTCTTTATCTCTTATCTAGTAGAAGCCGTGTTGTGGCTAAGCTGAGCCGTGAGTCCAGCAGGTGCATAAACAATTTCATGTTATGAGAAAGTTCTCCTAGAAGAGCAAGGAAGAACTCTGATTGGGGGAAAGTAAGTCACGCTGGTCAGTGAACTCCATTTTGGAGTAAAGGGTTCTCAGTTCTGTTTTGGATGCCAAAGGATCAGGATGCCCTGGACTATTGGTTTTTGTTCAAAATGATTATTTAGGACTATGTTTTGCTTGCTGGACTGATTCTTATGCTACTTATTCTTATCTACGCTTTTTATGGACTATGCTAATGAAACAAATAAACTACGTTTTCCTTCTACAACGACTTTTTATTGGGTAAGAAGTAATACAATACACGCACACACACCAAAGAGCTACCATATATCTCCCTAAGTATTTTTATTTTCCCCTTGGTTATTCATGGTTTTGAATGGGACCAGGAGGAGGTGCAGCTAAAGGGTTTTTTAGCTGGAAATTGCGGCCCAGCATTTCTGCTGGGGAAGTTCGGAGGGAGATCTTTGAAAGATAGGAGTCCCACGGAACGAACGTAGGAAGACCCCAAGGTAGAGTAGGACGGCTGGTGATCTTGACAATTTGCAAAACATGGCAGATATGAAAACCTGGTGCTGTGACAATCAGATTCTTTCAGCAGTTGAAGAATTCCCTCTTCTAATGATAATGGCTAGAATCCTACTGGTGTTTCAGTAACGCCTGTGTAGTTTGCCACGGCTGATTGTTAATAAGTGATGAGAAATACAGCTTAGCTGAATAATCAAATGAAAGACCAGGGACACGACTAAGACACACCAGGCACCTTGTTAATTAACTGCAGTTGGCTGTAGCAAGTTATGTAAACTTTAGATGAGGATTCTGGCCTACATATATAGTTCATCCTTAAAAGAAATCAGATGGGAGTAGTCAGCAGAGGTAGATAAGGGAAGGGTTTTCTTCCTGGCATGGCTGATGCGTAGGAGAATGGTTGAGCAAACCAAGGGAGGAGAGAAGTTGTGGGTTAAGCCGGGAGCTGGATTGAGCCTCCAATTACCTGGTGCCTAAATTTAGTCACAGTGCTATAATTTTCTTGTCCTATAATTCTGCCATACTTCTAAGGTTCTTAAAAAGCTGGTCTCTTTCAGCATTTATGAATCATCAAGAAATAGGAGTACCTGTTGTTAGAAGAAGTTACAGCAAATTAAATTTCTAGTACACATGTCTACCATCAAGTATGTCAGCAACAGAATACTGGAATTATATTGTTGTAGTCTTTGAACTGAACCAAGTCTATCCCATTTAAGGCCGGACAGCGTTCCTCACAAAAGAAGCAAAAAGGATGCAGGAAAAAGTAGTACAGTAATGCCGAAAAAAAGTTTCTAAGTCTACCAGCACAATTCAGCCTCTGCCTAAAGAAGAATTCTGTGCAAGGTGAAAGAATGCATGCTTTGCCCAACAGAAAGCATATAATCCAATCACGTAATGTTTTTAAAATTGTGTCAATCATGTTCAGTAGAAAATGTGACTATGCAATGTGAGTCTAAGCACTTCGATTTAGAAGTAAACTCCACTCAGAGATTAGTAAGTGAATCAGTGGACAGTTCAAGCGCTTCTAAGAGTGGCAATTTATCTTCTGGTGACCTTTATTTTATTTTAAGAGTCAACTAAGTTGAAGGGGGCAGGTGCAGCCAAAATAGTCTTGGAGGTTATGTCAGCCCCAGGAGTATGCTTATCAATTGCTCTCATGGAAGGCTTTTTCAAGTCAAACTATTGCAGGGGGCTTCATATTTGCATATAAACGGTGCATGTGCATGGCCTGGGCCCCTTCCACTTAGTCAGTAGCCCTTACCACTACCTTAAAGTGGCACATGAATAAGCTTATGTCTGCCAATAAATATGGGACTGTGGTGGCTTAGTAGTTAAGACACTGAACTTGATGACTGGAAGGTCGGCAGGTCAGCAGATCGAGACCCAAGTGATGCATGACAGAGTGAGTGCCAGTTTCTGTCCCCGCTTCTGCCAATCTAGCAGTTCGAAAGCAAGAAATTGCAAGTAGATAAATAGGTGCCACTTCAGTGGGAAGGTAAACAGCATTCTGTGCACTCTGGTGCACATATCCACAGAAACGTCTGCAGACACAGACATTGCTGGCTCTTTGGCTATAAACAGAGATGAGCACTGAACCCTAGAGTCGGATACGACTGTATTTTGAGCAAAGGCAACCTTTACCTTTACATGCCAATAAATACTAATTTCTACTGTTTAAAATTATATTTTGAATCTTCTTATCTGATTAAAAAGCTGCACCCTCACAATAGCTGCACCCTCACATTTCCTATGGAGGGTCTGCGAAGGGTATAGTTACACACTCAATCTTTTTCAGCCTTGAGGCATACATACTGTAATACAAATGATACACCCATGCTTTCCATATCATTTAATCTAGGAAACTAGGTTGTTATGACATGCTCCCAGTCTTAGATCTGGGTTACCAACATGCCAAGCATGGAGGATAACTTAGATTATCCAGCTTGCAAAGAGTATGCTCTAGAAAGTTAAGAGATATTAGATTTGGCATCTTCTAATTTAGCAAGAGTCAGAAGAGAGAAGGGGAATGAAAAATAAACAGCTAGAAGGAACACGGTAGAGGCATTGTTTACTCTGCTATATGTCCAATATGTAAACAGTGAAATTTGCAAACACGGCCAACTGAACATGAATAAACTATCAGTCTACTACATTTCATTTCAGAGCAGCATGCAGTATTGCTGGGTTCTGCTGTTTCCCTCCAAAAAATTCTCTACCTCAAGAGTCGAGGGGAGGGGGGATATATACTATCACAGCACTAGCCATGTTTATACAATGAAACTTGGTAGAAGGAAAGGACTACAGCAGGGATTCTCAACCTGCAGTCTGGGGGCCAGATGCAGTCAGAGGCATCATTTCATGTGCCCCCCACAACCATCTCTACCACAACAGGAAGTGCCATGTGATGCTGGAAGGGCAAAATCGCTGTTCGGCCCTGGAAGCTGTCTGAGGGAGCATAACCTAGCCACTGGCTTTAAAAGGTTGAGAACTTCTGGACTACAGAATGGAGTGGGCAAGCATATTAGCACAACGTTTCTCTAAACATCCTATGCCAAAAGCTGAGATTCAAGCAGAAGATATTGAGTTAAATTTAAATTCAGCCAGGTCCTTTGTGCCACAGGGATACAAAGTTTCCCTTGCTCAAAAGCCAGTCATGTCTGGCTCTAGGGGTCGGTGCTCATCTCCATTTACAGCCAGAGTAAGTACTGTTTGTTCTGCAGACATTTCTGTGGTCATGTGGCAAACATGACTAAACACCAGAGTGCTGTTACCATTCCTACCAAAGTTTATCTATTCATCTACTTGAAATTTCTTGCTTTCAAATGGCTAGATTCGCAGATGGGACAGACAGTGGGAGTTCACTCCACATTGGGTCTTGAACTGCTGACCTTCTGGTCGGCAAGTGCAGCATCTTAACCACTAAGCCACTACGGCCCTTAGAGGAATACATACTGCAGTGTAACTCCCAAGCACAGCTCCTAATACAGCACATGACTCCTCTTTTATACATTGAAAGGGAGTGGCCATGTGTCCTCTTTTACAGGAGACAGCCCTCTGTTTTAAGACACAACTCTGTTTGGAAGCATCTTCTCCATGTCCCTGCCCTTCTTCTTCTCCTCTTTCTTTCTGTTTACACATGAGTAAATACATTTCCAGCATTCATGAAGAAGTTTTATTAAGCTGTTTAAACAAATCCCATGAGACCATTATTAGAAATACTGTATGTATTCTTCAAAAACAAACATCAAATAATTTTTTGGTTATTTTTAAATTTTAAATATTTTTTAAATTAAGCATTTTTTCAATGTTAATATGAACAGAGGTTGTTTTTTTTAATTTAAAAGATGTCGAGAGGTGGCAGGAGGGGGGGTTCCTCAGAAATACAAGGCAGGCATACCATTGAAAAGTCTGCAAACCACTTCTCTTTTTGAAAAGCTGTCCCATTCAAGCCTTGTTGAAACTTATGAACCAGAGGGAGGGAGGGAAATTGAGACCCATGAAGTAGGCCATTGGCTGGCATCTCTCCATTCTATTTGCATTATAAACATCATTTCTGATTGACCCCTGTACATGTAAATCAGTGCATGCACTTTTTTTTTCAAATTGGACTCCTCTTTCTTGAAAATGTGTGCCCTTGCTTTTGGTGATGTGAATGTGACAACACCACATGCTAAGGCTGGGGAGGCAGAGAGCCTATAGTGTAATGAGGATTCCCCCAGCGAAACGCACCCAAGTGAACTATGTCTTGGAAAGCCATGCTGGCGATCAAACAAATTCCCAAAATCCATGTTGTAATGACACATTTATCAGGCCAACTAAAACAAAAGTGCAATGTTCTCCTGTGTATGCTTTCAAGTTTATTTTTTAAAATACTGTACAGTAATTTTGTGCCTTTCCAGTCAACCCAATGAAGGCATCACCATAGCATGGACAAATGATATGTTTGCTAAACTCCAAGAGTGGTAAAACCAGTGAGTCATGCATACTAGATATTTGCCCAGAAGAAGGTCCACTGGATTCAATGGGACTTTACAGGCATACCTGGGACTGCAGCTGAGGTTGTAAAAAACAACAGCAACCCATCCCACCAGCAAGAGTGAGGCAGAAATAATTTATGGATTTGATGTACAGTAATACCTCGGATAACGCTAAGACTTGGTTCCACAAGTCTTGGTGTTATCCGATTTTTAGTGTTATCCGATGCATGTTAAAATCCTATGGGATGTATTGGATAACGTTAAAGCTCCATAGAGATACATTGTAACCGCACAGGCTTTAGCGGTTGTTATCCGATACATCCCATAGGACCTTAACGTTATTTGATCCAATTCTCCTCCCCAGATTACTTAACGTTATGCGATTTTAGCGTTATCCGAGGTAAACGTTATCCGAGGTATTACTGTACAGCACTCAGGGCCACACATTATGTTACAGAGGGAGGAAGCCATCTCAGGCAACCAACCGATCATGAGAGAGCAGGCAATTGTTAGTTTCTTAATTGATGGGTATTTCATTTTCACTCCTGAGAACAGGGAAAATGTGTTTTTAGGATTTTCAGTTTTGTGTACCAAAATAACTTCTCTTGTATTGGCACTGAGAGGCCTAGAAGTAAGATAGAGACAGCATGTCTAATGGCCATTTATCACTCCATAAATAGGCCCAATTCCCTTTTCAAATCCTTTGTAGCATGGATACCATCTTGCAGAAGTGAATTAGACAGGTTAACAGTGGTCTAGTGTAGCCCTATGGAACCTCCTGCCAATTGAACTGTGCCTCCTGACAGAGTTGCTGTCCTTTAGGAATGGGTTAAAGACATGGCTGGCAGTGCAAGTGTGGGGCACCAGTGGATCAGTGACCCCAGCTTGCTGGTTAATCTAGTAAATATTCTCTCTCCCTTTTAATATTTTAATTTGTAATTTTTAAAAATTTTCTAACTCTTGTTAGTTTTAATAGGCTTTTATAATTATCATTATAATATTGAATTTTTTGTATATTGCGGATTGTTTAATTGTCATGTGAGCCGCCCTGAGCCAGGTTTCCTGAGAGGGCGGCATAAAAGGGCAAAAATTAAATTAAATTAAATTTCTTTTCACCTGTCTCAGATCCTTCATTGTTCAGCTTTATTGGATGATTACTCTTGCAAGTAATGGAAAAACATTTCTTCCAGACAGACCTCTATTTCCTAATCTTATTTCATATCTTAAAAAGAGAACACTTTTAAAAGATGAGTCATATAACTGAAATTCAACCCTGCAGGGTACAAAGAACAATTATGTTAACCAGAATTCTCTGCCTTCCTTCCTGGCTTAATCACAATCTCATTTTGTAACTGCAGAACTCAGTAAAACATCACAATACCAAAGCAAACTATATTCTTACAATTAAGATCTTCGTAGAGAGTGTAAGGGGCCGCGGTGGCTTTGGGGTTAAGACAATGAGCTTGACAACTGGAAGGTCGGCAGGTCAGCAGTTCAAAACCAAAGTGCTGCACAGAGCTCTCGTTTCTGACCCAGCTCCTGCCAACCTAGCAGTTTGAAAGCAAGAAATTACAAGTAGATAAACAGGTATCACTTTGGTAGGAAAGATAACAGTGTTCTATGCACTTTGTCATCTAGTCATGCCCGCCACATGACCAAAGAAGTGTTTGCAAATACAGACAGCGCTGGCTCTTTGGCTATAAATGGAGATGAGCACCACACCCTAGAGTTGGAGACGACTGGCTTTTGAGCAAGAGAAATCTTTACCTTTACTACTGAGTGTAAAATGCTTGTTATAGTAATAAGATTTTCTTTCTGTTAATAAGTTGCCTCTCCAGCCTGATGAGAAGTTATATCAAAAGCTGCATAATCTATACCAGTGGTGGTGAACCTATGGCACCCGTGCCAGAGGGGGCACTCAGAGCCCTCTCTGTGAGCACGTACGCCATTGCCCCAGCACAAAGTTTGCCCCCTCCCCTCTGCCCAGAAGCCCAATGGGAGTGCTTCCTCCCTCCCCCAATACAGAGTTCACCATGCCCCTCTGCTCAGCAGTCCAATGGGAGCACTTCCTCCCCCCCCCCCCCAGCATAGAGTTCGTCCCACCATGTTGGCACTTTGCAGTAAATAAGTGGGTTTGGGTTTGCAGTTTGGGCACTTGGTCTCTAAAAAGTTTGCCATCACTGATCTATACTGTCAGAATTCAGACCAACTGGACTACACAGCATGGAGCAAGCCCCACACACAAGCAGGCATTTAATCAGCAACTACCAGCTCCGGGCCTGACTTTCTGGCCTGATAAACTCCTCCCACTTGCTCCAATTTGAAGAAGCACACAAGTTAGGCTAGCAGTGTGCACCAAGCTGAGGTGCAAGCTAACCCCAATTTGGGGAGATATCACAACAAAATAAACAAAAACAAGGAACCAACCCTCAAAAAGCCCTCAAATTATAGAGCTGAAAGTCATGACTCAGAAACTGAGAAACATTCAGTATGACCATTCAGTATGACCAGTCACTGCAAGTTCCCACATGTATCCAGCTGAATCCAAGTAGGTACTTTTGAGTCTTTTAAGAACAGTTGGTCTGTTGCTTAGACAAGAGTCATCTTTAAAGCTCATAGTGATCAAGACAACCAAACTCCAAGGCTCTAGATTTAGGATTGGGAATAAATTCATTGGCCTAAAGAACTTACCCTATTTGCTGGCATATTATAAGGTCCACTTTTTTCCTCTTAAAATACACTGGAAAAATGGGGTGTGTCTTGTATTGTATATAGTGACCTATAGGAGCTATTTTGGTAATAATGGGGTCTTATATGCTGCCAAATACAGTACTTCTAAGACACAGAAGTGGGTTACCACTCCATTCTTCTTCAGGGATGACTTGGGACTGTGCCACTTGTCCAAGGACACATAGGCTGGATCCTCACCCAGAAGGCATAGTTGGGAATAAAACGCACAACCTCTGGTTCTGCAGCTAGAGATCTATACCACTATCCAGCCAATAAAACAGATGTGCAAATCGTAAGAACTTACTTATGACTAGGTAGATTTAGGTATTTATCCCCCCCCAAAAAAAACACAACAAAATCAATACTGTAGTCTTATACATTATACCCCAGTGATGGCGAACCTTGGCACTCCAGCTGTTCTGGAACTTCAATTCCCAGAAGCCGATCAGCAGGAGTGAGGACTTGGGCTTCTGGTAACTGAAGTCCAACAACATCTGGAATGCCAAGGTTAGCCATCATAGCTATACCCTAATCTACAAATAAGCCCCAGTGAACAAATGGTTCATATGTCTGAATAGACATGCAAGGGATATGATGGGCATTTATTGAAGTCCCACTGAAATCAAAGCAAAAAATGAAAAATCAAGTATTGAAAAAGACATGTATTTATGCACACCCAATTGGTTGATTTCTTTATTTACCTGGAGCCAAATAAATATGTATGGGGAAAAACCATGTGTACATCTATGAGTCTGGTGCAGGGGAGGGGTCATCCAGAAGAGGCTGCAGACAAACAGTTTAACACTCCT
The DNA here is from genome assembly GCA_030440675.1 of Furcifer pardalis. Classification (NCBI taxonomy): domain Eukaryota; kingdom Metazoa; phylum Chordata; class Lepidosauria; order Squamata; family Chamaeleonidae; genus Furcifer; species Furcifer pardalis. Next base: position 127,060,178 of record CP126893.1, on the reverse strand, counting down.
TGGGAACACTGTCTTCCCTCCTGCATCTTTCCTCCAATTAAACTTCTGGATTCAGTCCCATTCCACGGCTGTCACTCTGCTATGCAGGCATGTTTTAGCTGGTGGTCACCTATGGCTTGTTCAGAGCTGAAAAGTACCGCTGCTTGGAGACAGCAGAACTTTGTTTCTTCCTGTTTGCACCAATGTATCTCCATGTATTACTCCCCACTAATGTAAAGTAATGGGGGTTAAAAGTGCCAAGCAAAGAAGCCTAACATTGTCCCTCTTGTGTGTGTCAGGATGGAAGTTAGGCACTACGTGTGAATTCACACTTGCAGCACCTTCCTAGAGGAGTAAGTGCCCACTGTGTTCAACAAAGTTATCCAGTAAGTGTGTTCATGACTGCAACTATTACATTGCTTAGTCCTTCATGCTGCTTTCCTCCATGTTCAAGAAAATGAACTCAGGAAGGGATCAGCAGAAGCTGAGCCTGTAGACCCCAGCATCTGTTCTGCCTCTAATTCTGACTTCACACAAAATGCCAAAGTCCATGACATGATCAGCTTTTGCTCCGTCTGCAGTAATTGTGTTCTGTACTTCTCATCCCTTTGCAAAGATACATACTGATAACGGGAATGATCTTAGTAAGAAAATATGTAATAGCTCAAGAGTAAACTCCATTGGGGAAGTTTTCTTGATTCAGCATAAGCAGAATCTCCCCAGCAAGTCAGTACGGCATGTGCTTTCCAAACTCTGTCACACACCCAGGATGAAGACATAGGATGCTGAATTTTCCTCAGAGCATAGGGTTCCATTCCTTTAAAAAAAAACTCCTGAATTTCATTTTGATTTGTCAAAACTATCACCCTCAAACATTTACAAAGAAGTAGGATGGAAGCCAGTCATATCCATCTCTAGGGGTCGGTGCTCATCTCCGCCAAAGAGCCAGCACTGACTGTGTCTGAAGGTGTTTCCGTGGTCATGTGACAGACATGACTAGACACCAGAATACACGGAACACAGTTACCTTTTCCTGCTGAAGTGGTATCTATTTATCTACTGTATTTGCAATTTCTTGCTTTCAAACCACTAACCTGCCAACCTTCCTGCCATCAAGCTCAGCCTTAGTCTTAACCATTAAGCCACTGTGGCCACATTACAAAGAAGTAGAGTTCTGCAAAATTATTAGGACATGCTTTAGAAACATGACTAAGATGATGAGTAACTTCCACTGAAGTTAACAAAAATCAACACATGGTACTCCTCCATAACTCTCCATTTACCAAAGAAAGGCCAAATAAGCCCTGGTGTGGGGCTTTTTCCACAGTGGCCCCTAATTCAACTAGTTGGCAAAGGGAGGTCCACTTCTGCACAGCTCCTATCTACAGGTAAAGGCACCTTATATCAAAAGTCTTTCTCAAGTTATTCACAGAGAATAAGACATGAAACATCCACTATGATGGTCCCGCTTTAGCACCACATCTGGACTAAATGTTTCATATCCTCTTGATTTCAGTATGAAAGTTGTTTCTTTTCTGCAGATAGGAAATGCTTAACTACCTAATATTTTTCTGGGAATGATTCAATCATTCTATTTTTATTCTATTATGCAGCCCAATCTCACATATATTTTTTCCTCAGAAATCTCATCAAGTCTAACAAGGCTTCAGCAACGCATGCACAAATCAACAGCTTTGGTTGGTAATTTTCTTTTAAAAAGTTAACACAAATACCTGTACTGTATTCTTAAAGGCATCGTCGCAGAAAAAGTGACTAGTCCCTTTGTTCTAAACCAACAAGCAGCAAGACCAGAGGTTCTGAGCTGCTTCTTTTCTTCTCATGCATTAGGGATGTGTCCCAGAATTAACTTTAGCTTTACTAATGGACTCCTGCCAACCTAGCAGTTTGAAAGCAAAAAATTGCGAGTAGATAAATAAGGACCACTTCGGTGGGAAGGTAACAGCATTCCGTGCGCTCCAGTGTCTAGTCATGCCTGCCACATGACCACAGGAACGTCTGCAGAAGCAGACAACGCTGGCTCTTCGGCTTTGAAACAGAGATGAGCACTGACCCCTAGAGTCGGATATGACTGGCTTTCGAGCAAGGGAAACCTTTACCTTTACTTACTAATGGATTTTGGAAATAATGGGCTAGAAAGAAATGAGAAAGAAATGATTATTGTAATGGTAACAGTTATAAGATTACTTATTGTTAAAAGATGGAAAGTAGATTATGAATTTGAGCTGTATGACTGGTTTAAAGAAATACAGCATATATTTCTTTAAATGATACACTGACATATGAGTTAAAGAAGGGATTAACAAAAAGAAATGAGTTTAAAGATATTTGGGGAGATATTATTGAGTATATTCTAGTTAAACCGAAAGGAATAAGACCAGGACAAGAATATACAACTTTCTGGAAAGAGGGAACAAATATATAAAATTAATGTTATACAGTATACTGGTAACAAGCGGAAAGTTTATAATGTCCCATTGGTGGTGGGGTGCACCTATTTGATTATGTAACTGTCTACTTTATATGTATTATTAATAACATTAATTTTATATATTTGTCTCCTCTTTTCAGAGAGTTGTATATTTGTCCCAATCTTATTCATATATAAGCTGACAATAAGCTTTTTATTTGTGTATGTGGGGAGGGACTTATTGTCAGTATACAACATTAATTTTATATACAGTATTTTGTGCCCTCTTTCTTGTTATACTGACAATAAGTTCTCTCTCTCTGACACACACACACAGACACACACAAATTTTATTATATGTGTCGCCTCTTTCCATAAAGTTGCATATTCTTGTCCCTGTCTTATTCCTTTCACTTTTTATATATGTTGTTACTGTCATTGTCATTAATTTTTCCTTCGACTGCTGTTTACTTTATATTGCTTTAATGGTTTTTTTAAAAAAGAAAAGAAAGCTAAAACGTTGCAGAAGAGAGATCTCAGAAGATGTAGAATATTTTCACGACCTGCTAGGTAAAGGTAAAGGTCACCCTTGCTCAGAGGTGTAGCTACCGCTGTATCTGCCGTATCAATTATACGGGGGGGGGGCAGGCCACGGGGGCCCCCAATGTGCGTAAGCAAAACAAATATTTACCCTTCCTAAGGGCCCCCAAACAAATTTTTATATGGGGCCCCGCCAAGGCACGCTACTCTTCTGCCCTTGCTCGAAAGCCTATGGTATCCGACTCTAGGGTTCAGTGCTTATCTCTGTTTATAGCTGAAGAGCAGCGCTGTCTGCTTCTGCAGATGTTGCTGTGGTCATGTGGCAGGCATGACTAAACACTGGCGTGCACGGAACTCTGTTTACCTTCCCACCGAAGTGGTCCCTATTTATCTACGTGCAATTTCTTGCTTTCGAACTGCTAGGTTGGCAGGAGCTGGCACAGAGACGGGAGCTCATTCTCGGGTTTTGAAGTGCTGACATTCCGCTTCTCAGCCAACATCTTAACCCCTTGAGCCACTGCAGTCCTGGTTAGGTGAAAAAGAAAGTCGTGCCCTTAGAGAGGACAAGTGATTTCCAGGGCAAGAAAGAAACTAGGACTGAAAGGCAAGCGCAGGACCAGCAAAGGGGCATCGAGCGTCCGGGCAAGAGAAGGGGGCAAAGGAGGAGGGCTGTCGAGGCGGCGCTGGGCTGGTCCTCCCTCCGCCGCTCGAAGTCGGGATGATGAGCCCTTACTTACCTGGGTTGAGGCTGCTCTGGAAGTAGAAGATGACCAGGAGCAAAGAGCCCAGGCAAGTGGCCAGGACCCAGCGGTGCAGCAGGCGGCTCTTCCTCATCCTCTCTCCGGCCGGGCATCCCCCGGGCTCAGCGCCGCCGGGAAGTTTGGAGAAGCTGTGGCCGGCGGCGGGGGCTCGGCGGCGGCGCCCACACTCCTCCTCATGGCCGGGATGACCCTCCCCGGCGGGCCCCACCTGACTACTTCCTCCTGCTGCCCGCGCCGCTGGCTCCCAGGCATATAATAGCGAGGCGGCGCCGCGCACAAGCCCAGGGCCACCAACCCAACCCAACCGTGGCCACGACGGAGGGAGACGAGGCTCCCCCGCCGCGGGGTAAAGGGAAACCTCTGCCCGGGACTGGGCCGTACTAAGTCACAGGGCAAACAGGGGGGGGGGATGGAGTAAGGGGAGCGGGCCGAGCAGCCGCCGTGCCCTGTCCGGAGGAGGACTTTGCTCTGGCCGCCGCTGCTGAGTAAGCGCTTTTGTCCCAGGGACTAGGTGGAGGCAACCGGAGCAAACTTCGTGGCAAGGCTTGCTCGGGAAGAAGGCGCTCCCCCCTCCGCTGTGCTGCCCTGTGGACCGGTCCGGCTGAACAAAAAAAGGGAGGGGGCAAGCACACACGGAGCATTTGGGGGGGGGGGCAGGGTGATTTTTTTTACCTGGGAGGTAAAGTTTGCCCCAGGTTCAGGGTCTCCTTTCTTGCGCCGGAGTTACATAATGGGGGAGGGACCAAGGTACTTCTGAGCATGCCAAAAGTTCTGGAGAAGAGAGAGAGAGAGCGATCAATGAAGAGCCCTTATGTATGGGGCTGTAGTGGCTCGGTGGTTAAGAAGCGCGCCCTGTTAGCTGGAAGGCCAGCAAGTCTTCAGTTCAAGACCCGGGTACTGCACGGGCGGTTTGAGCGCCCGTCACTGTCCCAACTCCTGCCAGTGTAGCAGTTCGAAAACAAGAAATTGCAAGTAGATAAACAGGGACCACTGCAGTGGGGAAAGATCGTGGGGACATGAAAAGGGCCGCATTCGGGCGTCCCCTGAGCAGACCTTCTCTAGCAAAAATCCTCTCAACCCAGAATAATTTCTGACACGAAATTATTATTAACCCTAGCTCAATGGTGGCGAACGTGCCAGAGGTGGCACTCTCAGAGCCCTCTCTGTGGGTACCTTTGCAGTCACCCCAGCACAGAGTTTGCCCAGCAACTCTATGTCTATGGTAGCATTTTCTCCCTCCCCAAGCACAGAGTTCACCCCACCCATCTGCCCAGCAGCCCAATGGGAGCTGTTCCTCCTTTCCCCAGCATAAGGTTTGCCAGGCCCTTCTGCCCAGCAGCCCAATGGGCGTGTTTCCTTCCTCTGTTGCTGTGTTGGCACTTTGTGATAAATAAGTGGGTTTGGGGTTGAAGTTTGGGCACTTGGTCTCTAAAAAGTTCACCATCACTGCCCTAGCTGCACCACCACCACACCTGGTACTGCCTCCCACGATACCTGGGTAGTGCTACCTCTCATAGCCCAGGTAGAGAACTCATCTGTGGGCCACTTGTGCCCAGGCACGGTTCTTATATGGGAGGCAAGTCCCATGCCATAGGAGAGAAACAGGAGCCTGGTTTGTGCAGTGGTTGAAATGCTGTACTGCAGCCAGAACGTTGTGAGTTCAATCCTGAGGTTGACTCAGACTTCCATTCTTCTGAGGTCTTTAAAATGAGGTCCCAGCATGCTGGGGGCAGAAGTTGACATAATCCATGAAAGCTAACATTAAAATATAACAGTCTTCAAAGTGCCACAACTTTTTTTTTGTTTAGTCTCTGATAAACTTTTTTTACAGCAATGATAAATCTGGGAAGCATAGTGAAAAGTAGAGACATCAAATTGCAAAGAAAAAATCATCTAGTCAAAGCAATGGTATTCCCTGTGGCAATGTATGGTTGTGAGAGCTGGACTATTAGGGAAGCTGAGCGCAGAAGAATAGATGTCTATGAGATATGGTGTTGGAGGAGAGTATTGAGAGTCCCCTGGACAGCGAGGAGAACAAATAGGTCAATCTTAGAAGAAATCAACCCTGATGACTGCTCCTTAGAAGGTCAAACTGTAAAGATGAAGCTAAGGTACTTTGGACAGCAAATGAGAAGAGAGGATTCACTTGAAAAGGCCTTGATGCTAGGAAAGGTGAAGGGCAAAAGAAAAAGGGGGCGGCCAAAAATGAGATGGTTAGATGGTATTGTGGATGCAGTGGGAACAGAGCTGGGTGGGCTGAGGAGGATGGTGGAGGACAGAGGTGCCTGGCGGGCGGTGGTCCATGGGGTCGCGGAGGGTCAGAAACGACTGTGCGACTAAACAACAACAAAAAATGTGAAGTGCATATAAGGCATGGTTCTCTGTGCTTATATCCACCTTCCGTATAAAGGAACCTGCTGATGAGGACCAGCCCAGTCCTCATCAGATAGGGAAGCACACTTTTTATGCAGCAGACTTGGGATATTAGGAAGGGGTAAGAAATTTAATTGGTAGTTATTTTCATTGGCAACGAAGAAGAAGAGTAGCTTGTGTGGTTTTCTCTTTCTTGTGCTACAGCAACCAACTAACTAACACAGGTTCTTTTTGTGGACTTTAGCTCAGGGTTTAACACCATTATTTCAGATACAGTATTCTTTATGCTAAACTGACACAGCTCACTGTGCCTGACCATATTTGTATGTGGATAATTCTTTTTTTTATGACTAAGAGGCAGCAGGTGAAGGTAGGGAATTTTACATCTAGTATTTGGGCAATCAATACAAACACTTCTCAAGGTTATGTGCTTTCACCTCTGCATTTTCCCCTTTATATTAATGACTGCACCTCCTAAGATGCCTCTGTCAAAGTTTTGAAGTTTGTGGATGACACAACCGTCTTTGGCCTCATTTGAGACAATGATGAGTCTTCATATAGATGGGAAGTTGAACAGTTAGTTCTGTGGTGCCATCATAACATCCTGGAACTGAACATGCTTAAAACTGTGGAGTTGATAGCAGATTTTAGAAAAAGTTTTATCTTACCATATGCGGTAATACAGTGTTGGCAGTGGATTCTTTTAAGTTCCTGGGTTCTATAATCTCACGAGACTTAAACTGGGTGGTTAATATTAGTAACAACATTAAAAAGGCACATACCTCTTGCAACAGTTCTGGAAGTTCAGCCTGCCTAAGATGTAATTGATATAGGTTTATAAAGGAATTATCGAATTAGCACTTCAATAGCTGTTTGGTTTGGTGCAGCAACCAAACGGGATAAGAACAAGCTTCAACAGATTGTTAGGGCTACAGAAATAATAATTATCATATATACTTGAGTATAAGCTGAGTTTTTTACCTCCAAAAAGGGGACTCGGCTTATACTCAGGTCAGTGGCCACGAGGGTCCCAAGAGCACGTCAGATTGAGATGTGCTAACAATTTAATTAATTTTACCATATTTTCATGGATTTCAATTATTGAAACTCACTAACAGCTGCTACAATCCCACCCTCGGCTTATACTTGGGTCAATCTATTTTCCTGGGTTTTCAGGTCAAAATTAGGTACCTCGGCTTATATTTGGTAGAGTCAGTTTGTCTTCCATGGAGGACCTTTATATTGCTCAGGTTAAAAGAAGAGTAGGTAGGATATCTGCAGAGCCATCACACCCTGGAAATAAACTGTTTGATCTGCTTCCCTCTAGATGGCATTATAGGGTATTGCACACTAAAAAACAACAAGAATTAGGGGTAAAGGTAAAGGTCGCCTTTGCTTGAAAGCCAGTTGTATCCAACTGTAGGGTTCAGTGCTCATCTCTGTTTCATAGCCAAAGAGCCAGCGTTGTCTGGTTTCCCCCTATTCCATCATTCATTTGAACCTTTTATATTGATAGGATGTAGCAAATAACTTGTATATATGAATCCTGTTGTTGCTATGCATTTATGTGTTGTTTTTGACCACATAGAACACTGAGAGCTTTTGGTGTCAGAGCAGGGGTATGCTGAGCACCTTGGGAGGGCAGTGGACAGGAAGTGATGGGGCGCCTACTGAGGGGTGGGGGTGAGAAATCCCATACATTCCTGTTACCTCTGCCTACCTCTGGGGGCGCCAGTCACTGTGGTGCACTGGGATGAGTCCCTGTATCCCTGTGGGCCAGCACACCACTGTGTCAGAGTTAAATTCCTTGTATATTTGTTAACACTTGGGCAATAAAGCATCTAATTTAACTAATTAATTCGTTCATTTGCTGCCTTTTTAACCATGGAGACAAACCATATAACCGTACTGATAGCTCTGAACCTCAAAATTTCTGGACAATTTCACCAGCGGTTTCATATAGATATGGAATAATATGGTCAGGATATTAAACAGGATCCCCACAACACCATTTCCTGTTTTCAGCAATCCAGGATTGGAGCCTCTGCACTTCCAAGACCCATCCCAGAAAAATGCCCCAGAAAGATACTGTGGTTGATGGTACTGAAAGACGCTGAGAGCTCCAGCAGAACCAACAAAGACTGTTCCTTCTGTTCCTAAGGTAGGTCATCCATCAAAGTGATCAAAGCCATCTCTGTTCTACAACCAGACTTGAAGCCAGACTAAAATGGATCTAGATAACCCACATTATCCAGGAACCTTTGGAGCTGTGAGGATGCCATATGCTGCAAACCTTTACTGGAAAATAGAATATTGAAGACTGTCCAATAATTGTCCAATACAGTGGGATTGAATGAAGAACTTTTTTTTAAACGATGGTCCTACTATTACTTTATTTTGGCATGTTAGTTCTCCACCTTGCTGCAAGAATACACTCATTCCCTTAGCCCAGGCATTTGCAACCTACTACACATGGGTCAGACCCGGCCCCCAAAGTCATTTCAACCGACTCCCGATGCTTATGCTGCTCCCAGAAGTGGAAGTAAAATGTGCACTGTGCTTTCTCACATGCATGGCATGTGTTTTGCTTCCGCCTGTGGGTGGGAGGAACCAAATGACCAGCCTGATCAGCTGCCCAGGAGGTGTGGTCCAGCCCGTGGCCTGAAAACTTTGAGAATCGCTCAGTGGTGGTCTCCAAAAAAATTTACTACCACACTGTGGTGTGGTATGGTGGGTGTAGCCAGGGGGAAAAGCCCTGTGTTGCACCCGAATCAGGACTACTTTATTTCAAACCTTGGATGGGTGGGGCTAGCCAGAATTTCTACTACCAGTTCTGGTGAACTGGTACGAACCTGCTGATGCCCACCACTGGAATTGCTGCCTTAGCCCTTTCAGCCAGTTCCCCTCTGGCTGCTTGTATGAACAAGGAAGGACAAGGGTCCAGCAAGCACCTGGTGGGCTTCACCTTTCCAAAGATCCAGTCCCCATCATCAGGCTGCACCAATTGAAATGTTCCCATTATAAGGGGACAAGTTGGGGCCAAAGGTAGAGCCCTAGAACCTGTGTCAACCACAGTCAGAGTGAATCTAAGTGACTTTCTTTGCAAAGTGCCATGCAAAATCTTCACATTGCCCACCCAGTGGTCAGTGTCCTTCTCTCATATGCAGTCTGTGCAACAGGACTCTGTCCACCTGAAAGAGCTCCACTGGACAGCTCTGTGCAGATGCAAAGGTGGCAGAGAAGAATAGCTTCTTCAGTGCCATGGAACAGGGTTTTAAATGAGCTTTAGCCCAATTTAGATGGTATGGAGACTTATGGAGGGCAGTTTCTTTGTGCTGTTCTGCTTCAGGTACTTGAATGTCTCCTTCTGTCTACTGTATTCTTCTCCTGTGTAACTGGCATGTCTATTTCTTCCATGATCACTTGGTTTCAGATTTTATTATGCTTGCAATTGATTGAATGCTTGGCTGGTTAAAAATCATTACAATTTTTGTTCTCTATAATCTTAATTGTTGGCATCCTTCCTAGTGGTCTGAACAAGCTTTGGATTCTGTAGGTATAATTTGATGTGATTATGGTGTGATTACTGCCTTGTGGAAGCTGGTAGCTTGTGTCATGCTCTAATGGGAGGAAAATTGTATCCATAACCAGTTAATTATAGATCCCGATGGTTACCTGGATGGATTATTTTTAACTATTTCATGCTAGATCCTGCTTACCATGCACATTATGGATGGGAGATTGGATTTTGAATCAGTCCAACCAATCCCAGAGCTGGAAGGGACATGAGGCATGTCCTTTGGATGGTAGAGTTGGGCAACTGGTTGTCCTTCAGATGATCTGGACTACAAGCTCCAGCTAACTTGGAAAAAGAGTTAAGTGGCAGAACTGCCTATAAGTTTTTGGAGAAAAGTACTTCTGACTCATGCATGTTTGTTGAGTCTGAAGCAACGCCTATTGTACTCATAGGAACTGACCTGCAAGAAAGTGCACAGGATTGCTGCCTTAGGTTCGCCACTATAACTGCTATCCCAAACCTCACTGTTTTTCTTCTCAAGGTTGGTAAGAAAGAGGATTTTAACAAAGACCCAAGTCATCAGTGCAGTTTCCTTTTTGAAAGGAAACTATCTCTATAAAAGGATGTCCAAATTGTTCCACTACTTGGGGGAGGGGAATCAGTGTCTCCAAGCTACACTTTGCATACGCTTGACATGATGGTAGATGGAAGGATTGTGGATGAATCAAAAACAAAGATTGAGCAGGAGCAGGGGTATTTCTCAGAGGCTGTTGACAACAGAGGAATCAAAACAGGTTATGTAAACCTGACTAAAGATTTCATTTGAGAACAATGTCATTGCTAGCCTGAGGAAGATTTTGCTCACAGGAATTTTTGAAAGAAATTAATGCATGCTTGGAACAGCCTTGACTGTTCTATGGTAGCATGAGTCCATTGCTAAAAACAGCTATGAAAGAATGTATATGCAATAGATTCACTTCCATTTATCTGTTATTTTTGGTATTTTCCTCTTCTTTGCATGATCTCAGGGGAGTGTATGGAATTTGTTTAGGAGAAACTTTATTTTCTTTCCAAAAGCCAAGATAAATAACATATGCATTTTCATTCTATCCTGTTCATTTTATACATGTACATATTTGTATCCTGATTGCTGTATTTGTTATCCTAAGGCTCTGTCTAGCAGCTCATAATGTTATTAAAACCAGCACTGAAGCCAGCTCTAGTCACCCCAAAAGGCAATCTTCTAATGGAAGGAGGCAGTAAAAGTGTAACCCTGTTGATCATCCTGGATCTTTCTGCAATCTTTCATTCCATTGACCGTGGTATTCTTCTGGGAAGGCTCTTTTCTCCACTGGTTGTTCATTGATGGCTGATCCCAGAGGGTACAGCTTGGGAGTGCTGTCTCCACTCCATGGGGCATCTGCTGTGGGATCCCAGGCAGGGTATGAATTCTGTTGGGATAAGTCATCCAAGGATTTGAAGCTCACTGTCACCAGTATGCTAATGATGTGGAGCTTTATCTCTCCTTCACTTCCTCTGATGACCCTGTACAGGTCTTTTAATGCTATCTATGGGTGGGGAATAAATAAATAAATAAATCTAACATTGGTAATACTGTACTCTGGACAAGGGCCAATAAGCTGGAACTAAATCTTTTTTTTTTTTTTGGACTTCAATTCCCAGAAGCCTAAGTCAATTCCCCAAAGCACCATTCAGCCAATGCAATGACTTGGGCTTCTGGGAATGGAAGCCCCCCCTGTGGGGCATGGGCCCCACATTGGGAAACACTGCCGTAGAGGCTCAAATATTGACTGTGGCCAAAAGTATCTTTTATCAGCCCTGGGTGATTAGCCATTTGAGACCTTACCTGGATAAGAAATACGTGGTAATAGTGGTTCACACAATTAATCTCAAGAATAGACTACTAGTATAAATTAATGCTCTCTATGGGCCCCCATAGGGTTTTCTTCCTTTTTTCCTTCCTTCTTTCCTTTTTTCTTATCCCTGCTACTGCTGCCAGTCAGCTGTCAGGCATCCAGCCTCCGTTCTGAAGGGGTGGGGCAGAATATGTTACTGCTACAGTCACCCACTCTACCTCCACCTCTGATACAGAACCATTTGTCACTCGTATCACCCTCAGGCCAGAGCCCCCAGTCAATGCGGCTCTATGCCTGACAGCTGGTAATTTTTTTTTAAATTAACTTTTGTAATACTTCAGTGGTTTGTTGGCATGAAATCAAGCAAACCATTGAACTGCTGTAACATTATAACTGTAAGACCTGGTGAGGGGAAGCCAAGCCAAGCAATCACACTTCTATACTGCCCCATAGCACTTAGTGCCCTCTCTGGGCGGTTCACAAGTTAATTAGCATTTTGCTCCTAACATACTGGGTACTCATTTTCCCAACCTTGGAAGGATGGAAGGCTGAGTCAATCTTGATCCCTGGTCAGGATTGAACTCACAACTATTTGGTTGCAGGACAGCAGTTTAACCTCTGCACCACCAGGGAACCATTTTTGGATAGGGCAAACTATATACATATACATGTGTGAACACAGAAGAATCTAGTAGTTCAGAAAGCAGTGCAAAAGAAACTATCCTTCTTGCGTGGTTTAAAATAAACTGCATTTTGGCAAGATCATGCACATCTCAGCCATCCGTCATGTATTCCTTTGTATTTGACATGATTTTCAAACCTGGCAAAACAGAAACAAATGCAGTACTTTTGCTAATTCAAAATGCACCCTTGTTTTCATCATTTTTACCACCACAGATAATTCAGGTTTGATTTGCTCTAGGAAGCACTTGTACATATTTTTGGCACACTAGGGCAGAGATGCCCAAACTTTTTCGGCTGTGGGCCAGTCACGTGGTCCAGGGGGCTGGCCACTATGTCCCGAGGGCCAGATCTGGCCCCCAATGCCAATTCATTTGGCCCACAAAGCCCTCATTGCTCCTGCAAGCGGAAGTAAAACATGTCTGTATGGGAGCAACAAGGGCTTCATGGGCTGGATGAATTGGTATTGGGGCCAGATCTGGCCCTCAGGCCATAGTTTAAGCACTCCTGTACTAGGGTATCGACAAAGCGGTACACAGGAATGCAGCCAGAGAATGCTCACAGAATTCTAAAAAAAAAAAAAAAAATCAATTTGTTTATTTCAAATACAGTTGTATCTTGCTTAAAGAGCATAATGCGTTCCAAAGAATTGCTCTTTAAGTGAGTTTGCTCTTTAAGCGAAACACCATTGTAAGTGACCAATTGTGGGGGGAATTGTGAACCCCGATTTATTTGTTAAGTGAGCTTTTGGTTGGTTTTATTTGTTAAGCAAAGTGAACATTCAGAGAAAATTCTGCTCTTTAAGCGAGTTACTCTTTCAGTGAGGCGCTCTTTATGCGAGGTTTGACTGTACTATACATGCTTCCAACCACCAAACAGATGGCTGTACATGTGGACATCACCAGATGGTCAATACAGAATTAAATGGACCTTGTAATAGGAAGCAGGAGATGAAGAAGCTGTATTCTATTTGCCAAAAGAAGACCAGGAGCAGATTGTGGCATTGATAACGAACTGTTTATATCCAACATTAAAGTTAAGCTGCAAAAGAACACTAAAATAACTATAGTGCCAAAATCCAATTTCAATGACATTCTCGGTGAATTTAAAATCCACATAAGGAATAGATTTGAGTAACTAAACTCAATTGACTGTGAAACAGAAGAACTGTGGATTGAAATAAATGATACTATTAGGAAAGAATGCAACAAGACAATTCCTGTAGTGAAAAGAAAATGGATGATGGAAGAAACATTTAAAATTGTAAAGGACAAGTGAGAAGCAAAAGTGAAAGGTGATAGAAGTAGGAGCAGAACCTTGAAAGCAGTTTTTCAACCACTGTCTTGTAGAGACAATGAGAACAATTACAATAACTAATGCAAAGAAATAGAGAAGAACAAAAGAGAAAACCAAGAGATCTCTTTCCAAAGATCTGAAAAATCAAAGGGAAGGTTAAGTTTAAATTAGGAATGCTGAATGATCAACAGGGAATAATGGAATCATTGAGTTGTAAGGGGATGAAGCCACCCCTTACTCAATGCAGAAATCCAACTCAAAGCCAATCTGACATCTCAATGTTCTCTTCAATTCCTCCAGCACTGGAACGTTCATCACCTCCTGAGGCAATTGGTTCCACTGTTGTACTGTGTTAGACTATGAAAGCTGGAGAGTAAAGAAAACTAGCGGGGGGGGGGGGATTCATTTGAAATATGGTGCTGCAGAAACTCCTTGTGAATAATCTGCTAGTTCAGAAATACAGTTAGGTCCTAGAGTTGCTGGCCTTTAGAAAAGGTGTGAAAACCTGGCTGGCAGGGCAGGTGTGGGGTTCGGGCCAGTCGGGTACCCCGGCCGGCTGGCTAATGTGACTGTTCTCCCCTCTCCCTCATAATTTTCATTGGTGAATGTTAACTTTTAATCTCTTTTTAACTTTTAACCTTTAAAGTTTAACTTTCGGAGATGGGTGGGTATTTTATAATGGGTTTTATTGTTCATTGCATTTTTAACTGTTAGCCGCCCTGAGTCATTCGTGAGGAGGGCGGCATAGAAGTGTGACTAAACAAATAAATAAATAAATAAATCGAGCAGGGGTTCCCAACCTAAGGCCTGCAGGCCAGATTTGGCCCACAGCGCCATTTTATGTGGCCCCCACCCCTCCAAGGGCATTCGAGAAACAAAATTTATTTATTTATTTATTTGTTCTAACTTGTTATCCCGCCCCAATCGGGAAAAACCCAACTCTGGGTGGCTTACACAACAGAATTAGAAAATACATAGTTGAAGACCACCGATCAAAATTCAATACCCTATTAACAGTTAAAAAATATAAATTAATACAATATTAAAAGTTAGGCTAAAAGGAAATTAAACATTTTCGAGTTACAAAATTACAAAAATTGTTAAAAGAGCAGGACAAGAGTAAGGAGGTAAGAGCAAAGGGTGGCTGTCTCATCTGATAAGCCACCCAACATAAGATCCAGTATTCTTTGTTCCCCAAACTTGTCCTGCCAGCCAGGTTTTAAGGCCTTTCCGGAAGGTCAGGAGCTCTGTCTGTTGTCGTATATCAATTGGCAGGAGGTTCCATAGGGCCAGGGCTGTCACGGAGAAGACCCTCCTCCTAGTGCTAGAGAGGCGAGCCTCTCTAGCTGATGGAATTGCAAGAGAGCCTCTCCGATCCACCCTGGTGGGACGGACAGACCTTCTTGGGCTGACACGGTCTCTGAGGTATCCTGGCCCACTACCATATAGGGCTTTAAAGGTAATGACCAGCACCTTGAATTGCACCCGGAGACATACTGGCAGCCAGTGCAGCTGCCGAAGCAGTGGCGAGGCACGAGCATAGCGCCCGCACCCCATCACTACCCGAGCAGCTGCATTCCAGCTGGAGTCTCCGAATGGTCACCAAAGGCAGCCCCATGTAGAGCGCATTACAGTAATCAAGTCTGGAGGTGACCAGTGCATGGGTGACCCTGAGCAAGGAGTCCCGGTCTAGGAGTGGGCGTAACTGGTATATTACACGAAGTTGTGCAAAAGCCCTCCTGGCCACGCCTGCCACCTGTTCTTCGAACAGTAGTCGTGAGTCCAGGAGGACCCCCAGATTACGGACCGGATCTGTTTGGGGCAAGACTGCCCCATCCAGAACCAAAGCTGGAAGCTCCCGGGATAACACAGGGCCCCTTACCCATAGCCACTCAGTCTTGCTGGGATTCAGTTGTAGCCCGTTTCCCCCCCTCCAGACCCTAACAGCCTCCAGGCACCTGGTTAGGACTTCTACTGCACCGCTTGGGTCCCCACGGTGCTTTCCTTTGAAGCTGTTGGAACAAAATGGCCACCCTCCATCGTGCAGGCAGGGCAAAATGGCTGTCCTGCCCTCGAAGCAGCCCCTGGCTGTAAAAGGTTGGGAAGCCCTTTCCTAGAGCAAATCAATCCTGAACTATCTCTGGAGGCAAAAATGATGAAATTGAAGCTGCGCTACTTTGGGCACATCATGAGAAGGGAAGACTCTCTGGAGAAGACAAGTAATGCTGGGAAAGGAGGAAGGCAGCAAGGAAAGAGGAAGACTGGGTGCAAGATAGACTCCATAAAGGAAGCCACACCCTTGACTTTACAAGAGCTGAGCAGAGCTTCCCAGTGGCGCAGGGGTAAAAGCACTGTGCTTGAAGGATGGGGTTCGATTCCTCAAAGGCTGCATGATGGGAGCATTCCATGTGATTTTCATTCATTTGTTTTACAGAGAGTGCCTAGCCTGGAAATGTTTGAAGAGAGCAAAATATACATTTATTATATCTAATTTTGGCTTTAAATTAGCTGAGAATCTCATTACTGTATTAGCTTCTACAATATTTTTAAACTGAGTGATTTAAAATATGCTCCTAAAGCCTTACAGGGAATTCTGGGTTATTAAATATTTGCTAAACTTAAATGTTTTTGAAAGATTTAGTTTTAGGAGAACAGAAAAATTCTAGAGCTTGGCAAAAACTGGGCAAATTGTTTTTTGTTCAAGCCTTACCTGTTTTTATCTTGGAAATAATGGAAAATAAGAAAAACGAGGAAAGAATATTTAATTAAGAATTTATTAGGGGCAGGAATGTTCCCTCTTCTGTTAATAACGAAGCATAACAACACCTCACATTGATTTACAGCAATGCCCATGCTGAAGCCTCTTCTAGTCGTTGTTCATGCAGATTTCAAAGTATGAAATGTCTAGCCAGACAATCCGCTATGGTAATGGAGTAGACCATAGAGCCAGCGACTCAAAGCCAAGTGTTGGGCGGCAGTGTCAGAGCCCGGCACCAGCAGAGCTTTATAGCTGGTTAGAGCTACAGTGGGGGAAAGGGAGCTTCTCCTTACTTCAGGTTTCAGAAGGGGCAGAACAGAATCATTGTCACCCATCCAGAGGTCAGGAGCCAGTGGAGTCATGCTAGAGATGCAGAAGTCTTCCAAGAGGTGGTCGAAGTCACCGGCCGAGGTCAGTACCATTGCGTGGATTTCAGCCGCCTGGGGCATAAGACAAATTTGCTGCCCCCTGGTGGATGCTGGCTCCCACTTGGGATTCTGGGAATTGTAGTCCAAGAACATCCATATGCCCCAAAAGTGCCTCCCGGGGGGGTCCCTGCCCCCCCTGTGCTATGCTACTGGCCAAGGTTCAGAATTCAGTATATCAAGGTCAGGAAGCCAGGAGCACATTGTCGGGTTCACAAGATTGACAAATTGGTCCAACAAGGGCCTGCCAGCATGCCTCTCCTTTAAGGGAAGTTAGGCCCCACAGGTGAGGGTCGGTTCAGGAGGCATACCTGGACCCTCCTCTGCCTCAGCTGTAACTGATGTCTCAAGAGGTCCCTGTAACAAGCAGACATGCCAGCCTCCTGATCAGCCTGACTGCTGGCACCTAGCCTAGCTGTCAAGCTCCAATCCTCTAGGCTGGCTCCTGAGTAACAGCTGGTTGTGGGGCCGGTGCCAGGTCCATGTCCTCCGACTCAGCCTCCTGATGTGAGCCGGGCGTGGCCTGGGGGACTGGCAGGGGGTCCTCCTCAGGCTCAGATTCCAAGTTGGAGCAGGCAGCAGGCAGCTGGGCTGGCTGAATGTCCTCCTCCTCCTTGCATCCAGGACCCCAGGTCACAACAGACAGTAAGTAACATGACTCCCTAAAGGGGCCAATGGCTATAGGTGGATGAGCCCCTTTAGGTGGGGTGATGATCCCCTTTAGTGGAGAAAATGCCACTGGAAACCATCATATCAGACACAACAACAAAATGAGTGGGGGAGGAACCTACCTCACTATTCTTATTCCCAACGGTCATGGAGGCAGAAGAGGCCATGCCAGATGGACTAGCTGTGAAGGCGCACCCTGTCAATATCCTCAAGGCTGTGGCAGTCCACTGCAGACTCACTGTTAAATCTTGCACGTCTCATTTCATGTGTGCCTCAGGAGATGGCTCTGTGATCACAGTATGTGGGTCACTTCATGGCAAGCTGGGATCCACCTTAAAACAAGATCACGCCGGTGGCATTTTTCCTGAAAATGATTTTCAGGGGGGAAAATGTACACTCAGACATAAGTAGCAGCCAACAACAACCCTTTGTTGACCTTGGAGACCATAGTTAAAAATTTGTCATAAAGGAGACAGGGCATACATCGGCTGTCCAGAAAGCTGTTATGGCAGTAGTCGTGGCTATTCCAGACAAACCAATGGTTGCACAGAAACAGCTAGAAGGAGAACAAGAATGTATCTAGCTTGTAAGGAGGTGCTGGTAATGTTATGCAAAGCAAAAATGAGGTTGTCATAATGAAGGAATATGACATTACAACACATATCAAACCTCTGAACAAATTAAATCTCTGGATTTAGCTCATATAGAAACTCATTTGTAAATATTGCTTTGTTTGTATATTAATCCTTAGTTATTTAATTGTTTGAAGCTTATGGCAATAATTGATGAAATATTCAAGTGAAAATTAAGGAAGCGCAGCAAACAATATGTAATAAAAATAGTTCATATAATATGGAAGCCTAGATCTTAATTCTTTATTGGTTTGTTCCTGGGAGCTTTGTACAAACAATGTGAAAAGAATTAGCACCTCATCATTTCCACCTAGGTTTAGGAAGAAAATGTGAGAAGAGAAGGAACTGGGCCCTCAGAAACCTGCTGTTCAGTAAATCTATGGAAGGAATAGGAGGTGTAGAAGGTGTTCAGTAAGAGACAGCTGCTGCAAACAAGAGGAAAAAAGACTAAGATGGTTCCTGTCATTCTGAGAGGAGAGAACGAATAATCTTTTCCTTTTGTTTAGGGAAGCGGGCTTCAAGTAACTTGTTCTCCAGAGGGCTCAGTGCAGGAGTGGAAGGTGCTGAAACTGAGTCATTCACCAAGATGTACCTCCTGTGAAAGGCAGAGAAAGAAAGAAAGAAGGTAGGTCAGCAATTGCTTTTGAGAAACTGGAGAATATGATGGCTGGTAAAAGAGCAGTGATGGGATGTAACAGGTTCTCACTAGGTCGTCAGAACCGGCAGTAACTTTTCCCAGTGTCCTGGAGAACCGGTAGCAGCTTTTGTGGGGAACCACCTTCGGGGCTTACCTTTTCACTGGTTTTCCCACTGAGTGGGTGTATTTTAATGTATTTTATTTATTTATTTATTTATTTAATTTATTTATGGGTTTGTATTATGGGTGGGTGGGTTGAGGGGTGTGTGTGTGCTTATTTTTATTTTATTGTATTATTTTGTATTTTTAAATTTTTTTCTTTGGCCCCACCCACAACATCATGACATCATGATGTTAGCTCCGCCCACACTGATGACATCACGGTGGGGTAGTAAAAATTTTGACATCCCACCACTGTAAAAGAGTAAGAAGGTAGGTAAGAAAAGGCTTGAAAGCCAGTTGTGTCTGACTCTAGGAGTGCTTATCTCCATTTATAGCCCAGGAGCTAGCACTGTCTACATCTGCAGATGTTTCTGTGGTCATTTGGCAGGCATGACTAGACACTGGAGTACATGGAACGCTGTTTAGGGGTAAAGGTCACCCTTGCTTGAAAGCCAGTCATATCCGATTCTAGGGGGCGGTGTTTATCTCACTTTATAGCCAAAGAGCCAGGGCAGTCTGCATCTGCAGACATTTTCATGAACCTGTGGCAGGCATGACTAGATGCATGGAATGCTATTTACCTTCCCACCAAAATGGTCCCTATTTATCTACAGTGCTTGCAATTTCTTGTTTTTGAACTGCTAGGTTGGCAGGAGCTGGTACAGAGACAGAAGCTCATTCCATCATGCAGCACTTGGGTCTTGAGTTGCTGACCTGCCAGCCTTCCAGTCATCAAGTTCAACATCTTAACCACTACGCTGCCACAGAAGGTAGGGATAGTAAAATATACTTTTAAAACCATATTATTTCCAACATATTTTTTCTTAATTTCATTTTTACTACTAGTGATGAAAGAGAAATTCAGAATTGATAGTTTCATGAGGATGAATGAAACTGTTCCCTCTCCTGCTGGCAAATAGTACAATGCACTTTCATTGCAAATCTTTCTCACGGTGGCAGAACTGAATACTGTTGTTCTTCAGAGACCTCTCTCTTTGCATCTACTCTTTCAGTAAATTTTTCTCACACATAAGGAAATATTCCAGAGCAGCCTTCTAGTTCTATACCACTTTGGGAATTGCCATGACCTTCATTTATTCTAGCACTGTTCTTTTTCTCATCACACGAGGAAAAGGTAAGTAACCCTGTTCAGTATCAGTTCCAATAGACATTGTTTTAGATTGCTTAGTTTGTTACAACAATGTTTAAGTAAGCTCACCGTATTCATTCAGGCCCTGGCTGGAAACTACTGGATTCCACTGGAATAATACAAAAATAATCCACCTTGTGTAGATAAGAGTCAGCACAAAGATCTTTAGATCCTACACTATCTAAATAAAATGCTTGGAATTCATTGTATCCATTCTCTGCATTATAGGTAAAGGCCACCCTTGCTCAAAACTCAGTTGTATCCAACTGTAGGGTTCAGGGCTATCTCTGTTTCATAGCCAAATTGCCAGCGCCGTCTGCTTCTGCAGATGTTTCCAAAGTAATGTGGCAGGCATGACTAGACACCGGAGTGCAGGGAATGCTGTTAACCTTCTCACTGAAGTGGTCCCTATTTATCTACTGTACTTGCAAATTTTTGTTTTTGAACTGCTAGGTTGGCAGGAGCTGGGACAGAAATAGGAGCTCATTCTGTCCTGCAGTACTTGTGAATCGAACTGCTGACTTCCCTCCTTTCAGTCGGCGTCTTAGCCACTTGAGCCTCTGCAGTCCTACATGCTATTTTGGTTATGTACTGCAAACAAACTGTCTGTGCTCATGTTTACAATAATAATAAACTTTTAAATGTCTGTTAGATTTTAGAGATGCTAGTGTCTTAACTGTGTAAATGTGTTCTGTTTTTATTTTTTACTAGCTATAAAGAAGTGCTGTTGCATCTCCTGGTTCACAAATTTTAAGAACTGATTTTATTTTATTTTAATTCAAATAGATATGTTTGTGGGTAATACATTTTAACCGTATCCTAACCATTCAATTTTTTTAAAAAAAAAATCCTTTCTTTTACTCCACTGGTCATTGACCGTAATAAACTGATTGGCTGATTGAATACCGCATGCTTGCTATTGTGTGACAGTCTGTCACAGCAATATTTTAGCCTCACAGTTCTTTTTGTAAGTCAAGCAGCCACAGAACATCCTCTTTTTTGCTTAAAAATCTAGCAACTCTCTAAAAAAATGGAAACAAAATTGAGAGCAAAAATGAAAGTTGCTTTGACTCTGACAGTGTACTTGAATCCATGAAATGAAAGTCTAATGCTAACTTCTGAATATGGTAAGAATGAGGTGACATGACATCCACAGTGAAGATGGAAGGAGAGATAGACTGATGGAGATGCGCAAGAGTGATGAATATCTTCTATACATACCCTTTGTCTGGGATTGATTTTGTTGGTTGGAGATTTTTCTCTATAGGCAGGTTGCTTACTTTTGGTTCCTTACTTAATTTTGTTTTGGGTTGATACAGTTTTATGTCCATGTCTTGAGTGGTTGGTGTTCCCCAGGCCAACCTATGAATATAATATGCAATATTGACTTCTAGAAATTGTTCAAAGAAAAGTAAAACACTGTTTATGAAAACATGTATTACATGTGCAATGCTGAGCATCCTTATTGTGGGAGTCAATTCAGGGGTTGCGATGAAGACACAATGCCTCTAGATAACAGTTTTAATGTGTTTCCCCCTAGAACAGGGACTTCCTCAGAAATATGTACCTTGGCAATCAGATACAGGAATCAGTCTTTTGCTTACTTTTCAATGACCCACTTAAAGCAAAACACATTATTTTAGGATAGTAGAAAGCTGTAGTAAATGTAGGATATTTGAATGAAAAGACATCATCAATAAAAGAAGCCACAGGCTTTAGTCTCCAAGACCTGAACACTGTTGTTAATGAGTGGACCTTTTGGAAGTTGTTATTTCATAATGTTGCCTTGGGTCTGAAGTAGGCATGGGACTTTCAGATTTTTTTTTTTGCCCTAATACCCCTAGAAGTCACTCAGCCAGGATATTGAAAGGAGTTTTTCATCACTCTCATATAAACCTTAGTAAACCTCTGGAGCAGTGTTTCTCAAAATTTGGTTTTTGGACTTCAATTCCCAGAAGCCTATGTCAATTCCCCAAAGCACTGGGAATTGAAGTCCCCCTCTGGGGCCTGGGCCCCACACTGAGAACCATTGCTCTGGAACAACACCACTTGCCTTTTAAAGAAGAAGAAAATGGCTTGAGAAAATAGCCACTAACTTTAAAAATAAATAAATTACAGTATATACTCGAGTATAAACCGACCCGAGTATAAGCCGAGGTACCTAATTTTGACTTGAGAAACCAGGAAAATAGATTGACCTGAATACAAGCCGAGGGTGGCAAATGCAGCAGCTGCTAGTGAGTTTCAATAATCAAAATACGGTACATGAAAATAAGATGCAGCAGAAAGGAGTTTTCTCCATGCCGATTGAGATGCACCGATGACAGGATGGGAGAAGTGGGTGGTGAACGCTATTAGCCACCGCTGCCTTTTTCCATTGCACTCAGTAACTCGAGTGTAAGCCAAGTCCACTTTTTTGACCTCATTTTTAAGACTGAAAAACTAGGCTTATACTCGAGTATATATAGTAGAAAGAGGTAAGTGCTTATGTCTTGGCACTCTTTGTTCCACCAGGAATGCTTATCAATAATTATGCCACTGATACAGTAAAGAAGAAGCAGTAAAGAAGAAGTTTTCTGAAGGCCAAAGTATTTACTTTAGCCGACAAAACAATACAGTACTGTATCCTGGCAACAGAACAGCATACATATGTGTCATTGTTAACTATCATGGTTAAAATAGCCTTTCTAGGTTGGAAAAGTTGAGTTATCAAATCTTGAGTATACTGTAAAAAGTGAAACAAGACAGAAAAAGTTGATATTTCAAGGCTTACTTAGAGCCCCAGCTCTGAAGGGAGGTATGAAAAAACAGAATGAAGTAGAGAAAAAATTGCATAATTTAGCTCTGTAATACTAATCTTCCCTTTACTTGATGCAGTCATTCTAAATCCTCTGTAGATGTTATGTAGAATTAGTGGAATACCTTTATTTCATTTACCTGTAAGGGAAGTCTCTAGGGAGACTAACAGTAGTCTCTTCCATCACCGTGTATGGATGGCGGGGATGTTTGAGAGGCATCATCCAAGCAAACAAAGATTCAGGAAAGTTTTCAGAAGATCGGAGGTTTAGATCTAGGAAATCAAGAATGGGGAGAATGTGCTCTTAAGGTATGAATAATTAATTTTCTAATTAACTACCAGCAATTGAATCAAGAAAGTTTGGGTACATACTTTTCAAATAATGTTTAATATCATTACAAGTGGCAAGGAGACAGAAATAAATCCAAATTAATCATATTTGCTTCCCCTTGAAGCAGATATAACTATATAGTGCAAAAGAGATGTTGACTGCAAAAACAGATTATGTGTACATAGGTAGTATAGAAGGCTCATCTCCATTTATAGCCAAAGAGCCAGAGCTGACTGCATCTGCAGATGTTTCCATGGACATGTGGCAGGCATGACTAGATACTGGAGTGCACAGAACACTTTCCTTCCCACCAGAGTGGTACCTATTTATCTACTTGCAATTTCTTGCTTTTGAACTACTAGGTTGGCAGGACTGGGTCTTGAACTGCTGACCTGTCAACTTTATGGTCATCAAGTTCAATGTCTTAACCACTAAGCCACCACAGCACGAAGTAAACAGGTGTACTAATAGAACATATGCTGGGCAAGATCTTCTGTTTTGCTCATTTTAAAATATGCCTGCTTGTGTCCTGACCTTAGAAATGATCATTCAGTTGACCTAAGAAGTGTTCTTCATGCTATTAAATCTGCTCACGTGAAAAAGGTTGCAAAATGCAGGTAAAACTACAGTATTTTATCAATATGACACCATGCACATCTGTTTTGTGGCAGAATATTGTATAAGTATAACAGACCAATGGATTTTCTTTTCTTAAAAAATATGTTGTGCTTATATATATCCTTTGCCATGAAAAAAATGACACTAGTCTTAAAATGATCATTACACTAATTATGTAGAACTGTAGGGAACCCTTAAGGCAGGGCAGGATTTGCCCCACATAGTCTTTCCTGTTGCTTAGCAGAAAAGCTGTCATCAGGTAAATCAAGTTTAGAAACATGCTGTCAATGAATGATTTGTAATTTCTAATTCTTTTTTTTTTTGTCTACTTTAAGAAGTTTTAAAGAAGAGCTGAGTGGCACCAAGCCTTTTAAAAAATCATGTTACAGTAATACTTCGGATAACGCTAAAACTTGGTTCCACAAGTCTTGGTGTTATCCGATTTTTAGTATTATCTGATGCATGTTAAAATCCTATGGGATGGATCGGAGAACGTTAAAGCTCCATAGAGATACATTGTAACCTCACAGGTTTTAGTGGTTGTTATCTGATCCAACCCAATAGGACCTTAACGTTATTCGATCCAATTCTCCTCCCCAGATTACTTAACGTTATGCGATTTTAGTGTTATCCGAGGTAAACGTTATCTGAGGTATTACTGTATTTGTAAAGATCCAGTCTCCCTGGTGTTTTTATGCCACCCCTATTGCCACTACATCATCATGCCAGCACCTTTGTGCACACTTTTCTTCATCATTCCAAGCAATCATACTTCCTGAATCAATGTGAATGAATCTGATGTAAAAAAAAAAAAGTAGAAGCCCCAGAAGTGGGTGGGGGAGGGGGAATCTAAGCTGATTCATACTGGCTTTTCTGGTCAGCAAAACAAAATGTGAATCAGACTGTTCTAATCTGGTAGCAATTGTCATATTATATGTCATTACACTAGTACCTCGGATAACGTTATGACTTGGTTCCACAAGTCATAACATTATCTGGTTTTTAACGTTGTGCGATTTATTGATCGCACAACATTAAAAAACATCCTGATTCCCTTTACAAAGAGGAAAGGGAACGGGGGGGCGGCGATCTGATTTGCTTAGCAACCCGGGGGGGGGGGGTTCTGAAAAGGGAGGAAAACTTTTTCCTACCTTCCTTTCTGAAACCTCCTTCTGGATTGCTAAAGGGCTTAGCGATCGGGGGGGGGGGGGGCTTCCTAACAGAGTCTTGGATCCCTTATTCCAGCCTCTCTTAAGAAGACCACCCCACCCCCACCCCTTCCTGGATAGCTAAGACCCTTACCAAGCCAGGGTAGGGGTTTTAAAAAGGGTAGGATTTTTTCCCCTACCTTCTTTTTAGAAACCTCCATCTGGCTTGCTAAAGAGGTTAGCAATCCAGGCCGGGGGGGGGGGGTTCCTAACAGAGGCTTGGATCCCTTATCCCAGCCTCTCTTAAGAAGACCCTCCTCCGGCCTGGATAGTTAAGACCCTTACCAAGCCAGGTGAGGGGTAGGGGTTTAAAAAGAAGGTAGGATCCCCCCTCCCACCTTCTTTTTAGAAATCTCTTTCTGGCTTGCTAAAGAGTTTAGCGATCCAGGCCGGGGGGGGGGCTCCCTAACAGAGGCTTGGATCCCTTATTCCACCCTCTGTTAAGAAGGCAACCACCACCCCGCCTGGATAGCTAAAACCCTTATCAATCCAGGCAGGGGGAGGGGTTCTAAAAAGAAGGTAGGATCCCCCCACCTTCTTTTTAGAAACCTCCATCTGGCCTGCTAAAGAGCTTAGCAATCCAGGCTGGGGGGGGGGCTTCCTAACAGAGGCTTGGGTCCCTTATCCCATAGCTAAGCCCTTTACCAAGCCAGGCCAGGGAGGGATCCACAGATGCAGGGTGGCTGGAGAAGCTGACGGGGACTCCCTGTCAGCTTCCCTAGCCACCCGCTCCTCCCTCCGCAGCTGTGGGGTGGCTGGGGAAGCCGACGGGGACTCCGTGTCAGCTTCCCTAGCCACCCGCTCCTGCCTCTGCTGCTCTGGGGTGGCTGGGGAAGCTGAACAGAGAACCCCGTTCAGCTTTCCAGCCACCCTACTGCTATGAAACGACTGCATCAGATAATGCTAGCAGATCATTATCTGATGCAAAATTTCTTTAGAAATTTTGCATCGTTATCTGATTTCAGCGTTATCCAATACAGTTGTTATCCGAGGTATTACTGTATAGTCATAGCCTAAGTTAAAAATAACCAAGGTTCAGTGATAGAAGAAAATAAACTGAGACTTATTCTCTGTTCTTTGTGCTCCAAATCGAAATCTGGATTAAAGGTCACCCTTGTTCGAAAGCTAGCCGTGTCCGACTCTAGGGTTTGGTACTAATCTCCATTTATAGCCAAAGAGACGTTGTCTGTGTCTGCAGATGTTTCTGTGGACATGTGGCAGGCATGATGATAGCGGAGTGCACGGAATGCTGTTTACCTTCCCACTGAAGTGGTACCTATTTATCTACTTGCAATTTCTTGCTTTCGAACTGCTAGGTTGGGAGGAGCTGGGACAGAGACGGGAGCTCACTCTGTCGTGCAGCACTCAGGTCTTGAACTGCTGACATGCTGACCATCCAGTCATCAAGTTCAGTGTCTTAACCACTAAGCCACCACAGTCCCTCTAGAGCTGCATTAACCAGCTGCAAATAAGACAGTCAATTTTCTCATCTCTCCCTGCATGGCAAATTAACACAAATTTACCTGGGAAACCTGGATTCCCCAAAGTGACTTCACAGTGCATCAGTTCACATTTTTCTCACTATGAAATCATACCCTCACAGTCATTAAATTGTATAAAAATCAACAGGCTTACATTGCTGAGAGTTTGTAGGTGTAAAACAGGGGTTTCGGGAACATGCCTTTCTTCTCAGTTCTAGTAATAGACGCCGTTCCTCTACTTGCCGAATTCTTTCATTTTGTTTCCTCCTCCAGGCCACCACTCTAAACAATGGGGCAAGTTGACATGCTTCTCTTAATTTAAATTGTCTCCTTCTGAAATGTCACTAATCTTGCTAAATTAAACCATAACCCATGAATATACTGTGATCTCTAGAAATGTTAAAAAGTAGTGTTAAACCAGGATGAGGAGTTGTACTTTTCACTGTTTTTAATATTTTATTTGAACTTTTGCTTATTTAACAAAAAGCATGGTCTAAAAAGTTTGAATCAGTTCATTAAGGAGAGTAAAGCAAAGTTGAAAATGCATCTAGTCTCACACATTGTGTCCTTGATCTTGCTTTGCATCATTTGCTCAATAAGAAAATACTACTTTAAAAGCTTCCAAGAAACTTCCTAAATTGAAATTCAGTATAGGCATCAGGAAAGGTTCCCCAGACAAAGTATAGAGCAGGGGTAGTCAAACTTTTCATGCCATGGACAGTTCATATGATTGCGCAGGCCGGTCATGTGGTTCCTCTCACTGCAAAACACATCCGCAACTGTCACAAACATGTTTACAACAGCCATGGGTGCATTTGCAGCAGCATTTTACCCATGCACAGGCACACCTTCGCTTCAGGTAGTGGTGTGGGCAGCATGGGCCAGATGATTTGGTGCCACGGGCTGGGTCCAGCCCATGGATCGTAGTTTGGCCACACCTGGTATTGAGAGAACTATAATGAACATGCATGCAGACAGACATTCAAGTTATACAATTAATAATTATCTGGACCTTAGGCTATCTTTTTCATACTGGGATTCATAATCTTCATTTTGCTGTTGGATAGTCTTCTGCGAAAGGTGCCTATGAAGAAAATGAATGTACTAATTTTAAACCTGGTTTTTAAACATCAGTGTTTTCAGAACCTGATATACTTAAAGAATTTGATTTATATACTGGTTTATAAAACAGCTGTTTAATTTGCAAAGTTAAATGATCAAAAAGAAGAGCATTTTAATATAATTTCTCAAGTGTCTCAACACAACAGTGATTTAGAAATATTTTGTTTCTTCTTAGTCAGATATCTGGCTGCAGAGCCAGCAGTTGGGAGTTCAATTCCCCACTGTACCTCCTGGGGGAAGTTCCAGCTTTTGCATTCTTTTTTTTTTTTTTAGATATTTTTATTAGATTTTAACAACAAAAAGAAAAATGTTAAAAATAACGAAACAAAAAACAGTTACAAACAACAAACAATTGCAAACTACATCTTACAATATTGAGAATAAGAGAAAAAAGAAAAAAGAATACAAGTCAATATAACATAATATAACATATTAATTCAGTTATTTTCAATCCATTCAATGTCAACCATACTATTTATATTCATATATACTGTATACTTTCACATTTGTATCAATTATCCTCTTCAGCATGGTATTACAACTTTGTTATGTTTTTTCTTTTTTCTTTTTCTTTTAACATAATACATATATCACCCAGTGCACTAAGGTCCTTGAGTCTGCAAGCCATCCCTTTTACAACTGTCATTCTGCCAAACATACATTGTATTCGGTGCAGGTTTTTCACTTTTATTTTCCCTCAATGTATATTGTAAGAAAGGTTTCCAGATGTCCCAAAATCTATTTTGTTTTATTAACCCCTTTTTTATATTTAGTTCCCATGTAAGTTTTTCATTTAGCGCCATGTCCCAAACATCTGTATACCATTTACTAATTTCTAAGTTCATATCACCTTTCCAATTTCTGGCCACTTGTTGTCTTACCAACGTTAAGAAAATAGATAATAACTCTTTTATATTTTCCTCTAAGTTCAATTCCTCTAAATCTGTTAGTAAAACAATTTTTTCATTCAACTTTAAGTTGAAGTTTAAATTTTTTGCTATTTCTTGTTCTATTTTATGCCTCCAGCTTTCTCATTCATGGGCAAGTTGTACTATCTCAGGATGCACCTAGAAGAAATGAACAGCAAACTATTCTATATTGTACCTAGAAAACCCTGGAAAGGGTATCCACAAGTCAAAATTGACTTGATGGCACACAATTATTATTAAGTGCCATTGAAAAGTGTCACAGTTAGGAGCAAGAGAAGAAGCTACTCTTCACTAGTGGAACTGCAGAACCACTTTCAGATTCTTGAAGAGGAGTCTAGTGGGCAGCAGGGAGAAAAAAGACAAGCAAGACATCCCCCAAGAGGACATGAGAGAGCCTGAAGCTCAGGAAACCAGAGATGCAGAACCCACACCAGACAAAAAGAAGAGAACAGTAGTTGTAGTAGGTGACTCCCTACTGTATGGGATTCGTGGGGAAATATGCAGGGAAGATCTTTGGAACCATCAGGTATACTCACTCCCTGGAGCACAGGTAAGGGATTTGACATAAAGATTGCCATGACTCATAAAGCCCAAAAATGCATTGTCATGAACTTGGAAAAGTTACTTTATTTAAGTTACTTTCCACCGTATCTCAAAGGTTGAGAAACGGGGCTTTTTCTCTTGCTAAGTGCAACATTTCAAAGTGCCTTCCTGAAACATGACATCACTGGGATTATTGCCCCTAGGGGACAGAAACATTTGAAGTTAGAGACAGAGGGATTCTCAAACTTTTACTTGACCAGGAGTGCCCTATACTTCCAGAGTTCAATGACTTTTAATAAACGGTCATTGACGCTGCGAACCAGTTGGGAGGGGGACCCAAAATGAGAGTTGGGCATTGTGCCGTCATGCCTTGATCTTGAGAGATCTTCAACTGATAAACTTTATCAGCTTGATCAGGCCCAAGGACGTGGGAATAGTTGTTAAGTGAGTTTTTGGTTTTTGTTAAGCGAAGCGAACATTGAGATAAAATTCTGCTTTTTTAAGCGAGTTACTCTTTAAGCGAGGCACTCTTTATGCGAGGTTTGACTGTATAACTTAAGTGCTAGATCAGATTAGGAACCCAGAAATGGATAAACTTTTGTTTTCTAGTGAAAGTGTTTTAAGCTTATTAGCTATTCTATTAGTTTGCCTTTTGAAATGGATTATTCTTGGATTTTCATCGCTTCTACAATAAAATAAGGAAAGACAACTGGACGTCTTTGTTTACCAGGACTATGTGGGTTCATAGCATTGAGATAACTTTGCTACCAAAGTGAAGGGAGTTGCTACACTCCCAGAGCAAGAGACTTTGAATTTGCCCAGGAAGAGAGAGATCGAAGGACTGCCTCAGACTGCAGATGGTTTGTTCAGGCAGATCGTAGGTGTATTATTCTGTTGCCTGGCAGTCTGCGTGAGGGCTGAGAACAGAAGGAAACTGCCTGTTTGTCCCATAAAGGGTGGATCGGGCTCCTCGTCCTCTCTATCCTGCAAGCTCTGTTGTAGGCCCTGCTGGACAGTGCAAAGTGAGCCCAGTTTTGGAGACCACAATAGTGTGTGTCTGGGCCACGTGGCAGGCCTCCGGTGGCGACATGCATATCCATTTCTTGGATATGAAATGGTGTTGTGGGCCGCATCTGGCCCTTGGGCAGAAGGTTCAGAACTCCTGTCCTAAACAAAGATGGGGAGATAGAGAAGTCTCATTATACAATCAGATTTTTTTTATATGGTGTTGGATGTAGCCCCATGTTTTAGTGCTTTCATTGTACATACCTTTTTTCAAAAGTACATACCTTTTTTCAACTAGTGCTGAATCCTAAAACAAAAAGAGTAGATCAAACAAGCGTTTTAGAATTTAAAACCAGCACTCTTCTCAGCTAGTTCTTTAAGGGGGGAGTAGATGCTTATTAATTGCAAAAAAAAATTATTGAAGGCTTTAGAATCTGGATGAAAGGGAATTTGCTGCTTCCATAAATCTTCCCACTGCCCTGAATTAGACCATCACCAACATATAGATCAAAATTCTGTATAGTCAAACTCCTCATGAAGCAGAATGTTACATCACTGGTTTGACTTTTTCTTCCTTCACATAAGGAGATATCCATTATCTATTTGCACTTGTGGAAGAAGCGCTTGTTACGGTGACCTGATTTACATTTGCACGGCAGCAATGTTCTGCTAGCAGGGTCTTCTCTATGCCATCACCCAATAGGATCCAGGCTGTAACCAATTCCAATATACTAATAATAAACTCATTTCCACCCTTGAATTCAGACAATAGATTATCCTTTGTGCTATTCACATGCAAAGTTTAGGAATGTAAACACATGCTTCTCTCCCTCACACAAGAATTACAGAAGTTTCTTTTAAAAACTAGTACTGTGCATGTAGAATATATTTGGAAGTAGCATCAGAATCCTGGTACAGCATTTGAATGTACAGTTGTACCTCGCATAAAGAGCATAATGCGTTCCACAGGACTGCTCTTTAAGCGAGTTTGTTCTTTAAGCGAAACACCATTGAAAGTGACCAATTGTGGGGGGGGGGGGGGGATTGCGAACCCTGATTTATTTGTTAAGCAAGTTTTTGATTGGTTTTATTTGTTAAGCGAAGCGACCATTCAGAGAAAATTCTGCTCTTTAAGCAAGTTACTCTTTAAGCGAAACACTCTTTATGTATATCAGAATCTCAAAGAATCCTTTGCAAATACAGTAGTGCAATTCCAATATTTGTACATCTTCAGCTAGACTGCAGTCCATGGGGACTGTACATGATTGTTGTTGTTATGTGCTGTCAAGGCACATTTGAGTTACTCTATGAATGAGCGACTTCCAAAAAGTCCTCACATTAAAAGTCCTGCTGAGGTCTTGAAGACTAAATGATATGGCTTCCTTTATTCAGTCAAGCCATCTCATATTTAGTTCCCCCCCCCTCCCTGCTTCTTTGTAGTTTTCTGAACATTACTGCCTTTTCTAGTGTGTCTTGTCTTCTCATGATGTGTCCAGAATATAATATGCTAAATCAAATTAGTCAAATTGCTTCACAAGAGACTTCCAACCTGATTTGATTTAACTCCTATTTATTTGTTATTCTTGTGCTCCATGGAATCAATAAGGCTCTCTGCCAGAATCATATTTGAGATCAATCATTTTTTTCCTGTCAGGTTTCTTTATGGTCCAGCTTTCGCGCTCATACATTGTGGTCAGGAACACAAGAGTATGGATTATCTTGGTCATAAAATTCAGTAACATGTCCTTACACTTGACAACCTTTTCTAATTTTTTCACCGCTGCCCTTCCAAGTCTCAGTCGTCTTCTGATATGTTAGCTAAAAATTCCATTAGGACTTATAATTGAACCAAGATTACAAAATCGTTACCAATTTCAGTGCCTTCGTTGTCAACATTAAAGTTGTGTAGTTCTTTAGTCATAATTTCCTTCTAGTCTGCCAGAAAGACATACAATTGGGCACTAGACCAATTCAAGCCTGAATTATCTCTGGAGGCAAAAAAAAAGTGATTGTCCTACTTTGAACACTTCATGAAAAGGCAAAATTGTTCAGAAAAGGCAATAATGCATTTTGCAAATGTTTCAAAATATCAAAGAGATCATTCAGCAGTCCAAAATATGTTTTAAAATGTAACATCCAAACTTCTTATGAAAATAAAATAAATCCTAGTGCTTTAAACATTGGAACCAATGAAAAAAATGTCATACCTTGGTTCCAAGAGAAGGAAATAATTGTTCTCCTGGTTCCAAAAAAGAAAAACAACATAAAAAATTCTGCTTTCTCTTCACCATTAGTTAACAATACTGTACCTAAACATGCAGGAATTTAATTTATGACAAACAGGATATTTATTCTTGGGTTGGTTCACAATTAACTTAAATCCCATTGATTTCAGTTGATCCACACTAAGCATAATTAAGTCTTGATATGCATTGTTTTCAGTTATACACAAAGATGACACACTTTCCTTAGAAAATGCTGGATTTTTAACCATCATATAAACTCAAGAATTTCCCCTGCTGTTGAAAGTTTTCAGGAAACATAATTCTCTTCTTTTAGCTTAGGCCAAAAATATAAGTACAGTAATACCTCGGATAACGTTTACCTCGGATAACACTAAAAATCACATAACGTTAAGTAATCGGGGGGGGGGGGGTTTGCATCGAATAACATTAAGATTCTATGGGATGCATTGGATAACAACTGCTAAAGCCTGTGTGGTTACAATGTATCTCTATGGAGCTTTAACGTTATCCGATGCATCCCATAGGATTTTAACATGCATCAGATAACACTAAAAATCGGGTAACACCAAGACTTGTGGAACCAAGTTTTAGCGTTATCCAAGGTTTTACTGTACTGTAGTATACAAATACACATGTCTTGTAACATACATTTTATGTTTATGTCAACTTCCTTCTATAAAGGGATATAAGGCAGCTCACAATAATCAAAGTATAATTAAAGTTAAAAACATAATTATTCAATTTGAAACAATGAAACATACAATAGTATAAAAATAGTAATGTATGAAGCTGATTTAAAAACACCCTTAAAATACAATAACCAAAATCTTAAGGGAAAAGTCCACCTTTAATGTCCTGTGTAGTTATTAAAAGCCTGTTTAAAAGAAATTTCTTTATCTGTCACTGGAAGAAGGGCCCATGAAGCCTTTCTAATTTTTTTTGTTAAATCAAGTATGAGAAAAGCAGGGAATGTTGACCCTCTAAATTCTCCAAACCTCTGAGAAGTTGGCCATCTCTGCAGATGTGCTACATTCCACTGCAGATGATTACTGTTTCCCTTTTTAGAATCTAAAGGCTGGAAGAATCTCAAAAGTAATGAGTCCACCCAGACTGACACAAAGAGAAAGTTTCTGTTTCTGCCCAAGGCTGAATTTTTTTAGATCCTAAAGCTAGTCAACTTGTGGCCCTCCAGAAGCTCACACTGCAGTTCCTGCCAGCCCAATGCAACACAGCTATGACAGCGATGACAGAGGTTGCAGTCCAAAACCATCTGGATGACCTAAATCCATTGCCACTTTTGTCTAGAGAGTAAACACCTTAAAGACTAACTCCTGTATTTTAATGTTAGCTTTCGTGGATTAAGGCTACTTTGTCAGATATAAGAGTGAGACTTTGTGGCATCAATTTATACATATTAGGTACAGAGTTACACAATGGTTGGTTGGCATAACTGATAAGTTTGCAAATCAGTGTGCTAGTTACAACCAGTAATAACAGAAGATCAGTGTGGCTACTTACAACAATAATAACAGAAGATCCCCGAATGGGGTTCAGATTTGATTACCCTGAAGTTTGGTTAATTAGTAAATGTTTAGGTGATGGATCCAAAATAAATAAACATTCTGGCATTACACATCTGCTAGTGAGTTGATTGAGGATGGTGTGTGTGAGACCCAGCTAGAAGTCTGTCAACTGTCCTGAGAACCACTCTCCCTCCTTTAAGAAAAAAAAGTCTGCTCTGCAAGGTAAATTAGTTGTGGCATTTTTAAATTTGATAATATCCCAGAAACCCTTGACTAATATTCAAACCTCTGAGATGTGTGTGCAGCATATGTATATATTTTATCTCCATTGTCTCTCTGGATCCTTGTCTTGTATTTTTCTTTTCCAAAATGGCAACTTTCAAATCCTGTGTAGTGTATCCAGGAAGACTGAAATGATTTTAAGCAGGTTTCTGTGTATTACCATTCCTAATGCTCTAATGCCATGTTTGACCTATGTGGAGTGCTGAAGGGCAGTTTTGGCAGAAGATGGCATAAATCACATTAGCAGATGAACAAGTAAACTGCCCTTAATGTTGTGTGTGCATTGTTGGGTCCAGTAATGCTGTTAGCAGAGTCAATGTAGGGACATAGCTGACATCTGGGCTTGTAGCGGTGTATAGTTCCCATCTCTGTTTCACTGTTGTGTAGTCTGTTGTGTGTCAAGTTGCTTGAGGCTGTGGGGTTGTCTGTAAGCAAGTAAAAGTCCACCACTCAGAGTTTTAGAAAGTGAATTATTCTTGCCAAGAATGGGTTGAAGATCTTTTATAATGTGTGTGATAAGTCTAAATTGTGGGTTGAAAGTGACAACCATTGTGTTCGGTTTTCTCTTCTGGGCCTGTCTTGAAGTAGATTGTTTCTGGGTATTTGTCTTGTCTGGTTGATCTGTTTTTTAACCATATTGGATGGGCACTGTAGTATGAGAAATGCATTTTGTAGATCCTTGAGTTTTGTGCTCTGCTGAAGACAATGGATTTTGTCATGTGTTCTGGATGGAAGATGGAAACATGCAGGTAAGTAT
Organism: Furcifer pardalis; assembly: GCA_030440675.1. Lineage (NCBI taxonomy): Eukaryota > Metazoa > Chordata > Lepidosauria > Squamata > Chamaeleonidae > Furcifer > Furcifer pardalis. The sequence continues at coordinate 127,025,451 of CP126893.1, read as the reverse complement.
ATTGATCAGTGTGCTTGTGATATATTGTGGTACTGAGATGTCCATTTTGTAGCTTCACAGTGGTGTCTAGGAAATTTACTTGTTGTGTAGAGTGATCCAAGCTGAGGTTGATATTTTGATGAAAGTTATTGAAATCCTGGTGGAATTTCTCCAAGGTTTCCTTTTCATGGATCCAGATCAAAAATATGTCATCATTGTACCTCAAGTAGAGAAGTGGTTTATGGGTACAGCAGTTAAGAAAATGTTCTAGATCAGTCATGAATATATTAGCATATTGTGGAGCCATGCAAGTACCCATGACAGTTCTGTTGATCTGTAGGTATATTTTATTGCCAATGGTGAAGTCTGGTAGTTGTGTGTGAGCACAAAGTTTCAGAGGGTGGTGCCTATGTGGGCTTCATTTTTATTTTGAATGGTATTCCTGATGGCTTGTAGTCCATCTATTTGTAGTATGTTGGTGTACAGAGTTTCTGTCTAGAATTATAGTAGGTACAATTATAACTGTCCTGAATATCAAAATGGAATCCCTTGTAACCTCTTTGCTTTCATTCACATAAGGTGTGAGTGTCAGAGTATTAACAGTTTTTCCTCCCATGAGCAGTGGTGGGATTCAGCTAGAATTTATTTATTTATTTATTTATTATTTGTATTTACTATCCCGCTCCAATCGGGTAACCCCGACTCTGAGCGGCTTACAAATTAAAAGCATAGATAATCCTATGTTAATACTGATTCATCTAAAAAACTTAATGCTTAAAACTTTAAAACAATCATAAAAACATTAAAAACAGCGTCAGAAGTTAAATTGAACTGAGACTGTCCCTTAAGCCAACCACCCTACGTGTGAATGCCCTGGTATGCCCGAACTGGTACCAGGCATTCAATTGCTGGAGCTTTGGGTCATAGACCTGTGCCTCCCTGGGCTTCTACCATCCGGTTGTCACAGCCACTCAGTCACATGGCTACACCCAGCAGGTCACATGGCCACCTGGCCACAGCCAACCAGTCACATGGACACCTGGCCACGCCCACCATGCCATGCTTACAGAGTAGATAGCAAACATTTTTTAATCCCACCACTGCCCATGAGTATAGTCCAAATGAAAAATATTAAATGAATCCGATACCTATTATATTATTCATTCAACAGACAAAATAAATTGAGTTCATGCTATTGTAATTTTTAAAATGGCCTCCTACCTCATGTACTTTAAGTACAAAGAATAAAACATTGTTGGGGGAGCTGTCATGAACTGGCCTTTAATTATGGTTATATAGTGAGAATTATAGCCTTCAGAATGCTAAATGGATTTGTGTGAAATAGCAATAGCAATTTTTAAAAAGGTAAGTTACAAATGAAAACCTTAGCTCAATTTTATTAGTACCTTGTTTGCTTGTAACTGTGGAGGATGTTGTCCAACTGATGGAGAGAAATGTTTATTTACATCATATCAATCTGCAATTATGATGTACTACATTGACATCACAATGACAGCACTGATGTCACTGCATGCATGTCAACATGATAGTAATACATCCACATATTAAGATAATCTTCTGAATGCCCTACAACTTCTGCGACATATCTACTTGGAAGTAAAACAGGACCTTTTTATTAGCTCCTGTTTGATCCTAAAACTCATTCCCAAGGGAAGGCCCAGGTTCATTTCCTTATTAATGGCCTTCTAGAAGTTTGTCATGGCCTCAGGTTCTACAAGGCCATTTTCTATCTCACTTTTAACAAGCTATTTTAATTTATCTGTCTTCTAAATATGTTTAAGATGCTGACTGCTCTTGTAGGTTTATCATTTGCTTCCTTATGTGTTTATGTTCAGTGGTTTGTATTTAATTATAAACTTATTTTAAACTTATGTCTAAACTTATGTTCCTTGCTAGCCACTTTGAGTGCCCAGAAGGAAAGGGGAGGTAAAATGTTGTGAAATAAATATACAGTACCTATCTATTATCATAAAATTATAATGCTGATTTCTTGTAAAATATTCTTACTACATCAATCCTAGGTGTGGTCTAATGCGTAGTTGTGTGTTTGAGTAGGACTCAGGAGACCTGGTTTAAAACCCACACACAGCAATTGTACACTTCTGTCATGTACCTACCGAAATCTAAGTCAAAAGCAACTTGACATAAAATAAAAACAACAAACCTTTGAATGAAAAGCTTCAAACTTGACACCAAGAAGTACTGATACTGGAATATAAATTGGCAAGCTTCATGGGAACTTAATGGGATGTAATTTTGACCTACTTAGCACCTTCTAACCTACGCCCTGTGGGCCGGATGCAGCCTGTAGCACTAAATAACCCAGTCACCGCTGCCACTGCTGGCAGAACTGGCCACAGACTCATTTACAGCTGCATAAACGTGTTTATGTGGCTGCAAATGAGTATGTGGCCATCATAAACGCATTTATGACAGTTGTAAATGATCCCACAGTCATTGTAAACACATTTATGACAGCCGCTGATGCATCTTATGGTACCTGTCTGGCCCGCTCAGCAGCCTGAGGGGGTGTAGTACGGCCCACAGCTGGAAACATATAGAACTCCAGCTCTAGGTTAAACTATCTCAAAGGTAATATCAGAGATAACAACGTTTGGCCATCTTTGTAGCATCTGCTAGCCTGGAGGTGTGGATTTCAAGTGAGTTATCATTCTTCTAGCTGAATTATTTTGTCCTGAGGATTTGAGACATGCTTATAAAATGTTAATGAACTTTTTTAAACCAATCATCCTTCATTTCTATTAGTGGTCCACTCTTGGTTTTAAAGTGTTCCATTATTCTGCCTAGATTTTCAGTTTTATAAGGAAGCTAAATTAGAATATCACTGGTATTCAGTATTCACATACTGGTTGAAATCTTATTATGCAGCGCACACAACAGTGATGATATTGGCAACACTGGCAGCAAACAACTCCTTGTTCCACTGGTGATATTGAGGTGCATGAGACTAGTACACAATGCAGCAGTGTACACACTTGCACACACAGAGCTGTTCAACAAGATTTCACTCAATAAGGAAATTTTAATTTAATCCTGGCCAATCACAAGTAATTGACATGTGACATTGAACTCCACCCCTGCTAGGAAATGATGCAACAGTGCTCTGGAGACAAAATCCACTTTCTCCTGCTGTCTATTTTTGTAAGAGTCTCCCCCTTTCCCCTAGACTTAAGAGTACTGTAGTAAATATGTGTGTGAGAGTGTGTATCTCTCTGTGTGTATATCTGAGAGAGATTTCAATTTATATGTGCTAGAGTGATGTCACATTGTTGTTACATGCAGTCAAGTTGCCTTTGTCTTATGGTGATCCTATAAATGAGCCCTCTCCAAAATGTCCTGTCATTAAACAGTGCTGCTCAGCAGTTGTAAAGGGAATAGAAACAGCCCATGGAAGACGAGAGGTAGTAGATATGCATTTAAAACATGAGCAGTGATTTTAAGTCAGATTAGACAAATTCCACAAAATATTTCTAAAATGATACTTGGAGGTCTTACCCACATTATATGTACAACCAGTTTCTTTCCTTCACAGTACTATGATGTCATTGTGGCCATAATATAGGCATTTTAATTACTGTTTTCTTTAGAAACCAACTACCTCCCTGCTGTACTATCAGTTTTGAAGACTACATCTAGTTTTTCATATGTAGAACACAAGAAAAGAAAGCTAACATAATTACCTCCTTACATAAAAGTACAGTAAAACCTCATATAACACTAAAACCTGGTTCCACAAGTCTTGGTGTTATATGATTTTTAGTGTTATCTGATGCATGTTAAAATCCTATGGGATCCATAGAGATACATTGTAACCACACAGGCTTTAGCAGTTGTTATCTGAAGCATCCCATAGGATCTTAATGTTATCTGATGCAATTCTTCCCCCCAGATTCCTTAATGTTATGCGATTTTAGTGTAATTCGATACTAGTGTTATATGAGGTATTACTGTATTCCCTGCAATTTGGAAACCTTTTCTCTTTCATCATGCAGACAGATATTCTTGCCTCATCCTGCACCACTTTCCCCCTTAGACAATCCAAAGGAAAATGGTGATAATATTTTCAGAAACTTCACTTCTCTGGTGACCCCTTCGTTATTCTCAATGAAAGCGGTTTCTGTCTATTTCTTGTTATTTATTTTATGGAACAACATGATTACGTGCAATTTGTGAATGCCATACTTTTACCTTTATACCATTTTGAAATGTTAGATGTATTAGTGTGGATACAGTCAAACCTCGCATAAAGAGCGCCTCGCTTAAAGTAACTCGCTTAAAGAGCAGAATTTTCTCTGAATGTTCGTTTCCCTTAACAAATAAAACCAATCAAAAACTCGCTTAACAAATAAATTGGGGTTTGCAATTCCCCCCACATTTGCAATGGTGTTTCGCTTAAAGAGCAAACTTGCTTAAAGAGCAATCCTGTGGAACGCATTATGCTCTTTAAGCGAGGTATAACTGTACAATGTTATTCTATTGGGGTTTAATGTACAAAATTATGTATTGAATTCATGCAATTATATTTTTGTAGTTTTGATATGTGTTTTTAATATGTTTTTAATATGTGAGTTCATCTTGTTAGCCACCCAGAGTAGGAATACCTCCTAGATGGGTGGGGTATAAATGGAATAAATAATAATACTAAATAATTATATATGCCTGAATTTAATTTATTTATGGCATTATATACATTTAGCTCTTCAATAAATTCAGGACTATGTTGTATAAATACATGCTAGGGGGAGAACAGTGTCTTTCTTAAATATGTAAATGTTTTGCACTCCATAATTCTCTAATACATTAGGCAACATTTGTCTTTGGCCAGAAAAATAAATGCAAGATTCAAGAGTATCCACAATAAAAGCCTTCACAAACTTCGTACTCACAAACAGTGCAGCCTGTGCTCCACCTTCTGGTTAACTAAGGTAACTTACATGCTTTTTTTCTTGAACTGCAAGATGTAACTTTTGTAATTGATTACTAACAAAATGAGATCATTTTCTATGAATGGCAGTGATAATAAGGCTAACCAACGATATTCTGCCAGCTGAGATAAAGAAGTTTCCTTTATTCAAATTATAGTGTTGAATAATTTAAAATTATGGACATATACAATCTATACAGTGGACCCTCACTTAAAAAATTCTCATAACAAAAGGAAATCCATATAAAATAGTGGCTTGGTTAACAATTTCCCCCCGGAATGGATTAAATGGTTTTCAGTGCATTCCTGTGGGAAACCGTGTTTCGGTTAACAAATTTTGGTTTTCAATTCGCTTTACAAATTTTTCATAGTACAAAAGGTCCCTGAGAACGCATTAAATTTGTTAAGCGAATTTTGTATCAAATACAAAATTCAATGAATTCAAATGTTAAAATGATTAGACTATTTTTGAACATAAGTAGGTTGCTTCAATAGCATTATCTCAACTGGAACTTCTTTTGTACATGTGGAAGCAACCTAATTGGGAGAAATATAAGCCGTGCCCCAGTCTAATAGCCAGGGATAAGCAAAACATTTACAAAGGCCTCCTCAAAAAGCATAGTCTTCTGTTGCTTTTTAAAAGCACGAAGAGGCCTGGTGCAGCTCAAATGGAATAGCATTCCACAATATTGGTGCCACTACTGAGAAGGCCCAGCTCCTCATCCCAGACTTCCTAGTTAGAAGCCTCTTTACATAATATTGTGTGAGCCACCCTGAGTCAGGTTTCCTGATTTGCCGGCATACAAGTATGAGAATTAAATTTAAATTAAATTAAAGTAAAGTACAGCTCAGCTGCAAAGAAGCTTTACCCCCACCCACTGCTGATTGAACTGCTGGAACCCATCAGAGGAGCAAAATGCTATCTGGACACAGAAATCAGACCAAACAGCATTTTGTTCTACCCTCTGACTTCAAGTTGCTTTTAAAAAGTTACTTTACACCAGCCTTGGGAGGGCCCCTAAATCTCAGAATATGTGGTTTTACCAATAGAAATAACGGATTGGGTATATGGGATGTATTTTGAATCTCTTGATCTCACAGCACTCTGGAAAAACAAAAGAAAGGAGAGATTAGTTTTATGCAACAACATTTGCAAGACAAAGACTGAAATCCAGTAGCAAGTTGCAACTAGAGTAGTGAGGAATCTAGTGAATTAACTCCTCTAGAAATCCCATTGATTCTATGGGCATGCTCTAATTATGACTTTATTACTGGTCTTCAGCAATACATGGCACACCATACTTCAGACAGTAAGTGATTTATTTTTACATCTTGTTGATCCTCACTAATGCGTTGCATCACCTGCAGCTGGGGCGCAACTGCACCGGGTCCACTTCCACCATCTGGCTCCCAGGACCCCACCCTTGGCTGGGTGGTAGGATTTCACCACAGCCACACCTGAACTTAATTGCGGTTGGGGTAGAGAGGTTGTTGAATAGCATTGTAATAGTATCTTGCTTGTATTGTATAGTATATTGTTGAATTGATTACTGTATAATTTTTGTATTGTGTATTGATTATATTGTGACTATATTGTTTATTGTGTATTGATTATTCTGTATTGGGTATTGTATATTGATTATATTGTGATTATATTGTGTTTATATATACTGTATGACTGTGAGCTGCCCTGAGTCGGGTTTCCCCTGATTGGGTGGCATATAAATGGAAAAATTAAATTAAAATAAATTAAAATAATAAATCTTTATGTGTTGTTAATTAAAAAAGTGTGTGTTCAACTGGCAGTACACAAAGACATACAATGATTTAAAGTTGAGTGATTCAAATTGGTGATGATCTACAAGACATTAAAAATTAATTTAATTTCCCCTGACTGTTTGGACAAGAGGAGTGTACCAGCGGCATATCCCTCTTCTCACCAAATGGGAACCAATGTTTAGGTTTCTTTTGTATAGTCTTTGGAATGTAAACTCTAGTTCTTTTACATGTCTAATTCTAGAGTCAAGTATATCAAAGAGAATCATGTTGATGGAGGAGAAAATATTATACTAGAAGGAAAATACATTTCTTTGAACATGTGCTGTAGCCTTAGAGGAAATTTAAGTGAATCATGAAAAGGATTCTCTATAAGAAAAAAAAATTCTCATATAAAATTGTAGTGTAAATTAAAAGATTAACTTTCTTTCTCCTCTATCTCCACGACAAATACCTGTAGTTGAAATTAACCTGTAAAATCTAGATAATGGTTTTCTTTGTTAATATAACAAGTACCTTTGACATTGAGAAATGTTTTGCATGTTTTGGTGGTCGAACCTTTTTGAGAACCATATTTTCTGTTTTGAAGAGCTTCTTGCGCACAGGGTCTTTGGACACTTGTTTCTAAGCATAATCACAGAAATATGTTATATAATAAATTGTATGACACCATTTAACTCTAACATTTTCATATTTCTGTCTAGCTTGGGCCACTGTAACAGGCCTAAGAGTCTCATTAGAGGAGACCAAGGATCTGTATCTACAAGACAAGCTCCTTTATGTGGGAAGTAGAGGGTGGTGCAATTGTACTAATATCTGTAACTTCCTCTCGTCAACTATGTATGGTGGCCCTTAGTCCTGCCCAGACAGCTGCAATGCTTATAGAAACATGTTACAGAAACTGGCAGTTAGAATTTAATACTTAGATACCCCACCTTCAAACTTAAAGGTTTTTCAAATGCAAGTGTATTTTTTTACTAAACATTTGACCTCTTAACCACTATAAATTGGAACTTTTTAATAATAGAAACTTAGTACAGCCAGCTTCTGAAAAATCAGCCCTAACAGAAGGCAGCACCTACAACTAACTGAGATAAATGTAAGCGGAACATATACTATAGCAGGAGAACAGGACCAGAACTATGGCTGTGGCCATGGAGAACAATTGGATACAGTAAATGGGAGCATTCATAAGTCCTGGAACAATGCCAACTGAAAGGTCAGCATCCCTGCTTCAAAAATCTGTCACAAGTACAAAAGAGTTCCTAATGCTGGAAACAGATGCCCTGTTTATTGGATATGGCAGAATTCTCAATCCTGAGATCTTTGTCTTTATGTAGGATTGAGCTAGATGAAGAGTAAACCCCTTTCTGACAGCAGTTGTACCCAAATGTATATATTGTACAGTAATACCTCGGATAACGCTAAGACTTGGTTCCACAAGTCTTGGTGTTATCCGATTTTTAGTGTTATTTGATCCATGTTAAAATCCTATGGGATGGATCAGATAACGTTAAAGCTCCATAGAGATACATTGTAACCGCACAGGCTTTAGCGGTTGTTATCTGATCCATCTCATAGGACCTTAACTTTATTCGATCCAATTCTCCTCCCCAGATTACTTAACGTTATGCGATTTTAGCGTTATCCGAGGTAAACGTTATCTGAGGTATTACTGTATACATATTTGAATAGATAAATAAATAAATAAAGCTCAGAGACCGTCTTTATTTCCTGAACTTCAACCACATCCAGAGATTTGGATTTTGGCCTATGAGGTGATTGCCATGAACCAAACTGAAAAACAACAACACAGAGGAACAAAACGTTAGTCATTTTCATATTCTGACAGACCTTGTAAGTTGTCTGCTAAACCTCTGACAAATACACAATGAAATGTCACCTTAAATATGCAACAAATGGTGATTTATCTACATCGGGGGTGCCCAAACTATGGCCTGTGGGGTGGATCTGGGCCCTAACACCAATTCATCTGGCCTGCACCACCCTTGTCGCTCCTGGAAGTGTAAGTAAAGCACACCTGTATGGCGTGGTTTACTTCCGCTTCTGGGAGTGACGAGAGCAGTGTGGGCTGGATGAATTGGTGTTGGAGGCCAGATCTGGCCCATAGGCCATAGTTCGGGCACCCTGGTTTAAGCAGAGAAAATGGCAGCTTAAAATCTATCTCATCCTGTAGCAAAACAGATTGTGTAGTGTGTTTTACTTCTGCTGCTAGCGGGAGGAACCACGTGACCGGCCCACTGAATCACATGACCAGACCACAGACCAAAACTTTTGGGCACCCCAATCTACATAATTGAACACTCAGAGCTTTATCTTCATTTTGTATCTACAATTTGCCCTTATATCATTGTTGTTTGAATTGATTACAAACATGAAAACTGCATGGAAGTGGAAAAATCCTAACCATTTACTAGGCTAAAGATTCCTTTATTGAAATACATATCAATACAATAACTAAGTATTTTCCCTCTCTCTCCCAGCTACAAGGCTGTGGGAGTATGAGGTATCAAGGCTTCCCTGATCTAAAATCCTGGTTGCAACTAGAAACCTGCAACACTTAGTAGTGATAGATGCTTAATTTTTAATGTGTTTTTTTCTCCATCTCCTGCTTTTTGTATAACCCAACATGTAAAGTTATGAAGAATCTGAAATCTTGCACATGTAGTTGCAATATTTTGGTTGGCCTTAATATAAGTCCTCCCAGACTGTGTAGTGGGCTTTCTTTTCTCATTGGTTTGATGTTCTTATTTTGCTTGATATCAACAAAAAATAACCATAAAACAATAAAAGTATTGTGTCAGCTTTGTGACTTAACAAATCTACTTCAGAGAACCTTTGTGGATTACAATCTACTTCTTCAGACACATCAAAATTTGCCTTTTGTGTTTTTTATGCAGTAATACCTTGCATTACGAATTTAATTCGTTCTGCGAGGCTGCTCGCTATGTGAGTTTTTTGCTATGCGAATCAGACTCGCATAGTGAAAATTCCTATGACGAAACTCACATAACGAGCTTTTTTAGGGGAAAAACTCGCATAGCAATTTTTTTTCATTATGCAAGTTTTCCCCATAGAAACACTCGTTATGCGAGTTTTCTATAGGGAAAGTCTGACTCGCATAGCGAAAAATTTTTCGGTATGCGAGTTTTCCCCCATAGAAACGCTCGCTATGCGAGCATTTCCATAGGGGAAGTCCGACTCGCATAGCGAAAATTTTTGTTATGCGACTCAGATCGCTTTTTGAAAAACCCGCTCGTTATGCAAGTTTTTCACAAAGTGAAATGCTTGTTAAGCGAGACTTGACGATTTGTTATTTTCCCGCCACTAGCCTTGCATGGCTATTTCAAGCTCTTATCTTCTGATTACTGTATCTTGTCCACTTTACTTTTCTGCTGTCTTCTTACAATGTGTGCTATTATCTTATTTCTAGTACAACCCTACTTTTCAATGAGTGGTCATTTCCCCGTGATTAATGTTCAACTGCATTAATTTCATTGCTTGGTCCAGAGTATTAAAAATTTCTTACAAATGTTTTAAAAAGCTAGATACCTCTGATAATCCCCCAAGCCTCCATCAAGTGGGTTGCCCTTTGCTGTAGTACATAGGAACCTTTCCCCACAGATCTGCCCTTATTACTACCCCAACATATGGCCAAACTATTTTCATTGTGATTCTCAGCCCTCTTCTGTACTCTCCACTCCACTCTGTAGAGAGTATTCTAAATCCAACCTTGTTCTCAGAACTCTAATCCTTAGTATGCTCCCACCACTTGTTCCCAAATGGAAAGCCTTTTAATAGTTACACTCTTTTCTCTCTTCTTTGTGGAGCTATGCCTAAACATAGCTTATTATTTGGTAACTGCCACTAAGAAATAAAGAAGCATTTGTAGTATGAAACAGAACATGCATTTGTTTTTCTAAAAGGTTGTATAATAGCAACCTGTTATAAATAAATATTTCAGTCTTTGCATTTATCTGTGCTGATTTCTATCTTTCCAGATTTATAAAATGCTAATTCCTATTCTTTTCCCATTTCCGTCAAAAAATTTCCATCATAGCTCTCATGAATCACAGCTATATATTATTTTCTCATATCTTATCATGTCCAAAGCCTATCCTATCCCTATCCTTGAGTTATTTTGTCACCATCCAAATATCTTAAATGTCCCCACATTTCTTATATAAACAATAACAAATGTGAGCTGGGGGAAACAGCCAATGACAACTAGGTTCTACGTAAGCATATTCTTCCTACCACCTGCCCTGATTGTCAAAATTCTTATTTATCACTCATCCATCAGGCACTTCTCATTTAGCTAATTCAGGGGTGGCCAAACTACAGCCCACAGGCCAGGTTCAGTCCAAGGAGCCAAATCAGCTGCCCCATGCCGCCCTCACCAGTCCTGGAAGTGGAGATAAAATGCACTTGTGCATGTGCAAAACGCTACCGTAAATGCACCCATGGCTGTTGTAAACTCATTTACAACCGCCACGGGTGCATTTACGGTAGCGTATTGCATATGCATGGGTGTGTTTTACTTGTTTCCAGTGGGAGGAACCACGTGACTGGCCTGCTCAACCATGTGACTGGCCCATGGCGCAAAAAGTTTGGGAGCTCCTGAGCTAATATATATATATATACTTCTCACATTAAAATCAATGGATTTAAATATTTTAATGTCACAATTAAACAAAACCATACTTTGACTCTCTTGAACTGTCTTTCTTCACGAAAATGTTTTTCTTCTGTTTTTCCATTAATTTTAGAATCTAGAAAGAAAGAAAGAAAGAAAGAAAGAAAGAAAGAAAGAAAGAAAGAAAGAAAGAAAGAAAGAAAGAAAGAAAGAAAGAAAGAAAGAAAAATTGTCATCTTTATAAAGTCCTGGGAAAAATATTCTGAATTGTCTCATGAAAATAATGGAACCACTCTACATTTCACATCAGGCTGGTTTTAGAACTAGGGAAAACCATACAGCACAAATCCTGCATTTAACATAACATATTATGAACAGCTTTGAAAGTAGGAAGGTCATGGAGATAGCCTTTGTTGACTTGCAGCTGCCTATGACACTCTTTACCATCAAAGATTTTATAATTTACCGAGGATTATAAACTAACTAAAGTAATCACGATTGTTTTGCAAAACTCTGGATTTCCCATCAACTTTCAAGTACAATGCAGGAGAACTCAAACAAAATATCTATCCCTGGGTACTGTACAGCAGGAGTTTACAACCTATGGCCCATGGGCCAGATCTGACCCACTGTGCCAAATAATCAGGCCCTTGACCTTGCTCCAGCCGCCCCCATAGCCGCGGACCCATTTATGGCTGCATAAATGCATTTACAACAGCCATAAATGACTCTGTGGCCATCATAAATGCATTTATGACAGCTGTGGACAAGTTTTACAGCACTAGTCTGGCTCACTCAGCTGTCTGAGGTGGCATGGTCTGGCCTGCAACTGAAAAACATTGAGAACCCATGGTGTACAGCCTTCTGGGTTTTTTTTCCACACTGCAATGAGTGCTCAAAGTGCCAGACTTTTTTATGCTGATGATTTTGTACTTGTTCCTCAGTTGGACAGCTTTCAGACAGCAGATCTTCTGACAGATGTGTTTGAAGAATTTGGTGCATATTATGACAGAAATCAAGTTTAATTCAACCCTGCTAAGACTCAAATATGTGTCTTTCATCTGAAAAACAAGGAAGCATTTTGGAAACTTCAGGTTAATTGGCTGACCAATGTAATTATTGCTTTGCCACCAAAAACCTTAGATTGGGATCTCCAAACTTTTTAAACCAGGGACTGGTTCATGGTCCATCAGACTGTTGAGTAGCCAGAGTGGTGGTCTGTAGCAGGGAGCATGTGGTAAGCCTTACAACAGGGGTGCCCAAACTATGGTCCATCCTCCTTCACTGCTCCCAGAACTGGGAGTAAAATGTGCCCAAGTTGCCATATCTTGCAGCCAACTCTAGATCAACGAGCATCTTGCAGACTACTCTAGAGAAAAAAACAGGGCATGCAAATATATAATTGGTCAAAACATTAAAATTGTTTCTCATGCTCCCTACTGGCAAAATAATACAGGCTACATTTTTGATATACACTGAAATCTTACTATTGAAACAGATATCTTAGACTACCTGCATCTGCTTTTGGCTCTACGGTTGGTATTTTGCCCAAAGAGCTGGCACTTTCTGGTATGATATCTGGTACTTCTTGAGATGTTTCCTCACTGATTTCATGCTGCTTTTCAGTTTGAATTTCCTTCAATGTCTCCACAATGGATATTTCACTCTCTGTTTCAACATTCTTTTTTAAAAAAGATATAGCAGCATTAGCTTTCACAAAGATAACAAAAACAGCACCCCTCCTTATTCTAACACAGACTCCAAATGGTGGATCTCAAAAAGTCTAATTAACAATCTAAACATTATCAATCCTAAAATTGTAATATAAACTGATAATAAATTATCTGAGTAACCTTTAGACCAGTTCCAGAGTTTTATAAGCCCAAAATGGAATAATGTTTTATGTGTTCTTTCATTGATTTTTGGAAAGGAGGTTCTTAAATACAAATGATTTGTTTAAACAAAAGATGGGCCCAAAACCTTTTATGTTCTTTTGTGTTTCCCTTTTCCATTTATTCTTAATATACCTTTAAAAATTGTATACTAATTCCCTGGAGACAATGGCAAAGTGCCCTTTTCTGTAGGACTATTGCTCCATTACTTTTTTTTTAATTCTTTAAATAAAACCTGAATTTTGACTCTGTTTCTGTGATGTTTTATTGCCCTACAGCTCTGCAAACATCCCTTTTTGTCAAGATGTAAAATCTTAGATACAGAGAGTGCTAAAATAATTAAGGGAGAGTATCAAAAAAGTAGCCTGGAAAATGAATGTGCTTTTAAAATTGACAATAGTTTACTTAAACAATATGGTTGTTGTTGTTGTTGTTGTTCAGTTGCACAGTCGATTCCCACCCTTCACGACCCCATGGACCACTGAACACCAAGCACCCCATCCTCTACCATCCTCCTCAATCCTGCCCAGCTTTGTGCCCACTAGCCATCTAATTTTCTGCTGCCCCTTCTTCTTTTGCCCTCGACCTTTCCCAGCATCAAGGCTTTCTCAAGTGAATCCTCTCTTCTCATTTGATGTCCAAAGTACTTTAACTACATCTTTAATATTTGACCTTCCAAAGAGCAGACAGGGTTGATTTCTTTTAAGATTGACCCATTTGTTCTCTTTGCTGTCCAGGGTACTATCAAAATTCTCCTCCAACACCATATCTCAAAGGTGTCTATTCTGCGCTCAGCGGCCTCACAACCATACATCACTACCGGAAATACCATTGCTTTGACTATACAGACTTTTGTTTGCAAGGTGATGTCTCAGCTTTTAACTATGTTGCCCAAATTTCTCAAGGCTTTCTTCCCAAGAATTAGTCGCCTTTTTATTTCATGGCTAAAGTTTCCATCTGCAGTGATCTTGGATCCTAAGAATGTAAAGTCTGTCACTGCTTCTACTTCTTCCCCATCTGTTTTCCAGGGACTGATAGGGTCTGTTGCCATTATCTTGGTTTTCTTGATGTTGAGTCTCAAGTCAGCTTTTGCACTCTCCTCCTTCAACCTAAGCAAGAGCTTCTTTAGGTCTTCCTCACTTTCTGCCATTAGGGTGGTATCATCTGCATGTCTCAAATTGTTGATGTTTCTCCCAGCAATTTTAATTCCAACTTTTGATTCATCCAGCCCTGCATTACGCATTATATGCTCTGTGTATAAGTTAAATAAGCAGGGTGACAAAATGCACCCTTGTCTTACTCTTTTTCCTATTCCAAACGACTGCGTCATTCTGTATCCTGTCCTAACAGCTGCTTCTTGACTCTTGAACAGATTTCTTATGACGCATGTAAGATGTTCTGGTATTCCCATCTCTTTAATTACTTGTCACATTTTATTGTGGTCTACATAGTCAAAGGCCTTGGTGTAGTCAATGAAACAGAAAGTTAAGTTGCATTTACCAGTAATAACTTTCCTTCTTTGAGTATGTAGTCTGTGAATTCACACTTTTGGGTTCTGTGCCTGTATGGAGCCATGACCGGTGCTTTCAAGCTGATTGGACAAAAGTTTGAATGTTCGGGCCGCCCACCATACCGCCCACCCTTAGGTGCCATTTCACGCTCTTTCCTCAGTTAATACTTAAGCTGTATAAAGAATAAAATAAACTCTCATCCATGCAGCTCAAGTGGGGAGGAAGGGTGGGAAAGTGTGAATTCACAGACTACATACTTGAAGAACGAAAGTTATTACTGGTAAGTACAACTTACCTTTCTCCTTTGTGTAGTTTGTGAATCCCCACTTTTGGGAGATTAACAAGCTCACACTTACTTGGTAGGTGGGCAGCCGGATGAGATGAATCCAGAGATGAGCACGTCATGTAGGCAGGATGGACCCTCACGGGCGTGGAGCCTGGAGCCCTCTGGCAAGGATGACTCAACCAAGTCTGGCGTCCGCAGTGGCTCTGGTGTCCATCCGGTAATGCTTGACAAATATAGAAGGTCTGGACCATGTGGCAGCCTTACATATGTCTTCAAGTGATGTCCCTTCCAAAAAGGCAGTAGACATGGCAACAGCCCTCATAGAATGTGCCCTGACATGAAGCGGAGGAGGCAGAGATGCAGTCTCATAGGCAAGGTAGATGACGGATGAGACCCACTTGGAGAACCTTTGTGATGTGATGGGTTCACTTTTGGACTTTCTCCCATAAGCCACGAAGAGGCATTGAGACTTCCTGAACTCCCTTGTTCTGCTGATGTAAAACAATAAAGTCCATTTCACATCCAGTGTGTTCCATGCCCTTTCTTGATAAGAGGTCGGGTTGGGAAAGAAAGTTGGCAACGATATCGACTGTTCCAGATGAAATGGACAGACAACCTTGGGGAGGAAGGTGATGTCTGGGTGGAGAACCACCAGATCATTGAAAAATTTGATGAAAGGTGCGTCTGCACGAAGTGCTGTGAGTTCACTGGCCCTTCTGGCAGACATGATAACCACAAGAAAAGCTGCTTTCCATGTAAGAAGACACATGTCTGCAGTGGCTAGCGGTTCAAAAGGAGTCTTGGTGAGCGCAGTCAGGACAGTGGATAAGGACCACTGTGCAGCTGGTGTTTTCACTGGAGGAAAAGTGTTGCGGAGGCCTTTCAAAAACCATTTCACAGTTTGGTCCTTGAACACTGTGGAGGCAATGGAGTCTGTGGGAGAGTGCGCCACAATGGTCGCTAAATGGACCTGTATGGACACAAGTCCTAAGCCAGTCTCTGCCAAATGGAGTAGGTACTCCATAACGTCCTGGAAGTTGTCTTGGTTCAGGCTCAGATGTTTTGAGACAAGAAAAGTTTGGAACTGTTTGTTTTTGGAAGCATAGGATCTCCTTGTAGAAGATCTCCTGCTCATGTTGAGTATTCTTGCTAGTCTGGGGTTATCCTCCATGCCGTGAGATGCAGGCTGAGCAGATTGGAATAGAGAATTCGGCCGTCCTTCATCTGGAGCAGCAATGGAGAATTCAGCAGTGTGAGCGATTGTGAGGACATCTGCAGTAGAAGAGGATACCACGGTTGCCTCGGCCACGCTGGTGCGATTAGGATCTCTTGAGCTCGTTGGTGGAGCATCCAGATCAGCACTTTATTTATTTATTTATTTATTTATTTATTTATTTATTGAATTTATTACCCCGCCCCACTCGGGAAAACCCGACTCTGGGCGGCTTACATCATGATAAATAAAAATAGAAGATAAAAACATATAAAATCGTAAAGTTTAAAAGTTATCTGAAGTTAAAAACAGTGCAAAGTGCACGCCAGTATTCCCATAGATCAGCCCCCAAAGCGGCACTCCTTAAATGAGCCACTTAGTATGGGAACCCATGTTCCCTAGTCCCCAGATATGTCCTGCCAGCCAGGTTTTCAGGCCCTTCCGGAAGGGCAAGAGCTCCGTCTGCAGGCCCAGTTCGGTGGGCAGGAGGTTCCAAAGGGTCGGGGCGGACACGGAGAAGGCTCTCCTCCTCGTACAGGCAAGGTGCGCCTCTCTCGTCGAAGGAACAACAAGGGAGCCTCTCCGATCCGCCCTGGTGGGCCGGACAGATGTTCTTGGGGTGACGCGGTCTCTTAGGTATCCTGGCCCACTACCATATAGGGCTTTAAAGGTAATAACCAGCACCTTGAATTGCACCCGGAGACATACTGGCAACCAGTGCAGCTCCCGGAGTAGCGGCGAAGCACGAGCATAACGCCCACACCCCACCACTACCCGGGCCGCCGTATTTTGGACCAGCTGGAGTCTCCGGATGGTCATCAGGGGCAGCCCCATGTAGAGCGCATTACAGTAATCAAGTCTGGAGGTGACCAAGGCATGTGTGACCATGAGCAAGGAGTCCCGGTCTAGGAGAGGGCGTAACTGGCGTATTACACAAAGTTGTGCAAAAGCCCTCCTGGCCACGGCTGCCACCTGCTCCTCGAACAGTAGCCGTGAGTCCAGGAGGACCCCCAGATTACGCACCGGGTCTGTTTGGGGCAGAACTGCCCCATCCAGAACCAAAGATGGCAACTCCTGTGTTAGCACAGGACCCCGTACCCACAGCCACTCAGTCTTGCTGGGATTCAGCTGTAGCCCGTTGTCCCCCATCCAGACCTTAACAGCCTTCAGGCACCTGGAAAGGACTTCCACCGCACCGCTTGGGTCCCCACGGGCCGAGATGTATAACTGGGTATCATCAGCATATTGATGATACCTAACCCCGTGGGAACGGATGATCTCACCCAGCGGCTTCATATAGATGTTGAATAGGAGAGGAGAGAGTACCGAGCCCTGAGGCACCCCATATTGCAGGGGCCTAGGGCTGGACTTCTCCTTCTCCAGGCACACCGTCTGGATGAGTGGAAATGGATGGAATGCGTAAAGATAGTCCGAGTCCCACTGTTGCATGAAGGCATCTCCTTCGGAGGCTAGACTGATCCCCGCCCTGGAGCAGTACCTCAGGCACTTGCGACTGGTCTCTGAGGCTAAGAGATTGAGTTCCGGAGTCCCCGACTGGTGGCAAATGGAGTGGAACACTTGGTTGTCCAATTCCCAATTGTGGGACATGGAGCTCAGCCAGCTGAGTTCGCTGACCAGGACATTTAACAGAGTTGTACGTCGAGGTAAAGGAGCATTGTCAATTTTGTACCTCCTTGCTTGTTCAGATAGGCTATCGCGGTGGTATTGTTCGATCCTATCTGAACTGCCTTGCCGTACACTATCATTTCGAAGGAGCTCAACGCCTTCCAAATGGCAAGTAGTTCCAGGTAGTTGATGTGAGAAGCTGCCTACATTGGAGTCCACAGGTTGTTCACTGTTAGAGACCCGCAAGCAGCTCCCCATCCAAGATTGCTTGCATCGGTCAAGATCTGCACCGTGGGTTGAGGGGAGGAGAAATGCTTATCATTGCCACGTTCAGAGAGAGTGTCCACCAGCCCAACTGGTCCACCAGCTCTAGAGTGTGAAGAAGGTGTTTGGATTGGCTGTGCACCATTGGGTTGAACTTGTGAAGAAGCCAAGACTGTTGCGATCGCATTTTCAGCTTGGTGTGAGGAACCATAGCCGTGGTCGACACCATCAGCCTGAGCAGTCATTGAGTCTCTTGGCCCACACATGAGTCACTTTGGTGATGTCCTTGAAGTGCTTCGGAGGGGCAGTCCTGTGCCAAGGCGGGTCAGCATGGTCATGAATGACGTTTGGTTGGCTCCACGAGGTGGATCAGCAGCTCCGATATGGGTATCGGGTGTCATGTCCGCCTCGATCACCACATCCTCCTCCTCTGAAGATGACTCAGACTCATCCGAAGATGGTAGAGGGATCCTTGCTTCGATGTCAGAGCCACACCAGTCCAGCCTGGGCAGGTTGACAGAGCGGATGCTCAATGCCCTGGAAGGTGGCGTAGCAACGGCCAAGTCCTGGCCAGGGGACACCTTGTCTTCCGACTCTTGAGAGCATTGGAGAGGGATGGAAACGGGAGCCCCAGGCAGTTGTGTAGTGGCAGCTGCCAGATGGTCTCTAAGAGACCGCACCACAGTTTCTAGCAGCGGCTTGAGAAAGTCCAGTTGGAGAGGCTGTGGAGGGATCGGTGCGGTCAAGGCACTTGCACATGGTGGCAAAATGGACCACGAAATGGTAGCCAGAGCCTGTCGAGCTGGTGGAGAGACAGAGACTTAGCGAAGCAGAGATCATCCATGAGACAGAGGCAGGGGAGGCAATGGCAAGTGCCAAAGTAGATGGAGGAAGAAGAAGAGCCGGTAGTACAGATTGTCTTAGCTGGAGATCCTGAAGAGGAAAGACCTTCACCAATAGACAACTCCGTGGACACCAGGCAAGGAAGAATTGCAGATGAAGGGGAGAATGAGGACAATGGACACAGAGAGCGTGAAGGTTGAGGAGTGGCAGGCAAGGAATGGTGCCCAACTTTCTTGGACCTTTTTGTCTTCTTCCCATTCTTATCCTTCTTCTTCCTTGGCTCCGCCATCTTAGATCCGCCTTCATCTCCTGACACCACCTTGGCTTTAGCAGTTTTGGAGGAAAACTGAAGAGCTTGGTGAATTGAAGAAGGAGCCAACACCATCTCCATGAGATGTGCCTTCAGACAGTTACTCCTGTTTTGCACAGCAATACAGGTGAATTTCTTACAGTGCACACAGGTTTGGCAGACACTTGTTATGACTGTCAGAAGATGGAACCTTCTTGTTGCAGTTGATGCAATGCTTGAAGGCAGCTGAGGCCATCCAAAAATTGAAGCAAAGGTGGAAACCAAATGTCCATGGCAAACAAACAATTGGCAAAGGTGCCAGCCCCTTTACGAAAAGGAGCCGACACAGCAGAAAAATTGTAAGAGAATTGATGCTTGACCAATGATGGATGAGCACCTGAAAAATTAGCAATGGCCACTTCCCCTGTGAAGAGGAAGCGACCTGAGGTAAAAATTTGCCAAAAACTGCTCCCCACGAGGGGAACAGTCCCGGTTGAGGTGTTCCTGCCCAGTAGACAAGATCACCAAGAATTTTTTTTAGAAAAAAGGTCTTTTCCAAGGAAACAACGAAAAAGTTTACAGAGAGCTCTCAATGGTCTCCTGCTACTGTGGTGGAAAGAAGAGAACTGAAGAAAGAGTGCAAAATGGTACTTAAGGGTGGGTGGTACAGTGGGCAGCCCTAACATTCAAACTTTTGTCCAATCAGCTTGAAAGCTCCAGTCACGGCTCCGCGCAAGCACAGTACCCAAAAGTGGGGATTCACAGACTACATGAAGGAGAAGTAGACTTGTTTCTGGTATTCCTTTGTTTTTTCCATGATCAAATGTATGTTGACAATTTGGTCTCTAGTCCCCCTGCCTCTTCTGAACCCAGCCTGCACCTCTGGCAGTTCTCTCTCTGTGTGCTGCTGAAGCCTAACCTGTATTATCTTGAGCATGACCTTGCTAGCGTGTGGGATGCGTGCAATTGTTCGATAATTTGAGCATTCTTTGGCACTGCCCTTTTTTTGGGATTGGAACATATACAGTACTGATCTTTTCCAATCCTGTGACCATTTTTGTGTTTTCCAAATTTGCTGGCATATGGAATGCAATGCTTTAATTCCATCATCTTTTAGGGTTTTCAATAATTTAACTGGAATACCATCATCTCCACTAGCTTTGTTATTAGCAGTACAATCAAACCTCACATAAAGAGCGCCTCACTTGAAGAGTAACTCGCTTAAAGAGCAGAATTTTCTCTGAATCTTCGCTTCGTTTAACAAATAAAACCAACCAAAACCTTGCTTAACAAATAAATTGGGGTTCGCAATCCCCCCCCCCCCTGAAATCACAATTGGTCACTTACAATGGTGTTTTGCTTAAAGAGCAAACTCACTTAAAGAGCAATCCTGTAGAACACATGCTTTTTAAACAAGGTACAACTGTACTTTTTAGGGCTTTTCTGACTTCACTCTCCAGGATGACCATTCAAAGCTCTCATCACTGCGATTGTCATGGGTGTTGAGGTTCTTTTTGTAAAGTTCCTCTGTGTACTCTTGCCATCTTTTCTTAATTTCTTCTGCATCAGATACATCCCTGATGTTTTTGTCCCTTATCATGGTCATTTTTGTTTTAAATGTTCCCTTGAAGTAATTTCAAAAATTATTAGCTAGCTCTCCAGCCAAACAAGGTCACTGTACCTTAATATTTCTAACATCTTCCCTACCCACAAAACCACAACATTGCATGTACTTTGCAATGCTCTTGCTGATAAACCTATTCTACACATGCTCAATTAGTTTATTTTTAAAAGGTCACTGTTTGTCCCCTTTGAAAGGCTTTTTCTGAGGATCAATATTTCAGGCACTGTAGCCTGAATTCTTTCCAAATAATAAAAAAGTGAGTAAAGCCAACTATTTACTTTCAAGAAAAGCAAGATTAGTTTTTCCAAGTTGTAAGCAGTTTTAAATGTGGGGATTTTTAGAACCACCTATTTCTGAACAGGGTAAAACCTCCCCAAATTTGGCAAAGAGCAAGAGCAGATTGCCTGGCACAGCTGTGCATACTTTGGTGCTGAACCGATGTCCAGTTTCAAAGTTATATTTTGTTTGTGTAGGTTTTCCCCATTTTTAGAATTGCCTTGTAGAATGTTGATTTGTTCTTCTCCACAGTAACATATCTGTGTAGCTCTAATACAAAAATTATGTAATCATACAAAAATTAGCTATATTAAGTGTCACACAAACCTGCTCCTCAAATTGTACTTTTGTCCTAAACTGTTCAGGGACTTCAGATGAACTGGGAGAAACCCCAAAAAAAGGGATTTCCCACTTGGCAAGTGGTGCAGATATTGGTCCAGGAACATATTTCATACCTTCTGTCACAATCATTCTTTCAGACACTGAGGAGGAGGGAAAATATTATTTCAATTAGACCTTTCACTTGCACATATCATCCCCTTAGCACACACGATATATTGAGGATATCTATAACTAAGGAAACCCAGGCTTGGCCAGAGCAAAATATAATAGAATGCTTCTCAAACAAAGTCTTCACATAAACAAAAAAACATGTCATCAGTCATTCATTTTCAAAGTAACAAATTTAATGCATTCTCTGAGACCTTTTGTACTACAAAAAATATTGTAAAGCGAATTTCCCATAGGAATGCATTGAATGTAATTTCCCCTAGGAATGCATTGAAAACCAAATTTTGTTAACTGAAACACGGTTTTCCATAGAAATGCATTGAAAACCAATTAATCTGTTCCAAAAAATTTGTTGATAACTACTATTACTAATAGCTACTATTTTCTATGGATTTCCTTTTGTTATGCAAATGTTGTGTTAAGTGAGTTACTTGTTGAGCGAGGGTCCACTGTACTGTTTCCATCTTTACCTTATTGTTGGAATTGTGGCAACAGATGAGGAAAGAGACTGTGACATATGTAGAATATGTTGTTTTTTCTGACCTTTTTTTTATATACCATACCCTCCAGTTCAGAAGTATCAGTGTTTGCATTTCCTTTGGCTTGGAACAAACCAGAATGAAGTTGTGACATTCGTGCACACTATTCAGCTTGCAGTTTGGGGCTGCATGCAAAACCTATTTGGGGTGTCATTTTTCAAGGCATATTTCTGTAGCATTAGGGTGGCCCACAACAGGCCAAAACGTATCTTCTCTTTGAGTTACCCTGCTTTTGCTTCCTATCCTTCCAATAATCCAATCAGAAAGTTGGCAGATCTAGTGTAATAGTTGCTTATTGCCTGACATAAAAAAAGGGAGGGAGTGAAGCTGTGTGATGAAACATAAATTCATTTGCCATAATCTGGGCAAGGGACAAAAGGCGTTGTTCCTCATCAGGGATGCTCCTTATCTACACTGTATTGGGACAGTTAAAATCAGTGATATAATTTATTTCAGTTATTTCTTATTTTACAGACAACTGGCTTGTCATTTACATTCCAGCTCCTTTCAGTCATAACAGACTTCTCGCGCGTTGTGCAGAACTATTAAGAGACAGGTCACAAAGGGTATTGCATTTGTGTGGGATAAGTCTTCTATGGAAGGAGAGAACATATCTATAGATAAGGAAGCTAGTCCCTGACACCAGGGGACATTATATTTATAGAATACTAAACTCTGTTTAATCAGAATTGCTATTAAAACATTTACTTTCTGCTTTATCTTGTTTTTCTAAGTTGGGGATTCCAGGATGAAGTAGATGATCAAACATCTTCAGAGATGATTCTGAGGTACAGGGTGAACAGTAGACCTCTGAGGGAGCTATTGCTAATCTCCAGGGTGGCTAATGAATATGAAAGGGAAAAAAAGAGGAAATGTATTTTCCTGGTTATAAACAAATCAAATAACTTACACTTGTTTCATTATCTGCTTTTAAATTGACTAATCTAATGTGAATAAATGTGAATATAACATAAAATTTGATTAAGGTACTGTTTCAGAATACTGAGCTATGTAATATTCAATTAAACAAAATATTACTGGTCACAGTTAGAAGGAAATGCTATATTCGATATACTGTATAGTTTCTCATTTCTTATTTCCATAAAGTGACACAGCAGAATTAAGTTAGCTTCTACCAGAGAGTGTTGTTTGCACGCTCATAGCAACCTGAAAAGCAGGATCTTGGTTTCCAGCAAGCTGAGATACCTGAGGGAATTAATATGCCTAAAAAGTAGCCAACTCTAATAGTTATAGTTCTATATCATTTGCAAGTGTCACTCTTCATTAAAACATAGGGAAATGTTTATGGGTTTTTTCTGTTTATTCCAGGAGTTCTCAACCTTTTAAAGCCGGGGCCAGGTCATGTTCCCTCAAACAGCTTTGGGGGCTGGATGGCCATTTTGTCCATCCTCTACCACATGGCACTTCCTGGTGTGGTGTAGGGGGTGGGGGGACACATGAAATGGTGCCGTGGGCTGCATATGGCTCATGGGCCACAGATTGAGAATCCCTGGTTAATTCCCACAACTCTGCAGAGATAAGTTATCTGAGAGAGCAAAAGGTGGAGGGAGGAAGAGGGAGACAGAGACTTTGCTGTTTAACAGATTTGTGCTACAGGTAAGACAGGTATCATGTTATTTATTATATCTAGTGAGCTGATGCACCTGATTGTGGAGTTGGGGTCAGGAGTTCAAATTTCCCATTGTGCCTTCCAAGGAACAAGCACGATCACCAGGAGTAAATGTGGCCGATGAGGGCTTCATGTCCTCCCATCTGGATGACTATAAATAAGCTGTATGGTGCCAGACTGTTGCCTGAAGAAGGTACTGGGGAACATATTCTAAGAACTTTATAGCTAGAAAATCCTAAGAGGGTGACCACAGATCAGAACCAACTGCATGACACATAACTTTTAAGCCAGGAAGAGTTTAGTACAAAATTAAGAAATAATAAATTGAGAACTTCATTTTGACTCCTTTGTTTCTAACAGACATCATTAGTGTGTGATCGTAATACAGTGGTACCTTGGATAACGTTTGCCTCGGATAACGCTAAAATTGGATAATGTCGGGGAGTTTGAGGCAAACATTTGCATTGTGCAACATTAAGATAACGTTGTGCAATGCAAATGTTTGCCTCAAGTTCCCCAATGTTGATGTGTGCCCCAAAGCCCTCAGGGCTAGAGACCAGCCCAGCAGGCTGTGGGGCAGAGATCTACCAAGGCTCAGACTGCCGTCACTACGAAGTTTGCAGCAGCAGCGTGGCTGGGAAGCTGACGATCAAGCTGGCCGTTCTCTGCCTAGGAAGGTGCTTCCCAGGCAGAGAACAGCCCAGTGGGATTGAGTCCTAGATCTCTGCTAGTAATGTACCCTTGCTTTTGCAAGGTTTGTCTCACAAAAGCAAAGGTACATTACTGGCGGAGATGATGATGATGATGATGATGATGATGATGATGATGATGATGATGATGATGATGATGATGATGATGATGATTATTATTATTATTATTATTATTATTATTATTATTATTATTATTATTATTATTTGCCACTCTCCTTGCCGAAGTGACTCAGAGCGGCTAACAGTGTTACAGTCTCAAATATAAAAATGACATAATATAAATATAACAACAAATATAATACAGTCAATGTAGTTAATAAAAATAAAAATACAGTACAATCAGGAAAATGCAATACAATCAGAAAAATACACTACATTCAAGAAAATACAGTACAAAACAGTCAGGAAAGTCCTTATCCCATCTCGACAGGGAGTGGCTGGCCAAGGCACAGCTGTGGTGGTGGTAGTGATGGTGGCGGTCTCCGGACAGCCGGCCAGTCCACCCAGCTGGCTCTCATTCTTCCCCCCCAGCCTACTGGGGAGATCATAACAGCTGAGAGATCCCAGCGTCAATCCCACTGGGTTGTTCTCTGCCTGTTGAACTTGGGATCTCCACCTGTAATGCATCTTTGCTTTTTGCAAGACAAGCCTCGCAAAAGCAAGGGTACATTACCAGCGGAGATCTAAGCATCAATCCCACTGGGCTGCTCTCTGCCTGAGAAGCACCTTCCCAGGTGGAGACCAACCCTGTGGGTTTGAGGGTCGGATGGCCAGCTTCCTTGGGGTGAGAGCCTGCGCA
Source organism: Furcifer pardalis (assembly GCA_030440675.1). Taxonomy (NCBI): domain Eukaryota; kingdom Metazoa; phylum Chordata; class Lepidosauria; order Squamata; family Chamaeleonidae; genus Furcifer; species Furcifer pardalis. The sequence continues at coordinate 127,000,061 of CP126893.1, read as the reverse complement.
CAACGTTAAAAACTGGATAACGCTAAGACTTGTGGAACCAAGTCTCATCGTTATCGGAGGTACTAGTGTATCTACAATAATGCACTGAAATTTTCTTATTCAGTTCAAAGATTCTATGAACTGGATCACCCACTACATTCACTGTGGGACGTGGCTCTTTACATTGTGGATTCAGTATAACCTAACCTTTTCTTTCTTCTTTGGCAGAAAACGCAACTCTGATGTGAAGTTGTCAGTGAAAGCATATCCCTTGTAAGGTTCCTAGAGAAACAGTAAAGATATGTAGAGAATGATACATTTTTATATGAATTTCTAGTTTGCAGGAATATGAGCTACAGTTTTTGATTCATGGTACAGATCTGTACCTATGTCCTAAGAAGTAAGTTCCATGAAACATCAAAGAATGAAATTATTTTAAATGTTCAAGATCTGATTCTATACAGAAAGTAATTATGACAAAGGTAGAATTGGTACATAACTTCACCATTGCCTGCCCCACCTCTGGATGAGAAAGAAGGGTTGGGTGTTGGGTTAGCAACCCAACCCCATAAAACCTTACTGCTGAATAAACAATGAGGAGACCCGTTGCCCGATGCTGTAGTGGTGAAGGCACAGCATGAGAAGGAACTACTACTAGAGGTTGTGCATAACAAAGTATCCATGGCACTGTCTACAAAGGCCATATAGCCATCTCCTTCGGCTGGTTTTGGGGCAAATTGGGACAGGTTGGTCTGTTCGTGTGCCCTATATTGAAACCCATCAGGAGGGCTTTTAAATTGCCACACTGTATTTTATCCCATTCCTGGTATATGTGGACAATGGAGATAGAATAAAATAGAACATTTTAATCAACTGATAAGCTGGCACTCCTGGAAACCACACACTTCAGAATGGGCTGCTACAGCTGATCAGCAGCAGCAGGGCCAAAGCTTCCACTCCCCAGCTGATAGGCTACCATGCTTCCACTGTTCAGTTGGGAAGTGGCTGCTTCAGCCATACTGCCATTGCTCAGGGACAGCAGCTCGATTAGCAGCAGCTCAGCTTCATAGATGGGGAAAGTGGGATAAATGTCATTTCTTATTTTTCTTATGAATTTTTAAGGTTTTAACCTGTGATTTTAATCCATGTTGTAAGCCGCCCAGAGTCGGGTCTACCCGATTGGGGCGGGATAGTAAATACGAGTAAATAAATAAATAAATAAATAAATAAATAAATAAATAAGTTTCACTCATCCCTGTCTCCAAACAACCTCAGAAAACCTGACACAACTTGTGTGAAGGAGGACCAATGTAGACACACCCTATGATAAAGGTGTATGTCATCACTACTTAATGTTTCCTTTGCTTTTAACTTTCTAAGGGAAGTATGACAATAAAGATTTCTGCAGATCACGCAGAAAAAAGATACCCTTGTCTACCATATCCAAGGTAGGATCTACACTGTAAGCCAAATTTCAAGGTAGATCTTATCATTTGCAAGTCACCATAATTACAAAAGAAGTGGGAGATTACGCTGCTGTTTCAGGCTGCTTTTATAAAAATACACAGCAAATGAATGTATACTTCACAGCTAAAAACATAGATTTTAAAATAGTACAGTACTGTATCTTAGGCCACCACCCGCTTTGGTTTTTTTAAAGCAAAATTTTATTCACCATCCATAATTACAGAAAATACAAGAAATATCTACACAAAATTCAAACAAACACAATGTTCAGAGTAAAATGGCTTCTTCAGACAAAAGTCACTATTTAGTGTGACCTCCCTTCCAACTAAGCACATCTTGAACTCTTTTGGGGAGACTGTTTTGAAGTTTTCTGATGTCATCCTCTGGTATATTATACCAGGCTTCCTCAACACTTCTCAGAGTTCTTTTGATTTAGGTTCTCTTTTATTTATTTCTCTGTCCTGTGGATCCCATTCTGTCTTTATATTATTCAGGTCTTGACACTGAAGTAATAGTATTGTCATGTATTAGTAGGGCATATTTTTATTTATTTATTTAGATTTATTATCCTGCCCCAATCAGGCGAACCCTACCCTAGGGGGCTCACAGAAAAAGAAAAAGACTACACAAATGAGTGCAAACCAAGCCAAACAATCCCACCACACCCCCACAAACCCAGAAACCGAACCACAAGGTTCAAAATCAACTTCAAAAAAATTAAACTATAAATTTACAAAAAAAAAACCCCTCAAAAATTTAAAAGATTTTAAAGTTTAAAAGGTTAAAATGTTTAAAAAGTTTAAAAGAGCGAGAGAGGGGTGGCTATCCCATCAGATCAGCCACCCAACACAGGACCCCGTATTACTGGAGCCCCACACCTGCCCTGCCAGCCAGGTTTTTAGGCCCTTCCAAAAGGGCAGTGACTCTGTCTGTAAGCATAACTCAGTTGGCCGGACATTCCAAAGGGCCGGAGAAGGCCCTCCTTCTGGTGCTAGAGAGATGCACCTCTCTAGCTGATGGAATGATAAGAGAGCCTGTCCGATCTGCCCTGGTGGGATGGACAGATGTTCTTGGGGTGATGCGGTCTCTTAAGTATCCCGGCCCACTACCATGTAGGACCTTAAAGGTAATGACCACCACCTTGAATTGCACCCGGAGTCATACTGGCAACCAGTGCAGCTCTCGAAGCAGTGGTGAGGTACGAGCATAATAGCCACAACCCATCACTATCCAAGCAGCTGCATTCTGTACCAGCTGCAGCCTCCGAATGGTCACCAAGGGTAGCCCCGTGAAGAGCACATTACAATAATCAAGTCTGGAGGTGACCAAACTGTGTGTGATCATGAGCAAGGAGTTCCGATCTAGGAGTGGGCGTAACTGGCATATTACACGTAGTTGTGCAAAATCCCTCCTGGCCATGACTGCCACCTGCTCTTTGAGCAGCGGCCAATGCAGTTTCCATACCATATCCGGGCGTAAATCCTGACTGAAAAGGGTCCAGATAATCCACTTCATCCAGGACTTCCTGTAGCTGCCACACCACTGCCTTCTCCAAGACCTTACCCAAAAAGGGTAGGTTGGATACCGGTCGGTAGTTGTTAAGTACCGTAGGGTCGAGAGATAGCTTTTTCAGGAGGGGGTGCACCAAAGCATGTTTTAAGGGTGCTGGAAAGAACCCCTCCTGCAGAGATGAATTTATAATTGCCATATACAGGTGTTAACAATGACAGTAATCAAAGTTCACTTCCATTCAGGTTTACAGGTGCCAGGTGTCTGCTTTTGTTCAAGTGTAAGAGGAGGACAGGGACTGTGGTGGCTTAATGGTCAAGACATTTATTTGACGACTGGAAGGTCAGCAGGTCAATGGTTGTAGGCCTGAGTGCTGCATGGACTGAGCTCAGCAGTTTGAAAGCAAGTGACTACAAGTAGATAAATAGGTACTGTTTCGGTGGGAAGGTAAGCAACATTCAGTGCATTCTGATGTCTAGCAATGCCTGCCACAAGATCACAAAAATGTCTGCAGACGCAGATAGCACTTGCTCTTTGGCTCCTAGAGTCAAATACGACTGGCTTTCCAGCGAGGATGACTTCTACCTTTACCTAAAGGGAGATCAGACTAAATACTTGCCACTTTAGTCTATGAAAGCTTTTGTTCTGACACACACACACACACACCTGTCTTTGAATACTACATACAAATTTCCTGTATTTTCTGGCTATGTTCTAATGAAAAAACTGAGAAATAATTATATATGGTTATTATAACATTGCTGAAACAAAAATCATTTTTTATAATACTTCCAAATATTAACTAGCTATTTCCTTCTATAAACCCTGTCAAATGCATAGTAAAATGAGAAATTGTGGTGGAGTTTATAGTGCTGTTTCACATTGCATCCCCCCCCCCCGGTGGCTATTAGTTGCTCAGTTCTGTAGCCTAGTGGCTTCGGACACAGCCTGCCCGGGGTTCGGAAGAAGTTTAGCGCAGCCCAGCTGAGCTGCGCTAGGCTTCTTCCGCAGCCTGTCCAGCCTGTGCCCAGCATGCACACAGGGCTTTTCGGCCAACACAAGCCAAGCATGGGTGGGCGATTGCTCACCTGGGCAAGGCTTGTGTTGGCCGATAAATCCCACGTGCATGCAGGGCTTATCGGCCAACACAAGCCTTGCCCAGGTGGGTGATTGTCCCACCCGCTTGGCAATCGCGCTTGCTAAGGGTCGGGTCGAGTGACGAGAAGAGGCCCCCGCTGGCGCACGACACTGGTGCATACACATTCTATCAAAATGTCTATGAAGTAAGGGCTACACAAGAGGAAGAGAAAGTGAGGAAAGATGTGTGGGCTTTAAAGGTGGTTGCAAAACCTCAACAGCATTCCAAAGGGGTAGAAGGTATAATACTATTAGGTTGGAACACACACAACCCCATTATGCATGGAAACAACAGACACTGAAAAAGTAATCATAAAAAGTGGAATGTTAAAGCAGAAATAATATCTGCAGAATGGGATGTTGTGTGGGTTGTATTCTATTATTATCATCAGCCAGACATCATTATTCCAGCATAAAATGCTAGTCCAGTTTGGCACCTCATCCATGATTTAAACCAATCCTATAGTTAAAGGTTACCTTTGGAGTCATTGCACTAAGAGACGGTGGCATACTTTACAACTGAATCTGGATGCAACTCAGTTTAATAACTCACATCTTCAGCACAGAGTCTTATTTAATATGGATTCCCTCATTAATGAACTACAAATGTAATGTGAAGCCATAACTTACCAGATATGAAGCCATCTCTATTGATTTAGGCACATCAATTTTTTCCCCATCATCTATTGACGGACTTTCAAAAATATAAGATTCTGGAGAAAAAATAATAAAATTGTCATACTTAGTATGATGGAAGTCCCATTTAAACATTATACTACAATGAACCTATCATGATAAAAATAATAACATTTTATTTCTGAAAACAGTAAAAGATGTATGACTTCTTTTTCATGCACATATTAGTTAATGATTTTATTCTGTGCACCAAATACACAACTGAACTCTTTCTTGGTACTTTTAGTTGTAGGGATCCTTGATGTGTGAAAAATGATAACAATATGAATTAGTACAGTCAGTAGACATAACACAGATCTCCTGAAAATCATTCTTGGAAATCAAGAAAGTGGACTGCTACTTCAGCACGAACCCCTCTTCTTTCTGTTGGAGTCAACCTTGGGCAACTGCTTCTGATTCCATTGACCTTTCTGAACATAGGCCAAGATAGGCAAACCCATTGCAAACATAGTGGCTAGTTTCAACAGTAAATATTATTACAGTAACACCTGTCAGGAAACGACACATTTCCTCATGTTTCCCAAGGCTTGAGGCAGTAGATTATTCCGCTAGGCCTCATAGAAATCCTTTGTCCCTCTCTGCCTCATAGACTCATGTCACAAGACTGCCTGTTTTCCAGTATTTCTTATCTTTCTAGCTAGCTGAGTTTCATGTTTTGTCTTTACATGCATATAAACAACTATTGTTTTGAGAATATCTTTCTCTGTTACCTGATTGGCTAAAGCTAACTCACCTGACCGCAGATTCTCCATTTTGCAGAGAAGTTAGTTAGTTCGTCTCTGGATATCAATGACTTAAGACCTCAGTTTGGCTTGTGGGATTTCTCTTTTCTTTTCACTATGATTACCTAACGAACTTGGACTGTTTTTATTGGACTGATTCTTTGTTATGACCTTTTAATCTACATTTTTCCATGGACTTTGTTACACGAATCTGAAGAATAAAGCAGCTGTTTCTCTTTGAAGATTGTTGTTCTTTGATTAGCACACACACACCTATGCTACGGTACTAAGAAGCCTCCCTTGTTTTGTTCTAAGCTCAAAGGCCTTACTGCCTGAGCATACTAAGAGTTCCTTTTTAATCTCCTCGGTTCTCCCAGCAGTGGTGAGGCAAGGGTTAAGCTCCAGTTAAATGGGCAGTGTGCCCAGGAGCCCAAAAGGGAGGGCCCTTGCGATGAGACGACCGATGCGTGATAACACTTAATTGTGGTTGTATGTAAAATTGTGTTTGTGGGGAAAAGAATTGGTGTCAAAGAGAGGATAGAAAATCTCTCTCTCAGACTGGCTCCTGATGTGCACACCATGATTTTCAGGGGACATTATAATGAAACCATTATATTTTCTTGGAAGATTAAAAAGAAGCAGAAAAACTAAAAAACAAAAACAAAAAACAAACAACCCCTCAATTAACAAGTATTTTTAAAACATACTTCTAAAAGGCATTAAGTGCTGATGCCGTATTGCTGACTGACATCTTTGCAGATCTCAGAACTACTTATTCAGTTTATTTATACTGCAGAAGAATGTAAAACAATTTAAATAAGGATTATAGTTGTTTAAAATGTGAGACGGGTTATTACTAAATGAAATATTTTTGGTGAAATCCTATGCATCGTTGAATTTACTGTATTGCATCGATGTTCCATGTTTCCTGCAATAAGCTCATGGTAGTGTATCTAGTCCCCCCTTCTTCCTAATAATTCTAGTACAATCAGGTCCTGCTCTTTTAGTATGGCATATCTTACTTCTAAATATAATTAATTGGCTGTACTGTATTTTGCACCACTTCTACTTATCCTGCTGAATGAAGCACTGCACTTTTGTTCCTAAGTTCTTCCCCAATAGCACTCTTGATTATAACACTAGGTTATTGATGTTGTTTTTATGTAACAATTCTGTACTCTCACCTTGACATGTCCATTCAACACCAGGGGCTCTTCTCTGCTCCCCAGTCTCATGAAGGCAAAAGAGAGAGAGAGATGGATGGGATTGTAAATCTATTCTGAAAAAGTCTCCATTTTCTCCATCATTCTCCAAAAGAATGGAACATACTTTTAATCTTTTAACAAACTCTTAATCATTTGACTGCTGGATGAATTAATTGTAAAGGAATTCGAATGACATAGCCATGTAAATAAGTTACAGGTGTGTTAAAAGGATTTACTTTAATCATTCCGTTTAAGTTGTGAAGAAACTGAACTTGTATTGACTTGCATTGTATTTAAAATTCTCCATAGAGAATCATTATATAAGCGCCTCTGGTGGCATTTGAAATCATCAAGGGAAGAATTTACCCATGGACACTTTAGTGCAAGTTCATACACATTGAACTCTAAAATTTATCCACCCTAAAGAGAGGGAGAGGAACATAATCCCTTGGGTTTCTTGCCAAGATCTGGCGCATCTTGATAAGAAAGCTAAGAACTGATAAGAATCTGTCCTTGAAGGTGGGTGATGGGTAACTCTGAGATAATTATGTAATCCCAAGGAGAACATTGCCAGGAAAAGTGGAGAGATGGAACGTTCAAGAATGAGGCCATCAAAGTCACCCTTATCGCTTAAATCCAAGGGATGCAGCTGGACTTAGTTTCCCCCAACTGTGACACTTTGAATAAAAACTTCTGTTTTGGAACTTAGATGGATTTGCAACTTTTCGGGACTTAGTTTATTTCCCAGAGATGACTCTTAGAAATATTTTGATCTTGAAGAAGCTGTATTTAGAAACTATCGTGTTTCTTATTTTCTAGAGTTAAGATTTTGATAGGCTTTGAGAGTCTAGGAAATAGATAGCTAGTGAGAGTTATTTTAGAAGCTTTTTAGCTTAGATTTTACTCAAGAATGGGAAGCTTTATTTTGGTTTTGTTTAACCAGGTTTTACTCCTAGCCTTTGCTATGCTTTGCTTTTTGAAGCAATAGATTGCCTTATGGACATTATATAACATTTTATTACAATAAACTGGAAGCCACACAGGTCTCATTGAAAAGACATTTGGAAGCATTGTGTCCAAGTTTTGATGTGATCCTGAGACACGGGATTTTGTACCACCTGTTCCTGTTTACAATTATTTCTACACGCTACCACAGAGAAATCTTCCATTGTCTTCAGCCAAGCTCTCAGGTACAATCGCATCTGCTCAGACCCACACGATAGAGATGCCAAGCTCACAGACTTACAAAATGCATTTCTCAAACTACAATACCCATCCAATATGGTCAGAAGCGTAGCGTGGCTTGGCGGGGCCCCGTATAAAAATTTGTTTGGGGGCCCTTAGGAAGGGTAAAGATTTCTCACAAAAGAAAAAAAGAAATTGCTTTTTTTGACTTTTGTCATTTGTGAAATAAAAAAAAATTGGGAAGATTTTATTAATAATTTTGCTTACGCACGTTGGGGGCCTCCGTGGCCCGGGCCCCCCGTATAATTGATACGGCAGATACGGCGGTAGCTACGCCTCTGAATATGGTTAAAGAACAAATCAACCAAGCTAGACGAATACCCAGGAGTGATCTACTACAAGACAGGCCCAGAAGGGAAAGCAATCGCACACCACTGGTTGTCACCTTCAGCCCTCAACTCAAACCCCTCACACCCATAATGAGGGATCTCCAACCCATCTTAGACAAGAGTGCTTCACTTTCCAAAGCCCTTGGTGACAGACCCCTACTTGCTTATAGACAACCCCCCAATCTCAAACAACTATTGACACACAACAGACTGCACAAAAGTGGAGCAGATATGGAAACTAGACCCTGTTGCAAATCCAGATGTCAACTATGCCCCCACATTTGCTCTGGAAACAGTATTACTGGACCCAATGGCACCACACACAACATTAAAGGCAGTTTTACTTGTGTTTCTGCCAATGTGATTTATGCCATCTCTTGCCAGAAATGTCTATCCGTGCTTTATGTAGTACAAACAGGACAATCTTTACGCAAAAGGATTAATGGACACAAATCAGATATCCGGAATGGCAACACGGAAAAACCTGTCTCAAACCACTTCAATCTAACTGAACGCTCTATCCAAGACCTGAAAGTTGCAATTCTGGAACAGAGAAATTACAAAACTAGGACTGAAAGGGCGACAGCAGAAATCAAATACATCCGTCTGTTAGATACCCATCACAGGGGGCTAAATATTAGTGAAGGGTTTCTGGGACATTATCAAACTTGATACAGAGATTGCTATATGATTTTATATTACAACTTTCCTGCCAATTCTCTTTAGTAAAACAGAAAGAAACCAGGTACAGAAGTTTGTCTCCCCCCCCCCCCCATGCAGGTCACAAGTTGATCAGATACCATAGTGGGTTTACTTAGCAACCTTGAGATTGAAAGGGAGTCTTTCAGAGTTTATCTGAATAATCTATTGTTGCTAATGGCTGGGTTCTTACTGCATTCTTGTGCTTGCTTGTCTGTCATCTTGCTTGACACCAACCCTTCTCCCGTCGACCTCCTGAATTTGGTATATAAGAACATGCCTGTAAGTTTCATTCCTTGTCTGATGAAGTGGACTTGATCCACAAAAGCTAACAGTGAAAATATAGCAGTTAGTCTTTAAAGTGCTACTGTGTTTTTTATTTTACTTTTTATTTTACTTTTTATTTTACTTTTTATTTTACTTTATTTTGTTTATTTTATTTTGTTTTCTTTTCTGAGATGCATTAAACAACCTTTTAACCTACTTCTTCAAATAATTCTTATGGCTTGTTTTATCTGGAGTAGCAAGGAATTTTCATATGCTAACTAAAGTAAAATGAAGTTAAGTCACTTTTTCTCAAAGAGGAAGGTTAGGAATCTTACAGAGTTTGTGAATAGATTTGGTCATAATACTTGGGTGTTTTTCCTGAATATTTTCTTTCACAGTCCATTCTTCTTTCCAGGAATAGATTGGACCACATTAATATGAATTATTACAAAGTAATTCAGCAAAGTAATTCAGCTATTATTGTATAGCTTACCTGCTGCTGAAACACTGGCAGCCTCAAAGTTTGTTTCCTGTAAACCCAGTGCCTTTCTTTGGGGCAAGACATACAAATCTTTTTTGAAAGCCAGTAAAATGTCACCACAACTATTCAAGAAACAGGCTGTGGTTAAAGTGTTGTCAAGGGTGATCTCAGCCAACAGATTCATCTGAATATCCCACAGTTTTATCATGGAATCTGAACTTAAAAATAAAGGAAATGTCTTGGTTATTCTTAAGTAGTAGCTTGCTTCCAAGACCCCACACCATTAAAGTAAGCAGTTTACCATTAAAGTAATTTTTTCCATGATGGAAACTAACAGAGTCTGCAGTCCTAAGAACAATTAGCTTTAAGATTATTTGAATGGAGTGCATTTGTGATATTCCTTCTGACCTAACCATCTTCTGTTGCATCCCCACTTAAATGTTGTGTGTGCATTTATCTTGATATCTTTCTGAAATCTTATATAACTCTTCATGCTTCTGATGTAATGGGCTGTATTCCATGAAAAGACTAATCATGTTAACATGATTAGACTAATCATGTTAACATGATGCGCTCTACATGGGGCTGCCCTTGGTGACCATTCAGAGGCTGCAGCTGGTCCAGAATGTGGCTGCCTGGGTCGTGATGGTGTGTGGGCATTATGCTCACGCCTCACCATTGCTGCAGAAGGTGCACTGGTTGCCAGTGTGCCTCTGGGTGGAATTCAAGGTGCTGGTTATTACCTTTAAAGCCCTATATGGTAGTGGGCCGGGATACCTAAGAGACCGCTTCACCTTAAGGACATCTGTCTGTCCCACTAGAGTAGACCAGAGAGGCGCTCTGGCTGTACCATCAGCTAGAGAGGCACACCTCTCTAGCACAAGGAGGAGGGCCTTCTCTGTGTCTGCTCCGGCCCTATGGAACCTCTTGCCAAGTGAGCTGCATCTCCAGACGGAGCTGCTGCCCTTTAGGAAGGGGGTCAAGTACTGGCTGGCAGAGCATGTGTGGGGTATGGGCCAGACAGTTGCCCCAGTCTGTTGGCTCATTTGATCCCCCCTCTCTGTTTGTCTTGTTTTAGCTTTTTAACAATTTTAATCTTTTAATCTTGATTTTATATTACGTTTTTATTGTGTTTTAGGTGTTGAGAGTTGTGTTAGCCACCCTGGGTCTTTTTGAGGAGGGTGGCATAAAAGTTTGCTCAAACAAACAAACAAACAAACAAACAAACAAACAAACAAACAAACAAACAAACAAACATTTAAAGCAGGGGTTTGCAACCTACGGCCCACAGGCCAGACCTCGCCCATGGTGCCATTTCATGTGGCCCACCACCCTCGCTCCTGCGTCTCCCATTGCCGCTGCCACTAGAACTGGCAGAAGTGGCAAAAACAGCCAAAAACACTGTAAATGCACTCGTAGCTGTCGTAAACAGATTAATGACAGCCTCAAGGACATGTTTTGTGGCAGCATTTACGGTGGGGGGGAACCATGTGTCTGGCCTGGTCAACTGTCTGAGGGGGCGTGGTCTGGTCCGTGGCTGGAAAAGGTAGAGAATACCTTCTTTAAAGTGTTAAAGAACTCTTTGCCAATTAGGAAGAACATTCCTGAATCGGTATACGGTTTTGGGGGTGTGTGCATGTGTATCTTGGGGGACATTGTGTCTCTTGAGTCTGCCACAGTGAGAGTGGTAGTGGCAGCAGCAAGGGACATGGCAGGGGCCAGCTGTCAAGAAAAGAGCTAGCAGTGGCAATTCAGTGCCAATTTTTTAAACTATTGAAGACTCCTACTCCTCTCATCCTGAGGTTCTTAAAAGCTTCCCTGTGGTAAAAGGGAGACACAGAACCTAAAAAGAGGGGAATGGGAAGCTTTTAGTGACTTTCAATTATATGCTACTAGCATTGCACTAGTGCAAATTATGCAATAGGGCATTGGCCATTATTTTGTATTTATGTTTACATAAACATCATGCTTTTCTACTCCAGTGAACAGGCACACCAAATCTGTTTGCTTCCAGACAAATGACCCTGCTTCAGTCATGTCATTTTACAGTAGTTCCAATTGTATCCCTCTTGTATTTCTATTACTAATTGTTCCACTTTTAAAAATACCTATAGGGATCCTATTAATAAGAACAACCCGCACAGTGCCTTTTGATCAGTAGCAGCACTGGAGCAGCCCAATTAGCTCTCTATGTATTCAGCTAAGGCCAGGTTTGCTATTTCTGAGACTCTTTACTATATATACCTATATTGCCATCTCCTTCAAAAGAAATTTTACACGACCATCATATCTCCTTTATTCCCCACTTATAAGCCTGACTGCAAGGATAGGAAGTGTTTCTAGTTGCCCTGTGCACTTTTGTGTTTGGAATTTATTTTGTTTGAACATGGATGACAAACTTTACTGGATATGTTTTGTGCAGGTGCCACATATAAGAATATAAACATTTATCCCTCTTAGAAATGCTTGTGTAATATACATAAGTTTGTTTTACACCTACATACTATTAATGGCTCACAGGGCCGTAGCCAGAGGGGGGCAGGGGAGGCAAAAACCCTCCTGAGCTAATAGCCTGCCCCCACCCCCACCCCAGGATGCCAATGTTGTGTGTGTGTGTGTGTGTGTGTGTGTGTGTGTGTGTGTGTGTGTGTGTGTGTGTGTGTGTGTGTGTGTGTGTGTGTGTGTGTGTGTGTGTGTGTGTGTGTGTGTGTGTGTGTGTGTGTGTGTGTGAGACATTGTTGCTCTGCGCTGGGGAGTCCCTCACCCGTTCTTCATTCACAGCGACTGCAGTAGGGTCGGGGGAAAGGCACGGGCCTTTCCCCTACCCTACTGCAGCTGCAGAAATAACTGCAGGTGGGGGTAGTTTGGGTAGAAGTTCTACCCAAACCATATCCCTCCCCCAGACCATTGCCTCGGATAACGCTAATGAATCGTTATCCGATGCAAGTTTTTTCCAAAAAACTTGCATCGTTATCCAATTCTAGCATTATCCAATGCAATCGTTATCCAGGGTATTACTGTACAGAGAATGTGGTACTGTGACCTAAAGTTGATTCTGTAAGAACATTTAAAAAATTTTAACAGTAAATCCCAACAATATGGCATTCTGAACCATTTTAAAACTTTAACCCAATTTTTAATTTATTGAAAATCTCTATTTTCAATAATGTATGCTCATGGGAATGGAATTCCTATGACAATAGTTATATTAATTATTACAGAGTTATGTTTCATCCTTACATTTTAAGCAAACCAATGCTGACCCAAGATGTTTCCCAGAACTGAAAAACAACAACGCACAGCCACTTGACTTAACGTCTCTAGAATATTTCTGGAATTAGATGCAGTCTGGGGAAAATAAGATGCTGGCTGTGGATACTTAATGAGTGCTTTTATCCCTGAATGCTTAGTTTTATATATTTTTAAAAAAGGTGGTGGCTGTATATTTTCAAATAATGAAAAGGATATAGGTCTTAAACACTGATTGGCCCTAGCATTTGCTTTACCATGTCAGGTACTAGGTGCTTCAGATACAGTCACTGTATAGATTTATGAATTTCACTACACATACATCATCATCTTCCTCTTATGAAGAATAAAAAGGGAACACCAATACTTACACCTACCCACAACTTAGAAAGACATAAAGATCCTTGCAAGAATCAACTGCTCTTACAGGGCCATCGTGGCAGTTTTCAAGGCAAGATGAAGGATTTTTTTTCCTACTTTCCCCTTAAAGACAGAAAAGAGGTATAGAATTGAAATATGAGTATTTGATTTCAGATTTTAAATAAACAAGAGATTGTCAAGAGAACACCCACATGCCAGAATGTGGTACAACTTAGGTTATTTAACATATAATTTTGTCTGATCACATGTTTTCTGTTTTCTGAATTGCTAATACAGTAAAGAGAATATTTTATTTTGCAAGAATTTAATTTACAATGCAGAGACACTCCAGACAAAAATGTTTTCCATTGGTTATGGCAACGGATGATGTGCCTGCAGTCCATAAAAGCATAAGCAAAGGAAAGTGTATCTGTCCTTAACATGCCACTATAATATTTTTTGTTTTTGATGATTGTCTAACAAAAACAGCAACCTCTCAGAAAACTTTCAGGCATTTTAATGCATAGGGGTTTTTTTTTACTACTGTAATGCTACAGCAGTGATGGTGAACCTTTCAGAGATCAAGTGCCCAAACTGTAACCCAAAACCTACTTATTTATTGCAAAGCGTCAACACAGCAACAGGGAAGGAAAGAAACGCTCCCATTGGGCTTCTGGGGAGAGGGGTAGTGTGAACTCTGTGCTGGGGGGAGGGAGGAAGTGCTCCTATTGGGCTGCTGGGCAGAGCAAACTCTGTGCTGGGGTGACTGCATGGGTGCCCACAGAGAGGGGTGTGAGTGCCACCTCTGGCACAGTGCCATAGGTTTGCCACCATGTGCTACAGCCATCCTGAACAAAGATTCTGCAATGTAAAATAATAATTTAATAATAAAGAAGCACAAGTCATAGGCGAATAGAACTATAAAAGCCCATAACTAATACCAACTAATTAAAAACAGGAATTGACAGTTTGATAGTACCAGTTTGAACTGGGCAAAAAGATATTTTTATAAACCCTCCTTTAAAAAAAAGAAATATATAAAATTAAGCTTTAAATTACTTATTATGTGTTTATAGATCTAAATTAAAAAAAAATCCATAACTATCATATTGATGTGGGTGGAATTAAATAGAATATGTGCATGTTTTGCATAAATCAGATTAGTCATGAATAAAACTTGTGTTGTTGATCATGAGATACATGCTCAATCTTCTGACAGAGCCTAAGCTCATCCTATCCTTTCATGGTAAGAAAACAGCATTGGTATGTACACATTACATTGAATTAATTTCTTCAATTGTCAATATACCTGAAGGCTATGCTGAATCATGAGAGCTAGACATTGCAAAATGATATGAAATTTCAGAAGAAGAGCTAAAAGTCACTCTTCACTGCCAAAAATTCCTTCCATGCAACTACATACAATCATTTACTTGTGTTGTCACATAGAATGTATATGACAAACTTTGTGCCTTTCAAAGTTTTAGATTTTTTTTCTTACAAAGAATACACTTTATGTCTTTATTTTCCTTGTATAGCATATAACAGCACACTTAGAATACAGTCTTATGTATACCTACTCATAAATAAACCATCAAAATCAAATGAATTTACTCTCCAGGATTGTATACCTTCTCATGTAATGTTTCCATTCATGAAGGATAAAATGGTATATACAGTGGAACCTCGGTTAATGTAATTAATGAGTTCTCCTGGACGTTTCTTACAGTGAAAATTACTTTAACTGAAATATGGTATCCCATAGGAATGCATTGAAAACCAATTAATCCATTTCTTTAAAAAATTCCGTAAACTGAGACACTATTTTCTATGGGTTTCCTTTTGTTATGCAATTTTTATATTAACTGAGCTGTTTGTTAACCGAGGTTTTGATGCATACACTGAAATACACTAATTATTATTAACTTATTAACCTTACCATTATTATTCAACTTTTTTTCAGAAAATGCTATTTCTTCATCTGCATCTAGAATATTTAAAATCTCCACAGCTCCAGATGTCAGGCCAACAAATAGTGAGCTGTCCTGAAATACATGTATCATTTTAGTTTGATATACACAGTCGCCCTGTCATTTGTGTTAATTGCTTTGGTTTATAAGAGAGATGTGGAACAAGTCTGGGGAGCTAGACCAGCTCCCCGCCCTTCCAAACTATAAGGCTGGGACATTTCAGATGGCATGGTCATTCCCCATTGTCACAATCATAGTTGTGGCCTGGCTTGAGCTAGTATTATAGCCAAACAGGTGGCTGTGCTGCTGTCAAACCCAAGTGCTTCCACTGTATGCTAAAAGCTTCACCTGTCCTATGAGCCCCACCCAACCCCAAAACTGGGGAAAGGACAAACACAATGAAGCTAATCTCAGCACAGACTGCAGAACGTCTGCTGTTGCCAGTACCAGTAAAACATCGGATAACACTAAAACTTGGTTCCACAAGTCTTGGTGTTATCCGATTTTTAGTGCTATCCGATCCATGTTAAAATCCTATGGGATGAATCGGATAACATTAAAGCTCCATAGAGATACATTGTAACAGCACAGGCTTTAGTGGCTGATATCTGATCCATCCCATAGGACCCTAACGTTATTCGATCCAATTCTCCTCCCCAGATTACTTAACGTTATGCGATTTTAGCGTTATCCGATCCAATCGTTATCCGGTGTTTTACTTGTACTGGGATCTCAGTAGCTTCATTTCATTTGTGCTTTCCCTACTGGGGAGAGTATGGGGCAAACTACTCATTGTTATTGTAACTGATTGTTATAATTGCTATCGCAGATGACCATGAAGACTCTCCCACACACCACTGGTCTTCTAGGATTATTTCTTTGATGTGGAAAGAACTGTGAGATGATACTATCAATGCATTGATTAAAATATCTTAATATGTAGGTAAAGGTTGCCCTTGCTTGAAAGTCAATCGTATCTGACTCTAGGTTTCAGTGCTTATCTCTCATTATAGCCAAAGAGCCAGCACTGTCTGCATCTTCAGACATTTCTGTGGACATGTGACAGGCATGCCTCAACACTGAAGTGCATGAAACACTGTTGTTGTTTTGTTGTTGTTGTTGTTCAGTCGCACAGTCGATTCTGACCCTTTGCGACCCTATGGACCAGGCACCTGTCTTCCACCATCCTCCTCACCCCACCCAGGTTTGTGCCCATTGCATCTACATTACCATCTAGCCATCTCATTTTTGGCTGCCCACTTCTTTTGCCCTCCACCTTTCCCAGCATCAAGGCTTTCTCAAGTGAATCCTCTCTTCTCATTTGATGTCCAAAGTACTTTAGCTTCATCTTTACTATTTGACCTTTCAAGGAGCAGTCAGGGTTGATTTCTTCTAGGATCGACCGTTTACAGACTGAGTGCCCAATCTGCAACCCCCAAAACACTTATTTATTGCAAAGTGCCAACACAACAACAGGGGAGGAAGTAAACGCTCCCATTGGGATGCTGAGAAGAGGGGTGTGTCATGAAACGACATCTTTTCTAACGTTCTCAAAGCTTGGAAAGGACCTGGTTTAAACTAGGCCTCAAAAATCCTTTCCTCTCTGTCTTACAAAACTACGTGTCACAAGACAACTTGTTTCCAGTTCAGCATAACCTTTATCTCCTGTTATGACTATAGGTCTCTACACGTGTGTAAACAAGTTCCCATGTTTTGGGAACTTGCTGTTTCACTAAAAGCTCTTTCTGATTGGTTGGGGGTATCCCACCTGACTGCAGAATCCCCATCTTAGGAAGAGCAGGAGGAGTTCGCTTTTGGATGTCTATGGGTTAACACCTTTGCCTGGGGCCTATGCCTTTTTGCTTCTTCAAAATGATTACCTAGAGTGAATGGATTGTTTCTGGACTGTCTTTGGACTGACTAATGTTTCTGAGCTTACTTACGTTTTTCTGGATTATCCTTTAAGAAACCTACTACAATAAATCAACTGTTTTTGTCTGAAGATTGTCTCTTTCATCAACAAAGAACTGCGCGCACACACAAGGCCTAGCTACCCTAACCTCCCTTATTTCCTTCATTGCTTTATTAACTGAGCAAAGTAAGAGTTCTTTTAATACAGGCCGGTTCTCCCAGAAAACTGATAAGGGCTGTCAGTTCCCGTAATGAGACAGGGGTCTCTAGAACTGGAAGGGAGGGGCCCTTAACTGGGACGGCTGGATTCTGACAGGGTGGGGCAAACTCTGTGCTGGGGGAGGGAGGAAACGCTCCCATTGGGCTGCTGGGCAGAGGGGTGGGGTGAACTCTGTACTGTGGGAGGGGGGACAGAGGAGTGGGGCAAACTCTGTGCTGGGGTAATTGCACTGGTGCCCTAAGAGAGGACTCTGAGTGCCACCTCTGGCACAGGTGCCCTTGATTTGCCATCACTGACCTATTTGTTCTCCTCACTGTCCAGGGTACTCTGAAAACTCTCCTTCAACACTACATTTCAAAGACATCTATTTTTCTGCACTCAGCTTTCCTAATGGTCTAGCTCTCACAACCATACATTACCGCTGGAAATACCATTGCTTTGACTGTGCAAATTTTTGTTTGCAAAGTGATGTGTCTACTTTTCACTATGTTCCCTAGGTTTCTCATAGCTTGTCTCCCAAGCATCAGTCACCTTTTTATTTCATGGCTGCAATCACCATCTGCAGTGATCTTGGATCCTAAGAAAGTAAAATATGTCACTGCTTCTACTTCTTCCCCATCTATTTTCCAGGAACTGATAGGGCCTGTTACCATTATCTTGTTTTTCTTGATGTTGAATCTCAAGCCAGCTGTTTACCTTCCCACTAAAGTGGTCCCTATTTATCTACTTGCAATTTCTTGCTTTTGAACTGATAGTCTGGCAGGAGCTGGGACAGAGATGGGAGCACACTCTGTCATGCAGTACCCAGGAATTGAACTCTGACCTTCAAGTCAGCAAGTTCAGCATCTTAACCACTTGAGCCACTGCAGTCCCTCTTAATATTTAGCTGTTATTAAATATTATCCAAATTTTCTAGCATTGTAATAGTAAAAAAAGAAACATTATCTTCCATTCTAGGATGTATCCATGTTCATCAAACACAACATAGCATTTATGGTACTTGATTGAAAGGAGATGGATGAGAAAATAGTCAAGCTAGTAGTAACGATGGCTCTATCAGCAATTTGTTATAGACCTTATTCTAATTGTTCTGGTTACTCACCAGCCTGGCAAAAACCAGGGTATCATTTGATACTTCAACTTGGAAGACAAGCTCCAAAACAGGCAAGCTTCTGAATTGTATCGATTTGCATGTTGGTCTTTGATACATGATTATGAGTTGTTGGTGAACCACATCATGTTTTAAGTGGATTACCTAAACCAATACAGAATTATCTTTAATAACAGCATTTGCTGAAAAATCAAGCTTATTTATTTACTTCAATGTCTCATTTATTGGTCACCTTTTCCTTGTGGGAGTGGGTACAAATCAAAAAATCATCATTATACCTTGAAAGTAAGATGATGGTGTATTATGTTAACAATAATAAGAATCTGAAATTATTTTTTAATGAGAAACCCTTACAACACAAATATGAAATTCAGATAGGTCATAATTGTTGTCTTCACGAAATATCAAACCCATGTAATGACAAGGTGTAGTTAATACTGCTTGAAATCATCTACAGTCAAACCTCGCATAAAGAGTGCCTTGGTTAAAGAGTAACTCGCTTAAAGAGCAGCATTTTCTCTGAATGTTTGCTTCGCTTAACAAATAAAACCAAGCAAAAACTCGCTTAACAAATAAATCAGGGTTCGCAATCCCCCCCACAACTGGTCATTTACAACGGTGTTTCGCTTAAAGAGCAAACTCGCTTAAAGAGCAATCCTGTGGAATCCTCTTTAAGCGAGGGTCAACTGTATGCTTATTACCATCAAGTCAGATGACATAAATTCATTAAAAGCTAGATATGTGGAAGTCTTTCAACTTTTACTGAACAGAAATAGATTAATAGTTGGAAAAACTGTTTCCATGACTTTTTTCATGTTAAATTAAATATGCACAATACTTACGCAGTATTCTCTTCTACAGTGTCTAGTTAACAAAAGTTGTGACACATTCTTAGACACAAAGCTTTCTAAAGTACTGGCACACACCTGTCTATTATAGCAGATGCTGTCACTCCACTCTTTATCTTGTATTCTAGCAACCTTTGATCCATGATTAGTGGAAAGCACATGCTAGCTCCATTTCTAAGTCTTTTTACTCAACCCTGTATCACTTCAGAAATTACACAATGGGCAAATCCTGTTTATGCCAGTAGTTATAGCAGTGTAAACATGCCAGATGTTACACTCAGTAACAAGGATTACATGATTGGCCATGGGTCCCTGGCATGACCAACTGTATAATGTACAGGTGGTTGTGCTTCAAGGATAGCCTTGGTGCTAGCACAACTACCAAGAGTGCAACCTCAAGTTGCACATAAATAGTTGTAAATTTGACTAACTGGAAAAAGAAAGGACTAATGGCATGCAAGATGTATGTTCCTGATGTAACTTTGACTTGCACAAGAGCAGAACCTTCCTCTCCCTGATCTTTTTATCTTGGATTTTTTATAAACCATATAGCTTATAGAATTCCATGTATGCTATAATAAAAATATTATAGTTTTTACCTTTATAGAATTGCCAAATACAGTACTGTAGTTCTTTTACAGAGGAAAATGTTATTTCTTTTAGCTGATCTATATCATCTTTATCTTACGCTGTAAGAAGAAATAATAAAACAACCACAGCACAACTCCATTGAAATGACTGAAGGTGTTCCTTGCAGATGATGGGAATTTTGTGTGCATACCAAAGCTATTGAGCAATTGCGCAATGGGTTTTAAGCAAAGGTGACACATTTTAATCTTTGTCCTGTGTGAAGGGCAACAGCAGCGCAAGATAATTTCATCTAGGAAAATTCTTGTGGCATTCTTTTCGGAAGAGTTCATAGGAGTAGATGAATCATTAATTTTCACATGAGAATGTAATTATATCAATCTATCACTTGGCTCATGAATTAAAGAGCTTCTCTCACATGTTATCTGTGAACTATTTTTGTTGTTGTCATTCAGTCGCACAGTTGATTCCGACCTTTCCCGACCCCATGGAGCACCCCACACCAGGCACCCCTATCCTTCACCATCCTCCTCAGCCAGCCCAGCTTTGTGCTCATTGCATCAACAATGTCATCTAGCCAGTGATGGGATGTCAAAAATTTTACTACCCCACTGTGATGGCATCACAGTGGAGGCAGAGCTAACGTCATGACATCATGACATCATGGGTGGCACCAACGTCATGATGTCATGACGTTGTGGGCAGGGCCAAAAAAATAAAAAATAAATTTAAAAAATAATTAAATTAAATTAAATTAAAATAAACACACACACACACACACCTCAACCCACCCACCCACCAAAACAACCACAACACAAACCCGTAAAAAAATAAAATAAAAAATAAAAAATAAATAAAAATACACCCACCCATCCAAACACCCACCCCAAACACAAATAAATCCACTCACCCACCAGCCCCAAACACAAATAAACCCACTCACCCCAAATACAAACCCCTCACTTACCCTGCTTGGAAGTGGTGGCACAGAAGCGCAGTGGCGCCACAGGATGGTGGCAAACCGCTGCGGTGGCAAACCTCTGCGGTGGCAAACCACCACAACGACATGGTGTCCTGGCAGGGGGGAGGGACAGGCATGGAAAGGCCGCCACCATCATCACTTCTTCAGGCGCTCCCTGCACCCTTCCTTTCCTGGAAGCCAAAATGGCTGCCAGGAACTGCGCATGCATCAAACTTTCATTAAAAAATAGAACTGTGCATGAGTAAAATGAAGGTTTGACACATGTGCAGTTCCCAGGAGCCATTTTGGCTGAATTAAAAAAATATATTCCCGGTGAGGCGTCCGAACCAGACACCTAAAAAAAATAAATTCCCGGGTGGTTGTACTGGTTCGGCGAACCACCCGGGAATCTTGCTACCGGTTCGGGCGAACTGGTGCGAACCAGGAACATCCCATCACTGCATCTAGCCATCTCATTCTTTGCCATCCCCTTCTTTTTTTGCCTTCAACCTTTCCCAGCATCAAGGCTTTCTCAAGTGAATCCTCTCTTCTCATTTGATGCCCAAAAGTACTTTAATTTCATCTTCACTATTTGACCTTGTAAGGAGCAGTCAGGTTTGATTTCTTCTAAGATTGACCTATTTGTTCTCCTTGCTGTCCAGGGTACTCTCAAAACTCTCCTCCAACACCACATCTCAAAGGCATCTATTCTTTTGGACTCAGCTTTCCTAATGGTCCAGCTCTCACAACCATACATCACTACCAGAAATACCATTGCTTTGACTATGCAGACTTTGTTTGCAAGGTGATGTCTCTACTTCCCAAGAATTAGTCACCTTTTTATTTCATGGCTGCAATCTCCATCTGCAGTTATCTTGGATCCTATGAATGTAAAGCCTGTCACTGCTTCTACTTCTTCCCCATCTATTTTCCAGTGATATTATTACACACTATCAAATCAACCACACAAAAACACCGATCTTCCAGTTTAGTGCTTATATTCCACAAAAATTATTTTAAAATAAATTGGACAAAGTCATGTTGTTGATTTGTATCTGTGTATGTGAAAGAATATAAGCTGCAGTAGTAAATTGCATTCCTGGTTGGGTGCTTCATTGCATGACAGGCACACAACTAGAAACATGACTGGAATCTCATTAGTTAGTGACAGTTTGCTGTTGCAACTTGCATAACTTTTGTTATGCATAGAAGGGAGTCCATCTATTACATATTAAAATAGAAATACACACTTTGCAAAATCTTTTGTGCAAAGTTATGCTGGTGTAACCCAAATCCAGCACCAGAAATAATTAAACAAATTGAAAATTTCTTATAATCCCCTCCCATCCAAATTCCACAGCTCCTAATGCTCCCCCCCCCCGAGCTTCAGGACTGGTTTAAAAAAATCACCACCAGTTTGCTAGTAGTGATATCAGGGCAGCTTCAGGAAATTTGGAAGCATTTTAACTATTTAAGGCTTACCTTCCCTCTTCCAAGCCTTCTAAAGGCTTCTCCAAGGCAAGCATGGGTCCTAGGGAGCCTTGGAATAAGGAGGGAAGGGTAATTTAAATTAGTTTACTTGGTTACTTGGTTGATCCGTACCTCACACGTCTAGTTTGACATGGCAGATTGAAACATCATCTCTCACTGTTTCCGAAGCTGTTCAATGCTTCTTTAGCCATTTTAAATGTGATGACACAGTTTACTGGGCCAGTGGTAGGCATCAGCAGGTTTGCACCAGTTCGCCAGAACCCGTAGCAGAAATTCTGGCTGGCCCCACCCATCCAAGTTTTGACATAAAGTAGTCCTAACTCAGGTGCAACACAGGGTTTCCCCCCTGGCCAAGCCCACCATACCATGCCCACAGTGTGGTAGTAAAATTTTTTGGAGCCCCCCACTGGGCTCATGTTGAAGTTGGCAATGTTAGAGCAATGCACTGGCCAGGTGCATTGCCCGAGTGCACAATCCCACTTAGCTGAATTGGAGAACCATTCCGGATCGCTAACTGACACCTTTGTGGAATGGTTGATTTAGTTTAAATTAATTATATTCATAGCTAGAACTAATTTATATAGTTGTAATTTTACACAATAGGATTTTGCCTATTATGGCACAATAAAGGAAACATTTGGAAAATAATAGCTAAATTGCACTTACTGGATCTATGTAGTGTGTCATCTCATAATATACCAAATTCTGTATTGATGTATGAAGAAACAGAATTCTTCCATCCTTTCAAAAGGGAATATTTACAGTACATTCAATATAATGTGAAACCTTTATACATTTTATACTCTACTTTTCTTGAAAATTACAATAATGTTAGGACCATCTTTATATGTATTTGGTATACAGTAGGTCAAGCAGGATATCTTAGAAAGTCCTAAAATATGAAAATGCCTCTATGGAAGAAATCATGAAAGCACAAGATAAAGCTGATTTATTTATGCTAAAAATAATAAATGGAAGATTTACTTTAAACCTGGAGTAACTTCCAGAGTCAGACGTGGGGAGAACAATGTGTGAATTAAGGACTTTTTATTTGGGACAAATCCAGATGTGCTTTAATTTTTAAATCAGCATACAAAAGTGAAGGAGTGGAAATAATTCCATTACATCTAATGGTGATTCATTTTCAGAGGCAGAGTTCCATGAAAAAGCTGTTGTGGTTATGCTCCAAAGTTCTTATGTTTTCAGACAGTTATCAGTTTTTAAATCTTTCAGGTTGAGCAGGTGGTCAATTTGGATCTTAGTAGTAAAAGATTGCTAAAAAAAAATCTTCCCAGTGATTGTACTTCTTATGAATATCCTCAGAGTTCCTTCTCATCATTAGACCTAAAAAGTAATAAATGCTATCTCTGTGCAGGAATAAAATTTAAATGTGCAAAGTTTTCAAGTCCTGTAGCAAATTGGTACAAACATTCACTTGATGTTGCCAAAGTATAAGACTTTGTTTGCATGAAGCAAACATGTTTTATAAATCATCATTATAATTGCTTTTTAATAGGGTCTGGACTTTCTGCAGTCCTAAACAAAAGGCAGCTGGGTTTTTTTTACCTTGAATCTCTGAGCAGAGATGTTTTGGCTGCTTTTGTGAGATAAGCAACACTACAACATAAACAGAGTTCAGTAACAGCATGAAGTAGTGGGGGAAAGCATTTACAATGTGTTGTTTTTTTAAAAAAAAATGTTAAAGATGACTTTCAGAAGTGAAGAGTGACAAGACATGACTCAAAATGCAAAGGATAGTACAGTAAATACTTTTGCAGCTCTCTTCTTTTCTCATATTGGACCTCCAGCTAATTTGCTTCCCTACTAAATCAGTAGTTGTTATGTACCATCAAGTTGGAACCAACTTATAATAAACCTAATAGGTTTCTAAAGATAAATGAGATATTTAAGGAGTGGTTTTACCAGTTCCACTTCCCAAAGCCCGAGTAGGGATTCAAACCCTGGTCTCCAGAGTCCTAGTCTTGGGTATTGTTAGCAAATGGGAGGGTGGCTGAGTGGGTTTAAAATGTTTATATTCTCAATTTTTTTGATCTTGCCATTATAACAAGATGAACTATTTGTCTGGATTGCATTACATGTCATTGTTTATATTCTCATTCTCATAATCGTAGGTACCAAAATATAATTCTCTGTTTAGGTTATCCTGTAGGCATGAAAAAATATGTTGTCCTATTTGCTGCAAGTGAAATTAGACTAATTGTTATTAATCTTATGTTTTTCTAGCAAAATAACTATAGGAAATTACTGAGGAAAATGGCTTTGCCAGCAATTTAATATAAACAAAAGTATAGTATTGAAAATGACACATGGGTGATTGCAAGATAGACATGACACAGATGATGTTCACTACAGAATTAGAATTGGTAAAGAGGAGTAATAGGCACCTGGGCCACAACGCACTATTTTCATGCTAGTTTGGGTAAGATCTTTTTAGAATTTCTGATGTGTGTCAATGTCACAACGTAACAATTGCTTAGGACTATGAGTTATAATCCTTAGATTTTAAAATGTGACTGAAGTATCTTTTTATGATTTTTTAAAAATTATGGTTACAAAATTTTACTATTTTGGAGTGATAGTTTTCTTATGTATGAAATTTAGATATACAAATATCCAATATTTCAACCTTGTGCAAGGTATTACAGCAATGGTGCCCCAACTTTTTTTCCCATGGGCTGGTCCTGCCCCCAACACACAGCTGCAGGGGCCGGAGGAAGGCTGCTCCTGCTGCTGACAGTTTTGACATCAGCGGCGGCGGTGATCGAGTTTTGTCCCGGCTGCACCAAGCAGCCTCTGGCTTGGTCCCATCCCCTCTGCAGCCTTTGCCAAAGCCGATCACCGCGTTGGGGAAATTTTCGGAGCCTCTTCTGTTTCAAAATCCATGACGCTGGAAGGGTAAACCTGGCGGGCTGTGGTGATGTCATCCTGGGCACACCAGGGGGCTCTCCTAGCATTGAGGAGTTTGAAACAGAGGAGGCTCCGGAAATTTTCCAAATGCGGCAATTGGCTTTGGCAAAGGCTGCAGAGGGGATGGGACCGAGCCAGAGGCTGCTCAGAGCAGCCAGGACAAAGTGCAATTGCTGCCGTCGCCACTGCTGCTGACATCAGGCGGTGGGGGCAGGTGGAGGGGCGGTCCGCGTTGAGCTCTGGTACTCACTGCAGGCCACATTAATGATATGCATGGGCCTAATTGGGCCCAT
Source organism: Furcifer pardalis (assembly GCA_030440675.1). Taxonomy (NCBI): domain Eukaryota; kingdom Metazoa; phylum Chordata; class Lepidosauria; order Squamata; family Chamaeleonidae; genus Furcifer; species Furcifer pardalis. The sequence continues at coordinate 126,974,395 of CP126893.1, read as the reverse complement.
TGGCTGTAGTTTGGGTGCCCTGTATTACAGCATACTGTGGCTTCTCAGCTTCAAGGGTTCCTGGTACACAGAAAGAGCCTCCTCAAAGATTGTGGTATTTTTGAACACAATTGGGTGTACCCTGGTAACAGCAACCTTCTGTTGCTGGCTAATCTTTCTTACACTAGGTCAGGCGAAAGGAACTGCAGAATGAACTCACCAAAAGGTGCCTTCACTTTGGCAATTTCACGTCTTGCCTAAAGGAGGAGGAGGAAGAGGAGGAAGAAGAAATACAGTCAAGCTGAGGATGCAATAGATCACATCAGCGTATCACAGTAATTTAATTGCATATTTCTATCTCCATTGTCTCATATTGGTACAGCTGTACTATTGAAATCATAATTTTGAAGACTAATTACTAACAGAGTAGTCAGAGCTCAGTGTGTTTTTCTCCTGAAGAATATCCCAGGATTGAACCTGAGTATCTTTACATTTCAGGGTTTCTGCAACCAATTTGGAAGAGAGTTTTTCTTAGAAATCCAGGAAAGCCACCGCCTGCCAGAAGAAACAGTACTGGACTATGAAGGCCAATAGCTAGTATATGGAATGTTTATATCAAATATGCAGTCTGCTTACTTTAAGATTTTAGTTGACATACTGTTTTGTTTAGATCTTATCTCAATACGTTTCCTGGCATTCTATTAAACCACTCTGTCTTTTTAGAAGCACACCCAATTCACCTCACCCTTTTTTCCTACACACCTTTTACCTTAGGCTGTTGCTCAAGGAAGAGAGTGGAAACCCACAAAAATGTGATATTGTGCAACAAACTAAAACAACTGATATTTGGGGGGGGGGGGACAAATTTCATTGGCTGCAGCTCAATAATAAGTTAATATGGGCAACCTTGTCTTTCCTTAAGTACCAAATATGCACATCTTTACAGAATTATTTGTATTTCCAACCATAGAAAAACATATTGATGTATGCATAATGTTCAAATAAAGTGTAACAGCAATTATAACACCAACTGGTTAATACAGTTACAATATGCATCTTCCTATTTAGTTCTTTACCTGCATACCAAGAACCAGAAACTCCTGACTATCTGCATACACCATTCCTTCATCAGTTACGTAGCATAATGGTGAAGACAAGCTGCAGAGGCATCCACACCTTGCTGGCGTCCTAAAATTTCTTTTTCGAGTATGCTGGAAATATTCATTCTTCTGAACACAGCTAGGAAGAAATATTAAGATAGTTCCAAGTAAATGCATTCCTACTGGACTGCAAATCAATTTGCATGTACAAAATTAAATAAAGGATTTTCAGTAACTTTGTTTTAAATTAAACATATACTAGAATGAAAAACAAAAATCCCACATTTTTGCATTACTGTATAAGCGTCACAGGCTATTTTCTGACCCCCAATGAAGATTTTAATTTGTATGGTAAGATAAAAGCACGCCTCACGCCCAGAGGTGTGTTTCTGTGTGTAGAATCCAGAGTGCTCTTCTGAATCACTCAGTGCCAGAAAATAAAACATGAAATTAGGTTAATGTTAACTCAAACATACTCTCCTTGTATTTCTAAACTCTTCCTGATCCCAGTGAATATCAAAGTTCAGCGATGGCCAACTTTGGCACTCCAGATGTTCTTGAACTTCAATTCCAAGAAGTCCTGATCAGCAGACTTGTTGACTTGGGTTTCTGGGAAGTGAGGACCACGAACACCTGGAGTGTCAAGGTTGGCCTAGTTAAAGGAATGTTATTTCCCCTGAATGAGGAAGACATTCTGAAAATTAGAGCATGTCCCTTTTGCTTTGCAATAAAAAGAAAAAAGAAAGGTTTAACCAAAAGTGAAGAAACAAAAATCTCAAAAGAAAGAGAGACAGTCATCAACCGCCCAAACACTCACTGCAGCTTTTTCAATGATCAATTTAGTGTAGAGCTTGATTTCCTACAGGCATTCCAGGAGTTCTGGGACCAAAGGCAAGGAAAATAGTTCTCAATGCTGAATGCCCTTCAGGACCGTCCAGTTCTTGCACACTCAGTTCTTATTCACAGATAATATCAAGGTGACAACCAGGGAAGTAGAGCAATGAATGACCCTGCCAGAAAGGTTCTACTATCTCTAGTTCTGTGGAATGGTGAGTGTGTGTGTGTCATGAGAACTCTCTCCCCCTTCTCTGACTCTATCCTTGCATTTTTGTCATCCACAGGCTTCCAATCCTGACTTCCCAAAGGTAGGTCCAGGCTCAGCAGAGCTAGCCAGTTCTTCTCCTCTGCTAAGCATCAGGTTCTTCCTCTCTGGAGAACTCCTCTGGCAGGAACATTACACTTGATTGTACAGTCCAAATTGCAAAAATTATCTAAAGAGATGTAGACCAATCCAAATCCACTCTGAGACCCAAACAGACTAATCTGATCTATTTCAGACTCACTTTGAATGAGTCCCAATTCATCTGATTAGGTCTGGGATTTGGTAGAACTGGTTGCAGAGCTCTATATCAATATGTTTATTTTGCTTGGACATTTTTTGTCTGGCCAGTTTTTGCTTTGTAGGGAGAAAAACTATATGGAGCAGGCAGCTGAAATTTAGTTTGGTTACTGTGCAGCCAACAATGTCACAGAATATCTGCACTGAAGATCTATCTAGTGTTTCCCAAATGCTGGTTTTTGGACTTCAATTCCCAGAAGCCTAAGTCATTTCCCCAAAGTACTGATCAGCCAATGTACTGACTGAGGCTTCTGGGAATTGAAGTCCACTAGTGGGCTGTGTACCCCTTGTTGGGAACCACTGGATGGTTGTTTTAAAGTTGGGGTTCCCAAACTTTTCATGTTGTGGGCCAACATGTTTGAGTGGGCCGGTCACATGGTTCCTCCCACTAGAAGCAGAAGTAAAACATGCCTGTGCATGCACAAATGCTGCCATAAAATGCATCCATGGCTATTGTAAACGTGTTTATGGTGGCTGTGGATGCATTTACAGCAGCGTTTGTGCATGCATAGGTGTATTTTACTTCTGCTTCCAGTAGCAATGAAGTCAGCACAGGCCGGATGTTTTATTTATTTATTTGAATTTATATTCTGCCCTACTCGCCAGGGTGACTCAGGGTGGATTACAAACACGTTATATAGAAACATATAAAATCACAAATTCAGATACAGTTTAAAAATCTAAAAACAATTTAAAACCACCATTCCTTCATAAAATAGAGGGTGGCTATAAGATGTTAAATAAGCCAGCAGGGAGAGGACAGTAAACCATCAGTACCCCACACTTGCCCCACCAGCCAGGTCTTCACTCTCTTCCTGAAGGGCAGTAGCTCCATCTGGAGATGCAGCTCTAGGGGCAGGTGGTTCCAAAGGGCCGGAGTGGACATGGAGAAGGCCCTCTATCTAGTGCCAGAGAGGTGAGCCTCTCTAGCCAATGGAACCACTAGGGAGCCCCTCCGGTCCGGTCCGCTCTGGTGGGATGAACAGGTAACCTTGGGGAGATACGGTCTCTTAAGTATCCTGGCCCACTACCATATAAGGTTTTAAAGGTAATAACCAGCACCTTGAATTGCACCCGGAGACAAAGTGGTAACCAGTGCAGCATTTGTTTGTTTGTTTGTTTTGTTTACACTTGTATGCCGCCCACTTGCAATGTGACTCAGGGTGGCTAACAAAGTATCACAGTCCACTACAACAACAGCAGAAAAAGTTCACAAAAATGACCAGAGAAATACAAGATATAGAATCACCCGTAGGTCAATGAGCAGGAGCATCCTCGACCACCCACAGCTGTGGAGACCCTTTATCCTCCTCCAGGCATGGGTGGCAGGTGCTCTCCATACAGAATAGTCCAAATCCTCTTGCATAGCTACAGAGGTAGTGTACCTTTTGGAGACAAATTGTCCCAAATTAAGAAATAACCCTAGAGATATTATCAGTTGCACACTGCATCATACAACTCACTATCCAATGGATAACATCTATGATGATTTCTTGTCTTGGAGCAATTCACTTCCAAAAGTTATGCAATTTATGCTATGCCAGCACAATTAGGTAAGAGAATTTAGGCCAAAATATTTTTGAGAATCTGGCATAATGCTACATTCTGTATTTGGTGAACCTCCCAGAGAATGCACAAGCGCTATGGGGTGGTATATAAGTGTAATTACTATTCTAGCTCTCCCACTTTACCGTCACTTCAAAATACATGACCATGACAGACTGAAAAAGTGGAAGGCAGCTTTTTTTCCAGAACTCAAAATTCAGCATATATAATCTAGACCCGTGATGGTGAATCTTGGCACTTCAGGTGATTTTGGACCTCAATCACCAGAAGCCCAAGTCAGCATTCCAAGATGGTCAGTCTTTTCAAGGCAGGATATCCTAATCCTGTGTTAGAAATATTAAACAAATGAAATTTCTTAAATACTGTATGAGTTATTTTACCCGTTAATCCTCCTTAAAATTCTACCTGCATTCACCTCTCCTTATGGGGAAAAAGGGATCAGATGTAATGCCGTAGAAACGTCATGAAATGAAATTACTATAAAATTATTTTCCAAAGATAAACTTCAAACATTTCAACTTTAAATATGCTAAGAATGCAATAGAAATTACCTTGAATAGAAAATAATGGAACCATACAGCAGATGAGAAAGCTGTCAAACATACCAATAATATTTGGAATTAGCAGAAACTTACGAGGCCATGGGGTGTTTTCTGTACAAGTGTTGCTGTAGCTCGCCAATAGTCCACAGAGCAACTCTACATGCAGGATCAGTTCTAGAATCAAAGTATACTTCATGTACAGTAATACCTCATATAACATTAGTATCGAATAACACTAAAATCGCATAACATTAAGGAATCTGGGGGGAAGAATTGCATCAGATAACATTAAAATCCTATGGGATGCTTCAGATAACAACCGCTAAAGCCTGTGTGGTTACAATGTATCTCTATGGATCCCATAGGATTTTAACATGCATCAGATAACACTAAAAATCATATAACACCAAGACTTGTGGAACCAGGTTTTAGTGTTATATGAGGTTTTACTGTATAAGCAAAACTCAGTAACTGTATGACTTACTATTCTTCCACTGAAATAAAATAATGTAACACTATTTGGTGGAACACCATGTTTACACTTTGAAATTTGTCTGATTACTAGTGTCAGTTTGAAAAAATAGTTTGCCTTGTGGTCAGTAGAAAAATGAGAGATTGGAACAAGAACTTTCTTTGGATTATATGTCAACTTGCCTGTGAGGCAGGATCTCTCGCTTCTTGTTTTCATATCAGACAAACAAAACAAAACAAAAATAACAAGAAAAAAAGAAAAAACATTGTGATACCTTAAAAGATTAACTGCTATATTTTAATGTCAGCTTGTGTGGATCAAATCCTGTCACCCCTATAATTTACTGTGAGTTTTTGTGGATCAAGTGTTAAGTAGACTTGATTCACAAATGCTCACAGTAAAATATAATAATTTTCCTTAAGGTGCCACAGCAGGAAGCTTTCAATATTTTAAATTAATTATTTCTGGTAGTGGCTCCAGTTTACCCCAGCATAACTTTGCTCAACAGGTTCCCTACAACATTTCAGTAAGGTTTAGTAAATTGAAGGCAGAGCTACACAAGGAGATTGATGCAGATAATTCTGGTTTTTCTGTACAAAGCCCCCTGTAGTTCCCACTGTTAAAACTGCTGCTGTCATTTGCATGGAAAATGATTAAGTATCTTCAGAGAGCTAAATTGCAAGAGTTCACATCTTGCTCCTCTGGAGGAGCAAAATGCTCTCAGGATGTGGGGATCATATCAAAGCTGTACTACATCAGCTTATGCCAGTGTAGAGAAGCCCAAAGTCTCAGCCTAAAACAGACTTCCAAGTAGGTTTCAAAAAACAAACAAACCCAAAAGCCAATGCATGTGAAAAACCTCGTGGCAACAGGAAACATTTGAGCATGTTTAACAATGTAAGCTGAGTGGGGTCACTAGAGCCAAACCAGTTTTGGGAAGTGGAATAGCTTCAGCACAATACACAGCAGCTCTAATGAAACTTCCCCTGCATGAGTGCTCCAGTTCCTTCCAACTAGCTCCAATGAGAACACACACATGATGGCTATCCCTTTGTATTGAAACACACAATCACATGCCAAAAAACAGACTGAAACAATGGTAGCCCCATCAGAGCACAATAAATCATCCCCTGCCAGCTGAATATAAAAACAAAACAAATGGCTTGCAAATGCAAGGGAATATATACATAGATGGTGGATTCAAGGTTTCTATGGGATTCAAGTCAATTCATTTTAAATCGTACATTCCCTTGCTTAACTTCATCCTGGAAATCCTTTATACCAAATTTCTTTTTTAATGAAATCACACTAGATGGAAATGTTTTGGTAGCTTTGTCCTTTAATGCCTGAAATTCAATAGTAAGCCACAACTAGAGTACGCCCAATGAACAAATGGGTGTTGGGTGAGTCAGCTTCTTCATAAATTCTGTTTCTCAATGGGCCTGATCTAGTTATGAGTTACTAATGGATTTCAGCCATTGTGTACAAAGAGGATGATAGCAATCTCTGTAATAATGATAACCATGGGTATAACTGAGTTTGGCAGTAACCACAGTTTCTCAAGGCATTTTAAGGTTATGACTATTAGAAGAGCTTATCATGAGTTCAAACGTTAAATCTGTCATATAATTACAATTATCTGGTGTCTACATAAATATGTAAAATGTGTATGAAATCATTTTATTCTTCAATGATAGATGCAATCTGGGTGGTAATTGAGCCTGCCATACTTACCATTATTTAAAAATAATGACATAGACTCAACCACATATTGACTAAAAAAGACTCGTATAAATAAGATTATTAGTGGTTTTAAAACTGGAATGGTAAGTCTGCTAGACATGCTCTGCTGTGTGCAAGTGAACACATATTTACATATATTGAAACTATTTCATATTACAATCAAACCAACATGCCCACTTTATGCCCTTGAAGACAACTTGTCAAATTAAAAAATTAAAAATAAAACCCTGAATCTCATATGTCTACGTTCACATTATATATTCAACACAGAGAAAAACTACTTGCTAGTTTCTTTTTCTGCCTCTACCTCAGTAGTAGGTAATTCATTAGTCTCTTTTGAAATAATGTAAATAGCCCCAGGCTGTTAAAACTATTGTTATAGTGAAACTGCTATCATTTTGTTACCTTGCTGTGTAGACCCATATATCCAATGGTGTCAAAAGAAAGTAAATGGTTCCATTAGCTCGGTTGTAGGTAAAGCTTAGAATTGGTTGGTGTAGAGGGGGATAAGGAGGTGGCAGAACTGTGCACAGCTGTGTCTTGTTGTGAAGAGAATATATCCTTAAACTTTAGAAAGAAACAGAAAAAAATAGGACAATTTAAAACCTATGTGCAGGGTACGACTTATACAAGAGAACTTTTTATTGTCATAAAATGGCCCCATGTAACAATCATTAGTTTGAAAACTACTCCAGAGTTTGATAGAAAACATTTCTTGTGGGAGATTAATAGCCAATGCTTTCTTCAGAATATAGTTCTTCTCAAGTATGCTAACCAATCTAATTTCTTAAAACTTGCTTCACTAAGAACTTTGATATTTTGCTATTCTATGAAGATTTCTACATACCTGTTGTCAATTCCCATAGTAACCACCCGATTTGACTTCCCATCAGCACCACAGACATGCATATTTCTTATTGGAGTATTGACTTGAGACCAAAAACTGGTAAAGGTGTTCATATCATATATATGAATATTGCGGGCAGAACAACAGTATAAATATTTATCTTCCATTGTACCCATCCACAGTATTCCTTCTTGGAACGTTGATAAGCTAGATATGAAAGAAGGACATTAAAGACAAAATGTGAAGTGACAAAATTACTTGTCAGATGCATGTTATCTATTACAGAAGAGATCAGACTGAAATGCATAATGCTACTCTTCCACATCTATTGTGTTTACCAAAAAATAGTAACAGTCTGCACTCCATGACCTTGGATCCAGAGTACAATGACCACCATCCTTGAATATTGTTAATGCTGGCTACAGCTCATTGGAGGTATAGTCTGTAATATATGGGAAAAAACACCTTATAAAAATTGAAAAAGAATTTTAAAAATTAATGAACTTATATCTTGCTTCCAAAAGTGAGAAAGTGAATCAGCAAGATTGAACAAAACTACAATTAAAACATAATACTTGAAACAAGTGAAATCATTACATTGTTGTTGTTGTTAATATCCCAGATGGGTAGTATAAAAATGTAATAAATAAATAAATATTGAAAACACCATTTAATGCATAGCAACTGACACCAGTTGTCAAAGACCTATCTGGATTTTTTTATTTTAAAGTGTTGCCTACTAGAATAAAAACGTGTTTCTCTCCTGTAAAATTTGTTCTTTGGGTGGTCATATATGTATTTATAGTAACAGGTTTGCATTTGCCCAGAACTACCTCTAAGAATCTTTTAGATGAAAACAGATCAACGGAAGCTCCCTTCTGTCTGAAGTGATCACAATGACATATTTCTCCTCAGTTGAAAATCAGGCAACTTCAATTGCCAACAGGAATCAGTGAAGGGAATAAGGGAGAGCCATGCAAAGGTATACTTTGCCACTCAATATTACTGGTGAGCAATCTGTTTTTCATCTTCATGTTCTCCGTGCTTTCACACTAATGGTGAAGATTACTAAACTTGCCTAGAGAAAAGGCACTCAGGCTCCTACTAAAACACTATAAAGAGAAATAATCCTCCAAATGAAGAACAGGCTGCTTGCCTGCAACTGTATTGAGTGGTCTTTCAACTGCTTCAGCTGGCTTAGAACACTGGAAATGAAATACTCTCACCTAAATGGCATTTCAACATCCCATTGGGTAAAAAGGACATATTGAGCCAGAGGATTACTTTGACCTTGTGAAATATGAGGTATAGAGTGTCTACTTACAGCAGGGGATCTCAACATTTTCATGCTGTGGGCCGGATCACTCCCCCTCAGACAGCTGAGTGGGCCAGACTGGTGGTTCTTGCCACCATAAAGGCTGCTGTAAAACAGCTGTTGTAACCACATTTACGTCAACTGTCGGCACATTTATGTCTGTCGTAACACATCTGATTCTGCTTCCAGGTGCAGTGGGAGCGGTCACATGTGTCACATAAAAATGGTGCCGTGGACTGGGTCCAGCCCACAGGCTGTAAGTTGCAAGCCCCCTGACTTACAGGGTGGAAGGACTGTTAGCCTTCTGGACTATAAGCTTCTCTTGGTTTTATAAAAGGTGTGGCTGCCAAGGAAGATGAAACAAATAAGAAACATGCTGATGACTGCAATGGAGATGGGAGGGAATGGGAGGGGACCATAAAAGCTTAATTTATCCAGAGCACTGTACTTCAAAGAGTGTTTCTGTGCAGGTACAAACCTAGTAATGTGAATGCACAGAGACCACAAAGAACAACCGTACTCACCTTAATATAGAGGTTGACTACATTAATCATATCAGACAAGAAACAAAAAATAACTTTAGAAAATGAAGAGAAATACGTTGCAGCAACTTAAAAACTAACTGCTACATGTTAATGTGAACTTTAACAGATCAAGTGCATTTCTTCAGATCACATCCCCACAAGAGAAGGGATATACCATACAACAGCTATTTAAATTTCTTTATCACATACAACATTAATTAGAATTGACTATTCATATTTTTAAATTTTGGGTCCCTATGAAAGTAATTACAAATATATCTATTATTGAACAAAGTGATGAAATAGTTGTTAAAATCCAATCTAACTTCTGGAAACTTGCATGTGGCTCAAACTTTAATTCTTTTCAGTGATACTTACTTTCAATCATGTATACACAGAATTACACTTATATAAAATTATATTTTGTATATAATTTTATAAACCAGTGCCAGATGAGGATTTTGCTGTCACTCCCCCTGAGCCCACACCAATGGCCAGGGAGGAAGACGCCAGGCCCAGTTGAGGACTTCGCTGTCCCTCCCCCTGAACCCCCATCAACATATTGTAATGTATTGTTTGTAAGTCACCCTGAGTCGCTACAGCAAGTGGGTGGCAATATAAATTTGAACTAATAAATAAATACAGTAAATAAATAAATTTCATACACTGTACAAATTCTGTTTAGAAGTATCCTCCTACTTTAAAAGGACACCTTTGTGTCCAAATATACATATTTATGAAATGGACTATACTACCTATAAAAAATGTCCATCGTATCAAGTGACCAGAGTTTGATTGACCCATCTAGTGATCCAGAGATAAATATTGAAGCAGTATTTGGATGCAATAGGAGTTTTGTGACAGGTTTGGAATGTCCCTTAAATACATTCAATAAGCAGCCTTGATCATTCCAGGATTTAACTAAATATAAAAACAAATAAAGGAAAACAAAAGCAACTATTAGACATTATAATCAATTTATAAATACATGATTTTATTTTTTATTTTATTCTATCCAAGATTGGGATAGTTTCTTGTTGGTTTTCTGGGACATTGCATGGTTAGAAGAATAAAATTTGCCCCTGGTCCTTTCTCAAGGGTGCCCATGGACATTCTTTTTTTTAATGTCTCTATAGCATTTCTCTGTGGCTTCACTGAGGAGAAGTGTGTGTGATTGGCTTTCTTATCTTATTTAACGAGTCCTTTTAAACAAAAGCAACTATGGAGTTAAATTTTATGGGTCTCACTGCACTGGATTTAACCCTTTTTCAACAGCCCTCCTCACTGTTTTTCTGAAGAATAAGGGAATCTTCTGCATGGGGTAAACTTTAGTCCACAGAAGAGGCCTTCACCTGATTTCTTGAGATCTCTCCCTTTCTCCTTAGGTTATTATACCACAGTTGACCCAATTTACAAGTGTTTGCTGGATAGCTCAGTGAATCAAGTATCTGGCTGTGGAGCCAGAGGTTGGGCCTATGTGGCTTTCGGCAAGTTGCACATTCCCAGAGCACCCCCAGAAGAAAGGAATAGCTTCTGACCCCTATCAGAAAACAAAAACAAATAAATAAAATAAAAACACTGCAGCACTTTAAAGACTTACTGCTATTCCAAAAAAAAAAAAAAATCAACTTCTGAGCCCTGTCTTCCTAAAAAGTGCTGGGAAAAGGTTGCCATAAGTAAAAATTGACCTGACAGCACACAATTATGATTACTGCCAAGATTGGCATTCCTTAGGATCCTTGTAAGTTGGAATTTTCCTATCTCCCTTTCTGCTCCAATAATTTATTCATTGGCTGAAATCCTGTTGCTTGGTGTAGTAAATTGCAACTAGAGTAGATTTATTTGAATCAATGGAATTGACAGAGGAGTTGACTCACAGAATTCCTACAGATTAAACAGTCCTACTCCAGTGCAAATTGTTTTCCAGGAATGGAAGCACCTTCTGTTCACAAAGCAACAATTTAGTACCCAATGTATTATCTACAGACAGGGAGCTCGGTGATTAATAAGTTTGCCTTGTTAGCTGGAAGGTCGGCAAGTCAGCAGTTCTCACTGTTAATGAGTAATGCATGACAGAATGAGCACTCATCTCTGTCCCAGCTCCTGCCAACCTAGCAGATCAAAAGCAAGAAATTGCAAGTAAATAAATAGGGACCACTTCAGTGTGAAAAGATCTTGGGGACATGAAGGGAGCCTCATTCAGGCATCCCCTAAGAGGAGTTTCTCCAGCAAAAATCCTCTCTGACATGAAATTATTATCCTATAGACAGCTCTACAGCATTTTACGAATTAGAGTGCCAAATTATGAAAATCTAAACTTGAAAAATAACCGGCATTTAATTCAGCGCTATTAATGTAAGATCTTTCTATGTGTCACAGTATCACATGACAATACTAAAAACATATTAAACCCTACTGATGGTTGATCCAAATCTTAAAATAATGTATCCTTGGGTAATTTCCAGGTATTGCAGTGGGAAGGTCAAACTTTGGCCCAAGAGGACCATATGCAGCCCATGGACAACACTTTGCCCACCCCTAATTTAAGCAATCTGAATTTTGACAAATTAATTCTACTTGCATTTTAAAAGCAACAAAGTAGGTTATAAAATAAAGGGTGTAAGTGTGCTGATATAACATCATTTGTTTTTTCTTTTGCACAACTTACTTTCACTGTCTCTAGAGGAAGTAAGCAAAATTTTAACATCAGGTGAGTAGACACAAGAGAGAATAGCTGTCTGGTGGGCATTTGGTATCTCCAGTAGCATGTTCCCATTGATATCGTAACAGAAGAAGTGACCATCAGAAAAGCAGTAGTATCTTTGCATAATGACATCAAAATCCATATTTGTACACCATTTTTTCCCCATGTATGGATACTCCGTACTGTTATTGTAAAACATTATTAAAACATTTAGTACAAAAAATTGAAGGTTCTTTGAACCTAATAGAGTACTACTCAAGCTGAGTACAGTAAAGCCTTGGATAATGAAGGGTTCTGATAGCAAAAAAACTCACATAGCGAAAGGAAATTGAACAAAAATAGCACCTCAGATAGCAAAAAAATTCATTATGCGAAAATGAAGTTCCTATGGAAATTTTAACATAATGGAATTTCCTATGGAAAATTCAGATAACTAAAATAATTTTGTTATGTGAATTTCTCTATAGGAAATTTTGTTATGCAATAATATTTTTGTTATGCAAATGTTCTCATAGGGAATTTATTTATGTGAAAAACATTTCGGATAATGAAAATTTCGCTGTATGAAAAAACTCGTGCAACATATTAATTTCGTTATCTGAGATTTTATTGTATATAGGCAAAATATGTTTTTGTATGAATTTGCACTAAGCAAAAAAGCAAAATTCTAAGCAGAATTCTGCTGTATATACAACCCCACAGAACTTCCCACAGTTCTAGAATGTCCCTGACTATACAGCATAAGACAATTATTCCATACTACTACTGTATGTTATTACACAATACAGTATTATATAATTCAATGGGCAAGAGTCTGTTGTAAAAAAGTTGCACAGCACAAATTTGATTTGGCACTGGTAATATTTAATTCAAATTAATTGAAAGCTACCCATCTTTTCAGGTTCTGAAGCTCCATAGCTTTCCCTAGGGAAGCCTTTGGAAATTTCAGGACAATTGGGGGGGGGGGGGGAGGGAAGGATTTAATAGTCCAAAATTGCTGCTGGATTGTGGGCAACAGTCCTCTTCCCAGTGGCAGTCTCTTTCTCTCTTGGGTTTTTTTTTTTACTATTAAAGTTTCCACAAAACAACTTTACTCAACAGGAGTTTGCCCATGATATGATTATTTATTATATAATCATACAATTGTTATACAGTAACGCCTCGGATAACGTTAAGACTTGGTTCCACAAGTCTTAATGTTATCTGATTTTTAGCCTTATCCAATGCATGCATCAGATAACGCTAAAATCTTATTCAGATGCATCAGATAACGTTAACTCCATAGAGCTCAACAACACAGACTTCAAGGGGAAGTCAAGGAAACATGCTGGAACCTTTGTCTAAAGGGTTAATACATAACAAAAGTTTGCCAGACCAGTCTGACTAGTTTAGGTGCGGAAAGGCAGGAATCAGTTTTAAAAGCTAACAGCAAGGGTCCCCAATGACACCAGAAGCAGAAGTAAAACTTAGCCAGCTTTTGGGAGTGGCATGGGTGGAATGGTGCAGATGAATTGGTGTCAGTGCCAGATCTGGCGCACAGGCTGTAGTTTGGGCACCCATGAACCATGTGCCTGTCCCGTGGCCTGAAAAGTTCTTTTAAAACAGATCTTTTTAAACAGCAAAGTTTAAAAAAATGTTGTCTGTTTTTGCTCACCTAAACTAGTCAGACTGGTCTGGCAAGCTTTTGTAACGTGTGATTGTTATTGAGATCTTGCAACCTTGAGATAAAGAGAGCAGGCAGCCCCCTCCCTTTCTCCCAAGACAAACTGGTGAATCACAGCCATGCCTCAGGGAATTGGAGACAAACATTTGTATCAGAAATCGTTGTTATCTGATGCATCGGATAACGTTAACATAACGTTATCCGATGCAAATGTTTGCTTCAATTTCCCCAACGTTATCTGATGCAAACGTTATCTGATGCTAACATTATCCAAGGTATCACTGTATGTGTATAGTAATAAATACATTTATACTATACTACAATATCATTATACTACACGACATGGGTAACAGTCTGGTGTTTGTACTATTAACTCACAGCTTTAATGTTATCTTATGTCTTTACTCTTTTTGAGCACTTCTTATCAGGTGGACAAAGCTGAATATAGTATTAGACAAATACAATTTTATGGCTATCACATATAACAATAGCTAGAATCCTCTTTCATAATTATTTCAGCATAAAACAAACAGCAGCATTTTTGGAAGCAGATTGCCTCATATTAGAAAATTTGTCTTAGGAATTCTAAGTAATTTCTGGACTTTGAAGACTTAGAATTGTGAAAACCTCATCCCTAATTGTTAATTTAAATTCCAAATAATAGGCACAACTTTCTTATAATTATAATACTATATATTCTTGTATTCAGGGTCACATGTTTAAACAGTGGCAGATTACATAAAATGAATAAGAAGGAATAGTAAGATAATAATGTGCACACAAATATGTATCTGGGTGAAGGCCATTTTTCAGAAAAACTGTCCAAAACACAGGGGAGTTAATTCTGGTACCTGGGGAAAAGGCTGTAGTTGTACATTGGAACAGGATTAGCATGAACTGGAACCTTCCTTTCTTTAAACTTCCAAGTCTAAAAGAAAATGATTATACGCAAAATTGTAAAACTTGCATGTTTTTACTAATTAGAGATCCAGATGTTCAAGACTACAGTAGTATTTTAAAATGGCTATTATATTGCCTCTCAGTTTGCTCTTCTATAGGCTAAACACACTAATTTCTCTCAACTGTTCCCCACTGGGCTTGGTTTCCAGACCTTTACTACAATGATGGGATGTAACAGGTTCGCACCAGTTCACCAGCACCAGCAGTAACTTTTCCCAGTGTCCCGGAGAACTGGCAGCAGTTTTTGGGGAGAACCACCTCGGGGGCTTTTCGCCGGTTCTCCCACTGCGCATGTGTGCCAAGCGCTTGGTGTGCATGCACGCCTACAGTGCTTGACGTGTATGCATGCCCTCCTTGCTGCCCTCCCAAGCAGGGAGGAAGAAGAGAAGCTGCTAGCCTGAAGTTCCCTATAGCCTGCTCCCCAGGGTAAATGACTCACCTTTGGATGTGGTGTGCCTGTGTGTATTTTAATGTGTATTTAATACCATTACCAATATTGACGTACTACCACAGTTTCTAAAAAGGCCAGGCAGCCTGGCTTGGGAGTTTTAAAGCAAAGACTTGGAGTTACCTCATCAATAAGCTACACCTGTGCTGTTCCAAGTGCTGGTCCAATTGGAGAACCCTTAAGGAGCTACAGCTGTTTTACATTTACATTAAGGCATTTTATCCTAGGGAACTGGTTAGGCAAAGACTTAGTACCTAACTTCTTTAACTGTTGAAAAGTTCCAAAATGAAGCCATCTTGTGGTGAGCTCATTCTGTAGTTCCTTCCATCTGACCTAGTGTGAGAAAGATTTGCCAGAATAAGCTTTAAACTCTTGTTTAAAAGCCCTGGTTGATTTGTGTTTGGGGTGCGTGGGTGTATTTTAATTTATTTTTATTTTTATTTATTTATTTAATTTATTTACGAGTTTGTGTTGTGGGTGGGTGGGTTGAGGGGTGTGTGTGCTTATTTTTATTTTATTTTTTACTTTTTATTTTTTTCTTTGGCCCCACCCACAACATCATGATGTCATGATGTTGGCTCCGCCCATGACATCATGTTAGCTCCACCCACACTGTGATGACATCACAGTGGGGTAGTAAATTTTTTGATATTCCACCACTGCTTTACTAGCTTATTCATCCTCCTCTGGACAAATTCCAACTTCTCCATATCATTGTCCATCTTAAACTGCCCAGAATTGGATAAACTTTAAACCCATCTTCCTTATTTTTAGTGTTATCATTTCTACAAATTTCTATTTCCAGTGTCCATTCCAGTGGTGGGATGTCAAAAATTTTACTACCCCACCGTGACGTCATCACAGTGTGGGCAGAGCTAACATCATGACATCATGATGTGGGTGGGACCAAAGAAAAAAATAAAATAATAATAATAAAATAAAAATAAACACACACACACACCTCAACCCACCCACCCACCCACAACACAAACCTGTAAATACATTAAATAAATAAATAAAATAAAAAAATACATTAAAATACACCCACCCACCCCAAAAACAAATCAAACAGAGCTTTTAAACCAGAGCTTAAAGTTTATTCTGGCTAATCTTTCTCACATTAGGTCAGATGGAAGGAACTACAGAATGAACTCACCACAAGATGGCTTCATTTTGGCACTTTTCAACCTTTCAACAGTTAAAGAAGTTAGGTACTAAGTCTTTGCCTAACCAGTTCTCTACGATAATATGTCTTAATGTAAATGTAAAACAGCTGTACCTCCTTAAGGGTTCTCTAATTGGAACAGCAATTGGAACAGCACAGATGTAGCTTATTGATGAGGTAACTCAAAGACTTTGCTTAAAAACCCCAAGCCAGGCCACCAGGCCTGCCAGCTGCCAGGCCTTTTTAGGAACTGTGGTATTAGGTCAATACAGGTAAAGGTATTAAATACACATTAAAATACACACAGACACACCACATCCAAAGGTGAGTCACTTACCCTGGGGAGCAGGCTATAGGGAGCTTCAGGCTAGCAGCTTCTCTTCCTCCTCCCCACTTGGGTGGCCAGCAAGGAGGACGTGCATACGCGCCAAGCACTGTAGGCATGCATGCACACCAAGTGCTTGGCACGCTTGTGCAGTGGGGGAACCAGTGAAAAGGTAAGCCCTGAAGGTGGTTCCCCCCAAAAGCTGCTGCAGGTTCTCTGGGACACTGGGAAAAGTTACTACCGGTTCTGGCGAACTGGTGAGAACCTGTTACATCCCATCACTGGTCCATTCTGATTTTTCTTCTGTTCCCCACTGCAGTAGGAGAATGGCCACTATTGCTGCTGATTGCAGCAATAAAAGGTGATTGACCCCTTTTAAAATGTTAAAATGTTTACATTGTTTGAGTGTTTTGATCTGGTTCTTGATTATTTTAATCTTATGATAGGTAGAAAGATAAAGAGCAAATCTTTAAATCAATCAATCAATTGTGAGGGAAAGTATTTGTAAGTTTGTGCTGTAATCAACATATTGTAGGGGACCACAGTAGCCATCAGGGCAAACAAACATCACAAAGACAATCCACTAATGATCCATTGATACATTTTACACATCTTATACAATCAACTCAGTCACACTAGAACTATCTATTATACAGTATCTCCATTTAAGCTGGAAGTAAGCAGTATATGGAGTGAGTTCTTGCCACTGCACCATAAATGTAATGGGGAAAGAACAAAAACCTATAGCATTTAGACACATTAGTACCATGTATCATCTGGTATGGAGAACCAATTTTTCTGATGACATACAAAAAAGAATGAAAGGGAAAGGTTAACAAACCGCAGGGAGAAAGCCTTTTGGCATCCAGTGATGGCTTTAATTATCACATGATGGGACACTGAGTAAAAGAATTACAGTAAATGGATATGGAAGAAAAAGCAGCATCTAGATTCCTCAGCATATAAGGCAAGAGATATCACATACAGTAATACCTTGGGTAACACTAAGACTTGGTTCCACAAGTGTTGGTGTTATCTGATTTTTAGTGTTATCCGATGCATGTTAAAATCCTATGGGATGGATTGGATAACGTTAAAGCTCCACAGAGATACATTGTAACCACACAGACTTTAGCGGTTGTTATCCAATCCATCCCATAGGACCTTAACGTTATTCGATCCAATTCTCCTCCCCAGATTACTTAACGTTATGCGATTTTAGCGTTATCCAAGGTAAACGTTATCCGAGGTATTACTGTATTCAGATTTTCCTGACAAGCCCTCGAAATTTGCAACTTCTTAGACCTAATAATATTATCCCATGTCTTCAAAACTATAAACAGAAAACTGTCAGCAACTAGCATTCATATCTTATAAGATAAAACTTTCACATACCTTTATTCCATTGATTCCTCCACTGATAAGTTCATCTTTCATGGGGTTGAATGATATAAATGTTAATCGTCCTAAACCTGCATTTTCTACTGAGCAAATTTCGGTACAGTCCTTATTATAAACCTCAATAAAACAAACATTATCAAATATATTAAAGATCTTGTGGAAAACAAAACCATCAACATGTATAGGATTCTGACCATGTATTTGATTGAAGTGTGCAATTCACTGTCTAAGAAAGTGTCAGGTTATACAGTATAGAAATCTAAAAGCAGGACTTCATCCTCAAATAACATGGTGCTGATATATCTAAATTATTGCTTGTATTTTGCAGACTGCCATACAAACATGATATTTACCTAGTGAAATGCATAACTGCTTTTATTCCAACCAGATTATAATTCCACTTGTCCCTATAAATGTGTGTTTCCACTGTCGAATATTTCTGACTCCTATTATAAATAAGGAGCATTATTTTGTCTAAATGCAAACATAATATTTTAACAAATATCACATTTTTTCTTTTGTCCTGAGAAAACTTGGCTTTATTTTGTGGAGGTGAAGATGTTCTGATACTTTAAAATAAAATGCTGATGCTTCAAATCAGTCTAAAGACCGGCAGGCTGTAGCCTGCAATCCCAAAGAGGTGCAGACCTAGCTATATACAATACCTGGAGCTGACCAGCTCCTGTACATTGCCCCATTAACAAAAAAAGGTCCAATTTATTGCAGGGGATGGGGGCGGGATGTGCCCTCTGGGAGAGTTGAGTGGCAATTTTGCTGTATGTAGAATGGGCCAAGCACTCCACACCCACCCAACACATCCCAAAACGTACATAATTGTTGTTTGTGTGCACATGGCTGTGTGTAGGTCACTATACAATGCAAGTGGGGGCATTTTAATAAGCAAGTATGTATTTTATTTCATATCTATGCCCTCTTTATCCCATTAAGGGACTCAAGCTGGCATATAAAACTTAAAATACAAGTAAAGCTAAAAAGAGAATAAATATACATCTAAAAAACAATTAAACAAAAGTTTTTGGGATGTAGGAGGATCCTAGGATCAGCCTTATGGGATCTCCAACTTTGTACATACAGTCCTTAAACTCTGTAAATTGTCCTGTCTGGTTTACTTGTTACGTGTGCTAAGTGCTATCAGGTTGAACTGACTTTTAGTAACCCTAATGGGGTTTTCAAGATAAATGAAATATTTAAGAAGTGGTTTCACCAGTTCTACAACCCTAATCAGTTTCCATGGTCCTCTTCTATGTCTAGGCCAGACATGAAACTGCCAAAATGAAGGCACCTTTTGGTGAGTTCATCCTGCAGTTCCTTTTGCATGACCTAGTGTGAGAAAAATTAGCCAGCAACACAAGGTTGCCATTACCAGGATGTACCCGATTGTGGTTCAAAAATACCACAGTCTTTGAGGAGGCTCTTTCTGTTTACCCCAGTTTCCATGGTGAAACATAGCTTTGAACCGAGATCTCCCGAGTTCTGGTCTATCACTCTCTCCACGATGATAGTAAAGGTAAAGGTAAGGTTTCCCTTGCTCGAAAGCCAGTCGTATCTGACTCTAGGGTTCAGTGCTCATCTCTGTTTCAAAGCCGAAGAGCCAGCACTGCCTGCTTCTGCAGATGTTTCCATGGTCATGTGGCAGGCATGACTAGACACCGGAGCGCACGGAACGCTGTTACCTTCCCACCAAAGTGATCCCTATTTATCTACTTGCAATTTCTTGCTTTCAAACTGCTAGGTTGGCAGGAGCTGGGACAAAGACGGGAGCTCATTACACTGGGCTTAATTGCACCTTTGTAAATGTAACATGCAGTCAATCCAGGTCTATTTTCCTCAAATCTTTTGCTTTCAATTATCCTAGGAGACCCCAAAATGATCTTTTTTCTATGACAGAATCAATCAGTAGATTGGCTCCCCCACCCCAGAACTCAGGAGAAAAGCATATCAAGGACATTATTACATAATTTTACCTTTATTGCATCATCTTTTTGCAGAACAAAATAAACATTGAATTTTCCAGAGTGAATGATGATTCTTGCCATGCAGAACTGATACCTTTCAAAACTTAGCTCTCTTTTAACTAAAATGACAAGCACAAAGAAGGTTAAAGAAACAAAGTTTTAATGTAAACCATTTTTTTAAACCAGAGTCACAAAACCTAATGTTCTGAACTAGTTTTACCTAAACTGCATTTCTTTGCTGGCTGTAGAAGAATGAATACTTCCCATGCCACCATCAACACAGAAATGCAAGCCTCTAGCCAGGTTAGTTAAAAAAAAAGACTAGAAAAGTGACTAGCAGTGGAAAGGACACTATGATTATATCTGTATTTCATCAGCCTGCTCACTCAAAGGAATTCCTGAATGCAGGTAGCTGACAAGCTGTTCAATATACTTCTAACTGAATCAAATGGATAGACTAAAATCATTAAAATGATGTTTTATGAATCAACTTAGGTTACTATAGAATAAGGGTTGGAAATCTACAGGTACAGGTCGCCCTTGGTCAAAAGCCAGTTGTATACGACTCTAGGGTTCAGTGCTCATCTCTGTTTATAGTCAAAGAGCCAGCCCTGTTTCCATCTGCAGATGTTTCCATGGACATGTGGCAAGCATGACTAGACACTGGAGTGCATGGAACACTGTATACCTTCCCACTGAAGTGGTACCTATTTATCTACTTGCAATTTCTTGCTTTCTAACTGCTATGTTGCTGACTTTGTTCCCACCATTTATGAGCAGCTCCTGAAAAATGATCTCCAAAGGAATGCTATGGTTGACAGAAAAAGTTGGACATCCCAGCATAAGATTAGGACAATTTCTGAGACTGAACCAGTGCCAGGTTAAGCCAGCGTGGGGCCCGTACCAAATCATATCAAGGGGCCCTTGCTTAGATTTAGGATACCTATAAAATAAAACACCATTAGTAAAAACAAATAAGTAATACTTTGCATTTCTAAAATACTCTACCCTTTGCCTTGGCCTGCTCTCACTCAGGTACACTAAAAGAGCCTTCCTTCCTACCTCATTGCCTTCTCTGCCATTTTCTAAGCCATCATAAAATAAATACACGGAGTTAAATATAAAGACCTGGCCCCATGCAGTGTGTACCCTGGCAGGCAAGACTGGACACTAAGAGCAAACTATGATGTCAAGCATAATTCAACACAGCAAGCTCCCATCTCTATCCCAGCTCCTGCCAACCTAACAGTTCAAAAACAAGAAATTGCAAGTAGATAAATAGGTAAAGCTTCAGTCAGAAAGGTAGCAGTGTTCCATGCATCCAGTCATGCCTGCTGCATGACCATGGAAGAAACGTCTGCAGACGCAGAGAGCACTGGCTCTTTGGTTGTAAACTGAGTCGGACATGACTATCTATCCAGCAAGAGCAACCCTTACTCTACTCACACACATACACTCCGTCATGCATAGACTGTGTCAGACAGAAGGTTGTTTTCATACAGGATAGAGCCAGCTGAAAAGTGTATGAGGACCAAATCCTTGAACAAGTTTTAAAATTTAGTATTATCATGTTTGATATACTTAAAGGCTCACATCTTTACCATGGAGCACTCTGTTTTTAATTATTAGTTTAGAGAGGAAGAGTCACAGAAGGAAGAAATATCTCATTAAATACCTGAACCACTCAAACATTTAGACTAAAATTTTGTTTTGAGTTTATGAACATCAAGAAATGTATAAATGTTTAACAAAACATTAAAC
Source organism: Furcifer pardalis (assembly GCA_030440675.1). NCBI lineage: Eukaryota > Metazoa > Chordata > Lepidosauria > Squamata > Chamaeleonidae > Furcifer > Furcifer pardalis. The sequence goes on along the minus strand of CP126893.1, from coordinate 126,952,505 downwards.
AGTGTAAGAAAAGCTGTGCTGGCACTTGGTGAAGAGGTTGCCGTTGCTCAAAAGCCAATGGTGTCTAAATCTAGGTTTCAGTGCTCATCTGTTTATTAGCCATAGAGCCAGCACTGTCTGCATCTGCAGATGTTAACGTGGACATGTGGCAGGCATGCCTCAACACTGTATGCTCTTTACTTTCCCACTGATGTGGTTCTGTGATGGCGAAAGAAGTGGAGGAAGGAAGAGAAGATCAGAGCTGAGAATGCCTAAAGGGTGGAGGGCAGTGGTGGGCTGCCAAAAAAATTTACTACCACACTGTGGGCGGAGCTGACGCCATGGGTGGAGCTGATGTCATGACATCATGACATCGTGGGTGGAAGCAAAATAAATAAAATAAAATAAAGACTCAGTACACATAAAAATAACATAAACACACACTACATAAAATACCACCCACCCCCCCGAAACACAAAGAAAACAAACCCTAGTTCCTTACCTTTGCTGGGCTCGGGCCGTCAGGGACTTGGGGAGCAGCAGGTAGGTGGCAGCAGCGTGGCGGCGCAGCCTAGCCTGACCTGGCCTAGCCAGGCCCGGCAGCATAGCCAGTCCCAGCAGCGCAGCCAGGCTCAGCCTGGCCCGGCCCAGCCGTGTTGCCGTGGGAGCAGTGTTGGCGGTCAGCGGTGAAGGAAAGGCTGCCACAACCACCACTGCTCCAAGGATGCCACTGCGTCCTTTCCGGGCAGCCCAAAATGGTGGCTCAGAAGTGTGCGTGCGTTAAAATATCATTTGATGCATGTGCACTTCTATTTTTCAGTGCACATGCATCAAATGGAATTTTGACGCATGCGCACTTCCGAGCAGCCATTTTGGGCTGTCTGGAAAAGAAATCTGGAGAGTGGCCGGAGAGGTGACCGAACAGGTCGCCCAGGGGTTTACTACCCCCCTGGCGAACCCCTCCGGATTTCTGCTACCAGTTCAGCTGAACCAGTCCGAACTGGCAGCAGCCCACCACTGGGAGAGGGGGTTTCACCTTTTAAATGCAGCGTTGTCTTGCTTTTGAGCGAGGGCATCTTCCTTCTCACCCCGTTCTCTGTTCCCTACTGGCCTCCCCTCATTATCTTGAGCTAATGAGCACTCAAAAGTAACTAGACATGTAGATACAGTCATACCTCGCATAATGAGCATAATGCATTCCATGCAGTTGCTCGTTATACGAGTTATTCATTAAGCGAAACACATATCCCATAGGGAAATGTGTTTTGCTTATCTTCGCCTGCGCTGCATTTGGGAAGGGTACGGGAAAAATTCCAACACCCTTCCAAAACGCCCAGCCTCTATGCCTCACACATCAGCGGGGTGTTTTGGAAGGGTTTTGGGATCTTTCCCGTACCCTTCCAAACCCCGCCCCCGCTGACTTGTGCGCGTCTGCAGGGCGTTTGGGAAGGGCACGGGAAAGATCCCAACACCCTTCCCAAACGCCCAGCCTCTGTGCCTCGTGCGTCACCGGGGTGTTTTAGAAGGGTTTGGGGATCTTTCCCGTAGCCTTCCAAACCCTGCCCCTCCGCTGACGTGTGCATGTCTGCAGGGCATTTGGGAAGGGTACGGGAAAGATCCCAACACCCTTCCCAAATGCCCAGCCTCTGCGCCTCTCGCGTGCGTGTGTGTCTGTTTGTGTGCACGCACGTGCTTTAAAATATGTATTTCATTATTTGAGATATAGACAAGTGATAAAAATATATTGGTCAGAATCATATTACAGTACAGTATTTGCATACACTGGGATAAATCAGATGTCATTAATTGTAGCCGCAAACTGCCATCATTTAACCTATGGCAGCACGTGTAAGTAACAGGATTCTAGCTGTCAGTACAGTAATACCCCAGATAACGCGAGTACCGTATAGTGTGAAAACCGCATAACGTGACAAGATTTTCGGAAAAATCTTGTATCGAATAACGCAATTTTAATGTTATCCGGAACAAGCGTATGCGTGTGGGGGGGAGTTGGATTGGGTAGAACATCTACCCAATCCAAACCTCCCCCCAGCGCCCGTCCCCACGATGTTTGGAAAGGGTACGGGGATCCTTACCCTTTCAAAACCTTGGGCGCGGGGCGCGTGTCGGTGGGGGTTAGCACAGGATACGGGGGGAACCTCCGTATCCTGCGCTAAACCCCACCAACGCGCGCGCACCTGCAAGCCACCCGATGTTCCGAAAGGATAAGGATCTTTACCCTTTCGGAACATCGGGAGAGGAGAGGCGCCTCTCCGCGGGGTCTCCCCGGCCTCGTAGCGGCTTGCTGTGAGGCCGGGGAGATCCGGGTGAGGAGAGGCGCCTCTCTGCGGGGTCTCCCCGGCTTGGGAAAGAGGCGCCTTGGCCGAAATTCTCTCCCCCTGCGCGGGGATGAGGATTTCGACCAAGCCGCCTCTTTCCCAGGCTCGCTATAGCAACGAGGTTCGCACTTCAAGGCAATTGCCTTGACGTGCGATCCCCGTTTCACTCACCTAAACAAGGTCGGCTTTTCCGAATTCCCCCCCTCCCCTGGGGGAAGGGGAAATTTGGAAATGCCGACCCTTGTTTAGGCGCTTTGCAATGGGAGTTTGGGGATCGCACTTCAAGGCAATGCTGTATAGCAACGGGGATCGCACTTAAGGCAATGCTGTATAGCAACAGGGATCGCAAAGCGCCTAAACAAGGGTCGGCCTTTCCAAATTTCCCCCTCCCCCGGGGAGGGGGGAATTCGGAAATGCCGACCCTTGTTTAGGCGCTTTGCAATGGGAGTTTGGGGATCGCACTTCAAGGCAATGCTGTATAGCAACGGGGATCGCACTTAAGGCAATGGTGTATAGCAACAGGGATCGCAAAGCGCCTAAACAAGGGTCGGCCTTTCCGAATTTCCCCCTCCCCCGGGGAGGGGGGAATTCAGAAAAGCCGACCCTTGCCCAGGCGCACAAAAAGGGGATCGCACGTTAAGGTAAGGGATCAAAGCGGGGGGTAACACCCCCCACTTTGATCCCTTGCCTTGACGTGCGATCCCCGTTGCTATACCCGTTTGGTAGAAGAGGCTCCCGCTGGCGCGCCTGTTCGTGCGCGTGCGAGCGCCTCTTCTCAGGTTTTTTTTTAGCATTGTTCGATGTACATCCCCGGACAACGCGAAAAACCGGACAACGTCATGACTTGTGGAACCATGTCATAACGTTGTCCGGGTTACTAGTGTACTAAAATTGTTGGGCAGAATCCACTTGGGTTTGCACAGCATAAAGAAAAATACTAAAGGCAACCAGTAACTCATTACAAAAATCAGTTAAAAGTGAGAGACGTTGAAAGATTTAAATTTTGTTGTGGCATAAAGTTTAGGATGAATACACTATAAGTTTCTTTTTTGTTTATTCGTTCATTCCACTTATATACTGTTCCTTTGCTGAAGTTATTCTGGGCAGTTGCTCCAGCAAAAGGCACACATCTAAACAAATGCAACATGTGAAATAAAACTGAAGGGATATCATATAGTTATCTCACCACTTGAACTAGAAGACAATAAATTCAAGCTGAAGAATCCTTTGCCGTCTGCCAAAACCACTTTTTTATTCCGACTGTTATAGGTTGCTAAAAAAAATGTCAAAAATATATTTTCAACCACGTATCTAGATGGAACAAAACAAAATAAAACAAAGCCTAGCTTGTGTGCGTCTGTAACTGAGAGAATGGAACTAAAGTACCATATTTGCTGGTGTATAAGATGACTTTTTCACCCTGAAAAACATGCCTCCAAGTGGGGGGGTCGTCTTGTACACCGGGTGCACTTCAGTTGGGATAGACATAAATGCCCATAGTGGCCTCCCGATGCTCGCCCACCTCATTCTACATACCATCCAGATGAAGAAAGAAGCTCTACATTACAATTGTGTCTCCCTTTCAAACTGGTGGGGAAAAAGAAAGGGTTTCATTTACTGCTCTGCCCAAAATAGAGGGAAAAGCCATGCTTGCAGGGGAAGCAAGAGGCTAGGCTAGAGCAACACTTCCTGCCTCAGTGCAATTGACCTGCCCACCCACTTTATCTGCAGCACCACCACTGGTGGGTGGTGCAAGTACAGTTCTAAAAAATCAATAAAATAATTAATATTACTGTATTTTAATTACTGAAACTCACTAGCAGTTGCTACATTTCCCACTCTTGGCTTATACTCAGGTCAATCTATTTTCCTGGATTTCAAGGTCAAAATTAGGTACCTTGGGTTATATTCGGGTCAGCTTATTTTCATGTATATATGCTGGTTAAATAAGTACCACTTTGCACTTGCACTGTTTTATATTTACTGCACATGTTTGATAACATACAGCCTTGTGACAGTTTTTCTGCATGTCATAAGCATTTAAATATAAATTAACATGTTGAAATCAAATCTGATGTTCTTTTACGTTTTATTTGGTGTGTGGAAAGTGTGCGGAAGAGGGGGTAGTCTTATACGGCGAGTATATAACAAACTCTATATTTTGAGTGGAAATGTTGGGGGGTTGTCTTATACACCCAGTCGTCTTATACGCCGGCAAATACGGTAACATAAAAGGATGGGCACAAACTCCTTGAGCTGAATTCAATTAAGGTCATATTTCTTAGGAAAAAAGGAAACATAGTTTTTACAGACTTCCCCTTTCTATGCTGTTCTTAAGTATTCCTCACACCTAGAGTAGATGAGGGTGGGTTGGGTATAAATTAGTCCCTGACTTTGCAAGGGACAAAATATTGATAAAAAAATATTTTCCTATAAGTGTTTCATTTTTAATTGTACAGATGTTACTTTCTCTTACCTCCAACGATATGAAAACCTTGCTGGGTGAAACTCTTAATTAGGATAAAGCCAAATGTAAGAAAGTTGGTTCTCTTTGTTCTGCAACAAGAAGGATGGTTTCAGAAACACACTTAAAATAACTCTTAAAAATTGAGGGGAGGGGAAGGCCAGTCAAAAATAAAATTTAAAAGAGGATGAACTTGCCTGGAAATGCAAGATTCCCATAGGGATCAAACAGTACCTTGGAAATTGGATTCATTATTCAATAAGGAGTCCACACATTGGTAGGCATCTCTGCAATTATGTTCCACACATGCAAATGGACCTGAGAAATCAAGTCCACCAGCATGCAGTTTTTTTAGCCATTTAGATAGCATGCCACCTGTTGGCTAGGGGGACCATGACATGTGCCTTTCCACTACCACCTTGCCCGAAGGATCTGACAGGATGTTTTGTGTTGTTGTTGTTCAGTTGCACAGTTGATTCCGACCCTTTGAGACCCTATGGACCATTGTCCTCCAGGCACCTCTGTCCTCCACCATCCTCCTCAAACCACCCAGCTCTGTGACCATTGTGTCTACAATACCATCTAGCCATCTCATCTTTGGCCGCCACCTTCTTTTGCCCTCCACCTTTCCCTGCATCAGGCCTTCTCAAGTGAATCCTCTCTTCTCATTTGATGTCCAAAATATTTCAGCTTCATCTTTACTATTTGACCTTCTAAGGAGCAGTCAGGGCTGACTTCTTGCAAGATTGACCTATTTGTTCTCCTTGCTGTCCAGGGTACTCTCAAAACTGTCCTCCAACACCACCTCTCAAAGGCATCTATTCTTCTGAGCTCAGCTTTCCTAATGGTCCAGCTCTCACAACCATACATTACCACCAGGAATACCATTGCTTTGACTGTGCAAATTTTTGTTTGCAAGGTGATGTCTCTACTTTTAACTATGTTCCCCAGGTTTCTCATAGCTTGTCTCCCAAGAATCAGTTTTTATCCGATGCATCCCATAGGACCTTAACGTTATTCAATGCAATTCTCCCCCTCCCCCCAGATTACTTAACGTTATGCGATTTTAGTGTTAGCTGAGGTAAACGTTATCGGAGGTACAGTAATACCTCGGATAACGCTAAGACTTGGTTCCACAAGCCTTGGTGTTATCCGATTTTTAGTGTTATCCGATGCATGTTAAAATCCTATGGGATGAATCAGATAATGTTAAAGCTCCATAGAGATACAATGTAACCGCACAGGCTTTAGCGGTTGTTATCCGATCCATCCCATAGGACCTTAACGTTATTTGATCCAATTCTCCTCCCCAGATTACTTAATGTTATGCGATTTTAGCGTTATCCGAGGTAAACGTTATCCAAGGTATTACTGTATTACTGTACACATATTCCTATGTGACTCTGAAGTATGTAAATAAATCACTATTGGCTAATTGCTCCCACGTGGGAAAAATGATACCAGGATAATAAAATCACTGTCCAGGAAACAATCGCTCTCTTTCACCATGGACCTGCAGTGGGAGGGCCTCACAGGATGGACTTGTGAGTCAGATAAGGCTAGGGGCCTAAATAACCAGTTAAGCTTTCTTTATTTTTGTATACTTGGTTTGAATGACTAGTTTTGCAACTTTGATTCCTTTTGCTATACTCATTACCTTTAATTTCTTAATACATTTAATTAACCTGAGACCTTCTGTGTCTTTTGAATTGGGACTGGGGTTCACTGGACTACGCCATTGCAGCCACATCTAGCTACCTAACTCAGATACCCTGCACTCTCACTAGCCTGGCCAAGCGGAGCCAAGGGGAACTCATAAAGGAGAGTTGCCCCAAAGGGAAGGGCAGACACTGCTTGTAAGAAGGTAAAATGGTGAGAGGTAACAGGAAGGCATATTAAGGTACCAAAAAACAGGGTCCCTTATATGACATACCATCTCTTTAATTACTTGCCACATTTTATTGTGGTCTACACAGTCAAAGGCCTTGGTGTAGTCAATGAAACAGAAGTTGACTTGTTTCTGATACTCCTTTGTTTTCTCCATGATCCATCGTATGTTGGTAATGTGGTTTTTAGTTCCCCTGCCCCTTCTAAACCCTGCCTGCACTTCTGGTAATTCTCTCTCCACGTGCTGCTGCAGTCTATCCTGTATTATCTTGAGCATCACCTTGACAGTGTGTGGGATGAGCTCAATTGTTCGATAATTTGAACATTCTTTGGCATTACCCTTTTTTGGGATTGGAACATATACTGATCTTTTACAATCCTGTGGGCATTGTTGTGTTTTCTAAATCTGATGGCATATAGAATGTAATAATTTGATTTTATCGTCTTTTAATGCTTTGAAAAATTCAACTGGGATACGATCATCTCCACTGGCTTTGTTGTTTGCAATGCTTTTTAGGGCCTTTCTGACTTGACTCTCTAGGATGTCTGGCACAAGTTCAATGTTCTCATCATTGTGATTATCAGGGGTGTTGAGGTCCTTTTTGTAGAGTTCCTCTGTGTACTCTTTCCATTTTTCTTAATCTCTTCTGCCTCAGCTAACTCCTTGTCGTTTTTGCCCCTTATCAAGGTCATTTTTGCTTTAAAAATTCCCTTAATTTCCCTAATTTTTTTAAAAAAGATCTCTACTACTTGCTCTTCTGTTGTTTTCCTTTATTTTGTTGTACTACTCTGACACACATATCGCTAAGGGAAATCCCTGACACTATTTACTTTTTGATTTCCTAATTTTGGCATTCCAGTCTCCTATGGTAATGTGTACATAATTTCTTGTTGTCTGTTCTATGAGGTGTTGTAGGTCCTCATAGAACTGGTCAACTGTGGCTTCATCTGCACCAATGGTTGGTGTGTACATTTGGATTACAGTGATATTGAAAGGTTTGCCTTGTATTCTGACTGACATAATTCTATCATTTTTGAGATTATTTTATTTTATTTTGCATTTATATCCCATTACTGCTTTTCTCACTCTTTTATGGACAATTATGGCTACTCTGTTTTTTCTGAGGTTTTCTTGTCCACAGTAGTAGATATTATGGTTTCCAGAGCTGAATTCACCTATCCCTGTCCATTTTAACTAGCTGATTTCCAAGATATCAATGCTTATTCTTTTCATTTCCTTTTTTACCACTTCTAGTTTTACTTGGTTCATAGATCTCACATTCCATGTCCCTATACAGTATTGTTCCTTACAACACCGTATTTCTCCTCCCCATTTCCTGTCCATCCCCTTCTTCTGATATGATGTGCTAAGCATCCTGTTTCCTCTAAATTGCCCTTTTGTTTTGCCTGTTGTTTTGGTCAATAGGGTTCTCTTGGCAAAATTCCTGACGTGGTTTGCCAGTTTCTACACCAGTATCTTCCCACCATACATGTTATCACAGTTTAAAACAAAGTACTGTATTATCATGCATATTATCACAGTTTAAAACACAGTATCAGACTAAAAGTTGAGCTAATTAGTGCTGGATATATTAAGTTAGAAGAAATATACAGTAATACCTCATATAACATTAGTATCGAATAACACTAAAATCGCATAACATTAAGGAATCTGGGGGGAAGAATTGCATCAGATAACATTAAGATCCTATGGGATGCTTCAGATAACAACCGCTAAAGCCTGTGTGGTTACAATGTATCTCTATGGATCCCATAGGAATTTAACATGCATCAGATAACACTAAAAATCATATAACACCAAGACTTGTGGAACCAGGTTTTAGTGTTATATGAGGTTTTACTGTATAGTGTTTTGGATTAGCCAATTACAGTATTCTCACTACAATTTGGTTTCTCCAGGGCAATCAGACTTCTACATCAAGACTATGTTCACCTTCCAAAGACTAATCAGAAAAGAGTGTGTGTAAAATTACAGCTATGAAGCTATAAACTAAGCATTATTATTTATTTTCATCTTGAAATGCACTTGTATGTGTTTTCTCTGTGCATACCTAATCTGTGACTCCAGAGTGTTCATTGAAAAATAAAACAAATGGGACTCTAAATGACACAGAAACCAAAATAAGTAAGAGAAGATGCATTACTTTCTCACTGTGACATATCACAAAAAAAGCAATTTTGTTAATGTCAGGAAAGCACATATACACGCACAGAAGTGTCCACATAGCTGAGAATTAGAATTTGTTCTAGACAGATCTCTCTGGATGACACACACATATATACTCACAATGATTCTGAAACTTTTGGTACTAACTCCGCTTCAGATTTTATGGCACTTACATCATCTTCAAATGTTAACCTTCCAAATAAAATAAAAATAAATTGGGCAAGAAATAGATATTAGCAATTATTATATATCAGTTTGAGCAAAAACAATTCCCACATTGATAGTATGCAGAATTTATCTATCTTCTCCCAAATCCAAGGATAAAAGGATGTTTTCAATTGCATATATATTTTTAACTTATAATCCTTAGGTAAAAGTAAAGTTCATCTTTGCTCGAAAGCCAGTTACAGTAATACCCCGGATAACGATTGTACCGTATAGCGCTAAAACCGCATAACGTTACAAGATTTTCGGAAAAATCTTGTATCGAATAATGCGATTTTTTGCATTATCCAGTAGAAGCATGTGCGTGGGGGGTGAGTTGGATTGGGTAGAACATCTACCCAATCCAAAAAAAACCAGCACCCACCCCCATGATGTTTGGAAAGGGTACGGGGATCCGTACCCTTTCGAAACATCGGGCGGGCGGCGCGCGTCAGTGGGGGTTAGGGCAGGATATGGGGGAGACCTCCGTATCCTGCCCTAACCCCCACCGATGCGCGCACGCCTGCACACCGCCTGATGTTCCGAAAGGGTAAGGATCCTTATCCTTTCGGAACATCGGGCAAGCGGCGCGCATCGGTGGGGGTTAGGGCAGGATACGGAGGTCTCCCCCGTATCCTGCCCTAACCCCCACCGACGCGCGCACGGCTGCACGCTGCCCGATGTTCCGAAAGGGTAAGGATCCTTACCCTTTCGAAACATCGGGCGAGCGGCGCGCATCGAATGGGGGTTAGGGCAAGATATGGGGGAGACCTCCGTATCCTGCCCTAACCCCCACCGAGGCACGCACGCCTGCATGCCGCCCGATGTTCCGAAAGGGTAAGGATCCTTACCCTTTCGAAACATCGGGTGAGCGGCGCGCGTCGGTGGGGTTAGGGCAGGATACGAGGGAAAAGCCAATCCTTGCCCAGGTGCGTGAAATGGGGATCGCACGTTAACGTAAGGGATCAAAGCGGGGGGTGTTACCCCCCGCTTTGATCCCTTGCCTTGATGTGCGATCCTCGTTGCTATAGCGAGCCCAGGAAAGTGGCAGCTTGGCAGAAATTGCCGCTCTTGGCCACTTTCCTGGACTCGCTATAGCAACGAGGATCGCACATCAAGGCAATGGATCAAAGCGGGGCGTAGCTCCCCCCACTTTGATCCATTGCCTTGACGTGTGATCCACGTTTCACTCGCCTAAACAAGGGATGGCTTTTCCGAATTTCCCCCTCCCCGGGGGAGGGGGGAATTCAGAAAAGCCGACCCTTGCCCAGGTGCGCGAAACGGGAATCACACGTTAAAGTAAGGGATCAAAGGGGTGGTGGCACCCCCCGCTTTGATCCCTTGCCTTGACGTGCGATCCCCGTTGCTATACCTGTTTGGTAGAAGAGGCTCCCGCTGGTGCGCCTTTTCCCGCGCGTGCGTTCGCCTCTTCTCAGGTTTTTTTAGCATTGTTCGATGTATACCACGGACAACTCTAAAAACTGGATAACGTCATGACTTGTGGAACCATGTCATAATGTTATCCGGGGTATTAGTGTATATCCAACTCTAGGGTTTAGTGCTCATCTGTTTATAGCCAAAGAGCAAGCGCTGTCTGCGTTTGCAGACACTTCTGTGGACATGTGGCAGTCATGACTAAACACCAGAGTGCATGGAACAAAGTCCCTTTATATTTCTTATTTATTGCTCTCCTGCCTTAGAGTTCTTTTTCACCTAAATATTTGTTTTGTTTTATTTCAGTGTTTACGTAAATTTCAGGTTTACCCTGAGTTTACTGATATTTCCTTCCCATGTGCCACTGTTGCTACATAAGTAACATCTTTCAAAACATTGCCTCAGAATTAGAAAATAATATGAAGACTGATTTATGATCTCTCCCATGGTCCAGCGTTATTTTTAATTATGTATATGAAATAAGTGTCGTCAAAAGAATGACAAGCAAGTACTGATTTTAACAGCAATAACTGGTTCTGGAAAGTGATGAAAGTAAAATAATAATGTCAGAAGCAAAGGAAGCAGCTTCAGCTAGTTTCTCCTGCCCCTGCAGCCAATTACATCCACTCAGCAAGTACTGTACTCTGGAATAAATTTTTAGATAGAGACATTGCAAAAGTGTGTAACTTTTCTATTAAGTTCACGGAATCTGAAGGAAAATGGTTCCATAACTGGAGGAGCAGACTGCTAATTGCAGATAATGATGAGTTATTATGAGCTAGAACATGGCTTCATAGAAACTCTGCCATTTTACAGTTCAGAATATATCACTAAAGTGATAATTTGTTAAGAAAGAGGAAAAACAACAGATGACACCTCAAAGTAAATGCGGAATGTATTTTGCAACCAAAGTGCTAATCAAAAAATATAAAAGTTAACACACCACAAAAACAGAAGTACAAAATTAACGATATGTACAATAGCCTCCAAGTGAGGCTAGAAAGAACTTGAAGATGACATTTTTCTGTGTTGAACTAGGATTTTTCATAAACAGGTTAGATAATGAGATAAATCAAAAGGAGAACAAGATCCTACTGCTGCCTTTAAGAAGGAAGACTCAGTAGAATAAATCTGTCACAAGCAAAAATTATGGACCACTATCTGGAAGGTGGGACTAAAGTGGCATAGTGGTTAAGAAGCTGAACTTGACGACTGGAAGGTTGGCAGGTCAGCAGTTTGAGACCCGAGTACTGCACGATGGAATGATCTCTCATCTATGTCCCAGTCCTGCCATCCTAGCAGTTTGAAAGCAAGATATTCCAAGTAGATAAATAGGTACCACTTTGATGCGATGGGAAGGTAAACAGCATTCTGTGCACTCTGGTGTCTAGTCATGTCTACTACATGACCATGGAAATATCTACAAACACAAACATTGCTGACTCTTTGGTTGTAAATGGAGTTGAGCACTGAACCCTAGAGTCAGATACAACTGGCTTTCTAGCAAGGGCGACCTTTACCTTAACTATCTGGAAAGTATCCATCCTCATTAAAGGATTATAAAACCCTAATACTACAAATCAGTTGTATAGCACCTGAGGCAGGGGGGCCAAAGTTTGATGCTTGGACTACAACTCCCAGAATCTCCAGCCTGTATTGGCAATGACAGAACTGTGGGAGTTTTAGTAGAAAACATCTGGAATGCAAAAAGTTTGCCAGTTTAATGGAACACTCCTATATACATGTGAATACAAGTACAATAGAACCCCGAATAACGTTATGACTTGGTTCCACAAGTCCCGTCGTTATCCGGTTTTTAACGTTGTGCGATACATTGATCACACAATGTTAAAAAAAGCCCTGTTTCCCTGGAGGCTGCAGGAAGCCAGAACGTCGGGATTTGAATCCTGACATTTTGGCTTGCTGCAGCCTCCAGGGAGGTGGGGGAACTTTGGAAACAGCTTGGAGCGGGTTTCCCCACCTCCCTGGACCCAGCGGGTTTTTTTTACCAATTTTGGGGTTTCTGACCCCCCCCCCCGCTGGGTCCAAGGAGGTGTGGGGACCCGATCCAAGCTGTTTCTGGGCTTCCCCGACATCCTGAGCCAGTGCAGCAAGCCAGAATGTCGGGATTCGAACTCTGACATTCTGGCTTGCTGCACTGGCTCAGGACGTCGGGGAAGCCCAGAAACAGCTTGGATCAGCTCTAGGGAGGTCGGGAGACCCGATGCGCACTAATTTTGAACTTCCCCCACCCTCTTTTAGGCTGCAACAAGCCAGAATGTCGGGATTCGAATCCTGACATTTTGGCTTGCTGCAGCCTCCAGGGAGGTGGGAGAACTTTGGAAAGAGCTTGGATCGGGTCTGCCCACCTCCCTGGACCCGGTGTGGGGGTCAGAGCCTCCAAAATTGGTAAAAAAAAAAAAAAAAAGTCCGTTTTTTTACCAATTTTGGGGTTTCTGACCCCCCCCCCCCGCTGGGTCCAAGGAGGTGTGGGGACCCGATCCAAGCTGTTTCTGGGCTTCCCCGACGTCCTGAGCCAGTGCAGCAAGCCAGAATGTCGGGATTCGAACTCTGACATTCTGGCTTGCTGCACTGGCTCAGGACGTCGGGGAAGCCCAGAAACAGCTTGGATCAGGTCTGCCCACCTCCCTGGACCCGGCGGGGGGGGGGGGGTCAGAAACCCCAAAATTGATTTTAAAAAGTCCGTTTTTTTTTTACCAATTTTGGGGTTTCTGACCCCCCGCTGGGTCCAGGGAGGTGGGCAGACCCGATCCAAGCTGTTTCTGGGCTTCCCCGATGTCCTCAACCAGTGCAGCAAGCCAGAATGTCGGGATTCGAACCCTGACATTCTGGCTTGCTGCACTGGCTGAGGACATCGGGGAAGCCCAGAAACAGCTCGGATCGTGTCCCCTCCCTGCTCCAGAGAGATCAGAGGACCCGATCTACAGCTGCAGGGTGGCTGGGGAAGCTGACGGGGACTCCCTGTCGGCTTCCCTAGCCACCCGCCCTTGCCTCCGCAGCTGTGGGGTGGCTGGGGAAGCCGACGGGGGAGGCCCCCGTCAGCTTTCCAGCCTCCCCACCCCTGCCTCCGTAGCTGCAGGGTGGCTGGGAAGCTGAACGGAGAACCCCGTTCAGCTTTCCAGCCACACTGCTGCTAAGAACGACTGTATCGGATAACGTTAAAATCGTGTTATTTGACACAAGATTTTTCCAAAAATCTTGTCACGTTATACGGTTTTAGCGCTATACGATACTCACGTTATACGGGGTATTACTGTACTGTATGGCCTTTATTTAGAGAAGTTAGTATTTAACAAGTTAGCTCGGGGGAAAAAGTTCTATTAGCTAAATCAGAAAGAGGCAATTCCTTCTCTATATCCCTCATTCTCCCTGAGAGTTGAGAAACCCATGAAAGATGATCTCTAAATGAGGGAGGGTGAGGGAGGGGGAAAAAAAACTCTTACTGAAATCATGTCAGGCAATGCAGGGTAAAAAATATTGTTCTAAATGCATCTAAAGTGATTTTATCATACAAAGTGTTAGCTTGTGGAAAAGACACCAATGGAAAGGGGACTGAGTTGCTCTCATCACATTTTCTCAGTACTGCTGTTATTTTTTCTGTTTCATGCTCTGTTAACTAAGGGGAATAACAGGGTATATTTTCACTACACCAATCTTCAAATGGTGATATCTAAAGCTGTTTTAGGGGTCATCCCTTGGACATATAAAATAATGAGAAATGTCTTTGCTTAGAGAATGTGCTAAAAGCAACCAAATCTAACACATCTACAAAAAGCAGAAAAGCACAGTCCCAATTTCTGCACCAATCCCTTTCCTTAGAAGTGTAACATCAAATTAAGACTGTGTATCTGTGTAATATATTCAATGTGAAACTCAAATTAACCTAAAACAAGGAAAACCAACTACAAATGTTTTAATTTAACAGTTATACCATATTTACCTTTTCTTCTTAGTCTTGGTACCTCTTTTGCTGGGCTTTTTAATAGCGCTGATAATTACTTGGCCTACTTCCATTTCCAAAGCTGTAGACTAGTAAGTTAATTTAAATGTAAATATATTTTTCTCTTGCATAGAATTCACTATACTATTAAACAAGAAAGCATCTATCTGAAATAAAAAAAAAATTAATTTACATAATGCAATGGAAAGCCCTATTTGTAAAAGGAAAAGTCTAGATTGTACATGAGTGTATTTTTCTACATATCATTTTCACTAGTGTCAGAATGATTTATGCACATTATTAACCAATAAAGCATTTATCTAATTTTTTTAAAAAAATTAATTTATATAACATAATGAAAAGATCTACTGGTATTTGTAAAAGGAAAAGCCTAGATTATGTGTATGTTTTCTACATATCATTTTCAATGTCAAAATGATTTATGCACATTCAGAATACATTTTGGAGTATTACGGTACACCTTATTTCTTGGCTTTTAAGATTAAATTCAGTAACTTTTTGCCTCTTAGGTGAAGCCATTGATAAGACATCTGGCACAAGACATACTTCTTTTAATTGTATTATCTCAAGCCAAATAAAGAGAAATGAAATCAAGCACAAGTTCTGAAGGGCAGCCTTTTAAAAAAATCCCACCATTTATAAAAGAAGTGGGCATAGTTATTTGAAATAGTAGAGAGATGTTTTTGAATAATCAGGTAAATGACAATGGAAATTTTGACAGGAAGGCCTACAAAGTCCAATTCAACCCCTATTCAATTTGGTGGCCCATATCACTGAATGGTATATAAGATCCGAGAATGGGATGAAACAGAGCCACTGTTTTTTTGTGAAAGAAGCAAGAATAGTAGGTAATATTAAAAACTGGTTGCAAAGGGAGATAGATGACCTACCCTCAGGTACACTGCTTCAGTTCTCTGCCAGGTTCTCCTGAGTCTACATGCACAACACAATACTGACAGAGGAGAATGAGAATGGAGTGACCAAACAAGAAAAGCAGAGAAGGAACTATAACAAGCAACAAAGAACCTGTAGGTAATGTGAGCCCCTTGAGCCCCCAGATATTCTTGGCCTTCATTTCCCAGAAGCCATGATCAGTAGGTGTGCTGACTTAGGCTTCTAGTAATTGAAGTCCAAGAACACCTGGAGACCCAAGGTTGAGATACCCTGTGAGGAAATGTGAGAGTGCTAGCACTGAAACATATCTGAAATGGATAACTTTCCTGCATGCCTGAAGCAATGATTTTGAATCACAAATGCTCACATCATGTTGACTTATTTTAGTGATCTAATAAAGGCATCACCATTTTCCAACATTTTTATTGCATAAGGGTCATCTGGCTCTCCTGGTTTGTCTCTGAAGTCATTCCTTCCGATTCTCCCCCCTCCATTCTGCTATGTATGTCAAGCTATATACAGGACGCCACCCCACTAATTCTGCCAGGTAATGTCCCGTATCCCCTGGCCACCCTTTTGGCCACCCTTAGTTGGAAGAGGACTTTTAGGCCATTAAATCGAGCCCCCTGCTCAATGCAGGAATCTGAATCAAAGCAGATCTGACAAGATGGCTGTCCAATTCTCTCTTGAATCATTCCAGTGTTGGAGCACTCATCACTTTCTCAAGCAATTGGTTCCATTGGCATACTGCTCTAACACTTAAGTTTTTTCTGATATTCAGCCTATATCTGGCTTCCTTTAGTTTGAGCCAATTATTACATTTTCTGCACTCTGGGATGATGGAGAATGAATCCTGTCCTTCCTTTCTCTTTATTACTATCTTTCAGGTATTTGAAAAGTGCTATCATATATCCCCTCTCAGTCTCATTTTCTCAAGGCTAAACATGCCCAGTTCCCCCAATCTTTCCTCCTATGGCTTAGTCTCCAGTCCTCTGTTCATCCCTGTTGCTGTTCTCTGTACATGCTCTAATTTGTTTCCATCTTTCTCAAACTGTTGTGCCCGGAATTGGACACAATACTCTAGATATGGTCTAACTAGTGGTGAATAGAAAGGACTAGTACCTCATGAGTTTTGAAAACTGCTCTTCTGTTAATGCAGCCTAAAATAATGTTGGCTTTTTTTTTTTGGCAGCCATGTCACACTGTTGAGACCTACTTAGCCTGCTGTATTTTGGCCCAATTTTATGGCATGTTTACTGTCAGTTTTATTGTAGCTTATTTTTATTATAAGTTTGGGGGGGGGGGTTACTTTTAAAATGTCTGTTTGTTGTATGGAGGACTTTATGCTGTTAGCCGCCTGGTGTAGGGATTCATTCTAAGAGGGATATAAGTACAACTATAATAATAATAATAATAATAATAATAATAATAATAATAATAATAATAATAATAATAATAATAATAATAATAATAATAATAATAAGCCTGTGACCTACAACTCTATGATCCTTCTCACTCATATTACTGAATCAAGGATCCCCCATCTCATAACTGTGTATCTAATTTTTGTTCCCTAGTAGGTGTAACATTTTTCACTTATCTCTGTTAAATTTTGTTCTCAGTTGTTTTCAGTCCACTGTTCAAGCCTAGCAAGAGCTTTCTGAATTCTGCTCCTGCCTTAAAGGTATTAGTTATTTCGCCTCCCAACTTTTACCCATCAATGACATATATTTATGAATTACAGTCATGTCCTACCCTTCCTCAGCCCACAGTTTACTAATCCAGGAGGGGGCGGGGAGGAGGTTATGTTCCTCTCAGGAGTATTTGAGAGGGCGTGGGGTGCGAAAAGGGACACTTTCGTTTCGTAGCGGTGTCTCTCCGTCACTGCTTTCTGGAGGCTATTGAGTAAACTCGCCTGCCTCCGCCTCGGCCTCCGCTTGCTGGGAAGAGCCGGAGCTGAGGGCGGGTTCCAAAGCGACGGTTGCAGCCCTTCCTCTCCCACCTCCCCCCCCCCCGTTCTGTGAAGTACTTCCCTGACGAGTGCAAAAGAAATATTATTACAGTACTTTAAAAAATCCCCTTTTAAAAAAGAAAATAAAAAATATTTTTTTAAAAAAAATCCCCATAAATATATCGTAGCACCTTAAAGACGGCTGGTTTATTTATTATATGTGTATATCCCCCCGCCCTAAAAAAACAAAACCAATAATCTGGGATATTCTCCCATTTTTCAGTCCCATGTGAAGTGAAATGTTTAATCACAAGTGTGAGGGGAGGAGGCGGCCAAAACACGAACAGAAACACATATACGGAAGGTGGTGGGGCGTGGGGGAGAGCATCGTCCGGATGTACTACTACTAGGACGCTTACAGGATCAGCGACTCTCCCCGCCCGCCAACTCCACCAAAGGTATATGGTCGCCCTTGCTCGAGAGCCAGTCGTACCCGACTCTAGGGTTCAGTGCTCATCTCTGTTTATAGCCAAAGAGCCAGCCCTGTCTGTGTTTGCAGACGTTTCCGTGGGCATGTGACAGAGGTGACTAGACACCGGAGTGGACGGGATGGACGCTGTTTACCCTCACACCGAAGTGCCACCTCTTTATCTACTTGCCATTTCTTGCTTTTGAACTGCTAGGTTGGCAGGAGCTGGGACAGAGACGAGAGCTCACTCTGTCATGCATGCAGCACTTGGGTCGTCAAGTTCAGTGTCTTAACCACTGAACCGCCACAGTCCCAACAAAGGCAGAATTAGATCCTATCGTGAAGCCTGCTTTTGAAAGCCTGGTGGATAGTTCTAATGTAAGGTGGTTTTGGAGGATTGTTTTTTCAACTACATGTGTACACAATGTGCCCGGCAACCACACAAAGTTTCTGAGGATGCAGATGATGGTATAGTTGTTGTGTGCCACCAAGTCACCTCAAACATAATGGCGAACATATGAAATGATCCCTCTCCAAAATATCCTGTCATTCACAGCCCTGCTCAGCTCATATAAATTCAAGCCTACTCAGTCTTCCTTGTTTCTTGCTGATTTCCACTTTTCCCAATGCTAGTTTTCTCCAGAGCTTCAATTTCATCATTTTTACCCTGCAGAAACATTTGAGGCTTGATTTGCTCAATGCTCAAAGACCCATTTGTCTCTCTTCCTGTCAAGTTTCTTTACTTTTCAGCGTTCACACCCATATGTAGTGGTCAAGAACATAAGAATGCGGATGATTCTGGTCCTGGTCCCCAGTGACATAACCTTACACTTGACAATCTTTCGTAACTCCATCACTGCAAATCTTTACTTCTGATTTCGTGGCTGCAGTCTCCAGTGGGATTGATGAGCTTGTGAGCCACACTTTGCCCTCTTCTTCTTGTTGTTCTGCCATATCCATATCCGAATATTGGTGACCTCATGGCAATCAGCCAGGAAGACTGTTCTGAGAATATAATGCAGTGGCCTTTCATGTGCCTTCCACATCGTGTAACACCTGTACCACTGATCCAGTTCTGTGAGCCACTTTCTGGTCCTGAGCCCTTTTGGCACACAAAGTCCTCCCCAGCCCCAGACCAGTATTGTTGAAGCTGCTGGTGTTGAGTTGTGGCAGTATGATCTACTCTATTACCATAGCAGGATAACCTGGCCACTTTGCCCTCAAATACAGTAAACATTAAGAAGTGAATTTGAGTAAACTGCCTCAAGTTGTTAAGAATCTAGGATGATGTCGAATCAGACCATTAAACCATCTAGCTCAGCAAAGTCTGGAATTTTAGAGGCATGATTTTTAATAGTAAAGTGGCAGCTGGCCTCCCAATTTTTATTTATTTATTGCTTATCTATGCCCCTTTCGCTGAAGCTATTCTGACCAATTAACAAACATGGTTAAAAAATGTAAGAGATTACAAACATAAGGCAATATAATTATAAAATTATAGTAAAGGTAACAAATAATCACACTGGGCTGCATAAGGTAAAGGTCTCCCTTGCTCAAAAACCTGTCATATCAAACTCTAGGATGCACAGAGAATCTGTGCTGTATGCAGATGCTTCTGTGGTCATGCGGCAGGCATGACTAGATGCCAAAGCACAAGGAACCTTTCCTGCTAATGCGGTACCTATTCATCTACTTGCAATTTCTTGCTTTCAAACTGCTAGATTGGCAGCAGCTGGGACAGATGATGAGAGCTCAGTCCATAGTGCAACACTTGCTTCGCAAACTACCAACCTTCCGGTCAAGCTCAGGGTCTTAACCACTATGTCACTGTGGCCCTTATAAAACCACATAAAGGTTGCCCTTGCTCGAAAACCAATCATATTCAACTCTAGGGTTCAGTGCTCATATGTTACAGCCAAAGAGCCAGCACTGTCTGCATCTGCAGATGTTTCCATTGTTATGTGGAAGGACAGGACATGGAATACTGTTACCTTCCCTGCCAACTTAGCCGTTCAAGAAGAAATTGCAAGTAGATAAATAGGTACCACTTTGGTGGGAACGTAAAGCAGCATTCTATGCATGCACTATTGGCTAACCATGCCTGCCATGTCCAGAGACATTTGCAGACACAGAGGAATCTGCAGACACAGATAGTGCTGGTTCTTTGGCTGTAGAGATGAGCACTGAACCCGAGTCAGATACAACTGGCTCTCAAGCAAGGGCAACCTTTACCTAGAATATTTGCCCTCTATGTACTCCAGTGCATACAAAACATGCAAGTCTTAAATTCCATGGCCAGATGAGCAAGCCAAGGTTTTTCCTTTAAAGCATGCTCCAAAATGAGGGCTGCATAATCCAGATAGTAGATCAGATCTCACCTGTTGATGTGAATTAGAATATCCCAAATTTGTTAGACAAAGAGTTGCCAGTCATTAAATATTCTCCCCACACCTCATACCAAAACACATGGTTTCTTGTATGCAAGGGGAAATAGGCAGAGAAAATGGCAAACTTCATGTCAGAGAATTGGGATAAAATTTAGTTTATAACCAAATTAGAATAATTGTCTAGTGGCTTGTTGTTGTTCAGTCGCACAGTCGTGTCCGACTACATGGACCACCCCACGCCAGGCTCCTCTGTCACCTGTCATCTTCTGCAGCCAGGTCAGATCTATGCTTACCGCTTCAATGATTCCATTCAGTCACATCATCCTCTGCTAGTCCCTTCTCCTTTTGCTTTCGATTTCTCCTAGCATCAAGGCCTTCTCAAGTGAGTCCTCTCTTCTCATTTGGTGGGCAAAGTACTCGAGCTTCAGCTTCAGTATTTGCCTCTCTAATGAGCAATCAGGGTTGATTTCCTTCAGGATTGTCTGATTTGATCTCCACACAGTCCAGGGGACTCTCAAGAGTCTTCCCCAGCACCACAGTTTAAAGGCATCTATTCTTCTGTACTCTGCCTTCCTTATGGTCCAGCTCTCACTGCCATACATTGCTACTGGGAAGACCATTGCTTTTACTATGTGGACTTTCGTTGGTAGAATGATGTCTCTACTTTTTATTATGATCCCTAAGTTTCTCATAGCTTGCCTCCCAAGAAGTAAGCATCTTTTTATTTCTTGGCAGCAGTCACGATCTGCAGTGATCTTAGATCCCCAAGATAGTAAAGTCTGTGACTGCTGAAAGATGTCAAGTTCCATTCACCGTTCTGTTTGGCAATAATAGCAACTTTAGCTTTTTGTGAATTCCATCACCTTTGTATTGGTAACTCCTTTTTTGAGAAGCAAGGAGATGGATCTGAGTCTCACCAAATGCAAGAACAAAAAACAAAATTGACTACATTATACAGTAGTTAATAGAAGGCACATACTACATAGTGTTCCCCCTTTAACATGGGAAGTGACCATCATCTCATTCACGCCAAAATCATATTTGATGAGAAAGTCAAAAGTAAAATGAAAGCCACCAAAGCCCCAAAGAAAAGGCCTGTCAATTCCAATCTCCTTCGAGAAGAACTGGAGAAAATACACTGGATAAGCGTAACAGATGTTACAGAGTATGAATTTAACATCAGCCAGATCACTGAGTGTGTTAAAAAGGCTGAAGTTGCTGCTGGAAAGCACCCCAAAACAGAATTTCGAAGGAGACTAGGCAATTACTTATGAAAAGAAATGAAGAGGTTGCTCTAATGATCTAGAATATCGCCTGCTACGTCATCTACTTAGAGGAAAGCTCCAAGGAGACCATGAAGCCTACAGAAGAAAAAGACTCATGGGAATAACAAAAAGATGCAAGAATGGTCTGTCCCAATATCATGAGCAATTGCCTGCACTGCTAAATGAGAAAGGTGAGAGAGTAAGGAGAAGATCAGAAATGGGAAAAATGGTTAAGGACTTCTACAGTAATCTCTTTGAATTGAAAGTTAGAGTTCAAGAACTGAGGATCACACCAACTAAGCAAGCATTACCAGAAGTACTAATCAGTGAGGTGCAGTATGCCCTGAAGCAGCCCAAGTCAGGAGAGGCCCCTGGAACTGATAGAATCACCACAGAAACCATAAAGGGAGGTGAGGGGAAACTGTAGTCTTGACATGTTTGCTTACTAAATACTGTACATACTACATGGAACTATCCCAGCTGAAGAGCTCAAGAACTATAGGCCAATATGCCTTTTGTCTCAAATATATAAGCTTTTCACATGGGTTATTCTCAACAGAATTGCACAACAGCTGGATGAGGGCCAGCCAAGAGAATAGGCGGCTCTCAGGTGAGGATACAGTACCACGGATCATCTACACACTGTCAATCAGTTGATAGAGCAACAGAGTATACATTCCCATTGGTTCTCACCTTTGTGGTTATGAGAAGGCCTTTGACTCTGTTGAAACCAATGCGGTGCTGCAAGTGCTCTACGAACAAGGAATCGATCCATGCTATATCAGTCTACTCAAAGAAGGGTATAAGGGATGTACAACACAAATCACTTTATTTCAGAAACTGATAAAGATCCCTATAAAAGGAGGAGTCCGTCAGAGCAATATGATCAGCCCAAAGTTATTTACTGCGGCCTTAAAATCAGCAATGGACAATTGACAAGGGAGGAAAGGGGAATTCGTATAAACGGTGAGTACTTTTCCCATCTTTGCTTTGCTGATGATATAGTGTTAATATCAGAATCAGTATGTGACACTATACACAATGTGGCATAACTAATGAATGATTTATTGAACACTAAATTCCATGATATGACATAAATAGGTTTAAAAAACTGTTCATATGATACAGCTTTCGAAATAAAGCATTTCAATATACATATTTGAACAAAATGAGCAAAATTCAACACCAACTCCATCTAAATAACTGAAGAATGCCCAGGGGGACTCATGGTACCCAGAACTTTACAAAACACCACAAATTGTTTGATGTCTTAAAGTTGTTCAAGCAAAATACTTGGGCATAAGCAATCTATGCCAACTACATTTCATTTTATGGCTGTAAAAATCTGGTTACTCAATAAATGGGAGCAATAAGATATTTACCTTGAAGAGATTTCAACTTAGGTTGGAAATATTTCCCTGAACAATTCTGAGATCACAGGGATTTATTAAAAAGAAAACTTATTATTTTGTTCTGTCAAAAATACTCTGTTCTACAAAATTTGTAATGCAGATGTATGTCTCCGATTAACTGCATTCTTTCTGGTAACCATGCAACTATATATTAAAAACAAAATGAACCCACTATATCGCCTGTGAAGTATACGGGGATACAATGTATTGCATCTGTATTTCTTTTTGAGTTTATGACAATGTCAAACAGAGATAAATTAAAAACATTGCAAACTTTATCATTCATGTTAACAACAAACAAAATATACTTAGTGATTCATCTGAATTAAGAGGAGCTGCTAAAAGAAGCTACTAACTTTACCATACATTCAGCTGTGCCTGAGACATTTATACAAAAAGACTGAAACTAAGAAAACTGATTTTCACTTGTGCGAAAAAGTTCATCTGGAAGGAATCCTCACATGCCTGACTGGACGAATGGGGTTTTCTGACTCTGTATAGAAGTCATCCGCTATGACTCGCCTCCTCATGGGGTTCAGAGCCAAAACTTCAAAAAGACACTAGCATGTCATTCTAAACAAGTCAGAACTAAAGCTAAGCCTGCTGTTTTACTATTTCTTGCAGACACCATTACCTTTACTAAAAGTTTAAGAAATGCACAACTTATAGTAGCCATATATTGCTCAGATGCTGTTCATTGTACCCGTCTATGTATGCTTCTTAAAACTTTCAATATGGGCAAGTGGCATCAGGAAGAAATAGTTTAAACAGCAGGGCTTAACCTCAGCAGCCACTCTGAGTGATATCTTTTCCTGAAGCCCTCGTAATATTCATCGTAGTGAATACCTGTGGAAAAATGAAACACATTCTTTTCAATTAATGCTTTCCAATAATTTAAAATCCATTCTATATCATTCCCTTTGTATAACTGGGACTAAAGCCTCAACAGTGAGACTTGTTTTTATGGCACTGCCAACCTGAGAAGGGGAAAAGCCAAGGGAGAAAAGGGTGGTGGGTGATTGCTGCAGCACTTGCACACATTAATTCAGACACACTTTTTAATATTAATCCAACATATAGTGTCTTAGGCAATTTGTATCCCAGCAGTCTTAAAAGAGTACTACAGATCTAGATATGCGCCACCCGGAACCCTGGTAGTGCAGTGGCTAAACTGCTATCCTGCAACCAAAAGGTTGTGAGTTTTATCATGGCCAGGGCTCATGGTTGACTCAGCCTTCTAGTACTCAGCATGTTGGGGGCAAAATGCTAATTAACTTGTGCCCAGAGAGTGCACTAAGTGCTATGAGGTGTTATGTAAGTATGATTGGTTTGCTTTAGGAATGGCTATTTACATAAATATGGGAGATCCTTAGCACAGTTATGGTGATGTGAAAAATCTGATCCAGATGCAGAAAGGTAGACAATATAAGTTACATATATTGATGAGAATGTAATTATGGTTACCTCTGCACACGTTGGATGTATACCGATGGTTTCATCAAGTAATTCCTTTGTGATACCACATTTCATTGCTGCCCCAAAGCCTTGAGTAATTTCCCCAGCATTAGGTCCAAGAATATGAAGTCCAATCACACGGTTCTTTGATTAAAAGGAACAGAGAGAGAAAAGAGATTTAACATTAGCCCAGTTAGTATTTTCCTTTTCATTGTAGATTGCTGATTATTTCTGGGAAGCTGTGTCTACCCATGGCATATCAGCTGCAAAAATGCCATTATACCAACATTTGTTTGACTTCATATAGTGCTGGACTGGAAATATAGATGTGGGTTCTTGACCCTACTGAACAATGAACCTGCCCACCTCCCTTGGGTCGATCTTGTTTTCTCAAGCTTATTGGACTTCTGTGAGGAAGAAAGGCAGGATAATGGGTTTTACAGGATAGTTTTTGCGCTAGAATGAGAGGTGGGCATACTGCCCTGAACTCATTGAAGACAGAATATAAATGTAGCCAATAAACAGAAATTGGCCTTGTTGAAACCAACAATAATCTCTCTCATTTTGTTCTCTACTCTGTTTGGTTTAATATAGGTGAACTACTTAGTAGCTAGCCAATACTGACCACAGCATTTTTATGTGAATCTGGGAACCAGTAGCAGATGTTTATATCTGTTGTTCAGTGTATTAAGGAATGCAAAACAGGACTAAGTATTATGGAACTGACTTCATTGGGAACAAGCTCCTAGGGTTTAGAAAACCCATGTGGGTGAGGGAAGTAGAAAGCAGTACCTAAACACCACTAATGGACATGAAGAAAAATCACAATGAAGACAGATGGGAGTAAATTTTCCAACCTCTTTTTAAACTGAGCTATATTTTCTACGTCCCACTTTTGTCCCAGACTTGTGCTTCAATATGGCACAAAGCAGCTTGCCTAAGAGACCTAAACAAGCTTGCATTTATATGCACCATAACATTTAAACTAAAAGTTGCACTGTCTAAGAAACTGAGTTGGTCAGTAACTTCAATAAGCAACAGTAACAACCAAACCGCAGCCAATATTTTAGGGGCATCCTAGGCAGTACCATAATACTTTAAACGCTAGTAAACATTATGTCTCCTAGATTCTACACTTTCCAATGCAGAAAAGAAGTATTTAGGGTAGAATGCATACACTGTCAAGTTTATTGCAGATTACTTTTGCATAACAAGTGTTGTTGTCTCTGTTGGGTATCGTCCACTCAAGAGGCCAAAACAGAGTATGATACACCTGAAAAACAAAATCCAGTTTTTAAATACTTCTATGTAACTTCTATCCAACATGAGTACTTTACTCCCTTACAGCAGAGATTAAAGTAGTAGAAATTCTTGTCATTTGATTTTAGGTTGGCAATTTATTGAATTATGTAATTGGATTTGTTATGTTAATTCGTTTAAGTTGGCAATTAATTGATATATGCAATTTGAGTCTATGGTATGTTTATTCAATGTTGTGAACTTGATATGTCAAATAAATAAGGAAACCAAGTTTCATATAAAATAGTGCAAAACAAAACTGGAATACTGTATTACACATTCATATTGAGAGTGCATATCTCAGCAAAAGACTATGTAAGTGTTTAACATTTAGTAGATCAGGAATGCAAAGAGAACTTCTTGGAGTGGCGGGAATTGTTCCTTCAACTCTAAAAATACAGTACAGTCAAACCTCGCATAAAGAGTGTTTCGCTTAAAGAGCAGCATTTTCTCTGAATGTTTGCTTCGCTTAACAAATAAAAACAACCAAAAACTCCCTTAACAAATAGATCAGGGTTTGCAATCCCCCCACAATTGGTCATTTACAATGGTGTTTCGCTTAAAGAGCAAACCAGCTTAAAGAGCAAACCAGTGGAATGCATTATGCTCTTTAAGAGAGGCACCACTGTAGTTGGGGAACTGACTTGGAAGAATACTGTTCCTCAAGCTCTGTGGAACTTATTTCTTTTCAAAAGAGAAAAACACTGTCTTAATGACCAGTCATCAATATATTACTTCTCTAAAGCTAGACATTATAAAGCATGGTATGTATATAAATGTCCCTAGCTCGAAAACCAGTTGTATCTGATTTTAGGGGATGGTGCTCATCTCTATTTTCATTCAAAGAGCAGCACTGTCTGCAGACATTTCCATGGTAATGTGGCAGGCATGACTAGACACCGAAGCACTGTCACTTTTCCCAACAAATCAATACCTATTTATCTACTTGCAATTTCTTGCTTTTGAACTGCTAGGTTGGCAGGAGCTGGGACAGACAATGGGCACTCACTTACTCATTTATTTATTCTTCAAATTTCTATTGCCGCCCAACTCAGCAACAACTCTGGGCAGCTAACAGCAATTAAAAGTAACATCAAAAACTAACTAAAAGTCCTTAAAATCCCATTAAAAATTCTAAATAATTTACCTACTCACCCCATCCATTAAAAGAGAGAAATCTTAATTATATAAGCCAGCAGGCGGGTGTCACTCCTCTATCGGTGCCCCACACCTGCCCTGCCAGCCAGGTTATTACTTCTTTCCTAAAAGGCAGCAATTCCATCTGCAGCCGTAACTCTGTTGGCAGGAGGTTCCATAGGGCCAGTGCGGACACAGAGAAGGCCCTCCTTCTTGTGCTAGAGAGATGAGCCCCTTTAGCAGATGGTACAATTAGAGAGCCCCTCTGGTCCGCTCTTGTTGGATGGACAGATGTTCTTGAGGTGACATGGTCTCATGGCCCACTATCATGTAGGGCTTTAAAGGTTATTACCAGCACCTTGAATTGCACCTGGCATACCAGTGCAGCTCCCAGAGCTGTGGCGAGGTGCGGGCATAGCGCCCACACCCCATCACCACCCAGGGAGCCACCTTCTGGACCAGTTGCAGCCTCTGAATGGTCATCAAGGGCAGCCCCAGGTAGAGTGCATTACAGTAGTCTAGTCTAGAGGTGACCAGAGCATGCGTGACCACTGTCATGCAGTACTCAGGTCTTGAATTGCTGACTCTCCAACCTTCCAGTCATCAAACTCAGCATCTTAACCACAAAGCCACCATGGACTTTATAGCTGTGCATAGATACTGTATTTTGAAACAACAGACTTTACTATATGACCTCTATATTGTCTTGTCCATGTTGTTCAATGGCTTGTTCTTCTGATAACCCACAGGAACCATATTCTAGAGGTGTGAACACTGTAGTTGGCACGTTTACGTAGTCACACTAAAATTGAAAAGATAAAAGTATGACTCAAAAAATTACAACTGGAAAAGTCAATAACTGTATGACCTTTAACTGGGTACTGTTTTACCAGCCAATACAATCAGTGGTGTACTCTTTAGCAGACAAGGCAGCAAGGGATACAGCACTTTCTAAAAGTGCTTGAATATGTGTGCATGTTAAAAATTCAAGGCAACCCCATCAGCCTGACAATGCTAAGAGGATCACTAGATAGAGTCACTCTATCTTTCTGATTTCAACATATAGTTTGGTTGACTAACAATTTGACCTTCAAATGCTTATGTTGGATTAGCCACAGGCAAATCCTGATTGCCAAAATGAAAGCCTATGACATTTTGCTGCAAATACTACCATGACCCCAGCCCAGTCTAGCTTACTTTTTCAGGTCTATCTCATGACATCCCAGTTACCATTTATTGGGAACAGTATAACCAAAGCCACTTGAAAAGAATGTGTTTTGATATATTCACAGCTGGACAAAGATCAGGATCTGCATTGAGAATGCTATTTCTGCTGTCTGCTAATAATCTTCCATTCAACCGTTGGATGAAATACTATCATAAACATATTGTCTGAAAACAGTTCAATCATTATTATTTCAAAAAAGACACCAAAAGATTGGTCAGAACTACAAGCCATCAACTGGTATCACTAATAATCATGTATTTACCTTTATGGAGTTTCCTCCAAAAAGCCTGCGGGCTAATAGCTTCCCAGCCTGTATAGCAACTGGTGTAAGTTCAGGCTTTCCTTCCAAAATATCTCCAATAGCATAGACATAAGGCACATTGGTCTGTTCTTCATCATTTGCAGGTATTTTCCCATTCCTTGTTATGGAAGGAAATAAGTTAGCATAATTCTATGATCTGACTGCATTAAAAAAAAAAGTTGCAGGTAGAGTCTAAGAACACTACCGTCAGGGATTTAGTGCATGAATTCGATGTGTGGAATTATGCTCATTAGTTCATTTATTTCTTTTATTTCGTTCATTAGTTAAGGGTGATGTTTCAAATGGGGGAAAATAAATACATTATGTTCATAAAATTAAGATTTTCATAAAATGTTCATAAAATCTAAGGTTTTCTGAGCTAAGGTAAAGATCACCCTTGATCGAAAGCCAGTCAAATCTGACTCTTAGATTTCAGTGCTCATCTGTTTATAGCCAAAGAGCCAGCTGTCTGTGACTGCAGACATTTCCATGGACATCTGGCAGGCATGGGTCGCTGTTTACCTTCCCACCAAAATGGTACCTATTTATCTTCTTGCAATTTCTTGCTTTTGAACTGCTACGTTGTGTTAACCCAAAACCATAAATCCCAATTTCATTTGTTTTTTATTTTAATTTTCAATAAAGATGCTTTTAACCTTTATTTTCCATTCTCCCTGACTCTACCCACTATGCACATGTGTCCACCACTATGCACATGTGTCCACACAATAAGTCACCACTGGTGAATAACTGGAAAGGATCTATTTTTAATAAATATTTCAATAGTCGAACCGCAAAGCAAAAGAGTTTTTCCTTCACGATTCCTTGAAAGCAGTTTTTCAATAAGAGGGAAAGTCAAAAGGGAAAGTGGTTATGACTTCAAAGGAAAAACTTGCTACAGTGTATCCATTCTCACACAAATTTATCTATTCTGGTGTGGAGAGATACTTTTTTTGAAGGAAAGGTTAGAAATTTTTTTGTTTTATTTTAAACCTTCATAGAAAATGTTTCTGAAGTCTGATCCAAATTGTATAAGTGTCAAAAGAAAGGTTATTCTGTCCTCTTTCAAGTGCACTCTGGATCACTTTGATCGGTCGATTGGTTTTTTTGCTGGATCACCGCCAAACATCCCCCCCCTTCACGGAAATATTATTTTTACAAGTCACGTTTTCCCTCAATATCTTTTTTGTGGATTCCTGCTATGGTGTCATTTTTCCCCACATGTTGTATGTGAACTGTATCCACCTCAGGAAGCTGTCATGTTCAATTTTTAAATTGGTTTCCCCTCCATTTATTGGGTTTTTGTGACCTTGTTTGAGTGTTTTGTAAAACATTTCATAGATTATTTTTCCAAAGTCCAATTCCAAATCTGAAAGTGTTCCCAAAAAGGTTAATCTTTCCTCTTTCAAATGCACTTTGGATCATCTGAATTGGTTGGGTAGTTTTTTGCTCCCCCCGACAACTGACCCCCGCCAGGAAAACTGTCACTTTTCTGATGCTATTTCTGAAAGCGATGTGTCATCGCTTTGCATTTTCAGTTTTTGTGTTCTACAAATTCTTAAAAGTTGCCGAGATGATATTTCAAATGACATAACCCTTATTTTCATGGGTGCCTTAGTTTTGGTGTTGCAGCTTCTCAAAAGTACATGATTTTCATTACATTGCAAAAGCTGCCAGACCAACCAACCAAAAAGTAAGACGTTCATAGAATTTACGTCAAAATCACAGTGCCATCACAAGGTTTGTGGCCTTCATCAAGTCAAATCTATCTCAATAATTAGACTCTACAAACAAACTGACTTTCCTGACCATCTGAAGACTGATAGCTGATATAGTAACTTCAGACTGCAGTAATACCTTGGATAAAGACTACATTGGATAACGCTAGAATCGGATAACGATGAAAGTTTTTTGGAAAAAACTTGCATTGGATGATTCTGGATAACAATTCTATAGCGTTATCCTAGGCAATAGTGGTGGTGGTGGTGTGTGGATTGGGTAGAACATCTACCCAATCCACAAACCCCAGCGATGGATCGCTGCTACTGAACTAGGGTCGGGGGAAAGGCATGTGGGTGCCTGCCTTTCCCCCCGACCCTAGTTCAGCCGGAGCGATCGCTGGACGAAGCCTAGCAGTACCTGGGCTAGCTAGCCCGAGCGCCTCTACGCTTCGTCAACAGCCCATCCGGGCTGTGTTCGAATCCTAGCAGCGCCAAGGCTAACTAGCCTGGGCGCCGCTAGGCTTCGGACACAGCCCGGACGGGCTGCGGAAGAAGCCTAGCGCTGCCCAGCTGGGCTGGACTAGGCTTCTTCCAAACCCCATCCGGGCTGTGTTCAAAGCCTAGCAGCTTCGGAAACAGCCCACCCGGGTTCGGAAGAAGCCTAGAGCAGCCCAGCTGGGCTCCGCTAGGCTTCTTCCGCAGCCCGTCCGGGCTGTGCCCAGCGTGCACACGGGGCTTTTCGGCCAACACAAGCCGAGCATGGACGGGCGATCACCCCCCTGCTCAGGTTGTGTTGGCCAACAAGCCCTGCGTGCATGCGGGGTTTTTCGGCCGACACAAGCCGAGCACGGGCGGGCGATTGCCCCCCTTGCTCGGCTTGTGTTGGCTGAAAAGCCCCGTTTTCGGCCGACACAAGCCTTGCCCAGGTGGGTGATTGCCTGCCCGTGCTCGGCTTGTGTTGGCAACTTGGTTTGGCTTTGGAGACAATCCCCCCCCTGCGCGGAGGGTGTGTGTGATTTTGGCCAAGTCAACCCTTGCCTGGGCTCGCGACCCCCATAGCGATAGCGTGCCCAGGCAAGGGATCAGAGTGGGGATGGTGGATTGGGTCCAATCTACCACCCCCGCTGTCAGGGCTTTTTTTTTAGCGTTTGATGCATGCATCGGACAACGCTAAAAATCGGATAACGTCATGACTTGTGGAACCAAGTCACAACGTTATCCGAGGTACTAGTGTATTATTATTTTTAAAAAGTGGGAGGATGGGGCTGTAAAAGACCAAAGATAACATCCAAGCAAATATCATTAGGTTCTGAAAGAAATTAATGGGTTAGACGACTTACTTTTCATTAATTTTCACACCAATTGTGTTGAGGCCAAGATTTCTAGTACAAGCGTCACGACCAATAGCAACCATCACCTGCATACAATGAATAGTAGCCTGAATGATAGTATAATAGCCTTGTTTGAAAATCTCCTTCTAGCTATAACGTGTTTTGTTTATGAACTGTTTTTAAATCATTTAGTTTTCAAAACTGTCATAATAGCCTCCATTCCCGTACAGTTTTGTTGTACAAATGATACTTTACAGCCTCTACAGTAGCTTGTGTTATGCTGTTGGCTGAGTTTATACAGGCTGTCGTATTGAACACAAGCCAAGCCTACCACCCACACAAGTTCTTACAGTATTGTATTCTTCTTCAATCATTTCTGATCCTGCTGTTGCTTTTGCTATCACTTTGAGTCTTCCAGGCATGCCATCCTCCAACTGTACAACCTGCATGAACAATTGAAAACACAGAAATTTGATGTCAACCTGAGGAACATTATCTTGGCACATTCTTCACCTTGGCTTAAGTACTAACCTCAGCAAATCACACCACTTAATATTTATATTTGTATGTACAGTAGAACCCCGTATAACAAAAAAACTCCGTTCCACAGAGCTCTTCGCTATGCAGTTTTTTCCGTTGTGCGAGATGCCCCACATAATGGAAAAAAAGTTTGTTAACCAGGGTTCCCATTAAGCGGGTATACCCTGGTTACCAAAAACCCAGCACAACAAATGCATAATGGGCCCTTTGTTGTGTGAATTTTTCGCTATATAATGCATTCGTTATGCGAGGTACCACTGCATTATCATTCAGCAAGCAAAATCCTGTTATGCAACTTTGTGCTAGCATGACTCAGTTTGGATGCCAGAAACATTTAATTTAAAGTAATTAAAAGCTGCCTGCTTGTCCCTATTTTTCAGTTCTGAGGCTTTTGCCTTGGGGAAACTTTGGGACCCTTTGGATGGGGGACGGGGGCAGATTATATTAGTAAAAAATGTTGCCACTGGTCCCAAAAAAATTGCCAGACATCAGCATTCTATTCTCTGAAGTAAAAAGAGATGTTAGAATACTTGCCTGGGGGGCGGAGTTAAGATGGCGTAAAGAGAACAACGCTTCTCGTTCTCTCTGCCTGATAAATGCGGTAATAATGGGATTGTGAGGAAAAAAATTGATGTTGGATTACCTGGAGGCTGTGTTGATATAAGAAGATTGCTGTGGAGATAAAGGAAGGAATTGAAGAAGTGCGGAGGCTGAGCGGGGCATGAAGAAGAGCTCCGGACCGGGGGGGGGGGAATCGGAGGATTCAGCCCCCACCACAGTCCGTGGAGCTCTTTTAAAAACAAAGTGTTTGGGTGCCGGAGTTCGCCTTTGCTGAGGAGTGGAGGCAAAGAGATAAGTGGTGGAGTTTTTTGGACTCAGCGGAGCTGTTTTGAGCCGTTTGGAGCTATTTGGGTGCCGGAGTTCGCCTTTGCTGAGGAGTGGAGGCAAAGAGATAAGTGGTGGAAGTTTTTGGACGCAGCGGAGTTGTTTGGAGCCGTTTGGAGCTATTTGGAGGGCGACGTGGAAGACAGACGGAGATCGGCGAGTGGAGTTTGGTGAGCGGGGACGAGCGCAGGAGGGGAAGCTGCATTTGGGCATTCAAGTCTGATCTGGCTGGAGGAGATCGGGAGAATTAACTGTGGAACTAACTGGAATGCAAAGTTGCAGCTGAAGTAGGTCGGTGATTGGCGGCTTGTTTATACTGCGATGTGGAGCTGACTTAAAAAACTTTTTCTCTTCCAACTGCTGGGGTTGTAATGGCGGATTAAGACAAAGTTTAAGGCTTTAAAGGGGCGGGGACGAGGTCGTCTCTTTGTCTCAGGAATTGCGCAGTAAAAAATATTGAGTAAAGGCGCCTCTTGAAAGAGATCAGCAGATTCACCTCCTAGCCCTGTGTTCGTCTCTGCCATGGCTCTTGCTGGAGAATTATAAATAATTGTTACACAAAAAGTAAAGGTCCAAACTTCTTGAGGAGTACATTTTTGGCGCACGATAGACGTTGTTGGTGATTTTTGTTTTCAAAGAAGCTGTGCTGTTCACAATTTTCTCAGCACTTTCATTAAAAACAGCCTCAGAAAGAGTTAAGATTCAATTCTGGTGAACCAAGTACTTCCCTATTCCCTACTCCCTCCCCTCATTATATATTTTGCCTGTTATACTGGGGTGTTTGTTGGGGAAAGAGGGGCAGGAAATGGAAGAAGTTGTTAGACCGAAAGGTCGTAAAGGCAGGAAAGGCAAAGATCAGGAAGAAGAAGAGAGACATACTCCTTCACCTATTACAGAGGCTCAAGAGACAGCAACGAGTTCCACAGCAATGGAACAGGAGGGCTCCCTTGATCTGGCCCATAGAATGGACAATATAACTATAATTTTACAACAATTGCAGGCAACAATGCAAAAGCTGGATGAGAACCAAACTAAACTGAATAAAACTGTCGAGGCTAATAGTGAGGAAATGAAGAAAGACAGGGAATTAGCCAGGCTACAATATGAAAGCCTGGCAAAATCCCTCACAGATGTGAAGAAGGATGTGACAGTGAACACACAAAGGATTGATGAGATTTCAAAGACAATGAATAAGGAAGTCAAACATGCCATTATATCTGTAAACGAACTTTACATTCAAGAGCATGTTCTGGAAGATAAAATGACAGAGCAGGACCAAAGATTGATGATGGTGGAAGAGGGGTGGAGAAAATTTAATCTATTGATCCGTCATGTGGTTGAGAAGACACCAGACAAGCTGAAAGAGAGAATAGTGGAATGGCTGAACTCACTCAAAATGGGTAAAGAATTTGGATTAGATGATATTGGTGCTGTGTACAGGGTGGGTGGAAGGAGGGATAAGACACCTAGAAATGTTTTAGTTAAATTTGTAAATTGGGGAGATAAGTTGAAGGTGATGTCTTTTATTAGACAAGCTGGGTCTGGTGTCTTAAAAATAGATGGGGTGGATGTGGAGGTCTATAATGACATATCACTTCAAGAGAGGAAGTGGAAATACATCATGAAGCCTGTCACGAAGATATTGATTGCAAAAGGTATTAAGTATGTATGGCGATTTCCACAACAGTTGAGATTTTTTTATGACAAAAAATGGCATGTGTTGAACGCAAATATGGATGCATTGTTGTATTTAACACAAATTGGTTTGATCAAAGAGGCTGATACAGATTGGATAGTAATGAGAACAGAATTGGCTAAGGTGGGTGTGATGGGATCGTTAGTGGGTCGGGAGGAGGAGGGAGCAGTGGGTGGGGCGGACGTTCCAGGTACAAGCGGGGTACAGGTGGGGTGAATATAATCATAAATTAAATTAATGTCAGAGAGAGGAGGTCAGTAGAAGATTGATATGCCTATTTTCTCCGGTCCCCCCCTCCCCTCTTTGGAGACCAAAGGTAGCATTAGAAGAAAAGATGTGGGGAGGGTTGAAGAAGAGAATAAAATAGGTAAGTTTTTTTGTTGTTGTTATTTTTATTTCTTTGTTAGTTTAAATAACATTTTTGTTTCAGTGTACTCTGTTTTGCTTAATTTCTTTAGTAGAGGGGTGGTAGGGGGCTTGTTAGGGAACACGTCCGGGGAGGAAAAAAGACGATGGGAGTGGATCAAACATAAATGGTTAAGTCATTGAAGGTGGTGTCGTGGAATGTGAAGGGGTCAGGGCACACCCAGAAAAGAAACAAGTTGCAAATATCGCTTAATAAAGATAGGGCTGAGGTAATCTTCTTGCAAGAGACCCATCAAAAATCTGCAGAAGTTAACAATTTAGTGGTGAGGGGAATTGATATTTATGAAAAGGCATATGGGACATCTAAAGCCAGGGGAGTCGCAACTCTGATTTCGGAAAAATTGGGGTTTACGGTGAATAAAACTATAGCGGATTCAGAGGGAAGATATTTAATAATTAAAGGGAAAATTGAAGAAGAGGAGATAACATTAGCTAACATCTACGCTCCAAACGATAAACAGCAGGAATTTCTAGATAAAGTAGGGAAAATATTGAAAGAGGAAGGGACTAAGAACATGGTCGTAGGTGGAGATTTTAATTTGATGTGTTCAGACATTGATAGTACAGGGGTAAAAAAGAGAGGCAATAAGTACATATTAGAGGATTGGAGAAAATCATTGGGGTTAAAGGATGTGTGGAGAGAGTTAAAAGCCCAAGAAAGAGAATATACATATTATTCACATGTGCATGATATGTACTCAAGAATAGATTATATCTTTGCGACAGAAGAGATGGTAAATAAAACTGATGACATTAAAATTGGAACATTTAGAGAATCCGACCATGCAAAAGTAACTGTAGTTATAAATTTTAAAGAGGATGAAAAAAATGGATACATTTGGAGATATGATGCAAAGCTATATGAGAAGGAATCAACAAGGAAACAAGTTATGGAAAAATGGGAGGAAAGCTGGAAATTTAATGAAAATAATGAGATCAGCGGGGGAGGAGTTTGAGATACAATGAAGGCAATTTTCAGAGGGGAATCGATAAAGTTAAAAAGTATCAGGAATAGGCAAATTAAGAACAGAAACCAGGAATTGGAAGGGCAGTTAAAACATCTTCATTCTGAATACGCTAAAAAGAAAGACCAGGGAATATTTCAAGAGATTAAAAGAATTAAGAAAGAGTTGGATGGCAAGGATATTGAAAAAGTAAAGAAAGACTTGATTTTTCTTAAAAGGGAATATTTTGAATATGGTAATAAGAATTCCAGGCTATTAGCAAAAGCAGCGAGGGATAAAAAAAATAAAGGGCAAGTAGGTATACTGGTAGATAAAAATGGGAAAAGATGTAATAAAAAAATAGATAAGGCAGAGTTGATTGAAAATTTTTATAAAGAGTTGTATTCAAAAAAGGAAATAAATATAAGTAAGTTGCGAGGATATTTTAATCAACAACAGATAAAAAAGGTTACAGAGGAACATAGGAATAAAATGGAGGAAACAATATCGATTGGGGAAATTGAAGAGGTAATAAAAAAATTGAAAAAAGAGAAAGCACCTGGGGAGGATGGGTTACCAGCTGAGTTTTATAAAGATTTTATGCCATGGATTCTCCCGAGACTGCATAAGCTATATAATGGGATTTTAGGGGGAGATACGACTCCAGTTTCCTGGAATAGATCGACAATTGCTTTGATTCCCAAGCCGGGCAAAAATTTAGAAAAAATTGAATCTTATAGACCTATATCTCTGATCAATCAGGATGCCAAAATTTTTACCACGATTTTAGCAAATAGACTAAATGGTTTCATGGCCAATTATATCAACAAGGACCAAGCGGGGTTTGTTAAAAACAGACATATGGCAGACATTATCAGAAGAGCAGTGGACATTCTAGATATGATGGAAAAAAGAAAGGAAAAAGTGGAGTTTTTAGCGCTAGATATATTTAAGGCATTTGACTCCCTACAATGGACAACGATTTATGAGATGATTAAATTATATGGATTTGGGGAAAAATTTCAAGGGGTTATTGGAGAATTGTATAAAAAAGGCACAGCAAGAGTCAAATTTAATAATAGTTATACAAGAGATATAAGGCTAGAGGCGGGTACGAGGCAGGGCTGCCCTTTGTCGCCATCGTTGTTTATATTGGCTATGGAACTTTTGGCAAATGCGATTCGACAAGACGAGGGAATAGTAGGAATAGGAGGAACCAAAGTAAGCCTTTATGCAGATGACACACTGTTGACGGTGAAGCATTCAGCGGAAAGTTTAGCTAAGATTAATAAACATTTGAAAGATTTTGAGGAAGTTACGGGATTAAAAGTTAACTGGGACAAAACAGAAATGATGTTAATTAATGGGAAGAAAGAAGATGAAGAGTTAATAAAGAGGAATTATAATATACAAATTACACGCAAAATGAGATACTTGGGAGTAATGTTATCATGCAAAACTGGGGAACTTAAAAGTATGAATTATGACAGACAAAAGAAGGAAATAAAGGAGAAAATAGTAAAATATAACAAATTAAATCTGTCATGGTTCGGAAGAATAGCTATATGTAAGATGATGTTATTACCCAAATTGAATTTTTTATTTGATGCTTTACCGCTAAAACATACTGATAAAGAGTTGAATGAGTATCAAAATATGATTAATCGGTTCTGTAATGGAAATAAAGGAGCCAGAATAACTAAGTCATTATGGTATGTCTCGCAAAAAGAGGGAGGACTGGGAATTCCAAACGTTATAAAATATTATAGAGCCTTTCAAATAAGAAATGTTATAAAAATTTTAAATAGGGAAGAAACAGTCTGGGAAAAATTTGAAAGGAAAAATTTATCGAAGATGGGTAAGGCACAGTTTTTATGTGAGGGGAAAGAAAAAGGAAATAAGACGGCTCAGGGTATGATGTTAAAATCAACAATGGAGGTATGGAATAGAGTGAGGAAAGAGCTTACTTCGGGAACCTCGCCAATTTTAGAAGTGGGGGATTTTCAAGATTTTCCGATAAAAATAGACACAAAGATCAGAGATATATTGGTGGAAAATAAAGTACTATTATTAAAAGATTGGGTCAATGCTTGCAAAGATCAAGAGAAAAGACAAAGGCTGTATTTGCAACTTCAATTGGACTGGTTCAAGATCCTCCAGATAAACAATTGGAATAAGAAATTTGTACGGGAAAATGGTTTAGACAGAGAATGTACGGAGTTTGAGACGCTTTTGGCCAAAATTAGAAATGGAGAAATGGGAATCAAAGGGATAGTTAGTAAAGTTTATAAAATTCTGAATAAAAGTCAAAATATACAAGAGGTATTGAGAGAAAGCTGGGATCAAGAATTAGATATAAAGATAATGGCAACAAAATGGCGAAAGATGTGGAAAAGGAAGATAATGAGAACTATGTCTGTGAGAGTTAAAGAGCACAATTATAAATTGGTATGGAGATGGTATAGGACCCCAGTCGGCTTGCACAAAATGTATAGTAATATGAGTGAAATATGCTGGAGGTGCAGAAAAACAAAAGGAACATATGAACATATGTGGTGTAGATGTGAGGTACTTAAAAATTTCTGGGAAGGAATAAAAAAGGAAATAGAGAACATATTAGATATACAGATCGGATTGGAGTCAGAAACAATTTTATTAACAGACATAGAAGATCAGGACATAAGCAAAGACAATAAAGAGTTATTGGCCATAATGTTGACTGTTGCAAGACTAGGTATTGCCAAAAGGTGGAAAAGCAATGAACAAATAGGATTAAATGATTGGTATACACAAATGTGGAATTTAGCCTTAAATGAAAAACTTACTTGGGAAATTAATAGCAGGAAAGGGAAAGTTAATAACAATAAATTCTGGAGGATCTGGGAACCTTTTGTTAACTATACTTTAAAAGAAAAAAAGGGTATACCCCCTGCAAAAGATCATAACGACTTTTGGAAAATGTGAAAGGTATAGAACCCCCCGGACTTTTGTATATAGCACAAGGGTGTTTTCTTTTTCTTTTTTTCTTCTTTTTTCTTTTCTCCTTTTTTTTATAATGATGTAATAGAAATGAATGGGAAGATTATGTACTAAGAAAAGAAGAGAATGTAATAGTAATGTGTATAAAATATGTTATACGATTGTTACAAGCTTTTATATTTTTATAATGTCTTTATTTGCATTTTTGTCTTTCTTTTGTATTTTTCTTTTATATACCTAATAAAAAATTATTAAAAAAAAAAAAAGAATACTTGCCTCAATAGGAATAAACTGTCTGATGAATTTTACACCATGGTTTTCCATATGTGCACCTATTCTTTCAGCCATCTCTTGATCAAAGCCACGGAGAAGGATTGAGCGCACCATGACTGTGACATCCAAACCAAGCCCGGCAAGAAATCCTGCACATTCTAGAGCGACATAAGAAGCTCCCACAACCAAAGTTCTCCCAGGGCAGTAGGGCAGCGAGAAGAGGTCATCACTGGAAAACAACAAAATGTTGTTAAAGACTCAACATGCTTTACTACCTGCTAAAAAAATTAACCATTTATTTTGAGCTCACCTTGTAATACAATATTCTTTGTCTCCTGGGATACCTAAATATCGAGGTCTTTCCCCTGTGGCAATAACAAATGACTGAGCTGTGTAGAAAGTTTCTTGTCCTTTTCTATTGGTTGCCTAGTAAATAGAATAATATTGTTAGAACTGGTTCTTTGTTTAGATGATGTTTTTCATATGATATTGCCGACAACATAAAACCAAGAGTTTCTTATTGCTAATGATCTGACAGAACACTGTAATCCATTTATTATTACACTTAATTATAAAGATCAGTATACTTTCCACTCCCCAAAAAGGGTAATGCCAAAGAATGTTCAAATTATCGAACAATTGCGCTCATCCCTCACGAAAGCAAGGTGATGCTCAAGATAATACAGGATAGACTGCAACAGTATGTGGAGAGAGAATTACCAGAAGTGCAGGCGGGGTTCAAAAGAGGCAAGGGGACTAGAGACCACATCGCCAACATAAGATAGATCATGGAAAAAACAAAGGAATATCAGAAACAAATCTACTTCTGTTTCATTGATTGCACTAAGGCTTTTGACTGTGTCGACCACAACAAAATGTGGCAAGTAATTAAAGAGATGGGAATACCGGAACACCTTATAGGCCTCATGAGAAATCTGTACATGAATCAAGAATCAACAGTTAGGACAGAAAATCGAATGCCGGAGTGGTTTGGAATAGGAAAAGGAGTAAGACAGGGCTGCATTTTGTCACCCTGCTTATTCAACTTATACACAGAACACATAATGCGCAATGCAGGGATGGAGGAATCACAATTTGGGATCAAAATTGCTGGAAGAAACATCAACAATTTGAGATATGCAGATGATACCACCCTAATGGCAGAAAGTGAGGAGGACCTAAAGAAGCTCCTGATTAGGTTGAAAGAAGAAAGTGAAAAAGCTGGCTTGAGACTTAATATCAAGAAAACAAAGATAATGGCAATAGGCCCTATCAGTCCCTGGAAAATAGATGGGGAAGAAGTAGAAGCAGTGACAGATTTTACTTTCCTAGGATCAAAGCTCACTGCAGATGGTGATTGCAGCCATGAAATAAAAAGACAACTGATTCTTGGGAGGCAAGCGATGAGAAACCTGGGGAGCATAGTGAAAAGTAGAGACATCACATTGCAAACAAAGATTCGCATAGTCAAAGCAATGGTATTCCCTGTGGCAATGTATGGTTGTGAGAGCTGGACCATTAGGAAAGCTGAGCACAGAAGAATAGACGCCTTTGAGATGTGGTGTTGGAGAAGGGTTTTGAGAGTCCCCTGGACAGCGAGAACAAATAGGTCAATCTTAGAAGAAATCAACCCTGACTGCTCCTTAGAAGGTCAAATAATAAAGATGAAGCTAAAGTACTTTGGACATCAAATGAGAAGAGAGGATTCACTTGAGAAAGCCTTGATGCTTGGAAGGGTTGAGGGCAAAAGAGGAAGGGGACGACCCAAGATGAGATGGCTAGATGGTATTGTAGAGACAATGGGCACAGAGCTGAGTGAGTTGAGGGGGATGGTGGAGGACAGGAGTGCCTAGCGGACAGTGGTCCATGGGGTCGCAGAGGGTCGGAGTCGACTGTGCGACTGAAGAACAGCAACAAAATAGTTCTATATTTAGACAGGAAAAAACAAATTTACAAAAACAGGATGGGAGACATTTGATTTGACAATGTACATGTGACAGGGATCTAGGGGTCTTAGTAGACCACAATCTAGACATGGGCCAACAGAGTAACATGGTAGAAAAAAAGTTAATGTGATACTCAGCCGCATCAACATTAATATGATATCCAATTCAAGTGAAGCAACAGTTTCACTCTATTCTGCATTCATTAGCCTGTTCATACCCAGCACTGTGCATGAATTTTGAAAAGAATATTGAAAATCTGGAACATGTCCGTAGGAGAGCAATCAGTATAATAAAGTGTTTGGAAACCAAACCCTAAAACCCAGATGGAGCTGGACACATTTAATCTGGTGAAAACTGAGACACAATATGATAGCCAACTTCCAAATAACTGAACAGTTCCCACATGGAATATGGAGAAAGCTTGTTTTCTGCATATCCAGAGGGGAGGATCAGAAGTAATAGAATTAAGGAGTTTTCAATTCAACATCAGGAGGAATGTCTTATCAGTGAAAAATGTTAAAACAATGGAATGGACTGTCTCATAGACTGGTCCCATTTCCAGAAGTGGTTCTGGATGTGCATGTGCAAATATGCCTGTTTCCAGGGGCATGGTCAGGCCTGCTCAGCTGTTCTGGGGGTGTGGTCAGGCCCCTGGTACAAAAAGTTTGGGCACCCCTGGT
Organism: Furcifer pardalis; assembly: GCA_030440675.1. Taxonomy (NCBI): domain Eukaryota; kingdom Metazoa; phylum Chordata; class Lepidosauria; order Squamata; family Chamaeleonidae; genus Furcifer; species Furcifer pardalis. Next base: position 126,910,809 of record CP126893.1, on the reverse strand, counting down.
ATAAAGTTTTAAAAGAGAGCCAGTCACTTCATCCATCATTGATTATTACTGTATCTACTATGTGCTGCATGTGTTTTTGGCAAGATCTTCAAGAAGCCTGAAATCTCTGTAAGGTGACAATTTGGAACTGCAAGAACATTGATTTTTCTGACTCTGTTCCACTGAAATACGTTCCCATGTATAAACCATGAAACCAACCTAGTTGGATGGACTAGAAGCTAAAGAGCACAATTTGCCAATACCTTAATCTTGTGCGGGCCAATAAATTCTCCATACGCGTTTAAGTATGTCACAGTCTTTTCACGCAAAGCCACTCGATAACCCCAGTTCAAAGATCCTATATAGTTCTGAATTGCTTCTACCATGGTCTGCCAGTTGTGTTTAACTAGAGCAAGAAACAAGCATTTTTCATACAACTGTCTATTAGATTCAACCAATTAAATAGCAACAATAAGAGCTAGAGTATATATTTGAATATAAGCAGAGTTTTTTTAGCCCCAAAAATGTGCCCCCAAAAGGGGACATGGCTTATACTCAGGTCAATGACCATGAGGGACCCAAAACTGCACCAGATTGAGACATGCCAACAATTTAACTAATTTTACCATATTTTCATGCATTTTGATTATTGAAACTCACTACCAACTGCTGCATTTCCCACCCTAGGCTTATACTCGGGTCAATCTATTTTCCTGGTTTTTCAGGTCAAAATTAGATACCTTGCCTTATATGGGTTGGCTTATACAGTAATACCTCATATAACATTAGTATCGAATAACACGAAAATCGCATAACATGAAGGAATCTGGGGGGAAGAATTGCATCAGATAACATTAAGATCCTATGGGATGCTTCAGATAACAACCGCGAAAGCCTGTGTGGTTACAATGTATCTCTATGGATCCCATAGAGGATCAGATAACACGAAAAATCATATAACACGAAGACTTGTGGAACCAGGTTTTAGTGTTATATGAGGTTTTACTGTACTTGCGTATATATGGTAATCCAGAACCAATTAATTTAAAAAGTAATAAATGCAGATGAAGAGTTACAGTACTCATAATTTTTTTAAAATTGCTTACATTGGCATCTTTTAAAGAAAACTAACATTTCTGCACCTAAAATGTTTATACTTTATTAACAAAGACTAAGGTGAGTTAGCACAAAATAAGACAGGACAACTGGACACAAAACAGTGCCAAGGCCGAGAAGACAATTGAAGGGGAAGAAATGTCAATTATTTAAATGATCTTTTAGTAATAAATGCTAATGGCTTTTTAAATTTCACATTGGTTCTTGGCCTTTTCTGCCATCCATCAAAATCAACCAGATGTTATCCTCCTTCTACTAATGAATTTATTATTTTCTCGAACCTTGCTCATCATACTCCCAGCCAAACTTCCTTGAATCTTGCAATCCTTGACCTAAAAGGGCTGCTTGATGCATCAGCTTCTTAGGAATGCAACCAACATTTACACAAGTTCCACCAAGTCCTGAAATGCAAAGTGCAAATTTAGGTAGTAGCATTTGGTTTAGCATTAGTACAACAATGCTTATAAATTGAGGTTGTCTTTCTACATATCTGCATGCCTCATGCGGACAACCATCTTATTAAACACCACTAAACCAGACGATTGCACAGAACTTGCGTATGTAGTACACGTTTAAGCTCCTGTCTTGTAACATCCAATACAGTAGAACTCTGCATAACAAAAATAATTCATTCTACAAGGCAGTACATTATACAATTTTTTTTTGTTATATGATGCATGCATTGTGCAACAAAAATCCCTATGGGAAAATTGTACAATGAAAATCTCTATGGGAAAAATGATACAGTAATACCTCATATAACATTAGTATCGAATAACACTAAAATCGCATAACATTAAGGAATCTGGGGGGAAGAATTGCATCAGATAACATTAAGATCCTATGGGATGCTTCAGATAACAACCGCTAAAGCCTGTGTGGTTACAATGTATCTCTATGGATCCCATAGGATTTTAACATGCATCAGATAACACTAAAAATCATATAACACCAAGACTTGTGGAACCAGGTTTTAGTGTTATATGAGGTTTTACTGTACAAAGAAAAAAATTGTTGTACAATTTCCCCCATAGATATTTTTGTTGTACGATTTCCCCCATAGAGATGCATTGCATCGTATAACGAAAATTTTTGTTATACAGGGCACAATGGTTTTTTTTTCAAATTTTCTTCCCTATACGATTTTTTTGCTGTATGATGCATTCGTTATATGGGGTTTCAATGTATATCCAAAATTACAGTGGAGCCTCGATTAACAAATGGCTCAGTTTACATAAAAATTGCATAACAAAAGGAAATACATAGAAAATATTGGCTTGATTTGGAACGGATTAATAAATTCCTATGGGAAACTGTGTTTCATTAAATGTATTTTGGTTTTAAATGCATTCCGATGGGAAACTGAATTCAATGCATTCCTATGGGGAAATTGGTTAAAGTAATTTTTGCTGTAAAAAATGTCCCAGAGAACACATTAATTATGTTAACCGAGGTTCCACTGTAGATGTAAAACAATAGTACTCACAGTTGTTTCCAGCAAGTTTCCATAAAACAGACTGGCAAAAGGCTACTTTGTTGTTACACACTTTTAAAGTCACTTCTGATGCCATGAATCAATCACTTCAAAAAGGTCCTATCATTAATAGCACTACTCAGGTTTTGTAAACTCAAAGAGTGGGTTCAATTATTTTTAGTCATTTTTAGTCTCTTTCTGCCACTTTCAACTATTTCCAGTATTTCTATCTTTTCCAGTGTGTCTTATCTTCTCACAATGTACCCAAAAATGATATTCAGTTTGCTTCTAGAGAAAACTTAGGCTAGATCTGATCTGCAAATAAAATATTTATTATACTGGGCTAAATACAACATTTAATCAAACTCAAGTAGCACTTCGTCATTACCTTTTGTAGCAGGGTTTCATAATTAGAGCACAAAAGCCTGCCAGAGGCAGTTTTCAAATTGAGCAAGGAGCTGCATGCAGTGAGGAGGAGAATGATCTGTGCCAACTGCCAGCAAATGGTGGATTTGAAAATGACAGAAAATTGTAGCCCTATTCATTCATTATAAACTTTGAAGAATACTCAAGTAAAGAGATGTGCAATGCAGCCTCACCTCCTTCATGGTCAGTTCCACTGCTGTCTTACAAGTTGTGGAAAAGAAGAGTGAGGAAGGAAAGCCTCAGCTATACAGAGACCTGACATGAGTCTGAATATCTGAGGTTCTCTCTCTTTGCCCTTTGGGAAATGAGGTTCCTAACTCAAGGGGAGATCCAATATAAATAATGTACCTTCTCTATTTAGTCCTATAGTAAGAATGATGAACCTTGGCACTCCAGGTGTTCTTGGACTTTATCTACCAGAGGCCCAAGTCAGTACTCCTGCTGATCAGGGCTTCTGGAAACAGCTGGACTGCCAAGGTTCACCATCACTGTCCTATAGCCTTACCTAGACAGGATGATGATGAGACCGGATGGAAGGGATGGGAAGAGTGCTCGCCTCTAAACATGAGTGCTTTTAAACAACCATTTAGATGAATAACCTCATTTTTGCACAATATTATTTTAAAGAAATTAGTATAGAAACAAACCATTCTGACCTCTCAAATGAATGGAACCAACAGAATACTAGCAAACTGATTAGTAAACAGCAGTACTGTACAAGAAAAAAAAATGTACCCCATGAATTTCCCAATGGTGTTGGTACAACATAGTCTAGCACCATGACCTTTTTTCCTAAGGTGGCAGCTTCCTGTAAAGAAAAAGACAATGCAGATGTGACAGGCTGAAGTCTGTGGTTTCATTTATAACATGTGTTAAGGGATGGCAAAGGGATATCAAAGTTACCACTTGAGACAAAAAAATTACACCCATGTTTATCCAACATATTAATTTAGCACATAAATTACTTTGATGCTTCTTTTGCTCCTCTTCCCTCTGATACACACATCCCTTTTCACATTTTACTCAGGATCAGATTATTTGAAAAACTGGATGCTTCTATATTAGCTTTCCAATTAAGTAACAATTAGTTATTAGGTGGGATGGCTTCTTTCAGCCTCACAGTCCTAAAATACAAGATTCATGGAAATAGAAGACAAGTCTTTCTTTACAGCTACTCACAAACTCTGGGACTCCATGGTCTCTTCTCTTGATTAATTCATTGACAAATACGGGCAGGTTTATTCAAAGAAGTCTTTTGTACGAAAACTGGGATGCTGCTAAATGGTTCTCCAATCTGATCATATCCTTTTTACTAAACTATTTAACAACTGTATTTTTAATATAAGTAAAGGTTTCCTTTGTTCAAAAGCCAGTCATATCCAACTCTAGGGTTCAGTGTTCATCTCTGTTTCAAAGCCAAAGAGCCAGCGCTGTCTGCTTCTGCAGACATTTCCGTGGTCATGTGGCAGGAATGACTAGACATCGGGGCACACGGAACACTGTTTACCTTCCCACCAATGTGGTCCTTATTTATCTACCTGCAATTTCTTGCTTCCGGACTGCTAATTTTTAATATACAGTAATACCTCGGATAGCGTTTACCTTGGATAATGCTAAAATCGCATAACGTTAAGTAATCTGGGGAGGAGAATTGGATCGAATAACGTTAAGGTCCTATGGGATGGATCGGATAACAACTGCTAAAGCCTGTGTGGTTACATGTATCTCTATGGAGCTTTAACGTTATCCAATCCATACCATAGGATTTTAACATACATCGGATAACACTAAAAATCGGATAACACCAAGACTTGTGGAACCAAATCTTAGCGTTATCCGAAGTATTACTGTAGGTCCATACAAATTGCATTTGTTTTATTCAAATTTTATTCTGTTTTAGTGCCTTGATATATAAATTTAACAACATAAATATTTTACACTACCCCTGTTATTTATTTTCCTGATTTACAGGTCTCTTACCCACCCACCACTTCTGTATATTTAACAGGTTTTACATAAACAGAACCCACCCTAACCACTCTTTGTTACCCCAGGTACAGTATAACAGAACGTCTGAATGAGTGTTACCAATATATATACTGGTACCCAATGGATCATCAAATCCAGCCTCAGTTATGGCAACACAGCAGTGAATCAGATTCCCGACTTCTAGCTCTGTACCCAGATACTTAAACCACTAAGCTGCCTAGTAATTCCAAGGATTATTCATACAAAATTTTATAACCAGCCATTGTAAACCAACAATAGACATTCTATACATACAACATATTATTATATCTCTTTAACTAAGGATTACACTGGCAGTATCATGATGTGAAAAAAATATTTCTGGAGATGCAAAATTCCTTCTAGGGTATTCAATGCAATATCCTTTAATAACATATTGTGTACACAGATTCCCACTATACTATGGCTGATTGCAAGAACTCAGTACTCTAACAGCAGAATTCTATGCATGCTTTTTCATTGTATTCAAAGCTGTTTTTCACCCTGCAGTCTGATATGCAGTACAAAAGAAATTGTTACACAATAAGTAGAATGGGGGGAAAAAAATCAAAACAATTTTAAACAATCCCAAAGCAGATAAAGCACCATGTGCTGAGTGCCTATTTGCTGTCTTCATACCTTAGAACATGAGAGTCCTCCAGAACCACCACCAATAACAATTAGGTCATAATCATAGGTTTCCATCTCTTCACCTTTGACATCCCCCAAAAGCTTCTGCAACAAGCCACTATGATAGGCCTGCAATAATGATTCAAGATATACAAAAATTAGAATCTTTCATTAAGTCTTACTAAGTTAAATCCATAATGATACGTAACATATAGCGCTATCCTTCCACTCATGGATGGTTCTTTGATCAAGCAAGTTCTTCTGCTTTTGGAAATGGAAAGGAGGAAAGTCTTCAGCATTGGCCAAGATTTTTGAGAGCTGAAGTCCAAAAATATCTGGGGACCCAAGGTTGAGAACCTCTGTGACCTATAGGAATCTTCACTGCCTGAAATTCCCTTCAGGTGATTATAGATTCTTCTGGGATAAGATGACAAAAACCAAAAACCGATATAAACTGTTTTGGAGCTCTTTAGCAAGGAAAAACCCAGGGGCTACTGCTTTTATTTATTTCTGACAGCTCCTGATATCATTTACTATGTTAATGTTCTGGACTAGCTTGATGGATTGGGGTATTGTACTGTACTTCAGTGGCTCCACTTCCATCAACAGGATAGGGTCTACACACTAGCATTGACATACTATTTTTGGACCCATGGTATCTGTACTATGAGAGGTATTTAATATCTATCTGAATCCAATGGAAGCAATCACAGGATAATATTGGAGTAAAGCTTCATCAGAATGCTGATGACACCAAACTCTATTTCTCACCCACAACTGAATCAGATGTAGCCATGCGGGTCCTCGTTTGGTATCTAGAGACAATGGTGGATTAAGAGTACCTCTGAAGATTCAAGTGCACAGCCTAAGAATACTTCTGGATCTATCTTTGTTACTAGCTGTCTTGGAGACTTCACTGGCTAATAGTGCTTTTCTCAAGCTTTCTGACAAGCACTAGTCAGGTTTAAGGTTTGATTTTTCATGTAAATAACCACAAATGGCTAGTGACCTATTTATCTGAAGAGTTCCAAATGCTTCTAAAGTTCATTCTACAATCATTTAGGGTACTTAGTATAATAGCACCAACAATGTGGAACATCCATCCATTTGATATTAGGAATGCTTTGAAAAATTCTTATTTTTAGGCACAAAATGAAGATTTATGTATTTTTGCAAAGCTTCCGGGTTGGCAATATTCAACATTATCAGCTATTGTATAGATGTCTGAAATATTTTGTAATTTTGCATGATAATTTTTAATACTACTGTATATTCCTTTAAAGTCAATAGATACCAATGGCAAATAGGTAAAAGTCGCCCTTGCTCGAAAGCCAGTCATATCTGACTCTAGGGTTCAGTGATCTTCTCTATTTACAGCCAAAGAGCCAGAGCTGACGGTGTCTGCAGACATTTCCATGGACATGTGGCAGGCATGACTAGATACCAGAGTGCACAGAACAATGCTTACCTTCCCACTGAAATGGTACCTATTAATCTACTTGCAATTTCTTGCTTTTGAACATTTAGCACTTGGGTCTTGAACTGCTGACCTGGCGACAATCCAGTCATCAAGTTCAGCGTCTTAACCACTAAGCCACCACAGTCCCTAAATACCTCCAACAAATAATACTGCCACATTCTTCTTCCATTCACAAAGAAGTGGATAACATAGCATTTCATTACTAAATGTTTACCATTAACACAATGCTAGGAAAGACTGATGCATTACATAAAACCCACCTGAAAAGTCTTGTCACATCCACCCACATGTGTTCCATTTACAAAAACATTGGGGACAGTCTTTTGGCTCGTTAGCTCTACTAACACTTCTTGGATACTGCGTCCTTCATCTGGAGATGAAAGACAGAACAACTATACTTACTAGACTGTTCATCAATCAGAATAAGAAACATTAGTAATATAATATTTACTAATTCACTGAAATCCAATAGGTGTATTAAATAATTGGGACACATTTTAAATTCGTAAAACACCTATGTTTATTGCAAAATTGCAGATTTTAATAATAAATATGTTGTGAGAATATGGATTAAATGCATCATGCGACTAGAAATATACAAGAGAAATTGGTTCCCAATCTTGGGTCCCCAGATGTTTTTGGACTACAGCTTCCAGGAATCTTGGCAAGCACAGCCAATGCTGGAGACTTCCGGGAGCTGTAGTTCAAGAATATCTGGGGACCAAAGGTTGAGAAACACAGTACACTAGAGTCTAAGGATTTCCTTTGCAGGAATGACCAGGGTGATGGTATATTAAGTCTGTTACAACAGTAACAACTAAGAGTTTTGTGGCACTTTAAAGACAACTACATGTTTATCTGCTACCAGCTTTCATGGGATAAACTGAACCTTATCTATTCCATCAGAAGCAGTGGGATCCAGAAACATGAAACTTTTGCCAAATATAATGTAGAAGTCTTTAAAGTGCCATAAGAATTTATAATTTCATTAGATGCTCTTCCTGAAAGTCACTTGCATTATGAGTACACTAGTACCGTGGATAACGTTGAGACTTGGTTCCACAAGTCTCGTCGTTATCCGGTTTTTAACGTTGTGCGATACATTGATCACACAACGTTAAAAAAAGCCCTGTTTCCCTGGAGGCTGCAGCAAGCCAGAATGTCGGGATTTGAATCCTGACGTTTTGGCTTGCTGCACTGGCTGAGGACGTCGGGGAAGCCCAGAAACAGCTTGGATTGGGTCTCCCTACCTTCCTGGACCTGGCCGGGGGGGGGGGGGTCAGAGAACCCAAAATTGGTAAAAAAAGCCGGACTTTTTTTTTATACCAATTTTGGGGTCTCTGACCCCCCCCTGCCAGGTCCAGGGAGGTGGGGAGACCCGATCCAAGCTGTTTCTGGGCTTCCCCGACGTTCTCAGCCAGTGCAGCAAGCCAAAACGTCAGGATTCGAACCCTGACGTTTTGGTTTGTTGCAGCCTCAAAGAGGGTGGGGAAACTTCAAAAATAGCGTGCATCGGCTCTAGGGAGGTTGGGAGACCTGATGCGTGCTAATTCTGAAGTTCCCCCACCCTCTTTGTGGCTTGCTGCACTGGCTGAGGACGTTGGGGAAGCCCAGAAACAGCTTGGATCGGGTCCCCTGCCTGCTCCAGAGAGATCAGAGGACCCAATCTACAGCTGCAGGGTGGCTGCGGAAGCTGACGGGGACTCCCTGTCGGCTTCCCTAGCCACCCGCCCTTGCTTCCGCAGCTGTGGGGTGGCTGGGGAAGCCGATGGGGGAGCCCCCCATCAGCTTTCCAGCCTCCTCACCCCTGCCTCCGTAGCTGCAGGGTGGCTGGGAAGCTGAACGGAGAACCCCGTTCAGCTTTCCAGCCACCCAGCTGCTAAGATTGACTGTATCGGATAACGCTAAAAATTGCGTTATTCGATACAAGATTTTTTTGAAAATCTTGAAACGTTATGCGGTTTTAGCGCTATCCGGTACTAGCGTTATCCAGGGTATTACTGTATAATAAAAATCTAGAGATTAAAATTTAGAAATGAAACACTAAACAGAAAAAGTAATAAAACAAAAATAATATAGCACTTTAAAGACTAGCTGCTATATTTTTATTGTTAGCTTTTGTGGATCAAGTCCACTTCTTCAGACAACGAGTAAAACTTACAGGCATGGTTTATATACACCAAATGCAGGGGTTAAAGGGAGAAGGGTTTGCTCAAATCGCTAAACAATACTCTTTTCCCCTCAAATCATTATTTAAATAAATAAATAAATAAATAAATCACTAAACAATACTTTTTTTAGACCTGACAGCATAACTAATTTGAAACAATGTAATGTTACTATGAATTGATGAAAATTGTTGTGCAAAAACCAAAGCCTTTTTCTGAAAACAATTATAAAAACTGAAGCCTGCCTTAAACACAAGGCCAGTACAGCCTAAGCAGAAGAAACAACTAAACAAAAAGTTGCAAATGATATCTAAATAGCATGCAAGAACCTTAATATCATTGGCCATAATTCTATTGGGCACATCCTGTCAGTGCAATGGGAATGCTGTCATCAATAGCAGATTGCCACTGATTTAAAAGTTTCCTTTTTAAATATGGGATTCCTGTGATTTTGTTTCATGTGTAAGCCATGTGCATTTCTATAGCAAGAAGTGAGGATCTAATCAGCAGCAAGTGGCTGCTGAGACCAACATCATTCATGCTGCATAGGAAGAAATGTACGACAGGATTTTGCCATTAAACTGCATAATAATTTTAATCTTCCTTTAACATGCTATACAGAGGAAAGACTAATCCCATATTGCTTGAGAATTTTTAGTGCACAACATGCTGGCTATTACATACATAGAATGCTAAATTAGGAAAATCTAGGAATGTAAAAAGAAATCTGCATTAACTGGTGTTAACAAATATATCCCATTTATGTTTTGCAGTGTCAAATGCAAAAATATGTATCTATCTTTTATCTCAGAATGCCTCGTTTAACACTATACATATCTATCTGTATACTTTTCAATGACTTAAGAGAATTCCTCCTAAAGGTTAGTCATAGATTAGGTCAGGTATGGCGGACTTTGGCATTCCACCTCTTCTTGAACTTCAATTCCCAGAAGCCCTGATCAGCAGGAGGGCTGACTTGGGGTTCTGGCAGGGGAAGTCCAAGAACACCTGGAGTGCCACAGTTTGCCATCACGGGATTAGGTCATATGACTCTTGCTTTGTTACACTGGCATAACATAATCATTAATAAGTTATGAATCCAAGAAAATGAAGTACTGTATTGGGAAAAGAGATATTTGTAGTCATTTGAAACAGATTCACCAAACTGTTGTTGGTCTTCACACTTTCATCAGAAAAACATATTGCCATAACAGAGAAATTTGGTTTAAAAAAACTTGAAATTAAGGAAGCAACTAAAAATGTCTAAGATACCTTTGGAAAGATTCCTGTGCACAACAAGTGTAAGTTTTTGTTTTAAAACAATAGTATTATGGAGGGAGTGGAGATCTGTGTTTTACTTACCAGTTTTGTCAAGTTCTAGAACGTTGAATTCTACTGCCAAAGAATGAAAGAGATCTTTTACCTGAAAAGAAATTTCAAAATGAGACTAGAAAAAGGCATAAAAATATTTCAAAAAATTCAACTATCTTTTAATTTGATTCATGTCACAGGAAGAACAAATTTAACTCAATTGTACCAATTTCTTTAAGCAACCAGTTAATTCAAAGACTATGTATATTTCCTTGTAACGAAATCCTACTGATCCCAACAGGATTGTTTCTCAGTATGTAGTGCAACACATTAAATACATTACAGCTTTATTTATTACCCTGACACCTAGCCACTTGTTTTGTTACACTGCATAACATCGACAATGAAAACTTTGTGGAGGCAAACAGCCTTAAGTAGTCACCACAGATATCACTAGATTGTGTGACTCAAAATGCGACTGAAATCCTGTTGCCTGGCATGATAAATCACACTCCTTCATCTTTTTCCATGTCTAGGTCACACTAATCCCACTAACATAGCCCCACTGATTCAGTGAGGATTTGGTGAGTCAACTCATCTGTAAGTTCCACTGCTTCAAAGGGGCCTACTCTAGTTGTAACTTGTAAGCCAGAACCAGAGTAGCCATGTGACTCAATAGAATTTATGGAGCTAACTCTTCAAATTCCTATTGATTGTATCGGTCTACTTTACTGCAACTTACATCACAGGATTTCAGCCAAAATCTACTATGATTTTTAAAACCTGAAGCAATTTGCCTCCAAAAGCTATGCCATTTGCTTAGCTATGGCAGAAAGGTAGATTGTTTGTTTATTCATATTTCTCCACTGCATTTTTATATCACCCTTCTAGTGCATATTCACTACTCTGGAGAATTTTAGTAGAGGTTTTACCTTGCAGTTTCTATCTGCTTAGCCTACAAGGCCTATGGCCTTGAAAGATGTGATCCACAGTCCAGCATTTAAAGATTTAGGCTGAAAGTGGTTATTATAAACCTCAGGGGACATAACTGCTAAAACTTTAACATTTAATACACCTTTAATTATGCTTACTGTTAGAGCACATATGGTAAAAATGTGCATCTAGTTCATATTGTATTCTCCATTAGAAATAGACTGAGCTGTATGTTGGTTGTTTAGTTGAAAATGGAGAGTTGAGATAATTGCTGAAATTCTCTTGGACTTGGCATAACAAAGTTACATCTGTATACATTCATGGTGACTTAGGTACATGTAGTCCTTATGCCTCACCATGCAGAGATCTAGGGACTGAATGAGGAGGACGGCTTTAAAAATACCCTTCTCCCAGCTGGAGACAGGAGATTTTAACCTGAGAGAGGTAGGGTGACTGAATTTTCAACATGATAATTTTGAATACCGGCACACAAGACACTCAATTTTCAGGTGCATTTTAAGGGGAGGGGGAGTGTGTCCTATAAGGTGACAAATATGGTAAGTTACTGAATGGTTAGATAACTTACAAGATCATAACAAGTTTACTCTCTAGCTATAACCAAGTGCATTTGTATTACTACCTTAGAGTGTTTGCTTACCTAAAAATAAAAATCATGTATAGGCCAATTAATATATTTTATTCTGATAAATTATAGTATTGACTGCTTGTTCAAAACAATCAATTTCAAAAGCAGAGAAATAAAAAGTGACCTCTTTGAGTATGGAGGATACCTTGATCGCTGATTTGTTGCATAACAGTATTTCGTAAACATCTTGCTATGGAAAGTTGCAATGGTTTTGAACTCTAGATCACAAGGTTAATGGGAAACTCCCTCAATAGAAATCTGAATAGAAATATTACTAACAACATGAGTAACCTTTTATCATTGCTCACCCATAATATTTGTTTTATCCATTCAAGTTATATACTATAGGAAGAATGGCATTTCCCATTCTTGTCATCCATGGTCCGTATACTAAATGCCACTCATCATGGTAGTCATCTACTATTTCCACACAAATATTCAGCACCATGTTACTGAAGAAAAGGCCGCCTGAAAAATTAACTTTCTGTTTCATTGGTAAAATAAAAAAGAGACTTTCTGACCAGTACAATACATATGCAGTTAGACTCCTTATCATAAAGATCAGGAAGGCTCTCTGGTTATTCATGCACATACCCAGCAGAAGCTCTACACACAGAACAGGACTGAAGGTGCCAACCTTCAGGGTAGCTACAGGAGAGGACAAAAAAGTAAAAAAATATCAAGGAAACTCCATTCCATGCCAAAAACGAAATTCCAGTTTATACAATCATGCCCTCTACTTCTTATTTATGCTTCTCTATAAAAATGGAGCCAACATCCTTGCAAAACAGGTAACTGACCAATAGATTCAAGCCCCCTGTGAAAACTCTGGACTGCACTTTGCAAACCAAGTTGTTTGAATCCAGTACTACTCAGATGCTGTAGCCAATGCTGGCCCTACTGAGGCACCTTTGGCCTGTTTGTCTTTTGTAAATTGATACATGTCATTTTTGGTTATACCAGGATATAGGCAAGATCCTTGATGAGGTGAAAGTCATTATATGTATGCTGGGTCTTGGATCTTCTTGGGTTATAAAAGCAGCCGACAGGGCACTGAATGATAGTGGATGCCTCAATGCAGCAACACAGGGTACCAATAGGACCCAAAAGAGGAAGTAGTAAAAACTCTGTTTAACAAGCCACCTTTGAATTCCACTGCATTTGATAATTAGTTTCCAACATTAAATCCTGGGCAATGTACTGAAATATGTAGTTCCTTGTCAGTCCTAGGGGTTCCTGGATAAAGCAGATCATCTAGAATAACTTGGATCTGCTTTCAGCTGTTTATAGAATAAATATGTATTTTGTCAGCTTGGCGAATAACTTGCACTGTGAACTGGATAGGAGAGTATGGCTGTTGGTTCTGCTAGACTTCTCAGTGGTTTTGAAACCATCAAGAACAGTATCCTTTTGGAGTACCTTTTCTGCCATGGGTCTTGGGGTTATAATCCTTCCTGAATAGACAAAATCAGAATGTGGTATTGGGGAAATCCTGTTCGACACCCTAGCCATTGGCCTGTTGGTTTCTGTTCTGTCTTCCATGTTATTTAACATCTAAGAGAAACTGCTGGGATTGGTTATCCAGAATCTGGAGGTTTAGTTTCATCAGTATACTGATGAGACCTCTTTCTCTCCTTTTCATCTGATTCCAAGAAAGGGGTTTGAGGTCATCAGTTTCTGTTGTCCGTAATGGCCTGGATGAGGGGAAACAAACTGAAACTAAATCCAGACTACAATTGATGAGGTTACACTTCCCCCGGCACCAAAAAAGTGAAGTTTGCAGCTTGCGTGTATGCCTGGATTTCACCCTAAACCAAGGATTTGCAACCTATGGCCCAACACACCAATTAATCCAGCCCATGGTGAGGACCTTGCCACCACATGTGTCAAAAACACCACATGTGTCAAAAACGCACCACTGTTGCTCCTGCTGCCATGGGGAGTGGCAAAATAATCAAAAAACACACCATGAATGCACCCGCCGCCACCAGAAGTGGTGGAAGGAACCACGCCTCTGGCCTGCACAGATGCTTGAGGGGGCATGGTCCAGCCCGCAGTGAAAAAAGGATGTGAACCCCTGCCCTAAGCCTAAACACTCATGTCTCAGTAACCGTCAGAAGTGCATTTGCAGTTAAAACTGGTGCATCATCTGCATCCATTTATTTTGATGTCTGATCTAGCTACAGTAACACAACATAGATATTTTCCTTCTGCCATACTATGATGCACTTTACACAAGGTTGCCTTTGAAGAGTGTTTGGAAACTTCAGCTGATTCAATATGCTGTGGGCTGAGCTCGTCAACACAACCATTCTGCTTGCTTTATTATACGGCAGTGAAACATGGGAGCCTACAAAAGCTGACAAATTGATGTAACACAAAGAGCAATTGAGAGAAGGATGCTACGCATAGGATGGGTTGATTGATGAAGAACTACATATAAGATCAGGTGCAAAACAAGCATCAATGTTTGCTGAGTTTACAAGACACTGGTGGGCTGGGCATGAGTGCTGCTTCAAAGATGGCAGATGGACGAAAGCTATCACAGAATGGATACCACTTGACATAAAACAACCACTAGGAAGACCAGGAACCAGATGAGAAGACCAGTTCAGGGCAAAGTTCCCAAGGCCCTGGTTGAGACCAGTACTGGATCGGAAACAGTGGAAGATGATGCTTTGATCTGCCACGTCAACCTGAGGTGTGAAACACGGTTCAAACAAGTATTCAATATGCTGCAACCAAGCTGCTGACTGGTGGTGATTACAGGATGCATGTTCTCTTGGTAGGGAGAGTAGGCAGCCTTCTCAGTGACTGCCCCCAGGCTTTCAAATGCACTGCTCCAAAAAGCTAAGTCTGACCCCCTTCCTTCTGACCTTCCATTGCCATGTAAAGACCTACCTTTTCAGACAGTTTTTAAAGCAATAATGAGGGTTTTAGGAATGTTCCACCTCTTTTAAAACATGTTTTAAAATTATTTAATGGGTTTTAAAATATTGTTACTATTTAATTGTTTTAATTGTTTTAATGTGTTCGATGTAGTGATTTAATAGTGATTATGTATTAGTGAGCTCAGTTAAATAAAAGCTGCCTTAAGAGCCTATCAGAAGGGGGAGACAGAAAGAATGCAAATAACAGGATAAAAAAGCTTGGAGGAAATGAATGAGGTGAAATAACAAACAAGACCCAGCAGAAACAAGCTTTAGTGGAAAAATGGATGAGTTATCTTGTTATAAAAACCCCACCAGTTTCCAAACCATTTCTATAAACATTCAAGCCAACAAGTAACAAAGAAGCAAAATATACATTCTTGACTTAAGTTTAACCTAAAGAAAAACAAGTGTCAGACAAGGACACAACAGTATACACCAGGAGTTCTCAACATTTTGAAGCCAGGGTCCAGGTCACGCTCCCTCAGACGGCTTTAAGGGCAGGATGGCCATTTTGCCCTTCCTCCACCACATGGCACTTCCACCTGGACTGGTGGGCCACATGAAATGGTGCTGTGGGCCACATCTGGCCCATTGTTATACACCATATGAAGTACAAAATCACCAACATTACATGCAACTACCAATTTTAAGTAGATTTTAAATTTTAATTAACGGTCAAACACAGGGGTTGTCAACCTACAGCCCACGGGCCAGCCCCAGCCCCTGGCACCATTTCATGTGGTCTGCATTGCCACCGCCATTACCGGAAGCGGATGCATTTAGACAGCCATAAATGGGCCCGTGGCTATCATATATGTGTTTACGACAGCATTTATGGCATGGGGAAGCACCAGTCCAGCTCACTCAGCTGTTTCAGAAGGCATGGTCCAGCCCACAGCTTGAAAAGATTGCGAACCCCTGGTCAAGAGAGTTAAAGACGGAATTGATAAAAAATAAACTTATTTATAATTCCTGCAAGATTGTTTGCCACAAGCTGTTACATTTTTTTCTTCAACAGAGGGAAGAATGTATTAATATGAAAACTCACACAATAAAACAAGTAAACGGACATTGTAAAACCATGGAGAACTGCAATTATTCCTTATTTTTACTAGAATGAAACCAAGCTGTTTGAAAACCATGGAGAACTGCAATTATTCCTTATTTTTACTAGAACGAAACCAAGCTGTTTGAAAATGTGAGTCAAATATTAATGTGTTTGCTAAATTGTAGGTTTCTTTTTGTTATACAGTACTGAATGATTCATTTCTCTTCTTTTCCTCCGCCTTTGACATTTTATTAGAAAATATTCCATGTATTTTTGTTTTTGTCAAACCTAATACTATACAGTAATCTCACCAATGCTGTAATATAAATTCATAATGTAGTCTTAGTTCTAAACTATAGCTGCATCCAGTTTCTCTATCTACAGTATTTACATGAATTCAATACATACTGCAGGGACAACCTCCCACTAAGACCTACAAAACAACTTGGAAAATAACATACCAGTAATTTCTGCAATAGAAACATTTTTCAAACACTTTTCTGACCCTTGGATTCTCTCCCTTAAAAATACTTGGTAAAATCAGAAGACAACTGTAACAGGAACAGAATGTATAAGTGTTTTATATATTCATTGTTTAAACTATATAATAGATTCTAACATAACTATCTACCTTCTAATCGAGACCAACTCTTGGTATCATCTGTTATTACTCCTTTGAACCAGTTCACCTACACAAACCAGTTCCCCCAATGAAGCAATTAGTTTGCTCCTATGCCTGAATTTTGTAACACAAATTAAATTGATTTGACAGGTGATTATGAGTAGGCATGGATATTCAGATATGCAATATTCTACATAGGCACATTTTCACAAGGGCTATTGTCAATAATCTTGTGCCTTTATATATAATTGATCAAATAAATAAGATTTCTTTCAATGTTGTATTCTCTTATTTCATACCAACTACTGTGAATGTGCTAGGTGAGCCAAATAAACAATTTTATACCTATTGCATTATTTCCAAAACTGGAAATACGTTTTTCCAGGTTTCAAGACATCAATAAATTTCAAAGTATTGATTTTATGAAGCAAACTGACATACACCCCTCCACCCCAATTCAAACAGCCATCCATAAAGATCCTCCCAATCAACCCAAAAAATCCCTTTCTATTTTGGTACAAGTACACATTAAATTGTGTCAGTAGAGCTAATTGCATTTACACCATCACTGAAATAAAGATGAACTGTCCAAAATCCCCAGTCATGCAGCAAAAAAGGATCTTCCTTTAATGCCAACTACAGTACATCAGTTTATTTAGCTCAGGGGTTCCCAACCTACAGCCTGTGGGCCTAATCTGGTCCACGGTGGTCACCTTGGCACTTCCAGAAGCTCCTACCACCAGAAGTCCCAATACGTGACTTACTGGGGCAGCAACCCTGCTGTTTTTGTGGCTACTTGCACAGCTTCTGCCATTTCCCAGGGCAGCGGTAGGCTTTGTGGAGCATTTTCACTCTGTTGTGGGAATTTTTCACCACTTTCCACTGCGTTTTGGCAGCTAAACAGTTGGGGACTTCTGGTTCCAGGTGGAGCTTCTGACAGTGCCCAGGTTGGAACCAGGAGGTCCCCAACTGCTGTGTTCTAGCTGCTGAAATGCAGAAGAGAGTGGCAAAAAAAATAATAAAATCCAAAACAGACCAAAAATGCTCTGCAAAGCCTCCCACCACCCTGGGAAATGGCAGAGGCTGTGGAAGCAGCCGCAAAGCAACATGATTGCTTCTGCTGCCACCACAAATGTAAGCAGTGGGAACAACCACACCTCCAGGCCCCACGGATGAGTGTCGGGGGTGGGAAAACCTTTGAAACCCAATTTAGATGTAAGGTTCTTCACTGCAAATAAAGTTTTATTAACTTTCACCACCACAATCCAATCCCAACAGTGGCAATTCTTCAAGCAGGAAGATTCACTGGGAACTTACGATACATGAGCTTAATGTAATTTTAATAATAACCATCTTCATCTGCTACATCTGAATCCAAATATTGGCGATCATCATGGTGATCAGCCATGAAGACTGTCCTGAGAATATAATCCAGTGGCCTTTGGTCTGCCTTCCACACCACAGCATTACACTCATACCACTGATCCAAGTTCCTCAAATCACTTTCTGGTCCTGAGCCCTTTGGCATTCAAAGTCCTCATCAACCCCGGGACTTAATCCACTTGGGGACCATCACCCTTCCCTGTGGATTTAAAATGAGTAACCACAGCCTTATTTTAATGTGTCTACTTAAAATACAGTCATACCTCGCATAACGAATTTAATGTGTTCTGCGAGGCTGCTCGCTATGCAAAAAATTCGCTATGCAAGTCAGACTCACATAATGAATTTTTTTGCTATGCGAGTCGGACTTTTCCCTATGGAAAAACTCACATAATGAGCGTTCCTATGGGAAAAAACCTGAATAGCGAAAATTTTCGCTATGCGAGTTTTCCCCATAGGAATGCTTGTTATGCGAGTCAGACCGCTTAGCAAAAAACTTGCTCATTATGCGAGTTTTTCGCTAAGCGAAACGCTCGTTATGCGAGGTTTGACTGTATGACTAAATCTGGATTTAACTACTTAAATTTCAGAATAATTCCAGTTAGATATATAGTATTAATGTTCCTATAGAATCAATTCATTTTCCCCAATCTAATATTTTACCTAAATAATCCTTCTGTTGTGGAAGAAATTGCATCTCCCCCCCCACACCGGGCTACAAAAGCCCCTGCGACGGGACGCTTCCTCGGACGCCGGACCAACGGAGCGAGGAGGACTCAGGCCGGGAGCGCCCGGATTCATTACACCTGCCGGCGCTCCCGAGCCTCACCCCCACACCGGGCCAAAAAGCCCCTGCGGCGGTATATTGCCATTGGCCATTAGGTATATTGATTATGGACTGTAGCCTGAGTATATTGTGTTATATTTATTTTTATTTTATTTTGTTTTGTTGCACTGTATTTTATTTTATTATTGATTTATTGTAGTACTGCATCTTGATTTATTTATTAGGATGTCCTGATGTTTTGTAATTGCAACTGTTATTGGAGATATATATATTGTATATGTGATATTTGTAATTTATTATGCAATATTTGTAACTGTTTTTATGCTATGAATGTGCTATGTACTGTAACTGTTTCTTCTGTAAGCCGCCCAGAGTCGCTATGCGAGTGGGGCGGCATATAAGTCGAAAATACAAATACAAAATACATTCTAAAGTTTGACACAATCAAACACCTAACACGTTTCCTTCTGTAACTAACCAATGATTTTAATCATTAAAGTCCATAATCTTTACCAAAGCAATGCACACAATAGTTACGTGTAACTATTAAAAGGTAACTTAGCTTTTCCTTCTCCTTTGTTCATTGTGAAAAATTAAGGAACAACAGAGGTCATGATTTTTTTGGTCATCTCTGCCTGGGCACAACCTGAGACTGAGGTAGAAGAAGGGGATAGCAACATCCAAACATCAACTTCAAGAAGTGTATTATTTCTTTTTTGGGCATGGAACTGATAAGAAAATTCAGAACTGAGAAACTGGGCAGAAAAGATTAAAAAACTGAAGCACATGGACACTAAAAGGAGGAACTAAAGTTTAAATAATATGTATGTCAATTCGTGAGGAAGGTTAAGAACTTCCCTTTAAAAGAAGAAAAACACTGGCAAAGCAGTAGTCCAGGAATCTCCAAACCTTCTCTACTAGTGGGCACAGATAAAATGACTTATAGAAGGGAAGGGGATATGTTTATTCATGAAATACTATAGTTGCCACAGCGCTGCCAGTCACAAAACCAAAGGAAATGGAACAGAAAGGGAAACAAGTGAGAATGACAACTCAGCCTTATCTTTAAAGCTATTAACTATGTATGGTACCCAATCATTTCTTTGTTCAGGAATTGAATTATGCTGAACATGTACAGTTAGCAAAAAGATCAAGAAGCCAGAATTTTTTAAAAAGGAAATAGGAAAATTATTGAGACTGGATGAAAGAGATTAATGTGAAAAGCCTTGTCACACAACAGGGGTTCCCAAACTTTTTGGGCCATGGGCTGATCACGTGGTTCAGGGAGCCGGTCACTAAAGTCCAGGGGCCAGATGTGACCCCCAATGTCAATTCAGCCGGCCTGAGAAGCCCTCATCGCTCCTGGAAGTGGAAGTAAAATGCAACTATAAGGGCACATTTTACTTCCGCTTTCAGGAGCGATAAGGGCTTCGTGGGCCAGGTTAATTGGCATTGGGGGCTGCATCCGGCCCCCAGGCCTTAGTTTGGGCACCCGTCATACAGGCTAGAGCTAAGCAGCTAAAAATCTGAGGTCTGGTGAAAGCAAAATAGAGCAGGCAGTGATTTGAAAAGGAAAAACGTTGGGAATGCAACATGCACTGAGATTGGGAAATGAACAGCAGATAACAGCAATGTGCAGAAGAGATGGAAGTTAGTTCTTTTTCTAAAACATTTCTGGGTTGAATTAAGACTATGCCACATTTAAAGAACATACCAGTACAACAGAATTGAAGTTAATCTTCAGAATCCTATCTAGTTTCATCAATTGTAAAATTGATAAATGCAGGACCAAAGTGGAGAAAGATACAAATAATCCCCGGTAGGTCTGAAGTCTTGTGGACCTTAACAAGTAATGCTCTATGTTCACTGCCTTTGCTGTTTTACAACATTCAAATGGGGAGAAGCTTGCTATTGATGAATTTGGCATGAAAATAATTAAACATAGACAAACAATATTTTAGTTCTATACAGTTCTCTGGAATAACTAGTATAAGATACTTCTAAGTAGACATGTAAGGTACTTTGCTCAAAAAGATGTGATTTAAAATTTCCTGGAACCCTATATTAATGCATAATCACAGAAAAACTGTACCCAAGGTTTAGAACAAGGGTGCCCAAAATTTTCAGGCTGTGGGCTGGTCATGCGGTTGAATGGGCTGGTCACGTGGTTCCTCCCAATAGAAGTGGAAGTAAAACACACCCATGCATGCATTTATGACAGCCACGGGTGCATTTACAGCAGCATTGTGCACTTGTTCAGTTGTGTTTTACTTCCACTTCTGGCGGGAGGAACTACGTGACCAGCCCGCATTTATGATAGCAGGGGATGCTTTACAGCATTTTGGGCATGTGCAGGAGCGTTTTACTTCCGCTTCTGGGAGTGGCGCAGGCTGATTAGACAGCATAGGTCATATCCCACCCATGGGCTGTAGTATGGGCACCCCTGGCTTAAAACATAAACAGCTTCACAAAATTGGAGAAGAAAAAACAGTGGTTTCCTGTTTCATAATCTAGATTCTTAAAGAGGCAGCTCCCAATGTTATTGGCCAAAATTCTGTTGATTAACTGTACCAGCATCACCTAAAGTTGCATCATGGTAGAAGTCTTACCCAGGAAGCAGTTCTGTAGGCACAGTTGTGCAGTCAGTTGTGTGATTAATGCATAGTCAACTGCATTGTTTAGTGCAGTGTTTCCCAACCTTTGGTTTTTGGATTTCAATTCCCAGAAGCCTAAGTCAATTCCCCAGAGCACTGATCAGCCAATGTACTGACCTAGGCTTCTGGAAACTGAAGGCCCCCAGTGTTCCGCAGAACATAATTTGAGAAACACTGCACTACATAGCACAAGAGGGCATGGTCAGACATAAGGCCTGCACGTGCATACATCACCATGAATGCATACAGATGTAACTTTATGTTATGCCAAGTCCAATAGGATTTCAGCAATTATCTTATCTCTTCATTTTCAACCAAACTAAATAATATTTATTACACCCACTTCCTTCCTCATTCATCTAAAGAAAAAAACCTAATAACTACCATATGAAAAAAAAGTTCAATTATATACTTGTATATTACACTCAAAGTGCTTTTTTTAAGCTTAAAAACTTGCTTTGCATCCCCAACCTTTCTTCCCCATATATTCCTGGACTCGCCATTACTGCTTGAAGAGCAGGTGCCAGTTGTGGCCAGGAGGGCTTTTGCACAACTTCATGTTATTTGCCAGTTACGCCCGCTCCTAGATCGGGACTCCTTGCTCATGATCACACACGCTCTGGTCACCTTCAGACTATAGTAATGCGCTCTACGTGGGGCTGCCCTTGACGACCATTCGGAGGCTTCAACTGGTCCAGAATGCAGCTGCCCGTGTACTGATGGGGTGCGGGCATTATGCCCGTGCCTCACCCCTGCTACAGGAGCTGCGTTGGTTGCCAGTGTGCCTTCAGGTGCAATTCAAGGTGCTGGTAATTACCTTTAAAGCTCTACATGGTAGTGGGCAAGGATACTTAAGAGACCGCATCATCCCAAGGATATCTGCCTGTCCCCCTAGAGCAGGGATCTGCAAACTTGGCTCTCCAGGTGTTCTTGGACTTCAATTACCAGAAGCCCAAGTCAGTATGCCTGCTGATCAGGACTTCTGGGAATTGAAGTCCAATCCCTGCCCTAGAGCGGACCAGAGGGGCTCTTTAAAAATACCAACTGCTAGAAAGGTGAGCCTCTCTAGCACTAGAAGAAGAGCCTTTTCGTTATCCGCTCTGGCCCTATGTAACCTCCTGCCAGTTGAACTGCTTCTCCAGACAAGAGCTGCTGCCGTTCAGGGGAGGTGTGAAGAGGTGGAGAGGGAGCAACCACCACTCCCCACTGGCTCATTTAGAGGAGGATCACTCATGCTTTTAAAAGTTTTAAACTTGATTTTAATTAGTGTGAATGAGAGGTAGTTTTTCAGTGTTTTTAGGAAATTTAAGGGCTTCTATAGTTTAAACGTTGGGGATTTTATGTATGACGCCCAGAGTCGTATTTGGGCAGCTAGACAAATTGAATAAATAAACAAATAAATAAACAGTGTGTGTGTGTGACACTGTTGCCCCTCCTGAAAATTTTTGCAACCCCCACCAAAAAAAACAACAACAAACAAAACAAAAAAACACCACCCCTAGAATCCTGGCTACAGCTCTGTTTCTTCCCCATTTTCTTTGAAAGATCCTTATTTTACTCTCTGTCCACCAACTCTTATGTAACTTAATGTTCACCCAAGTAGTGGAATAACTAAAGACTGGAAGGGACTGGATGCCACCTACAAGACAGTGTTAAAAGCTCTATTTGCACCTTTACAAGCTTCCACTCTGCTCCAATATCAGAGTTCTAAAATAATGATATAATGGCTCTAGAAAATCAATGTAGTAACAAACTGAGAGGGGAAGGAAGCAAATCAATTCTCTTCATTTGAGGCCAAAACTCTGTATCTGAAATCAGAGAGTGAGATTTGACCTATGAACTGGTCCATTAGACACTATGCCAGAGAAAGTGGATTCCAGCCTAGGCTATTGTCCTCTTTTTCCTTGTGTAAATGCATCCTCTATTAGTCTATTCTTTCTTCACGCCTTAAACTAGTACAATCATGATCTCTCCTTCAAAAATCATGATTGCACTTAAATACACCAGACTAGTCCAAACAAACTCCATTTTCAAGTTTATAACTTCGTATAAAAACATATCATATTTAACCTCCATACATCTGCATCTCTCTCATTACTCATTTCTGGTACTAGTTTCCTCCCATGTTGTAATGATGGGCACTTTATGAGCAAACACTGTGTTCTTGTAGAAAGGAGAACTTGCTCAACTCAGATTGTCAAGTTCCTTCATTTTTACCAGCTTTTATTTGGTGATGCAACATTATTGCAACAATTTACTATGCCTGAAACTTCAGTGGTAAACAAATAGTATTCTGAGTGCTGTAAAGTAAACCAATTAATGAAATCATGCAGCTAATACGAGTAAAATCCCCACTTTGACAAAATATTAGAATCCATAAATAAAACTAATACTTCATTTAACTGACTTGCTATTTTGTGTGATACTTTTGAACTAAATGTACCTTAATCATTTGCTTATTTCCTTCAATTTAAAACCATGCATATTAATTGTAGCCATAGGGAGACACTCTGGAACCACACCTAATTGGCCAGCTCTCAATGAGCTGTGATGTGGGTGTTTGGGAATGACACACTAAAGTGCTGAAAGGGGAAAATACAGCTTAATCCATACATAATCTAATCATTTATTTTCCACCCTACAATTATTTCACATACCCTTTTAAAAGGCTTCTGAAAAACCAAACTTGTCATTCCTGACTGACAGACTGAATAGTTAAATCGCTAACTACTAAATTATATTTCACATGGAATGACAAGGAATTGAGATTTTTAAAATATGATAGACCTGCTTTACTAGCATTTTTTCCTTTCATCACTATTATGTCTTTAACACTATAGCCTTCACACTTGTTAGACCAAATTATTGCCCTGAAACAAATCTGCAGATAGACCACGCTCATATTTATTCTACAAATTGGAAATGTTGATGTCAGGCGAAGTCACAACTTATTTATACTTTTATATTTACTGTATAAGGCTAAGTCCCATAGGAGTTAAGTCCACTAGAACATTTACTACCAACACCCCACAACCATAGCACATTTAAGTTGCAATTAAACAGTTTCTAAGTTTTTGAAGTAGTTGCCATGTTTGTGCATTTCATATAGAGTAAATAAAACAAAACAGATTTTTTTAAAATGCTGTGACAGCACTTAGTCAAGATGCCACAACATTTTTGTCTTTTTTTTTTGTTTACTCTCTGAGGGAATAAACAAAACAAAATAAGAAGACAGAAAATGTTGTGGCACCTAAAAGAATAACTCATGTATTTAAATGTGAGCTTTCGTGGATCAAGTCCACTTCATCAGACATAAGAGACCTCATGCCTGACGAAGTGGACTTGAGCCACAAAAGCTCTCATTTAAATACAGGAGTTATTCTTTAAGGTGCCACAACGGGTTTTTTTTGCCTTGTTTACTCTGGTATGATTGAAACACAGGCTTACATGGTTAATCACTTGGGGGGGGGGGATCTCTGATAAGAGTTGCTACAGTGGTTTTAATACCAGCCTCAATTTCACTTTTTGCTGGGATCATGACCTTATTTTACCAAATCAACAGCACTTGATGGGACCCGTCAAGGCAGAGAGCAGCCCATTTCTGACTTGGTTATACTACACTTGATCTTAGCCAAAAGGCTGAGAGGCAAGGCCTTTCAAAAGAGAAACTGTTTTATATAAGGGTATTTTATATCTCATTTTATTGTGGTTGTATCTTTCTACTTTTAATGCAAAGCAAAGCAATCACACTTCTATACTGCCCCACAGCGTTTAGTACACTCTCTGGGCGGTTCACAAGTTAATTAGCATTTTTGCCCCCCAACTTGCTGGGTACTCATTCTACCGACAATGGAAGGATGGAACGCAGAGTCAACCTTGTCCTTGATCCCTTTGTCAGGATGAAAATCACAACCTTTCGGGTTGCTGGATTTTATAAAAAGCATTTTAGCACAGTTTTATAATGACTGGTCAAATGACTAATCAGTGTGTTTGTTTTTCGTGTCAGAGATTACTCTGGGTTGAAAGGATTTTTGCAGGGGATGCCCGAACGAGGCTCCTTTCACGACCCCGATCATGCAGCTCTCGAGGCATCGAACCCCGTCCTTTCAGTCCACAAGCGCAGGGCTTTTACCCACCGAGGCACCGAGGCAGCTAATAAAGGATCCTGAACTTGGATAGATTAGTCCCAGTCACTCCTCCACTAACGCCGTGCCCAAAAGGGAGCCATAAAACAACAACACCGCACAATCCGTCAGTGCTGGGCAAGGTCTGCCTCCCTCGGGGCCTAAAGGCCGCTAACCAGAGACCACGAAGGGCCCCAAAGGAGAAGAAAGAAAGAGCGCCCAGAAACGCCCAGACCTTTCTGGGGAAGGAAGGCGCCTTGGATTATGGCCCCTCCGGGAGTAGGACGGGGGGGGGGGCTTCTCTAGGGAGTAGTAGGCCCGTTGTTTCCTCTAGGCGTTGCTAAGGCAACGTCGGCTTCCTGCCTTCCCTTCTCCTCTCCCCCCCCCCACCGGGGTCCTTACCTTCCTGCAAAAGGGACAGTAAGTCTTGCTAAAGATCATGACCCGGTGGGAACCAATCATGTGGCGCACGCGGAGCTTCAGGGCGTCCCAGTCCGGGACCCGGAGCTGGTTTGGGGGAGGCATTTGGACGCTGCGCTTCGCCGGAGCCCACCCGGGAGGGAAGAGAGAGAGAGAGAGACGGTTGCCCCAGCCACGCGCGCCTCCTCGCCGACCCTGCGGCTCCTCCTCCCTCGCATGCGCAGTACCGCCCTAGGGCCGGCCATTCTTAGCTCCGCCCTTCCGCCGGAGGAGGGATGGAACTGCGGTGGCTTCTTAAGGAGGCCCGAGGGTCTAAAGTGGGGGTTTCTCTGTAGGTCCGTGTTCCTCAACCTCTTGGGTCCCCCAGCTGTTCTTGCACTTTAATTCCCAGAAGCCCCAAGTCTGTACACCTGTTGATCAGGGCTGCTGGGAACTGAGGCCCAAGAACATCTGGAGACCCCCAAGGTTGAGAATCCCTGCTGTAGATGACAGCCTGTGTGAATGCAGAGAAGAACAAACTTATCTCCCACATGATACAATCAGTGGTGGGATGTCAAAAAAAAATTACTACCCCACCGTGATGTCATCACTGTGTGGGCTGAGATGTTGTCATGATGTGGGCAGGGCCAAAGAAAAAATAATAAAAATAAGCACACGCACACACACACACCCCTCAACCCACCCACCCACAACACAAACCCGTAAATAAATAAAATAAATAAAATACAAATTACATTGAAATACATCCAACCACCCCAAACACAAACCTGTTAGTATAAGTGCCTGGGCAGCACCATGTTGCAAGATGGATATGGTCATCGTACCAGTTCTCTAGGATAATATGCCTTAATGTAAATGTAAAACAGCTGTACCTCCTTAAGGGTTCTCCAATTGGAACAGCAATTGGAACAGCACAGTTGTAGCTTATTGATGAGGTAACTCCAAGACTTTGCTTAGAAACCCCAAGCCAGGCCTTTTTAGGAACTGTGGTAGTACATCAATATAGGTAAAGGTATTAAATACACATTAAAATACACACAGACACACCACATCCAAAGGTGAGTCGCTTACCCTGGGGAGCAGGCTATAGGGAGCTTCAGGCTAGCAACTTCTCTTCCTCCTCCCCACTTGGGAGGACAGCAAGGAGGCTGTGCATATGCACCAAGCACTGTAGGTATGCATGCACACCAAGTGCTTGGCGCGCATGCGCAGTGGAGGAACTAGTGAAAAGGTAAGCCCCGAAGGTGGTTCCCCCCAAAAGCTGCTACCGGTTCTCTGGGACACTGGGAAAAATTACTACCGGTTCTGGCGAACTGGCAAGAACCTTTTACATCCCATCACTGGATACAATGCCCTTCAACGTGCATTGTGGAGGACCTTTACGTTGGCAAGAGGAAATGCTGTTGAAGTGGCCCGATATTAGGCAGATGTCATCTAGCCCTTTTAAATTCTATTTTGTTTTTAGAAGTGTTAATTTTAGCTTTGTATCTCATATGCTGGTGGTGCATCTGACATGAATAAATAAATAAAGACTAGTAAAGTCTGTCATTTTAAAATATCTGTACAGTATAGAGCTATAAAATCTGCAATGGCTTAGCTTGCCTAGGTAACACAGGCTGAATTTTTTCTCAGGAGGCTTACTGTGGCTCAGAACATTTGGAAAACAAGGCAGTTCAATTTGAAGTCTAGGAAAAATTAAACCAAAAAGGTTTCTACACATATAAAACAATTACTGGTAGTCCCTCTGAGCATAGGAAAACAACAGGAGAAAGGTCACCTTTCAGCAAATGTGGGAAATCTAAATAAATAAATAATGGTCCCTTTGTTTCCTGCCCTCCCATGGCTCTCAGTACAAGAAAGTTTTGTTTCATGAGCTACTGGGGTTAGGAAAGAGTTCAACTGACTCAAAAGCAGCAGACTTGCATTACTTGTATAGAGTTAACACACACTTAATAAATATCAAAGTAAAGTATGATATATTTAAATTTGAAAGCCATTTTTTATTTTCAAAATCAGTGACATCATTCCAGAAACTGGTAAACAAGCTTACATGACCATAACATATGCTCAAAAGGAGCCCACAACACAAAAGGATTTACAACTTGCTGTTGGATAATTTAGTTTCTATTTAGAAGTTGCTGCATTCTTTGAATGCAGTGGAATTTATTTCCTTGTAGGCATTTATACCAGGACTGATCTGGTAAGCCTTCAGTCCTCTTTAGAGGGGTACACAGAAAGAGCATTCTTGTAGGTTGTGGTATTTTTGGACCACAATCGGGTGTACTCTGGTAATGGCAACTTTGTGTTGCCGGCTAATCTTTCTCACAGTAGGTCAGGTGAAAAGAACTGCAAAAGGAACTCACCAAAAGGTGCCTTCATTCTCCCTGTTTCACACCTGGGCGAGACACAGAAGAAGAAGAAGGAAATAGTAGTAGTTGTTGTAATCCCCTTTAGAAGCTGCTGCTGAATTTCCTTTTGGGTTTGATTTTTGCAAGACTTCAAGCTAAACTGCCTTATTTTCTAAATATTATGAGCCAGATTAGCTCCTGTCAAAAACTGTTGAAAATAAGCTAATGGAAAACAAACATGGAAGAGACACTGGATAATTGAGAATTGTGTTCAATGTACAGTAATTGGATGTCCAGTACTGTTTCCATAATAGGCATACAGCTTTCTTACATTAATTATGTTTATAACAGTTCTGCCCCACCTTTGACCAAACCTGATGCCCTTAAATGTCACTGACCAACACTTATTGTTAGATATTGTAGGTGTATTGTGCTAGGTGGGGAAGGTGAGAATTGTCTAACACATGGAGGTCACAGTTGGGTATAGGCTCACCATTAACTTCGCAGCCCTTCCCCCTGAGTCCCCGTCAACATATTGTATTGTAATGTAATGTATTGTTTGTAAGCTGCCCTGAGTTGCTACGGTGAGTGGGTAGCAATACACATTTGAACTAATAAATAAATAAATAAATAAATAAATAAAATATTAAAGCAATCACACTTATATACCACCCAGGAGCAGGCTGGCTAAGTTAAAAAGGGGCTGGACAGAGAGTCTAACCCTAAAAAATATATATGTTCCCACTCACCTTCTAATTTCAACTCCCCTCTGGGGTTTGAACCAACAACCTCCTGCTTACATGGCAAAATTGCATCCTCTAAGCCACAGTAGCTCCACTGTCAGTGGAGCTGCTTTTCTAATCTTATCTTTGGCAACACAGGAGGAGGAAGGCAGGCAGAGGAACATGGACCCCATTCCTTTGCTCGATCGTTCTGGGCAGCGCAGCTTGGCTCAGCTCTTTGGATTGGCACCCAAGGGGGACAGCATGGTACTGGGGGCCTGGGCAGAGCCCCAGGCTGAGTCCCGGTTGCCTGATGGGCCAGCCCACCACTGATAGCGCTTAATGCACTCTTTGGGCAGTTCACAAGTTAATTAGCATTTTAGAAATTTGGAAAGTTATTATTTTGACTCAAGCCCTTCAATTTCTTAACCAAACATAACCATTGGCTGTTCTAGCTTGGAATTCTGGGGGAAATGGTCTCCAATTGTAACCTTCCCAACCTCTGGACTTGTTTCACCATGTTTCCAAACTTTGTCAGGGTAATATCCAGTGGTGGGTTGTCAAAATTGCTGCTACCACACTGTGACGTCATCACAGTGTGGGCGGAGCCAATGTCATGATGTCATGGGCGGAACCAATGTCATGACATCATGATGTCATGATGTGGGTGGGGCCAAAGAAAAATTATAATAAAAAATAATAAAATGAAAATAAGCACACACACACACACACACCCCTCAACCCACCCACCCACAACACAAAACCTTAAATAAATAAAATAAATAAATAAAATAAAAATTTCATTAAAATACATCCACCCACCCACCCACAAATCAACCCACCCACCCACCCACAAATCAACCCACCGACCCCCAAACACAAACCCATCACTTACCCTGTCCCTGGGTTGACTCGTTGCCATTGGGGAGCAGCAGAGGCGCTGCGCTGGCAAACTGCCGCTGCTTCTTCAGGCACTGCCTGCGCCCTTCCTTTTTCCTCTGGCAGCCAAAATGGCTGTTGGGAACTGTGCATGTGTCAAATCCTCGATTTGACACATGCAAAATCAAAAATAGAAGTGTCCATGCATCAAATCGAGGTTTGACACATGCACAGTTCCCGGGAGCCATTTTGGTTCCAATCTTGAATTTATTTATTTATTTATTTTGTGGTGGTGAGGCGTCCGAACCAGATGCCTAAAAAATAATAATACAATCCCGGGTGGTTACTACCGCCTGGAGAACCACCCAGGATTGTTGCCACCAGTTTGCGCGAACCGGTGCAAACCAGGAACAACCCACCACTGGTAAAATCACCATCATACCTTCAAAAATGTGTGATCAGCCCACGGCCCAAAATGTTTGGGCAACCCTGATTTAGTGGGTAAAAGAATTAGAAGCTAACCAGTGAGTGCAGAGGTGGTGGTTATAACCTGCTCCCTGAGCCTATGCTTCTTCTTTCGTGTCCCGATCAAACCCTGGGCTGCCAAAATGAAGCCACTTTCTTGGCTTTTTTATGTTTCTCAAACCTAAGTCCTCATTGGTGCATGTCTCTGGGAGTAATAGGCAGACCAGTAAATGAGCCAAGACTTCTCCGCCCCATCCACGGAAGTTGGCTTTAGCTGGGGTGGAGAGGCCACCACAGCTGTGGGCAAAAGGGCCTCTCCATCGCCGGTGCCCCGCCCCAGGCAAGTTCAAAAAGATGTGCCAGGCAGCAGGACATCTCTGCCCTGTCCCTGGATGTTGCCTTCAGCTGGGCAGAGAGGCCACTGCAGCTGTGGGCATCAGGACCCCTCCATCGCTGGCACCCGGCCCCACCCTGGGCCAACTCAAAAAGATGTGGTGGGTGGCAGGGCTTCTCTGCCCCGTCCCTGGATGTTGCCTTCAGCCGGTGCCGAGAGACCACTGCAGCTGTGGGTGCCAGAGCCCTCTATCGCCGGCGCCCCACCCTGCCTGGCTTTAAAAGGAAGCTACGGTGGTGGGTGGTGGGATTTCACCACCTAGCCCCCTGGACTTGCCTTTGGCCAGGTCAGAAAGGCCACCGCAACGCTTGGGTCCCCACGGGCCGAGATGTACAACTGGGTATCATCTGCGTATTGATGATACCTTACCCCGTGGGAACGGATGATCTCACCCAGTGGCTTCATGTAGATGTTAAATAGGAGAGGAGAGAGTACCAAGCCCTGAGGCACCCCATATTGCAGGGGCCTAGGACTGGACTTCTCCTTCTCCAACCACATCGACTGGGTCCTGTCCCTCAGAAATGAGGAAAACCAGGACAACACCGTGCCCTGGATCCCCAGACCTTGGAGCCTACCCAGAAGGATGTCATAGTCGACGGTGTCGAAAGCTGCCGAGAGTTCGAGAAGAGCCAGGATAGACGGGTGACCTCCATCCCGCTTTCTCCAGAGATCATCCACCAATGCGACTAATGCAGTTTCAGTACCATATCCGGGCCTCAATCCTGACTGAAAAGGGTCCAGATAATCCGCTTCATCCAGGACTTCCTGTAGCTGCCGCACCACTACCTTTTCCAAAACCTTGCCTAAGAAGGGTAGGTTGGATACTGGCTGATAGTTAGTAAGTGCCGTAGGATCGAGGGATGGCTTTTTTAGTAGGGGGCGTACCAAAGCATGTTTAAAAGGTGCTGGAAAGGACCCCTCTTTTAATGATGAATTAATAATCGCCTCAATCCAACCACCTGCCACAGCCTTAGAAGCTTTGACTAGCCAGGCAGGGCATGGGTCCAATGCACAGGTCGTGGCACGAACAGATCCAAGAAGCCTGTCCACTTCCTCAGGGCCAACTGGATCGAACCGATCCCAGATAACATGGCAGGACTGTGCTCCGGTCAACCCCAGCTCCGTACATTCCACGCCGGGATTTAACTTCAAGTGGATCTGAATGACTTTCCCCGCCAGATAATCTGCAAAAGCCTCAGCTGATCCCTGCCAACCAGGGCCTGACCCCCCTCTACCAAGGAGGGACCTGGTCACCCGGAACAAGGCTGCTGGGTGGTTATCTGCGGAGGCAATAAGGGTGGTGAAATATTGTCGTTTCACCACCCCCATCGCCACTAGGTAGTCTTTAATAGCTGCTCTAACCAGTCTTCGATCAGACTCACTCCGAGTCTTCACCCAGCGGCGCTCTCGGCGTCTCTTTGCCCGTTTAAGCTCCCTTAGGTCTTCTGTAAATCAAGGGGCAGATCGATCCCCACAGGCACGGGGAGGCCGTAGTGGCGCGATTACATCCAAAGCTGCTGTCGCTCTCTTGTTCCAAGAGTTGACAAGGGCTTCAGACGAACCGCTTTGCAGGTCAAGAGGACAACACCCCAGTTCCCTCTGGAATCCTTCGGGATCCATTAGTCACCGGGGCGGGCCCATTTAATCAGCCCTGCCTCTCTACAGTGGAGTCTTGCCCTCAGGAAGTTCCTTGCCCAGTGAGCTCCTTCTTCCATCTTATAATTTGGTTTTGCTCTTGTGTATCCTCAAGAATGCGTGTTTTTGCCATAAAGCTCTTCCTGGATCTGAGCTGGTGGACTTGAGCTCATATCCATTCAGATGGTGCCGAGAGTCATTCATTCTCTTGCTTAGTTCTCTCAGCGTCTGCTGCTACCTCTCTCCCAATTTTAGGTGAAGTGATAACAACAAGACAGCTTCATTCACAGTGATATCAACTTGGTTTTGTGTGTGTGTATGCATTCCATACTGGGATCACACCGAGGAATTTTTGTGCTGAACAATGCTGTAATTGTGAGCCTATGCTAAAAAGCAGAATTTCAAAACAAAAGAAAATGTATATTTGGCAGCTGAGTCTCAGAGCCAGAAAAAAAGGGAGGAGACAGATGAAAAGAAAAGGAAGATGTTGTACACAGCAGTTTCAAGTCTATCCTGATAACACTAATACCAGGTAGCAGCCAAAGAGTTCGTTTCCTTTCACAATATCAACATCATGGAATTTTCCTTAGAGAAAACAGGCAAAGGTAAGCAGGTGTTTCATCTGATTTATCTCTCTCTCTGTGTGTGTGCTTTTTGAATCATGCTTAAAGGGCTTAGAGATGCTTTGTAATTTTTTTACTTTTAAGAAGTTTTATACTTTAAGAAGTGTTTTTCATTATCAAAGAGATATAACATTTGATTAGGTTTAAGATGCTGTTTAAATTTTATGCTCCTGCATTTTATAATGCAATTGCTCCTTTATTCTTAAGAATTATTTCATGTACCTTTGGTATTGTGCTTTGGGTTTTTATTTTTATGCTCCTGTTTGCAATTTTCACATTTTTAAATACATACCTGCAGTTTATCATAACTATATGTTGCTGCCAAGATCATTGAACTTTGTAATACCTTGAGATGTTTATATTGAGAACCAAAGTAGCTAATAAAACTTGTACAAGCTGGATTGCTTGCCATTATCGTGACCCAGGTGAACTGAACTGAGATACCTGTACTTCATGGTGTAAACCCCATTGATGGCATTCCTTGTCAGCTGGAAATAGAACCTAGATTTTTAAATTATTCACTGTGGTCTGCTACACACACACACACACACACACCCTGTTGAGTTGCATGCAAAACATTTTTTAAAACACCTGGCAAGTAACAATCTTTGGATGTTTGCTTTATTATGAAAGAAGACATGAACCTAGAACAATACCCCTCATAATAGAAGTTTCACAGTTGACAAGTCAACCCAAGGGGAATTGTGTTTACACATAAGAAATTTAAACCTTAACAGTTTCCCTTCCACTTCTGGAAAGGGTATTGCTCCTATTGATTTGACCCATTGTAAAACAAGTAATACAGTCAAACCTCGCATAAAGAGAGTCTCGCTTAAAGAGTAGAATTTTCTCTGAATGTTCGCTTCACTTAACAAATAAAACCAGCCAAAAACTCGCTTAACAAATAAATCGGATTCACAATTCCCCCTACAATTGGTCATTTATAATGGTGTTTCGCTTAAAGAGCAAACTCGTTTAAAGAGCAATCTTGTGGAACACATTAAGCTCTTTAAGCGAGGTACAACTGAATGTTTCATAATTTAAACAATCCCATTCTCCTTCCATTTCTTGAACAGTTGTAATTTGGTATATACTCTGTGTTACCTTGGAATTATACATTAAAATATTATTTATAACTGAAGTCTTAAAAATTGTGCTTAAATATTCACTAGGGCTGTGATGGCTAACCTTTGCACTCCAGGTGTTCTTTCACTCCAATTCTTAGAGGCTACGGTCAGCAGGAGTGCCGACTTGGGCTTCTGGCAATTGAAGTGCAAGAATACCTGGAGTGCCAAGGTTCACCATCACTGCACTAGGCACCCCCTATATCCAAGATGGTGAATCTTGGCACTCCAGGTGTTCTTGGACTTCAATTCCCAGAAGCCCAGGTCAGCACTCCTGATTATCAGGAATTCTGGGAATTGAAGTCCAAGAACACCTGGAGCACCAAGGTTCACCACCACTGTCCTATATTATTCTAAGTAATCTGCAGTTTTTATTATCCAAGATGACAAATGTAAATCTACCATGGATTTTGTTCCATTCTGTGCAGGGACAGGTATCAAGACCATAATGCGGGCAGTCTGAAGTTTAAATTAGACTATATATTCTAGGTATATATAAACCAAAACTTACAGCATAAAGCAGTCTAAGACTAGCAGGCTGCAACAAAAGATCAGGTGAGAGTAATTTAAAGATGGAGGCCCAAGGTAGTGGTTCCCTTCAAGTAGCCATAATTAGGTCAACAATATAAACATAGTTTTTGTGCAATCTTATACATAACCTTTGATCTCACAAGCTTGTGACTTAAACTTGTAAGGCCATAGGATTTCTCTAGAGCATTAAGCATTTCTTTAGCAATTTCACATGCATTTATATATACCTTCTCCTGGTTTGATAAGCTTCACAGATCAGCACCTTTGCAGCAGAATCAATTTCTTACCAAATCATCCTAGCTCATTCATCTTCTTCCCATTCATTCATTCATTCACTCACTCATTCATTCATTCCTGCACCACCCATCTGACTACAGTCATGTAACCACAAGGTCTTAAATTAAAATTTAATTTGATTTTCCATTGAAATAAATTAACAGTCTTTAGTTATCTTTCTGAACTAAGATATTCTGCTGTATGTCAATTACCTGTTGTGGAATTTTGGTTATTTTATAGATTAGCTGAGTATGAGGTAAAAGGCAAAACATCAGCACAGGAAAATTGTGAGAGAATATCTCACACTTCAGCACTACTCTCCCCATCTCATAATAGTTACTCTTTGCATAATAAAAACCACTGTTTAGAAGCATTTGAAGCAGAACATACAGTATCTTTATTTACAGTTATGATCTGCAGTTACAGTCAGAAGAAAAGGGGGGGGGGTTTCCACCATGTGGAGAGGCTCCCATGCTTGCTGCATGTTTGGTTGGTCAAGAGAGAGTCAGGACAATGGAAGCAAAACAAACAAACAAACAAACAGGAAGGGGGAGGGGTAAGCCAGAGGCAGGAAAAATAACTTCACCAATTGGTTAGTAGCAAAAGACAATTATTTTAGATTGTAAAAGCACTCTTAAGCACTCTTTCACTTACATCCAGTGTCAGTGAATGCCAAATTAGTGCTGAGACAACATATCCTTTGGTAGGACACCACATTATCCTCCTCCTCTTTCACAGGAAGCTTAAACCCATGCTTTATGACATGATCTGATTAGCTTCTGTCAACTTGGCAAAACTTGGATTTTGACCAAAATTATTGTTTATTTACAGTTCCTAATAATGTTTGAGCAAATAGTTCTTGCAAAGAGCACATCTTATTATCCCTGTAATTTCCATTCTTCTGCAAATAAATTTCAAGGGGAGGCACCTACAAGAAACTCTTCAGTCATAATTTATTTATGAAGTTTGTGTCTATCTGTTTGGATAGCAAACAAGACAAATGTTTTGGCATCTTACTGCAAGCTTTAATTAACTTAGCACAATTGGGATAACCATGATGACTTATCACCAATTATTGCTTTTCTGGATTACCTTTATCCTTATTATAAACTTTATACAGAACTATTACAGATTGAACTTCCTGTATTGTGTTGCCATTTGACTCTCTATTAGTGATTTCAAAAAAATCTATGGCCAATATTTAGGAGAGGTCCTCTCACTTGGAGAAATACTTCCGCAGGTGCACGTGGGAGGCCAACAATGGTTTCTTCCTCCCACATATGACACTGGAGTAGGTTTTCAGTGGTTGAAAGAGTTGAGATGATGGGGATAGACCAAGCACTAGACTATTGCATCTTGGCTTTAGACCTATATCTGAAAGTGCATCTTGAGGGTGAAAGCAGATAAGCATAACACAGCATCTGAGGATAACCCAGATTTAGAAATATTATGTCCCCACTAATACAGTGGCGATGCTGGCAGGGAGAATTCTGATAGTTATAATCCCCAAAAGGAACATTTACAACCTTTGAGGTGGATCTGAGGAAATGGACCCTTGTTCACAAGAGCCTATGGTGCAATAAATCCACTAGTTTTTAAAGTTCTCCAAAATGTTTCATGAATAAGAATCTCCAGTATACTTGACACTAAGAGTCTGTTAAGACAGGAATAGATTTTGCAATTCGGATTGGTTTTGGTGTTGTTTGATTTGAATAAATTTATGGCATATACACATATTTTGACTTGGAGCAATTCATTCATTCCCTTTTAGAACTGCCCACTCCTTTTTGGCACAACACTAGGGCTACACTGTTTTTCTGTTTTGCACAATTTGGAATGTTTCTAGAACTTACTTCCAGTGACTCAATGCTGATCATCAGGTGGCGGTTAACTGACCTGACAACCAGTGGTGGGCTCAAAATATTTTTACTACCACACTGTGGGTGTGGTATGGTGGGTGTGGCCAGGGGGAAAGCCCTGTGTTGCACCCGAATTAGGACTACTTTATTTCAAAACTTGGATGGGCAGAGGGGCCAGCCAGAATTTCTGCTACTGGTTCTGGAGAACTGGTGAGAACCTGCTGATGCCCACCACTGCTGACAACCTTGAGGACTAACAGCCTTAGGTGGCGAAGTCCACAGGGAAGGGTGATGATCCCCAAGTGGTTTAAATCTCACTTGAATCCATATTGATAGAGGGCAGCAGCTTCATCAATATTGGCCTGGGGGCCACACTGTGGATGGAGACAACATCATGGGCGGAGCCAACATCATGATGTCATGGGTGGAGCCAACATCATGATGTCATGGGTGGAGCCAATGATGTGGGTGGAGCCAGTGTAAAAAACCCATAAAAATAAGTACACATAAAAATACAAATTCAATAGACATAAAAATACACATAAAACACATAAAATACACATTAAAATAAATACATATTAAATAGACATAAAACACATAAAAATAAAAATTAAATACACATAAAACACATAAAAATACACATTAAAAATAAATACACATTAAATACACAAAAATTCGTATAGTCAAAGCAATGGTATTTCCGGTGGCAATGTATGGTTGTAAGAGCTGGACCATTAGGAAAGCTAAGTGCAGAAGAATAGATGCCTTTGAGATATGGTGTTGGAGGAGAGTTTTGAGAGTCCCCTGGACAGCAAGGAGAACAAATAGGTCAATCTTAGAAGAAATTAACCCTGACTGCTCCTTAGAAGGTCAAATTGTAAAGATGAAGCTAAAGTACTTTGGACATCAAATGAGAAGAGAGGATTCGCTTGAGAAAGCCTTGATGCTGGGAAGGATGGAGAGCAAAAGAGGGGGGGGGCCGGCGGCGGCGGCGGCCAAAAATGAGATGGCTAGATGGTATTGTAGACACAATGGGCACAAAGCTGAGCGAGTTAAGGAGGATGGTGGAGGACAGAAGTGCCTGGCGGACAGTGATCCATGGGGTCGCAAAGAGTCGGAATTGACTGTGTGACTGAACAACAACAAAAATACACATTAAATAGATATAAAAACACATAAAAATAAAAATTAAATACACATAAAAATACACATTAAAATAAATACTGTACACGTTAAATACACATTAAAATACATACCCACACCCCACACCCAAAGGTGAGTCACTTACCATGGGGAGTAGGTTATAGGGAACTTCAGGCTAGCTGCTTCTCTTCTTCCTCCCTGCTTGGGAGAACAGCAAGGAGGTCGCGCATGCATGCCAAGCACTGTAGGCATGCATGCACACCAAGCGCTTGGCACACATGTGCAGTGGGAGAACCGGCGAAAAGCCCCCGAGGTGGTTCTCCCCAAAAACTGCTGCCGGTTCTCCGGGACACTGGGAAAAGTTACTCCTGGTGCTGGTGAACTGGTGTGAACTTGTTGCTGCCCATCACTGCCTGGGCTGAGGAAGACTTTGTGTGCCAAAGGGGCTCAGGACTAGAAAGTGACTCGTGGAACTGGTTCAGTGGTACGGGTGTCATGCTGTGATGTGGAAGGCAAATGGAAGGCTACTGCATTGTATTGTTCCCAAAGCTGATCACCACGAAGATCACCAGTATTTGGAATCAGACATGGCACTTGAAGAAGAAGAAGAAGTACTGATATGGATTATTAGTTCACACTCAAAACAGCTGTGGGTGATGTTATCTGAGGTGACACATTTGTGATGTATTAGGTGAGTTGTGGCACTGAAAGGGATGACCCAGAACCCCATCCTCTATTTTCACCTACTATTTTAATTTTAAAAATATTTCCCAATGGATATGGTGCAATTTAAGATAAATGAGATACTTTGGCAGTTGATAGATGCATTGCTGTTTCACTGTATTGTTTACTTAAACAAAAACAAAAACAAAAACCACAACCACAACCACAACCACAACCACAACCACAACAACAGTACAGGCATTGTTGCCAGCTAAACGATAGCGTAGGGGAAAGGCAGGGAAGGGGGCACAAAAAGGAATGCTGTTAATTGAAAAGGGTACAAATTGGAGTTATCCATAGACCTGTGTCAGTGGTGGGTTTCAGCAGGTTCTCACCAGTTTTCCAAAACCAGTAGCAGAGATTCTGTCTGGCCCCACCCATCTAAGTTTTGAAAGAAAGTAGTCCTAATTCAGGTGCAATGCAGGGCTTTCTCCCTGGCCACGCTCACAGAGTAGTTAGTAAAAAAAATTGAATTCCACCACTGCCTTGTATGGAAACTTCTCATGAAAGAAAAAAACTTTAATCAATGTCAGCAGAAGGATCACTTTAATTGAGAGATAACATAGATCTCACTTAATATAAGAAACTTTTAAGCACAAACTAGACAATTCCAAATTACTCAGTCTGAATAGGACCTAAATTCCTGCCCAAAAACAGTGATATGCTTGAACCTTTTATTTTGCAGTCCAAGGAATGAGAAAGCCTGACAAAACTTGCCATCTAGAGGACAGGATCTGACAGTACATCTTCACTGTTAGAATACATTTCTGTTGGGGGCAGGTCATCAAAAGATATCAGACTGCAAATATACTGTTGGAAATAAGAGGGGAAACAAAAAAATATTAAACTTCACTTGAATTACACACAAAACTCATTTTAGAATTATACAGACACCAGCAAAGAAACAGAAAGGTTGTGATTACTGTATTTGAAATGACTCCAAAGTACACTCTGTTAGGCTAGTAGGTCAATGAAATCAATGGGCTTAAGTAGCATATGTAACCGTTAGCTGCATTGTGGTTATAATCTTTAGATCAAACCAGGGGAAAGAGATGCAGGGAAGACACCAATTATGCACCTAAGATATTCAGTTTTTCTGTAGTGAAACAAAAATGAAATTCAAGATACAGTAACCCTATAAGGATCATGTGTGCCAAACTTAGAGAGAGAGAGAGAGGCTGCGGCAGCAGCAATAATGAAGCCTTCCAATCTACATTTTGATCTTGGGGCAGGGGGACTCCAGAAAGGAGCAGGTGGCTATCTAATGGTCTCATCACATCACCATTGGTGAATATCACTTGCCACTTGTAGCTGATCTAGTCCAGTGTTTCCCAAATGCTGGTGTTTGGACTTCAGTTCCCAGAAGCCTAAGTATTCCAGTTCCCAGTATATTGACTTTGGGGAATTGACTTAAGCTTCTGGGAACTGAAGTCCAAACACCAGCATTTGGGAAACACTGATTTCTAGTCCAACAGGTTTGGACATAAACAATTATCTAGCATAGTCGGTGAGATTGCAATCCTAAAAAGTTCAGTTGAACTTAACAGGACTTGCTAGAAAGCTATCTATAGATATGAAACAAAACTGCCGAAATCATTAAGCGCAAAGTACTATTTGCAGCCTTCTCACAGCCTTAGCCTTTTGCTAAGAGGAAGTAATCATATTGATATCCACACAGAGTTGTAAACATTGTTGAACATTTAAATTTGCTTAATATGAACAAATTAGTTCCTGAATTACCCTTTATCATAGGTGCTTAGATTCTAAGCATTTCTAGAATTTTAGGTGTAGACCAAGGTCAGCCAAAATATTTTGACACACAAGACAGAAACTGTACAAACATGTCTTCCTCTTCTTGGCAGTAAAAATACAATTATAATTAATTCAGTTATTAGCAATTTGCTCCCCTTCATGACAGTCATAATTTGCCACCTCACTCAGCCTACTGGTAATGCTTGGCCTACTGTATACTTAATTCCATTTTCTATTATTTTTACATCCTTTTTTTAAATAAAGGCTTAGCCTAGGATTTTCTAGCAAGTCCAGCTCCAAGAAAAGATTAAAGTTTCTGGGTTAAGAATATTCAAATCAAATATTTCCTACTGTTTTGTTCATGCGGTTATTTATTTTCTCCTGCAGAAGCTGAAGTATTCTTAGCAGGGAGGTCAGGTAATAATTCAAAAGCATGGATTTTTAAATATTGTCTTTTGTCACAGATGTATTAGCATTTTTTAAATACTATATAAAAATATATAAAAACACCACTAACTTTTTAAATCCACATTGTCAGCATTGCTGCTTTAGCAATTGCTATTGCTATTATATACTGCCACATTGTGCTTAGTGCACTTTCTGGGTGGTTCACAAGTTAATTAGCATTTTGCTCCTAACATGCTGGGTACTCATTTTACCAAAAGGATGGAAGGCTGAGTCATCCTTAAACTCTTTCAGGATTGAACTCACAACCTTTAGGTTGCAGTACAGCAGTTTAACAACAGCAAAATAGATTTTATATAAAAGTAAAATACAGTTGTACCTCGCTTAAAGAGCATAATGCGTTCTACAGGATTGCTCTTTAAGCGAGTTTGCTCTGTAAGCAAAACACCATTGTAAATGACCAATGGGGTGGGGGGATTGCGACCCCTGATTTATTTGCTAAGCGAGTTTTTGGTTGGTTTTATTTGTTAAGTGAAGCGAACATTCAGAGAAAATTCTGCTCTTTAAGCGAGTTACTCTTTAAGCGAGGCGCTCTTTATGTGAGGTTTGACTGTAATACCTCG
This sequence comes from Furcifer pardalis, assembly GCA_030440675.1. Classification (NCBI taxonomy): domain Eukaryota; kingdom Metazoa; phylum Chordata; class Lepidosauria; order Squamata; family Chamaeleonidae; genus Furcifer; species Furcifer pardalis. The sequence continues at coordinate 126,869,166 of CP126893.1, read as the reverse complement.
GATAATGCTAAAACTTGGTTCCACAAGGCTTAGTGTTATCTGGTTTTTAACGTTGTATGATACATTGATTTCACAATGTTAAAAAAAAGCCCGGTTCCCTTTCTGAAGAGGAAAAGGAACAGGGGACCAATCTACCTGACTCTTTGGAAAGGGCAGCGGGGATTCCATGTGTGGAATCCCCGCTACCCTTTCCAAAGAGGCAAGTGGATCAAGCCAAGCCACAAAGTCGGCAGGACTGGTCTCCAACTTTGGGGCTTGGCTCTTTGGGGGTCTGAACATCGGAGCGCTGGTTTGCTTGGGGTGAGGGTGAGCACCCCAAGGAAACTGGTGGTCTAAGCATCAGAGCACTGGATTGCTTGGGGTGAGGGGATGCATGCACAGTCTCTCCCCAAGCAAACCAGTGGTCAGAGCATCGGAGTGCTGGTTTTTTTACTTCAATTCCCAGAAGCCTAAGTCAATTCTCCAAAGCACTGATCAACCAGTGGACTGATTTATGCTTCTGGGAATTGAAGTCCCACTGTGGTGCATGGGGCCCACATTCGGAACCATTCAGTAGTGGGCTCCACAAAATTTTACTACCACACTGTGTGCATAGTATGGTGGGTGTTGCACCTGAATTAGGATGACTATTTCAAAATTTGGATGGGCGGGGCCAGCCAGAATTTCTGCTATCGGTTCTGGTGAACTGGTGCGAACCTGCTGATGCCCACCACTGGAACCATTGATTTATAGCAAATATACCTCCAAAATGTTCAACAGATCTCAGTATAACTTCTACGAACCCTACCCTAAAACACTGCTTATCATAAAACTTCACAACAAAAGTAAAAATGTTCCTGCTGCATGCGTCTATTAATAACTTCTCCAGTTAATTTTAATGCACTTAATCCATCTATAATGCATTTGCTGAAAGGAATATAAGTGCTTTGCTGGAAAGGTCAAATAACCACATCTAAATCAAAAGAAAAGCAATTGTTGATTGATTTCAGCATCATCAAAACAAAACAGCAAAACTATGGCTAGGATACACCATGAACAGCTGCTTTTAAAGTACTTCCAATCCTATAATTACGCCCAACAAATCTCATTATACCCATTTGGAGCTTTAAAGAACTGTCATGGTTCAGTAGACCAACAGAAGGTCCCAGGATCAATCCATGGTATCTCCATTAAAAACCATAGGTCCTATTTAGGTAGAGAGCCCTCTGCGAGAGATGTTTGGGGGGGCTATTATCAAATAGAATAGAGAGAACTGGGATAGATCAAGATGGACAAACCCTAAACCCTCATAGGCCACACATGCTCCCACAACCATAATACCCCAATTTTTCTTATAAAGATTAGATATGTGTGTGTTTATTTGCTTGCTGGTTCATGGGGTCACAAAGGCTCGGAATTGACAGTGTGACTGAACAACAACAACAAAAACAGAATCTCTCTTAAATACCTTAGTGCAGGGTTTCTCAATCTTGAATCCCCAGGTATTCTTGGACTTCAATTACCAGAAGCTCAAGTCAGCACACCTGCTGATCAGGGTTTCTGGGAACTGAAGTCCAAAAACATCTGGGGGCCAAAGGTTGAGAAACCCTGCCTTAGTGACCTGTTTGTTTGTAAAAATAAAATAATCAGCCCCCTTTTATCTCTCTAAGGTAGATGGATGAATGCCCTCCAGTCCACCTACTGCTGTTCTAATTTAAAATCTCATATTGGTCTGTGAATAGCCAAGTGGGATACTGATGGGGAATCCTCTGTGCTGTCCTCCTACCACCCCCAGTGCTCTGGAGAAGCCACATGGGAGTCACGTGTCAGCTCCAGCTCCTTTCATGCCCCACTGCCAGCCCACAGGCTACTACTCCAGCAATAACTGGGGCCACAAGTAAGTCTGGGTCCTCCTTTTATAAAATGGACTTTATACTTCTGGACAACAACAAATACCTTACAGAAGTTGAGGTGTTACCATCAAGCTTCCTCAAAAGTAAAGAAAGTACAAATATGCAATGTACTAAACATTAAGGCAAGACTTGAAAAGAAAGTGGGATCAAGCTCAGGTTACCTTCTCCCTGCAAACTAATTTCAGTAATTAGGGTTGTTGCAAAATGGTTAGTTACTAGTTTAAAAATCTTGTCAGTAGTTGCTAATTTGCTCCCTGAAATTCAAAAACTAAATGATTATGCAAATATGCCACCTTACACCACAAATTTTAAGAACCCGATTCTTAATGTTTTGGAGTTAACCCTTTGGTTTGCCCTCGATACACCAGTAATTCTGAAAAATAAGAAGTGCAACACAACAGCAACCACAACAAAAACATCAACACTTCCAAAACTCTGGTCTGAACATCTAGTGGATTGTGTACACCTTTGCTGCTACTGGTGGTGGTTATGGTGATGATGATGGAGCATATGGAGCAAGACCTATAAGACTCCCTAGATATTTGGAAATTTTGGATTTATTAGACTTGAATATCCCAACTTAAAAAACAACAACACAACTTTATCAGGAACTGCCTATATACTTAGATGTCACCTTAAGAATTCTTAGATCATTGGTTAGGTCTTTACCCTGCCCCAAGTAATTTCTCCAAAAACAAAAGCAAAAACCAGTGGTAGTTGCTGAAATCTGTTCAACTTTGTGTAGCTGACATTACCAATTCTCCTTGTATTTCCTGATATGAGCAAAATTCTTAAGATCTCTTCCGCTTTTCTGCTTGGTCCCATGTCAGTTGGGTTCAACAAAGAATCTGGAGATTGAGAGTAAGGGGGGGGGGGAAGAAAAATCCCCATAATGTATTTTTATGTTATTAAAAATAGGCCAAACTATTTTTGGAAAAGCATTTTAGTAAAATAGCATGGTAGTTCTCTATTATATTTTTATTGTCTATTATCCAGAAATGGATTCTGCAATCTTTATATTTCTCTGCAGAAATTTTGACATTAGTGAGTCATTGGTACATGTGAAGATCTGTTTGCATTACATTCATTTCTCTCTCTCTCTCTCTCTCTCTCTCTCTCTCTCTCTCTCTCTCTCTCTCTCTCTCACACACACACACACACACACACACACACACACACACACACACACACACACACACACACACACACACACACACACACACACACACACACACACACACACACACACACACACGGTGGCTGATAATAATTGCATGCTGTCAAATTAATTCTGATTTATGTCAACCCTTCCCAGGACTTTCCTGATACAGAATATACAGAGGTGATTTGCATTTCCTTCTTCTGGAGGTTGCCCTGGGACTGCGCAACTTGCCCATGACTATGCAGGTTGGCTCATCTCCCAGGATGCACAGTGGGGAATTGAACTCCCAACCACCACTGAGTAATCCAGCCAGCTACACATAAATAGCCCCTTCATATTATTTTTCACATGCTGCTGGGGGGAAAATACAGTAGAGGGCAGTGTATTGTCAGGTTTCAGGATAACAGTTGCTGAACAACATGCTTGCATGGAAACAGGGCCATTCTGGTGTCTGAAGAACTAAATATCAGAACATTAGAAGCACTTCCGACAAGCGAGAGAATTTCAGAGGATGGTTTTGGTTTTTTGTAAGCAGTCTTTTTATGTGATAATGATTTGACTGCTTTAATTTTTATAGTAATAGGAAACTGCTGGCTTCAGTATCTTTTCCCATTATGGATGGTTTTCAACAACAGCCTCATTAAAGGAGGAATCATGAACTGCAGATGGCAATAATGGAGGCTGGCAACCCATCATAATGTAACATTTTATCACTGATTGATCATAGGGTGTTCAAACTGAAAGAATCCTGCGGCATTTGATGAAACAACTGCCCTCAGCACCATTGCCACACTTTCTCTGTGACATGAGAAGAAGCAGATACGTGGGATTGAGTGTCTAACTTGTTTAGCAATCACAAGGTGGGTGGGGAAAAAAGATTTCAGACAAAGATGCTGAGAGACAAATACACAAATTCAGGTGCGTGTAAGTAATTCTTCAGAACTACACCATCATTTGTGAGCAGACTCAAACCTATAGTTTCAGCTCTTGGGTTTTTTTAAGTGCTAAGGTACCAGGACAACAACTTCTGATGCTGGTGGTGTAAATAAGACCTTCAGTATGGCCATTGGGGAGCTAATCTGAAATTTTGATATCCTTTATCCCATTGATTACTAAGCGCAGAATTAATGTGGTCAGACTGAATGAGTAATGAATCAATTTTTTGTGGTGTGGTGAAAGAACCTTTCAGGGCCACAATGGAACAGCCCCTTCTGATTTCCTCTCCACTAGTTGCCCAGTATAGCTTAGGCCCAGTACATGTGTTTTTCGTTTGTTCCACATTTTTACACACCTGTTGTGCTGCTCTATCCTCTGGCACAATCACCATGTTTCCTTGCATTGCTTATATTACTAAGTCATGTTTATCAACTCACCAAAGTGAGTGCCAAGCTCAGAGTAGAAACTATTTGAGGCGTGAGAAGATGAATAAATATTTCACTAAAGGAATTGAGAAGAGATAGCATGCATTTCACCAAGATACATCACTAGGCCAAATTACAGAGCTGACAAGAACATCAGTGAAGGTCCTGAAGAAATGTCATCTACTTACATTACTGGGTCTTTAATATTTACTGAGAATCTGGATTGTTCTTACTTCTTAAGTTTTTCAAGGAGGCAAAAATATATCTGTGCCCTTTATGTATGGCCAGAATTCATGCCTGATCTTGTCTTCACAGGCTCAAAGAATGTGAAGAAAAATTAACAGAGTCAAGAGCAATCCCATACATTCTTCTACAGCGAGGGTTCCCAACCTAGGGGCCCATGACACCATTTCATGTGCCTCACCCCTCCTGCCCCTGGAAGTGGAAGCAGACACGATTACATCAGCCATAAAACGTACCTGTGCATGTGTAAACACGCCGATGGCTGTTGTAAATGTGCCTGCTTCCAGGGGGTGTGGTCTGGCCTGCTCAGCTATCCAGGGGGTGTGGTCAGTCCCACAGCATAAAAAGGTTGGCCACCCCTGCCCTACAGCTTCTTTATCATTGCAAAGAACAAGTGCTCTTATGTTCTCCCATTTTCATTGATTCCCACCCATTCATTCTAGAAACAGACCTTCCATCTCTCTGAGGGTGTAACTACACAACAGGACTGATCTGTTGAGATGTCACTCCTGAAAACTGGGTGAATTGCTTTAATGTGCCACACAGGAGTCAGCAGAGACAGCAGCGGAAGCTGCCAATCTATCTAAACCTGTTAGTACATTGTTGAGGTACCTGTACAACAGCCGTCCAAATATGCAGGAAGCACAGCTACCAAAGAGCTACCTTATAATGCTGCATACAGGGGCTGGCTGCCAATTTCCACCTCTCTGCCAATTTCTATTCACTCATTTTGTTCTCTTTTGGATTAAATACTGGGTCAAACTTTGGAAAAATGATTTTGAGATAAAGAAGTGCTTGGTTTCCTTTCTCCCTGCCTTAAATGAGGAAGCTGGTTCCCCACTGCAATTGGTCAGATGGTCACACTGTTTGAACCAATCTGCACACAGTCAGTTCTTTAAAAAACCAAAAAGTCCCAGTTGGTGGAGGGACTTTTGTGGTGGTGGTACTTTGTTTTGTTTTTGCTTTTATAGCAGTGTAGGTCATGTAGACATGTACTTGCCAGAAAATAATGTGAAACAGATCGTCCTAATTTCAGAGTATTTCCAGCACTATTTGTTAATGTAGTTGCATCCTAAATCAAGTAAGGGCAATTTTGTTAGGTCACAAGACAGATTATGTTAATAGATGCTAGGTCTGAAGGGTAAACTCATTAGCAAACTGCAGTGGCTCAAGTGGCTAAGATGCTGACTGGAAGGCAGCAGGTCAGCAGTTCGAGACCTGAATACTGCAGGACGGAATGAGCTCCCATCTTTGTCCTAGCTCCTGCCAACCTAGCACTTCAAAAGCAAGAAATTGCAAGTAGATGAATAGGGACCACTTTGTTGGAAAGGTAAACAGAGTTCTGGTGTCTAGTCATGCCTGCCACATGACCTCGGAAACGTTTGCAAAAGTAGACAGCTCTGTCTCTTTGGCTATGAAACAGAGATGAACACTGAACCCTAGAGTCGGATATGACTGGCTTTTGGGCAAGGGTGAACTTTACCTTTAATGCCACAATGTTTACCTTGCATCCATCTACCAAACATTTGCAACTCAATTGGGCCAAACTTCACAGCAAATATGAATAATAATCAGGGACTTCCTGCTGTTATGCTAACCAACCATTGTGTATCTCTGTGCCGGATGTGTATAAACTGATGCTACAAAGTCTCACTCTTGTGTCTGATGAGGTGGACTTGATCCATGAAAGATAACATTAAAATACAGCAGTTAGTCTTTAAGGTACCACAACTTTTTTGTCTTTTTGTTTACTTTCTGATAGGACCAATTTTGTGTCTCTCCTAGGGCCTGCTGTGGGCTGCATCCCTACCACTATGTGTGGTGTTCTTATTTTTCAAAACTCAAAATGACTGAAAGGTTACTTCCAGTTTGAAACGCAACATCAGAACCAGCAGGAGTAGCAGCAAAGCACAACAAATATCCCTGATGCCCTGATTTAGACTAGAACTGCCATGCCCAGAGGCATCCACAATGGAATATGATCCTTGCTGTTTAAACCCACAAGGATTTTTAAAATTTCTCCTTACATTGTCACTGGTGAAGGAGAAAGAGAAGGTCTTTGGTTGGGTTTTAACTGTCTGGCCCCAGAGTTCTTTGCTTGAAATTTCCATATTTGTCCCAAGGCCATAGCCAGTGGATGTCGGGGTGGGTGTTACCCACCCTGAGTTAGCAGTTTGTCCATCCTCAAACTCCCGGCTGCTTATATATATGCCATCTCTCTCTCTCTCTCTCTCATATCTAGAATCCTGGCTACAGCCCTGATTTGACCATCCTTTCCAAGAAAGTAAATAGAAGAGGCAGAGCACTGTCTAGGAAGGAAGGAAAGTTGGCTATCCTGCTGCCTTCTAAACTACAAGATATGTGGCTTTAATTTGGGAGCAAGCATAATTTATGCTCAGTATTCCATCTTTAGTTACATTTCAACTGGAATTTAACTGCTAGGGAGGAAGTGTGAACCCAGCAGGGACAATCCCAGTGGCTGATTCACCTTGTTAGAAGTGGCAACATGGCTCTTGTGCTGAAATAGCTTGTAAAAAGACAGTCAAACAGTAGGACATTCCTTCTTTTTTCCAACCCCCAGCTTCACATAATGGAGTGTTGTCCCCAATGAACTCTTCTTGCTTTTGCTTCAGACTCCCTTATTCCATCTGTTGCCACAATTCATTTCATTCATTTTGATACCTGCTTTATACTGTATTTCCAAAAACACATTTGCTTGAAGCACATGTCACTGAAATTACCGTAATGAGATACAGCTACTGAGCAACATAGTTAGGATTGTTGTAACGTGCTGTCAAGCCCCTTCTGTCTTATGGAGACCCTATGAATGAGTGATCTTCAAAACGTCCTGCTTTTAACAGTCCTGCTCAGGTTGTTCTCAAGCCTGTGGCTTCCTCCATAGAGTCAATCCTTCTCATACTCAGTCTCTCTCTCCTTTCTTGCTGCCTCCAACTTTTCCTGGCATCATTATCTTTTCTAGTGATTGTTGTCCTCTCATAATGTGTACAAGATTCTCAATGTATTTATGCTGGCTTCTAGAGAGACTTTTGACTTGACTTGATTTAGTATCTACAGTGGTACCTCATACAATGATTTTAATCCATTCTACGGGGCTCATTGTTGTACGGAACAATTGCTATGTGATGCATGCATCGTATAGCGATTTTCCCTATGGGATGCATTGTATGATTTTTTTCGCTAAGTGGTTTTTCCCATTGAAAAATTGTTGTACGATTTTTGCCGTGGGGAAAATTGTTATGCGGGACACCATTTCCCCCTCAAACCTAATTGTTATGTGATTTCGTTGCTATACGGGGTGATTGTTGTATGAGGTTCCACTGTACTTGTTTATCTTGCTGGTAGTCATGACGTTGGCTCCGCCCACACTGTGATGACATCACGGTGTGGTAGTAAAAAAATTGACAACCCACCACTGCATGGAACGCTGTTTACCTTCCCACTGAAGTGGTCCCTATTTATCTACTTGCAATTTCTTGCTTTGAAACTGCTAGGTTGGCAGGAGGTGGGACAAAGACGGGAGCTCATTCCATCCTGCAGTACTCAGGAATCTCAAGTGGCTAAGACGATGACTGGAAGGCAGGTGGTCAGCAGTTCGATTTTCAAGGTATATGAGATATTTAAATAGTGGTTTTAGCAGTGCCACACGCACCACCAGTACATTTCTATGGTAGATCCGAGATTCCAACTTAGATCTACTGAGTACTAGTTCCTCACTCTGTCCCCTATATCATACTGGCTTTCTCTCTAGCTTGGTTTCAACTGTTATTAATATGTCTCTCACTCTTCCACATTATATCCATGCTAACTTTGTAAAGTACATCATTTATAATCTGTGGAATAATTTGTTCAGATAGATAAAAAGAAGCTAGGAAACTCTAATTTGATTTGACTGCCATCCAAGAAGATTTGCAACTTTGAGAGACAGGTTGATGTACTTCAGCCTTCCTCAACCTTTGCACTTGTCATATTACTGGCAGTGCTGGTTAGGGTTGGAAAGGGGTTTGTAGTCTGATGCATCTGGAGGTGCTAGGCTGGAGAAGACGAGTATATATATTTACCCAAACTTTGCTACTCCACACAGACTTTTTGAATGCTTCATGCTCTGTGTCAACTTATCAACAGTTTGTGATAGGAAAATGTTATGTAGGTTGCACAACTAAATTCTTTATGGTCCCTACACTAGTCCTTGGCTTGATGCTTTTACAAGGGTCAGGAAATATCATTTTTTAAAGTACCTAAATGATAGAAGACAAATCTTCCACATCTTTCATAATTGTTTTGCTGCTGCTGCTGCTGCTGCTGCTGCTGCTGCTGCTGCTGCTGTTACTTACCATTGAGTCACCTCTGATTCATGTCAACACTATAAAAGAGTGATCTTCAAAATATCCTGACCTTAACAGCCCTGCTCAGCTCCCGTAGGCTCAAACCTGTGCTTCCCTAGAGAATCAACCCATCTCATGTTTGGTCTTTCTCTTTTCCTGCTGCCTTCCACTTTTTCCAACTGTACTGTCCTTTCCTGAGAGTCTTGCCTTCTCATGATGCACTCAAACTAGGATAGCCTCGTGTCATCATTTTTTGCCTCCAGAGATAGTTCATGCTTAATTTGCTCAAGAACCTACTTGTTTGTCTTTCTGACAATCCCAGGATATCCCCTGAGTATTCCCCCAGCACCATATTTTAAAGAAACCATTTCCACACACACCCCTGTCAGATTTCTTTATTCTACATCTTTCACAACCATACATAGAGAGTGAGAACACAAAAATGTGGATGACCTTGGTCTCTGGTGACATATCCTTACACTTCATGAACATTTCCAAATCTTACGTTGCTGGCCTTCTGAGACTCAATCTTCTGATTTCTTGGCTGCAGTTCCCATTTGGACAACTTAACCAAAGTGTACACATTCTTTCACTATTTGAATTTCTTCATTGCCAGCCTCAAAGTTGTACAGTTCTTCTGTTATTGTTCATTTGAGTCCAACCCTTTGTGACCCCATGGACCATATCATGCCAAGCTCCTCTGTCCTCCGCCATTTTCTGAAGTCTGTGTAGATCCACACCCACCACGTTCTTCCATAATCATGATTTTTTTATCTTCTCATTGTTCAAATGTATTCCTGCTTTGGCTCTTTTTAAAAAATGTTTAAAAAGGTAAAGGTAAAGGTTGCCCTTGCTTGAAAGCCTGTGGTATCTGACTTTAGGGTTCAGTGCTCATCTCTGTTTATAGCCAAAGAACCAGTGCTGTCTGCATCTGTAGATGTTTCCATGGTCATGTGGCAGGCATGACTAGATACCGGAGTGCACAGAACATTGTTTACCTTCCCACTGAAGTGGTCCCTATTTATCTGCTTGCAATTTCTTTCTTTCAAATTGCTAGGTTGGCAGGAGCTGGGACAGAGACAGCTGCTCAATCTGTCAGGCAGTACCCAAGAATTGAGTTCCAACCTTCCAGTCAGTGAGTTTACCTGCTTTGCTATATCATGAGTAAAAGGGCTTTCCTCCCCAATCTGCCTTGCCTCCCTGTAGTTATGGCAAGGCTTTTTGTAGAGAATGTACAGATTTCTGACAATTCCCTTTCTTGTTTTATAGGGGATACCTGGGCTGTATTCCTGATCAATAGCCGTCAGAGTTTAGGTGTCAAACAGCACAATGCTACCCACCCTGGGCTAAAGTTCTGACATTGCCATATTTTGGAAATGATATTGTCCATCCTGGATTAGTTTTCCTGTTCTCACTTGATTGAATCATGTAAGACTCACTTGATTGAATCATCTAGATCCATTTATTCTGCTCACACTATCTCTCTGATGATGCCCTTGCTCTCCCTTATGGCACACTGTTCCTATTTTAGTAGGTTGACGTACAGAGCTAGTGGGCGGCTGGCGCTTCTTCCCCTGGCAGGAATGTGGACTAAATGTCCTTTTTGCTCCTTTCAGTCACACCACATTGTCAGCCCTGTTAACTGACTGGACTATATTTAAACAAGTCACTTCTAAAACAGGTCGGATTCAGCTGGTGACTAAACAATCTTGCCTTTGCCTATCAACCGGCAGGGTGCTTGACAACATCCTAATTTATGGTCTCTATCAGGACAGCCCAAGAAACTGTCCTGTGAATCGCCCTGAGTCTCTTCGGGGAGGAGGGCGATAAACAAGCATGAATAATAAATAAATAAATAAATAAATAAATAAATAAATAAATAAATAAATAAATAAACTAATGTTTTGAATGGCTGCCCCTTGAATCTCCCGCCAATTCATGTGGGAGAGCTAGAAAAAAACATTTCTTTGAACTACAGTTCCCATGATCCCTAGCAACACAAATTGGAAATTTTACTTTTTGGAATTACAGTTTAGTGACCTTTCCTTGGTTAGGGGTTTCTGGGAGCTGAACTCTCCAAAGTAGCTTTTCTAAACTCTGCCTAGCAGCTATAAAAGAGATTAGGGGCATCCAACCACCTGGTTAGCCTGGCTCGGCTTTGTGGACTACACATTGTGTGACCTGTCTAAACTGGCAAAGGGAAATTCCAGTCCTTTGTTCTGCAAAGCTGCCAGCTTCTGTTTTAGCTCTTTAGTTTGAGCAGCTCTCAGAATAAAACATATTTGGAAGAGGGAGGAGATGAGACAATTTCAAGTAAGTGACGAATTTGTCCAAGTAATGATGACAGAGCTGGTGGCCTGATGGCCTTATTTAGCTGAACAGTTTGGGTCTCCATTCCATTCATGTGTACTCTTCGAAAGCTCAAAATGACCTTTTAAAAAATCCATTCTAAAGATCCTCTTTACTTCAGGAAGGTCTGACTTTACCAGCTTGAATTTAATTTTACTCTTGAGAGAGCTGGCTGCAAGCAAGGGAGGATAGAACTGAAGATGCTCACTGTAAAGGAATAGCAGGGGAAATGCCATTTTCTTTTTGAAAAGAAGAAGCACATGACAGTTACAAAAAGGTGATTAACTCCCCCCTTCCTCCAGCTCTCCCTGGTTTGATATTCAGAATCATGACTTCTGTAGTGACTGACGGCTGTGCTGCTGATGCTTATGTTAACATAAAAGTATTAATCTAATTAAAAGGAATAAGGGTTGCTCATTAGGCAAGTATACCCTTAAGCATCAACTGATGTACCTCACCTTCAGTCCTATTTTACAGCTTTATTAATTATAGTTGCATTCTCAGTCTTGCTTAGGCTGAAGACTCAAATTCTCTGGCCAGCCTGTACTTTAATACTGTAAATTAACACTGCAGACTTAATTGATTTCTATGGAGTTCCATAAAGCTTGAGTCAAGAAAGGGTGTATAGCAGGGATTCTCAACCTGCGGCCCGCAGCACCATTTCATATACCACCCCTGCCTTCAGCACACCAGGAAGTGCCATGTGGTGAAGGAAGGGGAAAATGGCCATCCAGCCCCTGAAGCAGTCTGAGGGAGCGTGACCCAGCCCCCGGCTTAAAAAAGTTGAGAACTCCTGGCATATAGGATCACAGTTTAAACTGATAGTGCACATGCAAATTTATTGTTGGTGTGTTGTGTTTGTAGAACAAAACTGGCCTCTGGGTTGCAATGTTAAATTTTGAAGTACAGGCATTCATCACGAGAGTTTCCACAGCCATTTCCCCCAAAAGGCATGAGGTTGTGATCATTCATATTTATTTGAATATACACACAGGCTGTAGCTTAGGATTTGACGGACATTTGTTTTCTCAAAATCAAAGAGAAATACAGGTGGAAAAAAACATAGTTTAAAAGGTCAAAACAAAGAATCAGTCCAGTACACAGTTCAGGTACGTTAGGTAATCATTTTGAGAAGAAAAGAATAATCCCACACCATAGCCAGGGCCTTATCCCATTGAGATCCAGAATCGAACTAACTAACTTTTCTGCAAAATGGAGATTCTGCAGTCAGGTGGGTAACCCTTGGCCAATCAGGGAACAGAAGAAAACATTCTCAAAACAATATTTGTTTACACACGTGCACAGTCAGTGAAGTCAAAACATGAAGCTAGAGAGATAGCACAGGAACACTGGCTGTAAACAGACTATCTCGTGACACATAGTCTATGAGATAGAGAGAGAACAAATGATTTCTATGAGGCCTAGCTAAAAAATCTATAACCTCAAGCCTTGGGAAACATGAGGAAAGATGTCATTTCCTGACAGCAGGGCAGGGAGGTGGGCGTGGCCACCCAATTTTGCTCCCCACTGCCCAAAGGCCACCTAATTTATTTTTGCTCCCCACCCCCTTCCTGGGTGTGTGTGCGAACCTGTTACTGCCCACCACTGAGTAGAACCACTTGCAAGGATGTAGTTCTGCCTTTCTGAATAGACTTTGATATCACCCACAACTGCCCCTTGTCTTTCCTCTTCCATTTGAGCTTCAGTGTAATTATTACTATAGCTGAGAGTGAAATAGATTTTCCCAGGAATGGTATGTTTCTGGAAGCTAAGTATCTGAGAATAGTTTGATCCTGAATAGATATTTAAGAGCATTAACTTTAAAAAAGAAAGAAAGAAGGACCAGCTCCTCATTTGTTAACTTAGAGACCAATAATGTCACCTATATGTTGACTTTCCTTATGGCAGGGGGATGGCTATGAAGATTCTCAGGACAAGCCTTTTCACTTCCAAATTTATGATTCCAGCACTGGCATGAAGTGGCCTGTGACAATATAATCCTTAATTAATCAGGACATCCAGTACAATAAACCTGCAAGCCCTGGATCCACCATGCCACTGAATGGCTTACAAGTGTAGGGTTATGTATATGTGGGGCTCAGTGGGCTGGTCCCTCCCTGTACAGATTGTTAGGGCATATTTTAGTATTGTAGAAAGATGCCTGCCCACTGAGCTACTGTACCTTTAAGAGTCCAGTCACAACTGTTTGCAATTGAGGTATGAGCCAGCAAAAGCTGAGCACACAGCTGTTACCCATTGGGACATGAGTCAGGACTCAGCACAGCTGTTGCCACTTTGGGTGTGAATCAGCAGAAATCACACTATGACTATATCAATAGCCCACCTGGGATGGGCAAATCTGAGGAGAATTGACAGAAGAGATTTGACTGACGAGAGATGAACTGCTGAAGACGCGCTGCTGCTGGAAGAGGAAAACTGCAAAGGCAATGAACTAACAAGTACTCTTGAGCTGCTGAGGAAAGCACGCTGACTAGGCCTTGGGCACACTGCAGTCAGTGTTTGCTGTGGCAGGACTCTGTGTGTGCTCTGTGGACTTGAGCTACCAAGATACCAAGCCTCAGTCTGCTGTGGGGCTTGAAGCCAGACTGTTACCTGTATGTAGTTCTATACATTGCAAAGAAAGACTGTGTCTGTTTGTTTGAGTTTTCCCTTACCCAGAGTAAAGTGCATCATTGTTTCACTAAGACTGTATGTGTGTATTGAGAGCTAAGCTTCCACTGTTGCATAGCTAAGCGCTATCTGCTACCATAAACACACATACGGGTCCCAAACGTTCACACAGATTATGGGGAAGAAGCAGTGGTGTAGTGTGGGTTTCAGCCGCCCGGGGCATAGGCCAAGGATGCTGGCGATGGTGGAGGGTCCTGCTGCCCATCCTTGCAATGGCCTCTTCGCCCCGGCAGATAGGAAGTTCAGGGGCAGTGGTGAAGTCCTGCTATAATAGCAGCCTTTTGTGCCCTGGCCCGGGGTGGGGCCCAGGACACCGGCAGTGGTGGAGGGTCCCGCCGCCTGTCCCCACAGCAGACTCTTCGCCCCAGCCGTTAGGAAGTCTGGGGGCAGCACCAAATTGAACACTGTTATCTTTCCCTCCAAAGCAGTACCTATTTATCTACTTGCAATTGTCTTGCTTTTGAGGTTGCAAGGTTGGCAGGAGCTGTGACAGATGATGGGCGGTCATTCTATCATGTAGCACTCAGGTCTCAAACTGCTGACCTGCTGATCTTCTGGTCATCAAGCTCAGCATCTTAACCACTAAGCCACTGTGGCCCACTTTACAGAACATTTAAAAGAAATACTGAAATATGTGTTACTTTGAACAGCTGAAATGTACCAGTATTTTTAAACCCCAAATATAATATTCATTCTTACTTACTTTTCTAACGTTCTGCAAATCAATGTCCGCCTCAAAATATACTCTTGCAATTGCTACCCTACCCAGCAGAATCCTCATTTCCATTTATAATAAACTGGGGCAGCAGTACTAAAATTGCCAGTCAGCACACAATAAAAATAACACAGCATCCAAAAGCAGATCAGAGGAAAAGCCACATACCTTAAGAAAAGAAAGAGTGGAGGAAGGTGGGGGTGTATATGCAGCATCTTTCAACACATGGGAAAATACACTGCCTATTGCTTAAAAAAACAAGGACCAATTACCTCACAATTTTTTGAAAGGGGAAACAAAGTAGAATGCATCTAGCAATACTTTAAGGCTAGTGCAGTTCGTGTGTTTGTGTCTGTGTGTGTGTGTGTGTTAATGGTGGGGAGGACAGCCTCTAAACAAGATGGCTCCTGACAACAAACCATGTCTTCTTCCAGAAAAACTTTTTAGTGTTAAGAGGTTCATGCAAGTCAACATCTCTCCCATCTAAGTATTTCCCCCCCCCCCTTGCCAACTAGTAACATTCTGTGGTTGTAGGATAATAGAGGGCACCTTTGGTCTTCGTTGAAGAGCAGTTAGACACCATGGTTAAATAAGGGTGATTTAACCATGTCCCATACTCCACAAGAGAATGTGTCTGTGGAACATCAGAAATAGAAAATATTGCACATGTTCTGTTTAGTTGTCAATTATATGCCACAAGGAGAGTCCATTATTTAGAGACATCACTAGACAAAAAGAAATATTGGGACCCTAATAAAAGAGTACAGTAACTTACTTCCTTAGGTCACAAATAAATATGTAAATATTAGAATTGTCAAGTTTATAGTTGGGGCCATTCAAAGGAGATTTTTTTATTGATCAGATAGGAGTTGCATGCAAAGGTGATGGATTTTAGTGAGTAAATTTTATTTCTTGTTTTATTGTGATTGTATCATTCTACTTTTAATCTGTTTTTGTAATCATGTTTTAATCTAATTTATTTTATCACATTTTAACTTAATATAGTCAGATAACGTTGTTGTTGTTCAGTCGCATAGTCGTGCCCGACTCTTTGTGACCCCATGTACATTGCACATCAGGCGCCCCTATCCTCCACCATCCTCCTCAACCCATCCAGCTTTGTGCCCATTGCATCAACAATAACATCCAGCCATCTCATAGTCAGATGACTAATCAGT
This sequence comes from Furcifer pardalis, assembly GCA_030440675.1. Classification (NCBI taxonomy): domain Eukaryota; kingdom Metazoa; phylum Chordata; class Lepidosauria; order Squamata; family Chamaeleonidae; genus Furcifer; species Furcifer pardalis. Next base: position 126,853,232 of record CP126893.1, on the reverse strand, counting down.
TAATAAAGGATACTGGATACTGGTCTTCATTGAGCTGTAAAGGTAAAGGTTCTCCTTGCTTGAAAGCTAGTCGTGTTTGACTCTAGGGTTAAGTTGCTAATTGCACAGCACAAATGTATGTGCCTCTGTTTAGCATGAAAAATTTCAAACAGCAATAAAAGCAACACTGCCTTAATTTTGAGTGGCCCATTTTTGCTTCCAAAAATGGAAATAAAAATACCAAAGCCTCTGCACCTTCCATAGTAGGACAGAGGGTAGAAATTAAAACAGGTGCAGCTTTCATTGAAGGGTGTTTTCCATCTGGTCACCCTAAAATAGCAAAGCACTGGACTCCCAGAGTGTGATATGAGAGGGAAAGGGAGATGGTGTTTCCCCAGATGTTGCAGGGTTGCAGCTCCCAGTATACGGCATCATTAGCAGCACTGGCTATGGCTGACAGGTGCTGTAGGGCTATGTGTGCCTGGAGGGCTATGTGTGCCGTATCCTTAAACCAATGGCATGGCTTTTGAAAACAAGGCATGGGTTCAAATAGCATAAAAATGGAGGGCAGGCAGGCTGTTAAATGATTTTTTAAATTGTTGCATGTAAAGCAATTATTTTTTAGTTGGAAACTTTGGGGAATCCTTTCCCACTGTGCCCCCCTTGCTTTTGGAAAAGGAGAAGCAGCAGAATTTGGTTTATTCAAAGAACATGTATGTTTTGACACAGACAGTGCTGGCTCTTTGGCTATAAACAGAGATGAGCACTGAATCCTAGAGTTGGATACAAATGGCTTTTGAGCAAGGACAACCTTTACCTTTACTTTTTACCTTTACCTTTGTGTTGCTGAGGCTTATACATATGTGTAAGTTCACCCAGGAATAGCACCTGGTATGCGAATTAAAGTTGCCATGTCCCTTCTGCAGAGTCTGAACTTTCCCAAAGCTTCTTGAAATCAGGGCTGGATAAAAAGAATCAGATTGTATGAACAGCAATTCTACAAGCATAAATTTGATACATACATATTGGCAACTTATTTACTTTGCTCTCTTACCTTTCTGGAACAGAAGGCTTATTGGGAGCAGATGACTACACGGTCATTTGGACAGATGCCTGCATTTAGATGTCTCTGTCTGGATTTCTGTGGCAGAAAGGTGACGGATGTGCTGGCTAGAGGGAAAACAGTGACAGACTGTCCTATCCTCTCAGCCCCAATGTGTTCCAGAGATAATGTCCATTGGGAAAGACAATTCTGAAAATGGTTGATTACCTAGAAACAATTACTGGTAGCTGACAGTGAAATACTTCAGGCAGGTCAGGCAAAAAGCAAACAAAATATTCAGTGTCTTTTGACTGGAAACTAGTAAAAGTACCCATCACTGGTACGGGTACTTTACACAGTAGAAAGTTTCTTTTTGTGTGTGGACAAGTTGACCTTTTGTAAAATTATAATTTCTGTAATCCCACAGCTTTTGGGAAGTGTTATATTTTAAAAAGTAATTCTTCTGAACAATGATATGAAAAAACAGCTAGTACACTATATTTCACTGTAGAATCTAAATTTAGTCCCTGCTCTTGCCTGCATATACATAGTCCCATCCTTTCAGTTTCATAGCTTTGTCTTGAATTTGTGATGCCAGCATATGCAAAAGGCAAGGGATTTGTGTTAAAAGAAACCCCCATGCAACATGCACATATGTATAATATTAGCATGCAGTGAAGCCCACTTATCCTCTAATAGGGGCTGTGGCGGCTCAGTGGTTAAAAAGCTTGCCTTATTATCTGGAAGGCTGGCAAGTTGGCAGTTTGAGACCCGGGTACTGCATGATGGATTGAGCACTTGTCTCTGCCCCAGCTCCTGCCAACCTAGCAGATTGAAAGCAAGAAATTCCAAGTAGATAAATAGGGACCATTGTCAGGATCCTCTTACTCACAAGTAGCACCTTGGCCTCCTCGTAATGGGATCCCACCTGATACTGCCTGCTCTTCTGGCTAAACAATTCAGTTTTTTTTTCAAGCTTGCCTTCTCACTCCTGATCTAGATCTAGGTGGTGAGCAAAGTAGCTCATAGGAAATCAATTAGTGTAGATAAAAGTAGTGCTGAGCGAAGTAAACACTCCAGCCATCTCGGGTCTTTTAAAAGTATATATATAGTAATCAGAGTAAGTTACAGAAGAAAGTTCATCAGAAGTTCAGAAAGCATATCAAAATAAAGAAAGCTGCTTTTTGGAGAAAGCCCAGAGCCCCCCATGCCCAGCTTAAGCAATTACATGATTGCAGTTCCCCCTTAGCTCCAAGCATTGGTTCCAAGAGAGCCTCTTGGGCAGTTTCTTTTGCAGAACAACAGGTGAAAATTGGCAGTGGATGAGATTGTTTTCACAGGAAGTCAGGAAGTCTCAGTGCTGCAGGTGGAGCATTTCAGGGAGCCTTGGCATATAAGCCTTGGAAATTTTCCCATTCTCCTTCACCATATAGCTATAACCTAGGACAGTGGTGGTGAACCTGTGGCACACATGCCAGACATGGCAGTCCCATCCCTTTCTGTTGGCATGCACACCACTGCTTTCTTCCCCCAGCACAGAGCTCACCCCACCCCTCTGCCCAGCAGCCCAATAGGAGCACTTCCTCCTTCCCACAGCACAGAGTTTGTCCTGTCCCTCTGCCCAGCAGCCCAATAGGAGTGCTTCCTCCTTCCCCCAGCACAAAGTTCGTCTTGCCCCTTTACCCAGCAGCCCAACAAGAGCGCTTCCTCCTTCCCCAAGCACAGAGTTCATCCTGCCCCTCTGCCCAGCAGCCCAATAGGAGCGCTTCCTCCTTCCCCCAGCACAGAGTGTGTCCTGCCCCTCTGCCCAGCAGCCCAATAGGAGCATTTCCTCTTTTCCCCAGCACAGAGTTCACCCTGCCCCCCTCTGTTTGGGCACTTGGTCTCTAAAAGTTTTGCCATCACTGACCTAGGAGGAAGTGGCCTGGAAATGCTGCCAAAGCTTTATGGATGAATAAAATGCTTTAATAATTTACTGTAAATTTATTTTAATCTCTTTCCCATTTCAAGGCCTTTTCTCTGCTTTCTCCATGTTGACAATTCACTGGCAATGTGATATAAAGCTTTTTCACTTTGGTGTCAAAACCTGCCGCTCACATATATAAGCACATTTTTTTCTATTGGAGCAAGTCAACCAAAACCATAGATTACTGAAAGGAAAATGAGACTGTGCATTGTCTAAATCAGTCAAAAGAATGAATACAGATGGTGACTGCAGCCATGAAATAAAAAGACACTTACTTTTTGGGAGGCAAGCTACAGCAAACCTAGGCAGCATAATAAAAAGTAGAGACATCACCCTGCCAACAAAAGTCCACAGATTAAAGCAATGGTCTTCCCAGTTGTAATGTATGGCTGTGAGAGATGGACCATAAGGAAGGATGAGTGCAGAAGAATAGATGCCCTTGAAATGTGGTGCTGGAGAAGACTCTTGAGAGTACCCTGGACTACAAGGAGATCAAATCAGTCAATCCTAAAGGAAATCAACCCTGACTGCTTCTTGGAAGGACAAATACTGAAGCTGAATCTCAAGTACTTTGGCCACCAAATGAGAAGAGAAGACTCACTGGAGAAGGCCTTGATGCTGGGAAAGATTGAAGACAAAAGGAGGGGGCAGAGGAGAAGATGGCTACATGGCATAACAGACCACAGGGGATGGTAGACGAGAGAGGAGCTGGCGTGCTGTGGTCCATGGGGTCACAAAGGGTCGGAACTGACTGTGACTGAACAACAACAAATATATCAGTATAGAAGAAAGAACAGAAGATTAACATCCGGACTTTGGAATTCAACCCTATCCTGCAGTAAAGCCTTATTTCCTCTCCAGAGCCTTCCAGGAACATTATCAAAAGATAAGGTTTCCAGGAGCGACAATTTCCCTTTTACTTGCCAGGATAAAACACAGGGAACTAACCAGAATTCCCTAGAAGCCACATAAACTGTTTGTGGCCTCTGGAGACAACCAGCATTTTGCTACCTGAGTATAAATGTTCAAAACCAATTATTCTATGCATACCTCTGACCCTTAGTATGATTCACTTGTAGCCTGAATGACCTATCCTGGCTTTGAGTGCATGCCAACCATATTGGTTCTGTGTTGAGGCTCTCTGTGATTCCTTCCACTCTGAAAGGAGTGGATGGAGATAATATATACATTCAGCCAGTGGTGGGATGTCAAAATTTTTACTACCCCACTGTGATGTTATCACAGTATGGGCGGAGATAACGTCGTGACATCATGGGCAGAACAAACATCATGATGTTCTGGGCGGGGCCAAAGAAAAATAAAATAAAATAAAAATAAGCGCGCACACACACACACACACACACACACACACACACACACACACACACACACACACACCTCAACCCACCCACTCATCCACCCACAACACAAACTCGTAAATAAAATAAATAAATAAATAAATAAATAAATAATACATTAAAATACACCCACCCACCCACTCCAAACACAAATCAACCAGAGCTTTTAAACCAGAGTTTAAAGCTTATTCTGGCTAATTATCCTCACATTTGGTCAGATGGAAGGAACTACAGAATGAACTCACCAAAAGATGACTTCATCTTGGGACTTTTCAACTTTTCAACAGTTAAAGAAGTTAGGTACTAAGTCTTTGCCTAACCAGTTCTCTAGGATAGTATGCCTTAATGTAAATGTAAAACAGCTGTACCTCCTTAAGGGTTCTCCAATTGGAGCAGCACTTGGAACAGCACAGGTGTAGCTTATTGATGAGGTAACTCCAAGACTTTGCTTAAAAACCCCAAGCCAGGCCGCCAGACTCGCTGGCTGCCAGGCATTTTTAGGAACTGTGGTAGTATGTCAATATAGGTAAAGGTATTAAATACACATTAAAATACACAGACACACCACATCCAAAGGTGAGTCACTACCCTGGGGAGCAGGCTATAGGGAGCTTCAGGCTAACAGCTACTCTTCCTCCTACCCGCTTGGGAGGACAGCAAGGAGGCTGTGCATATGTGCCAAGCACTGTAGGCATGCATGCACACCAAGTGCTTGGCGTGCATGTGCACTGGGGGAACCAGTGAAAAGGTAAACCCCAAAGGTGGTTCCCTCCCAAAGCTGCTACCGGTTCTCTGGGACACTGGTAAAAGTTACCACCAGTTCTGGTGAACTGGTGTGAACCTGTTACATCCCATCACTGCATTCAGCGCGAGATGATTCTTCCTCTTACAGCTGCGTCTTTTTCTGTCCTCAGAATTTTGGTGCCCCCTGACATAGGATGCCCCATGTTTTGTGAATTCACTATATAAATCAGAAAAAAGGCAATTAGAAGAAATTAACCCTGACTGCTCCTTAGAAGGTCAAATAGTAAAGATGAAGCTAAAGTACTTTGGACATCAAATGAGAAGAGAGGATTCGCTTGAGAAAGCCTTGATGCTGGGAAGGGTGGAGGGCAAAAGAAAAAGGGGGCGGCCAAAAATGAGATGGCTAGATGGTATTGTAGACACAATGGGCACAGAGTTGAGTGAGTTGAGGAAGATGGTGGAGAACAGAAGTGCCTGGCAAACAGTGGTCCATGGGGTCACAAAGGGTCGGAATCGACTGTGCGACTGAACAACAACAACAACAACAACAAAAATGCCAGCAGATAACAAAGTTAAATTACTTGACTAGAAATTCAACCTTGAAATCATGTCTGGTATTCCAGGACCATGGAAAGCTAGCACCTTACTGTTCCCCTTGAATTTATTTTCTGCATTTCAGAACTCCCAGGTTCAACTATTGATGGGTACAATAAAAGAAACAAGTTGTCTCTTGACTCTGTTTATAGCAGGCCACTCATTTGCTACAGGAAACAATCTCCTTGTGAGTGGCTCCTGTTGAACATCCTGATCTAGAGCTATGGGAGCAGACAAAATAAAACATAATGATGATTTATATTAATGGAATGTGTTTGGTTGGCAGACCTTAAGAATGTTACTTTTTGGATTAGAATTTTTGGAATCTTCCAATTCACGTGGTTAGTGGAATTCTTTGAGTTTGGGTTCATACAAGTTAACTATTTCTGAACTCAGTTGTTTCATATGTCCAGGAAGTTACACAACATTCAATAAACCAGCATCTCTGAAAAATATATAAGTGTAACTCATGCTGTTTGTCTTTACATTACTGAAAATAAACTTGGTATGCCTGTGCCTTACAAAGGAAGGTGTAGTGCCAATCCCACTCGTCAGCAGCTTACTCAGTATATTTCATTTCTAGGTGAGCTAGTCTCAATGTATTCCTGATAAGAGGAATGTTGCTCTGGAACAGCCCCCTGCAACTAGTGTCCTTCCGATGTGCCTACAGTTATTGCTAGCCCAAAGGAGCACATGACTTTGGAAAAAGTAAGTGACATTCTTGTTGAAATTGCCAGAGGAGATGGGTGGTGATCCAGAGAGGAAAAGGAACTGTTGCTCGTAATGGTGGTGTTGCTTCTATGGAGTTGCAACATGGCCGCTTTCTATGCACATCAATCCATTGTGAGTTCTAGTTGTTTCAACCAGCTGCTTCTTGGATGGCAGGTGTTTTCTGTGTTTTGGTTCTGCCTCTATCTGATTTTGTTCTACAGTACCATTTTATTGTGAACTGCTTTGGAAATCATTGGTAAAAAAGTGGCACAGAAATGTGTGAAATACATAAGGATCCTCTCCATTGTTAAGAACCCTCATGGGTCTTAAGGCCTTCAGAGCTGGTCCTGCCATCTTGACAAGTATTTCTGGGCCTTCTGACTGGCTGATCCCAGATTTCAAAACTCCTCTCTAAAGGAAGTGAGGCTAGTCAGCTCCCTGCTGTCCTTCAAAGTGGCTTTTGGTCACAGCACTACCTGACTGTTGATTAATGGCATGTGGTGTATTTCTTCTTTCTCCACTCGTCATCCATTTTAACTGACTCGTAGTGCTTATTATTAACATCATGATTTATTTAAACATCTTTTCTCATTATGCCTTATTGTGGTTTTTAGCTGTATCTGTTTCCAATCCAATCCATGCTGCAGCCACCTTGTGTCCTACACTAGAAGAAAAGTGAAATATAAGTAGAATGGAAAATTAGCAACCTACAGTTCTCACTCTCCTTTTTGTACTTCAGAAATTCTAGATTCAAATACTGGCATGCGATATTTAAAAGAAAAACACAATTTGTCTCTTTTATATCAGAACCCCAATGTCCTACAGAAGATAACCTATAGAAGAGATAAGGGAGGGAGAAAGGGAGGGATGGAGTCTGACTGCCTTGGCTTTATTTATACCTGATGGTGAAAACTTCCAAATAGATCTTTAAGTCATGCTCGAGTATATTTATACATTACCAAACGGGTGATATGTCAATCACTTTTTGTTTCAAGTTATTTTTACATGAAATCTCTCACCAAAAATGTAATGTTTATGCATCTATGCAAATTTCAAAATAATTGCTATATCTGTAATTGAAATAGAAATACAACACAACAGTAGGGAAGACTGTCTTTTGTGCTAGGCTATATGTGCTGTCCAACAGCTCATTGTTGATGGGCAATTTCAAATTCCCTTAACTTTTTTCTTATGATTTTTGCAATCTTTAAAATGGACTTGAGTTGGACAGCCCTTCCAACAGAAGGTGCTTTCAATGTGATGACTATATTTTGACAGATAGATGAGTACTCTCTGTTAAAAAGGACACATAAAAAAGCCATTTTGTCACTTGCCAACATAAATATAATTCAGGTGAACAGTTATGACCTTTTCCCATTACAACCAGTTGTTTTTGGCACAATACTGCAGCCAAAACTCTGTTCCTGATCTAAGTTTGATCAAGACAGACTCAATGTTTACTTAGTTTTTTATCCCTCCAAGGTCTGTAAAAGATGTAACTAGCTTTTTCGGGCAAAATGTCAATTATCTTGGGAACTGCCTGGAGAGTATTTTAAGTGCTATGGGACAGTCTCTAAGTATAATTGCTCTTACTATTGCTACAAATGCTACAAATACTGAAGACGAAGCTCAAGTACTTGGACACCAAATGAGAAGGGAGGACTTACTGGAGAACACCTTGATGCTGGGAAAGATAGAAAGCAAAAGGAGAAGGGGGCGCCAGAGGATGAGGTGGCTAGATGGCATTTTTGATGCAAAGGGTGTAAATCTGAGTGGGCTGAGGAGGATGGTGGAGGATAGAGGAGCCTGGTGCACAATGGTCCATGGGGCCGCAAAGGGTCAGACTCAACTGTGTGACTGAACAACAACAAAACTGTTATTCCTATCAGAGTCTCATCAAGGTCTGGGGGGTGAAAGGAAATCACTGACCTGAAATAGCCAAACGGGAGGGAACTAAAGTTTATCTAATCTACTTAAATACTTTCTGCAATAGATTCTTTAGTGTGTACTCAAGAAGACTATGTGAAAGTGGCAGAAGAATTATTGGCTTCATATAAAGCCAGAATTATTCCAGATGCGTAGCTCTTCCTGCCCTATGTTTCAAGGCAGATAGTGCCAACCTTTGTTTTCAAACAGATTGCACCTCAGTATTCTCAGTTAATAACTGCTTTATGGGGTTTGTAATCTGTTTAGAAGGAAGTGCCAGATTGGGAAAGACAATTTAGGAGCCCTGTAAATCCCACTGTTTATTTCAAAGCTACCTATTTAAGTAATTAATTAATTAACAAGGATAGTTCAACAAGTTAAATGTTTTCAATTTAAATATTAGCATATTACATTTGTTTGAATTTTTAAGGTGCAACACTTACAAAACTGATTTCCAAAACTATCATTCCTCTGTTTTGCTTTCTCAGAAGGGAGGCTCCTCTGCTGAGGCAATGGACTCTTCTATTTCAAAAGAAGCTATCCTCTGTTATTCATATACTGTATTCTATTTCAGTGTCACATTTCTACCAATTGCAGGACCTACAGCAGCTCACAAATTATATTATTCTGTCCTGCAGCCACTGTTTAATACCCTTAGGTATAATGTATGTTTTGGTTAGAGCTTGTTATACTCCCATTTCAGGATTACATCCCCCAGAATCCCCCAGCCAGGGAAGAGGAACCCTCAGAGCTATAGTTCAAAATGAAATTTTGGCAGGTGATAGCTTTGCTGTATTCAGGGTTTGTTTTTAAGGGGTCTTTCTATTCAGACAGGAGATGAAAAAGAAAACGAGCAATATCAGCAGCAGCAAAGAGCAGTTTCAGACCACATGCTTGGGAGCTGTCAGGTGCTCTTAGAGTCACCTTTGTAAGACAGATGTTGATGAAGTCTCATCTTAGATAGGAAGCCCGAGACAAAATTCCTCAAGCCATGCAGCAGATTACTTGCTGAGCATAAAATACAGTAAATAGTCTGTGATATATTTTACTTGCCAAATATTCATTTTCTTTCATTTCAAAATAGGACTCATAAAGCTAGGACCAGTTGACTCAAGCTAATATCTCTGGAATTTAATCTACAATGCATTTTAAGTCCAACTACTTCTTAAAGCCCTGAAACTCAGCCACATTTTACAGGCAGGAAACTGCATGTTCTTCAAGCTCTCTCAGTTTTGAATGTCTGAATATTTGAATGTGTACAATCTGAAACCAAGATTCCCTGAATCATATTTCCATCATTCTTTTTAAATGTACCTCACCTGCCTTTTTAAGGCACAAAACCCATCTTAATCAGTACTACGCTTTGTGCTCAAAATTGAGAAGTTTGTTTCTAGCTCATTTTGGAAGAGGCAAAAGAAAGACAAGCTTTTCCCATCAGTGACTCCTGAAGGTTCAAAAACTGAAAGAGGATTGGAATGCTAGAAAACAGCACTATGTTCTGATATTCTTGTTTCTTAATATGCCTTGGCATATAGATTTTCTTTGATATCTCCTGGAATATCTTGATTTAAAGTAAGAAAACAAAAGATGGGGAATATTTGGCTTTTACAGCACAATGTCCAGAATCACACAATTATGTTGGTTCTGGGATCCCTAGAGCTGTAGTTAAAAAAAAAATCTACGTGTTTGCATTATTTACAACCAGGGAAAACCTGTTCAGTTAGTGTTTTCTTTAGAATTAGCTATTTTTTGAGCTGTGGGTTAGTCACGTGGCTGAGCGGACTGGTCACATGGTTCCTCCCACCAGAAGCAGAAGTAAAACACGCCCGGACATGTGCATAATGCTGCCACAAATGCATTTACGATAACCACAGATCATTTATGGCAGCATTTTGCACATGTGGGGGCATGTTTTACTTCTGCTTACAGAAGCGGTGCAGGCAGTGCAGGCCTGATCCGGCCCATGGGCCATAGTTTGGGCACCCCTGCTCTAATCATAGTCCTGCCAATTTTATTTATTTGTTTGTTTGTTTTTCTGATTTCTATTACCACCCAACTCCGAAGACTCTGGGCGGCTCACAAAAAATAAAACTAGTCTCATTTTAAAAAGCAATAAAAACCCAATTAAAACTGCCACCAAAATTTACTCCAAATAAAATTTTGAATAGAATTTGGTCATCCAGGTCAACGGATCAAGGCAAGCTCATTGTGAATACGGGGCTGCCTTGGGGCAGAAATTCACCAGTGCCATTGTAAAATTTACCAATACAAAAGGAGGATCCTATGTTCCTGCTGCAATTAAACTCTTCCAGACAGGACTGTTAAAGGTCCAAGCAAGAATCTGTATAGTTTCAGTAAATTTTTGGTTAAAACTTCATTTATTCCCCCCAAGGCTTGACACCCCTAATCTTACAGGACTAATTTGTCTCTTCCTGGATCAAGGCTATTGAGTCCAACCTCTCAAAACTAGGTCTATCTCCATGCTCCCTGTTAGGGTCTGGCTATAAGCAGGCAGGGACAATGGTGAGGTAGCTGGTGGAGGACATAGGAAGACAAGCGGACCTAGGGGAAACACCACTTTTCCTCACAACAAATGCAACTGGATATATTGTTGCTCCTGCCAGATATCTAAGGTCCCATGCCATTGAAAAACCTTTTCACTCGCAAGATGCCATGCACTCCGCACAGCCATTCTAGAGGGCAAGTATAAAAAGATACCATTCACTGAAAGACTTTGTCCCTGCGGCTCTGGTGAAACTGAAACCATGGGTGGTCATGTCCTCCTTAGATGTTATTTTTATCAAGACACTAGAACCAAATCCCTTCTTCCCTTGATCAAGGGGTTCCATGGCTGCTCTGATAAAGATTGTCTTCAGTTTCTGCTCAGGGATGAGCAGAGTGTGATCACGGCTCAGGTGGCCAGATTCTGCACCTCGGTGCTAACGACTTGCAGGAATTTTTAAGCAAACCCTTAACAAACACTTAAAGACATATTTATTGTTGTCACCCAATTCTGGGTGATTGGATTCACTCTCTGGCAGAGGTACTAGAAAGACCCAAGAACTTACAATGAGGCAGGTTTTTCAGTCAGAACAAAATATGGTTTATTGGGAGCAAAAGCAAAGGGAAGCCTACTCAGGCATATAGTCTGGCCAGACCTATAATTCTAAATAGCTAACCTTCCCGCAACCGTTCTGAGGAAAAGGTCCCCTCGTGATCCCTGCTCACAAAATTTGGTGAACAGAAGAAGGCCCCCACCCACCTGGAAGGGGTATTTAACTATTCTATCTAAACTAACTCTGCATGCAAGGGGAGGGGAGGAGTTTGGGAGGAGGTAAGGAAATTAGCATAAGTTAATTACATGTAAACATAAAACAAAGGCAGCTCTGAGGTCAGAGACTTTAGTTACACAAAAGCGGCAGATTAAATCAAAAGCGGAGAGGCTGGTTCAGCAGAGGCAACATTGAGCAAACACAGGCAGGCAATTCTTTTGTTCTTCTGGAAGGCAGGACCGGCCAGTCCATCTTCGTTTGCATCAGCTTAATGTGGTGTGAAACTGCTTGGATGGACAGGAACAGATTAAGTAAATGCCTGTTACTTAAGTAAAGAGAAAAGTTTTAAGTTAAGTGGTCCCCAGGGTGAACTCCAGTTAACCTTTGTACCTTGCCAGGTGTGTGTGACTTGTCACGTCCTCTCTTCCCCCTCCCCCTTCCTGATCAACTTTGGGGTTGTTCCCCACAGAATTTTGCTATGTTTTATGCTTGGGTCAGTGTTCTAATCAATGTTTAATTGAACTTTAATCAAACCAGAGGAATGAGTCATTCAGCTTCCTTTGTGAAGGAATGAAAAGGAATTTCTGCTTATCAGGACACCCGACAAACCGGTTTTCACACCCTTTGACCCAGTACACAATGGACCTTATTTTTTTTACATTCCTTGCCAGAGTCTATTGACTATTGGGTAATCCCCCTTCCTCCTTGAGAGCATTCCAATCGTATGATTTAACTCCTGGCTTCTACCTTATTTTCCATGTGTGTGTGTTGTGATATGTGGCGTTTAATAAACGTTTTGATTAATTATAATGCTTTATTCAAAATTTTAGGTAACACTCCTTCCCTTTTCTCTCGGCGGAGAATCTTTGAGAGAGATTCTCCGTCGAAACTGAGTGGGTCCTGGTGTGATGATGTACCCACTGGGACCTTGGTTAAGTGGGACCCTGCACAACGTTTTCAGGGACTGCAAAAGGGGCACACACACAAATTAGAATTATAACTACAGCAATCCCAAGCCCCGTCATGAATAGGTGTTTGAGGTATCCAAAATCCGGGAGCCAGCTGGTTAACCACCCCCACAATGAAAACCTAGTGTCTTGTTTAATTTCAGTGGTGAGATTTTGTAGCCCGTGGATGGCTTCCTCTACAATTTTTAGCCAGCACATCTATTTAAAATCTGTTATGAACCAGCAATGAGTGTGAGCTTAACATGATTGTGCACATATGGTGCATGCTCTGTGTGGTTGTATTGCAATGCCTGGGAATCAGGGGTGACATTGAGGAATCTAGCCTTGCACCCTTCCCAGTGCACGTACAAAGGAGACTTAGTTAATGAGTGTTGGGTCTGCGCTTGAGACCCAGTGTCCCAAGGCTGGGGCATTTTTGTAAGTAAGTGGATTGTCCAAACTACCAACACTACAAATGAACATCCTAATATTCTATACATTCTACACCTGTTTAGAAGTTTTTAAACAAAAAATACAGGAACACAGTGTGCTAGCAACACTTTAGAGAGAGAGAGAGGTAGAGAGAGTCGAAAAGAAACGAGGTGATAGGAATACTAATAATAAAAGACACGATACTCCTCCATTGAATTTTAGACATGCTCTGGAGCACTGTCATCCATTCACTTTTGGGATCCAACACAAGGCTTCCACATCTTTAGGTTTTCCTGTAGTGAGGGAGAGAAAACACAACACATCTCCCCAAAACCCTCCCACATTTACTTTTTAAACTTTTATTCCTTAACCCTAGTAACAATAAACGACAACCACTCATGTTTTCAATGTACTTCCATTGCATTCACTGTTCCCTGTGGATTTATGTAAGGGAATTCCTTAAGATTCCAGGTTTAGTAGGAGAAGAGGGCTTTTATTGTGCAAACCCCATACTTACTCCAGAAGCCACTAATGCATGATCCAATTGCAACTGTGAGTGTTTTTCTTTTTTTTTTTTTTCTTTTTTTTTTAGAGGCAGGAATTTACCTTCCTGGCCCAAACCAATGTAAACCAAATTAAATACTTTGAGCAAACAATTGTTTCACTCCCATCTGATCTGAGGAAGGTGCTGCTTCCCTACCAAATTCAGCCTCCCCCTCCCCTTTGTTAGTCTGGGAGTCTCCTAACTAATTTCTAAACTGGCCTCATTGTGAAATCTATTTGCTTACCTTTACCCTGTTTTCCTTCTGGCATCCTGTATAATAAGAATGAGGGTTTAACAAACGCACTGCAGATGTTTTTGAAATAACTTTATTGTTGGAGTTGCAAAGCAATCTTTATGGTTCAGTTTCTTTAACTAGGATTCTTAACTGGGGACGGTGCATAGGGACACTCAAATTTCCTTGAGATTGTGCACTTAGTAGGATGAGAGGAAATTTCCCATGTGTGATGTTCCAACAATCTTCAGAAGCCACTCACACAACATACATGCAGACAAGACAAAATACAGCTATGCAATGACAGAACAGACTATGCAGGGGCAGGGCACCTCTCCTGCCTTCCTTAAGGGAAATTTTGGCAGGGAGTTTGCCCAGAAATAACATTTGGCTTTATTAATTTTAATTAGGCAGACATCAGTTTGTGGTGTTAAAAACTTCAAGCTGCTCTTAAGGAGCAAGCTACTATGTGCTCATTTATTTACTATGCAAAACTTCTCCTACCTTTTTCCGGAACTCTTGTTGCAAGGTCCTGGGTTTGAATCACAATTTTTAAAAGCATTTTTTTTTTTCAGATCGAAAATCAAATGTGCTTCCTGGGGCTTCTGCGATTCAGTTAATTCAACCCCAGTACATGTGTGTATTGAGCCACATTATACAAAATCAAATTTACAGTAACCATTTCAGAAATGCATATGTTTTCAAAAGGTTTTAATAGGTTTATGTTCAAATTAACTTTTCACTATGGAGCAGCAGTTTCCTCCTTTAAAGCAATTCAGACAAGCAGAGCTTTGCACAGACATGATTCCAAGTTTCCAATTTAAACTTATCCAGATTATAACACATGCATAGCCCCTTTGTTTAAGCAAGTATCAGATTATACAGGACAATGTTCCATTTCCCTGTGCCACACATTAAAGGTTCCCCTTTATTTAATACCAATCCATTATTTTCCTACTAGGCCATATCTCCTTTTATTTCTGAAAATGGGTCTCCACGTGCCACATTTAGAGACTGTTAAGGTATACACCAGACAAACCAAATTCTGAGTTAGCATGGCCCTTTTAAGATGTGGGCCAGATTTTCAAAATACGGTTTTGCATTTTAGGCAGATGCTTCTTGGCCCCCCTTCCCACAAAACTGGGTTCTCAAGTGAGACTCCAATTGTCCTTTTTCCCAGGGAAAAAGACAAGCCAAAACCTCCATTTCCGCTATCTTCATGCCCTGCCTTGGGACAGACACTGGGGCCACCCAGAACTCCAGGATTTGCTCCGAAGGCTTTCTTGGGGTCCCTTGCCTATCTGCAAGTTTTCCAATTCAATTATAATATTGCCAGGTTGAGCTGAGCACTTTAAATGAAAAAGGGTGGTTGAGGTGATTTGCCTTCTTGCATTGATATTTTGTGCAGGCCAATTCTGCCTGCGGGGAGTACCCTAAATTTCATCCATATGTGGGGCGTATGGCCAGGTAGCAAACTTATGTTTCAAAATTAGCCTTTCATCAGGTAAGGCTCCTTATTTCATATTTGTCAGCCTTGCTGGGACAGCAGGGTGACACAGATTAATTTGAGGCACAACGAA
Source organism: Furcifer pardalis (assembly GCA_030440675.1). Classification (NCBI taxonomy): domain Eukaryota; kingdom Metazoa; phylum Chordata; class Lepidosauria; order Squamata; family Chamaeleonidae; genus Furcifer; species Furcifer pardalis. Next base: position 126,837,905 of record CP126893.1, on the reverse strand, counting down.
AAGGAAGAATAAGTCCCTATTTCTTTGCCAACTAGGGCAGTGGAATCAGAATTTGGGTGGGGCAGTGCATATGCCTGTAATCTTGGACAGTATGCGACTTTGCATTTTTTTTTTTAGTGGCCAAACAGGAAATTCAACTGATGGCCAAGCTTAGTGGAAGAGGAAGGAGGGGCTGCTTTCCCCCTTTCAGGCTATTGTGAATGGAATGTTTTTTTTTTCTCAGCAGGAGGCAATTTCTTAGCTTCTCTGCAGTGCTACAATGTTTGCACTCTGCACATGTTCTATGGAAAGTCCGAATTTTTACTTTGGAAGCCATTTCTTTAAAAACAAATGCATTTCCAAACACATATTGGTTGCAGTTGGCTTTGTATGGGAAAGAGGGACCCTTCTAATTAATCCATCCCAATTTCCAGCCTTTGCCAATCTCAAGTTTTTAGATATACCAAGCATCAAGCCAGTATATTTGTTTTGTTTTCCAATTAATTCCATTTTATTTGCTGCATTTTTCCACCATTTCTAAGTTCCAATTCTTTAATTTTCAAGACCTTTATTGCTTGATCAGTTCAATTTCAGGCCTTATTTTAAAGCAGCAATGCATTTGAGCGTTGCTAATTCACTAGCCTTATAATACTTTTGCCATGTCCCAATCTAAAGGACAACAATAATCCCGATTTATACATTTCCAATCTCTGTCTTAAAGTTTAAACTAGACAGAGAAAGGGATAACATCATTTTGTTAACCATACTTTTTATATGCTTTTTACATTATATTTACAGATCTGCCACATCTCCAGCATGCATCAGGCCTGGGTACTCTTTGGAAGCATAACTTCTTAAGGATATGCTTCCTTCCCCTTTAAAGCCTTCTGCAGAGCATGTTAATACCTCACAATGGCAGTTTAAAATTTCTAAGTTTCTAGTCCTCATTATTTACACATCACAAAAATGCAGGCACACATTTATTTCGTTCACACACACACCCAGGGTACCCTTATTCATTCATTCATCATACATGCATGCATATTTACATATATTACACATTCATTCCGTTTTCAAACTGTGTATTAGACCTCTTTTTTTCCTGCAATGTTCCACGCAATCGCTAGAAAAGCAAGGGAAAATGCCATGCTTTCTCAGACCTTAAGGGCCATGTTTTACTGTGGTTCTCAGGAAGCTGGAATTACCTGCCACCTGGGCACAATGACTTAATCTTATTGCTAATCATTCTTATAAGCCATTCCCAGGCTGCCTCTTATGGCAATAGCCTGGGATTCTTCCAATTTGGGCTGCCCTGTGTTCGAATTCAGTTACACTTTAACAAATTGCTTTGACCTAATTGGGGCTATCCTTTGAAACAACGGACAAATTACAATTTATGTGGGTGCTGGGCTACCTTAACCCTTTGTTTAATCTATGACTGCTATCCCCTTCAAGCCTCTCAGCCTGAATGGATTGCAGTGGGCTCAAATTTTAAATGCTTTTCTGTTCTGGTTTACTCTTTTTCATTCTGCTCTATTTAGCACCCCCCACTCAGCTAGCAGGGATGGATGGCAATAAACTATTCCTCCTTCCCTTTTCTCTTTTGACTGAGGGGTCCTGTTCTGCTTACTGGGTCCTAGCTTTCCCTTTTCCAACGAGTCCATTGAGATTGGCTCACTGTCTGTTTCAATTCGAGCTTTTAATTTTTACCTTTTTCTTTTTGATTTTATAGTGCCCAATTTTCCTCATGATTTCCTTATTTCACTAAGGGTGCCTTCCATCATTCCTTTCAGCCCGCTCACTCCTGCAACTCCAGGAACTTCCATCTGTTCCCAAGGTCCGATTTCTTCTACAACTCCCCTTCCCAACATGCCCCGCTGGGGCATGTCTGAGAGGTCCAGTAGGTTTACCTCTGCGGTTTAACCCACTGTAACCTGGGGGGGCTGCAAAGTTACGGACCCCAGACTCTCCCGACTGGATTTGTTCCTTTTGCTGGCAGGGGTGGTGGGCATTAAGGGCTGAGGGGGCGCCCCAGATTTACAAGGATACCATGAGCAGCGGGTTTGAGGAATTAAAGAGCCAGAAGGTGCAATGGACCCAAAACGGTCCTCTTCAATCCTCCTCAATTGCCTCTCTATACTTTGGGGAACCCCAAATTTGGGAGGAGGATTAGCCTTCTCCCATTACAATATAAAGATTGCCCTCGCAAGGGTATCGTTCAAGGTTTTGTGGGTGCAGCCTCACGGAGAGCGCTGCATGTTCTGAGTCCCCAGATCTCCTCAGACTCACTTCTAGCCTTCTAATAAATTCCTTTAGGTGCCTTAAACTTAAGTTGCCTTCTCTAGGCCAGGCGGGTCTCAGGTCCCTTTGAAAGGGGCCGGTCTTGGGTGCTTAAAAGTTTCAACCTCCATTTGCTCAATTTTAGACTTGGGTCCCACCAAATTCTTCCAATTCTTGAGGACATTGCTGCGTGGCGTCCCACCAGCCTTTTCCTTCTTTCAGCCCAGCCTGAACTCTCAAAAAGCTCCTCCCATAGCTTGCCTTAGGCCTAGGTCTTGGTGCTTACCGAGTTACCCCGCACAGCGAACTGCCAGGAGCGGACCACACTAATTCTTCCCTTTGGTGTCTCTCACCGGTAATCACCCAGCTATCTTGAGACTAATTTACCCCGGTCTCACGGACGACGAACCCCGCTATCTTGACCAGGCTATCCAATCCGCCACGTGTACTCAGGTAATTACTTCTGGTACCCCGTGCCTTTCGAGATTCCTCACCGGATGCTATCCGGCTATCTTGGAACTCTGCCCAATCCGTAAAGACCCCAGTGTCAGGTGATGAATCTGTTCACTGGACCCTGAAATTTAAACTAAATTGCTCACGGGTGGACAATTCCCGTTCTTGCTTGATTTCTAGCTGGCTAGCGAGGCCAGACTAGTGGTCAATTCTTTGTGCAGCTCAGGTTCGTCAGACCGTATCTGCTGCACCCTCGGTGGGACTCTAACCCACGCTTTCAATACTCGAGCTGCCACCCGAGGGGAAGTTCAGTTCAGTTGGCTTTTTAAACTAACTTGGCAAGAATTTCAAAGGGACCCCAAAATCAAAATTATACGTTACCGATCCTGAAGTTTTCAGTCGCAGAGACGAACCGCAGATGAGTCTCTCAAAGCCTGATTGAAGATTTCGAATAGGAGGTCGTTCTGGTTTTTCTTTCCCTCTCTTTGTGTCCTGCACCTCTTAAGGAGGTTGCAGGAACCAGAGGCATCCCGGCACGAGCCCCCAATTATGTCACCCAATTCTGGGTGATTGGATTCACTCTCTGGCAGAGGTACTAGAAAGACCCAAGAACTTACAATGAGGCAGGTTTTTCAGTCAGAACAAAATATGGTTTATTGGGAGCAAAAGCAAAGGGAAGCCTACTCAGGCATATAGTCTGGCCAGACCTATAATTCTAAATAGCTAACCTTCCCGCAACCGTTCTGAGGAAAAGGCCCCCTCGTGATCCCTGCTCACAAAATTTGGTGAACAGAAGAAGGCCCCCACCCACCTGGAAGGGGTATTTAACTATTCTATCTAAACTAACTCTGCATGCAAGGGGAGGGGAGGAGTTTGGGAGGAGGTAAGGAAATTAGCATAAGTTAATTACATGTAAACATAAAACAAAGGCAGCTCTGAGGTCAGAGACTTTAGTTACACAAAAGCGGCAGATTAAATCAAAAGCGGAGAGGCTGGTTCAGCAGAGGCAACATTGAGCAAACACAGGCAGGCAATTCTTTTGTTCTTCTGGAAGGCAGGACCGGCCAGTCCATCTTCGTTTGCATCAGCTTAATGTGGTGTGAAACTGCTTGGATGGACAGGAACAGATTAAGTAAATGCCTGTTACTTAAGTAAAGAGAAAAGTTTTAAGTTAAGTGGTCCCCAGGGTGAACTCCAGTTAACCTTTGTACCTTGCCAGGTGTGTGTGACTTGTCACGTCCTCTCTTCCCCCTCCCCCTTCCTGATCAACTTTGGGGTTGTTCCCCACAGAATTTTGCTATGTTTTATGCTTGGGTCAGTGTTCTAATCAATGTTTAATTGAACTTTAATCAAACCAGAGGAATGAGTCATTCAGCTTCCTTTGTGAAGGAATGAAAAGGAATTTCTGCTTATCAGGACACCCGACAAACCGGTTTTCACACCCTTTGACCCAGTACACAATGGACCTTATTTTTTTTACATTCCTTGCCAGAGTCTATTGACTATTGGGTAATCCCCCTTCCTCCTTGAGAGCATTCCAATCGTATGATTTAACTCCTGGCTTCTACCTTATTTTCCATGTGTGTGTGTTGTGATATGTGGCGTTTAATAAACGTTTTGATTAATTATAATGCTTTATTCAAAATTTTAGGTAACACTGTCATATTCTATAATCGTATACAGTTGTACCTCGCTTAAAGAGCATAATGCGTTCCACAGGATTGCTCTTTAAGCAAGTTTGCTCTTTAAGCAAAACACCATTGTAAGTGACCAATTGTGTGTGTGGGGGGAATTGCAAACCCCAATGTATTTGTTAAGTGAGTTTTTGGTTGGTTTTATTTGTTAAGCAAAGCAAACATTCAGAGAAAATTCTGTTCTTTAAGCAAGTTACTCTTTAAGTGAGACGCTATTTATGCGAGGTTTGACAGTACTTTGGACATCAAATGAGAAGAGAGGATTCACTTGAGAAAGCCTTGATGCTGGGAAAGGTGGAGGGCAAAAGAAAAAGAAGATGGGGGCAGCCAAAAATGAGATGGCTAGATGGTATTGTAGAGACAATGGGCACAGAACTGAGCAAGTTGAGGAGGATGGTGGAGGACAGAAGTGCCTGGTGGACAGTGGTCCATGAGGTCGCAAAGGGTCAGAATCAACTGTGCGACTGAACAACAACAACAAATACCACCTTGAGTTTTTTTGAAGAAAAGTGGGATTTTGAATAAAAGGGAAGAGTCAGGTGGCGGTGGTTGGAGTGGTGTTCTTATCCCAGCCGGCCCTGGCCTTGAGGCAAACGCATGAGAGCTATCTTGCATAAGTGACTGGAGTGCATTTAAGTGATTGCTAGAATTTAATTGCCATTTTAAAATAGGCTATGATAAGGACATGTGGCATGAAAATAAAAATGTTCACGCAGAAATGTCCATATATATCACCTTTCCCAAGTATGCATTGTACCAAGTGGTGGGATTCAAATAATTTAACAACCAGTTTAACAGCGGTGGACAAAATATTGTACAGATCTTTTTGGACTTTAAATCTATCAGCTCTAGCCAGTACAGCTAAGGATGATGGATCTTAAGAGTTCCAATCTAAGTACATCTAGTGGACTACACTTTCTCCCTTCCTAGTATTTTTATGCATCATCAAAAACCAACTTATAACTATCCTAATAGGGCTCTCAAGCTAAGTGAGATATTTAAAGAGTGATATTACCAGTTCCAGCCCCATTCCAGTGAGTTTTTATGGCTGAGGAAGGAATTAAACCAGGCCTCCTGAGTCATTAACCATCACTGTATTCACTACACCACACTGTGTATCTATTCCAACTGTAAATAAAATAAAAATAAATAGAACAATGGTCTGACTCAGTATAAGGCAATTTATTCTACTCTTTTGATAACCCACAACCAAATGACATCTTAAGGTTCTTATAAACTAAACCTTCTCGGTGTGTACACTTGCAAAATAATCTTGTATAACCTTGGATGTTCATTAGTAAAGACAACCTTTAGCACTTGGATATATGAATGTGAATGCAAAACTCTGTAATAACCTGCTATATTGCTTTCAACTTCCTTCCCATGGGTCTCATACCCTCTGACTTTAATGTTAGGGATGCTCTTCCAATCTCCATTTTCTACTATCTAAATACAGACTTCAGTGTATAAAATACCTGTGTTGCTGCTGTAATAATCATGGCTTTTGTATTGGTCCCGAAGGCTTTCAGCTGAGAATTCAAATCATAAATGTGTTTTCGGAAAAAGATCTCTAGTCTAAGTCTTGGCGATACATTCTTATTCTAAATGGATAGCTTTTTCTTCTTCCTGTCTGGTGAACAAATTACTCATTGTAACTTGGTAAATAAAGGAATTCTGTAACATCTCCCTATTATTTTTAGTTTCCTTCTGAAAGTTCTAGTACCTTATGCTATAAATTCATGGAGTCACTGTAGCATGTAGAAGGTTTTGTTTGTTGGTTGGTAAATGTTATTTATATAGAAATCCCTGCATCTGTATGCACATGTATATGAGAAATGTATGCACATGTAAGTAGGGCTGCATTTTAAAGGCATTCTTGGCAAATTTGTCAGCCGTCATGCATTACAGCTGGATGAAATTGGATATGAAACATTTTCACTTGGCATTGGAGCCAGCAACATTGCTAAGGAAGCCTGATAATTTTAATCATCAGTAAGCAGAGCAGTAACAAATTAAGTACAGTATTACCGCACCTAGACCCTCATTCATAATAAATACTCCATGGCATTTGTATGAGAGAGATGTTTACTGTTTACTTGTTGTTATTGAACAACCTAAATTATTAAGAAGCCATGGTTCCTTCATTAGTTGTCAATTAGCTGCCTAGCCAGATTCAAGGTACAGTTTTTGGTTTATAAGATCCAAATAGCTCAGGGCCAGTTCTCTGAGATACCATTTCCTCACAAACAGACCAGATGGAATCTATGCTTTATGCTTACTGTATCAATTAACTTTTGTGGGTGGAATGGAGAGGGCTGCCATCTTGGCACTTTCTTGATGGCAGGAAAGTGTGACCAGGATATGTATCTGTGTTGTTTATTCCAGTGAGTTTCCTGATTTTAATGCGATGATTTATTGTTTTTGTTGTTTTTGCATTATTGCTGATTTGCAGTTTTATTACTTGGCATTATTGTATTTTTTGGGTTTGAATGTGCAATGTTGTAAATGGATTTAGTATGTGAGAAATGAAAAATAGGCTTAAAAGTAGATAGATAAATGGATGGATGAGTGGACTATGAGCACTAACAGGCAGCCTAAGGTCTCTTAAAAGAAGAATAGCAAAGCCAGCCTATTTGATGAGGGTACTATCAAAGAAAAAACTACAAGACTCCACAGGTGGATTCACAGCAAGTTGATGTGATCCAGAGGAGAAAAGCTCCTATAAACTTTGAATTATTGCCATTGATTTTCTGCAGTACTGTATGTCATAGCCCTTCTTTCTTCTTTTGCAAAATGAAAAGGTAACATCTCAAGTACATACCATATTTGCCGGTGTATAAGATGCATTGGAGTATAAGACACACCCTTATTTTTATAGACATTTTTAAGGAAAAAATAATATTCTACATTTTCCCATGAATTTTCAAAATGATTTATTGTTCAAAAAAGGAGGTCCCCTTTAAAATAGTCCTTTACCAATCTCCAGCTATGGCTGACCACCCATAGCTGGGGAGTGGGGTGGACTGTACAAGTGAAGCCATGGCTGGTTCGGTTTAGGGGAGAAACCTCCTTTCCCAGCCAGCTTTTCTTTCCCTTCTGAAGCAGCCCTGGATGTGAGATACCTGGGAAAGAATCCTGCTCAGAATCCAAGAACGCTACTGCCAGCCACACATTCTCCAGCTGTCCCAATTTCCCCAGAGTTTTCTTAGTCATACATAATGGAGATCAGCCCCACTTCCTTTTGAATATTTCCTTTTGAAAAAGTAAAAATGGGCTATGATTTTCCAAATCCCACACAATGTTGCCTGGGACGTTAAGAAAGAATAGCTAGTCTGCAAACTGTTGAGGGATGTTCCATAGGGTTGCCTGCAAACTAAACATATGAATGAAAGAGTGATGGAACAAAACAAAGTTGTCCATGGTTCCCTTCCCCATTATCACAAATCATATTTGTTAAGCTAAACAGACATACGGACCTAATAAAATATGTACAAAAAGGTAAATTGACAATAACTTGGAAACTCAAGAGCACTTGGATGTAGAATGAGCATCAAGATTCACTATTTACATAGTCACTTGGCCAACTTTCCAGAGAACTTGGGTGACGTGAGCGAAGAGCACGGTGAACATTTTCATCAAGACATTAAAGTAATGGAAGAACGTTACCAAGGCCAATGGAACACCAACATGATGGCAGATTACTGTTGGTCCTTGATGAGAGACATTACACACGTTGAACATCGCAGAGCATCCAAGAAAAGGTCGTTCATGGCGTTGTAAGGTTGATATTGTCAATTTACCTTTTTGTACATATTTTCATATCTTAACATTTCAATTCTTACATGTTAATATGCTTTCACTCTCAACTTTGTCCTTCAGTTCATAATAATATATGTTTGTTCAATAAAGTATTGCATATTGGATGTTATTTTATTAGGTCCATATGTTGGTTTAGCTCGACGAATATGATGATAAATTTGCCGTTCGTAGGTATATTGCAATATTTGAGATCTCAAAAACCTGATGTGCTAGAAAAAAAACAGATGCCAGATTCGGAACCAGCACCTCAAATTTACCTTAGAATCGTTCATGCCAGAAAAATTGTTTTGATCAGTCACTAATTTTATCACTATAATTCTATACCTGACTCGCACCAACATGCAGTCAGGAATGACAACTGGGTTGGCCAATAGCATAAAAATGTGATGTGATAGAGCAAATCTGAGATCATATTTGTAATCAGCAGCCTGAAATTAGTATAAAACAACTGCAAAAGCTCATGCCAGGAAAAAAAATTTTTTTTTTTGTATAGCTGTGTAATAATAGACAAGTGTTCCAAAGATGTATGTCTACTCATTTTGTCATCACACACTTCAACAACTGGAGGAAATTTCTGACTGTAGCCCTTTGGAAAGCCTAAGGTTGTAGCTTGCCTAACTGAAGCAATTTTGTTGCCTGAGAAATGTATACCTCCTATACACCAAGGATGTATATTTTGTCAGATGAGATAGAAAATTAATCCCCAAAAGCTTTAGTCTTGCTTTAGAGTCAAAATATATAGCAACAAGTGAAATACCCAACATTTTGCTGTCTTTTCATAACATCATGAATCTGCAACCATAGGTCTTTAAGGGTAGGGGTGGGGAATCACATGAATCATTTTTTCCAAAGCTGTCGATTCTACAGTCAAATACCTCTTATTGTCAGCTTTTCCTATTGCTTACTCAATAGGTTAGGTCTTGCCCCCAGCAAAGCACTAAAGAAACATGCTCCTCTTTCATGTGACAGACCTTCAAATGTTTTCCTGAGCAGACAAGAATCAAGTTCATCCTGCTGTTCAGGACATCAGACCATGAAAAACAGGAAGTATGTCCCACCCTCCCTGACGGAGGCCATTTAGAGATGTGGTCACATTTCTCACAATCAAGTGGACTTTCTTTCTTTACAAAGTTGCTTTAGAAACTTTCTTCAAAAGCTCAAATGTATTATAAAAAACTCACCAAAAACTCAACACACAGTCTATATGATTATCTGCAACTGAGCAAGTAAGAGTGTGCAGAACAGATGCCATTTCACGGTGTCAGATCTATCACTTCATTGCAGAGCTTGGTCTCTCCAGAGAAGGGAAGACAGTGTTGCTAGATAAGCCTAAGGCCAAGACAGGCATCAGTTGATGAGGGAGCTTTAAAAGAACAAATGCAAATATACTTTAGTCATAAAACATAAACATGCTCTTCTGTATTATGTGAGCTCTCAGAGAAAAATGTCTGTTAAAAAAGGCAATTTCTGTCAAATGCTAAATGGGGAAAAGAAAATAGAGATAGGGAAGATGTCACAACATTTCTTCAGCTCATATTCTGATCTTGTTCAAAAATAACAGCAGATGACTAATTTGCTAAGCTAAGGGGGAAAAAGATCTGGGAGATTTGTTTTGTCTGCAGTTCTTTATGGAGCATCAGCACTGGTTGAAGATTAAATAGTTTTGTGTTTCCTTGCTTAGTAAAACTATTACTGACTTCTTCCTTTTAGAATACAAGTGAGGTAGAGGAGAATCAAGAAAATGTAGGGGTAGAGGTGAGGAATCACATGAGTCATTCTTTCCAAGGCTATTACATTCCACAGTCAAATACCTCTTGTTGTCAGTTCTTCCCATTGTTTAGTCAGCATATCCTTTCAAATAATTTGAATCTTTTGGTTTGGTCTTGCTCCCAGCAAAGCACTAAAGAAATGTGCTCCTCTTTCATGTGACACAGTGATGGGATATAACAGGTTCTCACCAGTTCGCCAGAACAGGTAGTAACTTTTACCGTTAGCAGCTTTTTTTTTTGGGGAGGGGGGAACCACCTTCGGGGTTTACCTTTTCACTGGTTCCCCCACTGCGCAAGCACGCCAAGCACTTGGTGTGCATGCACGCCTACAGTGCTTGGCCCGTATGTACGGCCTCCTTGCTGTCCTCCCAAGCAGGGAGGAGGAAGAGAAGCTGCTAGCCTGAAGCTCCCTATAGCCTGCTCCCCAGGGTAAGTGACTCACCTTTGGATGTGGTGTGTCTGTGTGTATTTTAATGTGTATTTAATACCTTTACCTATATTGACGTACTACCACAGTTCCTAAAAATGCCTGGCAGCTGGCAGGCCTGGCGGCCTGGCTTGGGGTTTTTAAGCAAAGTCTTGGAGTTACCTCATCAATAAGCTACACCTGTGCTGTTCCAATTGCTGTTCCAATTGGAGAACCCTTAAAGAGGTACAGCTGTTTTACATTTACATTAAGGCATATTATCCTAAAGAACTGGTTAGGCAAAGACTCAGTACCTAACTTCTTTAACTGTTGAAAAGTTGAAAAGTCCCAAGATGAAGCCATCTTGTGGTGAGTTCATTCTGTAGTTCCTTTCATCTGACCTAGTGTGAGAAATATTAGCCAGAATAAGCTTTAATCTCTGGTTTAAAAGCTCTGGTTGATTTGTGTTTGGGGTGACTGGGTGGGCTGCTGTATTTTAATGTATTATTTATTTATTTATTTATTTAATTTATTTACGGGTTTGTGTTGTGGGTGGGTAGGTTTGTTGAAGGGTGTGTGTGTGTGTGCTTAATTTTATTATTTATTTTTTATTTGGCCCCACCCATGACATCATGACATCATGATGTTAGCTCCGCCCACACTGTGATGACATCACGGTGGGGTAGTAAAATTTTTGACATCCCACCACTGATGTGACAGGCCTTTAAATGTTTTCCTGTCTAAAGATTATGTTAAAGTCAGGTTTCTTTAGAGGTGAGCATGGCAAATATTTCAGTCTTTCTTTCATTTTTGGTTAATGCTGGAACTGGTTTATATTATCACATTCAAAACAATAGCATGAGTTGAGTGCCATTCACCCAGCACAACAGATGCCTGAGCAGCATAAAAGAAAAAGGCAAGGATGCATCCAGCCAGATAGGTACTTACCAAAATAATCAACAAAATAGACTTATCAAAATAGACAACGACGCCGCCGCCGCTGAAAAAAAGTCGTCGTCGTCGTCGTCGTCGTCGTCGTCGTCGTCGTCGTCGTCGTCGTCGTCGTCGTCGTCGTCGTCGTCGTCGTCGTCGTCGTCGTCGTCGTCGTCGACTTTTTTTCAGACGACGACGACGACGACGACGACGACGACGACGACGACGACGACGACGACGACGACGACGACGACGACGACGACGACGACGACGACGACGACGACGACGACGACGACGACGACGACGACGACGACGACGACGACGACGACGACGACGACGACGACGACGACGACGACGACGACGACGACGACGACGACGACGACGACGACGACGACGACGACGACGACGACGACGACGACGACGACGACGACGACGACGACGACGACGACGACGACGACGACGACGACGACGACGACGACGACGACGACGACGACGACGACGACGACGACGACGACGACGACGACGACGACGACGACGACGACGACGACGACGACGACGACGACGACGACGACGACGACGACGACGACGACGACGACGACGACGACGACGACGACGACGACGACGACGACGACGACAGAGAACTCTCCCAACAACTGTGCTCAGCCAGCAACAACAGCCAACTACACAGCTCAGTGACACACTGACACAGACATAAAATACATCTCCAGGACTTGCCGCCTTTTTTTGCCAACATTGAGGGTGCGGTTTGCCCTCCCTCCCTCCCTCTAGCCGCAGTGTGACTATTTTGGTCACTTCGGGGCCGGATGGGAATTTTTGCTTGAAACCTTATTGGCCTTTGGTTTCTTGTAGTTTTCGCCCATCCCACACTGCTTGCGACGGGTTGAGCTTGGAGATTGTTCTTGGTCACTTTGGCGGGTAGCACTGGTAAGGATATTGATCCCTATAGAATCTGGTGGGGACACATTTCATCAGTCAGCTGGGGGTGCAGCATAGAAAGAAGTACACTGCTGGTTGATTAAATGCGGCCCTGGAACAAGGGATTGCCAAGTTTGACAGCTTGCAGTCCCATAAAACTGTTTGCCTGATTTTTGGTCAGAAGTCTAAGCAAGGATACTTCTGACAGGGATCTTTAATATGGAAACAGTAACTAAATTGAATAATATAAAGTTAATTGAGGTAAGTATAATTATCTGATTGTTACCAGTGCTACTTCGGCCTGTTACAGGGCAGTTTATATGCGTTAACTGTTAATAGAGTTAATCAAGTTATAAGTTAATAAAGTGGCCCAATTTTATAACCAAATATTGTGTCTGACACCTCACTCTGGGCGTACATGGGCAATGTGCTCAGCCAGCAAAAACAGCCAACTACACAGCTCAGTGACACACTGACACAGACATAAAATACATCTCCAGGTCTGCATAAACCCACAGAAGCAAATACAACAGTACCTACCAAAACCAATAAAATATACACCTTAACCAGAACAAATACATAGCAAATTTACTAAATGGTTTTTTTTAAAAAAGAAAACAGGAAAGCACCAGTCAGAAGAGAAATAATTTCACAATAAAAAAAGTAATTAAGGGAAAAATACATCCCCAAACCAAAGTACTAGCATATAGGAAGATTTGTCTTCCCTCTGCCACTTGATGCCTTCTCTTCTCTTCTCCAGCTGCATCAGGCAGGTCAGTTCCAGACAACAGGAAAAAAAATCTAAGGAAGGAGAGATTAAAAACAAACAAAAGTTAAACAAAAGAAGGAACACAAAAGACACATAAAACTTTTACTACTTTTCTATTGCAAAGACAAATCATTGGCTTAATGAGGATCTCATTTGGTAATCAACAAAATATTGAGACTTTTATTAAAGGCTGATCCCTATTCTGCTTTACAAAGTGTTTAACAGCAAACATTATACTCAGCTCAACAAGCATTTTACATTTACTGTGTCTCCTAAGAATTTTGAGAGTCCCCTAGACAGCAAAGAGAACAAATAGGTTGATCTTTTAAAAAATAGACAACAACAACAACAGAGAACCCACAAGCAGCCCCGGGACTGCTTCCACCTGCTCCGGAGGCTCTGCGGGGACGGAGCTTAAAAGCCGCGGCAGTGGCGGGACTCTCCTGGCGACATGCTCGCGTCCCGCCGCCACCGAGGACACCTGCAGCGGGGGGGAAGAGGCCGCTGCCGCGCCCAGCTCCGGGACTGCCTCCACCTGCTCCGGAGGCTCTGCGGATGCCGCTGTCGCTAAGATCACTTGCGGCCGGGCGGAGAGGCCGCCGTGGCTGCCGCCACTTGCAATGCCCAGGTTGCTGTCATCTGCCTCGGAGCCCCGCCCAGGTGGGACGCTTGAAAAGCTGGAAGGGGCAGGACTGCCTTCCCCTGCCGCCGCCGCTGCCGCTAAGATCACCAGTGGATGTGCAGCACCAGGATGGGGGCTGGGGGAATGGGCACAGGGGGAGAGAAAGAAGAGCCTGCCAGCCAGAGAGCAGGGACTGGGTTCTGTCTGATAGGTCTGGGGGGTTCCTGGAGGCCCAAATTGGGGTAGTGACGGGCATGGGGTGTTGCTGCAGGAGCCGAGGGGTGGGCCGCACTCAGAGAACACGGGTCAGATGTTTGGTTGCTGTCCCTTGTTCTAGCCCCCCGGCTATACCTCTGGGTCCTGAGCAGCCGGTCAAGAGTGACCCCTCCCTTAGGCTGCTGCTGGTGAATGCCAGGTCAGTCTGCAACAAGGCCCCTCTGCTCTCAGATACCATCTTAGGGGAGCGGGCTGATCTGGCATGCATCACCAAGACCTGGCTGGCGCCTGAGGATGGAGTTCCTCTATCCGAACTATGTCCAGCCGGGTTCAGTATTTGCCACCAGCCTAGGGAGAGGGGAAGGGGCGGTGGAGTCGCCATAGTAGCAAGGGAGTCACTGGGAGTCACCAGGGCCACAGCTCCACAAATTCCGGGTTGTGAGGCTCTGTTCTTGCATTTGGCCCCTAAGGGTCAGTTGGGAGTCTTGCTCATGTACCTGCCTCCCTGCAGTGTAGCAGACTCCCTGCCTGAGCTCCTGGAGGTGGTCTTGATACTGGCGTTGGAGACTCCCAGACTCATGGTCCTGGGGGACTTCAATTTGCCATCATTGGGAGCGGGCTCAGAGGTGGCTCGGGAGTTCATGGCTTCCATGGCAGCCGTGGGCCTGACCCAGGTAATTCAGGGTCCTACCAGGAGCAGTGGCTACACACCGGACCTAATCTTCTTATCGGAGCTGTGGCAGAGTGATTTGAAATTACAGAAATTAGATATCACCCCAGTGCCGTGGTCAGATCACTATCTGGTGATCCTAGACTTCCTGGGGGCGAGGCTTCACCGCAGGGAGGCAGGGCTGGTTAAATGGGCCCGTCCCTAGTGACTAATGGATCCAGAAGGTTTCCAGAGGGAACTGGGGCGCTGTCCTCTTGACCTGCAATGCGGTTTGTCTGAAGCTCTTGTCAACTCTTGGAATGAGAGAGCGACGGCAGCTTTGGACGTGATCGCTCCACTATGGCCTATCCGTGCTTGTGGGTATCGATCTGCCCCTTGGTTTACAGAAGAACTAAGGGAACTCAAACGGGAAAAAAGACACCGAGAGCGCCACTGGGTGAGGACCCAGAGTGAGTCTGATCGAACACTGGTTAGAGCGGCTATTAAAGACTACCTAGTGGTGATGGGGGCGGTGAAACGACAATATTTCACCGCCCTTATTGCCTCCGCAGATAATCGCCCAGCGACCTTGTTCCGGGTGACCAGGTCCCTCCTTGGTAGAGGCCCTGGTTGGCAGGGATCAGCTGAGGCTTTTGCTGACTATCTGGCGGGGAAAATCACTCAGATCTGCTCAAAGTTTAATCCCGACATGGAACGTGCAGAGCTGGGGTTGACCAGAGCACAGTCTGGCCATGTTATCTGGGATCAGTTTGATCCAGTTGGCCCTAAGGAAATGGACAGGCTTCTTGGATCTGTTCGTGCCACGACCTGTGTATTGGACCCATGCCCTGCCTGGCTAGTCAAAGCATCTAAGGCTGTGTCAGGCGATTGGGTCGAGGCGATTATAAATTCATCACTGAAGGAGGGGTCTTTTCCAGCACCTTTTAAACATCCCCTGGTGTGCACCCTCCTGAAAAAGCCATCCCTCGACCCTACGGCACTTACCAACTATCAACCAGTATCCAACCGACCCTTTTTGGGTAAGGTTTTGGAAAAGGCAGTGGTGCAGCAGCTACAGGAAGTCCTGGATGAAGCGGATTATCTGGACCCTTTTCAGTCAGGATTCAGGCCCGGATATGGTACAGAAACTGCTTTGGTCGCATTGGTGGATGATCTCTGGAGAGAGCGAGATGGAGGTCATCCGTCTGTCCTAGCTCTTCTCCATCTCTCAGCGGCCTTCGATACCGTCGATCATGGTATCCTGCTGGGAAGGCTCCAAGGATTGGGGATCCAGGGCACTGTGTTGGCCTGGTTTTCCTCATTTCTGAGGGGCAGGACCCAGTCAGTGTGGCTGGAGAACGAGAAGTCCAACCCTAGGCCCCTTTATTATTGGATGCCTCAGGGCTCGGTACTCTCTCCTCTCCTATTTAACATCTACATGAAGCCACTGGGTGAGATCATCCGTTCCCACGGGGTAAGGTATCATCAATATGCAGATGATACCAAGCTGTACATCTCGGCCCATGGGGATCCAAGCGGTGCAGTGGAAGTCCTTTCCAGGTGCCTGGAGGCTGTTAAGGTCTGGATGGGGGAAAACGGGTTACAGCTGAATCCCGGCAAGACTGAGTGGCTATGGGTAAGGGGCCCTGTGTTATCACAGGAGCTGCCATCTTTGGTTCTGTTTGGGGCAGTTTTGCCCCAAACAGACCCGGTGCGTAATCTGGGGGTCCTCCTGGACTCACGACTACTGTTCGAAGAGCAGGTGGCAGCCGTGGCCAGGAGGGCTTTTGCACAACTCCGTGTAATACGCCAGTTACGCCCACTCCTAGACCGGGATGCCTTGCTCATGGTCACACATGCTTTGGTCACCTCCAGACTTGATTACTGTAATGTGCTCTACATGTGGCTGCCCTTGGTGACCATTTGGAGGCTGCAGCTGGTCCAGAATGCAGCTGTTCGGGTAGTGATGGGGTGCGGGCATTACGCTCGGGCCTCACTGCTGCTTTGGCAGCTGCACTGGTTGCCAGTATGTCTCTGAGTGCAATTCAAGGTGCTGGTCATTACCTTTAAAGCCCTATATGGTAGTGGGCCAGGATACCTAAGAGACCGCGTCACCCCAAGAACATCGGCCCGTCCCACCAGGGCGGACCGGAGAGGCTCTCTTATCATACCATCAGCCAGAGAGGCACGCCTCACTGGCACTAGGAGGAGGGCCTTCTCTGTGTTCGCCCCGGCCCTTTGGAACCTCCTGCCAACTGAGCTACATCTACAGACAGAGCTCCTGCCCTTCCGGAAGGGCCTAAAAACCTGGCTGGCAGGGCAAGTGTGGGGACCTAAGAATGTGGGATCCCATGTAGGGTGGCTGATCTAAGGGACAGTCTCCCTTTCTGTTCTGTTTTAATGTTCTTTCTGTGAACTTTTAAAGTTTTAAATTAGTATTAGTATTATTATAGGCTTAATTTTTGATTTTAATTTATGTGTAAGCCGCCCAGAGTCGGGTTTGCCTGATTGGGGCGGGATAATAAATATGAGTAAATAAATAAATAAATAAATGAAATCAACCGACTGCACTTTGGAAGATCAAATCATGAAGATTAAGCTCAAGTACTTTGGACATAAAATGAGAAGAGAGGATTCACTTGAGGAAGCCTTGATGCTGGGAAAGGTGGAGGGCAAAAGAAGAAGGGGGTGGCAGAGAATGAGATGGCTAGATGGCATTGTAGAGACAATGGGCACAGAGCTGGGCGGGCTGAGGAAGATGGTGGAGGACAGGAGTGCCTGGAGGACTATGGTCCATAGGGTCTTAAAGGATTGAACTTGACTATGAGACTGAACAACAATGAAGCGCATAAAATTCTGACTTTTCTTTATCAATAGGAGTTCATCACTTATATCTTTAGGAAAACAATATAATACAATGAATATTTTGAGGAGACAAGAATTAAGTTCAACTTGCTGACAAGGACATCATACTATGAAAAACAGGACGTATGCGCAATGCTTTTGCAAACTGGCCTTTTCTTTTATTTTCTTTAAAAAACCCCTGTCATTTTAAAATGCTTGCTTTAACACTGGTGGAATTTCTATCTTGTAGGAGCAAGGAATGTAAGGCAAACACAAAAAGTATTTGGCTTGCCTTCCTTACTGAAAGCAGGAATACACAACATAATTATAGGAGCTATACAAATTATATACTCCCAGCATTACACTGTGTCTGGAAAAGCACTGCTCTTCTTTACATCATGTGTATGCTCTGGAATGCTTGCTAGCATTCATACATTGTTCTGTGTATCAGCATATAAGAGATGCTTTAAGGAAAAGCCATATCCAGAGTGTGTTTTCAGGAAGCTGTTCTCCCTACTTTCAGTTTTATTAACCATGTTGCTATGGATACAATCCTGCCCTGGAGGTACTGGGGTAAAGACAGCAGGCAGATTACCTCAAAGCACATGCATCCAAAAATTAAGTTTTTCTTCATTGCAGTCATACCAAGTATTAGCCTTAGTCATGAGTGCAAAGCTAAATATCAGGCCTAGGGTTAGGCAAGGCTGCATAACCTAGCAGCTAAATGGTGTCTAGAAGGTTCCTCTTAACTTCTAGGATGGGAATGTGAAGAGATCTAAAATATATAAGAAATGTTTTTTTAATCAAATGAATTAGATTTGTTCTATGAAAGTTGAACACACACACACACACACACACACACACACACACACACACACACACACACACACACACACACACACACACACACACACACACACACACACATGGGAAAGTATGATACTGAATGGTATAAAGAATTTGGAAGCTATTTATTAGCTGTTAAAATCTGTACATGAATCAAGAAGCAACAGTTAGGACAGAATATGGAAGGATGGAGTGATTTGGAATAGCAAAAGGAGTAAGACAAGGCTGCATTTTGTCATCCTGCTTATTCAACTTATACACAGAGCACATAATGCCCAATGCAGGGATGGAGGTGCCACCAGCAATGGGGTCTAGGGGCAAAAACCTGAAAAATGGTGTGAATCCAAAATAACAGTGGGAAGCTGTTTTCCTGAGTAGACACAAATTAGAAGCAATTTTCAAATTTTATAAGGAATTATACACAGCTAAGGAAGTTAAAGAAGGAAAAGTAAAAGAATACATCAAAAGACATAATTAGATACATATAAAGGAAGAACATAGAGAAATGATGGAAAAAGAGATTACAGAAGAAGAGACTAACAGGATTATAAAAGGGTTGAAAATAGGAAAGGCACCAGGGATGGATAGCTTAAGTCCAGAAATATGCAAAACTTTCAGACATTTTCTAGTACCTGAGATGAAAAAGATGTATAATAACTTTTTAATGGGAGGTGAAATTCCAAATTCTTGGAGGCAATCACTAATTGTTTTAATATTGAAACCAGACACCTGGTGGAAAGGGAAACAATTAAGAATTTTTTCTTCCTCCCTAGGCCTTCTTGTTCATTAATGCAGTTTCCAAAGCAACTTTTCAAGGAGGGCAAAACCCTAAATTGAGCAACCTCTCCGACTACAACATAAACCAAGTGGAGAGCGAGGAGATATAACTCCTGGCCTTCAGAAGAAGTAGTTTCTTGCTGTTGTTCAGTTGCATAGTTGAGTCCAACCCTTTACGACCCCATGGACCACAGCACAATAGGCACCCCTATCATCCACCATCCTCTGCAGCCCACTCAGCTCTATGTCCATTGCATCAACAATGTCATCTAGCCACCTCATCCTCTGCTGCCCCCTTCTCCTTTTGTCTTCACTCTTTCCCAGTATCAAGGCCTTCTCCATGAGTCCTCTCTTCTCATTTGGTGTCCAAAGTACTTTAGCTTCATCTTCAATATTTGTCTTTCCAAGGAGCAATCATGGTTGATTTCCTTTAGGATCAACCTATTTATTTTCCTTGCTGTCCAGGGTACTCTCAAAATTCTCCTCCAGCACTAAATTTCAAAGGCATCTATTCTTCTGCGCTCAGCTTTCTTTATGGTCCAGCTCTCACAACCATACTTTACTACTGGGAATACCATTGCTTTGACTATGTGGACCTTTGTTGGCAGGGTGATGTCTCTACTTTTTATTATGTTCCCTAGGTTTGCCATAGCTTGCCTCCCAAGAATTAATCGTCTTTTTATTTCATGGCTGCAGTCACCATCTGCAGTGATCTTGGATCTTAAGAGGATAAAGTCTGTCACTGCTTCAATTTCTTCCGCTTCAGCTTTCCAGGAAGTGATAGGGCCGGTTGCCATTATCTTGGTTTTTTTTAAATGTTTAGTCTCAGGCCAGCTTTTCTACTCTCTTCTTTCACCCTGATCAAGAGGTTCTTTAGGTCTTCTTCATTTTTTGCCATTAGGGTAATATCTGTGTATTTCAGGTTGTTGATGTTTCTCCCAGCAATTTTAACTCCAGTTTGTGATTCATCCAGCCCTGCATTTCGCATTATGTGCTCTGCATATAAGTTAAATAAGCAGGGTGACAATATGCAACCTTCTCATATTCCTTTTCCTATTCTAAACTACTCAGTTGTTCCGTATCCTTCTCTTACTGTTGCTTCTTGACTCATGTACAGATTTCTCATAAGACAAATGTGGTGGTCTGGTATTCCCATCTCTTTAATTACTTGCCACATTTTATTGTGGTCCACACAATCAAAGGCCTTGGTGTAGTCAATGAAACAGAAGTAGACTTCTCTCTGGTGCTCCTTTGCTTTTTCCATGATCCAGCAAATGTTGGCAATTTGGTCTCTAGTTCCCCTGCCTCTTCGGTACCCAGCCTGCACTTCTGGAAGTTTTCACTCTGCATACTGCTGAAGCCTATCCTGTATTATCTTGAGCATGACCTTGCTAGAATGTGAAATGAGCACAATTGTTCAATGGTTTGAACAATCTTTAGCATTGTCCTTCTTTGTGATTGGAACGTATACTGACCTTTTCCAATCCTGTGACAACTGCTGTGTTTTCCAAATCTGCTGGCATATAGTGTATAACACTTTAATTACATCATCTTTTAGGGCTTTGAATAGTTCAACTGGAATACCATCATCTCCACTGGCTTTATTGTTGGCAATGCTTTCTAGAGCGCTCTTGACTTCACACTCCAGAATGTCCTGCTCAAGGTCCGTGTTCTTATCACTGTGGTTGTCATATTTTGTAAGGAAATGCTTCATATTTCACTATGAAACAGTGCAGGAGCACTGGTTATTCATATTTGATTCATCTCCCCCTCCCTCTTTCCCCCCTTTTAAAAAAAGACTAGGTATCTTCTGCATCTGTTATGTCCCTATCATTTTTGTCCCTTATCATGGCCATTTTTGCTTGAAACGTTCCCTTAATTTCCCCAATATTTTTGAAGAGACTTCTAGTCCTTCCCCTTCTGTTGTTTTCCTCTATTACTTTCCACTGTTCATTTAAGAAGGCCTCCTTATCTCTAACAAACACTATTTAAAGCATCTTATTGGATACTTCTTGGCTTTTTCTTCTTCTTTACTTCCTCTTTTACCCCTTCCGGGTGTCTTGCTCTGGCACATCTAGCTGTCTCAGAGGCGTAGCTACCGCCGTATCAGCCGTATCAATTATACGGGGCCCCCGGGCTACGGGGGCCCCCAACGGCAAAAAATAAAATAAAAAATAAAAAAGAGCAAAAATTTACTGCGCATGCGCAGAAACTCAATCTGATGCATTGCGCATGTGTCAGATTGAGTTTCTGCGCATGCGCACTTTATTGGAGCCATTTTTGGCTCCAATTTTAAAAAAAAAGCCGGAGTCGGAGCCGCAGCTTTTAAGCAGCGAGGCAGCCCCGACTCCGAGGCCCTCCCCCCGGTCGCCGCGGGGGCTCCCTGCCTGCGCCAGCCCGGGCGGTCCTCTCCACGGTCGCCACTGGGGTGGGAGTCCACCAGCTGCAGGACCAGCTCGCGGGCGCGCCCCGTCCCGCGGCAGGCGGCAGGTCAGCTCCAGCCAGGCGCAGCCACCTGGAGCGCGCCTGGAGCTGACCTACCGCGCGCGCCTGGAACTCACCTGCCGCGCGCGCCTGGAGCTCACCTGCCACCTGCGTGCGGGATGGGGCGCGCGAGCTGGTCCTGCAGCTGGACTCCCACCCCAGCGTCGAGGTGGAGAGCCCCGCCCAGGCTGGCGCAGCCTGCCAGGGAGCCCCCGCGGCAACCGGGGGGAGGGCCTCGGGGCTGCCTCGCTGCGCCCGCTCGCCTTCCACAACTGCCCCTTGCCTTCGCCGTGCGCGGCGAGGGAGCGATCGTGCGATGGCAGCAGCGGCGGCGCGGCGACGGTGACAGCAGAGGCGGAGGAAGAAGAGGCCCCAGGATTAAGGTAAGTGAGGTTTTTGTGTTTCGGGTGGGTGGGTGGGTGGGTGGGTTGAGGTGTGTGTGGGTTTTTTTTTTTTTTACATTTTAATTCTATTTTATTTATTTATTTATTTATTTATTTATTTTTATTTTTGGTCCCGCCCACGACGTCATGACGTTGGCTCCCCCCCATGACGTCATGATGTCATGACGTTAGTTCCGCCCGACATATAAAGGGCCCCCAAACAATTTTTATACGGGGCCCCGCCAAGGTAAGCTACGCTTCTGAGCTGTCTCCACCAGTGTTATTTGGTTTTTTGGTTCTTGGCTATAATGTTAAAATGTTGAAAGATGCAGAGGTGCATTCAATGCTTGTCACTTCTGAACCAGAAAATCATCAGTGTTGTACTTGAGAAGAGAATCTAGTCACATTAAAAAACCACATATTGAAATAATCTCAGCAGGGAGGTGTGAATCATCTTTCTTTTCAGGATAGGATGGCCTACTACTGTTCTTCTTCTGTTACATATTTTGTAAGGAAATGCTTCACATTTCACTATGAAACAGTGCAGGAGCACTGGTTATTCATATTCGATTCATCTCCCCCTCCCTCTTTTCCCCCCTTTTAAAAAAAGACTAGATGATAAAATATGTCACTTTAGAATATTTCCCCATTATTTGGGTCTGTCAGTTAAGTGCAGAGCACAACTCTCTGGCACACAATTCCTTCTGACATTCAATCAAAACAAATGACCGAACATTTGAGTACTGACACTTAAATTATGGGGGCAGCTTTTGAAAAGCTAAATGCTCCCTTTTTACTGTTGTGCTTCTCCATCCGCTCTTCTCAGCTAATGCTGCGACTGATGGCGCCTTGTCATCCTGCCATCCTGTTAAAAGTGTCGGCATGTAGAAAATTGCACTTCCCTTGAGTAGCGGCCGATTTCCAAGTGGCAGTTCAGAAATGGTCCTGTTTCTCCATGGAGGAGAGAACAGGCAGTGTGGGGTGTGGGGTGGGAAATCCCATTTCCCCAGAAAATCTTATCGCAGCCAATGAAGGGGTTGTTTGAAGAAGAGCAGAAATACTTCCCATGCTATTTAGGTAAGCTGTAGGCAAGTTTGACGGGCCTTGATGTGTGTGTGAAGTTTTACTCTTCCCATATACCCACTGCATCTCTTTTGAAAATCCTCCCTCACCTCAAAACTGGAAGAGATCAGAAATTAACTTGCAATTTAAAAATAAGACAATACCATGAGAACAGAGCTCTTTAGCCTCGCATCAAAGAACAATTGCTGCTCCTGTTTCAGTAGCGTTGTGTGGATTTCAGCCACCTGGGGCTTAAGCCAAATTTTCCGCCCTCTGATGGACGCTAGCACCCCCTCCCACTAGGGCTTCGGGGAATTGTAGTCCAGGAACACCCATTGCCAAAAGTCGCCACCTGGGGTGGGGCGCCCCCCGGTCCCCCTACGCGACGCCACTGTCCTGTTTTAAACAGTTAATCCTTTGTTAATAGCAATTTGTGAGAATTTGTTTTTTCAAATTAATTTTTTAATAATGATTTACCAAATGATTTACCAACATTTGCCAGGTTGTCCTTCCTAGGTTAGTGAACACAGAAATAGTGTTAGGGAACTCCTGCTTGATGACTTCACCTCTGATCTGTGGTGTCCCTCAGGTTTCTGTTCTGTTTACCAGTTCATTCAATCTAAACATGAAACCATGGGGAGCGGTTGTCCAGATCTTGAGAATATGGTGTCACCAGTATACTGATGATATTCAACTCTCTCTTTCCCTCTAACTCAGTTTACCCCAACCTTTGGTTTTTGGACTTCAATTCCCAGAAGCCTAAGTCAATTCCCCAAAGCACTGACCAGTCACTGTAATGATTTAGGCTTCTGGGAATTGAAGTCACCTTGCATGTGCTGTGTGGCAACCAGTGTTCTAACGCCAAGGAAGTCCATCCTGTTCTAAACCTGTCCCAGTTCTAAATCAGGGTCTCTGGGAAAACAGGCTTCTAATTTCTAAAATCTACAGGATTCCTAGGAAATTGTTTAGTTTTAATACTTCCAGATTTGCACAATGATAGAACTATTTCAAACTACAGATACTGAATCTATTAAAATCCTGAGAAGAGCCCTGGAGGTGCAGGGGCTAAACTGCTGTACTGCAGCCAAACTGTGCTCACAATCTGAGTTCAATCCTGAAAGTGTTCAAGGTTGACTCGTCCATCCAAGGTCGGTTAAAAAAAAGTACCCAGCATGTTGAGGGCAAAATGCTAATTACCTTGCAAATCACCCAGAGAGTGCACTAAGTGCTATGGGGCAGTATATAAGTGTAATTGCCATTGCTGTCAATAAATATGGGAAATAGAACAATGGCACACTTTCAATACATAATCCATTCCCCAAGAAAAAGAGATTCCAAGGAGTGCACTAATTACCTATGCAATTGCCCAAGACAGAGAATGTGGAGAAACAGGAAACTGGGAAAAATGTTAGACAAGGGTATATTTAATCTGAGATGATAGTATATTAGGAGCAAAAAAAAAAAAGTAGAATGACTTGAAATGTCTTCTGATGAAGGTGAAAAAAGAAAATGCAAAACCAGGACTACACTTCGAATATTAAGAAGAAGAAAAATCATGACTACAGAAGAACATAATTTTGACATTGACAATGAAGAAGTTTAATTGTTGAATATTTTTTATGTTTTGGATCAACCATCAATCAAAACAAAAACTGTAGCTAAGAGATCAGAAGAAAACAGCGACTCAAAAGAGCAGCAATGAAAGAATAAGAAAAGGATGCCACATATGTGTCACTGGAGACCAAAGCCAAAATCATCCACACATTTTTGTTTCCAATTACCATATATAGATGTGAACAGTCTTCTTCTGTGGCTAAACCAGATGTGAAACTGCCAAAACAAAGCCACCTTTTTGGGAGTTCGTTCTGCAGTTCCTTTTGCCTGACGTAGTGTGAGAAAGATTAGCTGGCAACACAAGTGGCTATTACCAAGGTACACCTGATTGTGGTTCAAAAATGCCACAATCTTCGAGGAGGCACTTTCTGTGTACTCCAAACTGAACAGTGAAATAAACTGACCGGGGGGGGGGGGAGCTATTAGTTCTATATGTGGTGATAGCTTTGCAAATAGTATACACCTCTAACAAGACAAACAATCAGGGCCCAGATCAAATCAAACCTGGACTCTAGACACAAAAAGTATGAAACTGAGATAGTTGAACTTTGGGTGCATAATGAGAAGACTCACTGGAAATTACAATAATGCTGAAAAGTTGAAGCAGCTGGAAAAGAGGATTACCAAATATGAGGTAGGTTGATTTCATTGTCCTTCACAATTTGATCTGCTTTTGTTCTAATCAAAGCTTCTGGACTTTCCCATAGGCTTTCCCTCTGTTCCTTGAGTTTAAAGAATTGCCCTCTGGAGGTTGTTTCACTGCTCTGTCTGGAATATGATTACCTTTATTGTTTAAATGAAACATAGACTCAATCTCAAAACAAAAGCAACACTTTTAATTTATGTGTGGTTCCCTTGCTACAGTGAATTGTTATCTTACTGACCTTTCTTTTGCACACAATACACAAACTAAAACTTTTTTTTGAATTGGAATGATAAATTATGCTTCTTTTGTAATATATTTGAACAAGCTAAGTCATTCATATTCTGACCCCAGGCAATTATAAACTTTGAAGACAGTGCAAAACCTGTGAAAATATTTTTGGAGGGGGGGAGGGTCAGGTCTGATCTGAAGTGCAGAAAGAATATTACAGTATTCATATTCCATGGAAATACATATATTTCCAGACAAATATATGATGGTCATATTTAAGATTTGATTGCTTTCATAGACATATTAAGTATTAAATATGAACATCCCCGCTTTTGAGTACTCTTTACCTAGAAAACCCTTCAAACGATTTGCCATAAGTGAGAATTGACTTGCCAGCATGCTGCTGTGATGATGATGATGATGATGATTATGATGATTTTGGTGATGGTGATGATGATATATATGTCTTTTCTCCAGTTCATAACTTTAAGATTCTTCTGTATTCCAGGTTTTGGACTCACAGTCTTTATTTTTGCTACAACTAAATCTAGTTATTTCCAATGTTTAGATATTCATATCTGTTGTGTAGTTACATTTCATCAAGTCTCCTCTGACATATGGCGAACTTATAAATGAGTGATGCATAAAATGCCCTGTGTCCAAAAGTCCCGCTTAACTCTTATATCTACATCAACTTTGTTGTTTTCATTCAGGTGATATCACAAATGTTGTCCTTAATCTCTTATACTCTTTAAACTGATTACTTTAATGATCTTTTAGCTGGCCTTCCTTAGTCTTCCCTTCAGTTTGTTCTTTCAGCTGATATCACAAACATTCTACAATTCTGCTTGTTCTTTTATACCATCTAGGCTTATAATGATTATTTTAATGATTTGTCTGACTTTCCTTTTTCTTGCCTTCACCTGTTTCCCATTACTTCAATTTCTTTCGCTCATTTATTCTGCACTTTCCATGTATCCTTAGTCCCCCCCCCTTACTTTCATTTTACATTTATTTTGTGAACTTGCTACTGTCTTCATTATTTTCAATTCTTTTCAGTTTTACCTTATTCCTCCATGTCACATTGAAAGAAGTGAGCTGGAGTTCATGGAAGCTTGTTCCAAGTAAAACTTTTGTTTTGGTTTCCAAGATGCCAACAGTTCACTTTTGGTTTTGTTGGAACTTCTTTGTACTGTTCTTCACAATATTATTTCATTTCTTATCAAATCCAAAACCACCCCTTTGTGTCCTTTTTCCTTTTCATTGTTTCTCTGGGAATGTTTTGCTTCCTGATCATACCATGTTTGGGCCAGTTTTAATTTTAAGACAGGGACTGCAGTGGCTCAAGTGGCTAAGACACTGACTGGAAGGTGGGAGGTCAGCAGTTTGATTCCCAAGTACTGCAGGAAGGAATGAGCTCCCGTTTCCGCCCCAGCTCCTGCCAGCCTAGCAGTTCGAAAGCAAAAAATTGCAAGTAGATAAATAGGGACCACTTTGGTGGGAAGGTAAACAGCATTCTGTGCACTCCAGTGTCTAGTCATGCCTGCCGCATGACCACAGAAATGTATGCAGAAGCAGACAGCACTGACTCTTTGACTTTGAAACAGAGATGAGCACTGAACCCTAGAGCCAGATACAACTGGCTTTCGAGCAAGGGAAATCTTTACCTTTACTAATTTGAAGACATTTCTTAATCCAGGCCTTTACCAATTATTTTAGTCTCCATTTTTCCTTTCTCTTGTATCCATCCTTAACCCCTGTTCCCTATTCATTTCTGTCAGATTGTAAGTCCCTAGGCATAGAAGTTATACAGATTTATAAACTATATGGTGCTCTGTCCTGAAAATATTTAGATTACTTGAGTTTGGATTAATAACTAAATCTTATCTTATTATCAAAGCTCAGAGAAATTATTTTGGGGGGCTGCTGCTCACCGAATGCTCCAACTAGCAGAGCCATTTCTGGATTCTACAGGTTCTGGTCCAGGAAACATTTTCTGGATCCTACTCTCTTTATTCATCTGCAGAGCTGTATAATGTCACTGTGCCCTAGAAACACAGAAAATCACTGCCTACATGATACAAACACAGTGGCTCTCCATGATTTCAGCCAGATGTCTCTATCTTTTCACTTGTTACTCAGATCCTTTTGACTAACACATGGCAGACTCAGAACCTGTGACCTTCTACATATAACACACATGTGCCATTTCCCTCTTTGGGTTTTTATTAAGCCAGGTTTGAACTTCTGATTCCTCCATTGAAACAGTGAACAGCACTGTGATGTGGTGGTGTTGCTTGGGGCCCTGGACCTGTTTGTTGCAGCCTGGAAATGTAAGCTTTGCCAAAAGGTGTGCAAGATCATATTCAAAGGGAAGTGCTGTTTCATTGCCTTTAAGAAGGCCTCTGCTGTTAATAAATCCTTCCAACCAGCCAGAGAGACTCTGAGGCTTTCATGAAGAACTCAAGTGACAAATGCTGCTATTGACCTGACAGCAGCTGTTACCAAGCCAGTGGTGGTTCTCCTCCTCCTCCTCCCTCTCCTCCTCCTGCTCCTGCTCCTTCTCTTCCTCCTCCCCACCCCCATCCCATTGGGTATAGAGGGAGATGCAAGGTTCTTGTTCTGCCACTTGGGAGGACTAAGGATGGAACCTTTTCTAGCACATAAGCACTAGTGTAGATATTTATTCTAATGGTTTGTATAACTTGATCTAGAGAGGAGTTTTGAAAACATTGTTCCTACTGATGCTGCCTAATATTTTCTCTTACCACAAGTCAGTCACTCACATCATTTAGTTTCTAGCTTTGCCCCTTGTCTTGTGGGTCAAACTAACGGTTAAGGGAAATATGTATTCCTTATAATTAATCTATTTTCCTTCCATCAACAGAACTTCATCAGTATGATCAGATTTCCTCAGACATGTTGGCCAATTCCCTGGACTGCCAGAAAGATGAACAGTGATCCTAAATCAAATCAAGCCTGAATGGTCTGTGAAGGCTGCCCTACTTTGGGTGTATCACAGTAGTGGCAAACCTATGGCACGCGTGGGCACCCATGTAGTCACCCCAGCAAGGAGTTTGCCCCACCCCTCTGCCCAGAGGTGTCAATTTAAAGAACCTGTCTATGCATGAAATGTCATTTGCTAATTCAATTTATTGTAATTTGCTAATTGCAACCAAATCAGTAGGTTACTTGATGTCCATAAGAACAATATTTTCAGGAGATGCTTCTTTGTCCTTATTTACTAAGGGCAGTCCCAGTTTCTTGGCACTTATTCTTAATTTGTGGGATGCCTTGTTGAAACATTTCTAATGTGGTTTGCTGGAGGAGCTTTGATTAAAGATTCAGCTTCTGTTGTCTCACCTAGCATGCCAATGGATGAGTGAGAACTGTGTTTAGATCCGTGAATTTCCATAAGACTCAGGATGACCATGTGAATTGCTTCAAGTTCCTTGGGATACAGTTGATACAGAAAGATGAGTTAAGTGCTGCAAGGCTTACCTGCCATGCCTCAGTTTTGAGGAGAAAAAATGTAGTAGAAATATTAACAGTACAAAGAATGATACTTCTTAGTTCTGCTCTTTCTTACATACATCATTAGCCAGCATTTGTCTGTGAACCTGCAACAATAGCTCCCAATTTCAGTCTATAGGATTTTTATTGGGCATTTTCTTGATCTAGCTACATGACAAAAATTGTGTTTCTGGCTTATCTTTTATAAGCAATGCTCAATTTTATATATTGTTACTGTTTCCTTTTATTCCACAGTTCAATCACTCAAGAACGTGAATGAGATGTGGGTGTTGATATTTAAGTTTCCTTCTAAAGGGCTCAGCAAATCACATTAATCCACTGCTAATTAGATTTTAAAACACACTCACTGATCCTTTAGAAAATAGCTTTGCATTTTCTTTCTACTTTGTGTTTCAAATGGACAGGTTGCAGTTGTGATAACAGAGTAATCTCTCTGTATGCACAGTGTTGTGGGAAACCATTTTTTTGGTTATTTTTCTTTCAATATGAATAATATTTGGGAGATGGTTTTAAAAGAAAAATGCTATTCCTGTATACTTGCTTATTTTGGTGGTGGTGGCGGCTGGAAAATTAAAGCACAAGTGCTTTATCTGCTTTACAAACGCTATCTCAAAGTGCCGCAGTGTTTTCTTCTGTCTTGTAGAGCGGGCTTTAGTTCATTATTCATGCTTGAAAAGCTTCATCTCAGTACGTGCACATGTTACCATCGGTAGAACAAGTGGATGCTCTCCTTTCTTATGATAGATGCCACAACTAAATGAAGACAGATTTTCCTTGGAGGTAGACAGGCATGTGACCAGTGATGGGATGTAACAGGTTCTCACCAGTTCGCCAGAACCGGTAGTAACTTTCCCCCAATGTCCCGGAGAACCGGTAGCAGCTTTTTTTTTTTTTTTTTTTGGGGGGGAACCCACCTTTGGGGCTTACCTTTTCACACGGCCTCCTTGTTGCCCTCCCAAGCAGGGAGGAGGAAGAGAAGCTGCTCGCTGCTGGTTTGTATTGTGGGTGGGTGGGTGGGTTGAAGGGTGTGTGTGTGTGTGCTTATTTTTATTTTTTATTAATTTGCTTTTTTCTTTGCCCCGCCCATGACATCATGACATCATGATGTTAGCTCCGCCCACACTGTGATGACATCACGGTGGGGTAGTAAAATTTTTGACATCCCACCACTGTAAGTGACACATAAAATTCAGCTCTGAGATGGTCAACAGAGAGAGATGGGCCTGGTTTTAGATTACACTTAAAAGACACCGCCAGATGTCTCTTAGCAAGGGATCTGTTGCTCATTTTGGGTGTAAATGGGCTTTTTCTTCAGGGTGGGGTGTGCCAGGAGGAGGGTGCTTGTTAGACCATAGGTACATTGAATATTTCCCAATTCAGGCATGGACTGGTTGGTTAGTTCAGTACCATATATACTCGACTATAAGTCATCCCGAATATAAGCCGAGGTACCTGATTTGGAGCTCTAAAATTAGGAAAATAGATTGACCTGAGTATAAATCAGGGATGGAAAATTCAGCTGCTGCTAGTGAGTTTTAATAATTAAAATACATGAAAATATGGTAAAATTAATTTAGACATTTGTGTGGGTATGTTTTTGAATTTTTACAGCAGTGTTAGTGCTTTTTTTACTATATGTTTTTATTTATTTATTTATTTATTTAGATTTATATACCGCCCCAACCAATAGACTTTGGGCAGTGTACACAGTCCAGTGAACACCTCACTCACTGATCCTTTAGAAAATAGCTTTGCTCAGCAAAACTTAAAAACAATATAAAAACAGTTAAAATCCCTTCAATAAAACCAATTGGGGGGCTCAGATGAGCCAAAAAGGAGAGATTTTGGCAATCCCAGCCCCCAGACCCGTTCCGCTAACCACTTTTTCAATTATCTCCTAAACGCTAGCAACTGGGCCTGGAGGTGTAATTCTACCTGGAGAAGGTTCCATAGTGTGGGGGCTATGATCAAGAAGGCGCGCCTCCCCAACAGATGGTGTCCTCTTGGTTTGCTCTCGTGGGATGGGTCAATGTCCTAGGGAAGGATGCAGTCCCTGACGTATCCTGGTCTGCTATCATGAAGGGCTTAAAAGGTGATAACTAGCACCTTGAATTGCACCTGGAGACATATAGGCAGCCAGTGCAGCTCCCACAGCAGTGGCAAGGCATGGGCAAGATGACCACACACCACCACTGCATGGGCTCCCACATTCTGGACCAACGACAGTCTCTGGATGGTCAACAAGGGCAGCCCCATGTAGAGTGCATTACAATAGTCTAAACGGGAGGTGACCAGGGCATGGGTGACTGTGAGCAAGGCTCCTGGTGCAGGAGTGGGCACAATTGGTTAATGACACGCATTTGCCCGAAGGCCCTCCTGGCCACAGCTGTAACCTGCTCCTGGAGCAGAAGCTGCAAGTCCAGGAGGGCCCCCAGCTTGCACACCTGATTGGATTTGGGCAACAATGCCCCATCCCAAATCAGCAGGGATAACTCCTTATGGGGACTGGGGGCCCTTACCCACAGCCACTCAGTCTTGCCGGGATTCAGCTGTAGTCCGTTGTCCCCCATCCAGACCCTAACCGCCTCCAAGCAACTGGTCAGGACTTTGACCACATCACTGGGATCACCACAGTCAGAGATATATAACTGAGTATCATCAGCATACTGATGATATCTCACCCCATCGTATCGGATGATCTCACCAACGGTTTCATGTAGATGTTAAAGAGTAGGGGCGAGAGGACTGAGCCCTGAGGAACCCCACATATGAGCTGCCTTGGACTCGACTCCATGCCACCCACCCACACCGACTGGGTCTGACCACTCAGGAAGGCGAAGAACCAGGATAGCACAGTGCCCTGGATCCCCAACCCCTGGAACCGGTCCAGCAGGATACCGTGGTTGATTGTATAGAAAGCTGCTGAGAGGTCAAGAAGAGCGAGAATGGAGGGGTACCCTCCATCTCGCCAGAGATCATCAAACAGTGCAACCAATGCAGTCTCCATACCATGACCTGGCCTAAAGCCTGACTGGAAAGGGTCCAGATAATCTGCTTCCTCCAGGACGCAATTGAGCTGTTGCACCACCATTTTCTTGACAACCTTCCCCAAAAAGGGGAGGTTCGAGACGGGGCAGAAATTGGAAGGTATATTCGGATCGAATGATGGGGTTTTTTTAGGAGGGGGTGCACCAGTGCATGTTTGAGTTGTGGGGGGAACAACCCCTCCTTCAGCAAGGCATTGACCACCACACAGATCCAGCCACCTGTCATGGTCCTGCCCACTTTCACGAGTCAGGCTGCACATGGGTCTAACTCGTAAGTGGTGGTGCTTACACTCTCCAGGATCCTGTCCACTTAATCAGGGTCAATCAGGCTAAAGTGATCCCAGATAACCTGGCAAGACTGACTCCTCGCCAACTCCCATGATACGATGTTAAACCCTGAGTGAATCTGAGTGATTTTATTCTCCAGATAATCAGCAAGCTCCTCAGCAGACCCCTGCCATCCAGGCCAGATCCCCCCTACCAAGGAGGGACCTAGTTACCTGGGACAGGGCTGCCGGGTGATTATCTGCTGACATGATACGAGTGGCAAAATACTGCCATTTTGCTGCCCGTATCGCCACGAGGTAGACTCTAATAGAGGCTATAGCTTGTGTTCGGTCCGAGATGCTCTGGGATCTCCTCCAGTGGTGCTCTAGGCATCTCTTTACATGTTTAAGCTCTCTTAGCTCCTTGGAGAACCAAGGGGTGGCCCAAGGCCCACGTGTGCAGAGAGTCCATAGCAGCGGAATAATGTCCAAGGCTGTAGCAGTCCCCTCGTTCCAGAGGGTGACCAAGGCTTTGGTAGTATCGTGCAGACAATCCATAGGAAAATCCTACAGCTCCCTTTGGAATCCTTCTGGCTCCATCAGGCACTGAGGGTTGGCCAGAATAATAGGCCCCACCTCCCTACGGTTAGGAGTTACTCCTGGGAGCTCCAAGGTTACCTCATAGTGGTCTGACCATGGCACTGGGATAACGTTTGGGTGTTGTAGTCCTGGACCAGTTCGCAATGGCTCCGAGAGAAAAATTAAGTCAAGCGTGTGGCCGCTGTTCCTGGTCGGGGCCTGAATTACTTGAGCCAGGTCCTTGGAAGCCATGGAAGCCATGAAGTCCCTCGCTACCTCGGACCCCAGTCCCAGGGAAGGCAAACTGAAATCCCCCAGCACAATAAGTCTAGGGAACTTCACTGCCAATCCCAATCCAAGAGCTTGGGCAGGGAATCAGCTACCCTATTGGGGGAGGGGGAGGGAGTAGCTATATTGTATCTATTGTGTTTTATTTTTATGATTTGTAAGCCGCCTACAATCGGGTTCTCCTGAGTAGGGTGGGATATAAATTTGAAATAATAATAATAATAATAATAATAATAATAATAATAATAATAATAATAATAATAATAATAATAATAATAATAATAATAATAATAATAATATAGGAGGAGGATTTCCAACTGAATTTGCATCACCGCGGTTTTGGGACCCTGGGGTTCATTGACCCGAATATGTCGAGTCCCCTTTTTGGACCTCATTTTAGGGGCTAAAAAAAAACTTGACATACTTGAGTATATATAGTAACCTGAATATCTGGCTGTGGAACCAGTGGTGGGATGTCAAAAATTTTACTACCCCACCATGACGTCATCACAGTGTGGGTGGAGCTAACGTCATGGCATTGTGGGTGGAGCCAACATCATGACATTGTGGGTGGGGCCAAAGAAAAAAAATAAAAAATAAAATAAAATAAAAATAAGCACACACACCTCAACCCACCCATCCACCCACAACACAAACCCATTAAATAAATAAATAAATAAAAATACATTAAAACACACCCACCCAAACACAAATCAACCAGAGCTTTTAAACCAGAGTTTAAAGCTTATTCTGGCTAATCTTTCTCACACTAGGTCAGATGGAAGGAACTACAGAATGAACTCACCACAAGATGGCTTCATTTTGACACTTTTCAATTTTTCAACATTTAAAGAAGTTAGGTACTAAGTCTTTGCCTAACCAGTTCTCTAGGATAATATGCCTTAATGTAAATGTAAAACAGCTGTACCTCCTCAAGGGTTCTCCACTTGGAACAGCACAGTTGTAGCTTATTGATGAGGGAACTCCAAGAGTTTGCTTAAAAACCCCAAGCCAGGCCACCAGGCCTTTTTAGGAACTGTGGTAGTACATCAATATAGGTAAAGGTATTAAATACAGATTAAAATACACACAGACACACCACATCCAAATGTGAGTCACTTACCCTGGGGAGCAGGCTATAGGGAGCTTCAGGCTAGCAGCTTCTCTTCCTCCTCCCCGCTTGGGAGGACAGCAAGGAGGCCATGCATATGCACCAAGCACTGTAGGCGTGCATGCACACCAAGTGCTTGGCGCATATGCGCAGGAGGGAACCAGTGAAAAAGTAAGCCCCGAAGGTGGCTCCCCCTAAAAGCTGCTGCCGGTTCTCCGGGACACTGGGGAAAGTTACTACCGGTTCTGGGGAACTGGTGCGAACCTGTTGCATCCCATCACTGTGTGGAACCAGAGGTCAGGAGTTCGATTCCCCACTGTTAATCTTAGCTTTCCTGGATCAGCTCCATTTCATCAGTCAGATGCTAACTGAAAGTAAAGAACACTTTCCCTACTTTAAATATTTCTTCCCCAATAGTATTCATGTCACATGTTAAGAAAACTAAGTTTCCACAAAATTGTTACTTCTAAAGAGAAGGATATTGCAAATATGAAAAGCCTTCCATTTTTGGACAGCTAAAAGACTTCTTCCCTCTAAAAAAATGTCCAGCAAAGGCTATTAGTACTTTGACCCTCTCATACATTCTCCTTTCCACTACCATCTGTTTCCAACATTCACTAGCAACTAAGTATTAAAATAATTTTACTTCCTGTATATGGCCAAAATTAGCACGTACAACCAATGCATGAAAATTTGATAATTTCATATATGAGAAAAAAGATAATCAAAAAGCATAATTTAATACGTTATCACAGAAAATGTTATGAATTGTACATGCCCAAATGCTATATAGCCAATAAACCTAATTATCACAGCTGTCTACTACTAGAACTGCCTGGTATGATACATAGCATGGGAGGATCTAAGTCTAAGTCTACTTTTACAAAGTTATCTTCAAAACCTGAAGGTGTTCTTGTCTCCCTTCCTTCTTTCCTGCTCCCATTCTCCATCTCTCTCTGGTAGAAAGAGGAAAGATGACAATAGAGTGGGGTTTTTTTGTGTCAGATAAGAATCTAGAAAGACATCAAACCAATAAAAAGACCCATGGATTGAAGGGATATGAGTGTGTTTTCATCTCTAGATTCAGGGCTTTGGTTCACATTTATATACACAGTTTGAGATTACGTCTCGTAGGAAGAAACACCGCATCACTCATCACCAGCTGCCTGTACTGAAGAATGTAAAGATGTGAAGTGAAGTTGGCTGATATAAAAACATTTTGGGTTTGCCCTTTGGTAGCTTTCTTGTACACAAAGCATCTCTTGATACTTAGAGTCCTCAGGCAGAAGCCAGGCAGGGATGGGAGAACCTTTTTTGACCAGTCAGATATTTTGGACTTCAGCTTCCAGAAGAAAGAATGGAACAGGTTCACTGAAGTTGAGAATAACCCTTTTGCCTCCTCCTGTCACTTGCTCTAAAAACAAAGTACATCTTGTCTCACAAAATTAAGCGTTTATAAGGATGGTAGTATATATATGCGAAACCACACATACCTTCTGGAAAATGTGAATGCCTAAAAATACAAAAAAGTTGAAAAAAATGACAAGCATATTTTAGTCAGTGGGGAAAATTCTTGCAGAAAATGCATGTCTTTGGGGTAATGTATGTGGAAAATGGATGTTCGTTTCCAAGTAGGAAGAAAAAGCTAAAACCCTGGTGTGAACAAAGGATAGAATAAGAAGAAAAACATGATTGGGTGTGGGATGGGGGCTGCATAGATGTCCCAGGAAGCACTACCAAGGACAAGTTTTAGAGGCAGTGGTAATCTAACGTTTGTGTTAAAGGCCAAAGCTTGCACAAATTTCATTTTAAAAATGTCTAGTGTCAGATTTGAAGGGCTTCCTACAATAATTCGAACCATGTTTGGCTGCTTGATGCCTACCTGAAATTCAACCAGAGGCTTCTGTTCAAGAAAACATCAGTACCAAGTTTGATTCTGTACCAAATTTTAGTATACCAGATTGTTATGTAGAACAACATTTGGCAGGTTCAGGTAATCCTACAAATATGAAAAAAGATGGCTTTTTAGATCGGCCTCAGTGATGGGATGTCCCCGGTTCCAGACGGATCCCTGGAACCAGTAGGACCAATCCCGGAGAGTTCTCCGGGAGGGGAGTCCACTTTTGAGGCGTCCGGTTCCGGCCGCCTCACCGAAAGAATTTTTTTTAAAAAAAAAATCGGAGCTAAAATGGCTCCAATTGACTGCGCATGTGCAGAAACTCAATCTGACGCATTGCGCATGCGTCAAATTGAGTTTCTGGACATGCGCACTAAATTGGAGCCAAATGGCTCCAATTAAAAAAAAAAATCTTCCGAAGCTGGAGCCGCCCCTTTTTAGAGTGGCTCCGGCAGCAGCGGTGGCAGCCGTAAGAGAAGGGCACCTCCCCTAGCCGGCCACCTGGCTCCCACAGGCACGTTGGTGCCTGGCCGCGCCGTCCGCCCGTGCCGCGCCCTCCTAGGGACTTGGGCCCGACAAACCCCCATGCCCTGGGTAAGCCCGGCGGGGCCAAAAAGGCAACGACCCGAGGAAGCAGCAGGCGCCCGGCAGAAGACGATGCGGCGGTGGCGAGCCCCATCGGGCTTACCCAGGGCACGGGGGTTTGTCGGGCCCAAGTCCCTAGGAGGGCGTGGCGCGGGCGGACGGCGCAGCCAGGCACCAACGTGCCCGTGGGAGTTCGGTGGCCAGGCAGTGGCTGCAGGCGGCTGTGGCGGCCGTGGCCGGCGGATGCAGGGCCGGCCGCGGCCTTCGTAGGAGGAAACGGCCACAGTCGGGGGCAGCGTGCCTTGCTGGGTGGCCCCGGGCCACATGGAGGTTCGTCGGCGCCAAGGAAGGTAAGTGAGGCTTTTATATTTAGGGTGGGTGGGTGGTTGTACTTTTATTTAATTTTTATTTTATTTATTTATTTATTTTATTTCTTTAAGTTATTTACAGGTCTGTGTGCATGTTTATTTTTTTTATTATTATTTTTATTTTTGGCCTTGCCCACAACGTCATGACGTTGGCTCCGCCCATGACGTCATGATGTCATGACATTGGCCACGCCCATGACGTCCATGACGTCATGGCGTGGTAGTAGAATTTTTGACATCCCATCACTGATCGGCCTTCTACATATCTACTTTCAACAAGTGGTACACATTGTGTATTGCATAGTTTGACTGAGAAATAAAGGGGTACAGGCAGTGGTGGGTTGTCAAAAATTTTACTACCCCACCGTGATGTCATTGATGTCATGGGTGGAGCCAATATCATGACATCATGATGTTGTGGGCGAAGCCAAAATAAAATAAAATAAAATAAAAATAAACACACACACACACACACACACACACACACCCCTCAACCCACCCACAACACAAACCCATTTAATTAATTAATTAAAAATTACATAAAAATACACGCACCCACCCAAACACCCACCCACCCATGCCCCAAACACAAATCAACCCACCCACCCACCACAAACACAAACCCATCACTTACCTTGGGTTGACTCATCAGGGAGCAGCAGAGGCACTTGCACAGCAGCAAACAGCAGCTGCGGCAAACCATTGCTGTGGCAAATGCCGCTGTGGCAAACTGCCGCTGCGGCAACCCTCCACAATGGCACATCGGCCTGGCGGCGCGGCCCGGCAAGGAAAGGCCGCCGCCGCTTCTTCAGGCGCTACCTGCCCCTTTCCTTTCACGGCAGCCAAAATGGCTGCTGGGAACTGCGCATTCGTTAAACCTTCATTTGATGCATGCACACTAAAAAATAGAAGTTAAAACCACATAACGTTAAGCAAACTGGAAAAAAATATTGCATCCCATAACGTTAAACCTATGGGATGCATTGGATAATGTTTGCTAAAGCCTGTGCTGGTTACAATGTATCTCTATGGAGTTTTAATGTTATCTGATGCATCCCATAGGATTTTAACGTTATCCGATGCATGCATGCATTGGATAACATTACAAATCGGATAACACTAAGACTTGTGGAACTAAGTTTTACCATTATCCGAGGTTTTAATCTATCTATCTATCTATCTATCTATCTATCTATCTATCTATCTATCTATCTATCTATCTATCTATCTATCTATCTATCTATCTATCTATCTATCTGTTTATTGTCGACTGCAACTCATATCTGAGAATGCATTTTTTCCCTGAAGCAGGAAGAATGTCACTGGCATGAATTTGTTTAAGGTGGATCCCATTTTGCCATGAAGTGACCCACACACTATGAGCTCGGAGCCATTACCCACGGCACACGTGAAATGTGACATGCAGGATTTAACACTGGGCCTGCAATGGACCACCGCAGCATTGAGACTATGGGTAAGGTGCACCTTCACAGCAAGTCCTCTTCCACCTCCATGACCATTGGGAAATGCATTGGGAAGCATCATATTTGGCCCAAAGGCAAAATGAGCAGAGAAGGAACTCGACCTAGCTGGCTACCTACCTACCTGTCTCTCTGTCTATCAACACTTCTTAACATGTACTTTTATTTTTTCAATTCATTGGTTTTAACAAGATAATATTTAATTGCTTTGCAACAGTATAAATTATGTTTTTTCCCAGCTAGGTTTACCTTCTAAAATGTTTTGTCAGGTACCTGGGGTCCATTTACTGGGAGAAAGGCAAAATATAAATAAAGCAAAGGTATGAATGAAAGTGACAAAGATGGCAAGGTGCCTGGAGACCATATCGAAATGAAGATCTGAGCACATTCTCCTGAAGAAGATACAAGGAAGAGATGACAGGGCAGCTGTCTTCAGATATTCCAAAAAGCTGTCACATAGAGGATAGAGTGTTCTTGTTCTCTCTTGGTCCAGATGGTGTGACTTGCACTAGTGGCTCAAATTACAAGGGAGAGGGCTTTGATATTTATTAGGAAGAGCAGAGTGGCAGGCACAGAAAGCAACAAAGACTGGTGTCAGTAGAAGAGCAAAGGCTGAGGTAGAAGCTCAAAAAGCTGTGTGGAAAAGTCCTACAATGAAGCACTGGATTTTACATGTAATCTTTTAACCTTTTTAAATCTTTTAGATTTTTGGAAATTCAGCGTTTAATTCTTTTTTAATTGACTTTTAAGTAATTTATGAACCTTAAGGTTTTAATTTATGAATTTCTGTAAGCCGCCTAGAGTCAGGTTCGCCTGATTGGGGCGGGATAATAAATCTAAATAAATAAATAAAAATAAATAAAAATAAATCTTGCTTTCCTGTGTGCTTTGTTATTATGGCCACTTGGTCACAGAACTGTTTGCAAGTGTTCTTATTGAAAAGGAACAGTGTATTCATTAACTGTGCGACTGAACAACAACAAATTCCACTCTGACATTATTTTGCCACCTATGAAAAGTGGACTGCAGTGGCTCAAGTGGCTAAGATGCTGATTGGAAGGTAGGAGGTCAGCAGTTTGATTCTCGAGTACTGCAGGGCTGAATGAGCTCCCATCTTTGCCCCAGCTCCTGCCAATCTAGCAGTTCAAAAGCAAGAAATTGTACAGTAAGAAGATAAATAGGGACCACTTCAGGGTGAAACTTGAAATAAAGAGGAATGTGAATTTCCTCTGTTGAACCCATATTCCTTCCTATAGCAGGAATCAAGATTTGTAACAGCAACCAGGCTTGCAAAGTAAAACCATGTTACCATTCCATGGCTAATCAGAAAACAAAGGATGCTAGGTAAAAGAGGTTGATGAGAACAATATGACATATGAGAGCATCTATAAACAGCTTTGGACATGGATATTTGAAGGAGTACCTCTCTCTATATGGATTGGCTTGATCAGTAAGATCTCTGATAAGGTCCTCCAAGAAGGTCTAGGTTGTGTGTCTATAGGTTAATTTCTATTTCGACCTCCTCTGTCTTCCATCCATGAGAACAATTCATTATGAGGAGACGCAGGGGAAGGGTTTTTTTTTGCTGTTGCACCCTAACTGTGTAAATCCCTCCCATTGGTGACTCCATTGGTGTTGGCAATAGCATCACTTAGGTGCCAAGAAATACTAATTTATTAGAACTTTTGTGGGTTGAGAATTGTAGCCTGTGCAGGTTGTACAGCAATATTTTTCATGTTTTAAGCTCTGAGCACTTTTCTTTTGTATTGTTTGATTTTAAGTTGTTTTAAATATCTTATGCTGTTAAATTGTTTTATACAGCTTTGTAACTTATCCTGAGATCCAGTGATTTACAGTGTTCTATTAATGTTAAACAAACAAAATGTGCTAAACATTTGCTAATGGTACCATCTATCTTGACCCTCTATTTCTTCTTCTTGCTGCACTGTCAGAATACTGACATATGTTTTTTCTAATGTGTTAATAACATCACACTGTTCTCCAAAGTGGCAATATTTTACTTATTGGAAGAGTGCTTAAGATATACAGATAATAATGCTGTATCAACCCCAAATAAGAGGATACAACATTTAAATAAATAATCTTGCATTGGACACAAGACACGGATAATGTCCCAGTAAGAGAATATAAAATATTAAGCAAAATCTTGTTGGCATAAAATTATGCTGTGGAGTCAGATGATGTCATCATCCAGCACTGATATTATTGAATTTGGATAATCTTCTTCTTCTTTGCTTCTTCTTTTACTCCATCAGGAGTGATTGAATTTGAATAATCAGAATGAGAATAATAAAAAATTGCCACAGGATTGCTAGCAGTAATCCTGATCCAGGTGGTGATGATCTAGCAACGTATACAATGGAATGGTAAAGTCTTCCCTTCCTGTCTCAAGGCTTCTCCAGGGCCTATCCTGTTTGCATGAAGTTACATTGCATGCTGGATGACATCCAGGATTTTGCCTAGTATCTATTTGCCCATGGGTCACCCATGAATTGGAGCCAGAGCTTTTTTGGGGGCTATAACTTTCCCATACAAAATAGACCCTTAGCCACGCTAATAGTTGTAGTCTTTAAAAAATAATTTTTCCAAGTTCTGATCTGAGCAAACGATTTTCAGGATAATTAGCTGGGTCAGTATGTTGGAAACAGCTTCCTACTGCTCATTCTAATAGGGGAAACAGGCCTTAAATGGAAGGTGTTATTACTGGTAACAGAGTTGCTATGTTATGTGAAACATTGCAGTGCCTAAAACAATGGGCAATGTTAATTTTGCTCCTAGCATCCATCAGAGTGAGTATCCCATGAGTTAGAAAATGTGGGAATTGTCTTGTTTGTAGCATGTCAAATTTTAGCCCATGTTCACAGCATTTGCTGTACTGTCACTGCCACTGAAGCAGCAGCAGCGGCGGCGGCGGCGGCAGCAGATGATAATGATTATGATTATGATGATTCAACACCTCCTCATCTTAGAAATGTGCAGCTGCAATGAAACCTTTGGATCACCAAATAGAGTTCCAATCAAAGAAGCATCTCCCACATATCTAATTAGACTTTAGGAAACTAATTAATATGTAACTGCTAGCTGGCTACTTGAAATCACTGGAACTGCCAATATTATAAAGAAGCTAGTTGTTTCTGCCTCTCCTCCCCCATGCCTGATAATTCAAAATTTAGTGACAGAAGGATGAATTTCCAGTTAATTCCTCTCTGGATTGCTAACATATAACCACCCAGATATTGACATTTTCCACAAAGCAGTGCTTGATCCAGACAAACAACACAGCTGCAATGTGATGCCAGCATAAGCTTCCCCCTTCTCTTCTCCCAGTATTCATCTGCCACCAACTTTGATATGAAATCAAAACGTTCAATATATTGCATGCTCAGAATTAAGCAATATTCAATGACAGCAGTGTGCAATACAGTCAGTGGATTTAATAAGTCAACATTAACGTACGAAGGATATGAAATCATTATGTTAAAAGATTTTTGGCCAAAGATATCTGACCAAAGTCTGACCTGCTAAAGAAATGCTGTAGACCTCTTAATGGAGAGAAGGTGCTTGAGAGAATATGAAGTTTCCTGTTAAGTAAAATAGTGAACCTTCAGCCACAAAGAGAATTAAAATGAAAAAAGAACTTTACAGCCATCACCAAGGAGAGTTGTATTTCCAAGGTTTGGATGTCATGTTAGAAACTGACAGAAATCAGAAATGTAGGACAAAATAATCCTGAACCAAGAATGGGTAAATTAAGCTTTTATAGCATCAGAGTTACTCAGATTTCTCATTCATAGCTAGTCTAGGTTGCTGAAACAGTTTAATTGCTGAATATCTAAACCAATGTCATCTTGACATTATATAGTCAATGACTTCACACAAATGAGGCATAATCTCAAGAAGCTCATTTAGATTCTTAAGGGCGGAGGCCCCCAACCACTGGGCCACAAACTGCGTCATGGGCTGTCCCAAACTAGGCCGTGGGACTGGGTGGCACTGGAAGCCCCAGTGGCAGACTTCTGCCCTCAATGTGCTCCACCGGTTCTGCCTGGCAAATGGAGTGAGAGCATGGGCTTCAGACGCAGCAGATATGCAGATGGCTGGGCCCTTTCCCCACACTGCTTAACTACAGAGGGCCCCTACACCCCACCTGTGTGCACCATCCAATCCCACTACCTGCACTTACCAGTCTGTGGAAAAATTGTTTAGTATAAAAATGGTCCATGGTGCAATGTTCTTGACCAGATTGGGGTCCCCTGCTTTAGGGGAAGACTGACAACATTCTGCCATGTTTTCAGGACCCTAAAACCACCACTACTCCATTAATTTTCACAGAAGTATTTTCTTTTTGGCCACAAGTGGGGACAAGAGGGATTTCTCAGCTTTTTAAATTTCCCTTTGAGATCTTTGCATTCCATTTGATTGCATATTTCAAGCAAGAAAATTCACTAATACAAAGGAAAAAACCTATCAACAATGTACACTCCCCATCAGGGGAAATCCTTGTTTTATCCTTGAATCTCTCAACAAAATAATCCATTTATAACTTATCCCCTACAGTCAAACATCGCATAAAGAGTGCCTCGTTTAAACAGTAATTCGCTTAAAGAGCAGAATTTTCTCTGAATGTTCGCTTCGCTTAACAAATAAAACCAACCAAAAATCTCACTTAACAAATAAATTGGGGTTCGCAATGCCCCGCCCCACCAGAAGTCACAATTGGATACTTGCAATGGTGTTTCGCTTAAAGAGCAAACCCGCTTAAAGAGCAATCCTGTGGAACACATTATGCTCTTTAAGCAAGGTACAACTGTA
This sequence comes from Furcifer pardalis, assembly GCA_030440675.1. Lineage (NCBI taxonomy): Eukaryota > Metazoa > Chordata > Lepidosauria > Squamata > Chamaeleonidae > Furcifer > Furcifer pardalis. Next base: position 126,794,507 of record CP126893.1, on the reverse strand, counting down.
TTTCAAAAAGGTTGAATGTTCTTGACCAGGCTTAACTTCTTTAGATTTGTGAAACACATAATCTATAATTTATCCCCAAATATCTATAAATTCATTTTCCCTTGTCAACCCTTTTTAAAATTTAAATTCATATGGTAGTTTATCATTTATAGCAATATTCCATCAAGCAAGATTTCTAAAGTAACTTTGACAACTTAAGGTTCATCATAAGCCTAGTTGTCATCTATCCTAACTTGTGGAAATGTGATTTTTGCTACTAGTTTGGGATAAGTCAGGTGGACTCGGCAACTTGATAGGTACTGTTGAAATGCAACTGCCATCACACATTGTCACTGGTCTAGTTATTGAGTAATTCTGGAAGATCAGGTTGAAAAATGTAACCTTTCTAAGCTCTGATCATAAGAATGTAGAACAGTGTTTCCCAACCTTTGGTTTTTGGACTTCAATTCCCAGAAGCCTAAGTCAATTCCCCAAAGTACTGATCAGCCAATGTACTGACTTAGGTTTCTGGGAATTGAAGTCCCCCTATGGGGTGTGTGCCCCACATTGGGAACCATTGAAGTAGAGCCTTTCAGTTTGAAGCAGTCTTGGGTCCACTTAAATAAAACATGTACAGTAAAACCTCGGATAACGCTAAGACTTGGTTCCACAAGTCTTGGTGTTATCCGATTTTTAGTGTTATCCGATGCATGTTAAAATCCTATGGGATGGATCGGATAACGTTAAAGCTCCATAGAGATACATTGTAACCGTACAGGCTTTAGCGGTTGTTATCCGATCCATCCCATAGGACCTTAACGTTATTCGATCCAATTCTCCTCCCCAGATTACTTAACGTTATGCGATTCTAGCGTTATCCGAGGTAAATGTTATCTGAGGTATTACTGTATTTTGTTTGGTATGGGGCTTCCAATCTCTAAACAAAATATCCCAGTCCTTTTGACTTTACTTCCAGCAAGGATTCAAACTCTTTTTCTGCAGCATGTGATTACCAATGTAGTTAAATATTGAGTATAGACATTACTTGCAAGAATGTACTGTACTAATAATAATTTTGTGTCAGAAATTATCCTGGGTTGAAAGGAAGAATGAATATGATGGCATGCTGGAAGGATCCAGATCTGAGTTGTGGGACGTGGTACAGCTCATCACTGCTCTGTTCTAGAACTCTTTGATGATGACGACAGCAGCGATGATGACAAGGAGGAAGGTGGTGGTAGCGGCGGTGGCGATGACAATGACGACGACGACAACAACAACAACAACATTTCGTGTCAGAAATTATTCTGGGTTGAAAGGATTTTTGCTTGAGAAACTCTGCTCAGGGAATGCCCAAATGAGGCTTCTATCATGTCCCCATCCTCAATCTATCATGCAGTACTCGGGTCTCAAACTGCCAACTTGCCAGCCTTCTAGCTAACAAGGCAAGCTTCTTAACCACTGAGCCACCACAGCCCCTTAGAACTCTTTGATTATCAAAGGTTTCGGCATGCAGTTTTATGTATTCTTCATAAAAGCTCTGGTTACCTGGAACTCAGCAGCAATGGAAAAGGCCTGCCACTGGGTGTCACTAACATTCCACTATAAAAAGCCCCCCTCCACCCAAACCAATCTGCCAGTTTTAAAACTGGAGGAGAGCAAGAAGTAGCTGCCGCCTATCTACCGAATCTGATTGTTCAGGGCAACTCCTCTATACTCTCATTAACATTATTCAGTACAGTCCACTTTTTCACATCCATTCCGCCCAACCCACCCTTCTTCCATCCCTAACAGATATTGTGGAGGCTTCAAAAAAAGATTGATTACCACACTTCATTGCAAATATATCAAATATTTTGATGATGGTGATGGTAGTGATGTGTTTGTATCTATGGGTGTTACAAACTGGGGTGGTGGTGTTTGCATCAGCCTTCACCATGAATATTTACTAGACATTTCAAGTTACCTACTGAGCTTAATTTAAAAAGAATGGTTCCCAGGAATTCGATTATTGCAGGATTATTTGTTTCTAGATTCATTTTTGTAATAGTTTGTTGGAATATTTGGTTTTAACATAGATTCATTTTGCTAGGATAGAATACTCTTTCTGTATTTTCTCTCTCCTCCATAATGGATTGTCAAATGCCCACTTTTTAGGTGCCTACTTTACACTTGCAATAGATTTCTGTTTTACCTGTGAACTGTGTGTGCAGGGGAATGGTCTTGGTCAGTGATGGCCAACCTTGGCACTCCACATGTTCTTGGAGTTCAGTTCCCAGAAGCCCTGATCAGCTGGAGTGCTGACTTGGGCTTCTGGGAATTGAAGTCCAAGAATACCTGGAGTGCCAAGGTTGGCCACCATTGGTCTAGGTAGTGTGTCTATAGGTTAATTTCTATTTCTACTTCTACTTAAGCAATTATTTAGCAATATGATTGGGGAATGTTTCAGAATATACTCTGCATACTCTTAGAAATTTCTGCAGGTAAATCTTGGGGAGAGGGGGTGACTCCCCAATACCTGTTCATCTCTCCAAAGAAATCTTTAGCATTTGTGCTTTGTAGTCCTAAAGATGGTTTCTATTTCTCATCTAATGGTGCAATCAGGTAATTACCGTATATGCCAGCGTACAAGACGACTGGGCGTATAAGACAACCCCCCAACATTTCCACTCAAAATATAGAGTTTGTTATATACTCGCTGTATAAGACTACCCCCTCTTCCACACACCTTCCACACACCAAATAAAACGTAAAAGAACATCAGATTTGATTTCAACATGTTAATTTATATTCAAATGCTTATGACATGCAGAAAAATTGTCACAAGGCTGTATGTTATCAAACATGTACAGTAAACATAAAACAGTGCAAGTTTATTAAACGTAAATCACCAAAGACAATTCACTAAAGCTGAATGGAACAATAAACCTATGGGAGCTGCCATGCTGTTTGTTTTCTAATCTGTTAACCAAACTGGAACTGTCAATGACAGAAGGAAGATAACAAACAGAGGGAGAGAGCAAGTGCCAGGCAAGTCCCTAGCAAGTTTGCTGGCGTGACAGTTTCCCTTTAAAAGCCTTCAAACTCCTGTTCGTCATCTGATATTAAAAGTTGTTATCTTAAACAAATGTGGGATTTGGCTCTTAATGAGAAACTTACCTGGGAATTAAATCTTAGAAAGGGCAAATTGCAAGGGAACAGTTTCTGGAGGATCTGGAAACCATTCATTGATCACACGCTGGTTAAGAAGAAAGGCATGGCCCCTGTACCAGAACAAAATGATTTTTGGAAATTATGAGGATACATAATTCCCCGGACAATGTATATAGCACAAGGGTGATAATAACGATGTAAAATGTAACAGTGTAAGAGAATATTATATATTAGAAAAAAGGAGGACAAATTTTGTTAATGTATGAATTGGTACTTTTGTTTTTTCATTTTGTAATTGAAACTGAGTGACCTTTACTTATATTTTATCTTAGGGGTTATGGTTTTTTAATGTAGTACTGTTACTTTAGTTACTTCATTTTATGATTTTTTATAATTTCATATATATTTGTATCTGTTTTTCTTTATATACCTAATAAAATTGTAAACTTTTTTAAAAAAAGTTGTTATCTGATCCATCCCATAGGACCTTAACATTATTCGATGCAATTCTCCCCCACAGATTGCTTAACGTTATGTGAGGTAAACGTTATGTGAGGTAAATGTTATCTGAGGTATTACTGTATTTTATCCAACTGAAGTGCACCCGGCGTACAAGACACCCCCCCCCCCAACTTGGAGGCATGTTTTTCAGGGGTAAAAAGTCGTCTTATACCCCAGCATATACGGTACATTAAAATTGCATTGGATCAGGCCAAAAAAGGCTGCTCCAAGGATGCAATCTTAAAAGGAACCCTTCAAACATATACTTTTGTCCAGTACCAATCACACCAGCCACTCCAAAAAGAAACAGTTATTAACAATAATTTAAAAGTGGCTAGAGGACAGCCCAAGTTCAAGCTGGTCCATAATCTGGAGAATGTTGTCTGGTCCCTGGCAGTTTTATTTGTTCCTCTGCCAATGTGATTTATGCCATCTTTTGCGAAAATGCTGCTGGTTCATCTGCCATTTAGCCTTTCCTTTCAACAGAGATTTTGAGGAAACAATTGTTCATTTTGTTCCCCTTCCCCTTACTCCTGAAACAGGAAAAGAACACTTTGGAAAATGTCAGGGCTGCTTTCATGTCAGAGGTTAAGAAATGTATAATGGAACTGAGCAGGGCTGTACATTTGGAACGGAATCCTGCTACAGTGGATTTATTTATTATTTATTTAAATTTATTATCCCAGCCTAATCAGGTGAACTCGACTCTAGGCAGCTTACAACATGAGTGCAAAAACAACTAAACAATGCTAAATCTCACATAAGTGCAAAACAAACTAAACAATCCCACTATACCCCTACACGAACAACAATTTGGTTTAAAATTAAGTTTAAAAATTCAAACTGTAATTTACAGAATACTAAAAAGATTAAAAAGTTTAAAAAGTTTAAAACAGCGAGAGGGGTGGCTGTCCCATCAGATCAGCCACCCAACATGAGACCCCACATTCCTGGAGCCCCACACCTGCCCCGCCAGCCAGGTTTTTTAGGCCCTTCCGAAAGGGCAGGAGCTCTGTCTGTAGACGTAACCCAGTTGGCAGGAGGTTCCAAAGGGCCGGGGCGGACATGGAGAAGGCCCTCTTTCTGGTGCTAGAGAGATGCGCCTCTCTAGCCGATGGAATAATAAGAGAGCCTCTCCGATCCGCCCTGGTGGGATGGACCGATGTTTTTGGGGTGACGCGGTCTCTTAAGTATCCTGGGCCACTACCATATATGGCTTTAAAGGTAATGACCAGTACCTTGAATTGCACTCGGAGACATACTGGCAACCAGTGCAGCTCCCGAAGCAGTGGTGAGGCACGAGCATAACGCCCGCACCCCATCAGTACCCGAGCCGTGCATTCTGGACCAGCTGCAGCCTCCGAATGGTCACCAAGGACAGCCCCATGTAGAGCGCATTACAATAATCAAGTCTGGAGGTGACCAAAGCATGTGTGACCATGAGCAAGGAGTGGGCGTAACTGGCGTATTACATGAAGTTGTGCAAAAGCCCTCCTGGCCACGGCTGCCACCTGCTCTTCGAGCAGTAGTCGTGAGTCCAAGAGGACCTGCAGATTACGCACCGGGTCTGTTTGGGGCAAAACTGCCCTTTCCAGAACTATAGATGGCAGCTCCCGAGATAACGCAGGTCCCCTTACCCATAGCCACTCAGTCTTGCGGGATTCAGTTGTAGCCTGTTGTCCCCCATCCAGACCTTGACAGCCTCCAGGCACCTGGAAAGGACTTGCACTGCAGTCCACTGTAATGACTGACATTGTATTTTGAGAAGAACAATTCTCAAAAGCAAACCATTTGAATATTTTAGAGAGTCTTTTCCCTCCTAGTATTTCAACATTTCTACTTAGGACAACCAGGACAATCTCTGTGCAAAAGAGTTAATGGAGATAAATCAGACATCAGAAATGGTAATACACAGAAACCCATTTCAAACTATTTCAATCTACCTGGACATGCTATCCAAGACTTGGAAGTTGCCATTCTGGAACAGAGTTATTACAAGACAAGACTCCAGAGAGAGACAGCAAAGATAAAGTACATCCATGTGCTGAACACCCATCTGAAAGTTTTGAAGATTACCGTATTTGCTGGTGTATAAGATGACTTTTTCACCCTGAAAAAAATGCCTCCAAGTTGGGGGGTTGTCTTATACACCGGGTGCACTTCAGTTGGGATAGACATATCTGCCCATAGTGGTCTCCTGATGCTCACCCACCTCATTCTACATACCATCAAGATGAAGAAAGAAGCTCTACATTACAATTGTGTCTCCCTTTCAAACTGGTGGGGAAAAAGAAAGGGTGTCATTCACTGGTACCTCATGCCTTTATCTCTGCTCTGCCCAAAATGGAGGAAAAAGCCATGCATTCTTTGCATGGGAAGCAAGAGGCTAGGCTAGAGCAACACTTCCTGCCTCAGTGCAATTGACCTGCCCACCCACTTTACCTGCAGCGCCACACCTGGTGGGTGGTGCAAGTACAGTTCTAAAAAATCAATAAAATAATTAATATTACTGTATTTTAATTACTGAAACTCACCAGCAGTTGCTACATTTCCCACTCTTGGCTTATACTCTGGTCAATCTATTTTCCTGGATTTCAAGGTCAAAATTAGGTACCTTGGGTTATATTTGGGTCGGCTTATATTCATGTATATATGGTAGATAAATAAGTACCACTTTGCACTTGCACTGTTTTATATTTACTGTACATGTTTGATAACATACATCCTTGTGACAGTTTTTCTGCATGTCATAAGCATTTGAATATAAATTAACATGTTGAAATCAAATCTGATGTTCTTTTATGTTTTATTTGGTGTGTGGAAGGTGTGCGGAAGAGGGGGTAGTCTTATATGGCGAGTATATAACAAACTCTATATTTTGAGTGGAAATGTTAGGGGGTCGTCTTATACACCCAGTCATCTTGTACACTGGCATATATGGTAGTCAAGGGTTTGAAACACCACAACTAACAGGTTGCTATATGCTGCTATTTTTGTTGTATTTTATATGTTGTTATATTATACCACCTTCACAGAAACTACTTCTGTAGAATTCTCATCCACATCCTCAGGCTACCTCTCAGAACAAAGGAAGAACTAGGTGCTAGGCCTGAAGGAAATGGTGGGCTCCAAAACCTTGTACTACCACACTCTGGGCATGGAGATGGTGGTGTGGCCAGGGGGAAAGCCCTGCATTGCACCCGAATCAGGACTACTTTATTTCAAAACTTGGATGGGGGGGCCAGCCAGAATTTCTGCTACCGTTTTTGGTGAACTGGTACAAACCTGCTGATGCCCACCACTGCCTGAGAGGTAAACTCATTAGCAAATGTGTAATGCCACAATGGCTGTCTTGCATCTATCTATTAACCATTTGCAATTCAACAGGGAGAAGCTTCACAACTAACCTGAATAACAGGTATTACCAGTTGTAAAAAACCACATTGATTTGTATACTTATCTGTTATGCTAAACATTCTATACATATGTATTTGATGTATATAAATTGATGACATGAAGCCTCACTCCTATGTCTGACAAAGTGGACTTGATCCATGAAAGCTAACATTAAAATACTGTACTGTAATACTGAAATTGGTTAAGGTTGACCTTTATATAGACTTTTAATAACATATTACTCCATCATAGTTTTTTAAACCAACCTTTGTCTCTATTGGATTTGATTGTTACCATTATGTTTTATTATTAATTTTTATTTATTGTGCCTTTGTTTTGATTGTTGGTTGATTTACTACAGGTGGGCTGGGAAGGTGGATGAACTAGATGGATGGTAGATAAACCAATCAATCAATTAAACAAATAGAATATGACATGGAGAACATTGTGGACCACTGCTCAAGCTAAATAGAGGATTCAAAGCATCTGAAAGGAAATGCTCTAGTGAGTGTGACAATGTATTATAAATGAGCCCTGCAATTGTCCAAACTGCTTCCAGAGTAAATTTCCTGTATCCTGAAGTGATTATGAGCTACTTCAGTATATTGGAAATTGAACACTCCCACTATTTCAATAGTTAATATAGAGGCACAGAAAGAATGTAAAATTAAGTCACATGATGTATTGCTTCAGCAATGATTTAGCAAAAAAAAAAAAAAAATCACTTCCCCTGAATGTTCAGACTATCAAGGAAAGTATTCAATTAAGGTTCAAAAGGTTGTGTCCTGTTTGGTTGGGAAGAGTGCATTGAACACTCCTACCCTTGAATGGGAACTAACACTTTTCTGGCCAATCCAGCCACACAGTTTGGACTTTCCCTAGGTTGGATTTTCTGGAATATCCCATCTTTCTATTGTTTGCTGCCCTGCTGGGTCCCTGTTTCACATATTTTCTGGATTAACTTCACTTCCTTCTACACATTGTCTTCTTATTCTTTCTCAGTTGTTCAGCCAGCAGATCTCATCTCTTTATCTTCTCTTCTCTACTAAAGATATACTTCCCTTTCATGAAACCCTCTGTTCATGCAAGGTAAGCTGTAATAATGATTCAAATGCTAGCTTTTATATTTGCTGGCAAGGACAAGGGAAGAAATAATGTGTGCCTTTAAGTAAGTATGCAAATCTCACAAACTCTCACTATTGGTGAAAAACAAGGGGGGGCATCTCCATTGCTATTTCTGGTGTACATTGATGACAGAATTGGTGTCCAACATAAGACAATGTAATATCAACTTTTCCAACGTTATAACATTTTAATGGAATCGACTGACCTGGTGGCCAGGCCAAGCCAGGTCAGTACACATCCCCTCACATCTAATTAATGTATAATCTTTCAATAAAATGAAGCTGGGGGGGGGAGGAAGGACAGAATTTAGCAGGAAAATGTAACCTGGAGTTTAGTTGCACCCTGATTGCTACACAAAAAAATAAAATAAGTGTGTATATATGGGGAGTTTTTCTTGACAGTACCCCAGGGAAATGATTCTCCTTCAAGACTTGTGAGTTCAAAACAGTCATGAGGATTGTGAAAACCACAATGTTGAGCAACATACACTGGGGAAACAACCTCTCTGCATACTTTGTAGATGGATATTACAGTACTACCTCGGATAACGTTTACCTTGGATAACGCTAAAATTGCATAACATTAAGTAATCTGGGGAGGAGAATTGGATCGAATAACGTTAAGGTCCTATGGGATGTATCGAATAACAACCGCTAAAGCCTGTGTGGTTACTATGTATCTCTATGGAGCTTTAACGTTATCCGATACATCCCATAGTATTTTAACATGCATCGGATAGCAATAAAAATCGGATAACACCAAGACTTGTGGAACCAAGTCTTAGCGTTATCCGAGGTATTACTGTACTACATTAATCATAAATCATAATGTAAGGTGAAAGGAGGGGTAATGAAAAGGAGAACTTTGGAAGGCCTAGATTTCCTCATATTTTTCTCTTTTACATTCCCTTGGTGCCAGTGATGGGATGACCCCGGTTCCATCCGGTTCCCTGGAACCGGTAGGAACAATCCCGGAGGGTTCTCCGGGAGGGGAGTCAACTTTTGAGGCGTCCGGTTTGAGACACCTCACCAAAAGAATTTTTTTTAAAAAAAATTGGAGCCAAAATGGCTCCGATTTACTGCGCATGTGCAGAAACTCAATCTGACGCATTGCGCATGTGTCAGATTGAGTTTCTGCACATGCGCAATAAATCAGAGCCATTTTGGCTCTAATTTTTTTAAAAAATTCATCGGTGACCGCAGCGATAGTGGCGGTGGCGGCAGCAGCGATGACGGCGGCGATGACGACGGTGGCAACAATGGAGGCGACGGCAACGGTGGCGACAACAATGGTGGCGGTGGTGGTGGCGGCAGCAGCACCGGAGGTGGCGGCAACAGTGGCAGCAGCAATGGCGGCGGCGGCAACGGCGGCGATGAAGGTGACAGCGGTGATGGCGGCGATGGCGGCGATGGCGGCGATGGCGGCGGCGATGACGGCGGCAATGGCAATAATGGCGGGGGCGGCGGAGATGGTGGCGGCGATGACTACGGTGGCGGCGGGGGCAGGTGGCACCAGCCCTCGGAGGAGGGCACCTCCCCGGGGGCCGCCAAGCCCCCACAGGCAAGTTGAGGCCTGCCCTGCCCTGGCCATCCACCCCTGCCGAGCCCTCCCAGGGGTAAGTGTGGCTTTTGTGTTTGGGGTTGTATTTTTATGTAATTATTATTTATTTATTTATTTAATTTATTTACGGGTTTGTGTGGCTAGCGGGTTTGGTTGAGTGTGTGTGTCTGTGTTTATTTATTTATTTTATTTTACTTTATTTTTTATTTTAAGGCCCCACCCACGTCATGATGTCAGCTCCGCCCATGATGTCATGACATTGGCCACGGCCATGACGTCATGACATCATGGAGTGGTGGTAACAAATTTGTCATCCCATCACTGCTTGGTGCCTGCATTGCCATTACCTTGGCTGGCAACATTTCAACTGGATTAGAGCTTTGCTACTTTTAACATCTGTTCCTTGATGAGGTTGGGGAAAATATCCACTCACTGTTTTGGTCAATTGTTTTGCATGGAATACAATTTAGTCAATGAGTGAGAGAGACCATTGACAATTTGATAGCATTGCATATAAGCATAAATGAAAGATTCATCCTCTCCTAATTTGTGGGTAGATGTATTAATTTACAAAAAGTCTGGCACAAGCTCCTTTCAGATAACTGGAATCTGTTTCATAGACTGGGCATAGGTAGCAATTAAGTCAAATGAGTTAATCTGGTGAGGGAAGGCAAATTCACTCATGTAAAACAGAGTAAAAGGTTGCTAGTACAGTATGTTAATAAAATGTTAGTATTTAAGGTGCCATGGTTTATGTTGTCTTTGCTGCAATACAGTCAGCACAACAATATTGTACAAAGTTTTTTTGGGGGGGGGACCACGACTCCCATGTCAGCTAGGGAATTCTGGGAGCTTTAGTCCAAAGAAGGAACTTTGCCAAGAGTTGACATTATTCATTCTGGACTGGGGAGAAGGGGAGAAAATTACTGCAGTATTTATGGGAGTTAGGGGGAAACATAGGTATTATCTTGAGGAAAGGAAATATGTATTGAGAAAAACAAGAAAAGGAGGAAGAAAAGGGAGAATTACTTAAAGTTTCAGATTCCAGTATTTTTGCCAGTGATGGGATGATGCCAGTTCTGACTGGTTCCCCAGAACCGGTAGGAACAATCCTGGAGGGTTCTCCGGGAGGGTAGTTCTTTTTTTGAGGCATCCAGTTCCGACGCCTCAAAAAATATATATTTTTTTTAAAAAAAAATGGAGCCAAAATGGCTCCAATTTAGTGTGCATGCGCAGAAATCAATCTGATGCATGCATGCTGCAATTGTGAAGTGCACATGCATCAGAATGAACTTTTGCGCATGCGCAGTAAGAGGCAGCTATTTGCTGCCTATTGCTGCCAGAGCCAGACCTTTTCGGAGTGGCTCTGGCGGTGATGTTTCGGTGAGGTGAATGGAGGTTTGGGAATCAAGCCGCGTTTGTGTGTGGTTTGATCCCAAAAAACCCTGTTCGCTTCACTAATGCTTCGGTGAGGTGAACGGGGGTTTGGGGATCACCCCCATTTTCCAAAAAATCTTGAAAACCCCGTTCGCCTCACCAAAGCATCAGTGAGGCGAACGGGGTGTGTGTGTGCAGGTGCGCGGCTTGCCCCTGTTTGCCTCACAGAAGTGGTGAGGCAGATTGGGGGGGTTAGGAGGCAAGCTTCTGTGCTGCCTGCCTGACTGCCTAGTGCCTGCTCCCCGACCCCAGACCAGGTAAGTGATGTGTTTGAGTTTGGGGTTGGTGGGTTGATTTGTGTTTGGGGTGGGTGGGCAGGTTGATTTATGTTTTGGGTGGGGATGGGTTGATTTTTTAATTTTTAATTTTTTTAAATTTTTTCTTTGGCCCCACCCACAATGTCATGACATCATGAAGTTGGCTCCACCCATTACATCATGATGTCATGATGTTGGCCCCGCCCACAATATCCATGGTGTCAGGGTGGGGTAGTAAAAAATTTGTCATCCCACTACTGATTTTTGCTGCTGTTGCTGTTGAGATAATGGTTGATTCTTCTTTCATGTCCCGATCAAACCCTGGACTGCCAAAATGAAGCAAAATAATGGTTAGTGTGAGTCATGGATATCGGGATGGTGGATTCAAACTTTAATTAGGAAATATCCTTTTGAAATAATTAATTCTACCTTTGCATGTCTTAAGAGTACCATATAGCCTTTTGAACTGTTTAAAAAGATACATTCTCTTAAATTAAACAGTTTCTGGAGATGAAGCTGTGTTAATCTGTTGCAACAAAATCAACAAAATCTTGTGGCACCTTTAATACTAACATGTTCTATCTGGCATAAGTTTCTCTTCTTTAGGTGCATGTAGTATGATATTCAAGGCACAGGTACTTATACCTCAGTAAATGTCCATAAGGGATTGAAGTACAGGTAGTTATGAGGATGCAAGGATTGACATCTGCTATCTGCACACTACCAAAAGAAGCATACACTATTGTCTCTGTTTGCGGATTATTATACACTTGCTTTTGTATGTAAACTTTGATAATTGTATTAACGATGGTCATTAACAAACAGTAATTGGTTGGCAGCACTGAGATCTTGGCATAGATGAAACAATTAACATGTATTGTGATGAAAAGTCAAATATGGCAAAGAAAGTAGGGCATTTTCCAGTTGTGTTATAATATTTAATCTTCTTCTGTGAAACAATTCGCTCATTGTATCCTCCCTTATGATTCCAGCAGTTTACTTTCACATTCACCTGTTTCTTCTAGTTTTCCTGATCTCGATAGCCTAATTTGTAAAATATGCTTATTAATTGCTACATAGTTTTTCTACCATTGGCCAAAATCCAGTTGTATAAATTACACTGGCATCACCAGCACAGAGAAACTGTTGGTACTTAAGTACTTCCTACATCAATCCAAGAGAACATGCAACTTATGCACTATTTCATAACACTTTGGCTTATCATAAAAAAAAGCATTAGCACATTAGTTTCTTGCAAAGCAATTGGATGGAAGTATGACAATTTATTTTTCCTCATTTCCAGCTTCTATAAAGGGGTGAGAGATTTATTATTTTTTTAAAAAAATGAATGGCTGCTTATCCAAGAATATCACAGGACAAGGAGTAATTTGAGAATCCATTCAAGAATCCAAGAAAATCCTGGAAACATCAAAACAGTTGGAGGGTATACTGCAGTGGTGGCAAACCTATGGCATGCATGCCAGAGCGGGCACTTGGAGCTTTCTCTGTGGGCACACATCCCATCACCTCAGCACAGAGTTCACCCCGCTTCTCTGCCCAGCAGCCCAATGGGAGAGCTTCCTCCCTCCCCAGCACAGATTTCACTCTGCCCTTCTGCCCAGCAGTCCAATGGGAGCGCTTCCCTCCTCCTCCCAGCACAGAGTTCACCCGCCCCTCTGTCCAGAGCCCAGTGGGAGCACTTCCTTCCTCCCCAGCACTCAGTTTCTAAAAGGTATACTGCATTTTTAGCAACATGGGAGCTATCATCTGTCTGTCTGTCTTTCTTCACATTTATATTCAGCCCTTTTGATGTGAGCACCACACACACATATATACCACATCAAAAGGGCAGTTTAAAAGTGCAGGGTAATATTGTGTACAGTATAAATAAATGCATAAACAAAACTTGGCAGGCTTCAGGTGTGTTGTCCCCTCACTTGCTGCCAAAGCCAATTTTCCTAATGGAAAATTAGAAAATGCTTGGACTGTCCCTGCTATGACAATCAATAGCACCTACTCCCAGGTAAGATGTGCTCTTGTAAAAAGAATAAATCACTGCAATGCATGTTGCTGAACAGTGATTTTCTGAGCTAAAATATATAATCATGCAGAGTGACGTTACTTATTAAACAAACACATATTATCTGTTGCCACTGTTAGGGTGGTTCCAAAATAATTTTCCATTGCTCTAATTCTTCAGGGTATCATTTGTATTTTGAGGAGGCAAGCAAAGAATTTAATCCCAGTTTGCATTCCATCGAGACTTAGTGTATCAACATTTGGTCTAATTACCAGTTTCCCATATTTGCTCCTGGGAGGTCACAGAGCATAAATAGGGGTTGCTTGTCATCTTTTCATCTAGGAAGGTTCAGTGTGATCCAACAGAGAGAAAGACAGAGAGGGAGGGAAAAAGATGAGATAAGGTTGTAATACATTAGCTGAGTCATCAGGAAACGATAGTACTTCCCTCTTTCTTTAACGGTGCATAAACCTTCAGTGGATAAAAGATGCTGTTTTGAAAAATGGAAAATGTTGGTTATTTAATAGTAATAATTTCCCAGCAAAATGCACCGATATCATCTTTTGCAGTAATAATACGGTTGTGCCTCCAGGTTCTTTTCAAGCAGACCTAATAGGAAGGTACTGCATTCACAATGCTGAAGGTGGTGGTGGGGAGGGTGGGAGCACTGCCTCGGCCTCTAGTAATAACACTGTGCTCCTTTTGGGCCATTATCATCCTCAGACATTCAGGTGAGAGAGATGAATAAAAGGCCAATTGAGTTGTAGAAGATAAACACAGGCTGCACATATTGGTTTAACAAGGAGGTGTTTTCACAGCGCTGCCTCATGAAGCAAGCCAGTTTTGGCCTCGAGAAAGAAGATTCAGCCCTCACAAAGGGACAAGCAGGGTGAAAGAAGAGAGAGGCATTGACTACATCCTTTCCAGTGCCTCAGAGTAAGACGGGTTCTCAACCTTTTCAAGCCAAGGGCCAGGTCATGCTCCCTCAGACAGCTTCAGGAGCCGGTTGGCCATTTTGCCCTGCCTGCCACACATGGCACTTCCAAGTGTGGCAGAAATGGGGGGGGCACATGAAGTGGTGTTGTGGGCTGCATCCGGCCCCTGGGAGATAAGTTGAGACCCCCTGGATAAAGAGGATGGGAGAAACAAGGAGGGCCACCAAAAGGAGGGTCCCTGCAAGCCCAATCTTCTCTGTGGTGAGAGGGCAGTGTGAGCCAGGGACTCTGCTTGAGACTTCAAGGCTCTGCCCCTCATTGAGCTAGGGGCCGAAACTTACCTGAAAGCCTCATTAAAGCTCAATACATGTCCTTTGGCTATTTGTAACCTCTTAGCCCAACCTACTGGAAGATGGAAGTATTTTTGAACCACACTCGGGCGTACCCCTGGCAATGGCCAGCTTGAGCTGGCTAATCTTTCTCACACTAGAGCAGCCAAAAGGAACTACAGAATGAGCTCCTCAAAGGTGGCTTCATTTTGTCAGTTTCACGTCTGGCCTCGACATGGAAGAAGAAGCCCAACCTACCTAACAGGGGTGTTGTGAGAGTAAAGTAGGGTAAAAGTTACCCTTGCTCGAAAGCCAGTCATATCTGACTCTAGGGTTCAATGCTCATCTCTGTTTATAGCTGAAGAGCCAGTACTGTCTGCATCTGCAGACATTTCTGTGGGCATGTGGCAGGCATGCCGGCCCTAGACACCAAAGTGCATGGAACACTGTTTACCTTCCCACTGAAGTGGTCCCTGTTTATCTACTTGGAATTTCTTGCTTTTGAATGGCTAGTTTGGCAGGAGCTAGGACAGAGACGGGAGCTCATTCCATCGTGCGGTACTCGGGTATCAAACTGCTGACCTGCCACCTTCCAGTCAGCATCTTAACCACTTGAGCCACTGCAGTAGAGGAACTCTACGTTAACAATGTTACCTCCAGCTCACTGGAGAAAATACCATGTAGAAATGTAACTAATAAACCAGCAAAAAGGCTGTAAACTCAACACTGGATGGCACTTTGCATTGATTTGAGGGAGATGGGTGAGGAGTCTACTTGCTGGTCCAGTCAGGAATTCACATTTTAGTAGGCAGCAGATTGTGCCCCCAGGATGCTTTTTCAGTTTATTATTTTTTGATGATGATGACGGCGGCGGCGGCGGCGGCGACGACGACGACAACGACAATAATAATAATAATAATAATAATAATAATAATAATAATAATAATAATAATAATAATAATAATAATAATAATAATAATAATAATAATATGTTCCTGGACATGCAGGAGACATAGGTGCAGAAGACTCATTTTGGCTCTGGGGGTGCATGTTCCCCAGCCCTGGCCCTAAACCAGTGTTCTGAAGAAAAGTAGGAGTCTCCCACCATAATCCTCTTGACACGCTCCTCTCACGAGGGACAAAACCATTGCAGCTGCTAACATTTCTTTTCCAGCTGATTCCTCAACCCTCCCTCCAATCTGCCCAGAAAATAATCCTCCACATGCTTTGGAGGAAGATTTTGGCATCTTTGGGTTTCCGAAGGAGCAGAAATGAATAACAAGGGAAGGATTCTCTGGGCAATTTTAGTGCAAACACTATTGTTGTGTTATGTGCTGTCAAGCTATGTTCAAATTATTGTGATCTTAATAAGGTTTTCAAGGTATGTAAGATAAAACATGCCTAGCTTTCCGTCATTTTTTTTTTTTTTGCACAAAGAGAGTGAGAGTAAACAGTGAAATCATAAAATAACTTGTGGCATTTTAAATGCTAGGAATTATTACTGAGCATAAGCATCAGCATGTGATAGTCTACAATAGTTCCAGCCAAGTGAAATTTCTTTCAACAGCTCAATTTTGACCCCTCCATCCCTTCTTCTTCTTTTGGGTCTAGTTCAGACTCTAAACTGCCAAAATGAAGCCACCGTTTGGTGAGTTCATTCTGTAATTCTATTTGCTTGACCTAGTGTGAGAACGATTAGCATGCACAAGGCTGCTGTTGCTCGGGGTACTCCTGATTGTGGTTCAAAAATACAATAATCTTGGAAGAGGCTCTTTCTGTGTACCCCTCCAGGAATAACCTGGCACATCCTTGTGTAGTAGGCACAGGGGCCAGACAGGGGAGAC
The DNA here is from genome assembly GCA_030440675.1 of Furcifer pardalis. Classification (NCBI taxonomy): domain Eukaryota; kingdom Metazoa; phylum Chordata; class Lepidosauria; order Squamata; family Chamaeleonidae; genus Furcifer; species Furcifer pardalis. Next base: position 126,777,971 of record CP126893.1, on the reverse strand, counting down.
CCTAATCATAGCTCCTATACCTTCAGCAGGTGAAATTGTGACAGGTATGAGAACAATTCCACTCACTGAGAGAGCTACGACACAGGTGAATTCCCTGTCTCCTTCCCCCTTCTGATCATTCTTCTCACTTTTCACCTCCAAGGACATTGACTGGTCAATAATTCAGATGAGAGCTTGCCTCTCAGTAGAAATTCTGCATGCACTGATTCTTCATAGAAACATGGGGACTTAGATGCCTTATGCAGATTAAGGCTATTGGTCCATCAAGTTCAGCTTAATTGACACTGAGTAGTGATAGCTTTCCAGGGATTTAACCTTGCCTCCTTCTTCCAGGACTACAGTGGCTCAAGTGGTTAAGGCACTGAACTCGAAGTTGGCAGGTCAGCAGTTCGAGACCAGAGTACTGCATGACGGGATGAACTCCCATCTCTGTTCCAGCTCCTGCCAATCTAATAGTTTGAAAGCAAGAAATTGTAAGTAGATAAATAGGGACCACTTCGGTGGGAAGGAAAAACAGCATTCCATGCACTCCTGTGTCTAGCAGACAGTGCTAGCTCTTTGGCTGTAAACGGAGATGAACACTGAACCCTAGAGTTGGATACGACTGGCTTTCAAGCAAGGGTAACCTTTACCTTCTTCTTCCATGTCTAGGTGAGACTTTAAACTGCCAAAATGAAGCCATAGTTCCTTTCTCCTGACCTAGTGTGAGAAAGATTAGCTGGCACAACAAGGTTGCCATTGCCCGAGGTACACCTGATTGTGGTTCCAAAATACCACAGTTTTCGAGGAGGATCTTTCTATGTACCCCTAGTTTTGCCTGAAAATGCTGGGAGTTGAAGCTGAGACCTTATGCACACAGAGAGTACGCTCTCCCACTGGGACTATGCAGCTTGCCCATCTCCCAATTTCAGGGCCATTGCTCTCTTTGGCTTTTTCCCTTCCCAAATACTCTCTCTCATTCTCTTTCAACAAAAGCTCATAAAGGTTTTGTACTGTTGCTTTGCTTTCTTCCCATTCTAGTGTCTCAAAAAGGTGGCAGCTTCCTAAAAGACACTGTGCTCTTCCGGAGCTTGTAAATGCTCTCCCTGCTGTGCCAACAGCAAGGCAGGGAGAGAAGAGCAAGGGAAAATATGACACCTTTTGCTAATAGAGGCAAAGCAATGGAAAACAATTTTGCCAACCAGATGACTCAAATTAGAGTCATCTCTCAAAGGAATATTGTCGATTTGTAGCTCTTATTACAGTATAATACTACTTTCCTAAAAGTTTGCGTGTGCATTTTAATGAATTCATAAAGCCTGGACTATAAAAAAACCCATGGGGGAAACCTGGCAGCTCTTTAATTCAGCATTAAAGCTCAACTGATGTCAATTGAATTGATTTCTGCACATCGAAATTGCATGCATTGAATGAAAACATTAGTCTTCCCCATCCCCCAATTTAAAGCTCACTGTATTACAATTGGCTTGAGTCAGGTTCAATTACATGTTGAAAGATTATAATCTGGTGTAGCAAATGGAAACTGTGAAATCAAGAAAGAAATCCCAGTTGACCTGATTAAACTTTATATCGAGAATGCTTTCACTAATATCAAGGGAGGCAGGGTCTTGTCTGAGGAATGCAGGATGGCCCCTTTACAGCTTTAGATTATATTCCTATGACTAATGAGGTGACCAGAGACCTATAACAAGAGTTCAGATGCATGACCTCTTATGGAAGCATGCCTTTTGTTAATAACACAATGGCAAAAGGAGGTGGAAGTGCCCTAGCTTTTTCTTGGGAGTAGCAATAGCATAATGCATGATGTTCCACATCAGGGGTGAACAGAATGTGGCCAAAGTCTTCTTCTGAGACTCTGGAGTTTCCAGGCTGAAAAAATAATAATGCAGGAGTCATTTCAAGTTACAAGAAGCCTACTAGAAGTCTCAAAGAGCAATTTCTCTATCATAAATGGATTGTAGACCACTCCAACCTACCAAATGTTTTCCCCACCACTCCCCCATCCACTGGGTATGTATTTCAAGAAACAAGAAGGACCTTCCCCATATTTTTGGGTTGGGTGTGGTCAGGTGTTCTTGCCATGGGAAATTAGCCTCTAGATTCTGCAAATGTGCCCATCCCCAGTTTAAGAATGGATGTTATAGCAAGAAATCTGGATCTGGATCTTAGCCCAGCAGTGAAAATGGACAGCACTATAATAACTCCTTAGATCAGTTGTGGGAGATCTCAGAGACAGCCCTGGACTAGATAGACTTAATAGTAGCACCTAATGTCCCCTGCCTTTATACTCCAGTCATTGCATGTATAAAATGAGAATGGCAGTTTATTTGTTTATTTATTTATCATATGATGAACTTCAGTTGTCTACATTAATGCTGATATATACAGTAAACACAAATTGACCATCTCAAGTACAGTACCTAACTAGAGTTCCATGTCTAGCTTTGAAAGCCATTAAAGGCCTTCATCTGTGGCACTATGCAAGTCCTCCAATGTCCCTCTAAATGCGCGTAAGGGACACTTAAATATAATGTGGTCCATAGTTTGGTCTTCTTATTCACAATCACATTGGGAAGAGGACTTCCATCCCCATGTGAACAGAATGGCTCCGCATCTACCACAGCCACTCCTCTCTCTGTTCAGCATCTTCCACTGCCATTTAGGAAGGGGAAATCTGGCTGACCACTCACATGGGTTCTTGACTATGTGGTGGTGGTGAATCAGGGATAGATGTTGCCAGAGTTCCATCCAGGCATCTGAGATATTGAAATGGTTATTCTGTAGGTTAATTGCTGTGGTGTCTAGATTTTAATCATCGGGCAAAGGGGGCTATTATATCAGCATGGATTGGAAGGAGAGAGGGGTGTTTACTGTTTTTGTCCATAGGTTTAATAATGACAGTGATCTTCTTAGTGGAGGTGGTGGAATATGGCTCAGGATAGGGAGCCAGTGGATGTTTTTTTGGTTGAATACAGCCTGTGGTGATACACACTGCCTGATTCAGCTATGTGTCTATTAATCCTGTGTGTCCACTATTAAGCCAAGATGAACAGCAATATTCAGCAGTAGAATATGATAATAATAAGGCAGTGGATCTAGGAAACTGAGCACTGGTGGCCCAAGAAGTACCTGCTAGCTTCTGTAAGATTTTGTTTCTGGTTTTGATCTTTGCTGCCACATTGGAGAGGTAGCTCTTGTAGGTCAGAAACCTATCTAGGGAGACTTGGAGTTGCTACAGTATTGCAGATTTTCTCCTCTGAATGATATAGCTGAATCTAGGAAATTCATTTATGTAGAATGGTAGTAAAAATGGTAGAAACCTGAAAAGCAGCACCAATGTAAGCGTAGTTGTATGCATGGTTCTCAATGGTTATATCCTGACCAGAGCAGAGCTCTGATTGTACAGATTTCCTTATTGATGTTTACACAGTTCAATATCTAGAGAACGGTACATAATTCCACAAACTCATATACAGTATGTGCTTAGCATATGTGAAGGGAAGAATGAAAAAAATTTATGACAGTGACTAGAGAGAAGGAGATGGAGGGAGAGGAACAAGCCTGGACTGAAGAAACAAGAGCAAATTTTACCAAATGAGGTCCAAAGATCAACTAGATAGCAAGGAAATTGCTGACTTGTTTCCAGAATTGTTTTCAAGGAACCCTACCCTGTTTGTGTTTTCTCTCACCATCAGATTTCTTCAGAGCAATCAGAGTTGCAAATAATCCCAATGTTTGTTTTCCAGTGACCAATTATAAAGAAACCATGCTAAATGCAAGGTACAGACCTTAGGGCATTGTTTCCCAATCTTTGGTTTTTTGGTTTCAATTCCCCAAATACTATTCCCCATAAGCTATGACAAAAAGATGCCACTTTCACCCTTTGGGAGAGCATCTTTTCTCAAAATGCATCATCTGGTCTGACCCTGGGACTTAACATTGGTATATTTGGAGCTAAGCTAGGTGTCAATTTGAACCTCTCACATCTGGAGTTGATCCCTACATGACTTCCTTCAAATATCTTATTAAACCCACAGTCTTTGCTACAACCCGTTATAGCCTTTGCTATAACCCATAGCAGTTCCCATGCCCAGTTGTAACTTCAGTGGTTTTACAGAAGTTCAAATCCTTCTCTAATTTGCCAACATCTCCAGCTACCTCAGTTTCTTCTGTTGCTTCTTAAATTGGAAGCCTATCAGGGAAAAGATCTGTCCTCTCACAACATGGTGCACCTTTGATTTGCAGTGATGTGGACAATGACGACACCACCACCACTGAACAAAGTTTCAGACTAGGCTAGGAGAGCAGCCAATGCTTGAGTGTGATCCAGGGAAAGGGTTAAATGTACCGAAGCTGATTTCTCTCTCTCTCTAATTTACTCACTAAAATCCTTGCTCTGAAACCCAAGACTTACAATCAAAGTTTCAAAATGCTTCTGAACTCTTTCTTGCCTGTTGATGTTAAGTTGGGGCTCCTCCCACCCCACATAAAACCATTTTATCACAGAATGCAGTAGGAAAAGCAAATTTGGAGCTTAAAGGGCACAGCCAAAAATCTGTTCCTCTTTTTCCCCCTGGATACTTTTAATACTGACAAGTAAGTCCCTTAGAGTTTCCAATCTCTGCCAATTTATAGGCATACCCCATTTGGCTTTGTTGCCTTTGCTGAAAGATATACTTGTGATGGAAATTGTTAGGAAGAAAGCAACAGCAAAGAGGTTTTCATTACTTCCTCCCCCTTCCTCTTTCATTCAGATCTCTCTCTCTCCCCCTCCCTCTCTCCTGCCCCCTTTTTTCCTGCTGTATCATCAACTTTAGTCGCCAGCAAAAATAACTGTGAAATATGGAAATCGCTCATTCACAGCACAGTGGTTTTTTAAAAGGCTTCTGCTGTGCAAATGCAGCTGAGCCCACCTTCTATTGCCTTCTGCCACTCTCCACCCTAAAGTCACTTCTTTGCTATTTAGGTGAATAAGCAAGTGGAATGACAAACTGTTCACACAGCTAAAACAATATCAGAAGGCCATTAAAGCTATGATTTAAACTCTTCAAACAAGGGAACAGAAACTCAAAGCTGTAGCATAACAGGGAGCCAGGATTGATATAGAAGAAATCGTACCTCAGTCAGCCTGACAGTTTTTTCTGCCTCATGTGGCCTTGATAGTCTAGTATCTATACAATCCAGATATTACTGGATTTTGAGATTTTCTCATTCTCTTTCAGCTAGTTTCATGATATCATATCCTCTGGGGTGGATGGATGCAGGTTGAATCATTTGTCTGGTCTATAATCTCTCAGAAGCCGAAATACTTCTGCAGGAAAAGAAATTTCATCCTCCTCTCCTCTCTTTAAGTGTTGATTCTTCCTTCTAAGGAAGATGATACTGTTACTGCTTTGCTAGAATCAGGAGTTTCTTAAGTACTGAAAGTTGCCTTGTTTGTCATAGCATGAGCCTTTTGCATCTCCTGGAACTGCAAATGAGTTTGTTTTGTTTAGTAAAAGGTTATTGGGAGGTGAACATGAAGTTAATTTACACATTAAATGGCTCAGGCATGTGGTTCTCAGGTAATCATGTTGCTAGTTGTCCAATGTTCTCAGCCCAAATCAGTGTTTCCAACATTTGGTTTTTGGACTTCAGTTCCCAGAAGCCTAAGTCAATTCTCCAAAGCACTGATCAGCTAATGTGCTGACTGAGGCTTCTGGGAATCGAAACCCCCTTGTGGTGCATTTTCCCTATGTTGGGAACCAATGGTATAAATCCATGGCTGGTATCTCATGCAGCTTGATCTTAAGATTTCACTAATCAGAGTTCTCAATGTAAATGTCCAAGACCAAACTCATTGAATAAGCACTATTCTTCTTTTGATGTGTTATCTGAGGCTGGGATGGCTGAAGACGCCATGGGTAGAAATATCTCTCCCAATTTTCTGCCCCCTCTTTTTACACTGGGGCAAGGAACCTGAGATCTTGAAAGCCACATCTGGCCTCCTGATTTCCCCAGATGTACAACCCTCCTTCTCTATGACACCATATTTTGAGGGCTTTGTTTTCCATTTGAAAAGGCTGCAAAGCCATTCTGAAGACTTAAAGCTTGTCTAAACAGGCATTAAGAGTGCTCTCTGCAGTAATCTTGGGGTGGTCCACTATTTTTTTTAACGGCCTCTCCACTTGTTGGACATTGCAGCAGTCCCAGTCCCCCTAAATGCACAACTTTTGAGTCCCTGTTAGGGGGTTCAACTTATTTTGCTGTGCTCCAATACTTGTCATTCCAAGCACCTGTGGACACAGGGAATGACCAGGCACACCTCATACAAAGCACATACAGTATATGAAATCTTGCAGCTGCCCAAGCTGTTTCTGGTGTAGCCTTCAGCATCCTGGATATTGAACATTTCCCCGATAGTGAACATTGGGGAAGAGATTTTTAGGGAAGGAGACGGAACAACTGATTGGTTTAGAATAGGAAAAGGAGTAGAAAAAGTTTGCATATTGTTATCCTGCTTATTTAGCTTATATGCAGAGTACATAATGCGAAATGCAGGACTGGATGAATCACAAACTGGAGTTAAAATTGCTGGGAGAAACATCAACAACCTGAAATACACAGATGATATTGCCCTAATGGCAAAAAGTGAAGAAGACCTTAAAGCATAGTCCATAGAGAAAAAACATAAATAAAGTTCAATAGGATAGAATCAGTCCAAAGGCAAAACAAAGGTCTAGGTAATCATGGTGAAACCAAAAGGGAAATATTCCCAGGCAAGTTAATCCAAAGGCATCCCAAAATGAACTGAGATCTCCTTTCACCAAAATGGAGTTCGTTGACCCATGTGGTGCCTTCTGGGCCAATCAGAGAAAGTTCCCATAGAAATAGAAAGTTCCCATAACATGGAAAGTGTTTACATACGTGTAGAGACAGTGTCTCTGGTATATAGCCAAAACAAGGGCCTCTGCTGCTAGCTAGGAGATAAAGGATGGTAACACTGAACTGGAAAACAAGCAGTCTTGTGACACAGAGGAGAAATGATTTTTGGAAACCTAGTAAGAATACAACCAGGTTTCCTCCATGTTTTGGAGAACGTTAAGAAAGTGGTGTCTTCCTATGACAGGAACCTATAGAGGAGTTGACTCACCAAATCCCCACTGATTCAGTTGGCCTATTTTAGTGAAATTTACTATATAAAGTGACAGGACTTTGGCCTCTGTCTTCTTAATACGATATATCAATGCATCTTTTATAGTGGGAGGACAAGGTGTAGCCATTGCCGTCAAAGCCTGAAACCAGTGTCTGAAATTCTGTAACTCAAAACAAGCACATGTTCTTAACACACAAAGTCAGAGTCCCATGGTAAATGCAAGCAGGGTTGGAAAATATTCCTTCTGAAGACTCCTTTGGCTGTCAGTCGCTACAACAAATGCTGAACTAGGTGAAACCACTGTAACCCATCACCAAACTACCTGTAACTGGTTACCCAGTGGTGGGCTGTCAAAATTTTTGCTACCCCACGATGAGCGGAGCTGGCATCGTGGGCGGAGCTAATGTCATGATGTCATGACAGCATGGGCGGAGCCAACATCATGATGTCATAACATCATGATGCTGTGTGTGGAGCCAAAGGGAAAAAAATAAAAATAATAAAAAATAATAAAAAAAATTAAACAAAAATACAGATTAAAATTAAACTAATCAACCAACCCACTCACCCACCCCAAACACAAATCAATACAAAAACAAATCAACCCACCCACCCCAAACACAAATCAACCCACCCACCCATGCCAAACACAAACCCATCACTTACCTGGCCTGGAGTCGGGGAGCAGGCACTAGGCAGGCAGGCAGGCAGCATGGTGGTGTGGTGGCAAACCGCTGCAGTGCCAAACTGCCGTAGCGCCAAACTGCTACAGCGGCATGGTGGCCTGGTGGCTTGGCATGGCCCCTCAAAGAAAGGCCACCGCCACCACTACTGCTTCTCCAGGCACTGCCTGCACCTTTTCCAGGCAGGCAAAATGGCTGCCTGGAACTGCACATGTGTGTCAAACCTCCATTTGATGCATGTGCACTAAAAATAGAAGTGTGCATGCATCAAATGGAGGTTTTACGTATGTGCAGTTCTGGGGCAGCCAGTTTGGCTCCAAATTTGAAAAATGTTGGGCTGCCAGTGAAGCGTCCAAAGTGAACAAATTGAAGAGGTAGCCAACAGAAATTAATTAATTGGATTAAAAATAATTGGTTGATTGAGTTGGCACCCTTTGGTTGAGATAAGTAATTTTTATAGGTGATTTGGTTAATTGAATTTTTTTAAAGAGGTATATATTAAATTTCGATTGAAGGAGGGCATAATTAAGTGAACACAGTATGGAGGGAGGGAGAGGCAGAGAGGAACCGAAGACAAGAAGAGAGAAGAGAGAGAAGGAGCAGAAGGATAAGGAGAGACGTACACCGTCACCAACCATGGAAGCGCAAGCAGCAACAACTGAATCTCAAGCAGCGGGTGGGCGGGCAACCGATTTATCGGAAGTGTGCGCCATTTTACAGCAACTGGCTAAAAATGTGGGTGATTGTCAGGTAACAATGCAAAGGCTGAATAAAACTGTTGAGAATAATAGTGAGGAAATGAAAAAAGATAGGGAGCTGGCCAGATTACAACATGAGAGCCTGGCCAGGTCCCTATCGGATATGCAAAAAGAGGTGACAGAGAACACAAAGAAAATTAAGATGATTACAGACACAATGCAAAAGGATTTGCAACAAACCAGTATCACAGTGAATGAACTTTTGATCCAGGAACATGTCATCTCTAACAGGGTATCAGTTCAAGAGAAAAAAATGATGATGGTGGAGGAGGGGTGGAGAAAACAGAACATTGTGATACGCAAGATGGTGGAAAGGACGCCAGACAAGTTGAAGGACAGGGTGATAGATTGACTGAACTCTCTAAAAATGGGGAAGGATTTTGTTTCAGAAGACATTGGCGCTGTATTTAGAGTGGGGGGAAGGAGAGATAGGAGAGCACCTAGGAATGTTTTGGTTAAATTTGCAAATTGGGGAGATAAGCTGAAGGTGATGGCTTTTATTAAACAAGCAGGGTCTGGCATCCTAAATATTGAGGGAGTTGATGTGGAAATCTACAATGATATTGCGCCTGAGGAGAGAAAATGGAAATACATGATGAAACCAGTTACGAAGCTTTTGGTGGCTAAAGACATTAAATACAATTGGAGGTTTCCACAACAACTGAGATTTTTTATGATAAGAGATGGCATGTATTTGATGAAAAGACTGATGTTTTGCAATACCTGACACAAATTGGACTGATTACGGTGGCGGACAAGGAATGGATTGGCCTGAGAACAGATTTGTATACAGTGGGGGTGATGGGGCCGGCTTTGAATGTGCAGGAGGAGGTGGAGGGAGCGGTGGGGGTGCAGATCTTTCGGGGTCACCGAGTTTGGAAATAGTAGAATAATGATTATATGTAATACTTGGTTAATGGCGGAGGGAGGGTTAATTACAAGAACTTGATGCCATTCTTTCACGTTCCCCCCCTCCCCTCTTTGGAGTTCAGAGGCGACATCTTTGGGAAAGTGTGGGGAGGGTAGAGAAAGAAAGAAGAGTAGGTAAGTTTTTTATCTTTATGGTTAATTTTATTTTTCTTAATGTTATTTTTTCTGTTAACTTTTTTTTTTGTAATCTTACAGTAGTTTCAATTAATTCTTTTTTAAGTATTTTTTTTCTTTTTTGGGGAATATGGATGGAACAGAGGGAGCACGTCCGGGGAGGATTGTGGGGAATGGGCAACTATAACAATAATAGATGGTTAAAAACTTAAGGGTTTTAACATGGAATGTGAAGGGAACGGGGAACGCCTTGAAGAGGAAAAGATTGCAAATAGCACTCAATAAATCTAGAGCGGACATTATTTTTCTCCAGGAAACACACCAAAAATCGGCGGAAGCAAATAAATTAGTGGTAAGAGGAATGGAAATATATGAAAAGGCTTATGGGACATCTAAAGCTAGAGGTGTTGCAACGTTAATCTCGGAAAAATTGGGTTTTACTGTGGCTAAAACTATAGTAGATCAGGAAGGAAGATATGTGATAATCAAAGGGAATATTGAGGAGGAAGAGATAACTTTGGTTAATACTTATGCCCCAAATAATAATCAGGAAGAATTTTTAGATAGGATGGGAGAAATTTTAAATAAGGAAGGGTCAAAGAATATGATTATAGGGGGAGATTTCAATTTGTTAAGATCGGATATTGATAGCACAAGCAGTAAAAATAAAGGTAAAAAGTATATGTTGGATGACTGGAGTAAACTAATGGGTTTAAAAGATGTGTGGAGAGAGCTTAAGGGCCAGGAGAGGGAATATACTTACTATTCACAAGTTCACAATATGTACTCCAGAATCGACTATATATTTGTTACAGAAGGATTGGTTAAAACAATAGATGATATAAAAATTGGAACATTTAAGGAATCAGACCATGCTAAGATAATTGTGGATATAAATCTGGAAGATACAAGGGGTATAAGATATAACTGGATATATAACACAAAGTTGTACGAGGAGGACAAAATAAAAAGGCAAATTATGGAAAAATGGGAGGAAAATTGGAAATGGAACGATAATAACGAGGTCCGTTATGGAATTGTATGGGATACAATGAAAGCAATTTTCAGGGGAGAATCAATAAAATTAAATAGTATAAGAAAGCGACAGTTTAATAGTCAGTATCAAGAGAAGGAAAACCGACTGAAACATCTTCACTCGGAACATGCTAAGAATAAAGATCACAAAGTACTTCAAGAGATAAACAAAATTAAGAAAGAATTAGAGGGGAAAGACATAGAGAAAGTTAAAAAGGACCTGATTTTCCTAAAAAGAGAGTATTTTGAATATAGCAATAAAAATTCTAAATTATTGGCTAAAGCAGCAAGAGATAAGAAAAATAAAGGTCAGGTAGGAGTATTGGTAGATAAAAACGGAAAAAGATATAATAAAAGGAAAGAAAAAGCGGAATTAATAGAAAATTTTTACAAAAAATTGTATTCGAAAAAAGAGGTAAATATTGAAAAAATGAGAGATTTTTTTGAGAAGCAACAAATTAGATCGATAACAGAAGAACATAGGATTAAAATGGAGGCAGAAATCTCAGTAAAGGAAATTGAGGAAGTGATTGGGAGATTAAAAAAAGATAAAGCACCGGGGGAAGATGGGTTGACAGCGGAATTCTATAAGGACTTTAAACTCTGGATTGTTCCGAGATTATACAAGTTATTTAATGGAATATTGGAAGGAGAAACAATCCCAGATTCCTGGAACAGAACCATAATTGCTTTAATCCCAAAGCCTGAAAAAGACCTAGAGAAAATAGAATCATACAGACCGATATCCTTAATCAACCAAGATGCAAAAATTTTCTCAACAATATTAGCAAATAGATTAAATAGTTTCATAGCCAATTATATAAAAGAGGATCAGGCCGGGTTTGTAAAAAACAGGCACATGTCAGATTTAATAAGAAGGGTAGTGGATCTATTGGATTTAGCCGAAAGGAGGAAAGAAAGGGTGGGTTTTTTGTCGTTAGACATTTTCAAAGCTTTCGACTCATTACAATGGGCAACAATTCATGAAATGATTAGATTATATGGATTCGGAGTTAAATTTCAAAGAATAATTGGGAACTTATACAAACAAGGGATAGCTAGGGTTAAATTCAATGGTAATTATACAGGAGATATTAAATTGGAAGCAGGTACAAGGCAGGGCTGTCCATTGTCACCATCTTTATTTATATTGGCTATGGAATTTTTGGCAAACATAATACGTCAGGATGAGGAAATAATTGGAATTGAAGGGAATAAAATAAGTTTATATGCAGACGATACATTAATAATGGTAAAACATCCAACAAAAGTTATATCGAGGATAAATACGCATTTGAAAAGATTTGAGGAGATAACAGGACTAAGAGTGAACTGGGACAAAACAGAAATGATATTAGTTAATGGGAATAAAAGTGATGAGGATTTGATAAAACGGGATTATAATATACAGATTGCACAAAAGATGAGATATTTAGGTGTAATATTGGCTAGTAAAATTAAGGAGTTAAAGGGATTGAATTATGGTAAACAAAAGAAGGAGATTGAAAAAAAGATAATACAATATAGCAAATTAAATTTGTCCTGGTTCGGTAGAATAGCAATGTGTAAAATGATGTTATTACCTAAATTGAATTTTTTGTTCGATGTTTTGCCATTAAAACATACAGATAAAGAATTAAAAGAGTATCAAAACATTATGAATAAATTTTGTAATTATTATTATTATTATTTATTGAATTTATTACCCCGCCCCACTCGGGAGAACCCGACTCTGGGCGGCTTACATCGTCATAAAACAGAGGTAAAAGATAAAAACATATAAAATCATGAAGTTTAAAAGATTATCTAAAATTATTTGAAGTAAAAACAGTGCAAACTACACGCCAGTAATGGGACCCGAGGAGCTAGAATAGTTAAATCGCTGTGGTATTTATCACAAAAGGAAGGTGGATTGGGTATTCCAAATATTAGTAAATATTATAGGGCTTTTCAAATAAGAAACGGTATTAAGTTATTAAGTAGAGAAGAAATGGTGTGGGAGAGAATTGAAAGAAAGGAATTTTTAGGGGTTGGAAATGTTCTGTTTATGGGTTTAGAAAAAGATAAAAAAAGAGAGAAAATTCAGGGAATATTGTTAAAGTCCACTATAGAGGAATGGAATAAAATGAGGAAAGACTTTATGTTAGGAATTTCTCCAGTTCTAGAACTAGAGGACTTTAATAACTTCCCATTAAAAATAGATAGCAGGATTAGGGATATCTTATTAGAGAATGGGGTTTTAATGCTGAAAGATTGGGTAAAAACCTGGAGAGACCAGGAAAAAAGAAATGAGTTATATTTGCAACTGGAGTTGAGTTGGTTTAAGATCCTTCAGATGAATAACTGGAGTAAAAGATTTCTACTAGAAGGGGATTTAGATAGGGAATATACTGAAATTGAGACACTTCTGGTCAAAATAAGAAAAGGGGATATAGGAATAAAGGGAATAGTAAGTAAAATTTATAAAATTTTGAATAAAGGAGGCAAAATACAAGAGATACTAAGACAAAAGTGGGAGCAAGAACTTAATGTTACAATTACAGAAAAAAAGTGGCAGAAAATGTGGAGGAGAAGAATTATGAAAACTACATCAGTGAAGGTTAAAGAACATAATTATAAGTTGATTTGGAGGTGGTATAGAACTCCAATGGGGTTGCATCAAATGTATGATAATCTGAGTGAAATTTGTTGGAGATGTAAAAAAGAAAAAGGTTCCTATGAGCACATGTGGTGGAGTTGTGACTGTGTAAAAGGATTCTGGGGGAATATAGAAAATGAGATTAAGAAAATACTGGATACGCAACTTGAATTGGAGTCGGAGACAATTCTGTTAATGGAAGTAGATAAATATAGAATTACTAATGATAATAAGGAATTGGTGTCTATTATGTTAACAGTGGCCAGACAGTGTCTAGCAAAAAACTGGAAGAGTAATGAAAATGTAAAAATGCAAGAATGGTATGAACGAATGTGGGATTTGGCCCTAAACGAGAAACTTACATGGGAATTAAATCTTAGAAAAGGTAAACAGCAAGGAAATAGCTTCTGGAGGATCTGGAAACCATTTATTGATTACACATTAGTGAAGAAAAAAGGCTTGGCCCCCGCCCCAGAACAAAATGCTTTTTGGAAAATATGACGATACAGATTGCCCCGGACATTGTATATAGCACATGGGTGATATTAATGATGTATAATGTAATAGTGTAAGAGAATATAATGTAGTAGGAAAAATAAGGTTGGATCTGGTATTGTTAGATTTGAAATTGCGGATGTTTTACGCGGCATCAGAAAATATGCGATCTTACCTTACATTAATTTTATGAGGTATTTCTTATAAAATATTGTTATTTTATTTGTTTCATTTAATGCTTCTATGTTTATATATTAGTTTGTTGCTGTCTTTTTTCTTTGTATACCTAATAAAAAATATTAAAAAAAACAAAAAAACAAAGTGAACGCCTAAAAAAATAATAACAATCCCGGGTAGGTTCTCCCCCCCCCCCCGAGAACCACCCGGGATTGTTACTACCGGTTCGGGCGAACCAGTGCAAACCGGCAACAGCCCACCACTGTGGTTACCCCTCAACATTATAAGTATTTCTAAGGTAACACCAGTCAGACTGTTTGAGAGCACAAAGTTAATTTTGTAAGAGTTATGGTCTCTATTAGCCAAACTGAACTTTCAGTTGTTTTGTGATAATTTCCAGCTGTGGCTGTTGTTCAGATTTCCCTAAGATGATAGGTGAATATTCCCCTGGGGTAATTTCTTTCTTTTTTGGAACTGTTTCTGCTAACTCTGAGCACAAATGCCCCATTTAAAATATATATTTAAGTGCCCCCTCCTCAACTCCTGTTTTTTGCTGTACTATGTGGGCCTTGGACTGTAATAAAGATTGATTTGATTTGAATCTGAACTGCAAATTGGGCACACCATTCTAGAAAGTGTCTGGTACACAAATGAGTGTTGGGTCAATGGCCATGTGTTGTCTTCAATGCCATGTGCATGTACCAGAATCCATGACAGCAAGTTTATAAAAGACCCAAATGAAGAAGATAGCTATTAGCTGCATTAAACAATATAACACAGAGATAAGGATTTAAGTTCTAACTAAGGTTTATTCAGACAATTGACTAACTTAATTGTTTCAAAACCATGCTGCAGAATAGTAAGAAAATTGCATGCATTGAAGCTGAATCTCAAGTAATAGGATGCTACTGATGTGGAAACCCCATCCAGAGCAGTTTGCCAGCTGTGTGTCAGCTGTGACCTCAAATGCTCTGTCTGCCCACAAAGCAAAAGGAAGCAACCCAGCCATCCTAAACAGACCACTGTGAAAGAAAAATAATAGCAAAGGTGGGGGTGGGGTGGGGTGGGGGGTGTTTTAAAACCCTCCAGAGATAAAGCGTTTCCATTTTAAAAGTGTTTTAAAAGTGTATTCCTGGCTGATGGGCAGAAAGCAGAGTTGCCTTTCACATGAGACAGATCTCTACCAAGGGGAGAACCTGGGATGAGGGCTGGCCTCCGGCTAAGACAAGCAGAAAGTTGTGAGTTCTTTTGTTTGTTCAAGAATCCTCCCTCCCCCTCATAACTATCACCTTGCAGGAGGTTATGAAATCAACTATGCTGGAGTTAATCCCACTATATAGCCTTCTGATGAAACAGTTGTGATTGCTTTTTAAAAAATGTTTGCTAAATAACATGCTTGCTGTCGCATTCCAACTCATCCCTGACATGTTGGAGAGTGATTTGACTGGGAATGACTAAAGATTGTTTGAGATAAGCACACTTTCTTGATGTGTGATCACCTAGATCACAGCAATGTCAATATTGCCAATATTGAGAAGTGGTTTAATAAGTGAGCAGTCTCTGGATATTGGCAAATTAATTACTTATAACATGCAACAAAAGGCAGGGTAGATGATTTTTTCCCTATTTAATTGATACGATATGTCAATTACTAAGAAATGCTTTAAAAAACCTTTCCTTTACTTCCCTGGCCAAGAAACACAAGGGGAAAAAGTTTTACTTTTGATAGTTTAAAGGGGGAAATTCACTTCCTCTGCCCTCTCATGAGCAGAGGAAGTGATTAATTTGCCAGTACCTGGAAGTGGCTCACTTATTAGGCCACTTTCTGATATTGGTTTTGGAATGACATGGCTTGATTAGGACAATCTAATATAACCCCACTGTTAATATGGAAATCACTTCCTCAATTCAGGCTTCACTGCTCTTGGATTCTAATACTGTATAGCTGAATCTCATGGCAGGCTGCTATAGAGGGAAGAAGAGGAGGAAAGTCTGGCCATTCCATTTCTAATGGTCAGACTGGAAGGTATGGTGGCCTCTAACAATATGTTTGTTCTCAAACAATGGCTCCCCCCCCCAAAAAAAAAACAACCCACCTGCATGACTGAGGAATCAGTCTTTCAAGTGTGGTCTTGAGGTTATCCAATTCTGCCATATACACGGATTCTTCCTGCTCCTAAATGCATTGCTTATGTTGGCACATTTATTCTGTGAATGATCTTCTTGTCTCTAGAGCAGGAGTGGCCAACCTACAACCCATGGGTCAGACATGGCCCATGGCACCATTTCATGTCACCCCACCAATTCCCTTGCTGCTACCAGAAGCAGAAGGCAGATGCATTTATGACAGCCATAAAATGTACCCATGCATGCGCAAACGCACCCTCACCTGTTGTAAATGCTGCTGTAAATGCACCCGCAGCTGTCATAAATGTGTTTATGACAGCTGCAGATGAGTTTCATGGCAGTGTTTAAAGCAGAAGGAATCACATGACAGGCCTGCTCAGCTGTCTAGGGTGTGTGGTCCAGCCCATGGCGCAAAAAGGTTGGGAACCCCTGCTCTAGAGCCTAAACATGGAGTGGGATTAGTTCAATAAAGGGCATACAAAAAGGCTTTGGGGGATAAAGGTTACATTTGAGTTACAAGCAGGGGTGGTACATAGAAAGTCATGCGTTTGTGTCATATTTTTTGCAAGAAAAATCTTAACTAATTGTCAATTTTATGCTAAGTATCAAATACATTATGTGTATGCAGGAAGGAACCTAAGTTTCCATGTTAGAACTAATAGAGTAGTTAAGTAAAAGGGATATGAAAGCAACTCCTTCCTGCTCCGATTGTTGCTTGCTTTAACTCCCTGAAGCCGGGGGATTGATAGCACTTGTGATTTTATTTAATAGTGATCAATTTAAATGGTTGGTCTTAAAAACAAAAAGGAGGGTTAATGAAGGTAGAGACTTTACATTAAATAGATCAGAGTATCTCTGAGTTTCATGCTAACGGCAAACAGATCGATGGCAACTGTGAGGTATAATTGGAAATGTAAGGAAACTGAAGAAATAGCCCTGTGGAGAAAAGAGTAATCATGCTCTTTGCTGACTAACATCACAACCCAGTCATATTGAAGTATTTGGATTTAAACCAGTATATTCCTATTGACTTTGTGAGACTAATTATCCATCCACATGACTGCCTCAGTACATATCAAATTGGCACTTGTAAGAGTGTGTGTTAAGGTTTATGGATGTAACAAAATAGTCATATGTTATATACGTTGCATATGGACTGTGCCCACTTCTGTTTTATACTTCTGATGTTAGGAGGGGGAAGAAAAATTACTTTTTTAGACAACAGTTCCCAGAACACACCAGCTAGCAAGGTGAAGATCAGAGAATTATACTCCAAAACAGTGTCCCCAAACTCTGATACTAATGCTGCTTCACATGGACTACCCTCTGAATATTAACCATCTGTGTAAGGCTTACAACATCTGCCATGCTATGGAGCACTGTTAGGGACACACCAAGCCAAGTGGAGGAGACAAGGATTGAAGAGGAGGCAGAAGCGGCAGCTGGAGTGATGTTGCAGGCTGGATGAGCTGGTGCTCCAGGCTGGATGCGACCAGTGATGGGATGACACCGGTTCTGACCGGATCCACAGAACCGTTTTAAGGATTTCCGGAGGGCTCTCCGTGGGGGTAAAACCGTTTTTGAGGCGTCCGGATCGGACGCCTCACCGGGAGGAAAATTTAAAAAAAAATTGGAGCAAAAATGGCTCCAATTTAGTGCGCATGCGCAGAAACTCAATCTGACACATGCGCACTAAATTGGAGCCATTTTTTTCTCCGATTTAAAAATAATTGGATCCGGCCGCCCCTGACTGGAGCCTCCTGTGGAGCCGCTTGCCGCCGTTTGCTGCTGCCTGGTGCTTCTATCACCACTGCCACCTCCTGCCATCGCTGCTGCCGTTGCCGTCCCCATCGCCGCCGGAACCGAGGAGGAGGCGGGGCGCTCCATGTCCATGTTGGCTCCAATTTTTAAAAAACCGGACCCGGAGCCACTGCCTGCTGCTACTGTCGCCGCTGCTGCCGCCTCCCGCCATCGCCATCGCCGCCGTTGCCGCCGTCGCCCCAGGCCAGCGGAGCGCGCCTCCTCCTCCTCCGGTTCCAGCAGCGGCGGCGGCAACGAAGAAGACGGGATGGGAGCCGATCAACGGGCAAGGCGGGGAAGAGAAAGCTCCGGAACGAAAAGGAAGGAGGGAAAAAGCAAATGCATCTACCCGGATCAATTGCAGAAACACTCCCGGCACTCCAGTCCCCTCCCTCTCCTCCTTCCACCCCCCCCCCCGGCGATGGCGATGGTGGGAGGCGGCAGCAGCGGCGACAGTAGCAGCAGGCAGTGGCTCCGGGTCCGGTTTTTTAAAAATTGGAGCCAACATGGAGCGCCCCGCCTCCTCCTCGGTTCCGGCGGCGATGGGGCGTGCCTTGCCGTGTGGCCCTGGGCCATGGGGGTCATCGGCCCCAAGAAGGGTAAGTGAGGGTTTTGTGTTTGGGGTGGGTGGGTGGTTTATGGTGTTTTGGGTGGGTGGGTGTACTTTTATTTAATTTTTATTTTATTTATTTATTTATTTTATTTCTTTAAGTTATTTACGGGTCTGTGTGCATGTTTATTTTTTTTATTATTTTTTTATTTTTGGCCTTGCCCACAACGTCATGACGTCATGACGTTGGCTCCGCCCATGACATCATGACGTCATGACATTGGCCACGCCCATGACGTCCATGACGTCATGGCGTGGTAGTAGAATTTTTGACATCCCATCACTGGATGCGACCCATGGGCTGTAGGTTGAGAACTCCTGGTTTATTCTATTATCATAACAGGATAACCTGGCCAGGCACACCTCATACAAAGCACATTCATTCCCACCTTATGTTACCAGTGCCAAATATGGACACTTACAACAAAACATAAACAAAAGTTGGTCACCATAGAAATGAGATGTCTGAGGAAGGCTGCTGGAGTGACTAGAAGGGATAAAATCAGGAGTTGGGTTATAAGGGAAAGAATGGGAACAGAACCAATCTTGAACTACATCCAGAGATAACAAACAGAGTTAATTTTTTGAAATAGTAGCCGTGTTAGTCTGTGTTTTCGGCATATCAGAGAATAAACAAAACAAAATAAAAACAAAAATGCTGTAGTATTTTAAAGACTAACTGTTATATTTTAGTGTGGTTTGCCCATTTGGAGAGAATGTCTTGGAATTCCATACCTTACAAGGCATATGTGGGAAGAGGAGAAGGACAAAGACCATGAGGCAGACCCAGAGGAAGGTGGAGAGATAATAATAATTTTGTGTCAGAGATTACTCTGGGTTGAAAGGATTTTTAGGTGATGCTCAAATGTGGCTCCTTTCACGTCTCCAAGTGCAGCTCTTGGGTATCGAAATCTGGCCTTCCAGTCTCCAGCTCAGCTTCTTAACAACTAAGCCACTGGAGGAGCTGCCAACATCAGAGAACTATGACAAGAACATCAATTAACACCAATAGAGGCCACTAGAAGTACCAGAGCAAGAGCCTTGCATCTCTCTTGACGCCCAAAGGGGTAAAAGAGGAAACAAAGAAAATGATTGCCACTTACAAGAAGCATGAGTTTATTTCTATTGCCCTGAGATTAGCTCAAAATATAGCCACTGCACATATTAGGAGGATCTGGATATGATTTTCTCTTCAGAGATTCTCCAGAGATCTGAGAAAAATGTACAATCTTCTCATTCTGCTATTATATAAAATAGCCAGATGGAACATGATGCTGGGAAAGATATAGGGTGTCTTCTGTGTCTGGGAACTAGTTTCAAGAGCTTGGCCCAGTCTCATTTCATATTTCACAAGTAGTTTAATTATTTTAAAATGCAGAAAAGGTCTTCCTTTCTTCCTCTCTTCCTTCCAAAAGAAGGATCTTTTGCTTGCTGAAATTGAATGCTCTTGTTAAGAAGTCTTTGGGATATCTGACATTATTTTTTGTCTGTAGGAATGTACTCAGTTATAACTCCTCTCTGTGTTTATTTATATAAATATGTATTACAATAGGCATCTTTCAGCCCTCAGGAATGCTGGATAATCTTTGCAGGTTGATGCAGCTAGTCAAGGATTAAGGCTGAACACATTGAAATGCAAGACCTTCCCAATTCCCCTTTTCCTCTCTCCTAGTTCCCCAGAA
Source organism: Furcifer pardalis (assembly GCA_030440675.1). NCBI lineage: Eukaryota > Metazoa > Chordata > Lepidosauria > Squamata > Chamaeleonidae > Furcifer > Furcifer pardalis. The sequence continues at coordinate 126,757,787 of CP126893.1, read as the reverse complement.
ATTTATCAGAAGGGATAAAAATGTTTACTTACAATGCTTGTATTCAAATAAAGTTGTCAGATAGATGGCCAAAAATTTAATACAACAGTTCACAGCAACTTAGTTGCAACCCCCCCCCCCCAAAAAAAAAAAAAAAAAAAACCAACAACAACCAGGAAGAAAAATCTTTCAAACAAATGATGACTGCAAGAGGATAGTGAGCTACAAACTTTCTGAGACTAACAAATTTTGAGTCAGAAAGAGGCTAAACAACCAAACCAATCAGACAGACAAACTGAACTACAACTTGTTATGGCCCAGACACACACAGCAGAGAAGGTTGGTCTGTGGCCACTGTACATGAGGTAGGAGAAAGTCTTTCATGAGTCCAAAAGGGGTAAATAACAGGCATGTGCTGGCTGCCTTGAGAGGGCGCTGGACAGGGAGTGATGAGGGCACCTACTGGGTAGGGGGATTTTGGGGGTACTCCCATACATTTCTGTTACCTCTGGTGACCCCCACAAAAAAAACCCCTCTCAGACCAAGGCAGGGACTTATTGTAGCAGGAGTGCTGCAGCGCTCCGTTGTTGCCATTGATGTCCTGGAGCCTCTCTCAAGAGCCTTGCACAGGCAAAAACCAGCCAAAGACCAATTAAAGCTGCTTCTTCTTTTGTGTCCCAGTCAAACCCTGAACTGCCAAAATGAAGCCACTTTCTTGGCTTTGTCATTGGCCAACCTTAAATCCTTATCAGTGTATGCTCCTGGCAGTATTTATTTATTTTGTCAAATTTATATTCTGCCCTACTCACACAAGCGACTCAGCAGATTGGTAAATGAGCTGGATTCTGCATCTCTCTGCATTCATACATCATGTTGTTGTCCGCCAGCAGCCCCCCACTTGAGTATGTTGGTCTTACATTTAGGCACTCCAAACCTCAGTCTATTCAGGTTCCTCCAAATGACATAAGGGAGGTTGAGTTCCTCAGCTATATCCTCCTGTAATGATGTTCCTTTCCCAGTGAGCTCCTTCCTCCATTGTCTAATTTGGTTTTGCTCTGGTGTACCCTCAAGAGTGTTTATTCTTGCCATAAAGCTCTTCCTGGATCCAAACCATTGAATTTAAGACTCATATCCATTCAGAAGATGTCAAGTGTCATTCTTTTGCTTAGTTTACTTCTCCTCTGATCTTAGGTGGAGTGATATCAACAAGAGGGTATATTTTCTCAACTGGTGTAGGTTTGAGACACCCTGTCACTATACACATGGCTTCATTAGCAGCGGTATCAACTTGTATTGTGTGTATGGATACGCTCCATGCTGGAGTAGCATACTGTACTCTGCTGCAAAGATGCTCAGGGCCAAAGCTGATGTATGTTGTGTGGATGGTTGGGTTTCCCATTCATAGTTTGTGAATTGAAGCTTATACTGGTAGTGTTTTAGCAGTTCTATTAAAAACATGTACAATGAGGTGCCGAAGAATTAAATAAAGAATCCCATGTTCCACATAATGCCAGTCTTACAGATTTCACTGTCCTGCAGGATACTATGACCAATCATTTCCAGAATACTTTCAGGACAACTGAGTACTTCATCTCAATTCTGTAACACTATGAGGTAATATCTTGTTACATCATACTATCCCTATCAGGTAAGGTTAATGTTTTCATGGAAAGAATACTAGCAGCTCAATAGTAGAACTCAGTTAATTGTATCTCTGGTTAAAGTATTTCTGGTGTGAACACTTTGAATTCTCAACTAAATCCCTAAGCAAATTACTGTACAGTATATTTTATGTTTGCTGTATATGAAGGTTATCAATTAATTACTTTTATATGGCTCCAAGACCTAAAAGCAAGTACAGTACATAGTTCTTTTCTTCCCCACTTTGACCTCACAACAAATGGGGATTTGAACTTCGATTCCCACAAGGCTTCAGCAAACACTACAGAGCATGTATTTATCATTGTAGAACAAGCAGTAGTGGTTGGTGAGGCAGGTCACAGAGAGAAATTAGTGCTCAAGCCATGTCACCGTCAACATCATAAATCACACTCAGGCAATGCACATCACCACACAAAATAAACTGAGAAAAATTGTCAGAAATGGGAAGTATTATATTTTTGGAAAACAACCCACAGGATATTCCAGATAGCATAACTATTGGCTTTGATAACAGGGATATGTTGGACATTACAAAAATGTAATTCTCCCATCTCTACAATGGGGCTAGATCAGAGATGGCAAACATTGGCACTCTAGGTGTTCAATTATCAGAAGCCAAAGTCAGCACTCCTGCTGATCAGGGCTTCTGGGAATTGAAGTTCCAGAATACCTGGAGTGCCAAGGTTCACCATCACCAGTCTAGATCACTTCAGACTCCAATTTTTGCATTGCCATTCTAAGAGCAGCTCTGAAAATCAATGGCTGAAAGACAGCTTCTTCTTCTTCTTCCATGTCTAGAATAGTGCAAAGATGTGTTGAAGGGGTTAATTAGAAAACAGACTGCATTGGCTTAGTGGTTAAGACACTGAACTTGACTAATGGAAGGTCAGCAGGCCAAAAGTTTGAGACCCAAGTGCTGCATGACAGATTGAGCTTCTCTCATCTGTCCCAGCTCCTGCCAACCTAGCAGTTCGAAAGCAAGAAATTGCAAGTAGATAAATAGTCACCGCTTTGGTGGATAACAGCGTTCTGAGCTCTCCGATGTCTAGTCATGCTTCCTCATGTCCATGGAAACGTCTGCAGATGCAGACACGCTGACTCTTTGGCTGTAAACAGAGATGACCACTGTACCCTAGAGTTGGATATGACTGGGTTTCGAGCAAGGGAGACCTTTACCTAATTGGAAAACATGGGGATGCCTAGCAATAGAACTGGTTTGGGAAATTCTCAGACAGGAATAAGAATTCTTTGGAATGGTAACTGTGTTAGTCTGTGTTTCAGGCATATCGGGAAGTAAAAACAAAAACAGGAGCCAGTTTATCATTGGAGGATGAGCCTGGAAGGGAAAATCCACACCCTAACTATCCTCGGTCATCAGCATCCCCTTCCCCCCACCTTCAGCTGCCTAGGAGCACATTAAAATGCTACCTGGCAGGGTTGTTGTGCATGAGGCAGGGATCCAGCCTGAGGTCCCGGGAACCCTAGGAGGAACGAGAGTGACTTCCGCCCCTCCACTTTCTTCCTGGCTTCCCTTCCTCTCCCTCCTACCTCTCTGGCCTACCTTGCAGGGACCATTACTATTCCTGGGAAGATGAAAGGGAGGCAGGTGGCAAACCCTGAAGGTCATCCTGGTTTCCCAGGAAGGAACGGGGGTGGGGGGTGGATGGCCCCCCAGTTCCTGAAGGAGGAAGGCAAGGATAGGGAAGGGAAGCACTTCTCAGCTTCCTGCTTGTACGATGTTGCAAAACCGACCTGGCTACCACCTTGTAATTGGACAGCATCCCTTTTAAACTCAGGTTTTCTGCCCACCCCCTTGCCCCAAAGCACCTCTCAAATGGTGCTCTGCAAAAGCAGCCTGGTAACAGCTTACATCACCAGCTACACAAGGGCTTGCCAGTGGTCCAATACATTTTTTAAAAAAGAAATTTAAAAAGCAAAATTCTGCCCGGGGCGCAAGATGCTGGGGTGGAGTGGAACACTGTCTGCTAGCCCGATACCCCAGCATGGGCCTGGTAAACAAAGCCATAGTTGAGGATAGCCAGGTTCCAGAGCCGATCAAAGCAGAAGTGTAGACACAAGGGTAATCCAGAGATGTCATTGGTAGTCCAGGCAAAGGTTTCAGGAGATAGACACAGATTCTAGTAATGTAGTGTCAGGAGTCCAAAGTGATTGCTCCAACACTTCGCTGCCCCTCTCCCTGCACCCACACCAATGGCCAGGGAAGAAGAAGCCAGGGCAGGATGAGGACTTCACTGCCCCTCCCCCTGCGCCCACACCAATGGCCAGGGAAGAAGAAGCCAGGGCAGGATGAGGACTTCGCCACCCCTCCCCAGACCCCCATCAACATATTGTAAGGTAATGTATTGTTTGTAAGCCGCCCCGAGTCACTACAGCGAATGGGCGGCGATATAAATTTGAACTAATAATAAATAAAAAAATAAATAAATAATAAGAGCTTGCCAGCATGGGCCCTTCTTTAAGGAGGCTCAGGGCTCACAACTGGAGGTCATCTTTGGAAGCAAGCCCTATCCCTTTTCTTTCTCAGCTGCAGAGCATTCCTTAATTGAACCCTGCATCTTTTGGATGTGCTGGGTTCTGCCTGGTCCTCCACATTGCTAGCACCTGGTGTCTCTGACAGTTCTCCTGTCAACCCTTGACCAGTTTGTTTGACTTGGCCATGAGGAGTTGGCTCCACACTGGCAGCAGACTATGGGTCTGGTGACAGGTCTGCTTCCTTGCACCCAGGGTGCAGATATGAGTTGGCAACAAGCTGAGGGACCAGCAACAGGTCCTCTTCACACTCCCGAATCCGGATCTGAGCTGGCAGCAGGCTGAGGGGCCAGCCAACTGTCCTCCTCCTCCTCACACGCAGGATCCCAGGCCACAACACAACTCTACCCATACACAGAACTCAGTATATAATTGGTTGGCTGTTTAGATTCAAAAATAGATGATGACTATGCTTGTTGAAGAGGGACTGTGGTGGCTTAGTGGTTAAGACGCTGAACTTGATGACTGGAAGGTCAGCAGGTCAGAAGTTCAAGACCTGTAAGCTCCCGTCTTTGTCCCAGTTCCTGCCAACCTAGCATCTCAAAAGTAAGAAATTGCAAGTAGATAAACAGGTACCACTTGGGTGGGAAGGTAAACAATGTTCTGTGCACTCTTGTGTCTAGTCATGCCTGTCACATGTCCATGGAAACATCTGCAGATGCAAACAGTGCTAGATCTTTGGCTGTAACTGGAGATGAGCACCGAACCCTAGAATCGAATACAACTGACTTTTAAGCATTACCTATGGTTGTTGAATGCTAGCCCTTTCCATCTCTATATTAGTATGCAAAACAAACATGAAGCATGTTGGGACTGCTTGCTGTACACTCAACAAGAAGAAACCTTTTAACAAGATTAGAGACAATGGGCAGGAGCAATGTGCTTAGCTCGATCCTGGATGGGGAAGAACAACCAAAACCCTTTCCCACTCACCCTTATTTATAAGGGCCCACATCTGTATCTGTTTCTCCTTATAGCAAATTAGATTAGCATATCACTAGAATTCCTTCATAACTGGGACCAGAGGGATGAGGCTCTAGTGCCAGCAGATCTAAGGAGTGTGACTTTAACAGTCTTCATTTGAATACAACAACCTATGCAGTCAGTATTTATAGAACCTGTCAGAGAATATAGTGCAATAGAAGTGCTTAGCTTTGTCACAGGAGGGTTAAAAACAGAGAGGTGGTTGTGGGTATACATGCAAGACCTGATCCCCATTTACTACATCTACTCAGGGCCATAGCCAGGATTCTAGATGTGGGTCAGCAAATAATTTTTCAGGATGGGCAACAATGTCACACATGCATGCGCATGTGCGCACATGTGTGTCATATATATATAGCAGCCAGTAGTTTGAGGGTGGGCAAACTGCTAACTCAGGGTGGGTGACGCCCACCCTGGCCACCCACTGGCTATGGCCCTGGCTCTACTTGCTCTAAGGTTTGGGGGTGCATGTAGTTCTCAAGTAAATAGGCAGAAAGCCTGCATATGTCCACAGGATTGGCAATTTTCAATGGAATAGCTTATTCATAAGAAAAATGCCTTGTCCTGGGCTAGGTCATTAGTTTTTCTCTAGCATAGTTATATTGACACTGGCTGACAGCATCTTCCCATCATTTCAAGTATGATTCTTTCCATCCTTCCTCTAGACACCAGGAATCAGAACTAGGGCCTCACATTTACAAAGCAGATGCTTCATGTTGAACTGTTCCTGCCATTCAGTGTCTGATTATTTAAAATCACAATTCCTTAATGGTTCTACAGCAAGGAAATAATCACCTGGCATCTACTCATCCAATGACAAACATGTATGTCAGTCTTCAAGGTGAAGCCAATGTTTTAGAGATCTAATTTAGTTTAATAAGGAAGATCAGTCAAATGTGCCGAGGTGCAAGCTTTTATGAATCTTTTTTTAAAAGTCCAATGGTGTGAGGCATTTAGCTAGAGAAGTTTAGATGTTTCTTGCTCTAACCTGCTCTGTTTTCCTTCCTTAATGTCCTTCCTATGTCTATTTAGGCCAGGAGTTCTCGACCTTCTGAAGCTTTGGGGACCAGACGGCCATTTTGCCCTTCTTCCACCACATGTCACTTTCTGGTGTGGCGTAGGCGTTGGGGGGCACATGAAATGGTGCCATCGGCCACATCCAGCCCATGGGCCGCAGGTTGAGAATCCCTGATTTAGGCCACCTTTACTTGGTTGGGCTGGTGCTGACAAATACAGCAGCAATGACATTCTGACTGGCAGTGAGTTTTCTTGTTTTGACAGTGCCTTCAATTATTTTCTGATCCTATCTGGCATGTGCCCAGATGATATTCATCTCTTCTCTGCTGCATCTTGCTCAGTGGCCTCCTAGATAATTTAGAGTAGCTGATATAATATAATAAAGAACTCAGAATTTGGCCCACTTAAAAAAACAGTTCTACATATGAGTTCAGTTGACTTCTATTATTGATTTTACCATAGTTCATCTAGTTGCATTGCTTCTGCAGATGTGGTATATTTTATTATCTTCTCATTGTGTTTATTCCCTTCCCACTCAGCCAGATGGTCAGATTGAACACCCAACACTCAAATGCAAAGCATTCTAGTTTGAGGCAGTCTTATCCAACAATATATTTTGGAAACAGTGAACTACTCATTCTCTTAGGGTATCATCTGAATTCATTTTGCTTCAAAGCCATACGAGCAAAAGGATTGCTTAGGTCAAGACTATATCTGACCCTTTATTCAAGGACCAAAGGAAGAGTTTAAGGGGGGGGGGCTCTTCTGCTGGTGGCTTAACAGAACTGTTTTTCAGGAAATCATCACACTAAGAAATCAAATGAAGCAAATGAGCTTTTAATGTGCTTATTCATGCTAGCTTGGTTGTAGAATTTAATTTAAAAGAGAAAGAAAAAGAAAAGATGAACCACATTATTCTAGTTATGCAGTGATGTTCACATTACTGGATGTGTATAATTTATGGTATGTGTGTCTTTCCACTGTGTTACTTCACAAAATATTGAGCGCCCGAGGCTTTCACAATACTGGACTTAGTTACCTGAAAAGTAACTAAAATCAGTTTGTAATGATGCACTACCAGCAAGTTTCTTTCAAAAGAATGAACAATCTTGATGTACTAGTTGTAAAAAAGTAAGAGTCTAAGTTCTAAGAAATATCTGGGGCAAAATGTAATTTGAAAAATGAAATTTTACAATAATATGGAGATTTTGCTGCCTGCTTTCCTCTTGCACCAGTGATCTCACTCTTGACTACCTTTGTGCTAATTATATGATCTATCCTAGTGTGAAAGACCAAATGTATGCATTATAAAATCAAATAGAATCACCAAGTGTGATTAAGCTGAATTAAGTAAAGCTGAAAGTACAACATTAACAAATCACTTTATACTTAACACAGCAAGAATATCTGGGACTCTTGCACATAGGGATAGAAACTCACAGCACTGAGAGTGGGAATTCTCTGGGGTATCTCTTGGGTGCAGTGACCAGGCCCCAAGAATAATCCATCAGAGAGACTCGGTGGCACAAAGACAAATAAGTCCTTCAAATTAACCAGACAATTTAGATCCCTCTCTAATCAATATCTTCTTGCTGGCACCTGCAAATATTTGATTAGCTAACAAGTGTACTTTAAATGTCCCTTGTGTGATATGGGGCTTCATTTTGCTTCCACTCAATAAATAAGAGGGGATTGCTTCCTGTTTGCACTACAGTGACAAGTGCCTGTTCTGGACAAACACAGCTTGTGGAGAAATTCTTTGCCAGGCTTCCTGGTGGCCTTGTTGCTAAGCAACATTTTAAAAAGCTACTGTAATGTTGCCTGAACATTGTGGAATATTTTGTTAATTGCCTGTGTCAACTGCCCCTGGCGATAGCCTGAAGTCTTTCAAGTTGCCACAAAACAGGGCCTGCTGAATCCATATTAGTGCTGAGGGCATCTGTACTAGAGAGACTGTTTCCAAAAAGCTCCAGGGGTGATGCAAAGTCTAGACTGTAAGACAGAAATTAGCCTTTCTGTGTCTTCTGTGTTTGGTTTAAACTCCTGCTGATAAGTGGATGCTGCAGTCCTACAGTGCCTTACCTAAGACTAAGTCCCATTAAATTAAGCAGGACTTATTTCTGTGTCAACATGCATATATAATTGTAACAGTAGCATATACTTGCGCTAAAACACGCCCTAGGTCCTAGTACTGAGAGAAAGCTGGAATATAAACCAAATAAATAAACAAAGACTTAAAGCTTCTTTAAGACCAATTAATTTTCCCCAAGGAACCGTGGAAACTGTATTTCTGTGACTGAATTCAGAAGAATCATTAGCAAATAAATCTCAGCACCTTGGCCCAGCTGTATTTCCTAGGATTCCTCGAGAGAAGGTAGAAAACCAACAGATGTTCACAATGTATTTTAGACCTGTATCAAAACTCTAGTGTTTATTGAGTATTAGTGCATGGGGCTGGGGTAGGAAAATGCCCCACCATGTTTGATCTTTGGGATTGGTCTATAATGCTGGTGTGTGTGTGTGTTTGTGAGAGAGAGAAGAGGAGAGAGAAATACTGGGATAACCTTTCCATCTCTTCCTTTCCGCAAAATCTTTTGCTCTGTTTCTCATCCTTTCTCTCTCTCTTGTCTATATCGACTTTTCAAAAAGTCAAAGTGTTGCTGAGAAGCAGCCTGGAGGTGTTAAATTCCTTAGCAGAATGTCCCTTGGGAACAATACTGCTACATGATATGGTGTCATTGTTCCCATGGGATATTCAGTGAAGGAGGAGAGCAATGCCAGGCTTCTGTGCACCAGTAGTTTGCTTTTTTAAGAGCTGATATAGACTAGAGAAGAAAAGAAAGACACCCTTTCTGCCTTGCATGTTGTTGTTGTTGTTGTTTTATCAAGGCAGGATACCAAGAGTTTATGTGGGAATGTTTCCAAGGAGTAGGGAAAGCTACCAAGTTGCATTTTGCACATCACTGAGAAACAATGGGTTTGTCTGTCTTACATTCAGTATTTTTTTGGGGGGAGTGCCCCCCCCCGTAGTACATACTCTTGCTTTTCTCTCTCTCTCTCTCTCTCACACACACACAGGCACCCTGTGAATTTTTGCAATCCCCTCTCAACCGTTCTCTTCTCCTATTTCCATGGGTGGTTCTGCACAAGTGTGCGTGCATTGGACAGAGGAACTTTTGCCACAGTTTTACTGCAAACTGCGCTTTCAGACTGGAGAAAATCTTAAACAAATGGCACATTCTAATTGATAAGATCACCCTTCAGGGACAGTCATACTTCTTGTATCCTGTATATTTACTGATTTACAAAACAGATGCCCTTGCTTTCTTTACGAATGGTTCTGGTGGCCAGAATACTAGGGAGCCTATCGATATGCCCAGAAATGGCAATCTCAGATGTTTCCCAGTGGCCTTTTCTGTCAGGAGTCTGTTGATGGCCTGACATCTTAAGATCAAGGTTCCCATAGCTTTTCAGTATGTCTCTCCTATCATTCACTGTTGGCACAGGTTGTGTCTTGCACCTGATCCAACAAAGACTTTCTTAACCTCTCTGTCTAAAATAACACAAAGAGGTAGACCAAACAGAACCTTGCATTGTTAATTATAGCTGAGCACCACAGCTCAAAGGTTCTTGTCTCGCAGAAAAGGCAGGGATGTGACTGAGAAGGGCTGCCCTGGGCATCCCATAATAGTGGGTAAACACCCTTATCCTTTGAATATTGGAAATAGAAGTCTTCACTGAATCTTCATTTCAGTTCCTGTGGTTTGTGCAGGTGGAGAGAAACTGCTGTCACCAAGGCGTTTTATCCTTGACATTTTTTTAACCATGCCAGATTATATATTCCTAGTTTCCCATCAGAGTAAAGTATAGGAATTTGTTCCATGCTGGAGCCCTTGCACCCCCTGCTAAAGCATTGCTTCCCCTTAACCAGATGGAAACAACATTAGAGCAGTGATTATATAAGACATTAAAAAGCACTATGTTCTCTAGCTAGTGCTGCTCACCCTCACCCAGGTCATTATGCAATGTTTACTCAAAAGTAAGAATGCATTTAAGTGGCAGTTATCATACTGTTTGATCATCTGCAGCTGTCCATAGTCACAGAGATGATCACTGCTGTTTGCTTTGTCGACTTCAAAATATAAGGATATGCACCAGGATGGTGGTGAAGATCCTGGGGAAACATCCCAACATTGCTTAGAAACCTGGTTGACTCTCTCCTTTGTTCTGACATTGTGTTGCTCTTCCTTATCAAAAGAGAAAAGCATCCCACCATTGCCTGGGAAATAGAATTGTAAAATCATAGAATCCCTGAGTTGGAAGAGGTCTTTTAGGTTAGGACACTGAGTCCAACCTCCTGCCCAATGGAGGAATCGAAATCAAGGAAGCTCTGACATATGGTTGTCCAACAATCTCTTGAATACTTCCAGTGTTGGAAATAACTATCACTGAAGAGCCACAGAAAAAGTAAAGGGTTGTGACCATCACTGAAGAGTTCCAGGAGAAGTATGATAATGGTGGTTAAGGGTGAATAGCCCTTTCAGCAAGCTGCAACAGAGAGATGTGGGATACGTGTGTAAGGAAGCCCATTCAAACAGCCCACTTCCATGAAGGCTCATTGAACGGCCATCATCTCCATCTATCCAGACTCTTCTGTCCTCCAAGGGTGTCACTACAAACTCTTCATAATGACAAGCCTTTTGTTGTTGTTGTTCAGTCGCATAGTCAATTCCGACCCTTTGCAACCCCATGGACCACTGTCCGCCAGGCACTCCTGTCCTCCACCCCCCCCCCTCAACTCACTCAACTCTGTGCCCATTGTGTCCACAATACCATCTAGCCATCATACTTAATTAAGGAGTAAAAAAAGTAGTCAGAGTGTTGCTTGGGGAAGAAAATAGAAACCAATTTATTGGTATTTTGCATGCAAAATTGTGCCTTCTCTATGAGAAGGGACCCTTACTGTATGCCAGTGTACATCTTATATATCGATGAACAAACAACTTACACTGTTACAAACAACATATGCAATAGGTCCTCCCATTATTATTTTCTCAAAAATATGATAAATGTTGCACACACTAAATATATGAACTTCTTAAGAAGAAATACTAGAATATTAAACTTATGCAAACTAATAACTAAAAACGCATGTCCAACTTTCAAACAGATAAATACATGGACCAATCATGTGAAGCAATGTGTTTAAGCCTATTTATGTAGTTTCAGCTTATCTATTTCATGTCAGGCCTGGCCTTAGCTCTTCCAAAGGGGTTTACTTATAAACAAGTGGCCAAACCTCTGTCTTCTTATGCTGTTAGAACATCTGTTAGAATCCAGAAAAGAAAGGGTGTAGATCTTCAGTTAGCTTACTTTGAAAAACAACTTTTGTAACTTAGAAATTAATTTCTTCATTTCAAAATGGCTCTGGTTCTGCTAGAAGTCACAAGGGTTACCATCACTAGCAACTCCAGCAGGCTGTGTTACACAGGTGAAGTAAGATGGGAAGCAGAATCATTCCAAAAGGGTAGAAGGGGGAAAATCTTTCTCTCTCTTCCTCAACTCTTATCTGTTGGCATGTCTTGTGGGCAGAGTCTTTCTTTCTCCCATGTATTTGTAAACCTCTGTAAGTCTCTTTGGCTGTAACTGGGTCAAGCATGACCTTTCTTGTGCCTTGAAAGGTCATGACTCCTGCCCATAATCTATATATCCCAATTTTTTTTATTTTCAAAATGGTAGGTTTTTGTGCTATCTGGTTTTTTTAAAAAAATTAAATTTGGGGCACCCAGATTGACTGGAACTCCTCAAAATGTGACAAAATTGAGTAGCCAAACAATATAGGTAGTGACCTTTGTATCTTCGTTCTCTAACTCTATCTTTATGTGCATGTTTGAATACATGTACAGTAATACACCGGATAACGTTATGACTTGGTTACATAAATCATGTCATTATCCGGTTTTTAGCGTTGTCTGATGCATGCATCGAACAACGCTAAAAAAAAAGGACCTGACGTCAGGGACAAACCGCGCGGTTTGTCCCTGAAGTCAAACTGATCCTAGGCTAGCGATTGCTAGCCTAGGATCAGCTTGACTTCGGGGGCAAACCTCTTCTCGCCACCCGACAAGAGCCTTGGCAAGCGCTAAGGCTCATGTTGGGTGGCGAGACAAGGCACCCACTTGTGCACTTTGTAGCAGCCTGCGGGTGCCTGTTCCGTCCACCCCACTGGCCTCTTAGCAAGCGATAAGGGGCCAATAGGATCGGGGGAAGAGGCACCCGCTCTGTGTCCAAACCCAGCGGCTTTGGACACAGCCCGCAAGGGCTTCGGAAGGTTAGCCCAGCCCAGCTGAGCTGGGCTAGCTATCTTCCGCAGGCCTTGGGGGCTGTGTCTGAAGCTGCTGGGCTTTGAACACAGCATGGTAGGACTTCGGAAGAAGGCTAGCTCAGCCCAGCTGGGCTGGGCTAGCTTTCCACATCCTGTGTGGGCTGTGTCCGAAGCCCAGCAGCTTCGGACACAACTGGAATGGGCTGTTGACGAAGCCTAGCGGCGCTCGGGCTAGCTAGCCCGTGCACCGCTAGGCTTCGTCCAGCAATCGCTGCTACTGAACTAGGGTCAGGGGAAAGGCAGGCACCCGCATGCCTTTCCCCCGACCCTAGTTCAGTAGCAGCGATCCATCGCTGAGTGGGGTGGGTGGATTGGGTAGATGTTCTACCCAATCCACACACCCCCACACACACGATTGGCTCAGATAACGCTAAAGATCGTTGAATAGAATCGTTATCCGATGCAAGGTTTTTCCAAAAATCTTGCATCGTTATCCGATTCTAGCGCTATCCGGTCCATTCGTTATCCGGTGTTTTACTGTACTTGGGAATGTGTGCATCTGCAGAGCTTCAAAACCTACAATGAAAGCTACAGAATTAAAAGGCAAGTTGTTGCTTGATTCCCCGACCAAGAAAGTCCCATTTAGCAAAAATCCTCATTAGCTTCAATGAGACATTAGCTCTTATTGGCTTTTCTGTTGGCTGTTTCTGATTGCTTCTTGCAACTGCATTTTAAACTGTAAAAGGGAAAGCAAATAAGGTCTGAAAAACAAATAAGACAACACAGAAGACACTAGGATTCACTGAACTGGTGAAGACATTGTTCCAATTCTTAGAGAACATGAATGGAAATGACAATTCTAAACTCCAGCTAATTTGGTGGTAACTTGCCTCTCAGTCCAGAAGTGGTGGTAAGTTCTTTTGAACCAAGCTGGTGCCCATTGAGAAAAAGGGATTCAGATAGTTGTCTTTTCAAATTGAAATAAAGTGGAAACAATGACTTCTAGCTTCAGCACATACCTCCTAAGAGTATTTTTGTTGATTAAATGTATCACAGGTTTTGCCCTTTTAGAGAAAGGTTATTGAACAGATATTTTTAAATAGTTATATACTATACAGTATAGGTTTTTTTTTTTACATATACTGTAGATGACTGTGGGAACATTCAGATGGGGAAGCTGGAACAATCTAATTTGTTTTTAAAAAGTTATTTAATGGGATATAATACACCTCTTACTTGAGTGATCCTTTTGTTCACACTGACTGATGTTTTTTCTCTCATGACGAAGGTTCATGAATAACTCAATTTCCCCCTTCTTTTGATAAATAACACTTGCGTTCTTTCACCCTTCCCTGCTTTACTCTGTGGCTGCCATTCTGTGGTCTATGACTTTTTTTGATAAATAAAGCAACTGACATAGCACAACAGCAATGCATTTACATAGCATGATACTCATAATACTGCTCATGTATTTTATTCATTCACATCAGTGCTGCATCAATATAAATGGTAGAGTAGATGAAAATAGGAAAACTCCCTACCATATATGACACAGGGTTGTCACCTCAGATAACACAATCTACAGCACTATTTTGGTACAAACTAACTATCTGAGTCATTCGTGAGGAGGGCGGCATAGAAGTATGATGATAAATAAATAAATAAATAAATAAATCTGCATGGACTACACTGCAGTGTTTCCCAATCTTTGGGTTTTTGGACTTCAATTCCCAGAAGTCTAAGTCAGGAATTCTCAACCTGCGGCCCGTGAGACCATTTCATGTGCCCCCCCCCCGCCTCCACCAAACCAGGAAGTGCCATGTAGTGTAGGAAGGGCAAAATAGCCATCCGTTCCCCGAAGCTGTCGGAGGGAGTATAACCTGGCCCTCAGCTTTAAAAGGTTGAGAACTCCTGGTTAAAGTCAAGTGTCCAGAGCACTGATCACAGTACAGTAAAACACCGGATAACGCTAAAACTTGGTTCCACAAGTCTTGGTGTTATCCGATTTTTAGTGTTATCCGATCCCTATTAAAATCCTATGGGATGGATTGGATAAAGCTCCATAGAGATACATTTTAACTGCACAGGCTTTAGCGGTTGTTATCCGATCCATCCCATAGGACCTTAACGTTATTTGATCCAATTCTCCTCCCCAGATTACTTAATGTTATGCGATTTTAGCATTATCCGATCCAATCGTTATCTGGTGTTTTACTGTACTGACTTAGATTTCTGGGAATTGAAGTCCACCAGTGTTCCACAGAACATAGTTTGGGAAATGCTGGACTACAAGATGGGATAATTTAAAACACTCTAAATCATGCCAAAAACTGTAGTCTCCACTCTGTGCCAAAAAGAAGTGGGGCAGCTCTAAAAAGTGGTGGAACTGATTGCTTTAATCAGTGATGGCCTACCTTGGCACTCCAGGTGTTCTTGGACTTCAATTCCCAGAAGCCCAAGTCAGCATTCCTGCTGATCAGAGCTTCTGGGAATTGAAGTCCAAGAACATCTGGAGTGCCAAGTTTGGCCATCACTGCTAAGTAAAAAGAATATGATGCAAATAATGAGCTATAGTCTCCTCAGGACATGTCCTATGTTGTTCATTGTGCACACTTCCATAAAACTTTCCATTTCACTCTCAAACAATAGGGTAAGCTTTTGTTCAACAGTACATAAAATGCCCAATAAATAATACTTTAAAAATTCCCTGATCAAAATCCTGTTGCCAATTTATGTTTCTGTAAGGGAAATTGTGTAAGTTTTGTTGGCAAATTGCTGTTCATTAATAAAGTGTTGGTTGAATTCATGGGTGTGCACCCAAATCAAGCACATGCTCCAGAACACAACCAACCTCAAATTAATGAATGGCAAATTGCCACTAAGATTTATGCCATTTTCCTTATGAAAACATAAATCCACAGTAGGTTTCTGGCCGCCACGTAGTAATGAATTTGGAGTGTGGTTGTATGTCACATATTAGGGACCCTACTTTAATTTATTTGTGATGTCTGTTTATATTATGTACTTTGGCATAGAAGGATCACACACAAAAAATGTGTGTGTGTGGTGAACAAAACACATTTTCTCTAGGAGGTAACAGAGATTTGTATCGCACACTAAATTATATGAGTTGATGAATATTTAGAAACAATTAATTGAGACAGGAGTACAATATGCCTGGAAGCTAAAATTACTAAAAGGGGGCTATCATACTTTGGACATATCATGAAAAGAAAAGACTCACTGAAAAAGATAATAATGCTAGGGAGAGTAGAAGGATGTGGAGACTAAATCTCCATAGACACAGACATTATCTATTGCATGTTAAATCATACAACCTAATATGCAAAAGATAATCCGTACAGAGATTGCTTAACATGAGGCAATGCATCTCCAAAAATTACACCTTTTGTGTATCAGTACCACAGGATTTCAGCCTTTGTGTTCCTCTTCAATCTGCTGCCTAGGGTGGGCCATTTGGAAGCCACAAATTATAATGTAAATAAAAGGTTTGTTGCCCTTTCAAGCTATTGCCTCATTTGGCCTAGTGGGAGGATTAGTTGGGGTAGACCAGGGGTCTGCAAACTTGGCTCTCCAGGTGTTCTTGGACTTCAATTCCCAGAAGTCCAATCAGCAGGTGTGCTGACTTGGGCTTCTGGGAATTGAAGTCCAAGAACACCTGGAGAGCCAAGTTTGCAGACCCCTGGGGTAGACAAATTAACAAACACAAATTCACCTTGTGTCCTGAAGGGAAAAATGCTCTGGGTTAAAAAGAAAATGACCCTCAGTCGGGATAGACTACACTGGAAAACTGAATTGGAACAATTCGGTTCTGCCCTCTTTTGAATCAGTTACATTTGAAAATGTGAAAAGTATTCTCATTGGGCTTACAATTTGATTCAGAAGCTCAGTGTCCACATGTGATTGGCATTCCAACTCACAGTCTCTTCCTTTCTTTTCCTTCCCTTCTTCCTCTTTTCTTCTGTTCCTCATCCATTTGACTTCATCACCAGTTTGGGCAGCCCTAAAAGGGTAGGAGTCTGACAGTCTGAAACAATCTGCCTCTCTACACATAGACAAACATGATCCCGTTCCACCCAACTCTAAACCAGCAAGAGACAGATAGACATACCTGCACTCTCTTGCCTCTATCACACTCTGATTTCAGATGTCTTCAACTCCTCTGCTCCTTCTCCCCTTCTGGAGGAAACCCATCTTTTATTGCCTCTTATTAGAATTTAATGGAGTTTAAAAGTTTGTTTAAGCAAGTTTAAACAAGCCTGCCATTCCATTCCTTCCCTTCTCTTTGCCTTAGCTCTCTCTCTTTTTAATGCAGAACTGACTAGTGCTATTCTGGTATATAAACACAGGGAATATACTGTAGTTATTTATTTATTTATTTATCTGGTTAAGGGGAAGCAATGCTTTGGCAGGGGGCGTAAGGGCTCCAGCATGGAACAAATTCCTATACTGTACTCTGATGGGAAACAAGGAATATATAATCTGGCATGGCGACTCAGGGCGGCTTACATTTACCATTGCCTTCTTCCATGTAGCATCAATAAAATTAGCTGGAGTGTCACTGCTATTATTGGGTTAAGATCTTCCAACAGTGTCACCCTCAACTACCACTGCTGCCCAGTAATTACCTCTCAAGAGTTTCTCCTACCCATCACCTTCAATTTACAAGAGCTGAACAGGACTGTTAAGGACACAACATTTTGGAGGTCACTCATTCCTAGGGTTGTCTTATGTCAAAGGTGGCTTGATGGCAAATAACAGCTTTGCACTGAGCTGGCAGAGACAGAAAATGACAGAAGAAATTGAATTTCTTAAAAAAGAAGAAATTAAAGAAAATATTTTAAAAAACAGAAGGGATGGAAAGCCCAAAATTTAACGCTAGGAACATTATTTAATAGAAACGGTAAAGGTCACCCTTGCTTGAAGGCCAGTCGTATCCAACTCTAGGGTTCAGTGCTCATCTCTGCTTCTAGCCAAAAAGCCAGCGCTGTCTGCATCTGCATACATTTCCATGGACATGTGGCAGGCATGCCTAGATGCCAGAGTGCATGGAATGCTGTTTACTTTCCTACTGAAGTGGCACCTGTTTATCTACTTGCAATTACTTGCTTTCAAACTGCTAGATTGCCAGGACCTGGGACAGAGACAGAAGCTCACTTTGTCATGCAGCACTCAGAACTCAAACTGCTGACCTGCCAACCTTCCAGTGGTCAAGTTCAGCATCTTAACTACTGAGCCACCATAATCCCCACATTATTAAATACTGGTGCAAAAATGGACAGCTTACAGTTGTAAGACTGAAAATGTCACTTTTAGACTACAATTTCCAGAATTCTTCAGCCATCCTGGTCATTGGTCACAATTCCATGGCATCATTTCATACAGTTCCCAGCCCAGAGTCAAAACCTTCTTCAATTTATCACTCATCCACCTAGAGAGGGAAGGGAAAAAAGAGAGAGGAGAGAAAGAGATGTTGAAGGGGAGCAGGTGAAGCAGAGAGAAAAAGAAGTCAAGTTACCGCCTTTGGACTCTGACTGGGTCTTCTGCAGGCTTTGCTTCATTATTGGGTGTAGATTTCAATAACAGGAGCAGCACAATAGTGGAGATATGAAGTCAAGTATCAGATATGTCCATGAACCTGAAATATTGGGGCGGTGCATCCTGATGTAATGGTCTATTCTGGCAGGGCAATCTTGAGAAACAAATTTGGTTCCTATGGTGAAGTGCAGCCTTTGCGGAGGTTGAAGCAGCACGTATCAGATCTTTTTAACCTCACTCCATCTCTGTGTCCTCTAAAGTGACCTACTTTTAAGGAGAATGAATAGAGGTAATTTTCACTGTAACTATATGATCTCCATGGAAACCCTTTCTAAGAAAAATGTTTATGAGATTGTTTTTTTGAGGGGGGGAGCGAGCAATGCTATACCTAATCAGACAAATCATCTTCCTCCAGCAAGTTCTTTACATTTCTTTCTCCAGTTCAAATCAATGCCGGAGGCTTTCCATGGGGAAGAGTGTGTCACATTTGCTTAATGTCAGGACACTAGAGTGGAGACAAAAAATGCAAACATAAAACCACTTTCATTCTAAACTGTTACAAAGCAATTAATTTTTGCTCACTTTCTGCTCAATTTCTGAGTAATGATCCTTTTATTAACTACCCCCTTCAAGCAAGTACCCGAAATGTGTTGATTTCTACCATATGTATAATTCCTAGTTTAGGTATGTGCAGCAACAATAGTGACAGGGACGTGTTGGTTCCAGGGGCAGATATTATTGATAATGATTGTTGGTACATTTCATAAAGTACTTCAGACTTTTTGTTACATGGTGTCTCAAGTATGACCAAAAACAAAACAAAAAACACCCCACAATGTTTTGGCCTGGACTAAAATAAGAGAAAACTGAGACATAGATTACTGTCCATGAAAAGTTGGAGGTAATTTTGCTCCTGCTTTTAGCAATCTTCAAGGACGTTATGGTGCAACCAGCATGCTGTACATGCTTTAAAGCAAATTTTGAAACCACTATTAGATTAGTATCTGCCAGTCTCTAACGTTCCATTTTTGGGCAAGATACTAGAGCAAGTTATGGCTTCTCAGCTCCAGATGTTGCTGGATGAGACAAATCACCTTGACCCATTTCAATCTGGCTTCCAGCCTGGCTATAGGACAGTGAGAAGAAGAGTTGTACAGGGGTGAGCACCGGTTGCAGGGTGAGAAAAGTAATGGGGAGGATGACCCCCTTCCCCCTGGAACAAGTTTGTATTTGTATTTGTATTTGTATTTTCGACTTATATGCCGCCCCACTCGCAGAGCGACTCTGGGCGGCTTACAGAAGAAACAGTTACAATTACATACCATATTCCATAGCATAAAAATAATTACAGATAAGTTACAAATATCACGTATATCTACAATAGCAATTGCAATTACAAAACATCCTAAGGAATAAAGCAAAAATACTATAATATAAATAATTACAGAATCAAAATTCATAAGCAACAATAAAAAAGCAATAACCCAAAAATTCAAAATATCAGTCCTGTTTACACAAAGGTTACAAAAGAAGAAAACTAAACAATATCAGGACATCGTAAAAAGCATATCAAGACTATTACAAGACAATACATTGAAAATCTCGAAACCCACCCTCTCAGCCCTAGGAGTCCGTTGGGGGCGGAGGCAGGTCTTAAAGCCTCCCGCCCCGAGCAACACCTGTGCGCGGTCTCTCCGGGCCGGACGGATGAGAGCCGGGAGTCCGTTGGGGGCGGAGGCAGGTCTTAAAGCCTCCCGCCCCGAGCAACACCTGTGCGCGGTCTCTCCGGGCCGGACGGATGAGAGCCGGGAGTCCGTTGGGGGCGGAGGCAGGTCTTAAAGCCTCCCGCCCCGAGCAACACCTGTGCGCGGTCTCTCTGGGCCGGACGGACGAGAGCCGGGAGTCCGTTGGGGGCGGAGGCAAGTCTTCCAGAATGTGCTGACACAGTGGGAGCCTGTTAATTAAGAGCGGTTGGATGGAACAATTGAGTCATGGGTAAAAGAACAAGAAAGGCAGGCAGGTGGGAGGATAACAGATCATTGACACTAGCTGATGAAGGACCAGAAGCGTGGGAAGATGCTGATGATAGCTGGGAGTGTTCTGCCATGCATACTCTCTTCTCCAGTTGTCTCCTCAGCAAAGAAGCTAAGGACTTTAACCATGTCCTTTTACTGAGATATTGCCGGTTCCATTCCTAGCATGGCTCAGGAAAGGCCTGGAGGGCTGGGGTTGAGCGGTGCACACTGGTGTCCAATGTGGGACCTCTCCACTTGCCCTAGGGACACTTAAGCAGTGATGTGTATGGGCCATGGAGAGGCAGGAAAGACTAGCTTGTCAGCCCACAGATCAGCAGAACCAGCTGCTAGACTGGCTTTTTTCTACCCAGCATCAGAGCCTAGCCCAGATGTCAGGCTTGCTTCAAGGTAGCCTGTGAATGACAACCCCCCTCCCCAAGCCCTTGTGGGTACAGGGCTCCTCTTCAATCCATATTTACAAGATGGGAGAGAACAATGACCCACGGGCATTTTTGAATACTTTTGAATGGGTTGCAACTGTATCAGGATGGCTGTGGGTCCAATGGGCCCTCATCACAACCCCTTGCCTCACTGGTCCTGTGCAGGCTCCGGTTGATGCCAAGACCACAGCTGATGTGACTGATTATGGGGAAATTAAGGAGTATGTGTTAAGTACTCTGAAGTTGTTGGTGGACACCTACCAAAGGCAATTTAGGAGCCTATACTTTAAACTGGAGGTGGTGGCCTGAAGGTTAAATGCCACCCAGAGGCTAAATACCACAGTGAGGTCTTCCAAAGAAATGTTGGAGCAGGTGGTACTATTGCAGCTTTGGGCCACATTGAGCCCTGTCCTCAGCACTGGGTGAACCAGGATCACACAACTCCTTTGAGGAAGCACTGAAGCTGTTGGAGGCATTTTGGGTGAGCAACAAACAAGGCAGTTCTGCCCCTCGAAAAGAAGGACAAGATATAGAGCAAGGAATCCAGCACACCCACCACTGGCTCTTTATCACAGTATCTTGTAGTCAGTGATGGGATGTAACAGGTTCTCACCAGTTCACCAGAACCGGTAGTAACTTTTCCCAGTGTCCCGGAGAACCAGTAGCAGCTTTTGAGGGGAACCACCTTTGGGGCTTACCTTTTCACTGGTTCCCCCACTGTGCATGTGTGCCAAGCACTTGGTGTGCATGCACAGCTACAGTGCTTGGCACATATGCATGGCCTCCTTGCTGTCCTCTCAAGCGGGGAGGAGGAAGAGAAGCTGCTAGCCTGAAGCTCCCTATAGCCTGCTCCCCAGGGTAAGTGACTCACCTTTGGATGTGGTGTGTCTGTGTGTATTTTAATGTGTATTTAATACTTTTACCTATATTGACGTATTACCACAGTTCCTAAAAAGGCCTTGTGGCCTGGCTTGGGGTTTTTAAGCAAAGTCTTGGAGTTACCTCATCAATAAGCTATACCTGTGCTGTTCCAAGTGCTGTTCCAATTGGAGAACCTTTAAGGAGGTACAGTAAAACATTGGATAACACTAAAACTTGGTACCACAAGTCTTGGTGTTATATGATTTTTAGTGTTATCCGATGCATGTTAAAATCCTACAGCATGGATCTGATAATGTTAAAGCTCCATAGAAATACAATGTAACCGCACAGGCTTTAGCGGTTGTTATCCGATCCATCCCATAGGACCTTAACATTATTCGATCCAATTCTCCTCCCCAGATTACTTAATGTTATGCGATTTTAGCATTATCTGATCCAATCGTTATCTGGTGTTTTACTGTACAGCTGTTTTACATTTACATTAAGGCATATTATCCTAGAGAAATGGTTAGGCAAAGACTTAGTACAGGTACCTAACTTCTTTAACTGTTGAAAAGATGAAAAGTGCCAAAATGAAGCCATGTTGTGGTGAGTTCATTCTGTAGTTCCTTCCATTTGACCTAGTGTGAGAAAGATTAGCCAGAATAAGCTTTAAGCTCTGGTTTAAAAGCTCTACTTGATTTGTGTTTAGGATGGGTGGGTGTTTGTGTGGGTGGCTGTATTTTAATGTATTTTTATTTTATTTATTTATTTAATTTATTTACAAGTTCGTGTTGTGGGTGGGTGGGTTGAGAGATGTGTATGTGCTTATTTGTTTTATTTTATTTTTATTGTTTTGTATTTTTTAATTTTTTTATTTGGCCCCACCCATTACATCATGACATCATGATGTTAGTTCCGCCCACACTGTGATGATGTCACAGTGGGGTAGTAAAATTTTTGACATCCCACCACTGCTTGTAGTGTTAAAGAATGTAGCAAAATTTCAAACCAGTCCATCATATTACTTGATGATTTGTTCCACAAGTAATGATGACCATAATTTTCAGCGTGTATTTGAAGTTGCCTGCACAAGGGTTACAGTGTTGACCTCTTCCCTATTAATCTAGTTTACTAAGGAACCCTTTGTATTTTCTTCAGGCTCATTATCACATCATATATTTATTCCCAAATTTGCACTGTGACCCTGGGTAGGGAGAAAAACAGTGCCTGATGTGTGATAATCATCCAGCTTTCTGTTTGCAGAGTTGCCACATCTTGTGTTTTATGCTGAAGAAAGAACAGAGAGCTTTTGTTGAAATGATCAATGAGACTATGCTGGTAGCACAAACTTCAAAGGGGTTCCATCCCAACTAACGGCGGGGAATGTTGCAGAAGAAAACAAATCAATCTATGCATGTGGTTT
Organism: Furcifer pardalis; assembly: GCA_030440675.1. Classification (NCBI taxonomy): domain Eukaryota; kingdom Metazoa; phylum Chordata; class Lepidosauria; order Squamata; family Chamaeleonidae; genus Furcifer; species Furcifer pardalis. The sequence continues at coordinate 126,734,969 of CP126893.1, read as the reverse complement.
TTAGTGAAAAAGAGCCAATGCCAAGTGGTGTTAGATCTTCCTCAGCTTCTTTGATTACGATTCGCTTCTAAAACAACACAACATCTTTATTGCCAATTCAGGAACACTGCAAACAAAAAGCAGGTGCTGCATAACAAAGTTTCCATATGGGAACATAAACATAAAAGATCTGGGATTCAATAAGCAGAAAGTCAATGCAAAATAAATATGTTAACAGTTGGATGAAAAGCCTTGGCTTCCATGTTACTGCCTGAGCAAATGAAGGCAGTGTGGAGAGGGGAAACCAGGACGGAGAAAGGCATTGATTGGTGGACTGATTGATAACTGTTGATTGATTGTGGTGGCTCAAGTGGTTAAGACACTGAACTCACTGACCGGAAGGTTGGAGTTCGATTCCCAGGTACTGCATCTCTGACCCAGCTCCTGACAACAGAGCAGTTTGAAAACAATAAATTGCAAGCAGATAAATAGGGACCACTTTGGTGGGAAGGTAAACAGTGTTCCGTACACTCTAGTGTCTAGTCATGCCTGCCACATGTCCGTGGAAACTTTTGCAGACACAGATAACACTGGCTCTTTGGCTGTAAACAGATGAGCACTGAACCCTAGAGTCGGCTATGACTGGCTTCCGAGCAAGGGCGACCTTTACCTTCACTTCTACCTCGATGCAACCCTTTCACAAAGTGGGCTTCCGTTCTTGTTGCAGGTAGGAAGTTCACATTCAGAAATAGTGGCTGTCCCAAGGACAAAGTGGCATTCTCCATTTTCTACACAAAAAGAACAGCCAGATTGGAGTTGATTCTTATGTATCCTCTGTTTCTGGGGATAACAAGCTTACTTAGGGAGTGCACAGCCAGTCTGCATGGAATATACAGGGTTACCTCCAGTTATCAGTCTCAAATACAGCAGACTCAGAAACCAATCCTATTGATTGTTTACAGTGGTATAAATGAAACTGCAGTGTCAAAGCTGGGGCTTGGATGACAGAGAATAAGCTGAGAGTGAATCCTGCCAGCCAGGCCTCCCCTGGGAGGGAGTTCTAGAGTTCAGGAGTACAGGAGAAGGGGTGTCCTTCCCCCAAACTGGTGGGGGTGAGATGCCTCCTCTGTCCCATTCCTGAGCTTTCTCTGTGCCTCACATTTAAAAAGGTCCAACCAAAGATCAATGAAGGCTATCACTGGCTTGCATGGAGGTTTTTCCATGTCAGACTTGAGTTCCAATACAATCTCTAGTTTATTGTGACATGCAAACAAGGGCAGCAGTTACAATGTAGGATTGAAGCTAGAAGGTGGTTTATTGGACCAATATCATTCAATTGAAGAGGTTTTCCTATGCTCTGGAAGACACATCTTTAGTTACACAAGAAAACAAACTCAGCAATATCTGGCTACCTCTGCAGCATTTAATAGGGAAATGACAATTATATGTGTGGATGAAATCATAGAAGACATACAACTGCAAGTAAAAGATTTGGTGCTGGTGTTTGAAAGGATAGCAAACTGTGACAACTCAAATTGGAAAATAAAACAGGAAGGAAAGAAAAGTTTCTGAAAGATGTTTTAAACAGTATTCCCCAACCTTCTGGGACATAAGGGGCACATTAGAATGCCCAATGCCTAAAGTGGGCCACATCTTAAATGAAAATATAACAAAATTATTAACCTACCATTTAAGATCAAAAATTAACATTCAGAGGGCAATGAATAAATGTTAAGTTAACTGCAATCTATTTTGAAACAATACTTTAATGTGAAATCCTTTTATCAGCCAGTGTGATTTTGTGGCTGTTTTCTGTTCGCCAAGGCATTAATGCCCAAGTCAAGATTTGTGAAAGGACACCCTTAAAATGGCATGTAAATGTTCATCTGTAAGTTTTGACCTACACTTGGATTTCATGATTTTTGTCTTTGGAAGAAGTTTGTTCACAGATGTATGTGGTGTCAGAGACTGTGAAAATGACCTCAGCAAATTTCTTTACATTGCTAAATACAGTATAAGATGTTTTTACTGTGTTTTAAATCTTTTTAAAGTTTGTTAGCCGCCCTGGGTCTTTGTGAGGAGGGCAGCATAAAAGTTTGATTTAATAAATAAAATTAATAAATAAACAGAAAGACCAGAATAGAAATCTAACAGATTATTTTCTTTGTAAATGTCTTTGAGATGATCACTGGTTTGCCAGTCAATTAGTTCGATCTGAAAAAAAAGTCACCAGCATCTTCTGGTGATACTTCAAATGGATTGTGAAACATTCCTAATTCTTTCTCATGCTTAGGGCAATCCATGAATCTGTTCTGGAATTTCACTTACCTTGATTGGTAGAGCCTCTACAAATGTTCACTGTGAAAAACATTTTGTATCTCTTTTGCAAAAATACCGGACCTTTTAACTCTTCCAATTCCTGCCTTTTTTGGGGGGCGGGGAGCAGGTCAGAGATCTCTTGTGCCCATCCACACAGCTGTTTTATCTTGCCTATACACAGGAGAAAGTGCCACTTGAGGAATGAAGAACAGAGTGGATCTGAGGGGAAAAGTTTTGAGGATAACAGTAAACAAGCAGGTTGAAGGACTGCACAGAAAGAGCTTTGGGGACTACATGTGGACCTTGAGCTGCAGGTTACATATTCCTGTTTTAAAAGCTAGAGAGAAAGAGAGAGAGAAGACTATAGATTTCCAGACAATACCATGATTTACAAGTTTGCAGATGCTGAGAAACACCATACTAATGTGAGCACGATTTAAGTTCTGAATAAAAAAAGGTATGGTTTTATTTTTCAAATTGAAGGATAAGCTGAATTCCTATGGAAGATAATGAATGTGGCAGCATGAATTTCATTATGTTCCAAGGCAGGGGTTCTTGGCCTGAAGGTTATGGTTTTCAAAGAAATTCAAGGAGGGAGGGGGAATGCAACCAAAGAGAGTTGAAAAGAAATCATTAAATTGCAGGGATGATAAAATACATAAAAATGCATTTGCTTCTAATCTCATGTACAGTACTTCTGAATTCATCCAAACCAAGACTACTTAAATAATAATTGTGAGCTGTCAAGTAAATGCTGGTTTATAACAACCCTTTCCCAAGATTTTCTAGGTAAAGAGTAGTCAGAAGTGGTTTACTGTTTGTTTCTTCTGAGGGTATCCTGGGACTGTGTAGTTTGCCCATAACTGCCCAGACTGGATCTTCTCCCAGGAGACACAGTGGGGAAATGAACTCCTGACCTCTCTTACTGAGCTATTCAGTCAACTAAGACTTCTTAACATAGTGAATGCTCATTTAGCAGAATAGCAAAGCTTATGACCTCTTCAAATGTCAATGCATAACAGGATGAAGCATTAAGGCACATGAGCTCCTGAAATTCCTGTACAATGAAGGTATCTGAAGTCCAATCTCATGTTTAGAGCTGGTCCTACCATTAGGCTGAGTTGAGGTAAATGTCTTAGGCAGCATAATTGAGTAGGGGGAGTAATGAAAGAATAGCAAATTGTTAGCCATTCAGTATCATATGACTGCCCTTTTATGTCAGGCACAAGTAGCTTCTGTAGATTAGTGAGGGTATCCTCCCCGCAAAATTGAGGCAAAATTGCCCACCCCCCCAGTATGTGAACTGCTCCTGTGGCAAGGGATGTAATTTACTGTTTCCTGAGGAAAAAATAATTTATCTGACTTTTAGTACTAATGCATCTTGACTTTGCAGGGTGGGAGGCATTTTGCTGCTCTTACTCAGGTACCAAAATCCTTGGGCTTGCCTGCTTATATCTAGGTACAGCACATACATATACAGTACTGTATAGCAAAGCATTTACACTTATATACCACCCAATAGCACTTAGTGAAGAATCTGGACAATTCACAAGTTAATTAGCATTTTGTCCCCAACAGGTTGGATACTCATTTTACTGACCTTGGAAGGATGGAAGGCTGACAACTCACAACCTTTGGGTTGCATTACAGAAGTTTAACCACTGGACCACAGGGCTCCTTGTACCTTGGACTAGTATCAGACTTGGGATTTAGGGTCAAACTAAATGATAGCTCTTAGCATTTATTTCAAAAGCAATCTTCCCTTAAGTGGTGAAAGCCACCCATTGTCACAGAACACATGCCTTTTCCATACTTTGTATCTTACTTTGAAGCTTTGTTTTTGTTGGGGTATATAGTTACACAACAAAAGCAGGCCAATTCAATGGTTTCCAATTCCCCTTGAAGTTCTCCTCAGTCTCAAATAATTAGTCAGACTGAAAGTTTGATACAAAAGAGAAAAATATATTTACTCACTATTTTGCTCAGGAATCTTAACAGGTTAGTTTCAGATTCATTAGAAGAGGATGAAGATTTAGCTTAGTTAAAAAGAAAAAATGAAGAAAGTTTTCTTCATTACATCTATAGGACTGAAAATATACAGAGACAGTTCAAAATGGTTATATAGTACAGTATCTCCTTCAAGAACAAACAGCCAGATGCTCCCAGCAAACAGAAGACAAGAGATTAGGATGAGACAATCAAATTTCAGTCTGAAAGGCAGAGGCTTTTTCTGATTGATTAGCAAACAAAACCTGCAAGCAAGTGAGTCCTGTAACAGAAGCTCCCTCCTCCCAAGGAATATGTGTTAACCCTTTGTGTGCAGAAGTGCCATATCCCAACAGATTTGTGATTAGAAAGTGAAGAAATCCTAGCAGTAAAGAAAAAGCACATCATTTTTTGGTGTGTGATTTGACCACAGACAGAATTAGCAGGTTGAAGAATGTTTTCAGATTGTCCTTACTATGCATAATTATGGATCTCTCTAGCAATTGCACCAATTTCTAGTAGCCTAGAGGTCAGATTTTCATTCTTAGCATCCACCTCAGGCTATGAAACATCTGGAAACAGCCAAAATGGATATTAAAAACAATTCAGAATAAAACATTTGATTCTTAGTTTGTCTGCTTTTTGTGTGTGGTAGTAGAGGGCTTACAAGGTGGCTGACCTGTATAAAGTACTATAGTTCACATTCTGTTGTTCACATGCGCATGCGCACATGCACACACACATGCATGCGTGCGTGTGCACGCATGCACGCACACACACTCTGTTATTATCATCTTAAGGCCTGATGGCTTGGAAAATCTTACTTTTTGGACTTCAGCTCACAGGATAACCCACAAACAAGGTCTGTGGTCATGCCAGCGAGGGGATTCTGGTAGATGTCGTACAAATGAAGTTACACACCATGGCCTCCAAGGACCATTGGACAACCTGAAGAAGAAAATGCCCATCCCTTCATCCTCTATTGTTGTTGTTAGATCCGGAGATCAGGGCGTGGGAGTGAGGACACGGAAGCCATTAAGGGTGAACCAAACAACACGTCTGTTTATTGTGGTTAGCACAGACAACAACAACAACGGCTGGGTCAGCAGGGGATTAAATACCCTGCTTGACCCAGCCCACTGACCAATTGGTAGCGGCGGTTTTCCCGCCGCTAGGACATTTAAATATCTAACACCCCTTCCCCCCAGAATGCCCCAGTCTGCTATTTGCATACAAAATCCTCCAGGTGACGGGGGCGTGTTCTTACTCGATCGGACCTGCGCAGTTCAGTCGGCGCTGGGGCATCGAGCAGAGCGGACCTGTCGCTCTCGCTCTGCCCTGGCTGGGCCGGGAGCGGATCCGGAATACGAGCGTCGGGCTCCGCGGTGACCGGGGGTGAGCCTGTTCCACACGGTAAGCTGGCCGGTGATGGTGCTGCGTGAATGGGACTGTCTTCTGGCCGAACCGGGTCGGTGACCGGTTCGTCCATCGGGTGCATGTCTGGCTCAGCGCCGGTCTGCACTCCCCGGGGGAGGTTGCTATCCGTGTCGGGACTCGTTCGCCTCCTGAGCTGGTCGACATGGCGTTTCCATGTCCGACCATCAGCGAGGCGAACCTTGTAGGTGTAGGGGCCCAGCATTTCGCTGACGGTTCCCTCTTCCCACGGGTGGCCCGACGCGTAGTTCCTAGCGAAGATTGGTGAGTCAATGGCCAGTGTCCGGCCCTGTGGTTGGTCCCCCCTGAACTTGTCTGGAGAGTACCTAGGGTGTAACCGGTCAAGCTGACAACGGAGTCTCCTACCCATGAGTAACTCTGCGGGGGCCCTTCCCGTGGCAGCGCAGGGAAGGTTGTGTTGGGCCAACAAGAATGTGTCTACGCGTTCCTGCCAGTCCCCGGGTCCTAGCCTTTCCAGGGCCTCCTTTGCGCTGCGCACGAATCTCTCGGCCTGCCCATTCCCTTGCGCCCTGAACGGGGATGTGAGAGCGTGCCTGGTTCCTAGGGATGCCAGGTACTGTTCAAACTCAGTGGCCGTGAACTGAGGCCCGTTGTCAGAGACTAGGGTGTCGGGAATGCCGTGTGTGGAAAAGAGTTGTCTGAGTTCCCGGATCATTGCTCTGGCTGTGGTGCTACTCAGGAGTCGGATCTCCAACCATTTCGAGTAGGCATCCACTACAATCAGGAATGTTTGGCCGTGGAATGGGCCGGCGAGGTCGATGTGAATCCTCTGCCATGGGCCCGAGGGCTGTTCCCATTCTCTGACCGGGGCTGCTGGTGGATTGGGTCGTGATGATTGGCAAGGTGTACATTTGGCCACCCACGACTCTATGTCCTTGTCAATACCAGGCCACCACACGTAACTTCGGGCTAACCCCTTCATCTTTACTATTCCCGGGTGGCTGGCATGCAGTGTTTCTAGGACCTTGGGGCGGATTTTCCTGGGCACCACTACCCGGTCCCCCCACAGCAAGCAACCCCCCACACAGCACAGTTCGTCTTTCTTGTCGAAATATACCTTGAACTCCCCTTCCCCCTTGTCCGGCCACCCCCGCTGAACCCAGCTGGAAACGGCCCGAAGTTCGGCGTCCCGCGCCGCCGCCCTGGCAACCTCGGCCGACGTAGTGGGGGCAGAGTCCAGGATGTCCAGGGCAAGAACCGATGCTTCCCCCCGTTCCGCGCCTTCCTGGGTCGGGAGGGGGCATCTGCTCAAGGCGTCAGCATTTCCCATGTGTTTCCCGGGCCGGTAGACTAAGGTGTACGAGTACCCCGACAGGAAAATGGCCCACCTTTGCATCCGGGGGGACAAGGCAGAGGGTGTAGGCCGGTCGCCTGCCAGGAGTCCCAATAGGGGCTTATGATCAGTCACAAGTTCGAAGTCCCGGCCGTACAAGTAGTCATGGAATTTTCTTACCCCTGCCACTGCCGCCAGCGCCTCCTTGTCGATCTGGCCATAGTTCCTCTCCGTCGGCGACATGGTCCTGGAGTAATAGGCGATGGGCGCCTCGAGGCCGTTGGGCAGTCGGTGGGCCAGGACTGCGCCGACGCCGTAGGGAGATGCGTCGCAGGCGAGGACCAGTGGCAGGGTCGCGTTGTATTGTATCAGGAAACTGTCCTGGGAGAGAAGATTTTTTACAGCAGCGAAAGCTGACTTTTGCTCGGGTCCCCACACCCACTCTGCCTTCGCGGCCAACAGTCTGTGTAGGGGCTCAGCCGCGGTGGCCTTTCCTTTCAGGAAGGTCGCGTAGAAATTCAGGAGTCCCAGGAACGCCTGCAGCTCCTGCTTGTTTTTCGGGGCCGGGGCGTTCCGAATCGCTTCCACTTTTCCCTTCGTTGGGTGGATGCCCTTGGCGTCGATGTGGAACCCTAAGAAGTCCACGGAGGGGACCCCCAACAGGCACTTATCCCGTTTCACCCTGAGCCCAGCGGCCCTGAATTTAGCCAGGACAGTGGCGACCCTGTCTTTGAGCTGCCCGGGATCCCCCGCAATTATCAGGACATCATCGAAATAGGGTACCACCCCCGGGAGTCCTTGGAGGAGCCTTTCCATCGTGCTCTGAAACAGTCCCGGAGCTATGCTGACCCCGAACTGTAGCCTCGTGCACTTGAATGCCCCCCGGTGTGTGACAATGGTCTGGGCTTCGGCCGTAGTGTCATCCACCGGAAGCTGTTGGTACGCTTGGGCCAGGTCCAGCTTGGCAAAGATCTTGCCAGGGCCCAGTGAATGGAGTAAGTGGTCTATGACGGGAACCGGGTACGCGCTCGGCTCTAATGCCTTGTTGATCGTGCATTTGTAGTCTGCACAGATGCGCACTGACCCGTCCGGTTTGATGGGGGTCACTATGGGGGTCTCCCACCGAGCGTGGTCTACGGGAACGAGGATTCCCTGGGCGACCAGCTTGTCGAGCTCCTTCTCGACCCTGGGCTTGAGCGCCAGTGGGACTCTCCGGGCCTTAAGTCGGATGGGGGCAACGCTCGGGTTGAGTGCAAATGAAATAGGGGACCCCACATACCTGCCCAATCCTTCCCCGAAAACGTCCTGGAATTCGGCCATCAGGTCGTCCCTCAGCGAGGCGTCCCCGGGCTGGTCAGTCACAGTGTTGTGGATGCCAGCGATGGACAGTCCCAGGGCGGGGAACCAGTTTGTGCCCAGTAGCGTCGGGATGTTACCGTGGACTACGGTCAGCGGTAGGCTTTCTTCCTTCGGTCCGTACTTGACACGGACCCACTTCTGTCCTGCGACGGGGAGGAACTTGCCTTGGCAGTCCTTGATTCGGATCCTCTGGGTCTGGAGGTCTGATTCTTTTAGGGCCGGGAATGTCTTCTTCATCCACCTCCACGGAATGATGGATATGGCGGCCCCAGAGTCGACCTCCATCGGACACTCTGCCCCGTCGATCGTGACTGTGGCGTGGTACTTCTCTCCCTTCTGTGTGGCGGTGTGGCTTATCGTGAGCGTGTGCGTCTCTGCATCTTCGAATTTGCCGCTGTTGCGTCCCTGGCGCCTCTGATTTGTCCTCTGTTTGGCGGCCATCTTGCCCGGCGGGAACTTTTGAATCTGCCGGTCAGCTTGGTTCTCCGCTTGCCTTGCCCGGCAGACCCTCCCAATGTGTCCCCGCTTGTCGCAATAGCGGCAGATGGCCTCCCTGAAGCGGCAATGTGCCCGCTGGTGTGGCCCTCCGCAGCTGGCGCAGCGCTGGCCGCTCCTGCCCGAGTTTCCCCCGTCGGTCGCGCACACCTCTGCTTCTTCCTCTTCGTCCTCGTCAGAAACGACGTCTTGGTGGTGAGCGGAGGCTTGGCGGGGCGCCGACGGGGACCGGTTGAGGGAGGATGCGGTCGACATCGAGAGCTCGAAAGCTCTGGCCTCCTCGATGGCCCCGGCCAGGGTCAGGTCTCTCCGGGCCAATAGCCTCTTCCGGAGCTTGTTGTCGCGGACTCCTCTGATAAGCTGCTCGGTCAGGGAGTCCTCGAGGAATGGCCCGAATATCGCCGGGACGGCTGCTGCCCTTAGGGCGGCCACGTACTCGCCGATGGTTTCCCCTGGCATCTGGTATCGGTCCCGGAACTGGATCCGGAACACGAACTTCGATGGCTCCGGTGCATAGTGGTTCTTGAGGGCCAACTGTAGTGCTTCCCATGAGACGTCCAGGATTGGTGTTGGATCCACCAGGGACTGGGCCACTTCGTAGACCTTGGCTCCGCAGTGGGTGAGGAAGAACGCCTTCTTCCGCTCCGGTGCTATCTCTCCCAGTTCCGCAGCTAGCAGGGAGAACTCAAAACGGTCCATATAGCTCTTCCATCTCTCGTCCTTCGGTTGGAAGGGAGCCGGTGGAACATAAGCAGCCATGGCGAGGTGCCTTCGTGAGAGGTGGCTCTGGTGTGTGTGATGGTTCTGGTCCGTTCCTCAAAATCCCATCCTCGTCGCCAGTGTTAGATCCGGAGATCAGGGCACGGGAGTGAGGACACGGAAGCCATTAAGGGTGAACCAAACAACACGTCTGTTTATTGTGGTTAGCACAGACAACAACAACAACGGCTGGGTCAGCAGGGGATTAAATACCCTGCTTGACCCAGCCCACTGACCAATTGGTAGCGGCGGTTTTCCCGCCGCTAGGACATTTAAATATCTAACAGTTGTTATGTTAGAACTGATTTACAGCAACCCTAACAGGGCTTTCAGGGTAATTTTGATATGTAAGGACTGTTTTTAACAGTTACACATCCCCAATGAGCTTCCATGGCTGAAAGAGGATTTGAAACTAAGCCAACTGAGTCTTAATCCATCACTCTATCTACCTCGCCACACTGGGTATCTTCTACATAGCATTAAGAATAAAATAATAAGAAATCAAATATGGCATCCTATCTCAACTCTCTTGTTTTACCTCATGGCAAAGCTGGCCCTGATCTATGTCCAACCTTGGGCCAAATGGACAGCAGCTCCCAACCCACATTGTAATCAGAGCTTATGTGGGTGCTGCTTGCCTTCAAGCTAAAAACCTAACTTTAGCACAGGGGGAAGTGTTGTGAGAACTAGTCAGCATAAGCATAGATCACAGTTTTGTTTGCAGCCATTTGACTCACTTTGAGAGGGCTTTGCATTCAGAATTTCACCCCACTGATGGGGGAAGCAGGCTACCTCTCCAATTTCATCATGCCCACTGCCATTTGCGTCCATCCTGAAAACAACAAGCTGCTTCAACACAAGATAAAGTAAGCCCCACTGATACAATATTGAATTTCTTAATGGCTGGAAGTCTTTTAATTACAGAACCAGGAGTGGCTGTTTTGAAAGGAGGGGAAGGCTGCTGACAGAAGCAAGAAAAGTGCTTCAATAGCCCTGCTGCACATTTGGAACCCCTTGTGTGTTCCTTTGGGCCTGGCTTTTATCTCTTTGGAAGATATAGCTTTATTGATAGCTTTGCACTGTCTCATTACTAAATTGCACCATATTTACACGAACAAGCTATTGGCTTGTGAAATTACGGCATAATATATTCAGCAATACGAAGCTAATCAAAACGCAATAATATATGTGCCTCCGTTAAAAAAAAACCAAGCCAAATATTTCATCTGATTTCCACTAGTTTAACTATTGAGCCAGCTGTATCAGCCAACTTTGGTTAATATTTCATGATGTTTCTGCCAGAAAAGAAGATAATTAGCATGTAGAGGTGTTAACAGCAGAGAGAAGCAGCAGAGCTACATAATATATGCTAAGGAGTTCTCTCTCTCTCTCATGTTTGTGTATGAAGTCATCCTGACACTCCAAGAGAGTTGAGAATGCATATTCCAGGGCAGGATTTTTATCTCCATTACTCACACAGTAATTACAGTGGGACAAATTCATGTGCTAAGACAGAGGAGCTACATTTGACAGCTGCATCAGCTTGTGTACTATCATTAACAGACACCAGAGATAAAAGAGGCCTATTAGGCTACCTATTCTGTCTTATTGGCAATTGCAGGATTTCTCATTACAGAACAATTTTCCCAGTATTGGGGTTCATTTTAAATATCTTCATCACAAATATCACTGGCTTTGCCCTTGGGCATTTATTTGATGGCATATAATTGTATGCCTATATTTAGTTCATATTTACCACCAGCTTCATCTTTTGTCCTTGTCAGTTACAGAAGGGCAAGGATCCAGATAAAAGTTTGGTACATCCCAAGAGAAGATGTGTGCAGAAGCTTAGATAACCAGGTACCCATAGGGCCATAGCCAGGACTCTATATGTGGGTGAGCAAATTTTATATGGAGCTGGGAATTTGAGGGTGGGTGAACTGCTAACTCAGGATGGGTGATTCCTGCCCTGATCACCCTCTGACTACGGTCCTGGGTACCCAAACCTTGTGCATAAGAATGGGGCATAGCTATAGTAAAACTTGAGCAGCTAGCAAGTTTTGCCATATGGAGAAAGAGAAAGCCTGGACAAACAGATGAGATAAGGTAGTGGGACTCCATTCTCCAAGAGAAGACAATGTATCTTTAAGAATAAGGACTGTCGACCTCTAAGAAGAGTACACTAGTAACTGGGATATAGTTCCTGCAAAGTTCTAGGCTCCAGGAAGATTTAAAAAAGAGTGCCCTTACAGCTGCCTCATCTAACGTGATGTGTATATTCTATCTAACTATAAGGAGGCATCAGGGACTGAGGTGGTTTAGTGGTTAAGATGCTGATGTTGACTACTGGAAGGTCAGCAGGTCAGTAGTTTGAGATCTGAGTGCTGCATGACAGAGTGAGCTCTCATCTCTGACCCAACTCTTACCAGCCTAGCAGTTTGAAAGCAAGAAATTGCAAGTAGATAAATAGGTACTGCTTCAGTGGGAAGATAACAGTGTTCCATGTGCTCCAGTGTCTAGTCACGTCTGGCACATGATCACAGAAATGTCTGTAGATGCAGACAACCCTGGCTCTTTGGCTGTAGAGATGAGCACTGAACCCTAGAGTCAGAGATGATTGGCTTTAGAGCAAGGGTGACCTATAAGGAGGAATCACTTGACAAGAAGTCTGCAAGCAATCCCTGTGGAAAATTAGTCCACAGGGATTGAAATATTAACAGTATTGTATTCGGAGTGTTTGGGAGTGAACCTACATATGAGTCACAGCAAATTTATAAAAATTGCAGGAAAACCCCAACAGGATCTATTCGTGACAGCTCTTTCATACAGGACTTGAGGCTTTTGCTTCAAATTCTAGAATAGTGATGAACAGCATCACTATTAAGTACTTCCAGAGCAGAACTGTACATGCAAAAACTAGAAGGTCCCCATGTGATCTTCTAGATCAGGGGTGGCCAACTGTAGATCTCCAGCTGTTCTTGGGCTTCAATTCCCAGAAGCCCAAGTCAGCACTCCTGCTGATCAGGGCTTCTGGGAATTGAAGTCCAAGAACATCTGGAGATCTACAGTTGGCCACCCCTGTTCTAGATGTTACTGGACTACATATGATCTTCAACCTTTTGTCTGAGCTGGCTATGACTGACAGGAGCTGCAGTCCAACAACAGCTGGTGGGCCATGAATTGTCCTCTTCTGTTTTAGAGACTGGCTTTTCCTCTGCATTGCTGGGTCCACCAATTAGCAGAAGGAAAGTTAGCCTTGGCTGAGCTGCCAGAGCTTCACCAATGGCCTCAAACTCTGCAGGTGGAAGGGGAATAGTTCCAGCCCACTGGCAGAATGTCTTTCTTAATTGGCCAGATCAGGAGACAGCTGCCTGTAGCAGTCTCTGTGAAAGAACTTTTTAAAGAAACAGCTGAGGAAACAAAAACCAGAACTCTGCCATTGAAATAAGAAATGCATGAAGCAGTTATACTGAGGGCAAGATGGAAATGATGATCAATAATGTGCAACAAAAGCATTTTGTTTGTACAAAGATGCTTTGTTTATTGCAAACAGATTTAACTCTTTATTGGAAAAGTGATACAAGGAAGGGAGGGAGGGAGGAAGTGTTCTAAGTCTATGTGGACAGGGTTTTGGTTGATCCAAGGCTATTTATACTTCATTGGTGTATTTTATTTCTATGCCACCTTTCTCTCTCTGAAGGAACCAAGGTAGTTCACAAATGATTGAAACAAGATGGACTAAATATACAAAATTACAAGGTTAAACGTATAATTGTAATTACCATTGATCATCTAAAATGGGAGTTGTCAACTTTTTAGGGGCCCAGGACACATTCCCTCAGACAGCTTCGGGGGCTGGATGGCCATTCTGCCCTTCCTCCACCACATGGCACTTCTTTGTGTGGTCGAGGCAGTGGAAGACCACAAGAAATTGTGCCATGGGCCGCATCTGGCCTATGAGTTGCAGATTGATCTAAAAGCTTTAAAAACATACTTAAAAGGAATATATGCACAGCACCCAGAAGAGTCACAATGCTTGTCCAATTTAGTTATTAAAAGTCTGTGGCAGCTCTCTAACTGCTGCTCAAAGTATAAGAGGGAGGGAAACAACCAACCAAACCTCCCGAAGGAGAGCATTCATCTATGTGGGAACAGCCATAAAAAAGGGCTTCTCTCATGTTCCCACCAGGCACACTTCTTAAATTGCTTCAAGTTCAGTGGGAAGGTAACAGTGTCCATGTGCTTCAGTGTCTAGTCATGTCTGCCACATGACCACAGAAACCTCTGTAGATGCAGACAGCCCTGGCTCTTTGGCTGTAGAGATGAGCACTGCACCCTAGAGTCAGACACGACTGGGTTTAGAGCAAGGGTGACGTATAAGGAGGCATCACTTGACAAGAAGTCTGCAAGCAATCCCTGTGGAAAATTAGTCCACAGGGATTGCTTCAAATATAAGTGGGAGGGAAACAATCAACCAAACCTCCTGAAGGAGAGCATTCATCAATGTGGGAACAGCCATAAAAAACTGTGGCAGGTAGAGTCTAAGGACACTACCATCAGGGATTTAGTTTGTGAATTTGATTGTGTACTTTTGACGAATTGCCACAACAAAATTACAGCACTGATGAAAATAAGGATTATTCCGTATGAAAAATCATCTCGGGAACTTTTAGGAATGCTAGGACTCAATGGCCGGGAATGCAAATTGATGATGTCATTACACTTGGAAGTTGCCCTGTAAAGATGGCATTTTCACTAGGGGTGTCCAGTTGTAAGGGAGCCAGCGACCAAACCACTCAACCAATCGTAGTGATCCAAAGTGTGTTAGATAGAGGATTAAATAACCTATGTTCTGGCACTATGGCAGATGTTTATGACAATGTTTATCCAAAAGTCCTCAGCCAGAATCCCGGAAAAACCTCAGATAAAAGGGACAAATCTGGCTGAAATCGACCAAAACCACTTTCCGTGGTTGATAGAGGTTGCTGATGAGGACGTTGGATGGTTTTGCTTGGTTTCCAACATATTTGTCCCTTTCATTTGAGTGCTTTTGCAATGTCGTTCGAGGATTTTTTTTGTAAATGTTGTCATAAAAACTGTTTCTGAAGTCTAACCAAAATTCTAATAGTGTCATAACAAAGGTTATTTTATCCTCTATCTAACACACTTTGGATCACCTCAATCGTTTGTGTGGTTTGGTTGCTGGCTCACCAACAACAGGACACCCCCAGCAAAAATGTCATTTTTTCCAAGGCACCTTTCAAGTTTAATGACGTCATCATTTTGCATTCCCAAACTCTGGGTCCTAGCATTCCTGAAAGTCACTGAGGCAATCTTTCATATGGCACAATCCTTATTTTCATCAGTGCTGTAGTGGCAATTCATCGAAATTACACAATTTTTGTTACATGCCAAACAAAGTCAGACCACCCTACCGAAACGCAAGACGTTCATTAAATTCATGTCAAAAGGGCTTCTCTCATATTCCCACCAGGCACACTTCTTAAGTTGCTTCAAGTTCTATCTTTGGTCCATCTTTTGACCATTCCAGGTCCATATCTAAGAGTAATTTTCCTACATCATTTGTGTGAAGCAGAAAAGTCTGAATATGCCCACAGATACCAATTAATCCCTCTAAATCCTCCCTCTAGCTCATTGTTTCCCAACCTTTGGTTTTTGGACTTCAGTTCCCAGAATCTGACAAAGTTATCCTGCTATAGTAATAGAGTAGTAGACCATGGTGCTAGAGACTCAATGCCAAGTGTCAAGCAGCAGTTAACTAACCTGACAACCCTAAGGGTGCCAAAGTCCACAGGGAAGGGGGGTGGTCCCCAAGTGGATTAAATCCCACTTGAATCCATCTTGATGGAGGGCAGCAACTTCATCAATACTGACTGTGGGCTGATGAGGACTTTGTGTGCCAACAGGGCTCAGGACCAGAAAGTGACTTGTTGACCTGGATCAGTGGTATGGGTGTCATGCTGTGATGCAGAAGGCAGATGAAAGGCCACTGCATTATATTACCAGCCAATGTACTGACTTAGGCTTTTGAAAATTGAAGTCCCCCTGTGGGGCATGTGCCCCACATTGGGAACCACAGTTCTAGCTCCTGGCTGTGCTGGTGAGAGTGATTCTGAGAGCTATAATTTGCATTTGCAACTTCTTCAAGCTCTACCTGCATTTACTTATGTGTTGACAGCCTGTGTCACCACTTCCTCATCTCAGCACAGCAGAATTCAATCTGTTTCAATCTGAGCACAATCAGAGACTGCATTTAAAAAGGGAAACATCATTGAAAACCGCTTCAGAGGAAGGCTGGCTCCGGCGAGTTTCATTTCTATGTACAGGAAATGTGCAGGTGGAACAAGAATAGATGGAGACCTGTCAGAAAATGATACATTGGCCTCTCAGTGAAGCTACGGCGTTCGCAAGGAAACAATGTTATGAAAGATGAATAGCTTGGGAACGGCTTTTATGAACATTTACATGAGGCTTCACCTCTCAACAATGCAGAAAAATCTCAATCCTCTTATTCTGAGCTGACTCATAAAAACACAGCAGAGCTTTTTAGAGTTACTGTACTTTTTTTAAACAGCCTCGAATGCAGTGTGGTGATTTGGGGAAACAGGAAAGGTCGCTGGAAGGTGTACCTAGAGGAGGCACTTCATGTAGTTGAAGAGGGAGAGAAAAATAAAGAGAGAAGAAGACAAGCGTTGTTTTCAGATTCCTTGCCATGGTTTATTAGACTGGAAATTCAATGATCTCATTAATGAAGGAAAGTAATTTAGGGCGGATCTGCTGGGCTACGCCACAATTTGAACTCTACTTCTATGGGTAATTGTCAGTGACATGTCTGGAGAGAAATACCACAAAGATATATAACAAAGGGCAGTTCCTCTTTAGAGCATAAATCTTGTTTCCATGGAAACCTGTCTTTGCTCCCCTCCAGGATTTTGATGATTTATGTGTGTGCAAGAGCACTGTTGGGAGGAGGGGGGGGGGAGGAAGAGGATGAAGATTGAAAGTTTTAAAATAAAATAATTATTATATCTTCTATTCATTGGCTCTTTAGTATAATTATCTGCTGTTCAGTCATGAGTCTCTGTTGCCTGTCTCTGGGGCAGTGGGCTAAAGTCAGATTGTATTGTTAACACTAGCTAGAGTAGATCCATTGAACCAGTATTTACCCAACATACTACATTCATTAACTGAGTCTGACTGCAGCATCTGTCACCCCATTGATTGCTAAGGTTGATTCCATTGATCTAGCTGGCTAGGCCGGTGTCCCCTTACTCCCTCACTGCTCCATTTGTGTACCTCCAAAAGCTGCATGCTCAGTAGAAGAGGAGAACCATCCCAAATAGGAGGAGTGTACCATTATTTGATCAAGGGTATATGATAACTGTTCAGTATTAAATACCTGTCCATTGCTTTAACTATCTATCAAGTCTTTTATGATATTGCTGGGTGCAGCCCAGGAGCAGCCCAGCCTGCAACCCATTTTAACCAAGTTATTTAATGTTCAGCCGGTTTAGTTCTACATAAGGTTGTGAATCTCATTACAGAGCCACAAGGATTCAAAAGACCCTTTCTAGCCCAAGGTTCTTAAACTTTGTTAGAACTTGACTTTTAAAAGTCAGGAAGCAACTTCTTTGGCTGTTACACTTGGTACAGAATTCTTCTAACCACAACACAGACCAGAGAAGGATTCCTGATAAGGATTATCTGATGAAGTGGTCTCTGCCCACGTGAAAGCTTGAATATTGCAGCGAGGAAGCTCTCTGTAGGTGTAAAAGGGTGTGCTCAAGCCCTTGACATAACTGGGTCTACTGCCAGGACTTAAACAAGCACGGCCGTTGCATTCAATAGGAAACAAAGCATCACTTACTTTGAACTGTGGTGGCCCAGACACACCTTCAGAAAAAGGCTTTGAAGACACCTTTCATAATAACGCCAATTCCCAAAGAAGGAAGAGGAGCAGAGCAAAGGTTCCATCTCGCAGCCAGAAAGAAACAACCTGTCCACAGGATTGCTCGGAAGGGTGGCAAGAAAAAATGCCTCCCACAGGGTGGGTCCTGAAGGCCCTCAGAGCCATTTCCTGAGAGAATAGTCACTCCAGGTTGTTGTTCCAAGCATGGCCAGCTCTCCAGAGGAACAGCAGCCCTGGCAAAACTGAAGATAGTGGTGTCAGGTGTGTTGCTCCTGTGCTCTGTGCCAGATGTGACCTCGTTAAGGCCACTGGCAGAGCTGGCTTATGTCCCTGGCAGAAATGCAGGATGGATTTTTCCTTTCTGTATCTCCAACAAGAGAATCTCAGTTGGATCACTTCTTTTCACTTTTCCCATTGGGCAAGTTGGAAAGAAAGTGATCTATTTTCAGTCAGAATTCTAGACGCCAGTGGAGTGGAAATGTTGGAACTGGAATCCACTCATCCACTCATGCAGAGAGGGACCCTTATTCCTTGCACTAAGGTCAAAAGAGCCTCTAGTGGCAAAGGCAAGGAATAGCAGACCAAGTGAGGGATGGAAGCTGCACATTCATCTCCCTTACACTTTTGTTGGTCTGGTCCTCAAACTTGGCTCTCCAGATGTTCTTGGACTTCAGTTCCCAGAAGACCTGATCAGCAGGTGTGCTGAGTTCAGCTTCTTGCAATTGAAGTCCAAAGAATACCCGGAGAGCCAAGTTTGAGGAAGATTTCCCAAGGCAGTCCAATATTTTTTCTTGAAAAAGCTATGCCCGTGATATCCCTTTGACAATTCCTGACCATTTGAAAGCCCTGGAGATATTCTCAAAGACATTATTAACTTCTTGAAGTGAGCGATCCTATTAATGTCAGTTCTTAATAGCTGCAGTGACTTTCAAGGGTTTCAGGCACAATATTTTCCTATCCCTGGATATTCCCTGATGCTCTCCCATCCAAGTACTACCCAGATCTGACCCTCCTTAGCTTCAAGATCAATGTATTCAGGATGTTGTTCAGTCACACAGTTGAGTCTGACCCATTGTGACCCCTTGGACCATTGCACACCAGACTCCTCTGTCCTTTGCCATCCTTCGCAGCCCACAAAGATCTACACCCATTTTGTCAATGATGCCACCTAGCCACCTCATCCTCTGCTGCCCCCTCTCCTTTTGCCATAAATCTTCCCAGCATCAAGGTCTTCTCAAGTGAGTCCTCTCTTCTCATTTGGTGGCCAAAGTACTTCAGCTTCAGCATGTGTCCTTCCAATCAGCAGTCAGGGTTGATTTACTCCAGGATTGACTAATTTGATCTCCTTGCAGTCCAGGGGACTCTCAAGAGTCTCCTCCAGCACCACAGTTGTCTATTCTTCTGTGCTCAGCTTTCCTTATGGTCCAGCTCTCGCAGCCATACATTACTACTGGGAATACCATTGCTTTGACCATGCAGACTTTTGTTGGCAGGGTGATGTCTTTACTTTTTATTATGCTGCATGGTATTATAACATTCATGTGACACATTTTGCAAACTGCCATAGGTCCCAATCATGGGATTAAGCCAGCAAATGAGTGACTGGGTGAGTGAATGAATGATTCTCTGGATGGTAGTTAGAACAAATCAAGGAATATTGAAACCCTTTGGAGTAACATCTGGAGTGAGACAAGGATGTGTATCATCAACATTATTGTTTATTACCTACATTTTTGTTGTTCAGTTGCACAGTCGATTCCAACCCATAGCGACGCAATGGACCACTGTCCGCCAGGCACTTCTGTCCTCCACTATCTTCCTCAACTCGCTTAGTTCTGTGCCCATTGTCTCTACAATACCATCTCATTTATGGCTGCCCCCTTTTTCTTTTGCCCTCCACCTTTCCCAACATCAAGGCTTTCTCAAGTGAACCCTTTCTTCTCATTTGATGTCTAAAGTACTTTAGCTTCATCTTTACTATTTGACCTTCTAAGCTAAACCCTTGATTGGAAACAATATCAATGAATTCGTTTTTGCAGATGACCAGGCATAGATAGCAAACACAGCTAAGGAATTACAGCAACACTTTACGTCCATGAACCAAGAATGCAAGATTAATAATAAGAGAATCGATAAAGAGAAGATTCAAATAATGGTAATTGGAAAGAAACAGTATGCTTTAAATATCATATATATGAGGGGAAGGCTAATTCCAACATGGCAGGAGGGAAGAAGACAAGATGCAGTTGCTTCCCAAGGTGAGACAGGGCAGCCAGTGGTCTGATCTGCCCAACTGCTCCTAGTTATCAGCAGAGCTATTCAAGACAGTGAGTCAACACACTCCACTTTTCATGTGTCAAGGACAAGCACCACACAGTCTGAAGGCCATTTTATGCTTACAGCCGGAATGGAGTTACCCTTTATAAATGGGCAGCTGAAGCACCAACCTCTCTAGTTTTCAGCTTATACATTGATAAGCTGTTTGGCTGTGGCGAATTCATTCTCTCATTATGTTTTCTGTTAATATAAGCAAGGTTGTAACTTGGGGTTTTTACCAGCTTTAAGTTTTTAGATTGTAGTACTGATTTTAATGTTGTAAGCTGCCCCAAGTCATTCCGAGTTGGGTGGCTATACAAATTGGAAATTAAATTAAAAATTAAATCCAGTGCAAATCTTCTGTTTTTATTCTCAGTTAAAGGAGGCTTACTCTTCACACTCTACTTGTCTTAGCGACAGCAATTACAGTTATATACCACTCTGTAGCACTTAGTGCATTCTCTGGGCAGTTCACAGGTAACAAGCATTTTTACTTCAACATACTGGATTCCTATTTTATTGACCTCAGAAGGATGGAAGGCTAAGTCAACCTTGATCCATATCAGGATCTAACTCACAATGTTTTATCTGCAGTACAGCAGTTTAACTACTGTGCCACTAGGGCTCTTTAATTATGGTTAATAGGTTCATTTTTGTTATTTCCATTGCTGTCTTCAGGTGTGAAAACAAAAACGATTTCAATAATACTTTTTACAACATATCCATGGATGTTTCATAATAGGTTTTTTGAAGCATGAGATTTTCAGAACTGGTTTACCACTGTCTTCTTTTGCACCTCACTAAGAAGCATTAGATTAAATGTCACTGCCATTTCTGAACTAAGCAAGAGAGCGGCCCTCAAGTCCACTGGCTCAGATCCAAGAAGAGCTTTTTGGAAAGAACAAACTTTCTTGAGGGTACAAAAGAGCAAACCCAAATTAGAAGATGGAGGAAGGAGCTCAATGGTCAAGGAACAACATTAAAAGAAGGATATAACTGAGGAGCTCAACCTCTCCTACATCACTTGGAGGACCCTGAATAGGCCGAGGGTTGGAGTCCCTAAATGCAAGCCCAACATGCTCAAATGGGGGCTGCTGGCAGTCAACAACATGCTGTGTGAGTGTGGAGAGATACTGAATCCTTCCTCATTTACTTTTCTGCCAATTACTGTACTGCCAGAAACTTACATAGATGAGGACCTAATAATAGCCAACAACAAAGTGAAGAAAGTGGCTTCATTTTGGCAGTCCAGTATTTGATTGGGATACAAAAGAAGTAGTAGTAGTAGTAGTAGTAGTAGTAGTAGTAGTAGTAGTAGTAGTAGTAGTAGTAGTAGTAGTAGTAGTAGTAGTAGTAGTAGTAGTATTTATTTATTTATTTATTTATTTGTTCATACTTGTAGTTGTAGTTGGTGTTGGTGTTGGTGTTGGTGGTGTAGTCTCAAAATCCCTAGAAAGGATCACCATAAGCTGGAAGTGAATTGACAGCATACAACTAACATTTTATTAGTTCATTCTTTTTCGTTCAGTCTGGAGAAAGGATTTCAAATACGTATCTTTCTCAACTTCTCCTGGAGTTGCCAAAGATTGAATCCAGGCTCCAGCTCATTTACTAGTTTGCTGAATACTGCCAGAAACATGCATCAATGAGGACTTAAGTCTGGGCAACCCCAAAGCGAAGAAAGTGACAGTCAAGGGTTTGATTGGGACATGAAAGAAGAAGACTGCCATTTCATGTGAGAGCTCCTCTACCACTGTCACCTTTCACTACTGCTGCCCTTCAGGAGTTTCTCCATCCTATCACCTCTGGAACTGCCAGTTCTCTTCTGCCGATGGAAGCGTAGGTGGACAATGAAGCTGATGCCTCCATTATTCCACCTTGTATGAGCCTGCTAGGAATCCAGACTAATAATGGAGGTTTAACATTTTGATGGCATTGCTCTTGGCTTTCCTGACACACTCAAACCCCATCATAATCTGCATCCAAAAAAATGCAAAAACCAAACAACAACAACAACACAACAGTTGATGGTAAAACGTGAAGATTTAACAAGTGGATTGAATTGATAAAGGAAGGTGCAGCCTTGGCATGGAAAATCAGAGGAGGGCTGTTAATTATAGGATATTTTGCAAGACATTAATTCAGCAAGCCTGCATAAGTCATAAGTCGCTTGATGATAAACAACACATTCAGACATACATATCAGCTGGAGGGGGGTTAGTATCCTGTGATATCAAAAATCCAGCCATTTAACAGGGTATGATCCAGTGATGGGATGTAACAGGTTCTCACCAGTTCTCCAGAAACGGTAGTAACTTTTCCCAGTGTCACGGAGAACCAGTAGCAGCTTTTGGGGGAAACCACCTTCGGGGCTTACCTTTTCATTGGTTCCCCCACTGCGCATGCCCGCCAAGCACTTGGTATGCATCCACGCCTACAGTGCTTGACGCGTATGCACGGCCTCCTTGCTGTCCTCCCAAGTGGGGAGGAGGAAGAGAAGCTGCTAGCCTGAAGCTCCCTATAGCCTGCTCCCCAGGGTAAGATGTGGTGTGGCTGTGTGTATTTTAATGTTTATTTAATACCTTTACCTATATTGACGTGCTACCACAGTTCCTAAAAAGGCCTGGCTGCCAGCAGGCCTGGCGGCCTGGCTTGGGGTTTTTAAGCAAAGTCTTGGAGTTACCTCATCAATAAGCTACACCTGTGCTGTTCCAATTGCTGTTCCAATTGGAGAACCCTTAAGGAGGTACAGTTGTTTTACATTTACATTAAGGCATATTATCCTAGAGAACTGATTAGGCAAAGACTTAGTACCTAACTTCTTTAACAGTTGAAAAGTGCCAAAATGAAGCCTTCTTGTGGTGAGTTCATTCTGTAGTTCTTTCCGACCTAGTATTTTATTTTAAATTATTTTAAATTATTTTTATTTTTGGCCCCACCCACATCATGATGTCATGACATTAGCTCTGCCCACACTGTGATGATGTCACAGTGGGGGTAGTAAAAATTTTGACATCCCACCACTGGTATGATCATAGCTTTACAGATGGATTTGTTGTAAGATGCCCTAGCTTCTACCTAGCAAGGACATTTAGGGCAATCTTAGGTGCATAACTTTCTACTGTTGGTTTTCATACTCTTATACAAGGACAGTGATAGGTCAGGTTCTTAGAAGAAAGAAAGCATCTGAAGTCTTTGAACTGATATACAGAGATCAACGGGTCATGGAATATGTAGGAAGATTTTCTGAGGTCAAATGTAACAACTACCTCTCTTGACAGTGAGCTCAAAAACAAACACTGCATAGTTCTAGCCAGATCCCAGGAGAAGCTTGTATATAAGTGATACATTGGGATAGAATTTTTCATGTTTTCCCCCAAGAAATATATCACCTGAATATAATATTTGTGTTAAGAATGCACATATAGTCTCTCCACCTTAATTCCTTTATACCAGGTCACCCTCTAATCATTTCTTTCCACAAAGACAGCTGCCGTGGCGAAGACCTCTCTGCTGCTCAAACTGTGCCATGGCCTTGCCATTGATCTGACTTCAGAAATGCTGACACGAAGCTGAAGTAATGGGTGGAAATTGCAGTGTTGGAAATGATCAAACAAAGCCTTACACCATTTGAAATCATACCACTCTGAGATTTCTCTCATGTCCATTGTGTTGATTGGATTGCCCTTAAAGTTAGTTTTTTATTCATGCCTAAGCTAGAAAATAATCTCTTTGGATATCTGATAAATTCTTTGAAGCTTGATGACCCTTTGTTTCCTTCCCTCCAATGAATATATGGTAGAGACAGATAGTCACTGCTATCCGTTCCTCCCTTACCTAATCTGGCCCTTCTTTCTCTCCTCTCAGTTTCAGTTCTTTCCAGCCTGATCAATACACTTGCTAATGTTCTGACATCAGTTATCCTAATAAAGTCAGGAGGGAGTTGAAGGGTTACTCCTCAGAACTCACATTTAATTATCTGGGCTCTTTTGTTTCCTCTATTGACTCATCTGTCAAACTTTATGAAGGATCCTGGATAAAACTTCAGCACCCAGAGCTCTTATCAGCTGTAGAGATGAGCTGCTATGACTTGTGAACACTTCTTTCCTTCAGCTGAGCAATGTGCCACTGTAGAAGTGGGCTTCCTATCTAGAGAGATTTGCTAAGGGAGTACCCCAGCTGGCCTGCAAATCAGCTCTGTTAATATACCACATAAGTAATGTGATCATTCATAATGTATATTCAATTACAATAGCACCCTAGACTATATAGCTGTATGGATATATAGTAAGCCATTCACTATAACCTGGAGCAAATTTGCTCTAGAGTGTATTATCTTGCTGAAACCTTCAGCAAATCAGTTTACAGCACATTATGATAGAGAAGCGAAGTATGTGTGAGTTCTTGCCTTTTGATCAGCAGGAATCACAACACAACACTCTTATTAACAACAATAATGCATGTATTCCCAGCAGTGCAGAGTCAAGAATAGGGCACTTTGGCAAGTCGCACAGGGGAGCCCCCTGTCCATTAAATCCACAGTTGATAGTTTCTGTTGTTCACAAATGTGTCCCCCTGTTTTAAAGGAAAATAAAATAGATGGATGTTACTTCATGGATTCAGCCAGAGGGGACTCTTGAGTGATGTGAAACTATAAACAATAGGAAATCCGTTATGGAAGAGGTGTGCCTACCAATACTGCTACTCATTTAGTATGTTATTTAGCAACAACAGAATGATAGGCCAAAAAAAATTAACATACATGGCAGAACTTAGTTCTTCTACTATAACTCTGGATCATGGGAAGCTGGCTTGTACAGAATCATACTCAGAATGTTGCAAAGTTTCCTTTTGGGATTACCTGGGAGTTGGAGGGCAGCAGTTTCATCAGTACTGGCCTGGGGCCGATGAGGACTTTGTGTGCCAAAAGCGTTCAGGACCAGAAAGTGACTCGTGGAAGTGGATCAGTGTAATAGGTGTCATGCTGTGATGTGGAAGGGAGGAGAAGAAGAAGAAGGGGGTTGTAATAGAACAACATTAGGTGGACCTCATGTTCCCACCATTTGACTGTGCTGAGTGACAGCCACCTCCTCATGATTTCAGATCTTCCCTCCCCCCCCCCCCAAGAAAAAGATGTTAGGAACCTTTGATCTTGGTAATGCCACACATGTGCTTTCCTAGTGATTGTCAGTTGTTGCCAAGGCCAAGGAGAGGTACAAGGGAGGGAGAATGCCCACATCCCTGAGAAAGTAAGCTGGAGTCCTAGAACAGTAAATTGTCCAGCCACATTGTTCAAAGCATTTGTGTGTGTGTTCTTTTGAATTTTACAATGCAATGACATTGCCTCTTAATACCCTGTAGCTTCTTGGTGAGAGAAATGCAGATTTATCCCATGGAAGTATTTAGGATTACTACTGCACCCTTGCCCTCCAGATGTTGAGTGATCTGCAACTCCCACTAGCCTTTAACACTGTTGCCAGCGGGGAGTAGTTGTAGGAGTTGCTTCTCCCAACAGCATATGGAAGATCATCTTTTCTCCATCTTTGCCTTAGAAAAACAGTGCCAGATTTGTGGTGCAATATTACCCACAAAGGTGGATGATTGCAGGAAGAAGGGACTTTGAATTTTAACTTTCAAGCATTCCTGGCATCTGCAAAGATGAAGAAAAAATAAAACACAGTTTGCTGTTGGGGAGTTACTTGTTTATTAGAAAAGGTTGTGCTGTAACTACTCATCTAAATTGATAATGAGATGTTCTAGAACAGCTTATTGCTGTATTACAAACTGAGCCTCCTGCAGGTGCCTTCATTTTGAAGAACTTGTTCCATGTTATCAAGATTTCTTGTCCATCATTTCCCATTTAACATTTGTTAAGAATGATTTGTCTCACTAATATTTAAAATCAGAGCAGTCCAATCAAGCAAATTGTCTGTAATTTAAAGAGTTCCTGGAGGGATTCATAATGTGATAGGATCTTTAGGCCATGCTTCATCCTTCCTTTCTTTCTCTCTCTCTCTCTCTCTCTCCCCCATTTTAAATACATTCTGCAGTAATGATTTTCCTCATCCTTGCACTTCTTTTATCTGAAGCTATGCTGCCAATATACCCATCTTCGTTGAACTCCAGATAAATCAGCACTCTGGTGCAAAGTGATTTGAAAGCGGCACAAGAAAAAGAAAAAAAGAGAGACCTGATTGAAGTTGCAAGCGAGCGAGAAATATGCAAGCCCATTAGAATGTGAATTAATTAAAGATTTTATTAGCATCTGACAGTGCCTGTGGGAGAAATGCACTATTTTTTTTACAAAAGAACAAACCTCAGAATAGTAGGAGTAAGGAATTATAGGTCACAACAAAAATTTTGTTTCAAAACAAGCAACATGAAACTGAGTTAAAACCAAGGTAAACAATCAATGGTAAGGAATTAGTGTCTGTGGCATTTATTTATTTAGATAAATATTAATTCTTCTACATATGTTCCTGGAAGAATGTTTCACAAGAATTATAAATTCATTTTTAGGCCAAACTAGACATTAGCAGAAATGCATATTCACTCCAATTCACCAATTTCCCCATAAACAATGAGATCTCATTAGCAATACTACCGCTTGCAATCAGACCTGTGTTTAGCACCTAATAACCTCTCTCTCTCTCTCTCTCTCTCTCTCTCTCACACACACACACACACACACACACACACACAAGCATGGTTAGTGCAAGATACATGCCAAGTGTATGGTCTAACTTGAGCCTTACAATATGAAAATTATCTTGATTGTATGTTATAAATGCTTGGCTGGATAGTGAAAGGTTGAGAGCTCTGTGCCTTCAGAAAGTAGAGCCAGCCTATGTTGTTTTAAGCTTTTCACAGAGTCCCAGGACACTCAGAAGAAGGAAAGTAATCTCAGCCCAGGAAAACTCCCAAAAGGGTCACCATGGGTCAGAATTGACCTGATGATAATCTGCATCAGTGTTCCCAAACTATGTTCAGCGGAACACTGGTGGATTTCATTTTCCAGAAGCCTACGTCAATTCCCCTGATTTCAGGGGATTGAAGTCCAAAAACAAAGTTTGGGAAATGCTGATCTACATCATCATAATCATTATCATTTGGATCTTACAGTCCCACAAGATCTGGACTTTTGGTATCCTAAAAAAGGAGACAGAAGGACTTATATTTGCTGGTGAACTGCAAGAACTATGAATCAATTTAATTAAAGCAAATTTTTTTAAAAAACCTGGAACTGAGAGTAAGTGTAGTCTTTGTAATGTAATGAAATGGATAAAACTGTGTACCACATTATCAGTGGATGCAGTAAGTTCGCACAGACATACTACAAAGGATACCAAACCTAGTCACAGTAATGTTACATTGGTATCTGTGCAAGAGTTATGGAATACCATCTTCAAAATACTGGTAGGAACAAAAACCTGAAAAGGTGGTTGAGAATCAGGACAAGAACATTAATATCATGTGGGACTTTAAGATCTAAACTGATAAGAAGCTACAGTGCAACACCCCAGCTAGACATTACTGTGGTAAGAAAAAAATCAGTAAAGCTGATTGATGTGTTGATCCCGGGGTAGAAGAAAAAGAAGTTTAGAAGACCATGAAATATCAGAATTTGGGAACTAAAGTATAGCATTTCCGGGAGAAAAGAGCAACAGTGATACCAGTAGTGACAAGAGAGCTGGAAACAACTTCAGAAGGGTTGAAAAAACATCTAAGTCATTTGGCATTAATAAAATCATGATAGAACATTTGCAGAGAGTAGCATTACTAGGTACCACCTACATTATCAGTCGATCCCTCTCTGACTCTTAGGTCTAATGGTAGGATGATGATGATGATGATGATGATTAGGTGTACATGGTCCACCAGATGTTCAGATGGGAGTTTTGGAAGTCAATTGCTCCACTGTTTTTAACCTGTTAGGGGAAGATAGAAATGTTAAGCTGTAAATGTCTACAGTTTGGATACTAAAGTTCTAGTTTTTAAGTTACTCTTAAAAGTATATTGTTATTGTGATACAAAAAATGTTATGCTGCTTTTTATTCTCTTCTTGTGGTTGATGTGAGAAATGAGCTTTGGTACAGCCAGAAGTGAAAGTGTTTTGGTATTTTTGCTTTCAGTTAACTATAAATATTATGCCAACTATGTCTTTGGAAAGGTTCTGTTTGCTCCTATAAGCAATTAATTTTATGGCTATTGTATTTTAATATATCTCTGTTTCACCAGTACTGTATAGACACACTATGAGGTCATCTATCCTCACTCAATTGTCATATGTATTGGTAACATTGTTAAACCTGTATCCTGACTGTCTTCTTTTTAAATAGACATCTATTAAGTACTCTACATCTATCTACTTTGATATAAATGTGCTTGACTACACTTATCAAAGTGCCTTATTGTTATAAGAGTTATGTTACTATACATTATTACACTAAATTGCATAGAAGTATTAAATTACTTTGTATGAAGGTAGTAATTATTGCTATAAGAACCACACCTTCTTATTTCCATATGTGAAAGTTAAGTATCCAGAAGCCCAGGGACTCATTGTCTTAGCCCTGCTACTGTGTCTTTTTTTGTTTGTTTTAGAAAGCATTTCTTGCAAATACTGTGCTGGACTGAGAAGCCTTGGTGTAAACCCTCACCTTTATCGCCCCTTTTGCTTCAGATTTAGGTAGAAAATGCACAAGGAAAAGTATTAAGAAGATTATTAAAATAATGCAGCAGTTACATCCAGCTGATCAAGGCTGCTGGGAATTGAGGCTCAAGAGCAGCTGGAGCACCGAGGTTGGCACCTCTGGTGTAGACAATCCATGTACCCTTCTTGACTGCCTTGAATATCAATTTCTGGTTTGAGCAGAACTATGGAGTTTCATATGATAACAATATTGGTTGACAGATCGTACATCTCAGATATATTCTCGGTACCTTTTAATCCTTTATTGAATTGGGAGGCAATCTGGTGGATTATCTCAAATTTATCCAGCCACTCACAACAACCTTCATGTGTTACGTAGTACAGTTTGCTTGCTACTACTCACAGAAAATATTGAGGTTTCTTATTGGTGAAAGGATTAGGCTGTGTGGGAAGGAAATGACCAAAATGCCATTTTGCAATATCTTTTGAGTCAGCATCAGATCTAAAGGGAGGGGGTTGAAGTACAGTATTATTTATTTATTTACAGTATTTCATTCCATGTATATATTGCCCATCTGGATGTGAAAAATCCTCAATTCATGGATTCTTCAACTCTTTCATGCAATTTTGTCCCGTTGTTGTTCATTCCAGATTACAAGACTGTCTGCTATTTTTTTGCTCCAACATCAACATTCCCACATATACATAAATTCCATTGTATTTGTGTACGTTTTGTTCATTTTCCTATTATGTAAAATGGGTTTGTGTGTATTTTTCCATTCATCCATTTGAGCTATTCATGTTGGAAAATGCTCACATTGATTTTTTTTGTGCGTTTTGTTTTTCCACAGTATATCAAAAGCCTCCTAAACATTTGCATTTTTGAGGCAAAGTTCACTTGTCATTCGGAGTCAAGAATTTTGATTCTAGCTGGTGGGGGTGTGGGATTCTAGCCATAAGGATAGCCCTAGCCCTATTTAATAAGTTGCAGTTTCCTTTACCATATTACCAATTAAATAATGTGTAGGATAACTTCACAGACAATCTATCCAATCACACTAGGAAGGCTGGTTGTTTCATTTAGGGGAAATTAGCCAAGCAATCGTTTAGTTGCTTCCTCGTTGCTAATGATCATTGGTCCATGAAGGCAAGCTTAATGATTTCAGACTACATCGTATCATTCCACATGAGGAGCATGGTGGTTAATATGGCTAGCAAGCATCAATTAAGCATCTGTAAGAGCAAGACAGAAGGGGATCTTAAAGCTTAGCACAGCTGGGAGAGAATGTACTTCAAGGGCAATAGTGTTTGCATAATCTTGATATTGAATCCTCATTTAACCTTTTTTGTTGTACAAAGCAGGCAATTATAATTGAAGTGATTGTGAAGCCATCTTTTTAAATGCCTGGAGCTCATCACAATTTAGGAGACAGAAAATGTAGATAAAATACTATATGTTGGAGGAAGAGAAACGGGAAGTTAAAGGGAAAATGCTGTAGATTTAAGTGCAAAGATAATCTAGTTAAAGGTGAGCCACAAACCCTACCAAGGCAATGCTGGGCCTGTTACTACCTATTACTCTGACCAAAATTGAACCAGTGTGAGATGTCTATCAGCAGCTAGTGTTGGGTCATCTGTAAGAATCTCCTTTGGGTGTTTGAATTTGACTTTTAAGCAAAGTTTAGCAGAGACAATGAGACACTTGGTGACTTCTACAGCTAAAAGAAAGATTGGACAGATAAATGTTGTATTTTAAAGTACAGTACTATATATGAGAGAGAAAATCAAACTGAACCACCTTCTTCTTTTTCTGTGTCCCAATCAAACCCTGGAATGCTAAAATGAAGACATCTCAGTAGATGAGATGGATTCTGAAACTCTCTACATTCGCATGCCTTGTTGTTGTCCACCAGTAAACCCCACTTGAGCATGTTGGTCTTACATTTAGGGACTCTGATCCTTGCCCTATTCAGAGTCCTCCAAGGGATGTAGGGGAGGTTGAATTCCTAAATGTTTTCATAGAATTCATTTTTACAGTGTTGTGATCCCTATCTGGGGGAAATCCTAGAATAAAGGGACATTGCATTTTGAAGACAAGACTTTTAAAGTAAGAAGAGTGGGATTGCTAATGGTTACTTACAAATTGCAGATAGGCCTTCCAGTCCTTCTCTGCTTTGAGTGAAGCTTCAGCTGGAAAAATAAGAGCAAGAGCCATTTGACATTCTCATTCATTGCTCTGGAAGTGTTGTTTTTGGTAAATGGGAAGAAAATCTCCCTGGGTGAAGAGGAGCTGTCAGTCTCCCCACAGTATCACAATTGACCCTTTGTAAACATCTAACCAAGCTAGCCTCCTCAGCCTCAGATCTCTCCTTGTTCCCCCTTGGGACTCCAAGCACCCACCAGTTAGAAGCTTGTCCTGCATAACCCTTGCAGCAACCTGAGATTTCCACTTATTTAAAGTGTTTTCAAACAATGACAATGGAGAATAAAAGTAGTAGTGGTAGCATGTGGTGTCTTCGTGGCTTAAGCCAGGCTAAACTCTATATATCTTATCCCCTTCCTATAATTACACATTGTGATGAAGAAAAGTCTTGTTTATTGAACTTAAAAACATAGTAGAAAAGATAATGTCCATCTGTTGATTTCAGGATACAGAAAAATCCATGAAAAGAGAATTCTAATCAAAAACGTCCCCCCCCCCCGACATAAAAGAAATCTAACTTTCACTAAGTAATCATTTTGATGACTTAAAAGAACTTGGACTCCTCATCATCTTGGAACCCACATGAGACTCGCTATCTGTCCCATGTACACTAGAACATCAGATAACGTTATGACTTGGTTCCACAAGTCATGACGTTATCCGATTTTTAGCGTTGTCCGATCCATGTATCGAACAACGCTAAAAAAAGCCCAGACATCAGGGACAAACTGTGCACTGAGGCAAGGACCGCATTGTCCAAAATGAACTCCCCGGGGGGGGGGGAGAATTTTGGACAAGCCGATCCTTGCCTAGGTGAGCGATCGTGCGCCCATGCAAGGATTGGCTTGTCTGAAACCCCCCCCCCCGACGTCATTTCGGACAAGCTGATCCTTGCCTAGATGCACAATTGCGCACCTGTGCAAGGATTGGCTTGTCTGAAATTCCCCCAGGGGACAGAGGACACAAAAGGAGAAAACACTTCGGTGTCTTCTGTTCCAGTGCAGAAGGAAAAGGATAACTTGTTGCTATACGATTGCTCCCACCCCACTCCAAACTGACAAGACCAACTCCGAGGTACTGTAACTGTGAGACAGATTTAGGGGAAGACCAAAAGTTTCTCCCGAGGAAGCAGGAAAGAAAACTGGGGCTGCTTGGAGAAGAAAGCAGGGAACAGGAAGGGAGGAAGAGAAGGATTTCCTTCTAACACACACACACACACACACACACACACACACACACACACACACACACACACACACACACACACACACACACACACAGTGCTTTCTCTCCAGGAATTTGTGGTTTCTCACAACAAATTGTGTGTGTGTGTGTGTGTTGGAAGTGAAGGAGGATCGTGTCGGAACACACGTGGAAGTGGCTTGGCACGATATGTGAGGGGGAGAAACAGACATGCACTTTCCCGTTGCGCTCTGTGTCTCGTGGAGAGAGTGAGACTAATTTGGAGAGAGTGTGCATGTGTATTGGAGGAGGATCATTTTGGAAGTGGTTTGGCATGATAACTCGAGGGGGAAGAGACCTGCAAGCCTAGCTTCCCTTTGCATTTTGTGTCTCTTGGAGAGAGAAAACTAATTTGGTGTGTGTGTTTTGGAAGAGGATCATGTGGGAACGTGTGTGGAAGTGGCTTGACACTTGTAAGCGGGTGGGGGACCCGCAAGAGATGGAATGGGGGAGGGAGACTGTTGTCAACAGTGTGTGAGCAAGCGAAGGCACTCCCGCCATGCCAGAGCCTAAATGGAGTGGTGGCATGCTTGTAGGGTGGGAAATTATTGCTTTGGGGGGAGGGAAGGGACTGGGAAGGAGAAAGGAGGCATCCCACCTCATGGCTCTTGTGAAGGAGGAAAAACTGAGGAGAAAGGACCCTGCTCAAAAAAGAGAAACGGAGTGGGATCCCTTCCTTCCTTCCCTCCCTCTCCTCTCCATTACTCTCTCGGAGGTGTCAGGAGTCCCCTAGCAGCAGACCCAAGGAGTACCCAGAGGGAAGTTATTTCGGACAAGCTGTTCTTTGCCTAGGTGCTAGATCGCGCGCCCGTGCAAGGATCGGCTTGTCCGAAATGATCTCCGGGGGGGGGGGGGATTTCAGACAAGCCGATCCTTACCTAGGCATGCAAGTTTCAAGCATCTGGCACCCTTGGATTCAGAGCCTGCCTGCACTCACTCCAAGGTTGCTGGACGCCCGAGTTTCAAGCATCCAGCAACCTTGGAGTCAGCGCATGCATTTTGGGTAGATGTTCTACCCTCCACACACACCCACCCAGATGATTGGCTTGGATAATACTATGAATCGTTATCCAGAATCGTTATCTGATGCAAGTTTTCCCCAAAAAACTTGCATCGTTATCTGATTCTAGTGTTATCCGATCCAATCGTTATCCGATGTATTACTGTATCTATAATAAAGATCACATACCACCAATCAGAATGTATCTTTAGCATAACATAGTCTTTTCTCATACATCTCCCTCTTGGTTCATAGAGGCAGGGTGTTGACATAACTAAGGCATTCCAGCCCTAGTGGGTAGGAAATTATGCAGGCTTTGAGGCCTTGGTGAATGTCTCCCAGTCTCCGACTTGCATTTGCTGATAAGCTTAACAGTGAGAGATGGATGCATAAAAAGAGCCTCCTTGAAGACTGTGGTATTTTTGAACCACGATTGGGTTCATCTTCCTGAGCAATGATAACCTTGTGCCAACTAATCTTTCTCATACTAGGTCAGGCAAAATGAACTATGGAATGAATTCACCAAAAGGTGACTTCTTTTGGCAGTTTAAAGTCTGACCTAGGCATGGAAGAAGAAAACTTAGTAAGGGAATAATTGATTCCAAGTCCCCAAAGACAAGAGAGCTGTTATGAGTTCCTGTTCTTTTAAAAAGTGAGCCATGTGCCCCCTTTTCAGCCAGTACACCACACCAAGAATAGAAGGGGGGATTCCAGGTGCCTGAGGAGGTGGGAAGAGAAAGACATAACAAATTAATTTGGACAAGTTAGAACTTCAGTGCCTGCAGCAAAGGCCAAGCTACCTCTCAAACAATTTGGCAAAAAGCAAAGTTTTATTACGAAGCAAGCTGCTGGTTCTCTCATCTCAGGGCACAGATCCTCTCACAGGGGATTTCTTTGTGGGAGATGAAATGGGAAAACACAAGGGGTTTCCACATTGACAAAAGGACATCAAATATCCACTTGTGCAAGGAAGAGGAAACGAAGCTGGTAATTAGCTTCCTGGGGAATCTCAAGGTGCTCTCAGTTCAAACAGTTGGGTCAAGACCTTGCCAGGCTCTTCACGGTGGTGCTAGACAATCAAGAAAGAGGGGGAGGTGTGGGGGAGGCCCCACAGAACTGGCACATTTGTTCAGTTTCTAATTAAGTGTTTGGCACTTAAAGGGAAGCTATTTCTCTTGTTCCCTGCAAATGGAAAAGATACAAGTGGTTCTTTGGAAAGTGTTTTCTTGGTGGAAGCAACATTTTAATAAGCTCAGCAGCATTTTTTTTTTTTTTGGGGGGGGGGGCGTAATTGCTTCATTGGAGAGGATGTGGCCTGCCCGCAGCATCTGTGCATTAGCAGTGCATAGAAATAAGAGGGTGAGGAATCTAAATGAGATAACTTAGCCCAAGTTCCCAAAGGTGAGACAGCTGTTATGAGTTCCCCATCTTTTAAAGCACAATCTGACAAAGTGATGGACCCAATGGAAAAGAACACTCCATATAAGGAGCAAAGACATGCCTGAGCCACATAATTCCACTGAACAGTGATGATGTGCCTGATATGGGAATTAATCTATGCATCATGGAGAGTGTAACTGTGTGCATCTTTCATAGTGACCTCCATTACCCCTATTTCACATTAGTCAAAGACTAATGTGTTTTGGGGCTCATTTTTAGATAGAGAAGCATATCCTTCTAGTGATCTTGTATTGGTGAGGATGGAGTAAGACAAATGTTCCAGGCATATGTTTTACCAGTGAAGCAAGTTGTACCGAATGCAGGAGACCCAATTCATAGTGCATCAAATTATAGCATAAAATGTTTTTTGAAAGAGAAAATGTATATAAAATGGTGCCCAAAATCTTGCCTAAAGAAGCCGAATTGTTGTATTCCAGGACAGGATTGTTCAAGGACTGAAAGCTCTTAAGGGAACAGCAGCTACTACCGACCATTGAGCAAACAGGTACTGGGATATTCTATTTGCATTACTCAGTGAAGAATTGATGTGATAAAACTGTTGTTGCAGGTTGTAACTCTTGGTATACAGTACTTGTGTACTCAACCCAAAGGGGCTACTTCTGACCAGATATTTCTAAAATCCAGATTTGGGGAGGGGAGGGTAACTGACAGTGTGAAATGCTCTAAGCAGGTGCTTCTGGAGCAGTGGTGGCAAAACTATGACATGCGTGCCAGAGGGGGAACTCAGAGCCTTCTTTGTGGGCATGTGTGCTGTCGCCCTAGCACAGAGTTCACCCTGCCCCCCTGCCCAGCAGCCCAACGGAAGTGCTTCCTCCCTTTCCCCCAGCACAGAATTCACCCCATCCAGTGGTGTCACAGGGGGGGGGAGGGGGCGGCCAGCTGCGGGTGGCACTTTTTGGCCTATGTGTGTTTTTGGACTACAATTCCCAGGAGCCCTAGCAGGAGTGGGAGCCAGCCTCCACTAGGGGGCGGCAAATTTGGCTTCAGCCCCGGGCGGCTGAATTCCATGTGACATTACTGAACCCATCCCTCTACCCAGAATCCCAATGGGTGTCCTCTCCCCCCCCCCCCCAGTATAGAGTTTGCCCCACACCTGTTTGGACACTCAGTCTCGAAAAGGTTTGGCAGCATTGGTCTAGGGCAGTGGTGGTGAATCTATGGCACACAGGCCATCACCCCAGCACAGAGTTTGTCCCACCCCTCTGACAAGCAGCCCAATGGGAACACTCCCCCCTGAACAGAATTTGCCTTGCCCCTCTGTTTGGGCATTTGATCTCTAAAAGGTTCACCATCACTGATCTAGGGACTCCTAGCAGCACTGAAAGCAGGAAGGAAAATTTTCATGGTAATGGAAGCCATTTTTTTGAGCAAAAACAACAGGAGTTTTATAAGATTAGATTAAATAGGCGATATCTGGACCCTTGGCAGGCCAGGTTATTCCCAAATTCTGAAGACTGTCCTATTTTGATGGATAGCATTGCAATTCTAGGCTTAGGCCACTGACACCACAGTCAGGTGATGTAACTCAGTGGCTGAAATCCTGTTGTTTTATTTTGCAGGCAGAAAGTCACTGGTGTAACATTCACATCCTTCTAGCTGGGATAATTGAACATAACCATAGCCAATAGGCATTTACATCCTTGAGAAGCACAGCGATTGTTAATTAATGGCTTGAAGTGAGTTAAATTTATTTATTTGTTTATTATATTTATATACCATCAGATTTAGTGCTAGACACTACTCACTGCAGTTCACAGTATACACAGACATAAACAATAAGACAAAAACTTAAAATAAAATATAAACAGTAAATATTATTAAAAAACCAGATGGTGACAAATTGTCAGCATATTTGGAAATAATCAATAGTGCAGGCTCTAAACCCAAACCCTATTAAATATAGACTCATAAGAGAAGCTCCACTTCTCTTAGGGGAGAAACTTTCAGTGATGGGATGACAAATTTGTTACCACCACTCCATGACGTCACACACACACACACACCCTCAACCCACCCACCCGCCACACAAACCCGTAAATAAATAAATAAATAAATAAAATAAAAATTAAATAAAAATACAACCTCAAACACAAACCCCTCACCACCATTTTGGCTCTAATTTTACTGCGCATGAGCAGAAACTCAATCTGACGCATGTGCAATGCGTCAGATTGAGTTTCTGCGCATGCGCAGTAAATCGGAGCCATTTTGGCTCCAATTTTTTTTAAAAAAAATTCTTTCGGTGAGGCATCCGGAACCGGATGCCTCAAAAGTTGACTCCCCTCCCGGAGAACCCTCCGGGATTGTTCCTACCGGTTCCAAGGAACCGGATGGAACCAGGGTCATCCCATCACTAGAAACTTTCCAAAAGCCTCTCTGTTTTTAACAGTTACTGTATATCTTTTGCCTCCCACCTATACAGTCAAACCTCACATAAAGAGTGCCTCGCTTAAAGAGTAATTCACTTGAAGAGCAGAGTTTTCTCTGAATGTTCACTTCGCATAACAAATAAAACCAACCAAAACTCATTTAACAAATAAATTGGGGTTCACAATCCCCTCCCCCCCGGAAGTCACAATTGGTCACTTACAATGGCCTTTCGCTTAAAGGGCAAATTCGCTTAACGAGCAAACCTGTGGAATGCATTATGCTCTTTAAGCGAGGTACAACTGTATAAGAAAACAACAGAATTCTAGTCATTAAGTCAGAAAATAACATAACACATTGATGTTTAATTTTCTAAGGCATATTATGTTATTATATCCACAACCGCCCAGGAGCTTTGGCATGGTATCTGTAAGTGTGGTTTCAACAGGAAGCAGCAAAACCTAAGTTATACCTCCACAAATTTGTAAAATATTTTGGCCTCTTCACTGTTAGTGATACAGTGGCCAAGCTGTGCAAAGACAAGGGCAGACACAGCTGCATGCAGAGATGAACGTGATTAGTTTCCAGCCTGAGATTTTCTATGTGGTCTTACTGAAGTCTTGTTTATACATTTATAAGCAGCAGTCCTCCAAAAATGCTGTCCAAGAATATGCCAACTTTTGGGGTTCTTCTGTAGCTAGTCTGACTTGATGGTCCCTTCAGTGGAGGAAATGCCACTGGAAACCATAATATTGGGCCCAATGGCAAAATGAGCAGAGGAGGAACTCTGATTCCCAACAGTCATGGAGGCGGAAGAGGCCATGCTAGATGGACTGGCTGTGAAGGCGTACCTTGTACATATCCTCAAGGCTGTGGCAGTCCATTGCAGTCCCGGTGTTAAATCATGCATGTCTCCTTTCATATGTGCCACAGGAGATGGTTCCAAGATCATAGTGTGTGGGTACTTCATTGCAAGCTGGTATCTACCTTAAACAAATTCACATCAGTAGAAATTTTCCTGATTGCCTCAGAGGGCAAAGGCTGTCCAGAACCAGATGGCCTCAAAGACCAGGCTTTCCGGCACCCTGGGGCAGGAAGAAAATCTATGCTCAGATTGAGTTGTGGTGGTGGCTGCCGCTGTCACCAATTATGTTATTACTTAAGATACACACTAGAGCAGTGGTTCCCAACATGGGGCCCACACCTCACAGGGGGGCTTCAATTCCCAGAAGCCTAAGTCAGTACATTGGCTGATCAGTGCTTTGGGGCATTGATGTAGGCTTCTGGGAATTGAAGTCCAAAACCCAAAGGTTGGGAAACACTGCACTAGAGGCTCCACTTGAATGTGGGGTGCAGTGATGGGATGTAACAGGTTCTCACCAGTTCTCTAGAACCGGTAGTAACTTTTCCCAGTGTCCCAGAGAACCGGTTGCAGCTTTTGGGGGGAACCACCTTCGGGGCTTACCTTTTCGCTGGTTCCCCCACTGCGCATGCGTGCCAAGCACTTGGTGTGCATGCATGCCTACAGTGCTTGGCGCGTATGCATGGCCTCCTTGCTGTCCTCCCAAGAGGGGAGGAGGAAGAGAAGCTGGTAGCCTGACGTTCCCTATAGC
Source organism: Furcifer pardalis (assembly GCA_030440675.1). Lineage (NCBI taxonomy): Eukaryota > Metazoa > Chordata > Lepidosauria > Squamata > Chamaeleonidae > Furcifer > Furcifer pardalis. Next base: position 126,696,559 of record CP126893.1, on the reverse strand, counting down.
CTGCTCCCCTAGATATCCTAGAGAGCTGGTTAGGCAAAGACTTAGTACCTAACTTCTTTAACTGTTGAAAAGTTGAAAAGTGCTAAAATGAAGCCATCTTGTGGTGAGTTCATTCTGTAGTTCCTTCCATCTGACCTAGTGTGAGAAAGATTAGCCAGAATAAGCTTTAAACTCTGGTTTAAAAGTTCTGGTTGATTTGTATTGTGGGTGGGTGGGTGGGTGTTTGGTGGGTGAGTGCATTTTAATGTATTATTTATTTATTTATTTAATTTATTTATGGGTTTGTGTTGTGGGTGGGTGGGTGGGTTGAGGTGTGTGTGTGCGTGTGTGTGTGTGCTTATTTTTATTTTATTTTATATTATTTTTAATTTGTTTTCTTTGGCCCCGCCCACAACATCATGATGTCATGACATTGGCTCCACCCATGATGTCATGATGTTAGCTCCGCCCACACTGTGATGATGTCATGGTGGGGTAGTAAAATTTTTGACATCCCACCACTGGTGGGGTGTGTGCAATGCCATGGCAAGATGGAGATGCCAACTCATTAAAGAGTTTCGATTTCAGGGCATTGGCAACTTGCACACAATAAGGTAAAATCATGGGTACTGATGAGATCTCTCTGCCTGTGGCATCATTCTAATTCTGCAGGTGAATAACTACAGGAAAGTAGTGACTATCATTATTCGTACTGTAAAATCTTGAAAACTAATCTTAGCATAGCTAAATGTATAATAACCAACAAATAGCAAAGGTAAAGGTTTCCGTTGCTCGAAAGCCAGTCGTATCTGACTCTAGGGGTCAGTGCTAATCTCTGTTTCAAAGTCGAAGAGCCAGCGCTGTCTGCTTCTGCAGACGTTTCTGTGGTCATGTGGCAGGCATGACTAGACACCGCGGTGCACGGAACACTGTTACCTTCCCACTGAAGTGGTCCCTATTTATCTACTTGCAATTTCTTGCTTTCGAACTGCAAGGTTGGCAGGATTTGGGACAGACGACAGGAGCTCATTCCGTCCTGCAGTACTTGGGAATCGAACTGCTGACCTGCCACCTCCGAGTCAGCGTCTTAGTGACTTGAGCCAATAATAGAACAACCAACAAATACACATCAAATACATTAATCAAGGTATGCTAAAATAAAACCTAAATATGAAACAAATACACTTCAAATTGGCTGTTGTCTTACTTAATCTACCTTTATAAAACTACTTTAAGTGCATTTGGTGGTTTTTATTATTTCTGAGAATACTAGAACAGCCTGCATTGCATTACCAACTATTTCATTCATAAAGATTATTGACCCTTTGTACTGTGGAAAAGATAATCCAAATTCCCTTGTCACAAAACAATATATGATTACATGCAGGTACTGAAGAGGTCCTTTTTGAAAACACCTGTGTGTAGTTTACAAAAGAAAGCAAGTTAAAAAAATACAAAAACACAAAACCTGAATGAATAGCATGACTGAGTAAAGGCACACTTTAAAATGTTAATAAATGATTTTCAGAAGCTGTCTTTTGTATAAGTAATTATTATAATATGCTGTGTGATTTATAACAGGCAATAGAGACAGGACAAATAATCCCAGGCATTTTAATTTAAGTAGCTTTTGAAACTGATATGCTAAGCTGATCATTTGGGTATTTTAATATCAGTCATGTATGCCATTCTACTATAGCACAACAACACATCTTAGAATAGTGTGCTAAGACTAATCATGCTGCATTGTTATTAGGAAAAAAGACCACACACATTGCCTCAGAGGAGGAGAAGGATGAAAAACAAATCCTTGCTATTTGGCTCCTTCTGGGCTCGCAGGTTCATCTTCTTTCCTTTTGTTTTTGTAAATTCAGCTCTGAACACAAAGAAAGGAGATAAAATAGAGACATATTCCTTCCAAAGCTTTTCAGTTTCTCTATTCACTCTGTTTTTTAGACAACTGATTGGCAGGAACGTCCTGCTCCACTTTTCTCAACAAGGTATACAAAGGCGAGTTTGGCCAAGATGGTTCCTTTTGCCAGCCTTTCCTCAGAGGTGTTATTTGAAAAGCCCCTACTTTGCATTTCCCATCTTCACTTCCTCCATTCCCAATCTACTTTCTACTTTCCCTTTCACACATTCCTTCTTTCCCTGACAATTATGCCTGGCTGCATTCCAACAGCCATGTTCAGCTCATCCCCTACATGCATAAAATACAAAAGAACACAAAGCCAACTAAAGACACAATGATAGAATTGTCTCCTCTGACTAGGTAGGAGTGGGCTTATTTAGTTAGTTATTTTAAAGCAACTTATTTCCCTTAGACAATCACTGGAGGGAGGGAGGGAGAGAGTCAAATGGGTGCATGTGCATGCAAGATGCTTGAGCAACATCATGTGCTGGCAACATCATGTGTGTGCCTGCCCACTAGGGTGCTCCTCCTGCTGGTACTCCTCCTGTGGGAGCCCCCACCACCCTGTCAGTGCTCCCCATCTCCGTGAGTGCTCCCCACCCCCTGCGTGTGTGCCCTCCAGCTGCAGAGCCTCTCCATCCCCACAGGTGCACCCCACCCTCTGTGGGGCCTCTCCCTATGGGGCCTCCCCATTCCCGCACATACTCTCCACCTTACCTCACCCGGCCACAGCCTCCCGGCTGGGATTTCACCCTACCCTCTTGCCTCACCTTTGGCAGAGGGAGGTGTGTGTGTGCATGTGGGGGGGGGGGGGTAGGCAGCACCAGCTGGGCTGGGCAATGTTTCCCTTCAATGGCACACATGCCAGAAGAAAGGCCTCTGTGTGCCACTTCTGGCACGCGTGCCATAGGTTTGCCACCAGGGGGCTATGGTAATGTAGATAGCTTCCTAAATTAATTTAAAGGCTTACTGATGATATCTCACCCTGTGGGAATGTGATTTCTCACCTAGCGGTTTCATGTAGATGTTAAATGGGAGAGGCGAGAGCACTGAGTCCTGCGGCATCCCATATTGAAGGGGCCTAGGGCTGGATTTCTCACTCTCCAACCACACCAACTGGGTCTGGCCCTTCAGAAATGAGGAAAGCCAGGACCACACAGTGCCCTGGATCCCCAATCCTCGGAGTCTTCCCAGAAGGATACTGTGGTCGACGGTATCAAAAGCCACTGAGAAGTAAAGAAGAGCCAGGACAGTTGGATGTCCACCATCCTGCTCTCTCCAGAGATCATCCATAAGCAAGACCAATGCAGTTTCCTTATCATTTCCGGGCCTGAATTCTGACTGAAAAGGGTCCAGATAATCCACTTCATCCAGGATCTCCTGTATCTGCCGTGCTGCTGCCTTCTCCAACACCTTAGGAATGGGAGGTTAGAGCCAGGCCAGTAGTTGGTCATAACCACGGGGTCGAGGGATGTGCTTCAGCACGATCACTGGAGAGGGACAGAATTCTGGGGTGGTTTAACCAATAGTCCTTACAGGAGTTTCCGACTATTTACAGATGGGGAATAAAGGCTTTGTTCCTGTGAAGACCAAGGAAGTGGATGTGAGAGACTAGGATTTATGAAAGTTTCAAGGGATTAGCAGGGCCATAGCCAGGATTCTAGATGTGGTTGGGCAATTTTTTTTTCAGGATGGGCAACAATGTCACACACACACACATGCACACACATGTGCACGTGTGCATGTGTGTGTGTGTGATATATAAGAAGTTGATAATTTGAGGGTGGGTAAACTGCTAACTCAGGGTGGGCGAAGCCCACCCTAGCTACCCCCTGACTACGGCCCTGGAGATTAGTGGATGGAACAGGGAGGATTTCCAGACTGCCTCTTACGGTTATCACTCATTTTTGGTTGCCAGATGATAGGGAAACACCCTAAGAAACTCTTTGAAATTGGACTAAGTGCTATGGGGCGATATATAAGTGCAATTACCTGTACTTTGCTTTGCTGAAACGGCCGTTTCACCATGTGGGCAAATGAAACACTTTTCCTGCTCCTCTGCAGAGAGGCAGGGAATGTGAAATTATTTCCCCCTTAGCCTTGTTCCCTTTCTTACTTCTGTCTGACCTTGGACTTGGATGTAGAAACTAATGGAAAAGAACCCTGTATGTGCTGACATAAGAGGAATTTCAGCTTAATGTTGGAGATGAAGGTCCAGGATGAAAATAAAGAGGCGGGCAGGATGATGGTTGATCACTATAGCAGCACCTTAGAGCCATGAGAAGTAGGGAAATATAGTAATTAAGAACAGTGTTTTTTTTAAAAATCTCACAGATGTATAAATGTATGAATAAAGGGCTCTCTGTCTTACTTTCTGACAAACTCTTTCTTTAGAAAAATAAAAATAAAGGGGGAGGGATGCTATGTGCATAGGAGTTGCTGGGAAGCATAATATTGTAACAGATGGCTGCGAATACAGTGCCCAAATCCCCATTTCAGGAAATTGTGGCCGGGCAAAGGGTGGCTTCCAAAGGAGGTCTCTTGCACAGCAGATCTTGCCTGATCCTGCCATCCCTGCCTCCTGATGGTCAGCAGCAGTGGGATTGGAGTGGAAACAGGCTTAAAGAATCCTTCCCCCCCTCCCTCTATCCCACCCTCTCCAGCTGATGGTGGAATGGGGGTAGTGGAAATGACTTTACGGGGGGGGGGGAAGAGAAGGATCCTTTAAGCCTCCTCTACTGCAGTGGCTCAAGTGGTTAAGATGCTGACTGGCTCACCTGTTTATGGTACAACATCTCTTAACAATTATTTCCACAATTTGCTCTCTTTGTACTAGAAAGGACAGACAGACAGACAAAATAAATGCCCCAGCTCAAACAAAAAAAGAGAAAGAAAAAGAAGATGGAAATTGTTGTTCTGTGCCTGCCTGCCTTTGTTTGCTGTTGTGAGGTCTTTTGTCTGCCAAGTGATTTCAAAGGAGGGGAAATGGAGGAAAGCAGCAGGAATAGCCATTACATTTATGGAGGCCAGGGGGAGATATAGAATTGATGATGATGAATTAATTAGACTTAAATAACACCCTTCTGGTCAGGAGGCTACCCAGGGATGTGAATATAAAACAACCATCTGCAGTACAAAAGGCACAAGATAGAATCCAATATACAAGTATAAATAATATAAAATATAAAAATATTGAAGTCTCAAGCTACATTAATGTGTAATCAATGACATAATAGAAGGAGAATAGATAGTAGGTTGCTCATTGCCCCTAATCTGTCACTCAAATCAAATAGCCTGGAAAGCCTTAATGACAAATCCTTTGGCTTGAAGGTGGTATTCTTGAATGCCAGGTCAGTGAAAGGTAAGACAACTGAAACTCAGGATTTGATACTTGATGAACATGCTGACTTGGTTGGCATCACAGAGACTTAGCTGGATTAAGTTGGGGGGTGTTAGTCTTTCTCAAATTTGTCCACTTCGGTTGTCTGTGCAGGTGCAGGCCAGAGCAGAGTGTGGAGGAGCAGTTGCAATACTGAGATTCAACCAACCTCACCAGCTGCCCTGGCCACAAACTGCAGACTTGACTGTATGTACTTAAAACTGCCACCACCACTGGACGCCGGACGCTCCCCTAGCCAGCCTGGCTGAGGGGAGCAGGAACAGCTGAGCGGCAGAGCAGGACTTTAAAAGCCGGATGGCCGTTGCCACCGCTGCTGCCACCACTGGATGCCAGATGCTCCCCTAGCCAACCTGGCTGAGGGGAGCAGGAACAGCTGAGCGGCGGGGTAGGGTGGGACTTTAAAAGCTGGACAGTCGAGGATGTTGTTATGAGACTTTTTAAATGAATGATTTTTTTTGATTATTATTATTAGTATTTTCTTTGTGATGTGATATTATATGATATTGTGATTTATTTGTTGTTACCCCATTGCATTTTATTCTGTTGTAATGTGTATATGCTTTGTTATATTTATATTTTATATTGTAATATTGTTTCATGTAATGTTATATTTGGGGGTTCTGTAAGCAACCTTGAGTTGGTTTTTACCAAGTAGGGTGGCATACAAATTGAACAACAACGACAACAACAACAACAATGACAACGACAACGACAACCAGGAAAAAATAAAAATTCTGCTGGTGTACTGCCCACCCTGCTGCATAACAGATCTGATTTATTTTAAAATAAAACATAATATACAGGTTGCTCCCTATATTCACAGGGAATATGTTCTGATGCCTACTGTGGATACATGAAACCACAGATAACTGCAAACCCTATATTTTGCATTGCAAACAATGGCCTCTAATGGCCAGCTTTGATATATATGTATTTCAGGTTTTTTACTGAATATTTTAAGACCTTTGTATACTGAAATCATAGATATGGGTTAGACCTGTACATAGAAGTAATGTACATATAACAGCCTTTATGCCTGAGCTGGCTGATTAATTGACTGACTGACTGACTGATTGACTGACTGACTTATATCCCACTCATCTAGTGAAAATTTCACAATTATAAACACAAAATATACCCACAATACAACCAGTTTTAAGGAAGGTCGAAACAATCTTATGCAAATGTAAGTTGATCCTTGGTCAATGATCTATGCCAGAAACTAGGTAAGGGGGTATGTCTCTGTCGGTTCTGTTGGACCTCAGTGACTTTCAATACCATGGTATCCTTCTAGGGTGCCTTTCTGGGATGGGACCTGGAGGGACTGTCTTACAGTGGTTCTGATCCTTCCTGGATGGCTGAACTCAGAAACTGGTGTTGGGGAAATCCTGTTTGACACCTGGTGATAGGTCTGTGGCGTTCTCCACGGTTTAGTTCTGCCTTCCATGTTATTTTACAGCTACATGAAATTGTTGGAAGTGGTTGTCTAGAGTTTTTGGGGTTTGGTGCCATGCATGCTGATGACATCAAACTCTATGTCTCGTTCTTAATTGACGCAAAGGAAACTGTTCTTGTGCCTATCTCAGTACCCATTGTCCATAATGGACTGGATGAGACCTAACTGATATTATGATATCTTTTCAACATTTTAAGACAAAGGTAATATGATGTGCAAGCTAATTAAAATGCTGCCAAATATTGTATTATTGATGGTCATAGGGCTTTTTTTGGAAGTGTTGAAACGTAACTATTCCTACTGACATATTTCCAGTGGCTGACTCTCAAGATCAATTTTATAGAACTGTATTCTTTGATTCTTTTTACAGGCACCCAATACATTATGTACATCACTAATGAAAGTTACTAAGGTAATAGAGTGGCATTTATACATGTCATGTGTTTCACTCTAATAATAACGTACATTAATTAAAAAGCCATATATAGAAAAGGGCAACTGAGGAGGAACATGAGAATCATGGTCCCTGGGAATCACAAGGAGAATGTTGACTTTCAGCAAAAGTTCTTTCTAAATCTTACTGATGGAATGGATCTATATTTGTGAACAAATGAAGCCATGTTGATCAGGAAGGGAGGGGGAGCATGCTTGTTATATCCAGGCAAAAACTATGTTGTCTCTCTCTATGATTAGAATGTATGTTCTTGAAATTAAGGACAAATTTCAATGTATTCCATACTTTGAGGCTTTTGAGTTGACCCTAAACTAGGAGATGTTTGGATCTCTTACTGTTAAAGAAAGTGTTTTAGGCCTGATTTGTCAGAAAAGGCTAATCAGAGTAATCTGTTTTCCAGGCTTGAACATCATTATACTACATGGATGTTAACACACTATTATCAGTCTTTAGGGGCTGTGGTGGCTCAGTGGTTAGAAGCTCACCTTGTTAGCTGCAAGGCTGGCAAGTCGGCAGTTCAAGACCCGGGTACTGCATGACGGATTGAATACCCGTCTCTGTCCCAGCTCTTGGGGACATGAAAGGAGGATCATTTGGGCATTTCCTGAGCAGAGTTTCTTCCACAAAAATCCTTTCAACCCAGAATAATTTCTGACACAAAATTATTATTATCATACCTTGGATCTTCTTCCACTATCCATTTCTGCTGTACATTGATTTCTACCTGATAAATAAAATACATTCTGATAAAAGTTGGTAGGATCTGAGTGGAGACCAGCTTATCCACTGCAAAGGTCTGACAGGTTCAGAAACGGAAATCAAAGGACAGAAATATTTACATTTTAAATTGAACTTAAAATTGGTATTAGATTTGAGGTGGCATCAGTCTAATCACCTCAGTGCTGAAATTAGATCACTAATGACGCCATTTTTATTTTAGGTGAAAATATAGCAACCCAGATTGGCTACACAAGGAAGATTATGAAGTTAGATGACAAGTAATAAGGGTCCTGTGATAATAGGCAAACAATAGGATCCCTAAGTGTGTGTGCGTGTGTGCGTGTGCGCACGCACACACGCACGCACACGCACACACACACACACACATGCGCGCGCGCACACACAGAAGAAATCTCTTGTTTTGTCTTTCATCTTAGCAGGCAAGCATCAGTTTCAGTGACCTGTGGAGTTATGAAAGCAAATGTTCTGGGTGCTTCTATCACAGTTTTACATATAATATCACACTGGTTTCTTCTGTCCAAATAGCAGTTTATTTATCTTGTTTACCATCTCTTTTTCTTGTTTGCTTACTCTTTCCTGTTACCTGAAATCTGAGATCAAACATTTTATTTTATTTTTATTTCCTTTAATCAAATAAAGTTTACAACCAGAGCCACAGTTTACACACGAGCCAAACGTACAGGATAAATATAAGGGAAAAACCAGTGCTTAATAACAAGTAAAATATATGAGGTTTGATATCAAGCTTGCCTGAAGGCCCTTGATACAAGTAAATCGCGAAAGAGTCTTGATTAAGGAGACTCCACACATGTCACGTACGCAGACACTGGCATGGAATACAAACAATTAAAGCAAATAGAACTGTTGATTAAGAGCTGGTTTTTACCCCAAGACATCCGACAGGCAAATAAACTGAACTAATCACTCTTCTTTGTCTCCACTCTCCCGAGCATCGCGATTGCACCAGAAATGTTGTAAAAAGTGTAAAATCCCAGTAAAACCAGTTTCCAGCATGCGGAACAAAAGCGCACCTGGACGTTGTTATCTGACACATCTAAAGCAGTTCAACAGACCCCACGTGAAAGCTTCAACTCTGATTGACACCTGAATCTCCCGCCTCCTACGAACGAACCCTGCCATTGGAGGAGATCTCAGAACTCAATCCTCATTGGCTAAGACGTGCCTGCCTTGTCAATCACCACCCGGCCTTTCATTCATTCACAAATCCAGCCAGGAGATACAAAGTGACAACCTGAAAATACTTCCTCACCGCAATGTTTACTCAAAGGGTTACTTTGTATCTTTGAAACAGAACTGCGATCGCCTGAAGGAAATTGCTTTATCCAAAGACACTGACTTTTGAAACCTGTACCACTGCCCAATTGTATTTGTAAAATGCCAATATGTAAACTTCTGAAGCTTTCTTTGTATTGAATGTTTGAGAATTTGTAAAGCCCCATTTAATTGCCCCATCTAAGTAAACATTTGTAGTTTGTAGCCAATGTTAGCCTAGGATTAATTGTCGACCAGTATGTGTATAAAAGATGTTTGGGAATAAGGGAATTCAGCTCACCCCTAGAATAGCTGGGGTGGGTTCACGAGGGTGTTTTTCTTCAGAACGGTGAGATATTAGACTTCGTAGTATAGCCGGCCACTATATTATCGAACTCTTTTTGTATACCAATAAACCACTGTTGTTTTGATTGAAATCGTGCCTCGTTAATAGTGTCTAGGTTTTTACATATTCTCCGCCAGGAATCCGAACCGGGTCTAAAATTGCGTTTTGCATCTCGCTGGTTTTTGCCAGGGGAACACACGGTAAAATTTAAGGTAACATTCCTTTTCCTCATTATTATATCTCACTACTCTGAGCAATAGGTCTACTCATTTCTTTCCAGCTACAGTTTCTCATTTTAAGAAGGGGGCCTTTGAGACCCTCTCTACCTGTGTATTCCTATTCCATATCCCACAAATTTTTCTCTGTGAATGCTTTCCCTTTCTAGTCTCTTCATGACCTACCTTGAGGAGAGGGAGAGAATATATTCCCCACTCCACTGAAGAGTGGATAGTCTCTCATTAAACAATAAGGGGGCTAAATTGTGGCTACATCTCTCAGCCATTACTGAACAAGCAGCAGGCCATAGAAGATACTAGATAAAATCAATCTTGCAGTTTAGTTTTGTGAGAGACTGAGCCAGTATTACGGGTAAAGCAGAGCCACTGTTCAATATGGTATGTGTTAGGGATTTATGGGAGAACAAACACCAAAATGCACTTCAGAGGAGCTATTTTTAAAGAAAGCATGTATGTACCACTATTTCAAAAAACAACAGCAGCAAACTGCTTTCTATTGCTTTGCTATTGAACCTATTGAGCCCAAATTAGAAAATGGTGGGATTTTGTGACAGCCTTAATTTAAACCAGCCCTATACTGTGCTTTGCTCACTGGGAAGTCATTCAGTAGATGGGAATAGCCAGAGCAGTTGAAAGTAAGGGCAAGAGGTCAAAACAAATTGTGTAATGTCTTATTTGAAGGCCAGGCCAAAAACCTTAACCTTAACTACTATTACTGCCAGGCTATGTAATTGAAAGAAAAAGCAATGGGTATCCTTTAGATTTTAATTTTACTTTTTAAAGGCTGCAGTTGAGCTGTGTACAGCTGACCAAGAGGCATAAAATGTGCTAATGTATTGGCCTTAACAACTCAAATTAAAATAGGACAACACCCCCAGTCATTAATATACATCTATTATCCCTATACAGGCAATGCATTATGCCTATTTGAAGGGTGGTCAAGTGGACAGGATTCTATTTGAATGTTTCTACTCTTTGAACAATTATACTAAACCAAGGGCTGTCTGTGTTTAGGGTAGTATGGTATGGAATGACCAGGTGCAGGGGCGGAAACAAAATACCTCTCCAAATCACAATAGCATTTTCCAAGCATAGACTACAATAATAAATGCATACATGTATGAAGAATGTATGAAAAAGGAGTGAAAACCTGGCTGGCACATTTGGTCTGGGGAGTGGATGGTGCAATTTCCCCAGCCAATTGGTTGGGTGGATCCCAGTATGCCTGTGTTGTAATTTTTGGCTTTCAATACCAAGTTTTTTTTAAAGTTTTTAGAGTTTTTAATTTTTAAAAATAATTGTTGTAAATCGCCCTGGGTCTCTTTTGGGAGGAGGGTGATAAACAAATTTAAATAAATAAATAAATAAATAATAAAGAATGAAGTTTGGGATTTTACTGAGGAAATTTTTTAAATTTCACATCCTTTGGTTTTTTGGACTTCAATTCCCAGAAGCATAAGTCAGTACATTGGCTGATCAGTGCTTTGGGGAATTGACTTAGACTTTTGGGAATTAAAGTCCAAGACCCAAAGGTTGCAAAAAACTGCCCTAGAGCAGTGTTTCCCAAATGCTGGTGTTTGGACTTCAATTCCCAGAAGCCTAAGTCATTTTCCCAAAGCACTGATCAGCCAATGTACTGACTTAGGCTTCTGGGAATTGAAGTCCACCTGTGGGCTGTGTACCCCTTGTTGGGAACCACTGCCCTAGAGGTTGATCCCCCCCCCCCCCGATCAATACCACTTCCCAGTGGAACAGCACGTCCTTGGACTTGATGTGTAATGTACCGTAAGTTTTGTCAAGAAACAAAACAAAAAAATCATTTCCCCCTCATTGTAGAGAGAATTCTGTGTGAGATGCTTTTTCTAACCCTGATGTTTTGTGAGATTCCTTGAATGTTCCATAGCTATTTCCCACATCAACCAGAAGAAATACCAGCCTGCACAAAATGATTACCAATTCTTTTGCAAAATGATAGCAATAGCAATTACACTTATATACTGCCTCATAACACTTAGTGCAATTCACTCTGGGCAATCCACACAGGAATTAGGACTTTGCCCCCAACAGACTGGGGACTCATTTTACTGACCTCAGAAGGATGGAAGTTTGTGTCAACCTTGGTGCGTATGCACGCCCTCCTTGCTGTCCTCCCAAGCGGGGAGGAGGAAGAGAAGCTGCTAGCCTGAAGCTCCCTATAGCCTGCTCCCCAGGGTAAGTGACTCACCTTTGGATGTGGTGTGTCTGTGTGTATTTTAATGTGTATTTAATACATTTACCTATATTGATGTACTACCATAGTTCCTAAAAAGGCCTGGCGGCCGGCAGGTCTGGCTTCAGTGATGGGATGACAAAAATTCTACTACCACGCCATGACGTCACGGACGTCATGGGTGTGGCCAATGTCATGACGTCATGACGTTGTGCGCGGGGCCAAAAATAAAAAATAATAAAATAATAAAATAAAAACAAACACACACACACACTCAACCCACCCACCCAACCAGACAGCTACAACACAAACCCGTTATTAATTTAAATAACTTAAATAAAGAAATAAATAAAAATTAAACAAAAATACAACCACCCACCCAAAACACAAATAAATCACTCACCCACCTACCCCAAATACAAAACCCTCACTTACTTGCCTCCTCCTCCGAAGGCTGTGGCCCCAGCCAGCCCTTCCGCGCTGTCTTTCCTCCCAATGGGCGCCCGGTCCAATCCTGCCCGTGGGAGCGATCGACACTTTGCACAGGCTCAGAGGCAGCCTTGCCTGCCTCCGCCTCCCTGCAGGGGAGTGGCTGCGAGGCTCTCCCTGGATGTGGGTGGGCGCGCGTGTGCGGGCGCTCTTCTGGCTCCTGCCCAGTCAGTCCTTCTGCTCTGTCCTTCCTCCCAACCAGCGCCCGGTCCAGTCCTGGCCCTGGGAGTGATCGGCATTTTGCACAGGGTCAGAGGCAGCCTTGCTTGCCTGCGCCTCCCCGCAGGGGAGCGGCTGCGAGGCTCTGCCTGGGTGTGGGTGGGCACGCGCATGCAGGTGCGCTCCCGGCTGCTGCCCAGCCAGTCTTTCCGCTCTGTCCTTCCTCCCAACGGGCGCCCGGTCCAGCTAACCCAGTCCAGCTATGGGGATCTCCAAGCTGGCTGATCTGCCCCAGGCCGTGAGCTCTGTGGGGGTGGAGCGCTACTGTGGTGAGCGACGACGATGCTGCGCCCAGGCAGGGCCGCCCGAGGGGGGCAGGCAGGCTAGTGCGGGGCCTTCGGAAGGGGTGCTGGCAGGGGAACCGTGGGACCAACCTCCCATCACCCCCATTCCGGTGGGGGCTCAGCGGCCCCGGGGTAGGTACCCTCCTCTGAGGGCTGGCTGGTGCCACCGCCGGAGCCGCTCCGAAAAGGTGCAGCTCTGGCTCTGAAAGAAAAACATTTAAAATTGGAGCCAAAATGGCTCCAATTTAATGTGCATGCGCAGAAACTCAATCTGACGCATGCGCAATGCATCAGATTGAGTTTCTGCGCATGCGCACTAAATTGGAGCCATTTTGGCTACGATTTTTAAAAAAATTTATTTCGGTGAGGCGTCCGGAACCGGACGCCTTAAAAATGGGCTACCCTCTTGGAGAACCCTACGAGATTGTTCTTACCGGTTCCGGGGAACCGTCTGGAACCGGTGACATCCCATCACTGTCTGGCTTGGGTTTTTTAAGCAAAGTCTTGGCGTTACCTCATCAATAAGCTACACCTGTGCTGTTCCAAGTGCTGTTCCAATTGGAGAACCCTTAAGGAGGTACAGCTGTTTTACATTTACATTAAGGCATATTATCCTAGAGAACCGGTATGATGACCATATCCATATGGCAACATGGTGCTGCCCAGCCACTTATACTAACAGGTAAGTGACGGGTATGTGTTTGGGATGGGTGGGTTGATTTATGTTTGGGGTTGTATTTTAATGTAATTTTCATTTTATTTATTTAATTTATTTACGGGTTTGTGTTGTGGGTGGGTGGGTGGGTGGGTTGAGGTGTGTGTGTGTGCTTATTTTTATTTTATTTTTATTTATTTTTATTTTTTATTTAGCCCCGCCCATGACATCATGATGTCATGATGTTAGCTCCACCCACACTGTGATGACATCACGGTGGGGTAGTAAAATATTTGACATCCCACCACTGCTCCCATACTATGGAACCTCCTCCTGGTAGAACTACACCTCCAGGCCCAGTTGCTACCAACTAGGAAAGAACTGAAGATGTGGTTAGCAAAATGGGTCTGGGGGCCGGAATTGTCAACAAGCTCCCCTTTCTGGCTCGTCTGAGGCTCCCCCCTCCTGTAATTAATTTTTAACGTTAAAGTATGCAGATTTTATATTTGTTTTTAAATAGTAAATGGCACAGCAGTGGGTTATATTGCTACATTTTTAAGGGTTTTTTATATTGTTTTATATTGATTTTAACTTGTGTATACTGCCCAGAGTCCATTGCATAGGGTGGTATATAGATCTATTAAATTATATTAAATTAATTAAGTTCATTTTAAAACTAGGATGACTGGAAGGCATGAAGCTGTGAGGAAATTTGGCAATGCCACCTACAGTAGCACAGTAGGAGAGTAAATATAACTATGGCTAGAATGCTACTACACATTTATGGCATTGTAAGTCCAAAAATGAATTGCTCTTATCTAGCAAGTCAGAGACCATATTTCATCCCGTACACAAAGGTGGTAATTACTAAGTAACAGGAAATACAACTCCAGACTTCTTAATTTGCAGCAATTTACTGCTGAGTTTTATGCTGATAGATATATTTCAGGGAGGATAAATTACAGGATTCTGGTCCACATTCCTTCTTCTCCCAGGAAGATTAAACACTGCCCATTTTTGTACCTCATACATTAAAATTATTAAACTTTCAAAAATGGGGAGAACCATGTTGTACCTACATGCCTTATAGGCCATATAGGCCATATAGGTGTTTAAAATGAGGAGCCTTTCAAACCAACCAACAAACCAAAAGAGGTGGCAACTTTAGTGCACCAACATAATCAACTGCACAGTCTTAGCAGCAAAGTGTTCAAAGCTGTTTGCCAAGGTGGGTGAATTTAGTAAAGTTGATATTTCTTACAGAGGATTTTTCAAATCTCAAATGCTTTCCTTCCTGAATATCTAGACATTTTGAAATTCCATAAGACAAACTAAAATAATAGTCCCATTCACTCATACTTTCTCCTTATCTCCCTTCTTTTCCCCATTTTTGACCCGTTGCTTTGGTATTTTTTTTAATCCATCAGTTTCTCATGAACATTATTGTACACCGGTGGAGTCTTGCCCTCACAAGGTGCGGCATTGCCCTGGAAATTATTTGGCATTGACTAAGGCACTGATGGCCAACCTTGGCACTTCAGATGTTCTTGAACTTCAATTCCCAGAAGCCCTGATTAGCAGAAGCACTGACTTGGGCTTCTGGGAATTGAAGTCCAAGAACACCTGGAGTGCCAAGGTTGGACATCACTGGACTAAGGTTTACAATGAAGGATTGAATTTGATTCCCATTGTGGTTCAAGTAAGAGGAAAAAGAAAAGCAAACACCTTATTCTTTATTTACTGATAGCATTATGTTACAAGGAGATAAAAATAAGAAAGCAAGGAAAAGCAAAACATTTCTACATTTCTTTTACCTTGGAGGGTCACATTATTCATACTGCAAATTTCATAGGCACCTATGATTACCCAGATGATGAGGGACTGAAGTGATTGTTTAAGCTGCAATTGTCTCTCCATGTTGTTTGAATTAAGTAAGAGTAATCCAGAGCACCAGTGTAACAACTTTAAATGATCCACATTTGAAAGCAGCTTAAACATAATAGGAGGCTCTCATTTCTTTTTGCTTCTGTTTTGTATCTTTCCAGATAATCATCTTGTCTGCCTATCTGTGCTGACAGAGGTGGACAGAAAACAAACAGCAATTTAACAAAGAAAATGGTTTTCTTTATTTCATTTTGTTTTTGTTGCTGTGTTTCCTATGATCACAGTACCAGAGCACTTGAAAATAGCCCTGATTTTCTTACGTCTGTAGAACTGTTTGTATAAATATTCCATATATAAGCACATACACGTACATGGTTATTAATCTAGCTGGATGCGCCAAATTCTGTGTGAATGCTATTTGGGGCTGCTTTATAAAAATAGTGGAAAGTGGAAAGTGTCAGAGAAAGTCAACATACGAATTCATGGCTTTACTTTCTACTAAAAACAATGGCCTTTCTTCAAGTGATCCTGAGAATTCATATTTCTAAATCTTATAATTTGTCCCTCCAGTACAGCTGTTTTCTTTATTACATATCAGAAAACAAAACAAAACAAAATAAACAAAACAAAATAAAAAACACTGTAGCACTTTAAAGACTAACTGTTATATTTTTATTGTTAGTTTTCATGGATCAAGTCCACTTCTTCATTCAAGTAGTGAAACTTACAGGCATGGTTTTTATACACCAAATTCAGGGGTCAAAGGGAGCAGGATGTGTTCAAGCAAAATGACATATTAGAAGCAAACACAACAATACAGCTTCCCACAGTCATCAGCAACAATAGATTATTCAGATTAGCTCTAAATGTCTCCCTTTTGAGCCAGGAAAGCTAACAATAAAAATTTAGCAGTCAGTCTTTAAAGTGCTACAGTACTTTTGTTTATTTTGTTTTGTTTTCTGACATGCCTGAACCACAGACTACCACAGCTACTATTCCAAAAAGTTCTTTATTGCACGTTCATTAGAAATCAGAAATCATTGAGGCCTCATTGAGTGACAGTAGAGAACTGAAGCCAGTACGTGAACAAATGAATTTTTGGAAAAAAAATGTAAGTGGTTTGCCTCTAACCTCCAGGGCAGTGTAAATAGCACATGGGGGTTTATAATTTCTTTTTTTTTTAAATATTGTATTTTGTTAGGACTAGTATTGTATTGTATGTGATTTTTATTTGGTGATGTTGGTCATGTTATTTTGTATGTTTTAAACAAATGAGAAGAACCATGAAAATAATTTTGTAAAGCTAAAATTGTATGGTTTTTTTTTTGAAAACTTTAATAAAAAAATTAATAATAAAAAAAGAAATCAGACTTGCAAAAGAACCCTGTGTTTAAGCATTTCAATGACAATCTCACTGCTGCTTTTAACAGGCTTTTATATGTGTTTATTTATTTATTTATAAAAGGTAAATAAGGTATCTCAAGAGATACTGTACAATTTAAAGAAGAATTGGAAAGCAAAGTTGCATTTCACTCCTCCAGCCTCCTTTGTTCAGTGCAACATAACCAAGACGACTGTTCCAAAAGGAGAATTGGGCACTGTGCTGCCCAATTCTCCAACTGGTTGACAGCCTTAGTTTAATCCATGGTTCCCCACCTTTCTTGGCCATTCCCTACATAAGCATCTCTAAAATCCTGACATTACCCCTGTGACATATAATTCTTATTATTCAAAAAGTGAACTCCTATTCATGTGGAGGTAGCCTAAAAAGACATTAACTTGGTCTAAACAAACTCAAATTGCTCCCCCCTTAAAAATCAAATTGCCCCCTTGTGGGTCATGTGCCCCACATTCGGAGCCACAGGTTTAGCAGTAGCTTTGCAAGTTTGTGAATTGTTTTGAGTTTCTCACCACTAAGAAAATTAGTACAAAGTTTTTTTGGGGGGGAGGCACAGACAGGCAATGCAGTAAGAATCTGAAAGATTTTATTCAATTCACAGATTCTGAAATCCTCAAAGGTTACACAGGTTCATTGCTAACCATCACTCCCAATGATGTGATAAAAGTTTCTTCTTGGATCAGGGATAATAAATAGGAAAGTAAAAGATGAAACTAGATCCGTTCACACCCTCCGTGTGATTAATCAGAGGATTGTAAATGCAGTTGCATCAAAATAGGATTATAAAGAAATCAGAACTATGACCTGTGGGTGGACTCTTCTTTCTATATGGCCACTCCGTCTCTCTAACCTTTGGCATCCCCCCCTCCCCGAAAAAGAAACACATTCAACCTTGCTGAAAACATGCTAGGCACTGAAGACATTTACCGTATATATCGAGGCGTCCAAACAACCCCTTAAATAGATGTCTCTGCTTTGTTTCTTTTTGTCCAAAGCTAGAAACATTTCATTATTATTTTAGGTCAGGAAAAATGGAGTCAGTGACATGTAAAAATAAGGGCAACTATTGTCAGGCACCTAGGGAAGAAAATGAGCTGACTTTTGGCTCCAGCTGAAAGGAGGCACATAAGTCTTCTTCTAAGAGGGAAAGTATGGCACAACAATCTCAAGGCTGCTTTTTAACTCAGGTCTCTGCTTGGAAAGCCTGTTTTTTAATTTTTCAGAGAGAGAGAGAGAGAGTGAGAGTGAGTGTGAGTTGTGCCAGCAGGGGCAAAATGGGTTTCACATAACCTGTGGATCCTTGAATCCCTCCCAGTTTCTCTAAAGCAGAGGTTCCCAAACAATGCCCCATGGGCCGGCCATGGCCCACAACAACATTTCATGTGCCCCCTGGAAGTGGACACATTTATGTCAGCTGTAAATCCTCCCTTGTCTGTCGTAAATGCAGTTACGTCAGCCGTAAATGCACCTGCGGCTGTTGTAAACATGGAAACAGGCACTTTTACTTCCATTTCTGGGGGTGTGGTCTGGCCAACTCAGTTGTCCAAGGAGCGTGGCCAGGCCCACAATGTAAAAAGGTTGAAAACCCCTCAGTGGTGGGCATCAGCAGGTTCGCACCAGTTCAGCAGAACCTAGCCCCTGGAGTGTCTGAGACTGTTTTTTGAACTTTTGTATTTTAGACGATCGGTATTTTATTGCCATTGTTTTTATTGTGATTTTATTATGTATTGTGTACTGTTGTGAGCCACCCAGAATCATGTTTGTTGATTGGGTGGCATAATAATAATGATGATGATGATGATGATGATGATGATGATGATGATGATGATGATGATTGTCAGGGATTTTCCTGGCCGTATGTGTGTCAGGGTAGCAGAGTAGCGTTTTAAGCTGTTGCGCAGCAAAAGCTTCAGGTGCAAAGACACACACACATACAGCTTCAGTGGAAAGTGCAGTTTACTTGTGAGTGAGGGGAAGACAACATACACAGAATTATATACAAAGGTACCAGTCTGTCTCCAAGCCCCACAGTTGCAACAGAGCTTGGATTCCTCTGATGGCTCCAGTCCAAAGAGCATGTACAGAGTCCTGCTAGCAAAGCACTGACTGCAGGCTGGCAAAGTCAGTGTGCTACTTCTCAGTGGTATAAGGTACCTGTCAGTTCTCAGAGAAACAGAGCTTCACGCAGCACGTCTTCTCCCTCTCGAGTCAGTGGTCAATCTGTAAGCAGCCTTCAGCAGTTCTTCCTTCTCAGTAGAATACCCTCCTCAGTACTACAACCTCCTTCAGCAGTTTCACCCTCCTCAGTATAACCTTCCCCAGTTGGCCATAGTTATACTGTGGTGTTGCTATGCTATTCCTCTAATCAGCCACAGCTGTGTTGTTGCTGAGGCACGTACACCAGGTAGACACAGCCATGCAATCAGTCTGTGCCTCAATCCTAAACACCTGTGTTTAAGGCTCTTGGAGAGCCTTAAAGCTGTACTAACATACTGGGCAAAAATGCCCTAACAATGATGATGATGATGATGATGATGATGATGATGATGATGATGATGATGATGATGATGATGATAAGTAGTAGTAGTAGTAGAAGAAGAAGAAATTCTGATGGTGGTGCCATCTTAGAATTACAAATTCCACCCCGTGCCACCCATCTCCACCACCAGAAGTCGCAAGAAATCACTTACCTTGGTGGTGGTGGAGGCGATGGAGGCAGCAGCAGAGGAGAAACTTTTGCTGCATTCTTGAGTCTCCCCTGCTTCTATGGGGATTAGGTGAGTTCTCAGCCGTTTGTCGCAGCAGAGCTTGGGGAGGGGGGGAACGGGGGAGACATTCCAAGTTACTTAAGGGACAGCATCACTCCAAGAACATCTGTCTGTTCCACCAGATCAGATCAGAAAGGCTCTCTAATTGTTCCATTGGCTAGAGAGGAGCATCTCTCTAGTACCAGAAGGAGGGCCTTCTTTGTGTCCGCCCCGGCCCTATGGAACCTCCTACCAATTGAGTTGCATCTCCAGACAGAACTGCTGTCCTTTAGAAAAGGCACAAAGACTTGGCTGGTGGGGCAGGTGTGGAGTACGAGTAACACAGTAACTCTGGCCTGCTGACTGATTCGATAATTACTCTTCTCTCTCTTAATTCTTTTATATATTTTAATCTTTTAAATTTTTACTGGATTGTTCATGGTTTTATTGTTGAATTTATCATTGGGATTATTGTGTTGCTGATATTTTGCGATGTTTTGCGATACTATGTTTTGTTATGTTCTGCAATACCATGTTATTCACCCTGAGTCACTCTGCAAGTAGGGCGGCATACAAGTGTTAACAAATAAA
Source organism: Furcifer pardalis (assembly GCA_030440675.1). Lineage (NCBI taxonomy): Eukaryota > Metazoa > Chordata > Lepidosauria > Squamata > Chamaeleonidae > Furcifer > Furcifer pardalis. Next base: position 126,676,286 of record CP126893.1, on the reverse strand, counting down.
TAAATAAATTGCATGTAATTACAGAGATGGCCACTAGGGGCATAAAGCACAATTCTCCATAGAGCTTCATTGAAAACCAAAGTCAAGCCTGTTTTTTTTATTTTTCAACGCATCCCTATGGAGATGCATCGATTTATGTAAAACCCTTATTTATGTAAGAAGCTACAGAACAGACTTTTTATGTAAATTGGCATTTTACTGTATGTCAAAAATGCTGGTAGCATCTGCAGCAAGTAGCAGGGGTAATATAGCTCCCAAAAGATTCTGGTAGGGACAGTTGTAGTCCTGTAATACCAGGAAGTAGACCTATCCTTCAACAATGGTGGAAGATCTCTCTCTGTACATGGTGCCGTTTGGATACCTCATTTGTTATCCAGCATGCGGTAGGATGTTGGACTAAAACGGAAACTACTTCACTCTTATCATTATTCTAGGAATGTCTGTATTGCTAACACTCAACAGAAGTGTCTCTGCAAGTTTTGAGACAAGCGTGTCTGAAGCTTGAATTGTAGATGCCACGGAGTGAACCCGGGATCATCTGCATGTAAAGCATATTCTTAGCCATTGAGCTGTGGCAAAAAGCTCTAAAACATTCGGAGATAGAAATTAAAAAAAGAAAGAGCCTATATTGAAAGAAGAACTTTGGGAAGTGCTGAAGAAAGCCTGGTATAACATACCAGATGATGACATCAGAAAACTTCAGGACAGTCTCCCCAAAAGAGGTCAAGATATGTTTAGAGCCAAGGGAGGACACACTAAAGACTGATGTTTGTATAAAGAAACCATATGACTCTGAAAATTGTGTTTGTTCCAATTGTGTGTACGTTTTTCCTGTATTTTTTTGTAATTATGGATGGTCATTAAACTCTGCTTTTAAAAACACACAGCAGCTGCTGCTGTCCTAAGACTTTTGCAAAGTATTGTTTAATGATTTGCTAGCACAGTAGGAAGACTAGCCTGTAGCTTTGGGGATTCAATGCTTCTTGGTTTTGGTAATGTGATTATATTCATCTTCTTCCACCATAGTCTGAGGATTTATTTGCTTATTCAACAGTTATTAATATGTTGAATCCATTCATTGGATTTGTTCTGAACATTACTTTGATATTTTATTATTATTGTGCATTGATTGGTCTTTCCTCCCAGAAGCAATTGGTGTGCTAGTTGATATGGGGCTATATTTGAATTTTGTGTTCTTTTTTCTTTGGGCCATTGTTCAGTCTTTTCAGTATTTTCCAAGCTTTCTGGCTGCTTCTTATCTTGTCAAGTCCTGTTATACTAGCTATCCAGAGTTCTTTTTGTTCCTGCAAGAGTCGGGATCAATTTTCTCCCTGCTTTTATTGTATTTTCATTAAATGGATTAAAAGAAAAGAAAAAACTTAGTGGATGACTGGTGAAAGTCTTGTTAATGTCAAAAAAGATGCAAAAGTAAAAGGAAATGGAAGTAAGATCCGAATTCAAACAGTAACTGTCTGGCAAGTTTCACATAGGAATATAAAGAACTCTTATAACTATCACTGCAAAAGAAATAGAAGAGAAACAAAGAAAAGGAGAATTATCTTTCCTACAAAAACCAAGTCAAAGGGAAATTTAAACCTTGATTAGAAATGCTGAACAGTCAAGAATGTAGTACATTCACTGATCACAGTATAAAGATGATTAAAATAATATTCTGAAAAATTCCACAGAAGAGATGCAGGGATGACCAATTTCCTTCAGAGAAGAATATTTTGAGGAAGAATGCTCACTTAAAAGTATTGTGAAAGTTGCTCACACACAAGGTAAATGACTACATGTGTTTATTTTTGTTGTTGTTCAGTTGCACAGTGGATTCCAACCCTTTGCGACCATAAGGACCATTGCCTGCCAGGCACCTCTGTCTTCCACCATCCTCCTCAGTCTGCTCATCTTTGTGCCAACTACCGGTTTGCCCAATTTGGTCTGATCTGGCTGGTGCCCATCACTGGGTAAACTAATTAGCAAATGTGTAAGGGTTGTCTTGCATCCATTTGCAATTTAACAGGGTGAAGCTTCGCTACTAATCTGATTAACAGGTATTACCAGTTGTTTTTTAAAAAAACTATCTAATCTATCTGTTATGCTAACCATTCTTTAATCTCTGTACCTGATGTGTATAAATGTATTGCTTCTTCAGTTTTACTCATAACAATAAATGTGTTTCTGTGTGTATGCACATGTGCATGTGCACAAATAAAATACAGATTTTAAAGTTTATCGATACAGTTTTCCACATCTTTACTTTCATTGGAATATAACAGATTTTCTAAATGCTTCCTAGTTCATAGATTTGTTTCTTTATTTGGACTTTACACATTCTTATACACTGTTTTCTTCAGCAAGTATATTCCTTGAATGCACAAGTGAGAGAAAATGAAGTCACAGAGATACTGTAGCAAACAACAAAGCTGAAAAATGAGGAGCAAGGGGAGCAAGGACATGTAGCAGCCACTCACATATGCTCACATTGTACACGAGTACCCCGGATAACGTTATGACATGGTTCCACAAGTCATGATGTTGTCCGGTTTTTAGCGTTGTCTGAGGTATACATCGAACAAGGCTAAAAAAAAATCTGAGAAGAGGCGCTCGCACGTGCGTGAAAAGGCGCGCCAGTGGGAGCCTCTTCTACCAAATGGGTATAGCAACGGGGATCACACGTCAAGGCAAGGGATCAAAGCGGGGAGTGCCACCCCCCTTGATCCCTTACCTTAATGTGCGATCCCCGTTTCGCGCACCTGGGCAAGGGTCGGCTTTTCTGAATTCCCCCCTCCCGGGGGAGGGGGGAATTCGGAAAAGCGGACCCTTGTTTAGGTGAGTGAAACGGGATCTCACGTCAAGGCAATTGCCTTGACGTGCGATCCTCGTTGCTATAGCGAGCCCGGGAAAGAGGCTCCCCCTGCTTTGGTCCATTGCCTTGAAGTGCGATCCCTGTTTAGGCACTTTGCGATGGGAGTTTGGGTGCCGGGTTGAACAAGCGCCCACCCATTCAACCCAGCACCCAAACTCCCATCGCAAAGCGCCTAAACAAGGGTCAGCATTTCCGAATTTCCCCCTCCCCGGGGGAGGGGGGAATTCGGAAAAGCCGACCCTTGTTTAGGCGAGCAAAACGGGGATCGCACATCAAGGCAATTTCCTTGACGTGCTATCCTCGTTGCTATAGCGAGCCCGGGAAAGAGGCGGCTTGGTCGAAATCCTCACCCCCGCGCAGGGGGAGGGAATTTCGGCCAAGCCGCCTCTTTCCCAAGCCGGGGAGACCTCGCGGAGAGGCGCCTCTCCTCACCCGGATCTCCCCGGCCTCGCAGCGAGCCGCTATGAGGCCGGGGTGACCCCGCGGAGAGGCACCTCTTCTCTCCCGATGTTCCGAAAGAGTAAGGATCCTTACCCTTTCGGAACATCGGGTGGCTTGCAGGCATGCACGCGTCGGTGGGGTTTAGGGCAGGATGCGGAGGTCTCCCCCGTATCCTGCGCTAACCCCCACCGACATGCGCCGCTCGACCGAAGTTTTGAAAGGGTAAGGATCCTTACCCTTTCGGAACACCGGGTGGCTTGCAGGCGTGCGCGCGTCAGTGGGGGTTAGGGCAGGATACGGAGGTCTCCCCTGTATCCTGCCCTAACCCCCACCGACGTGCGCCGCTTGACCGAAGTTTCGAAAGGGTAAGGATCCCCGTAGCCTTTCCAAACATCGTGGGGGTGGGTGCTGGGGGGGTTTGGATTGGGTAGATGTTCTACCCAATCCAACTCCCCCCCACATACGCTTGTTTCGGATAACGTTAAAAATCGCGTTATCCGATACAAGATTTTTCCAAAAATCTTGTAACATTATGCGGTTTTCGCGCTATACGGTACTTGCATTATCCGGGGTATTACTGTATATTCATACATTTTTAAGTGGATAAATTGTTTAGTTCATTTATAATCTGAAATCTACTTCCCTTTTCCAACCTTCACTTTCTATATACACAGCAAATATATGCAGAGAATCTACAGTGTCAACTTGGAGCTAAACCAAACAATTTACTAAGGGTTACTGAACTCCTGAAGCCAGTTATCTTTTCTTTTGATGTAACGGAAATAGTTTAAGTATTTTTTTGTATTTGGGCAATACTCTACTGATATTGGTCAGTGGAAGCTTGCTAGTATTCTCTGGGATTTCTTAACATGATGTCAAATGTGCATTTGGCACAGACTGTGAACAAATCGTGTAGGCTCAAGATCCAACTTGGAATGGATCCTACATAATAGGTAGTGCTAGCCCTAGATCCTGGGCTATATAAGGCAAAGGGAGAAAACAGTGCCCCCTCTATTTCATGTTCAGAAGCCAACTGGCCTTGAACTTCATGACAATACTAGAAATTATATACAGTCCTTACCAACTCTAGTGCAGCAGGGCAGTCTAGCAAATGCATGGCAGGCTAAGTGGCATGCACATCTCTACCCTGAGAGAGAAGGGATGTCCAGGAAGAATACCTGGACAGTAGACCACTACTGCTGTCACTGGCATTTGCTGCCTGAGGTGGTTGTTTCATTCTGCTTAATGGTATGGCTATCCTTGCCACCTGGAAACATTTTTTTGAGAAATTTCCAGAATCTTTCAGCTAGCATGGATAGTGACCTGGCTGGCTGGGGAATTATAGCTATAATTTACAAAGAGTAACATTTCTGATCTCCATCAAATAATACATATATTCTGATGTATTAAGATAATACTTGCTGAGTGATTCAGTGAGTTGATGCACCTGGCTGCAGAGCCAGGACTCAGGAATTCAGTTCTCTAGTGTGCCTTCAGGTAGAAATAGTCAGCTTAGGTAGCTTTGGGCAAGCTGCACAGTCCTATACTGACCCAAGACTGCAGAACTGGTAAGTCACTGCTGAGTATTTCACACTTAAGAAACCCTGGCAAGTGTTGCTCTAAGACGGAATTGACTAGATGGCTCAAAGTTATGATAATGAGGACATTATCATTACATGCCTGTGCATCGACATCCACATTCTTGTTGTACCCTTTGTGCTGCAAGTAGAACAATCCCCTTTGCCTTCCTATTTCACTTTATCTCTCACAGTGGCATGAAATCTAAGGAACCATTGCATAAACTAGCAGTTATAGGATACGGGGACAAAAATGCCAATTATTTTGTGGACCACCCAGAGAATGTTCTAAGTTCTATGGGATTGTAGACAAGTGTAATTGCTATTGCATCCTGGGATTGTGCAGCTTTCCCAGGGCCTTACGGAATGGCTCTTCTGAGATAGACAGTGGGGAATTGAACTTCCAACCTCTCTCAGCCAGCTAGAGAGTACCACACCTATAAGCCCTTACAACTCTGACAGATGTTAGGCCTCCCCACTCATTTCCTCTGTCGTCTCTATAGGATGAAAATAACTGTGGATTCTGAGCTCATTAGTTTAAGAATGTGAAAGCATCCATCAGGACTTCAATTTCTTAACTAGAGCCCCAGGATGTTTGGGTGGGGAAATCCCTGCAGACTTCTACTGCTCCCCTGGTGGTTTAGTGGTTAATACACTGAGCGTGGAGACTAGAAGGTCAGGAATGCACTTGGGGACTTGAAAGGAGCCTCATTCAGGCATCCCCTGAGTGGTGTTTCTCCAGGAAAAATCCTTTCAACCCAGAGTTGACACGAAATTATTATTATTATTACTCCACAAATCCTGAAAATCTCATGCCTAATGAGAAGGTGCAATTCCTCTCACAGCACAGAACTCCACAGCTAATGCATCTGATTAAAAATATTCAGCAAAAGAGTGTTTATCATTTCACTATGAAAAATGCTATCAAGGTGTTGAACAATTCTGGGCCAGGACAGAATCCTGTTACATCCTATATGTCATTTATTTCCAGGATAATGAACCATCATTGACAAGTACTGTTTGGGCTATTATCTAGATACAAATCCACCTAACAGTACTACTGTATAGACCATGCCACAAGGTAAGCCTCCTGGTGAGGGCTAGACCATTAATGAAAGATAATGGCAATGATAGTTCATTAACATCTGGAGATAACTACTCTCTAAGAGCCCCAATGGCACAGTGGCTAAACTGCTGTACTGTACAGGGCAAGCATTGTGAGTTTGATCCTGATGAGACAGAAAGTTGACTAAGTTTTCTATCCTTCCAAAGTAGGTAAAATGAGTTCCCAACATTGGGAGCAAAATGCTAATTAACTTGTGAACTGACCAGAGAGTGCACTAAGCACTATGGGGTGGTATATAAGTGTAATTGCTATTGCTATGCTCACTATATTCAGAGGGTCATGTCTGTGTGCACAGTCTGCACACAACACCAGATATTACATGAATTACTGAATGATTGACAGCATAAAAAGAAGCACATTCTTTTTGAAACCGATTAACTAAGTACATCATTAGGATTTTGGTATCTAATGAAAACTTGCCAGAATATTACATAAAGGCTGCTGCTTGGTCCAGGTGTGCGTGACACCCATAGACAGAACATAAGCATAATCAACGGGGAGCTTTTTGTGGGACATACTGTATCATGTTCATTTCACAGAGACATTTATCAAGGATAATGAATAGGTGCTGCAGCCACCAAATGCTCATTAAGTCATTGAGTAGGATGGCTGAGTCAGTTGAATATTATAACTCAACAGTGTCTAAATCAGTACCTAGTAATCAGTCATTTTTCTCTGTTTAAATTCTGAAGATATGGTATGAACATAATTATTTTAGTAAAACTTGCGGAGGAGGAAAATGGGAATGTAAGATATTTCAGTGGAGACTGTGTGTGTGCACGTGCGTGCATGACCATGTGCATGATATTCATTCCTGACACATGCATTTCGATTTCATAAAGTAGCTTCCTCCATTACTAGATGCAGCTTTAGTGGTTTATTTACAATTCATAAATAAAGGATTGAGCATAGACATGAAAGGGCAAATTTCATTACAACATTCTAGAATGGTGAGTTAAGGTAAAGGTCTCTCTGAGAAGACACTGACACCTTTAATATTGCCATATTTTATAACTAAGTTTTTCTCCTGATGATGTCCTTGTTTTGCCAAGGTAAAGGAGGCTTTTCCACATACAGTATACACACTGAAGGACCTTAGCCTCATGGGAATGGGGAATATATTTACAGTCTTTTTTTCTGTAGATGTCCTAAAAACAACAACAGATGATCTTCCCAAAGAGCAAAGAGCATCATGCAGCATTTCCTGAATTATCTCACTACATACCAGTCAACCTCCTTCTTGAAACACAGCTAAACACTGCCTGAAGTTAATTCTGTTGGATAAGTTTGTGAATTTGAGGGCATTGAAGCAGGTTTATAAAGAAGTAATGCTTAACTTGTCCAAGCTCTGCGTAAGTGTGTAAGCCACTAACAACCCCCCTTTTTTGAACATTTTAAGGTACATAATCTTGACCACTTATGTCAAATCCAGTCTAAGTCCAATCTAAAATATAACATGTTGATTTTAAAACTACTATTAAATCATAATACCAGGATGGTGTTCTGTCCAGTTGTGATTCAGGCCAGCTGCTACATCCCAAAAACATGATGAAGGTATTTGTCGCTCTGATAATAGAATAATTGAGTTGGAATGGACCATCGAGTCCAACCCCCTGCCCAATGCAGGAATCCAAAATGAGAGTAGATCTGACAGAAGTTTCTAGAAGTCCTAGACCAGAGGTGGGGAACCTGTGGCCTTGAAGGGAGCCTGGGGTTATGGGAATTGAAGTCAAAGTACACCTGAAGTCCCAAGGTTGAGAAACCCTGGCCTAGAAGAAACAGGCTAGTTCTCCAGGTGTTCTGGAATGTCAATTCCCAGAAACCCAGGCTCCCCTCAAGGCCACAGGTTCCCTCTCCCCTGTCCTAGACCCATATCTATTGCCCCAAAGGTGGGTACAACAACCTCAGAAGACAAGAAGAGAAGGAGAGAAAGAAAAAACATTCTCAAATGATCTCCTCCTTAAAGGAAAGTCTAAAAGTGCCAACAGCAAAGAATTAGGGGGTGAGAAGATACTTGAGGTAGAGAAAGACTGAACTGGAGGATTTGGCTGACACCTAGAATGGAGAGAGGCTACCATCAGCTCCCCCATGCATGCAGCATTCACTGGGTGTCTAAGCCCAGGATCTCCCTTTCTCATTGTTAAGTGGTCCATAAAGAAGTAGGGTTGGCTGCTTTGATTCATGCCAGAGGAGTTTGAACCAACTATGGGATGGCAGACGACATCAGCTGTAAGGCACGTTGAGACTTCATCTACCAGTGTCACACCAGCTCTTACACACAGCTGTACAGGTGAAGATGTCAAAGACAATTTAAAAGACAATATCAGAGGGTGAAAGACCTGAAGGAAGGAGTGCTGAGTAGGCCTGCTTCCTGCTGGGTATTAAGGATGACAGTTAACCACTTGTTTGCCAGCGAGATGATATATTTCCACATAGTACTGTGCCTTTATAGTAGCACAGTAGTGATTTAGAAGCTAATGTGATGAACTGAGATTGAAGGAGCAAAGGTGGAGAATGACTCAAAGACAAGATGAGAACTCACACTGTTGTAAACAGTTCCTTGATAAAAGTTCTGTGAAGTTGAAAGAATATCTGAACCTTCATTCCAGTAATGAATAATCCTGGTGGGCCCACTGACATCTCGTTACCAATGGTGATGTTGGGGACCCTCACTCCATTTCATTAACAACTTCTACTGTTCTCATGTATTGTTTTCTGTAGTCATGGGGCTACATAAAAAGTTTCAATAACTGATTTCTAAATCTGGCCTGATGTTTTTATAGCAGGAAAAGAATAGCTAGGAAGAACAAGGCTGCCAGGCAAACACACTTGTGTAAGGAATTCTGCAGAGATGGAGTATCTGTTTTGTGTATCTGTTAGATAGTTTCTGTTTTGTTATGAATTTAGTGGCATCATAACAATATGAAAGAAAGGACATACATTATGTTCTATGAGGAGGCAAAGATTTTAAATAAGTGACAGGCTTTTCAAGTAAACTGAGGCTGACATCTCAAGGTGAAGGAAACTTGTTTTACTTACACTCAGAGTGCTCTGGCTAAATAACATACTGACAACTTTGAAATGATAAACCTAGCATCCCATGGCAGCAAGAGATTCATTTTTTAAAAATGAAGTTGCATTCATTCCTATGTCTACCAGCCTGTTCTCAACTCATTGCTTGATTTTTGTCTTGGAAACCAGAAAGTATTTTTAATGCTACCAATAATTACAATCATCTCATTTGGAATTAACAAGCCAACCATTGTATTCTGATTCATGATCAATGAGATGTTAAAGAAGTCCTTATTGAGTTTAATAAGTATATAAGTTGCTAGTTAATGAAGTGAAAATTATGTCACCAATAACTGCATAATTATGTTCTTATTAATGCATTCAGATGGCTTGCAGTTTAAATGGTGTATAACAAGCTCGCTATATCAAGATAATTAGATAGACATTAATTGTTTAAATGCTGATTGACATGTGGTGTGGTAACATCTAGCTTGGCATTATTGAGTTCCTATGGGCTGATTTAAGGTTGTGATACCCCCCGTCATTATTTTTTAAATAGATGACATCTTCTTTCATGTCCAGGTCAACCTCTAAACTGCCAAAATTAAGCCACCTTCTTGGCTTTGTCATTGGCCAAACCTAAACCCTCATCAGTACATGTTTCTGGCAGTAATCAGCAGACCAGCAAATGAACCGAATTCTTCCTCTCTCTACATTCATACAGCATCTTGTTGTCTACCAACAAGCCCCACATGAGCATGTTGGCCTTACATTTACAACCCTTAGCCTATTCAGGGTCCTTCAAATGATATAGGGGATTTGAGTTCCTCAGCCATATCCTCCTTTAATGTTATTCCTTGTGGAGTGAGCTCCTTCCTCCATTGTCTAATTTAATTTTGCTCTTGAGTGCCCTCAATAATATTTGTTCTTGTCCTAAAGCTCTTTTTGGATCTGAGTCGGTGTACTAGTGGCACATATCCATTCAGTGGATGTCGAGGGTCGTTCTCTTGCTTAGTTCTCTCAGCATCTGCTTCTACTTCTCTCCTTATCTTAGATGGAGTGATATCAACAAGAGGATATATTTACTCAACTGCTGTAGGTTTGAGGCATCCTGTCATTAACTGCATTGTTTCATTAACAACAATGTCAATTTGTTTCGCATTTGCAGACGAGCTCCATACTGGAGCAGCATACTCTGCTGCGGAGACTCTCAGGGCCAAAGCTGATGTATGCAAAGTGGATGCTTGAGCTCTCCATGTATAGTTCATCAATTTCCTGATGATATTATTCCTTGTACTAACTAGCTTTAGTAGTCAGGCAGTGCTGCTTTAAATAGAGTGTCCTGTCAAGTGTTACAACTAGGTATTTCAGTGCTGAACAATGCTACAATCGATTCCCTTGCCACATAACAACCAACTCAACCCCTGCCTCTTGGTTTCAAAAGTGAAAAGGATACACTTGATTCTTGCTCAGGTTAGGCTTCAAATGGTTGATATTATAATAATGTCCTAATTTTTCAAGTGTTCCAGTAAGTTTTCCATATTACATTTCTGAACCACATTCAGGCGTGTCCTGGGCAACAGCAACATTGTTTTGTTGGCTAATTTTTCCCAAAGGAACTAAGGAATGAATTCACCAAAGATATACAAATGTTAAATATTAATAAAGATAAATGATAGACAAACTGGGAGAGTCTGCCTAGCTTAGGAAGGATATCACATGGGAATTTTCACTCTTTCATGATCTTGCCAAATATTTTTAGAACAGCAACAGATTGCTATGACACATCTCTCTTCCAAACTTCTTATATACTGTATATTTATTCCCTGTACTAATATTTAGTTTTAAGAATCAATTCAAGAATACTACAATGAATTTTGTATTGTGTTGCTTTTCCTGATACATACAGTGGACTGGATCTACCTCCTTCAGCTCCTAAAACAGAGAGTTGAAGTTTCTGCTAGATAGGATGAAATTTGGTACAGGTGGAGCAGGTGGACACCCCCAAACCAAGTAGGGACACTTTATATGAAAGGAGCATTTCTAACTATGAAATGGAGATTTTGGAGCAAACCCAATTGTCCACATGACTCTTGGCACAGAGTTTACACACAACTTAAAGAACATAGGAGGTGAACCAAAGCAAGTACCTACAGCAGCAACAATGACTGTGAATACAAGTTCTGATATAATGACTCTATAGACTTCTATTAGGCTATTCAAACACAAAAACCTGTAGACTGGAGAGCTGAGTATAGTAATCCACCAGGAGCATAACAAATATGTGTTTTCTGGCTGTCTTAAAAATAGCAATTGGTGTTTGGAAAACATCAACTGTTGGACCCAATATTTGGCTGAAGGGTTGTATTTGACCTGGTAGGGAGCAAGTCATGTGTGCGTGTTTATTGCATTGATCTCCTGCACTAGTTTTTACTCTATTAATCTATTTATATCACTGTTGTTTTTTCTGAAGTAAGATTAGTTGAGTCTAATGGAGTTTGCTATCAAATCAGTAGACATAAAGTTATAGCCTTATGCAGACTTTTCCAAGGGTTGCCAAGTCATCAGCATCCAAATCCCCAACCTTTCCTAGTACTGTATCTCAAAACCTGGAACCAAAGGAGGAAGATATCTGTGATGAGATGTCACAGAGTTAGGGAAGAAGGCAAGGCCTGGGAGGGGAAAACGTAAGTATTGTGGCAATGGTTACTGGTGCCAACTGGGAGTAGGTAATAATGGGTTCCAAGGCTTTCATGAACTGGGCATTTGTTCAACTTTTCTTAGATCCATGATACCCCAGCTGCATCCTAGAGCCCACAAATTGCACATGTAAACTGATGTCAATGGAGTGAAAGTAGGACAAAAAAATCCTTCCTTTTTCATATTTTGAAAGCCAGTCATGGTGCATCAATAGACACCGGAGCACACTGAACACTGTTACCTTCCCACCTATTTATTTACTTGCAACTTCTTGCTTTCAAACTGCTAGGTTGGCAGGAGCTGGGACAGAGACAAGAGCTCACTCCATTGTGCAGCAGCCTGGCCTCAAACTGCTGATCTGTGGACCTCCCCTCGTCAAGTTCAGTGTCTTAACTACTAAGCCACCACAGTCCCTTTGTTTTCCTTACAACTGTTTTGATCTGAATTATTTCTGGTAAACCAAGAGGCAATTGCTCCCTGAAATGATTTGTTTATTGGTGCTGCCACCCTTATGCGACCTCAGCAGAAATTAGATTAAGCTTGTTTGCGTGTTAAATGTTTGGGAAAAATGATTTGCTCTAATCAGGTGAGAGCATGAAAATGTGCTTGCCATAGCAGGCAACCTTTCAGCTGGGGTGGAATGAAAAAAGCCAAGAAATCCTCCCCACTTCTTGCTATCCCACAAGGAGGTGTTCTGTAGACCAGGTTCTTCTCTCACCTCCACCCACTGTCTAGTAACAACAACAAGAAGAAGAAAAAGCGAAAGCGTTTCAAAAACCCAAACTCAAACCCAACTTCTAGCAAATGCCAGAGTTTTAAATTAAATTTAAAACAGTTTAATTGCCTAATTGCTCAGCTATTTTGTGCAGTGTATTAACAGAAGCAATACTTCGGCAGCAATGCCAGCATAGCAGAAAATTGGTATTTCAGCCAGCGGGAATTAAAGAGGCAGAATGTGGAACTAAAACAAAGAGAAAGAGAGAGAACCTAGTGGAACAGACATATGAGGCTTTTGTTTCATTTTTTATCTCTTCCCCTAATCTGCCGCAGAAAGATCAAGGCTGCAGTTGTGCTTTTTAAAAACATGTTGAGTGGCAGCTGCTCTTCTCCACCACCACCCCTTTGCCTTTGAAAGATCTACTGGGTGTGGGTTTTTCTCTCTCCCCCCTCCTAAGAAAAAAGCAGAAAAGTGCAGAAGACATTTACAAAAAGAAAGGAAATGTGTTCCTTGCCAATAATATTGGCATCTTTGAAAAGAGCTAATTTGACGGCATTTTTCAGGATAAGCGCTACAGCTAAATGTGTGTGTATCCAAACAGAACCAACAAATCAGCCATATAAATAAATGCATGTATTTACTGAAGAGGGGAGATTAATATTCATCTATAATATAGCTCGCTCATCCTGACCTCGTTTCCTTCCATCTGAAGCGAGAAAAGGGAATGAAAGGTATCGTGCATAATAAATAATCCAATATTTATTGCCTGCAAAGCACTGGTTTTAGCCATTGATGCTACAACCTGAGATGTGAAGAGTTTCAGCTCCCAAAATGAGTTTTCAGGTAGCTTAAGATACCCCCCTTCCCCCTCCAGCCCCATTTACAAGATGTAAATTGAGATTTGAAATTTGATTTGCAATAATAGACACCCTAAAACCATTTAGTTGATAACAGTATTTTGACATCACTTTGATATCATAACAAAGTCATTTTGTTTGCCTGCAAAATATGCAGGTTGTAGCTGGTTGGCTGTCAATGTGCGATGAAAAACATGCTATTGTTTCTTAACAAGGAAGCAATGGAAATAGCAGGTCTATCAAGCAAAAACATGGTCTCAATAAGAGAGGCTAAAGTTTATGTAGGTCTTGTCAGGATGTAGGCTTCAGGGATAGATATGAAGACCTCTCAGTGGTACTATTCCACTCTCACCAGTGTCTCTGCTACACTCTCCTCCCTACAGTTCTTTCTGCAGACTCTGAGGGTATCTACACTGGCACATATGCCGCCTTTTTGGTCGTTTTTACAATGGTTTGGCATGATTCAAAATGATGGTGAAAACCATTAGATTGGGACAATTTCCCCCAACTTTCATTTTTTGAACCCTTTTAAGGGAGTTCTACTGTTTTGCGACACTCTAGTTTAAGCATATTCCATACTAGTGTGTTCATTTGGGACAAGCTAAACTAGAGACTTCTTCATTGTAAGTAGCGTTTCTGCTGCTTCCAGCGTATGGATGACAGCAGCTGAAGGTTATCTCAAATGGATAACTTCCCTGATCATCAGCATATAGTATCTTGATCAGAAATACACCAAGGCAGGACTTTCCCTCTTTTCAACAAAGTGATGCAGTACAACAACAATTGCATAGACAAATATTTTCTTTTATTTCCCTAGATCAGGGATTCTCAACTTGAGGCCCATGGGCCAGATGCAGGCAACGGCACCATTTCATGTGCCCCCCCCCCGCCTCCATCACACAAGAAAGTGCCGTGTGGTGGAGAAAGAGCAAAATGGCTGTCTGGCCCCCAAAGTTGTCTGAGGAAACGTGACCAGGCCCGCAGCTTTAAAAGTTTGAGAACTCCTGCCCTAGATGAGCAAGGGAAATTATCAATTTATGATATCCTGCTCCAGCTGACAGCTGCTTCAACATACCAGAAACAGGGTCACTAGAGAGCAAAATGTTTTTGGGATGCAGGGATTATGCTAAATCGAATTTTCATCCTTACCCTGATTGAAAGTAACTTTTTAAAGCTGCACTACACTGATCTGGAAGAGCTAGTGCCGATAGGCCGTCTGTCTGCAAGTTAGGGGGAATACAGAGACAACCAGTTCCATTTTAAGCAAGAGATATTTAATTCTGGACCGTACAAGAGACTCACTTGCACTCTGTACTTAATCCAGTTTCTTCTTCACTGTGGATTCATTTAAAAAAATCTTATAAAATCAAATTATGCTTTACTGTCAGCAGAGGCTCATTAGATGAAAAGTAAAATACTTTGGAACCAATCTCTGCTCCTCTGCAAGGGAGTGAGTTGCAAGGGAAACGAGCTCTTTACAAAGACAGAAACCTCAGATGGTATATTTTTAAAACCAGGCTCAGTGGTGATGAATAAACGGAATTGTTAGAACCACTCTGTTTTGCTGACTTCAGAAAAAGTCGTCACTGATTCAGTGCTTAGAATAGACATTCAAGACTTCAGCATTGTAGGAAGGACCAGGGCCATAGTCAAGATTCTAGATGTGGGTGAGGTGAATATTTTTCAGGATTGGCAAAAATGTCATATATATACTGTATATATGTCATGTATATAAGCAGCTGGGAGTTTGAGGGTGGGCAAACTGTTAACTCAGGGTGGGCAACGCCCACCCAGACCACCCCCTGGCTACGGCCCTGGCAAGGACAACTTGCATAGGTTTTCCAAGAAGATACTGGAAAATGGGAGGGAAAATACAGTAAAACCTCATATAACACTAAAACCTGGTTCCACAAGTCTTGGTGTTATATGATTTTTAGTGTTATCTGATGCATGTTAAAATCCTATGGGATCCATAGAGATACATTGTAACCACACAGGCTTTAGCGGTTGTTATCTGAAGCATCCCATAGGATCTTAATGTTATCTGATGCAATTCTTCCCCCCAGATTCCTTAATGTTATGCGATTTTAGTGTTATTCGATACTAATGTTATATGAGGTATTACTGTAAGGGGAAGTACTCAAGTGCCTAATATTGTTGCTGGATTAGCAGAATCAGACAAATGTCGGCAGGAAAGCAGAGCCTGGATTTATTTATTTATTTATTTATCACATTTATATCCCGCCCTCATCAAGAGACTTAGGACAGCTTACAAGACACTAAAAACACAATTAAAAACACAGTAGTTACACTAAAAGGTTAAAAAGTTAAAAAGATTAACAAGGAGAGAGGGGGGGGGGTCAAAAGAGCCAGCCGGCTGAGGTGACCATCTGGCCTGCACCCCACACATGCCCTGCCAGCATCTTTTCCAGCATTGTAAGCTTTTCCTAAAAGTCTTGCTTTCTGATGATGTGCCTAAAGTTTCAGTTTCATAACTTCTGCCTCCAGCCCTGTCCAAACACATCATAAAAGTGCTTCATTTGTATTTGTATTTTGTATTTGTATGCCGCTCTATTCACCGAAGTGACTCAGAGTGGCTAACAACATAGATCACAAAAATATCACATATTAGATATTAGAACATATCAAAATATCACATACATTCTCCCTTACTATCACACAAATACAACCACCAACACCCAAAACAAAATGGAACTTATCTTGGAACTGTTAAAAGTTTAATGGTTACTGTAGGAAGAACTTCAGCGGGCTCCTGTTCCTCCTACATGGGCTTCTAAGCAGTGATGGGATGACAAAAAAATTTCTACCCCACCGTGATGTCAGCACAGTGGGGCGGAGCTAACGTCATGACATCATGACGTCATGGGGGAGCCAAAAATAAAAATAAAATAAATAAAAATAAATTAAATGAAATAAATAAATAAAATAGAATTAAAATAAACAAACAAACACACACACCTCAACCTACCCATCCACCCAAACAACCATAACACAAACCCGTAAATAACGTAAATAGATAAAATAAATAAAGAAATAAAATAAAACTTAAATAAAAATACACCACCCACCTAAAACACAAATAAACCACCCACCCCAAACACAAACCCCTCACTTACCCTCCTTGGGGCCGATGAGCCCCCATGGCCCAGGGCCGCACGGCAAGGTGCGCCGCCCCCGACTGCGGCCTCCTCCTCCTCTGGAGCCGCTTGCCGCCGCCGCTGTCACCGCCTGCTGCTGCCGTCGTCGTCGCCACCCGTCGCCGCTGCCTGCTGCTACTGTCGCCGCCTCATGCCTCCTGCTATCGCCGCTGCTGTTGCTGCCGCCATTGTCGCCATCGTTGCCGGAAACGGAGTAGTAGTAGGAGGCAGTATGTTCCGCCGGGCGTCCCCAGGCCATGGGGGCTCGGCGGCGGCAGACAGCCCGTGCAGGCCTCAACCTGCCCATGGGAGCTTGGCGGTCCCAGGGGAGGTGCCCTCCTCTGAGGGCCGCCGCCAGAGCCGCTCTGAAAAGCTGCAGCTCCGGCTCCGAAAACTTTTTTTAAAAATTGGAGCCAAAATGGTTCCAATTTAGTGCGCATGTGCAGAAACTCAATCTGATGCATTGCGCAGTCACTCCGGTGAGTCACTCCGGTGAGGCGTCTGATCCGGATGCCTCAAAAACGGTATTACCCCCATGGAGAACCCTCCGGAAATCTTCCTAATGGTTCTGTGGATCCGGTCAGAACTGGTGTCATCCCATCACTGTTTCTAAGCCTCATATGAATGAAGCTGCTCCAAGAAGAACAGAAGCAAAAGAGGCAGACCACTAGACAAAAGAACACACCTCTTCACACAACACCTAGTTCAGTGGTGGTGAACTTATGGCACACATGCCAGAGGGGGCACTCAGAGCCCTCTCTGTGGGTATGTGCGCCACTGCCCCAGTGCAATTCTCCCCGCCCCTCTGCCCAGCAGCCGAATGGGAGCACTTCCTCCCCCCAGCACAGAGTTTGCCCCACCTCTCTGCAGCATAGATGGCAGTCTGTTGAGTTTGGGCACTCAGTCTCTAAAAAGTTTGCCATCATTTGATTAGTTAAATGACATTCACTACAGATGTGCCATTTAGTAGTGGGGGCGGGGGATTCAATTTCCAGAATTCCCTCCGGGCCCCTGCCATCCCTCCTGCCTTCCCTCCGGGCCCCTGCCATCACACCCGGGGTAGGAGAAGAATGCCGGCACCTGTGGGCGGTGAAGCGAAGCTCCTGCCCGCCTTCCGAGCCCCGTCATACCGGCACGGAGGCTGATAAAAGACTTTCTGCCATGGCAGGTTGAGGACGCTCCCGCCTTCCCTCTGGGCCCCTGCCATCGCGCCCGGGGTAGGAGAAGAATGCCGGCACCTGTGGGCGGTGAGGGAAAGCTCCCACCCACCTTCCGAGCCCCGTCATACTGGCACAGAGGCCGATAAAAGCCACGGACTGCTGTGCGGCTGCAACACCGCCGCCCAGCTGACTGTAATTGGCCGTTAGGAGGGCAGGGATTGTAACTTTTTTTGGGAGTGAAGTGATTGTAATTGTTTCTATGATACATATTGACAATGTTGATTTATGTGTCGTTATTTTGCTGTTTATTGCATTGTATTATTGTATTTTTATGACATTTAATTGCTATTACATTACTACTATTATCTTGTTATGATGTTGTTATATTTTTCATATTATAAGTTGTGTTTACCTTTTAATTGTAGTACTGCATCTTGATTTATTTATTAGGATGTCCTGATGTTTTGTAATTGCAATTGTTATTGAGATATATATACTGTATATGTGATATTTGTAATTTACTATGTAATATTTGTAACTGTTTTTTATGCTATGGAATGTGCTATGTACTGTAATTGTTTCTTCTGTAAGCCGCCCAGAGTCGCTATGCGAGTGGGGCGGCATATAAGTCGAAAATACAAATACAAAATTCTCCATTCTGGGAGTTTTACCTGCAAGACCCACACCCACAGAGATTTAAATATGGTTTATCTGGAGAAAAGCATAATGTGCAGACTTCAGCTTCTTGTTTTAAAAGGGAAGCTCCCTCAGTGCTCGCTGGGATAGTCAGGATGATAATGCAAATGCTGTTTTAATGTTGTAGGAATTTGTGGTAATTGTGTTAGCAGAGTGCCGTAGGCTTCGAAGGCAGGCTTATGGCTCTCAATCAGGGGTGACTGTTCATGATGTTTTTCAGAAGGTTACGGGGAAAACTTCCATTTATTGTGCTAAGGAATTCCTTCAGGATAAAACAGACTTGAACATGGAAAGCAGGCTTCTGTGTGCACAAGATGCTGGAGGTTAACAAGGAGACATCTTCAGGGCTGGTATTCCTTTGCACAAAAAGAACAAAAAGTGAACTGTTTTCTTGAAGAATGGGAAGCGATCTAAGGAGGAAGTGACCTAAAAGCAACAAACCAGAGGCTGAGATTCAGTCCCACCTGCCTCTCTCTCTGTTTATCAAAACTCATCACACACCAGATAGTTTAAATCAGTGGTGGAATGTCAAAAATTTTACTACCCCACTGTGATGTCATCACAGTGTGGGCGGAGCTAACATCATGATGTCATGATGTGGGCAGGGCCAAAGGAAAAATAAATAAAAATAAAATAAAATAAAAATAAGCACACACACACCTCCCCTCAACCCACCCACCCACCCACCCCACAAACCTGTAAATAAATAAATTAAATAAATAAATAAAATAAAAATACATTAAAATACACCCAGGCTAGTAGCTTCTCTCCCTCTTCCCCACTTGGGAGGACAGCAAGGAGGCTGTGAGTACATGCCAAGCACTGTAGGCATGCATGTACACTGTTGGAACGCATGCGCAGTGGGGGAACCAGTGAAAAGGTAAGCCTCGAAGGTGGTTCCCCCAAAAGCTGCTACTGGTTCTCTGGGACACTGGGAAAAGTTACTACCAGTTCTGGAGAACTGGTGAGAACCTGTTACATCCCATCACTGGTTTAAATATAATGCTGCAGCATTTATTTATTTTTACAAAAATGTTACTAAGCAGCCATCTTGAAATGTTAGGCCTTCTTGAAAGCAGCTAGGGACCAGGTTAAGTGGTTGCCAGGCAACCCTCAAATTTCCCCCTGTCTCCTTATCAGAAGCCGGGAAGACTATTACCTGTAATGGGGAAGAAGGTCCTAAGTGTCTTTCACACTGGAGGGGTTTTGTACCCTTGAAAGGGGCCTTTCTTGCCAAGATATTGGCACTAATATTGACAGCTTATAAAACATTTAATACATGGGGGGGGGGGGAATTTAAGCTAAGGGCTGGGAATCCCTACTTTGCATTTTCCCTAAGGAAGGTTTCATATAGAACCAAATGGCTTCATACAATAAAGTACCCCCGTTTGCATCAAACTGAAAGTTGCTAGCTATGTTATTATGAACTAATTTGTGCTAGCAGCTGCATATGCAAATTGGTTCACTTTTGAATCCTAATTAGGGTCACTGTACGTGCAGTAGACGTGATCTGTAGTCATGGCAATTTCCTCTACAGCTCAGCAGCAAAATAAGGCCCAATATTGTGGGAGGTGGAAGTGGAGAGAATGAGATCTATATGATGTATTCAAGAAAGAACTGCAATTTTTGTATTTTGAAGAATATACATCATGAATCTGTTCCTGTTTCAGAACTAGGATCTTCAGCTGAAGAAGCATGGTGAAGCATTGTTAGAAAGGTCAGAAATGACTAAGTGCTTTATGTCCTGACAACCTACATTTCTTGTTGTTACAAGGGATCAAGTTGTCTCAGATCTATGACCAGCTAGCTCAGCCATAAAGACTTTGCTGCTACTGCTGTTGCTGCCTCCATGACCACCTCAGGAACATCACAGAACTCTCTCTGCCTGCTGGAGAGGGGGAATGAGGGCCAGCTGTGTGGACCAGCTAGCTCAGCCATAAAGACCTTGCTGCTACTGCTATTGCTTCCTCCATGACCACCTCAGGAACATCGCAGAACTCTCTTTGCCTGCTGGAGAGGGGGAATGAGGGCCAGCTGTGTGGACCAGCTAGCTCAGCCATAAAGACCTTGCTGCTACTGCTGTTGCTGCCTCCATGACCACCTCAGGAACATCACAGAACTCTCTCTGCCTGCTGGAGAGGGGGAATGAGGGCCAGCTGTGTGGACCAGCTAGCTCAGCCATAAAGACCTTGCTGCTACTGCTATTGCTGCCTCCATGACCACCTCAAGGAACATCACAGAACTCTCTTTGCCTGCTGGAGAGGGGGAATGAGGGCCAGCTGTGTGGACCAGCTAGCTCAGCCATAAAGACCTTGCTGCTACTGCTATTGCTTCGTCTATGACCACCTCAGGAACATCGCAGAACTCTCTTTGCCTGCTGGAGAGGGGGAATGAGGGCCAGCTGTGTGGACCAGCTAGCTCAGCCATAAAGACCTTGCTGCTACTGCTGTTGCTGCCTCCATGACCACCTCAGGAACATCACAGAACTCTCTCTGCCTGCTGAAGAGGGGGAATGAGGGCCAACTGTGTGGACCAGCTAGCTCAGCCATAAAGACCTTGCTGTCTCTCTTGACTGTATTGTATTTTTACACTGTATTTTATTGTATTGTTTTTTTCTTTTTTTTTCTTTTATGTAAAATTTTATTGTGTTATCTGTGCTGCATCTGTTGTTATATTTTTATATTATGCTGTATTTATATTTGAGATTGTGATACTGTATATGTTTGTGTTATGTGAGCCCCTCTGAGTCGCCTCAGTGAGGTGAGTAGAGGGGCATATAAATCTAATTTAAAAAAAAAAAACTCTATAAATGAGAGATCTAAAAAATGTCCTGTCTTCAACAGCCTTGCTCAATGGTATCAAGTTATACTCTGTAGTTCTTTTATAGAGTTAATCCATCATGCTTTTGGCCTTCATCACTTCCTGCTGGCTTCCACCTTTCCCAGCATTGTTGTCT
The DNA here is from genome assembly GCA_030440675.1 of Furcifer pardalis. Taxonomy (NCBI): domain Eukaryota; kingdom Metazoa; phylum Chordata; class Lepidosauria; order Squamata; family Chamaeleonidae; genus Furcifer; species Furcifer pardalis. Next base: position 126,655,016 of record CP126893.1, on the reverse strand, counting down.
TTAACCAGACAATCTTGCCTTCTCATGATGTGTCCTAAGTAGAGAAGTTTCAATTTCATCATTTTTGCCACCAGAGACAGTTTAGGTTTGGCTTACTCCAAGATCCTCCCCCCCCCTTTTTTTTGGCAGTCCAGGATATCTGCAAAGCTCTCTTTTAGCACCACATTTCTACCAAATCAATTTTTCCCCTATCAGCTTTCTTTACTGTTCAGCTTTCAAACCCGTACAAGGTGATTGAGAAAGCAATAGTGTGGATGAACTTGATCTTGGTCTCCAGTGATGCATCCTTACTTTTGATGATCTTTCTTAGTTCCTTCATTGCTGCCCTTCTGGGAAATTGGAGCAATGGCCCTATAGTTACTGTATTCTGTAGCATTGCCTTTCCTGAGGATTGGAGCATACTATACAGTGGTACCTTGCTTAAAGAGCATAATGTGTCCCACAGGATTGCTCTTTAAGCGAGTTTGCTCTTTAAGTGAAACACCATTGTAAGTGACCAATTGGGGGGGGGGATTGCAAACCCCAATTTATTTGTTAAGTGAGTTTTAGGTTGGTTTTACTTGTTAAGCAAAGCGAACATTCAGAGAAAATTCTGCTCTTTAAGTGAGTTACTCTTTAAGCGAAACACTCTTTATGCGAGGTTTGACTGTATATTGAATGTTTCCAGTCTGTGGGGCAAAGTTTTGTTTTCCAGATTTGTTGATATATTCCTGTTAAGATTTTAACAGGATGCCTTAAACCTACACCAGCTGAGAAGATGTACCCCTTGTTGGTATTGCTCCACCTAAAATCAGGAGAGTAGTAGCAGCAGATGCTGAGAGAACTAAGCAAGAGAATGATCCTTGATGCCCTCTGAATGGATATGAGCCTCAAGTCTGCTGGCTCAGATCCAGGAAGAGCTTTATGGCAAGAACAAACTTTCTTGAGGGTACACAAGAGCAAGCCCAAATTAGAAGATGGAGGAAGGAGTTCACTGGGAAAGGAACATCCTTAAAGGTGGATATAGCTGAAGATCTAAATTTCCCCTACGTCACCTGGAGGACCCTGCATAGACTGAGGGTTGTAGTCCCTAAATGCAAGACCAACATGCTGAATTGGGGACTACTGGTGAACAACAACGTACAGTGTGACTATGGAGAGACACAGAGTCTGGCCCATTTGCTAGTCTGCTGATTGCTGCCACAGACATGCACCAATGAGGACTTGGTTTGAGCAACAACAAAGCAAAGAAAGTGGCTTCATTTTGGCAGTCCAGAGTCTGATCAGGACACAAAAGAAGATCTTAACAGATTTATCCCATCCAGTCCTGGTGATTTATTCTTTCTTAGTGCTTCAAGAATAGCTTTCATTGCACTTTCTAGAATTGTAGGTTCTTCATCATAGGTTTTTTCTTCAAATGAATCTGCCATCCTTTTCTCCCACATACTTTTCTTCAAAGGTTGGGAGAAGCACATGATGGGAAGATGGTTCATGAAGTTCTTTGAACAGTCAGAAATGGAAACTGAAAATGAGTGTCAGTTACAAATCTTGCTTAGCTAGGGAGATACAATCAGAGAGGCTAGGACAGGAAGAGCATTGGACAGAGTGAGATGACTGCTTCAGACAAAGGATAATATAGGCAACAATTGAAGGCAGCAGCCAGGCCATTCCTCTCTGGTGGTGGAGACAGCTGTGCCTCCCACATAACCCTGTCTCTGTCTCCAATGTGGGGAGGGTACTGTCCCATCAGTAGTGCTGAACCTCTTCCGTATCTAGGCCAGACATGAAACTGCCAAAATGAAGGTACGTTTTGGTGAGTTCATTCTGCAGTTCCTTTTGCCTGACCTAGTGTGAGAAAGATTAGCCAGCAACACAAGGTTGCCATTAATAGGGTATGCCTGATTGTGGTACAAAAATACCACAATCTTCAAGGAGACTCTTTCTTACCTAGTGCTTAGCTAAGCTTAGTGGCTAAGCTAGCTGGATTCTGGTGGACCAAGAAGGTAATCACATCACAAAACAAAATGTCTTCATACAACCCTGAGGGTAACAGTAGATTTAGAGGGGTCTAGAGGAGGGGTTTGAAGAGGCAGTGTTGGGAGATTTTGTGACAATCACAATGCCTTAGGAACTGGCCACATTTCTGTTTCCTGGACCTTGTTGGGGCCTCTGGATCCATGCAGTTTGCCACAGCTGCAATATCCTTTACATGGCTTTCATTTGTTATCTCACCTGTCTAAACAGTGTGTACAAAGCCTTTTGTGATTTGATAAACCAGTATCTCTAAAACACAATTTAAAACACTCACATGCTCACGTTCTAGTTAGCTTGTGAGCTCAGCTTATCATGTGCTTGGGTGCTCCCATTGCTTAGATATCTGTGTACTTCTCTGTTCTCACTTACTCTTTATACACGTCAGTTTTGTTTGTGCCCTCTGGCTCTCGCCAGTGAACATCTGTGTTCATTATTAAGGATGCTGATGGTGGTAGCAAGGAGGCAAGTAAAGAACAGAAGGCTTGCCCCCTCCCAAAAAAAAAAATTCTATACCAGTTTCAGACGAGGAATGGGAATTTGCAGTGTTAACATGGTAAATTTGCCAGGTTAAATGAGAGTTAAAAGTAGAATGGCATGCTAGATTCCATGAAACCAAAGAGCAGTAAGGAATCTGTTCATTTTTCTCCAATAATCTCCCATCTCTTAGTATCTGTGTATGGGATGAGACAATCTCAAGTTTCTTGTCCCCCTCAATAACTGCATCTATGAAGAAAGGCCACGCTGGTAACATATAGAGCACAGTTTCATTATGACCCAAGTTCTGTTTTTTATATGGCAAATAAACATTCTTCAACCTGATGTCCTCCAGATGTTTTGGATCAACTCTCGTGATATCTGATCAATAGCTATGCTGGATGGAGCCAATGATTGTTGTATGTCTGCAGGGCACCAGATTGGGTGAAGCTGATTTGCCTAGATAGCTTGATCTGCATGATCAAAAATTAAAATAAAAAATAGGTGGAAGAAAATCCCTTAATGACATTAAAGTAATTCTGGCAAATGATGCCATGTACTTGAGTAGCACAATGCCCAGTGGGACACAAGAGAACCTGGTTCAATTCTCAACTGACCCTGATCAGGTCACCTCATTCTTTTCACCATGTCATTGTTAAATGTCAGCATTCTTATTAAGCCAAGCAAAAAAGCAAAGTGCACTTGGGAAGCCAGGGGAGAAGCAAAAACAGCAGACAAAAGTGAGGCACAGACAGTGATCAGCTTGCTGAGTCTGCTGGTAAAGAATGGCAGCGTGAGGAGAGCGGTTTGTGTCTCCTGGGTACTGTGGTGGCCATGACAACTTGAAAAAACAATATCAGTACTTTGAATTTCAGGCAAGCTCAGCTTCACCTCCTACCATCCATCCTCCTTCTTTGTTTGCACAAGTGAAATGAGGTAAGTCATTCAGAAAGAAGAATGAGGCTACTTCTCATGTTGCTCAGCCCTTAGGTTAGTAGAGGAGCCGCTAAACTCTTCCTGTATCTGGCTGTATTTTGTGCTGCCTCTCAGTGACAGTTTCCATCTATCTTCTGTAGCTCTCCCTATTTCTTTCACCGAGCAAGTGGAGTCTTTTATAAAAGAGGTCCAAAGGCCAAGAAAACCTCAGTGCATTCAGTCAAATAGCCTTCTGTTTCCCAGTAATAATAATAATATATGTCTGCATATAACGTGGTCTTCATATGCAAATTTGATCATCCCAGCCATCTTCTCTTTCTTGGTGTCCTCTTACCCCACCTTCTATCATTGTGTCATGACCACCTTGGAGTTATTTCAGATCAACTGTAGTCCTGAAAATGTTGTTGGGCTACAACAAATATCATTTCCCATTACTACCTATGCTGGTTAGCCCTGCTGGGATGTGACAGCCAACAACATTTAAATGGCAACAAGATTACCTCTTAAGCCACGAGTTTTCAACCTTTTAAAGCCACAGTCCCTCAGACAGCTTCAGGGGCCAGACGGCCATTTTTCTCTTCCTCCACCACATGACACTTAGGGGTGATACCAAAAAAATTTGGAATAAAACATTAAATTAATCACAACATTTATTAAAATATAAATATCACAACACTCACACACACATGGAAAATAAGGAAAGGCCAAAAGTTTGGATTCACATAGTGGGAGGCCTTTCCAGAGGGAGGGAGAGATTAAAAATCACTGATTGCCTCCATTGTTCTCTTAGCTCCATTGTCCTCAGTCTGCTGGGCCAAAGGGTGTGGAAACTGGTTTGATTAAAGTTCAATTGCTGAATGACTCATTCCTCTGGTTTGATTAAAGTTCAATTAAACATTGATTAGAACACTGACCAAGCATAAAACATAGCAAAAATCTGTGGGGAACAACCCCAAAGTTGATCAGGAAAAAGGGGGGGAAGCAAGCGAAGTAAAATGACAAGCACAGGGACAAGCGGACATCCCGTCTCCCACGTACACAGCCAGAGGATTAAAAGGGAAAAACAAAAGGTGACTTCTCTCCTCAAAGGTCTCCCATTAACTAAATGATTAAGGCATATTGATTCTAACATCTCTCTTTGTTTCTTTGCTTACATGCTAGACGCTAAACCCATTGCGTCCGGAGGTTCCATTCATGCCGGAATCCACTGTTTTCCCGCCGCTACATGCAATTGGTTGCCTGCCCGTCTCCCATTGGAGGAGACGCGCTGCTGATCCCGCCTCTTGCCCCTTTGACTCAGCCAGCAGAAGATACATTGTTTCCCTTGTAAATAGCTGTGAAACCACAGGAATTTTTACGACTTTAGTTTGCAAGAATATTGCCTCTGCTGAATCTGCCGCTTTTGTGTAACTAAAGTATCTGACCTCAGAGCTGCCTTTGTTTTATGTTTGCATGTAATTAAAATATGTTAATTGCCTTTCCTCTTTCCCAGTTTCAATCCCCTCTCCCTTGTCACCTAGAAGCTAGTCTAGAAAGCAGATATAAGCCCTTAGAGGTGGGTGGGGGTTATCTTTTTGTTCACCAAATTTTGTGAGCAGAGATCACGAGAGGGTTTCTCCTCAAAACGATTGAGGGAAGGTAGCTGTTTAGATTGTAGGTCTGGCCAGACTATAAATTTGAATAGCTTTCCTTTGCTTGTGCTCCCAATAAATCACCTTGTTTTGATCGATTTACCTGTCTCGTTGTAAGTTCTTGGGTTTTTCTAACACCTCTGCCAGAGAAACGTACCTGGGGTCCAAATTTTGGGTAACAAATTGGTGCGTTGGCCGGGAAGCCTCTGGCTCCTGCAACCTCCTTAAGAGGTGCAGGACACAAAGTGAGGAAGAGAAGATCCAGAACGACCTCCTACTTGAAATCTTCAATCAGACTTTGAGAGACTCATCGGCATTTCGTCTCTACAACTGAAAACTTCAGGATCGGTAATGTATAATTTTGATTTTTGGGGTCCCTTTGAAATTCTTGCCAAGTTAGTTTAAACAGCCAGCTGAACTTAACTTCCCCTCGGGTGGCAGCTCGAGTATTGAAAAGCGTGGGTTAGAGTCCCACCGAGGGTGCAGCAGATATGGTCTGACAAACCTGAGCTGCACAAAGAATTGACCACTAGTCTGGCCTCGCTAGCCAGCTAGAAATCAAGCAAGAACGGGAATTGTCCCCCTGTGAGCAATTTAGTTTAAGTGCAGGGTCCAGTGGATAGAATCATCACCTATCACTGGGGTCTTTACGGATTGGGCAGAGTTCCAAGATAGCCGGATAGCATCCGGTGAGGAATCTCGAAAGGCACGGGGTACCAGAAGTAATTACCTGAGTACACATGGCGGATTGGATAGCCTGGTCAAGATAGCGGGGTTCGTCGTCTGTGAGACCAGGGTAAATTAGTCTCAAGATAGCCGGGTGATTACCGGTGAGGGACACAATAAACAAGGAAAAATTTGCGTGGTCCGCTCTCGACAGTACGCTGTGCGAGGTAACTCGGTTAAGCGCCAAGACTTAGGCTTAAGCAAGCTATGGGAGGAGCTCTGAGAGTTCAGGCTGGGCTGGAAGAAAAAGCTGGTGGGACGCCACTCAGCAACGTACTTAGGAATTGGAGGAATTTAGTGGGACCCAAATCCAAATTAAGTAAAAGGAGGTTAAAATTTCTGTGCACCCAAGATTGGCCCTTTCAGCAGGACCTAAGGCCCGCCTGGCCTAAAGAAGGCAGTTTAAAAATACACAATCTTCGAGCCCTAATTAGGTGGCTAGAAACGAGTCCAGGGAGATCTGGGGACTTGGAATACGCAGCGCTCTTTATGAGGCTGCACACCAACCCTGAAAGGTACCCTTGCGAGGGCAATCTTTATATTGTAAAGGAGAAGGTTAATCCTCCTCCCGAACTTGGGGATCCCCCAAGGTATACAGAGGTAATTGAGGTGGCTCAGGAAGAGGACCCTCTGGGCCCACTGCACCTTCCGGCCCCCCTAATTCCTCTACCCGCTGCTCATGGTATCCTTGCAAATCCTGGGGTGCCCCCTCAGCCTTTGATGCCTACCGCTCCTATTGGCGAAAGGAACTGGCCAAGCCCAGAGAGACCAGGGTCCGTAACTTTGCAGCCTCCCCCCAAGGTTACAGTAGGTCAAACTGCGGAGGTAAACCTACTTGACCTGTCGGACGTGCCCCAGCGGGACATGCCGGGAAGAGGAGCTGTAGAAGCAGCTATCGGACCCTGGGGACAGATGGAAGTTCCTGGAGCTGGGGGAGTGGGCGAGCTAAAAGGGCTGATGGAAAGCGCCATCAGCGAAATGAAGGAAGTCATGAGAAGGGAATTGGACATGGCCAAATTAAAGAAAAAGAGTAAAGCAAAAACTCAGAGTGAGACTGAAAATGAGCCAGTCTCCACGGACTCGTTGGAGGAGGGAGAGCCAGGTCCCAGCAGGCAGATGTCGGTCCGCAGCAAAGCAGGGAGCAGGAAGGGGGGCAAAGGAAAGGGAAGGCCCCCATCTCCCACATCCAGTGAGTCTGAGGAGGAGGAGGAGGCATGTAGGAATAGGAAGCCCACTCAGTCGAAACGAGGAAAGGGAAGGAGACATAGTTCGTTGCCCCCTCTCCCAGCTGGAGGGCTGGGAAGGGATGATCAACGTGTGACCAGATCACAGGCAGCGAGCGCAGCCGAGGGAAACACTCCCCGCATGGTGCTCCCCCTAAGAGAACAGTTAGTTGTCACAGCTGCTGGCGAACAAAGGACGGGGTTCGTCTATGTTCCATTTTCATCGACCGATTTACTCAACTGGAAGAGGTCGTGCCCCTCTTATTTGGAACACCCCCTAGCAGTAGCAAAAGAGGTGGAGAGCATATTTAACACGCATAACCCTAACTGGGTGGACGTGCAGCAGCTGTTGAACACTTTGTTCACAACTGAAGAGAATAGGATGATCAGGAATGCTGCGTTAAAGCATGCTTCCAGGCTGCAAAACCCCCAAGATGCAGCCAACCCTTTGGTCCCCGAGAATGTGGTCCCCTCCCAGAGGCCAGATTGGGATGCAAGGGTGGGCCATGACGAGGCAGCCAAAACCCATCTCGCCAGGTTTCGGGAATGCATTCTCGAAGGAATTCGGAATGGAGCCCCGCAACAATACGCGATGGGGAAGGTCTACGAGGTTCGACAAGGACCCACGGAGACCCCCACTGCGTTCCTGGAAAGGCTGCACGAGGCAGTACGGAAGTACCTGGGCCAGGACCCAGAGTCGCCAGTGTGCAAAACGCTGGTGACTAGCCTCTTCGTGGCCAACTCCATGCCCGACATCAAAAGAAAATTGACTAGCGTAGAGTCCCCACTAGAGTGCCCCATGCAGAGACTGATTGACACAGCATTCAGAGTTTACAACAACAGGGAGGAAGATGTTAAAAAGGAAAAGGCTAGAGAAAGACACAAAGATCAGAAGGTCTTGGTGGCGGCATTACAGGAACTCACAAGACCACAGGGACACTGGCCTCCCCCACAAAACAATTTTTCCGACCACCCGCCCTTTGGGCCACCCCAAGGCGCGTGGGGACCATACCCCCAATACCGGCCCCCTAAGGGCAGGGGATGGAACCCAAGCAAGTATCCCCAGCCTCCTGGCACCGTGCGGGGACACAACAGCCCATCCGGTCCTCAGAACGGTGGCCAGTGGCCGTCAGCCAGACAGGGAAGAGGACCCCACAACAGCGAATTCCCATGCCGCAGTTGCGGGGAAGTTGGGCATTGGGCCAAAAGCTGCCCCCACACAGGGCCGCCACCGCCTCCCCCACGAGGGCAAGTGACACAGGAGGGCAGGTACCAGAGACACCAGGGGCAACATCCGACCAGGGAGAGGGGTGCCCTAGAAATGCTTTTAGAGGATGGAGACAGCGATAGGGACGATTGACGGGGTCCGGGGTCTGCTTTTAACTTACCACCCGGCGATCCCATACTGGAATTAAGGGTGGGAAACACACAAGTCCCGTTTCTATTAGACTCAGGGGCCACCTTTTCTGTGCTACAGAAACCCCCTCCCTGCATAAAACAACTCCCTGGGAAGACCAAAGCAGTAGTAGGGGCATCTGGGCAGCTAGAAAAGGCCCCCGTTTTGCCCCCAGTCACAATCAGTGTGGCAGGACAGGAATTAACTCATTCCTTCCTGCATCTGGCCAACTGTCCTGCGAACCTTCTGGGCAGGGATCTGCTCCAGAAATTAGGCGCAAAACTTGAATTCTCTGAACAGGGGTGCAAGGTAACTTTTGCTACCCCACAAGCAAAATTGTTTGTTCTAGGGGCTGTGCTTGCGTTAACTGCGGACCCCCTACTCGATGAGATTTCCCAATCTGTCCGGCCAACAGTATGGGCAGACGGAAGCGGACCTGGCCGCTCCAAAAGCGCAAAGCCAGTTTTGGTTAAATTAAAACCAGGAAGGGGACCAGTGTTCATAAAACAGTATCCTCTGAAGGTAGAGACCAAAAGAGGACTGATCCCCGTGCTAAAAATACTTCTGGAAAGGGGTCTAATATACCCCTGCCAGTCCCCATTCAACACTCCAATCATGGGAGTTCCAAAGGGGGACACTGGCAAATACCGGCTGATTCACGATCTCCGCGCAGTTAATGATGCGGTCCAGGACATTTCTCCCATTGTCCTAAACCCTTACAATCTGATCACTTTGATCCCAGCCCATCACGATCGCTTCACTGTAATTGATTTGAAGGACACATTTTACTCTATACCGCTTGCGCCCGAATGTCAGGAATTCTTCGCCTTTACATGGGACCCCCCTCCAGGGGAAAATGAGGTGCCCGCCAACCGTTTCGCCTGGGGAGTCTTGCCTCAGGGTTTCAAACTGTCACCCACTTTATTTGGGGAGGCCCTAAGTAAATTCCTTCGAAATTGGCAATGTCCGGTCCCTGCCAAAGTCATAAATTACGTAGATGACCTGTTGATTTCAAGTGTGGGAGTAGAAAACTGTAAACTGGCCACCATCCATTTGCTGAATTCCTTGGGTGAGGAAGGTTATAGGGTAACCAAGGAAAAATCCCAAATTGCCAGAGAGGAAGTCTTGTACCTGGGATTCCTAATTTCCCAGGGACAACGCAAAATCAGTAACGAACGAAAAGAGGCGATTTGCCAGGTACCCCTGCCCGAGACAAAAAGGCAATGGAGAAGTTTTCTAGGGATGTGTGGCTATTGCAGAGTTTGGATCGCTAACTTTGCCCAAATTGCAAAACCACTCTTTGAAGGTTTAAAGGGAACAGGGGAACGGGTAGAGGCGACACCAGAAATGCGGCGGGCTTTTCAAACCCTTAAGAAAAGCTTACTCGAAACTCCCGCACTGGGACTGCCCAACCCGGAGAAGCCATTCGAACTGTTCATCCATGAGAACAAGGGGTTGGCGCTAGGTGTCTTAACACAGTGGTTTGGCACATGGCGGAGACCTGTTGCCTACCTATCCAAACAGCTAGACCCAGTAGCGCGTGGCTGGCCGGCGTGCCTGCGACATGTGGCGGCCACGGTGACCTTGTGTGAGGACGCAGAGAAGCTCACTTTGGGGGGAGATTTGTCCGTTTTTGTGCCCCATGCAGTGGCTACGGTACTTGAGCAAAAGGGAAACCACTGGCTATCCAATGCTCGCATCACCCAGTACCAGGCGGCCCTGCTAGATAACCCAAGACGCAGACTGACGGTGTGCTCCGCTTTGAACCCCGCCACCCTGCTTCCCGAAATTGGCAATTCTAATATGGTCCACAATTGCGTGGAGACCATTGATCTGGAATACTCAAGCCGGTCAGACTTAGGGGACGTCCCATTGCCTAACCCAGATTTGGAATTATATGTAGATGGTAGCAGTTTTGTAGCCCAGGGAATTCGAAAAGCTGGATATTCGGTGGTCACCCTTCATGGGACAGTTGAGGCTAGCCCACTTCCTGCAGGGACCTCTGCCCAAATTGCAGAACTAATTGCACTAACCAGGGCTTTGCAGATTGGCGCAAATAAAGCTGTAAACATTTTCACGGACTCCAGATATGCCTTTTGTGTATTGCACGTTTTCGGGACAATGTGGAGAAATAGGGAGTTTAAAAGCGCAGACGGAGAACCCATCAAAAACGGAGAATTCATGCTTAAATTATTACAGGCTGTTCATGAACCTTCCAAAGTAGTTGTGGTCCACATTCGGGGACACGGGAAGGCAACTGAACCCCACCAAAGGGAGGGAAACCGCCGCGCAGACGAGGCGGCTAAAGAAGCGGCTTCCTGTGAAATAGACAGGGAACTGATCACTTTTATCTCAGCCCCTGCCCCTGCAGTTAAACTCCCCACGAACCCCACATACACTGACAAGGAGAGAAGCTATGGCCACTCCAAAGGGGGATCCCTAAACGAACAAGGGTGGATGGTATTTAGCGATGGGAAAATTCTCATCCCCAAAGCCCTCAGCACGGACATTATAAGGGAAATTCACAGGCGCACACACGCCAGCCCTGGTGTGTTGGTAAATTGCATTCAACCATGGGCGGTCGTTAAAGACCTGGCCCGAAATGCCACAGAAGTGTGCAGGATGTGTGTTACTTGTGTGAAAAACAATCCCAATACAGGAATCCGGAAAGGGCCATGGGGAAGCCAGCCTACAGGCTCCTTCCCTGGAGCGCGATGGCAGGTAGATTTCTCCGAAATGTACCCAAACAGGGGATTTAAACACTGCCTTGTATTCACTGACTCCCTCACAGGGTGGGTGGAAGCTTTCCCTTGCAGAACCAACCAAGCAAAGGAGGTTGTTAAGAAGCTCATTTTTGAAATCATCCCTAGGTTTGGAATTCCTTGGCAGGGCATCAATTCTGATAACGGAAGGCATTTCGTTGCAGAGATCACACAGCAGGTTTCAAAGGCTCTGGACATTCCCTGGTCACTACATGCGGCCTGGAGACCTCAAAGTTCAGGTCAGGTGGAGCGAGCTAACCAGACAATAAAGAATCACCTCCGTAAAATGATTCAGGAGACAGGCATGGGTTGGGTAGACTTGCTTCCCCAGGCATTGCTGCGGATCCGAATTCTGCCCAGAGGTAAACTGGCAATTTCCCCATTTGAGGCAATGTATGGTCGTCCCTATCCGGTGGGGGACCTACCCAGGGGGAGAGAGCACGTTAACTCAGTGTCTGGAACGCAGTTAAGAAACTATTTGGAAAGCATGTCTAACCTTCTCCAAGAAAACTTGCAGTCTCTCCTTAATAAGCAGGTACACACCATTCGCACTCCACTGCACAAGTTCCAGCCTGGGGACTGGATATACGTAAAAACAATCGACCCAGGTTTTGCGGAAACGCGGTGGAAGGGGCCTTTCCAAGTCCTTATGACAACCCCTTCATGTTTAAAGGTGGAAGGGATTGTGGCTTGGATACATTTTTCCAGAGCCCGCAGTGCTCCAACCCCACCCCCGGAGGAACAATTCCCTGTCCGGAAAACTGCACCGGAAAATCAGCGCGCAAAATCCGGGAAGAAGAAGGAAGAAGACGAATCCTGGTCTGTGGAAGGCCTGGATGGATTAAAGTTTTTGTTTAAAAGGCGGCAGGATTCCGCCCTACGCAAGAATCCAACTCAAACAACAGAGAAGTAGCCTTGTGTCTTTATTATTAATTTCTCTCTCTCTCTCTTTTAAGTATTGCTAGCGTACTGTTTTTTTTTTTACTTGCCCTAGTTGAAACCTTTTTATATGCGTGAAATGTGTAGAATGTATAAGATGTTAGAATGGTTATTTGTAATCTTAGCAGTTTGCAGAACCCCCTCATTTGGCTCAAATCAATTCTCCCCAGTCCGGCAGATTAGCCCCCATGAAAACATTTGGGAATATTTGGGAAAGCATGTGGCTAATGTCTCAAACATCTGTTTAAAGCCCGGTAACTCCGTCGGCCAGATGGCGGCTACTTGCTTAGTAGCAATCACCACTGACATTCTGCCTCTGCAAAAGGTGACTTTCCCAGGTTGGAGAGGAAACCCACTTACTTACAGAAACGCCCCAGCCCTGGGACACCTGGTCTCAGGTGCAGACCCAAAGCTGATTAAATTTAGAGTGGGAACAGTGACCAAGTCCCCTCTGTGCGTATATTGGGAAGGGTGCAGGGCTAGATGTTTTAATGTCACCCCTGACTCCCAGGCATTGCAATGCAACCATACAGAACATGCACCATATGTGCACAATTACATTAAATTCCCTGAAGGATGGTTCATGGTATGCGGGTCTCTAGTATATTCATACATTCCAGCCCAGGCAACGGGGGGGCCCTGCTCCCTAGCAAGACTCAGTGTCATCCTCCCTTCCAGGGAAATGCTCTCGGGGGAAGGGAGGACAAAACGGAGCATAGAGACTCATGGGCTTACCCCTGACTGTGACTCTTCCCTCCACCTTTTCTCCCCTGCTGAATACACAGCCCTAGCCACCTCTTTAGTGGGAATACCAGGACTCATGGTCTATGCTGAAAAGCAAATTGGTAAATTAGCATGTTCGCTCGTTAAAGGCCTTAACTATACTAGCCGAGCCTTGCATTTAATCAATCAAGAAATGGCTGAGATCCGAGATGCAACCTTACAAAACAGAATGTCCATTGATTATTTACTGCTGGTTCATAACAGAAAATGTGAGGATTTTAAAGGGATGTGCTGCTTGAATTTAACGGATAACAGCAAGCCGGTAGAGGAAGCCATCCATGGGCTGTACAACCTCTCCACTGAAATTAAACAGGACACTGGGTTCTCACTGTGGGGGTGGCTGACTAGCTGGCTCCCAGACTTTGGGTATCTTAAACACGTTTTCATAGCAGGGCTTGGGATTGCTGTAATTATAATCCTGATTTGTGTGTGTGTGCCCCTTCTGCAATCCCTAAGAACGTTGTGTCAGGTCCCACGTAATCAGGGACCTAGTGGGTACATAATAACTGAAACCCACTCAGTCTGAAGATGGGACCGTCCGAGGGCCGGTCCATCTGCGAGGAAATGGGAAGGATTGATACCAAAAAAATTTGGAATAAAACATTAAATTAATCACAACATTTATTAAAATATAAATATCACAACACTCACACACACATGGAAAATAAGGAAAGGCCAAAAGTTTGGATTCACATAGTGGGAGGCCTTTCCAGAGGGAGGGAGAGATTAAAAATCACTGATTGCCTCCATTGTTCTCTTAGCTCCATTGTCCTCAGTCTGCTGGGCCAAAGGGTGTGGAAACTGGTTTGATTAAAGTTCAATTGCTGAATGACTCATTCCTCTGGTTTGATTAAAGTTCAATTAAACATTGATTAGAACACTGACCAAGCATAAAACATAGCAAAAATCTGTGGGGAACAACCCCAAAGTTGATCAGGAAAAAGGGGGGGAAGCAAGCGAAGTAAAATGACAAGCACAGGGACAAGCGGACATCCCGTCTCCCACGTACACAGCCAGAGGATTAAAAGGGAAAAACAAAAGGTGACTTCTCTCCTCAAAGGTCTCCCATTAACTAAATGATTAAGGCATATTGATTCTAACATCTCTCTTTGTTTCTTTGCTTACATGCTAGACGCTAAACCCATTGCGTCCGGAGGTTCCATTCATGCCGGAATCCACTGTTTTCCCGCCGCTACATGCAATTGGTTGCCTGCCCGTCTCCCATTGGAGGAGACGCGCTGCTGATCCCGCCTCTTGCCCCTTTGACTCAGCCAGCAGAAGATACATTGTTTCCCTTGTAAATAGCTGTGAAACCACAGGAATTTTTACGACTTTAGTTTGCAAGAATATTGCCTCTGCTGAATCTGCCGCTTTTGTGTAACTAAAGTATCTGACCTCAGAGCTGCCTTTGTTTTATGTTTGCATGTAATTAAAATATGTTAATTGCCTTTCCTCTTTCCCAGTTTCAATCCCCTCTCCCTTGTCACCTAGAAGCTAGTCTAGAAAGCAGATATAAGCCCTTAGAGGTGGGTGGGGGTTATCTTTTTGTTCACCAAATTTTGTGAGCAGAGATCACGAGAGGGTTTCTCCTCAAAACGATTGAGGGAAGGTAGCTGTTTAGATTGTAGGTCTGGCCAGACTATAAATTTGAATAGCTTTCCTTTGCTTGTGCTCCCAATAAATCACCTTGTTTTGATCGATTTACCTGTCTCGTTGTAAGTTCTTGGGTTTTTCTAACACCTCTGCCAGAGAAACGTACCTGGGGTCCAAATTTTGGGTAACAGGGGTGTGGTGGAGGTGGTGGTGGGCCACAGGTTGAGAATTCCTGTCTTAAGCTGAAAAAGATACCCAGCTGAAATCTCTGTTCAGCTCTAATGACAGGTAGAGTTATTGTGTGCTTTCAAGGTCAGCTGCAACTTACCACCATCCTTTCCATGGTTCTCTAGAGAGAATACTCAGAAGTGGTTTCCCCCTTCCCAGCTGGGATTAAGCAGTTTGTGAAAGGCTAGACAGGTTGGCTGTACTCCCCATGAGGCACAGTGGGAACCAAACCACCAACTCACTGGCCTTGTTAGGAGCCAGAGGTTAGTGGTTTGGTTCCCTCTTGTGCATCCTGAGCAAGCTTCATAGTCACAAGCAACCTCCAGAAAAGGGGATTAGAAAGCCACTTCTCAGTACTTCTTACCTAAGAAGAAAATCCTGCAACTGATCACCATAAGTAATTTAATTAAGAACTAATGCTTACTTCTGAATTAACAGCCAGCTATTTGTTCATGGAGAGAAAAGTTAAAGAAAAGTTAAATCATATACATTCTCTCAATCTCAACTCAGTCCTTTCTCGATGAATTGCTTGGTCTCCTGTGTCTATGTGTGTGCGTGTGCACACATGCATACACATGAATACATACACATGCATGCACTAGGTAAAGTTTGGGCAGCAAACCTGATTTGAGCCAGCCAGTTTCCTTCTTCTCACCATCCCCTCAAGCGCTAAGGCACATGTGAAGAAGCAAGGTGCAGTTCTGACCTGGTTTTATTAAGCCTGTTTTTGTGCCTTCTCCAGGGTTTCTGCTCCACTTGTGGTTTAGCCTAGAATTGCCATCCTTCATATGTTTAGTTGGACATTCCGCTACGGTAATGTAGAAGACTGTACGGCCAGCGATTCAACACCAAGTGTTGGGCAGTGGTAAATAACCTGACTCCCTAAAGGGGCCAATGGCTATGGGCAGATGAGCCCTTTCAGGTGGGTGATGGCTCCCTCAGTGGAGGAAATGCCACTGGAAACCATCATATTGGGCCCAATGGCAAAATGAGCGGAGGAAGAACTATGATTCCCAACATCATGGAGGCAGAAGAGGCCATGCCAGATGGACTGGCTGTGAAGGCGTATCTTGTACGTATCCTCAAGGCTGTGGCAGTCCATTGCAGTCCCGGTGTTAAATCATGCATGTCTCATTTCATATGTGCCGCAAGAAATGGCACTGTGATCACAGTTTATGGGTCACTTCATGGCAAACTGTGATCCACCTTAAATTCACACCAATGGCATTTTTCCTGATTGCCTCAGAGGGCGAAGGCTGTCCAGAACCAGCTGGCCTCCAAGACCATGCCTCCCGACCCCCTGGGGCAGGGGGAAAAATGTATACTCGGATTGGGTTGTGGCTGATGATGAATGCTTACTGTCATTTTCAGCAACTGGCTTTTTCAGCATCAAGAGTTCTTTCATCCTCTCAAAGTGTATTTGCCAGTAAAATGGGAGCCTTGCAAATCACCTTGCACCCAATAATATATCATAAAAAGTGTTTGTTTTGAGATGTGGCAGGCTCTTTACAGGAACAATATTTTATTTTCCTGTGTGAGGCACAGCCCCCCAGCAACCTCCCATTGAAACCTGGATGTAGACCTCTGGCCACCTACTCTTCTTTTGTGTGCTTCATGAAGATTGTTGGGAATGAAACTTGGCTTCCAGCCGTCCAAAGTTGCTAATCCATTTCTGATTTGATAGGCAGTCTTTGGCAAGCCACAAATCCCCAATCTATATCTTGAGAAGAAAATGACATTATCCCACCTATGCTGCTCCATTTTAATTGGAAGAAATGATGGGGGTACATACATGAGAGACTGCAGTGGCTTAGTGGTCAAGATGCTGAACTTGATGATAGGAAGGTCAGCTGATCAGCATTTTGAGGCCCAAGTACTGCACAATAGAGTGGGCTCATGTTTGTCCCAGCTCCTGGCAACCTAGCAGTTTGAAAGCAAGAAATTGCAAGTAGATAAATAGGTACCAGTTCAGCAGGATAGGTAACAGCACTCCAACATTTAGTCACACCTACCACGTGACTATGGAAATATCTGCAGACACAAACAACACTGATGCTTTGGCAGTAAACAGAGATGGGCTCTGCACCCTAGTATCGGACATGACTGGCTTTCGAGCAAGGGAGACCTTACATAAATGAATAAAATCCCGTTGCACAGTTATGCCAATGACACAAGTTTTGGAAACAAACTGGCATATGTTAAATACATTGTCTGTTGCATACTGAGTCACACAATGTGGTGTGCAACACATAATGTCCATAGAGATTTCTTAATTTATTGCATCTCACCTCGCTAAGTTATCTTGATTATATGAATGTGCAACAGCCAGAAACTTTTCAGGCCCCCTTTGCACTAGCATGTGTAATATTATATTGTTCCTTTGAAATAAAAAGGTTTATTGAAGGTCTTGAACAACTTTGATAAATTGGCCACTAGGCCTAGCAATCCATAGCTTTGTGCCAGCAATTGGTGGGAGTGGGGAGATTATCTGTCTGAGTTAACATATATGGATTAGCATCAGAGGTGGAAAACATTACTGTTTTGGGCTTCAACCCCAAGCCATTCCACAGTTACAGTCTCAAAAGCCATACTAATGAAGGGATTTGAGGGTGTTGTAATCTCTATAAAAATTTGTCAAAACATTCATTGGACTAACATCCTTTTTTCAACCTTTAACTGTTCCAGAGTTGGAATGAGCAGAAAACAGATGGGTTTGGTGGAGGAGCTCTCCTACCTACTCTCTTTGTTACTAGAGAATCACATGCTGCATAGCCTGCAATGCACGCCCAAGGTAATATCAGATAAACAGTCCTTTCCCAGTGTTATTTGCTTTGCAGTTTAGTCACACAGTTGATTCTGACCCTTTGCAACCCAATGGACCACTCCATACCAGGCACCTCTGTCCTCCACCATCCTCCTCAGCCTGCTCAACTCTGTGCCCACTGCATCCATAATATCATCTAACCATCTCATTTTCTGCCACCCCTTCTTCTTTTGCCCTTGACCTTTCCCAGCATCAAGGCTTTCTCTAGTGAATCCTGTCTTCTCATTTGATATCCGAAGTACTTTAGCTTCATCTTCACTATTTGACCTTCCAAGGAGCAGTCAGGGTTGATTTCTTCTAAGATTGACCTATTTGTTCTCCTTGCTGTCCAGGGTACTCTCAAAACTTTCCTCCAACATCACATTTCAAAGGTGTCTATTCTTCTGTGCTCAGGATGCAATTTGCACATAGAATGGGAAGCACTATATTTTCTTCTGCGTACACACACACAAAATCTTAGGTTGGTCCAAGAGAAATTTTTGATATAGGTGCTAATGTAAGCACTTCACTCAAAGTAATATTTACATCACAGTGGTTGAAATTATATTGCTTAGTATGGTAAGCTGCAATTAGATTAGAACTATTGAGTTAGTAGGAATTTAGTGAGCCAATTGTTCCTAACAGCCATTGATTCAAATGGGCCTGTTACTTTATATATCAAAGTAAGTAACAACTAGTGTAGGCCCAGTTGAATCAATGGAATTTACAGAGGCGTTTACTCATCAAATTCCCATTGATTCAGAGAACCAACTCTATTTGCAATTTACCATGCTAAGCAACAAAAATCCAGACATTATGTTTAGTGTATAACACACTTTGTGTGTCAAAATACTCAATTCTGTGATTAAAAGGCATGGTAATAATAATAATTTCATGTCAGAAATTCTTTTGGGTTGAAAGGATTTTTGCTGGAGAAACTCTGCTCAGAAGACTCTTGGATGAGGCTCCTTTCATGTCCCCAAGATCTTTCCCCACCAAAGTGGTCCCTATTTATCCTCTTGCAATTTCTTGCTTTTGATCTGCTTGGTTGGCAGGAGCAAGGACAGAGATGGGTGCTCAATCCGTCAAAGGCATGGTGAGGGTAAAAAAAATGGACTGAGTATATGTATACAGTGATGGATTGCTGGGGGCAATACAAGTGGATTGCACAGCATGGGTTTGTAGGCAACAATCACCAAATTGTTAGTCTTCTTGAAAGAGGATATTTCAATGTGAAAGCAATTTCCTATATTTCTTTTAATTTCCCACCATAATTAAAAATAAAAGCTTCAGACAGTTAATATAACTCCTGATTATTAATGAGACTTAGTTCCTGTTGAAAAGGAAATTGATCGTATGTATACATTTTCTGACACTTTAAACAAGAAATATTTTATTGTAAATCAACTGTCTTTGCCTTGACTGTTATTCTAATGTTGTGATATTAAGAAAGAGCTACTGAGCTCACCCTGGGCTGAAATTCCATTCTTCTTCTTCTGTGTCTAGGTGAGACAGGAAACTACCAAAATAAAGCCACCTTTTGGGAGTTCATTCTGTAGTTCCTTTTGCCTGACCTAGGGAGAAAAAGATTAGCCAACATAAGGTGGTCATTGTCCGAGGTATGTCTGGTTGTGGTTAAAAACCACCCCAATCTTTGAGGAAGATCTTTCTGTGTACCCCTGAAATTCCATTGAGGTGACATGAAACCTCTTGGTTAGGAAACTGGAAGTCTTTGAGCAAGAGATTCATCTCAGTTGTTGTTTTTGTTGTTACAGTGTGCCGTCAAGTCGATTCTGACTTATGGTTATCCTTTCCAAGGTTGTCTGGGCAAAGATTTCAAGAAGTGTTTTACTATTCCTTTCTTCTGTCTGTGTGTGTGTGTGTGTGTGCGCGCATGCGTGCGTGTGTGCGCACGTGCATGCCCACACACACACACATGTGCACGTGCATGCCCACACGCACACACCCTGGCCACACAAGCCGGCTCTTCCCTTAGGAGGCATAGTGGGAAATCAAACTCAACCTGTGGCTCAGATATGTAAACCACTGAGTTAACCAGCCAGACTATTGTTAGAGTATCGCTTCTCCCAATTTCTGAGAGTCATAGTCTAAAAATATAAGTCTTTCCACATTCCACCATTAAGGCCTGAGCAGCTCTTTGGAGCAGATGAGATTTTTTTCACTGCAAGAGGAAGGTGAAATGATCTTCTTTGTCCTCTGCTTCCTGAGATGACTGCCTCACTCTGTATGGCACCCATTTGTAAAGGATACTTAATATATTAGCGATAACTATTCCTGCTGTTATTTGCTAGCCTCTACTAATCAGGGTTGTTTGATTTATCCATGTTGGCCAATGTTTAGCTGCTGATAGACTCATCCTCAATGAACAGAGGCCTTTTGATTTTCATATAACCATACCAGAATTATGAATAAATGCCCAGCTGCTGGGGGTAGGGTTGCCTCAGTTGTGTGTCATATTATATGTCTGATTGTACAACCAGGGTGTGTTGTCAGGGTCTTGTCAGTTAACTGCAATTGCCTCTGGGAAATTACACAGACCTTACATAAATTTGACTAGGATTCTGGCCACTCATTTTCTCTTATCTTTTCTGTAAGACTATCAAAATTACTGACAATCAACACAGTGCACTTCCTCCTCCCAAAATGAATTACATATTGTACAAAGAAATACTTGCTTTTGTCTGTCCTCAGCCTCCTGCCTATAATTCAGTTGATGGCCTTGAATGGAAGGAGCAACACACAGACTCTGAATTTGACAAGTCTTTATTGTGCTCTCGTTTAGATGTTTTTCCCCTGACACTAAAAAGCCAAACTCTTTGTATCTTCTGCTTTCTGAAGACGCCAATCCCTCTATCATTTTGAATGCCCCTTTCTGGACCTTCTCCAGTTCTATAATAGCTTTAGCAGAATTATATCTTTGCTTAATTTAAGCTGTAAGCTTTCCGGATACATAAGCCGGTTCCTATTGTACTGCAATCTATTCTCAGCCCTTTGAGGATAGATAAATACATCTAGTTTTAAAATGTACTTAAGAGAAACACAGTAGGCCTATGCCATTTAGGAAGAAAGATAAACAGATAAATACATTTAGCTTTCAACTCTGTTTTTATGTAAGGAAGATGTAGCATTTCAGTGCTATAAAAGTGATTATAGAGATGTACGTCTGGGATTCACATGTAGTCAGTAAAGCCAGTAAATGCCAAATCCCTCCAGAATTACAGCCACTATTTTGCCAGCCTTTTTGCCCTAGAGTCTACAACTTGGAAAACACCCATTTTGCTCCCATTTCATGAAAAAAGGTTTTTTTAAAACCCTCACCCTTTATTCAAACATGCAAGATTTCCTGATCTTTCTTCTCCAAGAAAGTATGAATCATAACATTAAATCAAGAGTTAGAAAAATATCTCCATTCATTTGCGATCTCCAGGAAAGCCACTATCCCCCAGCTAACTGGTTCCAAGGACACATTTGTTCTTAACAGTGTAAGCTTTCCTCAATATCCACCACCACATTTTCAGTCTTCAAAGAACTTTACACAAATCATCTTGGTAATTTTTGCAACAAATCCTATAAATAGGACAGGAGTTGAGATTAATTCATACAGAGAGAAGCAGCCAACTGCTAGAACCTTTTGGAAACAGTGGGCAACTCAGTCTACATTGAATGTTTCTATGAAGGATGCAGGGTAGAAGGGGACAAAGATATCTCTTCAGGTTTCCTAGACCAGGGATTCTCAACCTGCAGCCCATACGCCAGATGTGGCCCACGGTGCCATTTCATGTGGCCCACCACCACCACACCAGGAAGTGCCATGTGTGGTGGAGGAAGGGCAAAATGGTGATCTGGCCCCCAAAGCTGTCTGAGGGAGCATGACCCAACCCCTGGCTTAAAAGGGTTGAGAACTCCTGTTCTAAACTCTCCTTGCTCTATGCTCACTCTCCTTTCAATCCTAGACCAATAAGTTTCAGGCAGTAGCTCCTCATTCATCTCCACTCTCAGTCCTCTTGAGTCCTTGCATCTCCTTGAAAAACAGAGGCAAGCATGGCATCCCACATTTCCACCCTAAAATGAAAGATTTTTCTATCCTATCACAATGTATAATATAAACAAAACATGTCCTATTTTGCTAAGGCTAATCACATTACAATTCTCTTTTAAGGCCTGAGGATTTCTCTGCCAATCTTGATGTTCCAGGGGACTGATCCCAGCACCTTGTACATTCACACTACTAAAAGCCAAACAAGGAAACCCATTTTACAGTGTCTTCATGAGTACTGTATACCGATGTTCACAAACACCTTGCAAATAATCCTGCAAGAAAAACCATACCTTGGGGGAATTACCCAAGAAATTGTGCTGCTTGTGTGTGGGGAAAAGATATTAAATCTCTTTCTCTTCTTCCATGTAGAAATGCCAGAATATACTAGCAGTTCAATGTTGCTTCCTTTCAGTAGCTTAGTTACTGGGGTGTGGGACAGGTTGGGTAGAATATACAGCTCTGATAAAATTGAAGATATGCAGAAGATACTATCTTACTGGCAGAAAACAGCAATGACTTGAAATAACTTTTAGTACATTTGAAAGAAAAAAGTGACAAAGTAGGATTGTATTTGAACATTAAGTAAAAAGTCATGACTACACAAGAACTACAAAATTCAACACTGATAATGAAGAAACTGAAATAGTGAAAGAGATTGTATATCTTGGCTCACTCATCGGGCCAAAAAGAGACGGCAGCCAAGTAATCAAAAGAAGACTGAAACTTGAAAGGGCATCAATGAAGGCAAAAGAAAAGCTCATTATATGCTAGGATGTTAATTGGAAATCAAGATCATCCATGCTCTTGTATTCCCAAATACTATATATGTGAGTGAAAGGTAGACAGTAAAGAAGGCTGACAGGGGAACAAATTGTTTGAAATGTGGTGCTGGAGGAGAGCTTTGTGAATAACCTGGACTACAAGAACAAATTAATCAGAGGGTCCAAAATAAATCAAGCCTGAAATATATCTCAAGGCAATTTTTTTGGAAACTGAGGTTATCCTACTTTGGGCACATCATGAGAAGGTAAGATTCTCTAGAAAAGACAATAACACTGGGAAAGGTGGAAGAAGACCAGATAGGAAATGGATTGACTCCCTAAAAGAAGCCACAAGCTTGAGTTTATAAGAGCTGAGCAGCAGTGTGAATAACTAAACATTTTAGAGATCCCTCATCCATAAGGCAGGCAACTTGATGGAATGTAAAAACAAAATTAGGGGAGCTGCAATCTAAAAAAAAAAAAAAATGAACACCCCCCTTTTCTCAGATCTACAAACAGCATACATCTTGTGTGCTTTACAAGAGTCCCAAAGCAATAAGTGATTGTGTGGGAATTCAGTTGATTTTATTTTAAAGACTATATGGCAGACATATGCTGTACAGCCAACCAGTTAGAAGCATATTTGAGCAGCTGGCTCTGATAAATGGGCAGCATCAGTTAAAATTCATAAAGTCCTTTCCTGCAAGGAAAATATGTTTGTACAAACATTTATAGCTTGAGTTTGGACTGAAATTATATTATGATTAATCCTTATATATGTGCCTGATGTCAGTAAGCTGAATCTATAGTAAATATTCTTTAAAAGAGGACATTTATTTTGATAGGGAAACTTTGCCAGGAAAAATAAATGAAGACACTGGCTGGAATCCTTTTACTTACACACACTAGAGTACATTCAGTGACATAAGATGCAGTTGCAAGTTGCCAGCCCACACAACCATAAGTGATTTTTAGGTAAAGAATAGGACTTAATGGGTGTGTGCATTTTAGTCACCTCTTTCTCACATTTCCTTTGCACAAAATCCTAGAAACGGAACTTAGAATGTGGGGAAGATGCAACAAAGAGTCAGAATGACTTGCTCTCCAGTAGAAATGCACTGGTGCCACTGGATGACATCAAGTCATGCTTTTTGCATGAGACTTGACCACTTGAGGGGGGGGGGAATGGTTCAGAAGGAGAGATAGTGTTGCCTTCCCCAGTCTGGCTTCCAATAATTCCCAGGGGAATGGAGACATGGAAAAGCAAAGGCTATATCAATAGAGATAGTCTGTGACTTTTGCTAAGGTTTTGTTGTTGTGGTGGTAGAGATTTGCATCTGATATTCTCCCAAAGTTGCAGAAATGCATAAGATTGTTTCCTATGCTCCTTACAGAGCACAAAGACTTTCTGAGCTTTCTTTTTTTACTTTAAGAAAGGATTTGGAGCGATGAAGCAAGGGGTGCTGCAAAAGTCACCCTGGAGGTTGTATACTTCCCACTCCTGTTGTAGAGTAAGCTCTGGTACACACAATTTGTTGAGGAAAGATATCTCAAATTGGCAGAGACCTCTCTCCTGTGGATCTCTAGAAGTAGGTATGCCTTGTGTGTGTAGGAGCTGCTATAGCTCAGTGTAGAGACTCTGGATTCGTTGTTTGAACTGCTTCCAATTACAAAAAGTGTTTGTGGCACAGACTTCTCACTGAAAGCTGCCAAATGCATTCGGCCAGAGTAATAAACCCAATTTACATTTTAACTTAGCACTCCACTGCCCCCTACTCCATTGCCAAGTATGACAGAATAATGTGCAGTAAATTGGCTCCATCCTGCGAAATCAAAGAATCCCAAAATTCTCAGGCAAAATATTTTCTTGCAAGGCTGAGGGGCAGTGGCGTCGTGCAGACTTCAGCCGCCTGGGGTGAAGAACAAACTCGCTCCCCCCAGCTCGCCGCTGTCGCAGCCGCCGCCACCCCCACCCCCCACAGGACCCAGGCTGAAGGCGGCTCTTTTGGTGACGAGCGCCCCGCGTGTGTGCACGCTGCTCACCTCCGCCCGCCTACCCACCCAGCTAGCTGTCAGGGGCTTTCTGCCACCTACCCCTGACGAGCGCCCCATGTGCGCGCGCGCTGCTCACCTCCGCCCGCCCATCCAGCTAGCCATCTGGCGAACGCGGGGCGCTCGTCAGCAAAAGGGTCACCTTCTGCCTGGGAAGTCCTACTTCCTAAGCCCAGGCAGAGGGAGGCCAAAGCGGTGGGGACATTTTGCCGCCCCCTGAAAGCCGCTGCCTGGGGCATCCGCCCCCCGCCCCCCCACGCTACGCCATTGCTGAGGGGTCTTCCCAGTGTTTATAAGAAATGGCTGGAGGTGTTGTCATGACCATGTCATATTCCTAGACCACTTGCCCTCATAAATGCATTTTGATGGCTCCAGAGTGCCTGGCACAAACAGGAATAAACCCCAGATAACGTTATGACTTGGTTCCACAAGTCATGATGTTATCTGATTTTTAGCGTTGTCCGATGCATGCGTTGTCTCTAGAGAACCAATCACGTCTCTCTCTTTCCCCCTCCCTGTAGTTTAAATACAGGGAGGGAAAGAGAGACAAGCAGTCTCTGCGACTGCAGTAGGGTCAGCGGAAAGGCGTGTGCTTTTCCCCGACCCTACTGCAGTCGCAGAGACTGCTGCAGGTGGGGGGTGGATTGGGTAGTTCTACCCAAACCACCCCACACCCACAGACCATTGCCTCAGATAACGCTAAGAATCATAATCCAGAATCGTTATCTGATGCAAGTTTTTTCCAAAAAACTTGCATCGTTATCTGATTCTAGCGTTATACGATGCAATCGTTATCCGGGGTATTACTGTATTTAAAGAACAGTTGACACAGGGATGTAAATTTCCTGTTACTTGATTATACCGATACATTGTTTTGTGGGGTTATATGTTATGATTGTTACTGTACTGTTGTTATTTTGATTGTAAGCCACCCTGAGTCTCTACAGTGAGTGGATGGCAATATAAATCTGAACAAACAAATAAAATATTCTGCACTTGAAGACTGGCAGCTGAATGTGTTCACTCTTTAGAAAGACTTACTTAAATGTGACAGAATGCCTGATTCTATTAAATGCCTTGTTTCTAGTCATAAGTGGCATGTATTAGTACCATCATTATTGAGTTTCCTTTAGTTGTTAAAACATTTCTAATCAAACATGAGTTTCTCTGATCTTTGACCTTGACACCACCACCCCGGTTCTATGTTTGGATGCAGATATGCCTAAACTGTATTGTTTTGCAGATAATTTAATTTGTTTGAGATTTCTGTTATTCGTATGAGCTGAGCAGCACATACATTTAATTCATTAAGCACATGGGTTTTTTTAAAAAAAGTAGAACAATATTATCAAAATCATAACTATCAAAACTGAATAAGCCATTGCCCACTAACTAGTTTATGCAGCAACATGAACCTAATCAGTTCATATATAGAGAGAGATGTAAAGAATACTTTCTAATGCCTCATTTCTTGTTGAGGCAGGTTGTTTTGACTTGACAGAATGGCTTGGTGAGAATTCTTCTACAGTTAGGATTAACCACTGATCACTATAAGTAAAAATGTGGTGGTAGTGGTGGGATATCTGCATTAAATTTGCCTTAAACTAATATTTGCAAATATTACCCTGCTGCAATTAGAACAATTATGGAATATGTTCATATCCCTACGAACGTGATGGCTAACCTTAGTACTCCAGCTGTTCTTGGACTTCAATTCCCAAAAGCCCTTATCAGCAGGAGTGCTGACTTGGGCTTCTGCTAATTGAAGTCCAAGAACACCTGGAGTGCCAAAGTTCACCATCACTGCCCTAGGATATCACACTTATGGTTGTGTGGGCTGGGAGATTCTGGTTCTAGAACCCAATTAAGGTGTGATTCTGAGGCTCCAGGCACTGGTTTGCATTGCTGAACTCAGCCCCAGCCTCCCTTGCTTCTTTCTCTTTGTGTCTCACCAAACCCTAGTCCTGCTCAATGCTAGTAGCTTTTCTCCCACAGAAGTACTTTCGGGTCATGTACAAAACATTCCATTTTGCTGCAGCTGGTGCAGCTGGACGACATCAAGTAATGCATTTTTGGCCTCAGGGCTGGAGCCAGTCTGACAGAGACACTGTAGGAAGTGGTGAGAACAGCAGGTGGATCTCTCTTGAGCAGGCAAAAGAAGAAAGTAGTGGGTGAGAAACATGAAGCTCCATGTCATGCTGCTACTGCTACTTGCACTCTCCCATCTCTCAGCTTTTCCATGTCTCTCCTGTAGTCTGGATGAATTCCCCATTGGAACAACCAAAGGATGAGACCCAAAAAGGATGGTGGTCCAGTCAAAATCCAGACTAGCAGAAACACTTCTGACAGTATGTTAGCATTTAATATATAACGTGTATAAATACATGTCAGCACCCTCATACAATGGTTCTGCCTGGTTCAGAACTGGTAGTCTGGTTGGCAAAGAGGCTTTTGGGTCATGGGTAAAAGTTCTTACCTTCTCTGCTGATTAGAATGCTTTCAATGGACATGCAAAGAGTGAACCTGTGACCTTTTTGAATTTGAAATGCACTGCCTCTTGAGATACAGTCCCTTTTCCTCTCTTTTCTCCTCATTATTTCCCTACAATCCTGGAAACTGTACATCAAAATGTCACTCTGCCTCATTCACTTAGCCTTTATTATCTCAGCAATAGCTTAAACCTTTCCATTCCTGGAATGTCCATCCTTAGCATCCAAAAATAAGTCTAATGGAGATATCTCAACTATTTTGCTGAAGCATTACAACTCACTAAATCTTTGTGATGAGTGTAAGCTGTTCAAGAATGGAACAGACTCCTATCTAAATGTGATAGGCCCTTTCCACTAACTGCTTCTACACAGATTCTGAATGGCTGTCTTTCAGCACAGATGACAGAACTTTTATAAAATCATTCATTATAATTCAAAGGCCAAATCAAAATACTTACATCATTGGTTCCCAACTTGGGGCCCATGCCCCACAGGGGGACTTCAATTCCCAGAAGCCTAAGATCAGTGCTTTGCAGAATTGACTTAGGCTTCTATGAATTGAAGTCCAAAAACCAAAGGATGGAAAACACTGACTTACATATTGACCAGCAGGTCTTTAATTTACTGTTTCTTGAAAGAAGTGAAAATAATTATGATGTAGTCACTGTAAAATTTAACCATAAAAGTACAGTTGTACCTGACTTAAAGAGCATAATGCGTTCCACGGGATTGCTCTTTAAGTGAGTTTGCTCTTTAAGCGAAACACCATTGTAAGGGACCAATTGTGACTTCTGGTGGGGGGGGGGATTGTGAACCCTGATTTAGTTGTTGAGTTTTTGGTTGGTTTTAGTTGTTAAGCGAGGTGGCCATTCAGGGAAAATTCTGCTCTTTAAGCGAGTTAGTCTTTATGCGAGGGTTTACTGTACCTTATACAGTAATACCTCACATAACAATTGCCCTGGATAACACTAAATCGGATAACGTCGGGAAATTTGAAGCAAACATTTGCATCACACAACATTAACATAACATTGTGCGATGCAAACTTTTGCCTCAAATTCCCCAACATTGATCTCTGCCCCAAAGCCTGCAGGCAGACTTTGGGGCAGAAATCTCCACCCAGATCAGCGGTTTGGTTGGGGGGAGGGCACATGTGCCCATTCTCTCCCCAACCAAACTGCCGATCCAATCGCACATTGGGACTGCCGGGGTGTTGGGGGAGAAACTGTGCATGTGTGCAATCTCTCCCCCAACACCCTGGCTGTTGGAAACAGCGCGGATCGGGTCCCCCAACCCTCACAGAGGTGGCAGGGGTGGTGGAGAGCCTGAAATGGATGAAAAACACTGTCGCAATGGAGTTTTTTTCTGCCCATTTCGGGCTCTCTGCCACCCCTACAGCCTCTGGCAAGATCAGGGGAGCCGATCCACTCTGTTTCCAACGTCCCCCTACCTACCCGGGCACTGTGATTGCAGTGCGCAATCAGCGCTTGGGTTGGGGGATTTAATGGGCACACACCCCAGTTCAACCCCCAACCCAAGCACCGATCGCACACTGCGATCCACCTTCCTCTTTGGAAAGGGCAGTGGGGATTCCACGCATGGAATTCCCACCTCCCTTTCCAAAGAGGCAGTCAGATTGCCCCCCTATTCCCTTTCCTCTTCAGAAAGGGAATAGGCCTTTTTTTAAAAAACATTGTGCAATCAATGTATTGCACAACGTTAAAAACTGGATAATGATGAGACTTGTGGAACCAAGTCTTATCGTTATCCGAGGTACCAGTGTATCTTAAAAACTATTCTTTCACACAGTTGCTGCCATTACCCCACATTAAGTTACAAACAGAAAGTAACTTGGTTGTACGGTAATACCCTGCATAACGTGTTCACCACACAACGTTAAAACCATACAACGTTAAGAAATCTGAAGAAAAATTTAAGTTAACATTGTGCGATATATTGCTTTTAATGCCTGATTGATAGTTAATGCCCTCAACTACCAGTAGAGGGAGCCATAATCTTGTTTTTTGAATACACTATGGCTATGGAATTTGACGTTGTACGATACATCACATAGGGTTTAATGTTGTACAGTACATGTCTCACACAACGTTAAAAATCATACAACGTTAAGGATCGTGGAATCAAGCTTTAACTTTATTGTATATTTATTCTATTTTTATTGTATCTTTACTGTATCTTTATTGTTTCAAAAATAATTAAATTATTTCCAAGTTCTGCACCAGGAAAAGGTTAGGCTAGATCAGGGGTTCCCAAACTTTTCAAGCCAGGGGCTGGGTCATGTTCTCATAGTCAGCTTCCAGGGCTGGCCGGCCATTTTGTCCCAACAGCTTCAAATGGGCAGCCATTTTCTCAGCTGTCCTTGGAGGGGTGGGATGGGGGCACATGAAATGGCACCATGGGCCTTAGGTTGGGAAACCCTGGGCTAGATAGTCTTTGTTGAACCTCCCAACTCTTTGCTTTGATGATCTGATTCCGTGAGTAGAATATTCTAAGAGACCTTTTTTTAGTTTCAGCTCCCTACTTGTGAAACATCATATTTCCCAAGGTTGAAAAGGGATAACATGTCTTATAAATATGGTTCCAGCAAGGGATTGGCCATATGGCAAGGACCTTTGCTCCTTTTAACCCTTGAGATGTTATTTTATTTCTAAATGCATTTTGGATTGTCTTGCATTCAATTATTCAAATTTGTTCAGCTTGGAATTTTTCAGCACATCTAAGTGAGAAAAAGTGGCAAGGCAAAAGTACAACCAATTATAGCATCATTAGCTTTATTTATTTATTTTACATTATTTGTGCTGTAACAAATCTAATTAGTTTGTACTTCCGAGTAGTGGGTTTTGTTAAATTTCTGCAGAGCTGAGCCAGATTTTTCTTACTGAGGAAGCAGAGCAGCTGTCTAGGGCATATATACAACTCCTGAGCATGTCATGGACTCAATTTGGTGCTGCTAGAAGGAATGGTTTTCTGTCAACTTCACCAGTCCATTGTCTGTTTGCAATGACCTCCAAACTTGGATTTAGTGTAAAAGCATGAAAACTTCCACAGCCAAAATCTCTCAAATAAAGTATTAAATATAAAGAGAATCATAGTTTGATTCTGATTCACTGAAAAATCAGAGCATCAGCAAACTGCGGCACAGCACTAAATTTGCCTGTGTTTTCTGAGTGATGAATGTATGTGAGACTTTATCAGCAGCAGGAACATGCTCTATCACAGACTTTTAAAATATACAATCAGATTTTTGTCTGCAGTCTTTCCTAGAGGGAATTGCTCAATGCTGCAAGTCTGTGTTTGAAATATGGTATTAAATGATACTTCATCTCACTAGCGGGACAGAATCAAGCCTTTATCCTTCAAGGATAGATAACCTGGGGTTCTCTCTATGAAAAATATGTTCTGTTGACACCTGCAGATATCAGATACAAACATATGTTTTGTAGGGTCCTCGATCTGCATGAAGATTTCTTTAGGGATCTGATGCACTCACTCAGTGCAGAAGACCCAGATCCTGGAAACCAAAGACATTTTGAGCCAAAGTTCTTCTTTATGGATCATGCTTTTCAACAATCTTGAAGTAGTGCACTTAACGCTCTTCTATTCCCTTTTAATCTCACAACAGTTTGGGAAGTTGGTTAGTCTGAGAGAAGTACCTAGGCAAAGGTAACTCAAGGAATCTGCTGGCTCAGTGACAACTTGAACTCAGAATGCCCAAAATAGAGTCCAACAGTCCAACTCCTCCAGTATTGGTTCTTAGTGTCTAGTGGTGCCCTGCTCATCTTGATAATAAATGCAGACGTGTGTGTGTGTGTGTGTGTGTGTTGGGTTACATCTGCACAATCTGTAGCATCAATGGCTTGCAATAGTTATTTATTATCTCTAGTATCACAAGACATATAACTCTGACTGACACTTGCTACAGAGCACGGATGTCTGGTGGTCAAAAAAGAGGAAAGCATCCTAGTCCTCTTTTTGTGCATAGAGATAAATATGGAGAGAAGAGCTGTCATTATCTGGAGAACATCTCCATGCAACAAGGAACTCTATTTCGGATTATTTGGAAAGGCTCCAATAGATATAGATAGCCTTCCTCTTCAGAGCTAGCTCTACATATGCGGAGAGCTAGCCTAGCAAAGAAGACAGCAGCTGCCTTGTTATTATAGACAAGGAAAAGAGAGCAGGAGGATAAAGGGAAGGGTTTTTTTAGAACCTTTGACAGAGAGAATGAGAGAGAGATACCCTGGTGAAAGGGCAGGAGGGCTGCACAACCTAGAGGGTCTCTTGGTTACAAGAAGCCTTTGGCAGACAGGGGCAGAGAGCTTTTGGGGGAGATAAAAGGCAAGGACACAAGAATGGTTGCTAATCCCAGGGAGGATGACATGAACTACTACATGGCAGTACCCAAGGAATGACATTGAAGATTGGTATACCAGCACTCCAGATGACACACATATCTCACTGTGACTTGTTAACTATACGTTCATTCAGTTGGATTAAACTTCTAGGCTCAAGTTGTATTTCTGCACCCACAAGTCCACTTGCTGCTCTCCTCCCTATGGATAAATCAAAGTTTTAGACTGCTCCTTTATACAGTCAAACCTCGCATAAAGAGCGCCTCGCTTAAAGAGTAACTCACTTAAAGAGCAGAAATTTCTCTGAATGTTCATTTTGCTTAACAAATAAAACCAACCAAAACCTCGCTTAACAAATAAATCAGGGTTCACAATCCCCCCATCAGAAGCCACAATTGGTCACTTACAGTGGTGTTTCGCTTAAAGAGCAAACTCACTTAAAGAGCAATGCTGTGGAACACACTGTGCTCTTTAAGCGAAGTACAACTGTATTTTACTTCACAATGTGTACTATCTATCTATCTATCTATCTATCTATCTATCTATCTATCTATCTATCTATCTATCTATCTATCTATCTATCTATCTATTGTACACATTTTACACCTTTACTTTCTTTTTAAAAGCACACCTAAGAATGTTGATCAAGCCAGGCATTTGAACAATGTTAGGTTAAGTTATAATAAACATAAATTCTAGAGAATTCCAGAGATATTTTTGTCACTTGTGGCCAGAATCCTACTTGTGCTTGCATGAGGTCGTTGTATATTTCCACAGCTAATTGCTGAGGTATCAGAGCACCCTTTGGAGATCTGCCTGGCCAACATCCTAGCACCTTATCACTTCACTGTAATTACCATGACAAATTATGGAAGTCTTATGAAAAAGAGCAAAATATAGTTAGCTGTTGTGGAGGTCTGCACTAGAGCTAAAACATATTGGCTGGCTGTTTTTGTCTATCCTAGGTGTAGTATATAAAAAATATTAGGAATGAAACCTCCCAGAATGCCCAAACCATAATGACCCTTGGAACACTACACCAACCATGGTCCAATAAATGAAAGCTTGTGGTTTTGCCTATGACAGATGCTGAACTTTATATTGCCAATAGTGCACTGTCTACTATTTAATTACCATTACAAATGTATTTTTAATCCATCTAACACTTTTTACAGGCATAATAATCATTTCTAAAGAAAGCAAATAAAGCTGTCATGATAATCACAAGGGATGATTTCATATTTTAATTTTCTTTACATTTATTAAGTGTTAAGATTCATATAGTACATTCTCTGTAGGTGTGAGGATAGCTAACTCTCAAAGGGAGACACTGATGCCATCTGTATACCAAACACATTCCATACAATAACACGTCACTAAGCATGTAGGTTGCTAAGTAGCAATGCCAATCACGTAGACACCTGTGAGGGAGCTCACACTTGCATAACAAGGAGGATTCCCAAGCTTATAATCGGTCAATTACCCACCACCTTAGAGAAAGGAGAAAGGTGACTTTCATATAGAAGTGGATTATGGGACATCCAACATCTGGGGACAGGGTGACAACAACACCTGCACAGACACCTGAGAATTTGAGAAGCAAAACAAAATAAACAAAACAAAATAAAAAAACACTGTAGCACTTTAAAGACTAACTGCTATATTTTTATTGTTAGCTTTCGTGAGTCAAGACCATTTCTTCAGACAAGGAGTGAAGCTTACAGGCATGGTTTTTATACACCAAATTCAGGCGTCAAAGGGAGAAAGGTGTGTTTAAGCAAAATGACAGACAAGCAAGCACAACATTACATCTTCCCACAGTCATCAGCAACAATAGATTATTCACATTAGCTCTAAATATCTCCCTTTCAACCTCAAAGTTGCTGAGAAAGCCCATTCTGGTCTCTGATAAACCTTTGACCTGCAAACAAAAACACTGTACTGTACTTGGTTACTTCCTGTTTTGCTAAAGAGAATTGGCAGGAAGGTTGTAATATAATATATAAAATATCTAGCAGCATATAGAAATCTGTGTATCACATTTGATAATGTCCCAGAAACCCTTTGCTAATATTTAATCCCCTGCAATGGGTGTCTAACAGATGGATATATTTGATTTCTGCTGTCTCCCTTTCAATCCTAGTTTTGTAATTTCTCTGTTCCAGAACTGTAACTTTCAGGTCTTGAATAGAGTGTCCAGTTAGATTGAAGTGGTTTGAGACAGGTTTCTCTGTGTTGCCATTCCAGATATCTGATTTGTGTCCATTAATTCTTTTGCATAAAGATTGTCCTGTTTGTCCTGCATAAAGCACAGATGGACATTTTTGGCAAGAGAATTTGAGGTTACATCATCCCATGTCTGGGAATTTTGTTACATCATAAACACCTGTTTGGGTAAACAACACTTAGTCTAAACAATGAAGTAATCTCATTTAAACCCCAGAAATTGGGAGTTCAGGGGGACCTATCCCAGGGTAGGTGCAAACCTACGTCCTTTCACACCAGCATCATGAACCCATAGGGAAGAAATCCTAACGGGGGCTTTCAAATCCATAGAGAAGAAATGCTTTCTTGGTGAGTTAGTTATTTCTTATTTTATTTCGCTTGTTAAGTTAGTGTAGAACAGGTGACTCTATCACTGAGTCATGTTAGTGTATTTAGGGATTGAACATGTAGTTAGATTGATTGGTTTGACCTACATTTTGATACAATTTTGGATGAAAATCCTTCTTCAATAAAAAGCCTCAAAGACATTGACCATCAGAAGGAGGGAGAGTTTTGCAGAGTGGAGCAGACCTGAGATAAGGCCAAACCAGAGTCTACATCTTTGCACCAGCACAGCCTTGGGAGGGGGACTTTTCTCAAGGGCTGATAAGGTCTCTATGGAGAGGGAAGGGAGTGAACCTTTCTGATCCACAGGCAGGCCTGGGAAAGTATCTTTTCAAGATGTCTCTGCCTTTGAAGGTCAATCTATTGGAGCACAGTTCCAAGGGCCAGAGAAAAGCCCCGTCTCTGTGTGTGGGAAGGTCCCAATATAACGAACTGTTACTCAGCCTTGCTACCATACTTGCTACCCCATTCCTGCCTAAGGTGCAGAAGTGCCATCTTTCCCATTCTTTTACAAAAGGAAGCAAGGGAGGATGTTCTTGGGGTAGACAGGCCTCTGAACCTAGAGGGATTGTCCTGCATGGGAATGCGAAGTCTGGGGACCCCCTGATACCCATGAGAAACTTCTTCCCCTAAGCACATCATTCCTGATGTGGAGCACATGTACATCTCTGACAAAAGCCTCTCTTCTCCTCCTTTCTTCCATGATAGGTAAAGATTTGCTATATTTGCTGGCACATGAGATGCCTTGGGGTATAAGACACATCTTGTTTTTTATAGATATTTTTAAGAAAAAAATAATTTTCTACATTTTTTTCATGAATTTCCAAAATGATTTATTGTATGAAAAGGTGTGTGTGTGTGTGTGTGTGTGTGTGTGTGTGTGTGTGTGTGTGTGTGTGTGTGTGACCGATCCTCTTCAGCGCTGAACTGCAACTTCCCCTGCTGTGGCTGACCACCCAGGGCTGGGGAGGATAGGGCATGCAGGCTCCTTTGCCAGTCTGCTTCCCCCGCCAAGCCATTGCAGATGACCATCAGGAGGTGGAGTGGGTGGGATCAGCCAGGTAAGATTGCTCCTTTGGAAACCATCCTTCTCCTGGGTTCTAGCATTCAGCAGCAGCCACTGAACCGCACCAGCAGGGGGAAGGGGGCTGTTACCGGTGTATAAGAGACACTTCATTTTTCCAGTGTATTTTAAGTGGGGAACGTGCATCTTATATGGTAAATATATATGTATATATTTTTGCCTTCCACAGCATGGTAACAGCAGCAATGGCATGAATTTCCAGCAAAGATGGAATGAAAATTAAGAATGAAAATAATTAAACCCTTCTTCTGCCAGCAATGCCTGCTGTGCCCAGGTTTCTGAGGCAGTGCTATCAAGTTTGGATCAGCAAGATAAAACTTCTTTGTGTGATGGACTCCCAGGGACATCTTAAGGGCTCACAATTGTTTTCAGCCTCTTCTAAGAGTAAGGCAAAAAATAAAAATATTACAGGCTTGTTTAGTTAATTCTGAACACACAGACCGTTACAAACTGTTCCTTATCAACCCCAAACCAGAAGGGGAGAAACACTGGAAATAGACATCACCCTGCAGTGACTTGCAGGCCTCGAAGGGAGGATGAGGGTGGACTCTTCTTGCCTTTGGCCTTAGGAAATTTTGCAGACCACTTTATCAAGCTATGGTGCAGTGATACAGGAGGCAGATTATTACCTTGAATTTTGTATGCATCAGTCAGAACATTTGTTTATGAAACCATGGCTCTTTTAACAAAATCTCTTTGTGAAAACCTTTACGCATGGCTACATGGTATGCCAAGCAAAAGGAAATAGGTTAGATTTAAGTATTAAATGTCAGTGCTGTACAGAATCTTGTTGTTGTCACTGTTGTTTTCTACCTACAGCTTGTTTGCTGCCTCTTACTTACTTAATTGCCTCCTCTTCTACCTTGCAGTGTAGCAGATTCCACAAAGGATCTCCATTGGGATATCTCCTTGGACAACTCCATGGCTCGCCTCAGGTCACTACCACAAACATGAAGGGCCTCCTTGATGTTATCAATCCACTTGATATGGGGCCTGCCTCAGGGTCTTGTCCACGTCGCTATAGAGCAGCATGAAGTTATCCTCAGCACCATACTTCTGCATCCTTTCTTCTTGGTTTCCTTGATTGCCAAGACTGCACTTGGGTCTTCTTGATCTCTTTGACCAACTCTACCTCTTTGCCTGCTAACCTTCTTACATTCCATGTTATGTAAGTCGTTATCCTTGTTGCTTGCCTGGTTGTCATTGGTGAAATCCATCCATTTCTTCTTTGTGTACTTCTTTTAGTCGGTTTGATTTCGGGTGTGCGGGTGATTGTCCCACAGTGAAGGGGCTGCCTTCTTACCATCTCTGTGCAGGTGCTGCTGCCTGATCTTTGCAGCTATTAGGGATATACTGCCCATACTCGGTCCTCAGCAGAACTTAGCCACCGCCAAATGACAGTGCCACCACCCCAGGACAAGGACCCACCTGCTGAGATTTGCCTGGGTGCAAACAGTTACAGCCAAAGCACCCTGTTCACCCCAGGCCGGGGGGGCGGGGGGCGGGGCTGTTTGCTGCCTCATTATACATAACTTACTATTTTGGATGCAACTGCTGTAAACAAAGGCATTGAGCTGCATCCTATTTAGTTTACATTGAATGATCAGCTGTACCAATCTTTACTTTTTTCTTTTTCAGATGACTAAAGTATCCTATCTTTCTTTTATGGATTTAATGTTTCTTAATCATTTATATGCATTAGTACTTAATTAGTCTCCCTCTTGATCCAAGAAATTTTAGGATCCACATTTTTAAAAGAAGTAAAAAGGCAAGATCTAGAACATATGGTACACCAATGGAGGTCCCTCATTTTACACTGCAGCTGGAAACAAAATAAAATAAAAATGTGGATAGCCACTGCTAAAGTCTGGTGACTTTACTCAGACATCCTTGACCAGGAATGCATGCTCCACCATGTGGACATGATCGAATCATACAAATAATCCTAATTCAAGTCATATTTGGTTGAAAATGGCCCACATCCCTGTTGGTAACCTCCCCACTGAAAATGATGCTTCCATTTAAGTCAGCAGGTGCTTCTCTCTAAAGATTTCCTCAGAGTACATTTCTAAAAGCAGCAGCAACATAATTGACCTTATATCTCTATATCGCTTGCCATCTGGTTGTCCATTTTCACTGCAAAATTTGGTTGCCAGTATAGGTTGTCAGTGATCTGAATATATTTTGAATACGGAATTTTAAAAAATCAATATCTGAATTGCCATGTTGGATTCTGTCAAAGGCTTTCTAGTAGGCAATAAGGTAAGCACACACACCCATGCTCAAGTCACACAGCATCTTTTCCCAGTTGCCTGGATGAAGAATTCTGTTTTCCCCAAGATCTAATCTATACAGCTAGCTTTTTATGGGTCCTGTTAATGAACCATCACCCAATGTGCAGTCTCTTCAGAATTACGGTGATACTATTAGGGTTTTCAAGGTATGTGAGGAAGTAAGGAGTGATTTTACCCTCCATAGTGAGTCCCTATATCCCAAGCAGAGATTTGAAACTAACTTTCCAGAGTCCTAATCTAGCACTCCCATATACAATAGTACCTCGGATAACGATGAGACTTGGTTCCACAAGTCTCATTGTTATCCGGTTTTTAACGTTGTGCGATGCATTGATCGCACAATGTTAAAAAAAACCCCTGTTCCCTTTCCGAAGAGGAAGGGGATCAGGGGGGCGATCCACCTGCCTCTTTGGAAAGGGCAGTGGGGATTCCATGTGTGGAATCCCCACTGCCCTTTCCAAAGAGGCAGGCAGATCGCAGTGTGCGATCGGCGCTTGGGTTGGGGGTTGAACTGGGGTGTGTGACCGTTCAATCCCCCAACCCAAGCGCCAATCACGCATTGCAATCGCAGTGCCCGGGTAGGTCAGGGGACGTCAGAAACAGCACAGACCGGCTCCCCCAACCTCCCCAGAGATGGAGCTTTTTTTCACCCATTTCGGGCTCTCTGTCACCCCTGCCACCTTCGGGGAGGTCGGGGGACCCAATCTGCACTGTTTCCGACATTTCCCTGAACTACCCAGGTGGTGCTGCAAGGCAAAATTCTGGGGAAAGAACCCTGGTGTTTTTGCCTTGCAGCAGCGCCCAGGTAGGTCGGGGGATGTCGGAAACTGCATTCCCTTCACCAGCAAAGGGCTATCTGACGCTGGGATAGCCCTTTGCTTGTGAAGTGAACCCCTGCGCCCACAGCTGTGGGGTGACTGGGAAGCCGACAGTGGAGTCCCCTGTCTGCTTCCCAGCACCCCGCAGCTGCGGGCACAAGGGTGGGGTGACTGCAAAGCAGACGGCTGACTCTCCGTCAGCTTCCCAGCCACCCTGCCCCTGCATCCACAGAAGCGTTGTGGCTGGGAAGCCGAAGGGGGAGCCTCCATTTGGCTTCCCAGCCATGCCGCTGCTACGAACGATTACCTTGGATAACGCTAACAGATCATTATCCGATGCAATTTTTTTTACAAAATTTTGCATCGTTATCCGATTTTAGCATTATCTGATGTAATTGTTATCCGAGGTATTACTGTACCATACTGGCTTTTGTAATGCATGGTGGTGCTACTTACAAAAACTGGTTCAGAGGCTGATCCCTTCGTAGCTTTATTCCTAGTGTCCTTAATTCTTGCACTATAGGATTGGTAATGTTCAAATTCCTACAATACCATATCGGTTTAGATAACCTTCCTAAAATTGCTGTCAATATTTTCTCAGTACAGTACTAAAGTTATATTAGGGGACAGGGTGGTGGCTTAGTGGTTAAGTTGCTGAACTTGATGACTGGAAGGTCAGCAGTTTAGCAGTATGCAAGCTGAGTACTACGAGATAGAGTTAGTGCCCATTGTCTGTCCCAGATCCTGCCAGCCCAGTAGTTTGAAAAAAAGAAATTGCAAGTAGATAAACAGGTAGTGCTTCAGTAGGAAAGGTAACAGCATTCCATGCTCTTCATCATCTATCCATGCCTGCCACGTGACCATGGATACATCTGCAGATGTAGACAGCATTGGCTCTTTGGCTGTAAACAGAAACAAGCATCAAACCCTAGAGTCGGAAATGACTGGCTTTCGAGCAACGGAGACCTTTACCTTTAAAGTGTTATAACAAACATGCATTTAGTCAAAGATTTGTAGAAATTCTCTAAAATTGTATTTTCCTGGTATCTTAGTCAATTTTGTCTGCACCTTTTGTTTTGTGATTCTGTCACTGATGTGTACTTTTTTGGACTAGAAATCTGCTTTCATTACCTTCTCTTAAAGGGGCACATAGCCAAAGGCTTTAGGGATCTATCTGTGAGTAGGGTCACACTCCCTCAGACAGCTTCAGGGGCTGGACAGACATTTTGCCCTTCCTCCACTACATGGCACTTCCTTGTGTGGAGGAGACAGTAGGAGGCCACATGAAATGGTGCAATGGGCCGCATCTGGCCCATGGGCCACAGGTTGAGAATCCCTGGTGTAGCTGGTCTGTCAATTGTGGTACAGTGGTTAAACTGCTGTACTGCAACCAAAAGGTTGTTAGTTTGATCCTGACCAGGTATTAAGGTCGACTCAATCCTCCATGCTTCCAAGGTCAGTAAAATGAGTACCAGCATGTTGGGGGCAAAATGCAAATTAATTTTTAATCACCCAGAGAGTGCATTAAGTGCTATGGGGTGGTATATATGTGTAATCGCTTTGCTTTATTTCAGCACATTCCTTTGAACATGAACAACAAAATACATGCTTTGTAAGTATGCATGCATGTGTACTGCCTTTATGTATGTGAAACAGAGAACTCCATGTAAACAATTACCAGAGACTCATGTGTGCAGTCTAGAAAATCTGCAGATAAACACTTTGCAGAAATGTGGTTCTCTTGTTAAGAGGAGGCATTTAACTCTTTTGTAGTTACCGTACATTCCTTTATGATTGTGAAACCTCTCAAGAATAGCATTATGTATCAACATAGAAAAGGGAGTAGGGAAGATGAATGGGAACAGAGACTGAGAAGCCAGGAGGGAGAAAGAGAGTGAAGAAGAGGTAGCAGTAGCACCAAGCATCAGTGACCTTGGAAGACAATGTAGAGACACTAGGGAATTTCTGGGAATGCCTGGAGAAAAATGAAATTAATTCTAGGGCGGAGGGTTAAAGAGTAATCAATGAGAATGGACAGAAGGATCAATTAATCTGGAGCATGTATGGATGAGAGGAGCAATGAATTCCACATGGGAGAGCTTGGGAAATGAAACAATCAATTACTGAAAGGTGTCCCTTAAGCATTTTCTCCCTCTTAATTGGATCTGTAAGGAGTGAGGGATATGATTGGAGCATTCTTACAAACAAACAAACAAACCAAATGAAGGGGGTCAGAAGGCAAAGAATGGCACATTTTAAAGTGTGTCTCCTGAAGTCCAAATGCATAGGTCATGCTGATCGCCATGATGATTGCCAATATTTGGAATCTGATACGGCACAGGAAGAATAAGAATAAAATATGTGAAATTGAAGGGATTTTTAAACTGCCTGTTTGATGCAAACGCTGAATCAAATATATCTGGCACTGTTTTCTTGAAAAGCAGCTTTTTCTCTCCTGCTCAGAGAGTGTCCCAGTCATATTTTGTGCCCCCTTGAAACCAGTCAGTACCGTAATTCCAATAAAACCAGTCTTCCATTAATCCATATTTAAAGGCAGGAACATCCAATCACCTGGGGGGATCTAATTCACACAAGACACTTGGCACTTTCACCCACTATTAACATGTACAGTGGCACACTTGACAAACTCCTTCAGAAGACAAATCTGCAATAACTCATCACCTGGATGAGGTGTTACATGTACCTAGGATAGATTGGGCTCGTTGTGATCTTAGAGTCACACCTCATTTCCTATTGCCCAGTAAATATATAATCTCTAATGTTTCAATAGCTTGGCAGGAAAATTGAAATTTAAGGACAAGGTGAACAGATGATAAGTTATGGATATAAATTTTCAACACCCTTGACTTTAAAAAAACGAAGTAAGAAAAGTTTTAAACTCAACCAAGAGACAAGTTCAAAGGGAAGTACTGTACTGGAGATGCACTGAAGATCATAAAACTGAATGAAAATCAAAGTTTGCCATCCATTTTTTTTATAATGGTACAGCTTCAGAATTCAACAGGAAAGGCTACGGCTTAAGAAAAATCACCAGATCTCTTGATAAATTAAACTCCCGGGTTGGTTATTCTGCAAGATTTCATTATAGTGTTCTTTCCTCCTGTTCTCAGCTGTGTTCTTTTTTTATTCAGTGTTATGAGGAGTGAATGTCATATAAGAGAATACAAAGGCAAAATAAAATTGTTGTACTAAATTAGTTTGTAAGGGCCAGAATTTCTTATTAGATCTTGGGTTTGAAAAAAGAGAGAGGGAGAGAAGGAAAGAAAAAGAGAAAAGAACAGTGTTCCTTACAAATTCACTCTGTTTTAAAAATCGTATCACAGAACTATTTCTCATATTAGAATTTCCAGTCAAAGAATTATTACTCTTGATAGTAATCTTTTGTCTGAACATCTAGGGAAGTATAATAACATTGTATTATGTGAATTGCTTTCTTACTTACATTCTGTGCCTGGAATGAAGCATTGCTATTAAACAGAAATGCAAGTGTTTATTTGCATATTTTAATTTGAGTATACACTTTTGTTCATTTTTTATGGCAAAAGATTGTTCTTGAGTCAAGGAGAACTAGAAAGTAAGATAGAATGATTTTGGTATAAAACTAACTGGAATGTCCTCCCAAGACATAAGAACAGTGTCACCTGAGGAAGGGGACAGGAAAGAGGAGGAGGGGAGGGGAGAGAAAGGCCACGTCCCTTTCCCCAACCTGTCATTATGTTTGGAATCCATACTTTTTATCCACAATCAAAGAAAATTCCTCAATAATTTCAGGTGACATGATTACCATATCTGACCATAATCCTCTAGCATAAATTACACCCATGTGAGATTGTGTATATCAGCAGCTAGGGAAGATTGTCAGTAATTAAAGAGCTCCTCCTTTGATCTTGTGAGTCCCACAACCTGTCCACAATGACATTGATTGCAGGTGAATTACAGGCAAGTCATGCAACTCTTCAGGCTGAAGGATGAACTTTGAAATTGCTAACTATTTCTTCTTGCCAGTGATGGCACCATTTTACATGGGTGTAAATTCCTTCAGGAAAATTTTGACCAATGTATGTTTACTCTCAGTGGCCAAAATCTTGTTGCTTAGCAGAGTAAATTGCATAGGAATAGGCTCAATGGGGATTTGGTGGGTCAACTCTTCTCTAAATTCGATTGATTCAAATGGGATGAGATTTACTGTACATACTAAAATAAGTTGCAGATAGAATTAGTGTAATTAACAGGGGAGTTAGCTTGCCACATTGATTCTGTAGGATTCCTCTAGTGCAATTTATTACACTAAGTAACAGGATCACGTGTACTGTATTAGGGCAAAAGGCTAGTGCTTTAGGTTATAGAGAAGAACCAGCTACTAAGACTTCACCAAGAATATTGAATATGATGTACACCTCATTTCATCTCTGACTTCTAGATGACCTGTTTATATTCCATTTCCACATGTAAGGAAGTTAATAGTCCAAGGTAATATTTGTAGTATACTGCTTGGAAATAATGGCCCAAATCCCAGCACCTTCACCCCCTGTCATGACACAATTGGTGTAAATCTTGGTGGATAATTGCTAGAATAGCCATTTTCGGTTGCCTGCTGAGTCATGGAAATTGCAAATAATACAAGTAATAATATCTGAACTGTGCTTCTTTTTTTTGGGGGGGGGATGGAGGGGGAGGACAATTAATGCGGGCTTAATGATGCTATTTTTGCAATGTAACAACATCTGGCAATGTTGTTAGTGTTAGGGTTTTTTTGGGTATAATAAATACACTTTTCATTTAACACAATTTTTAGCCGATTCTTATTTTTATAGTACTGTACTTTATAAAGAATGGAATTTAAAGGAGCAAAAAAGTACATTGATAACACACTATTAATACATTTCTGACATGTTCCCTTTTCCCTATTACTCTTAAAGTAATGACAAATGTGATTACTTTCTCAGAAGTACAGTCAAACCTTGCATAAAGAGTGCCTCGCTTAAAGAGTAACTCACTTAAAGAGCAGAATTTTCTCTGAATGTTCGCTTTGCTTAACAAATAAAACCAACCAAAAACTCGCTTAACAAATAAATCGGTGTTCACAATCCCCCCCACCAGAAGTCACAATGGGTCACTTACAATGGTGTTTCACTTAAACAGCAAACTTGCTCAAAGAGCAATCCTGTGGAACACATTATGCTCTTTAAGCAAGGTACAACTGTAATAGCTAATGCAACCTATTATTTTTACAAAGGGATAAAGGCTGACAGCTTAGAAATTTGACGTTGAAGCTATTTGCAGGCATATGTAGAATTAAGTGCTTAATCCAAAGCAGACACATTCTGTGAATTTTGGAGGGGAGGACCAGGCCATGGAAGTTTCAAACGTTTTCTTTTGTTATCTCCAGTTAAAATAAGAGCAATCTGAAGGATATTTAGATACTTTGTGAGAACTGAAATATATGTGTTTCTGGGTAAGAGGTCATACTGGGGCTCTTGCTAAGTTGACATGCACATGAAAACAACTGTGAGCCCTTTGTGAGCAGCATGTTTTCCTTCCATGTGGTTCTACTTCTGACTTTCTGCTGTAATAGCCATAATTTGGGAGACTAGCTTTCATGACCAACTAACAGTGGAAGAATGGAGAGCTCTTTAATTTTTGTGCTAGAGACTCTCTTGTGATAGGCATTTAGAAAGAGTACAGGATGTAAGCGAAAGTGAATGAAAGCCATTTGTGCACCATTCTGTTTTTGTCTATTTGTGAAAAGATTTACTTTCTCGGAGGTTAAATAGTAGTTTCCTACTGACCTAGTCTGAATATAACTAATCAAATGCTGGTCTTTGCCAGAGCAATAATCCTCAGGTCTTAAGGTCACAAATGGTTCCGTGTGTTTTTCCCACTGTCTGATCCTTGGAAGAAAAAACATATTTGTTCTTGTCTTCACCTGTTGTTGATGCTGACTATGGTTGTCTCTAGCATTGATTACATGGCTATTTATAACCTGTACTGTTTCTGACTGTAATGTTGTTTGGGAGTCTGCCCCAATATTTTCCAAGGAAATCTTACACACTAGAACCATAGAGTCTATTCAGGTTTTACTTAGGGGTGACTACATTGACAATTAATATAGGATTTGCTCTGAGACTTGGATGGTCAAATTCACATTATTTCTCATTGAGTATACAGTAAAACCTCATATAACACTAAAACCTGGTTCCACAAGTCTTGGTGTTATATGATTTTTAGTGTTATCTGATGCATGTTAAAATCCTATGGGATCCATAGAGATACATTGTAACCACACAGGCTTTAGCGGT
Source organism: Furcifer pardalis (assembly GCA_030440675.1). Lineage (NCBI taxonomy): Eukaryota > Metazoa > Chordata > Lepidosauria > Squamata > Chamaeleonidae > Furcifer > Furcifer pardalis. The sequence goes on along the minus strand of CP126893.1, from coordinate 126,610,648 downwards.
TGTTATCTGAAGCATCCCATAGGATCTTAATGTTATCTGATGCAATTCTTCCCCCCAGATTCCTTAATGTTATGCGATTTTAGTGTTATTCGATACTAATGTTATATGAGGTATTACTGCACTATTGTACAGTCAGTGGAAATCAGTCCATAGCCCTTTCCCCATATGATATTTTTTTTACTCCACTGCTGGGGCTTTTACTCCCCACCCCCAAGCAAATGCTTTTGCATTGATTCCAGCAGTGTGATTGTGCTGAAGCAAGGAAGTGTGTGCAGGAGTCTTTGTGGTGGGGGAGACAGTAGGTGAAGGGGCACTCATGGGGGTATAAAGTCACATTAACCAAGCTTCCTTTGTCTCCAAACTGCTTCTAAGTGGGGGAAATGGCTTTATTGGTGCTAGAACAAATGTAAGCTAGAGGACTTAGAAGACTCATCTGAAAAGCAAAGAGAGGAGGAAATGGCCAATCAACACTGGCTAGTACTCTGTTAAGGAAGGCAGCTCCTGTAGCCATCCATGTTTACAGGAATCAGCATGAGCAAAGGCACAGAGAAACAGCCTTAATACGAAAGTTCTTGGCCCTACCAAGCAGGGCTGAGGTGGTTACCATCCTTTTGTTTTGATTACAAGGAAGGGACTCAATTGCTCCTTTTATTTGCAAAGTAAAATACAACAACCCAACTGCTTTTTGAAACCATTAATGTTTAAGTCCTAAACCTTTGTTTTAGGGTGCAAGGTTAGGGGAGGCCGGAGCAGTCAATACTGAATCAGGTCAACCAGTACTTCATTGGTCCTGATTCAGCAACATCTTCCTGTTAAATTGATATATCTGGGGCGTAAGTGTTTTTCTGAAACAAGGCCAGATGAACTGTGGCTGCTATGTGCCATTTTTTACCCAAAGAAGACATCCATCTAAGTAGCTGTTGGAAAGGCAATTAAGGAAATCCACAATGGGATGCATCCAGCAGAATGAAAGAGGTGCTATAACCGTATGTCAGTTATCTGAGGTCATGTGCAATGGTGCACAAAAATAATGATTCAATAATATATCTCTTCCTTTCCACAGACCTTTATAGTCCAGAGTTAGGAATGAAAACAGTGCACCGTATGCCCAGATATTAAGGTCCCGAATTGCACACTTGAAGAACATTACATTCCCAGGGTCAACTTGGATTCTAGCCAGACAGATTTCTCTGCAACCAATAAATCACCTTGTTCTTGCAGGCAATGTAAAAATAAATACATTAAAATTGGTTGAAGGACTATTGCTTTGGTAATGAAGATGCACAAGACGCCATTAACACTGACACACAGGGCTTAGCACACCTTAAGTTGCCAGGAAATGTCTTAATAGATACACTTGTTCCTTTCAAGAAGCCTTGAAGGAACTAGTGTTCCCCAAAGCTGCAACATTAATAGAGCTCTGTTCCCTAATACTGTAAGCTCATGAAAGGTGTAACACAAAAGATGATAGATGGTAGCCTCTAAACTGGATGGTGCCGACTGTATCATAGTTTCCTTTCTTTCTGATGTATTTATGGCCTCTAATATCTCTCCGGATGCAGCCTCATCATAGGAGTATTTCAGGCCCACTGTCCACACAGGGCTCATTTTATCTGATGCTCTCATTTGTAATTATAATGATGATGAACAATATACTTCTATGAATAAGAATCAGCATTTCCCAAACTATGTTCTGCGGAACCCTGGGTGAACTTCAATGTCCAGAAGCCTAAGTCAGTACATTGGCTGATCAGTGCTTTGGGGAATTGACTTAGGCTTCTGGGAATTGAAGTCCAAAACCCAAAGATTAGACCAGAGAAAGCTCTTTTGGCTAGAGCATTAAACTCTACTAAATATTAACCCTTCTGGAGCTTCCTTGTGCTGTATCTAGGCTGCCATAGTAAATGGAAATGAAAGTCCTGTGACTGGTTTTCCATTTCCATACAAAATTATGGCAGGCAAGGAAAATGATCTGCATTTTGAGACACTGGGCGATTTTGTCTCGTCCACACTTCAGAGGAAACGGACCTGATATGCATTTCCCAAATGATTTATTTTATTTTATTTATTATTCATATTTATCCACCACCCTCCTCACCATGGTGATTCAGGGCAGCTTACAGATCATAAAAGTACCACAATAAAACATAAAACATTTTTGAAAACATTCCTAAAACCCCTCAAAATTAAAACTTAATAGACTGATTGTCTTTCTTCCTTTTTTGCATTTTCCCAGTTTTTGCAATATTACTCTCAAACATACCAACCTCAATAGAAAATGTGATTTTGAGACACAAACCCATTCTTGTATTAGAAGCATCAACCCCTCTTGTTAGAAGAGTTCCTCTTCTCTTTGAGAAGAAAAAGAAGAAAAGCTGAGCTACAGCTATCTATGGATAACATATCCATGGCTTCTCAGCAGCTAAATAAAGTGGAAGAATCACTCTTCCCTTCTGCATCTTGTTAAAGTCTAAAATGTATGAGGGACAATGGTTCTTCATGTGAATTCTAGACACAGTGTCTAATTTCCTGTTGCCTATAGGCAGAGCAGGAAATACATTCATAGAGCCCTAGTGGTACAGTGGTTAAACTAAGTACTGCAGCCCAAACTCTGCTTGTGATCTGAGTTTGATCCCAGTGGGTTCATGGTTGACTCAGGCTTCCATTCTCCCGAGACTGGTAAAATTAACACTCAAGTGTGTTGGATGCGAAATGCTAATTACCTTGTGAACTGCTCACAGCGTACTCTAAGCCCTATGGGGCAGTATGTAAGAGTAGCTGCTATTGCCACTGTTATAAGTATCTCCTCTGATCTGTCAGGCTCCCCATCATGAGTATGTGGTACCATTAATCACACAACATGCAACTGGTCACAAAACAAGGGAGCCTACTAGAGCAAACTAGGGAAGTTTACACAATTTCCCTTTTATTCAGGTTTTAGACAACAAGATTCAAGTGTGTATCTCTCTACCTTCATAACTTTATAAACCATTCCTGGGGAACCTTTGGCTCACCAGGTGTTTGGGAATAGAGCACCCATGATCTCTTACCATTGCCAACATCTGTTGGGACAACTGGAAGTTGAAATCCAAAAGATCTCGCTGGCCAAAGGTTCCCCACCTCTGTTATAAACCTTTAAAATCAACCTTAAGTAAGTTCATACATGCAAGTCAGTTCACACACTTAAATATTCCAAGATAGAACTTTCAGTCAACTTTTCTTAACCTGAAGAACTCAAATCGGCTACAAGGGATTGGAACTTTTCTTATGCTGTGCCTTTACATCACAGTATTCGGGTCCATACAGTCCATCAGATTTTTATGCCCTCAGGCTGCCACTTAAAATGTTAGTACAACGTTACAACCAGTCTTCCATTTCCCACTGGCATAAAGATTCTTTGCTATGCTGACCATAAAGGGAAGTTTCTCTCCTGATTTCTCTTCTTATCCATTCCTTTAGAAACCAAGACAAGAAAGAGAGAGGGAGTCAGTAGCTTCCAGGCTGTGGGTAGCTTCCAGGCTGTGGGTAGAACACTCATGGTGTGTGTGTGTGTGTGTGTAAAACCTTGACATGTTTATAGCGGAAGAGTGATTTGAGTTGCCTATAGACATGTTAACCGGCTTCTTCACCTAATTAAATGTTGAAAAGTCACCAGATGGGCACAGATTTTAATGATGACTTCATTTGGAGCCTTGGACAAGCATGCTGGATGTAAGAAATAATTACCTTGACTTTTAGATGTAAAGCCCTTCTATCTTATTCTACTGTCCCCCTCCCTACCTTAGTTCATTTTTAATGAAAGAGAGGAAAAGTGAAATTCAAAACATCAAATGGAAAAGGGGGGGATGGTTGACACACCGTCGTTTAAATCTCTGCTTGGCAACAGCCTGGAGTGACGTTCCGAGAATTGGTTTGATGGAAAGCTTGTTTGTTCATAAATTGTCACAAAATGGCATTCATCATTTAGCTAGCACCTATTCCCTAGAATATGTGAAGAAGAAACATAAGGGATAAGATTAAATGCTACAGGAGGAAAAATATATTCTCATGGCAGAGATAGCAATAAGTTTGAGAGATTCTCCCTCCTTTCCTCACTGGCTTTCTCCCACCCTACCCCAAATATCCAGTACAAAAAAGCTGCAGGTATTGTACATAGTAAACATATTGATCTGCCAATTGTACCTAGTAAACATATTGATCCATGCATCATAATGAAGTGGAGTTTTCCTTTTACTGTCTTGATATCATGTAATGTCTAAACCAGGAGTTCTCAACCTTTTTAAGATGGGGGGCTGGGTCATGGTCCCTCAGACAGCCTTGGGGGCCAGGCAGCCATTTTGCCCGTCCTACACCACATGACACTTCCTGGTGTAGTTGAAGCAGTGGGGGAGGGCACATGAAATGGTGCTACAGGTCGCACCTGGCCAGAGGGCCATAAGTTGAGAATCCCTGGTCTAAACTGTTGATTGTGGAAGCAGTGGCACTCATGTATCTCGGTATTTCTATAAGGTGACAGGCTGCTGTTTTGTGCTGGCATGGGGATCAGAATATAAATTCTAGCTTGTCTCATCTTCACATTTAAGGAAGAGGCATTAACTGTTTTCTCTTTTTGTCATGAGAATGGTGAGGGATGGCCTGCAACTTTTGATAGAGTCCTTGCATTGAGAAGAACAATGTTTTGTACAATAAATGCCCATTGTTGTGCAAAATCATCTGCTTCTCTACAAAGCAGCACTAATTAATGCAAAGAGCACAAGTTTGTAAATGGGGCAAATTGCCCCAAATTCAGATGGCTGCTGGCTTTACTTCAGAATTTGAAGTACTAGATTGGTTTTGTCCCTTTTATTTTCATCCTCCTCCTCTTCTTCCTTCTGGCAGTTTTCTTAACAATCAGGCAGTCCTTCTGTACTTGCTGTGTATGAATGTGTGCATACTTTACTTCTCAAAGGGAAAGGACATTAAAGATATTTTACACAAATTACAGAGACCTTGAGGTAGGGGCAAGGGTAAGACTGCCTGGAGACAAGGTATGGCTGTAAAATTTCTCATCTAGTCATTGTGTCAAGACAGCTGAAATAAATGAGAACAAACAATTCAGTGACGGTTCTTTCCATTCTAAATGGGGACCCAGTATTTATTATGTAAATGTGTCAATTTCTGTAACTCGAGGTGGCTCATGTAAAACCAATGACCTAATATTGACCTAGCAACCATAAAAGGAAGCACCTATTTTGGAAAGCATGAATCAATATTAGGTGAATGCCTTTCTGAGTAAGGCTCAGACTACATACTTCCAGTGACGGGATGTTCCCGGTATGCACCAGTTCACCCGAACCAGTAGCAACATTCCCAGGTGGTTCACTGGGATAGTTGTGTGTTGTGTGTGTTTTTTTGAGGCGTCCGGTTCGGATGCCTCACTGAAAAAAAGAAATAAATAAAAATAAAAATAAATTTGGAGCCAAAATGGCTCCTGGGTACTGCGCATGTATCAAACCTTCATTTGATGCATGCACAGTTCTATTGAACATACTCAAGAGCAAAACCAAATTAGAAGATGGAGGAAGAGGCTAACTGGACAAGGAACATTAAAGGAGGATATAGCTGAGGAACTCAACCTCCCCTGCATCACTTGGAGGATCCTGAATAAGCTGAGGGTTGGAGTCCCTAAATGCAAGACCAACATGGTCAAGTGAGGGCTATCTGGTGTGAATGTAGAGAAATACAGTGTCCGGCTAATTAACTGGTCTGCCAATTACTGCCTACAACATGAGAACTTAAGCTTGGCCAATGACAAAGCCAAGAAAGTGGCTTCATTTTTGCAGTGCAGGGTTTGATTCGGACACAAAAGAAGAAGAATGGCTACAAAAAAGGTCAATGCTGTTTTAGGCTGCATTAACAGAAGTATTATTTATTTATTTATTTTATTTAAATTTATTATCCCGCCCTAATCAGGCAAACCCAACTCTAGGCGGCTTACAGCATGAGTGCAAAAACAACTAAACAATGCAACACTAAAACATGCTCTGGTGCGGCCCCTCCTGAAAAAGCCATCTCTCGACCCTACGGTACTTGCTAACTACCGACCAGTTTCCAACCTACCCTTTTTAGGTAAGGTTTTGGAAAAGGCTGTGGCGCAGCAGTTACAGGAAGTGCTGGATGAAGCGGATTATCTGGACCCTTTTCAGTCAGGATTCAGGCCCGGATATGGTACAGAAACTGCACTTGTCGCATTGGTGGATGATCCCTGGAGAGAGCGGGATGGAGGTCATCCGTCTATCCTGGCTCTTCTCGATCTCTCAGCGGCTTTTGACACCATTGACCATGATATCCTCCTGGGAAGGCTCCAAGGATTGGGGATCCAGGGCACGGTGTTGGCCTGGTTTTCCTCATTTCTGAGGGGCAGGACCCAGTCGGTATGGTTGGAGAATGAGAGGTCCAGCCCTAGGCCCCTCCAATACGGGGTGCCTCAGGGCTCGGTACTCTCACCTCTCCTATTTAACATCTATATGAAGCCACTGGGTGAGATCATCCATTCCCACGGGGTAAGGTACCATCAATATGCAGATGACACCCAGTTGTACATCTCGGCCCGTGGGGACCCAAGCGGTGCAGTTGAAGTCCTATCCAGGTGTCTGGAGGCTGTCAAGGTCTGGATGGGGGGAAACGGGCTACAGCTGAATCCCGGCAAGACTGAGTGGCTATGGGTAAGGGGTCCTGTGCTATCTCGGAGGCTACCAGCTTTGGTCCTGGATGGGGCAGTTTTGCCCCAAACAGACCCGGTGCATAATCTGGGGGGCCTCCTGGACTCACGACTACTGTTCAAAGAGCAGGTAGCAGTCGTGGCCAGGAGGGATTTTGCACAACTTCTTGTAATATACCAGTTACGCCCACTCCTAGACCGGGACGCTTTGCTCATGGTCACACACACGCTGGTCACCTCCAGACTTGATTATTGTAATGCGCTCTACATGGGGCTGCCCTTGATGACCATTCGGAGGCTACAACTGGTCCAGAATGCGGCTGCTCGGGTAGTGAGAGGGTGCAGGCATTATGCTAGTGCCTCACCACTGCTTCGGCAGCTGCACTGGCTGCCAGTATGTCTCTGGGTGCAATTCAAGGTGCTGGTCATTACTTTTAAAGCCCTATATGGTAGTGGGCCAGGATACCTTAGAGACCGAGTCGCTCCAAGAACTTCTGCCTGTCCCACCAGGGCGGATCGGAGAGGCTCTCTTAGGATTCCATCGGCTAGAGAGGCGCACCTCTCTAGCACTAGGAGGAGGACCTTCCCTGTGGCCGCCCCGGCCCTGTGGAACCTCCTGCCAATCGAGCTACGCACACAGACAGAGCTCCTACCCTTTCGGAAGGGCCTTAAAACCTGGCTGGCAGGGCAAGTGTGGGGACTTAAGAATGTTGAATCTCATGCTGGGTGGCAGATCTAATAAGTCAGCCACCCTCTCTGCGCTTGCCCCCTGTTCTCTTAATATTCTTATAATTGTAATTTTTAAAGTTTAATTTTAACTTAACTTTTAAATAATTGATTAGTTGTAGTCTTAATTTTTTAACTGATGAAGTGTATTCTAATATGTGTGAAGCACTTAGGAGTATCATATTGGTTGTATTTACTATGTATTGCTTGTTTTAAACTATGTCTTTTTCTGATTTGTGTTGTAAGCCGCTCAGAGTTGGGTCTACCTAATTGGGGCGGGATAACAAATTGGAAAAATAAATAAATAAATAAAATCCCACATAAATGCAAAACAAACTAATCAATTCCACTATACCCCTACACATACAACAATTTGGTTTAAAATTAAGTTAAAAAATTATCATCTCCAAAACCTGTGAGGTATTAGTCCTCCTCTATTCAGCACTAGTTAGACCACATCTAGATTACTGTGTTCAGTTCTGGGCACCACACTTTAAGAAAGCTAAAAATAAACTAGAGCAGGTACAGAGAAAGGCAACAAGGATGATCAGCGGACTGGAAACTAAAGCCATATGAGGAAAGACTGAAGGAACTGGTCATGTTTAGCCTTGAGAAAAGGAGATTGAGATGGGATATGATACCACTCCTCAAATACCTGAAAGATTATCATAAAAAGGAAGGGAAAGATCTGTTCTCCATCATCTCAGAGTTCAGGATGCTTAATAATAGGATGAAACTACAGGAAGCTAAATATAGGCTGAATATCAGGGAAAACATCTTAATGGTTAAAGCAGCATGACAATGGAACCAGATGCCTTGAGAGGTGGTGAGTGCTCCAATGCTGGAAGTATTCAAGAGAGATTTGGACAACTATCTGTCATATCTACTTTGATTTGGATTCCTGCAATGAGCAGTGGGTTGAACCCTGTGGCCTAAAGAGCCTCAGTGATTCTATGAAAATAATGAGATAATTGGGAGGCAAGGCCTCTGTTTGCACCCAATTGTAAAATATTTAAAAAGTCCAGGCATAAAATCCCATGTTTAGAGCACTAACTGTTAACTAATTGTGTCCAGTGTGAAGAAGAATGCTGCAGGACTCAAAACCTTACTTGTTTTTGATATTTGACTGATCCAACAAAAGAGTTATTTATCCTTGATTTTGAGTCATAGAGGGATCTTACATTTCACCAGTTACTCTGGTAGGGAGCCCCCATGTGCAGCAGTTAAGATGCAGTACTGCAGTCAAAATTCTGCTCATAATCTGAGTTCAATCCCAAAGAGATCTCCATCCTTACATGGTCCGTAAAAGGAGTACCCAGCTTGTTGGAATACCTTGTGAACCATCCAGGGAGCACTTAGTGCTATGGGTGGTATATAACTGGAAAGAAAAGCAGCTATAAATACTTGGCATATCAGAAAACAAAACAAAACAAACAAAACAAAAATAAAATAAAAAACACTGTAGCACTTTAAAGACTAAGTGCTTTATTTTTATTGTTAGCTTTCGTAGATCAAGTCCACTTCTTCAGACAAAAATTTTTATTTTATTTTTATTTCATTTTGTTTATTTTATTTTGTTTTCTGATATGCCTGAACCACAGATATTACAACTTTCCTGCCAATTCTCTTTGGCAAAACAGAAAGTAACCGGGTACAGTGTTTTTGTTTGTTTTCTGACATGCAGGTCAGAAGTTGATCAGAGACCAGAATGCGCTTTCTCAGCAACCTGGAGATTGAAAGGGAGTCATTTAGAGCTAATCTGAATAATCTATTGCTGCTAATGGCTGTATGAAGCTGTATTGTGGTGCTTGCTTGTCTGTCATCTTGCTTTACCACACCCATCTCCCTTTGACCCCCTGAATTTGGTGTATAAAAACCATGCCTGTAAGTTTCACTCTTTATCTGAAGAAGTGGACTTGATCCACGAAAGCTAACAATAAAAATAAAGCAGTTAGTCTTTAAAGTGCTACAGTGTTTTTTATTTTATTTTTATTTTGTTTTGTTTATTTTGCTTTGTTTTCTGATATGCCTGAACCACAGACTAACACAGCTACTATTCCAAAAAATAAATACTTGGGTCATCCTTCCTTCAATACAGTTAAGAGAGGGAGATAAGTGCAATTCTGCACATCAATTATTGCCATGCTTTAGCAATGGTTCTTGGATCAAAAACCCTGTGAAGATCCAATACCCCACAGCTTCCAGCTGTGGTTGACTTCGTATTGATCTTTGTTTGGCATCTGTTTACTTACTCATATAGAACAAAGCTGTCAGAATGATAAAAGGAGCTAACTAGAGAACTCATTATTCTCCCTGTCTTTGTAATTTTAATCCATCAGATTGCTGCCTTCCATATGGATATGTGTGTGTGTGGGCTTGACTTGTCCTCATCTGACACATCACCTTTCAAAGGCCATCATTTTTCATTTGAGATTATGGACAGGCATTTGGAAAGTAGCCTCAGCCAGTGAGGCGAGGAAAAGTCAGATCATTTTTATGAACTGAAGGGATAGAGCAATCCATAAAATATGTGTCAAATTAGAGCCTTTGGTTCACTGTAAGTAAGACACCAATTAATGGGCTCCATGAGTTTCAACTTAATAGAGCAGAAGATTTACCAGCTTTTAAGAGCTTCACACCAGTTCTCTGGGAGGGGCGAACTCATTTGTCAGGGGCTAAGAATAATGGGATTTCCAAGTCACCTAACCTTCTCACAAGTGGCAGCCCTCAAAGAGGCAGAGGCTGACAAGGGGGTCATTTGCTGTAAAATGGACCCTTGAGGCCTAGGTCAAACAGGCAGAGTGGCCTCAGTGACAGACCCCCTTGGAGAATGGGAAAACCCCAGCCACATGTGATTTGATCCTGAATTGATGCGCCAAAACACAAGTGAACAAGTTCAATGAAACTGGGGTTAGGGGTTTATTATTTAGTTATTTATTTGATTTGATTTGTATTGCCACCCAATTCCAAAGACTCTGGGCAGCATACAGATATTAAAACCATCACAATTTTAAAATCACAATTAAAACTCTATTAAAAACTACCACAAAACATTCCCTACCCTCCCACCTCTTTAAAAAGAGGGAGAGAGCATTCTTAAATCAGCCAGCAGGCTGGGGCCACAGCACTGCTGGTGCCCCACACCTGCTCTGCTAGCCAGGTTTTTAAACCAGGTTGCTATCTCCCTGCCCTACCCATTGTGGGTTTTTTGTGCAGCAGTGCGCAAAAAATGGCTGGGGGTTAGGTTAGAGAGGGAGATGTACAGCAGTCATTCATAATTCCATCCCCTTGGTGAGTGCTATCCTCCAAACAACTTCAGGGAGCATAATTGGCCATCCAAGCCCGGTATAGGGTTGATGTGCCCCTTTCCCCTCAAATACTTCACAAAACCCCCATCCAGTATTAAATTCCTAAAGAATTTAAAGACTGCAGACATTGTTCAGGCAAATCTGCTGGAACTTCCTTATCAGGAAGGTTTCAAAATACATGCTTCATTTTGTATAAAGAGCCTGTTGGATCCATAGTCTCATAATTTTTCCAAAACTTTTATTGGATAAATATATTCAATTTAATTTTTTATATTAATTGTAATCTGCCTTATGTTTTGAGATTGTATTTCTCTCTTTTTTTATGTGATGTTTTTATTTTCTGCTTCTTCACTGCTATTGTTTTGACTGTTGTATACTGCCCAGAATGCAAAACACAGGGCAGCAAACAAACAGCCTCTCCCTTTTAAGACCCCCAAAGGGGGACTCAACTATATTGCCCATCTGTATTTTATCCCACCCCTGGTGCATTCTGTGAGGTGGTAAACAGTGGTGGGCGGGCTCCAAAACATTTTACTACCACACTGTGGGTGTGTTATGGTGGGCGTGGCCAGGGAGAAAGCTCTGCATTAGACTACTTTATTTCACCGGTTTTGGTGAACTGGTACAAACCTGCTAATGCCCACCACTGGTGGTAAAAGACACTTTGCAGCTTACACGGGAATCCATGTCCACCACTGAGTCTGAAGAGCTTTCCCCATCAGCTGTAAAGCGGTTGCTACAGGGCTAGTAAGGCTGCTGCAGCCTTATTGGAGGAGCAAAATGTCATCTGGATGTGTGGGCTGTGCCAAGCAGCATTTTTGCTCCTCCCTCCAATTTCAAGCAGGTTTTAAAAAACACCCTACATCAGCCAAGGAGGGCCAGCGTAAGACAAGCCCTCAGTGTTCATCAGATCATGGCTGTGGAGATTTCATGATTTAATGGAACTCACAGCTAAATATTACTCTGTTTGAGTAACTTACAACAGCTTTTGCATCATGGGAAATGTAGGATTATCTGATCTCAGATTGCATCCATTCTAACTTCAGTCCAGGAGATGTTGATCAGGTAGATATGTTTTGAAATACTCAGAGTAAATTTCTTACACATTTCCATTTAAGGTAAAAGCACTCTAGCTTAAAATAGGAAAGAATTCATGATAAGCATGGATACCAGTGATGGGATGACACCGGTTCTGACCGGATCCACAGAACCGTTAGGAAGATTTCCGGAGGGCTCTCCGTGGGGGTAATACCGTTTTTGAGGCGTCCGGATCGGACGCCTCACCAGGAGGAAAATTAAAAAAAAAATTGGAGCAAAAATGGCTCCAATTTAGTGCGCATGCGCAGAAACTCAATCTGACACATGCGCACTAAATTGGAGCCATTTTTGCTCCAATTTAAAAAAAATTGGATCCGGGCGCCCCTGACTGGAGCCTCCTGTGGAGCCGCTTGCCGCCACTTGCTGCTGCCATCGCCACCGCCACCCGTCGCCGCTGCCTGGTGCTTCTATCGCCACTGCCACCTCCTGCCATCGCTGCTGCCGTTGCCGTCCCCATCGCCGCTGGAACCGAGGAGGAGGCGGGGCGCTCCATGTTGGCTCCAATTTTAAAAAAACCGGACCCAGAGCCACTGCCTGCTGCTACTGTCGCCGCTGCTGCCGCCTCCCGCCATCGCCGCCGCCGTTGTCGCCGTCGCTGCTGGAACCGGAGGAGGAGGAGGCGCGCTCCGCTGGCCTGGGGCGACGGCGGCAACGGCGGCGGCGATGGCGGGAGGCGGCAGCAGCGGCGACAGTAGCAGCAGGCAGTGGCTCTGGGTCCGGTTTTTTTAAAATTGGAGCCAACATGGAGCGCCCCGCCTCCTCCTCGGTTCCGGCGGCGATGGGGACGGCAACAGCAGCAGCGATGGCAGGAGGTGGCAGTGGCGATAGAAGCACCAGGCAGCGGCGACGGGTGGCGGTGGCGACGGCAGCAGCAAACGGCGGCAAGCGGCTCCACAGGAGGCTCCAGTCAGGGGCGGCGTGCCTTGCCGTGTGGCCCCGGGCCATGGGGGTCGTCGGCCCCAAGAAGGGTAAGTGAGGGTTTTGTGTTTGGGGTGGGTGGGTGGTTTATGGTGTTTTGGGTGGGTGGGTGTATTTTTATTTAATTTTTATTTTATTTCTTTATTTATTTTATTTCTTTAAGTTATTTACGGGTTTGTGTTGTGGTTGTTTGGGTGAGTGGGTGGGTTGAGGTGTGTGTGTGTTTGTTTGTTTTAATTCTATTTTATTTATTTATTTTATTTATTTAATTTTATTTTATTTTTATTTATTTTATTTTTATTTTTGGCCCCGCCCATGACGTCATGACGTCGGCTCTCCACGACGTCATGACGTCATGACGTTAGCTCCGCCCCACTATGATGACGTCATGGTGGGGTAGAAAATTTTTTGTCATCCCATCACTGATGGATACCCAAAAGAGCACCTAGCTTTGGGATGAACCTGGCTAGTGTAGGGGGTTGTTTGTATGCTTGTAACCAATTTGTGGAACTCGTTCCCTTATGATATCTGAAACCTTGTTTATTTTCTGTTAGATGGTAAGGCACACCTTTATAACATCCTCAAGGCTGTGGCAATCCATTGCAGTCTCGGTGTTAAATCCTGCATGTCTCATTTCATATGTACGGCAGGAGATGACTCTGTGATCATAGTGTGTGGGTCACTTCATGGCAAGCTGGGATCCACCTTAACCAAATTCACACCAATGGCATTTTTCCTGCTTTAGAAAAAAATCATTCTTGGATATGATTTGGAGCCAACGATGAGAAGGGGAAAAAATACATTGTTTACCTGGGCTTTTTGTTGTTGTTTTATTCTACTTACTTGTCTTTTTAATTTTAGCATTGCTTAAACTGGTGTGACAGATATGGGAATTTATTAATACTGTAGTATGGCCCTGTTCAAAAGTGTGTATCTACTTCCTGATGATTCTTGTTTTTACCCTAGTGTTACTTTAATTTTTATCATAATGACTTGCTAGTTTCCATGTGTTCTGTTCCTTGAAGGAAATGCAGCATACAGATCTTTGAATGCATTAGAGACACATTTTTCAAAGGGGTTAGCATTTTGTAATTCTTCTTTGTCCTGATGGTCAACTCCAAGTCGAGGATTTCCATCCTATGTATTCATAGAGTACAGTTGTTAGTTTTGTTACTACAGACTAGCTAAGTCAAGAGTGATGAAATGCAGACGGCACCATTAGAGTAGTTCTGATCTGCAGTGCTGCAAATGTTACCATTTCTACTGCCATGTTTGTCTCTTCTCCCTAGAGAAGAGACAAGATATACAAACAGAACTACTGGTCAAGCTGACAAATTATTTAGTCTTCAGGAAGAAAACACTTGGTGGAGAGATGCTACCTTTCACTTCTGTTGAAATGACCTTACAGAGGGATTAGAACAAAGCTCATGAAACTGGAATCCTGCTTCCACCAAGAAGAAGCCAAAGAAGCAAAATGGTGCAGCAATATTAATTTGGAAGAAGAGGGCAGCTGGAGGCAAAGATTGTTAGCAAGTATTGTTAATAAGTGCAGCCTCATGTCTGGGTCAGCCTTGGTCTTTAAACTGGAATGGATCTGGTATGTTAATCAGTCTGGCTAAGCCAAGTGAAGGACTAGAAGTTGCCAAAGGCTATAAGAACAGCTGCAGCAACAGATGTGTTTTGCCAAAAAAAAAAAAACAACAACAACCCAAAAGGGGGAAAGATTGCTATCCTCTCTCATTGCTGTGGAATATTCTAGGACAGAGCTTGCAAAAACTACATTTCAGAGTACAATTTCCAAAATTCCCCAGCCAGGATGCTCCCTGGCCATGTTGGCTTGGAAGGATGCTGGAGACAATCATCTGGGTATAGACAGAAATTGGGTTGATTCTACTGAACAATCCGTCATGGGTAAAGTTAGACTGCATTGCAGAGTTGTAAAGCATAACAATCTGAGATTTAAAAACTCTGCTCATCTGTAGCTCAATGAAAGGCAGTATAATATTATATTATATATGACCTTGCAATGTGTAACTGGAATAAAGTCAGCATCTCAGAGTTGATTCTGGTGTAACTTATTTATATATTTTACATTATATAAAACAGACAGAGACAATGAACAGCTAAAAGAGGTGCTAGAGGAGATTTAATGCACAAAGATCCCTGGGATGTCTTTCTCACTTTTCTTCTTTCTTTTATACATAAGGCTGTCATATGTACCTTTCAATTTGAGTAGTGAGCTGCAACAATGCACAGTAGACAAGCTTCAAAAGGGTCAGAGATCTGGCACAGTTCAAACCTGGCTTCTGTGAACTGAGTTGGCCTGGAAGCCAGAACATATCATAAGCCAAACTGGCTGGAGTTCATATATCCCAAAGAGCTCAATGCTGATTGATCACAAACCAAGCACTGAAGCTCATATTGGAGTATACTGCAAAAACAGTTCAATGCATCCAAAGTCCGTAGAAGATTTTTTGTTTTGTTAATATGTTCACATATAGTCTGATAAGGAACTGGTTCTTCCGTAACTTCAATACTCAGAAATCAGAAGTGACATCTGAATGAAGTTGAGAAGCAATGAGTTATCCTTACCTCTCATTGCTGCTGTGGGAATAGAGAGCCAATTGCTGTTTTCAGACATAACACCAAACAATATACTATGCCTTTGTTTCCCCTCTTTGCTCGCATGAGAAGAGAAGAAATAGAAGATAACCTTTGATTTCCAACCAACAATAGCCTGATATTTCATTCAAAGCTTTGCAGATGAGGATATTTTAGAGCAATTTTTAAAGAAAATAAATTAATTTTGAATTAAAAAGGTAGGAACTGTTTCAGCTCAGTAGGATATGTACAAGTATATAACAGTTTTGCAAAATGCTTCTTGCATTTACTAGCTTTTAAGCTTTTTTTCAGTAGCAGCTTGTTTCATCAGCAGTGACAGCTGTTTTAATTCTAACATTGACCATAGAAACAGTTCCTCTTGCCAAAGTGTACCTGAAGCTTTTACTTGGTTGTATGCAAGGTTTGACTATGGCTAAGGGTGCGAGTAGGAGTAGAAAAGAATGGAGACATAGATATCAATTTTACATGAGATTAAACAAATTCTTTATCTAGTTTATTATGGGGAGCATAGGGTCCTCCAGATGTTTTTCACTGTTAATTCCAATCTGATTTAGCCAGCCTCATCAATGGTGAGATCTGATGGGATCCTCCTTGGCTAAATTGGTAAGCAATTTCTTGCAATGGCAAGAAAAAATTGTGCAAAATCACTCCTTTTTGTTTATAACTAGCCAGTTTTGTGCAAAATGGACCATCTTTTGCACAAAATTGTGAAATGTGTAAATTATCTAAACTAAGTTTACTGCTGATTTGTTTAAAAATATGTTGTCCTGGATGGGTTATTTGAATCTTTCTTAGTAGTTGGTCTCTCCTTTTGTGCCGACTGTGTATGTCTTCAAAAGAAAAGCAGGAAGCTTAAAGCAGCCTTCTTAAAACAAATGACTAAAGTCATGTTGTTTGATCCTTAGACAGTAAAGAAAGTGACAAGGAGTCAATTCCAGAATGAGACAGAACATTTGATCACAGCTGGAGAGAGAGTATCAGAAGCAAGAAAAAACAATCTTAAGGTGCATTAGAGACAAGAGGTTTGCATAATATGGCCTATACTGGCTAACTGGATAGTTTCACTTAGGAAATTATCTAACATTGTGAAATGGCTGCTGCTGATACATGACTGCTCTCAGCTAGCAGACTTCATTATCTACCCAATACTGATCAAGAGTTGATTTTTAGGTTTACTGACCCTCATTCATCATTGCAAATGCACTCAATCAACGTCAGTACAGGAAAGCAAGAAAGAGCTCCATTTTGCCAATTGCTTCATGTCATCCCGAAGCACCCTTCTATGCAGGCACGAAGCACCATTCTAATTTACAGACTCCCTGGAGAGAAAGACATGCAGATGTGGTTTCAGCAGTTCACAGCTGGGGTCTGATTTACTTGCCCATAGCAATGAATCTTTGGCAAACGGCAGAATAAGAAGTAATCATTCATTCTACCTTGGAGAGCTCTAATTTGAACAGCTGGCCATTCTGCTGTGGAAAAGAAAGGGAGAATGTTCAAGTTACTGGGAGGGGAGAAATGACACAGTCCATCCCTCCTCAATCTGGTGACTTGCCAAAAGCAACCTCAGCGCCTTTGATTGATATCACATCTGCATCTTTCACAGTTGATACTTGGGCTTCAATGCACACACATCCTGCGACAAAGTTGCTGAGCAAGAGGAGCGTTGTATGATTGAATATTCCCTTTAAAATCTTGCCTCTGAGGCACAGACTCATCAAATTGCTGAAATATTTCCTCTGTATATTTGTGACTGAGCACAGGCATATGTCTAAGCTGTAGATCAAAGAAAGGTACACGCCTGTGTTTATGCCACAAAACTAAACTTGTTTATTTACAAACAAGGATATGGAGAGATTTTTTTTTCTCCCATTGTGCTCTGTGCCCAAATAAGGGACATTCATAATGGGTTCCTTTTGCCCTCTTTCCTTTTAACGACAGTCTTGATCCCCCGCCATCCTTGTCCAATTCAATAACAGTTTTCCTGTTTACGTTATTTACATTATTCCTCCGAAATCCTTCATAAACCTCAAATATACAGTCAAACTGGGTATAAAGAACACCTCACTTAAAGAGTAACTTGCTTTACAAAGTAAAAACAATTAAACATACAATGATAATTATCTAAGCACTCAAAAACTTTAAAAACATACTTAAAGAAGAACCTATGTCCAGCATAAGGACCACGGTGGCTTATTGGTTAAGACAACTGGAAGTTTGGCATGTCAGCAGTTTGAGACCCGAGTGCTGCATGATGGACTGAGCTCCCATCATCTGTCCCAGCTCCTGCCAAGCTAGCAGTTTGAAAGCAAGACATTGCAAGTAGAGAAATAGGTACCACTTTGGCAGGAAGGGTAACAGTGTTCCATGTGCTTTGGTGTCTAGTCCTTCCTGCCACATGACCATGGAAACATCTGCGTTGGCTCTTTGGCTGTAAATGAATATGAGCACCGACCCCTAGAATTGGATATGACTGGCTTTCGAACAATTTACATATATTTACATATATGTCCAGCATCCAGGAGGGACTCAATCTTTATTATTAAAAGACTACCTAAAGAGGCAGGTCTTTAATGGTCATTGAAAGGATAAAATCGAAGGGACTGACCTAGATTTTTGTGGTCTGAAGAGAACTCTCAAATCTTTTCCCTTTTCTAATGGAACTGTTATTGTTCTTCCACTCCTGCTTTCTCTTTTGAAAAATGTTTCTAGCTCTTTATTTGGGGTATTTGTTTTATTTTTCTATTTTTATCCTTTAGTTTTCACCCTATTTTCTTTATGTGATTAAACACCATAAAAAAGATTTCATCCCTGGGATATCATCATGTTTAACTATTGCTATGTGGTGACAGCTGCTTAGGTTTGGAAGAAAATCCAGAAGTTTAGAAGGGTTGGTGTTTGATCCTTGCGTACAATCCTTTGTTATCAGCCTCTGTAGTTTCTACATCAATACCTTTGCCAGCTTCCCTCTTATCTTCCCAATGACACATTTGTCAGAAGATGTACTTTTTTCCTTTCAGTTCCTATTTTTCTTCTGAAGCCTTGTTAGCCATCCTAGAAGGACAGAACACCTGTTTCCAAAATTCTGTTTCCTCACTGAGGCTATGTATGGATGACCGTTTCCTCCATTCCTCATCTTCCCCAATAAACAAGGGAAAACACAGGAAGCTTTAATGAATATTTGAGAACAGGATCTGAATATAACAATCTCGGAAGAGAGTTGGCATAGAAAATGGAAAAAAAGAATTATGAGAACTATGTCTGTAAGAGTAAAAGAACATAATTTCAAGATACTTTGGAGATGGTATCTGACCCCAATTAGACTGCATCAAATAAATAAGGAAACTAGCGATAAATGTTGGAGATGTAAGCACTCAATAGGGACATACGTACATATGTGGTGGAATTGCAACGAGGTGCTAGATTTCTGGGGCAAAGTTGAAAAGGAAATTGAAAATATAATAGACATGCGGTTAGAATTGGGACCAGATACGGCATTACTCTCAAATGTGGACAAATATAAACTGAATAATGATGGCAAAGAGCTTATGACTGTGATGTTGTCTGCAGCAAGACAATGTATAGCAAAAAATTGGAAAAGTAATCTGTTATTGAATATACAAGATTGGTACAAGGAAATGTGGGAATTAGCTCTTAACGACAAATTGACATGGGAAATAAATGTAAAGAAAGGCATAGTTCACTCAAATGGTTTCTGGGGAATCTGGAGGAAATTCGTGGAATATGTGATTGTTAAAAAGAAAGGAGTTAGCCCTGTACCGGAACAAATTAATTTTTGGAAAATGTAAATGGATATAACCCCTCTGGACATTGTATGTAGCACATTGGTGAATTAAGCAATGAAGAACATATGTAGTATAATAGAGGTATTAGAGTTATTGATTGGAGAGTGATGATACAAAAGCTGTAAATTTCTTTATATTCAACATGTTTCAAATGCTGTATTTTGTTTTCAGGAATATTCTCTTTTTTATATTGTATGTTTTTTCTTCTGTATTGTTTCTTTTTATTAATGAAATTCATAAATAAAGAATTTAAAACATTCCTCATCTTCCCCAATCTTACCTTCAATGGGCTGTCAATTACCTAGAAAGGGTATTGATCACCAATTGTGTTAGGTTCTCCAAAGATTTCTGGGAAATGCTGCTACAAGTGATAGCAGAGGTTCCCTCATTCTGATTTATGGGGAAAGAAGCAGTAAACACCTTTGCCTATGTGGACTAAATGATCACAATTTACCCTTAGGGAAAAAACACCATTTGAGGTTCCTACTCAAATGACAGTGGGTATTTTAGGAAAGGGAACTGAAGAAAGAGGGAATCCAGAAGAGACTGAACAATTAATATCTGCTAAGACAAACAAAAATGTTAACTTGGACTCTGTGGCAATTCATCAAATGCTTTCCTATAATACAGGCTGCCTTGGCTTGAAGTACATCTGCTCCTGCCAAGCTAAGGTTACTGCTAAGGAAAGAACCCAATTTGTACATTGGCTTCATCTTCACCATTCTCCATAAAAGACTCAATAAATTAAATGCATACTGTTGGTGTTCTCTGCTGTAAAGCTGCTAATGTAATACCAAAATGGTCTCTTATGTGCTTACAAAGCTTTTTTAAAAAATCTAGATGAAGAATTTAATTCTTCAAAGAGATGAGCTTTTGATTAATTAAGTTCCTTTTTTGTCCCCTTTTTAACATAGTAGCCATTTTTCTGGCATAGATGACAGACGTCTGTTCTGTGAATATTCTTATTTCCAATATTGTAAAAATATTTCTGAAAGCCTCTGTGGTGTGATTGATCAGTAATAGACTCAGGAGGCCTGGAGTCAGATTTCTACTCAGCCAAAGATATTCATTTTGGAGGGAGAGAATATATTACCAGAGAGTGGGAACAGTAAACCACTCCTTGAGTATCTCATATACAGTGGCACAGTACCTCGCTTAAAGAGCATAATGCGCTCCACAGGATTGCTCTTTAAGTGAAACACCATTGTAAGTGACCAGTTGTGGGGGGGGGGGATTGCAAACCCCAATTTATTTGTTAAGTGAGTTTTGGGTTGGTTTTATTTGTTAAGCGAAGCGAACATTCAGAGAAAATTCTGCTCTTTAAGCCAGTTACTCTTTAAGTGAAACACTCTTTATGCGAGGTTTGACTGTACTTTGAAAACTCCAACTGTTTGTACATCCCATTACAGTGGATGGGAATTCTGGAAATTCAGTAATCCACATGTATGTCCAAATTGAGACCTGGATCAGACTTGCACATACCTACTGATTTTAATTAAGAAGAAGATTTTGTTTCTGTTTTGTGGGATTTAGGATGGTTTATTGGCAGCAGTGGCTGCTACTCATATCTGAGTATACATTTTTTCCCTGGAAATCATTTTCACAGTTGATGGATGAAAGATGAATGACAAAACAGGGAAAATGCCATTGGCATGAATTTGTTTAAGGTGGATTGCCACACGCTGTGATCATGGACCTATCTCCTGCAGCATGTATAAAATGAGACATGCAGGCTTTAACATCATGACTGCAATGGACTACCACAGCCTTGAGGATATTAACATGGTGCGCTTTCACAGCCAGTCCATCTAGCATGGCCTCTTCCGCCTCCATGACCGTTGGGAATCAGAATAGTGAAGTGGTTCCTCTTCCGTTCATTTTGCCATTGGGCCCTCGGATGGTTTATATGCAGCGCTATAACATTAGCTCAAAAGTGGGTGTGTAACAGTTAATTCATGTTTCTCTGTAGTTAAAGTGCTAGCAAAAGTGCAGAGAAGAGTAACAGGCTTGGGTACCTGTTGCTGCCTAGCAATTGATTAAGATTTGATCCAACAGAACTGACCAGTCCAGTAAGACACAATGAACACTGATTGCAAAAACCATGAAGAAATCTAGACAATTCAAAATGATAATATTTATTCTGTCTCTTTTCTGAAGCAAGTCCTTGATGCAGTTTGTTGCCTAAATAGCAGGGAGAAAAATAAAATATTTTCCCTTACTACAGCAAACAGGTGGCTAGGCTCCCATGATGCAACCATGGTGGTGGTGGCAGATGAAAAAGCTGGAGAAGAAGTCCCAGCAGCACTAGCTGCAGGACCCAGAAGCAGAGGTGGTTGGCACAAGTGCTACAGGTTAACCCAGAACACAGTTTTGGACTGTACCTGAAGGTTGGCACCCCTAACTCATTTTTTAAGAATTAACCTGTATGTTAATAATGTACAAGAGGGGTAAACATGCACTAGCTTTAACCCTTCCAGCATCATTTCAACTGCCCTGTATGTTTGGAAGGTGACAGTGTGAAGAGGAGAGACTGGTTTATTCATGCAAGTTCCTCATTAAATCAGATGTGCTGATTTTCTAGTGTTACTGTTTACTGAGAACCCCCATGCATAGAGGTGGCCCTTCTCTCTTGTTAATTGTTCTCCACAGGTAGATGTGAACAGAAAGTGGGGTGTACAGTTAATGTTTCCTCTTCTCTGCCTATTTATCTTACCCAGATTTCAGAACCTTTGGGCAGGGCTAATGCCATCCTGTTTCCAATGAATCTTCAGGCTTGAGGGAGCCTGGATGATATGCCCTATCCCCTATATAGTAAAACCTCACATAAAGAGTGCCTATCTTAGAGACTAACTTGCTTAAAGAGCAGAATTTTCTCTGAATGGTCGCCTTGCTTGACAACTAAAACCAACCAAAAACTCGCTTAGCAACTAAATCAGGGTTCATAATCCTGCTGCCAGAAGTCACAATTGGTCACTTACAATGGTGTTTCACTTAAAGAGTAAACTTGCTTAAAGAGCAATCCTGTGGAACACATTATGCTCTTTAAGCAAGGTACCACTGTATCTGCTATTTCTGATGCCAGTGCAACTTGAAATCAGAGGAGTTCATGGACACAATTAAATGTTGGCAACTCTCAGTCAACAGCACTCAATTGTACTTATCCTTCGGCCAGACTGCATTATGCTGGATAATGTTGGAAACACAAAATGTGTCATGCTGAAGCAGCTATTTTCAGTTCATTCACTACCCAGTTCAGCTAGCAAGTTGGATTTAAGCCAGTGTACTCTTCTAATGGCTTCAGAAATGAGATCACATTTCATTCAGGTACTCTGATTTAATGAGTTTCTGGGACAAGGTTGATTTTCAGCTGTCAGCCATATGGTGTGTTGACCCATTGCTTTGTTATTCACCAGATCTAGCTCCTAGGGAAGGGTTGCATTGAAATCTGAAGGTTTCATGATGAGAATGTGCAGTCCCTGATCTGTGAGTCCAGGTATAAGGAGAAATTCATTCACATATTACCAGTGAACCTATTGTTAGTGATACTCATGTATATTTTGCAGTTATGAGGTTCTTTTCAGACAGTTTTGCTCATTCAGTGATGTTACAAAATAAAATGTCACATAACCATGTTTAGGTTATGTGAGTTTCTTCCCCAGCATTTGATACAAAAAAATGTATGACAAGAGTTCCCAACCTATAGTTCACGGACTGGATTCAGCCCGTACTGCCATTTCATGTACCCCCCAAGGGCATTCAGGAAACAAAATGGCCACCACTTTGAAGTTGTTGGGACAAAATGGCCACCCCTATCATGCAGGCAGGGCAAAATGGCCATCTGACCCTTGAAGATGACAAAGAGAGCATGACCTGGCCACTAGCTTGAGAAGGTTGGGAACTCCAGCTGTAAGTCTTGTGAATGAATTAGACAGATAACATGGATTGGGGAGGCAGGCAGATTGTGTCAGATAAGACAGCATTTTCGGAGATATAGCTCAGTGGTAGAGCATTTGACTGCAGATAAGACAGCATTTTCTTTTGTGCTAGCCAGAAGAAATTATTGTGAGACAATAGAAGGAAGTGCCAGGATCCCAAATCAAAAAGAGTGGCACATCATTTGAATCACGGTACTAATAAAAATGGAATTCTGACAAATGGGACAAGAAATCTGTACATGATACCAAGGGAAGAGGACACAAAAATAGCAAGTTGTCAAATACCAGGCAGACACAAACAAGCATTATATCATTATTCCCCCCTTTTTTTACAGTGTGACAAATCTTGAGTTTTCTTTTACTGCCCAGAAGAATATATTATACTGTCTCTTCCATCTTTTAAATAACAACAGATCCTTGAAAGAAAAATTGTTCCCTGATCCCAAAAGACAAGATGTGTTATGTATTTCTCAGTCATTGGGAAATTACTTTTTAAAAATAATTAGTAACTGTTGTAATTCCAAGGGCCCAAAGCAATAATGTCTTCCCATCCACCTCATTATCTTCTCATCACCCCACAACAGAGCATGAGGCAGTAAATTGAAGCACAACACATGCCAGTATGTCCAGCATGCAATATTTCCTCTCCTCTTCCTTTTAGTGAAGTTGTACCCCATAACTAGTAACCAAAAGTTAAAGGGGTAGCACAAAAGAAGCAAGATCATACCTCAATAGTTTATATCCAGTAGTATGTTCTAACTAGATTAGGTCCAATGAAATGTACAGGAATTTGCCTAACCAAATCCCCAGTAATTCAGTGGGTCTACTGTAGTTGTAGGGACTGCGGGGGCTCAAGTGGTTAAGATGCTGAACTTGCTGACTGGAAGATTGGAGTTCGATTCCTGGGTACTGCATGAAGGAGTGAGCTCCCATCTGTCCCAGCTCCTGCCAATATAGCAGTTCGAAAGCAAGAAATTGCAAGTAGATAAATAGGGACCACTTTGGTGGGAAGGTAAACAGCATTCCATGCACTCCAGTGTTGAGGCATGCCTGCCATATGTCCAGTGTTGAGGCATGCCTGCAGAGGCAGACAGCGCTGGATCTTTGGTTATAAAAAGAGATGTGCATTGAATCCTAGAGTTGGATACGACTGGCTTTTGAGCAAGGGCAACCTTTACCTTTACACTTGAATTTTTTGGAATAGTAGCCATGTTAGTCTGTGGTTCAGGCATCTCAGAAAACAAAACAAAACAAAATAAACAAAATAAATCAGATATCCGGAATGGCAAAACAGAGAAACCTGTCTCAAACCACTTCAATCTAACTGGACACTCTATCCAAGACCTGAAAGTTGCAATTCTGGAACAGAGAAATTGCAGGATTGAAAGGGAAACAGCAGAAATCAAATACACCCATTTGTGAGATACCCATCACAGGGGGCTAAATATTAGTGGTTTCTGGGACATTATCAAATTTGATACACAGATTGCTATATGATTTTATATTACAACTTTCCTGCCAATTCTCTTTAGTAAAACAGAAAGAAACCAGGTACAAGTGAGTTCCAATTATTTTTAGATGCCAGGAACAGTGCATATTTTGTCCTTGATAAGTCCTTATCTGTGTCTTGCCTTGTGAAGGAAGTTTAAGAGTTGATATGTTGACAAAAAATGTGTGTGCATGTGGGTATTCAAACTTGATGGTACATAACAACAGCAAGAAGGAAGTAAATAACTAGTACTTTCCAAACTTTGATCCTCTGTCCTTTCCCATACCCTGAAGCCTCAGAGAAGTTTCCTTTAGAGCAGTGTTGGTAAACTCAACAGGTTGCTGTCCATGCTGCAGAGGGACAGGATAAACTCTGTGCTGGGCAAGGGAGGAAGCATCCCATTGGGCTGCTGGGCAGAGGTGCAGGGCAAATTCTGTGCTGGGCTGATGGCGCACATGCCCACAGAGAGTTCTCTGAGTATCCCCTCTGGCACGCAAGCCATAGGTTTGCCACCGTTGCTTTAGAGAAACCTCCCTGGCCCCCTTTAGATATGTTACAAGATATGAACTTGAAATGAATTTGAAAGGCAGGCAGGCAGGCAGGCAGGCAGGCAGGCTATGTTCATGCCTTTTCAAAAATGAGGTCTATGATTTTTATTTTTCAAGATGCTGCGATTTATTATGTGGATACCATATTACTTTTTATACAGATATGGTATTAATTTTTTGTAAGTAAAAGCTAAAATGTTTAGAAGTGATTTCATGTCAGAATCAGAAATAAGATTAAACTTGTGTTTTCTTTTCACCTTCTTCCATGTCTAGGCCAGATGTGAAAATGTGAAAATGAAGGCACATTTTGGTGAGTTCATTCTGCAGTTCCTTTTGCCTGACCTAGTGTGAGAAAGATTAGTCAGCAACACAAGGTACCATTAACCGATTGTGGTTCAAAAATACCACAGTCTTCTAGGAGGTGCTTTCCTAGCACTAGGCATCCCTAATGACCTACAATAACAATCTCCATTGGTACATATTAGAGAGAGTGTGTGTGCACATGCAGAAACTGTTTTCCAACATTACGTCATCATGTAGACAACCATGCATGTTGAAAGAAGCTGATGAAGGCCTCCCCACCCCACCATACATACAGGCAAGATTGAAGATCTGTTTCATAGTTCTAGTATGTTCCAAAAGGAGAAGACTCAAAAGCCCTATGTGGGGTACTGATCGCTCTCATTATACATGCCATTTCAATCCCTGCCAAAATCAAAGATTTCTGTCTGAGACATCTACATGTACCAACTTCCTACGAACCATAATTTAAACAACTATCACCAACACAATTTATATTTAATCGCCTTATATTTACCAAGGTCTCCTTCATGAAGACAGTTCAGTTCAAGTGATGACAGAGAAGTTTTAAAAGGTCAATGAAAAGCACGGCTGCAGTGCATAATTGGCTGATTAGTTAGAATTGATTAACATGGTGGGTACCTTGATTAAGCGGTCCACAATTTCTTTATTTTAATGGATTACTTTTGAATACAGATGCTTATAAAACTGATGATACCATGCATCATCTTAAAGAAGTTGGGCCATTAATCACAAATTTATACAGTTGGCATGGGCCACGGGGGTCATTCAGTCCAACCTCCATGCAATAGATAATTCTTCTTTCTTAAACATAAGGGAATGCCTCTTTTATATGTGTGTGTGTCTTTTATAATAAGCTGTAATTCACGCTCATGTCATCTAAAACAAGGAAAGTACATTTTTTATGCTGGAACTATTGTTTTTACTTCCACACAGATGTAACTGACTGGTAACCAAATGGCTATTCAAAAAGACTTTTTGACAGCGTGTACTCTGCGGTTAAATAATTTACACTGTTTACCCCAGCAGTTAAGAACAAAGAAACAGCCCCCCCCCAAAAAAAAAAAAATGAAAAGCTTGCCTAGTCCAGTGTTCTGTAAGTGACCAATCTGATGGTGTTAGAGAAGGACACAAGCATGACATAGAGACAAAAGCCCCCTGTTACTCTGTATTTTCACCAACATCTGGTATTCAGGTGCTGGAGGTAATATTTAATCACTAAGACTAGTAACTCATAACTGCATTTTTCATGACTATACTACCGTGTTTCCCTGAAAATAAGACACTGTCTTATACAGTAATACCCCGGATAACGATTGTACCGGATAGCGCTAAAACCGCATAACGATGCAAGATTTTTGGAAAAATCTTGTATCGGATAATGTGGGTTTTAGCGTTATCCAATACAATTGTGTGTGTGTGTGTGTGTGTGGGGTGTTGGATTGGGTAGAACATCTACCCAATCCAACCCCCCCCCCCAGCGCCTGCCCGCACGATGTTTGGAAAGGTTATGGGGAAGTTCCCCCGTACCCTTTCCAAACACCATGCAGGCACGCGTGTGTCAGAGGGGGTTTGGGGAGGGTACGGAGATCTTCCCCATACCCTCCCCATACCCCCTCTGACACTCACGTGTCTGCCAGCCTGATGTTTGGAAAGGGTACGGGGAAGATCCTCTGTACCCTTTCCAAACACCGTGCAGGCACGCGCCTGTCAAACGCAGCTTGGGGAAGATACGGAGAAAATCTCCGTATCCTCCCCAAACCGTGTTTGACACGCGCGCGCCAGCGCGCCCGATGTTTTTTAGCGTTGTTCGGTGTATACCCCGGACAACGCTAAAAACCGGAACCAAGTCATAACATTATCCGGGGTACTAGTGTATTTTTTAAAACTCCAAAATATGCACAAAGTCATATTTTCAGGGGATGTCTTATTTTTTCACGATGAAAAATACAGTACACATTTATTGCTGATACAGCGGATTGCCAGGGCAAGATTTAGGTGAGTGCCTTATTTTCAGGGGGGCCCTTATATTTCCGAGGTGGGGAAAATAGGGGGGTGCCTTACTATATGAGGAGGTCCTATTTTCGGGGAGACAGGGTATATTCTAATTCTATAATGAAGCCATAACAATTAGTGGATGCTATGGTAGCTAATTCCAGTTTAATGCAGAGAAGCATTATTGTTTGTCTGCTCTGAAACCACTGCAGGTCAGATTGTTAGTTAATTTTGTGAATATTAGTCTTTTTAAACTGTTCATTTCAGCAAAGACACATCTTTATGATTTGTTGTTCAGTCGCACAGTTGAGTCTGACTCTTTGTGACCCCATAGACCAACGCAAGCCAGGCTCCTCTATCATCTGCCATCCTCTGTAGTGCACCCAGATCTAAACCCACGGTGTCAATGATTTATCACAATGCTCTATCACAATGATTTTTGTGATACAGTAAAACACCGGATAACGATTGGATCGGATAACGCTAAAATCGCATAACGTTAAGTAATCTGGGGAGGAGAATTGGATCGAATAACGTTAAGGTCCTATGGGATGGATCAGATAACAACCGCTAAAGCCTGAGCGGTTACAATGTATTTCTATGGAGCTTTAACGTTATCTGAGCCATCCCATAGGATTTTAACATGGATCGGATAACACTAAAAATCGGATAACACCAAGACTTGTGGAACCAAGTCTTAGTGGTATCCGAGGTATTACTGTATATGGTTTTATAGAAAACCATAATTGAGTTTGTTTTGTTGGTTTAATATTTGAAATCTTGTTTTGAATAAAACAGCAGCAAAGTCTTTTTAAAATAAGGAGACAAAATAATGAAGTGAAGATGCGTAATCAGCTAAGTTGCCTGCTAGTGGGCATAAACCCTAGGAATAACCTGTATCATGTGCCAAAGGAGCCAAATAAGAATCAAAACACAGGTATCATCCAATGTTTCATGCTCATCAGCTCTGATGTGTATTGCTTGCTTGCATTTCCATGGAGTCTGGCTTATGCATCTTTCCTCCCTTCACATCAGACTTGACCTATGTAAGAAGTATTTTATACAGTATTGTGACTAGCAGCCTTTTATCAGAAATCACTTAAAAGGTTTCCAGTTTCTGCAAACTTTTAGATCAATATGTCAGATTCCTCTGTGCTGAGTACAATATATAGGGCATATAGCAAATTGCTTCCTATATTGGATCAGAAACCATTATAAAAGGACACTGGCTTCCATCCCAAGATGACATAAAAGATCGCTGGCCTTATTAAAAGGAATGGAACTAGATTCTTCTGTACTTATTTTCAGACAGGCAAAGACCTCAGCTAACAGAAATTGCATACTATTTCTTTATACTATACAGTAATATCTCATATAACATTAGTATCGAATGACACTAAAATCACATAACATTAAGGAATCTGGGGAGAAGAATTGCATCAGATAACATTAAGATCCTATGGGATGCTTCAGATAACAACCGCTAAAGCCTGTGTGGTTACAATGTATCTCTATGAATCCCATAGGATTTTAACATGCATCAGATAACACTAAAAATCATATAACACCAAGACTTGTGGAACCAGGTTTTAGTGTTATATGAGGTTTTACTGTACTTTATATCATATTTTCATTGTCTTTCCTCTAGTTAAGTAGGCATTACAAGACACCGTATCCCTGTTGCTTGTGGAATAAAGAAATACATTATTTAATAAACATGTTCTAATGACATGGACTACAGCAGATGACAGATATTTTAAGTAAAGTGGTCATGTGGGATCCTGAGTTCAGATAGTGTTTTTTGGAAGAGCCTGCTATCCAGCATTGATGTAGAGTCAGTGATACAACATGGATGGTACAACAATGGATCCTTTAAATCTGTGGAAACTTCTGAAGGGAGGTATGGAATGCTTTTAATTGTTGTTAACCACCCAGAGTCATTGCCGAGTTGGGCGGCAATAGAAATTTGAAGAATGAATGAATGAATGAATGAATGAATCCAGTCTGGACAACCTTCATTCTCAAAGCCTCCATTCCAGGAAACTCATTCTTCAGAGACGAGGTGAACAGGCACCAGATAATTGAATGCCTTTCAAATTCTTCCTCTTGAGGTACAATGTCCACCAAGGATTTTTGTCACCTTTCTTAGGAAGGAAATATTATGTGGTTTTCTGGTGCATAGTTTGGTGAGGCAGAACTTGGAAAAGTTACATTTCTTGATGGCAAATCTTGGAGCATCTTAGCTATGGCCCCTGGATAAGGGTTTCTGAGGAGAGTCTCCAAAATTAACTTTTGTAAATTTTCCTCTGGAAAATCTTCTCTATATTTTCTTCAAATTACTATTCTCTTGGGGAGGGAAGTATTTTGTCTGGTTGGTTGATTTGATGTTTGAATTGATACTGCATGTCTTTCAAAAATCTGAGATTTTTGACTGCTTGTTTAAAAGAAAAGAGGAGTGTGTGCCTGTGCCTGTGTGTGTGTGTGTGTGTGAGAGAGAGAGAGTTAGTGATGAACACAACTGCCAAGTCAGTTTTTTTCAGTTCCACATTTTTCTGTTGCCAAATTCATTTCATCCCTCATCAGTTTGACTTTTAAAGACCAAGAATGTATGAAACTTGTATTCATTTTTGTGTTTCCCTTGTGTATGTTATTTTCATGAATACAGATCACTTTGTATGCACATCTCTGTAAAATACACAAAACCACATTGAAGCACTCTTTGAAAAGTGTGGATTTCAAAGTGCAACTACTTTTTAAAAATGTAAGAAGAGCAGTGCCGGGTGAGACCAAACACCTATTTAGTCCAACATGCTGTTCACATAGTTGTCATGGCAAACCTTTCAGAAGGACATAAGTGCAAGTCTCACTATTCCCATCTACTATACTTACTTGGTTACTTGGTTCATCTGTGTTTCACATGTCAGTTTGATGCATCGGATCAAAGTATCATCTCCCACTGTTTTGAGATTTTAGCAGCCTCTCACCATCGGGAGGTCCTACCTCTACCATAGCAGGGTCTGATGGCATGGCAAGGACTGAGGCCCATGTTTTGATGCTCCTTTAGTCATTTTAAATATGATGACAAAGCTGCCTGGACTCATGTTGAAGTTGGCCATATTAGACCAATGCACTGACAAGGTACATTGCTCCAGGAATTTATCCAACCCACCCTTTAAACACATCGAAAACGGCAGCCATCATTATACAGTATCAAGTGGCAATGAAATTCCACAGTTTAATGCTATGTGAAGAACTATATCCTTTCGTTGGTCTTTCAGCTTTAGTGGATGACATGGGTACTAGTTTTATGAAAGCTCAAGAAAATCTTTCCCTGGGTTCTTTCTCCACATTGTTAATAATCTTGTACACTTCCATGATGTCACCTTCTGCTTTCCTTTTTTTTAAAAAAAGATTAACATTTCCTCACATTATGATCCTTCCCCATAAGGGAGTTGCTTCAGTCCCTTGTTCATTTGATCCACATTTTCCTGCACTTTTCCTGTTTGGTTAATGTATTGCTTCAGAAAGTGCAAATTAGGTATTTACAAGCCCAGAGTTCCTCAAAACTGACTTTCCAGATGTTCTTGGACTTTAGTTCTCTGAAGCCCTAATCAGCAGATGTGTTGACTTGGGCTTCTGGTAACTGAAGTCCAAGGACACCTGAAGAGCCAAGTTTGAGAAACCCTGTACAAGTAAAATAAACTAAATACAGACTAAACAAGTTTATCCTGTATCCTCCATCTCTGTAAGGCAGTGTTGGAGTGAACAAAGGTAGGAGAGAAAGAGGCTGTAAAAATAAAGGTAAAACAGAAGAGATATATCTATGGCTATTCAGATTATTGTGTGGCTTTTACAAATATTGAATTATAATGAAGAGAGATCAAGAGCAAAGCATAACATCAATATAAAACAGCTGTTCTTTCTCTCCCATCCCTCCCTCAGGCTTAAAAGTACAGGTAACAGCTAATTCATTAATCCAAAAGTGGTATCTCTTAAAAAGTGTTCTATATTATCAAGTCCAGTGGAGATGACATAATTTTATGATGGGATGACTATTTTGAGTCCAAAAGTGTTTGTGTGTTTTCATGTTAGAGATTACTCTGGGTTGAAAGGATTTTTTCAGGTGATGCCTTATGCTTTTGACGTCTTATATAACTGCACAAAAACAAGCAGGTAAATATTCTGAATGTGGCCAAAATCAAATTATATTTGCAGGCTATTACAAATTCTGGGTTCAATCCAAATTTAGAAATGTGCTTCTCAGCTTCTCAGAGGACTTCATGTTGCACACCTCTCCTTAGCAGTTCCACAGCAACTTGCAATGTCACTAAGAGAATCATGGCAGAGGCCACAGTGAATGGAGTGAGCTGAGACCTATAGGGAAAGATAGATATGTCAAAATTGTGTGGAAACTCCCTATGTAGTCAATTCTTCCAAAAACCCACTGTTTATGAAAATGGGACATTATGTTTTTCTATCCATGATTCAAAACACCAAAGAAAATGCTGAGAATATTGTGCCCAAGTTGCCAGCAGAAAAAAAAGGATGCCAAACTTGATATGACAAAGATTGGCCTGAATGTTGATGACACTAGTGTCAGCAGTTAAGATGGTCTACCCCAGTGGTTCCCAATGTGAAGACTTCCCAGAAGCCTAAGTCAGTACATTGGCTGATCAGTACTTGGGCTTCTGGGACTGAAGTCCAAAAACCAAAGGTTGGGAAACACTGGTTTACCCTCTTGCAAACACTGCTATTCACAAAGAGAACCCAAGCAGAGGAAAATGCCAGAATCTGACTCCTTTTTTCATCAGTTAATGACTTCTTATCTATAAAGGGGTGTCATAAGCTAAAGGGCTACAATCCTTCTATGGAAATGTTTCTCTTTATCAGTTCTCATACTCTTAGGAATTGGATCTTTGATTCTAATGGTAACCAAGACAAGGCTGCTATTGTTGGGTCACAATTCTCTATTTGGTACACTCAAATTCAAGTTAATAATTCAAGACATATTATTTTGTGGTACTGATCTTTCTGCAACTCCATAGAGCTTTTACTGAACTTAGATTCTAACATATGCCCTCTGCATAACTTGAAAGTATATGCCTACAAATTCCAGTTATAGAATGTAAATGTAGTTTTGGCTGTAATCAGATTGAAGACTTAATTCATTATTTATTGTTCTGCCTTGATATAGATCCCAGGTGCTCTCACCTACTATCCATTTGTACATTAATTGCATCTCTGCCGAAATAATAGGATTGCTTGCTGATAAGCAGTTTGTTACATATGCAGTAGCTCAATTTGCCCTTGTACCTAAGAAGCCATGTTCTTGTTTTGTCAACACTATATAATGGCTATTAGTATGATCAACCTGGGTGGATGTTCATTTTAAAAGATGTCATGAATAGACTGTCAATAAGACCTTGATGAGCTATTATAACATGAAGATTTTGATCATAAACAATGAAGCTGTTGTATTGCATATGCTGACAAAAAAAAAATCTCTTTCTAGATTTCAGACTTAGATTCCCCCAATTTCATTTGGGATATTGGAGACTGAATTTGTGGTCCTTTCACATGATGGACATGTGTTCTGTCACCGAGCATCAGTTATCCTCTCACCTACACACCTATTAACACAAATCTTTAGAACTAGATTTACAAGGGGGAGAGATAATGTTAGATAAAATGCTATCGGTGGGACTTGCCTGGGATAGGCAAATGTGTACAGGTAAAAATATTTCATGCCATGTTCTTTCTCACAGTAGAATGCTATAGAGTAAGAGTTCTCATCCTTTTAAAGCTGGGTGCTGGGTCACACTCCCTCAGATAGCTTCAGGGGCTGGACAGCCATTTTGCCCTTCCTCCACCACATGACACTTCCTGGTGTGGTGGAGGCAGTAGGGGGCCACATGAAATGGTGGTGCAGGCTGCATCTGGCCCTGGGCTGCAGGTTGAGAATCCCTGCTATAAAGTCAACAAAAATTATTCAGAGGCCACTCAAACCTCTGTAAAATTATGAAGTTTTAGTAATCCTGTGAAAAGAATATGGACAAAAGTATGAGACATTTTTGTTCATATTGTCACATCTTAATGCGCTCAGAAATTGAAAAACTCCAGTGCATTAAGTTGTGACGGGAATGTGGACAAAAATGTCTCCCTTTTGTCTTGATTTTGGCCTCCCACCCCCATGAGAGTTTGTGTCTGCAGTGCAACAACAGAAATCTCCACATTTTGTGTTGACTCTGCGTTCAAAACTAATTTCTAAGATTTTTCCTCCCTTTGTATTTCTTAGAATCCTACTACATTTTCATCCCATCTAAGTTCCATATTAGATCACCATCCTTTTAAAAAAATATTCCTATATGGCAACTGGTAAGCATTTTTCACAAAGTTTTCCCCACCCCTTGCACTTTTTGATGCATTCCAAAGTGTATTGATTAAAGAGTATCTCTGTGCATTTTTCAAATCCACATTTTTAGTTATGCATGTCTATTTATACCGCATTTCAAGAAGGAGAGCAGAATTTTATGCTTGTGATTTCCCCATGTTGCCAGAAACTCTTGTGCTTTTGTGATTTGAATAAATTAATAAAAGAAATCTTAGTTAATGTGAACTTCTTTTGCATCCTGAGTACTGAGTGCTTTCAGCCCTGGCAGCATCAATCATTCATTAGGGGGAAGTGGAGGCTGGATACAGCACCCTGTCATGCAGACATGGGCACTTTTAACAATGTGATAGACTGGGATCTTCTCTAGATCATGTGGATATGTCATAACATTTAGCTCTTTTGCAAGCATCTTTGTTTCCTAGCAGGAAATTAGGACAAGATTAATAATGAAGGCTTAAAAGCTTCGCTTTTGAAACAAATTGTCAGATTTTTCTCCAAGTGAACTACATTTGAAGCTTCTCCAATAACAAGTGGTTTCATAGGAATGAGGTCTCTACACTTTTTTTCTGACTCCAACAACATGAGAGTCATGTCCAGATCATTTGGTTTTATGCTTAGCGTAAAGCAGAAGTTCTCAACCTTTTAAAGCCGGAGACCGGGTCATGCTTCCTCAGACAGCTTTGAGGGTCAGATGGCAATTTTGCCCTTCCTTCATCACATGGCACTTCCAGGTGAGGTGGAGCCGGGGGGGGGGATCATGAAAAGGCACCGAGGGCCGCATCCAGCCTATGGCCGCAGATTGAGAATCCCTGGTATAAAGCAACTATAAGAATCTTTGTTCCTCAGATTTATTACTAGTTACTTGATTTGGGGTTGCAAAGGGTCAGAATCGACTGTGTGACTGAACAACAACAAAACTTGATTTAATCATTACATTTATATTCCACATTTATATTTCCTCCAGTGAGTTCATGGTATCCTCCACTGACTTCCTGTTCCCCGTGTTATCTTCACAAAAACCAGATGAGGGATTTGGTATGAGATGCAATGGCTGGCTTAGGGTCACCAAATTGGGTCCATGCTTGAATGAGATTTGAACCCAGTTCCAACCACTCTATTCAAAAGATTTAACATTTTTTCTCACATGTTCCGAAAGGTGTGTTTATGTGTGTGTGGAGATGGATCTATGGGGAATGGGTTGGCTCTTTCCCTTTTATGCTTTTTCAAAATACTGTACCCCATATCTGACTTATACCTTGGATACTTTGGAGTTGTTATTTGGTGAGGAGTCCTTGTATGAGTAGATGTCTCCACAATGACATTCCGCACAACTTCTGTCCATAAAGATCTGTTCCTAGCAGTTCTTTCCCTTCTGTCATTGCATATCCTATGTCACTTGTATTTTGGCCCTCAAACAGAGGACTTTTCTGAACTAGTTACTTAAAGTGAATTACAATAAAACCCCGAGTTACACCAAAAGTCGATTCCCTGGAACCTTTCATAGCTCAATTTTTGATATAACTCTAGGCATCCCCATAGGGAAGCCTTCGGCAGCCAGCATGGCTGCTGTCCCCAGACCATCTGCTGGTGCCGCAGGCTAAGGAAAGGTGGGGAAATGATTCCTTTGGTCAGTGACTTTCTCCCATGTTCAGAACCTTCTCTTCAACCGAAAAAAAGGGGGGGAGGCATCTCCAGACACAGTGAAGGCTCTGTGCTTGGGAGAAAGTCACATACCGAAGGAATCTCTCCCCCCCCCCCAACTCTTCCTTAGCCTGCAGCACCAGCAGACAGGCTGGGGACAGCGGCAGAAAGAGGTACGAGGACATTTTTTTTACAATGTCCTTGTGGCTCTTTCTGCCGCTGTCCCTGGCCCATGTGCAGGTGCTTCAGGTTAAGGAAGGGTGAGTGTGGGTGGGGAGAGATCCCTTTAGTCGTCCCCACTCTCCCAAGTTCTGGGGCTTGGCTGCAGCCTAAAATCTCCCCTCCACTTCTTAGGCCACAGCCAAGCCCCAGGACTTGGGAGAGGGACAGCGACAAATAGGATCCCCCCCCCCCCCGACTGATGGGAAAAGATCGCATCAGTCCCATCCATCTCCCAAGTACTGGGGCTTGGCTGTAGCCCCAGGACTTGGGAGATGGTTGGCGACCAATGAGATCTTTTCCTATCGGTCCGGAGAAATGATTGCACCAGTTGCCAAAGAAGTGGAGGGGACATTTTAGGCTGCAGCCAAGCCCCAGGACTTGGGAGAGTGGCAGCAACCGATGTCCTCATGGCTCTTTCTGCCACTGTCCCCGCCCCGCCCATGAGTGCTGGATGCTAAGGAAGTGTGGGGGGAGGGAAGATTCCTTTGGTCTTTGACTTTCTCCCAAGCACAGAGCCTTTGCTGTGGCTGAAAATGTGTCCCCCCCACCACACACACACTCTTTTTTCGGTCACAGCGAAGGCTCCGAGCTTGGGAGAAAGTTGTGGACCAAAGGAATCTCCCCCCACCCCACCCTTTCGTAAGTCGGGGTTTTTTGTGTGTAAATTGGGACACAAGTTTACCCAAAAAACCCTTTTGTAACTCGAGTTTTTTGTAACTCGAGGCATTCATAACTTGGGGTTTTACTGTACTGTATTCCAACTCCCAGAGCTGGCTCTACCATTTGGCAGAGTGAAGCAGTCATCTCAGGTGGCAGGCACTGTGTTGAATGGCATCCTTTGGCCTGCTCTTCATGACCTCTCTGGATATTCCTTTCTGCTGGGGGACAAAGCCATTTAACAACCTGTTCTGGATACCCTAAGCCTCTCATGCGGTAGAGGAGCGGCTCCAAATCTTGGCTCCCCAGATGTTCTTTGGACTGCAGCTCCCAGAAATCTTGGCCAGCACAAGCCATGGTGAAGGCTTTGGGAATTTTAGTCCAAGGACTTGGGAGGGCCACAAGGTTGAGAACCACTGTGGTAGATAATGCCATTACATAATGAAGGAAGATTGAACTGCTGCAGTAGATGGCGCTGGGAACACGGGTGAGCTTATCTGTCACTTCAGGCAACAGAATGTCATGGGCCAGCCTTGGCAGCCGCTTCTAGCTACAACATGACCTGTTTTACTTATCTTATCTTTGAAGAATCAGACTTTCTCATCAGGGAAATTCATTCCACAAACTCAGTGTAGCATCATATTAATCTAACCCACCAAAGATAAATATTAACTATTCTAAATATACACTCCTGTTTTTCAGATATCTGATTACCTAAATGCTTTGCATTTCCTCCAGGCCTTTCAGATGAAATGAAGTTCTATTTCTATTTACATATCTCTGAGCAGAAGGCTTAAAAGCAGCCATGAAAATATCAGTGTTGCTGGTAAACCTGCCAGTTGAAATGTATTGACAGTGCCACTCTTAACAAATCCTACTTTTGACTAGGTCAGTTTAAATTATTATTATTATTCTCTGGAATCCAAAGATGTCTGAATATAAGTTTAAGGTGCTTCAGTGCTCCGGGGTCTTAGATTGGAAACCCATACCCACTTACTTGGGGCTAAACCTCATAGAGTACTTCAGAGGAGAAACATATCTACTACAGTAATACGTCGGATAACGTTTACCTCGGATAATGCTAAAATCGCATAACGTTAAGAAATATGGGGAGGAGAATTGGATCAAATAACGTTAAGGTCCTATGGGATGGATCGTATAACAACCGCTAAAGCCTGTGCAGTTACAATGTATCTCTATGGAGCTTTAACGTTATCCGATCCATCCCATAGGATTTTAACATGCATCGGATAACACTAAAAATCGAATAACACCAAGACTTGTGGAACCAAGTCTTAGCATTATCCGAGGTATTACTGTATCTAGATTTGTATCTCTCAAATCCTTCATTTCAATTAGCTCACTGATGTGGCTCTTCTGCTCCCCACATCACCTCAAAACAAGCTTATGGGTAGATCAGGCTGGAAGGCAGCAACTCATCCAAGGTCCCCATTGTAGATTTCATGCCTAAATGAAAACTACAATCTGGAGTCATCCTTTAATATGACAGTATTTGTTCTCCGTGTAGCTTTTTTTACTCTCTTTTACTACAGAAGCTGTGTTGGAAAGTTCCACAGTGAATAATTTATTTTGTGTTGGAACACAGAGGTTCAAAAGTAATCTGGCAATTCTCTGGATTTTACCTATGATGGTGACAGTAATTATGATTAAACCATTCTTTCAAGCTGTTTTACCTATTGATAGAGATAGAGATATGGTAATGTAAAGGACCAGAGTGGCTGTATTGCCCAGGGAAAGATGGGCTTTATGGAAGATGGCTGTGATTGCAAGGAGTTAGGTGACAGTTCCATTTCCTCCCTCCAAGATCTGAAATGGTTGTTACATAAGTAGAATTTGCTTGTTGAGCAATTAGTGCATCTAAGAGGTGTTTTTGATTGGGAAAGGAACATTTCCTGATTTTGCTTATTCATTAGTAAGATTTAATAGGGCCTGGAGAATAGATGGGGAATTTTTGGCAGGAAAAGATGGAGATAGGATGGCTATGAATGCACCATGTCCTTGGCTGATAAGATACCTGGGAAGTCTCATGATGGGCGGAAAGTCCCTAACTAAATAAGGAAGGGATGAGGCAGATCATGGTGACCCTTTCTTGTGTTATTGGCTGATAATAAACCACCTGCAAGGGTATTGCACCAGTTAACCAATTCTAGATGCCCATTGTTGGGTTTTGGCATCCTCCAATTAAGGGGCATAGAGCCAAAGAAAATGAGACAGTATTTTAGTTTTAGGGTATAAGAGAAGAGGGTCAGAACCCCAGACTTTTGAGCACTCCAAACATCAGAAGTGCTAGAAGTGTCACTTCCTCCTAATCAGGCACCCAGGTGGCTGGAGAGGGGACAGAAAGAACCCATGCTGATAGCCTGTTTGTATTCTTGCATCTTGTTTCCTGCTCTGTCTCTGATGTAATTTGCTCAGAGAGCTGTCTAATAAAGCTTTGTTTCTTCACTGAGTGCTTATTGTTTCTGAGATCATAAAAGAACCTGAGCCCATTAGGTCTGGCCAGCCTATTGCCAAGACAGAGGCATGCCAGTGACCCATTAGCAAAACTGAGCAATGGCTGAAAAAATGTGCACATGCACGCACACATGCACGCGCACACAGACACAGACAGACAGACAGACAGACAGACAGACACACACACACACACACACACACCCCAACAAAAAACCCCACACTGTTTTATTTGCTTTTCAAAACAGAATTTGCACCCCCTCAAAAGCAATATTGAAATGATACACTCAGAATCTTTATTGTGGATATTTTCATGCTTGCATTTTTTTTACTATGCAAACATATTCAATGAAAATATTGCCAATAAATGGAAATCAAACCATCACCAGCTGAGTAAATGGTTTCCCCCTCTTCTCTTAGGACTCTTCTGTACATTAAGGAAATAATTCTTGTCAACGCTGTGAACAATCACTTGAGTGCCTCATACATGTGTATAAATCTATCTATAGCTCTGTATCTATATTCCTTTCCTTGAAGAATTTGGTGCTCAGGAGTGTCAAAGACTGATCTACAGCACTAGGGGGAGTCCAGACAGGTATGCTACAAAAAATTCCTCATCCCAGCTCTGCCAATGCATCTCAAAATCTGACAGGCAACCCCTCCTGTGCTGCCGATCTTAGTTCCTAGAGAAATTCTGTCAGAGAATCTCCATCTTGACATGCACACCAGTTTTCTGCAAGATTATGATGGACTGAAAGGAAGAAAACCAACAAACACATTTCACTGGTGGGTTTAGTTTTTTTTATTTTTAAACCCAACCATTTGAAGCTGAATCTCCAGAGGGGAAAGTCTAGTATATTGATGTCTTACTTGGTAGAATGAGATATTCTGTAGAATTACTGCTTGACAAGCCCCATTCTCTTCTGTATCCTGGTCACTGATGAATAGTCATCATCAATCTTATCAAGTGATAGACTGTTTTTGCACAAATAAAATAACAGAGTGAGTAATAAGCAATAAAATGAATAAAAAAGATTTTGTATCTTGCACAGTAGTGTGTGTTAGGGAGAATTTCCATAAATTCCACTGAAATCTCATTCAGATACACATTTGAAAGCAAATAAAAAAATATTTCTCTCACAAGCCATCAAAATGATCCTACAATATAAATTGTGCTACCACATGTATAGGGTGAACAAGTGAAAACACACCATAAAGGGAATCCGAAGAATTAAATGATAATTGCCTGCTTGTCAAGTCAGTTCTGATTTATGGTATCCCTTTATAGGATTTTTTTTTTTGAAATGGTTTATCATCCCCTTCTTTCATGGGGACATATTTAGACTGTGCAGCTTGCCTATGACTACACAGAATGACCTTTTCTTCTGGGAGGCACAATGGGAAATTGAACTCCCAACCTCAGCCAGATACGTAACTTACTCAGCTATCCAGCCACCTAAGGGTTAAATACATATTAGTGAAAACAAACAGTGAGACCATACTTTCCTGAGTATGTATCTGGTTAAGCATCAGAAATCACATCTGTTATTCATGCTCACTTACTTTCAGGCTAGACTCCATCCACACTTTCAGTGTGAAGCTGCCATTAAAAACAAATCAGCAACATATATTTTATATTTTGAAGAAAGAAGCTTTTGATGATAACTTTTTATATGGCAAAACAAGGGCTCTAAAAACAGAGGAAAGCAGAGGAATCCATCCTGTGCATATCTAGGAAGCCTTGTTTCAAGAGAAAGAGTAGGAATCCTTGCTTGCCTTGTCTCTTTACAAAAGAATTACCATTTTTTTCTCCTTGCTATGCCAGAGGGCAAGATATTTTCTTATACGTTTGACTCCATAAATTACACTAACCTGCACAAACTGTGTAATTTGCAATAATTGCATAGTTACACAAAACCCAACACGTGCTATTATGTTTAACTGGCTTTAAAAATATGAGACATTGGCTGCATCCCCTCCCCCCGTATCATTTGCACCAACACACTGACCTCCATACATGCAGAGACATGCATGCTCAGAAAGAGAGAGAGAGAGAGAAGATGAGGGACAGACAGGCAGATTCAGGGTAGAGAAACAGAAGGATTGGGGAAAACAGTAATTATACTGATGAGAGGAAAAGACACACCAGTGAGTGACAAAGAGAACTTGACCAAAGATATCAGCTTTGGGGTTTACTGAGGGATGGGGGGTGGGGAGAGCTTTCCTCCACCTAGCCTTTCCCTCTCTCTCTTTACCCCATCTCTTTTCTGGTTTTTTAAAAACCCTAGGCCAGTGTTTCCCAATCTTTGGCTTTTGGACTTCAATTCCCAGAGCCTAAGTCAATTCCCCAAAGCTCTGATCAGCTAATGTACTGACAGGCTTCTGGGAATTGAAGTCCACTGGTGTTCTGTGGAACATAGTTTGGGAAATGCTGCCCTTAGCTATACTCCCTGTTTTCTGAGGCACAAGCCGATCTCATTATCTTGATCTCCTCTGGTTTTAGCTGCAAAAATGAGGAATGAGAGAGGGGGAAGAAAGAGTGGATTTGACTGCGTGCAGTTTCAAGGAAGGCTTGCTTTGAATCAGCTCCTTGAAAGGGTTTCGACTTTTCTGGTTGTTTTTGGGGACACTTTAAAAGTGCACCAGCCTATCCCTACCATGGTCCAAACAATGGGCTCAACAGCCAATGTAGTCAACCTCTGAGTGAAATAGGTCAGGTTAAGAGAACTGGTTGGCTCAAGGTTACCTTGCAAATATCATGACTGCATGAAGACTGGAACTTGGGACCTGTAGGTCCTAAACTTATGCTCAGCACTCTAACCATTACACTATACCACACTGTTTCTGATTTTTTATCTTGGCGGCACCATCTCCTGTGTACTTAACACAAATTTAGGCTTTATACAGTGATAATGGCTTTTTTCCCCTTTGCCTGAACGAAGGATTAGGTTTCCCTCTGTTCTTTTTTGCAGATCAAGCTGTGGTTAATGGATTGGGGTGAGGAGCAGTGGGGGTGATAGGTGGGACATTTCTCATTAGTTGAGAAACATAGCGTAAAGGTCAAATTTATTTGTATGATGAAAAAGCCTTGCAAAACTATTTAAATAATAGGATTTCTATCTTTCCTTGGTGCTTGTTATTTCTGGCTGTTTGCCAAAACATTAAAGCATTAATATGAGATGTTCCTCTGTAAACATGTCTAGCGACACAATTCTTTGCAGCCTGTCCTTACACATTTGAAAATAAATTGTACTCAGGTAACTGGGGATATATATATAATGGCCAAACAATTGTGTGGATAACTACATCCTGTGCTTTTTGGAAATAAGCATCCTTGAACTCACGGAGATTTCTTTCTGGGTAACCATGAAGGCCCTATAATAGTGGGGAAGGTCTTTCATTTGCTTTACTGGTCAAGATATTCAAAACTACATTTTGCCTCATGTTTCCTGAAGTGGCATCTCCTAACTAGAAGTAGTAAAAAAAGGAAGTTGGCATCTGTTTACAGATTTAAGGAACTGCAGAATGAACTCACCAAAAGATGTCTTCATTTTGGCAAGTTCATGTCTGGCCTAGATATGGGAGGAGGAGGAGGAGGAGGAGGAAATTAATACAATTTACATCTAAAAAATTATACAGTAAAATAACGAAAACAGAAGATTTTAACAGAAGAACAAGCCTTCAAGATGTGAAAAATCAACACATTGCCTTCAGTGACAGGCTGAAAGGATACCTTCTTTTCTTTTCTTTTTATTTATTTATTTATTTATTTATTTTGACTTTTATTGCCATACCCTCTTTTTAACACCTTATAAAGGCATGTTCTCACTGTGCAGCTCAGAAATGGCTGTAAAAAATTCCACCATTCGAAATATTTATTTATGTTTACAGTTGATTGTTTCAGCACAATCACTCCATGCGTGTGTTCATCTTATTTCCCCAAACTTCAACCCACAGCTCACAGGTGGCAAAAAGCCTCAACTGTTAAAAACATTTTTAATTGGCATACCAACTAAGCCTGCTTCTCCTATACAATGCCTACAGTTTGTGTTTATAGTGTCAATGCAGAAACCTGTGCCATATTGGAGCAGGGAGGGGCCCTGTGGGGGCAAGAAGAAAATAAGCAAAAACAAATAGGAAACATTCAGTCACATAATGTCAAGAATGAATGTAGCAGTAACTTTGCTTCAGGGCCTCAGTATCAGAGTGCAAAGAGCTTTGAAGTAATCAGTGGCAAATAATAATAGCGACATGTCATAGAGTCAACTCTGGCACAGAAAACTTTTCCAGGGTTTTCTAGGTACAGAGTACTCAGAGCCTGATTTCTCATTCTCTCATCCTGAGCTCACTTTGGGACTCCACAGCTTGCCCATGGCTATGCAGGCTGGCTCTTCTCCAAGGAGACACAGTGGGGAACTGAAATCCCAAACTTTGGCTCTGAAGGCAAGTATTCAACTTACTGAGCTATTAGGTAAAGGTGAAGGTCTCCCTTGCTTGAAAGCCAGGTGTGTCTGACTCTAGGGGGCAGTGCTCACCTCCATTTATAGCAGGAACGTTCCTCAAAATGGGTCTTGCTCAGAGGTGGGCATCAGCAGGTTTGCACCAGTTCACCAGAACCGGTAGCAGAAATTCTGGCTGGCTCCGCCCATCCAAGTTTTGAAATAAAGTAGTCTTAATGTGGGTGCAATGCAGGGCTTTCCCCCTGACCATGCCCACCATACCATGCCCACAGTGTGGTAGTAAATTTTTTTTGGAGCCCTCCCATTGGTCTTGCTTCCCAGCTGAGTCCCTGCAAGACTCAAAAGCTTCCCAGGTTGTGATATTTTAGTGGCCTAATAATTTACTAGACAAATTGGCCAGGCTATCCAGCTATGGTAATAGTGTAGACCAGTGTTTCCCAAATGTTGGGGTTGGGACTTCAATTCCCAGATGCCTAAGTCAGTACATTGGCTGGTCAGTGCTTTGGGGAATTGACTTAGGCTTCTGGGAATTGAAGTCCCAACCCCAACATTTGGGAAACACTGGTGTAGACCAAACTTTTTGGGCTGTGGTCTGGTCACATGGTTGAGTGGGCTGGTCACATGGTTCCTCCCACAGCTGTCGTAAGCTGTGTTTACGACAGCTGTAGGTCATTTATGGCAGCGTTTTGCACATGCACAAGCTCATTTTACTTCCGCTTCCAGGCCGTAGTTTGGGCACCTCTGGTTTAGACTATACTGCCAGTGACTCAATGCAGAGTGTCAGGTGGTGGTTAACTAACCTGACAATCCTGAGGAATAACGGGTGCTGAAGTCCGGGGGATGGTCCCCAAGTGGATTAAATCCCACTTGAATCCATCTTGATGGAAGGCAGCAGCTTCATCAATACTTGCCTGGGGCTGAGGAGGGTTCTGCATGCCAAAAGGGCTCAGGACCAGAAAATGACTCGTGGAGTTGGATCAGTGGTACAGGGGTCATGCTGCAATGTGGAAGGCAGATGAAAGGCCATTATATTCTCATGACAGTCTTTATGGCTGATCGACATGAGGATCACCAATATTCAGATTCAGATATGGTAGAACAAGAATATTAATAATTTACCCTTGTTTTTGGATTTTGAACAATTCTTGTCACATTTGCTGTCCTTTTTGTTTTTAAGACCTGTAGCTATAAGTTTCATTAGACTTTTCAGGATCCTGCAACTCTAAGTAGCCCCCACCAAAGCTGAATTTAT
Organism: Furcifer pardalis; assembly: GCA_030440675.1. Taxonomy (NCBI): domain Eukaryota; kingdom Metazoa; phylum Chordata; class Lepidosauria; order Squamata; family Chamaeleonidae; genus Furcifer; species Furcifer pardalis. Next base: position 126,566,087 of record CP126893.1, on the reverse strand, counting down.
TCCAAACACATATTTCTAAATTTAAGCCATGTCCCATTTAGAACTCTCATTGGATACATCAAGATTCCAATACTCTTGCCTTTAGCATTTTGATACAGAGCAGAGCAGACGTTTTGGGGCCTTGTTTGCAGAGGAGGGACTTTCCATGCAGAAAGTCTTAGATGTAGCAGCTGGCATTTCTAGGTAGAAATGGTTGGATGTCAGATGAATGGGAAATGCCTGTTGGTCAAAGGTGCTCTAGCATTCTGGAGTTTAAACAATGAATTAAAGATAATTTTATATGAATATAAAGAATATTTTAAAGCATAAATATCTGGAAGAAATGAAATATTAGCAAGGGGGAGTTGATTATCCCTCATGTTCCCATAGGATGTTTTCAGTCGTGGTAGAAAGTTTCCATAGGCACTCATGGAAGCTTTGCCTTCTTCCTTCCTTCCTTCCTTTTTTTCATTCTTGACAATGGTGGCAAACAAGCAAAAGTTTTAAATTTATGTTTATACATAGATTGTTAGCCACCCTGACCTCTTATGAGGATAAATAGATTATTATTTTTTATTTTTCTGCTTTTTATTAAATTTATAATATCACATAAAACATATACTGTACAAATTAATACAACACTAACAATAACCTAAGTAACACTACATCAATAAATATGTGTACCCACCACCAACAGGACATTATTTATTTCCTCTTATAGTCTAAATACAATTTTCCCTTTCTTATTCTTATCCCCTATTTCCAAAAAGTTAAATATTCTCATCTCAGTTTTATCATTTTAATTTTTACAAACACATAGTTAACAAACTCTCCTGCTGATCTGGCTGTTCATCAGCATACAGACATGCAGTATATTTGGCATATCCGAAAACAAAACAAAACAAATAAAATAAAAAAACTGTAGCACTTTAAAGACTAACTGCTATATTTTTATTGTTAGCTTTCGTGGATCAAGTCCACTTCTTCAGACAAAGAGTGAAACTTACAGGCATTCTTGTGCTTGCTTGTCTGTCATCTTGCTTGACCACACCACTTCTCCCTTTGACCCCCTGAATTTGGTATATAAAACCATGCCTGTAAGTTTCACTCTTTGTCTGAAGAAGTGGACTTGATCCACGAAAGCGAACAATAAAAATATAGCAGTTAGTCTTTAAAGTGCTACAGTTTTTATTTTGGTTTTGTTTATTTTGTTTTGTTTTGTTTTTTGATATGCCTGAACTACAGACTAACATGGCTACTATTCCAAAAAATGCAGTATATTTGGTTTTTGTCCTTGTAAACAAACCTCATCAGTAAAGTGGTTGCATATACAGTAAAACCCCGACTTACATATGCCTTAAGTTACATAAAATTCGACATACATAATGATTTTTGCACTAAAACTATGTCCCAATTTACATAAATGTTCCAATTTATATAATACAATTTCCTATGGGTTTGCTTCGAGTTACATAAAAAATTCATTTTCCCTATGGGTTTGTTTTGAGTTACGTAAAAAATCATTTTTCCTATGGGGTTGCTTCGATTTACATAAATATCATTTTCCTATGGGGATGCTTTGAGTTAAGTAGAAAGTTCATTTTTCCAGTGAGTTTGCTTCGAGTTACATTGTGTAAAAATTCATTTTTCCTATGGGTTTGCTTAAGTTAAGTAAAAAAAAGATTTATATAAAAGCCTACGGAACAGACTTTTTACATAAGTAGGGGTTTTACTGTATTTATTAGGACTTGGATCTCTGCATCATCTACCTCTCTGTCCAGTTGATGACCTTCTCCCTAATCCTTCTGATGAGAGAGGCAAAACTGCAGGATTACCATACGCAAGTATAAACCTATTTTTTTAGCCCCAAAAATGAGCCCCCCAAAGGGGATATGGTTTAAACTCGGGTCAATTAACATGAGGGTCCCAAGACCATGCCAGATTTGAGATGCACCAACCATTTAATTAATTTTACCATATTTTCATGCATTTTGATTATTGAAACACACTAGCCCTATATGGTAGTGGGCCAGGATACCTAAGAGACCGCATTGCTCTAAGGACATCTGTCCGTCCCACCAGAGTGGACCGGAGAGGCTCTCTGGTTGTACCTTCGGCTAGAGATGCACACCTCTCTAGCACAAGAAGGAGGGCCTTCTCCATGTCTGCTTCAGCCCTATGGAACCTCCTGCCAAGTTAGTTTCATCTCCAGACGGAGCTGCTGCCCTTTAGGAGGGGAGTTATGACCTGGCTGGCGGGGCATGTATGGGGTGTGGACCAGACGGTTGCTTCAGTCTGTTGGCTCATCTGATCCCTCCCCCCCTCTCTCTGTTTTTTAAAAATCTTTTTAATCTCTTTTAATCTCTGTAATTTTTAATCTTGATTTTTATACTGTGTTTTTATTGACTGCTCCTTAGAAGGTCAAATAGTAAAGATGAAGCTAAAGTACTTTGGACATCACATGAGAAGAGAGGATTCACTTGAGAAAGCCTTGATGCTGGGAAAGGTGGAGGGTAAAAGAAAAAGGGGGTGGCCAAAAATGAGATGGCTAGATGGTATTGAAGATGCAATGGGCACAGAACTGAGCGAGTTGAGGAGGATGGTGGAGGACAGAAGTGCCTGGTGGACAGTAGTCCATGGGGTTGCAAAGGGTCGGAATCAACTGTGTGACTGAACAACAAGGAGAAAAATCATGGGAGAGGAGTGGGTGTTCCCACTATCCCAAAACATTATGCCCCAACTTACTATGTTACCAGAATGCCAACAAAAAATCAACCTCCCCAGCCATTTTGTAGAACAAAAAAAGAAACCCCAATCACACAGGCAAAACACTGTTTAAATCACTGTGGTTAGAAAATGTAGAAGCACAGCACAGTAGGGGAAAATGTTGGGACTGGAAGGAAAAAAGTACAGACAATTTGCATGGACCTTTATGTCATGTGATCATTGGAAAATGTTTTGCAGTCATCCCTGCCAATTCCAAAGCAAATTGTGAAATAGTTTCATGCTGACTCTGCTTGCCAGCCAGTCAAATTGTCCTGGTTGGAAACCTTTCTGGTTTAAAAGCAAGCTGTAAAGAAAAAGTATCGCAGACCATGGTACAGTGTATGCAAGGTGTAAAGATAGAAAAGTGATAATATTCTTGTGGAATAACTCTTGCTGTGCTTCAGGAATAACCCCTCTTCTATTATTCTCTCTTTGATCCCATGAGGTGTACAGTCAAACCTCGTATAAAGAGCGTCTCGCTTAAAGAGTAACTCGCTAAAAAAGCAGAATTTTCTCTGAATGTTCGCTTCGCTTAACAAATAAAACCAACCAAAAACTCGCTTAACAAATAAATTGGGGTTTGCAATCTCTCCCCCCCCCCACACACAATTGGTCATTTACAATGGTGTTTTGCTTAAAGAGCAAACTTGCTTAAAGAGTAATGCCGTGGAACGCATTATGCTCTTTAAGCAAGGTACAACTGTATTTGTGTATGAAGTGGGGTTGGGCATGTAGATAATAAACAATTTCTTTCCTGGTCAAAGCAGAAGTGCCTTTATTTATCAGCCTCAAATCTAACTGCATGCTATTCAGAATTTAAAAATATATAGCCTGTTTGCTTGGTCAAACACATTTAGTTTATGTCTAGATGATATAAAATCAAATGCTCCTAACTATACTAGTGCAGATGAAACTGAGATTTCCCTAAAGTTTCTTTTCCATTAAAATGAAAGGATCCCTGTGAGGACAGGAAATGTCAATATGAAATAGGTTTTAGGTGAGTTGATTTAACACACAAAATGGCAGGGAAGTCTTGCAGCAAAACCATCATTGTAAATGGAGAGATATCAGAGTAGGCTCTTTCTCCATGGCTTGCATCACTTATACAAAACTTAGTCTCTGGGTCAGTGGGAATGTTAATTAGAAGAATGGAATGTTTTTGTGACAGAAGATAGTAATTTTCTTTCTTTCTTTCTGATGAATTTGTAAGTGACAGTAAGGAGAGGGAGGAGACTTTCAAAGCTGGTTGCTGTGGAGTCTGGAGAATTACAGGTCGAGAATGAGAGCAGACACACAAAGAAAAACACACAAAAGCAGACACACTTACACCCATTTTCAAAGAAGGAGATGTGTCTCTTAATAAAAGCAAGGCAAATTGTTTCACACATGTATACAAGTATAAATAAATGCAGCATTAAAAGCAACCTCAGACTAAAAGCCATGACAGTTAGTGTTTAGCAATGTTTGGTATTTTTATTGGGAGAGTACAGTGGCTTAATTTGAAGAGAAGTAATTGCTCTCAAAATTGATAATGCAACCATACATCCTTCCTTCTTTCCTTTCTTCCTCCCTCCCTCCCTCCAAGTTATATCCTGTCCATCTAATGGAAATGTGCTACTCCCTGGGCAGCAAGTACATTAGTAAAAATAGAACCTCTCCAGGATAAGACAATATATATAAGGCTACAGAACAAATATAAGATGCTAAATTACTCCCTGAGGGGGAAGAATATCATGAAATGCTGCCCTGAACACCTCTGCTTTCAGGAATCTTTAAAAAGCCAGGAATGTCTGGGCTTATCTCCTGTGGCAATGCATTCCACAGGGTATGCACTGCTAGGCTGGCAGGAGCTGGGACAGAGATGGGAGCTCACTCCATCATGTAGCACTTGGGTATCGAACTGCTGACCTGCCAAGTTTCTGGCTGTCAAGCTGAGCATCTTAACCACCAAGCCACTGAAGCCCCTAATTTGATGGTGAGCCTTTAATATAATTATGATGAATAGTCACCTTCCACTGTTTTGGGACCACCTCAGGAGACAAAAGTGACAATTGTGTTGACTGGTTTAACCTGATTGCAAGGGGGAAATGGAAGCATTATGTGTAAATGTAAAAGCCAATGGAATGGGAGTAAAGGAGATGGAAGATTTGTGCCTTCTTGTCAGCTATCATTTCTGGTACTACATGAAGTTTTTTCACTTTTCTGTGTGACAGCAGTTCAGTAGCTGGACCATCTGCTTCTGCTAATTTTTTTACATTTATCTGTAGCCGTGTATTCATTCTTCCCTTCTGTGTAACTGTCAGAACCAACTATAGGAGAGAGATGAATCCTAACTTGGAAGTAAGTGCCATTGATTTGATTGAAACTTACTTCTGAGGAGGCAATTATAGGCTTGCACCGTTAAGTGATACAGACAAAACTGCTAGAAATATTGTGTAATCAAGCATGTATTCAGTTAATGAGGTTTAGGAGAGGTAGTGTGAAAGTTAACCTTGAAGGGAACTGATTGAATCCTAAAGATTCAGTCTTTGGACATATCTATTGAGGTGAAAAGGTGAGCGGAGAAAATAAAACCCATTTCTTAGACATTATGGAAAATAAATAAAATGATAAGTAAAAGAAAACCACATTAAGGACTATAGAAATAAGACCAGTGGTGTGTGCTTTAAAAACAGGAAAGCCTTTTTATCAAGTTGGCTGAAGTGAAGAGGTGTTATGATGCTTGGATGTTAATGGCAGTTCTATTGCAGTTTATGTTTTAAACTGCTATGCAGCAGCTAAATAAAAGCTGAAATTGATTTTTATGCTAACTCCAAGGTTGCGTTTCTGCAGTATTATGGAATGCATTAAGCATCCAATTTATATTTTGCAGTTTACCAAAAATACAAATGTTGCCCATTATATTAAATAAACCTTTTACAGGATCAAACACTTGCGTTTTTTTCTCACCCACCTTTCAAAATAGGAAATGTGTTTATCATACAGTTGCAGTTTCTTTCACAGCATTTCTTTGCCAAATGAAATAGAACGACGGGAGAGCCTCCTCCCTCTCAAGAACCTTTCAAGGTAAATTATGAAGCACGGAGGCTGATTCTACTCTGACGCCTATTCTGCCATAACTCAGTTTGATTCCAGGGAAACAATTCAGCACTGTTACTGGTGGAAATAATGACTTTCTTTTTTATTGCAGGAATTTCTAGCAAGGGTGGGCAGACTTCAGGCAGGATTTACAGTTTGCTACTAGGACTCTGAGCCAACTTCAAAACAGGGGTTTGGTTGGTTGGGTTGGTTGGTTCATATCAAGGCATTGTTGTACAGTTAGAAATAGGAAGCAGAATGTCCCTCTGAACACCTGTTTAGCCTAGGGCAGTGATGGGGAACCTTGGCACTCCAGTTGTTCTTGATCTTCAATTCCTAGAAGCCCTGATCAACAGGAGTGCTGACTTAGGCTTCTGGTAATTGAAGTCCAAAAAACACCTGGAGCGCCAAGGTTGGTCATCACTGTGATTTCTTTTCCATACCAAAATGAATCGATGAGGCTTGCTGCTTTTTTCAAACAGAAAGTTTTATTTCTAAAATTTCATTTCAGCAGCACTCTTTCTTCCATTGCTGTTGTTATTAAACAAATGGGAATCGAAACAGACCTGCCAATCTATTCCTAATGGCAATCAGGAAATCCCAGCATATTTTCCACTAGATTCTAGTCCAGAAGTGAGTATGCTGTGCCCAGTGGTGGGATGTCAAAAATTGTATGACCCCACCATGACGTCATCACAGTGTGGGCAGAGCTAATGTCATGACATCATGATGTCATAGGCGGGGCCAAAGAAAATAATAATAATAATAATAATAATAATAATAATAATAATAATAATAATAATAATAATAATAATAAACCCACCCCAAACATAAATCAACCCCCCCACCCCGCCAAACACAAACCCGTCACTTACATGTTAGTATAAGTACCTGGGCAGCACCATGTTGCAAGATGGATATGGTCATCATACTGGTTCTCTAGGATAATATGCCTTAATGTAAATATAAAACAGCTGCACCTCCTTAAGGGTTCTCCAATTGGAACAGCAATTGGAACAGCACAGGTGTAGCTTATTGATGAGGTAACTCCAAGACTTTGCTTAAAAACCCCAAGCCAGGCCGCCAGACCTGCTGGCCGTCAGGCCTTTTTAGGAACTGTGGTAGTACGTCAATATAGGTAAAGGTATTAAATACACATTAAAATACACACAGACACACCACATCCAAAGGTCAGTCACTTAGCCTGGGGAGCAGGCTAGAGGGAGCTTCAGGCTAGCAGCTTCTCTTCCTCCTCCCTGCTTGGGAGGACAGCAAGGAGGCCATGCATAAGCACCAAGCACTGTAGGTGTGCATGCACACCAAGTGCTTGGCGCACATGTGCAGTGGGGGAACCAGTGAAAGGTAAGCCCTGAAGGTGGTTCCCCCCAAAAAACTGCTAATGGTTCTCTGGGATACTGGGGAAAGTTACTACCGGTTCTGGCAAACTGGTGCGAACCTGTTACATCCCATCACTGGCTGTGCCACAGTGATTCTCATACTTGGGCCCCCAGATGTTCTTGGACTATATCTACCAGAAACTTTAGGCAACACAGCCAATACTGAAAGCTTCTGGGAGCAATAGTCCAAGAACATCTGAGGTTGGGATCCTCTCAATGTGACCAGGTCACTCCTTGGTAGAGGGGGGTCGGGCCCGGGCTGGCAGGGATCGGCTGAGACTTTTGCTGACTATCTGGTGGGGAAAGTCGCTCAGATCCGCTGAAAGTTGAATCCCGGCGTGGAACGTATGGAGCTGGGGTTGACCGGAGCACAGTCTGGCCATGTTATCTGAGATCGGTTCGATCCAGTTGGCCCTGAAGAAGTGGACAGGATTTGTGGATCGGTTTGCACCACGACCTGTGTACTGGACCCATGCCCTGCCTGGCTAGTTAAAGCATCTAAGGCTGTGGCAGGTGGTTGGGTCGAGGCGATTATAAATTCATCTCTAAAGGAGGGGTCTTTTCCAGCAGTTTTAAAACATGCTTTGGTGCGCCCCCTCCTGAAAAAGCCATCCCTTGACCCTACGGCACTCACTAACTATCGTCCAGTATCCAACCTACCCTTTTTGGGCAAGGTTTTGGAAAAGGTAGTGGTGCAGCAGTTACAGGAAGTGCTGGATGAAGCGGATTATCTGGACCCTTTTCAGTCAGGATTCAGGCCCGGATATGGTACGGAAACTGCATTAGTCACATTGGTGGATGATTTCTGGAGAGAGCGGGATGGAGGTCATCCGTCCGTCCTGGCTCTTCTCGATCTCTCAGTGGTCTTCGATACCATCGATCATGGTATCCTTCTGGGAAGGCTCCAAGGACTGGGGATCCAGGGCACTGTGCTGGACTGGTTTTCCTCATTTCTGAGGGGCAGGACCCAGTCGGTGTGGCTGGAGAGTGAGAAGTCCAGCCCTAGGCCCCTTCAATATTGGGTGCCCCAGGGCTCGGTACTCTCTCCTCTCCTTTTTAACATCTACATGAAGCCACTGGGTGAGATCATCCGTTCCCACGGGGTAAGATATCATCAATATGCAGATGATACTCAGCTGTACATCTCGGCCCGTGGGGAACCAAGCGGTGCAGTGGAAGTCCTATCCAGGTGTCTGGAGGCTGTTAAGGTCTGGATGGGGGGAAACGGGCTACAGCTGAATCCCGGCAAGACTGAGTGGCTATGGGTAAGGGGCCCTGTGTTATCACAGGAGCTGCCAGCTTTGGTTCTGGATGGGGCAGTCCAGACTTGATTACTGTAATGTGCTCTACATGGGGCTGCCCTTGGTGACCATTCAGAGACTGCAGCTGGTCCAGAATGCAGCGACCCGGGTGGGGTGTGGGCATTACGCTCGTGCCTCACCACTGCTGCGGGAGCTGCACTGGTTGCCAGTATGTCTCCGGGTACAATTCAAGGTGCTGGTTATTACCTTTAAAGCCCTATATGGTAGTGGGCCAGGATACCTTAGAGACCACGTCGCTCCAAGAACTTCTGCCTGTCCCACCAGGGCGGATCGGAGAGGCTCTCTTGCTATTCCATTGGCTAGGGAGGCACGCCTCACTAGCACTAGGAGGAGGGCCTTCTCTGTGTTCGCCCTGGCCCTTTGGAACCTCCTGCCAACTGAACTGCGCCTACAGACAGAGCTCCTGCCCTTTTGGAGGGGCTTAAAAACCTGGCTGGCAGGGCAAGTGTGGGGATCCAGGAACGTGGGATCCCATGTAGGGTGGCTGATATAAGGGACAGCCTCCCTTTCTGCTCTTCATTTTTCCGCTGTTTTAATCCTTTTTTATGAATTTTTAAAGTTTTGATATTAATATTATAAGTTTATCCTATGATTTTAAACTATGTTGTAAGCCGCCCAGAGTTGGGTTTACCTGATTGGGGCGGGATAGTAAATACAATAAATAAATAAATAAATAAATAAATGTTACTAAGACACAGCTCCCTTCATTTCCCACTATTGGTGATACTGGGCAACTCAAACAGTATTGAGAATTTTTGCAATATTGCTGTTTGCCAGCAGAGTTTCCTAGAGTAAGTTTCTCTCTCTAAATGTCTACAGATCTGGCAGATTATAAAAGTCCAAGAGCAGTGCTGGTTTTACACACAAGCAAAGCGAGGGGCGGTTTAGGACATTAGATTAGGAAGGGACACTAAATGCCACCCACTAATACAAAAGAAACTAAGGATAAGAGATTGTTCATATCCTGGTAAAGTCACAGGGTTTCTTAAGATTTGAGATATGGGACCTCATGTCAGCAAATTTGATGACCTCAGCTAGTGTCTTCACCTTCCATTTAGCTAGGTGGCAATAAATTCCAAATTGTGCACCTACGCAGTGTGTCAACGTCAGAAATGCAAGAAAAACATTAATTTCTGATAGTGGGCAAATGACATGAGACTTCATTGGTTGAACTTGTCTAATTATGTTTTGCTCACCTGAGCCTTACTATTATGGGCCTCCTTTGCCTATACTGTAATCTGTTTTATAAGATTTTCATTTGAAGCACCTTTTTTTCAATGATATAGAAATGCTTTGTTGGGTATAATTATTGTACTCCAAATGTCACCAGGATTTGAGTGAATGGCCTATTTTCCCCTCACAATGATTCAGCGGTGTCTTCTGGAGTAGTGTTTATTCACATCTGCTCTAATGTCCCCTTTGATAGATATGGGATTTCCATCCCATGAGACCAAGAAATACTGGGCCCAGTTTGGAAAAGTTACATTTTTGAACTACTGTTTCCAGAGGCTTATACGTCACATGGCCAGGAGCTATGTCATCTATGGAATTCTGGGAATTATAGTGCAAGAAAATACATTTTGATGCTCTTGTGGAGGATAGTTACTGCATCACACTCTGCTTTGTGCATAAATATAGTACTGACAAAGACCCACCTCTTATAGAAGACTTGCTTACTTGGCCCTGCTCAATCTTGCATGTCATGTTTTTCTGCAGTTGAAACAAATAGCCCTATAGAATCTGCAGTTCCTTTCAGGGTTTGAGTGGTACCTCACTGCTGTAGGCTCTTCCTTGTGCTGAGTACTTTGCTGGGAACCTTGTTCTTTTCTGTGCTCATAGGGCTAGTTTTCACTTTTGAATTTTCATTATTCATTTATATGCCCCCTCTACACATCTAATGGCTTTTACTGACAGAGCATGTTATTGAAGCATGTCATGCTACTCTGCCTATTCCATTGGATTATGGAGTTCCTATTGTGTTCTCATCCAAATGTGGCTATCTCTTGCAACACTTGACAACTGGGTCTGCTCTTTCCTCCTCTTTAATAGTTCTACCCAGGCTCAAACTACAGTGCATCATAGCAATGACACTGCAATGATGCAGTATGTTAAAAAATAATGATAGAAGTTTAGCACTAATTTTCAATATTGTTCCAAACCATATAGAACTGGGCACACATAATCTCTTCTATTTCCCCAACTATGGTGCATTTCCATAAGGCTGGAAATGTCACTGAAATTATGCCGATTTCCCCCTCAAATAATAGTGGATTGTTACTATAAATGCAATACAGCAAAAACTCATACTGGAGAGAAGACCTCACTTTACTCATGGAAACTACAATAGAAGCAAAAGTTATTGTAGCTGCCAAATGTTTTGGCAGGCATTCAGACATGGGCAGTGGAGATTTAATTATGTGTTAGTTACATTTATGTTCATCTTTCCTCCAGGAAGCTCAAGGCTACCATGGTGCTAAACTACCCACACACACCAGCATAAAGTAGTAGAAAGCTGGCTGGCTTGCTCAGTGAGATAGGAGTTTAACTGTGGAGCCAGAAGTTTGATTCCCCACTGTGCCACTTCTTAGAAGAGCCAGACTATACAACCCTGAGCAAGCTGCACAATCGCACTTGCACCTCCAGAAGCTGGGAATCATAAACTGCTGCTGAGAATGCTATATCTGTAAAATTTTGGAAAGCATTAGCATATGTCACATTCAGCTTAAAATACATCATCACCATCACCATCACCATCACCATCACCATCACCATCACCATCACCATCACCATCACCATCACCATCACCATCACCATCACCATCACCATCACCATCACCATCACCATCATAGTAGCAGAAAGAAAGAGAAAACCAAACAGAAGAAAATTTACCATGGTTGAAGTAGAAATGCAATGGAACATTGGAAATCAAATTGAAAGGACAAAGGCTGAAAGTAAAGAAAAGAAAAACTACCAGAATAAAAAAAGAAAGTCCTCACATCTCAAGAGGAGTAGAAATTATGGGAATTTTACTGTAAAGAAAGAAACTGGGACAAAAGGAATATTATTTGACTGCCACAAAAAGCTGACAGGAGCATGAAAATTGTGTGTTTGTACCTCCATAAGAGCCCTAAGGAGTTTAAGAGATTGTGTTTCTGCTATTTCTTCAGCTCTGAAAATGTCTAGATCTTGAGTCAAGATCAAACTATTTTCTTTCCATGACTGGATCCTCTGTCAATTTGAACTCATTGTACAGTTATTTATTTATTTATTTGATTTATATTGCTGCCCAACTCTGAAGACTCTGGGCAGCTCTCAGAGAATAAAACCAATATCACAGTTTAAAAACCAATAAAACCCCTATTAAAACTACTATCAAAAGTTGCCCCAACCCCTACAAATTAAAAGAGTGTGTGTGTTCTTACTAGATAAGCCAGCAGGCAGGGGTCACAATGTTGCTGGTGCCCCACACCTGCTTTGCCAGCCACGTTTTTAGTCCTGAAGGGCAGCAACTCCATCTGGAGACACAACTCAGTTGGCAGGAGGTTCCATAGGGCTGGAGCAGACACAGAGAAGGCCCTCCTTTTGGTGCTAGAGAGACATACCTCTCTAGCAGCTGGAACAATTAGAGAGCCTCTCCGGTCTGCTCTGGTGAGACAGACAGATGTTCTTGGAGTGACACTGTCTCTTAAGTATCCTGGGCCACTTACCAGCACCAGCAACCAGTGCAGGTCCCGAAGCAGTAGCGAGGCATGGGCATACTGTCTGCACCCCATCACCACCCGAGCAGCTGCATTCTGGACCAGATGCAGCCTCCAAATGGTCATAAAGGGCAACCCCATGTAGAGTGCATTACAATAGTCAAGTCTGGAGGTGACCAGAGCATATGTGACTATGAGCAAGGAGTCCCAATCTAGGAGAGGGTGTAACTGGCATATAACATGAAGTTGTGCAAAAGCCCTCATGGCCATGACTGCCACCTGCTCTTCGAGCAGGAGTTGTGAGGCCAGGAGGACCCCCAGATTACACTATATGAAAAAGTCACACAAAACTCTAAACTGTCCATTTGTGTCAGGAACTTTAAATCTATAACATGATCAATATTTTCCTCCTACCTCTGGGCTCTGCTAAAGAACACCATTAGTTTAGAAGTACACTGGGACTCAAACATGTAGCTCACAACTGTGATCTTTTGCTTGTCAGTACAAAAATATATATCCCTGGCTTGTTCTCCAATATTTGCAGAAATAGTATTGTCTAGAACTTTTGTGTCTGCACCACAAGGGATGTCATGTTCCTGGGAAGCCCAGTGTCAGCTTTCCTCATTATTTTGAAAGAAAGGCTTCCCTGGCAACTTCATTCATCATGTTAAAACCCCTATGTAGTAACTGTTTAGAACAGATGTATGGTCTGCCCACCCTCATCTATTGTAACAAAGAAGGTATAGATAGCATTTCTTTGTGCTGCAACAAGTCATCAATGTGAATACAAAATGTTTTAACACACTACTCAGAACAGGTTTTTAAAAACTATTTACAGTCAATGTTCGGCAAGAGTTACATCACTGTCTGATATTTCCTTAGTCCTTCATAGCTTCTTCAATGCCATACAATGTTCTGCCAGCCATGAGGACACTTGGCAGGGTATGCCCTGTCTGTCCTCCCCTTGCTCAACTTGTCCACTGACATGGCTTGCCTGTTAGAATTCTGAAGCTTCAGTTCTTTGTTGCTCCTGACACTCCCTTTCCACTCAACAGAAAGACTTGTGCTGAGCTTTAGCCCTGGCTTGTTTAGTCCTTGGTTCCTCCAAGGGAACTTTCATTCAGACAAGCTCCCAGTTCATGGGTCCTCCTTAAATATAAATGCACGCCCTGTTGGTAACATTACAGTCTGGCCAGGCTATCCTGCTATCCCTTTGAGACACAGCCAGAAGGTTCTATTAAATTAACCTGCTGTATTTTATGCCATCCCTAGACTATGTGCCTAGGGTTCACCAGTCATGCAGAGAGCAAATCGGAGATCACTGTATTATATTTTCAGGACAATCTTGATGGCTGATCGCCATGATGATCACCAATATTCGGAATCAAATACAGCACAATAACAACAAGAAGATTTGTAACATTAAGTACAGTAAAACTGAATTACTGAATTAGTCTGTTCCAGGACTTTCTGTAGCTCAGTTTTTCCATAAGTTGAAGCACAATTTCCCATAGGAATGCATTGAAAAATAAAAAATGGTCCTGACCGGACAAAAAATAATCCAAAAAATTCCAAAAAAATGCCAGACACAATCCTCTCCTACCCCTCGATTGATCCCACCAGCTGGTGAAGGGATGGGGTAGAGAAAAGGGGATGTTCTTAGAAGATTACCCTATTTTATCCCACAGCTCCACACAAAAAATATTCAAATAAAATAAAATAAAATGCCAGACATGATCCTCTCCCACCCCTCAATTGATCTCACCAGCTGGTGTTGGGCTGGGGTGGAGAAAAGGGTGTGTTCTTAGAAGATTACCCTTTTTATCTTGCACCTTGATCAATTGAACTCCCCATCTGGTTAATGTCTGGGGTGAGAAAGGGGGGGTGTCTTGATGTGTGGGAGAGAAAGAGGAAGCTCCTAAGAACACCCCCTCTCCACCAGCTGACCCCCCAGCTGGTGAGATCCTCAACCTAAAGAAAAAAAGTCAAAAATACAGAGCATAGAGTAAAAAGCAATAAATGATGAAGCTACGTTCCCTACCTTTTCCATGCTGCGTCTTTGGAGGGTCAGCAACAAACAGGAACAGTTTGTCCAGCTGCCAGGGGAGCCCACACACTAACAGTGCCAATGATTGTCTCATTTTTGCTGCTGTTTCCAGGAGTGGTTTGTCCAGCCACTGGGGAAGCCCATACGAGGCTGTCATTTTAGAGTCTAAAATGGCATGGGGCCAACATTTTAGACTCTCCCAGATGGAATGAATTATAAGGAAGCCCGTTCCATAATGCAGGTTTTTTCCGTAAATCGAGAAGTTGTTTCCCTAGAATTTCCTTCTGTAAGTTGAGCTTTCTGCAAAACGAGGCTTCCATAAGTTGAAGTTTTACTGTATTTTTGCTCTGGGAGCCTTCATCTTATACATTGATCCCCCCCCCCCCCCAATGTGTATATATTTTAGTTTTGGGAGGATTTTTTGTTTGTTTGTTATAATTTTTGGTTGTACTGTTGCATGCTTTTAGAGTAGAATGTTTCTCTGTTGCCTTGTTGTTGTTGTTGTTGTTTTGGGGGAGTATTTTTACAAGTTCTTTAGAGCTCTTGTGTGCTAGAAAGATGAACAGAGAAAAATGAAATGACACAAAAGAAACGAGCCCTTTCATGTTAAGCAGAAGAATGGGTTGACATATGTCCCAGAAAATCAGGATTGTCCCAGATTCAGAAAAATTGACCTGGCCAGTTCAATAAAAATCATGTTAAATTCCTGGATTTTTAAAACTTCCTGATTGTGCATTATAACACACCATTAAAATAAATTCAAACTCTCGCCATCAAATGAGTGATTTCCTGCCACATTGGAATTGGAGTATCCTGGAAACAAATCTTAACATCCTCGCCTCACACCACCGCCCGATAAGTGTGACCAGTGTGTTTCCTGGAACTGAGGATGCTAAGGATTGACTGTGATGCAACTTCACAGAAGTACAACAGATCATCTTATAGTAAGAGTTAACTGTTGTAAATGAATTCATTTATGTATTTATATATTTAATGTGAAGGTATTTTATAGCTGTCTCTATATTATGTTTGTTTTTTAAAAAGCTACTGTATATGCTGGCGTACAAAACTACTTTTTTCCCATTAAAAACATGGCTCCAAGTGTGGGGGGGTCGTTGTCTTATACGCCGGGTGCAGTTCAGTTGGGATAGACATAGCTGCCCATAGTGGCCTCCCGATGCTCGCCCGGTGCCCATAGTGGCCGCCTGATGCCCACCCACCTCATTCTACATACCATCCAGTATCACGTGGTATCCAGCGTGGCTGCGGCAAGCATCAACAGTGAGACAGGGGTGCCAGCCTTTTCGGCGTGACCGGCCCGTTCTGCTCGGCGAGAAGCAGCGGTGCTCTGCCCCGCCCCTTGTCTACGCAGAGCTCGCACATGCGCACTTGCACACTAGTGCTGGCCACAGGGAGATGTTGAAATCAAATCTGATGTTCTTTTATGTTTTATTTGGTGTGTGAAAGGTGTACGGAAGAGGGGGTAGTCTTATATGGCGAGTATATAGCAAACTCTATATTTTGAGTGAAAATGTTGGGGGGTTGTCTTATACGCCCAGTCGTCTTATATGCTGGCATATACGGTATTTGGTAGATAACCCAACCATTTTTGTCAAATATACTTTTGTCCCAGTTTTGTGAGAGAGGATTATGGCAACTCTAGGTGCACATATACAGTACATGAAAGTTAAGGCAGCATCCTCAAAGGAACCCAAAATTAAAGAAAAATGCCATGCACATCTCTATTTGTAATACTGTACCAGAAAAAGAATTAAGATTTATTTCCCTCTTTTTTCCTTTCCTTTTCTTCCTCTGTCTGAGTGGGAAGAGAATGGGGGGAAAAACCCAGATAAGTAAAGAGGGAGAGCAAGAAAAGAAAGGCTAAACCGTAAAAGATGATGCTATTCTCTTACACAGGGAAAGGATTCTGAAAAATTTCCATTTGCTCACCCTCCTTGCATTTTCCTTAGTCACCAAGGACAGTGGTCCATGGGGTCGCAGAGGGTCGGAATCGACTCTGCGACTGAACAACAACAACCAAGGAAAAGCAAGGTGGACAAATTAAAATATTTCAAAGTCATATCCTTAAGTGGGTCATCAAAGCAGAAGTTACTAGCTTCTCTCAGTTTGTCAGTCCCATTATATAACAATGGACAAAACAAAAAATAATGAACTATACCAAACATTATAAACCAGAAACTTCATCTAGACTTCTTTGTGAATTTTGCTCACTAGTTGACTGAGCTAAGGGTGTAACATACAGTGAGTAACAATCCATACTCCTATAAACCAAAGAATGCTAAGAGGCTTATTCGCCTCCAACCTCTTTAAGCCTGGCTGGTCTGGCTAAGGTCAGCCTCCCCTGCATATTCGTGGGAGTCTGAGCTTTCTGCCTGGTGGCTATCTCTTAGGGAAAGAAAAGCAGAATATGCTGCATATTGCAAAAAGGGATTAGACCTGTGGTTCACATTCTTTTTTTTTTTTTTTTTGGCCATGCCTCACCTCAACATCTCTAAAATCCAGATTCCCTCCCCAACCCCACATATAATTCTTATTATTCAAAATAGACTCCTATTCACATGGAAGATGCCTAAAAGGCCATTCACTGTTAATAACTCATTCTCGAAATGACCCCGTTAAAAATCAAATTTCCCCCTTGTGGGGTGTGTTCCCCATGTTGGGAACCACAGGATTAGACACTGACAACCCATTTTTCCCTTAAACTGAAATTTGCTGCAAGTGTAATGCTCTTGGCTCCTGCTTAGCCCTCTGGTGACTGATTTTGTGAAAATGGCACCTTGGTGTTTCACATATATTGTCCCACTATGACTTCCCTGGCATATTTATTCGGTTTCTAGTTAAAACTAGTTTCATGCTACACTAAGTCCAGCAGGGGCAACACCTAACCTATGAAAATCAAGCTACCTGTATTTTTCTCTGCTTCATCCATGGCCTGAGCCAGACAAAAACAAGGATTTTGACCCTATTGCTCCTGCTTCAAGATTCTGCAGGCAGGATGAGTGAAAATAAAAAATCAAGTGGTGGAGGGAGGTTCTTCCCTCCTCTCTCTCCTTCCAAAGGATTATCAGGCAGTGGTGCTGGGTGAGACCTCATACTTCTCTTAGAGAGAAAAAGGTTAGGAAGAAGTCACCTTGATCTGAAATGAGAGCAAAGCAAAAGCTTGATGCTCAGAGCCTGGAAAAATCCCCTCGCCAGCTTGAGAGTGGCACTTCAAAACTGGAATTGCCCACTTTTGAACTGTGGTTGAAAGAAGCTTTGAATTAAGGAAAAGCAGCAGGCAAAACAAGGAAACCAGGGATGGGTCACTAACCAAGCACCAGCCTCCCCCTTATATTGCTGCTACCAAATGGTGAATTTTTGGTTGGTAACATGAACGGCATCAATGAGCAATGTTTGTTTCCAGTCTGAAGTAAACATTAATCCACCGCCACCTTTTCCGCCCTCCCAGGTTATTCTCCAGTTTAGCGTTCATTAAGCTGCAACAGTTGCACTGGTATGTTTCTAAGCATTTCGTCTCTCATTGTTTGCATTACTATAGGCATCATATAGTAGTGGAGATAGAAGACATAATATAACCACCCATCCTCACCTGCCCATCTCATCACACTGTGTTGGAACATATATATGCTACAGTAGCTGAACTACAAGAATAAGAATGTGTATGCATGTACCACAGAACACGTGCTATGTTAACACCACATTTTTGAGTAGGGGGTTTAGATGCCTTTCCAATGCCTTTGCCTCCGTTTCCCATTGCATTCAGGCTACGCAGCAGAAAGACAACTTGTACTGAAATTGTAGTGTGATGTACGTTTCAGCCTAAGCTTATTTATGCTGAGCAATTTCTAACTATGCTTTGTGGGCCGTACTTACAAGAAGGCATCCATATTACTGCAGCACCATTTTAAATTTAATCCATCTTTGTTGTGGGAGAACCTTTAAAATGCACCGAGAGACAAAACAATTGTGTTCCATTTTTGTTAGGTCCAGCAAGTATGAACGCTCCTGTTTCTCAAACCCTTCTTTGTACAACATACTGTACTTCTATTCAGGTGGGAAAATCTGGCTTCTGAAGTTCTGCTTTGGTTGTGATATAGAGATAAATCAAACATTCTCTGTATCATCTGCCTCATATTATATTAGGAAATACATTTAAGAGCACTGTATATTTCTGTCAACATAAACATAAAAATAGGCTTGATAGGTTAAATAAAGATTTGTGTGCATGTGGATATTTGAGCACTCTGGCTTCCTTTTCCTTACACACTATAACCAACGATGGGATGTAACAGGTTCTCACCAGTTCTCCAGAACCGGTACTAATTTTTCCCAGTGTCCCGGAGAACCGGTAGCAGCTTTTGGGGGGAACCACCTTCGGGGCTTAACTTTTCACTGGTTCCTCCACTGTGCGTGCGTGCCAAGCACTTGGTGTGCATGCACACCTACACAGTGCTTGGTGCGTATGCACGGCCTCCTTGCTGTCCTCCCAAGCGGGGAGGAGGAAGAGAAGCTGCTAGCCTGAAGCTCCCTATAGCCTGCTCCCCAGGGTAAGTGACTCACCTTTGGATTTGGTGTGTCTGTGTGTATTTTAATGTGTATTTAATACCTTTACCTATATTGACGTACTACCACAGTTCCTAAAAAGGCCTGGTGGCCTGGCTTGGGGTTTTTAAGTAAAGTCTTGGAGTTACCTCATCAATAAGCTACACCTGTGCTGTTCCAAGTGCTCTTCCAATTGGAGAACCCTTAAGGAGGTGCAGCTGTTTTACATTTACATTAAGGCATATTATCCTAGAGAACTGGTTAGGCAAAAACTTAGTACCTAACTTCTTTAACTGTTGAAAAGTGCCAAAATGAAACAATCTTGTGGTGAGTTCATTCTGTAGTTCCTTCCATCTGACCTAGTGTGAAAAAGATTAGCCAGAATAAGCTTTAAGCTCTTGTTTACAACCTTTGGTTGATTTGTGTTTGGGGTGGGTGGGTGAGTGGGTGAGTGTATTTTAATGTATTTATTTATTTATTTATTTATTTGATTTATGGGTTTGTGTTGTGGGTGGGTGGGTGGATTGAGGGGCGTGTGTGTGCGTGCTTATTTTTAATTTATTTTATTATTATTATTATTTATTTATTTTTTCCTTTGGCCCTGCCCACATCATGACATCATGATGCTAGCTCTGCCCACACTGTGATGATGTCACGGTGGGGTAGTAAAATTTTTGACATCCAACCACTGACTATAACCCATAAGACTGTAAGCCTTTTCTGGATCTAGGTTGATGGTGATTTGGGTGGAATTAAATTGACGGTCAAGATTGGATTTTTTTTTTTTACAAGGGAGACCATATTAGGGGTACCAGTACTTTTCCAGTGATACAGGTTGCCTATCATTGCCTGCCAAGACAGTAAACATTGCCGAACACAACAGAGACAGGTGTGCTTTGATATCAGTGGAGCAGTGAATGGCCTCCAAGCTGTATGTCAGACTATATAAAAGCTGTCCAACCTGTTGTGGAGACAGGATTCAGCACCTTATATAATTCCTGTAATGTTTGAACTAAAAGCCAGCGTGAGTTCACTGATCCCACTGACATGAGAGACACAAGACTACACTGGAGTTATAGGAAGACTTCATTTTTTGGGAGAAAGGAGTAGGGATGTGTTTTTTTTTTTTTTTTAAATGAGGACTTCAAGACCAGAAGTCACAGAGAATCACCCAGGCAGATTTCTGGGAATGGGAGAGAAGAACCAGAAGACAAAGGAGATGTCATTATACTTTCATACTGTTCTTCTCTCTGTGTGTAATGACTGGAAAGCAGAAGTTGGACTGCTTCCTTGAAATTGTCCAGTGGTCTATGTGTAGGGCTATGTCACTAGCCATTATTCTCTATAGGGGGAGCATCTTACTGAAGTAATGCCCCATGGACATGTGCCATGTTAACATCCCATTTATACCAGTTTTCACACTGAGTGATGTAGCCAATAACAATAGGAAGACCTTTGCCTTCCTCCTCCTCTCCTAGCCTCAGAAGTCTGCATGAGGGATTGACTCTTGGTGAGTTCCAAGACTGGAAATCCTAGAATTTTGAAAACTTCATCTATATATCAAAGCAGAGATCTAGTCAGTGGTGTAATCTGAACTAGCGAATACAAGTTCACTTATGTATCAAATGGTCATGTAAACCAATTTTCAATATTATATGTTCTGAATTCCCAGTCCTAAATAACAATGAATATTTCACTTAATTTTTTTTTGCAGACTAGAGCAGTTCATTTTGCTTCCCTTTTGTTTTGCAATGTAACATCATTAAAATGCTAAAAATGTAATTAAAAGCCCAAATGAATATTATGTGGCATGTTGAGCAGTGCCTTCAGCTTTCCACACCGGCTTGCTTAATATGCTTGCCTCGCAGAGAAGCATGTCTCTGAAAAGCTTCATCTCAAAATTTCGCTTTCACTTATTGTTATGTTTAGCATGCAATTGGCAATCGGCACCTGCGTTTGAATGGAACTCAGCATGGCCTCTGCTATTGATTAATTTGTGCTAATTAAAAACAGCAGTGATTTTGCAGAAAAAGAAAGATGTGTAAGTGTCAATAAATTACAGGAAATTTCTCAGATTAAAGTTTGCCAATTTCTGCCTGAAAATAACTAAACAAATGTTAAATAGCCTTTCTCAAGGAGTTGGATACATCCGTGGGGATTCTGGAAAGACTACAAAACCATTTGTCAAGCCACTTATTGAGTTACTTAGGACAAGTTTATGCCAACATCCCCTCCTTCAGTTAAAATAATATTGCTTGCCATCATCAAGTCAATTTTGACTTATGGTGACACTTTTCAGGATTTTTTTTAGGTAAACAGTACTCAAAAACGATTTACCATTCTCTTCTTCTGGAGAGCACCCTGGGACTTGCCCGAGGCCACATAGAGTGGTTTTCCTTCTTGGAAGCATAGTTGGGACTTGAACTCTCAACTTCCTAAACCACTGAGCTATCCAGCCAATTACATCATGTGAAAAACTCATGCTCCTCACACCAAATCTGAAATGAAGTTACAAGTCAGCACTTTGTTCTCCTTGGCTTATTGGTGGGAAAACAAAGTCCTCATAAAAGTGGAAAACATTTATCCATTCCCCCTTCCTCCAGACCCACTGATATTGCCCATTCTTAATCGATATCAGCCTCCCACCACATGGTGTCTGCTAGATGCTTTGGACAACAAACACAACAATCCCCTGTCAACATGACAAATGGACACACTCTAAGGGATGATAGGCATCATGCTAAAATACAGCTGAAGATTACCTCCTGGGGTAGACTTATCTGGAAACATTACAGTCTCTCTTCAAGGCTATTATTGATACAGAAATAGCTTTGGTTGTCTTAGTGGATATTCTCCACTTGGAAATTTATATGGGTGGAACACATACCGGTAGTTACTGTTCCAACAGAGTGGGATACCACCAAAATGGGTGGTACAGAAATGCAATCAATCAATCAATCAATCAATCAATCAATCAATCAATCAAATTTCTATGTATGACTTCTGAATGGTCCAAACAGGACGCTTTGGTCACCTCCAGACTTGATTACTGTAATGCGCTCTACATGGGGCTGCCCTTGGTGACCATTCGGAGACTGCAGCTGGTCCAAAATGCGGCAGCCCGGGTAGTGATGGGACGCGGGCGTTATGCTCGGGCCTCACCACTGCTTTGGGAGCTGCACTGGTTGCTAGTATGTCTCCAGGTGCAATTCAAGGTGCTGGTCATTACCTTTAAAGCCCTATATGGTAGTGGGCCAGGATACCTAAGAGACCGCGTCACCCTAAGAACATCGGTCCGTCCCACCAGGCGAGATCGGAGGGGCTCTCTTGTTATTCCATCGGCTAGGGAGGCTCGCCTCGCTAGCACCAGGAAGAGGGCCTTCTCCGTGTTCGCCCCTGCCCTCTGGAACCTCCTCCCAACTGAGCTGCGCCTGCGGACAGAGCTCCTGTCCTTCCGGAAGAGCTTAAAGACCTGGCTGGCAGGACAAGTGTGGGGTTCCAGGGATGGGGGATCCCATGTGGGGTGGTTAGTCTAGGGATAACCACCCTTCTGAAATACCCAGATACTGTTTTAGTTTGAATTTTTAAATTTTAATACTGATATGTTTTTAAATCTATGCTGTTAGCCGCCCAGAGTTGGGCTTGCCTGATTGGGGCGGGATAGCAAGTATGAGAAATAATAATAATAATAATAATAATAATAATAATAATAATAATAATAATAATAATAATAATAATAATAATAATAATAATAATAATAATAATAATAATAATAATAATAATAATAATAATAATAATAATAATAATGGACCTTGTTTAAAAATCAGTATCCAGGAAGGCAAACTCTGGAGCATCATTTTAGCCCATGGCTTCTGTGTCTTCAGGATTCTGTTCTGGTCTCCCTCCATGCTTTTCTAACCTCTAGATAAAATTTATAAAAGAAATCATCCAAAGATGAGAAATGAAGAATACATACTTTGAACAATTTAATCACAGATAACCTCCAACTGTGACTGCCCTATTGAAATAGCTCACTACTTTCCATTTTGTTTTTGCGTTCTATTCAAAGCCTTGTATGGCTTGGGATCAGGTTATCTGAAGGACTACAGGATAGCTCCCAGATGAATATCCCTACAGACCAAGTATATAATTATTTGGTATTGCTACTAAGCCTGTAGCTGCCAGACATGAGTGAAAAATCTGGAAAGTCATAGTTAAGTTAAAATAGAAGGCCCATTCAATGATGGTGCAGGAAACAGAGAGATAAATCTGACTAAGGAACCCACTGAAGGTGGCTTTTATGTGTGCAGTTGGTTAAGCCATTATGGAGAAGTGATATGAAACTGTCTCTTTCTAGCCAGGAAGAGAAAAAAGCAGGAGATTAACTCAGAGGGGGAAAGGGAGTAAAACCTATCAATCTACACGTTGATCTAGAAAACAGAAGAAAACATTCTCCAGCTATTTATCTTCTTTAACTTCCTACAATCTCCAAGGGCCTCCACACATAGAAGGGTGTCAAAAGGTCCTTGGGGAAACAATATAAATACAATCAACCATTGTACTTAATTACAGATAACACTGTATAGGTTGAACTCTTCTTGTCAACTTTGGGGCAAATCTCTCTCCCATCCTGTCTGCACCACACCTTCAGGGTCCTCTTGGCCACCTGGCCTGATGTTTACAATGCCACAAGACTTCTAAACTGGGATCAGGAAATTTTCCCTCCACTCCACTTTGGCGAGGATGTAATCTGTCACTATCTGCAAGGGCTGGCACCAGGTGAGATGGACAAAAGGGCATTGAACAACAACAAAACTCCCTACTGAAACCTACTCTGTCATTCCTAGTCATTAGCATCACCCCCTTCTCATCCTCATCCAGGATGTCATCTCTTTTTATAACTTGTGCCTCACCCTCACCTCTCACCCCATGTGTTACTTCTACCACTTTCCCAGCTCCACTCTTCTGGACCCAGGTATCTCAATGCCAACATAAGCTGTCTCTTTGCAGGAAGGTGCCCCAACTGGTCCCTCCTTTGCTGATCTGCCAGTAACATAGTGTAGAAATCCCAAGAGCAGGCAGGGTGGGAAGCACAGTGATTGGCCCAATTTGTCCGGCCACATCACAGCTAACACCCAACTGGTTTTGTGTGTGTGTGTTATTAGAGACCTATCCTTAGAGGTCCAGTAGTATAAGGCAGTTGCACACACAATTAATTTACTCACATCCAAATCTCAAGGGATTGTGAGGCTAATGCAAGCATTTATATTACAATGATTCCACTTTGTGTTTCATGCCTGACAAATCCCAGGTGTATCTGATAACATTCTGATGCCCTATCTCGTCAAGAGACATGGTATCTTAGAGGGGAGAAATAGAATTGGCTATAAGCAGGGCAGTGGCACCAAACATGTGGTGTAGTTAAGGGGACATATGGGTGGAATTTCTTGCCTTCAGGAGTATGATGGTCTTGGAATGGCTGCAGTTGATACTGGGTAGGATGTCAGCATTAGCATTTTACACAAAGGTTAATGGCTGAAAGGAAGAGACCAATGATTTTCAAATACACAAGATGATTGAAGGTTGGGACAGAGAGTGTAACAGAGTGGCAGGTTTGAGCTGGGGAAAATATCTTCAAAAGAACTCAGGGACAAATCTGAAGCCCTATTTTTCATGCAGTTACCATGGCAGCTTTTTTCAGGGCCCTTAGGTTTAATGAAATGGTTGTGGCATCACTGTAGAATGCATCTATGTCTACCCTTCGCTAGGTGATCTGATGGATTCTTAGAGCCATATCATAGTCCATCTGTGTGGGTCTAACACAGATCTTTTGGACAAGGAAGCAGACATCAAATTGAGTTCTGGGCACCGTTTCTTGGGCACGACTCACAATGGGAAGTACTGGGGGAAAGTAAAAGAGCCAAGCACCATGGCCTCTTGAACTTCTTTGTTTATCACTGACTGCAGGTTGTTAGTCCATAATCAATACCTAGCTGAAACACTGAAATTCTAAACTGGAACATAAGCC
The DNA here is from genome assembly GCA_030440675.1 of Furcifer pardalis. Lineage (NCBI taxonomy): Eukaryota > Metazoa > Chordata > Lepidosauria > Squamata > Chamaeleonidae > Furcifer > Furcifer pardalis. The sequence goes on along the minus strand of CP126893.1, from coordinate 126,541,209 downwards.
CATTTAACAAATAACTGGCATCCTCTTGTTCAGCTAAACAAGTTTGACTTCTGTTCCTCCCCGCCCCCTTGTCCCCCCTTAATTCAGAACTGGCTAGCACTATTCTGATATATTAATATATCCACCTTAATAAATTCACACCAGTGGCATTTTCCTTTTTGTAATTTTTCTTTCATCCATCAACTGTGAAAATGATTTTAAGGGGAAAATGTATACTCGGACATGAGTACCAGCCATGAAGAAGGCAGGAACAGAGGGAAAAAATAAAGAAGGAAAAGAAAAGAAGGAGCCTTTCGATTGGAACGGGCTGGAATGGAATCACATGTGGAAACTGAAATTTCAAATCAAATTGCAAGCCCAATGAAAACATTAATTGCACTTTCAAACATAATCAAGGTTATATTTAAACTGTAGGAGAGTTGAATCACAAAGATGTCCTTCTTGGGAAAAGTAACCTGCTGCTGCTGCTTCTTCTTCTGCTTCTTCTGCTTCTGCTTCTGCTTCTGCTTCTGCTTCTTCTTCTTCTTCTTCTTCTTCTTCTTCTTCATCATCATCATCATCATCATCATCATCATCATCATCATCATCATCATCATCATCATCATCATCATCATCTTCTTCTTCTTCTTCTTCTTCTTCTTCTTCTTCTTCTTCTTCTTCTTCTTCTTCTTCTTCTTCTTCTTCTTCTTCTTCTTCTTCTTCTTCTTCTTCTTCTTCTTCTTCTTCTTCTTCTTCTTCTTCTTCTTCTTCTTCTTCTTCTTCTTCTTCATCCATAGTGTGATTTGAGTTATTTGACAGAGAGACAGGAACAGTTGAGAACCACTGCTGTAGAATTAGGTGAGGTATTTATAGAAAATAAATAACAGCTCATTAAAAATGAAAAAAAAAACCAAAACAAAACAAAGAAGCCTGAGTTAGTCTTCAGATGTATATATGTACTGTATATTATATAGCATGTATGAAGTTTCAGCTCACCCTAGTTATTACAGGCAGCTGGGAAGGGGGAGGGAACATTAGTGGGGAGGCTGCTTTCAAAAATGTTTTACTCCAGTGTCCCTTTCACTGATTATGTATCACAGCCTCTTTTGGATGGGTGGGGGTGGTGGGACACAAAAGTTGTATAAAGGCTAAAAAAGCCAAGATCAGCAGTAATTCTGTTGGCACAGTATTTCATTGGTTGCTGGCACTCTCCCGTTTTCTTGCTTCATCTCAAAGAGGAAGGAATTGATGATTGCATTTCCAGGCATCACTGCTGTATTTCAGATGTGCAGCAGTTTCTTCTTTGGCTTAGCAAGGTTGTTTCCAACTTGAAGGATGGGATTTGGAGAACAGCTGCATGTTAACTGTGGGGGTTATGGCAAATAAACCACTACTACCCTCAGTGCTGTTTTCTTCCCAGTGCTGCTCTAATACAAATGTAGTTTACTTAGGAGTAAACCTCGCTGATTTAGTGGGCTACATCACACAGGCACATATGCAGATACATGGATATCAAAAATAAATGCCAAAGTGATGCAGTTGTACCTGCGTTATTAGTGCTGCTCATCAATTCTGGGGTGTTTGCTTTGCATTGTAATTTGCTTTCTGAAACATTTTGTCAGTCAGAACTTGTGGGAAAGGGAGTCTAGGAATATAACCACCAGAATCACCACATGTGCATGCCACATTTCTCTAAACTTTGCAGTCTAGTGAGGAGGGAAAGCTCAGTGGTTTAGGTATCTGGCTGCAGATTCAGAGGTTTGGAGTTCAATTCCCCACTGTGTCTCCAGGGAGAAGAGCCACCTATGTGACCCTGCACAGTCCCAGGATGCCCCCAGAAAAAAGGAATGGTAAACCACTTAGGTGCATTCTCGACCTAGGAAACTCTGGAAAGAGGTGCCATCAGTTGGAATTGCCTTAATGACACATTATTATTATACGTTAGAGGAAGGGTATACAAAAACGTGTGCTGAAAAAGATATGTACAAAAATATATCTTCTAGAATATGGTGCACACAAAATAAGAGAACTGTATATGAAAAGAAATGTAACTTTTTAGCAGGTTTTAAAACATTACAGATCAATTGGGAAGGACCAGACTTGTGAAACCAACACAGACCAGAAATGAACGTATTCATACAGCTGTAACTGGGTCCTGTTGAAATTGCTGGATGCATTTTTAGATGCTACATCTTTAAATTTGCATTTAAATTTAAATTTGCATTTAAAGAGCTGCTATGTGTTACAGAGGATTAGCTGACTAGCAAACTAAAATAGGCTCAGCAAGACTCCTTCATGAACTCTAGCTTTTGCTTTTCCATTTATCTAATTACAAAGAATAGCAAGAAGATTCAGGAAAGAAATAAAGGCAGTCCCGCTATATAGTACTGCAAATAAGGGCCTCTCCAGCTAATGTAGTTTTGAAAAGTTGCTTTAAGCTGCAGGGAGGAGGAACAATGGTGTTGATGTGATCTGCACATCCTGACAGCATTTGTTCTTCCAAAGGAACAAGATGGGCCTGCTACATAGCAGCCACATGGCTGTAGCCACTGCTTCCGAGATGAGGGAGGTAGCTAGGAAGAGGCTCCATCATCTGTGCTCTATTTTATCCCATCCCCAGCATGCACATAGCCTTCTTCATCCTCCATATCCAATTTTAAATATTGGCTAGCATTATGGTGATCAGCCATGAAGATTGTCCTGATAATATAATGCAGTAGCCTTCCTCAACACCCCTGATAATCACAATGATGAGAACATTGAACATGAGCCAGACATTCTAGAGAGTGAAGTCAGAAAGGCCTTAAAAAACACTGCAAACAACAAAGCCAGTGGAGTTGATGGTATCCAAGTTGAACTTTTCAAAGCACTACAAGATGATGGAATCAAATTATTGCATTCTATATGCCAGCTGATTTGGAAAACAAAACAATGGCCACAGGATTGGAAAAGATCTGTATACGTTCCACTCCCAAAAAAGGGTAATGCCAAAGAATGTTCAAATTATCGAACAATTGCGCTCATCCCTCACGCTTATAGCGGCCAACCGTCATGGATTCTCAGGGACAGTCCCGATTTGAGAGGGGGAATCCCGAGTTACCATTTTTAGGAAAATGGTCACGGAATTCCCCCATGACGTCCCGGCTGTCCCGATTTCTCTTCGGCAGCAGGCATTTTTTTTTTAAAAAAGGAGCAAAAAATGGCTCCAAAAATTCAGCGATGTGATTGGCTCTCTATGTCAGCTGACATAGAGATCCAATCACATCGCTGAATAGGGGAAACATCGCTGAAATTTTCCCCCTTCCTTGTTTCCCTACCGGAGTTTTTAAAAAAGCCTCTGAGTCTGATCAGCTGTTAGTCGGGAGAGAAAATAAGCAGAGCTTCAAGGTAAGCAGAGTTGGGGGGTGTATTCTCTGTGTCCGAGCAGGCTGCCTGCTTATTTTCGGGGGGTGGCTTATATTTCTATATACTGAGTATATAGAAATATAAGCCACCCCCGAAAATAAGCCATCAGGCCATTTTTGGCCATTTTTTGGGGGGGGAGAATATAAGCCATGGCTTATAATAGCCTATTATAAGCCATGGCTTATATTCTCCCCCCCCCCCCAAAATGGCCAAAAATGGCCTGATGGCTTATTTTCGGGGGGTGGCTTATATTTTTAGAGCCCCCCGAAAATCGGCACATGGCTTATTTTCCAATAAACTGTGCATGCGCAGAAACTCAATCTGATGCATGCGCAATGCATCAGATTGAGTTTCTGCGCATGCACAGTTTATTGGAGCCATTTTTTGCTCCTTTATTTTTTGACCCCGCCCATGACGTCGTGACGTTGGCCCCGCCCATGACGTCATGACGTTGGCCCCGCCCCACTATCCCGGATTCAGTTTTGTAAGGTGTTGGACGCCTTACTCACGCTAGCAAGGTGATGCTCAAGATAATACAGGATAGACTGCAACAGTATGTCGAGAGAGAATTACCAGAAGTGCAGGCGGGTTTCAGAAGAGGCAGGGGGACTAGAGACCACATCGCCAACATCAGATGGATCATGGAAAAAGCAAAGGAATATCAGAAACAAGTCTACTTCTGTTTCATTGATTACACTAAGGCTTTTGACTGTGTCGACCATAACAAAATGTGGCAAGTAATTAAAGAGATGGGAATACCGGAACACCTTATAGGCCTCATGAGAAATCTGTACATGAATCAAGAGGCAACAGTTAGGACAGAAAATGGAATGACGGAGTGGTTTGGAATAGGAAAAGGAGTAAGACAAGGCTGCATTTTGTCACCCTGCTTATTCAACTTATACACAGAACACATAATGCACAATGCAGGGATGGAGGAATCACAATTTGGGATCAAAATTGCTGGAAGAAACATCAACAATTTGAGATATGCAGATGATACCACCCTAATGGCTGAAAGTGAGGAGGATCTAGAGAAGCTCCTGATTAGGTTGAAAGAAGAAAGTGAAAAATCTGGCTTGAGACTCAATATCAAGAAAACCAAGATAATGGCAACAGGCCCTATCAGTCCGTGGAAAATAGATGGGGAAGAAGTAGAAGCAGTGACAGATTTTACTTTCTTAGGATCTAAGCTCACTGCAGATGGGGATTGCAGCCATGAAATAAAAAGGCGACTGATTCTTGGGAGGCAAGCAATGAGAAACCTGGGGAACATAGTGAAAAGTAGAGACATCACATTGAAAACAAAAATTCGCATGGTCAAAGCAATGGTATTCCCTGTGGCAATGTATGGTTGTGAGAGCTGGACCATTAGGAAAGCTGACCGCAGAAGAATAGACGCCTTTGAGATGTGGTGTTGGAAGAGAGTTTTGAGAGTCCCCTGGACAGCGAGGAGAACAAATAGGTCAATCTTAGAAGAAATCAACCCTGACTGCTCCTTAGAAGGTCAAATAATAAAGATGAAGCTAAAGTACTTTGGACATCAAATGAGAAGAGAGGATTCACTTGAGAAAGCCTTGATGCTTGGAAGGGTCGAGGGCAGAAGAAGAAGGGGATGGCCCAAGATGAGATGGCTGGATGGTGTTGTAGAGGCAATGGGCGCGGAGCTGGGCGAGTTGAGGGGGATGGTGGAGGACAGGAGTGCCTGGCGGACAGCGGTCCATGGGGTCGCAGAGGGTCGGAATCGACTGTGCGACTGAACAACAACAAGCCTTCCATTTGTATTCCACATCACAGGATGACACCCGTACCACTGATACAGTTCCATGAATCACTTTCTGGTCCTGAGTTCTTTAGGCACACAAAGCCTTCATCAGCCCCAGGCCAATATTAATGAAGCTGCTGTGCTTCATCAAGATGGATTCAAGTAGGATTTAATCCACTTGGGTACGATCACCCTTCCCTGTGGACTTACCATCCAAGGTTTTCAGGCAGTGGTGGGATGTCAAACATTTTACTACCCCACCGTGACGCCATCACAGTGTGGGCAGAGCTAAGGACATGATGTCATGATGTAGTGGGCGGAGCCAACAGCATGATGTCATAATGTTGTGGGTGGGGCAAAAGAAAAATAAATAAATAAATAAATAAAAATAAAATAAAAATAAGCGCGTGCTCACACACACACACACACACAAACACACACACACACACAAACACACACACACACACCTCAAACCACCCACCCACCCACAACACAAACCCATAAATAAATAAATAAATAAATAAATAAATAAATAAATAATTCATTAAAATACAACCACCCATCCACCCCAAACACAAATCAACCAGAGCTTTTAAACCAGAGCTTAAAGCTTATTCTGGCTAATCTTTCTCACACTAGGTCAGATGGAAGGAACTACAGAATGAACTCACCACAAGATGGCTTCACTTTGGTACTTTTCAACTTTCCAACAGTTAAAGAAGTTAGGTACTAAGTCTTTGCCTAACCAGTTCTCTAGGATAATATGCCTCAATGTAAATGTAAAACAGCTGTACCTCCTTAAGGGTTCTCCAATTGGGACAGCAATTAGAACAGCACAAGTGTAGCTTATTGATGAGGTAACTCCAAGACTTTGCTTAAAAACCCCAAGCCAGGCTGCTAGGCCTGGTATCCGCCAGGCCTTTTTAGGAACTGTGGTAGTACGCCAATACAGTATAGGTAAAGGTATTAAATACACATTAAAATACACACAGACACACCAAATCCAAAGGTGAGTCACTTACCCTGGGGAGCAGGCTATAGGGAGCTTCAGGCTAGTAGCTTCTCTTCCTCTTCCCCACTTGGGAGGACAGCAAGGAGGCTGTGCATAAAAGCCAAGCACTGTAGGCGTGCATGCACACCAAGTGCTTGGCATGCATGCGCAGTGGGGGAACCAGTGAAAGGGTAAGCCCCAAAGGAGGTTGCCCTCAAAAGCTGCTACTGGTTCTCTGGGACACTGGGAAAAGTTACTACTGGTTCTGGTGAACTGGTGCGAACCTGTTACATCCCATCACCGTTGTCAGGTTAGTTAACCACTGCCTGCTCATCAGTGTTGACTCACTGGCAGTATGGTCTACTTGATTACCAGAGCAGGATAACCTGGCCAGACTGGTTAACACTAGGGATGGGATAAAATACAGCAGGGCACATTAATAGAAACCTCTGGCTGGGTCACAAAATGGGGTGGGTTTGGAGCAAGTTAGGACTTCTTCTTCCATATCTAGGCCAGGCATTAAACTGCCCGAATGAAACCACTTTTTGGTGAATGAATTCATCCTGTAGTCCCTTTCGCCTGACCTAGTGTGAGAACTAGCTGCCACAACAAGTTTACCATTGCTTGGAGTACAGCCGATTGTGGTAAAAAAAAAAGACCAAAATCTTCAAGGAGACTGACTGGCCCAAACCAACATGCAACATGTATTTATGTGATCGGAGCCACCCAAACCTGAGCCCAAAAGCAGGCTTCATGCCCATGTAGACAGCCTCTAAGATTTGCTGTCTTCAATATCCTATAATTTTGCACCATTGGAACTACTTTGGAATTATCTTGCTGTTCGTAATTAACTGTTTAAAGCAAAGAAGGATTTGTGGTGCTGAATTTGTGGTGAGGACTCTTTGTACCATATTCATGCTTGTGTCATCCACCGCTTTACCTGAAAGCAGCTGATAAGGAAAGAGGAACTTGAGCAATAGAGAGTAGAAAAACAGCTACTGGCTGAGGCGGCCTTGTAAAAAGAAAGAAAGACTAACTGGTCCGCAACAGATAAAAAATAGTATAGTTGAGAGGCTTTCCAGCTGTAGAGCATCTCTTCTCCGACACACTTCATTGTTTATCAGAAGAGCTGCTATGCTTTCTACTAATCTTGTTCCACTTTGACGGTTTTCCAATCCTAGCCTGAGTCCTGTCTGTCTGTCTGTCTTCTCTCTCTTTCCCATGTATGTTCAGAGGCTGAGACATATTACTTTGTAGGGAAAGAAAGCATGATGAACAAATAATAACTTTTTCTTCCTATAAAGAAAGATACACATTATTATTTTTTTGGTGCAGCAAATAATATATCCTTATTACACTCCAGAACTTTATTTTGGGTGGGAGTCATTTGAAGAGATGTCCAAGCACTTCCATCTTGTTTTTTTTAAATAAAATAAAATAAAGCATTGCATTTAAAAATAAGGTGGCAGTAATATTATTAAAGTTACGGCATTAGGGGTTTTAAAAAAGTAATTTTAAAAATACTGTTACTTCTTTCTAATGTTTTTTTCTTTCTGTTGCTGCCTTTCTCAACAGTCTTAACAGAAGAAACACCCTGAGAAATACCATCTTTATTCATTTGTGTCTGAAATGACCTAACTAGAATCTTTGTGGACTTCTACAGACCAAAAAAGCTATCTAAACAATTTCATATCTTTTAAAATATTGCTTTGTAGCTCTTGGTACATTTAAAAATGTATTTGAATACATATATTGAAAAATGTTTGATGTAGAAACAATTGGATGTACATACTAGAATTACACAAAAATGACCCAAAAATGTCAGGAGCTGGGACAGAGATAGGTGCTCGTTCTATCATGCAGTACTCGGGTCTTGAATTGCAGACTTGCCAACCATCCAGCTAACAAGGCAAGCTTTTTAACCACTGAGCCACTGCAGATTTTGTCTGTTGATATGTGAGAAATTTGCTCTGCCTAGAGTTTTAAAATAGATTTACCTAATTCATGTCTTCTAACTTCAATGGGGACCCGTACACAAATTGCAAACAGATGAAGTCTATCCATTTCTCAGCTTGCAATGTGCATAAAAGAAAAGAAGAGAAATACATTTGAAATCATGTGCATAGTTGAAAAAGGCCAAAGGGGAAAAAAATCTGTGCAGGCATACCAGGTCCATGTGGATAGTGATCAGGAGAAGCAGTGTTTTCTGTTGAAAATAATTGATTTATTTCTGTTTCACATATTGATTTTTTTCTTGTTTTCTGCTCAGATGCTATTGAAATATATATCTGCATTTTATTGTATTGATTTTCATTGTGTTGTTTACACATCTCAGAAAGTACACTAGCTTGATGCAAGATCAGCTCCCTATTTGGGCCATATCTCTACAGCTTCTTGCTTCTCTGAATCTTCTGTTTTGGTGTTTTATGCTGCTCCATTGCTACAAGTGCAGGGGTGTGGAGGGCACCGTGAGAAGGCGCTGGACAGGGAGTGGTGGGGGTGCCTATTTGGGGTGGGGGGTGGGGAAATCCCATACACTGTTATTGGTGCCCAGGGCGCTAGAGGAGAGGGTAGGGTGAGACAAAGCCCGATTGGCGCAGCGACAGCGAGGGAGCAGTGTCAGGAGTTGGTGAATGAGCAGTGGCGATGGATGAGCAGCAGTGAGTGGCAGCAGGATGGAGGCACAGGGTGGTGGCGTGGTATGGTGGCATGGCATGGGGCAACTCGAGGGAAGGCCACTGCCGCCGCCGCCGCCCCCCTCCAAAGAGCCTGCTGAGGGCCTCAACAGCCAGTGGCTGCACCCTTCACTGCAGCCCAAAATGGCTGCTGGTAAGTGTGCATGCGTCAAAATACCATTTGACACATGCACACCTCCAGTATTCAGCATGCATGCGTCAACTGGCGTTTTGACACATGCGCACTTACAAGCAGCCATTTTGGGCTGCAATCAAGGGCGGCCGGAGAGGCGACCAAACCGGTAGCCTCCAAAAAATGTAACCACCCCAGGTGGGTCTCCCGGGAGGGTTACTAACACACACACACACACCCGGAAGACCACCAGGGATTGTTACTACCGGTTCAGTAGAACCGGTCTGAACCGGCTGCTGCCCACCTGTCACGATCCAGCCGGCCCCCACTCTTCTGGAAAACCCCTGGAAACCAAAACAAACCTACACAGGGCGAGCTGGACGGCTAATTAGAATAGAGATACAACTCTCAACTGCTTATCAGCTCTTAAGGGGTTTTTAATTTGGTAGCGTGTTCAAAGATTTGTGTGTGTGAAAGGCAGCTCTTACCCTTTTTAGTCCAATGAAGACACGTTGTTCAGAAAAATGATGAAGATTTATTGATCAGGTTCATAAAGCATAAAAGTCAGTAGCATAGGTCAGTCCAATAAAGTCCACAGGCAAATCTAGGTAACCATTTTTAAGGAGCAAAAGTGCATAGCTCCTAGGCTAAAGATTTCTAGCCCATTGAGATGCAGAAACAAAAGCTCTCTAATCAAAAACAGGTCTTAATCCATGAAGAATCAGAGACGAACTCTTTCTTCTCTCGAAAATGGAGAATTTTCAGTCAGATGGGACTGCTTCAGCCAATGACGTATCAGCAAGCAAAATGAGAAAACTTTCTCACAACAATGGTTGTTTACCTTTATGCAAAGACACAACACGGCTAGGCTCTCAGCTAGCTTACAAAAGATAAGAAATACTGAAAAACATGGTTGAAAAACATGCAGTTACACAGCCTTGAGGCTCAGAGAGAAAAAAATGGATTTTTCTGAGGCCTATTTGAAATTACTACTTAATCAAGCTTTGTGAGCATTAGGAAATTGATGCCAGTTCCTGACACGCCCTCCTTTCTGGAAAGGCAAACCGGGGGTTTGACTTTACCAAAAGGCATTATTTACTAATGTGAGCAAAGCAATTGAGCAAACAAGCTATCCCTTATATATGTAGGATATCAAGCGTTAAAGCTTCTTCCAGTTTTAGTTACTGGAGGTACACGTTACATAAGTTACATTCTGCATTGCAAGCAAATTCAGGTATAAAACCTTGCTGGAACAAAAGACTTGGGCATTTTCAGGTACCAAAGGTTTCCCCTTTCCAAAACACATTTTGCCCAAACAGAACAACCTTTAAATCAGAAAACAGGTCAGTAACACCACACATGTCACAGAGGCCGCTTGTACGAGCCTCTGGAAAAATAAACAGATGATTAGCAAGAAACAATAACATTTCCCCCCTTTCTTTGTCTTCTTCGATGTTGCACCTGCAAACAATTAAACAACCAGTTGAACAAAGTCCACTCAGAGTTCCGTTATCAGCTCTTCTTTCAGACGTCAGGAACATGTGCATCTCCTAGTAAACAAACTCAAGAAACAACCTTTAAGGTATTTATCAGAACACAGTCCAAAGGAATCAATCAAACAACCCATCACCCTCATCCCTGTGAGGTTTGGGAACTAAACAGGCAACAGAATTGATGGCTTGACTAACTTCTCAACTCAAGAGCGCGCAGAATTCCATTCACTCTCCTCAGTACGTCGGGAATCTGGATCTGGATCTGGCCTCTGCTATTGCTGAAACCGCTAGTTGGGCTCCCCACAGCCATCTTTACGGACTACTCCCTTCTTCAGCTCTTGGCTTTCTCGAAGGGTAGTAAAACTCAGGGAAACACTGCATCCGGCAATTATTTCCCACTTCCCACTAGCTGACCAAAACAGCGTAGTGTAACAGCCTGTAGATAACACTTTTCAGAGTGGTGGCTCTGGCACACACACTCTAGCAAAACATTTCCTCCTTGGACACGTGGAGGAGTCCGTTGGAGCTCTTCCACCTTTAAGCTGGTATCTCAAACACAATGAGGCAATTTGCAACTTCTCCAGGTCTTCAAAGACCAAACAGCACATGTAATCAGCAACTAGGAACTTCAATGCAGGAAAATAAATCTTATCTGAAGGGTTCCACTCCTTCTTCCTGGCTTTGGGGGAAAATTACTTCAGGGAACTGCTTCTGAGTGAAAATAGGCACTCTGTGGAGTTTTGACTCCAATTCAACACAAAAGAGTCTTACTTAGGGCTTGGGGCTTGCTGGGCGTCTGGGGAAGTCTCAGAAGTCATCTGGACAAGCTTCACCCACCCTGGGCCCTTCCTTTTGGCTAAACATCATCTGGGCACCTTCTCCAAGATCCCATCTGGAATGGAGTCTGTCTTGGGGTGCTAACTGTGGTGAGGGGGTACATTCATCAGCCACTGGCTTACCTTCCATCTTGTAGGCTTGGAAGATGTCTCAGTCCCTCTGGAACTGCCAGCAATGGATCGGCCCTCGGCCCACGGCCCTCAGATCTGGGAGTTTGAGAATCCGACTCAAAACTCAAAACGAAGAAGCAAACAGCTGCGATCCTGCTTTCCTTTCAGCACCCTTATCTCAGGAAAATACATTCCAAGGATGCAGTTTCTCAGCTTCTGCTGCACACACGCAGGCTTTCAGCCAAAATAAACGAAGGCTGCTGCTTCTTGCTGGGCCGAGATTGAGAGCATGCACACACACAAAAAAAAACTCCTTCAGGACTCGTATATCCCACCGCTAGGCCAACATGTCACGATCCAGCCGGCCCCCACACTCTGGAAAACCCCTGGAAACCAAAACAAACCTACACAGGGCGAGCTGGACTGCTAATTAGAACAGAGATCCAACTCTCAGCTGCTTATCAGCTCTTAAGGGGTTTTTATTTGGTAGCGTGTTCAAAGATTTGTGTGTGTGAAAGGCAGCTCTTACCCTTTTTAGTCCAATGAAGACACGTTGTTCAGAAAAATGATGAAGATTTATTGATCAGGTTCATAAAGCATAAAAGTCAGTAGCATAGGTCAGTCTGATTGTATCTCCTCAGAAAAAGGTAAAAAAAGTAGTAAGAAATAAGGAAGCTTCAGGGTCAGTGCTTCAGTCTATATAATGGAATGCTTCAGCTCTACTTTTAATTAATTCCCTGATTGTTCCTGAACCATTCCAGGGTTTGTCCTGCATGAGAAACTGGCATGACTTTCTAAAACTATGGCTACAACCGTGTTTTAGTATCTGTTTTAAGACAATAGTTTTCAGCCTTGGGGCCCCAGATGTTTCTCAAGTACAACTCATAGAAGTCTTCACATTGGCTGTGCTGGCCAAGATTTCTGAAAACTGTGTTCCAAGAACACATGGAGCCCCTGGTTTGGGAACTACAGTACTGTTCTAAGAGTATATTTAGATGATGAAGACAAGCAGAGCATAGCTAAAATGGGGCCTCTGAGAAACATGTGGGTTGCATCGGCATGCTTGGAGAAATCCTAAGGTTTGGAAATTTTAAAATAATTATTTAAAGATAAAACTAATAAAATTCCCTCACAAATACATGAGGATTTAGGGAACTTGGGAAGTATGGGCAATTGAATGTCAGGAAAAGAGCACAGGGAACAGATTATTCTTGAGTAGGACATATTTAGGTCGTATGATGGTGTGAGCGCTAAGCAGGAATATTTTATAAGTGATGAGTGAATACTTTTGAGTCTAATAATCAAAGGAACACAGTCAGTGGTGGGATTTAAAAAAATTTACTACCTACTCTGTGGGTGTGGTATGGTGGGCGTAGCCAGGGGAAAAGCCCTGTGTTGCACCTAAATTAGGACTACAGTACTTTATTTCAAAACTTGAATGGGCAGGGCTAGTCAGAATTTCTGCTACCGGTTCTGGCAAACTGGGGCGAACCTGCTGAATCCCACCACTGAACACAGTCTATTTCTGTCCCAAGTGGAGATGTCTAAAGGGTTGAGTAACCCATATTCAGAGACACTGGAATGGTGTTTTGTTACTATGTGGTTTGATGAGCCTTTCAGCTTAGCTGAAACTTGAACCTTGAACCAAAGTGGCCTGACAGACTGATTTGCAAAAGGCCCAGATTCAACTGTAGTGATCTAGTTTGGTTCTAGAACAAAGTGAAATGGACTGAGAGGCCGTTCTTCAAGCACAGGGATTATAGGTAGCACCTGTGCAAATTCTCCCTCCTCAGCAGCCACCACCACATGTGCCACAAACCACTAGGAAAGGAAAAGAGAGGAAAGTGGTGCTAGTGGCATCATTTTTCTTCCTACCACTGCTACTCACCAGAAATACTTCTTGGCTGTCTACATAAATAATTCCTTGCCACACAAGAGTATTTGGGTGAAGGCATTTTAATGCAGGGTGACCAAGATTTGACATATACACCAAAGAGATAAATGTTGCTTCTGGGAGAGACATTGTAAGTCTATCTGCATTGCTGGCATGTTTGTTTTGTTTTTCAGAATGTTTTTTATGAAAAAGCCATGGAATTGGTTCCACCTGTTTTGCATAATATACACTTTTCTCCTCCAAAATTATTTCTTTTAATCGACATTTCCTGTGCACCTCCCCCAGGTTTGGTTTGGTTTGTTTTCCAGTGCTGCTGCTTTCACATAGTGATTGTAATTTTTTCCAAGGAGGATCATGGGTGAAAATATATTAGTACTCCTTCCTTGCTTATCTTTTACTCACAGAAAAATGGCAAAAGTTACTCTTTTTTTTACTACAATTCTCTGGCTCTGTGACAATGACAAGGGCTAGTAGCCATGCCAGCTATGGCATTCTACGGGACTCCAGCTGTAGGGGTCCTGTTACTCTATCTGGAGGTATATAGTTTTAGTTTAGAAATTCTAGTAGTATGACCCATGTGGCAGTTTTTAAAACTCTGTGAATAAATTATCTACATCATGTGGAATGTGATTTTTGAAAGAACCAAATCTTTAATTAGTATAAAAATGCATCATCCATGCTAAACCCACTTTACCCTTTCAGTAGTCTGTGGGAAAACGTATTGTATGATGAGCAGCCAGCATGAATGCCTCCTCCCTTTCCCCCACTTATCTGGACAAGCATTTCTATATCTACAACAACCTGTCAGCTAGTCTCTACTGGATTATTTCCATTTCCAATTATCTAGTGACATTATCAAGAATATAATGCACCATAGCAACTAACACAACCTTGAATAAAAAGGAGGGGGATATTAAAAATGCTTAATATAGTTATGCCAAGTTTGCTCTTGAAAATATATTGTACTGGCTTCCTGTTCTGTGCACCACCATTCCTAATTAACATCCTCTCTAAAATTTAACATTGTTAATGAGGATTCTATAGATTGCATTCTATTCCCAAGGCACCTCTGTGGCAAACAGACATAGGCATAAATTCTCCCACGGAGAGCAAGGTTTTCCAGCCTTCTTGATCATGGGTGAGTGTCTTCGCTGTCCTCCCAAGTGATATGTAGTGTCTTCAGATCTTGCATCAAATGTCTACTTTAAATATTTTTAGAAGTAAATTTCTAGTTCGGCTTTATGAAACCTGTCCCTTTATTTTTGCAGAGTTTTCTTCTTTTCTCCTTGTTTTCAAAGACCTAGGGAAAGTCTATGAAAAATCTTTGATATTGTTTCTTCCATCCATGTAGATAGATAGCTATTTTTTTATGTTTTAAGGTTAAGAGATCAGAGCCTGGAGCTCAACATCTTTGACGGAGTCTGGGTTCAATGTCCCCCAAAGGAGTCCGCGCTCAACGTCCTCGATGGGATGCAGTTTATCTACTCCCCAACCGCAGGAGGGAGGGTTGAGGGCAGTGGCCTGAGGAGGAGGAGACACATCACTAGGCATCTTCGGCAGCCTCGGGACCCAGACAGCCCTTTATCCTGTCTGGCGTTGGTGTGGCCAAAGGGGGGGGGGGGAATTATAGTCCAACAAAAAACTGGATGATTGTAAATTCCCAATGAATGTCCTATGGTGTCTTTTAAGAATTACCGGAATAAAATCCAATAGATCAAATCTGTTGGATTGCTGTGGACAGGCCTGTGGCATGGGTGCCCATCTTCATGGGTTAGGGTTATTGCCCTCCTACCCAGGATGTGAAGAATGGACCGGTCTACTGCTACAGACAGCAGAAGGCTTGGTGACTCTGCAACCTGAACTGTCAGCTGCAACTAGGTTTGCCATAATTTTTTCTGCCAAACCGGGACATAATTTTTTTCTGCCACACCGCCCCTCTATCTAGGCTTGCTGCCCCCCATGGCACCCATCCCCATGGCACCCATCCCTACCCTCACTCCTCCCTGCCCACTTTATCTTGTGGCACGCCCCTCCCCTCCCACAGTTCTGCCGCAGCTGCAGGGAGCCAAATGCCAGGTTGCTCACATTTTTGGTAAAGAGGGTTGGTGCCTTGTAAAATAATTTCATTGTGTCCTTTTCTTTGAAATCTGCGGCGTTCGGGACCTTGCAGCAATGACTACATTTTCCAGACTGCCTCAGTGAACTGCAGCCCTTGGGGTCTCCGTTGCCCTCTGGAAGGAGAAAAGGAAGGGACTTATTTTGGAGGAGGTCCTTTGTGAGAGACAACTCTTTACTTCCTATCCACAGTGTAGCCTTCCTCTCTAGGAATGCTAACTCTATGCATTAAACGCTTTGGGATGTAACAGGTTCTCACCAGTTCTCCAGAACCGGTAGTAACTTTTCCCAGCGTCCCGGAGAACTGGTAGCAGCTTTTTTTGGGGGGAGACCACCTTCGGGGCTTACCTTTTCACTGGTTCCCCCACTGCGCATGCACGCCAAACACTTGGTGTGCATGCACGCCTACAGTGCTTGCCGCATATGCACGGCCTCCTTGCTGTCCTCCCAAGCGGGGAGGAGGAAGAGAAGCTGCTAGCCTGAAGCTCCCTATAGCCTGCTCCCCAGGGTAAGTGACTCACCTTTGGATGTGGTGTGTCTGTGTGTATTTTAATGTGTACTTAATACCTTTACCTTTAATGACGTGCTACCACAGTTCCTAAAAAGGGCTGGTGGCCTGGCTTGGGATTTTAAGCAAAGTCTTGGAGTTACCTCATCAATAAGCTACACCTGTGCTGTTCCAATTGCTGTTCCAATCAGAGAACCCTTAAGGAGGTACAGCTGTTTTACATTTACATTAAGGCATATTATCCTAGAGAACTTGTTAGGCAAATACTTAGTACCTAACTTCTTTAACTGTTGAAAAGTGTCAAAGTGAAGCCATCTTGTGGAGAGTTCATTCTGTAGTTCCTTCCGACCTAGTATTTTATTTTTAATTATTTTTAATTATTTTTAATTATTTTTATTTTTTCTTTGGCCCTGCCCACAACATCATGACATCATGATGTTAGCTCCACCCACACTGTGATGATGTCATGGTGGGGTAGTAAAAAAAAATTGACATCCCACCACTGGACATGGGCATTTCTTGCTCCCTCCCTCCCAGGACTTTTACATGTTTTTCTTTAAAACAGAGACTTTTACATGTTTTTCTTTGAACCAGATGGGACAGCTTGAGTCTGGAAAAATCCCGGAAAACTGATGTATGGCAACTCTAGCTGCAACAGGAGGTAAGTAGACCCAAGCAAAGGACTTCAGGGCTTACACTGAGTTCTTGCCCCTGTTATTGTCTCTGGAAACCCTGAGAGCAGGTGGGCAACCTAAGTCTAGGGCAGGGGTTCCCAACCTTTTCAAGCCAGAGGCCGGGTCATGCTCTCAGTCAGCTTTAAAGGCTGGACAGCCATTTTGCCCTGCCTGCAAGATGGGGGTGGCCATTTATCCCAATAGCTTGAAAGGTGCGGCTATTTTGTTTCTCAAATGCCCTTGGAGGGGTGTGGGACTACATGAAATGGTGCCATAGACCAGATTGGGAACTCTGGTCTAGGGGAAAGGAAGCACCAGGTAAATCCCTGGCAGATGGGGGATATATAAGGGGCTTTGTCATAAGGCAAAAGAGACCCACCATGAGAGAGAACTTTTAAGGAGCAGGCTTGTCAAATGGAGATGAGTCAGGAGCCCCTTTCTAACATCAAAGGGGCAGAAGTTCCAGAGGAAGAGACTTGGGAAAATACTCCAGTGACTTTCTCAGTCACTCTAACTGGGCAGAGGGCTCACCTGAAGAAGACCATGAGCCACCTGGTTTATGGTTATTCAAACCCAGTAAGGGAACTGGGCAGAAGGTAGTTATATATGTTACATCTTATGTTTTAATCCCCCTTTTATAACAAACTCAATTTTGTTGCAACCTTTGTGTCTGGAGTTCATGGATGAGAACAGGATGGAACAAAGGAATACATCCAAGCCAGCTGGGGCTGGCAGGGCTCACAATTACTGTGGCATCAATCCCTGTTGTCTTTATTGTTAGAGAGATAATTTAGAAAATGTGATTTAAAAAACGTTGTTGTTCAGTTGCACAGTCGTAGTGACACTATGGACCACCTCACACCAGGCTCCTCTGTCAACTACTAAAGGACTAAAGAGAAGAAGGAAAAACAGAATAACATATTTCAGTTAAGATTTATAATATTGTTAAGGATGGGCCAGAAATTCATTTTAGTGGGTTTTTTTTAAAGAATTCTATTATTATTTCCTGATTTCACATTTATAATGGAAAGAACATGACATTTTAAAGCACATGGATGAGGGACAAACCAAACTTCACATATTTTTCCCCATGCACCTTTCAGCTGTTATAATTTCCTCCCAAAATACAGGCTCAAACATTTCTGAATGCAATATTTAAGCTTAGCAATTGACTCGCCTATAAAGTTACTTTCTGGACTGCATCTGCCAAAATACACACACCAGCTTAGTTATTGAATCTCTGGAGAAGACAGCTTTTGCAAATAGATGAAAGCACAACAAGATTATAAATGAACAATAGCTGAAATTCTATAAAAGGCTTGTGATAAAAAGTGCCTCTTTCTATCCTGCACAATTAGTCCCTGAGAAGTGTTAAATTCCCTCATAATAAAAATATTTTAAACGATGCAGAATAAGAAAGGCAGGTTAGCAGCAGACAGAAAGTTCCATTGTGCACAGGCTTTTGGTTTCTTTTATTACCAACTCTTCAGAATTCGTATCAGGATGATCTAAATCAAGACATCTTTAATGAAACGCAGCAAGTATTAGTTATTAAAAAAAGAAAATTTAAAAACATACTGCCTGAAGTAGGTTTCAATGTTCATTTGAGCAATGTCCACACAGTGAAATAAAGGAATACAGACAAAACAAAGCCTTCTCAGTGATAGGTAAGAAAGATAATGCACTCACTAGTATCTCAACTTGCATCTAATTTGCCTTTCCACAAACCATGTTGTTTTGAAAACTATTGATTCACTTTGACTTAAAGAGGCAACTGCTGTAATCAAAAGGGTGAGAATAGAGTTTTTCTTTTGCAGGTTCACTTCCATAAACACTGGAGAGAGGGGGAGAGAGAAGCAAATATGAATCATACTGCCTGGGTACATAGATAATCAAAACCAAAGCTTTCTACCGCTTTAGGGTCAACTTGAGACGAAGGGCATGGTGAACAATGTTGAGCTGCTGACTGATTAATTCACTTCATAGATTCACAAGGGTAATCTAACTTTCATGGCCTAGAGGGTATATAAATAAAAGCATACTGACTAAGGGAATGACTACACAGCAAGGGAAATGTAAATTTACTCACATTCACTTGCAGTGAAATCAAATTCAGGTCTATTCACATTAACTGGTACCCAGAGAGAGAGAGGAGAAAAAGCCTTGTTTGCAGCTTGTTTGCAGCTCTCTTGTAGTCCTGCAGGAGGTGTGGTTACATGGAGGCTATCTAAGAAGCCACAAACAACCATTTCTTTCTCTTGTTTACTCCTCTTGTTATCTTTACTTTGGAGGGTGTCTGAGTGTCTTCACACAACAGTGCTAGCATTAAAATGTTAAAAAAGAAAAGTGTGCCAGAGGTCTTGCCAATGGAGAGCCTCTAAATTTTCATCACAGATAAAACCAGTGCTTTATATCTCATAGATATAACCAATGCAAACTTGTTCCCCTGTGTTTTACATTTCCAGTTCTTTGATAAGGTGGTTAGCTTTGCTTACTTTTTCTAAAAATGTTTGCTTGTGTGGTTTCTTCATTGGCTCAAGTTATCACATAGTCAGAACTAATGTGAATGGATATGGCATTGTTTTTTTAAAAAAATAGAAGCTCAGTCATGGAAACATATGGGGCAGGGGACTAGTAAAACCACTCCTTAAATATTTCATTGCTCCTGCAAACAGCAAATAAAGAGATGGGCCACAAATGATAGGTTTCAACTCTGATAGGTTTCAACAACTCTATTATTTTAAATCCCCTAAAATATGATGGGGCTTACAGTAACACATGAATACTGGAAGAGGAGCACATGAACCATCCTTGCCCCCTTTCACCCTGGCTACGCAGAGCCACTTGCTATGGTATTCCGCAACAGCCTTGCCCTGGCTTGCTCCATTGGGAAGGCATCATTGTGTCCATCTCAGTTCTCCTGAATCAAGGTTGGCGGTATCCTGAAGCTGCTTCAGAAGGCCTTCTTTGGTTGTTTTTCCGAAGCTAACAATTTGCAGTATCCATGTAGAGGACACAGTTTCCAAAATGGCACCCTGTGGGATTCACCACTGCCCTCATCTTCCCAACACCCACCACCAGCAACAAACTGTCATGCTTAGCTCCAGTGGCGGGCAGCAACAGGTTCACACACACACCGGGAGGGGGGTGTAGAAAAATTGGGTGGCCTCTGGGCAGGCGGTTTGGTGAAATTGGGTGACCTTTGGGCACCTTCCTGCCCTGCCCAGACTAACACAGCTACCATTTAAAAAGTTTTGTTCTGTGCAAGCATATCGGAGAGTAAACAAAACAAAAAGACAAAAAACGTTGTGGCACCTTAAAGACTAACTGCTGTATTTTAATGTGAGCTTTTGTGGATCAAGTCCACTGCCTCTTTGGCTATAAACAGAGATGAGCACTGAACCCTAGAGTTGGTAACGACTGGCTTTTGAGCAAGGGCAACCTTTACCTAATAACAGAAGATCCCTGATTGGTATTCATATTTGATGTCAGGTTTTGTCCCTGCAAGTGGTTCAAGGTTTCCTTGCTCAAAAGCCAGTCATATCTGACTCTAGGGTGCAGTGCTCATCTCTGTTTACAGCCAAAGAGCCAGTGCTGCCTGTGTTTGCAGATGTATACATGGCCATATGGCAGGCATGACTAGATCGCCCATGACGTAGGCTCCACCCATGATGTAGGCTCTGCCCACGGTGTGGTAGCGAATTTTTTTTGCTGCCCACCACTGAAGAAAGCATATAAATATGTTGTTGACTTCTCCACTTTCTGGGATTATGTGTAACTCTCCTTCTGGTGAATATTAAAAGAAGTTGTTTCCTGTTCCTTAAGAAATGTCCTTGGTGTGCACAGTTGGACTAACCAGTCAATATCCCTTTGAGAAATATAAAGTAGGGGATAAAAGTGTCCAGGTATAATAGATTATGCTTCTGTGTAGTGTGTGCTTTCTAGTATCCCTTTGGAAGCACTGTTGAGACAACGCAATAAATGAAAGTCAGACACTCTGTTCTTCATATAAAGAATATTACACTTGAGATTATAAAATATTACTGTAGAAGACTGTGGTGCCATTTAGAGATTCTTCAGCTTGTGGGAAAGGACCCAGGCAGGAAAGAATACAAAGGTTTTTTCCACAGATTTCTCACACCATGGCAGGAAATGTTTCAAGCTATATGGACCAGGTTTCAGATTTCTGAGCCATTTGACTGTTCTCCCAGCCTGCCCGCCCATCAGATCCTCATCATGAATACATAGCTCTCATGTGTGGGATGACGTCTAAGGATGCCTCAGTATTCTGCTGACATTTACCATCTGAAATTTCAGTTTCAGTAGAATGTCAGCCTTTATTGCCTCTTTTTGATATACTGTATTACAGAAAGCTGAGAGTATATTAAGCACTGAAAGGTGTGTGTTATGGTCAGGTAGCTGGAGCAAACACGCCAAAGAAAGGATAGTCTCTCTCGATATCACATTCTCCAGAGAGTATTATCATACTGAGAGTTTTAATACAAGTAGCTGCAGCTAATTCTGAAAATCAAGAGATGTTCCAGGATGTGGTGGTCTTAATTTCTCTGCTCAACCACATACAGTTTCCTCTTTCAGTTAGTGGCCGACAGTGCCTTAGGATACAGGAAAT